>OZ010793.1:490664783-500664783 GCA_963932465.1 Maratus speciosus | reverse complement strand
ATTTAACCTTAGTAATCTAAGTCTAATATCTTAGTTTTAATCTTAGTAATGCTCGCTTTTGCGTGCTCTCTGCATGCATTAATTTATACCAAAGTTCTTCCTTCATTAATTGCTACCGGTTTATTTTTATATATTATTTCTAAGCTCGCAATATTATACAGCAGTAACGGTAATAATGAGGCTTTGCATTAATACAAAAACTCTCTTTTGCACATTCTAGAATCACATTATACGACTCGCATTCAAACGCCTCGGGATTCTCGCATTGTTAAAATATGAAGAGTTGCCATCTGTACTACTTAGAGGAATAATCCGTATTAGAATGTATGACTAACTGAGCGTATATTGAGTGTACTTTTTTGTGCGAAGGGTAGGGTTTTTTTTTTCTTAAGAATTTATGTAATTTATAAAAAAAATACTCACAAAATTTTTAAAATATCATCTGCATATAAAAATTTTCTTATAGAAATATATTCTTTAAAGTTACTAAATAAAATTATATAGGTACATTTTTTCCGAAAAGGATCCATATCAGACAGAAAAAAAAATTTAATTTAATAATTATAAATAATATAAAACTCAAACTTGGCGAATATTTAAATTACTTTTATATCACATACGCATCACTTTTGAAAATGGATGCCATCTGGTAGAAAGATTAGTAAATTTAAATATATTCATTTTCAAAATTTTATGAAATGCTTTTCAATTGAAAATAAATAATTGCTTTTCAATTGAAAATAAATAAATAAACATAAAAACATATGATTTGTTTTCTTCTTACTTTTTATTTTTCCTGTATTTATTATCCCATAACATTTACTTTTCTTTGCATTTAACTCTTTTTATATACAAATTTAATTAGCTATAAGTATGGCGAAAATTAGTTTACGAATAAAATATACGTGCATAAATAAATATTGATAGATATATAGATACATCTGAAATGTTTTGTCTGGGAGAAAATAAAAAAAAATGTTTTGATTTCCCAAGTCAGATCTGAAATTACAATCTGACGGAACGATGTAATGTGACTCCCAAATCAAAAACATTTCACGTAATCTCTTGGCTATCCGAATCCATTCAAAGGCGTGCCTTGTAAAAAGCTGTCACTCCTACTAGAATACTGAGGATACTAAAATTCACACACAGTGAGAGAAGCCCCTCGATCACTCCCACTCTCTAGCAATGTAATTATAGGGGGGAATGAAGGAGAGACCGTTTACTATCCCACCGTAATCAGCGGCGAGAAGTCCCCAACTCTATGCAAATCAAAAGAGGAAAAAAACCATATAAAAAATCCTCTTTAAAAATAATAAACAGAATCTGTATACGGTTTCGTCTCAAGAGGGGAGTGAAATCATCGAAAAGGGGACTAAGAGGGGGGTAGGAGTGTGCTGTCGCTTCGCCGAGGAAATTAAAGCTCTATGAAATAAATTCTTCGAAATAATTTATCATGTTTTCGGAGGTTGGTCAGCTCGCAATATGCCCCCTCCCCGAACTGTCTAGTTCGTTTTCCAAAGATTAAGCCCGCGCTTGCAAAAAGGAGTGGTACGTCCCGGACTGAGTTGGCAGCCGGATGATTGATGTTCGTTCCGGTCCTTGCCGATCTTACTCTTCCCCCCTTAAAAGAAGAGAGCACAGAAGAGAGTGGAAAAAAACTATATATCTATACACACACACGTATATATACATACACACATATATATAAGAGAAAAGGAGGAGCAAGGCGAGTTGAGATGGTTAAAAAAAAAAAAAAAAAAAAAATCTGGAACTCGTTCTCTCTCTCTCTTTCTGCCTGGGCAATCCATCATTCTGTCGGCTTAAATTAACTTGCAGAAAGATAAAATTTTCCGAAAGATGCCCGGGTAAAAACACCTTGCCTTATCCCGGGTTTGCATTTCTCATTTACAGACGGACTAGGCGGGGTGTCTCTCTTTCCGTCTATCCTCTCGCTTTCGACTATCGTCGTTCTCTTGCCTTCCGCGTTTCCCCCCTTTTCTGACGAGTTTTTCTCCTATAGCATCCCGCTGTGATGCAAGGTGTCTCTCCTTTTCCTGCTGCTCAGCATCCTTTTGCTCTTGCGCCTCCACTCCTCTTTACGTTCGCGATCGCAAGCTTTCGGAGGATTTCGCGTTTTTGTAAGGAAAAAGTTGAGTTTTGTACTGTTTCTTTTTAAGGTTTGCGTTGCACTTGGGGTTTTCCTTGAACGATAGGCGAGCTGGGAATGAGAACAGTTTGTTTACTATTGAGTCCGTAAGGAAACATGGACAATCCGAATTGGTTTAAAATGTTAAAGAAAAATTACACAGCTTATGAAATTCTTTTAAAATACTTCACTTATTAGCAAATATTTACGATTTCTAATTTAATATTAATATTAATTTATGAGAATTTCCTCATTTTGAATTATTTAATTAGTTCATTTTTCATTTATTTATTATTTTTATTTGTAAATAAATTTCTGCACTTGATAAACAGTTTGCCGAACAAGTACATAGTCAAACAATTTGATTTATTTCAAATATATACATTTCATATAGATAATATACATCTTCAAACTTAGTTTAAAATTTTTTAATTGAAGTACATTTTATCGAAAAATATAAAGCTATAACTTTGGTTCTATGTTTCAATTTCCATTAAAGGTTTTGTTAAAAACTAGCTATTGCACTAAAAGTTATACATTTTTACTTTAAGAAATAGAATTCTGTAAATGAATAGAGTGAATTCTTTAAACTATAGAAATTGATGAAGAGTGACATGCTGATATATATAACAACCCTTCTTTTATAATAAATACGTATTATAAAACTATTATTCAAATGAAATCTAATAAAATAAAATTATTAAGGACTATAATATAATACGTATATATTTACAATTGCAATATAACTATTTTGAATGTTGCATTGCAAGCATTGAGATATAAAAAATATTTTTTCTTACTACAATGAATATTTAAAGAAACATCATTTCCCTTGAAAAATAGATAATGATTTAATTTAGAAATGTTTTTATTGTTTATAAATAAAATTTATTCTAAACTTATTGCGTTTTAATTTAAAATATTTCTATAATGTGTATAAAAATAAATGAATGAATAAATATATAAATAAATTGACGATTGAAATTTATAAATAAACATATAACAAATTTAAATTTGTTATTCATACATTAGAAATATTCTTATATTAGTTAAAAAACGATTATTTTTAAACAAAACTGCTCTTATTAAAACAACACAACTGTAAAAATGCATTTTTAAAACATAAGTAAAAATATGAAAGAAAAAACATCAAGTGAAGCTTTAATTTTATACAGTATTTTAAGTGTTTTTCCCCCTACTGAATACATAAAAATTACTTTATGCTACAAGATATTGAAATTCCCGAAAAATAATATTTAAAATAGTACATTTATAATTAATATTGCGCGAAAAGCTATTAAAATGATGAAACAGATCTAATATTATATTACATTATATATATATATTTTAATATAATCTTGCAAAATAATGTAGCGAGAACAATAAAATTGTTCATTTACATACATTAAAAATGCTCAAGAATTTAATGGAATAAAAATATTCCGTAGAATTTTAAAGAATACGCCTATTATCCGAATCAATTAATTTTATCAGCATTTCTAAACATTTTATTAAAGAAAGGAAAATTATAGGTAGTAAGATAGGCTATTCATAAATTGAAAAAAAAGTAGTTAAAATTCCTTTAAAAATTAATTTTTTTAATACTGTACGAAAATATTCTTTTCTGAATATTAAAAAAGAGTACATTTCTCTCCCTTACTCTCCTATTATCTGTAATTGAAAAACTACTTAAAATTCTCTCTTTTCTATTAAAAATTGAATTTCTTCCAGAATTCCTTCACTTTAATGTGTAACGTCTCTCAAAGTCTATATCATTATAAGGCATGACTTCAACGTTTAATATTCTGAAACTTCGATTCAGCGCTTTTCCCGCTTCGAATACCAACGCCGTGAAGAATCCCTTTTTAATCGCGATTTAATTTCAGAAAATAAAAGCAAAGAAATAAATTAAAAGAAAAGCTTGGCGGTAAAAGGCCACGGTGCCGTATCGAAGGGGCCCCCTCACTCTCTAGTTTTAATGAATTGCAGAGATCCGTCTCCGGGAGCTCATCAGGCGCCTGAAAATCGCAGTAAGTCGGAAAAGAATCAGCTGCAACAGTATAAATTAAAAGCGCAAACCAGTTTAAAGAATGCTTAAAATTACATTTCTCCCAATTTCATTAATCATCGCGACTGAAAGAAGAACAGCCACATGCCACTGACTCGGGATTTCGTACCCGGGGTTGCCACTCAGGGAAAGCTATCGCACCTTATTTCAGAATAAGAAATTTCGGTTAAAATCGTCTGCTCTTACGACGCAATCATTGTTCTCGGCGATAGTTAAGTCGGGGAAATATAAATGAAAAAGATTTAAAATTAAAATATTTTGGAAGTAAATAAAAAATATGTAAGAATTTACTTTAAAAAATATATTAATTTATTTTGTAGAAAGGATATCATGCTTTTAATTGCGATTAAATGGAAGTTTCTTAACAGAAAAACAACAACACTAATAATAATAATAATAATAATAATAATAATAATAATAATAATATAGTTATTTTTGCAAAAAAATATTATTATATATGAACATATTATTTTATTATCCATTATAATTTATTCGGTTACATTGTTGGCCCCGGAATTTGGTACCCAGGTTGACCTCATACTCCAAGTACTCCTCGAGAGCTATCGTAACTTATTTTAAAATGAGAAATTTTGGGTAAAATCATCTGCTCTTATGACATAATTCTTGGTGATAGTTAATGTAGAAAAGTAATAAATAGAAAATATTTTAAATTAAACTATTTTTAAAGTAGATAAAAGGGTTGTAAAATGTAATACATTTTTAATGTATTCACTATTTTATTTTGCAGAAGTAAAAAAATATGCCATTTACTTGCGATGTTAGATAAAGTTTTAATTAAAAAAAAAAAAAAAAAAAAATATATATATATATATATATATATATATATATATGCCAATGAATGACACATATCAATCAAAACTGTTTCTTACAATATATAGAACAAATGTTCTCTCTCTCTCTCTCTCTCTATATATATATATATATATATATAACCATTAATTAAACATTACCGACCACCCCACAAAAACTGTGATAGTATGAATGAATTGACAATAATGCAGTTTCCTCTAAACATACTGGATGGACACCAAAAACACAATACACAAGCCGCCATGTATAAAACAAAGTCCCCTGTGCTACATAACAAGAATTAATATGGAAAGAAAAAAAAGAAGAATATGGAAACCTATAAAAATAATTGAAAAGCTTATATATTGAATTACGTTATCAAGAGTACAGAATTCAATTATATAAGCAAATTAGTCGTTTTCTGTGAGAAAAAAAGCTAAAAGCTGAAAAATTATATATATATATGTATATATATATATATAATATAAGATTTCTATTGCTATAAATTAAATATTTAATGGGTTGTAGTTTTTTTCCATTTCATGCCATTTGATAATGTTCTGTATTCATCTTGAAACTATTATTTTGATTATATTGGTTGTTTGAGTACAGGGGAATTTTTTTTTTTTCAGCTTATAGCTTTTTTCCCACAGAAAACAACCGATTTGCTTATATCATTGAATTCTGTACTCTTGAAAACGTAATTCAATATATAAGTTTTTCAATTTTTTCGGAATCCATATTCTTCTTTTTTTCTTCCATGTTAATTCTTGTAATTAAGTATACGGTACTTTATTTTACACATACAGTTCTGTATTGTTGGTTTATGGCGTGTAGTCAATCATTCACAATATTGCAGTTTTTGATGATGGTCGGTAATGTTTAATTAATGGTTTTATATATATATATATATATATATATATATACATATACATATATTAGTTATTAGTTATTTTTTGTTGTTATTTTATCTTTTTTACTTTATTGTTATTTTAGAGCGATAAAGTATCTAAAACTTAGCATTAGAATAAGGTGTTAATACCATTATAATTTGTAAAATTGCAATATATATTTAATAAATTAACTATCTTTTTTCAAAAAGAAAAGTAAGTGCTTAATATACTCATTGTAATTCATTTGTCCCTTTCATTTTTAAATCTTTAAAATATATATGACTTAAATATATTTTTTAAATATATTTTTAAGATTTCTATGTACTTCAATTAGTGAATTCATTGTTTCAATTTTTGAATATATGAATATATGAATGGTTTTCTCTATTATTGTCTATTTTAGATATGAAATAGATTTTCATTTGTTTGCATTAAAAAAAATTACTTACGTAGCATCTAATTAATTCTCTTCTTCTTGTTGTTTAATAAAGTTAAAATTCTAAAATACTATCACAGATTAGTTATTATTACTTAAACCATACAATGCTGTATTTTTTCTTAGCTTTCTCTTTTATTATTTTTTTTTTAATTTTCTACTAAGTCAACTCATTCAATAACATTCCACTCATACATTCAAAAATTTTAAAATCCGTGCATTTATAAAATCTGAAATTTCGCCAAATAACATCCGAAAAAATTTACCTTTCGCCAAAATCGCCAACTTAAGTTTCTATTCTGTTTTGCTGCTAAATTCGAAATCGTTTGGAAACCAGCTTTCGCATCAGCTAATGCCGTTTCATTAGTTTTGCATGCAAATTACAAGATGTGTTCAGCATAAATAAATGAAGGTACTGTCTGTGGCCATTACTTTGCCGTTAATTTGGCCTCATTTGTCTCAACCCATGTGTCAGCCGCAGAAGTAAGAAGCATCGGGATGGGGAGAACGAAAAGTCACATTAAAAGTTAGATTTCGAATACTGCATTCATTTTTTTTCTCCTTGAGCAAGATTTGTGTAATTGTATTTTGGAGAAAGATGGGGAACAAGGAATTAAACATTTGTCCCACCCCGTTTGAATTCCAATTTCTCTAATTTGTTTTCTATTCTTCGGCTATTTGACTTAAATAGTGCATTAAATTTCTTTACTTTGTGACTTAAATAGGTATTTTAACTTCCATGCCATATAAAAAAGAAACTGTAAAAAAAAGAGAAAAAATACAAGCAGCTTTATTTTATTGATAGTAGTATGGGTACTAATTTATGTATGTCCATGAGTTTAATATATTTTTTATGGTAAATTAATTAGAGATTCATGAGAAAAAGAAAATGTGATTGCATTATTTTAGTGCTCTTTTCTTTTGATGTCTCATATTTCTTTCTTCTGTAAAATAATCAATTTTAAATTAACAATTTTCTAGTATTTTTAAAAAATACTGCGAGTCGCCCTTCACCCTTCAAACACTATGTTTTCTGCGGGTTTTTTTTCCCACAAACAGTTTTGGTTATTATCATGTGAAGTGTTTTTTTTTTGTTTTTTTTTTTCAAATTGAAACACTTTTTATTTACCGATAAGTATAATTGACTATAATAGTCAATTTATGTGTTTATCATTATTATTATCACCATCAATATTTTACATTTTGAATTAAAATTGACAAAAATCTCATAAAATATGCAGGTGTATATTAAAATTTGTAGGTATCGAGATAAAAAGTATCACATTTTACTTAAAACAATCATTATACTATTATTCTATTTCTTCTTAATTTAATTTTATTAAATATTATCCTCCATTTTTTGCATACCATCCCTCTTTCTTAAAGTAATTTTTCATTCATTTAAAGAATTCGCTATCGATTTAAAGAAATCTTTTACTTAAAAAATTCAAAGCACTGTGTAGCTCCCTCGATCTTATTTTATATATATTTTCAAACCTTTAATCATCAATTTCTATAAATAATTTTTACAAAAGATCCAATAACATGTATATATTTTTTATATATTTGTATTTTGTGTAGTATTATGGAAATAAAATGACATTTTATTATTTTTTTTTCTTCGTTTTAGGTTAAGAGACGATAGAGTCGACTTAGTAGATTCTAAAGAACGTTTATATGGTTTTGATAGTCATCGCATGAAAGACCAGGCCTTTTTAAATGGTGAGTTTCAATTGGAAAATCACTATTTCAATGACAAACATGCAATTTACGTTTTAAAGTACAAAATCTTTTTCAAATAACATAAGTATACATAAAAATTAATGCCTCTGAAGAATGATTTCAAATGACTGTTAGTCAGTGGACTCTCCAATTCCCTTCCCTATAATGTTATACCTATTGGATGTTATACCTATGTATTCGTATTTTTATAATATCTCCCCAGGAAATTACTATTTCTAACTTCTATTTTCTAATTTATTTATTTATTTACTTATTTTTTGTATGCATTTTCGTGCAGAAAGAAGAATTTTGATTATTCATCTTATTATACAAGTATTAGATAGGTTAAATGCATAGCGTAACTCGAGAGTTACATGGTCTTTTTTTGCCGTTTGGCGTTTACTATTGATCTAGTGGTGAACTCTTATTTATTACTTACGTGTGATAACATGCATTTAAGGGGTCTCAGGACTCTTAAAGCTTTAAAATTTTCGAAATTTTAATTGTTTCAGATGTTAAACTCCTATCTTTTCTGAACATTTTGATGTAATTGTTTTCTTGAAATTCCTATTAGAACTGAAGTTATGGCTTTTCCATTTATACACGTTCAATAGCTGAAGCGTTGTTTCGGAAACTTTGAAGCCATTTTTCTCCAAATGACGTTTTTGGGCACAACGCGCACGATATCTCAAAAACTCATGAATATTTTTTCATGAAATTTTCAAAACATATGTTCCATGTTAGTCTGTATAAACTGAACCTAAAATTTCTTTTTTATTGTTCAAAACAATATTTTTTTAGGTGATTATACTGTTGAAATTTTCTTAATTTTGCATTACCTAAATACAACTTTGTATTAAAAATATAAAAAAGCTTTAAATACAAATTTATTTAAGTTCAGGGAAATTATTACAATCTGAAGTATAAGTAGGCACCAAAACTTTCATTCTAGTTGCAATACTTATTTTGTAATCGTGCGCGTAATGTGTTATGCCGATTTTTTGCTCGTCAAATGTCTATCAGTTTGGAGCCCCCTGTAAATGCTAATTCTTAATCTTATAATTTTTTAAATGCATGAAATGAAAGAACATACTTATATATTTTATTCCAATTAAAATTGTGTCTTTAAATCAAATACATTTTAAGATATTAAATGTTGAAAATGGTCTTTTTTTTTCAATTTTTTTCCAATTTTAAGAGTCTTGAGACCCCTTAAGTCTTTTTATGTTCTGTTTTGTTATCACGGGGAGGTTGTAATATCTTTTGTTGATACTGCATGCAATGTGCTCGACTGGCGTTTTTTCTCTATCTTTGTTAGTTAGTAATTATTAATTCCGAAAACTATTAAAAGCACTATAAATATTATTATATTGTTGAATAGTTGTTATTGCGCAGTATAAACACTTTAAAGCTAGTATGTAATTTAAAATTATAATTTTTTGAGCAATTCTTGTTGTGTAACTCAGGACTGTCACTATGTCCAACAGGAACATGAATAAATTTTTTCGCTATTTTTGTAGTGGATAAATAAAAATAGACTCAAATATAATGTTTTCCGAACAAAATAAAAAATCGTGCATTAAAGGTTTAAGGGACGTCTCTTTTTAGGTGCGTTCATAATTATATAAATACCTAGCACCTATAGTCGTCGTTCGGTTCGTCTGTTTGTCTGTCTGTCCGTCCATATATATAACAGAGCAAAAACTACCCAACCGAATGGCCTGAAATTTTAAATATATAATTGCTGCAAAATTTTGTCGAGTCATTTCAAATTTTATGAAAATCGGATGTATAGTTTAATTACAGAGACAATCAAAATTTTTCCGTTACATTGCGGCCAATGGGAAAAAATATTTCAAGTGCATTTTAATGATGTTAAAGCCTTTTGCACGGAATGAAATTGATTTGCACTTATGAAGTGCATTAGAATATACATTCAGTACAATATGCGGTACAAAAAATATTTATAAGACTAGTTATAGTACGAGCGCACCTCATTTGCCATGTTTGACGTGCAATTTCCAACTTGTTTTCTTAGCTATCAAAATATTTCTAAAATATATACTTACTTTTACGGGAAATATTAAAATCTTACGCACAGTTCGTCAAATTTTAATACATAAAATATTAAATTACGCGCATGTTTTAGAAATATTTTGAGAACTAATAAAAAAAAACAGACATCCTTTAAAAAAGAGTACAAAGGAAAAAGAAGTTAAAAATAAAATGTCCTGAAGAGATGCTTTAAATATACGAATGCTTCCTACAACCATAGGTTTAACATTAGCTAGATGAATTGGGGGTTCATTGACTAACAGCCTTAAGAGGCTACTTCAGTCAAACGAAAAGATCCGCTCGCTAATGCTAATCCTATGGAAGGAATTTATAAAGATATGTCCTTTGAATCTCGATATTTTCAATTTTTTTTTTTTTTTTTTTTTTTTTTTTTCATTGGATAGCTGAGACCGATCTGTACAAAAGCCTTTTTTTACTTTTTTGATTTTGATTGCAAATTTTTTTTTCATGGGGATTTTTTTTTTTTTTAACTTTTGAAACCGGTTCCGAAAATGAAACTGTCCTCATTAAAAAAATCTGTAAACAAAATCGAAAAAGTAAAAAAAAAGTCCTTTGTACAGATCTACCTCAGCTATCCAAACCAAAAAAATCATTCAAAAATATTGAAATTCAAACGAAATCTCGTTATAAATTTCTTTCATAGGATTAGCATTAGCAAGCAGGTCTTTTCGCTTTACTGAAGTAGCCTCTTAGAGTCTACGCTAGTAACGGAGTGGCACTTGATAGAAGATTTTAAACCAACGACAGGAGTTCATTTTAATCTTCTCGTTAGGATTCGAATATTGTTTTCTTTTCTTGTATGCGGTAATTGAAGTCTAACCGGGTATGTTTTAACTTTTTCTGTATATTTTTATTGCAGCCTGTTTTTGTTTTCGGGAGAACTTTTACTTTCATAACCGTTTCAGAAATTGAAAGTGTCCTTGGAGGAAAAATCTGCAACCAAAATATAAAATGTACGAATATTTTCGGTTATATATATTTTAAAAAATCATTTTAAAAAAATTGAAATAAAACCGAGAAAATTGAAAAGAACGCTGCCATTGGTTTAACATTAGCTTACGAGAGTCTTTCCGTTATTAGCGTAGATTCTTAATAAGCAAATGGCATAAAGACTTCTTTTCTTTTCTGTGCTTTGAAGATTTTTAAAAATTTTGTACTTTAACAAACTATTATTTGTTATAAAAATCTGCAGTCTTTTTTAAAAGTATATCGGAAATGTTTTAATACATTTAATTTATAATAAACATTCGATTTAAAAAAAGTCTCCGAACTTTTATTTTAATATTATGTTTCATTCTAAAAAGAAAACTTTGATTGTATAACTTCAGCACAGCCCATTGTTTACTTGGATGTATAACAGCTATAACAACAACTACACAAAAAAATAATAAGAAAAAAGTAAGAATTTTTCCTTATTTACCTTTAATAATGTACATTAAATCAAATTTATTTTTGTAAAAATTTCATTTTAGATGAAATTTCTTTGATATTATTTTATACAAAATTGTATATAAAATATTATAATACATATTTTTAGTTATTTAAAAAAATATTTTCGCCGTCGTTAAGTCAAAAAGGGCAAAAAGTTTACTGAATCTGAAAGTTAAAGACTGCTTCTAATAAAATCGATTCTGATGATAATAATAATAATAATAATAATAATAATAATAATAATAATAATGATAATAGTAGTAATAATAGGGATAATAACAATTATTACATTTGAGTTTATTTGAATAGGTTATTCAATTATCGAAGTAAACAATTAAATTTATTTTTATTTTAAATTGCATCAGAAAAGTTTATTCCAAAAACTAATAAATTTGTCATAAGAAAGCAAATAAATTTTATAATTTAAAACAAAAATTGTTATGAAATTGAAGTAATTATCCCCAATATGAAATGGTATGTTTGTTTAATGTGAGTATTTATAAGTGAACATAGTAATAAGGAATAAGTACGTATGTGATGCATGAATAAAGAATAATCTTTTACTTTTAGCATCCTCTCGTAAGTATTTGTCACCGCAAACCTTTGCACATACAGGGTGGTCATAAAAAAAACTTCCCAGATATATGAACCCCTAACGGCCTAACCGCTCAACCAATCGAAAAGAAATTTAAAATATACTCTTTTGAAGGTATGTGCTCGAGATCGTGATGATTTAAAACAATAGAGCTCTCACGGTTACGGTTACAGTGAAAACATTTCGAAAATTTCGAATGACAACACCCATTTTTTCCATGCGCAAATTCATCAGCGAGAAATCTTAAATGGCGTTGGAATGGTACACGTACGATGAAAACTGCCGGCGTAAAACACTTGCAAAAAAAAGCTCACTGCGAGGAACGAAGGAGTGGCTACAAGACATGTTTTTCAGTAGCCGATTATTTTTTTCCCTTGTGAACTGAGTAATGTTGTGAGATTTGTTTTAAAATGTGTTTTTGAGTTGTGTTTATGTACATATAGTGAAAATAAAAATGTAATCATTTGTTTTAGTGTGCTGAATATTATGTTACATAGGAACTGATTAGGATTGAGCGCAACGGTATTACACCGGCAATTTTAGTCATACGTGTATCGTTCCAACGCCATTTTTGGTTTTTTAATGCGCTGATGAATTTGCGCAGGAAAAAAAAAAGGGTGTTGCTATTCGAAAATTTCGAAAAATTTTCACTGTAACCGTAACCGTGAGAGCGCTATTGTTTTAAATCATCATGATCTTGAGAGAATACCTTCAAATAACTAAATCTGAAATTTCCTTTCGATTGGTTGAGCGGTTAGGTCGCCAGGGCTACATGCATCTTGGAAGTTTTTTTTATGATCACCTGTACTTACTTCACACCGATAAAGCCCTTTACTGTCTATAAATCCCTATTTTCTTTTATTTGCTTCTCTATGCACCCTCTTGACTGCTGTGCTTTTTCTTCTTTATTTTAACTTACCTGAGTCATTTTCTTTGACATCTTAACTATTTGGCTTTAATTTTAAGTTTTGTTCTTATTCTTTGTTTATAAATTATTTTTAAAATTTTACCGAGAAGACTGGCAACGCCTAAATTCATTTATGAAATGAAAAAAAAAATCAAAATACAAATTTAATTTTTGTTTATTCGAATGAACCGCATCGATAAAGTTCTACAAGAAAACATATTTTTAAAAAATTAGCAGAAGAACTTTTGATTCGTGACGGTTTAATCTTTAATAAATTCTAACTTTCTTAGAAATTTTATTGAATTTACTTTATAAAACTTTAAGGAAGAAAAAATTTATAAAAAATGTAAGTTTATTTAATTAATTATCAAGTGAGTTACATATTGAGGTTTATGTAATATACCTCCAAAAAAATTAAATAAATAAATAAATAAATAAAAGGTACCTTGTTAATTTGTTTCGGGTTTAAATTTATCTCTTTAGAAAAACTATTCAGAATGCATTTCAGAGCACACTGTGGTAAATTTAAAGAATATAACCTGACCTTTTCAGTTTTAATTCTGTTGGTCTGATCGTTTTATTTGTTTCCCCCCCCCCCTTTTTTTTTTTATAGATCAATGCAACTCCCCAAATATTAGATTTTATTTTTCCTAGAAAACATGAACAACAACAAATAATAATAATAACATGACTCATTTAAATAATGAAATTAACGTTGTCATAGCTACAATACAAAACTAACCATGCAATTTACATCATTTTTTAGCTAAATCAACAGAAATATGTTATAAAACGTAAGATTTTTCTATTAAAATCAATGTAACTATTTATTGCAGTGAATTTCCGTACATGTCATTCACAAAACAAAACTTAACACAAAACTTCGTTCGATTTAATAAACAGATAAAAGAGAAATACATATATATTCTGTCATTTTAACTTTTCTCATTAATAAGGTGAGTCAAGGTGTCCATTATATGGAAAATAATTGAAATTCTGTGTCCATTATTTTTTTACAAGCAAGTAAATCGATGTTTCGCATTGTTTACTTTATTTCAATAAAAGCTAATATCTGCCGCGAAACTGTTTTTGTCTTTTGGGATGCTTATTTTTTAATTTTGAAGCACATGCAATAATTTTCTAACTGCCAATTTTACTTTATTTTACAAATTTTTAAAAAATTAAGGAAAAATAAACAATTAAATAAAAAAAATAAATAAATAAAATAGTAAAAATATATTCATATACAATAATTTATTGCAGAAGTTATACAAATGTTTACTAAAATACTTTAAAACATAACACTGTTGAAAATCTCAATTTAACGTAAAATCATTTTTATTGTAATGTAAAATATATTTTGGAAGTATTTTCGATGGTGTTTGGGTTGTTTATGTTATTACACAAGGGTAATTAGGATATTATTATTAAGATATAAGCGTCAAGGGGGGTGGGATCTTTCAAAGGGAACATATCCCGTATTTACGCAAGGTTATCCAGTGTTCGAAGAAAATAATCAGAAACTTCGAAGAATTAGGCTGACGGCCGCATTTGGGTTCGAACTCAGCATCTCCCATCTATCAGCTTTGAGAGCAGGGAATTATTCCCGAAGATAACGCTCTTGAACTTAGTTAACATTGCAAAGCACAGAAGAACAACATTGCAATAAATATTTTATAGAGGAAATAACAATATACATTTTAAAAGTGTTGAAATATTAACTTACAGCGAATGTTCGACCAGTTACCTATTCCCTAATTTCTCCCTGAAATCAATACTGTAAATAGTTGCCAACAGGCTGAAGAATGACCCCTCTAAATCGATGGAAATTCATGGCAGATCGCAAAATTTTTGTCAGTCTTCTCTGGATTATATGCATATAACCAGCAGTCTTGTAGGTAAGCAGAGAAGCAGTCTAATTCTCTGGTTTTATTTCTTTTCCCCCTCCCACTATTTAGGCTACTTCTGGCTTCTTGCAGGGGGATCGGCGAACGGCCACAGTCCCGTCCTCAACTTGAGCCAACACTCAAGCCGACCCTCCAACAGTAGTGGAAGCAACAATAACCTCAACAACAATCCCACAACAAACGGCCCAGGAGGGCCAAACAGTGGTGAACACAGTGGGAGTGAGAATGCCTACAATGTTGAAGGTGAAGACGACGTTAACGACAGTGAAGACGACGACGATGATGACAGGGAAGAAGGTAATCAATATACTGTGTAATAACTGCCATTACTTACAATACATGCTATATGCCTTGTATATTCTGATGGCATCACTTGCAATGTATGATTTCATATATGTGCGTCGGCAAAGGAACAGAGGAGAATAGTTGCATTTGCCTGAATTTTCAAATTAATTAACTAAACTTTCGCTTTTTCTAATGATTTCAAAAACACCCCAGTAAAAATTCGTCTCGAGTGACTTAAACACTAAGGGAAGTATCAACTAAGGATTTCTCCTCAGGAGGATTCTGACCTTCTGAAACAACCGTGAAAGAGAATATTTAGTTCTGTTTCTTTTTTTCGTTCATGCAGAGAACGACTAACTTTACATACATAAAGCCATGAGGCAGACATCAACTTATGGGGGCCCTATGACTTATGTTTAGTTACAGTTCGTACTCATTTTAAACGAAATATCTTATTTTTGGAATTGGTTGCCCTTTTACAGTAGGGGTCCTTGAGAGCTACCCTATTTGCCGTTGTGATAATCAGGCCCTGCCTTCATGTATTTAAAAATTACTTAAACGGTGTGTTCAGAAAAACAGATTCCTCCTGATGGGAAAAAAATATCACTAAATTCTTCATTTTAAGGGAAAAGTTCGTAAAAGCTTACTTTTGCATTTCTGATTGTTTATTATTTATTTGTCTTGAACGAGGTATTTCATAAACGTAAGTTATTTCAAGTTTAACCTCTTCAGTTCCGAAGCTAAAATAATAATACAAATGCTTATTCACTGGGTTTTTCCAAACAAAATGACATCGTAAATGACAGGAAAAATATCTTTTCCGAAATTGGTCCTTTAGGCGCTTATATGCGCCTAAAGGATTGATTATTTTTGAAGGATTATTTTTGATTCCTAAAGGATTATTTTTTAACCTAAATTACTATAGTAATTTAGGTTCAAAAATATGGATCTAAAACTACAAACCCCTTTAAAACATCAATTTAATAACTATTAACCTAAATTAACGCAATCACAAATTTAAGAGCTTTACACAAGTAAATAATCTATAAATCCTCAAAAATATTTATTGAAAAAGATTTAAGTTATGAAAAATTTCTCACTTTCTTGCTCATACAGTCTTTTAGGCATTTTTACGCATTTTACAAACTCAGATGAAAATAACATTTATTTTATGTGGGAATCAGCTTAGATGCTGCCATTTATTCGTTTGCTTTGAACGCAAAAAACATTCAGCTATTAATGACTGATGTGAAATGTAAAAAAATCGGATATTTTAATTTTTATAAGGAAATGAACAGAGGTCCCTGTTTGGGGATCCAGGGACCGAAGAGGATATATTTCCATAAAAAAAAAAAAAAGCGGAGCGTAGTTTGCGGACCTCGTGTACTACTTAATGAAAATCTTGGTCCTCCTTGCTTTCGTCCTGCTGACGCCCATGATGAAATCGAATAAATTTCTCTATTGCTCTTTTCTGAGTTTTTGTTTCTGTTTCAGATCTCAGTGATAATCCTGATGTGAGCAGTACAGCAAACACAGACAGGCTAACATCCAGTCAACAACAGTTAGCGTACCCAGCCATGATGGGCGACATGGTTCCTTTACCGGGTCAAACTGCTTCCTCTATAGAAACACTCCTCAGAAATATTCAGGGCCTTTTAAAAGTCGCCGCAGATAATGCGAGGCATCAAGAAAGGCAAATAAGCCTTGAAAAAGGTAATCTCTTTGCTTTTCTGCTAGTATTTAACGGGAAATAAATATAATTACTCAAATTAAATGTTTATTAGTAATGAATATTAATTTCAAGAGTTTACTTCGAGTATTTGAGAGGCAACTTGAGAATCTAGAAACAGATATGACACGAAAACATTAATTATTTTCGAGCTAAATTTAATTTCTAACTTTTCAAATTTGTTGTAAATAAAAAAATGTGGAAAAATAGCATGTTTATTTCACTTTTATTACATTTTTTCAAAATAGAAACTTTTCATTTTATCACAACATTTATGCTCTCCTTCCTTTTTTTATGTCAAGGGCCTAAAACATTTTATATGCTTAAACAAACTTATTTTTATGACCATTTTCTCTGGTCGTGAAGTAATAATTCGTGTGCATTTAATTAAATAATAATAATAATAATAATAATAATAAATATATATATTAAGATTAACAACTAATTATACTTCATTTAAAAGGTTTAAAAATAAAAAAACACATTCAGCATGGTTTTTTTTTTTCGGTATTTTTAAATATTGGTCGGTGTCTTCATGAGTTGTAATTGCTAGCTGTCCTTCTCATTGTGTAAAAAAACGGTAAATTTGTGGTGTTTTCTAGTAATTACTTAAATTGCTAAAAAAAGGGGGCTTTTTTTCAACTTAATACAAAAACCTTAGTTATATATATGAAGGTAAACCTTTTTAAGTGTTTTTTTTTTTTTTTTTTTTTTTTTTTTTTTTTTTTTTTTTTAACGTTCAAAAAGGGTTCTGGAATCTTATAATTGTATGAATGTATTGTAAAAGAAAACTGCAGTTCGATGTAGTAAGGATAATAATCACCAAGTCATATAACAGATTTCTATATATAAAAATCTCCAAATGCTCTACAGCACATCCTATAGATATATGCCGTCCATGTATGCAACAATGTGTTAATTCAATCTTTATCAACAAATTAGTATGTAATCATCGGCAAATAATTTTATATACTTTTATTTAAAACTGATATTTATATGTATTCTGATCATATACAAATAAGAAAAAAAGGAAAGAAAGAAAATGAGACTAGAGCTGCTTGCATCTGAATTGTCAATAATTTTCAAACGGACCCGGTCGTTTTGTGTTCGACATTAATTTTTTCTCCAAATGTACAACTCTTAAAGTCCAAATTCGATCATAAACTTAAGAGAAGAGGGGAAACAAAAACATTATTTCTGAAAAAGAAGAAAAATAAAATGAGAGACATAATAAAATGAAAAAGTTCCATAAGTACTCAGAGGGTTTTGATAAATGAAGATGGCTTTTATATTGCTTAAGGCTATGATACTTAGCGAAGTAGCTCCTTTTCACATATAAAACGACGACGAAATCGAACTCGAAGATTGTGGGGGTGGCAAGGGAAATTAGCAGAAAGACATCCCCCCACGGCTTTCTTTGGACAAGAAAATATGACAACCAGGTGCTAGTTACGACTGAATGTTGGATAAGGCTCACAAAAGAGCACCCCCCCCCCCTCTCCTCTCCCAAGACGTGTTGTTCCTTCATTTCACGCAAGGCTTCATTCAGTATAGTTCCACGTTCGATGGCGGAATCTAATAAAAACGTCAGTGCTGAAATATGCCTCCCACCATATAGATAAAGTAGACGGCACAATGCGCGAACTGCTTAATTAAGAACGGACGTTTTGTAGCTCATGCAATCTCTCTCTTCTGAACAAGAGTGGGATGAGTACAATATTTCGGAAAACAATATTGTTCTTTTCAGTTAGGTCACACAGAAAGATGTACAAATACATTTTAAGCTGGGAATTGTTTGAAGAAATTATTTTTGCGGCTAAGCAATCTGTGGCCGTCAAAAGTAAGAAAAAAAAAATCGTACGTTGTAAAAAGAAGACGAATGTTTCTTAATGTAGGAAATATAGCAACGAACGAAGGAATACAATAAATTTTTCTGAGTTATTAGTGATTCCGATTTTCGGAAACATTTCCAAGTAGTTTTTAGAGTGTATTAATCAGCTTCCTCAACCCGTAATATGGTTTGTTCAGAGGCTGTCAATTCTTAGTAAAAATTTTCATGGTCTAACAAACATGTTTTACTGATGAACACGATAAATTAACAGCACTAACATTAACCTTAATATTATTTTCTTACACTTGGCATGCATAAGTACAGATATACGCAGGTAAAATGTTTAATTGAGAGTTGATAGAATCCAAAAAACCGATATTCTGGTTTAAGAAAACTGATTAATGCACTATAAAAACATTTTCGAAAATCACCGAGTAGTAAAAGAAACTTTGTTTTTATAAATGTACTTTTAATTCTCAAAAGTATATTGATTCTTGGGGTTTCTGAAGATAAAAACGATTTTTTGAAAATATGGGTGATTCCAAAGAGTTTATTATATATTTTCGTTCGTGGTTATATTATAGTTTCGTAGATTATTTAGTATCTACTTGCATTTGTTACTTCCTTATCCTTTAGGTATTGAAATTTATTAAATTAAACTCAAATTTTATTTATTTATTTAAACTGTATCTGTTACGCATAAAACAGAAAAATAAAAATTCATCTTTAAATTATTTACAACTTGCTGGCCGATTTAGGTTTATAGAATTTATGTGAAAGCAATCCCTTGAAATGATATCCATCCATAACATTAGTCTAATACAGGTTTTCATAATCATGAATTAATATAGGTCAAATTAAACGTTCAGATTAAAATACATGAACAATACTTTATAAATTTAAGAATTTGAGATTAAGCTTGAAAACTATTTAAAAAATATAGGATAATTTAAAAACAGTTTTAGCCTCTTGATTTCTGTAAACATCAAACATATAATTATTAAAAAATGAATAAATCATAATCTACTCATAACTTGATTTGCTTTTGCCACATGATTTATTTTTATTCATAATTAAAACAAGCGAGAAACTTTATGTTCATCTAAAGATTATCTGTTGGATACTTCATGAGGTTTATTATTAAGATAACATTCATTATATCTCAATATTTATTTTTCTTGTAAACATTTGTTGAAAAATTTTCTTACTCGCAAAAAGAAAATTGCTATTACTTAATATCTGCAAAGAGAGAGAAAAAAACAGAATCAGAAATAGTAAAATTCGAAAAATATTTAATATTTTAATAAACCATTATAACATAATATCCACTTGTTTAAATTAAAAGTGTGAAATAACACTGCATAAAATATTTAATATAATATGTATTTCATATTTGCTCAAAATATTATAGAAATATAAAGCAATGAAATTCGTAATGGATATGCAGAACCTTTCACAGACATGCTTCAAATTCCTGTACAAAACAATTTTCTTATAAATATGCTTAAAAAAAAATACTTACAGTGTTTGGTTTTTTTCCTTTTGCTCGACTTAATGCATGTATGACGTGTAGGCGGGTCATTTATTTTGTTTTATCTCTGATTTATCATTCATAAGACAAATATTAATGACAAATGAACTGTTAAAAACTTAGTGATTTTCATTACTCAAGTGATATTGATTGGTTCAGGTGCGAACAAACGCCCTACTTATAATAAATCTATTGTTCTTTTTTAACTAATTGTTTTTACTTCTAAATCTAAAGCGTTAATCTTATTATTTAAAAAAAATGTATAATACAAATTTTCAAACAAAAACAGTGGAAACTGATAAATATTAAAGACAATGTATTGAGAAAGGTCAAAGAATAATTATTAGTTTTAACCCTTTATCTACTGACGGTACTTTTAAGTACCATTAAAATAACTTGTTATAAAATTAATATATCGATTAGTTGTAATACTGTTAGAATGAGTTTTATATACATTACTTTATCTTGTTCAAAAGCATTTTTGGTTTCACAAAACAGAAATATTTTTAAAAGGATGATTTCTTTTGCCTTTGAATCTTTTCAGTTTTTTTTTTTTTTTTGGCGTTGGGGGGGGGGGGGGGGCGGATTTTTCAATTCGGAAATATTTCTATATTTCTATTGTAAGAACATTATATTTGTACATTTCCTAATTCTACAAAAAACTTAGAGAAATATTTAAAATAAAAGATTTGAGTGGAGTTATAAATATTGCACAAAATCTCTATAAATTGAAATTTAATTATTCCTTCTAAATCCTTCTAAAATTTATTAAAGGATTATGTAAATCTTCTAATATAGGTTAAACAAGTCACGAAAAGTGCTTTAGAAGAGAAAATTTTCATGAATTCATAATTTAGTACATAAAGGGTTAAATGAGTATTGATATTGAATACTTCATATTTTTAAGCACAAAATATATAATTCTGTCAAAATTATTAATTAGATTGTCAGAATTAAAATATCATAAAAATATGTTTTGTTTCTACTCAAATTTCAAAACTCTTTTGTATAAGTATAAATAAGTTTTATATTATTATTATATTAGAGTATTACAATACTCGGTAACTTTTGTATCTTAACGTATTTTTGACAGAATCTGCAGAGTCTCGATTATCCCTGTTAATATGGACCAAGCTCAGCTCGGATAAGCAAAAAACTTGGATAAACCGGAATTACCAACTAAGGAGATGAAATATAAAGTTTCTCTTAATTCATTAATTTGTATGGTACTAGTAGTAACATTTCTTTGATGTACAACTTTTAAGAAAAACGGGGAATGAAATTGTTTCTTTGAAAAAGCTTTTGATAGATTTTTGTTTGTTGAATGTCAATTTTGTTGCAGTTTTTTTTCTTTTTTCTTTTCTTTTTCTTTCTTTCTTTTTTTTTTTTTTTTTTTTACACCAGTATTACGCTAGTGCATAGCTACCAATTTCTAAGATTTTTTTTCTTACCACTAAAACTTACCAGTAAATGTTGCCTAATTCAATCGCTGAAATCTAACAATTGTCAACGATTAAATATGGTCAAAGTTTGTATTAAATTTGAGAGGTAACGAATCCGTACAAATTGGCAGCTTGTTATTCTATTAATGTCATGAAAATTACAAGTGGAGCCTCTTCTTTCAGCTCAAAGTATTAAATGTCCAATCGAATCTATACCTTTGGAATGGATCATTTTCTTCTAATGGATTGATGGATTCAATTATTATGAAACAGCCATTATAAATGAAGTGTTAAGTGAAGATGAAAGAGCAGCCGCAAAAAGTTAGAACTCTGATTTTCTGGTCAGAATGAGGAAAAAATTGGTCATATTTTTTTTCTTCAGAGTTCTAACTTTTTACGGTTGCTCTTTTTTCTTGATTTATTCCTCTTTCGCCGAAAAATCTCCCCAAAACCCCCTGCAGTTTCTTGGTAGTTCCTATTAACGAACGGCGATGACTCGCATGAAGCGAAAAAAGAAGGTTAAAAACACAACACAAAAAACACAAATGCTGATCTTCATAAATGCGACATTTCGATCCTTTTTCAGAAAAATGTCCTCCCCCAATCATCTTTAAGCGAGATCCAGGTGGTCGTTAATTACAAATACTCAAAGAGGTTCTGGGTGATGGTTATTCTCACGATGGTACTTCTGAAAACCATTAATCGTTTCCTGTTGATTATCTTTCTTAACAGTTCAACTTGAAAAATTCCATCAAATTTTATTTTTTTCAGCTAGAAACAAATATGGTTATTTTGTATAAGTACTAAATTATTAAATTTTAATACTTGTATTTTATATGCTTCGTCTGAAATACAAGTGAGAAATTCGTATGGTTTTCAGACAATTAAAAATGAATTTGTAACAATCTTCTTTGCTAAAAATAATTAAGAAATGTCTTTATCGCGAATATTTAATGCATGGATGATAATAATAGTAATAATAATAATTAGTAACTTCATAATTTCTTTATCTTAATTGCATGTTAATTGTAACGTATATAAATAAAGTTTAATGTCTCAGTAATTATAAAAGTTGAAATTAACACTAGAATGATGGTTAGGGGCCATTTTGGCCCCTACCAAATGAATATATTTTGTTCCGATTCAGAAATTTATTTAGGAATTAAGTTTAAATGATATAAAGAAAGAAAGGGTTAATTAAATAACTCAAACAGTTTTAAATAACAATTCTGGTATTAAATATTTTTATGAAACTGGAGTAAAAATTCAGGTCTTTCTATGTTAAACTTTAGTTTAAAATAATATTTGTTTTAAGAGTTAGGTTAGCCAGTATAATATTGATTAATTATTGTAATTATTCTTCTTAGCTTTTTATAAATTCAGTCAATCACTGTCTTTTAAACATTTTCATTCGTCGAATCCGCCAAGTTATTAGTGTGTCGACTCGCAATAATATTAATATATAATAATTATTATTTAATAATAAAATTATATAATAATAATTATTATTACATTATTATTATTATTAGTAGTAGTAGTAGTAATAGTATTTTCTACAGATTAAACAAATATTGAAAAAAAATTGTACTTAGTTTTTGTTACTACAATAAAAATAAAAGGGGGAAAAAAGACCTTTCTGTCAGATTTCTCTCTATTCTAAAAAAAATATACACCACCGCCGCCGGTGTAAATGAATTTTTTTGTGACCGGAGGTCTTTCTTCGCTAATATTAAGAAAACTACTACACACAAAAATATGAAAATTGGTAGTATTATAGAGAAATCTTATATAAACACGCTAAAGTAGACAATTTTTAAATCGAAGAACTATTTAAAGTGATTTTCAATGTTAAAGTCGGTCAGAATAGGTCCATTAAAAAAGTTTTTTAGGAACAAAGCTATGCATAGGTTGGTTGATTTTTGAAGGGCCGATTATCTACACGAAGGATATAGGCCCAAGGGGGTGTGCCCTCCGGGGGGGGGGTCTTTCTAAGGGAACCTAACCCGTATTTACGCATGGAAATCCAAGTTTTCGAAGAAAACCACGAAAACTCCGAAACGGTTAGGCCGACGGGCGCGATTGGGTTCGAAGCCAGCACCTCCCGTCTACCAGCTTCGAGAGCAGAACCTCTCAGCCACGCTATGCATAGGAGTTTAATATATGTTTCTAGGGATATACTTCTCAAGCTAGTGGTGTGAAAACTGCGCTTATTTTTTTTTTTAATTTTACTAATTTTATGAAGGGTTTTTTTTCAATCTTTTATTCGAATTTTCATTATTTCAAGAGAATTCTTTGCATATTTAGAAAGGGTAATTTTTTATGTTGATGCTAATTTGTAAAACAGCAGAAATAATTATATTGCCTCTCAAATAAGAAATGTATTTACACGTTACTGTTAAAAACAGAAATAAAACTTTAAAATAATAATAAAATGATCAATTGTTAAAAGCAGAAAATATGGAAAGTTATGTCATACAAATTGTATTTACACGTGAATATTAAAAAAGTAAGAAAATCTTAAAATAATTAAATTATTGCTCGCGAACCGCATTTAATGGGGACAAATACGTCATATGTAAAATTTATGTTGTCATATGAATGATGCCTAAAATAATTAAATTATTATGCGTGAAAAACTTTTAATAGGGAAAATTAGGTCATATATTTAAAAAGTTCAAATACTGATATTCCCAAACACTTTTAAATGGAATAATATATTTACACATGAATATTAAAAAAGTGGGAAAATAAAAGCTGTAATTAAATTTTTGCACACGAAACGCATTTAACCCTTTCAGGGGCGGTGGTATGTTTATGTAACCACTTAATTTTAATTCTCAAATGCGATAATGGCACCAAGATTTTTGCATTATTATTTTTTTTCATTTATTACATATGTGAAAAATCGCTTTTTGTTATTTGCAAATAAATTTGTACGTAAATTATGGTGCCAATCATTCATTTCAACATTTTAGCAATGCAAGTGCTTTGCCCCTAAAAGGGTGAAAATTACATCATACATTTAAAATTATTTTCTTATGGACAATATTAATAGGATCTCACATTGCAAAACACATGGTGTACAAGTAGTGCGGCTAGCAAATAGCAAATTTGTTTATAGATTTCATCACTTGATGCAGCATAAATAAAGGTAATTGCATGCACAAAATACTTTCGATTTATTTTATAGCAATTGCTATTCGATAAATACATACTAGAAAATTCGTATCTACTTATTAATTAAAATAAATGATTTACATTTTAATAATAACATGGAAATGTGCATGATGATGCAATAAAATAGAGAAAAGAATTCATGCATAAGCTGTACTTGTTCCTGAAAATATTTAAAACTCGATCAAAACATGAAATATAAGAGAAAAATTTCAAAACGCAGTGCTTTTCAACCCCGTGGTTCTGAATGCTATTCCGAAGCAGACGAAAGAAAAGAAAAAAAAATTGACACTGTTAACTATTTCATCAGGTGATGGTGGTACGTGGGGGGGGGGGGTCAAAATTAGCAAAATGTTGATAAAGTTATGTATGGACAGCCCCCCCCCCCTCTCCCCGAAAGTGGCTACCTTCTGTCACGATTGCTCAATTGATTTGCAATCTTAAACTGAAAATATCTTCAGGTATTGACATTCACAAACTGGGAAATCGTGCGGTGATTTCCAATCTTTGGTAAAAGCAAAGGAAATTTCATAAAATCCGTTAAATTTGGAGCTTATTTTGAAGTAAACATTTTAGTAAAATTCATAATTTATATTTTATATAATGTAATAATAATAAGACACGGCATAAAATAATGAAAAAGAACACAATTTCGAAGCAAATCGGTATGTTCTATCTAAATTATATATACCATGTACCTACATATAGGGTGGTTCGTCAGTAATTGACCAGTAGGAAATGATTTTTTATTTCTGAATTCTACAATGGAAAAGAAATATGCAACTGCTGACGGAATTTCATTTTTCAACAATTACCGTAAATATAAATAATGCAGAAAATGAAATAAGGAAAAGCTTCCGATTTACTAAACTAATATTTTCTTTATATTTAGGAAATTTGCAGAATAATGTTTTAATAATTTTGTTAGAAGAAAGTATCTGGATAAATTTCTATTAAACAGTAACCGTGAAAATATGGTACTAAGCATATGAAATTAGTCTCGCATTATTTGAAATATAATATCACGAGAAAGTGCTTTTATATATTTTTTTATATTTTTATTAGAAAAAAAATAGCTAGATAAATTTCTGTTAAATAGTTAATAACAGTGAAAATATTGTACTAATAATGTGAACTTAGCCTCACATTATTTGAAATACAACATCAAGAAAAATGCAGGAAGAATGCAGTAAATCAGTGTTAAAAATAATAGCAATCATATTCAATGTGCAGTACATGTTCTTGTTGTTTGAGCGCGAAAAGTGAAAATTTCTGGAGCTTGTCTTGATCTTATTTCATTTCTCATAAAGCAAGATCAATCTCTTCCAAACTTTATTGCAATATTTTCACTTTTCTAAGGTTATTAAAAGAAAGGAGAGAGAGTAAACATATTTTATGGGGGAAAAATATTTAAAAAAAATGAAAAATTACTGAAACATTGTAATCCAAACTGGCTGCTTTCTGACATATTCACAAAGTTATTGTTAATGCAACAAATGCATTAGTGATTATTAGTATTAGTGTAAACAAGTGTATTAGTGTGTAGTTTATGTTAATGCAAAAATTGTTCTTCATGAACTAAGAAATCGAACAGCATTTTTCATCTTTTTATAAAGACAAAAATATTGCGGAATATGCCGTCCAACTTTGTGTTTTAAGCCTATTTTTGAGATTCTACAGCACGGGAAAGCTTGTTTTTAGAAAACAATTAATTAGAACTTAATATGATATACAATCATCGAAAATGCAAAATGTTGTTTGATTTTAAATTATCTCAATAGTAATAACTGATATTTCCATGCATTTATGCATAAAATGAGTCGGTGAATACGTCAGTTTTGAGTTGCTGAGTTGTGAGGAAAAAAAAAAAAAAAAAAAAAACGCCTTAAGTGTTATAGTCGTGCATAAAATTTCTAATTCTAAAGTAACGCATTTCAGAGGTGAGGGGGGGGGGGGTATGAATTAGCAAGTACGGAACATTTTTATTTTAATCATATGTTTTATTTCAAGGAATTATTACATGATAATATCTTGAAAATTAATTACTTTACTATTTCGATTCATTCAAATGTATAAATTATCGTCAAAATAAGAGAATTTTCATCTTTTATTAACAGATTACCGATATTTCACTGCAAGAATATGGTATTATCAAGTTGTTTCACCCACAATAATAGTATTGCAAAGAGTAATTTTTAATAGAATTATAATCCATCATAACATTTGTAAGTTTAAATCACATGCTGCTAATTATTAGAAAGTACCTCGTAAATTATGCGCCATATAAGTATTGTGTTAGATCAACTGTTTTTTTTCCTCAATCCCCCCCCCCCTCCCCCCTTCTTCTTTTTTCAGAACAACTCTAATACAACATTTCTCCCTTTTTTGTAATTTAATGTTCCAAATTTTATGATTAAAATAATTTCTACTTTTAATACAGGCTTTTTTCTACAACCAATAACATATATAGTGAGTCTAAAGTCAGGTTTGTTTGCATATAGTATGAAAATTAGCAAAAATTAATGAACAGAACATATCTGGTTCCCTGAAGAGTTTTCTTAAAATATTTGTTAACGCGAATAAACACTATGCAGACTATATTATACAACTATGAGAACACAAAATAGATAAAAAATATTCAACATTTAGCCTAAAATAGTTTCATTTTTTTTTTTAATGGGCATATTTATAACAATATCGTAAGATGCTTTTAAAGGATTTGATCATGTTATAAAAGAAACTCAACTCGATTTATTTTTTAAGAGCTGTTACTAATTATGTTTAAATTATAAATAATTTAAATTTTCTACAAAATTGACTATAATTATTTAATTTAAATTATTTTCGGATGAAGTACTATTACTTATGTAATGGTTGTTCCTATCAAAAAATATGCATGTATTTGTAATAGGAGGCATTTAAAAAAACAAATACACAAGGTTTAAATAAAAGAAAAACTCGTTCTTGCTTAATACACATTTTACTTGCAATTAATTTCAACGTGTCTTTTAAATCTATGTAAATATGCAACAAACCAATATAAAAGTTGTATAATCTTGCATTACACTGTACAGTACATTTTCCTTTCTTCATTTGTATGATGCAGCTGTAATATGCGTTTATGGAAATAATTTGATGAATTAGGGGATTACGATTGGGAAGCAAAGAGATCCTGCGATATTAACAATTATCTTACATTTACCGTCTAATAAAAGCGTACTATTATGCACATATTTATGCAAATATTAGAGAATTTTCGAACTGAAAAATAGCAATAAAAATCTTGAACATTTCACACACCATTACAGACAACGTAGAACGCGTTAGTGTAAGATAAGTTTCAATTTCATCAGACTTCGGTGCATATGATTTATTTGACAGAAAATTAAAGTCATAAAAATTTAATAAGCAGATCGTGAAAATTCTTATGTTCAATATTTCGCAAAAACTAACATCCAAATACATGAAACAGTGCAGTGCAACTGAGACGTATTTGTGGTTCGTAGTTTCGCAGTAGCACCTAAACTAGAGTCCTGGGTGGGCCCGGTCGTACTCGATCTGAAACCACCAAAATAATTTTCATCAACCCGCAACCCGACCCGAACCCGAAATGAAATGGAAGTAAATCATGTTTACTTTCCTAAATCTAGAATTTATCTCTTATACCAATCTTAAGTTTTATTATAAAAAAAAAAGGGACAAATCTATATTTTTACTATTTAAATATAGTAAAACTTCTAAATATTGGACACTCCGGGATTGTTGAATAAAAGTCCTACATCGGATCGGGCCGGGTTGTCCCTAATTTTCTTTTAGGTAGATTTCTTATGAAATACTACCTATTACATTATCCCCTACGTAGGAATTTCTGAAAAAATTTTGCATATCTACACCGATCATGACCCATAGAAACCAAAACCAACCTCAGTAAAAAACTTTATACATATATAATATCACTTTTTTATGGACACGATAACTTCCGTAATTCTACACAAATTTCTTCCAAACTGATGCATAAAATCAAGGGGCATAAAATCTCGGTCAAGTTCGTTAATGGGCAAAATCGGACCAAGGGGATGGAAAGTTTTGTGAAAACCGGAAAAATGCCATAATTTCTTAATTTTTGTACATATCAAATTAGTTTAAAGTTTTTATTACTTCTAAAAATAAGGCCAAAGTTTTATATATCACAGATTATTGATAAAATTAAAAATGGGCTCCAGGGGCGCAAAAAGATTTTCCGCCCCTTGATTTTATGTATCAGTTTGGAAAAGATTTGTGCAGAATTACGAAAGTTATCGTGTCCATAAATAAGTGATGTATATATATAGATATAGTTTTTTTGGGGGTGGGGTGGTTTTGGGTTCTAGGGGTCATGATCGGTGTAGATCTGCAAAAAATTTTCCGAAATTCCAACATAGGAATGATCCCAATAGGTAGTATTTCATACGAAATTGACCTAAAATCATCGTTTGAAGGGTGTATTCAAATCCAAACTGCTTATTTTCTGACTCATTTTTAAATTCATTTTTGCTCTCAAACGCATCCAATTGGTAGATTCTCTTATTCAGATACTATATAATGTATCGTAATGGTCAATTTTTTGATAGAGATAGAATATATTTCAAAAAATGATGTCAAATTGGGCATTTTGAATCGAATTTCCCGAAGCGATTGTGTTGGAAACGAAAAATATTGTCCTACTGAGAAAATAATTGTTTATAAATCAAGTTTTAATTAATTGAAAGAAAATTGAAAACACAGGTCACTTATAAATATCTTCAAAAATCACGTCCGCAAGTTTCATATTTTTTCTTTTAAAAATGAATTTGAAAATGTGCCAGAAAATTCAAAGTTGTTGAGCATGGGAAAATATTTTTTTTAATACCGCCTTAACATGATTCTGATAAAGCCAGCTCTGATACAAAAATGAACTAAAAACTCGTCAACAGCGGTCAGATAAAATTGTTAAAGTGTGTTTATCTCTAATCATGATTTAGTTTTTGTTGTTGACATTAGCACTTAACTTCGAAATCTACCTGCGCCTGTAGGCCGAGCCGAAAGAGATTTTTTCCAGGTTGGGGTGATTCTTATTTTCATTCTGCGAGTCGGGTTCAACTTAGAATAATTTTTGCGTGTCATATTAATATTTCTTGCAAGTAGTCAGGTTGTTAGAATTTTCACAAAAAGTTTAAGCAGAACTATGCTTCAGATGAAAATGAATTTTTAATATGCACTACTTTTATTGTCAGTACCGAATTAAGGCGGCACACGTTGGTTGTGTTTATGACGGCCAATTATTAGCACGAGGGTATAGGCCATAAGGTGGAGGGTGCCCTTATTGGGTGTCTTTCTAAGGGAATCTAACCCGTAATTACGCTTGGAAAACCAAGGTTCAAAGAAAACCACGAAAACTCCGAACGATTAGGCCGACGGGCGTGATTGGGGATCGAACCCAGCACCTCCCGTCTACTAGCTTCGAGAGCAGAACCTATCGGCCACTGGTGGGGCTAACGGGGCACAGTAATTTTGAGTTTGTCGAAACGATAAAAAACATCGCCTTTTTCAATGTATCAAAAACAAATAATATGGAATTAAGATCCCTTTCTGCCTAAAGCATATATCCTTGGCTATATTATCCAGAAAAATAAATGCTGTATATACAAAATTGATATTTAAATTTAAAAATTTAACTCACTGATGCGTGAATTAAAATTATTAATTGGTGCGGGCATGATAAAACTCTAAATTATGCATATAGAAAACAATTTTTGTACAAAATAGAATCACAACACACCTACTTCTAAAGTAAAACCATAATATATACAAAAAGGTTTAAAATTTAATTTTTGCACAAAAGAAGAAAAAAAAAGTAAGTTTTTCAATTGCCAAAAAAACTAAATAAATAAATAACCAAAATATGTGATTTTTTTTGGTTTTAGCATAAAGACTATAAAGAAATGGATATTTGGCTAATTTTCTAAAGCTGTGGCCTGCATAGTTTGAAAGTAATAATAAAGTAAAAATAATACAGTTAATTAATTCATATATATATTATGCGGAACTCTCTGAGCGCGAGTAATACTCGGCTCTTGGTCGTTTATTTTGAAGAAGTTTCCTTTTTTTTTTTCAATTCACCAATAAGAATAAATTATTTGTAAAATGCCTTAAATTAAGATTCAAGGTGTAATAAGCCACTCAAAAAACCTCTTGAATCTAGTTATAAAGCTGTTCTCAAATACATACTTGCTGCTTTCTAATACAATCAAAGAATTTAGGATTATTTGTATAATTTACGAAATTTGCAGAAATTTTTATTTGGATATCAAGAAATCCCAATACATTTTTTTTCTATAAAGACAAATTACCTTTCATAAAATAGTTTCAAAGTCCATTTTCAATCAATTATAACTCAATATGTAATAAATTTATCAATAACTGAAATCCACTGTTTGATTCCAAATCATTTGCATAGTTTGGCTCCTAATTTTATGCTTTTAATAAGATAAATAAATGAACTGTCCGTCAACAATATTGAAAGATTTTAAATTATTGAGCGTTATTTTTTTTAATCAGCATCCATGGTTCAGCATTAAGAACTGTATTTTAATTCAAAAACGATAAAAAAAAAACAATTTTGTCTTTATTTCGATTCATTATATAAATAGTTAAACAAAAAGATGTTTACGAAATCTTTTTAACAGGAAAAGGTAAGCACGAAGATACGCGGGAGAAAGATGGATTGGTGTTTTGGTGATTTGAAACATTATACTTATTGAATAGGGTTACTCCCTAATGACATTCACTAATGGATTTCTGGTTTTGGGGGAGATTTGAAATAGTTAAGTTTGCAGGAGAAACAAAATGGCCGGCTTGGTATTTTTTTTATCCTAAAGTACATCGAAGACGACTTCAGGTCCCTTCCTAACGGAAGTACTTGATCGATCACTTGATTGACATTGATGGATCTAAATTCGGCAGGTTAGGAAAACATGTTTTTTCTTCACCTAACACTTCATTTATAATGGCTGTTTCATAATAATGGAATCCATTAGTCCATTAGAAGAAAATAACTCGGTTAAAGCGGAAACTCAGTTAAGCGGGACTCGAATAATCGGGACACTACTGTACTTCTTTATTTATTAAAACGACATTATGGCTTGTTATCAGTCAGGATGTAAATTTCTATCTCTAATGCTAAACCTATGGACTTTTAATGAATCTGTATTTTTCAAAGTTCTCCTCGAAAAATAATTTTTTTTTTATCTTCTGCTTTCTCTATGGTCTTCTTGAAGAATGTTTCTTTCATTTTATTTGCCAAAATGTTTCTAAAATATATATTTAATTATATATTTTAAGTGTTAAAATCTAAGTGAAGCAAGTGAGTTATAAGTGATATTTTAACACTTTAAATAAAATCAACAATGCATTTAAAAAAATATTTTGTCGAATACAAAAAAAAAAAAAAACATTCTTCCAGAACAGCATACAGAAAACAGAATTTTTTTTCTTTTTTTTAATTTTCCGGGGAAATTTTTGAAAAATACGTATGCATTTCAAGCCCATAGCTTTAGTATTAGAGAGGGAAATTTCCAACCTGACTGATGAGGAGTCTTAAAATATTATCTTAGAAAAGGTATTAAAAATATTTCTATGTAATCTTTGCGTTACTGATATTACAATAAAGTGAGTAACTATTATTTCCTTTGAACCAAAACTAATTGATCATTTGCAACATAAGTAGTAACTATAACGTTACTTAATAAAATATATAAATAGCGTATTTCAATAAATATTATTTTCAAACCATATTTGGTATTTCAAAATGCGTCCGAAATGTCCATTTTTGGTTTGACTCTTATTAACCCTTCGCTTACTAGACGGGTCCAATGAACCCGACAGATACATTAATAAAAATTATTCAAATCAGAAATTTCTTTAAAATAAACTAAATATATAAACCAGGCAATAGTAAGTTAAATAATTTTAGATAAAAATTCTGATGTAGAATATTTTTTATAAAACTTGAAAGAAATTTCCGTTAGTTCTACGGTTAAATATCAAATAGTATGACAAGCTAAATTTGCTTCCATTACGTTCACTAAAATAAATAATAATAATTCTAGAAAACGAAATTCAAATATTTCGGAAAATCAGTGCGAACATTTAAACAATGCATAATAAGTTTTATAATCGAAATCAAATTTATTGCTTACTAGCTTGTGATACTTTTCAGAAAATAAATATATTTTTCGATATTTTTAACAAAATCAACCAAGCGAAATTTTGCCGAATGATTGCTTTTCAAAAAATGTTCAATCACAAGTGTTTGAAAGTGAGATATATATCCATTCATTAAATAATCGGACTTTTCTACATGGATAGCGACAAATGTGTAGAATATTCTCCTTGGCGATTAAACAAAAAGCATAAATAAAGATGAAAATCATAGAGAAAAGGTAGATGAACATTAGTGAAAGGAATCCTTAGTTATCTAAATGGAATGCACTCTCGAGGATAGTGTGGAGTGACTGACTCATTCCAGTGTCGCCCGAAAGAAACCATTTCAAGATTCACCACCCAACCCCTTCCTTATACATATCCTGGAGAAAAGCGGTTTTCAGATGATTAAATTACGAGATCTTTTGGATTTTACGAGGCGACATGAAACGGCGCGCGGTCTGCATTCCATTTTATGCAAGCAGTTAGATTCCCGGTTGCGCGCCAATGTTATCTGACCATTATGGTTCCCCGTCCCGAGATATAATGGTCTTAGGTGAACAAAGGAGTAAAAAGGAGGGGATGAATTCTTCCTCCTGCCAGTTTGCTTCTTGCACAAGCACGCTCGGTAAATCATTAACAAGAGAATCCTGAAAGAAACTGATAAGACCTCTAATCACCGTGTCGCAAGGATTCGTAAACACCAGAATCAGGAGGGTGGCTGCTTACTACTGCCACCCCCCCCCCCCTTCTATAGGGCAAAGAAACAGAGAAGCTGTTTCTTTTTCCCTCTGGGCATTTATCGCCCTTTTGTCGGGAGGATGCAAGCACTCGCGTGGAACAGATCTTCCGCATCCCCATCCCACCCTGAGCTTGTTCCAGAACACCTCTTTCGGATGGAATATATCTACTAGGGATGTTTTTTTTTGTTCAGGTTTTATTTTTAAAGTGGTAGCTAAAGTTCGGGGTTAAAAAATTGCTCGCTTTATTTAGAGGGTACTTAGCGGCTTTATTTTTAACCCAATGTGGTGACTTCTTGTCTTCCGGAATGTGAAGAGCATTTTCTTCTGTGAAAGTGGAAATGCAGTATGGATATTGGTTGCTCTACTTTTGCGGCTATGCCAGTAGAGATCTTCTTGCTCCTTTTCCTCTTTTTTTTTTCTTTCAGCCCTTACAAAATAATATAAAAAATACTGCTTTCAAAATTAAGATAATAACACTTTGACTAATATAAACAGACATGCCGCTATGTTCACTAAAAACTAATAATAATTTTAGAAAGCAATTTTTTTTTTTTTTTTTTTTTTTTTACGTGATTTTTTTAATATTCATAGTTTTGCTTTTTATATTCTAGTAGAAACTTTGTTTTTCTTCTTTACTATTTTGAAGACTTTTATGTTTACAATGACGTTTTATGTAATTAAAATATTGATTTTCTAGCGTTTGTTGATCAGGATAATGTTTATTAACAGATCATCACCATCAGCATAAATTTTAGACTTTTATTTCGTTAACTATTATCACAATTTATTTATTTGTTTTATTACTTATAAAAATCAGAACTTTCTTATTATTATTCTATTATACTTTTTTTTTATACTTACATGAATTTATGTTTATTTTTTATTTTTAAGAAGTTTCTTAAATAATTTTAAATCGTTTGATTTATAGACACATGTCTTATACATTATTAATACTGTTTTTATTGATGCATTTAAAACATTGGAAACACACAAAAAAAATATATAAAAATGATGTAGAAACGTCCTCCGCAACCATGAGAATTTTATAAAAATAGTAATTATAAAAATCCACCATTCATTCGGAAATATATATATATATGGAATATAAATTAAATGTCACAAGACTTATGTTTGATTAAATTTTAACATTCAAAACATACTTATTTTATGGATCATCTTTATATATTTTTTAATGTTTTGCAAGCCAGTTTAATAAGAACTAAAAAGTAAAAATAAATAAAAAAAATCTCAGCAGTAATCAGTAATATTAAAAGTTTAAACGTATTCTCTAGTGGGACAAAACAGCTTCAGTTGTAATGATTCATTCCCTTACAATGTAGCAGTTTATTGCCATTCTTTCAAATAAAAATAGAAGGAAAATGTAAAAAAGAACGTAGAAACAGGATCTGGAAAAAAAAAAATTCCGACGGGGATTACTCTTAAAACGGTGCTTATGAGACATACTCTTCCAGTGCTGCATAAATATTCTTTTAGTGCTTTACACAATCGTGATAAACAGATCGTTTTCTTGGTGCTGGAGGAAGGGCCCAGTCTATGCTGATAAGAGTTGACTCGACTCTACAAACAAAACTCACTGCCGATCGCCTTTTTATTTTCGACAGAAGCCGTTTTAATGGTACTTAAAAGGAGATCGCCGTGCTCCCTACTCCCCCACACCGTTCGATAAGTTCCTCTCCCGAATATTCTTGAAATGGTTTTTCCACTAAATCTTCTTCGTTTCAATATGTCTTATCGGAAACGGAATGGCGAACTCTTCAGGGTTTTTTTTTCTCTCTCTTTTAGTTAGTGTGTGTTTCTCCTTACTGATCTGAAATTCTGAAAGGCATCATTATTTTTTGCGCCCTTCATTTATTCGTATCGATTGTTTGAGTAACTGATTGGAGAGGCCATCTTTTATGTCAAGTATTGAACTGCGTTTCACATTCCCCCCCCTCAAAAAAAATCAGAACGGTAAGATTTCTGATATTCTAGTTTTGAAAAAAAAGTTTAAGGCAAAAATGCAAAATTTGTGAAGAAAAGAAAGATTAGTCTGTTCCAAAGTTCCGTAATTTATGAAAACCATGTACGTGTGCATCAATTAAATTCCTTTTTTGCTTTAAAATTACACTTGAAAATGTTCCGAATTAAATGTAATTGCAATTTTTATTTATATATATTCTTTCGTATTTTCTCTCCTTTATCTTAAACATGTTTCCCAAAAAATATATATAATTTTTAAGAATTATTATTTAATAGATTATTTAAGTGCGAGATATTTATAATAAATTTCTCTGTTCAAAAACAGAGATACGTGCAACCATAAGATATAAGAATTACTTTCACATTATTGAACAAAGAGTGTAAAGGTTCTAAAAAAATGGGAAGAAACAATTAAAGATTGTATTAATGATATCGAGGTCGATGAAAAAAAAAAAAAATATATATATATAATGGTTTTATATATATATATATACATATATATAATGGTTTTATATATATATATACATATATATAGTAAAATCCCGATTGTAAGCCTCCCCCCTCGAAAGTTAGCCCTCCCACCCAGTTCCAAGTAATTTTGATTTTCTTTTTCATTCCCAAATATAAGCCCCCCCCCCCCAACTTTCACAAGCTTTTTTCTTGAAAAAAAATTATTTAAAAATCTAAGGGAGATAATTTTGAATCTTTTGATTTTTTTTTGGTGGATTCCATATATATTTTTGTATAATCTAAATGAAATACACCCCCCCCCCCCTGCATGAAATGTCCGCTTCCCTTCTTTGCCCTTTCTCCCCACACAAAAAGTTTAAGATCTTGAAAATCTTAATTCCTTTGTTTTATTTGTTGCTCGATATTAACAATAAGTAAATAATCAATTATCTAAATTGCACTGCTTTCTCCAAAAGTTCCTCTTTCCTCTCTGACCCCCACCCAGCAAAGTTTAAAATCTTTAAAAAAATATATATATATTTTTAATTCTGCCCTGTTTCTTATTTTGTAGTAAAATATTTTACCTAGAATCTCATATAAGTCTCACTCATCTAAAATCATCATCTTTGAAATTTTTGCTCCATCCTATCCGTCCAAAGTAAGAGGGGGGGGGGGGATTTTTAAATATGTGGGAGGAAAGCAGATCTTATTTTTTGGAGTTTGGCTGTTCTTAATTTAAAAAAAAAGATTTTATACTGTGTGTGTTTGGGGGGGGGGGGGGGAACGAAAAAAAATAGAACAATTTTTCGGTGTGAGGGGGAGAAATAATTTAGTTGGTTATTTAAATATTATTACAACAAAATCAGAAATCGAGCACAGAAAAAGGTAAAGGATTTTACAGATTACGGCATGATCCAATTTCTAAAAAAAACATGGCGATATTTAATAACCAACATTATCCTGCAATTAAAATTCTTTAAAAATTACACTTCATGCATATTTATGCAGAAAAAAAACAAACAAACAAACAAAAAAAAAACGAAAGTGCAGTAGATTATATGTCAGTACTAAATGAAATACGGAATAATAATATAATAATCACTTAGATACAATTATTCACTCGAATAATCATTGAAATATTTGTGTATTAGAAATGCAAGAAAAAGATGGTTAAAGAAAATCATAATTTTAAAGTTCTGTTGAAGAAAATAAAAGTAGATTCTTAAAAACATTTATTTGTAATTAATTAAATCAAAATAAATTTCTAACTACTTCGTTAAACAAATATGCAAAATCACTATTATTTTTTACCAGAAATGTGCCACCACGACGGAAGAACGTGGCAATTTTATTTCACGAATCTCAGGTTGATCCTGGAAAGAATGAGGTCCAGTCATTGCAGAAAAAAAGTGAAAACCACAAATCAGCTCAGGTAAAAGTAAGCCTTAACTCCACAAAATGAAAGAAAAATAAAATAAATTCCACCTCCCCCCTCCCACACACAGACCTAACAATTTTAATATTTCATAATTCATATTTGATTATATAGTAAAATCTGTTAAAACGGAATTGATCGGGACTGGAGTTGATATCTCTGAAATTGACAGCATCTGTATACATATGGCATAAATCTTTTCTTTTTCTTTTCAATCACGCAATCTAGAAATAGCTTTTTAATTATATTCATGCAAAGCGTGAATTTTTCCTCTTATTTGCCTCAAAATTTGTGAACTAGTGGGCGAATTTTTTATATTATTATTAAGGTTATTTTAATAAGATAAAAACAGAGTAGTATATTTTAATGGTCTTATCACTTATTGTAATGCATAATATATTTTTTCTATTGATTTACAAAATATCCACTCAATAATCCGAAAGAATAATTTTAAAAGAGCTATTACATTAAAACTTAAATTATTAAAAAGAAGCTTTTGCTTTCCCGTACCGTGTTTATTCGGATAATGATCGCCCTCGCTTAGTAGTCGCACCCTCGTTTTGAAGCAGAAAAAATCGTCAGTATTAGTCGAAGAGATTTATTATGAGAATTTTTTATCAAAATTTACACAAAGATTATTTGTAAATTGTATGTTTATAAAAATATTACCATAAAAAGAAAAGTGGTATTTAATAAGCAGCACATAATCTAGAAACATTAAAACTGTTAAGTTACTAATTTTATTATGTGCTTTTTTATGTATTTTATGGAAGAAATGCCGCACTCCTCAAATTGGCCTGAATAAGCTTAAAAATATCGTAAACGCCGCATCCATCGGCACGCTACTTTTGTCGACAGCGTCACATTGACCTAACTTTAATCAAAGTTTTCTGAGCAGTGTAGCTGTAGGATTCCTCGTTTTTAATATTTTAAGATGTCTAAAGTTTTATCTAAAATATTTAAATCCAATTTTAAATATTTTTATGAATTTTTAAATTAAGGAAACTCAGTTGGTATTTTTAAAAAAAAATCGTAAACGCCGCACTTGGAAAAAAATTTACTTTTAAACTCTTAAACGCAGAGGCGTTTCTTCCATAAAATACGGTACCAGCAATGTTTTAGCATTAGAGTGTTCAGTATTGTGTAGTACATTTCTCCGCAAGATAGTCGCACCTAGACTTTCACAATGAAAAATTGGCAAAAAAGTGCGACTATTACCCGAGTAAACACGATACTTATCCCCTATATTTAAATGGTAATTTATATCGCTTTGCGGTATCATAAGTTATCAGAACGCGGCTATATTTAAGACATCGCAATTTTAAACTACAATGAATTATGTTACCTTTTCCCATTTATTTTCTTTTAAGAACTCCATTACAATGTTGATTATATGTGCAATTTATTTGTGTACTCCGTTAACATATTTTTAACGTCTTTAAAAGTTAAAATCATATTGACCCCGCGATATAGATAGTAATAGAAGAGTTTTCTGTTGTTTTTTTTTTTTTTTTCAAATTTTGCAAGGTATAGAGAATAGAATCTTAAAGTATGGAGCCTTTCCACTTTATAGAAAGTAACCGTGTTGGTTTAATATGACTACATTTTCTAAAAACTGCTATAACTATACTGAAGAAAATACAAATAAATTACTCATGTTTGTTAGAGTAGAGTTATAGTGTTTAGATTTATAGTGTTAGAGATGAACTTGGAAAAAATTGTGTCAAGGCTATACCATAACTCCTGAAGGTTCCAACATTGTTATGTCTTAAAAATGGCTGTAGTCAAACATGTCTCATGGTACTACTACATGAGAGTTATGGTATGGAACAAATAATGTTTATATTTTTGCATTATCACTCTAGAAATATTTTTAACGAAATATTAACCTTTGTAAAGTGAAATTTAAAAACACAAATAACAATATATATTACTCGTTTACTTTGTTGCTATAAAATAAAGAGACAAAAAGTTATTTTCACAAATATTAAGTAAAATATGTTACATTAAAAAAGCATAAAAACAATCATAAAACATAAAAGCATTGCAGAAATCAAAATATTCATTTCACATTTTTTATGATCCATCAAAAGCATGTTAAACAACAAAGACATCCCCATATGCTCAAAATACTTGATCTACGAATCGATTTTCAATATTTTCTTTTTCGTTCTCCCATACTTCTTTTCCCCCCGACAGTAAATTATTTTTCATGGACTTTACGATATCCTCCCCCCCCCCCCCTTTCATTTTGTTAGGACAATGATCTGTCTCATGATCATGTATGTGATGACCAATCAATGATGACCAGTCAGTCCTTATATGAAGCTGACGATTAGAAATGGCCTGCGGGCCGTCTTAACTGACGACTTTAGGGTCTAGGTGCGTACTTAAGAACGATTCATCATTTAGAGTCAGCGGTTTAATCGATATCACGTCGACAGATTGGAGAGGTGTGGGGAATGTAGGTGCTGTCGGTTTTATAATTCCTATTCTCTCATGAGAATTTGCGATGTAGCGGGGGTGTGAATTGGAGGATTTAGAGAGCATTCTCTGCAATAAATATGCACATATGTTGATAAGTAAGTGCCAAGGGATCGTCATCGGGAAGTTGTCTTTTAATGTAAGACCTTAGCTAAATATTGATTGCCTACTTATTATGCGTTGAAATTCAGGTCCCCATTAAGATGCTACTATAATGCCATAATTCACGTAGTTGGCAATTCATTGGTTTAGACTGAATGAGGCATCATGAATTTATTCTTTTGATTGGAATGATAGTACACTAAGTAAGCAGACATAATCGTTTTGTAAAGTTGAAGGAAATCCATTTCTTCAAAAACTAGATCTGCACACAATTTATCGTCCACCTGTGCACTTTTTCTGACAAACTATAAATAATTTCATGTGATGCGATTCATTTCTATAATTACTATACGAAAATCATCAATTTTTCAATTAGAATTATTCTAGACATTATTTGGCATATCGCAGTATGAAACAATTTTCCCAGGTGCAGCACCCATTTATTATAATTATTGTTATCTAGAATAAACTATTACTATTTTAACCATTGTAAAAAATTCTATATAATTCTGAATCCGTCAAATTTAGATATTTCGTATAAACAAATGTGTAAAAATGGCCATTTATAAAGGCAGATACTTTTCCTTTAAACTGATTGATTTGAAATTTTCTTTTAGAATGCTATTAAGGGGAGTTAAATGTTTTATTTTCTCATCTGGGAGTTAATTATTCTTCAATACCGCGCACATTTTGAAATACCATATACTATTTATATATCTTCAACTTACATTTTTAATTCCTCATTACATAAATTGATTGACTACAATGGTACACTCAGAATGTTTGAGAAATATAATACTTCTTAAAAATACCATAAATGCAAATCATTAAGGCGTGAATCCTTTTGCTCCAGGTTAAAGTGCGCCTCAAGCTATTACAAATCAGAGTAAAAGTAATAAGAATCGTTTCTTTAAAATTTAATAATTTAATTTTGTTTATATGCTTTTTATTAAGAGAAAAAATGTTTTGCATCACTCATTAGATTTTCCCTCCTATTATCAAAATATGTATTTTGTATGTAATGCAAAGCATCTTTTCAGAAATATATTCTTGAAAAAGCATAGTGAAGAAATAATTCTAAACCGCTTAAAAAAAGAAAAGAAAAGATGAAATATTATCGAGGAATTGAAATACACCCTTTATCAAAATATGTATTTTGTATGTAATGCAAAGCATCTTTTCAGAAATATATTCTTGAAAAAGCGTAGTGAAGAAATAATTCTAAACCGCTTAAAAAAAGAAAAGAAAAAATGAAATATTATCGAGGAATTGAAATACACCCGTTATCAAAATACACATTACACGCAACAATTCTCTCTGACCTGACTTTGACTTGTCATAAATAAAAAACGGCAATAGAATAGACCGATTTCATTTCTTAAACGAAACCTTAAAAAAAGAAAAATATATAGATTTATATGTTCCATGTTTAGCAAAGACATCACTGATTCTGCCACGGACGATCCTGAAAAACCTCATTTTTCAAACTTTAAAATTCCCAGTTATATATTTAAAGCCAAACAACCAACAATTGCACTGGAAAATGATGCAATATCAGCAATAGAACCCAAAAATTTTTCTATTAAACCGGAGGGGGTGACTAGAAGGATTGAAAATCAGGGGAGGGAGTCAACAACAAAGATTTGGGGAGTCATTAATCATGGCAGGGTTGGCAAGCAAAATCTTCTTCGTCTCCGAGCCCCCGCATTTTGTCACCTGTTATATTACTCACAAGCAATCTTGCCGTTTACATCGGTCATTCCCTGTAGAATGATGCGCAGGGATGAGGGTGATCTTTAAAAAATGCTAGTTCTTTTTATCGTGTTCCGTGTTTGGGGTTTTTCGCTGCTTTGAGATTGAATTTGTGAACAGGAATTCTCCATGTTTTTCGAGTTACTTGCTACAGCATTAATTCAACAAGAATCGTGTATTATGTTGCACCAGCCGCCTGTGGCGACTAGCTTGATCACCTTCAAATACATACCCTGTCAAAATACAAGTACATTTCACATGTATTTTTACGATCTATTTTGAAATCTGACTATATGTAGAAGCAAACTGGGAAAAAAAAAAAAAAAAAAAACATTGCAGTATATACTAGTTTTTTTTTTTTTTTTTTTTTTTTTCTGATATATATTTCATTTTTTTAATTCAGAGCTCGGAGCTTGTAAAAAAGTTCACTCAAAACTCTTCAGTTACATCCGAGGATATCCACTTGAAATTTTTAGTTCCAACAAGTTTACTTACGCAGTGGCTGTTCTCAACTGCTCTGCTCAACAAGCGCAAAACGTTTTGACACATTTACAGATTCACTTTTTAACACAAAAATAAAAAATTGGAAGATTTGATCAGGGAACCGATTTGAAATCGAACTGTGTTTTCCATTTTTTGATAAATAAATTACCTATTGAGTTATAAGAGATTTTGATCATGTGACAAAGATGTTTTCTCCCTTCGCTGACCGGTTTTTCTCCTTTCTTCTGGAACTTCGGTTCAAAACATCAAATTTGACAATATTTTCTGAAAGTTCTATTGCATTTGTAAAAAAAAGGAAAAAAACAGCTCAATTACATAGTTTCTGAACAACAACACCAGCTAGTTTCATGCATTTCCGACTAAAAATGAATTTAAACTTATGTCAGAAAGTTGCTCTTTTGGATTTGAGAACAGCCTTAAACCTATTTTAGTACTAGATGCCGATCTCTACCTCTCATTACGTCATCTTCCTCTTCTTTCCAGCTCTCTTTTACATTTCTCATCTACATTTCCTCTTTACAGATTGTACTGGAATTTAAATAACACGTAACGATCTCCTTTGGACAATTTTGATAATAAATTAAAATTTGATTGCAAGAGTCAGTGAACCGATCAAAATCTACATGATAGTTACTCAATATTCCGTTTGTTTACATTTTGTTGTTGCCATTCGCCATTATATCAAAAACACCAATTTTTCAGTATGTGTGTGTAATATTAGAAAATTGCTACCGAAATTTTATTAGAGAATTTAAAACTTTTTTCGCTCTATCATATATTTTTCTTATTTCATGTTATCCCGGTTACATAAATATTCAAATATTAAGGTATGTTACTCCCAATTTTAAGTATAATAAATTCTGATTTTAATTTACTGAGTGGTAAGAAACTCATAAATATTTGAATAAACGTCTTGATATTATAATTTGCACTGGCGTAGTATTTCTTAAATAGACATGATTATTATTATTATTTTAATAATATAAAAATAAAATTGCAACGTGGACACCCTTTAATCTTCACCCATATGGAAGTACTGGAGTATACTTTTAAAATGTCTTTTGAAAGTAAAAGGAAGGAATCTTATAAAAATATGAGATTAGTTAAGTTTTACACTTTTGGTTTCAAGCTAAATTTTGGTTTCAAATTATATATATTTCTAATTTAATTGTATACAAATAATTATTATTTTGATAGGTTATAATTTAACCTATTAAAAAGCATTTCTGTTTTTACATATGTGAAAAAGGGGCCTTTGCATATTTTGATTATGATTCATGCAACGTTCAGAATACTAAATTAAGGCTGTTTGTAGGTTTTATTATTATTATTATTATATTTTTTTGGTTTATTTCATGCAAACTAATGAGTAAAAATTAGTGTGAAAAAAAAATCTAAGATATGTTCTAAAAGGATTTATTTAATTGTCCCAATAAATTATTTTTCAATATCTTTCCAAGGATAATTTAATGTAGGGAGTTTTTCTAAAGTGATGGATTTAATTATAACAAGGAATTATTTTTCAACATCTTTCCAAGGATAATTTAATGTAATTTTTAAGTATGAAAAAATAGTAAAAAAAATTATCTATTAAACTGATTCTCTGGCAAATCAGACAAAATTTTCGGGTTTTTAGAAGACAAATTGAACAAAATCTGGAATTTTAAAAAAGTGTGTCGGAGAGAGAAAAAGATAAACTGAAAAGAAGAAAATACATAAAGCAAAATATACAAAAATTATTAAAGCCATAAAATTAAAAAAGGGGAATCGTATGATAAAGTAAGGATTTGGTCAGAAGAAAAAATGAAAATAAAAAATACAGGCATGCAAGAAGCGAAATATATTCCACTGTAAAATGTAGAACGTAAACTTTTCGGGTTTCAGTACACAAACTGAAAGAAAAAAAAATCTGGAAATTAAAAAAGAAAGTGTGTGTTGGAGAGGGCAAGAGAAAAAGTAAAAAGAAGAAAATACATAAAGAAAAATATGTAAAAATTATTAAAGCCATAAAATCCAAAAAGGAAATCGCATGATAAAGTGAGGATTTACTCGGGAAAAAAGAAAAGAAAAATCCAGGCATGCACGAAACGAAATATATTCTATTGTAAAATGCACATAGAACGAAAACGAAAGCAGAAAAGAATGAAAAAATAAAGAAATGAAGCTATATCTTAAGCGAGAGATTGCGTGAAAACTTCCTAGTAAGGGAAAAGGAGTGTCCAGGGGTGTGGGAAATGGACGTTTGAACTTAAAATAAGTAGAATATAGAGAGCTTGATATGAATGAAAATGATTGTCGATAGATTCCAATAATCACGCTGTTATGCTATTATAGAATCACCAGGTCAAAAAATTTAGTATCGAAGAAATGGGGAGTGGTGCACTTATTGCAAAGTGCATTTTCTATTGTTAAGGTATCTGTCTACGTTCGAAGAACTTTTTTTTTTTTACTTTGCAGAGAAACATTTTATTCTTTTTTTTTTTACTTAGTTTTAATAAAAATTAATAATTTACCTTTAAAATTATGTATATATCCCTATGAATTTACAAAAATGTAAAATATGTATGGAAATTTGAAGACACTTTTCAAAAACTTGAAAAATGCTACATAAAAAAAAAAAAAAAAAAAAAAAAAAAATTACTACTAAGGTAAACAATAAGCTTTTATATAGTGCACTTATTACAAGTTAAATGATATTTTAGTAAATATAAAATTTTAGAGATGACCGTAGAGTCAATTATAAGATTTTCAACAGTTTCACCATCTTTTTGTTCAAATAACAGGCCATAATTTAAAAAATATACATTCATGCATTTAAAATTCTTATATGCACTAGACAACAATATTTAGACAAAGCTCATAAAGTTTTATGGAAGAATGATAGTAATATTTTTAGTTTTTTGTATAAAAATCAATTTTGAGAAAAATGCATTTAAACGTTAAATCAGTATATTTTTACTCTAAATAATGGATTGACTTCTGTTCTAAACACGGCAGGAACGAAAAAAGAGCAGTTTTAGAATCGTAAAAAGTCGTACTTTAAAATGAAATAATAAAAACAAAATCGATAATTTTCGCATTTCAACGTAGCAGATACCTTAAGTTTAGATTCTCAATCACAGAAGTATGACTTAAGTTCATATTTTTATTTTTATTTTTTTTATTTTTTTTTATGTTTAAGATAACTTGATTTTAAAAAAAGAAATGACTTAATAACGTGTCCTGAAATTTTAAGCAGAATATGTTATAAATTTTGTAAGAAAAGCAGAATATAATTAGTGCTATATTATATGCTGCAATATCGACACAGAAAATTGTGACAAATACCAATAGTTTTTACCTGAATATGTTGCGAAAGCAGCTGCAATCATGAAATGGTAAAATTATTTATTTTCTATCCAGTTTCAAAGTTTTGTTTGATGTCGCCGTCTCTTAGCGTTTCGTTTAAATCAAAGCACAATGTGCCGGTAAAAGATTTCATCATCTCATAAGTGCAGCTGCCCTGGCATTATATTCTGATGAAACTCTATCGTTTTGATGAAACATTGATTTTACTTTTGCCGATGCACAAATGTGAGATTCCCCCCCCCCCCCCTCCTTGTATGAGAGATTTAAAGTTAAAAATTTCAAACCAACTACGCTTATTATGTTTTTTGTGCTTATTTTATAAAAATGTTTTCTGCCTTCATTCTGTTTTTTGTTCCACTGAATTTTTAAGTTATATCTATGTACATGTTTAAAATAAGATGTTAAATTTTACATTTATTGATTGAATTAATTGTTTTATGTTATATATATATATATCTACACTACTTGCATTGTTGCGTGTATTAATTAAGAATATTAGTGTAATTGTTCGTGTTTAAACAAATATAAATTATCAGATACCGGGAATTTTAATCAAGTTTTATAAAAATATTTCACAACAGAATTTTTTTTAAAAAACTAGTTAAGTTTTCTATTTAATTTACGTGATTTATGTTTCATTTATTTTAGGATTTTTTTTTTTTTCTTTTCTTGTTCGAATCGAAATATTTTTATTTTTTACTGGTGAAATGACAGATTGCCGGTATATTTAGCATTAAAATAGTTTTTCATTACGAAATATTAGAGTGTAAAAAGTAAATTTTAAGCCAATCATTATATACAGTTATTTGTTTTTTAAATTATTGCACCTATCGCATGCGTATTAGAAGAGAAGCATTAAATACTTTGGATATGAAGCAGGGATTGCGAATTTCGAATTCAAGTCAATACTGAACAAAAAATCTTGGAATTGTATACATTCGTCTTTCTTATCCATAATTGTAGTTTTTGCTAGAATAAGGTTTTAGTTCTGATTTAAATTTTAGCTGGCCCTACTATGTTCAGGTAATTCAAAATAATGCTAAAAGGAAGATCTCTGTCAAAAGACGTTGTACCTATGAAATTATCTTTATTAAAGTGCTTCCTTTTTTATGCGTCTACAACTACACATCCCCAATTACTTCTGAAACTAAACTCTGAAAAAAATGAGTAACGTTTTCTTAGAAAACGTGACATTTTCATCATAGGAACATTGATATGTAGTTGTAATCTGGTCTGGACCAATTTATATGCCATCTCCACCCACACATACATTTTGTACCTTCATCTAAGTCCACATTCCACCAAAATAAAGAGACTCAATTGCAGTAATAGCGAGGCGTACCCACCCAACATAATAAGGGGCCTCTTGCTCAAATTGAACTCGCAAAATTACAATTTCCACTCCTCTCTTTATTCATGTGATATTTTAGTTTTTTTCCTTCGCTTCTAATTTTCTTTCCTTTTCTTACAGCCGAACTGAAGATGGAACTCCTTCGCGAAAGGGAGGTCCGAGAAGGTATCGAGAAGCAGCTCTTGGACGAACAGAGAACGAGAAGTGAGTAATAATCGTCTGATATTTCTTTTGGTGTTCAAATCGTTTGATAATTGCCCGCCGGTGGCCGCACCTGTGTCCGTTATCACCGGGGATAATTCGGAAATAGATATGAGAATTGGGAGATCAGAAGTGAAAATTTGTGGGATTGGTTCATTTTGTGGAGTAATATCCTGTGATTTCCCGAGGTGTAATTGTGTTTTAGACGATTTAAAGGTTAAATAGACATGCTTGTGGTTGAAAAGAAAAAAAAAAAAGCACATGGATCCAATACAGAAAAGGGAAGGTAGACATATATTCTATAAGGTTTTGTAAGCTCTAATCGTATATTGCGTGACATCATGAAGCCTGCGTGATGTGTGTATGCTCTGAATCCATCTCGTTCTTTATTCCCTATAAAAATTGTGTGTAAAATTTCTATGAGTTATATTAAATCTTCTAACATTAATATGACATCTGAATACAAAAGCCTTTTCTGCCTCTTAGTTATTTTCAAACATACTAATAAGAATTTTATTAAAACTACAGCATGAATCTTCATACTTCCAGTCTAACAAATAGTTTAAGTTAAACTAGAATGCACAACTGCCCATAAGGAAGATTTTATTTATTTATTTATTGCAATTTAAAAATTATTATTGCACTTGGGTACCCTTGAGGAGAACGACAGTTCCGCTATAGGATAGAAGTCTTAAATATTTTGAATGCGGGAATCGAAATAATCGAAATGGAATAATAATAATAATGATGATAATAATAATAATAATAATAATGCAATATAACAAATTACAACGACCATTTGGAAAATGATTTTTTCAAAGACTAAAATTCAAGACATAAAAAATCGCACGGAGTTGATCATACATTACGTACGCCATGGATTACATTTTTCGGTACGGTAAATTTTTTAACTTCTACGGAGCTGGTCATTTATTACGTACGCCATGGATTAAACATTAATAGTCCTGGACCAATTTTAAAGGAAATTTCATTCTTAAACTTCTAAACATCACACAATATTACTTTTTACACCGTTGTATAGAGAAAAAAAATGTACTTTTAAATGCAATTTGTTTGAAAACTGTATCTCAATTTGTTTCTGAGTTATTAATTTTTTTTTTTGTAGTTTTCATTACTTTTTTGTCATAATGGCAACAGAGGTATCCATCTGTGATGAAAGTACAGATTTCTCTTTACTTTCAAACTTACTTACTCTTTACTGTTTAGACCAATCAGAAAACGAATAAAATGCGGGATTCAACTACTAAAAGGCTTCAGATATGTTTTTGATTTCGTACCCTGACCGAGGACAACAACCATTTTTCCAAATGGTTAAAAACGACTGTTGCTTTTGTAAATAAATAATAATATCTCGAGATATGAGTGAAGCACTTCATAAAAGTCACAGTAAAGTATAACTTTCAGATAGCATATTTATAATATTTTGGTTGCAATTTTTTTTAAAGATACTTTCAGTTTCGGAACTGGTTTTGAAAGTGAGAGTAGCTTTATTAAAAAAAATATGCAACCAAAATCGAAAAAGTAAAAAACAAACATATCAAAGATTAAGCTCAGCTATCCTATATATATAAAAAAAAGATCGTTTAAAAATATTCAAATTTAAACGAGAAATTCGAAAACAACCTGCTCATTGGTTTAACATTACAGAATGGGTGTTTTCAAGTGAGTGAAGAGCCCCCTTAACGGGACTGCGAGTGGCAACTATTTTTAATTCTGCCTCGCACCACTTTAAAGAAAACAAAAAATGCTTCACATTAACTTGGAAACATGTGCCAGATAAATATGCTACTTTCTTTCTTTCTTTCTTTTTTTTTTTTTTAAATAGTGGTACGAATAGAATACCAAAATAATCGCCAGTGGCAGCCTGCTTTAAAGAGAAAACCGCAAAGGCATTTCTTAATCCAAAGCTAAAGTGAGTAAAAATTGTTGATTCCTATTAATGCTTTCCTTAAAGTAAACTGTTGAAAAAATTATCAGTGGCATGGTAAGATACGCTTCATAATATGGTCAAGTAGCCGTTATGTTTAAAAATGGTCAAATGACTGGAGAGTCAGCTGAAGATTTTTATCCGCGTAATGCCATATTATCAAATAGCCACCAGAGTAGACAATTCTTAGAGAGATTGGGGCCTGAGAAATTAATACATATATGATTTCCTGCTCAGTTTATGTTTTATAAGAAAACCATCCCAATAGTAAAGCATTATTATAAGCAAAAAGTCTAAATGTAGCATACCCATACCACACCACAACCTTTTGAAGTATGAGGAATCTCTTCTGAATATTTTCATATGGATGGTAGAGGTACACTTTTTCTAACGATATTTTCTAAAAGATCAATCAACATTAGAATTGTGATATATCCAGACACTATATATGACATTTTAACTATAGTTACTAACGAGTAACTATAGTTAACTAATGAGTTACTTGAGAACTTGGTATGCAAAATATAAATTTAAATTATTATTTTGCTGGGAAAGAGGGTCTCCAAAGTTCAGTTGCAAGGTATCTGACTACGTTGAAAATGCAATTTTCGACCAAAATTGTCAAATTTATTTTATTTTATTTTATTAAAGACCAACTTTTTACCTTTCCAAAACTATATTTGTTTTTATTGTACGATAAATAAATCCGGAGTTATAGTGGTTTTAAAACTACTCAACAGCAGTCACTCAAACCGGAAGTGCTGTTTAAAGGGCTTTAAAATTTAAAATTTTTAAATTTTTAAATTGCTTTTAAAGGGTCGTATGTTTGGAGAAATTTCGCGATTTTGAATGCATTTGTTTAATAATAAGAAATGTAAATAACATGCTCCATGAAATTTAGATGTATATTACTGTAAATTCTTGTAGTAAAACATAAATCTAAACTTTAAATGCATTTTTTGGAAAATGTAATTTTCGGTGAAAATTTCATACGCAAAACATGATTTCTCAAAAAGTTATTGGAATATCACTATGAAATTTAAAATACATGTTATTTACACTATTGGGAAGGCAATGAACTAAAGATTTAAATTTAGAATAAATATTTTTTGTTTTATGGATGTTTTTGCGGGATGACATCGATGAATTTTATGAAAATTAACATGTAAACAGGTGCGATATTCTATAAGTTTTGAAATACTTAAAGAATCTCTTAGATTTTAGTTCATTGCCTTCACCAATGTCACAAATATGAAGTGCAAAAAGGAAATTAAGATACATACAGTAGAATTTCCTTTAGAGCGTCTTGCGTTTCGGGCCAAATTTCACTAAATTTTACTATAAATTCCTCCATTTACCAAAATTTTATCAATGAATGAAATATTTTTTACCTTTTTCACATTTTCTAGTCCTAATCTTAGTAAAAATAAGTTTAAAAAATAATTAAATAGCTTTTATGGAAAAAATTGCTCCGTACTTAGGCAGGCATCTAGACGGCAAATTCCTCCATTTACCAAAATTTTATCAATGAATGAAATATTTTTTACCTTTTTCACATTTTCTAGTCCTAATCTTAGTAAAAATAAGTTTAAAAAATAATTAAATAGCTTTTATGGAAAAAATTGCTCCGTACTTAGGCAGAAGCTCTCAGAATTACGTACTTGATTTAGCGATATGATACTCAGACTGAAGCGGTGGGAAATCTATTTGCCAAGTAGAAAATAGTATCAGTTCTCAATTATTATTGTTGGAAAAGAATTATTCTAGTTCTAGTTACTTTTACACATTTGTATTCATCTTTTTAATGCGTTCTCTTAATAACCGTCTTCTCTTCAAAGCATCCTGCCCAGAATGCAATATATGGAGAATCCCCGAACTTATCAATAAAACATTTCACGTGACTTACTTTCAAATACAAAACCATTTATCTGGCTAGCCAATCCTGCGGTCCATTTCAAGTAGGGCAGGGAAAATTACATGAAAAAAAAAAAAAAAAAGACAAGAAAAGAAAAAACCTTTATGTGAATACGATTCTGAGGCAGAGGCGAACAAATTTCCTCCAATTGCCCCTCCTTGAAATAAGTGCCGGTCGGGACCGCGCCCTACAAAATTGCTGAGCGCCTGCGCAAGAGTATTTGATGCCGTTTCCATTTCGATTGTGAAATCGCCATTGGGTGACGATTGTACATTCGTAGGCGGATCTCAATTATCATTGGAGAAACAGAAAATGCTGACTCAGCGCAGAGGAATGCAAGAAGATTCCGCGCATCCGAACAGACGCAGAAACGAAATGCGCCCAATGACGATTTCATTCCGACTGTTCTTTTCCCTCCTCCCGCAATCTGTAGTCGATTCCTCGGCAAAGTTTCGGCTGCTAGACCTCAAATAGCATCACTTTTGTCACATCAGGGAAAACTCTTCAGGTCAAACCAGATCGATATTACATAGTCCTTAAATCTATTACTGAAAAACATAAACATCAAAATTCAATCCCACCTAACCTGAATTGAAAACAAAGTGCTTAACTTTAACACATTCCAAACAACTTAATAACATTGGCGTAGGAAATTAAAAATTATGGGACGGTTCAAGTAATCATTTTCAAATAAATTCAACATTTATAATTATCGATAACTAATAAAATACTTCTGAGAACAAGTAATCGTTCAAACTAATTATTAAGGCCATTATCATGAAATCAGCATTTTAGTTGTTTTGGATATCATTAAATAATTATGTTGACGGTTGTCGAGATATACTGAATTGAGAGAGATAGCTGAATTGTTGATATATTGAAAGTTGCAGAGAGTTATGATTACCAAGTTTTGAGACAACGGAAGCTTGAGAAGGCAGCCCCTCTAGTATAATTAAAAGTTTTTACAAAAATAAGCATTTTAGGAGTATCAGTGCGTGTAATCGTATTTCCTGTTATAATTCATATAGATTTAAATCTCATAAAGCTGCTTAAAATCTTATTTGCATTAAATTTAATAGGGAAAAAATTAAACTTTTTTACTTTTGTCAAACAAGAAAAATTCCCCTATACCCGATTACCGATTGATATTACATAACCTTAATCCTATTAATAAAACACATTAATTAAATATTAATAAGTTTCATAATTATGTAATATAACATACATCAAAATTCAGTGTCACTGAATGAACACAGAAGTATTTAATTCTTTTACTCAATTTAAATTATTTATTACTAATAAATCTCTAATGCATACGTTTTATGAATAAATCATTTTTCCCAGATGAATTAATATGTCAGTTAAATCTATGCTTAAATTGCTTAAAAAGTGTTACAGATGTTTAAACTGGAACAACAACTAGGCTTTTAATATATATTCATACCTAATGAAATAAATTCACAAAATAAATATTTCAGGTTCTTTTTTTTATTTCGTAAATCAAGGGTATTTTATTTCGTAAATACCTCAGTATTTTACGCCATCCTAAAAAGAGATATCGTAATCTGTGATTAATCCATGGTTAATCAGATTTAGTCTGTACCAACAAAGGTTTAATTATGTTCAATTTGGGATTCATTGGCTAAATAAATATATGTATGGTAAATCTAATTAAAAGAGCAAACTTAAAATCAGTCAATTTCTGTAGTAATTTGCTTATTCGATCTCAATCTCTGGAGAGATAAAATAACAATAATAATATTATACATTGTATCGAAAGTTTTTTTTCTTTTTTCAAACCAATTATATCAGAAACTTCCTAATACGGATGAAGTTTGATACCTTAACGCAATGTTTTGCAATGAAATTAAATATATTTTTATTTTCAAAACTTTATCGAAAATATTGTCAAAACATTACGTCGTATATCCATTTACATTTTAATCAAAGTTTCCCGATTTAATTCCCATTTCATTATATAAATACCACAACAATCATTCACATTTTCACTATATCTTTACTGTTTTTACACTTTTAGAATGTGATAGCTGATTTATTTCTATTGTGATTAATTTTATTCCTTAGTAAATTAACACTGGTAATCTAACAAATATTAAATTCAGATTCTTATACAATATTCATCGTTATTTTTAAGCTTTCTATCCAACCTGCAAACAATTTGAATTTAGTTGTGAATAATTTAGTTAATTCTAACTTACTTAAATAAAAATTGGTAAATAATTATATTGCAGTAAGAATTAGTAAAATTATGTTTCCTTAAATAAATTAAAACAACCGAAATTTGGCTCTTACGAAAGGCGATTTTAACGCTTTGGCGAAATTTTTAAATTTTCGTCTGCAGAGTTGGATTTAAAGGCCAACATCTTAAGCAATAAAGTAAAACTTGAATACTGGAAACTATTTTATGCTTTAACTTTCTACAATTAATATAAAGTTATCATTTAAAAAACTTAAATATTTAATTAAAGTATATAATTATACCATAATATATAATTATACTATAATAAAAATTATACTATGGTAAGGTATTATACTCATAGTGGGAATTAGTAAAATTATATTTCTTTGACTAAATTAAAATAACCAAAATTCAGATCTTATGAAAAGCGATTTGAACGGCTTTGGGCTGGAACAAACTTTTGCTCTGCAGAGAAACGGAATTAAAGGCCGAGAGATTTTAGGAGATAAAGTAAAACTTGATTACTGTAGGAAAATATTTTTTAGTTTACTTTCTACAGTTAATATAAAATTATGCTTTGAAAATTTAGATGTTTAATTAAAGTATATATAATTATACTATAATAATAATAATAACAATTACTGTATTTTAAATAATTATACCATAGTAAGAGTTAGAAAAATTATGTTTCCTTGAATAAATTAAAATAACTGAAATTCGGCTCCAACGAAACGTGATTCGAATGCTTTGGCGAAAGCTTTAATTTTTGCTCTATAGAGAAACGGATTTAAAGGCTGACATCTTGGATGATAGAGTAAAACTTGAATATTGGAAAAGATTTTTTGCTTTAACTTTCTATAGTTAACATAAAGTTATCATTAAAAAAAAATAAATATTTAATTAAAGTATATAACTATATTATAACATATAATTATACTGTAGTAAAAATTATACTAAAATAAAGTATTATACTATGTTAAGAATTAGTAAAATTATATTTCTGTGATTAAATTAAAGTAACCAAAATTCAGCTGTTATGTAAGGTGATTCGAACGGTTTTGTGAAAAGTTTAACTTTTACCCTGCAGAGAAACGGATTTAAAGGCCGACATTTTGGGAGATAAAGTAAAACTAGAATACAGGAAAATATTTTTTTCTTCAACTTTCTACAGTTAATATAAAATTATACTTTTTTTAAAATTTAAATATTTAATTAAAGTATATATAATTAGACAATATTAAGTTATTATATAATAGTAAGTTATTATTCTATAGTAAGAATTAATAAAATTATGTTTCCTTGAATAAATTAAAATAACCAGAATTCAGCACTTACGAAAAATGATTCGAACGGGTTTGAGAAACCTTTAACTTTTGCTGTGCAGTGAAACGGATTTAAAGACTGACATCTTTGGCGATATAATTTTACTTTGATTTTTTACAGTTAATATAAAGTTATCATTTAAAAATTTTAAATATTTAATTAAAGTATATAATTATACTATAGTAAAAATCATACTATAATAAAGTATAATAACTTTAGTAAGAATTAGTAAAATTATGTTTCTGTGACTAAATTAAAGTAAACAAAATTCAGCTCTTATGAAAAGTGATTCGAACAGTTTTGCGAAAGTTTTAAAGAGAAATGGATTTAAAGGCCAACTAGTGGGAGATAAAGTAACACTTGAATAATAATAAAAAAAAAAATTTTTGCTTCAACTTTCTATAGTTAATATAAAATTATACTTTTTTAAAATTTAAATGTTTAATTAAAATATATATAATTACACTATATTAAGTAATTATACTATAGTAATTAGTAGAATTATGTTTCCTTGAATAAATTAAAATAAAAAGAATTCAGCACTTACGAGAAATGATTCGAACCTCTAACTTTTGATCTGCAGTGAAATGGATTTAAAGGACAACTAGTGGGAGATAAAGTAACACTAGAATAATAATATATATATATATATATATATATATATATATATATATATATTGCTTCAACTTTCTACAGTTAACCTTTTATCTACTGACGGTACTTATAAGTACCATTAAAATAAACTGTTATAAAATTTATTTAACACATCGATTAGTAGCAATACTGTTTAAAATGAGCTATAGATACATTACTTTATCTTGTTCCGAAAGCATTATTGTTTACACAAAACAAAAATATTTTTAAAAGGACGATTTCTTTTGCTTTTAGGTCTTTTTAGCTTTCCAAAGCTGAGGGGGAGGGGGGAGGAATTTTTCAATTCGGAAGTATTTCTGTATTTCTATTGTAAGAACATCATATTTGTACATTTCCTAATTCTACAAAATACCAAGAAAAATATTTAAAATAAAAGATTTGAGTAGGGTTATAAATATTGCAAAAAATCCCTATAAATTAAAATTTAATTAATCCTTCTAAATCCATCAATACTTCTAAAATCCTTCTAAAATTTATTAAATGATTATGTAAATCTTCTAATTTTGTTTAAACAATTCACAAAAAATGCTTTAGAAGATAAAATTTTCATGAATTCATAATTCAGTAGATAAAGAGTTAATATAAAATTATACTTTTTTAAAATTTAAATAATTAAAGTATATATAATTAAACTATATTAAGTAATTATACTATAGTAAAATTTAGTAAAATTATGTTTCCTTGAATAAATTAAAATAGCTAGAATTCAGCATTTACGAAAAATGATTTGAACGGTTTTCTGAAATCTTTAATTTTTGGCCTGCGGTGAAATGGATTTAAAGACTGACATCCTTGGCGATATAATTTTACTCTGACTTTTTACAGTTAATATACAATTATTCTTTAAAAAATTAAATATTTAATTAAAGCATATATACTATTTTAAATGATTATATTATAGTAAGCACTGTAAACTGAAATGTCTGAAATTCAGACATTTAAGTGTCTGAAACGCAGTGTTCAATTTTCAGACGTTTTAAAATGTCTTAAAAATTTCAGACACTTCTTGTGTCTGAATTTCAGACACTCAAGTGTCTGAAACAAAAGTGTTCAATTTTAAGACGTTTTAAAATGTCTTAATTTTTTCAGACACTTCTCACGTCTGAATTTCAGACATTTGAAATGTCTTAATTGCGGCCATCTTTGAACCTTTTTTTGGCCAATATGAAGCCATCTTTGACCATTTTTATTTCTAAGCCATATATGCAGCCATGTTTGACCACATTGAATCATTTTTTATAAATGGGAATAATTTGTTACCATAAAGCAGAGCTGATTGCAGCGTGGGAAAAATGGAATGCTTCTCTGCCCCCTGATTTTAGTGTACCCCGAATTGGGTATGAAATTTTCATAAAGCTGAAATTTTAAATCAGTTTTGACCTTATGAGGATTGTAATCAGTATTTTGTAGTTTTAGAATAGGATAATATATGTATATATATATATATATATATATATATATATATATATATATATATATTCACCTAAATATGTATTTATGTGATATCATATATGCCCTAGGGCATCAAAAATATTTATTACTTTTAGTGAGAACTTAAAATTAATTCTAGTCCAAAGATCTAGTATTCATTCTCCCCTCCCCCCGCTGCCTTCATATACTGTTACAAAAAAATTAAGCCTGTTGGACGCCGTCAAATACATATTTGGATAAATATATCATTTTCTTTAACCTAATCATGTTCTAAAAGTACAAAATATTTATTAAAATAAGTATAAGATCAAAACAAATGTAAAATATCAGCTTTATGGAAATTTCATACCAAATTTAGGGGCTGAAGGCCCATAAAAACAGCCCAGTTTGTCCACGCTGCAATCAGCTGTGCTTTATTACAAGAAGTTATTCCCATTTATGTAAAATGATTCACTCCTTCAGAAAGAAACCCATCCCTGCTTTGTTGTATAATATTTTCCTATTTATTTATTTATTTATTTATTTTGACAGTATAGGAAATGTGGTTCTAATAAGTTCCAGTACCAGCGGCTTACATTCATTGGTGCCCCTCCCACTACTACATATTAGGGTGCAAAAAAATCGGATTTTTTTTATTTAAATCAGATTTTTAGGATTTTTTTCCCAGCATTCAAATACTGAATAGCTACCAAGAGTTTTAGGTTTCCAAAATAATTAAAACACTAATTGCTAACATGATCTATGTTTTTGCACTTTAATTAATAAAATTATAATTATTAGTTAGTAATTAAAGAAATTATAAAAACTGCAAATTAGTAGTTTCATTAGTTAATATCATACAATAATGTTATATACGTTAATATTGTAATAATTATGTAAAACTTTACTAAATGTGAGTGATATTTAACATTTATTAAGATTATTAATAACTGAATTTAATATTAAATAGTTAACACTACTTCAAATTAATAATTATTAAACAATTAACTCTCTAATTAGTAACACACATTATACATTTTAAAGCTTTAATTATTAAAATGATAATTAATAATGTAGTATTCATTTTAGAATGAAAAAGAGGCACTCATGAGGAAATATATTAGTAATGTGTTTAGTAATGATATAAGAAAAAAAAAAAAGAATTAATTTTTAGTGTGATAAATAAAGTGTCCTTAATTTTTAATAGTTTTATGAATCACAAATTAAAAAATACAATTAAATAACAATATGTTTTAATAATATCGTGTTTTTTCTAAAGAAATACAGTTCTATTATTTTTGCAAGGTCTTGGGCACATGAATTTAGAAATGCTGTTGAATGGGAAGTTTTTTACGAGAAATCTCTGGCTAGAACTACAGGTGAATTTTAAAAAATGGCCCAGAAGAAACAGAAAGTAATTACAGAATTAATAAAAACTGCAAATAAGTAATTTCATTAGTTAGTAGCACAAATAAATAACTAAACTAAAAAATATTATTTGCAGTTCGTTTTGCATTTGTAGTTAGAAAAATTACTGCTAATCACCAAAATCTAAACTTACACACATGTATGTGTATGGTAACCAAAAAAATTATGAAAATGAGCTAAACCCATTTATACACACATACAGAATAAATATAAGGATAACCAGTTATATCTGAAATCCCCAAAATATTTATATAGCAGCATTATTACATTTCGGTGGGGATTATTAGCTTTCAATGGTTCTTTTTTTTTTTTTTTTTTTTTGTAAGAAATGTTTTGCTGCCTTTTCAATTCTTATTTTTTTTAATTTAGTATATATAAATTTAAAAGTAAAAAAACAAAAAAAAAAACAAAACATTTATTCAACCTATACTGAAGAAGCTCTTGCTGTGCTTAACATTTTTATACCAATTAGTTCTTTTTCTCTTATGCATTCATTTACAATTTAGCTGTTGAGCAGATGCCACTCTTTCATTCTTCTTTGACTCGAGATTGCTATTAATTTATTATTACAAAAGTAGAATGGGAAACTAAGACACTGACTATTTATTCTTTTATCTGCAGAAATTTAATACACTTGCTATATTTATTTTATGTAAAATAATGCATAAATTGATTACCTAAATGAAATTATGACATTATAAATTATATTAGATTTAAATATCATTTTTAAATGAAACCGTTTTATGTTGGATAAAAAAACTTGCTTTTTACAAACTTAACTGTTTTTAATTTCTTACAATACTCAGGAATTAAGCTTAGAAATAATTATTTAATGCTCTTTTTTTTGTTTATTCATAAGTCAAAATACCTGTAGAAACTTTCAAATTATGTTAATCTTAGATTTAAAAAATTTTCTTTGACATTTTAAACATTTATTATTTTTTTTTAATCAATGATTTTTTTAAAAAATCGGTTGATTAAAATCACGGTTTAATCGCTGATTTAAATCAACTGATTAAGATAGTTGACTCCCTACTACATATACAGTAACAAAAAATTAAACGTATTGATGACTTAATATATATACATATATGAACATGTAATTATATGTTTGGATGAATATATCCTTTGCCTTTAACTTCATCCTACACTAAAAGTATGCAATATGATATATAATCAGTACAATCAATTGTTTTGCGAAAATGGATGCATTCTTCGATGATAATAAAAAATAATCCTGTAAAACAAATCAGAAAAATTTTGACGTTGAAAGTTGTCAGAAAATTTCTGTGTCTTAAAATTTAAATATGTTATACAGATGAAACACAGGAAATACATATAAATGTAGTTTTTATATTTTGAACAAATTTTTATAGTCTTAAAAAAAATTATTTCATCGTGCAATTAAATACTGCAGAAATTTCGAACTTTTTAATAAAGCTTTACTTCACATAGGAACACATTTTAAAATGTATTTATAAAACATTAAAAATTTCACCATAACTTCAATTCTGATGCTTTTATAATTATTTTTCACGTTTTATGTCCACCATCTGAAGCAAAAATATCCACAGCATATACAAAACTTAAATATAATTTTAAGCAATAAAACAAAGTAAATAATGAATTATTTCCTTACTTATTTTATAGTAAATCATTAAGCTATTATTATTATAGAAAAGTATTTTTAATAAAATTAACTATTAAAAAATGGAACATTTGAATTTTATTACTTATAATCATAAAGTCACAATAATTTGTTTGATTTATCTATCATACACATAGTTTAGAAGACATAAATTGGATAATGCAAAACAATTAAAAATTACTTTCAAAACAAATAATGCTATGTGGATTATTTCTACGATTTTTTTAAGTTGGCATTTCCGAATTAAGGAAAAAAAAATGTTTTACTACATAAGTTACAGTGAACTCTGTCTAAGGTGGAATCGATCGGGACCGAGAAAATTTTCCGTAGTAGACAATATTCCGCCTTATACAAATTTCACTCTACGTCTATGAATTCGCAGGGACTTGAAAATCTTTCTGAGTTAGACAGATTTCCGTCTTACACAGAGTCCGCCTTATAGAGAGTTTACTGTATTTCAATTTGAAAACTTATTTTACAAAAATCAGTTATGAAAAGTTTTTAATTTAATAATCTCCCCCCCCCCCTCCCCCTCCATAAAAGCACATATCTTATTCTAAAATACAAAAAATGAATCACAACAAGTGTTTGATTATTTTACGATTTTCCTATAATATTAAATGTTGAGTGAAATACATGTTCTACTCAGCGAAAAGACAATTTAATTAAAATTCTGGTAAATAACCGCGAAAGTTTTAACCGCGAAAGAAAATATTATGAGGAATTTAATATAGTGATAAAACCCGTTGATTAAATTGATGGAATTATTTTACATATCGATTAAATTTATTAACAGACCAAAGTGAAAAAAAGGCTACTAAACCAAAGCTGAGTATTTCTTTTTCAGCAAATGATTCAACATTTTTTTCGATTTTGCTTTATTTTTTATATAGATTATAAACTAATCAAGTTTTTATATAATATTTACTGACATTTTTACAGACAAATTAATTGTTTATACTCACATAAAAAATATATAATATTGCAACTTTCTTTTTCAAAATTATAATGCAAAAAATGGTGACAGATTTGGGTGTTAATACACAAGCAACAAAAGCAATACTGTGCTTCTATTGCTTATGTCAAGCAAAGGTCAGATTATTTTCCATAAGAAACTTTTGTTTATAAAGTGGAGAATAAAAGAATTATAAACAATTTCAATAATCCTGAAAATGATATAAATTTAGTTAAAAAAACATAAAAAAATTCACATCTTGTAAAAATATTGAAAAATATTTATTGGACATAAGATACAAATTTGATAAATACATATTATTCTTATTCGTAATTTAAATAATTAATATAATGTTCGAGATATGTTAACAATAATGTTCGAGAAAATTTTTATTTCGACATGAAAATTATATATTTTTAAATAATCGCGTAAAATTCTTACCTTGCTAATATATCCTTAAATGTGAAATGTAAATCCATTTTTACTTATAACCACCACACTGTAAACTGAAATGTCTGAAATTCAGTCACTTAAGTGTCTGAAACGTAGTGTTCAATTTTCAGACGTTTTAAAATGTCTGAAAATTTTAAGACACTTCTTGCGTCTGAATTTCAGACACTTAAGTGTCTGAAACAGGAGTGTTCGATTTTCAGACGTTTTAAAACGTCTTAAAATTTTTAGACACTTCTTGTGTCTGAATTTCAGACATTTCAAATGTCTTAATTGCGGCCATCTTTGAGCCTTTTTTTTTCAACAATGGGAAGCCATCTTTGACCACTTTTCATTCTAAGCCATATACGCAGCCATATTTGACCACATTGAATCAATTTTTATAAATGGGAATAATCTGTTACCATAAGGCTAATGTCAAACGGACGTCTTTTTGCACGCTTTTTCCCTTGCGTATTATCCCTACACAATCCCGCTAGCATTGTGTAGGGATAATACGTAAGGATAAAAGCGTGTAAAAAGACGTCCGTCTGACATTAGCCTAAAGCAGAGCTGATTGCAGCGTGGTAAAACTGGGATGCTTCGGTACGAAGTTTTCATAAAGCTGATATTTCAAATCATTTTTGACCTTATGATGATTGTAATCAGTATTTTGTAGTTTTAGAATAGACTAATATCTATATATTTTCACCTAAATATGTATCTATGTGATATCATATATGCCTTACGGCATCCAAAATGTTTATTACTTTTAGTGCGAACTTTCAAAGACCTAATATTCATTCGCGCCCGTCCCCACAGCTTTGATATACTGTTACAAAAAAAAAAAAAAAAAAAAAGAAAAAAAAAATTAAGCCTACTCGATGCTGCTATCAATACATATTTGGATAAATATATCTTTTTCTTTAACCTAATCATGCTCTAAAAATACAAAATATTTATTAAAATAAGTATAAGATCAAAACAAATTTAAAATGTCAGATTTATGGATATTGCATACCAAATTTGGGGGCCCGTAAAGCTAAAGGCCCATAGAAACAGCCCAGTTTGCCCATGCTGCAATCAGGTCTGCTTTATGGTAACAAATTATTCCCATTTATAAAAAATGATTCATTTCTTCAGAAAGAATCCCATCCCTGCTTTGTTGTACAATTTTTTCCCATTGAAATTAGATATTCCCAGTGAATTATTTTAAGCAGTTTTTGCATTTTTATTTCAAAATTGAGTATGAAACTCTTACTTTTTTTTTTCTTCCTTCATTTTTATTATTATACTATTTACAGGGCTCGCAGTGTTCCTAAAATTTTCATCCTTGCTACCACTATTTTAAAAAGATAATCTTTATCGTATATTTCTATTATAAATGTTAAAGGAATGTAACACGAAGAAGTTTTACTTTAAATACTGGTAGCAAAATGCGAAAATTTTAGGAACACTGCGAGCCATGTATTTATCATTACCAAGAAATACTGAAAAATTTGACAATCACACATCGGCGGCTGAGATGAACAGTAGTTATAGGATTCTGGATGGACAGCATGTCTATTTGACACTTTTTAAACGATAAATAATATAGTAAATATAACTGGAAACAGAAATCCTTTATAATAAATATCTTTCATTTCTGCTCCCCACGAAATTTGTAATCACACAAGCAATGGCAGTCACTAAAGCCATTTCTTATCCACATGATTGGTATATTGTTAACTACATTGAGAAAGAAACCAAATTAAAATTGATATAAAGTAAATATCTTGTACTATTCTGTTCATTTCTTAGTAGAAAGTACAAGTTTCTTTCCTTGAAGTGTGCTTTGAAATATTTTAACGTTTAAATATAATAATTCAAAAATAATACTATTAATGATAAATTAAAGGTTTTGCTTTCTCTGAATATTTTAAATTTGTCATACAAATATTAATATCTCAAAAAAAAAAAAAAAAAAAAAAAAAAAAAAAAAAAAAACAGGCTGGTGTTATGAACTCCCTTTTTTTAAATGAGAAAAAGAAAAAAAAGAAAAAGAAAGAATTTTGGGAAAATGTCCAAATATATTAAAATTTGCTAAGCAGTCTATGTATATATTGTACAGCATTTTTAAGCAGTCTAGTGTAAAAAGAAAAACAATGAAGAAAAAAATCATAGAACCAGTTAATTCTACTCTATATATAGCGGATACCAGCAAATAGCGGATTAATTGCGTGCTCCCGAAGCGTCCGCTATTCAGAGGTTTTGCTATTATATTCATTTATAGGCGCATTCTAATTAAATAAAAAGTTTTTTTGTTACAGTGTAGGAATAATGCTCTAAATAAATTCTAGGTCCAGCGGTTGACATTAATCAATAATATTCGCAAAGTTACTTTAAAGTTTAAATCATATGAATCTAAATATCCATACATGCAAACCAACCAATTAATTACTTGATAAGTTACTCTATTTAATTTGTAGCATTACAATGTGCATTTATACTTTTTTTTTTTTTTAATCATATAAAAACAAAATTGAAATGCAACAAAGATAACTTGCGTTGAGATGCTACATTATCAAACACAAACATAAAAAATAGACTTAAAATCCTATTTCATTTTTTTTTTTTTTTTTTTGAAAATTAGTTTCTTTTTATTCTTAATTTTCATGATTTTTTTTTTTTTTTTTTTTTTTTTACATTCAGATAAAAAAAAAAAATCTTTGAGGTGAAAAGAAACTTCTAAAAATATTTTCCCCTATAAACATCGTAATAAAAATACCGTATATACTCGCGTATAAGTCGACCCCCTAACTTTCGAATGCAAATTCTGTAAAAAATCAAAAACGCGCGTATAAGTCGACCCCCTAACTTTTTACTTCAATTTTGCACAAAATCAAACCATAGATTTCACTTGCCAATGAGAAGGTAGTAAGTAAATAAAAACAAATCATTGAATTTATTTAAATGATAAATTATTATCATTTATATATTTTATATAGTACTTTATTTTTTATTCTTACACATAAAAAGAACATAATTTTGCAGTATTCGATGTTTATGTTTTTGCTTTTTTAACTGACTCGCGTATAAGTCGACCCCCCAAATTTGCTTACCGAAAATTGTCAGAAATTTCTCGACTTATACGTGAGTATATACGGTAATTTATTTAGGCATAAATTAAAAAATTGAATAATATGAAAAAATATATACGTACACGGAGCAAACATAATCAAAAGAATAATCTTCAAAGCACATTCTTTCACAGAATCTTAAATATCAGCGAAGTTACATAACTCACCAATCAGATGGTAAACAATTAGAAAAGTATCTTCCCCTGTCATGGGCGAATGGGTCTTACTTATAACCATATAATTTTTTTTCTCATATTTTTTTTCATTTCTGTGTATGATACTCAACTTGATTTTTTAAATATTTTTTTAGCGCATATTGGATTAATTACACAGATTTTATTATTTGCTTAAAGCATCTTTTAAATATGGCTCCATTTTAAAATTTAACCCAGGAGGACGGGCGCATGCCCAGGGTGTGAATAGTTTTTGTCACCAATAAATACAAATAATAATCGTCACTTTATTTAGTCGCAGACAATTGTTACAAATTCTGCGATAAAATAATTAGAAGATTATTTAACAAAAAATAATGGTAACAATTGTAAAAACCATACGCACTCTGGGTCTGTCAGGCCTGGTGTTAATCTTTCCAGGTTAAATATGTTATGTAACACAGTAAATATACATAAATAATTTTCTATTTTTAAACAAGTTTTCATAAAGATAATTAAAAATAAATAAATAAAAATAGTCGTTCAGTTGAATACTATAGGAGAGATTTATTTCACATTGGAAAATTGAAACTTATAAACTATTCTGAAATTCATAAAAACTTTCATTCTTATGCTTTTGTGATTTCTTTTCATGCTCTTGTATCCACTGTATGAAGCGAAAAAAAAGATTGATAACATTTCTCAATATGAATTTCTAAATTTATCAATATGAAAAAAAAAAAATATTTCAATGATAGGAGTACTGGTCCCAAGGGCCAGTAAGAATGAGAGTTCACTGGTCAACAGTCATCATCACTGGCCCGCTACATAAAATTCAACTAAGTACCTTTAACACTTTGAGTGACAACCACTCCCCCCCCCCACCCCTCCTGTTAGACTATAAACAAACTTTCCTTTGCAGTTACCCAAAATTTGGCTTAGGGGGAGGGGGATGAAAAAGGTCTTAAGGCTACAAAAACTTAGAGAAATGCTGTTTCGTAAAAGAAATTCTGTTCTTTACTATATAATAATAATAATAATAATAAAAGAAAATTAATTTTAACACATGACAACATATATCCTTCCTCCCCGCCCCCGGCCAATACTCACATTCTGCGAGATAACAAGGACCATTATCGCCATATAAAAAACATATATTAATCGATATAGGATTAAAATCTTATGGAAAAGTTGAAGGAGTACATGAACTTCAAACACAAAATTCACTTAAAATTTAACACACGAAGCATGGTTATAGAAAAAAGTTTAATTCTTATTAAACGCGTGACTGAACGGGAATAAACAAGTATAAAAATAATCATTTGTTAATACACATTATTTACACTTAATTACTAATGCGAAAATTCTCACTAATAATCAAGATATAGGTATATACTACTTATTTGCAATCATAAAAAAAAAATTATCATTTAAGCAACACATAGGTAATTATAAAAAAAAGTAAAATTGACACACTAAACATACAATTGTAAAATTTTAAAAGATTTTATTAATTCTCAAGAGATTTTTTAAGAAGAGACAGCGTCAGCAATTTAAACAAATTAGCATGATAAACTTTAATATTAAGAGTGCAATATATTATTTTAATATACCTATTAAATAATTACGTTCATTCTAAAATAGAAAAATAAAAAACCAGTAAGGAGTTACCTGTAAATACAATAATCCAATAGAAGAATTTTTAACGCATATTTTTATGCATTATCATGTTTTATTTAAATTAAAACATTATTAATAAACACTGTGAATCTTTGATATTGATACCACAATATTAAATAATCAGGTAGAATAATGCCAAGCACAGTTAGTAATATTGTGGCGGTAGGGATCTTTACTTTATTATTGTATAGGAAAATGCTTGTCTTCAAAAACATTTACGCCTCACTACAAGTTTTAAATTATGAATCCACCGTAATAAAGTTGCATGAGAGAATGATTAATATTACTGTTTCTGGAGATTGATATTTAATTAAGAAATCGTTGATTTAGGCTACTAGGTCCGATTTGAGAACTGATGATGGTTCCATTGAGGTTTTCGATAAAAATGTTATATCCTTAATACAGTAGGTTTTTTCATGCTTAAGAATCTCGGAATTAATGCAGCCGGATGTGAACTTGATTCGACGGCCATGCTTGTAAAGCTGGGCACATGGTAGGCTTAGCGGTTTTAAAACGTTCGAAATTAGAAGAAATGAACAGTGCGAGACCACGCAACAACCACGAAAAACACTGACAGGATGCAGAAAGGGTACAACTCCACGATTAAAATGCGGGGAATAATTATTCGAACAGAAAAATGAATAAAAAACAAAGTGCTAAGACTTGTAAATACTCAAAGAATTCTCGCTTCAACACTCCGCTGTTACATTTGACACTGTCTCAGTTACGCATGCGTGGCTAATTCTACGCTTCTTCTTCTTTTTTTTTTTTACCTATCTCTGTCTCTGCGATATGGAAAGATTTGCCATTTAGGAAAATTGTCGAATGTTCCACAATAGAAATTAGTAATAATAAAATTTGGGGTTTTTGTTTTTATGCGAAACACTTTTTTACGAACAATATTATTAATAAACCTTTTCATTTTTTTTCTATTTTACTATTTTAAGCAGGTACATCTGTATCAAAAACTTTATTTTTCTACAAGCTTTTGAGTAGTAATGTAGGTCCATGAGTGTGTGTTTGTGTGTGTGTGGGGGGGGGGGGGGGGGATTACGAAGGGAGATTTTGAAATTTAATGAAATTTTCTTTATATTTGATTATTAAGAAAATATTAAAATGCATTCGTCCCAGTGCCTTAGAGAATAATCAAACACCCCTAAAACCCACATAGAAGAGAAAATTTAACTCTGCTCGCCTTTTAACGTTCACGTGTTTCTATTTAAAACAGAGGTTTTCTATTTGTGGTGCTATATTTCAAGGATCAGGAAGACAGAACCCCCACCTCCCTTCCCCTCCAAATAAAAACTGCTTCAGTTCTTGATTTTGAAAAATGTTGTTACAAATTTATTTCCGAATATCTAATATTTCTTAATTGTAAATTTGTTCTATTGCTTTTATGTTTAAAAATTGTCTTGCATGGGGAGTTGTGACAAAATATTCTTAGTTTAGCTTATTTTATATTTGTGTTCTGCATTTTAAAAAGCGAATTAGGTAGTAGACTACAGGCATATCTGTTCCTCAGTCTTGCTCCTCCCTACATTTCTTGCCCCACCAGTGGCCGAGATGTTCTGCTCTCGAAACTGGTAGACGGGAGGTGCTGGGTTCAAAACCCATCACTCCTGTCGACGTAATCGTTTGGAGTTTTCCGTGGTTTTCTTCGAACCTTGGATTTCCTTGTGTAAATACGTGTTAGGTTTCCTTAGAAAGACCCCCACGGGGCACTCCACCCCCCACCCCCCCCTTAGGGCCTATATCCCTCGTGTTGATATTTGGCCGTCATAAACGCAACCAACCAACCAACCCTATATTTTTTTTCTGCTCGCGTTCAAATCTTTGTATTTCAATTTTCAAGCTATATATATATTACTCTTTTAGTGGTAGTTTTCCGCATTCTCCGGCGTAGACCCATGAGTGTAAGTAATTTTTGAAAAACTTTATAATTTTGTGAAAAGTAATAATTTAATAACTTAATACATCATAAAATTAACTTAGTCCCAAAACTTGATAAATGGATTTGTACAATACTGACACACGTTCTATGTTCTAATCAAATTTTTTCTTTTATAAAGTAATACCAAATTTTGTGTGCAGAACTGTATTTTAAACATTTTTCATTTATCCAAAATATTCTCTGGTGCTGCTGAAAAATATAATGACACAATCGTCATAGTTATGATGCTATTATATCATATCCAGACACTTAAATGTCTGAATTTCTAAATGTCTTAATTTCAGACATATAATCACAATTAAGACATATTTTCCTGTTCATTTACATCATGATCATAGTAAGACACTTATGTGTCTTAAAGTAAGACATTTATTATGTCTGAATTTTCAGATTCAGACACTTAAGTGTCTGAAATTCTTTTTCAGTCACATATGTGTCTGAATTTAAGACGTCTCTATTTGCAGTGCAAAAAGAAACACATTTTATTCTTTTTTTCTTTGCTTTATATATTCAGATAGATTAATGTTGTGAATTGACTAAGACTAATGTAGAAAATTATTTAAATATAATCATTCCAGGAACTCAATACAGTTGTATTTCATAACTGCTTTCTTATTACTCAATCTTCGGAAGCACAAATGACGATTAATTTTTATACATAGTGACTGCAGGAAATTTGAAGAACAAAAATATAGATCAAATTCCTCCTAAAATAAATATAACTTTATAGTTGCGTATACACGCGTATACACGCATTGAACTGGCACAAGCACAAAACACAAATATGAATAATTATGGAATTTTTTATATAAAAATATCAGGATTCGGGACCGACTTCTTCAATCAAGGAAATTAATGAAAGGACATTTCGTTTTAACGCGCCAAACGCCAGTGGACTTTGAACAAAGGGAAATAGGCGAAGTCAGCGCTTTAACCCAGTGCTTTGTCTCAGCCTTGAGATTTCAACTTTTTACCAGCCAGAAACAGAACAGTGAATAAGAAGAAATCAGAATTATTTTATTTTCTTTCTTTATTATTTTTTCATAATGCGTTGCCTTTATCAATTAATATGCTTATTACAGTTTTTGTATTTTCAGACATACAGGACACATAGTTTAAATAACGATTTTGTTGTAGCACTTGCAAAAATCATATCGAAATTTGATAAAACACAAGCACTGGCAAGGAAGGTGTCTGGGAGCTTCATTATCCCTATCCGTATTTTTAAATTTAATTAATTATATTTTCTTTATGTCTGATTATTAAAAAAATTATTTTTTTTTCTTTGAATGGGTATATAATAATTAAACGCTAAGAGAAAATGTTATTAAGAATTTTCCTTGAGAGAAGCTCTAACCTCCCACCCCTGAACCCTTCGCAGAATATTTTAATTCTGTTCTTTTCGTGTTTATACATTTTATGTTAAACGGGGAGGGGAGTTCAAGTAGGAAAAGTCCCCTGAAATAAAGAAAATATATAATAATTAAAAGAAACGCTGTTCTCCGTTTTAAAAAATGTCATTAGAAACATACTTTTGAAAAGAAACGCTGTTCTCCGTTTTGAAAAATTTCATTAGAAACATACTTTTGAACTATTAATATTTCTTAACTGTTACATTTTTATATTTCTTTTTATATTGATATCTTTAACAATTGTCTTGCACGATGAGTTCTTGGCAAGAGATTCATAGTTTAGTATATTTCATGTTTATGTTCTGCATTTAGAAAAACGGATTAAACTATACCGCAGGAACATGTGTTACAAAATCTTGCCCTTCCCTCCATTTCTTTCTGCTGGTACTCATATCACTTAGTATTTAGTTGTGCGGTCCCTCCTTCGACGTTCTTGCGAACGCCAGTGATAGCAAGTAATTTTTGAAAATCTTTATATTTTGTGAAAAGCAATTATTTAATTATTTGTTGGGCCAAAAATAACTTAGTTTCAATATTTAGTAGGCGAACTTATACAATTTTCTCAGACGTCCCGTGACTTAATAAAATTATTTCTTTCATAAAGTTATACCAAATTTAGTACATGGAAAAGTCTTTGAAACATCTTTCTTCCATTCGAAAAAAAAAATTCTGATGGTGCTGACATACATATTGCAATACAGTTGTGCATAAAGTCATCAGAGATCTGATACAATTGTACTGCACTCAGACACTTAAGTGTCTAAATATCTAAATGTCTTAATTTCAGACATATCACTATTATTCAGACATCTTTTTGTGTTTATTTATATCATTATCATATTAAGACACTTATGTGCCTTAAATTTAGACATGTATGATGTCTGAAATTTCATATTTAGACACTTAAGTGACTGAATTACTGTTTCAGTCACATAGGTGTCTGAATTTAAGACGCCTCTATTTGCAGTGAGAATCAGTAAAATTATGTTTCCTTGAATAAATTAAAATAACCGAGATCCGGCTCTTACGAAACGCTTTGGCAAAAGCTTTAACTTTTGCTCTGCAGAAAAACGGATTTAAAGATTGACATCTTTGGCGATAAAGAAAAATTTGAATATTGGAAAAGATTATTTTCTTTAACTTTCTGCAGCTAATATACAGGTATCCTTGTAATAATTATAATATAGTAAATAATTATACTATAGTAAGAATAATACTATAGTAAAGAATCATACTATACTAAGAAAATAGTAAAATTATGTTTCCTTGAATAAATTAAATTAACCAAAATTCAGTTCTTACGAAAAAGGATTCGAACGGTTTTGCGAAATCTTTAACTTATGCTCTGCAATGAAATGGATTTAAAGGCCGACATCTTGGGCGATAAAGTAAAACCTCAATACTGGAAAAGATTTTTTGCTTTAACTTTCTACAGTTGATATAAATTTACCTTTTAAAAAAATTACGTAAAAATACATAATTATACTATAGTAAATAATTATATTAGAGTCTGTATTATAGTAAATAATTATACTATAATAAGAATTACACTATATTAAAACATTATATTATTGTGAGAATTAGTAAAATTATATTTCCTTGAATAAATTGAAATATCCAAAATTCAGCTCTTATTATGAATATTATTCAAAGGTAATTGAAAGGTGAATATTATTGAAAGATGCCGATTATTGAAAGGTGATTCGGAAAGTTTTGCGAAACTTTAACTTTTGCCCTGCAGTGAAACGGATTTAAAGGTTGACAACTTTGGCGATAAAACAAAAATTGAATACTGGACAAGATTTTTTGATTTAACATTTTACAGTTAATGTAAAATTATCATTCTAAAAATGTAAATATTTAATTAATGCATAAATAATTGTGCTAAGTAAAGAATCATACTATAGTAAGAATTTGCAAAATTATGTTTCCTTCAATAAATTAAAAGAACCAAAATTCAACTTTTATGAAAAGTAATTCGAAAGGTTTTGCAAAACCTTTAACTTTTGCGCTGCAGAGAAACGGATTTAAGGGCTGACATATTTGTCGATAAAACCAAACTTGAATAATGGAAAGGATTTTTTGCTTTAACTTTTAAATTTAATATAAAGCTGCCCTTTTTAAATATTTCAATATTTAATTAAAATGTATAATTAATCAACAAAATTAGATCAAAATAATAAGATTTATGAATAAAAACAACTTTATTCGCCATTAAATGCCAATTATGCCCAAGATACGTTTCGGTATATATTTTTCGGTAATTCTTCAGGTGCAAATAAATGACAACAAAGTTTGCTGTCGTGAAAGTAACACAAAAAGGTGAAATAAAAAATTAAATTAAATATGAGGATTTCCTTGAATAAAAAATTTAACTAAATACTGAATACTAATAAATAGAAAGAATATTATAATTTTTTTTCATATATTTTTCGGCCATTCTTCTGGTGCATAAATGACAAGAAAGTTTACTCTCATGAAAGAAACACAAAAAGATGAAATAAAAAATTAAATTAAATATGAGGATATTCTTGAATCTAATATTTAGCTAAATACTCAATACTCATAAATAGAAAGAATATTATAATTTTTTTGTAGCATGCAATCTTTAAGGATCAATATTTTCTCTGCCTAGTTCCTAAAAGAAAGCACGATTTTTTTAAATACAAATAAATCTTGATATGATTTTCGAAGTTTTTTTTTCCTTACGGGCTATGCATGTATAACTTTATCATTTTAGGGGGAGGAGGGGGGTGTCTAGCGCATGATATCGTAAGATATCTTTAGGGAGAGGGGGATTTGTCATTTGATATCATTATCGTTTTTGATCCAACCAAAATTTTTCTTTTTATTTGTAACTTGACCTTTTCATGAAAATAGTATGTTACCTATTTATAGTATGTTATCTAATTTTATGAAGATACAAAGTTATTATTAAAATTATTAAATGATTATAAAATTATTTAATTCCAAAATATGGAATACCCCAACGTTAGGCATTCCTATTCTTCTGTCATACGTATATGCATATATAATCCGCTGTTCTGCAAACCATATGCGAAGTATGTTTAAAATAATACTTCTACTTACTAGTAAATAAAAGAGAAGGGATTTCGTCTACCTGTTTTGTTGATACGAAGTTCTGTCTGCCCCACACCGTGCGGAGGCAAGTGCAAAAGGAAATTATTACTGTTCAATGCATTATGTAACAAAAAGCTATTATTAAATACTTTTAAATAGTGACTATTTCTTTTAAGTGCTATTCGATCTAAAGTTATTTCATATATAAACTGATTTTTTATTGACTTATCTTCATTTTAATGAATAAAGTATGAGAAAAATAAATGTAATCACATTTGTATACCCACTCCAAACAAAAGAAAAAAATTCCAAAAATCTAAAGAATTTTTATATATTGATAACGATATCATTACGGGGAAGGGGAAGGGGCGAGTTCGAGGGATGATAACGTATGATATCGCAAGGGTGGGGAGTCCAAAATTACCAAAAAGTTGAAAATATATATGTACAAACCCCCACGAAGCTTATTGCATTTTTTATATATATATATTTCAAAATTAATTTTAGATTATAATAGAATTAATTAATATTAATTATAAAGCTAAAATCAATTGTTGTGTTTTTATATACCACATTTATTTGGTTTTTGGAACTTATTCAAAAACACAAGCACTGTAGTATAAGACACATACATGGTAGCTCATGATATAAACGCGAAAAGACTTTACAAAATCATAAGTAAATTATTTATTTTCAATCATAAAACTATTTCTTTAACTAATTTCATAGGTGTTTGGAATATATTCATCAATAAAGTTAAATTTGCGTTAAAAAAATATAAATAAAATTAAATTAAATTAAAGTAAATAAAGGGATATGCAAGATTTTTCTGCTTATATTTACTCCTCTTTGTTCGACTACCCGAATAGCTACTCTGTAATACAATTGTTGAACTTATCGTTTATAATTTAATCGAATCTTTCCCATCGCAGTTTGAATAATTGGATTATTCATTGTTTTTTGAACTACACAAATGGTAATTTTTAATGAACAATGAATAATCTTTAATTATATATTCGCTATCTCATCATAATCTTATCAATTTTAGCCGATAATTTCATTACTTGTTTTTTCTTGTTTCCAAATTCGCTTCTCGTTGAAATTAATTTATGTATTCTTTTGTTTTTTGTATCAATTTAGCGACTTTTACTGTGTTAGAGGTGTTTTAAATCCCTATTATATGAAATGGATAGGCATTGTTCCGTACATTTTCAGAACTTAACATTACTGATAATCTGCGATTTTTTTTTCGCTGTTTATAGAACTGGTTAATTAAATGAAATTACATATTCTCAAAATTTATGAATAAAATTACTCTCATATTATAAATTACATAATTATACAAAATTAGTATTATATGTTTTGAGGATGTTTACTTATCACATGGTTGTTTAACAAAACATTCGTTTACTAAAAGGTAGAAAACTAACGTTTAAAAATACACAAATAATACACAAAAAGTAGCAAACAGCTGTTACATATAAACATTCGTTTGTTAGAAACAGATATAATGATAGTACTTTATTTTATATCCATCCGAAATAAACATAATTTACTTAACGTGATATATTTATTTTCAATTTTGAATTTTTAGTTGAATTCTCTCACGCAATATAACATAAATATATGCTATAAAACTTCGTATAACAGGTTAGACTAAAACAATTCTTTGTTTTGGACAGAACTTAAAGTACAGTCGTGGAAAAAAAAAGTAAACATCCCCGACTAACTTCTCAACAAATCATCGTAGAAGAAAGTTACTGGTACCGAACGATTGTAAATAAAGTCTACTTTTAACTGATGTATATAAAATTTTCTTAGGGGTCATCTACATATTAAAACGAATCCAAACTTCATTTTTTTCTATGGCAATATCTAATTTTAACGAGATATTTCAAATCTTCGGTTCAAACTATGCCTAGACACCAAATTTCAAGTTATTTGAATGATAAGTTTTTGAATTATAAACATTCAAAATTTAGTGCTTCTAATGTTAAATTACATTTTCATATTTTTATTTATATCTCCCGAAATTATGCTCCTAATGTGCTAATTTTTTTTGTAGTAATAATACTAATATACCCAAACATAAATAAGCTGATTTTGCAATTTTTATAATTTTATGATATGAATTACGAAATTAATATTCGAAAAAATTATGAATTGCAACCTACAATTTTTTTGATGGATTTAGATTTATTAAGTCCTGCTTTATGAAAATTAAAAAATTTCACATTTTTCTTCCAAGTAGTTTCAAATTATGCTTAAAAAACGGCAAAATGATGGTTTAAGGGGCCGTCTATGATGGAAGTGAGTAAACATTTTGAAATTTATTCTGCTGTACTGTAATCTAACACGCTTCGTTGACTCCTTGAGTGGCGCTTAAGGTGCCCTGATCAAGAAAGGGGCTCTCTCGGTTAACAATCGAGTACGGAACTTCAATTTGGAAATTCCCTTAAAATACGCTCGTTTTACAATAATTATTTTCTCGGAAACTTATGGTACGATTTGCATAAAAATTCGTTTTTAGGCTAATTGAAGGGGGTAGAGTTCATTTATGCTGTCAGAATTGTGTACTGCTATTGAAAAAAAGAAAGTTATGGTTCGTTTTAATATGTAGATGGCCCCCTCAGCAAATTTTATATACATCATTTAAAAGTAGACTTTATTTCCAATCGTTCGGTACCAGTAACTTTCGTCTACGAGAATTTGTTGAGGTGTTAGTAGGGGGTGTTTACTTTTTTTTTTTTTTTTTTTTTTCCCCAGGACTGTACATTTTATTACGGAGAGCTTTTCAAATACCTAAGAAAAAAAAACAGGCAAGAAATCCAATTATTTTTAACAGGTCATACATTTAGGTGTAAAGTCAAAAACTATTTTCGTTTTTGACTTAGATAATTTCCATTTTCAATAATTGTTTACTACTTTTATATATATAAAAAAAAAATGAAATCAACATATGTATTTTATAGTATGTGCAATGTGTAAAACCTTATTTATGATTATAACAAATATATATGGATTTTTCTTTTCAAATAATGAAAGGAAAATTTAGTTTAAGAAATTTTGTTTGAATATTCTTTCAACTAAGTTTAATTTCATAAACATTATTTGGCGAAAATATTTCCTTAAAAGAAAAAAAAAGTGAATCACCATTTATATATTTTACAAGGAAATCTTTAAAACAGTATAAATGAAAATTGACTATACTAATATAAATATTTAAAAAATGATAATAATATACAATAAAATGTTTTAATTACCTACCGCACGACAAAGCTAATGTTTAGTTAAATTTAAAAGAATATAAAAAATAATGATCTTTCATAGAGTTTTATGTCATTGAAACCTTCATAAAAAAAACTCTTTCCTCTTTCTCCTTTACATGGCTTTCTCGGTATAAAAAATAATATTAGTATATGCTTATAGAGAGGGTAAGCGAGAATGAAGTTTCTTATTAAAGAACAAATAACGAAAAAAAAGTTATAAATGAAATCCATAATTTACTTGGGTCGTACAAACAAAACTTTTTAAGATTCAAACACATGGGAAAAGCGTATGCGTAGTTGAAATATTCATGAATGGAGCTTCACCGTGTATTTATGTTTTATCAATATATATATATATATATATAACTGTTGAAAACGTAATTCAATATATAAGTTTTTCAATTATTTTTTTGGTATCCATGTTCTTCTTATTTTCTTCCATATTAATTCTTGTAATTAAGTATAAGGCACTTTATTTTATACATAACAGTTGTATATTATAGGATTGTGGTATCCATTTTTATTGTAATTTCATTCACAATATTGCAGTTTTTGATGATGGTCGGTTATGTTTAATTAATGGTTATATATATATATAAAATATACAAATTAAAATTATGGTTGTAGGCAACTTTGAAAAAGTAATATGGTGAAAAGGACCAAGAAGAAAATAAATAAATATCAACAGTACAAAAATAAGGTTTTGCACTCCAGTTCAATATTTTGAATAATTAACTTTAGTTTTAATTCTCCTAATACATAATAGATGCAGGGAAATACATAGTTTATTGTACTGTTTAGAAAATAAGAGACTTTTATTTTTAAAAATAACGACGTGAGTGAAGGGGGGTGACAATCTAAGGTGACATAACATTATTTGGACCAATTCTTTATTAACATTCATCTTTACTTCATAGTTTTCGATCAACGCTAGATGGCGCTTTTTACAGTGGCCCAAACCTGCGCCCTTGGGTGGGGGTGGAAAGGTTAGCCCTACTCCCTCAGATTCTTTCGAATCGACCAGATGAGTCGGTAGTCTGCCGTCAATTTATCAGAAAAAAGCTAGGTCGACACTTTTCTAGCCGAACGAGTCGCCCCAGCGTCAGAGATATTTGCAAATCGCTTAAACTACGATCTATCTTTTATAGAGGTGGAAAAAACTCTTTGGGAATCTTTTCCGTAGAATTTTTTTAATCTTTTCTCTCTTACGGAGGATTATTTTTTTAATAGATTTTTTCCCTATGCATGTGTTTATCCCATAAGGTAAAAGAGGAATAGAGAAAGAGACGGGAAAGAAATAACGATTAATCTTTGGCTCTTTTTTGCCTTATATATCGTAATCGTTTTTAGCAATGGTTTTTCTCAGAGAAAACGTTCTGTTCTTTTCAATGAAAAAAAAAGTACTTCATTAGTGACTTTAACTTAATTTATTAACTTTTAAAACGCTTATCGTTTACTTTTTACTTGTTTAAAGCTTATTTTGTTGCATTTGGAGATAAAGACTTTTTTTTTTTCCAACTATTTAATGTTTTATTTTTATTACATTTTATTTTGACGAGGAAATTCCTTTTTCGTCATTAGAATCCTTCAATGCAATTCAAAATATTAAATATTGACTTATAAAATAAAATTACTTAGGATGTCTGCTTCATGATATACTAATGAAATTTGAAGCGTATTGAAGAAAATTTATACAAAGAACACACCAACTTATTTCATCATGATCCTTATGCAAGATGCCTTTTACTAATCATTTTATGGCTATTAAATTTATACTTTGGGAAATAAATGTTTTTGATGATTTCAGTTCATTTCAAAAATGGGGTCTTTGATGATCTTGATAAAGGACAGTTCAAAATTTATCCTTTTGTTTCAAGACATTCCGAAGTACTGCAGATTATTGGCCCAACGTTGACAGTTTTTCGAAACGTTGAGAAATCTACAGTAGAGCCCCGATTATCCGAGTTAATATCGACCAAGCTCACCTCGGATAAGAAAAAAACTCGGATACCAGATTTACACAAATAGACACCAACTAAGGAGATGAAATATAAATTTTCACTCAATTCATTAATTTTTATAGTACTAGTAATAATTTCTTTTATGTAGATTTCCAATACTTTTAAGAAAAACAGGGAATGAAATTGTTTATTTGTAAAAGCCCTTGATAGTTTTTTGTTTGTTAAATGTCAAGTGTGCTGAAGTTTTTTTTTTTTTTTTTTTTTTTTTGCTACTGCATAGCTGCAAATTTGTAAGATTTTTTTTTCTTACCAGTAAATTTTGCCTAATTCAATCACCGAAGTCTAACAATTGTCAACGATTAAATATGGCAAAAATTTGTATTAAATTTTAGAGGTAACAAAACCGTACAAATTGGCAGCTATGTGATTCTATTAGTGTCATGAAAATTGCAGGTGTAACTCTTCTTTCTACTCAAAGTATTATTATTTTTTTTTTCAATCAAACTTATACCTTTGGAATGGATCATTTTCTTCTGATGGACTGATGGATTCCATTATTATGAAACAGCTATTATAAAAAAAAAAAGTGGCCATAATTTCCCCCCCCCCCCAAAAAAAAATGGCCATTTTTTATTCCATTCTGACCAGAAAATCAGAGTTCTAACTTTTTACGGCTGCTCTTTTATCTTCACCTAACACTTCATTTATAATGGCTGTTTCATAATAATTGAATCCATCAGTCCATCAGAAGAAAATAACTCGGTTAAAGCGAAAACTCGGTTAAGCGGTTCTCAGCGGCTGTTAGGCTGGACCACTGTTGAACCTTTGCTTACAAATGGTTCGGCACGGAGGAAATTTCTTATTGTGCATCAACGTAGAACAACAATTAGCCAACGTTAGTCTAACCATTTTGTGTTATTTGGATTCCTAAAAAGAAACATGCACGATTGCATTTCGATACTTTTGCGAGTATTCAGTATACTTTTAAGGTGATCCGGGACACAAAAGTCTTCAAATTAAAAAAAAAAAAAAAAAAAAAAAAATATTACATTAAAATTTTCTTTTTCTTTTTTTTTCAGCTTAAAAAGTCGTTTAAATCATGTTTCTATCATAAATAGAACTATAATTGCCATGGAGGAAAAAATAATTTAAGGGAAAAAATATTTATCTTTTCGCTTTGGTTGGTTTTCAAAATCTAGCTTTCAAGTAACGGTTGTAGTGGAAACGACTTCTTGTGAAAATGCGTTTTTCTTCCTGATGGATTTTTTCACAATTTCTCGCATTTCAATTGTTATAAGTCAAGAACCATTAAAGATAAATTGTTCAAACTTGTAACATGTCTTTTTCAATTGTTTTACTCTAATTTTGATTCAGCAAATTTGAAAAAAAAAAATTCGAAAATATGATTTTTTTAAGTTACATCTTTTTTTTAAATTTTAAATTTAAATGTTTTAAGTTTTTATTTAAATTAATATTTTGAAACATGCTGCATTAAAATTAAAACGTATATATTTCTGTTTATTTAAATGAAAAAATATTGAAATTCTACGAATAATATTTTGAGTTATAGCAATTTTAAATCACCCCACTTTTTTAATAAATTTTAAGTTAATTTTTTTTTTTTAAAAATAGGAGAAGTTTTATCATGTGATCTTGCTTACAAATGATATGGTTAACCATCTTAAAAAGATTCAAAATTGTAACTCAATAAATAAAAATTATCTTAAAACGTGTCCCGGATCCCCTTAGTCCTATGATATAAAAGAAATCCTGCAATAATTGAAACAATTTTAAAAATTCTTTTTATTGAGGCAATATATTTTAATTTCTGTAAACTCAAGAAAGTTGGTTTAACTATTTGATTTACTTTGGAAAACTGATAAAAATTTTAGTATGAAGTTGAAATCGCTGTTATTCATCTATAAGGTATAATATAAGAGAGGGTTGAATATAAATTTATTTAAATTTATTTTCTGATAAAATCGTTGGCTGAGTTATTGTCGTCTTTCTTAAAATTAACTCTTAGTTGGAGAAATATCGTTTTATAACATAAGCATTATTTGCTTTTGTCTTTGAATGCGAATAATATTTTAATAATTCATTGTAATTCGACAGTTTAACTGAGACATAATGATTCTTTAATGGTTATCAAGCTAATATTTATATATATAGATTCAATAATTTAGCTATTCACATTTTCCCAATTATTTTCTATGTGAGAAATTATTTTCTCAACTTTTTCCAAGTTTTATTTCATTCATTAAAAAACATTAGCAAAATAATTAAATAAACTTATCAAATCGGAAGAGTTTTATATCATTGAGTGTATTGCCATATTAACCAAACCGAGTTATTATTATTATTTTCCACATACAAATGTATTGTATCAAGCATCGATGACTTTTATGACCCAAAGAATACGAAATGTAAGCTCTTATAAAATGTTTATAATGCTTTTACGACACTATTTTTCTTTTAATTAATTTCATTTAATTTAAAAGACACAAATAAAAATATTTCTCAATTGTAAATATCCTTATTTTCCTTTTTGTTTTAAAGCATAAATGTTGCACATTAAAAAAAGAAATCAGTATGGAAGCTAAATCGATAAACATTAGACTCATTATGACTGAATTCTAAAACACAGAGTAATTAATTCATTTTATTATTCCATCTTTGCGTATTTTTTAAGGAATTTATTTTATTTCCCTGATCAGAATTCATATAAAATTTATAAATGCTGTAATAGAATACATAACTCTTTTGCATTCAAGTTAAAATAAAAGTTATCTTTAGAGAAATTCTATAAACTAAATTTCCGTCAAAAAATAGCGAAAATAAAAGAAACATTTATTTGCGGAAAAAATGTCATCTGTAAACAAAATTTTACGCAATAGATTTTCTCCTTTCTCCTACTGAAACACGCTCCTGAATAAAGCAACAATTTTTACTGTTCCTCCTCGTTGAATTTTTTGTATAGAAAACAACTCAGCACTACTCCGATGTTTATTCGAGTGCAATTGCGTTGTCGATCTCGAAATAAAACTACAAGCAAATGATACTTTTTTCCGCTTGTCTGTCGTTTATTTAAATGCCTTGTCTCGAAAGACTTGTTGATGCAAGCTGTACACGAGAAGTAAATTCCCTTTCATGCATTTTAAAACACGTTTCTTTTCACAGAGAATATGTATTTATTTGACTAGGCTTTTCAATTTTTAAAGCTGCATTTTTCTATCGCTAACGATGCTGTTTGAATTTTTATCTAGCATTTATATTGCTCGTTCCATCTGTTACTGGAAAAAAAAAATGTTTTATTTAGTATATTTATGAGTTTCCAGAGAAAATATTCATTTTATCCTTACAGAGCTTTCCAGTAGCTAAAAAGTCAATGCATTTCTCTTTTTCATGTTTTGTTATGTAAATCCCTCTTGCTTACGGTTAATGTGAACTCTTAACAGAAAAATTTCTGTTTTGTACTCTTTTTAAAATAAATACATTTGTGTTTCGGTATATACAGTTGTGATTTAAGTTTTTTGAGGGGGATTTACTTGTTTATGAAATTTCACCTATGATTAAGTGGAAAATCTTTAGTGTTTACTATCTCTGTTATGATATGCGTTATATTAAATGTCATATGTTAATTTTGAATAAAACTTCAATGATATTTAGAAATACATTTTTTAAAAGCGGCTCTTTTACACAAAAATTATCTTTTATAATTTCGATAGAATCAAGGTAAAAATTGTATATTATATAAATCCCACGCTCTGGAACTTCATTTAATTTAATTTAAAATGTAAGAAATTGTTTTCAAAATTATGTTGATTTCAATATTTAAACAATCGTTTAGTCAAAAAATTATTAAATTGGTGTTTATATTGAAATCTGTGTAAAAGTATTTTATGAGGGATTTTTAAAAATATCTGAAAATTGAACAGGTATATTTGTTTGACTTTCAATTACCGCTTATTTTTTTTTCTCTTACACCATGAAAAATCTATAGCATAATTTTCTGTACAATTTCAAAATGTTAACAAAAAAATAAGTAATTGATGAATTTACATTTTTTTCCTTTTTTTCCACCCTTGCTATTTGGCTTAAGACTCTCATGTATGCTTTTCGTATATTCTTATTTTTTCGTATTCCGTAGGCAAGGCTGTACAGACTGAAATGTTTGTAAAGCATCATAAATGTTTTAAAAATTATTTGGCTAAAATTTCTACTACTTTATCTATCCATCTTTAAACTCACGCATACAGTATTCTTCCATATTCTGCAGAGAGAGATGTAGCAAAAAAAAAAAAAAAATAAAATAAAATAAAATAAAAAAAAATAAAATAAAATAAAATAAATAAATAAATAAATAAATAAAATTAAAATTAAAATAAAAAAAAGCAATTTAACAAATTACAACGACCATTTGGAAAATGATTTTTTGAAAGACTAAAATTTAAGACATAAAAAATCGCACGGAGTTGATCATACATTACGTACGCCATGGATTACATTTTTCGGTACTGTAAATTTTTAAACTTCTACGGAGCTGGTCATGCATTACGTACGCCATGGATTAAACATTAATATTCCTGGACCAATTTTAAATGAAATTTCATTTTTAAGCTTCTAAAGATCCCACAATATTACTTTTTACACCGTCGTATAGAGAAAAAAAATGTACTTTTAAATGTAATTTGTTTGAAAGCTGTATCTCAATTTGTTTCTGAGTTATTAATTTTTTTTTTGTAGTTTTTTGTAGTTTTTATTACTTTTTTGTCATAGTGGCAACAGAAGTATCCATCTCTGTTGAAGGTAAAGGGAAAATACAGATTACTGTATAGAAGACCAATCAGAAAACGAATAAAATGCGAGATTAAACTAATAAAACGCTTCAGATATGTTTTTGATTTCCTACCCTGACCGAGGACAATAACCATTTTTCCAAATGGTTAAAAATAATAAATAAATAAAAAAAAATAAAAAATTCCCCCCTCCCATTTTTATAAATCCTCTTAAGGCTGCTAGTCACCCAGCTTCCGAATTTCCCTCGCTAATGCTAAGTCTATAGGCGTAGAATGCATTCTTATATTTAAAATATCTTCTCGGGAATTTAATATTTTAAACTCCTTTTTTTCTGTGTACACTTCTTAAAGGATGTCTCTTTTTTACTTAGTTCTGTGTACACTTCTTAAAGGATGTCTCTTTTTTTCTTAGTTCTGTGTACACTTCTTAAAGAATGTCTCTTTTTTTCTTAGTTCTGTGTACACTTCTTAAAGGATGTCTCTTTTTTTCTTAGTTCTGTGTACACTTCTTAAAGGATGTCTCTTTTTTTCTTAGTTCTGTGTACACTTCTTAAAGGATGTCTCTTTTTTTCTTAGTTCTGTGTACACTTCTTAAAGGATGTCTCTTTTTTTCTTAGTTCTGTGTACACTTCTTAAAGGATGTCTCTTTTTTTCTTAGTTCTGTGTACACTTCTTAAAGGATGTCTCTTTTTTTCTTAGTTCTCAAAATATTTGTAAAATCAATGCTTAATTTAATATTTTATGTGTTACAAGCTGACGAAAGGTGGGTAATATTTTAACACTTCGTATAAAATTAAGCATAGATTTTAGAAATATACACACATAGACTTAACTTTAGTGAGGGGAAATCGAAAGCTGAGTGACTAGCAGCCTTATAGAAAAATAAAGGATTGAATTTTGACAAATTTATCCATTTGGCTTTAAACTCTAATGCTTATTAAAACTAAATAATTAAACTTTGTATGAATCCTCATAAAAACAAACAAACAAAAAAAAACACAGGACGCGTTTCGGGTTGGAAATTTCAACAGTCTGTCATCAGCCAATGTGAAAACGTGCCCGTAAAGGGACAAGGGCACAAATCAACAGAAAGGGCAGACATGAGAGCTTAGAAAGAATGCGACAGGTGGCGCTAGCTGGAAAGGTAAACGCCAATCACAGTGGAGAACATGCAGAAGAGGAAAGTGTTGCCAAAATTATAGAAAAAATTAACAGAAAAGAAAAGGGTAAAGGAAATAAAAAGAAATAAACAAATTAGAATAAATATATGAATAAACAAATAAAATAAAAGAAGTAAATTAAAAAATAAAACTAAATCAGGAAACGAAAGAAAAACAAGAAATAAAAGATTTTTTTTCTAATTTATTTGTTATTTATTCATACAAAATTTTATTATTTATTTATGTTTTATCGTCTGTTTTTTCTGTGCTGTTTCATCTCATACATATTATTTTCCCATATTTTTCAGATAAAGCAACTGTATTATAATATTTCAGTTATAAATTTAAACAATAAAGCCACGAGGTATATCCATTTATTTTGTACGTTTTATTCGAAATTGTTTTCAAACTCAAAAATCCGTAAACCAGAGGAGATAATGCTTTTCCTTTATTGTTCAAAGGCCATATTTTAGCTGTTGCAGCCGAAATTTAACACATGCTAACAGTTTATTGAAAAACATCTGTGCACCTACTTGTATATACTGTAAGACGTGATATTAACTAAATCGATTACGTTTTCTTTTATCCCCCTTGGATTTTCATCCATCGAAAAATGTTGAGTCCAATAATCTTCCACCGATGCCTATATACAGTCTTTCTCTTTATGTTTACAAAAATAAGCAAACTTCAACATATACCCTAACACAGGCATGGCTTCAATCAATCATTGACTATGTACAGCGAAACGCATTTTATAAATAGACTACGGGAAAGCCTTGTTTTTCGCAGCGATTTCTAATATACTTAATGCCCGTGCTAGATATGTTTGTATTTGTGAAGCTTAGGCCGTTTTATGTATGGAGTTTTCATCGGTTATGACATTTAATAACTGAAATATATTTTGGAATGTGCATATACATCTCACTTTTTTTTATATAGTACAGTGTTGTATAGATAAACATTAAATATTACAGATGAAAAGTGTACGTTATCTATAATTTAAGAAAACATTTTAGGCCGAACGGAAAATCTATGGATGTAGTAAAGAAAAGTTCTGCGAAAAACACTTCTTAATTTTTCCAAGTTGTAGACTTGAAAAATTTATCGGAAAAAAAAAATCGAAGAGTAAAGTATCAATATATATTAAGTGAATGTAAAGGATATTGTTTTGGATTTCTATTACAGATTTACAAACAAAGCTGTTATTGTTTTGTTTTGTTTTTTAAATAAATGCTTGTATCTGTTTCTGTTCATCTAAAATGAAAGGAATACATAAATATTGCGTAACTTATTTATGTAAAATAAGTGTTCTTTTTCAAATAAATTTTTTAAATGAACTAAAACTAAACATTTTTGTTTCTAAAGTTTTCTTTTATTTGCTTTCTTTTAAAAAATATTCATGACCTTAATTTCTTAATTCAACTAAATGTTTTTCTTTAAAAATTGTTCTAATACATAATAGTAAAGTCTGGCAATTTCGTTTCAGATAATCTCGAACACCAGCTAAAACAGAAAATTGGATTGAAAAGTAGGCAAAATTAATTATATTTGTTAATTCTACTTAATTGCATGACTTTGTTATCAGATTATCTTAAATATATATTTTTACATGTACAATTAAACAAAAAATTAAAATTTATATATTAAACGTTACTAATTATTTTTATCTGTAAATCAAATCACACCATTTTATTACGAGAAGTTGAATTTCAAACGCTGCGGAATAATTTTTATCAATTTTAATAATTTTTCTGGTGTCTTCTGATCAGCATACTGTAAAACATAACCTTAATTTGTTCTAATTACTTTTATTTATTTGTTTATTATTTTTATAATAACAAGTATTTGTGTAAATCGAAATAAACAATTTTATTAAGATATGATTTTTAAACGCGACAGAACACATTTTGTTTATTTTATTAAATTTATCATTTTTCAGGTGTATATAAATAGACGCTTTTTTGTTGTTTAAAAAAATTAATAATAATAATAATAATAATAATAATAATGATGATTTACAAATCAAAATCTGAAAAAAAAAAAAAAAAACATATAATTTTATTAAGAGATGATAAATTTCTGTACGCTTAAAAACCTACTTTTATTTTTATTTTAATAAAATTATTTTTCTGATGCCTTGGGAACATAACCACCCCCCCTTTTTTTTTACTAATTATTTTTATTTATTTGGTTATTATTTTTTTCGATAACAAAGTTTTCTAATCAAAATACACCGTTTTATTAAGATATGGTAAATTTTCAAATGCGTACAGAGCGCATTTTATTTATTTATTTTTATTTATCATTTTTCTAGTGTATGTAATTCGACGCTTTTTTTATTATTATTATTTTTTAAATTTTAATGACAACAACAACAATAATAATAATAATAATAAAATAATAATAATAATGATAATATAATAATAATAATAATAATAATAATAACATTTTACAAATCAAAATGTGTAAATCAAAATATATTATTTTATTAAGAGATGCTAAATTTCCAAACGCTGAAGAAGTTAATTTTGTTTTTCTTTTGTCAAAATTATTTTTTTGATTCTCCAATATTTTTAGCATATTTCTTTTTGTCTCTTTTCATAAAAATAAAACACGACAATTTGATATTTCTACCCTATTGCAATGTTACAAAATGGAATTCAGTGTTTGCTAGGTAAATCAAATATTATAAAACAGACTTCTTTATTCTTTGAAGAAGGAATAAATTATATTAAGAAAACATTGAGAAATCAAAATGTCAACTTCGCTATCAACTGAACTCTTACGGTGCAAAACTCTTAACTCGATTTATACGTTTGAGAACATTCTAGGAAAGCCGAGTGTCGTTTTATTAATACAAACAATTTAAAGACGGAGCAGCCAACGAGGTTAAGAGATTAAAAATTCCTAAGCCGCTGCTTTCACCCAAAGCCAAAGATCTTTTCCCGTGGGCCTGTTCAAAATTAAGTTTGGAGGATTCTGAGGAATATTTTCCCGGGTTATTATTTTTCAATTGAGCAATTATTTTAGCAATACACGCACAGGAAAGAACAGACTTTTGATCGAATAACGCTCTTTTTTAAATACCGCAAAAGTTCTTTCGTTTGCACGTAATTTGTGTGCGAATTTTTTAATTTTATTAAGTTTTCTTTTAGAGAATATACAAAGTTAATACTTTTTATAAAAATACCCATATAAATATATCCATACATTACGCTTGACAATAAGTCTTTTTTTTTATTATATGTACATAGCTTATGAAAAAAAAAAAACACCCAAAAACCGAAATATCCTATAATTTCAGTTCGAACTGATGGAAAAACAAGAATGAAAAGTCAGACATAGATTATGAAACACTTTCAAACAGAATATTATTGGGAAATTTCATTTTTTAATACAATGGAATCGATTATAGTTCTTCCTATAATTAAATTCTTTTGTGCGTTTCTGTAAATGGACGATAAGTATAATCTACAGAAAATATTTTGTAGTGCACCTTAGTGATATTGTGAATGCTCGATATAGCGCAGTAGAAGGTAAAATTAGAGGTAAGGGAATTGCATTTACCTTCTTTTCTCGATCGTCCAACGTGGCACTTAGTTAATCCATTAACGTGGGATGGTCCTTGAGGTCATCATATCTATAATATACTTTAATTTATTGAGAAAGTGTTATCCAGCCTTCTATGTGAAAATATATTAATTATTAGTGTTTTTCTTAGTTTCGTTGTTTAATTATAAGGTCAGTATTAAGTTTACGGAAAAATTTAGTATGTTAAATGTTACACTTATGTGGAGAATACATTTCGCTCCTATGTATTTGAGAACTGCAGCACAGAATGAGATAAAATGTTATATCATAAAAAGAAAATAATGTTTATGAGTCCTTAAATAAGTGGAAATTACTTGATTACACACATTTCCCTCCTTGAGTGAAATCCTAGATTTACGAGCTACAGTTGCCAGTCTTTTCTGATGATAAGTATTTGAAGGTTTCCTTTCTTTCATTAAGCGCGTTGAAAGATGTTATTAATTTGAGAAGATTATTTTATTTTCCCATTAACTCCTCTTTAATCTCTGAAGATGAATCACCTCTTAAATTAAGGTTGCTCCGGTGTTTTTGGAACTTGGCTTGGGTACTGGTTTCGTTAAAATGTCAGCTATCAGTTTACTATCAAGTGATCTTTTTTAATTTAATTATGTTTGAAGTTAATAACATCATTAAAATGCATCGTAAACTATTTTCCCCTGATAGATCATAATATAATGGAACTATTTTGCGCGTCCCTGTAAACGAACAATGAATGCCACTTATTCTAAACTCCTGAGAAAGCATGTTTTAACCCACTCCAGTGATTTATATCAATTTATTATGTATGAAGTATTGTAACGCCATTAAAATGCATCGAAAATGATTTTTGCCCATAGACTTTAATGCAACGGAATCCTTTTGTGTGCTCCTCGATTCATTTTCAATATCGAACATTCTACAGTAAATATTAATATAAATAACATATAAATATTTGTAACATATAAATATTGTATGACAACGCAAGTATATATCTCAGAGTTAGAGTATGGAAAGACAGAGGGGAAAATTGAATTTCTAAACAATTTTCAATTATGTCGGAAAGTGTTAATAGAGTACCGTTTTGACTCCTGGAAAGCTCTTTATAAAGGGATCATTCGCGCATGAAAATTGAATCTAACTTTTAAAACTTCATTGAAAACATCATAATTTTATTAATTTTTATCATTTTGAATCAGTGGTTAATGGACTATAAATTATTAAATTGAATCGATGATAAAGAGAAGCGTTGGATATTTAGACATAGACAGAATAATTTACGTATTTCACTATTTTAAATTTAACATGTTACTTTGTAAAAGTATAAACGAGCAGGTAACTCATATATTGGATTAAGCTGTTATAAAATTTATATGTGAGTATTAGAATTAATAGAAATTCATTAAAATAAACGGATACTTTTTTTCCCTGTTGGAATGAGAAAAGTTGAAAACTTTTCAAAACAGATTTTCCTTCAATTCTGATTCTTGGTTTTCCCACGAAGCAAGAAAGTAGAATAGAGAAGAGAAGAGTAGTAGAAGAGAGAGTAGAATAGTAGAAGAGAGAAATAAAAGGGTTGAGATTGGGGAGAAAATTAATATTGAATGCTTAGAAAAGAAAATGTGTAGGTAGTTCCTCAAGATTAACATTGTAACAGAAAGTAAGAAAATCATAAACAAGGAATTTTGGTTCAAACAGCTTTTTCACACATACGCATGGACACATAAGTGCAATCCCGTTAAAGGGAAAATAATGTAACTCAGTACTTTTATTTGGAAAATAAAATAGAATAAAATGTCTTTTTTGATCGATAACTATTTTATACGTATAGTAAAGTACTACTGCAAAGAATATTTATACTGTATCATCTCAAAAATTGTCATAATTCTGCATAAAGTAATAAATACCTAAGTACAAGTCATTCATTGAAATGACGCTTTTAAATATTTTCTACGTAAAGCTGTAATTTGTTATTTATTAATCGTTTGGTTACGTTACCTCAAAATTGCTATTGTGCCTAGTGTTTCCAGGTGTCCCAAATTGCGTCCCGACCAGACGTCCCTATTTTCAGGGATTTTTGTTTTTCTAAAATGGGTATTTAACAGTGCCCAAAATGGATACACAGTGGCAACCAAAACAGGTATATGGACCCAAATTGGGTAACCTCATACCTAAGAATCTTTCTACCCAATTCGGGTATTTTTCTACACGTTTTAGGTTTTTTTTATCAATGTATACTCGAATGCATAGTTATATTATGATTATAAAAATTGCATGAAACGATTTTCTTATTTTCAGTTTATTTATAAACACAAATACTAAAAGTCGCTACCATAGCCAATAAAAACATAATACTTTATTATAAATTCTATTTAATTTTTTTTTCTCTTTATTATTATGATTTTTAAAGATATAAATAAGGGTATCTAAATTTGACATTTTTAGAATATCTGCTTTGCAAGATCAACTGTTAAGATAGGCGTACTTAAAAATTTTATACAAAGAAGTTCGACTGCAGTTTCTTCAAAATTTGTGTACAATAGATTTAAAGTTTCTAAAAGTTACTCAAAAATGTTTTTATACAACTATACTGGTTAAAATAATCACCTCAAATATTTCTACTGTTGATTTGTAGCTCTATTCTTCTCAGGGCAAAAATATTTTCTCAGAAAGCATCAACTTTGTATCAAAATGATTTTACCGCATGCACTTTTATGAGTATACAAACACTAAACTAAAATTACATCAAATTCTACTGTATTATATGCTGAATGTCACTAAAAAATAAATAGCGTATAGTCCATGTGTTTTCCGTTGAAAATAATTATATTTCTATTAGTTCGTAAGACTTTCACAGAATGTGACTTGATATTTTCATGGGACACCTGAGATCCTTTCACGGCACATGAATGTGCGAAGGCACACCAATGTGCGGCGGCACACCAGTTGAAAACCTTTTGAGCTAAAGATAATATATGAGAATGCAATCTAAGTATGTGCATTTCTCTTTACCCAAAACTATTTTAAGTTTCACATGTTACTTTGAAAAAGTATAAACGAGCAGGTAATTCATATATTGGATTAAGCTGTTTTAAAATTATATGTTAGCATTAGAATTAATAGAGATTCATTAAAATAAACGGATACTTTTTGTTCCTATTGGAATGAGAAAAGTCGAAAACTTTTCAAAACAGATTTTCCTTCAATTCTGATTTTTGGTTTTCCCACGAAACAAGAAAGTAGAATGAAGGATAGAAATAAAAAGATTGAGGTTGGGGAGAGAATTGATATTGAATGTTTAGAAAAGAAAATGTGTAGTTAGTTCTACACATTTTGGGCTAACTTATTAGTCACGTGTCCTGCGTTCTATATTTGTATACATTATCTCTAAGATATTAATTTCTCGCTACTTCACGTCGTAAATTATTCGGAGAAGTATTTTCAGTTCGCCTCCTTTTTCTTCCCTTGACAAAGAATGCACTCATATCTCATAAACGTATTCTTTGAATGGCGCAGAGCTTGATAAGTCAAATGGCTAGCGGCAGAGATCCGCAAAAAGATGTTATTTTAAGGTTATTGGAATGGGTACAAAAATTCTAGTTGTCAAGAATTCTTCAAGCACTTTACTTATACGATTTAGTCGCTGCCATTTATTTTCTTTTCAGTAGCGTTATGATAAAATATAGCTTACTGTAAGCACTGATGTAATTGTTTTGGCGCATTTATTTGGGAAACATTTTTAGACAAGTGGGATGTTTAACCTCAAATAAGGGGGATTGATGATAAGAAATTTATATATGTAGCGCTTCATAAGTAAACATAATTGGGCACTTCTGATTTTTAAATATTTATAGTATAGTGAATATACGATGAATAGTGATTTCATAACTGTTTTATTTTCCTTATATCTATTTTTTATAAAAAAAAAAAAAAAGAAGTTAATATTAATATCTATAAGTCACCCTGTCATATTCATGATAAAAATAAAAGTACTCTAATATATAATGTAGTTCTGTACTGCAAGGGGAATAAAATTAATTTGAAGTTGTACAATTCACAAAGGCAACAAATATAAATTACATATTAATATATATCTATTCTCTGTTTACGGTATGTCTTTTATGTGTTCAACAAATTTTTGCTGGTTTCTTGTTTCATAAGTCTTTAATATTTTTTTTTTCGAAAAATATTTTGGTGGTTTTTCATATGTAAATATGGATTAATCGTATGCAATGTGCTCGCTAATTTGTGGATTTTGCTTACTTAATATTACATGTATAGGGTTCCATCTGTATTTAGTATAATGTTACAGTTATAATTTGCTGCTAAATTTATTAAATTAATTATTGTAATAGGATTAGATGATGTTTTGTAATTATATTATGGCTATATATGTATATATATATATAACCATTAATTAAACATAACCTACCACTATCAAAAACCGTAATATTATGAATTAAAGCTGTAAGTTTTAAAAAAGTGCCAAATAATTATATATATATATATATATATATATATATATATATAAGACGTATACTGTATAGTTTGCCAGCACATCTAAGATAACGCGTATACATAAAATAAACGATTGAGTTTTTGTATTCGTTGCAGCTGCATTCATGAGAATACATTCTAAAGAATTAAGATTATAATTTTTTTCGTAGTCTTAAGGCTATAAAGGTACAAATTGTTTTATAACACTTATTACTAGAAAAGTATATATACTCATATTTTCAACCTAACATTTAATTATACGAAAATATATTTACTCAAGTCAACTGTATATATATATATATATATATATATATATATATATATATACATATATTTCATCAATAAATAAAATATGCAAGTACACTATAAATCTGGAAAGAAGGTGTATATCAATAATATTTATAACAAATTTAAATTTGAATATTTTGGAGGTTTTCATAGTTAAATGTTATAAATATTATTGATATACACCTTCTTTTCAAATTTATAGTCTATTTGCATATTTAATTTATTGATGAAATACATTTTGTTGCATTTAATATGAGCTGCTTTAGAGCCAGTTATGCATATTTCTTTTTATCGAATTGAAGAGAATAGTTATATTGATATTATTGTATCTCCAACAATTTTGTTTTACGTCATTCAATGCTAAATATATTGAAGCATTTATATTTATGAATGAAATATTAAATATTAAAAATTCAATATATCTTATTGACAAATCTTGTTAAAAATGGAAATTTATTAATAGCACTACATTAAATTTTATTTATTTTGAGTAACTTTATACGTTACCAGTTACATTTTTTTCAATAAAATCTATTTTTCGCCCTAATTTTCAACTCTTAATTATTGCCTTCGTGTTCTCTACTATTATTACGTAAATTAGTTCCAGTTTCTCAGCTTTTCCTGTAGGTTATTGCTATTTAAAAAAATAAATTTCTTTATTAGGTATTAGTATACTTTTATACAGGGCTATTACAAATGATCGACCCGATTAAAAAAAAATCATATTTTCAAAACTACTGCACATATTACAATAAGTGATACATGAATTTAAAGAGAAATATATACTAAGCTTTTTTCAGTAACAAATGTTCGATGTGTGACCCTCTTTTTACACGGCATACGTGTAATCTGTAGGGGAGACCGGGGCTAGTAGGCGCAGGTTTTAGTTATTGATTTTTATTAATTTTTTGTTTAAGTTTTTTATGAAACTTTAACTGTACTTTTAAAGAACAGGCATTGGGCTATAAATACCCGGAGTTTTGACCTTGTAGCTTTTGTAGTTTATGTTTAGCGGAAGTCTAAAGTAAAAGGAAAATCGCGCGCCAACCTACCCCGTCACGGGGCAAGTTGCCTATAACTATGGGGTAAGTTGGCACACGCTTTATAAAAATTTAAATGAAACTCAAATAAGACACGCAGTTAAGAGAAATCAATTTCATTATTAGCAGTAAGTTTAAACAAAAGCGTTATCGCCGTACAATGTAAATACTAAATTTCACACAGTTAAAAATAATGAATAAAACATTGACATTGAATAACTTCTATCCTACTCGATATAAACATCAGAGTTACTCTGTCACAAATAAAAAATCAAGTGTCTCCGTTTGGGCAAGCCTCGTGTGTCCAAAATCTTGCATTGCAACCACTTTTCTCGGTGTTTGCGGTTTTTAAGGCTGCCAGCACACACCAGACACCGAGCCAACTTGCCCCGTGTTCAATGCGCCTATACTAGCCCCATAATAAGTTTCTTCACAAAAGGGACACGTAACCATCTAAGCATAAATAATCCAAGTAAATCACATATGGGGAAGGTACAGTTAATCATACACTAAGAAAAACTGCACAAGTTAAATCGCAATTATTAAGATACGTATTAGAAATTAAAAAAAGAATGAAACAACAAAAAATTACTTATGAGTGCAAAAAACAGGAAAATCGTAATAAATATCCACTGCACGTAGGTAAAGCTCCAAAACTACAACGAGGATTGTAAACAGTAAGAAGAAAGGTATTCTGTGACTGATTGCGAAATCTATCCACAAACAGGCAATTTATGAGGACTGCGACTACTTACCCCTGTAGCCAACTAGCCCCGGTCTCCCCTAATCGAGTTCGTTCCAAACATTTTGTAGCATCACTCTGTCAATGGTTCTGAAAGCTTCACAAATGCGTTCTTTAAGTTCTGAACACTTTGTTTTCGGCATTGGCGGTACATAAACAATGTCTTTGACACTGCCAGAACTTAAAGAACGCATTTTTGCAGATTTTAGAACCATTGACAGGGTGATGCTACAAAATGTTTGGGACTAACTGGATTACAGATTGGACATACGTCCAATCTGTGCCATGTAACAAGAGGGTCACACATCGAACATTTGTAACTGAAAAAAACTTGGTATATTTTTCTTTAAATTCATGTATCTCTTATTGTAATATGTGCAGTAGTTTTGAAAATATGATTTTTTTTTAAATCGGGTCCATCATTTGTAATAGCCCTGTATATTTATATTAAGGTATTTAACTTAATATTTTCTTACGATTCTGCTGGTTTTTTTTTTTTTTTTTTTTTTAAATAGCTGCTTCATTTAAAAAAAAAAACTTATAATGTTTACAGTTTTCGTTAAATTTTTTATATCGAAGTTATCTGTTGAACACAGATTGCTTTCAGCTTCCGTGTTTTGTGCTATCCTATTGAACTTTCATGGCACCCATCCAGCCAATCACTATTATATAACAACAGACAAACTTCCCTGCAATACACTGGAAGAAAACCAAACATAGAGAAAACCGTCTCTCCCATTCATCAATGTCACACTGAGTCAGGAACGGGAGGGAAGGGGGGGGGGCTACTGCCACCCACACCCTCCCCCTTACGATGACATCTGCCAGCCCCCCTTCCCGTTTAGACCATGTGACTAGTTCCCATGGGCTTTAAAAGAACGTCTACGAATTCTGCACATGCACATGCCTTTATCTGCCCAAGAAAATATAGAGAAAAAAAAATATTCGTCCAGAGTATAAAATAGAATAAAATAAAAATTCCCAGATAAAAAGTTGGGAGGGGTAGAGGTGAGTAGCTATTTCATATCAGGTGGGTTCCAGAGGCTCCATCAGAATATTTCTTTTTCTCCTTTTTCGAAAGAAATTGAAGAAAAAGAGTTAGGTGAGGATTTTCTTCAAAATTCTCGATCCGTGAAATGGGATTCCAGTCTGTTTGAATTACAATGCAACGCTAAAGAAGATCCTTTAACTATCACTGACCTCTTTTCACAGTAAAATTTTAGATATCATCTTAAAGTGACTATCTACAAAAGAAATTAGATTTCAATATCCACGTTCTAGCTGAAGACTATTCTTTGGAAAGTATAGATTATTTCTTTTATCTCTGAGTTTCTTTACTTTATATAAAAAAAGAGTTTCTTTAAACTTAAACAAATATTAAACGTGTGACAGTTAATATTTTTTTTCAGAAAAATAATTTATTTCGTGCTGTTAAGTTCCTATATGGTTATCATTATCATTTTTATTAATCTGTTTCGCATAATTATTGTTGTCTTAACGTATTGTTTTCAAACATAATGAAAATAAGAAAAATATATATATATTTAATATTTTGAACAATGAATAGTTACTGATCAGTGTATGATTGGATTCATTTTTTGCAAATAATCGTAAAGAGACAGGAAATTAAATTTTATTTTTAAGAAAATATTGTTAGCTTTTGTTTAGTGGTATGAATGTATAAAGAGCGTAAGAGAACTTTTTAAAATACAGGGCAGTTATACTGCTGTAGTTATAGTTGTAATATTTATTAGAAATCGTACTTCTAAATAAGTCAAATTCATTGAAAAATAACACATTAAGAAAATGAGTGTATTTTTTTAATCTTATGTTTTAAACGTTGATGTTTTAAAATTCATACATGAGTGTTACATTCGTTATAATCAATCAAACTGACAATTTTTTCCAACAAAATATCGCACTGTGTTGTGTAATAAATCAATAAAAATTTCAATATCTTCCGCTCCACCGTTCTCTAAAAATGAATGAATATCATTCCAATCGAAGAACGCAATATCAAATAAGGCGAATCATCCTAATGATTCCTTTGTACTAAAAATCATTTTTTAAACCACTGCTTCACCGCTGAATTTTTCGACCGTGAACAGAATTATAAGTCTGTCCTTCACCCTTTGAATCTGATTTTTAAAAAAATTATTATCCCACTAAAATATCCATCCCAACACGTGTGCTTATGACTGCAACCCTCTCTTCCCTCGTCAGTGATGAATTAAATAAATAAAATTCCCTCCCTTGCACCCCTTTGGTGCCCCAACCCTAAAGGGGTGGATAATTTTGTTAAATTTCTTCAACAATAGTAGAATTTTTTCCACGAATCTTCCTTGCCAAGTGAATTTGGTCATGTTTTTCAATGTCCCACAGGACTGGGAGGAGATTTTTTGGCAAACCTGAGGACGGATGCAGAAGTCGAGATGATCGGACATCTGTGAGATTTTTTATATCTATGCGCTCTTGTTTTTAGCCCCCGAAACGGTATGCTATTTCTTTATCCGAGCTTATTTTGTGTAGTCTCCAAAAAATAACGTTACCTTACAGAAGCCAGCCGTTAAACAAAGCAGTACGATTAAATACTCTATAGCAATTTGTTAAAGTTCTAAGCATCGCACAGTTTCAATTTTTATACCGACGTATTGGGAAAAAAAAAACGTACTTTTTAATGCAATTTGTTTGAAAACTGCATCTCTATTTGCTTTTGAGGTATTAATTTTTTTGTAGTTTTTAGAGCCATTTGCTTAACGTTGGCAACGGAAGAACTCCATTTCTCTAGAAAGTGAAAGAAAAATAGCAACTATATATTTTTTTGCCATTTTCCCATAAAAACTGAAATAAAAATTTAATTAAAATACGTGCTATTTTGAAAAAATATAAATGAAGGATTTTTGATAAAACATGAAGCTATTAGAAACTAAATTTAAATTTAAATATCTATATTAATAATACAAAACAAATGAAGGCCTGTGAATCTTCAGATAGCCGATTTTTTTGTCGAGTTTTTTGAATGACGAAATCTCTTTTTTCGGATTTGTGTATTAGTCAGCGATAGTGACGTCCTAAGCGTACTTTACTGTGCATGTTGTTTAACACTGGATCGCAAATGATGAATTCTTCAGCGGATGTGGATGACATCACTTTATGTAAAATAAAATCGCGTGTTTTAAGTCTTAAAACTGAACTACAGTAGGGTCCCGATTATCCGAGTCCCGCTTAACCGAGTTTACGCTTTCACAGAGTTATTTTCTTCTGATAGACTTTTGGCTTCTATTATTATAAAACAATCATTATAAATGAAGTGTTAGGTGAAGATGAAAGAGCAGCCGAAAAAAAATTATGACCATTTTTTTCCCCATTCTGACAAGAAAATCAGAGTTCTAACTTTTTACGGCTGCTCTTTCATCTTCACCTAACACTTCATTTATAATGACTGTATCATAATAATAGAAGCCATCAGTTCATCAGAAGAAAAGGATCCATTCCAAAGGTATAAGTTCGATTAACTCGGATAATCGGGACTGTACTGTATCTATATTTATATACATGTATTTTTTTTTTTCATCGGGGGCGACACTAAATTCTGAAAAAGCAGAATTCCTGTTTTCTAGTTTACGTTTTTACTCGCTATTTATAAGAGTTGAAGTAGATGCGTTTGACAGTTTTGAAAAATGAGAAATTTAATAAAATAACCACATTGATATTTTGAGAGAAAACAAAATAGCGTGTGAGAGAGAAAGAACAGTTTGTATGATTGCACGCTTTGGTCGGCGTCAATGCATATCATTATGTGTAATACAGCAATACAGAAATATAACAATTAAGAAATAATAAAAAAAAAATTAAAGTAAGATTCTACTGGATTTTTTCGAAAAGGAGAATTAATACAATCTTTTTTCTTTTCGTCATTCAAATAATTTTGATCAAATATTTTTTCGATTAAGTTTGAACATATTCAAATGACAACTTTCAAATAGTTTTGATCTCAAATGGACGAAAAACAACAACATAAAAATTGGTTACCCTGGGATGTGAGGGGGGAAGGGTGCAGACGAAAAATCCTTAATTATATCCTTTATTTATTTGAAATCACTCCGGAAGAATAAATTTTACTCTTTTTTTTATTCAAAATTATTTGATAAAAGCAAAAAAAGTGTTTATTAAATTTAAAAATCTAGAGAGGGGCAATGGTCCTCTCCTGATTACTTTACCAGCACCCGTGTTTTTTACTCGCAGCTTTTAAAGGTTGAAGTAGGAGTGTTTGACAGATTTGAAAAATGAGACATTACAATGAAATAACTACATTGCTGTTTTGTGCGAGAGCAAAAACAGTGTGAGAGAGAAAAGGTAATTTGCATGATTGCTCGCTTTGGCGATACTAGTTGGCGTCTCTGCATATCATTTTGTGGTAGAGAGATTTTTAACATGGTTATGTCCGGTTTTAGCTATGACTCTATAGAATGGTTAATGTCCACCTGCGCTTGTTTATTCACTTCGATACTCCTTGAGAATGCTGAAAATTATACAGACTTTTTCGTACACGAAAAAAGCACGGGCATTGTTATAGACATTAAACCTGTTTTTTCAATTATAAAAAAATATTCAAATTGTTTTGTGTTCCAAACCACAAACAACAGCATAGAGTTTCTGAGAATAGTTGTCTGTGTGTACAGCTATTATATTTGGACTTTGACTGGTTATTTAATTTATCATAAGATTTATGAATTATTTTACTTCTTTTCTCACCGTAGTAACGCTAGAAAAGCGTAATGAAATCACAAACATAAAATTTAATTTCCACGAAATAACTTTTTAACATAAATTTTGCTTTAAATATACAAAAAAAACACTGTGCTTTAAAACACAAATTAGCTATAAGATAAGAAGGAAATTCTTAATTTAAGAATAATTATTTCTAAATTTATTATTATTATTTATACTTAAATTCTTAATTTAAAAATAGCACATTGAAACTATATAAAGTAATTTTATATAAATATTTTTTGCCAATAAATCTTCAAATATGATTTATTATGTTCAGTAAATATGATACGGTGTGGATTAATTAAAAAAATTGCCTATTTTGGAAACGTAATAAACAAACGTGTCATAAAAATTTAGAAAATAATGCAGTTTCTGTTTCATCTCGACTTTAGTGTACATACATAATTTTATTTGAAAATATTTTAAAAAAGAATCAATATTTATTAAAATAAAAGATTTTAGAGCATCTCAATACTCTTTCCCATTAAATCAAGTGTTAAAAATAAAAATATCGTAGTATTTTGCTTTATAACAAGTTAAGTTTAGTGCTCTCCCCTAAAAAAATAGCAATGGGAAGAAACCTGTAGATACATAAAAGGTTTCTTATTTAGCTTGAAATCATAGAGTGGAGCTGAAAATAAACATTTTTTTCTTTTTCTTTTTCTTTCTTTCTTTCTTTTTTTTTTTTTATAAACAACGGAGAAAAAACTGGTGCTATTTTTTTTTTGTGTGTGTGTGTGTGTGTGTGTGTGTGTGTGTGTGAATTCGCTTTTGAGCTTGTACAGATAGCTCTACTCTGAAGGGTGTTGGTCAGCAAGGGTTCAAATTTCCCTCGCTAATGTTAAAGCTATAGGCGTGAAATGCATTAGTATTTTTAAACTATCTCCCAAGGAAATTATTTTTTTTTACTTCTTTTTCTGTGTACTCTCCTTAAAGAGTTGTCAAAATATTTCTAAAATATAAACTTAACTTATAAAAACTATTGACGTGCTGTGAGTAAGATTTTAACACTAAGTAATATTTGAGAAATAGATTGAAAACTAAATGGAAAATAAGACACTTTATGAACGGTACCCAGAAAAAAAAGTTAAATATATTAATTTCCCGAGGAGATATTTTAAGAATACAAATGCATTACACGCCCATAGATTTAATATCAGAGATCAGCTAAGGAAATTTTATATCTCACTGACCAACAGCCTTAAGTGAAATATGGAATAAAATATATATAAACCGCCTGTGCTTAGAATTTAAAAAATGTAACTAAAAGTTTAAAAATCAGTTTCCTTATTGCAATGCTATGTAATAACATTTAAAAGAAGGTAATGATAACGATTTCTGTAGTATACTCTGGGGACAACATCAGGCTACGCTATTGATGAGTATACACATATATAACTTAAGAATTGCAACATTTATGGGCACACTGTAAAAAAACCACTGTAGATTTGCCAGAACAAACTCGATCACAGTGAATGTGCTGTATCTTTCTTTGGATTCCTGACTATATTAACATAGAAAATACAGTAGTTGCGTAAAATTAACAGCACAATGTGCTGGCAATTGGGATGCATTTTTTTACAGCACAAACTGCTGGCGTCCAAATTGCTAGCAGATTGTGCTGTTAATTTTACGCAACTACTATATTTTCCATGTTAATATAGTCAGAAACCAAAGAAAGATACAGCACATTCACTATGATCGAGTTTGTGCGCGAGATGAACAGTACCTTGTACTGTAAAAATGTCGTTTTTTTTTTACAGTGTAGAAACAAAAAATGAACATAAAGAAATAGGTAGATACCAAAGTAAAATACATAGATTATTTACACAAGATGAAAACATCTGAAAACATTCTTTGCTTCCAAAAGAAATCCGAGAATTAATTGTGGAGAATTAATTTTTGGTACAAACACCTGAAAAAAATTGAACAATGTACACATTTTCTCACCTTTCTTATACATTCACTTAAAAAAATCGCTTTGCAGCATCTCAAATAAGAATTTTTCTCGAAGCTCATATACTGTTCTCCAAGAGTATATGAACTGCTTTGTTTTTGTACAATAAATCGTACTTTGAGATATCTTCATATGCCTTGCACGGTGCTTTATGTACCTTTTTCTTCATACATAGCCGGGGAAAGCGCATAGAAGCCCAGTTGTCAAGCCAGTTACTTGCCCGGTTTCTTAAATGATTGAAAAGGAGCCAAAGACGTGAGCTTATCTTATTCAGAAGTAGCGGAAAAAAACGAACGAGATATCGCATATATGTGAGTGTTTTCGGGCGTCGATCCATCATACACATGGGTGAACGTCTAAAGAGTTCTGTCTCTTCTGCATCGGGGAGACAGAATCCACGGTTTTATTGCGAATGTAAAAATAATGAACAGAACCAGGGTTTTGTATTTGATAAGCGACCAAGTTTTTTCAACGAAAGGGTCGTATATGTTCACTAAACCCCCAAAGAAAATATGGTGGAGAAAATTACTTTCTCACGATTAAATGTCTGGGAAATGTTTAAAAATTGCCGGAAATATGAAATATAGTATTAAATTTAAATGCTTTATTCAATGCGCGCGCTAACATCACACAACTGCGTTGCATTTTAATTGAACAGGAAATAACGTTTCGATTAACTAAGATATCAGATAACACATGTTATTTTGGAACAAATCATGTTCGTTGAAGGATTGTATCACGTATTAAACTGTTGAAAAAAAAAACTGGTGTAAACGCTTCTTAATAACACTATAAAAGGACGAAATGCGCAAGGCCTTTCGAAATAACGTTGTCTTTCATCTTCAGGTGCAAAAATATGTGCTACCATTTGGAAGCTATGGAGCAAGACATTACATGAGAATCAGTCCTGGTCCTGCCTTCAAATTGATAGCACGTCTTCTTTACTCCTGGAGAAGAATGGCAAAGTTATTTCAAAAGGCCTTGCGCATTCCTTCATCATATGGTGTTATTAAAGCGTTTTTCGCTTGTATGTATCACTGTACTCTAAAAATTAACATTCGTCGGTGGAAGTTCAAGCATCTGGCAAAGCATAAAAAGTACCAATATTGTATTCAGCGGCAGCTCGTGGGATGATTTTTAACGCACTGCTTGAGTGGCTACCAAATTTTACTTTTTTTTAAATCTTCATCTCATTTAATAGCAAAATTTCAACTATTTAAAAACGCGAAAACTTCTTTTAAAATAACGTGGTAAAAAAAAAAAAATAATAATAATAAACAGCAATGCATGTAGTATTATCGCAGCCACCACTGATTGTATTTATTTACTTAAGATATATATTTTTAAAATGTTTGTCTTTTATAGATGTTTTAATATATTATAGTATATTCACATATCCAATATATAAGTGTTTTGTATTAATGTCTCGAAAACTAAGCATTTGTATTTTTCTTTTTCAGTAATATACCAAAAACGCCTGAAAAAAGAAAAACGCACCAGGCGAAGAGTACAAGAACAGCTTGAAGCTGAAGTCAAAAAAAGGGCACAATACGAAGAAGCACTCAGGAATAACTCAGCAGAAACCCTAAGGCTCCTCAATGGTATGTGTAACAAAGATTCGATTCCAAGTGATATTGCTTCTTAATGTTAATGGATAGCTGCCAATTTTTAGAACTGAAAAACATAAAAGTTTAGAAATTTACCTTTAGCTAATGAAACAGACTCGACATAAACGACATTTCATTGCATCTGAGAGACTTACTCATTTTCCTTATTTAAATGTAAAAAAATTGAATGTTACATTCATTTCTGAAAGAATAAATAAATAAGACTGTTGATGTATGTTTGTTTTAGTTTTTCCTTTGTTTCTTGAAATTTATTCTTTACACAAACAGTTGTATGCAATTAGTAGGGTCGTTGATAATTCAGATAGTTAGTTTTTATTACTGTTTAAGCAGTTACAAAATGAATTGAGTCGAAAGCTACATGACAGAGTTCATTTAAACTAAATTAGTTCAATCAATGTGTTTTAATACGATGTTTTCAGATTTACTTAATTGATTGCCAGTTTATGAAACTGACATTTTAGAAAGTACTTTTCTATTTGAAAAAAAAAAAAAGGAAACTACTGTTATATTGCTGATAATTTTGATAATATTTGTTTTGTTAAAGGCGTTTGATCCGGATCTTAGCTAATTCATGGATATAGTATGAGGTGAGGGAGAGAAGGAACTTCTGCTATATCAGCCTGTGTTCAAATATATATCTTAGATGCTTTCTTTAAAAAATCCATCGTTGTCTAAAAAATTGAGAACTTTGGGCTCCAAAAGCCTCCAACACTTATCATTCATACAATAGAAGAACATTACGTTGAACAGATTTAAAGTGCAGATTTAATATTTCTACAAAGCAAACAATAAGTTAATAATTTGTAACAATAACAAAAGCTGAGATACATTGCGACTTCGGTATGGAGGTCCCGGTTTTTAACTATTCAATCAATTTCGGCTGGATTTTTCATTTTCCGCCTTAAATATACATTCTAACATAGGCCTATAGTATCACAAGAATATGTAATTTTAAGGAAGCATCTTAAATATAATTTATTAAACAAAATATCACAAATACTTTAAACTTTAGTTGTTTAAAATTTAATATGAAATAAAAATACTGAAATTATTTTTTTTTAGTAATAAAACAAATATCATTAAGACCTGAAAATATCTTTAGTTGGTGATAACATAAAACGCGTAAAATAAATGCAAAATTAAAATAAATTTTGACATCAGAAGTATTAATAAGCATCTTTCTTTTGTCAGTCATTATATTTGTAGTCATTGTATATTCTGTGAATAACCAAAAATTCTTAAAAAAAAAAAAAAAAAAAATGCTAAAGTAATCAAAAGCAAAAACGAAAAGAAGAAAGTAGATATATACTTACATTATCAAGCTACTTGTCTCTGGAATAAAACAAAATGGTATGCAAAAAATTCCAACCTCCCTTTGGGGAATCATTGAGTTTCTTTCCCATACTACCTCGTGAATTTTATATGCTCTGTCTCTGCTTCAACTGGCGTCTTTACAATGCAATCTATCAAAATTCTCAATGCATCAACATACAGAAATATCATGCCGTTCGTATCTCGACACACCGTTCTTCCCAATAATCAGAACTTCTAGGATGTAGGTGTTAAAATTTCATGAATCGACTTAAAAATGTTCGAGAACGCGGGAAGGGGCAGGTCAAGATTGCTATGAATATAGGCTTTCAAGGGGAAAGTTTCAGCACAATTCGTACACTATAACACTATAGGGATATCCTACCCCCTTTTTTACATTTAAGAATTTAGTTCCTACTCATGGCAGTGAAAACATACATTGTTAATGTGAGAGAAAAGGGTTAGGTTTTTGAATACGATAAGGATTGTAAAATCTGTGTCGTTTCAGATTATATTCCCTACCATAAAAAAATGTCTGCAAGTGACTTAAAATTTGAGTTACATAAAATACTTCAAAATGCAACTTAGAAAATATGTCATTTATGAAATTGAAGATCCACCTTCCTTTAATGGGGTGCAACCTAACGCTTACCCATTTCAGTAACACATTTGAATATCTTTGTGATCTATGTATTTGTATGAAAAACAGAGCGCAAAAAGAATAGATGAATAGACCCACAGATATGTTTACTGAAAACAGGAAATTCAAAGGTTTTAAAGTATCCTTCCAAATAGAGTTTTGATGATTTGAAAAAATATTTTTTCTTCAAAAAGTCAAATCTTCTTTTCAACATTCATACACACTAAAACTTTGAAATAAGATAAGGATAAGAACGTCCTTATCAATTTGTCGGTGTGCAGAGCTAGGTTTAAATCCTGTTATTATTAGAAATTATTCATTTAGCATAACAAATCTTTCTTAAGACATTCCTCAACTTAAAATTATTTGTAGATTAAGAATTAAATTTGTAATATTTGTTTCATCTGAGTCAAGTTTTGGACGGATAAGGCAAAAATATCTTAAAGCGGACATAAGTTTTTATAAATACACAGAAGTGTTTCGAAAAATTAATTATTTGCATAGGTATTTAGGGAAGCGAAAAAGTTTCACCCCACCTAGTATTTTTTTTTTAAATAGCAGAAAATTGCACAAAAAGAAACACGCCGTGTACATTTTCCTGAGGTGGAGTTTCTGTATCCCCATTCATATACAGTCAAACCTTTTTAACGTGAATATGCTTTACGTGAATTACATTTAACATGAACCGTCCTCACCTTCACTGTTAAAATGAATAAAAAGATTAGTTACTGATAGCATGAGTCACTTTCCTAACAAGTTTTAACCCCACCCCCCTCCTCCCTTTAGATTCACGTTAACAAAAGTTTGGCTGTCTAAATTTCTTAAGTAACGAAAATTATCTGAAAAAAAGTTTACATTGTTGGTAAATTTGATCATTAAACGTTTCACAACACCTAAATATAATTTATATATTCTTAATAAGAAAAGCATTCATTTATAAAAAGCTTTTTTTACACTTTATGTCCAATACTTTGATTTCGGAATTTTTTGTACAGAATAGTGACCATTTAATTATGCGCAAAAGAAACATTTCAGTTCCAGAATTCTACGCACACAATTTAATTACTACTCGCAATTAATTACACGTTATTAATGTACTACGTACCTTAGTTAATTAATTATTAAATCAAATATTTCGACAAATTATATACCACTGATTTATAAAAAAAGGAATCGTATAATTCATACTCATCTTCTTATTATAGACGAGAAAAAGAAAATGTTCTTACACATAAACAAATGTTGTCATAATTACACGCCGATGGGAAGTTATCAGTTTCCTTGTCGATGCTAGAAAATCACTACAAGGCCGCGAGATTGTAATTGTTCAGATTTTTAAAGTTTAAATCGACTGCAATGTTTATTGCTCTTATTCTCAAAATTTTCTAAGCAAAATATTTCGCAATATCCACTTATTGTCACCTCCACTTAGCTGAAGAATAAATTAATTAAACTAATTTGAACATCACGAAAGCGTGTCCATCACGTCAAGTGAAAAGTTGTACATTCAATTAATAAACATAGACCAAAAAATGATCCGTAGTCCCTTACTTATGCAAACGTATGATGTTATCCTATTTGCTGCATGGTGTGCATCGTGCCACAATCGTAAACCTCAGGTGGTTTGATGGTTAATCAAGCAATAACATTTCATTATAAATGACAATATATTTGCATTACTGATGTGATTCGATATAAGTAACAATATGGTCCAAATATCTTGTCACTCCTACACAAAGGTGTAATAACTATACAATAATGCCAGACAACATGACCCAGATTTAGTTGATTCACTGTCACTGTCACGCGCATTCAGAAAGTCAATATGAATGCATTAATTTTTGTGGCATAAAATGATACGGCGTCATGTTCCGTGTGATATTTTTCCCTGGTGAGTGTTGCAAAGACTGCCCAATTAGTGTCCTTCACCTGTTGGATTGTCTGAAGAATTCCTTATAAAAACGCCTAAAAAATGTGCAAGATTAAAAATTATTCACATATATTTCTACAATATTAAAGGAATTGGCAAGACATTTAGACCATCTTACACTAAGTACGCCAAAATAAAATTTTTTAAAAGGGAACAGCTCTTCGTCATATAAATGACTATTTCCTTGCCATAAATTCGAGTATTTTTATGTACGTTAGGGTTTGAATAAGTAAACGAAAAAAAATTATGATCATTTTCTCAAAAGATTCAAATATAGCTAGCAGGTAATCACCAGAAAATTGCGGAAAAAATCGAAACAGGCTTGTATCTGTATCGAAAATCATGCTAGCAGATACGAAAAATATACATATCGAATTAGTTATGCAACCTTCTTTTTGTTGAAATTATTTAATAAGTTAAAGTCATTAATAGGAATAATATTATGTTATATGAGAAGAATTTATAAAAGATTAAAATAAAAATTATTCGTGCGACCTGTGTAACCAACTATAAAAGTATTGATATATTTCTGGGGCTCATTCCTGTTCCTGTATCTACCGTTTGGATTTTTCGTTGAACACAATATTTGCATGTTAAATTCTGCTCTTTACTTTTTCATTGCGTACAAGACATTTTGCATGAATTTACGATATCCCGATTTCCATAATGTCAGCCACTTTCGCTCTCACGCTATTAGAACTACGAATTTAGGCTCACGGATGCGCCCTCCATTCTGTATTTTTTTTTTCTTACTGTCGTCTCAGGTACACTTAGTTCTTTGCTCTAACAAGAATCCAAGTAGAATCTATAGATAATGCATAGCAGCTATAGTTTTTGTTCTCTCTTTGTAAAGTGCCCCGCTTGCCTGATCGGTTACAAGTAGTTTCGCTTTAAGAATGAAGACTGATGGAACTGGGAAATTAGATTTATTTTGAGTCAAGGTATGTTTCTGAAATTGGGAGGGGGGAGGAAGTTTTAGTTTTAAAATTGAAGGGGTAAGGGAGAGGGAAGTCGAACGTTTAAAGCTCTGTCCAAATCAAATTATTCCATCAGTTGCCTGCTTGGTAATAGCAAAAGAGCAATACTAAAAGTCTGGTAAGTACTATTTACGATGAATTTTCAGGCATGTAAAAAAGGTGAAATGTGGGTTTCAGTTTAATGTTGTCGTATTGTAGCAGAAAAAGGGTTATTTTTCACTATCATTTATGCATGATACGGGATTGGGCTTTGTTTTCCATTCGCATTAATAAAAGTGAGTCCTATTTTGCATAGACTTTAGGCGGACTCTAGGTATAAAATGTATACTTATTTATTCATAAATGTTTATAATATATGAAAAAATATCGTAACTTTGGTAAAAATTTCATATATATTCGAGGATGCACAAGTAAAGTGTGAAAGCTCATCAATTTCGATACTATGCCTAATATCTATAGCTAAATATCTTGGCAATATTTTTATGTAAATGTAATTTAAAAAAAAAAAACTACCAGCAATTTATATTATAAGATAAGTTTTTAAAATGCATTGTAACAAAAAAAAAATCTTCAGTTTTTACTTATAATTAATTAAATCCCACGAAAGTATTTCAAAAACTTACTCGTAGAACTTTCCAGATACTTTTAGATTTGTGTTCTGGATTAAAACAACCATTAATTCAAAATTTCTACCAATTACTGAAACGAACTCAACTGTGTACTTACCCATGTTATTTTGGGAAAATTCTGTCAACAGGTATCATAAAACTATAAATTTATAAACTGCATTCGGAAATTCTATGTCGTTCGCTGGAAAAAGATTGCCGTAATACGAACTTTTTGGGATTCTTTTTTGCTCTATAAAAGAGTTTAAATGACATACATTTATTCACAAAATAATAATAATAATAATAATAATAATAATAATAAAACCCAAAACGGGTACAAAAATACTGAAATTGGATAGAAAGATTCTTAGGTCTAATTTTTTTTCCTTCTCAAAATGGGTATTTAACACACAGTGCTCAAAATGGAAACACGGGGGTAACCAAAACAGGTATATGGACCCAAATTGGATAATCTCATACCCAATAATTTTTCTATCCAATTTGGGTATTTTTCTACCAGTTTTAAGTCTTATTAGGTGCGTTCGTAATTATATAAATACGTAGCACCTATAGTCGTCCGTCTGTCCGTCTGTCCGTCCGTCTTTCTGTCCGTCCGTCCGCATATAACAGAACAAAAACTACCCAACCGAATTGTCTGAAATTTTAAATATATGATTGTTGCATAATTTTGTCGAGCCATTTCAAATTTTATGAAAATCGGATGTATAGTTTAATTACAAGGACAGTCAAAAGTTTTTCTTTACATTACGGCTAATGGGAAAAATTATTGCAAGTGCATTTTAATGATGTTACAGCCTTCCGAATGGTCTGAAATTTTAAATATATAATTGTTGCAAAATTTTGTAGAGCCATTTCAAATTTTATGAAAATCGGATGTATAGTTTAATTACAGGGACAGTCAAAATATTTCCGTTTCATTACGGGCAATGAAAAAAAAATTATTGCAGTGCATTTTAATGATGTTACAGACTATGCACTTATGAAGTGCAAAAAAAATATACATTCAGTAAATATGGGGTACAAAAAATAATTATAAAACTAGCTATAGTACGAACGCACCTCATTTGCCACGTTTGACGAGCATTTCCAACTTTTTTTTATCTGTTTTTCTTCGAGAAATAATGTCACAATCCCAGTTTCAATATTAACCGCTGGAGAGCAGTCGTGGCATCCTTGCATTGCAGCCAACATAGGCAAACTTCAATCGCTCCTTTTATAAAATTCCAGTTTTTCGTATTGCATCAGTCTTCTTCCGAGTGAACATGTTAATTCGCAGGTCACAATTTACAATCAGATCACAATTTACTTCTAATTCCTCCTGCGAAAAATTTTACAAATAAAATGCATTTTCTGCATTTCTTTCAGGAAATCTCCATCTAATATTTCAAATTTCAGGGTTTCGTTACATAAATGCATGGTTTTGGAAACCATTTTATCCTCCTCTGCCCAAATTTGTATTCTTTTAAAAATTACTATGGAATTTGTTCAAAAATAGAAGATTTTATTTTGAAACGTATATAACGTAATATTTGTAACTAAAACTTTAAACGATACTTTTCACAAACAGCAGATTCTGATTTAATTCCCGAGTATCTGGTATTTAAACAGCGAAAATGTTTCCTGTTTTATCACAAAACTGCAGCTAACAAATATATACATGTTTTAACTATTTGGGGGGATGTATGAGTAACTGAATTCTGTGGTCATGAACAATGGCTTCAAGTTAAAAAAAAAAAAAATCTTGGTTAACAAACTTTGAAATATAAATTATTTTTATTTAAAGTTCATAATATACATTTATTTTATTAATTTTAATTGAGGATATGACATTTCAAACACAACGCTTTATTTATATTGGTATATAATGGAAGGCCATTAAAATATAATTAAATGAAATATTTCAAAGTAAAAGGAAATACGTTCTTTAGAATCATTTTCAGAAAAAAATACGCCTTAAGACCCTACGCAAGTAAAGCGAAGACACTTGTAAGCTAATATTAAACCAATAGGCGAGTTCTTTTCAAATTTCTGGTTTGTATTTTAATATTTTTAAATGATTTTGCTTCCCCCTTTTATGCATGGGATTACCGAAATCAATGTCTAACCGGTTGTCTTACTACATTTTTTCAAATTTAAGTTTAACTTTTTTTTTTTTTTTTTTTTTTTTTTTTTCTGGGGGATATATTCACTTTTTCCTCTGGTTGCGAAACTAAAAGTGACCTCAAAAAAAGGAAAAAAAAAATGCAAAGATACCAGGTTAGGCATCGACCACAGGTATCCTATACAGAAAAAAATAAAGTTTAAAAATATCGAAATGCAAGCGTGACACTTTCAAAAAATGCTGCCATTAGTCTAACATTGATTTGCGAGGGTCTTCGCGTTATTAGCGAAGCTCTTAACTTAAGCAGATACACAAATGACATAAATATATCTTTAGAGTTTTATTTAATGACTTATTGAAAAGAAGAGCAAAACAGAAACGTGTTGTGATTTTATTTGCACTCTTATAATATGATAAGACAGCAGAATAAATTTTATCATGACAGTATACATATATGTTTCTACTTTAGACTGCTTTAAAAAAATAATTTTATTTCATTTTTCAAATCATCCAAATTGTAAGCCTTTTTTGAAAAAAACGAATAAAAATTTTCCACTGAAGCTCTTCAAACCTCTAACTGAAAAACAGAAAAAAAAATGTTTATCCATAAAACGAGTAAATAAATTTAAATAAATAAATCCAATTTTCAAGTCAAATCATTTTATTTTTCTAAATTTTAAAATAATGTTTAACAACACTTGAAATTTTTTCTAGCTTGAATGCACATATTGTTTTGGAAAATACGCATGCATTGCAATTTAACTCAATTTATTGACTCAATATTTCTATTTAAGTAACTTGAATTCTTCATAAAACGCTAATGCATTTATTCGAACCTCTTAGCGAAATACGTGCCCCAAAGACTATTCCAGCGGAATATTAAAATACATATCTAAACTAGAGATAAAACAATTTAGAAAATAATTAAACAACAAATAATATGCTCTTAAGGGGGAAAAAAAAAATATTCCTTATTCAAAGTGCATCATCATAAAGCCACAATCACAACTAATCCACTAACGTAATATCAAATTCCCTCTTAATTTTTGTTCAGGGCAAAACCGTGAATCAACAATGAAGTTGAATAAATGATATTAATCGTCACAAAATTGTTCTGTTCCATCCCCTCCTCTTCCACCCCTATCTCGAGAGACTTATTTCTGCCATGCAAATGCATTGTTTCTGAGTCTTAGAATTGATCTCATTATTCGAAATACTGTGTATCCCCCCTCTTTTCGCGTTAAAGAAATCTGCGACTTCTCTGGAAAAGGGGAGTTGTCCCATTTCTGTGTTTATTAATGCTTCCAGATTTTGAACATCTCTACCTCTCCCTACCCGAAAAATGTCCCGCGGTACTTAGTATTAATGGGGGTTGTTTATAAAGGGAAAATTATGATTTCTAGGTTAAATTGCAGGAAGATTAATTTGACAATAGGTTTAAATACCCATCATATACATATTTAGAATACAATGTTATGAACGATATCTCTGCACTTATAACGTCCGAAAAACATAGTAATAAAACTTACAGTGAAACGGGACGTATTAGTTAAATCAAGTCTGAGACCTTAGTAACTTCAGTGTAATTGTAAATTACAGTGAATTAAGTTAAAATTAGAATAATTAAAAAACTCTCTAATTTTTATTCGAGTTTATCTTATGATCATTATTTAAGTTCTTTTTGTAACCTAATGGAAAATTCTAGCTGAAGAAATACGTATTCTTTGTTAGCTCATAGACTGTTGGAATCATGATGATTACTATAACTTATAATAATATATGCTTATTGCGCTAAACAAATTTAAGACTAATCTTTTAACTCTTTCCGGCTCGGAGTAATTCTGTTTGTAAAATGATGAAATTATGGACTGACACCAGAATTTACAAACAAATTTGTTAGAAAATAAAAACCTGCTTATTTTCCCGTACCTTATAAAAGGAAAAATTTAATTAAATATTCTTGGTGCCAATACTCCTAAAATTAGGTGTCCTTTTTTGTGGACACCGACTGCTAAAGGATTAACAGGACTTTAGAAAAACCATTAATGGATAGCAAATACTCACAGAAATAGAAATTCAAATTTAAACACAGGTAAGTAATTCTCTTTTTAGTCTAAAATATTATAATTATTTAAAAGGAAAACTTTTGTGAAGCTAAAACCGCTTAATAAAAAAGTAAGATCAATAGCAATCTTAACGAATATTTTCTGCTCTGGGGACTAAAGATGAGCTCGAACTCTTTTTTCGGAGTCCGAGATCGATAATTTGAAATCAGAAACACTCAGTCCGAAACATTTTGTGTCATCAGAGCACAAACCCAATACCGAAAGTACGGCAGCAATAAATTGTTAATAACATTTTAAAAGTCAAGATTAATTTTCAAGGTTAATTTTCTCATTTAAAAATGACTTCTTAGATAGAAATAAGTATTAATCCTAAATACTCTCTCATGAGAACATTTGTGATTTTCATGTCCCTGAGAATCTGCTTAAAATAGCAAATTTCTTATTTATACCTAACCAATGTCAGAAATCTGTTAAAGTTACCATTTTTATGGCAAAAAGGCAAGGCATGATCAACTATAAATATAATTATGGCAGAAAGGCACGAGTTCTGTTTTTCAATAATTCTGGAAAATGATTTCAAGCAGAAAGCTATGACAAAGAATATCCCACAGCTTCTTTATATTACTAACACTGGCTGTGCAAAGACTTCAGAATCAGATAGAATATTTCTCCTTATATCCCATTAGTAAAAATTCAATTATCTTTGAAGCTGGTAATCTCTTTAAGAAACAGACTATACTCTTGTTACTCAAACAGCAAGTTTTTCATTTTCTTTTTCCAACTTATGAATAAATACAATTTTCACTTTGAGCCCGAGCCCGCCTAAGTCCGAAGGCCGGCATAAAAATCGGGGCTGAGTCCGTCTCACCTCTACTGGTAACTTAGTCTCGAATCTTGGTTGAGATATAGCTTCTAATTAGCGATCATGAATTAACCACAAGAAGATCTGTTTGGTGCCAGCATAATAAAATGTCCAATCTAGTTCTTTAAATATAAATGAAAAGTTTTAGTAAGCACTGTAAAATTGGGCAGATGTTAGAGCTTATACAGTGATGTTTCTTTTATTTTTCTTTTCTTTTTCTTTTATTATTATTATTATTATTATTATTATTATTATTATTTTTAAGCTGAAATTGGCTGAAACACGGAAATTCCCTAATTAAAGAAAAGACTAAGCTCTTCGAGGAAAATTTGTCATCGATGACTATTAACTTCGTTATTAGAAATCATAAATTCCATCAATTTCAGCACTGGTAACAATGATTGCAACAACAGTTGTTAATGGGTTCAAAACCTGTGGACTGGTTCCATGGAACGCATAGAAAGGTAATTATAAAAGAAAAGAAATTTAGCAATACAGTATCATTATCGAAAAGAGTTAAATGCCTTTTTCAAAATTCTTGAAAAAAAAAATTGGAAATTTTTATGAAAATTGAGGACAGTTGAAAGGCCCAGAAGGACAGACAGATATGCATTATTTCTGATTGGAAATTTAATAAAACTTAGTCAAAGTAGGGAACCATACTTTGAGGTAAATTAATTATGCGTTATTTCTGATTAGAAATAAAAGAAAAACTTAGTCAAAGTATGAAACTCAAAGTATGAAACCATAATTTGAGGTAAATTAATTTCTCTTAGCTTAAAAGTATTTGAATTTCTTAGTTTTGAAAATTATTTTAAAAATTTCGTTTCCTTCAGAATGCGTTGCTCCATCCAGTTGAAGTAGGACAATGATCGTGAATTTGTAGAATCTGTTGAAGAAGAGAAAAAGGAAACAGCAGATTTGAAGTAGCAAATAATTATGAATTCAACAAAAATATTAAAGGAGAGAAAAGCGAAACTATTGCTGCGCTTGAAAAAAAGGCTGGTTTGCTGAAGTTTTTCGAATTTGAAAATATTACTGGACCGCCAAGTACTAGCACGTCTTTTTTAAATTCATCTTGATTTTTTTTTTTTGTTCGGCCACACCGAGAAAAAAAAAAAAATACCGAATTCACCTAGAATGAATAGGTAGTCATTTTCTGAATCCCTAATCTAGAAATATAGATTTCCGAGCTATGCGAATAGGATAAACAACTAAGCTGAATAGACGAAATGATCTAGAATTTCTAGTCTATTGTTTGCTTGGTGACGAAACAATAATGAATCGTTTCAGTAACGAGAAATTATCAGTTGATTTCTGGAATGGTTTCATGAACTAGAATTATAATTACTAAAACTAAAATCTTGTGTTCGCATATATAAGCAGAGGTTTTTAAATAATGAAGGAAAGAATATAGGAATATATGAAATATAGGAGTGGAGTATAGGAAAACGCTCTTGAATTCTAGTACGAGACTCTAGAACTCTCTAGCAAAGGGAACTAGAATTTATAGGGATGGCATGGAACTATTTTTTTAGAGCCACAATTTAGATTCTACGTGCCAGAACCATATTTTTTCCTCAGTGCAAAAGAAATAAGTAAAATGAGGGACGAAAGGAAACTAGACAAAACTTCACCTATAGCCTACTTCCAGTCAAATGAATCTAGGTTTTAAAAATAAAGAAGTTAAAACGGCTAACACAAACGGGAAAAAGAAGGAAGAATATAGCGTGAAAGATAAAAATAAAGAAAGAGATGAAAAAGAAGAGAGGGCGAAACCAGCATGATTAGGGGGGGGGGAGGGGGAGAGAGAGAGACACAGAAAAAAATAAGACCTAAAACTGATAGAAAAATGCCCGAATTGGGTAGAAAGATTCTTAGGTTACCCTTAGGTTAGTTACCCAATTTGGATCCACAGACATGTTTTGGTTACCACTGTGTACCCATTTTGGGCACTGTTAAATACTCATTTTGAAAAAAAAAAATCCAAAATGAGTATTTAGCACTGCCCAAAATTGGTACACAGTGATAACCAAAACAGGCATATAGACCCAGATTGGGTAACTTCATACCTAAAAATCTTTGTACCCAATTCGGGTATTTTTCTACACGTTTTAGGTCTTATTTTTTTCTGTGAGACAAGGAAGAGGAAGTTGAAACGTTAGCTGCAAAAGAGAAATAGTAAAGCAAATTTTAAATATTTAATATATAATATTTGATTAATATTTAATTAAAATTTGATTTTTTTTTTTCATAAAATTATCTAAATTAGCTATCTAAATGTCTATCTATCTATCTATCTATCTATATATATATATATATATATTCATTTTATATAGTTATGTCTAAGACCGTAAATCAAATTATTACTTCTGTTAGTACACACTGTATTCAAGATTTGAGTGCATAACTTTTTGGGTAGATCAGAAATTGAGTGTGCCCACTGCTGATGCATGAAGAATAAAAACGTTTTTTTATTTGTCATTTTCCCCAAGGCATATATTTTGAAACTTTTAATGTTCATTCTGACAGATGAAGGTTTGACCTGCTTTTAAAACATACATAACATTTGGAGTTCATTACAATTTTAATGATAAATAGATAAATATCCTTATTAAACTAGTGATACATTTACCATCTTAAATTCACAATTTTCAACAATCAAAGCAACTGATCATGTTTTGAATGGTTATTTTAGTTTTATTGCAAAATTAAAAACTTATAATAGCTAAAAATTTTGTAGCAACTGGAAAAGAATTTAACCGCAGATAAAAAAGAAAAGTATTAACAATATTTTGAAAGATTATCTCCAACAGCTGATTTTAAACTTTAATTACGCGGCCCCCTCAACATTGCCTCTTTAACTTTATAAAATTTCATCAAAAAATAAAGAGTCGCATAACACAAATGCTGTAATAGAATATGGACTTCTGACGCTGTCCCGAAGTTTCATAGTGACTTATCTAGACGCGCCTTTGTATAAAGTCACAATAGTAATAAACTGTCACAGTTATAGTGGTGACTTCTTTAAATAGTCACGCTGGAATTCTCAGATGTCTGCCACTTAATGACTCCGTGAAATTACCGCGACTAATTAATCATTTGCAACTTGTTACAAAATGAAACATTCTGACGCCACAGTGATTTGATGCGACCCAAGTTAAGGGCTTATAAGGACGAGGTGGGAGGGGTACGGGAATACCTCAAAGATTCCAAGATCTGCATACCAAATCAATTCTTCATTCCTAATTGGAAAATTTAATTGTCTAAACTTCTTGTTAATGAATTACTTTTTGGGAATTTATAGAGAAAAAATAGATGGAATAAACAATTGGAAACGGGATACAGAAAATATGACCACGAAAGAAAAAGAACATTTCCAATTGCAAATTTTAACTCTTACTTAAGCCCTCTAATATGACCCCTTTAATTTGATAAAATTTTATAGGAAGGTAAAGATCGAGATACGTAAATGTCGAGATGGTATATGGTCTGCTCACCCACACTGCCCCCAAGTTAAGGTCTTATAAGCAGAGAAGGAGGGGAGAGGGGAGTAGAGAATACCTCAAAGAGTCCAAGATCTGCATACCAAATCAATTCTAAATTCCTAATTGGAAAATTTAATCGTCTAAACTTCCTTTTAATGGATTACTTTTTGGTAATTTAGAGAAGGAAAAAAAAATAAATGGAATAAACAATGAGAAACGGAATACAGAAAATGTGAATACGAAAGAAAAAAAAAGAACATTTCCAGTAGCAAATTTTTAACTCTTACTTGGGTCCTCTAATATGGCCTCTTTAATTTGATAAAATTTTATCGGAAGGTTAAGATCGAGAGATACGTAAATGTCGTGATGGAATATGGTCTGCTCACACACACTTCTCCAAAGTTAAGGCCTTATAAGGAGAGAAGGAGGGGAGAGGGGAGTAGAGAATACCTCAAAGAGCCCAAGATCTGCATACCAAATCAATTCTTCATTCCTAATTGGAAAATTTAATCGTCTAAACTTCCTATTAATGGATTACTTTTTGGGAATTTAGAAAATAAAAAAAATAAATGGAATAAACAATTAGAAACGGAATACAGAAAATGTGAATACGAAAGAAAAAAAAAACATTTCAAATTGCAAATTTTTAACTCTTACTTGGGCCCTCTAACATGGCCTCTTTAATTTGATAAAATTTTATCGGAAGGTAAAGATCGAGAGATACGTAAATGTCATGATGGGATAGGGTCTGCTCGTACATATTGCCCCTAAGTTAAAGCCTTATAAGGAGGGTAGGAGCGGGGAGAGTGGAGAATACCTCAAAGAGCCCAAGATCTGCATACCAAATCAATTCTTCATTCCTAATTGGAAAATTTAATATCCTTTTAAGTGTCCTGTTAATGGCTGACTTCTGAGAATGCAGCGGAAAAAAAAAAAATAAATGGAATACACAATAATAAAGAGAGGGAGATGGAGGTCTGACTTCAGAATCGTTAAATAATGGGGGTCTCAGAAAATATCAGAACATTAATCTTTTATTTCAGCGTTATTTTTTCTTTCCTCCCCCTTCAATGAGTATAAAACCCGTTTTTATTTAATTTTCGCACTTGAATAAGTAAATGCAGAGGTTTCAGTTATGGTGGAGAGGCTCAACGGGTATTAGAAGTGCATCAATTATCATGGAATTCTGCGAGCGGAATTCAATTTGCAAAATATTTCCGCATTTTGTGTTTGCTTGTTTCTGATTTTATTTGATTTATGCGGCTTTTGCCGAATTCTTTGGAGGGTAAGTGATGAAATAATTCGGTTGGATTTTTATTTTGGTTACTTTTTTTTTGTGTTAAGATATCTGGTTGCATTGAATTTGAGAAGAAGGGAGAGGGGGAAAAAAAAGAGACTTTATTAATATTCGATTCCACATTTAATACATTCTGGAGCTAGAACTATGTGAATCTAATTCTTCTGACAAATTTGTTTCGGAGGTGTTCATTAAACTTCATTTTTGTGTTAGGATTTTTCGAGAATTTTTCTTTTCAAAACTGACAGTGATAAATGTTTGGTCAGATTATTTTAGGCCATGCATCCTGGAGAAAATTCAATGCATATATAATATGAAAAAAACATTTAGCTATCGATGTTAAATTGAATTTTGAAGATTTGCTATAAAATTATTTTCTATGAATTCTTGAAAATAGAAATATGGAGAATTATTACTAAAAATATATTTTCTCAAAGTATCATCAAATAAATTGATCATAACTAGTATTAATACCGTTAAGTAGATAACACAGCAATTTGAAACTTTGTAGCGTTTATTTTTTTAAAAGATAGCTCTTTTGTATACTAGAGAGGAACAAAAATATATGATTATAATAGTACATAATAACGTATTAAAGATATTAGTTTGGATTTATGGAGAATTCCTTTACATTTTATTTTATTTTACTTATTTTAAATTAAAAAACTGTAAGTAAATACGTATTTATTGTGCAGAAATATACATAATTATATCTCACAATAAACAAATAAATCAATAAAACGAAACAAGATATTGAAAATGAGGAAAAATTGTGAACACAAATGCTCTTGGAAAATTCAGCAAACCCGTTATATTATCCAGATAATGAGATAACATTTCAATACTGAGTTTGATTTTCAATTCTAATGATTCACCCAACTTCATATTAAAAAAGATATTAGGAGATTTATAGAATATATATATAGACAAACAAAAAATATATATATAAGTTCATTAAACATCACTTTTAACAATGCATCTAACAAGTAATTAAGGACGTGGAGATAGAAAAAGAAATTTAAATGCCTTCATGCATAAACGTGAAAATAAGTATAAAAAAGTATTCGTAAATTACAAAATTATTTTGATAATTTATAACAAATATATATATATATATATATATTTTTTTTTTTTTTTTTTTTTTTTTTTTTACATAAAATTCAATTATGAATTTTTTGAATATATATTTATATGAAGCAAATTCCTTTTTCAATTCAGACTGTCGTATTGTCGTATTCAAGGGTTAGCTGTAAACTACATGCTAATATAATGTTAATTTTATGCTATATTTAGATAATTCTTAAATTGAACAGTTTGGCGTCTGTTAATTTAAAAAAAAATAATTTACAGTTTATAGATTCAATAATTAAAAGGTAATAGTAAACATATTTTGTATTTATTTATGAAACTAATTCCCATTTTAAACTGTTATTAAATTTGGCTGATTTACTTAAAAAGTTACAACATGTTCTTAATAATTTTTTCAGCAAAAGTGGTCTTTAATTCAATGATTTATCCTATTATTTTATCTGGTATTTTAACACTATTTTGATGTTTTCTAATTATTAAACAAAATGAGTAATCTTTGCTGATTTTGTTTTCATAAAATTCAATAATTCTTTTCCTCAAGACCCCAATATTATACAGCGTAACCTCCATTTTTGATTAGATACATTTTAAAAGTACAACTGATCTTTTTTTATAGACCATTTTCAATTGAGTTGTGTTGTGTTGTTGACGGCATGGGAAAATTAACGGTCATTTTCACCTGTTTTCTTTCAGAATCCCTCGCTCAAGAGCTGGAAAGGGAGAGGAACGCAAGGGCAGAAGCAGAACACAAAATGCAAGGTTAGTATATGCTCTTTCCCCAGGAGGTACTTTTTAAATGAAAGCTTAATCATCGATCATCCAACGGTCAACAAGAATTGCTAATATAACTAAAAAATATACAGTCATTGATTTTACTGCAAAAGAAAAGTTTTTCTTTGTATAATAATTTGACATCGTTGTCAGAATTAATCTTCTTTTTGTGGGGGGAGGAGAGATGAAAACGAGAGGGTGGGAATATTTCTTTCACGTGTAGAAATTAATGCAAAGAAAAATACTAAAATAAGCAAAATACATTTAGCATACATTTCTTTTAGTGCTCCGTATAAAATCTTTCTTTTACCCAGTGTTTCCCAACTCTTTTTGATTCGCAGCACACCTTGATTTTAATAAAACTCTGCAGCACAGAGTGATTTTTTTAATTGACAGAATTTAAATACACAAAACCAAAAACATACAAGTATACTTATATATATATATATATCTATGCATATATAAAGATAGTGTATGTTCTTGTAATAGTTTATAACAATGTTTTTTTTTTTTCAACAAATCTTATTGAAAAATCAATGAGATCAATCAAAATTTCATTAAAGTGTTATAGTCTTTATCTAAAGGCTATTGAACCTATACTTTTCAGCTTGTAGAAATATATAAGTCATGAATTTCTGTAACCCAGTCAACTATCGTTTTCGTGTTTAAAGCAAGTTCACCAATTAATTGATTTGGACTCATACGTGATAGTTTACAGGTTTTAGTAAGTTTAGATTACTAAATTCGTTAGATGTCAAAGACATGAATGATATCGCTGATGCATTAAAAATCTTATAACGGCTCGAAAGACCGTTGAAGGAATAAATAAAGCAAGTACTTTTTATTAAGGCGATTTAAATGAAACACTTTAAAAAGATCTTATTGCCAAGAATTAGTTTTAATGTAAAAGTGGATACCTTTTAAGCAGCTTCTATAATTCATAATTTTGTTCATTTAGAATTCTATAAGATAATATTTAAAACATAAATATAAATAGCATACGTCTGCCATAGAAAGCTGTTAAATTATAAATTTCTCTTATGTTTCTCCTATTATTTTCTCGAGTCTATAATTCTTTCTGCAGTTGATTGCAACAGACATATTCTTTCCCATCGGTCCTTACCCTTTCTCTATTTCATACACAAGTGCCACATGGAGCCCGATCCTCATTTTCCCTCTATTAATAAAGATTTTCAGAAATTCCTTTCTGACAAATGGGTTGGTGTCACGTGGTGCGGGCACTTGTCGCGTCGCTCATTTCGATTGCGCGTATGTACCACTAATCGCCATCAGACCATTAAGAGATCTCTCCCCCGAACGTCTTAGTAGTTTCTCCAAATTTCTGCAAAAGGGGAAGGGCCGCACTCGACACCCCCCCCCCCCCTTTTCTAATAACGCTTGGCCATTAATCAGAGATTCCACAAAACGTTCTATCGAGTGCTAATTGGAGAAATCATTTTTGCGTTGCAGTTGCCTTGAGATTTCAAAATGGGTGCTATTTGCTTTTTCAGCATCAGCTTCCAACACTTAATGAAATCGGAGATATGGAGTTCTAGTGCTTTGAATAATAAAATTTATAGTGAGTAGGGTAATATATTTTGAAGCAATCATCATTTAGTTCGAATAGGCTTCCCGGTAGGGCATTAAAACACTCGAATGTGTGAGGCAGAAGTAGAAGACATGGAAAGAAATTTAAATTGCACACCGGTTACGTTGACTGAAGTGATTTGCAGTTCAATTTTTATCTGATTTTATTTTCCACACGAAAATAGGGGAAAAAACGTAAAAGTTTATACGAAAATTTGCTGTTTTAGATTTATTTTCTCACTCACTTTATCAAAATTACCTTCGAATCTTATGGAACACCACTAATTTAGAAAGTCATCAAATTAGTGCTATGTATATTTAAGCTTATATGCTCGGATACCCACATAGCACATCAGCTCAGACAAACGTTGTCTCAAAGATATTTTGGGTTGAAATAAGAGTATATCAAGATTTTGACCGTGATTTCTGCTACCCCAAAATATTGTTATACCCTTGTTTTAACTTTAAAATTCCTTGAAACAATGCGTTCAAAGCCTACGTTCTACATGAGTCACTACAAGTTCCGAAGACAAAAGTACATTTAATTGGTAAAAGGGCTACTATATCATAAGGCCCTTGAGGAGTGATCTTATTTATACGTTATGAACGATTGTTTTTGGTTGTTTTTCTTTACGTTCTTTTCGTATCTAGACATTTTCGGGGGAATTTACAAAACATGTTTTAAAACGCTTCAAATTTATTAAGTTGAGATCATTTGCTAATCAAATTTTTAGAAATTTTTATTTTGGCGTTTAATCATTATATAAATATGATATGTTGTGAAACATTATTTCTTTAAAAGTGTCTTGATATTGCAGGGCAATCAAAATGTCTGAGAAAATTACGTGGCACATCTTAAGAAGTTAGCATTAACAATGTGCAGTCTTCGTTTGTTACATATTAATTTATCGTATTTTGTAATACTGTAGCTAAAAATTTAGTAATACAGATTTTAGAGACAGGATTGAATTCTGTTCGTTAGACTAATTAACAATGCAGGCTGCAGTTGTTATGTTATACTACATTAAGGAAAAAACCATAAGGAGAAAGCTTAGATGCATTGCAGTTACACGATTAAGCGATTCTAATTCAGCAATCAAATATTTTTCTGTAATCACACTAATAGATTTACATGTTCTTAATTACATTCATAAATCTCGAAAAAGAAAAAAAATCATTTTTAAAATACTCTGTTATTTTGAAAATTCTCAGTATATGTTAAAGTCGCCGAGAGTTTTTTTTTTTTTTTTTTTTTAGCTTTTCTCCAGAATATATTTTAGAAGCTATAAAGACACATTAATCTAAATAGAAGTTCTTGTAGAACAAACCCAACCTGTTTTCCTATAATTACACAGAATTATCAATTTCCGACCGTTTAGTTATTCACATCTTACAAGATACGAACAAAATTAAACGGTTTTACATATGAAATACTATTGTGGCGAAACAGTATTGAAAAGTCAAAAATTCTCAAAATCATTCATTTAGGGAAAGTAGGTATATTTAGAAAATAAATGTAAAAACAAACGACAGCTGATGGTGGAAGCATTGAAACATCACTTTATTCAAAACGTATCAAAATGCAAATCTTGTAGCGACCATCATTGCATTCTATTGCCGTCATCAATGTATTCTCGGCAAGAGAGTTGAGAGGTCTCAACATTGAGACGTTCATATGCTCTTTGCGGGCGTTATGTGGTCATCAGAGATCTGTCGACATTCATGCTGGCAACAATAGCTCATTAATCATGTCGCCTTCATCTTCAGCATCGCAAAACGTATGGATCATCTGTCGAACGGAAGGTGGTCTAAGGCTGAGGACATCGGAGAAGGTAGGGGCAGGAGGGTTTTGACGCATCAGAGGCTAAAGATGACAGATAAGCTAGTGTCATTACAGGATTAAAAAATCAAACATCTCTTGAAAAGTTTCTAGAGCTGTATATCGTATACGACGTATAAGGTTATACGACGATTTGAATTTAATTAGAATAGTCTTAGGATAATATAAATTTAAAATAATTTTAAAGGTGTCCTTGATTGAGAGTATTTTTTTAACATTGTATTTATCACACTGTTGTTTCTCTGATATTTTAAATAAACTATTAAAAAGAAAATAAAAAGACTTAGCGCATACTAAATTTGAAATTACCTCAATAAATTATATTCATTAGTAGATTCTTTTTTTTTTTTAACTTTTAAATCTTTCTCATATTTTAGATAGACTTAGTTATTACTAGATTTACAGTCCGTTTAATAAATTGTAATTTTTTAAATATGTATATACTAAAGTACACTATGACGCAAAAGTTTAGACAATGAATAAATTCTTACATACTTTGAAAAATATTTATTCAATTTTCAAATCACTGCTTGAAATTAATGTGCTGTACATATAAACAATATTTATAACAAAGAAAAGTGGAATTGTGCATATTGCAATAAATTAAATGGTAACAAAAATCAACTGCTGTCTCAAAAGTTTAGACACAAATTAAATAAAATCGAAATAAACAATTTTTAAAACCTGGTTGCGCATCCATGCTTATGTATTACGTCATATACACGAGATTGCATGGAAGAAACTAAATCTTGCATATTTTTGTGGATCGATATCGTACCATGCATTCTCAATAGATGTCTTAAGTTCCTTTTCAGAAGAGTATTGTCTAGCGTTGCTATAAACTTTGCGACACATGATGCTCCAAAGGTTTTCTATAGGGTTAAGATCTGGGCTACATGCTGGCCAGTCGAGAACTCTTATATTATGGGAATTAAACCAAGATTTTGAATGTTTTGCAGTGTGAATTGAAGCATTGTCTTGCTGAAATTCCCACTGAGGACCCCCTAGAAGCTCAGCAAATGGCAGTAGGTTTTCTTCTAATGTCTGTGTATAATGCTGTGAAGTTTGACGACCACTGGTGAAGGTCAGAGATACTTGTCCATTATAGCAAAAGGCTGCCCAAACCATCACCGAGCCCCCTCCTTGTCTGCGACTAAAAAAACGTCGAGGTTCCTTCCGCAAGTCATGCCAATACGATAAACAACCATCTGGACCATCCAGATTCCACTTTTTTTCATCGCTAAATATGACTGACTGCCATTTCTCTCCATATGACATATGCTTTCGAGCCCACATAAGTCTTTGTAACTTATGATATGGTTTCAGAGCTGGTTTCTTCTGCATTTTGCTATAAACGATTGTTCCTTTTTCCAAAATTCGTCTACGAATCGTATCCTTTGATACAGAGAGTCCCGATGAGCTTTGAACTCCACGTACGCTCATTTGTTGAGTACTCGCTAGTCTTTGTATCAGGCGATCCTCTCGTACATTTGTCACACGTGGCCTCCCAGACCGACATTTTGCTTTATATTCGGAACCACTCGATAAAACTCGATAAATAGATTTTTTTGACCTATTAATAATAGCAGAAATTTCAGAAACGCTCTTCCCTTCACCTTTCAACTGCCAAATCCTTGAAACCTCATTCACTTGAATTTCTTTAGCTCTCGGCATGTCGACTATGAAGCGCAATCGTTTGCAGAACTTAAGTACTCCAAATTTGTGACATCATCGATTCTAAATTTGCATATGTCAGCGAATATTCAAAGAAATTTAGAATAGTGTCTAAACTTTTGCGACAAGCACATTTGAATTTTTATGAAAAAAAAAATAGTATTATAGCAAATAAAACGACTGTCTTTTGTACATAGCATTTTAAATCAGTTTTTGAATATATTTACAGGTTTTTGTAATTCTGACGTCATAATTCTACATTTTAAAGCTGAATGACGTCATTGTCTAAACTTTTGCGTCATAGTGTATATGTATTTCTATTTCGTTGATTATATGGCTACTTTTAATAATTTGCACATGTTTTAACATTGTTATTGACTTTATGTCAATTAAGAAGATGTCTGGTAATGAAAACAGTTTCTCGTTTTTAGTTAATTTTTCGAAAATCCTATATTAACAACATTATTAAAAACAAACAAGTACTTGAGCTTTCCAAGAACGAATATTATGAGAAGCAGTTATAGCTTTGGAAGATATAAAGACAAGTTTTTTGTAAAAAAATTATACAAAACCATGCGTTTTATCTATATTTTTGATATATACCCTCCTTTTTGGGGTACCTTAAAAATATTCAAAATTGTTTTACTATAATATATTTTTGGCTAGAAAATGTTGAATTCCATAACAAATATACCGTAATAAAAATTAAACAATAATATTTTAATAATTTATTTTTTTACTTGAATGCATTAAATATTTAGGATGATAATATAGAAAATCAAATCACTAAATTAAAGCTCTATTAGTGACTGAGTAAGTAAATTAATTTGTGTTTAGAATCATAAAATGTTAATAGAACTTTGTAATAAAAAATCTACGTCCCTTCTTAAAAGCTCCATCAAATATATCATTAAAACGTCATATAGTACAGATTATAAAAGTTGAATGTGAATATATCAAAGTGTAATTCCATCAAGTATAATATATATATTTATGAAACTATCTGCGTGCAAATGATAAATTGTTTCTTATTGCAGAAATTAACCGTAGTACACTTATTTGCATTATAGTTAAAATGTATAGTTCTATGATGAGAAATCTACATCGATATACGTATACGCAATGACTTAAATTCCTTTTGCAGTACAAACTAAATATGCACCATTATTCATTAAAAAAAAAAAAAAAAAAACGAATGTAGCTTTTCCCTCTTCCAGCCTTCATTTTCTACCTCGGAGGCTAGGCTGATATGATATTCCTTTTCAGCGGCTACTCATTACTCCCAAATAAAAAAACAAACTTTTTTTCAGAACTTTTTTGGCAAATAGCTGCAAATGGTATGCTTTTCCCTTTCCAATTCAGGTATAAGATTCAAATCGATTGAGTGGGCGCATTAAGAATCGGCAATGAGTTTGCGAAATTTCATCAACAGAAAAATTGCTTAATGTTCCGTATTCCCCGCTTTTCTCTGAGTCTAGAACCACTACCACTACTTCTACTAATGACAGTTCATTCCTCTGTAACGAGAAAATCGACAATTCAGTCGCAGCTGCGAATAACTCTCTTTGGTACGTAGTCGACGCTCCGTTTCCTACCCCCTTTTTAAAAGATGACTTTTTTTTAAAAAAATCTTAAATTTCGCACAAATTATATTTTGAAATTGTATATAGAATGAGATATATTGAATAGCAATGCTTGCTGAAAGCAATCATCATCATTATGATCATCATAATTAAAATTAAAGTTCATTTGAGTATTTATAAGATCAATTATATGTGTGAAGAAAAACAAATTGAGCACCCTTATTTTATTTATTGTCAGTTGTATTAAATCAGATAAAATCACATATTTTCCAAATGCTGCAAATTTAATGTTTAATACAAATAATATATACATGAGGTAATGGATGTTCAAAGGTTTCATCCATTTATTAAAATGTCGAAATTGCTAAAAAGTACGTTTCAAAACACTCTGTATAATCGATTACGTTTGTGGGGCATCAACAGGCTAGGATGAGGGGGAAGAAATATGTGAGAGTTTTCTTTTAAATAATTTGTTTGTAGCAATATTCAGTTAAATGATTTAAGTTTATAATAACGTTGTAATGTATAATAGATCGAATAACAAAATTGTAAATTGAAGAAAATTGGGATGTTTCTAAGGATGCATGTCATCGTCGCTATAGGTTACAGAAGTATTAAAAACAACAGACTTCTGATAATGTAAATAAATAAATAAATAAAATAAAATAAATTCGAGCTGAAACAAGTCATTAGAAGATCATAAATGTAATAACAACAGTATAATATAATCACTTATAAACAGATTAAGTTAAATAATGCTATAAAAAGTGATAAAATATCTTTATTTAGATTGACGAACGTTTCATCGCACAAACGGCGACATTTTCAAAGTCACTCATGATAGAAAATATTTTCACATAATTTAAAAACAATAATATGGTAAACAATGGCACGAGACATCATGCATATTGAAAAACATTGCAAACATAAAATAAAATTAAAATTAAATTGCCTATTTGCGAGCGTGGATTAATTTTCACATAATTTAAAAACAATAACATGGTAAACAATGTCACGAGACATCATGCATAATGAAAAACATTGCAAAATACAAAATAAAAATAAAATTAAGTTGACTATTTGCGAGCGTGGATTAATTTTTACTGTTGTTACTAAAATTACATAGCATCTCTTTCCAAATTTTAGGTAAATCAAGGGACACTGAATCATTTCAAATATTCTCATTGCGTACAAATATCTCTATTGATTCCCGGATTATGGATGGTAAATAAAATCTTGATGGATAAACATCTGTTTATGCTTAGCCTGCATATCTTTTTACGCTGTGTGAATATATGTGAAAATATTTTCTATCATGAATGATTTTGAAAATGTCGCCATTTGTGCGATGAAACGTTCGTCAATCTTAATAACGATATTTTATCACTTTTTATAGCATTATTCAACTTAATCATAAATGTAGAAAATATTTTCCAAATAAGGCTTAATCAATTTTCAATTTACCATACTTCCAAAGTATTTTCGCTAAAGCTATGATAAAACATTTGGTGAAATTCCAGTGAATAAATGTCTGCAAAATTTCACTAATTAACTATTAAATGTTCGCGCTTCTTCTTTTATTTATTTTGTAAAAAAAGAATGAGTGAGATTTAGAAAATACATATTACAGTGATATCTTAAAACTGACATACAGTAAAGGTAATTTATGTCTTCATGACATAATTGTCCATATAAGGAAAACAGAACAGTGAAAAAGTCAAGATTATTAACAGGCAGATCTAAAACACACTTTATACTGCAAATAGTTTCAAAATGATTCTGTTTGAAGATGGATATAACGAAAGAAAAAAACTTAGTGTATAAATTAAATTTTAAATTCTGTCTCTGTTAAATAGCAAAAGTCATAAATATTAAAACGGATATATCCTTTTTAATTTTGTGCATATTTGTCTTTTATATAAATGATACTGTAAAAAAACTATATATGAAAATAAATTGCATAGTTGCAAATATTGTAAATATGCGAAAGAGCTTTCACAATCTGTACCCCGCAACAGCTAAATAATGAAATAAATAAAAAATATGACATAGCAAGAAAATATGGCTATAAAGAAAACATAATAAATAAATTAATTATGACAATGAAGAATAAGGAGAAAGGTAATTTTAACGTACAAAATTCCAAGTTATCTTCTTTACAATATTTTCCTGGTTTCTTGAAAATATTGAAATATAAACTCAATAAATACAATATCTCCATTGTTGCAAAACCTTGCGTAAAATTAAAAAAAACATAGTATGTAGGAAAATAGACCCAATAGAATCAATTATCACGGGTATATGAAATACCTTTCACCAAAGAAGATGAAACAGTGCAATTTTATATAACATTGACAAACAGAAAGCTTAAAACTAGGATCAAAGAACATACAGCAGACATAAAATACAACAAGAAAACTACAGTTTCAGCCAGACTATATAAAAAAGAACCTTTACAGATTAATTTAAAGAATAGTAGAGCAATTTATCCATCAAGATTTTATTTGTCATCTATTATCCGAGAATCAATACAAATCTTTTTACGCAGTGAGGATATTTGCAATGATTCAGCCTCCACTGAGCTTCCTAAAATTTCGAAAGAGATGCTCTGCAGAATAATGAAACATTAGTATAAAATAATTCACGTTCACTAATATTTTTAATATTGCATTTAATTTAATTATGCATGAGTTCGCATGATTTTCCTTTACCAGTTTTCAATTATAATTTTTTGGGGGGGAAATTTTTGTATCATTATCGATCTTGAGAAGGTTGCCCTCAGAGCAGCAATACATGTCGACCTGAATGAATAAAGGTATTTATTTGCCTTTTAAATGTATTTTTATTACTTTTAGCAAATATTAAGTTAGTTTAAATAATACTGTTCATTAAAAAAAAGTTCTTATATCTATCTAATAGTGAAAATATATTTACATTACCAGTTGTTTTTGGAGAGCAATTTGTCTTTCATTTAAATCCTCAGCCCCTCCCTATAACTATTTAAGTATGAAACTTTTCAAATAATGACACTTTCTAGATTTCATCTATATGAAATATCCGGTACGCTTGGCGTGACATTAACCACAGCAATGGGCGTAGGTTAGCCCTTCCCAAATACATACCAACGTAGTTTTTAATTCCTAAAATCCGATTTCCGTCGATCGGACAGCTGGTCGCCTATGAGACAAAGCCTCGATTTATGGACGCAACATCATGCGAAAAGACAATAATAATAATAAAAAAAAGTCAGCGAATGATGACGGCGAACTATTTTTCGCCACTTTAATGTGATATATGGATCATGACGCCATTTTGTTAATTTTCAGAGCTTCGCATTTTATCTACTGCTAATTCAGAGGCGAAAGAGCTAGCGAAGCCCATCTATCAAGCTTCAACGGGCACATGTGTAGCAGTAATGCGCAATGTAAAGGGAAAGCAATTCGGCCAGAATATTAATATCGATACTTAATCAGAGATTTGATACGAAATTGTTTTCTGGTTGATTAACTGGTTGACATATATAGAAATGACCAATATTTTAGGGTTGTAAGCAGACAGAAATAAAGAACTTTATGCATTTAGTATACTCACTTATTTTCAGTAATTTTTAATTTTTACGTTGAGAACTATCAAATTTTCTTAAGAATAGAAAAAGCATTTTTAAAATTTTAACTTCCTGTAACAATTTTAAGGTCTGTTTTTATCTTCTTCTTTTTCTATTTTCTTTGACACTTGTGAAAAAATCAGGAAATTAATTAATTTGTCGAAACTCTGTATAAGTTTTAACTCAGCAGGAGAAGAAATTTTAAAATAGATAGGCTTCTTACATGGAATAGAATTTCTACCAAAATTAAATTCGACATGCGCTGTTTTGGGAGAAAATGCCTGCTAATACTTTTACAATTAAGTATATTTATTCTCCTTTTACATCGTTAAATTAATGACAGATGAAGTGTTAACTCTAACATAAAGCAAAGTAATAATAAGAGAGGTCTGCAATGTAAAAACTTTTTCGATAATTTTAGCTGTTCTCCTGTTCTTATTGTAATTTTTTATGTTAGATTTAAAAACCACAATAAAGTAAGTGTATCACGTACTATTTCTGCAGAAATTTGATTTTAGTGATTTGTAAGCGATGGTACAATCTGCTTATTATAGCTACAACATCTAATTTAATTTAAATAGAAAAACAAAACTTTATATATGTGTATGTATATATTCCACAAAATCAAATGTTAGTGTCACACATTTCATTAGAAAAATTATTTCGGCTATTTTGGAGTGAAACCTCAGGGTATGGATAAACCATAGACCAAGTTCGTGTATTTGAAAATGTTGTCCAAAGGTAGGAAAAAAGTATTCAAATTTGGTATCCAATTGTTATGAAGGGAGTCTAAACTAATGATACAATCTACTTATTACATATTAATTCATCAGATAGCCACTGATGATTGTCTTTTATTGTTCATGTGATGTTAATGGTTATAAGTCTACAAACAAGAAACAAGCAAGCTGACTAGAGCTAAGCAAGCTGACTAGAGCTAAGCAAGCTGACTAGAGCTAGCAACTAGAACAAGCCTTAGGTAGATACCCAAAGCTTCTTGAGCTCAACTAAACTTATGCCATATGGTCCACAAATGTCTGCCCCTCTTTTACAAAACACATTTGAACATTCACCAAATTCTGATTTAGATAATACGGCTGATGATGATTTTCAGTGCAATATATACGATGATAACCCTCAACTATTCAATCAATCTAAACATTCTATTTTAATCAGGGATTTGGGATTGAATAAGCCTACGGTACGAGTATGTGCTGAAATTTTAGGTTCCAGACAAAAAGCGGAAACTTAACTCCTAAAATATCTACTTACAATAACCATGTAACGGGATTTTCCCTTACTTTCAGCAGGATAAGGAATAAGTTTACTTTAAGAATACCAAAACTAGACGATGAAAGTCACTTAAGTATGTTCTTAAATGGCGTGATAATGCATGGAGAAGTCAAGCCTAGTTCGGGCCATCCGCTTCAAAAACGTAAATTAGGACTCTTAAATGCCCCAGTCTGAACGCGATATAACGTATTTTTGAGTAGGTTTGTCATTTCAAAGCTATGGGGACTTTTTATGGACAATACTAAAAGAAGTCTTTAAATCTGTTCTTTTATATAATAAGAACAAAAATTTCTCTGTAGCTATTCTACGAGGGTCACAGTAATACATTATTGCCGATAATTACTGATTATTTAATTCTGAAAATGCAATCATTACACAACAAAAAATCTAAAAAAAAAAGCTTTATTAGCAAAATAAAAAGACAGTTTTAGACATTTACTGAGATAATTAAAGGAGTTTAAATTATTTTAATGCAATATCTATGTATAAGTACATGTATGTATAGATTTTCAAATAAAATAGTTCTGTTTTATTTATGTGCCTTTATTATAGGTTTAGAAGACTATACAGGCGTAATGTAAAACATGTTGAAGCAGATTTTGAAAAACTGTGCACGATATTAAAAAAAAAAAAATCATTTTTGGAATAAGCATTGAAAAAAAAAAAGGGGGGGGGATAAGCATTATCGCCCCCCCCCAAAAAAAAAACATAAATAAATAAATAAATGGAATAAACATTCTAATTTTTTTTTTTTTTTTAATTTTCGCAAACGTTAGTTTTCTAGACCTGGTAGTTTGCAAGAAGAAGTTGTTTGAAAACTTCGTTATGAGTCTACTCTTCAATGCGAAATGAAAAAATAAGAAAAGAGTGAAAAGCATAAATAACAACTTATGAGCAAGAATACTATAGCAGGGTATATAAAAAAGCTTTACTCTGGATTTGTTCTGTAGCCGAACAAAGTCCGTCGTTGGTGTCTCTAACAAATTGCAGCACAAGATTGCGCTCGCAGTTATAATGGCTTTGAGTCATGACAAAAGAGTATGGAAAGAGACATTGCTGTTATGACACCGAGAGTTGTTTTAGTAGTATTTTTATGAGCACGTGTCATCTGTGGTAGTCTTGGACTACATGATAATAAAATTAGCAGAATCACAAACCAATATGAAATTGTTACTTAGACTGGGCAAATTGGACACAGGGACTTTCAGCAGGCTTTAAACATTACGACAGTAACATTACGACAATGAATTCCAATGAGGTCATACGTAAAGTTTTCAAGTGATACTGGCGTTTCAAATGTGGGAAAACATCCGTTAAGCATCATGAGCTATAATTTCATTGTATACAGAAATCTTCAAATCCAACAAATTTTCATTTGTTGTTACAACCTACGCACTGCACAATATTAAAATTACTTGCAAATATTTATATATAATACAAATTCAATATTTAATAACACATTATCTATATCTGAAATGGTTCATAGCGTATCATTCAATAATATCAATATTACATTAAAATGGAAAGGCAACGCAGTATTTAAAAATACGTCAACGCATCATATTTTTGATACTGTCCACATTACTTTCTAATTTATCATCAAAACCGTTCCATTAAATAAGAAGACTGAAATTGATTATGTCCCTCTTTTCACCCTTTTCCTTTCATCGGAAAATCTCATTTGAAACTTCTGTTGCCAGTAAGAAGGCCATTGTTTCTGGACATATATTTCGAGATGCTGCCTGCGGAAACCCCTTTTGACATATGGTTTAATAAAGAATGGGTCGAAGAACGATGTTAAAAGACCTCAAAATAATTGCTGATCGTTCTAAGTTTCCGGAATCATTTTTGCCCACCCACATTTCGAAGTCTTCGAGGGCGTGTCCGAAGGTGTTTGGAATAATATTGTTCAATGGTGCCAAGTGTTCGATTGTTAGTGTAAAAGGAACGGAAATTCGTGTTCGAACGAAAGAGAATTTAAAAGGGCTGAAGGAAATTAATCGACAGATCTTTCTCGAAATATCAGTTATATTAATAATTAGGCTAAGAAAAAAATGTCCATGCTGATATTTTCGTAATGTTAATGTATGTCAAGGCTTGAAAAATATTGTAGAAGAGCTCAAACAAAATTTAAAATTTCGACATCAAATATTTTAAGGGTCATTTTTTAAACATTTTATTGTAAAACTGATCGTAAAAATAATAAAAGACTTTAAGATATAAAATGTACAGAAGCAAGAAACTGGATGTTTAGGCGATTCACAACATTCTCTCGAATGGAAAACAACAAACTATATTTGGCTAATGTACAAACGGAGCATCTTAAAATATCCTTATATAACATACAAAGAGTACTTACAAAAATTGTTCACATATTTTAAAAACTTCGTTTTTCTTTATACTTTATTTTATGGTTATGTGTGCATTTAACCCTCTCGCTGCGGAACCCGAAATTTCCTCGGGGATGCATCTTTCCGTCTAATTAACCCTCCTTTATTATTCCCACCAGTTATTTTTTTATTGTAAATTTTGCCTTATTTAATAGGAGAATTTTCCCGATTAAATTACGCAAAAATTTTTGTTTTGAAAAACCGGTGACAAAAGAATAAAAATTCTTAAATACATAATTTTTGAAGCTATTTTGATAAAACAATTACGCAGCGAGAAGGTTGATGTTCTAAAATTCTTTATTTGGAATTTTCTTCAAAATAAAATTATATAGGTTACTAAAACTAGATAGCAGAATAAAATTTTTAAAAATACATAAAATATATGTTAAAGTTGTCTTCTCATAAAAGTTAAACGAAATTTTGTAGCAATAACTGAGACAAACGCAATGAAATTTCAAATACATATTATTTAGAGTATGGGGCAAAGAAAAAAAAAATACTGAACACATTTGGTTAACAAAATTATGAAATGAAAGATAAAAAGTTGTAAAAAGTAAGTTATTAATTATAAAGTCAACAAGTGAATCGCAAATGCACAAAAAAGCATGTAAATGTTAAAAATAAAATGTAATCAGTACAAAAAAAAAAAAAAAAAAAAAAAAGATCAGTGTTAAAACGCCTATTAAATGTTATTCAATCACATAAAATGTTCCTTTTGTTAGTTTTTATGACTATTTTACTGCTGCACAAAATCAGCACGCAGCGCAACTTTGGCCCTGGTGCCTAAAATGTAAATTACATTTTTTTTTTTTTATAAATCTATTCGCCATGGTCTAAATGTAGTAGCATGTATACGAAACGCTGTTGCGCTTGCTCCACTATATATTTTATAATTGAGTTTAAAACTCCTATTCTTTGATTATGCCCTGTATATACAGGAAAACGTCTTTCATTTTACTGTTGCAATTTTAGTAAGCTCTGTACTGTGTTACCATGCACACAGATTTTTATTTTTAATACTTATCGCTAAGTACAAAGTTCCTTCTTTATGTAAATCAAATGAAGGAAGTATATATGATAATAATCTGTATCTAGGCTTCCGAAATTAAAACAGCAAATTTAGAGCATTTAGTAATAAAAAGTGTTTTCAATTAGGAAGTAGCTAACTTTCTTTTTAATTATAAAAAGGAACATTGGACCTTTTTAATTAAAAAAGAACTTGAAATTTCAGTACTGGAAGCAAAATTAATAAAATACGAAAGTTTCTTTTAATTGTGAGATTATTAAATATGCTAATAAATTCACTCAGAGCAAATTTAAAAGAGACTTTCAGTTGCAGAACGGATTGAGATGAAGCGAGGGTTTCATGTGAAATAAGAGTAGTGGTGTTTAATATTATCAAAAAGACTAATTAAATTACTTTAATAAAAACATGATTTTGTTCAGAAATAGAAAATTTTACAAATGAATTAATTCATATATATTTATGCAATCATTATAACCTTCAAGCTGTAGAGCCAGGCGTATACGCACACAACAAAAATGTCATTTTTTAGGATCAGCACATGAATTTTGAACGAAAAAAGTTTTTAAAAATTTTATTTTATTACATTTTTTACATAAAAATTTCGATATCATTTCATTTTGCTGCTTTATGAATCCATAATACATAAATCCATAATTCGTAGCAAACGCATGCAATGACTATAAATATCATTTCATTTAAGAACCGATTTCCGAAGTTATGAGACTGACTTTTAATCTGTAATAGCTAGCCTTGCACGTATGATGGTTCTTTAAAATTTACTTACAAAATAATAACAATCTTCCTTTAAACAATATCTCCTTAAATTCCTTTTGATGACTGCGGTGAAAAATTTGTAAAATACACCTTTTTCGTTAGATTATTATTGCTTCTTCTAAACATGAACATAGTTTATTTTAAACATTTATGCATAAAACTTATCAGTCGTTCAAATTATTGGTAACGTAACGCGTGTAGGGAAATGTGTACGTCAACCCGTTATACGTTGGCTATGTAGTAATCATTAAAAAAATAAAACGAAAAAAGACTTTTTTTATATGTAATTTATACTAACCGTTTTGTCATTCATCATTCACCTTTTGGCTATAGAAAACCAATCTTACCAAAACAGATATTTACGTATAAAACCTTAAACGGGTGTGTAAATCATGCATTGCGTAAAAGCACAAGGTTGTGCATCTTCTAAATAGCTTTTGAACAAAGCTTGCATGAATAATAGCTCCTGCAAATTCCTGTTCTTCTTGTAAACTATCGAAAAAAAGTAGTGAAAAGAAAGCTATGGATGTATGGATCGAAACGGGAAAACTTTTGTGTAAACAGCAAAAATCCTAACTTTTTGAGACATCATATTTTTTGACGTTTTCGCTTCCCTTTTTCTTGAAAGGAAAGCGTATCTCTTCCAGATAGGGCAAATCTTTCACCTCTAGCGGTGAAACTAAGCAAAAATATTCATGAATAAAATGAAATAAAATAAAAACCAGGCCATCTTCCTACAGAAAACGCACGTAACCATATATTTATACCGAAGCGATAGTTCAGAGAAAGATATACTGTATGTCCACGTTTATGGCCTGATAGTGCACTAGAAAAATAGCTCAAAGAATGGAAAAAAATGTCCCCTTGCATGTCTTTAGAACATGTCTCTCACTGCCCAAAGCTAAAAAAGGTTCTTTTGAAGCCTTTCTCGCACCATTGTACGGCAGCGGAAGAACCCAAAGGGTTCACCGGAAATAAGAACTTATTACATTCATCACATGGGAGGGTAATTTGAATATAAGGTCTTTTGACTCAAAGCTTGTCAAGTGTGAAAAAGTGGACTCCTTTCCTTCAATGTGGGTTTCTTTGATCGATTATGGCCCCAGGGTGACGAGTTTTGCGCAAGAATTTTTTTCTCGCCTATCTCTTCTTTTGGTTGCAGGTACCCCCTATCCACCTCCCTATTCTTTGAAACGGGACTTTTTTAGCCAGATGAAGGATTCATCGCACCATAAATATACATTTTATGGGTTATTTGAGGTGGTAGAGAATGTTAAATTTATGTTTAATGTACCAGTTATAAAACCGAAACGTGCTGCTTCTTTTAGATATACCTGTGCTTTTTTCCCCTTAATCCTTTAGTCAAGTAGGTTTGATAATTCTATGTCGTTATATCAAAATGAAAGATCCGCCTTTCTGTTGTAAAAAAATATTTTAGATGTACATGATATAATACAGAGTTTAATTCTGCAGGGAGTTAAATTATTATTATTATTTTTTTAATTATAAAACTAAGACTTATATGTGGGTTCCAGATTTTTTTTTTCTTAAATTTCGAGAGCTTTTAAGATAAGGAAGATTTTTTTAGGATAATAATTATAGGTGAGAGAGAATTCGGTTGAAGAAGGGTCTTATATAGAACCGAACTTGACAATTTATTCCTGTTTCCTAGCTCGAACCAAAAGTGAACTTTTCAAGAGACAATAAGAAATAATACAAGATATTTTCATTATATTTAGAAAATACTTAAGATAATAATAAATATGTGATATTATTTTACTTAAAGTAGGATCATTCAAAAATAACTATTTCTTTTGCTTAATTGATACAACTTTTAGATCTAAAGTTATATATGAATCCTTAGTGTTTCAGACGAAAACTTTGGGGTAGACTTTCGCTGTCGAAAACAAACACAAATTATTTTAATGATAGTAACAAAAAATATTATTATTATTATTATTTTAAATATTTATTCGTTTTTAATAAGGAGTAAGATACAGAATTTTCGTCTCTGTGGAATGATGTTAACAAAATACATTCATAAATTAATTTCTTTTACATCTGGTATCGCTGTTGATCGGGCAATTGAGTAAATTAATTTATGCTACTTGGCTGCTTTGTTCAAACGAAAATCAATTGAGTTTTATTCATATTGTGGAATATTGCCCTTGATAACGTGTTTCACAATATACGTTCCCATTTTCTTCTTGTCATACTTTTAGATTCCGTTTATGGATTTTTAATCCTAAATCTTTTATTTATTTTTTACCGTTTATTAATTTTAGATTATCGTAGTTTAAGAAATGAAAAATTAACCATAAAAGTGAAATCATTTATGATACCAAAAAACTGATTATCCAAAACTCTGTATATTAAAGTGGAATAATTGAAAATGCAATACGAAAAATTGCAAAAGGAATGTAAAAAACATGAATAAAAATTGAAATATATATATATATATATACACTCAGGAACATTGAAAATAGTGCACCAAGAAGGGAGCATCGGATTGAAAGAAAATTTAATACACATAATGATACACATGGGAGATTCACTTGTTCCCCAAATCAAGACAATTAAACAAGTACAGTGCATACAATTAGACAAATACAGTGCAACTTCAGTAGCGCGTTGGACCGTCGCTTGCTGCAAAACCAGCCATAACGCTGTCCGGCATTGAGTTAAACAGACGTCTGATGTTGTCCCGAGGCAGATGTTCCCATAAATCTTGAACAGCTACCTCCAAATCACGTACAGAGTGACACGGTGACAACTGGCGTTTCAGCTGGTCCCACACAAGGTCTGTAGGGGACAAGTCCGGGGAGCGTGTCGGCCATGGAAGAGTCTGAACGTGAGGTAGGAAGTCCTGAGCAACCTGAGCTGTATGCGGACGAGCATTATCTTGCTGGAAAATTACTTCTGGAAGACCATTTAGGAAAGGTCTCAAGTAGGGTGGAAGAATGTCATCAACATACTGCTGGCCCGTTGAAATGCCAACGTACCACAATTATACTCCTTTCACTAACAGAGGCGCATGCCTTTCATTCACCTTTACAAGTTAAGACCGTGTTTCTGCAATAACGCGCGGTAGAAGAAACGGTACCATATGTGATTTTCATGCCAATTGGCGCAGGTGAGTGTAAAGGTCATGCGCCTCTGTTAGTGAAACGGAGTATAGAGAGGACCGGCCATCATAGGCTATGGCCCCTAAATTATTACGATTGCTGTGCGGGCAGTGAATCGCGCGACAGCGTAGATATAATTGTATCGTTCACCAGAGCGCCTCCACACCAGTACGGGTTATCATCTGTCCCCAAAACGATCAATGATTGACAGAACGTCGTATTTAGTGACAGATACAGGTTCGTTTCGGGGACAGATGATAACTGCGCATGGGTGAGGAGGCCCTCTGGTGAACGACACAAGTATACCAACGCTGTCGCGCCACACACTGCCCGCACAGCAGGCGTAATGGTCGGGGGCCATAGTCTATGATGATCCCCTCTAATTGTGGTACGTGGAAGCTTAACTGGACAGCGGTATGTTCTTGACACTCTTCGACCTCACGTGGGACTTCCTGCATGGTCTTCCAGGTGCAATTTTCCGGGTAGATAATGCTCGTCCGCCTAGAGCTCGAGTTGCTAGAGATTTTCTATGTCATGTTCAGTCTCTCTCATGGCTGGCCCGCTCCCCGGACTTGCCCCCTATAGAGCATGTGTGGGATCAGGTGAAACGCCAGATGCCGTCGTGTCACTCTGAACAAGATTTGAAGGTGGCTGTTCAAGATTTGTGGGTCCATCTGCCTTAGGACAACATCAGACCTCTAATCAACGCAATGCCGGACTGCGTTGCGGCATATATTGCAGCTGGCGGCGGTCCGACGCACTACTGAAGTTGCACTGTATTTGTCTAATTGTACACACTGTATTTGTTTAATTGTATGGATTTTGGGATCAAGTGAATCTCTCATCTGTATCATTATGTGTATTAAATTTCATTTCAATCCGATGCTACCTTTTTGGTGGTCTATTTTTAATATTCTTGAGTATATATATAATTTAAGCGATATAACTTTGAAATTTTAGGTTATCTAAGAAACCTTGTCTCCAAGGATTGATATTTAAATATATATATATATATTGCGGTTTTTGAGGATGGTCGGTAATGTTTAATTAATGGTTATATATATATATATATATATATATATATATATATATAATAAATTTGAAATCACAAATATATGAAGCAATTGATAAAGTTCTAAAGATGATTTAGAAATGAACATAGGAAACCAGTATGTAAAATAACTATGAATGACTCACAGAATCGTCAGAGGAGCTTGTGAGTTCATTCATAGAAGATGCGTTATTTCATCCAATTTTGTCGGCATTAATCCTAAAATGACAAAATTTAGCTCCTTATAACGCAAACATTACAGAAAATAGATAATAAAAAGCTAAGAGATCCAAAGAAAGATACACCTCATACAGGATATTAAAAATTATTAGAGCACAATACCTGAATGGCATACTAAGAGTCAAAACTACTGCATATCAGCATGGAAAACAAAGTTAAGACTACTTTAACATGTGATCTACAGTTGAACATCTGAGTGAAACCCATAACTGTGCTGCCATCTGGTGTGAGAAAGGAAAAATGTAAATTGGAACTGGATTAATAACAATAATGTTTAGTGTTGCCATCTTAAGCCCCCCCCCCCCACCACCAAAAAAAAATAAATAAAAGGAATGAAAATGATTGAAGAAATCAAGAAAAGACTTAGATAAGATTCAATCATACTGTAGTTGTTAACAACTACGTCATATGCTTTATAACTAAACGGTTTTTGCACATTGTTGGAAACAAGATGACTAATACATACAGTTTTCGGGCGTCTCAGGTTTTAGAGAATACTTAAGGCTGTTCTCAGCTGCTCTGCTAAACAAGCACAAAACATTTTGATACATTTACAATTTTATTTTATTAATAGAAAGATCCTGACCATGGAAGCGATTTGGATTTGGAATTGAAATGTGTTTTCCATTTATTGATAAATAAATTACCTATTGAATTATAAGCGATTTTGATCACGTGACAAAAACTTTTTTCACCCTTCCTTGAGTGGTTATTCTTCTTTCGCGCAAAACTCCCACTTTGGCACTAATTTCTGAAAGATCTATTGCATTTGTTAAAAAAAAAAAAAAAAAAAAAAAAAAACTTTTCGATTACATAGTTTCTGAGCAACAACACCTGCTAGGTTCATGCATTTCCGAATAAAAATAAATTAAAACTTATGTCATAAAGTTACCCTTTTGGATTTGAGAACAGCCTTAAAATTTAGTAAATGTGTGTGGTGTAACATAGCGACTTCAGAATTTACTTCTTAATTTCTCTGTTTTCACTCTTTTTTTTCTACTATTTTTTATCTTAACTGTTTAATCATACAAGAATATTCATTGATGGGAGAAAAAAGGAAAAAAAAATCATTGATTTATCTTCTTTATCTTTTTATAACGCTTTCTGTGTCCATATTGCTGAAGTCTTCAAAATATGGCTGAAAGAATCTCACTCCATAATGGGGTTGTTTATTTTTGTGTTAGTTTTGCATTAATAATTCAAATTATTCGAGAAAATTTTATTTCTCAATAAGTTATGGTCAAAAATATCTTTTCATGCTATTTTTGCTTTCTGAGAGCTTCGAGCATGATTGACAATTCTCGTTATGCAATTATCATTTAATGGAAACTCAGTCAGTCTCCCGCAGATAAAGTCATCTAATTGAATTCTCTTGCAACTAATTGCGCTCTCTGGAAAAGGACAAAAGCTAAAAGTTTAAGTTTGCGACCTTTTAGAAGTTAATTCGATTACATTCGTTCGTCGCTTATTCTTTGATAGCAAATGCAATCAGAGCAAACAAGAAGAGTCGTGTTTAGGAATTGTTCAAGAAATGATTACGGAAAAGCACTAATAAGCGGTATGTCTTAGTTTTTATGCTCTGATTGGGTATTAATTAGTAAAGTGTCAGGACAGAGACAACAGTTTTGAGGTAAATTGAGCCGGAAAGTTGGTCGCAGTGCCATACATTAAAATAATTACTTATGTGAGATTTTTCTTCGTTTTTTCTTCCTTTTTGAGCTGTATGTAGTTTGAAGAAATGTTTTGCGAAGTAAATTGAATTGCACCATTTAAGAAAAATGCTAATGCATCCCCCCCCTCCCCCCGCCAAAAAAAAAAAAAAAAAAATGTAAAATAAGTATTGAATCTCTAGAAAAAGCTTAAAAAAGAAAATGAAATTATAAAAGAAAATTATTAAAGAACTAGCAAAACTCGTGGCTTTGCTCGCGTAATAGTTTAAATATGCCAAGTGATATTTGTATGTCTAATTTTTATTAGAAGAAATTATACTTTTAGGAATAATTAAAAAATTACTAATTAAGCCACAGTTTGACTAAACTTCATTATTGCACTGCATTAAACAAAAATGAGACATGAATCAATAAGAAGAATTAAAACTAATTCCAAATAAATGGTAATTTAGAAAGTATTTTGAAGCTTTTATGCTCATTTAATACACTCATTTGAGTATTCATTTTAAGTTTTCATAAACCGGTTATAGTATGCATTTACATCTTAAAATTAACCATCATCTCAAATTCCAAACTTCTTGTCTGTCGGTCTACCACCTCGCTAGTGGTAGTGGCACTAACATAAAATGCCTATGTCGAAACAGAAACTGTCACCCTTAATTTGCCAACATTAATATTTAAATCAGTTTGGTATTTCCTAATATTCCATAGAAGTGTTAATTCAGAAAGTTTTTTAAAGGCTTTTTTTAGAACATTTGTTGTTCTTCCTGCCAACACGAGGTAGTAGTGGCGCTAGTATAAAATATAGCCTGTGTGGAATCAGAGACTGTCACCATTGATTCGCAACCATTACTTTTGTAATCGGTTTATTATTTCTGAGCTTGCATACAAATCGTAATTTAGGACTTTTTTCAGTACACGTTTCGCTCCTTCCCTTCGCTTCACCTCTTTTAAATTTCGTATTTATTTTCGACAGTTCTTAGAGGGCATTTATAGTTTATAAGTAACAACCATGTCATATTTAAAGTTTCTAGCCTCTTCAGTACCACAGAAATCGCAATTTAGAACGTTTTTTGCTCCTGCAACCTCCAGGTGGTACTGACATCAACATATGATAGAGCCTATGTTGAAGAAAAGACTTTCCCCATCAATGTCCAACCATTATTACTTTTAAAATTGGTATGGTACTTCATGAGATTGGGTAGAAATCGCCATTTAGGACGTTTTTTAGAACGCTTTTTGTGCATTTTCACCCCTTTTTAATTTCGAATGTTTTAAGAAATGCTCTTAGAGATCATTTGTATCTTATAAGTAACTACTATTCCTAATTTAATGTTTCTAGGCCCTTCAGTAACATAAAAATCGCATTTTTAGAATTTTTTTGCTCCTGCACCCACTTTGGGGTAATGGCACCGACATAAGATATAGCCTATGTTCGAACAGGGTCTAACGCCATCATTTTGATACCATTTCTTTTGAAATCAGTTCGGTAGTTCTAGAGATTACCTCCTACAAACAAACAAACTTTACTTCTTTATAATATTAGAATAGAATAGATAGATAGAGGAATAACTAAAAATAGAAGAATTTTCAAAGTTTTTCTTTCTACATAAGTAAATGTGATATAATTTTCTATTAAAATTTAAAATAAGAGAAATGATTGTTTATGCTTGAATATAACATATATTGGTAAAGATATAGATAATAATGTCCAAGACGTACTCCATTATTGAGTGTGTAGATTCGCGTAGCAAAATATTATGTCTTATATTATTACGAGCGTATTTTAGATTTTATATGTTCTCATTAAATATATAACTGCCAACCAACCTTTTTTTTTTAACTTTTTTTTATTATAAATTAAATAAAATCATAAATTAAAAATAAATAAATAAAGACCTTAATTAATAACTGTGAAGAAACAAGAAAAATTCCATTAAGAAATTTTTGTATTTATAAACTCGGTTTATAGCGTCAGTTACCGCCATCCGAAGAATCTACAATAGTCTTTTTCCATTTTTTCCGGTCAAACGTCCATCCCTCCTCCAGACTTCTATCCCTCATTGCCTTTTCAATATCATCCATCCAGTTCTTTCGTGGTCTTCCCGGTTTCCCTTTTTTATTTGTTTTAAAATTGAATGTGATTTTGGATAGTCTTTCATCATTCATTTTTATAACATGACCATACCAGATTAATTGCTTTTTTTAAATATAGTCTATTAGAGTTCCCTTTATTTTTATTTTTTCAGTGATTCTTTCATTTTTTATTCTTTCTATTCTTGATATCCTGCATGATCTTTTTAGGTCATCCATTTCTACTGCTGCTAATTTCTTTCTTTCTGTCTCCATAATTCTCATTCCTTCTGCTCCATATAACAATATGCACTTTACAATAGAGTTGTATATATTATACTTTCTTTTCCTAGAGATCTCCTTACTCCACCAAATAGAATTTAATAGTTTTACAGCCTTTCTCCCCTGGCAAATTCTGTATTTAATTTCCTGTGAGTCTCTCTCCTGTAACTCCTGTTGAGTCTATTTTGTTCTAGTTCAAATTATGTTTGTTTGGCATAGGGGAAAAAAGGAGGAGAGGGTAAGAAAGTTGGGAGGTATGAATTAATATACAGTAAAATATGTTTAACACGAAATTGAGGGGGTCGAAATTTTTTTTCGTGTTAAAAGAATTTCGCGTTAAAAGTTTCTTGAAAAAAGAGCAAAACTTACGAATATTTTCGACGTCGTCAAATTTTATTTCGATTTCCTGTTAATTGCTACTAGATCTTATCCATTAGAATAAAAAGCAAGTAAAAAAAAATATTGTTTTTTTGGGGAAAAAAATCAGATATCTTTTTTTGAAGTGTCTTTTTCAGCATTCTGAAATCTAGCTTGTTTGAATCAAATAAGCAAAGCTGTCTCTAAATCTTCATGCTTAGCGGTTCTCATACGTTTTCCTTCTCGCTTAAACATACTGCCCTCAAACATTAACGTAATGGGATCCCTGTTTTCTATTATCGTTGATAAAGTAGAATTAGCAATGCCAAACTCTTTGCAGATTTCTGTTTTCGTCCTTCTTTTTCATCAACTGAATTAAGCAGCTTTATCTTCATTTGAAGCGAAATAGCAGCTTTTTCTAGCACCGATTTCTCAGCCATTGTGCTCGTAAAACATAAGCTAATTTACAAAAAAAAAAAAAAAAAAAAAAAAAACCCGCGAAATTCAGTGATTTTAACACAAAATTTACCAATTTCAACTCAAACTAACTAAATCGAAAGCGATTTTTTTTCCGTGTTAAACGATTTTTGTTTCGTATTAAAAGAAAAAAAAAATATTAAATTGCATAGTATACTGTCCGGATCACTATATAATTTCGTGTTAAGAGCCTACACTAGTCACTCAAAACGACCCGGATGATAATGTTAATCCTATGGGGAAGTTATTTTCAAATATCTCACTTAAATTTTGATATTTTCGAATGATTTTCTTTGCACAGGATAGCTGAGGACGATCTACATTCGGGCTAGTTTTTATTTTATTTTTATTTTGGTTTCAGATTTAAAAAAAAAAAAATTCTTTTACTTTCGGAACCGGTTTGAACCAGTTCTGAATTTGAAACTACCCTAACATTAAAAAAAAAACTATAACCAAAATCGAAAAAGTAAAAAGTAGCCCGATTGTAGATCGTCCTCGGCTATCCTATGCAAAAAAAAAAAAAAAAAAAAAAAAAAAAAAAAAAAAAAAAGCATTCAAAAATATTAAAACAAAGTGAGAAATTTGAAAATAACGTTTCTATAGACTTACATTAGCGTTTTCCATTTTTGCCGTGACTGAAGTGGACTCTTAACCGATTTTTCATGTTAAGTGTTTTCATATTAAACGTATTTCACGTTAAACGTATTTCACTGTATGCAGCTGAAAAGTAATTCATTGATGAAATAATTCATAGTAGTATGTAGAAAATATTATATTAAAAAAAAGGTTCCAGTTTATTTCAATATTAAATACATCTCTTTCTTTTTTGCAGATTGCCCGATGTCTGTGTAAATGCTGTATAAATGGTGGTCTTCGAAACCATTACCTTCTTGTCGACAGCTGTCGATTATAGTGCCATCTTGGAGACACGAAAATTACAAACAGAACATACGAAAAAAACTGGAGCATATCAGTCCTGGACAGCTCGTTGTTCGTTTGTGAGTGATCAGGGACGAAAAGGAAAATTTTTCGTGATCAGAAACTGTTTTTGTGTACTCCCAAAGAAAAACAAACCACAAACCCAGTGCATATCTTCATAGAAACAAAGACATTTTGAATAGACTGAACTATAAAAACTATGACGGTGCAGAGAACAAATCTCAAATGACAGTGCACAGATGGACTTAAAAGAACATTTTTGCCTGTGATTTGTCATTGAGATTGGTTAAAGACCAGAACTTTGTTGATTACGCACCGTAAGCTTGTTGACGACTTTACATGTGTTGCTTATATCATAGAAATTTCACTTAGGGAGTCTAGTGCTTCATTCACCAAACCCCCTAATTATCATTAGTGTGAAAAACTGTTATTATTATTATTAATATTATTATTATTATAAATACAACACTTTACCACTTGCCACTTTGAATTATCACCATTGAATGACTGTAGCAAAAAACAAAAAAGCCTGTTCAGTGATCAGCATTAAAAGAGTTTGGCGGCTACCTCTCTATATACAGTGCTCAGAGGAATGCTTGTTTAAAAAATAATGACTGGTGATCATTTGAAATAAGCACACAAACACACAAAAGATCATCATTCATTATATATGAAAATATGCATCACCCTATTTGTTCTACCACAATCATTGATATTTATCTAAAACGACTGAGTGAATTACATAATCGCAATAACTTTGAGCATTGTATATATATCTTTTTTTAAAGTTATCTGAAATCAAATGGAATTATCACTTGAATATGTGCTATATAATTAAGCTAAAATCAAAATATATTTTGAATTTTTAACTTGAGAATAACTAAATGAAATATAGAAATTTTATACTGTAATATAACTGTAATTGGTTATTTTATATCAGACCCAAACTCTTTTAGAGAAGCGGTTACTTTATTTGTTAAATGGACAAACCGTGTTTACAAAGTCAAAGAAAAATATGTTAAATTAATGAAAAAAAAATCTAACAGCTCTGCACTCCAAAAGAAAAAACCCTTCAAAAGCCTCGTGTGTTTTATTATGTTTGCGTTTTTATTCATAAGTGTAGTTAATTCTGCTCAAATGTTTTTTGTCATGATCTTTTATCTGTAGCGTTCAAAGAAAACAGTATTGTTATGCTTAACCCATGCCATCAGGTGTATCCCATTAAAGTTATTTGCAGCTGTGATTATTGTGTTTGTGTGTTAATTGTTCTAAACAAATTACATCAAATGATAAGAAATAACATCGCACAACAAGAACACATATTGTTGGTTTTCGAGAACAGTGACATGATACAAAAATGAATGTTCTAGCAATAGACGGTGTAAAGTTTTAATTTAAAGATTATGGCATATTAGAGTTAATTTGCAATAAAATTTTTCTAGCGGCAATAATTGGTAGTTTAAAAATTACATTTTTCCAGAAACAAAAGGAACTTTATTTCAAATGTAATAATACAGATGTCAGATGAATGATGATTTTGACTTGTGTATTCAGTTCATAAGTCGATTTGGAAACCGTCGTCATGATAACACATAACATGTATTATATGTACATGTAATCTGTTATTTTTTTAATTTAATAGTAGATTTACGGAACGAAAATGTATGACTCATAGAAGTTTTTTTTTTTTTTTTTTTTTTTTTTTTTTTTTTAATACTTAAAAATTAAGTACCATAACTTTCTAACGTTTCTAAGTTTTTAAATGAATACATATACATACATGCTTGTATGTTTAATTATTTATTGAAATTTAATCAAAATTATTATGCGTGAAAAGTTATCTTCAATTTTGAAACGAGTCATTTCAGTGCAAATTGGTATATAAATAACATCTGTAAATTTAGTATTAAATATGAAAATAATATACAAAATTATTTTTATATATGTACAACAAGTTCAAATTCTAAAAATTTATCAAGGCGTTTAAGACATATTTTAAAGAATGTAACAAAAAGTATTTTAAGAATCTTTAAATGTAACAATAGCTGAAGGATAAAAATTTTGTTGAAAAATAAGATAAAAATTTTGTTGATCGAGATAAAAATATATATTAAAAAAAATGAGTTTGTTATTTGTCAAATTCAGTTGTAATTTTTTTTAATTTGAGAAGAATGAATTTAGAAAACAATAAAACATTTTTTTTTTTTTTTTGAATTAGCGAATTTTCAATTTCGGAATGAAGAGAGAGAAATAGGAACAAATAAAAATGCAATTGTTTTAATTGATTTAATTTTAGACAACAATTATTAGTAGTATTAGTAGTAGCAGTAGTAGTAGAATTTACACTGCATTTTTTAATTTTTTTTTTCCTTTGGCTAATAATAAGAGAAAATCCAGTCTACCTCGGAATACTTTTGTTTTTATCTCTCTGGGAAATCTTAATATTGGAAAACTGATCAATAGGCTGCTAACTAATTGAAGAACTTAGTGGAAGAACATTTTATGATATACTTTCTAAAATTCTTTTATTTTAAGGATGAAAGCGCTATGAGGTAAAATATCACATGGTAAAACTAAAATACGAGAATTCTACTTAGTATTGAAGATATGAGACAGTATCTTTTAATATTTAATATATTAAAAGATACTGTCGATTTAATCTGTTAAATAGCTTTTTTATTAATATTGTCTATTTTTATCAAATTTATAATTAAAAATTTAAATGGGAAAAATGATTTCTGATATTTAATATTTAAAAGCTCATATTATTTTCTAGGAGAGTTTAATATCACCTATTAACATTCAAACATATCTAACTAAGAAGGACTTAAATAACTAAATTACAACAAAATACTTTTACTTTAATTTTCTTGAAATCTAATTTTTGCTACATAATACCTTCTTCCACCCAGTTCTTCAATTATATGACAACTTGTAGTCTTGATTAGAAACCACCTGAATAACTGAAAGAATATTGTGTGTTTCACACATATACTCTATAGTGTTTTTTAGAGAAAAGAAAAATGTTTACTGAAATGTGAATTCTGTTAAGATATTACCGGAAATAATACAAGGTGTCCATAATAAATATCACAGTTTCACTGGTATATTATAACAGTTTAATTTAGACTATTTACAACAAATCATGCATCAAATTGAAGGTAAACTAACACAGTTTTTCTTACAAATGTTCAATATGTGAATTTTTAGCTAGTACAGAGTAATGGAAGCAATAGCCTCTTGATTCTGTGTCTGAATTCTGGCAAATCATTAGGTGGCGGCGGAACGTGGACACGATCTTTTATAAAGCCATAAGACAAAAATTGCATGGATCTAACGGTTTTTAAATCTAGAGCCCAGCAATAACGCTTGAAGCTCAGGAGTCGCCATTTTGCGAGGGAGTCAATAACACAGCAGTATTCGGGCACGCGCCTATTTAAAACTGTTTGAGTAACTCTTTATTTGTGACCTTCAACCAATACTCTACAACGCTTACAGTGGATACTGTTAAAATTTATAACTAGGACATTCTTTTAGGGACACCCTGTATTTGTACTACACGGAAACTGTGAGTTTCCGTGCACGTAGAATTTAGAAAACTTTCTTCAAATGAAAGAGCACTCAAATGACTCCGTGTTTCCTTAACTTCAGCGGTTAATCGAACCAAGACGAACATAAAGTGCAAATTAAAATCATCTAAAAGAGCTTCGAGGTAGTCCTTTTACTAACAGCTTAAAATTGAATGTAAAGAAAAACATAAATAAAAAGAAATATATAGTAATGGAAAACATATACGCACACACAAACACAAACACATGATATATACGAAAAGTAAAAACTCTTCTTTACCAAATAAAGTTAATAATACGTATTTGAGTTTTCTACAGAATAATAATTGTCACATTCAAAAAACACATGCATGTTTAGGTTAAAAACACCCCAATCAATGGAAATTGACGTAGAGAAAAATGCAAATAAAAGTTAGAACTGACGTGGTTCTTCAATGACAACGCTTTACTTCTGAATAAATTTATGTGATTTTGACATTGTATTACACAGAAAAGGATACAGTGTAAAAAAATAATGCGAGTTTTCCGGTAGGAATCGGAAAAATAGTTGCCCTTATCGTACCAGAATAATTTCCAATCCAGCTCGGAATAAAATCCGTAAAATACCGTTTTACTGACTATTTCCTTATTTTTACGGATTTTATTCCGAGCTGGGTCGGAAATTATTCCGGTACGATAAGGGCAACTATTTTTCCGATTCCTACCGGAAAACTGGCAGTATTTTTTTTACAGTGTAGTATACCTGAAAGGTTTCGCTGAAGAGTAATAGCATGATTTCAAGAACTGTATTTCATGAAAAGGAATAGCGACTTAACCTCACCCCCCCCCCCCTCTCTATTGTAATCTTTATATAGAAATGAACATAAAGAAAGGACAAAACACGAAAGTAAGATTTTAGACCTATTTAATGCAGGCTAGAGAAACAGAAACACTTAACTAGATGCCTAATTGGTTTATAAATGGAAATATATGCATGATCTAAAAAGAACATGCCGCAAAAAATAAAATAAATTCATTAAAAAATGATACATGGAACAGATCCATTAATAATATAATATAATAAATTATGCACAATAATACAACAGAATAAAGCTGATAATTTAATACAATAAAATAATAGCAATATTAATATAGAATTATTTATGTTAAACATTATTTCAAATTGCAACAATGTTTAAAATTTACTTATCCAAAAATGCGTTGAATATTCAAATGTAGTATTATCTTTTTATATACACTGCGCAGCAAAAGTTTAGACAATGATCCTTCTCTACTGAGAAGTATGCAACAAATTGTTGTAACTCAACTGTCATATAATTCTTATGACTTATCCTTTTTTCACAAATAATAAATTTTAAATTATACACTTTACATAATTTATAATGACACAAAGACAAAATTAACATTGTGGCAAAAGCACAAACAATCTGCATATTTACCGAAAAATAAACATAAATTAAAATTGAAATACACCTACATTGTCTGCAATTAGTGCAAAAATGTGACTTTCCATGGAAGAAACTAAATCTTTCATCACTTGGGGTCTATTTTGTTCAAACTCGTTCAACAACAGCTCGAAATTCATTAAAAGAAAAGTATTGTCAAAAATATGCGTAAACCTTACGAGACATGATGTCACAAAAGTTTTCGTTTGAATTCACAACAGAGATACACATCGGCCAGTCGAGAATAGTAATATTTTGAGAGTTAAACTAAGTTTTTGTTTTGTGTACAACATGAATGGACGCATTATATTGCTGAAATGTATACTTTGGACCAGTTAAAAGCTCATGAAATGGCTATAAATTGTTCTCCAATGTATGTATGTAGCCTTGCGCTGTTTGGAGACCATTGGGAAACTCTAGAGAAACTTGGACATTACAGCAAACCGGGGCCATATCCTTGCTGACGACTAAACAAAGTCCAAGGCTCTTTACGTAAGTCGTATCAATAGCATGCCCACCATGTGGGCCATTCAAATTGCACTCTTTTTGTCACTGAATATCTCAGTACGCTACTGGGGTCCATGTATGACACATGTTTGCGAGCCCACTGCATTCCCTTCAATTTGTAGTGAAATTTCAAAGGTATCTGTTAATTCATTTTTATGTAAACTAATTTATCTCTTTCTTAACTCATTTACGAATCGTATCCGTTCACACAGAAAATCCTCACTCACTTTTAATATGAAAAGCACTTATCATTTGTATAGATGCCAGTTTATGGACCCGTCTATCATTCGTTTTCTGGTCATACAAACCTTCCAGATCTATGCTTTGCTTTAAAAGAGTCACCCTATTCAATATTCTATAGACTTTTCTTTGAACGATTCAAATTTGCTAAAATTTCTGCAACAGTCTTCCCATTCGATTTCAGCTTCCATATTTCAATTAGTTCATCTGACAGAACGCTAGCTCGTGACATCTTCATTAACCGATGCTATCGCGAGGTGCATTTAACTATTTCAAGCAAGTGACGTCATAAGTTTGAATTTTGCAATTTTTTTTTTTTGTGAACAGTTTCAAAAATCAAGAAAGTGTCTAAATTTATGCAAAATGCATATTTCACTTTTTTCAGTTAAATTAAATATTATCCTACATTAAAACCATTATTTACGGCTTAAAATGTTTAAAATATATTTAAAAATAAGTATAGCCATTCGTAAAACCAAAGAATTAAAAAATGGACGTTTCTTCTTAACATTAAAATACGTAAATTAAATAATGGAAGTTTCATTATAACAGGAAAAAGCAAAAATTATTGTTCTAGGTATGCCTAAATAAAGGACATTATTTTTTAACAAAGAAATACATAAATTATAGTTTGAGTTATGTCTAAATAACGGGTGCTTCTTAAAACAATAAAAAGCTTAAATTAGTATTCGAGTTACGTACTTACGTTCATTTTAAAATATAAAATACATAAATTATTTCTAGATTTATGTCTAAATAACAGAATTTTAAACAAAATAATGTATAAATTATTATTCAAATAATGCGTAAATAACGAACGTTTCGTTTAAACCATGAAATACATAAATTAAATAATGGATGTTTCTTTTTAAAAGTGTAATACGTAAATTAAGTAATGGAAGTTCCATATTAACAATAAAAATCATAAATTAATGTTTCAGTATGTCTAAATAATTTTTTTACAAAGAAATGCATAAAATGTAGCTCCAGTTAAGTCTAAATAATAGACGTTCTTTTTATTAATTAAAATTACATAAATTAATGTTTGAACTATGTCTAAATAACGGAGGTTTCTTTTTAAAAATGAAAACATAGATTATTGTTCGAATTTTGTCTAAATAATAGACATTTCTTTTTAACAATGAAATAAATAGATTATTGTTTGAATTATGTCTAAATAACGGACGCTTCTTTTTAACAATGAAAAGCATAAATCATAATTCGAGTTATATCAACATAGCGCACGTTTCTTTTTACAAGTGAAATACATAAATTATTTTTCGATTTATGTCTAAATAACAGAATTTTTAATATTTTAATGCATAAGTTATTCTACTTATGTGCAAATAACGGACTTTTAATTTAACAATGAAATACGTAAATTAATTAAAGGTCCTTTCTTTTTAACAATGAAACGCTTAAATTATTGTTCCAGTTATGTCTAAATAATTAACGCTACATTTTCACAATAAAATACATTAATTATTGTTTGAATTAAGTGAAAAATAAGGGACGTCCCATCTAGCAATAAAAAGCATAAATTATTTTTCGATTTATATCTAAATAATGGACGTTTATGTTTAACAATATAATACATAAATTATTTTTCTATTTATGTGTAAATAAGGGATGTTTCTTTTAACAATAAAAAGGTCAAATTATTGTTCGAGCTATGTCGACAAAATGGAGGTTACTTTTTAAAAATGAAATACGTAAATTCAATAATAGACATTTCTTTTACCAATGGAACGCTTAAACTATAGTTTCAGTTATGTGTAAATAACATACGTTAGTACTTAACAACAAATTGTATATTTATTGTTTGAATTAAGTCTAAAAAATGGACGTTTCATTTTACAATGAAAAGTAAAAATTATTGTTCGATTTATATTTAAATAATGGACGTTCGTTTTTAAGAATGAAAAGGAAAGTTATTGTTCGAGTTATGTGTAAATAAGGGACGTTTCTTTTTAAATTAATAAATAGACGTTTCTTTTTAACAATTAAATATGAAATTAAATAATGTACGTTTTATTTTAACAGTAAAAACGGACGTTTATTTTTAAAAATGAAATACATAAATTAAATAAGATATCTTTCATTTAAAAAATAAAACGCGTAAACTATTAAAGAGATGAATAAATAACAGACTTTAACAACTAATTACATTATAAATTACTTTTATAACAATAAATTACATAAATTAGTGCTTGAAATAAGTCTAAATAACGGACGTTTTATTTAACAATGAAAGCATATAATGAAAGCAATTTCTGTTGGATTTATATCTATATAATGGATATTTCTTTTTCAAAATGAAATACATAAATCATTTTTCGAAATATAACTAAATAACAGACTATATTTTTAACAATATAATACATAAATTATTATTCTGCTTATATGTAAATAACAGACGTTTCCTTTTAACAAAGAAAAGCTTAAATAGCTTATATTACTTTTCGAGTTACGCGGAAATAATGGACGTTTCTTTTAAACAACGAAATACGTAAATTAAATAATGGACGCTTTTTTTAAAAAAGGAAATACGTAAATTAAATAGTGGACGTTTCTTTTAACAATGAAATACGTTAATTAAATAATGGAAAATTTATTTTACGACTAAAAAGCATAAATTATTGTTCAACTTTTTGCTAAATAAAGGACGTTATTTTTAACAATGAAAATCATAAATTATTTTTCGAATTTTGTCTAAATAACGGACATTTCTTTTTAAGAACGAAATACATAAATTTATATTTTAATTATGCCTAAAAAACGGACGCTTCTTATAACAATGGAAAGCTTAAATTAGTATTCGAGTTATACGCACATACGGGACGTTTCTTTTAACATATAAAATACATAAATTATTTCACAATTTATGTCTAACTTTCAAACTAACAGAATTTTGAACAATATAATACACAAATTATTTCTCTAATAATGTGTAAATAATGGGCGTTTTGTTTTAAAAATGAAATACGTAAATAAAACAATGGAAGTTTCATTTTAGCAATAAAAAGCGTAATTTTTGTTCCACTTATAATGGACTTAAAATAACGGACGTGATTTTTTAACAAAGAAATACATAAAATATAGTTCGAGTTAAGTGTAAATAACAGACGTTGTTTTTATTAATTAAAATTACATAAATTATTTTTTGAAATATGTCTGAATAACGGAGGTACCTTTTTAAAAATGAAAAGCATAAATTATTGTTAAAATTTTATCTAAATAATGGACATTTCTTTTCAACAATAAAATACATAAATTATTGTCTGAATTATGCCTAAATAACAGACGCTTCTTTTTAATAATGAAAAGCAAAAATCATTATTCGAGGTCAACATAGCGGACGTTTCGTTTTACTAATGAAATACATAAATTATTTTTCGATTTATGTCTAAATAACAGAATTTTTAACAATATAATACATAAATTGCTCTACTTACTAAATACATTAATTAAATAAGGGTCCTTTTTCTTTAACAATGAAACGCTTAATTTATTGTTACAGTTATATCTAAATAACTAACGTTACATTTTAACAATAAAATGCATTAATTATTATTTGAATTAAGTATAAATAATGGACATTTCATCTAATAATAAAAAGCATAAATTATTTTTCGATTTATATCTAAATAATGGAAGTTTCTTTTTAAAAATGAAATACAAAAATTATTTCTCGAGATATATCTAAGTAACATACGTTTATTTTTAACAATACATAAATTATTTTTGTACTTATGTGTATGTAACGGACAGTCCTTTTTAATAATGAAAAGCTCAAAATATTGTTCGAGATATGTGGAAATAAAAGCCGTTTCTTTTTAATCACAAATTACATAAAATATTGTTCGAATTACGTCTAAATATCGGACGTTTCATTTTACAATGAATAGCAAAATTGATTGTTCGAGTTATGTGTAAATAATGGACGTTTCCTTTATAAGTAATTAATAGATATTTCTCTTTAACAATGAAATACGAAATTAAATAATAGACATTTATTTTAACAGTAAAAATGGACGTTTAAAAAAAAAATGAAACTCATAAATTAAATAAGGGACCATTCTTAAAAATAAAACGCGAAAATTATTTTTCCTGTTATGTATAAATAAAAAAACGTTACTTTTTAACAATGAATTACATAAATTATTGTTTGAATTAAGTCTAAATAACGGACGTTTTATTTAACAATGAAAAGCCTAAATTTCTGTTCGACGTATATCTGAATAATGGACATTTCTTTTAAAAAATGAAATACATAAATTATTTAAATTAATAAATAAAAGATATATCTAAAAACAGACTTTTTTTAAACAATATAATACATAATTATTGTTCTACTTATATGTAAATAACGGACGTTTATTTTTAACCATGAAAAGATTATTATTCGACTTATGGGGAAATAATCGACATTTCTATTTAACAAAGAGATACGTAAATTAAATAATGAACGTTTCTTTTTAACAGTGAAATACGTAAATTAAATAATGAACAGTTACTGTTTAATAATGATAAACGTAAATTAAATGATGGAAGTTTCATTTTAACAGTAAAAAGTCCTTCCGGCCAGTGCCGGGAGGAAGAGGTAGCTTTCATATTCCTTATTTTAAAAAATCCAGCTCATATTATTCAAACGCACAAAGCTCAATTTAGTGGAAACCGATTATAGGAGATTCAATACTAGTTTTTATTAATACAAAATCATTATGAATGAGAATTTAGCGAAATTAGTCAGCTTTATCCAAGCTGCTTTTATTTAAAATAACTTATATTTGGTTGCCAAATTCGGCGATACATTGAAGTGCCTGCCATTTTAAGACAACAAGGTGGATGAGGCTAACCAGTGAACTTGGTCGAGACCTTAGTAATTCCTGTGCACATGCTCACTCACATCGGAATCGGTTGATATATACGAGTGCTGTCGCAGGCAAAAAATCATATTTTTGAAAATGTCACCCGCATTATAAATTCAAACTGCTATATCTGAGCCATTTTTTAAGATAAATTCAAAACAAAAAATGCGCCGGAATCCTTATATCAAGGTCAAATACTTAAAAAAGAAACCTTTTTCAATTTCTAATTTTTTTGCACCTTACTTTAAATATTTTTTTTTTTTTTACTGGCCGCCATTTTGAAACAAGATGGCTGATAAAGCTGACCAGCGAACTTGGGCAAGACATTGCTATATACTATCCACATGCCTTCTTACATCGAAATAGGTTAATAAATACACGTGTTATCGCGTGACAAATGTAAGATTGTTTCAAAATGTCAGCCATGCTAGAAATTCAAAGTGCTATAATTCAACCATTTTTTTAAGATATAGACGAAACAAAAACTGCTGCGGAATCTTTGTATAGAGGTCACACGCATAAAAAAAAATATTTTTCATTTTCCAATTTTTTTATACTTCATTTTAAATTTTAAATTTAAAATTGTTTTTTAATGGCAGCCCTTTTCAAACAAGATGGCGAATGAAACTGTCCAACGAACTCGATCTAGACATTGGTATGTACTATGTACACACCAAGTTACATTAAAATCGGTTCATAAATACTCCTGTTATTGCATGACAAAAATCAGGTCGTTTCAAAATGTCAGCCACAATAGAAATTCAAAATGCTATAACTCAGCCATTTTTCTAGATATAGACGAAACAAAATCTGTTCCGGAATCTTTGTATTAAGGTCAAACACATACAAAAAAAAAATCTTTTTCATTTTCCAATTTTTTGGTACCTCATTTAAAATTTAATTAAAAAAATTTTTTTTTTTAAATGGCCGCCATTTTGAAACAAGATGGCGGATGAAGCTGACGAACGAACTCGGTCGAGACATTAGTATGTACTATGTATGTACCAAGGTACATCCAAATCGGTTCATAAATACGCCTATTATCGCGTGACAAATATCAGGTCTTTTCAAAATGTCAGCCACGCTAGAAATTCAAAGTGCTATAACTCAGCCATTTTTTAAGATATAAACGAAACAAAAACTGCTCCGGAATCTTTGTATCAAGGTAAAACACATAAGAAAAAAATATTTTCTTATTTTCAATTTTTTGGTACTACATTTCAAATTTTAAATTTTTTTAAAAAATTTAAATGGCCGCTATTTTGAAACAAGATGGCGGATGAAGCTGGACAACAGACTCGGTAAAGACATTGGTATGTACTATGTATACACGAAATTTCATCCAAATCGGTTCATAAATACGAGAGTTACAGTGTGACAAAGATTATATATATATATATATATATATATTATATATATATATCAACTTTTGAACGGAGGGTGGTTTCGGGGTCTGGGGGTCATGATCAATGTAAATATACCAAAATTTTTTGAAATCGCTTTCCTCCGAACGGCTGCAATAGGTAGCTTTTTGTAATGAAAGCTACCTAAAATTGTAAATTATTGTTTAAGTTATTTCTAAATTTTTTATCAAAGAAATACATAAATTATTGTTTGAATTATCTCTAAATAACGGAGGTTTCTTTTAAGTATGAAACACATAAATTATTTTTGGAGTTTTGTCTAAACAACGGACATTTCTTTTTAAGAATGAAATGAATAAATTATTGTTTGAATTATGTCTAAATAACCGACGCTTCTTTTTAACAATGAAATACCAAATTAAATAATGGACGTTTCATTTTAACAGTAATAACGGACGTTTGTCTTTAAAAATGAAAAAATATAAATTGAATAAGAGACCTTTCTTTTAGGTAGCTTTCATTACAAAAAGCTACCTATTGCAGCCGTTCGGAGGAAAGCGATTTCAAAAAATTTTGGTATATTTTCATCGATCATGACCCCCAGACCCCGAAACCACCCTCCGTTCAAAAGTTGATATATATATATATATATATATATATATATATATATATATATATATATATCCATATATATATATATATATATATATATATATATATATATATCCATATATATATATATATATCTGACCTTTGTCATACTGTAACTCTCGAATTTATGAACCGATTTGGATGTAATTCGGTATGTACATAGTACATACCAATGTCTCAACCGAGTTCGTTGGCCAGCTTCATCCGCCATTTTGTTTCAAAATGGCGGCCATTTAAAAATTTTTAAAAAATTTTAAATTTGAAATGTGGTACCAAAGAATTAAAAATGGAAAAATATTTTTTTCTTATGTATTTGATCTTTATACAAAGATTCGGGAGCAGTTTTTGTTTCGTCTATATCTTAAAAAATGGCTGAGTTATAGCATTTTGAATTTCTAGCGTGGCTAACATTTTGAAACGTCCTGAATTTTGTCACGCGATAAAAGGCGTATTTATGAACCGATTTGGATGTAACTTTGTTTGTACATAGTACACACCAATGTCTCGACCGAGTTCGTTGGCCAACTTCATCCGCCATCTTGTTTAAAAATGGCAGCCATTTAAATTTTTAAGAAAAATTTAAATTTGAAATGTGGTACCAAAAAATTGAAAATGGAAAAAATATTTTTTTCTTATGTATTTGATCTTGATACAAAGATTCGGGAACAGTTTTTGTTTCGTCTATATCTTAAAAAATGGCTGAGTTATAGCATTTTGAATTTCTAGCGTGGCTGACATTTTGAAACGTCCTGATATTTGTCACGTGATAACAGGCGTATTTATGAACCGATTTGGATGTACGTTGGTGTGTACATAGTACATACAAATATCTCGACCGAGTTCATTGGCCAGCTTCATCCGCCATCTTGTTTCAAAATGGCGGCCATTTTAAAAAATTTAAAAAATTTAAAATTTAAAATGAGATACCAAAAAAAATGGAAAGTGAAAAAGATTTTTTTCGTATGTGTTTGACCTTAATACAAAGATTCCGGAACAGTTTTTGTTTCGTCTATATCTAAAAAAATGGCAGAGTTATAGCATTTTGAATTTCTATTGTGGCTGACATTTTAAAACGACCTGATTTCTGTCACGCAATAACAAGCGTATTTATGAACCAATTTGGATGTTACTTGGTCTGTACATAGTACATACCAATGTCTCGACCGAGTTCGTTGGCCAGCTTCATTCGTCATCTTGTTTCAAAAGGGTTGCCATTAAAAAAAAATTAAATTCAAAATTTAAAATAAGGTATTAAAAAATTGGAAAATGAGATTTTTTTTATGTGTTTGGCCTTGATACAAAGATTCCGGAGCAGATTTTGTTTCTGAAAATTTGTTCTTTTGTTTATGTCTTAAAAAATGGTTGAATTATAGCACTTTGAATTTCTAGTATGGCTAACATTTTGAAACGATCTTGTATTTGTCATGCGATAACACACGTTTTCGCCTATTTCCATATAAGAAGGCATGTGGATAGTATACATCAACATCTCAGCCAAATATAAGTTACTTTAAATAAAAACAGCTTGGATAAAGCTGACTAATTTCGCGAAATTCTCATTCATAATGATTTAGTATTGATAAAAATTAGTATTGAATCTCCTATATTCGGTTTCCACTAAATTGAACTTCGTGTGTTTGAATAATATAAGTTGGCTTTTTTTAAAATAAGGAATTTGAAAGCTGCCTCTTCCTCCCGGCACTGGCCGGAAGGACTTTTTAAAAGTGAAACGCGTATATTATTGTTCCAGTTATGTATAAATAACATACGTTACTTTTTAACAATAAATAACATAAAATATTGTTTGATTTAAGTGTAATTGTCCATGTAAGTATCGTCTGCTGCATATTCCATGGTTTCGTGTGCTCCGAATCCATTTAAGTTTCTTGTTCTTTTTTTCCGCATGTGGCAACACTCTGTGTTTACTCTGTTTTGATTCTTGTTGTTGTGGAATGTGAAAAATGATAGAATGTAGTAAGCCGTCTGTTTGCTCGCATATATTTAGTGTTAAAATAAATTCGTGTTTACAGTCCGCTTTGGTGTGTTTATGTGAACGAGCCAGTTGTGTAAGTGAAAAGACGCAAAACCATTTGTTGGTACAAGTCTAGCCGGAGCGCTAGTGAAAAATAAAAGAGTACAATCGAACATTTTATGAACTGTCGAGCGATATCGTCTGTGATGAAAAATTACCTCAGGTTGTGAGGAAAGTTAACTTTGAACATTCTATTTCATGTCTAAAAAGAATTTGTGTTTAAAAGTGTAGAATTATTTTGAAAGTATACTGTTTAGATATTTTAGAAGTAGTTTTGGGCATGATTTAAGCAAAAATGAGTGAACTGGTATCTTTAAAAACAAAAAAGAACTGCTCTACGGAGAAGTGTAACAAATTACATTAAGAAAATCGAAAGTATAATCGCAAGGGATGACATTAATGTAATAGAATTAGAAGAAAATATTGAATTGTTAAAACAGAAAGAAACGGATCTAAAAGAACTTGATAGAGAAATTGAAGTTTTAATTACAGAACCTAAACAATTAGAAAGTGAAATAGATAGCGCACAGGAAATCTCAGATAAAATTGATTTGTGGAAATTTAAGGGTGAAAAAATGATGAAAATACAAAATGCTGAGTTAAATAAGAGTAAAATTAAATCTCATAGTGTAATTTCAGAAAACGTGCTTGAGAATATTAAATTACCTAGGTTATCATTACCTACTTTTGGAGGTAATATAACAGAATGGATAGCGTTTAAGTATCTTTTTAATGCATGCGTAAACAGCAATACAAGTATATCTAATGCTCAAAAATTACAGTATTTGATGGCTTCGTTGAAAGGTGAAGCGTATCGCGTGTTTCAGTCTATTCAAATTTCGAATTCTAATTTTGAGATTGCGTGGAATCTATTAGACGAAATATATTCAAATAAGCGAGAACAAATATTTGCATATATTAAACGATTTTTAAGTTTACCAACTATTCAAACAGAATCAGCTATTGCTATTTTAAATCTAGTTGACAACATTAATGAAGTCATTTGCTCATTAGAAGTATTGAACCAAACCATTGACAATTTTGGTGATACACTAATGACTTAATTTAATTTTGCGAAAATTGGATTCTTCTACAAAATTGTGGTGGGAACGTCAGCTTAAAAGCGGGGAAATTCCGAAACTTAAAAACTTAATCGAATTTCTTGAGAATTACGCAAGAACTCTTCAAAATAGCAAGCTAGTGGTAAATAAGTTACCTAAATCTGTAGTTCCGAATAAGAGTAATGCTTTTGTAGCTACGTTAGTTTTTGGTTATTGTAAGGAAGACCATAGTTTAGCTAAGTGCTCGAAGTTTTTAATTTACCTGTTCAACAACGAACAGATTTCGTAAAACGTAATCATTATTGTTTCAATTACTTATCTAATATGCATTTCCTCGATAAATGTAAGAGTCTCAATACGTGCAATCATTGCTTTAAGAAACTTCATAGTATTTTGCACATGGTAAATTATTCAAGGAATAAGAATCAGTCAAATAGTATGTCTCCAGACGCAGAAGAATTTATCCCTAAAAAAGTTGAGTCAGCAAGTGAAAATGTTTCGTCTATCTCATTATGAGTCAAACGAAAATTGTAATCAAAAGAGCCATATTTTGTTGTGTACCGCATTAGTAAAAGTTCGAAATTCTAAACAAGAGTTTGTAAAATGCAGATGTTTATGTGATACTGGCTCTCAGAGGTCATTTATTTCACAAGAATGTGTAAATAAATTAGCATTAAAGGTCAAAGATAATTCTATCTCTGTGTCATGTTTGTGAACATTTAATACTGTGAGTAATGGGGAAATTGATTTATTATTCACTTCTCACTTCAAAAGTGATCTTAGAGTATCAACATCAGCATTCGTGATGGATAAAGTGACAGATAATATTCCCTACGTGTCTTTGTCTTCAATCATTTGCAATAAATTCAATGATTTAATGTTAGCTGATCCATTATTTTTCAAATCACAAAAAATTGACATTCTATTTGGTGTAAATGTATTTATGCATTTAATGACTGGAGAAATTGCCAAACGTGAACCTAACGTTCCATTTGCATTAAATTTGAGACTTGGATGGATAATTTCGGGTACTACAAATTTTGAAACGCTGGCAACTGATCCAGTATGTGTAAATCATTTAAGTACAAAAACTGACGAGTTAGTAAATTTATTCTGGGAATTAGAAAATAATCCAAATGTGCAACCTTTAACAGTTGAAGAAAAACTTTGTGAAAGACATTTTGAGAGTTCTTATTTCAGAGAAAAAACAGGGCGCTACTCAGTCGCATTGCCGTTTAAACAGGATCGAGATAATTTAGGTGATTTTCGCCAAATGGCACACAGAAGATTTCTTTATCTTGAGAAAAGACTAATCCTAACTAAAGACTTATCCGTGCCAGAAATTTACAACCAATATGTTCAATTTATGAAAGAATATTTATCTCTGGGCCACATGGACCTTGTTTCAAATACAGATCGTGAATTAGAGAACAAACATTATTACATCCCACATCACTTCGTCTCGAAAAGTCCTAGTTTAACCACCAAATTAAGAGTACTTTTTGACGGGAGTGCTAAAATAACAACAGGTGTATCTTTAAACGACACTCTAATGGTAGGTCCCAAAACACAAGATGATTTAATTTGCATTTTATTAAGGTTTAGATTTCATAATATTGCAATCACAGCTGATATAAGAATCATGCATAGGCAAGTAAAAATTCATGACAAAGATAGAGATTTTCAGAGAATATTATGGAGAGATAGTCAAGATAAACAAATACAAGTTTTTCGCTTAAACACTGTCACGTATGGAACTGCTGCTGCTCCATATCTTGCAACTAAAGCTTTGAGTCAGTTAGCAATTGATGAGAGTCTTAATTTCCCAAAAGCAAAGACTATAGTTTTAAGAGATTTTTATGTTGATGATGTTTTAACTTGTCTTGAGAATAGTCAGGAAGGTACTGAATTGATATATGAATTGCAGGAAATGCTAAAAAAAAGTTGGGTTTGAGTTACATAAATGGTCCACAAATGAACCATCACTATTGAAAAATGCTGGGTTAGCAAACACAATTAATGATAATATACATAGTGTAGTGGCCAATAAAACCATAAAAGTTCTAGGAGTGGAATGGCATCCTGATAATGATATGTTCAAATGTAATTTCAGTGATATAGATTATCAAAGTGTCCCTACTAAAAGAATTATTCTGTCATTTGTATCAACGCTTTTTGATCCATTGGGATGGATTGCACCTTTTGTAATTCTAACTAAAATGATCTTTCAAGAACTGTGGAAATTACAATTACCATGGGATGACCCAGTACCAGAAAATATTGATCAAAAGTGGAAAATTTTGTGCCAAGAAGTCAGACTCTTAAATTCCATATATAGATATATTACGAAACAATTTAATGGGTGTAGTTGAAATATCACGTCGTGCTTATTAAGACATATTACTTGATTAGTATCACATATTAATCAGCCGCTGGTGATGTTGTATAGCAATCATACCACTTAGCACAAGCATCGCTAGTGGAGGTATCAACTCTGTGAAAATTTAGCAGCTGTAGAGCGATGATAATATTGGTATAGTCCAATCAAACTCTTATTTAATCATGATGAAAACAAGGCAGCGTGAGTGGTGAAAAAAGGCGTATGAAGAAGTATGGGGTTTTCCCAATTAAACACATGGAAACGTAGTCATAGGAAAACTGTTTATTCCATCAGAACTTGCCAACACTAAACAATTCCCACAAGATGAGAAATCAGAACATTCCAGTCGAGCATAACTAGTTACTCATGCAAAATAGATGTTAATTCACGAAATGATTATTCTACATGGCTTAGGACACCGGGTAACAAATTAAGTAAACAATCTAACAGCACAATAAACTTTTGTTCTGCGCTCATGCTCGAACTATTTATTAGGATGCGCGGAGGGAATCCGATTGAAATGGAAACTTCAGGCTAACCCAACCAAAATCACGAACGAGCTTCGAAGTGAAACTGGAATCCGACACTCAGCCAATGGAGAGCGATCAAGAAACGTCACAGGAAAGAATCCCGACGCCGCTGATGGAAGGATTTTGATGGGAAAGGCTGTCTCCTAGCGGGCGGGGAAATGAGATGAAATAGAATAAAAATGTAAAAATTGCTTTGATAAACATTCGAAAAATAAGTAACTGCGTTCAAAACTTTACAGTTTGGCAGACGATAAAAATTAATGAAGGGATTAAAAGTTTAGATTACGTTTTGGAATAAATCTATTATTAAGATACGCGTTTTAAAATTATAGGAATTTAACTAGAAATAAATAATAGAGCGTATTAAAAAAAGGAAATAATGAATATGCCGGCAATTTAGAATAATTTAAATGAATAGTAAAAGTAAAATTTTTTATATAACATATATACCTAGAAAAGTCATCTTGCCCAATTATTCTCGATGTGAACTTCACGGAATTTGTGATGCTTCAGAAAAGGGTTATTCAGCAGTTATTTACGTTAAAACTTGTGATAACTCTAACACTGATGTGAAACTTTTAACAGCTAAAACTCGCGTAGTACCACTAAAACCTGTCACGATTCCAAGACTGCAATTATGTGCTGCAGTATTGCTGGCACACTTAATACAGGCGGTTAGAGATGCATTACATATAAAACCTGATTCTGTGCACGCATGGAGTGATTCACAAATTGTATTGTCATGGCTAAGATCAAATCCTAAAAGATGGCAAGTCTTTGTAGCCAACAGAGTATCTGAAATCCAATCCATTTTACCAGCTGAGAATTGGAACCATGTGAACGGAAATAAATCCTGCTGATTGTGCATCACGTGGGTTACTTCCTGCAGAACTACTGTCCCATGACTTGCGGTAGAACGGTCCACTGTGTTTAAGAAGCAATGAGGTTCCCGTGCATGAACCTATTACCATAAATGAAGCAGATTGCCAGAAGCACGTAAAACATTATCATTTGTAGTTTCTGAAAATGAAAAAGAACTTGATATTATATCAAAAATATCTCGTTTTCCAAGTTGCAACACATATTTGCTTGGATATTGAGATTCATCTCCAATTCAAAGATAACACGTGTAGAAAGAAATACATCCTTTTTATCAAACAATGAAATTCAAGCCGCAACACGCTGCATTATTCGAATAGTTCAACAAGTGAACTTCAATAAAGAAATTCAGTCTTTAGAAGCTGGAAAAGAGCCACCTACAAATAACAGTTTCATTTGTTTGTTTCCCATTTTAGATGATAGCAAAATATTAAGAGTAGGAGGAAGATTGAAAAACGCACAGCTGTCAGAGAATGAAAAGCACCCAATCTTATTACCATCAAAGCACCATGTGACTTAGATCATAATTAAACATTTTCATGAAAAATATTTCCATGCAGCTCCAGAGCTTCTTCTTTCTTTAATTAGACAGAAATTTTGGATCATTACTGCTTAGACTGTTATTCGGAAAATAGTAAGAACTTGTGTTACATGTTGCAGATATAGAGCTCAAACTGCAAAACTAATAATGGCTAATCTTCCAGCATCTAGAGTAACACAATCACGACAATTTCATCGAGTTGGAACAGATTTTTCAGGACCATTCATGATTAAATATCGTGCAGGACGTGGACTAAAATCATTTAAATCATATGTGTGTGTATTTGTCTGCTTCGACATCAAAGTAGTCCATCTTGCAGTTGTAGAAGATCTTTCAACAAAGGAATTCTTAACTGCATTAAAACGATTTATCGCACGAAGAGGGAAACGTTTTGAGATTTTTAGTGATTGTGGAACCAACTTCAAAGGTGCAGAAAACGAAATCAACAATTATCTTTTGCAGTGCAAGCAGAATGAAAAAAAAAAAAAAATTATAGTCAGAAGAAATACGCTGGACTTTTAACCCGCCTTCTGCTCCACACTTTGGTGGACTTTGGCAATCTGCATAAAATCAATGAAATCGCATCTGAAGAAAACCGTTGGTGACACTGTCTTAACCTATCCTGAGTTCCAAACCTTGATTACGCAAATTGAAGCTTGCCTCAACTCTAGGCCACTGTGTCCCATATCATCTGACCCAACAGACTTAACTGCTCTAACGCCAGGTCACTTCCTAGTTGGAACTTCTCTAGCTGCCAGACCTGAACAAGATAGTCACAGTCCTTTGAGTCATCTTGATAGATGGCATGTGAGACAGTTTATTCTTCAGCAATTTTGGAAAAGATGGAGCCGGGAATACCTGTCTCAACTTCAGCAAAGACATAAATGGCAAAAAAGTCAACGAGATTTAGAAGTCAATGACTTAGTCCTCATCAAAGATGACAACCTTCCACTACTTAAATGGAAATTAGGACGAATAATAACTGTTCATCCAGGTTCAAACAATAAGGTCAGAGTTGTTACGATCAACACTAGTAGTTGTGTCATCGATCGTCCAATAGTGAAAGTGTGTCCTCTTCCTATAGAAACTAAAAACTGTCAACTCAGAACTGTCAAATATTTTTCTATTTTTTGTATTAATTTGTTTGTGTTATTAATTGTTCTTTCATTATTGTTGTAAATTGTAAGGAGCTAACTACTTGTTGAAATCCCAGGGGATTTCAATGAGGGCCAGAATGTTTATGTAAGTATCGTATGCTGCATATTCCTTGGTTTCGTGTGCTCCGAATCCATGTAAGTTTCTTGTTATTTTTTTCCGCATGTGGCAACACTCTGTGTTTATTCTGTTTTGATTCTTGTTGTGGTGGAATGTGAAATATGATAGAATGTAGTAAGCCGTATGTTGGCTCGCATATATTTAGTGCTAAAATAAATTCGTGTTTACAGTCCGCTTTGGTGTGTTTATGTGAACGAACCAGTTGTGTAAGTGATTAGTAAAAAACGCAAAACCAGTAATTAATGGACGTTTTATTAAACAATGAAAAGCATACATTTGTGTTCGATTTATATCTAAATAATGGACATTTCTTTTTAAAAATGAAATACAGTTATTATTTTTCTCTATATATTAAAATAACAGACGTTTATTTTTTACAAGTTACGTCTATTTTTTATTTTTATGTGGAAATAATGAACATTTCTTTTTATAATGACATACGTAAATTAAATAATATACGTTTCTTTTTAACAATGAAATACATATATTATTTTTCGAGTTATATCTAAGTAACAGATCTTTATTAAAAATATAACACATAAATTATTATTATTTTCATTTTTTAAAAATGGACGTTTCCTTTTAACAATGAAATATGTAAACTAAATAGGGGAAGTTTTATTTGACATTAAAAGCATAAATTACTGTGTCAGTTATGCCAAAATAACGGACGTAGTTTTTTAACAGAGAAACACATAAAATATAGATCGAGATATGTCTAAATAACAGGCTTTTTTTTTTTTAACAATTAAATTTACATAAATTATTGTTTCAATTCTGCCTCAATAACGGAGGTTTCTTTTTAACAATGAAAAGCATAAATTATTGTTTCAACTATGTCTAAATAGCTTCTTTTTAACAATGAAATTTGTAAATTAAATAATGCACGTTTCATTTTAACAGTAAAAAGCATAAATTTATAATTCCAATTATTTCTAAATAACGGACGTCATATTTTTACACACAAATAGATAATTTATAGTTTAAGTTATACCTAAATAACGGACTATCTTTTTAACAATTAAAATTTCATAAACTATTGTTTGAATTATGTCTTAATAACGGAAGTTTCTTTTTAATGAAAAGCTTAAATTATTGTTCAAGTTTTGTCTAAATAACGGACATTTCTTTATAAGAATGCAATACTAATATTATTGTTTCATTTTTGTACAAGTACCTGACATTTCTTCTTAACACTGAAAAGCGAAAATTGCTGTTCGAGTTACAACTACAAAACGGATGTTTTTTTATTAAAATAAATAAATTAAAAAAAAAACTAATTTTTCGATTTATGTCTAAATAACAGAATTTTTAATAACCAGATGTAAAAAATATTATTATACTTATGCGTAAATAATGAATGTTTCTCTATAACAATGGAATACGTAAATTAAATAATGGAAGTTTCATTTTAACAGTAAAAAAGCGTAAATTATTGTTCCAGTTATCCATGAATAACCGACATTATTTTTTAACAAAGAAATAGATAAACTGTAGTTCGATTTATGTTTAAATAACGGATGTTCTTTTTAACAATTAAAATTAAATAAAATATTGTTTGAATTATGTCTAAATAACGGAGGTTTCTTTTTTAAGTATGAAAAACATAAATTATTTTTCGAGATTTTCTAAATAAAGAACATTTCTTTTTAAGAATGAAATACATATATTATTGTTTAAATTATGTCTAATTAATGGGCGCGTCTTTTTTTAACTATGGAAAACGAAATTAAATAATGGACGTTTCTTTTTAACAGTAATAACTTTTGTTTATTTTTAAAAATGAAATATATTAAATAAGTTACATTTCTTTTTAAAAAATGAAACGCGTAAATTATTGTTCCAGTTCTATATACATAACAGACGCTACTTTTCAACAATAAATTATATAATTTATTGTTTGAATTAAGTCTAATTAGCATACGCTGTATTTATCAAAGCTTAAATTATTGTTCGAGTTATGTGGAAATAATGGACATATTTCTTTAACAATGAAATACGAAAATAAATAATGGTCGTTTATACATAAAAAATATATACGTAAATTAAGTAATAGACGTTCCTTTTTAACAATGAAATACCTAAATAAAATAATGGAGTTTTCATTTTAACAGTGAAAAGCATAAATTATTGTTCCAGTTATCCCTAAATAACGGACGTTTGAATTAAGTCTTAATAACGGATTTTTTATTTAACAAGGAAAAGTATAAATTTTTCTTAGATTTATAGATAAATAATGAACGTTTCTTAAAAAAAAAAAAAAAAAAAAAAATATATATATATATATATATATATATATATATACATATATACTATTTATCGATTTATAACAAAGTAACAGACGTTTATTAACAATATAATACATAAATTATTATTCTTTTTATGTTTGAATAATGGACTTTTCTTTTTAATATAGAAATAGGTAAATTAAATAATGGACGTTTATTTTCAACAATGGAAAATGTAAATTTACTAATGGAAAATTCATTTTAACATTGAATGCATAAATTATCATTCCAATTATTTCTAAATAACGGACGTTATTTTTCAACAGAGAAATACATAAAATAATATTCGAGTTATAACTAATTAACGGGCGTTCTTTTTAACAATTAAAATTACTTAAATTATTGTTCGAATTATACGGAGGTTTTTTTTTAACAATGAAAAGCATAAGTTATTCTTCTTGTTTTGTCTAAATAACGGACATTTCTTTTTAATAATGAAATATTTAAATTATAGTTTGAATTTTGTGTAAGTAACGACATTTCTTCTTAACAATGAAAAGCATAAATTAATGTTGGAGTTATAACTACAAATCCGACATTTCTTTGTAAAAATGAAATTAATAAATAATTTTTCGATTTAGGTATAAATAACAGAATTTTTAACAAAGCATTAAATTTATTATTGTACTTATGTGTATATAACGGATGAAATACGTAAATTAAATAATGCAAGTTTCATTTTAACAGTAAAAAGCGTAAACTATTGTTCCACATATGCCTAAATAAAGGACGTTATTTTTTAACAAAGAAATACATAAATTATTCGAGTTATGTCTAAATAACGGATGTCCTTTTTATCAATTTAAATTAAATAAAATATTGTCTTAATTATGTCTAAATAACGGAGGTTTCTTTATAAGAATGAAAAACATAAATTATTGCTTGAATTATGTCTAAATAGAAACCGTTCTTTATAATAATGAAATACGAAATTGAATAATGGACATTTCATTGTAACAGAAATACCGGACGTTTATTTTTAAAAATGAAATACATAAATTAAATAAGGGACCTATCTTTTTAGAAATATTAAAACTAAATATGTTTATTTTAATGGTAATTACGTACGTTTATTTTAAAAAATGGAATACATAAATTAAATAAGGGACCATTCTTCTTAAAAATGATTCGCGTAAATTATTTTTCCTGTTATGTATCCTGTTATGTAACAAACGTTACTTTTTAACAATAAATTACATGAATTATTGTTTGAATTAAAACTAAATAACGGACATTTTATTTAACAATGAAAAGCATAAATTCTGTTTGACGCATAATGGACGTTTCTTTTTACAAATGAAATACATAAATTAATTTCGATATATATCTAAATAACAGAATTTTTAACTATAAATTGCACAAATTGTTCTACTTATGTGAAAATAACGGACTTTTAATTTAGCAAGGAAAAACATAAATTCATTAAGGGTCCCTTCTAACAATAATAGGGTTGTTCCTGGACCGACATCCTGTCACCTATTTTATTCGCCTCCACCATCTCTATTATTTAGAAAATATATGGATATTAGATGCAAGGCATGTCCCTTTGCTTCACAATCACAAATTGTTCCGGATCCTGGTTTATCTTCATTTTGTAAAGCATTTAATGTGGTATACAATATAAAATGTAATATTTGTAATATGCAGTATATAAGACAATCATCTGGTCCACTACACAAGCGTATTAACCAAAATCGCTCAGATTGAATTAAAAATAAACCTAAGAATAAACAATCCACTGCTGAAATTCAACATTTCCACAAGCATAAATTTAAAAATACTACAACATCAATCTTACAAATTCAAAAAAACATATCAGAACGTTTATTTCTGGAGTCTTCATACATGCAGTATTTTAATACAGTTTATCCATATGGACTTAATACTGAGGTTTTCAATAGGAATATTAAAGTTTTTTCATCCATTAACAATATTACTGACTATAATCCAATTTATCCTACATTAAATCATAATTTAAATCGCCAAACAACACGTAATAAACGTAGGAGTTGTTCTTCAATAATTATCTCTAAAATTACTATCATTAAACAATTAAATATCCAACATAATAAATATTTAATTGATTACAATTGGAAATTAGTTCGTAAATATATTTTCGCAATAAAAAAGAAAAAGCTTGCACAATATTTTAATATATTTCTTGGTAAAAAATTTTCGATACATTTCTCAGATATATTTTTTGATCTTATTATGACAAAAGTAAATCAATTCAACATTAATTTACAAAAAAAAACCTAAACTTAAAAATACAAATACACAAATGTTAATTACTTATACAAATCAAATATTCAATAATATTAATCTTAATTCTATCATAAATGACAAAAAATGTCAATTTCCAATTAATAATATTCAATTATCTAGAACATTTAAATATCCAATTCCATTAGGCAGAAATTTTTTTAATTATAATTCTTTCTCAAAAAATACATCTGCTACAAGTACCTTCCCCTGTAACTGCAACGACTCCTCACTACAGCAATACATTAATAAAGATCATGGTCATATAATCACTGGTAATCTTAATGTAGTTAAAGATTTTACATTAAGAAAATTAATGGGATATAGGACTAAATATAGACTCCCATCAAAACTTAATATAACTACAATTATAAAGCAATTTACATTTGATATTGATTTGTTCATATATAAAATTTCTATATTATAATAATATAAATAATATAATAATAATAATATATAATAATATAAATATAATAATAATATATAATAATATAAATATTATAATAATATATAATATAATAATATTTATAATATATTGATTATTTAATTTAATTCTTATAATTCAGCTAGACGGCAGTATTAAATAATTTATCATGTTCTAATATTATAAGTTTGCTATGGACTCTTTTTTTCTCTTTTATTAGTTATTATCTCTTAATTATTAATTGTTTAATTTTAAACTCTGTATAACAATCTTTAAATTAATTTAATTTGAATCATTTTAATTTACTCTTTTGATTTATTTCATTTATATTATGCCTTGTAATGGTAATAAGCTTTCACAGTTTATGATACATGTATTTAAAGTTTGTAGAAATGTTGTATTTAATTGGTATATCACCATCCCCCCCCCCCCCATATTTGTATTGATACATTAATATTGACTAAGTGATTATTATAAACAATTTTTATATTATTAATAAAGTTACTTATTCGAAATTATTGTTTTACTTAAATTTAAATGTAAAAATTAAAAAATTAAAAAATAATTTTAATTTTAACCATTTTTCGCACATTATATTAAGATATTAATTGATAATTGTCAATATTATGTTGCATATTTTAGAATAATATTTTTCTGCAATCTTAATGACATATTTGGTTTAAAATACATTTTATCTACAGTTATATACGGTTTTCTGTACTAGATGGCAGCACTATACACTATTTTAGTCATGTACTTAATTATATATTGTCTTTCTTAAATGTAATTTCTTATATTTCCAGCAAGATGGTAGCATTAAATAATTATTTATTTTGTTCTATTATTATTATTAGGCTGCCTGGACTCTTAAATTACACTTATAATGATTATTAGCTATTAATTATTAATTGTTTAACACTTCATGTCATTTATAACAGGATCATTATTATAGTATGTAGTAATTATTATTATATGGACTATCTGTTGCGGTACACATTACATTAAAATGTTTTTTGATAATTATCAATATTAAGTTGCATATTATGGAATGATATTTATCTGCAGTCTAAATGACATATTTGGTTTTAAATACATTTAATCTAATGTTATATTCGGTTTTCTATCCTAGATGGCAGCACTAAACACTATTTTAGTCAGTTACTTTATCATTTATTGTCTTTCTTAAATATAACTTCTTATAATTTCCGTAATGTGGCAGCTTTAAATAATTATTTATTTTGTTCTAATATTATTTGGTTGCCTTGGACTCTTAAATTAAACTTATATTTGTTATTATCTATTAATTATTAATTGTTTAATTTTAAACAACTTCTTGTAATTTATTACAGGATCATTATTATCGATTGTAATAATAATTATTTTATGGACTATCTGCTGCGACAACCGTGGCATTAGCTTTTAACTGTGTCAGTATTTAAGCGGGATTTTAAGCCAAAGTACGTTATCTGTTTGTGTCAATGTTAATATGTCTTGGCTGTCCTCGTGCTGGGTTTGTCTATGATTTAATTTGTTTCATTTTTTAATTGTTTTCAGTGGATTTCACATTGTTTAATATTTTACATGGTTGTTTAATATTCTCCGGTGATTAGTCGATTGGGTACATAATGGAATTCAATATAAGATTATTGCTGAATTCCGTTACAGAAATCGACTGTGTTTTTTGCTTACAAATGTATTTTATGTACCCGTGATCAAGTGAAATACCTTATAAACTTCCGGGTTCAGTCATGCATTTTATATTTTGTATGTTTATGTTACGGCTTTTTCTGGTTCAACATTATTTAGCTGGATTTATTATCTGTTGTCTTTAATCAGACTTTATCAAAAATTGGGTTTTTTTTCATATGTTTCATATAGATTTATTGCCAGCAATATGCTAGTGAATTAGTTGCATTTAATAAAATTCTGTATTACTAGTTACATGTTCCTTCTCTATTCTGTAAAATGTCTGAGTTATGAATATTTGCTATATTATAAATTTAATTTCAATTATTGGAAATCGATGACGATTTGTTATATATTATGGTTATATATATATGGGTTCAGGCAGGCATGTAACCCACCATCACAGATTTTGATGAAACTGCGTGTGTTTGTTCCTATTATTAAGATATTATCACCAGTATTTTTTTTTACTCCTTGGTCAAATAGTTTCTGAGAAAAAAATTGTCAAAATTTTGAAAAACTGTCGTCAGTTGGCATTCGTGACTGCTCGGTTTTCAAATGTAGCATGACATAAATATGATCATATTTCAATATCTACTCAACAAATCATCTTCAAATAATTTATGCATAATATATAGGGTACGCACTTTATGAAAAAGAAAATACTGCTACGCTTATAACATTTTAAGTGTGTCTTAAAAAATGTTTAAACTTTGAAGTCATGAATTTTTTTATGAAAAATAATACATTAACTAAAAATAATAAATTAACTAAATCTTATCAACAAAAGGCGGTATTTTTATTAAATTATTTTTTGTGGGGGATATACTTAAAGGTGCCTTTTACCTGATTCTGAAATAAAAATAGTGGGATTTTGGGTGTTTTTAGTAGTATTTCCTATTTAAAAATATGTTGAGGCGTATTTCAAATCAAATCAAGCTGAGTCATTCCATGTCAGTTCGCCTAAGATATTTAATTCACTGTCACAAATTTCAAAGAAACTGGGTATGTTTATAGCTCATTTTAAGACGTAATCACCTTTAATTTCCTTGATCCTAAGTAAAATATTTTTTAAGATAAAAAAAATATCTAAATTTTGAGAAAAAAATTTAAATGTTTTTAATGACAGATCTATATTCAAAGACTGCATAAAAAAAAGTCATTTCAATATAAAATCACTAAATAAGTTTCAAATCATGTATATGTGACAAATAATGTAGGCAGATTATTATTTATTGTTGTTTGTCATGTTTAAACACTAAGAGTGTGTTTAATCTTGTGAATTTTTAAAAATCAAGAATTTTGTCAAAAATAATGTGTTAATCAAAAATTTATTATTAACCGAAGGCAGGCTGTTATTACTTTTTTAATTGTTCGTAAAAATATCTTTTCAATAGTTATAAAATAAAAAATAGTGAAAATATGAGCAATTTTAACAAAATTTTCATAAAATGTAAAAGTTTAATGATAAATATTGAAGCTTTTCATGCTAAGATGTACTATAATGACTACGATATCGTGTATTGCTACTCTTGCTTAAATATAACACATACAATAATAAAATAACAAATATTATTTACAGCAATAAAAATTAAATTAAATAGTATTAGTTCCTTTGCCAACAGTAGTCTGATCAACAGCCGACTTAAAATCAACAGCCCACTCTTATTGAAAAATACTTTCAACTGTTCAAATACTAAATAAACTACATTTAAAAATCTTATTACCAACTTATTATCTTAAGACGATAATAATAACTAAACAACATAATGAATTTATAAATCATCTTTTAATTGAAAATTCATGAAATGGTCGCTTTAAATGTTGTTGTTCATCGAGTTAATCAAAATAAATTATAAAAAGAAAATAGTGAACCTAATATGCTGACTGAAATGACACTTCTAACAAAACTCATTAATTTATTACCATCTGAAATCAAATCCGAAAGATCAAAAAGAAAAAATCAGCTGTAGTGTGAATGTGACATACTCAGTTGTTGTTGAGATAGGAATGTCTTTGTGACATTTTCACCTGTACTTCAATAAAATATAAACATGTACGTTTTTTCATTCATCCAAATTAAGTAAAACAGTTATAAAATTTTGTTGTCATTACACCAGATGTTAAATTTTTCGTTACATACTATTAGATAAGTTCTTTACTTTTAGATATTATTGACATATCATAAAATTTACCATGTGTATTTTCTATAAGTGTATAAACAATATATATGCTTTATTAAACATAAATGAATAATTTTAAAATAATTTGTTTGAGAACAGGGATATATATACACACACATATATACATACATATATATGTTGAAAATCCATCTTTCAGCAATATTGTGATGAAATAAATCAAATTACATATCATTAGAAACTAAATAAAGTTACAAAAGTGCAACTCATTAAGTTTTAAATACTTTTTTTAGACATAGTTATTTGAAAGATTTAAATATAATGTATTATGCATTTTTTTGCATATATTTAAAGCACAATATGTCAAAATTTTCTTCGAAAGAGTGAAATTTGGTATTTTTTTTCAATATTAGCAGCTCATAACTAAATTTTCAATATTAGCAGTCAAATATGAGTTTAAAGATTAGGAGTGTCATTTTGAAATTTTCTATTAGGCGGTGAGGATGTAGTGATTTTTTTCTTTTTTGGAAAGGGATAATTGCTCCTCGCCCTAGAAGTTTTACTAAAAAACAATATTGTTTATTTTTTTCCTTAAGAAACGAACATAAAAGATAATTTGAAAAATAAAATAAATGTATAAATAAAAATATTTCCAGGGATGATACATTGGATAGATTTTACATCTAAAAATATTGATAATTTTAAATATGATTTAAATACTACTTAAAATCCCACTATTTTTATTTCAGATCCAGTTATAATGTAGTATTATGTACAACTTAAAATTCAAAAATTAGTCATAGAAACTCCGCCTCTGATTGATAAAGCTTTTTTAATAATTTCATTATTTTTTGTAAAATATTTTTGATTTTAAAGATTATATACAATTTTTTAGACACATTTAAATATTTTTTCACATTACAGCAATATTTTTTTCATAATCTACACACTTTATTTACCTTGCTTAAATTATTTGAAGAATATTTCTTTATTAATTATTGAAATATGATTTTATATATAAAATGAGGCCTTTGAAAATTGAACAATCGTTAATGGCAACTCATGGCAATTTTCCAAAACTTTGATAATTTTTTCTCATATTTTCACTATTTTTATATTATAACCATTGAAAAGATATTTTTACGTACAATTAAAAAAAGCAATAACACACTGCGTTCGGTTAATAATAAATTTTTGATTAACACATTATTTTTGACAAAATTCTTGATTTTAAAAATTCACAAGATAAAAGACACTCTTAGTGTTTAAACATGACAAAAAATAAGAAATAATAATCTGCCTACATTATTTGTCATATATACATTATTTGAAACCTATTTAGTGATTTTATATTGAAATGACTTTTTTTTTTTTTTTTTTTTTTTTTTAATGCAGTCTTTGAATATAGAACTGTCATTAAAAAAAATTTTCAAAATTTTGATATTTTTTTTATCTTAAAAACTGTTTTACTTAGGATCAAGAAAATTAAAGGTGATTACGTCTTAAAATGAGCTATAAACAAACATAGTTTCATTGAAATTTGTGACTGTGATTAAATGGCTTAGGGGAACTGACATGGAATGACTCTGCTTGATTTGATTTGAAATGAACCCCAAAATATTTTTAATTAGAAAATACTACTAAAAACACCCAAAATCCCACTACTTTTATTTCAGAATCAGGTAAAAGACACATTTAAGTATATCTCCCACAAAAAATAAATTTAATAAAAATACCGCCTTTTGTTGATAATGCTTTTTTTGCTAATGCATTATTTTTCATAAAAAATTCACGACTTCAAAATTTAAACATTTTTTTAGACACACTTGAAATGTTATAAGCGTAACAATATTTTTTCGTCATAAACTGCGTACCCTAAATATTATGCATAAATTATTTGAAGAGGATTTGTAGAGTAGATATTGAAATACGATTATATACATGACATGCTACATTTGAAAACCGAGCAGTCAAGAATGCCAACTGACGGCAGTTTTTCAAAATTTTGACAATTTTTTTCTCAGAAACTATTTCACCAAGAAGCAAAAAAAATTACTGGTGATCATATTTTAATAGTAAGAACAATCACAACAGTTTCATTAAAATCTGTGATGGTGGGTTACATATTGATATTTTACTGCCTGATTTGGTGTGGAATGCCCCTATGTAATAATAAAAATTTTCGCCCTTTTATCTTAGTAAAACTATTCCAAATTCTTAATATTTACCCTTTTTTTTACCTATCTTTAATAATATCTTTATATCTTCTGCCTTTTATTTCATGCATTTAAACCTGCGTATTCTTTATTTATTATTCTACAAACCTTAATCCATTCGTAACTTACTTCTTAAAACCACTAAAATACTTTCTTTCATTTTATTCTAAGACAATTCTTTTTCTTTCAATGTTTTTAATATATTTATTCGATAATGTTCCACATCCCATAATTCCTAGCAAGCTTACCGCCAGCATTTGATTGCGTTATAAAACTAACGCTGAAAGCAAATAGTTAGGTCATCTACGTCATGCGTAATGCGCCCCCAGCCCGGACCTGATCCTATCGTTTGTCATTCTACTGTCCCGTTGCCCCCCCTCTCTCTGCTGGAGTTGGTTCTCCACGAGTAATGTGTCCGTCCTCGCTCTGTTTCTTTGAGTATTTATATTGTTGCATCGACTAGGAGACAGAGATTTCTCACGTTTTTCGTTTGTTTAATAACAAGACGTCACTTGGGGTGAATGACTTTTAATATGTAGATTCTAATACCTTTTAACATCATAAGTTTATTATGAAGTGGAGCAGCAATTATTCGAGAGCAGATGGATCTTCTACTGGAAATGTTTACGGTATGTGTCTGCCAAATAAACAATTTTAAGTTTACGATGCCTCAATTAATTATTCCATGGGAAATTCTTCCAATGTTTTCTCGAATCTGCCTCTATTCGTCACCACGACTGCGCACCAGTTGTCTCATGATGACGGAGGGTTGGCAAAGTATTCAGCATTGATTAATGTACTACATTTACGTCGAGATATAAGAGTGTCGCCGGAATGTCACAAAAGTCGTTTATTTTTAACAACGGAAAACGTAAATGAAATAAGGAACCTTTCTTTTTACCAGTAATAACTGTTGTTTTTTTTAAAATGAAATACATAAATTAAATAAGGTACATTTCATTTTAAAAATAAAATGCGTAAATAATTGTTACAGTTCTATATGCATAACAGACGCTACGTTTCAACAATAAATGACATAAATTATTGTTTGAATAAAGTCTAATTAACGGATGCTGTATTTATCTTAGCTTAAATTATTGTTCGAGTTATGTGGAAATAATGGACATTTTTTTAACAACGAGATACGTAAAGTAAATAATGGACGTTTATATTTAACAATGATATACGTAAATTAAATAACAGACGTTTCTTTTAAACAATAAAATACGTAACTTAAATAATAGACGTTTCGTTTTAACAGTGAAAAGCATAAATTATTGTTTCAGTTATTTTTAAATAACGAACGTTTGAATTATGTCTTAAAAAAGGTCTTTTTATTTAACAAGGAAAAGTATAAATTATTCTTCGATTTATAAATAAATAATGAACGTTTGTTTTTGAAAGTGAAATACATATGTTATTTTTCGAGTTACATCTAAATAACAGACGTTTATTAACAACATAATTCACAAATTATTAATATATTTATGTGTAAATAACGGATGTTTCTTTTCAACAATGAAACACGTAAAATAAATAATGGATGTTTCATTTTGACTGTAAAAAGCATAAATCACTGTTCTAGTTATGTCTACATAACGGACGTTAATTTATAACAAATAAATACATAAATTATTCTTCGAGTTTTCACGAAATAACGGTCATTTCTTTTAAACAAGGAAATACATAAATTATTGTTTGAAATATGTCTCAATAACGGACGCTTTTCATTCAACAATGACAAGCAAAAATTATTTTTTGAGTTATCTAACATAGTGGATCTTTCTTTTTAAAAATGAAAAAAAAATATTTCTCGTTTTATGTCTAAATAACAGAATTTTTAACAATATAATGCATAAATTATTCTACTTATGGTTAAATAACGAACATTTCATTTAACCCTCTAAGTGTTTGGGGCGTAATATTCCGTTCACTAAGCTCCAGGTTTCACAGCAATACAAGCAATATTTAAGATAATATAATTCTATAGATTTAATGAATTTTATATATATTGAAGAATGATTAATACTCTCACGGATTACATCCATATTTGTAGTTCAGTTTCTTTTTATAATGTTGAAAGAATCATACTTTCTTAGCATTTAAAACAAAATGCAAAGAAAACAACATTACAATTTTACCCTTTTGCAAGACACTCGGAGGGTTAAGAATGAAATATAAATAAAAGAAAGGTCCTTTCTTTTTAACAATGAAACGCGTAAATTATTGTTCAAGTTATGCAGGGCTCGCACCGTTCCTAAAATTTTTGGACTTTGCTACCAGTAATTTAAATAAGAATTTTTTGTGGTAGATTCCTTTAACATCTATAATAGAATTATACAACAAACATTTTCGTTTTAATTTAGTGGTAGCAAAGTGTGAAAATTTTAGGAACGGTGCGAGCCCTGAGTTATGTCTAAATAACTGACCTTATATTTTAATAATAAAATGTATTAATTATTGTTTTGAATTTAGTCTAAATAATGGACATTTCGTTTAACAATGAAAAGCGTAAGTTATTGTTCAACTTATATCTAAATTTAACACTGAAATGCGTAAGTTAAATACTGGACGTCTCTTTTTAACAATGAAATACGAAATTAAACAATGGATGTTTCAGTTTAACAGTAAAAAACATAAATTATTATTCTTGTTATGTTTAAATACTGGACTTTATTTTTTGACTAAGAAATACACAAATTATAGTTCAAGTTATGTCTAAATAACGGACATTCTTTTTAACAGTTAAAATTACATAAATTATTTTTTAATTATGTCTAAATAAGGGACGTTTATTTTTTTAAATATCGTACATAAACTAAATAATGGATACTTCTTTTTGACAGTGAAAAGGGCTTAGATGCTGTATATTCCCACGGCAGCCATCTTGGATGGTTTAGATTTCTTTGCAATTTTTTGTTGGCGATGTTTTACATTTTATTTTCGTTAAGCCTAATATGCGCATAAATCGCTTCTTGGTGACATTTACTACTTGGCGGAAAAGGGGTTTTCACGCCAAGAAAAATTTTAAGACAGCGGCCGCGGGAATATATAACATCTGTTTCGTGAAAAGCATAAATTATTGTTCCAGTTATGTCTAAATAAAGGACTTTATTTTATAACAAAGTAATATATAAATAATTGTTCGAGTTTTGTTTATATAACGTACATTTCTTTTAAACAACGAAATACATAAATTGTTGTTTGAATTATGTCTAAATAACGGACAACTCTTTTTGACAATGAAATTCAAAAATTATTGTTCGAGTCATATCGGCATAGCTAACGTTTCTCTTTAAAAATGAAATACATAAATTATTTTTCGATTTATGTCTAAATAAAGGAAATTTTAACAATGTAATGCACAAATTTTTATACTTATGTGTAAATAACGCACACTTCATTTAAGAATGAAAAGCATAAATTATTGTCCGATTTATATCTAAATAATGCACTTTTTTAAAAAAATGAAATCCTTGAACTACTTTTCGATTAAAATCTAAATAACAGACGTTTATTTTTAACAATACATAAATTATTATTCTACTTATGTGTAAATGACGGAAGATTCTTTTTAACAATGAAGTAGATAAAATAAATAATGGACATTTCTTTTTAATAATGAAAATCATAAATTAGTGTTCGAGTTATGTGTAATTAATGGACGTTTATTTTAAAAAATGAAATACGTAAATTAAATAATGGACGTCTCTTTTTAACTGTGGAATACGAAATTAAATAATGGACTAGCTCTTTAACAATTAAAATTATATAAACTATTTTTTCAATTATATATAAATAACGGACATTTATTTTTTACAATAAAAACCATAAATTATAGTTTCAGTTATGTCTAATTTATAGACGTTATTTTTTAACAATGTAATACATTAACTATTATTTGAATTATGTCGCTTATTTTTAACAAAATAATAAGTAAATTATTATTCTAAGATTTACGTAAATAATGGACGTTTCATTTTAACAGTAAGAAGCATAAATAATAGTTCGAGTTAACTCTGAATAACGGATGTCCGTTTTAACAATTAAAATTTAATAAGTTATTGTTTGAAACATGTCTAAATAACAGTTGTTTCTTTTTAGGAATAAAAAGTTTAAATTATTGTTCGAGTTTTGTGAAAATAACGAACATATCTTTTTAACTGTAATATACATAAATTATTGATATTATGTCGAAATAACTGGCGCTTCTTTTTAACAATGAAAAGCATAAATCATTGTTCGATTTCTATTATCACAGCGGACGTTCCTTTTTAAAACTGAAATACATAAATTATTTTTCGATTTATGGCTAAATAACAGAATTTTTAACAAAATGCATAAATTGTTCTACGTATGCGTAAATAATGTAAGTTTCTTTTTAATATTGAAATAGATAAACTAAATAATTCATATTGACAGTTAACGCATAAATTATTGTTCTAGTTATGTCTAAATAACGGACGATATGATTAACAATGAAAATTACATAAATTATTGTTTATAATTGTGTTATAATTATGTCTAAATAAGGGAAGTTTCTTTTAACAATGAAAAGCACAAATTTTTTTTCGTGCTTTATCTAATTAACGGACATTTTTTAAAGAATGAAATACATTTTGAATTAAGTCTAAATAACGGAAACTTCTTTTTAACAATGAAAAGCTTAAATTAGTGTTCGAGTTATACCTATATACCGGTCGTGTCTTTTAAAATATTAAATACATAAATTATTTCTCGATTTACGTCTAAACAGAATTTTAAACAATAAAATGCATAAATTATTATTCTAATTATGTGTAAATAACAGAAGTTTCTCTTTAACAATGAAATACATACATTGAATAATGGACTTTTTTTTAAATATTGAAATACTTAAACGAAATAATTCATTTTGACAGTGAAAAGCATAAATTATTGTTCCATTTATGTCTAAATACCGAACGTTACTTTATTAAAAAAAAAAAAAAAAAAAAAAAAAAAAAAAACATAAATTATTACTTGAATTATGTCTAAATAACGGACGATTCTTTTTAACAATGAAAAGCGTAAATAACTGTTCGAATTATATCAACACTGCGGACGCTTCTTTAAAAAAATTAAATACATAAATTATTTTTTCGAGTTATGTTTTAATAACAGAAATTTTAACAATATAATGAATAAATTGTTCTACTTATGTTTAAATAACGGAAGTTTCATTTAACAATGAAATACAAAAATAAATAAGGGTCCTCTCTTTTTAACAATGAAACAAATTATTATTTGAATTATGTCTAAATAACTGATGCTTTTTATGATAATAAAAAGCTTCGATTATTGTTCGAGTCCTTCCAATATAGAGGACATTTCTTTTTAAAAATGAAATACATAAATTATTTTTCAATATTACAACAATGATACAATACGCTAATACAATACTTTAACAATGGACATTTCTTTTTCACAATAAAATAAGTAAATTAAGTAATGAACAGTTCATTTTATCACTAAGAAGCATAAATTATCGTTCCAGTAAATAACGGAATCTTCTTTTTAAAAATGAAAAGTCCAAAATAGTTTTCGAGTTACACCTACATAACATACGTTTCTTTTTAAAAATGAAATACATAAATTATTTTTCGATTTATGGTTAAATAACAGAATTTTTAACAATATAATACGTAAATTATTATTCTAATAATATGTAAATAACAGATGTATCTTCCTAACCTTGAAATAAATAAATTAAAGACTTTTCGAAAATTAAATTTTCGATTTATGTAAAAATAATGGACGTTTATTTTAAACAATATAATACATAAATTATTTTTCTGCTCATGCGTAAATAACAGACTTTTATTTTTAACAATGAAATACATAAATTAAATAATGGATGTGATATTTAACAATGAATGGCATAAATCATTGTTACAGTTATGTCTAGATACCGGACGTTATTTTTTACCAAAAAAATCGATAAATTATATTTCGAGTTACTTCTAAATAACGGAAGTTTCTTTTTAAATTTGAAAAGCATAAATTATTGCTCGAGTTCTGTCTATATAACGGACATTTCTTTTTAACAATCAAAAGCTTAAATTATTGTTTGAGTGATGTGGAAATAATGGACGTTTCTTTTTAACAATGATATACGTACATTAAATAATGGATATTTCTTTTTAACAATGAAACGATTAAATCATTGTTTCAGTTACATGTAATTAACTGACGTTACTTTTTAACGATAAATTACATCAAATATTGTTTGAATTAAATCTAAATAGTAGTGGTTTCATTTAACAATGAAAAGCATAAATTATTGTTCTATTTATATATAAATAATGGACATTTCTTTTAAAAATGAAATAAAAAAATTATTTTTAGAGTTGTATCTAAATAACAGACGTTTATTTTTAACAATAAAATTCATAAATTTTTATTCTAAATATGTGTAAATAAAGGACATTTCTTTTAAACAGTGAAAAGCTTAAAGTATTGTTAGAGTTATGTGTAAATAAAGGACGTTTCTTTTTAACAATGAAATGCATAAATTAAATAATGGAAATATCATTTAAATCTAAAAAGCATAATTTATTGTCCCAGTTATCTCTAAATAACGGACGCTATTTTTTAACGCAGAAATATATAAATTACAATTCGAGTTTCATCTAAATAACGGGCGTCATTTTTAACAATTAAAAATACAGAAATTGTTGTTTGAATTATGTCTAAATAAGAGAGGTTTCTTTTTAACAATGAAAAGCTTAAATTAGTGTTCAAGTTATGCCTACATACTGGACGTTTCTTTTAAAATATGGAATACATAAATAAATTCTCTATTTATGTCTAAATAACAGAATTTTAATCAATATAATGCATAAATTATTATTCTAATTATGTGTAAATAACCGACGTTTCTTTTTAAGAATTAAATACACACATTTAATAACGGACGTTTCTTTTTAATATTGAAATACGTAAACTTAATAATTCATTTTGGCATTTTTAAAAAGAAGCATTTGTGAAAAGCATAAATTGTTGTTCCAGTTATGTCTATATAACGGACGTTATTTTATAACAAAGAAATACATAAATTATTGTTCGAGCTTTCACTAAATAAGAGACATTTTCTTTTGAACAACGAAATACATAAATTATTGTTAGAATTATATAAAAATAATGGATGCTTCTTTTAAACAATGAAAAGCATAAAGTATTGTTCGAGTTATATCAACATTGTGGATGTTTCTTTTTAAAAATGAAAGACATAAATTATTTTTCGATTTATGTCTAAATAACAGAATTTTTAATAATATAATGCATAAATTGTTATGTAATATATAAATTAAATAAGAAACCTCTGTTTTTAACAATGGAACGCATAAATTATTGTTCCAGTTACATATAAATAGTGATATACATAAATTATTTTTAACTATTTATTTTTGTTTATTTATAACAGTATTATAATACATAAATTATAATTCTACTTATATGTGTAAATAACGAACTTTCTTTTTAGCAATGGAAATCATACTCGTAAATTATTGTTCGAATTATGTGTAAATAATGGACGTTTCTTTTTAACAATGAAATACGTAAATTAAATAATGGATGTTCCTTTTTCTCAATGAAATACGTAAATTAAATTATGAACGTTTCATTGTAACAGTTAAAAGCCCAAATTTTCGTTCCAGTAATGTCAAAATAATGGAACTTTTTTTTAAACAATGAAATGCATAAATTAGTTTTCCAGTTATACCTACATAGCGGACGTTTCTTTTTAAAAATGAAATACATAAATTATTTTTTGATTTATGTAACAATAACAGACGATTATTTTAAACAATATAATACATAAATTATTATTCTGCTTATGTGTAAATAACTGACAGTTTTTTAACAATGAACTACATAAATTAAATAATGTATCTGCTATTTAACACTGAATAGCATAAGTTATTACTACAGTTATGTCTAAATAGGGAAAGTTATTTTTAAATAAAGAAATACATAAATTAAAGTTCAAGTTACGTCTAAATAACGGTAGTTTCTCTTTAACATTAAAAAACTTAAATTATTGCTCGAGTTTTGTCTAAATGACGTACCTCTTTTTTAACAATGGAATACATAAATTATTATTCCAGTTATGCACAAATAACGGTTGTTTCTTTTTAACAATGAGAAGCATAAATTATTGTTCGAGTTATGTCTAAATAATGGTAGTTTCTTTTTAGAAGTGAAATACTTAAATTATTTTTCGAGTTATGCCTAAATAACAGACGTTTCTTTTTAACAATGAAATACATAAATTAAATAATAGATGTTTCTTTTTAACAATGAAAAGCATAAATTATTGTTAAAGTTATCTCTAAATAAGGGACGTTGCTTTGTAACAATGAAATCCCAAAATTCTAGTTCGGTATGTGTTCGGACGTTTCTTTTTAACAATGAAATACATAAATTATCGTTCAAATTATGTATAAAAGTAAAACTTTGTAAAATAACGGATGTTCCTTTTTTAACAATGATTTGTTCATTTTGCAATAACTTATGTCTCATTAATTTAGCATTCGAATTCCATGAAAGTTTCTTTTTTCACTCTTTTGGAATGTGGAACGTAAATGGGCAATAAATTTATGATGTTGCTGTTGAACTTTTTCAAAGTTAAGTTTATTTTTAGTTTGTTAAGGACTATCCTTATGACAAAATTAACCGGATATGTGGCAAAGAGCTTTATACGAATTAAAACGGTATTGTTTTTCCCCTCGCATTAATTTTATTATTATTATTATTATTATTATTATTATTATTTTATAAAATAGCATACATTTACATTAAATTATCACAATTCTTCCTTAATTAATCCTTAATTTTGTATCATTTAATCAATCTTATTTCAAAGTATGCGATATTTTATTTAAAGCACTCTCTGACTGAAATTTCTGCCTTTAAGAAACTGTTCTCAAGATGCGTAAAATGCAAAAGAATATATTTAAATTTTCGGATAGAATTAAATATGAATTCTAAGCAAAATGTAACTTTTAGCGTCAAAATTAATAAAAAAAATTAATTAAACCAAAATATTTATTATTAACATCCACAATTCATCTTTCTTTTTCACCGCTTTTCAGATCTATATAAACGACCGCATGGTCTGCTCAATAACTGGTACTTAGTTTGTTTTGTAAAGATACAGAGGTTAATATCTTTAACAATATTTTAATGGAGAGCGTAAATGAAGAATGTTTTGCTTCATAAGGTCTTGAATATTTACTGTATTATAATTAATTTGAAGTAAATATGTACATGTATGTAGGTCTAATATAAAGCTTCATATATATGATTAAAAAACTTATTTTCATTAAATAATTTTTGTTTATTTTAAAATCAAGAATGGGGGATACTTGTCTATTACCTTTTCTATTTCAGTGAGAATACTTTATAATTAAATGTCAAGCTACAATGTTCACACATTCGCGTATAACAGCTGAAATTAACTAATTCAATAAACCAATCCCAATGTTTTCTTCTTTCTCATGCATATTAATATTTCAAAAAGCTGTTACATATCTTATTACTTTAATATTGTAGCTTCAATACTAAAACAACATTGATTTTAATCTTAAATTTCCGTTTCAGTCAATTAATCGGAGTCAAAACGAGTTAATCTCAATCATGATATTTAATGAAATTAATATTTATCATTATTACGACAAATCTTCTTTTGATATATAGTCAAAGTGGATGCAATGGAAGCAACGCCAAAAGAGTTAAATGAAGCTCACCAACATCTTTTAAATGTTTGCCAGAAGATGTTGCATACCTGTGCAACAGCCTCTGCTGGGCAACTAGGTGAAGCATTTGAATTCGGAATTTAAACTATTCACCAGTTTTCCATATGTGAATCAATTCAAGAAAATATGAATATGCTTAAAAATCACCCTACTCACAATATTTCGCCAGAGTGAGTACTTAAGCACGTTGGCTATCATTTGAAACATCCTAGAGCACATGATTTTGAAAGTGTTCAGAAAAAGGTGTATCATGCGGCCAGAAGATGTTGCATAGCAACCAATTAATCAAGGAATTGAGAAAGTTATCAATCAAGACAGTGTAAAATGAATTCGAAAAAAGAAACGTTCCTTAAATAATAATAAAAGAAACAAAAAGTGGTTTAAAAAGGTTTAAACAACACCATTCACTTTAAAACAAAAAGCATTTAATCGGGAAAGAACACTGAATAATTTAAAGACTCTGCATGATAATAAAACCAAAGAATAACAGCTACTATTGATGATATAAAATTTGTGATAAGCTGAACTGGTTACATTTATTAAAAAATACGGAACATTTAGTAGATAATTCACAGCTGTAGATGAGAACGAAATGCTTGCTACAGTTTGGAATGAAGAATGTAGTATCAGACAAAGCATCAGCAAGATGATTCAAGATATTTGTATACACAGAATAAAGCACATGGAAAGGATTAAGAATGATTGCGGGTTTTATTGGACACCACCTGTACAAAATATTGTTAAAGTTAAACATGAAGAAATTCTGAATAATCGTCCAATAAATGTTACTTTTACAAGAACAATTATTATATTTTATAAATTTAGAAACAACGACAAGTAGCATCTTAATAATTAATTATAATATTTAATCGTGTATGCTGCGATGATTTTGCATCAAAATTTTATTTAAAAATCGGGAGCTGACACAAATTATGAGGATTTGATATTCAAAGCTCTCATCTGTGGAAAGCTCCAAAGATGGGAGCTCCGAACTTCCTTGGATTCCTTTTACGTCAACATAAGTCCAGCCGTTTATATCATCATATATAATCGTTGGACGACTATTTCAATATGAGTTATCATCAACTATATTTGGCAAATATTGCGCAATATTAATTATAATTCTTAAATTTTAATTAACAAAAATTGTTTGCATTATTCTCATTTTTTTAAATTATTTTTTCTCTCTAAATAAGATATTATTAATATTCTGTGTGCGCACGATATACGAGGGGGCTGCTGAATTTCCGAATTATGTTCCAATTCGTAATAATGCTTCAGATTTGTAACTTAAAGCTCGTTTAACTTAGATTGTGAAATACAAATTATTGAAAATTACTTCAACAGTTCTATTACCTTATTATCAATACATATATAAAATACAGTGAGGATTATTGAAAATAGTGGTAGTTTGGTTATTTACCCCAGCATTTTTGTAAATTTATGTCATATGTCATACTTCTTTTGCATAGTATAAAGTAAAGGAGTTCAAATTTAAATTCCCTAAATTTTTTATCTCCCTTTACAGTAAAGCTTTCTTCCCCCCTATCTATCTATATATGTAATGCTAATATAACCATTTTTGTAAGTTTTTTGAAACGCTTAAGTGGGGAATTTGTAGAACGCTGATGGTAGTTTTAATATGTTTGTAATCACCTACGCCATGATTTTTCTTGGAAACGATGCATATAGTTACTTTACAGGTCCGCAGAAAATTTGTTTTTACTCTACGGTCTATGTGTAGTAATTACTTACCGTGCAATTTTAATGGCATTAAATTATTTGAAACGCTATTAATTACACACACACACACATATATATATATATATATAATGCTTTAAAAATTTTTTTAAAAAACAAACAACCCAGTGCATCAGGCGCAACGCAGCTTCTTATATGCACTAAGTGAATATAGCTCTATTAAAAGTGAATGATTATGAAAATGATTATGAAAAGAGGGTGCAAAACAACAATAAAAATCCATGAAAATTTATAACGAAAAAACAATAAACAAACCACTCCCTGCTCTTCAGAAAGTGGGAGGAGTGAAAAAAGTAGGTACCAAAACAGAAAATGGATCCTCACGGGTATCGCAAGATATGGCCAACCCACATACTCCAAAAGTATAAAAATAGATTTAAACTTTCAAAAACACAACATAACAAAGCTATCTTTAAAAAATTTTTTAACGAATCAAAACTGCTTTAAAAACAAATATAACCAACCAATTCAAAATCCAAGAAAAACGATTTAGCTTATAAAACGTAAATAAAAATTAATAAAAATTCCAATATGACTAAATCATTAAGCAATATATATATATATATATATATGCTCATTTTAGCATAATCTCAATTAAAAATCTCGGGCGTAACATTTATAGCAATGTTATAGGGCAACATAAAATATTCGGATGTATTATAGTCAAAAGAACAATTTGTATAGTTTTGTATGCCATAAACGTGTGAACTATTTCTTACTTGGAAAATATATCTGACGTGAATCAGTCTACCTGTCGGTCTGCCATATGCCTGTGTTTCAGACAAAACATGATGTAAATACAAAAGTGACCAATCTATCGCCACGTTTGGTAACATCTGTCAAAATATTACCAAATATGGCGTCAAAAATAAGTCGCAGAAAACAGTGCTGGTTTTGCAATAACGTACCAATTTGGCGAAAATCCTGTTTAAAACCCATATTAGCCCTTTTATTCACGCTTCTATAATTCTGACATTTGCAATAGAAAAATTAAAACTTATACATTATTCATTTTGAAATAGTTTAATAAAAATACATACAATTTAAAATATAAAATTAACTCCCAACATGATCTACACTGCATATGTCATGCTTTTATCATGGGTACCTGCCGTACTGCTATTACGCTATTCACTATTCCTAATTGCCCTGTTTTACATATAAATAATTTAAACGTTCAAGATTTTAAAAGAAAGAATTAATAAGATTTTAAAATGTTAACATTAAATTAAGTACAATGTAAATGCAAAGATTACATATTTTTTTAACATTTAAAATTAAGTTTATGTTTTATATTTTCTAAAATCAAGTCTTTTTTAGGGGAAATTTTGTAGTTCTTATCTTTTCTTTCTTTCTTTCTTTTTTTTTTGTATTTCTTTTCTTTTCTTTCTTTCTTTTTTTTGTATTTCTTTTCTTTTCTTTCTTTCTTTTCATTTCTTTTTTTCTTTCCTTTTAAAGGGGTAGAAATCTTCCTAAAAAAAGTCGAAAAAACATTCACGCTTCATCCACCCATAAAATTCATCAGATCACTTGACTTGTTCGTTCACCATTAGCAACTTTCTGAAACTTTTGTGAAGTTACTTTTCGTACAATTGCATTTAGTAGCTGAAACGTAACAAGGGATAAATTTCATTGCAGATTTGGGGGTGTGGCATCTACTATCATTTATTTAATCTCTTTAGCTTTTATACTAGTCTTTTCATTCCCACTTTGAGAACTGAAATAATAAATGAAGCCTTCTCACCACGCCTAGATTTAATGTAGTGGCTGACAAAACACTCCTGATTTTGCACACCTATTTCAAGACTTTTGACAAAGGGGTATACCCGAATTCCTTAAGCTCAGACATCTTCCCACATTGGTGAGGGTTTTATTTTCATTATCGCCGCAAAGGTTACAGCAGAGATAACAGCAACAACAATTATAAAAAAAATGATTTTGATAATTATGATGTTTACTGTTACGAAATAAAATATGGCAAAATTTAATTTCACACATAACCACAAAGTTTATATTAAAATATAGTAAATGGTAATTATAAATTCAATAAAAAATTGAATTTACGAGAAAAGGTGTCCAAAAAAATTTTCTGAATTTAAAAAACGTATCTATTAATATCCAATAATAGTTTTGTTCACCGCTTGGCAATTACTTCTATTAATACACCAACCTTTATTTTTTCTTTTAAAGAATATTTTATTTATAATTATAAAATCTTAATGCTCTAAATGTTAAACCTGATTCATTACTGTACGAGGATGTCATTTATATCTCTAACCAACAAAGTCGCAAAGTAGAACTTTGATTTGTCTGCCTGCATATAAATTTTTCTGTACTGCTGTAATGATACTGCTGTCCATGTTATATTAACTTTCTCAAAAAATAAGAATTATAACTTGTGTTGAAAAAGTTGTTCAGGTGGGCCATAGAAAATTTGCTGTTAAAAATATTACAGTACTGTCTTTGAGCAATAATTCCTGAAAGTGCGTTTTCAATTTCAGTATGCGCTTTTAAATTTAACTAACTTTTTCCATGTCTTTCGTTTTTTTAAATTCTCTACCTCGTATACATGACTGTACAAAAGAATTCGCGTACGATTATCCTTATTAGCGGGAATTGCGGAAAGTGAATTTTCAACTGTAGTATGCATTTCCTAACTGAACTTAATTTTTGCATGCATGTAGTTTATAGATACAAATATATATATCATAAACAGGAATTCGGATAATTTCCCGACTGTAGATGATAATTGCTGAAATTGGGTTTTCAAATTTGTTATGAATTTCCGAATGGTTCAATCAGACATATTATTTCAACTTGTTAAACGGTGAAGATTTGTTACATTATTCTGAATGTGTTGGGAAGTGTTTCATAATCTCTGCTTGATGCATGATTTTTCTTTCTTGTTATTTATTTGTTTGTTTCCTTTTTACAGGATCAGAAAAAGAGCAGGAGTAGGCCATATGCTTTCCTTCTTATTACAATAAGTTTGTGCCTGGAAAAGAAAGGCCCACAACTTCCAATCATATTGCTTTTCTTCTACAGTTTTATAAATGTTAGATGAAAGAGTATTGGAAAAAAATTGGGAAAAGGAATATAAATTAAGAAGAATTTTCTTTAAAAAACATCAATAAAAACTTTTGTTTGGACACGAAAATGTAAGCAGATGAGTATTTGTTTTATATGTATTTTTATAAACTCAGACTATACCCATAAAATCTACTGATATAGAAAAGTATGAATTTGATTCGAAACCGGTTCCGAAAATGCAAGTGTCCTCATTAAAAAAACCTGTAAACAAAACAGAAAAAGTAAAAAACGCCTTTTGTACAGATCTATCTCAGCTATCCAATGCAAAAAAATCATTTAAAAATACTGAAATTCACGGACGAGATATCTTTATAAATTTCTTCCATAGGATTAGCATTAGCGAACGAGTCTTTTCGCTTGACTGAAGTAGCCTCTTAAATTTGTAACATCTAGTGATACAAAATACACCAGCGCAAGTGATTAAGGTATTTAAGGATTGATATTAAGTGTGTAGGTGCATAATATTATGGATTTTCAATTCTACTATTTCTGAATAATAATATTCACTTCATTAAATCGCAGAACTCTGCGACTAAATAATACGAAGATTACTATTCGAAAAAAGTTCTATTCAAAACCTGTAACCCTTGAAACCTATTGTTTAAGGCACATAGTCATACTATCGTGTTTAATTGCATTTTTTTTTCTTATTTTTAGTCATTAGAATATATCTTAGGGTTATCATTGACAAATGTTGTTTTTTAGAATAATCGACAACTTTCATCGATAACGATTAAATGAACCTATGAATTTTTCTCCTACACCTACGAACCTACTTTCAAGAACACGTTTGAAAAAGAAAACAAGAACGAAAAATCATGCGTCTACCTTAGATTATAAAGCGCATGCCAACACTTGCAGAATAAAACTTCATAGTTTATTAAAGTGAAAGATGTAGTCTAAATGAACAATTTAAAAAACCTATAAGACATTTGAAATCTCAATTTCTGTTATTGGTATCAATAATTGGAAAAATAACAGATTTTTATTTTGTGCAGTCCTGTAATGTTCTATAGATTTACACGTATACTACATAGTATGCTAAAAATTTTTCACTTAAACGGATGGCAGAGGTGAAAGATTCTATTCAGCAATTTCCGTGAATAAACGAATGTACTTGAGAACTTTTGCGGAGCCCTGTATATGATCTATAGAATTTATGCACGCCAAATAATAAAAAAAATAGTTCATTTTAAAAACGGGTACCTGAACTGAAAACGCACTTCCATTGTTGTTCATAGGCTTCAATTGTTCAATTATTGCTCACTTTCTTCTGTAGCCAATTACTGCTGTGTATCCTTGTAAATGAACGATCAATTCTATGCGCATTATATTCTAAAGTAAGCGCTGTGTAGTACACCTCAGTGATATATGTAAATTTTATTATGTTTAAAATTGTGTAATATTATTAAAATACACTGCAGACGATTTCCCCCTTAGACCGTAATGTAAAGAAAATCTTTTGATTGTTCCTGTAAATGAACCATAAATGCTACACGCTTCATTTTCAATTCCGAATATGCCATATACCCAATAACATCTATTAATTTAATAGCAATCGAATAATATTTAGGCGAGTTAGAGCTCGGGCAGACAGACGGCAGACGGGCAGACATACAGACAAACAGAATTCATAAACAATTTTCAACTTTGTTAGAAAGGGTTAAAAAGCATTTCGAAAATAAGTCGACTTAAGTTGTTTTAAAAATCAATAATTCAATTGTGAACATGTTTAATAAATAAAAAACTTTATAGCTTTTTTTTTTTTTTTTTTTTTTTTTTTAACTGGGAGTGTGAACCCATTTATACAAGAGAAGTATGTCCAGAGTCAGACTTCTCTTTAATGTGACTCGGGTGAAAATAAAAAAATATTTTGGGAGTTTTTTTTTTAATATTATATTCAAAACTAAAAAAAAAAAAAAATTAAGAAATATTTTTTTCAAAATTATACAGAAAGTTTTTTATTTTTTATAACGGGAGAGATTTGGGATGTCAATAATTCACTTCCGGCTTTTTATACCCACAAAGACATTTCTTTTTTCTTTTCTTTTCTTTTTTCTTTTTTTCTTTTTTTTTTTTTTTTGTGCAAATCAAGACTCGCTCGAAAATTTCGATTTAAAAATATAATTGTGGACAGCTCGAATGTTTTCTTTATTTCTTTTCCTTCTTTTTTTTTTCTTTAATAGACAAAGCATATTCATTTATACCTACTGCTCGACCAAAACTGAACTTCCGTTATCTTCCGAGTTTCGGCGGAAAATGCAAACGAGATTGTCTTAAAAATAAATTTAAAGTAATACATATATAATTATTAATAATATAACTAATATATATATAATTATTTATTAATTATGTGTGTATAGAATCACATTTTTAACACCTACATATATATATTTATGTACACTGCTCAAAATAATTAGGGGAGCAAGCAAAAAAGTGAAGAGAACAGTGGAAGACAGCCATGTATGGGCATAAAATGAATAGTACACGTGTATCAATGCGCAATACAGAAAAAAAGACGCAAAAAATTGTAAGGAAGCTTTTATTCTTTGAAAAGAGCAAAAGAACATGAAAAGATGGTTTAGGGCAACAATTGTTTTCATGTAAATGATAAAAAAATGTATTGTTTAGAAATGATGCAAGATTTTTAATATGGCGTGTGGTCTCCTCGAACAGCAAAAACTGCTGCACACCTGTTTTCTATGGATGCGATGAGGTTATCGATAAGACTTTGGGGAATACTGTTCCACTGCTCAAGAATTACAATGTCCAAGTCCCGGACAGTAAAAGGAGGCCTCGGTCTCGAACCAATGCATCGTCTGAGTATGTCCCAAACATGCTCGATCGGATTTAGGTCAGGAGAGCATGCCGGTCATTCCATACGCTGTATTGTTTTAGCTTCAAGCATGTTTTCCACAAGATGAACTGTCGAACGTCAAAGCGCCATTCCGAATGATATGCAGGCCCGTACGTCCACCTATGCTGATTCCAGCCAATAGCATCAACCCACCTCGTCTGTAATGTGATCTTTCACGAACAAATGTGGGAGTATTTTGAGTGCCTCTTTCTCTCCATGCACATCAGGTGTCACATCCAGACGAATCGGGACTCGTCTGTAAACAGAATTTGACCCCAACAACGTTGCCTCCAAACTCGATGTTTAGTTCCCCAACTTCTTTGGGCCGCACAGTGGCTTGAGGTCAACAGTATACAGACCATTGGCTTACGTGCATAGAGACCACCCTGATTAAGCCTATTTTGGACTGTTTGGCTAGACACCCTCCGTCCTGTGGCCAAGAACAACTGTGTTTGCAGCTGAGTAGCATTGTTCATTCCGTCTCGACGAGCTGTTAACAGGATATATCGGTCATCAGTTTCTGTGTTAGCACATTTTTGACCTTGCACTTGTCGATGACTACCATTCCATGTGTCTTAGAATCGATTCCACAGCCTTTCATGGACACTTCTTGTGACTCCAACAGCGTCCAGTACACTTCGTTGTGTTTCCCCAAATTCAACTGTCCCGATAACACGCCAAGTCATGGATTGCGGTAAATCATGTTTTTGTGACATTTTCAAGCCACCTTTTCTCAAAACACAAGCTGAGCAATTAAATTTTACAACTGAGGCAGTGAAACAGACGTTTCTGCAAAACCCCGATTTCTGCACTTATCTCCTTTTTCTAGTTTTTGACGTCATAAACTTTAATTTACATGTGAAGTTTTCTTTACCTGTTTTCTACAACACTTTAATTTATGGATGTTTTATTTTACGTTACTTATCGGTGTAAATATTTGCGTAATTTCGTTAAAACCATGTGCTCTTCTAATTGTTTTGAGCAGCGTACTGTATGTGTGTGTGTATGCGTGTATAAGTTTAAAATAAAAACGAAACATAAATAATAATACAACTTAATATTTTATTAACTTATAAGAACCTATAATCATAGTTATTTATCAAAAATAATTAACAATGGAGAACAAATGAAAAACAGATTGAATAATGAATATTTAATATTTACTATGCACAATTTTTCAGTTTTTAAATACTTTCCATTTAAATGGATTGAAATAAACTACGTAACGCATTTTTCTTCATTTGACCTCTCCCAAGAAAACATTCCATATAAATAATGTAACCCGATAGATGAAAAAAAACCCTGTCTATATTGGTGTGAAAATTTTCATCTATTTTGCTTCTCTTGCTCAAAAGACGTAGTATCTGAATAATATTTTGCATAGAAAAGGCAGGACATAATTATTAATCAAACGTTAATTTGATTTTAAATGATGTAATTAAAAATATTAATTGAAATTATTTATTAAAAAATAAGTTGTTCTAAACATGTAATTTGATTAAAAAATAATTTAAATGAAAATAATGTATTTAATCAATATTATTTATATTTTCTATAATTACCCCCTTTTATGTGAATACATGTGCGGCTGTTTTGAGACAGGGGTGTCATTTCTGAAGAGGATAGCGAGGCAGTTATCCATGAACGAATGTGTTATTTAAAAATATATAGGTCAGTGGTCAAATATATAGGTCATCATAGGTCAGTGAAATTTGACTAAAATAGGACCTTTTGTATTAAAACACCACTTTAAATTCAGAAATTAAGGATTATCAATTTTGTTTGCCATTACAATATTCTGAAAGTGAGACTTAATATGAGTGATATTTAATATAGACATACTTAACATTATTGAGTACTTTAACTTATTTTTAAAATATGTATGAAAATAAATCTGTACCAATTTCTTCTGAGATGTGCACAACAAGATCAGAAAAAAAAAACCTCCTTCCTGCCAAAAGTTTTGAAACGGAGTCTCTGTTTGAAAACTTTATTCAAAAGTTGGCTCTCTGTGAATCTGACCAAAACTTCTAATTTTCATAAATAAAATGCAAGTTATTTATTAATAATACAGAATGATTTTCCAATTATACGAATTTCATCTAATTAAAAAAATGTTTAGGGCATACGTACCTCGTATTGCCTTTTATAATGACTTTTTTAACCGACCATCAGCTGTTTCAATCTCTACTTTTATTCTACACCTTTCTTAGAGCGCGTCCAAACCCCTTTTGCGGTATTCCAACTAAAAAAAATTCTACAGTAGAGTCCCGATTATCCGAGTCAATATGGACCAAACTCACCTCAGATAAACCGGATTTACACAAATCGTCACCAATTAAGGAGATGAAATATAAATTTTCACTTAATTCATTCATTTTTATGGTACTAGTAACATTTTTTAATTATTTTTTCCGTTACTTTTAAGAAAAACGGGTAATAGAATTGTTTATCTGAAAAAGCCCTTGATAGTTTTTTGTTTGTTGAATGTCAATTTTGCTGCAGTTTTTTTTCTTTTTGCTGCACTATTACGCTACAGCATAGCTACCAATTTCTAAGATTTCTTCTTACCATTAAAACATACCAGTAAATTTTTCCTAATATAATCTCCGAAATCTAACAATTGTCAACGATTAAAAATGGCAAACATTTTTATTAAATTTTAGAGGTAACAAAACTAATACAAATTGACTGCTATGTTATTCTATTACTGGCATGAAAATTGGCGGAGTAGCCTCTTCTTTCTGTTCAAAGTATTAAATAGTTTTTTTCAATCGAACTTATACCTGTGAATAAATCATTTTCTTCTGATGGACTTCCATTATTATGAAACAGCCATTATAAATGAAGTGTTAGGTGAAGATGAAAGAGCAGTCGTAAAAAGTTAGAACTCTGATTTTCTGGTCAACATGGCGGGAAAAAATAGCCATAATTTTTTTTTCATCAGTCCATCAGAAGAAAATAAGTCGGTTAAAGCGGAAACTCTGTTAATCGGGACTTTACTGTACTTGTATTAAGTATCACTATTACGTATCACCATTAAGCCGATTTTAATGTCACGTGGAATGCATTTATAATGCATTGCTTATATAATTTATACTCACGTCTTGAGTCCGTGATAATTGTTAATTATAAAGAGTGAAATTCATAGCAATAAATAAAAATAGTCTCATTTGAGAAAATACTGTCTCAAATCGATGAGTGATGTTGAAAATTTCCGAAGGAAGAAACGAGATCTTAGGAATTACAGATAACTATTGCCCCGTCAAAATATTCGGGAACATTTTCACCGAAAACGAATGTTCGCCGAAACTAAGATTTTGCGCCAAAATCGAAACAGAATATTCGGTAGAATTCTTTCTATATAATCTGAACAGCATTTATCTTGACAAAAATGTCCGCTCAAAAAGTCTTGGGGTTGATTTTTCTCGTAAAATCAAATTTAAAAAGTTTCCAAATATCTTTAAGCTTGTGAAAACTTATAAAAATAAATAAAACAGTTATTGTGTGGAGGAAAAAATAAAATTAAAAATGATTTTAATCCATGTGGCAATATCTTACAATGCAATAAGCAATATGAAATAAAACTGTTGCAATGAAAGGCTTAAACATCCAAAATGAAAGATCCCTATAATAATATATTAATTTTTTCTCACTATAGTAAATTTACTGGGTTTGGAATTTGAGCTATATATATATATATATAATATTAATTGATTTTATCACGGTATTTCAAAATGAATTAACTGAATCCATAGTTTAAATTTCTGTGTTAACTTAACTGTTTTATTCAACCTAATCTGATCATGCTTGGATACCATGTGCGGGAGGATATTTTGAAAATCAATTGGGTTTCTTTTAGGTATGTTGTGTAATATTTCTATTCTTTATGCTATAAATTAAATATTTAAAGGGTTGTAATGTTTTTTCCATTTCATGCCATTTGATAATGCTCTGTTTTCATCTTGAAACTATTCTTTTGATCATATTGGTTGTTTGAGTACAGGAGAAATTTTTTTTTCAGCTTTTAACTTTTTTTCTCACAGAAAACAACCGATTTGCTTATATCATTGAATTCTGTACTCTTGAAAACGTAATTCAATATATAAGTTTTTCAATTTTTTCGGTATCCATATTCTTCTTTTTTTCTTCCATATTAATTCTTGTAATTATGTATAAGGAACTTTACATTATACATACAGTTCTATATTATAGATTTGTGGTATCCATTTTTATTGTCATTTCACAATATTACAGTTTTTGATGATGGTCGGTAATGTTTAATTAATGGTTATATATATATATATATCCATAAAATTAAGATCAAACTTCTCAAATTATAAGAATATATTATTGATGGAATATTTGAAAATGGTAGACATATTTACCCATGACTTTCAATAATCTTTCAGTGTTAATTCCAAAAGTCCATATAACCATCTGCATCAAAACTGAAAATTATCAGTGTAAATGAAAGTTCAATAATCGGTAACATATCATGACGAATAAATGTAAAAATATCGTTTCATTATAGAAGAAAAATAAATAAATACTTAACAAAACTGGATGTAAGCGTTCAAAAGTACATCTCACCATAATTTAATTAAGCAACAAAATAACACAGTTTTTCTGCAATAACAATTTCGAATAATTTTTACAAACATGGAATCCGGAACTGTCGAAACAAAAAAGTCTCATCCCACACAAAGTCAATTCATCATTATTATCATTCCTTTCCTTTGTTGTTCTTATGTTCAACGCAAAACGTATGATTAAGGGGTGCGCTAGGAGAGTTATTTAAGTTGAAAACCCTCCAAAAATGAAACACTGACCCATCCTTAGTTTCAGACCCCCTTTTGCAGTTCAAGTAAAGAAGTGGGAGGGAAATGTGTATAATTGCTTTTCACCGCCTCTAATGCACATGGTAAAGGTAACTAGAAATGTATTACCAACGGTTTCTTTTATTCTTTTGTATTTATTTGTTTTTATTCTTTTTTGGTTTTTGGACGAATAAAAACAATCCAGAAATTTACAAGAGAAAATTCATAATAGCGTTAAGATCTGCCCAATTGTTCTTTGCATAACTTGTTTGCTTTAATGGGAGTCAGGAGCACAAAAATTTACATAGCTGCACTCTTATCCATGATGGAAGTTCATTTATCTCTGAATGTATTTTTTTTCCAGATTTGTTATATTTAAATTGATACGTTTTAACTAACTTCTGTAAGAAACAAAAACTATGAAACGTTGTAAAGTGTTTATTAGCGGTATATTCTTTGAATTGTCAGCGGAATTTTTTGTTTTGAACAAAAATAATTGAAAATATGATTTCCCCAGTAAATAGTACTGTTTAAAATATCTTTAACAAATATATATTAATTTTTTAGAAAAATATTTTGCTAATACATAAGAAAATTTATATTTATTCTCTTATAATCCCAAAAATTAAAAAAAGTATGTGTGTAAGTAAAAATTAGAAAAAATGTTAATATTTGAGAAGATATATCAGATTTGAAACATAAAATGATTTTTTTTTAAAAATAAATTTTATTTATAAATATTTTACATAGTGAAGGAAAATTATGCATAAGCACACCTTACAAAAAAATTATTTATAAATAAAAATAGATTCTCTCTCGGACCACCTTCAGGTGTCTTATGGTAGTAGCACCTGCGAATTTAAATTAAATTCCATACAAATTGTTATCGATCAACTGAAATTATACAGAAATTAATAAGGCATTTTAGCATATTTCTTAGCTTATGTAGTCACAAAATAAAACTTTTTAATGAATTAAGGTTATTGTGTCTAAATGTGACGATCCATAAATGCACACAATGTTCGTGTACTAAAATCTCGATGCAAAAATCTTACATAAATGCTATACAGCAAAACAACCGAACTTGAAGAACAAAACGCGAAACATTCCACTGCATTTAAAACTTTTTCTTTAAATAAAACCGAACTGACATGCATGGAATGCATTGTCACATTTATGTACTTTGAACGTCTCGTTTAGGTTTTAAATACTTTAAATGTGACAAAAAATGACCCAAAAGTGACAACCATATATTATTTGCTTATATTAGATATAATGATTCAATTTCTATTAAAAACAAATTAGTGTTAAATTAAAAACGCTGTATTAAATCTTTTTCAGCTTAATAAAATATATATTTATTTTTTTTAAATGCTAAATATAACCTAAATGTGACAAAATTTAGGTTCAATGTCTCATTTAGGCCCAATGACCCTAATATAAAAAAATAGCATACTGTGTAGTAGAATTGTTTGCATATTTGTCATATTAATCCAGAACGTCAAAATGAAAACATCCATCAATAATTGTTAGCATAATGATCTAAAAATAATATTCAATAAACATATTAATATTCTCAGACTGAGGAATTATTTTAATTACTTTCATGAATAGTTATTTTTACATTCAACACATTTTTCTACGTTATCCAATATGGGAAAGCTTAAAAATGATTCTATTAAATTTATTTATAATAAATTTATTCACAGGACTGTATTTTTGAAATCATTTCAGTGTAAATTTAAAATTAAAGCATATTCTTGAAATTATGTCATTTTAAAATTTATAATAAAAATATGAAATATATTTTATTAATCGCACCATTTTTCTTATTGTAATCCTAGATAATGTTTTTGTTTCAATGATCATTTAAAAACACAAAGGGATAATCCCGTGCTTCCCGGGTTACAAAATATACGATACACCTTTTTTAGCCCCCGATGTGTTTCAGGCAACAATTCAGTGTCGTCCTTAAAAAATAACGTTACGATACATAAACCAGCCGTAAAACGAAGCTGATGTATCATTGTACGGTTAAATACTGATAATCTCTACTGCATTTTTTAAAACTTCTAAACACCCCACATTTTCAGTTTTTACACCTTTGTATAGGAGAAAAAGTACTTTAACTGCAATTTGTTTGAAAACTGCATCTCAATTTATTTTTGAGATAGTAATTTTTTTTTTTAGTACAATTTCTGTAATGGTGGCAACTGAAGTACTCCATTTCTGTAGAAAGTAAAGAGAAAATGGTTGGAAAATAGTAGATTACCATATCTTTTTGTTGTCATTTTCCCATAACAACTGAAAAAAAAATAATTAAAATACGTGCTATTTCGAAAAAAACTATAAATAAATGATTTCGGATAAAACATAGAGCTATTATAAAATATATTTAATTTTCAGTATCCATATTAATGTTGCAAACAAATGAAGACATATGAAGCATTAGATACTCGATTTGTTTTTATAAAGTTTCTTGAATGACGACATCGCTTTTTTGCTGGGGCGATAGTGACGTCATATGCATACTTTTCTATGTTTAAAACTATATCGTAAATGTGGAATTTTTTAGCGGATGTAAATGACGTCATTTTATATACAAAATAAAACAGTGCATTTTAAGTCTTAAAACTGAAATACGTTTTGTACTATCTATCTATTCTATCTACATATTTTTTCCCCATCGGGGCGACACTAAATTCTGAAAAAGCAGATTTCCCGTTTTCTAGTTGTTTTTCTTTCTTTTTTTGATGATAACTTTAATAGATTTTTTACATTATATTTAATACATATATTTTCAGAATTCCCACTAACAATGCAAAAAATCATATTTATATTAAAAATAAAAATTATCCGTTCAAATAAAGTTTGGTAAATACATTAAAAGCGATAATTTCATATTGGCCCCGCGCCAAGAATTAATAGCCGAAGAAATCAACAAAGATCACTACAGTGGACTCTCGTTAATGCGTCTCCTCTTAAAATGTACTTCCGGTTAATGCGGAAAATTTCATTACTCCCAGCATATTCTAATTAATGGTAATGACATCGGTTAATTTGAACTTCGGTTAGTGCGGACGAAAAATGGCCTCCCTTGGGTGTCCACACTAACGGGAGTTCACTCATTTACAATCAGCCTTTTTATTTTAGTTATTTCAGTGCTTTAAGCGCATAGTTCGATACGTGTCTTAAATTTGTTTTCTATTTATATTTTATTCTTTTATTTATTGATTGGTGACTGTGTTAATTTCGTTATGGAATATAAGCTGGAGAATAATGCTGAGCTATTTATATTAATTTAAGTGCAAGCGGATTTATCTTTCGTAATCGCCTGCACGCGATAGAAATAGATTTTTTAAAAAATCATGCTTGACAATTATTTAAAAGACAATAAAAATAGCGTTAATTTGCCATACAGTTTTCAAATAACTTGCCATACGGTTTTCAAACAAATTGCATTTGAAAGAATATTTTCCCTTCCCCTATTCGACGGTGTAAAAAGTGAAAGTGTGCGATGTTTAGAAGTTAAAAAAATTGCAATAAAAATTAATGAGAGTTAAATTTAATCGTCTGCTGTTTCTAATATCAAAATGACGTCAGCTTTATGCACGGACACGTTTATCCTTTATAATATAGATATAGGCTCTATGGAAATAAAAGTAATATTAAATACATTAGTATTAGATACAAACAATTAAAAGTTTCCCCTTTGTATTGACCAAGTTTAAAATTCCTTTTGACCTGACATTTTAACTCATTGTGACATGTTATACCTGCAAATATTAGAAAAGGAGTTAAATATTTTTCCATTTCTTCCATCTCAGTTCTCGAAAAATAAGTTGAAGAATCATTATTTCTACAGTATAGAGAAACACATAATCACAGTATAATTTTTAAAAAGTAATAGAGGAGTGTTAACGCTAATATTTTAGAATCACTTCTTAAACAAAGCAACAACATTCTCTATAAATAAATTACTCTTTATACTATGTTCAATGAAAATAATAATAACATTTATATAAAAGTAAAAATAATTTGTCAAATGTAATAATTAAAATTTTATATTTGACTTTTGTTGAAATTATATACGCAGGATGTCATGTTTAGAAAAAAAATGCTAATATTTCAAAAAATCATAAAATGGAAGGAATCTGTGTAACTGAATGGGGTTTACAGGAAATTTATTTTAAAAAAGAGGGATTTTTTTAAGTGCAATAAAAATTTTAGTGTAAATATATACCTACAGAGGGCACTCTAAGTATCCACTTCACTGGACATGTGCAAATTTTAGTCAAGTAAAATACAGGGAGTAGGTACAACAGGCAGCTTATAAATGAGTTAACTTGTGACTGGTTAAAACGTTTCGAGTATGTTCTTATTCGCTGGTAATTTTTTGTGATGGCGGACACATTAAACATTTGTTGTAAAACGGTTTCAATGTTTTGCCTAAACTCAAATGAGCGTTCTTTGCTACAGAATTGTTGTATTTAATTAATGCAGCGCCCACTATTGTCAAGTATGTCAACTAAATATTTTTATCCCCCCCCCCCCCCCCCAAAAAAAAAAAAAAGAAAAATCCGATTGTTAGTATAAGTTTCTAGCAAATCGCATTCTTATATACCGATTTCTTCCACTTTTATGATTTAAAAAAATATTAACAGATTTATGAGACAGCCAGTACCTTCTACAGAAAGAAAGTCTCGTTAAATTACAACGGCATATTGAAATTTCGCGGCAATCCTTTCATTGAAACATGCAGCACATTTGTGCTTAGGATTAAAATCACGTGTTTAAAAAATTAAATGTGTTTTTCTTGTGTTACATGGGAAAAACTTATAAACTCTATTTCATTTTTTAAGTCAATAAAAAATAGCTTTTTTTCGTATTATATCTCATACTTTAAAAATTCATGTTGAAATTTCAAAAAAAAAAAAAAAAAAAAAAAAAAAAATCTATTACTCAAACAATAAATTATTATTTATATAGTCAATATCTTTATTCGTATTTTTTACTTATAGATATTAGAAAAAAAAATAGTGTAACATCTGAACAATGCTGAAAAAAATTACTTCAGAAGAGAAAAATTAGAAAATGTTCATTACAAATATTTGAAAATAAATTCATTGTGTAATCTATTCCTTTTCTCTAAATTTCCCCTTTAAATAAAGAATTGATGAAATAATATCATTAATAATAATTATAACAATCTTAAATTTATGTAATTAGGATTAAAATGTATAGGTACCATAAAAAACTACAATTCTGCAAAAATAAACTGATTTTTCTAATGCCATTTAAAATATCAAATGAACTTCCGTTAAACAATTTCATATATAGGTTATGTAATGTACTTTTAAATATTCATTGCTTAAAGAAGCCTAGGACCGTTAAATCTTCAAAAAGTTGACCTTTTTGAAGAAAAGAAATGTTATAGTATAATGAAAAAGTTTAATATAAATGAAATGTTTTTAATGTTTTTCAGCCTTTTATGACAAGTTGCAGAAAGGAATTCCTATAACTTCACTAGTTATTGCTAGAAATACATCAGGTGTTCTCTATGTAAACAGTGATTAAAAGAACATTCCAAACGCGATTTTATGGAAAAGAAAATGCCTTTTAAATTGATTCTCAAAATATCAGTGCAACCAACTGATTTCCTTGCCTTTTTCTTTTAATGAAAGCTTAGATATTTCTCTAGTCCAGTGATTCCCAAATTTTTATGGCTGATGTACCATTTGAAGAGAATCGCTCTCTACTTTTTAACATGTAAAGAATCATAAATAGAAAACTAACAACAGAGAAAACAACCAATGGATGCAAATAAACATAATTGATTACATTTCATGGAAACTTTCTTTTCTAGGTAGAATTTTTTTAACTTGACAGATGTGCTTTTTCATCCTTGGATGCTTTTTACATATTTGGTGTTATTTCGCTGAAATAGAGTTGTAAGTCAACTTTAATATTTACAGCTCATATTCAAAATGTTAGAATAATTGCTTTTTTTTTTTTTTACAAATTGAAAATATCGTATGGTAATTTAATGTCTTTTAATGCAAATATTTAATGCTAAATTTAAGACACATAAGTGTCTTACTATGATCATGGCATAAATGAACTGATTAAAATGTCTGAATAATGGTGATATGTCTGAAATTAAGACATTTAGAAATTTAGACACTCAAGTGTCTAAATGCGATACAATTGTATCATATGTGTGATGACTGTATGTATAACTGTATTGCAATATGTATGCCAGCACCACCAGAAAATTGTTTTCGAATGGATAACAGATGTTTAAAATATTTTTATCCATTAAATTTCGTTTATTTAAAAAAAAAGTAAATTGATTAGATCATGGGACGTCTGGAAAATTAAAATAGTTTGCTTACTAAAGTTTTGGAACTAAGTTACTTTTGACGCAATAAATAAATCAGTAATTGCTTTTCACAAAATATATTTATTTCCAAGGAAGGGTCACCTCCCCCCCCCCCCTCCCTAAATACTAAGAGATGTACCGGTAGAAAGAAATTTAGGGAGGGACAAGTTTTTGGAACAGGTGTGCCTGGGGTCAACAACGTAATCCGCTTTTCTAAAATGCAGAACATAAACATGAAATAGGCAAACTAAGAATATTTTGTCAGAACTCTTCGTGCAAGAAATTTTTAAAGATATCAACATAAAAATAAATATAACAAGTTTGAAATTTCACGTCAAACGTGGCAAACGTCAAACGAGTGCGATCGTACTATAACTAGTTTTATAAGTATTTTTTGCACTGCATATTGTACTGAATGTATATTTTACTGCACTTCATAAGCGCATATCAATTTCATTCTTTTCGAAAAGCTGTAACATCATTAAAATGCACTTGAAATATTTTTTCCCATTGACCGTAATGTAACGGTAAACTTTAAACTGTACTAATTAAAGTATACATCCGATTTTCATAAAATTTCAAATGACTCGACAAAACTATGCAATAATTATATATTTTAAATTTCAAGGTAAATTTGGGTAGTATTTGCGTTGTTATAGACGGACAGACAGATGGACTGAACGACGATTATAGGTGCTACGTATTTATATAATCACGAACGCATCTAAAAATTTAACAATTAAGAAATAGTAATTGTTCAAAAATAAGTTTCAAACGACATTTTTGAAAATAGAGAATTTTTTTTTTCCTCAATGGGCTCTTTTCCCCCCTGAGCTCCCCCTCCCCACACAGACGCACACACACCGTTTGAGATAAATTTGAAATATATGAACATCAAAAGAAGAAAAGAATTAAAATTGTCTTCTACAAAGTGTTCAAAGGAGGGTTGGTTTCTCTGAAGTAAAATTCTAGTAAAATTTTCCCTTAACGTAAAATTATTCGATAGCCATTTGTAAGAAAAGAAATATCATTTATTTTTAATTCTCAGACATAAAGAAAACATAATTGATTCTATTTCATTATACTGTGAGGGAAAATATTTCTTCAGTTCTTCCTACGTAATAACCACCAGGGGGCACTCTCAGTTGCGCATGCGTGGTTTTAGATGTCTTACGTTCTAATGTACGTTGTAATTTAATTTCAAACTGAAAGTTATTAATTTATTTTCACTTGATTCATATTTTGTGGATTGTGAAGTTCTGTGATTTAATTCGTATCGACTTAGTGTTTATTCGTAACAATTTTATCAATAATACAGTGTTATTAGTCTTCGTTTCGTCAAATCTGATAAATAGAAACTTTTGTCTGGCAGATTATGTTTTGAGAGTGAAAAAATTTCACCCTTTTAATATATTTAGCCGGATGTATAAAGGAATTTTCGTTTTTAAAGATGCAAGTATTTCTCCCTCACGGACCATTAAACTAGCCACCAATTGAAATTGACGCCCCCTGTGCGGATATAATTTTGGATACCTTACATCTTTTTCCCGGTGAATGGGACCCAGACCATGTGTCGCAAATTCTCCGTAAATGTTTTCTCTTTAAATGGAACCCTCACACAAGTCTCTAGCTTTATTAGTTTCTGAGTTGTGCCAAAATTTGTTCAAAGCATTTTGTCTGTTGAATTTCCATGTTAAAATTTTATCTTGCTAATAATTAAGTTTCTGTTCTTAAAAACATCTGCAATCATGTTTCTATATTATTTTCTAACCAATGTTATCCTTAAAATCAGTTTTAATGAGTCTACAGGATGTTTTTGCGGTTATTGAATTTATTGACTTACACAATACTAAGCTTTCTTCTCGAACGGCATTTGTTAATGTTTACTTTGGTTTCATTCGATTTCTATATTTTTCAAAGCTTTATTACGTGATATGTACTGGAATACCCAAGTCTTTATAGCAACCATCCCCGTTTAATAACTGTTTTTAATTATTATATTATGTATGCTTAATAAGTATTTAAAAGAATACAGTTTGAATATCCATTCAACGCCGTTATTCAATCATAACATTCGATTTTTCCTGTCGTAAGCAAAACCGCCGATGATTCATCTGACATCACTACACTGGAAGGAGAAAAAAAGATATAATGTCAATAACACTCTAATGGTTTAGAGAATGATTACACTTGATCTCTTTAGCTATTTTATTAGGCTTTACTGATTATGTGTAGATTTAAGACAAAGTTTTGAAACTAGAAATAATTTTTTCTTTATCTTATTAAAATATATTTATTTATTGATAGTTAAATAGCTCGTGATTATCATCTGATCTATATTTTTAAAAAATTGCCATGTGTACATATAAATGTTAAAGAAAACTTAATTTTTAAGAGGGCACAGGACCTTTTTAAACTTTCAAAAAATCAGTTTTCGGTTTCTGTTTTATTCTGAATGTTTTAAAATTTCTCAACAATGACTGAGTTATTTTCAAAACTGAGTTATAATCATTTATAGACGGAGAGTTGAAGATCAGATCCATAGATATCGAAACTTTAAAAAGCGTTTTCTCGGATTAGCAAATTTGAAGTTTGTGCTTTTGTTGTTACTTTCAAACTATGTAAGTGCAGCTTTTAAAAAATAAACAAATATGCGTTTCTTTATAGTCTACATGCTTAAAAAAAAAAAAAAAATATTTTGTTTATTTATTTGTTTGAACTTGAAAAACTTGAAATTTTTTACTTTTTTATTTATTTTGTGCTGAAATTGAATTTTAAACAAAATTTTGTGTGTATATTTTGGATTTAATGTAGAGTAGGTGTGTTACGATTCTATTTTGTTCAAAAATTGTTTTCTATATGCATAATTTAGAATTTTATCATGCGCACAGCACTTAGATTTTAATTCACGCATTAGTGATATGACTGTTTATATTTAAAATTTAGATATTGTATATACAACATTTATTTTTCTGGATAATATTATAGTTATGAATATACACTATATTGCCATTCATGACCGGCAATTTTCAATTTTAGACATTTTGTCGAATATTTAGAAATATACTTGTCAGATTCTTCTGGAATTTCAGGATTAAAAAGAACAGGTATGACCTCATATTTAGTAATGTCGATTTGATAAGGGGGACAATTAGGGGGTCAACAAAAAAAATCAAAGAAAAAAAATAATACTTGGGATCACCCTGTAAAATAAAATGCACGAAATGATTTATCGCTACCGAATATAAATAAACAGACATTGTGCAATGTGTGTATTCTTTTGTGTAAGAATAGCACGTATATTAATAGAGATATAGCGATTTATTTAAAAAAAATTAAAAAATTCTTGCATGTTTTTTGCTTATAACATACAGGGTTTTCAACCAAATTTAACGCTGATTTCAGGAAAAAATGGCAAAATATAGTAGAAACAATGTAGTGCAATTGAAATATAAATATATTAAATATTTTAGGAAATATGAGCAGTTGTATGAAATAATTTTTATCTGCGCATCCGCGAACGATAACAAGGACCATTTTACATAATTTAATAGTCAACTGTATGGAGCAACTTATAAAAAAAAATCTAGTCAAATATCGTAAAAATTCTGAAAGATATCAGAGTGAACAAATTTTTAGTTGTTCTCTAAAAGCAGCTGAATGATGAGGGATGTTATACACAAATTGTGATTTTTTATTAACTGACTTTCAGAAAAAAATTAATATTTAGTGACTATCTACGAGTAGATTTGGAAAAAAATGCTTCGATTTTGATACTTCTTTTGATCATGGTATGGGCTTGTTCTGGTGGTTATCAGAGAAGAACTAAAGCATCGATAAAAAATGAAAATTAAAAAAATGAAAATTAAAAATGACAATTTGTGTAAAATCCCTTATCATTCAGCTGCTTTTAGAGAACTATTAAAAATTTGCTTACTCTATCGCCGACATCTTTCTGAATTTTTACGATATTTGACTAGATTTTTTTAATAAGTTGCTCCATAGCGTTGACTATTAAATTATGTAAAATGATCCTTGTTATCGTTCACGCATGCGCAGATAAAAATTATTTCATACAACTGCTCATATTTCCTAAAATATTTAATATATTTATATTCCAATTGCACTATATTGTTTCTACTATATTTTGCCCTTTTTTCTGAAATCGGCGTTAAATTTGGTTGAAAACCCTGTATGTTATAAGCAAAAAACATGCAAGAATTTTTTAATTTTTTTAAATAAACCGCTATATCTGTATTAATATACGTGCTATTCTTACACAAAAGAATACACATATTGCACAATGTCTGTTTATTTATATTCGGTAGCGATAGATAATTTCGTGCATTTTATTTTACAGGGTGATCCCAAGTATTATTCTTTTTCTTTGATTTTTTGTTGGCCCCCTAATTGTCCCCCCTTATCGAATCGACATTGGTAAATATGAGGTCATACCTGTTCTTTTTTATCCTGAAATTCCAGAAGAATCTGACAAGCATATTTCTAAATATTCGACAAAATGCCTAAAATTGAAAATTGCCGGTCATTAATGGCAATATAGTGTATATTTGAGGCAGAAAGGGGGAAAAAAAAAAGGTCGTAATTGCATATGATTTGCGTTTAGGTACTTTGAAAAAGGCTTTGTTTTTGATCGTTTCGAGATAGTCAAAGGTCGTGCATCCTATAATATGAATTTGTGTGTGTGTGTGTGTGTGTGTGTTGGGGGGGGGGGGGGAAGAGGATATTTGTCATGCAATTTTCGTAAAGCAAATTTTTCGCAATTGTATGCAATTTTTAAAAAAATCTTTTGACATTGCACTGCTTATAATGATATTTTGAACTTTTAGAGTAGGACATGATTAGAAACAACAAAAAAAATTATTTATCGAAATACTGTAAAAGTTTACAACAGGGGGCTGCGGAATTTGTTCGATAATCAAAGGTGTCTGCTTTTGTGAAGTAAAAATAAACAAATGTCTGGGTTGTGGATTAAAAAAAGTTGTCGCTCAATAAAGGTGTCCGATATTAGGGAATGTTCATTAACCTTCATAACGGACACTCCCGAATACCGGACACCTCTAATTAGCGAACTATAATGTAGGGTTGGACTTTTTTGTAGATGGAGCACTTGATTAAATCATGGGAAAACTGGGCAGTATCCCCTCACTACGCTTTTAGGGGACCCAAATTAAACATGCAATTTTTGTAAAGCTTTTATTTTAAATTTGTTTTGACATTGTATTGATTATAATCAATATTTTGAACTTTTAAAGTAGAATAAGATTAAAAACTAAATAAATTAAAAAAAAATCTAAATTCAGTAAAACCTCTCAATCACGGGCACCTCGGCAACGAATGGCGGACAAATTCCGTAGTAGCCCCCTATTGAGAGGTTTTATTGTATTTAGATTAATTTAATTGTATTTAGATTAAAAATCTAATATTTAGATAAATATTTTTTGTTTTAATCTTATTCTACTATAGAAGTTCAAAATATTGATTATAATCAGTACAATGTTGATAAAAGATTTAAATTATCAGCTTTACGAAGATTGCATACCAATTTTGAGAGCCCCTAAAATTTGGCTGTATGGGGGTGGAGGGGCAGGACCATGGTCAAATATTTTTCCAGGATTCATTGTGGTCAAACATGGCTGCGTATTATGCTTGCAAAAACAAACGGCTGCGATTCAGACGTTTGAAGTGTCTGAAATTCAGACGCAAGAAGTGTCTGAAAAAATTAAGACATTTTAAAATGTCTGAAAATTGAACACTCCGTTTCAGACACTTAAGTGTCTGAATTTCAGACATTTCAATTTACAGTGTGGCCACCAAACTCACCAGACCTTAATCCCATCGAAAACTTATAGTGTATAATAAAGAAAAAACTCCAAGAATATCCTCCTTCAAGTAAAACAGAGTTAGTGGCACGTATAAAATCTACTTGGGCTAATATTGATAGAAATGTTTGTAAACGCCTTGTATGTAGTATGCAAGATCGATTGTACGCTGTTATGAAAGCTAAAAGGGATGCTACAAAGTATTAACTACCATTTACTTCATATTAATAATAATGTTGCGTAAAATAAAATATTCTAATATTTTGAACCAATCTCAATTTTATTCTAATATCTTGATGCGTTTCAGAAAGCTGTATACCTAATTTATTGTACTGTATTTTATATTTTGTAAATTTTAAAATCTTATCTAAACATTCCAGATTCAATTTATAATAAATTTAATTGCATTTACTTAGTATCAAAAATAAATATATGAAAAATAATTTTTTCTTATTACATTTTCTCAATTATTCTGATATTTTGAATATGAGCTGTAGTCTGTTTTAGAATTTTGTTTTTAAAAGAAGCAATGGTATTATAAACTTTTTTTACTGACTCATTAAGCTGTGCCACATCGAATGCATTATGAACACAGACTCGTGGTGCACTCCAGAATCTCTTCGCATAATGCCAAGGGGTACACACTTTTTTTTTACTGACTCATTGAACTATGCCACATGGAAGGCATTACGAACACAGAATGTACCATAGTGTACAGTCGTGAAAAAAAAAAAAGTAAACACCCCCTACTAACTCCTCAACAAATTATCGTAGAATAAAGTTGCTGGTACCGAACGATTGGGAATAAAGTCTACTTTTAAATGATGTATATAAAATTTGCTTAGGGGGGCATCTACATATTAAAACGAATCCAAACTTCATTTTTTCAATGATAATACCCAATTTTAACGAGATATTTCAAATATTCATTTCAAACTATGCCTAGACACCGAATTTCAAGTCATTTGAATGATAAGTTTTTGAATTATAAACATTCAAAATTTAGTGCTTCTAATGTTAAATTACATTTTCATATTTTTATTTATATCTCCAGAAATTATGCTCCTAATATGCTAATTTTTTGTGTAGCAATAATACTAATATACCCAAACATAAATATGCTAAATTTGCAATTTTTATAATTTTATGATATGAATTATGAATTATGAAATTAATATTCGAAAAAATTATGAATTGCAACCTACAATTTTTTTGATGGATTTAGATTTATTAAGTCCTGCTTTATAGAAATCCAAAAGTTCACATTTTTCTTCCAAGTAGTTTTCAAATTATGCTTAAAAAACGGCAAAATGATGGTTTAAGGGGCCGTCTATAATAGAAGTGACTAGATATTTTGAAATTTCTTCTGCTGTCCTGTAATCTATCAGGCTTCATTGACTTATAAGGTGCCTTGATTAAGGTGGGGGCTCTCTCGGTTAACAATCGAGTTCCGAACTTCAATTTGGATACAGCCCTTAAAATGCGCTCGTTTTAAAATAATTAATTTCTCAGAAACTTATGGTACGAATTGCATAAAAATTTGTTTTTAGGCTAATTGAAGGGTGTAGAGTTCATTTATGATGTCAGAATTGTGTACACTGCTATTGAAAAAAAAAAAAAAAAGTTAAGGTTCGTTTTCATGGGCGTAATCTGGCGGGGGCGAGGGGGGGCATATGCCCCCCTAGTTTTTCAGGAGCAGGACAAAATTTAACTTTTGCCCCTCCAGTTTTTTTGTTAAGGGCGAGTTTTATATTTCAATTTTCTATTCTTTTTTTTTTTTAATTCAACCATTAATTTTCTACTTTTGGTGTGAACTAGAATGAATCCTGGATAATTAAAACTACCGAGAATTAATGTCTTTATGTTCATATCAGTAATTTCCGTCTTGTGTCTTCAAAAAATTTTAATCCAGTAATGAATGTTCAAGTAAAAATATTTCTCCTGCTCTGTTTTGTTTTTCAGAAACGCGGAACTTATTTTCCCTTTTCCATTATAAAGCTGTTTATATGCAGGTGTGGAATAGATCTCTTGATTTACGTCTGTAGACTCTGATCATTGTCATTTTCTAAACTTGTGATAATATGAACAAAACTTCCTGATCCACCCGGCTATATCTTTCTGTATTTCAAGTTACAAGTCACACATTATTAATTCGAGGTGCCCATAAGAACTACAATAGGTTTCACTGAGGAAATTCATTGAACACAGAAATATAAATAAACATTTTCTGTTTATAAAACAAAAACCCCATTTAATACGTTTTTAATTTATAGCGCAGAAAATTTGCAATTAAGTAGCGTAAAGGTACTTTATTGTTAGTTTTAAGTTAGTTTTAAAAGGAATAGGAAAATCTGTCATCATATTCAGTTTTCAATATTCACTTGTCTTTATGTCATTTCAAAATTAGTAAACGTAAAAACATATTTAGAAGTCTATTTCGGATTTTAACTCAAGTACAATTGGAGAATACTGGAAAAAATAAAAAATTCAGAGAAATTGAGACAGATGTTCCAAAAACTAGACATTTTTTTCATCAAAATACTATAAATTTTATAAAAAATTGTATTTAATATTTTGAAAATAAAAACAATATAAAAAACTAAGTATTTCTATTTGGGTCTTTAAGCGGGGTCCACTTTGAAAATTGTGTAAAATTAAAAACGTTTCAATTAAAATAAACAAATTAAAAACAGTTGTTTGATTTAAATATTTATATGGATGAATTATCTCGATTAATCTTAAACCAGTACGAATGGGGTTTAAATCTGATAAAATTATCAACTAAATTATTTTATGAAATTATAAAATCTCAACAATGATTAAAATTTCCCATGCGAATTTTTTTTTTTCCCAAAACCCTTTCAAATTTCTTAAGTATGTTAACTTTTTTTTTTTAATATAAATATGTATCTGTATTAAAAACATGGATTGCTTATCAAAATTTTAGCTATCAAATGCCACTAAATGTCATAAATAAAGGGAAAATATCAAGAAAGCTCCCCCAATTTTCAGAAAATATATTTATCATATTAAGTAAAAGGTAAATATTGTTGTACTAATTGATAAGTATGAAAACGATACATATACACGTGCACTTTTAGGGTAATACATTATCCTATATACATTACCCTAATATAATTTAGGGTAATACCGTAGGGGTAATACGGCCTCTCCTTTAAAATGAATCTTTAATGTATACAAATGTTCTCTAATTTAAACAATAAGTTAGATTCTGATTTTTATAGTTTTTTCCAATCTCTGCATTCTGTTCCATCTAGCTCTGCTTCCATCGAGAGTATTTTCTCTATATTTAGATTCATATGGTCTAAATTGCGGGACAGACTAGGCTCAGAGCAGTGTGAAAAACTAGTAAAGATTTATAAATATTACCATAAAAATCAAAGTGAATGTGATTTTGATTGGTAAACTATAAAAAAGATCAATTATAATTATTTTAAATATTACATTGTGTAAATTATATGAAATATATTAAATAAATTAAAAAAAATAAATATTCTGAAATAAACTACCACCTGATTACAACAAATACGACTGATTTTTGTTTACTTATTTTTATGTAATTTTGATAAAAGAAACCACCTAGGTTTTGAGCTTAAAAGGTAAACTTTTATTTTGTATTTCTAAACACTATAGGGGGATTTGCAGACTCAGAAATGATTTTTAGCAAAAACCCACTTTTAACGAAAACACAGGCAGGTTTTTGTTGGTGGACCAGCTCAGAAAAAAACGGGTGGGTTTTCCTGGGCTGGGTCCACTTTGCCAACCCTGATTAAAATAATCATTGATTTTTAATCATTCAGAAACTGCACGTAACATTTGTAAAAACTAATTTTTATGCATCATACTTATGTAAAAAGCCGTTTTTTGTTATGAAATTTCTTGTGCTTTATTTCAGAATACTATAGGCTAACGGGTAATGTTTCATGCCATCCATAACTCATAGAACGTTTAAATCAAAAAAGAAAATTAATTACAGCATACACCATCCCTTTAAAATAATTTATTATTTTTTTTAATGTAATTTAACTTGTCTTTGTAGAGTTAAAGCTTAAAATGTAACTTTACTTGGAAATCGGTTTAATCTGTTTTATTAAAAATTTTAACTAATGTTGTTAACAAACTTTATAATGTTGTTTTTCAAGAACCATTAGGCAACGTTTGATAATATAAGGCTTTAAAATAGTTGTTAGCACTTACCAACAAAGTTTAAAAGTATTTGCGACTTCTCACTCCTGTTTGTCCAACCGTCTTTTTCGCCGTTTTTCTGCTCTCTGACTCTATAGTAACTATATTTGGATTTCCACTGTATAGATATATGCTTTTGAGGTTTACTAATACAAATTACCTTTTAAAAACATTACCTAGTGAAAATGAAGTATGTAACTGTTATAGCTCGTTAACAGGAATACACAAAATTTTTCTATTGGGGGGGGGGGGGGGGGGGGGCGGAGGAGATCGTTTGCGGTGCATTGTAGTGATGCTACGAGACATCAATATGTGTCACTAAGGTGGGCTACAGTATTCCTTCTAAAGAGTATGAAGTACCATATATGACTGATTATGAACCGTAATTTCTGGAAGTGTGGTTTCAGCTGTGGGAGGCATTTTAAAACTTAAATTTTAGTTCATTACGTGGTAAGTATAACTCTACAGATTATATACAGAGCTGCGCGGAAGAAAGTTCAAGGGCGTGAATTCCTAAAGCATATTTTCAATTATGTTAGGTATTTATAATAGGCATTTTCAGCTGAATTATATATATTTTATTATTCGAAAAGATACTTGTAGAATATAAATAAATTCATATGGCAGTTCAAAAGAAATGCCACCTATGGATGGCAATTACTATAAATGTATTTATAATTGTAAAGTGCGTTTTCTAGCTTAAATAAATTTCGGTATATTATGTCATAAAGCGTATAAATACAGATTTACAAAAAAAAAAAAAAAAAAAAAAAAAGAAAGAAAGAAAGAAAACGAAAGTAAGAAGAAAATCGCATTAACGTCTTCAGTTTCAACTGTTTTACGCGTTTTTCAACTAAATTTTATTGCATTATTCACATATTGATGTATTGATTGACTACACATATAAATAGTAACTCCATAGAAAAACCTTTTTAGTTCTTTTATGCGTTTTTGCAGCTGATTTAAATTTTAGTTTCACTATGTGGTACGTTCAAAGCTCTGTAGATCATATACAGGGTTGCACAAAATAATGTGCATGCATTATATGATCTGGGCAGAAATTTTTGAAAATGGATTTATAGCTGCGTTCTGTGTGTTTTAATTGTTTATCTAGATATCTCATTTTATTGTATTATTAACAGTAGCCTAAAAATGTGAGAAAAGGTTTCGTAATCTATAACCCATAAACAATCTTTCGTTCTAATTTTTTTCAGTTGAAACGTTGTGAAGAGGTACAGTTCAAAATTTCGAAATTTAATGACAATATTAATTTTTAAATTCTTAATCTAAAATTATTCCATGTATCCTAAAATGCATCACAGCAAAGTTTCTGAGTCAAAACGCCAGCTGAGGATTTTTTAAAAATAGAATTTTATCTTTTGTTGCCGCCTTGAATGAAGGGTTTAAACATTTATCTTAACCACCCCCTGTACTACCATCACCACCATTTAATAAAATCTTCGAAAGCCCAAGGCTTTGACAAATTTTTATTAAGTTTGTTTGAACTTTTTTCTAATTGAACATTGTATCAGACATAAGATATATACCACTTGTGCATTCAACATTTTAAAATATTCCTTTAAAAACATGAAACGTGTAATTTAGGATTTCCCCATATATTTCGTATATGGTTGAACATTTAAAATTTTGTTTAAATATTAAATTTTTTAAGTATTTAATTTCAGTGTCTGTATGTGTCCGCGGTGATGTGAAGGAGGGAGGGGGGGGGGGGGTATAATTTTTTACAAAAGCGTTCAGAGAAGTTTGCCCCCGCAGTTTTAAAGCCCAAGTTACGCCTATGTTCGTTTTAATATGTAGATGGCCCTCTAAGCCAATTTTATCTATATCATTTAAAAGTAGACTTTATTTCCAATCGTTCGGTACCAGTAACTTTCTTTTACGATAATTTGTTGAGGAATTAGTGGGGGGTGTTTACTTTTTTTTTTTCCACGACTGTACCATGGAATCTCTTCGCATAAAATCAAAGCGGTATGCGTGCCTTTGGGAAACACTGCTTTAGTCCATGATTGATGCTTTTTATTCGGTTTTTAGTCTAAGTCATCTTCATCACTTAATTCGTTTTAAAATTTTATTTTTGAAAGAGTCAATGATATGAAAAACACTTTTTTTTGACTCTTTGAGCTGTACGACCTACAATACAGGTTATGAACACCAGACTCATGGTATACCCTAGAATCTCTTTACATAAGTCCAAGGGGTACGCGTACCGTACATTTGAAAACCCTTCTGTAGTCATATGATCGATGCTTACTCGCTTTTTACTCGTGAGTCATCGTCAACATTTAGTTTGTTTTAGAATGTTGTTTTTAAAAGAGTCAATTAGCTGAAAACCTTTTTTACTGACTCATTTAGCTATGCCACATCAAATTATGGTTATGAACTCAGACTTATGGTGTACCCTAGAATCCTTTTATATAACCCAAAGGGGTTCGTGTACCGAACATTGGAAAACTCTGCTCTAGTCCTTGATCGATGCTTTTTATTCGCTTTTTAATCGTGAGCCGTCTTCAATATTTTGTTTCTTTTAAATGCTGTTTCTAAAAGAGTCAATTAGATCAAAACCTTTTTTTTACTGACCCATTTAGATATGCCACGTCGATTGCTGGTTATGAACACAGACTCTTGGTGTACCATAGAATCCCTTCACATAACCCCAAAGGCTACGCGTACCACACTTTGGGAAAACCTGCTCTAGTCGATTCATTTTAAGCGCTTTTTAGTCGTAACTATCTTCAATATTTAGTTTGTTTTAGAATGTTGTTTAAAAAAAAATAATTAAATGAAAACTTTTTTAGTGACACATTTAGCTGTGCCATATCGAATGCATTATGAACACAGACTCGTGGTATACCCGAGAATTTCTTAAGATAACCCCTAGGAGTACGCGTACCACACTTTGGGAATTCCTGCTCTAGTCCTTGACCGATGCTTTTATTGGCTTTTTAGTCGTAAGTCATCTTCAACATTTAGTTTGATTTATAATTTTGTTTTTGAAGGAGTCAATTAGATGAAAACCTTTCTTTCTGAAACATTTAGCTGTGTCACATCGAATGCTAGTTATGAACGCAGACTCGTGGTTTGTGCAAGAATCTCTTCACATAATCTCACAGGAGTATGAGTGCCACACTTTGGAAAATATTTCTCTAGTTCTTGACCGATGGTTTTTATTATTTTTTTATTATTTGCTTTTTATAAACAAAATAACATCCGTTATTTTCTTATAAACTGACGCATTAAAACAGGCGGCCCGCAATCTTGTTAAAAACGTAAAATGTTAAAAAACAATCTACCAAAGGACAAGACAATTACGTACATTTTAAAATGCTGTTCGTGGTATTGGTTTTAAATGAAACCACTTGGAGAAATTTCGGGTACCGCGGAAGGATACATGCGTTGTAAAATGAAGCAAAAGCGAATCGAAAAGGCGATTTTTTCAATAAAATTTTTAAAACTGATTGATTTTTTAATTTTCTAAATTTGTGGATTTAGATGAAAGTACAATTTGAACAATATTTGCCAGTAATTTGCAAGCATCGCAAAATTTTTATGAAAAAATCTAAATATTTCTACTTTGTTCCTAAACGTAAATCCCCCTTTAAGATATGCTTTTTTTAAATACCTTAAAATCTTCGATGCACCCTTAAGAGGCTACTTCAGTCAAATGAAAAAACGCATTCGCTAATGCTAATCTTATGGAAGAAATTTATAAAGATATCTCGGTCGCATTTCAATATTTTTAAATGATTTCTTTTGCATTGAATAGTTGAAATCGATCTGTATGCAGGTCGTTTTTTACTTTTTCGATTTTGATTGCAGATATTTTTATGAGGATGCTTTTACTTTCGAAATCGGTTCCGAAAATGAAAGTGTCCTCATAAGTAATTCCTCTAAAGAAAATCAAAAAAGTAAACAACGGCCTTTGTACAGATCGATCTCAACTATTCAATGCAAAAGAAATCATTTAAAAATATTGAAATGCGACCGAGATATCCTTATAAGCTCCTTCCATAGGATTAGCAATGGCGAACGGGTCTTTTCGTTTGACTGAAGTAGCCTCTTAACAAAATTGTAGGTCATGCGACATGTGAGCCACCTGTGTTCTTTATTAATAAACGAAAAAAAAAAAGCAAATTCTTTTGATGATTTGAGTTTTAGACATCATCAATTAAGAATATTCATGAGGTTAAGTAGAAATCAACGCACATTCAGAAATGGGCTTGGCGACCTTCTATTTGTTTATTTATTTATCTTGTGCTTTTATGATTGTAGAGAGGTGTGGGATGTGCTGAGGTGGTTTTTAGCAAGTTATTGTGAAAAGAAAATATTGCTCAATATTGTATTTTTATAATATGCCGCAATTATGGTTTAGTAAGTTTTGAATCTTCCATTTATCGGAAGATAACTTAACGAGCGAATATGCTTTTAATTAGTTTTATAGATATAAAGAAAACTAATGATATACAAGCTGAATGTGGTGGAAGAAAATATTTAGATATACTGCCACGTGAGGAAATAATTTGTGAAGCATATGTGTCTGCTGTTCTTTTCTAAATAGTTTGCAAACGTTAAAAATAAAGTTAAAAATGTACATGCGCAAAATTTGTTGAGTATATGAAAGAAATAATGTTTTATAATTTTTATTTTTTTGTAGTATGAGTGAAAATGTACTGTCTAATGAGGAAAAATAGGGGGAAAACTACACGAGTTTTTATTTACGAATCATTTTTAATGATGTCACAAAAGTATTATTAGGCTCATAATAATGTCATTATTATTTTTTTTTTTCACGTTGTGGTAAATAATAATTTAAATAATTTTTCAAGAAATAAGTTTAAACTACTATTTTATCAAAACTACAAGTTACTTTGAATAATTGAACTAACTGATTGTTCAAAAGTATTTCACATTTTAATTTGTTCTATACCAGGGAGCTCGTACCAGACTTTCGCAATGCAATCTTTGAGATTATTTGCAAATACGTTTTTGAATTAATTTTTAATTAACTGCAATTTTTAATCTCACAACATCTTTTAGCAAAATGTGAATATATTATGTCAAAAGCGTGTACAAAAGTTATTGGTATAACATCCCTTTCATGGGTGCGCGCTTTGTATATGCATAGGAAAATAGATAGTGACATCAGAAAATATATATGTCTGTTGGTACAAGAAAAGCAAATTTTTAACATTCTTTAAGAAAAATAAATTAACGGGATGTACTTGATTTTGATACTAATTTAGTTGCTTAGTTTAAATTTTTTTAAATTATTTATACTTAAACTTTAGTCTGTTTTTCAATTAATGCGTAATGATAATTAGTAATATATTTGAAGGGTATTTTTTGTTTGCATATATTAAGTGATGTTGTGGCTCAAATACTCAGAATTATTTCACATTTATCGTCACAAAATTTTCAGCAATTTGTAGTTATAACCTATCCTATTTCAAACAAACATTCATTGAAATATTTTCCCTATGACTCTAAATTAGGGTACTACTGTGTGAATCACCCGAACGAGGCAAAAGTTATGGGTCCTTTTACGTTCCCTATAACAAAGAGCGCGAAATAATTTCAAGATACAACATTATCACATTCGCACACGAATTGCCGCATTTCTTCACTTTTAATCACTCCTCCGTTCATTTTATGTTCGCCCTAACTCGCTGCAGAACAAAAGGCATTTTCTACAGTCAGAGAATGGCTCTGAAAGGTCTTTCCAATAACGTAGCTTTTAAAATTCATAATAATTCTCTTCTGTTTCTCCTTTCCTCTCCCTTATCCAAATCAAACTTTTGTTATCGCCGTACACAACAAGGTTATTACAACTACCTGGTACAGTGTGCGAGACACGATAAAATTGCGGATCTGGATTTTACTGCCAACTGCACTCGTAAAATTAAACCAAATAACATCGGGAGACCGAATCGGATTCCGGTGTGTTTTACGAGGGGGCGCCCCCCGGAGATAGGGCTGGATACTAAACGCCTCATCAAGATTCAAAAGGAATTAATTTGGCGGATGCCGATCGTTTCCTTCAGGGTCCAAGGTAATCACATTGTTGGAAATGTCATGGATCGCTCCCTTTGGAAATACAGGGACAACTGTTTGGTCAAGGGGTTGTCCATTCTCTGACAAAAGTATCTGGACTACGTGACGAATAAACGGAAAATTATAAATGTGGCATAATTTAATTATTCTTGAACTTCCGGAGAAATTTAGCATGGATAATCTTTAAAGAATATTTTAATTTAATTGCAGTAAAGTGGTGTACAAGAGAACACGGCTTAATTTCTTACAAAAAGTACAAAAAGTCCTTTACAAAATATTATCAATGAGAAATGAACATGTGTCTTTATCTATATTCTACCTACGTTTATAAGATCTATCTTTTCATAATTTTAATGGAGGAAAATAATATGTTTGAAGACGCACACAGGTAAAATTCCCAGAAAATGCCAGAAATACACCCGTAAATAAAAGTTACACAGCTTCCGTGCACGACTGCAATGGATTAATAGCCTTAGAATTTGGTTTCAATATTTAATTATTTCGCTTAATAAATGCATGAAATGGCTTCAGTTTTGCACTGAGCCTCGTACTATAAAAGAATCACACTATAAAAACAAGAGTTTTCCATTCCGACTGTAAGTTTATTCCATAACAAATAATGTAAAATGCGATAAAATTGATCTTACACTAAGTTACTTCCTATAGTTACCTCACCTGTTTCAAACAATACACTGTACAGCACAATAAAATATAAAAACTCATTACACCAAATGACAACAATTTTCTGATTTTTTATAAAAGTTTAACAAAAATCGTTCACATACATAGAAAAAAGAAAATGAAAATGAAAAGAAGGGTTAAAAAAAGGAAACGAAAAGAAAGGGAAAAGGAAAAAAAGAGAAAAAAAGGAAAGGAAAGGGGAAAAGAAGAGAAAAAAGAAAAAGGAAAGAAAGGGAAAACAAAAAGAAGAGAAAAGAAAGAAAAGAAAGAAAGGGCAAATAAAAAGAAGAGAAAAAAGAAAGAAAGGGAAAAGAAAAAGAAGAGAAAAGAAAGAAAAGAAAAGAAAGAAAAGAAAAGAAAGGGCAAATGAAAAGAAGAGAAAAAAAGGAAAGAAAAAAAATTATGCACTCGCAGTTAAGTTTTAAAAAATGGATGAATGTGGTTAATCCTACGATCATTTTACTCATGTATGTGTGCTTTGCACTCATGGCAAATAAAAGCCGCTCCCCTCCCTCCCACATGAATTCGGCCATTCTGATACGTTTTTCCAAGTTGATCGATTTTGCGACAACACCTGATTTTTTGTTCGAGGATCGAATCAAATTTCACTTGAATTGATTGTTCGAGAACATAACTGTCCGAAAATTGTGGCGTTCGACAACCGAGATTATACCGTACCTAAATTTTACACAAAAGACACTTTAAAACTACAAAACTACGATCATTGCCACATGCAACCGTAAAATTAAATCAAACGACATCGGAAGACCTAATCAAACTATGGTGCGTTTTACGAAGAAACGACAAATGTGAATGGATATTAAACGCTCATTAAGATTCAAAAGCAATTAATGATGACAACCTTTTCCTTCAGGGTCGAAATAATCAGATTCCCTAAAATCAACATCAATTGCTTGACTGAACAACTGCCCGTACTGACGGAAGTCTTAGGACTTAGTTGAGTTGAAGTTCAATCAAAATTTACAAATTATGCATCTATTAATTTCTGGTCATTTTTCAAAGACTGTTTAAAATTTTATGAGTTTTCATGATAAATGCTAAGTACCTCTCGATGAATATATTCCAATCTTTTCACTCTACTTATTTTATGTTTCAACGTTTCGTATAAAACTGAAAAGGCCATTACAAATCGTCGCTGATAATTAACAAAGAGAGCGTACTTTTATCAAATGTCTATTTGCTCATAGCAAGTACAAATGTCCAAATCTTTGCAAAAAAAAAAAAAAAAAAAAAAAAAAACAAGAAAAAATTAAATAGTCGGATGTGGCAATCCCAAAACTTTGTTCTATCTCATACCTGATAATACTTCCTAAAAAATGCAGCATATCAGCGCCACCGTTTAGATGATTTACACCAAATTCTAATTATGAACAACTTATGTCAACTTCTAACTGAATTTGAAGTTTGATGAAAATCCGTGCATTAGTTTTTGAGATAGAGCTATTGTCGAAATTGTAAAACATTATGCACAGCAGTGCCACCTGTTGCCAGGCGATTTACACCAAAGACTAATTAGGACCATTTTATACCAGGGAGTAACTGAATCTGAACCTTGATGAAAATTGATGCATTAGTCCTTGAGATACAGCTATTGAGGAAATCTTGAAAAATGCAGCATAGCGGCGCCACTTGTTGGGCGATTTACACCAAAAATTAAACACACTAATTTATATCAGGGGCTAACTGAATCTGAAGTTTGACGAAAATTCGTGCATTCGTTCTTGAGATAGATCTATTGCAATAATCATGAATAATGCAGCATAGCAGTGCCACCTGTTGGACGCTTTTCACCAAAAAGTAATCAGCATTAAGCTATAGCTATATCATTGACTAACTGAGTCTGAAGTTTTATGAAAATCCGTGCAGCAGCTCTTGACATATAGTTATTGCGGAAATCATGAAAAATGCAGCATAGCAGCACCATCTGTTGTGAGATTTACACCAAAAAGTAATCAGCACCAGTTTATATCAAGGTTTAACTAAATCTAAAATTTTGTAAAATGTCGTGCATTAGTTCTTGAGATAGAGCGCCCACAAAATTTTTGTCACATACAGATAGAGTGACACAGTAACCGACAGAGTGATCGAGTGACAGACAAACTCACAGACAGACATTTTTTAAAAACTATCAAATCCTGTTCAGGATATTCTAAAATGCATAAATCCATCGAAAACCAGGAGTCGAAATTTTTCACGAAACCAATACTTTCTTCTTGTAAAGATAGAAGAAAGTAATAAGAGTGACACAAAGAGACAGATAAAAACAAAGGAAGGAGACCAAGAAGAGTCTGTATCTGCTACAAAACAGATTTATGTATTATCTACCCTAGATATATCTAATAATAAAAATTTTCACCTCTTTTTCTTAGTAAAACTATTCCAAATTCTTAATATTTTTCCTTTTTTACCTATCTTTAATAATATCTTAATATCTTTTGTCGTTTATTTCATGCATTTAAAGTTGCGTATTCTTTTATTATTCTAAAAACCTTAATCCATTCGCCTAATCTTATAAAACCCATTAAATTACTTTTTCATTTTATTCTAAAACTAAATTCTGTTTCTTTCGAATGTTTTAATATCATTTATTCTTTTGTGTTCTATACCCACAATTCCATGCGTCCGTCAGCACTATTTGCACTCTAATTCATTATTGACGTCATCCTTACCCATCGAATCGCAATCTGTTTTATGTCCCATCCTTCCCCACCTCTCTTCTAGCATTGGTCTTTTACCTTTCTGTAACCGTCCGCGCGCTGTTTTTTCCGAGTACAAATATCGTTACATCGGCGAAGGAGCGGAAGATTTTACGTTTTTCTGGTTGTCTAATTAAGCTGCGTCGCTTGGAGTGAACGTTCTAATGTGTAGAACCTATTCTTATAACATCTAACGTTTTATGAAGCGATGATCGATTTTTGAGAGTGGATGGAATAACCACTGGAAGTGTTTTACTATGTTTTTTGTCAATAAAACCAGTTTAAAAAATGACGATGACTCTCTATATTCATTACGCAAGGGAAATTATCTCAATGTGTTTCGAGCCTGTCTTTTCTCGCCTGCAATCCGATATTTTCAATATAACGGATGGATGATTGATTGCTCTACTACAATTCATGTCGAGGTGTACTGGTGTCGACTAAATATCTGAAAGTCGGTAGCAAAATGCTACATATATATAATCCCAATGAAACGAATTTATGAAATGATTTTATGAAACAACTGATTATGTTTCACGGCTGTTTCTCCTAAAATATGGAATGCTTGGCGGTAAAATTAATACCAATTATCCGGATTGATCTACAGGTCTCAAAACTGGTATTATAATTCTAAAATTTGAATTAGTTTTCGAGATATTAATTTTTTTCTAATTTTAATGAAATTTCTCTAATGATGGCAACAAAATTGTTGCCTTTTAGTGGCAAAAAGGGAGAAAATGAAAACCATAGGGATTATTAGATTTCTTCTTTTTCGCCATTTTCAAATTGAAATTGAAATTATCTTTTATTTCAATCGATGGTGCACACAATATTGTGGGTAAATTGTTTTTTATAAAAATTGAAAAAAAAAAACTTTTTTTTTACATTTAGATCGTTAGGAATCAGGATATTTTAGAAACTGAAATTGTAAAGTAAAATTATTAAAAACAGAAAGAAAATTAAAAAAAAATTCAATTACATGATCAAGAGTTAAAAGCAGAATTAGAAAAAGTGTTAAAAGCAGAATAGGAAGAATTACATCAAAATATATACATGTAAATATTTCAAAAGTACGAAAACTTTAAATTAACAAATTTATTACACGCGAAACACATTTAAAGGTGATAATTACGTCATATATAAAATGGCCAAATAATAAATATCGTCATAGTTATAGTGCCTAAAATAATTGAAATAATACGCGTAAAAAGCTTTTAATTGTGGATATTAGGTCATATTTAAAAAGCTCAAAAAACAATGTATTCCCAAATACTTTTAAGTTAATTAATGTATGTATCCGTGAATCTTAAAAGAGAAAAAAAACTTTAAAATAAATAAATTACCTATTACATGATAAATGCATTTAATAGTGAAAATTACATCATATATTAAAACGATGCATTTAAAATCGTTTTCATTCCGGAGAATTTTAATGCGACGTCACTTGGCATAAAAGTAGTGGGGCTAGCAAATTTGTTTATATATTGCATCACATGATGCAGCATAAATATAGGTAAACGTATGCGCAAAATGCTTTCGATTTATTTTCTATGAATTACAATTCGATAAATATGTATTAGAAAATTCCAATATTCTTATTAATTAATATAAACAACATACATTGTATGAAAAAGGCCTAGCGGTGCATTAAAATAGAGAAAAGAATTCATGAATAAGCTGTACCTGTTTCTGAAAATATCTAAAACTCGATCAAAACTTAATATATAAGCGTGAAATTTCGAAACATAAAGCGACATTTTTAACCTAACACTTTTTTTCAAGCTAATTTTCAAATGTGTAATTGATATTACTTATCAATCCCAAAAACAGCCGTCAGTTATTACGACAAAGAAATGATGAGGCCATTGTAACCGAAAAATGCTCCATTCAAACGGAAAAGCATGGCAAACTGATTACAGACGATAGCCGCCATTATAGTGATACTATTATTCAATCTTCCATAACCTGGTAATATTTCTTAAACTGAGCGCACATTACTACATATTTTTAGATGTTGTGAAGCCCGAACGGGGGTTGGCGGGCGTAGCTCACAGGAGGCTGAGCCCCTTAGATTTAGTATAAATAAAAGCCAATGTATAAGTTTTAGATATACTTAATAAATCCGCAACAAAAATTAAATATGCAATACACATGTCTACGCAGAAAAAATAATTGATGCTGATTCTTCTTTCATCCGAATATTAAGGTTGCTTATGTTGAAGCTATTCACTCAACATTCATTCTTCTTATGAGGACGCGAGTTTCAAAAGTCACTTTATGTAGAAAATCAAATTTTGGGAAATCGCGAACAATCTCTCACTGCGTCTGTTGGTTTTCATTGTGAACGAAGAATTTACAATGCCAGAAAAACACGATAAAACTAGTTTTTTTGCAGACTGTCGTGTGTTTTCGATGCAGGTTCACCAATAGAATAGATTGATAAAAAAAACTCGTTCTTTAAAATTTTGCGTAAAGTGAGTTTTGAAACTCCCGTTTTCATACATATGTATGAAAAAGAACAATAATTAACAATCATAACAATCAACAATGAACAATCTTAATTTTTCAATTCCGAATTTTATTCTGTATTCTGTATTATTATGTTTAAAGATCTTCCTGAATTCCTTTTGTGATTTTTTTATTATTATTACGGAAGACTAATGTTGTTGCTGTAAAAAATAAAAAAGTCACAGATATTAAAGTTATTTACTTTAATTTTCCCCTTTATTCTTTCTTTTTATTTTATTTTTAAACTAAATTCTAAATTTTAAACTCTTCTAATGGTGTTGCTGTAAAAATTAAAAAAGTCACAGATATTAAAGTTATTTACTTTAGTTTTCCTCTTTATTCTTTCTTTTCACTTTATTTCTTACTAAATTACTTACTAAATTTTAATTATATTAATTATATAATATATCTATATATATAAAAGCCGTTCTCTGAGTGTATGTCCTTTATACAAATCTTCAATTTTAGACCGATTTGCACGAAACTTTCTGTACATGCGTTTTAGAACGTGGAAAAGATCACTGTCCTCTTTAAAAAATCATCAGACCAATATTTATCCCATTTTTATATCACCTTTCACAATTTAACGTTATAGAAATATCCTTTTTAAAATTTTCAAATTCAATAGTTTCTTTCCTGTTGCCACACATCTAAAAAACTGTTCAATAATTAAAAAAAAATTTGATAACTCGAGTACTTTATTTTATAAGCCAATAAAAATTCGGATTGTCTCACTATATTTTTGCTGTTTTTGAAATTGACGTCATTCAAAGAAGAAAATGCGCATTTTTCATACATTTATGTAAAAACTTTAACTAAGCATGTATTAAAATGACGTAGTACTTTAGTTGAATGTTTCTGAAGTTAAAATATCTATTTTAATGAAGCCGTTTCGATATCAAGAAATCAATTAAGGAAAAACATAATAATAATAAAAAATCGTTTGCTAGATATGACGTCACTTTCGTCAACATAATTTCAAACTGGTTCTAAAAACCGGCTGCTACAATTTATTTCCTATTTCTTTCTAAGGCTGTATCTTTAATTATATCATTTAGATATAATATTATATCGAATACGATTATATAAAATACGATTTTTCTACGATTTATATCGAATAAGGTTATATAAAATACGATTTTTCTACGATTTATATTAAGTTTTTTTTTCTTTTTTAAACAAAATTTCATGACTGACATTACGATTGAACACGCCTGCGGATTTGGATTTTATGAATGGAAATATGAGTTTCCATTTAAAAATTAACGGCAATGAATAATTAAAAATTAACGGCAAATGAAATACAGGGAGACAAGAAAAAACTTGGAAGAAGGTTCAAACCAAAAATCTGTAACTACCACTAAAGTTATAAAGTTACTGTCATAGGGAATTTATTCGAGAAAGCTCCAAAACAGGTGTAAGTAAGTTAGTTGTGATAACCATTATGGTTAACAAACGATCTGCCATACTTGAATGACATAAGCAAGGAATGAAACAATGTGAAATTGTTCAACGTTGAAAGTGCCGAAGCAGACGGTTTTATACACAATCAATCAAAAGGTTTAAAGAACTCGGACATGTTGGTGACAGGCCAGGAAGAGGAAGAATACGCACAGTTAACACGTCAAGAAACCGGGTAGTTATCAAAAAGCGAGTTCAACGAAATCCTAGGATTTCGACGAGAAAGGTTACTAGAGAGATGAAGATCAACAGAGAAACCGCACGTTTGATGGCAAGAGTAGAGCTTGGTCTTCACCCTTACAAAATGAAAGAGGCTCAAAAGCTAACAGCAGAGAACAAACGGACAACAATTCAAAGGTGTAAAGAACTGTTAAAGCGGCCCGCAGGTGATCGATGGCAAACATTTGTTTTCACAGATGAGAAACTATTTTCGATTGAACAAGCTCACAATAGCCATAATGATAGAGTTTGGTCAGCAGAAGCACCTGGGCAATTCTTACATTATTGAACGGCGTCAACGACCCCACTTATTTTTGTTGATCAAGGGATAAAGATTAATCAACAAACATATCGCAAACGCATTTTGGAAGATGCTGTTTTACCTTGGTCACAAAAGTTCTTTGGAAACAAAAGATGGACCTTCCAACAGGATTCCACATCTGCACACAGAACTAAAGGCACTCAATATTGGTGTAAGACACAATTTCCTACCTTCATTGGAGCTCAAGAATGGCCACCGTATTCTCCAGATTTAAACCCAATGGATTATTCTGTTTGGTCCATCTTGGAAACAAGGGTGTGTGCTAAACCTCATAAAACTTTGATATCCCTAAAAAAATCCTAATGCAAGGAATGGGATAAAATATCAGTGAGTGAGTTGCGGCCCATAGCCGAAAATTTTGTGACAAGTTTAAAGCTCTGTATTAAGGCTAAAGGTAGCCACTTTGAAAATTTGTAAATATATTAGACGAAATAATGTATTCATATTTATTTTGAAGTTTAATCATAATATTTTCTTTAGCATTAAAGTTATAATGTATCATGTGTGTCCAAGTTATTTCTTGTCACCCTGTATATATGTGTTAAAGATGCCTGATATACTACCCGTTAATAGTACATAAATAAAAATCGTTTTAATTTGAAACACGAATATAAATATATTCGTGTTTCTACGTATTAATAAATTAACCCTTAGTATATTTGTTAGATTTCTCAACAACTACAGGGAAAAGTATTTTTCGTATTTTCGTTTTAGCGATCACTTATTTATCTGAGTAGCACATTTCTCCCGCTATTGACAAATCCTCCGAACAAATCCTTAATTAAAGGAAATATATGGGTGAATTTGATCTTCCATTTTAAAGCAATGTGTATCTTTATCTCAAATGTCTTTCCGTCTATCTGAAAACGATACGACCATAACTGCGCTATTATATTTTCTAATGTGTAAAACAAAATTTCGGCTGTTTAGGGCCTAATTTTTTAGTTGATCATTTACAGTAGAATTTAGTCTAAGAATGACAGACGGATATGCAATAAACTAAAACTATTCCTTAAAAATTATCTAACTTTTTTAAAAGGCTAATCATTCAGAATTGGTTTCGCCTGATTATATAACATTTCAGCTAATTCTATAACAAAATATGTACAACAACATGTTATATACTAAAACTATTCCAGGAATTTGGGTGCAAAGTAATAGCGCAAATTTCATCAAAATCTGTTCAGTAGAATTTTTAATAAAGGCTATTTATAATCGGGCTCACCTGACTAATGAACTTTCTTCTATAATTTTATAACAAAGTGACGTAAAACTATGTACAATATTTTAAAAACATCCGTGTAAAATTATCTAACAAACAATACAAGTTCCAATAAAATCCATTAAAAATTTTTTTAAAGACTAATCTTTCATAATCGGGTTCCACATGATTATGGAATTTCCCCCTGTAATTAATTCTATGACTAATCAGCGTATAAGAATGTTATGCACCAAAATCTTAACCGAAAAACTAATAGTGCAAGTTGAATTAAAATTATTTCTGAAGAACCCAAGTTATAAGCAGCAGGAATGAGATTCCCACACGAAAACAAAAAAATATTGAAATTTGCCAATTTAGTTACGTAAAAGTACACGAAAACAAACAAATACTGAATTATTTGCAATGTTTTTGAGCAATTAAGCTAATCTGTTGTAACTGGGTTGCAGGCATATTTTAAAAAAATTAAGGTTGAAAATTACTTTAAAAAACATAAAAAAACTGTAAATTAACATAAGCTTTTCAAACAAATTACGGAAAGTGTTTTTTTTGTTTTCTGTTAGACGTTGAAATAATGGAATGAATGATGTTTAGAGATCAAATTGCAGTAAAAGCGTAATTTGTGGTACGGTTAGGTTGTTGCCACCAACAATATGATGCTAGGCGTTACTCATAGATATGTCATTTCTTCATAATATTGCATTAAAAGCAAACGGATATAACTTTTTTAATTGGGTTGTAGGTATACTTAAAAATATCTCCGTGATTGAAAATTAATTTTAAATGGATAAACAGTTTGTAAATTGAGATAAGCTTTTCAAACAAATATTACTGAAAGTACTTTTTGTATTCTATTAGATGTTGGAATAATCAAATGTGCGATGTTTTAAGGTCCAATTGCAGTAAAAGTTAAATTTATGGTTGGGTTAGATTGTTGCTACCAACAATATGATGCTAGAGTTACTCATAGCAATGTCTTTGCTTTATAAATTGCATTAAGAGCAAACTTGTATATCTTTCGTAATTGGGCTGCATGAGATACAATTTTCAAATAAATTGCATTTAACAGAACTTTTTTCTATTCGACAATGTGAAAAACGAAATTGTATGATATTCATAAGCTAAGAAAAATTTCAGTAAAGGCAAAATTTATGGTTTAGTTCGTTGCTATCATCAGTATAATGTTACAATTGGCATTGTGTTTGTAGTTTTTTTGTATATTCTGAAGATGATTCAATGGAAGAATCGAAAAATGTAAATTTTTAATATTTGTAATGTTTTTTTAAATTGAAATGACACTTTTTATAGAAATACTTGTACTTTAATATATGTTATGACATTTGTTTAGAATATATATTATTATGGTATAGTTAATAGTAGACGCAATTAAGATTATTTTACTTATATTTCTTATTGGTCTTTTTAACGATTCGTGGACGGGAATGCACCAATCTCAGTTATTGTCATTGCCGTATTACTTCATTTTAATGTATTTTACCCGGCAGGACCCTTATTATTGACACGAGCGAAGCCGGGTAGATCTGCTAGTAATTATATATTATTCAAATTATTTAATAATATATAATATAGCTTAGGCCAACTTTGAGAGATTTAACGTTTATCTTAAATGTTAGCAATCATGATATCCACTCAGTACAGTAAAAAATGGAAGACATAGTCGAAAAGAAACGGTAAAATCTTTTGTTTTAATTGGTTTTTACCTTAGCATGCGCACTATCTATTATGATTGTGACATGTATTTTTCAACGAGACTATGGAATTTTCCGTTTAACGCAGGATTCTCTTACACACCGGTTTCGTTTCTACAGGTTTTAACCACTTTCATACGGCGCTCATCACCCACTGTTACTTACCCATCATACGTAGTATAGGGTAAGTCTTGTAATCGTTTTAAAAATCGAAAAAGAAAAATGATGGATTTACACGTTTCAGACACTGGAGATTCCGAAAAACATATTTTTAGAAAAATAAAATTGCCGTCCGTCGGCCTCTATGTCTGTGTGTCTGTAAATGCTCTATCTCACAAACAAATTGAGATAGAGACTTGAAATTTGGTGTGTACTTAGTATGTAATAATGGAAAGAAGCCTATTAAATATCAATAACCTCGATTATTCGGAATTATTTTTTTCGAACTCTCAAAATATTCGTTCGGATAAAAGGTACATAAAAATTTTCGAAATTGTTTATTTTAAGGAGTGAATATAAAAGAAATAAAAAAACCCCATAAAGAATGCATAAAGAATGCATGAAGAATGCAGTCAATCGGATAATTAGTTACCGATATATTTGTAATCCTATTTTTCACACTATTCGATTTTTCATGACCCTGTATTTCATTCAAATTTCAATTCAAAGATATATTTTAATTAGATATGAGACGCTTAATCCGAAGCAGTAAACTGTTAGTTAATATGATTATCATTTTTGGAGTTATAAGGACGTTTATTTTACGCAATTCGGTAGTACTCGATTATCCCGTCGACCAAAAAACTGATAGCAATATTTAAACTTTGCTAACAGTAATTGCGTGATGTTCGGTTTTATCCTCAAAAAATAAATTATCTATTTCTCAATATAAAACAAAACATAGGTAAGATAAATTGGGCTTACCTTGTATTTATGTATATCCGTATATCACCTGGTAACACACGTCGGTAAGGGTAATTAGGCCTTGATCTTCTCCTATATTTCTGATTTATCCACATGCACTGATTGTGTGATGTTCATGTCATTTAAAAAGACACATGTTTTTTGTGTGACTTGTAAAACTTAAATTTGTCCGTAAACTTTTTAAATAGAAAGTAAATTAACATTTAATAAAAGCTTTAGAAATACATCTCTCCGTTGGAGAGTCTGGGATACAAGTGAAAAATAGAGAAAACATGTATAAAATATTATCAGCAATAAAAAACGGGAAATTAGTGACGTAAATCTTAATAACAAATTATTTGTATCAATATTTATATTTATAGTAATTTAAAATAAGAGTCTATCAATGTCTATAGTTCTTGAGTGTCGCGAAATGTTTATAGTAAAATGTTTGTTTATGATTGTGCAATCACTTTTCCCTTTCACTTCCTTCCTTTAGATTATTAATCACTTTTGATAATTGTTTTTATAAATCACATTTGACACATGAAAAAGCAATTTACTTAGCTTGATTGTTTTAATGTCCTTGTTTGGAGATTATATTTCACAATAGCTGTCAACAAAAACTATCGCCAAACTATAAGATTACATGCCAATAATGGACCAATAATCCTAAAAGTTACATTCTCTTGACATTAACCCTCCAGCCCCGGGTGACTTTTTCAGTGGGTTACTTTTTAAAAATTAAGATTGTTTGATTCCCACCACTTTTTTTGAAGTAGAAATAGCCACTTTATTTAATTACAGATGAAATAATGCGAGAAGCCGAATTATACGCTTTTTAAAAAAGTGGCGGGAATCAAGCAATCTGATTTTTAAAAAAGTAGCCCACTGGAACGCGAAAATAGCGTTTCCCGCTGCTGTAGGTTTAAACACACTACACATGTTTGTTACGTCAAGAAGTGATTTTTAATTCGGCATTTTATTTGTATTTGTATTAATCTTTTACTAATTTATTTGTTCTTTCGTTATTTAAAATAAAAATTATGCCAATTTGTATAATTTTGCGAGTAGTTTGGCGATTTATATAATTTGTCGAAATTGATCAACGGCATAATCAAGTAGTACCCATAATTCAGTAATAGAGCATTACTTATCAAAAATATTTAAATATACGTTTAAATTTTATTTTGCAATAGCAATGCATTTTATAAATAGTTTACAGAAATTATATTTTCATATTTTATATTATGCATATTCATGATGGGTAAGTGTTACGGTGGCCCCCAACGACTAGTCTTTCTTTTGTAGGAGTTTTACATCCATTACTTTTCAGTGGAAATAATAACAAAAACTTGGGTTTAAATAAGACAACTATTACTATCCAGAAATACTGGTTACTCAAAAATAAAAATGCTTGGCAGCTATGTTGTGAAATAAAGTCGACATTCGGTTGTGTGCATTTATTTGCTGGCTGTCGACTAAAATCGGAAAACGGAGATACACTGTAAAAAAAAAAAAAAAAAAAAAAAAAAAAAAAAAAGGAGATTCTACTGGTAATCGAGATGCCAGTACTATTTCCGTATTTTAACGGAAATTTCACCCCCATAAATTGCAGAAATCCGTATTTTTACGGAAATAGTACAGGCGTCTCTATTGCCAGTAGAATCTCCGTTTTTTAGTCCTTTTTTTTATTTTTATTTTTACAGTGCAGTATCAAGTGGTTAATGTGGATTTTTATCAAAGTATATCTTTACATATTTGTTGCGGAACTTGCCAATACAACTTACCAAAATCCATTTCTTAACTTCAAACTATTTTTGAGAATTCAACCACCAGAGAATAACACAATATCGTCATTTATTTAACAAAAACATTTACAGAAACAAGTGAATAATCCCCCCCCCCTTTTTTTTATCTTATTCCAAAAATATTTATTTACAGTCTTTATTTTGATTTCCCCCTCGACTTTATCAGACATGAATTATAAAGCTTTTACATAACTTATCAAATATGCATGCATTTTAAATAATTATTTTTCTAAAAAAATGCATTCAGAAGAAAATACACATATTTTGCATATCACCATTAAAAAATATTACAACGTCTTTAAAACTTATATTTACTTAAGAATCTCGAGAAAGTGTGGGAGATCTGAAACTATACAAACAGATGCGACAAACATATTCGAATCTTTAGGTTTCAGAGGGAAAAAAAAGCGTCCATTCATTAGTCAAACAAATAAAATCAAAAGAAAACACCGTGCAAAGCCTCGATTACATGAGAGAAACGTGTTCGGATTCATTTTACAAATCGAAAGAAAGAAGGGAATTGGAAATTAAATGAGATGCTAAAAAAATATTTTTCAACTTATAGAAATAAGATAGTGTTAAAAAATAAAAAGCTCATTTATATGAAAATCGTCAATTCAAGCTCGGTTTTGTTTCATTTGTTTAACTTCTGTTGAAAGACCGTTTTGTTAAGGGGACAAATTAAAAAGCGCTGTTTTTAGATCGCAGGAATAAAGGAAAGAGGGTTAAAGGGAGGGGGCAGTCCTGCATGGGGTGGCGCAACCCGATGTTACCCGAACAGTCATGTGTTCCGATTTTTTCAAATACAGTCCTCCCCACTTAATCGGGTCACGGGTAATCGAATATCCCGCTTATTCGAATAGAATACTCCGGAAACGAATTTATTCCCATTGGTTCTATGCTATTTTCCCCCGCTTAAACCAAGTAACTTTTACGAACGTCCCCGCTTAATCGAATAACAACTGTGTGACCTATGTTGGAAAATAGGCGCGGAAAGAACGTTCCAGCTGGAACTTTCTTCCACCTTTTGTCATTTTCGGTTCCTTTAGGTTTAAAACAAATTTTCGGTTCTTCCTGCAATGATTTCGGCCAGCAGGTGTATAATGGACAGGTCAAATGCTTGATCTCCCCACCATCACTTCTTGCTGTTAACTAGGCTTTAATGGCAATGCGCCGTCACTCGAGATAGTAGTTGTAATAGTTTGCACTCATTCAAAAAATAACTCGATATTTATTCCTTTAAAATTCCACTTAAACAAACCACTTTCAACGATTTTTTAAAAGCAGTATAAGTAACGTAAATGAGAAGTAGCAAAGTTTTGACCAAATTCAAACGAGCTGCATTAAGTGTGATATAAACCATATAAATGTATGCACTAACATTAAATTAATACGTATTTACTTTATATTAGCATTTGAATTTATTTTAGTTTATGTTATTCTGTTAACGATTTATTATGCTGTTAATTAAATATACCGTAGATGGTTATTTCGCCTTTTTATTACGCATTAAATATTGCAATTATGATTCCCCATTTAATCAAATACCCCGCTTAATCTAATATTATTTCTGGAACCGTCAATATTCGTTTAAACGGGAACGACTGTAAAAAAAAGACTATATATATCGATATTCATGAGTTTTTATGTGTTCATTTTTATACAAAAAAGATAAAATTAATATTAGAGATATAATTGAAGACTCCTTTTCAAAAATTGTATTAAAATATGAATTAATTTCCTTTCACTTCGGGTCCGGGTTTGAATGCTTTGGATTCAAGTCGGATTTCGGGTTAACGCAATCTTTTATCGGGTTCGGGTTGACTTTAAGCAGAAATGTTGTATTCGGACTCTTATTTAAATAATTTGAAAATAATGGTAATTTATAAAAACTAAAAACAAATAATAATTCGTGGTTTTGAATATGCGTATTAGAATTATTGTAGTGGTATGTTTTATTAGTACATGGTAAAGAAAAAGAATTTAGTAAATAATATTAATAATAATGTATCCACAAACATTCAAGATACGTGTGAGAAGTATATATTAAATGTAATAATATCATCGCAGCGTAATATATTCGAGCTAAAAAAGATTTAAGTATGTTTTATCAATTTTTTTTTTGCGTTTTATCTAATTCTAAAAAGGCAAAAAAGTTAAATAAAAAATAAATAAATAAAGTAAAATAAAATGGAAATAAATCAAACGTTCATCTATTGCCTAAAATTGAGCTGATCATAGAATTGTTTTAAATTATATCGCATAAGTGCAACAACTACAACACATGTTGGAAATTATGTTTATTCAAAATTACATGTTTTCATAATAGTAAATAAGTTTTGAAATTGTTTGAATATTTACGCAGTTTTAGGAAATACGGAACAAACAAGAATAAAAAAATTATTTTGTATCTTGTTAGAAAAAAGGCCAATTTCCAAAGCCACCATTTTTTGGCTACATCTGTCAAGCTTTTATCGTTAGATATATATAAAAAAAAGGCCAATGTCTTCTTTTCCGTATGTCCCACAATAATCACCATTCTATTCTAATAATCACATTATTTCTTTTTCTGCTTTTAACAACCACTTCTCAATAATCATATGTGCGGGGTGTCTCTCAAATATAAACTGGAATTTCGTTCTAAACATGGACGTAGAAAGATTCTCTCTCCGTTCACGTGTTCATGATTCTAAACGTACTGGGAGTATGGCGACAGAATAGGACGTATAGATGTTGTCGGTAGAGACTTCCTGTCAAAACGACTAAATCTGTCTGATTTGACCATTCAAATAAATTTTTCAGATGAATTAGGAAATTTATCACGACGAAAGATGTAAAACCAACTAAAAATTTGCTCAGAACCATAAGCATAGCTCCGATGACCGAAACAAAGTCGTAAAAAAAAAAAAAAAAAAAAAAAAAAAAAAAAAAAAAAAAAAAAAAAAAAAATCTCCTCTATCTTTGTCAGAAAATGTTCATGGAAGAACAAGAAGCTTTTGAATCATTGTGACTGGTGAAAACATCCTTAGTGTTTGCAACCTCATTCTGATGTATTATAGCATACTTCAATGGACTAGTAAACAAAACTTGCTCATCGATGGAAACGACGCGGATTTTTGATCAAGACATTTATGACCGTCCTAATCCCATATGGCAATGTTGACCAAATAAAAATTAAAAGAAACACAATGGGAACATACTGCCCATAGACAAGACTTGTTACCCTGAACTACTAAATGCTTGGACTACCATGAGAAACTCTGAAACGTCATCAGTTTGAGGACAATGCAGCTTTTCAACGGTTTGTGTGGCGTTGGTTTAACAACAAACGTGTTAATTCTGCGATAATAGAATTGATTACTCTTGCCTTTGAATAACAGACGCAGGTATAAACATTTATGAAAAAAAAAATCATTTTCAGGAATACTTCCAAAAGAACAAATAATGTGTAATTATAAGTAAATTAAATAAAATAATTAAATATATACAAATAAATTAAATAATATGTATTAAATATAGTATAATGCATAATTTTCTAATAGATACAGTATTTTCAAAATTAGTAAATATTATCAGAATGAAAAAAAAATTGACCTTTTGCTTCTTGTCTGCTTGTTTGTTCTTCGGACTTTAACTTTTACCGGTTTCTGCGATTATTAAATGCATAACCTAATGATAGTATTTAACTTTTAAAAATAGTTACTGTATCACACGAAGTTTTCTTTCTTTTTTTCTATTTTATATATAACAGAGATCCACAAAACATTTATGCGTATTAACATTTCGGGTAGGTAGTGTTTTTTATTATCCTTGATAATAGAATGAAAAAAAAAAAAAAAAAAAAAAAAAAAACAGTGGCACTCCGGGAGTGCCAATAGAAGTGAAAACTTCAACAATTACGTGTGTGCTTTTTTAATCGTCAGGAAATGTTTTATGCGTTGAATTGTGTAGCAGCACTAATGAAAGCATCTGCACGGCAGTGCCTCTGCCAAGTCTTGAAAGCACAGCCGTAAGCATCTTTTTCTGGAAGCAACTCAGGGTACTTTTGATCCCCCAATATCTTTGTGTTGGTGATTCCCAGAAACTTGAAACTTCGTAAATCTAAAGTAATGTGGAAACGGAACTAAATGCTGAAATTTCACGTTTCTATCTTTTTCATTTCAGAAGATATATGAACTTAAACTTTCGCCTTTTCGACACTGATTCACCGATCATCAAAACTCAGAGGTACGTCCTGTATCCCTAGAATCTTGAAATTTGGTATGAAGGTAGTGTTTGGGATACAATGAAAGGGAAAATTTAAAAAATCCGGAAAATTTGGATAAAAAGTCGAAAAATCAAAAAACCGAGAATTTGGCAGAGATGTGACATACGAACCAGGTTTGGCGCGATTTTTTAACGTCAATTTGGCGAAAGCCCGTTTTCCAATACCAGTTACAATATATATTTTTTAATTATTTTCTATTGTTTTAAAAAGTAAACAACAATAAATAAACGGTAATTTCCTTAATACCTATAGAACAAAACAATTGTACTATTTAAAAAAATAAAATAAAAGTAAATGAACAATTTATTAATAAATAAGCAACAGTAGCCGGGTTACCTTGTAAAATAAAGTAACGCCATTTTGCTGTCAATTAGGTACCCAAGTGCGTATCTGACATCTGTGCCCCGTATTTTATCTTCCGTAATCGAAATTCCCGCCAATACTGTTGGTCATTGACCAGACCATCAACACGATAAAATACAGCGTTATCGGTTTTTAGTTAAACGAAATAGGTAGGTCACGAATACGGTATAATTCATTTTAACTGACGAAAAACAAAATAATAATTTGTTTTAGCAATACGCCGGGAGAAAAAGTGAGTTTTAGCTTCCTTCTTCTTTTGCGGATTGAGCTGAAGAGGGAAAAGTTCCTGTCATTCACCGGTTGGCGCGCTAGTGTCTATGTGTCAAAATGCTAGCATGTCGGTTACGTTACAGTGTCTCGAAATCAGTGGTTTTTCCCCATCTCAAAAAAGCTCAACGCGCCTAAAGAAGTTTTCACTTCAAAAATTACCTACTCGTTCGGAAAAACTAATTTGAAATTAGGGTAATGTGTAGAAAAGTTATATTACATCGTCAATTTTTTATATCACTTCAATAAATTTTAAAAAGTAAATACCGATTTATATTTGATTGACCCTTGTATTTATTATATTAAAATCTGACTGTCTGTTTGTTTTTAACGCGTATTCCGCCTAGGATTATGGAACGCAGCCCGATGGAATCAACAGCAGTTATTTGCATGGATTCCAGAATGTCATATAAGCAAATTTGTGTAAGTTTTGCTTTATAACTTTTAACGAAATTTCACTAAAGATGGGGACTGAATTAAAATTTTTGAGGGGGTGGGGAAAAAAATTTAAACGATGTTATATCGTTTGCTATCCGAAATGATGAACGTGGTATTTATTTTTGTTTTGTTTGAATAAATAGATTTCATTTATGGTTTACATTCTATTTAAAAATATGTAATGTAAAGAATATTCATATGACTTACATTTACTAAAATATTCACAAAACTTAAAGATTTTAATATTATTGATACGTATGAAATAATATTTTCCGAACTTGTTTAAAATGTAAATAGAAAAACTGTGACAGAACATGGAGTTTTGAGCATAGAGTCTGTTCCATACAGTAAGCAACCCACATCAGAGACCTTGACGTTAATCGCATGCATGAATTCGCTTAAACGAGTTAGAAAAGTAAACAAACATTAGCTTGGCAATAATGGCAAGATCTCCAAAATGATTATCAAAAATCATGTCAATAAATGGAATTTTATTGCCGTATGTCGCCATTTTCTTATAAAGACATTCAATTATAATTGCATCAAAATCACGTAACTTTCGAAATGTAATTTGAGTAAATTTCAGTTTTTTTTTTCATGCTAAACATGATTTCTTATAATAAGAAATTTAATAAAATCAATATTATAAATATTTTCTAAATATAGAATAGATTTCTTTTTCCGCAAAAAAAAAAAAAAAAAAAAAAAAAAAAAATGAAAGATCTCATGCCATAAAAATGCAAGACATCGGGTGGCTACGTCAGTTGTAAAAGAATAAAAATTCGAATGTCCCTTTAATTTAATCAGAAAGAAAACTATTAATTTTAGTAACTATTCAAAGATATCTAAAAATGAAACACATTAAATATGTTGTCTCTCAAAGTGCCGCCAAAAACAGACATTTCAATGAAGACAAAGAATTATTAAGCATGTTTTAAGGTATGTGCCTTCCCTCAAATCGCTGTTTTTGCGAAAAATTTCGTTTAAAAAATATTTTAAATTAAAGTTCACGCATTTAGGATTCCAAAAATGCTTTGCTCTTGGTTCAGCGATAATTAGAAGCAAAGTTATAGCCCAAAACATACACCTGAAATTAACTTTCTGAAACCGGAAGTGGCCGTTTAAAGAGCCATAGAAAGACAAACAATATATTTTAACGCACAAATATATAATATATAATATCTACACAAATACATAAACACATACAAATTATGATGGATTTTAAAGTTGTAAATTTTATACGTAATTTGTGTGCTATATTTGTGTTTCTTAAAAAGTTTTTAAGATATTCAAATAAAATTTTGTAACAAGGTTCTGCTTATCTGTTGGTATGCTATGAAGCAAAATATAGCTTGTAACTTTGTATATATTGATTTAAAAGCTATTTTTATTGAAAAATACATTTTTTTTTCAAAAATCCTGTTTTGTACACAAAATTTGGTATATATATTAGTTAATTTAAGAAATATTGGAAATCATTTGCTTCATAACATGGGTAAGGGATTTGCTAATATAGTGTTGAAATAAAAAGTAAAATATATTGAATAGATTTCATTATAGAAGGTTTGGCATAAACGAATTTTCGTTACTAAAATTTGACTAAATATTTCCTAAGTTTGAAAAGTTAAGTAAAATTCTATAAAAAAATTCTATGAATTTATAGTTTTATTCCCTGTTTTAACTAAAAACATATGTGTTTGATAAAATTTTCATATTTTTCAAAAAAAAGTATCCCGAAGGTAGGTACATACCTTAACACAATCTTAGAAACGGTAAATAAAACTTTTCATACATATACTCTATGAATTTTGTATTTCACTTAAATAAATTTTTAAAAGTAAATGCCGGTTTATATTTGATTGACCCTTGTATAACGGAAATAAGTTCCAATGTCCCTCTGCTTTTAATTTATTGAGCGAGGGAATTATTTTTTTAGTAACAATTTAAAGCTATAAGCAGATGAAACACCGTTTTAAACGGCAGAACTAATGCATTGCTATTAAAACTTTGTTTCATCTACTTATATTGTACTGCGCCAAGTATGATCTTAATTTGTCAGTTTAAAGAAATAAAAGAACATATTAAATAAGGTATCTATGAAAATGCTCCAAAAGCGATTATTTCTATGAAGGTACATAATTATTAAACTTTTTTTTAAGACAATCATAGAAATGGTCAGAAACCCTTTATATGTATTTTCCATGAATTTTGTATCTCACTTCAATAAATTTTAAAAATTAAGTAGCGGTTTATATTTTATTGACCCTTGTATAACACAAATACATTTCAATGATCCCCCTGCTCCCTTTTGTTTATTCCGCAAGGAAATAATTTTTGTAGTAACAATTCAAACATCTATAAAAATAAAAAACATTAAGTAAGATTTTTCTCAAAATGCTGCCGAAAACGGGTATTTCTATGGAGGTACAGAATTATTAAACTACTTTTAAGACAGTCATATGAAATGGTCAAAATCCTTTTTCTTTTTTCTGTGAATTCGCGCATTTTCAAATGAAGAAAATAAAAATAAAATCCAATTTTTCGCACTAAAACTCTGAATATTTCACTATATCTTTCAATAAAGTCAGATGTTTGACTTATTTGCTTAAAAATCGATTGTAAAAGTTTCCACAAATCTCACGTATTAAAATTTGAGCTTAGTTATAAATCAGAAAATTCCGTTAATTAACTTTTTGAAAATGAACTAGCTGTGAATGTCTACTAAATTATTAGATATTAAATTCTAAATTTTCTAACTTTAAATTTTGAATTTCAGATCTCAAAAATCTGTGTTATAGAATTTTGTACATATTTAAAAATATTTATTATAAAATAACTCTAAACTATTTTTACTTGTAAATTTAGTCATCTTTTTTTTCAAGTACTCGAGTGTACTCGAACTTTAGTTTATCTTATATTATTTCACATACGCTTCATAATCTTCGACCTAGGACGTGAAAAATATTTAAAATTTTGTTAGGTATTTTTCACATAAAGACGTACTTGCTGTATCTGTAGTAAAACAGCAAGCTGAATTTTTAAACAATCATCATGTAGATAGTAATGAAAGTTAACTTTAAAAAAATTAAGAATAAAACATTTCATTTTCTATGAATTTTTTCAAACTTGTTTTTTGCTTAATCTTTTCTGAAAATCAGCTATTAAATCAAGCTATAAAAAATAATAGTTTCACTTTCAATCATTACGTAATTGATTTTAATCTATTTATAGATCAAGAAATTGTATTTAAAGATAGTAACAACGTTCGTAACGAAACAACAATTCCTTATCTGTATACAGTTTTTTCAACCGTCACTTACAATAATTTTACAACTGATATCACATGTTTTTCAGGTGGATGTAAACGTTTAAAAAATTTGAAATTGCAAAGATTAAGTATATTTTATTTAATGGAAACTTTATACTTTTTAAAAAATATATAACGTTATGTAATTTATATAAAGGTAATAAAATTCTACAGAAGTTGCTCTCTTTCACCTAATATCATATCACTTTTTAATTACTTTTTATTTTCTTCAATCTATAATTTTTTTAATTTTTTGCATATATTTTGCTTAAACTAAGTTTCTTTCAGCACGATAACGATAATTTCAAAATTTCCATTTCAAGCAGTACAGCTAAAAATGGTTATTGCCTTGTAATAATTGACGTATATCCATTAATGTAAAAAAAGGAAAAAAACATTCTCAGAAATACTTTTCCAAAATTACCAAAATGTGTAATAATGAGATTTATAAATAAATGAAATAAAATAATTAAATACATATCAATAAATAAAAAATATTTATACTAAACGTGCTTTTACACATTCAAAGTGATGTATAATTTTCCAGTGGGTTCGTTTTCTGAGATAGTCATATGTAAATAATATCAGAATGAATACAAAAATGTTTGCTGTATCTTATTTTTTTAGGTCAGTTCTGCGATTTTTAGACACATAAGCTAGCATTTTATTTTTTAAAATACAGTTCGCTCTCTGTTTAACGACTTTCAAGAAACCTCGAAAAATCGTCCTTAAATAGAGATCGTCCTTAAACAGAATTTGTGGAAAAATAATGTTTGAAAAACATTTCCCTTCACAGTTTACAGGCTTAGGACTGTCAATACATTTTTCAATATATTGGCGTGTTTAGAAATGTAATTATACTGCATACCAAAACAACATTACAGCATACAATGTTACTTAAAATACAATAAAAATATTTATAATACATTTAATTAAACAATGATACTTACAATACAATAAAAATATTTATAATATATTTAATTAAAAAAATTAATTTTAAAAAAATTCAAAAAGTATTGAAGGTTGAATGAGTCATCTTTCATATTTGATGAAACAATGTGACGGCGAAGAATATCCAGGGCAAAATTCGCATCTGAGTAGAAAGGAGGTGGTGTCTCGCTTTCTGTATCACCAGCTTCATCACCATCTTTTGCATCTGAAGTTGCATTTTCATTTGCAATGTCTTCATAAATTTGATCTAAATTTCTAAAGTCGGTTGTTAAAACGTCTTCGCCACATGGGTAAAGTCCATTACACCCTTCTCTTTTATCTGTACTCATCTGAATTGCAAGAAAATTTGTTTTTCTATCAGAGGAAGTTCCCTCGTTTAGCATATTTAAAGTGATCGGGGGGGGGGGGGGGGGATACGGGAAAATCGTCGTTAAATAGAAACAATTTCGTCTTTAAATAAAGATTTTTTAACTTAAAGGAGCCGGGACAGCAAAATATCGTCCTTAAATAAAGATCGTCGTTAAGTAGAGCGGCATTAAACAGACAGATGACTGTAGTTATCGTATCCTACACAGTTTTCTTTCTTTTCTTTTTTTTTCATATATTGCAGAGAAACATAAAACATTTGTTATATAGGGGAGACTAGGGAGGGTTGACCATAAGGGAGGCTTAACCCACCCATCAGTTTTCATATTTAAAAGAATTTCAGAGTTTTATCAATAGGTGTCAACTAAAACTACTGAAATGCTCAAACAATAGTCTTTGTTTCATACAGATAATCGAAATAGGTGTGAAGAAATCAATTGTGGAGCGTTTTCAACGTAAAAGTTATGTTTTTTAGATATATTTTTTAAGCTTTTTTCAGATAAAATATAACATAGAAAATTAAGTAAGTAGGTTTTAAGTAATGCAGAAATATCGAGCTTTCATTCCAGGCATAAAGATTATACAGTAAGTTAGGATTAACATAACAATGTGCTATTCTTTAGAAAAGGGCTATGTGGGGAGGCTTGACCTAGTCAATGTGAGGGAGGGTTGTCCAGATGCTCAAGAAAGGTTAAAGGTAATATATAAAAAAGGACGTACATTTTTTCTGTAAAGCTATACTAAGATGGGGTGATGGAAAATAAAATGTTTAAAACTGATTAAATAAAGATGTGAAAAATTGGTATAGTATCCACTGCAAGAAAAAAAATTAATGAAATATAAATGGGAAAGCTGAGAGGTACTTTTATACATTTAAATATAGCTTACAATAGGTAAAAAAACAAACAGTGGAAAATACTAGAAAGTATGAAAGCAGCCGTCTTAGCCCTTCCAGGGGCAGTGGTATGTTTATGGAACCACTTAATTTTAATTCCTAAACGCCACAAGGCACCAGAACTTCGCTAAAATCTTTTCCATTTAATATATATGTGAAAAATAGCCTTTTTCCTATTTCCAAATAAATTTGTTCGTAAATTCCGGTGCTAGTCATTTATTACAACATTTTAGCATTGAAAGTACTAATTAACCACTGAAAGGGTTGGGTGTTAATGATAAGTTAAGTACTCATGCGGCTGCAAAAGAACATAGCATTGATCGAAAAACTTTAGGAAGGTATATAGACAAATTTCACCAGGAGTAATAGGATGAGATGATGCCAAACTATGCGACAACTAGAGTTGCCAGGTCGAGTGTCACAAGAAGTAGGACAAGGAGATATAAAAAGGCGGGACAGTGGCTCCTAAATCCGGACATAATAATACACGAAAACCTATGAAAACGGAACCTGTCTCTAACGGAATACTGTCTTAAATATTAAAATTTCATTTTCTCTTCTGTACAATTATATTTTCTCAGACAAAATCCGGTTTAAAACAAAATTTTCCCCTTCTGACTTGCGATTGCATCTAAACAAATTTATTTAAGCATCGTATTTTCAAAAATATTTTTTATAATAACTGAAGCATGTAGCATAAAGTTGTTTTTGCTTTTTTTAAACTGATTTTATTTCTGTTCACAAATATTGCAATATAAAACAAAGTGGGTCAAGCCTCCCACATAGTGGGTCAATCCTCTCATATGTGGGGAGCCTTGACCCATTATTTTCTCGTGATTAAAATCAATCATTTTTCATATTTCTGATATATTACACTTATGTAGCAATTTTATTTTGGTAACTGATTGTATAACGAATAAAATGACATATAAAACTTTATTCTACGTTCAATGTTTAAAAAATTAAAAATCATTTTCTAAAAAGGGGATCAACCCTCCCTAGTCTCCCCTATTTCCATTTTAAAATGAAATTTTGTTTTTATTAGCGATAATAATTTGTTTTTTCATACAGGAGCTCATTAAAAATTACCCTATGGACGAACTTGATTAGCAAAAAATTTAGCGAAGAATTGTTTTTTTTCTCTTCATCACACAAAAGGTTAACTGGTTGACACAAGTCAATGTTGCCACAAAATATTAACCCTGCTGTTTAAAAGATAAATAAATAAATAAAGCGGATAGCACAAAATTTTAAATTTAAAAGTTTCAACAAGAAATCTATTAAACATGTAAATGCTTATATTCTAATAACAGCATGGAATATGGTAAAATAAATTAGAACTAAAAAACTGAAAGTAAAATATAAAGAACAGGGCCGAAACTAGCCCTTTTTGCACCCGGGGCAAACATGGATTTTGGCGCTCCCCCCTCCCCCCCTCTTCCAGAAAGTATATTTACAAAGAGAATTTTACTAATTTTATAATAAACCACTTATTTTAAAATGTAAAATATGTAATCATAAAATATGTAATACTGAACTACGTAATCTACTGTGGCAGATCCATAGGAGGAGGTCCCTCTGAACATCAGCAAAAATATTCTAAAGATCATTTTTAAAATGACATATTCAGTATCGATTATCCGAGTCCCGCCTAACCGAGTTTCCGCTTTCACCGAGTTATTTCCTTCTGATGGACTGATGGTTTCTATTATTATGAAACAGACATTATAAATGAAGTGTTGGGTGAAGATGAAAGAGCAGCCGTAAAAAGTTAGAACTCTGATTTTCTGGTCCGAATGGGGAAAAAAAAATGGCCATAATTTTTTTTTCGGACCAGAAAATCAGAGTTCCAACTTTTTACGGCTGCTCTTTCATCTTCACCTAACACTTCATTTATAATGGCTGTTTCATAATAATAGAAGCCATCAGTCTATCAGAAGGAAATGATCCTTTCCAAAGGTATAATCTTCATTTGGCGCCCCTTTGTTCTGGCGCCCGGGGCACATGCCCCTCTGCCCCCCCCCCCCCCTAGTCTCAGCCCTGATAAAGAACATAACAAAATAATTTTCCTAAGTAATTAATATGACAAATAAAAGTATATGTGTGTCTATTTCAATACATTCAATAATCTCATTATTTCATTTATAGTGTAATAATAAATGATAATGTTTTAATACAAAACAAATAGGTGTTGCTATCCAACGTACAATTTATACACAAGTTTAACATAAAACTCATATTATAACTATAAATTGTACGTTGGATAGCAACACCTATTTGTTTTGTATCGATATTACAACGTAAAGTCCTTTATTATTATTATGATAATGTTTTATTGGGAGGCTGGGTAGCGTTCAAGCATGCCTGTTCAAATTTCTCATAAAAGTTTTTTTTTTCTTCTTTTTTAATTAACTAAAGCCGAATCTGTATTTTTACAAATAATTATTTGTTACATTGTTTAAAAAATAAGGATTTTAGTTATTTACTTGAATTTAAGTGTTACCTTTAACGATAACATTTTTAATTTAAGTTAAAAAATAGATATCCCATAATTGAAATTTTATTCGTTTTTTATATTATATCCAGGGTTCGTAAATATCATGATATTTTCGAAAATATCAAAAATATCCGATATTTTGATATATATCCGATATTTTCGATATATATCCGATATTTTGATATATATCCGATATTTTCGATAGATATCCGATATTTTCAAAATAGTCACCTTACTGCTGATAATAAATATTTTCAAGCATAATATAAATTAGAAACTAAAAAAATATTGCACTTAACATGAAAACTAAACAATATATTAAAAGCGCATTTTCTTTTACTTTTTTTTTTTTTTTTTTTTACTTAGAACAAAATTGAAGATCAACTAATTGAAAACAGAAACAATTTGCTTTATACACTAACATATTTAAAAACAAACAAAAAAAAAAAAAAAAAAAAAAAAAAAGCTATAGGATTCAGTATCAACTATCAAGAAATCAGAAATTTATAAAACAAAATTTTAAATACAAAATATTGTTTTAAGTGAAAATGTTTAACATAAAAGTAAGCTTATCTTATTTTTTATTCCTATTGCTGTACAGTTTAAACTGAAGTAAATCAATAACTGAACATATTCTTTTCTAATGAAGCTGTATATATAACTGAGTATCTAAATTAGACAGTTTATCCTTCAGTTCTTTTCTGAATTAATTATGTCCCTCATAATCTACAGTTAAAAGTAAAAATTCAAAGATAAAGCTTGAAAAGGATGTTTTCTTCTTCTTCTAAAGAAGTCACTATCAGAGACAAAAATTCTTTATTTACAGAACAACATTGTCATTAACAGTTGGAAATTTCATTTGCACTTGTTTTGACTGAAAATATCAAAAATATCTTGCACAGCACAGTGATATTTTGAAAATAAATATAAAATACAGAAAAATATTGAAAATATCATACATCTTGATATTTTGAAAATAAATATGAAGTAATATGAAAATATCGAAAATATCAAAAATCTTGATATTTTGAAAATAAATATCGGATATATATCATGATATATATCAAGATATATATCGATTGATATATATCAACGAACCCTGATTATATCGATTAAATATATATCATTTACTAATTTTCTCCTTAATAGTTTCGACTTTAGTCTTCCTAGGTTTTTTTTTTTTCCTAGTATTGAATCGTTATCGAATATAGTATACTCTAAGATACTAAAAAAAAAAGAAAAAAAAAATTAATTCAATAAAATTTTATAAAACTAGTGTTTTTTAAAGCGTGAATTCACCAAGTAACGCAAAAGTTAGCTATATAATATATGTGTGTAATAACACGTTTTTGTCTTGCAAAAATATAATCTGATATTCTTTGCTGCAGATATGTATGTATTAATTTTATGAGTGTAAATATGTCCCGTGTGAATGAAAAAAGAAGTAAAGAATAATTCGATTGAACACGTATTTTAAAGTGGTTCTATCCCCCTCCCCCCCCACACACACACCCACACACACCCGCTCAACAACGCGAAATTTTCAGACACATTTCTTGGGTTATTTTTAAACTTAAAAGCATGGTGCTTCCAGGCATAAATATTAAACTGATTTGTAATCAATCAGTTTTTTTCATTTTCTGATAAATGAGTTGTATCTTGAGTTGTATGATGTTGTTGTCTCAGGAAGGCAGTTTTTTTTTCAACTTCCTATACTGCCGAATTCAAAACCCCAACTTTGAAAGCCTTTTCGGAAAAAATTCTGGCTTTACCGAAAAAGGGAAAAAACTTTTCCAATATACAGTTTCTTAATAAGAGCACCTGCCAATTTGATACGTTTGCAAACCAAAATGAATTACACAATGTTTCTGAAAGTAGTCAGATTGTATTTGAGAACAGTCTTAAACAAAACAACAATGTTCTCAATAAGTTAATTACTCCCTTATAATAGCTTTAATTACAATAACATTTATATGAAGGCAAAAATCATATGTCGTATGTAATAATTAAAATTTTATCATTGTGTCTTCTGGTGAAATTATATGCACAGAGTGTTGTGCTTAGTAAACCTGTTAACCTTTGACTTAACTGATTTTGGTAAGGCAGATAACATTTCTAATGATTCTTTCACTTTTTGGGTGTTTTGTAATTGGAGTTTTCTTGCGGGTTAATCTTTTTACAATTTACTCTTTCCTTTTCATTACCTATATCTTTGACTACTATTGCTTCTACTGATGTTTTCCTCCCAGTTTCTTTGTCTGTGTAGTTTTCATTTTTTTTTTTATTATTCTCTTAATTTTAGTAGATTTCATAGTTACTGACTCTGACTCCGAAATATCACTAGCAGGAGAATCAACGGATCTATCTGCAATATACTAATTCTATAACTCAAAAAATCATAACAATGAAAAGAATTTGTGTAAGTGAATGTGATTTGTGAAAATTTGTTCCACCAAAGAACATTTTTTTTCTTTGGGACAGTACAAAAAAATTAGTTTAGATATTTATCTAGGGGGCGCACTCTACGAATCCATACAAAAGGAAATATGTAGTAATAGCTTCTTAATAAGAGCAGCTGCCATTTAATACTTTTGCGAGTAAAGACGAATGTGCCAGAATGTAGCCATATTGGATTTGTGAAAATCCTTAATAAATAAAAATCTGAAAATTAGCCTCTTACGTGCATTAGTACATAAAAATGAGAAAATTCTTTGAAAATTTAAAATCTTGATGCTTTAATAAGTGACATTTTAACAAACTCATAAAGTATACTTATGTTACTTATACGTACTAATTACGTAACTATGAATAAATACGAATACAGTATATAGGAGTTGTCAAAAATAGTTGTCTGTGCTACCACGAACATGCTAACCACGACTAACCACTCAATTTGAACCTGATCCCTTTTTAATATCGCACTTAATACTCGCAAAAGACATGGAGCCGATGGAGTCCAAAAAATATCATTTACATACGTATTACTTACTCTTTATGCAGATCAGTGTAAATAAAACCCGACTTGTTTTCATCGTAGGCTATCACCAGAGGAGAATGAAGAATTTTTAATTCCGCACTTTTTATTCTCGCTCTAAGTATGCTAATTCAGCCAGGGAGGAGGGAAAAAAAAGAAGTGTTTTTCAAATTTGCTTTAGAAAGAAATAAAAAGATATTGAATGCACTTGAGCATTGGAATCCTCTGCATTAAGAATGTATACATTTCCATGCATATTGTCGATGTTTTTCGATTATTAGACACGAAGCGAAAAAGAAATGGGGTGCTAAATCTTTCAATGAAGAGCTAATAGCTTTTGGAGAATGAAAGAAAGCCTATCTTTGTATATGCATATGAATGTTACATCAATGCTGATAGGATTTTTTTTTAATAAAAAATATTATATATTTAGGGTGAAAATATATTAAAAAAGTGTGGTGAATTGAACACTTTCAAATTTAGTCCAAAAGCATTCATAGGTAAATGACACTATTACAAGTAGATGTCTAAAGCCGCATTCTAGCTGTACAGAACATAGAACTCTGGAAAGTGCAAAAAATGTTTTTAATTAACATAATAGATCAAACAATTATGCGCGCGAAATATTTTTTGAAAGAGTTGTTTTCAATCAAATGATATTATTTGAGAACGCATTTTTTTCTAAATTGCAGCTTATATCATTCATGACTTAAGCTTCAGATTTATAGCTTACAATTATTCAATTTTTTTAAATACCAGATTGTTGTGTTGCACATTAATATCTTCCCTCAATTATTATTAAGTTTTAAAATAATTTCAAAATCTATATGGGAAGGAAGGGTAAAGTGCCCAGTCTAAGGTTTGATGAACTTTTTTTTATGCATTTTTAATCAATAAAGTTCTAGAAACAAATAACAATAGTAAATATAATAACTTTAGTTTCAATTGGTGTTTTACTTTTTTTTTAATTATTTTAAATTGTACACGTTACTGTCAATGAAATATTAGAAAATGACTACTATGCCCACCTAGGCTGCGTGAAGTGACCAGCATAGGTAAATGACAAAATTACATTGATTCAGGATGTATATTTAATCAACACAAGCTTTATAGTAACACACATTAAGAATAGGTGTTATGTTTTATAATATTTAAAATATTGAATCGGTACAAAATAAAGTAAACTGTAATGAGTATCAAGTGTCGAATGGAGGAATACAATTGCCCCAGCAGACACGCATACTGCAAATGTCTTTCTCTGCAGAAGTTATTGCCCCGACCTACCTTCTTTCTTTCAAAAAAAATAATAATAACAATAATAATTTAGGGAAAAGATAATAATAATAATAATAATAATAAAATGATAAAAAAAAAATGCAATTTAACAAATTACAACGACCATTTGGAAAATGATATTTTCAAAGACTAAAATTTAAGACATAAAAAATCGCACGGAGTTGATCATACATTACGTACGCCATGGATTACATTTTTCGGTACTGTAAATTTTTAAACTTCTACGGAGCTGGTCATTCATTATGTACGCCATGGATTAAACATTAATATTCCTGGACCAATTTAAAATGAAATTTCATTCTTAAACTTCTAAACATCCCACAATATTACTTTTTACACCGTCGTATAGAGAAAAAAATGTACTTTTAAAGGCAATTTGTTTGAAAGCTGTATCTCAATTTGTTTCTCAGGTATTAATTTTTTTTTTTGTAGTTTTTATTACTTTTTTGTCATAGTGGCAACAGAAGTATCCAACTTTGTTGAAAGTAAAGGCAAAATACAGATTACTGTATAGACCAACCAGAAAACGAATAAAATGCGGATTCAACCAATATAACGCTTCAGATATGCTTTTGATTTCCTACCCTGACAGAGGACAATAACCATTTTTCCAAATGGTTAAAAAAAAAAAAAAACACTTTTGAATGGTATTTTGTTATGAACAGTGAATAAAAGATCTGTTCTGCTCAAAGTAGCCATCTGGCCATTTTGCCCGATCTCTTTGTGGCCACTTTGCTCGGAATGACGCCATTAAAAAAACTGTGGCCTAGCATCTAATCTACATAACTTAGTGTTTTCAAACACATAATCATTTAAAAGATTATTTCACACTAATCAAACAGTATAAGAGCAAGTAATTATAACATTACATATTATTTAGCTATTTTCAATAAATTGTATAACTTGCCTAAAATAAAAAAATCGGAAAGAGTTCAGAACTAGAGAGTCAAGTCAACGCGGTGCTTAGGCTTCTATCCCTGCTGGCGAAGACACTCGCGAGCTAATGCTAAACATATGGGGAGGGAGATTATTTTCTAATATCTCGTTTGCATTTCGACATTTTGAAATAATTTTTTATTATGCATGGGTTAACTGAGGTCCATTTCTACATTGCACCTTGTTTACTTTTTCGATTTTGGTTGCAGATATTTTTTTATAAAGTAACTTCCATTTTCGAAACCGGTTCCGAAAATGAAAGTGTCATTCTAAAAAATATCTGAAACCAAAATCGAAAGAATAAAAAAGGGGCGATGTAGAGATGGACCTCAACTATCCAACGTAAAACAAATTCCGAAATGCAAACGAGGTATTAGAAAAAAACCTCCCCATAGGATTAGCATTAGCTCACGACTGTCTTTGAATGCAGATGGAGCAGTCTTAAGGAGTACCGACGTGGATCGTGTAGCCGCCACACGAAACCTCCAACGAAATTGAAAATTGACATAACTTTAAAATTTAGAAACAACAAAACGCTTCAAATGCAACTAAGAATTTTGAAAACCCTGGTGGGGAACCCCTAGGTGCCATTCCAGTATTTTGAAGCACCTGAAGCACAATTTATTCCCAAAATACAATGACTCATAGAGTATCCAATTATTTGGGTGCCCTACACTTCGTTGACAGACCGAATATCTGACCCGGCAAAACAGAACTAGAGAAATGTAGCCTTCTGAATATTTAAAACGTGATTTATCATGCATTAAATATTCAATAATTTTAGGCGTAATTTCACTGTTGTAAATTGATTGATAAATTAATTAAAATTATCTGCTTCAAAATCACAGTCAATACTACCAGCATCTGTGACGACTGTTTCGTCTAGTTCGACGGGGGCAATAGAACTCAAATGGCCATTTTGCCCTCACTGGCCACTTTATCCGTCCTTCCCCTATAATTTAAAAATTATTTTTCGAAAAACAAATTACATAACTTATGAATTTTTAAACAGATATCGATTTCTAGAACCTTGAAATATGCGAATTCAAAAGAGCAGCTCTTTTCATTAAGTAGTTTTTGAATTCCGCTTAAAAAAATCTACCCGCATTGCAATCTCTTTTGCAATAATTAAAATTGAAGTTATAAAATGTTAAACCTAATGTATGTTATACATAATTTATACTATTCGTCAAATGTTATACATAAGTTTCATCAAAATCGTTAGGGCCGTTTGCTAGATAAACTTAGCTTGACCCACAGGGACCCAATAATGATCCACTAATCGATTTTTCTCTAACATGTGACTTAGCCCATTGGTCTTCTCGTAATCCAAAAGAGTTGATTGCAAAATTTAGTCAAAATCGTTAGAGCCGTTTTTTAGATAAAATTAACTTGACCCAAAGTGACCCGAAAATAACCCACTAATCGAAATTTCTCAAACATGTGACCTAGCCCAAAAGTTTTCTCGTGTCCAAAAACGGTTGGATATAAATCGGTTAAGCCGTTTTTAGATATGATTAGCTTGACCCTGACCCATTAAGACCCAAAATGACCCACTAATCGAATTTCTTTGAACGCATGACCTAGTCCAATGGTCTTCTCGTGTCCGAAATTGGTAAAATACAAGATTTAGTTAAAATTGTTAGAGCCTTTTTAAGATAAAATTTACACACACACACACACACACAATTTTTGCTCGTATTATAATATAAGATATATTAAATGCCAAAAATCTATTAGTGTTATCAAAAAAGAAGAAAAAAAAAAGAAAAGAAAAAAAAGGAGACCCATGCGAGCCTTTCTCGCCGCAGTCTTTGAGATTATTTGTTGATACGTTTTTTTCAATAATGTTTGATTAATTGCAATTTTTAGGGTTGCATACTTAAAAAGTAAAAACGGAACCATTATAAGATCACTCCTGAGTCTGTCTGTCTATCTGTCACAGCCATTTTACTCCTATACTATGGAACGAAGAAAGTTCAAATTGGGGGAAGTAATGAAAACTACTGACCCACATATTTACAGATTATTAAACGTTAACAAATATATTTAGCAAAAATGTAGAGGAGCTAATTAAGTTACATACATACATACACAATGGCACTACAATTCATGTAGGGTTTTGACCTCTCTCAATATACCTCTCCAAACCTTCCGATCTCTGGCCTTTACTTTATAAATTATAATTTGGTTTTGTGCAAGATCTCCCTCTACCTCTTCTATCAATCTCTTCCTGGGTCTACCAATACTTCTTTTCCCAATTAGATTACCACTGTAAATCTTCTTTGTGCTCCTCTCATCCATCATTCTGATTAGATCGCCTAACCATTGCATTCTTCCTATTTTTATAGTTTCTATTATATGCTAATTAAGTTACTTGAAAAAAATCTGTTTTTTTGCATATCGTGTGGGGTATCGTGTAAAAGCTTTCTTAACGCTGAACTCAAAAATACATTTCTTTTAATTTTAGGAATTATATTTTCAGAGATGTCGTCGAAAATGTAGTACAAAAATCTGCCCCCCCCCCCCCCCTCCTCTCTGTATTTCCGAATCTACTGAAACTAAAATTATGAAAAAATTAGAAGTAGTAGACGTTACTTTAAACCTCACAGGAAAACTATAGCGATTACCCTAGGTCACAGAGTTTTTGAGAAAGCGCATTTTTCCGTTACACACAAATTTCAATTTGCCGGCATTCAGAAAAGATGTTGAGGAGCACTGGAGGTAGCAGAAGTATACAAGCAATGTTGATAATGATTTTTGAAAAAAATCGTCCGTAATTAGCCGAGATATTAACCCTTAAAGACAAGAATGGTTTGGACTTACATAATGACAGGGGTGGCATGTTCTATGCACAATCGGCTTTTAAATCCTAGATAAAAACTTTTAATGACATATTTGTGCAATGCAATGCCCAGTAGCAGTATAAAAGCAATAAACGTCAAATTGTTAAAAACAGCTAAATTAATTAGAATTAATCACATAAATACTATGGGATTCGCGACTAGTTTGCATTGAGTTGATCGCTCAATACGCCTCCCGTGTCTTTAACAATTAATTAAAAACCTATCTGGAAAAATGCTGCACGGACCAAGGCGGCGTTTCAACTTTGTAACCTCCTTTTTAAGCGCGCTTAGCACAATGCCAAGTTTAGACTTTCAACAAGGTTTTCGTTTTAACTACACTGTAAAATGAAAAGATTATTACTACGCTGAATTCAGTTTTGTGAAATGCCAAATGAAATTAAAAATGCACTACTTTTTCTGTCAGTACCGAATTAGGTTCTTCATAAACAAATTAGGATAAGATTAAAATAAGAGTTATACAGAATAGCAGTATTTGATATAATTTAGGCTTCATATCTCTTTAAACTTTTATGGTATACCCATTCATACTTTTCTAGTGTATACAGCTACACTGAAGCCTACGTTGTATGTTTTGTACAAAGTCTTATTATTCTTTCAGCAACGATTTTTTTTTTAATAATACAGTTAATAATTCATATATTTATTGTACGCAACCCTCTGGTGCGAATAATGCTCGTACTTGACCTTTTCTGTTTAATAAAAAAAATTGTTTTAACGATATATATATAAGTATACTGCTTCAAATGCCACTTGCAGAACTTTCGAAAAATACCTAATTCATCGCTGTTTCTTTAGTATGTGCAGATAAAAAAGATGTTAAGATCAGAATAAATATATATGATGGTTTTTACCTATATTATGTAACCCGGGCAGACGTGGTTTATCCCCTTGTATTAATAAAGATATAAACTTTTGTTTTAAAACTTCGAAATAATTCTGTATGTTTTTTGTTTATAATATGCAGGATTTTCAAACAAATTTTACTCAACTTTTAGACAACTTGAGAAGGTACATGGAAACATTACACTACAATTAGAAAAGAATATGCTGAATATTTGATGAGATATGAGTATTTGTATGAAATAACATTTAATTTCAATTTCAGAAACGATAGCCCACCTTTTCTTTCACAGTTTAATAGTCAACTATTCGAGGCAACTTATATTAGAAAGCCAATCGGATATCGTGAAAATTCAGATAAACATAGATGATGTACAACTAGAATATGGTTGGATCATAAAATTTCTATTAGAAATTGAGAGCGAAAATGTGTGTTTAACCTTCTCGCTGCGTATCCCGTGATTTCCACGGGCAACGTAAAAGTAGCAAAATTTGCGCAACTCGCGATTTCCTCGGGGGTGTATTTGACCAAAATTAATTTTCAGAATTTCGCTTTTATATGATTATTCTTCAAATTCAGTTTTAGAACAATCTTTTTTATATGATCTAATTCTATATTTAAAAAAAAAAAAAAAAAAAAAAAAAAAAAAAAAAAAAAAAAAACTGTTTTACGAATTTTTTTTACATATTTTTACTCTAAAATACATGTAGATTTGAAATATGTAATTAAAAAAGGCAATTTTTGAACTTATTTTCATAAAAAAAATTACGCAGCGAGAGGGTTAACATCTACGTGCCAATAACGATGAATTATCGCTAAGGCTCCAGATAATTTGCATAAAATGCCTTTTCGCTCTTTCTCCCTCTCTCTCTTTTTCTGTAAATGTAGAAAAGGATGTGAATCTGTTTTCGTATTTCGAAAAGTGGTTTAATGGCACGGAAGCCTGCTTGCAGAGCAATGGCCACTGTTGTTTAAATGCATCTCCAGTTTTAACAATAAATAAAGTGGAAGAATATTAATGAAACCGAACAAATTTCATTTTTCTCTTTTTAATGTTTGTATTATACACCAGTCAAATAAATATTTATTAATGTAATCATTATTATTATTTATGAATTATGTAAATGTATATTTAACATAATTTCTGCTTATTAATCCCATTTTTCATCAGAATATATGCCTCCACACTGCTAAAATTCACTAGACACTTTCGAGTTCAGGTGTTTTGTCAAATATCTTTCACAATATATTTCTGAATTTTCATGATATTCGGGCGAGCAGAAGCTAAGTATTATTTCCCTCAAATGCTTATATCTAATCAAATATTTACATAATAATTTTTAATGACATTATAATGATTTTTATGCGCTTTGTCAAGTTTTATACAAGTTCCGTTAAATTTCAGAGAAAACCCTGTATATTTTTAAAAATATACATATGAAGATTTTTCGTATTTTCCAAAGAAACGTTTATATCTTCATGAATATATGTGCTAGTTTTACACTAGTGCATAACACTTTTTACATGGTGTGTATTTCATGTACCCTTGAAGAAGTGAAATGCTATATAAGATTCCTGCTACATCCCTCCAATTGATTTTTCAAGTTCCGGCGATGGGGAGATATATCTCCGGCCTCAGGCAAGCCCTATACTATATTTTCTTTCTACATATTAAGTCTTCCTGAACATTTTAAGCCCTACCGCATCAAAATCGGTCCAGTGGTTCGCGAGATATAGTTCTTTTAAATTTCTCTACTTTCTGTTAATCTGGTTCCTCTATCTCATGTATCCGCAATTGCAACTGGCTCCGAATCGATTCCAGTGCTTATAAATGCTAGTTGTGCATAACTTTCCCAGGCATCGGAACATTTTTAATAATATGCTTTAGGGAATTTTTCAGGGCAAATATCAGTATTTTTTAATAGAAGAATAAATCTAGCTTAAACGCGCGAAATTTCGCCTTATTTAAGAAGTAATTTTGTATAAGAAAATACTGGTACCGAAAAATTTCCTGGCTATAAAATTTCAGGACACGCACAACCCCTGCATTTATGGACATTTCATCACCAATTTACTTTGTTAAGGAGACTTTAAGCAAAGATATCGATATTTTTTATACATGCTGTGCTGTGATTGTGATCTGACCAGAGTAGTTTGTCATGTCAGTGTTTTTCAAGATTATATTTATGGTGTTAAATGATTATTTAACAGCGGATTACTACATTATTTGTGTAACTTGAAGCTTATACAACACTAGTGAGTGAGTTTTAGATTCTTTTTATAAATTTTAGTATTTTAATGAGCCTCTGAAAAGTACATGCTTTACCATTGGCGGCCATTTAATAATGCATCTCTGTGATGATTATTGTAATGCTAACCTTTTTTAATTAATCTCTAACCTCTAACGTACATAATAAATGCTATAAACAGCTCCATACTGTGCTTTTTATTAACGTAAGTGTATATACTTTGCTCTGTTGCCAGTTTCAATTCAAAATATCAATTTTAAGTGTACTAAATTATGTTTTGAAAATAGTTAAAAATTGTGTTCTATGCTAACTTTTAGCTTCAAACTCCCATAGGAATAACATTGGGAGTGTGTAACTTTTATAAAATTATCAAAAATACCTATAAGAGACAGCAGACAGAAGAGGAGCAGCAATGACATTTAAAAAGTGGGCGATGTACTGGAACACATATCGCCATTTCATTCTGATTCTACTCTACGCAAAATTGTTACCGGCGTAACAGCTAAAAAAGAAGTTAATGTTGATGAGTTGCACTTATTTGGTATGATCCTCATCTTTAAAATGATAGGGAAGGATATATTTAGGTATTCGGCTAAAAGGTCAAAGAAAGTGAAAACTCTAGAATCTGCTGCCGCCATTTGTAGTTATAAAGATGACTTAGATATAGAAATAGATCTAGCGCTCCTCTTCCAAAGAATGATGATTACTGGCACTTGTGGTGAAATGAATCTCGGAGATGTCATGCGTTATGAACCGTGTGCGTACCCTGCAGCATTATTTGAATCACCAAGTATGATGAGGAATTCAGACAAATCTCAGTTAGCTCAAGCACTAGTCAAACACATTAAAAATTTACACAATGAAAAATATGACAACGTGGAAAGTACAGAAAGGTACATATTGGATAAGGGATCTTTCTTGCGTCGCATTTCCTGGTGTAAAAAATGATACATACGAAAACATTGCTATGTCTTACGCTGATTTTATTGTTAAACAATATGGAAAACCTATCATTGTTTTTGATAATTACATTGGGTATCCAACAATCAATGATGTGGCTCACAGATGACGCTACAAAAAAAAAACAGTAGAGATATTAATTTCAGCCCATACGTGAAATTTATTGGAAAAAAGGAAGAGTTTCTAGACAATGAAAAAATAAGCAAGCAATGACTTCCCTCATAGGCGAATTGCTTAAGAAACAAGGCTGTACTGTTCCCAACACAGATGGGGATGCCAATATAGACATTGTTCGTGCTCCAGTCTCATCTTCAGAACATGCACGTGCAGATACCACTGTAATAGGTGAAGATACCGACTTGCTGATTCTCCTTCTTTAACAGGCAAAGGATAATGGCTTCAAGCTATACTATCGCAGTGACATAAGACGAGGATCATGTTCCAAACCAGTCTATCATATCCTCAACATGCAATCTCTGTTAGGTCGTGAAAATTGCAACTTCCTTCTGTTTCTGCATGCTTTCACGGGCTGCGATACAACATCCAGAATTTTTTCGATTGGGAAATCCTCATCATTTCTCAAACAGATGAACAAGACAGAACTCCGTTCTATTGCAAAAATGTTTTGTTCAAATTCAAGCCTACATTCAGATATGGCTGAGGCTGGAAGAAAAGCAATGCTTCTGTTTTATGACTGCAAGGGACTGGATTCTATAGACAAACTACGTCACCAAATGTTGGTAAGGAAAGTAACTACAGTAAAATCATTTATTACACCTGAACGTTTGCCTCCGACCGATTCTTCTAAAATATCATAGCTATCACACTTACTTACAAATAAATATCGGAAGAAAGAACCAAGCCAGCAGAATGGGGCTGGTATGTAAAAAAACACTCGTGCTACCCAATACTCTGCGAGTGACTACCAGCTACAGATTATTTACTTAATATGATTCCATGTTCTTGAAAGACAAACTGTGCTACTTTACGATGCTGATGCAAGCGTAATTGATTGCCCTGTTCTACAGCTTCTGGGGTGTGCCAAGTCAATGGATGTAACAAGAACTACCTAACTTCCAACTATAAATATGATGAAAACTATTGATAAGTTTTTTTCTTCACTGGAACATTTCTATAAAAATGAACTTAAGCAGTAATTTGTCAGAAATAGTAAACTTTTGTGTACTGTTTATCGTTTTTGACTATACTTCAAAGTTAAATTGTGAAAATAAAGCGACATATTTCCGTAAGCGATATATTCTCTGCCTTAGTTCCAGAAAATCCCCTCCGCCATTTTGAAATCCGTATATAGGGGTGTTCCCGTGCTCAGATTTTGTCTGATTTTTAGTATGCTATTAAGCAGTAGTTCCTGATTAAAAAATTCTGTAAAAAGCTTCTATTGCAATTTTGCCCATGTTCAATCACAAAATGCCTGGACTAATATACTTATAGTTTTTCAAAACACTTTAATGAAATTATTTACTAGGAATTATTAACAACAAATCCACTTGAACTTAGCATGAATAAGTTACAAATTGTTTATGTTGTGTTTTATATACCAGCACAGTGTTGCAAGAGTTTTATTTCTCTATATATTCTAAAACACATAACATATTAGGCTATTTCATAATAACATATTTAAAGGAAAAATTGCTGTGTCATTGCTTCCATATAAAAAAATTATGGCTAAAAATACTGCTTAAACTTAAAAGTACTAATAAATTAGTCCAGGCAATAGGGAATTTTACCTAGCAAAATTAATGGTAGTTCTGGAAATCGGCTTACTTTATGTTTTTGGGGTCGCTGAAGCCGAATTTGTAACTTCCCACCAAAATTTCCCCCGGCATCCCCCCCCCAAATTTTGGTAAAAACCCCCCTAAAAAAGGTCTTTATTAAAAAAATCAATTCCCGAAAACAATAAGAAATTTAAGTTAAAAACAACTATTTGGGGGGATTTTCGGGGGAGAAAATTTTGCGGGGAAGTTAAAAATTCGGATTCAGCGACCCAAAAAATTTAAAGTAAACCTTATGGAGAAAGTTCGGAGGAGAGATGGGAGGACGAATGTAAACGTGTGAGTGGTTAAGTAGAATTGCGCAACTTAGTTCACGCAGCGCCGCGCGCATGTTCCGAGGCAGATCCCCCTTTCCCCTTGATCCTAAGTCATAATGTCATATATCTAATTTGTTGCAAATTTTGTCTACTTTCTGAATTTCCAGATATTTTTTCTCTAAAACAATAAAAAAATTGATTATTTTAATAAAAACCTTTTTTGGGGGGCTTTTTACCAAAATTTGGGGAGGTTGCCGGGAGAAATTTTGGTGGGTAGTTAAAAATTCGGATTCAGCGACCCAAAAAACATATAGTAAGCCTTTTTCCAGAACTACCATGAATTTTGCTAGGTAGAGCCCCTATACGGTCTCTATTGCCTGGACTAAATTTTAAAGTGATATATTTATTACGTACGTGCAACATAACTTTTTCGACACCATTTTTGGAGTCAAAAATCCACCTGGACCATCTTCCTTTTCATTTTGAAAAATCATTAAATAAATACGTAAATATATATTATGCAGTTGAAATTTCATGTCAGATTTTAATACAACAATAAAAAATAACCAATTATAAAGTTAAATAATTGAATATGAGTGAAAGATACAAGCGTTAAAAGAAAAAAAAATTGGGATTTATTATGTATGCATCCTTTTGAATGTATTTTGTACAGGATCTAATTAAAATTGTATGCTTAAGATTTAATTAATATTATATGCCTAAGATTTAATTAATATTATACAAAGAATATTTTTTTTTTGTATTTCTTAAAGAAAACATTTGATAAATATCTTGTATATTAACATTAGCACACATATTTCAAAAGAGTATACATTTAAAATACCATTTTTTTAAATTTTGTATATGCTCAAACTAAAAAGCATAAAATAATTTTTTTTTTAAAACCTAATTCTCAACTGCAATTACATTTAGTTAATATTTTTTGGTAAATGAGTTAGAATAGTAATTTTAATATTAAATATTTAACTTTTTGTTACTATCTCATTGTACGGATGAGTGTTACTTAGTCTTAATCATATGTTTAAATGTAATTTCAATTATAAATATTTATTATCAAATGAATTTTTTTTTCCAGAAGCATGTAGAAATAACTTAACAATACCTTAAAACACTTATAAATTAAATCTCTGTGAAAAGGGAAAAAAATAATTTTTAAGTAGTAATTTATTTCATAAACAAATAGTGCGAGGTATCAAGTTTAAATTCTTTATTTCAAAGTGAAGCATTATGTATGTTTCATTGCATCTAACAAATATTTAATTCAATTAACGTTTTTTTTCTAGAACAATTTCGTAATCATACATTTGAGTTTATTTAATTCAAAAATAAATCCAAAATTAAAATAACTAACCAAAAAGCTATTTTCCATTGTACAGCTTTTGGCAAAAAAATAATCCGAAAGGTATAAAATCTTTAAGTAAACAATGAAATTGAAATTTCTTGCTCGGCTATGAGAAAGTACATCTGCTGCTTCCTTCTGAAGATTTTTACCCCTTTCAAAAATTCAAATGATTATATTTTTTTTAACAGGTACAACTAAATTGGAATGTGAAAAATAAAATATGTTGCATATTAAATAAAACATGCGGGTAGTCATAACTACCCCTTTCAATTCAGCTCATTTTCCTTTAAATCCTATTTAAATATTTAAACATAGAAGCTGTTTTTTCTATGTTTTACATTCTGAATCAGAGATTGCTTTTATAAAAAGGGAAAAAAATAAAAGTTATTTTTAAAATAAGATTAATCTAAGAGCAGTGAATGTCAACACCAATTTCTCATTTTGTATTCTTAATCTCCTGTTTTTTCTATGTGTTTCCTAAAATGTTCTGTTATGAGATCTGAACATTTTTTTTTTTTATAATTTAATTTATTTATTTATTTATTTTTTGAGGGCTGGCTGATATAATATTGCGAAGAAGTTATTTTAAAACGGTAAATAAATGTGCATTAAATTGGTATATCTTTGGTTAGATAAAATATTGAGTTAATAATTCAAGAGGCTGAAATGCATTTTTTTCCCCTAACAGTTATCTTTTAACTTTCGTAAAAATGGCTTAGGATTTTTCTGTAATTGGATAAATTCAAATTAGTTTTTTATGGTTATTCAATTATTAGTTAATTTTCTTTTGTACCTTTTTCAAATTATTCAACGTATATAAGCAGTTAAGTACTCTTCACCTTTATTTCCCTTTTTCTAACACTCATGAAATGTTAGTCTAGTAAATTCTATACAAGCGACAACTTTTAAGAATCTGAAGCAACTGCAAGACATATTGTAGCAATTTTTAAGACATTTACAATAGTTTAATAAGAAATAAAGTAAATAAATATGCATTAAATTGGGTATATCTTTGGTCAGATAAAATATTGAGTTAATAATTCAAGAGGCTGAAATGCATTTTTCCTCCTAACAGTTATCTTTTAACTTTTGTAAAAATGGCTTAGGATTTTTCTGTAATTAGATAAATTCAAATTTGTTTTTTATGGTTATTCAATTATTAGTTAATTTTCTTTTGTACCTTATTCAAATTATTGAAATATATAAGTACTCTTCACCTTTTTTTCCCTTTTTCTAACACTCATGAAATGTTAGTCTGGCAAATTATATACAAGCGGCAGCTTTCGAGAATCTGAATCAACTGCAAGGCATATTGTAGCAATTTTTAAGATATTTATAACAGTTTAATAAAAAATAAAGTGAATACATACAATTGTAGAGTTTAAAGAATTATCTTAAGTTTTCTTCACTGTATGCAATATGAATCAAATTTTCACAGTTCGAATAACTACGTTTTAGGAATGGAAAAATTAGTTCTAGAAAAAATACCCTTGAATAACTGAAATAAGAATCTGTGAAGAAAAGATATGTTAAACACACAGTTCCAGTGGCACCAGCTTATACGGGCCCACACAATAATTTGATCTCTCCGTCCACTCAATTTCAATTGATTTAATTTGTAATTTATTTTTAGGTAGCTTTCATTACAAAAAGGAAAAAATTTACTACCTATTGCAGCCGTTCGGAGGAAAGCGATTTCAAAAAATTTTGGTATATTTTCATCGATCATGACCCCCAGACCCCGAAACCACCCTCCGTTCAAAAGTTGATATATATATATATCATCATCATCATCATCAACCGTTTTCAATACACTGCTGGATGTAGGTCTCCCCCAGATTTTTCCAATGTTTCCTGTCTAGTGCTTTAGTCATCCAATTTACACCGGCTACTTTTCTGATTTCATCACTCCATCTTACTTGAGGTCGTCTTCTTGGCCGTTTTACATCTCTGGGATACCACTGTAGGGTGTTTGTGCTCCATCTATTGTCTTGTCTTCTTGCGATGTGCCCAGCCCATTTCCATTTTAGCCGTTTAATTCTTTCAATGATGTCAAAAACTTTCGTCTGATATCTTATCCAGGTTATTCTTTTTCTGTCTCTTCTAGTTATACCTAGCATACATCTTTCCATACTTCTCTGTGTTGTTTGTAATCTTTGTACCATCCGTTTTGTTAGCGTCCATGTTAGCTCCATAAGTTAGGACAGGCAAAACACATTGGTTAAATACCTTTCTTTTCAAACACAGGGGCATGCTACTCTTCAGAATAGCATTGTTCTTCCCAAAAGCACTCCACCCATTTCTTATTCTTCTATTGATTTCATTCATGATACTATTATCAGATGATATTTCTTGCCCAAGGTACACATAACTTTGCAGTTCTTTAATTTCAGTGTTGTTGTAGACGATTTTCTTTTTTGATACAAATGAATTGAACATCACCTTAGTCTTTTCCAAGTTTATTTTTAATCCCACATTAATGCTAGCTTCTGCCAAATCTTTTAGCATATTTTCCAATTCTTCAGGACTGTTACTGAAAATTAAAATGTCGTCAGCGAATCGGAGATGACTTAAATATTCCCCATTTATTCTAATCCCTTTGTTTTCCCAATCCAGCTTCTTGGAAATATTTTCTAAGACAGCAGTAAAAAGCTTAGGCGAAATGGTGTCTCCTTGTCTTACCCCTCTTCCAAGCTTGATCTTTGCTTTTCCTTTGTCCAAGCGGATGGTTGCTGTTGCTTTCTTGTAAATCTTCTTTATAATATTGATGTAAGGCTTGTCTATACCAATGTCCTCCAGAGATTCTACTACTGCTGATGTGTAGACCGAATTAAATGCTTTTTCATAATCAATAAAGGCAAGGCAAAGAGGTAAATTATATTCCTTATGTTTTTCTATGAGTTCCCTTACCATTTGGATATGATCCATTGTGCTGAATCCACTTCGGAATCCTGCTTGTTCTCTAGGTTGAGCTGAGTCCAGAGCTGATTCAAGTCTTGTCGTTCAAACTTTGGTGAAAATTTTATAAATCACTGACAGTAAGCTGATTGGACGGTAGTTTTTAATGCTTTCCTTCTCTCCTTTCTTGTAAACTAGCACCATCACAGCATTATTCCAATCTTCTGGTACATCTGACTTCTGGAGACATTTGGAAAACAGAAGGATATCATTTTTGCAAATTCTTCTCCTGCTTCTTTGATAAGGTCGATTGTAATTTCATCTTCTCCGGGGCATTTACCTTTTTTCATAAATTTAATGGCTTGTAAAACTTCGTCTGTCGTCACTGGGATTATGGCATCGGTTTCTGTTAAGTTTTCTCGTGGATCACTTAAGTTGATTTCCCTCTGATCTTCACATTTATATAAATCGTTATAGAGTTTTTCGACAATGTGTACTATTTCTTTATTGATTTTGGTGATTGTTCCATCTGCCCTCTTTAGTGCAAAAATACCTTTTCTTCCAACACAAAGTTTTCGCCTAGCTGATTTTAAACTTTTGTTATCTTCTAGAATTTTCTTGACAAGATCAGAGTTAAATTTTCTGATATCTTCTGTAACACATTTTCTTACCGTTTTACATAATTCAACATATTCAACTCTTGATTTAGGATCGTTTTTCTTCATTTTAGATTCTCTGCGTTTCTTCATCAATCTTCTTGTTTCTTCTGTTATTTTCTTTGTCTGCTTTACTTGTGCATCGCCGGCTATCTTCTTTGCAATATCTTGTAGAGTACTGGTTAGTTTCTTGTTCACTACTGTAACATCTTGCTCTTCTTCTAAAGCTGATTGAAGCACTTGGAAACGGTTTTTAAGTTCCAAATGGAATTCTTCTTTATGTTTCTGGAGATTTATTATATCGATTGATTTCTTTGAGTGTTGCAAAAGCTTCATTCTTTCCACTTTAGTATTTAACAGCAATTTGCATCTAACCAACCTGTGATCACTTCCTGTATTGAAGTTATTGAGAACGCTGCAATCCTGAATAAGATGCTTTTTGTTTTAGGTAGCTTTCATTACAAAAAGCTACCTATTGCAGCCGTTCGGAGGAAAGCGATTTCAAAAAATTTTGGTATATTTTCATCGATCATGACCCCCAGACCCCGAAACCACCTTCCGTTCAAAATTGATATATATATATATATATATATATATATCTGACCTATGTCACACTGCAACTCGCGTATTTATGAACCGATTTGGATGTAATTCGGTGTGTACATAGTACATACCAATGTCTCGACCGAGTTCGTTGGCCAGCTTCATCCGCCATTTTGTTTCAAAATGGCGGCCATTTAAAATGTTTTAAAAATTTAAAATTTGAATTGCGGTACCAAAAAATTGAAAATGGAAAAATATTTTTTTCTTATGTATTTGACCTTTATACAAAGACTCCGGAGCAGTTTTTGTTTCGTCTATATCTTACAAAATGGCTGAGTTATAGCATTTTGAATTTCTAGCGTGGCTGACATTTTGAAACGTCCTGAATTTTGTCATGCGATAAAAGGCGTATTTATGAACCGATTTGGATATAACTTCGTTTATACATAGTACATAACAATGTCTGGACCGAGTTTGTTGGCCAGCTTCAGCCGCCCTCTTGTTTAAAAATGGCGGCCATTTAAATTTTTAAGAAAAATTTAAATCTGAAATGTGGTACCAAAAAATTGAAAATTGAAAAAATATTTTTTTCTTATGTGTTTAACCTTGATAAAAAGATTCGGAATCAGTTTTGTTTCGTCTATATCTTAAAAAATGGCTGAGTCATAGCATTTTGAATTTCTAGCGTGGCTGACATTTTGAAACGTCCCGATTTTTGTCACGTGATAACAGACGTATTTATGAACTGATTTGGATGTACCTTGGTGTGTACATAGTACATACAAATATCTCGACCAAGTTCGTTGGCCAGCTTCATCCGCCATCTTGTTTCAAAATGGCGGCCATTTAAAAAATTTAAAATTTAAAATGAGATCCAAAAAATTGGAAAATGAAAAAGATTTTTTTCGTATGTGTTTGACCTTAATACAAAGATTCCGGAACAGGTTTTGTTTCGTCTATATCTAAAAAAAAATGGCTGAGTTATAGCATTCTGAATTTCTATTGTGGCTGATATTTTAAAACGACCTGATTTTTGTCATGCGATAAAAGGCGTATTTATAAACCGATTTGGATGTAACTTGGTCTGTACATAGTACATACCAATGTCTCGACCGAGTTCGTTGGCCAGCTTCATTCGCCATCTTGTTTCAAAAGGGTTGCCATTTTAAAAAAATGTAATTTAAAATTTAAAATGAAGTATTAAAAAATTGGAAAATGAAAAAGATTTTTTTTATGTGTTTGGCCTTGATACAAAGATTCTGGAGCAGTTTTTGTTTCTGAAAATTTGTTCTTTTGTTTATATCTTAAAAAATGGTTGAATTATAGCACTTTGAATTTCTAGCATGGCTAACACTTTGAATCGATCTTGTATTTATCAAGCGATAACACACGTATTCGCCTATTTCGATGGAAGAAGGCATGTGGATAGTATACATAAATATCTCGACCAAGTTCGCTGGCCAGCTTCATCAGCCATCTTGTTTCAAAATGGCGGCCATTAAATTAAAAAATATATATTTAAAGTGAGGTGCAAAAAAATTAGAAATTGAAAAATGTTTCTTTCTTAAGTATCTGACCTTGATATAAGGATTCAGGAGCATTTTTTGTTTGTCTTTATCTTAAAAAATGGCTCAGATATAGCAGTTTCAATTTCTAACGTGGGTGACATTTTGAAAAATCTGATTTTTTGCCTGCGACAGCACTCGTATATATCAACCGATTCCGATGTGAGTGAGCATGTGCACAGCAATTACTAAGATCTCGACCAAGTTCACTGGTTAGCCTCATCCACCATGTTGTCTTAAAATGGCAGGCACTTTAAGAAATCGCCGAATTTGGCAGCCAAATATAAGTTACTTTAAATAAAAGAAGCTTGGATAAAGCTGACTAATTTCGCGAAATTCTCATTCATTATGATTTAGTATTGATAAAAATTAGTATTGAATCTCCCATATTCGGTTTCCACTAAATTGAGCTTCGTGTGTTTGAATAATATAAGTTGGCTTTTTTAAAATAAGGAATATGAAAGCTACCTCTTCCTCCCGGCACTGGCCGGAAGGACTTTTTTAAGATGTAGTCGATTTCACTTGTTGAGCCATTTGCACAACGCCATATCCATTTTCTTTGTGGCTTTTTCTTGAAAAATGAATTTATGATATACAACTGTTCACATTCTGCAAACTCAATCAATCTGTTTCCTCTTTCATTTCGCACCCCATATCCATGATTTCCTACTGATAACTCACCTTTCTCTTTTTCCCCAATTCTAGCATTCCAGTCTCCCATTATTAATTTTATGTAGCATTTTCCCTTTTGATGCATTGAAGCTACTTCTTCATAGAAATCCTCAACTTCTTCATCAGTATAGCTTACTGTTGGTGCATAAACTTGGGTAATTTGCAGCTTGTATCTTCTGGACACTTGTATTACTAACCTTGCAACTCTATCTGATGCACTTCATATTCTACGATGTGATTCTTCCACCTTTTATGAATCAGAAATCCTACACCGCTTGTTCTTCCATCTTCTGTGCCTCTGTAGTATAATACATGTCCGCTGGCAAGATCTATCTTTTCTTCTCCTTTTCTTCTTACTTCACATAATCCTAGGATGTCCCAGTTGATTCTTTCTAATTCTTCTTCAAGTTCCTGAAGACGATTTTCCGAAGATAGGGATCGTCCATTATACGTTGCCAAGGTCATCAACTTATGGCAGCCTAGCCGAGCCCGGTTATTCTTAGCACCCTCTGTCTTCATGTCTTTCTGATCGCTGCCGTAACCAGGAACATTCAGACCGCCGGGAATTAAGGGCCGTGATTTATTTTGTGAATTCATGGTAAAATAAGGGGGGTAGGTGGCCAAATTCCTCCACGCTGGCCAAGCGGGTTGGAGGAAGCCCATCCGCGTTCGTTCCCCATGCACTAGGCAAGGGTACTAACAGGCTGTACCGGTGGAAGGTGCGGATTGGACATTAAGTCTCCGCTCCCAGTCGATTCCTTTAAGTCCTCCTCGAAGGCAATTAAAGGGTCTTCTCCTGGTTAATAAGCAGAGGCTATTAAACAGCCCATATATATATATATATATATATATATATCTGATCTTTGTTACACTGTAATTCTCGTATTTATGAACCGATTTGGATGTAACTTCGTGCATACATAGTGCATACCAACGCCTCGACCGAGTTCGTTGGCCAGCTTCATCCGCCATCTTGTTTCAAAATGGCGGGCATTTAATTTTTTTTAATTTAAAATTTGAAATGTGGTACCAAAAAATTGAAAAATATTTTTTCTAATCTTTTTGACCTTGATACAAAGATTTCGGAGCATTTTTTGTTTCGTCTATATCTTAAAAAATGGCTGAGTTATAGCACTTTGAATTTCTAGCTTGGCTGACATTTTGAAACGACCTGATTTTTGTCACACGATAACAGGCGTATTTATGAATCGATTTGGATGTACCTTGGTGTATACATAATACGTACCAATGTCTCGACCGAGTTCGTTTGCCAGCTTCATCCGCCATCTTGTTTCAAAATGGCGGCCATTTCAACTTTTTTTAAATTTAAAATTTGAAATGTGGTACCAAAAAATTTAAAATTTAAAAATATTTTATCTTATGTGTTTGACCTTGATACAAAGATTCCGGATCAGTTTTTTTTTCGTCATTATCTTAAAAAATGGCTGAGTTATAGCACTTTGAATTAATAGCGTGGCTGACATTTTGAAACGACCTGATTTTTGTCACGCGATAACAGACGTATTTATGAACCGATTTGGATTCACCTTGGTGTATACATAATACGCAAAGAAATGTCTCGACCGAGTTCGTTGCACAGCTTCATCCGCTATCTTGTTTCAAAATGGCGGCCATTTCAATTTTTTTTTTTAATTTAAAATTTGAAATTTGGTACCAAAAATTGGAAAATGAAAAAGTTTTTTTGTATGCGTTTGACATTAATACAAAGATTGCGGAACAGTTTTTGTTTCGTCTATATCTAAAAAAAATGGCCGAGTTATAGCATTTTAAATTTCTATTGTGGCTGACATTTTGAAACGACCTGATTTCTGTCACACGATAACAGGCGTATTTATGAACCGATTTGGATGTAACTTGATCTGCACATAGTACATACCAATGTCTCGACCGAGGTCGTTCGAGCTTCATTCGCCCTCTTGTTTCAAAGGCCTGCGATTTAAAAAAAAAATAATTTTAAATTTTAAATGAGTTATCAAAAATTTGAAAAATGAAAAAGATTTTGTTTATGTGTTTGACCTTGATACAAAGATTCCGGAGCAATTTTGTTTCGTATATATCTTAAAAAATGGTTGAATTATAGCACCCTGAATTTCTATTGTGGCTGATATTTTAAAACGACCTGATTTTTGTCACGTGATAACACGCGTATTTATTAACCTATTTCGATGTAAGAAGACAGGTGGATAGTATATCGTAATGTTTCGACCAAGTTCGCTGGCCAGCTTTGTCAGCCATCTTGTTTCAAAATGGAGGCCATTAAATTAAATAAAAAATTATATTTAAAGTGAGGTGAAAAAAAAAAAAAAAAAAAAAGAAATAAATTAGAAATTGGAAAAGATTTCTTTCTTAAGTATTTGACCATGATATAAGGATTCCGGAGCATTTTTTGTTTTGTCTTTATCTTAAAAACGGCTCAGATATAGCAGTTTCAATTTCTAATGTGGGTGACATTTTGAAAAATCTGATTTTTTTCCTGCGAAAGCACTTGTATATATCAACCGATCCGATATGAGTGAGCATGTGCACAGGAATTACTAAGGTCTCGACCAAGTTCACTCGTTATCCTCATCCAGCATGTTGTCTTAAAATGGCAGAAACTTCAAGATATCGCCGAATTTGGCAACCAAATATAAGTTACTTTAAATAAAAGTTTGGACAAAGCTGACTAATTTCGCGAAATTCTCATTCATAATGATTTAGTATTGGTAAAAATTAGTATTGAATCTCATATAGTCGGTTTCCACTAAATTGATCTCCGTGTGTTTGAATAATATAAGCTTGCTTTTTAAAAATAAGCAATATGAAAGCTACCCCTTCCTCCCGGCTATGGCCGGAAGGACTTTTTTATTTATTTAATTGTCGAAATGAAATTTGGTTTTATTAACGTTCTTAAAATATTGTTTGAAAAATAGTAAAGACACCCATTAGACTTACAAGAGCACTGAAAATCCCTTCAGCGGCTGTATAGTTAAATTTCTCACGAAAACAAATTTCCATATTTAGCCATCTGTTTTGATGTCTTAAATTGATAAAGCACTTCGGTGACTAAAATGTATGCTTTTATTGGCATTTAGTTTTTTGCACTTTCAATATAGATAGCGATTCCAATGTTATTTTAAATAAATATTTATGTATAAGGAAGAACTTATAAGAATATAATTTAATAAAATTATTTTTAAAACTATAAGTAAATTATAATAGTTTAAAAATTTGCTTATTAAAAACATAATTTAATTTCTAATTATCATCTTTAGTCATTTCCTCCTCCCTTCTCCCTCCACACTCATACACCCTAAGGGAAAAGAAAATTATATATGTTATTTTATTCAAAACTTTTTGAGCCCACCCAATATTTTTAAAAAGCTGGGCGCTACTGCACAGTTATCATTAGGTGCTTTGAAGAGTAAATATATATTGTTATGCTAGCTTCGAAACCTTTAGCAGTGTAAATAAAAAAACTTACTATACATTTTTTTAAAATTATAAATAGCAAAAATAAATCTTTTAAATAAGTTTTTAAAGTTAAAAGTCATCATGAAGATGTATTGAAAAATCACTGATTTGAAAACTATATTGTTATGCCGCCAACGTTATTAGGATGAAACACCCCAGGTATTGACATCTAACCAGTAACTGACACTTCATCCAAAATCTAACTAAAATAAACATTGTCTTCTAAAATTCTACAGAGTAATGCTAACTAAGTGCAACTTATTTGCCTTAACTGCTATAACTTATGCTTAAGTCATTGTTTTTTCAAAATAAGCATAGTGTCAGTTACTGGAGACATTGATCTTATTTGTGGAAAAAAAATAATTTTTAGTAATAAAAAGTATAATTTTTAAAATTTTTTGTCAACATTAATTTTTTAAAGTATCTCTTCTATACTTTTTGAAATAAAGATAAGAATAAAGTAGATTTAAAAATTTGTAATACTATTTTAAACAACAAAGTATTCTTAAGGTGTCAGTTACTGGAGTCATTGACCTTATTTGTGAAAAAAATAATAATTTTTAGTAATAAAAAGTATAATTTTTCAAAATTTTGTCAACAATAATTTTTTAAAGTATCTGTACTATATTTTCTGAAATAAAAATAAGAATAAAGTAGATTTAAAACTTTGTAATAGTATTTTGAACAACAAAGTATCTTTACGGTGTCAGTTACTGGGGGGTTTCACCCTATTTGAAAGTTTTCTACATCTCCTATTATGTAGGCATATAGAGGCTTTTGAACAATCTATTTTAAAATAAATGTTAGCTTTCGTACAAAGCATTTATACGAACAGAGTAATAGAAACAGGTACAGTCGGCCCCGCTTAATTGCATACAATTGGTTACACTGAATTGTATGCAATTAAGCGGGGTATGCATTTAAGCGAGGGTAGCAATTAATGTTATCAGTATAGATTATAATTTGTTCATATGCCACAGATATGATAAATATTAATGGACAATAACAATTTACACAATAATTTAAAAATTAATTATTGTAATTATAACTTTAATCAATAATTTATTATTACTCTGTATATAATAATATATGTTTTAAAGTATAATGTATTATAACACAATTTATGCCAGAGGATTTAATTTTTCATTATAATTTACGTGATTTAAGCGAAAATTAAAATTAAAGTAAAATAGCAAATTTTTGTTTTAAAATCATACTTTTGAAAATAAATAAATTTTTGCAAAAATTTCATTTTATTTTTCATTATTTTCCAATTTATCCTTTATTTGTTGCCTGTAAAAAAAATCCTTTATAGAAGTTTGTTTTTTCTTACTTCGGGCACTGCATTTCTCCACTTCCGGCTCGGCGCTAAATACTGTTCTTTTATTCTCTTGACCGTCACTGTTGCATTTTCCCCAATTCCAGGATTTTCAAAGAAGTACCACTAGCAACTTCAAGATCAACTCGCATGCGCTTCCAGGAATTAAGAGAGTAATGTCGATTCTTTCATGACGATTTCTATTCCTCGATTTTATAACAAACTATTATTTCAAACGAAAATATTCCCGTTCTTAATTTTTTTCCTATTCATCGCCTTCACGGGAATACACAAAATCCAGATTACTAGATTGGGGATATTTTATGCGATTAAACGGTGATTGTTATGCGATAAAGCGAGTATATTTAACATTAACCTTATGGAAACCATTTCTGTTTCACGGCATTCTATGCATATAAGCGGGGTATGCAATTATCCGTTACCCGATTAAGTAGGGCTGACTGTATTTCTAATGCGAATAATCGCAATAATAATTATACGGTATGATAATAAATCCTCTACTAAACTCGAAAAAATACCTTTATTAATAATTGTGTTATAAAAAATACATATTAACACATAACGCAAAAATACATATCAAGAAGACTGCTTATATCAGGGCTGAAACTTGTTAATTTTAACTTCAGGCCGCTCTGAACATATTTTTAATAAAATACTGTAAATGATTCACTAAGTAGCTTGCATGTATTTTTTCACTCTTTCTTTGAAAATGTAAAGAGCTGTATTTCTTATATTTTTTACAACAGATAAAATTAATTATATATTTTTGAAGAACTAATCGATCATTTCGTGACTCACCAAACCATCACCCTCGCCTCAATGGTGGGTCGCGATCCATAGTTCGATAACCGTTGCTGTAAATGATTTTTAAACATAAGGCGGTTCTCAAAAAATTAATTATATATTTTTGAAGAACTAATCGATCATTTCGTGACTCACCAAACCATCACCCTCGCCTCAATGGTGGGTCGCGATCTATAGTTCGAGAACCGTTGCTGTAAATGATTTTTAAACTTAAGGCGGTTCTCAAAAAATTAATTATATATTTTTGAAGAACTAATCGATCATTTCGTGACTCACCAAGCCATCACCCTCGCCTCAATGGTGGGTCGCGATCCATAGTTCGAGAACCGTTGCTGTAAATAATTTTTAAACTTAAGGCGGCTCTCAAAAAATTAATTATACATTTTTGAAGAACTAATCGATCATTTCGTGACTCACCAAACCATTGACCTCGCCTCGATGGTGGGTCGCGATCCATAGTTCGAGAACCGTTACTGTAAATGATTTTTAAACTTAAGGCGGTTCTCAAAAAATTAATTATATATTTTTGAAGAACTAATCGATCATTTCGTGACTCACCAAACCATCACCCTCGCCTCAATGGTGGGTCGCGATCCATAGTTCGAGAACCGTTGCTGTAAATGATTTTTAAACTTAAGGCGGTTTTCAAAAAATATTTTTACCGGCTCGACAACAGGAGACTTTTTGACACATTTATGGATTCCCTTTTTAAACACAAAAACTTGATCTTTTCAGGCCTGATTATTGATGCTATTTGGAATTGAATGGTGATTTCCATTTTTTAATAAATAAATTACTCGTCACGAGACGACAGGTCTTTCTCCTTTATTGCCTTGTCACGTTCGGAGATTCTATTCAAAATACCAAATTTCACAATATTTTCTGAAAGCTCTGCCTTTACCGAAAAAGTTAAAACATTCGATTACACAGTTTCTGAATAAGAACACCTACAATTTCAACAAAAATGAATTCAGAAATGTGTCAGAAAGTGGATCCTGTGAATTTGAGAACAGTCTTAACAAATATAGTTCCAATGTAATTATCATTCAGTGTTTTTTATAAGCGATGTTAAAATTCTTTTAATATTTTAAAATAAAATTTTTGCATGTTTACTATCTGTATCGTAAAATAATACTTTATATTTCAAATCTACTTACAATTGTTACATTACTTTTCAGAAAATAAAGCTACACTCTAAAAAATAAATACGTAAATTTACACATTAAAGCAGGTATACTGATGACACAAAAACGATTTGTCTATATGTGTAAGGGGGTATACATATATAACGTAATCAACTTTTTGGTAATTTTAGACCCCTCCCCCCTTACAATATCATACATTTTCATTCCTGGCCCCCCGCCCCCCGCCCTAATGATATCGTTATCAATGTCTACAAATTCTTTTGCTTGTTGCAATTTTTTTCTTTTGTTTACAGATATGGTTATACATTTATTATTTGCATATTTGATTGATTCAAATGAAAAGGAGTCAGTAAAATATCACTATTATATATGAAATAATTTTATATCGAAGAAAAAATTAAAAAAGAAATAGTTACTATTTAAAAGTATTTAATAATACATTTTTGTTACATAACGCATTGAACAGTAATAATGGCTTCTTGCACTTGTCATCGCAAGAGGAAGAGGGGGGGGGGGGGGGGGCAGGCAGAATTTTTTTGTCAACAAAACATGTGCACAACATTATTTCTCTTTTCTTTACCGGTAAACACAAGTATAATTTCAAACGTACTTCGTACCTGGTTTCTCGAATAGCGGATTATACCGAGTGTCCTAAAAAAGACTGACTGATTTTAAAATTCAATAATTTGCAAATGGTGGCAGATATATGAAAAATTCTTGCAGGAGGGTTATGCATAAGGTCAAAAGTTTTTTTTATAGTGATTTTCGATTTTAGTTCGAATTATAAACAATAGATGGCGCTGCGATCAATAGACGCTAAATTCAGGCTCGATTTTTGGTCCTTCGGGACCTACAAAATACATTTTAATCTCCTTTTTCCGCAGGGAAGAAGAGAAGGCTAAAACATAGATCCTGTATTTAGCGCCTATTGCTCACAGGGCCATCTATTGTTTGTAATTCGAACTAAAATCGAAAATCACTGTAAAAAAACTTTAAACCTTATGCATAACCCTCCTGCAAGAACATATCCCTCCTGCATTTTTTAAATATCTGTCACCGTTTGCAAATTATTGAATTTTAAAATCAGTCAGTCCTTTTTAGGACCCCGGTATATGCGTACACATATGACAAAGGAATAGTAATGCCAAACTTTCAGGTATTCCATATCCTAAAATTAAATAATTTTTATAATTATTTAATGATGTTAATAATAACTTTGTACTTTTATAAAAAGAGATAACAGACTAAAATAGATTGCAGACCTTTTTGATATAAAGAGCAATTTACAAATAAAAAGACAAAATCTTGATGTAAAGAACAAATTACAGCTAAAAAGAGAAAATTTTGGTTGGATAAAAAATGATAAAGATATCAAAAGACAACCCCCACCCCCTAGAGATATCTTACGATATCATGCGCCAGATCCCCCCTCCCCTTAAAGTGATAATGTTATCTATCCACAGCCCCTAATGTGTCCATTGTCTATATGTGTAAAGTGGCGTGTAAATTGCCAAATACACGCCCCCTGTGTTAAGAGTCTTTCTTAACTGTGTAAAAAGTTATCAAATAACTCTGAAATAACAGTTTAAACTGTAAACTGCATGTGAGTACACGTATATCTGCGTAGTAAACAAAAACGATACGTTTTGTGTACATAGTACATATAACCTTATAGTGTGGGACGTAAATTTTAAACTAAATAGTGTTATGGTCGGAAAACTAATTTTCATGAAGAACAGACTCATGTGCTTGGTGTGTTTGTTCTCTTTCTAGCAGATTTGTTTTAAGGCCACAAAATAGTGTACCCTTAAATTACAAGGAACAGGATCGTCTGAAATTATATTTACTGCATGCCATCTCTCTGTTAAAGTTGTTTTTAAACCCTAAAATAGTATAGTCACAACTTATGAACAAAACCTGTGTAATCTGAATAAATACACTGAAAAATAAAATTTTGCGCGAAACGAAATTGTGACGCCAGTGCTATTTCCGTATTGTCGGATTTTATTTTCTATTAATTTCAGTCACAAGTTTTCAAAGAAACATCCCCATCAAGAGAAGAAATTATTTAATTCAATCTACTGTAAACAAACAATACTTACCGAAACGGGTTACGAACTCAGAAACGACAGCTTTTCACAGCATTACATTCACCACTCAGCTACTATTACACAAACCAAGTTTTCAAGTATCGATAGTTATTGTGTTCATATAAGTACACATATTTATGTGTAATGTTCTGATCTTACACATATTTCTACGTAATACTTTTACACATAATCATGTGTAATATTCTGTTCTTAAGCATATATTTGTGTAATATTCTTACACATATTTCGGTGGAATGTACAAAATACGCAGTTATTTGTGTAATGCGCAAAATTTGTAAATTTACATTCACACACCAATTTGAGTAAATCCTTACAATTTTCTACCTTTTACTCAATTGTTTGAGTTTTTGAAAGAATAGCAAATTGCACACTTCCATTAAGTGTATAAACACGCATAATAGAGGTAAATGTTTACGACAAGAGGGTAAATTTTATGACGAAGGTGTAATTTTACAAATTTACACATATGCGTAGGTAAAAGCGACTAATTTACACGTTTATTTTTTAGAGTGTGCCAGATGACATGCGTTGGAAAAAAAATTAAGTGCTTGAAAAAAAAAAAAAAAAAAAAAAGTGGAACATATTGTTGATATCATCGTGCATGAGATCAACATTTCATGTACGATACGATATACATCATGTACAACATCAACTTGTGTATATACAACATCACATTGATGTTGTATACACGTGTACCATTGTATACAACATCATTGATAATTTGTATTCATGAAAATAAAGACTTCACAAAAGACTCCATTTTCTCTCGGCAAAAATATAGGTACTGAAACAGTTATGTACAACATATAAATCCAAGGGAAGGGAAAAGGATACATTAGACTACAAAATTTCTAAAAGGAAAAATAGTCTCTAATTTAAGAACGTATGCATCCACCAGATACGTGTTGCCAGATCAAAAATTAATTTCTCATCAAGAAAAATTTGCGAAAAAAGTTGTGGATGTCGTTTGATAAAGCTCATTTCAATCCTTTCCATTAGAAAAAAAAAATTCTAAAAGTTCTTAATTTTCATACAATCCCCTTTTTCAATAGAACAACAAACAATCAGTTGTCTGAAAGTAATTTTTTTTTTCAGACTCTGTTAAAAGGTAGCCAGCTGTAGTTCTCATCCGCTTTCACAAAACAAAGATTTCGCACCTTTTTATTGTTGCCAATCTTTCTTTTCCTAATCTTCTTATGAACAGAGGCGCAAAAAGATTAGCGTCCCAACAATGAACTTTATTTGCGAAAGGGAATCTGACTTTGGAGTGAAGAGAGGAAAGGGGAAATAAAAAGGGATTTTCTAGAGATTGGGAACAGAACGGGTTTTTATTTTTGAAGCATTCTGTGATGAAAGGATTATAGAATGCCGGTATTTTGTGATTGGGAATTCAAATATATTTTTTACAATGATCCGGGAATTATGTATTTTAAATTTGAACAGATTGTTTTGCGAACAAATCTGAAAGGATCAGAAAAATTAAAAGCCACTGTGGAAAATAAACAGCAGAAAATGCCACTGAAAGTTATGGTAGTGAATTATCATCGATTGCTTACAACATTGTTTTGCGGAAAATGCATAATTTTCTTATAAAAAAAAAATAAATACTTCTTACAGTACATAAATAGGAAATCATTTACAAAAAGAAAATTTATTCGAAGATTAAATATAATTCAAATAAATATATAGCTTGGTGTATACTTTTTTAAATTTTACGTATTTATAATAAGTTTATAAGTGAAATAAATTTACTAGTCATGAAAAATATTTGTTATTAATTTTCTTTTTGCTCCTTCGTTTGCAGAAATAGTTCTGTGCTATTAATTTGTTTTAAAAAGAAATAAGTAATATCAGAGAAATAAAAGCTGTCACATGTCATTATCGAGAAATTTATGTTTGACTAAATCAATGATTTTAACATGCTTCAAAACTTAAAGGACAACAACAGTTGACCGTCTAACATTTTCGACGAAATTTTCGGGTTATATATGGTATATAAAATTTTTACTTCGCGTATTCATCTAATTTATTCTAGTTTTCCGGCATATTCACTATTTCCCTATTTCTTAATAATATCTATTATTTATTCCTATCTAATTTCCTTAAATTTAAGATGCGTATATTAATAATTATCTTATTCGAAATCTTAATCTAAAACTTAATCCCTTCATAAAATTTTATCAAAATCCAAGCCATAATATTCTGAGAGAAGCCAGTTTATTTTCGAATATTTTTAAAAGCCAATTTGTTATTTCAAATTTTATTCAATGAATTCAGCTTCCCGCGCATTCTCCGACGCCAGACTTTTTACACCGAAAACCTTACGTTAGCAGATATGGAACTCCTTTTCCTAAAACACTAGCGCACTCTCAAGCCATTAGCTGAACGGCCGTGCGCCTTTCAATGATTGGTTAGTTTCTCTATTACGTTACAATCTGTCTTCCTACGCGGATGCTAACAAAACTAGGGTTCGGAGGCCAGATTTCTGTCGTATTTTCAGTTCTTCAAAAAATGTTATCCGGTGTCTGCACATCATGTAGAGTTCTAATTTACTTTAAGATCTTAGCAATATGTAGCTATTCACGCTCCATCGTGATATCTTTACGAAATTTCTCATCATGTGAAACTTGTCGTTTATTTCCATGTTGTGGCGAGCAAAACTACTTCGAACGTCAACAAGCTTTTTTTTCTCGGAGAAACCCCCGGAATCCTCAATCATTGCCTTACCATACTTACGGTCTAACCATCGAATTAATGTGACTGCAAAAGGAGTGTATGTGTTTGCATTAGAATTCGCAGATCTCGGTCATGACCAACAAATTCATGAGTTGACTGGATTTGTCGACTTCAAAATTCGACTTTTCACCTGCTTCCAATGTTCTATTAAGTTAATGCATCTAACTATAGCTTTTGATAGGAAATTTGTATAACGTTAAATATATACACTAGAGTGCAAAATGATAGGAACGATCATTTAATTGACTGTATAATAAATAAAATCCTATTAATCTACATATAAATCACATAAATTGATTTGATAAAACTAAATAGACAATAAAAACATAAAAAATATATTGTAAAATAATAATAATTATTACAATATAATAAATTGCATTTTCATTGGATAAGTAATAGGAGTAGAATGATAAGAACTGAACAAATTTTTCTTTATTATCAAAATAATTCCTGTCAATTGTGCTTCCTCTGTGTTTAATAATTTGAATGCAGCGTTGTGCAATAAAGTTTACAAGGTTTAGAACTTGGCAAAGTGACAAAACGCGTCGTGCTTCACAAATGACTGATTTTTATTCTGCTTTCGAAGTATTCTGGGCCATTTGACTATTTTTTCGGTAGATATTGCGCACTACGAGTATAATACTCCAAAAGTTCTTTATGGGATTTAGGTCAGGACTATTGGCCGACCAATCAAGTGTGGGAATGTAATAATCTTCAATCCACTTCTTTGCGTCTTCTACAGAATGAATTGAAGCATCGTCTTGTTGAAGTTAATATTCACATTTTCTTCACCCTACTTGCAACAAATGACGTTCTAAGATATAAATATAGGTGTATCTATTTTGTCGTTCTTCAGGAAAAGCCCTTCTAAACTTAGCTATTGAGGAAAAAGTAGTCCAAACCGTTAGGAACCTCCACCTAGTAGACGCATGGAAAATAAACCTTTTTCCTTGTATCCAAATATATATAATAAAGTCACTAGTGTATCTCGATAAAATTATTAGGTGTGCATATACAATCGTGGGAAAAAAAAGCATATCCCCATTTTAACTTTGTCATAAATCAGCGTATAAACATTTGACTGGTACCAAATGACTAACAATAATGTTTAGCAAATTATTTTATACTTATATTTTGCATACAGGGTTGTATACATATAAAAATTGCACAAAACTTTGAAGTTTTCAAAACTAGCATCTAATTTTGAAATAATATTTGGATTATTCTGAATTTTACAGGTTTAAATTTTAAAATTCCTATTGTTAAATTAATTTTTAATCATTACAAAACAGACTGCAATGCGAGTAATTTTTGAAACATAACTCAACAAATATTTAATGGAATGAATAGTAACTTTGGATTTGTATATTTTTAACTTTTAACAATCGATTGCGGTTTAAAAGTTTATAGGTTACAATTAATATTTTTATCGAAAATTAATTACTTAAATTATATATTTTCGAAATTAATTTTCAAGAAAAATATGAATTGCAACCTATAAATTTTACAAGTTTAAACTCCTATTGTTATTTTCATTTTTAATCGCGACAAAAGAGAATCCAAAGCGAGTAATTTTTGAAACATAACTCAACAAATATTTAACGGAATGAATAGTGACTTTGGATTTGTATATTTTAAACTTTTAGCAATCGATTACAATTTAAAAACTCATAGATTACAATTCATATTTTCTCGAAAATTAATTACTTAAATTATATATTTTCGAAATTAATTTTCGAGAAAAATATGAATTGTCACCTATGAATTTTACAGGTTTAAAGTTTAAAAATCTTATTGTTAAATTGATTTTTAATCTTTACAAGACGGATGCAAAGCGAGTAATTTTTGAAACAGGTATGTAAACAATGATTGTATGCAACAAATATTTAACGGAATAGATAGTAACTTTGGATTTGTATATTTTAAACTTTTAGCAATCGATTACGGTTTAAAAATTCATAGGTTACAATTAATATTTTTTCCAAAAACTAATTTCATAAATTATATATATTCTATATTAATTTTCGAGAAAAATATGAATTGTAACCTTAAAATCCTAAAATTACAATTTATTCCGCAAAATTAGTCTCTGAGTCACGCTTAAAAAACTACCTGCACTGCAGTCTGGGTTTTGCACGATTTAACATTAGTAGATCAAAATTTTAAACGCACGAAATTCCTAAACTACTTCACCGAATGACTTCTCGTTTGTTACCAGAAGGTTAAATTTATCGAAAAATGCGAATATTATTTCAAAATTGTGTTAAAATTGAAAAATTCAAAACTTGGTACAATTTCTATATGTAGACGACACTTGAGCAGAATTTGAGTACAGAATTAATTAGTAGAGTTATTACTAATCGATTGGTACCAGCAAATTTTTAAGCGATGATTTGTGGTAGAGCTAATATGATGATATACTTTTTTTCTACGACTGTACAATAATATACAGGGTGTGTGAATGGTCCAACCCAAACTCTCTATCTCAGATACGCATCGAATTTTCTGATACTATCACCTAATTTTGACACCATACTGTAATTTTACATTCGTATATTTGAAGCTTCTAGAAATTTATTCCCGTTAAAAAATTAGCTAGGTTGCAATTCATACTTGTTTCGAAAAAAAAAAATTTTTTTCAATTATTTTTCAAAAAAAAGCAAGTTACTTTTTTTTTTAGCAAAAATTAATTTCTAAAAGGTTTAAATATGCAAATATAAAATTACAGTTCATACCGCAAACTATTTCTTGAGTAATATTTTAAATACTACCCGATTGCAGTCTGTTTTACAACGATTACAAATGGCTTTAACATTAAGAATTCCAAATTTTAAAACTTCATAATTCCTAAACCAACGAATGACTTTCCCGTCCCCAAAGGTAAAATTTACCGAAAAAGCCAAATATGATGTCAAAATTAAGTGATAATTAAGGAAGTGTTAATGTTGGAGGTGGCGGTAGTCCCTTATGTTGCCTTGTCCCACTTTTTTGAAAAACAGATTACCTCTCAAATTGATCTGACATGTATTTTACAGTTTTCCAAAATTCCGACGCCTCACCGAATTAAAGAGAAAAGGGGGAAGGGATTTTGACTGACCCTGTGTACTGAAATATCAATTGCATAAGATGGAGATAAATTAGTTGGTTAAAAAGAATTGTTATTGGGCGCAATTATACAGTCAAACATGGAAACTTACACGACTGCAAAATAGTGAAATATATAAAGTCTTTTTCCTTTCTGTTTTACAAAAGTTCGATTTCACTGCCCTCTGCAAATGTCCCATAAGAAAATCAGTTCTTGCCATTTGTTTGTGAGCATATTTATGTCTATCAAATCACCTCCAATGCTGATTTGTCATTTCAATTCATTGTTTTGAAAGGAATTCGCAAATGGATTTAGGAAGTTGCTGGCTGTAAGACTAATCTTTAACAAAGGTTACGTTCCAGTTAACTACCACACTGAAATCTAGGGGTGCACGTTCTGATGATGGTGCTGGCCAGTGAGCAACACTTTAACTATCAATCTAAAATGGCACTTTCAGCATTGAGGTAAAAAATTCTATTCACAAACTACTAATCGCTCATTGGGACGGTATCTTGAAATTAATATTTCGATAATTATTTAATAATGCAATTTCTCAGGTAATTTGTATCCACATTGTATTATTAGTTAGTTTGATGCTATGTATCACAACTATTTAAGGAGTTTCAAGATTCTTAAAGCTTCAAAATTTTCGAAATTTTAATTTTTTTAGATGTTAAACTACTATCTTTTCTGAACAATTTGATATAATTGCTTCCATAAATTTCCCTTTAGAACAGAAGTTATGGCTTTTAGAATTATATCTCCTCAATAGCTGAAACGACGGTTCCGAAACTTTGAAATCACTTTCCTCCAAATGAAGGTTTTGAGCGTAACGCGCAAGTTATGTCAAAAAAGTCTGAATATTTTTTTTATGAAATTTTCAAAACATATGTTTCATGTTAATCGATATAAACTGAACCTAAAATTTATTTTTTATTGTTAAAAAAAAATATTTTTTAGGTGATTATACTGTTGAAATTTTCAGAATTTTGCATTAGCTACAAACAACTTTGTATTAAAAATATAAAAATTCTTTAAATACAAATTTATTTAGGTTCAGGGTAATTATTATAATCTGAAGTATATTTAGGGACCGAAATTTCCATTCTACCTGCAAAACTTATTTTGTAATCTTGCGCGTAAACTGTTATACCAATTTTCTGCTCGTCAAATGTCTGACAGTTTGGAGCCTCCTGTAAATACTAATTCCGCATCTTTCAATTTTTTAAATACATTAAATGAAAAAATATACATATATCTTTCATTACCCCACACCCTAAATTTTTTTTTTGTTTTAATATCATACATTTTAAGACATTTTGTTGAAAATAGTCCTTTTTTTCATTTTATCCACTATTAAGAGTCCTGAGAACCTTTAATAACACTGATAAGACATTTCCAATATCACGTCCTTTAATAGATAAAAGTTAATACAAAGAATTGGAAAAAATAGCAGAAAATTTTCAATTAAAAATTAACAGTGATTAAATGAAATCATAACTTAAAAAATACTAAACTATCATTAATAAATCATATAAACTGTTCTATAAATAACATTTAGTAATTTTCAAATTTTAATTAATTAAAAGGCGTACAGCCAACAGAGTGAAAAAGTGTCCAAGCCAGGAATCGAACAAGGCTTATTGACTATACGCGACAATACTTTTGTCAATATGCTACTTAGACGATGCCAAGCCTAGCTCTTCTTCCCTTATCTGTTGGAAAAGCGCAGCACACTCGTGCAAAGGCTCTACGCCTTTTAAATAACTAAAATTTAAAAATTACTAAATTCAAGGCTTGCGAAATTTTCTACAAAAATTTCCAGAAAATTATATGTAGATTTAAATAATATTTATCTACAAATTAAGTTTTCAAAGCATTCACAGCAAAATGAGCAACATCAGGTTATGTTATTAGAAGAAAAAAATAAATATTCTGTTTTTACCCGTTCTTAAGTTCTTATACATATACATTGATAATATATTTTTTAAAATATATCTAAAGCTTGTGCCTCTTTTTAATATGAAAAGTTCTCCTATATTTTGTACAGTAAAGTTCCAATTATATGAAACTGGCTTAACCGAGTAACTGAAAAATAAAGATATGCCCATTTTTTCCATTCTGATTAAAAAATCAGAGTTCTAAATTTTTATGAATTCTGACTTCTCTTAAATCTTCACCTAGTATTTCATTGACAATGGCAGTTTTTTAATCAAGGTTCGGGGATTTTAACTTCAGTAATATTGTAATCAAAGGTTAGATCAAAGCTGTTTTTTTGTCACCAAATGCAACTTCTTGAATATAGCTATTAGATCAAGATGTTTTTGAGGATTCGAAATGAAACAACAAGAAGAAAATTAAAAAAAAAAAAAAAAAAAAAAAAAAAAAAAAAAAAAAGATGATTGGAGGTCTTGAAGAAAAAAAAAATTAAAGAGTGTTTGAAACAGATTATACTATAGAATGTTACATATTGGATTACTAAAGCACAAGGAATTAAACCAAATACTCTACAGAAATCGTGGGAAACGACTACGGCACCAGAACATTCAAATGACGAAAATAAGTTTGGTGATGACGAATCTTTGTTAAAGCTAGTTCAAAAGCTCTCTGAAAATTTTGCTGAAGAAGATATTGCTAAGTAGAATGAACGTAGATGAACTGCAAGGAATTACAGGTGACATGACTAAAGACATGGTTAAAAACCGCGAAAAAGTGAGCAAGGTGATAAAATGCCATCCATCTGTAAAAAAAAAAAAAAAAAAAAAAAAAAAAAAAAAAAAAAAAAATGACGCATTCTAAAAGTCTAAGGTCTATTGGAAAATCTATTGAATACACTGAGCAACAAGAAGAGCTGCAATTCTGATGACACGAATACAATGGCGTATGATTACAGTAAGAAGACGTTAATCATTCAACAAACATAAAGGCATAGAGTTTTCTTCAAATTAACTATTCATTTCCTCTTTCCTATAAAAGTATTTGAAGTGCACGTCACAAGGACTCTAAGTAGTCGATAAAAATTATTAAATTGTATGTAAATTTATATTTCATCCACTTAGTAACGATTTATGCAATTTCAGTTTATCCTAGTTTTTTGCTTATCCGAGATGAACTTTGTCCGTATTAATTCGGATAATCACGACTATGCTGTATCACACCACAGAAATGTAACACACTATTTCTTAAAGCAACTAAAATTTATGTTTAACAGATTTAAAATATTTGAGATCAACGACGTGTACCTGATTTTTTAACAATCAATCATAAAATTGGGTTAAAAAAAAATCCCTGCCGGCCCGGCCTACAGGTAGATTTCGAAGTTAAGTATACTAATTTCACAAACAAAAACCAAATCACGATTAGAGATAAACCCACTTTAACAATTTTATCTGGCCGCTTTTGACGAGTTTTTATTTCATTTTTATATAATAACTGGTTTTATCAGAATCATGTTAGGGCGGTATTAAAAAAAATACTTTTCCATGCTCAACAACTCGAAATTTTCTGGCATAACTCCAGATTCATTTTTAATAGGAAAAACATGAAACTTGTTGACGTAATTTTCGTTCAATTAATTAAGATTTGATATATAAACAATTATTGTCTCAGTAAGACAATATTTTTCGTTTCTAACACAATCGCTTCGGGAAATTCCGTTCAAAATGCCCACTTTGACATCATTTTTTGAAATATATTCTGCCTCTGTCAAAAAATCGATCATTACGGTACATTATATAGTTTCTGAATAAACTAATCTACCAATTGGATGCGTTTGAGAGCAAAAATGAATTTAAAAATTAGTCAGAAAATAAGCAGTTTGGATTTGAATACTCCCTTAATACGATAATTTTTCCAACACAATCCGCTTCGGGAAATTCGGTTCAAAAGACCCACTTTGACAGCATGTTTTACAATACATTCTGCCTCTATCAAAAAATTGACCATTACGGTACATTATATAGTTTCTGAGTAAGAAAAGGTGCCAATTGGAAGCCTTTGGGAGTAAAAATGAATTGTAAAATGAGTCAGAAAATAAGCAGTTTGGATTTGAATACACCCTTACTAAGATGATTTTTTTCTTCAACCGCTATGTATTTTTAATTTGTTTTTGCTGTAAGAATTGGTCCTATCCAAAACTTGTCTATATAGATGTTGTAGACAATATTAAGAAGATATATGCTAAATTCATGGGGATTTTATATCTTTTGAATTGACGGAGTTATGGATTTTTTTCTTCTTCAAACGTCCTTTTTGTTTTCGTTTTTCATTTTTTTGCGGTACGAATTGGTCCTATCAAAAACTTGTGAATTTAAAAGTTGTAGATAATGTTGAGGAGATTCATGATAAAATAAATTGGATTTGATATCTTGAGAATTGACGAAGTTATGAATTTTTTTCTCCCAAAAACCCTATTTTTTGCGCCCCTTGAGCCCATTTTTAACTTTATCAAAAATCTGTGATACATAAATTTTTGGCCCTATTTTTAGAAGTAACAAAAACTTTAAACTGATTCGATATATACAAAATTTAAGAAGTTATGGGGTTTTTTCGGTTTTCACAAAACCCCTCCCTATTTCCATCCCCTTGGTCCGATTTTGCCCATTAACGAACTTGACCGAGATTTTATGCCCCTTGATTTTATGTATCAGTTTGGAAGAGATTGGTGCAGAATTGTGGAAGTTATCGTGTCCAGAAGAAAGTGATATATATAGATAGATACATAGATAGATAGACAGATAGATAGATAAATTTTTTTACTGAGGGTGGATTTGGGCTCTAGGGGTCATGATCGATGTAGATCTGCAAAAAATGTTCAGAAATTCCAACATAGGAACGACGCCAATAGGTAGTATTTCATACGAAATCTACCTAAAAAAATTCACTGAAAGATGTCTTTTAGCAAGCAAATATAAGTCCAACATTAGTTAATATTGAATTTATTGGCATTGCATTGGAACTATATTTATAAGTTAATACTATTATTGTGCTAAAATGTGGTTCATAGACAGTATTGCAAATCGATATTTACGCAACATTGGAAATTTATTGAAAATAAATTCGATTCACTGCAAATATATTAAGATCTTGTTAAATCATTAGTTTTTTAAAACGTTACCCCTCATATAATGTCAGTTTTTCCCTGATAAGGAAAAGAAAAGGAAGTAGTGCATCTTAAAGACCATTCATAAAAAAAATGCGACCATGTTAAACTATCACTTTCAACTTACAATTTACTTATTTTTCAACAAACAGTACAGTCATTCAGGGTAACTTTGTACCATTGGGAGTAACTTTGCACCACCTCCTATTTTTCAATATTTTTAACTCCAAAAGACTAAATAAACTCCAGAACTGAGCTCTGTTGGCAAGGTTCTAAACTGTGATTTCTACTCTTTATTTTAGAAAATAAATTAGCAATATTATGCGCTATTAATTGCATCATCTAACCGTTTTTGTGAAGTACTGTTTTCAAGCTAATTTTGAATGCTGTTTTAAAGTTGTTGTAATCCAATTAAATTTTCAAAGTAAGTAACAATATACTCATTTATCAGACATATTATTGTCTAAATGTTGTAAATGTGATAATATTTTGTGATTATTTATTTATTAAAAGTTATAAAATGTGAAATAAGAAGGCACTAACATTTTATCACATTTTTAGGGTAACTTTGAGCCGGCTCAAAGTTATACTGATGTGTATAATTTACTGATTATAGGTGCTACTGTCAAAAATTTCCCATATTTGCACGTATATTTTATATAAATGCCGAAAGTGAACATTAGATATAACATATAAATATTTTCACAAATATGTGTAAAATACATACAATTCATTTAAAGGCGTTTTTCGGGGCGGAGCTACTCAAATTTGACATTTCATACATTCGACATTTTTTATTCTTGTTTGAATAATACTAGTACTAGTATGTATTACTGTAACTATGGATGTATTATTGAGATAAAACATTGAAAATTGTTTTCCACTGCATTTTTATGTTTTATATGAACAATAAACAGGTTTTTTTTAATTTCTAAATGTTCATTGTTCTCATCTTCCACTTTTCTTATGCCTTATATTTGTTGTAATATCATAAATTATACAAATCTTGTGATGTTTGAAAATGTAAATTCGACGTCTTTACATATCTGAAAACATTTTTGGGGGTTTAAAGTTGTCCTAACTATAATACTTTTTTTATAATGAATTATTTTAGATAATATTTTTCATATGGTGATAAATTACCCTAAATGGCTGGGTAACTTTGAACCAGGCTAAAAATTCATTTTTTATTGCTTTTATCCGTATTATTCCTTAATTTTTGATAGTCAAACAATAATTTAGGATCATTTCTTATCTTTTATGCCCCTAGTTGCAACAATATTCTTAAAATAACAGTGTGGCATATGAAAATAGAGAAAATGCGGATTAAAGTTACCCTGAATGACTGTACTTTCTAAAAATTATTTTCTTTTAACATACACCAGTGATTTTGGCCTTTAGCTTCTGTTGAAGTGATCCGAAAAGATGAATTGAGAGATTTCATTTCATAACGATAATGAATTATCTCTTTTATAAAGTAAACTAAAGTTAACACCCTTAGATAAGTTTCAATACCATGTTTATTGAAAAATGAATATGATCAGTTTAACTAAAATAAATTAATTCATTGCATCGTCATCGCGCTTAAAATCTTACTATCAATGAGTCCCCTGGTTTAAACTGATCTTACTGCATTTTCCCTATTCAAATATTGCCCCTATATAGTCGTTTCATTAGATTATACTTTCATTGTTTGTTTATTTTTACTAGAAGTGGTAAATATTGCCTATTTTGTCACAATATACCTAGTACTGGCAAATGCTGATTTTCAGTCACAAGAAATATATTGGTCCTGCGACATTTTCCTTTCTAAGCCTCTTCTTTGTTTACAAATAGATGCATCATTGGTTTAAAATTGAAAACGTGTAAAAATTTATTAACGGAAGTTAGAGGAAAAATAAGTATATTATTATGATGCGAAAGATATATATAAAGAAAACATATACTTTTCCAAACGAATAAAAATTCTCTAAAAACTTTTATTTCAATTTAAAAAGGCAACAGCAAAAGGCGCATAAACGTAAGTAATGTAAATGAGAGGATAACCAAATACAAACAAAACTTCAAATATTACGCCATTTCATAACTCAGGTCATAAAACTACAATCGACCAGAGATAACATTTCCAGGAGCATATGGATAACGTCCTCGCAACCACATTAGGAGTCGACAAACCTCCTTGATATGTATGCAGCTCGCCGATAAAAACTTAATCGAAAGAGTATATGTGGTCTGCAGCAAAAGAATGATCTTTTTTTTTCTTTTCTCATCTCTAAAACGAAAAGCCAAACAATAAAGTTTTTACTCGCTAAAAAGAGAAAACCTATTCCAGCAAAGCGAGTATTCATCTGGGAACACGTCTTCATAAAAGCATATACAAACTGGAATCCTATTCTACAGTAAAAAGGGTCTGTTTAACTTCGCCGATGTTAATGCGGGTAAGAAAATATAAAAACGGCTGTGCGCCGTTTTGAAAAATGAATTGGTAAAACAGGCTAAGTGGGCAGGATCCGTTCTTTGTTTAGCGACCATTCAATTCTTTATGGCCTCCCATTGAAACCCTTGGAGAAACAAAAATAACCTTTTTTATACTACTGCTTTAAGAATGGGAAAACACCACCTAGAACGAGGGTTACCACTCTAAGAACCGTACTAGAAAAAATCCACCACAAGCCAAAACAAAAGTCGCCAAGTGATTCTTAATTTAAAAATCACAATAAATGCCTAAACATTTCCTTTCAAATATTCCAAGAATATTGGTTTAACATTTTAAGCAATACCGAATATATTGTTTTTACCCATACAAGATTTGCGATTTCTATTATTCTTAATGTAAATAAGAAAATTAAAAATAATTGGGGCTTTAAAGTTACTGACTTTAATGTTATCATAGATTTCATTTTTGGAAGAGAAACAATGAAAAGATTGTGTCCTGACGATTTCATTTATACTGATATTTATGAAGATACAGGCTATTAAAAAGATAATTGCATTCTATTTTACTTTTTGTAAGAATCCTTATAGGTATACAGCTAATAATATGACTGTTAAATAAAAACAAAGCCAAAATGAGCTTTTTCTCTTAACCCCTTTAAGGGCAGTGATGCCGCTACGGCATCACATAATTTTAATCTCTAATTGCCACATTGGCATCCGAATTTTTTAATGAAAATTTTATTTTTATTAAGGGTGCGAAAATATCCTTTTACTTCTTTACAAATAAATTTTCTTGTAAATACTGGTGTCATTCAATTATTTCAACATTTTACGAATGTAAGTGCCTTGCCCCTGAAAGGGTTAAAGGTACTGTTCGGTCTACCTAGATAGTACCCAACAAGTTGTAACTTTTTTATTTCAGGCCAGTTTTCAATGTTTACGCATGTATTACTTGGTAATATCATAGAATGGGGAGTATAAAAAACAATCGTATTGTGAATATCCATAAAATATCCATGGATCTACAATGCGGCACAGATGAATACGATTCGCCACAGAAAATCAAATAAAACGTATTATAAAAAATAACGATGTAATTAACTTTTGACTTTTCAAAAGAAAATGTATCTTGCACGAGAAATCTATTGCGAGGCAAAATATATCCGTGTGCCTTTTCTTGTAGCATCCATAGCAGAAGGCATATGTGTCAGTGATTACGGTCTGTGAACAAAAGTCTGAATTTTTTATGTGCTACCAAAAACTCTATTAGAAATATATGATTGATAAGACATTTTTCTGTTAAAACAAATTCAATTGACTTCTTATATAAAACACAACTGCTTCAATGCATATAATAAAATATTGTACCACTTATTTAAAACAGCATAATTTCCGTCCATCTAAATGAATGGAACAGAAGGCAGAAGCCCTTGCACAACTTGCAAGTTTAGGCTTAACATAATTCTTATTTTAAAACATTGAAAAAATCGCTTATCTATCGTTTTAGTTACAGATATCGCATTCCAAACTGCATTATGAAACTATTCTTGTAATAGACACACTGAAAGATCATAATGGAAGATTCTAAAATGATAGGACAATTTCATAATGAATATGGAAATATAATGATGAGGACTTTTATTTAGTAAATCTATGTATGATATTGTAAACAAACTGGAAATGTAAAATTTAAAACTTGAATAATAATTTTCTTTTAGCTTTATAAAAACAGGTATAACACAACTTTATCAGATGAAATTAATTATTGGATCCCTTCTCAAGTGAACTTTATCGTTTTTATATGGACAAGAGAAGAATCATATTTGCAGTTACCAGAGACTTTTTTTATTTTTATAAGCTGTATAAGCGACTATTTAATGAGCACTATCCGATGAAGGGAATAGTAATTGGAAAACAGCATAGAGACAAAATTACCCCCATCACCACCATTTTTTTTTTTTTTTTTTTTTTTTTTTATGAAAGAACGCTTTCTTTAAACATGACATCATTTTCTCAAGTGGCAGCATTTCAACTTTTTGAGATTAGGGCTTCAATCTCACAAGGAGAGGGCCAACCTTGTTAATCACAGATTTTGATTATTTTAATATATGTTGTAGGGTAGAGACCCCTTAGTGTCAGGTTCAACGGATTTTATCCAACGCTCCTTAGTTCTTGAGAAACTGGGGGGTCTAATAATAGTACACAACTTAAATACTTACATTGCAACTACAATGATAGGTTGGTCGTGCTCAGCTGGTACGGCATTCGCTGGCTGATCTGCGGGCCCGGGTTCGGTACCCGAACGCGCTACATTTGTTTTTCTCATTTTTTGTTTTATAAATATACTTGTAATTTTAATTTAATAATTTCAATAACAGATTTTAATATCATACATTAATTACAATGTTAACAAACTTAACTTTATCATTTTTTTATTTTAAACTATTATTTCTCATCCTTTAAAGAGGTTTAAAAAGAAATTGGATCTATTATTGAATGATAAAAATTCCAAAATCGTGACAAAATCTGTTGTGGTGCTAGTTATGATAAAATAAAGGATTATTCAAATAAAAAAAAAATAAAAGCAGAAAGAAGATAACGGTGAAAGCAAAATAATTGAAAGCGCAAGCATACGCATTACAAATAAAAAAATCTTTAATATGCAAAAAATCGGTTGTAATTTAATTCTGATGCTAATTTTTTAATATAATTATGCTTGTTACTTTAAAAACAGAATAATAGCATTATAGCATTGACTTCTTTTGTTAAAGCAATTCGTAAATGATGTTTCTTTAAAATCACGAATTGACGCAATTGCTCAGTATCATTGCATTGATAAAGAATATATGAAATACATTTTAAAAGTGATTTTTAAAAAAATAACACTTTTATGATGTTTTATACAACTATTTAGTTAAAAGTAAAAAATTAAATAGGTTAAAATTATAATTGATATACAATTTTATAAATTTTAATTGACAATGAGATTATTAATTATACTTACAAGTATATTAATAAAACAAACAAGTAGGAAATTGCTCGTCAAACGTGGCAAATGAGGTGCGTTCGTACTATAACTAGTTTTATAACTATTTTTTGCACCCCATATTGTACTGAATGTATATTTTTTTGCACTTCATAAGTGCATAGTCTGTAACATCATTAAAATGCACTTGCAATAATTTTTTTCCCATTCCCCGTAATGTAATAGAAAACTTTTGACTGTCCCTGTAATTAAACTATACATCCAATTTTCATAAAATCTGAAATGGCTCGACAAAATTTTGAAACAATTATATATTTAAAATTTCAGACCATTCGGAAGACTGTAACATCATTAAAATGCACTTGCAATAATTTTTTCCCATTGGCCGTAATGTAAAGAAAAACTTTTGAATATCCCTGTAATTAAACTATACATCCGATTTTCATAAAATTTGAAATGGCGCGACAAATTTTTGCAACAATCATATAGTTAAAATTTCAGACCATTCGGTTGGGTAGTTTTTGCTCTGTTATATGCGGACGGACGGACAGACGGATAGACGGACTGAACGACGACTATAGGTGCTACGTATTTATATAATTACGAACGCACCTAAAAATGAGAAAAAAAATGTAGCGTATTCAGATATCGAACCCGGGCCCGCGGATCAGCCGGCAAACGCCATACCAACTGAGTTACGACCAACCTATCATTGAAGTTGCAAAGTAAGTATTTAAGTTGTGTACTATTATTAGACACCGCTGGTTTCTCAAGAACTAAGGAGCGTTGGATAAAATCCATTGAACCTGACACTAAGGGGTCTCCACCCTACAACATGTATTAAAATAATCAAAATCTGTGATTAACAAGGTTGGCCCTCTCCTTGTCAGTACCAGTGAAATAAAAAATATTTTAAATTGCATCATTTTTACAAAATCGTGTCGTTTGAAGATTTAAGACCCTAATTCCAGAATGACTTATCCGTCAGTAAAAAGTAACGCCCTAAACTTTATCATAATATTGAAAAATAATTTACAACTGCGTTAAAATGATATAATCTTTCAGACTTTTTGCTCGGATAATACGGAGACTAGTGCTTCTGGTCTGTAAATTTAGAGCTGATAGAGTTGAAATGATTTATGAAACTGACAACATTGTATATAATTATTAATGTACTGTATTTATGCGTGGATTTTAATTCATAAAATTTATATATATAAATATAGATATACATTTTATGAATTAAAATCCACGCATAAATATACAAGTAAGTTTTAAATTAATAATTATAGATAGCTGTAAATAAATAAATGAAAATTTTTGTGCATGTGTAAACAGAAGGCTTTTGCCAGAAAATAAGACCTAATGCATCTTTTTGGAGCAAAAAATTAACCCGGTCTTATTTTCGGGGAAACGCGGTATGTTTTGTTCCACCTGATGATAAAAGACATAAAACAATTAGTTTCACGCAAAGATGTGATTGCAGTCTCTCTTCCTCTCTTTTTAATCTCCCTTGAATTTCAAGAAATTTTAACCCGGGAGAACTCGCTAGTGAGAATGCCCAATTGCTTTTCTTTTACTTTACATTCATATAATATCAACTTTTTTTTGGTTGGCTTAGTACTTTTATTCACAAAATAGGTAAAATAATTGAAAAACATTTGGAAATTTTAATTAAAATGAAAAATGATTTAAGTAAGAGTCTTAAAAAAGTACGACTGTGAGAAAAAATCTCCTGCAGCGGGTTCTCCCGGGTTAATTGCTTTATTTGATTTACCTCTAATATTTTTGCTATTCCACAGTAAGTTACAGAATATTCGCATTTCATGGTTAGATGCCCAATTGTTTAAATTGTCTTAGCCCTTCACTTACGTTGCATATGAAAACAAGAATTGTTTCTAAGATTAAATTTATTAAAAAGTAGATAAGCAAGTAATTCCAAAACAGAAAGTGAAATTTAACAAAATAATTTCACTTTATCAAATCCTTTTCATCGAACTTACAGTTTCTGTAGTGTTATAAAGAAACACTTTTATGATAGAAATGTCTTTCAAAAAATTTTTTTGTAGGCCTCAATTAAAATTTTATGGCTAATTGTGAAAATGTTGATCATCATCGCAGAATCTGATTTTATATGAGAACTGTTTTATTTGAACGATGTACTAATTTAACTATAGATATTTTAATATTATTACAGAAAAGATTTTCACGCAACACTGAAAATGATTCAAATTTTCCCAGAAAGAAATTTATGATGAAGTAGATAAACTCTAACTTGTTTCTTGGGAATTAAAATAAAATTTACAGTTTACTGTAAATCCTTTTAATGCCGTTTCCTAAAATAAATCTAAAACATATAAACACGCACTATCCAATGGCTCTATTTCATTGCTATATAACATTTTTTACCCGACTGCCAAGAAGGGTTATGTGCTTCACGCGTATCTGGGTATGTGGATTTCTTTATACCCTTGAAACATCCCAACGACTGGATGGATTTTAATGAATGAAGTCTCTATCGATTCGCCTTAACCGTCCGATGGTTATAGGCTAGGTTTTGTTTTTATAAATTCAAAATGGCGGCCGTAAAATACAAAATGGCGGTAGAGACGAAAAAAAAAATTTACGCACCCTATTGAGTGGCATATCATTGGATAGGTCTTTCAAAATGAAGACGATGTTTCATTGACTATTTTACAGTCAGAAGCTCCGTTTAAATATTACACAACCTGGAAGTTGTGTAGATAAGATCTCTAGCTTTACGACTGCTCTTTCATCTTCACCTAACACTTCATTTATAATGGCTGTTTCATAATTATAGAAACCACCAGTCCACCAAAAGAAAATGGAGTAATGGAAATGTCGGGGGCGACACTAAATTCTGAAAAAGCAGAATTCCTGTCCTCTAGTATTTAACATTGTGTTATCATAACCTGATCTGATTAGCCTAATGTGAGGATCGGGACATAACATTATCAGGAGGCGTTCTTCTTTCTAATAACAATCTTGTGTTCTACAGAATTAATTTCTACAAAATTGATGTATTACAAGAATGATGTAAAATGGATTTCTGCGCAGATTACTTTTTAAATGCTTTGCATGAAAAATAGAAAATTTAACAAATTTCATTTGAATAGATTTTTAAAAACGCATTAAATCATGTAACAATATTTTTTTTCTACAGTAAAAATTAACATTTCAAAAATTCCCCAGTTAAATATTACGACTCATTTGTCATTAGTGACACGCCCTAAAATAGTTCAATGATGACGGATATGAAAAGCTCCTTTTTTTCTATTAATCTAAGTTTCATGTAAGTTTCTTTTAATGCGTATTTTTTACGTATTATATAAAGTGCATTTGGGAACCACATGTTGTAATTTTAAGCTACGAGGCCCTTACCGCTTATGTCCCTGTGATAGTCAGGCGTTGCACTGTGTTTAAAAGGCAATGTTTTTTAAACATCTACTTTCAGAGAACCAGAAAAATTACTTCTATTTTTGTTTACTCGTTGGCTGTATAGTTTCTTTTTCCCTATAGTGCATTATCATATCATACATTTATCATAAAAGAACATAAACATATAAATTATAATTAAGGAATCAAAATGAATAATTATTTATGTTTTATGCATGATTTTGAATGCCAGGGTCATAGAGTCTCATACATTTTCATAATACGTAAATCAAACACCTGAAGTCCTTTAAAATAAACGCTGTCCAAAATAAAGAAAATGTCGTTTACAAACAAAATTACAAACAACTCTTTCATAATAGAGCCAATCCTACTTATTCTCAAAACCTTTTAAATAATTCATTTTGGGACAATCGCCAAAAAGCCAAAAGCAAGCCAACCCTGGATGAGACCGCAAATAAAAGCCGAGGCTGTAAAAAGCAGAAATACCAAGTGAATGTGCATTAAAAACAGAAACCATCCGCAACGTATCTTCTTTCTTTTATCATCAGGATACAAAAGAGCTCTCCAGCATATAAGAACATATGCGGCAGCAAAAGATAAAGGAATAAAATTGGGATGTAAATTCGAAATGGAGCCTTAAAAACAGCAGCAATTAGAGGGCGTGTGTACCCCGAGAACGAGCGGTAACGGCGCTATGAAATTACTTGAGCTTTTGTTAGTCGTATTCCGAAATAGTGCAAAGGGGATGCCAAGTATGAAACGGCCTCCATAAGACACCTGGAATACATAATAGTAAGAATTATAAGTTGCGTATGATAATATGCATGAAATATCAAAGTAATTTATCACAGAGTCATTACACAAAAAATTAAAATTAATCATATTTTTCATGAATTTCAAATGACCTAAAAGTATAAAAAAGCAGTATGGAGCATATTTAAATGAAATTCAAAATGATATCTATCTATATTATAAAGAACAAACGTGTCTGTGCGTAACGCTGACGTCATTTTGACGGTGGTATCAGCAGGCGATTAAATTGAACTTTTATTAACTTTTACTGCAATTTTTTAATTTCTAAACAACGCACAGTTTCAATTTTTACACTGTCGAATAGAGAAAAAAATTCGTTCATTCATTCTTCAGCTAGCAGCGAAACTCGCTTCAAATTTGAAATTAAACTTTTTTTACTCCAAAGAATAACGTATATAAACATCAGCATGTGGAAAGACGTACAATTCTTTGTACATCAATATAAACGCACAGACGTACATTCTCAAAAAATGTCAACCGACAGACACTATAAAATAAATTACTTACGAATTTTATAATTACAAAAATTTCTTTTTTGAAGTTATTTAATTAAAAAAATTAAAAAAAAATTTAATAAATATTTTTTGAAATATTAATTGAGGATAAAGCATTGTACTACTAGTTTACTAACATTGTATGCTATACTACCCCCCCCTCCCCCTCTTAATGATACATCTGTTACTATTAGGCAAACTTTGTTTGCATACATTATTATTTTGAGAGAAAAATTATACAGTGAACTTCCATTAGTGCAGGTTTTTAAGGGAGGTCATTTTCCGTCCACACTAACCGAAGTTCACATTAAACAATGTAAACATTTCAATGGTATAAAAAGAATCCCTTGCTTTGAATTTATTGAATTCAGTTTTCAAAGAAATTAAATAAGCTAGAACTTTATACTATAAAATGCAGTATTCCTTTAATTTAGTATTGTTAGTAAAAATGCAATTAATGACATTATTGTTATCAATGAAAATGTCAATTGATCTTCAAGGGATTAGACCGCCTTGGCGCTCCGAAATATAAGTATAAAAATAACAATTCTTTTACGCAGTTATTGGGGCATTCTCACAATCTTTTGACTTTTGGGGAAAAAAATCTGGCGAAATTAAACTTGCTAAAATAACATTTTAATCTGATAGACGAATGCCTTAATGATTCAAAATAAAGAGAAAATGGTCAGCAGCGAAAAAAAAATTATTTAACTGAGGTTTAAGTTAAATTTGCGAGTTTAATTTTCCTCATCATTTTACTATTAAAACTTTTTATTTTCTTCTAAATTTTTACTTATAATGAATTTGCATAGTGCCCACAGGACATTCAAATAAGAAATAATGACTATGTAGTATTTTTAGTACAAAATTTTGGTATAACATTGTCTTAAAGGGGTGTTAAAGAAGGGACGGTAAGGTAAAAAAAGGGGATGGTATAGGAAAAAAGGGACGAAATGGGAAAAAAAAGGAATGGTAAGGATGGAACAGCAAGGAAAATTACCACCTATTTTAGACAGATCATGTTAAGACTAAGTGGTAGCCAAAATGATCATTGATTTTTAAAAACAGTTATTTACGTTGGATTAAATAAAAAAAAAATAATTTACCTCGAAAAGTGCAGGAATAAACCTTGGGGACGGTGAGACTACCAATAAAACCACGATGCTTTAAATTGATATTTAAATGCTGATTTAAATTCTACAGTAAATTTCCTGCCAAAGAATTTTAGACATTATTTCTCTAGCATACTTCTGCATGAGAAAAAACTTGAAAAAATTTCTGTGGCTGCATCTGAAGTGATTTTCTGTATAATTTTAGAAGAGGGATGGTAAAAAATCTAAAACCTAGGGACAGAGTTAAAAAAATAATAACAACCCTAAAAATGTGTGCAGGCTAATTTTTAGCTACTTATTTATATAAAACAATAGTTCCAGTTTCAGAAAAAAAATTACATCGAATTATTTTTATTGAAACAATTTTATCCAGACAGCTCCAAACTTCAAAATCAGCATCAGGGACGCGGGACGGTATAGGAGTTTTCCAGGTGTTTGGACCCCCAACATCGTCCAAAACTTATTTATCTCGTTAATATTGTTGTGCAATCATACAATGGGATGTTACCAAGTATATGAAATAAAAAAAAACACAAAAAAGTGTATTAAAATAAAAACTGTTATTCAGGGACATGAAAGTCAAAAGATTGTGAGAATGCCCCTATTACATACAGTAATACCTCGACTAATTTGTTACAAGGCTAGCGACGTAAGTCGAGGTACATTTAGATAAGCAAAAAAGTATATGTAATAAAAATTCTCCAAAATCTAATTAACATATTCTATTGTAGTAGATTAATTTTGCACATTTTAATAGATAACATTATATAACACATTTTGTTCTAATAGCTAAATGAGTCGTATGAGATGTAAATTTCCAACTGTGCCAAAAATTGTCTGGACCAGTATTCTAAGAGATCCCTGGTTTGAATCCTGGCCCTGAAATTTTTCGCACGGTTAGAAATTGACATCCATGTTCTGTGATAGTTAGGGGTTATCTTACACACTTTTAACATTAGCAAAACAATGCGTTTGCAATATAAGAATTTGGAATAAATCAATAAGTTGTTAACTTACAATTTATTGTTTTAGCTGCCCCGCTCGAGTCTTTGAGGATGTGAAAAAAATCTTGCAGTGAAGCTTGAACCCACAAATTTTTCTTTTTTATCTCTTAGAAGCTCTTTCTAACAGCATCTAAGTTTTTTCTAGGGATTTTTTTTTATTATTTGTCGCTACCACTTGAGTGTTGTGGGAAAGTTTCCCTTCATAGAACGAAATATCTTCAAAAAATGTACGTCTTTAATTAAGGATTTTTTTTTCCAGGCCAGAACACGTAAATGCGGGGTGACGTAAGCCGGGATACTACTGTATATGTATAATAATTTTTATTTTACACATATACATAGAAGTTTTATGAACAGTTTTAAGAAAAGCTAATAGAAAAATATACAAATGCAGAAGATAGGCGTCGTCAACTAGGACCTCCTATTGAAAATCCTTCCTGATGGTGTAATTTTTTTCTCTGTGAGGCATTGTCTAAAAAATAATATTATTTTCCTATTTAGAAATGTAATAGCTAAGATCTAGCATAGGATATTTTTTTTTTTTTTTTAAATGACAGCTTTTTGGAAAAAAAAAAAAAACTTTGATATTTATCAAAATTTTGAGTTTTAAAATTTTATAAAAAATAAAAACGGTATCCAATAAAAAAAAAAACAACAACATATACAGTAAATCATCGATTATACCTCTTTCAGGGGACCGTTCTAAAACGACGTATAACTAAGAAAGACGTACAATCGAAATTGTAGTCCCCTAAGGTGTAAAATCTTTGACTATAGAAATATAATGCTGTAATGGTACAAATTTAATTTTGCTATTATTTTCGGTTGTTTAAGATGCACTGTATATTAAAGAAAAAGTTTAAAAAAATGAAAAAAAAAAATTAAAAAATCATTTCTAAAATTTAAAATAAAAGTGAAAATTATCAAACCTTATATCAGTTGCACAGCTTGAATTACACATTATATTCCATTATCAAACGTACAAAAATATTTTAATTTAAATAATCTTTAATCATCGTCAGAGATTTAAATTGAGACTTAATGAAAAGCATTATGTATGGAATGGTATTAAGTTCCTGGAAAGTTTTCTCACTAATATTATGAGAAACAAAAAAAGGTTCTAAGTGTGTCAATCCAGTCCAACGCATTTTTGAAAGAAAATGGGATAATTTCTTCACTTTATTATTTTTATTTTTTGCTAGTCACTACTTAAATGAACATCTGGCAATAAGTTTTCTATCAGTTCATCAATTGTGCATAATTTCTAATGTCATGACATCGGCATCAGATTCGGAAAAATTTCCGAGAAAATAAGTTACAGTCGCACGAAAGAAACGACGTATGTCCGAAATTATGTGTCGTATAAACGAACCATTACAACATTAAAATACATAGGATGAATCGAAACCGCAATGAAGCGACGTATAAACGTAAAGGACGTATAAATGAGAAACGTATAAACGGTGCTTTACTGTACTACATCTTAGATAATAATATAAGGAATATGAGATTTAAATTTCATTAAAATCGGTTAAGTAGATCTTGAAATATCTTGTAGATCAGTTTGAAAAAAGAAGTTTAGAAAAAAAAAAAAAAAAAAAAACACCCGCAAAAGGGAAAAAAAGTACCGCGTCAGCGAAACCAAATATATTAGCCCCCGGTACGGTATGCTATTTTTTTCTCCCACCTTATTTTGTGTCTTATCCAAAAAATAACGTTACATTATAGAAGCCTGCCGTAAAACAAAGCAGTACAATTAAATACTCTATAGCAATTCTTTAAACTTCTAAGCATAGCACATTTTCGATTTTTATACCGTCGTATTGGAAAAAAAAGTACTTTTTAATGCAATTTGTTTGAAATCTGCATCTTCATTTGCTTTTGAGATATTTTTTTTTCTAGTTTTTAGCGACATTTGTTTAATTTTGGCAACTCAAGAACTCCATTTCTGTAGAAAGTAAAGGGAAAATAGTTGAAAAATAGCAATTATATCTTTTTGTTGCCACTTTCTCAAGAAAACTGAAAAAAAAGTAATTGAAATACGTGCTATTTTGAAAAAAATATAAATGATTTCTTTTTGCTGTATTTGTGTATTATTCTGAGATAGTGGCGTCCTAATCATACTTTATTGTAGATGTTTATGATTGGATCGTAAATGAGGAATTCTTCAGCGGATTCGGATGACGTCGTTTTATATAAATAAAAATCGCGTGTTTTAAGTCTTAAAACTGAGCTACAGTAGAGTCCCGATAATCCGAGTTCCGCTTAACCGAGTGTCCGCTTTAACCGAGTTATTTTCTTCAGATGGACTGATGGCTGCTATTATTATGAAACAGCCATTATAACTGAAGCGTTAGGTGAAGATGAAAGAGCAGTCGTAAAAAGTTAGACCTCTGATTTTCTGGTCAGAATGGGAAAAAAAAATTGGCCATAATTTAAAAAAAAAAAAAAAAAAAAAAAAAAAAAAAAAAAAAAAAATGGCCATTTTTTTTTTTCCCATTCTGACCAGAAAATCAGAGGTCTAACTTTTTACGACTGCTCTTTCATCTTCCCCTAACGCTTCATTTATAATGGCTGTTTCATAATAATAGAAGCCATTAGTCCATCAGAAGAAAATGAAGTAATGGAAATGTCGGGGGTGACACTAAATTCTGAAAAAGCAGAATTCCTGTTGTCTAGTATTATAATGTTTCCTTGTTTTTTAATTATCTTCAATATGAGATTCCAATGATGCCGCGATGCCCTCCAACTCCTTTTGAACAGCTTTTTAAAATTTCCTGAACTCTTTAGTCTCTTGTTGGGCTCTCATGCTGACTATAAATACTCTCTGAGAATCCAAGTTCTCGGATAATCGCATCGGTATAACTCCGGAAATAATTGGAATTTTGAAATGATTAAACGCTTTAAATATTCCTAAAAGTATAAACAATTTATGTAACCAAAATAAGAAAAAATCGATTTTTCGAAATATAAAGGTGGTGTAACATCTTAAAGGCTCCTCTCCCTGCAGGCGAAGACACTCGCGAGGTAATGCTAAACCTATCGGGAGGTTTATTTTCTAATATCTCGTTTGCATTTCGACATTTTTAATTTTTTTTTTTTTTTTTAATTTTTTTTTTTTTTTACATTGGCTAGTTGAAGTTCATCTCTACATAGCTCCTTTTTACTTTATCGATTTTGATTGCAGATATTTTTTATAAAGTTACTTTCACTTTCGAAACCTGTTTCGGAAATGAAAGTGTCATTCTAAAAAATATCTGCAACCAAAATCGAAAAAGTAAAAAAAAATGGACGATGTAGACATGAATTTCAGCACTTCAATAGAAAAAAATTTCAATTAAAAATGTCGAATGCAAGCGAGATGTTAGAAAATAACCTCTCCATAGGTTTAGCATTAGATGGCGAGTGTCTTCGCCTGCAGGGACAGGAGCCTTAAGTACCTAACGTCTTATCGCCTGCTTTTACTATAGCGTCGAACCTGAAATGTCTATGCAAAGGTTATTATATTTTAAATAAAAATTATAAAGTTCGTCTCACTGGCATGGATTATGGTGGAGAAAAAAACAAAGTGAAGCCCTATTGTGGTAAAGTTAGGTAACTCCACGAACATTGGCGATAACGAACGGAGAAAACCGCATGGTTTTTTAATTGTGCGACAAAATCCCCAAATTTCATCTGTTACATCAGATTTTGAGTAGCAATATTGGCAATATATATGGCAAAATATATGTCAGTTGATCCTTAAGTACTTTAAGTCTTACTGACTGCGCTTACCATGCATCGAACCTGAAATGTCTATGCAAAGGTTATCATATTTTTAATCTATACTTCTATACTCATATTATAAAGAGGAAAAAATTGTTTATTTGTCGGAGGTAAGCTCTGGAGCTACCGAACCGATTCCAAAAGTAATGGTATCAAAATGATGGTGTTCGCCCAACTTAGAACATAGGCTATATCTTATGTCGGTGCCGCTACCCCAAAGAGGGTGCAGGAGCAAAAAACGTTCTAAAAATACGATTTTTGCGTTACTGAAGGCCCTAGAAATATGAAATTTGGAATATTAGTTACTTATAATATATAAATGATGCCTAAGAACAGTTCTTAAACAATTCGAAATTTAAAAGGGGTGAAAATGCACAAAAAGCGTTCTAAAAAACGTTCTAAATGGTAGTTTCTACATAATTTCAGGAAATACCAAGCCAATTCCAAAAGTAATGGTATCAAAATGATGGTGTTCGCCCAATTTAGAACATAGGCTATATCTTATGTCGGTGCCACTACCCCAAAGGGGGTGCAGGAGCAAAAAACGTTCTAAAAATACGATTTTTGCGTTACTGAAGGGCCTAGAAATATGAAATTTGGAATATTAGTTACTTATAAGATAGAAATGATGCCTAAGAACAGTTCTTAAAAATTCGAAATTTAAAAGGGGTGAAAATGCACAAAAAGCGTTCTAAAAAACGTTCTAAATGGTAGTTTCTACATAACTTCAGGAAATACCAAACCAATTCCAAAAGTAATAATATCAAAATGATGGTGTTCGCCCAACTTAGAACATAGGCTATATCTTATATCGGTGCCACTATCCCAAAGGGGGTGCAAGAGCATAAAAAGTTCTAAAAATGCGATTTTTGCGTTACTGAAGGGCCTAGAAATATGAAATTTGGAATATTAGTTACTTATAAGATATAAATGATGTCTAAGAACAGTTCTTAAACAATTCGAAATTTATAAGGTGTGAAAATTCACAAAACGCGTTCTAAAAAACGTTCTAAATGGTAGTTTCTACATAATCTCAGGAAATACCGAACCGATTCCAAAAGTAATGGTATCAAAATGATGATGTTTGCCCAACTTAGAGCATAGACTATATCTTATGTCAGTGACACTACCCCAAAGGGGGTGCAGGAGCGAAACACGTTCTAAAAATGCTATTTTTGCGTTACTGAAGGGTCTAGAAATATGAAATTTGGAATATTAGTTACTTATAAGATATAAATGATGTCTAAGAACAGTTCTTAAACAATTCGAAATTTAAAAGGGGTGAAAATGCACAAAACGCGTTCTAAAAAACGTTCTAAATGGTAGTTTCGACATAATCTCAGGAAATAACAAACCGATATCAAAAGTAATGGTGTCAAAATGATAGTGACAACGTTTGCTCCAAGATAGGCTATGTTTTATGTCGGTGCCACTACCCCAAAGGGGGTGTAGCAGCAAAAAACGTTCTAAAAATGCGATTTATGTGTTGCTGAAGGGCCTAGAAATATGAAAGTTGAAGTATCAGCTACTTATTAGATATAAAGGATTTCTAAGAACAGTTCTTAAAAAAATCGAAATTTAAAAGGGGTGAAAATGTGCGAAAAACGTTCTAAATGGTAGTTTCTACATAATCTCAGGAAATACCTAACCGATTTCAAAAGTAATGCTATCAAATTGATGGTGTTAGTCCAACTTAGAACATAGGCTATATTTTATGTCTGTGCCTCTACCCCAAAAGGGGTGCAGGAGCAAAAAAAACGTTCTAAAAATGCGATTTTTTCGTTACTCAAGAGCCTAGAAATATGAAATTTGGAATATTGGTTACTTAAAAGATATAAATGATGTCTAAGAACTGTTCTTAAACAACTCGAAATTTAAAAGGGGTGAAAATGCACAAAAAGCGTTCTAAAAAACGTTCTAAATGGTTGTTTCTACATAATCTCAGGAAATATCAAACCGATTTAAAAAATATTGATGTCAAAATTATAGTGACAACGTTTACTCCAAGATAGGCTATGTTTTATGTCGGTCCCACTACCCCAAAAGGGGTGTAGAAGCAAAAAACGTTCCAAAAATGCGAATTATGTGTTACTGAAGGGCCTAGAAATATGAAATTTCAAGTATCAGCTACATATTAGATATAAAGGATTTCTAAGAACAGTTCTTAAAAAATTCGAAATTAAAAAGGGGTGAAAATGCGCGAAAAGCGTTTTAAAAAACGTTCTAAATGGTGATTTCTACACAATCTCAGGAAATACCAAACCGATTTAAAAAATACTGGCGTCAAAATGATGGTGAAAATCCTTGCTCCAACATAAGCTATGTTTTATGTCGGTGCCACTACCCAAAAGGGGTACACGACATTTCGGTCCCGACACTTCGGTCCCGCCATTTCGGTCCCGCCGTTTCGGTCCCGAGACATTTCGGTCCCTGGCCATTTCGGTCCCGAGACATTTCGGTCCCTGGCCATTTCGGTCCGGAGACATTTCGGTCCCTGGCCATTTCGGTCCCGAGACATTTCGGTCCCTGGCCATTTCGGTCCCGAGACATTTCGGTCCCTGGCCATTTCGGTCCCGAGACATTTCGGTCCCTGGCCATTTCGGTCCCGAGACATTTCGGTCCCTGGCCATTTCGGTCCCGAGACATTTCGGTCCCTGGCCATTTCGGTCCGGAGACATTTCGGTCCCTGGCCATTTCGGTCCCGAGACATTTCGGTCCCTAGCCATTTCGGTCCGGAGACATTTCGGTCCCTGGCCATTTCGGTCCCGAGACATTTCGGTCCCGAGACATTTCGGTCCCTGGCCATTTCGGTCCCCAGCCATTTCGGTCCCTGGCCATTTCGGTCCTTAGCCATTTCGGTCCCTTGTCATTTCGGTGCCCACCACCTTATAACTCGTATTCTAATTGTCGTGGGCCGCCAAACGCTGTAATTTAAACATTATTTGGGACCTTTTTAAATTTTTTTAACATCCCCCAAATTAAAAAAAAAAAGCTAAATATAACAGTCCGATAAATTTAAACTTTTATAACTCGTGATAATGAAATCACAGCGAGCTGAAAATTTGTTTGATTGAACAATGTGATATAATTTTACAGGGGACATTGTCTTATTATTATTATTATTGTTTAACAAAATGGATTTTTTAAGCTTTATTATTTGTTATTAATATTGGGTATTTTATATATACTATAAACTGCCATAGATGATTTTTTGGTTGCTTTCATACGTTTTTTAGAACCTTTAAATTATCATCATTAATTAAATAATTTAAAAAACTGTTCTTATTTTTTCTCCTTCTTACAGTTAGATTAATAATAAATGTCTTCAATAATTCAATTGGATACTTATAAGCTATTGTAGGTAAATATTTCCTCAAATCATTCTTCTACATCCTCTCCTTTAATAATTCAGAAATGAGATATATTTATTGAAGCAAAAATATTTAATTTTTCTTATTACTTTTATAATACAAAGTTATAATTTTGTTTTCATAAGTTACTTTACCATTATAAACATTGGGAAAACAATAGTGATTTGGTAATTAGGTGTGCCAGGAAAAATATTTTGTTGTCAAAAAACTCCACCCACCGCTTCATTTTTTAAAAAATAATTATTGGTTGCATTTTTAACAGTCTTCTCACCCATTGTAGACGATTTTTGTGAACTAATTTTATTGAAACTGGGCCTATTTCTTTGTAATAAGATGATTATTTTTTATTTTATGTAATAGTGTAAGTATTATTTTAATTAATTTTATTTTCAATTTTTAACTGACAAAACTAAGGTTTTTAGGTGCGTTCGTAATTATATAAATACGTAGCACCTATAGTCGTCGTTCAGTCCGTCCGTCTTCTCGCCTGCCTGTCCGCATATAACAGAGCAAAAACAACTCAACCGAATGGTCTGAAATTTTAAATATATGATTGTTGCATAATTTTGTCGAGCCATTTCAAATTTTATGGATATCGGATGCATAGTTTAATTACAGGGACTGTCAAATTTTTTCTTTACATTGCGGCCAATGGGAAAAATTATTGCAAGTGCATTTTAATGATGTTAGAGCCTTCCGAGTGGTCTGAAATTTTAAATATATAATTGTTACAAAATTTTGTCGAGCCATTTGGAATTTTATGAAAATCGGTGTATAGTTTAATTACAGAGACAGTCAAAACTTTTGCGTTACATTACGGGGAATGGGAAAAAAATATTGCAAGTGCATTTTAATGATGTCACAGGCTTTGCACTCATGAAGTGCAAAAAAAAAAATATACATTCAGTACAATATGATGTGCAAAAAATAATTATAAAATTAGTTATAGTACGAACGCACCTCATTTGCCACGTTTGACGAGCAATTTCCAACTTGTTTGTATTTGTCATTTATTTATTGATTTTTAATATTACCCTTTTCCTCCCACTTTCCCAGAAAAAAAAATTAACAATTTTTTATTTTAGTTTTATTATTAATTATATTAATAGTTTTAAATTTAGGTGACTTTAAATATAAAATAAATAAACATGTAAAAGATAAATTTCAGTTTATAACTACTATATGATAAATTGAATATAAAATGTATTATGTATTGAGTTTATTTTAAAGTAAAAAAATGTAATGTATATTAATAATGTTATTATTTTAATAAATTAAGGATACATTAAATAAAAAATATATTTAATAAAATATTAATTTAATTTTTATACTAAAATTCCTAACTTTTTTGAGAATTAATTAATAGCAATTATTAGTAGCAATTATTAATAGCACTTAAAGTTTTTATTCAAAAGTTTTAATTTATAATTTTCAAAAAATAATATAGGAATTTTTTGAAAAATCAGCCAAAAACATAAAGTCTAAGTATTAATTAATTAATTAATTAAACATAATAATAATAATAATAATAATAATAATAATAATAATAATAATAATGCAACATTGTACAAATACGTAAAAATACCTCTTAACAGTGTTAGGTGATATTATGCAGATTTTAATTTTTTAAGAACAGTTATAATTTACAATTCGCAAAAAGTAAGAAATTATCAATTAATTATAATTAAAGAGCAAAAATAATATTATAAGCTAACTAATAAATGAATAAACAACATGTTTATCTTCAGAACCATTATCACTTTTATACATCCTAATGAAGTTAATAACGTTATAATAACCGAAAATTAAAAAAATATATATTTGCATTTACCCTATAAAAACTATTATATAGTTCATGTAATAGTTTTTAAACAAGCAATTGATAAATTAGTTATCTAAACAATTAATAATTAAAATAATTTTGAATTGATAAATACGTTTAATAAAAACAATTTAATTTTTGAATTTTTTTTTTACTTAACAATATAACTATGAGTGTTTTCAACTTGTCGTGCAAGTTAAATTCATGCTGTATCAAATTTATTGCAAACAAACGGCAAACAAGTAATCAAAAATACTGCAAACTTACTGCAAAGTAGTAATCTTTCCATATCACACTATAAGTTTAACCCTTTCGAAGGGGTCAATAGACCTGATCAGGTCTATTGATGCGAAAGCGCCGTCAGAAGGCGCATGCATAGGTTTTATCACCATAAACAAGTTTAGGTAATATTTGTACTTTTCATTTCTTGCATTTTTTGGCATTTAATAAGTATAGCGTTTAGAAAAAACGGTGCCTACCGAATAAAATTTCTGCAATTTCTGCGTATGTGCTGATTCTCATTGTTGTTGAGTCCCTCAACAGAGAGATTTTTTGCTTTCGTCACTTTCGTGAATTAAAGACAGTCTTGCCATCAGTTTCACATCATCAGTCATGAGTAGTTACTCATGCAAGTGGGTGATGGTATACCTTGCGGGACATTTGCTGCGAATTTCTCAATTCAAATTTGTCACGGCAAGATAATATCAGAAAAAATCAAACTTTCTGCTAATGTTCATGCTATCTGGGTTACCTCAAAAATTTCCATGGGGAGCGCGGCGGATCGCATGAACGGCTCATGCGATTGACACTTATGTGAAATCATTATCCAATATCTGTTACAGCACAAATTCTTAATTCAATGGCAAGAAATTAAACATGAAAATTGCTGTTTTACACTTAACCACTTGGCCCTAACTTTATTGCAGGCAAATGTTATGTAATATGAAACTTGATTTAACCCATTCGCCGCCAAAACTAAGAATTTTCAAATTTTTTGTTGAAGGTCGTTTGCCAGCACAAATTCAGAAAGATAAATTTCGCTTTACTAATACAGCGAAGTTTCTGCCAATAAATGAGGCTTTTTTTTTTTTTTTTTTTAATTCTAAAATAGTGATGACAAAGTAATCAATAAATTAAAGCCACGAGTATACTCGTGAATGACAGCGAATGGGTTAATTAAATTTAACTCTTCAGTATGCGCTCAGCTTTTTACATCATAAGTGAATCTTTTTCACTGGTAAATATTAATGTAACTTGAATGTATTATTAGTTGCAGTTATAGAGATTGGCCTTATATTTTTTATTCATGCTTTTTTTAAAAATTAAGAAATTAAATAAGGATATACCTAAATTCTTAAAGTTACTCGAAATACTTCTATCATATATACACAGTCAAGACAAGATTCCAAGCACTGGTAAAAAGCTCCATTTTAGACAGGCTTCCATGTAAAGAAGTGTAATTAATTATACCTCTAAGATACACTACCTCAATAAGATCTATTGTTCGTTTCGCAGGGATTCTGAAACTCTTCCGTTTGAGACAGGATTCCGTTATAGAAAGATTCCGCTTTCACAGGTTTCACTATGCTTCACTAAAGAAGGGTGAAAATCCCCTTTTCAGACAGGTTTTCAGCAATTTAATTGTATCGCAATTCATATTAAGACCATGTAACGCTTACGTTAAAGACAGGATTCTGTTATAGACAATTACTATTTTGACAAGTTTTATTCTATTCATATGATATATATAAGTATATTTATATAAATACACAAAACTTTTAAAAATGGAACCTGCCTATAACGGAGTTCTGTCTTAAACATAAATGTTCCATAGTGCTACGGAAAAGAATACTATACAAATACACCAAATAACACGGAAACCTGTGTAAAACGGAATTTTTCACCAATATTTACAATTTCATCTTGACAGGTGTTACTATATATATAACATGAAGGGAAAATTCTGGACCCTCCCACCCCCCGAAACGAAATCCTGGCTACGCCACTGCATGTCGTCCCGGTTTTTTTAAGCCATTAAAGTTGAAAAATGCAGTGTGGCCACAAAAAAGCGCCGACTGACTAGAATAAAGAGAGCGCGAGTAGAATAATTCTTCTATCTGGATCTTTATTTAGCATAATCAAATGGGGGAAGCCAGGACATCTACACTTGACATATATATATACATGTATAATATTCTTTTGAATGAGTGACATATAGATATCAAGAAAAGCCAAACATGTTTTCTAAATTTCCAAATTTCTTCATTGTGATATATTTATAAAATTTCTTAATTTAAAATGAAATTTTACGTAAAAGTGATTCACTATACATTACTATTTTGAGATTTTATGTTATTTTTTTGTATTTTCATTTTTATTTTTTATTTGTCATATTAAAACATGTAGGCTGCTTTAATTCTAAGTATATAAGTCAAATAAATAACAAAGAAATATTTGAAATACAGAATTAATTTTAAATACGAAAAGAATATTTTATGACAATAGAAATTTTAAATTTTTGATTTATGTTTATTGTGCTCGTAGTTTTTGAATGTAATAAGCATATAAAAGTCTTAAATATATTAAAAAGGATTTGTAACTGTGCAAACCACTTCACCGTCGACAGGTATGGGGAAAAAGTGCTTTTATCCCCGAGTTATCTCGGGGCAAACGGTGAAGTGGTTCAAAATTAAAAATATTTTTAAACTTCGCATTCGATTCCGGTAGAAATAGCAGTAATATTATTGTTACATGTAAAAAGATTAATGCAAACTTTTAAATAGTTTTTCAAAAAATAGTAAATTAAAATAATTATTATAATAAAATAGAAAGTTCTAGTCTGTTCCGGTGCAGAATTTAAAAAATAATGTGTCTTTATCACAACTCCATGTTAAGAACCCCCTTTTTAAAAAATATGTAAAATGCAATACATTTAAAATTGATGCGCCGTTAAATAATAGGATAAAATAAAGATTTGTAAAAATATTTGCAGATTTTTTCATTATTAATCACATAGTGTGCAAATTATATACAATTGAATATGTGCATTTTGGCATGGGTATTTGCATATGAAAATTAAAGCTCGACTTATAAATATTTTTAAATTGTCTGGACTTTATATTTATGATAGACTAAAATATGAGGAGCTTCTATAAAGAATCCACAGAACTCTCTCTTCCCCCACTCCTGAAAACGATTACTTCTACCATATAAAATCTGCATGGGGTGCTACAATTTGATTGCGAGTTATAAGTGTTTGCGGTTTTCGGGCCCTTATATTCGGTTATACTAAAACTTCAAGGGTTCAGGTAAAAAATCTTATAATGTACCTCTTTTTTTAAAGATTACGTTTACCGTACAAAATATGAGTGTGATTACGATAATTACAGAGAGAGTTATAAATGTTTTAATTTATCAGGACCTTATACTTAAGATACACTAAAATGTATAAAAAGTCAACAGAACCCCCCCCCCCCCCCTGCCTTATAAAAAGATTATGATTATCATAGGAAATTTGTGTGGGCTACGACAATTTTGATCTGTGTTATAAGTGTTTGCGTTTTCCAGTCCTTATATTCGAGTTATACTAGAATTTAGGGAGTTCAGTTAAAAAATTTGATAATGTCCCTCCTTTTATAAAGATTACGTTTACCATACAAAATATGAGTGTTTTGCGATAATTATAGATCGAGTTATAAATGTCTTACTTTATCAGACCCTTATACTTATGATACACTAAAATATAGAAAATGTCAATCCCCCCCCCCCTTGTTTTTTAAAATGATTACCATACGAAATTTGTGTGTGTTTACTAAAATTTTAAGGCCTTTATTTAAAAAACTCTACAATGTCCTCTATAAAATTGTCACCTATTTCAAGTGCACAAAATTTCAGCTTGCTGGAGAAGGGACCGAAATATCTCGGGACCGAAATGTCTTGGGACTGAATTGTCTCGGGATCGAAATGTCTTGGGACTGAATTGTCTCGGGACCGAAATGTCTTGGGACCGAAATGTCTCGGGACCGAAATGTCTAGGGACCGAATTGTCTCGGGACCGAAATGTCTCGGGACCGAAATGTCTTGGGACCGAATTGTGTCGGGACCGAAATGTCTCGGGACCGAAATGTCTCGGGACCGAAATGTCTTGGGACCGAATTGTCTCGGGACCGAAATGTCTTGGGACCGAAATGTCTCGGGACCGAAATGTCTTGGGACCGAATTGTCTCGGGACCGAAATGTCTTGGGACCGAAATGTCTCGGGACCGAAATGTCTCGGGACCGAAACGGCGGGACCGAAATGGTGGGACCGAAGTGTCGGGACCGAAACGTCCTGCTTCCACCCAAAAGGGGGTGCAGGAGAAAAACGTTCTAAATTGCGGTTTTTGCGTGACGGAAGGGCCTTGAATCGCGAAATTTAGAATGGTAGTTAGTTATAAGATATCAATGATCTCTAAAGACATTTCCTAAAAAAATCGAAATTTAAAAGGGGGGTCAAAATGTGCAAAAAGCGTTGCAAAAAAACGTTCTAAATTGCAATTTCTATGCAATCTCAGGAAATACTGAACCGATTTCAAATATAATGGTGTTAAAATGATAGTGACAGATCTTGCTCAAGATAGGCTATATTTTATATCGGTTTCCACTACCCCAGAGGAGATGCAGGAGCAAAATGAGCGAAAAGCGTTCTAAAAACGTTCAAAATGCCGATTTGTCACCAATATCTCAGGAAGAATCAAACTGATTTCAAAAGTAATGGTAAGAAATTGATGCTGCCAGACTCTGCTCTAGCATAGACGCTATTTATGTCGGTATCACTATCACCTAGACGTTGCAGGAGCAAAAAAGCGTTCCAAATTTCAATTTTTGTGATCGGTAGGGGCTAGCAACTTAAAATTAGGCAAAGTACATATTTATTAGATATAAATGATCTTTAAGAACAGTTTCGAAAGAATTGAAAATTTAAAATAGGGTGAAAATGCGCGAAAAGCGTTCTAAAAACATTCTAAATTGCGATTTCTACTCAATCTCAGGAAATTCCAAAGCTATTTCAAAAGTAATGGTTGCAAATCAATGGTAACAGTCCCTGCTATAAGATAGGTTATATTTTATGTTGCTGTCACTACCATCTGAGAGTTGCAAAAACAAAACATGTTCTAATTTTCGTTTTTTGCATAACTGAAGGGTCTAACACTTTGAAGTATGGCATGTTATTTACTTACAAGATGCAACTGCTTTCTATGAACTGTCGAAAAAAAATTTCAAATTTAAAAAAAGATGAAGTGAGCGAATAGCGTTATAAATTACAATTTTTATGTAATCTTATCAAATACCAAACCGATTAAAAAAATAATGATAACAAATTGTTGGTGATAGAACCTGCTCAAACATAAGCTATATTTTATGTCTGTGCCACTACCACCAGAGGGTTGCAGTAGCTAAAAACTTTCTAAATTGCGAATTCTGTGATACTGAAAAGGCTAGAAACTTTAAATATGGCATGGTAGTTACTTATAAAATATAAATGCCCTCGAAGGACTGTCGAAAATAAATTCGAATTAAAAAGGGGTGAAGTGAAGGGGAGGTGCGAAAAGCATTCTAAAAAAGTCCTAAATTACGATTTCTATGCGATTTCAGGGAATATAAACCGAATACAAAAGTAATAGTTGCGAATCAATGGTAACAGTCTCTGATCCTACACAGGCTATATTTTATGCCGATGATTCTACCACCTGGGATTCACAGAAACAACAAACGCTCTAAAAAAGGCCTTTAAAAGCTTTCTAAATTACGTTTCTGTGGAATATTAGGAAATAACAAACCAATTTCAAAATTAATGTTGACAAATTAATGGTGACAGTTCCTATTTCAACATAGCCCTTTATGTTGAGAGAGGTGGTAGGACTTGGAATTTGACATGATGGTTAATTTTAAGATGTAAGAAGACGGTTTCTAAAAAATGCAAAACTTCAAATGAAATCTGAAATGAGCGTATTAATTGAGCATAAAAGTTTCAAAATATTTTCTAAATTATTATTTATTTAGTTTTATTTCGTTTTGTTATTTTAAGTCTCATTTCTGAATTATGCAGTGTAACAATGATGTTTAATAAAACTGTGTTTTAAATAGTAATTTTTTAATTATTCCTAAAAGTAATAAGTACCTTTTAATAAAATAAAATATTACCTTTTAATAAAATAAAAATTTAGTTAGTACCTTTTAATAAAAATTAGACATATAAATATCACTTGGCATATTTAAAATATTACGCGAGCAAAGCCGCGGGGTTTGCGAGTAAAAATTATAAAGTTCGTCTTACAGGCATGAACTATGGTGTATTAAAACACGAGGTGAAGCCTTATCGTGGTGGAGCTAGGTAACTCCATGAGCTTTGACGATAACGAACTGAGAAACAGAAAATATAGAAGGGAGGTTTCTTGTGGGGGATGTCTAATCAGAGCCATACGGGTTTTTTTCTAAATATTGTTAATACATATGAACTGATTATATAAGGCAAACATATAAATAAATTACCATACTTACCTAATTTAAGTTTATGTAAATTATTAAGTCACTAATCTTTATAATAGTGGAACAAGTAAAATTTTCACCGGATTGTATCCTAATTTTGCGACACATTCCAAAATTTCACATGGTACATCAGATTTTGATTGGCAATATCGGCGAATAGTCGGCAGCATTCTGTGAACCTCTCAAGTTGTCGGTTGTGGAATGCTATTTTCTTATTTTCTTTTCATTAGCGCCACAGCAATTTTTTCATCCTTCAGTAAAAGATGTGGCACTAAATTTTCTTCTATCTTAATTGTTGTATGAGTTATAAAAAAAGTACGGGTTCGATACGAACTCTGTATTTTATACTGAGTAAATATATTAGGAATCTAAGCTTGTGACTGTGACTGTCGCTACTCCGAATAAAGGTAAACTGCGTTGCTTACCTTCACTGTAAAAAAAAAAAAAAAAACGGACTAAAGAACGGAAATACTACTGGCAATCTAGACGCCAGTACTATTTCCGTTTTTTTACGAGAATTTTTACCCATAAATTACAAAAAAATTTCCGTTTTTCTGATTAAAAACAGAAATTTTTGTGTAATTTATGGATAAAAATTACCGTAAAAAAACGGAAATAGTACTGGCGTCTAGATTGCCAGTAGTATTTCCGTTTTTGATTTTCCGATTGATTTCGTTTTTCCGATTGATCGGACATATTCCTTCGAATCATTTAACTTTCTAATGTTATTAATGAGCTCGGCGAAATTGGAGTGTTCTTAAAGCTTATGAAATATTACAATATTACGTTATGATGTTTTCAAATTTCACAGAAAGCAAGTTTAATCTGTAGAAAATCTAATTTCATGGTCTTCATTATTGTTAAAACTACAAATGAAAATACCATTGAAGATATTCAACAAAAGCAATTTCAATAGTATCTGAAGTCTTGACTAGATTGCTCACCGTAGTAATAATCACATGCGATGTTTAACCCCTTAGCCCCTTGGGAACGAGCGACCGATATTCGTGTCGCGTAAGGTGCTTAGAATCTGGGATTATTCTCACCAGTAAATTTTTATTGTAAATTTTGCTTTATTTAATCCGAGCATTTTCCCGAGTCAATTAGGCAAAACATTTCTGTTTTAAAAAACCGGTGGTTAAAGATTAAAAATTCTGAAAAGACGCTCGTCCCGAAGGGGTTAAGCATCGCTTAATATTTGGAAAAACCCTAAAAAAGGACCTATTTTTTATTACGGAAATTGAATAATTATAAGGTTTCTAAATCAAATATGTCATTAGTTTTTTTTAAGGCAGAAAAAGAAGATGTTATAGAACAAATTCACATTTGTAGAAAAGCCATCATGCAAGGATTCTGTCTTAATGTTTCTTTTACACCATACAAATTAATGCGAAAATTATGCTGAATAGTAATACAGTAAAACCTCCATAACGGACACTCCCGAATAGCGGACACCTCTATTTAACGGACAGTTTTCCAATCCCCACTCCCAAAACCTAAATTTTTGTATGTGTAACCTCTGAATAACGGACATTCCGAATAGCGGAGAGTAATTTTGAATGATGAAAAATTATTTTTTAACGAGAAAAAAAATGGAAAAAAGTCGAAATCCTCTAAATTTATCAGGGCAGTGTGTCGCAAATTTTGAGATCGAAGATAAATGTAGGAGTGGGCTAGGGATAATTTCCCTTTCCACATCCAGTGTTGAATTGAAGGGGTGACTCAGGAGGGACATTTCCCCTGGAGCATTGACATGCTCCACCCCCCTCGCGATGCTTTGAGATTTTATGTTTTAATGGTCTAAGAAGCCAACTTCCCGTCCCCCCTCGAATTCTATAATGTCCCCCCCCCCCGGAGCCACAAAAATCCCTCTCGGAGAAAAATGTTTGAATGCAACACTACGCGTCCCAGAAAGAAAACGAACAATTATGCACAATGTGCAAGATAGGCAAAATTTTATATCAGTTTTATTGCGTAAAAAAAAATATTTTTAATTTCTCAGTAATCATGTAAATAATGGAGGTTTTAGGACATGTAAATCAATTAATGAAACATTAAGCATTTCTTAGCAGGTTTCTAATCTCTGAGGTTTTCCAATAGCGGACACCTCCGAATAGCGGACAATTTCCGCGCTCCCGGGGTGTCCGTTATTTAGAGGTTTTACTGTATAAGTTCAAGAGGCCCAGGGTCTTAACTGGAATTTAGAAACAGAGAAATAAGGAAAAAGGGACCCAAAAACGAAGATAGGATTAAAAGTGGACAATTTATTAACAATTTAGGGCACAGAAAATTCAAAAGTCCCTGTACTGAGTACCAGGGTCCATGGTCTTAACTACTTGCAGTACATTTCGCTAGCCATCGCAGACAGTCATACAAACAGAGCGAAACTTTCTTTTATAAATATAGATTTGAGCGTAAAATATATGATAAAATAATGTATTCTTTTGATTCCGAAAGTACCAAGATGTCACTATAGCCAAATAACGGGAATATGTATGCTTAAACCTGATTTCAAATTGATCGCACTCTTTTATTAACCAATTTGTATACTTCTAGTCTACTAATTCGATTTATATGAATATTCTGTGTATCATAATTTATTGAATTCAAATAACCCCAATGGCATTAAAGAAAATAAATAAAAGAATAATAATAATAATAATAATAATAATAATAATAATAATAATAATAATAGACCGTTATTTTCAGCAATTCTCAATGAATCATAACTTTATGCTGGCAACTATGCACTAAGAATACCATTCCTATCTTTTACATAAGATAATTTTCACACTAACAGTGGCACTTGGCGTGCACTGGTGTTCGTTTAACAAAAAGTACGGAAGTTCTTGATTCCACACATTCTTCTTCTTCAAGAATAACTTCAATAGCTTTCACAGTTTACATGTAATGGAATTTCAGAAACTTCACTCCATTTGAGGGCACCCAGTACTTCCAATTAACAGATAAACATTGCAGTTTAAAATCCATAAAATCCTCAGCGTATAAAATGACAACGAACAGTTTGTGGTTCCAATTACACCTGAGCTCACGTGTTTACCCTTCATAACGTACCAATGAAATTTTAAATTCAGTATTTTCTCTTCTATCATTTTTTAAATATCGTTATAATGCTTTTTACATGCTTAATTAAGTCCCATCTTGTATGGCGAAACTTTTAAATCGAAGAACCACGATTTCTCAATGGATTACACCACACATATCTAAACATATTCAACCTGTGTGACGCAACAATTAAGTAATGCTATTTCGTAAAAAATAACTCTGGTTTTTCAACTTATAATAAATTATGTAATGCGTTATGAAGCCTATCGAAAGATGAACATGAGTTGTATATGCAATTCAGCCTTATGCAATTGAGCTACTGCAAACAGACACCAAGCGAAGGAGACAGAATGAAGATGATAAAGCACACGGGCGGTGGACATAATTGCCAGTTATCTACTTTTATACCAGCTTTTTTTTAGTTTCTTAATGATTTGTCTACGGCCAGTTCTACATTACGTAAAAATCACAAAGTAACACAATTCTTCATTAAATATGAAATGTGATATCCCTGAGCACACTTTTTCGAGATTCCTAAGCTGTTGCAATTTCGCTTGCAATAAACTTTCGAAATTTTGTAAAGAGTGAGATTATTAAAAAGAGTTAAAATAAATTTTACTTTTTAACATTTTCCAACAAAGTCGAAAAAGGTTTATGAATTCGGTTTGTCTGTCAGTTTGTTCTTTAACTCGCGTAAATATAGTCCGATTGCCTTGAAATTCCTAGATGTTATTGAATATCACTATGGCATTTTCGGTGTTCAAAATGAAGCGTGTAGCATTTACGGTTTATTTACAGAGACACTCAAAATAATTTCGTTACTTTACGGTCTATGGGGAAAGATTGTTTGCAGTGTATTTTAATGTTATTATACTATTTTAATTATACAGAAATTTATATATGTCACTGAGGTGTACTATGTTGGAATTTATATGGCGTGTTAAGCCAAAACGCTCAGTAGTTAATTTGCGCTCTATCACGATTAAACGAAACGAAAAATGAAGTGCAAAAGTGGCTTGATGTTGCTTATTCAAAATACAGGTAAGTAAAAAGTCGCTTATCTTTTATACATCAATTTGCAGAAGTTGGCTCAAGATTCATCACCGTCTGCGTGGTCAGGGATCGGGGAGAGTCACCCGTTCAGCGGTGTATCCTTTTTTAACCCCTTCGGGATGAGCGTCTTTTACGGAAATTTTAATCTTTAATCACCGGTTTTTTAAAACAGAAATTTTTAGCTAATTGAATCGGGAAAATTCTCGGATTAAATAAGGTAAAATTTACAATAAAAATTTACTGGTGAGAATAATCCCCGATTCTGATCACCTTACGCGGCACGAATACCGGTCGCTCGTCCCCAAGGGGTTAATGTTTATTCTTTTATTTGTTCACTTGGAGCAACTCTGGAAAAAACACGTTGGATAATCCATGGATTTCTCTGAAATAAATGATTCATTAATATGTGTGTTTAGTTGAGAAGTAAAGGACTCTATTTTTGGTTAAATAATGATATATTATAAAAATATATTATGGAGCAGTTATAAGCTCCGTGTTACTTAGGAAATTATATGTTAGAGACAGAGAAAAACAGATGCGGCGAAAACACACACGACGCGTGATAAAAATATTCAATCATTAAAAATGGCTTTGGAAGTCAAAAGTACATATGTTTCGGAAAGCTACTTCTATGTTGCGCAATATCAGTCATTAAAACAAAGAAGAAACGTAAAGTTCACCACTGTTCGTTAAAGTGTTTATAGTTCACTAATTGAGTTCTTTTCTCATATAATTGGATTTTGATGTTGCCGAAACATCTGGGTGATTAATTTCAAGATACTATACGGCACAAACTGTAGGATAGGATGTGCATAGAATTTATCGTTTATTTACAGACACACAAAATAATTTAGCTACAGAAGAAATTGAACTATTATTGATGCCTATGAAAAATAACTGCTGGAAGTGCGTTTTCAGTTGTGGTACGCGTTTTTAAATTTAACTATTTTTTTAAATATTACTTGTGTTTACATTCTATAGTTCATATAGAGTTCTGCACAAAAGTTTTAAAGTGCATTTCCGTGTATTCACGGAAATTGTTGAATAGGAAATTTCAATTGCGGTATTCGTTTAACTGAACTAATTTTTTTTAGCATACCATGTAGTATAAATGCAAATTTAAAGATCGTATAACCGGACTGCACAATAAAAGGATATTTTTCCGACTATTCATTGTAAAATCAGAAATTATGTTTTCAAATGCGTTATGAGTTTTTCAAATTGTTTATTTAGACATTATATTTCACCTTAATAAACTATAAAGTTTTGTTACTGTATTCTGAATGTATTGGAAAGTATTACATAATCTATGCTGGACGCATGATTTTTCCTTCTTTTATCATAAGAATAACGAGCAGTTATTACAATTTATATTACGTTAAGGAAAAAGTTACTGCGGTTATTTGTTATTTTAAATTTTGCGATAAACTATTACTGTACTATGTTTATATAATATATATAATATCGAAAATCGAATATTGTCATGTTGATTTTTTCTAATTCTTGTTATAATTTGGAAAAAAATAATATGACAAGCAAATTTTAACAAAAGATGAAGTTAGCATCAAGAAAATACCTTGTTTTTTGTGATAATCCTTACTGTTATCACCACTAAAGTACTACACGGGTCAATTTATTCCAAAAGTTATACAGTAGAGTCCCAATTATCCGAGTTAATATAGACCAAGCTCATCTCGGATAAACCGGATTTACACAAATCGTCACCAACTAAGGAGATGAAATATAAATTTTCACTTAATTTATTAATTTTTATTGTACTAGTAACATTTCTTTGATGTACATTTCCGTTACTTTTAAGAAAAACAATGAATGAAATTGTTTATTTGAAAAAGACCCTTGATAGTTTATCGTTTGTTGAATGTCAGTTTTGCTGCAGTTTCTTTTTCTTTTTCCTTTTGCTGCAGTATTACGCTACTGCATAGCTACCATTTTCTAAGATTTTTTCTTACCACTAAAACTTACTAGTGAATTGCCAAAATCTAGCAATTGTCAACTATTAAATATGGCAAAAATTAGTATTAAATTTGAGATGTAACAAAACCGTACAAATTGGCAGCTATTCGATTCTATTAGTCTTATGAAAATTGCAGGTGTAGCTTCTTCTTTCTTTTCAAAGTATTAAATGGGTTTTTTTTCGGTCTAACTTATACCTTTGGAATGGATAATTTTCTTCTGATGGATTGATGGTTTCCATTATTATGAAACAGCCATTATAAATAAAGTGTCAGATGAAAATGAAAGAGCAGCCGTAAAAAATTAGAACTCTGATTTTCTGGTCAGAATGGGGAAAAAATGGCCATAATATTTTTTGCTGTTTCATAATAATAGAATTTATGAACACAATAATTGTGTACAGATTATATTATAAGCATTAATAATTACACACATTTGTATTTTGAAAACTAAATTTTGTTACTTCAACATCTATAAATCTAACGTATTTATAACGTAAACATTCAGTGTGTTTGTTGTTATATGACAGTTTTGATATGATGATTTGATTTGATAGTTCTCATACGATTATTAGATGACAGTTTCAACGCTTTTTAACATGATTTAAGGTTTATAGACACAGAGTTCTAAGGACAAGTAAGAACTGTGGTTGTAGCTGAAAGATTTCTCAACGTAAGATACATTTAAAGTTGCTCAAATTTTCAATTGTTATTTAAAAAATCCCTTACGGCTCCGCCTACAGGCGGGGGTAGATTTTGAAGTTAAGTACTAATTTCACCAATTAAAACTAAATAAAGATTAGAGATAAACCCAGTTTAACAATTTTATCTGGCCGCTTTGGATGAGTTTTTAATTTCGTTTGTTTGCAAGAGCTGGTTTTATCAGAATCATGTTAATACGGTAATTTTTTCTTCAACCCCTATTTTTGTTTAATTTTTCTTTACAGTAAGAGTTGGTCCTATCAAAAACTTATCAATATAAAAGTTGTAGATAGTATTAAGAAGATTTATAAAGTTTAGGTGAATTTTATATCTTGAAAGCTGACAAAGTTATGAATTTTTTTCTCCCTAAAACCCTATTTTTGTGCCTCTTGAACCCATTTTTAATTTTATCAAAAATCTGTGATACATAAATTTTTAGCCATTTTCTTTGAAGTAATAATAACTTTAAACTGATTTGATATGTATTATAATTAAGAAATTATGGGGTTTTTTCGATTTTCACAAAATACCTCCCTATTTCCACCCCGTTAGTTCGATTTTGTCCATTAACAAACTTGACCGAGATTTCCTAAATATGAATAAGTGTAATAAGTAGATGCAATAAGTTAGTATTTCTTATGAAATCTACGTAAAATTCTTTTTCTACAATAATTTCTTGATTAAACTGCATTTTGATTTTCTTTTACTTCATTGATTTTTTCGATATCATTATCCTCTTCGCTACTGAGTATTAATGCAGTATTACACTGGTGTGCAAAAATTAAGGAAAAGTCACAAAATGCTAATTTTCAAATACGCGAACACTCAAAAGGAAATAATATAATTCGAGTAATTACTATCTCTACAACACAGCTAGTCCATATAACATCTCATTCATGTCACACATGGTCACATATGTCACAGTCACTACGGTGAAGCAAAAAAATAGGAAATTCCATACATCTCATTATGAGTCTCAAATGATCACTATATGTGACTCCACTGAGAAGTCAATGTGACTGCTGCTTTGTGACGAGTCACCAGGTGACTTTACAATGTAGTTACAATGTGACTCTCATGTGACTGTCATTTGTAGACTCAATTTCAAAGTCATCGTGAACGCTACATTGTGATAAGTTACCAAATAATGTCATATTAAAGTCACATGATGACTTTCAGGTGACAGAGAGACTACTGTGAAGTCACCATTGTGCTCTTTTGGGAAAAGTCTCCATGTGACTATAATATGATATTATTTGGTAACTTATCATAATGCAACGTTCATGATGACTATGAAATTGAGTCTAAAAATGATAGTCACATGAGAGTCACAATTTAACTACATTGTAAAGTCACCTGGTGACTCGTCACGAAGCAGCAGTCACATTGACTTCTCAGTGGAGTCACATATAGCGATCATTTGAGACTCATAATGAGATGTATGGAATTTCCTATTTTTTTGCTTCACCGTACTGATTCTGACACTTGTGACCATATGTGACATGAATGAGATGTTATATGGGCTAGCTGTGTTGTAGAGATAGTAATTACTCGAATTGTATTGTTTCCTTTTGAGTGTTCGCGTATTTGAAAATTAGCATTTTGTGACTTTTCCTTAATTTTTGATAACCAGTGTATTAATTTACTGAATTAATTCTTCTCCCGTTTAACTTCAGAGTAAGATTTTTATTTTATTTGCATTAGTTCGAATCTTAGATTTCGAAACATATCATTCTGATATAGAAATTGTAAATATGTTCGTGTACCATTAAATAAATGGGACAAAACGGAGGTCTCCATTCGGGGACCCAGGGAGCGAAGAGGTTAAGAAGATTGATGTCTCACTCTTCCGTTAAAAGTGACGCACCAGTCTGCAAATAAATTCCCAAGAAAACTTGTTGTTAAGGTTTATTTTTGGCACTTACCTAATATTCATATTTTGCTTCATTCATTGCAAGCGTGGTAAAAAATAAGGAGAAACTGTTACGATTTGTAAGACAATTTTAAAAAGTCGATTTCTCCGATATTACGATTTACTGAGTTCATATAAAACAAATTCTACTACTTACACTAAATATTACTTTTACGTTTGTAAAGTCGAAAAATTAAGGAAAGTTAATTTTTTTTCTTAAAAGAAAAAAAAAATAAAAAATTAATTTCTGGAGAAAAAATTCTTAGTATTCTTATTCTTCTTAAAATTCTTACAATGTCTTTATTTTTCTATTTCCCTTACAACCATTCCGTTTAACTTCTACCTACATATATATACACACCAGAGTATAAGCGATTTTTTATTAAATCTCAAATTATTCATGTGCGTAAGCATTTACATTCGCAAAAGATTAAATATTAGAGGTAACACTTAGTATTCAAATTCAAACAATAATGTGAGGTTTCAAGAATTTATCAAACAACGACAGGCCATGAATCAAAGCAATGTTAAGGAGAAAACCGGAATTATAGTGTAAAAAAGCAGCATTTGAAACATCCGGGAACTGAAAATGATTTAGAGAGATTGAAACCTCTACTTTATGCATTCGGGTTTTTATAACCACCGGCACTCACCCACCCCGTTTATAATGACTCTCAAATTACGAATAATGTTCTCCGTTTGTAATCGTGATTCGCAGAATGGAGCTATAATGAGCACGAGAACTGAATAGAAAACAGCGCGCAGAAAGAATATAATTCTATAATAACAAACGCTCTGGACCAATGGTAATTTTGCAAGAGATGGAAGATCACGTGATTCAATACGGAGTTGTCTTGCCTTAAAATTGGCGCCAGTCTGTTTCGTGTAGTGTATATGCGATTCCGTGATAACAGAACGATTTCATAATTTTAAAAGTATTATATTCTCGTCCTTGTATAGTTTTATTTTTGAAAATACGAGATGATACGTATGGGATTATCTCCAAAATCTGCAGCATATATATTTCATGATGGATGGACTCTGGTTCTTCAAAATTTGACCAGAGGGCACCTATATGGCATTCAAACTAAATGTTTATCTATGCTCAGGTTACCGCTGTTATTTCATGAGTCATCGTTGACTTAAGAAAAAATATCTATTGAATTTTAAACTAAACTTATTTAATTTTGGTTTCACATTATTTGAAATAAAATTATGTAATTATTTGCAGCCGTGGCGAAAAAATAAAATTCTGCAGCATCTATATTTCATGATGGATGGACTCTGGCTCTGTAAAATTTAATCAGAGGGCACCTATATGCATTCAAACTAAATGTTTATCTATACTGATGAAACCGCTGTTATTGCATGAGTTTCGTTGACTTGAGTAAAAATATCTATTGAATTTTAAATTAAACTTATTTAATTATGATTTCATATTATTTGTAGTAAAATTATATAATATTTGCAGCCGTGGCGAAAATAATAGAATTCTGCAACATCTATATTTCATGATGGATGGACTCTGGCTCTGGAAAATTTGACCAGAGGGCACCTATATGACCTTCAAACTAAATGTTTATTAATGCTAATGTAACCGTGGTTATTGCATGAGTCACGTTGACTTAGAAAAACATCTATTGAATTTAAAAGCTAAACTTATTTATTTACTAGATAATGCTCCCGGCGTTGCCCGGGACCGTCAAAAAACAGCATGAATTGCGAAAAAGCACTGCAAATCACAATAAAGAATCTTGAAAAATTTAAAAATCGCTGCACATTTTTTGAATCAGTTTCATCGAAAAGAGAGAAAAAAATTACTATATTGGGCTAGAAGACTTAAATTGGATTCCTTTTATGAATTTGGAAAAATGGTAGCAAATCGCGAAAATACACTAAAAATCACATAAAAAATTCGAAAATTGCTATACGAAATCCGAACAAACTTTGTTGAAAAGAGGGCAGAATTTATTCCAGGTCAACATTTGAATGTGAAAAATTCGCAGCAGATCGCGAAAGAACGTAAAATCGCATTAAAATCACATAAATTTCAAAAATCAAGAAAGTCAAAATTTACTATATTTGGATAAAAGTTTCAAATCCAACTCCTTTGATGAAAGTCAAGCCGCTGAATATTTTTTCGAACTGGATTAAATCACATTCAAGGATTGAAAAGCACAATTGAAGTTTATTCCAACAGAGCAAAAAATGTCCAGACCAGGGATCGAACCTGGATACTTGGCGTGCCGTGCCAATGCTTTACCTGTTAAGCTATCCGGACGATACCTGGATGAGTAATAAGAGTGAATTATGTCAGCCAGGTATCTTCCGGATAGCTTAACAAGTAAAGCATTGGCATGGAACGCCAAGTATCCAGTTTGATTCCTGGTCTGGACATGTTTCGCTCTGTTGGAATAAACATCAACTATGCTACTCCAGCCTTAAACATCTTATGTATTTAGTTTCATGTTATTTGAAATAAAATTATATAATTATTTGCAGTCGTGGGGAACAAAAGATACGTGAGACAGATTTCTCTAGTCATCGAGCATAAAAACATAGACTTATATATATATATATATATATTGAAAAATCCAAATTCATATAATTTAAAGCACGTAAAAAACATCTAACAAACTGTAACTAAAACAATAATTAACAAAACCAAGAGTAGCTAAGAAAAAACTAAATATGAAGACAAGTGGCAAGGCTTATGACTTGCTCTGCGGGGTTAAACATGTTTTACGTGCACAACAATATATATATATATATATATATAAATCTTATTATCACCAACTTCTTACAAATTGTATTTCTTCTAATAAGTCATTTAAAAAAAACTAATGAAAATGTAATTGTAAATAATCGTAAAATTCGAAGTTATTATAAACTATTAAATATTTTATCTACTAACTTTAATTATCCATATTTAGTTCTTATTCCCAAATTTCATAAAACTCCAATTAAATTTAGGACTGTAACTATTGGTTGCAATACATATAATAATAAAGCCAATAAACTTCTCTTAAAAATTCTTAATCAATTATATGTACTTACTACAAACAATGATAATACACATTGTATAAAAAATAGCTATCAACTTGTCAATATTTTAAAAAATCTTCATTGTGTATATAATATAACAACATATGACTTCAAAGATCTTTTTAATAATATAGACCTATTAGATTTACATAAAATTATAAATGCATTATTTAAAAAGTATTATAAAAAACTGGAATTACCATCTAATATTGATATTGCATATTTTAAATCTTTAACTAACTTCATTATCTATAATAATTATATCTTGCAAGATAACACTTTATATTTACAGCATGTCGGTATACCACAAGGCGGTTGTACATCCAGTTTACTCTCAGACTTATACTTATATCATTATGAACGTAATTTTACTAATAATAATCTACATTTATATCGTTATATTGATGACATAATTTTAATTGATACTGATCCTTCTGCAATTACTCCATTTCCAGTAGATTATCCCACTAATTTGGAATTAACGGAAAACCTTTTATCTAACAATACAATTAACTTCTTAGATCTTAAAATTACAATAAAAGACAACAAAACAATCACAGATTTATATGACAAACGTAAAGAATTTAAATTCAAAGTTAATACATTTACAAATTTTAAATCTTGTCTACATCATTCTGTATTTCGAAATATAATACTTAATCATTTATATAGAATAAAATGTTTATGTTCTTCTCCTCTAATTAACAATAATATTAAAAAACTAATTTATGATGCATTAAATCATGGTTTTCTAAAAAAAATTCATATATTCATTAATATACAATTAGTATTTTTCTTACATGATCTTTTAAAACAAATTAACACATGCGTAAACAAAATTACAAAAAAATTATAAAATAAAAAAATATCTATAAAAAAATAAAAATTGTAAAATAACATAAAAAAATTATTATAGGTTGGATGGGTGGGTAGATGTTAGAGTACGGAGGAGGGTGGTGTTGTCTGGATAATACGCAATGGTTAATTTATATATAAAAAAAATGGGGCTTTTGTATTATTACTATATTTTTGATACGTATTTTATAAGGATGTTGATTTGATATTTTATATGTAATTGGTGAATTTCATTAATTATTAGCTTTATTATTGTTTAATCTTATTTACAATCATTTGTTATAAATTTTAATTTAATAAGGACAATATCATATTAATTACTAATAGTATGCCATTTTTATAGTGATTAATATACATATAAGTATATTTAATATAAATAAAGTTATACTGTATGGATTAAAATTGGGTAATTATATTTATTATTATGCCTCTATTCTTATTAATATTTTAATATTTATTTATTTTCACTTAGTGTTATATAATTTATTATCGGTTTATTGTTTTTGAATGTCCCACATTCATACTTTTAGGATTTTTATGGATGTATAAAATAATCCACACACTATATTTGTGCTTTTTAGGTAATTGGAATTTAAGTATCAGTTCACCTTCTTTATACTACCATATGTTTTTTATTTCCTGTTCATTTTATAATTATCTTATATATAATAGTTTTTATTAAAGATTTTTATATTTTTAATAATTATTTTTATTAATTATTAATGAATTTATTTTGTTTTATAGCATATAGCTATATGCTATATATTATCGATGTTCTAGAATTATTTAAATTCTTAATGTAGTTTAAATAAATTTGCTAATAGAATATTTTGTATGCTTTTTAAATTTTATTAACAATAGTTTTTTTTTTAAATACATTGTGTGGTTTATATTCAGTTTATAATTATCTATATATAAGGATATGTTTGGTTTTGCTGTTAATAAAACAATTGTTACATTCAATTGCTTACAACTGAAGCAAGTCTTTTGACAATTAAATCATAAAAGTAATACTAGATGGCAGCACCACAATTTGTGTTTTTCTTTTTCGATAAGTTCTAGATTTACTTATTCCAGCTACATTTCAGTTATACTTTACTACACCAGGGGGAATTTTTAGCTAAATTTTGACGATATTGTTTAACGGTTTTTAATTAATTTAATAGTGCATTTTAATTATGTAATTACTTTCTGTTTATATTATTTTATATTATATTAAAAGTTATTTAACATTTATTTCAATATGTATTAACTGCATCCTATGGTATCAATTACTGTGATTTCTTAACTGTTTTATTAACCTTAATCTTTACGATATGGGTACCATGTGCGCGTGGATTTATTCTAAAATATTAATCGGTATGGTGTTTATTATTTCATTTTATATCCTATAAATATTTAAATAGGTTTTATTGTTTTTTCCATTTCATATTATTTGTTTCTATTCTGTTTTCATTTTTAATCAATTCACTTGATTTTAATGGTTGTTTGGGAACAGGGGAAAATAACTTTTAGCTTTAGCTTATTTTTCCCACAGAAAACTACCATTTTGCTTATATCATTGAATTCTGTGCCCTTGAAAACGTAATTCAATATATAAGCATTTCCATTATTTGTCGGTGCCCACTTTCTTATTTTTCTTCCATAATAATTCTTATAAATAATTTAATCTTTTTTTTTATATATATACTTACAGCTTTAATTCATAATATTACGGTTTTTGATGGTGGTAGGTTATGTTTAATTATTGGTTATATATATATATATATATAGATAGATAGATAGGTGATATATATATAGATAGATAGGTGATATATATATATATAGATAGATAGATAGATAGATAGATAGATATAGATAAATAGATTATCAGTACGTATTATTTGAAAAATACGTAAACAAACATAATGAAATTTCTAACTGTTCTTTCTGGACAACCATGCCCTTAACAGTGATTTTGAGTATAATTTTACAATCAAACTAATAGGTAATTTTTAAACGTTTTTCCATATAGAAGTCAAGAGTAAATTTGATTTAAATGTTTCGTGCGCGATTTTGAAAAATTGATTTCAAAATCTAAATAAAAGAGAAGAAAAAAGAAAAAAATGATGGTACACTAAAGAGGAAAAAGTATTCATTTTGATTAACAATAATTATTAAAGGGAAAAAAAATATAAATTTTGTGAGTATGAAAAAGTACATGTTTAAATTAATTATAACGAATGACAAATGTAATATCCAAATACTTCAGAAATCTTAATTTATTCCCGTTGACTGTTTAATGATTTAATATAATGAGAAAAGCGCTGTGCAACTAATAGCAACAAAATTATTTTCTATTACAGATCCAATTTCAAAATGTGAATACAGAATATATATACATATATACATGAAGGGCTCAGATAATAAAAATGGAATGTGACAAAAAAAAAAAAAAAAAAAAAAAAGAGTTAATCATGTGATTGAAGGTAATCGTCCTCTACCAACTGTTAAATTACTATTTGATAAAACCTATTCATCACAGATATTTTAATTGATAAAGGAGGCATTTGACAATAAAAAATTGTAATTTTAGTTGCCAAACATGGTTCAAAATGTGTTTTCTCAAAATGATGATTTTTCACTTACCACATTTATCATCTGAGATCTTCATATACATACACACATACGTATATATATATTCAAGGTGTTGGCAACAAAAAACTTTACTTTCAGAGCTTTGATAACTATTCGTATAGTCAAAAAACAAACTCATTAAGAACAAAAAAAAAAAAAAAAAAAAAAAAACTGACAGTCATTTTTATAATCGTAATCATAGCGGACCATTATAGAAAAAAGCCATTCTTATTATATTACCAAGGCATTCTCTGATCATCTGCCTCACCCTCTTCCCTCATTCCCCAGTGATTTAAAGAAACTTTTTTTTCGTCAATAGATACAGGTTTCGGAGGAAAGTGGTGTAAGTCTTATGAAGTTGTTTAGAGGAAACATTATGAAAAATCCATTAATGTCTCAAAATAATTAAAAAAAAAAAAAAAAAAAAAAAAAACACTCAAAAATTGCGTTTATAAAAATTTTATTATATTTTTAATTTTAAAATTTATTATTCTTATTGTTATTTTGAGCACATATATTTTGTGCAATACAGTAGAGCGCCGATTATCCGAACAAGTCGGGGCCCTAGTTCGGATAAGCAAAAGTTCGGATAAATGGACATCCAATGTAAGCGATGTTCCTGACTATACTAAAACCTTCACACTTTATCCAAGGTTGGGACTGGCAGCATCAGTTAATGCTAGCGTGTTTAAAAACTTTTTTTTTCTTTTTATCATTTAAAATATTCTTTTTCTCTTTTTTATCATTTTCTGAACGCCAGAGATCATAATTTAAGCAAGAAAGCATTCGATTGTTGCTTGCTTCAAAGAAGACGTTCTTTCCAATGCTGCCATATCTCGAATTCTTTTTAAATACCTTAGTTGAATAGGATCAGAGTTCTTCTGCCGTTCGAGCCATTTAATAGCTGTTTCCAAACATTCAAAGGTTTCGTTATCTGATGGACCTGTGTCATTTTCAGAACATTCGTTTTCATTTCTTCAATTTTTTTTTTTCAGTTTAAATCTCATCCACAATCTCATCATCATTAAAAAAAATTTTTTGAGAGAAACAGGCTGTTCGGATAAATGGAAGTTCGGTTAAAAATTTTTTTTGAGAGAAATAGGCTGTATGGATAATTGGAAGTTCGGTTAATTGGAGTTCGGATAATCGGCGCTCTACTGTATTAATATGAATCAGTTGCAAACAAAGTTAATATTTGGATTGTTCACGATAGATATATTATACTTTTAATTTTTAATTATTAATTTTTTATAATTAATTTTATTATACTTTTAATTAAAAAAATTATTATTTTTATTGTTATTTTGAGCACATATGTTTTGTACAATATGGATCACATTTTTCATTAACAACATATGCATGTTTTACATACTTTTACCTCAAAAAAGCAGACACCTTCGAATTGAGAGCAGGCTTTCTCTAGGTGGCCCCTATTGAGAGGTTTTATGGTATTTAAATAAATATTTTTTGTTTTTAATCTTGTTCTACTCTAGAAATTCTAAATATTGATTATAATGTGTACGATGTCGAAAAAGATAAATTATCAGGTTTACGAAAATTGCATACCAACTTTAGGAGCCCCTAAAATGGAAGGGGTGGAGGGGACAGAACCATGGCCAAATATTTCTCCAAGATTCAAGGTGGTCAAACACGGATACGTATAATGCTTACAAAAAATGGCTGCGATTTAGACGAATGAAATGTCTGAAATTCAGACTCATAAAGAGTCTGAAAAAATTAAGACAGCTTAAAAAGACTGAAAAGTGAACACTCCGTTTCAGGCAAATCAATTTAGAGTGTATGAGTCAGTTACAAAAAAGTTAGTATATTGATTGTTCAGGATAGATATACAGCAGATATAGGAGAACATATCTACCAAGAGCAAACGTGAATTTCCCAAATAGTATTGAATGCAATTATTTAAAAAATATGTGGCATGTTCTTTGTGTAAACACTGAAAAAATGGGTTCTCAAAATTGAGTAAAAAGTGCTCCATTTTGAATAGGTCCCATACTCAAAATAGCTCCGATCCAAATACACTCAAAATTGAGAAACGCATGTATGCATGTTTGATTTCACGAACGTGTTCAAATATGAACCATTATGTACTCATTTTTGAGCTTATAGACCTATTCAAAAATGAAGTGTTTATGCACTCATTAGTGATCCCATGTATGTGTTCGAATATGAAGATTGAAAGTAAGTGCTCTTTGTTAATTTTTCTTTCTTATTTTATGTAATCAGTTGTACTGTCTGTAAATATTAAATTAATGCAAATATTAAATTATGTACAGTATTTTAAAATAATTTAAAAGTGCTTGAAAATAATGTTGTTCTCATAAAAATATACAGTAAAATCAGATGGTCGATTAGTAAAACGTGCAAAACCAAAATAATGTAAAAGCATAGGCTAAAAGAAGTAAATAAAACACTTTCAAAATTAAAATAAGCTAAATGAAAAAACATGCATATTTTTTTTTTTCTTGTAAAAGGGGCTTTGCTTCTTGACACTTTACTGCAGATTAAAGTAAAAATGTGCTGATATTTATTTTCCGCTCAAAATTATTAACAAGAAACATTTAATAGATTACAGTAAAACCTCCCTAAAAAGAGACCACGTTCCATTCCAATGAAAATTGGTCGCTCCGAGAGGTGGTCTCTTAATGGAGGTCATGTTTAAATCGAGATTTTAATTTTTGAAAAAAAGTAACAATTAATGTTACTAAAATTTATTTTTCCCATTCGGAAAACATATGAAAATTTAAGTATCAAACGAAAGTTAATTACATAAGTTAATTGCTGCAGAGTTTTAAAAATGAATACAATGACGTTTGCTTTGAATTTACGGTTTCATCTTCTATAACTTTTATTTTCATTCCTTTCAAAGTTCAGGAAATAAATGCAATTTTCTTTTCTTTTCTTTTTTTTTTTTGACGGGAACAAATAATGACGATATCATTAATTTATCTATTTCTTTGTGAGTTTCCTGGCAGTATAGGGCATGGGAGTTTATTGACCGTCATTCTTAATTTGTCATCACAGTTAAATTCATTGCCTAAAACAGCACAAAAAGGTTTAAACACTTAAAAGTTACCGGAATTAAAAAAAAAAATCTAAATTTAGTTTAGAAGTTTCATGAATAATGCGCTCTCCGGAATTATTTTTCTAAAAAAACCTTCTTCAAGCGACCAGGAAAAAACTGAATTTGTTTCATTTTTTTCAAAGAAATGGGTCGCTCATGGAGGGAATTCAACTGGGATGCTCTCTGAATGGACGTAAAATTAGCATGGGAAAAAATTTCTTCCCATAAAAAAATGGTCGCACATGGAGTTTCACTGTATTTATTAATGAAAAATAGCAAAATCATCAAAATACGCTAAATAAACATTTTTACGAATAGAGCATTATGTTCAAGCACTTTTAAATTATCTTAAAATATTGTGCATAATTTAATATTTATCTGCATGACTTTAAAATTTATAGAAGGTACAGCTGATTACAAGAAAAAACTAGTATGTTGTGGCCATCACAAAACTTTCTTCTATATAAATCACGTCAATTAAATCATTTAAATAGTAACAAGAAATAACAACGATTTAGCACCAATTCATATCAAAGTACATCTGAATTTGAAGTTGGATGAAAATTCGCGCATTAGTTCTTGAGATAGAGCTATAGAGGAAATTCTGAAAAATGTAGCATAGCAGCGCCACCTGTTGAGCGATTTACACCAAAAATAAGCAGCTCTAAATGATATCAAGGTATACCTGAATCTGAAGAGTTTTAAAAATCAAGCATTAGTTCTTGAGATAAAACTATTGCGGAAATCGCAAAAAATACAGCATAGCAGCGCCACCTGTTGAGCGATTTACACCAAAAATTAAGCAGCACTAATTTATACATCAATTCATGTCAAGAACTAACTAAATCTGAAGTTTGATGAAAATCCGTGCAATAGTTCTAGAGATACAGCTCTTGCGGGTATCGTGAAAAATGCAGCACAGCAGAGCCACCTGTTGGGCGATTTGCACCAAAAATTAAACACCACTAATTTATATCAGTTACTAACGGAATCTGATGTTTGATGAAAATTCGTGCATTTTTTCTTGAGTTAGAGCTATTGCGATAATCATGAATAATCCAGCATAGCAGCGCCACCTGTTGGGCGATTTTTACAAAAAAGTAATCAGCATCAAACTATGTCCTGGACTAACTAAATATGAAGTTTTATGAAAATCTGTGCAGTAGTTCTTGAGATATAGCTTTTGCAGAAATCGTGAAAAATGCCGCATAGCAGCGCCACCTGTTGGGCGATTTTCACCAAAACCTAATCAGGTCCAGTTTATATCAAGGTCTAACTAAATATGAAGTTTTGTGAAATTCCGTGCATTAGTTCTTGAGATAGAGCGCCCACAAAATTTTTGTCACATACAGACTCACAGAGTGACAGAGTGACAGAGTGACAGACAGACTCACAGACAAACATTTTCTAAAAACCATCAAATCGTGTTCTGGACGTTCTAAAACGTATAAATCCGTCGAAAACCGGAAATCGAATTTTTTTACGAATCCAATACTTTCTTCTTGTAAAGATAGAAGAAAGTAAAAATGTATTGAATATTTAACTGAAAGCACTTACTTTCAAAGTTGTTCGCGAAATCTTGAAAATCCCATTCGTCTTTTTTTAAATTTATTTTTTCATGAACAAATCCATCTTTGTACACAGACCGACTACCATGTAATGAACATACGAAGCTCTCCCTAGATAGCATGAACATTAGCAGCAAGTTTCATTTTTTCTGATATTATCTTGCCGTGACAAATTTGAATTGAGAAATTAGCACCAAATCTCCCGCAAGGTATACCATCACCCACTTGTATAAGTAGTTTGTTGTGAAACTGATGGCAAGACAGTCTTTAATTCACGAAAGTGTCGAAAGCAAAAAATCCCTCTGTTGAGAGAATAGACAATCAGCAGATACGCAGAAATTGCAGAAATTTTATTTGGTTGTCACCGGTTTTTTTTTTTTTTTTTAAACGCTATACTTATCCACTACCAAAAAAGGCTCTAATTGAAAAGTACAAATATTTTACCCTAACTTGTTTATGGTGATAAAAACGATGCATGCACCTTAACGTAGCGTATGCATCAATAGACCTGATCAGGTCTATGGACCCCCTTCGAAGGGGTTAAACTTATAGTGTAACAGTTGTAAACAGTTAATGTGGCATGGAAAGATTACTACTTTCCTGTAAGTTTGCAGTAGTTTTGATTACTTGTTTGCCGTTAATTTGCAATAAATTTGATGCAGCATAAATTTAACTTGCACGACAAGTTAGCTGCAAGTTCAAAATGTGGTGACTTTGGCGTTTGCGTTATCTTGATGCAGTCTTTTTATTAACTTTCAGTCTTTTCATGCTGAGCTTGCTGCAACTTTGCAGGTTTTCAAAGCAAGACTTCTACAAATTTTCTGCTAACAAAAATTGCTATGTGAGTCATAACAACAATCCAATGTATCCTTACGCATTATAAAGAAGGTTCAAGATATGCACCGAAGAGCCAAAACATTATGACCACCCCCAAATTTTGCAATGAACTCGCTTTGTTGACGTGGAGGGCACGTAATCAGGTGAGAATAGTATTTAACTACTGCTAGGGAGTATGAAGAATCATTTTTGAACTTAATTCTGCCTGTGATGGGAAAGGTTGCTGATATAAGCGACTTTGATAGAGGGCAGAATTCAATGGCACAATGGCTCAGAACGCGTATCTCCGAAACTGTTTGACTCGTGGGTTGTTTGCGACATACCGTATTTAGTACTTATACAAAGCTCATGAATGACGATGAAACCATCAGCAGACGCGATGGCGTTAGACGTCGACGCGTTGTCAAAGAAAAAGTACATCGGAGGCTCCCCCACTTGGTAAAAAAAAAAAAAAAAAAAAAAAAAAAAAAAAAAAAAAAAATCAGTAACAGACATTGGCTCAGCTGACAGCCCAATACAATACAGGTCCAAGTAGAGTTATTTCAGAGCACACAGTTCTGACACTGTTCGATATAAAGCTATGCAGCAAACACCCCACACATGTGCCTCTGTTGACCAAGCATCATCGCCAACTACTCCTACACTAGGCCTAGGAACATCGTGACTGATCCATGGATCGTTGGGACTGCCTTTTCAGATGAATCACGATTCATCCTTCAACTCATCGATGGTCATTTCAAATTACGCCTTCTTCCATGAGGACTGTTGCTCCCCTTATACAGCAGGCCATACAAAGGCCGGTTGTAGCGATATTAAGTTTTAGAAAACGTTCTAATGGGCCTCTCTGGGACCTGTGGTTATGGTAGAACAGATCACGAAGGTCGTAGACTATCGGAATATCATTGGAGACCTCTTTCACCCTTACAATGTTATGTCTCCTCCCAATTGGAAATGAAGTCTTCTATCAAGACAACACTCCATGACACAGGGCTCGAATTATGCTGGGATGGTTCTAGGAACATAATACTGAAAATTCCAGTTAAGGTCCTGGCAGCTTAAATAAACGGATCTTAATATGATACAGCAAATTTGGGGTGTAATGAAACGGCAGTTCAGAGCTAAAAAACAACCATGCGGTAATATTCCGGATTTACGTGACTGCAATTTGAACATCTGGTACAATCTGCCTTCGGCCATGTACCAAGAGCGTGTGGCATCCATGCCAAGGCCGGTGCAGCTTTTTTGCAGACAGAAACTGAGACAATGCATTATTAGGTAGGTGGTCATAATGTTTTGGCTCTTCAGTGTAGTTCCTCCCAATGATTAAAAATGTAATATTATTCCTCTGATTTCCAGGGTATATTGAATTATTTTTCTACAAATGAATATCTTTTTTGCCACCATGAATATATAAACCATTATATAGAACAAAATTATCGTTTTGTTTCGGTTTGATAACATGTGATGTTTCAAAATTGAGAAACCATCGCTTAATTTTTTATACAAACATACTCACTTCGATATGAGTACATCGATTTACTCATTTTTGAGTACTTCATTTTTTTAAGTGAAGACATTTTGTTTAACATAGCACCAAGAGTTCAAATTAAGGAAGAGACATTTCATTCTGCATACATGCGCTCTATATCGGGGCGCTAGAAAACATTGGCAAAGTCCTGAATTTTAACTGAAAACATGACTTGAAATGTTCCTCTCAGCTGTTCGAATATGGTCTTCGATGATAAAAATCCTTTTCTCAGTGACATAAAAAACTATTTTTTCAATCCTTTTAAGTGATATAAAAATACATATTAGACATATTGCTTTAACCCTTAACTGAATGAATTATTCTTGTAGAATTGTGTTTTTTATTTTTATATTAAGGATTAGACACCAGAAATCTTAAGATAGATTTTTAACTTTATTTAGTAGCATATGTTTGTAATTTTTAGAGGATTAATATTTCTATATATATATAGTGGTTGTAAGAACTTAATTTATGTATTAAAAATTAAATAAAAAGGTGATGGAAATTTACATCACTATGCATTTAAGGGTTAATACTGTGTACCTATCACATTTTTTTTTAACATTACATTTAGCAACACAACCGAGAAATTGAAGGTTAATCTTGGTAGGAAGTTTTCAGCCACCCTGAATATCCGTTATAAAGGAGATGTGATTCTTTACATGCAGATACATCTCGCTTCAGTGATATTTCTCCTTTTAGTTTAATTCAATAATCAATCCCACTATCGTCGAGAATTCCAGCATAAAGATTGAATTTAACGACTATAAACAAACACTAATCTAAAAAATTATAGTATAGCATTTTACTGAAAATTCAATATCACAGGAAATGATAAGCTATGATGTGCTATGATAAGCTATGATACTCATATGATAAGCTACTAAGAATTTTTGACATTTTCTTTAAAACACGTCCACTCAAAAACAATTTAATAATAGGGATGTAGTATAGAAAGAATTTAGGGCGTGTTCGTAAAAATATATAAGCCCAATGTGTCTAAATGTGATGATGAATAAACGAGACAAAACTCTTGTACTTAAAATCCTAACGCAAGAATTGTACATAAATGTGATATAATAAAACGTCCACATTTCAGAAATAAAGCTCGAAACAGAATTTAAAACGTTTCTGTTAGGAGAATTTGCAGTATACAGTAGACCGGAGTGAAAAACAAAAAGTTTTGCAAATCGAATCGTAATAGTGCGGAAAAGTTGCTACTCGTCAATACAAGCACAGTGAAAAAAAAATTTTTGAAATCGAAGAATATCTTCCGTTCGCGCATCGCGTTCAAAGTTTTCGAATTTGAACAAAAATTGTACAAATATACAAAAAATCGTAAAAAGGTGTAAACTTTTTCCGATCGAACACATTTTTTTGTACCTACCATGACCTTGAGATGTAGAATGGAGGAAAAAATACCACACACTCCTCCTTTATCCCCTTCTAACCCCCTCAAGGGGGTGAAAATGGCCAATTTTCGTGGAAAATACCGAAATTACAGGAGATGTAAATATTGACGAATCGACCTAATTTTTTTTTTACATGACACAACCTTGAGGCTAAAAGTCGAAAACAATCCCCCCCCCCTCGACATGTCCTCTATCCGCTTTGAACCCTGTCGAGGGGGCGACTTTTTGCGACAAACATTATGTTTTGGTTTGTTTGCCGCCCGGTCACTCGACCTCTCCATCTCGTCAGCCCCTTTCTTCTTCGGTGCACTGTAATGCTCGCTGCGCGTGCGCACCACTGGAATTCCGAGAAACGGAGTGGGGGAGGAGCTAGCACAGTACCCGTACCTAGTAACGATTGCTGTGCGTCACTCAGTTTTGCCTCAGCGTCGCCGCGTGTTTCTGCTTGTCTGGCTTGTAAAAGAATATATCTCGCCTATAAAAGAAGCGCTGCTCTTGCTGAAAACTTTTCTTGTCTGCTTCGTTTAGAATCCCGTAGCTTGAATTGGATAACGGTTTCATCGATCAAAATTTAAGCTTCTTTTATCATCATTATGGCGCTCACTCGAAGCGTTCATACTCGCTGCCCATTTTTTCTTGCACCAAAACCACTGCCATCGGCAATTCTTCCCACCAATGCTGACGTTGTCAAATGTTGGCATGAAGTGCAATACGCTATGTTATTGCAGTCTGGTGACTTTAAACCTGGAAGGAAGTTGAGCTTTTTAGAAGTGGCAAACACTGTAGCTCAACAGATTGAGTCAGTGTATTTGAAGGCTTCGATTCCTACAGTTTGTCACACAAGAGTCGTTCAAAAGATGAAACAACTACACGATCGCTATTATTCTCTTCATAAATCATATCCAAGAGACAAAGATACTGCTGGGAAACAGAAGAAGTACAATGATTTCATCCATCAGTCGTATAATACATTATTTGACATATCAGATGCAAATGCGAAATGACACTAGAATGCACTTGAGGGGAAAACTTTGACAAGTGTATTTGTCCTAATCCTATAGCTGTCAGCTGCGATTGCCCTAAGGACAGGAAAATACCTACATTGGAACTGATGTTTCTTTAAGCACAAAGACACCTTAGATCAGGTTAAATGGGACCGACGGTGCATAAAAAGGAAACACAAAAACTTAAATCATCTTTGCAAAGAAAGGCTTGTCATCTTGATGTGCTTAGCACACAAATGCAAAGCTTGCCTGGTTGCAGCATTGATCCTGAAAGAGAGGAGACAAATGTTGATGTCAATGAGGATCAGGATGATTTAGATTTTCAACGCACACGATCTTTGTCTGGTCGGTCAAGGAGACCAGACTCTTCACAAATGCGCATGTCGCTTCCAGCTACTGCTTTGACAAGTAATCGCTTTGATCTGTCAGACAGAACAACAGCTGCCATTATCTCTAGCGTGCTAAAAGACGTACGTCTTATTACTGATAGTAATACATCACTGATCGTTGATAGAAGCAAAATTAGACGAGAAAAAGAAAAGTGCAGGGCAATTCTTACCAATTCAATCATAGATTACCTGTCCTCCTCTATTGGTAAACATTTCTTCAGCTGACATTGCAGACTTGATTTCCAAGGGGGAAAAGCCAACTCTTCCTTTGAATCTGGCAGACATACCATGTCATACGCAAGCCGTAGAGCGCAGTGTTAAGCTGGTAACACAGGCCTCCTCAAAAGTGTCTGGGCATGAGCGACGTGATGGTTTTATAAGAGCCACCCTCGCTTCTCGTGCTATCATGATAAAATTTGACACTAAATCAGAATTCGCAGTACCTGAATCTGCATCTGCATAATTCTCCACGCCCACATTTTGGTTGGTTGGTTGAGTAGGGTGTGGGTGGGACTCGCAGTGCAGCCACCTTCCCGTGGTGAGTCCTGAGACATCCTTAGTAGGACGGGGCAAGAGCTGCACTATTTTGATCTCTCGAGGGGTGAGGGGGATTGTTTCCTACTTTTAGCCTCAAGGTTGCCTTATGAAAAAAAAAATGAGACCGATTCGTCAATATTTACATCTCCTGTAATTTCGATATTTTCCACGAAAATTGGCCATTTTCACCCCCTTGAGGGGATTTGAAGGGGATAACGGAGGAGTGTGTGGTATTTTTCTTCCATTCTACATCTAAAGGTCATGGTATGTACAAAAAAATGTGTTCAATCGGAAAAAGTTTACACCTTTTTACGATTTTTCGTATATTTGTACAATTTTTGTTCAAATTCGAAAATTTTGAACGAGATGCGCGAACGGAAGATATTCTTCGATTTCAAAAATTTTTTTTTCACTGTGCTTGTATTGACGAGTAGCAACTTTTCCGCACTATTACGATTCGATTTGCAAAACTTTTTGTTTTTCACTCCGGTCTAGTATACAGGGTGTCCACGTATAACCTGACCGATCTTTATTTTCGCAACTTTTGATCCTAGATGCATACTTCCAATTACAAAAGTGGTCAAAATTAGGTGCCGAGTTAAGATAAAAATAGTCTGAAGCGAAAAAACAATTTAGTGAAGAATTACAGAATCTAAATTTTTATACAGCCCCCAGGTCCCTATACTTATATTTAGGGACGTTTTGTCTATTTAAAAGTACTGCAAACATAAAAAGTTCCGTATCTGTACGACCAATAAACACTGAGAAATTTGAGTTCAAAGTTATCATGCATAGTATGGGAGCTGTATACAAATGGAGATGCGAATATATCCCCTATCAGAAAGATAAGGAGATTTTAGAGTTAGATATGATCACGACAAAAGGGTTGTTGTTCAAGTCAAAAAACAAAAAGCAAAAAGTTCAAATTTTGGGTTGTGCCTTGTTTTTTAGCTTTTGAAAATTAATTCTTATGTATTTTTTAGCGCTAAATCTGAAAATGACCTTCATTTTAAACCATCTTGTCAGGAGTTTTCTCAAATCGCAAATTTCAAAGTTAAAAAGCTTAAAGTTAAAATTGATCCCCCATCCCCTCCCAACCTCATCGGACCCCTGAGCTGTTTAGCTGTAAAAAACCCATTATAAGCCGAAAAATTGAATAAATTATTGAATTAAATAAAATTAAACTGAATAAAAATGTCTTACACCTATTTAGTATCAGATTTTTCGCTATTTTTTAACCTTAAAATTTACGATTTGCGAAAAATCCTGACATGATGGTTGAAAGTGAAGGTAATTTTTTTATTCAGCGTTAAAAAATACATAAAACGTAATTATAAAAGTTAAAAAACACAACCATCGCAGGTTAATGTTTTCTAATCTAAAAATCTTTCTTAAACTTGTTGACGGTAATCTATCCGAATTTTTTTGTGTGAACCTCTAATATAAGTATGTATAAGATGGTAAGCGTCGAAAATCATAATAATATTACATTGTCATCGGATTTAAGTCAGTATGTAAAATTTAACTTCGATCGGACATTAGAAAGTGAGTTAAGGTTCGAGTACAAATTTTAAACTGGAAAGACGATCGTTGCAAGTTAAATAAAACCTTATGAAAGTAACATAATTTTTGTTAAAAGAAATAATAGCCTCAAATCCTTACAAAATAAAACATATGTCAAAATGCGGTTATTTTAACTAATCTAAAACTTAACTAATAAAAGTTAACTCAATCGTAATAGTTTTACGATTTCTTTCAAAGCGCAGATACCTTGAAATAAGTTTAAGTACTTTATATACGACCCCTGAAAGCATGGCCGAAATCATCTGTTTTGAAATGCAAAAAAGTGGTATAAGTATGCATTGCAAAGTTTCATAACTCGGTCAATTTTAATGTTAGATGAATGGGACGTTTTTTGTCTTACTTGTTAGTATCACAGTAAATGTTTGCTAAATATCGCTTATAGGGTCGGGGAACCGTATAAAAATTTAAATTTCGTAATTTTTTAATAAATGTTTTTCTTGGCCCGAATCGCTTTAAAAATAATTCTTTACCTTATTTAAACCATTTTTGTAATTGGAAGTATGCATCTAGGACCAACGGTTGCGAAATTAAAGGTCAGTCAGGTTATACGTGGACACCCTGGATATTGTTTATTGTCAAGCTCCGACAATAGTTTTTAAATTCTAGGGAATAATTCCGAAGTCGTGATTAGCATTTCGTTATTTATCTAAGATATATCTGAGGTCTGTTTCATCTACCGGAAGTGAAAGCTAAACAGGCGAGACTTTTTGAAATAGAGTTCTCAAATTTTCATTTTGGCGTTTGGTATTTTGATAGACCTATCTGCGATAAATTAGATCATTCAAATGCGGTGAAACTTTCAGCAGGGGGTATTAAAATCAGTTTGTGTGGTATTTTCATATATTAAATTAAAACGATGTTTAAAAGAATATTGAATTAGTGAACTTTTTAAAATTGATATATTTAGGAATTCCCACATAGAAAGTCCACACAGTATTTCCGAATTTGATTAAAAAAAATTGACTTAATAATAGCGATAGAGTGGAACTGACAGTAACTGACACACCCTCTGAGCGTTCTGCCCGTATTTTTGCGTTACCCCAAAACAACTTTAATCTGTTGTAGACAAAAATATTTTGAACAGAATTGTATTTCAGGATGTATAACAAATAAAGGGCATGAAGTGTATTTTAGAAACAAACAGGGAAAGTAAATTTTTATTAAGATTATTTTTATAAGCATTTTATGAAAATGCAGGAAATCCCCCAAGACGCTCGGGGGGGGGGGGGGGGGGTCAAAGATTGTTTCTTGATCAAATCACTATTACAAAATTTTAAACCCATTTTATACTTATTTTTTATTTTTGAAGGGATAGTAAAGGTACACTAAAAAAATTACTGTCGACAAAATTCTCTAAAATTATAATTTGTATTATTAAATTTTTTTTCTTAAATATGGCCAAAAACTTTAGTAATTTACACAAAGTGAACCAGTGTCCGACACTTCATTTGCAAAGATTTAAAAAAAAGGGTGGGGGGGGGGGGCTACTTTAAATTTAAAGGAATTTATGCTTTAAAAATACATGAATCTTTTTCATTAAAACAAAATACTTAAACTTTATTTATATACGATATCATACTACAGAGGTATGCGTCCGTTTTTTCATGTTTTAAATTATTAATAATTTAGATATGCAATAACTGACATTTACGAATCAGTAACTGATAAATAGGCCTTTGTAGAACAACTTAAATTTTAATTGTGTTGACTACAAGATACATTTAATTTATTATTATGTCCTTTTAAACAGTTTAAACAATAAATTTCAACTTTATTTAATATTACCAATAATTAACACCATTGTCAGAGACTGGTGAAATGAAATTTCTATAACCAATAACTTGAACTCTCCCCCACCCATAAGCTAAATTAAATAACTAAAAACTAAAAATCATTTTCCTAATGTATCTCACGCATCTTTTGGCTAATTTATAAAAGTATCTCTCTATTCTAAAAAAAAGTAACTACCGCTGTCACCGCCGCCGCCGCCGGTTTTGAATTTTTTGCGACCGGAGGTCTTTCTTCGTTAATATTAAGAAAAATAATGCATACAAAAATATGAAAATCAGTGGTTTTATACAGAAATGTTTGATAAACACGCTGATGCAGACAGTTTTCAAATCGAAGAATTATTTTAAGAGCTATTTAATGCTAAAGTTGGACAAAATTGTTCCACTAAAAAAGTTTTATAGCAGGAAAAACTATACATGGCAGTGTAATCATTTTTAGATCATTTTATGCGTTAGAATTTGCCGGAGTGCAGATTGCATTAATTTTTTTATTTTGACTCATTTTTTGAGGTTTTATTTCTATTTTAAATTCAAATTTTCAGCATTTCTAGAGATATTTTTTACAGATTTTTGAAAGTGGTATTAATTTAAACTGTTTCCAAGTGTATAAACAGCGGAAACAATAATGTTTGCTTCAAAAAAAAAAAAAAAAAATATTTATACGTGTAAATAAATTAAAAATTTATTTACACGTGACTATTATAAACAGAAAAAAACATTTGGAATTAGAATTAAATAATTATGTACAAAAAGCAGGAACTTATTAAAAATTACGTCATAAAAACTATAATTACACGTGAATTTTAAGAGAGAAAGGAATTTGTAAAATAATAAACTTATTAACATGCGTTAGAAGTCTTAAATAGGAGAAATTACGTCATATTTACGTCACATTACAGTTAATACATAAAATGAACACAAAATAATATTGCAAAACGGTTTAAATTTAGAAATTGCGCTAGACATTTATTTTATATTTTGAGAGGATACTTTTCAACTATTTTTGTCAGGAAAGCGCAAATAATATTTCATTTCTAACAAAAGTATATTCACGTGAATATTTAAAAGAGAAAGAATAGCTGGGTAAAAATTACGTCAGATTAAAAACGATTAATTTAAAATGTCTCATTTAAAAGAACTTTCTTTTCGCTTTGTTAAAAAATACCAGGAGACAAAGACTGTTTACTTAATTCATTTTATATTAGCTTATTTTGAAATGTCGTTACACGTGTCTACGTCATCAAGTTATTTTTATTTCGACGTTTTTTATTTGTATTTTTATTAATGTTGTACTAATTTATTTGTTCTTTCGTTATTTAAAATCAAAATTATGTCAATTTGTATAATTTGGCGAGTGGTTTGGCGATTTATATAATTTGGCGAAATTGGTCGATGGGATAATCAAGTAGTACCGCAGCGGATTTGGCGTTAAAATTCCCCAATCAAATAGAAATGAATAGAAATTCGTTTATAGGGAGATCGCCACTGTTTTTTAAATTATATTTCAATCTTTCGAAATCTTTTTAAAGCCAATCAAATTAGCGTGCATTTGGAGTCTGCGGTGTCTGGACGGGGGTTGGCGAGCGTAGCTCGTAGGGGGCCGAGCCCCCTAGTAGCTTTAAAACAAAAGTTTAGGATGTTTACATTACAAATAGACTAAAAACAAAGCACTACCTTAATTTTAGAAATAAGGTGGATGCCTCAAAAGGGTACTTTTTGTGTTCTCAAAAGTTTCTTCCTCATTGAATAAGTTCTTGGCCTACTAGTGGTGAATAAATTGACCCCAAAATAAAAATAAGTGTCTAAGTTAAAACTAGATGACATTACTTTGCAGAATTTTACAATAAAATGCTTATTTGTGTTAGATTTTTGCTGAAGTGTCAGTTACTGGTTAGGTGTCAATAACTAGGGGTTTAGTTCTATGTATTGTTGAAAGATTAAAGAATTATGCAATAGAGCTAAAATGCTGTATTCAAAAACTAGTGTCGGGAAAGAATTTTCACCTTGTTATTAATATGAACTTTAAAACATACATATAATTACTAAAAAAGGTGTGATAAATATATAAAGTTATTTAATATAAACCTGAAATCTCTCAAACGCACACGCATTCATTTTGAAAGGGGAAAAGATGACTGACTAGAATACAAAACATAATTAAAAACAAAACAAAATACTAGGCATGCGCAAGCAAAGTTCAGTCCTAGGTATATATCTTAGGTATTTCAAGAGCTATGAATTGATCTCTTCACCCCTCTTTAGAGCAATAAATTAACTTCGCTTGCGCATGCGCAGTATTGTCTTTTGTTTTTAATTATGTTTTTTATTCTAGTGAGTCACCCTTTCCCTTTGAAAATGAACGCGTGTGCGTTCGAAAGATCACAGGGTTATATTAAATCTACCCTATATACAGGGTGTCCGGTCTCAACGGTGTCCAATGGCTAATTCCTAAACCATTAGTCATAGACATATAGTTCCAATTACAAAAATGTTTTAAATGAGGTAAAGAATTATTTTTAAAGCGATTTAGGTCAAGAAAAACATTTATTTAAAAATTACGAAATTTAAATTTTTATACGGTACCCCGGTCCTATAAGTGATATTTAGTAAACTTTTCCTATTTCTCTAACAAGTACGGCAAAAAAAAAAAAAAAAAAAAAAAAAAAAAAAAAAAATCCCATTCATCTAGCACTAAAATTGACCGAGTTATGACGTTTTCAATTTTATGACTTAAACCACTTTTCTGTAACTGAAAACAGATGAGTTGGACCAAGCTTTCAGGGGTCGTACACGAAGTGCTTAAAGTATTATAAAGGGTGTCCACTCCAGACGATGTTCATTGGCTAATTCCTAAACCGTTAGTCAAAGACAGTTCCAATTACAAAAATGTTTTAAATAATGTAAAGAAGTATTTTTAAAGCTATTTAACTGAAGGTGCTGCCCCCGTATAAATATTACGGTAGTGTTAATTTTTAGTAATTAACTTTCAGATTGGTTAAAATAATTGAAGAAGGGAGTTTCAAAACTCGCCTTATCGCGAAAATCAAATTTTGGGAAATCGCGTAAAACCTTTAAATGTGTCCATTGGTATTCATTGAAAATTTGGAGATTGTAGTGATTAATTGGTACATTTATACCAATAGAATAGATTGATAGAGAAAAACGATTTTTTAAATTTCGGATAAGGCGAGTTTCGAAACTGACGTCTTCAATTGTATTTTGACTTTTTTTTTTTTTTTTGTAAGGAAATGAGTGTGTTTCTTTTGATGATTTTATTTTAAAAAGTTGTATTATTTTTATGAGCTTTTAACTTCGACGTTCGTATGTATGTCTTCCTAATTCAAAATTTGCATTCCAATTTTAACTCACTTCCAAATATCCGATCAAGATTAAATTTTGCACAATTTTGTAAATCCAATGACAATGTAATATTAATATGATTTTAGGTACGTACCATTTATATTTATTTTACTGGACTACTCCAAAAATTTCGTATACATTATTACCTACAAACAGAAATTTTAAAATTAAAATCAGTAACATTTATGTAAGGCACTAAGATTCACAATGTAATTTTTCCAAATGAAAGTGCGTTGCGTTTATATTTTTTATACAGTGCCGCACAAAAGATGTCAGATGCATTACGATGTATGAGCAGGGATTGCTTATTATACATTTTGATGATATTATGCTTTTATCAAATTCAACTTTTTAGTTCTTTTTAAAAACTTGTTTGAAAAAAATATTTTACAGACCAAAATCAAAATGCAATTTATACTTGCTAAACAAAAAATAAATATTAAATGGAGCGAAAATTTTTCCTGTTGGACAAGGAAAATGAGGTAAACAACTTTATTTGTACAATAGATGTGCCAAAACACTTGCGGCCTCAAATCATGCACATACAAATACTTTTTAAGGTTTAAAATGCATATTTTTTTCCCAACCATGTTTTACCAATTTGTAATCTGATTGGCCAGAGGTTTCGGCGTCAAAGTGACTCATCTTGGCGGTATTCGTGCTTGGTAAGTGAAGAGGCAAGTGTTTGTTGGCAAATGTGATTTATATGCTTTTGAAACTTGCTTAGCGAGAAGTACGGCAAAAAAAATATAAATTGTTAAATGTTAAAATTTAATAATTTAACATATGTTTTGATTTAACAGTATTTCCCCCCTAATTTTTAATTAAAAAATAATAAAAAAATAACTGCTCTAATGAATATTTGCTGAGGGGAGAGAAATGTAAAAATAATGATAATAATTATTTTTTTATCATTACAATAAAATGACAAATGGAACAAGATCTTAAAAAAAGAAAAGTTAATTAAAAAGAGAAAATGTGGGCGGTTATATGATGTCCGACCGTTAATGGATAAATCTGTGCTCTATTAGAGCAAAATATTAAAATATTGTAACAATTTTGCTATGTTTATTTAAATCATCGAAGTAATCGCACAGGTAGAATCATATAATTCAAATAATTGATGTTTAATGTAAAAGAAAATAAAAGTGATATGAGGATCATTTTCAAAAAGGGACATTTTAATTTCCTTAACATATTCAGAGCAGCCATTCAAAAGTTATGTATAAAAATATATGCATAAAAAAAACAAAAACAAAAAGTTTTAGATTAGGTAATCTAACTATGTATCATTTTCTAAAGAGTTGTGACTGTTGCTTTTATAATCATTTAACCAAAACTTCTGTTGTTGTTTTTTTTACTTATATTTTTAGTACAAGTTGTATATTTTGTTTTAATATGTCAGAATGAACAAAAATCTCAAAATATATTTGTAATGTTAATTTACTCTCAATGTTTAATGTTAAATTTTATATCTGACGATTATCTTTATTTCTAGTAAATTTGTGACTGACCCCTATTTTGCAGCAAAAAATATACTCCAACTTTAAACATCTATTACTCGATCAGTTTTAATCGCAGAGGAATGGGACTTTTTTTGTATTACTTGTCAGTACAATAGGATATTTTTCCTAAATATCACTTATAGGACCTGGGGATCGTATAAAAATTTAAATTTCGTAATTTTTTAATAAATGTTTTTCTTGACCCAAATCGCTTTAAATATACTTCTTTACCTCATTTAAAACATTTTTGCAATTGGAACTATATGTCTATGACTAACGGTTTAGGAATTAGCCATTGGACACCGTTGAGACCGGACACCCTGTATATAAAATCCTAATGAAACGAATTTATGAAACGGAAGTATGAAAAGGAAGTATGAATCGACTGATCAAACTATTGATTATGTTTCACGGCGATTTCTCCTAAAATATGGAATACTTTGCAATGAAATTAACAACAAAAATCAATATTGATCCGTAGATTTCAAAACTGGTATTAGAATTTTTAAATTCGAATTAGTTTTCGAAATATTATTTTTTTTCTAATTTTATATACTTTTCTCTAATGATGGCAACTCAAATTTTAATCATAACAGATATTTTTTTTTTTTCAGATTTTAGAAAAGGTTACTATTTTAAACTAATTTGGCGAGAAGTTTGGCCTCCCTTAAATGTATGCTAAGAAATGTATCATGTTACTTTTATTCATAATTCAATTTGTATTTCATTGTCATTTTATTTAATACAAACTGAAACATTTAAAATAAATGGCTTTCACTTCTTTATTTTTTTTAAACGAAATGAAAAGAAAAATATTAGGCACAGATATCATATACGCACCGACGTACCTAATTGGCGCCAAAATGGCATTATTTTGGTTGACATGGTAACCCGGCTATTGTTGTTTATTTAATAATAAATGTTTACTTACTTTATTTTCTTTTTTAAATTACATAAATTGTTTTGTTCCATAGTTGATTATTTTTTCGGTTATTTTCCTTTAAAAATAAAAAATAATAGAAAATAATTAAAAAATACGGTACTACTTAGTTATTCCATCGACCCATTTCGCCAAATTATGTAAATCGCCAAACCACTCGCCAAATTATACAAATTGACATAATTTTTATTTTAAATTGCGAAAGAACAATGAAAATAGTATAACATTAATAAATATACAAATAAAACGTCGAAATAAAAATCACTTGATGACGTAAAGACGTGTAACTTGCTTAAAGTCAAGTGAATGTGACATTTACGATCAACCATTATTGGCATTTAATCTTATAGTTTGGAGATAGATTTTTGGTCGACGGAATAACTAAGTAGTACCAAAAATATATATGTAACTGGTATTCGAAAACGAGGTTTTCGCTAAATTTTCGTAAAAAAAATCACGCCAAACCCGATGGCATCTGACCAAATATTAAATGACGTAACAAACGATGACATTTTATTTCAACTGCCAGGCAATGTTTTAATTTACCATTCGAAAAAAAAAAAAAAAATGCTAACTGGCGACTTGAAAAATAGCTATTGGCGAGATTTGCACCCGGCTAGCGTAACAGTGTTGGGACGCCAACCATGTACCAAGAATTCTTTGCGACCAAGGAAACTTTAATGTAGTTTTATTCGAAAAAGAAATTTGATTTTTAATCAAAAGGGCACAGATGGCACTTTCGGCACAGATGTCATATACGGACCCATATTGACGCGATTTTTTTCTGACGCCAATGTCATATACGCAACGGGTACTTAACTGGCGCCATAATATCGTTATTTTGCTTGATTTGATAAGCCGGATGTTGTTGTTTATGCTGTTGATGTTTTCCCCAAATTAGCGTCGGAAAAAAATCGCGCCAATATGGGGCCGTATATGATATCTGGGCCAAACTTTCTTATGAAAAGCGAACGGATCAGAGCGTATTTATTTATGGCAGTTACATGACTTGGACTATTATAATATAGATGAAATGATGGCGATAGAATAATATTTGGAGACTTATCACCAGTACCTGGTTAACATTAAAGTATCAAAATGACACCATGAATATAAAAAGCGAAGTGGTTCGCCCGGAACTGTTGATGATAGTCACATGACTTAGGCTATTGTTATAGAAATTGTTTTAAAATACCGGGAGACAAAGACTCTGTACACTTAATTCATTTTATTTTAGCTTCTTTTCAAACGTTTAACTGATCCTCTTTAATCAAACACGAAAACAACCATTTGATGTCTTAACAGCAACTGATTCGGCCTTAAATTTTTGAAATCAAAGGAAATTGAACAGAAACCCGTTTACGGGGAGATCTACACAGCTTTTTTCAGTATAATTCAATCTTCTATAATATTTTAAAAACCGATCAGATTAGCGTGTTTTTAGATTCTGCGGTGTCTGAACGGGGGTTGGCGAGTGTAGCTTGCAGGGGGCAGAGCCCCCTAGTTATATCTATATATTTATAACGACTTTTTAAGTAATTATATGTAATATTTTAAAGTTTATAAAGAATTATCATTAATGGATCACGTTTTGAATCCAAGGGGTAGGAAACAATGTAAATGTTCAGTTTTTCTAGGAAGATAATAACTCAAAGTAGTAAATAGAGTAAATAGTCAGAATTCTTGTCTTTAGTTATATTTCATTTGCATTTTTAAAAAAATATATTTAGTACAAGATAAACATGGAGTTTTTAATACAATCTTATAACCTTTTTTACTTTTCTTTCTCGGTGTAATTTCTAGCTAACAAAACGTTTAAAGGAGCTCCTAAAGAATTCCAGAAGTTAAACAAGTTATCAAGAATGTTAAAGCTGGGTGTCAACTGTCAACAACCATCATGGCGAGCCCATACGAAATATGTGTCAACAAACAATTAATGCATTACATTCATGATACATTTGCTTAGATTACAAGTAATGATTCAATTTTTAAAAAAAAATTAGAAATCCTGTTTTGCTTATATTCGCCATCTTATATTTAATAAAATTTGAAATACATATGTTACAAACTTATGAGAAATCCTTTCGAATTTATGCACAATGGCCTTATTCGGAAGAAGTTTATAAGGAAATATTTTCATCTCTTACGTTTCACATAAATGTAGATTGCGATGTGACTATTTTCGAATCGTTTAAAATCTTTCTTTTCAAATCGTTATTAGAACGTTTCACTATAACTCTAATACCGTTTTGAAAAGATATATTAATGAATTTTTTAAATAGAATTTTTAGATCTGCAGAGTTTTACTCAGTCCCTTCTTGTATATAATGAAATACAAAATTTAAGTGTTATCTTAATTAAGTGAATTATTTTGTATAAATTATTATCATATTATTGTTTCACACACACAAGAAAAAGCTGTCGTAATTTAATACTTAACTGGCATCTTAATTCAATCAATCATCGCTGTAAATAATTAAGCTCATTGGTGAATTTGATGACAGACTGAGATAAACACCGCGTTCTCAATATATGCCAATTAGATTTATCTATAGGCTCATCTTTAATATAATACGCCGTAGCCTTACAAAATGACATATTTTCAGTTCAAGAGAATATTATTCCTTTTTCTTACATCACTCACTATAATTCCAACCAAGGAATAAAAAACATAACCAGTTAAAGCATCTAAACTCTAACATCTGCATATAAATATAAGCCTTATCTCATAACACCTGCACTTTTGCTATTAATTACTATGATTTAGAACATTGTTACAAAAATTTACGACGTCCATTTCGTTCCTTTTTACGGGCGATTCAACTTGCGCCATTCTTGCTCTCATATCAACCGATGAATTTCACTGAGCGATTTAAGAAAGGCAGGTAATGTCATGACGTCACGGTTGCACCAGCCAATGGCACTCGCGGTCATTTGCGCGCTCTAATGACAAGGTTAGCGATCTCCACCTCGAGCCTAAGAGAGAAAACGAAGAGCATTCATCAAAACCGAAATTACTAGTTTCGTCTTCTGTTTAAGCCACATTTTCTCATTGGTCGTGTTTTATTTTTTAGCTCTGTGGCCACTTATTTTGATAGGATGGATTTTGATTCATGGTTGGAGCCCACTCATTCCATAATGCAAGCTGGAATAATTTACCGCAAAAAGAACAATTACTTTGACATATGATCTCTTACCGGGCAGGAGTTTTTGACTCAATGCCACATTTCGTGAAGTCGATCAAACCGTTGTTCACGAAGAGGTAGGGAAATTATTGTAGCAATCCATCATGACCCGCGCATGTCTTTTTTATTATTATGAAATGTCTAAAATAAGGGGAAAAAATCATATTTTGTACTAATAGACTGGAAAAAGTGACTTTAATTGGAAGAGATTAGTAATAGGTCAAATTTGTATAAAATCCGATGAGAATTTTGCTACATGATGATTGTTTCTGAGAAGAAAATAGGGTTCATCATACTTCAGTGCCCCCTTGTTAAAATATAATGTTAATTCAAATAAACAAATAAAAGTAGATTAAATGTAATATCCTTTGAAGAACCCCAACTAAGCTATTATTTATACTTTTCCTTTTTTGGGGGGGGGGGGGGGGGATTCCCATCAATCTAGATGTAAGTCAAAACGTGTGTTCTATTTTGATCCCTTGACAACTAAAGTAGATAATTTTTATAATTAAGTGCTTTTAGACTAACTATTAGAGTAATTCAAAGAAATGTTGAGAAATGACAAGAATAAATTATTCATTGAACCCCAATAATAGCTGATTCCAGATGCGAAACATATGTTGTAGACTCTTTTTTTATTATAATTGAGTGTGCTGATTATATTCAGAATAACATTCATTTACGCATATTATTCTTTGAGCCGATAGCTATTGCCAGTATTCACTTAAATATTCCGAAACATGTTTAAGAAGAACTAGACATTCACTTGGATATTTCGGGTGACTGATAATGCGAATGAATGTTGCGTTCAATGAATCTGCATCTAATATGTTCTTTGTACCACTTATTTCAATGACGGTATGGGAAAGCTTAGAATCGAGTAAAATTCGAAGAAAGAATGCAATTAATCATTTCATAAAACTTAAAAACCTATAGCCTAACCATGAAATACCCTCCTAGCAATGCACTCCTATAGGTTTCAAAATTTTATTAAATTGCATTGTGTAATTAAACAATTAATTCTTGTATTTTAGTTCACACTTTCGTTATTAAACATTATTATTGTATCGATTTGAACACATTTTATCCGGAATGACTTGATTCTGATATACCAGGTCATGGAGAGAAATATCGTTCCCCGAAGAAAAATTGATTACTGATCTACAAATAGCTTTTAGAATGAAAATGAAAGGCACATTAAAATCAGTTGGTCCTACACGGGTAAGAAACTGACATCGTAAAATCATACAGAGGCTATCCAGTTCACGATAACCGATATCACCTGGATGGTTGAAATTGTCCTATAGCCAAAGTATACTATTTGAATGTCAAAATATCATTCCTATAGATATCCTATGGCTAACATTCAGGATTCTTTTGGTTTATTTAAGGATGAAGAAAGAAAAAAATCCAAGGAAGAAATTTAATGTGCATGTGCGTTCAGTAAGAAAATTCACATGCTTTTGATAGGAAAATGTAATTGGATAATTCGATCGCTATATCCTCTGGATATCTAGCGTATGCTTCTCATAGGATATGACGACTACAGGATGAGGATGTGTAGGATCACAAAATCAACAATGCAGATATCGATCATTGAGTAGTTTATGGCTTAGTAGTCTACTCTACTGTATAGGATCACTCTAGAACGCTATATCCTCTGGATATCTAGCGGATACTTCTCATAGGATATTGCGACTGCAGGATCCATAGGAACACCAAGTCAATAATGCCTAATAATAATAATAATAATAATAATAATAATAATAATAATAAAGGGATTTTTCCTGCATTTTCCATTGTAATTTTACAAGCGCCGATGCTGTGAAATCGAATTCAAGCAACAAGTGAAGTAAAAATCGAATTCTTTCTGCCACGTGCACCACGCAGCCAATAGCAACGAGACTTTCCCCGGACTTGAGAAAATTTACAGCACTCTTAAAGGCAACAGCTTGTAAATTTTACAACTGTGTTGGCAGTTGCCAGCCGGGTGCACTTTTTGTTGTAAAATACAGATTTTTTTTTTTACAGTGTGCAGGCATCGAACATCAAGTATTTTATGGCTTATAAGCCTATTCTATAGGATGACGCTAGAACGTCCAAAAGAGTATTGCAATTGCATGGGTAGGCTCTATCGTTACATCACCAACAACCCAACTTTTTCGTCGGATACTCTGATCTGTGATAAATTATGAAATAATGTAACAGTAATGTTTTGTTAAATTTGTGATGGTAATTGTATCAGCTTCTTGACATTCTTAAATTCATTTGTGGACTGAAACTCTAATAACATTATTTCATGACGAAAAAGATTTATACTAGAGTAACAATTAGATTTCTTTATCTACTTAAGGTAGGCGACAAACATTTATGCTTTATATATGTATAAAAGTTTTATCCCATTTAATTTAATTTATCCTCTTTTAAAGTATTTTATTCCATTTTCAATGCGTAGTACCTTTTTTATTCTCTTTTGCATTTCCTATTTAAAATTTCTCTTGGACGGACATTAATATTATTATTTTCTTTCTTTTAATCCATTGCTTTTCAGAATGTTATTTTTTTATCATAAATCATTTTTAGTTTATTCGAAGGACTCTTCGAATGTTGTTCCCGCTTAGTTTGGTGAACCAGTTTATTCCTTTTCTACGTCCGCCAGCAATCGGCGGTTCGAGGTCTACTATTGATTACTCGCTATGTCACATTGCAGATTTTTGTGTTCCTGTGCACTTACTATAAAAGATATTGCGCTAGGTTGGAGTTAAGCTTTTATATGCTTTTTCTTCTGCTAAAATTAATCTCGGCACATCAGCGAAGCTTTTATCTTATAATTCATAAGAACTAAAATTAAAAACTGTTTACTAAAAAGGTGCATAAAAATTTATTAAAATGTTCCGTTGCAAAATAAACTGGTCTTTAAAAACTTAAAAACCATTGATGTTAAAATCATAATGATACAGAAAAAGATGATTCCTGAGATCTTTCGACCGCAAACGCAATCATTTTCAAAGGATACTTTGGAGGAAAGTATCCTTTGAAGGGATATCAAAGGACTCAAAGGAAAGTATCCTTTGAAAATGATCGCGTTTGCGGTCGAAAGATCTCAGGAATCATCTTTTTCCGTTTCATTATGATTTTAACATAAATGGTTTTTAAGTTTTTAAAGACTAGTTTATTTTGTAACGGAATATTTAAATAAATTTTTATGCACCTTTTTAGTAAACAGTTTTTTTAGTTATTTAACGCAAGGTGAACTTGTCATCCCACTCTGAGCTCATTCTGAGTTTTATGTTTTTCAATTCGTAAGAAACTTAATTAATCCAATACTTCAGAAATAATTTAAGGCTCAAAATTGTTTTACTGCCTATGTACGGAAATATTCTGAATTTCACTAGTTGTCGAAGCTGTGGACAATTATGGAATACCATGATAGTAGAAAGGTGAGCTCTCCTTGAATATGTATAAAGGGACTGCAGTAACAAACAGACTCCTTTAGATACCTTTTTCCTCGTAATTTTTTATTATGAAGGTAATTCTCTACGCAGGCAGGTAGTGTATTTCACTTGCTAAATATACAATACTTGGGCCATTTTTGATAGTTAACACTTGAGTCATCTTCATCCATGTTTTTAAAAATAGGAAATGCAATATGAAAATGTAAACTAATATGAACTAATAATATGAAAGTTGCTACCACGCTTAAAATGCGGAAGTTTTTTTTTTTATTACCACCAATAGTAACCGAGTAAGAATTAGTTACCAAAGCTACGATAATGTCACACACGCATATATGATAAATTTATATTTCTATTGCCAACATCTGTAGCACTGTTTGATCATACTTGAAATGCAAAATCCAGCAACAAAAAGGAATTAACTTCATTAAACTGTAAAATTTCATTTCAAAGCACTTCCAACAAAAAATTGCATTTCAAAACATCCCTTGTCCAAGCATCATACTAACAAACCCATCGCGAAATGCAAATATTTGAAATAATAAAATGAGTTACGAATTGAAAAAAAAAAAAAAAAAAAAAAATCTTCTTATTTTATCGCTCATACCGGAAGACGAGAAAGAAGCTTGTTGCAACAGAAAGCAAAATAAAATAAAATTAAAATTAATAAACAGGATAATCTACATGTAAATGTTTTCTTTGACTCTAAAGTATTAGATTATACAGTGTGTCCACGCATAAACTGACCTACCTTTATTTTTGCAACCGTTGGCCCTAGATGCATACTTCCAATTACAAAAATGGTCAAAATTAGGTGCAGGGTTAAGGTAAAAAAAAGTTTGAAGCGAAAAAACAATTTAATGAAGAATTACAGAATCTAAATTTTTATACGGTCCCCCGGTCCTATAAGTTATATTTAGTAAAATTTCCCTGTTACACTGGCAAGTAAGGCAAAAAAAGTCCCGTTATTCTACGATTAAAATTGACCGAGTAATAGCTGTTTAAATTTGGGGTATATTTTTTGCTGCATATTAGTGGTCATTCACAAATTTAGTAGAATTATAATTTCGTCAGATATATTAAAAAAATGGTTGAGAGTAAAATTACCATTGCAATATAAATTTGAAATCTTTAATCATTCTGGCATATTAATGCAAAATGTACAATTTGTACTGAACATTATAAGAGGATAAAAATAACAGATTTTTGTTAAATAAAAGGTTGAAAAACAACAGCCTCAATTCTTTACAAAATGATACATATTTTAAAATGTTGCTAGATTACACTGTCTTTCAAATTTTGGGTTGCGGCATGTTTTTTAGCTTTTGAAAATTGATTCTTATATATTTTTTAGCACTGAATCCGAAAATGACCTTCGTTTTAAACTATCACGTCAGGAATTTTCTCAAATCGCAAATTTCAAATTTCAAAGTTAAAAAGTTAAAAGTTAAAATTGAACCCCCATCCCCTTCCAACCTCATCGGACTCCCGAGCTGTTTAGCTGTAAGAAACTCAGTATAAGCCCCATAAAAAATCTAATAAATTATTGAATTAAATAAAATTAAACTGAATAAAAAAGTCTTACATCTATTTTATAGTATCAGATTTTTAGCTATTTTTTAACTTTGAAATTTACGATTTGCGAAAAATCTTGACATGATGGTGAAAAGTGAAGGTAATTTTTTGATTCAGCGTTAAAAAATACATAAAACGTAATTATAAAAGTTACGAAAAAACAACCATCGCAGGTTTATGTTATCTAATCCAAAACTCTTTCTTAAACTTCTTGACAGTAATCTATCCCAGTTTTTTTGTGTTATCCTCTAATATAAGAATGTATAATATGGTAAGAGTCGAAAATCATAATAATATTGCATATAATCGGATTTAAGTCAGTATCTAAAATTTAACTTTGATCGGACATTTGAAAGTAAGTCCAGGAAAGAAAGTTCAGGTACAAATTTTAAACTGGAAAGGCGATCACTGCAAGTTAAATAAAAACTTATGAAAATAACTTAATTTTAGTTAAAAGAAATCATAGCCTCAAATTCTTACAAAATAAAACATATGTTAAAATACAATTATTTTAACTAATCTGAAACTTAACCAATAAAAGTTAATCATAATATTTGTACGCTTTATTTCAAAGCGCAGATACCTTGAAATAAATTTAAGTACTTTATACACGACCCCTGAAAGCATGGTCAAAATCATATATTTTGATATGCAAAAAAGTGGTATAAGTCATGCATTTCAAAGTTTCATAACTCGGTCAAATTTAATGTTAGCTGAATGGGACTTTTTTTGTCTTACTTGTTAGTGTCACAGTAAAGTTTTAGTAAATATCACTTATACGACCGGGGGACCGTATATAAATTTAAATTTCGTAATTTTTTAATAGATTTCTTTTTTACCCAAACCGCTTTAAAAATAATTCTTTACCTTATTTAAACCTTTTTTGTAATTGGAAGTATGCATCTAGGAGCAATGGTTACGAAAATAAAGGTAGGTCAGGTTATACGTGGACACACTGTATACATATTAAATTTTTCTTAATAAAATTATGGTATGGAATTACATATACTGAGAAATTAAAAAAAAATACTAAAAATTTTTGGTTAAGCTGTAGTTTTTCACCAAAAGAAGCATTTTTCACTTTTCTTTAGTATGCCATGTGAAATCTAAAAGTAAATGAACTTTTCAAGAAAAAAGCTCAGAAGCTCACTGAAACCATCTGATAAATCAATCAATTAACCATGCATAAATATGGAAATTTATATATTGTTTGGAAAAGTATTTTTGTTTAGTCAGCTGAAAGTAGAAAAAAATATTGTTGACGAATTGCAACCTTTAAAAGAGAAACTATGTTCTAAAGCGGCGAACAGAATTAAAAACATTATGTCTCAATGTGGTGAAATAAACATCGTAAATATTTTAGTGCACTCTATAAAAAAATAAATAAAAATCTGAAACAGTGGATTGAACGAATTTTTCTATTTAGTGTATTTCGATAAAACATGGAAATTTCTGCTCTGATTGCCCCCTTTCCCATGCAAAATACTAAAAATACCCAATCTAACGCAAATGTTAACAGAAATTCTACATTATAAAGTTGCAATTCCGTCAAATCACTGGGGGTGAACCAGCACCTGTACGCCTAGCACTTTTCGTATTAGAAACGGAATTTTAACGTATGCCTTTTTTTTTCGCCGCCTCCCCCCCTCCCCCCCCCCCCCCCCCCTTCAAAAAAAAAAAAAAGGCGAAAAAGTTTAAAACCTGAGCTCAAATTTTCCTGAAATTCTTCAGTCATAAGAGGGGAATTTCTTCTTATAACGGAGAAATCTCTTTCAGCCACAGGGATGTTCCGGCAATGTTTATTCTGTTTCTTTTTACGTTTTTTGACGAAATTATTTTTTAGAGTGAGGTATTTCCAACTCCTGATTAAATTTCGAATAAAAAATATGTATATACACTCTAACTCTGTTAATGATAACAATGGAATATCAAAAGTCTTCGTATTAACCGTTACTCGTAATATCTGTGAAGATAACAAAAAGCTTAAAAACATACACATAGTTAAACTATAATTACTACTATCTATTAACTGCTCTCATTATCAAAATACTAAAATTTAATATCGTAAAGTTAAAATAAAATATTCAGCCTTACCTTCGTAAGTGTCATTTTTGTACACCGTTTTTCTCTTTAGATAAGATCTTTAGATCACAGTACTGAATTCAAAGCCCCAAAGAACTTGTAATTTCAAAGGGCATACTGTAACAGTGATGCAACAGCAGAAGGACGATGTAGAGTAATGCAACTGATGACTTCCCTTTTTTGGGGGGATGGGAATGGCCTTTTTTAAAATTTATGGCCATTTTTTCCCGTTCTGGCCAAAAAATTACAGATCTAACTTTTTTCGACTGCTCTTCCATCTTCACCTAACACTTCATTTATAATGGCTGTTTCATAATAATGGAATCCACCAGTCCATTAGAAGAAAATAAGTCGGTTAAAGCGGAAACTCGGTTAAGCGGGACTCGGATAATCGTGACTCTACTGTAACCCATATCTAGCAGTTTTGAATGTTGGCATCTCTAAGAAACGTCAAGTGTGATTCATCTGAATGACTTCATTAATAATTAACATTCACATAAAAAGCACAAATAAATGTACAAGAATTACTTTCAAGTGCATACATATAAATTAAAATTACTTAAAATACATCAAAATATCTTAAAATACATTAGAAAAACCCAGAACATTTTCAGTTATCACAAGACCGTCATCAGTGGTATTTAAATGTTATTATCTTCTTTTATGCATTTAAATCCCACTTATGACAGTCTTGTGATGACTGAGAATGTTCTGGGTTTTTCTAATGTATTTTAAGATATTTTGATGTATTTTAAATAATTTTAAATTATATGTATGCACATGAAAGTAACTCTTGTACATTTATTTGTGCTTTTTATATAAATATTAATTATTTAATCTTCATGTGTGCAATTGTTTTAAAGTTTGTTCCACATTTATGTATACTGTATTAGCCTTGTATCTTACATAAAATATATATGTAACAAAATATGTGCTGCGTAACAACGTCAGTTATAGTAATTCTGCTATTTTAAATTTAATTAGGCAGATATCATATTGTTATGTCATTCTAATAAAATCAAATTCATGAAAAGAAAATAATAACAATTTTTTTTTTTTTTCAACTGCATTTCAGCAGTGAATTGTATATTCACCGATGCTGGGTTTATTTGCGTCTCATGTTACGCCACTAGAATGTGTGCTCATGAAGACTTCTCCATCTTGTGCTGCGGTAGCAGCCTTACCAACTTATATAAGTGAGAAATGCCAAGCTGGACATCGTCCTTGTGGTTTAGTGGTAGAGCACTGGAGATCTATTCCAGGGACCCGGGTTCGATTCCCGGCTTGGACATTTTTCACAAAGTTGGTTTACGCTTTGTTAGCAATGTGATAATTCACATCATTAATATTCTAGAAAATAATAACATTTAAATCCCACTGATGGCGCTCTTGTGATGACTGAAAACTTTCTGGGTTTTTCTAATGTATTTAAAGATACACTATATGGCCAAAGGTGACCGGTCACTTGCGATTTTAGACGTTTTGTTAAATATCTAGAAAAATACATAAGGAATAAACCTGAAATTGGAGGTGTGTAAACAGTATAATACAGGTCATATATTTCCGTGAAGAATTTTTCCCGAAACCCCATAGGGGACCGTCAACAGATTGAAAAAAAAAAAGAATATCTTTTGGATAACCCTGTAAAAACTAATGTAGCAAAAGCGTTCAAACACGAGATTATTAATAAGTGGCTTATTGTAATGTACTGTGTTCATTTTTATGAAGATAGCATGCATACTCGTAGAGAAATTAAGGTTTTTATAAAAACAGTCCCAAATTTCGCCAAGTTTTTTGCTTAGAATTTGCCGAGTTCTAAATATAATAAAAGGTTCTTTCAGAAAATATGACATACAATATTATACACAATACTTTGCAATCAGAATTAAAAAATAATAAAAAATGGATGAAAAATAAGCAGGTTTACTAAAAATGTTTCACTGCGCATGCGCGAATGCAATCAAGATATAATGTGCATAATGTATTAGCTAAGTATATAGAGCAACTTTTGTGAAAGTCTCAAAATCATACCTAGAAAATTCTGAAAATAATCGTCGATAGAATAAGCTCGAAATCTGTTGTTCCCAAAAACAAGCAAAAAGATCAGGGGTTGTATCAAATATATCTTGATTAGTGCCAAGATAACGTACACAATATTGCACGTACCACTATATTTGTATACAACCCCTGATCTTTTTGCTTGTTTTTGGGAACAACGCATTTCGAGCTTATTCTATCAACGATTATTTTCAGAATTTTCAAGCTATGATTTCGAGGCTTTCACAAAAGTTGCTCTATATACTTAGCTAATACATTATGCACATTGTATTTTGATTGAAATTGCGCATGCGCAGCGAAACATTTTTTAGTAAACCTGCTCATTTTTCATCCAATTTTTATTATTTTTTAATTCTGATTACAAAGTATTGTGTATAATATTGTTTGTCATATTTTCTGAAAAGAACTTTCTTTTATATTAAGAATTCTGCAAATTATAAGCAAAAAACTTGGCGAAATTTGGGGCTGTTTTTATAAAAACCTTAATTTCTCTACGAGTATACATACTATCCTCATAAAAATGAACACAGTATATTACAATAAGCCACTTATGAATAATCTCGTGTTTGAACGCTTTTGCTACATTAGTTTTTACAAGGTTATCCAAAAGATATTCGTTCTTTTTCAATTCGTTGACGGTCCCCTATGGGGTTTCAGGAAAAAATCTTCGCGGAAATATATGACCTATACTATACTAATTCCTCATGTATTTTTCTAGATATTTAACAAAACGTCTAAAATCGCAAGTGACCGGTTACCTTTGGCCATTTAGTGTATTTTGATGCATTTTAAATAATTTTAAATTATGTGTATGTACCTGAAAGTAATTCTTGAACATTTATTTGTGCTTTTTATATGAATATTATTTGACTCAAAGTGAATCGAGCACTAGAATTTTAACTTCCATTTATTGACTTCATTATGTTTAAGTTATAAATATCCGCATTCAGATTGGAGTAAAACAGCATGCAATTCGACGGAATAGATAGATTGCGATCCTATTTTCCCGAAAATTGTTTGCTGTAGCGTGCTCTACCTTATTTCAAATTATTCAACAGTTGTTCTGAATCATACTGTATAGTTACAGCGATTTCAATTCTCTTCATGTGTGCAATTGTGTTAAAGCTTGCTCTACATTTATGTATCCTGTATGAGTCTTGTATCTTACATAAAATATATATGTAATAAAATCCGTGCTGCATAACAACGTAATTTACAGTAATTCTGCTATTCTAAATTTAATTAGGTCAATATCATGTTGTTATGTCATTCTAATACAATCAACCTAATCAAACATTTCACATAAATTTTCCATCATCATTCAACCACATGGAAATTTTCACCAAGTCATTTTTAACTATTAAATAGTATCTATATATCTAACATATGTAATAATGTAACTACCTGTTACCCGTGGCGTCGTTCTCGTAGAATTAAAAAAAAATAAATGCATTAATAAAGCAAAACATTTCGCTTCCCGATAATTAAAAACACGTATTAAATTAACCAACTGTTAATCATATTTTATAGGAGACAATGTGGTATTTCTTAGTTATAGCGGCCTTGACTCAGTCATAAAAAAGGGGAAATTTTGTGTCAAACTATATAACTAATCACGAAAATGAAAATGCAACCAATGAAAAAAGGAGGACCAAGTAAAATCGTGGAAATCGACTAATCTCTCTTTATAAGACCAAAAAAAAAAAAAAAAAAAAAAAAAGTCCTGGGAGAATTTGACTACAATGCACTTTCGCATTTATAATATTATAAGGATGAGTCTGTTTTAAGTTGAATGATTTTCAAAAGTGTAAATTGTTTGGAAAATGCTTTGCATTTTTATATACACATGCATCTAACATTGAAAAATTTATTATTCAAAATCTGCATTGCATAATATTTTATACGTTATAGCGAGCATACGAGCCTTATTTCATTCGTATAGACACCCGGCTGCGTAAGATTATGTTAGGATCGACAAAACAAAAATTTTGATTGTACAAAAATAGTTCTTGTTCAAATCGAAATCCTTTTTTTATGTAACCCTTTTTAATTATTAAACATTCTCCTAACGCGCTTTTTTATGATACTAACTCTACTTGCTTTGAGTTATTTCATGGTCCATAAATGCTTCTGGCGTATTTCACGACTGCATATTACAGCTATTATTGCTCTTATTATTTCCCCATCGGTCTTCTTCAGTGACATTTAGAAGCTGCTGTTCCATGTCAACCCCCTACTTCCCCTGCATTTGCAAGGCGTCCACACCCCTACTACGCTAAGACAAACTCCAGAGAAAAACCGTCTGGCGAACGTCCAAGGCCTAAAAGAAAGAGTTCAGAAAGAAGAAGATGAAGATTCACCAATTAGAAGATACACTGAAGATGAAAAAAGTCATCTTTGTGTCCTCCGACTCCCTTCTCTGTGATAGTGGTTCTATTATTAAGAGAAGTATTGTGACGTTCGATTTTTTGCTCCCTCTTGGAGGCACTAGAGGATTCACTGTGACAGTTTATGAGAGTTTTGATCCGAGTGATGAAAAACAGATTGGAATAACTAAATTAGAGAGAAGGATGCCAGTTTTGACAAGGGGAGTAAAAATAGAAGTGAAAACAATTGCTTCAATCTATTTTTAAGTGCAAAGGAGGAAAAAAATAGAACGAAAAACGGATAAAAAAATCCTTGAATTCTCAAAAATAGAAATTGCTCACATTGAAAGTTTATATATGCATAGTTATTGAATAACAATACTTTGAATATACTGTGTTTTCAAACAATAATATCAATTGATATTTAAATAGATTTTTTAACGTATTCTTTTGTTCAAGTTTCAAGATGTACACTGTAAAAAAAGACAATGTTTCTTGGCAATCTCGGAAAAAATATTATAACTGCGAAGGAAAATATAGAATAACCTCTTCCGAGTTACCCACGATTCCGAAAAATGCTCTTTATCTTTAAAAATCTCAGAAACCAATATATTTATGAGATTTAAAATAATATAAATAAATAATAACAACAACAAACAGTTCCTTTTGCTGCCACTGATTTTCGAAAAGATTTCTAATACTTTTTATAGTATGTTAAACAGTTTTCTCAACTCGTTATATAGGATATTGAAAGGTATTAGTTTTCAAGTAAAAATTTTCATGTTCAACAACCATGTTTTGCAGACAATCATGATAAATTTACAGCATTAGCATTAATATTAAAAGTAACATTATTTTGTTACTCTTGCATATAAAAATTCTGTTGTGCAATTAAAAATGTTTAATTGAGAATTAATTAAATATGTTTAATTGAAAATTGATAGAATCCAAAAAACTTATGTTCTGGTTTGAGGAAGCTGATTAATCTACTATATAAAAATAAAAATTAGTCTGTCTGTCTGTCTGTAATTCTATACAAATCTACAGTTTGGAATACAGAATTGTGAATTTTTACTTACATGTGTATTAAAACACGGCCGAGGCAACTAAAGTAATCCGGAATTGAAATAATTTATAGTTAATTTTTAATTAATAAAAAACCACCAATTTAACAGCAATTTTTTTTATCAAATTTAAACATTTTTCGTTATAGCAATTGCCAACAATTAAAAAATCCCTAATAAAAATCTTACCACAACAAGTAATTTTCTATTGCAAGATGGCCCCCACCATTGGCTAGGAGGTTCTGCTCTCAAAAGCTGGTAGACGGGAGGTGCTGGGTTCGAACCCAATCGCGCCCGTCAGCCCAATCGTTCGGAGTTTTCCGTGGTCTTCTTCGAACCTCGGATTTCCTTGCGTAAATACCGGTCTGGCTCCCTTAAAAATACCCCCACGGGATGCACACCCCTTTGGGCACATATCCCTCGTGGGCCGTCATAAACAACAACATCTATTGCAAGATTTCCACGTGAAAAATGGAAATAAATACTTTGCATTTTTTTTAAAGTTAATATTATCTCATAACTTTTCTATTGCAAGATTTCCACGTGAAAAATGAAAATGAAATAAATAATATCATAAGACGAAACGCAATATTTCACCTTGAGTCAAACATAAAATAGTCACCTATTTAGTAAAACAGTAAACTTTTTAAAGTTCAGACAATATATTTTGTGAAATAAATACTAGTTTGACGAATTAGAAAAAAAGTGAATATTACGTCATATTGGAAATATAATGGAAGTCAGCAGGGGAATATATAACGGCATATGTGTTTGAAAAAAACGTATTGAAACATGATAAAAACCCGATTAATGGAAACATTGACATATTTTAACATTTTTAGGTTCTCTGAATTTGTTTTCGCCATTTTTAAATCTATTCCATATATATACGTGTGTGCATGCGTGTAAATCAGATTTTTCGCAAAGGTTTAGGTCACTAGAGCTCATTCTAAGTGAAGAACTGAAATAAAGACTACTGCTTTTTTTTTATTGTTTATTTTATACTGAATGTTTATTTTTGAAATTAATTTTTCAAAACAAACATTCTTTAAATTCCGAGCAACGCCGGGTACTTTAGCTAGTGCACTATAAAAATTACTCGGAAATTTTTCCGAAAATCAGACACAGCAAATGAAACTTTTTAACACTTTTGAACATAGTTGAAAAGTGTTTATGAATTCAGTTTGTCTGTCTGCTATAGATCTACCTCCTGTCTGCTGTCTGTCCGTTCTCTAACTCGTGTAAATATAGTCCAATTGCCATGAAATTCATAGATGTTATTTGATATCACTATGGCATGTTCAGTATTGAAAATAAAGTGTGTAATGTTTACAGTTCATTAACAGGGTCACTCAAAAGCATTCCATTACATTACGGTCTAGGGGTGGGTGTTATGTCGTAACTTGTAAAATTACCATATTAATCATTTATGAATTTTAATTGTTATATTTTAACTTATTACAACGATGTTTTTACTTAAATTTTGTTTTGTTGTCAATCGCAGTCGGTTTGTTTACAAAGTAACGATCTTTGTTTTGGGTAAATTAAAGTCAGTTAAAAGTAAAGAATTAAGTGTTATAATATATTATTGTTAAAGTATTGGCACAGAATTTTATGAAACTATTGGGATGAATTCACACTGTCCACAAAGTTCATTTTAAATTAAATATTTTGATATGTTTGTTTGGCTGTGAAGGCAGATTGGTTGGTGGAAGTCATACTTTTATTGATTGGCAATTGATGAGTTGAAGGTTGCGCAACTTTTCCACATCAGTGTTTAATTCCTAGAATATGTATTTCCGACTAATTAAATGGTTTATCAACCATCAAATGTGTATTTTGTAATAATATTAATTTTTCAATATTTTGGAATCAATGTTTAAAATATCAACTATGGAGCTACTGGAAACAAGGTTATTTTATTTTTGAGCTACTGGTATTTATTTTAATATTTTTAAAGTTTAAAAGTAATTCAAATTAATGGTTTATTTTCTTTTATTTTTCTGTTCTATCAATCTTAATTTTCGCATTCTTTCATTTTCTAACTGTAACTGCAACACCATGAATGACGCAGCGTTGGATAAGTTTCCCGCCTGATGTGACGTCAGAGGATGGAATCAGCGTCATCACGTGATCAAATGGCGCGCAGGGATATTGAACAAGTTTAAATTTTATAACAAAAAATCTTCATAATAAGCATTTTCTCAAGGTTTTTGTAGCTGGTTTCTCGCATTTTTTATGCAAGTAATTAAGTAAATTAAATAATTTTACAGTTCAAGTGTCATTTTGTTTTGCACTATTTACCCTGCGCTCATATGTGGCAGAAAAGGGAGAAAAAGGTGTTGGCGGGATGCATGAAGAAGTTTTTTCGGGGTTTGGAGAGACAAGAGTGGTCTGAGAAGGATGTTTAAGTGAAAAGTGCCTAGAGTGGTGGAAGGTGGCGTGGGGCCCCGGATTGCTAATTCTCCTTTTCTTTCTGTTTATTTCCTAACCTATTTGCATGATAACATTCGCGAGTTTTTATTTTATTTTATTTTAATTGGCCAATCTAATCGTGGAATGTAAGTCTTCCAAAATTTTTATATTGTTACTGCCAGTAGCTCCTTACATAATAAATTATTTTAGGGATGTTAAACTTAATAATTATAATGTGTAACAGTTTTTAAGATAACAATGGTTTTTAGTAATTGAAGAATGAATATAATTTTTAATTTGAATGCTATGGAATGGACATTGTATGAACTACAGAACTATACAGAATCTGAAATTTTCAATGTGTGATCTTGTTAGTAATTGAACCTATTTTGTAAAAGAATAAGAGATGAATTAAACTTAAATTTTGTCATCCCTAATTTTGCTTGTTATTACTGCAGTGTACATCTTTAAATTGTTAGTTCTATTTTTCAGGTAATGTAAGTGAATTTGCTCACATTAGGGTGGGGTCTTTTTAGGAATAACTTGGCAGAAATAATTTTATTCTTGATGTTAGTTAAGTTTGTTTTTGGAGGTTAGGATCGATTTAAGTATTATGTTTTTGGAATTTGTTGTTATTAATTTTTGTGAGGAGTTTAGCGAAATTCAATAAGTTTTTAGTTTTCATTGGTTTCTTGAATTTAATTGTTTCTGCTGAGTACTTGGAATAATTTGAAGTGTATTTGTCCTTGAAGAAGTCATGTGTAGTACATGATTTGGGTTTAATTTTTAAGGAGTCATGCGAAGGGCATGGCTCGGGAAGATTTAAATGTAATTAATTTATAGTGTTCTCTAGACTAGGATCTAGTTATTGCGGGTTTCTCAATTTTAGAGTTGAATGTTCACAACGCCATTCAACATTAACATTTGTTAATTATTAAATTTATTTGTTTTGATTATTTAATAAGGGAAGTTTTAATTTAAGATAATTAAGGGTAGTAATTATGTTTTTAATGGGATTAATAATTGATGAGATAAGTTAATTGATTTAAATGATGGTTTTAGGAAGTTAATGAATTATGTTTCACAGCAGTAAAAAAGAGTAAATAATTTAATTTTTTATTTTTGTGTTGTCTTTTATCACAACATTACTCCTTCTTACAGTTTTGTTTTCTCAATTCGAATTGTGGGATTGATTTTTGTTGTGGTAAGACACAACAGTGGTGGGGGGGGGGGGGGGTGATTGTTTGCGGTGTATATATCACTGAGGTGTTCTACACAGCGCTTACTATAGAATATGGTGTGCAAAGAATTTATCGTTCATTTACAGAGACACTCTAAAGAATTTGGTTAAAGAATAAATTGAACAATAATTGATCTATTGAAGCCTGTGAACAATTATTGCTGGAAGTGCGTTTTCAGATGCGGTAAACGTTTTCAAACTGAAACTTCTTCTGATTGTTTGCGGTGTATATATCACTGAGGTGTTCTACACAGCGCTTACTATAGAATATGGTGTGCAAAGAATTTATCGTTCATTTACAGAGACACTCTAAAGAATTTGGTTAAAGAATAAATTGAACAATAATTGATCTATTGAAGCCTGTGAACAAGTATTGCTGGAAGTGCGTTTTCAGATGCGGTAAACGTTTTCAAACTGAAACTTCTTTTTAAAGTATTACTTGGTGTGTATAAATTCCATAGATCCTATACAGGGCTACACAAAAGTTCTCAAGTACATTTCGTTTCTCCACGAAATTGCTGAATGAAAATTTCAAATGTGCCATTCGTTTAACTGAACTAACTTTTAGCATACTATGTAGTATGCATACAAATCAATAAATCACATACAGAGTTCAACAACAACAAATATATATATATATATATATATATCCGAATATTTTTCCAACTATTTATAGGAATAGTAGAAATTGGGTTTCCAAACGCATTATGCCTTTAAATTTTTTTTTTATTTAGACATTATCTTTCACATTAATTAACCTTGAAGTTTTGTTACATTATTCTGAACGTGTTGGAAAGTGCTTCATTATCTGTGCTGGAAGCATGATTTTTCGTTCTTGTTTTATAAATGCATTCTTTAAATCACGTAAATATGTTGGTTTCCGTATTTCTGAAGCAAAAAAATACTTTTCTGGATCAAGGGTAACTTGGAAGAAGTTGTTGTATATTTTCATTGGTAGTTGTATTACATTTTCCTGGATTCAGAAACATTCACTTTTTTTTTTTTTTTTTTTTTTTTTTTTTTTTTTTTTTTTTTTAACAGTGTATTGTAAATGCATGTTTGATAATTTATTTCACTTTAAACAGCTTATATATGTGAAATTTATACCTTAAAGTCAGAATTCGTTAGCGAATCCATAAATCTCTGTATTTTTTGGTAAAATTTCATTCAATTAAAGAAATTCTGGGCAAATAAAGAGTAAATATATACTGAACACAGAGTAGCATTAATAAGTATACTATCAAAAATTAAATTAACATCAAACATTATTTAAATAAATGTTTTTATTTTCTTACTTTTTTTCACATGCTTTTTAGCATTAAAGGCGTGTTGCAGATAAATATTAAATGATCTTGCGTATTTAAAATTTATCTTAAAACTAGAATTCATTTGCGTATCTGTAAAGACTTTTTGGTGAAATTTGATTTTTTAAATGAAGTTTTAAAAACTATTCAAATAGAGTATTTATGTATAGAGAGAGTTATTTAATAGTATAGTTTTGGAATAATTTAAACATGCTATCTTTACAGAAATTAAATTAACATGAACAATATTTTAAACCGGTGTCTTATTTCGTTACATTTCGTTTGTTATTCTTGTTTAGATTTCATAATGTAAATGAATATTTCACAAAATATTTATTTTAAATAGATTAAATAATTATAATTTTATCTTAATATTAGAATAGACCAGCACATCTAAAAATAATTTTCTAGCGAAATTTCATTTATAACAGTTAGGAGCTAAATGCTAAAATCACAGTGTATAACGTTATCAACTGTTTCGTAATTTTGGACACCCTGCCCTCCTCTTCTTACGATATCATGCATTATCATTTCTCGAATCCCACTCCCTCCACCAAATGATATCGTTACCAATATCTTTATATATATATATGAGGCATTCTCACAAAATTTTAACATTCAGGAATAAAAATCTGGTGAAATGAAGCTTAGTAAAATAACATTTTAAACTTATAGACGAATGCCTTAATGATTCAAAATAAAGAAAAAATGGTCAGCAGCAACGATTTTTTTTATTTAACTGATGTTTAAGTTAAACTTACGAGTTTAATTTTCCTTACCGTTTTATCTCTCTAACTTTTTATTTTCTTCTAAATTTTTACTTATAATGAATTTGCATAGTGTCCACATAACATTCAAACAAGAAATAATAACAATGTAGTATTTTTAATACAAAAAATTTGGCATAACATTGTTTTAAAGGGATGTTAAGGAAGGAACGGTAAGGTAAAAAAGGGGGACGGTAAGGATGGGATGGTAAGGAAAATTACCGCCTATTTTTAGGAAAATCACGTTAAGACTAAATGATAGCCACAATGTTCAATTTTTTAACAACAGTTATTGACGTTGGATTAAATTAAAAAAAATAATTAATTTACTTCTAAAAGTGAGAAATGATCCTTGGGGATGGTAAGACTACCAATAAAGCCACAATGCTTGAAATTGATATTTAAATGCTGATTTAAATTCTTCAGTAAATTTCCTCTGAAGGAATTTTAGCCATTTTTTCTCTAGCATACTTCTGAATGAAAAAAAAGTTGAAAATTTCTGTGGCTGCATCTGAAGTGATTTTCTGTATAATTTTAGCAAGAGGTAAAGACTCTAAAATCCAGGGACAGAGTTAAAAAAATAATAACAACCGTAACTAGTTGGATGAGCCAATCCCAAAAGTTTCGTCTATCTCATGTCAATATTTCATTATAATTAGTTTTATTAGTATTTTTATTAGAATTAAGCATAACTTCATACACTTTTCGATGGTACAATATTGAAAATTGCACAAAAATAGATATTACAGCGCCCCCTTCCGGCGGAATTTTTTCAAATTCAGGGAGGACCTTCTTGCCATGGCCAAAAACATACACAAAAAATTTAGTTCAATTCTATGCATAACGTCATACACTTTTCGATGGTATAATATTCAAAATGCTCAAAAATCGCACTAAAATCGTTATTACAGCGCTCCCTACCGGCGGAATTTTTCCAAATTCAGGGAGGACCTTCTTGCCATGGCCAAAAACATACACAAAAAATTGGTTCAATTTTATGCATAACTTCATACACGTCGTTTCGATGGTACAATATTCAAAATGCACAAAAATCGTACTAAAATCGCTATTACAGCGCCCCCTACCGGCAGATTTTTTCCAAATTCAGGGAGAACCTTCTTGCATAGCCACAAACATACAAAAAAAATTTGTTTCAATTGTATGAATAACTTCATACACTTTTTGATCGTACAATGGCGACACACAGACGGACAGACAGACATTTTGTATAAACATATTTTTTGTGATCTCTGACCCCTAAAACGTGTAAATCCGTCGAAAAAAATTTCGATTACAATACTTTCTTCTATTGAAGATAGAAGAAAGTAAAAATGTTTGCAGGTTAATTTTTTGCTACATATTTATCTAAAACAACAGTCCCAGTTTCGGAAAAAAATTACATCGAATTACTTTTATTGAAGCAATTTTATATAGCTTAAATTTTATATAGCTCCAAACTTAAAAATCGGCATCAGGGACAAGGAACGGTAAGGAATTTCGCGGTATATTTGGACCCCAACATCGTCCAAAACTTATTTATCTCGTTAATATTGTTATACAGTCATGCAATGGGATGTTTTCCAAAAAAAAAAAAAAAAAAAAAAAAAAAAAAAAGAGTATGTACTAAAATAAAAATAATTATTGAGGGACTTAACAGTCAAAATTATGTGAGAATGCCACATATATGCGTTTGCAATGATATACAGATATGGTTATACATTTATTATTCGCATACTTTACTGATTTAAACAAAGAGAGAAAGTTAATGAATTATCACTGTTATATATGAAATAAATCTGTATCGAATAACAATATTTACTTATTAAAAGTATTAAAATTCAAACTACTTGAAAGAAATAATTACTACTTAAAAGTATTTAATAATAGCTTTTTGTTACATAATACAGTTAATAATAATATTGTCTTCTTGCACTCGCTCTCTGGGTGGGGGTAAGCAGAACTTCTTATAAACAAAACAAATGGACCATATTCATCCCCATTTTTTACTAGTAAACATAACAAATATCGTTTTAAACTTTTTTTCTCTAACAACGAATTATATATGTGACAGAAAAATAGGAATGGCAGACGTTAGGATATTCCATATTTTGGAATGAAATGACTTTTTAATCATTTAACGACTTTAATAATAACTTTGTATTTTCATAAAAATAGATAACAGACCATATTGATGTAAAGAAAAAATTACCAAAACAATGAAAATTTTGATTGGATCAAAAAGGATAACGATATCAAAAGGCAACACCCCCGCTCTCTCCCCTAGACAATTCTTACAATAACAAGTGCAGGCAAAAAAAAAAAAAAAAAAAAAAAAAGAAACGTACTTATTGAAGACCAAGATGCATTAACTTGAATTGTCTTTTCATATATTAATCAATATCAAATAATATTTAAATACGTACATTTTTTTTCCTTATTTTACACATTTCTTGGTTCAGTTTTCAAAATGTATCATAAATAAATATATCATATAATATTTGCTTCATTTTAGCAATCTTCCTACCATAAATTTATTTTACGTTTAAAATTCATTCGTCTATTTATAAAGATTTTTTTATGACTTCTCTCCTAAAGAAAATTCAGGAGCATCCTGCACCAGTTTTCGAAATTAACCTGGTTCTACTTCAGTCACGTGAAAAGACCCGTTCGCTAATGCTAATCCTATGGAAGAAATTTATAAAGATATCGCGGTTGCATTTCAATATTTTTTAATGATTTTTTTTTTTTTTTTTTTTTTTTTTTTTTTTTTTTGCATTGGATAGCTGAGATCGATCTGTACAAAGGCCGTTTTTACTTTTTCGATTTTGATTGCAGAATTTTTTTATGGAGATGCTTTCAATTTCAAAACCGGTTCCGAAAATGAAAATGTCCTCATTAAAAATATCTGTAAACAAAATCGAAAAAGTAAAAAACGGCCTTTGTACAGATCGATCTGAGCTATCCAATGCAAAAAAAAAAATCATTTAAAAATATTGAAATGCAACCGAGATATCTTTATAAATTTCTGCCATAGGATTAGCATTAGCGAACGGGTTTTTTCACTTGACTGAAGTAGCCTCTTAAAAGCCAGAAATTAAAGTCAAGGTGTCTTTTAACATATTTTTTTTCTCCTTGGAGTTTATTATTTTCCATTTTTATTTGAAGCATTTTAGGTTTAAATTACAATTTTCACCAAAATGGATTAGTTGCATACAGAACGCTACGTAATTATTGTAATATGAGATGCTTCTGGAAATCTATAAAAAATTTCTTACATATTTTTTGACGTTTTCTTAATAAAATTGCCAGAATCGAAAAAATTGCCTTTCGTAAATTATGTTCAGAAATAATTTTGATTCTAACATAAAATATATTATATGGACTTTAAAAAGTTCACTGTTTTACTTAAAAGGTGACTAAAAATTCATTAGAAACAAACAATGATTAAACATCATTCAGAAGAGATGTTAAAGTTAAAAATATACATTTTATAGAAAACTTCTTTGTACTTTCAAGCTTTTCCAAGCTCTTCATCAGAGAATATTTTAATAACTAATTGCTGCTTATTTATACAAATGCGTCACTTCGTTTTGAAAACGAGAGAGCCAATAATTATTAGAGTTGAAAGTAGAAGTAGCAGTTTCTTAGACTGAACTTAATTAGAGAAATGTATATTATTATTAACTGCAGTTCCATTTATTTTTCACTCTGTCCTCATACGTCACTTTCCTTTTTAAATGCGTAACTGAACTGTCGAAGTAGCAATGTTTCAGATTAAATTTGGTTAGAAAAAGTATTTAAATGCCGTACCATAAATTTAATACGTCACTTTCAACTCTAATAATTATTGGCTCTCTCATTTTCAAAACGAAGTGATGTATTTTGATTTTGATGATGGTTAGAAGAAAATATTTAACTGCCGTACCAAAAACCTTAATACATCACTTTTAATTTATAAAAAGGTGTGTTGAATTGCCGTTTTCAAAGAAAACCCAGATTATAATTCAATTTGATATATAACACATGAATTATAATAAAAGAGTTGTCCTACCTGTGATTTCTGTAGGAGCAGCAGGCACTTTCTTTTCTTCCTAAAAAAATATTTTATTTTATTGGCGTGAAGGAGAGCACAGACTAGCATTCTGCATGCTGAAGAAATATGGAGATGAACACTGCGTTTCAACTTCCAAATAAACTTTTTTATTTCTTGACTAATCACTTGAAAAACAAACATGAAAGGTTAAATATTTGAATTATATACATTATATTATTTGTAGCAGTTTTTAAACTGCATTTAGGAGTGTGGATAGAGATATACCCTTGTTCTGAAGTACATCTTTCAGAAACAATGGAAGGCAAGATATCATGGGATGTAAGTCCGGCAGGCACGGAAATTTGGCAGAGACTGAATGTTCTCGGGGCAGCGAAACTGTTCACAAAAAGGTGTATTTCAAAGTACAAAGCAGTTTAGTTTAGGTCAGCGTTTTCCTTTATTTTAAAATTAAAATCGTTCTAATTGTCTAATTTCAGAGCCGTCCGGTGCTGACACATATGAAGATCGTGAAGAAATCAAGAGCTGGACTGTTTTTAACTTTGGTGTCTCCATATAGTGTCTCTAGGTAGAAGCTTTTACAATGCACTGGCAGTTATCGGTTGAAAAAGAGTTTCTTTAAAGCACACTGTATTTTATCGGGCATATTCACAAACAGTAGTCGCGCATATTCACAAACAGTATTCGCGAGTGGAAAAAATATATATTATAGATTCGTGCACAAAACCTATTGTAGAAAGGATGATTTTTAATATAACTCTAATAATTATTGGCCCTCTAATTTTCAAAACGAAGTGACGTATTTGTATAAATAAATAGCAATTAGTTATTAAAATGTTCTCTGATGAAGAACTTGGAAAAGCTTGAAAGTACTAAGAAGTTTTGAATAAAATGTATTTTTTTTAACTTGTAACATCTCTTCTATTACTTTTTGTCACCTTTTAAGTAAAACAGTGAACTTTTTACAGTTCATATAGTATATTTTATGTTTGAATCAAGGTGAAATATTGCGTTTCGTTTTATTATATTAATTTTGATTGTTTTTCGTTTTAATGCAATATATTTCGCTTAGACTATAACTTTTCATAAAATTATCAATTATCAAGATGTTAATAACAGCTAATGAAGATAGTTTTCCGAATATTTGTCATTTGTTTTGTGGATTACTTTAGAAACATTATAACTCACTGACTTTACTGAATTTTTTGACATGTAAACTCTATTATCGGTATCATAAAAAGTCTCTTGATACAGTTGAAAATTAACAATGCATCGAACATACTGAAAGTGACTGATCATGCATATTTTATTACATTCTTCTATCTTCAATAGAAGAAAGTATTGTAATAGAAATTTTTTTCGACTTCCGGTTTTCGACGGATTTACACGTTTTAAGGGTCAGAGATCCCAAAAAACATGTTTATAGAAAATGTCTGTCTGTCTGTGTGTCCGTATGTCCGTGTGTCTCTATGTCGCCATTGTACCATCGAACATTTTGTGAAGTTATGCATAGAATTGAACCAATTTTTTTTAAGTTTGTGGCTACGGCAAGCAGGTCCTCCATTAATATGGAAAAAATCCGCCGGTAGGGGGATCTGTAATAGGGATTTTTGTGGCATTTTGAATATTGTACAATCGAAAAGTGTATGAACTTGTGCATAGAATTGAACGAAATTTTTTTAAGTTTGTGGCTATGGCAAGCAGGTCCTCCATTAATTTGGAAAAAATCCGCCGTTAGTGGCGCTGTAATAGCGATTTTGTGGCATTTTGAATATTGTACCATCGAAAAGTGTATGAAATTATGCATAGAATTGAACCAAATTTTTTGCATATGTTTTTGGCCATGGCAAGAAGGTCCTCCCTGAATTTGGAAAATTTCTGCCAGTAGGAGGCGCTGTAATAGCGAGTTTTGTGCAATTTTTGTGCATTTTGAATATTGTACTACCGAAAAGTGCATGAAGTTATGCATAGAATTGAACCAAATTTTTTGTGTATGTTTTTAGCAAGGCAAGAAGGTCCTCCCTGAATTTTGAAAAATTCCACCGGTAGGGGGCGCTGTAATAGCGATTTTTGTGCCATTTTCAATATTGTATCATCGAAAAGTGTATGAAGTTATGAACAGAATTGAACCAAATTTTTTGTGTATGCTTTTGACCATGGCAAGAAGGTTTCTCCTTGAATAATGAAAATTCCACCGGAAGGGAGCGCTGTAATAGCGATTTTTGTGCAATTTTCAATATTGTACCATCGAAAAGTGTATGGAGTTATATATAATTCTAATAAAAATACTAATAAAACTCATAAAAATGAATTATTGGTATTTGTAACAACATTTTGAAATATTAAGATACATGAGATAGAGGGAAGTTTTGGGATTGGCACATCCAACTAGTTTTTGACGTGATTATAGCATTTTTTTACTTTCTTCTTTCTACAGGAGAAAGTATTGTAATCGAATTTTTTTTTTTTTTTTACTTCTGGTTTTCGACGGATTTACATGTTTTAGGGTCAGAGATACCGAAATTTTTTATACAAAATGTTTCCCTGTCTGCCCGCATGTCCGTGTGTCCGTATATCCGTATGTACGTGCGTCCGTTTATCGATGTATTCGTATGTCCGATTTGTATCATCAAAAAGTGTATGAAGCTATGAACAAAAATTTTTGTGCATGTTTTTGGCTATGGCTAACAGGTCCTCCTTAAATTTGAAAATATTGCACCGGAAGGGGGCGCTTTAATAGCAATTTTTGTGCCATTTTCAATACTGTATCGTCGAAAAGTGTATGAAGTTATGCATAGAATTGAACCCAAATTTCATGTGTATGTTTTCGGCTATAGCCAACAAGTCCCACGTTAATTTGGGAACAATGCTGTAACAGTGATTTTTTCTGTTTTTACTGCTAATTACATTTTTCAACTTATGAAAAATATCCAAGAAACTTTTACTCATTTTTCATGTACGAATTTTTGGTTTAAAAGCAAATGTAGAAGCATTATTCCTTCTTACTTCTTTACAGTATGTAATTTTTTAAGAATTCAACAGACATTAAATCATCAAAATCTTCGACGAAGAAAATTTTTTTTTTAAATCTTTACTGTTAGGAAATATTTCTAATATGCATTAATTGAAAAAAGTAACTAAAAACATTCTGATTGAAGAAGTTTCTATATTTATTTCCTTATTTGTAGCGATTTATACTTCATAAACATTTTTAATTATTTCTATCATGTAAATTATCAAATTTCTATTATGAAAAGAAAAACAAGTTAGTAAAATACTATGTAACACACATTTATTACTACACAATGCTTTATCTGTACAATCTAGATTTTCTAAGAAAGCTTATAATTTCACGTGGAAATTTAGAAGTGCTTCATTTTGCGTGCAATATTAATAAAACACATTTTAGTGAATTAGAATTTTGGAAACACTTAAAAAAATTTTTTGTTGTAAATTTTAGAAAAAAAATATGTTTAGTCTAAATTACTCCTGAAAGTTAAGTTACATTTTTGCATCACTAAAGGTTTAAGTTCCATACAATATATAAAATTGTATATGAAAATAAACAATATAAATTAAAAATCATTCTTAGAAATATTGAAACAAATATTTTTTTCGCATTAAAACGGAAATTCTTTATGAAGTATCAAATATTTCTGGTAACTTTAATTATATTAATTATAATTTTGAAACCCACTCTTATTATCTAATATATAAATGGACTTAGTTATGCTAAATTTATACCGAAACTGAAATTACTTAAATTGAGTAAAGTTCAATTCGTAAAATGCATTAATACAAAGGGAGCAATTTCTATAAAATTTCCCCTCTCACTTAGATTTAATTGATACAGTTAACATTACAACATTTGATAGATTTGATACAATTGATACATTTGTACAATTTTTTTTTTTCATTTTTAAAATAAAAGTGTTCTTTTATTTTGAAAATGTTCAAAAATTAATAACACTTTTTTTTGTTCATTTTTAACACAAAATTCTTTTACTTTTAGAATGAAAGAATACACTTATCGTTTAATTTTTTTTTTTTTTTTTTTTTTTTTTTTTTTTTTTTTTACTTAGTACTAGTCATGCAAATAAAAGCCGGATTTGAAAATGTATTAATAGATTACTTTATAAAACACATCAAAACAATATTACAATAGAACATTGATTCGTTATTCTGTCATTGTGTTAAGAAGAATTTGGTTATGCAATTTTGATTCTTGGTTTACTAAACTAAGTTTGACAAAAATGGAGCTATTTTCTTCAAAATCGAAAAATTACTTTTCTGTTTATCATTTTTGCTGTATATCATTATTATTATTATTATTATTATCATTATTATTATAACAATTTTTTTACATTATTAAAGCAATACATTTTTCAAAACATTGAAAATAGTTTATTTAAAGGTATTTCTGACAAAAATTAAAGAGTAGGCGCAAATGACTATCAAATACTTATAACTTTCGAAGTAAAGTAATGTGTAATGTGCAAACTAATTCATAAAATACATAACGTTAATAATGTTATATTTTATGGATTGAACTTCATAAATTCAGAAAATATATTAAGTAACTAGACATTCATTCGCTATTTAGTCATCAAAAGAGAAACAGCATCGAATAAAACTCCCTATAAAGAACCCTAATATATAGAAATGGATAAATCTACTGATAACATCTCTCCGACGGTACATATTTCAGTGTTTATGTTCATTTTGTCTGAAAGCGATAGCTAACGTTCTGCCCTCAGTTGTAATTCACTCGTAAATGCTGCCATTTCTATGTCATGGCAATCCAGTTAGTAATTAATACTGATACCCATAATAGAGCAGTTCCTTTTTCTTAATATATTGCAACACATTATTATTGTAAATATTGTAACGATAAATCGTGTGAGATACCATGAAATGGAATATGTATGATGTCCAAACAACCACCGATCTCTGAATAATCACGGAATATTAAAAAAGCATATTTTTAGGGTTCCGTACTTAAAAAGTAAAAACGGAACCATTATAAATCACTCCTGTGTCTCTTTGTCGGTCTGTCACAGCCGTTTTACTCGTAAACTAATATAGGGAACGTGGAAAATTAAAATTGGCTGAAGTAATAAAGGTTATTGACCCACATATTTATAGATCATTAACCATTCACAAATATATTTAAGGAAAATGTAGAGGGTCTAATTATGTTACTTGAAAAACAATTTTTTTTTATGTATCGTGTGGGGTATCGTATGAAAGATTTCGTAACACCGAACTCAAAAATACATTTCTTTTAATTTTAAGTATTATATTTGCAGAGATATCTTCGAAAATGTAATGCAAAAATGTGTCCCTCCTACCTCCAAATGTACTGAATGTCCAAATGTACTGAAATTAAAATTATGAAAAAAATTAGAGGTCGTAGAAGTTAATTTATACATTGCAGGAAAAATATAGCGATTACCCTAGGTCACACAGATTTTGAGAAAACTGTTTCGAATTGCGGGCGTTCAGCAAAAGAGTTGAGGGGCGCTGGAGGTACCTATTGACGCAGAAGTATAAAAGGTTTGTTGATAATGATTGTCGAAAAACAATGTCATTAGCCACATAATTAGCCGAAATATTAACCCTTTAGGACACGGGCGGTTTGGACATACAGTGCGTCTCATAAATATAAAGACACAGATGTTTTTGAAATTACATTTTATTAATTCAGTTAAAAGAAATTAAATTTTATACCTCATATTAAGAACACTGAAATGAATCTCTTATAGGGGTTTTGATTTAAATAAAATAATTTCGTCTCGAATAATAAAAATAAATAAAAAATTACGCTGTCTCATAAATATAAAGACAAACTTGAAGCTACTTTATATGCAAATTTCTTTTCGAATGCGCAAGTACAGAATTAATGCGCACGCGCAGAAACTTTAACTTACCCAAACGAGCTAAGTTGTTTGACTTGTTTCAGTTGCAAAGATGTCGTGGAACATTGGAATTTCTAATGATGCAATTTGTAAAATACTTGAATTTAAAGCTAATGGCTTAACAGTTTGTCAAATATGTAAAAAAACTGGGGAAATCAAAGCTGCACTTTATAAAATTTTATCAAAAACTTACAATTTATATTCGAGAAAGCGATCTGGCAGACCGAGAAAAACTACTGAAAGACTCAATTGCAAGATCATGCGACTTGTTTCGTCGCAAAAAATGTCACTCCGATAAGTTTCTCAACAAGTTTATGGTATGGTCCCAAAGGATACAGTACATCGTCGTATAAAAGAAAGAAAAAACTTTGTATGCCGACATACGTGCAGATTTTCTTTACTGAAAAAATAACACAAAGAACGGAGGTTAATCTAGGCTAAAGATCATATGCACTGGAAGAAAGAATGGATGCAAGACATTTCTTCAAATGAAAAGAAATTTAACTTCGATGGCCCAGATGGTTGGAATTCCTACTCGTACGATTTAAGACGTTAATCTCGAACCCTCTTCAGTAGGCTGAAAGAGGTTCTGTTATGGTTTGGGGTGCCTTCTCTTTTAATGGAACTACGGATATTGCTTTTCTGGAAGGTATACAGACATCTAAAGAGTATATCGAACTGCTTGATAGTCAGTTGTTGCCAATTGCTGAAACTCTTGGTGGTCGGATTTATTTGTACCATCATGATAATGCATCGATTCACACATCAAGTCTCACAAAAAAAAAAAAAAAAAAAAAAGGTTTGCCGATAGCAATATTCATGTCACGGTGTGGCCCGCACGTAACCCTGATTTAAATACAGTTAAGAATCTTTGTGGCACTCTCGTTCGCAGTGTAACAGCGAAGACAAGCCTGGAAGACAATTTTCAAACGTCCCTGAGTTGAGAAAAGAAATCGAACGAAGTTGGTTTGATATAAAGCCAAAATAGTTATACACCTTAATAAAAAGCATTCCAGCTAGAATATTTTCTATCATTAATAAGAATGCATTATTTATTGGACGGTAATTCAAAAGTATGTAAAATGTCTTTATATTTATGAGACACCTAATTTATTTACATTTATCAATTTTCGATTTGAAATTATTTAATTCTAATTTAATTTACTGTAAAATGTTTTCTTGACACATACTTTTCGTTATATGCATAAATATAATTTTGAATACTGAATTATTAAAATATTATTTCGAAAATATCAGTGTCTTTATATTTATGAAACGCACTGTACATAAAGACACGGGCGGCGTACTCTATGCGCCACCGGCTCTTAAGGGGGTAGGATACCTTTATTTTGTCGAAAAAGTAAAAAATACCACTATGTTCCAAGCTTCAAAACTTGTGTAATAAGTCAAAACAAAAATCAAACTTCATTTAAATATAAAGCTCATATTTAAATTTATATTTAAAAAATATATATATACTTGTAAATTGATAAATGAATATTGAAATGATAAGTTTAAAAATATATGATAATAAGAGAAAAAAATCTTGCGCGCATGATACAATCTGAAAATATGCATATAAAGAGGAAATTTTGGTCAAAATAAATACAGAATAGATTTACCTTTATGCTAAAACCAGAATATTTGTAAAAAATATTGACTAAATTAAAAAAAAATTTAAAAAAAAAATTCACTTTCGGAAAAATATTTTTAAAGTACAAAAACAGAAAAAAAAAAAATATTTTTTTCTGGTTTTAAGTTGTAGATAATACAGAAATGAATATGTGGTAAAAATTTCTTTTGATTGCCATGCATAGTTTTTTAGTAACAGTGCGCGCAGTATCAAAATCCATCGTTTTGAATAAACGCAACGCAAAGTTTAATTCTCCTATGTAGTCTTAATATGTTGTCATAATAAAACTGCCATAATTAGTAAATTAATGGGAATTTTTTAATGCGTTTTTTTTTGCATATTGTTCAGAAATGATTACGGAATCAAAATATGTATTAAAAAAATTTCGAACATTTTGATGGTTTAAAGGTATCCTACCCCCTTAAAGCCTAAATAGCACCTTTTAATGATATATTTGAGTAATACAATGCCCAGTTATTAATTCATATATTTATTGTACGGAACCTTTTGTGCGCGCGTAATACTCGCGCTTGACCGGTTTTTTAAATAAAACATGCTACGTAATGTATGTACATGTATACCCAACATGCATATGGCTAATTATGTTTGGCTAATCTGATATAACAGCGTCTGCCTGTAATTCGAAATTTTGCACTATATTTATTTTTTATTATTTAATAAAAGAAGCATATATTTAAAATATTTTTTTTAAATATTTTACACAGATTTGTAATTAAATTACGTTATTTTGCTTTATGGATAAATAATGTCATTATACATTTGTATATACTTTTAAGGAGGCATGCAAGGTTTTGTGCTTCAAAAGGGATTTTCTTTTTTAATTCTCTGAATGTCTGATATTTCACAGACGTTAGTCGAAGCCGTTTTTAAAAAGATGAACAAATAAAGAAGGTACGTATAGCCATTCTTGTCGCACAATGTACGATCTTGTTGAAAAACATTAAACGCGGTTTTATCAAACCCCTCATCCCCACCACGGCAAAAAAAAAAAAAAAAAAAAAAATCTCAGAAACGATTATCTGGTAAAAATGTGAAATAATGTTGATAAAAATGCAAAAACTCGAAAGGCGTTGATCAAGAAACTATACAGATAAATATACTAGGGTATCCATCTTGAGATTTCAGAGTTACAGAATGTGGGTGTAGAACTTTTAGAAAAAAAAAAACTCTAGATTTTTTAACATTTAATATATTTCTTTAGATTGCCTACTAACAACACCAAAAAGCATTTTGATAGGCGAAATATCAATAATGTACTCAAATAAGATTTTGAAATTTATTTAAAGCGTTCCTTTCATATTAGACGCATGCCAGCAATTAGTAGAATAAAAAAAAAATCGCCAAAGATTTCGGTACTTAGAGCAGCCTTTTTAATTTTGATTATTTCAGTGGTTTAAGCGCGTTGTTTCACTACATGTCCATTAAATATGTGCTTTATTTATGTTCTTTTAACATACCTTTTAATTATTGATGAAGTTTTAGTTTCTTTATTGAATATCAGCCGGAAATAAAAACTGAACTATTTATATAGATTTAAGTGCAAACGGTCTAACCTTTCATAATCGGCGCACCAAAGAGATAGATTTTTTTAAAAATGCTTGATAATCATTTTTAAAACCATAAAAAATCAGTGAATGGAAATACAGTTTGCAACCAACTACATTTGAAAGGACATTTTTTTTCCAATTGCATAGCGTAAAAATTGGAAATTTGCCGCGTTTAGAAAAAAAAAAAAAAAGCAGTGAAAGTTTCATTTATTGGTGGTCAGGTGTTGCCACCGTCGACATGACCTCAGAGTTACTCACGGATATGTTTTTGATTTGTAAATTTAAAATTTAAAATAACTATCTGTCGAATTCAAAAGTAAAAGCACATTTTTTTAAAATAATTTTTTTTTTCAAGCAATAAAATGAAAAAAAGATCTTTTGAAAATTGGAAAACATGAAACATTTAAATTGGAAAAAACTCATTAATAGTTTCAAAAAGTTTTTAATTTTCAGTAAACTGAATTTTCTTTCCTAATATTTTTTTTAATTCATAGTACGGAATACTTCATTGAAGACCACGAACTCTTTAAAAGAATTTAAACTATAAAAGTAACATTGAAAACTAGTAGAAAAATTTTTTTTAATGACACAGGTTGTTATGTAATACATGCGTATACAGTACAAACTTCAAAAATGCATGAAAATCGTAGAAAATATATTCGCTGGTAGGAAACTGTATTTTTATGATCAAATGTTTAATTACAGGCTGACGTATAAAGCCACTTTTTTGCATATTAATTATTCTAGTTAACCTCTGTTAATTATTTTCATTACATTGTGTCATAATTTTTAAAGCCATGGAATTATCTACTGCATTATGTATGAAAAATTAAGTTTTTTCTCTTTTTTAGAGTTCCATAGAGGAGGTTTGATACATAGGGAGTGTCGATACATTGACAACTTTTCTCAACAAATGACATTAACAGCCTTTGTAACAGATGTAAAGGCTTCTTTTATTAGCAACGGCCATCATTAGCTGGACTTAGCAACGAAGAAATGACAACGTTTTCTTTCTTTTAATTTTGAAGATTTTTGGAATGTCAATGTAAATTTTTTTAAATAGTGATTTTCTTTCATAACTCTTATTATTGTGAAGATAATATCTTGTAATTATTTTTTATTTGTAAAACACATTTTTAGGGTGAGTTTTACTACAAATCAGATTGGCATTTTTCAACTGCATTTATACAAAGTGATTGAAAATCCAATAAGGCATGATAGGGAGAAATGATACATTAGTACTGGGGAGAAATTATAATTGTTTAGAAATTGAAGAGAAATTGAATAGTTTTTTTAAGTTGTATACTAATATAGGACTGCAATATTCATTGTTGTTTTACAGCAAGAGCTACTGAAATTGGTAAGTAAGAACAAAGAGACTATTCGTAGACATTATGTAGGTTACATAGAAAAGCAGTGCGATGATAGATGGTTAGTTCGCTTTGCCCGTCATGTAGAAGAAAAAAGTTTAAATGGCCTGAAAGGGAAGATGTTTCTATAATTGACGACGGGTAAATTAAAAAAATATTAAATCCACCCGATTTTACTTATCAAAGTGATAGAGTTATTAGTTTTTCTTTTAACCATTTCAAGGGTGGTGGTATGTTTATGAAACCCCTTAATTTTAATTTCCAAACGCCACATTGGCACCAGCATTTTAGTAAAATATTTTCCATTTAATATGAAAGTGAAATATAGCCTATTCTTATTTCCAATTAAATTTGTTGCTAAATCCCAGTGCCATTCATTTATTCAACACTTTAGCATTGAAAATGCTTTGCTCTGAAAGGGTAAAGAAATCTTAAATGTGTTAAATTTATGTTAAACTGCTTGCAAGTCAGCAATGTTCACTTCATTTTTCCTTGCAGCAAGATCTCCTGGGGTTTTTTTTTTTTCATTTATTTTCTAAAAAGTGTGTTAATAGGATTGTTTAAATTGTTTAAACTGTTTACATATTTTTGTTAAAAACATTCCGCAAACAAAAATATGGCAATGTCATTTCTTTTTAAATTGTACTTAAATATTTCAAGATTTATCATAAAAAATTGTATGACACATAAATTGAATTGTCGGCATTTTTTTAAAAATTTACATAACAATGTATCAAATCTCCCTTGCTATTGTATCAATCCTCTGATTTGATACAGTATTAACCATACAAAATAATTGAGATATATTTTTGAATGATTATTTTTTAAATTCACAATAGTTTTAATAAATGAATAAAGGGTCACATTATAAGAAACCACGAAAAATTTGTTTAAAAATAGCTTTCTAAGGGTTTTAAAAAATTACTAAAAAAAAGTGTATCATACCTCCCCTACCTCCCCTACTTATAAAGTAAAAACGGGACCATTATAAGATCACTCATGTCTCTGTCTGTCTGCCCGTCTGTCACAGCCGTTTTTCTAGTAAACTATACGGAACGTGGAAAGTTCAAACTTGACAGAAGTAAAGGATATTGACCTACATATTTATAGATTATTAACCATTCACAAATATATTTAGGAAAAATGTAAGGGGGCTAAGTCAGTTATTTGTAAATAAAAATCTGTTTATATATATATACATATCGTGTGAAAGCTTTCGTAACGCTGAACTCAAACATATGTTTTTTTTTTTTTTTTTTTTAGTTTTTATATTTTCAGAGATATCGTCGAAAATATAAGGCAAAAATATGTCCCCACCTCCTCAATTTCCGAATCTACTGAAACTAAAATTATGAAGAAATTATTGGTAGTAGAAGTTTATTTAAACTTTGCAGGAAAACTATGGCGATTATCCTAGGTCACATAGTTTTTTTGAGAAAATCGCATTTTTCCGTTACACACAAATTTCACCTTGCGAGCACTCAGCAAGAGAGTTGAGGGGCGCTCGAGGTATCTATCTTCGCAAGAGTATAAAAGGATTTTCAATAATTATTTTCGAAAAAAATTATCGGTAATTATCCGAGATATTAACTTTTAAAGACACAGACGGTTTGGGCATACATAAAGACACGGTCGGCGTACTTTATGCACCATCAACTTTTAAAACCTTATATAATTATTTCACGTGATTTCCATGTCAACTTCAGAAACAATACTAGAAATGAACTGCCGGAATATTTTTTAACTCTTGGTCTAAGTCCATTCAGTCAAAAATCTACTAACAGGGAAAACAGAATTATCGACAATGTATTCACCAACATTCCCGCGCAATGTGGCGTTATTCTTTCATTTGTTAGTCATCATAAACAGATTTAGATAAGATTTAAAAAAAGTTATACACAATAGCAATATTTGATACTGGCTTCATATCTCTCTGAACGTTCATGGTATGTCCATCTATGCTGATATATATAGTTATACGCAATGCTACGTTGTACAGGTTCTTACAAAGTCTTATTATTCTTTTAGAAACGATTTTTTGTAATATTACAGTTACTAATAAATATATTTATTGTAAGGAACTCTCTGTGAGCAAGTAATACTCGAACTTAACGATTTTTTTTGTAACCATTTGAAAAATGGTTATTGTCCTCGTCAGGGTAGGAAATCAAAAGCCTATCTGAAAGTTTTTATTGGTTTAATCATCATTTTATTCGTTTTCTGATTGGTCTATGCAGTAATCTGTATTTCCCTTTATTTTCAACAGAGATGGACAACAGAGTGTTGCCACTATGACAAAAAAGTAATAAAAACTGCAAAAAAAAAAAAAAAAAAAAAAAAAAAAATTAATAACTCAGAAACAAATTGAGATACAGCTTTCAAACAAATTGCATTTAAAAGTACATTTTTTTTTTCTATACGACGATGTAAAAAGTAATATTGTGGGATGTTTAGAAGTTTAAGAAATAAATTTCATTTAAAATTGGCCGTCAGATTTCTTGAAAATCTGACGATGGAAAAGCCTTTTCCCGAACAGCCAATGAAATGCTTGGATAATACGTAAGTTTCAGGTGGATAATACGTACGAGCCGTAGGCGATTTCTGTCGCTTGCAATTTTTACATGTAACAACACTATTAATGTTTAATTCATTGCGTACGTAATGTATGATCAACTCCGTGCTATTTTTTATGTCTTTAATTTTAGTCTTTGAAAAAATCATTTTTCAAATAGTCGTTGTAATTTGTTAAATTGCTTTTCTTTTTTTTTTCTTTTTTTTTGTGATGGCAATTGCTGGCCTTGCAAATTTCTTTCGCCCCTTTTGCGATATTTTACTGGATAGCAGTAATCTCTAACTTGTTTGAGTATTCCCTTTCAGTTACTGGATATTTTAAAGGTTTGTTTACATACCCTCCCCCCGCCTTTTTTGTAGCCCTACTGAAGTTAGTCAATTCATTCGGCATCATAGTTTATTTATAAAGCTATCAGATCAAATCGTACTAAAGTAACTTTCTATAGTCCGAAATGTGTACAAACCATTGTTCGGAAATAGGACGGATAATGATGTGGATAAATTATTCTTAATGCTCGAAATTTTGCAAATTGCTCGATTCTCAACAGCACCAAATGAACAAATCTCTTCAGAAAATTCCAACTAAACAGTTGTCATTACATTTGCCTTTAATAAAAACGTTGTATAGTATTGTACACGTTATACGGCGCATATTTCCTTGGGTAACTTTTGGCCTTAAATACTTAGGAAAAAATTGCATAATTTATTCTTCAAAAATATGAGGTCGTTAATGTAATAGTACATTGTTACAAAGTGTTTAAATGCACGTTTAAAAATCAAGATTAAGTTTTTTATGCAAAGAAAGGAGACTATAAATCGATTTTTGCTGCGTTTAAACAATCTAAGTAAATGTATATTATAAATTTTAATGTTGTAAAAATAAAATATAACTTCAAAAATCCGTCATTATCGGGACCATGCCGGATTTTTGAAGGAATATCAAAAGTAGTAACTAGGAATATTAAAAGTATACTATATTCTTGATGGGTGCCTTTAGCAATAATTTAATTCATTATTAAGTGATGTAAGAAAAAGAGAACTTACTTTATACAATATTTTCAATGTTAGAGAAAAAAAAATCCAATAAAGAGTGAAATTATTTCCTCTCTTATAATTTCGGAAACATGAATGTCAACTTCGTTTTCTTCAATTTTTTTGGCAGTTCTTTAACATTTTTTTTTGTATTTTATACAAATGAAGAACGTCTATTTTGGAAATATAGTCTTGTTTCTCTAAAGCATGTATTAATACTCTAGTCAAATTTATGCACTTTTTAGTGACACCTTTTCCTTTGACGGTTGTTCATCCTCGTCTTCTGAGCTGCTACTAGCATTATTGGAGGTTCTATTTAGCACAGCATCAGCGATCTTGCTGTCCGTTAAATTGTTTGTTGTTGATGCACTTTCGTCAATGCTTAGCCAATCTTCTGTATCCCTTTTTTCGATACTTAATGCATTTTTAGATTTTGCAGGTTCAATCAGCTCATAAATTGCTTCCTTTTCACGGCAAATTTGAAAGTCTGAAAGTTCTTCCTCATCACTGATGTCGCCGTTGTCGAAAATTCTTTTCAGCCATATATTGTGCCATGCATCCGCCAAAGTTGTCCCAAAAGTTGATCCCTTTGCTAAGCAACACTACAGCTCCCAGAAAATTTGTTCAGAAAAAAAATCGCCTCTGACAAATGTAAAAAAAAAAAAGTAAAATATTCTTTTTTTGTATTTTTACTTTCGATCTTGAGGTTTTTATTTCATAAAAAATTGCTATTTTTCTTCTCCCATAACTTAAAAATGTAAAAGAAAAAGCAAGGAAAAAGATGGTTTTGATGTCGGATTTTTGAAGTCACACTGTACCGAAAAAAGCAAGTTTTACTGTAGATTTTAAATTTACATTCGTTTGCTTTACGTTTTTGTAGTAAAATGCAGTAATTGTGCCACAGAATCAGATAATGAAAACGAAGTTAGTTAGATGCGCTCCTCTAGAAAGACTTAATGCTTTTGTTACATTCTGTACTATTAAATTCAAGTAGATTTTTTCCCTAATTCATTTATTTCTTTATTATTGTTGCTGTCTATTACTCTTAAATATAGGTAAACAGGATATTTTCTATAAATTTAAATAGCAACATATAAATTGTTTCAAATTGCAAATTAATTTATTTATCATTGCTTGTATGTATACTTAAGTATTTTTCTCTTAAAAATGGGGATAAAAAAACATTTTATTATATTAAATTTTTATACAATAAAAACGATTATCAATCAGCATTTTTGAAAAAAATCTTTATATTTTTCTCAGCTCTTAGTTTTAGTAGTGAATAAATAACTCCAAAAAAGTGATAAAAATGCCAGAAAATACTGTATCTATGATAGTGTGTAACTAAGCAAGCAGTTTGTGACAGACATACCAAATGTGCTATGTCTTACTCACAAGGTTAGAGCGGTTTACACAGCATTTATTTTTGACAAATCTCTGTTGTTTAAGTTTCCAGTTCTATACCAAAATCCAACATTCAATCGGAAAAAGGGTACTATGGTCAAATATATCGATTTACAATATTTAAAATTATTCAAACAGTGATACTGAAAATTTGTCAAATGATCCTACTACATACATCTATTTCTTCTATAGATATAAAATGCAAATGAAAGCATGCTAGATCTAAAAGTGGAGAAAACATGAATTTTTTAAAACATTTTATTGAAATGTCATTTTCTTGCAGTCGTTGTCCTAGCATATGCATACCAGTACATACCAGAATAATAACTCAAATGCCAGAGTAATAATATTTTACAAAGATAATTTTTAGTTTGATAACAAATGCATACCAGCAATAAAAAATAAACTAAAGCCAATAAAAAATTACGTATTTTACACATTTTAAAGCATTGTCAATTTTAAGAGTATTTCATTTTGAAATTTGTTAGTTTGTCAAGCGTTTAAAAATTCTGATGCTGATCAAAATACATGAAACATAATTATCATTCTGGGTATTATGAAACATTTAACGCAGAAATTTTTTTTTAAATCTTTAAACGACATTTTAATATTTAAAAAAAAAATCAGACAATTTATTTTCAGTTCATTAGTAATCATTTAATAAATGTTTTTATATGTTTTATTTAAGATGATATTGCATTTTAATTAAATTATAGCATGTTAAAGTTATACTAGCATATAACAACATGCAATAAGGTTTTGTACTAGACATTAAAATCTAATTTTTTCCTTTATTTAATAAATACCTTCATGGTTAAAACAATGAAATTTTAATATTCCAGTTCAACGAGCAATTATTATTTTATTAATTAAAAGCTATTTTTTGAAAAATTCATAATCAAATTGTAAATAAAAAATTATCAATTTAAAACTTGTGAATTGAGCAATTTACGTCAAAAAACTTTTAATCACTAATTTTCATTACATTTTAATAATAAAGCAGAAAAAAATCTCAATTTCTAGTTTAAAAAACAAACGTTTCGTCATAACTCCGTAAACAAATTAGTTTTCTTTTGCCTTAGACGTTATCTTACAATTTTTATCAACATGCAATTAAATACTTAACGCCTCAAGATATTAATAAATTTTCTAATTTATCGACACCCTTTTTAATTTATTCATTTCTTTTACAAGATAAAACAGTAACTGTATTTTAATACATACTTTAAGCATTTTTACATCGCATTATTGCCAAGTTATTATTTTTCCTTCCAACAGGTTAAAACTATTGTAATACTACTCTGCAAAAATTTTACAATATCAAAATTTGCTCGCGTTTTTAAGTACTCTTTAAACCCTTTCTTTAAAATGAATTTTTTTTCCCAAAAAGATTAGATGAATTAATTGGCATCTTTTTGGAAATAAGAAATTAAACAAGAAATAAATGAAGGAAAAAGAACGTCAGTATATCAGACTTGACGATTTACATGATGCTTATTTTAGATTAACGTTTTCTTTGACAAAATAAATAAGCAGTAGAAAAAGAAAAAAAAGAGTTAAATGTAACTCTCTTCAAAATTGTTGAGTTGCTTTTTATTTTATTTAAAGAGAACCGTTTCTCTTTTACATCAGCGTTTTGGCTTTTTATAAAGAAAAAAATAAAATAAAGGAAATAAGTTGTGGAAGTAATATGATATCGTTTGGGATTTGTATGTACAGGTTTTCAATCCTTAATTTGTAGGGGTTTAAATTTAAAAATTATGTGCTGTTCCAAAATTATTTTTTACATTATACCTCTTAAAAAGTACTCAGTTTAATTTCAAAAATATGCGTATGATTTTATATGATTTTCTTGTGTTTGATTATATATCTTTCTTAACATAGCAGAACGGAATAATCAGCAGTTTATCATTGAGAAAAACCAACGCACTTTTAAGCTCGGGTTTAGTAATTCAAGTGCTCCCCTGATTTTTGTTGATTTTTCCCTAAGTAATAAAGATAAAAAATGAGAGAAGGAGAAAGTTGAATCGTATTTTTTTTTATAACTGTGAACGAATACTTAAATAGATAATTGGAATTTCGATAATCTATCCGGATTCCGGACTTAAAAGTTGAAGCTCAACAAAAATGGCACCTTCATCCCAGAGGAATTAACATTGAAATTCAAATGAAGACCCAGTATTCAGTCCATACGGGAACAATGGAAATTTTAGCAAAATTGTAATAGCTAAATAAAAAAGGTTGCAAATGTTTGGTAAATTAAAAAACCTACGAGAAATAAATCACAAAAGGTGTAAAACATAAGAGGGCAATTCCATGTGACTCAGGTTACCATTTGACACATTTTTCAAAAAGTAAATTCTATATACATCGAAGAAATATCACATTTGCTTTTAAAAAAGTTCTTCATATTTATCTGGGGTACAATAAGAAACTAAGAATAACAATGTAATAAATTTTTAAATAAACAGGTGGTATGCAGACCCTAATTTGGTACTGTGACTCACATTACAAAAAAAAAAAGGAAGTCAAGTTTTATGGGTTAATGAAGACCTAGAATTTCTCCTCATTTATCACAACACAATAAAAAAGAAGTATTTCACAGAGTACAACACACTTTCAACTTATGATATGCACAAAAATAATATTGTTTTAATAGTAATTAATTATATCAATCAATATTTTGAGTGTGACTCACGTTACATGGTATTGTGACTCACATTAGATTTCCTCCTTTAGTCCAAGGGTGTAAAAGTCTAGGCGCCAGCGGGCAGTCTCTCACCACTAAATTTTATTAATTTTCTTCGTTTAAACTTTATTAGCATTCTTACAAAGAATTTAGACAAAATATTAGACGAAAAATAACGTTATAAAATATGGAAAAGCAATTTTCTTATTTTTTCCCACCAAAGTTAGAAAGATAAATTTTAATTAAATGTTTCTGGTGCAAATCTTGATTAAAATTAGGTGAGATAAAGCAAATCCCCCCGCCCCTCAAGGGTCTACACTATAGATCCCATGTTATGTGGAATTGCCCAGGACAACTTTAAGGAGTCTCATACCTTTTAAAATCTCCGTATCCAGTTTAAAAGTGATGTAATTTCAAGTTCTCACAAATTTCTAAATGCTTATTGAAATTATATAAATCTCTGTTATATATTTAAGTCATATTTAAGTGTTTATAAAATGTAAAATTAAACTTTTATGATAAAATACCTACTCGTATAATAAAAATACAGTTCAGGTAATATTGCAACATTTTTCACATGGTATGTCACAATCCGCACGATAACTTTCTTAAAATAGATATATAAATATAAAAATTATGTTAAAATGAGCTCTAACCTACATTTTAGAGAATGAGTTAATATTACTGAGATAAGAAAATACTTTGATCATTTCTTAATCATTTATTTTTTTTTTCATGTTTTTTCATTTTTCAAATTCAATTAAAAGTTTCTGTAAAATAATTTATATATCATTAATTTATTCTATAAAGAATAGTTTAACATTCCTTTTAAAGTAGGTTTTATGTTTATATATCAATTCTAAGTTAAGTTAATTTGCTGATTGGGACATACCAATACCATGCGAAAAAAACAAGTTTGTAATATTAATTGAACTGCATTTTTTATTATACTATATTATAAGTGTTTATTTTATAAAGCCTTAAATGTGGCTTTAATATATTACAAAGTTTAGAGTAATTTAAGCAAGTATTTGAAAAGTTATGAGAACTTGAAACCACATCACTTTTGAACTGGCGATGAAGTTTTTAAAAGGTATGAAACCCCTAAATTTTTTAGAACTCGAAACCACATCACTTTTGAACTGGCTATGGAGTATTTAAAAGGTATGAAACCCCTTCACAAGAAAGTATTAAAATAAACTTGGAAAAACTATCAGTAACCAAAACTACCTACACGTGATAAAAGATTTTGTGAAGAACTCCTTCTTCAGTGACAAATAAAAATATGAACATTGAATTGTAATTTCTATAACTGTTATATAAGTTCTTCGTGTGTTGCTATTTTGGCCGTTTTAGACTCTTTCTTATTTATTTTACGCTGCAAAACAGGCTTTTTTTGTATCAAGTTTTGAAATAGTTGCCTATTAGTTTTTCTGAATATTTATACTTTATTCTACATTGTTTTTCTAGCGTCTAGTGTTTGTATTTATCTTTAGAAAAGATTTTTAAAATTTCTCCAGAAAAGACATTTTGGTACTGGCAAAAAGTGAGGGGAAAAAAAGAAAAAGGATTAAGTTTGTGGAAGCGATTGGACATCGCTTGAGATTTCTACTTCGCGTCTTCCAATCTTTATTTTCTAGGAATTTTAAATTCAAAAATAAATGTTTTTCTCAAATATTTTTTTTTCTTTACAATATACCACTTACAAAGTTTTCAGCATAATTACAAGAATATAAGTTTGATTTTATGTGATTTGCTACTGTTTATATATTTTCTTATCTTTCTTGTTGCACCAGAATATTTTAATTAGTAGATTATCATTTAGTTATACGAACGAAATTTTAAGTTCAGGTTTAATAATTCAACTACGTCACTAATTTTTTGTTGATTTTTGACCTAGTAAGAATAATAATTAAAAAAAATAGATATACAGAAGAGGTATTGCATTTTTTGGTAATACAAAGCCTGCTAATTGAATTAAAATTTGATCAAACAATAATATCACAATAGCTTAAGAAAAAATTAGCAACTGCTTGGAAAATTAAATATTCTACGGAGGAAAAATTATGTAATGTGAAAACATAGAAATGCTTTAATAATTAAAAAACTAATTTAAAGTAAATGAAAACTAACCAGAAAAATGGCATATACCTAGTTAATGGCTCTGTAAAAAAATTTCTTTTTTTAGGGGCAAAAATTATGATAATGAAAGAAGACATTTACTCTAAAAGCGAGATCCTGCTCTTTATAGAAAACTTGCTGTTTCTGTTATTTTACACTCGCTATTACTTTATTCCATATTGATCAAGCTGCCCCCCCTTTTTTTTTCTTTTATCAGCTATTGAAACAACGGCATTTTATTTTTTCTGCTAATTTATTGTATTTTTTTCATAATCTTAGACTGCTATGCATTGTATGCATCATCAGCTGAGTCTCAATATGATAGATCGGGAAGCGACTGCATAGATCATCACTTCATCGAGTTGATAGCTAAAATTCCAGGATTAGACGGAACTCGATTAGCGTATAAAAATGCAATTGGTCTGCCATATCTTGGTGAAAACCACCTGCAGACCCGATTTTAGTGATGAACCGTTAGGTTTATCATTGCGTTTTCCTGCATCCAAAGGTATGAAAACATAGAGGAATTGGGAACAGGAAAAAGCAATGGTAAATCTACCAGTGAACCACTAAAATCGGGTTTGCAGGTTTTTTCTACCAAGATATGACTTGACAGACCAGTTTCATTTTATTTGCGAATCGAGTTTTAACTAATCCTGAAATTCCAGCAGTCAACTCGATGAGGTTATGGTTTATGCAGCCTCCTACCAGTCTATGAGTTTATTGAAGATTTCATTACACATTCTGACCCATTTTTTTTGTAACACCGATTATATTTCTTTATCATTCCTGATGGCTATGATATTCTACTAGATGTATCCCGAGAAAGTTTGAAACATGTTCTATTGGATATAAGTCTGGTGACCATGCAGGCTAGTATAGGTGGTGAACATCATAATATATTGTTAATTCTCATCAAACAAGTGCCAGTTACATGGGTTAAATCGCACGTTGGAACAGAGGCTATAGAACGAGATTGATTGGCAAATGATTTTATCATGAATGCCCAATACAACGAAACACAAAAAAAACTTTCTTATTCATGTTTTCAAAAATCAAAAAAAAAAAAAAAGAGGGCCAAAGATATTCAGCATGACTTCTATTCATTAAAAGGATGATATACCTATAATATTCTACGAAAAGTTTATTTTAACTTCATTTCCAAAAAACTTGACTTAGTCTACTAAATCAGTGGACATGGAAGCCTCTAATCATTTAAAAATGAAATAGAAAACATTCCTCCCCAATATGTATATGCGAAAAAAAGCTCAAGGAACTGTTCTACATTACATATATGAAAATTTTCCTCTAATGAGATATAAATTCAACATTAATTAAAATTAAACAGAGAGAGATAAAATCTGAATAAAACCCTGTTTGATCTATTAAACTAAAGAAAAATAATCACAATATTCTGAAAAAGCGCTTATCATTTGTCAAAAAGAACCTATACTCTTTAATCTACTTTTATAAAATAGTACTTAATAATACATATTTTGTTTTAGAAAATTGTATATTATGTATTGATGTTGTGTTCACATTTTCGTACTCATACAGCTGTTTCTGTCATTGGAAATGCTTCCAGACTCTTGAAATGTCGCTAAGGGCGATTTCAATCTCCCGCATCGCACAAATGACACTTTAGAAAATTTTCAAGCTCCTAATTTTTCCACGTCTTTTGCGGTTGTTCTAAGGTTGTGTGCGCAACTGTCTTTTCGCCATATCCGACTGTTAGATATTTAGTAATATATTTAGAATTGTGTTCAAATTAATAATCAAATCATATAATAATAAATGGACAAGTTCGAGTATTACTCACGCTCAGAGGGTTCTGTACAATAAATATATGAATTATTAATTGCGTTATTAAAAAAATCATTGCTAAAAGAATAATAAAACTTTGTAAAAAACTATACAACGTAGGGGTGGGTATAGCTGTATATACTAGAAAAGTATGAATGGGTATACCATAAAAGTTCAAAGAGATATCAAGGCTAAATAATATGAAATATTGCTATTATCTCTCTATATATAACTCTTTTTTAAATCTTATCCTAATCTGTTTAGGATTAACTTATTTCGGTACTGACAATAAAAGTAGTGCATATTTAAACTTCATTTGGCATTTCATAAAACTAAATTCGGAGTAGTAATAATCTTTTCTTTTTACAGTGTAGCTAAAACAAAACCCTTGCTCAAAGTTTAAACTTGATACTGTGCTAAGCGTGCTTCGAAAGGAGGTCGCAAGGTTGTAACACCACCTTGGCCTGCACCGCGTTTTTCCTGGTACCTTTCTGATTAACTTTTAAAGACACGGGAGGCGTATTGAGAGATCCATTTAATGCAAACTAGTCGCGAATCCAATCGTATTTATGTGATTAATTCTCATTAAATTAGTCTGTTTTTAACAATTTGGCGTTTATTGCTTTTATACTGCTACTGGGCATTGCAACATTTGTGTATTACAAATATATCATTAAAAGTTGTTATCTAGCCGATTAAAGCCGATAGTAGATAGAGTACGCCGACCTTGTTATTATGTATGTTCAAACCATCCGTGTCTTTAAGGGTTAATATCTTGGCTAATCACCCACGATTTTTTTCGAAACTCATTATCAACAATGCTTTTATACGTCTGCTACGATAGGTACCTCCAGCGCTCCTCAGCACTTTTGCTGAACGCCCGTAAATCGAAATTTGTGTGTAACGGAAAAATGCTTTTGAATTCAGGATTACGAAACTTTTCACAGGATACACCACACGATATACAAAGAAAAGATTTTATTTTTCAAGTAACTTAATTACACCGTGTACTTTTTTTCCTAAATATATTTGTGAATGTTTAATAATCCGTAAATATGTGGGTCAATCGTCTTTATTACATCCCCCAATTTGAACTTTCCACGTTCCACAGTTTACGAGTAAAATGGCTGTGACAGACAGACACAGGAGTGATCTTATAATGGTTCCGTTTTTACTTTTTAAGTACAGATCCTAATAATCATATATAATCATCTAATGATAGCTCTGATTGAAAAGTTAAGTGTAAACCGGACTCTTGCTCTATAGCATTCTCGCAATCTCACACTAGGTCATTCTTCTTACACGAGTATTCACGTCATTATCCACGGGTGCGATTTTCCGATTTTCTTTCTTGTGTGATTTTCCGATTTGTCTGTGAATTTTACCTATTCATTCAATTTATATATCAATTGTCCTATTTCATCCACAATTTTAAAAAACAGTTCAGTACCATAATACCACTTTAAAACTAAACAATGCCATTTAATTTGAATGCGATTTCATCAATCGATGATAATTTGTTTCAATTTCATTTTACAGTCACATTCAGCTTCCCCAAACTCTAAGGACGTTTATAATGGCATTTAATTAGATAGTATTATGCCGTTTGTGTATTTTTAGAATTATAGTACAAAATGCACAGAATCTACTACTGACAAACTTTCTATTCTAAGTAATTAGCGTGAAATCCACCAGTTATTGACACCTAACCTGACATTTCATCAAGAATTTATCTCAAATAAGTATTTTCTTGTAAAATTCTGCAAAGTAATGTCATCTAGCGATAACTTAGACACTTATTTTTATTTTGTAGTCAAATTAGTCACGACTTGTAGGCCAAGATTAACCTCAATGAGGAAGGAACTTTTGAGAACACAAAAAGTGTCATTTTGAGGCAACTGTCTTCATTCTAAAATTAATTGTAATGTTTCTTTTAATGTATTTGTAATGCAACCATCCTAAACTTTTTCTTAAAGTTATAATTTTAAAAATTAGTTAAAAGATTCCTTTGATACATTAGGCTATGATTTATAGGTTATAGTTATGTAATTTAGCTTAATGGGAGGGGGTGGGTGCCCGTTACTGGTTCCACGAATTTTATATCACCAGCCTTCGACAGGGGTGTCAGTTAAATATATAAGAAGGTTGAAATCTATTATTGAACTGTTTAAAAAACATAGTAATGAATTAAATTTATCTTGTAGCAAATCCCATCAAAGTTTAAGTTGTCCTAACAAGATCTTACAGCACTTGTCAGTTACTGGTTCGTAAGTTTTAGTTATTGGATATCTGCATTACTAATAATTTAAAACATGAAAAAAGGGGCACATTCATCTGTACTATGGTATCCTATATAAAAAGGTTTAAGTATTTTGTTTTTGTAATAATGATTGAAGTATTTTTAAAGTATAAATTTCTTGAACTATAAAATAACTCCTTTATATATATATATATTTGCAAATAAAGTGTCAGACACTGGTTCACTTTGTATCTGAGGTAATGGTTTTTCAAAATAGGGTTTGTGTCAGTTACTGGAGTTATTAATCATATTTATTAAAAAAATAATTTTTAATAATACAATGTATAATTTTTCAAAATTTTGTCAAAAATAATTTTTTAATGTAACTCTATTATCCTTTCAGCAAAAAAAAAAAAAAAAAAAAAAAAAAAAAAAAAAAAGAGGTTTAAAATTGATTTAAAATTTTGCTATAGTAATTTTAACAAGCGATAATCCTTAAGGTATCAGTTACGAGTTTTACACTATGTTTTGACTATATGAAAATATTTGAAATTCCTTATCACGCGAATTCGTACTTTAAATTATGCCTCGTTAATGATACTATTCTTCATTTTCATTTTCCTACCTTTAAATTGTTAAGGAAAAAAAGATTTAAAAAAAATATGAACAAGTAGGATAGCTCGACGTAAAATCTATTAAATGTAAAATGCGTGATATTACGAGCTTGACTCATTACTTTCTAATTTTATTTTATTTTAGTAAAAATAAATTAAGAATATTACCTTCCCATATCGTTTGTCAAGACAGACAAGTTGCAATAATGAGGAATAATACTATCAAAATTAATATAAAAGATAAGATCGTTCTAACTCCAGATTTATCTCGAATAATCACGTATAAATTCCTACGATATATAATACGAATAACAGTTATACATAAACCGTTCCTTAAGCTCTCTCATATTTTAATCCCGCAGTTCCGTGTACAGCATTTCCTTTCCCATAACTTACTCGAATTTCCCAACTTTATTACTCGAAGACAGATACACTGACATGAGATAAACTTAATTGCCGTTTGTGCATAGACAGAATCTATTAATGCCATACATCTCGGACTTGTGTATTTTCGGCGATTAGTGAGTCTTATGTACAAGACCATTTTGATGTAATTTATAACTTTTTCGCAATCCGGTACTGGAGTGCGTTTTGCGACGCTCCCAGACTCTTCTTGACAAGGGGGGAGTTGGATATAGGGGGACGCAGATTTACCGATGAATGTCTGGATCATAAATACCTATGATAACAAACGTATTTAAGGTTGGGCACACATACAAGGTCACATGAAAGTGACTCTGTGAAGGAAAAAAATAAATGATAGGTAATGCTCTCGAACGTTTTTGGATATGAAATAATTGTATAACATTTTCTTTTCTTTCTTTCTTCTTCTTCTTCTTTTTTTTTTTTTTTTTTGCCTCCGGTACGGTATGCTATTTCTTTCTCCCAGCTTATTTTGTGTATTCCAAAAAATAACGTTACCTTACAGAAGCCAGCCGTAAAACAAAGCAGTACGATTAAATACTCTATAGCATTTTTTAAAATTTCTAAGCATCGCACATTTTCGATTTTTATACCGTCGTATTGGAAAAAAAAAGTTCTTTTAAATGCATTTTGTTTGAAAACTGTATCTCCATTTATTTTTGAAATATTAATTTTTTTGTAGTTTTTAGAGCCATTTGCTTAATATTTGCAACGGAAGAACTCCATTTCCGTAAAAAGTAAAAGGAAAATAGTTCTGAAACAGTAATTATATATTTTTGTTGCCATTTTCTCATAACAACCGAAAGAAAATGTAATTAAAATACGTGCTATTTAAAAAAAAAATAAACGAATGATTTCTGTTAAAACAATGGAGCTATTATAAACTATATTTAAATTTAAGTATCTATGAATCGATAGCCGCTTTTTTTTTTTTTTTTTTTTTTTTTTTTTTTGTCGATTTTTTTGAATGACGGCATCTTTTTGCTGCATTTGTGCATTATTTTGCTATAGTGATGTGCTATGCATGCTTTACTGTAGTTGTTTAAGAATGGATCGTAAATGTGGAATTCTTAAGCGGATGCGAATGACGTCATTTTACATGAAATAAAACGTGTGCTTTAAGTCTTAAAACTGAAATATGCTTTCTATTGCAGTAGAGTCCTACTTAACCGCGATATTTTCTTCTGGTGGACTGGTGCCTTCTATTATTATGAAACAGCCATTGTAAATGAAGCGTTAGGTGAAGATGAAAGAGCAGCTGTAAAAAGTTAGAACTCTTTTTTTTTTTTTTTTTTTCAAAAAAATTATGGCCATTTTTTTTTCATTCTGACCAGAAAATCAAAGTTCTAACTTTTTACGGCTGCTCTTTCATCCCCACCTAACACTTCATTTATAATGGCTTTTTCATAATAATAGAAGCCACCAGTCCATCAGAAGAAAATGAAGTAATGCAAATGCCAGGGGTGACACTAAGTTCAGAAAAAGCAGAATTCCTGCTCTCTAGTTTCTTTTCTATTCTTTCTTTTTTTTTTTTTTTTTTACTCATACGTGTTGGTTACGTGTCTCCACTGCGTTATTAAGATTTTTTAATATTCAAGAATAAAGTGATTTAAAAAAAATTAAATGTTACCTTAAGGGGGCTGGTCACCCAGTTTCCAATTTCCCCTCACTAATGTAAAGTCTATGGGTATTTGATTCATTTGTATATTTAAAATATCTCCTCCGGAAATTAATATTTTTAACTTCTATATTTTGTGTACACTTCCTAAAAGATGTCTCTTTTTTTCTTAGTTCGCAAAATATTTCTAAAGTATAGACTTAATTTTATAGGAAGTGTTAAAATCTTACTCACAGTTCGCTCGCTTTTAACACATAAAACATTAAATTCAGCATAGATTTTAGCAAATGTTTTGAAAACTAAGAAAACTAGTATGTTGTGGCCATCACAAAACTTTCTTCTATATAAATCACGTCAATTAAATCATTTAAATAGCGCAAGAAATTACATCAATTTACTACCAATTCATATCAAAGTATATCTGAATTTGAAGTTTGATAAAAATTCATGCCTTAGTTCTTGAGATAGAGCTATAGCGGAAATTCTGAAAAATGTAGCATGATTGACTGAGTTATGTACAACCTGTTGAGTGATTTACACCAAACTGCATAAAATGTCAATTCATTTCAAGGAGTAACTGATTCTAAAGTTTGATGAAAATTCGTACATTTGTTCTTGCGATACACCTATACTGGAAATTCTGAAAAATACAGCATAGCAGCGCCACCTGTTAAGCGATTTACACAAAAATGTACAAAATGACAATTCATGTGAAGGATTAACTGATTCTGAAGTTTGGTGAAAATTATTGCATTAGTTCTTGAGATACAGCTATAATGGAATTTCTGAAAAGTGCAGCATAGCAGCGCCACCTGTAGAGCGATTTGTACCAAAACACAAACAACACTAATTCATATCAAAGTATACTTGAATCTGAAGTTTGATGAAAATCCGTGCATTCGTTCTGGAGATTGAGCTATTGCGGAAATCGTGAAAAAGGCTGCATAGCAGCGCCACCTGTTGAGTGATTTACACCAAAAACTAATCAGCACCAATTTATATCAGGGACTAACTGAATATAAATTTTTATTAAATTCCGTGCATTAGTTCTTGAGACAGAGCGCCCACAAAATTTGTGTCACAAACTTTCAGACAGACAGACTCACAGATGCACAGACTCACAGACAGACATTTTGTAAAAACATGTTTTTCGGAATCTCTGACCCCTAAAACGTGGAAATCCGTCGAAAACCGAAAGTCGAAAATTTTCACGAATCCAATACTTGCAAAGATAGAAGAAAGTAAAAAGATGAGTACACAGGAAAAATATGTTAAAAATATGAATTTCCGGGGGAGAGATTTTAAATATACGAATGCATCAAATACCCATAGACTTAACATTACAGAGGAGAATTCCGAAGCTGAGTGACTAGCCCCCTTAAGGGGACCGTGGACCTTTATTTGAGTAGAAATCGACCCAAAGATCGAAAATTATTTTAGTTTATATTATTATTTCCCAGTTTGTTCTGAACCTTGCCATAAACTGCTTGCAGATGCGATTATTTTTCGTAAAGTTACAATAGTCTGAATTTTGTACACAAACAATTTTTAGACTTTTTAATATACTTTAAGTCTGTTTTTCTCAAAACTAATTTTTCAACGTTTTTAAATTTTCGAAGTGCTGCAAGCGTCATAATTTTTGATCAAAATTCATGAAATTGATAAGGAAGAATCCTGATGTTGCTTACAAAGAAACTGCGCATGCATTTTAAAATTTGACCTCCTTAAGATAATTAAATTTAACTTTTAACTTATTAAAAGGAAAAATTTTGATGAAAATCGATATCAAATTCAGAGAAAAATCTCTAAAAATTAAGTATTCAAGGGATTAAAAAATCGATGCACAGATTTGTTTGTAATAGAGTTTTAAGTGATTAAAATAACAAATTGAGGAAATATCTCAAAATTAATGACGCATGGAGCATTTTAAAATTTCGTTTTAAAATTTTATTTTTTAAAAAAATCTTAAAATATAATAAGATTGGAAATTTTATTTAAGGGGGTTTATATACTTAATGTGAAATGTATATTTTCACCAAATTTTATATCTCTACGATGAAAAAAAAAATAATAATAATGTTGACCGTCCCCTTAAGGAAATTTGAGAGTTCAGAGATTTAAAAATTTTAGAAAAATATCGCTTTTGAGGCCTTTATGCTAAACTTTCTATAATACATCTTAAGGTGCATCGTATGTAAATTTAAGAGTCAAATTCTTATTAAGATGCGAGATATAGATGTTTTTAGAAACGTATGTCAATTACTGGCAATAGTATACAAAAAACTTAACATAATTTTATACATATTACCAATCCTTGACATTTTTTACGTTCAAAATGTCAAGAATTGGTCAAATATGTATAAACTTGCGTTAATTTTTTTATAAAGTGGGTTCTGTATCGTATGTAAAAATATTACGGAAAGGATTTGGAATATTTTTCAAACACCTTCAAAAACTCAAGTATATCAAAGAAAAAAATAATAAAACGCGCTTTAAAAAAGGTCATATCATTTATGATTTCTTAAAACTCTTTGCATATATAGATGTAGTTTACATGTCTTTATCGGAAACTGAAAATGTTAAGCAAAGTTCGATCTTTAAGTAAGGTAGCAATATTGGTATTGATAATCTTTACAAGAGTAAATAATAATAAATAAATGTAGTATTTTGAAATTTTTAACAAAAATTTGACTTTTTTCTTGAAAATATAACTGAGAATTCATCCTTTTTTACGTTACGTTATTTAAATACTACTTCAATACTACCTTGATATTATTTCATTACTATTTAACAATAATTTAAAAATACATTAAAAGGGTTTTTTTTTTCACAGAGGACCTTTTATCATACTTTTTTTTTTCTTACTAAATTATGTTTTTAAACGAGAAATAATATAGACGATTTTATTTTATTATGTTAAAACTTTAGGATAAATTTTTCTATATCTAGAAAATTTTTTGCTCGTCCGAAATCGAGAGACCACACGCAATGCGAATGCAACATATCAGATTGTCTATCAGCAAGCATCTTATTGCAAATCAGGTGTTTCCCACTCATACGTGCCCGACCATAAAGGTTAAGAAGAGGGCCACATTATCTGTGGCGCAGTAAAAATTTCTGTGAGTATGAGATTAGCATGAAAAAAAGCATTATTTAAATGTATTTTTAAATGAATAACCACTGATCTTGTAAGATTTTTTTTCAGTTAAACACTTTTCATTTATCAAAGAAAAACTGCACATATAGTCAGTTAATTAGTTCAAATAGTTTAGGGGGCCGCCATTAATAAATATCTATTGTAAATCGCCCTTTTAATATAAACAGTTCAGTTTTAATCTCATTTCATGTACATTCCTTAAACAAAATCCTCTATTAGCTGTTTTTGCTCTAAAGCGGTTTGATAAAATTATGAATCTTCAAACTGAGATTCAGCTTGTCTGACAAGACGTTTCTTTAAACGACTGTACACCTTCCGATGCCTCTCAAAATTTCACAAATCTGGTATTTAGTTAGGCCACGGAATGCTCAACATTAAAAAATAATCACTGTGCACTTTTTGAAATTGCATTTAATACGCGTGCTGATAATGTTAGCCTAATTTAAATTACTATTTTTTCGTAGAAAGTGTCAGATTCGAAAAGATTTTCCATCACATTCATATTAATTATGAAAATTTCACTTTGCAACTTTTTTTTTTTTTTTTTTTTTTTTTTACTTACTTCTATCTTCCATAAAAGAATGTATTGTAATCGTATTTTTTTCGATTTCCGGATTTCGACCGATTTACACGTTTTAGGATCAGATATTAAAAAAATGTATATTTATGCAAAATGACTGTATGTCCGTGTGTCGTCATTGTACCATCGAAAGGTGTATGAAATTATGCATAGAATTGAATCAAATTTCATACTTATATTTTTGGCTATAGCGAGCAGGTCCTCATTGAATTTGGAAATATTCCACCAGAAGAGGTGATGGGTGCTGTAATAGCAATTTTCGGCCATATTCATTATTGTACGATCAAAAAGTGTCTGGAGTTATGCAAGGAATAGAGCCAAATTTGATATTTATGGTTTTGACTATGGCAAACAGGTTCCTCCTAGAATTTCGAAGTATTCCGCCTGAAGGGGCGCTGTAATAGCAATTTTTGTGTAATTTTCTGGATATTTCGTAGTTCTATTGTCATCGGCGACTCGTGCAGCGACGGAAACTTCGCTTCCTGCTAAGCTGGCTATTCGCAAACATCTGATGTACAACAGAAAAATGAAAAATTATTGGTTTTAATAAATATCATGATCAAAATTAACTCGTTTGTACACCGATTAATTGACTCAAGTAGAAATTTAAGTTGAAAATCAAAATTGGTATAGTATTGAACTAATAATATTGAAGTATTAACATTTGGAACTACTTTTTGAAATATTAAGATGTATGAGATGGAAGAAAGTTTTGGGATTGGCACATCCAACTAGTTAAACTAGATATTGAGATGAATTGCTTACTTATTGCTCCGAATTTCATGAGATAAAAATTTAAAATGCCACTTCCGGGGAAAAAAATATATTTTGCCTATTTTATTACGTTAGCATGACTGAAATTTTATGAACACCTGTAAACAAACAAATAAATAAATAAATAGACTACATCTATTTAGATGTAGTTTTTAGCTCACCTTTTTCATTTATTATTATAGTTGTTGTTGTTGTTTTCTTGGCTAGAAAAATGATGTACTGCATAATCATTGAAGTAAGGAAAGAGATTTAAGTATGAAAATATTAACGAAAGAACTCAAAAAATTATCATATTTAAATATTTGTGTAAATAAAGCATAACATATGATTTTGACAATATGCCCTTTTTATAACTTTATACAACTAGTATAAAAGAAATAAAACTATTTCAAAATTATACTTTATTCGTTTGCTGCTAAGTTTTTATTAATGAAAATAACTCAATCAAAGACTTAAATTTGTAAACCAATTTGTACAAACACAACATTTTTAAGTTAAATTCACTTCAATTTGAAAATATTTAATTATAATTTTAAAATATTTACTTTTTATCGCTCAAGTTCTGCACTGAAGACATATCAATTTTAAAGGGAAATATTTTAAACAAATTCCAATAAGCGAAAGATTGGAAACGGTGAAAACAGTTCTCATTGTTATACTCGTAAGTAATCCATTGAAATAAAATGTTTCTATGTTGCCAAGTCAACAGCCAATTTTTACGAAAGAATTAGTCTCATATTACTCTTCGTTTCTGCTTCGTTACATTATTGGTATCTGTATTATTTTGGGAGAAATAGATTGCTTGTTTGTTTGAATTTTTTTCTTTTTTAAACCGTACACAGTTCCTTACCTTTTCCTTATTGTCTTGCAATCGAAGACACTATGTTCAATTATTGTGTTGGTGTTGCTATGATACTGGTTTCGAATTTTGCAAACTGGCAACTTTTGTGTGTGTACGTCTGCAATTGTGGGATATTAAGATGGGTGAAAGGCAAACGATATTTTCTGTTTCATTTTGATGTTTATTAAGCAAATATGCACGTTTTCATTCCAAATATCAATAAATAAACAGACTGTTAATTTGAATTAAAATTGTTTAAAATTAAATATCTTACTAGATAAATGTACTTATTCAGAATAAAATATACTGTTATCATCGTTTATCATTTCTGTTTGTTTCCGAGAAGTTCTTGATACAGATCACATTTCTATTTCCCAATATAGTTGAAAAGTGTTTATGAATTTGATTTGCCTGTCTGTCTGTCTGTGTATTTGGCCGTGCTCTAACTCGCGTAAATATACTCGGATTGTTATGTAATTATTATATGTTATTCATGTTCAACCGTGACATTTTTTATATTGAAAAGGAAGTACGTAGCATTTATAGTTCGTTTATAGGGACATTCAAAAGTGTTCTGTTACATTATCTTCTATGTGGAAAATCGTTCGTAATATATTTTAATAAAGAAGTTATACTATTTTAAACATAAATCAATGTACAACACTAAGGTGCACTACAAGATGCTTGTTATGGAATATGGTTTGCATAGCATTTATCGTTCATTTACAGGGACGCACAAAAGAAATAGGCTATAGTATTGCCTGTGAGCAATAATTGCTTGAAAATCATTTTCAACTGTTGCATGTGAAATTTAACTATTTTTTTGTATACTACTTGGTGAGTATAAATTCTATACACCATATACAGGGCTGAACAAAAGAATTCGAGTACATTTCCTCTTATTGACTAAAATCGCTGAAAGAAAATTTTCAACTGTGTTATGCGTTTCCTAACTGAACTAACTTTTTGCTACTATGTAATATAATATTATATATTGTACATTATATACAGAGTGGTACTAAAGTATTCGAATATTCTTCCAACTATAGATAGTAATTGTTGAAATTGGGTTTTGAAATGCGTTATGCGTTTTCCTAATTGTTTACTTAGACATGGGTGGAGTTTGTGGATCTTTAGTCCTTGGGTAGATCTCCCCACCTAGTTTAACATGTTTACTTCGAAATCATGTTTCACCGTATTAAACGGCGAAGTTTAGTTAGAGTATTCTAAATGTGTTAAAAAAGTTTCATAATCTATGCTTGACGCATGATTTTTCTTTCTTATTGTATAGTTTAAATTACTGAATTTAAAATTCTCAATTTAAATTTTTAATCAAATATTTCATGGCATGTATTTTAGAAATAAAATATACGTCAGATTCTTAAAGACAAATAATAAATATAAGTTGTTCAAATTAAACTTATGTTGCAAATGTAAACTATTTGAAATAAGGACAAGTAAAGTAAATTAGCTTTAAATTTATATTCTAATTTGTTGATAATAAAACAGAGTTCTTTCACAAAAACCAAGTAATTTATTAGAATTATTAAAAAAAAATTACTCTAAAAGAATTATTCTAAGAATAAGAATTATTCTACCGATATTCTATTCTATTAGAATTATTCGAAAATAATATTTATATGTAATAATATAATTTCTCATACATATATATTTTTATTTTACTTATAATATATATATATTTCCAGTAAACTTAGACAATCATTTTTAAGGGAAGTCAGATAATATGAAAGAAAATCTTTATTTACGTTGACAAAGTTTTTGCTATATTGCAGTATTTTGTTATTATTCGTTTAACCCTTTGAGCTCTGCCAGGTGAATTTTCACCCACATAAAATCAAAAAATTTTAATTCAATTAAAATTACTCGATTTCAAAAGCAAAAACTGCGTTTTGCAGGTTTTATTAGACGACAGATTACTCTCTGCAAATATCTAGTTGGTTTTTTATGCGATCTTTTAAAACACTCCAATTTTCAAAGTTTGGAAATTTTGTATTTTTCAAGCATTATAAAGAAATATGTTTCAAAGGAGATAACTTTTTTCGCTCTTGGACACTTCAAACATTTATAATAATTGCATGCAAATTACTAAACTGAAAATTTAAATAATTACATTAGGATATAAATAAGTGATGGTAGAATTTTCTATCACCAGAGCTCTAAGGACTTGAAAAATGTGATTTGTCACTAGGTGGCAGCACTACCAATTACACACTAGACAGTGTTTTAATCAAAATATGAATGCTTATAATTTAATTACAAGGAATCTAAATTTGGGTTTAATTCAGCAGATTGACGAGTTTATTATGTTTTAAATATTTCTAAATAAAAATTAAATATTTTTAACATCTGTTTCATTTATAAATTTGATGCGTTTTTGATTAGTTTGTATTTTTATATTATGATTTTAAAATTTTTAATTTTCTCATTTAATAATTTTTTAAAATATATTAATAGTCTTAGAATTTGTCTAAACAATGTAACTGCTTAAAATATGTTGAAATTTTAGCAATTATAGTAATTTTATAATAACTTTGCGGTGTTCATTTCGTGTATTTGCATGTTGAAATGAGAGCTCTGTTCGTAGAAAAACTTCCCACGTCCCCCAGCCTAAAGAGGGTATTTAATATTTTTACACAATTAATTACTTATAAATTAAAATTAATAATGAAAGTAATAAAAGTAATAAAAGTAATTAATTAAAAATTAATCACATAATTCAATTTCAGACAGCCCCCTAATCACATTTTAAGTGTTTTTCTAGCATATTTTTAAAATTTTAATAACCCGGAGCTCAAAGGGTTAATAATGTTAATAGTACAAATGTAAACAGTTTAAAAGAGTGTGATGAGTTATTGTATAAAATAATAGTTTTTAGAAAATTAGATCACTCCTTACATTTCATATTTCTTACAAACAGCTTGAAATTTAATGATTATGCTTTCACATTATCAAAAAATAGTTGTCGAACAGATTTCAAAACAATCGTTATACCTATTTATATTGATTTTGTAAAAAAGTTGAATATCGTTACTTAATCCTATATTTTATACCCTTGATTACGGGCCAAAACTGGTAATTAATATTTTTTTTAATGTACCAGAATTTACAAAAAAATTTCTTTCTGATAGATTTCTCTTGAAAATATCCCGTTACTTACGTAACTCTACAGTCCGTAGGGATCTAAAAACAACCACCCTGCGTAAGCGTATCAACGACTGAGCAAAAAAATTCTACGATAAAATCTTTGATCTTCCTAACGAAATCGTAACGGAGCTACCGGATTATGACGCCTCTGAGCCCCACCACCGGAAATGCCCCCGGTTTTCTATAATTATGAACACCCAGTAACTGGGTGCACCACGCTAAGATTGCCTCTTATCTATATTTTTCTCTTTTTATAAACTTTTTTATTTCTTATAAAAAAAATCTCTCTATAAGTGCTATAGAGACAAAAAAAAATTGTAAAATATAAAAAATGTATGGCCCTGATGATGACTTTTTTTGGTTAATGTGGACTTTGCTACCCCTAACTTTTCTTCCCCATGCTTGGCGAGAGCATCACTGAACAGTGCTAACTTTTACCTATTTTTAAACCCTTCTCGTAGTTTTTCAACTGCAGTTTGTCTATTTATTTTACTTTTTTAGATTCTTATTTACTTTTTTATTCCTCTCAAGTCTTAACTTAATTTGTAATTTTTCTTCCCTTTTTCCTCCTTAATTTTTAATTTTTTCTTAATTCATTTAAATTCCACTCATTAGTAGTTCTCAACTACAGTTTAAATTTTTCCCAATGGCTCATAATAACATAAGATTCTTCATTTCCTAGTCTGGGTGTTAAGCTGTTATCAGCTAGGAGACCCCTTAATGCTGCTCACTTGTTCAGCATCTGTTCCTAGTATAAGTATTTGGTAGAGATTATTTTTTAAAAGTGGTACGAATAGAATAAAAAAATAATCACGGGGACGTATATGACCTGACCCCACCCCGTAATCAAAGGGTTAAGTGGTTATTTTTACACAAGATTTTACATCTTTACAAAAAAAAAAAAAAAAGAGTTATGAAAAAAGTATTTGAAATTGAATTGTGTTCGAGACATTTTTAATGGAAACTACAGCTGATTTAAATTATTACGTTTTAGCTTAAATGAATTAACTTGTTGAACGATCTAGTAAAATCGTATTTACTTTAAGTAAAAACTTCATTTCCTTACCTTAGGGAAGGAAAAACTTAATAAAATCTAACAAACCTGAAAATTTGACACTTAGAAGAATGACCATAAAAACGAACAATTTAACGTCTATATGGAGTATTGTGAAACTTTTTCCCTCCTCTTTTTACTGCTTATAAGGAACATTCGCTCTAAATAGTAACAGAAAGTTTCATACTCTAATTCTAAAACATATATATATTTTTTTTAAAATAAAGAATTCCTCCTAATATAATATTTAGAGCGGCAAACCTAGAGAAAAAGAAAACTCTTCTCGTAAAAATTAATATCATAAAAAAATAGCCCAGTAGCCACTTGGCAGCTCTAGATTTTAAGCTTTTGTCGAAATTCGATAGCAACAAAATACACTGAGTGAGTTGATTCAAGCAGTATTTAGTAAGGCTTATTGTTACGCTTAAATTCTCTTTTGAGAACACTCAAGCCTACCTGTGAAAGAAACACTTAACACACTTATACGTTATTACAAGTCCAAGAGCGTTCGTTTTCGAACACTTTTACCTTCCAAACATTTCAGTTTCATCTTGAATACCATGTGTTCGTGCCTCTTAACCTCTAATTTAAGCGCCACCGTAGTTATGAATATTAATGCAAAATAGAATAAAGAACATCTTATTTCTTTTCGACCCCACCTCACTATCATTCATGCTTTATTCGATCACTGGATCGTAACCCAGCATCTGACTTGAATTTATTTCATAAAGACCTACGACTTCTTTTGTTATTAAAAAAAAAAAAATCTCATTTGAGTGTACTTATTCTTGTACGGCACAGTTACCTATTACTCGTGCTTAGTCACCCATTGAAACGTCACTAGAGGTGCAGTGTAATAGGTTCTTGAAGGACAAGTTCGATATGCACAAGTTTTTCAATTGACCAAGTTGTATAAAATAGTGTTGTGTGGATATTTGTTTTCTTTCTCTGATTTTATGCAGAACTTTGTAGGAGTTTAGCCAAGCAGAAACGAGGATTCTTTTGATGTCCTCCGCCAAATGATAATAAAAAGAATTACAATTTCGGTTGAAAAAAAAAAAGATTTGTTTGCTGAAAATAGAATCTACAGCTATTGAATAACATGGAAAAAATTATTTAAATTCATAGCAACAGGGGAAAGTCCTTTTTTTCGTTATTGTTATTCCTTTCTTTATTTTCAGTTGTGATATATTGACTTCCGTCAGGTTTCTGACATTGGATAAAACACAATTATAGATTATATGCTACAACAACCCTGTTGATAAATAGGAATAAATGGTAATCAGGGGAAAAAAATTATTGAATAATAGGCATATACATCTTACATAGCATAAAAGGGAAATGCAATAAAGTTTACCACATAGAAGATTGTGATGAATAAAATTTAAGCCCAAATTATGTTTAAGTGTTATGGCGTAAATGAAAATAATGAGTCGAAAACTTGTATTTCCTTAATTGTAACTTATACAATTTAATTTTAATTTTAATTTAAGTTCGTGTCTATTGAATAGGAAACTTGTAAATTAAACGGCCGTGTTTATTACGTGGGACGGAAATGTTTTCATTTTTAACGACATGGGGAACAAGCTTTTATTCTGTTTTTAGTCATTCTTTCTCACTTATGCACAGGCGAAAGAAAATTTTATAGAGGAGAAGACTATCGATTCGTTGCAATCCTTTCTTCCAAGTGATGATAAGCATCCGGGTTTATGTGGGACGTAGATCTTCCACGATTTGTCCTGCCGGACTTGAATAGTTTTAATTTTTCTTAATGAATGTACAGGGTGTCCCAAAAGTCTCCGTACAACTTCAAAAATTGATTTTAAAAAATATTAGGCCTACAGCAAAAATAATTACAACAGTACATAGAGTAACTCAAAAAGTTTTTTTCTACTACCTTAGTATACTTCTATATGAGATCCTTTCGTTGCACGCGACGTTTCCATGCGATGAAGCATTTCAACTGCAAATTCGAAGCGTTTCGCATGATCATCAGTTTGTAACGCTTGCACCATCTGAATTTTGTAGGCTAAAAGTTGTAATCATTTATGAAGCACTCTGTATGTTGCGATTTTTTGACATAATAAGCTCTTGTGATGCTTTTCGAATTGATTTTACAGGGCTCCTAGAAAAAGTTTCACGTACTCGTTCCGCACTTGTTGAACTGCTTCACCGCATGGAAACGTCGCGTGCAATGAAAAGATGTATGTAGATCTCATGTAGAAATATACTAAGATAATAGAAAAAACTTTTTGAGTTACTCTATGTACTGTTGTAATTATTTTTGCTGTAAGCCTATTATTTTTTTAATCAATTTTTGAATTGGTACGGAGAGTTTTAGGACACACTGTATTATTTTATAATTTTACTAGAGTAATATAATTTTACTAAGAGTCGTGTAGATAAACATTAGGCTCCGGGTAAGGACTTTTATTATCCCCACATCTAAGTGGAGTTATTGACTTTTTCCTTTGGCTTACTTAACACGAGGCCTACAAAATTGTTTTGGATGTTATATGATGAAAACAGCAATTCAATTTTCCGTGGCTGTTAATAAAAAGAGTCTTCTTCGTGCATTTGCAAAATATTTTGTAGGGTATGTTTCAAAAACTGGTAAATCACTTGGTGTCGATGAGTCTAAAACACCGATCCTGAGTTGTGTTTAGGAAAAACCATTTTAACCATTTAAAATTGCAAAAAAAGTGTCTGTTTAATGTTTAAAAATTGCAGTTTCGTTAGGAATCATGTTTGTGATTTAATAATACCATAAATTAATTTTTATCCAGTTTATTTTTTAATTTCGGCAGTGTATATATAAGATAAAGATATTACGGTTGTATTACGGTCACAAAACAATTCCAGAGATTGTATGGATAAACAGTATAATTTTAAAGAAACAACACGTATTATCTCCAATTTCTTCTTATAAATTCACTCGACATTTCGATTTTAATTTTTCTTTCATCTTAGCATTTAACTAATATTTATTTAATTTAAATAGACAAGAAACCTGTTTTGGAAATTTTGTATCCGTCCTTATAAATGTGCGTGCTCACGCTTTTACCATAAACAATCTACATAAATAAATCCCCTGAATATCTCGTATTGTATTATTAATAAAAAATCTTGTAAGAACACATATGTAATCATAAGCATGTAAAAATAATTCAGAATATTAAATCATCTATTGAACTGCATTTCTTACAACTAAGTGACATTGTTAACTCATATTTTCCTTCAACACACCTAACTTGTCGTAATTTCGAGACGAAGAACATCTATAAACCTATCAAGAAATTAGACAGTTGTTATAAAAACGAGAAACAGCTGTACCAAGTGTATTTCCATAATATCACTCCTCTGTTTTTGATTTACACATTTTAAGAAGGCAGTCAACAACAATATCAACGGGTCATGTCATATTTTTTACAGACAATACGCCCTGTGAATGTGAACTTTGGATTAATAAAGCAATAAAATAAATGCTAGAAGAAAAAAATGAAATAAAGTATCGGTGATGCTAGTCATAAAAAATATTATACTGCAGTTGAAGCATGCGTATCGCTGCAATAAAGATTTTGTGAATCATGCAAAGAGGTTATGAAGATGTTTCAGAATTTTAGAAGCGTTGAGGCGTATTTCCGTTTAGTAGAGTGATAAATAAAGAAAAATATTAAACTAGGAATAACTAAGATTAAATCTTTTTTTCCTAATGTCGAATAATATTTTCGTGAAAGGGTAAAACAAGACATATTTTATAGCCCGTGATATTTTGTTTTGATTTTAATCTGTCTTGTTCAAATGATTTATTATCAGGGGTGTAGTGGGGGGTTCACTGAGGTAAACGTCCTGGATTCTATTAAAAGGCTGCGTATACCCTCTGTTTCTCAAATGAAGCTATTGCGCATACTCTCGTCCTGTACGTCCATGACTCTAGCGTATACCCTCTGCCTGTAACACATATTCTCTGGGTTTTTTAAGACTATAACTTTGTTTATTATTACTATAAAAATAAATTATACAAAATGTAAACAGAGTTTTCAAATTGCCTATACCAATTTTAGAGATATGAGACCTCGGATCCTATTCTATTTTATAATCGCATTTCATAAAGGGTGGTCCATCTGTTGGTTACTTTTTTTTTATTATGAAAGAAAACGCATTTTTTATGAGTGAAAATCCAAATTCTTTATTGAACATGGAAAGTGGGTCTATGCCATTTATGTATGGAATGCAATATCGCACATGTGGCCACAGTGGCTCCGCTTAAATGCATTCATCCGAACTTCAAAATTTTCTATGCTTTTCCCAGAATGAGTGGATCCATGGCTATAATTTCAGCCCGGATGTTACATTTGAGGTCTTGAATTGTGCGGGGGGGGGGGGGGGGGGCATTGGCGTACACTTTACTTTTCAGAAACTCCCAAAGAAAATTATCCATTGGGGTTAAATCGTACGATCTTGGCGGCCAATTCACATCAGAATGTCTTGAAATTACGCGATCTCGAAATTTCTCGTTCAATAAGTTGATGGTTTGGCGAGCAGTGTGGCCATTGCACCAATGTTGTGTTGTCGACGAGTCATTAATTGCAAATGACATACATTTGATAATTCATACATGCATGACACATGACAGCTGACACAAATAACCTGTGAAATATTCACAGTTCAAAAAAGAACCAACAGATGGGCCACCTAATATAATTCGACAATTGTTTAATTTTCTAAATAGTAGAAATATACAGAACTCCCATTTATTCAAAAACGGCGATATCAGTCGTCAGAAACATGGTGTCTATCTAAAGTAGCTATGCACAACGTGATGAGACCATTTATAGCGTACCAAATAGCGACAAATTTCAAAGTTACCGTAGCTATCTCGAAAGTGTTACGAGATACGGGAGGAAAGTCTGCTACAAAGTTGTACAGCCATTGCGCTCAATATTAAAACATGTGGACAAATATGCATTAACAAGCATTTTTTTCTTTAGGAATTTACAAACATATTTATGTTTGCATGTCTTAGCGATGTAGAAATCCCGTTAATTAAGTAAAAATATTGCTTAAATTTGAAAGTACTAACACCAATTTTAGAATAATAGATTTATTAATTAAATTGAACAAAATATTTTTCATTCACCGGTTTTTGGGGATAACCTGCCTTATGAACCCTCATCTTTTACGCTGGTACTGAATATGCTACAGTAGGAATGCAAATAGTTCAACAACATGAATATAAATAGATCGAGATGAAATTTTCGTTCTAATAAAAACTTAAGCTGTATTGATCACATAAAAGAGTTTCACAAATATACACTGTAAAGAAAAATTAATGAACAAAATATTTTTCAAATGTCTTCGAAAAAAAATCGTTTCTCATAATTAGTAAAAAGTTTTTTTTTTTTTTTATCGAAATTTGCAGGAAAAAATCCTTTTAAACTTAAAATGCAGACTCTCCAAAAATATATTTTTGTGCATTGAGAATTTTATTCTTTATTCTAAAGTATAATATAAATTTGTGATACTTCTATATTGAATTCTTGAAGAGAACAGGTGAAAATGTATACCATTCTGTTAACAAGGAAACAACTTTTTTTCTATGCCTTCGTAAAACGACGAATTTATTTGTATGACCTCTAACGAGATCATTTTGCAACTTCTTCAAGATATAAAATAGCTAAAAGAAATACCATGTCAAGCGCTAAATGTTTTCTTTTCCTCTAATACCTGAATTTATTTCCCTTATAAATATTTTCTTATATAAATATATTTTCTTACATAAATACAAATTCTGATTTCACTACTTTCTGGAAAAGACAAGTAATGCCGAGAAAAATTTTGATTTAATAATATTCTGCTTTAACAGGAACTTGCACAAGAAAAAAATAAGACCTAAAACGGGTAGAAATTTACTCGAATTGAGTAGAAAGATGCTTAGGTATGAGGTTACCCAATTTGGGTACCTATACCTGTTTTGGTTACCACTTGTATCCATTTTGGGCACTGTTAAGTACTCATTTTGAAAAAAAAAAATCCAAAATGGGTATTTAACAGTGCCGGACCTCTTTTGCTTACCACTGTGTATCCATTTTGGGCACTGTTAAATACCCATTTTTTTTTGGGGGGGGGGGGAATCCAGTGGATACACAATAGTAACCAAACAGGTATATGGACTCAAATTGAGTAACCTTATACCTAAGAATATTTCTATCTGTGTGAGTCATAAAATATGTCACTTTAGTCTTTCATTAAGCATCACACTATGCAACTTCATGATATCTACACGATGACCACCGCAGATATTAGCCTATGGTAAAGATATTTTATGTTTGTTTCTCTGTTTCAAAGGCAACAAGTAAATTACGCATAGTATAAAAAAGATAAATGTTTCTTAATACAGGCAGATATAATGTAACAACAAACGACAATATTCAACAATCTCTTCCAAGTTTCCCACGATTCCGAAAATCGTGCTTTTTCTTCAAAACCTCAGAAACCAATATTACTTATGAGATTTAAAGAAGCATTTATAAAAAATAAAGTGTATTTTGCTACAACTGATTTCGAAATTTTTCCGAGTAGTCTTTATAGTGTATTAATAAGTTGCTATCGATTTTCAGTAGATATTTTCATGTTCAACAAACATGCTTTACAGACAAACATCGTAAATTAACAGCAGTAACATTAACATTAAAATTAATATTATTTTGTTATATTTGCATGCATGAATTCAGTCACGCAGTTTAATACTTAAGGGGACTCAGTGCTTGAAAACTTTTCAAAAAATTAATTTTTTTTTATGATCTATTTTGATTAGGAAATTAATTCTGAACACAGTGCAAAAAACCGCATAAAAGTATTTGCATTTTTAACGGAGTTATAAGCATTTATTTTACAATCATTTTCAAAGCCGTACAATTTAATTGGACGCCAGTTTCTGTTTTAAAAAAAATAATTTGGATACAAATAGAATTCCAGAAAAACCTACATATGAAGATTTAAAAGATAACAGAATTATACATATTAGAAGAATAAAGGGTTGCGGACGAAGATGGGCCGCTCGCCGCGGCGGTTGACCCCCCGCCGCTTTTTTTTTTTTTTTTTTTTTTTTTTTTTTTTTCAATCTCGCTTTTGCTAGAGAGTCTCTTACTCGGGACGTTGCTGGGACCTATGAAACTTGCTTCCGCAAAAGAGTCGGAATAAGGGGAAGAATAAAGGGATTTGATGACAACTAGAAAACTTAAAACTAGAATCAAAGAACATATAGCAGACATCAAATACAACAGAAGAACCACGGCTTTGGCCAGATTATACAGCGAAGAACCTTTACAGATCGATTTTAAAAATAGCAAGTTAATTTATACATCAAAATTTTATTTACCATCCATAATCCGAGAATCAATAGAGATATTTTTACGCAATAAGAATATCTGCAATGATTCAGTGTCCATAGAATTACATAAAATTTGGAAAGAGATGCTATGTAATTTTAGTAACAATAGTAGAAATTAATCCACGCTCGCAAATAGCCAAGTTAATTTTATTTTTATATTTATATATTTATATTTTGCAATGCTTTTCATTATGCATGTTACCTCGTGACATTGTTTACCATGTTATTGTTTTGAAAATTAATCCACGCTCACCAATAGCTAATCTCATCTTTTAAATTAATTTTATGTTTACAATGTTTTTCATTATGCATCATGTCGCGTGACATTGTTTACTATGTTTGTTGTTTTAAATTATGTGAAAATATTTTCTATCGTTGAATGATTTTGAAAATGTTGCCGTTTGTGCAACGAAACGATCGTCAATCTTAATAAAGATTTTCTATCACTTTTTACAGCATTTTTTAACTTTATCTGTTTATAAGTGATTATTATACATGCGTTTATAGAATTATACATGTAAGCATACTTTTCAAAAAAATTAGTGAATATTGTTTGTTGTAAAACGTGTCATTCAGCAATTGAATTTACCGAAGAATTCGTTTTATAATTTCAACTTTAAACTGCGTTTTCTCAAAACTTGATTTTTGTCGACTATCCGTAAGATTAAAAAAAAAAAAAAACTATTTAATGGAATGGCTTAATTTTTTTTTTTTTACATGTATATAACATCATTATCGACAGAATTAATTAATATATTTTAGATAGTTTAATATTTTGAGAATTTTTAATGAAAAAAAATTGTATTTTTTAGGGGTTTTTAAACTTTCAAATTTTAGAGGTTTTTTTTATAAGGTTTCCTTTGAGTGATAGTTATATCCTTAATTCATTCTTTCCTGATCATTTTAAAGCAATAGTTAGGATCTTATGTCAGTTCAACGTTAAGATATCTTACGGAAAGCAAAAGGCACGGTCGATACGTTCAAGGCGGTCGTTAGGTTTATTGCCGCTACGCGGCGATTAGGCGGTCACCCGTCCCGATACCAGGAATCAAACCCGTTCAGCTGGTGCTTCCCGGCAGGTAGGGGCCTGGTCATCGGTTAGAAAGAAAAACGACATCTTACGGATGGGGATATGACGCCTAATTTTTTTTTTCGAAAATTGTTTTATATAAATTTTGCTATATTTTTTTATTTTATTACATTGAAGTACTTCATTTTATAATTTTATAAGACTGCAAACATGCCTAAAAAATATCAGAAAGTTTAAATTAGGTACAATGAATACTTCTGCTTTTATATGCACCCGAAGCGTTGTTTACATGTTTTCCGGTAGCTATCAAGCCATGAACTCCTTAAATGAGAATTAGCAGAATCCTAAAGAACAATATTCCGGATTTTAAAAACTGGTTAATGCACTTTAAAAACAACTCGGAAACGTTTCCGAAAATCAGTAGTGGAAGAAAAAAAAAAACGTTATCTTTATAATACTTTATAAATCTCGAAAATGGTTTCTGAGGTTTCTAAAGATAAAAAATACTTTTCGGAATTTTGGGCAACTCGGAAGATGTTATTGTATGTTTTCGTACGTGGTTATATTTCATTTCCTCAGATTAAGAAACATTAGTCTCTTATTTCAGTACAGGAGCCTATCACTAAGTGGGATTATGTCTAATTATGTCTAAACTATTGCACTGAAAATGCAGCCAATTTTTATTATTATAAGTATAAACAAGTCCAAGTCAGTCAAAAAACAGGATGAGGTGGCCTTTAATGCATATACTGCTTAATTGATTACAGTATATATACAATATATATTAGTTGATCTAATATACACTTCATAGAGAAATTAGCAAATAAATGATTTTTATGATTGTATAAAAGTCAAGTATTTTATACAGAAAGAAAAAAGAAAAGAAAAAATAAAGTAAAAAAAGTAATAATGTAGTAAATACAATAAAGAAAATACAAAATACAAGACTAAGTACAAAACAGAAAAAAGAACACTAAATACCAAATACAGGAAGCAAGAGATTTATCGGCAATCGGAAAACCCTTTAGAAGAAAAAGTAAAATATTTTATACAGAAAGAAAAAAGAAAAGAAAAAGTATAGTAATAATGTAGTAAATACAATAAAGAAAAGTACAAAATAAAAGACTAAAAACAAAACAGAAAAAAGAATACCAAATACAACTAGTATGTTGTGGCCATCACAAAACTTTCTTCTATATAAATCCCGTCAATAAAATCATTTAAATAGTACAAGAAATCACATCAATTTAGTACCAATTCATATCAAAGTATATCTGAATTTAAAGTTGCATGAAAATTCGTGCATTATTTATTGAGATAGAGCTATAGGGGAAATTCTGAAAAATTCAGCATAGCAATGCCACCTGTTGAGCGATTTGCACCAAAACATAAACAGCACTAACTCATATCAAGGTATACCGGAATCTGAAGTCTGTTGAAAATACAAGCATTAGTTCTTGAGTTAGAGCTATTGTGAAAATCAGAAAAAATGCAGCATAGCAGCGCCACCTGTTGAGCGATTTACACCAACACATAATCAGCAGCAATATTTATCAAGTTATACTTAAATCTGAAGTTTGATGGAAATTCGTGCATTAGTTCTTGAGATAGAACTATTGAGGAAATAGTGCAAAATGCAGCACAGCAGTGCCACCTATTTGGCAATTTACACAAACACGTAGTCAGCATAATTTCATATTAAAGAGTAACTGAATCTGAAGTTTGATGAAAATGTATCCATTAGTTCTTGAGATAGAGCTATTGTAGAAATCGTGTAAATCCTGCAAAATGCAGCATAACAGCGCCACCTGTTGGAAGATTTACACCAGAACGTAAACAGCATCTATTCATGTCAAGGACTAACGGAATCTGAAGTTTTATGAAAATCCGTGCATTAGTTCTTGAGATACAGCTATTGCGGAAATCGGGAAAAATGCAGCGTAGCAGCGCCACTTGTTGAGCGATGTACACCAAAAAATAATCAGCACCAACTTATATCAGGGACTACTTGAATATAAATTTTTATTAAATTCTGTGTATTAGTTCTTGAGATAGAGCGCCAACAAAATTTGTGTCGCACACAGACAGACTCACAGACAGACATTTTGTAAAAACATGTTTTTTTGGAATCTCTGACCCATAAAACGTGCAAATCCGTCGAAAATCGGAATTCGAAAATTTTCATGAATCCAATACTTTCTTCTTGTAAAGAGAGAAGAAAGTAAAAAGCAAGAGACTAATCGGAAATCGGAAAACTCTGTAGAAGATGAAGAATGAGATGAGTTTCCAAAAACACACTTATTACGTTTTAAAATCTTCATACAATTAATAATTTTGTTGGCAAGATAAGGCGTGCTAAGGATGAATGAAGTTCAAGACTATGTGTTATCTATACATATTAAACAAAACTATTTTTATAGCGACCAAAACCATGAAGTTTCTCACTATGCGATTTCGTTAATTAAACAGGAGAGGCCATACTGCTACTTACATATGAACATCTTATCTTATATTTTATATTTCAGATACCCTAAAAATAGACGATAGATTGAGTAAGAAGCAAAAAATTAAAATTATACTGATGGTTGAGTCAGGAAGCGGTCGCATGGTTGAATATGGTGGAATCAACTGTAACAGGAAGCATAGAACGAACATCATATACGACACTCTGGCAAAATATCTAAAAAAGAAAAGAAAAAAATAGAAAACAGGAATCCTGCTTTTTCAGAATTTAGTGTCGCCCCGATGACAAAAAAATATATTTATATAAATATAGATACAGTAGAGTCCCTATTATCTGAAGTAATCGAACTTATACCTTTGGAATGGGTCATTTTCTTCTGATGGACTGATGGCTTCCATTATTATGAAACAGTCATTATAAAAGAAGTGTTAGGTGAAAATGAAAGAGCAGTCGTAAAAAGTTATAACTCTGATTTTACGACTGCTCTTTCATCTTCACCTAATGCTTCATTTATAATGACTACTTCATAATAATGGAAGCCATCAGAAGAAAATAACTCGGTGAAAGCGGAAACTCCGATAATCGGGACTCTACTGTAGTTCAGTTTTAAGACTTATAACACGTGTTTTTATTTTACATAAAGTGACGTCATCCACATCCGCTGTAGAATTCATCATTTGCGATCCAGTGTTAAACAACGTCTATTGTAAAGTACGCTGAATAATACACAAATCCAAAAAAAAAAAAAAAAAAAAAAAAAAAAAAAAGAGAGAGATTTCGTCATTCAAAAAATTCGACAAAAAAATCGGCTATCTAAAGATTCACAGCCCTTCATTTGTTTGTATTATTAATATTATAGATATTTAAAATTAAATTTAGTTTATAATAGCTCCCTGTTTTATCAGAAATCATTCACTTATATTTTTTTTAAATAGAACGTATTTTAATTTTTTTTCAGTTTTTATTGGAAAATGGCAACAAAAAGATATAATTGCTATTTTTCTTTGACTTTCTACAGAAATGGAACTCTTCCGTTGCCAATATTAAGCAAATGGCTCTAAAACCTACAAAAAAAAATTAATATCTCAAAAATAAATGGAGATGCAGTTTTCAAACAAATTGCATTAAAAAGTACTTTTTTTCCAATACGACGGTATAAAAATTGAAAATGTGCGATGCTTAGAAGTTAAAAAAATTTCTATAGAGTATTTAATCGTACTGCTTTGTTTTACGTCTGGCTTCTCTAAGGTAACGTTATTTTTTGAAGGCTACACAAAATAAGCTGGGAGAAAGAAATAGTATACCGCACCGGGCGCTAATAGTTGTTAATTTTTCGTATATATAAAAACTTGTACTAAATGTTTTATTATACAGCAAAAAAATGTGGTCTTCGCATTGAAAATATCAGAGTTTGATAAAACTTCAGTGTGAAGACAACCCCTACGCAAGAAAAAAATGCACCTGCCTTTATTTACAGATCATTTCAACAAAATTACGCGGCGAGTAAAATTAGTCTTGGAATAAAGTCTTTTTTCTTTAATACAAATTTTCAAATTCGATCCACCTATATCTTGAAAAATATACTATCATCGATTTTTCAAAAAGTAACACATACTTTTTACATTTTCTTTTTTTAAGTTTCTGGGAGCAAATCATCTCGAAAAAGTATACAGTGTATGTATTTTTGTTATATCTTAATGGAATTAAAAATGATAAAGTTTTGGAATGCTAATGTTAAATCAAAGAGACAAACTTTAATTTATATCTCCTCAAAAAATCATTCAATTGATTTCTACTTTCTTCTATCTTTACAAGAAGAAAGTATTGTACACTATGACGCAAAAGTTTAGACAATGAAGAAATTCTTACATACTTTGAAAAATATTTATTCAATTTTCAAATCACTGCTTGAAATTAATGTGCTGTACATATAAACAATATTTATAACAAAGAAAAGTGGAATTGTGCATATTGCAATAAGTTAAATGGTAACAAAAATAAACTGCTGTCTCAAAAGTTTAGACACAAATTAAATAAAATCGAAATAAACAATTTTTAAAACCTGGTTGCGCATCCATGCTTATGTATTACGTCATATACACGAGATTGCATGGAAGAAACTAAATCTTGCATAGTTTGTGGATCGATATCGTACCATGCATTCTCAATAGATGTCTTAAGTTCCTTTTCAGAAGAGTATTGTCTAGCGTTGCTATAAACTTTGCGACACATGATGCTCCAAAGGTTTTCTATAGGGTTAAGATCTGGGCTACATGCTGGCCAGTCGAGAACTCTTATATTATGGGAATTAAACCAAGATTTTGAATGTTTTGCAGTGTGAATTGAAGCATTGTCTTGCTGAAATTCCCACTGAGGACCCCCTAGAAGCTCAGCAAATGGCAGTAGGTTTTCTTCTAATGTCTGTGTATAATGCTGTGAAGTTTGACGACCACTGGTGAAGGTCAGAGATACTTGTCCATTATAGCAAAAGGCTGCTCAAACCATCACCGAGCCCCTTCCTTGTCTGCGACTAAAAAAACGTCGAGGTTCCTTCCGCAAGTCATGCCAATACGATAAACAACCATCTGGACCATCCAGATTCCACTTTTTTTCATCGCTAAATATGACTGACTGCCATTTCTCTCCATATGACATATGCTTTCGAGCCCACATAAGTCTTTGTAACTTATGATGTGGTTTCAGAGCTGGTTTCTTCTGCATTTTGCTATAAACGATTGTTCCTTTTTCCAAAATTCGTCTACGAATCGTATCCTTTGATACAGAGAGTCCCGATGAGCTTTGAACTCCACGTACGCTCATTTGTTGAGTACTCGCTAATCTTTGTATCAGGCGATCCTCTCGTACATTTGTCACACGTGGCCTCCCAGACCGACATTTTGCTTTATATTCGGAACCACTCGATAAAACTCGATAAATAGATTTTTTTGACCTATTAATAATAGCAGAAATTTCAGAAACGCTCTTCCCTTCACCTTTCAACTGCCATATCCTTGAAACCTCATTCACTTGAATTTCTTTAGCTCTCGGCATGTCGACTATGAAGCGCAATCGTTTGCAGAACTTAAGTACTCCAAATTTGTGACATCATTGATTCTAAATTTGCATATGCCAGCGAATATTCAAAGAAATTTAGAATAGTGTCTAAACTTTTGCGACAAGCACATTTGAATTTTTATGAAAAAAATTAGTATTATAGCAAATAAAACGACTGTCTTTTGTACATAGCATTTTAAATCAGTTTTTGAATATATTTACAGGTTTTTGTAATTCTGACGTCATAATTCTACATTTTAAAGCTGAATGACGTCATTGTCTAAACTTTTGCGTCATAGTGTATCTTTACAGAAAAAAGTACTGGATTCGTGAAAATTTTCGAATTCCGGTTTTTGACGGATTTACACGTTTTAGGGGTCAGAGATCACGAAAAACATGTTTTTAAAAAATGTCCGTCTGTGAGTTTTTCTGTGAGTCTGTCTGTGTGTCTGTGTGTGACACAAATTTTGTGGGCACTCTATCTCAAGAACTAATGCACGAAATTTAATAAAAATTTATATTCAGTTAGTTCTTGATATAAATTAGTGCTGATTTGTTTTTGGCGCAAATCGCTCAACAGGTGGCTCTGCTCTGCAGTTTTTTTTTTTTTTTTTTTTTTTTTTTTTTTTTTTTTTTTTTATACGATTTTCGTAATGACTCTATCTCAAGAACTAATGCATGTATTTTCATGAAACTTCAGATTCAGTTAGTTATTGATATGAGTTGATGCTATCTATGCTTTGGTGTAAATTGCTCAGCAGGTGGTGCGCTGCTATACATTATTTTTCCTGATTTCTGCAATGGCTCTATCTCAAGAACTAATGCGTGGATTTTCATCAAACTTCAGATTCAGTTAGTCCTTGATATGAGTTGATGTTTACTACGTTTTGGTGTAAATCGCCCAACAGGTGGCGCTGCTATGCGGCATTTTTCCTGATTCCCGCAATAGTTATTTCTCAAGAAGGGATGTACGGATTTTAATCAAACTTCAGATTCAGTAATCAAGTTGACTTAAGTTGTTGCTTATTATGTTTTGGTATATATCGCCCAACAGGTGGCGCTTCTATGCAGAATTTTTTACGATTTCCGCCATAGCTCTACTCAAAATCTAATGCACGGATTTTCACGAAACTTCAGATTCAGTTAGAAGTTGACATAAGTTGTTGCTGATTAGATTTTGGTGTAAATCATCTAACCAGCTGCATTTTTCAGGAAGTATTAACATGTATGCGATAGAAGCAAGTTTTGGGATTGCCACATCTGACTAGTTTGTTGTTATTTCCAGTGAGATACATTGAGTGGATCCAACTCTAATCTAGACATTCTTTGATTTACTCAAAGGATACACTATGACGCAAAAGTTTAGACAATGACGTCATTCAGCTTTAAAATGTAGAATTATGACGTCAGAATTACAAAAACCTGTAAATATATTCAAAAACTGATTTAAAATGCTATGTACAAAAGACAGTCGTTTTATTTGCTATAATACTAATTTTTTCATAAAAATTCAAATGTGCTTGTCGCAAAAGTTTAGACACTATTCTAAATTTCTTTGAATATTCGCTGGCATATGCAAATTTAGAATCGATGATGTCACAAATTTGGAGTACTTAAGTTCTGCAAACGATTGCGCTTCATAGTCGACATGCCGAGAGCTAAAGAAATTCAACTGAATGAGGTTTCAAGGATTTGGCAGTTGAAAGGTGAAGGGAAGAGCGTTTCTGAAATTTCTGCTATTATTAATAGGTCAAAAAAATCTATTTATCGAGTTTTATCGAGTGGTTCCGAATGTAAAGTAAAATGTCGGTCTGGGAGGCCACGTGTGACAAATGTACGAGAGGATCGCCTGATACAAAGACTAGCGAGTACTCAACAAATGAGCGTACGTGGAGTTCAAAGCTCATCGGGACTCTCTGTATCAAAGGATACGATTCGTAGACGAATTTTGGAAAAAGGAACAATCGTTTATAGCAAAATGCAGAAGAAACCAGCTCTGAAACCACATCATAAGTTACAAAGACTTATGTGGGCTCGAAAGCATATGTCATATGGAGAGAAATGGCAGTCAGTCATATTTAGTGATGAAAAAAAGTGGAATCTGGATGGTCCAGATGGTTGTTTATCGTATTGGCATGACTTGCGGAAGGAACCTCGACGTTTTTTTAGTCGCAGACAAGGAGGGGGCTCGGTGATGGTTTGGGCAGTCTTTTGCTATAATGGACAAGTATCTCTGACCTTCACCAGTGGTCGTCAAACTTCACAGCATTATACACAGACATTAGAAGAAAACCTACTGCCATTTGCTGAGCTTCTAGGGGGTCCTCAGTGGGAATTTCAGCAAGACAATGCTTCAATTCACACTGCAAAACATTCAAAATCTTGGTTTAATTCCCATAATATAAGAGTTCTCGACTGGCCAGCATGTAGCCCAGATCTTAACCCTATAGAAAACCTTTGGAGCATCATGTGTCGCAAAGTTTATAGCAACGCTAGACAATACTCTTCTGAAAAGGAACTTAAGACATCTATTGAGAATGCATGGTACGATATCGATCCACAAACTATGCAAGATTTAGTTTCTTCCATGCAATCTCGTGTATATGACGTAATATATAAGCATTGATGCGCAACCAGGTTTTAAAAATTGTTTATTTCGATTTTATTTAATTTGTGTCTAAACTTTTGAGACAGCAGTTTATTTTTGTTACCATTTAATTTATTGCAATATGCACAATTCCACTTTTCTTTGTTATAAATATTGTTTATATGTACAGCACATTAATTTGAAGCAGTGATTTGAAAATTGAATAAATATTTTTCAAAGTATGTAAGAATTTCTTCATTGTCTAAACTTTTGCGTCATAGTGTACTACTTTTAATCGTGAAAACCATTAATAAAGTAATATAAAAAAATTATCAATTATGATCTGCATAAATTTTTACTTAAAAAGTATAAGCTTAATCAAAAACATAGTTGTGTAAGTTTACAATTCATTCTTATCAATAATCTTCCTATTAATTCTTTATATCTTTCGAGATATAAGGAAATTTTATTTTTCGTCGGTTCGAAACAGACTTAAAAAAACCGTTTCCTGTCATCGTTTAACAACATATAAGAAAATGGTGAAGAGCAATCAAAACATTTAGACTAAATTTTATTTTAAATAATTTGTTTACATGTAATGTTTCTTTCTTTCTTTTCTTTTTTTACATTAATATACTTTTTTGTATAACTTTGGACATTTTCTCTGTATAATCTTGATGTATTATTATTATTATTATTTATGGATAAACCCTTAATAATTTGTTTTATAACTCTATGAAGATTTAAGAAAAGTATATAATCTATACCTCTTTCCGATGTACTTTCATTCATGAAACTCAAATATGGTCTCAAAAGTGGATGGTACGAATTTAAAAATCAAAAGTGATACATTTTCTAATATGTAGACGATCCCTATTACAAAAATTGGAAATAATAATTGTTTTTGTTTTTACTGAAAATGATCTGTGAATAAAGCGAGTATATCGTTTTATTTATTTTTTCACACAAAATATACAAATGCATTTGCTGAAGAACCCCAAATTATATAATCAAATGAGTATGCCAACATTTTTTTTCCTTCTGTAACTATGTACGTACACTTACTTATATTAATCAAAACGTTATCATCGATGATGTTGTAAAGACTATGTTGTATGTTTCTTTTTTTTTTTTTTTTTTTTGTCACTCATTTGCGTAGTTTTTTAAATTAAAGTGTAAATTTTATATAGCCTGATATCAAAATGAGACAAATTTGCAGAAACTCTTTTCTTTAAAAAATTTATGTGGAATTTTTAAAGTCTTTGCAACTGAAATCTCGTTTGTACAGTCCAAGAATGAAAATAAAAATGAAAAGAAGAGATATGTTTTAAGATAAGGGCATATTTTATGTTGAATACTTGGAAAAAAGTCAATGAACGTTGAAAATCAAAGCATCATGTAAAATATTCGATCTGGTTTATTAAGAGCATGTAATATGTCTTTGTTTAATGCCATATTTTGAATACCGCCCTAACATTCAGACATTAGGAACTGACAGCGTGCTGACTACATGGAGCATTTGAAAGAGTTTGGAGCCCTTTTCGTTATAAAAATCTTATTTACATATTCATTTATAAGTTAAGTAAGATTTGAATATTAATTATCTTCTATAAAAATTAATCATTATTAAAAAATAGTTTTATTACTCCGGTAAAAAAAAAAAGAAAGCTAAGACTTAGAATGAATTTATTATTATTATTATTATTATTATTATTATTATTATTATTATTATTATTATTTTGAATGATCTTTTGAAAAATTAAAATTTAGTTATCGCCGAATGATCATTGAAATTTAACACTATGTGAGGATTTCAAACAAAAGTGCAATTCCATGAATAACACTTACTGTGCTTTTTGAAATATATATTTTAAACTCTACACCTTTAAATCGACATATTTTTTTCTTTTTTATAATAAAACAAATATACTATAAAAGCAATGGAAAAGTCTATAAAGAACGAAGCCTTCAGTAAATAAGTCATACATCATTCTTGTCACCAAATAAAGAATCCTAAGAAACAAACTTGTTGGTTTCTTTCATCACCATTCACATTCTTACTCGTAAGTTGTGAAAGAAGTTGTTGTTCCGCACCTCAGCTGTAGAATTATTCCATCTTCTGTGGAACTGCTTCGTTTAGTTTTACGGAGAAAAATCAAAAGACGGTATCATAAGTGAGAATTTTTCGATGTTGCTCTTCAGGTCAAAGTTGATTAAGGTGAAGAGGTTAAGTTGCTAGAGATCTGGTTTTTTACAGCTTGAAACAGACAAGTTTAGTGTTTTAACTTGTTTTGGGACGTTTGCCTAAAGGTATGTTATATAGTGTCAGGAGAACAAATAGAATGATTCTCGTAATAAGAGACAAGATCTTTCTAAAGCAGCGGTTTTTTTTTTTTTGGTTGTTTTTTTTTTTTAGGGAGGAGTGGGGGATAAAAATATCAGATTGATATTTTTCTAGTAATTCTGACATAGTTTGAGAAATATAATAGCCATAAAGCTAAACATTTCACATTTCTCATGATTGAGTACAATGCTCTGTGATATTTCATGATTTGACAAGCAAATCTTGTGTTTTCATTATTATTAAGATTTTTTTTTCTTTAACATACGTTTAGATTCAAGTTGATCAATAAAATTTTTAGATTTTAACTCATTTTTATTTAAATTATGGGTACAGCTTGAACAATACATGGGTTATTTTATTTATATTCATTTATTCTTTTTTATAAATGTGGGAGATCTTCGTCTTCGTGCGTCTTAATTTCACAATAAACTACTACTGGGCGATCCGTAGTACATCAAATACTACTTCTAACTTAGGTTTTAAGTTTTATAAAGTTTCTTGCCTGTCTGTATATATCTCCGTTTCTTATTCTCACACTTAGATTCAAATGGTCGAATTCATCTTCATCAACGAGGAATCTTTGGATTCATTTCAGTAGGTACTATAGCACAGTTTCCCCTAGACCAGGGACGGCGAACCTATGGAATGCGTGCCACTTTTAGCACACGAAATAATAACTTTGGCACGTCATTGCTGTGACTATAAATCAAAATAAAGTGAGATTTCACAAAATTGTGACTGATCTTTTCTAAATTCGATTAAATGGAAATTGACAAATTTTAATTGCGGCATTTTACATTCCAATCTAATTAATAATGATTTCAAAAATTATTCAAATAAATACGATATTTGAAAACAATCGATAAGAATTGGTTCTTAGACATTACAAAATTCCGATGGTAAAGTTATGGCAACTTAGAATTTATTTCAGAGCTATTGAAAGAAGCGTTCGCTATTTTAATAGTTTTTTTGCCTATCTGTTCTTTTGAGTCACTGGTTTCACAAATCAAACCGAAAGCACTTGTCAGATAAAACCGGTTCAGTTTGCATTAAAATCAACCTTAAGATGCAACAACATAAATCAAATTACATCGCATTAAGTTTTTTTAATTATTTTCTAAAATATATTTGTTTTCATAATTATTATAACGTAATACCTACATGTATGTTTCTCGTATTTTTTAAATATTAAAGAAAAATTTTAAGTCATTTTAAACCATTATTTTTCATTCTACTAAATTTGTTAAAAAACAAATGGCACGTTATAGTTACGTAAAATATTTTTTTATCGAATTTGGCACGCGGTAACAAAAAGGTTCGCCAACCCTACCCTAGACAGTTTGAGGATGGTGATGCACCCTTCCTGCCCTTCGATTTACAAATTAGCACCCTCTTTGTTTCTCATCAAAAAATGAACCCTTACATTTTTTGTTTCAAAAAATTAGTTTTGCATAGTAAAAATTTACTCTTTGTTGTCTTGAAAAGATTTCCCTGAATTTTGAATATTAATAGTGGCTTTAAAGGTTTTTAAAATGCCTTAAAAAAAAAAAAAAAAAAAAGTACCCTTTAGCATCTAAAAAGTGCCCTTAAGTATAAAATAGTGCCCAGAATAAATAAGTGCCCTTTTTTCCCACCAGTGTTAAAACATACAAACATGATGAAAATTTAAGTTTAATCGACAGCTATTATATATAAGGATCAATAAAACCATTTACAAAATGGAAATGTTAAACTTTTAACTTTCGTTTCAAAACAGCAATTTCCATCTAAATTCAACTATCCTCTTAACAGAAAATCTACCTAATAAAAACAGTTAGTGGATCGATCAAACATCCTTTAATAATACACAATTTAATCCAAGCACATTAAGCTACACGATCATAACAAGTCCATACTTTCTTCGACTCTTGTGTCCATCCCAGTAACATCTGTCACACCGGCGTTTAATATACTCGTCGGCTAAAGACGTTGTGCATAAATGTCAAGACTCAAACAGATCCCCGTGGAGATGCTTAATGACCAGTGAAAGGTGTTACATCGAACTTACACATCATTACCGCCTAGAGGTAATGGACTGGTCGATTTTGAAAATGATTACTGCTGAAAAATTTCTGTGAAAAGCTGAGGTAAATGCTATGTAATTATTGGTGAATATGGGAGTGTACATCTCTTTGAACTTTCGAAATATTATGTTGCAATTTGGGTTTATTTTTTTCTTCCCTTATTAAGGTATTGATACAAAGATGTCATAAAGATATGTTTGAGAGTGTGATGTATTTCGAAAAATTAGAATTTGTTATCGTCTCTAATTATTTATTTAATCGTCTTATAATATTTAAACTATTGTAAAAATTAACTTTGCTATTCAAATTGATTTATTCTGTATATAAATAATCATTATAAAATTAATGTGTTTTGACAAACACTCAAAGATCCAGTGTTAAACACAGTGCTAAACACTGTTAAACAGTGTTAGTTTAGACAACTAACACTTCGGAAAAAAGATTCAGTTGAGAGCCCCTGTGACGTTTTTCTAGCTGCAATTCATACTCAATTTAAGAAAAACTACCTGATTTTAGGCTTTGGGGGGGATCTGCATGCCCATTGCGGCAATTAGAGTCTGCAAAGAATACATTTCCAGTAAATGTCAAGCAAACATAGATTCTGTAATATTTAGATGTGTAGTACAGCTGTTCTTAGCAAATATCTATCAGTGAAAGTATCTTGATAGTTAATATACAATTATCTTATTCGAATCCAGACTGAACCACGAATTTCATTGCAATAATCATTTTTACCTGCACCTTTTCCATTTCTTTTAGCCACTTGTATTTTGAGCCAGATAAAATATAAGTGAAATATTTTCACAAAAATATAACTTAATTGCATCTAAAATTTTATGGGATATAGTTATAAATTACATTAGCTACAAAGAGTGTATTATGACGAAAGAAAATGAAAAGTTTTGCATTCAACAGAGCTCACAAGCTGATTTGGTGTCATCTACATTGTTCACATGGACTGCGGTGATTGCTTACATCAGTCGTTAATCGTGAGTACCTAGAAATAAGTCAAGCTACTCTAAAAAAATGAATATTCAATAAATGCATCTATATAAATCTCAAAATTTACTCACCGCATAAACAGTAATTTTTTTACTCCTTTTCGTCAATGGTAAAATGTGTGGTTTACGAAAATTTTGAAGACAAATGATAAAACAAAGACTTCAAAAAGGTTTTCCTTTCTGTGATTAAAGTCAGATAAATTAAAATTACATTTTCCTATGTTCATAAGTTGCTTTTAGGAAAAGTAAAATTTCAAGTTAAAAAAGTTTTAAACTTGGAATCTCACTTTTTAAAAAGCAATTTATGAACATAGGAAAATGTAATCTTAATTCATCCATCTCTAATCACAGAAAGGAAAATCTTTCTATGTTTGAGTAAATTTGAATGAATAATTTGATAATAACCAAATTCATAAGGCAAATTCAGACTCAAGGCCTTCATTTATAATTTATCTAGTTTATATGTGAATTTGGCCCTTCTGATGTGATGTTATGTGACAAGGAATTTCGAACTTAATCCTGCATTTCTTGACATAAATTAAGATAGTCAGAAACAAACAACAACAAAATATATCTATATTTATTATAGTACACCTCTATAAACGTTGCGTTACAATTTTAATGTACAGGGTAGTTATAAATAAAGTGTACGTGTTTGAAGGACTCTATTAATTCAACTAAATTGGACTATTTTTAAAAGCTTTGGTATTTACACATTTTAGAGAATGCGAAAACAAGTTCAGCAGTAAAAGACATTAGTTTTGAATTTTACCGAGAGATGCGCTTAAATGTTAGAGTTGTTTTATTCACAAAAAAATAACGATTTAAATCGATATATTTTGAGACGACGATGTTCTTTCATAGCAGTGCTATAATTAGCATCATTTGGATTAAAATACTTTATTATGTGAAAATTTAGCTGGGAGGAATTTTTTCATTTTTCCATCGTATGTAGCGCCATCTCTTTTTAAAAATTGGAATTATTTTTTTTTAATTCCAGAACTTATTTCCGCATGCTCTAAACTGAATAAATACCAAATCTTTTTTTAAATATTTCAAGTAGTTTAGCTTGGACAGCCCTTCAAACACTTGCACTTTAATTATGGCCACCTGGTATATAAAAATTAAATACGGAATTGAGAAATATATTTCTATTGGTATACATTCAAAGTCCAACTCTCCAAGATTAAAAAAAAATAATCGAAATTACTTTTTCATATAACAGATAATTTTCCTTAAAAATCGAAAACTATTCCATTAATAAACTTATTAACTTGAAAAAATATATTTTTTTATTATATAGCTTTATTATCTTTTATTAAAATACTCAATGTATGTTCATTTACTAATGACATCATAATGTGTATGAATGAAAACTGTGTTCATTCAGTCCTTAAAATAAAAGTGATTGATCATGAAGTTTCCGGCGCTGTCAAGTATTATTTTCTAAGATAGCGAAATAGATATCCATCATGATATCTTTATTTAAAGCTGGTGTAATAGGACTTTTTCTCAACGATATTCTTAGTCGAATCACCAAAGATTTGGAGAAAAAAATACATAATTATATTAAAAGAAATATGATTTATGAGAGTCTTGATAAAATGACATTGCTTAATTAATTTGATTAATCAAAAACTTTAATTAAAGTGATTTTAGGAATGATTTTGCATTTGATGAAATCTTATTAATAGAGATTCAGCATCATACGCTTTCATATTCTTTAGCTAAACGTGATAGTAATGCAAAAGTTTTGTTGATTTTTTTTAGGCGATTGAGGAAGTAGAATTACTTAGCATTCGATTACTAAATTTGTATCTGTTAGATATAGTGATTTTTTTGTGTGTGTGAAAAAGTGTCTTTGGAGACGCCAATTTGGTATAATTTTTTGAGTTTTTTGTGATTAAAGACAAAAGATCTTCAAGTTCATTATTACCTTTCCCGAAATATTCCTGGTATAAAATGTATAAATATGAAAGTGGACCTTATGCACGCTACCTGGGACTAAAATTCGTCTGCTGGCACTATTTACTTTTGAATTATTAGCATAGCGTTCTATGGAGTATGTATTATTAATGTTCTTTCGTTAAAAATACAGTAAAAATATTAATTATTGAGACAGTAGATACTTAATATATTGTAATATAAATTCAAAATGTTCTGTATCCAAGATAATTTGTTAAATTTGCAAAATATCGGTTAAACTTTATGTACGCAACCTGGGTCGAGGCTAAAAGTCGCCAGTAGGCGACTGCGCACACTGACATTCTTGCGGTACAGTGTATAGAATAACGGATCACCATACCACCAGCTCTGGAGAGTGACATCGTGTGCATAGGGTCCATTACGTCTGGGATCTTACAGATACAACGACAGAAATAAGTTTTTTGAGGATAGTTATCACGGGTTTAAAAAAAAATACATTTTGAGATTTATTCATGTACTGATGGCAGTTCTGATTGCCTAATATAAATTCAGGCGTATAATATAAATCCAGCTGTAAAATGTCACTCTCTTGTAAAATAATAGATGAGCATTAAAACTATATTATACAATTGCGACTTTTTACTTTATTTGAAAATATGAGCCCATATTGTAAAAAAAATAGTAATATTTCTTTTTAGTATTTTAAGTATTCTTTATTGGGACTTAAGTCGACCTATAGAGGCGCTGATCGCAGCCGTCGGTAAAGGGAAATTGCCCCTTTAACTAATGCTAAAGTGCCATTGAAATCATTTTATTTTTGTAAATTCCTGTAAAAGTTTTAAATATTCGAATTAGGATAATTTTTACTTTTCATATAATACAGAACACAAATGTCACATGAAATCTGAAATTGTACAAAAAAAAAAAATAATCATTCTGAACAAATTAAAAATATATGCAATTCAGTGTGCTTGCATGGGATTTTCCTGAAGCGAGAAGTTATATCTTTTCTCCACCAGATGGCGTATTCGAGCCCTTGAATCGCCAATTGAAATTGGATTTTTAGGAAAAATATTAATTCAATGTAAAAATGTAATTTCAGAGGGAGTTACGACTTGCCTTGAAGTTGATTCAAACGCTTCACCTCATTGACGCATTCTATCATACTTTTGTTTTTATGTTTGGCAACAGTGAGTTTCATTCTCATTGTTGTTGTGATCGCACGTAAAATTCTTAATGAATAATCCGCATAACTTAGCTATTTCGTTAGCTAAAATGACCATGGAGTCATTACTGTTAGAAATAAATATTCATATTTTACTAATGTCAAGAACAGTATCGATTATGTCTTTTCTTCTAGTGGTATTGTCCACAAAATAATTCTGCTAGTAGTTAGTTACTGGCTATATTGTCAGTTACTATAGTTCATTAAAAAATTGTTACTTTTGACTTGATTTGGAAATATGAGACAACATTGTTAAAAATTACAATTAAAATTTCAGTTTCCATTCTGAAATTTATTGGTATGATAAGTATATATATATATATATATTTTTTTTTACTGAAGTTGTCTTATAATATACCAAAGATTTTAAATGTGATTTTTAGGAAAAATATTTATTCAATGTAAAAATTTAATTTTAGAGGGTGTTACAGCTTCCATTGAAGTTGATTCAGGCGCATACTTTTGGTTTTATGTTTGGCAAAAATCCGTTTCATTCTCATTGTTGTTGTGATCGCGCGTAAAATTCTTAATGAATAATCCGCATAACTTAGCTATTGGATATACCGTAATATTTCAACCCAAACCCGACCCGGAACCCAAAATGACACGAAATCTTTTCATCTTTTAATGCAATTATGAAAGTATTCTTCAATAATATCTCTAGCATGAATTTTACTTTTATATTGAAAAATGGACATATCAATATTCTTTAACATTCAAATATGGTAAAACCTCTGAATAGCGGACAATTATTGAATAGAGTCCTGTATCGGGTCGGGTTGTCCCTAATTTTCTTTTTTCTGTACGCAGTGTCTCTAATTTTCTTTCTGCCGTTCAGATTTACTCAAGAATGTTTCTTGTGGGCCATATTTACGTTTTTGCTGGCCGGGTTGTTGGTATTTTCCTAAAAATGTTTGAGCAGAACTATATTACAGACGGAAATATATGCATATTTGAATATGAATGTGAATATATGTATACAATGAGTTTACTGCATGATAAATAAAATGTATATAGGAAATGGGATCATAAATTACTCTTCCTTTACGATACAATTAAGAGCCCTTTTCTTTCTCCAGAAAAAGGAAAAATATTACCAACATTTCGTTTATGATACACGCAAAAAGACATGTATTGTATTTGGGATAATTGATGCACACACACACACGTTATGTGTGGGTATATTCGGAACTTTCCACTGTTCAGAGGTAAAAGCATACAAATATATAAGTGTTAGGAATTGAAAAAGTGTTCGCAAAATAGAGGTGTCCATTATGGAAATTTTATTGTCGTATATAGATTTTTCACCTGAAAAAATATTTTGAACATACGTAAATCGGATCAACCCGCACCTGACTCGAAAAAGTTAAAAACTAAACCAAAACCGACCCAAACCCGAAAAAATGAAAATTAACACGACCCGAACCTGACCCTCAGCAAAAAATTAGAAGTCAACTTGACCCGAACACGACACGCAATGGAAAAAAAAAGAGCTTTATGTCGGGTTGGGTTATACGCAACCGACCCAATACAGGACTCAAGCTCGGATTCGGATTCTGGCTTGTATGTTACTGTGTGTTAGATTTAGTGTTATCTAGTGTTCCGATTTAGCAGGAAAGCCTGGATTTTCAAGGGTTCCAAGACCAACTTTGTGGAACTACCGCACAAGACATCTAAAGTCCCGGATTTTCAGGTTGCACAAATTTCTTTAAATTTGATTTAGTACCATGCTGTTTGTTAGTCTGCATCGAGGGGAACTTAATGCAGTAAAACGTGGGAAAATAGAACCTGCCTATACAGGAATTTTTTTATGATTCCGAAGAATACTGCACAAATCAGCCTGCTAAGTAGAAATATTTTTCCGGTTCTTAGCTATTCTGTTTTTAGAAGTTTTAATTTCTTTCTGTGAAAAGGAACCGGTTTGTAACAGAATCCTGTCTTAAACGTAAAAATTTCAAAAGTTCTTACAGAAGAAATATCATGCAATAACTAATTAATATAGTAAAACTTAGTAAGACGAAAGGTCGCCCGCAAAAATATTCAATTTCACATGTGTTTTCGCCCTAACAACTATAGTTTTTTGGTATTTGTTCCGTATGCCGTAAAAATAGAAAGAAAAAATGTTGATTTTACAGTATAATACCTGGCACCCTATTTGTCAGCACCATATCGTACAGGTCTGCCCCAGGCGACTATTTTTTTATTCTATTCGCACCACTATTTAAAAAATAAATAAATAAATAAAAAGATTTTGTAGTATATTTCTCTTGTAAATGTTCTCGAACAGTACATCAGTAATTTTTATTTTGAGAAGGTGGTGTGAGGTAGAATTAAAAAATAGTCGCCTATGGCAGCCCTGACCGTAAAATCAACAATAATAAACCGTAAAATAAGTAATAATATACCGTTAAACACATTTCTCATAAAATCCTGTTATACACAGGTTTCGTCTTCATAAGATTAACTGCACGCTATGTTCCGATTTAGAAGAAGACGGTTCCACTTTCTTTATCTCACTGTCATGCTTTTTGTTGAAGTAAACATGGCAACACTAGATTCCACTTTAAACAAAGCTCTCGGTCTCATTAGCGCTAGTTTCAATAGGTAACTGTGGCGATTTTATATGTTTATTATTCAGAATTTTACTAGTTCTCGATCCAACCTGTTCATTCCTCAATATTTTATAAATTCATTGTCAAACCCACAAAAATTTATGGTTCAACTGGAACTCCAACTGGTTAATTGGATGGAAAATGGAACAAGGTTTCACCACCTTACGATTGCAGCTACTGCAACACTACATGATGGTTCAACATAGCTTCAATTATTTTGTCAATGTAGTACCTTTTTTTTTTTGAGTCATCTCATATCGTAAAAAGAATTTGAATTACTTTCTATCATAGATTACTCTTAGAGGCTAAACATGGAAGTAATCGTACATCAAAAATTTCACAATCAGTTACACCTTTATTCTTTTCTACGTATTGTCGTTCATTTCGTTAAAATAAACTTTAGAGCTTTTTATCAAATTTTGTATTATCAATCAATATTAATACAGGGTGTGTTCAGTTTCAAGACTGGTCTGAGAATACAAAATTTATTAAACATTTTTGTACAGCGAGCTAAAATTCTTCGAAATATGACCCTTGGGCATCAACACACCGCTGCCAGCGTTTTTTCCATTATTCATAGGCTCCCTGTAGGTCTTCGCGCGCAAGACTGTTAAGGAACCTCGTCAAAGCTGCTTGGATCGCTGGAATCCTATCGGATCGCTTCCCTTTCAGGTCTTTTTTGTTCCCCCGGAACAAAAAAGTCGGTGGGAGCAAGGTCGGGGCTGTAGGGGCTTGCGGCAGTATTGCCCGTTAACTTAGCCAAAACTTTGGCAGCGGCGAGTGGCGTGTGAGAGGGTGCATTGTCGTGGTGAACAATTCAATCGTCTTTGACGTCTGGGCGGGCGCGCCGACTTCTATCCTTCAAACAATGATGCATTCCAGCTTAAAATCGACCTGAATCGGCGCGTCCGCCCAGACAGCAGAGAAGATTGGATTGTTCACCACGACAATGCGCCCTCTGACACGTCGCTTTAAGCCGCCAAAGTTTTGGCTAAGTTTAACGTGGCAATACTGTCACAAGCCTCCCTACAGCCCCGACCACGCTCCCAGCGACTTTTTTTTATTCCTCCCGATCAAGAAAGACCTGAAAGGGAAGCGATTCGACACGATTCCGGCTTCGAAGAGGTCACTTAACAGCCTTGCGCGCGAAGACTTCCAGGGGGCCTATGAACAATGGAAAAAACGATGGCAGCGGTGTGTTTATGTACAAGGGTCATATTTCGAAGAATTTTAGTTCGCTGTACAAAAATGTATAATAACTTTTGTATTCTGAGACTAGTCTTGATACGCCACATCAGAAGTGTCGGTAGAGCAAAATCTGTACAGGGGTAAGATTTTTAGAACAGATGTGCCTTTGGTGCGCAGACTTAGTGGCATTTATTAAAATAAAGAATATAAACATGAAATAAGAATTCTTTTGACAGAATCCCCATGTAAGACAATTTTTAAAATATAGCTACAAAGAAGATGATTTAGGAATTTAAAAATTCAAAAATATTATTATTATTTTAAAGTTACTACCAGCATTTAAAAAAAGAAAAAATGCATCAGTAATTTATTTTGTCGTCAGGGGTTTCAGCTCTTCTGAATCACTGATTTAACATTTCAAAGAGATGAACGTAAAAAGAAAAAAAACAACATACAATTTGAATTCGACAGGAGTTCAGGGGGCTCTGTTCTCTGATAAAAAAGTTTTTAGTTCCTCTTTGTTATAAATGTAAATTATATTAAATCACCTATGAAGAATCAATTTTACTTTTTCCCCCAAAATAATCAAAGAATATGAAAATTTAATTAAATTTAGTTAAATTTCAAGATCAAGAAAGAGCCAATAGTCCTTCGCTGCACCCTCCCTTCTTTCTCCTCCTCTTGAGAGCGCTTATGCGACACCTAATTAATTTATTATCACAGAAGCATTTCTTATAGAAGACAAATAAGTAGTACTCCTTATTTACGGACTGAATATGATACGAGAAAAAAATCTCCAGAGAGATTCATAGAGAAAAATATAATTAAATTAATATTTCCATTAAATGGAATTGATGTTGTGCCTGAACTTGATAATAAATAGCCTCCGTGAATTTCCATATAACCTTTTTATTTCATTCAGAAAAAAAAAACAATGTCGCGATAACGCTTCCATACGTTTTCAATCATATCTTATATTCCAAAAGATGACTATCTCAATAAACTTAAAGCAAATGTATCCTATAATTCCTGACACTTCTAATTCATTAAGAACCTTATGAATGCACTTAATTGTATGGTAAAAACACACTCCTGCTAATGAAGAAAATGAAATTCCTTGGGTGTTTTCTTACTCAGTAATGGAAATCATTATTTCTTATATTCGAGCACTAAGGATTATTTATTTCAGATAATTAACAGAAATGTTTATTAACGAAACTATGTACTTAGCGCTGATATTTCTACTGTTATCCAGTAATTTAATCTGCTAACTCATATTAATAAGGTTATGATTAGACATGCAGTTATTTTTGTATGTGAAATAATATTTATATTAATAATTACCTAAAGACGATCATCTTTCTTTATTTACTTTTTCTTTTATTCGGGATGATATAAAGTGTATTTTCTCGCATTTGATAATTATGTTGTAATTCAAACGAGAAATGTAATTAGTTAATGCAATTCAGTAGTTTGAGCAATAAGAATAAAATTTTAACACTAAAAAGACTGTTACGGGTCATTTTGACCCCTACCACATGAATATGTTTCGATTCGAACCAGAAATTTCTTTGTAAAATAAGTTCAAAAGACACAAAGAAGAAAAACGTTAAATATATATGTTAAACAGGTTTAAATGAGAATTTCGGTGTAAAATATTTTTATAAAACTTGTGTAAAATTTCCGGTCTCTTTAGTGTTAATAATTTTACTTATGAAACCATCTCTGTACTCCTGTTTTTAAATTTAAAAATGTTTAGTATTTTCTATAAATTTAATTTTTATTCAGTTGTTTGTATCCTCGCCATTAATTTAATCTGCTAACTCGTATCAATAGGGCTATAATTAGATATTCAGTTATTTTTGTATGTGAAATAACATTTTTAGTAATTATTACCCAAAGACGAGCATCCTCCTTCATTCATATTTTTCTTCAATAAATGCTGTTTTATTTTTGATGATATAAAGCGTATTTTATAACATTTGATAACTATGTTTCTATTCAAACGAAAAATCTAATTAGTTAATTTAGTGAAATTGGGTAGTTTGGGCAATAAAAGTAAATGTTTAATAATTTTACCTATGATACCATTTTAGTATTCCTGTTTTAAATTTTAAAACGTTTAGTATTTTCTATAAATTTAATTTTTATTCAGTTGTTTGTATCCTCGCCATTAATTTAATCTGTTAACTCGTATCAATAGGGTTATAACGAAATGTTCAGTTATTTTTGTATGCGAAATAACATTTATAGTAATTATTACCCAAAGACGAGCATCCTCCTTCATTCATATTTTTCTTCAATAAATGCTGTTTTATTTTTGATGATATAAAGCGTATTGTATAACATTTGATAACTATGTTTCTATTCAAACGAAAAATCTAATTAGTTAATTTAGTGAAATTGGGTAGTTTGGGCAATAAAAGTAAATGTTTAATAATTTTACCTATGATACCATTTTAGTATTCCTGTTTTAAATTTTAAAACGTTTAGTATTTTCTATAAATTTAATTTTTATTCAGTTGTTTGTATCCTCGCCATTAATTTAATCTGCTAACTCGTATCAATAAGGTTATAACGAAATGTTCAGTTATTTTTGTATGCGAAATAACATTTTTAGTAATTATTACCCAAAGACGAGCATCCTCCTTCATTCATATTTTTCTTCAATAAATGCTGTTTTATTTTTGATGATATAAGGCGTATTTTATAACATTTGATAACTATGTTTCGATTCAAACGAAAAATCTAATTAGTTAATTTAGTGAAATTGGGTAGTTTGGGCAATAAAAGTAAATGTTTAATAATTTTACCTATGATACCATTTTAGTATTCCTGTTTTAAATTTTAAAACGTTTAGTATTTTCTATAAATTTAATTTTTATTCAGTTGTTTGTATCCTCGCCATTAATTTAATCTGCTAACTCGTATCAATAGGGTTATAACGAAATGTTCAGTTATTTTTGTATGCGAAATAACATTTTTAGTAATTATTACCCAAAGACGAGCATCCTCCTTCATTCATATTTTTCTTCAATAAATGCTGTTTTATTTTTGATGATATAAAGCGTATTTTATAACATTTGATAACTATGTTTCGATTCAAACGAAAAATCTAATTAGTTAATTTAGTGAAATTGGGTAGTTTGGGCAATAAAAGTAAATGTTTAATAATTTTACCTATGATACCATTTTAGTATTCCTGTTTTAAATTTTAAAACGTTTAGTATTTTCTATAAATTTAATTTTTATTCAGTTGTTTGTATCCTCGCCATTAATTTAATCTGCTAACTCGTATCAATAGGGTTATAACGAAATGTTCAGTTATTTTTGTATGCGAAATAACATTTTTAGTAATTATTACCCAAAGACGAGCATCCTCCTTCATTCATATTTTTCTTCAATAAATGCTGTTTTATTTTTGAGGATATAAAGCGTATTTTATAACATTTGATAACTATGTTTCTATTCAAACGAAAAATCTAATTAGTTAATTTAGTGAAATTGGGTAGTTTGGGCAATAAAAGTAAATGTTTAATAATTTTACCTATGATACCATTTTAGTATTCCTGTTTTAAATTTTAAAACGTTTAGTATTTTCTATAAATTTAATTTTTATTCAGTTGTTTGTATCCTCGCCATTAATTTAATCTGCAAACTCGTATCAATAGGGTTATAACGAAATGTTCAGTTATTTTTGTATGCGAAATAACATTTTTAGTAATTATTACCCAAAGACGAGCATCCTCCTTCATTCATATTTTTCTTCAATAAATGCTGTTTTATTTTTGATGATATAAAGCGTATTTTATAACATTTGATAACTATGTTTCGATTCAAACGAAAAATCTAATTAGTTAATTTAGTGAAATTGGGTAGTTTGGGCAATAAAAGTAAATGTTTAATAATTTTACCTATGATACCATTTTAGTATTCCTGTTTTAAATTTTAAAACGTTTAGTATTTTCTATAAATTTAATTTTTATTCAGTTGTTTGTATCCTCGCCATTAATTTAATCTGCTAACTCGTATCAATAGGGTTATAACGAAATGTTCAGTTATTTTTGTATGCGAAATAACATTTTTAGTAATTATTACCCAAAGACGAGCATCCTCCTTCATTCATATTTTTCTTCAATAAATGCTGTTTTATTTTTGAGGATATAAAGCGTATTTTATAACATTTGATAACTATGTTTCTATTCAAACGAAAAATCTAATTAGTTAATTTAGTGAAATTGGGTAGTTTGGGCAATAAAAGTAAATGTTTAATAATTTTACCTATGATACCATTTTAGTATTCCTGTTTTAAATTTTAAAACGTTTAGTATTTTCTATAAATTTAATTTTTATTCAGTTGTTTGTATCCTCGCCATTAATTTAATCTGCTAACTCGTATCAATAGGGTTATAACGAAATGTTCAGTTATTTTTGTATGCGAAATAACATTTTTAGTAATTATTACCCAAAGACGAGCATCCTCCTTCATTCATATTTTTCTTCAATAAATGCTGTTTTATTTTTGATGATATAAAGCGTATTTTATAACATTTGATAACTATGTTTCGATTCAAACGAAAAATCTAATTAGTTAATTTAGTGAAATTGGGTAGTTTGGGCAATAAAAGTAAATGTTTAATAATTTTACCTATGATAACATTTTAGTATTCCTGTTTTAAATTTTAAAACGTTTAGTATTTTCTATAAATTTAATTTTTATTCAGTTGTTTGTATCCTCGCCATTAATTTAATCTGCTAACTCGTATCAATAGGGTTATAACGAAATGTTCAGTTATTTTTGTATGCGAAATAACATTTTTAGTAATTATTACCCAAAGACGAGCATCCTCCTTCATTCATATTTTTCTTCAATAAATGCTGCTTTATTCTTGATGATATAAAGCGTATTTTATCTCATTTGATAATTATGTTGTAATAGTTAATTTAATGCAATTAAGTATTTTGGGCAATGCATAATTTTTTAAATTTTACTTATAAAACTGTCTCTGTTTCCCCGTTTTTAAATAAAAAACTACATTTAGAATTTTCTATAACTGTAATTTTTATTTAGTTTTTTATATCCTCTCCATTAATTTAATCCGTTAACTGGTATTAATAAAGATATCATAAGATGCTCAGTGATTTTTGTATCTGAAATAATATTTTTATTATGAGCATCCTCCTTTACTCATGTTTTTCTTCAATAAATGCTGCTTCATTCTTGATGCGATAAATTGTATTATATCACGCTTGATAATTATGTTCTTTTTTAGAAGATATATCTAATTAGTTATTTAGTGTAATTCAGTATTTTGAATATTAAAAATAAAATTTTAATACTTGAAAGTTTAAAACAAGACTCTGTTTTCGCTTTTTAGCACTTATCAACATAGTTCAAAAGCCTTTTTGACTTTGGCTTGTCTGTGTCTGCAGTCTGTATGCCGCCTCTGTCCTGTATATAACTCTCGTAATATATTCGAATTGCGATGTAATTGATGTACAGGGTGTTTATAAAGTCCCGGACCCATTTTGAAGTTTAATAACTCATAAAACAATAACGATAACATAAATGGTTAGATAGACTCAAAAAGTTTCATGACCCTTGTCAATGAACTTCCACGTGTGCCCCTTCGTCGCACGGAGAATATCAAGTCGATAGTCAATTACACGCCAGGTAGCGGCAAGCATGTCGGCATCCACAGAGACTATTGCGGTTGTAATTCTGGCTTTTAAGTCATCAATTAGACATGTTGAAAAACTTCGTATTTCCACAACTAGAAGAGCTTCAGCCACATGTCATTTTGCAACAAGATGGTGCACCACCTCATTGGGGTACCATCGTTCGTACTTCTTTGAATGACCATTTTCCAGGAATATGGATTGGGTGAGGAGGTCCAAATCCTTGGCCACCCAGATCACCTGATATAACGCCGCTGAACTTTTTCCTTTGGGGATTTGTAAAGGACAAAGTTTACAGTAGGAGAGTGTCGAACATTGATGACTTAAAAGCCAGAATTATAACCGCAATAGCCTCTGTGGATGCCGACATGCTTGCCGCTATCTGTCGTGAAATTGACTATCAACTTGCTCCGTGCGACGAAGGGGGCACACGTGGAAGTTCATTGACAAGGGTCATGAAACTTTTTGAGTCTATCTAACCATTTGTGTTATTAATTTTAATCTATCTTTATTATTTTATGAATTATTAAACATCAAAATGGGTCCGGGACTTTATAAACACCCTGTATATTATCAAGATTTACTGTGGCATGTAAAAATTACTTATTAATTTATTCAAAGAAATCCCTTTACATTATGGCCTACGGAGAAAATGGTTTGAGGCGTATTTTAATAATATTACACAATTTCAAACACAATGAAATTCATGTTCATTTCTAAGGTGCACCAAACACGCTTTCTGTAGAATATAGAATGCAAAGCATTTAGCATTCCTTTACAGAGTCACACAAAAGAATTCAGTTACACAATGAATGGTCTAAGGGGGAAATTGTTTGCAGTGAATTTCAATAATATTACGCTGTTTAAAACATAAGGAAATTTATATACATTGTTGAAGCGCACTACAAAATGCTTACTGTAAAATATGACGTGCATAACAATTATCGTTCATTTACAGGGAAACACAAAAGCTTTCGGTTACAGCACTCTCTATGAGCGATAAATGGGGAAAGTGCGTTTTTAAGTTTAACATAAAGGTGTTGTGTATAAGTTCAGTAGATCATATACAGGGATACACGAAATAATTTGTAAGAATTTCTATGTATGAGTGTGAATTATTTAGAAGTGTCTTTTTTTTTTTTTTTTTTTTTTTTTTGAAATAGGTATTTTCCAACTGAACTGCATTTAGTATATTAAAACATGCTTGTATGATATAAATTCATTCACAGTGCTACGCAAAAGCTTCATACATTGCCGTCTATTAACCCTTTCGAGGCGGAATCCCTTACAAAAATTTTATTTGGGTGACACCGCTTTTTTTAAACAGTTCCCTTTAGTTATGAAATACCAAAAAATACTCCAATTAAAAAGACAAACATTGAATTTATTTATTATTGGTAACAAAAACAAATTCCACATGCACCTTTTGACAATGCATGTATGCATCACCCGTCACCCGAAAAGGTTAAATGGTAACTTCTAAAAGTACGCTTTTAGTTGGGTTATACGATTTTTTTTTACTGAATGAAAATTTTTAGTCTGATGTGATGCACTGTTAAACATTTGTAGGTAATACACAAGGCTGTACAAACTCATAAGAGCACCTTTCCGTCTATTTGCAGAAATTTTGAAGGCGAATTTTCGACTGTGTTATGCGTTTTGTAATTAAGCTTACCTTTTGCACACGATGTAGAGTATATACACAGATCATGTACTACAGATCATGTATACAGCGATGCAACAGAAAAATTCGAGAACTTTTCCAGCTATGGACAATAATTGCTGAAATCTGGTTTCCAAATGAGTTATACGTTTTCCAAATTATTTACTTGGAATTTTCTTTTCCCTTTTTAAACGGTGAATTCCCGTTACCGTATTTTGGAAGTGTTGGAAAGTGTTTCGCAATATATGTTTTGGGCATGATTTTTCTTTCTCCTTTAAATTAAAAAAAAATCTTTATAATTTTCCCCCAAAATTATTTTTTATTAATTTTTTATGCAAAACATGTTTATATATTTAAATATATATAGATATATATGTCTATCTAGGAAAGGTTTTCAAGTCCCTGCGAATCCATAGACATAGAGTAAAATTTGTTTAAGGCGGAATATTGTCTACTACGAAAAATCTTCTCGGTCCAGATCAATTCCGCCTTAGACAGAGTTTACTGTATATATATATATATATATATATATATATATATATATATATATATATATATATATATATATATATATATATATATGAAAAACAATAAACAAATATTTCTTCAAAAAACTCACGCGATATGAATGCAAAATTATCAAAAGGAAGTTTACACTATCTCTCTGAAAATTCTACGAGCTTTAGTTATTAACTTTTCTTGTTAATGCTGTATATTATGTTTTCTGTGTTGTGACGTATATATAGCTAATCATATTTCCCTTTCTGCCTTTCTTTTTAAAATATAGCACAGTTATTTTAAACAGGATTTTCAGTTACTTTAAGGGATTTTTTTTTCCTTATCTTTTTTTTTTCACTAAAAAAACACAAATTCCAACAACATTTGTTGCACAATTGATTTTTTTTTGTTGTTGTTGTTGTTTTTTTGTGGGTATTTTATCGCATAATAAAGATCTTTGTATAAACTCTTTATTTTTATCTCCATTTAATTTAAATTGCAATGTTAGCAATATCGCTCTTTGTAACACGCATAGTACCCAAAAATATATTACAATTTTTAGCGTGTTCTTGTAAATATATATAGGGTAGCTCTAAGATAGATGGCCATAGAGAAGAGATGACCATTCTAAATATTTGAAAAACTTGACCATAGATTGCAGAATAAACTTTGCTCGTAGGAAATAGTTCAACGAATTCATTCATTGCGACTTGCAGTTATATTTTTCGATTATAAAAAGTAAATCAAATGTTGATGTTTATTTAATTTAATAGTTAAATATTTTTGCCGAGTTAGGTATCTAAATGGTTTGCAGTACGTGTGTTACATTTGTTTTTACTAATTACTATACATACTTAGGCACGTATATAATTCGATCTTTGCTTCTAAGCCTAAAACAAAGACGTACAATGGCGGAGTGACTCTTTAAATTAGGTTGTCATCTGTGATTTAATTTCAGGATAGATGGCCACATCAAATCGAGGTGGGATAACCACCTTTAATCAATATTTCAAAGTTATACGGAGTGAGGATTTTAACCGAATATAATTATATTTAAAATAATTATATAATTTTTTAAATAATTATATTAATTGATATATTTGTTTAAATTTTATCGAATATAAATATTTTAATAATAATAACATAATAGGACCTAACGATGTATTTATTTTTCCGAAAATATTGAAAAACGTTGGAAACTATTTCAACGCAGAAACAAATAAAGTTGATAAATAAACTTAATCCCGTGAAAAAGTCTAAAGTAAACGCGAGAAAAAACAAAAAACACGACAGTTCCAGAAGCAAAGAAGATGAAATACATGTGAAATTATCAGATTCTACAGATACCAAGGGAATAGAATTAGATAAGGATCACTGTGTTGGTTGTGGAGAATGATATATACTGGTAGCTAAAATTGTGGTCATTTTTTGAAATTTTCACGTTTTATAAATTTGTGTGCTGATAGAATATATTACTTTTCACTTTAATACAAATGTTTGTCTGCCAAATTCAAGACAGGTTGGTGGATCAGTCATTTTATCTGTTGTACCAAAGTTGCGCTTACGTTATGAAGAAACTAAATTAGTGGTAAATGAGGCAAGATCAGGCCGAAAAAAATGCACAAGTGCTTCTGACGATAGAAAGATAAAAAGGATATGCCTCAAAGATAGAAGAATTTCATCAGATGCTGTTAGATATGATATGAATGCAGTGGGTATTTCAGTTAGTTCCAGAGCAATAAGGGAAAGATTAGTAAGTTTAGTACTGAAAGGTAGAATTCCATGGAAAAAAAACATTTTTAAATCTTCAGCAACGCAAGAAACGAGTTCAGTGGTCAAAAGAAACATTAACTAGTCAGAAAATCAGTGGAAGCAAATAATCTGGAGCGATGAGAGTAAAATATCGCTCTTTGGTAGTGATGGGCGAAAATATGTGAGACGTAGAGTAGGGGAAGAGCTTCAACATGATTGCATTGAAGCAACTGCAAAGAACCTAACAAATGTCATGATGTGGACCTGTACGTCTGCAGATGGTGTGGACTGCATTCAAGTGGTTGCTAGCATTCTGAATGCAAAAAAATACATCGAAACTGTCCTGGAACCAAAATTGATACCTTCCATCAGGGATCTCTTCCCCAATAAAGCACCATTTATCTTTCAGCAGGATTCAGCTCCATGCCATACAGCCAAAATATCCAAAGAATGGTTTTAAAAAAAAGCGTACAATTATTACCCTGGTCAGGAAGCAACCCTAATCTGAATCATATAGAAAATTGCTGGCGACGTTTGAAAATACTTGTACAAAAAAAGGGTATATATATAACAAAACGCAACTTATTGATTCTTAACATCATGTAATTAAAAAGGGTGAACTTCAAACACTAGTTTTCTCAATGAAAAGACGCTGTGAAGCTGTAATAATAAAACAAAAAGGGTTATCCTACTAAATATTGAATAGTGTAACTTTAAAATACAATGAAATCTAAGATAGATCTTATTTTTTGTAAGCGTAAGTTTTTTTGTAATGCAGATAGTTTATGTTTTTTAATTAAATTCTACATTAAATTTCCTTGAATTTGATGTATAAACCTTTAAGGTTAGTTGGGGTAACTGGACCCACGAGGTAACTGGGCCATAGGCTATTTTATAAAAAACTGTTGATGTTTTTTAAGTTTTAGCTTTTGTGAACAATGCACCTTAATCTCTACTTCTTAAAATAACATGTGTCAACTCAATCATAACTCTCACTTTGCTGTGATAGGTTGTCAAGAATTTACATTTCTTTCTTAAAAAACAACGTCAATATGGTTGAACTTTCTCGGCTTTTTATTAAAATGCTGTAAGTACTTTTATTAAACAATCATTTTTTTTTTTTTTTTAAGATTAGGCATATAGCTACACTAATATTATTAGGTATCTATACATATTTACTTTATGTTTTAAATGTAAGCCCGGTGTCCCAGTTACCTCTTAAATTTTTCAAGAATGGGATAACTGGAACATGTATCCGAGGTAACTGGACCATGCTCGATCCAGTTACCCCAATAGTTATAAACATGCTTTTGAGTTTTTCTTACTACGGGAAATAAATTTCTCCATTGTTTTTTTTGCTCACAATAAAGAAAATTATAGAATACCTTATTAAAATTACGTAATAAAATTTAAAAAAAAAGCATATTAGGTTGTATCAAACCAATTTATTGATCCATTGAGAGGCGGTGATGCCGTTATGGCATCACATAATTTTAATCTCTAATTGCCACATTGGCCCGGAATTTCATAATGAAAATTTCACCCTTATTAAGTACGCGAAATATACTTTTACTTGTTTACAAATAGATTCTCTTGTAAATACTGGTGTCATTAAATTATTTCAACATTTTACGAATGCAAGTATCTTGCCCCTGAAAGCGAAATAACCAAACCTTGTACGACACACAGTACGACACACAATTGTACGGCACACAGTGGTCGCATTATATAGGGAAAATTTTATTGTTCCTACCCCTATTTTCTAAATATCTTCATGGCACCTTTCTTTAGAATATGTTAAATAAAATGTTCTTGAAGGTAACTCATTAAGGGTTCTGGTAGGAACAATAAAATTTTTCCTATATAATGCGACCCCTGGAAACAGATAAAGTACTCAAGTACTTACGTACCCGATTGTTCATGGATTTACCTTGCGATTTTTTTCATTAAAACACTCATGTGACTTTTACACTTATTACCTATACTAATGTACAGTTGTGGAAAAAAAAAGTAAACACCCCCTACTAACTCCTCAACAAATCATCATAGAAGAAAGTTACTGGTACCGAACGATTGGAAATAAAGTCTACTTTTAAATGATGTATATAAAATTTTCTTAGGGGGTCATCTACATATTAAAACGAATCCTAACTTCATTTTTTTCAATGGCAATACCCAATTTTAACGAGATATTTCAAATCTTCGGTTCAAACTATGCCTAGACACCAAATTTCAAGTCATTTGAATGATAAGTTTTTGAATTATAAACATTCAAAATTTAGTGCTTCTAATGTTAAATTATATTTTCATATTTTTATTTATATCTCCCGAAATTATGCTCCTAATGTGCTATTTTTTTTTGTGGTAATAATACTAACATACCCAAACATAAATAAGCTGAATTTGCAATTTTTATAACTTTATGATATGAATTATGAATTATGAAATTAATATTCGAAAAAATTATGAATTGCAACCTACAATTTTTTTGATGGATTTAGATTTATTAAATCCTGCTTTATGGAAATTCAAAAATTCCATATTTTTCTTCCAAGTAGTTTTCAAATTATGCTTAAAAAACGGCAAAATGATGGTTTAAGGGGCCGTCTATGATGGAAGTGAGTAGACATTTTGAAATTTATTCTGCCGTACTGTAATCTAACACGCTTCATTGACTCCTTGAGTGGCGCTTAAGGTGCCTTGATCAAGGAAGCGGCTCTCTCAGTTAACAATCCAGTACGGAACTTCAATTTGGATACAGCCCTTAAAATACGCTCGTTTTAAAATAATTAATTTCTCGGAAACTTATGGTACGAATTGCATAAAAATTCGTTTTTAGGTTAATTGAAGAGTGTAGAGTTCATTTATGCTGTCAGAATTGGGTACTGCTATTGAAAAAAACAAAGTTATGGTTCGTTTTAATATGTAGATGGCCCCGTAAACAAATTTTATATACATCATTTAAAAGTATACTTTATTTCCAATCGTTCGGTACCAGTAACTTTCTTCTACGATAATTTGTTGAGGAGTTAGTAGGGGGTGTTTACTTTTTTTTCCACGACTGTACATAAGTACTTACTTAATTTTTATGCTTTTGGTATAAATAAATCTAATATTTTCACTTTTAGTGCTTTTTTAGATACATTGGCAGCAAAGGTTTCCCTTGCAACGCTCTTTAGTTTATATATAAGTTAGATGATCTGCCTAGTTTAAAATTTTTTAAGTTGTTTACACTTTTTCAAACAGCATCTGATATCCCATATGAAAAAAAAAAAATAAACGCGTGTGGAACATAGACCTTCCTGGTCCACTTACCCCATTTTTATGGGGCAACTGGACCCATGAAGAAAGAAAGATGAAATACGCATATTTTTATATTTTTAAATATTAATTGTATAATCTTTAAAAACTATGGCTATCTATCCTAGAGTTACCCTATACGGCAATTATTTCGAAAACGTAAAGTTCTTTAATACGATATTCAAAATTCGTGATGAATGGTCATTTTTTACGAAGTTTATACCCTATAAAATTAAATAGAAATAGTGACTCAGCCTGTATCGGGAAGGAAAAATAGCTTGCCTATTTCTTAATTAAACTAAAATGCGTGAGACTCGATTGTATAAGATCCAGTTGCAGTTTTTGTCAATGCTGAACATGAATGAGAGTTTCACCAAATTAGTCAGCTGTAGCCAAGTTGGCTTCATTTATAAGTGCCAAATTTAGTGATATTTTGCCAAGCTTGGCGAGAATTCGACACAAGCGGATATGAATAGTATGTAGTTTTAAGCGTATGAAAATGGGAGCAATGGTAACAGCAATGCAAAAAGATTTGCGAGAAACCATATTCATTAAAACTTATGAATTAAACCTGTTTATAGAGTAATCCTCATTTTTAACCTGTTGTCCTGTTTCAAAATGTATCAGCCGAATTAGAATTTCAAACTATTATACCTCAGTATTTTCTTTTAAAGATTGAGGCGAAACAAAAGATGCTGCGGAATCTTTGTATCGAAGCCGTACACTTAAACAAAAATCTTTTAAGATTTCTAATTTTTTCATATATCTTTTTGAATTTAAAATCTTTAAGTGGCCGCCATTTTGAATCAAGATGGCGGATAAATTTGGCCAATAAACTCAGTCGTAACAAATTCAGTCGGCCAATAAACTCTCTTGGTAAGTCCTGTTCATAGTGCTCTTTTACCCTCTTTGTTACCCTCTTACCCTCTTTGTTTCTTATTGCAGAAAAAATGCAGTATATTTTCTTAATCCAATTTTTTTACTATTATTAACAGACCTAACCTAGAAGATGCTACCAGAAGATAAAATACAAAATTTAAACAAACAAAAAAAATTCAAAACCAGGTTAGTAGTATGAAATTACATTAGTGCAGTGCTATTTACTGCCAAAATTACCTGCGAGTGTCAGAAACACTACTGACTTAAATACTACAACTACAATAATTTAAAACCACTAGGGGGCTCGGCCCCCTACGAGCTACGCTCGCCAACCCCCGTCCAGACACCGCAGACTCTAAATGCACGCTAATTTGATCGGCTTTAAAAAGATTTCGAAAGATTGAATTATAATTAAAAAACAGTGGCGATCTCCCTATAAATGGACTTCTATTTATTTCTCTTTGATTGGGGAATTTTAACGCCAAATCCGCTGCGGTACTACTTGATTATCCCGTCGACCAATTTCGCCAAATTATATAAATCGCCAAACTACTCGCCAACCCCCGTCCAGACACCGCAGACTCTAAATGCACGCTAATTTGACCGGCTTTAAAAAGATTTCGAAAGTTTGAATTATAATTAAAAAACAGTGGCGATCTCCCTATAAATTGATTTCTATTCATTTCTCTTTGATTGGGGAATTTTAACGCCAAATCCGCTGCGGTACTACTTGATTATCCCGTCGACCAATTTCGCCAAATTATATAAATCGCCAAACCACTCGCCAAATTATACAAATTGACATAATTTTTATTTTAAATAACGAAAGAACAAATAAATTAGTACAACATTAATAAAAATACAAATAAAACGTCGAAATAAAAATAGCTTGATGACGTAGACACGTGTAACAACATTTCAAAATAAGCTAATATAAAAGGAATTAAGTAAACAGAGTGTTTGTCGCCTGGAATTTTTTAACAAAGCGAAAAGAAAGTTCTTTTAAATGAGACATTTTAAATTAATCGTTTTTAATCTGACGTAATTTTGACCAAGCTGTTCTTTCTCTTTAAATATTCACGTGAAAATACTTAATTATAATACTTAGTTAAAATAGTTAGAAATGAAATATTATTTGCGCTTTCCTAACAAAAATAGTTGAAAAGATCCTCTCAAAATATCAAATAAATGTCTAGCACAATTTCTAAATTTAAACTTTTTTGCAATATTATTTTGTGCTCATTTTATGTAATAACTGTAAAGTGACGTAAATATGACGTAATTTCTCCTATTTAAGACTTCTAACGCATGTTAATGAATTTATTATTTTACAATATCCTTTCTTTTTTAAAATTCACGTGTATACTTTTTATGACGTAATTTTCAATAAGTTCCTGCTTTTTATACGGGATTATTTAATTTTAATTTGAAAGTATCTTTACTATTTATAATAGTCACGTGTAAATAAATTTTTAATTTGAAGCAAACATTATTGTTTCCGTTGTTTATACAGTTGGCAACAGGTTAAATTAATACCATTTCCTAAAATAAGTAAAAAATATCTCTCGAAATGCTGAAAATTTGAATTTAAAATAGAAATAAAACCTTGAAAAATGAATCAAATTTAAAAAATAAATGAATTCTGCACACCGGAAAATTATAACGTATAAAATGATCCAAAAATTATTAAATTCCGATGTATAGTTTTTTGTCCTATAAAACTTTTTTAGTGGAACGATTTTGTCCAACTTTAGCATTAAATATCTCTTAAAATAATTCTTCGATTTGAAAATTGTCTGCATCAGCATGTTTATCAAACATTTCTGTATAATACTACCGATTTTCATATTTTTGTATGCATTATTTTTCTTAATATTAACGAAGAAAGACCTCCGGTCACAAAAAATTCAAAACCGGCGGCGGCGGTGACAGCGGTAGTTACTTTTTTTTAGAATAGAGAGATATTAGAAATATTAAGTGTCAATGCAACTTCTTTTAAAATTTTTGAAAGTCAGAAACACACAAACCCTAGTTTAGTTATAGAAAATAAACTAAATTTCCAAACCTTAAATTCTATAAGGATTACAAAGTTAATAATAAACTTCAAATTCTAAATTTTACTTATTTATAATACTTTTTTTATCTTTTCATCAAAATTATTCTAACTGGCTTATGTTCTTATCTAAATCCTTCCCCTTATTTTCTTGTAAAAAGCAGAAAACTATGCAGGGTGGTAAACATCTGAAATGGCAATAATCATATCATTTCATTTATTGTTTTTTAAATTAATATTTCCTTTTTTATGTTTATAACCACATCCGCTGTGGTATTTAACGCGTCAAAACTTCATTTTCCTTTCTAAAAAGCTATTTACGCCTTCTAGCAATTTTGGCTAGATTCTAGGTTCAAGAAACGGCCAGTTAAAAGGAAGAAACGTCTAAGACGATTCAATTAAAAGGCATCATTTCTCCTGGCGATGACATTTACAAATGGAGAAACGAATGTCGTGAGTCAGGTTAATGAAATTATACATCCAAGAAAAAGATTCACTTTTTGTTTTTCTTTAGACGGTTAAGTGCTTTAAAAGGAAGCCGACTTCAATCTTAAAGAATCAAAAGAGCAAATATTTCCTTCTTGTATCAACTTAGCACGTGTCAAAGTCGGTGAATTGTGTAATAAATCTGATTGGCTGTTCGGTTTTGTGAATGCTTTTCCGATCAACCGTTCTCCGGATTTCTTTTTAATTGTTCCATTTCATTATGGATGGAAACGGAAGATATTTGTTTTGTTGTAAATGTGAATGCACAGTCGATTCATCAATTTTTCTATTCAATGGTTGATAGACTCCCTTTTCAGATAAAATAAATGAACTGGTATTTTTTAAAAGGGTATGTTTTCTTTCTATGCGACTTCAAAGTGTTCGTTTCCCCTTTCGTGCGATAATAAATGTATGTGTGATACGATATCACAAAATGAAGCAGAAATCAATGAAAGTTTTTTGTGGTATTATTATCTTTAATTGCTCTTTTTGAAGAAAGCAACAATTTATTTTTACGCTTATTCATCGATTAAAGTTACTTTTAAATTGTGAAATCCAATTATCTAATGAGTATAGCTGTTAGCTACGAAAGTTATGGGAGAATTCTGGACATTTATTCCTTTTTTTAATAGCATTTACTGTACATTAACATTTATATTATTTTTGAAATGCAGTATTATATTGGTCATATATTTAATAATAATTTCAAATACATTCGTTAACTGTTTTATTGCAAAACTTGGAATAAAAAAAATAAACGATAAGGAAATTCAACTCTTAATGAAAACAAGTAAAAGTGTGGCTAGTTTTTTGTTTCAAATTTTCTAACAATTTGTACAAACATATGAAATTTGTATGACAATTATTCATTTTATTTTACATACTTTTGGCATCATTCGTAATTTGCAAGTACAATATTAGAAATGTTCAATTAAATCCATGCTTGAAGAGAATAAATGAAAAGTTTCATAAAAAATAATTAATTAACTAGATTGTAATCAGGAATGCGTATTTCTCAACTTTAATGCATGCGTGGAATTATTTTCCACACTAGTAAAGAACTGGTCGGACATATGAATGGTAAGCAAATACCATAGACAGAATAATTCTATCTCAATGAACAAACTTGAGGGAGTTTTAAAAGCAGCCTGTTGTATGACACATGATTCGATAGGATTAAAGCACGTAAATCGACCGATCAGTCCCACATATTCTATTCTATGAACCTCAGGATAGTTGTCGGCAAATTTAGTTTAGTAAGATCGATAATTATCATCTACCAGAATGACAAATAGGCACACAAAAAGGTTTCACATATAAATAAAAGATGTGAACCCAATATACCTCAGCATTTAGAGTTCCTTGATGAAAGACATGGAAGTTAATGTAACCACCACAGAGTTTTCAGACCAAATTGTTTCTTTAAATAATGTTGATTGGTAATCATTTCGATCATGCTCTCTTCCTACCAGCGCATCACCAAAATTATTCTCCAAAGTGCACTTGGATTCGTTTGTAAAGAGTATAGTATCATTGCCGTGCAGTCTAAGTGCCGAACTAATCCGTCGTACGTCAAAAGTGACATACACAAATCGCCAGTGCCTGATTTACGGCAGGACATTCGGGGTACGGGTCCAGGGGCCCTGATTTTCTGGGGGCCCTAAATGCTACTGAAGGTTTTTCAATTATTGTCCAAAATCTAGTGTAGTTTTAATATCTAATAGAATTTTGCATTTCATTCTACATTCTATTGTGTTCATATGGTATTTTTATAACGTTGTATATTTTGTCTGAAACATCCATTCATAATTACTTTATTATAGTGAATATTTTCTTCTATCTTTATCATATTAAAATGCATTGTATTTTTGATTTTTATTTAATCCTGTTCCAGTTCTCGTCAGATTATTTGGGGATTGGTGAGGGTAGCTTGCAGACAATACAGCCCCTTAACATTTTAAATAATTGTAGCTTGTTGTTGTCGATAATTTATTATTAGTTGTTGCATACTTTATCATTCCAGATACATAGACTTGTATAGGAAAAGATAATCAACACTACACAGTTTATTATAAAACGTCTACACATATAAATCTCATAATTGTGAAATAATTATTTAAAAGTAATTGTTAAAGTCAATAATGGTTATTTTAGTAAGTACCTTTAAAAAAAACCTTTCTACTCAATCCCCATGTAAGTATCGGTGCAAGGGGGTCCCCGTAAGCATCTGTGCCCAGGGCCCCCAAAATTTGTAAATCGGTCTCTGCTTCTTGCATAGAGGCTTCGATTATGAAGACATCATCTCACCGTAATAGGTAATATTCTTGTCACTTTCTTACTGTCTTCATAGTCCTTAAATACTACTTAAAAAGGATCCAATTAAAGATCTGCCCAAACGATTTGCCTCCATCTAAAATGAGAAAAAAAAATTAAAAAGCACACCGTGGCTAGACCACTTTCACTCAATGCATAGATTCACAGAGAAACAAATACCAGAAATTTAACATGGAGAAAAATAGGAAAGAGATGAATGCTCTACACAAAAATTCGGTCATTCAAATAAGCTACAACAGTATCATATATATAGTATTTATGATGTCGGCATTCCATTTTCCATGCAACTACAAAACGCACAACGATGAATGGAGTATGATATGAAAGGAACGGGTTTTTGACATAGTGCACTCATATTTCTTAAAACACGTTGTTTGAATTTTTTAAATGAAGTTAAATAAAAATTAATTAATCATATTTCTTCTTTTTTTAGGGTTCCGTACTTAAAAAGTAAAAATGGAACCATTATAAGATCGCTCCTGTGTCTGTCTTTCCGTCTGTCATAACCATATTATTCGTAAACTATGGAAGTTGGAAAGTTCAACTTGGGGGGAAGTAATAAAGACTATTGACCCACCTATTTACAGATTATTAAACATTCACAAATATATTTATGGGAAAATGTAGAGAGGCTTATAATGTTACTTAAAAAAAAAAGAAAATTCTTTTTTTTTTTTTTTGCATATCGTGTAAAAGATTTCGTAACGCTGAACTCAAAAATACACTTTTTAAAACTTTAGATATGATATTTTCAGAGACGGTGATAAAATGAAATAAAATGTCGAAAATGAATTGCAAAAATATGTTCCCCCCCATCTATTTCCGAATCCACTGAAACTAAAAATTATGAAATAATTAGAGGTAGTAGACGTTAATTTAAACCTTGCAGGAAAATTATAGCGATTACCCTAGGACACATAGTTTTTGAGAAAAGTGCATTTCTCTATTACACACAAATTTCGATTTGCGTGCATTCAGCAAAGGTGTCGAGGAGCGCTGTTGGCACCTATCGTATAAAAAGTATAAAAGCATTATTGATAATGATTTTTGAAAACAATTGTCGGTAATTAGCCGAGATATTAACTATTAAAGACACGGACGGTTTGGACATACATAATGACAGAGGCGGCTTACTCAATGTATCATCGGCTTTTAAAAGCCTAGATAACAACTTTTAATGATATATTTGTGTAATGCAATGCCCAGTAGCAATAACAGTAAGTAGGATAAAAGAAACAAACGTCAAACTGTTAAAAACACTAATTTAATTAGAATTAATCACATAAATACTATGGGATTCGCGACTAATTTGCTTTGAGTAGATTTCTCAATACGCCTCCCGTATCTTTAAAAGTTAATTAAAAACCTGTCTGGAAAAACGCGGCACGGACAAAGGCAGAGTTGCAACTGTGCGACCTCCTTTCGAAGCGAGCTTAGTACAACGCTAAGTTTAAACTTTGAACAAGTGTTTTGTTTTAGCTACACTGTAAAAATAAAAGATTACTACTTCGCTGAATTTAGTTTTATGAAATGCCAAATTAATTTTAATTATACAGTACTTTTATTGTCAGTACCGAATTAAGTTCATCATAAACAGATAAAGATAATATTTAAAAAATAGCTGTACAGTATAGCAATATTTGATCTTTTTTAGGGTTCATATCTCTTTGAACTTTTATGGTAAACCCGTTCATACTTTTCTAATATATACAGCTATACCCAACCCTACGGTGTAATTTTTTTTACAAAGTCTTGTTATTCTTTTAAATAATACAGTTAATAATTCATATATTTATTGTACGGAACCCTCTGAGCGCGAGTAATACTCGCACTTCACCGTTTATTTATTTTTTTTTTTCTAATTTAGCAATAAACATAACATAAGCAATCCTAATGTTTATTTTGCTATTTAATAATTTACATGAAAAATTGCACGATTATCAATAGTCAAATAATACTTAAATAAGTAAAAGAACCTAATGCGCTACAACAGCAACATAAAATAATAATTTGCAAAATAATCTGCGCATTATTTAAATAAATTAAATTTGTTACTATCAACAATCTAATATTTACAATGCAGTAAGTATGATGTAAAATTTAAATCGTTGCTACAGAAATTACAGGTAACATTTCAAAAAATGAGACCGCAATATTATATATAATTCTGGTGTCAGCATTCCATTTTCTTTGTACAGTCGTGCAAAAAAAAAAAAAAAAAAAAAGTAAACACCCCCCACTAACTCCTCAACAAATTATCGTAGAAGAAAGTTACTGGTACCGAACAATTGGAAATAAAGTCTACTTTTAAATGATGTGTATAACATTTGCTTAGGGGGCCATCTATATATTAAAACGAACCACAACTTTTTTTTTCAATAGCAGTACGCAATTCTGACAGCATAAATGAGCTCTACACCCTTCAATTAGTCTAAAAACAAATTTTTATGCAATTCGTACCATAAGTTTCCGAGAAATTAATTATTTTAAAACGAGTGTATTTTAAGGGCTGTATATAAATTGAAGTTCGGTACTCGATTGTTAACCGAGAGAGCTCCCTTCTTGATCAAGGCAGTACTTAGCAGTCAATTAAGAGTGTTAGATTACAGGATATCATAAGAAATTTCAAAATATTTAGTCACTTCTATCATAGACATCTTAAACCATCATTTTGCTGTTTTTTAAGCATAATTTGATAACTACTTGGAAGAAAAATGTAAAATTTTGGATTTCCATAAAGCAGAACTTAATAAATCTGAATCCATCGAAAAAAAATTGTAGGTTGCAATTCATAATTTTTTTAATATTAATTTCACAATTCATAATTCATATCAGAAAATTATAAAAATTGCAAATTCATTGTTTTTATGTTTGGGTATAATAGTATTATTGCTACACGAAAAATTAAAACATTAGGATGATAATTTCAGAAGTTATAAATAAAAATATGAAAATTTAATTTAACATTAGAAGCACTAAAATTTGAATGTTTATAATTCAAAAACTTATCTTTCAAATGACTTGAAATTTGGTGTCTAGGCATAATTTGAACCAAAGATTTGAAATATCTCGTTAAAATTGGGTATTGCCATTGAAAAAAAAATGAAGTTTGGATTCGTTTTAATATGTAGATGTTTCCCTAAGAAAATTTTATATGCATCATTTAAAAGTACACTTTATTTCCAATCGTTCGGTACCAGTAACTTTTGTCAACGATAATTTTTTGAGGAGCTAGTAGGGGGTGTTTACTTTTATTTTCCACGACTGTACATACGAAACGCATAACGCTGAATAAGGTATCACTCGAAAGTTTTTTGAACAGACTTTTGTCAAAATACACTTGCATTTCGTTAAAATACATTATTTGATTGAAAATATCAGCTAATTAAAAATGAATGAAAAAAAGGACCTTTCCAGTATAGGGACTTGGGAGTTTTTGAAAAAAGCCTGGCGCAATTTTGGCTTCAGAAAGTGATATTTGTTGCCTAATGATATAAACAGCTATGAAAACAAACCTAATGAACTTTTACGATTGTTTATATATGTTCTTATATATATATATATAAGCATTTTATTTATATATTATTGTTGTTGTTTTTAATATACAATCTACTTCTGTTTATATACAAAAATATATAAATGCTTGTTTATATTAAATACATTGTATAAATATAGAAAAAAATTGATTGCTTATATGAAACAGTGAATAAGTTGCCAGAAAATATGCATGAAAAGTTTCCTTCTCCCGCCAAGCCCATTATTTCTATCTCGCTAAGATCCCTATACTGGAAAAGTACCCAAAAAACCTACACTGTAAAAAAAAAAAAGGAGTATTGTTATGCTTAATTTGAGTTTGTGAAATGCCAAATGAGGTTTAAATACACTCTCGTTTTAGTGTGAGCACCGAATAAAGTGTTATGATACACTCAAAATAGTTTAATTTTAATCGTTTAAAGAAATTGTGGGAGCCGAACACCAATTCAGGTGTAAACTTTTTAAACGACAGATGACGCAGTCCGCCATTTTGAAATCCGTATATAGTGGTGTTCGTGGACTCGAATTTTGATTTTCGACATGTTTCACAGTAATGATTAATTAAAAAACATTTAACGATCTTCTGTTGCAGTTTTGCCCGAGTTGGAGGTGTGTTTATTTTAATTTGTTTGGACTATTTACTCAAAAACCAACCGGGCCGGCGCTGGGTTTAAAAAAAAAAGAGTCACGTACGCGTGACATACTGTTAAGTCCAGATGTAAGGAACGAATGATTTGTGAAAGAGAAAACATCAACTACTCTTTATTCTTGGAATAAATTTAATTCCCGATATATGTTTAATAAAAGGAAGCTCGTGAAATAGTAAGTACAGAATAGTAAGTCGAACCTCTATTTAACGAAGTCGCTAAATCCCGAAAGAAAGTTCGTTATATGGAAAATTCGTTAAATAGAGATTCACCTTTTAAAATACTTTAAACTACATAAAACAGATTTTAAATTCATAAACACTAAATATTTTTACTAGAAGTAATTAATCAAAATTTTTTAAATAAATTATATCGATTTGTTTTATTTATTTTACCCACCAATATCCATCATCAATTCATTTTTTCTATGGGTTTAAATCTTTGAAATCTGCAAGGAAAACAAAACATTGTATGGGAATACACTGTATTCTCTGTTTAAAGTGAATAGTTTTACATTAAAATTAACGAATTTTAATGACATTATAGTATTTATTATTATTATAACAAATAATTTTAACCATACATTAACACATGCGTCCTTAAATTTAATTTATGATAAATTCTGTTAACTTTGCCTGAATTTTTTATTTAAAAAATTGCTTTCTCTCATAATAAGTCTCTCATCTTTGCAATGCACCAAAAAACATTTCATGCGTATTTTCTTCTAACTATAATCTGCGTCGGATTGTTTCGAATGATGTTAGCATTTCATCATACGAAGTTTTGTTAATTCCTGCATAATGATCATTTCCATCATCATCATATTCGTCTTTATTGCACACTGTCGAAAATAACCAATTCGGATAGTGTTTCCGAGGTCTCAATTTCAGAATTAAGTGAAGTGCAATCATCAATCAGCACATCATGGTTAATTTCTTCTTTTTTTCGCCACTGTTTCCACATTTTTTAAAGTTACTCTATGGGATTTTCGTCTTCGTCCTCCGTACTGAATTCTGACTGCTGACAAAGGCGCCTGGTAAAACCAGTTCAAGGCCATTGAACATTATAAAATGTGTTTAAAGAAAGAATAAGTTTGAAATGTCCAGAAATATTTTTAGAAATGGGGAGAAAAAAAAATTTGATCACAAGAAAAATTTCGTTAAATAGAGAATGCACTTCGCTATTTGGAGGTTATTTTACGAAGAAATTCCAAAATGTTCTTAGTTCCAAAGAAAAGTTTGCAAAATAGAGAAATTCGCAAAATAGAGGTTCGTTAAATAGAGGTCCAACTGTATATATTTACTTATTGTTTATTTGATTAAGAGCATAAAATATATTTTTAATTATCTATATTTATCTTTGGTTTTATCGAGTTTAATAGTTTTTAATTCTGTGAGCTAAAACATTTTTAAAGTATCTATTACGCGTATCGTGTTATATGTACAAGTATAAGTTTACAAATAATAAGTACAAGTAATTTTAACAATATAGCCTTTCACTTGATCGTACATATTGTTTGTGTGATTACGTACACCAGAATATCTAAGTAAACAAATATGTTTTCCTTGCACTTGAAATTCTTTTTAAACTCTTGCTTATGTGATAAATGGATATATTTATTTGTTTTACACACACACACACACACACATATATATATATGTATTAAATGATACATAATACTTATAAAATATGATTTAGTAGAGTAATTGTTTAGATATTTTAAAAAGTTACTTATTATGAAATATATTACAAAATTACTTATAATGTAAACATCCAAAAATGTCTTTATCGTTCAATCTGCAATTTCTAGCAGGAATAGTTTGTGAAACTTGCCACTTGTTCGGAATATTTTAGAAAATTCTACTGATAAAAGGCGACAGAAAATAAACTACAGTAAACTCTGCCAAAGGCGGAAACGATCGGGACTGAGAAAATTTTCCGTAGTAGACAATATTCTGCCTCAGACAAATTTTATTCTTTGTCTATGGATTCGCGAAGAATTGAAAATATTTCTGAGTTAAGATTTCAGTCTTACATAAGAGTCTGCCTTACAGAGAATATACTGCAGTTCAAAATGTTTTTTTGGAACATACCACTTTTTATAAAATTCCCGCACAGCAACCCCTTTTTAGCGGTGTCAACACTATTTTATGTAATTGGATTTTTTCAGATAGAAAATATAGATTTTTGTTATTTGCAAACTAATTAGTATTATAATCTTTACTGTTATCATTTTGTGTTAGAAGTAGTCAAGAGATTCAGTTAGTTCATTAAATTTAATACTCAATCATACATTCATACATACATTCCTTCAACCACTCGAATGTGAAATGTTTACAGTGTTATTTTAATTATTATTAACATGTTGTATTATACTGGGGACTTGCAAAGTTTTTTAAGACATTTATAAATTTCAAAATATTTTTGAAAATTACTTTGTGAGTCAGGTATAATTTTGTTTTTCATTTCACTGTTAGAGCTAAAAGTTCTAAAAAAGAAAATCTCAATCGTAAACAATATTTATTTAATAAAAGTATCTTTATACTTTTTCAAGTTTATTTGTCATGTGTGCTTTCAAAAGTAACATCAAATATTGAGCACATTAATAAAATCAACTATCGATTAATCTCTAAGTTGCTTATTGCACAAAAATAAGAAATGAATCTTATTTTTTAAATTTAACAATTTATGTGGCAATTTTTATATATATATATATATATATATATATATATATATATATAATTATTATTATTATTAGTAGTAGTAGTAGTAGTATACATCATTAAATCTACTTTAGATACAATATATGTCACATCTAATTATGTTTTCTAGATAATGACTACTTGACTACTTGCTTCAGATAAATGTCACGATTTGCATATTCTTAACATTCATTTATCAGTTATTAAGCCGAATTTGCATATTTTTCAATGGTGTAATGTTTACATCACTATCAACTTTAAAATAGTTGCCACAGAATTGACGTAATGTTTTTCTAGACTAGATTTTTATGCAGATTTCAAATATGCAGTGTTTTCTTCTGTCATGTCTAGTTTTTGAGTAAGATGAATTTCTACTTTTGCACAGCATTAACACAGGTTAGATATAAGATTCTTTTTAGGGGTGTGTAATTCATTTACAAGAAGGTGAACAGGGTCAGATTCATATCAGAGACATAAACAAAAATGTATATAATCGAAAAAAAAATAAGTAGTAGAATCTATCCTAACTAGTTGAAGTTTATCATACAAAGTATCATAAAAAGCAACTTAGTTGCTTTTGGCTAGTGGCAACTTAGTTGCCACCCCTTTTGGTTTAAAGTAAAGGAAATCTTTTTTACAGTGTAGCAACAAATAGCCTCAAAGATCGCAGTGCAAAAGTCTCCATTAGATCTACTGATTGTTAAACAAATGACTACTAATAAATCGTTAATAAATTAACATTAAGCATATCCTTTGTGTAACAAACGGCTAAGCTTGTCTCTGTAAAAAAAAAAAAAAAAAAAAAAAAAAAATCTAACGATTAACCGATAATGCACTTTTTTCACCATCTTCTTAATGCTGAAAGGTTTCTAAAAAATGATCAGTATTAACAGGAAAATATTTGTGCACTATTAGTCATAATTTAAACTTTAAAAAAGCATAGATTTACATATTTTGGAATACTTTCACAAAAAAAGAAAATACAAGAAAACAGACTCGATAAAAGCTCGGGATTAAAAACGAGTACTCATGACAAATATTTGATCATTAAGACGGATATCAAATATTCTAAATAATGATTGTGTGTAAATCACTAGTAAATAATAATTATCAAAATTTCATCAGAAAACACTTTTTTTTATGATTAATATATAATTCAAAAAACTGTAGTGGTGAATAGTTTAAATACTATCTAGTTATCGCTGATTTATTTTTTACTATGCATTGACAGTGCTGAAATACTTTTTTAATAATGATCCACTTAACTTCAAAGAATCTTTCAGAACATTTTGCCTTAATTTAATTTACATATGTTATATATATATATATATATATATATATATATATGTGTGTGTGTGTGTGTGTGTGTGTGTGTTTATAAGATATACTGGCAGTAACTTTACTTTACATCGACAGTTTGGATTTAATTTGTAGTTGTGTGCATTAAATCAAGACACCAAGTTCGCTTGGCCGTTACTTTTATTAGTCCTTTGCTGTGAAGTTGATGAGAAATCCTTTTACCGAAAATGTGCGTAATTTCCACACGTACGCAGATTTTAAGATCATATTTTATTGTTCTTCCAGTACTGGACGAAGATATCAAAATGAAAAGAACTTAAATTTAATTAAATTAGTATATTTTGATTGATATCAAAGCTTGTGAAAACAACAAAGCTTTAGATCAGCCCGGTTACCCCACAAGCCGAAAATAGAGGAGAATTGCTCTTTGCTCAAAGCTTTTTATCTTAAAGTTTAATTCAAATCTAAGGTTTGAAGTAATAAATGTCAGCCTGAGAAACAACTTTACTTGAGAAATTTTAGTTTTGACTATTAGACTTAAAAGTAGAAAAAAAAGAAACTGGGAAGACTTTCACTGAAGACGTTTTACCAAGAAACAAATACGATAATACGATAAAACAGACGAGGGGGGGGGGGTGGCAGAAGGGCAGAACTTGAGGAAAAAAGGAATACCTAACATAAAAAATTCAGTTACTGAAATGGTCAGTAAATATCTTCTTGAATCAATTGTATAAATATTTATATCATAAACACATTTCTAAATAATCAGTATGTAATTATGATTCAAATATATCCTTTATTACAAGTATCTAAGATGCTCTTTTAACTATTTACCACTACTTTAGTTGTTCACCAGCTTCACCGCAGTGCAATACTTCTTAAAAATGATCCAATTAATCTCAAACAATCTTCTCAGTTAAAATTTATAAAATAATGTTCATGTGTGAATGCCTAATTTTTTAATAATGCATTCTTAATTATTGTAGAATATTAGTTGATCTTATAGCTTTGTAATTATACTCTAAATTTGTTCACGTTCTTTATGCATGTTTACGTTGCTTTTTTGCACAGCATGCAATTCATTTCATAACCTTTAACAGTTTTTACGACGGTCTTCAAATATGCACTAAAATAAATCTTGTAAGTGTATATATATAAAAGCCGTTCTCTGTGTGTATGTCCTTTATACAGATCTTCAATTTTTGGCCGATTTGCACGAAACTTCATGTACATACGTTTTAGACCGTAGAAAAGATCGCTGTCTACTTCAAAATTCAATACCACAATTTATCCCTTTTTTCTACCACCTTCCACAATTTAACGTTATAGAAATATCTCTTTTTAAAATTTATAATTCAATCATTTCTTTCCTGTTGCCACACATCTGAAAAACTGCTGAATAATTTAAAGAAAATGATAACGCGTGTATTCTTTTTTTCTTTTTTTTTTTTTTTGCAATGAAAATTCAGATTTTTTCGCTATATTTTTGTATTTTTGAAATCGACGTCATTCTGATCAGAAAACGAAAAATTTCCCTATACATATGTAAAAATGTTAACTAAACGTGTGTTAAAATGACGTAGTATCGTTATTAGAATGTTTTTAAAGTTGGAAAATCTATTTTAATACAGGCGTTTGAATTTCAAGAAAACAATTCAGGAAAAAGATAATAATAATAAAAAAAATCGTTTGCTAGATGTGACGTCAATTTCGTCAATATGATTTCAAACTTGTTCTACAAACCGGCTGCTGCAATTTATTTCCTATTTCTTTGTAATGCTGTAGCTTTAATTATATCATTTAGATAAATGTTTTAATACTTGAAATGCAGTGATAACATTTTACGATTTATATCGAATACCGTTACATAAATGCGACTTTTCTACGATTTATATTAAATAGAAACTACTATTCTTTAGGGTAAGCTTTTTACTTTTTAAACAAAATTTCATGACTGACATTACGATTGAACGCTTTTGGAAATTGACGACATTTTCTTTTTAACGGCTGTTGATTTGGATTTTATGAATGGAAATATGAGTTTCCATTAAAAAATTATCGGCAAAGAATCTTTGTATACATGTGTTAAAGATGCCTGATATACTGCCCGTTAATAGAACATAAATAAAAATAGTTTTTAATTTGAAACACCAATATATTTTTAACCTTTAGTATATTTGCTAAATTTCTCAACAACTACAGGAAAAATTATTTTTGGTATTTTAGATTTAGCGATCAGTTTCTTTTTAGCAATCACTTATGTATCTGATTAGAATATTTCGCCCCTGCGGTGATCGGTTTCTCCGAAGAAATCTTGAATTAAAGGAAATATATCGGTGAATTTGATCTTGCATTTTAAAGCAATACGTATCTTTATCTCAAATGTCCTTCCGTATGGCTGAAAAAGATACGATACTGCGCTATTATATTTTCTAACGTGTAAGACAAAATTTCGGCTGTTAAGGACCAAATTTTTTAATTGATAATTTACAGTAGGATTTGGTCTAAGAATGATAAACGGATATACAATATACTAAAACTATTCCTCAAAAATTACCTAACGTTTTTAAAAGGCTAATCATTCAGAATTGGTTTCACCTGATTATAGAACATTTCAGCAAATTCTATAACAGAGCACGTACAACAAAATATTATATGCTAAAACTATTCCAGAAATTTGGGTGCAAAGTAACAGTGATAATTTCACCAAAATCTGTCCAATAGAACTTTAAAAAAAGGCTAATCTTTTATAATTGGGCTCACCTGACTATTGAACTTTCTTCCATAATTTTATAACAAAGCGACGTAAAACTATATGCAATATTTTAAAACCATCCGTGTAAAATTATCTAACAAACAATGCAAGTTCCAATGAAATCTAGTCAGAATTTTTAAAAAGACTAATCTTTCATAATCGGGTTCCACATGATTATGAAATTTCTCCCTATAATTCTAGGACTAATCAGTGTATAACAATGTTACGCACAAAAACCTTAACTGAAAAACAAATAGTGTAAATTGAATTAAAATTATTTCAGAACATAAGCTATAAGCCGCCGGAATGAGATTCCCACATGAAAACAAACAAATACTGAAATTTGCCAATTTAATTATGTAAAAGTACACGAAAACAAAAAAATGCTGAATTATTTACAATGTTTTTGAGCAATTAAATTAATCTTTTGTAACTGGGTTGCAGGCATGCTTAAAAAAAAAAATCAAGTTTGAAATTTACTTTAAAAAACATAAAAAATGTGTAAATTGAGATAAAACTTTTCAAACAAATTACTGAAAGCGTTTTTTGTTTTCTGTTAGACGTTGAAATAATCGGATGTATGATGTTTAGAGATCAAATTGCAGTAAAAGCGTAATCTATGGTACGGTTAGGTTGTTGCCACCAACAATACGATACTAGGCGTTACTCAGAGATATGTCTTTTCTTCATAATATTGCATTAATAGCAAACGGATATATCTTTCTTAATTAGGTTGCAGGTATATTTAAAAATATCTCCGTGATTGAAAATTAATTTAAAATGGATAAACTATTTATAAATTGAGATAAGCTTTTCACACAAATATTACTGAAAGTACTTTTTGTATTCTATTAGACGTTGGAGCAATCAAATGTGCGATGTTTAAAGGTCAAATTGCAGTAAAAGTTAAATTTATGGTTAGGTTTGGTTGTTCCACCAACAATATGATGCTGGAGTTGCTTATAGCAGTGTCTTTTCTTTATAATATTGCATTAAGAGCAAACAGGTATATCTTTCGTAATTGGGCTGCATGCAAACTTAAAAATATCCGTGATGGAAAATTACTTTAAAATCTATTCAAATGAGAAAACTGAGATACAATTTTCGAATAAATTTCATTTGAAAGAACTTTTTCTATTCGACAGTGTGAAAAACGAAATTGTATGATGTTCAGAAGTTAAGAAAAATTTCAGTAAAAGACACAATATATGAGTTAGGTCGTTGCCATCATCAGTATCATGTCACAATTGGCATTGTATTTGTAGTTTCTTGTATATTCTGAAGATGACTCAATGAAAAAGTCGAAACATGTAATTTTTTAGTATTTTTAATGTGTTTTTTATTGAAATGACGTCTTTTAAGCAAATAATTCTGTTTTAATATATGTTTTGACATTTGTTTGGAATATATATTATTATGGTATAGTTAATAGCAGACGTACTTAAGACTATTTTACTTATATTTATATTTCTGATTGGTCTTTTTAAAGATTCGTGGACGAAAATGCACCAATTTCAGATATTGTCATTGCCGCATTATTTCATTTTAATGTATTTTATCCGGGAGGACCCTTATTATTGACACGGGCGAAGTCGGGTAGTTCTGGTAGTAATTAATAAATTATTTGTACAAAATGATCATTCAAGCACATTTTTTTTTTTACAAATAAAGTACGAAAAAATTCTTTCGTCTTAAATAATAATACCATTTACCGTTTATTTATGCCTTCACTAGGTTTACACTGTTGAAATACTTTTTTAAATGATCCACTTAACCTCAAGCGATCTTCCTGAACTGTTTGCTTTCATTTAAGCTGAAAAAAAATATAATAACAATAAATAAATGAAAAACACACCATAGATTAGTATCTTGTAGAACACTTTCACCGTACGTGTTGTTTTACTGTGAAACAAATACTAGAAAACAGACGGGGAGAAGAAAGTTAGGAAAAAGATGAATGCTCAACGCAAAAATTGCTTTACGCCTTCTTTCGAAATAAATTTTGAGCCATTTTATTCGTTTGTCACCACTCTGCTCCTCCCAGTCACGAATTTGAGGAACGAACCCGGAACCTTTTGGACTTCACTAATGAGTTTTTCGTTCTGTGATTCGAATTTCTCATTTTTCTTTTGTTCTGAAATGAAAGAAACCTAATTTTCTCCTATCGTTCTGACAAACATGAGTTCTGCGAAAGAAATAGTGCAGTGCAAAATTTTGAGGGTTGGAAATGGGAACTGAAGGTCAGAGAGAGATGTTAACAGGTTCCGAAATTTATGATAAACAATCAAGTTTTCAGAATGATTTGCAACTGGGAGAAAACGTGCTTACTTAACGTGCTTGTTTTACTTAAATGTGAAAGATAAATGTTAGAATTTATGTATTTTTTTTTCATAGCAGCAATGGACCAGGTTCGATAAGGATAAAGCTTTGACTACTGCGAAATTCAAGTAAAATTTAAATCATATCGCAGGTCAATTGCTAACTAACGCTTGATGAACGCTAAGTATAAAACATACAATGAAAATTAACTTGTCGAATGTACCAATCCCAAAACTTTCTTCTATCTCATACATATTAATACTTCAAAAAGCGTAATTTCTTTTATCATGCATTTTAGAAGCAAACAAGGTGCCAAAATATGCGTCACTGCACGAGCTTCCAGTGCAAAACACAAGTAGACCAACTTTGATTTCCATCTTATATTTCTGCTTCATTTTACTAATCGAAGTAAATACGAGTTAATCTCAATCATATTTTTCAATAAAATCAGTATTTTCCGCCATACACTTAAACGTCAGCTGCCTGCGTACCTCCGGGTTACCTACATGCGAATGCGACGCACCCTTTGCTGAATAATAAGACTTTGTAAAAAAAACTATATAACGTAAGTTTGGGTATAGCTATATATACTAGAAAAGTATAGATGGATATACTATGAACGTTCAGAGAGATATGAACAGGGCCGAAACTAAGGGGGGGCAGAGGGGGCGTGTGCCCCGGGCGCTAGAACGAAGGGGCGCCAAATGAAGGATTATACCTTTGGAAAGGATCATTTTCTTCTGATGGACTGATGGATTCTATTATTATGAAATAGCCATTATAAATGAAGTGTTAGGTGAAGACGAAAGAGCAGCCGTAAAAAGTTAGAACTCTGATTTTCTGGTCCGAATGGAGAAAAAAAAATGGCCATAATTTTTTTTTGCAAAAAAAAATTATGGCCATTTTTTTTCCCATTTGGACCAGGAAATCAGGGTTCAAACTTTTTACGGCTTCTCTTTCATCTTCACCTAACACTTCATTTATAATGGCTATTTCATAATAATAGAAGCCATCAGACCATCAGAAGAAAATAACTCGGTGAAAGCGAAAACTCGGTTAGGCGGGACTCGGATAATCGGTATTCTACTGAATATGTCATTTTAAAAATGATCTTTAGAATATTTTTGTTGATATTCAGAGGGACCTCCCCCTTGGATCCGCCACTGTAGATTACGTAGTTCAGTATTGCATATTTTATGATTACATATTTTAAATTTTAAAATAAGTCGTCTATTATAAAATTTGTAAAATTCTCTTTGTAAATATACTTCGTGGAAGAAGGAGGGGGGGGGGGAGAAAATCCATGTGTGCGCCGGGTGCAAAAAAAGGCTAGTTTCGGCCCTGGATATGAAACCTAAACCGTGAGAAGTATTGCTATTCAGTATAACTTTTTAAAAATCTTATCGAAATCTGTTTATGATGACTAAAAAATGAATGAACATGGCACGGGGATGTTGGTGAATACATTGTCAATACTTGTGTTTTCCCTGGTACTAGATTCTTGAATGAATGGACTTAGACCAAGAGTTAAAAAATATTCCGGCAGTTCATTTCTAATATTGTTTCTGAAGTTGACATTGAAATCGCATGCAATAATTATATACGGTTTTAAAAGCCGATGGTGCATAGAGTTCGCCGCCCGTGTCTTTATGTATGTCAAACAACCCGTGTCTTTAAAGGTTAATATCTCGGATAATTACCGACATTTTTTTTTTTTTTTTTAATAATTATCAGCAATCCTTTCATACTTCCGCGACGATACCTCAAGCGCTTTTCAATTTCCTTTGCTGAGCTCCCGCAATGTAAAATTGGTGCGTAACGGGTAATGGCTATAGTTTTCCTGCAAGGTTTAAATAAAGTTCTACTAACCCTAATTTTTTCATAATTTTAGTGAGGAAACATATTTTTGCATTACATTTTCGACGATATCTCTGAAAATATAATACCTACCTAAAATTAAAACAAATATATTGTTTAGTTCGGCATTACGAGATCTTTCACACGATATATATATATATATAAATATTTTTATTTTCAAGTAACTTAATTAGTCCCTCTCCCTACATCATTCATAAATATATTTGACAATGGTTAATAACATATGTGGGTCAATAGCCTTTATTACTTCTGCCAAATTTGAACTTTCTACGTTCCATAATTTACGAAAAAAAGGGTTGTGACAGACAGTCACGCATAAAGATCTTATAATGGTTTTGTTTTTACTTTTTAAGCACGGAACGCTAAAAAGTACACGAAAATCGCTATCACGGAGTCCCCTTCCGGTGAAATATCCCCAATTTCAATTTGGACCTGACAGCCTTAGTCAAAAACATATATAAGAAGTTTGGTTCAATTCTATGCAAAAATTCATACACTTTCCAACGATACATTAAGGAAAATAGCACAAAAATCGCTATCACAGCATCCTTACGGGGGCAATATCCACATTTTAAACTGGGACTTTCTGGTCATAGCCAAATACATATACACTGCTCAAAAAAATTAGAGGAGCAAGCAAAAAAGTGAAGAGAACAGTGCAAGACAGCCATGTATGGGCATAAAATGGATAATACTCGTGTATCAATGCGCAATACAGAAAAAAAAATCCCTGCCGGCTCGGGCCTACAGGCGGAGGTAGATTTCGAAGTTAAGTACTAAATTCACCAACAAAACTTAAATCAAAATTAGAGATAAACCCAGTTCCTCCACTAGGAATGAGCTCTAGGGAGCTAAACATTTTGTGAAAATTCTAATATACACGAATACACACACACATGTATATGGAATAGGTTTAAAAATGGCTAAAGCAAATTCAGGGAACCTCAAAGTGTTAAAATATGTTAATATTTCCATAGTCGGGTTTTTATCATGTTTTAAGGGGTCTCAGGTGTCTTACTTTTTACCTGACAGTGCAAATTAGCATCATGTCATATTTAATTTTTTTTCTCATTCTGTATAAAACATAAATGCATAATTTTTTAATATAGACAACCTAATATCTTTTCTATTTAAAATAATTTTTTTTTAATATTCTACATTGAAATTTTATTTTATTTTTGTTATATTTAATTTTGATAAAAAAAAAAAAATTAAATTGTTTCTTAATCTTTATGCTTACGTGCAACATTTTTCACAAACTAATAAAGCAATTTGCATGAAACTGGGTAAATATCTTCATTTTAAGGTAAAGAATAACTTATACTTCAAATTTAGTATTATAATCGCATTGATTATTTAAAATTGGCAATTTTTCAATAAAAGAATGATTTTTTTCAAAATTTTATAATTTAAATTTAAATTTCAAATAAAATAAATAATTAAATTACGTACAAATGAGGTATACGTTCAAGATACATTAGTTTTACATCGTTATCAATATTTTTGGGGGCTCATGAACAAACAGTTTTGCTACAGTCTTGCGCGCAGTACATGCAAATAAAAAAACAATTTTTAATTTTTAATCAAAATTAAACATAAAATAAAATAAAATAAAATTTCAACATAGAATATTAAAAAAAAATATTTTAAATAGAAGAGATATTAGGTTGTCTATATTAAAAATTTTATGCGTTTATGTTTTATAAAGACTGAGAAAAAAAAATTAAATGTGACATGTAGCTAAATTGCACCACCAAATAAAAAGTAAGACTCCTGAGACGTTTTACTGAGACTTAATACGTTTCTTCAAACTCATATGACGTTACATATTCACCTGCTGAGGCGCATTATACTTCTAATATGACGCAATATTTTGATTTTTTTTAATTCGTCAAACTATTTATTTCATTTTGAGTTTTCATGCAGAAATTTTGCTCTAGAAAACTTATGACGTAATATTCAATTTGTTTTTAATTCGTCAAACTGTTTATTTAATTTAATTTTCACGTAAAAATCTTGTAATAGAAAAGCAATTGTTGTGGTGATAATTTTATTGCTTTTTTTTAATTGTTGGCAACTGCTATAACGAAAAATATTTATTTTTTCCTGTCATTGTTGTGAAAGAGCTGGTTTTATCAGAATCATATTTAGACGGTATTCAAAATTTTTAATCCTCCCCATTTCCATTCCCTTGGGCCGATTTTGCCCATTTTCAATCCCCGCCGAGATATTAGCCATCTCAAAGTTGTTGGCGACTTTGAAGACGATCCGTGCATATTGCGACTTTTATCGTGCGGACAAAATTTAGTACATACATACAAGTATATATATACTAGGGGGCTCTGCCCCCTGAAAGATACGCTCGCCAACCCCCGTCCAGACACTGCAGAATCTAAAAACACGCTAATCTGATCGGTTTTAAAAATATTATAGAAGATTTAATTATACTGAAAAAAGCTGTGGAAATCTCCCTGTAAACGGGTTCCCATTCAATTTCCTTTGATTTCAAACATTTAAGGCCGAATCAGTTGCTGTTAAGACATCAAATGGTTGTTTTCGTGTTTGATTAAAGAGGATCAGTTAAACGTTTGAAAAGAAGCTAAAATAAAATGAATTATGTGTACAGAGTCTTTGTCTTCCGGTATTTTAAAACAATTTCTATAACAATAGCCTAAGTCACGTGACTATCATCAACAGTTCCGGGCGAACCACTTCGCTTTTTATATTCCTTGTGCCATTTTGGTGCTTTAATGTTAGCCAGGTACAGGTGATAAGTCGCCAAATATTATTCTATCGTCACCCTTTCATCTATATTATAATAGTCCAAGTCATGTAACTGCCATAAATAAATACGCTCTGATCCCTTCGCTTTTCATATGAAAGTTTGGCCCAGATATCATATATGGCCCCATATTGGTGCGATTTTTCCCGACGCTAATTTGGGGAAAACATCAACAGCATAAACAACAATATCCAGCTTGTCAAATCAAGCAAAATAATTAAACTATGGCGCCAGTTAAGTACCCGTTGCGTATATGACATTGGCGTCAGAAAAAAATCGTGCCAATATGGGTCCGTATACGACATCTGTGCCGAAAGTTTTCCCTTTTGATTAAAAAATCAAATTTCTTTTTCAAATAAAACTACATAAAAGTTTCCATGGTCGCAAAGAATTCTTGGTACTGTTACGCTAGCCGGTTAAAATTTTCGCCAATAGCTATTTTTCAATAAATATTTAATAATTTTTGTATATGCAATAAAATTTTTAGATTGCCCACTTACATTAAAAAAGCATTTTTCATATGGAAAATACGAATTATATAATCAAATAAATTTTTGAAGTTTATCAAAAGCTATATTTTCTTATTAGCCGCATGCTAAGAGTTATTTGACCAAGATTTTTCTACTTATGGCATCCATTTATATTCTGATAATTTCAGACCTTATACATGTCTGTTAAATTTGTGTTTTATTTATATTATTTTATTTATTTATTCATATGGAAGTTTTCTTTTAAATGGATACTAGCCATAAGAAAATGATGAACTCTTTATTTTGTTTTAAAGGCAAACTGATTAATCTTTCGTAATCGAGCTCCGCGCGATATAGATAAATTAAAAAATATTTCATGCTTTAAAATTGTTTTTAAAACCATAGACAATCAGTAAACTGAGATGAACTTTGCAAACAAGTTCCATTTGAAAAAAAAAAATCCTATTTTGTGATCTAAAAATTTAAATTGTACGATTACAAATATGTTACATTTGTGTTTTTACAATATTATTCTTTTATTTTTTTATAAAAGAAGAATAAATTTCGTTAATTTGTCTTTCACAAATATGATAGATTGGTGGGTTTTTTTTAATACTATTCAATTATTTGTTTATAAGGGAAGTATTAATTTCGTTATGCAAAAATAGTCAGAAACAAATGCTCAAAAATGCTTGTTGTTTGCTCAAAATGCTCAAAAATGCTTGTGCAAAATATTTATTATTATTATGTATTGAAACCGGCACATGATAAGATAAATTTAAAAAAAATATCATGTTTAAAAATTATTTTAGAAAATATAATGCATCAGTCAATTAAGATACAACTTTTAAACAAATTGCATTTGAAAGTAATTTTTTCCCTATGCGACGAAAATTGAAAATGCACGATGGTCAGAAGATTAAAAAATTGCAGTAGCGAAAATGTCAAGACGGTAATTTGATCTGAAGTGTTGCCATTTGCAAAATGACGTCAGCGTTACTCACAGATACGTTTGTTCTTTATAATATAGATACTTAATCAGTAAAATACAATAAAGATCAGTTATTAGGATGTGTTTATCGGCTGAAGCTTTTATGCTTGGTATTCCGGAATGAAAAACAGCAATTTTCACCTTCTCAAAATTTGCATACGCACTTCTCATATCCATATTCATCTTTTTTTTTTTTTTTTTTTTTTTTTTTTTTTGTATTTTGTTTGATCTTTTAAAATTCATTTTAACTCAAAACTTGAAGTCACGATTGTCAGCAACATCTTTTATGTGAACAGACGCACCCTTTACTGGAGATTCTGATCTCAAATCCGGAGAGTAAAAATTTCCGTAATTTATATTTTTTAGACGCATTTGTGTTAAAATGTTTAGTTTTATCTAAGATAATGACCGTTTTCTTTTAAATATGACTTCATTTTCACTTAAATAAGCATTTCGCCTAGTGTGTGAAACTTAGTATCAGTACACATGCAAAAGAAAAACAATATAGAAAATTTATGATGCAAAATACGTGTTTTCAAAAGCAGTGCGTCATTTTTCGTTCAAAATATTATATCCTTAAAGGGGTTTTGCGCCACTAAACCCTATACAACAATTTTTATCAACAATTTTGAATTTTTATCAGATATTCACGTGAATAAAATTAAACAAACCTCATTATTTCTCTCTTCTCTGCAATAATGAAAGCTATCTTATTACCATCATTTTGAAGAAGTTTCATAGAATGCTTTTAAAATAAAAATATAATAATGGGATATTAAAAAAAAAACAGCTAAGGCGGGCACACAGAATGATCAGCTATCAGTTAAAAAATTCATTAGTAAATTTGGTTTAGCAGAAAGCTCAAGGCAGATGACTAAAGAACACACTTGTGTTTTAAATGTATAGATTATATAAAATTGGGAAAAATTAAATTAAGCAAATTATGTTATTTTGGTAAAATTATAGTAGAATGTCTTAAAGAATAGCAATAAAATTTTATTATTCGAGAGAATTTTGGACAAACACTTCAGGAACATGATATTATTTTAAACCACGAATTATTTGTTTGCTTGTCTAACTCGGCGAAGCAAATCCATCCAGGCGAGAAAATCATCAATTTCTGTAAGATAAATCGCTATTATTTGCATGTCACCTCTGCTCTATAAAGACACTCTAAATTTTTGTAAAACGTTGCGTTTTATCAGTTTTACATTATTTTCAAAAGTGAAGCCTTTTCACTTGTGAAGCAGCTTGGCTGTGAAAATGACGCACTTCTGCAAAACATAATTCAGGTTTAAGAATTAAAATACGCGCTTTCTTATAAAATGCATCTGCTGCATCTGCTAAAGCAATCCACTTTTACAATCAAGTCTTAAACTTCGCCTATAGAAAAGTATGCATATGACGTCATTATCACGGAATAACAGACAATATTCTTGATATAGCCCATATTTTAATTTCACCTTTTTTTTCAGATTTTATGAAAAAATGGCAACAAAAAGATACAGTATCACCTATTTTCGACTATTTTCCATTTACTTTCAATGACTTTCAATAGAAACGGGGTACTTTTGTTGCCACGATAAGAAAAATGGTATTAAAAACTACAAAAAAATTAATATCTCAAAAATAAATTGAGATACAGTTTTCAAACAAATTGCATTTCAAAGAGCGTTTTTTTCCTTATGCGACGGTGCAAAAATTTAAAATGTGCGATGTTTAGAAGTTTAAAAATTTGCAGTAGAGAAAATTGCAAAACTAAAATTTTATTTAAAATTTCAAAGTGTTGCCATTCGAAAAATGATGTATGCGTTACGCACAGATATGTTTGTCCTTTATAGTATAGATAGTATAGATAGATAGGGTAGATATATATAAACTTTTTAGGTGGAGGTGGTTTTGGGTTCCTGAGGTCCTATAATGAAAAGTTATGAAGGAATTTTACAAAAGTCGCACCATGGTAACGACTGCAATAGGTAGTATTTCTTACAAAATCTACCTAAAAGACCCACCCCAAAAAAAATTGTAGGGGAGCTTTTATTCTTTGTAAAGATGAAAAGAACATGAAAAGATGGTTTAGGGCAACAATTTGTTTTCATGTAAATGATAAAAAAAAAAGTATTGTTTAGAAATGATGCAAGATTTTTAATATGGCGTGTGGTCTCCTTTAACAGCTAAGACTGCTGCACACCTGTTTTCTATGGATGCGATGAGGTTATCGGTAAGACTTTGGGGAATACTGTTCCACTGCTCAAGAATTGCAATCTCCAAGGCCCGGACAGTAAAAGGAGGCCACGGTCTCGCAGCAATGCGTCGTCTGAGTATGTCCCAAACATGCTCGATCGGATTTAGGTCAGGAGAGCATGCTGGTCATTCCATACGCTGTGTAGTTTTAGCTTCAAGCATGTTTTCCACAAGACGAACTGTATGAAGTCTGGCATTATCATGCATGGAAAAAAATAAATCACTAATTTCTGCAACATAAAATGCGACATGAGGTCTCAGTATCTCGTCTGTATAACTTCGAATTGTCAAAGTGCCATTCCGAATGATATGCAGGCCCGTACGTCCACCTATGCTGATTCCAGCCAATAGCATCAACCCACCTCATCTGTAATGTGATCTTTCACGAACGAATGTGAGATTATTTTCAGTGCCTCTTTCTCTCCATGCCAAAACACATCAGATGTCATATCTAGACTGAATCGGGACTCGTCTGTAAACAGAATTTGTCTCCAACAACGTTGCCTGAAAACTCGATGTTCAGTTCCCCAACTTCTTTGGGTCGCACAGTGACTTGAGGTCAACGGAATACAGACCATTGGCTTACGTGCATAGAGATCATCCTGATGAAGCCTACTTCGAATTGTTTGTCTGGACACCTTTCATCCTGTGGCCAAGAACAACTGTGTTTGCAGCTGAGTAGCATTGTCCTTTCCGTCTTGACAAGCTGTTAACAGGATATATCGGTCATCAGTTTCTGTGTTAGCACATTTTCGACCTTGCACTTGTCGATGACTACCATTCCATGTCTTGGAATCGATTCCACAGACTTTCATGGACACTTCTTGCGACTCCAACAGCGTCCACTTCACTTTGTTGTGTTTCCCCAAAATCAACTGTCCCAAAAACAAGCCAAGTCATGGATTGCGGTAAATCATGTTGTGACATTTTCAAGCCACCTTTTCTCAAAACACAAGCTGAGCAATTGAATTTTACAACTGAGGCAGTGAAACAGACGTTTCTGCAAAATCTCGATTTCTGCACTTATCTCCTTTTTCTAGTTTTTGACGTCATAAACTTTAATTTACATATGAATTTTTCTTTATTTGTTTTCTACAACACTTTGAATTATGGACGTTTTATTTTACGTTACTTATCGGTGTAAATATTTGCGTAATTTCGTTAAAACCATGTGCTCTCTTAATTGTTTTGAGCAGTGTAGTACGAGATGTTTCAAAATTATATGTTAGAAATGTAAAGGCAGGTAGAGGGGACATAAGTAAGCAGATTTCGTATGGGAATATGGGTGCGGAAATGCAGTGTTGAGGCAGTAGAGAGCACTGTTGAATTCAGTGGATAAAACACTTCGTTGCCTCGAATCGGCATTCTCCGCTCGGATTTCGAGCAACATGCGTCTTTGCACTAATGCGGAGCTTTCCGACTGGCATTTCATGGTGGGTTGCAAAAAGAAATGGAGCGGTTGCTCGAAGGATATACATGGAACGATTCCAGGGTATGAATCTGCCGGGTCGGAAAACCTTTGAGCGTCTTCATAGGGAGTTGTGCGCGAATGGATCATTTTAGGCTTCGAGGCGTGATACGGGCACTGGAAGATAATGGAAAGTTCATGCAGTGGAAGAAGCAGTATTACGCACAGAGGAGGATAGTCCTTCGACAAGCTCGAGAGCTGTTGGACGTACGTTGGGTATGAGCCATTTCCTTGCGAAGCCCCATACATGAAATGCATGTCGGCAAGCTTCGCATTGGTGTAATGATGCATGTTGCTCGAAATCCGTGCGGGGAATGAGGATTCAAGCGAGCAAAGTGCTTTTATCTACTGAACTCAACAGCTCCCTCTATTGTCACAACGCCGCATTTCCGCAACCGCATTCCTATACGAAATCTGCTTACTTAGGTCTCCTCTATCTGCCTTTACATTTCTGACGCATAATTTTGTGGCACAGTGTATATGAAATGAGGTTCATTTCTATCCATAACTTCATACACTTTTCGATGATACAAAGAGGATAGACAGACATTTTATAAAAATACAGCGCATTCCCGTTAGCGCAGTCTTCCAAAGGGGGCAACTTTTCGTAAGCATTAAACGAAGTAAGTATTTTAATATTATAAAATATCCCCTTCAACTGAATAAATTGAATTCAACTGATGACAGAAATTAAGTATAACCAACTTTATGCGAAAAGAAACCAGTTATTCTTAATGATAATTTGTTAAAGCAAAAGAATAAATTACTCAAGTGAAACAAAACAAACAAAGACATTGGCTGTACTTACATAATTTTGTTTTAATTAATTATGACTTTTCTTTGCCATATTTACACAAAACAAGTATTTCTGATACATATCACACTCGCTTCTTATAACATTGCCTTCCTCCGGATTCGAACATGCGTTCTCTCAAACAGCGGATGGGTGCTTTGTCCCCAACACCACTTTGCCCAACTTGGTCATAATGCAAAAAACTCTGAACATCAATTGGCATTTTACCGTTTTCTCTCAACTGAAAAGGAACATTTTCGTTTGTCTCCCTTGGAAGGAACATTTCCGTAATTAATATTTAAGGGTGTATTCGAAAAAATATTTTCCCACCCTCAACAGCTCGAAATTTTCTGAGACCATTTTCAGACTCATTTTTAAAAGTAAAAACATGAAACTTGCTGAGGGGATTTTTGAAGAGATGTATAAGAGGTCTTATGATTTCATTTTTCGCTCATTAATTAGAATTTGATTTTTAAACTATTATTTTCTCAGTATGACCTTTTTTTTTCATTCTCATATCTCCCGCTTCGGAAAATTCGGCTCAAAACGCTAACTTTTACAGCGTTTTTTACAATATTTTCTGCATTTATCAAAAGATCGAGAAGCAAGACACGTTATGTAGTTTCTAAATAAGAGAATTTCCCAGTTTGATGCGTTTGAAAGCAAAAATGAATTCAAAATGAATCAGAAAATAAGCAGTTTGGATTGGAATACACCCTTGCGTAAGAGTAAAAAGGATTTTTTTTTTCATTTGTTCCAGGAAAATTTACGATTTGCATTCAAAATAAGAAATTTCTGTTAAAAAACAGAAATTTTGCATAAAAACATCCGTATATGTACAGTAATGGAAAAAAAAAGTAAGAACCTTACTAACTCTGCAACAAATTAATGTAGAAGAAAGTTTCTGGTACCAAACGATTGGAAATATAGTCTACTTTTAAATGATGTATATGAAATTTGCTTAGGTGACCATCTACACATCAAAACCCAAACTTTATTTTTTTTTCAATAGCAATACCCAAGTTTAACACCATACATAGATTCTACACCCTTCAATTAGCCTAAATCCAAATTTTCATGAAATTCGTACGATTAGTGTCCCAGAAATTAATTATTTTAAAATGAGCCTATTTTAGGGGTTGTATCCAAATTGAAATTCGCTACTCGATTGTTGAAATGCTACAGAATGACTATGTCTCTTCTGTTAATGTATTATTTCTTGCCAATATGACCATTTCATTCATGTTTGGTTTTTTTAGTATTATAATTAAACAAAAAAATTATCACATTAGGATTATAATTTCTGGAGATATTAATAAAAATATGAAAATTTAATTTAACATTAGAAGCTCTAAATTTTGAATATTTATAATTCAAAATTTTCGCATCTCAAATGACTTGAAATTCCATTTCTAGGCATAGTTTGAACCGAAGATTTAAAACATGGTGTCAGAATTAGGTGTTGCTATTGAAAAAGCAAAGTTTGTTCAGGTTTTGATTTGTAGATGGTCTCGTAAGCAAATTTTATATACAGGGATGAGCCAAAAGTTCGTTAAAACTTTAAAAACTCATAAAAAAGGAAGAAATTATGATAAAAGAGTACGGTTTGCAAGAAAGAGCTCACAAGGTAGTCGGATTTTTTTTAACAGAAAAAAATAGCATAAAAATCACATGTAGAGGGCGCTAACGTCCCGAAACACAATGACCAGGACAACAGTTGTGTCGTAGAATGTTCTGAAGGTCATGTTGAACATTTCTTATTGGAAGAACAAATGAATGAAGCGCATTGTTGTCCTGTTCATTATGTTTCGGGTCGTCAGCGCCCTCAACATGTGATTTTTTAATTATTTTTTTTTTATTGCTGCTAAAAAAATATCCGACTACCTTTCTTGCAAATCGCACTCCTTTATCACAATTTTTCCTTTTTTATGAGTTTTTAAAGTTTTAATGAACTTCTGGCTCACCCGGTACAACATTTCAAAATAAACTTTATTTCCAGTCGTTTGGTACATGTAATTTTTTTCTATATTAATAAGTTGCGGAATTAGTGGGAGGTGTTTACTTTTTTCTCCCACGACTGTATATATTTCTTTCTTTTTTATTTTTACAGTGTAGCATAGAACGTTAACACTATACGGACTGCAGACGCACTTATGCGTTATTTATAAAACTAATAGCAGAACTACCCGGCTTCGCCCGTGTAAATAATAAGGGTCCTCCTGAGTAAAATACATTTAAATGAAATAATACGGCAATGGTAATAACTGTGGTTAGTGCATTTCCGTCCACGAATCGTTAAAAGACGAATAAGAAATATAAATATAACTAAAATAGGCTTAATTACGTCTACTATTAACTATATTATAATAATATATATTCCAAGAAAATGTCAAAACATATATTAAAATACAATTATTTGGTTGAAAGACGTCATTTCAATAAAAAAACACATTAAAAATACTAAAAATTTACATGTTTCGACTGTTTCATTGAGTCATTTTCAGAATATAAAAAAAACTACAAATACAATGCCAATTGTGACATGATACTGATGATGGCAACGACCTAACCCATAAATTGTTCCTTTACTGACATTTTTCTTAACTTCTGAACATTATACTATTTTGCTTTTCACACACTCGAATAGAAGAAAGTTCTTTAAAAAAAAATTCTTTTTTGAAAATTGTATCACAATTTTCTCATTTGAATGGATTTTAAAGTAGTTTTCAATCATGGATATTTTTAAATCTGCATCCCGAATTAGAAAAGCTATACCTGTTTGCTCTTAATGCAATATTATAAAGAAAACACATTGCTACTCTGGCATCATATTGTTGGTGGCAACAACCTAACCCAGTCATAAATTTAACTTTTACTGCAATTTGACCTTTAAACATTGCACATTTGATTGTACCAATGTCTAATAGAATACAAAAAGTACATTCAGTAATATTTGTTTGAAAAACTTGTCTCAATTTACAGATTGTTTATCCATTTTAAATTAATTTTCATTCAAGGAGATATTTTTAAATGTACCTGCAACCCAATTAAGAAAGATATATTCGTTTGCTATTAATGCAATATTATGAAGAAAAGACATATCTATGAATAACGCCTAGCATCATACTGTTGGTGGCAACAACCTAACCGTACCATAAATTACACTTTTACTGCAATTTGATCTCTAAACATCATATATTCGATTATTTCAATCTAATAGAAAACAGAAAACACTTTCAGTAACTTGTTTGAAAAGTTTATCTCAATTTACAGATATTTTATGTTTTTTAAAGTAATTTTCAAGCTTAATTTTTTTTTAATATGCCCGCAACCCAGCTAAAAAATGTTAACTTAATTGCTCAAAAATATTGTAAATAATTCAGTATTATAAAAAGCAGTAAACCAACGTTTAAAATGCACAAATAATGCGTGAAAAGCGGCAAACTGCTTTTTAATATTCCTGAACAAAGGCTTTAATTGCTAATTCAGTATTTGTTTGTTTTCGTATACTTTTTCATAACTAAATTGGCAAATTTCAGTATTTGTTTGTTTTCCTGTTGGAATTTCATTCCGGCTGCTTATAGCTTATGTTCTGAAATAATTTTAATTCAACTTGCAGTGTTTCGTGTTTCAGTTAAGGTTTAGGTGTGTAAAATTATTATACACTGATTAGTCATAGAATTATAGGGGAAAATTCCATAATCATGTGGAGCCCGATTAGGAAAGATTAGTCTTTTTTAAAATTCTGAATGGATTTCATTGGAACTTACATTGTTGGTTAGATATTTTTACACGGATCGATTTAAAATATTGCATATAGCTTTAAGTCGCTTTGTTATAAAATTATGAAAGAAAATTCAATAGTCAGGTGAGCCCGATTATAAAAGTTTAGCCTTTTTAAAAGTTCTACTGGACAGATTTTGATGAAATTTGCACTGTTACTTTGCACACAAATTTCGGGAATAGTTTTAGTGTATAATATTTTGTTGTACATGCTTTGTTATAGAATTAGCTGAAATGTTCTATAATGAGGTGAAACCAATTCTGAATGATTAGCCTTTTAAAAAAGTTGGATAATTTTTGAGGAATAGTTTTAGTATATTGCATATCCATTTACCATTCTTAGACCAAATCCTACTGTAAATGATCAACTAAAAATTTTGACCCTTAACAGCCGAAATTTGTCTTACACATTAGAAAATATAATAGCGCAGTTATGATCATACCGTTTTTAGCCATACGGAAGGACATTTAGATAAAGATCCATATTGCTTTAATATTATTTTTAAATGAAAGATCATATTCACCGATATATTTCCTTTAATTCAAGATTTGTTCGCAGAAACCGCTCGCCGCAGCGGGCGAAATGTGCTACTCAGATAAATACGTGCAATATAGTGAAAATATTTATGATTAACTGATCGCTAAAACGAAAATATCAAAACTTCTTTTCCCTGTAGCTGTTCAGAAATCTAAAAAATATACTAAAGGTTAAAAATATATTCTTGTTTCAAACTAAAAGCAATTTTTATTTATGTTCTGTTAATGGGAAGCAAATCAATCATCTTTAACACATGTATACAAAGATTCATTGCCGATAATTTTTAAATGGAAACTCAAATTCCCAATCATAAAATCCAAATCCACAACCTTTAAAATGAAAATGACATCACTTTACAAAAGCGTTCTTCAATCGTAATGTCAGTCATGAAATTTTGTTTAAAAAAAAAGCATACTCTGAAAAATAGTAGCTACGTTACAATTTCTATTTAATACAAATCATAGAAATATCGTATTTTATATAACCATATTAGATATAAATCGTAGAATGTTATCACTTAATTTCTAGTATTAAAACGTGCATCTAAATGATCTAATTAAAGATACAGCATTACAAAGAAATAGGAAATAAATTGTAGCAGCCGGTTTTTAAAACCAGTTTGAAATCATATTGACATCATATCTAGCAAACGATTTTTTTTATTATTATATTTTTCCTGAATTGTTTTCTTGAAATTCAAACGCCTGTATTAAAATAGATTTTTTAACATTAAAAACATTCTAATAATGATACTACGTCATTTTAACGTACGTTTAGTTAAAATTTTTACATATATATAGGGAAATTTTTCGTTTTCTGATTAGAATGACGTCGATTTCATAAGTTCAAAAATATAGCGAGAAAATCTGAATCTTTATTAGCAAATAAAAACATAATACACGCGTTATAATTTATTTTAAATTACTGTGCCATTTTTTAGGTTGTGGCAACAGGAAAGAAACGATTTATTTAGAAAATTTAAAAAGAGATATTTCAATAATGTTAAATTATGGGAAGTGGTAGATAAAAGGGATAAATAGTGGTCTGATATTTTTTTAAAGTAGACAACGATCTTTTCCACGTTCTAAAACGTATGTACATCAAGTTTCGTGCAAATCGGTCAAAATTTGAAGATTTGTATAAAGGACATACACATAGAGAACGGCTTTTATATATATAGATCTCTAAGAAATTCTAAATTCTCCCCAGAAATTTTGAATAGTTATTTTTGCTTACAATCATAATAGATATTTTGTGAATAAAATAAATAAAAATTTGTATTAAAAATTTTGTGGTGTGAACTGATTTCTGAATGAAAGAAACGCCAGATTTTGCAACATTGTTTGCGATCCGTATAAATGTCTAAGTGTTAATAGAAATTAATAACAAGAAGGAAAATAATCCTGCGTCAAGCATAGATTATAAAACACTTTCCAACTCATTCAGAATAATGATACAAAACTGCACCGTGTAATAAGTTAAAATATTATGTCTAATTCAACCATATGAAAACGCATAACACTCTTGAAACCCAATTTCAGCTGTTCCCATCTACAATCGGGAAATTATCCGAATTATTTTATCAACCCAGTATATACTGTACTGCCCTATTGTATAAGTAATCATCTTGTAGTGAAATTCGATGATTATATCCCATGATTATATGTTTTTTTTGTTTTTGTTTGTTTTTTTTTTGTTTTTTCTATTGTAATTGAACTTTCACTCTTATCATTTAAAATGTCTTAACAGAGAAAGTTCTTTTTAAAAACTCAGTGTTATTTTATAATGTATTTAAAAAGAACATCGCATACAGAATTCATTTTCTAATTATGAAGTTGATTATACCAAATTCGTGCAAACAAAACATTTAATACATTTTGTAATAATTTAAAAACTTATTAGATTGGATTTTATAGTTTAAGAAAGACTAAGAGAGATTAAAGTTTTAATAAAGTTAGAAGTTTTTGCTTCTTTTAAAATTCTTTTTTTAATTTAAAAAGAGATGGAGATTAGAAACTGATAATCGCTGTTATAATAACTTAAAATTCTTATAAATAAGCATTTTGAAAGCTATTGATTTAACGAAAAAATCTCCCCCCCCCCTACCGCTTTCCTCAAAAAAAAAAAAAAAAAAAAAAAAAAAAAAAAAAAAAAAAAAACCTTTGTAAACGATTTCTCGATAAACTCTCCACATATTTCTTGTTTTAAAATTATTTTCTTTTCATTGAGACTTTCTACTGTAAACCAGTACAGGTATCTATGCACAGTTAAGAACGATGTTCTACGCGGGGGGGGGGGGGGGACCTTTATTTTCAATGCATTTAAAATTTCATTGACTCAAATTTAAGAAAATACTTTTATTTTCATTATAATGTATTCACGCATGTTTATTCTTTGAAATCAATATGCATTTATTGCTTTGCTTAACGAAATTATCTCACGATAAAATCATTTCCCCGCTATAATTTCCGACGAAATTTTTAAACAGAAGTATTTCTTTTATAACAGTAACAATTTAATTCTTTAATTTAGAAACTTTCATAAATGAAGTTTTTAAATCCGAGTATTTTTTTTTATCCAGTGAACTGAGAAAATAGATTCGAATAACTTCAATTCACTAACTTCCACCCCCCTTTCAATCAAATCCAGTGACAAAACAAATTTCAAAATCTTTAATAAACTCTGCATACTTCAAAGATTTTGATATACCTGAACGCTAACCTTAAAAAAATCTTTTTCAGCTTATCATACTTTTTTATCGCAGTTTTTATTAGATAAATTCGTCATATCGCTTTTCAAGAATAAGTTCATTAAAAGAATAAATCAAATGTTCAGATAATACGCATATCTCTGTTAAGAAAAATAAGTCTATCCAAAAATCAAAAATTTTTAATTTTGGTAAGACTTTACTACTTTTTCAGATATATTCCATTGGAGCTTTGGAAAACAATGTCCAGAAAATATGTATCTCAACAATAAATAACCCGCTGTCTTGGCATAACTTTTGTTTTCTTAAGCTTTTCAGTAATACATCTATATGTGTTCGTTTTATTTTTCTATGACCCTCGGGGATGTTATAAATAAGATCTCATAGTTTAATGAAATGAGGAATAAAAACGTATATATGCATGTGGGACAAGCTCTGTGTAATGATTTTTTGGAAATTTTACGGCGCTCTGATTATTATAACAGCTCTCTATCTCTTATAAGATTTAAATTTCCAACTGGGCAAAAAATGTCTGGTCCAGGATTCGAACCAGGAATCTCTTGACTGAATCGCCAATGCTCTACCATCTGAGCTATAGCTCAGATGGTAGAGCATTGGCGGGTGATAGCTCAGATGGTAGAGCATTGGCGGCTTCAGCCAAGAGATCCCTGGTTCGAATCCTGGACATTTTTCGCCCAGTTGTAAATTTACATCTAATATGATTTATGTACCAATTAGAATAATTGTGTTAAAATTACTCTAGTTTCTTTCTGTTGTTTTTGTAACGAAGACTCCACTCAAGACCATCGCATCACTGCATAAAATAAAAGTTTTTACTAGTGAAAATTTTTAATAACATGTTATTGCGAAAAGTTTGTAGCCGCCACTATTAAATTTAGCAAAGGATCAGAGATTTTTGGTAGTTTCTCCGTAAAATGACTAGTACACTACACAGTTATCCGTAATGGAAGCATGTTTATAAGATCAGTCGAACTAGTCATAACTAGAGCATCCGCTACAAGATACAAGTCCATAATGTTGCAGTAATAACAATTACGGCTTTTCACCGCTTCAACTTTTCGTTAACCTTCACTTTACATTATTAGATAATGATAAGTGAGCTATTCCGTGTTATTAAATATGACATAACTTTCTGGCGAAGTACATAGATTTTAAACAACTCAAAAACACAAAAATCCCGGCTATAGAAATCATGTCATTCAATAAATACTAGCCGGCGACGGTATTTTTACTGCAATGCGGTGAGTACCGAGGACCAATGGGAGGGCGTAAGAACTCGGACTCTATTTTCTAATAGTGGAAGAAAAACGAGGTGAGGCGGACTTTCCGATAAGCGCGCAAAAAGGGGTTTTTGAATACTGAAAGAAAAGAAAATGGTGAAAAGCGAGAATTGGAGAACAAATAATTTTAGTAGAATTCATATAGGCATTTAAGATTGAAATAAAAATAATAATACGTGATTTTTTTTTTAAGGATTTTAATGATAGAGATAAAATATTAATATGCGCATTTAGATAGAAATGAAATTAAAGTAAAATAAAATATTGGAATATTTTTAAGACAGGAAAGAATTGGATAAATTAGGGTTATAAAATTATGTTAGATGGAAAAAATATATACAATATTTTTAAGATAGAGCGGAATTTTAAATTTCATAATATATGTACATTATATTTGTTTATCAGGGAGCTAGTCTAATATACTGGGAAAGTTTGAAAAGATTTTTTCGAGATGTTTAGCATGTGGGGCGTTGCAATTGACAAAATTGCAGGCTGTTGCACAATTTGAACTAATAGAAATACTCATTCCCACGGCATTTAAGACTTAAATGCCATTGTTTTGAAATTTAGACAAAAAAGTGATACTTTGACAGTTGTATACTTTTATTGGCTTGATTTATTTTTTATGTTGAAGTAGGTGATAGTTAATGAATATTTTGAAAATCTGAAGATGAAAAAAATTCCCTTCCCTGTAGAAAATGTTGAAATTCAAGGTTGTAAATACCATTTTTCATAAAATGTGAAATGCGAGTATGTTCGGAGTGCTGTATCTTTCGAAACCAATGACATCCTAAAATTTTGTTTTCATAAACTGTTAGTATAACACTGCCTGCTTAATAAACTTAACTTGTTTCCATGGGGCATTATTGCTTCCCATTGTTATATTGCCACAAAATGAAAGCATAACGATGTTTTTGTTAGTTTTCTGTGCTTATTAACTTGTTTAAGCAACTAAACCCCAAAATTTTTCTTATTGAACATTTGTGGAAGCTAAACAATGTAGAAATTAATTGGGATATTGATGCTGTTGGCAGAAATAATTTGTTATATACTCAAAAGTTTCAAAATCTGCAACATTATAACTAGGCATATCTGAAAAAAACATCAGAGCACAACAAAAAAAAAATATATATCATATAGTAGTTGAATATATATACTAGTACATAGAAAAGAAAAAAAGTGGGGTCTCATGCCATCTTTCGAAAAAAAAAAAGTGACAAAAACGTAAATTTTCGAACAATGTATTTTCGTAAATTGGTACATGGGAAAGCTGTTGTTAAACTTTACATATGAAAACTAAGTAATAATAATAATAAAAAACAGATTCTGAAAATAAGAACACTTATTACTTGTTTATTTCTTCAAGCAATTTGCAGACTGTTTTAAAATCTGTTTTGGAAGGACCAAAAAAGCGTGCATTCAATGAAACTAGGGCACATATTTTGTACACGATTTCTTCACCCTTTTACCTGTAATGATCTTCTTCAGAGAGTGTAAAGGTATTTTTTTTTCATGCCTCTTCATGCACTTCACCTTGATTTCATTGTTCTCAATTTTAGTAATTTCTTCAAGATACTACATGTTACTGAATAAAACTGTAGCCCAGTTTGTGACACTGTACTGACTTCCATTGCATTGTAAAATGGATCTCAAAACTGTAACCCGTCTGTGACACTGTACTGACTTCCATTGCATTGTAAAATGGATCTCAATACACCTGCACAGAAATTTCATTTCTTCTGCATTATCTTCTTCGTTAGCTTCATGAACATGCTGATCTTGAGTATTATTTGATAAAGAAAATTCACTGGCCACATTATGACCAGAAGAAAATACTGCTCCTTCACTTAAGGCGGTAACTTTCCCAGGGCCAATACCGAAGTATTGCCACACTTTTAATCCAGTCTTTGTGACTTCTGCTAAATGTTATGCACAAATATTCTCAATTTTCTGATATTTATAACGGCTTTTTAAATCATTGATTTCAATCAATGATTGGGGTTTCGGATACCACCCATGCACAGTAAGCTTTCGTTTAGCTCTTGTGCATTGCTGATATACTTACTAGAATTTAAGCAGGCTGTACAACAGTGCTGTGCATTTGCAGATTCGTGATCACACTTATTCTTTCCACGTTGAGTCTCGATGTAATCATGCCGCATTAATTTTAGTTAATACTTTTGTAGTAATTCAATTTTTTAACGGGATATGCCCATTTCCACTGTAGCAATCCGCATTATACGACTTCATATAAATATGACGAATGGTTGGAAAACCTGCCTTCGCCTGATTTTCTACATGCTCAAGAACACATAACGTATGTTCCAGTTCTTGATCACTACGCTCCAAAGTCGTGAAATTCACTTGCTTCTCTAAATTACCACCAATTTTAAAAAGCAGTACATCGACATGTAGGCTCATCCCTTTTTTGACAAAGTATTCCTTCTGAGATTCTCGAAATTTTACTGGGATAATCTTTAGGGTCCAATCTTTTATCCACAATGTAGTTTTAGAACAGAGTTCACAGACTGCAAATATCGTTGCATTGTTTTGTTGCACATCATGAATGGTAATGCTTCATTCAACTTAGTACTGCATTATGAATGCACTGTAAATCATACAACAATTCTGCCTGAAAGCTTTCAGTTTCAATGGTTATAACTTTATTTTTAATGACATGAAACAGTTCAGAGATATCCACACATTCTGGGCAGATTGAAGTTTGGCTGTTGGAATTTTCACAAAGCTGATGAAAATTAACATGATATGGATCCCTAATCGCCAACAAACGGCAATGTGATAATATACCCTGATAACTGACACTGCAGTGCAACTTGTAACCAAATTACAGGTAGAACAGTGTTTTCTGTATCTTGGAAGAAATTTGCTTTAAGTCACAATGCTCAAAAATTTTATTTGCTAGAACATGGATAATTCAATTTAGAACAAAGAAGGGAGAAAAGGAAAAGGGATATTCCATTTTATCACAAGAGAGAAACATATAAAGGGGGAAGAGAAATAAGATGTTCCAATTTCTGATAGGGGAAAAGCCTGATCATTGACATTGCTTTTCTGTAACTTTGGTCATATTTTTTTCTAAAAACAGAACGAGACCCCGCTTCTTTTTCGTTTTCATGTGTTAATACATATATTCGTCTACTACACGATCTATTTTGTTTTATTCCGTTCTGATGTTTTTTTGAGATAGGCCTAATTCGAAAGTTACAGATTTTGAAACTTTTGAATATTTAACAGATTATATCTGCTAACAGCACCAATATCTCAGTAAAGTTCTATATTACTTAGCTTGCCCTAATCATAAACTTTCATATTCTGTAAGAAAACTTCCGAGGTATTATTGCTTAAACAAGAAAATAAGTGCAGGAAACAGACAAAAAACGTCATTTGGATTGCATTTTGTGGCAACATAACAATGGAAAGCAACAATACCACATGGAAACAAGTTTATCAAGCATGTAGTGTTATGCTAAAAGTTTATGAAACATAATTTGGGATGTTGTTGCTTTCCAAAGATATAGCACACCAAACATTACTCGCATTTCACTTTTCATGAAAAATGTTGTTCATAACCTTGAACTTTGATACTTTTTATAAGGAGGGGAAATTTTTTCAGGGCTTCAAAATTGCACAGTATTCATTAAATATGACCCACTTCAACATTGAAAAAAATTAAGTCAATCAAAAAAACAACTATCACACTTTGTCTGATTTTCAAAATAATGGCTCTTAAGAGATGAAAAAGCGTACCCCTAAAACGGATAATATTCGATGATATAATATCACTAGCATTTTGTACAACATTTCACCAAATGATCTAGAATTTTTCTTCCATTTTAATTTCTTTGACAAATTTATGCCATTTCTTCACAGTGCTAGAGGTGGTGGGAGGCATTCTGTATTACAATTATCATTCACTAAATTTCGACATTTTTGCTCTAGTAAGTAATACTCAACAGAATATTCATATATATATATATATATATATATATATATGGGGATATTCTGAAAATTTAAAATTATATAGATAAATTTTATCTAACTTTTTCAAAACAATCTATTGATTTTAGTATAATATAACTTTAAGTCAATAGGGGTAAGAAGTTCCCTTTTTTTTTTTTTTTTTTTTTTTTTTTGCCGTTGTGTACATTTTTAATCTTACTCTTTTTTCGATGAGTTGATTCCTTTTTTACTGCTAGTCATATAAAGTATCTTACTGATTTAAAGTGATATATATATAATATATATATATATATATGACAAATCCCCTAATAATTATGCAATTATATGTAAATCCTATTATCACCATCTTCTTACATCTAGTATTTCATCAAATAAGTCTTTCCAAAGAACTAATGATGATATTATTGTTAACAACCGTAAAATTATTGCTTATTATAAACTACTAAATTTTATTCCTACTAACTTTAATTATCCATATTTAGTACTCATTCCTAAATTTCATAAGACACCACTTAAATTCAGAACAGTTACAATTAGATGTAATATATATAATAATTATGCTAACAATATTTTATTAAAAATTCTGAATCAAATTTATGATCTAACAACGGAAACAGATAATAAACATTGTATCAAAAACAGTTATCAATTGGTTAATGTACTTAAAGATATTAAATGTGTAAAAGATATATGTACATATGATTTCAAAGATCTATTTAATAATATAAATCTTAATGATCTGTATACTATAATTAACACACTTTTTAAAACATATAAAAATAAATTAAATCTACCTTCGTTTATGGATATAAAATATTTTCGAATTTTAACTAATTTTATAATATACAATAACTATATCTTACAAGATAATATTATTTATCTACAAATTGAAGGAATGCCACAAGGCGGATCTACATCCAGTTTGATGTCTGACTTATATTTATATCAGTATGAACGTAATTTTTCTAATGATGATATATTAATGTATCGCTATATTGATGAGGTTATTTTAATTGATACTAAACAATCAAATTTTGCTTAATTTCCAGTTGATTATCCAACTAATTTAGAATTGACAGAAAACCTCTTAACAAATAATACCATTAACTTTTAGATCTAAAAATCATTGTAGCACAAAACAAAACAATTACTGATCTTCATGACAAACGTAAAGATTTTGAATTCAAAGTTAATACATTTACTAATTTTAAATCCTGTCTACACATTTCAGTTTACCGTAATATACTAATTAATCATTTGAATAGAATCAAAAGTTTATGTTCATCTCATCTTATAAATAAAAACATTAAACAATTAATTTTTGATGCTTTAAATCATAGTTTTTCTACGAAATTCATATATTCATTAATCTACAATTAATTTATGATCTAAACAATGTATTGTTGGGTGATTTATTGTATGTTACTATTCACATTTTGCGTATATAAAAAAATATATAAAAAAATTACAAAAAACTAAAAATAAACAAAAAAAAATTAAAAATACAAAATATATATAAAAAATTTAAATAGAATGGCTGGGTGGGTAGATGTTAAATTAAGGAAGAGGGCGGAGTTGTCTGGATAATTTATACGCAAATGTTGATTTTATATGTATAATATTTAAAAAAAGAAAAAGAAAAAAAAATTGTAGGAATGTTACGTTGATTATTCATGGTTCTACTATCAGTTTTGGTTCTAGTGAAGTCGCGGTCCTGTGTACTGTATAACATTCTTTAAATTAAATCTAGTTAATATGCATCAATTTAATTTACTATTATAGATTTATTTCAATCAACTTTGTAATGATATACGATTACACAGTTTATGATATTCGTATTTATGAGTTTGTAGAGATGTTATATTATGTTGGTATATTGCCCTCCCCCCCCCCATATTAGTAATGATACATTAATTTTATTAAGTGATTAATATAAACAAACTTTTATGTTATTTATAAATTCACTTATTTGGTATTATTATTAATTCACTTAATTTTAAATACGTAATATTATAATGTTAATTGATTATTATCAATATTATGATGCACTGTTTTAGAATGATTTATTTATGCAATCTCAGTGACATTTTAGGTTAAATATTTACAATATAAAAATAAAATAAAATAAATAAATAAATCATTGCATTTTCTACTGTTATTTATGATATAATGTAAATGAGGGATGCACTCAACACTATTTCATCGAATTATAGTCTTGTAATTTATAATATATTGATTATTTAATTTAATTCTTATAATTCAGCTAGACGGCAGGATTAAATAATTTATTATGTTCTAATATTATAAGTTTGCTATGCACTCTTTTTTTCTCTTTTATTAGTTACTATCTCATAATTATTAATTGTTTAATTTTAAACGCTGTATAACAATCTTTAAATTAATTTAATTTGAATCATTTTAATTTACTCTTTTGATTTATTTTATTTATATTATGCCTTGTAATAGTAATACGCTTTCACAGTTTATGATACATGTATTTAATGTCTGTAACTATGTTGTATTTTATTGGTATATCACCATCCCTCCCCCCCCCATTTTTGTAATTATACATTAATATTTATTAAGTGATTATTATAAACAATTTTTGTATTATTAATAAAGTTACTTATTCGTTACTTTTACTTAAATTTAAATGTAAAAATTAAAAAATTAAAAAATAAATTTAATTTTAACCATTTTTCGCACATTACATTAAGATATTAATTGATAATTGTCAATATTATGTTGCATATTTTAGAATAATATTTATCTGCAATCTTAATAACATATTTGGTTTAAAATACATTTTATCTACAGTTATATTCGGTTTTCTGTACTAGATGGCAGCACTATACACTATTTTAGTCATGCACTTAATTATATATTGTTTTTCTTAAAAATAATTTCTTATATTTCTAGCAAGATGGTAGCATTAAATAATTATTTATTTTGTTCTATTATTATTAGGCTGCCTGGACTCTTAATTTTCACTTATAATGATTATTATCTATTAATTATTAATTGTTTAATTTTAAACACTTCTTGTCATTTATAACAGGATCATTATTATAGTATGTAGTAATTATTATTATATGGACTATCTGTTGCGGTACACATTATATTAAAATGTTATTTGATAATTATCAATATTAAGGGTGTATTCCGATCCAAACTGCTTATTTTCTGATTCATTTTAAAATTCGTTTTTGCTCTCAAACGCATCAAACTGGGAAATTCTCTTATTTAAAAACTAAATAATGTGCCGTGTTTCTCGATTTTTTGATAAATGCAGAAAATACGGTATTAAACGCTGTCAAAGTTGGCGTTTTGAACCGAATTTTCCGAAGCGGGCGATCTGGGAATGAAAAAAATGGTCATACTGAGAAAATAATTGTTTAAAAATCAAATTCTAATTAATTGAGCTGAAAAAGAAATCACACGGCATGTTAAACATGTCTTCAAAAATCACTCCCAGCAAGTTTCATCTTTTTACTTTTAAAAATGAGTCTGAAAATGTCTCAGAAAATTTCGAGCTGTTGAGGGCGGAAAAACATTTTTTCGAATACACCCTTAAGTTGCATATTATGGAATGATATTTATCTTCAGTCTAAATGACATATTTGGTTTTAAATATATTTAATCTAATGTTATATTCGGTTTTCTATCCTAGATAGCAGCACTAAACACTATTTTAGTCAGTTACTTTATCATTTATTGTCTTTCTTAAATATTACTTCTTATAATTTCCGTAAGATGGCAGCTTTAAATAATTATTTATTTTGTTCTAATATTATTAGGTTGCATTGGACTCTTAAATTAAACTTATATTTGTTATTATCTATTAAATATTTATTGTTTAATTTTAAACAACTTCTTGTAATATATTACAGGATTATTATTATCGATTGTAATAATAATTATTATATGGACTATCTGTTGCGGCAACTGTGGCATTAGCTTTTAACTGTGTCAGTATTTAAGCGGGATTTTAAGCAAAAGTACGTTATATGTTTGTGTCAATGTTAATTGTTTTGGCTGTCCTCGTGCTGGGTTTGTCTTTGATTTAATTTATTTCATTTTTTAATTGTTTTCATAGTTGTGGATTTCACATTGTTTAACATTTTACATGGTTGTTTAATATTCTCTGGTGCTTAGTCGATTGGGTACATAATAAAATTCAATATTTGCTTATTGCTAAATTCCGTTACAGAAATCGACTATGTTTTTTGCTTATAAATGTATTTTATGTACCCGTGATCAAGTGAAATACCTTATAAGCTACCGGCTTCATTCATCCATTTTATCTCTTGTATGTTTATGTTACATCTTTTTCTGGTTCAACATTATTTAGCTGGATTTATAGTCTATTGTCTTTAATCAGACTTTATCAAAAATTGGTTGGGATTTTTTCATATATTTCATACAGATTTATTGCCAATGACATTTATTGCCAGATTACATGCTAGTGAATTAGTTGCATTTAATAAAATTCTGTATTATTAGTTACATGTTCCTTCTCTATTCTGTAAAATGTCTGAGTTATGAATATTTGCTATATTATAAATTTAATTTCAATTATTGGAATCGATGACGATTTGTTATATATTATGGTTTTATATATATGTATAGTAATTTTCAAGGTAATAATGTCGACTTCAAGTAATTGATGTTAGTAGAGGGAAAAGGAGAGTTCGATTGCGGCGGTGGAGGAGGAGAGAGGAGGAGGGAGAATCATACTATAGAAGGAAGAGGTTTAAGAGAAATTTTTTTGATTGGAAAGGATATTTTTTTATTTAATCGTCTTACAGTAGGAAGGGGTAAGAGGGGTTAATTTTTTTTTTGAGGGGGCTAAATTTTTAGGGGGCTTATTTTTTTCGAATCGACTTAGCGTAGGATTGGAAATATCATACTATAACACGAGGGGTTAGCTGAGAGAAAGTATGAAGGGCTAAACTTTTAGTGGGGCTAAATATTTGAGGGGGGGCTTAAATTTTTTTGAAGTAGAGAATCGGTTTTGGAACCACCTTAAATTGTGGAAACGGTTAGTGGCTCGGCTACTGCTCCCTCTCCCCCCTGCCTCCCCCCTAAAAAATAAGGATTTTTCTTTTCTTTTTAAATAGTGTCGGCCTCTCTCGATTGTGTAACATATTTAATTTTTCGTTTGTTTTGAACTTTGTCAAAAATAGTAGGTTAGTTTTGATGAGATTAAACTGGAATTGTATTATTAGATGAAGGTTCTTTTATAAATTTAACTTGTATTCTTATTGAAAGGTTTTTATGAACAACTCTGTTTTTGGAAAAACTTTAGTGAATCTTTGAAAAAAGGAGAAATGTTATGCTTTGCATTATTGAAAAAACAGTAAAAAAATTAGTAGTCTCATCTACTTTTAAGTCATTTGATGAAGATCTGATTGCAGTGGAAAGGATTAAACACAGTTTAATTTTGCATCGTCCTGTATACCTTGGGTTTGTTATATTAGTAATGTTTTCCTTACGGGTTTCGAACCCCGAAACTCCCCATTATTCGAATTTCTGTAATGAGAATCTAGATGGAAATTTGAAAATATTCATTTAGAACTGAAAATTGTTAATTATTATTATCCTCTTGTTGCAAGTTCATACATCTCTTTACCTATTCGCCTGGTTTCGAACCTACAATCTTCTCATTATTAGGTTATTTCTATAACCATTGGGCTGGGTGGGCCCCATTGTTTTTTCACTTGAATTTGCTTTCTTTCAGTTTTGTATCGACTTCATTTTAAAAATCAGTGGGTTAATGATTTTACGTTTAGTAGAAATTTTAACAAAGTGCTGCCATTGAATTTAGAAAAAATGAGAAATAAACATTATATATTTTTATTATCGTGCACTTCGAGAAATTATTTAATTTTCAGATGAATAGGTTTTGCTAACATTTATTCATTTTAGTATTTATTTCAACATTAGGGAAACTATTAACAGTGTGTTGCCCCTGTATTACGTACTAAACGAAATTAAAGACTGTTGCCATTGAATTTAGAGAAATAAACATTCAATTTTTATATATTATATACTTCGAGAAATTAATTCATTTTCTTAGATTTAATAATGCCTTCTTAAACTTCGGGAAAGTATAGTAATTTGAACGAAAAGATAATTTATAAACAGGATTTTAGGAAAGTAATGAAATTTTAAGGTAATGATATTTTTTTCCAATCTGGATTTTCTCGTGCAGTTAATGAACTCTTTCATTATCACTCACCCAGAATGTTTCTTTTTTACTTATACTGTAACAAAATTTATGGATTCTAGTTTAAAAATATTCGCCTTTGGATGGATTCGAACCATCATCTTTTGGTTAATAGCCAAACGCGTTATCCAATTGCGCTACAAAGGCATTAAAATGATATACAATTAAACCAAAACAAGTTTATTCCTAAACGTTTAAAAACTAACCAGTTCTTCAATATTCAAATATTTGTGGTCATATCTATTTGTGTGCTTGTTGTTTCGATCATACATAAACAGGATGTACTGTTTCTAATCTGGATATAATGATAAAGCGTATTTCCGTACTATGTGAAAAACAAGATAATAGTTCTTTTATTCCATTGTATTAGGAAAACAAATTTTCTTAATGGGTCACTATTTTAATTAACTAACAATAAAGAAATGAACCAGATTTTTTTTTTTTTTTATATAACACTCGCATTTCAGTAGGATTCACAAAAAAGTTAATCATTTAATGATAAAAACAGGTTAATTCAAAAAGAAATGAATTTATAAAATGATTCATTTTGTATACTTGCTTATTAAATGAACACAACAGTTTATGTATTAAATAGTTATCGCGTGATCTTCTTTTTTCTGATGCGCCACCTACATTGATTTAAGTGTAGTTGGTTTTCATTTCACGTCATTATTCCGTTTTCTACTGTTTTGAATACATGTGCTGTATTTTTCGTCCTCGCACAGTTAAAACAGTTTTTAAATGAATATGCATGTTATTAATGATACACAATCGCCTATTGTCATCAATTCGGATAAGATGAGTGAACAGGAGATAAAAGATGTGCCCGTTTCGATTAATAAAAGTATTCCTGCTTCATCACAAATGTTTAAAATGCCTTATATTTGTGGAAAATGTAAAGCAGAATTTTACGAGAAACATGAGTTTTTAAAACATATGAACATTCATTTAGAAAAAATTTTTTTATGTGCGACGTATGTGGAATGTTGTTTTTTCGAAAGAGTTTTTTAATGGAACATATGATAATTCATCGCATGACATCTACCATGTACGAATGTGAAACATGTGGTAAATCTTTTTCAAGAAAGAGTGTGTTAATCAGACACGCAAAGTTTCATTTAGAAAAAAAGCCTTTGAGTTGTGACAAGTGTAAGAAAACATTCGTTCAACAATGTGATTTACGAAAGCATTTGTTAATTCACATTAAAGACGGAAAATTTCATAAATGTGAACAATGCGAAGAAACGTTTTCGAGAAAGATGGACTTAAGGAATCATCTTAAAATTCACATCATTCCGAAGAAAAGTGAGCTTTCTAAGCAATTCAAATGTGATGATTGTGACCAAGTTTTTTCTGATAAATCCGACTTAGTTGAACACAGAAAAATTCATCTTTCACCCACCCAACTTAAATTGGAACAGCGTAATGGATTGATTAAGCAATTAGAAGAATTAACACTTCAATTAAGAACTTTGCAAAATGAAATATCTTCTTCAAATATCGAATTTTCAATGATTTGAAATAGACATATGCTTTCATTATACATATGCAATCATTTTTGTAACTAACGAAAAATAAATTTTTTCTGAATTGGAAAAACGTGTATGTTTTCATTTTAACAAGATGTCTTAGTATTTTATTGCTCCCACTACAAATGATCTCGATTTTTTTTTTCTAAGCGAATGAAACTCTAATAATATTTTGGAAATACATTTTTTATTTTTAAGTTTTCTTCATTTAACTCACTCTATTAATTTGAAACCAATGCAAAATTAAAGTATATTTTAATAAAGTTAAAATAATAAAGTTCTAATAATAAAGTTTTAGTAATATTAATGAGTAGCATTACTAATAATTGTAAATGAATTTAATCATCTACTAATTAATCAACTATCAACATTTTTGAGGGGATATATTAAAGGAAGTATGTATCCACTCATTATTTTATTCAATTTCATATGAGTATGACTACATCGTAATAAAAACTATTTTAAACAATCAACTTCTATTACTTTTGTTTAGAAGGATTAGAAAATGAAGTTATTTAAATTATTGTTATCTTTATTACATATTTTTTAAAGTTTAATTAACAAATAATTAATTTAATTAATTTGAGTATAATTATCATTTTGGTATAATTATCATTTGATTATATTTATCCACTCATTATTTTAATCCATTTCATATAAGTTTAATTATCCACATACTATTTATTTTAATCAATTTCATGATAAAAAATATAATGAACTTGCGTTTCATTTTCCATGTGTTGCCATTCACAAGTTTAAAAAATAACTATCATAACGAAATATCCATGCTAGCATTAATCATGCTTTTCGGTTTAATCATCAATTTGAAAAATTTACTTGATAAAGATTTTTAACTGAAACCGTCACTGATTTGAATTCATATAAATATAATTATTCACAATTTTAATCAATTTCATTTGAGTCTAATTAATTTAATTTGAGTATAATTATCCACTCATTATTTTAATCCATTTCATATAAGTATAATTATAACTTCCACTATATATCTTAATTAATTTCATATGAATAAAATTATTATTTGTACTGAACTTGTGATTCAGTCATCGTGTGTTGCCATTCTCAAGTTTCAAAAATATCTAACATGATGAAATATTTATACTAGCAATAGTCATGCTTTTCGACTCAGTCGGCGATTTGAAAATTTAGTCGCTCACGGTTTTTTAATTAATACGATTGTTTCTAACTGAAACCGTCACTGATTTGAACTTATGTTAATAACCGTTTCGAAATCATCTCAATCAGTTTACTGTTGACTTTTGATCAGACTATACAACATACTGTTTGCTATTTAAAATGGCTTGTGAATTAAATATGCTGAAAAGATCTCCCCTAGAAATGAATTGCGTAGCAAAGTATCAACGTTTAGAATCATCTTTGGATACTGGTATGAAGGAATTAAATCTCCCAAGTTTAGAATTTTGTAATTCAAACGAGAACTGTTCAACATTACCCTCAAACAAGGATTTACATGCTGCAGAACCCAAGTTCGATATGGATTCGACGACCCCAATATTCACTCATAATGATGACGACGCAACTTCTACTATGAGTTTTTTGGACACTATTTTTTAATGACGTAGATTTTAAAAACTTGGAATCCTTCATTTCCCCAAGTACCTCAATTTCATCATCACAAGAACCAACAAATGCTGTTTTGAATACAATACAAGATCCCCTTATGAAAGACATTCCCAAAAGCAAACCACGCAATTTTAGCGTGATTGAAATCAAGTTGAGTGATTGTGTTTATTTAATTTTAAAACATCGCACCAAACGATTTTATGTGTATATCGGGGAGTTTAAACGCAATGTGATTAGAAATGAAGAAATGATGACGAAAAATAGACTTTTGATGGACATTAATACGTGGTATGTATTTCAATCGAAACTTTTTGCTTTTAATTTGAAATATAAATCCTCATCATTTATTGCTAATAATACTCTGTTGGTAATGAATCACAATAATAGCACTATGCGAATTAAAAACTTGATTAATTTTTCACATTTTGACTTAAACGATTGCCAATTATTAAATTTGAAGGATAAAGTTCGTCATTTTAACAAGAAGCTTTTGCAACACATGTATACAAATTATCTACCACGTTTAATTAAGCAAAAATGTACACTAGGTGACGTAACCATCGAAAATGAATCTGCTTTATTTTCAAAGCTCATCAAGTGTATTGAGAGTAATGTAGTGACTATATTAAACCAAATTTATGAGTGCGTAGGATGTATTTTTGAACATAAAAGCATGAGTCTTCATACATGTTTCACATTTAATAATCGCGAAAAGTTTAATCAACTAGGGGACACGGTATTAATGTTAGTGAATTTCGATTATGTTGTTTCTATGTTTTCAAACGGAACTGGATGTGTTAGTAAAAACTTTTTATGTAACATCAATGTAGAAACTATACAATATGTATTGTTTAAATAATAAATTTTGTTGTTTTTGTTTGTTAAATGTATATGTTTATTCATTTAGTCTATCTTTTAATTATGACAATCTATATTGGAAAAAAAGAAATAAAAAATTACCTAATCAAAATGTATATATACAATTTTTTATTTTTTGAATTTAAAATGAATTCCAAGTTATTAATATTTTTAATAATGAAAATAAAAGTTTTCTACTTTTGCAATTTAATAAAATTATATTTACAAGTTAAAAAAAAAATATTTTTTGAAATAAATTTCAAATCTAGTGGAAATATATTTTTCAAGTTTTACAATTTTAGAATAAAGTTTTCACTTCAAGTTAAAGATATATTTTGAAATAATTTTTTTCAATTCAAGTTAAATTTTAAATTTTACAATTTCAGAAATAAAAAAGTTTTCAATTAATCAAATTTTTTTTTTAAATTAAACTATTCGTTGTAAAATTTTTTTATCCATGCTTTTATGTTTGCATACTACATATAGATAAGTAGTATGTTTTATGTAAGAACAATTATTTAATAGTTCAAAATTATTTGCAAGTTAGAAAAATATACTATGTAAGAACAAATATTTTATTAGTTCAATTATATATTTACAAGTTAGAAAAAAAATTACTAGTTTTCAATTTAAAATAAGTTTTCTAAAAGTATTTTATCAGTTTAAAAAAATTATATAAATTTTTTTTTATTTTTTTACGTTTTACAATTTAAGAAATAAAGTTATAAAAGTTTTTAAAAATTTTCATTAGTTAAAATTTTTTGTTTGTTCAATTCATTGTATAAATTTTTTATGTTTTCTAAAAATTACAAAAATATTTTATCAATTTTAAAAAATTATAAAAAAAAAAGTTTAAAGTTTTACAATTTAAGAAATAAAATTATAAAAGTTTTAAAAAATTTTCATTAGTTAAAATTTTTCGTTCATTGTATAATTTTTTTAAACATGCTTACATACTACACATAAATATGTAGCATGTTCACAATGTAATATATTGTATACTATGTAACATAGTATATACTATGTTTCATATAAGAACAAAGATTTTTCTAGCTCAAAATTATTTACAAGTGTAGAAAAATGTTTTATTAGTTTTTGAATTTAAAAAAGTTTTTAAAAAATATTTTATAAGTTTTACAAAAGAAAAAAAATTTCAATTAAATTTTCTAAATAATATTTTATAAGTTTTACAAAAAAAATAAATAAATAAATAAAAAAAAAATAATAAGTTTTCTAAAAAATATTTTATAAGTTTTACAAAAGAAAAAAAATTCAATTAAGTTTTCTAAAAAAAATTTTATAAGTTTTACAAAAGAAAAAAAAATTCAATTAAGTTTTCTAAAAAAATATTTTGTAAGTTTTACAAAAAAATAAACCAATTCAGTTTTCTAAAAAATAATTTAAAAGTTTTGCAAAAAAAAAATAATCAATTAAGTTTTCTAAAATATATGTATACACATATATATATATATATATATATTAGTTTTACTACTCAAAAAAGAATATATATATATATATGTGTGTGTTATTAGTTTTCAGTTGTATACAAGTTGGAAAATATGAGTTATTGATGTTAACATAGTATGTATTTATATGTCTCATAATATAGATCGCATAGTATATATCACATAATGTGTATGTATAACAAAGTAGATAGTTATATATCACATAATGTGTGTATATATGACTAATTGTATACTATGGTCGACTTAAGAATAATCATTTTTTTAGTCTAAAATTAATTATAAGTTATAAAATTATCTTTTTAATGAAACTTTTCTTTATCCTTATCTACCTTATTTCTTCAAACTCTAATTTTTACATCTACATTTTTAATACAAATTCATTTATATTCAAATATTAGAGTAATATCTACTTACAAATAGCATTGATTTAAAACGAAGCTTGGCATGTCTCGCTCCTACAGATGAAATGCTCACTGCAGATAACTGACCGGATGTTTTTATCATCACGTGACTTCCTCTAACATCTGATAAACCGATAGCAAGTTTCCCATTTCCAACTCAGTCTTCAATTGCGTTGGTTCGTTAAGTTTTAATCTCTATATTCCTTCATATTAAAAAAGAACTACATATTTTCTTTACACGTTTGATATTGGAAAGATCGAATATAATTTTAAAACCTATCTTTTTATATATCTGCAAACTTTCATTACCGAATAAAATCATCATCTTTTAGTATGTTTAGTTGAAAGATCTTTTATTTTTAATTATATGATGTAATCGAAATTCTTATTAAGAAGTTTTACTTAACTGTCTATTATTTTCTAGAAATAATTTTCTTATGAAAGCGAAAAAGAATATTTCATCATCTATATAATCTAAGGTTGATTATATATTATGTTATCTAACATAATTTGTAATTATCTATACTTAGTATATAAAATTATATACATACTTAGCATATATATATGTATATATATATATATATATATATATATATATATATAATTATATATACCTCTAGTATACATAATTACAAATTATGTTAGATAACATAATATATAATCAACCTTAGATTATATAGATGATGAAATATTCTTTTTCGCTTTCATAAGAAAATTATTTCTAGAAAATAATAGACAGTTAATTAAAACTTCTTAATAAGAATTTCAATTACATCTCTAATTAAAAATAAAAGATCTTTCAACTAAACATACTAAAAGATGATGATTTTATTCGGTAATGAAAGTTTGCAGATATATAAAAAGATAGGTTTTAAAATTATATTAGATCTTTCCAATATCAAACGTGTAAAGAAAATATGTAGTTCTTTTTTAATATGAAGGAATATAGAGATTAAAACTTAACGAACCAACGCAATTGAAGACTGAGTTGGAAATGGGAAACTTGCTATCGGTTTATCAGATGTTAGAGGAAGTCACGTGATGATATAAACATCCGGTCAGTTATCTGCAGTGAGCATTTCATCTGTAGGAGCGAGACATGCCAAGCTTCGTTTTAAATCAATGCTATTTGTAAGTAGATATTACTCTAATATTTGAATATAAATGAATTTGTATTAAAAATGTAGATGTAAAAATTAGAGTTTGAAGAAATAAAGTAGATAAGGATAAAGAAAAGTTTCATTAAAAAAATAATTTTATAACTTATAATTAATTTTAGACTAAAAAAAAGATTATTCTTAAGTCGACCATAGTATACAATTAGTCATATATACACACATTATGTGATATATAACTATCTACTTTGTTATACATACACATTATGTGATATATACTATGTGATCTATATTATGAGATATAAAAATACATACTATGTTAACATCAATAACTCATATTATCCAACTTGTATACAACTGAAAACTAATAACACACACACACATATATATATATTCTTTTTTGAATTGTAAAACTAATATATATATATGTGTGTGTATACATATATTTTAGAAAACTTAATTGATTTTTTTTTTTTTTTTGCAAAACTTTTAAATTATTTTTTAGAAAACTGAATTGATTCATTTTTTTTTGTAAAACTTATAAAATATTTTTTTAGAAAACTTAATTGAAATTTTTTTCTTTTGTAAAACTTATAAAATATTTTTTAGAAAACTTTTTTTAAATTCAAAAACTAATAAAACATTTTTCTACACTTGTAAATAATTTTGAGCTAGAAAAATCTTTGTTCTTATATGAAACATAGTATATACTATGTTACATAGTATACAATATATTACATTGTGAACATGCTACATATTTATGTGTAGTATGTAAGCATGTTTAAAAAATTTATACAATGAACGAAAAATTTTAACTAATGAAAATTTTTAAAAACTTTTATAATTTTATTTCTTAAATTGTAAAACTTTAAACTTTTTTTTATAATTTTTTAAAATTGATAAAATATTTTTGTAATTTTTAGAAAACATAAAAAATTTATACAATGAATTGAACAAACAAAAAATTTTAACTAATAAAAATTTTTAAAAACTTTTATAACTTTATTTCTTAAGTTGTAAAACGTAAAAAAATAAAATAAAAAAAATTATATAATTTTTTTAAAACTGATAAAATATTTTTAGAAAACTTATTTTAAATTGAAAACTAGTAATTTTTTTTTCTAACTTGTAAATATATAATTGAACTAATAAAATATTTGTTCTTACATAGTATATTTTTCTAACTTGTAAATAATTTTGAACTATTAAATAATTGTTGTTACATAAAACATACTACTTATCTATATGTAGTATGCAAACATAAAAGCATGGATAAAAAAATTTTTACAACGAATAGTTTAATTAAAAAAAATTTTTTTGATTAATTGAAAACTTTTTTATTTCTAAAATTGTAAAATTTAAAATTTAACTTGAATTGAAAAAATTTATTTCAAAATATATTTTTAACTTGAAGTGAAAACTTTATTCTAAAATTGTAAAACTTGAAAAATATATTTCCACTAGATTTGAAATTTATTTCAAAAAATATTTTTTTTTAACTTGTAAATATAATTTTTTTAAATTGCAAAAGTAGAAAACTTTTATTTTCATTATTAAAAATATTAATAACTTGGAATTCATTTTAAATTCAAAAAATAAAATCTTGTATATATACATTTTGATTAGGTAATTTTTAATTTCTTTTTTTCCAATATAGATTGTCATAATTAAAAGATAGACTAAATGAATAAACATATACATTTAACAAACAAAAACAACAAAATTTATTATTTAAACAATACATATTGTATAGTTTCTACATTGATGTTACATAAAAAGTTTTTACTAACACATCCAGTTCCGTTTGAAAACATAGAAACAACATAATCGAAATTCACTAACATTAATACCGTGTCCCCTAGTTGATTAAACTTTTCGCGATTATTAAATGTGAAACATGTATGAAGACTCATGCTTTTGTGTTCAAAAATACATCCTACGCACTCATAAATTTGGTTTAATATAGTCACTACATTACTCTCAATACACTTGATGAGCTTTGAAAATAAAGCAGATTCATTTTCGATGGTTACGTCACCTAGTGTACATTTTTGCTTAATTAAACGTGGTAGATAATTTGTATACATGTGTTGCAAAAGCTTCTTGTTAAAATGACGAACTTTATCCTTCAAATTTAATAATTGGCAATCGTTTAAGTCAAAATGTGAAAAATTAATCAAGTTTTTAATTCGCATAGTGCTATTATTGTGATTCATTACCAACAGAGTATTATTAGCAATGAATGATGAGGATTTATATTTCAAATTAAAAGCAAAAAGTTTTGATTGAAATTCATACTACGTATTAATGTCCATCAAAAGTCTATTTTTCGTCATCATTTCTTCATTTCAAATCACATTGCGTTTAAACTCCCCGATATACACATAAAATCGTTTGGTGCGATGTTTTAAAATTAAATAAACACAATCACTCAACTTGATTTCAATCACGCTAAAATTGCGTGGTTTGCTTTTGGGAATGTCTTTCATAAGGGGATCTTGTATTGTATTCAAAACATCATTTGTTGGTTCTTGTGATGATGAAATTGAGGTACTTGGGGAAATGAAGGATTCCAAGTTTTTAAAATCTACGTCATTAAAAATAGTGTCCAAAAAACTCATAGTAGAAGTTGCGTCGTCATCATTATGAGTGAATATTGGGGTCGTCGAATCCATATCGAACTTGGGTTCTGCAGCATGTAAATCCTTGTTTGGGGGTAATGTTGAACAGTTCTCGTTTGAATTACAAAATTCTAAACTTGGGAGATTTAATTCCTTCATATCAGTATCCAAAGATGATTCTAAACGTTGATACTTTGCTACGCAATTCATTTCTAAGGGAGATCTTTTCAGCATATTTAATTCACAAGCCATTTTAAATAGCAAACAGTATCTGGTATAGTCTGATCAAAAGTCAACAGTAAACTGATTGAGATGATTTCGAAACGATTATTAACATTAGTTCAAATCAGTGACGGTTTCAGTTAGAAACAATCGTATTAATTAAAAAACCGTGAGCGACTAAATTTTCAAATCGCCGACTGAGTCGAAAAGCATGACTATTGCTAGTATGAATATTTCATCATGTTAGATATTTTTGAAACTTGAGAATGGCAACACACGATGAGTGAATCGCAAGTTCAGTACAAATAATAATTTTATTCATATGAAATTAATTAAAATATATAGTGGAAGTTATAATTATACTTATATGAAATGGATTAAAATAATGAGTGGATAATTATACTCAAATTAAATTAATTAGACTCAAATGAAATTGATTAAAATTGTGAATAATTATATTTATATGAATTCAAATCAGTGACGGTTTCAGTTAAACATCGGTATCAAATAAATTTTTCAAATTGATGATTAAACCGAAAAGCATGATTAATGCTAGCATGAATATTTCGTTATGATAGTTATTTTTTAAACTTGTGAATGGCAACACATGGAAAATGAAACGCAAGTTCATTATATTTTTTCTCATGAAATTGATTAAAATAAATAGTGTGTGGATAATTAAACTTATATGAAATGGATTAAAATAATGAGTGGATAAATATAATCAAATGATAATTATACCAAAATGATAATTATACTCAAATTAATTAAATTAATTATTTGTTAATTAAACTTTAAAAAATATGTAATAAAGATAACAATAATTTAAATAACTTCATTTTCTAATCCCTCTAAACAAACGTAATAGAAGTTGATTGTTTAAAATAGTTTTTATTACGATGTAGTCATACTCATATGAAATTGAATAAAACAATGAGTGGATACATACTTCCTTTAATATATCCCCTCAAAAATGTTGATAGTTGATTAATTAGTAGATGATTAAATTAATTTACAATTATTAGTAATGCTACTCATTAATATTACTAAAACTTTATTATTAGAACTTTATTATTTTAACTTTATTAAAATATACTTTAATTTTGCATTGGTTTCAAATTAATAGAGTGAGTTAAATGAAGAAAACTTAAAAATAAAAAATTTATTTCCAAAATATTATTAGAGTTTCATTCGCTTAGAAAAAAAAATCGAGATCATTTGTAGTGGGAGCAATAAAATACTAAGACATCTTGTTAAAATGAAAACATACACGTTTTTCCAATTCAGAAAAATTTTATTTTTCGTTAGTTACAAAAATGATTGCATATGTATAATGAAAACATATGTCTATTTCAAATCATTGAAAATTCGATATTTGAAGAAGATATTTCATTTTGCAAAGTTCTTAATTGAAGTGTTAATTCTTCTAATTGCTTAATCAATCCATTACGCTGTTCCAATTTAAGTTGGGTGGGTGAAAGATGAATTTTTCTGTGTTCAACTAAGTCGGATTTATCAGAAAAAACTTGGTCACAATCATCACATTTGAATTGCTTGGAAAGCTCACTTTTCTTCGGAATGATGTGAATTTTAAGATGATTCCTTAAGTCCATCTTTCTCGAAAACGTTTCTTCGCATTGTTGACATTTATGAAATTTTCCGTCTTTAATGTGAATTAACAAATGCTTTCGTAAATCACATTGTTGAACGAATGTTTTCTTACACTTGTCACAACTCAAAGGCTTTTTTTCTAAATGAAACTTTGCGTGTCTGATTAAAACACTCTTTCTTGAAAAAGATTTACCACATGTTTCACATTGGTACATGGTAGATGTCATGCGATGAATTATCATATGTTCCATTAAAGAACGCTTTCGAAAAAAGAACATTCCACATACGTCGCACATAAAAAGTTTTTTTTCTAAATGAATTTTCATATGTTTTAAAAACTCATGTTTCTCGTAAAATTCTGCTTTACATTTTCCACAAATATAAGGCAATTTAAACATTTGTGATGAAGCAGGAATACTGTTACTAATCGAAACGGGCACATCTTTTATCTCCTGTTCACTCATCTTATCCGAATTGATGACAATAGGCGATTGTGTATCATTAATAACATGCATATTCATTTAAAAACTGTTTTAACTGTGCGAGGACGAAAAATACAGCACATGTATTCAAAACAGTAGAAAACGGAATAATGACGTGAAATGAAAACCAACTGCACTTAAATCAATGTAGGTGGCGCATCAGAAAAAAGAAGATCACGTGATAACTATTTAATACATAAACTGTTGTGTTCATTTAATAAGCAAGTATACAAAATGAATCCTTTTATAAATTCATTTCTTTTTGAATTAACCTGTTTTTATCATTAAATGATTAACTTTTTTGTGAATCCTACTGAAATGCGAGTGTTATAAAAAAAAAAAAAAAAAAAAAAAAAAAAAAAAAAAATCTGGTTCATTTCTTTATTGTTAGTTAATTAAAATAGTGACCCATTAAGAAAATTTGTTTTCCTAATACAATGGAATAAAAGAACTATTATCTTGTTTTTCACATAGTACGGAAATACGCTTTATCATTATATCCAGATTAGAAACAGTACATCCTGTTTATGTATGATCGAAACAACAAGCACACAAATAGATATGACCACAAATCTTTGAAAATTGAAGAACTGGTTAGTTTTTAAAAGTTTAGGAATAAGCTTGTTTTGGTTTAATTGTATATCATTTTAATGCCTTTGTAGCGCAATTGGATAACGCGTTTGGCTATTAACCAAAAGATGATGGTTCGAATCCATCCAAAGGCGAATATTTTTAAACTAGAATCCATAAATTTTGTTACAGTATAAGTAAAAAAGAAACATTCTGGGTGAGTGATAAGGAAAGAGTTCATTAACTGCACGAGAAAATCCAGATTAAAAAAAAATATCATTACCTTAAAATTTCATTACTTTCCTAAAATCCTGTTTAGAAATTATCTTTTCGTTCAAATTCCTATACTTTACCGAAGTTCAAGAAGGCATTATTAAATCTAAGAAAATGAATTAATTTCTCGAAGTATATAATATATAAAAATTGAATGTTTATTTCTCTAAATTCAATGGCAACAGTCTTTAATTTCGTTTAGTACGTAATACAGGGGCAACACACTGTTAATAGTTTCCCTAATGTTGAAATAAATACTAAAATGAATAAATGTTAGCAAAACCTATTCATCTGAAAATTAAATAATTTCTCGAAGTGCACGATAATAAAAATATATAATGTTTATTTCTCATTTTTTCTAAATTCAATGGCAACACTTTGTTAAAATTTCTACTAAACGTAAAATCATTAACCCACTGATTTTTAAAAAGAAGTCGATACAAAACTGAAAGAAAGTAAATTTAGTGAAAAAACAATGGGGCCCGCCCAGCCCAATGGTTATAGAAATAACCTAATAATGGGAAGATTGTAGGTTCGAAACCAGGCGAATAGGTAAAGAGATGTATGAACTTGCAACAAGAGGATAATAATAATTAACAATTTTCAGTTCTAAATGAAAATTTTCAAATTTCCATCTAGATTCTCATTACAGAAATTCGAATAATGTGGAGTTTCGGGGTTCGAAACCCGTAAGGAAAACATTACTAATATAACAAACCCAACGTATACAGGACGATGCAAAATTAAACTGTGTTTAATCCTTTCCACTGCAATCAGATCTTCATCAAATGACTTAAAAGTAGATGAGACTACTAATTTTTTAACTGTTTTTTCAATAATGCAAAGCATAACATTTCTCCTTTTTTCAAAGATTCACTAAAGTTTTTCCAAAAACAGAGTTGTTCATAAAAACCTTTCAATAAGAATACAAGTTAAATTTATAAAAGAACCTTCATCTAATAATACAATTCCAGTTTAATCTCATCAAAACTAACCTACTATTTTTGACAAAGTTCAAAACAAACGAAAAATTAAATATGTTACAACACATGAAAACTTTCTCATCGAGAGAGGCCGACACTATTTAAAAAGAAAAAAAAATCCTTATTTTTTAGGGGGGGGGGGGGGCAGGGGGGAGAGGGAGCAGTAGCCGAGCCACTAACCGTTTCCACAATTTAAGGTGGTTCCAAAACCGATTCTCTACTTCAAATAAATTTAAGCCCCCCCCTAAAAATAAGCCCCCCCTCAAATATTTAGCCCCACTAAAAGTTTAGCCCTTCATACTTTCTCTCAGCTAACCCCTCGTGTTATAGTATGATATTTCCAATCCTACTCTAAGTCGATTCGAAAAAAATAAGCCTCCTAAAAATTTAGCCCCTCAAAAAAAAATTAACCCCTCTTACCCCTTCCTGCTGTAAGACGATTAAATAAAAAAATATCCTTTCCAATCAAAAAAATTTCTCTTAAACCTCATCCTACTATAGTATGATTCTCCCTCCTCCTCTCTCCTCCTCCACCGCCGCAATCGAACTCTCCTTTTCCCTCTACTGATGTTTAGTTTTGTACATTCATATATTCTTATTTGACGCTTGTTAGTATAATTTAGGTAGAGTGGTTTGGCACAACAAAGTGCTGAATGGGCCACTGTCACCTTCATTTTTAATCACATTGTTACCTATATCACTCATTTAGACAACCATATTTTGACCGACAACCATATTTTGAAATTTTTGATGTGCATCTATAAAAATATATATACGATACGATGACCGTTGGTATATTAATACTGTGTAACTTAACAACAAATTGAAATTTTGTATTATTAACCAATTTTAGAAAAATTAGAGGATAGAAAATCGCAAAGGAAAAAAGGCAAAGTCAGACAGATAAATATACCACACAAATTTACCAAAATCAGAACACCCGTTGAAAAAATACCCGAACCTACTTTAATTTGTAGATAATTAAAAATTTTTTTGCTATAATAAATTATTATTTTTATTCTATTTTTGTAAAGATTTACATTTATTACATATTTTCTATTATATACTCGTATATGTGTGCGCGTGTGAGAGAGAGAGAATGTATGTTGATAATTGTTTTATCTCATCTTTTAAAAAGCATGCGCAAACTCTTGAAAAAGCTTTATGTTTTACGTTAAATAATGTGTATATGACAGAATATTATAAAAATAATCTTGCATGTTTCTGAGATGAGACACTTTAGAAGCGAGTTATTTTGCTTTTATTGATGTCTTTCTCTGTACGGATTTTTGTGGTTCATGAAACATCCTGTTATGATAGTAATTAAGTAATTTTATTTTAAAGCTGTATGAATCACTAAGCCGTGAAATTTTATATACATTTATAAAACACTGTATAAATATTATTCTCGATGTTACTGAAGGATTTAAAAATGTTTCGTTAATCCCTTGAATTTTGCCATCGATGACGCTTTAGACATTCTGATTTCCCCGCGTTTCTAAAAGGAAAATATTGAAATGTGTTTTAAATTATAACCGTTCATTGGATTAGTGTATTTGATATACACTGGTGTCCAAAATTAAGGGCCAGTCACAAAATGCTAATTTTTAAGTAAGCAAATACTCTAAAGGAAATAATATAATTAAAATAATTACTATCCTTACAGCACAGCTAGTCCATATAACATCTCATTCATGTCACACATGCTCACAAGTGTCACAGTCACTACGGTGAAACAAAAAATAGGAAATTCCACACGTCTCATTATGAGTCTCAAATGATCACTATATGGCACCCCACTGAGAAGTCAATGTGACTGCTGCTTTGTGACAAGTCACCAAGTGAGTTTACAATATAGTCCCATTGTGACTCTCATGTGACTGTCATTTTTAGACTCAATTTCAAAGTCATCATGAACGTTGCATTATGATAAGTCATCAAATAATATCATAATATCACATTATAGTCACATGGTGACTTTTCACAAAAGAGCACAATGTTGATTTCACAGTAGTCTCTCTGTCACCTGGATGTCATCATGTGACTTTAATGTGACATTATTTGGTAACTCATCACAATGCAGCGTTCACGATCACTTTGAAATTGAGTCTGCAGATGACAGTCACAATGTAACTACATTGTAAAGTCACATGGTAACTCGTCACAAAGCAGCAGTCACGGTGACGTCTCAGTGGAGTAACATATAGTGATCATTTGAGACCCATAATGAGATGTATGGAATTTCCTATTTTTTGCTTCACCGTAGTGACTCTGACACTTGTGACCATGTGTGACTTGAATGAAATGTTATATGGACTAGCTGTGCTGTAGAGATAGTAATTATTCGAATTATATTATTTCCTTTTGAGTATTCTTGTACTTGAAAATTAGCATTTTGTGATTGGTCCTTAATTTTGGACACCAGTGTATTTCGTGGAACTGTGTAAAGAACAAGCAAATCCCAAAACATATTCATGGGTTTTGGTGAATTTCAGTTAGACACCTGAATTTTATTCTGAAGTCCTGCCCTATTGTTTTTCCGCCTGTAAGTACTCTGGCATTCGTTACAAATGAGTACGTGCTGTGGATCATCCGTAGTCGAGTTCCACCACCACTTTTTCTGCAATTGAGTAGTATATTCTTCCGGTTCTTCTGTAGACTGGGTTTCCCTCGAACACGGACGGGGCATCAGTGATGATTATTGCCCATAGAAATTCCATCAATAATCATTGTGTTTCATTTGAAGTGCGGTTTAATTTAACTGTTATCGAAATTTTGTGTCCAAAAGTCGTTATACTGGATCATGCTAAATTATTGGATTTTTAAAAGGGAGCTTGCTCATATTACTTGTATCACCTTTACTAAAGTTCAAGCTTAGATAAACGAGCTATCAGACTATCAGACTGACAAACTGAATCAATATTCATTTCTCAAATAACATTATAAAAAATTTCAGGTATTAGAAAACTATAAAATCATTGAAATACATTTCACTCAGTAAATATCCATAGGCTGTAATGTATTTAATATATTTTAAGTCACCTTGAAAACGAATCGTACATACTAGATTGCCCTTTTACAATAGGAAGCTTATTGGGGTTCAAGTGCAGTAACCTGTCTTAAAATGGAGTATATACACTGTAAAAAAAGAAAAAAAAAAGGATTAAAAAACGGAGATACTACTGGCACTCGACGCGCCAGTACTATTTCCATATTTTAACGGAAATTTCCTCCCATAAACTCCAGAAATCCGTATCTTTACGGAAAGTTTTCCCCATAAATTACAGAAAATTTTCCGTTTTTCTGGAATTTATGGAGGAAATTTTTCGTCAAAATACGGAAATAGTACTGTCGTCTCGATTGCCAGTAAAATCTCCGTAAAATTTCAACAATTGCAAACCTCCGTAGTCATGTCAAACAATTTGGACTGAACAAGAATTTTAAAAAGTGAAAAGTGTACTTTTAAAATGGCATTTACTGAAAATATTTTCATCAGATTCCAACTTACTTTACGTTACTTAATCACTTGGAATGCCTCTTTCCAAGAAACAAGAAATTATTTTCTATGGCGAATATAATACGAGCTATTGTGGTGTCAAACTTTCTATTTTGCTCAGAGCACAAAATATAAACAAGACAGAGTATTATTTAAACTTGAAAAATAGTTTAATAAAAATCTATGGAAAATAATTTCTTTTGTTGTTCATTGAATAGCTTCTTGCGTTTTGTGAGAAAATTCATGATATCCTCTAACTTCAGATACTATTACTGCAATTATCAACAGTGTAGTGTATCGCGAAAGTTTACGAAAGACGTATCATTTAAAAAAATCATAGAACAAAAAATGACTTTGATTTACGTTTAAGTTTCATGTAGAATTTTTTATTGCTTCTGATATTAAATTTTAAGTTTCAAATATGTTGTATTAAAAATAATATTTTGTCTGTTCTAGGAGAACACCCCAAAATCAGATAAAAAAAAAAGAAGTAGAAAAGCAATTAAATTAAGAAAAAGAAAATAGAAAACACAAGAAAGCTTCTTTATTGACATATTTCATATACGCGCTATTATGGCTAAAACTAATAAATACTTTTTCATTTTATTTTAAAAGACACATTTTACCTCCCGCCATCCGTGCTTCAATAAAATCTACACACGAGATAGATTTTTAATGTTTGCAAGTAATAATCTTTTTGTAATTTTTCTGGCATTTTTCTTCTTCGCCTTTCCAGAATCTGGGCGGAGACCTTTATCTTTTAACTGCTGTTTTTTTATTAACCATAACTTTTTATTTTTAGTTGCTATCAATCATTTAATTGATCACATCTTGCTCCACTCGATCTAGAAAACTTCAAAATTATTGTTTTGGAAATTAGTCCTTTTTAAAAGCATTTCTAAAGTTTTAAAAAGTTATTGTTTCAATACACTGTTGATAACTAATTGTCTTAATGTTTTCGTTTACGATAGTTTCCTTTCAGCCAAACTCATTGTCATTCTTTATATAATTACTGAATGCTTTGGAATATGTAAAGCACACCGATTAACTCAATACTCTTTCCTGAAATTCACATCATTTAAAAAAAAAAAAAAAAGAATTAAAAGAACAAATCATTTACCCTTACCTCATAAAGAAAAAAATTCCTTAGCCATACATAAATAGTTTAACAGCTTCTGTTTTGCGCTTTCATTAATTATAACACTTTTAAATTTCCCCAATACAATGATTCACTTTTAAACTCGGTATTATTCTAGAAGTTTTAATACATAGGACTCTATTATGAGCTTACCTCACACCTCGCCCGAGCCTAATCAGACATAAAGAGTTTGACATAAACATTATTTTTGCTGCAAAACTGGAGAAAAATGTTTGTTGCCAGCTAAATTATTTCCGAAGACTTTTAATGAGTTTAATTTTATGAGTAATTATTTAGCCTTTTGTTTAGCCATTAGCGATCCGCGCGTTCGTAAATGCTTTCTTGCATTCAAATATTTACCTTTTCAAAGGAGGCTTTGCGTGTGCTGTTTAAGGAACAAAGTGATTTATGTTTATTCTTTTCCACAAAAGAATGCCGCATAAAACACTAAGTAATTAAGAAATTACCTCTAAAATAACGGCAATTATTTATCTCACTGGTATAAAAGTTAAACCAGCAAAATACAACTTTTCCCCTCTAATACAATGCACACTGTCTGAAGGTGGCTCCAGAACAAAAGCCGATTCGTTTATTTTCAAAGACTTAGGAGCAAAAATTCCTTTCTAGAAAGAAAAGGAAAAAAGGGAAAAAACGGAGGAAAAGATTGTATTATGAATGATTCTCAAACCGCGCTCTTAATTCTGGTTCAACCCCCCACCACCACCAAAAAATCCTCCCTCTCTCCCCCACCTTTTGCTGAAAACATAATGAACAGTGCTTCCAGATTTTAGTCACTTTTGTGAAAGGGCACAATGAATTAAGATATAATAAAACCGGACAAAAAATATATAATAATAACTCGCCGCAGATGAGCAGGGGTAAAAAAAAAAACCACAAACATAGTTATATGATATACCCCAACATATATCTATATCCTACTCAGCAAAATAATTTAAGAAATTAAATACCGCATGCATCGGTATGCATATTAATTAAGCCTAACATTAATGAACAAATTACGGAAGCATCTGAAGTCGGGGAAAAAGCATTAAGACGGCAACGCATCTAATGACTGAACAGATATTAAAAGAATATACAGGTTTTCACTTAGTTTGGCTTGACAGACTAATTTTGAAGCCAAGCGAAGGCAAATAAAAAAGAATTAAGGTTTTTTTTTCTGCATCTATCCGCAAAAGTTTTCTGTAAAGTTCGCAGGAAAATGCTTTATTTTTTACCGGTTATATTATCATCAGGCAATTATTTTTATTCCAGCACTCTTCTTTGAATATTGGGTGGTGTAATTAAGCTATGAGGCGATAATTTATGCAAATTACGAAATGGAGGTGAGTGTGCGTGTGTTCGTATTTTTCCGAAAAATTTCTTATATGACATTTTAATCTGATGATGAATCAGGAAGGTGGTTGCCTCAAAATTAAGATCGCGGATGATTAAGAAAAAACATACATAAGCTGAAAGTTTTCCAAGAATCTGTGATCTGCTTCTAAGTATTAAAATGAAATGGTATTTTTATTACGCAAAATGATGGAGGAAAAAAATGTTTAATTAAACAATATCATGTTGCAGCCTGCAACTGATAGAGGCGAAACTAAAAAAAATAAAATTTTAAAGGAGAAACATTTTCTAATTTTTTACATATTAGCAAATATCTGCAGTAGATTTTTATTAATAATTATTATTAATTACTATACAAGTAGCTATTGATACATTATTGTGTTTTGCATGAATTTATCAAAAACACTCCCAGATATTTTCCTTAAATTTACCCACCTCTATTGAGGTATCTCGCAATTCTCAAAAGCAATGGAATCTTCATCTGATTATGTCATTTAACGGTTAGGCGCACTAATTTCATGTTTTTAAAATAAACCGCTTTAGTCAGTATGCTTTGCTTGTTATTTATATTATTGTAATTATTATAACTAATATTATTTTATATTATTATATTATTATTATTAATTCATATTATTATTATTATTATTATTATTATTATTTTATATTAAAACTACAGTCGGACCTCTATTTAACGAAGTCGCTAAATCCCGAGAAAAAGTTCGTTATATGGAAAATTCGTTAAATAGAGAGTCACCTTTTAAAATACTTTAAACTGCATAAAACATATTTTAAGCCCATAAATATGATTTAATATATGAAGATATGAAATAAATAAGCCCCACTAAATATAATTTTAAAAAGTAATTAATAACACTTTTTTTTATATAAATTATATCTATTTGTGTTACCCATCAAAAATAAATCTGAAGGGAAATAAGAATGAAACATAACATTGTCTGAAAATACATTGTATTTTCAGTTAAAAAAATAATTTTACATTAAAATCACGATTTTTTTTTTATGGTCAATAAGCTGTTTGGAGGAATACCAAATTTTAAAGCAATATTCTTTTTCTTCACGCCTTTATCCACCTCATCAAGATTTTTTTTTTTATGCCAAGCACTTTCGCTTTGCCATTTTCGAGCTAAAAAAACCGAAATTACCCGCACGACTGAATGATCTAGAAAACGACATACTGTAGTTAAGGCTGTTCTTAACTGCTCTGCTCAACAAGCGCAAAACGTTTTGACACATTTACAAATTCATTTTTAACGGAAAGGTATAAAATTGGAAAGCCTAGCCATGGAAGCAATTTGGAATGGAACTGATTTTTCCATTTTCTGTTCAATCAATTACCTATTGAGTTATAAGCCATTTTGATCATGTGAAAAACACGTTTTTCGCCCGCTCTTGAGTGCTCTTTCTCCCTACGCGTGAAAATTCGGTTCAAAACGCCCACTTTGACACTACTACTGACACACCCACTTTGAAAGATCTATTGCGTTTGCAAAAAAATGAAAAAAAAAATAGCTCAATTACATAGTTTCTGAACAACAATACCAGCTAGTTTCATCCATTTTTGAACAAAAATAAATTAAAACTTATGTCAGAAAGTTGCCCTTTTCGATTTGAGAACAGCCTTAAAGGACACGAGGCAGGCACTTCTTGTATGAAAAGCAAAGAATCACAGCGATTTTACTGCTCTCGGTGAGTTAGGTGCCTGGTAAGACTTGTTCATGTTCATTGATCATCATAAAATGTGTTAAAAGAAAGAATAAGTTTGAAATGTACAGTAATATTTTGACAAATAGGGAGAAAAAAATTAAGATCCCAAGAAAAAGTTCGTTAAATATAGAGTAGACTTCGCTATTTGGAGGTTATTTTACGAAGAAATTCACGAAATGTTCTTGGTCCCGAGGAAAGGTTCGTAAAATAGAGAAATTCGCAAAATAGAGGTTCGTTAAATAGAGGTCCGACTGTATTATTATTAAATTTCATTTGTTTATTCAGTTTGGTGAGTGACACCGCAAAAGCAATACACTGCGCAATGTATGAAGACTTAGTTAACGTTGAACAGAAAATAGAAAGAAAGAAACATAGCAGAACAGAATGTGATTAATCATATTTATAGTTCTACAGTTTTATATTTTTCCTTTTCTTAAATATTAATGAAATTTGATTTGAAAATAACTTTTTAATTCGATGTTCCCATTTTGGAGAATTGTCTTGTAAAATATTTATAGAATTTCTGAAAAGTAACAATACTATGTTTGTTTAGTTTAATTTTTGATTTTTTAAATCAAATTTTCATGTGTCTTTGGTAACTATAAATGATATAATTACTCTGTTTTTAGACAAGTAAAAAAATAGGATGAAAACTAGTATTTACTTTTATCATATATCTAAGTGCAAATTCTATAAATAAGTAACTATTATTATTTAATACGAACCAAATTAAACTATCTATATTTTTTTAGTTCTTTTTTTCAATATTCGAATTCGAAATTTTGTATTTTCATCACCATCTGTGTACACAGTGAGACGTGTCGTCTCACTGTGTACGCAGATGGTTCTAGACGATTCTTCTGACGACGATGAATCATTTAGGTTTCAGGAACTGGAACGGGAGCCTGCCGTTCGAGATTATGTTCTTGTGCGTTTTCTAAATAGTGCTATGTATGATAAATCTTAACCTGTACGGATGAAGATGGTAATTTTGAAGTGATTTATATTCGAAGAGTGTGAAAGCGGCAGGCTTCGTGCATCATGTTCCAGATATGGTGTCGTTTAATGAATTAGACACTTCAATGCTACTACCTGAACAACAATTTATGATAACAAAGCAACTATCTGGATACCACCGGTTTCCGATTTCCTTTGGAAATTTGGATGTAGGATAGACCGGGGCAAGATGACGAGTGTCTTAATTTTCCCGTTTTCTACTAGGTGGCAGCATCTACCGGCTGTTCGTTAGACAACAGTATAGAGATGCTGAAATCACCATTTTTGAGTTAGTTGTGCAGAGTAAGATATATGGTTTCTCTTTAATATTTATGAGTAACTTAATTTAAATACTACCTATTACCATGAATAAATGTCAATTAATCGCCTTCCTTCATGGCAATGAAAACGAATATTTTTAAACAGGTAGTCCAGGACAAGATGACGAGCTCGTCATCCTCAGACCCTGGTCGTAGAAAACCAACGTATAAACCCTCCAGAAGAACCAGAACTTATGGCAAATGCTAATTCCGATGCACCAAAGAAGCCTGCTAGTGTTTTTGATTTCAAACCATTGCCTAAAGCAACACAATGTTAGAAAAAAAGAAAAAGCAAAACACTGAACTCAAGCATTCTTACAAGCACACCCATCAAAGAAATGTTAGACCAAAGGGAAAAGCAGAAGGAAGAGTAGGAACGCTAAAAAAAAACAGAGAAAAGAAGCTCGTGAAGGTAAAAAGGGAGTAAAAAACTCAAACTAAGTTCCTGTAGACTTAAATCTATTAAATCCAGACCAAACAGTCCAGTTGCATCCACTTCAAAGGATGGTGTTTTCAGATGTCCTGCTTGTGACGAGGAATATTGTGACCCACCAACAGAAGAATGGATCCAGTGCTGTAAATGCCAAGAGTGGTGGCATGAGGAATGTTCAAATTATGAAAATGGCATTTTTATTTGTGACTATTGTTAGCTGCACAACTAAACACTTCAACATTACGTTATAATACATTATGCTTAGTTTGATACTTTGCAAGATGTAAAAACACAGTTATCATTTGTTAAACCATATAACATGTTCAAAATATAAAATATATGTTCAACCTTTTTCAGTGTTGTCATCTTGCCCCAGTATTGGGGCAAGAAGACGATTTGTTAATGTTATGAAAAAATAAAATTATCCTTTATTTTTTTTATTTGAAAAATTAAACGGTAATATATTCAATACTATAAAGGAATACTCTAACAGTTCATATAAAATAAATTTTACTATACTTAAAAATAAATTAATAAACATCAAAAATTGTTAACATAGTCATCTTGCCCCGGTCTCCCCTACATTGACCTACACACTGCCATTGTTAGGCATACTCTTAAGCCCTTAGTTAAGAGGGATAACTGTAGTTTAATCACCACAATCCATCATACGTGTTAAGTTAAGCTCAAACTGGTGTTGAATTGTTAATAATATGTGTACCTGTAAACTATTGAAATTTTCTTTGCATTTTTACTATTGCTCTATCAAAACTACTCGACCCCCAAAATGTCAGATTATATTACAAGTGATCAATACGATTTCAGGCAGTAGTTAAGACATTACTACACTGAAAAAAAATTATGGATAGAATGTAAAAATGTATGATTTATGAAAATATATACATTGTCTCACTGTGTACCACTTGTGGTACACAGTGAGACAATTTCCAACACTCCGTTATCATGCTTCTATGCTTTTATAAATAACTTTTTTAAAACCATTTATACATTAATGTGTAGCGTATTTGTGTTGCTTTAAGATGTAGGAAATTTTTTTTTTCAAAAGAATAAAAATAATCGCCTTACATTAAGTAATAATATTTTTCGTCTCACTGTGTACTACCCTCCCCTATATTATTACTATCGGCGCAAATTAAAGTATATGCGATTTTTTATGAATCACTACAAAAAAGAAAGGAAGAAACTAAGTATGTGTTATTTGAAGACAATTTTTGAAAGGGAAATTATTGAAGTTTGTATTAGAAAAACTTAAATTTGATAGAAATTAGAGCCATTTCAGAGATATTGGATAAACATACAGTTTTTTAATCTTAATTAATTTTCCTATGGATTTCAACGAAAAAGATATCTTTCTAATAAGAAATTGCTATAAAAATCTGAATCAGATAGAGAATTCGGTTGAAAGGTCATCCATGAAAAATAACTTAAAACATATATTGTTGAATTGTACAACCTACTTTATTTAAAAACGGTTTATAAAAAAAGGTCTAAAAAAAAAAATAAGAAAAAGAATTATATCAATAATAATAATAATAATAATAATAGTAAAAAATATTCAGGTTTCGTAAACCAATTTGGTCTATAACTTTCTTTTTAATTTTTTAAACGCGAAAAGTGGCATATGTCATGTTCAAACATCAATTTCTTGACATTGCAGTTGATGTGGTATAAAACATTAAAAATAAAACATCAAGCGGATTTCATAGGACGATATAAAAATAGAAGCTAAGAGAAATTTTTGTATTAACAAACAGGGATACACCTTGTTCAACTCGAATTTATTTAATTCGTGAAGATCACATTACATCAGGGCGTTCTTCAACAAACCAATGCGTGCGAAACGAGAATAAATCCGGGCGCGGGTGAAACACCGAAAAACGGACCCACCCACGCCAGCTCTCATTTAAAATGCTCACCAGCCCTCTAATGGTCAAAACTTAATGGTATCGTGACTGTAACGACTCATTTGAAATCTATTAGCAGCACTGGCAGAACCAATAACGACGAATGATCGAGACAAAGATTGTATAATAATTGGAAAGAACTTATTGTTGAAGAGCACTTCGGAAGATTTCGAATTGTGAGCAGGAAAATGTATACTCATAAACAAAATATTGAATTTTTTAGAATATCCTGAAAGGAGGCGGGCAGATAAGCCTGATTTTTACCCCACCCCCCCACCCCCCATTTTCACCATTGATAGGTTCGATATTTTTTTATTTTTCAAAGATGACTTTGTTATCTTATTATAATTTAGGGTCTGTATTTATTTCCTCTCGGGTTGATTTTTTGTCTGAAGGTTGTTTAAATGTATTAAATAAGATGTGAAACGTAGGTTTAGATAGCAAATTTTAATACATTTCAATTATATCAGTTGCCGTCATAACAATTTCAAATAACTAAACATACAGTAAAGCATCGATTATAAGTCTTTCAGGGGACCGTTCTAAAACGGCGGCGTATAACTAAGAAAGGCATACAATCGAAGTTATAGTAGCCTTAGATGTAAAATATTCGACTGTAAAAATATAATGCTGCAATCATAAGGTGAGAATTATCAAATTTTAAATCAGTTGCAAAACTTCAAAATTTCAAATTCGCAAAATTTCAATTTTCTAATTTAATTAAAGTTCCTTTTGTTTTCGGGACATTTTAGGAGCATGTTAAATGTTCAAAAAAGACCGAAAGAGAAAACAGAAATCACGGTCAAACATGTTCTAAATTGAAACGAAATCAGGAAATGTAGCGAAATTTACTAATCTTAAACTTGTCTTGTGAGCGGACTAACCCACTGTCCATTCTTTTCATCCCATCCCTTTCACAGGTTCCACAAACTTGAAATAACCACTTTAGCAGTCGCAAGTGTTCTTTTCCTTCCTCTTTCCGAAAATATTGCTAGCAGAAAATAAAAAAAGAATGACGCTGGGGTAAAAAATTCAGAGAAAATCGGTTACGACATGAAAGAAATGACGTAAAATCGAAGTTATGCATATATGAAACATTACAACATCAAAATATATAGAGATGAATAGGGACCGTACTGAAACGACATATAAATGTAAAAGACGCATAAATGAGAAATGTATAAACCATACTTTAATGTGTTATGTCTGAATCAGAATTTAAAATAATTGCAATATTCAAATATTATAACATATTTATAATTGGTGCATTAATTACGAGTGTCCAGCGGCCGGTGCACACGCAACTGGATTGGGGGAACCTATTTTGTGGGTACCTGACCAAGGCGCAAATGGTTTAATGCATTTTTGCTATGGAATAGAACAATTTCGTCTCAAATAGCTCAGAATATAACAATAAAAAAAGCTATATAAATGTGAAAAAGCTGTTGAAATGGTTTGGGGGGATGCTGCACATCTAATTGCCAGAAGAGGGGCTTCATTCGGTACTTGAAGATTAAAGCCTTAAAAAAAGAAATCCTGAAACCAGTAAATTTCTCCATTTAAAGGCGGGCAAAACCGTTTATTTAAATTTACTATTTATGATTAGCAACCTTCACCTTATTGAAGTAAAATAAGGAGAATGTAACTATTCAGTAACAGTGCAGTAGCTTAATACAAGGCACCATTCGGAAGCTTAGAAAAATTCGCATACGGCAATTGCCATTTTTCGAGTTACAGCATAGGCTTACTATTTAGGAGGTTGTGACTATAGGCTAGGCTTTTCCAATGTTACAACAAAATGCCCAATTAAAATTCCATTAATGCATGGAGGCTCCATTGCAATAAAAATGCTGTGATTAAAGCGTTGTTGTTGAAATGTGTCGTGCTACAAAGTTTAATTTGTTACAAGAATTTGAGGATTCTTTATTTTCAACTTTTAATGCAAGTTTTTCATTGCATTAACTCAATGCAACAGAAAATTCTTTTTTATTAATAAAATATATATTCTCAGCCGTTTCGACTTTTATTTGATGTTTTCTGCAAGAATTCAAACTTGTTCACAACTGGATTTTCGCTATCCAATATTGGCGCGTGTCTCTCTTAAACGAAAAAAAAAAAAATGCGTAGGAAAATGTTTATACCCGAACTGTTACAGCAGAGTCATATCAAGAAAGAGTTAATTGATATACCTACGGAAAATTCGATGTTCTGCAGTTACAAAAACTAAGAACGGTACACTAAAAATATTCGAAAAATGTTCTTAAACTGTCCACTACTGGTACAGTTACCTTAATTCACGTATAACCCGAAGTTTTTATTTTTATTCTTAATGTATTTTTAATTTGTACAACATGAAATACATTTATTTTTTTTACCATAAATAGACAATATTACACAGATGCAGCTCTGCAAAACAAAAAGCATTCACCACGTTCGATTTAATGCAGTCGTTATCACTGAATCATTACGCGCAAAAACACATCCTGTTTTGTACACCAAACATCACGTTTAATATACAAGTTAGGAGCAACAGATTTTAGTTGATAACCACCTCATTAGGCTGAGATTTAAACGATATTTTGAGGCACGTAATTTTCGTCAGATGTAAATTTCTAATGCACTTCTAATAGCGAGTTTAATAGCTAGATAAAATGATAGAGACTTTTTTGGAGAGAGTTTTACTTTCAATATTTAGGAACAGGTCAAACGAAGCATCAAATATTTAAAATGTTTGCTACATGGATAATTTTTTATTCTGCTTAAATAACAGATTAATGGATAGAAACTGTAGATTTTAATTATGAAATAAATTCTATAGCGACTTTTGTAAAATTTGCAGAACTATTTTCAAAATTATTTCATTACTAATTTAAACAGTTAAGAAATTTATTTGGAATTACTGCAAAACCTGTATGATACAAAAATTTAATGGCGGTACTTAAACAAAACTTTTGTCTTTAAAAATACATGAAAATGTTTTTCAAATTTTGAGGATTTAATTTATTGTATTTATCTGCTTCCTAATCAGCTAAACTAAACACTTTCAATTATAATGCCATTCCAAAACACAAGACTCTTTTTTTATTTAAAACTGTTACGTTTGTTGCTTATTTTGAACATTGTTATTATATTCTGTGCTTACAAGTGCTACAAAGACACCCTGAGTTTAGCACCAATACTGCTTATGATGAGAAAATTTCTGCACTTTTTGTATTTAAAATTTAAAGTAGTTTTTCTATTTTTCTGTTTAAGAAAAACTAAAGAAAAAAACTAGATTAAAAAGAAAAATTCCGCACTTATCTTTCTAGCTAATTATTCAATTTCCATGAAATTTTTTGAGATCCACATAATCATATCGAAATGAAATATGAGCAAGAAAGAAATGTAAAAAATTCTTTTTTATCCGATTTTATTTAAGTGCCACAGAGATTAAAATGAATAAATACGTTTAAGTAGCTGCCATTACGAAAAGTAACATTGTTGAACAGGAAGGAAATTGTAAAAATTGTAAAACAATTACTACACTGTAAAAAAACTACTGTACATTTGCCAGAACAAACTCCATCACAGTGAATGTGCTGTATCTTTCTTTGGTTTCCTGACTATATTAACACGGAAAATACAGTAGTTGCGTAAAATTAACAGCACAATGTGCTGGCAATTTGGACGCATTTTCTTACAGCACAAAGTGCTGGCGTCCAAATTGCCAGCACATTGTGCTGTTAATTTTACTCAACTACTGTATTTTCCATGTTAATATAGTCAGAAAACCAAAGAAAGATACAGCACATTCACTGTGATCGAGTTTGTGCACGAGATGAACAGTACTTTCTACTGTAAAAATGTCGTTTGTTTTTTTTTACAGTGTATTGTTGCGTCCGGAGGAAAGCAATTCCTGAAAATTTCTGTGCATTTTCACCAATAATGACATCCAGATCCCAAACCACCGTTCAAATTGAGACTTATACCTATACTAACATTATAAAGAAGTAAAGTTTGTTTGTTTGTTTGTAGGATGTAATCTCTGGAACTATTGAACCGATTTCAAAAGTAATGGTATCAACATGATGGTGTTCCCTGTTCGATCATAGGCTATATGTTATGTCGGTGCCACTACCCCAAAAGCGGTGCAGGAGCAAAAAAGTTATAAAAATGCGAATTTTGTGCTACTGAAGGGTCTAGAAACATGAAATTTAGAATGGTAGTTACTTATAAGATATATTTGATCACGAAGAACATTTCTTAAAATTTTCGAAATTTAAAAGGGGTGAAAATGCGCAAAACGCGTTCTAAAAAACGTGCTAAATGTCGATTTCTACGCAATCTCACGAAGTACCGAACCGATCTAAGAAATAATGGTGTGAAAACGATGGTCGCAACCATCGCTCCAACATATGCTATATTTTATGTCAATGTTACTTTCCCAAAAGGGATTCAGGAGCAGAAAAAGTTCTAAATTGAGTTTTTGGTGATACTGCAGGGATTAGCAACTTGAAATTACGCATAATAGTTATTTATAAGATATAAATGATCTCTAAGTGCATTTCCTAAAAAATTCGAAATTTAAAAGAGGTGAAAATGCACGAAAAGTGTTCTAAAAAACGTTCTAAATTGCGATTTCTACGCAATCTGAGAAAGTATTAAACTGATTTCAAAAGTAATGTTTAGAAATTGATGATGACAGCCCTTGCTCACACATAGACTCTATTTCATGTCGATGTCACTACCACCTGGGTGTTGCAGGAGCAAAAAACGTTCTATATTGCAATTTTTGTGATATTGAAGGGGTTAGCAACTTCAAATTTGGCATGGTAATTACTTATAAGATGTAAATGTTCTCTGAGAACAGTTTCTTAAAAATTCGATATTTAAAAGGTGTGAAAATGCACGAAAAGTGTTCTAAAAACGTTCTAAATTGCGATTTCTGCGCAATCTCAGGAAATATAAACCGATTTCAAAATTAATGGCTGCAAATTGATGGTGACAGTCCCTGATCCAACACAGGCTATATTTTATGTTTTTGTCAATAACGCCTGGTGGTTGCACGAGAAAAAAATGTTCTAAATCGCGTTTTGTGTGATACTGAGGGTTCTAACAAATTTTTAATTTGGCATGGTAATTACTTAAAAGATGGAAATGCTTTCAAAGAACCGTCGAAAGAAAATTCCAAATTTAAAAGGATGAAGTGAGCAAAAAAGTTCTGAAAACGTTCTAAATTACGATTTTTATGCAATCTTATGAAATACCAAACCGATTTCAAAAATAATGGTTACAAATTGGTGGTGATAGAACCTGCTCAAACATAAGCTATATTTTATGTCGGTGCCACTACCATCAAATGTTTGCAGGAACAAAAACTTTCTAAATTGCGATTTCTGTGATACTGAAGAGGATAGAAACTGGAAATATGGCATCGTAGTTACTTATAAAATATAACTGCCCTCTAATAACAGTCGAAAATAAATTCGAGATTTAAAAAGGGTGAAGCAAAGGGGAGGAGTGAAAAGCGGTCTAAAAATGTCCCATATAACGTTTTCTATGCAATCTCATGAAATAATAAACCGATTACAAAAATAATGGTTGCGAATGAATGATGATAGTCTCTAATCCTACACCTATATTTTATTACCGTGCCACTACCCCTCGGGTTGGCAGGCACAACAAACGTTCTAAAAAGCCTTTAAAAACTTTCTAAATTACGTTTTCTATGGAATATTAGGAAATACCAAACTAATTGCAATGTTAATGTTGGCAAATTAATGGTGACAGTCTCTGTTTAAGCATAGGCATTTTATGTTTGTGCCACTAACACCAGAGAGGTTAGTAGATTGTTAGACAGAAGCTTGGAATTTGACATGATTATTAATTTTAAGATATAAATGGTGTGCTAAGAAGATGGTTTCTAAAAGATTTAAAACTTCAAATAAATACTGAAATGAACGCATGAAACGAGCATAAAAGCCTCAAAATACTTTCTAAATTATTTTTACTTTCTTCTATCTTTACAAGAAGAAAGTATTGGTTTCATGAAAATTTTCGAATTCCAATTTTCGACGGATTTACACGTTTTATGAGTCAGAGATTCCAAAAAACATGTTTTTACAAAATGTCTGTCTGTGAGTCTGTCTGTCTGTCTGTCCGTCTGTCTGTCTGTATGTGACACAAATTTTGTGGGCGCTCTATCTCAAGAACTAATGCACGAAATTTCACAAAACTTCATATTTAGTTAGACCTTGATATAAACTGGAACTGATTAGTTTTTGGTGAAAATCGCCCAACAGGTGGCGCTGCTATGCGGCATTTTTAACGATTTCTGCAATAGCTGTATCTCAAGAACTACTGCACGGATTTTCATAAAACTTCAGATTCAGTTAGTCCAGGATATAGTTTGGTGCTGATTACTTTTTTGTGAAAATCGCCCAACAGGTGGCGCTGGTATGCTGCATTGTTCATGATTATCGCAATAGCTCTAACTCAAGAAAAAATGCACGAATCTTCATCAAACTTCAGATTCAGTTAGTCCTTGATATAAATTAGTGCTGCTTAATTTTTGGTGCAAATCGCCCAACAGGTGGCGCTGCTGTGCTGCATTTTTCACGATTTCCACAAGAGGTGTATCTCAAGAACTATTGCACGGATTTTCATCAAACTTCAGATTTAGTTAGTCCTTGACATGAATTGATGTATAAATTAGTGCTGTTTAAATTTTGGTGTAAATCTCTCAACAGGTGACGCTGCTGTGCTGCATTTTTCACGATTTCCACAAGAGCTGTATCTCAAGAACTATTGCACGGATTTTCATCAAACTTCAGATTTAGTTAGTCCTTGACATGAATTGATGTATAAATTAGTGCTGCTTAATTTTTGGTGCAAATCGTTCAACAGGTGGCGCTGCTATGCTGTATTTTTTGCGATTTCCGCAATAGCTTTATCTCAAGAGCTAATGCTTTTATTTTCAACAAACTTCAGATTCAGGTATACCTTGATATCGTTTAATGCTGTTTACTTTTGGTGTAAATCGCTCAACAGGTGGCGCTGATATGCTACATTTTTTTCAGAATTTCCGCTATAGCTCTCAAGAACTAATGCACGAATTTTCATCCAACTTCAAATTCAGATATTCTTTGATATGAATTGGTGCTAAATCGTTGTTATTTTTTGTACTATTTAAATAATTTAATTGACGTGATTTATATAGAAGAAAGTTTTGTGATGGCCACAACATACTAGTTTCTTTAGAATTAGTTTTAGTTCCTATTAATTAAAATCTCATTTCTGTCTATTGCAGTGTAACAATGAAGTTGAGTCAAACTGTGACTTAATTTTTAATTTTTGAATTATCCCTAAAAGTATGTTTTTTTTTTTCTAATAAAAAATAGTCATGCAAATATCACTTGGCATATTTCAACTATCACGCGAGCAAAGCCGCGGGGTTTTCTAGTATATTAATATAACATTTAAAAAAAAATACTATATTAAATTAATTCTAAATTTTCTTTTATCCCATTTAATTTATTTCTTCTAAAAATGTATTATTCCATTTTCGATGCATATTATTCTTTATACTCTTTTTCTACTTTCCCTCTTTCAAAATTAGGTTCTAACGAACGCCAATAATATATATATATATATTTTTTTCATTCCATTCGTTTAAAAAGTTCTATTTGTGCCAAGTCTTCTGGATCTTTCCAGAAATTCTTGATTTTCGCGATGTGAAAACCGATTTATTCAAAATTTTTATTCGTGGTCTTTTTCATCGAGTGCGGATTTTTAATTGGTTGGGATTCTATCTACGTCACGCATTTTGTAAACTTGCGCGATGCCTTTAAATTCTGTTGCACGAGTCTCAGATTTCTGTTTTTATCATCTGCGTAAAAAAAAAAAAAAAAAAAAAAAAAAAAAAAATCTTGCAGCATCTTAGAAGTTGTTCGTTGAATCTCATGGATTTATTTAAAGTTTCATTATTTAAGGTCTATGTTGGGCTGTTTTCATAGTATTTAGTGTTTCTTCCTAGTGTTTACTCTTTCTAAAAAAAAAAAAAAAAAAAAAAAAAAAAGGATATTTCCCCCTATGATGTAAGTCTAACCTCTTAATCATCACGGTTTTCATTTTACGTGCAATTTGCCCATGAATGTAGTGCGACGATTCTAAACAAAAGAATTAAATCTATTTACTGGTTTCGTCTACTTCAATCTGCTGAGAAATACCTCATGGAAGTAGTATCTGTTAAAATTGTTGGCCACTGAACTACAAAAGTATGATTATACAACCGAGTTATTGATACGCATGTTATCTTCTTGTTCGAATCTCGGATTAAAAGACTGTGATCTGTACTTATTATTGGAATAGAAGCTCTCTGGCATATAATATGTCGATTGTAGCTCATTTGCTACAATATAGCAACTTATATTTTGAATATAAACGTTATCGCCGTTGCAGTGCCTAATGCTACACTTTAACAAGTAATGAGGAGTGAAGTTTATTCTACAAAGTGATTATTACAAAAAGGTTGACCTGTACAATGGGATTTTACCACATATACATATGTCAATTTTTTGTCATTTAGTATCACTTGCATGTATAAATCAATTTAGCGGAAACTGAGCATGTGTGCTTACCAAGATCACTACCGGGTTCATAGGACAGCTTGATCCTTCATCTTGTTTCAAAATTATAACCATTTAAAGATTTCAAACTCAAAAAAATTATACAATAAAATGTAAATCTAAGTTTTTTCTACAAGTGTTAGACCTTGACACAAAGATTCCAGGGTTTTTTTTTTTTTTTTTTTTGTATTTCTCCTCTATCGTAAAAAATAGCTGAGATAGAGCAGTTTAAATTTTTAGGGTGACTGACACATTGAAACAAGACAGAAGATTAAAAATAAGGAATTCTTCCGTAATCGTGCTTACTGCTAATTTTTGTTTACTATAGTCATTTAACCCACTAGCTACCAATGAGCATTTTTAGTCAGTGTGTGACTCGTAATTCCTTAAAAAATTTACACCCACAGACAAGTTCAATCGCATGTATTAGCTTCCTGGGGAATTTATGAAGGTAATGACATATAAATAACACCTGCTTTTCTAATCATATGTTTTTACGTCTTTCCAAACTTTCTTTTGACTTATTGACTAGGGCCACTTTCAATAATTTAAATTAAGTATCTCAAATTCCGACTTGTTTAAAAACTACAATCTTTTAGAAGACTCTTTCGGGCCTGATTACTGTAAAAAGCCAATGGATACATGACATTTGAATAAAAATATAAATTAGAATTAAAGTACGTTCAAGTAATCAAAAAATCAATGGCTCATATGACAAGATGCTAATTCTATAGTGTGCAAAAAAAGTCAATATACAACGCGGCATCGCCAACTAGCGGACCTCTAGTTACATCGTGGCCTCGAATCAAAAGTACCTCTGATCCAGGTCCCCTCGAATTCATACGAGCCTTGAAAAAAGACGAATCTCTGGTTTCGAGTCCACGCTGCCTACGGCAGCGTATACCGTGCGTGCTCCGCACACGCCGCAAAGTCTTTTAGTTCCACCTTCTACCGCCTGGGGCGCATTCTGTTCCAAACAAATCTCTCTTCGAACGAACCTGCGGCACGAGTCCAAGCTGCCTACAGCACCGTGTAGAAGGTTTGCTACGCACGCTCAGGGAAATCATTTAGTTCCAAACGGAATGAAAAGTATTTTGACAGGATTCAAGCTGGGACCTTGACTATACGCGCAAACGCTGCCACTGAGCTACGCACTTATATGCAGCCTGACAAAATTCAGCCATATGGTTGTGGCATCAGATCTGCAAACTTTGCCGGTGCTATGAACTTTACTGCAGCTTCACCGATGAAAGTACTTAAAACCTAGAATTACATATTGATTTATAATTATTATTCATTGAGTAATGAACTTTCCATAAGTGGTGTGTAAGTGTTTTCATCGGTATAGCTGCGGGTTCGCAGATCTGGTGATAACAACAGGTGAGTGAATTGTTTCAGGTTGTATATCTTTTGAATAGCTCAGTGATAGAGTATTTGTGCATTTAGCCAAGATCCCAGAGGTTCGAATGCTGGGATTTCCTTCTGTTTGAAAACTTTGTTCAACTTTAACTTCCACCTACGAAAAAGTAAAAATAAAAATCCTAAAAGTAAAAATAATTTTTATTAAAAACAGGCTTTTATAAGCGTTCAATCTTAAAAATCACGCACAATTTTATGACTGCAATTCATGTTGCCCTAAACCATGTTTTCGTTACAATACATAAATTTGGCGTAGGACCCGATCATAAAAAATTCACCGCGTTTATTTATGCTTAGTAGAAAGGGAATTTAATAGCAAAATTATAATTTTTGTTCAGTTTTTTTTTTTAAGATATGGCAACAGGAAAGAAAAATACATTTTTATATAACTGCGAGCGTTGCAATATTGTGACAAATGGATATTTATGATTGAGTCGCGTGGCAATAGATTTAAAAAGTAATAATTTTTGTCCAGTTTTCTTTTTTAAGATATGGTAACAGGAAAGAAAGAAAAGCATTACTTAAACCATCTATCTATTCAGTATTTCTGAATTGTTCTCTCACCACATAATCATAATTTAAGTCACATTAATCTATTAATTGCTAATAAAGCTCTGAAAATATGAAAATATCAGAAGACTTGTGCTATTCGCACTGCAATCTTTGAGTTATTTTCTGATACAATTTTCATTAATTTATAATAAACTGCATTTTTTTTTTTTTTTACACTGAGAAAAAAATATGGTTCGGGCATCTAGAATCTAAATTGTGGCTTTGGAAAAAATAGTTCCATGTCATCCCTATAAATTCTAGTTTTCTTTGCCAGAAAGTTCTAGAGTCTTCTACTAAAGTTCAAGAGCGTTTTCCTATATTCTCGTGGTCAGACTTATTTAAAAATCTTTTCAAATAGATAGGAACACAAGAGGTTAGTTTTAGTAACTATAATTCTAGTTTATGAAACCATTCCAGAAATCAAGCGATAATTTTCCGCTACTGAAAATATTTATCATCGTTTCGTCACCTAGAAAACAAGAGATTAGAAATTCTAGATCATTTTGTCTATTTAGCTTAGTTGTTTACCCTATTCGTATAGCTCGGAAATCTATATTTCTATGTAAAGAGATTCGGAAAAGGGCTACCTATTCATTCTAGGTGAAGGCGGTATATTTTTTTTCTCAGTGTATAAATAACTTGTTTAAACGAGTAGGTATATAAGAATGTTGAGTATAGCCAGCCAATTTAAAACAATAATACAGATAAGATTGAGCTGTTTCATTCTTTCACTGAAAAAATAAAATTATGGTTCTGGAATCTAAATTGCGGCTCTAGAAAAAATAGTTCCATATCATCCCTATAAATTCTAGTTCCCTTTGCTAGAGAGTTCTAGAGTCTCCTATACTAGAATTCGAGAGCGGTTTCCTATATTCTCGTGGTCAAACTTTTTTAAAAATCTCTGCAAATAGATGCGAACACAAGAAGTTTGTTTTAATAATTATAATTCTAATTTATGAAACCATTCCAGAAATAAAGCGATAATTTCTCGGTACTGAAATGATTCATTATCGTTTCGTCACCTAGCAAACAAGAGACTAGAAATTCTAGATCATTTCGTCTATTCAGTTTAGTTGTTTACCCTATTTGCATAGCTCGGAAATCTATATTTCTAGTTTAGGATTCAGAAAATGACACCCTATTCATACTAGGAGAATGCGGTTTTTACTTTTTCTCAGTGTTCGTTTTTACGATAACTATACTTCTCCTAATTGTTACCAGTAGTTTTAAAATTTGTCTGAGATTGTCGTCGATAGTAATTTTTTTAAATATGCCTGCATAACAAACGTCACAGTACCATAAAAATTTTATTATTGTTATTATCAGAAATTCTTCTTCTAGGTTCTAGGTGAACGATCAAAATAGCTGAGCTTCTAGAAAACACATCTTCGATTCATGTTTCGACTTCTATACAATTTTTTTCAATGATTCCACTAGTTTTAGAAACGGAACATGTAAGAATCATCTTCTATATCCCGGAATACAAAACGAAGTTTTCATTGATTCAGCACAATAATATTCGACACGACTCTCTCTTCTTAAAACGATCGCCCTTGCACAAACTAAACTTTCACAATATTTTTTTCTACCACCTGTTTTGAAGATATCTCCCAATATCAGTTCACATATAGCGAATAACAAAAACTTATACCCAAAAAGATATGTACAGAAGAAAAGTAAAAAAACTCTTTCCACGGTCTGCGAGCGATCGGTGTCACCGACAATCGAACGCTACAAACGCACACCTAGATAAAAGTGATCTCTGTCAAGACTTCAAAATTCACGCTTCCAATACCTGTCACAGAAGTTGGCAGTTGAAGGTCACATCCCCCCTAGACCTTGGGGGAATAGCCAGGCGTCAATTGGCCGTCCGAAGACCTCCCCTGTTTGATACACACTTTTTTAAAAAACTTATTATTATTATTTTTGTGATTTCCATTTCGGATGACTGATCTTTAAGATGAGTTCTTCTGATCTGGGTGATGTTTGATGTTTTGGCTATTGTAAGAAAGTGACGGACTGCTCTGATTTAATGCTGGCCTCCTTTACACTGAGCTGGGTTTTCGGGAGTACCTTATCTGAGCAACTATTTTTAATATAATCAAACTTGATTTTTCACTCGGAATGATTATATGAATTGTCAAGATGCTACAAGCGGACAGTTAATGATTCCATTTCTGTTATTTTCATGGGAACAAAAACCTATCCGTGAATATATAATCTGGTGTCGACATTTCACTGATATGGAACGCTTTTCTCGAGAAAATGAGCTATTGAGATAGATTACGTGACAACATTCGCGATAAATGTCATCATCTTGGTAGTTCTCAGCTAAATTTCCCAAACCTGTGGCCGATCAAATTTCTAGTTTCAAATTCGCTAATAAATCACTGCTAAGAAGTAACAAAACAATAAAAAGGACTCTAAAATATCCCTTAAAACAAATATTAGATTTATTGTTGGGGAACAGATTTTAAACACATAATAAAAAGGAATTAGTTTTTAAATAGAGTATCGATAAAAACTTTCCTTTCTAAAAAAAAATAATAACGTAAAAACCAAGCAACTTACAAGCCTATATAATTTAACAGAATCTCTTTTACTTTTCAAACAAACAAAAATATACTTTACCTTACTTTTTAAAGTCCATTAACTCGAAACAATTGTATTTAAACAAATTACTGTGGTCCATGTTGAACTTATTTCGCAGACTACCCATTCGGTCGGTTTTTTAAATACCACTTTTTTTAAAGGAAGTTTTTTTTTTTTTTTTTTTTTGGTATTTTTCTTACAAGTTTTGTAGAGACTTACCTGGAGGGTAATTTTTATTACAAAAGTTATAAAAACCTAGAATAAAAAACTTTCTTCAGAAATACCAGTATTAAAAAACGGGCCAGTGGGAGCCCGGATTTTTTTATTTCCAACATTTTCTCCCACAAAATGATTTTGTAAACATCAAATCAGTACTCAATTTATATTCTTCAGTATCTCATGGTTAATAGATGCTAACACTTGAGTTTTCAAAATTGTAAAGTCAGGAACTGGTGTTTTATACATACTCATGGCCATACATATAGCCGCCTGCTCACTCCCAAAAAAGGAGGTGTGATGAGCTAAGTATAGGGTAAAGTCTTGGATTCTTGTTGTCTATGTGAATGGACCCATTTCCTATTCACTTGCGCAAGTTTAGCATTTACGAATATGTAAAATCTCCTGTGCGAAGGTGCACCAGTTTGCCAGGAAATTACACTGAAAAAAAATTAAGTAACTCAAGAATGAGTAAATCGATATACTCATATCGAATTGACTATGTTTGGATCAAAAATAAACCCATGCTTTCTCAATCTTGAAACATCACATGTTATCAAACTCAAACGAGACGATAATTTTGTACTGGTTTATTTCTTTCATGGCGAAATAAAAGATTTTCATAATAGGAAAACAATGCAATATACCCAGGAAATCAGGGAATAATGTTAAATTTTTATTCCTCGAAAGGAACTATATTTTGCACGTCTCCTTCATAATTCTTAAGATTACATTGCATTGCTGCTATAAGTGCTTAGTCCATGTCATTGATGTCAATATCAATATCAGACCTCTTAAACAGGACAATTTCCGCCCACATTAAGGCCAACTTTGTTTCTATTTTGCCCAGTGTACATAGAAAGTGCCTATAAACGATGATGTGTCGAAGCGATGATGTGTAGAAGCGATGATGCGCATAAGCGATGATGTATTTTTGAGTTCTCACATTTTGTGACGACAGGGTGTCACATCCCTGAATCATGATAAAACAATGTTTTACTAATTTCGCCAAATTTCTACCACAGTTGTAACATTTATGATTTTGCTTGTTAATATTACACAACACAAAAAATAATTGTATGCGAAGTGGATTTGCCTCACTTTCAAAATCAACACATTTGAAATACCGCTAACTTAGTAAATTACCAATAACAAATTTATATTGATATCAAAAATATTTATTGCAAATTGTTTTCAAATATAAATTTTTTACGTTGATTTATAATAAGATTTAGTTTTGACTAATTTTTTTCGCAAAATTGACTTGCTTCACTTTAAAATTCAACGGCTCATATTTATACATTTGATTTATATATACATACGATTATATACATATGATATTATACATATATTATACATATAATGCATACGTATTAATTTTAGAGTTTTTCTTTCACTGTACATAATTCACTATGCTCCCATGCGGTGCCCTTCTGTACTCTAGACATTCAGTACAATGGAGCATATTTTAAAGGCTTAAAAGTGTTTTTCTTTCTTTAAAATCTCTATTTATGCTTTGACAAAATTAATAAATAAATATAAGAAACTGAAGTATATTCAGAATATTTGTATTTTAGTTTGATTAGTAAATTTCACAAGGAAAAAAATTAAAGCTTCAAAAGCTGTGCACTTCGCTCCATCTTCCGCTAAATACTGTGGATTATTCGCCTTCAATTATAAAGGATAACCACCTCGGAGACACAATCTAGTTCAACTGTATTTAAAAGAAAAATTAAAATACAAGCTATTGACATCATTCACTTCTGATCGATAACATTTTGTAATAAATCATGTCAAAAGTTAAATCAGAAATTATTTACATTGAAACAAATTCGTACAAAATGAAATAAATAATTTATTAAATGAGATGTGGTAATGTAAAGTGCCATCTTACACATATGCCCAAAGTAACATTCCGATCAACGGACTAAATAACGACAGAGATCCTCTCCCCTCCCTTAGAGATGTTTTTAGGACCGGATTCATTATTGTAATTATGAGAAGAAAGTTAATTGAATATGAATGTTAAACTTCTATATTTAAAAAAAAAAAATCGGTATAGTACTGTCACCTAACAAATCAAATCATAAAGTGAATTTAATTTACTTTTAGAAAAATATTTAGAAAAAATAACAAAATGTGTGAGAAAGGTTTAGCTATGGTATAAAACTAGCAAATTGGCACAAAATACAGGCTAATAATATTCTCATCTTCACAATAGCGGTATGAGGTTCTGTGTGCATATCAAACCAAATATGCTACTCGCATAAAGTACATATAAAACCAAAATATGTTACTCTTATAAAGTACATATATCATAGAAAATTCGGGACGAATTTCACTTTGAAACTAAAAATAATTTTTTCAAATTTTGCCCACATTATTGCTGATTTGGGATCGCTGTGCGACGTTCGGATGCCCAAATTTTAGCATGAACTTTTATCATTTTAAGGATTTATAAACTGACTAAGGCAAAAACTTGCTGTTTATTAACGGAGTAAAAGGTTAACTGTTAACGTAGATTCCTTTATAGTATTTTTTGTGACACTGGGGAGAATTTGCTTGTGCCTTAAATATTCATGCAAATTTTTCACCCCGTAAAAAAATGTACTAGGAATTAATTTTGAATGAAAACAATGTTTTTTTTTCTAAGAATTTCGAGCATTTTACTCCACACCCATTAAATTATCTTCAGTATTTTATGCTATCTCTCTTAAGGGGTCTTGTACCTTTTAAACGCGTCGAAAATTAACGAAAAACTTCAAAGTTTGAATTAGTCTATCTTCAAAGACTTTTCATGTGTAGACATGAAATTTTGGATATTGATTAAATAGATTGTGCTTTGTAATATGCTACCATTAGAAATTTATTAACCCTTTACAGAATTTCTGTATTGTTGAAATCAAAATAGTTCTTTTTTTTACCCCATAAGTCATTGCGCGCATGATATCTTGAGAAAGTATGTATGGATTGTCATGAAATTCGGTAAAGATACTAATCATATATGTGTGATTAAAATGATCTACTCTTAGGCTAAAATTATTTCATTAACTGTATAAAAAAAATATTTTCGTAAAAGAAAAAGAAAAATTTTGTATTTTTAATGAATAAAAATAGTCATAACTAAAAATATTACCATTGTAAATACTTAAAAGTAGATCATTTTAAATACACATATTTGTTTAGTATATTTATCAAATTTCATGACAATCCATACATACTTTCTCAAGATATCATACGCGCAATGACTTATGGGGTAAAAAAAGAGCTATTTTGATTTCAACAATACACAAATTCTATAAAGGGTTAATAAATTTCTGTTGGTAGTATATTACAAAGCACAATCTGTTTAATCAATATCCTAAATTTCATGTTTATACATGAAAAGGTTTTGAAGATAGACTAATTCTAACTTTGAAGTTTTTCGTTAATTTTCGACGCGTTTAAAAGGTACAAGACCCCTTAAAAGCAGTCAGTTATAATTTGCAATTTTACAAGTTTGCAGTTTCTTGATATGTTTAACGTTACATATAATTTTAATGAACATTAAAAATAAACGTTTAAGGCGTCCGCCTACCTTTAAAATGCAATTTTCTGTCAAAAATCCGGTTTTCTACATTTGGTTTAATATTTAACCAAATGTTAATATCTGTTCTTTCTAAATCTGTTTGAATTTTGTTTCTATCATGCTTAGAACTTGAGGTACAAGAATTTTAATATTAGTCAGTCGTGAGTTTTTGAAACTAAAAGTAGCCTTCCGCTACCGGAAGTGACCGTAAAGGATTGCACACAAACGTAGAAAAAAATTGAAAACCATCAAGAAGAAAAGGATAACTATTGTAGGTATAAGTACACAGATGGTGAACTTTAAAAATCAGGAGCTTTAATTTTTTTTTTTTTTTTTTTTTCATTTAATAGGTAAAATCTGGTTTTTAATTATATTTTCTGCTTTTTCTCAAAATGAGATTGTTAACATCTTGTTTTAACGAAAACTTCATAAGTCGAAAAATTATAATTGTAGTAGATGTAAATTTCCAACTGGGCGAAAAGTATCTAGTATAATTGTAGTGTTATAGAATTTGCAAAAATACTCTAAAGGAGTTTATTTAGGTAATGTGCCTCTATAATGATTACAGTTAATTATTTTTTTCATATTTTAGTTGATACAAGTTATGAATTATCATATATTTTCTTGGATTTTCTGTGTGTAAAAACGTTAGCTTCTATATTCTTATTAGTAGTATAGTTATAATTATAAAAATGCCTCAATACCTCAAGAAATTTTCATTAATCATAATAAAATTTACAGAATAAAAATATCTTCATTTAAATTTGAGTTTTGATGTTTTGCAAAAGTGCAGTTTTATAGCAATTTTTATGTATGTTTTGAGCCTAAAAAACAAAATATTTAAAAATATACATATTTTTACATGTTATTCTCAATTTTTAACTATATTCTACAATATAATGCACACAAGAAGGCAATTTTTCAAATAGTAAAAAAATTCCCTTCCGAAGGTAGGCAGGCACCTTAAAAGTATTTTTTACTGTAAAGTTATCAAACGGTTACTTGTCTTCTTTGTTTCTTTGAATCGTTTTAAGATTTTAATATTTGAATTCAAATTGAATTTTTAATTATATGGTCTACCGTTATATTTTTAATTATTTTTCTTATTTCGTTAAAAAAAAGGTGTGTTTTTCAATAAAATTCGCATTTTTCCGTTGTTTGATGCTTGTTAAAAATAACAATAATGATAATTCATTTTATGGGATAATTTTTTTTAATGAAAATATTCTAAGGATGCTCGGTACCCTTTGAAGAATTTTGAAGAATTTTTTTAAAGGATTTATATTTACTAATTATATACACATATTATTACAGGTAATACTTTGAAAAACTGTTGATAACAAGAAAAAAAATAATTTTGTGGTTAAAAATTATGAATGTATTATTTTTTTAATAATTTTAAAGTTTGCTGTTTTTTTATAAATCGCTGCGTTTAAAACACTTCTACAAATATTTCTCAAATTACTCCATTATTTTTCGGTATCCTCAATATAGCGTACTTAATAAAATTATGGATCGAGTTTGCAATTAATGAATTAGTTTATGAGAAAAAAATATATATACAAACATAGGCAAAAATGCAGCAAAAAACATGATTTCTTCAACTTTTCGAATTTTATTTTATTTTATTTTCATTATATTGTAAAATCCATCCCTAACTTTATTTAGTTAGGATAAAAAGAATAATAAAGTGATTTTTACAAATATTACTTGAAGATTTAGTGTTTTAAACACAGAAATGTGTCAAAAAACAGAAAACTTTAAAATTCTTTAAATTTTGAAAATAATAATAAAATTCTCAATTTTACCCACAAAATGATATATTTTTTTTCTTGTCAAAATCGGTTTTTCTAAGTATTACTTATAATAATATGTGTATATAATATGTAAATGTACATCACTAAAAAAAATTCGTCAAAGGGGACCGGGTAAGCTCTATCTCGACCATGTTAAATTGTCCTTATGTACCTTAAAAACCTTATGTACCTTTTTCTAAAAAATGGTGAAAGATAGAGGTCTAGATTTTTTAGAGTAGTTTGAATGACATGCTTTACGTGTTTTAACACACCATTTTCTTTCTAAGTAAAACTGAAAATTAATTATTTATTGAAAGAAATTTTTAAATTAGCATTTTGGGTAATATTTCACTGCCTAAAATAAATAATTCTCAACAAATCATTAAATCACTGCTTTAAAATATGCACTATAACATAATATAAGTATTTTGAAAAATCTGACTTCTTAAGTTTAATAGATATTGGAAAAAAGGAACGTAAACCTGAAAAATTGAAGTTTTGAGAAAAAGTCAATTACAGCTGTGGAGCAGTGTTGCCCGTGGCTACTTTTTAAAAATTCTGATTTCTTGATTGGCACCACTTTTTTGAAATGGTAAAATTCGCCTTATTTAATAACATATTAAGTAAGGCGAAAACAACGGTAATTTTAAACACTGCAGAAAAGTGGTGCTAATCAAGAAATCTGAATTTTTAAAAAAGTAGCCCACTGCTGTGACGTGCTCTTAGAAAGAATGACAAAATCCAACACTTTATATATCTATATATAAACATGTGTAATACATCGTTGAAAAGATCAAAATTTAAACTATTTAATGATATAAAAAAGTAAAAATCGATTTTTTGGTTGAATTTCGCTTACCCGGCCCCCTTAATACATGTAGCTTGAGACAATTTACCAAACAATACATTTTATCCAATTCCTTTCGCTCTGGTCTAACCATTCTTTGATTGCCTCACTAAAGAGGCAAAACAGGGAGCTGGAAACAGCACCCAATGCAACTTTCATTATATCTGTCCGTGATGAAGTTTCCACTTGAAGAATTAATTGGAATAATAGGAATCAGACCCTGAAATTGAAAGAATGCTCACAAGGAAAGATAATCGGCAAGATAACTATCAGAAGAAATGGGTGGTCCCACTGCTGTTGTCCAATCAAGTATGCTACCAAAAGGAAACTGGCGAGCAACTTTTAAATAATGTTGTTAGGCGTTTCATTCCAACATATCGTTGTATATGTTGTTTCACATGTTACAACATTCCTTCTGACCACTCTTTTTTTAGCATTCATTTAATTAGAAATCGAACAGTGTTTACAAGGAAACCTTTAAAACATTTCAAAGCAATACAGAGATGAGTGCTTGTAAATGTTTTTCGACAACTAAAAAAGGATTGCGCTTTCGGTACAATGTCTAGAAGTATATAGTGTGGAAATCAATAGGCGAAACCATATCCAAAAAATTATATTTTCACCAGAGGATGCTATGATCGAGTTTATTGCTACGAATGAATAGAAATCTTGTGTGTTTTTAGATATTTATGATGCAATTTAAACTACCTTTTTTTTTCAAAAAAAAAAAAAAAAAAAAAAAAAAGACAAATTTTGCCGAAAAATATGATTTGTAATACTCGATACATTAAGAATGAACGAAAATTATTTTAAATTCATTACATTCATTCAGGGAAAATTTTTAAATTCATTTCGCGCCACACATTTCTAGCTGCTGTAACTAACGCTTAGTATTTACACTATCAAGCTATAAATTCTATGGCAGCGTTGTCTAAGAAAATGTAATATTATAGGTACTTTTTAAAGTAATACAGGTATACGCGATTTCCGCACTACATATTTCTAGACACTGTACTTTCGGTATGTCTGTCAATCCATCTGTCCACACTCTGGCATTTTTTAAAGATGTTCGAATGCTTCTAAGATTTAAATATGAGCACGTTATTTATTTAAATTACTCATTGCAATCGCCCTTTTACAGAACAACGTAAGTGAAATAAAATATATTCCAAATAATATCATAAGAAGAAACGCAATTTTTCACCTTGGTTCAACATAAAATAAATAATGTGAACATTAAAAAGGTCCACAATCTTACTTAAGAGGCGACTAATGTAATGAAAAAGACGTTACAAGTTTAAAATATACATTTTATTTAAAACTTCTTAGTACTTTAAAGCCTCCAGGCTCATCATCAGAGAATATCTTAATAACTAAATGTTGTTTATTTATACAAATACGTCACTTTGTTTTGAAAATGAGAGAGCCAATCATTACTAGAATTGAAAGTAGAAGTAGCAGTAGCAGTTTCTTGGATTGAATTTAATTAGAGGAAATATATATTATTATTATTAATTGTAGTTCCATTTATTTCATGACATCACTTTGTTTCTCATACGTCACTTTCCATGAGTAGAAGAAAATATTGAACTTCTGTACTTTAAATTTTAATACGCCACTTTGCTCAGGTTTTCAGGATTTATTTTCAGGATATTGAACCACAAACTGGAGATATTGTACGATAGGTGTGTCGTTACATACTTGATTGTTTTTACACAGGATTTCTATTGGTTCTCTTATAGTGGGTGCGTAATAATTGGATGTTGTGAATATGATTTTTGCCTGATCAGAATCTATTGCGATATTCTGATTGAAACTTAAACGAGAGAGAGCTGTGGATTGACGACAAAATTTTATGATATTATTATTTATAAAATTTTATTTATTAGCATTTATAAAAATTTATGGAGTTAATTTGTACGAAAATAGATCCAACACCGAAATATGAGAGTTAATTTGTATGAAAATAGATCCAACACCGAAAGATAAATTAGCTGGTGTATATACCATTCCTTTTAGAACTGACAGCAATAGACTAATGGAGTACATTGGAATTACAAAAAGAAAACTCAAAGAAAGAATAAAAGAACATAAAGCAGACATAAAATTTTGTCGTCAATCCATAGATCTCTCTCGTTTAAGTTTCAATCAGAATATCGCAATACATTTTGATCAGGCAAAAATTGTATTCCCAACATGCAATTATTACGCATCCACTATAAGAGAATCAATAGAAATCCTGTTTAAAAGCAATCAAGTATGTAACGACGCCCTATCGTACAATATCTCCAGTTTGTGGTTCAATATCCTGAAAAAAAAAACCTGAAAACCTGAGCAAAGTGTCGTATTAAAATTTAAAGTACAGAAGTTCAATATTTCCTTCTACCCATGGAAAGTGACGTATGAGAAACAAAGTGATGTCATAAAATAAACGGAACTACAATTAATAATAATAATATATATTTCCTCTAATTAAATTCAATCGAAGAAATTGCTACTGCTACTTCTACTTTCAACTCTAGTAATTACTGGCTCTCTCATTTTCAAAACAAAGTGACGTATTTGTATAAATAAACAGCATTTATTTATTAAGATATTCTCTGATGATGAGCCTGGAAGGCTTGAAAGTACTAAGAAGTTTTAAATAAAATGTATATTTTAAACTTTTAACATCTTTTTCATTACATTAGTCGCCTCTTTGTGGCCCTTTTTAATGTTCACATTATTTATTTATTCTAAAATATATTCATAATCAAGTTTGGTGTAGCACAGTTGAGGTTTATTTCAGTAGAGCGAAAACTGTCCAGACCAGAACTCGATCCTGGATTTAACAAAAAAAAAAAAAAATGACAATTATGTCAACCAGGTAACGTCCGAATATCTCAATACGCAGAGCATTTGCACGGCAAGCTAAAGTATCCAGGTTCGAGTCCTGATCTACACATTTTTCGCTCCGTTGGAAAAAACGTCACATTGTGAAAAAAATTTGCAAAATCACAGAAAAAAAAAACCCCGAGACTCTCTATAAATTTACACTAATTCTCGATTAAATGCATTAAATTTAGTTTCTCGGTCATCGTTTTATAGACATTTCCCTTTTCTTATATCAAATTCTTGAAGGGATTTTCATGTCTTTATTTGAAGATAATTTTATCTTATAACATGTAATTCAAAATGCGCACTTGTAAATTTCTTTTTACAATTTTATTAGAAATCTTAAAGAAAAAAAATTTGGTTTAAAAATTGTTTTATTAACCCTTTGCACTCGAGAGGTTATTCTCACTGATCACTAGTGTCCCACGTAAATGGGTTCTCCAAATGCTCTGGACACCAGTATTTTAAACTAATTTTCTTCGCCTTATCTAATGGCCGAATAGTCTGTGATAAAAGATGGCGAAATAAACTATAAGATACTAGTGGTGTCCAAAGCATTTGGCGTCCCGATTTACGAGGGACACCTGACAACACTGGCGTTGAGTGAGAGTCCCCTCTCGAGTGCAAAGGGTTAAAAATTAGAATATTTTAGAAAGGGAAAACTCGTCTCTGCGGAATTGGCGGGGATTTTGATCGACAATCACTTTGCAGTTGTTTCATTCACCATGCGCATGAAACTTGGTAATATTAAAAGTAAAGTAGAAGTATTTCCCCGCTGATTCATAAAAGACATCCTTTCCATACTGTAGTAACAGCTCCTATAGCACAGTCAGTAATGTGTTCTTCCCAAACTCAGAGAATTCGGGATCAAATCCCGGGCCCGCTAGAAATAAATGTTGTAAAACTTAAATGGTAAAGCTCTTCGAAGTTCACTAATTTCGAAAATAAATTGAATTATTATAATTTAACCTAAATAAATTTATAGAGTCTTGTGCATTTTTATCGATTTGAATTTACAGAGTCTACTGTCAATTTATCGAATAACTTTCTCTGTCATTTAATATGATCTCTGTTTTTCTAATCTATGTATTTTACATAAGACTTAAGGTAATGGTTTTCTGTAATTTCACTGGAAAATTTTTAACAGTGAAACTGTGCTACTCCAAACTCGAAAATGATTTATCCAGTTGGAAAGATAAAACATTCTCTTCATTATAAAACAAAATACTTTTCAAGCTAATGTCTAAATATTGTTTATAAAATTTGGCCTATTGGCCTAAAAAAATATATATAGTTAAATAATAATAACTGTTAGTGCGGAATAATAAAAAAGGTAGATTTTTGCAAATTGTTCTCTGTAATTTATTAAAGTACATTTCCAAAGACTCCGTTAACCGAAGTTCACTATTGCTATTGCCTGTCCAACACCTCCTGGGAACAATTAAATCCAGATCCTTTCTGAGTATGAACAAAAAGCCTGATTCCTGTTCGGCCCTGCCTGAGTTTGCTGGAAAAATTAAGCCCGGGCTCAGATATGATGTAGCTATCTGATGGCGATGTCTATGCTGGACATGCTATAGTTCTGTATTGACGTTGTCAAACCAGCTATTGCCTGTCCAACACCTCCTGGGAACAATTAAATCCAGTTCCTTTCCGAGTATGAATAAAAAGCCTGATTCCGGCTCGGCCCTATCCGGGTTTGCTGGAAAATTTAATCCCGGTCTAAGATACGATGTGACTATCTGATACTGATCTCTAGCTGGACATGCTATATTTTTGTACATTTCTATTTATATGTTGTCAAAACACCATCGGCTCGTGCAGCACATTTACACTTATTCTTTCTCCAGTCATGTCCATTGAAAGTTGTGCATATTTCATCTGCTTAGTATGATCCTTTTCAACTTGTAAGATCGGACCCGTTAGCCTGCTTAATTTTTTTATCAGCCCTTCGCATTTGAAAATTTTTCTTCATTTCATCATTCCTGGTCAGATATGGGCCTCGGGCTAGGCTCGGCCAGTGCAGACCTCTAATACCATTACCCAGTCGTCGTATTAGTTTTGTCCTATTCACTATACAAATAAGATAAGGTATTTTACATGGCAAAATATTTTTTACCAAAATGCGGTCTTCAGCCTGTATACCGGGTGATCCAGAAGTTCCGGGAGTTTTGAAATGTTAATAATCAATAAACTATATACAATAGAAAGTTGTGGGTTTTCACAGAAATGTTTAGAAACATGTGAGATTTGTTTTTTAATGAAAAAGGAATATGTTAATTAGTTACACTTTTTGTCAACAGGTGGCGCTGAAATTGATAATATAGTTTTGCTATGGTATAATAAAGCGGATTGAGTATTGACATCGTGTTCTACCTCGCTTACGGCTACAACAAACGTTTGGGGTCTCCCGCTTTTTGATGATCTCCCAATGAACCCGTTTCCTCAAACCTGTTTAGCATAGTCTTCAGATTTGTAACGGTCATCGATCCTTTTCCAGTTTTAACTCCTCGCATTGAACTATAAGAAAGCAAATCTAAACTTGCCGATTCATCTTTTTTGTAAAACAGCTTAAATAACAAAGCTTGTCAGGCAAAGAACGAATGTCCAAACATAGCAGTTACACATCAAATTTTGTATCAAAATTCCTTTTAAATGCAATTTCTTTAACCTTCGAAAAAGCGTTTGAACATAAACCGCCCTTTAAGCGAAATCTGAGCAATATCTTAGGAAACATGTTGCGCAATGAGCTCATTTGCTTATATAACACATGGTACAGATATTTTCAATTTGTACAGCAGCGCTATCTGTTGATAAAATTTCTAACTATTTATTTAAAAAATTTTCAATATAAACTAAAATCCCACACGTTTCTGACCGCACTTTTCTATTGTATATAGTTTTCTAATTATTAACATTTCAAAACTCCCGGAACTTCTGGATCACCTAGTACTTTTAACGCCTTTTTTGTCCAATTCAACGAAATTTTTGCGTGCTTCTTAAAAAGTCTCAATGAATTCCATTTGGTTCTCGGACTGTCTGTCTGAGTTTAATCTGGAAACTAACTTGCACAAAAGTACTTAGATCACAGTAAAATTTTAGAACTTTAAAAGGATTTCAATTTGCTGAATTAGCTGAAAATGGCGTATGCCAAAAGTTGGAAAGTGCACCCTCCATAAGCTATGTTTAATATTAAAATGTTCTTTCGTATTTAAATATTTTTCCATGAACAAAAATAATTAAACTGAATAAAAAAAAAAAAAAAAAACATAACTAAATGTGAAATATAAAAAAAAATACTTTGATTTCTTTTGCTTGAATTTAAATATTTCAGAAATTGTAAAAAAAATCTTAACAAATATTTTGCAAAATCTGAATCACAAATCTTCATGAATTTCACGGGATAATACCTTTGAAGAGACAAAAATTTAACAGAACAACAAACTACTGGGAAAATTACTGGGAACTTTCTGGGAATTTTTTTTTCATTTATATGAAGTTGCACATTAATATATTAAAATTTCCATTTGATCTTTATCTTTCAAATACTTACCATTAGCTAACTTTTCCATCCGTAAATCTTTTCAATACATACTAGTTATTTTTCCGGCTTCTCACATAAGCGGTTATAATACCAAGTCCACGTATAAAGTAAATTCTTTTGAATGGTAGACAATTTTGTTAGATAAATTATGCACTTATGCAAGTACAAAATACATATGACCTCAAACATTTGTCTCTTAATCTAGAATGATTCGATTAACACAAGATTTTTCAACTTGTCATTAAATAGTTATAAGGGCACAAACATTAATGTTACGATGAAATATGTAAAGAGTATTGCATATTTAAAGCACGTTAAGTCGTCTATCACTGCTGATGATAGGCATCTGCACCCTGCAGTTAAGATGCTTAAGTAGCCTCAGTAGATCATATCGAATTCGTCTACAGAAAAAAGAAGATGAACAGATTTATTAAGGAGATTATAGTCTCAGAAGAATGTTTTCACACTAAACTGCCATAATTCATGAAAAAGTTTTACATCTAGTGTATGCTTTTATTTTTCTTTCAATATCTTTATTTTATTTTATTTTTTAAGTGACTGGACGAGATCAATATGTATCCTAATGTCGTTAGCTTTAATTTTCCACTTCGTCTTTTCTTGCTCCGATATAAATTTAAACAAGAAAATAAATTCTAGTAAAAACTCTAGGGTTGTTCAATGAAAAAAAAAAATTAAAATCTCCTCATTTAGTAATAACCCTAATAATATGTAAAATAATTAAAGAAAAATAAGAAAGAACTATCATGCGTCAAGCATAGATTATGGCGGTCTTTCCAACACATAGTGTAACAAAATTTCACCGTTTAATAAGGTGAAAGATAGCATCTAGGTAAACAATTTAGAAAATATATAACACATTTGAAAATTCAATTTCATCAATTGCCATCAATAGGAGGAAATGTATTAGACTTCTTTGGGCTTGAAACATTTTTCAACACATTAAGAATAGTGTAACAAAACTTTACCATTCAATAAGGTGAAAGATAGTATCTAAGTAAACAATTTAGAAAATATATAACACATTTGAAAATCCAATTTCAGCAACTGCCATCAATAGACGAAAATGTATTAAACTTCTTTAGACTTGAAACACTTTCCAAAACATTGATAATAATATAACAAATCTTCACCATTTAATAAGGTGAAAGATTGTATCTAAGTAAACAATTTAGAAAATGTATAACACATTTGAAAATCCAATTTTAGCAATTGCTATCGATAGACTTAAATGTATTAGACTTCTTTAGACTTAAAATACTTCCCGAAATATTAAGAATAATGTAACAAAACTTCACCGTTCAATAAGGGGAAAGATAGCATCTAACTAAACAGTTTAGAAAATACATAACGCATTTGAAAATCCAATTTCAGCAATTACCATCAATAGTCGGAAATGTATCAAACTTCTTTAGACTTGAAACACTTTCCAAAACATTCAGAATAGTGTAACAAAACTTCACCCTTTAATAAGGTGAAAGCTGGTAGCTAAGTAAATAATTTAGAAAATGTATAACACATTTTTAAACCCAATTTCAGCAAATGCCATCAATCGAAGAAAAAGTCTGTCTTCTTTAGACTTATTTTGTGAAGCCCTGAATATGATCTACATATTTGCATATATACTATGCATAGTATGCTAAAGTTTAGTTCAGTTGGAAAACTCATAACACAGTTGAAAATATCCCTTCAGCAATATCCGTCCATGAAAGGAAATGTACTCGAATTATTTTGTGCAGACTTGTATATGATCTATAGAATTTTTACACACCATATGTAATATGAGAAATTTAGTTAATTTGGAGAACGCATAATTCTACTGAAAAAGCACATTATCGCTCATAGGCAATATTGTAAGCAAATTATTTTGTGTATCGCTATAAATGAAGGAAAATGTGTACGGACACCATATTCTACAGTTAAGCATCTCTGGGAAGTATATCAGTTTGAAAATGTGTAACATCATTAAAATAAATTTCAAACGATATTTCTTGTCCCTGTAAAGGGACTATAAATTCTACATACTTCAGTTTCAATACCGAACATGTCATGGTAAACTGCAATGACATATATCAGTTACATAACAATCCGAGTATATTTACCAGAGATAGAGCACGGACAGACAGACAGATGGCAGACATACAAACCGAGTTCATAAACACATTTTAACTAATATGTTAGAAAGTGTTAAAAAAAAGTGTCAATCGATTATTTTTTGCACGCATTCTGTTCTTCATAAAAAAAAAAGTCATAAATCATAAAAATGTCATAAATCTATTTTAAATCTATTAATTGTCCATTCAATTTTTACGAAGAGCTAGACCATCAAACTATGCTCAGCAGTGCAAAATTTTGAAATAATTATTAACATCTTTCTTTTAACACTAGAACCGCCGTAGCGGTCAAAATGACCGCTACCAAATAAAAATATTTTGATTATCACCAGAAATTTCTTTCTAAAATAAGTTTAAAATGTACCTCGGAGAAATAAGTTAAATAAATATGTTAAGTAGTTTTAATTAAAATTTCCGGCGGTTCTAGTGTTAAACCCTTTCCAACAAAGTTGAAAAAATGCTTATGAATTCGGTTTGTCTAGTCGCCTGTCAGTCTGTCAATGCTCTAACTCGCGTAAATATACTCGGATTCTCGCGAAATCGATATATGTTAATGATGTTTACGGTGGCATGTTCGGCATTGAATAGGAAAAGTTTAGCATTAATAGTTCATTTACAGGGGCACCCAACAGAATTCCGTTGCATTATAATCAATGGACAAAAATTGTTTGTAGAGTATTTTAATGACATTACGCTATTTCAAATGTATTGAAATTGATATAAATCACTGAATATCACTACAAGATGATTACTATAGGGCATTCATAGCATTTGTCGTTCATTTACAGGGACACACAAAAGAAATCGGTTACAGTATTGTCTTTGAGCAATAATTGCTGGAAGTGCGTTTTCAATTTCGGTATGTGTTTTTAAATTGAAATAGGTTTTTGCACGCTACTGGTTGTGGATAAATTCTGTGCTTCGTAAAAAAGCTGCACAGAAGAATTCACGTACCATTCTCCAAATGAGCGGAAATTGCTGACGAGGAATTTTCAACCGAGGTATGTATTTACTAACAAGGAAGGTCTCCATACTGGGCATACTCAGAATATGTTTTAAAAAAATGCTAGTGAAACTACTCATGTATGTAATACAGAATCAGTTAAAATTTGCGGCGGAATTCCAGTAGAAAGTCTGTAAAAAAATAAAATACTTTCGAATAATTGGCGTAAAAAGACGAAAGCGACATGCAATTTGGCGAGCAGCACTTTTCCTCGCCAAAAGCAAACGATTTTAATGAATCTGACAATTGCTTTTAATTTATTTTGAGAATGTGCGGTATTTAATGAATTTAAACGTAAACCATTTATTATTATTACATTTTTTATTATACATGTTGCTTGTTGGCGATTTGAATGAAATTTTGCCATTGTTTTATTCTCCAATCCACAATTTTTTTTTTTTAATTTATCGGCTTTATCGGTTATAAAAATAACTTTTAAGGCCAGATGAATAATGCTGCCGTTATAAATTTCCATATTGAAGAAGTTGTTTCCATAGCAACAAAGTTGTATGGACGCACTGTGCTCAATGGGGCATATTTTTGAGTTTGGAATAATTTTAATCAATTTAAATTTTGTTTTAAATCGTAAAATATAGTAGTTAAATTTCGTTATAAGTACATATAAATATATATGAAGGAACTAAAAAATGACAAAGCTAAATTTATTTAAATTAAACTTACTTAAACAAATTCAACATAGAAAGTTTTTTCCTTAAAGAGTATTCGACAAGCGTATTTTTAAAAGCGCCTTCTTTTTTAAATTTTATTTTCACGCCAACCGGTGATAAGTCGCCAAATAAACGAAGTTTTCATTATTTTTTTAAGGACGTTCTATCGGGGTTCCGCCGAAATTTTTTTATAAACATATATACCTACAGGAGAAGAACATTCTGTATTTTTTTCAGATTTTTCTGAGTATGCCCGTATGGAGACCTTCCTTGTAAGTGATCTAAATTTTTGCATGCTTGCATGTAGTTAATAGATACAAATCTATTATCATATCATATACAGTGCTGCTGAAAGAATTCGGATAATTTTCCCAATGTAGATGGGAATTGCTAAAATTGGGTTTTTAAGTGCGTTATGCGTTTCCAAATGGTTCAATTAGACATCCTATTTCAGTTTATTAAACGGTGAAGTTTTATTGCATTATTCTGAATGTGTTGGAAAGTGTTTCATAACCTATTCTTGACGCATGATTTTTTTCCTTGCTTGTTTTATTGTAACGCAGGAGTCGAAACAAAAATTTCTGCGATAGAGAGGACCTAGCAGACCAATTTAGTCTAATGAAACAAAAGAATAGTCTTAGAAACTAAAAAGTGCACTACTTTTTAGAGAATTTAAAATTCATTTATTAATATAGTAAACATTCCAAATAAAATTTTGAATAAATTACTTTTCGATTGAAAAAAAAATGCGTTATTCGCCTTTGGTGCAGAGAAATGTTGATTGACAAATATACATTTAAAAACTAGTCGGATGTGCCAATCCTAAAACTTTCTTCTATATCATACATGTTAATATTTGAAAATTCGCCATCACAGTACCAAAATTAAATGAGAATCTATGCCTATCATGAGGATTCAAAAGTTACAGCTACATTGAATTGTGTTCAATTAAAAAGAAGGTACAAGTATCGCATCTTTCAAACATATCATTGCATTTCGGTACCCACCCTCTTAGATGTCTGCAACTGAAATCCCCAACCCAAAGAACATAAAAACGACACTTGTCGCATTGTATACACTGAAGCCTAACAAGGATCTATTTATGTGAAAGTATATATCATAATTTGAAGTTTGATTAAATTCTGAATATTAGTTTTTGAGATACAGTTATCGCAAAAATCGTGAAAAATGCAGCATAGTAGTGCCACCTGTTCGGTGATTAACACCAAAACCTAATAAGCAACAATTTATGTCAACGTCTAAGTGAATCTGAAGTTTGAGGAATATCCGTACATTAGCTTTTGAGGCAGAGCTATTGCGGTAATCATGGAAAACTCAGCATAGCAGTGCCACCTGTTGGGCGATTTACACCAAAAACTAATAAACACCAACTTATATGAGGGCAGTATGATAAGTACCTGGCCTCGGCTAGAGATGGTGCTATTAGAATTTAAAAAATGATTTATTTCGCAAAGGTGACCTTTCACATAAAACCTGGTCATTTGCCGAGTCACTAAGTGTTTTAGTTTGTGAGTGGAAGCCATTTGAATAGAACAACATTGGTGATATTTCAACAATGGAAAAAATTGAATAATGAGCAGTGATAATAAACCTGTTTTTGAAAAATAAAACAAATGATGAAATTAAAGCGGAACTCAGAAAAGTTTATCGGGACTCTGCACCTTCGTTATAAACCATAAAATATTGGACAGCTGAATAGAAATGCCAGTACAAGCATTTTTGATGAAGAACGTCCAGGTCGTCCAACTGAGTTTACGACATCAGAAACGATTGAAAAAATCCACGATATTGTGATAAACGATCGGAGAATGAAAGTGCGTGAGATTGCTGAGACTGTGGGCATCTCAATTGAACGGGTGTAAAATATATTAACAACTCATTTGGATATGAAAAAGCTTTCCACAAAATGTGTGCCGCAATTGCTCACTATTGTCATTAAACACACTCGTGTGTCAATTTCAAAAGAATGTTTGGTGAAGTTAAAGCGAAATCCAAATGATTTTTGGCGTCGATTCATAACTGTTAACGAAACATGGATTCATCCCAGTTGACCAGAAACTAAAGAACAGTCCAAACAGAGAACCTGCGACAAAAAAGGGTAAAGCGTCTTTATCTGCCAGCAAAGTCATGGCTACATTGTTTTGGCATGCATGAGGCACAATTCTCGTTGATTACTTTGAAAAAGGCAAAACGATGAATGACGAATATTATGTGAACTTATTGGATCGTTTCAACCATGTTGTGAAAGAAAAACGTCCACATTTGACGAAGGAAAAAATTCTCTTTCATCAAGACAATGCACGCGTGCACACCCGTGTCGTCGCCTAAGCAAAATTCTATGAATTAGGATAGGAACTGCTTCTGTATCCACCATATTTGAAAGATTTAGCTCCTGGCGACTATTTTCTATTTCCAAATGTGAAAAAATGAATCAGTGGAAAGAAATTTGGCTCTAACGATGAGGTTATTGCTGAAAAAACGCCTATTTTTAAGGGTTGGAGAAATCGTATTTTTTAGAGCGGATAGAAAAAATAGAAAAATGTTTGGCCAAGTGAATTGAACTAAAAGAAGATTATGTTGAAAAATAAAGTACATTTTTTACATAAAAATGTGTTTTTCTTGTAAAGGCCAGGTACTTATCATACAGCCTTCGTATCAATGACTAAATGAATAGGAAGTTTTATAAAAATATTTGCATTAGTTCGTGAGATTGCTATTCTATTGCGACTATTATGCTAGACTATTGTGAAAATCGTGAAAAATGCAGCATAGCAGTGCCACCTGTTGGGCAATTTACACCAAAAACTAATCAGAACCAATTTATATCAGGTACTAAATTAATATAATTTTTTATTAAATTCCGTGCATTAATTCTTGAAATAGAGTGCCCCCAAAATTTGTGCTATTTACAGACAGACAGACTCACAGCCGGCCTCACAGACATACATTTTCTGAAAATAGTCAAATCGTGTTCAGGATCTTTTAAAATGTATAAATCTGTCGAAAATCGAAACTTGAAACTTTTCACGAATCCAGTACTTTCTTCTTGTAAAAATGGAAGAAAGTAAAAAATCAATGTTACTCACCGTACTAATATTTGAAGTGAAAACTATAGCAAAAGTAAATGTTATGCTAAAGTTGTGAATAGTTAGCTGTTCACAAATTTATTATTCTTTATCTCCTTCTTACTATAATAAAGAAAAAAAGAAGATGAAGCTAAAAGAGGAAGATTAAAATAAAGAGACAAAACTTTAATTATCTATTTAAAAAATTAAATACACGATAAATATTTAAACATTCAAAGTGAATTTTCAAATTTTGACAATTTTTTGGCACAAACTGCCTTTTTTTATGTCATTTTAGAAATAGTACCAATAAACGTTCTGGCAAAAGAATAATGCCATTAACTTTCAGCACATCAAAAGGAAAACAGTATAGGGGAGGGTAGTACAAACTGAGATGAAAATTATTATTACTTAACAAATTGTGACGATTTTTACTCTTTTGAAAATTTTTTTGCTACATCTTTAAGCTACACAAATGCGCTACACATTAATGTATAAATAGTTTTAAAAAAGTTATTTATAAAAGCACAGAAGCAGCATAACGAAGTATCGAAAATTGTCTCAATGTGTCACAAGTAGTTCACAGTGAGACAATGCATATATTTTCATAAATTTTTACACTGTATCAATAATTTTCTGCAGTTTATGATTTCTAGTTAATATTTCTAGATTTTCAAAATATGAGCCTCGGTGGACAATGGCAGACCTTAGGCTACCTTCATGCAAATTTTCAGCCTCTTATGTTTAGTAAATTTCTCTGGCCATCGCACGCCCACACACACAGAGAGAAAGAGAGAGAGAGAGAGAGAGAAACCTTCTTTTATTAATAAATAACTTTTTTAACGTTAGAACCACATAAAAGGTACACAATAAGACACGTCTCACTGTGTACCACAACTGTGTATCTCACTGTGTACTTTCGTTACGTTGTAACAAAATGGATGCCACACCTGTTACACCAATTTCATCGCTTTAAAAAGTTTAAGTCGTTTTGCCGAAATAGTCTATTATTAGATATAGCTAGGTTTGGTTAAGTAAATATATGTCCTATTGAAGGAAATAAACTCTAAAATAGACGTTTATGTAACTTTAATTACTATAAAATAAAGAATTATTTACTATTTTGTCGGATGAGTAACTGAAGTGCCGAAACTAAATTCACGTGTTGCATAAGATGAGGTCGTTATGTGTGTGTGTGTGCCAGCTTGAAAAAAAGTTACAACTATATGTCAAAGTGACTGCTGTCTCACTGTGTACTCCCCTACCCGACATCTGACACTTCAGTACCTCTCTAAAAAAAACAGTCGGGATGCTGGATCTATCTTAAGAGCAGATGAAAAAATTTCGTTTAGGATGCCCTCCAGAGATGTCTTCGTGTATTGCTGGGAAATCACTTTGAGTGACATAAAGTGCTTATCCGGTTTGTTATTAAATCATCATATGGCTCTAAAAACTAATGGTCAACGAAAAATATGACAAGTATTGCATATCGATAACAAATTAACTGAACTATCATTGCTGAAGATAGGCATCCGCATCATTTAATTACAATACGACAGTGATCATGGCTACTTCAATGTCGCCTGCAGAAAATGTGAGTTATTCAAATTATTATACAGATTACATTGCAGAATGAATGTTTTTATAAATTTAACAGCTTGATAAAAGCAACAGATATCAAATCATATACTTTCCTTTCCTTCGTTGCTCTTTTGTAACACTTTCCAGCATAGTCCGTTAATGAATGTTTTTATAAACTCTAACAGCTTGATAAAAAGCAACACACAGCAAATCATTAAGGTTTTGTTTTTTTTTCCTGTTGCTCTTTTTTAACACTTTTTAACCTAGCCCGTCTCTCTGTCCGTCTGTCTGTCTTTCTGGCCGTGCTCTAACTGACGTAAATATTGTCAGATTGTCATGAAAATAATATATGTTATTGGGGTTTACGATGGCATGTTCGGCATTGAAAATGAAGTGTGTAGAGTTTACGGTTCATTTACAGGGACACTCAAAAGAATTCCTTTACATTACGGCCTACGGAGAAATATACAGGATGTCCATAATTAAACGACCCTACTTTAAAGTTGTCTACAGACAAAACTATTGTTCATAAAGTTGTGAAATTTTGTGAAAGACATAATTAAAGGGATGGGAATTTGTTTAAGCTAAAAAAATATATAAATAAAAATAGTTCAAAATTTCGACACCAGAGGCCGATTTTTAATAAATTACACATTTAACATTACGATAGTTTAGAAATTTTATTTACAGGATGTTTATAATTAATCGACCCTATTTTAAAGTTGTCTATTAGACGGAACAATTGTTCAGAATGTTGTGAAAATTTTTGAAGGACATAATAAAAGTATAGTAAATTGTTTGAGCGAAAAAAAAATTAGGCGGCCATTTTTTTACGAATTGCTCATTTAGCATACATTTACGATAGTTTAACAAATTTCATTATAATCAAACATTCTCTGCATGACTTTCATCATTTTCAGATATCATCTGGAATCGTGACAAAGCATGTTCCACAGTTGATCGCAGTGTGTTATGGGAAATACTTGGAACATGTCGTGAAACGCTGTCTTTAGAATAAGGTTAAGTTAATAAATAAAATTTCTAAACTGTCGTAACGCTAAATGTGTAATTTATTAAAATCGCCCTCTGGTGGTGAAATTTTGAACTACTTTTATTTGTATTTTTTTTTTTAGCTTAAACAAATTCCCATCCCTTTAATTATGTCTTTCACAAAATTTCATAACTTTATGAAGTTTTGTCTGTAGACAACTTTAAAGTGTAGTCGTTTAATTATGGACACCCTGTATTTCTCCGTAGGTTCTCTGTATCATTTGCGGTGTATTTTAAACATATTACACCGTTTTAAACGCATTAAAATTTATGTAATCACAGAAGTGTACTACAAAGCGCTTATTGTAGAATCTGGTGTGGATAGAATTTATCGTTAATTTACAGGGACAGACAAAAGTATTTGGCTACAGTACTGCATATGAAGGATAATAGCTGGAAATGCGTTTTCAGGTGTGGTACGCGTTGTAAAATTTAACTATTTTTTGCATATTACTTGGTGTGTATAAATTCCATAGATCATACAGGGCTACACAAAAGATCTCAAGTGCATTTCTGTTTATTGACGGAAATTGCTGAATAGGCGCTATGCGTATAATTGAACTAAATTTTAGCATACTGCGTAGTAGAAGCAAAACTCTATTATATTTTATCTATTATCTGATATTTTCCCGACTATTGATGGTAATTGCAGTAATTGGTTTTTCAACTAATTTCTTTATTTAGACATTTTCCACCTTAGTAAATTGTTTATTACAGTAAAAGTTTTATTATAGTATTCTGAATGTGTTGGAAATTATTACATAATCTATGCTGGACGCAAGGGTTTTTTTTTTTTTTTTTTTTTTTTTAAGGCGAAGGAAGGGAGATTTTTCTTATATCCAAATAGCTAAATTACGACACAGTTGCGAAATTACCCTTAGTTTTTCACGTGCATAAAGATTTCAGATATTCTTATTTACGTTCCGAAGAATCGAACAACGTTTTTAAATTTCATATAAAAGTAAATCCACCTTAAGAATGTTCGAGCAGGGTCGAAACTAGCCTTTTTTTGCACCCGGGCAGACATGGATTTTGGCACCCCTGCCCTCCCCCCCCCCCCTCTTCCGCAAAGTATATTTACAAAGAGAATTTTACTAATTTTCTAATGCCCGACTTGTTTTAAAATTTAAAATATGTAATCATAAAATATTCAATATGGAACTACTACGTAATCTACAATGGCGAATCCAAAGGGGAGGTCACGAGGATCATGCCCCCCCCCCCCTCTGAACACCAACAAAAATATTCTAAAGATCATTTTGAAATGAAATATACAGTAGAGTCCCGATTATCCGAGTTTCCGCTTTAACCGAGTTATTTTCTTCTGATGGACTGATGGCATCCATTATTATGGAACAGACATTATAAATGAAGTGCTAGGTGAAGATGAAAGAGCAGTCGTAAAAAGTATGATATATTCCAAAGGTATAATCCTTCATTTGGCGCCCCTTCGTTCCGGCGCCCGGGCCACATGCCTCCTCTGCCACCTCTTATTTTCAGACCTGCGTTCGAGACCTGAAAAACGTAAAGAAAATAATCATCCCGTAGTAATCGACACTATTTAAACTATTATAAAATTTTAAGAAAAGCTGTTCAATTGCTATAGGTACCAGAAGGAGAATATATATGAAAGCTCTCCATATGCACGACAGAAAATGAGCTTAAAGACGAGTCAAGGAAAAGTCGGCTAGTTGAGCGGGGAAAATAAAATATTTAAAGACATCCTTACTGATTGAAAGGAAGTGCATTAAAATTCAGTTTTATCTTTTACTGTTTAAAATGCTCAAAATGGAAAGAAAATCGAGTGTGACTAAATTAGAAGTAACACTTTTATATCAAGCATAATTTCCAAGTACATTCCACACACAATGAACCAAGCATTACCGTGCTTCCCCGGAAATAAAACACAATCGAAAAATAAGCCCTACAAGGAAAATAAGACCTATTTCAAAAGTAAGCCAGTCTCTTTAATGAAAGGGCAATTTCTAAAATGTTATCCAGAATTAAATAGGTTACTGCATGATGAGGCATTTAAACAATGAATGTTTAATTTAAAACAATGATTTTAAAATCTAATTTAAATTTTTTTACAGCAAATAGCATGAATAGAAATCAAAAAGCCCCTATCTCTTTTAGTTATTTGTTTTTCAGCTTTATGAATAAAAATGCACAGTTTCTTTAAACATAATATCTTTTTCACAAAGGAGTAGCATCTCGTCTTTGTCATATTAGTGCCCTAGTCTTTGTAACTACGACATATGAATTTACAGAAAAATATGCCATTTTGAAACATACATGGATACATACACAATGGTACTACAATCCATGAAGGATTTTGACCTCCCTTAATATACCTCGCCAGACCTTCCGATCTCTGGCCTTTAATTTATAATTTATAATTTGGTTTTGTGCTAGGTCTTCGTCTACCTCTTCTATTCATCTTTTCCTGGGTCTACCAACACTCCTTTTCCCTATTAATTTACCATTATATACCTGCTTTGTGCTTTTCTCATCCCCCATTCTGATTAAATGGCTTAACCATTGCAATCTTTTTATTTTAATGGTATTTATTATGTCTTTTTCATTATATAGTTGTTCAATCTCCATATTTGATCTGATACGCCATACATTGCTTTCCTTAACTGGTCCAAAAATTTGTCTTAAGATCTTCCTTTCCCAAGTAATAAGTAGCTTTTCATCTTTTTAATGTAATGGTCCAAGTCTCACTACCATAAATTACTGTAGGTTTTATAATAGTTTTATAAATTTTAAATTTAGTTGTTCGGGACATTAGAAATCATTTTATAATATTCCGAAGAGAAAAATAGCATCTATTTCCTGCTGTAAGTCGGGCTTTAATCTCTGCTTCTACCATATTATCGCAGGTGATCGTAGATCCTAAATATGTCATTTTGAAACAATAATATTATTAAAATGTGAAGGCTTAATGAATGAAGATGTGTGTTTTCTTTTAAAAATGACTTTTATTTATTGACAGAAACGTTCCGCTGTGATTAGGACCCAATTATTGTAAAAGAGAGAAAATAGAGATTAAGAACCTATTGACCCTAATCTAAATACGAAATGTCAATGGAAATTGTTATTTCAACGCAATGATTTCAGTAGTGCATCATTCTATGATTAAGTTTAGATTCATGAATATGAATATATAAATCAAAGTAGTTTTATGTGCATGAATAAATAAAAAATGCTGTACATTAAATAAATTGGACATCTCCAAAAACAAATCATGTTATGTCTTTTGGAGCAAAACTTAATATAATGAACTGGCCTTATTTTCAGAGTAAATGGTAATACCAAATTTAATATATTAGTTAAAATAAGAAAATGGCTTGTATGTATACTTAAAAAAATGCGTAGTTTACATTTGAGAAAACAAAAGTGTACACTGCAATGAAAAAATAAAAAATAAAATAAGAAATGGAATATGGAATAATTTCAAACCAAGATAGATGTTTAAAAATCCCAAATATCCTTTTGTCATATGTAAAATTCTGCCACGTGCTGTTTTTTTTTTGTGTGTGTGTGTGTGTCATTGGAAAAATATAAATGCCAGATAAAAATATAAACGCCATTATCTTGCCAAAAATGTAACATTATCTTGCATCACATGAAAAATAGAATAGTGCATCTCAATTAGTCTTCCAGGTCAATATAAGTATAACAGCTTCTTTTTTACATTTCGGATCATGTGTCCAAAACTGAAACATCAGTAGGTTCAGTAATTTGTATTTAGGGGCTTTCTTCTAGATATCCTAGGAGAGTTCGAGTGAAGGACGTATAGTGCTTATTCAGCTTGTTATTAAATCATCATAAGAGAGAGAAAAGAAATTCAGAAATACTTGATGATCACTGAATTTGATAATCACTCATTAATACACACTGGAAAAAATAAATTTTTGATGTTACAGTATTATACTGACAGCTGGTATGCCAGTATGATACAGTAAAATCAACAATTATACCGTTAAATAACAATAATAAATAGTAGAATAAACAGTAATATTCTGCTAAGTAGTAATAGATGGTATATTTCTGCATTTTCACTTATAAAAATACTGTTTATTTACGGTTAATTTTACAGTATAATACTGACACCCAAGCAGCCAGTATTATACTGCAAGATCAACAATTTTTTTTTTTTTTTTTTTTTTTTTTTTTACAGTGCAGGGATATCCACCTGAGTTATTTTCATTGAATTGTTCAAGTTTTATGATAATATCATGTTGATTTTGATGATTTCTTCAGAAAATTTGAGTAAATCAATTTATTAAGCAGAGTACAGTCAAAGACTGCTTCACTCTAAACAGTCATAATCCATAAAATGTTTAGATATTTATATATTAGTTAGGATTCATAATAGGTCTTTTTTATGTCACGTGTTTTTTCTGAAATTTTTGCACCAATCATATTACATGATTTGCACCATCATTATAATTTTTTAACATGCGCCCCCTATGATTTTATAAAATTGAATGGAACGAGACTGACTTTTTCATTAGTGTTTGCTTTTTTTTTAGAATGTATGAAGACTTTTTTTTTACTTGAGATAATGTTTCCCTTTTTTTGTTTTATTTTATAAAAACCCTGATAAAACACCATTTCTACAAAGAATGCTAAATTTTGCTTTGTAACGCACTCCAATGAGTTACAGAAAACTTTAAAATTAAAGTACAAGTTTTGAAAGGAAGCGTTTAAAATAACTGTAACTACTTTCGAAATTTAAAGTACCTTTTCTCGAACACTTCTTTTTGTTTGTGTTGTCCTAAACTACTAGCTTTCTTCATGCCATTTTAGAAATAATAAAAATTTCCACTGAAGAATAAACATTTTATCCCGCCAAATGGAAAACTGTATACAAGTACCTCACTTACTTTTCCAATCCTACTTGGCGATAACTTCTTTTTCTCTCATTTTTGGATGCTGCATTCAAAATTGAAACATCAATTATAGAAAACAAAAAGTGATTGTGTGAAAAAAAATAAAAATAAATAAATAAAAAAAATCGCCGAATCTAAACGATAAGTAATTTGCGTTTAGTGAGGCCTTTCTGCATATCGCCTAATATAATTCTGTGGGGAAAAAAATAATGCGTGACAAAATGTGCAGCAAATTTGAATGCTGAACCCAAACTAATTCATCTAACGTTATAATTATCATTTGAATTATTTTAGATGAACAGATAAAGTATTTTCAGTAGAGCATTTTAGTTTCAGTGTTTTCTGAAGGTAATTTGAGTAAATCGATTTATTACAATGTAGTTATAGTTGAAAAAAGAAAACTACATTTTAAACAATCGTTATTCACAAAATATTTTATAGCATTTTATGTATTATTTTTTTGCTAGATTCTTTGTTTTTCATATTAACGAGTGAGATGAGATATATTATATTGTAAGTTTCATTAACTTTCACTTCTATTTCTTTAAAGTGCCTACTATAATTTTGAAAAGAAAAAAAATTATCTGCTTTAAACAAAGTAATATGGTAATTTTATATTTGAAGCATATATTATATTTTATGAATTATATTCTAATATAACTGTTAGTATTTTAAATATATAATATATACATGCATTAGAAAAAATAATAATTTAAAAGTTTTCTTCAACATTTACATGCAGTTTTTTTTTTTTCCTTTAGAGGGAAAGAGGATTTTACGCATTGTCAATTTGTGCCTTGTTGCCAAAGAAAGAGAGCGTTCCGGAAGGACTTTTCAAGGGAAAGTTGCTTTAAATTTTCTTTTATGTATAAATAAAAAATAATACAACAGGATTTTTTTTCTGAAGGAAAGCTAAACTGTAAGTCAAGTATTTTAAATAGCTGTAATACATTTCAAAGCGGCGTTTCTCTAAAATGTAGTTTTTCGTCCTAAACTGGCTTCCTTCATATCATTTTAGAAATAACAAACATACATTCGAAAGAATAATATCATTATCTTTCATCCCATCAAAAGAAAAACAGTGTATCTCAATTAGTCTTCCAGTCCGAACTTCGGTGACAACTTCTTTTTCTCTCATTTCGGATACTATATCCAAAACTCAAACATTAGTTACAGAAAACAAAAAGTAACACTGTAAAGAAATCTCGGAATCTGAACAACGGATCAGTAATCTTCGTTTAGGGGGGCCCTCCTGGCATATTCCTGGGGAAGCATTTTGAGTGACATATAGTGGCATTAGTGCTCTAGGTCTTCCAGGATGAGGTCGGAAGGTTACCTACTTCACGCAAGTTTCCTGTCGTCAGTTCATTTATACGTAGATTCCACCCTTGTCAGCATACGAGTCCGATTGCATGAGTTACTTGTTCAAACTGAGTGTTGCGTATTTTTTTCTGTCTGTTTTCCTTATTTTTTATTTGGATGTTTCTGTCTGTTGATGGTTTTACGTACGGGATTAAGATGTAAGTGAGCATGTTTTGTTGGGGTGTGTGTATTTTTACTACTGGGGATTAAAATATGATCATTGGTAGAGACTTTTTGTAGCAATAAAGAATCAACCTGTTACAAAATTCAGTTATTCAGAAGATTAATATTTTGGGAAGAAAGAAACTTTTGTACACTCAGGTGTATGTGGTTTTACTTGTTGAATGTGAATCATACATTACACACCAGCATGTTGTGATACATATTAAAGTTAGTCATTTAAGTAGATGAGTTTATTTATGTGACCAGTGAAATAAATATGAAACATGCGACATATTCTAGACGCTATTAAATAATATAAGTTAAAGTTTTATATAAGAGGGCGATTCAAAAAGAAACCTCCGTTTGGCTATAAATAAAAAGCCTGCATAGAAATAAATATTTTATTATATACGTCTTAAAACTTCAGCTTGTCATCATTTTTACACTAAGTCTGCATTTAATTTTAAGAATTTGTCGTACCGTTTCTCTAATTTACAAATTCCTTGTTCATAAAATTCGGCCACCTGGGTACATTAGCCAACTTACGGCACTTTAAAGTTCCTCATCGTCATCGAAATACTCCACTTTTTCATAGAAACTTTTGGATCCATCCAAGTGGGATGTTTCTGATCATCCCCCTTACAGCCCGGGCAGCCGTTGGGTGATTTTCATCTTTTCATTCATATCAAGAAGTGGATTGCGTGTCGAGGCCCTTGGTGCAGCTTCTTTTAATCCAATATTCTTTTAAGGGTCTTTTCCATTCAGTTATTCTCCCGTTTTTACATCAAAGTTAAGGCCCTTGCCCCTTAGGGTCCAGTCGGGGGCCCTTTGGATATTAATCCCCTACTTGGGGCACTTGGCGCAACTTTTTTATAATGATTCGATTCTCGTGCAATTTTCTTTAACATAGTTCTAGAGTCCTCCGGCTACTTTATAAACTACTAATATATATATATATATATATATACCCAGCTACCTCCGGAAAAATTTCCATTTTTCGAATACTAATCTTCTGTTTCTGCATCAACTTACGCTTATTCACAACGGGCGTAAATAAAAATCGCGTTGCTGTTCAAGGTAAGTGATTAAATTTAGAGGGAGGGGGGGGGGGGGATTTATGCGTAAGTTAAATGTCACGTTAATGTTAAAGATAAATCGTTAAATGTACAGGGTAGGGCACCCTCCACCGCTTGGAAACACATTCTTTCATCGGGTTTTATGGGCCCGATTACTGTAGGGTTTTGCTCATTCAACTTGGTTTTCCATTGTCTAAGGAATGTGTGAAACACTTCCGATATGCGCTGCATTAGGCAGTGCGGACCCATGTCACAAGTTGGGAAAGAGGTTTTTTGCTAAAACACTAGACGCTGCCGAAGTCATTGAGCCCCCGGAAAGTAAGTTCATTTGAAACATTCTATGCTGCTGAAGGCAGTGCAGCCCCCAAACTTCTTTTGAAAGATTTTCTGAAGATGTAAAATCATACAAATTTGAGATTTGTTCAAGGTTATTATAACGGGCCCGGGCAACGTCAGGCGAGTCAGCTAGTATTATAAAATAATTTCTTTTTCTAAAAAAGGGCAAAATGAATAATTCTTATTGTAAAACTCGCATTTTATATGAGAATTATAATTAATATAAATGATAAAACAAATGTAGCTATAACTGTCAAATTTTTAATTTGATAAATATATATTTTTTAATGTATAATTAGAAAAATACTTGTCTAAAATGTAATAATTACTGCCGCTTAGTTGAATATATCTTGAAACTCAATCACCAGATAAAATTGATGAATACGTACTACTTTTGTTATTTGTAAAATAAATTTGTTATTCATTTTATTCTTGTGTTCAATTGGTTATCTCAAATTAAATAGCTTTTTTAATTTACTGCAATGCGATGGACAGAATCTAAAGAAGACACTTTTATACAATATTTTACTTATGGGACCATTCAAAACTGTTTTAAAGCGCTTCTTGGAATATAAATATTTTAGTTATTGCCTTAGGGCGATGTCTGTCAGAGAAAATTATTAAGATACATTCCCAAGGTTAAATGTTCTGCAATCAAAGTTTTAATCTTCAACATGTTAATTTGAAATAAACTAAGTTAAAACTGTTTAAAATGTTTGTCAGAAGGTGTTATTATTTTCACTTTTGCTGCGATAAGATTAATGGACACGTACTATTTAATTTTTTTAGTCTTTAGATCCACAAATGTGGACCTCTATTCTTTTTTCTATTAAAAATTAAACCGACGGATTTCTTGCGATTTTCCCTTCATTTCTACATAGTTGAATGTGTTTATTTTAAAACATTATTAATAAATGACAGAATTAAGGCTGATTTACTAATATCATAAATATTGTGCTCATCTGACTTTGTAAAATGGTTCCAAGGTAGCGACCCCAAAAAAATTAAGCAATCTTCATAATTATTCTAGTTAAAAAAAGTTTGAACATTAGTAAATTACTGAATTATTTTTAAGCCATCAAATCGCTTGTTGTGTAAATCTAGGTTATTTGTGATACATAAAACTGATATTTTAGAGGGCTTGTAATTTTAGATCCTCGCATGTGAAACCTGCATTACTTGTCCTCTAAAATATCAATTTTTGTAAAATGTTTCTTTCTATGATCCATAGTGTCACCATATGTGCGGAAAAATAATGAATGACTATTTGTAAATTCACGTTTATTTATAATCATAGAGTTTGAAAGTTTAAAATGTCAACCAAATACAAATCCAGGATTTAATTAATCCAGACCTCTTTACACAATTTTTTCGTTTGAAACTTTTTGTTCCCTATCCTGTATTAACTTGTTTTCTTTTAAGATTCAAAATAAATAAAAAAAAATATCGGAAGAAAATCAAGTTCTAATAAATTTCGTTTTACTACTTTAAATTTATTTAGATTATATTTTTGAATATATTTTTGAATTACCTTTCACAGTAGTTGTTGTTGATATTATTATAATTTGTAGTAGTACTAGTAAATACTAAGTGTAGTAAAAGTAGTAAGTGTTGTTGCTGAGATGCTGGTGTAGTTGTTATAGTTATGCAAGTAGTAATAGACATAACATACATACTAGCGTATAAATCAAACCCTTCCCCCCCCCCCCCCACACACACACACTTAGAGGGGAAATATTTGGAGAAAAAAAATTAAAATCTCGTGTACAAGTCGAACCCTCACCCCTCCTTCGAGAATAAAAATCGGAAAAAAATAAAATTTCGCATATAAGTCGACCCTGTATCCTGTTCTTAAACGCTGTCAGAAATAAAAACTTATTCATGTACTTTTTCAATAATAATAATAATAATAATGATAGTCTTTCCAAGATCTGGAAACAAAATATAAATAGTATATATAAAATAATAAATAAAAATAAAAATGTACTAATTGAGATTTTTCTGATTCTGTGACAGACTGCCTAAATAATTCAGCTAAGTCTTTTTATGTCATCAAAACGTCGTCATGTATATATATATATATATAGTCGTCATGTATAGGGCCTCCAGATGTCACATCACAAACTTTGCAGAACGAGACTCCTCACTCAAAGTACATGAAAAGTATCCAAAGCACCGTGCATCTAAAACGTATAATTTTCAAGAAAAATGCGAAAGAAAAAAGTAAAACGTGACATTCGGAGACCGGAAAAAATTTTATTGAACACGTGGAATTGCAAAACGGATACCCCCCCCCCCCCATCCCCAAGATTTAAAAAATAAAAATGATACCAAACACCAAATTATACACAGACTTGTGAAAGGGGAAAAATTTAAAAATACACTGGGTTTCAAAATGATATGAACACCCAGTTTTTCAAGAATAAAAAAGAAGAAAATGATATAAAACAAACTAAAGTCTAATCAATGTTAGAAATAGAACAAATCGTTTTATTTTATAGCAAAATAGAATTGAAGCAGCAATTTATACATAAAATAAACTGCATATTTCCATTTTGAGGCGTTTCATAATGATATGAACATTGGCCAAAAATATAGTAGATTAATAGCCATATCTTTTAATAATGTAAAAACGCGATCAGGCATGGAGTGGATCAAGCTTTTTAATATATTTTGATCGATTTCATTCCAGTGGAAGATAATAGTAGCTTTTAATTCTGAAATTGTGGCATATTGTTTCCATTTGCGTAAACAGCTCCATACATTTTCCATTGGATTTAAATCAGGAGAAGCAGATGGCCATGGAATTACATGTACACCATTATTAAGAAACCATTCTCAAGTGCTGTTTGCTGTGTGGATTGTGGATGGATACATTATCTTGTTGGAACATCCAGAAAAGTCCACCAATTTCCTCAGCAAATGGCAGCAAGTTTTCTTCAAGTTCATCTTTGTAAGTTAATGCATTCATTCTGACAGAAGGAAATGCAACGTTTATCTTACCATGAAATCCAAATGCAACCCAAACCATGAGTGAACCTCTACCCTTCTACCGTTTTGAAAACATTTCTGGTTTCTTCCGCAGATCGTGCCAATAATAAGAAAATGCGTCCGGACCATCCAAATTGAATTTTTTTTTTCATCAGAAAATAATATTCTATCATATTCTAACTTCAAGGACACGTGATATTTTGACCAATCCAGGCGCCATACGTGGTTGGGGTTTTCTTTTCTTGTTCCTCATCATCTCAGAGCTCTTGACTACTCTGGACAAGGTACTTTTTGACACTGCTATCAGTGGATCTTGAAAGCTCACCTAAAGTTTTTTTCCCATTGATCATTCTTTTTATAATGGCTCTTTTTTCCCTTTTGGACAGCTTTGGTGGACGTCCTGGAGATTTTTTTGCTCCATAATCCTCTTTTAATCGAAGAAAATTTAATGTTACACCTAGAGATCTTTACCATTTTTTGCGATAGCTATGGCCGAAAGTCCTTTATCCTTAAAAGCCACAATTTTTCCTTTCTCAAAACCACTTAGAGCGCTTTTACTTCTAAAACTCACTTTGCGATCAGGTTTGGAAGTTTCCTAGTCTGCAAAGTATCTTTATATGCTAAATTAATTTGCATATTTCGGTTTCTTCTTCTCGGAGTGGCATTCAGTATTCCTGTACAGTTTCAGTGCTGGTTTAGTGATGATTTCGATGAATGATCAATCAGTTTGCAGCACCATTTTTTTAGATAATTCATAATTTCAATAAATTTAAAGTTGATATTTCTTTTACAACTATGTATTATGATAAAATTACTGTATTTGGTCTCGAGAATAGAGTTATCTGACAATTATTTATGAACTTTTGCCAAGATATCACAAAACTACTAAGTGTTCATATCATTATAAGATCCAGTGTATATACAGTCGGATCTCCATTTAACGAAGTCGCTAAATCCCGAAAAAATGTTCGTTATATGGAAAATTCGTTAAATAGAGAATCACCCTTTAAAGTACTTTAAACTACGTAAAGCACATTTTAAGTCCATAAACACTAAATATAATTAAGAAATTTAATTAGTCACACTTTTTTTATAAATTATATCTATTTGTTTTACTTATTTCACTCATCAAAAAGAAATCTGCAAGGGAAATACGAATGAAATAAAACATTGTCTGGAAATACATTGTATTTTCAGTTAAAAAAATAATTTTACATTAAAATCACGATTTCTTATTATGGTTGATAAGCTGTTTTGAGGAATACCACATTTTAAAGCAGTATTCTTTTTCTTCATGCCTTTATCCATCTCATCAAGAACAATTTTTTTTCTTTGATGCTCTAGCACTTTCGCTTTGACATTTTCGAGCTACAAGAACCAAATTACCAACACGATTGATCATGATCAACAATCTAGAAAACGAGAAACTATAGTTAAGGACACGGGGCAGCTCCATTTATGGTTAAAAAGAAATATTGAAAGTTTGCTCTTCTTGGATGGGAAGCAAAGAATCACAACGATTTTACTGCTCTCGGTGAGTTAGGTGCCTGGTAAGACCTGTCCATGGTCACTGATCATCATAAAATGTGTTAAAAGAAGGAATAAGTTTGAAATGTCCAATAATATTTTAAGAAATAAGGAGAAAAAAATTTTAGAGGCCAAGGAAAAGTTCGTTAAATAGAGAATACACTTCGCTATTTGGAGGTTATTTTACGAAGAAATTTGCAAAATGTTCTTGGTTCCAAGTAAAAGTTCGCAAAATAGAGGTTCGTTAAATAGAGGTCCGACTGTATATAAACTCGTCTCGCTTTAAAAGATGGCAGCTTAAGAGAATCGGCAATTATAGCATATTGATAATGTATTCCGTTAGTGAGTATTGCGGTATGTACTTTACCTTCAGTCAGGGTTATTGTAATGCATTACTAACTGCTAAGAAGTGTGCGACATCATACTTTTCCGCTTGGATTTTGCTCGAAATGATGAGTCGTCAAGGAATGATATTTTAGACAAATTGTATGTACTCATAACAAAGATTCTCGTTCTGCACAATATAACCTCGCTTCCACCAATGAGCATTTTGTGCGAATAACTTTCGTTGTCATTTAAAAGTAAGGTGTCTTCGTATATGGTAAATTTAATACTGATTCAACATTTTTTATGGTAATTTCCATTGATATATCGGTACAGCCGTCCTATGACATTCTCATTCATCAAGCAGTCAATGTATGGCTTATTGAGATTTGTAACTTTAATTTCAGATGGCAAGCTTCAGCTGATCCAGTTGCCCCAGTAGTTCCAGATGCTAAATTTCACTTGTTTGAAGAGCTACACATCTAAAGCCTGAAGGAATAATGTCAAACCCCTGATGAATGACAGCAAGTGTTGTGTTATTTATTTTGGTGAACAGCAAATGAATTCCACATGAAATGCTAATTTTTTTCCCTCCAAAATCGCACTCGGTCTTTTGTTTCATATATTTTTATTACCAGTCTCTTTCATCCAAGCTGTTTTTATGGCAGGAATGATACCCCAATATTCGAATACAACACCTTTTGGAAGAATGTTTAGCCTAAGAATGATTAATGAAGTAGAAGATAATTTAGATAATTTCCTGCAAAAGTTAAAATATTGAAATTGTGATGTTCAAAGACATCAGATTACGTATTATCTCAAAATCTTTGTTATATTGTACGTAATATTTGAATCTTAACATTCTTAAGCATTTTTATCTATATTTTAATTGGTTGCATTTGGGAAAACAGGCATTTTAATTTTTGATATAGCGTGTAAGCCGATCCCTTATTTTGTACCACGTTTTTTAGTTCTAAGTTTCTCGGCTTATACTCAAATATATAGGTACTGGTAATGACGTTAATAGTTTTATTCATGTTGTAGTAGTCATTTATCAATATCCATTTTGATATGAAAAATTGGAATTTTCGAGGATGATCAATAATTTTAAAATAAAATTAAAACTAAGTTAAACTTGATAAAATTTTATCCCAGTATCACATAATATTTCACAAATTCAGGATTGTTATTATTGCATTAGAAAATACACAGGAGGTGGGCAAAAACGTTCAGCTACTACTATTCTTATGAAAGCAAGTTAGAGATATTCAGAATTACTTATAACAGAAAATGTTCTGTTTGGTTCTAAATTGTAGTTTATATCACAGATGGGGTAAATTAATGTAACAGAATAGCGATATATACATAGAGTGCAATGGTATAGGGCACGTACTCAGATCGGAAGTTTTTCTCCATAATGTGGGAAACCAACATTACAGAGCTTGACTACATTTGTTTGAGCAAATTCGCTTATATGAATATGAATTAGACAAGTAATGAAACATCTTATTAGCGACAATGGCGAGTCCGCAAAGTCTGTTTTGTCCAAAATCTGCTGTAACAATAAAATTTTATCGCATGTAGTTGTAATGCCATGCTGCATACCATCCTATGCCAAGGTTATGATAAGTAAAAATAGTCTAATTATAACGGATGACTGAATGATTTCAGTATTCAAAATGCGGGATTTTTTTTTCTTAATTTTATCTTATGATCCAAATTATCCACATAAATTAAAACAATTTTCTAAGCTGATAACGATTCTCCTCACACTTTTCCATTCATCCAAATTTGACTCGAAGATTATAAAAGTGAAGTTAAGCATATTATCTGATCACTACAGTTTAAAGATGTTAAAATATTTACGCTTTTCTTAAGTTTCTAGAAAAAAACTTCGGGATATGCTTTCAACAACTGTTCTCTAAAGAAATCAATATTGATTTTCATCAAAGAATAGTGCAATATTAGTACTAATGTTAATTGAAATTCTCCTCACACTTTTCCATTCATCCAAATTTGACTCGGAGATTATAAAAGTGAAGTTAAACATATTATCTGATCACTACAGTTTAAAGATGTTAAAATATTTACGCTTTTCTTAAGTTTCTAGAAAAAAAAATCGGGATATGCTTTCAACAACTGTTCTCTAAAAAAATCAATATTGATTTTCATCAAAGAATAGTGCAATATTAGTACTAATGTTAATTGAAATTTACTTTTGAATATTCCTCGACGTAATTTTTTTATGCTTAGGTGAAAAAGCAAACTTCTTAATCGTAGTAAAATTATGATATTTTACTGATTTTCGAATTACTTTATTCTGCTAGTCACGAAATCCTGGCATTACATATATAGCATTAGAAATATTTCAGAAGAATTGCCCCTTTTAATGTACCATTTTTGGGAAATTGAGTGCCTTACCGATGCCACCGTTAGAAATAAAACAGAGAAAAGAAAAAGGGATAATAAAAACAATTCAAAACAAAAATATTGAAAATTATTCGAAAATAGCAAATTGAAGCAGATTCAAAAGAAAAGAGAAATGAAATCTCGTGTTTGAGAAATGAGTTTTTAACACACTGGAACCAAGCTTTTGACTATGACTTCAGCATTTCCCACCATTCTCCTCGATCAAATGTAGTTCACTTAAATCCTGTTCTCAACCCATCATATTTTGATAATGCTATTCTAAAAATTTTAAATTTTCTTTCGCACAACTTCTCCCTTCACCCATTTCGCACCCTCGAACCCCTTTTTGTGCATTCCATTCTCAATATCTAACTCCTTCTGAATATATAATAAATATGCGCTGCAAAGTTTGCGGTAGAAAAGTGGTGACTGGCCAGATAAGATTCATGTAAAATATGGCGGACCCGACAACCGCATAAATCACGTCTTTTATTGGCCACAAAATCAATGACATACGCATTCATCACCCCCTGCGCACGCAGGAAACTCAACCGATAGGCCAAACCCATATAAATGAAACCCATAAAACATTTTGTATTGTACGCCATGCCCCGTTACTTTGCGAATATGTGCATTTTTTTTTTCAGTTTGATTTTTTTAAAAAATGTTCAAGGGATATTTATTTATTCAAAAAATAGTTTCGGAATTGGGAAGATTTTTTACGAATGATGAGGGGTGTGCTGTCCCCTGAGGAGGAGAGAAGGGTGCTTACACTAGATCGTTTTTCAATATTATAACACCTTTTTGCTTTGGCCGTCGATTTGCAGTGAGAAGATACAGCAAAAGGTTTCATTCTGAATGCAGGTCTGAATTTATTGAGTTTAAAATAGCCAATATGACATTTTTCGATGGATATATTTCGAGTTACGTCTTATTAGTACTGCTGGGTGTCCGAGTAAAATATTTTCATCAGGTAATATTTATTTGAGGTTTCCCCTATAACGTATGCAATATTTTGTTCACGTGATCACGTGTATATAGTGTTTTTATGTACGACAATACGATGGATATATTTCGAGATGCGTCTTAGTACTGCTGAGTCCCCGAATAAAATATTTTCATCTAGTAGCATTTATTTGAGGTTTTCCCTATAATGTATGTAATATTTTGTCCACGTGATCACGTGTATATTGTGTTTTTATGTGCGACAGTACGATGGATATATTTCGAGTTGCGTCTTCTGCTGGGTGTCCGAATAAAATATTTTCATCTAGTAATATTTATTTGAGATTTGCCCTATAATATTTGAAACATTTTGTTCACGTGTATATAGTGCTTTTATGTACGACAGCATAAGAAAAAAATATCAATTTTTAATAAAGTTGAATCTTTTTATTTACTAATATTATACAAATTTATTTATTTATTTTTTTTTTTTTTGGTTCAAGGAATATTTACTTATACAAAAAATAATTTTAGTATTAGCCAGTTTTCGTTTTCTTTTCTCTTACTTATGTTGAGAGGTATGCTGCCACTAAGGGAAAGAGAGAATGCTGCATAGATTGGATCTGTTTCATTATTATTACTCCTTTTGCTTTGACCGATATTTACAGTTGGGACATACTGTAAAATCTTTCATTCCGAATGCAAGGAAACCTGAATTTATTCAGTTTAAAATAGTCGAGATGGCATTTTTGATGTATTCATATTTCGAATTACGTCTTGCTATCACTGGTGTGTCCAAATAAAATATTTTTCGCTATTGATATTTATTCAAAACTTCAAAGAGTGTATTTGCAAAACTTTGCTTCATGTATAGTATTTTTAGATCTGACAGTATAAAGGAAAAGATTCATTTTATCTATTTAAAATGACATTAAGGTGAATTTATATCACACTAAGTTCAGTTTCCTTACAAATAATAACAATATTACCATTATTTTTCCTACTCTGAACAATAAGCCACTTTTGTTCAATTCGTGTAATAAATAAATATGGGAGAGTAGCCGAATTTGGACCATTTCACTTATTTTCAAGTGTAACTCACCCCATTTTGGAATATCTTCAAAATATCACTACACTGTGTCAACCTATTCATCTAAGAACTAAATAAATCTTTAGAACAATTTCTTTTTGAAAATATTGAGTTTTATTTTAATTCGAAAAAATTGTCAAAAGTGCTCCAAATTCAACGACTGGTCGCCTAAGTTAGACCCCTAGTCTCCTAAATTGGATCAAACAATATTAGGCTCCTTCAATGAGTAGGGAGTATAACTAATTGTATTAAAAGAGAAGTTTGCTATTAATGAAACAATCAACTAAAACAACAGCAATGAAATATAATGAAATAAAATGTCTGTAAGTAAGAGTAATTGATTTAAATCAAAATGTATTCAAAATATAAATCAAAGTTATAAGTAATTAAGAATAGAAATTATAGAACTAATTGCCAGTTACTTAGTTTCATGAATTTCTTTTGTGATTTTTTTATTCCAACACGCACAGCATGAAACCATATTTGGCAATCGGAACACTGAATCATTTCTTCTATTTTATTTTTCTTACAAATTAGGCAAAACCAATCGTCTAGATTTTTTTTTTTTTTTTTTTTTTTTTTTTTTTAAGATTTGGAATTATTAGATTTTTTTTTCCAACAGAAGTTTTCTTTTCCTTATGTCTGTACACTGTTAAACATCCGCAGCTTTAGCTGCATAGTCACTCCACCACTTTTATAGAATATCTCCATTCTTGACCAATGAGAATGCTCCATTACAGTGAAGTAAACGTTTTCTATAAAATTGGTGGAGTGACTATGTAGCAAACGCTACAGATTCTTAACGGTGTAGTTCTTCCCTTCCATCATTGTCGTTCCGATTTAATTACGCTTTTTTTTTTTTTTTTTACTTGATGTTCCAATTGCTTTTGTGCTTTGAGAGCTTCTTTTTTGTCGGTTTTTTCTTGTTTTTTTTTTGTTTTTTTTTTTCATTTTAAGGTTTAGTTTATATGGCAAGATGTTAAAACAGCTGTTTTTTTGGCTCCCTCTGAATTTTGACTTAACTGATTTTGTCAAGGGAGATAACATTTCCAATGATTCTTTGGCATTTTGGGGAGTTTTGTAGATGCAGCCTGCTTGAAATTCATCACTTAATTTTCAAATTTATGATCGTATATCTGGTCCAATTAAGGCACCTGCTTCATTTTTTAAAACAGATAATCTCAAGGCTAAGAACAAAATGAGAGCAAACAAATCTGCGTGAAAAATATGCGCAATAAACACATTCATTTAGATATGTATATGAAAACATAAAAACATTCCTTAGTTTTAAAGTATTCTGTTACGTTTACAGGAAAGACCTAGATCAAAACAGCAGTTTTTGACTTTTTAAAATTGTCTGAAAACAGCACGTGGAAAGTGGATGCTTCTTATAATCATAAATGACGTCATTCTGATTAATAGAATTTCATCGGTAGATGGCGTCTCTTTCTGTTATTAACGGCAGAATTGCGGCAATCCATTTAAAGTGGCGGTCCAAATATAGCTACTTTCCCCTAAAAAAAAGTTTTTTTTTAAGGTAGTGCCCTCAAATTGTATTACAATGTAAAAAGTTGAAGTTCTGACCCCAAAAGATGTTAGGAACCTCTGCTCTAGATCCACGTAGAATGGAAGACACACCAGGGCCGAAGTTACACAATGTTTGTGGAATAAACTCGTATTATGAATGTCTACGGTTTTCCCATATATGCATTAGTCATATGTAAGAAAAACATTATCGTGATGACGAACGACGTGAGATTCGTCAGACAGTCTTTCGATTCCGCAGATTCTGTATCCAATTTCGTCGTACTTGTGGATATCACGCTGGCCAGTGGTACCATGTAGTACCACGTATGTAGTTATAATTCAGTACCATATGATAAAGTCTGTCAGCTTTCATTTCGACTTCAAAACCAATCAGTACCTTAATAACATTGTTAAATAACAGAGATTACACTGTTCAAAATTTTGTGCTTGTTTGAACCAAATTTTGGAGCTGCAGTAGCTTCAACCATAAGATGGTGAAATCTTGTTCCAGCATTTGGAGCTACGGTTCAACAGGAGCTCCAAATGTTGAAACGAAGTTTCACCATCTTATGGTTGCAGCTACTGAAGCACCAAACGTTGGTTCAAACCAGCTCAAAATTTTTAATAGTGTAGAGCCTATTAATAGCAGCCAGAAATCAGAAGAATGAGAACCACATGGGATGAACAATCATGCCATAATAACTATTCCGAAGTATTAGCAATGACCTATAATATTTTAATCAAGATTATGATAAAGAGAACCCAGGCAGTGGAAGCAAACAGAGTGAAAATATATTCTCCGTTGCTATGAATTTGTATTTACTTTATTTCAAATTAATGGAAGCATTTCAGATTGAAGAATACCAGCAAAATACAGACATGTTCATGTTACTTTTAAGAAGTAACTATCGCTTACCATGATTAAAAGAATAATAATTTTGTGTTGTCTGGGACCATTTGCTGTCAGTGTTGTAATCAGAAGGTTGTTCTCAGGGACATTACCCCCAGAATCATTTGAAAATCCTCTGATCACGCATTTTGGAAAAAAAAAATCCAAAATGGATATTTAACAGTGCCCATGGATACATAGTGGTAACCAAAATAGGTATATGGACCCAAACTGGATAACCTCATACATAAGAATCTTTCTACCCAATTCGGGTATTTTCTTACCCGTTTTAGGCCTTATTTTTTTTCTGTGTACCTACACTCTACCAGTCTTAATATATAAGGTCGATCGGAAAGTCGTGTCGTGTTGGGAAAATGAATTCGTACCGGAAAATTCTGCCCGGTAATTATTAGACGTTAGATATCGGAATCAATGTCTAATAATTAAATGATAGAATTTTCCGGTACGAATTCATTCTCCCAACACGACACGACTTTCCGATCGACCCAATAAATGAACTTGTTGTGGAATATTTATAAGAACAATAATTCTTACTAGACTTCCAAGTCCATCCATGATTTCTGAATTAGACAGCATTCTGTTCGGGTAAACTTTGTGTATTATTTTGGATATTGTATTTAAGATGTGTATTTAGCGATTAAATTAAGGGTACAAACTCTCATTCAGGACACGAATGTTCGATTTGGCCATATTTAAATATTTATTATTCTCGTGTTATTGAAATTCGTTTTACTTTACTACCCACCTGTGCATATTTAAGCGTATATAAGAATACCTTATCCATATCCCTAATTATTAAAGTGAACATTGAATATTTAGTTCGTTTTATGTGTTTAGTTTTATATAAAATGGGAGAATTGAAAGTTTCTTTTAAAAATTTTTTGAAATATAGACTACAAGACATACATAATTAAAGTTTATCTGTGGATATAGATGAATATTCATTAGAAAATTATGAAACTTGAATGCGTCTAAGCAGAGGAATAGAAACAAAACATTCGACTAAACAAAAATAGTTACAGACTTTGCTGCCAGGGAGTGTATTACTGTTTTTTTCGACAACTAAGATAAAATTACACTATAGACTTTAGTTTACAAGACAAATCCTCTTGAATATATTGGCCATTGTTGTCAATTATCCTTTGAAATTTAAAAATGATATCTTCAACACCAAGCGAAGTGACTTCTGTGAAATGTTGACGGAGAAGTTTTCGCCTCGAGTTCTGTCAAAGTTCTTGCATTGTCAAAAGAAAATGTTGCATTGTCACGAGATCTTTTAGGCATTCCCAAGCGTAAAAATAACTAGGAGTCTAGATATCATCGAGCCAATCAGATATAATGAAAGGAGTCCTCGACAACTCGTTCTTCTGAAGAAACGTCTATTGAGCATCTCTTTAAAGCGTGCAGAAGATTTCCATCATGTTTGAAAATGTTTCTATCAAGGCACTGACGTTCTTACAAAGTCGATACAGCAATGCATAATAATGTCCAGTAATAGAGCATGTCACTAAATCATTCTGTGTAAATCCCTGAAAAAAATAGAGATCGAGCATAAGTGATACAATAAATCCAAATCATACCGCACTAACCTTATGGCAGAGAGAAGAAATTTTTCAGAATTTCATGAGGGTCCAGATGGCATATTAGTTGCATACTCACCCAGCTGTCCAGGTAAAGATATAATTCGTCTCTTTATAGAATATATTATGCCCAATCCATATTGATCGGTCTTACTGCGAGCACGGTAACCGACCCGAACCCGAAATACTTCAACCCGACCTGAACCCGAAATGAAAGGAAAGTAAATCATTTTTTAATTCAATTACGAAAAGTAATCTACAATTATATCTCTAATACCAATTTTATGTTTTATATAGAAAAATGGACAAGTCTACATTCTTTAATATTCAAATATAGTAAAACCTCGGGATTGTTGAATAGAATCCTACTTCGGGTCGAGTTGTTCCTAATTATTTTTTTTTCTGGTTGCAATGATTCTAAGTTTCTTTCTATGGGTCGGTTTCAGCCTAGAATAATTTTTGGTAGCCCTATTTAGATTTTTTGCAAGTCGGGGTTTTAGAAGTTTCATAATAGGTTTGAGCAGTACTATGTTTCAGATGAAAATACATACATATATTTAAATAGGAATGACAATATATTAAATTTACTGCAGAAGAAATAAAATGTCAATAATGCGTGTGATCATAGATTATTCTTTCCTTAAGAAAAGAGTAATGTTAGACGTGCAAGGCAATTAGTTCATAGGGAACTACTCTATGGATGAAATTTTAATAATACGATGATAATCAAATAAGAGTTGCTCACAATTATCCCAATCTCATTATCTCACAATTATCTGGAGAAAGTTGTGAACAGTAGCACTTAATTAATCTATCGTTGCTCCATTGTAGCGATCACTTATGCTAACCATAAAGTTTAAGTGCCTGTCCTCTCTTACAATAAACGCAACAATTTCAATTACCTCTGCAGAAATTGACTGCCTTAATCATTCTTCGTAATCAGTTTGGAGTCATTCGACTTCTGTGAAACTTTTTGAGATCTCAAAATATCAGCAAATTTTCTGTATTGGAATCCCCTTTTTGTTAAAAGCAGTTTCCCCAGCAAAATACAACCATGTAAAATTAACGACATTTTTCGTGGAAAAAATTATGATTATGAAAATAGTTTTTTGTGACTCTTTAAATATATTTTTTCATTGTGACGAACAGATGCGTTAGATTATACTTAAAATTTTCATTTACGCCAAATTTTACCTAAAATACTTCAATTATTTTAGCAATATTTGTAACTTTATTTGGCTAACTATCTTTCCCATATCTTTATAAAGATGCATGCATTACAAGTTTCATACCTTCTATTTCATACCTGCCATTAGTTATAACTATAGGCAGGTCTAAATATATGAAGTTCATGTTGACAGATATTACGAAATGTAATCTCAAATGAAGGCTATAAAATAAATCATACTCAGTAAATTATTTTCCTCTGTCAACATGATTCATAAAAGCAATTATGAAAAAAACTTGTTATTCAAAACAAGGAAGTTTACGATTATAAATAAATACTTTATATAAACATTTTATCGCATATCCAAGAAATCAAGACATTTGAACAATCTATAAACTAAACTGTTTAAGCCACTATAAATATAAATAATGTAATATTAAGATTAGTGATACTAATAGCCTGTTTTTGTCTTCAATAATGTATAATATATATTTTTTACACTTACTTGTATTCCAAACTCTCAAAAGGAGAGATGCGATGATTTTATGCAGCAATTATAACTAATTAAATCCTGTTTCTTTCTTTAAAAGTTCAAATCTACATTCTTTTACAAGTCACAAAAGTAATCATGTGTGCTCAAAAATAACACAGAATATTATAGCATTAGCAGTGGATCAGAATGGAAAATGACTAGACTTTACAGATCATATTACGCTGATGACGGATTCCAGATAAACCACGGATATAAAACATAAATACAAGGTAAGCTAATCTTCTTTTACCTATGCTTTTATAATTGAGATATGAATAAATAATAAACAAATAAACTGTGAAGAACAACGAATTTCGCGCAAACACTTTGTTAGATAAGTTGAAATACGTCTAACAGTTTATTTATGTGCACAGTATATTTAATGAATCAATGTAATACGAGTAATTATGAGTAATACGAAGAAAGCTTATCTTGGCATGTAATTACAACAAAACAATAAACGAAGTTTAAGGGAACTTTTTCCCAAAATATTTTCTGTTACTCACGCGGAAGAAGCAATATCGTTAAAAAATATTAATCATTGCAGCACAAATAAATAGCTAGTCAGTTTATCGACGAGCAAATAAGAATGAATGAACCAAAGTGATAATTTTGAACGCCTGTGCTTTATTTGAGGTTAGGAAAAGGGTATGGAAAGAATCGGGGTTAAACGTGTTGACCTTCTGAGGAGAGGGGTAGTTTCCCTTTAAATTATACAGGTGAGTTATTAGGGGTAGGTCCGTTTGAAGTACTAATAATGATATAGTTGGATAAACCTGATAAATATAAATTTTCTACGTCTATGGAAACACCTGGGAAAGTTCATACCAGCAATATGTTTTATGCCCACTGTATTCAAGCTATTTTCGTGTAAGACTACCTTATAGACGTAACTTTGAAAATGGAAAGAACTATAACCATCGATGCTTTAACAAATTATTTGAGATATTCATTTACAATTAGTTTTGCTACTATAAAATTGGCAAATGTCTAAGGACATAGAAAATACCAATCTACTATTTACCATGACATAAAGAATTCTTCTGATCAAGAAAAATATTTATAATCTCTATTCCTGTCATATTTTTGTTTTCCTAAAATCCTACTTTGCACTTTCATAATGGATTTTTTTTTTAACAATTGGTTTCAAATTTGTAAACATTGCTTGGTTATAATAATAGTAATAACAATAAATTCCTTGAAAATATCTGAGAAAAATCTTAAATTAATGCTACTAACTGCAATTTTTTTCTTTAATTAAACATTTCTATTAAAATGAAAGCTGCAATATCTTTAAACTATGGAACAATAATAAAAATCTTTTAGAGTTATATTTTTTATCGACTGTCATTCTTACCAAATATCTTCTTCAAATTTATATCAGCTATGAAAACAAACGAAATATTTATTGTTAGCTTACCTATTATTTTATTTTTATGTAAAAAAAAAAAAGAAAAAAGTAAACTAAATTTTTAAATATTTTCAGCAATGGAAAAAGTTTCATCGTAGTTTAAAATCTGCGACATCAGTAAAGTACTTACCTTTTTTAATGAAATGAATGAAACTTTTTCGCAAAATATAATTAGTTTCGTTTTGAAAGAAAATCTATAAATTTAATGTAATAATAGGGTATACAAAGAATTTAAATTTAAACTTACACTATGTGCAAAAACTACTTAAAAGATGTGACAATATTCAAAAAGATGTTAAATTATTTTAATACCTTAGTACTGTAAAAAGTTCTGAGTATGTCAATCAAATTGTAAGTTAGATGGTAGCGTACGGCACACCTTTCTTTCGAATCTTAAATTAATCTTAATTAATTAAAAGACGAAGAAAAAACTAATTACATATTATTGTTAAATGTTGGATTCGGGACAATTATATCTCCAGTTATAAAACGGAGTCTGGATTAATATCTTCGAAGTACTTAAAGTCTATAAATATAGTAGTGCACATACGCTGAAGTTCATAGTCTAATAATATAAAACAACAGTTTTTAAACGTTGACACTGTCTAACTCATTCCAATTATTCTAGGACAGATAATTGTCATCATTACTTATAGTTCAAAGCACGCTCGTGTTGGGCCCCGGTGATTCTCCACTTTTCGCAGCTTTTTTCTCTATCACATCAACATCATATTTCATCTACAAAATCTTTCTCTCGCTCCAAGAGCGCTTGCTGCCTCTCTCTTTCGAGACTTTTTCTCAACTCCCTTAACTTTCTCAACCCCTCTCCATCGGGAGGCGTTTATCTCGTCCACTCAAATTGTAGCCAAAAGGTGAGGTCACTCATAATCAGACCCGTTCCTGGATCTCTACCTAGGAAACACGAAATCGTAGTGCACCTCTCATCAAGGTGATATATTTTTTCCGCAGCGGTCATTTGTAACCGAGGTCTTTTCCTAACAGGGTGCAATACTTGGAATTCTTTTGTTCAGGATTCTTCTCAACACAAGAAAAAGCAGTTCTATTCAGATCACTTAAAAAGTTACCGACATGAGAAAATATTCCAGTAAAATTAGTTTCACTATGCAGAGATTTTCGTCAAGGTTATTCCCACGCCCAGAGAAATTTCTCATTTAAAAGAAAATCGTCGCAACACCCGCCCCTTAAGAGGATTCTGTCGGGTATGGCACGAAAAATCACCAGAAAGCAATATCAAATCTGTAAGCTCTATTACACCAGAGTGGCAAAAAATAATAAAAAACATTGATATCTTATTTTAAATCGCACTCTGATAAAAGCTGATACACTTTTTACACTATTTGAGAATGCTCATTTTTAAATAATTCAATACTTAATAAAGAAAAATATCTGACCAGACTTTTAATTACACGTAATACACAAACAATTTACAAAAATAAATAACTATATACAAAAATTTCTTTAATGAGTTTATTCTACCCTGCTAAGGCAGTCAACATGAGCAATGTCTTTGCCAGGCCGATGTTTAATAGCGTAATGGTACGGTTGCAGAGTTAGAGCCCATATAAGTAATCTAGGATTATTTCCAGACTTTCTTTTCAAAAAAACTACGGATTGTGTTCCGTCTCAATAGAAAATTTCTGGCCGTCAATATAATCCGTTAATTTTTTAATTGCAAAAATAATTCCGGCACACTCTTTTTCCGTTGTACTAAAACTTTTTTCGGTCTCTGAGAATTTTCTGCTTAAGTAGATTATGGGATGTTCTTCGGAACCTTCTCTTTGCGCTAGAATTATTCCAACTCCTTTTTCGGAAGCATCTGTTTGCACTATAAATTCCTTTTGGTAATTCGGATCATATAAAATTGGTTTTTCGATAAGTTTTGTTTTTAAGGTTTCAAATGATTTACTCATTTCTTCGCTCCAAACTATGCGCTCCTTTTTATTTTTTTTCCTTCAATGCACGCGTCAGCGGTTCTACAATGATAGCATAATCTTTTATGTAACGGGGGTAGTACCCCGCCATGTCTAAACATCTGCGAATTTCAGTCTTATTCTTCGGAATTGGTAATTCTCTTATCGCTTGTATTTTTGCTTCTGCCGGGCTACGGCGCTCCTCCCCCACTACATGTTCAAGATACTTCACTGTTTTTTGAGCGAACTTACACTTTGCTAATTTAATTTTCAATTTCGCTTCATTAACCCTTTTAAGTACTATTTCTAAATGCCTCATGTGATCTTCCCGATTTTCTGAAAAGATGGCCATGTCATCGAGATACAGCAAACAAAATTCCCCAAGACCTCTCAACACTTTATCCATAAATTTCGAGAATCTGTAGGAAGCATTTAACAATCCGAAAGGCATGACACATGGTAAAATAGAACCAAAACTAGTAACGAAAGCGTCCAATTTTTGACCCCTTAGAGTCACAGGAAGTAGCCTTTCGTCAAATCCAAAACCTTAATGTACTTTGTATCAGCTACCTTTTCTACCCTTTCTTCGATATTCGGTAAAGGATAAAATTCTGCCTTCGTGATCTCATTTAGCTTCCTATAATCGATACAGGGTCGCGGGTCTTTACCTGGGGCCTCAACTAAGATCATTGGTGAGGTATAATCGGATTACTCTTCCACTATGACAATTAGATCTAACATTCTTTTTATTTCCTTACGAAGAATTTCCGTCTGCCCGGGTGACATTCTGTACGGCCTCAATTTAACTGGTTTATTCTCTGACAATTCAATATCGTGCTCGATTAAATCTATGCGACCTGGATCGCTTGCAAAAACTACACTAAATAGATTCAACAAATTTTCTTATTGCTGTAGTTGTGCCGAAGTGCATCGGGATTCCAAATTACTCTCTTTTACGACTTTATCGAATTTATAAATTTCAGAATCCGCACTAGGAAATATGATTTCTAGATCTTGATTTTCCTCAATCTCATTTATTTCTCGCTTCAAAATATTCACTAATTCTATCCGTTTCCTATAAGGCTTTAACAAATTGATATGATAAATCTGTGATTTTTCCCGCCTACCTGGCATGTTAACAATGTAATTTGTTTCGGATATCTGTGCTTCTATTATTCCAGGTCCTATCCAACTAACTGACATCTTATTCGGCTTATTAGTTACTAGGACCTCATCTCCCACATTGAATTTCCTTTCCACGGTCTTTTTGTCATACCAAACTTTTCTTTTGTCTCGTGCTAAAGTCATGTTTTCGATAGCGAGATCCTGACATCTTTTTAATCTGTTAACGAGATTAAAAACATATATTCCGTTACGAGTTCATTTTCCTCTGATTCTCCCATCCATTTTTGAAATAATAAAGTTTCAGGTGTTCTCAAATTTTTCCCATGTACGAGTTCGGACGGGCTGAAACCTGTGGAGTCATGCGTTACCGTCCTCCAAGCTAGCAATGCGTACGGTAAATTCGCCTCCCAATTTGATCCATTCTCTACACATAACACCTTTAGAAGTCGCTTAACCGACCTGTGAAATCGTTCGACGCTATTGGTTTGGGGGTGATACACCGATGAACGTCCTATTTTTATCTCGAATTTCTTGAGAAACGCCGTCATTAATTGACTCGTAAAACTTTTACCGTTATCTAGTTTTATTTCTACGGGAAATCCTAATCTACTGAACACTAACATTAGTGCTTCAACAATCGTTTCAGATGTCATATCAGGTATTGGAATCGCTTCAGGGTATTTCGAAGATAAACGCAAGGCAAAAGACGCAGAGAGACAACAGCTATTAGTTTTTCCCTGATGAAGGCCGAGTATCGGTTGAAAACGTTTTGGTTTTTAAAATGACTTTAATGCGTTTTTAAAGGATTTTATTATATTTGAAGCACCTTTAAGCAATGTATTTACATTTATTTGTATCTTATGTATGTTAATTATTAATCAAGGTGAATTTTACACTGAAATTTTAGTCTTTTTTTAATGAATAAAAATTCTGGCGAAAAAAATTGCAGCATGTAATTTTTCTATGTAGAATCGTGCGGAAAAAAAGTAAACATCCCCTACTAACTCTGTAGCTAATTATAATGAAGTGTTTTACTGGTACAAAACTGGTCTACTTTTAAACGATGTATATAAAATTTGCTGAGGGGCCATCTACAAATCAAAATTAGACCAAAGTTTATTTTTTCTTAATGCCAATAACCAATTTTGACAATATATTTTAAATCTTCGGTTCAAACTATGCCTAGACACGAAATTTCAAGTCATTTGGATGATAAGTTTTTTGAATTGTGAACATTCAAAAGTTAGAGATTCTAGTGATAAATTACATTTTCATATTTTTATTAATATCTCGGGAAATTATAATCCTAATGTGATAATTTTTTGTGTGGTTGTAATACTAAAAAAAAAAAAACCAAACATAAATATATTGAATTTGCAATTTTAAAAATTTTATAATATGAATTATGAATAATGAAATTCATATTCGAAAAAAATATGAATTGAAACCTACAATTTTTTTAATAGATTTATATTCATTATGTCCTGTTTCATGCGAATTCTCAATTTCAAACTTTTCTTCCAAGTAGTTTTCGAATTATGATATTTTTTAAAAAAAACGTCAAAATGGTGGTTTAAAATGCTGTCTAGGATGTGCAGAAAAGCATAATTTGAAAAATATAGATTTTACTCATTTTATTGAAATATTTAGGCTGACAACAGTCGAAACATATTAAGCGTGTGAAATGGTCATATTGGCCAGAAATAATGCATTATTAGAAGTGACATAGCCATTCTGTAACATTTCAACAATCGAATAGCAAACTTCAGCCCCTAAAATAGGCTCATTTTAAAATAATTAATTTCTCTGAAACTAATCGTTACGAATTTCATGAAAATTTGTTTTTAGGTTATTGAAGGGTGTAGAATTTATTTATGCTGTCAAACTTGGGTATTGCTATTGATAAAAAATTAAAGGTTTGCCTCGTTTTGATATGCAGATGTCCCCTAAGCAAATTTTATGTACATCAACGCGATTTGCATAACTACAGGCATACACACATTAAAATTTTATTAAAAACAATTAAAATATAGTTAAAAATATATATAAACGTCTCGGCTATTTTCTGAGCCCTCATCAGTAAACGAGCAGAGTCACAAAACAGCAAGAGCCACAGTAAACAAAAAAACAGTTAAAATCACGGTCTGTAGTTATGCAAATTGTGTTAATTATTAAGTAATCCAGACGTAATTATGTATGTATTTTTAAAAATTTATGTACATCGTTTAAAAATTGACTTTATTTCCAATCGTTTGGTACAAGTAACTTTCTTCTATTATAATTAGTTGCAAAGTTAGTAGGGTGTGTTCACTTTTTTTCCCCACGACTTTACCGGGAACATCGGTATGTACAGAAAAAGATCGACATAAACAAACTTTTAGCGTATGTATGCTTGAATGTTAGGATGAAAGTCTTTAAGTTAGAAAAAAATCCACAATATACATGTAAAATACGTAAAGTAAAAAAGAATCGTGTAAAAAACGGAACATTTTCGGCAGAAAAAAAGTTGCTAGAAAATTCATATGTGTACAAGAAATACCTGTACATAGAGAACACGTTTATATCTGTCGATATTTTTCTGAATGTGCAGATATTTTTGGTACATACAGAAACTCCCTAGCAAATTTTGCTACGACATTTTTTTTTTCTTTAACACTGCATAATGCAGTTTGAGCTGAAATACAACCCAGTATTTTGAAGTTAGAAAATTTAACAACGTTGTAATCGCGATTTTTCTTGTTGCAAAATGCAACTTTCAGCTTATTTTTTTCTCAAAAGACTGTTTATAAAGCCTTGTCATTTGAATTGAATAAAATGATGAAAGATCAAATATTATATTAACTATAAAAATGTTTTATTTTATGTCCATTAATCATAACAACCATACAATATATATTTAAAAAAAACATGAAAATATATACTAAAAATAATTTAATTGCTTAAAAGATGTCAGATATCAATAAAAAACATTATAATATGACATGTTTCGACTGATTCATTCAATCATCATCAGAATAAGTAAAAATCACAAGTAAAATGTACATAAAACACTTGAATGCAATATTAATCTCTATGACAAAGTGAAGATAAAAATATAATAGATGTAAAATATAATAGGGGGAATAAATACAGCTTTATCAAGACTTAGTAAAAAAGAGAATATCAATATCCTACTCAATGAAAGTAAATATATTTATAGATCTTATTTTTATTAAGGGAATCAATTGAAATATATGTAAGAGGTTCAAAAGTATGTAATGATACGTTATCATTTCGTATTCCGAATATTATTCGGGTTGAACAACTTTGGGAAACGGACACTAAGTGGAGCAACGGGCAATATTGAAAATATAGAGAACGTTGTACCTTCACTTTATCATAGAGACTGATCTCGCATTCCAGTATTTTATGTATATTGTGCTTGTGATTTCGATTTATTCTGATGATGATAGAGTGAATCAATCAAAACATTCCATATTTTAGACATCTGACTTCTTTTAAACAATCAATTTATTTTTAGGATATATTTTGATTTTTTTTTTGTTGTTGTTGTTGTTGTTGTTGTTTTTATACAGAGTGTCTAAAAATTAATTGGGCAAAAAGAATGATTTATTGAATGGAATTGACAGTAAAAAAATTACACTACATGTTGTAAGATAGAAAAGTAGTACAAGTTTACCATTATCACAAATGTTCAATGTGGCTGCCTTTCGTGACACTGCAAATGTCCCAAATGACAGCATTTCGCTTTTTCAGCACCATTGTACGTCTCCACTACCTTAATGCCGAACAAGAATGATTACCGCTCGCTAAGCGATAGCGCCAGTTATGAGCAATCAATGAATAACCTTCGGCAATATTACTACTAGTCTGACTTTCAACTAGTTAATTCCATTTAATATTTCGGAAGTTCTGAACGTATGAAATTGCCCAACTAATTTGTAAGACACCCTGTATATATTTTATGATGGTTATGATGAAAGCTGATTGAAAAATGGAAGGCTATTTTGAATGATAGAAGCTTTTATAACGAGTCTCAAGAAGTTACGCACTTTATTGTTTCTTTGAATGAAAACATTATTTTAAATATTATCATTCTTTTCAGAGTCAAATCTACATTCATTTGGAACATGCTAAAATATTTACAAAAAACCTTAACAGTAACAGAAACGATGACATAGACTCTAGTACCAGCATTTATACTGTGCAAAAGTCTTTTGTTGAATTGAATGCCTATCAGTTCATCAAGTTCGAGCATTAAATAGTCAGTCCAGCCTTCTATCACACGTAGAATAATTTGTCTACTTTTAGATCACAAACCTTTAGTTTTTTTTTTTTTTTTGGGGGGGGGGGCGGTGGGGGAGGTGGTTGCTTTATTGGCATGTTTTATTTCCGTGCGAGAAGATCTATAAATACTTTTGCATTTTTGTCTATAAAATGTATTTTGCCTCACCACTGGTGCATCAATAAAACTTCCAGGTGAGACAGATTTTTAATGCTTTCAATTGCTAATCTTTTTATTTTTCTCCTTTCTATTACAAAATATATTTTCTAAAATAAGAACTTAAAAAAATATATTATGATATAATTACAAGAAATATATCAACTATTTTAAATGAAAGCACACATCTTATTCAAAATTAGCTTAAAATTATAGTTGCTAAAATGGAACGTCACAACACAGAAAGTGTAAAACTGGAATGTAAGAAGACAACCTGTGATAAGAGGACAGAGGCGTAAAATAAAAAAAAAATCCCGCAAATTGCATGAAGTAATTAATTCGTCTCACGAGTTAAACTTAAAACAAAGAGAAGAAGATTATGCAAAATTATTATTTTGTTGTGTAAATTAGATCTATTTTTAACACTTTCCAACATTGTTGAAAAGTGTTTATGAAATCGGTTTGTCTGGTCGTCTGTCTCTCTGCCTGTCTGTTTGTCCACGCTCTAACTCGCATAAATATGCTCGGATTTCCATGCAACTTATATATGTTAAGGATATTTACCATGGCATATTATCGGTATTGAATATGGAGTGTGTAGGATTCATAGTTCATTTACAGCGACTCACAAAATAATTCCCTTACATTACGGTATACGGCGGAAAATCGGTGTATTTTAATGACATTGTACTGACTATTTGAAATGTATTGAAATAGATATCTAACAAAAATATAACAAATGCAGCAATAAAATGCCGTCATTAAAGAAAATCGACAAAAAAAGGCTATATAATGATTCATAGGCGTTCATTTGTTTGTAACATTAATGTAGACGATTTCAGTCGTGACATCAGTCATGACGTTTTGGTTGGAAACTGGCTCCAAACAAATAGTTGCTATGTTGTATTTTCTATTTTGTTTGTGTATTGCAGCTATATCTTATATTTATATCTCACAACTAAGTGTTTTAATATTTGATATGTACTGGTAACATTTTCCACGATTTATATTTAAAAAGAAATGACGCATAGCAACCGTTTGTTTGGAGTCAGTTTCCAACCAAAACATCATGACTGACGTCACACTGAAAGCGTCTACAGATACTTAAAATTAAATATAGTTTATAATAGCTCCACGTTTAAACAGAAATTATTCGTTTATATTTTTTTCAAAATAGCACGTATTTTAATTACATTTTCTTTCAGTTGTTATAAGAAAATGGCAACAAAAAGATATAATTGCTATTTTTCAACTATTTTCCCTTTAATTTCTATATAAATTGAGTACTTGAGTTGCCAAAATTAAACGATATTTCTTAGTTATCCCGTCGACCAATTTCACCAAATTATATAAATCGCCAAAACCACTCGCCAAATTATACACATTGACATAATTTTTTATTTTAAATAACGAAAGAACAAATAAATTAATAAAATATTAATAAAAATACAAATAAAACGTCGAATTAATGGTTTTATTGGCATTTAATATTAAAATGAATTAATTAATTAAGGGCAACCATTATTGGCAATTAATCTTACAATTTGGCGACAGTAATTTGGTCGATGGGATAACTAAGAAGTACCAATTAAACAAATGGTGCTAAAATTACAAAAAAATTAATATTTCAAAAATAAATGGAAATACAGTTTTCAAACAAATTGCATTTAAAAGTACTTTTTTTTTCAATACGATGGTATAAAAATTAAAAATGTTCGATGCTTAGAAATTTAAAAAATTGCTATAGAGCATTTAATCGTACAATGATACATGTGCTTTGTTTATTGCTGCCTTCTGTAAGGTAACATTATTTTTTGGAGACAAAATAAGCTAGGAGAAGGAAATAGCATACCGTACCGGGGGCTAATAAGCAGTTAAACTAAAGAATCTCCTGAAATCGGAGTGTCTTAAAATATTTGGCAACAATGCTATAGCGCTTTTGCAACGAACGTAAATAACAGCTGCGGCTAAAAACGACGAAGAAAATGATGATGGTTTCTTTCAATGATCGGAGTACTTCTATCAGAAATGAAATGCTATTTTTCTGGTGACTGAAAATAGCAGTTACACTATAGCTAAAACAATGGTATCATAATAAAATAAAAAAGTAAAAAAATATTAAATTAGGACTGGTTCAAATCGCTGTTAATGAAAAAGTATTTCTCTCAAAGCAAAATAATTTTACCAATTTTAATTAACTGTAAAATGCTAAAAAGTAAAGAAATAATTTCATTTTAAATTTTATTACGTTCGCCTCATTAATCTTTGCAATATACGAAGTTTTTTTTCTGAAAACTTTTCACTGAAAACGAAGTTAATAATTTTGATGTGGTCTAAAAATAAATGAAATTCAAAAAATATCAAAAATAACAACAAAAATTCGTTCTTGAAGCTTATTAATTTAAAATTCAACTGGTGCCATATTGTCCGCTTGGAAATGTACTCTCCAAAAATTTATAAAAACATTAGGAATTTTTCTAATTTTCGGAGCATTCCGAGCAAACTGCGAAGTTATTTAATTGACCGGAAAATACGTTCTCTGAATGTAAACTTCTGAATCATTTTCCGCGATTAGAAATTCAAGTCTGCATAATAATATCAAGAATCGGAGAGCGAACTTTTAAATTCTTGCGAAAGTGGTTTAGAGTGTTTAAAGAACAATTTTTGAGATTCGAAATTTTTAGAATTCTTCAGACGGTCCAGGAGCACTGTTGCCATTTTATCGTATTTTTCTATTCAGAAATTCTGAGTTCATATAGAAATTCCAAATAATAATGTTCGCTTTATTCAATCACAGAATATCAGTCATTAATTAAATCAAAAATTACTATTCGGAATTTCTCGTATGAATTCGAAATTTCTTAATCAAAAAATATGCTTAATTATCAATAATTGTATAGACGGGAAAATCTCCCTCTCTTTTATTTTCTCTTTCTTACACTTTTATTAAACTCAGAAAGTACCTTAGAGTGGGCGGCGAACCTTTTCACATCCGCATGCCAGTTTTTTCCAAAAATATTTTACGTGGCCATAACGTAATAACAACAACAAAAAAAGGAAAATAGTGGATCAAAATTACATTAATTTATTATTATTATTATTATTCTGATTAAAAAATGTGGGTCACATACATGTAGGTATTACACCTTAATTGCATTGCGCGGCACTGCAATTTATTTCCAGTATCACTCGTAAATGTTAATCGAGTTTTTCTCTAGATTTCTTTCCATCGTTTTGTACTAGATGCTACAAAATTTTTACGCGTTATTAATTCTATATTATTATCAATCAGAAAATGAAAAAATGTTTTGCTGACGTCAGGGTAAAAACGGATATCCCAGAAAGTAACATAGACTATGTCTTATTTACCTTATTCAAATATTTTTCTTAACAATTCAAAATTTGGCGAAATAGCACCGAAAACTGGCGATATCAAGCAATTAAAATAATAAAACTTTGTAAAAAATCACCATAAAATAAAAACAAAACACAGGACGCGTTTCGAGTTAAAAACACAACAGCTCGTCATCAGCTACAGCATACACGTGTCCGCAAGCGAACAAGTTCAAAAATTTGAATTGTGTTTTGTTTTTATTTTATGGTGATTTTTCACAAAGTTTTATTATTTTAATTCAAAATTTCCTTATTTTCATTGAAAATCAATGGGCATTTTGCCTATAAAATTTAACTTTTTTTTTTATTTATTGTTGCCAATAATTCAAAAACCGTAATAATAATTTGGCCACAGCAATTAATTTTCAATTGAAAGCTTTCCACGTGAAAAATGAAATGGAAATAAACTTTAAATAATTATGTAAGAAAATCACTTGTTATCACTCTTAGCATGTATGACTTAACTTTAGTTTAAGAAATATATATTTTATAAGAATTAAAAAGAGGAATGAAACTGACATTTTCGAATATTTGGAAATCGACAGTACAAGGAACAGTACAAGGAACATGTATATATGTACAAAAATAAGATGAATATGACATCATATTTGTAACAAAAGGACATCTTCAAACATTTGTTAATACAAGGAGCATTTTATTTTATATTTTGCGTTGTATGAAGACGATCGTACTCAAGGAAAAAATAGGCAGTACAGATTCAACACTTTTTTTTTTTTTTTTTTTTTGGAGGGAGGGAGGGAGATAGCGAAAATACCGAATTTAACAAAACGAGATTTTCTTTGAGCTTCAGGGTATGACAGCTACCTTGAAGTTAAAGATAGGTTACCTAGATTCATCACAATTTTATTTTGTGTTTATAACGCCTTTCTAGTGGGAAATAGAGTAACTACATTTTTATTTTATTTTTTTTATTTATTTATTTATTTTTTTTTTTTTTTGAGGAAGGGAGGGAGATAGCGAAAATACCGAATTTAACAAAATGAGATTTTCTTTGAGCTTCAGGGTATGACAGCTACCTTGAAGTTAAAGATAGGTTACCTAGATTCATCACAATTTTATTTTGTGTTTATAACGCCTTTCTAGTGGGAAATAGAGTAACTACATTTTTAATATTTTTTTTTTTTTAAATAAATCATTAGAATAAACTCCTGCCGGTCAAATTTATGTTTAATAATTTTTTTCACATGATAGTTTTTTTGTCGTTGGTAGCGCCTCTGGTGGAAAATTGCATAAACTAAAACTTTAATAATAGATTTTTTTTATGGTTTCTCATATGGCACCCATGCTCTAAGTTAGAATTAGATAATAAAAATACAACAAAATTTACTCTTGTCTATATAGCGCTCGCTAAGGGAAATATGGTAACCAAATTTATTTTTTATTTGTAAATTTGACTTTTTTTAATGCTTGACTGTATGACAGCTTATTGAAATTAAAAATGGGTAGCACGGTTATAGCACCCTTTTGCGTTTAAACTGTCAGGTGGTAAATAGGGAAAAAAATAAAATTAAAAAATGGGTTTTATGTTTAATATTCATGCATATATATATATATCATTATATATGTGTACCTTGGGCAAGAAATATCATCTGATAATAGTATCATGAATGAAATCAATAGAAGAATAAGAAATGGATGGAGTGCTTTTGGGAAGAACAATATTATTCTGAAGAGTAGCATGCCCCTGTGTTTGAAAAGAAAGGTATTTAACCAATGTGTTTTGCCTGTCCTAACTTATGGAGCAGAAACATGGACGCTAACAAAACGGATGGTACAAAGATTACAAACAACACAGAGAAGTATGGAAAGATGTATGCTAGATATAACTAGAAGAGACAGAAAAAGAATAACCTGGATAAGAAGACAGACGAAAGTTTTTGACATTATTGAAAGAATTAAACGGCTAAAATGGAAATGGGCTGGGCACATCGCAAGAAGACAAGACAATAGATGGAGCACAAACACCCTACAGTGGTATCCCAGAGATGTAAAACGGCCAAGAAGACGACCTCAAGTAAGATGGAGTGATGAAATCAGAAAAGTAGCCGGTGTAAATTGGATGACTAAAGCACTAGACAGGAAACATTGGAAAAATCTGGGGGAGACCTACATCCAGCAGTGGATTGAAAACGGTTGATGATGATGAAGATGATGATGATGATATATATATCATCAACAACAACAACAACAACCGTTTTCAATCCACTGCTGGATGTAGGTCTCCCCCAAATATTTCCAATGTTTCCTGCCTAGTGCTTTAGTCATCGAATTTACACCGGCTACTTTTCTGACTTCCTCACTCCATCTTACTTGAGGTAGTCTTCTTGGCCATTTTACATCTCTGGGATGCCACTGTAGGGTGTTTGTGCTCCATCTATTGTCTTGTTTCTTGCAATGTGCCCAGCCCATTTCCATTTTAGCCGTTTAATTCTTTCGATGATGTCAAAAACTTTCGTCTGACTTCTTATCCAGGTTATTCTTATATATATATATATATATATATGTATACATATAAGGCTTCATAATAAACTTCTGAGTGTGGGAAATTGATAGTTTGATTACATGATGGTTCTTCTTCTTCTTCTTCTTCTTCTTATTATTATTATTCTGGAAACACTACTGTTGGAACTAAAATTTTATTAATCGGATTTCTCTGTCTCTCTCTATCCGTACTCTAAATCGTGAAATATACTCTGTTTGGCATGCAATTTTCATATCTTAATCTGGTTCACGATAGAATGCTCACTATTGAAAATGAACTAGTATATAGGATCTATAATTTGTTTACAGAGACACAGCAAAAAGATTTCCGTTACGTTATGGCCTATGGGCTGTGCATTTTATTCAACTTGCTCATTTAAATTTCTTTTTTTATTGCATGAAAAAATGAAATTCCTTAATAATACGTTTAATTTTGGAAAGTGTTTCATAATCTCTGCCAGATGCATGATTTTTAATTCTTGTTCTGCCTGTAAGCTGGTTCTTCTTGTGAATTTTTCCTGTCACGCAATTTTAAAAGTGTCTTTCACTGTACAGATTATATTTTAATAAAACTCACAAGGATAATTTAAAAAAAAAAAAAAAAAAAAAGAAGCAATTTAACAAATTACAACGACCATTTGGAAAATGATTTTTTCGAAAACTAGAATTTAAGACATAAAAAATCGCACGGAGTTGATCATACATTACGTGCGCCATGAATTAAACATTAATAGTGTTATTACAAATAAAAATTGCAAGCGACAAAAATCGCCTGCGACTCCTCAGATTTCCTGAAACTGACGTATTATCCACCTGAAGCTTACGTATTATCCAAGCATTTCACTGGCTGTTCGGGAAGAGGTTTTTCCATCGTCAGATTTCCAAGAAATCTGACGACCCATTTTAAATGAAATTTCATTCTTAAATTTCTAAACATCCCACAATGTTACTTTTTACACCTTCGTATATAAAAAAAAATGTACTTTTAAATGCAATTTGTTTGAAAGCTGTATCTCAATTTGTTTCTGAGTTATTAATTTTCTTTTGTAGCTTTTATTACTTTTTTGTCATAGTGGCAACAGAAGTATCCATCTCTGTTGAAAGTAAAGGGAAATACAGATTACTGTACAGACCAACCAGAAAACGAATAAAATGCGGATTCAACCAATAAAAAGCCTCAGATATGCTTTTGATATACTACCCTGACGAGGACAATAACACCATTTTTCCACATGATTAAAAAAAGTTAGTAAGATTGGGAGTTGGCAAAGCATTTCGATTCATTCAAACAATAGTTCTGAAAATTCACGCGGAATGGAAAATATTAAAAAAATAGATACATCAAAACGAATTTATAATTTTAAATATAATCTTATCTTAAGGCATCTTTGCTCTTTAAAACTAATAACAGATCGAAAGAAATGAAAGATAGCCTTATTAATTATTCGCTAACGAAAATAAATTATCAGACACCAACAATATCTCTATCCATTTATTCAGTCAAAAATGCAGGTTCTTTCGCCCTAAATTACTTTCATAACTTTGGCAAAAATAAAGATATAGTAACAATATTTTCGACAGATTTATTTTGCTTTCTGTGACATTACGAGAATTTCTAGAAAAGGCCATCGTCCGTGTCCACTCTCGACTATGTTGTCCATAATTTGGAACGTAGCTGGCAATGTGCAGGATGTCAATAAAAACGATTTAAAAGCGCTTTAATATTTTACCTGTGCGAGATGTGCAGCCAATATAAATCGAATTCCAGAAATCATGACTCGTTGAGTTTTGATCGTAGAAGAATGAAATTTTTACTGTCTTATTTGTCAGAATATGGTAAAATATATTCTAAATATCTTTTATAGAACCCACGGGCAGAATAAAATATTTTAAATGTAACTTTTTGAAAATTACTGGCAAAAATACATTATTCATATTACTATTGAAAATTACATTAAATTTGCAACGTAATCTTAGCATTCCGTTATTTTGAATTGTTTTGCAATTTTCATTGTCTATTTATCTCCAACTTTAAAAACGCGTTTCAATCTTTTTGGGACACCCTGTGTATGATGTGTATGATGTAATTGATCGAACTACAGTGCACTTCCAGCACTTTCCGTAATGTCATCGTATTTAACACAAAACAAAATTAGCCTGTTGAAAATGTCATTAAAACATCTTTATTTTTAAATGTACTATTATGCAATAATTGTAATATTTGTATAATAAGTTGTAATATATGTAATAACTGTAAATATTATACAGACATACATACAATAAATACAATAAACCCAACTGGGGTGAAACATTAGCCAGAGTCCGGAATCGAACCCAGGACCACAATTGTGTTGTTGATGGACTGTTGAATGCAGGCGTTATTTATGTGTGTATGTGTGTTTTAATATATATTGTAGTATGTGTGTTTTATTATAATTATCGTAGATAGATGTAATAGTAAAATCTATTCATTGTTGTCCTGTCATCCAAGGCTGTCGTATAGATGGCCGGTGACTTCCCCAACATGGTTTATTAATGAGCAATTGCAGACCAGGGCGTCGGCCGGAGTAGCTCAGTGGTTAGAGCATCAGTCTTGTATACTGTGGTCCCGGGTTCGATTCCTGGCTTTGGCTAATTTTTCACTCCAGTACGATTTATTGTATGTATGTCTGTATAATATCTATATATACCTTTAACTGTTGAATGCAGGCGTTGTTTATGTGTGTATGTGTGTTTTAATACATATTATAGTATGTGTGTTTTTTATTATCTTTATTTTTGTTTGAACGAAACTCTGGGTTTCGTTTGCGGTTTTATACTCAAAAGGTTTAACTGAATAAATGGATTTTGGGCCTGGTTCCCTATATATAAAATATCTGTTTTGCCGCCCCCAAAGAGTCCTGAACATCTTTCTGTTACACCAGCATATAAAACTGCAATAGTCAAAATCAGAACAAAAGTAAATACCATGAACTGGAGGTAACTTTGGCCCAAATTTCTCTGTTTCGTGGCATGTTCAGTATATCCATTCTCTTATTTTATTTTAAAAATGGATATCATGTTAATTTTTTGTTTGCTAAGAGCATGTGGTATTTATGCACCATTATCGTAAATTTGTCGATATTGATTTTTTTTTTTTTTACAAAAAGTTTTTGAAAGTAAGTTTTGGGCCAATGTTACCTTGAATTAGGTTAACATTGGCCCATGTGTTAAAACGAATATTATGGGGCCTACAACATGATGTGGATCAATGTAACCCTATTGAAAAAGACGAGGAGAGAGGTTAAGAAGTGTAAGCATGTAAAAAAACAGTAAATTAGCATATCTATTATCTATATTATAAAGGACAAACATATCTGTGCTTAACGCATACGTCATTCTGCGAATGGCAACACTTTCAAATTTGAAATGAATTTTCGTTTTGCAATTTTCGCTACTGAAAATTTTTAAACTTCTACACATCGCACATTTTAAATTTTTATACCATCGTATGAGGAAAAAAATGTACTTTTACATGCAATTTCTTTGAAATATGTATCTCAATTTATTTTTGAGATATTATTTTTTTAATAGATTTCTGTACCAATTTTGTAATTGTGGCAACAGAAGTACTCCATTTATATTACAAAGGACAATAATCTGTGCGTAACGCTGATGTCATTTTGCAAATAGCAACGCTTCAGGTTGAAATTTCGGTTTGCCAATTTTCGTTTCTGCAATTTTTTAATTTTCTGAACATCGCACATTATAATTTTTTACACTGTCGTATAGGAAAAAAAATCTACTTTTCAATTTGTATCAAAACGGTATTTTAATAATTTGAGTTATTATGGTTTATAAAATAATTTTCAAGAGTGATTTTTTAAATTTATCTTGATCGCGCACCGGCGGGCTCCATTACGAAATATTAATAAACAATTTGCACATAAAAACGAGTTCAGAATTTATCTACGGCTAATTTTCTACAATGAAATTAAAGCTTCGTCAAACAATAAGTAAAAGAATAATATATAAAAAAAGCACGAATTTAACATATGTGTAATCGAACAATTTAATTTTCTAGAGCCGAATTGGGAAAAATATGGGCTTTTACATGTAATTTGTATGAAATAGATAAGTTTTGAAATAGAGTTGCTAGGCAACTGTTAAAGTAAAAGGAAAGAATAATCTTAAATTAGCCTTTTTAAAGGATTCTGCCAAATGTATTTCGATGAAACTTGGACTGTTAATTAGATAATTTTCAAGGGAAGGTTTCAGTATACAAAATGTCCTTCTATGTTGCTTAGCCATACAGTTTTGGGGAAAATTTTGTAATGTGGTGAATTATAGAATTTATTTACTATAAAGAAGACATTTATCTCTTTTCATATAAAAACAAAAGTAAATTGTATATAAATAACAAAAATATTAATATTCATAAATAAAAAGGGTACTTTTCGGTTAGCCGGGCGCCAGTGTTGTATATACATATTTATATACATACATATATGTAGATATACATATAGATACATATACATATATTGTATATGTACACATATGTATATATGCATGTATATATGTATACATACATGTATATAAGTATATATAACATATATATGTATATATAACACTGGCACCCGGCTAACCGAAAAGTATAATAAAAAGTTTATATATAGGAATACATATTTTAAAAAGCATAAAAGATCATTTTATTTATTTTCACAGCTGTTCATATCATTCGGCCACAAATCTCACTTTCTGAAGCCCGAATTGCGCCAAGCTTTTTAACATCTAACAGTACCCATTGATCTTAAAATCGGGAAAACTGGAAAGTATAGATGTAGTTTGTAAAGTATGCCTTAATTAAGGAGATAAATTACGTAATTGAGTCCACAGACAATTGGCATATTTAGTACCGATAAGTTACATAATTGAGTCTACAGACAATTGGCATATGTTAGGGCGTGGTTTGGCGTGCAATTAACTTAGGTTAAGGTTTCAATTGATTCTGTGTTTTTAAAGTGGACCTATTCTATAACCGAATTTATACAGATTTGGCGAAGTTTGGGGGAAATTTTTTTGGAGACCTTTTGCTACTTTTACGTTATACCAAGACCATACCAAAATGTATGCTATTGCGCCATTTATTTCAATCTGAAATGTGCAAAGATTTTTTGGTACTTTTCCATATATAAACAAATATTCCATATATAAAAGCATATATAAATTTACATATATAAAAAAACAAAAAAATTCATCAAGTTTGTTTTCTTAACTGTTTATATCAATTGGCAACAAATCTCACTTTCTGATGCCCGAATTGCTCCAAGCTGTTTAAAAAAAACGCCAAGGCGCCTATAGTGGGAAAGTACCAAATTTTTTTTGCAAACTGTGCCAAACAATGTGGTTTGCTATTTATTGAACGCGAATTTCTTTTGGCTTTAATTATTATTTAATCGTAACCATGCAAAAAATTTTAATTTACCGACTATTTTTTTAAATTGAAAGTATTTTTTAGTATTAAGTGAAATTAAGTTATAACTTCATTTTTCGCTGATGTTTACTGCAATGCTAAGAGACACTTAGAATTTCCTGTGCGTAGTTTAAATGACGATTTTTATAAAAAAAAAAATTATAATTTCAGAATCCACACAAAATTGGCTCATTTTACCGAGAATGTTTGGTACAAAATGAAATACATTTGTTGTAGACATGATCGTAAATCTCAATACTCGCCAATTGAAAAGTATTTAAAATTATTCAGCAGAGACAACGAGAAATAACTTACAGTTTCATAAATTTTAAGAATCAATATTCTCAAAGATCTATCTACTTCTGCTTCTACTATATATACGAGAGTAAAATGCAAATGGTAAATTCGTCCCGGCTGCATATAACTTAAGCTCACCTGACTGGATATTGATGAGAATCGAAATGATAGTTAGATAATTTTTCAGAGAAGATCTTAGCATATAACATATCGTTGTACGTTGCTTATACATATAATTATGTTTTAAAGTTATATAATCATACAAACTCAATTATGAAAGCCTTTTTAAAAGATTCAGCCGATTGGATTTCGATTGAATTTGTACTGTTAGTTAGATAATTTTTCAGGCAGGGTTTTAGTATATACTATACCCTTCTGCATTGCTTAATAATAGAAGTGTGGTGGAAAGTTCTATAATCAGTTGAACCCGAATATGAAAGTTTAGCCTTTATAAAAAGTTCTACAGAACGGATTTTGATAGGAATTGCATTGTTAGTTACATATCTATTATGGTATGTTTTTAGTATTTTGCACATTGCTGTATGTTGCTTAGTCATAAAGTAAAGGCGGAAAGTTCCATAATCGTGTGAAACCGATTATGAAAGATTAGACTTTTCAAAAAGTTCTAAATGGCGGATATTGATAATACTTGCTTTGTTGATTAGACCATGTTTGGAGAGGTTTTAGTTTATTGCATATCATTCTACGTTGCTTAGTTATAGAATTATGGGGAAAGTTCTATAATCAGATGGACCCCAATATGAAAGATCGGTCTTGAAAAAATGTTTTACTGGATGGATTTTGTCAGTTTGTTTGTTTGCATTATTGTTAAATAATTTTTCAGGGTTTATTTTATTACATTGCATATTGTACTATAATTCTTTACCAGATCCTACTGTGATTGACCAACTAAACGGTTAAGACCTTAATAGCTGAAAATGTATCTGTACATGAGAAAATATAATAATACAATGGCGTTCATATCGTTTTCCGAGGTGCGAAAGGACATTCCAGGTAAGGTTCCATATTGCTTTAAATCACAATGTCAAATTCAGTGATACATTTTGTTTATTCAAGGTTCGTTTGGATAAACAGACCAGCGTAGCGGGCAAAGCCTGCTAATATTTTAATAAAAAGATTATTACAAAGCTCATAAATATAGCTTAGCGGGATTGACCAGGGCTGGGACCGAATACTGGTTTCTCTTAGACCAGGGCACGAAATTTCCGCTCGCCAGCTCGCCATTGGCGAGCAAATATTTAAGATTGGCGAATAAGTTTCGTCTTTTAAAATGTTGTGCTTCAAATCAAACTATATACGCTCAGAATATCGTGCCTCAATCCAGCGACATGCGAAAGCGTCTTAAGGGAAGTGTTGGCCTCTCAAAGAAAAAATTCTTGAATTTGGGATAGAAGAAATAAAGAAACTCTTCATGTATTTGAACCCAAGTCTCATTAATGAAAAAGTGGATACTGTATTGGTAAAGTGGTCAGAATTCAAGTTTATGTTCCCTTCACGAACACTGAAAGGTATGCTGGAGAAGTTTTACAGTGAAAAGTGTTCAGCAAGATTCCCCCATTTGCTCCAGATTCTAACATTTTGTGCTGTTCTATCAGTGAGTCAGCTTCGTGTGAGAGAGGCTTCAGATGTCACTACATACTCAAGATGCATAAGGAACTCTCTGAAGACAGACACTGGAGGATTTGCTCAGAATTTCTATTAATGGACCCACCCTGACAGAATTGGAACCTTAAAGCTGCGATTGAAAAGCGGTATTTCAGTGCAGAAGGCAGCGCTACACAAACATGAAGGGCTAAAAGCACAGGAACGTTTTCCTTCACGACTTTTTAATGGTATGTGACAATTTCTGTAACCATTGAAACCTTACCGCAACTTTGCTTTAAATTTACTTTTGATTTTTTTTTTTTTTTTTTTTTTTTTTTTTTTGCATTAAATATGTTTTGATTTTTCAATTTCTACGTTCTTTTATAATTCCGGTCACCAGAAAGTTTTTCTGTCTACATATGTTAACACTGTAAAAATTGTTCATATTTTTCGTGAATGTAAAATATTCTGGATTTAACAGACAGCTGCTTCTGACAATCGTCAATTTAAATTCAGTTTGTCATAAATAGTTCATTTTTGCGACAGGTGTGGTGGGCGACGTTGCTGTCTGAATGAATGTAAAATAGTGGCCGTCCAAAAATGTTAGTCTGGCTAGTGCCTTTTCAGCTGAAATTTCATGTCCTGTCTTAGACAGAAGTTTAGGTGTACTAATTTTTGCAACAATATCTTTTCATTCATACACCATCGAGTCCAGTTGCTGTGCCCAATGCCAACACTTTAACTTATTTTTCATGCAATCAACAACACAACCCTCCATTGATTTCAAAGTAATCCTTCCGGGATAGATATTGCCATTAAACAGTACAAGCGCAAAATTTAAAACGTTACACTCATCTTTGTCAATAGCTTTCTTGTTTGGTTCAGTTGGAACCAATGAACTGGATGAATTTTCAACAAAATTATTGTTTGTATAAGCACAAATGTCTATTTCATAAGTATACTAAAAATAAACAAAACATCACCTCAAAAACATCAATGTTTAAATTAAAAAAAATAAGAAAAAGTTCCCCTTCAAATATAACATTTTTTATGCATTGACAGGAAGTATATACAAAAATTTAAATGATAATTGGCTGGACCAATGTTACCCTAAATGTTGGGCCAAAGTTACGCCCACTTAGAAAAACGCTTTTCTTTTTTATCTCAGGAAATTCTCACCGTCTTCACACGTTTTAGTTTGACTGGTGCTGGCACGGTGGAAACTTGGCGAATTACTTACAATGTGTTGCCACCCCCAAGCTAATGCTACCACATATATTTTGAGACCAAAACTCAATCGATGTTGAAAATATAGCAAATTTGCTCTCTTGGGCCAAAGTTACTCCAGTTGACGGTATGATTATTGATTTATTAATATAAGAAATTTTTGAAAGTAAAAAAAAAAAAACTATTAAAAGAAAGAAGAAAAATCGTGCATCAGGCCTAGATTTTGAAACACTAACCAACAGAATATTATTAAGAAATTTCATTAATCTATAAAAGCTGTTCGTACTCTCAAAAGAGTTTTCGTGAAAAAATGTTAAAAGTAATGGCAGCACAGTGGCCGAATCATCCCGTTATTTGAAGAATTTTTTTCTGTTATTTGACGAAATTTTCGTCTTTGATTGGGGGGGGGGGGGGATTTCAGGATATTATAATCTTAAATTCTAGAGGTTTCGGTGATTTAAGGGGAAAAGGCATACACAAAAGTTCCGTTTCTAAAACGAAAAAGAGCTGACAGCACAGTTGCCGGAACACCCATGTTATCTGAAGAATTTTTTCTGTTATTTGACAAAATTTCCGTCTTTTGATTGGGAGGATTTCAGTATATTATAATCTTAAATTTGAGAAGTTTCGGTGATTTCAGAGAAAAAAAGGCATACACAGAAATTACCTTTTCTAAAGCGAAAAATTGATGGCAGCACAGTTACCAGAGCATCCACGTGATTTGACGAAAGTGCAACTTAAATTGGACGATTTCACTTAATTTTTACGTTAGATCTGTGAAGTTTCAGTATTTTGAAGGAAGATGGGCAAATTCATGTGGAAATTTTCGTATTTTAACGAAAAAAGAACAATGGAGAAAAAACCTCTCATTTCAAGGATCAAGGTTTGGTTTGGTTTGTGTTTATGACGGCCGATTATCAACACGTGGGATAGGATCCCCTCTCAAGGATCAAGGAAACTCAAGGATTTTTTAAAGATTGCATTCTATACTTCTGAGAATATGTGTTATTCTCCACTTCTGTGATGCAAATCATTATGTTTGAAAAATCATAACGTCAATAAAATGTACCGCAAACGATATTTCTCCAATGACCATAATGTAACGGAAATCTTTTGTGTGTCCCTGTAAAGGAATAATAAACGTTACACACTTAATTTTGAATTCTATAATTTTATAGTACACCACATATAAAAATTACATGACGATTTGAATATATTTACGAGAACATGCGGACAGACAAACAAACCAAATTCATAAACACTTTTCAATTATATCAGAAATTATTAAAAACTATTAAAGACATTTGATATAGTTTGTAAACTGTACAACTACATTCATCAAAAGTCCTGAAATAAAAATTATATGATCATTTAATGCGCAAAAGTGACTAAAGTACCAATAATTAAATAAACAAAATAAGTTTTCAAATTAAGATTAGAATTACAGCTCCACTTCATATCCATGAAATGTACCAATTTATAAATGAAAGATGCGAGTTCGTGTAATAAAGTTACATTTCTCCTACTTATATAAAGACTACATATCGAGGGAACATGATGCCTGTTACAGAATCTTAATGGTTATGCTATTAATCCGGTAATTTACTATAAGATTAGGGAGTTTCCCCAGCCTTATTCAACCTACCGGATGCCCTAAGATTATTTCAGAATTACCGAAAATACCCAAAACTTAATCACATAGACATTGCCTAAGCTGACTTACGCGCTGAATGATCTTAGTTACAACCACTACAACTGTTAATACGTAATCTGTTAGAAATAAATCTAAGCGATGCGATAATGTGATGTTACAGTATTCTCTTTGTGCTTAAGAACATTAAAGCAGAAAAATATTTTTCTGTATCTCATTGTACGCTAAATATAGGTATGTGCGAGTCTTAAAAAATGCATACATAATACAGGTTGTTTTTCTCTGATCGTCGTCGAATGGTTAATTTCTAAATCGTTGTGTTAGAGGTATAAATAAAATTTCAAAAAAAGTCTCAAATTTTGTTCAACAGCCTATTAAAAGTAATTTTCGTAAAAACAGTTATATTTTTTGTAAAAGTTACGATACTAAAAGTTAATACAGTCCGTGTCTTCTACATTTTAGAAAACTTTATTTGTGCTCTAAAGCACAACAAAATGTCTCTTTTTTTGTGCGAAAAAAACCTTATATAATTAGTATACTTTGAACTACACGAATTTTTAGCGCTTTCTGGCACTAAAAATAGAAATACGCGCTATCAGTGCTAGAATATGCTGAAAATTCATAAAATTCAAAATACCAATCTAAGATTTTTAACATTTTCTAACACAGTTGAAAAGCATTATAATTTCAGTTTGTATATGTTTCTGTGCTCTACCTATCGTAAATATATCCGGATTAAATACACTGCTCAAAACAATAGGGGAGCACATGGTTTTAATAAATTACGCAAATATTTACACCGATAAGTAACGTAAAATAAAACATCCATAATTTAAAGAGTAGTAGAAAACAGATAAAAAAAAACTTCACATGCAAATTAAAGTATATGACGTCAAAAAGTAGAAAAAATCCCTGCCGGCTCGGGCCTACAGGCGGAGGTAGATTTCGAAGTTAAATACTAAATTCACCAACAAAAATTAAAACAAGATTAGGGATAAACCCATTTCCTTCACTAAGAATGACACTAAAAGAACTAAACATTTTGAGAAAATTCTAATATACACGAATACACACACGCATGTATATGCAATAGGTTTAAAAATGGCTAAAGCAAATTCAGAGACCCTCAAAGTGTTAAAATATGTTAATATTTCCATAGTCGGGTTTTTATCATGTTTTAATACGTTTCTTCAAACTCACGAGGCGTTACATATTCGCCTGCTGAGGTCCATTATATTTCTAATATAACGCAATATTTTGTTTTTTTTTAATTCGTCAAACTATTTATTTCATTTTGAGTTTTCGTGCTGAAATCTTTCTCTTGAAAACTTATGACGTAATATTCAATTTGTTTTCAATTCATCAAACTGTTTATTTAATTCAATTTTTCACGTGAAATTCTTGCAATAGAGAAGCAATTGTTGTGGTGAGAATTTTATTGCTTTTTTTTTTTAATTGTTGGCAATCGCTATAACGAAAAATATTTATTTTTTCCTGCCATTGTTGTGTAAGAGCTGGTTTTATCAGAATCATGTTAAGACGGTATTCAAAATTTTGAACCCTTCCCATTTCCACTCCCTTGGGCCGATTTTGCCCATTTTCAATCCCCGCCGAGATATTAGCCATCTCAAAGTTGTTGGCGAGTTTGAAGACGATCCGTGCATCATTGCAACTTTTATCGTGCGGACAAAATTTAGTACATACATACATACATACATATATATATATATATATATATATATATATATATATATATATATACTTTTTAGGTGGGGGTGGTTTTGGGTTCCTGGGGTCCTATAATGAAAAGTTATGAAGGAATTTTTCAAAAGTCGCACCATGGTAACGACTGCAATAGGTAGTATTTCTTACGAAATCTACCTAAAAGGAGACAAGTGTAGAAATCGGGATTTTGCAGAAACGTCTGTTTCACTTTCTCAGTTGTAAAATTCAATTGCTCAGCTTGTGTATTAAGAAAAGGTGACTTGAAAATGTCACAACAATGTGATTTAACGAAATCCATGGCTTGGCGTGTTATCGGGACAGCTTAAGGGTGCATTCCGATCCAAACTGCTTATTTTCTGATTCATTTTAAAATTCATTTTTGCTCTCAAACGCATCAAACAGGGAAATTCTCTTATTTAGAAACTAGATAATGTGCCGTGCTTCTTAATTTTTTGATAAATGCAGAAAATACTGTAAAAAACGCTGTCAAAGTTGGCGTTTTGAACCGAATTTTCCGAAGCGGGCGATCTGGGAATGAAAAAAATGATCATACTGAGAAAATAATTGTTTAAAAATCAAATTCTAATTAATTGAGCTGAAAATGAAATCACACGGCATGTTAAACATGTCTTCAGAAATCACCCCAGCAAGTTTCATGTTTTTACTTTTAAAAATGAGTCTGAAAATGTCTCAGAAAATTTCGAGCTGTTGAGGGTGGAAAAATATTTTTTCGAATACACCCTTAATCTGGGGAAACACAACGAAGTGTAGCGGATGCTGTTGGAGTCGCAAGAAGTGTCAATGCAAGGCTGTGGAATCGATTCCAAAACACATGGAACGGTAGACATCGACAAGGGCAAGGTCGACCATGTACTACCACAAACATTTATGACCGATATGTACTGCTAACAGCTCGTCGAGACGGAACGGGCAATGCTACTCTGCTGCAAACACAGTTGTTCTTGGCCACAGGATGAAGGGTGTCCAGCCGAACAGTCCGAAATAGGCTTCATCGGGGTGGTTTCTATGCACGTAAGCCAATGGTCTGTATTCCGTTGATCTCAAGCAACTATGTGCGGACCAAAGAAGGTGTGCAACTGATCATCGAGTTTGGAGGCAACGTTGTTGGAGTCAAATTTTGTTTACAGATGAGTCCCTATTCAGTCTGGATATGACATCTGATGTGTTTTGGCATGGGGAAAAAGAGGCACTCAAAATAATTCACATTCGTTCGTGAAAGACCATATTACAGACGAGGTGGGTTGATGCTATGGGCTGGAGTCAGCATAGGTGAACGTAGAGGTTTGCATATCATTTGGAATGGCACTTTGACGGTCCGAAGTTATACAGATGAGATAGTGAGACCTCATGTCGTATTTTATGTTGCAACAATTGGTGATTTTTTTCCCATGCATGATACTGCCAGACCTCATAGAGTTCGTCTTGTGGAAAACAATACAGCGTATGGAATGACCAGCATGCTCTCCTGACCTAAATCCGATCGAGCATGTTTGAGATATACTCAGACGACGCATTGCTGCGAGACCAAGGACTCCTTTTACTGTCCGAGACTTCGAAATTGCAATTCTTGAGTAGTGGAGCAGTATTCCCCAAAGACTTATCGATAACCTCATCTCATCCATGGAAAACAGGTCTGCAGCAGTCTTAACTGTCCAAGGAGACCATATGCCATATTAAAAATCTTACATCATTGCGAAACAATACTTTTTTTTATCATTTACATGAAACCAAATTGTTGCCCTAAACCATCTTTTCGTGTTCTTTCTATCTTTTCAAAGAATAAAAGCTCCCTTACAAATTTTTTTGCGCCTTTTTTTCTGTATTGCTCATTGATACACATGTACTATCCATTTTATGCCCATACAATAGCTGTCTTGCACTGTTCTCTTCACTTTTTTGCTTGCTCCCCTAATTTTTTTGAGCAGTGTATATAACAAATTAACACCCTGTAATAATATATTATTTCTAATTGCTAAAAAGGTGTAAGATTAAAATTTTTAAAACAGTAAAATAATTTTATTTGACTGTTGACAGGTTTCAACTCATCCCGAGTCATTTTCAAAACAAATAAATAATGATATTCCAAAATTGCACGTTCTATGATGCAATGAACTGAAACGCCATCATTCAGTTTTTCATGTAACGCACGTCACTTTTTTTATTTTACTTGGATATTTATTTCTATTTTCGAAACCATTGAGAAACTCTAGCCACGGTTTTGGTAAGTTGAATGACGCTGTATCGTAACTCGTAAAAATTCTACATGCAACGACACAGCATCATTCAACTTAAAACTATTTTATTGTTGTTAAAGTTTTAATTTTACACCTTTTTAGCAATTAGAAATAATATATATCCAAATTGCTATTTAATTAATTACTGAGGTTTACTGTAAAATGATCGCTATTTAAAATGAAGTGTGTAGAGTTTATAGTTTGCTTACAAAGGCACTCAAAAACATTCTGGTACATTACGATCAACGGATAAATATCGTTTAACCCTTTACTCTCCGACGGTACTTTAAAATACCATTGAAATATCTTGTTATAAAATCCATTTGATACATCGATGAGTAGTAATACATTTTAAAATGAGTTGTAGATACTTTACTTTATCTTATTCCAAAAGCATTATTGGTTGAACAAAGCAAAAATATATTTAAAATGGTGTTTTCTTTTTCATTTGCATCTCTTCAGCTTTCTTGACGTTGAAAGGGTCTGTATGAAAAGTTTCATTTTGGAATCATTCCTAAATTTCTATTGTAAGAACATTATATTTGTACAGTCGTGGAAACAAAAAAAATAAACACCTCCTACTAACTCCTCAAAAAATTATCGTAGACAAACGTTACTGGTACCGAACGATTGGAAATAAAGTGTACTTTTAAATGATGTATATAAAATTTGATTAGGGGGCCATCTACATATTAAAACGAATCCAAACTTCATTTTTTTCAATGGCAATACCCAATTTTAACGAGATATTTCAAAACTTCGATTCAAACTATGCCTAAACACCAAATTTCAAGTAATTTGAATGATAAGTGTTTGAATTATAAACAATCAAAATTTAGTGCTTCTAATGTTAAATTACATTTTCATATTTTTATTTATATCTCCTGAAATTATACTCCTAATGCGCTGATATTTTGTGTAGCAATAATACTAATATACCCAAACATAAATACGCTGAATTTGCAATTTTATAATTTTATGATATGAATTATGAATTATGAAATTAATATTAGAAAAAATTATTACTTGCAATCTACAATTTTTTTGATGGATTTAAATTTATTAAGTCCTGCTTTATGGAAATCCAAAATTTCATATTTTTCTTCCAAGTAGTTTTCAAATTATGCTTAAAAAACGGAAAAATGATGGTTTAAGTCTATCTCTGATAGAAGTGACTAGATATTTTGAAATTTCTTCTACTCTCCTGTAATCTATCAGGCTTCATTGGCTGCTTGAGTGGCGCTTAAGATGCCTTAATCAAGATGGGGGCTCTCTTGGTTAACAATCGAGTACCGAATTTCAATTTGGATACAGCTCTTAAAATAAGCTCGTTTTAAAATAATAAATTTCTCGGAAATTTATGGTACGAATTGCATAAAAATTTGTTTTGGGGCTAATTGAAGGGTGTAGAGTTCATTTATGCTGTCAAAATTGGATATTGCTATTGAAAAAAATGAAGGGCTCGTATTAATATGTAGATGGCCACCTAAGGAAATGTTATACATATCATTTAAAAGTAGACTTTATTTCCAATCGTTCGGTAGTAACTTTCTTCTACGATAATTTGTTGAGGAGTTAGTACGGGGTATTTACTTTTTTTTTCCACGACTGTACATTTCCTAATTCTATAAAATACTAAAAAGAATATTTTAAATAAAAAATTTAAGTGAAGTTATGAATATTGCACAAAATTCCTATAATCACAATTTTATTTAATTAATTTTAATTGGTAAAATCCTTCTAAAATTTATTAAATGATTGTGTAAATCTTCTAATGTAGTTTAAAAAATTCACGAAAAATGATTTAGATAATGAAATTTTCATGAATTCATAATTTGGGACATAAAGGGTTAAGGTGCATTTTAATGATGTTATACTATTTTAAATATAATGAAATTTTTATGCATTTCTGAGGTGCACTAAAACATGCTTTCTGTAGAATATGCATTATCCATTTACAGTGTTACACAAAAGAATTCCGTTACATAATGGTTAAGGGGGAAAAATTGTTTGCAGTTTTTTTTAATGATGTTATACAATTTCTAAGAAAATAAAATTTAATATATATATCTGAATTACAACTTAAGGCGTGTAATTTATGCATAGCATTTAGCATTCGTTTACGGGGACACACACACACACAAAAAAAAAAAAAAAAAAAAAAAAAAAAAAAAAAAAAAAATCCGGTTAAAAGTATGTGAACAATTGAAACGTTAGCTCTGTGAGTTTTAATTGCTGGAAATACGTTTTCAGTTGTAGTATGAATCAATTGTTAAGTTTAATGTAATTTATGCATGTTAAGTAGAGAGTATAAATTCTATTGTTCATATACAGGGCTACGTAAAAGAATTCCTAAGTATTATTGCCTATGACTATGAATTGCTCAAGGGTGACTTTTAATTGCGTAATTGCGTTATGCATTTTTCTGCTGAACCATATTTTCTAAACTACACAGAAAAAAATAAGACCTAAAACGAGTAGAAAAATACTCGAATTGGGTAGAAAGATTCTTAGGTATGAGGTTACCCAATTTGGGTCGATATAACTGTTTTGGTTACCACTATTTATCCATTTTGGGCCCTGTTGAATACCCATTTTGGAAAAAAAAACTTTAGTTTTTCAGACTCAAATAGTCCTTTAAACTGGTGCTGATTACGTTTTGGTGTAAATTGCACAACATGTACGTGGCTGAATTTTTCACGATTTCCGCAATAATTCTATCTCAAGAACTAATGCACGAATTGTCATCAAACTTCAGATTCATGTTACCTTGATAAATATTGGTGCTGATTATATTTTGGTGTAAATCACCTAACGGGTAGCGTTGCCATGCTGCATTTTTCACGATTTCCGTAAAAGTTCTATCTCAAGAACTAATGCACGCATTTTCATCAAACTTCAGATTCAGTTAGACGTTGACATAAGTTGTTCCTGATTAGGTTTTGGTGTAAATCACCCAACAGGTGCCGCTGTTATGTTGTATTTTGCCAAAATTTACACGGTTTTAGCGGTAGTCGTATTTCAAGAACTAATGGACGGAATTTCATATCTTTGGAATCTTCATGATAGGCATAAATTTTATTTAATTTTGGCACTGTGATAGCGTGAAGTTTTGAAGTATTAACATGTATGGGATAGAAGAAAGTTTTGCGATTGGCACATCCGACTAGTTTTTGACGGTGTAAATAGATTACGACATTTTTTAATATAAATTGGAATAACTTATTCGTGTGTAGAATGAAACAAATTATCCCCAATATCAAAAATTTATTCTTAATTATAAATTTTATTTTGTTTGTTCTTTTATAAACTTACTAATTTGATAAGTCCATATTTAATATAAAGAAAGGCAGCACTGTTATATTAATTTTCCAAGAAAAAGGAAACCTTTAAATGTGCTTCCATGCAACTCAGACCATTTAAAATCGATGAGCATATATCAGTAGATTCTGAAAGTTTAGCAATAACGATCATAAATTGCAAATGGCTTCGAATTTTATCACCGCTTTCTGAAAATGCCATTCATATCTAGTAAATCATTTCTTGGTAGCAAGTTACTTCTTCCAAGAACTCGTCCGCGAAAGTTAATTCTTCAGTTGGGTAGCACTTTTAATTTATTGGAAAACAAAGACAGACCACGAAAATAACAATAAATCTTAAACTTAGAATCTGAATTCATCGCTTGAAGTTCATTTAGCTAATAGCACAGCCACGTCTTAAGCCACTGTCCCCCGGAACAGAGGCAGACGACTTTTCTAATAATAAACAAACACTAGAGCTTACGCGGGCGAAAACAGAGTACAGGGGGGTCCAGCATCTGGCGAAGCATAAAATTTTCCATTACAGTGGAAACCGAACTTAACTAAAAGAAAACGTTTTGCATTTCATTTAACATAATCGAAGTTTTCAATTTTTCCGTGCGCGCAAGTTTATTGCCAAATTCTGAAAAATAATTTCCTTCCTTTTGCTTTGGAAGGGGTTGAATACGGAGGGTGGGGTGGGAAGGAGATCGGTGGAATTACGAAATGGAAATGTTTCATTAATATAGATACGGCAGCTGTGCGTTTTCGAAGGTTCGAATTTTGTTGTGTTCTGTGTAGTGGATTGATTTCATAGCGCTAATGATTGGGAACAAAACTGCGTTTAGTATTTGACTTTGAAGAGGCAATGTGGAGTTAATGGAGTAACATACGAAGCAATGACTGTGGGAAATATAAAGAATTTATTCTACAAGCTAAAAATTTCAAAAGTTAGCAAAATGCATATTTAATTGGATTATTTCCTCCGACGCCAAGCAGTGAAAGCAAGAATTATGTTTCCGTAATTGCCGTTAAGTGCAATTAAACTCTCCATGTTTTTAAATTAAGTTTTCGTTTTTCGCTGAAAAACTTCTACTGATTCAGTATAATTTCTTTTATGAGTAAATATAAATTTTACTCAGGGTTTGAAATAATATTGAATCAGCAATAAAATAAACATTACATGCATTTAGTATTTTTTTAATTATTTTAGTTATTTTAACCCTTTAATGCGCAGCTTTGCATATATGCAAACAATAATGTTTTGAACTTTTTCACTCGTATATACCTAATTCACACCAGAAAATTAAAATAGCAATATTTGCTTTAATTAATAACAGACATTCCGTATTTAAATAAAGCGAAATTAACCATTGAAACTTTCTGGTGTAAAGTCAGATTCTCTGAACTACGTAATTTCTAGAACGTATTCTATCATAGGAATTAAGGGGTTAAAGGTTAAGTTTTATAAAATAAATAATTATATAAAATAAGGTATTTGGAGACATAGTAATTAAATTACTTACTAATTTGAAATATTTTAGCGTAAAACAGCTACACGACAGTAGTTTTTACTTGTATTGCAGATGTGAAACAGAAGAAAAGATTGACGTATGATATGAAAAAGTCCTTCCGGCCAGTGCCGGGAGGAAGAGGTAGCTTTCATATTCCTTATTTTAAAAAAGCCAACTTATATTATTCAAACACACGAAGCTCAATTAAGTGGAAACCGAATGTAGGAGATTCAGTACTAATTTTTATCAATACTAAATCATTATGAATGAGAATTTCGCGAAATTAGTCAGCTTTATCCAAGCTGCTTTTATTTAAAGTAACTTATATTTGGCTGCCAAATTCGGCTATTTCTTAAAGTGCCTGCCATTTTAAGGCAACATGGTGGATGAGGCTAACCAGTGAACTTGGTCGAGACCTTAGTAATTGCTGTGCACATGCTCACTCACATCGGAATCGGTTGATATATACGAGTGCTGTCGCAGTAAAAAAATCAGATTTTTCAAAATGTCACCCACGTTAGAAATTGAAACTGCTATATCTGAGCCATTTTTTAAGATAAAGACAAACAAAAAATGCTCCTGAATCCTTATATCAAGGTCAAATACTTAAGAAAGAAACCTTTTTCAATTTCTAATTTTTTTGCACCTCACTTTAAATATATATATTTTTTAATTTAATGGCCGCCATTTTGAAACAAGATGGCTGATGAAGCTGGCCAGCGAACTTGGTCGAGATATTGATGTATACTATCCGCATGCCTTCTTCCATCGAAATAGGTGAATACGTGTGGTATCGCGAGACAAATACAAGATCGTTTCAAAGTGTTATCCATGATAGAAATTCAAAGTGCTATAATTCAACCACTTTTTAAGATATAAACAAAAGAAGAAATTTTCAGAAACAAAAACTGCTCCAGAATCTTTGTATCAAGGCCAAACACATAAAAAAAAATCTTTATCATTTTCCAATTTTTTAATACCTCATTTTAAATTTTAAATTACATTTTTTTTAAATGGCAACCCTTTTGAAACAAGATGGCGAATGAAGCTGGCCAACGAACTCGGTCGAGACATTGGTATGTACTATGTACAGACCAAGTTACATTCAAATCGGTTCATAAATACGCCTGTTATCGCGTGACAAAAATCAGGTCGTTTTAAAATGTCAGCCACAATAGAAATTCAAAATGTTATAACTCAGCCATTTTTTTAGATATAGACGAAACAAAACCTGTTCCGGAATCTTTGTATTAAGGTCAAACACATACGAAAAAACTCTTTTTCATTTTCCAATTTTTTGGTATCTCATTTTAAATTTAATTTTTTTTAATATTTTTTAAATGGCCGCCATTTTGAAACAAGATGGCGGATGAAGCTGGCCAACGAACTCGGTTGAGTTATTTGTATGTACTATATACACACCAAGGTACATCCAAATCGGTTCATAAATACGTCTGTTATCACGTGGCAAAAATCAGGGCGTTTCAAAATGTCAGCCACACTAGAAATTCAAAATGCTATAACTCAGCCATTTTTTAAGGGATAGGCGAAACAAAAACTGCTCCCGAATCTTTTTATCAAGGTCAAACACATAAGAAAAAAATATTTTTTCAATTTTCAATTTTTTGGTACCACATTTCAAATTCAAATTTTTCTTAAAATTTTAAATGGCCGCCATTTTTAAACAAAATGGCGGATGAAGCTGGCCAACGAACTCGGTCGAGACATTGGTATGTACTATGTACACACCGAATTACATCCAAATCGGTTCATAAATACGAGAGTTACAGTGTGACATAGGTCATATATATATATATATATATATATATATATATATTGATATATATATATATATATATATATATATATATATATATTGATATATATATATATATATATATATATATATATATATATATATATATTGATATATATATATATATATATATATATATATATATATATATATATATTGATATATATATATATATATCAATTTTGAACGGAGGGTGGTTTCGGGGTCTGGGGGTCATGATCGATGAAAATATACCAAAATTTTTTGAAATCGCTTTCCTCCGAACGTCTGCAATAGGTAGCTTTTTGTAAAGAAAGCTACCTAAAATGCATTTCTGATTTTTTTCATTATTTTTCCTGTGTAATAAACCTTTCAGAGAATCATATATCATTTTTTCGAAACAAAATAAAAAATTGCGCATTTAAGTGTTAAAGGAAAATATGTGTGCAAACAATTCGATTCGATTTATCATTAATGTAGGGAAAAACATTTATAGGTATGGAAGAAGTGAAACATTTACTCGGTCCGATTTTCTGTCATTGTTCATTACGCATTTTCTTATAAGGAATCTTTGCGGTATAACATTAGAAAAACGCTGTAGAATAATTTGGAAATATTGAACTCTATAACGACAAAATGTTGCCCTGGAATATTTCCAACTGAACCCTAATTTTCTTAAAACAGGAATACACTACAGTAGGAATGGAGAATGTATGGCACGCATGTCCCAGATAGCACGTACTAGAATTATTCTGGCACGCAAAAGAACAAAATTTGATAGTCAATATATAGATAAAATGCATTTTTCTTTTTATTGTAATTATTTTTTTAATATAAATAAAATTTTATCTAACATGTACAGATTATTAAAATAATGCAACTACTTTTCCAAAAACTAACACATTAGAAAAATGTTCTTTTACATTGATTCTTTGCACAGACATGTAACTATTTTGCCTTCTAATATGAATTTAAGAATATCTATGTTATAAAGGAAAAACATTTTCGTAAGTAACGCTAACGGCATATTTACGGTGGCAACACCTGACCAATCTATTTCGCATTTTTCGAAAAATTATTATCCTTTAACCATTCGACAATTTCAAGTTTTACGCCATCGAATACGAGGAAAAAGGTACTTTCAAATGCAATTTGTCTGAAACTGTATCTCAATTTACTGATTTTTTATGGGTTAAAAAGTAATTTTCAAGCATGAGTTTTTTAAAAATCTCATGTCGCATGCAGTCTGATTAAGGAAAATAAACAAGTTTGCACTTAAAGCAATATAAATAGTTCAGTATTTGTTTGCGGCTAATATTCTATAATGAAATTAAAACTTCATCAATAAATAAATAAATTGAAGGTAAATAAATCATAGATTTAACAGATATTTTGAACTACGTATTTGGACACTGAAATAACTAGAATATAAAACATAATTGAAAGTAGTGAAATATTTGGTAATTTCTTCAGCTATTAACCCCTGCAACGAGGCTAATTACAGAAGTATAGCTTTTAATAAATTTCAAATCTGCATTTGAATAATTGACTTTTTTCATATAAAAATTCTTTTAAGTATTGTTAGTGAGCAATTAAAAAATATATATATTAAACGAAAAAAAAATCCATTGGAATTTTTAATTAAAAGTGGTTTTCACTTCTATTATGTATACCAAGAAGTATGTTCTGTAACCCGTGAAGCCCGTCTGCGATCTCTTGGTTTCTTAAAATAAAATTCATAAGACACCATTGCAATAAAATGACAAGTGGACCAAATTTTGCTATGTGTCAGGTTCTGATGAGCAGATACTATTTCGAATTACTGTTATATGATATTATCTTTTTACTTATATATTGTATTCATGTCACTGTCTATGTGCTGGGAGTCTTAAGGTTACATTTATTTCTTATCTTGAAGTTAATCTCAGATATTATAGTTAGATAGCATTAAATGAACAATCCTTTTGTGTCAATAAATAGCAGATCCCTTGCCTATTCAAATGCATACCTCAGATAAGGCAGACAAAAAAGTTTCACAGACTATCTAGTGAGATAATAGACGTCACGGGAATGTGACAGTTGGATTAGATGAAGGGAAGTGGGCGCTGGTGGCAGAGGGCAAACCACGTATATGCTGTTTTGAGAGATGAGTAAAATAGCTGAGAGAAATCAGTTCATTCGTGGACCTGGAAGTGTGTGGTCACTTTTTCGCCGAGCAGAGTTCTTGGACAGAGCGTGTATTAAGTTGTGTGAAGCTCTTGGAGGATAGAGCCGATCAAATGGGATCTCCGATAAATCTATTTTAACTAACGTAGTGGAGAGGGATATAGAATATTTTAATAAGCTGACCAGTATGCAGAAAGTATTTTGTATGTGTAACTTAATGTCGGACGGTATCATCTATATCCGAGTTCTTAATTGTAAATATTATTTTGTTATTTGTAAATAATGTATAAATAAATTGTTAGTTAAGCTTAATTGAATGAGTTTGTCTTCTTTTCGATAAGCCTCTCACAGCGTGCCTGATATAACGTAATTATATCGGTGGTGCAGCATATCAAAAATAAAGGAACATTCTTCGAAGTTGTGTGGACCAAGAGTGAATGCGACACTGTGTATACAACAAAGACAACAATATATTAACTATTCATAAAGAATCCTTCATGGGACGTTCCAAAGCAAAAGTCGCATTATTATATCCTTAATACATTTTTTAAGCAACTTGGACTTAACCCTTAGATGTTGCATTAATGAAAAGTTTAAAATTAATTAAACCAAAGTTTCATAAAACAATTGGCTGATTCCAATACCCAGGAAAATCACATTTTGATATTTATTCTTTGTTATTTGATTTATTAACGCGATTGATTCTTTTAATTATGTTTTGCATACGCTGCCTACGCTACAATATATTTTAACTAAAAATATTATAAAAACTAAAAAGGATTGCTACGTTACAATGTTGATAGATATTGTTTGAGAATTTTTGGCACGCTTACTTAAAAAAAGGTGGTCATTCCTGCACCACAGGATAAGGGAGAGAAAAGATCAAATGGTCGAAAACCTATTTTCTAAGTTTTCCCTTCCGGATAAGCATTTTAAACATGAAAACACATTTAAAGGCACTTCATACCTTCAAGAAGTAAAACTTTTCCGTTTGTTAAATTCGAATATTGACTAGTCACAAAGCCTCCTTCATCGAACGTTCCAAAGTAAAAATCACATTATTATATCCTTAAAACATTTTTTAAGCAACTTGGACTTAACGCTTAGATGTTGAATTAATGATAAGTTTAAAAATATTTAAATAGAAATTCGCAACGTTTAAATGAATAAAAATTTGGAACCAAAGTTTCATAAAACAATTGGCTGATTCCAATATACAGGAAAATCACATTTTGATTTTATTTTCTTGGTTGTTTGATTCATTAACACGACTGATTCGATTAATTATGTTTTGCATAAGCTGCCTACGCTACGATATATTTCAGCCAAAAAACGTTTGGCACATTACAATGTTGATAGATATTGTTTGTGAATTTTTCGCAAGCTTACTTAAAAAAGCTCGCCATTCCTACACCAGAGGATAACAGAGAGAGAAGATCAAATGGTCGAAAACGTATTTTTCAAGTTTTTTCCTTCCATATGAGCATTATAAACACACTGTTAAAAATATCTCTGTAAAATTACGGGCAGAGGCCAGCAGCAGAGATTCCAGTCATACACCGTAAAAAAAATCCATGCCCATCATTTTGTGCAGCCCGTAAAACAGGATATAATGCACTTTAAAACACAATAACACTTTACTTAGTGTTCCGTAGCACGTAGCACGTTAGATAATTATCACAGAATCGCTTTTTTGGCGGGTTAAAAAATATGTTTCCGTCGCGGTTAAGTGACATTGTTTTTCGAAACACGACTAAAATGAAGGGTTACAACCTAGAGTAGGAAAATGTATGGGGTCGTACCGTATTTTTGCCAACATATAATCTAGAATTATAAGAATATGTGAATTGCCCTTAATTCTCTAAGTATCTACGGGATAAGGCCGCTTATTTTGATGGATCAGACCGTTTTTCATCAAATAAGGTTGTTGCCCGTGAAAATTGAAGGGCAAACGCTCATAAATTTAGAGTTTTTCTGAGAGTGCATGAAAACACATTTACAGGCACTTCATTCCTTCACGAAGTAAAGGAAAATCACATTTTGATATTTATTCTTGGATATTTGATACATTAACGCGTCTAATTCTATTAACGCCTTCGGTGCGGAAGCCTTTTACAAAATTCTTAATCTTTTGTCACCGTTTTTTAAAAACAGAAATTGTGTCTTCTTGAATCGAGAAAATGCGCTGATTAAATAAGGCAAATTTAAAATTTTACAGGTGAGGAAAAACAAGGATTCTGAGCGCTTCATGTGACACGTATACGCTCGTCCCCAAGGGGTTAATTATGTTTTGCATAGGCACCCTACGCTGCAATATATTTCAGCTAAAAACGTTTGGCACGTTACAATGTTGATAGATATTGTTTGTGAATTTCTGGCACGCATACTTAAACAAGTGGGTATGTGTGATCACAGATCGCACAGAGGGTTTCGTTTAATATTCCTTTCAAAACACTTTATCCTTTTGAAAAATCTGTTAGTTCCACATTTCACAACCAGGGGCGCGGCCTATTCTAAACAAACCTCTATCCGAACGAAACTCCGTTTTACATACTATCCGTAGATATATTAGTCGAGGGGATTGGGCCCATAGCACCCGAGATAAGTAGGCGCCCCTGGTGGTAAAAAGTGGAACTAAAATATGTAAGGCTATGGTGCATAATATGAAAGAATGGTCAAAGGGGTGTCGGCAAAAGTTGGAAAAGTGCTCCCCGGGTGAAAAGGACGGAGGTTAGAAAAATTGCCTAAAATACACAAGTTAGAGCCCGGAGGAGTAAATAACACAAGACTTTTTGAAAATTTTATGATTTGTCGTGTAGTCTGAGGTATTCAGTCGAGAAGTCTGAGGTCGTATGCAAAAATTCATGTCTCCAACTTAATTAAAGGCTTTCTTAGAAAGAATTCCTTAAAATACATAAATTGGTAGCTCAAAGGGTTAAACGTAAGACTTTTTCAACATTTTATGATTTGTCGCCTGACCTTAGGTGTTCTGCTATAAGTATGTAAAATTTCAAATCTTCAGTTTAATAAGGGGCTCAGTTAGAAAGAATTGCTTTAAATACACATGTGGGAGCCCAAAGGGTTAAATGTACGACTTTTTCGAAATTTTATGATTTGTCGTTTGATTTGAGATATTCAGCTATAAGTATGCAAAATTTCACTCCTCCAACCTAATTAGGGTTCACTTAGAAAGAATTGTTTAAAATACACATGTGGGAGCCCAAAGGTTTAAATGTACGACTTTTTCAAAATTTTATGATTTGTCGTTTGATGTGAGGTGTTCAGCTATAAGTATGCAAAATTTCACGCCTCCAACCTAATTAGGGCTAACTTTGAAAGAACTGTTTAAAATACACATGGGGGAGCCCAAAGGGGTAAATGTACAACTTTTTCAAAATTTTATGATTTGTCGTTTGATTTGAGGTATTCAGCTATAAGTATGCAAAATTTCACTCCTCCAACCTAATTAGGGTTCACTTAGAAAGAATTGTTTAAAATACACATGTGGGAGCCCAAAGGGTTAAATTCACGACTTTTTCAAAATTTTATAGTTTGTCGCTTGATGTGAGGTGTTCAGCTATAAGTATGTATAATTTCACGCCTCCAACCTAATTAGGGCCTCACTTAGAAAGGATTGTTTAAAATACACATGTAAGACTCCAAAGGGTTAAATTTACAACTTTTTCAAAATTTCATCATTTGTCGTTTGATGTGAGGTGTTCAGCTATAAGTATGCAAAATTTCATGCCTCCAACCTAATTAGAGGCTCACTTAGAAAGAATTGTTTAAAATACACATGTGGGAGCCCAAAGGGTTAAATGTACGACTTTTTCAAAATTTTATGATTTGTCGTTTGGTCTGAGGTGTCCAGCTATAAGTACGCAAAATTTCACGCCTTCAACCTAATTAGGGGCTCACTTAGAAAGAATTGTTTGAAATACACATTTGGGAGCCCAAAGGGTTAAATGTACGACTTTTTCAAAATTTTATGATTTGTCGTATGATGTGTGGTGTTCAGCTATAAGTATGCAAAATTTCAAGTCTCCTACAAGTATAGTTTCTGAGAACGGGCTCTGTTACGGACAGGCAGACAGACAGAGGAGCGATACGAATAGGGTTTCGTCAGATGAACGAAACCCTAAAAAGCTCCCTTTTCCTGCACCACGGGATAAGGGAGAGAGAAGATGGAGCGGTCGAAAACGTATTTTCGAAGTTTCTCTTTCGCATAAGCATTATAAACATAAAAACACATTTACAGGCACTTCCTTCACGAAAACTTTTTCGCTTGTTCAATTCGTCGTTTTCCGTCCTTTACTTTAATGTAACATTGTTTTTAGAAGGAATTTTAATTGAAAATATTTCTGTTTAACATTTTTGCTAATATAGGGTTTACTATTGCCATAGTACACTCACGTCCAAAAATTAAGGGGACCGTGGACATTTATTTGAGCAAAAATCGACCCCAAAATCGGCATTTCTTTTTGTGTGCATTATTATTCTCCAATTTGTACTACGTCATTCGTAGAAAATCGCATGCAGATGCGATTATTTTACGCAAAGTTATAAGTGTTTTAATTTTGTTCACAAACAATTTTTTGGCCTTTTAATATACTTTTAATCTGTTTTTCTCAATACTGATGTATCAGCTTTTTTTTTTTTTTTTTTTTTTTTTTTTTTTAATGAACCTTGCAATTTAATTTTGATCAAAATTCATGAAACTGATAAGGAAGAATCCTGATATCGCTTAAAAAGAAACTGTGTATGCATTCTAAAATTCTATTTTATTAAGACAATTAAATTATATTTTTTAACTTATTATAAGGTAGAATTTTGATGAAAATCGATATGGAATTCAGACAAATAGCTCTAAAAAATAAACTTTTAAGGGATTAAAAAATCGATTCACAGATTTGTTTGTAATAGAGCTTTACGTGATTAAAATTCAAAATTTAGGAAATATCTAAAAAATTAAGACACAAGGAGCATTTTAAAATTTTTAATTTTTTAAAAGAGCTTAAAATTATGATAAGATTGGAAATTTTTTTAAAGTGTTCTATATACTTATGGTGAAATGTATATTTGTGCAAAATTTCAAATCTCTAGTATGAAAATTAAAAGAAATATTTTTAAACGTCCAACGTCCCCTTAAGGGTAAGTGATCGGACGCTTTCGATTACGTTTTGTACTGAAATTCTTGACGAATTCTTTTTAAACTTCTGGGATGTAAAGAACATGTTTGAGCATATTTCTCAGTGAAGATTTAGTCGGAAGGGCTGTTATAGGGCTGGTAATAATTTTAATAGTAAAATAATATTTGCAATCACCTATGTACCGGAAAATGCTGAAAATGGTCTGTCAATAAATCAAATGACTATTTGGGTCCTGTTCAACATTTGTGTGCTTTTGTGCAAGCATAGCACACATATTCGTGAAGGTGTGAACGTATCTCAGAAAATTTTTAAGTTTTTTGTTTATAGAATACAGAGTTTCAACCAAATTTAACACAACTTTCTAAAAACCTGTCAGAGAACAGTAGAAGAAGTATACTGCAATTAAAACATAAATATATTGAATACACTATATGGCCAAAAGGTACGGCCAAACTAGATCCCTTATACGCCTTAACAAACAGCCGAAACCACTTTGTTTTCGGGGAATCATACTTTCGCTCCGGAGAATTGTAGGGGGCGCTTTTAACTACTGTGTCTAATAGGAATTTCTGTATCTTTCTCTACTCTCTCTACTCTATTCTTGTGTTTTTATAGGTATAACTTGAATGAAAGTGCGATTTTTGATTTCTTTATTTAGTAAAAAATGGTTCATTGCTGTGTTCCATACCTTGTAAGAATAATTAAAAAAAATTGAATGCGTATCCTGCTTATCAAGCATAGAAACAGATAAATGTGATGCACCCATACTTCAGTTTATTACCAACCAGGAAAGAGGTGGATTGTGTTATCCCAAACCACAATTCGTCAGTCTGATTTCCATAATTTTAGATTTTGTGGAGCAGATTGCACCAGTCCTAAATGCAAACGGAATCTTCAAAACTAGTTATGAATTGATATATCCGAGACTAATAAAAAGCCCTTTGTGGAAATGTGACTTAAACGAGCATATAATAAATATATGCTCGTTAATATGTGCAAAATTTTTTCCCATTATTTTTTAAAAAATGGCAAGGAACTTTACAAATGTGGCCAGTTCATCTTCATATAAGAATTCTTTATCAAGAAAATTTTTAAAGTTTACTCAATGTTAATTTTATAATTTTCATTGTATATTTTATTGTAAAAATTATCAGTGTTTGAAATATAACCAAGAAATTGAACGTGCATATATCTACTGATACATTTATTTATTATGAGTATGGTAAATAGACTTACGAATTAAAATGGCCGAATGCCAAATTTATTGAAAATTGTTTGCAATGTACATATATCTATATTTTTTAAATAATTAAGAATCGTGTAAGTTTCCATGTTTAAAAAAAAAAAAAAAAAAAAAATCGATATGATTTCTTGCCGGATATTGGCGAAAAGGTTTGCTTATTTTGTTCATATTATGAAACATGTAAATATATTTTTATTTTTATCGTATGCTTTAATACAATGACTGTCCAGAGTTAAAATATTTAATTTTATACGTAAGTTTGTTATTTTTCTATATGCTTGTATATTTCAGATCAACACATATAATGGCCAAAATTTTTGAAAATTGATTGCAAAATCTATATTTTTTAAATAATTAAGAATCGTGCAAAGTAATCGATGTACTGAATATTGTGTAGATATTTAAAAAAAAAATGTATTATATTTTTTATACAATGACTGTCCAGAATTCGAATATTTGATTTTACAATTTCCCTTAAAATAAAATTATTTACATATTTTTTCCCCTAAACATAATAGAAATCTATAATAATAATTATTTTTCTATTCCCCAATACACTTCATCTACTGTACCTCCAATGTTTAAATTTATTGAAACAATTGTCCGCAATCAACTTTATATACCTATATTTTCCATCCGAAGTATGGTGTAAAAATAATCTAACAAAAACATAGCTGTGAAAAAAGGGAGCCAAGTTCTGTAAAGACAATCTAACAAAAACATAGCTGTGAAAAAGGGGAGCCAAGTTATGTAAAGACAATGGCAAGGAAAGAAGTGATATCTAAGTGGGTGCCAAGTTCAAATAAAATTCACTGAAACTTACCTACTGAAGAACTTGGCAAGTTTTTGATAAATGTTATGCCTATCAATTTCATGTCCTCATAAAATGGTGATGTTAATGTTAATTTCAATGACATTACAAAAAAATTAATAGAAGTTATTATTATAAACAAATGACTCATGTTAAAGATTTGATAAAACAATAAATACACATATACACTCCCGCTTGTCTTTGGTTATCACTCTAGCACCCACCCTCCAGAAACCTCAATGCAAACAGACTATCATGCCTGACAAAGAGACAGATATACTTGCGCTTGTTCTTGGTCATCACTCTAGACACTGCACCCCTTTAGCCCTTTCAGGGGCAAATAACTTTTATTCGTGAAATTCTGAAATGATTGAATCACAAATTTATTTCAAAATGGATAAAAACTTCTTTTCACGTATTTAATAAAATTAAACTTTTTAGTCCTAAATTCTGGTGTCAATGTGGCATTTTGCAGTGAAATTAGGTGGGGTATATTTTATCCCACCGCCCTTCAAGGGGAAGGAGCTCACTCAAATTAAGGCTTCCAATCATGAAATAACAAGATTTGATATAATAATGCCATTATTAAAAATAAATGACTCGTAGGTAAAAACTTACCAAGTTCTAGATTTATTATTAATATGCTATCAATTTTTATTTCTAAACAATTTAAAAAATGCTATAATACTTCAGTAGGTAAGTTTGAATGAATTTTATTTGAACTTGGCACCCACTTAGATATCACTTCTTTTCTTGCCATTGTCTTTACATAACTTGGCTCCCTTTTTTCACAGCTATGTTTTTGTTAGATTGTCTTTACAGAACTTGGCTCCCTTTTTTCACAGCTATGTTTTTGCTAGATATCATTACTTTTTGTAAAGTTACAATATATTTAGACACTTTACTTAATGCTTTTTAATGTGTTTACATGTGACTATTTTATTCACCAAGCAACATTCAATTTTAATTTAAATTTCCTACAACAAACTATTTGGCTGTCAATTTGCGGCAGAAATCTATATTTTAATACTACTACATTGAATGCATGTTTTGAAACGAAATGTATTGATTCGAAATATTTATTGTTTCTGAAACAACAATTCCTATTAAATTCCTATATTAAATTTTCCTATTAAATTTTCCAATTAAATATCCTATAGCTGGGCCTGCTTTTTTGTACTGAAAGTGAAAAATAAAGTTATGTGCTTATGCCACACTATGTATCATTCATCCATGGGTGCCGGCAAAGAGGCAGTGCAGATGACGGACATTGCCCCTCCCTGGATTTTCAAATTTAATTAGCTAAATATCCTTTTCTCTTATGATTTTGAAAATAAAAAGTGGGTAAGTGTGATCACAAATCGCACAGAGGGTTTCGTTTAATATTCCTTTCAAAACACATTATCCTTTTGAAAAATCTGTTTATTCCACATTTCGCAACCAGGGGCGCACTCTATTCTAAACAAACCTCTATCCGAACGAAACTCCATTTTACATACTATCCGTAGATATATTAGTCGAGGGGATTGAGCCCATAGCACCCGAGATAAGTAGGCGCCCCTGGCGGTAAAAAGTGGAACTAAAATATGTAAGGCTATGGTGCATAATATGAAAGAATGGTCAAAGGGGTGTCGGCAAAAGTTGGAAAAGTGCTCCCCGGGTGAAAAGGGCGGGGGTTAGAAAAAATGCTTAAAATACACAAGTTAGAGTCCGGAGGAGTAAATAATATAAGAATTTTTGAAAATTTTATGATTTGTCGTGTGGTCTGAGGTATTCAGCTATACATATGCAAAAAGTCATGTCTCCAACTTAATTAGGGGCTTAAAATACATATGTGGTAGCTCAAAGCGTTAAGCTTAAGACTTTTTCAAGATTTTATGATTTGTAGCCTGGCCTCTGGTGTTCTGCTATAAGTATGCAAAATTTCAAATCTGCAATTTAATAAGGGGCTCAGTTAGAAAGAATTGCTTAAAATACGCATGTGGAAGCCCAAAGGGTTAAATGTGCGACTTTTTCAAAATTTTATGATTTGTCGCATGATGGTGTTCAGCTATAAGTATGCAAAATTTCATGCCTCCAACCTAAATAGGGTCTCACTTAGAAAGAATTGTTTAAAATACACATGTGGGAGCCCAAAAGGTTAAATGTACGACTTTTTCAAAATTTTATGATTTGTCGTTTGATGTGAGGTGCTCAGCAATAAGTATGCAAAATTTCACGCCTCCAACCTAAATAGTGGCTCACTTAGAAAGAATTGTTTAAAATACAAATGTGGGAGCCCAAAGGGTTAAATGTACGACTTTTTGAAAATTTTAGGATTTGTCGTTTGATGTGAGGTGCAGCTATAAGTATGCAAAATTTCACGCCTCCAACCTAATTAGAGGCTCACTTTGAAAGATTGTTTAAAATACACATGGGGGAGCCCAAAGGGTTAAATGTATGACTTTTTCAAAATTTTATGATTTCTCGTTTGATGTGAGGTGTTCAGCTATAAGTATTCAAAATTTCACGCCTCCAACCTAATTAGGGCTCACTTAGAAAGAATTGTTTAAAATACACATGTGAGACCCCAGAGGGTTAAATTTACAACTTTTTCAAAATTTTATGATTTGTCATTTGATGCGACGTGTTCAGCTATAAGTATGCAAAATTTCACGTCTCCAACATAGTTAGAGGCTCACATAGAAAGAATTGTTTAAAATACACATGTGGGAGCTCAAAGGGTTAAATGTACGACTTTTTCAAAATTTTATGATTTGTCGTATGATGTGTGGTGTTCAGCTATAAGTATGCAAAATTTCACGCCTCCAACCTAGTTAGAGGCTCACATAGAAAGAATTGTATAAGTACACATGTGGGAGCCCAAAGGGTTAAATGTAGGACCTTTTTCAAAATTTTATGATTTGTCGTATGATATGTGGTGTTCAGCTATAAGTATGCAAAATTTCAAGTCTCCAACATGTATAGTTTCTGAGAACGGGCTCTGTGACGGACAGAATATCTCAATTTGTTGATTTTCGGTAAGCAAGTAAACCCAGCTAGTAAACCCAGTAAACCCAGGGTTAAACCCCCAGTAAGTAAATAGGTTTACATTGGAAATCTATGGGAATGTGGCGAAATATTAGAGATATCGCCAAGGTGGCGTCACTTTTGGCGACTAATTTTGGTCGCCAAATTTGGCGACATATTGCCATGTTGGCGAGAAACTTTGCGATATTTGGCGACAGAACAGCGTCCCTCCTACGGCAAATTAAAATTTCGCCTAATAGACGTACTGCTAAAGTAAAAATGGACACCCCGAGGTGGGTAATTCATTGATTTTCACAATTTTTTTATTTTATTCCTTAGTTTCATAGTGTGAACGAACTTCGCACCGAATTTGAAGTCTGTAGCTGCAGTAGATATACGAAATCTTTTTGATGAGTGAGTGAGTCAGTCAGTCACTCAGTGATAAAATTATCGATTATCAGACATTTTCAAATGTCATTATCTCGGAAACTAATTATGCGTTATTAATAAAATTTTGGATTTTAGGTAATTAGGGTGGCTTTACTACACATTTCGTATAACAAGTACGTAGGTCTCATAGATTTTCAGTAGTAGAGCATCGAAATTTGACGTAAACAGCTCGAAATGGTTCGTGTAAATAACACACGGCTATGTCAGGCGAACTTGGCTGACACACTGCCGTGTGTCTAGATTAAATGTTCTAAAAAGGTATCCTGATTTGAGTAGAGTTTGGTTTTGTGAAAAAGTTTTGGTTAATTTTCTATTTTGAAACTAATAAATATTATTTAAAAAAAAATTTACCGTTTATTTTACGGTCAGAATTCTCAATGTTTCAAATAATCAAGAATTTAAATGTAAATAAAAGTAAAAATTTACTTTTAATTTTTGCTTTTGATGTTATAGTAGAGTGTTAATTAAAATATTTTTAATTGCTTAACCCCTTGAGGGGCGGTGGTATGTTTATAAAACCACTTAATTATTTAATTCTCAAATCCCACATTCGCACCAGAATTTTGTTTACAAAATTTTCTGTTTATTATGTGTGTGAAATATAGCTTTTTCTTATTTATAAATAAATTTGTTTTAAAATTCCGGTGTCAGTCATTAATTTCAACACTTTAGCAATGGAACTGCTTTGCCTCTGAAAGGGTTAAAGCATTGGATTTATTTATCTCTAAATCTTTTCGTTTTTCCTGTTTATAGTATAAAGAACGCCAAGGGAAAATATACATATAATACATATCTTTTATAACGCATATAGAACGAGGTTTTTCGTATTTTTATATGTAAAAATAACATTTAATAAGCATTATTTACAGTAGAAAAACTCTATTTACAGTAAGCATTCACGCCATCTGCCGGTGAGAGTAGAACATTAATGATCCTGTAACTAAGGGGAATTGTGAAGGCCGTATAAGGCAGGCGATCGAGTTTGGCCGTGCCAAAGGTGACCGGTCACTTGCGATTTTAGACTTTTTGTTAAATATCTAGAAAAATACATGAGGAATTAACCTGAAACTGCAGATGTGTAAATAGTATAGTGTAGGTCATATATTTCCGCGAAGATTTTTTTTTCGAAACCCCATAGGGGACCGTCAACAAATTGAAAAAGAACGAATATCTTTTTGATAACCCTGTAAAAACAAATCTAGCAAAAGCGTTCAAACTCGAGATTATTAATAAGTGGCTTATTTTAATATACCTACTGTGTTCATTTTTATGAGGATAGCATGTATACTCGTAGAAAAATTAAGGTTTTTTAAAAAAACAGTCCCAAGTTTCGCCAAGTTTTTTGCTTATAATTTGCAGAGTTCTTAATATAAAAAAAAGTACTTTTCAGAAAATATGACGAACAATATTATACACAATAATCTGAAATCATAATTATAAAATAATAAAAATTGGATGAAAAATGAGCAGGTTTACTAAAAAATGTTTTACTGCGCATGCGCGAATGCAATCAAAATATAATGTGCATAATGTATTAGCTATATGTATATAGCAACTTTTGTAAAAGTCTCAAAAACATAGTTTCAAAAGTCTGATAATAATCGTTTATAGAATAAGCTAAAAATCCGTTGTTCCCAAAACGAAGCAAAAAGATGAGAGGTTGTATCCATATATCCATTGATTAGTGCCAATATAGCATATACACAATATTGCACGTACTGCTGTATTTGGATACAGTCCCTCATCTTTTTGTTTCTTTTTAAGAATAACGGATTTTGAGCTTATTCTATAAACGATTATTATCAGACTTTTCAAACTATGTTTTTGAGACTTTCACAAAAGTTGCTCTATGCATTTAGCTAACACATTATGTAAATTATATTTTGATTACGTTCGAGCATGCGCAGTGCATCATTATTTAGTAAACCTGCTCATTTTTAATACATTTTTTATTATTTTTTCATTCTGATTGCAGGGTATTGTGCACAATGTTGTTTGTCATATTTTCTGAAAAGAACTTTTTTTTATATTAAGAACTCTGCAAATTATAAACAAAAAACTTGGCAAAATTTGAGACTGTTTTTATAAAAACCTTAATTTCTCTACGAGTATACATGCTCTCTTCATAAAAATGAACACAGTATATTACAATCAGCCACTTATTAATAATCTCGAGTTTGAACGCTTTTGCTACATTAGTTTTTACAGGGTTATCCAAAAGATATTCGTTCTTTTTCAATATGTTGACGGCCCTCTATAGGGTTTCGGGAAAAACACTTCACCGAAATATATGACTTATACTATATTGTTTACACAACTGCAGTTTCGGGTTAATTCCTCATGTATTTTTCTAGATATTTGATAAAACGGCTAAAATTGCAAGTGAGCGGTCACCTTTGGCCATGTAGTGTATTTGATGCGATATGGGCTATTATATGGAATAATTTTTAACTGCGCATACGTGGAAGATTTGAAAATTCTTATTTGATAATTTGGTAGTCCGCTATTTAGGGCAACTTATTGAAAATGTCCAGTCAAATATCGAGAAATTTCACAAAGATAGGGGCGATATAGTAAGTTGCCTCTAAAAATAGCTTTATTATAAGGATTTTTCCGTAACTTTTCAATCAACTCGCTATATCTTTCTAAGTTTTCACAATATTTGACTGGACTTTTTACAGAAGTTACCCAAAATAGCTGGCTACCAAATTATGAAAAAAAAATTTCGAAATCTTACACGGATGCACAGTTAAAAATTATTTCATACGAATGCCCATATCTCATCAGATATTCAATATATTTATTCTTTGATTGCGGTATACTGTTTCTACTGTTCTTTGTCAAGTTTTAGGAAAGTTCTGTTAAATTTGGTTGAAAACTCTGCATGCTACAAACAAAAAACATTCGAATTTTCCACAGAAACACTAGCATCTTCCGGAATATGAGTGCTATGAATCAACACAAGCGTTGAACAGGACTCACGTAGTCATTTAACACAGTGGCAGCTTTTGATAATTTTCTGTTACATGGGTGATAGCAAACATTATTTTATTATTAATTTTTTTATTATTCTTCTAATTGTCCTCCCGACTAAATCTTCACTGAAAAGTATGAAGTCAAACATGTTCTTTACATACTAGAAGTTCAAAAACAATTTGTTAATATTTTTAGTAGAACTTCGACAAAATGTTTAAAATCGAAAGATTTTCGTTAACACCTAATTTTGACATCATTTTTGATTTTTTGAGGAAATTTTATCTTAGGATACAAGATGGGAAGTCATTCGATCGTTTAGTTTACAAATTAAGAGATCTTATCGAAATAAAATGTTTAAAAGAATTCATAGCGCCAGTACTTTTATTTTCGACTGAACTATTCAGCTTCACATTCCTTCTTTTTTACATTTGAAGGATTTGGTGGCATTAGTTCTGACACATGCCTTTACTATAATGTAAAAAACATTTTGAAATTAATTTTATTATTTTTCGAAGATATTAATATAATAAAACACACATAAATAACGCCTGCATTCAACTGTTAACGGTATATATAAATATTAAACAGACATATATACAATAAATACAATATTTCCAACTGAATGCTGTGGTCCCGGGTTCGATTCCTGGCTCTGGCTAATTTTTCACTCCAGTTGCGTTTATTGTATTTATTGTTGTATGTCTGTTTAATATTTATGTATACCGTTGATATTAATATAGACTATATCTAGAAGATATGAACATTTCTAGAGTCATGAATAGGAGTATACTCTACATGAAATAAAATATAAAAAATAGAAAATTATTAAAATTATTCATTTATAATAGAAAAATTGTATGGCTCTGTGTACAGTCGTCAAAAAAGAGAGAGACCCTATGCATTTTAATTAACAAATTGTCTAAAAAGCAGAAATAGCCATTCGACTGGAAATTATGTTTTCTTTCAATTTAAATTAAAAAGCACGCTAAGGTACAATATCAGTATGAAGATGACCCCTAAGTTTATTTTTTTAAATACATATTAAAAAATACATAATTTCAATTCAAATGCATAGTTCTTTTTTTAGTGACAATTTGCAGGTAAAAATGTATGGTATTTTTTTTTTTCGATTACGCAATAAGGAAAGAGCTACCACTGCCAAATTTGGCACAAATATGCTCCATGGAGGAGGACCGGGAACACCTTGAGAATATTTTTCCAGATTTATATTTGAAGACATTTTTCATTGGATTTTTACTTTAGTTATCATATTTGATCACATATATCTTTGGGTCTGTATATTGCATAATTTCTCAATTTATATTATCAAATGAAACAAAAACAGTTATTTCGAATAAAAATGCAAAACATACAGTGAAAAAATAGTATAATTTACAGATTTTCTATTTTTTTTTTCTTTTTTAAATAATTTGTAAACTTTCTGTTTTAATTTAAATGTAAATAAACTTTCAAACCGCAAGCGATCTTTCTTCATTTCATAACGCTTTGATACCAATAAATTTAATTTCTGATTTTTATTTATTCATGTTAATTATGCAAAAATATCAAAAGCCAAACCAATGTAATTTTTATGTCATTATGTATCATTTTTAATAAAAATCATTATTGCTGTGTGACAGCTTTTTTTCTTTATCACTAGAACCGCGGAAATTTTACTCAAGTTAAAAAAAAAAAGATGTTTAACACCAGATTTTTTTAATAACTATTTAATATATTTAAATTATTTTTATTCAGTATGTATTTAACTTATCCTTCTATATATAAAAAAAAGTTTTGTTTTAGAAATGGACAAATGACAATCTGCGTAGATATTCCGGGTAGATCCACATCCAATTTGAATGCTTAAGCATGGCCTTTCATCGTTAATATTAAAAAAACTGTTGCATACAAAAATATGAAAATCGGTGGTATTATAGAGAAATGTTTGATAAACACGCTGATGCAGAGAGTTTTCAAATCGAAGAATTATTTTAAGAGATATTTAATGCTAAAGTTAGACAAAATCGTTCCATTAAAAAAGTTTTAATGGAGCAAAAACTATACATGAGAATTTAATCATCTTTAGATCATTTTATACGTTATAAGTTCCCGGTGTGCAGATTGTATTTATTTTTCTTATTTGACTCATTTTTTGAGGTTTTATTTCAATTTTAAATTCAAATTTTCAGCATTTCGAGAGATATTTTTTACAAATTTTAGAAAATGTTATTAATTTAAACTGTTGCCAGTTGTATAAACAGCGCAAACAATAATGTTTACTTCAAATTAAAAAATTATTTTACACGTGACTATTATAAACAGAAAATATAAAAAGCAGGAACTCATTGAAAATTACGTCATAAAAACTATAATTACACGTGAATTTTAAAAGAGACAGAATATTGTAAAATAATAAATTCATAAACATGCGTTAGAAGTCTTAAATAGGAGAATTTAGGTCACATTTACGTCACATTACACTTATTATATAAAATGAACAAAAAATAATATTGCTAAACAGTTTAAATTTAAAAATTGCTCGAGACATTTATTTAATATTTTAAGATGATCATAATATTTCATTTCTAGCAAAAGTATTTTTACGTGAATATTAAAAAGAAAAAGAAAAGTTTGGTGAAAATTACGTCAGATTATATTTCTCTAATTCAATCTTCCGAAATCTTTTTAAAGCCGATCAAATTATCGTGCTGTTAGAGTCTGCGGTGTCTGAACGGGGGTTGACGAGCGTAGCTCGTAGGGGGCAGAGCCCCCTAGTTTTATAAAGAAATGTTTGGTTCAAATCGGCATCTATTCATTTGGTACGGGTCAAAGTGACCTGTCATCGCGGTTCTATTGTTAAAGAACAATCTTGCAAAAAATGTTACAAAATAAAGATTAGAAATTGTTTTATTTAATGGGTTTTTTTTTTATCTTAATTTAGAATACTTTGAAATAGGTTTAAAAGAGATTATTTTGCTTTATTTTAAGAGATTTTGCCTGTTGGTATTTAGTAGGACGTAAATCATACAAAATCTTTTGTATATTTACAGTCTTTTATTTAATGTAACTTTGTTTTTGTATGCAAAGATAGAATTTTGTAATTGAATCTTCACTCACTACCAGATATGCTAAAATTATGTACACAGTTGATGTTCTTCCGATTTCAGTACATCATTTTCATATTTTTAAACTTTATTATAAATTAATACGTTAATTTTAATGCATTTTTCCGTTAGCCCGTCTCAGACGACAAATCATCAAATATTCCTCATGGTTACAAATGTATACGAGTTACAACAACTGTGTATTTAACTATGCGTCAAACCAAACTATTGCCAAAATAGATCAACTGGATACGAAACTCCAATAACGAAATATTTTAAGCATTAAAAAGTAAAAACTATAGTTAAAAATAAATATAATATATATATATATATTTAAATGCGTTTTAATTAATTAATCGCTTCATATTAATTAAATTATGGTTATGCGTTGAGAAATCAATTTAGAAATCCTAAAAAGATACTTTGAATAATGCTTTTTTTTTCTTTACTGTTGTCATATCTTAAAAAAGAAACTTAGTAAAAATTATATATTTTTATAATAAATTCACCAGCTCGCTTTTTCTACCATGTATATAAAAAGGCTGGGAGTTTTCCATAATCGGATTCGGTACCCACACCAAATAAACGTATTGTAAAGAAACTTTTTGGGAGGACGGGGGGATCATGAATTACAGCCACGAAATTAGTCGAGAATTTCACAATCAACATTAAATCCTTATAAAAGACTGTTTTTAAAAAATTGTTTTAACTTCTATATTTATTCGCAACTATGAATGAATTGTAAGAAGTTTTTTCAATTTATTTATTTACTTTTGCTTATTTTTGATGTCGAAATTTGATTCATGATGCACTATAAAATACTTGGTTCCGAATTAAAATCCAAATTATCATATTTCGGATTAAAAGCTTCCATAACCAGTAAATTGTTTATAATTAATAATGTAAAATAACTGATTAAAGATACAAATCTTAAACTAAAATGAATGCTAAAAGATATATTCAAAAAATCATAAACTTAAAAAAATATTTTTTTTTAATTTCGGTGTTAATTATATTATTTCAAATACAAATGGACGAAACTGTATAATCGAATTTCTTACCTCCGTGTAAGCATCTCAAATATTAAAGCACATTTTTACACAATAACAGCGGTAACGAAGAACATACTTTCAAATAGAATTCGCCCTTTCTTGTAGGGAATAATTGTTTTTAAAACATTGTGAAAAAGTTTGGAAATAAAGGACCGTGTTTTTTCAAAAGGTTTCACGGAAATATTTAGAACTAAATGCCAATATTTCAACAAACAATGATTTATTATTACACAGAAGGGCGATAAGACTTGATAGATGAAAACGTATTTTCGTGTTTTCACCTCGCTTAAGTAGTGTAAACATGAAAATAAATTAACAGACACTGCATGCCTTGAATTAAAAATGTCCGATTAGCTATTTTTTTCTCCCTTCCTCGTAGGGTATTACTGTTTGTAGAACACTGGAACAAAAATGCAAAATATTTTACAACAGTGAACCTTATATTACCAAAATGTTGCTTTGGAATATTTTAAACCTACAGCCAAAATGACGACCAAATAAAGGGAACTGCATATTCGAGTTTTTCACCACCGTGTAATCATCATGAACATGAAAACACATTTACAGGCACTCCTAGCATTAACGATGAAAACTCTTCCAATTGGTTAATTTTGGTCTTTTTTATAGGAAATTTTTATTTGTCGAATATTGGAACAAGCATATTTTGGCAAGGGACAGTATTCCTGTGACGTAACGTAAGGTAAAATGGCGATTTTTATAGCCTCGAACCAAAAGAAAGAATAGGCTACATTTATTTATGGATTATTAGTTGGAAAAAAAATGCTAACTATTGATATTCTTTTAAGTGTAAACGAAATTTTCTGTAATCGTCTGCATTCGGTAAGTACAATGAACAATATTCGTGTGACGTCATAACTGGTAAAATGGCGATTATTTTAGTCTCGAACCGAAAGGAAGAATAGGGTCCATAGTAAACCCTATATCAGCAAACATTTGTACGGGAATATAAACGATAGTAATCCTTTTTAATAAAAAACTACGCGTTGCTGACGACTGGCTTTTTCGTAAATCGTTGCCACAGATTAATCTCGGAAAATGAAATATTTGAAGTTACTGAAAAAAATTAATAGCTCGAAAGTTTTATTTATCAGAAAATTGTTAGACAAACTGCGTTAGAAAGGTAAAAAAAATGTATTTTTCTTGATATAAATTTCAAATCTAATGATTATGCCGTTTTTCAAAAATTACCAAATTTCACAATGGAGTACCGTAGCGAAACTTTCACACGTAAAAAGATAGTGATAACAGCAATCTGTCCTGACATGTATACCGAATATAGCAAGAGTCACAAATTATAGCAGCCTTATTATTCTATTAAAATATAAAAGTGAATTATGATGTCACGAGTGCATGATTTTTATTTAATTCTTGGCAAAAAATGCGCCATTTCTTTTGAGTTGTGAATAATATAGGTTAATTCGCATTGGACCTCCTATTTAAAACGAATAATAGTTAAACATGGCTTTTACAAGAGAAAGTGATATCACGAAGGGCTTTTTATTAAATTACATTCCTTTTTCAATTTTTTTCAAGAATCAAGACTATATTTATTTAGGCTTATTTAAAGGAAATACTGGTATAAAAGCAAAATTTCTCAAGGCTTTCAATACATTAAAAAAGCAAGCACATTTGCGCGAGTTTCTTTGTCCGTACGGTGTTTAATTTTAAAATTGATTTTTCTAATCAAATATTTTTAAAATCCCGGGCAATGCCAGGTATTTCAGCTAGTCTGTAAATAATAATGTACTACAACAATGTTTCTTCAAAGTAGAGTACACGTGCTTCTTCGGGGCACCCGTAGTGGTTTGAAAAGATACGTCATGAGTCTGTTCGACAATCAACATACAGTGCCACGTAACTAGATAAATGAGGGAAAAGGGGTTTTCGTCATTGAATGTTTTTATTAGTCGGATGGGCAAACTTTTTTCCTTCTTATTAATGTTAATATTTCAAACAGCTGTTACACATGTTAATCCCTTCAGTGTTATTACTTCAATACTACACCAACTTTAATTTTCATCTTAAATTTCTGTTTCGTTTTGCTATTAGGGGAAAAAACAAGTTAATTTGGATCGTGATATTCAATAAAATAAATATTTTTCGTTATTCTGTTGTACGACAGGAACTTAACAATAACTGGGTTAGCTAGATGCGAATTTCTCGTTGCTGCATAAACTGCCAATGTACAACAGAAAAATGTACTACGAAAAAGCATTATCGCAGCTCCCCCTTCAGGAGAGAAAATCTCCATTTTCAACAGGGACCTGACGTCCATAGTCAAAAACAGATATTATGAAAATTTGTTTCAGTTTTATGCATACATTCGTACACTTTCCGACGATACCACACTGAAAATGACACATAAATCGATATTACAGCATCCCTTCCGGTGCAGAGTTGGCAAATTTGTAATTCCAAATATCTGCATTGTAATTACATTTTAATTTATGTAATTAATTATATTTAAAATTACATGCTGTAAAAAATTCTTGCAGCACTGTAGCCGGAACAGCCCCCATGCCATTATTTGACAAAATTTTTGCGTTTGAATGTGTGTAACTATAATTAATTACAAGAAAATTAACGTGTAATTACATTGCAGGTAATTGAGATTACAAATTTGCCCAACTCTGTTCCGAGGATGTTTCCAAATTCGTGAAAAGCAAACATATGAAATTTTGTTTAATTCTACGCATAACTTCATACACTTTTCGATGATACAATGAGAACATACACACATTACGGACACACCGATGGATAGTATAAACATGTTTTTCGGAATCTCTGACCCTTAAAACGTGTAAATCCGTTGAAAACCGGAAATCGGAGAAAATTTTAACTGCAATACTTTCTTCTTTAGTAAGGAGAAAGTAAAAAATATAAAAACATACCAGATTTTAATGATGATTTTCAACTCTTCTTCAGCAAACTAACATCAAACACTCAATATATGTATAACTTAAGCAAGTGCACCCATCATTTTAAAAAATTGCTGCCTGTAAATCTTACATTAAATGTAAAATAAAATTTCTGTTTCTTTGTATATATTCATTGGTTCCTTTTTCTATTCATTATTCCTACAAATAAAAAAGAAATTAGAGGTTAATAAGAAGCGAAATACATATAATTCTTCAAGGGGTATGCGAACATGGAAGTTTCAAAACCCCTGCTCTACAAGAAAAGGCATAGCTCCAACTTTTTGAAGATTTTTGTACTATGTGGAGTCAAATAAACATAATGTGAATCAGAACTTTTTCTTGAACAGTTGAACAATTGAGGCTTTTTCTAGGCTTCGTATTGGACGCCAACTTTACGTCCTTTCTAGGAGTAGCTGTATTTCTAAAACTTACAAGGAAGGTCTCCATACGGGCATACTCAGAAAAATCTGAAAAAATTGCAGAATGTTCTTCTCATATGGATATATATGTTTATAAAAAGTTTTTGGTGGAACCCCGATACAGCGTCCGTAAAAAAATACCGAAATTTTCGTTTATTTGGCGATTTATCATTGGTTGGCGATGAAAAAAAAGATGATATTTTATGTAGGAATTTTTTTTTATTGAATTTGTTGATAAAAGTTTCATTTAAATAACTTTAGTTTTGTGATTTTTAATTTGTTTTAACTATAGTTTTGTCATTTTTAGTTTGTTTTAACTATAGTTTGTCACATATATTTATATGTATTTATAATAAAATTTAAATATCATATTTTACTATTTAAAACAAAATTTAAATTGATTTAAATTGTTTAAAGCTCAAAAATGGCAGATAAAACACTGTCGGTTTTGTTGCTATGGAAACGACTTCGTCTTTGATATGGAAATATGTTATGGCAATCAAATGTCAGCTGACTATAACTTAAAATAGATATTTGCTACTTGCAAAGGATAGAAAATATTTTTATAAGGATAAAATTAAATAACTACAGCAACAAGCAACATATATATGTAATATAAAAAATATATAATAACCTCTTTCATTGATTAAGTTTAAATTCATTAAAAACCGTGCATTCTTAAAAACAATTAATAAACAATTTTCAGATGCATTAAAATCGTTTGCTTTTGGAGAGGAAAAATCTTGTTCGCCAAATCCCGTGTCACTTTCGTATTTTCGCGCCAAATATTCGAAAGTATTTTATTTTTTTACAGACTTTCTACTGAAATTCCGCCGTTAAATTTAACTGATCCCTTATTACATACATGAGTAGTTTCACTAGCATTTTTTGCAACATATTCTGAGTATGACCTGTAAGGAGACCTTCCTTGTTAGAGAAACACAAAGCGAAGAAATCTAACTGAAGTCATAAGAGTAAGTATAATTATAATTCATGATAATAAAAAAGGATAGGAATAAAAATGAAAAATAATTAAATTAAACAAATATACTAATTATATTTTTTTAAGTGAAAATTTAAAATGTTCAAAACAGTCGAGAATAAGGAGGAAAAGACCATGATAAAAGATATTTCTCAATAATAGACATACATTTTTTTTTTTTTTTTTTTTTTTTTTTTTTTTTTTGTGAGAAGTAACACAAAGGATATAAAAGCGAAAAATAAAGTATAATAATTTTATATATATATTTATTTATTACATAAAATAATATATACATATATATATAGGCTAAACATAACCATGTGCTATGCTTTAAAAAAAGGGTGTGTGGCTAAGCTTGACCCAACTAATGTGGGGAGGGTTGACCAGATGGTCAAACCTCCTTAATTACGTGTTTTTGGAAATCTTTTTATTACACGCTGTACATAATAAAGGGTTAATGATTATATTTCTAAAATAAGGTAAATTTATTCTGTAAAGCTACAGTAAAAATGGTGTGATAGAAATGAAAATGCTTAAAATTGATTGAATGAAGATGAGAAAAATTGTATAAGAAGCAAGAAAGTATATAATGAAATATAAATTGGAAAGTTGATAGAACTTCCATTTCATTTAAATAGTACCCATAATAGGTAAACAGAAAGAATGGAAAAGACTAAAAAGGGTGAAAGCAGCAGCCTCTAAAATGTTAGGTATTCATTCCTCTGCAAAAGAACATAATATTGATCAAAACACTTTAGGAAGGTATAGCTTGTAGCACAAAGTTATTCTGCCTTTTTTCGAACTGATTTCATTTCCCTTAACAAATATTTAAATAAAAAATAAATTGGGTCAAGCCTCCCATATGTGGGGAACCTTGATCCATTACTTTCTCATGTTTAAAATCAATCATTTTTCAAGTTTCTTATATAGTACACTTATGTCGCAATTTTATTTTGATAACTGATTGTATAATGAATAAAATGATACATGAAACTTTATTTTAAGTTTAATATTTAAAAAATAAAAAATAATTTTGTAAAAAATGTGTCAACCCTCCCCTGTCTCCCCTATATATAGTTCAGCAGTTCAGTAATAATCTCATTGAGAATATTACAGATATTTTTGTAAAAAGTTTTAGAAAGTTTTATGTTCCGTTTAATAAAGGAGGAAATATATAAATAACGTCTAATGGTGTTATTGCTGAGGTATCTTCACCCATTTCTGTTGGTTCTTAAATTTTCATTACAAATTTAAGACAGGTTTTCTGTTCTAGATTTGCATGCGAAACTGCATTTATAAATTAAATTGTTTTATTTAATAAAATTACTGTTTTTATTTGATTAAAAAATGCAAACAAAGTGTAAATTACCAGATACACTTTGAAAAGGAAATGATGAAATGCTATATGAAAGGAAAATAATTCGTAATGAATAAAAAAGTACTATTTTTGAGTTGTTTGCCTCCGAATAAGCATCATAAACATAAAAGCACATTTACAGGCACTGCATGCCCTCAAGAAGCAAAACTTTTCTTTTAGCCGATTTAGAAAATTTGCCCTTATCTCCAGCGTATCATTGATTGTAGAATATTGCTTTTTGTTTGAAATATTTTAATAAAGTATCTTTGCCAATATTGTATTCACTATTGCCACAATATTACACATTTTTCTTCTAATATTTTAATAAAAATGATACGCCACAAGAAATGGAGAAAACCTCAAATTGACTAAACGGAAAAGTTTTGCATAATTAAGCCATTCATTGTCTTTAAGTACATTTCTTTTCGTATAATATTAGAGCAACATTGTAAAGTATTGCAGCAAGAATTACTTCTGTATTTGTTGCAGATAAAATTTTACATTAGAATATTTCCAACGAAACATTAATATTAGCGAAATATTGAAATTCAATCAGACATAAATGTAATTAAATGCTAATTTTTCCATAATATAGGTTGTAATATTCACTAAAAAATATTTTTCAAACAATAAAAATGCTTCCGTTATAATTTAAATAGTTTCACTCTAAAACTTATTAATATCGTACAAGTTTAATATAAACCAAATACTTGTATTAATTTTGAAATTAAGATCAACTGAGAGTAAAATATTTCCAGCGTGGATTAGAATTATTTAAATTCCTCTCAGAAATAAAACTTCGTAAAAGCTTCTCATATTATATTTTCATAACTCTGCCGTCCAACTTAGATTTTCAAATTTATTTATTTATTAATATTTATTTATTTGTTATATTATTATTATTTTAGATTATTCCATTTCTTCAAAAGCATTTTTGGTACAATAATGCAGGCTCACCGTGCTTTTAGATAAAAAGTATTATGCAAATAACAATTTTTATGCACCTTAATTTTTGTTAATAAAGTCACCAAATGATAATTAAGATGTAACAGATAATATATTACGTTTCTGCCAATTTCATAAAGTATAACGAATAACACTAAGTTGCATTAAAACAATAAAATAAAAAAGTCATATTAACAGTATTTTATTTAAGCGATAGAGTGGCTACGACTAAAAAATACCTTCTGATTTTTAAATTGAGTAGTCAATTTTAATTAAACATTATTTCCTTAGATATTATATATTTAAAAAAATTAGCTCATACTTCCAAGTTACGTTAGAGCTATCCTACACACAGTGCAACAGTTCTTGATAAAATGTTTTTGACTTGAAAATTTAACTTTTATCACAATTCTCTAAACTTCTAAATTCCGCACATTTTCAATTTTTACACCGTCGAATTGAGAGAAAAAATTTACTTTCAAACCCAATTTTTTTTAACTGTATACCGTAACTCATTTGAAAACTGCATCGCAATTTACTGAATTTTTATTATTTTCAAATTAATTTTCAAGCATGATTTTTTTTTCAGTTACATCTCCTATTGCATGCAGAAGATTACGAAATGTAAATCCGTTTGCACTCAAATATAAATACCTGATCATTTGATTCCAGCTTATATTCCATAACGAAATTAAAACATTCATCAATCAGTAAATAAAACAATAAAACATAAATAAAACACGAATTTGATACATGTAATCGAATTTTGCGCTTAATCCATTGAAATGAACTGAATCAAAAATGCTGATTGTAAATAGCGATCTTTGGAGATTTCTTCCTCTGTTAACTCTTAGCGAGAGGACAATATGAAATTATCGCTATTAAAAGTTTCAAAACTTTAATTTAACGCATTATTGCTATTTTTCCTATAAACATGATTTTTAGTGGGCATTCTAAAAAAAAAATATCAAATGTAAAATATCTATTAGAATTATCCAAAAAAAAAAAAAAAAGAAAAAACAATAGACTGTGCGAGACTTTATCACTGCAATCTTTGAGATTATTTGCTGATAAGTTTTTTTTTCTCATTAATATTTATTAACTGCATTTTTTTATTATCAAACAACGTGTTTTAACTATATATAAGTATGCTACGTCAAAAGCCGCTTGAAGAACCTTTCGAAAGATACCTCATTCATCGCTGTACTTTTTAGTATGTATAGAGAAAAAAGAATGTTAACTTCGGAAATAATATATATGATGGTTTTTACCTATATTCTGTAACCCGGGTAGCCCTGGTTCACTTTGTTATTTTTAAAATAAAATTGTCTCAAGAGATCGAGCAGAAAATACAAAATTTGAAAAGAGGCAACAACTGAGGATACCACTTAAAACTGAAACTAAAAATATAAATTAAAAAAATTGTTTTCACCTCTGAATATGAAATCGTTTCTCTGAATCGAAGGACATATAACTGTCACTTGTTTTAAAGTTAAATGGAAGATTTGGGGGAAATAAATGTAAAAGCCTAATGTGTGGTGCAAGGTGGTACCCATTTCTATCAGAATAACTTTAGCTTCTTACATATATCCACCAAATATGTAGATAGTAATAATTAAATTTGACTCGATTATGATACATTTTTTAAAACAGTATGTTATATGATATAAAATAATATATAACATTAATAGTACACTTGTTACAAATAGTCATGTTCCTTTTTTCATTCATTTTTTTTTTTTTTTTTTTTTTTTTTTTTTTGCGTACCGAACACATTCAAAAAAGATCTAGCACTTTTGGACAAATGGAACATACAGACCTTCTACGCAAAACGTAAAGATGGAATCACTCGCGCGTTCAAACATTCACCTAATTTATACTTAATGTATTTTACAACAGTATTTAAAACGAATGAAGAGGATGCATCCTTCATTTTATATTGCAAAAATACCTTGCATTGATTATACATGGTGGTCCGCAAATGAAATATACAGCTTCAATATTCCGTTACAGAAAATGTATTTAAAACAATTTCGTATTTTACTTATTTGGAAAAATATTAAAGTTTGTAATCGTAATGGTAGATGATGCTGATTGTCTCATACGTTGCTAAATATCATTAAAAGCATAGAAAGTAGCAGAAATGACTACGCCACAGGAAAAAGCAGCACGTGTTTTTTGGTTTGCAGAGTGTAAATATTTAACAACTGTGCAACGTAAATTCTGGACATAGTACAAGAAAAGGCACTGAAAAGAAAAAGCATCCGGACGTTGGATTGGATGTGAGGCCCAAAGCCAAGGCCCCCTCTGTTCTCCTGGTATCACACCTTGTAATTTTTTTTGTGTGTGTTCATTAAGAATGTCGTTTATAAAACAAAGGTGAGTGACAACAAATCTGTGAGTGAGCTAGAACAACGCTCCTTTTAGTTACACCGTATATCTTGAACAGTACGTCGATTTTAAAGAAGCACATGTCGAGATCTACTAATGTCTTTAAAAAATTTAATACATATTTTTTGTTTAAGTATTAAAAGTAACTTCTTATTTTTTATTTGTGTTTTAATTGTGTTTTATTTGTGTTGAAGTTGTATTTTTAATTTCATTTGTAGACACCCTGTATTAAAAATAAATACATATCAAATTTACGATAAGTGGAGTACAGGTCTAAAAAAAAAACTGCCCTGGGGCAAGATACACATGAAAAGGGGAAAAAGTAAGATACGTCCCAAAATCGGCAAATAAGTCTACGCAGGCATATTTTATGCAACACTTGTGCTAATAAACGTTGCGCTCAGATGATAGAAGTTGATTTTTAGGCATTCAATCAATCTTATTTTAACTAAGAGTAAAGGTTTCAGTGGATTTTTAAAAAGATTAAACTATCTTTTTTTTTCTCTTGTCATAATATACGTCTCTTTAGTACACTCTAAAGTCTTCTATTTCTGAATATAAGCAGATATCTATTTATTTATATAAAATCTAAGTCTCTGTGTGTCCCTCACTATTCCGGTTGGACCGCCTCATTGAAATGTGTAATTGTTGAAAAATATTAATGCAGGGTTACCACAGTAGCACCAAATGTTAGCCAACTTGGCGATAGCTGGCTAATTTGGCGAAATTCCCATTTAAAACCATTAATCTTTCATAATGGAGGTCACCAAAATTTAATTTAAACTCCACTCTTTTAAGATATTTTTTCGAAATCTATGGGTGAGAATATAAAGTACATCTTTACATCTTCCTCCCGATGCTACTAATAAAATAACCGCCAATAGACAACGGTGTACTGTGTGAGCTCCTAACTGTGCGATTTTAATGTACTTTAGATACTTTTCCAGTATAGGTGAATTGGCGAAAAAGGAAATTTGGTAACATATTTCCCGGGAACATATTCACTGTTTCATTTTATATACACACGCATTTTTTTTTTTATATTTATACGATTTATTTAATATAAAAAAAGCCGTTTCTCTAATTTTATACAAAAACAGATGTAATTTGTACATAAAATCATGAATAATATACATATAAAACAAACAAAAACGCTAAGCAAATTTGATTTTATAGCTGTTTATATGATTTAACAACAAATTTCGATATTTTTCCGTTATACGTACACCATGTCAAAATGTATGCTAATGTGCCAATTATTTCAAAATGCTAAAAGATATTTGTAATTTTATGCCAGCAGTTTAATATGAGTTTTATTTTATTGCTTTATTTTACAACAGTTATTTCTTCACTTATTTTAAGTATATATTTGTGATTTGGTGAAATAGTTCGTAAAAGTCTGGAATTTTCAAATGTTATATTTTTTAAATGCTCACTTTAGTATCGACAATGGTTTTTCTTTTATTTTTCAAATGCTTCAATTCACGATTTTGCGCCAGCTATTACGCTTGGCGACAATGGTTTCCGCATAACGGAAAAGTACCCAAATCTCACTTTCTGAAGCCCAAATTACACCAAGCTTTTAAAAAAAAAAATGCCAAAGCCCCTACAGTGGAAAAGTACCAAACTGTCTATTATTTTGCGCTATCCGTGTTATAGTTTGTACTGTATGCAAGGGGAGGGCACATATGTCATATACGCCCCCTATTGGCGCGATTTTTTTCTGACGCCAGTGTCATATACACAACGGGTACTTAACTGGCGCCAAAGTGTCGTAATTTTGCTTGATATGGTAATCCGGATGTTGTTGTTTATGCTGTCGATGTTTTCGCCAAATTGGCGTCGGAAAAAAATCGCGCCAATATATGATAGCGTATATGACAACTGTGCCAAAGTTTCTGTAAAGCAGTATAAGACTAAAAAATTAAGAATAAAATAAATGCAAAATAAGACTAAAGAAGAAAGAAAAATCATGCGTTAAGTATAGAATATGAAACACTTTCCAACATACCCTGAATGCTTTAACAAAACTTCGTTATTTAGGGAAATAAGGTAAATAAGATAAAGTTACTTCTTAGATATCCCGTCGACCAATTTCGCCAAATTATATAAATCGCCAAATCAATAGTAAAACATTAATAAAAATACAAATAAAACGACGAATTAATGGTTTTATGGGTCATTATTGGCATATAACTAATTAATTAATGGCAACCATTATTGGCAATTAATCTTACAATTTGGCGACAGTAATTTGGTCGACGGGATAACTAAGAAGTACCAAGATAACTAAGTAAACATTTTAGAAAACGCATAAAAAAACTTAAAAATTGATTTCAGCAGTTACCGTCCATAGCCAATAGTACCGTTATTACATGCCGCTATTTAGCTAAAATTTAATTTAAACTACTCTTAAAACTACTGAAATCACATTTCCAGATATTATCATCCATAGACGGTTATGTATCCAATTCTTTGCGTGACCATGTATATCATTTTATCTATATTCCACAAACATTCCTTAGGAAACTAAATGCAGTTCAGCGTAAAAATGAATAACTCCTTTAAAAACCACCTTTAAGCAATTTACCCTCATACTCAGTAACGCTTACGAATTCTTTTGTGTAGCCCTGCATATGAACTGTAGCATTTATACACACAATATAGTATGCATAAATATAGTGAAACATAAAAGCGTATATCATAATTAAAAATGCATTTCTAGCAATCATTGCTTATGTACAATACTTCGGAGAAACGTTTCTTGGCGAGAAAGAAGTTTGCCAACGTATTTTCTGGCAACCTATTTACTGCTTCATACTCACAAGCAATTTTTTCCATATGTATACAATTTGGTACAGATGTCATATACGCCCCCATATTGGCGCGATTTATTTCCGACGCCAATTTGGCGAAAACATCAACAGCATAAACAACATTCCGTTACCATTACAAGCAAAATAACGACACTTTGGCGCCACTTAAGTACCCGGTGCATATATGACATCGGCGTCAAAAAAAAAAAAAAAAAAAAAAAAAAAAATATCGCGCCAATATGGGCGTATATGACACCTGTGCCTACAATTTAATATACAAAAAGCAATTTACCCATTTTTATAAAGAAACAGAAGTAATTTTTGCGCAGATGTCATATACGCATGGGGGTTGGCGTGTTTTTCTATGACGCCAATTTGGCAGAAATCTCGCTTTCGAATACCAGTTACTTATATATTTTTCAATTATTTGCTATCATTTTGAATAGGAAATAACTATAAATAAATAAAAGTTTGAATAATAACTATAGAACAAAGCAGTTTATATAATTAAAAAACAGAAAATAAAAGTAAATAAACAATATATTAATAAATAAAAAACAATTCGGGTTACCATAGCAGGCAAAATAACACCATTTTGGCACCAGTTAGGTATCCCGGTTCATATCTGAAATCTGTGCCGAAATTTGTATATAAAAAAAATTATATATATTTAGAAACGATTTTTTATGCATATAAGTGAATATATAAACAAAGATAAAAGTTCATTGGATTTGTTTTCATAGCTGTTTATATATTTTCGTAACATATCTCACTTTCTGATGCCCGATTCGCGCCAAGCTTTTCTTAAAAATGCGCTATAATGGAAAAGTACTTAAATAAATAATTAACAGAAATAACAAATTATACAAACTAAAACTTTTTATTTCGAGATCAAAGCATTGTTTTTAATTTCGATTAAAAATACATATATCCTTGGATAACTTCAATTGAAATTAGTTTCACAGCTTAATATCTCATTCCATAAACCTAAACAAACACAAGTGATTCATTCATCGTGAAACGTCAAAAATATTAAATCATTGAGATAATCATTCACAAAGTAAGTTCTCCAACAATCAATGGGCAATATTCTAATGACGTCATAGTAGGTAAAATGGTGGCGGTATCGTTTGTTTATGGTTTGTAATCACAAAGATTTAATTTTGCAATGTCTCTTAGTTACATTATTTTATTGTCATATTTATGAGCTCAGAACAAAAGCCTATTTTTTCATTATTTAGTTATTAAAGACGGAAAAAAATCATAAATGCATGATTTGAAAATTTTAAATAATTTTCTTTCTTAATACTAAAAAATAACATCGGGAAGAAACAGCGAGTTTAAGTTACATAAGTTTAACTGTTTAATTCTTTTGTAATGTTCAAAATAACTGTATTTATTAGATTTCAGTACTCAACATCAGGACCCGATTAAACTTTGAAGTTAGAGGAATTACAATGTCATTTCAGGACCTTTCTTTTGGAGAAGCTTTTCTAAATTCCATATATACATGGAAAATCTTCAGTGTTAGAAATATTATTCCTAGGACTGACATAACACGAGAACGGCCTGCAATTTTACACAAGTTTTTGAAAGCTACTTTATATCAGAAATTTTACTAAAAACTGGTTACTTTTAGGTAGCTTTCTTTACAAAAAAGCTACCTATTGCAGCCGTTCGGAGGAAAGCGATTTCAAAAAATTTTGGTATATTTTCATCGATCATGACCCCCAGACCCCGAAACCACCCTCGTTCAAAATTGATACATATATATATATATATATATATCTGGCCTATGTCACACTGTAACTCCCGCAATTATGAACCGATTTCGATGTAATTCGGTGTGTACATAGTACATACCAATGTCTCGACCGAGTTCGTTGGCCAGCTTCATCCGCCGTTTTGTTTCAAAATGGCGGCCATTTAAAATTTAAAAAAAAATTTAAAACTTGAAATGTGGTACCAAAAAATTAAAAATGGAAAAATATTCTTTTCTTATGTATTTGACCTTTATACAAAGATTCCGGAGCAGTTTTTGTTTCGTCTATATCTTAAAAAATGGCTGAGTTATAGCATTTTGAATTTCTAGCGTGGCTGACATTTTGAAACGTCCTGAATTTTGTCACGCGATAAAAGGCGTATTTATGAACCGATTTGGATGTAATTCGGTGTGTACATAGTACATACCAATCTCTCGACCGAGTTCGTTGGCCAGCTTCATCCGCCATTTTGTTTCAAAATGGCGGCCATTTAAATTTTTTTTAAAAATGTAAAAATTGAAATGTGGTACCAAAAAATTGAAAATGGAAAAATATTTTTTTCTTATGTATTTGACCTTTATACAAAGATTTCGGAGCAGTTTTTGTTTCGTCTATATCTTAAAAAATGGCTGAGTTATAGCGTTTTGAATTTCTAGCGTGGCTGACATTTTGAAACGTCCTGAATTTTGTCACGCGATAAAAGGCGTATTTATGAACCGATTTGGATGTAACTTCGTTTATACATAGTACATACCCATGTCTCGACCGGGTTCGTTGGCCAGCTTCACCCGCCATCTTGTTTAGAAATGGCGGCCATTTAAATTTTTAAGAAAAATTTAAATTTGAAATGTGGTACCAAAAATTGAAAATTGAAAAAATATTTTCTTCTTATGTGTTTGACCTTGATAAAAAGATTCGGGAGCAGTTTTTGTTTCGTCTATATTTTAAGAAATGGCTGCGTTATAGCATTTTGAATTTCTAGCGTGGCTGACATTTTGAAACGTCCTGATTTTTCTCACGTAATAACAGGCGTATTTATGAACCGACTTGGATGTACCTTGGTGTGTACATAGTACATACAAATATCTCGACCGAGTTCGTTGGCCAGCTTCATCCGCCATCTTGTTTCAAAATGGCGGCCATTTAAAAAAATTAAAAAATAAAAAAATTTAAATGAGATACCAAAAAATTGGAAAACGAAAAAGATTTTTTTGTATGTGTTTGACCTTAATACAAAGATTCCGGAACAGTTTTTCTTTCGTCTATATCTAAAAAAAATGGCTGAGTAATAGCATTTTGAATTTCTCTTGTGGCTGACATTTTAAAACGACCTGATTTTTGTCACGCGATAACAGGCATATTTATGAACCTATTTGGATGTAACTTGGTCTGTACATAGTACATACCAATGTCTCGACCGAGTTCGTTGGCAAGCTTCATTCGCCATCTTGTTTCAAAAGGGTTGCCATTTAAAAAAAATTAAATTTAAAATTCAAAATGAGGTATTAAAAAATTGGAAAATGAAAAAGATTTTTTTTATGTGTTTGGCCTTGATACAAAGATTCCGGAGCAGTTTTTGTTTCTGAAAATTTGTTTTTTTGTTGATATCTTAAAAAATGGTTGATTTATAGCTCTTTGAATTTCTAGCATGGCTAACATTTTGAAACGATCTTGTATTTGTCACGCGATAACACGCGTATTCGCCTATTTCGATGTAAGAAGGCATGTGGATAGTATACATCAACACCTCGAGCAATTTCGCTGGCCAGATTCATCAGTCATCTTGTTTCAAAATGGCGGCCATTAAATTAAAAAATATATATATATTTAAAGTGAGGTGCAAAAAAATTAGAAATTGAAAAGGTTTCTTTCTTAAGTATTTGATCTTGATATAAGGATTCAGGAGCATTTTTTGTTTGTCTTTACCTTAAAAAATGGCTCACATATAGCAGTTTCAATTTCTATTGTGGGTGACATTTTGAAAAATCTGATTTTTTGCATGCGACAGCACTCCTATATATTAACCGATTCCGATGTGAGTGAGCATATGCACAGCAATTACTAAGGTCTCGACCAAGTTCACTGCTTAGCCTCATCCACCATGTTGTCTTAAAATGACAGGCACTTTAAGAAATTGCCGAATTTGGCAGCCAAATATAAGTTACTTTAAAGAAAAGCAGCTTGGATAAAGCTGACTAATTTCGCGAAATTCTCATTCATTATATTGATAAAAATTAGTATTGAATCTCCTATATTCGGCTTCCACTAAATTGAGCCTCGTGTGTTTGCATGATATAAGTTGGCTTTTTTTAAATAAGGATTGTGAAAGCTACCTCTTCCTCCCGGCACTGGCCGGAAGGACTTTTTAAACTAAAAACTGGTTACTGGCGGCCCACACTATTAGTATTATGACAAGTTGCAGCCAATTTCGCCAACTTCGTAACCAAGATCGTGAAGCACACACATATAATACCATATAATACCATTTCATGAAATCGTATACGATAATTTAATAGTTTTTAACATTACTTCAAGTGTGTTATTTATTTATTTTTAAGGCTCAACAATCTAAATTGTCCAATATATCAATTAAAAAAAATTTAAACAAAGATTGAATAGACATGACCGCAAAAAGCCTCAAATCTGCACAACACTTGGAACCAAACTATGCAGATTAGTGGTCTTCTACTGTACACAGTTTTTCATAAATGTGCTTCGTTCTTAAAATGTGTTATTTTCATTTATCACTGCGGAACAAGCTAGAAAACTCATATTCTTGCACATGAGTTGTATATATCTTTATATCTAAATTTCCGATACTAAAATTCCGATAGTATTCATATAATTGGCTTGTTATTAGTTTCAAATTAGTTTGCCTATTTGAAAATACACGTGAGTTTTAACATATTTACGCGCTCATTATATTTTACTACGTCAAAACATGTCACCCCTCAAAGTGGTCGTAAATTTTCCATAGTGTAATTCCTAAAATAAATAAATAAAAGATAAAAGGCAAATGATTTTTTTTCCCTGGCTTAAACATAAAATAAATATTCTGTTCAATGTTGCACTAACAACATAAAGTTGGAAATCGATTGATAAACTTTAAAATTATGCTTTTTAAAATTTTTATAGTTAATATGTTAAAGGAGAACAATATTAATAATCATGCATGTAAAAACTATGCATGCAATTATGCATGTATGCTTTTATGATCAAAATATACTAGTAATATTAGCTCAATTAATTTTAATCTAAAACCAATTATTTACAAAAAAAGTTTATTGATTTTAAAAGTGTGTATATTTTTCAACTGCATTTTTGTTTTGTTTTTCCCGACTGAAAAGAAGGGTTGTGTGTTTCACGCGTATCTGTGTATGTGGATTTCTTTATACCCTCGAAACATCCCAACGGCTGGATGGATTTTTATGAATGAGGTCTCTATCAATCCGTCTTAATAGCCCGATGGTTATAGGCTAGGTTTTGTTTTCATAAATTCAAAATGTCGGCCGTAAAATACAAAATGGCGGTAGAGACAAAAAAATTTCACGCACCCTATTGAGTGGCATATCATTGAATAGGTCTTTCAAAATGAAGACGATGTTTCATTATTTTACAGTCAGAAGCTCCGTTAAAATATTATACAACCTGAAAATTGTGTATGTAGGATTTCTAGCTTTACTGCAACTCTAACCATCATAGGCATCTATAGACCTCATCAAAACAGTGTTTATAGATAGGAACCAACAATTAAACACAACTTAAAAGTCATCAATACAAGTAACTAAAAAAAATAGGTAAGTAATATAAACAAGTAATATAAAAAAAAAAAATTAAGTCAATTCCTACTTAGGTCAATAAGAGAATTTTTTTTTCTCCTATTCTTCTTTCCTCTTGAGTGGCGATTAAAATGCCTTGATCAAGAAGAGGGCTCTCTCGGTCTTAAAATACCTTGATCAAGAAGAGGGCTCTCTCTATTATTGAAAATTAATTAATTTAATTTAATTAATGAATTAATATTTGAAAAAAAAACTGGATTAATATCAAGTGTCATCCACTACAAGTTTTAAAAAAAGTTATTTGAACTTGATTGGGTGAATAATAAGTATTTTATTAACGATTGAAAATTTGAACAAGATATATATAGCGAGAGTGTGAGCTAATAGTAGGAATTGAAAAAAAAAAATGGTTTCACATTGATGAGAAATAATTAATTAGTTCGCTTTTTACGCAGTCGGGTTTTTTGAATTTTTAAATTTAATTGTTCATTTAATTCAGTTGTGCGTGTTGTAGAATGAAGATTGCCTAAAATGCGCACAAGGATATACTTTTATGAACTTACCTTAGATTTTTTTTTTTTTTTAAGTGCGCCAAATTCAGCATGTATCATTTAAAAAAATCGCTTTAAAATTTTAAGTAATAATATGGCCCAATAGAGTTTTATTGAAACGTGCTAAACGAGAATTTTATTTACCGCTGTTCATACAGTGTTTATTATTATTATTATTATTATTATTATTATTATTATTATTATTATTATTATTATAAAATTCAAAAAATGATTAAAGAATATGAAAAAGCTAAAAAGAGAAAAGGGATTTTTGTATATGCTGGAAGGTACCGTCTTAAATTATGTACCCATATTCAGATTTGATGACAATGCAATCTAAATAAAAAAGAAAAGTGCCCAGCTAAACTGATGGCATTGAGCTCACAGGCTATTCACACTAATTGTATATCATACTCTTATTTTAAAGAATAATGCCCCTCAAAAAAATAAGTGAAGGGGAATTAGCTCCTGTTTCCCCCTTTATACTTAACCAGTGAACCTCCAAATCTAATCAGGGAAGCTCCTTTTCATAACAAACCGGTATACCAAATTTGGAGCAAATCGAATAATCCTGCAAAAAAAAACCATTTATCTAAATTAAGGGGGTGGACTAGCCCCCCCCCCCTTTATCCTTAACCAATGAATCCCCAAAACGAATCAGGGAAGCTCCTTAACATAATAAACCGGTATACCAAATTTGGAGCAAAGCGAATAATTCTGCATGAAAAAGCCGTTTATATAAATTAAGGGGGGTGGACTAGCCCCCCAATCCCCCTTTATCCTTAACCAATGAACCCTCAAAACTAATCAGAGAAGTTCCTTAACATAATAAACCGGTATACCAACTTCGGAGCAAATCGAATCATTCTGCATGAAAAACCCATTCATCTGAATTAAAAGGGGTTGTCTAACCCCCCTTTTCCCCCTTTATCCTTAACCAATGAACCCCCAAAACTAATCAGAGAAGTTCCTTAACATAATAAACCGGTATACCAACTTCGGAGCAAATCGAATCATTCTGCATGAAAAACCCATTCATCTGAATTAAAAGGGGTTGTCTAACCCCTTTTTTCCCCCTTTATCCTTAACCAATGAATCCCCAAAACTAATCAGAGAAGTTCCTTAACATAGTAAACCGGTATACCAACTTCGGAGCAAATCGAATCATTCTGCATGAAAAACACATTCATCTGAATTAAAAGGGGTTGTCTAACCCCCCTTTTCCCCCTTTATCCTTAACCAATGAACCCCCAAAACTAATCAGAGAAGTTCCTTAACATAATAAACCGGTATATCAAATTCGGAGCAAATCGAATGATTCTGCATGAAAAACCCATTTATCTGAATTAAGGGGTTCGACTAACCCCGTTTCCCCCTTTATCCTTAACCAATGAACTCCTAAAACTAGTCAGGGAAGTTCCTTAACATAATAAACCGGTATACCAAATTCGGAGCAAATCGAATCATTCTGCATGAAAAACCCATTTATCTGAATTAAAAGGGGTGGAATAACCCCCCCTTTCCCCCTTTATCCTTAACCAATGAACCCCCAAAACTAATCAGGGAAGTTCCTTAACATAATAAACCGGTATACCAACTTCGGAGCAAATCGAATCATTCTGCATGAAAAACCCATTCATCTGAATTAAAAGGGGTTGTCTAACCCCCCTTTTCCCCCTTTATCCTTAACCAATGAACCCCCAAAACTAATCAGAGAAGTTCCTTAACATAGTAAACCGGTATACCAACTTCGGAGCAAATCGAATCATTCTGCATGAAAAACCCATTCATCTGAATTAAAAGGGGTTGTCTAACCCCCCTTTATCCTTAACCAATGAACCCCCAAAACTAACCAGAGAAGTTCCTTAACATAATAAACCGGTATATCAAATTCGGAGCAAATCGAATGATTCTACATGAAAAACCCATTTATCTGAATTAAGGGGTTGGACTAACCCCGTTTCCCCCTTTATCCTTAACCAATGAACTCCTAAAACTAGTCAGGGAAGTTCCTTAACATAATAAACCGGTATACCAAATTCGGAGCAAATCGAATCATTCTGCATGAAAAACCCATTTATCTGAATTAAAAGGGGTGGAATAACCCCCCCTTTCCCCCTTTATCCTTAACCAATGAACCCCCAAAACTAATCAGGGAAGTTCCTTAACATAATAAACCGGTATACCAAATTCGGAGCAAATCGAATCATTCTGCATGAAAAACCCATTCATCTGAATTAAAAGGGGTTGTCTAACCCCCCTTTTCTCCCTTTATCCTTAACCAATGAACCCCCAAAACTAATCAGAGAAGTTCCTTAACATAATAAACCGGTATATCAAATTCGGAGCAAATCGAATGATTCTGCATGAAAAACCCATTTATCTGAATTAAGGGGTTGGACTAACCCCGTTTCCCCCTTTATCCTTAACCAATGAACTCCTAAAACTAGTCAGGGAAGTTCCTTAACATAATAAACCGGTATACCAAATTCGGAGCAAATCGAATCATTCTGCATGAAAAACCCATTTATCTGAATTAAAAGGGGTGGAATAACCCCCCCTTTCCCCCTTTATCCTTAACCAATGAACCCCCAAAACTAATCAGGGAAGTTCCTTAACATAATAAACCGGTATATCAAATTCGGAGCAAATCGAATGATTCTGCATGAAAAACCTATTTATCTGAATTAAGGGGTTGGACTAACCCCGTTTTTCCCCCTTTATCCTTAACCAATGAACTCCCAAAAACTAATCAGGGAAGCGCCTTATCACAATGAACCTAGAAAAAAATTTTGAAGCAAATCGGATGTTTCTATCAAGAATTATCGCGTTACGTACATACATACGTACATACGTACATACATACAGAACGTGCGGGCACATTAGCTCTCAGGCTTTGATAGCCTGTGAGCTAAAAAGTGATTTTTTTTCTTTCAAAGAAATTATCCTGATATTAATTTGGCTGTCTATTGGCCTATATCCATCCTTATTTTCAGAAACGGTTCTGGAATGATAAAAAAATTTAAACAGATTGTTGTCTCATTTCTTTTTAAACTTCCCTACTCAACAACGCATACCTTGCTAAACATATTTATGAGATTATTGTGATTCCTATATGCACAAAAATTACGCTTTTTTTTTCCTTCAAGTGTTAGAGAATCAAACAACATTTAAAAAATATGTGACATATTTCTGATTTATTGCCAATTATTACAAGTTGACCTCGTGATTGTTATTAATATAGCGATTAATGTCGTTTTCCCATTTAGCTCTTTATGTCAGACGGTACATTAAAGTACTGTTTAAAAAAACTACATTGATCTCCTAATATAAATCTATATTATAAAGCCTGCTATCTATATTATGCGTCCTGCTTTTTCAGAATTTAGTGCCTCCCCGATGAAAAAAATATATCTATTTATATAAAATCCAAGTCTCCGTGTGTCCCTCACAATTCCGGTTGGCCCACCTCATTAATCGCGGTCATGTTAGGCTTCCTATGGAGAAATTGGTATCAGCTTCAACAATGAGTAATTGTTGAAAAGTACTAATACAGAGTTACTACAGTAGCGCAAATTTTGACCAACTTGGCTAAATATCGCCAAATTTGGCGAAATACAGTCAAATTTGGCGACAAAAATAAGTTGCCATATATGAAGCCAACTTGGCACTAGCTGGCTAATTTAGCGAAATTTCCATTGAAGCCCATTAATCTTTATAATCGAGCTCATCACAATTTAACTTAAACTCAGCGCATTTAAGGTTTTTTTTTTTAATCTATGGGTCAGAATTTAAAGAGTAATATACGAAAATGTGCGTCTTTACATTTTCATCTCGATGCTACTAATAAAATAATCGCCACTAGACGGTGCTGCACTATCTGAGCTCCCAACTATCCGATTTTAATTTTATTTACATAGCCGGATGCAGAAATTAAATTCTCGGTACTTTTCCAGTATAGGGGCTTTTGAGAAATAGAGAAAACTGCCTTGGCGAAGAAGAAAATTCGGCAACATATATTTTGGCAACCTCTTCACTGTTTCATTTCATATACACACGGATTTTTTTTTTCAATAGTTATACAATTTATTTAACATAAAGAAGCCATTTATCACATTTTATGCAGAAACAGAAGTAATTTGCACATAAAAAAACAGCAATAATATAAATTTAATTAAAAAATATATATAAACGAACAAAAAATTTCATCCAGTTTGTTTTCATAGCTGTTTATATCATTTGGCAACAAATCTCACTTTCTGATGCCCTAATTTCGCCAAGCTTTAAAAAAAAAAACCTCGCCAAGGCCGCTATAGTGGGAAAGTGCCGAATTCTCTGTTATTTTGCACTATCTGCACCATAGTTTGTACTATAAGCAAGGAAGAGGGGACGAAATGTTTAAATATTAAAATTAAAAATTTCTATAAAACACTATAAGACTAAAAATTTAAGACTAAAATAAATTTAAAATAAGACTAAAAGAAAAAAAAATGAAAATAAAATAAACGCATATATTTTTTTAAGACATGCTTTCGTTAACATTCACAAAAATGTAGAAAATAGATATATATATTTAAATACACTAAAAAGTAGAAAATAATTTTGGCACCAGAAAAGTAATTGTTTCATTTCCTTATGTCCAAGAAAAAAATGAAAGCGTGGGCGCCAACTTTACACACACACACACACACATAGACAGATATATATACGTATGTAATAAAATATATATCATAAAAAGAGGTTAAATTCCATTATCGCATTTGAAATGAATGAAATGAATGAAATTAATTCATATGAGTGATATTTCCAGGTATACTGTCATTTGCAATGACGTTGAATAAGTCACAAGGACTAACATTTTCTACAGTTGGACTGTATTTAAAAAACAGTTTTTTTCTCATGGGCAATTATATGCAAGTATTTCAAGATGTAAAGAGGAAGGACAGGTAAAAATTTATGTCGAAGATACTGAAGAACAAGGTTAGCATTTAAATAATAAAAATGTTTTTACAAAAAGAAAAAAAAAATCCTTTTACGATCAGGGTTGAAATAATTGGCGCATTAGCATACATTTTGACATGGTGTTCGTAAAACGGAAAAGTACCAAAAATATTTGTGGCTAGCTAGATCAGCAAAATACTCCTATGTGCGACGGTTCATAAACGAACTCTGTGGATTGCGTATGGAAGCCGGAATATATGTGAGTGTATCAATAAAATAATTTAATCAAATAAAGTTTAAAAAAAAAAGCAATTTAACAAATTACAACGACCATTTGGAAAATGATTTTTTCGAAGACTAAAATTTAAGACATAAAAAATCGCACGGAGTTGATCATACATTACGAACGCCATGAGTTAAACATTAATAGTGTTATTACACGTAAAAATTGCAAGCGACAAAAATCGCCTGCGACCCGTCAGATTTCTTAAAACTTACGTATTATCCACCTGAAACTTAGGTATTATCCAAGCATTTCATTGGCTGTTCGGGAAAAGGCTTTTCCATCGTCAGATTTCCAAGAAATCTGACGACCCATTTTAAATGAAATTTCATTCTTAAACTTCTAAACATCCCACACTATTATTTTTTACACCGTCGTATAGAGAAAAAAAAATGTACTTTTAAATGCAATTTCTTTGAAAGCTGTATCTCAATTTGTTTCTGAGTTAATTTTTTTTTTTTTTTTTTTTTTTTTATAGTTTTTATTACTTTTTTGTCATAGTGGCAACAGAAGTATCCATCTCTGTTGAAAGTAAAGGAAAATACAGGTTACTGTATAGACCAATCAGAAAACGAATAAAATGCGGATTAAACCAATAAAAAGCTTCAAATATGCTTTTGATTTCCTACCCTGACGAGGACCATTATTTAACCATTTTTCCAAATGGTTAATAAAATGCGGATTAAACCAACAAAAAGCTTCAGATATGCTTTTGATTTTCTACGCTGATGAGGACAATAACCATTTTTCCAAATGGTTAAATAAATAAATAAATAAAGCATTTTAATGTATTCATTACATACATAGTTTTTCAGAAATGTGTTTCGTTTTTTAAATGCGTTATTTTCATCTGTCACTTCGAAACAAGCGAGAAAACATATTATTGCTCCTGTGTTCTCTGTATTTTTATATTTCATCTTCCGTCATATTTGACGGGCTATCTTTCTAGTATGTATATATATATATATGGATAGTACAAAAGATATATGTAGTTTTAAGACATAAAGCACACGCTTTTATTTTATATAAAATGACGTCATCCGCATCCGCTCAAGAATTTCTCATTTACGATCCAGTATTAAACAACATCTACAGTAAAGTACGCATATGACGTGACTATCGCTGAATAATACACAAATCCAAAAAAGAGATGCCGTCATTCAAGAAACTTGACAAAAAGAAAGAAAAATCGGCTGCCTAATGATTCATATGTCTTCATTTAGCAGTAATATTAATATAGAGACTTAAACTTAATTTTAGTTTATAATAGCTCCGTGTTTTATCAGAAATCATTCATTTATATTTTTTCAAAATAGCACGTATTTAAATTACAATTTTTTTTTTCAATTTTATGGGAAAATGGCAACAAAAAGGTATAATTGCTATTTTCAACTATTTTTCCTTTACTTCCTACAGAAATGGAGTACTTGAGTTGCCAAAATTAAACAAATAGCGCTAAAAGGTACAATAAAATTAATATCTCAAAAATAAATTGAGATGCAGTTTTCAAAAAAATTGCATTAAAAGTACTTTTTTTTCCAATAGGCAACAAAAAGGTATAATTGCTATTTTCCAACTATTTTTCCTTTATTTCCTACAGAAATTGAATACTTGAGTTGCCAAAATTAAACAAATAGCGCTAAAAGGTACAATAAAATTAATATCTCAAAAATAAATTGAGATGCAGTTTTCAAAAATATTGCATTAAAAGTAGTTTTTTCTCCAATACGACGGTATAAAAATTAAAAATGTGCCATGCTTAAAAGTTTAAAAAAATTGCAGTAGAGTATTTAACCATACAGTGATACATCTGCTTTGTTTTACGGTTGGCTTATACAACGGAACGTTATTTTTGGAGACGACATTTTAATAGCTAAGCAGAAAGAAATAGCATACCGGGGGGTAATAAACAATTTGGAAAATGCGTAATTCATTTGAATACCCAATTTCTGCCATTACCATCAATAGCTAGAAAAACATCCGTTTTTTTTTTTTTTTTTTGTAAGGCCCTGTATAGGATCTATAGGTCTGTATCTATCTTACATAGTATGCTAAAAGTTAGTTCAGTTAAACGCATGGCACAGCTGCAAATTTCCATTCAACAATTTCGTGAATAAGTGGAAATGTACTTGAGAACTTTTCTGCACCCCTTTAATTGATCTATAGAATTGTTACCCACGACGAATTATGCAAAAAAATACACATCCAAAAACACGTTACATTACATCGTTACATTTTAAAACGCGTATCACAACTGAAAACTCACTTCAAACAATTATTGTTCATAAGCTGCAATAGTTCCATTTCTCCTGTAGCCAAAGTCTTTTGTGTGCCCTTGGAAATGAACGGTAAATTCTATCACATCCTATTCTAAATTAATCGCCTTCTGGTACACCTCAGTTGATATGTATAAATTTCAATATGTTTAAAATAGTGTAATATCGTTAAAATACACAGCAAACGATTTAACCCATAGACTGTAATGTAGCTAAATTTTTTTTAGTGTCCCTGTAAAAGAAACGTAAATGCTACATACTTCATTTTCAGTACCGAATATGCCACAGTGATACCAATAACATATATGAATTTCATGGCAATCTGACTACAGTTACGCGAGTTAGAGCACGGACAGACAGACAAACCGAATTCATAAACACTTTCAACTTTCTTGGAAAGTGTTAAACAAAAGCGAAAAACACTAGTTATAAATAAAGCAAAAACATGTCCGCATGTAACGGTGGTAATGACGTGAATAACTAAATTAGTTTTATAGCAAATTTTTCATCTTTAAGTATGAATAATTAGGAAAAAAATACATTCTAACATAAATGCATTTAAATACTCGAAGACGAGCAGCACTAGACAATACAAAGTAAGAAAATTTTTGTATTTCCATGCGGTGTGCATTATTTTATCCAAAACATTACATGGTATTTTTAGGAGATACAATATGTACAATAAAAATTAAAACTGTAATAATTGCAGATTATATTTTTAAGCAAAAATAATAAAAATAAGAAATAGAATTCAAAGCATTTTGTATCCGAAATGAGTGATTTTTGTAATTTCTATGTCCCGTACTATATTGACTCTATTTCAATGGGTGACATTTTTAAGGTTTTTATTTACGGTTATTGTGTAATTTTAAAAATTAAAACAACCATAAATCCTTTTTAATACACGGATGCTTGACTTATGATTGTTTTAATTTAAATCAATGCAAATAAAATTTCTATAAGTCAAAAAAAAAAATGCGAGAGATATAGATGACACGATTGACACCGGTATAAATAGTGTTGAAAACAGAAAATATATATACAGGGTGTCCGGTCTCAACGGTGTCCAATGGCTAATTCCTAAACTATTAATCATAGACATATAGTTCCAATTAGAAAAATGTTTTAAATGAGGCAAAGAAGTATTTTTAAAGCGATTTAGGTCAAGAAAAACATTTATTTAAAAATTACGAAATTTAAATTTTTATACGGTACCCCGGTCCTATAAGTGATATTTAGTAAACTTTTCCTATTTCTCTAACAAGTACGGCAAAAAAAAAGTCCCATTCATCTAACACTAAAATTGACCGAGTTATGACATTTTGAATTTTATGACTTAAACCACTTTTCTGTAATCGAAAACAGATGAGTTGAACCAAGCTTTCAGGGGTCGTACACGAAGTGATTAAAGTATTATAAAGGGCTTCCACTCCAAACGATTTTCAATGGATAATTCCTAAACCGTTAGTCAAAGACATATAGTTCCAATTACAAAAAGGATTTAAATGATGTAAAGAAGTATTTTTAAAGCGATTTAACTGAAGGTGCTGCCCGCCTATAAATATTACGGTAGTGTTAATTTTTAATAATTAACTTTCAGATTGGTTAAAATAATTGAAAAAGTGAGTTTCAAAACTCGCCTTATCGAGAAAATCAAATTTTCGGCATAAAACCTTTAAATGCGCCCATTGGTATTCATTGAAAATTTGCAGATTGTAGTGTCTGATTGGTACAGTTATACAGTTATATCAATAGAATAGATTGATAGAGAAACACGATTTTTTAAATTTCGGATAAGGCGAGTTTCGAAACTGATGTCCTCAATTGAAATTGGACTTTTTCTTTTTTTTTTTTTTTTTTTTTTGGTAAAGAAATGAGTCTGTTTCTTTTGATGATTTTATTTTAAAAAGTTTTTTTTTATTTTTATAAGCTGTTAACTTACGACGTTCGTATGTATAATATGTCTTCCTAATTTAAAATTTGTATTCCAATTTTAACTCACTTCGAAATATCCGATTAAGATTAAATTTTGCATAATTATGTAAATCCAATGACAATGTAATATTAATATGATTTTAGGTACGTACCATATATATTTATTTTACAGGACCACTTCAGAAATTTTGTATACATTATTGCCTACAAACAGAAATTTTAAAATCAAAATCAGTAACATTTATGTAAGGCATTGGGATTCACAATGTAATTTTTACAAATGAAAGCGCATTGCGTTTATATTTTTTATACAGTGCCGCACAAAAGAAGTCAGATACATTACGATGTATGAGCAGGGATTGCTTATTATACATTTTCATGATGTTATGCTTTTTTTCAAATTCAACTTTTTAGTTCTTTATAAAAACTTGTTTGAAAAAAATATTTTAGAGACCAAAATCTAACCAGTACTTTTGGAAATAATCTTATCGGATATGGAGGTCGTACTGAGAGACCTCCCAGGTCTCCAGATTTGAATCTTTTAGATTTTTTTTTTCTTTGGGGTTTTCTGAAAAATAAGGTACATGAAAGAGAATCCACTAGTCGAGCAGATTTGTAGAATCGCATTGCTATGGCGTGCAGATCTGTAACGCCTACAATGTTGAAAAAAGTAGAAGAAGAATTTATTTCACATGTACCTTTCTGCATTGTTGCCAAAGGGAGTCACTTCGAGCATGTTTTAAGATATCCTTGATTTTAATTAATGAAGTTTTAGATTAGATAATCTAACTATGTATCATTTTCTAAAGAGTTGTCAGTGTTGATTTTATGATCATTTAACAAAATGTCTGTTATTTTGTTTTACTTATATTTTTAGTACAAGTTGTATATTTTGTTTTAATATGTCAGAATGAACAAAAATCTCAAAATATATTTGTAATGTTAATTTACTGTCAATGTTTAATGTTAAATTTATATCTGACGATTATTTTTATTTCTAGTAAATTTGTGACTGACTCCTATTTTGCAGCAAAAAAGATACTCCAACTTTAAACATCTATTACTCGGTCAGTTTTAATCTCAGAGGAATGGGACTTTTTTGTCTTACTTGTCAGTGCAATAGGATACTTTTACTAAATATCACTTATAGGACTTGGGTACCGTATAAAAATTTAAATTTCGTATTTTTTAAATAAATGTTTTTTTTTTTACCGAAATCGCTTTAAAAACACTTCTTTACCTCATTTAAAACATTTTTGCAATTGGAACTATATGCATATAACTAACGGTTTAGGAATTAGCCATTGGACACCGTTGAGACCGGACACCCTGTATATATATATATGGTATTATTTGCATGGCTTGCTGGTGTAAATATTGTTTTTTTTTTCTTAAGGGCATTTGGAAGCCTCTATATCTATCATGTTAAATTAATGTACATTTTCTCAGAAACTAACAAAGATGTACACCTGAAATTTTTTATATGCATAATATGAATAATTCCAAATATAAATAAGTTCGAGTAGTAAGTCAAAATTACATCCACTACTAATCATATTACAATATTAAAATATTTTTTTGCTTAAAAGACGTTCTAAAACACATTAAAAGTAAATTAAAATCTATATTTACATGTTTCAACTCATTTTCTGAGTCGTCATCAGAATGTATAACATAAAAATTACAAATGCATATGAAAAATGGAAAAAATCATCGACTATAAACAAGTAATCATGTAACGCGCCCTACATTTTCGCGATTTCTCGTGTTTCCTCTATGTCGCGACGCCGTAAGTTATCCAACCATTCAACCCATAAATTCGGGATGCGAAAAGATAATGTATCGTTACAAACTCCTGAACTTCTTAAATAAGTTTCAATGCACTCTCTTATGAATAATTGTAAATAAAAATTAAACCTATAGATTATTTTACTCTCGTTAAAAAGTATGTTAATGTTCTCTATTTGATTTAGCCGGGATAAAACAGTATTACATCTATTATATTTTATGTCCGCAATATGTTCTTTACATCTGATATTGAATCTTCATTGGGTTATACCTATATAATGATTTTTAATTCCTCCCTCCCTAACTTGAATACTAAAATTGATCCTATTAATAGAGATGACCTCTCAGGAGTTTATATGATTCCATTTATTAGGGAGGGATGAATCAAAAATCATTATATAGGTATAACCCAACGAAAATTCAATATCAGATGTAAAGAACATACAGCGGACATAAAATATAATAGATGTAATACTGCTTTATCCCGGCTAAATCAAATAGAGAATATTAACATACTTTTTAACGAGAGTAAAATAATCTATAGGTCTAATTTTTATTTACAATTATTCATAAGAGAGTCCATTGAAATTTATTTAAGAGGTTCAGGAGTTTGTAACGATACATTACCTTTTCGTATCCCGAATTTATGGGTAGAATGGTTGCATAACTTACGGCGTCGCGACATAGAGGGAACACGAGAAATCACGAAAACGTAGGGCGTGTTACAATGATTATTTGTTTAGATTCGATGATTTTTTCCATTTTTCATATGCATTTGTAATTTTTATGCTATACATTCTGATGACGACTCAGAAAATGAGTTGAAACATGTAAATATAGATTTTAATTTACTTTTAATGTGTTTTTAGAACGTCTTTTAAGCAAATAAATATTTTAATATTTTAATATGAATAATTCCAATTAAAGTGAAGTCAACTTTATAAACAGATATTCTTTCGTAATTGTTTTTTAAAATCCGGAATAAAAACCCCTTTTAAATAGCAAGAAAGTTGCATTTTTCCAAAACAAAACTTTTTTATAAAAATTTGTACAAATGCTTTCAACAAAAGTTCACTTCAGGTTGATTAAGGATATGTGAGAAATATTCTGTGAAGATTGCAAACAATAATATGTAGTAGTTTCCATAAAAAGGTACATCGAAATTCAAAAAGCAACATTTTGAGAAAATTGAGTTTAAAGTTTACGTATGTAATGTTTATGTATGACGTAAAAAACTAAATTACTTAATTTTTTTTTAACTTTTTGTTATTCTAGAAACAAAAATAACATACCACTCGAAAGGTGGGAAATAACAGCAGAGCCGAAACTAGCTTTTTTTGGGCCCGGGGCAAACATGAATTTTGCCCCCCCCCCCCCCTTTTCTTCCTCAACGTATATTTACAAAGGGAATTTTACTAATTTTCTAATAGCCGATTTATTTTAAAATTTAAAATGTGTAATACTGAACACGTAAATTGAATGTGACGTTTGTTGCAATTATAGTTCGTGCACATAAAAGAATTCGCATGTATTACCGGCTATTTACAGTGTTTGCTTATACAGTAGAGTTCCGATTATCCGAGTCCCGCTTAACCGAGTTTCCGCTTTAACCGAGTTATTTTCTTCTGATGGACTGATGTCTTCCATTATCATGAAACAGCCATTATAAATGAAGTGTTAGGTGAAGATGAAAGAGCAGTCGTAAAAAGTTAGAACTCTGATTTTCTGGTTAGAATGGGGAAAAAAATGGCAAAAAAAAAAAAAAAAAATGGCCATTTTTTTTCCCATTCTGACCAGAAAATCAGAGTTCTAAATGTTTACGACAGCTCTTTCATCTTCACCTAACACTTCATTTATAATGGCTGTTTCATAATAATGCAAGCCATCAGTCCATCAGAAGAAAATAACTCGATTAATGGGGACTCTACTGTATATTTCATTTTGGAAATTATCTTTAGACTATTTTTGTTGGTGTTCAGAGGGGGGTCATGACCCCCGTGACCTCCCCCTTGGATCCGCCATTGTAGATTACGTAGTTAAGTATGACATATTTTGAATTTTAAAATAAGTTGGCTATTAGAAAATTAGTGAAATTCTCTTTATTTCATCTTATTATGTCATCATTTTGCGGAAGAGGGGGGTGGGGGGCGCCAAAATCCATGTTTGCTCGGGTGCAAAAAAAGGCTAGTTTCGGCCCAGATTAAAACTATACTAAAATAATCTTTGTCTGATCCGTTTTGAAAAAAAAAATAAGTATTAAAATTATACAGCAGAAATAAGCAAAGAAAATCAGTTATGCAAACGCTCATTGAAAACATTTGTAGATTATAAATGACTTTTTTCTTTAGGTGAGATTTCTCAGCTGAAGATCTTGAAGAGCTTATTGGATCTTGAAAGTTAGCGGAGATAACACAGATATAATTTTCGTGGTACAGTAGCGCCATCTCTTTATGCAAAAGTGTATTACAATTGAAATATTCTTTCTATTTTCGGAGAACTTTTAATATATTTTTCGGATAAATAACAACAACGAGTACACTTATAATTTTAAAATGTGACGTGTTATTAAATTGAAATAGTCAACATAGAAAATTTTAGAAATAAAGAATGTGTGGAGGAAAAAGCAATTATGGATGTAGGGATCGATTTACATATTTTTTTAAATTTTATATTGCTTGCTTATTTTAAAGCGGTAACTAAACGCGATAATAATGATAATAAATTTAATTTTGTTACAGGACATGGACATATTGATATGCATTTAGAATTAAAATATGAAAATTATTACGCCAAAGTTAATTATAACAAAACTATCGTGAATTAATATTAAATCATAACTATATCATGTATGAAAAAACATATTTGTTTTTCCCTCATTGGAAGCAATTTAGAGGCTACTTCAGTCAAGCGAAAAGACCCGCTCGCTAAAGCTAATCCTATGGAAGAAATTTATAAAGATATCTCGTTTGAATTTCAATATTTTTGAATGATTTTTTTGCATTGGATAGCTGAGATCGATCTATACAAAGGCCGTTTTTTACTTTTTCGATTTTGTTTACAGTTTTTTTTTTTTTTTTTTTTTTTTTTTTTTTTTAATGTGGACACTTTCATTTTCGGAACCGGTTTCGAAAGTGAAAGCATCCTCATAAAAAAATCTGCGATCAAAATTGAAAAAGTAAAAAACGGCCTTAGTACAGATCGATTTCAGCTATCCAATGAAAAAAAAAAAAAAAAAAAGAAAAAGAAAATCATTTAAAAATATTGAAATTCAAACGAGATATCTTTATAAATTCCTTCCATAGGATTAGCATTAGTGAGCGGATCTTTTCCCTCGACTGAAGTAGCCTCTTAATTAATGCATTAAAAATAACACTTTCAGCATTTAAATAATCTAAACAGTCTATTTAAAACACACAATCAATAAACATATCGATATACTTTTTTAACTTCATAAAAAGTATATCGTTTTCTAGAAATGTGTTAATTAGAAAATTTTAATACAGAAAAAAGTACTTATGGTGTCATAATACAGAAATAATTAAAATAAAGTATAGGGTACTATGTAAGAGTGAGGAGATTTTTTTTTTTTATTTATCTATATTATACAGAACAAACGTGTCCTGTGTGTAACACTGACGTCATTTTGCGAATGGCAACAGCAGACGATCAAATTTCGCTTTTACTGCAATTTTTTTTTAATTTTTAAAACCTCTAAGCATAGCACATTTTCAATATTTAGACCATCGGATAAATAAAAAAAAAATACATTTAAATGCAATTTGTTTGAAAACTATATCGCAATTGGTTTGAAAACTTTATGGCTATTTCCTCAATTTTTATTGTTTTAAAAACATTTTCAAGCATTTTTGTTTTTTTTTAATCAGCTTGCGCTTAAATTAATATAAACAGCTCATAATTTGTTGTCAGCTTATATACTATAACGAAATGAAAACATCCATTAAGATATAAGTAAAAGAATAAAATATAAATAAAACACTAATTTAAGACATGTAAGCGAATTTCGCGCTTAAACCACTGAAATGAAACGAATCAAAAAGGCTGATTGTACAAAGCTATCTTTGGCGATTTCTTCGGCTCTTAAATCCTGACGCGAGACCAATAGGAAAATATCGCTTTTAATACATTTCAAAACTTTATTTAAACGGATTTTTGCTGTTTTTCCTATAAATATGATTTTTAGTATCGTTAATAAGCATTCTAAAAAATATATTAACCCTTAAATCCCTTATTTTTCAAAAATCATCGTAATAATGTTTTTCTACTTTCATTTTTTAAATAAATCATGCGAAAAATACTTTAAAAAATCATATTTTGTTTTAAGTATGGTTTACGGCTAAAAAACAGTTTGTTACTAATCGGCAATACTGGTGTTTAATTGAAAAAATAATTTTCTTTGATAAAATTCCATAATATTAAACACACAAGAATTTTAGGAACTATGATAAGAAATAAATTTTATTTGCTCACTGCAGAACAAAATATGGCATTTCGCAAGCTTCCAAACAAAAGAAAAAGGACAAGTAGCAACAATTGAAAAAATAAATCTATCTTTATTCTTAAACAGCACAAGTGTTGCCATCTATATGTTGAAAATCGATTTAATACTATTTTCAGAATGTATTTTATTGGCAACATTAGGCATTATAGCTTCAATATTATTCTAATAGTATTTTAGAGCCTAAATTGGGTATGTTGCCGAAAAGCAACACCCGGCATTTAAGGGTTAAAGGTATAAAATCAATTAAAAATTTAAAAAAAAAAACAGTAGATCCTTGCGAATCATTGAGATTATTTATTGATATGTTTTTTCATTAACTGCAATTTTTTTTTTTTTTTTTATGTAAAACAACGCGTTTTAGCTATGTATAAATATGCTACATCAAAAGTCGCTTGCAGAATTATTCGAAAAATACCTCATTTATCGCTTCGCCATTAGAATGCAGAGAAAAAAAGATGATGACATCAGAAATAATATATATGATGGTTTTCACCTATATTCTCCCTTCGTTTTTATAGGAGCTTCGTAACAAAATAAGTATCGAGAATTTCTAGTCTATAGTTTTCTAGGGGATGAAATGATGCAGTATATTATGATTATGAATCGCTTGAATTGCGAGAAATTATAACTTTATTTCTAGAATTAAGTCATAAACTAGAATTATAACTACTAAAACTCACTTCTTGTGTTCGAATTTATTTTCAGAGACTTTTAAATAAGTTTGGCCACGATACTATAGTAAAACGCCTTGAATTTTAATAGGGATAACTAGAACTCCCAAGAAAAGGGAACCAGAATTTATAAGGATGACATGGAACTATTTTTTCTAGAACCACAATTTATTTTCTAGATGCCAGGGGCAGAATTTTTTTCAGATTAAGAAACTTAATCTTACATTCCTATTTCTTAAATAGCAAGTTCGTTTATCCTTTTTTTTTTTTTTTTTTTTTTTTTTTTTTTAGTTTGTAAATAAACTGGCAAAACCCATGCTTTGTTTGGATTCGCGAAGCATTGTTTAATAAGATAAATATTTGAAAGTAACAATATTTTTTATATTATCTTTGCATCTTTATTAAGCAAAAACGTTATCTTATGTTTTGGTGCATTTTAATTTTAGAAATGTAAATTCAGCCAAATAACTAAGAATTTTCTCGGATTTTTTTTATTTATGATATAACGAATTTAACAATTAATTTTATTTCTTTACAATTCTTTTGTTGCTACTTTACAGAAGAAAAATTAATAATATAATTCTTTTTAAAATGCGTAAGTATCGTCTGCGTAAATGATTTCACATAATAAGAATAAATTGTGTATTTGAATTCTTAACACTGAAAAATACTTTTACAATTGAATGTAAATAACTGAATTTTCACAAATTTTAATTCATTAAAAATATACTATAATTTTCATAAAAAGGTATTTTTAAAATTTTCATAAAAGAAATTGCGAAACTATTTAATTAATCACGATTCTATTTATAATTACTAACTCCATGATAAATTAATTAAAATAATAATTTTTTTCAGGTTATTCTGTAAAATAAAAAATATATATATTGTGTAAACCTACACATAATTTATTTTTATGTCTAATTTCAAGTCAAAATATTGATTTTTTTTTTTTTTTTTTCGTAAAGTGTACGACAAAATGTAATTTGAGTAGCCTAGTAGAGGATTCGCTTCGCTCATCCTAATAAAATTTTTACTTTGAGACCGAACTCGTCCGAACCCGAGCTCGTTTTAGGTCTTGACTCTGTGACTCGTGCTGAAACCGCCTCAACTTTAATGAAAACCTCATATTATTAAGAGATTGAATTTTATTTCCGACTCACTTAAAAGTTTCTGCACGACTATTCTATAAATAAAGCATCTAAACTGTCACATAGCAGAGGTAATTAACAAATCCCGAAGGTAAAGTACAGTACTTAAATAATTTTTCTGCTTTGAATTATAATATCTGTTAATTTATGTCAACCACCCAGTCTTATTATAAGAAACAAACACATGTTTGCATGTAACAGTCGTTATTCATTTTTAACTAGTTTATAAAGTGTCATGCGCTAAGCATGCTTTCAATAAAAATGTCGTCATATTATGTATGTTCATTTTATGGTATTGCATTTGTTACCTTGATTAATGTCAAGTATTGTGGGACGGAGTATTGTTACACCTCATTCAATACCGCGAAAATGCTCTCTTTTTTTTTCTAATTTATTGTTTTTTTAGAAAATGGTTGTTTCAACAGATTTAATATTCGTTGCAGTTCTATTACTATATACTTTTTGGAAATTTTAATAGCTTCTAAAACTCAAAATACACGAATGGTTGCCCTTCGTAAATAATCAGTGATAAAGTGAAAATCACACATCTATATCCGCAATAGTGCGTGCTCAATATTTGAAATCTTTGAGGTATTATCTAGACTCATAAAAGAACACATCACTCTGTGTGTGTGTGTGTCTGTTCGAGATGGCTAGCAAAATCTACGGCAAATACGAGGCTCAAAATTTTTGTGAAACTAGCTCAAAGGGTTTCATAATGCACCTGAGATTCAGAATTTTAAAATTCTAATAATTAGTTGAAAAATTAATTAAGAACTCCAAATTAAAAGAATGGAAAAGTATACATGATTCAACAAAAGCATAGATTTTTATCAAAGCGCAGAATATTTCTTCGAAAAGTTGAAGAGAGTGTGAGGTGTTCATACAATTACAGCGCTGCAAGGCTGATAAATATACTGGGCTTTTTTTATAAAGGGCTGTATCTTAAATTCTACTGGTCCTAAAAACTCGAAAATTACACGGCCAGACGCATAAAAAAAATCTCATTTCCTAAATTCTAGAAATTATTTTTATACTCCTGTAAATAGTTGAAAAATCCATTTATAAAATCTCTTTCATTCAACGAAACACAGATTTTTGAGATATCTTTTGAGATTTTGAAGTTATGCATCTAGCCCTATCTTTAAAACGCTGTCTAATAATATCTAAATTTTATGAAAATCGATCCACAAGTTTTTATTTTATAAAAAGATCTATTTTCAAAAAGGAAAAGAAATGCTTTGTTGAAACGGGAATCTAATGTATCGACGGGTAGGTTAAAATTAAGAAAACTGACGAACCGATCGATTTGGAAGTTTCAGAGAGTTTATAACTCATAAAAAAGATTTTAAAAAGTAGGGGCATCAAATTTCATGTGCGATTTTTTTTTTTTTGGGGGGGGGGGGGTCAAAAATTTAAAACTATACAGTTTTCTACCGTTTTAGAAGCGATTTTTGACGGAGGCCTGGGAAAAATATTACTTATTTAATGTAGAATTTTCAAAGGTGTACTTGCCACTATATTCAAATAGCAATTCCAGCAAATATCTTAAATTCTTGCTTAAATCCGCCACCCCCTTGACTAACGGGTAGGTTGTTTAACGGAGTTACGTTCAAAAACAGTTTTGTTAAGAATAGAGTTCTCCCTGGTGGTAGAATCTGGAACTAAAAGATTCGAGATCGATTTTTTGCACGATTTTGCAGTGCGTACGCAGCACGCCTGCTAAACCCTCATGTGATATATCATTAGAAAACCCCCGAACCACTCTTTCATATTATGAACCTTTCTACCCCCCCCCCCCTCACTCAAATTTGTTCCACCGAGGGGGGTAATTTTCTAACTCAGCTCCTAATTAAGCTACAGCTATTCGACCTCATTTGAAGGCTTGGCCGAAGGTGAAACTATTCACTAGTCTATTAATGGTGGGGTCTATTTTTGACCGCTGACTATTAGGAGGCATTCCTCCCATAGGGGGACTGAGGTTGGAAATGAATTTTTACATGTGACATATCGTTTTAAAGCTTTTGGCCCGTACATTTACTAAGCACTCACTCCTCTTCTCTTAACTCATTTTTTTTTTCACCAGTAGAGAGCATTTTAAAATTTTAATTTGTTCATTACTCCCCCATACAATTTTCCAAAAATCACGAAAAAAATTTACATAACAAGTCTCAACAATTAGCAGCTTCTTCCCTATTTTTACACAGTGAGAGGGTACGCATTTCAGATAAAATCGAGTTAAAGATATAAAATCATAGAAATTTAAGATTCATTTTAAAATATTACCTCGGGCCCGGGCAACGCCGGGCAAGTCAGCTAGTCTATGTTATGAAAAAAATGTGTATGTTAATTTGTATGCATTACAATCAGTACCTTCATTTAATACTTATAAATTTCCATAGCACGAAGAAAACAAATAAACTACGTGCGAAACCTTGACGATTTGTGAAACCACATGGGCTCTGTTGAAGCACAGATGGGATGTAATGATATATTGTGTTCGCAACAAATTACTTTATTTGTTCCCAGTTTACCGTATACAGACTCACTCAAAAAATTGCTAAAACATCTTCAAACAAGAGCGGAAGATCATGCATCAGATATAGAATTTGTAAAGTTTTTAAGCACTAATTCAGTGAATAAAATAATAAAAAAAATGTTGGTTTTACGCTATAATACTGGCACTCCAGCTGCCAGTATTAAACCATAAAATCAACAATAATAAACCGTAAAATAAGCAGTAATATACTGTTAAGCAGTTATAGATGATATATTACTGCTAGTATATTTATAAGACGGTATACTACTGCTAATTTACGGTTTATTACTGTTAATTTTACAATATAATACTGGCAGCTGGAGTGCCAGTATTATACTGTAAATTCAACTTATTTTTCAGCGCTGAATATTATTAAGAAATTTAATTTTTTCACATCATGTGATGAGATAGTTAAATAAGCAATTTAAAAAACCTAAATAAAAATCCATTTTCAGCAAATGCTGACCATAACCGAAAATTTGTGCAAATTCTTTTGTGCAACGCTGTATATGACTATCGAATTTATACACACCAGGTACGCTTAAAATTAGACAAGTTTAAAACTGCATATTAAGGTGGAAAAACACTTATAGCAACTAAGGATCATAGTCAGTTAACCCAATTCTTTTATGTGATTCTCTAAATGAACAATAAAGTCTACGCAGTCCTTAGTCTGTAGAAAGCATGTTCTAGTGCACCTCAGTGGTCCTTTTAAATTTCATTCTGTTTGAAATATCATAACATTATTAAAATGCACGGCAAACGATTTTCCCCCATAGATCATGTTGTAATGAAATTCTTTTGTGCATCCGTATAAACGAACTATAAATGCTGCTTATTAAACACTTCTGAGAAAGCACCACCTGAATGATGCATATGAACCATCTTATGTTCGTAATATCTTAACATCGATAAAATGATTTTCCTCCATAGACCATAATGTAATGAAATTTTTTTGTGTGTCTCACTAAACGAACAGCAAATGCTATCTATACACTTCAAATAAAATATAAGATATTAAAATTCTGATATAATTTATTTAAAAGGTGTTAAAATATACATTAAAAGGTCTTTGCAGCATAAAAACCCGTCAAAAGATGTTTAAAACCCCAAGCGCTTTCAACTGCACTATGGCAGCCGTCACCAGGGACAAAAATCGAGATTTTTCTTCCAGATGACGGCTGCTATAGTGTAGTTGAAAGCGCTTGGGATTTTTAACATTTTTGACAAGTTTTTAGGCTTTAAAGACCTTTTAATGTATATTTTAGCACTTTTTAAATAAATTATATCAGAATTTTAATATATCATATTTTATTTGGTAGCTGTTTAACCCATTCTATGCACGGGAGTTCATGAATTTAATTATAAAACTAGTCTTAGAAAAATATTTTTCTACTACTATGCATTTTTTAATTAAATTTAATTTATCATGTTGCTATGGCAGCAGACGCTAAAACGATATCTTTGGTTTAAGAGAATAAATAGAATAAAAAGTTTTGTTGATGTTTGTGATAAAATGGTTTATATATATATATATTTTTAAAGTAATAATTAAGCGCAATTAAATAATCTCTAATTATTTGCATGCGATATAAAAAAATTAGGGTAATACCCGCTACAGCTTCTTAGTATTGCAGCGTCGCGTACGTAACATGTATATCTCACAATGCAGTAAACATTTATACTTGCTACAGCTTCTTAGTATTGCAGCATGGCGTACGTAATATGTATATCTCACTTTTCAGTAAACATTTAGAACTGGTTAGAACTCGCGCGATTACGCGTTGAATATAAAAAAAGGCAAAAATTCGTCAAAAACATTAAAAAAAATCTATTTCAAATTTTCAAATTTTTTGCCCCAATCGTTCATGGGAATAAATAGACCAGCAACCCTACCAGCAACCCGTGTGCCAAATTTCGTAGCCTGAGCCCTGTGGTTTGCGAGTTTTTGAGGTTACATAGATACGCGCACGGATTTTAATGGGGTAGATTAAGGTGAACATGACGTTCAATAATTTATAATTTAGGCTACTAGGGGGTTCGGCCCCCAACGAGCTATGCTCGCCAACCCCCGTTCAGACACCGCAGTTTCTAAAAGCACGCTAATTTGATCGGCTTTAAAAAGATTTTGAAAGATTGAATTATAATTTAAAAAACAGTGGCGATCTCCCTATAAACGGGTTTCTATTCATTTCTCTTTGATTGAGGAATTTTAAGGAAAAATCAGCTGCTGTTAAAAGATACTATGGCTGTTTTCCTCTTTGATTAAATAAAACCAGTTAAACATTTCAAAATAAGCTAATATAAAATGAATTAAGTAAACAGAGTCTTTGTCTCCCGGTATTTTTTAACAAAGCGAAAAAGAAAGTTCTTTTAAATAAGACATTTTAAGTGGGCTCTCATGTCAAGAACACAAGTCGTATGTTTGTTGATCAATAAATAAATTAAAGACATTTTAAATGTATCGTTTTTAATCTCACGCAATTTTCACCAAACTTTTATTTCTCTTTTTAATATTCACGTGAAAATACTTTTGTTAGAAATGAAATATTATTTGCGCTGTCCCAACAAAAATAGCTGAAAAGTTTATCTCAAAATATCAAATAAATGTCTCGCGCAATTTTTAAATTTAAACTGTTTTGCAATATTATTTTTTGTCCATTTTACGTAATAAGTGTAATGTGACGTAAATGTGACGTAATTTCTCCTATTTAAGACTTCTAACACATGTTAATGAATTTATTATTTTACAATATCCTTTCTCTGTTAAAATTCACGTGTAAATATAGTTTTTATGAAGTAATTTTCAATAAGTTCCTGCTTTTCATACGTAATTATTTAGTTCTAATTTGAAAGCTTGTTTTCTGTTTATAATAGTCACGTGTAAATAAATTTTTAATTTGAAGCAAACATTATTGTTTGTGCTGTTTATACAATTGGCAACAGGTTAAATTAGTACAATTTTCTAAAATAAGTAAAAAATATCTCTCGAAATGCTGAAAATTTGAATAAATAGAAATAAAATCTCAAAAAATGAGACAAATTAAAAAATTAAATGCATTCTGCACACCGGGAAATTCTGACGCATAAAATGATTAAATTCCGATGTACATTTTTTGCTCCTAAAAAACTTTTTTAATGGAACGATTTTGTTCAACTTTGCCATTAAATATCTCTTAAAATAATTCTTCGATTTGAAAACTGTCTGCATCAGCGTGTTTATCAAACATTTCTCTATAATACTACCGATTTTCATATTTTTGTATGCAACAGTTTTTTTTTAATATTAACGAAGAAAAGCCATGCTTAAGCATTCAAATTGGATGCCGATCTGCTGGGAATATCTACGCAGATTTTCATTGGTCCATTTCCAAATCAAAACTTTTTATATATATAGAAGGATATTTTATAATGTTATTCACTTCGGTTTCAATACCGAAAATTCTATGGTAAATCTCAATGGCACATAAAAATTACAATGCAATCCGATTATATTTAAGAGAGTTAGAGCACGGATAGACAGACAAACCGAATTCCTTAAATACACTTTTCAATTATCTCTCTATTCTAAAAAAAGTAACTACCGCTGTCACCGCCGCCGGTCTTGAATTTTTTGTGACCGGAGGTCTTTCTTCGTTAATATTAAGAAAAATAATGCATACAAAAATATGAAAATCAATAGTATTATACAGAAATGTTTGATAAACACGCTGATGCAGACAGTTTTCAAATCGAAGAATTATTTTAAGAGATATTTAATGCTAAAGTTGGACAAAATCGTTCCACTAAAAAAAATTTATAGGAGAAAAAACTATTCATGGGAATTTAATCATTTTTAGATCATTTTATACGTTTGAAGTTCCCGGTGTGCAGACTGTATTTCTTTTTTTTTTTTAATTTGACTCATTTTTTGAGGTTTTATTTCAATTTTAAATTCAAATTTTCAGCATTTCTAGAGATATTTTTTACACATTTTAGAAAGTGATATTAATTTAAACTGTTGCCAACTGTATAAACAGCGCAAGCAATAATGTTTGCTTCAAATAAAAAAAAAATGTATTTATGCGTGTAAATAAATTAACACGTGACTATTATAAACAGAAAAAAACATTTGGAATTAGAATTAAATAATTATGTAAAAAAGCAGGAACTTATTTAAAATTACGTCATAAAAACTATATTTACACGTGAACTTTAAGAGAGAAAGGAAATTGTAAAATAATAAATTCATTAACATGTGTTAGAAGTCTTAAATAGAAGAAATTACGTCATATTTACGTCACATTACAGTTATTACATAAAATGAACACAAAATAATATTGAAAACAGTTTAAATTTAGAAATTGCGCTAGACATTTAATTGATATTTTGAGAGGATACTTTTCAACTATTTTTGTTAGGAAAGCGCAAATAATATTTCATTTCTAACAAAAGTATTTTCACGTGAATATTAAAAAGAGAAAGAATAGTTTGGTCAAAATTACGTCGGATTAAAAACGATTAATTTAAAATGTCTTATTTAAAAGAACTTTCTTTTCGCTTTGTTAAAAAATACCGGGAGACAAAGAATCTGTTCATAATTCCTTTTATATTAGCTTATTTTGTAATGTTTAACTTATTTTACTTTATCAAAGACGAAAACAGCGATTGTATCTTTGATACTACTTAGTTATCCCGTCGACCAAAAACCTATCATTCGCCTAACTATAAGATTAAATGCCAATAATGGTTGATCGTAAATGTCACATTAACTTGACTTTAAGCAAGTTACATGTGTCTACGTCATCAAGTTATTTTTATTTCGACGTTTTGTTTGTATTTTTATTAATGTTGCACCAATTTATTTGTTCTTTCGTTATTTAAAATAAAAATTACGTCAATTTGTATAATTTGGCAAGTTGTTTGGTGATTTATATAATTTGGCGAAATTGGTCGACGGGATAATCAAGTAGTACCGCAGCGGGTTTGGCCTTAAAATTCCCCAATCAAAGAGAAATGAATAGAAATCCATTTATAGGGAGATCGCCACTGTTTTTTTAAATTATAATTCAATCTTCCGAAATCTTTTTAAAGCCGATCAAATTAGCGTACTTTTAGAGTCTGCGGTGTCTGAACGGGGATTGACGAGTGTAGCTCGTAGGTGGCAGAGTCCCCCAGTGTTAAAAAAGGAAGCAACCTATTTACTTGTTCAAATATTCACCAATTTAAAAAATTTCCAATGCAGCCGCATTAATGTCACATCATATATTTAAAACCTTCTCTCCAATTTATAAAGTTTTATGATCATAAAAGGTTTCTTAAACAGCCCTAACTAACAGATGAAAACCATAAATGTAATAAATGTATTGTTACATTTGTCATTATTCATAATACTAAGCTTTACAGTACTGCAACAAAGTTGCTAATGTTACAATGCAGCCGAATTATTACAAAATGCTTTCTGTAGCCTGTCACAGGACAGAAAAAAAAGCACCAATTGTATTTTTTAAATATTGAATTATAATTGATTCATATCCGACATTTTTTAGTTATTACTTCACACTATCCTGCTAAGATACATTTTGCAGAAAATAACTAAAAGACAATGTACAGTAAAAAGATAAAAATGTATATGCGTATTTTGCAAACGTTTATGAATTGGGCTGCAAAAACTTTTTTAAATATTATTAACAATTACCTATTTCTGTAAAAACCTCTAAGATAAATATCTTACATTGTAAATTTAAAAAGTTTATTATTGCACAATTAAATGTATTTAAATTTACTTATTTCATATTTGGAAATTTATTTATACATTTTAACTTCTAATCTTCTGCTGAAAAAAAATACATTAAGCACTTCGTAAAACTGAACATAAATAAATAAATAATAATAAAAAACAAGTATTGTATTTTTGTACTTTAATCACTTTTATCTAAAAAGAAAAAACAGAGGAAAAAGCATGTATTGCATTATGCCATGCCACATGAAATCCTAGCCCTATTTAAGTATTCACAGCACTTCACATATCACGCTTTTAGGAATACACGGATTGGTTAATTGTTCCTAATGCCTTTACTGTAACACTTTTCCCGTCAAATTGGATAGGCAAAATTACTTTTAATGACTACCGAAAATGATAACCGTGCCTAATTTCACGCACTCACAGGCTTTTGAATAACGTTACGTGGCTATTTTTAAAATGAAGCTTTTACTTCACTTTTAATGAAAGGGTAAACCTCCTACGTTGTTTATGTGATAGTGCAAAATAGTTATAGCTAACGTTTACTGAAGCAAAGCCGTGTATGGCCTGACCTTTTCGCCTTTTGTTTGTCCTAGGCGGACTATTTTCAGAACAACAATCTATACGTAAAAATTAGCCAACAAGGAAACAGTTAAACAAAATATTTTGTTGCATTTTTTTCTATGAAAATGCTTTAAAAGTGTCACTTTTTTAAATAAGTCCTTTAAAAATATATTTTGTTAGTGAAAGATGAAATATAAATGAAATAATGTGAAATTTTGCAATTTAATGAATGGGTTATATACTTTTTAATACAAGATATATGATTATGTATACATATATATATATTGTTTATATAAAATAGTTACCGCTAATATTTACTCAGGCACAGGTATGGGTTGGCATTTTTGTATTTTGTTTGACCTAGGTGGAACTATTTTCAGCGAAAACATCTGTACGTGAAAATAAATCAGTGACGACATAGTTGAATGCGGAGTATTATGGCTTTTTCTAGGAGAAAATGTTTAAGGAAGGTCAAACATTTATTAAATCTATTAAAATTATAAGATTATTTTTATGGCTATAAAGAATATACATTTTCAATGGTAAATGAGCCCCCTTGAATTTGAAAACGAGGCTAACAACAACAATATATATATATATATATATATATATATATATTCTAAAATGGGATGTATTTTAATAGGAAAAAGCTAAAATGCCCGGCGTAAGAACAATTGAATTTTCAGCTCGGTAAAGTATAAAAAGTATTTTAACGTGGGAATAAGGTAAATTAAATTGAAAAAAATATATAAAAATTTAAAAGGAATTATATTGTCACATTTACTTATCCCTTATCATTTTTAATAGTGATGTTTTATTTGTCAATGAGTAAATAACCTAAGCAAAACAACATTGTTAATAATGCAAAATGTATCAAAAAAAGTCGTCATAAAATAAAATGTAATCCATAATCTAACATATTATTATATATGAACATTTAAAATAAGTTAAGTAAAATGCGAAAAACCTGCCGTCACATGAAAATAATCGTATAATTTTATCAACAATCCTTTTATTAAAAAAAAAAAAAAAAAAAAAAAAAAAAAAAAAAAAAAGTTTTAATTTGTGTGGGCGATTGCGTGAGTGTGTTAACAAAATTTACAATATCTCGCAATACAACTACAGTATCGATAAAAAAAGAAAAAAAAATGGAAAACATCATTGGATTTTAAAACGCTTCAGTAGTCAGGGCTGCAAGTGCCATGCTTTTAAAAATAAGCATGTAGACGTGCCAGAAACTTTCGCGTTGTTTAGTGGCGGAGTTTTTAAATTTTTTTATTTATTGATTTTAGAAAACTGCTCACTGTAGAAAAAAAAAAAAAAAAAAAATACTGCCAGTTTTCCTGTAGGAATCGGAAAAATAGTTGCCCTTACCGTACCGGAATAATTTATCCGTGAAAATAAGGAAATAGTCAGTAAAACGGTATTTTACGGATTTTATTCCGTTTTTACGGATTTTATTCCGAGCTGGGTCGGAAATTATTTTTCCGATTCCTACCGGAAAACTGGTATTATTTTTTTTACAGTGCTGTATAAACGGTTTTCGGCTAAATTTCATTTTTAATAATGTCTTTTAAATATCCTGGCATCATTTATGATATAAATCATTTTAAGGTTTCTTCCTACGTTTAGAGCGCTTTTTTTATGTATAATATTGAAAAAGTATACGAGCTAAAAGCTCGTATACTCGACTATATGCTCGTATACTATACTAAAGCTCGTAATCGTATTCAATTGTAATACAGTATGATGAAAAAAAAAATACTTTAGCAATATCTTCATAAACATTTAAATTTTTTTTTCCTATTAGCAAACTTTCATGCTTACGTCAGACAGCGTACAGTGCATTCAACTAAATTTATTTGAATTTCCTTTGTACTACATATCACTTAAGCTAAATAATGCTATAAAAAGTGATAAAATATCTTTATTTACACTGTAAAAAAAATACTGCTTGTTTTCCGGTAGGAATCGGAAAAATAGTTGCCCTTATTGTACCGGAATAATTTCCGACCCAGCTCGGAATAAAATCCGTAAAAATAAGGAAATGGTCAGTAAAACGGTATTTTACGGATTTTATTCCGATTTTACGGATTTTATTCCGAGCTGGGTTGGAAATTATTCCGGTACGATAAGGGCAACTATTTTTCCGATTCCTACCGGAAAACTGGCATTATTTTTTTTACAGTGTAGATTGACGTTTTAGATTGATTTTATAGCATTATTTAGCTTAATCTGTTTATAAGTGATTATTATACATATTGTTACTACATACTGCTATTACGCTTTCCTGTGCACTGAACTAGGAGTTTTACATTAGCTTCAAAATTAATTTAAACATTTCAAAATATGTCAAAAAATGAATATTTTTTTATTAAAAATTTCTGCTTTGTTTTATATTTGAGTACCTATAAAATAATTACATTATCACATAGAGTGTTCTAGTTCAGAACGCATATAGTGAGCAATATTGGAAGCATGCTAGCAAAATTTCACTGAAATAATTTTAAAACATTTTATGTAAAGAAGATTATCGAACATGGAGATACCGGACAAATTTATTTTCTAGAAAGCGCATTTAAAATTGCTTACCTATAAATTAATTTAGAAGCGTCAATTAATGTTTATTAGTGTTTTTATGTAAAAAACGTAAGAAACGGATACATAGAAACATTGTTTAGATTTATCCAGGCCTCCCGACAATCCCGGTATTTGACTCAATACTGCATGTTTATTAAATTGGCCATAATTCCTCTTCTACTATACATAGAAATAAAATTAAAATAGATTTAAAATCGTAAAGGTTTACTCTTTCAACCTAAACGAAATTCTCATGAAAACGGCCATAGCATTTTATCTATGCCAGTCCTACAATGATTTGTCAAAAAAGAAAAAAAAAACGAGAAGCGAGAGGGTTAAGTTTAAACTTTGCTGATATTTAGCTAAAGCATAAAAAATCCTGAATTTTCAACTGTGATGTGGTATGATTCTCTCCCACCCTGTGTCATTCAAAACATGCATTTGTAATCCCAGTACCTAATCGATTGTGGGTGTAATCTTACCTGAATAGGAATTATTGGGGGGTTGTTCATTTTTTATTCTGAGTGACAGATATTTTCTCCATATACTTTAGATTTCGAATGCTAATAGATCACCAGAACGACTTTCATTAAATACTGCTTAGTTCCTCATTAAAACCCGAATCCTCAAAAGTCCAAATTCCTAGAAGCTTAAATTACTAGAATCGCAAATTACTAGAATCACAGCTTTCGGCTGAATCCATATAACTTGTCACCGTTTGTAACTGGAAAAATATTTCAAAGGTTCTATTTTCATGCAGTTGAAATAGTGTTTTAAGGGGGTCTGATAGCTGAGGTCGATTTCTTCAAAGGCCCTTTTTTACGTTTTCGATTTTGGTTCCAGTTTTATTTTCAAGAGGACACTTTCACTTTCGAAATCAGTTCTTCAGAAAGTACACTCAGAAAAAAAAAAAAAAAAAAAAAAAAAAAAAAAAAAAAAAAAAAACTGCAACCAAAATTGAAAAAGCACAAATAGATCTTTCTAGTGGCCTTTTTTGCGTTTTGAATTTTGCTTCCAGTTTTATTCTTATATGAAGACATTTTCACTTTCGAAACCGGTTCCTCAGGAAGTACCGTCAGAAAAAAAAAAAAAAAAAGCGATCAAAATTGAAAAATCAAAAAAGGTTTTACTAGAACCTCAGCTATCCAGTGAAAAAAAAAAATAAAAAAATAAATATCGAAATGCAAATAAGATAAAGAACCCTCCCATAAGTTTAACATCAGCTCGCGAGTGTGTTGAAATTTTATTAATTCATATTATTTTAGACAAAACAATATTCGAAGTTTCGCATTTGAGGAAAAGGTATGGGAAAAAAACTTCTGTTATCGCCCTATACATCATAAAAAATCACCATAAAGTCATTTTATTAAAAACAGTTATTTTGTAGGTCGTACGCACGATTTCGCAAAAATGGTTGCCCAGATTAGCATAAAATGTTAACATTTTGATACTAAATAAACAATGTCAAATAAATTAAAAATTTTATCTTTGAACAAATATTTTCAAAATATTTTTTATATTTTCGAATTTTCTACTTGTTTTAAACATTTACTATTTTTTATAGGTTATTTGTTAAATATATATATATATATATATATATATATATATATATATATATATATACATATATGTATATATATATATAACGCATCTTCTATTAATGAACTCACAAGCTCCTCTGACGATTCTGTGGGTCATTCATAGTTTCTTATTTTACATACTGGTTTCCTGTGTTCAGTTCTAAATCATCTTTAGAACTTTACCAATTTCTTCCCATATTTGTGATTTCAAATTTATTATTATTATTATATATATATATATATATATTACATTGAAAGAATAAGTGTTATGTCTGGGTAATATGCATACTTGCCAACCTCCAACTGTTTTTCACTAAAATGTGGTTTAATTTGTTCCAATTTAAGCACGTTCCGAAACAGGAAATTTATTTTTAATATCTTCATTTATTTAGTTTCGTGTTTCTACGCGGATTTCTAAAAGAACATTATTTGGCTCGAAGTGGGTTTAACCTCGTTCAAATTAACCAACAATTTTAAGGAAGAATACCGGGCGGTTGACAGGTATGGTAATCGGCCATTTAAATTAGACACTATTTGTCTTGGTATAATATATATATGCATGTTAGGCGATGATGAAGAATTGTATGACTGAGCAGTGGATCAAATATGTGTCTACTTATGGCTTAAAATTGATAAAAGTTAAACATATTTAATTCCACGAAAAGCAAAATGCAAGAGAATACAGTTGTGTAAAATTTCCATTAAATAGTTGTACAAGTGGTCTAATATATATATATATATATATATATATATTAAAGACAAGCGTAAAAACTTTCAGTAACTTTTGACATTTTAAAAATGTCTGATATATTAAAATACAGTTTTTTCTGTTCTTTAAAGGTGAAAGTAAAAGAACATTATTTTCTTTCTAAAAAATAAATAAAATGATACTTTATTACAAACTATATTTCATTCCTTTTCTTAAAAAAAAGAAGGAAAGAAATTTAAAAAAAAGAGAAAGAGAGAGAAATTTTTATTCCCTTATCCTGATTAATTTTTAACCCTCGGATGACCAGGTGAAAATATGAATCATGAAAGGCCATGTGGTTTCAGTGACCCCATAGTTTAAAATAAATAAATAAATAAATAAATAAATAAATAAAAACATATTTATTTGCCGTATGAAAAAACTCCAAAACGCAGCTTTTAAAATTAATTTAATAATAATATATATAACAGTTGCAGCCCTAAAAAGAAATGGAAATGCAATATTATTGGAAAAAAAGATTTAAAAAATAAAATTATCATTAATTCACATTAGGATGGAACTTGCGCTAGGGTCGGAAAATGACCGTGGTAACTAAACATCTTAGGCCAATTAGATTAATAGGTAGTATATTAAAAACTGGTGCCTAATTTTACGACTTAATTCTTGTACTAAGAAGAAAGTTGTTGAATCTTGTCAAGAGCTGTAAAAAGCGGATGAATTAAAATTAATAAAAATAGATTTTATGTAAGTTATTGATTTTTTCCCTAAAGCAAATTCTAAGATAATTTATTATTAATTTTGAGGTTCCACATCTGTCAGTTTTGCGATTTTTATTTTTCCAATTTGCTTAATATACATACAGGCTTTCTATAAATTCGTCTCGAGGTTTCATATGCGTCAAGTTGTAACTCGGTACGTTATTAATCAAATAAAGAATATAATAAAATAATAATCAATATGGAGATTTTATCATATTTATCAAAAAAATTTTAATGAATTATGTATATCTATCTATCCAACTTTGTGCTCATAATTCATTAATAGAGTTTTGATAAATTTGATAAAATTTTAATAATAATTGATATTTGATTATAATCGTTATTTGATTAATAAAGTTTTGAGTTGTTACTTTAAGCATTTGTAACTTTGTTTCTATCGTCTCTAAAAAAGTAACTAACGCTGTCGCTGCCGTAAATGAATTTTTTGTGACCGCTTTTTTGAGGGGTTTTTTTTTTATTCAGTTTTTTATTCAAAATTTCATTATTTCATTAAATATTTATTTCCTATTTTAAAAAGGTTATTTTTTATATTGTTGTCAAATTGTAAAACATTGCAAATAATAATATTCAATTTCAATTAAAACCAATATCTTAAATAAAGAGAAAAAAATTTTAAGTAAAATTTTGACATTTTAAAAATGCCTGATCAATTAAAATACTGTTTTTTTTTTCTTTTTTTTTTGTTATTCGTTCCTTAAAAGTGAAAAAAAGGGGTTATTTTTTTTCTTTCTAAAAAATAAATAATATCATTTTTATTTAAAAAATATTTTATTTCATTCCTTTTCTTTAATGAAGAGAGAAAGAGGGATTTATTCTCTTACCTCCATAAATTCTTAAGCAAAGCAACTTCCAATTTCTAATTTAGCTTTGGTAACTAAAACATTTTAAAGCAATTAGATTAATAGCTAGTATATTAAAAACAGGTGCTTTTTTTACGATTTTACTAAATCGGTCAATATTGCAATTTTTCTTTTTCCAATTTGGTTAATATACAGGCTTTCCATAAATTCGTCTCTAGGTTTCATATGCGTGAAATTGTAACGCAAAACGTTATTAATTAAATAAAGATTATAAAATAAAATATAATAAATATGGAGATTTTATCAAATTTATCAAAACGCTTTTAATGAATTATGTATATGTATCTTTCTAACTTCGTGCTCACAATTCATTAATAAGGTTTTGATAAAATATTAATAATAAATAATATTTTTTATATTCATTATTTGATTAATAGCCTTTTGATTTTCTACTTTAAGCATTTATAACTTTGTTTCTCTCTACTCTAAAAAAGGGTAAGTAATGCTGACGCCGCCATAACTGAAATTTTTGTGACCGATTTTGGGAGGATTTTTTTTTTTCAATTTTTTTCTTCAAAATTTCATTTTTTCTATAGATATTTATTTGCTATTTTAAAAAAGGTCATTTTTTTTATATTGTTTGCCAAATTGTAAAACAATCCAAATAATATTTCATTTCAATTAAAATCAAAATCTTAAAGAAAGAGAACAGCTTAAAAACTTTCAATAAAATTTTGATCATTTTAAATATAATGATCTATTAAAATACTGGTTTTTTTTTCCTTAAATTTGAAAATCGAAGAACATTATTTTCTTTCTAAAAAATAAATAAAATGCTTTTTATTAATATATATATATCAGTGGCGTGGCGTGAAAATTTTCGGTGGTCATCGCAATTATTTAAGTTTGTGGTGAAAAATTATTAACTCTAAAATTCAATGGTTGAATGTTCAAAAAAGAAACTTTAAATCTTACCTTCACTTATACATGAACTCCAAATGTTCTGCTAAAACTGGATCGTAGAGTTTTAAAAGCTTATTAAGAGTTTTAAAATATTGCTTGGTCATCGCCGCATCCAGCGATGACCGGACGCCACGCCACTGATATATATATATATATACAAATATTATTTCATTCCTCTTCTTAAAAAGAGAGAGAGAGAAATTTTTATTCTCTTACCTCAATAACTTCTTAAACAAATGGACTTCTATTTTCTAATTAGCCTCCGAAACTAAAACACTTTAAGTCTTTATCTACTGACGGTGCTTATAAGTGCCATTAAAATAACTTGTTATAAAATTCATTTAATACATCTATTAGTTGTAATACAGTTTAGCATGAGTTATAGATACATTATTTTATCTTGTTCCAGAAGCATTATTGGTTACACAAAAGAAAAATATTTTTAAAAGGATAATTTTTTTTGCCTTTGTGTCTTTTCAGCTTTCTTGGCGTTGGGGGGGGGGGGGGGGGGGGATTTTTCAATTCGGAAATATCTCTATATTTCTATTGTAAGAACATTATATTTGTACATTTCCTAATTCTACAAAATACTAAGAAAAATCTTTAAAATAAAAGATTTGAGTGCGGTTATAAATATTGCACGAAATCCCTATAAATTCAAATTTAATGAATTCTTCTAAATCCTTCAATCCTTCTGAAATCCTTCTGAAATTTATTAAATGATTGTTTAAATCTTCTAATGTAGCTTCAAAAATTTACGAAAAATGCTTTAGAGGATAAAATTTTCATGAATTCATAATTCAATACATAAAGGGTTAAGGCAATTAGATTAATAGGTAGTAAATTAAAAACTGGCGCCTAATTTTAGGACTTGATTCTTGTACTGAGAAGAAAATTGTCGAGTCTTGTTTAGAGCTGTAAAAAGTTCGTGAATTAAAACTAATAAAAATAACTTGATTTGATGTAAGTTATTGAAATTTTCCCTAATGCAAATTCTATAGTAATTTATTATTAGTTTTGAGGTACTACATCGGTCAATTTTACGATTTTCCTTTTTTCAATTCGGTTAATAAAAATAGATGCCTTCCACAAATTTTTATCGAGGTTTCATAAACATCAAGTTGTTACTCAAAACGTTATTAATCAAATAGCGATTGTAATAAAATAATCATAAATATGGAGATTTTATCAAAATTATCAAAACGTTTTTAATGAATTATTTATATCTATCTAACTTCGAGCTCATAATTCATTAATAATGTTTTGATAAATTTGATAAAATTTAAATAATAATTAATATTATTTAATTAATAATATTTTGAGTTGATACTTCAAGCATTTGTAACTTTGTTTCTCCATATACTAAAAAAAAAAATTAAAAAAAAAAAATAACTAACGCTGATGCCGCCATAAATACATTTTTTGTGACCGATTTTTTGGGGATTTTTTTTAATTTTTTCTTTAAAATTTAATTATTTCTATAGATATTTATTAGCTATTTTAAAAAAAGATCTTTTTTTTTATATTATTGCCAATTTTTAAAACAACGCAAATAATATTTCCTTTCAATTAAAATCAAATTCTTAAAAAAAAGAGAACAGCTTAAAAACTTTCAGTAAAATTTTGATCATTTTAAAAATGCCTGATCTATTAAAATACTGGAGTAGGGGAGAAAGGACAGTTCAACACCATCAGGTGGATTGCGGATTGTGTGGATGTGGGTGGAATCCACCTTGTGGATAGAGGAGGAGGGTGGAATCCACGTGTAAGTGGAAAGGGAGACTTATCCTATAGTAGGAGGGGCTAAATTTTAGAGGGGGGCTTAATTTTTTTTTTTCGAATTGATTTAGTGTTAGAATGGAAATATCATACTATAACATAATGAATTAGGTCTTTTCGAGAGGAAGTATGAAGAGGCTAAATTTTTCGATGGGGTTATTTTTAGGGGGCTTATTTTTAGGGGGGGGGCTTAATTTTTTTTCGAATCGACTTAGAGTAGAAATGGAAATGTCATACTATAACATAGAGATTTAGGTATTTTCGAAAGGGAGTTTGAGGGGCCTAATTTTTTTTTTTTTAAAGGGGGGCGTAATTTTAAGAAGGCTTACTTTTTTTTTCTTTTTTTGAATTGTCTTAGAATTTAAATGAATATAAAAATGTCTTATGTTTTCTGAAGAAAATTTTTGATGTTTTCATCTGTAGGATATCGTTTTAATATATTTTTGAAGATAGTATTTTTTTTTTTCTCACAAGTTTTGAGTAAGATTTGAACCTGCAAAATAGTCTCTTGGTTCCATGATATGTTGAAGACTTAACTAATCGAGCCAAGAATCTATGCCTATATGTTTAAATTTTAGATGTTTCAAAACAAAAAATTGTATTCCCCCTTATGTATGTGCAAAGAGAGGACGGTTTCTTTAGATCAGTCAACAATACTTACTTTAACTGCTACTACACTCTAAGAATTCCTTTAATGTATACGATTTTTATTTTTTGTTTAACTGATTTTATCGATTTTGCATACGAGAGTTTGATTATTTTACCAAGCTAAGGTTTCGAACCTGTGAACACCGATTCAAATTTCATTTTTTGTAACTGATAGGCTATCCACTATACAGACTGCGGCCCAGTAATTACTAACTTTCTTTTGAACACTATATATATATTTTTTTTTTTTTTTTTTTAAATACCTACCTCTCCCTCTTTCTTATACTTGGGAAGTTAATGCACTTTATGTTTAAATTGAAGAAATGATTAAAATTAATTTTCGATATTTCTTTAATAAGCAACTCATTTTTATAGATCGATTAGAAGGTTACCAAACTATTTTAATTAAACATTGTTTTTACCAGTATTAATCCCCTTACCTAAGTTTAGAATTATACTTTTTCTTGTGAACCATATCATTCACTTACTATTCCATATCCTATTCATTTAATCGTCTGAAATTTAAAATACACTTCCTAAACCCCATTATCAACAGTTTCTCACTACCTTTCATAAACATCCGATAAGTATAATCAGCTTTTTTCAACAGAAGATAGCTAATATTGATAACCATTGATTTTTGAAGAGATTATTTCACTTGTTTACAGATTTTAAATGAAAGTTTGAAATATTTTTCAGATTTTCTATTTATCAATTATCATAAATTCAATCAACTCATAGTTTGTTATTGCAATATATAATTATTTGATGATTCTACACTAGTTTTAATGAATTTTAAAACTACTGCTTCACTTCAACTCATACTTTTATACAGTTTAATAAATTTAGTATGAATTAAACCATTGGTTTGTCATATATTTCACTGAAATAATAAAATTAATTTGTAAAACCTTAGAGTGACGAATTCAAAAACGTAACGTGATGAATCATATACTTTTTAAACATTACATAAATACCTTTGGATTGATTCACTTCCTGTGATCTTTCTACACATACTTTTTTATACCACGTGTTTTTCTGAAATTTTTGCACCAATCATGTCACATGATTTGCACCATCGTAATAATTTTTTAACATGCGCCCCCTATGATTATATAAAATTGAATGGAACGAGACTTTTTCATTAGTGTTTGCTATTATTGAGTGTGTGAAGACGTTTTTTTCACTTAAGATAATATGGCTAGTTTTCAAGATGGACATTCTACTATGTTAAGCGATGATTTATCACGTTTGAATAACCAATCTTTTTCATCAAGATTAAATGATCAAGACTTGGAATTAACAGTACAACTTAAAGTAGAACCCGTTTCAGGTAATGAAACGGAATCCTCCTCATCAGAACTGAAGAAAGAGAAGCGACCTTTTTTGTGTACTGTTTGCAGCAAATCTTTTTCACGAAAAGGCAATTTAAAACAACATTTGATGATTCATTCAGAAGAAAGACCATTTGCTTGTGGCATCTGCCCAAAAGCATTCTCTAGAAAGGCTATTTTGACTCGTCACAAACAATCCCATTTAAAGATTCCTTCCCAACATAAATGTGATTCGTGCGGTGAAGCGTTCTCAAGAAAGTATGACTTATTAAAACACATGAAGATCCACAAGCCCCCCAAAAGGATAAATGTATACAGCGTAGTGAAATATTCAAGCGCAAGTCCGATTTTTTTTATCATTTGAAAACTTCACACAGAGTTAGATCCAAAATTGGTAATTCATCCTCTTTAAAAGATATGTTTTTGAGAAGGTTAAGCATTTTAAAAGGCAAAATGCGTTAAACATATTTACTAAAACTGTAATCAACTCTAACGAGGAGAATGCTACAGACTTTAACACATTTTTTAATAGTATTCAATCGGTCGTTTTAAAAGAATTAAACTACCAGATTCAAGTTAAAAGATCAATGAAATGGTATGCAAGTGTACAAGTTGTTGTATATCACGTAACACAGAAGGGTGTCTTAGAGACTGCCAATCCCTATTTCCTTTCAAAAACTATACTTGAATTAACGAATCAAAACTTATCTGAACATTTTGAGGATACCTTTGCAAAAATTATTAAGTCCTATGAGAAGTCCACCAGACGTGGTTTTAATTGGACATTAGATAAAATATTGAATTTAGAACTATCTACTTTTAAAATATAACATGATTTGAAATGTTTATACCTTTTTGAAGCATGTGTACTCATGTTTTCACTATTGTAACTGTTGAAAATGACGAATAAATAATGTGTGCATGAAAAAGCTTTTGCCTTTTTATTTTTGTTAGAATAACTTGTGATTTTTAATAACTCAGGAAGTCGTAACGACTTTACTTAAATTTTTTTTTTCAATTTCTTATCAAATGAATAATGAGTTAACCATTTTTTATTAATTTCATATTGAAAGTCTGAAATTATACATTGAATTGGTTATTTTTCAATATTTCTAATTTATTATAATTATTTTTAAAGTTTAATATATCACTTGTCGTTTGTATAAACAACTGTTATTGTTTATTAATAATAATACTATCGCTTATTACCATACAATTCTTTAAAAAAGCATAGACCATTAACATAATATATCATTCATCACTTTTTTAAAAACTGTTACCTTGTGGTGCCATTGAATTCTTCAAAACAAAAAAGAATAAAACTAAAATCATTATCATTAAATATCATACACCACTTATATAAAAATTGTTGCCTTGTGTTGCCATACGATTCTTCAAAAAAGAATAAAACTAAAACCATTAACATTAAATAGTATACACTGCATATATAAAAATTGTTACCTTGTGTTGCTATTCTTCAAAAAAGGATAAAACCATTGACATAATATATCATTTACCACTTATATAAACTGTTTATATATATATATATATATATAGACTTAAACTAAAATTAATGGTGTTACTTATTCTTTCTTTACCAAGTTTTTAAAACTTTTATAAACCCTTTATACTAGAATATATACTAGTTTTTACTAAGTACTAGTATTTAGCCACGTCTCATCCACTGACACAAATCTATCACAGAACTGCTTGAGGTCTGGCCCCATAAGCCATAAACCAGCCTTCCCCCCCCCCCCTCTTCAAGCTAGGGCCACCTCTCACACCTAAAACAAGAAGAAAAAAAAAGCAATTTAACAAATTACAAGGACAATTTGGAAAATTTAATTATTTTTTTTAAAGACAAATTTAAAACATAAAAAATCGCACGGAGTTGATCATACATTACGTACGCCATGAATTAAACATTAATAGTGTTATTACACGTAAAATTTCCAAGCGACAAAAATCGCCTGCTTCTCGTATTTGGTGTGAAATGTTTATATGTATTCATTCCTGTCCTATTTATTTATTTATTTATTTTTAATTGGCTTATTCCATTTTTCTTTTGCACGTGAAAATCTTACAAATTAAAATTAATTCTTTGGCAGAAATTGTTATTCATTTTCTTTCATTTTCATTAGTTATTATCCACCTGAAACTTACGTATTATCCAAGCATTTCATTGGCTGTTCGAGAAAAGGCTTTTCCATCGTCAGATTTCCAAGAAATCTGACTACCAATTTTAAATGAAATTTCATTCTTAAACTTCTAAACATCCGACAATATTGCTTTTTACACCGTCGGATAGAGGAAAAAATGTACTTTTAAATGCAATATGTTTGAAAGCTGTATCTCAATTTGTTTCTGAGTTATTAATTTTTTTTTTTTTTTTTGTAATTTTTATTACTTTTTTGTCATAGTGGCAACAGAAGGTATCCATCTCTGTTGAAAGTAAAGGGAAATACAGATTACTGTATAGACCAATCAGAAAACGAATAAAATGAGGATTAAACCAATTAAAACCTTCAGATATGCTTTTGATTTCCTACCCTGACGAGAACAATAACCATTTTTCCAAATGGTTAAAAATATGTTAATATAGAATCTACAGTTCTGAAATTGAGCATATAGGCACCTAAGACATTAGCCTTCAATATTCCACATCAACCGTCGCAGTACAAATATTTTATACACACACTCGGGACAATAATTATTGAACCACCCTCGTATTTTGTACTTTACAAAACTTACTTTACTTTACTTTAAAAGCCTGTGGTGTGCATTGCATAATTATTTTTTTTAACTTGACTAATTTTGTGAGGGGATTTTTAAAAATTTTTTATCCAAAATTTCATCATTTCAGTGGAAATTTCTTTCTTTTTTTTTTTTTTTTTTTTTTTTTTTCAAAAAGGCCAATTTTGTATATTGTTGCCAAATTGTAAAACAGAACAAATAATAATATTTCCTTTCAATTTAAAAATGCATTTACGCGTGACTTTTAAAAACAGAAAAAAAAAACTTTAAAATAATGATTAAATGGTCACATGTTAAAAACAGTAAATAGAAAAAAAATTACGTCATAAAAATGTGTTTACACGTGGATATTAAAAAGAGAAGGAAAAATTTTAAATAATAATTAAATTATTACGCGTTAAAGCACTAAATAGAAGAAATTAAATCATATTTAATCTGTCCAAATAAAAATATATCCAAACAGTTTCAATTTAAAAATATATTTACACGAGTGATTTATTTCAGATTTGGAGATGGGGTTTTTTATCTATTGTTGCCAATTGTAAAACATCGCAAATAATATTATTTCCTTTCAATTAATTTAATGTAATCAATTAATGTATTTGCACGCGTGCGCGCACACACACAAGCATAATAATAGAGAGTATACACGAGAAGGTTTTCATATATTTCTTTCATTATTAACAAAATTCGTATTAAAAATTAATGACTTTTCAAGGCAGGGACGGTTGCAAAATATTAAATGAATTTTATTGAACTTGTTAATAAATGTAAATAAACTGTTAACGTAACATTAAATCTTTCAAGCTTAATTCTGAAAATATTTAAATTTTTGGTAGTGACTAAAAAGTGAAAATTATAATACTTTCCTTGCACTATTGCTTTTATCACTGAAAAACTAGTTTTACAGGCTTTTTTCTGGGTTTTTTTAAATAGGGGAATAATGGAAAACGAGTTATTTATTAAAGTTACGAAGGAGAGAAAAAAATTAGCAAAATCAATTTTAACAGCTATTTTAAACGCTAATATTACTTTTTTTTTTTATTCAAAAATTTTAAAAGAGACTTCATATAAATTTCCTTTTTTTTAGTGATCTAATAGAAACGTACAACTTAAAAATAAAGTCGGAAATTTTACGTCAAACGTGTCAAATGAGGTGCGTTTGTACTATAAATAATTTTATAAATATTCAGATCTTTGTGCAATAGCTGTTGTACTCTTATGCAAAAATGCATGAATACAAAATTTATTACGATTATATATATTAAATTCAGTAACACGGAAATAACATGACTCCATCTTAAATATGATGTAATTACTATGGCAACCTAGCATCATTACCTGTCATGGAACATCATTGAAGTAATTACATAGGATAAGATTTAATAGAACGAAGAAAACTTTTATTAAATTCTTTTTAACTTTTGATTCGATTTGCATAAAATTTTAAATGACTCGACAAAATTATGAAACGATTATATATATTAAATTTCAAACCATTCGGTTGAGTAGTTTTTGCGCTGGTATATATCCAACAGACAGACAAACGGACTAACCAGACGACGATTATAGGCGCTACGTATTTATATAATTACGAACGTACCTAAAAATAATGTTAGCATAAGATTTATATAAAATTTATATACTGTAAACGTTACCTAAAGCAGACTATGTCGGTAAGACGGAAATCTGTATGACGCGGAAAGATTTTCAAATACAGCAGAATCCATATACATATTACGCTATCGTACGTGGCACAGAAATCGCGATTATTTGTTACTTGTCCAATGGCAATGCACAAACGAAACGCATCTCATTGGTTATTGAACAGCATTTAATGCATCTCCATACCTATAAGGGGGTTACCATATTAGCAATAATGCAGGAACAGCCATTTCATATGGAAGCTTCTCAGTTCTTTTAGTTGATAAATAAATGAATTTAAAAAAGAATTTTAGAGTGCCTTAAAGTTCCGCTGCACTGAAACACCCCGATCGTAAAATCCCATATTAGCCTATGGAAAAAAATTTTTGAAGCGCGATTACTCATTACCTAATATAATTATTCAAATACCGTTTTCACCATCAGAAAGTAGACGTCAGATGCCGATGATGTGCGTTTTTTAAAATTGTCTCCGTAAATTTTAAATTAAAAAAAAATCCCTATAAACTTTGAAATTTTAATTTGATTAAATTTTATCATCTTCTTACAAATACTTAAAATTTACGTAGACAATTTTTAAAAACGCACATCATTTACATTTGACATCTACTTTCTGATGGTGAAAACGATATTTTAATAATTATATTAGGTCATGAGTAATCGCGCTTCAAAATTTTCCCATAGGTTAACATGGTATTTCGCGATCGGGAAATTTCAGGGCAGCGGCCCCTTAATTGTAAATTTTGAAATGTATAATTTAACAAATAATTAATATATTTGACTATTTATTCTTATTATTATTTATTAATAATTTTCACAATATTTTAAAAGCATAATAAAGATCTTAGTATTTGAACCCCTTAGCCTTATCTTACATTGAATTATCCGTATCTTGAAAGAAAAAAAAACAGTTAATTGTTATTTCACAATAACAAGCAAAAAAATAAGTAGAATAGAAGCTACGACTAATTCGCTATCTTACAGAAATGGAAATTTTCATATCTGAAGAATATAATAGGTACATCTTCCATTTTTCTGAGCATCAGAGAACCATACAAAGTTAATGCCAGTAACTTAAGATAATCTGCATTTTAAAATAAAGACACTCCGTTTCCTCCCATAGCGTCTTCAGATAGATCCTCTTAGTTTTGCAACCAGTGCCACTAAAAAACACAAAACGAAATAATAATGATAATTTTTGGAAGGGAAAAGGAGCTTGGTGGAAATGAATATTGATGAAAATGAAAGCTGTAAATTTTGATTCGCTATGCAGGGTGTATCTGAAAAAGTGGGAAAAACTTGACGTGGTGATAGAACGCAGCTATACTAGCAAACTTCGTCATAGAGTGTATGGTCGGAACGAAAGCGGTGAGAGATTAAAAGGTAGTTTTCCACTGTCGCAGTTAAAGAATTAACACAAGAATGAGAGGAGATACTTCAGAAAACATTTTATTAACAGGAATGTAATTAATGTACATGCTCAAAGAAATCGCTCAAAAGATTTTCCACCAGCTGTAATGCACCTGCGGGATAGGGACTGACGCACATTTGCGAAGACACCAGACATTTTCCGAATATCGCCGGCAACAATCGCCGGCGACTAGATCCATATCGGTTTCAATGGGACACTTATAGATTTGGCTTTTCATATGGCCGCATAGGAAAAAGTCCAAACATGAGAGATCCGGCCATCTTGATGGCCAAGCTATGGGACCACCTCGACCAATCCATCGTTCTGGGACAGTGGAAACTACCTTTTAACTTCTCACCGCTTGCGTTCCGACCATAATTCTATGACGAAATTTGCTGTGTACTATCACCCCACAAAGTTTTGCTCACATTTTCAGATACATCCTGTATACAGTGTTAGATGAAACATATCAATGAATATTTATCATGATATCTGTCATGATATATATTCGATATTTATTTTCAAAATATCAAGATGTTTGATATTTTCATATATTTGATATTTATTTTCAAAATATCATTTTGCAAGTTATTTTTGACAGTTTCAATTAAAAAAGTGTAAAGGAATTTTCAGCTGCTATTAATTGTATATCGTTCTGAAGAAAAATAACTTTTGCCTCTGTCAGTGACTTTGTGAAGAAGAAAATGCCTTTTCCAAGCTTTACATTTGAAGGGAATTTTTAAGTGTAGAACCAATAATAATGTGAGATCACCCATTGAAGGAAAGACTGTCTAATTTACATAATCAGTTATTCATACCTCCATTAAAAAAGAATCACTTCTCCTTTAGGCTTTGTTGATTTTAAACTGGACAACATGTTACAGAATAAGGCAGATAAGCTTTGTTCAAATTTTTCAATTAAAAAAAATAATTGTTTTGTATTTAAAATTTGTTGCATAAAACATAAAATTATTGTGATACTTGATGCTGAATCCTATATATATATATATATTATGAATTTATAAAAAATATTGTTTCCTTTTTCAAATAGGTGATTTTTAATTTTGTTGTAATATAAAAAAGAAAAGAAAAAGACATTTAGAACACTGTTTTATTAAGATTTCATATTAAGTTCGATATGTCTTAATGTCTAATTTATATTAAGTTTGAAAATATTTTTTATCTACAGTAAGTTGACTATTTTGAAAATATCTGATATATCTAAAAATATCGGATATATATCAAAATATCGGATATTTTTGATATTTCGGAAAATATCATGATACTTACGAAGCCTGATTATAAAGCAATCAAAGATTCGCTATCGTAAACCGGTTTTTATATAACAAACTAGACATCAGGTGAGTTCGAAAACTGTTTAAAAAATCACAGTTTTGAAAAATGTCAGATTTGATTTCCAGTCTTCAATGTGTAAGACATCGACATGATATGCTTCACCCTCATGTATGAAAAATGACTTTATCAACACCACATCAGATCAAGTCAAAAATTAATTATTGAAAAGAAAAAAAAACTTTTTTAGTTCAAGTTTTGTTTAATTTTCATTTGTATTAATAATTTTGTATGAAATTTGAACTGATCAAAATTCATTAAATCATTGTTAATTAAACATATGCCAAAACTGCATGAATTATGCTTAACAAAAGCATATCTTTGAAGAGAAAAAACTAAAATTCACAAACAAATCTAAATAACAAACGAAAAAGGAAAGTTTTACAGAAACTACGACTAATGATATCTTACAATTTAGAAAATGGAAATATTCATATATCAGCTAAAGAATATAATAAGTACATCTTCATTTTTCTAAGTATCATATGCTAATACTGAGATAAAGCCGGCAACTTTTTTGCGGAAGAAAATCGGCATCAAACATAGCACACCCCGTCTCCTCCCATAGCATCTTCAGATAGATGCTCTAATTTAGCTTCGCAGCCAGCGTCGTTAAATAATACCAAAAGAAAAGAATTTTGGACGCGAAAAGGAGAAAATGCACTTTTTATCGCCTTTTCATGATCGCTAATATAGGTCCGAATTTTTTAATTCCCTCAAGCTGGCAAACGCGCACGCCGTCTCAAGATGGCCGCGCGCTTAATTACATCCGATTATTTCCCCCTTGCTAATTAGGAATCCGAACCAGCTTTTTGTGAAGTTGGGTTGTTTTTAACCCGTTTTCGCCAGATCGCAGATTGATAGGGATTTTATTTAGGGATAAACATCTTGTATTAATTCCCTCCAGGGGATTGTTTATCGTAATGGAAGAATTTTGTTCCCGGGTTATGTAGTTTACAGATTTTTGCAATTGAAGTAAGCACGAAAAAGTTTGGGTGTTTTGATAAGGTTCGAAAGTGTAAATTAAAAAATATAGAGAGAGACATATTTTATGAGGGGGGGGGGGGGGGGAAATTCGATGATTTTTTTTTTTTTTTATCATTATTATTATTTCTTACCATTGAATAAAAAACTGTCGCCCAAATAATGCTTTCATTTTATGTGCCTTTGTAATTTTTTTCAATAAAAAGGTAAAAAGCACAAAAATTATCAAATATGTAAATCGAATTATCGGAAACTATGTGAAACTGGGAAAAAAAATTATCTTACACCAAAGAATAAACATTAAAAAATTAATATTTTCTGAAATTTAAAAACTTTGCTGTTAACACTATACATTGAATGATCAAAAAATAAATAAATAAATAAATCAAAATTTTAACTATGTTGTAATCCGAAAACTTTCTTCTATCTCATACATGTTAATATTTCCTGAAAAATAAAGCCTATCAGTGCCACCGGTTATGTGATTTACACCAAAATCTAATCAGCAACAACTTATGTCAAGTTGTAACTGAATCTGAAGTTTGGTGAAAATCCGCATTAGTTTTTGAGGTAGAACTATTGCAAAATCACAAAAAAAATCTACATAGCAGCGCCACCTGTTGGTCTATTTACTCCAAGACCTAATTAAAACCAATTTATATGAGGGACTAACTGAATCTGTAGTTTGATGAAAATTCTTGCATTAGTCCTTGAGATACAGTTTTTGCGGAAATCGTGATAAATGCAGCCTAGCAGAGCAAACTGTTGGGCGATTTGCAGTAAACACTAAACAGCGCTAATTTATATCAGGGATTAACTGAATCTGAAGTTTGGTGAAAATTCGAGCGTTAGTTCTTGAGATAGAGCTATTGCGATAATAAAAAATAATGCCACATAGCAGCGCCACCTGTGTGTGTATAAATTCTATAGCTCATATATAGGGAGGGATGCATGAAAGAATTCGCTCACATTACAGAATATGGATAGTAATTGCTGGATTTTTACTTAGTTGTGAGGGTTTTTTTTTTTTTTTTTTTTTTTTTTTTTTTTTTTTTTTTTAATTTACTGTCATTTCATAGCGTGAAAATTTTTAAATTCGGTTTTTCAGAATAATCACTCGATATAATTTTTTTTTAAGTAAATGCAGAAAAGTTTTTCACCAAAAAATTGCACATTATAATTCTCGTAGGCTACAAGAATAGTTCGAAAATTGGGAAGAATCAGATGTAACACAGGCTCTTTTATCAGGAAAGCGAAACCTTGCTTCAAGAAACTCGAAATTAAACAGAAAACAAAAATGAATCAATAATTTTTTTCTTGAAATTGTTTTATCTGTATTTATCGCAAAAAATACAAGGTACATTGAAAATTTTTCTCATTAAATTTGCTTTATTTTGATTTTTTATATTTCTTTTATGATAATAGCTATTTATTTTTTTATAATAAATTGTAGTTATAATTTAAACGTTTGTATAGTTAGAAAATGCATCTGTAATATTATTTTCGATTATCTAATGATTTCGACATTCTTAGCCATCCCTGATCCTTTGAGTAAAATCAGTAGCCTACTGTACTTCACTTTTTAGCATATAATATTATGGCTATGTCGGCAAGAGTTGTCCAGGACTGCTCAGTGGATAGAGCGTTGGCACGTTTAACCAGATATTGCATTCCAAGTTTGAATTTGTCCTGGAAATTTTTCCCTCAGTTAGAGTTAAAATAATTTCCCTCGTAGAATTTCAACAATGCATGATTGAGGTAAAATTAATTTCAAAATTATATATCATGGTCAATAAGATATTCTAGGCCTGAGGTCTCGTCTGCTGGGCTAGGTGTTATTACCAACAGTTTATTTAAGTGATTTATGTCGGCCAGAATTTTCCGAGATTTCTAAATTGGCAGAGCATTGGAATGTTAATCCAGAAGCCCGAGGTTCGACTCCTAGTCTGGATATTTTTCCCTCAGCTGAAATTAAAATAATTCTCCCTCGTAGGATTTCATCAATATATGATTGAGATAACACTAATTTCAGAAAAGCTCCTCAAAAGATGAAGCTCCTCCTATCCTTCAACAAACTTAAGAGTGTTAAAGCCCCAGTTGTGATAAAAATGACTGTTTTGGCTATGTCCACTGAAGTACAGATTTAAGTTATACGAGACAGAAAAACGAAGATATATGTGATCAAAGCGTTAGTGAAGGTCAGGGCATTAAACTTAGGGATATAGATAGGCAGTCACGTGCTTTATAATATACAATGAACTCCCGTTAGTGAAGATTTCCAAGGAAGGACATTTTTCGTCCGTATTAAACGAAGTCCACATTAAACGATCTAAGCATTTATAAGTTGTAAAAAAATGCTTGCGTCAAAAAAATTTAATTTAGTTTTTGACGAAAACTAGATAGGATACTGACTTTATGCTAAAAGAAGCAATCTTTTCTTTAATTTAGTCATTTTTGTAAAAAGCAAGTTAATTACAGTTTGTTAATGCAAAAGAATGATTTTTCGAGTACAAACAAAGTAAATAAATAAATGGCCGTACTTAAATAATTTAATTTTAATTAGTGTAATCTCTTACTTTTCTTTGCGATTGCTCAACAAATGATACTTTATTCACACCATTTTCTTGTTTTGTGACACACTCGAAAATTTAGTCTATTTAATCCCATTTTGATTGTCAATATCGGCGAAAAGTCGTTAGAAATTCTTGAAATGCGCATGTTTTTATCGATTGAATGTTTTCTTTCTTTTTATCTCTGTCAGTAACAATTCATTGATCTTTCAATAATTAAAATTACACCAAAATTGCTTTTAAAGAAAGAGTGTATAAAACTTTAGTTTCGCTTTTGTATAACATAACAGGAACTGAATATGAACCGTCTAACAGGTAAAATTTTAATTTCATCTCTATTTTACTCTTTTTAATTTATAGTGTTCACGCCAATCGTTTTTGAAGTTAAAGGGCCTTTCATAGGATAGAGCACTTGCGAAAAGCTATAGTGCAGTCATAACAACAGCGGAGTGCACCATCCCCTTATAATATTATTAATGCAACGCCTATACTGCGATAAAATATTTCAGGAGCAGATCATTTTCCATTTTTATTTAATACGTCATTTGTAAAAGATTTCCCTGCATTATCCGAGATGTAGTAAGAACTAAGCGGTGGTTTTAAAATTAATTATAAATATAAATTTATCGGGAAATCGAAATAGTTCTCATTAATTGGACTAATGAGAGTCCACTTGTATATAGTATCTGAAATTTTACGCATTTTTAAAAATAAGATAATGTATCGCAATTGTGATTCGTAGTATTTAAAATATCATATTTCATTTACTGAAAATCAATTTGGAATTTGAAAAAAAAAAAAAAAAAAATTAAACATTCTTTTTATGGAAAATTAATTAGAAAGAGGATTTTTATAACGGAATTAATATAATAATTAATTTTCTCACGTTCAAATGCAATTTTTATTCATTTATTTTATTAATAAATTGACTTTTTTTACCCAATCTTCCCCATTATCCTGGTTTCTAAACGTCTTTAAGAACTTCAGAACATGCTGCTCTGAATATGAACCGTCCTTAATTATGCATAGTTCCTTCAAAATGTTGTTGAAGAAAAGAGAACTTAAAGTTATGGGTCAAAAAATATTTTAAAAAAAATAATATAATTTGACAGGCAAAAACATTGTTAACTCGAGATTTTATTCTCCATTTTGAGAATTGCCATTTGAAGAAAAATAAATCCCAAACATGTTGTTGCCTTTATTTAGGGTATTCAAGCGGAATCAAATTCTGCTTAAAAACTTGTTAGACTATAGAAAACTAGTAAATTTGTAGATCAGCGACTTCAACGTCAGTTTTGTAAGCCATTTTATTATTTTGTTTGTTACATAATACCTATTATATTAAGAATCTCAATTTATTTTTTAGATAATGTGTATTTTTAATCATATATAAGAATTCCCGAAGATTCAAAAAATCTAAACTTTAAGAATTCTGACGTTAAACACCACTTCCTGAAATAATGTTGTGGAGCTATTTATTATTGTATTTTTTTAGAATAAAAAATACACTTCTTCAGGAGGTTAGGAGGGGTATCTGCCCACTGATCCCCCCACCCCTTTTGCTGTCTCAGTAATCTTACGTTTGCAATTTTCCAAAATTGTGCTGTTTCAGGATTCGAGTGTGTTTACGGGTAAACTTTAAAATGCAGTTCCATTAACATCTAGTTGCACAGAAAACTTTATCGTATCACATTAACAGTACTTATTTACCTTTCAACTATCAAAGATCGGCATCTTTTGCAGAAGTTTGATAAAATCTTGTTAAACAACCATATTTCGACAAATGTAAGCTTCTGTTACCGGATATGCGTAATTTAGAAGTCTAATATTTTAATAATTTTTGAGTAAAGAAAAAATCAATTTGGTGACCATTTTAGATAATGTAAAAGAGAGGTCTGTTCTGAATATAATAATACATTAAGATTAAAAATCATTACAAAGCTACCCGAAAATAACCTTTTTGTTTATAAAAATGTTGTAATTTAAGTTTACTTGTGTCACAATAGCGCGATTTTTATTTCTTTTTCTTTTTTGATATGCTATGAAATGCAGTTTAGTCAAAAAATATCAAAAAAACAAAATATTATTTGATAGGGAAAAACCACCGTTAATTAGGGATTTTATTCCCCATCTTTGAGAATTGCCATTTGAAGAAAAAGAAATCCCAAACAAGCAAACCAATGATTTTCTGAAAACAAAAGTGTCGCTGGCTTTAATTAGGGTATTCACGCGGAATCAAATTCTGTTTAAGAACTACTTAGCCCTACAGATTCATGTAAGCAAATAAAGATTTAGTAATTTTTATCTTTTACAGCCCTGAATAATGTCTTTTAAAAACAAATTAAAGTTGGGTCGTTTATTACATGTTTTCACTTGCGACCATCATTAAGTAAAAATAATGTTGCGCCATTTCGCATTCTTCTAGAAGCACAAAAGAATAAAACACTATTTCTTAAGAAAGATTCATTTGCTAAAAGAAATAATCTGCGTAGACAATTAGTGCTTCATTTGCGCATGAAAATTAAGAACGCCTTTTTTTTTCCTTCGCTTGTTTTAATGGAATTATTTTCGTTATGTTCGAAATATCCAATTTCAATATTTTTCAAGAATGTGAGATGAAAGAATAAAAGTTTTGTTTAATTACAATTTTTACGGGCTAAAGAAACTTTGAAAGGGAAAAGTTTTATGGAAAATTTGTGAAAGGCAGCTTTTTTTGTTTGTTTTGTCAGGAATTTTTACTTGAAGGGAAAAATATGCCATAAAAATATTGGCCGCCTCTAATTAAACTATTTTCATGCATTTTCACTTCATTGATATACATATCATTTACTCTGCAGTAATTAATGTTTTAGAAATAAAAGAATAGGCATAATGAAGTGCTAAATGTAATTGTTTTCAGGCATAATTTTCTACAAAAAGAGTCTTTCGTATAATGTCGATGTTTTTCTCTGTATTGACGTTTTTATAAAATGTAATTAAGTTGAGGTTTTTTAATTTGTAGTATTTTTAATAGTTTTATAAGACTGTATTCTGTATGCGAGGTTTTCATTATGCTATTTATTTCGAACAACTATAATTGCAACAAAGTTTTATCGACAGTACTGATATAATAGGGAGGGGGAAGTTTCAATGAAAAAAAAGAAATCCAGCCTTAATACACCGCATTTAGGACATCCCTTATTAACGAAATGTTTTCTTTAAAATATTAAACCAATATGCAACATTTTTCTTTTCAAAGTAACATTCAAAACTATTCCACAGATGAAATAAAAAAATAACATCAAAAACAGTCTTTGGATACAGATAAGTACAAAAACTTTTTCTACTATGAGGGTGAGGAATATATCGTATGCAAACATAAGTCACAAATACCACTAACCTCTGCATTAAGTACACGTGTTACTACATCTAATTTTCATTAAGTTTTGATGATTCTTTGAAAAAGGAACACCTTCATGAATCCTTAAAACATCTGTATACTACTTATTATTTGATATTTGCACTTTCCTTTACATTTGTTTCAAGATCTTTCAACTATTTTGTTATTTGAGTATTTTATAATACAGTAGAACCCCGCTCATCCGAACCCCGCTAATCCGAAATTCTGGTTAATCCGAATCGATTTTATTTTCAAAAATTATACTTGAGCAGATTAAGAGGGCTGGTCACTCAGATTCGGAATTCTCCTCCGTAATGTTAAGTCTATGGGCATTTGATGCATTCGTCTATTTAAAATATCTTCTCGGGAAATTAATATTTTTAACTTTTATTTTTTATGTACACTTCCTAAAAGATGTCTCTTGTTTTCTTAATTCTCAAAATATTTAGAAAGTATAGACTTAATTTTATAGGAAGTGTTAAAATCTTACTCGCAGTTCGCCCGCTTTTAACACATAAAATATTAAATTCAGCATAGATTTTAGAAATATTTTGAAAACTAAGAAAAAAAGAGACATCCTTTAAGAAGAGTACACAGAAAAAAGATGTGAAAAATATGAATTTCCCGAGAAGATATTTTAAATGTACGAATGCATCAAAAGTCCATAGACTTAACATTACGGGAGAGAATTCCGAAGCTGAGTGACCAGCTCTCTTAACTGAAAAGATTAACTTACGACATTTTTCGGATTACAGGACGAATAGGGATGGGATTCGCATTACAGGCGAATAGAATGGGAAAACTAATGGCTATAATTTTTTTTTTTTTTTTCAAAAAAAATTATGGTCATTTTTTTTTTCCATTCTGACCAGAAAAACAGAGTTCTAACTTTTTACGGCTGCTCTTTCATCTTCACCTAACACTTCATTTATAATGGCAGTTTCATCATAATGGAAGCCATCAGTCCATCAGAAGAAAATGATCCATCCCAAAGGTTTAAGTTCGATTGAAAAAAAAACAATTTTATTCGCGGTATTTCTTAAAAGTAACGGAAATGTACATCAGAGAAATGTTACTAGTACAATAAAAAGGATTGAATTAAGTGAAAATTTGTATTTCACCTCCTTAGTGGGTGACGATTTGTGTAAATTCGGTTTATACGAGTTTTTTCCTTATCCGAGGTGAGCTTGGTGCCTATTAACTCGGATAATCGGGACTTTACTGTACAGCAAATTTATATTTAACCGTAGACAAAATAATTTTTAAAAATGCATTCAAGATTCTAAATAATTTAAAAAAAAAAAAAAAAAAAAAAAAAAACATTACAGAGAGCATAATAAGCTATAGCTATGAAACTGTAATAATATTTTTTAATAATTCCACGAACCGGAACAATATTTTCCATACTTTCACGAACCGGAACAATATTTGACACAATTTCACGAAGCGGAACATCGTTCCGGTTTGCTCCGGTACACTTCGAGCCCTGTATATATTACTTCTGTTGTCATCATCAATTTTTTTCTCAACTAATGTGTAACGTACAGCGATGAATGAGGTATCATTGGACAGGTGTTTTTGCCCACATCTGACATCGCATACGGAATTTAACTAACATGTAACGTACAAAGATGAATGAGGCATCATTGGATAGGATTTTTTGGCAGCAGACATTGCATACTGAATTTTCATTATACTTTTAGGTTAATTATCATCATACATACTATTTCTGATGTCATCTCTTGTTATATGCACGTTCAAAACGCACAACAACGAATAGGGTGTAAAACGAAAGTTTTTCAAAAAGTTTTGGTCATAGTGCACTGATATTTTGTAAAAAAAAAAAAAAAAAAAAAATCGTTTGATTAAAAATAAATTGCAATTTATTATAAATTAATAGATAATGTATCAGAAAATAAACTCAAAGATTGCAGTGCAAAAGCCTTCCATAGGGTCTACTGCTACTAATATATTACGGAAACACGAACTAAACAAGTGAGTAAGTGTGATCACAGATCGCACAGAGGGTTTCGTTTAATATTCCTTTCAAAAATCTTCATCCTTTTGCAAAATCTGTTAGTTCCACATTTCACAACAAGGGAGCGCACTCTATTCTAAACAAACCTCTATCCGAACGAAAATCCGTTTTACAAGCTATCCATAGATATATTAGTCGAGGGGATCGGGCCCATAGCACCCGAGATCGGTAGGCGCTCCCTGGCGGTAAAAAGTGAAACTAAAATATGTAATGCTATGGTGCATAATATGAAAGAGTGATCAAAGGAGTGTCGGCAAAAGTTAGAAAAGTGACACCCGGGGTGAAAAGTGGGGAGTTTAGAAAAATTGCATAAAATACACAAGTTAGCGCCCAAAGGGTTAAATAATATAAGAATTTTAGAAAAATTTATGATTTTTCGTGTGATCGCAAGTGTTCTGCTATAATTATGCAAAATTTCAAGTATCCAACTTAATTAGGGGCTGAGTCAGAAAAATTGCTTAAAATACACAAGTTAGAGCCCAGATAGACTTATTGAAAATTTTATGATTTTTCGTGTGATCGCAAGTGTTCTGCTGTAAGTATGCAAAATTTCATGTCTCCAACTTAATTAGGGGCTGAGTTAGAAAAATTGCTTAAAATACACCAGTTAGAAACCGGAGGGGTAAATATAAGACTTTTGAAATTTTTATGATTTGTCGTGTGATCTCAAGTGTTCAGCTATAAGTATGCAAAATTTCAAGTCTTCAACTTAATTAGGGGCTCAATTAGAAAAAAAAGTTTAAAATACACAAGTTAGAGCCCAGAGGAGTAAATATAAGACTATTTCAAAATTTTATGTTCTGTCGTTTGATGTGAGGTGTTCAGCTATAAGTATGGAAAATTTCAAGTCTCCAGCATATATAGTTTATGAGAACGGGCTCTGTGACAGACGAACAGACAGACAAACAAAGGAGTGAGACGAATAGGGTTTTGTCAGATGAACGAAACCCTATAAAAGATCTCTGAATTATTAAAAGGGGGAAGATTGCAGTAAAAAGCCTTTATGGCATATTTTAATTGTCGGATTTTTACGATACTTTGTGAGAATATATTACAGATTTCTAAATGCATTTTAAGCAAAGAGTTGGAGAATTGATATTATCGCCATTTTTACAAAATGAAGGATACCGAGACCCCATAAACCCTTGAAGGGAGGTGGGATATATTATATCCCACCTAATTTTAATCATGATTTACGCCAGAACCTTTTAATTAAGTTTTGTTTTTATAACTTTGGTGAGAAAAAGTTGTTAAAATTGCTTTTCCCTATTACGAAAGAAATGCTTCTGAAAATTTCGGTGTGAATTCATCATTACAGAAACGCAATTACTTGCCAATGAAAGAGTTACAAGGCTGTTCTCAAATCCAAACAGCCTACTTTCTGACTCATTTAATAATTCATTTTTGTTCGCAAACGCATAAAATTGACAGGTGCTCTTATCCAGAACTTTGTAATCCAACTCTTTTTTCTATTAATAAGGCAGACGATCTTTCAGAATTTGCTCTTAAACTTGGCATTTTGAACCGAACTTCTGGACGTGACATCCGCGCGGTAAACGAAAAAGAAAACTGATGTCGTGAGACAATAACCACTTACAACACAAGATGTGATTCATTTATCGAAAAATGAAGAAACAGTTCGATTACAAATCACTTCAATAATCATACCTGCAAGTGTCATGCTTTGGCGTTTAACAATGAGCTCGAAAATATGCCAGAAAGTTTCGCGCTGTTGAACGGAGAAATTGTTTTATTTTTTAATACTCTGACTGATTTCGACAGTTCGCTTGCATGGAAAGCTCAACATCCGGATAAGCTTTAAAAGGTTTGTATGAAATTATTCAAATAAAATAAGAATAATGAAGCAAATACAACAAACAATAATTGGAATTTCAAAATTCTGGTTCTCTTACGATATCGTTGATATATTGCAGAAGTAACGAATATAAGTAAAAAAATAAATAAATAAAGATTTTTGTTTACAAATTTAGAATTGTTTTGCAATGGAGTTATAAAATTATAAAATTAATATTGTAATATTTAACCCCTCAGCGATTCAGCAGAAAACGTTATTTTGAAATAAATAAGTTGCGATTTTTTTTTTTTCAAAATAGTGTTAATTTTATTATTATTATTTTAATGTATAACGCTTTATCTGACTTATTCGACAATAACATTTGTGTTCATTTCATTATACTGAACCACTGTTGAAGTGTAAACACATTGTTTCATTTTCATAAATGATAGCCGTCTCATTGGCGAAAGCCCTCCTTGAGATTTTAATTTGTATCAATCTTCCAGTGGGCGCTTTCACTGTATAACACTACACTGAATTATTCAGCAACTTTAGTTTGTTGATAGCTTGTGTCTCCCGATCGATCTACTTTGCGACTGGATCAGTTTACTGTTGTTTTAAGCAAAATCACGGTTATTTCTGGTGAATAGCATGCTATACTGAACGTGAAATCTTACCTTTAAATAACTTTAGCAAAGCATAAAAAAGGATTCTGCATTCTACTTTGAAATATTATCTTTACGTTTTACGATAAGTGGATCATTCCCATTCAATATGAGACTAAAGTTCCACGTGACAGTACTGTAAAAAAATAGTCAGTTGATTATAAGTACAATTTCCGTATTTTTACGGAAAATTTTATTTTCGATGAAAGTGATTTTATGAATTTGTCAAAAGATACGGATTTGAGATTACATTCGACAGATAGCGCTAAATTTTCATATTCTCTAAAGCTGTGGATTCTCTTTTATTATTATCCTTCAAAAGAAAAAATCCGTAAAAATTCGAAAATTGTACTAGAACGGAAATTCTTTTTAGAAAGTAGAAATGTAAAGAAAAACAAAAAAATCCAACAGCCTTAGCGAAAATGATAAATTAACTGAAAATTAGCACCATTATCTGTCAAGGGTGTTGTGGATAAGGAAATTGCATTGTCAGTCAACGGACCTTTTTTTCTTTTTCCCAACAGCGGTTTTGCACTGAAGCGACCATCTGGGCTCTCTTATCATCTGTTATCCATACACGATTTCAAACTCATACTATTTCTCATTCTTGCCAAAGCTTCATAAAAGTACTAATTTTGATTGATTTTTTAAAATGTAACATAAAGTTAAATGTTTAAAATTTTAAGTAAATTTAAAAACATTTGCTACTGTATATATTAGACTTTTTACAAATAAGCTTCACCAACTATATAAGCGAACAAGATAATGAAGTATTGAACAATTCCTCAAACTTGTGAAAAATTCATCATAGAACAAAATAAAATTCACATTAAGCTCTCTCCTTTAATTCTTTTAAATAAACAAGTACATAAAAATTGTCACTCCCTTATAAAAGTTATACATTTACATGCACAAAAATATACATGTCCAATTGAAAGTATCTCTTTTTTTTGTCTATAAATTATTGAAGGTAATTTAATGATTTAACCCCTCAATAATATTCAATATAATTTCGCATAATAAATTTATTTCTTGTTAATGTTAGTGATTGTTTTATATAATAAGAAAAATTCATTCAAATTTGAATTGTGTAGAAACTTATACATTTAGTATTACATTTTTAACTTGGTAGGATACTTTATATTAATTACTCAGAATACCTGTCCAGTAGCACTGAAGACGCCATATCACCATTTGAAATTTATATACATTTATTATTACATTTTCTTTTCTTTTCTTTTTTTTTTTTACTTGGTAGAATATTTTTTATTAATTATGCAAAATATCTGTCAATAGAATTGAAGAAGGCATTTCACTATTTTAAACTAATGGTTGGATTTTAACAATTAATGATTGCATTTTCAATTTGGATAAATACTTTTTATTAATTAATCAGAATGTATGTCCTTAGTATTAAAGAGGACAACTCGCTTTTTTAAACTTATACATTTATAATTACATGTTTAACCCAGTAGAATATTTTTTATTAATTAATCAGAATATCTCTCAGTAGAGTTGAAGAAAGCATTTTACTATTTGAAACTTACACAATTATTATTACTTTTTTAACTCGTTAGAATATTTTTTATTAATTATACAGAATATCTATCTGTAGAATTAAAGAGGGCATTTCACTATTTTAAAATTATACAATTAATGATTATATTTTTAATATGATAGAATATTTTTTATTATCTAATCAAAATATCTGTCAATAGAATTGACGATAGCATCTCACTATTTGAAACTTGTACATTAATGATTACATTTTTAATGTAGTAGAATGTTTTTTATTATCTAATCAAAATATCTGTCAATTGAATTGAAGAGGGCATCTCACTATTTCAAATTTGTAAACATTGAAACATGATTACTTTTTAATTTGGTAGAATATTTTTTATTACTTAATCAGAATATATGTCTAAAGAACTAACATTTCACTATTTTACGCTTATACCTTAATGATAACCTTTTAATTCAGTAGAATACTTTTTATTAATTAATCAAAATATCTGTCAGTAGAATAAGAGGGCTTCTTATTACTATTTGAAACATAATGGAATCTATAAAAATAAAATGAAGTGATTGCCTGTTTGTCTATAAGAAGTGAAAGAAATGCTACGATGACTTACTTGTTCCCTTACATATTCCTTTTAACCCTTTTAATTTAGGTAATTAATAGTTGTTATGGTTCTCATTATTCATTGTAGGTTGTTAATGTTCCAAGTTATGTGTGATACCGTAAAAAGGTTATGCACTATACCTTAACCACTTTTAAAAAGAGCGAACTGCTCGTTATTTTAACAAAAAAAAAATTATTTCAGGGTAATCCTGAATGTGAAATAGCGATCAAAAGCTGATATAGTAATATAATAAATAAGCATTCTATATTTGCATTTTAATGAAATTTACACGGGACCACCAGGAAAGACAACTTTTAATAATAAATGAAATATTTAAAAATCAAAACATACATTCAAAAGTTGTCTGTATAAACATACAGAAAAATTTATAAATTATAAAATGATTAACTTAAAAAAAAAAACTTAAATAAAATAAAAGGAATGGAAAGGGAAAAAAAGGGAAATGGAATAAAATTTCTTTCATTTAAACTCTGACTTATAACGAAAATTTCTCAGAGAACAAAATAACATTTTTTGAAATGGAAAATGTATGAGAAAATGTGAAATATTAAACATTGTATTGTATATATATAGTATGCTTTCTATCGTTTGATGTCTCAGAGCTTTTTTTAAAGTTATGTTTTCTGTAAAACTATATAGCAATATAGTTCTAATTTACTTAGCTCATATGTATAAAATGCTAGATGAAAATGATAATTTTAATGTAAAGTATAAAATTAATGCAGAAGGATTGGTTAAAACGGCTGAGAATTGTATATATTCATTGAAAAATTTTATTTTTCAATTTGGTACCGCATTCTAAGTAGAATTGCAAAAATTTTACAGATTTTTGAGCAAGGGAAAATAACATGAAAATCTGGAGAAGAAACTGGGAAATTTGGGAATATTTAAATATTTGAGGGGAAACACTTTCTGAAGCAGAGAAATGCTACTTATTATATAATAAAAAATATTTTAAATTTCTCGGATATTATTATACATTAAAAATTTGTATTGTTGTATAACATGTGACAACTAGTGTCAAGACTTTGGCTTTCACATGCGAAGCAAGCTAAAATTTGCGGTTCTTTTCGTTTTTCTTTTTAATTAACTTCATTTTCCCGTTGTTAAGTAATTGCTTTTCTATTGTAAATATTGCCCATAGGCTGTGTTCATGTTAATTTGAAAATGATTAAATTAAATATAACATTCAATATCCGTGTGTTGAGTCAAGTGTTCGTCCGTTTGTAAGCATTATATAGAAAATAATTAATTTTATAACTTATTTATTTCATAGATGTACATAAATACTATTTAAACCTTCTTAGTTTTGTGATTTATCCTATGATTACTGATATCAAACAACTTTTAGAATGATAATATAAGAGATATTTTAAATTAATCAAAAATTATAAAATATAGATAATTTGAATGTTCCCATTCTTTGTTCGTTTTAAATTTTCTAGGGAAAAAAACTGATTTTCTACCAGAAATAAACAGGATGCTTTGAAAGTTTTTCAACGCTAATTCTAAGCATTAATATTTTATTCTGAATATCATTCTTTATTAGGATATGATTTACCTAGCCAACTGATGCGTTGCTATAATTAAAATAATCTCTCTAAAAATCGTTTTTTATCTACAATTCAACAATTTCATTTTACAGCTGTATTCCGTGTGTTCTAATTTGTACAATCATTCCACGTAAATTTAATTTGGCTCTCTGGCACAAAAGAACAGTAACTTAATATTCGACCCCTCTCACGCACATCCAATCCGTGAACAGATCACGTGGTAACGAAATAACAATCCATTCTCATCGATGACTTAGCGACTAATTACACTTCAGATCGCAAAAAAAGCTAGCCCAATCAAAATGGAAACACGATCGCACCGAATTCTTAGCCGCCAGACACATAAATAATGGTAGAATAAAACATTTTTTTAATATTAAAAAACTCCATACATCATTAAAAAAAACTCACTACATCATCTGGTCTTCCTATCAAAAAGTGGGTGGTTACCAGCACATCAATTCTATAGAGAGAAATGCTTTTACGAATAGTTCTGACCAATGGGATCTAAGAACAGATCGTGCCAGGTGGGCTGGAGGGGGGTAATTCGAAACCCGAAATTAAGTCTGCCCCCGTATCAGAAACATTCATGATGGATTCTGCACTTAAGGTAGGGAATGAGACCACAAAAGTAGACAAATCAAGTTTGGAGTAGTTCTAAAAAATTCCCTATCAGAGAGAAAGATTTCTTTCTTTGATATCAGCTGGACTAATATTAGATGCAGATTTTTCACATATTTCAAAAGTGAAGAACGGACATCTGTTTTCATGATAAAAATCCAATTATAGAAAAAAAAATTGAAGATGAAAAAAATGGGGTCGTCTATGACAAATGGCTAAGAAAAAAAATTTTTGGAAATTACGAAAAGTTTTTTCTGAAAAAAATCTTTTCTTTTCTTTTAAGATACTATCAATAAAATAGTTGAAGCACCTTTTTTTTCCTATAGATTTTTTAAACTCTTAAAACAATGTGAGCAAAAATATGCCTAATACACGTGTCACGTTACACTATTTAAATTTCCCAACTAAACTGAAAAATTAATCAAAAAACTTTTTCTCTAGTGTTTTCTCTATGAAGTTTATTTGCAAAATTTCTAGTCATTTTTACGCATTTCTCACTGGGCTTGCTAGAAAATAAGATAAACTTTAACTTTATACATTTTATTTCATAAAATTATAAATCCAGTTCAGTTTCATATTGTGATTCTTTTACATGTTTACATAACCTAATCTTAAAAGCAAATTTAATATCATAAAACCCCCAAAGCAGTTATAGTTCCCAGACCATGAATGCAAGTTTCAAATCTTAAGCCGAATGTCTGCTGAGCTATTTAAAATTATTCAATAGCATGAGATAATAGTAACCATATTTATTTATTTATTTATTTATTTACCTGTTTCCCTAACTACACTCATCTAAGAGCATATTAAATTCCTTTTTGTGCAAAATCAGGGTCAGTAGATTCCTTGGAACTTCCAAGGAATCTGGCATCACTATTTTTCAATTTAAAAATACCTATATAATTTTAATTAATTTTTCAATAAATGGTGCTGGGCAATCAACGGTGCTGGGTTTACTTGTTCTCATATTTCGCCGCAGTATTGTGTGCTCGTGAAAACTGTTCCATCTTGTGCTGCAGTTGCAGCCTTACCAACATATGTGAGTGAGAGATGCTAAGCTGGGTATCGTCCTCGTAGCTTAATTGGTAGAGCACTTGGAGCGCTATTCCAAGAGTTCCAGGTTCGATTTCCGGCTTGGACAATTTCCTCTCTGTTGGTTCTAAGTTTAGTTAGCAATGTGATAAATCACGTATTAAATACTCAAAATGCCTATTTAACCCTTAACTGGTGAGATGGGGTGTTTTTCACCCCAGAGAAATTTAAATTCTGAAATATTGTCATTTTACATTACTAGATGGAGTGTACGCTTACATATGAATGTACACTAACAGTGCTTTTTTCAGTTGTTTTTATACAAGTAAATAATGCAAAATTCACAGGAAAGTTTTTTATTTTTGTGGAGTACACACGAAATAAAATTTTGGGGTTACATACACCCCACCTCATCACTTACGTTGTAAAAAAAAAATCCCCTCACCACTTAAGGGTTAATATTTAAATAACCCAATTCGTAATTACCTTGTTTTGTAGGAGAATTAGTAACATTTTATGCGATTTAAAAGGTGAAAATTTTCATTAAAAATTTGGGCTAAAATTCTAAGCAGACTGAAAATGCAAGCGTCCTTTTTTATTTAGGATGGATATTTTAAGATTCAGGGATTATTTATGTTTCTTTGAAACATATAACCGAAGAAAACTATTGAAAAATAACTTCATGATACTAACTGCATAATGAAAGGACAAATATAATAATAAATTCTAATATTATATTATAATAATATTTAAAAGATGTTAAATATTTCTAAATATAAGATTAAGATCATTTTTAAAAGAAAATTTAAAAGGAGATTTAAAAGAGCTAGAAGCAAATCTTTTAATAGAGTTATACATACACATATACACACACCAGGCCTTTTCTCCACATGCACACGCACATATGTATATATAGGTGTCAGGGGTGTAGCTAAGGGAGTAGAGAGCTAGAGCTACCGCACCCCCCCCCCCAAAAAAAAAAGTGTTTTTCATGTAAACTATGGACACATTTTATTCATTTCCACAGAAAATGCAAGATCATAATTTTTAACCCTCTCCCCCACGGCACAAAATGGAATCCGCCCTACGCTACTGAGTATACAAATGCGTGCCTCAGAGAGCAAACTACAGGGAAAAGCTTAACTTTTTGTTCGTTACAAATTTTGATTAAATATACAGTAAACTCTCTGTAAGGCGGACTCTGTGTAAGACGGAAATCTGTCTAACTCGAAAATATTTTCAAGTCCCTGCGAATTCATAGATATAGAGTAAAATTTGTCTAAGGCGGAAAATTGTGTACTACGGAATATTTTCTCGGTCCCGATCGATTCCGCCTTAGACAGAGTTTACTGTATATTGATTAAAAATACCTTGGTATAACTTGATTGCAAAGGTCTTTTGATCCTTTGATTTAACATGCATATTTATACAGGGTGTATCAGTACAGCGGTTACAAACTTTCAGGACAGATAGAGTACACCTAGATGATAAGGAATCACATAGCAATGCATGGTCAGAAACGCTTTCCTGGCGCGGTAGCGACGACACAAAACGCAAGAAAGACAGGACACAAAAATGAGGAGAAAACATGTTAATTATCCTAGTACATCAAAAAACTAAAAACTAAAAAAAAAAATAAAAATTTTTAAAGAGACAACGATCATTATTAAAGTAGATGTTCGAAATTACGACCCCGGGCCGTGATGCATGAAAGCGCATCTCCGGCGCATGGAATATCTAATGTTCTCGAAAACACCGACAGTGTCCCGGACTTCCCCATCAGCTGCCACGATGCGTACAATAAGCTCCTCAGTACTTTCCAGCATTGTCCCGGCATCTTTGCAGCTCTAAGAATAATAAACATGCTTTCTCTCCCTGTTTGTGTACTTCCTTTCTTGTGTTTTCTGTCGTCAATACCGCGTCAGGAAGGCGTTTCCGACCATGCATTTCTATGTCATTTCCCATCGACTAAGTGTACTCTATCTGTCCTGAAAGTTTGTAACCGCTGCACTGATACACCCTGTATAGCAGTCATAAGCACCTATTGTAACAATCGTAAACATCTCTTGCAACAATCATATCATCTCTTATTACTTCATAGGACAGAGATTTTCATATTTTTACTGTGGCTTTTTTAAATATCACTGCACAGTTTTCTTTAGCTACTCTTGGTAACCGACTACTGAATTTTTAGTTTGACTAATTCCCAAACAATATAGATGTATTTGCAACGATATAAGAATCATGGTTAAACGAATCTCTGTTTTTCAGGTACTATTTCGGTATTCAGAATTAAATAATACTATATTTTATAATTCAAATTAAAACAGCAATTTTTGAAACGTTAATGTGATAAGTTAGTATGAGAAAAATAATGATACCTTAAAATAATTTAAAGCATTTGTGTAAGTTTCTTAAAAATCAGATTGTTAATTTCGAATACATCACCAATCACTCATTTTAACTAAATAAAAAGTTTCTCCTAGAAAAATCATGAACACTCTCGATTAATATTTCATTGTTATTTTACAGCGATGATATGAAAATGACTTTATGAAAAAAAATGTCCTTGAATGCAGTGGCATCATGACAAAATTGTTGACTTCAGAACATAGGTGAAAAGTTAATATTTGCTGAACTTACTGCTAAGAAGGTATAATTAGATATGATAAAAACAAAATATGCCTATTTCGTACAGAGTAACTAAAATTATTTAATATTAACTTAATGTTTAATTATAATAGCAAGTTTAAATGCACTGAATTTTTATCTAAAATAATCCAAAATACTTAAATATATGTCTCGAAGCTGGTAGACGGGAGGTGCTGGGTTCGATCCCAATCGCGCCCGTCGGCCTAATCGTTCGGAGTTTTCGTGGTTTTCTTCGAACCTTGGTTCTCCAAGCGTTAATACGGGTTAGGTTCCCTTAGAAAGACCTCCACGGAAGGCACTCCCCCTCATAGGGCCTATATCCCACGTGCAGATAATTGGCCGACATAAATACAACCAACCAACCAACCTTAAATATATGTTTTTGTTTAAGAATAATATGAAGTAAACTCAATACTTTAATAAATAGTATGTTACATCTTGAAAAAATAAATAATTCAAGGTACCCTAATTTTTTTCTTTTTTTTCTCTTTTAACCCTTTCAAGGGCAAGGTACTTGTATTCGTAAAATGTTTAAATAATTGAATGACACCAATATTTACAAGAACAAAAATTTTTTTAACAAATAAAAGTATATTTTTACGTACTTAATAAAAGTGAAATTTTCATAAATATAATTCAGATGCCAATGTGCCAATTAGTGATTAAAATTATGTGATGCCATAGCGGCATCATCGCCCTTTAAGGGGTTAATTATAAAAGAAAAAAAAACAATAACAATAAAATTCTTTAGCATTTAAATAGATGTTGTTTGTCACTTCAGAAAATAAAAACAATGCAAAATTGCATACTGAAAATCATTTTGTTAATAATCGGCCAAATTCTTTTAAATAAGTCGATTTCAAAAATATTTTTCTTCTATTAATGCTTTTATAGATTTTTTTTTTTTCATTTGCAAAGGAAAAACATTTTGCAATATCATAACGAAAAAAAAAAGTTTCATTATATTGAGGAAGAAAATAAAAATTGAAAAATAAATTTCAGTTTATTTATTTTTTTTTTTTTTAAGCATATTTTACTGCGAGGTGTTATTAAATAATTATACACATCAATCTAAATAAGAAAAAAAAGAGGAAAGCTAAAATTCACCAAAGCAAACAAAGGAAAAATCCCTACAGTTAGGGAATTTTGATCAGTAGGTTAGCAGTGGAATGATGAGAAGAAACTTAGACAAGGTAAGTCGGGGAGGGAGTGAATATTATTTAGAGTATGAGAAGATTACATCGCGCCTTAGGGATAAAAGAGGGGGGTTACGGAACACGAGAAGGTAAGAACTGATAAGATGCGAGAGAACTCCGAGAGGATGGGGAGGGGACACAGATTTCTGGCCGAGTAGGTATAAGGTTATCATCTACCTTTGATAGCTTATATACCATTGAAAGCGATCCTTGATAGGGGAGGGACAACATTTGACTGTGTGGGGGAAAATATTAATAGCTATAGACCTTTGGTCTGCTAATGATCCTTGTTATGAGAAGATTTCGCTGGAATTTATATTTTTATTTGCTTCGTTTCATTTTATGTTTGAATGATTGACGAACTTTTTTTTAGTTTTTTCATTTATATCATGAGCGCTCCATTTGTGGTCGCGATTAAAAAAAAGACTGATCGTAGCGAGACTGCATGGGGGGCTGTATTTAAGATGCTATCTGATTTCTCAGAGGTGATAGTTTTTTACTAACCGTGCATGTTATTAAGTTTCTTTTATGCAAATATTCTACTTGAAGAGAGTTATTGACGATTTTACAAATGAATATTTTAAAGCGGGTAGTTTCATTTGTCTTATACTGTCTGTATGCTTTATTTTTTACTTTTTGTTTTAAATTAAAACACATTTAAATCTATACAATAAATGTTGTTAAAATGTAATCTTTATATAACGAATTCCTTTCCCACGCGGAAAGTTTTTACAATCTTAATAAAAAATTCGTTCATTCATAATTAATTTCTTGTTTTAGTCGGAATCTGGTCAACGCGGAAGCAAAATTCTATATCAACTAATTTTTTAAATAGCATGTTAAAACGAAACAAATAAAAAAAAATATATATTAAAGAGATTTCTGGAACAATTTCAGAGAATTTCTTTTCATACAAAATGCATTTCATCTCTGAAAGCGGTCAATAGAATGAACTGTAGGCCATTAGAAATTTTTTAGATTGAGGGAATTTCGTTGCTTCTGCGTCTTTGATCTCTGGAGTTACATCAAGATTCATCCAAATAATAATAATAATAACAAACTTTTATCCTATTTTCTTTGGCCGAGAGAAGATGTATCCAAGAGACACAGCACATTTTAAGACGAAAATAAACATTACAGCATTTTCATTATCCTACTGTCTATCTCTATATTGTTTTATGAAGACCTATAAAAAAATTCACGTTGTAGGCGTAACATAGGGGTAACTACATTTGGACAAAAAGAAGCAATTTTATTCCCTTTCTTCACCTAATCCATGATTCAGATTTTAACTTCACGTTCTAAACAAATAGTTTACGTTTAAAAATAATGCATATTATGAATTTCAAACAACGCGGATTGTTTTCAGAACAATCAACAAGAAACTATTACAAATCATATTAAATTATAAACAGAAGTTCTCTTATACGTCCATTAAAAATATTTCAAAAATATATATTCTAAAAACACACTCAAAATATATATTAAACATTTAATTGCTAAAAAGGATCTCAAATTGCTCAAATGTTAATAAAATACATTAAAAGATCTTAATAATTTGACAGGTTTCGATTGAATTTACTCAATCATCATCAGAAAAACAAATAAACACTAAGATGGAAAATGACAATAAACTATTATAAATGAAATTTAAAAATAAATAAAAATCACGCGCGTAATATTTTAACATGTTTCACGTTGCCCTATTTTATTTTCAAATTATCTAACAATTCAATCCAAATATTTGGGATTTGATAAACAAACATTTGGAATACTTTTTAGCAATTAAATGTTTAATATATATTTTGAGTGTGTTTTTAGAATATATATTTTTGAAATATTACAAATCAGTCAACAAAATGTCTAAAACATTTAGTTTAATTTCTGTCTCTTCATAAATGAAATTCCAGTAGAACATACTAGTGCAGGTAATAATGCAAGTAGAGTAGAATTAATCGATATCCAGTGCTAATAGTTTTCTTCGAGTACACAGTAAATTTATGTGATGACATGTTATATTCGACATGTTAGCACTGAAGAAAAAAGTAGATCAGTATTTTAATATTATGATTCTTTTAATGTCCGATTATGCGAATATATTTTTGTTTTCACTTTACGATAACCCTTGCTGTGATCTTTATTATGAGAGAAATTCGCTGGAATTCAGATTATAATCTGTTTCGTTTCATTTTATGTTTGAATATTGACGAACTTTTATTAGTTTTTTCATTTATTCCAGGAACTCTTCATTTGCGGTCGCGGAAAAAATAAATGCGTGAGAGGCCTTATATTCGATGCTATCTGATTTCTCATAGGTGTTAGTTTTTTAAAATCCGTGCATGTTATTATGTTTCTTTTATGCAAATTTTCTTTTAAGGAAGTGTATTATTGGTGTTTTTTTTTTTTTTTTTTTTTTTTTTTTTTTTTTTTTTTTTTTTTAAATGACTATTGTAAAGCCAGTGATTTCCCTTTTTCTTATACTGCTTGTTTATTTGTTTCCTATACTTCTTGTGATTTGTTTATTTTAACTTGAAACTCTGCCCCCCCCCCCCCCCTTTGATACAAGCTTTTCGTATACGTGAGTACAGTCCGTAATTTTGCCTACCACTATTTCTGAATAATAAATTTCGCCTATGTAATGACATAATTTCTGTGATTAAATAAGCAAAAATTGTTATACGGAAATTGTGATGCTCAAAATTAAAAAAATGTATGCAGGACAATCGTCGCGAAGATACACGGCATAATTTTAGGGAGCACTCTCCCTAAAGTTATGCAAAACAAATCAACAAACGTGTTGTTGAATATAACAAAAATCTCTTTCGCACATTGTTTTTATAATTGCAATTAAAAAAATACTACCATCCACATTTAATTTCTTGTTTAAGACGGAACCTATTCAGCGCAGAAACAAAAACCTATTAATAATGATCTTTTGTGCAAATATGTTAAATCTTAACTGATGTGATAGAAATTGTCACATAGCTACTGTGAGCCTGAATAATAAATTTTTTCTTTGAGATATTCTTTTAAGATTTCTTCTGCTTTTTTGATTTTTATCTTTGAGATAGTTTGATCGAAAGATGAATAAAGGCTCGAATTTGATTAACTCATAAAATACTTTTTCTGTACTAAACTTTATGTACAGAACTGCTATAATTAAAATCTACCTATTTAGAAATCTCTAGCGATAGTGCAAGAGCTTTAAACGAAACAAAGTTTCATTAATATCTATAGTCCAGTGGTTCCCAACGTGAGGCGTACGCCCCACAGGGGTGCAATTAGGCTTTTGAGGGGGGCAATTTAAGATCTGTTATTGACACATTCTCTCTCAGACTTTATTCATTTTTTAATGAAAGTCATGTTGTATGCTTAAAATAGAAATAATACATGAAAATTTAAAAATACCTGAATTAAAATAAATTTTACAAAACTTCCACTTAAAAGCTGTAAATACAACTGTTACCGGAATAATTGTATGAAAAGTTTTCTTGTGCAGTTAGATTTGTTTATATATTTAAAAACTTTTATATTTTTCTAGTTTTAACATTATTTTAGTGTCACACACCTCTTTTTTAAACTATTTATTGAAACTGGTTTTTCTATTTACAGTACAATGTACCACATGAAGGAACTTAAAATTTACTATTTTGCACACATTTAATCTAAAAAATGGGTGAAATGTATTAATGACGTACAACTTTTATAAAATTAATAAGAATCCAAAAGAGCATCACAGAAGAAAATGGGTAAAAAGTAAACATCTTATGGCTCTTGTGCATACCACATACATAATATATAAACATACAACATGACATATGCATTTTAAAATTGAAAATAGTATAATACATGGTGGTAAACTAACGATAATGTGAAAAAAAAAATGCCCACTACCAGATAAGTATGTTATGAGGGGAAAGAAAAACGGTTACTTAAAATTGTTAAAGTTGCAAATCCAGAATTGCTATTTGTGAATTATGCTATTCATACAGTCTCGATGTTTAAAAAACTTCACTTGTTCTTAATGAAGTACAAAAGTCAATTATAAAATGTATCATTTTTATCAAATATAATGAAAAAAGAAATTCAAGAAATTTCTTGGAGATAAAAATACGGATTGTGATTATATAACACTCTTGTGTCTGAGGTAAGTTGCCAAACAACTGCAAAAATTTTCTAGATGTAAATGTGAAGAGGTATGGCCTCATTGAAATTCAAAGAATTATGTTAAAATCATATTTATATATATTTTTTATCCTTTATACTTTTGAATGAGAAGGGATTTATCATACTTAATTATCTCTTTTAGGCTTCTTCAGTGTGAATAACAGTTAATTTTTTGTACAATAAAAAGTATATGTTACAGAGGGAAGGAGGGGGACATCACGATTTTAAAGGTGCTCAGGTGGGGCACGGCCAAAAAAAGGTTGGTAACCACTGCTATAGTCCAAATTGCAAGTTAAATTGTGACAATTGAAGAAAGAAGGTCTGTGAAACTGCTAATATGAGTTAAGTATTAAATTGGGGAGAAAATACTGAAATGGGGAAAATTCTGCGTTCACTTCAGAGGAAGATAATGAAAGCCTTACAAAAAACATACATTTAGTCATTGAAGGTTGTCAACAATGCTCATTAGAAATTTCCAATAATGAGCGAATACTGAAAGATGCATTTTTTTCTAAAATCTAATATTTGATTTGAACGCAATTTGTAATTGAAATTTTTTTACATCATCGGTTGTTTAAGAGATAATCGCTACAGCCTCTATTTTGCATCACCTTGTATAATATTTGAGAGTTGACTGCGATAACTAATTTTTACTAGAATCTTTATGTTTCTCTTTACTGTGTATTGTGTTCTTATATTTCGGTCTCATACAACCTGTCTCCATATATATATACATTTTTTTTTTTTTTTTTTTTTTTTTTTTTAGCGTATGTTAGGCTAAAAAAGGCAACATAGTTCTTGAATACTCCAAAACCTTTCCTTTTTAGGTGCGTTCGTAATTATACAACTACGTAGCACCTATAGTCGTCGTTCGGTCTGTTTGTTTGTCTGTCCGTCTGTCCGTCTTCATATAGCAGAACGAAAACTACCCAACCGAATGGTCTGAAATTTTAAATATACAATTGCTACAAAATTTTGTCGGAGTCATTTCAAATTTTATGAAAATCGAATGTATAGTTTAATTAGAGGGATAGTCAAAAGTTTTCAATTACATTGCGGCCAATGGGAAAAAAAATATTTCAAGTGCATTTTAATGATGTTACAGCCTTTCAAACAGAATGAAATTGATATGCACTCATGAAGTGCACTAAAATATACATTTAGTAGAATATGCGTGGCAAAAAATATTTATCAAACTAATTATAGTACGACTAGCCGCCCTTGGCGACCAGTTTGGTCTCCCTAAATGCATGCTAAGCATTGTATCATGTTGCTTTTATCCAAAATTTATTTTATTTGCTCAATCCTACACCAAATCGATAGTTTCTGGTGCAGAAATCATGACCTCGCCGTTTTTATGTTAGGCGGGCGCAGGTGATAAATAGTCAAACATTGTTCCCGTCGTATTTTTTCATATTTCATTAATTTCGTTTAAAATAAAATAGTTTCACTCATTTTATTTAAAATACATAACTTTAATTTAAAAACTGAAACATTTATAATTTACGACTTCAAATAATTTTTTAAAACAAAGAAAAGAAAAGAAAAAAGAAATGTAATAAATAATACTATAAACCATGATATTTAATTTAAACATCAAAGCTTTGTTTTAATTTACCACGCGACAAATTGTTTATGACAGTCGCATGAAATGGACTATTATAATACTGATGACATGATGGCGATGAAATAATATTTGGCGATTTATCACCTGCGCCCGGCTAACAATAAACTACCAAATTGGCCGCCTAGCATGTAAAAAGCGAAGCGGTCAACCCGGAACTACTGATGACAGTCACATGACGTAGGCTATTATTATAGAGATTATCATTTGCCTCGTTTGACGAGAAATTTTCAACTTGTTTTTAAATATATTTCTCACATTAATTTAGACGGATATATATTTTTTTCATACTCCCAGGTATGGTGCAGCATCCTGTAAATGAATAGGAAAATTTCAGAGTTTTTTTAGTCAGAGTGCGTATTTTTTTTTATTTATTTATTTATTTATTTATTTATTTATTTTTTGCCTCTTTATTTATCTTGTTGAACTTATCTTATCTTTAAATTAACCTGAAATATTTTCTGTCATCCTTTTCTTATCCCGATACTGAGGTTAAATAATAAATAATGCAATCTCTCAAAACCTATAAAACTCTGGAGGAGCCCCCCCACCCCCACCCCCCCCCCACCCCCCCCAAAAAAAAAAAAAAAATGTCGTACAACTAAGAAAATTGTATAAATGGGAGATCACCCTATTATATCAAATTACCTTTGTGCATTGCCCTATTATATACTGTATCTAATAAAATAAATAATTCTTGATTTAATATAAAGAAATCCGTTGCATTACGGCCTATGTGGGAAAAATCGTATGCAGTGTATTTTATTGATATTACACTATTTTAAGCATATTGAAACTTATATATATCACCGAGATGTAAACCAAGGCGCTTACTATAGAATCTGATGTGCATATAATAATTTATCATTCATTTACAGGGACACACAGAAGTATTTGGCGACAGTGCTGCAATGACGAATAATAGCTGGAAGTGCGTTTTCAGTTGTGGTACACGTTTTAAAACTTAATTATTACATAAACATAATTATTTTTTTCATATGACTTGGTGTGTATAAATTCTATAGATCCTATACAGGCCTACAAAAAAGACCGCAAGTATATTTCAGTTTATGTACAGAAATAGCTGAATGGCAATTTTCAACTGTACTATGCATTTAATTGAATTATCTTTTAGCATACTATATAGTATACATACAAATCTATGGATCATATACAGTAATGCACAAAACTACCCACTACTGATAGTAATGAGAGAAATTTGGTTTTCAAAAACGTTATGCATTTTCTAAATTGTTTAGTTAGACATATTTCACCATAATAAACTGCAAACTTTTGTTACATTATTCTGAATGTGTTTGAAAGTGTTTCGTAATCTATCCTGGACACATGATTTTTTGTTCTTGTTATTTGTACAACAGAATTTCACTGCTAGTGATCCAAAAAAAATTAAATAAGATTAGAGATTAAAATCAGACAAACTTAAATAATGTAAAGGTTAAAAGAGAGGCTAAAAAGCTTGACAACTAAATTTAGAATATAAATATAATATAAATAATTAATATAAAAATATTTATAATATAAAATATTAATAATATAAAAATATTAACCTCTTATTAATCAACTTAATTTAGTGTGGCATAAATGAAGGAAAACGTCGCATATCTGGCAGAAGTTTTACATTATTCCCAAGAAGCTGCCAGGACCTAAAGAAATTGACATGTAATAGGCAGAGTCTCATAAGTGAGAGGTAACTACATTTATTTTTGTGAATTTTTTTTTCTCTCTTTCAAATTATGCAATGGTTTTTCTTTCTCGGTGATTAGAAAGTATGGTATCAAAAGTAAAACAAGAACAAACTTGTCGTTGGGTGCCACCGTAATACTTACCCATCATGAACATGCATAACATAAAATATGAAAATAAATGTTCAATACTGAAATTTAATACGCTTTGTCGCACTATTACATTCTAAGTACATACCAAATTTCAAGCCTCTATCTCAATTTGTTCGGTATAAAAGTAAAACAAGAACAAACTAGTCGTTGGGTGCCACCGTAATACTTACCCATCATGAACATGCATAACATAAAATATGAAAATAAATGTTCAATACTAAAATTTAATAGGCTTTGTCGCACTATTACATTCTAAGTACATACCAAATTTCAAGCCTCTATCTCAATTTGTTCGGTATAAAAGTAAAACAAGAACAAACTAGTCGTTGGGTGCCACCGTAATACTTACCCATCATGAACATGCATAACATAAAATATGAAAATAAATGTTCAATACTGAAATTTAATAGGCTTTGTCACAGTATTACATTCTAAGTACATACCAAATTTCAAGTCTCTATCTCAATTTGTTCGGTAGATGGAGTGTTTAAAATCGTGTCTTGATGACGTCATAAACTTTAAATCGAGGCTAACGAGAAAGACAGGCTAGCGCGGTGGGTCCGATTCTTCTTTTTTTACAGACCGCTGAAGTCACGTGATGCTCGAATGCACCAATGAAGGTGTGCGAAAAGAGCATCACGTGACTCCAGCGGTCTGTAAAAAAAGAAGAATCGGACCTACCGCGGTAGCCTGTCTTTCTCGTTAGCCTCGCTTTAAATGCTCTATTACTGAATTGCGTAAAAGAAACATCCTTATAACCCCAAAAATGATAATCATAATCTCTAACAATTTACTGCGCCGGATTAAGCGTCTCATCTCCAATCAAACTGTATCTTTGAATTGAAATTTGAATGAAATACAGTGTCATGAAAAATCGAAGAGAGTGGAAAATAGGATTACAAATATCTCGACAGCTAATTATCCGATCGACTTCATTCTTTATGCAAAATTTATGTTTCTCTGTTGTCTTTTATAGTCACTCCTTAAAATAAGCAATTTCGAAAATTTTAATGTACCTTTTATCAGAACGAATATTTCGAGAGTCCGAAAAAATAGTTCCGAATAATCGAGGTTACTGAAATTCATTAGGCTTCTTCTGATTTTTACATACTAAACATACACCAAATTTCAAGTCTCTATTTCAATTTGTTCGGGAGATAGAGCGTTTACTGACACACACACACACAGACAGACGGACGAATTTTTTTTTTTTTTTTTGTAAAAATATATTTTTTGGAATCGCCAGAATCTAAAAGTGTAAATCCGTCAAAAAAAAGGTTTTTGTTTTTAAAACGATTACAAGACTTACCCTATACTACGTATGATGGGTAAGTAAAAATGATGCATCAAACTTCTAATTTGAAACACTTTCCAGTAATAAAAGAATAGTATTAAGAAATTTCATTATTTTGTACAATGAAATCCATAATAGTTCGCCCTCGAACCGAATTCTTTTGTGTTATTAACTACAAATGCGACACATTCCTTGATTTTTATAAAGTATGTTTTATTCCTCCACAGTTATGCTTATCAATTTCATTATGTTGTATAAGAAGTATTGTAACATCATTAAATTATTAGCATTATTTGAAATATACGGCCTTCAAGTTTCTCATTAAACTACATATAGCACATTGATAAATATATACATAAGAAAAATTCTCCTGCCTTGAATGATCCAGCGTAGAGCATCATGGTTTAATATTCAATTTCATGTTGTTTGTATTCTCTATTAACTTAAATATGGACAGAAGAATTAAAGAAGTTTAATTCACTTAGGCAGAACATCCTTAAATAATATTTTTAATGGAAGAACGTTAAATCAGTTTAAATCAAAATGTTAATAATAAGTTAACATACATAATGCAAAAAAATATTCTGCCATTTACTGCTTTAAGAGCAATTTACAGACTGGACAGTAGAAAGTTCATTGAGTTCACTGGTGATTGCATCTCCTTGGGAAATCCTCGTGACGCAATGGAAATAACAATCGTTTATTTTTTTGGAAAGCCCGCTGAAATACTGATGGATGATTTTCTCGATTACACACAATTTAGATAATTATTTATGAGTGAGAATCATTTATTTCGAACATAAAACGCTTTCCCATAAATCATTATGTAATGGAATTCTCTTGTTACATCCCTGTAAACGAACTGGAAATGCTACTTATTTTATACTCCTGAGAAAGCATGTTAATTGCTTTTTTTAACACTCTCAAGCTCCAACATCATACACAATTATTCGAAAAATGCCTAAACGGAGAGGTAATACCAGAAGAATGGAGGATTGGATATTTAACATCAATATATAAGAAAGGAGACCGACAAAAATGTGAGAATTACCGAGGCATTACTGTAACAGCAACATTTAGTAGATTATATGGACGAATTTTAAAAGATTTCATTGAAGAAGAAATCAGAATAAAGGAAAGTGAAGAGCAAAGTGGTTTTAGAGCAGGAAGATCATGTATGGATAACATATTTTGTCTTAAACAAATTGTTGAAAAGGAAATGGCAGTAGGAAATCAAATTCATCTTCTATTTATAGATCTTACGAAAGCATATGATAATGTTCCAATCGCAAAATTATGGAAGGTATTAAATGAAATGGCTATAAATCCAAGTATTATTAGAGCAGTTCAAGAACTTTACAGACAATAAAAAACAAAGCTCAAAATAGGCCAAAGATTTTCAAAAGGTTTTATAACAGATAAAGTGACTCAGACAGGGATGTTGTATCTCCCCAACACTTTTTAAAATTTATGTTGAAGAAGCATTGAAAATGTGGAAAAAGAAATGCAGAGGAATGGGACTTAATATGAATGGAACGTCAATTTTTACTCTATAATTCGCAGATGACCAAGTTATAATTGCAAAAAGTAAAAAGGATTTAGAGGAAATGACGGTGAAAATTAAGAAAGAATATGAGAAATGGGGACTTAACATGAACGTCAGCAAGACCAAATACCTATGTATAGGAGGAAATGAGACAGACCTAAATCTAACTAATAACATAAAAGTAGAAAGCTGTAAGTATTATAGATATTTAGGTGTAGACATTAATAGAGAAGGAAGAGACTCACAGGAAATTAAATACAGAATTTGTCAGGGGAAAAAGGTGTAAAAATATTAAATTCTATTTGGTGGAGTAAGGAGATCTCTAGGAAAAGAAAGTATAATATATACAACTCTATTGTAAAGAGCATATTGTTATATGGAGCAGAAGGATGGAGAATTATGGAGACGGAAAGAAAGAAATTAGCGGCAGTAGAAATGAACGCCCTAAGAAGATCATGCGGGATATCAAGAATAGAAAGAGTAAGAAATGACAGAATCAAGGAAATAATGAAAATAAAGGGAACCATACTAGATGATATTCAAAAAAAGCAATTAATCTGGTATGGTCATGTCAAAAGAATGGATAATGGAAGACTACCCAAAATAACATTCAACTATGAAACAAACAAAAAAAGGAAACGGGGAAGACCACGAAAGACCTGGATGAATGATATCTCAAAGGCAATGAGGGATAGAGGTCTGGAAGAGGAATGAACCCTTGACCGGAAGAAATGGAAAAAGACTCTTGGGGATTCTTCGGATGGCGGCATCTGACGCCATAAACCGAGTTTATATATATATATAGAAAGCATGTTTTAGTTGAAGTCAATGAAGCATAATGAACTTCATTGTTTAAAGTATTTGTAACATCATTAAAATGCATTGGAGAAGATTTTTCTTCATAGACTATAAGTAAAGGCCCACTTTTGTGTTCCTCTGTAAACGAACTATTAATGTTACACGCTTCATTTTCAATACGAAACATTCTATAGTACACATCACTAACATATAAAGATCCCATGGTAAACCGAGTATATTTATGAGAATTAGAGTAAAGACAGACTGTCAGGCAGACAAACTTTATAAACACTTTTCAACTGTGTTGGCAAATGTTAATAACACGCAAAAATGTAAGTAAACTAATCTTAACCCTTAAATGCCTGATTTTTTCAAAAATCATTTTGATAATGCTTTTCGGCTTTCATTTTTTAAATAAATCATGGGAAAAATACTTATTAAAATCATATTTTGCTTTAAGTATGGTTTACGGCTAAAAAACTGTTTGTTACTAATCGGCAATACTGGTCTTTAATTGAAAAAATAATTTTCCTCCATAAAATTCTATAATATTAAACACACAAGAATTTTAGGAACTCTGATAAGAAATAAATTTTACTTGCTCACTGCAGACCAAAATAGGGTATTTCGCAAGAGTAGTAGGCAGGGGGATCTGGCGAATACAATAGAAGGGGCGTGTCCACCTGTCAATCAAAAGGGGGCGTGTCCGAACACGTCTTATAAGAGGGGGGTGAATTTTTTTCCGTGGGACCTCTGGCGAATACAATGGAAGGGGGCGTGTCCACCTGTCAATCAAAAGGGGGCGTGTCCAAACATGAGTTATAAGATGAGGGGTCATTTTTTTCGCCTGGTGAAGGCACGGGTGATTTTTAGGAGGGGGGGAGGAAGTGGGGGGTGACAATAGTGACAGGCTAGAGGAGAGGGGTGGAATTAAGTTTCGGTTTCTGGACGGAATCGGTGGATTTCAATTTAATGTCGTAAGGGGGCGTGTCCGATCACGTGCTATAAGAGAGGGGGGTCGATTTTTTTTTCACCTGGTGAAGACATGGGTGATTTTTTAGGAGGGGGGAGGAAGTGGGGGATGACAATAGTGACAGGCTAGAGGAGAGGGGGCGGATTTAAGTTTTCGGTTTCTGGACGGAATCGGTGGATTTCAATTTAATTTTATGGAATTTATTGAAATGAACTTAATTTTAATTGAACTAATTATAAAGGAGTTTATTTTAATTTAAACTTTTAAGGGGTGATGAGTTCAGAATTTTTTATGGGTTTCAAAGCTATTTTTATTTTTACACTGATTAGTTTTTTAATCGCGATGCTTTTTTTTTACTGAATAAGTTTTTAATAGGGATTCCTGTTTCATTTTTTCCCATTAACGGAATTATTTACTTATTTATTTTTTAATTTTAAATTGAATATTTTCAGAATTTTAAATTGCGAACTTGGTTTGATTTATTTTAAATTTCAACGATTTTATTTACTTTTAATTTTAGAATTTTAAACCAAAAACACATGGTTTTCGATTTTGCATATGTTTTCTCACACGACGCCATTACACTGAATAGAACCAAGTATTTTCTTTAAATATTCTTTTAAATACGTGGTGTCATGGTGCAATTGTTAGAATAACAGACAAATAATTGTTCCTTGACATCATTTTACTGGGTTCAAATCCCACCTTGACTTTTAATAAAATAAAAATACTAAAATAAAAATACTAAAAATAAATTTAAACGCTAGATGACACCACCAAAAATCTTATGTATTTCGAAACAATTCTCTGTGATAATGTAATAATACATGATTATTAAATTTATATTTGCTTTTTAATTAAAAGTAATTATATTAATAATGCTTTAAAATTTTTAAAATTTAATTGTGTAATTTATTCTAAATTATATTCATACTTTTAAAATAAGGTATATATTAAAGGTTATAATATAATATTTTTCATTTTAAGTAAAACTTTGATGAGATAAACACCGTATTAGTTTGTAGTCGACAATATAAATGAATGTTAACTTTCGTTTAGATCATAATCATTGTTGCAATGGAAGCATTGAATCAGATGTATCGGGATCCAGAGCTACCAGCCAGTTTTGGTGGTATCAATGCTTTGCAACGTGCTTTAAAAGGTCGTGTAAAAACACAACAAATAAAGAAATGGCTTCAGACGAAAGATTCGTATACTTTGCACAAACCTTTGCGACACAAATTCCCGAGAAATCGTGTCATAGTAGGAAGTTTAAACGAGCAGTTTCAATCTGATTTAGTAGACATGCAGTCTTTATCTTCTTTGAATGACGGATTTAAGTATTTACTGACATGTATTGATATTTTGTCGAAATATGCATGGGCCATACCGTTAAAAGATAAAAAAGCACCAGGCATTAAACGAGCTTTTGAAAACATATTTTCTGAACGCAAGCCGAAAATTCTACAGTGCGACGATGGGAAAGAATTCACGAATAAACTTGTGCAAGATTTCTTAAAAAAGCAGAATATTCACTTTTTCTCAACCAATAACACGACAAAAGCTTCAATCGTAGAACGCTTTAATCGTACACTTAAAACGAAAATGTGGAAATATTTTACTGAAAAGAATACAAAGAGATATATTGATGTAATCGATAAATTAACACACAGTTATAATCACACGTGGCATCGTAGTATTAAAATGGAGCCAGCATCAGTAAACTTTGACAATCAAAGTCAGGTTTGGAAAACATTGTACACAAATGGCAAAATCCCTGCAATGAAATATGACATGAATGTCGGTGATACAGTTCGCATAAGTAAGGAGAAGCTACGTTTTGAGAAAGGATATGAACAAAATTGGACAAGAGAAATTTTTACTATTCATAAAATCATACATCGAGTGCCTGTTGTCTATAAATTAAAAGATTTGGCAGGAGAAATCATAAAAGGAACATTTTACAAACAAGAACTACAAAAGGTTTCGGATTCAGGTTTTTACCCCGTGGAGAAAGTTTTGAAGAAAAGGAAACGTAATGGGAAAGTTCAATATTTTGTGAAATTTCAAGGATATCCGGAAAAATTCAACGCATGGGTTAAAGATATTCGAATGATATAAATAGAACAGTCATCATACTTACCATTCATTTCATCAAAAGATGTCGTTCTACATTACACTCATCAGCGATAGCTCTATGAGCTTTTTCCCAAATAATAAAATATAGCAATTTACAACTCAACTACCCACACCCATAAATTTAAACGGTGAATGGGAAATGGCTTTGCTCGATTTCATTTATCCGCATACATGGTATAACGTTAGAAATGATAATAATTTGTTTGGTTTTGACTTAGGGGATGGAAAATTTGAAGGTAGGAGAGTTCCCTCTGGATGTTATGAAACCATACCTGACCTCATTAAAAGTATGACAATACCATCGCATAAAAATAAGATTGAATTTCATTTTCATCCTGTTACGAAAAGAGTTACCATCAAGACAGATAAAAAATCGAAAGTAGTTCTTTCTGAAGGTCTAGCAGAACTTTTAGGGTTTGAACCCGGGGAATTTACAGGATTGCAACAAAGTCCTTTTGTGGCCGACCCAAAGTCATCATTTCCAGTGATGTATTTATATTGTGATCTCGTGGAGCCTCAAATAGTAGGTGATGTTCAAGCCCCTCTTCTAAAAATTGTTTCTGTCGAAGGAAACGATGGCGAAATTATTAATGCTCATTATCCAAGACCATTGTATGTACCAGTTATTCGTCAACATTTCCAAACGGTACAAATTGATATTAGACTTCATTCTGGAGATTTAGTGCCTTTTGAAAGAGGTAAAGTTTTTATAACGTTGCATTTTCGTTTACGACAAATCATATAAAAGAGTCTTTCGTTTAAATTAATCTCATTTTCCTTTCTGATTGCGATAAAGAAAGATCAACAAAATGTTGGTGCCATATACATGTTGTACACAAAAGTTCGAAGATTATTATGCAGGGCAAACAGGAGATGGTTTGCCTTACTATCGAGGAACAGTTTTGCAGAGAGGATACGGTATAGGCGGATTTTTTGCTAAATTGTTTCGCAGTGCGATGCCATTTTTGATAAGCGGTGCCAAAACAATTGGAAAAGAAGCATTACGAACAGGCACTATGGTTGCGAATGATGTGTTATCAGGTGAAAATTTTAAATCGTCTCTCAAAACACGATCAAAAGAAGTCGGAAAAACATTGGCTAGAAAAGCAGTTGAAAAAGCGGATCAAATGATTGGCCATGGAAAGCTTAAAAGGAAGCGAAAACCTGCTAAACACATCATTTCATCGAAAGTACGGAAGGTGCAAAGACGCGATATTTTTGACTGATAATATAAGCATATTATACTATGGCTTTTCTTTTAAAGGACTCTCCCGAATGTGCTAAATCGGAATTAGAATTATTTCATCTCCCTCCTACTCAAACAGTTATTGAAAGAGGCCAATGGGTTGAATTTCACCCACTTTCCAATGTTTCTGATGGTGGTCCTGTGGAGTTTAATGTTTCTGGAAGCGGAGAGGATTACCTTGATTTATCCCAAACTCAGTTATATGTCAAAGTAAAGATTTTAAAAAAGGATGGCAAACCCATTCCGGATAAATGTAAAGTTGGACCCGTCAATCTTTTTTTGCATTCCATGTTTTCCCAAGTTGATATTAGTCTGAATGATAGACTTGTTTCTTCAAGCAATAATACTTATCCATACAGAGCCATGATAGAGAAATTACTGAATCACGGGTACGATGAAAAAACTTCTCAACTTTCCTCAGAATTATTTTTTAAAGATACTGCTGGTCGTATGAATGTTGTGGATCCAGCAGATGCAAACCCCAATGAAGGATTTAGTAAACGAGCCGAAATGACTAAACACAGTGCTTCGGTTGATATGATTGGTCGATTGCATCTGGATATGTTTCACCAAGAAAGACTCCTCCTTAATATGGTTGATGTAAAAATTAAATTAATTCGTAGTAAACCAGAGTTTTGTTTGTTGGCAGGTGAAGGAGAGTTTAAAGTGTCCCTGGAACACGCTTCCTTATTTGTTCGTAAAGTACGAGTAAGCCCTGGCGTTGTCTTAGGACATGCTAAAAGCTTAGAAAAAACATCCGCCAAATACCCTATTAACAGAGTGCTTTGCAAATCATATTCCATTCCTACAGGCAATATGAGTTTTGTTCAAGATAATATTTTTACAGGTCAGATGCCCAATCGCATTGTGATCGCCTGTGTGGATAATGACTCATTTAACGGCGACTATAAAAAGTCCCCTTTTGAGTTTAAGCATTACAATATTAATTTCATAGGCGTCTATGTGGACGGTCAGCCCGTTCCTCACAATCCACTACAACCTGACTTTGAAAACAATTTATTTATTCGAGCTTATGAGAATTTATTTTCGAATGCTGAAAACAAAGGATTGTACCTTTCAAGATCAGAATTTTCAAAGGGATATTCATTATTTTGTTTTGATCTGTCGCCTGATTTATGTGATGGTTCACATCTTAATCTCATACGTCATAGTAATTTAAGATTAGAAATTAAGTTCGGAACGACTTTGGCACAAACAGTCTCTTTGCTAGTGTATGCTGAATTTGAAAATTTAATCGAAATCAACAAATCTCGCAACATTCTATATGGGCTAATTCCATGCGTACTTGTAGTGTAAGTCACATAGTTTCAAATTTATATAATGTTCGCTACCAGAATTTTAGAACTGAAAATTTGACTTATTTTATCGGAGATATCTCATTAATTGAATAAAGCTAAGAAAACTTTTTGAATATAACGGTGGCCAGAAATCAGCTGTGTGACTTACACTACAAAGACCCATGGAATTAGCCTATGATTTTGGAAACTAATGAATTCATCGGAAATTCATAGAATTTTATCACGTGATCCTGTTTCTACGAGATGTTTTGCAGGTGTTTTCCCATCCGACAAAATACCTGAAATTCAAAAGTTTCCCTGTGCGTTAGTGCTCAATACTGATAAACATGATGAAAAAGGATCCCATTGGCTGGCGGTTTACGTTCAAGACAAAAAAACTCTTGAATTTTTTGATTCTTACGGACTTCCTCCCGAAGCGTATGGAGAAGACATATCCAGATTTGTGAAGAAGTATCACCGAATTCGTTGGAACAAAGCAATGCTTCAAAGTTTAACGTCCAATGTCTGTGGACAGTATTGTATTTTCTTTCTTGTAAAACGATGTCAAGGACTTTGTATGAGTTCTATTACAAATGTATTATCCAGGAAGAAGAACGATTTTCGAATGTATCAATTTGTCAAAAAAAGATATGGTGTAAACATGATTTTTAAAAAATAAAAATATTATTTCTCTTATTTTATGTGTGTTCAATGATTTTTAAAACTCATCACAGTTAGTGAATTACATAAACAAAATCATTCATTTGTTTTTTAGAAAAAAAATGCTTGAATATAATTTTCCCTAGCAAGATCGTAAAAGTTATTGAGTTATTTATATCTACTCAAAAATAATTCACCAAAATGTCAAGAAACTATAAAAATTGAAGTTTTCATTCATTCGTCTCATTTAAAACATGGACTTACTCAAGTTAGCACATCCTTCTACTGTTCTTATCAGTGGGCCCACGCGCTCGGGTAAGACTGTATTTGTTAAAAAATTAATTGATTTTAAATATTTTCAACCAATGCCATCAAATATTATATACTGTTATGGAAGCTATCAACCTCTTTTCAATACCATGAAAGGTGTACAATTTGAAGACGGTTTACCCTCTAATGTTAACTCCCTTCGTGATGCTTTAATTATTATCGATGATTTAATGTCAGAGTTAGCAGGCTGTGAACAACTGAGCAAACTTTTCACAAAAGGTAGTCATCATCGAAATCTTTCAGTCATCTTTATAACGCAAAACTTGTTTCATCACGGCAAAGAAATGCGAAACATTAGTTTAAATTCACATTACATGGTACTATACAAAAATCCCCGAGATAAAAGTCAAGCGATGCATTTATCCAAACAAATGTTTCCTGGTAAATCTAAGGCTTTTCAAGAAATTTTTAATGATGCTACTGCATTACCCTTCAGTTACTTATTTATTGATTTAAGACCAGATTCTTGCGAAAGTTTGCGCCTGCGCACAAGAATATTTCCAGGAGATAAACATTACGTGTATGAACTTCGATTTGTTTAGTTCTTTATACCAAATGATTAGAAAAAGCTAAGTTTTTAGAACAAATTTCCGGACGAAATATTTTTGAATCTGAATGATTTTAATTGCCCCCCTCCAAGATTAATTTCTTAAATATTTTAGAGGTAAAGTGCCCCAGTCACAAATCCTGTTTTAAACAACGTGTTTTACTTGCGGTGTGCATATAAAAGAGAGATTAACCTCATTAGTCATCATTTGTACTCAGGATGACGACCGTGGAACATCTGAAATTGTTAAGAAAGACAAAGCAGAAAGCAACCTTTCTTAAAAAGTGTCCTAATAGTATTATAAAAGGTGTTTGTGAATGCGCCTTAAATCTTTTAAAAGGTAACATACCAATCTCTAAGCGACAGAAAAATAGATTAATAGCTTATAAAAGAACACTGCGTCGCTTGGGAAATAAAAAAGTACCTTTGTTTAAGAAAAGACGACTCCTCATTCAAAAAGGAGAAGGGTTTTTGTCTATACTGATTCCTGCTGCAGTATCAGTGCTCAGTACGTTGATTAATGGAGTTCGCTCGTAAATTCAGACTTGTTCCAGCTGACAGAGATCAAGAGTTTGTCGATGAACATTTAAGTGATTTAGATAGACAGATTCAGACTATTTTGAAAAGGAAATTAGAGGATCATGAAAAAGCGAAACTTTATACACAGATTTTGCAAAAGTTTGTGTCGTTCCCAGATATGAATGCGGTCAAACCCCCTGAAAATCCACTACTCGAGAAACCATTTGAAAAGTCTCCCGATATAGAAAATGAAATTCTAAGTTCTGCCCCTGTTAAACAAAAGAAAACTGCTGTTAAAATTATGGAATTTTAAAAAAAAAATAAAATTTCGTCTACAGAAAACAAAGAATTGAAAATAGAAGATACTGTAATTAACGGCACAGATGTTGTTCAACTAATCGGGTTTTTGCTGAGAGATAGAAGTCAAAAACCTATTGCTTTTGATCAGTTTCAAGAAATCTTAAAGAAAATAGGCTTTCCACAAGAGTTTATAAAAAACAAGTATTTGAAGAGTGATAAAAAAATTATTTATGCAAGACCCGAACCCCTTCACAGAAAACGAAAATCATCTTATCACGCCACACTACCAATATCACCAACACCTTGGTTAAAAATGTAGAAAGCTATGCTTTCCAAATACAATGTGTTTTATGAAGCAAATAAAAAAATTTATTTTAAAATATTTATGTGTGTGACTGTGTTTATGTGTTTTCGTCCTTTTGAAAAAAATGTAAATGTAAATGTTAAGATTGCTTTTTCTAAATTTTTCTTGAGAAAAGAAATTTTTTTGAAAAATTTCAACGAAACAAAAAGAATATGTTCAGTAAATAAAAAAGTTTTAGGTTTAGGAAAAAATTTTGTGATTGAGAAAAAGTTTTAAGTTCAGTACAAAAGTTTTGTGATTGGGAAAAAAGTTTTATGTTTAGGAAAAAAAAGTTTCGTGAATGGGAAAAAAAGTTTTAGGTTTAGGAAAAAATTTTGTGATGAGAAAAAGTTTTAAGTTCAGTACAAAAGTTTTGTGATTGGGAAAAAAGTTTTATGTTTAGGAAAAAAAAGTTTCGTGAATGGGAAAAAAAGTTTTAAGTTCAGTACAAAAGTTTTGTGATTGGGAAAAAAGTTTTATGTTTAGGAAAAAAAGTTTCGTGAATGGGAAAAAAGTTTTAAGTTCAGTACAAAAGTTTTGTGATTGGGAAAAACGTTTTATGTTTAGGAAAAAAAGTTTTGTGAATGGGAAAAAAGTTTTAAGCTCAGTACAAAAGTTTTGTGATTGGGAAAAAAGTTTTATGTTTAGGAAAAAAGTTTTGTGATTGGAAAAATATTTTACGTTTAGGAAAAAATGTTTTGAGTTGGGAAAAAAAGTTTTGTGAATGGGAAAAAAGTTTTAAGTTCAGTACAAAAGTTTTGTGATTGGGAAAAAAGTTTTATGTTTAGGAAAAAAGTTTTGTGATTGGGAAAAAAGTTTTAAGTTCAGTACAAAAGTTTTGTGATTGGGAAAAAAGTTTTGTGAATGGGAAAAAGTTTTACGTGTAGGAAAAAAAGTTTTGTGATTGGAAAAATATTTTACGTTTAGGAAAAAATGTTTTGAGTTTGGGAAAAAAGTTTTATGTTTAGGAAAAAAGTTTTGTGAATGGGAAAAAGTTTTACGTGTAGGAAAAAAAGTTTTGTGATTGGAAAAATATTTTACGTTTAGGAAAAAATGTTTTGAGTTTGGGAAAAAAGTTTTATGGTTGGAAAAAAGTTTTAGTTTTAGTAAAAAATATCTTGTGTTTAGGAAAAAAGTATGTTTAAGAAAAAAATGTATTGTGTTTGGAAAAAAGATTTAAGTTCAGTAGAAAAGTTTTGTGATTAGGAAAAATATTAAACAAATCAAAGTATAAAAATATATTTCTATTTTCATTTTTTGAACACAAAAACTTATTATTTTTTAAAGAAAAGTTTTTTCTAAAATCTAACAATTTTTTTTTTCAACCTGAAACATGCATATTAATTTTATAAAAAATAAGACTAAGAAAACAGACAAAAAATACTATGCAAATATACATTTATTTAGATCTAAAATTTACAATGATAATTGCAAGAAATCAGTTTCTTCTTGTGATTGTTGGTCTTCTCCAACATACATGTTTTGTACAGATTCCAATATTTTTGGGATAATTAATGAATCGAAAAATTCTTGTTCACCAAGTACAAATTTAAAGTCAATAGTTAAGTTTTTTTTAACAATGTCTTTAGCAACGTCACGCATGTTGATGGAGTACAGTGCACTGTCAGAGAACTCTAACCATTTTTCAGCTCGAGTTTTTGTTAAACAGTCATGCATAAATGGTGCCTGATAAGACTCACGACATCCGAAACAGTTTATCATTTCAGTAATTTTGATAGTAATGGCAGCAGCCAAACACTTAGTCAGAGAATCAATGAGTTCTAAAAAGGCATCAGAATTATCTATTGGATTAAACTGCAAACTAGCATTGTTCAGTTCTTCATAAATATAGTATGAAATTGAGTATGTGATTAGTCCATCTTTCACACGTTCCGTGATATTGTACATGTTATCAATAAGGTTTTCTAATTCAGGACGTTTAAGTACGACATGCTCAGGTACGAAATGGTGACTCATATTTTTCCTTTGAAAAAGTCTTTGGAAAACGTAAAGTTCCACACCATCCTTCACTTGTTTTGAAATGCACAAATCTGATTCGATAACTGTCATCTTTTCCGAAGATTTATGGTTAAAAATCATCTTGATTTCACGACACAAAGATTGCCAAACCTTGGGGGTTAAAGATACACCGTCTTTAGTAGGTTATAATTCGTCATCACGATCAACAATATATCGTCTAATATGAACTCTAGTTTGTCCCAGAAAATAATTCACGGAAAGGAAGTTTTCTCCGCCGAGATATTTCATATCCTTCGAGTGATGCCATTTCACCTTTTCTAGAAATGATTGAACCTAAAAAGAAATAAAAGAGAGAAAAATAAATAAAAAGAAAAAAACAATTAAAATTTAGTATAAACTAAAAAGTATTATTAAAAAAGATCAATATAAAACTTACCGTTCTTCGTTTTCTTGTTGCTTTTTTTTATTTCAACAAGTTTACGCTTGCTTTTGTTGATGATGTCTTCATTCTGTAAATTAAGTGAGTCTTCCATGGTGTAAAGTAAAATTAGTAACTCAATAAAAGTGGAGTCAAACTAACAAAGTCAGCAAAACGACGCTACCTTCAACAGAGAAGTCTGAGCAATTGGGAAATACTAATGATGCCATCAGTAGAAAAGCAAACTTTTTGTTAAAACGGTTGCAGTCAATCAATATCAAACCAACTCAACTTAACATTTGATTACAGTTAAACACATTTTAACTCTAAAAAACAGCTCAACATTACAAATGGTCCTCGTTATTTCCCGTCTAAGGTGAAATCATTACATGACGTCACATTCATGTTCAAACATAAACCATCTTGTCTAAATCATGTGTTGCAGAAATTAAAAAATATGTATACTTAAAAATAAAACTCATTAAAGGTAAATTTTAAAAATCTTTAAAACCGGTTAAAAACAATCAGTTTTAAAATAATCAGCTTATTTTTTTAATTAATTAAATAAATTCGAATCCACGATTACATCGTCCTGAAAATAATGCAGTCAGTAAAAAAGCATCACGATTAAAAAGACTAATCAATGTAAAAATAAAAATAGCTTTGAAACCCTTAAAAAATTCTGAACTCATCATCCCTTAAAAGTTTAAATTAAAACACACTCCTTTATAATTAGTTCAATTAAAATTAAGTTCATTTCAATAAATTCCATAAAATTAAATTGAAATCCACCGATTCCGTCCAGAAACCGAAACTTAATTCCACCCCTCTCCTCTAGCCTGTCACTATTGTCACCCCCCACTTCCTCCCCCCCTCCTAAAAAATCACCCGTGCCTTCACCAGGCGAAAAAAATGACCCCTCATCTTATAACTCATGTTTGGACACGCCCCCTTTTGATTGACAGGTGGACACGCCCCCTTCCATTGTATTCGCCAGAGGTCCCACGGAAAAAAATTCACCCCCCTCTTATAAGACGTGTTCGGACACGCCCCCTTTTGATTGACAGGTGGACACGCCCCTTCTATTGTATTCGCCAGATCCCCCTGCCTACTACTCGCAAGCTTCCAAACAAAACAAAAAGAACATGTAACAACAACTGAAAAAATAAATCTATCTTTATTCTTAAACAGCAAAAGTGCTGCCATCTACATGTTGAAAATCGATTTAATAATATTTTCAGAATGTATTTTATTGGTAACATTAGACATTATAGCTTCAAAATTATTCGAATAGAATTTTAGAAGCCTAAATTGGGTATGTTGCCGAAAAGCAACACCCGGCATTTAAGGGTTAATTGCAGATTTTATTGACGCACTTTATTTCCCAATGTCAAGGAATGCTTTTTATTTTTTACCCAAAAAGATACATTTTATCCATCCCCATTTTATCCACATAGAATCTGCAAGAAGGTTGATTTTTTTCCTGTTTTCAATTGACAATCTGTTTGAAAATTTTCTTCGTCCTCTTCACATAATCGAGGTGAATGTCATTTTTCCACGATCGTGATTCGTTTCCGTCCTGTGGAGTAGCAAGCATATATCTTTTAAATGAAAAAAAAATCAATTTGACATAATTGCATGGAAAATATATTACATTTTTAAATGAAAAACACGTTATTAAATACAGTCCTCCCCACTTAATCGGGTGACGGATAATTGAAAACCCCACTTATTCGAATAGAACTGAATTTATTCCTATTGGTTCTATGTTATTTTTCCCCACTTAACCCTTAAATTACTGATTTTTCAAAAATCATTGTAATAATGTTTTTCGGCTTTCATTTTTTAAATAAATCATGGGAAAAATACTTTAAAAAATCATATTTTGTTTTAAGTATAGTTTATGGCTAAAAAACAGTTTGTTACTAATCGGCAATACTGGTGTTTAATTGAAAAAATAATTTCCCTTAATAAAATTCTATAATATTAAACACACAAGAATTTTAGGAACTATAATAAGAAATAAATTTTACTTGCTCACTGCAGGTCAAAATAGGGTATTTCGCAAGCTTCCAAACAAAACAAAATGAACAAGTAGCAACAATTGAAAAAATAAATCTATTTTTATCCTTAAACAACACAAGTGTTGCCATCTACATGTTGAAAATCGATTTAATAATATTTTCAGAATGAACAACATTATTGGCAACATTAGGCATTACAGCTTCAATATTATTCTAATAGTATTTTAGAGCCTAAATTGGGTATGTTGGGTATAATATAGTAAATTGGGTATAACGAAAAGCAACACCAGGCATTTAAGGGTTAAACCAAATACCTTTTACGAACGTCCCCGCTTAATCAAATAACAACTGTGTGACCGATGTTTGAAAATAGGCGTGGAAAGCACGTTTCCACTGGAATTTCCTTCCACCTTTTGTCATTTTAGGTTCCTTTAAGCTGAAAACAAATTTTCAGTTCTTCCTGCAATGATTTCGGCCAGCAGGTGTATAATGGACAAGTCAAATGATTTACCCATCTTGATCTCCCCACCATCACTTCTTGCTTCAGGCAATGCGCCGTCACTTCGAGGCTCCAGATGGTAGTTGTGATATTTTGCCGAAAAATAACTCAATATTTACTCCTTTAAAATTCCACTTAAACAAACCACATTAAACGATTTTTTTAAGGTAGTATAAGTAAAGTAAATTAGAAGTAACAAAGTTTTGATAAAATTCAAACGAGCTGCGTTAAGTGTGCTGTAAACCATGTAAATGTATGTACTGACATTAAATTAATACGTATTTACTTTATATTAGCATTTGTATTTATTTTAGTTTATGTTATTCTATTAACGATTTATTATGCTGTTGATTATATATACCGTAGATGGTTATTTTGCCTTTTTATTACGCATTAATTATTACAGTTATGATTCCCCGTTTAATCATATACTCCTCTTAATCGAATATTATTGCTGGAACCGCCAATATTCGTTTAAACGGTTACGACTGTAATTCAATTGATTGCTTGTGATTAACTTTGCATTATGAACAGTATCGATTTATTTAAAACTTTCTTTTAAATTGAAAAATCTTCCGTAGGTGAAGAGTTCGCTAACTTTTCTTAAGATTAGTTTTTCAACAAACGAAAACAGTACGGAACCGAAAGTAAAGATAAGAAACTACAAATTAGTGATTATTTAGTGACTACATTGTATAAGAATATAAGGAATTTTTTGAATGAAAAAATAATGTGTCATGTTTTTAATAACTTGAATGACATGTAATGAAAAAAATGTCTGTATTGTGACAAATCTCTATTATAGTAATAATGCCTGAAAATGTGGTATAGTATAATATATAAGTATAATACGGGCATTACAAAGGACCGTTATTTCTGTCGATAAAAATTATCTAAAAAAGTAAAGATAAAACTATAAATTAATGATTATTTAGTGACTATATTTTATTGTCCCTAAAAACCACATTAAGCATATTAATGTAGTTTTTTATAATTAATTTATCATCTTTACTTTGAGCATAAGGTGGCCAAACATTTATTATGTTTAGACACGTTTAATTTAAATACCAATATTAAATTAGTTGATAGATTTTTTTTGTGTGGTATTTTTTACTAGATTATAGAAAACGCACTATTCCGTCGAAAACCAAAACCTGAAGAAATTGAATCACGTTAGTTGATGTACAATATATTAAAAAAAAAAAAAAAAAAAAAAAAAGATTAATACATAATTTGATTTATTATATAATTTTATTGTGTATAAGAATTCTTTTTTCAACTTAATGTTGAAGGTCGCATGAGGTATAAACGCCATCTAGTGGAATTAAAAGAGGTAAACATATGGAAATGTTTCCATAGAAAATTATATGTTCTACAGATAAAATCATATAAAATTTATTTAACACTGTGCAATTGCTACTTTTAAGATAATTAAGAGATGAAGTCTGAGTTTGTATCCCTGAAGCTTAAATTTTTATATTTTAATGTTAATTTTACTCTCATTTTTTTCTTTTTTTAGCTGAAGATAATTTGTATTTCTAGAAAATTTGAAAATGATCCCTATTTCCCAGCAAAAAAAATGCTTCAACTTTAAATAGCTATTACTCGGTCAATTTTAATTGTAGAAGATTGGGCTTTTGTCTTATTTCTTAGTGTAATAAAATATTTTTACAAAATATAACTTATAGAAACCGGGGAACCATATAAAAATTAAAATTTCGTAATTTTTTAAGAAATGTTTTAATGACCCAAATCGCTTTTAAAATACTTCTTTACCTCATTTAAAACATTTTTATAATTGAAACTATATGTTTATACCTAACGGTTTAGGAATTAGCCATTCCTACACCGTTGAGAGAGGCCATTTTGTATGCCAAAATATACGGTATATTAGTGTACCAAAGTGAAATTTTAATTAAACACATTTGCGTAATACGTTTATTACCTGTTTCTTTTGAAAAAAGTATAAGTGGTGCTGTTATGTTTAGCTGTTAACATATTTAAAGTTAAAATTAAAAAAATAATCAAAACTTTAATTTAAATTACTTTTTTTTCAGCTATTCGATAAAACTTTCACCTCTTATAAATTCGGCGTCGCGAACTTTTTTTAATTATAATACTTACAAAAATTACTCAATATCAACCTCTGTACATTTAATCAAAATAATTTTTTTTTCGGAAAACAATAAAAGCTTTCTAAAAAATTAAATTTTGCTCCGTCCTTAAAGAATACATCATTATTCTTACACGAAACATTAAAAAAAAAGGCACAAAAACTGGTATCATTAAATAATTACATGTTTCGGGTTATTCTTAACTTGTTCTTTAATAAACTGCAAAAACACGTTCACGCAGTCGTTCATTGAAGTTGAAAAAATAAAAATAAAGTAAAAAATCCAAAGTCAAGCTTGATTTATAGAGTATTTGATGCCCGTAAAATAATATTTTATGAGTTTAAGTTGAGATTTTTGTTTCAAATTATTCACGCATTTGTTTGATTTATTACAAGCAACCTGCTGCGGATAAAGAAGTTTCTATTTTTTTTTCTCTTTCTTTTTTTATAATCATTAATTTTAGTTTTGAATTCATGATTCAACAAATAGTAAAAGAAAAAACTTTTAAAGTGAGTGCATTAATATATTTGGTTTATAAACCTTCTTATTCACTAATGATCTTATTTTAATGTTAAATAAGTATAACAGGTAAATAAATGAGTCATTTTCATTAAGTAATTGGATATTTAAGAAATGTAAATGACTGTAATAATGCTTTAAATTATTTTTTCATTGAACTAAAAGGTCTCTCAGCGGTAAACATCCTGTTTTTTAGTCGAGTAATCATTAATTTTAGTTTTGAATTTATGATTCTACAAATAAAAGAAAACCCTTAAAGTGGATGCATTAAAATGCTTGGCTTATAAACCTTCTTATTCACTAATGATTTTATTTTAATGTTAGCAGTTAAATAAGTAACAGGTAAATAAATGAGACATATTCATTAAGTAATTGGATATTTAAGAAATGCAAATGAATATAACAATGCTTTAAATTATTTTTTCATTGAACTAAAAGGTTTCTCAGCGGCAACCAACCTGTTTTTTAGTCGAGTAATCATTAATTTTAGTTTTGAATTTATGATTCTACAAATAAAAGAAAACCTTTAAAGTGGGTGCATTAAAATGCTTGGCTTATAAACCTTTTTAATAACTAATGATCGTAATGTTAACAAATGAATAGGTTATAAGTCAGTAAACGAGACTTTTCATTAAGTAAAAGAGAAAGAAATTTAAATAAATGTTTAAGACATTTTGCTTATGGATTTCAAAGACAACAACCCTTGCAAAATCCTGCGGAACATAGCTGATATTAATGTTCTTTTTCTCAATTTCGATAATTTTTTATAATATTTTTGGCACTAACTATTGATAAAAAATTGATCTCTAGGTAAGAATCAAAAATTTTAAAAATGTAATAGTTACGCCATTTCACAAAAAATTCTAGGGTTCTTTTAAAAGTTAACGTTAGTTTTAGGGGCTACTTCAATCACCCGAAGGGACTCCTTCACTAATTTTAATCCTATGGCAACGTTCTTTTAAAACAGCTCGTTTACATTTCAAATTTATTACTATTTTTTTTTTATCCCTTTATTTATTTATTTATTTATTTTTGCATTGGATAGCTGACATCAAAGACCGTTTTTTACTTTTTCGATTTTAATTGCAGTTTTGTTTTGTTTTTATGGGAGGTAGATATTTAGAAAAAGAAGTTTTTTAAAAAAAAAGAAAACATTAAAATAATTTAAATATAATTATGCAATATAAATCATAACGAAACACATTTAAGAGTCCACACTAGTCACGGGTAAAAACGAAAACTCAAATGTAAATCTATGGGGGCGTTATTTTCAACTTCTTCGCTTTGATTTTAAAATTTTTGAATAATTTTTTCTACATAGGATAGCTGAGGACGATCTACAACCGGGCAAGTTTTTACTTTTTGGATTTTGGTTTCAGATTTTAAAAAAATTTACTTTCACTTTCGGAACCGGTTGAAACCGATTTTGAAATTTAAACTATCTTAATATTTAAAAAATATATATATAATCAAAATCGAAAACGTAAAAACTAGCCCGGTTGTATATCATCCTCAGTTATCCTATGTAAAAAAAAAAATCTTTCAAAAATATTAAAATCAAAGCGAGAAATGTGATAATAACGCCCCCATAGACTTAACATTAGAATTTTCTTTTCTTCTCGTGATAGAAGTGGACTCTTAAATGAATTTGTATATTACTATTTAAATATATATAATTTTAATAAAGATATATGTAATATACAGGGTGTCCACTCTCAACGGTGTCTAATGGCTAATTCTTAAACCGTTAGTCATAGACATATAGTTCCGATTACAAAAATGTTTTAAATGAGGTAAAGAAATATTTTTAAAGCAATTTGTTTCAATAAAAACATTTCTTAAAAAATTACGAAATTTAAATTTTTATACGGTCTTCCGGTCTTATAAGTTATATTTAGTAAAATTTTCCTTTTACACTGACAAGTAATAAAAAAAAAATTCCGTTATTCTACGATTAAAATTGATCGAGTAATAGCTGTTTAAAGTTGGAGCATATTTTTTGCTGCAAATTGGAGGTCATTCACAAATTTAGTCGAAATATAATTTCGTCAGATATATTAAAAAAAATGGTTGAGAGTAAAATTAACATTGCAATATAAATTTGAAATCTTTAATCATTCTGATATATTAATACAAAATATACAATTTATAATCACCATTTAAGAAGAAAGGAAAAACAGAATTTTTGTTAAATAAAATGATTCTAAATTAACAGCCTCAATTCTTTATAAAATGATATACGTATTTTAAAGTATTATTAGATTGCACTAGCCTGCAAAAGTTGCGTTATGTCATGTTTTTTAGCTTTTTTTGATAATTGATTCTTATGTATTCTGTGCCTCTGAATCCGAAATTGACCTTCATTTTTTACCATCATATAAAGATTTTCAAGTAAATTTTAAAGTTAAAAAAAAAAAAGAAAAATTGCGAAAATTTGATGCTATAAAATAGATGTGATTGTTCTGTTTTTATCTTTTAATGATTGATTTTTATCTATTTTTCACCGCTGAATCCAAAAATGATCTTCATTTTTAACTATCACATCAGGATTTTTCGCAAATTGCACCGCTGAATCCAAAAATGATCTTCATTTTTAACTATCACATCAGGATTTTTCGCAAATTGCAAATTTCAAAGTCAAAAAGTTCAAAGTTAAAATTGAACTTCCTCCCCAATCTCGTCGGACCACTCAGCTATTTAGTTGTAAGAATCCCAGGATAAGCATAAATATTGAATAAATTATTGAATAAAATAAAAAATAGTTTTACATATGTTTTATAGTATGAGATTTTCGCTATATTTAACTTACACATTTACGATTTAAAAAAAAAAAATCTAACTTGATGGTTAAAAATGAAGGTCATTTTCAGATTCAGTGCTAAAAAGTACGCAAAATTCAATTATCAAAAGTTAAAAAACACACCCATCTCCTCTACTTTATAGTATACGATTTTTTGTTATTCCTTAACTTTGAGAATGTATGATTTGCGAAATATTCTGACATGATGGTTAAAAATTAAACTAATTTTCAGATTCAGCGATAAAAATAAATAAAAGTTAAAAAACCTAACAATCGCAGTCTTGTGTTACCTAATCTAAAACTTTTTCTTAAACTTCTTGGCGGTAATCTATCTGAAATTTTTTGTGTTATCCTGTAAAATAAGTATAAATGGTAACCACCGAAAATCATAATAATATTAAATTGTTATCGGATTTGCGTCAGTATGTAAAATGTAATCTCGATCGGATATTTGAAAGTGAGTTAAAGTTCGAGTACAAATTTTGATCTGGAAAAACATACATACGATCGTTGAAATAACATAAAAACTTATATAAAAAAACATAATTTTTGTTAAAAGAAATCATAAAAGAAACAGTCTTAAATCCTGACAAAATAAAACATATGTTAATTTCAGGGATGTAGTGGAGGGTATAAGGGGGTATACGCCTAATACCTTCTGAATTTTTTTAAGGAACACCGTATACCCTCTGTTTCTCAAGAAAGCTACAGTATATGCACTCTAGGGTATACGCTCTGTCTTGTGCGTATACCCTTTGCTTAGAGCGTATACCCTTTGTTTTTCTTTTACGACTACACCACTGGTTAATTTAGCAAATCTGAAACTTAATAGACGTTAACTTAATCGTAATACTAGTACGATTTTTTTCAAAGGGCAGATACACGTCAAATAAGATCTTCGAATACTTTAAGCACTTTGTATGTGACCCCTCAAAGCCAAGCCGAACTCATTTGTTTTCAGAGCAGAAAAGTGGCATAAGTCATGCATTTTTAAAGTTTCATAAAACGCTCAATCTTAGTGTTATATGAATGGGACTTTTTTTGTCTTACTTGTCAATGTAATAGGAAAATTTTACTAAATATTACTTATAGGATCGCGGAACCTTATAAAAACTTAAATTTCGTAATTTTTTAAGAAATGTTTTTATTGACCCAAATTGCTTTTAAAATATTTCTTTACCTGATTTAAAACATTTTTGTAATTGGAGCTATATGTCTATGACTAACGGTTTAGGAATTAGCTATTGGACACCGTTGAGAGCGGACACACTGTATAATAACTTTAGTTATTAAGCATTTAAAATAAAGTAAAATAATTAATTAAGAAAATTTTCTGAATTAATTGAAGGAAAATTAAGAAAAAAAAATATTTTTCTTAATTCTAACTTACTCGTGTCTTTACGTGACTAAAGTATCCCCTTACACAAAGTAGATCATTGGTGGAAACATTCTGACAATCGCAGATTTGAATAGCTCTTCAATTGACTTTTGTATTAACTGATAGACCCAGCGGCGGCTACACAAACCATCCCTCATCGTGTTGACGACTCAAATTCCAGGGTTAGTTAAAACTCGATTCGCATAATAAAATGCAACTGGTCTTTCAGCGTATATATTGATGGAAAACACCTGCAAACACGATTTTGGTGGTTGACTGGTAGGTTTACCATTGTGTTTTCCTGCTCAAAATCCTACATGTTTTCATACCTTTGGGTGCAGGAAAACACAATGATAAACCTACCAATCAACCACTACAATCGGATGTGCCGGTGGTTTCCACCAAGATATGACTTGGCAGACCAGTTGCATTTTAATATGCTAATCGAGTTGTCTAATCCTGAATTTCCAGCAGTCAAGTCGATGAGGTGACGGTCTGTGCCGCTGTCTCCTACTGCTGTAAAAAAAAAAAAAGAAAAAAAAAAAAAAAAGATGACCAAAATTCGGAAATACTACTGGTAATCGAAACTCCAGTACTATTTCCGTATTTTAACGGAAGTTTTCCCTCGTAAATGCAAAAAAAACCCGGAAAATTTTCTGTAATTTACCGGAAAAAAGTTCCGTTAAAATGCGAAAATAGTACTGGCTTCTCGATTGCCAGTAGTACTTTCGTATTTTAGTCCGTCTTTTTTTTTCTTTTTTTACAGTATATGAACAAAATTACATCTTTTTTGTTCAAAGCAACAACCAGTTTATAAAAAGAACTGTTATTTCGAGGTGAAAAAAGTCCGTACGCATACAAGATTGGCAGTTATAAATAAAGCTTTTTTTCCCCCTTATAAGATGGAGAAAAGCTATATTTACGTAAGTAACTCTAACAAGTCTATTGACTTCTCTCGTGTATTACAATTTACAAAAAACCACGAAAACAAGTATAATTCGCTAACAAATACTTCTAAAAGCCAAAATATCGAAAAACTATCATTTGCACCTTTATTAATCGGTGCGGTCAGCTTGAAAGGGATTGTTAACCGCCACTGAATATAGTAAACGATGACCTACCGCTTAACCCCTCACAACCCCTAAAGGTGAGCTGCACCCCTCGAGGTTGATCCTACCTTTCCACGGTGCTTGAAGAGGATATTCTAGACGGAAAGAGGAGGTACGTATGGAAAAGAATAATAATAAAACGAATAGATCATTTCTTAAGCCTTATCAAGCCGAGTTTCCAAACCACAGTTTTTCTATGAATCCGAAAAGAATTTTTCTCATGAATCGTAAACAGGAAATTTCGTTAACTTTATTTTGTTCAAAAAAAAAAAATTGTTTAGAAGAAAGAAACTTGATTAATTTATACTTCTGTTAAGATTAATTGCCTCTTGAAGATTTTTATCAGTTCCTAGACGCATCAATAAATTTAACACAGAAATTAATTGCAATTACTTTCGAAATCCTTTTTGATGAGGAAATTTCCACCTTTTTTTATGTTTAATTATTTAACTGGGTTTGATGAGACAGATGTAGTTTTATTATAGTGAATTATAACTAAGAATCATTCGGGATGTGTTTCGGGGGGCTTTGTACAATTTCATATATATACCAGGTGCCCCAAAAATGACTGATTGATTTTAAAATTCAATAACTTGCAAACGGTGACAGATATTAAAATTTGTTTTGCAGGAGGGTTATGTAAGATTTCAGAAGTTTTTATGCTGCGATTCCCAGTTTTAGCTACAAATAGCAGCGATACATGGCGCTGCAATCAATAAGTGCTAAATCCAGGCTCGATTTTTCGGCCTCCCTCTTCTCCCATGTGAAAAAAGGAGATTAAAATGTTTTGAATGGATCGCGAAGTACCAAAAATCGGGTCTGGAATTAGCACCTACATCTCGCAGCGCCACCTATTGTTTGAAATTCGAAATAAAAACAAGAATCACAGTAAAAAAACTCAACTCCTGACATTATACATAACTCTCGTGCAAGAATTTTTTTAATATCTGTCACCGTTTGCAAGTCATTGAATTTTAGAATCCATCAGTCATTTTTGGGACACCCAGTATGTATCTATCCATTATATATAAAATCCTAAACGAATTTATGAAACGACTGAATTGAAACGAATTTATGTAACGATTCTATGAAACGACTGATTAAACAACTGATTATGTTTCACGGCGATTTCTCCTAATCTACCCTATATATATAAAATCCTAAACAAATTTATGAAACGACTGAATTGAAACGAATTTATGTAACGATTCTATGAAACGACTGATTAAACAACTGATAATGTTTCACGGCGATTTCTCCTAATCTACCCTATATATATATAATCCTAAACGAATTTATGAAACGACTGAATTGAAACGAATTTATGTAACGATTCTATGAAACGACTGATTAAACAACTGATTATGTTTCACGGCGATTTCTCCTAAAATATGGAATACTTTGTGATGAAATGAACACCAAAATTCCTTATTGATCCACAGATCTCAAAACTGGTATTAGAATTTTTAAATTCGAATTAGTTTTCGGAATATTAATTTTTTTCTATTTTTAAATACTTTTTTCTAATAATCTCAACTCAAATTTTAATCATAACAGATATTTTTTTTTTTTTCAGATTTCAGAAAAGGTTATAATATTAAATTAATTTGGCGACCTGTTTGGCCTCCCTTAAATCTCCCTAAGAAAAATGCTTTTTTTGTATTTCGTTATAATTTTATTTAATGCAAAACTTTCCTTTAAAACTGAAACATTTAAAATTAATGGCTTTCACTTCTTTCTTTCTTTCTTTCTTTCTTTTCTTTTCTTTTCTTTTCTTTTCTTTTTTTTTTTTTGAGCGAAACGAAAAGAAAAATATTAGGCCCAGATATCATATTCGCACCGGGGTACCTAATGGGCGCCAAAATGGCGTTATTTTGCCTGACATGGTAACCCGGCTATTGTTGCTTATTCATTAATAAATGTTTATTTACATTTATTTTCTTTTTATTTAAGAAAAAAAAAGTTACAAATTGCTTTGTTCTATAGTTATTAATTAAATTTTTTTATTTGTTGTTATTTCATTTTAAAAATAATAGAAAATAATTTAAAGCAATAGAAAATAATTTAAAATGTATAACGTCATTGGTATTCAAAAATGAGGTTTTCGCCAAATTATCGTAAAAAAAAATGCAAGAAATCATGACATTTATTTTCAAATTCAAAACAAATGACCAATATCGCCAAATTATATAAATCTCCAAACCACTCGCCAAATTATACAAATTGACGTAATTTTTATTTTAAATAACGAAAGAACAAATAAATTAGTATAAAAATACAAATGCAAAAAATGCGTCGAAATAAAAATCTCTTGATGGCGTAAACACATGTAACTTCCTTATAGTCAAGTGAATGTGACATTTACGATCAACTATTTTGGCATTTAATCTTATATAGTCTGGCGATAGATTTTTGGTCATAGGAATAACCAAGTCGTACCGTTTTAAACTACCACTCGAAAAAAAAAAAATGCTAACTTACGAGTTAAAAAAAAATGGTACGTTTCTGTTATACGGACACCATTGTCGCCAAGCGTAATAGTTGGCGCAAAATAAAAATCCCGTGAATTGAAACATTTGAAAAATAAAAGAAAAAACACTGTCGATAGTAAAGTGAGCCTTTTAAAAATATAACATTTGGAAACTTCAGTCTTTTACGACTATTTTACTAAATCACAAATATATACTTAAAATATATGTGAAGAAATAACTGTTATACAATAAAGTATAGCAAATAATAGCAAATCACAATGTTTCGCATGGTTTACAATACAAATCCGGTACAACTTAGTTATCCCATCGACCAATTTCGCCAAATTATATAAATCGCCAAACCACTCGCCAAATTATACAAATTGACATAATTTTTATTTTAAATAACGAAAGAACAAATAAATTAGTATAACATTAATAAAAATACAAATAAAACGTCGAAATAAAAATCACTTGATGACGTAAACACGTGTAACTTGCTTAAAGTCAAGTGAATGTGACATTTACGATCAACCATTATTGGAATTTAATCTTATAGTTTGGCGATAGATTTTTGGTCGACGGGATAACTAAGTAGTACCAAAAATCCTTTTCACGATCAGGGTTGAAATAATTGGTGCATTAGCATACATTTTGGCATGGTGTCCGTATAACGGAAAAGTACCAAAAAAAGCTATTGGCGATATTTGAACCCGGCTCACATAAAAGTACCAAGAATTCTTTGGGATCATGGCAACTTTTATGTAGTTTTATTCGAAAAAATAACTTTCAAAATCAAATAATTAACTTTAATTAATTAATTAATTAATTAATTAATAACGTTAATAATCAAAAGGGAAACCTTTCTTATGAAAAGCGAAGGAACTGTTGATGATAGTCACATTAAAACATCGCAAAGAATAATATTTCCTAACGATTACAAATTTATTTACACATGGTTATTAAAAACAGAAGAAAAAAAACTTTAAAATTACTGTTAAATGAGTTACGTGTTAAAAGCAGGAAAATATTGAAAATTATGTCTTGAAAATTGAATTTACCGTGAATATTAAAAGAGAAAGGAAACTTTAAAATAATAAATATATTAATACAGTAGACTCCCTTAAATCCGCGAACGCCTAAAATCCTCGTATTTTTTCAGATGTAAACAATGAAATCTACAGTTAAGTTGCAGGAACAAAATTCAAGATGGCGAGGAAATCAGCGACTACCGCAATGTTTTTTTTTTTTTTTTTTTACCAAATATTTTGTTAATCTTTCTCTGTTGGCTATTACAGCTGATTTATTACTAAATAAATTTACATTACTTTTGATTTTGATTTAAATTAGTATATCTATATCAAAAATTCCAGGGTTCGAAATAGAAAAATCCACGAACCGGAACGCTATTTTAAAATTATTGTTCGTGGAATTTTTTTTTTTTAATTATAGACAAATTTATATCTAAACATACAAAGCAGCATAAGAAAAGCTCTGAGACTCTAAATAACAATGAAAAAAGTTACTAAAGTTAAAAGAAGTCAGAATGAATAATGACGTATTGATCGTACGATCACTTTCCCAGTAGACGGCAGCATAGGACTTTTGTAATCGAATTGAATCGATTTCATCAGTAATAATTTAATATTTTTCTAAATTTTTATTTTGCATAATTATTTTAATAATTACTTATGTTTAAACTAATAAATTATTTTTATGTTTTACTTATTTTAATGTTTTAGTTTATTGTAAGCATTCATTATAATTTCCCTTGCTTAACTACCAATCGAATTAATGTTTAAAAAATGTAAACAAATCAATGACCAGAAATCCGCAAAATTCTAAAATCCGCACAACCTCTGGTCCCAAGCTGTGCGAATTTGAGGGAGTCTACTGAATACGTTTAACCCTTTCAGGGGTAAGGTACTTCTATTCGTAAAATGTTGAAATCAGTGAATGGCACCGGAATTTACAAACAAATTTCGAAATACGAAAATGCTTTTGTTCACTTACTTAATAAAAGAAAATTTTTCATTCAAATATTCTGGTGCCAATGTGGCATTTAAGAATTAAAATTAAGTTGTCCAAAAATGAACCACCGTCCTTGAAGGGGATAAAGCAGTAAATTGTAGTAATTGTAGTAAATTGTATTATATCAATCGTTTTATAACGCTGTTAAAAAATACCGGTCGGCAAAGACTCTGTTTACTTAATTCATTTTATTTTACCTTCTTTTCAAATGTTTAACTGATCTTCTTTAATCAAACACGAAAACAACCATTGGATGTCTTAACAGCAACTGAATCGGCCTTAAATTTTCGCAATCACGGGGAATTGAATGGAAACCCGTTTGCAGGGAGATCGCTATAGGTTTTTTCATTATAATTCAATCTTCTCTAATCTTTTAAAAACCTATCAAATTAGCGTGATTTTAGATTCTGCTGTGTCTGAACGGGGGTTGGCGAGCGTAGCTTGCAGGGGGCAGAGCCCTCTAGTATATATATATATATTAAACTTTCTATACATATCTTCATATATATATATATATATATATATATACATTATTATTATTATTATTGTTATTTTGTAAGTATTTTTTATGCATTTATGTGTGTTAGGCTATGTAAATTCATCTTTTCCTTTCCAAAAAAATGAAAATAAGTAAAAAGTATTTTTATAACCTTTTTAAAGAACAATACATGCATAGAAGCCAAACTGTGTTTCTACTTCATTCGTCTAAACCCATAAACTTTGAACTATAGATTATAATGCACCTGATGCAATTACTTAACCCTTTCGTTCCTGATTTTTTTTTTTTTTCCCATTTTGTGATAAAATTACTTTTACGCCAATAAAATTAAAAGTAGTTATCCAAATCGCAGACATTAAGGTTTACTGAAATTTAGCGAATCTGTTGTTTATTGAAACCTAACGAATGCAGTTATTTTGGGTATTTTTCATATGAAAATAGACTAAAGAAGAATTTTTTATGACATTTAGAAAATGTCGTATTACAACAGGATTAAACATACATAAAAACTTACTAGTATTTTTTATGTTTTATCGCAATTTATTAGTTTGGAAAAGTAGCTCCAAGTTTAAATTTAATCATAATTTTTTTATATTTAATTATTATAGTATACTTAATTATAATACGGTCCTTGAAGAGTATATTCTAGACGGAAAAAGAAGGTACGTATAAAAAACTAATAAAAAAACGAATAGATCATTTTTTCCATGTTTCTTTTCCAAGAGTGGATTTATTTAAATTGATGTTTTGCTATTTTTCTGTAACAATTTTGTGGATTATTATTTGCCAACTCTAAATTTGGAGTTTCGGTATTGTTCGAGTATGTTAGTTTTTACTTCATATTGCGTATTTTATATATAAATCACACATATGCAAACTCAACAGTAGAGATTTTGTCAGGTTTTGTTAAGAGAACCCCATAGTTGTTTTTTGATTTCCAAAGGTATTATATAGTTTTATAATCAATTCTTTTATAATGTCATATCATTCATAATCATCATTTGTTCTACCAATTTTATTTTCAGACATTAAAAACACACTAAGATTTCATAGTTTATCATACAGCCAAAAAATAGCGTACATGTCATAAGTTTTAAAACATATATATACTTTAACACAAATATTCAAGATAGTTTAAAAAATATTTTCACCTCCTTTTTTCACCGAGGCATCTTCAGTTATTGATGTTTTTCGTCTCACTCTCTCGCTAATCCTTGCTTTCCAGATTTTCCCTGTCATTTTTCCCTATTTTCAAAATGTGTCGCCATCTATTGTCTATAACTGCATTGAGAAAATTTCACACCTACAGACATCTGGAATATACAAAATTAATTTCAAAAACAATGTAGGAAAAGATATGTCATATATAGGAATGAGAAAAAGAAAGCTACAAGACAGGATTAAAGAACACCAACGGGATATACGACTTAATAAATCATCTACGGCCATAGCACGACTCAATAGAAAATCCCCCATCACAATAGATTTTAAAAACGTCGAGAAATTAGCAAAATACAATAGTTTAAATTACGCATTAATAAGAGAAGCCATTGAAATCATCTCATCAAAATCAGAAACCTGCAATGATCAACTACACGCAGTTATAGACAATAGATGGCGACACATTTTGAAAATAGGGAAAAATGACAGGGAAAATCTGGAAAGCAAGGATTAGCGAGAGAGTGAGACGAAAAACATCAATAACTGAAGATGCCTCGGTGAAAAAAGGAGGTGAAAATATTTTTTAAACTATCTTGAATATTTGTGTTAAAGTATATATATGTTTTAAAACTTATGACATGTACGCTATTTTTTGGCTGTATGATAAACTATGAAATCTTAGTGTGTTTTTAATGTCTGAAAATAAAATTGGTAGAACAAATGATGATTATTAATGATGATTAGGTATTATATATATATATATATATATATAATACTGTGTAGAATTTATTTCAACCTTATTACACTTTTTATATTAGGTACTTGGTTGTACTAATAATATTTCACTTAAATATTTTTGGCAACATGTTCAAATCATTTCTTATAACATTTTCAACATGTTGTATCATTGATGGCATGGCTGGATCTTCAATTGGTTGTGTGCTTCTATTTTTAATCCATTTAATTTTTTTTATCTTATGTTATTTCTGGCTTCTTTTTCTGGATTTATTGTGTACGGTAGTCCAAATTTTGCATTTTTTAGGTTGTTATGGTTTATGAAAGGATGAAACCATACATGCTATTTGTGGAACTCAAGGTAATTTGGGCCTGATGATTTTACCTTGCTTCCACAAGTATTTTTATTTCTGCAATGTTTACTATATTTTCAATTTTTTGTTCCACTTGTTAAGATGCTCTGTTTCAAGGAATTTTATAAAGGTTAATGCGCCATTTTTAATTTGCATAAAAATTCATATATTTTGTATATTCACAATTGTGGGTGATAATTTGTATTGGTTTATAATGATTTTATACAGGGTGATTCAAAAATTTTGTGGGGAGGTAGATAATACGCCAGGAAACCGATTTTACTTAGGAAAGTACCTCCGAAAAATGTACGCATGAGTATGTAGAGTACACTGTGTGTACCCAACCTTCCATTGCGCCCCAATCATTGTTTTGACTTTCCTAAAGTTACTATTATTTCTTCTCCTATTTCCACTTTTCATTTGGGCTTCCACGAAGCCTTTTACATCTTTAAAAATTCCAAAAATCTCGTTATTGACGTTTAAAAATTCTGGTGTGAAACCAAAATTTAAAAATTCATGAACGAAGAAGGTTAAAAACAAATAATAAAATAAACTAACAAAAAATAAATAAAATGAAAATGAAAACAAAAAGTAAAAAGTAAAAAACAAACGAATTAAAAAAATAAATAAGTAAAAGTTAAAAAAAAAACCTGGAAAGAACAAAATTAAACGGGAAGTTTCCAGGTGTCAGATAATGAAGGCGTTGAATGAAGGTCATTAACGAAATTTTTGAAGCTTTTAAAGATGTAAGAGGCTTCGTGGGAGTTCAAATGAGAAGTAAAAATAGGATAAGAAATAATACTAGCATTAGAAAAGTCAAAACAATGATTGGGGCGCAATGGAAGTTTGGGTACACACAGCCCATCACCATACGCATGCGCACATTTGCGGACATACTTTCCTATGTAAAATCGGTTTCCTGACGTATTCCCTACCTCCCCATGAAACTTGAACGATAATTTTCGAAGCACCCTATATATATAATATTGCAATTCCACCGGCTGCTTTTAAAAAGTTGGCGTGATTTTGTTAATTTTTATTTGTAAGCGTTTTTTATGCATTTATATGTGTTAAATTCTCTAAATTCACCTTTCCATTAAAAAAAAAAGAAAAAAAAAAAGGTAAAAAAAAAAAAAAGGTAAAAAAAAAAATATATATATATATATATATATATATATATATATAGTTTTATAACTTTTTAAGGATCCGGTCATACATATATGTATAGAAGCCAAGTGTTTTTCTACGTCATTCACCTTTACCCATAAGCTTTGAACTGTAGATGATAATGCACATAATGCAAATACTTAATCATACATTTTTATACGTAATTGTTATAGTATACTTAATTATAATACAGTTTTTGAAGAGGTTATTATTTACGGAAAGATGAGGTACATTTAAAAAAAAATAATAATAAAAGAACAGATCATATCTTCAGGTTTATCAAGCCGAAGTTCCAAACTGCAGTTTTTCTGTCAATACGAAAACAATTTGTCTTATCAATTGTAAATAGGAAATTTTGCTAATTTTATTTTGTTGAAAAAAATATTTCGAAGGATGATTTGATTAATTTGTTCTTCTGTTATGATTAAATTTTCCTTGAAGATTTTTATCAGTTCTTAGACGTATCAATACATTTAAAAATGGAATTAATTGCAATTAATTTCGAAACACTCTTTAATGAAGCAATATCCAAATTTTTTTCTCTTTATTTATACAATGGAAATAATGTGACATTACTATTGTTTTTTTTTCAACATTAAAATAAAATAATATATTATAATTTAATTTAATAATTAATAAAATAATATAATCTATTATATATATAAAATCCAAACGAAAATTTCGTTCCGAACGCCTAGATTTCGAGTTCTACTGCGTGGATTTTTACGGAACTTATACCGTTAGATAGGTATCGTTTCAGAGAACGTTTTAAGCTATAACACATCATTCTACCTATATTAGTTATAGAATTATGATGGAAAGTTCTGTTATTTTGGAAAATAAGGTTTACCATTTTATTTCTTGGCGAAATTTATCGTTGATAAAAAAAAATTGTAACAGCTATTATACATCGAAACATAAAAGAAAAAACTGTTACTAATTTTAATAAAAAAAAAGAAGGAAGAAAAAAAAAAGAAAAAAATTCGTTTTAATGAGTGATAATATTAAAAAACGAAAATATTTAATTTAAACATATGAAAGGGAATGTTCGTAATGCTTAAAAAATTACTCAGTTAAAATATTGCAATTGAAATAAGATTTGGCTCTTTATGTTTTGCGTCAGGTTAAGAAAAATGCATCTGAAAAATTGATAGAATGATATCAAGGAAGTTTCGATAAGTGCATGCTCAGAAATATTTGAAAAAATTATATAATATTCTTCTCATGAGGAATATATAGAATATTCTTCTCGTGACATATAATACGTTTATAAAAGAAAAAAATCCACAGAACCTCGATTTAGTGTTTGTAAAAAACTAATGAAAATTTAATTTTTTTGGCGATTTAATGCTAGTTGGCAGCACAATAAAATTTTGAATGATACTTTTTTTTATGATAAATAATTTTTAAGTAAAATCTTTTTCTACTCTTCATACGAAGATAGATTAAGTTTAACGTAATAAATACATTTTTATTACTACAGTTTTGTCAAATACCTTTATATGTGTGTATATTAAAATTTTATTATCGTAATTATACGGTTTAAAACAAAATTTCAGTTTATTAAATTTTTTCCAAATTCAAAATTAATGTCCGATTCGGAACATTGGCAATTTGACTTCGATATTGTTAGTGTCAGAAACAAGAAATGAAGGTTATTGTTGTCATGGAAACAAGTATTTAATATAAAATGTTTATTGGTAGCATTTTTAATTAGCCATCTACTTTTAAAACAAATTTAAAACGGTAATACTGGATTATACCGTCGACAAAATAACTATCGCCAAACTATAAGATAAATGCCAATGATAGCTGATGGTAAATTTTACATTCACTTGACATTAAACACGGTACACGTGTTTGTTGCGTCATCAAGTGATTTTTAATTTCACTTCTATTTGTAATTTTACTAATGTTTACAAATTTATTTATTCTTTCGTTGTTTAAAATAAAAATTTTGTCAATTTGTATAATTTGGCGAAGCGTTTGGCAATTTATATAATTTGGCGAAATTGGTTGAATGAATAATCAAATAGTACCCTTAAAACATTTCCAGCCGGTCAAGCCATGTAAAATTAAATAACTACTGCAACACGCAATTTGTATATATTATATACGCTTAAAGATAAAAAATAATACGCTACTCCTTCGTATCAGTTTAAATTCATTGAATTTTAGGCATTTAAACACTTATTTAACAAGCAATTTTCAAATGCATTTAAATATCTTGCATTTGGGATGGAAATGTGTTTGGCTAGCCAAATAGCGTGGAAGATTTTTACTGAGATTCCGTCGTCAAATTTGACTGATGTTTTTTTACTACACACGTGAGTAGTTTTAAAAGCATTTTTCATTTCAAAATAATTTGAGTATGCTCTTTAAGGAGACCTTCCTTGTGGTAACAATTTTGTTTTTGATTTGTTCTTTTTTATTTCTAACTCTTCCATCATGTGACTTACAGACGAAACTAGCAGATATAATTGTAAAAATGATTGTACTTATGATTTACATGTTATATGTTTATTTGTGATTTTTGAGTTCACTTTTGTCGCCAAACAATTTGATTTTAAGCCAAAAAGATGTAAGCGTGAATTGGGTTCAAGCGATGTTTACAATAAAGGTGATTTTGCAAGTGTACGAAAGCATTTTTTGAGCATTTTTTAAAATTCAAATGTACAATATATAAATAGCAATTAATATTTTAAAAATGGAGTCAGATATTTTAATTTTAGTATAAATGTCTCCCACACACGCACATACATACTGTAAAATAATTTAATTTTAGACATTTAAAAAATTTCTTATCATACTTTACTGCGAAAGTATGTCGGTTTGTTTTCCCCAAATTTGTGACTTTTATAACCTCGAAGCCAGATTAGCTAATATTGTCCATTCTTTTTTAAATAAAAAAACATATCGCCAATTTCCCTTATACAAACGTTCAATGCTTGCAATGTTAGGTAGTAAAGATTATTCTTAAGAAAATGTAAGCAATTATGCGTATTTCTATCACGAAAAAAGACATTTTGCAATAAAAATTGCTTTCTGAAATCGCTTTTCGATATTCCATTTCATTCGTCATTTATTTTTTTTTTCATATCTTTCCTTCTTTTAGAAATGTTATAAAAAGATATTGGATGAATCTTCCATAATCAGCCACCTTAATATTGACGAATTTACTGTATAGTGTTGGAAGATTCGTTTATATTTGAAAGGAACCGTGGACGGTAAATCCGATTTCAGAAGAATACGCTAAATTTGTACTTTTAGTAATTAGCGATTAGTAAATTTATGTTTTTTTAGTATGGAGCAAACGGACAAAAGAAGATTTACTAATAGATATTTTTCATGTGCAGTTATTTTACTATCAATAAAAAAGCATTAATTTGAATGTACAAAAAAAGTTTTTCAAATGCCAAAGGTGGCCAATGGAACAATATTTGTTCATTTACCCTAGGTTTAAAAAAAAAAGTACCTCAGATTCAAATAAAATTTCAATCATTATAAAGAAATTTTGGCTGATGCACAGCCCGAGCAGCTGATCATAGTCCCAAATTAATGTGTTTATGTAAGTATCGTCTGCTGCATATTCCGTGATTTCGTGTGCTCCGAATCCATGTAAGTTTCTTGTTCTTTTTTTCCGCATGTGGCAACACTCTGTGTTTTATTCTGTTATTGATTCGTGTTGTTGTAGAATGTAAAAAATGAAGGAATGTAGTAAGCCGCGGTTGGCTCGCAAATATTTAGTGTTATAATAAATTCGTGTTTACAGTCGGCTTTGGTGTTTATGTGAACGAACCAGTAGTGTATGTGATTGTAGTTAAAAACGCAATATCATTTGTTGGTACAAGTCGATCCGGAGCGCTAGTAAAAAATAAAAGAGTAAAATCGAACCATTTATGAACGGCCGTATGATATCGTCTGTCGATGGAAATCGTGTGATATCGAAGGAAAAATTACCTCAGGTTGTGAGGTAAGTTAACTTTGAACATTCTATTTCATGTCTAAAAATAATTTGTATTTAAAAGTGTAGAATTATTTTGAAAGTATACAGTTTAGATATTTTAGAACTAGTTTTGGGCTTGATATAAGCAAAAATGAGTGAACTGGTATCTTTAAAAACAAAAAGAACTGCTCTACGGAGAAGTGTAACAAATTACATTAAGAAAATCGAAAGTATAATCGCAAGTGATGACATTAATGTAATAGAATTAGAAGAAAATATTGAATTATTAAAACAGAAAGAAACGGATCTAAAAAAACTGGATAGGGAAATTGAAGTTTTAATTACAGAACCTAAACAATTAGAAAGTGAGATAGATAGCGCACAGGAAATATCAGATAGAATTGATTTGTGGAAATTTAAGGGTGAAAAAATATTGAAAATACAAAATGCTGAGTTAAATAAGAGTGAAATTAAATCTGATAGCGTAATTTCAGAAAACATGTTTGAGAATATTAAATTACTTAGGAATGGATACAGATGTACAGAATGGATAGCGTTTAAGGATCTTTTCAATGCATGCGTAAACAGCAATACAAGTATATATAATGCTCAAAAATTACAGTATTTGAAGACTTCGTTGAAAGGTGAAGCGTATCGCGTCATTCAGTCTATTCAAATTTCGAATTCTAATTTTGAGATTGCATGGAATCTATTAGACGAAAGATATTCAAATAAGCGAGAACAAATATTTGCATACATTAAACGTTTTTAAGTTTACCAACTATTCAAACAGAATCAGCTACTGTTATTTTAAATCTAGTTGACAGCATTAATGAAGTCATTTGCTCATTAGATGTATTGAACCAAACCATTGACAAATTTGGTGATACATTAATAACTTATTTAATTTTGCAAAAATTGGATCCTTCTACAAAATTGTGGTGGGAACGTCAGTTTAAAAGCGGGGAAATTCCGAAACTTAAAAACTTAATCGATTTTCTTAAGAATTACGCAAGAACTCTTCAAAATAGTAAGCTAGTGGTAAATAAGGTACCTAAATCTGTAGTTCCGAATAAGAGTAATGCTTTTGTAGCTACGTTAGGTTGTGGTTATTGTAAGGAAGACCATAGTTTAGCTAAGTGCTCGAAGTTTCTTAATTTACCTGTTCAACAACGAATTGATTTCGTAAAACGTAATCATTATTGTTTCAATTGCTTCTCTAATATCCATTTCCTCAATAAATGTAAGAGTCTAAATACGTGCCATCATTGCTTTAAGAAACATCATAGTGTATTGCACATGGTAAATTATTCAAGGAATAAGAATCAGTCAAATAGTATGTCTCCACACGCACAAGAATTTATCCCTAAAAAAGTTGAGTAAGCAAGTGGAAACGTTTCGTCTACAGTCTGTGCCTCTGATTATGAGTCAAACGAAAATTGTAATAAAAGAGCCATATTTTGTCGTGTACCGCATTAGTAAAAGTTCAGAATTCTAAACAAGAGTTTATAAAATGCAGATGTTTATGTGATACTGGCTCTCAGAGGTCATTTATTTCACAAGAATGTGTAAATAAATTAGGATTAAAGGTCAAAGATAGTTCTATCTCTGTGTCATGTTTGGGAACAGTTAATACTGTGAGTAATGGGGAAGTTGATTTATTATTCACTTCTCACTTCAAAAGTGATCTTAGAGTATCAACATCAGCATTCGTGATGGATAAGGTGTCAAATAATATTCCCTATGTGTCTTTGCCTTCAATCATTTGCAATAATTTCAATGATTTAATGTTAGCTGATCCATTATTTTTCAAATCACAAAAAATTGACATTCTATTTGGTGTAAATGTATTTATGCATTTAATGACTGGAGAAATTATCAAACCTGAACCTCACCTTCCATTTGCATTAAATTCAAGACTTGGTTGGATAATTTCGGGTACTACAAATTTTGAAACTCTGGCAACTGATCCAGTATGTGTAAATCATGTGAGTACAAAAACTGACGAGTTAGTAAATTCATTCTGGGAATTAGAAAAAATTCCAAATGTGCAACCTTTAACAGTTGAAGAAAAACTTTGTGAAAGGCATTTTGAGAGTTCTCATTTCAGGGAAAAACAGGCCACTACTCAGTCGCATTACCTTTTAAACAGGATCGAGATAATTTAGGTGATTCTCGCCAAATGGCACACAGAAGATTTCTTTATCTTGAGAAGAGATTAATATCCATGCCAGAAATTTACAACCAATATGTTCAATTTATGAAAGAATATTTATCTCTGGGCCACATGGCCCTTGTTTCAAATACAGATCGTGAATTAGAGAATAAACATTATTACATCCCACATCACTTCGTCTTGAATAGTTCTAGTTTAACCACCAAATTAAGAGTAGTTTTTGATGGGAGTGCTAAAACAACAACAGGTGTATCTTTAAACGACACTCTAATGGTAGGTCCCAAAACACAAGATGATTTAATTTGCATTTTATTAAGGTTTAGATTTCATAATATTGCAATCACAGCTGATATAAGAATGATGTATAGGCAGGTAAAAATTCATGACAAAGATAGAGATTTTCAGAGAATATTATGGAGAGATAGTCAAGATAAACAAATACAAGTTTTTCGCTTAAACACTGTCACGTATGGAACTGCTGCTGCTCCATATCTTGCAACTAAAACTTTGAGTCAGTTAGCAATTGATAAGGGTCTTAATTTCCCAAAAGCAAAGACTGTAGTTTTAAGAGATTTTTATGTTGATGATGTTTTAACTGGTGTTGAGAATAGTCAGGAAGGTAATGAATTGATATATGAATTGCAGAAAATGCTAAAAAAAGGTGGGTTTGAGTTACATAAATGGTCCACAAATGAACCATCACTATTGAAAAATGCTGGGTTAGCAAACACAATTAATGATAATATGTATAGTGTAGTGGGCAATAAAGCCATAAAAGTTCTAGGAGTAGAATGGCATCCTGATAACGATACGTTCAAATGTAATTTCAGTGATATAGATTATCAAAGTGTCCCTACTAAAAGAATTATTCTGTAATTTGTATCAACGCTTTTTGATCCATTGGGATGGATTGCACCTTTTGTAATTCTAACTAAAATGATCCTTCAAGAACTGTGGAAATTACAATTATCATGGGATGACAATGTACCAGAAAATATTGATCAAAAGTGGAAAATTTTGTGCCAAGAAGTCAAACTCTTAAATTCCATATATATACCTAGAAAAGTCATCTTGCCCAATTATTCTCGATGTGAACTTCACGAATTTTGTGATGCTTCAGAAAAGGGTTATTCAGCAGTTATTTACGTTAAAACTTGTGATAACTCTAACACTGATGTAAAACTTTTAACAGCTAAAACTCGCGTAGCACCACTTAAACCTATCACGATTCCAAGACTGGAATTATGTGCTGCAGCATTGCTGGCACACTTAATACAGGCGGTTAGAGATGCATTACATATAAAACCTGATTCTGTGCACGCATGGAGCGATTCACAAATTGTATTGTCATGGATAAGATCAAATCCTAAAAGATGGCAAGTCTTTGTAGCCAACAGATTATCTGAAATCCAATCCATTTTACCAGCAGAGAATTGGAACCATGTGAACGAAAAAGAAAATCCTGCTGATTGTGCATCACGTGGGTTGCTTCCTGCAGAACTACTGTCCCATGACTTGTGGTGCGACGGCCCACTGTGGTTAAGAAGCAATGAGGTTCCCGTGCATGAACCTATTACCATAAATGAAGAAGAATTACCAGAAGCACGTAAAACATTATCATTTGTAGTTTCTGAAAATGTAAAAGAACTTGATATTATATCAAAAATATCTTCGTTTTCCAAGTTGCAACGCATATTTGCTTGGCTATTGAGATTCATCTCCAATTCAAATGTAACACGTGTAGAAAGAAATACATCCTTTTTATCAAGCAATGAAATTCAAGCCGCAACACGCTGCATTATTAGAATAGTTCAACAAGTGAAATTCAATAAAGAAATTCAATGTTTAAAAGTTGGAAAAGAGATACCTACAAATAGCAGTCTCGTTTGTTTGTGTCCAATTTTAGATGATAACAAAATATTAAGAGTAGGAGGAAGATTGAAAAACGCACAGCTGTCAGAGAATGAAAAGCACCCAATCTTATTACCATCAAAGCACCATGTGACTCAGATCATAATTAAACATTTTCATGAAAAATATTTCCATGCAGCTCCAGAGCTTCTTCTTTCTTTAATTAGACAGAAATTTTGGATCATTACTGCTAGGTCTGTTATTCGGAAAATAGTAAGAACTGTTAATGCTGCAGATATAGAGCTCAAACTGCAAAACAAATAATGGCTAATCTTCCAGCATCTAGGGTAACACAGTCACGGCCATTTCATCGAGTTGGAACAGATTTTTCAGGACCATTCATTATTAAATATCGTGCAGGACGCGGACTAAAATCATTTAAATCATATGTGTGTGTATTTGTCTGCTTCGTCATCAAAGCAGTCCATCTTGAAGTTGTAGAAGATCTTTCAACAAAGACATTTTTAAATGCATTCAAACGATTTACCGCAAGAAGAGGGAAACCTTTTGAGATTTTTAGTGATTGTGGAACCAACTTCAAAGGTGCAGAAAAAGAAATCAACAAATATCTTTTGCAGTGCAAACAGATTGAAGAAATAAACAAATTTTTGTCGTCAGAGGAAATACGCTGGACTTTTAATCCGTTTTCTGCTCCACACTTTGGTGGACTTTGGGAATCTGCAGTAAAATCAATGAAATCGCATCTGAAGAAAACCGTTGGTGACACTGTCTTAACCTATCCTGAGTTCCAAACCTTGATTACGCAAGTTGAAGCTTGTCTCAACTCTAGGCCACTGTGTCCCATATCATCTGACCCAACAGACTTAACTGCTCTAACGCCAGGTCACTTCCTAGTTGGAACTTCTCTAACTGCCATACCTGAACAAGATCTAAGTCACAGTCCTTTGAGTTATCTTGATAGATGGCATGTGAGACAGTTTATTCTTCAGCAATTTTGGAAAAGATGGAGCCGGGAATACCTGTCTCAGCTTCAGTAAAGACCTAAATGGCAAAAAAGTCAACGAGATTTAGAAGTCAATGACTTAGTCCTCATCAAAGATGACAACCTTCCACCACTTAAATGGAAGTTAGGACGAATAATAACTGTTCATCCAGGTTCAGACAATAAAGTCAGAGTTGTTACGATCAAGACTAGTAGTTGTGTCATCTATCGTCCGATAGTGAAACTGTGTCCTCTTCCTATAGAAACTAAAAACTGTGAACTCAGAGCAGTCTAATATTTTTCTATTTTTTGTATTAATTTGTTCCTGTTATTAATTGTTCTTTCATTATAGTTATAAATTGTAAGCAACTAACTACTTGTTGAAATCCCAGGGGATTTCAACGGGAGCCAGAATGTTTATGTAAGTATCGTCTGCTGCGTATTCCGTGGTTTCGTGTGCTCCGAATCCTTGTAAGTTTCTTGTTCTTTTTTTCCGCATGTGGCAACACTCTGTGTTTTATTCTGTTTTTGATTCGTGTTGTTGTAGAATGTAAAAAATGATGGAATGTAGTAAGCCGCGGTTGGCTCGCAAATATTTAGTGTTATAATAAATTCGTGTTTACAGTCCGCTTTGGTGTTTATGTGAACGAACCAGTAGTGTATGTGATTGTAGTTAAAAACGCAATATCATAACGTTTTTAGTTTTATTTAGGCAACAAACTGATGAATAATGACGTCTTGAAAATAAAAGCATGCTTATTTCTCCGTCTTATTACGTTCATTAGAGAAATGCGAAAAAATTCTTCGGTTTGCCAAAAAGATCACTACTAAAAATTTTGCATAACTAACTTTACTTATCATTTGCGAAGAGCTTTGATAGTGAAAGATCTAAAAATCAATCAACAACAATTTGACATTATTTGATGGAATGTAATTTGGAGCGTAATTAACCCTGTTTTGTAGCTAACTCTGGTACATTTTTAGCCATACCGTTACGAACATTTCTAACGTTTCACATCAAACTTGGTTGTGGATGCGATTACGAATGATTGGGAAGATTTTATTGAATGAAAACTAGAGGTTTAGTTTTTAGTTTGAATTAGTTATCGAGGTTATTTTCCTAGGTTAATAGTTGCATGATTAAAACTGGTATGTAAAAAGAAACGGCAGTTAAAATGACATTATTTTAATTTTATTCACACAATTCCGCTTTAAATATCCACTTTTACATGATTCACATATTTTAAAATATAAAAGTTAAATACTGTTTTGATTGTATTTACTTTACTGGAAATCGAAAAGAAACTGTAGAGAAAACCTGGCAAAAGAAGACGTATATTACCAAATATAATGTAACGTAGAGAGAGATTGTATTTATGTTTATCACATCAGCACAAAGTACCAAGCTGAGAAGCCCGGAGTAAAAGACCTAACAAACGAAAGTGAATAACACGAACATTCTTTAAGTTAAATTGTCAATCTCTGCAGTCATTGTAATTCTCTCTTTCTTAGTAGTGTGGTGATGGGATCGTAATGACCGCATTTCCCTCCCAAACTCTACATGATGTACTAAAGTGTTGCTTCTGAATTGCCTGTATTTCGTCTAACGCATCAGATAATATAATAGCGCAATTGCGTCCGATGCGTATTCAGAAAATGCGGAAGGATCTTCCAGGTGAAGGTCCATATTAATTTAAAATACAGGGTCGGATTTTCCATTTCGTTTGATTGAAGGTTTATTTGAAAAATGGTCCAGCGCAGCGGGCTCAGCCTGCTAGTAATATAATATAATAATACATTATAATTTTACTAAAATTATACAGTATCAAGTTTTTATACTATTTCTTGTAATATGGCGATCTATTTGATGACAAAGCTTTTGATAAATCAATAATTAAAAAAAAAAACATAATACTTTTTCTTTAAATTATACACAGTCATGGACAAAAAGTTATCATTCCCTACTATTTCTATTGCAAATAATAGAAAAAAAGGAATACTAGGTACCAATCGACTGAGGAGAATATTTATTATTGAATTCTATGCATACAATATGCTTCTGAGATCATCTACATATTAAAAATTATATATACTTTCATTTTTTAACCGATAACACCCCGTTTAGAGACCTTGAATCTAAGCAACCCAAGAAAATAATACGGATGCATCACAAAAGTGGAATTTCATGTTTGGATTGTACATTCATCCAGCGTCCAAACCATAGAACAATCCATATCTCTAATTTTCCAGATGAAAATGAGATAAAATTCTTAATTTTTGATCTTCTGAAATAAAACATATTCTGAAAAAAATATTACTTAAATTCAAACTGTAAAATAATTGGAGCGTTCACGGTTGAACGTTCCTCCTTAGATAAGTGATAATTTTAAATATTTCTTGATTCTCAAAATTCTTAATATACAAGTAAAAGTGACTTTACCAGAGTCTTTCTCTTGCTAATAGGGAAAATCTTTCAGGAAAGTTACAGTAATAACTTTCTGAGTGAATATGCATCATTCAACTTAAAGATAGCTACATGAACATTCAGTTAAAAAAGAAGGATTCTTCATTCGTAGTAGCATCACATACAGTCCCTCGTGATTTCTAAGAGGTAATTGTAATTACATCAGCGCTCAGCAAAAGCATATCAAATCTCCTCTGGCAAGCTAAAAATCAATAATTATCAACTTCTGAGGAATATTTCAGGCTTTGCTTGACGTGATTAGGGGCGGTGATGGATGGTCCCCTGATGCTGTTGCCCCCTTGAAAAAGATATGCTGCTTCATATTCAAAATGTTGCAAAGACAGATAAAAGTCATGCATGCCTCGGGCGTCTATGGGTATTCGAATAAACAGGGAAGGACAAAATATTTACGGTGCTCTGAGTATTACGAATTTACACCAGTTTTCTCAGATCTTATAATTAAACTAGTATATCTATCTAGTTTCATCCAAGTGGAAATTATTTTCTTTGAAAAGTTACACGAAATTATTATCGTCTAAATATAATCTTTTACTGCCACATTGAGGTAAACTGTGACCATTAAAAGTTATTTTTCTTTTCGCAGAGAAGACAGGTGAATGTTTCGTATTATTTTCTTTTAGTACGAAAATAAAACATTAATTTAAGTATAATTTAAAATATATATATTTATAAAAAAAAATTTAATTTTTCATTAATTTTTCTGTCTTGTTTAAAGGGGTCCAGGACACAAAAATCTTTATATTTTCTAAAACAAATTTATTGCATTAAAACTTTTTTTTTTTTGCTTAAAATGACGTTTAAATCATGTTTCTATATTAATTGGAACAGGATATATTTTTTTCCTTTTGATCTGTTTTCAAAATCTAACTTTCAAGCGATGGTTGTCATGGAGTGTGATAATAAAGTGTCATTCTTGTGAAAATGCATTTTTCTTCAGGATGAGTTTTTTCGCCATTTCTCGTATTTAAATTGTTAAAAGTAAGAACTGTTAAAGATAATTGGTTCAAACTTGGAACGTGTCTTTTTCAATTGTTTTAATTTTACTTGGATTCAGCAAATTTTTAAAAATTACTTTTACTTTAAATATTTGTAATTTTTTTAATTAATATTTTTAAAAATACTGAATCAAAATTAAAACTTACATATTTATGTTTATTTAAATGAAAAAAAATTGAAATTCTACAAATAATATTTCGAGTTATAACGATTTTACCCCACTTTTTTAATAAATTTTAAATTTTAATTAAAAAAAAATTATAAAAAGTTTTCTCGTGTGATTTTGTTTACAAATGATATGGTTAACCATCACAAAAAATTCAAAATTTTAACTCAATAAATAAAAATTATTTTAAAATATGTCCCTGACCCGCTTAAGTTGGTTTATCGTAGGATAGCAAGGTCTCGTAAATTCCTTGAAAATAAAGCTGAAAATAACAAATCTTGGTTAGTAGCTACTGAACAGTAGATGTGATTTTTTATTTAAATTATTTATTTATTTATTTCGTAGCCAGTTTTTGACCGAAAATCATTTTTTATTTAGCAGCCATCTACTGTTTATTGTAAACATCTACATTAAGAAGTAAAAAAATTTTTATACATATTTATATTTGTGTCTTTCTAATTTGTTTCTCTTTCTTAATATATAGTTTCTCAAAATTATTTTTATTTAAAACTAATAGTAAAAGAAAATTATTAATAAATTTACAAAATAATCATAAAAACGTTTTTCTTGAGTAAATATTATGACAGTTAATGATTTAACTATACAAACTAAGTAAAATTAAATGATTAGGGTCAGGTGGGGTAATTGTGACAGCCGTCATATTGGCGAAAACTGTGTATGGTAAAATTTTGTTGCAAGCTTAGATATTAGCCTCATAATGTATATTTCATCTTAGATATTCTTTATCACTAGTCTGAAGCCTTTTTGAGATCCGATTAGCAATTTGAAACTAAGTCTATAAAATTTTTGATAAACGGATTTGTCACTTTGGAGTTCAAAGTGTTCTCAATTACCCCAAACAAATGTGTATTTGCAAGAATAAAGAGAAAATACAGTGGCCATAATTTACCTACTAGTGATCTTAATTACCCCAAACATATGTGATTGTGAGTTTTTGGTGGGATAATTATAACCATCCTTTTAACTTAAAAAAATAAAACAGCTATGGGAATTAAAACTTTTAAAAGGTGTTCTTAAAGGATAAAAGTTACTTCCTATGTACTAAAAACACCACTTTTCCAAAAAAAAAAAAAAAAAAAAAAAACAATGTTGAAAACGTAAAAAGTGGTCATAATTACCCCTCCTGACCCTATACTGTCATAATATTCATTATTTTGATGAATTAAATTTCCTTCTTTCTTCCTTTTTTAACAATTTTACATAAATAAACATTTAAGGACTTTCATTAATTAGATTTATCTAATGATAGATGATTTAGGTAGGCATTTTTATCTGCAAATATATATAACGGTAAAATGAAATTAATTACTCTTTATCATATATAATAAAGATAGAAAGAAGGAAAAGGGATAAAAATAACTTTTATATTCCATTTCAAAGCTTTTCTTGTTATTCAATGTTCAATATTTGCTTTTATTATTCTTGTTATTCTTGTTCCACAGTCCATCGGGCAGAGAGAGATACAATTTTTAGCTCAAAGCTTGTGTCTCTACAGAAATCGACTGTTATCAGCTTATATCTGTAAATCCTCTGCCCTTGAAGACGTGATTTACAATATAAGCTATCATGTGCGTCTATACTCTTGTTTTTTAAATTGAATTTTTCATAATTCATTCCATTGGACTGCATAATTTATGTAGCATTTTTCCTCTGCTTTTTAGTATAGTGATTTCATAATATTTAGTCAATATAATTTGTTTCAATGGTTTAATCGTACAGAAAGTTTATATATATTATCATCATCAACAACCGTTTTCAATCCGCTGCTGGATGTGGGTCTCCCCCCAGATTTTTCCAATGTTTCTTGGTCTAGTGCTTTAGTCATCCATTTAACACCGGCCACTTTTCTGATTTCATCACACCATCTTACTTGAGGTCGTCTTCTTGGCCGTTTTACATTTCTGGAATACCACTGAAGGGTGTTTGTGATCCATCTATTGTCTTCTTGCAATGTGCCCAGCCCATTTCAATTTTAGCCGTTTAATTCTTTCAATGATGTCAAAAAATTTCGTCTGACTTATTATCCAGGTTATTCTCTTTCTGTCTCTTCTAGTTATACCTAGCAAACATCTTTCCATACTTCTCTGTGTGGTTTGTAATCTTTGTACCATCCGTTTTGTTAGCGTCCATGTTTCTGCTCCATAAGTAAGTACAGGCAAAACACATTGATTAAACACCTTTCTTTTCAAACAAAAAGGCATGTTACTCTTCCGAATAATATTGTTCTTCCCAAAAGCACCCTATCCATTTCTTATTGTTCTATTGATATCATTCATACTATTATCCGATGATATTTCCCGCCCAAGGTACATAACTTTGCACTTCTTTAATCTCAGTGTTGTTATAGACGATTTTCTTTTTTGATGCAAATGAATTGAACATCACCTTAGTCTTTTCCAAGTTTATTTTTAATCCCACATTAATGCTAGTTTCTGCGAAATCTTTTAGCATACTTTCCAAATATATATATTAATGGAAATGAGAATTTTTTCTCCTTTAAGGAATCAGCTGAGCTGAAACGAAATCGTCTGAGAAAAAGAAAAAGAAGAAGAACAAAAAGAAAATTATCTGGACATTCCGACAAAATTTTCATCCCAATATTTCAACATTTAATTGTCTACTGGGGACTAGCGAATAGTTATTTTGAGCTTTCCTTGAACGAATAAACATTTAAAAAATATATTGATTATACAAATAATAAATTACAAATAAAAGTCATAAAGAGAAATCTTGTATATAGTAAACACATTAGAAAACTTTTTCAATGTGGTGAACTCATTTGAATTGTTAAGCCTCTTCATGGACGCATGTAGTCCCCGCTCTCAACACGCACACACACATACATATGCATATTTATTTATACATGCTTGTGGAAATTGCGCATTGCATAATCATACACAATCCAATTCCAGGTTGAAAAAACTGATTTATACGCTACAAAAAAATCCTCGGAAACGTTTCCGAAAGTCAGCAGCAGTAAAATTACATTTTTTTTTCATGCAATAGCATTTTTTTTATATAAATGCTTCTTTAAATCTAAAATATGTATATATATTTTCGGGGGGGAAGGGGGGTTCTAACGATAAAGAACGTTTTTTTAAATCGTGGATACCTCGCTTATTTTCTATTTTTGTTCGTGGTTATATTATTTTTCCCCAGATTAAAAAACATTTGTCTTTTTTTACATACTGCAAAGTTCAAGGCTTATTTACCAGGACGGTACTAAATAGCGAATGACAATTGACAAACCACAAACAAACTCCTAATACTGCAGTCAGTGTTGTGCAGCAAAAAAGACTACGAACTTATACATCAGCTCAATAACATTCATATTACTAATAATTTAATGGAATCTAAATGTTTCCCTTTAACGGAATCTGATAACCCGTCAGCAATAAGGAAAACAAAACTTCCTCACTAAAATGCATCTTTCACTACCTACACAAACCCCTTGTTATCCCTCCTCAAAGCGCTCCAACGCTTTGAAAGCGAAGAGGAAGAGGAGAAGAGAGAGAGAAAAGCACTTCTCCGACACAGAGATAGGACAGAATACTGCTAAATCAATGAAGACGCGACGAAAATATGTAAATGTAATAGTTTTAAATTCCTGCCCGCCTGTCAATCAGATATGACATTGAGTAATGCCGCCCGCCGTAGCAATAGGAATAGCTCATGAAACGCCATGAGCTTGCTCTTATAAACCAATTAGGCGCACACAAGAGACCCTCATGGACAATATCATCACAGGAGGGGTTAACCGCCCGGAGCTGCACACGAAGTCGAATTATGCCTTATTTGGAACTGTGTAGAAACCGATTAAAATTCTGAAAAGGATACATATATCGGATAGATATTGATCTGTTGGTTTGCGGGTGGTAATGCAGTTAGGAGGGTTTGTGTCGGTGCCGTTGGGGGCTAAGATTTAGATCGAATTGGAGCAGGATGGATGAGGAGATAAATTTCATAAGCAAACGAATAATTATAAAGGTGGTTTATGAAAGTTGCCGTTTTAATTTGCTGTATGATGGAAAAGCAGATGCGGCTAATCGGAATGGTATTTGATAATTTCTTTTGAACTCTTCTTTAGTAAGGAATGAGAAATAATTTCAAAGCGGAACTTAATTTTTTTCGTATTATCCAAGTAGCGATGAGATGTCAGTAGAGGATCGTGACCCTATCTTGTTACTTACGAAAGTTAACACAAAAACAGAACGTTGAAAAAGCTCATTGACATTTAAAGAACCTTTTATTGAATGATTTGACCCCTCTTCGCCCCTCAATCTATATTTAGGATTATCAGCCTCTAAGCGGCTTTCAAACAAATCGTAATTGTTTTAAAATTTTAGAAAACTGTATTATTAAGAAATTTTAAGCTTTTATTTTTAGAATTTTCCTTTTTTTCTGAAATGACAAGTATTTTATTTTTCAATTTACATATTCATTATAGCCAAAAAGCTTTTTACCCCTGCGCTTCCAGGTGGAATTAACTTTATGAATATACATATAGTTAAACTGTCTATAAAGATATACGTTAATATGTGTTAGTATTTGATAGATATGTTTGTTTGTGGGTGGTAATGCAGTTAGGAGGGTTAGTGCCGGTGCCGTTGAAGGCTAAGGTTTAGATCGAATTGGAGTAGGGTAGATGAGGAGATAAATTTTATAAGCAAACGAATAGTTATAAAGGTGGTTTATGAAAGTTGCCATTTTACTGCATAACAGAAATTAGTTTGCTGCATAATAGAAAAGCAGAAGAGACTAACCCGAATAGCATTCGATAATTTCTGATCATCGAAGCTTCAGAAAGAAATTTGGAGGCAATTCAAAATGAAACTTAATTTTTTATTACTATCCAAGTACTTGCGATGTCAGTGTTAAGAAAATCGCAAACCCTTCCTGAGCTACCAAAATTCTCACAAAAGAACATATTTTGTCATACAGAAATCAACAATGAAAAAATGCTTCGTTAAAAGCTGTGAAGAAACGCATTATATATTTACACACATTAAAATATTGACTACCCTCTCCTCTAAATTATGAAAATTAAAAAAAGGAAAAAATTTTATTAAGCGATGTGACACCTTAGAAGCAACATGACGCATGTAGTTATTATTGCTGTTATTTCCATTTTTACTTTTTCTGAAATAACAAACGTTTTATCTGTGATATTTCTATATGTCGCATATCTCATATAGCACAAAAGCTTTTGATTGTTGTTAATAGAACTGTATTTTTTAACTACCAAATAATTAAAAAATGTGTTTAAACATTTTCTGTAAAGCAGCTAATATTCTATTTTTTCTTTTTCTTTCTTTTTTTTATAACGTTAATTTTTTATTATATTTAGAAACTTTTTCATAAACATACTTACAGGTGCAAAAAAGAACTTCATACACAGTATTTATGTATGGGAATTATACTGTAAGATTTGTTGAATCATCAGGTTGCACGCAATTATAGATTTAGTCACATAGTCTAAAATAAAATATTATTGTACACTGATGTCCAAAATTAAGGACCAGTCACAAAATGCTAATTTTTAAGTAAGCGAATACTCAAAAGAAAATAGTATAATTCAAATAATTACTATCCCTACAGCACAGCTAGTCCATATAGCATCTCATTCATGTCACACATGGTCACAAGTGTCACAGTCACTACGGTGAAACAAAAAATTGAAAATTCCACACGTCTCATTATGAGTGTCAAATGATCCCAATATGTGACTCCACTGAGACATCAATTTGACTCCTGCTTTGTGACGAGTCACCAGGTGACTTTACAATGTAGTTACATTGTGACTCATGTGACTGTCATTTTTAGACTCAATTTCGAAGTCATCATGAGCGTTGCATTATGGTAAGATACCAAATAATATCACATTATAGTCACATGGTGACTTTTCACAAAAAAGCACAATCGTGATTTCACAATAGTCTTCTCTGTCACATGAAAGTCATCATGTGACTTTAATGTGGCATTATTTTGTGACTTATCACAATGCAGCGTTCACGATGACTTTGAAATTGAGTCTACAGATGACAGTCACATGGGAGTCACAATGTAATTACATTGCAAAATCTCATGGTGACTCGCCACAAAGCAGCAGTCACAGTGACGACTCAGTAGAGTCACATATAGCGATCATTTGAGACTCATAATGAGATGTATGGAATTTCCTATTTTTTGCTTCAACGTAGTGACTGTGATATTTGTGACCATGTGTGGCATGAATGAGATGTTATATGAACTAGCTGTGCTGTAGAGATAATAATTATTCGAATTATATTATTTCCTTTTGAGTATTCGCGTACTTGACAATTTCCATTTTATGATTTGTCCTTAATTTTATACACCAGTGTATTTAATCTCTGTGTAGCAATCAACGTGCAACCCTGTAATAACATCATGTCACGTCAATAATAATGTTTTATTTCAAACATTTATAATGTACAAAATTACAAATTTTCGGGGCAACTAATTAACATACGCACTAGCAGCGTAAGCAAGATAAATTCGAAGGTCTGGCTGGTTCAAGATCAGAATAAATGCGTTAAACTCACACGACCTGGAAAAAAAGAGAAGAAAATGTTAAAAGGTCTTTGTATTATACAAATTCATTCAAATATAAGCTAGCGGGAAGGGATGGAAGGAACATTTGGTAATAGTACAGGATAAAACAGTGATTTCTCATAAAGCCTTTATTATAAAAGTATATTACAAAAATAAATCATCTTTAAAAGAAATCACACTGGCTAAAGAATACATAAATAAATAAAGCAAAAGTTTCGGTAAACGCCCCTCCAATCGTCGGATACATATGGTTCTAGAATTAATAAGCAATTTTCTTTATTTTATGCACATATATTTCAAAGGGCTATTTTATCATCTGAATTTTCATGAAATGTTTATTACAGACCCCACAATTATCTAAGAATGCCTTAAAATAACATATTCATTATTCATTTTATATATATATATATGGAGTTAAAAAGCGAAATCCCGTTTTAAATCTCCATTGCTAAAACGGGTTATTCTTAACAACGTAAATTCTCATACTTCCGTTTTCATATTCGCTATTAAATGCAGGCTATGCAAATCAGAGTTATTTTCAGAAAGAAAAGAAAAAACGCGAAACAAAGTTCCTCCCTCCCATATACACTTGTCGTAATTTGAGTCTCATTCACATAAGCGAACATCTTTTTAAAATTACTGTAGGTGGATAACCATTTGCTGCGACAATCATAATGCGTTTTTGACAGACTGAAAATAATTGTTAGAATTCGAATTCGAATTGCAAATATTAAGATAAGCTTTGTGAAGCACGCATTTCATTGTCATTCTAAGCAACGATACTATCGCCACCACGAAATAAGTTGGATTGTTCAAATTAAAGAGTATGTTCTCCACCCATTTTTGATCACTATATTTTTCTACAGAAATGTGTGTGATAAATTTGCGACAAATATAAACCAAACATAAATCAGACGATTGAAAAGAAGGATTCTATGATATAATTAAAATCATTGACACGCGTCAGTAAATTTGTACAATGAGATTGTGTTCTAATGTATGGTAAATATGAACAACACCATTTTAAAAAATAAACTGTTGTTTTGTAATATATTTAATAAAATTGGTTCAACTTTGAAATCGAACATTAAAAAAAAAAAAAAAAAAAAAAAAAAAAAAAAAAAAAAAAACAGAACTCGATTATAAAGAGGTGCAGAGCCGATGATTTGCTTTTTTTTTAAGTCTTCATAATAACCAAGTTATGGAGGATAAAAATATCATGTTTTATTATCAACCCTTTAAGACTCGACTTACACAATTGTGTATGTGATCCTAAAGAAAAAGAAAAAAACATTTTCCCCCTTTTGTGTGATTGAAAGTCGAGCCTGCACCCCCAGAATTGCGTGGAACATCCCTTGGCATAACCTGACATCGGGTATTATTTTAAAATATTTTTTTCAGTCAAATATGATCCTATTAATTAGGAGAAACCACCAAAACTTTTCATTTCTACTAAATAACCCTTCGGTCTTAAGAGGCTACTCCAGTCAAACGAAAAGACCGTTCGCCAATGCTAATCTTATGGAAAGAGTTTATAAAGATATCTTGGTCGCATTTCAATATTTTTAAATGATTTCTTTTGAATTGAACAGTTGAGATCGATCTGTACAAAGGCCGTTGTTTCCTTTTTTGATTTTGTTTACAGGTATTTCTTACGAGGACACTTTCATTTTCGGAACCAGTTTCGAAAGTAAAAGCATTCTCATAAAAAATATCTGCAATCAAAATCGAAAAAGTAAAAAACGGCCTGCATACACATCGATCTCAACTATTCAATGCAAATATAGAATATAAAATATAGAAATGCGACCGAGATATCTTTATAAATTTCTTCCATAGGATTAGCATTAGCGAATGCGTCTTTTCGTTTGACTGACCTCTTAAAGGGATAAAACTGAAGCAAAAGTAAAAATTAAATCAAGTTGTTTGACATGTCTTTTTAAAGAACAAAAATTTTTTTAAGTTACATTTTACGAAACTAATTTACTCGTGATCACTAAATGTTTATTTTTATTTTTGTAGTACTAAAAGTATAAATAGAAACTAGAAATGTTACGAATTAAGGGAAGAAATAACTTTTGTCATACTTTCATATTTTAAACAGGTTTTTATTTTCGGTTTTTCAAATTGCTTTCACATTATATATATATATATATATATATATTATAATTTCTTACATTTAACGAAAAATTGAAAATGTTTTCGCGAATTTCCTAACTTTTGTTAGTTTTATCCAACTTCTCCTAATAACAACCGCGCTTATTGTGCTAACCGTTTTCTCCTCTATCTTCTCAATAAAATCCAATTCTTTTTTTAAATTTATGCTCGCCATTGACATCGACATACATTTGCCCTTTAGAAGCAGTGGATAACTCCCCAAATATTTTAAATTAATTTTATAAAAAGCATGACTTTGACTATGTTCTTTTGGACATTATTTAAAAAAATAATAAGAAAATGTATTGTCTTCCAACAGGCGGTATTGCAAATTAGCTTCATTTCTCTCAAATTTTATATGTATTAAGATGATGAAAATATTTTGGATGGATTTTAAGAGCTTTTATCTTATATTTTTTACGAAAAACGACTACTAAATTTCTAAAATAAAAAAGAGCGGCAGAAAGAGAGAAAAATGATGGGAAAATTTTGAACAGTAAAATTGTTTCACTTTTAATGAATTATGCTCATCACTTTGTACATTAAAAAAGGGAAAAAAGTGCAATGTTTCACATTTCCCAATGTCGAAGACACTAGTTTTCTGTTCACTATTTTTATTGTTTATTTGGTTTTATTTATTTATTTATTGTGATGTTGTACAGAACAATATGGAGACATAATTCCTAGAAATCTAGAAAATGAATATTTAAATATTTAAAAAATAAGTTAATTTAGTAAAATCCATCCCGACAATGCGCAAGAAAAAGGTTATTAAATATAGGATTATCTGATAGAATGAGAAATTTGTTCAACAATGAACTTTTTATTACTTGTTGAAAAGCAATCACCGTTTACAATCAGAAAGCAACATGTAAACAAATGAGAATAAAAGCACTTTTGCAATACCTGAAAAGGCTTTCATTGAAAATAAAACAATACATATACATAAATTTGAAAGGGGGAAGATAAATAAAGAACATAAAAAGACAAGACAAGATATAATCACTGAAGAAGCTGATAGAAATTAATGATAACTAATTACTTTTCTGTGTAAAGTCCTATCCTTTATCTCTAATTATTTAAACATTACGAATTGTCGTTATCTAATAAATCTTAATATGAAATACGTGAAATGTATGACCCTTTGGATGTAAAAGTTTTTATACACTTTGAGCATGATTTTTAACAAAAGAGATTATGGCAATACGAGCCATTTAAGACTTATGTGACCAAATATGGCTGTTCCGTCTGATTATTTTAAAAGCATTTTTCAGCCCTCTCGTGTTTGTTGTCACGCACCTAAACATCCAGCATCACTCATTACGTTCCAATGTTAGGTGTGTACATGAAACAGTCAGCAGGGTTGTCGTGCAAACATCATTCCCCCTTTCTTTACAATGTCATGTGACACACAAGCAACTCAACCAATCACAATCACGAAACCTGTGCCACCATTATAATTACAGCCATTTTTTGCTTTCCACAAGGAATACCTGCTTTATTTTTACGTGTCCTTTCCGAAATCTTTTTACTCTCGTATTAGGCTCTCAATTTGTCATTAATCACTTATTTTTGGGTATAAAAATCGTTTTTATTGTAAAAAAGGGTTCTTCGATGCGAAGTTTAATTATCCGTTTTATTGGAAGACCAAATGCCATCAGCAGTTGTTGGGATTTTTACGTCGTGTGATATAATGAGGCAGCGGTTTTAATACGATTAATAACTGTATGAGCACCGTACCGATAAAAGAAACTAATAATGCAATGATTACGTGGATGACCAAAAAATTCTCTTTTTTCTCTGTCTAATGTAACTAAATTAAAATTTTCTTCCGTGATTTTTCATTTTAAAAGAATAGTTTTTGTTTATTTTTTATAGTGATATGTGCAAAAATATTTTGTGTTATTTTTGCTGTATTATCTTCTTCCTGCTTAGTGGCTGTTGCTATACTTGGTGCGTTGAATGACTTTTTATAGCTACTGTTGGTAATGTTTCTTATCGATCCGAAATATTTTTAAATAGAAAAAAATTAAAAATCGATTTATGCTGTATGTATTTTTTATTTATTTATTTATTTATTTTTTTGAAAATATACCTTTAATGTACTAATTTAAAGCTCATTTCGAAAAAAGTTTTGTGTGTTATATGACTAATAAAAATTAATATTTCTTTCTTGAATCAATTCTTGAATCAATGAAATAATTCAGATGCGAAAATATTTTTATTTTATTTTATGCATTTACCGCGTGTCCCAAAAATGATTGATAGATTTTAAAATTCAATAACTTGCAAACGGTGACAGATATTAAAAAAATTCTTACAGGAGGGTTATGTATGATGTCAAGAGTTTTTTTTCTGCGATTCTTTATTTTAGTTCGAATTTCAAACAATAGATGGCGCTGAGAGCATTAGGTGCTCAGTCCAGACCCGATTTTTGGTACTTTAAGATCTATTCAATACATTTTAATCTCCTTTTTCCACATGGAAGAAAAGAGGGCGTGAAAAATCGAGCCTGGATTTAGCGGTTATTGCTTGCAGCGCCATCTATCGATGATATTTGTAACTAAAACTGAGAATAGCTATCGCAGCATAAAAACTCCTGACACCTTACATAACACTCCTACAAGAATTTTTTTTTTAAATCTGTCACCGTTTGCAAGTTATTGAATTTTAAAATCCATCAGTTATTTTTGGGACATCCGGTATTTTTGCTTTGTTTTGTGTTTATGCAGAAAGAAATATTTAGGTTGAAATTTAAAACTATTTTAGACTTCACTTTGAACATTTTGCAAATACAGGTAAAAGAAAATAAACTTAAGTTGAGAAAAGTGGATGTGAAGAATGAAGTAGGATTTTCAGTATATAAGGCTTCCAAAATAATAATAATAGTAATAATAATAATAATAAGTTCTCAAAACTCTTTGTTATATAAAAGAATTTTTTGTATTTTCTGAACTATTTACAAAAAATTAGAAATAAAAATAAGATTCTACATTCAGTCTAATGAAAAAAAAATTAAAAATTCTTAACGTGCATTAATATTTTTATCCGTCAGCTTGCTTTAAACTATAAATGCTAACATTTAATTTCCCTACAATTAAAAAAACCAAAAGCAATTTTAGGGAAAATATTTTAAAAAATAAAATAACACAGTTTATGAAACAAATATTAAACTAAGCATATTTTTTATTGCTAATATATATTTAGACACTTTCTGAACCAAATAACTTAATAATAAATAAAATTTATTACAGTTTTGTTTTGAAAAATCTTTAATCGTAACAAAGTACAAGTATCTAAATAATTGAGCTTTTCTCCGAGTTTCTATGATTATTCTAGATTGTTGATTTTCTGAGTGCCATTAATCATAAAGAACACCTGGAACAAAGCATAAAAAAAGCAATCAATATATCTTTTCACAGGAATAATAGATTTAATAGACATCATGAGTAAGCAGTGGCGCAGTCAGAATTTGGTTTTAGGGGGGAAGGAGGTGAGTTGTTAATAGTTAGCCCAATAGTGCCACTTATTTGAATAATCGACAAATGGAATCTGTATTTTTAAATAATGCAATTATGACACTATTTTCAGGTTATTAGAACCTGCAGCTATGCTGGTCATAACTCATTTAAAAAGAGTTTGTATTATTTGAGTAACAAAACGTAAAAAGCACCAATGAAATACCAAGAAAGAGTGTTAGATTTCTACAAAGTGTTTCAAAAATGATAAAGCAAACTGTAAGATATTGAAGAGCGCATTTCAGCCAGCCATTTTTGTCAAAGAAATAAGGAGTGCATCCCATTTGCACTGTAAAAAAACAACTGTAGATTTGCCAGAACAAACTCGATCACAGTGAATATGCTGTATCTTTCTTTGGTTTCCTAACTATATTAACATGGAAAATACAGTAGTTGCGTAAAATTAACAGCACAATGTGCTGGCAATTTGGACGCATTTTTTTTACAGCACAAACTGCTGGCGTCCAAATTGCCAGCACATTGTGCTGTGAATTTTACGCAACTACTGTATTTTCCATGTTGATATAGTCAGGAAACCAAAAAAAGATACAGCACATTCACTGTGATCGAGTTTGTGCGCGAGATGAACAGTACTTTGTACTGTAAAAATGTCGTGTTTTTTTACAGTGTGTTTACTCAAAAATACAGAGTATTGCACTCCAAGTCAAACCCGAATTCTTGCTTTTAACTTTAACAATAATGAAAGTCATACAGGTATATACAAATATTTTACAGACATTTGTATATATACCTTTATGAGTTGAATGCAGAAGTTATTTATGTGTGTATGTATGTTATAAAATAATGAAACTGTTTTAACAATTTTTTTATAGAATTAACTTGATTTGTGTAAAATGTAACAATATCAGGAGAACTGGTGGAAGTTATCATGGGCCACTCGATATTTCGGAATGAAGTTCACATTATATACGGTATGACTGAATGCATTTCTGTGCACTTACAGCATTTTTTGAGACGTCGTATTTAGCATAAAGTAGGGTAAACCTGTTGTAAAAATCTTTTAATTATTTTCATTATTTTTAAACTCCAGGTTTCGCTTGAAGTCTAATATTTTTGACTGAATAAATGAATTGCGATTTGGTTTCTTATAGTACAAAAATTGTTAACTGTAGCGCGCTCTACCACCTTTTAAAGTTTGCCCCATCTCTTTTGAAATATCTTGTATATTCTTTTTTTTTTAAGAGAAAAGTAAGCATGCTTTCTGAGGTTTTCTTTGTTCATGATTTTACGGAATATTTAGATATATTTAGTTTTCTGTTAGCGATACTCATGACAGATATCAGAATAAAACTTTTTTTTTTTCTATAAAATTTATTTCATTTGTAATATGGAATGGGAAAAAAATATTAAATAAAAACAATCTAAAAATATGTTTCATCTGACCCATAAAAATTTAGGGATTAAATTTTTACAAATTTTCCCTCAGTATTTAATTTTTTCCTATGCATAAAATTAAAATTAAAATGTTTAACAAAGTCACATAATTTTTTTTTAATAATCACAATTTCAATATTTTTAAGCTGATTTCATTTTAATATTCATAGAAGTATTTTTGCAATAATTCTTAATTACAGGCATAAATGTTCATATGGATTATTTCAAATAATTAGCGCAGTGCTGTGCCACTTTTTATGGCTGCACAATGCTATTTTTTTGTGTGCTATGCAATTTTTAAATTCTGTCATGCTGCCTTTAAATTTATTTATTACCTAGAATAAATATTATTATATTTTAAAAGTTGAAAGTTTAAATTCCATATCTTACTACCTACTAGGATGGTGATAAGCTTTGACAGAGCATTCATTATTAGACGTTAACTGCATTTTTTTTTTTTTTTTTTTTTTTTTTTTTTTACCCACGCACTCTGCAATTTTAGTTTTCCGCTCTTAAAAGCCATAATACTATAGGAGTATTCCTATAACAGCAATAAAGGGTTAAAATCATTCTATGTTGCACACAATATGTTTTAAAACCTCAAGGACCGTTGACATATCGATTTCAAAATGAAGCATTTTTTTAGCCTTAGTTTAAAACTTTAAAACACATCTCAAAATCTGCAATTTTAACTAAATTCTGAAGTATAATATATAAATTACATATTCTCTTAAATTATACTTATAAGACAAAAATACGAATTTTAATAAACTTTGTTGGCCTAGTAATTAAGAAATTATTGCATGCGTTCGGAATTCTAGATTTTAGGTAGCATGTTTGAAGAACATATTAACTTATTAGCCCCCTACATGCTATTTCTTTCGGTCAGCAATTAAAATATCGTCTCCAAAAAATAACGTTACGTTATATAAGCCAGCTGTGAAACAAAGCAGACGTATCATTGCACGGTTAAATACGAAAAACCTGTACTGCAATTTTTTTTTTTAACTCCTAAGCATCGCACATTTCCAAGTTTAATACCGTCGTAATTGGGGGGAAAAAGTACTTTAAAATGCAATTTGTTTGAAAACTGGATCTCAATTTATTTGTGAGTTATTAATTTTATTGTAGTTTTTAGCGACATTTGTTTAATGTTGGCAAATAAATTACTCCATTGCTATAGAAAATAACGTAAAAATAGTTGGAAAATAGTAATTATATCTTTTTGTAGCCATTTTTCCATAACAACGGGGGGGGGGGGGATGTAATTTAAATACGTGCTATTTTGAAAAAATATAAATGAATGATTTCTGATAAAACATGGAGCTATTATACACTATATTTAATTTTAGGTAACTATATTAATGTTACAAACAAATGACGGCATATGAACCATTAGACAACCGATACTTTTTCTCGAGTTTCTTGAATGACGACATCGCTTTTTGCTGGATTTGTGTATTATTCAGCTATGGTGACGTCATATTCATACTTCACTGTAGATGTTGTTTAAGATTGGAACGTAAAGGTGGAATTCTTCAGCGGATGCGAATGACATTATTTTATACAAAATAAAAGCGTGTGTTTTAAGTCTTAAAACTGTAATATATTTTGTACTATCTACATTTATATACATATATATAATTTTTTTTTCATCGGGGGTGACAGAAGAAGAATTTCTGTTTTCTAGTTTAATTATTCGCTGGGAACAGTGTTGTATTAACACTCGATTACTATCCTTGTATCTGTCAGATACATAAGAATATATATTTTCAAAAATAAATATAATTATTATTAATTTAGATTAAATAGGGGAAAGTTGTACAAAGCCGGGTTGGCGGGTAAAACCGGGTAGCGCTGTTTCCTCCTTAATTTGAACCTTTATTTGTCGGCCAACACCAGGAATTGCTTGTGGAAAGTCATTACGGCATATGTAGCTGAACGAAGCCCTACTGTGTGCAGTTATTTTTTGTATGAAAGATTGCGTTTGAATTTCTCTAAAAAAATTATTTTGTTTGTTTCTAGGTTTTATGCATATATTAAGTGTTTGGCAGCATATTAAATACTGGTAAGTACTATATTTAATTCTTTGCTTTCCTGCTAGTATTACAACAGTTTTACTGATCTGTTAATATAGGACTGAGAGTAGTGACGTCATGTTTAAAAATCTGTGTTAGATCGGGGGGTAAAACCGGGCACTTAAGAGTGGGTCAAAAACGGGTGTACCCGGTTTTGTCCTGCTCTCATGGAATGATTTATTTGAGATAGTTAATACTTTAGCATGGAGTTTTACATTGCAATTTAAGGCTATTAAGTACTGTTAACCCTTTGATGTGTCATTCATGGCACCTCTAAACTTATATTACAAACAAGAGGTGAGGAAGTGGTTGCTTCCAATACTGGGCGATCTGTAACAATTTTCTAAATTAGAAAAATATTCAAAGCTGCATTTATTAGAGCAGTAGTTACAAATACTCCAATCAGATGGTTTGAGAAAACGGGGATTTTTCCTTACAACAACGATGGTTTTCCTAAATCTATTTGCTCCTTCGGAAATGACCTAGAAACCCATGAAAGTCAATGATGAAACACTTAAGTTTGCGCAGCCATAGGTTGGCATAGTTGCAGCAATAACTGTTTCTGAAATATGACAGGATAATGAAGTTCATCTTCCCACATCTAAAAGTGTCGACATCACACATCCAGCAGTTGACAACCTCCAGCCTCTTCTATCGAGATCTGATATTGTATAGCCAGCAATCTGCATTTCCAGTTTCAATTAAAATGTTATTACTCCACCCCAGGAAGGCGTTAAGAGTGAGAAAAGAGTTGACAAAAGAAAGGGAAACTGTTATTTTAAATACTTCGCCCTATAAATTAGAGCTCGAAACAAATATTAAGGAGAAAGAAGCCAAACAGTCTGCAAAACGAAAAAGGAAGATTCTTAAAACGAAAATAAGAATCAACAGGCAAAGAAACCAAAAAGGTTGACAAGGCATCCTCAGAAGATGAAGAAGATAATGTAACTTGAATGTTTTGCAATGAGCTTTACTCCAATTCTAAATCCAAAGAAAGTTAAATACAATGTGTCAAATGCCACGGATGGGCACATGAAGCATGTAGTATAAAGGAGAATATCATAATAAATTTGTTTGTGATTTTTTCAGTTAAATTAACCAGCGTAAAATAAATAGGCATATTCAATGTAGATAATTTGCGACAGATTTATTTTTGACACATGGAAGAACACATGTGCAATTTCGTTTTGTTAAACATAACAAAAATGTATTTTTTTTACTATATTAAACAAGATTTAAAAAAAAAAATCTCCAGGAGTTTAAAATGGATACCCGGTTTTACCCAACCAGTGGGGTAAAACCGGATTTTTGCATGTGTCTGAAAAAAGCTAATTTTCTATATAATCAATTACATTTTTTAATGAAAAGCGTATATTTTTTGTATAGCTAAATATTCATTTGATATTTAAAAGGGTGTTCAGAGTTTTTTTTCGCATTTGATTGCATTTGAGAACAACAAACATTTATGGTACCCGATTTTGCCCTACCTTCCCCTATATATTTTCAAAACACACCTGGATTCATTGTGAAAGAAGATGTTGTGGGGGAAGAAATCTAACATTCATCCTTTCCAATACTTTTAATTGAGAAAACAACTTGATCCATGAGCGTACGTAGGATTGCCCTTGGGAAGAGGGGTTTTGGGGTGAAAGATACTTGGTACTTACCTCAGTCGCGAAAAACATGAAAAATTTTCAATAACATTTTCAAAAAACAGGAGGGGCCAAATCCTTTCCTCCCGAAACAAGTTTTAAAGGATCTACTCATATATTTTTATTTAAAAAAAGTCATTGTAACTAGAAACCTAATAAGTAACACCCCACCCTTTCCTTTCACTCTTGCACACACACACAAAATGAAAAAAAAAAATCCTGGCTGTGAATTTTAATTCTGAAACACAACAGAAAAGAGAAAAAATGCAATGATTATGGTAAGCAAAAGTTCATGAATGAAAAGTGCCAAGCTAACATAAAAAGACGCTTACATTGGCAATGAAACCTAACGAAAAATCTTTCAAGCACAACTATCGGTCAATGAAACTACAGAAATACAATATTCACTTCAATCTCAATCAAAGAAAGATCTTTATAATCTCTCAGTACAGTAGAACGGAATTATCCGACTTAATTGGGACCGAACCTACATCGGAAAATCGAAATTTCCGGATAATCGAGAATTTATCATTAATCATCTACTTTAACATGTAACATAGTCATTGAACTGCTGTTATGTGTACTTAAACTGTCAAATAAATATCTAAATTCAAATTATATATGAAAATAAATTTATTTTGCTACAAAAAACTTATAATGATTTAAATGGAAGCTTCATCTAGCGTAAATTGAAAATCCTTTGCCCTGCATCTCTGTCACGAAGTTTTCTTCAGAGGTATCACACTGTACTTGTTGTTCCAACCAAGCAAGACAGATTTAGAATTATTCAAAAGCATCATTAGTACCAGCCTTTACTTGGGAATCCTTCTCGCCTTCATCATCCTCTTCTTCTTTGTCTTCTTTTGGAGATGTCGGACTTTTGCAATAGTTTCCTCATCATTAAGCAATTGGGAGCCTGCATCTTCCATGTCACAATTCAACCAATCTGTGATTTATTTGATCCCAAGTTTTCATAACCTAGCATCGTGCTAAAAAGGTTTGAAAATTCAGTAGCACCATTTATCGCAATGGCTGTAACATTTTCATCTGCGTCAATTGAAAAATTCGACAAAAGTTTTCACCAACTTCGTCTTAATGTCGCGATTAGGGTTGCCAGATTGTACGTTTTTCTCGAGCCTATCGTACAGTGTACGTTTAAATTTGTCCCGTACAACGATTTCTTCCGTTTTTCTACCAACTCTTATTTTTGATAATTAGATTTTTTTTTCTTTTTCAGTTTGCTTCAAAATTTCACCTTTTGCCGAAAAAAAAAATGTTATACACATGCGCATTAAATTTAAAAACGGTTTTTTTTCTGATCAGGATGGCAAAAATTTTGGGGGTACAATAACTGCGCATTCAAGAGCACTTGGATAGGATTAGATCCCCTGAACTTGACATTATTATAGACTATATTATCTATATCATATTTTTTTTTTTTTTATTTAGTATATCTGTATCTTAAGTTTAATATTTTGTTTGGTTTATTACCTCCCTTTATGCTTAAATACAAATTGACATTTTCATGATCATCATTGAATTGTAGGATATTTTGTTTAACTTTGTTCTTACAATTCAATTGATTTTTCATTCATAATGGGATGACTGCAAATTTAGTTAATCAGTGTTAATAGAATAATGTAATACAAATGCAATTCGAAAATAATGAATAAATTGATTAATTAAGACCTTCTTTTTAAACAAATTTGTTGCCGAAAACATCACTGGGACGTTCAACATAGTTTAGCATGGTATAAAAAAAGATGACAGCACGGTAAAATCAAATAGATAAATCTGGAAACCGTAGTCGCGTCATATATTCCCATACTTCACTGATCATATAAAGGCAGTCTTTAATGTTGACAGTTTTCCAAAACTCAAGTATTGAAACTGCAACAAATGTAGAATCTCTTTCAAAAAGTAAGGATGATGACGCTAATTTCAAAGAAACCCGAAAAAAGGGGAACCAAAATATTTATCTGTACACCTAATTCGGAAAGGACCGGTTGCATACAGAAGGAACGTGAAGAAAAAAATTCTGAAAAAAAGGTCGGGAAACCGACGTCGGTTTACGGAGAGTTCCGATTAAACAGGGTCGGATAATCGAGGTTCTACTGTATATATATATGTTTTTTAATTCTTGCTTTTTCGAAGATTTTTACTCTGCAGACCCTCCCCATTCTCCTTGTATGCGCACATTACTTGGTTTCAGTGATAGTAGGGAGCAAAAACGCAGAAGAGTGTGTTAAAATTGTTTTAACATATTAACATAAAAAAATAATTGTATTGCAAAATGTAACAAATAAGACTTATTACAAAAATCCAAAAATAAGCATCTGGCAACATTAAAGACTGCCTTTACAAAGTAGAGAATTGGAGAAGTTTTTTTTTTCTTTCTTTTAGCAACTTTTAAGATATTTTTAGCACACACATGGACTTTAAAAAAAAAACTGTCTTTGACGGAGGTTCACGAGAATCAGAAACCCCTGATGAAACGCCTTAGCTCCTTTTTCTCTTAGTATTTAACTTTTTAAAAATCATTTTGAGAAGAATAAATTTTACTTTTTTTTTTTTTTCAAAATCATCAGAAAAAAGGAAAAATTTAGTTAATTAAATTTTTAAATCTGGGGAATAGCAATTGAGCTTCCCCCCCCAACACCCTCTCAGGAGCCCATGGTGCCATCTACTGAATGTATATGGAACTATTTTAATATCCATAAGTGGAAACGAGTGAGCAATAACTCAATCAACATCCCTCATTAATTTATCAGTTCTCATTACTCCGTAACTTCAAGCACCGAAAAATGCCACAAACTACCACCATCCACAATATTTTCGGATATACCATTTACAGAACAAGTTGTTATCGACAAGTAACTGACAAATTCAGATTATCGGAAGTGTCGAACGAAATAGCGCTTAATATTGATCAAAGAGGCATCTGGATGGGATAGGGGACCGATTTGTTCCTTATAAATAATGTTTCGTTATCGATATATCGTGTTTTCACTGAACTGAATTTGGAAAGCAGATTATCGATGGATTAGTGACGATACGGTTAGAATTTGATTATTTTCTGGAAAACAAGCCCTGTTATAGATTTAGGTAATTGACTTCATGGATCATGCTCGAATGCATGAATTTTTCAGAAATTCGCGCATGTTCGGTAAAAATGAATTATGGAAGCCGATAAAGGTATCCGAATAACCTTTTAGTTTAGTCATAAACCTACTTGTTAGAGAAATAATAAATTGTTGCAAGTATAAAATAAATATGGTAAGATCCTTAGTTAAATGCTTATTTCTGCTGGACTCGATAAATCATTTCGCAATCATTATTCTGCTTGATGCAATTGTTTAAATTTTTTATCTTAAAAAAGAAATCTATTTCTTTTTAATCTTTGGCTAAATATAAAACTTTATCAACATAGATTATCTGTTTTGTTTGAAAAACTAATAAAGTTAATTCACTTAACAGTGAAAATAGAGATAACAAACGGGTACTTCTCTGTTATAGGGACCTTGAGAATTTTTGTTTCTTTTGAGATAGAAACAAGAACAAAAAATCATGCGTCCATCATAGATTATGAAACACTTTCCAGCACATTCAGAATACTGTAACAAAGCCTCACAGTTTATTAAAGTGAAAGATGGCGTCTAAATAAACTGTTTGGAAAATACATAACGCATTTGAAAACTCAATTTCTGCAATTACCACTAGAGTCTGTTTATCCAAAAGGCACGGGAAGCAAGAGCTTCCCCTTTAAAATTTAAGGGTCCCCAAAATAATTATAAATAAGGGCTTTTTATTTTATATATTTATTTATTTATAAATTTATTTTGTAAGGGAAGACTGACTGATGCAAAAGAAAATCCACACTACTTCAGGAAATTTATATAACCAGGAAATCTGAATATGATCAATAGGCTATTAACCTATCATACACTCTAAATAAAAAGGAGTGAATAATCACTCTATCGCAGAGTCAAAATATACCCAACCTCTTTAGAGTGACTATTCACTCTGAGCAAAAGTGAAATTTTTGACTATCTGAAAGAGTGAATGGTCACTCCTGGGAAGTGAATATTCACACTAAACAAGGGTGGATAATCACTCTTTCGGAGGAGTGACTATTCACTCTTGCCAAAAGAGTGCGGTTTTTCATACCTGGTAGGAGTGAATAGTCACTCTTTCATAGGAGTGAATGTTTTCTCTTTTTATTTTGCGTTTATGGGCATTTTAAAAGAGTTACATCTTTTACAGTATGCAATGAAAATAGATACAAGCATGATAATGATTGGAATAAAATACTTTATTAGCAATATTTATTTAATTCATAGTTTGTAACACTAATTGAAGTTTTAAGGAAAAAATCAGTCAAATTTAGATATGAATTTAAATTAGATAACTGACAGAAACAAACTAATATATTTTATTCCAATCTTATTCTTTGTGTTTGCTTTTATTGCATGCCCTTATAAAGATATTACTTTTAAAGTTTTATAAATAACTTTTTAATAGGTGGATGTTATATCTTTAACAATGTTTGATTTCATTTTATTTTATTATTTTATATATATATATATATATATATATAAATTCCTATCTTTTTACCGCACTTTTCCCGTGAATAATTACTATTTTTGCAAAGTCCTATTGTTCTAAAATATTTTTCATTTTTTCACTTAGAAAACAATGCTTATATACTCACATCTTTTTTTTTTAAATGAGTTCTAAGCATGATTTAACTATTAAGAATGTGTATTTTTTTTATCCGCTGTGATTTGTTTTTGTTTTATTTAATATGATCATGAAGCATAAATTTTAAGTTCTCTGGAATATGTATATATTTTTCTTTTAAACATATTCCTTAACTTAATCATGATTTCTAATTTTCGCCCATCATTGCTGAAAACAATACTTATTAATGAAACGACACGGTAAGCCTTATTTAATTTAAATTTTTTATTCCCGTAGATATTGTATTTTGGAAATATGAGCTAAATAGATTTTATATGTTTTATAGGAAAGGATTGACCTAGGAAATAGAAAAAAATAAATATAAAAATAAACACATTACATTTATCTGTATCTGCATGAATTTTAATAAAAATAAAGTAAATGACTGCATATGAAAAGTTCTTATTGTTTGAAAAAAAATTAACATAAAAAAGTAGTTATTAATCTCTTTAAAAAGATATTCAGTCCTATATTATGTAAGTATATATGAACTTTTTAAAAATATACTAAAGCTATCGATAAACTTCAAAACAGGCATACAAAACATCTTATTTCAATGCTTAAATATCATGTTTTATTTTTTAGTGTCAAAAATTACGTGCATCAAAAACGTAGAAAATGCTTTTAAATTGAAGGAAATAACTGATGCAGAATGTCTATAATTATTTTTTTAATATTACTCAGTCTCAAAATTTTAAAATCATAAACCGCAGGAAAATACTATACATACAGTTTAAAAAAATTAATGTACCAACCTTTTCGTAATATCATATTTAACTTCGAAACAATAATAATGATAATAAATACTCTAAGCAAGGCCGTAGCCAATGGGGGGATCATCAGGGTTTGATCCCCTCCGAAATTTTTGGGGGATGACTATAAATATGTCATTAACTATCAGTTAAGACGACAAAAATTCGAAATTCAACAACAGTCAAAATTCAAAAATCAAAATTCTATGCGAGCATATCTTTTTTGTTTGATTCTGTTAATAGATTGAAAAAAATGAAAGCAATTTCTAAGAAATATTTAAAGTTCATACGATTTTTCAGAATCGGACGCTGTAAAAATAAAATTATTACAAAAGCTCGATACAAACTGTCACAATGGTTTAGCCAAAAATGGTTAGAAAATGTACTTGAAAGACATTTTTGGCAATAAAACTTTTGAAAACAAATGTGTAAAATGTCAAATATTAATTTAATTGGCACTAATTTCAATACGTCACTGAAGAAGCATCTTTCATTTGCAATGAAAAAGGTTTAAAGTAACTTTTGCAATTATATTACATTGAATTACTTGAATTCACAATAAAACTTAATTAAACTCTAACACTTGTCTCTATTCAATCAGTAAAAAAGAAATCTAAAATAAGTCAAGATTAAAATTCATCTCCGAAATGATTTTCTCGCTACGGCCTTGACTCATTGACAAAATCCAGATGTCTTCGACTTAGTCAGCTTAGCAAACGAAACAGATAATGAAAAAAATTATCTGTTTCGTTTGCAAAGCATTCGATCGTTGGCAAAAGTGGGAAGAATAAAATATTTAGACTAATTTTTAATTCACATTGGCCGTTGTGTGTTTTTCAATTGTTAAAACAATTATATTTCAAATAGAGGTCTGCACGGGCCGAAATTTCCAGGCCGCGCCCGGCCCGACTCATAGAAAAAAAATCGGCCCGGCACGGCAGGGCCCGATACAAAAATTAAAAGGTCGGCTCCGGTAAAAAACTTAAATGTTCGAGCCGAGACCGGTCCGGCCCGAGTGAATGTCTACAAAGCATTGATTTTTACGTAGATTTGTTTATCTTAACATATATCTCAATTATAAACGAGTAGTTCTGGCCAAAAATATTTATCTTAACTTTTTTTTTTCTTTTTTTTTTTTTATGTTTATAATCTTCATGTTTATAGAAATGCATCAGGCTGCGATATATATTTTTTAATGAATCTCTATTTCTTGTATGTAAATAAATGTTTCAGTTATCCTTAATATAATTGTTAAACCATATTCCATGTATTGAAGTGCTAAAAATCTGAAAAATGCTATACAGTAAAATCTTCTAAGACGGAATTGAATAGAAAGAAAAATGCGTTATAGACAAGTTCGCTTCTTAGCAAGTATAAATGTATGATATATTCTTTTCTTACGTATTAGTGGATTATTTTTGCATGGATCAACACGTTTTTCAGTTTAAAACAGGGTTCTGCCATAGGCAGGTTCCTTTTCACACGTTTTCTATATTTTAATTTAGCTACTTTTAATAAGCGCACAAATCTACTGTTCTTTAAAAAGAATAAATTTTAATGTTTTAGTATAGGATAATGGCGATTAAAAAATGTATGCATTGTTTGCAAAAATTTTTGTCCAGGCCTAATTTAACTGACTTTTGAAAGGACCAGGTCACGGTGAGATAATGATTTTCATACAGGCTGGGTCAAAACTAAGACTGAAAATTTTGAGCCGTAAAGACTAGGAATGAAGCCAGTCCTGGCTCTGTACAGAAATAAATGAGTTAGGCCCGGTCCGGCCCGAGCCTTCCGAAAAAAGTATGGTCCGGTCCCGGTCCGAAAGGAGTGGAGACCAGGACCGGACCGGCCCGAGTGCCGTGAATGAAAATCGGGCCGCGGACCGGTTCGTGCAGATCTCTAATTTCAAACCGCTACATGAAGAAGTATAAGACAATCACTTGTCTAGGAAATCAATTTTCTAGGAATAGAAATCAGCATAACACACCTCGATCAATCTTTTTCTATACAACACATAACCATTTAGCTCATAATCAGACATAGCTACACGAATAAATGGTTAAAATTAAATAAGACTTACCTTATGTGTTAATGATATCCAAATCTGTTAATCCTAAGATGGCGGGCAAAAAGTGATCATTTTTCTTATCTTACAAGGACGTTGTCACCTTGCTGCTCTGATTGGTTAATAAGTAATGCATACGTAAGTCACTCTTTCAGGAGTGACTACTTCAATCTCGATAACGGAGTGAGAGATTTCACTCCTTTCTAGAGAGTGGAAAATTCACCTCTTTAAGGCGTGTATTTTTACAAAATGTACTCCAAAAAGAGTGAAAATGCCTGTCACTCTTTCAAAGAGTGAACTTTTCACTCCTCCCAATTTTAGACTGTATGACATCCTGTTGTGTTGGTTAGAAACCCACTGGAATAACTTAACATTGCAAAAACTATATATAATACAAATATACTCTATCTATAGAATATGTAAGGAAGAAAAAAAACCTTAATGAAAAATATGTGAATTTGACTAAGCAACTGCGGGGAATAATATTTGAGCTACTGATTTCTTTCCATGTATGAAGGATTTAGGTAACACTTTTCCTCCGTGAAATAGCGTCCCCAAAATGACACTGTGCTTCACCTACATTCAAAGGTTAATCAGTCCCTGATTGCCATGAATAGTGAAAATAGTCCGAATTTTTTTTATGCAGCCCTGTATACGATTTATAGATTCATATGCATACTACATAGTATCCTAAAAAGTTAGTTCAGTTAAATGCATAGCAGAGTTGAAAATTTCCCTTCAGAAAATTTCCCCAATAACCAGAAATATACTTGAGATCTTTTGTGCAGCCATGTATAAGATTTATAGAATTTATACACCTCAAGTAATATGCAAAAAATTAATTAAATTTTTAAAAAAGCGTACCACAACTGAAAACACACTTCCAGCAATTATTGTTCATAGGCAGTACTGTAGCCAAATTCTTTTATGTGTCCATGTAAATAAACGATAAATTATGTACACACCATATTCTACAGTTAGCACCTTATAGTAAGCCTCAGTGACGTATATAAATTTCAATATGTTTAAAATATCCTATTATCATTATAAACCGCAAACGATTTTCCCCCATAGACTGTAATGTATCGGAATTCTTTTGAGTGCCCCTGTAAACGAATCATATATTCTACACACTTCATTTTTAATATCGAACATGCCATAGTGAAACCCAATAACATATATCAATTTCATGGCATTCTGACTATATTTGTGCAAGTTAGAGCACGGACAGACAGTCAAACTCAATTTGTATACACTTGTCAACTATGTTGCACAGTGAAGCAGCACCGAAAACTGGCGATATGAAGCAATTAAAATAATAAAACTTTATAAAAAATCACCATAAAATAAAAACAATACATAGGACGCGTTTCCAGCTAAAAATATAACAGCTCGTCATCAGCTACAGTAAACACGTATCCGTAAGCGGACAAGTGTCCGCTTACGGACACGTGTTTACTGTAGCTGATGGCGAAGTGCATATCATTGTTTGTTTATTTTTTTATTATTTTTTAAAAGTATAAAGATACCTTTCGGACACCCTATATTATTTTTATTAACAGTATAACGTAAATTCAACTTCAGTTTTTTTTAAAGACATTTTAATGTAAATATATTTAAGTGAACGCATTGTAGAATCTCTTTTAAAAATATCATTTCAAATGAAAGCTTCTTCGTTCACAAACATAACAAATGAAAAGTTAATGGAAAAGTCGAAATAGACCCTTCTTTCTCCTACTGCGGACAAATTTATTAGTTTAAAGTCAGAACTGTAAAAATTAAAAGTCCTTCCGGTCAGTGCCGGGAGGAAGAGGTAGATTTCATATTCCTTATTTTTTTAAAGCCAGCTTATATTATTCAAACACACGGAGCTCAAATTAGTGGAACCCGATTATAGAAGATTAAATACGAATTTTTGTCAATATTGAATATGAATGAGAATTTCGCGAAATTAGTCAGCGTTATCAAAGCTGGTTTTATTAAAGTGATTTATATTTGTCGCCAAATTCGGTGATATCCCGAATTATATTAATAATTATATTAACCCGAATTATCGGTGATAGCCCGCCATTTTAAAACAACATAATGGGTGCAACAAAGCTCACCAATGAACTTGGTCGAGACCTTAGTAATTCCTGTGCACATGCTCACTCATATCTAAATCGGTTGACATATGCGAGTGCTGTTGCAAGCAGAAAATCAGATTTTTTAAAATGTCACACACATTCGAAATTCAAACTGCTATATCTCGGCTTTTTTTAGATAAAGGCAAAACAAAAAATAATCCGGAATCTTTGTAAGAAGCTGAAACACATAAGAAAAAAATCTTTTTCAATTTCTAATTTTTTTTTTTTTTTTTTTTTTTTTGTACTTCATTTTAAATTAAATATTTTTTTTAATGGCCGCCATTTTGAAACAAGATGGCGGATAAAGTTAGCAAACGAACTCGGCCGAGAGATTGCTATGTACTATGCACATGCCTTATCACATCCTAATCGGTTCATAAATACGTGTATTATCGCATGACAAAAATCAGATTGTTTCAAAATATCAGCCATGCTAGAAATTCAAAGTGCTATAACTCAGCCATTTTTTAACATATAGACGAAACTAAAAATGCTCCAGAATCTTTGTATCAAACCCAAACACATAAGAAAAAAATATTTTTCAATGTCTAATTTTTTTGTGCCTCATTTTAAATTTAAATTTTTAAAAAATTTTTAAATGGCCGCCATTTTGAAACAAGATGGCGGATGAGGCTGGCCAACGAACTCGGTCGAGACAATGCTATGTACTATGCACATTCTTTGTCACATCTAAATCGGTTCATAAATACGTGTATTATCGCGTGATAAAAATCAGATCGTTTCAAAATGTCAGCCATGCTAGAAATTCAACGTGCTATAACTCAGCCATTTTTTAAGATATAGACGAAACTAAAAATGCTCCAGAATCTTTGTATGAAGCCCAAACACATAAGAAAAAAATCTTTTTCAATGTCTAATTTTTTTGTGCCTCATTTTAAATTTAAAATTTTTAAAAATTTTTTAAATGGCCTCCATTTTGAAACAAGATAGCGGATGAAGCTGGCCAACGAACTCGGTTGAGACATTGCTATGTACTATGTACACACGAAATTTTATCCAAATCGGTTCATAAATACGAGAGTTACAGCATGACAAAGATCAGATATATAATATATGGATATATATATATATATATAACCATTAATTAAACATAACCTTCCACCGTCAAATATTATGAATTAAAACTGTAAGTATTTAAAAAAAAAAAAAAAAAAAAAAAAAAAAAAAAAAAAATTAATATAAGAATTATTATGGAAGAAAAAGAAAAAAGTGGACACCGACAAAAATTGAAAAGCTTATACATTGAATTACGTTATCAAGGGCACAGAATTCAATGATATAAGCAAAATGGTTGTTTTCTGTGGGAAAAATAAGCAAAAGCTAAAAGTTATTTTCCCCTATGCCCAAACAACCATAAAATCAAGTGAATTGATTAAAAATGAAAGCAGAATAGAAACAAATAATATGAAATGGAAGAATCAATAAAACGTATTTAAATATTTATAGGATATAAAATATAAATAATAAACACCATACCGATTAATATTTCAGTATTTTACAAAAATCCACGCGCACATGGCTGCCAGTATATCAAAAAGATTAAGGTGAATAAAACAGTTAAGAAATCACAGTAAATGATACCAAAGGATGCAGTTAATACATTTTGATATAAAATTTGAAATACCTTGTTAAACACATTTAATCTAATATAAAATAATTAGATATTAATTACATTATTTAAAATGCACTATTAAATTAATTAATAACAGTTTAACAATATCGTCAAAATTTAGCTAAAAATACCCCCTGGTGTATTAAATTATAACTGAAATGTAGCTAGAAAAATTAACAATTAGAGCTATCTTAAAGATACAGATTTAGTGCTGCCATCTAGTATTACTTCTATTAAACAACTAACGCAAGATAAATATTTCTAAGCATTTGAATGTAAATAACTGTATAAATAATTGTAAGCATTTGAATGTAAATAACTGTATAAACAGCAAAACCAAACATATCCTTATATAGAGAGAATTATAAACCGAATATAAACCACACAATGTATTTAAAAACTATTGTAAATAAAATTTAAAAGCATACAATATATTCTATTAGCTAACTTATTTAAACTAAACTAAGAAATAAATAATTCTAGAACATTGATAATATATAGCATATAGTTATATGCTATAAAACAAAATAAAAATCAGTAATAATTAATATAAATAATTATTAAATATAAAAATTATTTTTTATGAATTATATATCAGATATTTATAAAATGAACAGGAAATAAAAAACATGTGGAAGTAAATAGAAGGTTAAATGATACTTAAATACCCATTACTTAAAAAGCACAAATATAGAGTGTGGATTATCTTCAGACATCCATAATAAACCATAAAGTATGAATGTGGGACATTCAAAAACATTAAACCGATAATAAATATTAAAAAGAATAGAGTAATAATAATAAAAATAATTACCCAATTTTAATGCAAACAGTATAACTATATTTATATTATACATACTTATATGTATATTATTCACTATAAGAATGGCATACTATTAGTAATTAATATGATACTGTCCTTAGTAAATTTAAAATTTAATAACAAATAATTGTAAATTAGATTAATCAATAATTAGGCTAATTATAATATTAATGAAATTCTCCAATTACATATAAAATATCAAATCAACATCCATATAAAATACGTAACAAAAATATAGTAATAATACAAGAGCCCCCATTTTTTTTTAATATATAATTAACCATTGCGTATTATCCAGACAACACCACCCTCCTCCGTACTCTAACATCTACCCACCCAACCAACCTATAATATTTTTTTTATATTATTTTACAATTTTTAAGTTTTTATAGATATTTTTTTATTTTATAATTTTTTTGTAATTTTGTTTACGCATGTGTTAATTTGTTTTAATAGATCATGTAAGAAAAGTACTAATTATATATTAATGAATATATGAATTTTTTTGGAAAACCATGATTTAATGCATCATAAATTAGTTTTTTAATATTATTGTTAATGAGGGGAGAAGAACATAAACATTTTATTCTATATAAATGATTAAGTATTATATTCCGAAATACAGAATGATGTAGACAAGATTTAAAATTTGTAAATGTATTAACTTTGAATTTAAATTCTTTACGTTTGTCATTTAAATCTGTGATTGTTTTATTGTCTTTGATTGTAATTTTAAGATCTAAGAAGTTAATTGTATTGTTAGATAAAAGGTTTTCCGTTAATTCCAAATTAGTGGGATAATCAACTTGAAATCGAGTAATTGCAGATTGATCAGTATCAATTAAAATGATGTCATCAATATAACGATATAAATGTAGATTATTATTAGTAAAATTACGTTCATAATGATATAAGTATAAGTCTGAGAGTAAACTGGAAGTACAACCGCCTTGTGGTATACCGACATGCTGTAAATATAAAGTATTATCTTGCAATATATAATTATTATAGATAATGAAGTTAGTTAAAGATTTAAAATATGCAATATCTATATTAGATGGTAATTCCAGTTTTTTATAATATTTTTTAAATAATGCATTTATAATTTTATGTAAATCTAATAGGTCTATATTATTAAAAAGATCTTTGAAGTCATATGTCGTTATATTATAAACACAATGAAGATTTTTTAAAATATTAACAAGTTGATAGCTATTTTTTATACAATGTGTATTATCATTATTTGTAGTAAGTACATATAATTGATTAAGAATTTTTAAGAGAAGTTTATTGGCTTTATTATTATATGTATTACAACCAATAGTAACAGTCCTAAATTTAATAGGAGTTTTATGAAATTTGGGAATAAGAACTAAATATGGATAATTAAAATTAGTAGATAAAATATTTAATAGTTTATAATAACTTCGAATTTTACGATTATTTACAATTACAGTTTCATTAGTTTTTTGAAATGACTTATTAGAAGAAATAGAATTTGTAAGAAGTTGGTGATAATATGATTTACATATAATAGCATAATTGTTAGGAGATTTGTCTACATATGTAATAACGTAGTTTTTTTGTAATTTAGTAATTTGTTGGAAAAAATGCTTTGTATTAATAGAAACCAAATCAGCAATATTATTTTTTAAAGCCATAGTTAATTTTTCAATTACTAATATCTTCCATTGATTAAAATATTCAATAGGCTTATTATAAGAGATAGAAATTTTATAAATAAAAATATCAATATCATATGTAAACTGTTTGATAATAGATTTAGCATTAAATTTAGATGGAAGTCTATATTTAGTACCATAACCCATTAGTTGTTTCAATTTAAAATCATGAACAATATCAAGATTTCCAGTGATTATATGTCCATGATCATTGTTTATGTATTTTTTTAGAGTGGGGTCTTTGCAGTTACACGGAAAATTACTTGCAGCAGATGTATTTTTTGAAAATGTATTGTAGTTAAAAATCTTTCTCCCAATTGTATTCGGAAATTTAAAGGTTTTTGATATATGAAGATTACTGATAGGAAAAAAACAATTTTTATCATTAATTATAGAATTGATATTAATTTTATTAAATATGTGATTTGAAAAAGTAATTATCATTTGAGTATTCATGTTCTGAATTTTGTGGGGTTTTTTTTGTAAATTAATATTTAAAAGATTAACCCTACTCATAATAATGTCAAAGTAAATATCAGAGAAATGTTTAGAGAAAGATTTACTTAGAAAGACATTTAAATGTTGTACAAGCTGTTTCTTTTTAATAGCAAAGATGTTTTTTCGAATTAACAACCAGTTATAATTCTCTAAGTAATTTCGTTGAAGATCATTAATTTGTTTTGTGATAGATTTTTTGGAAACTACAACTGATGATGAACCCTTTCCGCATATATATATATATATATATTTTTTAGGTAGCTTTCATTACAAAAAGGTACCTATTGCAGCCGTTCGGAGGAAAGCGATTTCAAAAAATTTTGGTATATTTTCAACGACCATGACCTCCAGACCCCGAAACCACTCTCCGTTCAAAGGTTGATATATATATATATATATATATATATATATCTGAACTTTGTCATACTGTAACTCTCGAATTTATGAACCGATTTGGATGTAATTCGGTATGTACATAGTGCATACCAATGTCTCGACCGAGTTCGTTGGCCAGCTTCATCCGCCATTTTGTTTCAAAATGGCGGTCATTTAAATTTTTTTTTAAATTTTTAAATTTGAAATGTGGTACCAAAAAATTGAAAATGGAAAAATATTTTTTTCTTATGTATTTGACCTTTATACAAAGATTCCGGAGCAGTTTTTGTTTCGTCTATATCTTAAAAAATGGCTGAGTTATAGCATTTTGAATTTCTAGCGTGGCTGACATTTTGAAGCGTCCTGAATTTTGTCACGCGATAAAAAGCGTATTTATGAACCGATTTGGATGTAATTTCGTGTGTACATAGTACATACCAATGTCTCGACCGAGTACGTTGGCCAGCTTCATCCGTCATCTTGTTTAAAAATGGCAGCCATTTAAATTTTTAAGAAAAATTTAAATTTGAAATGTGGTACCAAAAAATTGAAAATTGAAAAAATATTTTTTTCTTATGTATTTGACCTTGATACAAAGATTCGGGAACAGTTTTTGTTTCGTCTATATCTTAAAAAATGGCTGAGTTATAGCATTTTGAATTTCTAGCGTGGCTGACATTTTGAAACGTCCTGATATTTGTCACGTGATAACAGGCGTATTTATGAACCGATTTGGATGTACCTTGGTGTGTACATAGTACATACAAATATCTTGACCGAGTTCGTTGGCCAGCTTCATCCGCCATCTTGTTTCAAAATGGCGGCCATTTAAAAAATTTTAAAAAATTTAAAATTTAAAATGTGATACCAAAAAATTGGAAAATGAAAAATATTTTTTTTTATGTGTTTGACCTTAATACAAAGATTTCGGAACAGTTTTTGTTTCGTCTATATCTAAAAAAATGGCTGAGTTATAGCATTTTGAATTTCTATTGTGGCTGACATTTTAAAACGACCTGATTTTTGTCACGCGATAACAAGCGTATTTATGAACCGATTTGGATGTTACTTGGTCTGTACATAGTACATACCAATGTCTCGACCGAGTTCGTTGGCCAGCTTCATTCGCCATCTTGTTTCAAAAAGGTTGCCATTAAAAAAAAATTTAATTTAAAATTTAAAATGAGGTATTAAAAAATTGGAAAATGAAAAAGATTTTTTTTATGTGTTTGGCCTTGATACAGAGATTCCGAAGTAGATTTTGTTTCTGAAAATTTGTTCTTTTGTTTATATCTTAAAAAATGGTTGAATTATAGCACTTTGAATTTCTAGTATGGCTAACATTTTGAAACGATCTTGTATTTGTCACGCGATAACACACGTATTCGCCTATTTCCATGTAAGAAGGCATGTGGATTGTATACATCAACATCTCAGCCAAATATAAGTTACTTTAAATAAAAGCAGCTGGGATAAAGCTGACTAATTTCGCGAAATTCTCATTCATAATGATTTAGTATTGATAAAAATTAGTATTGAATCTCCTATATTCGGTTTCCACTAAATTGAGCTTCTTGTGTTTGAATAATATAAGTTGGCTTTTTTAAAATAAGGAATTTGAAAGCTACCTCTTCCTCCCGGCACCGGCCGGAAGGACTTTTTTTTTTTGAACAGAGGGTGGTTTCGGGGTCTGGGGGTCATGATCGGTGAAAATATACCAAAATTTTTCGGAATCATTTTCCTCCGAACGGCTGCAATAGGTAGCTTTTTGTAATGAAAGCTTCCTAAAAGTATACAGAGATTAAAATCTAGTACTTGGTTTATTTTTTTAATGTAAAGTACTTTTAAATACACTGGCGAACGAATTTGAACTTTTAATCTTTCACAAAAGTGAAATTAGTTGTCTCTTATGCGGATTTTTTTGCTGATTCCGAATCTAGTTTTAGATTTACTCCGGCAGGTCTTATTTTTGAGATATTTGCATATTTCTATTTATGCAAATTTTGTAAATTTTACACAATTATTTGCAAATGTAAGGCATAGAGCATTATCAGATTGGCTTTTTTTGTTTTATGTTATGATTATTTTCTAGTTTACATTACAAAAAAGTTGTTTCTGAGATTATACTGGCATGTGACCATGAAATATTGTGCCCAATTTGCATATTTTTCATAGTTTTCTTAAAATGTTTCTTGACGTCCAAATATTTCTGCCACTCGCGTACGCTAATATGTATCAAAATCAGTTTTTTGTGCTGATTTCAAATCTGGTATCTGTTTGCTTCTATCCCGTCTAGTTTTTGTAAAAAGTGAAATTTTATTTTTTGGTCAAAAAAGCTACACTGTTAAAAATTTTGCTGCTTTCTGGCAGGTCATTCGACCGTTTTTTTTTTTTTTTTTTTTTTTTGAAAAAACGGTTTCATAACCATAATTTAACTATATTCTGACCATAAAATGGCTAATAATATGGTCAGAATAGTGTTAAAATTACGGCTGTGTAACCGTTTTCGGAAATAAACGGTCAAATGACCTGCCAAAATGCTGCAAATTTTTAATAGTGTAGAAATCGCTTTTTATGCTATTTTGTGATGTACTCCAACTAGATGGGATAGATTGTACTACTTTTTTCAATTATATAAATTGTTGTTCATGTCCCTGTTAGGAATCTGACACTGTTCACCCTTTTGAGAATGAGATACACACCCTAAAAAGCATCTTATATCGAACTTGTGTCAATATCGTACACACTGCAAATAGAAGCGTCTTAAATTTAGACACATATGTGACTGAAAAAGAATTTTAGACACTTAAGTGTCTTAATCTGAAAATTAAGACACTATAGATGTCTTAATTTAAGATACATAAGCGTCTTACTATGACCATGGTGTAAACGAACTGAGAATAATGTCTAAAATATCCGCAAACGTCTTATTTTAAGACACTTCATTGCTTTAAACGTGTCTTAATTTAAAACGTTTTGATTCTTCCGACGCAATAACCACCAGGGGGCACTAGCACTCCCAGTTGCGCATGCGTTTTAGATGTCTTCGTTCGAAGTGGTATACGTTGTAATTCAAACAAAGTTTGTTTTTATGTACGCGTGTATTTTAATTCGTTTTTTGCGAAATGTGAAGTACTGTGATTTTAATTCGTATTAACTTGGATTATTTATTTATTGAATACACACATCTGACGTGTGTGCTCGACATCAAATGTCTCTTAGAAGCTGTCGTCGATACAAGGGCGGGATAGACACAGAACAGAAGTAGACGACGGTTGAAGATTACACCCGGAAATTCTACAAAGCGTGTGCAATGGGCTTAGTGTTAACTCGTATCAATTTATATCAATAATATTGTGTTATTCATCTTCGTCCTGTCGAAGCTGGCAAAAAAAAGAAACTTTTGTCTGGCGGGTCCTGTTTTTAGGATGAAACATCTCATTCTTTAAAAAGTCCTTCCGGCCAGTGCCGGGAGGAAGAGGTAGCTTTCATAATCCTTTTTTTAAAAAAGCCAACTTATATCATGCAAACACACGAAGCTCAATTTAGTGGAAACCGAATATAGGAAATTCAATACTAATTTTTATCAATATAATGAATGAGAATTTCGCGAAATTAGTTAGCTTTATCCAAGCTGCTTTTCTTTAAAGTAACTTATATTTGGCTGCCAAATTCGGCAATTTCTTAAAGTGCCTGTCATTTTAAGACAACATGGTGGATGAGGCTAAGCAGTGAACTTGGTCGAGACCTTAGTAATTGCTGTGCACATGCTCACTCACATCGGAATCGGTTGATATATAGGAGTGCTGTGGCATGCAAAAAATGAGATTTTTCAAAATGTCACCCACAATAGAAATTGAAACTGCTATATCTGAGCCATTTTTTAACGTAAAGACAAACAAAAAATGCTCCTGAATCCTTATATCAAGATCAAATACTTAAGAAAGAAACCTTTTTCAATTTCTAAATTTTTTGCACCTCACTTTAAATATATATATATTTTTTAATTTAATGGCCGCCATTTTGAAACAAGATGGCTGATGAATCTGGCCAGCGAATTTGGTCGAGGTGTTGATGTATACTATCCACATGCCTTCTTACATCCAAATAGGTGAATACGTGTGTTATCGCGTGACAAATACAAGATTGTTTCAAAATGTTAGCCATGCTAGAAATTCAAAGTGCTATAAATCAACCATTTTTTAAGATATCAACAAAAGAACAAATTTTCAGAAACAAAAACTGCTCCGGAATCTAATCAAGGCCAAACACATAAAAAAAATCTTTTTCATTTTCCAATTTTTTAATACCTCATTTTGAATTTTAAATTTAATTTTTTTTTAAATGGCAACCCTTTTGAAACAAGATGGCGAATCAAGCTGGCCAACGAACTCGGTCGAGACATTGGTATGTACTATGTACAGACCAAGTTACATCCAAATAGGTTCATAAATACGCCTGTTATCGCGTGACAAAAATCAGGTCGTTTTAAAATGTCAGCGACAAGAGAAATTCAAAATGCTATTACTCAGCCATTTTTTTTAGATATAGACGAAAGAAAAATTGTTCCGGAATCTTTGTATTAAGGTCAAACACATACAAAAAAAGGCTTTTTCATTTTCCAATTTTTTGGTATCTCATTTAAATTTTTTTATTTTTTAATTTTTTTAAATAGCCGCCATTTTGAAACAAGATGGCGGATGAAGCTGGCCAACGAACTCGGTCGAGATATTTGTATGTACTATGTACACACCAAGGTACATCCAAGTCGGTTCATAAATACGCCTGTTATTACGTGAGAAAAAAATCAGGACGTTTCAAAATGTCAGCCACGCTAGAAATTCAAAATGCTATAACTCAGCCATTTCTTAAGATATAGACGAAACAAAAACTGCTCCCGAATCTCTTTGTCAAGGTCAAACACATAAGAAGAAAATATTTTTTCAATTTTCAATTTTTTGTACCACATTTCAAATTTAAATTTTTCTTAAAAATTTAAATGGCCGCCATTTTTAAACAAGATGGCGGTTGAAGCTGGCCAACGAACCCGGTCGAGACATTGGTATGTACTATGTATAAACGAAGTTACATCCAAATCGGTTCATAAATAAGCCTTTTATAGCGTGACAAAATTCAGGACGTTTCAAAATGTCAGCCACGCTAGAAATTCAAAATGCTATAACTCAGCCATTTTTTAAGATATAGACGAAACAAAAACTGCTCCGAAATCTTTGTATAAAGATCAAATACATAAGAAAAAAATATTTTTCCATTTTCAATTTTTTGGTACCACATTTCAAATTTTAAATTTTTTAAAAAAATTTAAATGGCCGCCATTTTGAAACAAAATAGCGGATGAAGCTGGCCAACGAACTCGGTCGAGAGATTGGTATGTACTGTGTACACACCGAATTACATCCAAATCGGTTCATAAATACGCCTTTTATCGCGTGACAAAATTCAGGACGTTTCAAAATGTCAGCCACGCTAGAAATTCAAAATGCTATAACTCAGCCATTTTTTAAGATATAGACGAAACAAAAACTGCTCCGGAATCTTTGTATAAAGTTCAAATACATAAGAAAAAAATATTTTCCCATTTTTAATTTTTTGGTACCACATTTCAAGTTTTAAATTTTTTTTAAAATTTTAAATGGCCGTCATTTTGAAACAAAACGGCGGATGAAGCTGGCCAACGAACTCGGTCGAGACATTGGTATGTACTATGTACACACCGAATTACATCCAAATCGGTTCATAATTACGGGAGTTACAGTGTGACATAGGTCAGATATATATACAGGGTGATTCATAAAAGATGGGCAGAACTTTAAGGGGTTATAGTACACTTAAAGACAAATAATATTAAATAGGAGACTAAGGGTCCCAGACGTATTCCCAAGGAGATAGGGGGCATTAAAGTTTAGGGTCCGAAATTTCAAATGATTATAAAACATGGAAAAATTGGCCGATTCGTTTGCGGTTTTTGCAAAAAATTTTCTTTATGCCAGTATTTTCTTGAAATAAAATTTTAAAGTTCAATTTCAAAAAATGCCGATAGGGGGCGCTTTAGACTTTGGAGTAACAAACAACTATTTTTTAACGTTATTTTTTGTATTTCTTTAAATGATTTCGAAAGCTTAGACTTAAACTTAAATTTTGATCTAAAAATCTGAGTCCTAACGAGTAGTTAAGTAGCATAAACTGAAATTTGAAACCCTTCTCCCCCCAGAACAAAAATCAGTTATTCCCGATCTTTGTGTCGTAGATTAGGCTCTAACTACTGCCGCGTTTTGCTAAAATTATTCTTTATGTCAGTATTTTCTTGAAAATAAATTTTAAAGAAAATTTTCAAAAAATTCCGATAGAGGGAGCTTTAGACTTTGGAGTAACGAACAACTATTTTATACCGTTATTTTTTGTGTCTCATTAAATGCTTTCTAAAGCTTAGACTTAAACTTAAATTTTCAGCTCAAAATCTGAATCGCTGAGCGTGGTTCAGTAGCGAGGGGAGGGGGTTCAAATTTCAACTTCTGAACATAGCTCAGTTTGCACTACTTAACCATGCCCAACGATTCTGTGCTGTGATACGAGGCAAAAATACAACTTTCGTCAAGGACTGCATAGTCGGAATTCACTCATAAAGGCACTGGCACAGTTGGAAACGTCGCTCATGCAAACGTTAAAGCTCCATCCCTGACGCTAGTCACCGGGTGAAGAAGGAAACAGAAAGTATGCAAATGTCAAATGGGGAAGAAGAAGAACACGTATGCAAAATTTCGACACGATTCAGGCATAAAAACCACTGAACGGTGAGTCAAGTGTAAGTCGCTGTAGTAATGAATCGGAAGATGGTGCCCTTCACGAATAAGGAAAAGGCTGAGATGCATTTAATTTACGGAGCGGCAGATGGAAATGGTGCAGAGGCACAACGAATGTACGGAGAGCGATTTCCCAACAGGCGGTTGCCTAACCGCAAAACTTTCGAGCGCTTGCACAGACAGTTGTGTGAGACGGGATCATTTCTCGCTTCCCGGTCGAATGCAGGTCGTGCAAAAAAGGACGAATCAGTAGTTGTTGCAGAAGCCATTCTGGATGTAGTAGCGGCGCAGCCAAGTACAAGTACACGAACAGTGGCTAGGCAGGTGGATACCTCACAGTCCATGACTTGGAGGGTACTGAAGGATGAACATTTGCTCCCGTTTCATGTGCAACGAGTCCAGAAACTGTCTCCAGGGGATTATCCAAATCGTATTGAATTCGCCCGCTGGTTTCTGCAGCAGAACGCGCTAAATCCACATTTTGGACGAACTGTGCTTTTCACCGATGAATGTACCTTCACACGTGAAGGTACATTTAACACACACAATGCACATGTATGGGCGGATGTCAATCCACATGCTACGTATCCACATGCTCATCAGAGACGCTTTTCCATCAATGTTTGGGCAGGAATCCTCGGAGACCACCTAATCGGACCGTGCCTTCTTCCTGAACGCCTCAACGGTAAAACATACCTCACATTTCTGCAACATGTGCTGCCAGACCTGTTAAACGTTGTTCCTCCACGCATCCGGCGGGTCATGTGGTTCCAGCACGATGGAGCGCCAGCCCATTACGTACGAGACGTCCGCAACTATCTGGACATCACATTTCCGAACAGATGGATTGGTCGAGGTGGTCCTGTTGCTTGGCCTGCTCGCTCGCCAGATCTTTCACCCCTCGATTTCTTTTTTGGGGGACGATTGAAGGCTCTTATGTATGAGACACCCATTGAATCCCCCGAGGAACTGGTCGCCAGACTTTCCGCCGCTGTAGGGGAAGTGCTCGAAAAGCCTGATGTTTTCGCGAATGTTCGCCGTTCCATTCTTCGCCGTTGTTCTGCGTGCATAACCTCTGGTGGTCACAATTTTGAACATTTATTGTAATTACATGTTAATAAATATGCTTTGGTAACATAATCCTAATTTGTGTCTTTTTACCTCGTATCACAGCACACAATGTGTGGACATGGTAAACTGAACTGTGCTCAGGAGTAGAAATTTCAAACCCCTCTCCCCAGACTCTTAACCACGTCTAACGATTCAGATTTTGGGCTGAAAATTTAAGTCTAAGCTTTAGAAAGCATTTAATGAGACACAAAAAATAACGGTATAAAATAGTTGTTCGTTACTCCAAAGTCTAAAGCGCCCTCTATCGGAATTTTTTGAAAATTTTCTTTAAAATTTATTTTCAAGAAAATACTGACATAAAGAATAATTTTAGCAAAACGCGGCAGTAGTTAGAGCCTAATCTACGACACAAAGATCGGGAATAACTGATTTTTGTTCTGGGGGGAGAAGGGTTTCAAATTTCAAATTTCAGTTTACGCTACTTAACTACTCGTTAGGACTCAGATTTTTAGATCAAAATTTAAGTTTAAGTCTAAGCTTTCGAAATCATTTAAAGAAATACAAAAAATAACGTTAAAAAATAGTTGTTTGTTACTCCAAAGTCTAAAGCGCCCCCTATCGGCATTTTTTGAAATTGAACTTTAAAATTTTATTTCAAGAAAATACTGGCATAAAGAAAATTTTTTGCAAAAACCGCAAACGAATCGGCCAATTTTTCCATGTTTTATAATCATTTGAAATTTCGGACCCTAAACTTTAATGCCCCCTATCTCCTTGGGAATACGTCTGGGACCCTTAGTCTCCTATTTAATATTATTTGTCTTTAAGTGTACTATAACCCCTTAAAGTTCTGCCCATCTTTTATGAATCACCCTGTATATATATATATAGATATATATATATATATATATATATATATATATATCAATTTTGAACGGATGGTGGTTTCGGGGTCTGGGGGTCATGATCGATGAAAATATACCAAAATTTTTTGAAATCGCTTTCCTCCGAACGGCTGCAATAGGTAGCTTTTTTGTAAAGAAAGCTACCTAATATGGCTAGTCGGATGTATTATGGATTACCTTTTAAACTGGTGCAAGTCTTTCTCCCTCACTGTGGTTGTGGTAGTTTTTAAAATTTCAAATCGAGGAATATTTCTTACCTCTTGCAGCAACTCAAGTAAGTTTCTTTATAGTAGTAAAATTAGTGTATTTTATGATTTTATTTATTGTACTAAACAAAATCCTGCATGAAATTTAATTAGTTTTGAATCTGTTCGCAAAAAACCCCACTAATTCTAGAAGTATATATTTTTAAACTTATGACGTTCTTTTTTATTACGAATTATATATTCAATGTCAGTTCTTAGTTTCAATGGATAATTTTTATCTCGCAGTAAATGACGGCCACAAGGAAGTAAAGAAAAAAAAACTTTGAAAGATGACCTAATGCTTTCTTACTTCCTGGCATAAAACCGCAGATTAAAAAAAGATAAATAAAGTAAATGAGACTGGTCTATTATATGAAGCTGCCTGTAAAAATATACATATGTATTTGATTTGCAATCAACTCTAATACTGATTTTTTTATTATTTTTAATAAAAAAGTAATTTGAAATTTATAATGGGAAAAAGTAAAAACCTCTAACTAGATTTCGTATTTAAAATTGTGGTAACTTTATTTATATGCACTTATACGAAAAATACAAAAATGACAGATGTTACTGTATATATTTAAGACGAAAGAAGTTTGGAAATCATAAGTTATTTTTTCCTCATGTTTTTAATATAGAATATGTACTTATTTGTTTTTATTGATAGTTGAATAGCTTTTGTGAGTACCCTCTGATCTACATAAAAACTTGCCCATGTGGAAATATAAATTTTTTAAAAACATAATTTTTAAATAAGTATTTTCTTTTTTTTTTGGGGGGGGGGGAAGGGGGATTTTGCATGAATTTTTGTAAAGCTGATATCTTAAATCTTGCACTGATTATAATGAAAGTTTTGAACTTTTAGAGTAGGACAAGTTTAAAAACGCAAATATATTTAACAAAATACCAAAGTCATTTTTTCCCCAATGTTATTAAAGTAGAATATTTATTTATTTATTTTCATTATTCATAGTTAAATGGCTGTTGTGATTATCAAGTGATGTATATGTAAAATTGCCTATGTGGCAATATATTTTTTTATATTTTCATTTTTTTTTGGGGGGGGGGGGGAGATTTTTGCAATTTTCGTACATCTGATATTTTAAATCTTTTTCCACATTCAACCGAGTATAATAAATATTTTGAACTTTTAGAGTAGGACAAGATTATAAAATATATATATATATTTATCTATGTACCTTAAAAGCCCTTAATAGCGAACACTTCGGGACCGCGGAATCTGTCCGATAATTGGAGATGTCTACTTTTTTGAGGTAAAAATATACAAATATGTATGTCTGCTGATTAAAAAAGTATTCGCTAAATAGAGGTGTTCGCTATTCGAGAATGTCCATTAACCTCCACAACGGATACTCCCGAATACCGGACATCTCAATTTAGACAACTATAATGCAGGGTTGCGTTTTTTGCAAAAGTACTTCTTGATTAAAGGAAGGGCAAACTGGGAAGTGCCCCGTCCCCCTACGACTGTAGTGCCCCCAAATTTGATGTGCAATATTTGTAAAGCTTATATTTTAAATCTGTTTCGAAATTGTACTGATTATAATCAATATTTTGAACTTTTAAAGTAAAATAAGGTTAAAAACAAAATAAATTAAAAAAAATCTAATATTTAGATAAATATTTTTTGTTTTTTAATCTTGTTCTACTCCTGAATTTCAAGATATTGATTATAATCAGTACAATGTCGTAAAAGATTTAAATTATCAACGTAACGAAAATTGTATACCAAAACTGAGAGCACCAAAAAAATCAGGCTGTATTGGGGTTGGGGGGAGGGGCAGGACCACAGCCAAATATTTTTCCAGGATTCAACGAGGTCAAACATGGCTACGTATGATGCTTACAAAAAAATGGATGCGATTCAGACGTTTGAAGTGTCTGAAATTCAGACGCAAAAAGTGTCTGAAAAAATTCAGACATTTTAAAATGTCTGAAAATTGAACACTCCATTTCAGACACTTAAGTGTCTGAATTTCAGACATTTTAATTTAGAGTGCACTGTTAAAAATTTTGCAGCATTCTGGCAGGTCATTCGACCGTTTTTTTGAAAAAACGGTTTCATAACCATAATTTAACTATATTCTGACCATAAAATGGCCAATAATATGGACAGAATAGTGTTAAAATTACGATTGTGTAACCGTTTTCGGAAAAAACGGTCAAATGACCTGCCAGAATGCTGCAAATTTTTAACAGTGTACAAAAGTACAAATTCATTTTACACAAAAACTGGAGGTGACATAAGGAAACAAATTGCAAATTTGAACTCACCATTGGCAACTACTTTAAAGTTGACAGTAATGTAAACATTACACCATTGAAAAATATGCAAATTAGGATTAATCACTAAGAAATAAATGCTAAGAATATGCAGATCATGACATTTATCTGAATCAAGTAGTCCAGTAGTTATTAACTAGAAAAGATAATTCAACCCGACATTTATTGTATCTAAAATTTGCATAAAATATCACAAAAAATCTTAAATTTGCATAAACATAAATATGAAAATTTCTCAAAAACTGGACCACCTTAAGAAAAACTGGAAGTTTATTCGGAATCAGCGCAAAAAACTTCTCTAGAATGAACCAATTTCATACTAATTTCAAATGCTAAAAGGTGTAAATTAAAACTTTAAAACCAGTAAAAATACATTTATTTCGACTCTACCCGAGTCATTTTCAAAAAAAAAAAAAAAAAAAAAGAAAATATTCTAAAATTGCGCGGCCTATGGAATACGATTATTCGATTTTCCCCGTATTTTATCATATTATGCACATTATTTTTTATTTGACTTGGCTGTTTATTTAATTTTATTTTCATAACCATTGAGTAGCTCGAGCCATAGTTTTGGTAAGTTAAATGATGCTGCAGCGTTACATATTGAACTTTTGTGCTTTACAATCTCTATGGTTTCTCTTATAATGGGTGGTTAGTACAGACAACTTACCTAAATTATGGCTCGAGCTACTCAATGGGTATGAAAATAAAAATAAAATAAGCATCCAAGTAAAAGAAAAAAAAAACGTGCACAATATGAAAGAATACGTGGGAAATTGAATGATGGCGTTTCATAGACCGTGCAATTTTAGAATATTTTTATTTATTTGTTTTGAAAATGACTCGGGAAGAGTCGAAACATGTAAATAGTCAAAATAAACGTATTTTTACTGGTTTTAAAGTTTTAATTTACACCTTTTAGCATTTGAAATGTGTATATTATCACACTGTCTTAAATTGAATCACTGTCCTATATATGAATTAATTCAGTTTTTCAAAAAAAAAAAAAAAACTTTGTTGTACAGCGACATCAGAATTGAATTTTCATTACATTGTAGGATCTCGTTAAAAATGATAAATATATAACCATAAGTTTTAACTACTATTCATTTTGAAATTGTATTAAATAAACCTTTCGCTATTATACCCAGGATTTCTTTCTAAACGGTAAACTATGTATGCCTAAACATCATAAAAATTTACAAATTTAAGAAATTCACGCAATACCGTCTTAAATACAAACTATGCTAACATAAACATAATTAACTTCATAATTACCATTAATTCTTCAGAAATTTTAACTTAGCATAGCTAATTTTACGAAGTGTTTAAACAACTCTGCAAAGGTTATACGTTTTGATGCCGAAGACCTTTAATTTACCTTTTAGACCTCTATTATTAAACAAATTGGGGTAATGAGAGAAAAAACAAGCCGCTTTCCAACACCAGCAGCTTCAAATTATCTGATTAACGTACAGCCCCTTATAATATTTTAAGTGCCTAAATGCAAATCAGTTGATTAAGAAATCCCATTAATCATACAGGAGCTAGAAGAACATTCGTTCATTTCCCCCTTTACCGGATTTACAACAACACCTAGGTGTCCCTTCATGCAACCTTGAAATTTTCTCCTCCTCCTCCCCCCCCCCCCCCCCACTCCCTTTCAAGTCTTGAGTAAATCGTTTTCTTTATTTTACTTAATCATCATAAGGATCAGAATTATGCGTTTTTATAGCTCCACCTGAGTGGCAACACATATCGCATTTATTTAAGAATTTTATTTTATTTTTTATCTCTTTTCATGGTATCGTATTTCTCAAACGTGCAGTCACGTTTCTGATACGCCTGGGGAAACCTCGTAATAATCATTAACTCTGGCTATTTGATGTTCATAGAAGAAGTTAAAATGAAAATAATACATAAAAGGAAAAGAAGTTTTTTTTTTATTTCTTTAATGTTTTTATCTTTTCATCTCAACAAAGAACAAAAGGAATTATGCGAGCTTTCTCACCTCTTGTACGATTACATCATGTGCTTATTCTTCTTCTTCAAGTCACATCTACAAAAGGAGGTGGTTAGAGGTTGGGTAAATATAAATGCATCCAATCATATCTCCGAGATATCAGACAAAGAGCCAAAAAAAGAACACTTCATTATTTTAAATGAATAAATGTAAAAGATTCAATAACATTCTTAGCATATCAAAAATAAAAACTTCAAGTTTTTTTGTTTTATTTTGTTTTTTACACTCCTTTATTTAACTTAACTTGTTTTTGGTAGGTAAAGGTGGAATTTTATAATCGATTAATCACTCGCTTTCTGATATGCTAGAATTATAAAAAAAAAATTAGATGCACAGGTGTGTTTCCGATGACAATATAACAATTTAGTATTTTTAAGATTTAATTATAAATTAATTTTAAAGCATTTTTCCGTCAACCGATCATAGGCGATAAAGCGCAAAGTAATATTTATGGTAACAGCTGTTTGCCAGTTACGAAAGCAGTGGAGTTTATTACGCGCCAAACCAAACTCGCCAAAATTTACCATTTGACTGTGAAACTGCTACAACAGAATGTTTCAAACAATAAAAAAGTAGAAAATTTAAATAAAAAATAAAGAGTGTAATATTAAAAAAATACTCTTTTATTTAATTTATTATTCTAAATAAATTTATTTTAAGAACAATTTATTTTAATTATTTATGTTGACAACTTGCGCACATCTAACGAACTACAGACATCGCAAATCATTTTGAGACAAAAATTCAGAATGGCGAGAAGAGATTTATCATTTTTGGGGGGGAGAATGCAACCAAACTTAAATAGAATTTAAGCAAGAACAGTTTCAAATGAGTAAATGCAAGAAAAGAATTCAACAAGCAATTCTATGTAAGCAAACACAAAGACATAATGTTTTCTAATTTACTTTATTTCTTTATTTTATTTTTTACTTTATTTCTTTATCTTATTTTTTTAATTTATTATTATAAATAAATTTATTTTAAGAACAATTTATTTTAATTATTTATGTTGACAACTTGCGCACATCTAACGAACTGCAGACATCGCGAATCATTTTGAGACAAAAATTCAGAATGGCGAGAACAGATTTATCATTTTTAGGGGGAGAATGCAACCAAACTTAAATAGAATTTAAGCAAGAACAGTTTCAAATGAGTAAATGCAAGAAAAGAATTCAGCAAGCAATTCTATGTGAGCAAACACAAAGACATAACTGAAATGCAGTAAACCAACGTTTAAAATGCACAAATAATGCGTGAAAAAGCAGCAAACAGCTGTTTCGAATCTACAGCGAGATTCTTCTTCAGTGCAAGAGAGGGAAAAAAAGGAACAGCGTGCTAGAAAAAGCAAGGCTGAGCAAAATGATAGACAGAGACGCGCTGCCTTATATACCCTATGCGGGTGCGAAAGCGCCAGAAACAACCAATGAGAGAGAAGCAGTGGAAACGACTGGGTGGACAAGTAGCGACATCTACCGGAAAAGGAGAGAAAATGAAACCAAAAAAGAGGAAATTAAATTAATAAATGAAACCAAAAAAGAGGAAATTAAATTAATTTAATTTCCTCTTTTTTGGTTTCATTTTCTCTCCTTTTCCGGTAGATGTCGCTACTTATCCACCCAGTCGTTTCCACTGCTTCTCTCTCATTGGTTGTTTCTGGCGCTTTCGCTACCCGCATAGGGTATATAAGGCAGTGCGTCTCTGTCTATCATTTTGCTCAGCCTTGCTTTTTCTAGCACGCTGTTCCTTTTTTTCCCTCTCTTGCACTGAAGAAGAATCTCGCTGTAGATTCGAAACAGCTGTTTGCTGCTTTTTCACGCATTATTTGTGCATTTTAAACGTTGGTTTACTGCATTTCAATGTTCCTGCACAAAGGCTTTAATTGCTATTTTAACAAATACATAATGTTTTCTAATTTACTTTATTTCTTTATTTTATTTTTTATTTTATTATTTTATTTCTTTATTTTATTTTTTTTATTTATTATTATAAATAAATTTATTTCAACTATTTATGTCAACAACCTGCTTAGATTTGACAAACTGCAGACATCACGAATCATTTTGAATCAAAAATTCAGAATGACGAGAAGAAATTTAACATTTTTTGTAAGAAATGCAACTAAACCTAAATAGAATTTAAACAAGAACGCATTTAAATGAGTAAATGTAAGAAAAGAATTCACCAAGCAATTCTATGTAAGCAAACACAAAAACGTAAAGTTTCCAAAATTACTTTATTTCTTTATTTTCTTTTTTTTTTATTTATTATTATAAATAAATTTATGTTAACTATTTGTGTTAACAACTTGCGTACACTGTAAAAAAAATACTGCCAGTTTTCCGGTAGGAATCGGAAAAATAGTTGCCCTTATCGTACTGGAATAATTTCCGACCCAGCTCGGAATAAAATCCGTAAAAATAAGGAAATAGTCAGTAAAACGGTATTTTACAGATTTTATTCCGATTTTACGGATTTTATTCCGAGCTGGGTTGGAAATTATTCCGGTACGATAAGGGCAACTATTTTTCCGATTCCTACCGGACAACTGGCATTATTTTTTTTTTTTTTACAGTGTACATCTGACGAACTGCAGGCATCAAAAATCCTTTTGAGCCAAAATTTCAGTATGACGATAAGAGATTTATTAATTTTTGTGAAAAATTTAACTAAACTTAAATAAAATTTAAGCAAGAACACATTTAAATGAATAAATGTAAGAAAAGAATTCAACAAGCAATTCTATAAGCAAACACAAAAATGTAATTTTTTCTAATTTACTTTATTTATTTTCTTTTTTAATTTATTATTATAAATAAATTTATTTTAACAACAATGTATTTTAACTATTTATGTTAACAACTTGCGTACATTTTTCAAACTGCAGACATCACGAATCTTTTTGAGCCAAAATTTCAGTATGACGATAAGAGATTTATCAATTTTTGTGAAAAATGCAACGAAACTTAAATAGAATTTAAGCAAGAACACATTTAAATGAGTAAATGTAGTAAGAAAAGAATTCAACAATAATTCTAAGTAGGAAAACATAAAAACTTGATTTCTGTTTTCCTTTCTTTCTTTAATTTATTATTATAACTAATTTTATTTTAACAATTTGTAGGCATTTGAAGAACTGCATTTGCCACGAATCTATTAAACCAAAAATTCAGAATTCTGACATCACTTTAATATATATATTTTTTTTCTTTTTTTTTTCTTTTCTTTTCTTTTTTTTTTTTTTTTTTTTTTTTTTTTTGAAAATGCAAACAGATTTAAGCAGAAGTAAGCTATACTTAACCTTTGGAAGGTTCTATATTTTTATCAACGTTCTGTCTTGTACTTTTTTGCATAAAACTGGCACACACACACAAAAAGAAAAACTTCATTAAATAACTATGAATTTCAGAAGAAACGTAACAGTTGAATTGTATTTGAATTCTATGGCGAATTTGTTAAGCATTGTTGTTAATTTGCCAAAACGATACTCTGGCTGGTGGATATTTTGAAATATGAGGCAAAAGTTCAATAAAAATATTATAGAAGATGCTATAAGTAAAAGCTGTAATAATTAATAACATTTTATTAAATTCACTAACATTTTTTATGGCATTTTATTAGCGTCGCATTCTTGTGCAGTCCTGTATAAAACAAAATTGATCATATCCATCTAAATCTGCTGCATCGTATAAAAATAGAACAGGTGCCAATTGATTAATAATAACGTCTACTAATTAATGAGGGATTTTCTTAAAGGGTCGTCTACTTATAAAATTGTACAAAACTTAAAAACTTTGCTCACACACAAACTTTGCTTGAAACACATAACTTTGACATTATATTTCGATAAATTTTATCTTTTAAATTTTATCTTTTTATCCTAACGATATATCATTCGGTTAAGTAGTTTAGCAATTAGGTCGTTTTAAATTTTGGAAATACTAATTTTCAATTCATTTTTAAAATTCGCAAAACAGTGCGGATATTTTTTAAGCATAACTCAAAAACTACTTAGCGGAATGAGCAGTAATTTTAGATTCGCATATTTGAAGCTTTAATAAATGCGATATTTAATTTAGAAATATACAGGGTGTCCGAAATGTATCTTTACACTTTAAAAAAATAATTACAAATAAATAAACTGTGATTGTTTGTGTTCCATAAAGAAAATATTTTTTCTTTAACGAAGTGTAAACTAAATAACACTACGTCAATATTTTGCAACATTCTCGTTACAAAATGGCTTCACCGTAAAAACAAACATAAGTTGTAGGGTAGTTTATCGAATTTAAATATGCAACACAGGTACAGCGTAAATTTCGGACTACCAACATGAATTACAGACTAATTACAACGGCCATCCAGATTCTGTAGTGCTTCATAGAACGTAGTTAGCTATTTCGTATAGACTCGATGTGTTGCGCGCGACTAATGATGCGCACAGTGAAATTGTGGAATAAAATATTGCAAAAAAGGAAAAAAAAAATTGATATTTTCTTTATGGGACATAAAAAACCGTAAATGCATATCACTGTTTGTTCATCTTTAATTATTTTTTTAAAGTATAAAGATACATTTTGGATACTCTGTATATAATTTCAAAATTAATTTTTAAAAAATGTTTTCTTGAATAAGATATAAAATTTCCAAATTATTTAAACGCAGGATTTATCAAAAAAATTTACTGTTTTTTCGTATTCCAGTAAAGAAAATGTAAATTTATTACTTTCACAAGGAGACGTGAATATGAAATATAGTTCATAAAGCAGTGAAATTTTCTTTTCTGAAGTAAATATTCTTAAGAAAGTATAAATACGAAAAAACGGATAGGCAAATTTGCACGGAGACATATTCACAACACAAGATCATAAACACTTTTGCTAAAATTCTATAAAAAAATTTTTACTACATAAACTATGTATGAAAATTTTGCTGAATATTGATAAATGGAAGTAGAAAATATATATCTGTTCTAGGAATTCACTCCAAATAAGAAATTATTTAAAATTGTGTTGTTTCTTTTTCAATGATATCACCAGATTCTATTTTGTAACCTTTCTTTCTCATGAAATATTTATTACATATTTATTACATTGCACTCGAATAAAATAGTTAATAGTGATAAGTATTTGACATGATAAACCAACGTAATGAAAAACATAAACAGCAAAAATAAAAGAAGCGTACAACAGTCTCAAATTCTTATAAGTGAAGTATCTTTTTCAGTGTAAAAGAAAGAGAAAAGAGAAGAGGAAAATAAAGAGATAATGAGAGAAACACCAGCAGAAATTATATTTTTATATTGCATTTTATCATTCTTTCTTTTTCTTTTATTTCAATGTGGAAGAAAGAGTGCCATTTATAAAGGTTTGAAATAGTTACATGTTAACTTTATTTTAGCTTTTTGTGTTTATCTTCATGTTGCGTTTTAAATATAATTTAATTATCTCAACACAAGGCTATTTGTATCTATCTTACCAGGGGGGGGGGGGGGGGGTTATTGCTCTAAAATGGTACTTTAACCTCTAAATCAACCGATTCATCGCGCGAATGTTCTTAAGTCGTAGGAAACATTATACATGTTTCGAATTTCTACTTTTCAAAAATAATAAAGTATAAAAGTACGTCTCTGCATTCACAAATAACATGGATATACCATCAATATACAATGTATTTATAAAGATACATAAATATAAAATGTACTTTCATTTTGCTGAAACATTATCACAAATGAGCAAGTTCAGTGATATATGAGAGGGAACATACGAATTTACTCTCATTTCAGTCTCCACCCAAGACACTCGGGACGAACAAAATAATTGGTGGTACCGAATAGACCAGAGAAAACAAATTAACTCAATCATTTATAAAATAACCTCTCCAGAATCCACGCACATGAAACACAAGTGATAAACCCTAAAAATGGCTGATACTGTATCAATTATTAAGCTCCTGTACCGAAAAAAACCCTCCCCAATGAAGGAGACTCCTTCTCTATTGGGACTAAGGAGTTATACCCTGGAGACGGCATGTGTGGGAGAGAACAATATAAATGCTTCGTTCATCCTTTTGATTAGAATCTTCTTTGGTTTGAGCTTCGAATTTCGTACAGAACTAAGCGTTATCTCATTAGTGATGCTGTCTTACTCCGCAGCATTAATATTTCAGAGTTACCTTTCGGCCCCGGAATGGTCATTAATTCCGAAAATTTTCCCGAAAAGTCACCAAGCCCACATGTTAATTACCCAGAAAGAGCATTGGACTTAAATATAGTGCACACGCAAATGATCTGGCAGGGCGCGGACCGAAATGCGTGGATTGAGGTTTGTAGGATTCGATAGAACTGCCTCTTTTTTTGATAAATAATTTTGGTAGGTAGTGATTCGGTATAAATTAACATCAGTATTCAGTTTTGTTTCGTTTTATTTTTCTAGGCGAGCATTTACTACAATAAAAGGAATTTGAATAATAGTGGATAATACCGTTTTTATATTTCAGCATTATTTATTCCTTATGGAACATTTGCGAAAAAAATTTTAAAAAGAAGAAGTCGAAATAACACTCAAATAGTCGGAGTAATACTCAAATTCTTCTTTCTATTTAGATTCTAGATAATTATCAAAATATTTTTCTTGTTTAAAAGTAATTCCTTTCATGCTGTCCTGTATTAAATTAAGGGAGTTACACGCATTGTAGCATACTGAAATTCTCAAAAATATATCTTGAACACCCTTCTAGGACAAAATAATGCCCAGTAATATAGGATGTCCCAAATTTATGTTTACAACTTTGACTATCAATAAAACATGAACAAAATTAGGTAACAAAAATCTGTTTGTTGTATAATGAACAGCAAGTACCAAAGCTTTGTGTGATGCTAGCTCCACATGAGCATCTTTGGTTGCAAGAACAACGTCAAGATGGATTATTCACCCTCCTGCCATATTCTTTGGAGCATGTCCACGGGAAATATAGTGATTACCGTAGTAATCTTGTGCTTCAGCTCATTCAAATCCCTATCCTGTGTGCGGTACACAGTATCTTTAATATAGCGTCTCAGGAAAAAGTCTAGGGGGTTAAATCCGCTAAACGTGGAAATTGGACCATCCCGTCCAATCCACTTATCAGGAAAATTTGCACCAAGAAACTCGCGGACACAATGTGCCCAGCGCAGAGATGCGCCATCTTGCTGGAAGAAGATATTAGGTTGCAGGTCTTCCAATTGGAGGTATAACAAACCCCTCAGCACACTGGGCCTTTTCCTGCGGTGTAGCCATCACCAGTTACAGACCTTACTGGCTCGTACCTGAAAGCAAAAATATTAATTTTAGCACAAATAAAACTTCATGAGTTGCTGTTATACGCACACAAAACCGAATTTCACAATCTTATTTCGTTTAGATTTTATGGAGGATCAAAGTTATAAAGATAAATTTGGGACACTCTGTATATCTGAAGTACCATGTGGTCATGCAAAACAGCTATAGACACATTTTTCACTAATAAAAAGAAAAATATTATTGAGTAGTATACTCATTATACATAAATTTCGGAATTTCGGTGAATTTGAAATACCGTACATCACTAAAGTGCATTGCAAGATTTACCACCCCATAGAAGGTATTATGTCCAAATTCTTTTGCTTAGAAGTTTAAAAGAACTATGATTACTAGTGTACACAGCATTTTTAACAGGAAACATGTTGTGCATCAGTAGTATTTTCGTGATCATCTAAGTATATTTATAAAAATTATACAGCGGTAACACAGAATGACAGGCTAACTGAAGCCATAAACACTTTTAAACTATGCTGGAAAGTGTCTATAAAACATAAATATATATCAAAAGTGTAGCAGAATTTGTGTTAGCTCTTTTATCTGTAAGATTTTGCTTTTGTATTTCTTATTTATTTTATTTTCATTTATTTATTTATATTGCAACAAATTGATTAAGAATCAAATAATTTTAAGGCATATTTTGGTATTAATTTACAGCGGAAATTTCTGTCCTCTACATTGCCGGAAAAAATAATTGTAATTTCCCACGCTCTTTCTTACAGTTCAGAGCATAATTATGATGCAGATAGATTGAATACTTATAAACCTTACAGATGTATCAAATTATCTGCGCAAGATATCTTTATATTTCTGAAAATGAATGATTTCCTCTGGCTGAATGATTCATCATGTGAGTTTGATAAGTCATTCGGTAATTCAGTATTAAAAATATCAAAAGAAGAAAATAATAAGGTAGCATAATAGAACATTAATATATTTTAAAGCATATACGTTTTTATTAGTATTTTCTTCTTTTTCGAGTATTTTCAAATTTTGCTGTTGATAAATGTCCTTTTCAAATTTTGTTTTAATCAAATAATGTCCTGTTAATATTGCGAAGATATTTTGTTTTACTTCATTAATAATACCAATAAATATATAAAGATTATTTAAGAAAGTGTTGGTGATGTCATTTCAGCAAAATTAATTAACTTTTAAGTAGGAAAAATTTCACAGTTAACTTTTTTCTACGAGGCAACTGAATGGTAAAAAAGATCCTTTAAAATATTCGTCAAGTCATCAATTTTCTTTGTTTATTCTGAGACATTAAACGAAAAATCTAAAACAGCCATTTGTAATTCAATCACTGATTACAGAAAGTTTAAGATAAAATCAGTTTTATTGCTCTTCAATTTTAACAACTCATTTTCACATAAGAAAACTAAAGCGTAGTCATCGATGTCCTTAAAAGATTGATTTAAATGTCTCCTGTATCGGCCAGTTCTTTTGGCTCCGGTGTCAAATTGTATGAATTTTAATCACTTTAATGAACAATTCTTCAAAATCCTTTTCTCCTTCCTTTTTAACTTTCAGTTCCTTCCTTATGTTTTCCCACAGTGTAATAATCTTTACTTTGATCTCTTATCACATTTTTGTGTGTATATCGGTATTGTCTCTTCTTGTGTTGATTAATTCTCGTTTTTCTATTCATCTTATTAGTTTAACTGCATAGCTGTATAGTAAACATATTAGTTACGGTGGTGCAAATGCAAATGGGATGTAGACTAACTATGTAATTATAAATTGTAATGTTATTATATCATTATTATTATTATTATTATCCTAATCTTATAAGTTGTACCAACTAATGTCAAATCAAACTTAACACAACATGCACAATTGAAATGTAATATACGCCCCCTCCCAAGCATGCACTAAAGCTATAAAATTATAAAACTTAGCTCCCCGGGACCCATTTATAAATTAACTGTTTTGCAACAGGGAGAAGACTAATGCTTGTTTTACTAATTTTCATTTTATTGAACTTAATGCTAATGTTTATTTACACAAAATAATTATTTCTGAATATTCTTTCCCATATCTCACAGTTAAATATTATTTTAATCCCAATTTAGGTAATTACTACGTAAAAACACTACAGTCCCATGAAACCTTAATGTGTAATGTTTACAACAATTCAAGTACAATAAACTCTGTCTAAGGCGGAATCGATTCCGACCAAGAAAATTTTCCGTAGTATACAATATTCCGCCTTAGATAAATTTTACTCTATGTCTATGGATTCACAGGGACCTGAAAGTCTTTCCGAGTTAGACAGATTTCCGTCTTAAACAGAGTCCGCCTTACAGAGAGTTTACTGTATATATATTGGTGCAAATATATTCAACGACGCAAGCAGACACGCTACAGGTACCTTCACACTCATGAAACATTCATTTAAAGGCTTTTGATCAGGCACGCTTTCATAACATTTCCATAATTTCCTGCTAGTGCACATCCGTCGAAAGTAAAAGTATTGAAGAGTCTAAAAGAGCTTTTAATTCTCATCTTTTATGTTATATAAAGTAATTTTACTCATTCATATCGGATTTTTGCGTTCTGATAATATCCATCCCTGTAACTTCATCGCAATTCCCTTGTTACGCTCTTAAATTGTGAAAAATTTTACGCGCACATTCTAAAAACACGGAAAATTCTGAAAACACAATCATTAAACTGTAAAAAGAAAGTCCCGTTGATTGCGAGTTTCGTATTTTTTACGAAAGCATTTTTAATTTGAATTTTAAAAAAGATACACCATTTGTGCTTTAAGAAACAAAGCAAAAGCATTTCTTTTTTATGCTCATTTTATTGATCCTCATTCTTTATTGCCCGAGAAGAAACAAACAACTGGGACTGTCCCAGATACTACCGAGTATTCATATCACCAAAAATATTAAAAATCCATTATAAATGCAGAATGTTTGGAACAAAAATTACCAATAGAAAAGTTAAATAACTCACTCAATAATACATGTGTGAAAATACTGTTTGTTGCAAATGAAGGCTGACCATATAAAGTTTTTAAAATCATTTGTATATCTGCTTCCCTGGGCGTTGGACTGGCCAACGTGGTCCCACAACATGACCATCCAGATCCAACAACTATGAATTTATTTTATTGGTGAGATACACCAAAACACATCTACATCATTCCATTATATTTAGAAAAATTAAATTAAAGAATTGTAGTCATTTTTGAAACAATCACGCCGGAGATACCAGAAAACACCCGGGGAAAATAACGAAATATAGCCTAAACGGATATCATTCTCCAAGAGGTGTAAGCATAGAGATTTATTGACAGCCATCAGAAATATAGAAGATGTATCTATCATTTGTAGCAAACAACATTTCCATACATGTATTATTGAGTTATTCAAGTTTTTATGGGTCGTTTTTGTTCCAGATACTCTGTATTTTCAGTTAATTCCATAATCCACTGATGATTCGAACCCTCGTATTATTAAAAACGCGGCGAGTTGAAAAGTTCCTACTGAGAATAGAGGAAATTGAAATTCTGGTGTGTAATAATTTTAATGTGTAGAACGAATTTTCTTTTTTATGTAGTAGTTTGTAAAAATACTGCCTGGATTTAACTTAAAAAGCATTTTAATGCTTAGCTTTAATTATTGTAAAAAAGTGTGCATGTGCATACGTGATCACAGTTAATAGAACGTGCATTGGTTTCTTTGCGACATTACTTTACATTTTTAAAGAATTCGACACAAGCAGCATTTGCCTGCACCAGTTACTTATAGAAACTGTTGAGAGTCATGCCCACAGAGTTTATTCGATTACGAAACCAGATAATATCGTAGTAATGGGACTTGTAGTTCGAAACCTTTCCTTTTACAGATCTGTTAAGATTTGAAAACGCACAAAATTGCGCAGTTTTTAAAAATGGATTCTCTACGTTTTGTTAATGTGACGATGCTAATGAACAAAGCATATAATGACTGTATTTTAAAAAATCAATTTTCCTCTCAACAGATCTGTTATACCTAAAATAATCCATAATCTCAACACAACGCAAAATTGCATCGGCCCTGCTTCACGATATGATAACGAATGCTCGAATTTGGGCCCCCATCCGTCATGTGGCCCCACCCTCAGAGTCCGAAAAGCACGAAATGCCGGGGAGGGGCCAAACAGCGTCACAATCCAATGCTCACGATGGGCTAGCTGCAATTGTTATTGTGACTGAGTAACCGTTACCTAGTTACGCTGAGTCAAATTTGAGACAAACTCACAAGTACTGGAATGAGATTTGTTTTATTCAGACCCGGAATGAACGGGCAGAAGAGAAATGGGTTCTACTGACAGTGAATTATATACCTGCGATAGTAATTATTGTCATTATAATGGTGAGTCTAGGAAATAATGAAATTCTGGAAAATGAAACATAATTAGAGTTCCTACTTGATAGGTAGTTCCTGCCTTTTGGTAGAATAAGTTAGACGAATGAGCACACATGGTTGATAATAATGATTCTATAAAGGGAGCACATATTAATCAACTTTTGTCGTAACTTGATCTGCTCTTTTCCAGATTAACGCTTTAAAGAATTTTCTAACAATGTAAAATAAATTGCACTAACTTCATCATAATAAATATTTTGGGTTTTTTTTTCGGATACCGTTAACCGGATAGTTTCGGATACCGGCCACTTTTTCCTGGTTCCACTCACATTTCTATCATAATCACACATCATATTATATCACACATCATTATTAAAAAATATTATATATGATTTTTCAACGTCGTAATGGAGTTGTAAACAATTAACATGAAACAATGAAGCAAACTGTATGGTTTTAAAGATAAAAATTTTTATTTTTTATTTTTTAACTATTTTTAAAGTTTTGAAACAAAGCCCCGGCTGGGGAATTCTTTGGTCCATTCACTTAGTTTCATATAACATGAGTACATTCCATATGCAAATGAATAAATTTTTACTGAAACCCCTTTGCAATAGCATTTGCTAATAAATTAACACTATAAATTCGATAAACAAATGTTTGTTTGTTTTTTAACATTTCAACGCAATAAACCAATTGTCCATATTAAAGAAACGAGAAGCAGTTTTCGTCATGTTATCCTCAGCAAAAGGAACAAAAACAATTAATGTAACATTTTGCTGCAGTAACATTTGAAAAAATGTTACTTAAAAGAGATTTGGTTTTTTTAAGAGATTTGGTTGTATAAATGGCATTTCTAAGTAATTAAGGCAATTTTCGGACCAAAAAAGATCTGGTACAAAGTAGCCCCGAAATACTAGTTTTTATGTTAGCTTTATGAAAACGTAAACATTTCCTGTCAAAATAAAAAGTTAAAGGAAAAACTATGATCACACATGGGTTACAGGTTACTAAAGATAATATTTTGACACTTACCTAATTTGTAGCTCTTATCCAGATTGTTTCACTATAGAAAGTTTGGAGAGTTAAAATTTACACACGAAAACAGTTGTTTACAAACGCATCCAGTGTTGCCACTAAAAAAATTAAATTATCTCCAAACTATTGAAATACCTTATAGTAGGGTATAAAATATTTTTTTTATATATTAATATTTTTCATCCAAAATATTTAGTTTAAAAAAAAAAAAACTATTTTATTTTTTTATTTAAGCATCACTTTGACTGTGGCCACGTCTGATGCGTACGTAGCCAAAACTGCACAGATTTCGTACGTTTCTTGAATTTGATTACCGCTATTTCTGAATAGTAATATTCGGTCTATTTAACGACAAAAACTTTCTGATCAAATAAGACAAAGTTTATTATTCGGTAATAGTGGGAATAAAAAATAAAAATCATACGAATACTGCTATGTAGGTATAATCGGCAACGTAGTCAAGGGGTTAAAGTTGATATTCAGAAAAATTTATTGAGTTTGTCATGGTAGATTTTAAAAAATACTATTTAAACTACTTACGTATGTAATAAAGGATCGGTCAAATTTGGCAGCGGAATTACAGTAGAAAGTCCTTTAAAAAATAAAATAATTTCCAGTATTTGGCGTTAAAAGACGAAAGCGTCACACGATTTGGCGAGCAGTACTTTTCCTCGCCAAAAGCAAACGATTTTAATCCACCTGAAAATTGCTTGTTAATTGTTTTTTAGAAAGCGTGTAAATAGTATTTAATGAATTTAAACTTAAGCAATGAGAGAGTTGAATAAATACATTTTTTATTACATATTTGTGTTGCTTGTTATTTAATTTTATTAGTTTAAAAACATATATAAAAAATATGTTCATATACATAAGCGTATTTCAAAATAAAGTCATGTTGAAGAATGCTGCAGTTATTCATTTCAATACCAATGAACTCGTTATTTCCATAGCAACAAAACCGATTCGACAGTGCTCAGTTGGACTTAATTTTGAGATGGAAACAATTTTAATTCATTTAAATTTTGTTTTAATTCATAAAATTTGATATTTAACTTTCATTATAAATATATATATATATGACAAAACTATAGTTAAATCAAACTAAAACTGACAAACTAAAGCTATTTACATTCAATTTATTTAAACAAGTTCAATACGAAACATTTTTATCTTAAAGAGTATTTGACATTTAAAATAATAATAATAATAATAATAATAATAATAATAATAATAATAATAATAATTCATTCCATCACCAACAGGTGATAAATCGACAAATCGAAATTTTCATTATTTTTTTACAGACGCTCTATCGAGTTTCCGCCGATTTTTTTTTTTTTTTTTTTTGACAAACATATCTATCCTCATGAGTAGAACATTCTGTAATTTTTTCAGATTTTTCGGAGACCTTCCTTGTTAGTTTGCATTTGCTTCAATTGTTCACTAAGCGGAAGCAATTAGGGTGTCTATAATCGGCCGGAAGCTATTAGGGTGTAACTGTATTTTTGTAACTGTATTTATATACACTTATACGAAAATTACAAGAATGATAATTAGATGTTAAGATATATATTTAAGACAAATGAAGTTTGGAAACTATAAGTTATTTTTTCTTCTTGTTATTAATGTAGGATATTTATTTATTTATTTTTATTGATAGTTGAATAGCTTTTGTGATTACCCTGTGATCTACATAAAAACTTGCCGAAGGGGCATATGGCAATGTAATTTTTTTTTAATCTAATTTTTAAATAATAAGAATTTAAATTTTTTTTTCGGGGAGGGGGGGAGAAGGATTTTGTATTCAATTTTCGTAAAGCTGATATCATAAATCCTTTTCGACATTGCACTGATTATAATGAAAGTTTTGAACTTTTAGAGTAGGACAAGATTAAAAACACAAAATATATTTAACAAAATACCAAAGTAATTTTTTTCTTAATGTTATTAAAGTGGAATATTTATTTTTAATTTTTTTACTCATAGTTAAATAGCTGTTGTGATTATCATCTGATTAAATTCCTATGTGTTGCCTGATTAAATTGCCTATGTGTCAATATAATTTTTTTTTAATCTAATTTTTAAATTATATGAATTTTCCTTTTTTGGGGAGGGGGTGGATTTTATTTGCAATTTTCGTACATCTGATATTTTAAATCTCTTTCGACATTCAACCGAGTATAATAAATTTTTTAAACTTTTAGAATAGGACAAGATTATCAAAAATATATATATTTATCCATGTACCTTAAAAGCCCTTAATAGCGGACACTTCGGGATCGCGGAATTTGTCTGATGATCGGAGATGTCTGCTTTTGTGAGGTAAAAATATAAAATATGTATGGGTATGCTTTGATTATTATTATATGGATGATTTTGATTATATTGATGCGTATGATTTAAAAAGTATTCACTAAATAGGGGTGTCCGCTATTCGGGAATGTCCATTAACCTCCACAATGGATACTCCCGAGTACCGGACATCTCTGTTTAGATAACCATAATGTAGGGTTGCATTTTTTGCAAAAGAACTTCTTGATTAAGCATGGGTATTAAAGCAGTGCCCGTCCCCCTACGATTTAAGTGCCACCAAATTTAATGTGCAATATTTGTAAAGCTTATATTTTAAATCCGTTTCGAAATTGATTGAATATAATCAATGTTTTGAACTAAGTAAAATAAGATAAAAAAAAATCATATTCAAAATCACATTTATCATCAAAACAAATATTTAGATAAATATATTTTGCTTTTAATCTTGTTCTACTCCTGAAGTTTAAAATATTGATTATAATCAGTAAAATGTCGTAAAAGATTTAAATTATCAGCTTAACGAAAATTGCATACTAAACTTGGGAGCACCAAAAAAATCAGGCTGTAGGGGGGGGGGGGAGGTGAAGGGGCCAGGACCCCAGCCAAATATTTTTCCAGGATTCAACGTGGTCAAACATGGCTACGTATGATGCTTACAAAAAAATGGATGCTATTAAGACGTTTGAAGTGTCTGAAATTCAGACGCAAAAAATGTCTGAAAAAATTCAGACATTTTAAAATGTCTGAAAATTGAACACTCCATTTCAGACACTTAAGTGTTTGAATTTCAGACATTTTAATTTACAGTGAGTCATGTTGGCCACAACATGGGAAGAGGTTGAATACCGTTTGGATGTGTGCTGTGCCGCAAACGGGCTCACATTGAAATCTACTAAATGGTAAAAATCTTGATACATTTACCTTTACGCATATACATATAACCTAATTTATGATTTAATTAAATATTTTGCTTCAAAACCTCGGAGTTCTTGTGTGAACACCTTGTATAACAGCTCCTTCTTCAGCGCAACATTCACAAGAGAAAAATAGATTGAGGCACAATGGCAATAAAGAACGTGTGCTATTGCTTCTGCTATTTGTTGCTGTTGTTATTGTTGTTGTCTTTAGGAAGATTGAGGAATAAGCTCCTTTTATGCAACCTTAAAAAATCTTAATGCTAAATTGATTTTGACTTTTTGTGTTTTTCATTACTTCAGTTTTAATATGTCAGGTATTTACTAAAAACTACTTTATGAACACATAAAACAACGATATTTTTCATTTTAAGAGTAAGAATGATTGAAAACCCCTCCCAGGTAAAGATACTGGCTGAGCCACTGTTTTTACATAATGTACCAGCAAACTTTGTCTAAGGCCACTTTCATAACTTACAAACTCATTTGCCTTTCCTCGTAATATTCTGCTCTTATTATTCCCAAATCTACTGAATTGAGAATTCAAAGTTCGGGAATTAGACGTCTGAGGCGATTACGAATTCTAAATTTTTTTTGTTATCTGTTAATGTGCTTTTTAAGTATGATAAGCGGATACCAAGTCTAACTAAATTGACATTAAGGTTAACCTGTCTGGTTACAATATTAACAGTCTAGGAATAGATATAAAGTGTATCTTTTCTTTCATAGCCTGCCTCTCAGCCCAGAACTTTTACAACCTCATACAAACTCTTAACTCTGTATTAAATCGTTTCAAAAAGTATGTCGTATTTACTGATGCAAATCATGTCACACATAACATAAAACACTGATATTCATGGTTGTTGCTTATTTATTAAATTGTTAAGTGCCCTCCTTTTCATTATATCTAACTTTACAATCTTTTACGGTAACTGTCCAGGGTGACATGCTTATAAGCACTGGTCCAGCGAAGAGAAAAATTTAGGGGTTAAAAACCCTTCCAAAACACTTAAAAAGCAATGAGATGCGCATAAAACCCATTGTGTCAAGATGAATACCTTGCTTATTTATTATCAATTCAACAGAAATTTACCTGGAATGATAACTTGTATATTGCACAAGTTACATTGTATAAGTTACTGTATAGTAAATGACTTGTGCCGTTGACCAATAGCTATTTCTAAGTTGATAGTTTTAGAGATATACAATATGGCCAAAGGTGACCGGTCACTTGCGATTTTAGACGTTTTCTTAAATATCTAGAAAAATATATGAGGAATTATCTTGAAACTCAAGGTGTGTAAACAGAATATTACAAGTCATATATTTTCGTGAAGATTTTTTCCAGAAACCCGATAGGGGACCGTCAGCAAATTGAAAAAAACGAATATCTTTTGGGTAACCCTGTAAAAACTAACGTAGCAAAAGCGTTCAACATAGTAGATTATGATTAAGTGCCTAATTGCAATAAACTGTGTTCCTTTTTATGAGAATAGAATGTATATTCGTAGAGAAATTAAAGTTTTTATAAAAAGAGTCCCAAATTTTGCCAAGTTTTTTGCTTATAATTTGCAGAGTTCTTAATATATATAAAAAAATTCTTTTCAGAAAATATGACAAACAACATTGTACGTAATACCCTGCAATCAGAATAAAAAAATAATAAAAATTGGATTAAAAATGAGCAGGTTTACTAAAAAATGTTTCACTGCGCATGCGCGAATGCAATCAAAATATAATGTGCATAATGTATTAGCTAAGTGTATAGAGCAACTTTTGTGAAAGTCTCAAAAACATGGCTTGAAAATTCTGAAAATTATAGTTGATAGAATAAGCTCGAAATCCGTTATTCCGAAAATGAAGCAAAAAGATGAGGGGTTGTATCCATATATCCATTAATTAGTACCAATATAGCATACACAATATTGCACGTACTACTGTATTTGGATACAGACCCTCATCTTTTTGCTTCATTTTGGGAACAGCGGATTTCGAGCTTATTCTATCAACTATAATTTTCAGAATTTTCAAGCTATGTTTTTGAGACTTTCACAAAAGTTGCTCTATACATTTAGCTAATACATAATGTACATTATATTTTGATTGCATTCGCACATGCGCAGTGAAACATTTTTTAGTAAACCTGCTCTTTTTTCATCCAATTTTTATTATTTTTTAATTCTGATTGCGGAGTATTGTGTACAATGTTGTTTGTCATATTTTCTGAAAAGAACTTTTTTAATATTAAGAAATCTACAAATTATAAACAAAAAAACTTGGCAAAATTTGGGACTTTTTTTATAAAAACTTTAATTTCTCTACGAATATACATGCTATTCTCATAAAAATGAACACAGTTTATTGCAATAAGGCACTTAATCATAATCAATCTACTATGTTGAACGCTTTTTCTACGTTAGTTTTTACAGGGTTATTCAAAAGATATTCGTTCTTTTTCATTTTGTTGATGGTTCCGTGTGGGGTCTTGGGGAAAAAATCTTCACAGAAATATATGACCTGTACTATTGTGTTTACACACCTGGAGTTTCAAGATAATTCCTCATGTATTTTTCTAGATATTTAAGAAAACGTCTAAAATCGCAAGAGACCAGTCACCTTTGGCCATATAGTGTATAATTCCGATTGCAAATACGTTTTACATGTTGCTGTTCATCATATGAAAATACTTTTACACTAAAATAGACATTTCTTTAAGTTATAAAATTTAAATTTTTATACGATTACATGACGTTACACGGCATAAAAAATTAAAAAAAAAAAAACCCTCATTTCTAATGCCAGAAAAAGCTGAACATAAAATTCAAAGTATGATAATTTTGTAAATTTTAGTCATACAAAAATGTAATTTTTACTGTTTTACTTATAAGAGCACGGTGAAATATTTTCTAAATATAAATTATAGAAAGAACCCAGGAACTGTATGAAAATTTTAATTTCGTAAATTTTTAAAAGATAACTAGTATTTTGATATAAATAGATTTTCATATGACGGCGAATAGCATTTGAAATATTTTTTGCAATTGTAACTATACATCTAAAACTAACGGTTTATGAATCAGCTATTGGTCAACGATGTTAAGGAACTCCCTGTATAGTTGCTAATTTATTCACAGCTGCTTCCCAAAAACTTTTGCTTGTTGTAAAAACAGATTTTCAATGTGCGGAAAAAAATTCCGGAACTTTAGAGGGCAAATACAACTCAAGAGCCGTAATTGATCTCTTATATTGTTAAGTGCTGTTCAACTAAGAACGGTTGCATGTATCTAAGTAATTGAAAAGGTCGGTGAAAGAAAAAATTATTCAACTGAATGCTCAGATCTTTTGTTTACACCTACTGGAGTATTCGGACATGCGCAAACATGAAGCAATAAAAATCCTTTTCTGTTTGCAATTGCACCCAGAAACTTCCTTATTGAATAGATGATGTGATATCAATAAGGGTACTGTTTTTAAAATTTAAGAAGATCGTAATGAATTGCACTTTTCGGTGTATACAGTAATTCGGTATTTTACAATAGACGGTGACACCATTTTTTTATGCAGATGTTCTAAAATAAAGAAATTTAGGCTATGAAGAAAACTGACTTTATGTTTTCAAACTTAAAATAAAAATTCTGTAACGGCATATTATGTTTGTGTGTTTTGGCACGAGTTTCATATTTTTCGTATAATAGCAAATCTTCATTCTTCCCAAGTTTGTCGAAAAGAAAAATAATCCGTTGTCTTGGAATGATAACTCTGTAATTGACAAAATCGGGTAAAATGACTTATTGTCATCTACTATGTGTCTTCAGCCTTGTCTACACTTTAATGTGACATGCAACACATTCTAGTGTGTATTTCGAATTTGTCAAGGTTCTAAGTGCAGTGTTCTCTAAGGAAAAAGGAAATTTTGATCTATTTTTCTCAACAGATTGAAACTGTTTGAGAGCTTGGTCATTCCAAGGCTACAGATTATAGTTGAGGCAAATAAACGATATTTTTTCCATAAATCTTCTTAGATTTTGGTGGTTATTTTTAGACGGATGTCCATCTTTCTGTGGATACTTAAACCGACAGAGCTTTTGTTTCATCCAACATATCCAGTATATTTAATTATACGAAAGTTCGTGAGGTTTTTGCTTTAATGATTTTTGTCTTCGATAATAAAGGATATTTCTTTGATCCGAATGCCATTATTTTTCTCTCTTATACATTATCAATACTTCAATAGCCAACCTTCTTGTTTGTTTTTAGAGAAACCCTAAATATGTACCAAAAATTCACAAATGTTTTAACTGCCCTTTCGACTTTAAGTACATGATGCTTCGCGTATGGGCATTATTTTTATCTGATATATAAGCTGTTGATGTTGAAAGTAGGACAAGTGCATTTTATTTTATTGCTATATATTTTATGCTTTGTATCGGAATGGGGTTTAAAAACATTCGTAAGCAGCAATAGACATATTATATATTTTTCTTTGTCTTATTTCACGTAAGTTTAATATGAAATAATGGGTAAGAGTATTGGTTGAAACAATATATATACAGTGAGTCAAACTTATGTCTGAATGCACTGACGTGTTTAAAAAACCTTCTATTTTAAATTTTAAAAGTATTAAAAAGACAGTGAATGCAATTTTTTATCTATTCGCTTATAATATTAAAGATTGCATTAGTTAAAAGCTTCTAAAGATATAGGAATGCTTTCTGGAATTGTGGGCAGCAACTGAAACGATTGTAATACATTTTCGATCGTGGTTATGTTTTCTGTTTTTAAGAATTTAAAATAATTTCTAAAGACTGCGTTAGTTAAAAGCTTCTAAAGATATAGGAATGCCTTTCGGAATTGTAGGCAGCAACTGAAATGATTATTATACATTTTCCATCGTGGTTATGTTTTCTATTTTTAAGAATTTAAAGTAATTTCTAAAGTTTGCGTTAATTAAAAGCTTCCAAAGATATAGGAATGCTTTACGGAATTGTGGGTAGGAACTGAAATGTATCATTTCAATTGCTACCCACAATTCCGAAAAGCATTCCTATATTTTTAGAAGTTTTTAACTAACGCAATCTGTATAATAATCGTTTCAGTTACTACCCACAATTCCGAAAAGCATTTCTATATGTTTAGAAGCTTTTAACTAACGCAATCTGTATAATATCTTTTCGGTTTCTACTCACAATTCCGAAAAGCATTCCTATATCTTTAGAAGCTTTTAACTAACGCAATCTTTAGAAATTATTTTATTCTTAAAAATAGAAAACACAACCACGATCGAAAATGTATAATAATCATTTCAGTTGCTGCCTACAATTTCGAAAAGCATTGCTATATCTTTAGAAGCTTTTAATTAACGCAATCTTTAGAAATTATTTTAAATATCGAAAATGTATAATAACCGTTTCAGTTGCTGCCCACAATTCCTAAAAGCATTTCTATATTTTTAGAAGCTTTTAACTAACGCAATCTTTAATATTATATGTGAATAGACAAAGAATTGCATTCACTGTCTTTTTAATACATTTAAAATTTTAAATGGAAGGTTTTTTAAACCTTCCGTCAGTACATTCGGATGTAAGTTTGAGGCACTGTACGTTGCAATCACTGTCTTTTTAATACATTTAAAATTTTAAATGGAAGGTTTTTTAAACGGGTCAGTACATTCACTGCAAATAGAGGCGTCTTAAATTAAGACACATATGTGACTGAAAAAGTTATTCAGACACTTAAGTGTCTAAATTTGAAATTTCAGACATCACAGATGTCTAAATTTAAGATACATAAGTGTCTTACTATGATCATGGCATAAATGAGCTGATTAAAATGTCTGAATAATGGTGATATGTCTGAAATTAAGACATTTAGAAATTTAGACACTTAAGTGTCTAAATGCGATACAGTTGTATCATATGTGTGATAACTGTATGTATAAATGTATTGCAATTTGTATGCCAGCACTACCAGAAAATTGTTTTCGAATGGATAAAGGATGTTTAAAATATTTTTATCCATTAGATTTGGTATTATTTTATTTAAAAAAAGTAATTTGATTAGATCATGGGACATCTGGAAAATTAAAATAGATCGCTTACTAAAGTTTTGGGACTAAGTTACTTTTGACGCAATAAATAAATCAGTAATTGCTTTTCACAAAATATATTTATTTCCAAGGTAGGATCAACCCCCCTCCCCTCTAAATACTAAGAGATGTACCGGTAGAAAGAAATTTAGGGAGGGGCAAAATTTTGGAACAGGTGTGACTGGGGTCAACAGCGTAATCTGCTTTTCTAAAATGCAGAACATAAACATGAAATAGGCAAACTAAGAATATTTTGTCAGAACTCTTTGTGCAAGAAATTTTTAAAGATATCAACATAAAAATAAATATAACAAGTTGGAAATTGCACGTCAAACGTGGCAAATGAGGTGCGTTCGTACTATAACTAGTTTTATAAGTATTTTTTGCACTGCATATTGTACTGAATGTATATTTTACTGCACTTCATAAGCGCATATCAATTTCATTCTTTTTGAAAAGCTGTAACATCATTAAAATGCACTTGAAATAATTTTTTTCCATTGGCCGTAATGTATCGGTAAACTTTTGACTGTACTAATTAAAGTATACATCCGATTTTCATAAAATTTGAAATGACTCGACAGAATTATGCAATAATTATATATTTTAAATTTCAAACAAATCGGTTGGGTAGTTTTTGCGCTGTTATAGACGGACAAACAGATGGACTGAACGACGACTATAGGTACTACGTATTTATATAATTAAGAACGCATCTAAAAATTTAACAATTAAGAGATAGTAATCGTTCAAAAATAAGTTTCAAACGACAGTTTTGAAAATAGAGAACTTTTTTTTCTCAATGGACTCTTCCCCCTCCCCCCCCCCCCCCACACACACAAACACCGTTTGAGATAAATTTGAAATATATGAACATCAAAAGAAGAAAAGAATTAAAATTGTCTTCTACGAAATGTTCAAAGGAGGGTGGGTTTCTCTGAAGTAAAATTCTTAGTAACATTTTCCCTTAACGTAAAATTATTCGATAGCCATTTGTAAGAAAAGAAATATCATTCATTTTTAATTATCAGACATAAAGAAAACATAATTGATTCAATTTCATCATACTGGGAGGGAAAATATTTTTTCAGTTCTTCCTTATAACCACCAGAGGGACTCTTAGTTGCGCATGCGTCATGCGTTTTAGATGTGTTTCGTTCTAATGTACGTTGTAATTCAATTTCAAACTGAAAGTTTATTTTGACTTTATTCATATTTTGTGGATTGTGAAGTTCTGTGGATTAATTCGTATCGACTTAGTGTTTATTCGTAATCATTTTATGAATAATACAGTGTTATTAGTCTTCTGTTCGTCAAATCTGTTAAATAGAAACTTTTGTCTGGCAGATTCTATTTTAAGAGTGAAAATATTTCACCCTTTTAATATAGTTAGCCGGATGTATACAGGAATTTTCGTTTTAAAAGATCCAAGTATTTCTCCCTCACGGATCATTAACCTAGCCACCAGTTGAAATTGACGCCCCCTGTGCGGGTATAATTTTGGATACCTTACACCTTTTTCCAGGTAAGTGGGACCTAGACCATGTATTGCAAACTCTCCGTAAATGTTTTCTCTTTAAATGGAACCCTTACACAAGTCTCTAGCTTTATTAGTTTCTGAGTTATACCAACATTTGTTTAAAGCATTTTGTCTGTTGAATTTCCGTGTTAAAATTTTATCTTGCTAATAATTAAGTTTCTGTTCTTAAAAACATCTGCAATCATGTTTCTATATTATTTTCTAACCAATGTTATCCTTAAAATCAGTTTTAATGAGTCTACAGGATGTTTTTTGCAGTTATTGAATTTATTGACTTACGCAATACTAAGCCTTCTTCTCGAACAGCATTTGTTAATGTTTACTTTGGTTTCATTCGATTTCTATATTTTTCAAAGGTTTATTATGTGATATGTACTGGAATGCCCATGTCTTTATAGCAACCATCCCAATTTAATAACTGTTTTTAATTATTATATTATGTATGCTTAATTATAAGTATTTAAAATTATACAGTTTGAACATCCATTCAACGCCGTTATTCAACCATATCATTCAATTTTTCCTATAGTAAGCAAAACCCGCCGATGATTCATCTGGCATCGCTACACTGGAAGGAGAAAAAAAAAATATATAATGTCAATAACACTCTAATGATTTAGAGAATGATTACACTTTATCTCTTTAGCTATTTTATTAAGCTTTACTGATTATGTGCAGATTTAAGACAAAGTTTCAAACTGGAAATAAATTTTTCTTTATCTTATTAAAATATAATATTTATTTATTGATAGTTAAATAGCTCTTGTGATTATCATCTGATCTATATTTTTAAAAAATTGCCCATGTGTAAATATAAATTTTAAAGAAGACTTAATTTTTAAGAGGGCACAGGACCTTTTAACCTTTCAAAAAATCAGTTTTCTGTTTCTGTTTTATTCCGAATGTTTTAAAATTTTTCAACAATATGCAAAAAACCCCATTCAAAATTGAGTTATAATCATTTATAGACGGAGAGTTGAAGATCCGTTAGATATCGAAACTTTAAAAAGCGTTTTCTCATATTAGCAAGTTTGAAGTTTGTGCTTTTGTTGTTTCTTTCAAACTATGTAAGCGCAGCTTTTAAAAAAATAAACAAATATGCGTTTCTTTATAGTCTACATGCTAAAAAACCCAAACATATTTTGTTTATTTATTTGTTTGAACGTGAAATATTTTACTTTTTTAAATTTATTTTGTGCTGAAATTGAATTTTAAACCAAATTTTTTGCGTATATTTTTTATTTAATGTGTATATTAGGTGTGTTATGATTCTATTTTGTTCAAAAATTGTTTTCTATATGCATAATTTAGAATTTTATCATGCGTGCAGCACTTAGATTTTAATTCACGCATTAGTGATATGACGGCTTACATTTAAAATTTAGATATTAATTTTGTATATACAATATTTATTTTTCTGGATAATATTATAGTTATGAATATATATTTGAGGCAGAAAGGGGGAAAAAAAGATCTTAATTGCATATTATTTGCGTTTTGGTACCTTGAAAAATGCTTTGTTTTTTATCGTTTCGAGATATTCAAAGATCGTGCATCCTATAATATGATTTTTTTTTTGTGTGTGTGTGTGTGTTGGGAGGGGGGGGGGGGGGATATTTGTCATGCAATTTTCTTAAAGCAAATTTTTCGCAATTGTGATGCAATTTTCGTAATTTTTTTTAAAAAAATCTTTCGACATTGCACTGATTATAATGATATTTTGAACTTTTAGAGTAGGACATGATTAGAAACAATATATATATATATTTATCGAAATACTGTAAAAGTTCTCAACAGCGGACACCTGGGGCCTGCGGAATTTGTTCGATAATTAAAGGTGTCTGCTTTTGTGAAGTAAAAATAAACAAATGTCTGGGTTGTGGATTAAAAAAGGTTGTCGCTCAATAAAGGTGTCCGATATTAGGGAATGTTCATTAACCTTCATAACGGACACTCCCAAATACCGGACACCTCTATTTAGCGAACTTATAATGCAGGGTTGGACTTTTTGAAGATGAAGCACTTGATTAAATAATGGGAAAACTGGGCAGTATCCTCTCACTACGGTTTTAGGGGCCCCAAATTAAACATGCAATTTTTGTAAAGCTTTTATTTTAAATTTGTTTCGACATTGTATTGATTATAATCAATATTTTGAACTTTTAAAGTAGAATAAGATTATAAACTAAATAAATTTTTAAAAAAATCTAAATTCAGTAAAACCTCTCAATCAAGGGCACCTCGGCAACGAATGGCGGACAAATTCCGTAGTAGCCCCCTATTGAGAGGTTTTATTGTATTTAGATAAAAAAAATTTTGTTTTTAATCTTATTCTACTATAGAAGTTCAAAATATTGATTATAATCAGTACAATGTCGATAAAAGATTTAAATTATCAGCTTTACGAAAATGGCATACCAATTTTGAGAGCCCATAAAATGAGGCTGTATGGGGGTGGAGGGGCAGGACCATGGTCAAATATTTTTCCAGGATTCATTGTGGTCAAACATGGCTGCGTATCATGCTTGCAAAATGAAACGGCTGCGATTCAGACGTTTGAAGTGTCTGAAATTCAGACGCAAGAAGTGACTGAAAAAATTCAGACATTTTAAAATGTCTGAAAATTGAACACTCCGTTTCAGTCACTTAAGTGTCTGAATTTCAGACATTTCAATTTAGAGTGTTCGGATGTAAGTTTCAGGCACTGTACGTTGCATTCACTGTCTTTTTAATACATTTAAAATTTAAAATGGAAGGTTTTTTAAGCGGGTCAGTACATTCGGATGTAAGTTTGAGGCACTGTACGTTGCATTCACTGTCTTTTTAATACATTTAAAATTTAAAATGGAAGGTTTTTTAAACGGGTCAGTACATTCGGATGTAAGTTTGAGGCACTGTACGTTGCATTCACACTGTAAAAAAAATTCCGCAACGTTCCTGGGAAAAAATGGGCAGCTGAGTTGCCCATTATTTCCAAGAAACATTTCTTGAAAATGACTGGTACTTTACTGTATATGTTAAAAACTTTCTACAGAAATGCCAGTAAGTTTCCTGCGAAATACCAGGAATATTTCTGTTGACAGCAAAACATTACTGACATATTCAAGGCTGGAGTAGCACAAGAGCGAAAAATGTCCAGACCAGGGATCGAACCTGGATACTTGGCGTGCCGTGCCAATGCCTTACCTGTTAGGCTATCCGGACCGATACCTGGCTGACATAATTCACTCTGGATGTTCGTTCCCTTCATTATGACATTACTGACATTTCATAGCATGCGGGATCCGCAGACGATTTTTACATTTCCAGTTGACAATTTTCGCTTTATTATCATTATTTGTTAGAATGAAAAAATATTTTGAAATTGACATCAAAATTATTATTTATAATTTACACGAAAAAATAAATTTTCAGTTAAAATTCAATAAAGTAAATATATATGTGATATATTGTTTCTGAACTTTGCTTAAAATATAAAAATATATAAATGTAAATAATAATTAGAAAAAAAATCTAGACATAAAATATTTTGGATTTTCGTCAGTGATTATGTTAGTTTACAAGTTAGATAAAATACATATAAATTTTCATGAAAAAAAACCTAAACGTAATTGTATATTTTTTCCGAAAAAAAAAAAAAAAAAATTCAAATTTGCAGCAATTCAAAGTGTCAAATATATGTCAAATTTAAATCAAATTGTAATAAAGTGTTAAAATATAAAATTAATTAAAAAAGAAAAAAAAAGTCAAGAGGTAGCATCGAACCCGGGCCGTACGGGTGGCGTGCAAGCTTTCTGCGTCCACACCACGAAAGACACGTTGAGAGCTGCAAACTAATCGGTATTTGAAACGTATGCTAAAACTCGGCATCTAATTTCTGAAAATCTAAGGCCCATTTGAAGAAATCCTTTCACAAGAATAATTAGAGATAAGAACTCTAAAACATACTTTAAATTAATCAAAATAGGTGAGAATCATATTTGATTGTCCCCTGGTTAATGCAGATCCAAATAATAGGTGTATTTTTTTTTTACACAGTCTGCTCGTTAAAGATTTCACAGACAAGTACGAGAGATAATCTCTTAGTGATGTCACAGAGGTATTGTATTTTCATCTGAATTATCTTGACAATAGAGACGTAAAGGATTATGTCGTCTATTGATTTATTTGCATTCCATATTGATTTTTTTACATTCATTTAAGGAATTCGTTTTCGACACTCGCGCGCGAGCAACGGATTATAGGAAAAAAAATAATAAATGGCGGCCGCAGCGTTTTGCTGTTTCCAACTTTTGTTCAGGAACGTTTCAGATAAGAAAACCAGAATTTCACAGGAAAGAGCTAAATTATTCTGAAAACCTGATAAAAGGCGAAACGTTCCTGGATTTTACATGGAAAGTTACCATTTTTTTTTACAGTGCACTGTCTTTTTAATACATTTAAAATTTAAAATGGAAGGTTTTTTAAACGGGTCAGTACATTCGGATGTAAGTTTGAGGCACTGTACGTGGTATTAGCATGCATCAAGGGACTTGCGTCACTTTCAAAAGCAATGATTTGTTGAAAACGTTGATTTTCTGTGAATGGAGTATAATTATGATGACAAAAAATTGAATATTTTATTTTATTTACTTATTAATCTTCTTTCAATATTTTACTCAGCTTTAGAAAAATTTTAATTAAAAAAAAAATTAATTTTATAGGGAAAAATATTCAGTATTGAGTTGCATGGATATAATTATATTTCTTATTTTAAATAGGGAAGATTTTTAATGTATTCATGAGGAAATTCCGATGGTGCTTATTACTATTAATCAACATAAAAAGTAATTCTATTCAAATTGGAGTTGTCTCATTTCAAATTGCACGCATTTTAAATATCGTTGATCAGATAAATTACTAGTAACAAATTTGCACTGATAATAAACTATGTTTATTGTGAATTGATTAAAAACATAAATTTTATGTTAATTTGTTTAAGATTTAGCTTTAACAAATTTTTCCCTCAAAATGGAGTTACTCCACTTTTAAAATCATTGGCTCATATATATTTTACCTTAATTACTGAAAAAGTACCCGGTGTTCATATGTATTCATTAATTTTATATGCGTTATAAAGAAATTTATAAGAATAATTACCATTATTATTTTATCCCATTTATAAAATAAACATAACTATAAAAATTATGTTTTGTACAATGCAAAAATAATGCCACAAACAAAGCATTTTAATAAAAAGCCAACTTCCATAGCATGATATTACAGATTGCATAAATGCAATACTTCTTGCGTAACTACAGTCAAGAAGCATTCAATAGCGAATAATTTACGTGTTAAGATACAAGTTAAAAATATTTGTCAACAGCAATTACTATACTTGCTCGAGCGTGGTTTTTTTCAGAGCTGAATTGAACAAAAAATATCTACGGTTAGAAAAGATTAATTTTTAGCCACTATGTTCTATAATATTTTCAATTATTTTGTCAAAGTTCATATTTTAACTTTTAAAAATAGAATAGTAGGATTTATAGAATTTACTTTAGAAGACTGGTGTGTAAATTTTAAGAACGGGACGGTTTATTAATAAAACGTTGTGCAGCAAAATTTGATCCAAAATTGATTCAAATTATCAGAAATTGTATCATAAGATCCTCAAGATGTAAGAATATGGGAAAAGTGAACAGAACTTCCAAAAAAATAAACTAAAAAATGCAAAAGGAACTTTATTGAAAAAGTAGCTTCGAGTAAAACTGGACAGGAGACAGAAACGGCCACATGGCACGTGGCTGGCAAAAAAACTCCAGCCTTTTGTAGGGGATATGGTGAACACTGCGTGCGCTGCAGAATTTGCGTCTTCTATCATGTAGAGTACGAGGTTTTTCAATAAGCTATTAGGAGATAGCGGTCTGTTCCTCTTGTAGCGCCAATCACATTTTCAGAATCTGGTCACTGGTGACGTGCTGCTACCCGCCTGCGGAGGGCCCCCCACGTGTTCAATTGCATTTAGATACGTGGACCTTGCGGGCCAATCTGTGCGCTGAAAATTCTTCACCTCCAACAGCTATGCGCGAACCACTATTTGATGAGATGTAATGTTGACGTCCATGAAGAAGAACTGAGGACCCATAGCACATCTAAAAATACGAATGTGAGGGAGGAGAACTTCGGTACAATAGCAGGCATCAGTGACTGAATTTCCTTAGAAGATGTGGAGGCCAATACGGCTACCAAGCATAATAATTCCCTAAACGGCAACGCCGCCACCTTCAAACAAGCCCATCCCGATGATGTTGGAAGGATGATTTCATGTTCCCCGCTGTCTGCATATGCGTATGCGTCCAGAATCGCTAGTCAGACTAGCTGATCTGTGCGGTTCTTGTGTTCCTGGCACCATAAAAAACAACGTGTGTGATGGGCAGGCTGTTAAGGGCATGCACCGTACTGGTCATCGTGGAAATAAACAACCATCGAGCAACCTCCTGACTACAGTAAACCGCGATATTGGACTCCAATAGTCCATTGCATGTCGCATGTGTTTTGCAATTTCTCGTACTGACTGCCGTCTGTCCCTTCTTGTCTGTAAGACAAAATACTGGTCTTCCACTGCCGTGGTTGCTCGTGGAAAACAATTACTAAACCGTCTGACAGCTGTTCCTGTCGTTCAGAATGCTCTTCAAGATCTTAACACGTTGCTGTCAGCGATTCCGAATTTCTTAGGCACACTAGCCACATTTCGACTTTATTCTAATTCCCCAATGATTTTACCTCGAGTAAAATCCTCTAGATGTCGTCTACAGAATTACCTGTTGGACATATAACACTGAGGCAGCAACTGGATGTTGTTCATGTTAACAGATTTATTCCGTGTAATAACTTTCACGCAAACACTTAGCGTTTACCGAGAGCGTTCTTTATACCCTTTTAAAACAAACACAGTACATCATGCTGAATATGTACGCACGCTCTATCATGCCTTACCTTAGTAGATCTTCTTATTGGTCTTTCGGTCCGTTCCGTGCTTTCGTTCCGCTGTTATGCTAATTTCTTCATTTCGACTTTAATCTTTGCACACCAGTGTGATATATATGGGGCATTCTCACAATCTTTTAACTTTCATGTCCCTGAATAATAATTTTTTATTTAATACACTTTTTTGTGTTTTTTTATTTCATATACTTGGGAACATCCCATTGCATGATTTCACAACAATATTAACGAGATAAATAAGTTTTGGAAGATGTTGGGGGTCCAAACAATGGAAAACTCATCTACCGTCACGTGTCCCTGATGCTGATTTTGAAGTTTGGAGCTGTCTGGATAAAATTGTTTCAATAAAAATAATGCGATGTAATTTTTTTCTGAAACTGGAACTATTGTTTTATATAAATATGTAGCTAAAAATTAACCGGCACACATTTTTAGGGTTGATATTATTTTTTAACTCTGTCCCTGGGTTTTAGATTTTTTACCATCCCTCTTCTAAAATTATACAGAAAATCACTTCAGATGCAGCGACAGAATTTTTTTCAAGTTTTTGTTCATCCAGAAGTATGCTAGAGAAAGAATATCTAAAATTCTTTGACAGGAAATTTACTGCAGAATATAAATCAGCATTTAAATATCAATTTCAAGCACCGTGGCTTTATTGGTTAGTCTTACCGTCCCCAAGGTTTATTCCTGCACTTTTCGAGGTAAATTTAATAAAAAAAAATTAATTTAATCCAATGTTAGCAATTGTTTCTAAAAATCAATGAACATTGTGGCTATCACTTAGTCTTAACATGATTTTCCTAAAAATAGGTGGTAATTTTCCTTACCGTTCCATTCTTACCGTCTCTTTTTTTACCATTTCGTCCCTTTTTTTAACCTTACCGTCCCTTCTTTAACACCCTTTTAAGACAATGTTATACAAAAATTCTGTATTAAAAGTACTACATTTGTATTATTTCTTATTTGAATGTCCTGTGGGTACTATGCAAATTCATTATAAGTAAAAATTTAGAAGAAAATAAAAAGTTATAGGGGTAAAATGGTAAGGAAAATTAAACTCGCAAGTTTAACCTAAACCTCAGTTAAATAAAAAAATTTTCGCTGCTGATCATTTTTTCTTTATTTTGAATCATTAAGGCATTCGTCTATCAGATTAAAATGTTATTTCAGCAAGTTTAATTTCGCCTGATTTTTTTCCCCAAAAGTCAAAAGATTGTGAGAATGCCCCATATATATATATAGAATTGTCGGAATTAAAATTTCTTGAAGTCAGAGGGATGTGTTAGGGTCTTGTATGGGTTATTACAAGACATAGTTTGAACCCAATGTTTAAAATATATTGTCAAAATTGGGTATTGCTATTGAAAAAAAAAAGTTTGGTCTGGCTTCGATTTGTAGATGCCCCTAAGTAAATTTTATATACATCATTTAAAAGTAGATTATTTAGAATCGTTTGGTACCTGCAATTTTTTTCTATTATAATTAGTTGCAGAACTAGTAGGGGGACGTTTTTTTTCCCACGGCTGTACGTAAAGTTACATTAAATTCTGTCGAAAATTCTGGTTCAAGGTTTACTAATACTAAGGTATGCAGTTGAATTCGACTTTCCCCTAAACTGTATAAAATTGATGTGTGCAGATGTTCTCGTAACTTCCTTTCGAAGTTATTATAAATTCAACTCAAAAAATCAATGTATAGTGAAATAGATTTGACATTACGCGAAGAGGGCATATCATTGATAAGATCCGCGTATATATTGTAATTTGTTTCAATGATGATAAAGATCGAATAACGGAGAAATAAAACTTATCTTGATTGATCTAAAATGCGGGAACACATTGATGTCACTTTTTTTTTTTTTTTTTTTTTTTTGTGCAATAGCCATCAGAACTGGTTTGGAAACGAAAATTTCCTATTACATGGGGCTAAAAGAAGATATATCGTTTTATAAGTTTGTTTGTTTTTATGTCAGTGGGAAAATATTCAATGATCCAATAAAATGACTGCTATAAAAAATTAAAGTAAATTTTATTTTATTTAAAAAAAAATACACATTTTTCTGAAAATGCGTGTTTATACCATAAAAAGTAACAAATAAAATATAATAATAAAAAATCAAATATTGGTCTATATTCTTATGCATATTTATTTTATATATTTTAATGTATGATGCTTTTGAATGGCCTTTTAGGTTGATTTCATAAGAAATACTACCTATTGCAATCGTTACTATGGTGTGACTTTTGAAAAATTTCTTCATAACTTTTCATTATATGACCCTAGGAACCTAAAGCCACCCCCACCTTGTTGACCATTGCATTTCCAATATGACGTAATATTCACTGGGGTTTTTTTTTAATTCGTCAAACTGTTTATTTCATTTTCATTTTTCACGTAGAAATTTTGTAATAGAAAAGTAATTGTTGTTGTAAAAATTTTATTGTGGTTTTTGTTGGCAACTGCTAATGTTTCAATTTTCCTGTCATTTTTATTTACGAGCTGGTTTTATCAGGGTCATGTTAAGACGGTATTCAAAATTTTTAACCCTTTGGGCCAATTTTGCCCATTTGCAATCCCCGCCGAGATATTAGCCATCTTAATGAGTTTTTTTTTCAAACTCACCAAAAACATATATATCAGTATATATATAAGTGTGTGTGTGTGTGAATATATGTATGTACTAAATTTTGTCCGCAAGATAGAAGTCGTAATTATGCACGGATCGTCTTCAAACTCACTAAAAACATTGAGATGACTAATATATCGTCGGTGATTTCAAATGGGGAAAATCGGCCCAAAGTGTTGGAAATGAGGAGGGTTAAAAATGTTTTATATCGCCTTAACATGATTCTGATAAAACCAGTTCTTACAGAAAAAGGAAATTAAAAACTCCGCAAAAACGGCCAGATAAAATTGTTAAACTGCGTTTATCTCTAATTTTGATTTAATTTTTGTTGCTGAAATTAGTACATAACTTTGAAATCTACTTCTCCTTGCAGGCCGAGCCGGCAGGGATTTTTTTTGTTTGGGATAGGCTTTTCGTTTTTTCCGATTTGTGTTTTCTGAACATTGGCTATGTATCTAAGGTTTTTTCTCCACAGGTTGCTACCTGAGGTTTGGAGTCTACGATTCCAGGCACTGTTCACCATATTTCATCGAAGTCCAATTGTTAAAACTCTGTCTTGTTAACTTAGTTCTTTCATTCTAAGTTTTTTAACAACAATAAAACTTTAATTTTATTAATGGCTCTCTTATGTCTCTGCAAGTCGCTTACATGTCGCCTGGATGCCTCCGCAATCCGGAAATCCATTAAACAGCCTTATTTTGATCCATTGTCCTTGTTAAAACATTTTATTGTGGTATGGTACAGATAACTGATTGCAAACTACTCGATACTTCCATAAAGTTTTATGCTCATTTTTTAATTTTTTATTCAATTCCACCAAGTTTTTCAAACGTCAATTGGCAGAATACGTTAGTATGGCATCTCAACGTTATCATAGCAATAAATTCATATGCAGGTAATTGTTTACTTTTATCGACTCAATGTTTGCTATTATGGATTCGAAATTTTTACAAAGAATAGCACTGTTAAAATATAGAGAAATTTTCCTTGAAATAGCAGAAACGAAATTCACTGTAACCTCGTCATTACATACATTTCTGTAAACTTTTCCTTTTTCTTCAGTGTCCATTTGGAGAAGGACCTATCAGAAAGCCCAGAAAACAGTTGATTTTCGAGTTTTACGGAAAAAGTTTCAAAAAGAGCCTCTTTGTTGCCCGCAAATTTCGAAAAAACTTTTTTGATATTTTCGGAAATATATAGCTTTGTGAGGTTTCTATTTGTTCCTTCTAAAGGTTTTGATGGGGATAACGGAAATATTTCAAAGATCGTGGATAACTGTCATATTACTTTGAAATTTCGCAAATGCTTCTTCCATACCAGGAAACATTTCTGCATTTTTTTTAACAATGAGCCAATTAATTTTCTCTTTAAAGGGTGCTAAAATAGTTGCAAAATAACATGCAAAACAGCTGACATGGGCTTACATTTTCCTCGGATACTACTAAACGGATTTCAATTTTTTTTTTTTTTTTTTTTTTTTTTTTAGTAGTAGTAGTAGTTAAGCTATAAATATATAATTTTGTATAGCATAAGTATAAAAATAAAATTTGCATAGTATAAAAATAAAATTACAATAGTTACGCAATTTTTTAAACAAACAATAACCTAAAAATTACTAACGCTATTTCAATACATTTTTAATAGTTTTATTATCAGATGAAACTATAAATTGATCTTTTGGCAATAAATAAAAATTAAAAATGTAATAGTTCCGTAATTTTTTAAACAAAAAATATAGGTTTAATCTTCATCTTCTTATTTTAATGAATTTCTTTCCAAACGATTAATTCTTTTAGATGTAAATTTCCAACTGGGTGAAAAATGTCCGGACCAGGATTCGAACCAGGGATCTCCTGGCTGAAGCCGCCAGTGCTCTGCCATCTGAGCTATCCCGGACGAATCTGGTGGAACTTTTTCACCCAGCTAACCTTAATGATTATAGCATCTGGTCTGAAACTTGGTTCAGCTCAACGGAATAAATCTCAGGTAATGGAACTCCAGAAGTCGCTGGATAGAAATGACACTATATTAATTTTAACACAATTATTTCAATTGGTAAATAAATCATATTAGATGTGAATTTCCAACTGGGCGAAAAATGTCCGGGCAAGATTCGAACCAGGGATCTCCTGGCTGAAGCCGCCAGTGCTCTGCCATCTGAGCTATCCCGGACGAATCTGGTGAAACTTTTTCACATAGCTAACCTTAATGATTATAGCATCTGGTCTGAAACTTGGTTCAGCTCAACAGAATAAATCTCAGGTAATGGAACTCCAGAAGTCGCTGGATAGAAATGACACTATATTAATTTTAACACAATTATTCCAATTGGTAAATAAATCATATTAGATGTGAATTTCCAACTGGGCGAAAAATGTCCGGACCAGGATTCGAACCAGGGATCTCCTGGCTGAAGGCGCCAGTGCTCTGCCATCTGAGCTATCCCGGACGAATCTGGTGGAACTTTTTCACCCAGCTAACCTTAATGATTATAGCATCTGGTCTGAAACTTGGTTCAGCTCAACAGAATAAATCTCAGGTAATGGAACTCCAGAAGTCGCTGGATACGAAATGACCACTATATTAATTTTAACACAATTATTCCAATTGGTAAATAAATCATATTAGATGTGAATTTCCAACTGGGCGAAAAATGTCCGGACCAGGATTCGAACCAGGGATCTCCTGGCTGAAGCCGCCAGTGCTCTGCCATCTGAGCTATCCCGGACGAATCTGGTGGAACTTTTTCACCCAGCTAACATTAATGATTATAGCATCTCGTCTGAAACTTGGTTCAGCTCAACAGAATAAATCTCAGGTAATGGAACTCCAGAAGTCGCTGGATACGAAATGACCACTATATTAATTTTAACACAATTATTCCAATTGGTAAATAAATCATATTAGATGTGAATTTCCAACTGGGCGAAAAATGTCCGGACCAGGATTCGAACCAGGGATCTCCTGGCTGAAGCCGCCAGTGCTCTGCCATCTGAGCTATCCCGGACGAATCTGGTGGAACTTTTTCACCCAGCTAACATTAATGATTATAGCATCTCGTCTGAAACTTGGTTCAGCTCAACAGAATAAATCTCAGGTAATGGAACTCCAGAAGTCGCTGGATACGAAATGACCACTATATTAATTTTAACACAATTATTCCAATTGGTAAATAAATCATATTAGATGTGAATTTCCAACTGGGCGAAAAATGTCCGGGCAAGATTCGAACCAGGGATCTCCTGGCTGAAGCCGCCAGTGCTCTGCCATCTGAGCTATCCCGGACGAATCTGGTGAAACTTTTTCACATAGCTAACCTTAATGATTATAGCATCTGGTCTGAAACTTGGTTCAGCTCAACAGAATAAATTTCAGGTAATGGAACTCCAGAAGTCGCTGGATACGAAATAACACTATATTAATTTTAACACAATTATTCCAATTGGTAAATAAATCATATTAGATGTAAATTTCCAACTGGGCGAAAAATGTCCGGACCAGGATTCAAACCAGGGATCTCCTGGCTGAAGCCGCCAGTGCTCTGCCATCTGAGCTATCCCGGACGAATCTGGTGGAACTTTTTCACCCAGCTAACATTAATGATTATAGCATCTCGTCTGAAACTTGGTTCAGCTCAACAGAATAAATCTCAGGTAATGGAACTCCAGAAGTCGCTGGATAGAAATGACACTATATTAATTTTAACACAATTATTTCAATTGGTAAATAAATCATATTAGATGTGAATTTCCAACTGGGCGAAAAATGTCCGGGCAAGATTCGAACCAGGGATCTCCTGGCTGAAGCCGCCAGTGCTCTGCCATCTGAGCTATCCCGGACGAATCTGGTGAAACTTTTTCACATAGCTAACCTTAATGATTATAGCATCTGGTCTGAAACTTGGTTCAGCTCAACAGAATAAATTTCAGGTAATGGAACTCCAGAAGTCGCTGGATACGAAATAACACTATATTAATTTTAACACAATTATTCCAATTGGTAAATAAATCATATTAGATGTAAATTTCCAACTGGGCGAAAAATGTCCGGACCAGGATTCAAACCAGGGATCTCCTGGCTGAAGCCGCCAGTGCTCTGCCATCTGAGCTATCCCGGACGAATCTGGTGGAACTTTTTCACCCAGCTAACATTAATGATTATAGCATCTCGTCTGAAACTTCGTTCAGCTCAACAGAATAAATCTCAGGTAATGGAACTCCAGAAGTCGCTGGATAGAAATGACACTATATTAATTTTAACACAATTATTTCAATTGGTAAATAAATCATATTAGATGTGAATTTCCAACTGGGCGAAAAATGTCCGGGCAAGATTCGAACCAGGGATCTCCTGGCTGAAGCCGCCAGTGCTCTGCCATCTGAGCTATCCCGGACGAATCTGGTGAAACTTTTTCACATAGCTAACCTTAATGATTATAGCATCTGGTCTGAAACTTGGTTCAGCTCAACAGAATAAATCTCAGGTAATGGAACTCCAGAAGTCGCTGGATACGAAATGACCACTATATTAATTTTAACACAATTATTCCAATTGGTAAATAAATCATATTAGATGAGAATTTCCAACTGGGCGAAAAATGTCCGGACCAGGATTCGAACCAGGGATCTCCTGGCTGAAGCCGCCAGTGCTCTGCCATCTGAGCTATCCCGAACGAATCTGGTGGAACTTTTTCACCCAGCTAACATTAATGATTATAGCATCTCGTCTGAAACTTGGTTCAGCTCAACAGAATTACCTGAGATTTATTCTCCAGGATCGAGCTCATTTCGCAGTGTGGAACGGATGACTACATCAAAGAATTGGAACAACTTTTCCTGAAAACTCGTCCCAAGTTTGAAAGATATTTGATAGATTCAATTTCAGTAAATATCTTGTTCGTAAAATTTCAGTAGTATGTTTAAAAAGAAATTCCTTATTTTCTATCTCACTTATTGACTGCAAAATAAAAGAAAATTGGATTGCTGTATGTTTCAACTTATTCCAAATGTCAAAGAGTAATCTTACTATTTTAAAACGAATTGTGGCTGAAGATGAAACTTTGTGCTACGTTTATGATTTTTAGAGATAAAAAGCAATCATCTAATTTTGTAAATGAAGGTACAAAGAAATACCATACATGTTAGATTTTTTTACTAAAAAGGACATAATTAACGAGGAATTTATTCCTGGTGAACAAACAGTAAACTGTATGTTTTATTTAAATAATAATAATTATAATTATAATGAAAAAAATTTCACTGTTTTAAATCCAAAAAGTACAATCGAAATGGCTCGTAGTGCAAAAATTCGTCTTCATAAAATTTCATTATCGACAAAGTATCTTCTCTAACATTCTCTAGCAAAAGAAAATGCAACCATTCTTCTTCTTTTATTATCCGTCTTATTTTCCATCTGTTCTCTCCCTTAAATGCCCACATTTTAAACCAGTACATTATTTTCCATTTATTAATATGAAGTATGTATCGTCTCAAAAATCAATATTTTAACACTATACTGGTGGCTGACGCATTTATGCCTCATATATAAAACTATAGTTAAAAATTCTTAATTCTCCCCAGAAAGCTTGAATAATTTTTTTTTTTTTTTTTTTTTTCTTATTATAATGATAGATATTTCGTGATTAAAATAAAAGAAAATTAGTACTAAAAATCTTGTGGTATGAATTCGAAATTTCTGAATTTAAAAAAAAAACAGCCAGTTTTGGCAACACTGCTTGCAGCATGTTTAGTGTTAATAACGTTAACCCATTCACGGCCAACCACAAGTATACTCGTGACTTTAAAACTCGTGGCTTGAATTTATTAATTACTTTGTCACCACTATTTTAGAATTTGAAAAAAATTTTCCTTATTTATTGGCAAAAATTTTGCTGGATTAGTAAAGTGAAATTTACATTTCTGAATTTCTTGTGGCAAACGACCTTCAACAGGAAATTTGAAATTTCTTACTTTATAGTTATGGAAGTAAACGTGTTAAAGAGATCCATATAAATGTAATAATAGACTTCAAAAATTTTGTAAAAACTTAATAAATAAATATTTTATGCAGAATAGCTTCTTCTACTTCAGAAATGTTTTCATTAATCTATGAAACATTTATTTTTTTTTTTGCGATTTATGTTTCTTTCTTTTTCTCATAATTTCTGAAAATTAAAAGATTTCCAGAATCGTCCTAGGTGCCTTAGAGATTTCATAGAACTTTCATAAACATTTTTTTTTCCTTTCATTTAAGAAAAGTTTCTGCAAGTGTGCTAGAAACCCTTACATTATTTTTTTTTTTAGTTTCAACTCTTAGAGGTATCACAATTATTTTGTTTGAAAACATCTTAAAAAATAATAATAACAAGATCAGTTTACAAAGTTCTATCCTAAAATTCAAAATTATTCAAAATTATATACTAGAGCATTGAACAGTTTATTTTTAAACTTTCCTTTCACATTTTCCAAAAACTATAAAACTCACTTTTGATTGAATATTATAAATGAAAAAAATGTGGTAATTTTTTAACCCTTTTCAACTTAATGGAAAAGTATTTATGATTTCGGTTTGTCTGTCTGGCCATGTAATTTTTATATGTAAATGAGATTTGCTATATAATGTTCGCTATTGAAAATTAAATGTGTAGCATTTCTAGATTGTTTAAAGGGAATCGAAAAAGTAAAATCTGGTTACATTATATATGCGGTGCATTTTATTTAAATTGCTTGTTTAGATATCTCATTTCATTGTAAAAAAAAAAAAAATGAAATTTCCTATCAATTTCCTGCTACTGTTGAGCAGTGTTTCTTAATATATGCCTATTGCGCTCATCAGAGTTCGTAAAATCGTGATATTTTCGAAAATATCAAAAATATCCGATATATAGTAAAGTGGGGACAGATGCCGCAGTTTTACTTTTCTTCTTTTAAAATGTACAATAAAGCAAAAAACACCAAACTAAGTACCAGAAATCATTAATCAAACCCTTTAGAATCAATTTTCTATGTTATACAAGTTAAAGCCCTCTTAATAAAGCAGGCATAATTATTTTCCCAAACGTCCTTTTTTAACATCATTTTTTATGTGCTGGGTAAGATGCCGCATGGGGTGTGGTACAGATGCCGCATGGAGAAAAAAGCTATGCTGTTTATTTTTTTCAAGTAAATCACATTTTCATTTCCTCAAACTACTTAAAATGAAAATAAGTAACAGTAAACTTACGTAAATTATATATATCGCTAAATTGTGAAAAGTATAACGAAATTGCAAAAATGAAAGCTCAAAAAATAAAACTTAAGGCAAAAAAAAAAGAAAAAAAAACATTTCACTGGAAACAATAGACAGCATAATTACAAAAAAGATATAAACCCCTTGTTTATATCCAGGCGACCACTGTAGTTTGCTCTTAAGTACTAGTTCCATTCATTTTAGGCCGTAGTCTTTTTATTTTTGGCTTTTCTTCTCATTTTTTTATTTCATATTTCTATTCGCCCACAATCACCGCACTTTCCGTTGCAAGAGTAAAGTGAGCATGTTTCATGCAGCCACCGATTGCATGTTATGCACTGAATCCAGTCCGCTTTAGATTTTGTTTCTTGATATGACTCCAGACACTCAGCACATTCAGAGTCATCAAATTCCAATCTAATACTGCCTTCAGAATCCATAAGAGGAATACTTTCGTCACTGTCGGAAGATGACTTACATTTCAGTTTCTTCCTCAAGGGAGGTGTTTTCAAGTTGATCTTTCCCTTCCTTTTTTTACACATTTTACTTCCGCCAAGCTGTCGTTCTTTGACGATTTCTTGCTTCTTTTGCTTTTTATTTCCTTCTTCTTTTTTCTTGTTTATAAAATCTGTGCTTGTAATATTTGCTGCCTTTTGCTTTCTCTTATTGGCTGTATAGATCTTTTGACCATTGATTAATAGTTTAGATGGTGAGAATTGTAAACGGCCTCCGTTTTCCTTATTCATACTTGGTGAACCACCACTGTCGCTGAGAATATTTTGATAAATAGCAGAATGCGCTAATATACGTTCATTTAAATGTAAGTTCAACTTAAATCGCAGTGATGAATTTATTGAACAGACAAACAAAAATATATATTGCGGCATCTGTCCCTCAAGCTCGGTGCGGCATCTGTCCCAAAGGGTAAGATGCCGCGTCGCCATTTTGTGTCATGTGAGCGACGCGAGAGAAAGACAAGCACATGTCTGTATTCTACGAGGATCTAGTCTACAGTTGCAATCGGTTTTGGGATGAAATCTCTGTTTATTTTGCTTAAAATATGTTATAAAACTTTATTAGAATAATTTTGACAACTTACCATGCAGGTTCGAACCATAAAAACCAGCATAAATATGTAAATACTGACAATTAAGCGGTGGAAACGCGTACAACACAGCAGACAGCATTTAGGCACACAACGAAATTCTTAATTTGGCCTAGGGAGCGCTAGTGTCGCCAATACAATCTCTGCGGCATCTGTCCCACCGCGGCGTCTGTCCTCATTTTACTATATGTCTATTTGATATTTTCAAAATAGTCAGCTCACTGCTAACAATAAATACTTTGAAGCATAACATAAATTATAAAATTAACACATATTGCACTTATCATAAAATCTTAATCAAACAGTATTCTAAAAATGAATTTCTCTTTTCCTTTTTTTTGTCCACTTAGAATAAAATTAAAGATCAACTAATTTAAAACAGATACAATTATGTTTATACACTTATTAAAAAATAATAATAATAAGATTGAGTATCAAGTATCAAGTATCAAGAAATCGGAAATTTATAAAACAAAGTCTTAAATAGGAAAAAAAATATTGAAAAGTTTCAACTTAAATGCAAGCTTGTCTTATTATTTTATTACCTGACATGATGTATAGTTTAAACTCAATTAAACAACAAGTAAAAATTAAATCAAAAAAAATCAAAAAACCCGACTGCGTAAAAAGCGAAATAATTATTTCTCGTCAATGTGAAACTATTTTTTATATAACCTACCTATTTTTTTATTTACTTGTATTGGTGACTTTTAAGTAGTGTTTAATTGTTGGTTCCTATCTATAAACGCCGTTTTGATGAGGCCTATGGATGTCTATGAAGGTTAGAGTTGCAGTAAAGCTAGAGATCCTACCTACACAACTTCCAGGTTGTGTAATATTTAAATGGAGCTTCTGACTGTAAAATAGTCAATAAAACATCGTCTTAATTTTGAAAGACCTATCCAATGATATGCCACTCAATAGGGTGCGTAAATATTTTTTTCGTCTCTACCGCCATTTTGTATTTTACGGCCGCTATTTTGAATTTATAAAAACAAAACGTAGTCTATAATCACTGGACGGTTAAGACGAATCGATAGAGACCTCATCCATCAAAATCCATGCAGCCGTTGGGATGTTTCGAGGGTATAAAGAAATCCATATACCTAGATACGCGTCAAACACATAACTCTTCTTGGCAGTCGGGTAAAAATCAGAAAAGATTCTCTTCTAATGACGCTGTCGCTGTATATAACTGACTATCTAAATTAGGATTATCTAAATTAGACAGTTTGATTCTCCTCTAATGAAGCTGTATATAACTGATTATCTAAGATTATCTAAATTAGACAGTTTATCTTTCATGTTCTGAATTAATTGCCGGTCATAATTATTAGTTCTACATTTAAAAATAAAATCTTCAAACATTTGTTTTCTTTGTCTAAAAAAGTCACTGCCAGAGACAAAAGTTCGTTATCTACAGTTTGACACAGACAATAAGAGTTAAAAATTTCATTTACACTTATTTCGTCTGAAAATATCAAAATTATCTTGCACAGTGATATTTTGGAAATAAATATCAAATATACAAAATATCAAACATCTTGATATTTTGACAGTGAATATCAAGTATATGAAAATATCGAAAATATCAAAAATCTTGGTATTTAAAAAATAAATATCGGATATATCATGGTATACGTCCGATATATGTCAATAAACCCTGGATGATTTTTCGTCCCTTTGTAATAAAAAGGGAAGAGGATATAAAATTACTGCACCGCTAAACTTCCATATACAAGAAATTATAAAACTGAGAAATTGATCTTTCGAATAAACATTGCATCACGAATGCAAACCATCATTAATCAATGAAACGTGACCTACATGTGTTTGTTTGTTTTTTCTTTTGCATTTCATAATTTTGTTATTTATTAATGATCAGCATTTTTTTTCCACGCTTAACGATTCTGAACGGACAAGAAGAACGAAAACAATCATATTGTAACCTCTAGAACTGAAAATAACGTATATAGTTGTATTGAGCATTTTATCATGCATTATTAAAAAAAAAAAAAAAAAAAAAAAGAAAGAAAAGAAAAGAAAAAAGAACAAAGATGCTATTGTCTGACCTTGCTCAAATCCAAATAAATAAATAAAGAGCTGGAAAAGAACGGAAAAAAGGAGAAAAATATGAAAACAAAAATGTACGTTGAGATAAAGAAGAATGTGGCAGTATGAAATGTCCAACAGAGGTGTAAGGGGCTGTGCATATATAACGATATCAACTTTTTGGTAATTTTGGACCCCCTCCCCCCCTTACGATATCATACGTTATCATCCCTTGACCCCCCCCCCACCCCACCCGGTAATGATATCGTTATCAATGTCATAAAAATTCTTCAGATACTATACAAATATGGTTACATTTATTTTTCGCATGCATTATTGATTCAAATGAAGAGAAGTCAATAAAATATCAGTTTATATATGATATAACTGTATCTCAAATAACACTTAAAAGAAACAGTTATTGTTTAAAAAATTTTAATAATAGACTTTTGTTGCATAATGCATTTAACAGTAATAATGTCTTTTTGCCCTGCACAGGGTGGGGCAGCCAGAACTTCTTATCAACAAATCAAGTAGACAACATTCTCTTTTATTTACTTCTTAAACACAAGTATCATTTCAAACATTACTTCGCATATGGCTTGTCGAACAGCGGATTATATATGCATACACGCATGACAGAAGAATAGGAAAGCCAAAAATTGGGGTATCCCATAATTTTATAATCATTTAATGATTTTAATAATAACTTTGTATTTTCATAAAAATAGATAACATACTAAGAAAGATAACTTACTATTTAGATGTGAAGTCCAGGTTATATATAAAAAGAGAAAATTTTGGTTGGATATAAAAAATGATAACGATATCAAAAGACAAACTCCCCCTCCCCCTAGAGATATCTTACGATAACATGTGCCAGACCCCCCCTCCCCCCTAAAATGATAACGTTATATACGCATAGCCCCTAAGCTGAGATTTCTGCCGAATACTACACTGACACACGTTCTAATAGCAATGTATTAGTCTGCAGAAAATAATAAAGTACTAAAAATATAAGATAAAAAAGGCTTATTTTGGGACCGGAAAATATTTTTAAAAGATAATTTTTTAATTTTAATTTTAAATCTTTGTGTGTTTAAATGAAAATTTGTGCTTTTCTCATATTTTTTTTAATAAATCAGTTAAGATCCTACACTAGTAGTCACGCGAAAAGACTCGAAAGCTAATGTTAATCTTATAGAGAAATTATTATAAAATTTCTCGCTCGGATTTTAATATACATATTTCATTGGGTACCTGAGGACGATAACTTTTATTGTGCGTTTGTACTTTTTCGATTTTGGTTGCAAATTTTTTATGTGGGGATAGTTTCAGTTTCGGAACCGGTTACAACAGGTTCTGAAAATGAAACTTGTCCATATATATACTATAATTAAAATCGAAAAAGTACGAAGGCACAATAAAAAATATCGACCTCAGGTACCCTATGCAAATAATAATAATAATAATAATAATAATAATTTTAAAATGTTAAAATGCGAGAGATAAATCCGTTAAACAGTCCTCCCATAAGATTAACATTTACGTTCGCGTTTCTCCACGTAACTAATATAGACTCTTAAGCGTTTAAAAAAATGGCAGGAAATTAAAAAGTTTAATTTTGTTATGTTTTTTATCTTTTTTATTTTTTTCAGCAAAAGTATACATATATGTTAAAGTATATTTTCTAAAATATCTACTTATAAAACAATAGACAAGAAATGAATGTTTCATAGACTGTTAAACCATTAAAATTTTGATTACCTTATACAAAGAATTATTCAAATTATAAGTAGCTTATTTTCTTAAAATCACTTAAGAATTTTTAAAATATATATACATTCCTTTTTTTTTTTCTTTTGAAGAACTACTTTTTCTATAGTTAATTTTTCTTTTGTTTATAATCCTTTATTTTATGCAACAGCGAAAATATTTGTTCTATTTTTTCTTATAATAAAAAAATGCTTACATACAATGACATCTTTTTTTTTCGTTATTTTTACATAAAATAATAACACACACACATGTTTAGGAAAAATACAGCTTAACCTCGCAAAAAAAGAAATTAGAAACAGCTAATACAAAAAAATTAAAGCTGATTAATAAGTAAAGTAAAAATAATAATGGTTTACTCCTTCTAATTAATGAAAATGTAATTATTATATTTATAACAACCCTAGACTCTTAATAGCTGAAAAATTTATATTGCGTTGTATAATTAGCGCTTAACAAGAATTACCAGCTTGTTTACGAACAACTTTGATTTATTATTGGGTGGAAGATTTTATTATCATGTTGTAGAAACTTGTAATCTTTAGTACCTAATAATGTAGTAGATTTCATCGTTTCTGTTGAACTTGTTACATTTTTGTTAGGAAAAGAATCGGTAAATCTTTGAATAGCGAAGCTGTTTAGAGTTATTTTGTATATTATGATTATTAATTTAATAAATAATCAGTGGAACCCGTTTTAAATTGAAACATTTTGCAATCTTTTTCAAAAGAATTCCAAATATGACTCATAAATGTTATTAATAGCAAAACTTAAAAGAAATAAAGTTCTAAAATTCGAAAAAAAATGTAAATAAATCAAGAATAATAATAAAAATGAGATATAAACTGCAAATAAATATTTTAATTTCATGATGATTTCATATTGGCACAGTTAAGTCTCAATAAAGCAATTAAATTTCTGAAAAAAATTATTGCATTTCATTGAAAGTTGACCAGACTTTGATTTTTATATAACAGACTATTCTTTGTTTGTCCGAAGATAAATCCGAATATATTAATGACAACTACTCAGTACAGGGTGATCTTCATTTACGTAAATGAAATAGTGTTATCTTAAATAATTGTTGAAGGTCCAATGGCGTTGAAACTAATGAAAGTATAAATACATAAGGGCCTTTGTGATCACTCTTCTTCTTGAATATGAGAAGTTTCTAGTTGTTTTAGCAAGAATTATCAAAAAAAAATTTTTTCAATATTTGATTACCGTTTTTTTTTTTTTCTTAATTTTTTTGTAATGAAATAAAATCGCTTCAGTCTTCTGAAAGTCTTATAAAAGTATAAATCCGTAGGGGTTTTGTGATCAAACTTCTTCTGGAGTATGTGAAATTTCTAATTGTTCCAGCATAAATGATAAACTTTTTTGTCAATATTTGATTACACGTTTTTCCAGTTTTTTGTTATGAAATAAAATCGCTTGTCTTCTGAAAGTCTTATATAAGTGTAAATCCTTAGGGGTTTTGTGACCAAACTTCTTCTGGAGTATGTGAATTTTCTAATTGATCTACCAAAAATGATTAACTTTTTTATCAATATTTGATTACACTTTTTTTTCACTTTTTTGTAATGAAATAAAATCGCTTCAGTCTTCTGAAAATTTATAAAATCCGTAGGGATTTTATGATCAAACTACTTCTGGAATATGTGAAGTTTCTAATTGTTCCAGCTCAAATGATAAAAAATTTTTTTATCAATATTTGATTACACTTTTTCTCAGTTTTTTGTAATGAAATAAAATCGCTTGTCTTCTGAAAGTCTTATATAACTGTAAATCCGTAGAGGTTTTGTGATCACTCTTCTTCTGGAATATGTGAATTTTCTAATTGTTCTACCAGAAATGATTAATTTTTTTTTTCAATTTCTTGTGATGAAATAAAATCGCTTCAGCCTTCTGAAACTCTTATAAAAGTATAAATCCGTAGGGGTTTTGTGATCAAACTTCTTCTGGAATATGTGAGGTTCCTAATTGTTCCAGCACAAATGATAAACTTTTAGACCGGGCGGCGGCGACACAAGTGACTACGTCATCGAGTTACGGGATGAAATCATGATGTAGGACAAGATTTTTAGGAGTAGATTAAGGAATAACTGGTCTGCCTCAACATTTCTTGCTACGATATGAGCAGCAGCGGCCGCCAACACGTCATTTTCGCGTCACTATCACGTCATCGAGTTACGGGATGAAAGCGGTGCCAAATTAAAAGTAAAATAAAGTCTTTAAGAATATTTTGATCTGCCTGCGCATATGCTGGTAGAAACATCCGGCTGACTAAAATCCGTAACAAAAAAATACGTCATAATGTACAATTGAAACCCTATAAACATAATATTTTACATTACATTGCCATATATATTACTTCGAATCGACTTTCAAGATCAATTAAGGGTTTAGAAAAACTTATTAACAGTATGTGATAAAATGACTTATTCGGCATAATTTGGTACAAAGCGAGAAGAACGGGGCGTCAATTCCCTATTTTGATAGTACTATCACGTCATCGAGTTACGGCTTGACATTTTGGCACATTAAACATACCTATAAGTACAATACGAATGTTTCAGTCTGCTTCGTCATATCTTGGTAAGACATAAGCAGAGCGGGGCGCCAATTCTTAATTTTGGCGGTATAATCAAGTTATCGAGTTACGACTTGAAATTTTATCACATTCAAGGTACATAGCAGTACAATAAGAATATTTCAGTCTGCCTTGTCATATCTTGGTACGAGACGAACAGAGCGGGGTGCCAATTCTTAATTTTGGCGGTATAATAGAGTCATCGAGTTACGACATGAAATCTTCATGTAGGACAAAATTATTAGGAGTAGATTATGGAATTTCTGGTCTGCCTTGACATTTCTTGGTATGATACGAGTAGGAGCGGGCGCCAACTCGTCCTTTTGGCGTAACTATCACGTCATCGAGTCACGGGATGAAACCGGTGCCAAATTAAAGATAAAATAAAGTCTTTTAAGAATATTTTTGTATGTCTGCGCATATCCTGGCAGAAACCACCGGCAGACTAAAATCTATAACAAAAAATGCCTCATAATGTACAATGAAACCCTATAAACATAATATTTTACGTTAATTCAACCCTTAATTCATCTTGAAAGTCGATTTGAAGTAAGATATATGACAATGTAATGTAAAATGTTATGCTTATAGGATTTCAATTGCGGAAAAAAAAAGTAAACACCCCTTACTAACTCTAAAAAATATTATCGTAAAAGAACGTTACTGGTACCACACGATAGCTAATAAAGTTTACTTTTAAATGATGCATATAAAATTTGCTTATGGGGCCATCTACATATTAAAACAAACCATAACTTTATTTTTTTTTCAATATCAGTGCACAATTCTGGCAGCATAAATTAACTCTACGCACTTAAATTAGCCTAAAAACAAATTTTATACAATTCGTACGAAAAATTTCCGAGAAATTAATTGTTTTAAAACGAGCATATTTTAGGGGCTGTATCCAACTTGAAGTTCCATACTCGCTTAATGACTGAGAGAGCCCCCTTCTTGACCAAGGCATCTTAAGCGCTACTCAAGTAGTCATTGACGACCGCTAGATTACAGGATAACATAAGAAATTTCAAGATATCTAGTCACTTCTATCATAGACGCCCACTTAAACCATTATTTTGTCGTTTTTAAAGCATAATTTGAAAACTACTTGGAAGAAAAATGTGAAATTTTGGATTTACATAAAGCAGGTCTTAATAAATCTAAATCCATCAAAAAGTTGTAGGTTGCAATTCATAACTTTTTCGAATATTAATTTCATAATTCATAATTCATATCATAAAATTATAAAAATTGCAAATTCGACGTATTTATGTTTGAGTATTTGAGTATTTTAGTATTATTGCTACACAAAAAATTAGCACATTAGGAGTATAATTTCAGGAGATATTAATGAAAATATGAAAACGCAATTTAAAATTAGAAGCACTAAATTTTGAATGCTTATAATTCAAAAACTTATCATTCAAATGACTTGAAATTTAATGTCTAGGCATAGTTTGAATCAAAGATTTAAAATATCTCGTTGAAATTGGGAATTGCTATTGAAAAAAATTAAGTTTGGGTTCGTTTTAATATGTAGATGCCCCCCCCCCCCCTTAGCAAATTTTATATACATCATTTAAAAGTAGACTTTCTTTTCAATCGTTTGGTACTAGTCACTTCCTTCTACGATAATTTGTTGAGGAATTAGTATGGGTGTTTATTTTTTTTTCTTCCACGACTGTACATTATGACATATTTTTTGTTATAGATTTTAGTCTGCCGGGAGTTTCTACCAGGATATGCGCAGGCAGACCAAAATATTCTTAAAAGACTTTATTTTACCTTTAATTTTGCACTGGTTTCATCCCGTAACTCGATGACATAATAGTGACGCAAAAATAACGAGTTTGCGCTCGCTGCTGATCATATCGTACGAAGAAATGTCCAGGCAGACCAGTCATTCTTTAATCTACTCCTAATAATCTTGTAAAGATTTCATGTCGTAACTCGATGATGTGATTATACGCCAAAATTAAGAATTGGCGCCCCGCTCTGCTCGTCTCGTACCAAGATATGGCGAGGCAGACTGAAATATATTTATTGTTATGATATGTACCTTTAATGTGCCAAACTTTCAAGCTGTTAGGGGAGACCCGGCCTAGTTGGTTACAGGGGAAAGTAGGCGCAGCCCTTATAAATCGCCTGTTTGTAGATAGATTGCGCAACCAGTCACACAGTACATTTCTTTTTGTTTTTTACAAACCTCATTGTAGTTTTGCAGCGTTACCTACGTGCATTGGACATTTATTACGATTTTTCTGTTTTTGCACTCATAAGTAATTTTTTTTTCTTCATTCTTTTTCTAATTTCTAACACTTATCTTAATAATTGCGATTTAACTCGTGCAGTTTTTCTTAGAGTATGATTACTTGTTCCTACCCCATATGTGATTTACTTGGATTATTGATGCTTAGATGGTTACGTGCCTCTTTTGTGAAGAAATTTATTGTGGGGCTAGTAGGCGCGTTGAACACGGGCAAGTTGGCTGGGTGTCTTGTGTGTGCTGGTAGCTTGAAAAACAGCAAATACCGAGAAAAGTGGTTGCAATGCAAGATTTGGGGCACACGAGGATTGCAAAAACGGAGACACTCGATTTTTTATTTGTGATAACTGTAACTCTAGTGATGATATCGAGTAGGATAGAAGTTACTCAATGTTAATGTTTTATTCATTATTTTTGTGTCTGTATAATTTAGAATTTACATTGTACTGCGATAACGCCTTTGTTTAAACTTACTGGTAATAATGAAATTGATTTCTCTTAACTGCGTGTCTTATTTGAGTTTCATTTAAATTTTTATAAAGCGTGTGCCAACTTACCCCATAGGTATAGGCAACTTGCCCGTAACGGGGTAGGTTGGCGCACAATTTTCCTTTTACTTTAGGCTTCCGCTAAACATAAACTACAAAAGCTACAAACTCAAAACTCCGGGTACTTTTAGCCCAATGCCTGTTGTTTAAAAGTAAAGTTAAAGTTTTATAAAAAAAAAACTTAAATAAAAAAATTAATAAAAATCAATAACTAAAAACTGCGCCTACTAGCCCCGGTCTCCCCTACTCGATGACTTGATTATACCACCAAAATTAAGAATTGTCGCCCCGCTCTGCTTATCTCCTCCCAAGATATGACAAGGCAGACTGAAATATTCGTATTTTACTAATCGGTATGTTTAATGTGCCAAAATGTCAAGCCGTAACTCGATGACGTGATAGTACTATCAAAATAGGGAATTGGCGCCCCGTTCTTCTCGCTTTGTACCAAGTTACGCCGAATCAGTCATTTTCTCACGTACTGTTAATAAGCTTTTCCTTAACCCTTAATTAATCTTGAAAGTCGATTCGAAGTAATATATATGGCAATGTAATGTAAAACATTATATTTATAGGGTTTCAATTGTACGTTATGACGTATTTTGTTACAGATTTTAGTATGCCGGGGTTTCTATCAGGATATGAGCAGGCAGACCAAAATATTTTTTAAAAGACTTTATTTTACCTTTAATCTGACACCGGTTTCATCCCGTAACTCGATGACGTGATAGTGACGCCAAAAGGACAAGTGGGCGCCCGCTGCTGCTCATATCATACCAAAAAATGTCGAGGCAGACCAGTCATTTCTTAATATGCTTCTAAACATCTTGTCCTCCATCATGATTTCATTCCGTAACTAGATGACGTAGTCATTTGTGTCGCCGCCGCCGAAGCCGCCCGATCTATTTTTTATCAATATTTGATTACACCTTTTTTCAGTTTTTTGTAATGAAATAATATCGCTTATGTCTTCTGAATGTCTTATATAAGTGTAAATCCTTAGGGGTTTTGTGATAAAACTTCTTCTGAAATATGTGAATTTTGTAATTGTTCTACCAGAAATGATTAACTTTTTTTATCAATATTTGATTACACGTTTTTTTTTTTTTCAATTTTTTGTAATGAAGTAAAATCGCTTTAGTCATCTGAAAATCTTTTAAAAGTATAAATCCGTAGGGGTTTCGTGATCAAACTTCTTCTGGAATGTGTGAAATTTCTAGTTGTTCAAGCTCAAATGATAATCCTTTTTATCAATATTTGATTACACTTTTTTCAGTTTATTGTAATGAAATGGAATCGCTTGTCTTCTGAAGGTCTTATATAAGTGTAAATCTGTAGGGGCTTTGTGATCACTCTTCTTCTGGAATATGCGAAGTGTCTAGTTGTTTTAGCAGGAATTATCAAAATTTTTTTCCAATATTTGATTACCAATTTTTTTTTCAATTTTTTGTAATGAAATAAAATGGCTTCAACCTTTTGAAAGTCTTATAAAAGTATAAATCAAACTTCTTCTGGAATATGTGAAGTTTCTACTTGTTCCAGCTTAAATGATAAACTTTTTTATCAATATTTGATTGCACTTTTTTTCAGTTTTTTTTTTTTTTTTTTTTGTAATGAAATAAAATCGTTTGTCTTCTGAAAGTCTTATATAATATAAATCCGTAGGGATTTTGAGATCAAACTTCTTCTGGAATATGTGAATTTTCTAATTGTTCTACCAGAAATGATTAACTTTTTTTTATAAACATTTGATTACATGGGTTTTTTTTCAAATTTTTGTAATGAAATAAAATCTCTTCAGTCTTCTGAAAATCTTATAAAAGTATAAATCCGTAGAGGTTTTGTGATCAAACTTCTTCTGGAATATGTGAAGTTTCTAATTGTTCCAGCTCAAATGATAAACTTTTTTATCAATATTTGATTACACTTTTTTCAGTTTTTGTAATGAAATAAAATCGCTTGTCTCCTGAAAGTCTTATATAAGCGTATATCCGTAGGGTTTTGTGATCAAATTTCTTCTGGAATATGTGAATTTTCTAATTGTTCTACCAGAAATGATTAACTTTTTTTTATCAATATTTGATTACACGTTTTTTTTTCATTTTTTTGTAATGAGATAAAATTGCTTCAGTCTTCTGAAAATCTTATATAATTATAAATCCCTAGGGGTTTTATGATCAAACTTCTTCTGGAATATGTGAAGTTTCTAATTGTTCTAGGAGAAATTATTATCTGTATTATCAATATTTGTTTAAGCGTTTTTTTTTTTCAATTTTTTGTAATGAAATAAAATCACTTCATTGTTACATAATAATTCGTTGTAATATTTTCTTGTAATGGTAAAACTATGATATTAATTGTACTATAATTCTTACCTGATTTTCTGGCATGTTTAGATATAAATCTTCATTACAGAAAAAAAACTGTTAATGTATAGCTTCGCTTCAATGCTTTAATGAACTACTGAAATTGTGGATTATAAAAAAACTTCACCCTAGAAAACTTAAATGTTATACTAAATAATATTGTAAGTTTTAGTTTTAAATTTTAATAGATGCATGTTAACAATATCTAAAAATAATAAAAGAAAGATGTGATTATGAAAAAAAAAAAAAAAAAGAAAAAGAAAACTAAAGTTGTCATGTATTTAGAAATGATAGGTAATTGTATACGGGTCAATATCTTAAAATTGGATAATTTGCGTCCATTGCCGATAATATTCCATTGATTATACTAAAACCAAAAACTGAAAAATGCAATACATTGTAGAATGTGTTATAACAATTACCAATGATAAATGGACATATGATGATGTATAAATAATTAATTTTAAGTTTTAAATAAACGAAATCATCATTTCAGACCCTGTCCCCAGGTACAAATATCCAATATTAAATGTATGCTGTAAAAAAATTTATAAATATTTTTAACTTTGCTATTAATATATATTTATATGTATATATATACATGGGAAAATATAGTGCTCCTTTACTCGTATAAATTGCATAGTAAAATACTGTAGTAAATATATTTGTCCCTGAGGTTGACCATCATATCAGCCCCTCTAACCACACATTCGGGTTAATAGATACTAGGTGGCGCTGGCAAAATTATTTCCATTGCAACAGTAACTACAGTTCATCTATCCACCATGGATGAAGGTAAGTTGTTTTTCTCATTGTTTCATTTTTAGAAATATTTAGTTTTTGTTCTGAAAAGGGATGAGTATTTTTTATAGCATCATTCAGTCCCCATATTTAACTTTTTATCTATAAAAATAAAGCTTATTACAAGTTTATTTATGTAACATACAAATGTCACATGGAATATTTAATCATTTACATGTGTTCAAAATGATTCAATAAAATGGCTGTGCAGCTGTTAAGGCAAAAACATCAGCTCAGTCCCCATCATCTCAGTCCCAATTATTAGACACTGATTATGGCGTTAACAGACACTTTCTTCCATAAAAGTTTATCCTACGTATAAAATATACATCCTTGATCTCAAAATACAACAACAATCAAATGACAAAACATGTATCATAGTATATAATTGTATTTGGAAGTTGGTACATTAATTCAAAAATATAAAAATTCTGGAGTGAAATTGTCCAGTTTTCAGATATTGACCCATATATGAATATTCAGTGCAAGTTCGACCGTAATCTACTAAACTTAGTATGATTAAAATTAAAACTATCTTTTTTTCAAATTTTAGCAGAATAACTTTTTTAAATTTACTTATAGTTTATTATAAAAGTGTTTCTTCGTTTCATCAAAATGGGATTATAAGAAAATCTGTTAAATTATTCTTCATTTAATTAAAATTATTCAAACTTATAAATTCAACTTACAATTCCAACTTATAAATTATACATATTACTTATCGCGTTTGCTCTACATATAAAATTTCATTGCTCTATATTGGAAAACAAGCTAAGTACACTAGCCAATAAAAGAAAAATCTTTTTGTTTGCTTCTTTTATGAGAATCTTTACTAATTTGGGGTTGGGAAAACCGAATAAGACCTTGATTTTTTTTATTTTTTTTTCCTAGCTCTGATGTTTATTCTGTACTAACTGCTTTAAAAACTTATACAGCGTGAATCTAAACTCTTGGGCAAAACTTTAAGAGGTGATAGTACACATCAAGACAAACAATATTAAATGGGAAACTGAGGATCCCAAACGTCTTCCGAAGGAGATAGGCGCCATTAAAGTTTAGGGTCCAAAATTTCAAATGATTATAAAAAACGAAAAAAATGGTAGATCGTTTGCGGTTTTTGCTAAAATTGTTCTTTATGTCGGTATTTTCTCGAAAATAAATTTTAAAGATAAAGTTCAAAAAATGTCGATAGAGGGCACTTTAGTCTTTGGAGTCACGAACAACTATTTTTTGTATCTCATTAAATGCTTTCAAAAGCTGAGACTTAAACTTAAATTTTGAGCTCAAAATGTGTTTCTGCCTGGTCTACGACATCAAGATCGGGAATAACTGAACTGTGTTCAGAGGGGGGGGGGGGGGGGGGTGTCAAATTCCAACTCCTGAACGAACACAGTACTTAACCACTCCCACCGATTCAGATTTTGAGCTCAAAATTTAAGTTTAAGTCTAAACTTTTGAAAATATTTAACGAGATACAAAAAATAACGGTAAAAAACAGTTGTTCGTTACTCCAAAGTCTGAAGCGCCTTCTATCGGCATTTTTTGAACTGTGTCTTAAAAATTTGTTTTCAAGAAAATACTGACATAAAGAATAGTTTTAGTGAAAACCACAAACGAATCGACCAATTTTTCCGGTTTTTATAATCATTTGAAATTTTGGACCCTAAACTTTAATGGCGCCTATCTCCTTCGGAAGACGTTTAGGACCCTTAGTTTCCTGTTTAATATTGCTTATCTTGATGTGCACTATCACCCCTTAAAATTTTGCAAAAGAGTTTAGATTCACCCTGTATAGTTAAAATATGTACGGTATTATTATTATATCTGTAAATCAGTTTTTCCTGTCTGTAGTTTATAGTTAATCTTTGCTAATTTTTGGAGCCGATAAAATCGAATATGACCTTAGAATTTTGTTATTAGCTTTCATTTTGTAAGATATAGTACTATTGGCATACAAATTCATGCAGTAAAAACCTAAACGATATGAATGTGAATACTGTCAGAATTAGCATTACTTTTAATTCACTAAATGTACAGGTTAATTATAATTAAGTTATAATTATAATATATATTACCTTATAATACTTCCCAAAAATATGTTAAAATCCATAATTTTTCATTGAAATTTCAACATATTTCATAACACTTAACTAACCCAGCATTTTAAATGTCATATTCGTTTTTCCCATGCTCGCAGGGTCGAAACTAAGGGGGGGGGGCAGAGGGGGCATGTGCCCCGGGCGCCAGAACAAAGGGGCGCCCGGTTAGCCTTAGATGAAGATTATACCTTTGGAAAGGATCATTTTCTTCCGATGGACTGATGGCTTCCATTATTATGAAACAGCCATTATAAATGAAGTGTTACGTGAAGATGAAAGAGCAGTCGTAGAAAGTTAGAACTCTGATTTTCTGGTCCGAATGGGGGAAAAAAATGGCCATAAATTTTTTTCTGGTCGAATGCGGAAAAAATGGCCATAATTTTTTTTTTTTTTTTTTTTGAATTATTGCCATTTTTTTCCCCCCATTCGGACCAGAAAGTCAGCGTTCTAACTTTCTACGGCTGCTCTTTCTCTTCACCTATCACTTCATTTATACTGGCTGTTTCATAATAATGGAAACCATCAGTCCATCAAAAGAAAATAACTCTGTGAAGGCGGAAACTCGGTTAGGCGGGACTCGGATAATCGGGACTCTACTGAATATGTCATTTTAAAAATGATTTTTAGAATATTTTTGTTGATGTTCAGAGGGACCTCCCCCTTGGATACGCCACTGTAGATGACGTAGTTCAGTATTACATATTTTATGATTACATATTTTAAATTTTAAAATAAGTCGTCTATTATAAAATTAGTAAAATTCTCTTTGTAAATATACTTTGTGGAAGAGGGGGGCGGAGCGCCAAAATCCATGTTTGCCCCGTGTGAAAAAAAAAAGGCTAGTTTCGGCCCTGCATGCTCGAATTATATTGAAACAACTATTTTCGTGTAAGAAGCATTTTCATTGTTGGCTAGTCTTATTATTAAAATAGATTCAGTTCTTGTGACAACATAGGCGAAAAACACATTTTGAAGATTGGGTGATAGTTCGGCTAAAACTATAAAATAATGATGTAACAATGAGAATAACAATGCTCATGGGAAAATCTATAAAGATATCGTTAATTTGATAGTGTTTACCATACATAAAATAATATCCCTCTTATGGATGACCTTCACCTTAATCCGAGTACAATTCAGAACCATGATATCATTCATTTCGCTTTGCAAGCAGCCTGTGTGATATTTTTAACTGTACTTTAAACTGTATGCAACCTGCCAGCTCATCCATGCCTATTAGAGATAAGCTAGATAATTTATTTTTTTAATGCATCTATATCAATGTAAATTGCTTAAGTACTTATGTAAACTTTCAGTACTTAGTGAAATTTATTCACTAGTTTAGTAACTCAGTCTATAAGTATTTTCTTAAATAATAATATCAGCGAGTATTTTCTTTCCATTTAAAGATGTCGATGTTTTGTTCTTTTGTTTGCTGATCTTTTTTTCAACCGCTTCAGTTCGCTCTTATTATTTCTACAAGGGGAGATACAGTTACAGAATGTAGGTAAAAACTATTTTTTTAAATTGATAACTCTAATATACAAATTACACAATATGAACTTTAAAAAGTTCTCTATTTACTTAAAAGGTGACAGATAATAATGATACAGGTGTTAAAAGTTTAAAATATACATTTTATTTAAATTTCTCAGTACTTTCGGTCTGCAATCTCGCAGCCATCGTCAGGGAATTTTTTCATTAATTGACATTCTATTCATTTTAAATGCGTCACTTCGTTTGAAATGGGAGAGTCTATTATTCTTAGGGTAGCTGGAAGTAGAAGTAGTAGTGCTGTGGAGGAAAGAAATTTTTGCTACCGATCCATTCATTTTAATACATCACTTTGTTCACATACCTCATGTTCTTCTACAAAAGTTTAATCTTACTTCCCCCCCCCCCCATTCGACGATGTAAAATTTGAAAAATGTGCGATATTTATAGAAGTTTAAATTGTTGCAATAAATGTTAATAAAAGTTAATTTTAATCGCCTGCTGTTGCCACCGTCAAAATGACGTCAGCGTTATGCACAGAGATGTTTGTCCATTATATTATAGACATCTTTCCTAAAATATACCAAACAAATTAATTTACGGTCATGGAGAAAAAATGCTACCACCTACTAACTCAACCGCGAAAACATCGTATAAAAATCACTTGTTTACGATTTGTAATGACGTCTACTAATCCAGGTTGTAGTTATTTATGCTTCGAGGATCGTCTAAATATTGCAATTATCTAACAAACTTTATAATTTTCCATACTAACATCTAATTTCGACATCATATTTTCATTTTTCGTTTAATTTTACCATCAGTCGCCAAACGGTCACAGACATTCGGTGAAGCAGTTTAGGAATTATGCAGGTCTGAAGTTTCCGTTGGTTGGTTACAGGGCCGAAACTAAGGGGGGGGGGGGAGAGGGCATGTGTCCCGGCCGCCAGAACAAAGGGCACCAAATGAAGGATTATACCTTTGGAATGGATCATTTTCTTCTAATGAACTGATGGCTTCTATTATTATGAAATCAGAGTTCTAACTTTTTATGGCTGCTCTTTCATCTTCACCTAACACTTCATTTATAATGGCTGTTTCATAATAATAGAAGCCATCGGTCCATCAGAAGAAAATAACTCGGTTAAAGTGGAAACTCGGTTAAGCGGGACTAGGATAATCGGGACTCTACTGTATATTTAATTTTAAAAATTACCTTTAGAATATTTTTGTTGGTGTTCAGAGGGGAGTCATGACTCCCGTGACCTCCCCTTTGGATCCGCCATTCTAGATTACGTAGTTCAGTATTACATGTTTTATAATTACTTATCTTAAATTTTAAAATAAGTCGGCTATTAGAAAATTAGTAAAATTCTCTTTGTAAATATACTTTGCGAAAGAGGGGGGTGGGGGGCGCGCCAAGGCTAGTTTCGGCCCTGGTTGTTTGATTGGTTGAATGGGATTTAAGGGGACCGTGGAGCTTTATTTGAGCAAAAATAGACCCCAAAATTGATATTACTTTTTGTTTGTATTATCATTCTCCCATTTCTACTACGTCATTCGTGGAAAACCGCATGCAGATGTGATTATTTTACGCAAAGCTACAAGTGGTTTAATTTTGATCACAAACAGTTTTTTGGCCTTTTAATATATTTAAAATCTGTTTTTCTAAATACTAATGTTTCAGCTGTTTTTTTATTTTTGAAATGGTCCTTGCTACTTAATTTGTCATCAAAATTCATTAACCTTTTATCTACTGGTACTTTTACTTTATCTACTGGTACTGGTTATTTTAATGGTACTTATAAGTACCATTAAAATAACTTGTCATAAAATTCATTTAATACATCGATTAAATGTAATACAGTTTAGAATGAGTTACAGATACATTAATTTATCTTGTTCCAAAAGCATTATTGGTTACACAAAACAAAAATATTTTTAAAAGGGTGATTTATATTGCTTTTACATCTTTTCCGCTTTCTCGGCATTGGGGCACAGGGAGGGGGGGGGGATTTTTCAATTCGGAAATATTTCAATATTTCTATTGTAAGAACTTTATAATTGTGCATTTCCTAATCCTACAAAATGCTAAGAAAAATATTTAAAATAAAAGATCTGAGTACGGTTATAAATATTGCACAAAATCCCTATAAATTCAAATTTAATTAATCCTTCTAATTCCTTCAATCCTTCTAAAATCTTTCGAAAATTTATTAAATGATTATTTATGTAAATCTTCTAATGTAGTTTAAACGAATCACGAAAAATGCTTTAGAAGATAAAATTCTCATGAATTCATAATTGAGTAGATAAAGGGTTAAACTGATAAGGAAGGACTCTGATATTGCTTAAGAAGAAACTGTGTATGCATTTTTAAATTCGACTTCATTAAGACAATTAAATTTGATTTTTAACTTATTATCCAGGCAGAATTTTGATGAAAATCGATAAGGAATTCAGAAAAACATCTATAAAAAATTAACTATTTAAGGGATTAAAAATCGATACACAGATTTCTTTGTAATAAAATTTTACGTGATTAAAATCCAAAATCGAGGAATTATCTAAAAAATTAAGACGCAAGGAGCATTTTGAAATTTCGTTTTAAAATTTTGAAGTTTTTAAAACATCTTAAAATTAAAATAAGATTGAAAATTCCTTTTAATGTGTTCTATATACTTATGGTGAAATTTATATTTGCACAAAATTTCAAATCTCTATTATGAAAATTGAAAGAAATTTTTATAAACATCCAGCGTCCTCTTAATGGCACGAGGTCCCTTAGGGACATGCTGCGCCAAATAAAGCTTTGAACCTCTAATGTTAAATTCATTTTAATCGTTTCAAAACATATCAAGGTTTTGTTTTGTTTTTTGATATAACTCAAAACGTCAAAACTGTTTGGCGAAATGAGTTGTATTTTTTTATTATTATTATTCTCATATTTGAAGCTTCTAGAAATCTAATTCTGTTTGCATAAAAATTATAGGTTGCAATTCATACTTTCTTTCAAATAATAATTCGTAATATATGTTTGAAATCCATTTTCGAAAAAAAGTATAAATTGCAACTTATGAATTATTTTAACAAAATCTATTTGCAAAAAGCTTCAAACATGTCAATCTGCAAATCTGATTTTACAGCTCATTCCTTTGAGTAGTTTTTAAAATATGCTTAAAAACCACCCCCATTGCAATTTGTTTTACACTATTAAAAATGAATTTAACATTAGGAGTTTTAAACTTTACACCTTCATAATTCTTAACCCACTTGATCGAATGGCTTCTCGCAAGGTGCCCGGAGGTAAAGTTTATTGAAGAATCCAAATATGATGTCAAAATTAGGTCGTAGTATTGAAAATCTTATTTTTGGGGTTCCATACTTAAAAAGTAAAAAACGGAACCATTATAAGATCACTCCTGTGTCTGTCTGTCACAGCCATTTTGCTCGTAAACTATGGAACGTGGAAAGTTGAAATTGGGGGAAGTAATAAAGACTATTGATCCACATATTTTCCGGTTATTAAACATTCATAAATATTTTTAGTAAAAATCTAGAGGGGCTAAATAAGTTCAATGTGAAAAAAAAACTCTTTTCTTTGTATATCGTGTGGGGTATCGCGTGAAAGCTTTCGTAACGCTGAACTCAAAAATACATTTCTTTTAACTTTAGGTATTACAGTTTCAAAGATGTCGTCAAAAATGTAGCGAAAAAATATGTCCCCCACACCCAATCTAATTCCGAATCTGCTGACACTAAAATTATGAAAAAATTATAGGTAGTAGACATTAATTTAAACCTTGCAGGAAAATTATAGCGATTAACCTAGGTCATATAGTTTTTGAGAAAATCGCATTTTTCCGATACACACAAATTTCGATTTACGGGCATTCAGTAAAGGTGTTGAGCAGCGCTGGAGGTAACTATCGTAGGAGAAATATAAAAGCATTGTTGATAATGATTTTTGAAAAAAATCGTCAGTAATTAACCGAGATATTAACTCTTAAAGATACAGACAGTTTGGACATACATATGACAGGGGCGACGTACTCTATGTACCATCGGCTATTACCCCTAGTTGACAACTTTTAATGATATATATGTGCAATACAATGCCCAGTAGCAGTATAAAAGGAATAAACGCTAAATTGTTAAAAACATGACTAATTTAAATAGAATGAATCACACAAATACTATAAGATTCGCGACTAGTATGCATTGAGTGGATCTCAATACGTCTCGAGTGACTTTAAAAGTTAATTAAAAATCTATCTGGAAAAACGCGGCACGGACCAAGGCGGCGTTGCAACTTTGCGACCTCCTTTTGAAGCGCGCTCAGCACAATGCCAAATGTAAACTTTAAACAAAGGTTTTGTTTTAGCTACACTGTAGAAAGAAAGGTTACTACGCTGAATTTAGTTTTATGAATTTCCAAATGAAGTTTAATTGTTTTTATTGTCAGTACCGAATTAAGTTCATGATGAACAGATTAGCATAATATTAAAAAATGAGTTTTGCTGAACAGCTATATTTTATGTTATTTAGGTTCCATATTTCTTTGAACTTTCATGGTATATTCATTTACCCTTTTTATTATATACAGTTATACCCAACCCGAAGCTGTATAGTTTCTTATAAAGTCTTAGTATTCTTTTAGCAACGGTTTTTTTATAATACAATTACTATGCTAATTTATATATTTATTCTACGGAACCATCTGTGCATGAGTAATACTCGCACTTGACCGTTTATTTATAATTTCAAAATGTAGACGGCCCCCTAAAAATAATTTAAACGTGATATTATTTAATAAGCATTATTACTAATCTGGTACTAGTCACATTTTCACACGGAGATTGAGGGCAGAATTACGAGAGGAAGGGGGTGAGGATATCATTTTTTTCACGAGTATGTGATAGATTTTTTTATCCCTTTCTATGATTACAGTAAACTCTCCGAATATCACTCATTCATAAATTATTTATTTTATCTAAGAATTTTGACCTACCTTATTTTATCCAAAAAGTTTTTATTTAAAATAAGAATCTGATCTAAATTTTCTTTCAAATATACGCAAAAATCAGTTTGTCTTTAAATAATACAGGCAATGTTGCCAACAAAGCATTTATTGCGTTAACATACATCATTTTTTGTTCTACCACTTTCTGTTCTCAAAGAGGTTGATAAAGGTTTGAAATGTAAATGAAGATTTCATAAGTAGTTTCTTCAACAATATCAAATATCTTATTTGCTGATTACTTTTTTTTAAAAATGCAACTTATTACTCAAAAGAGTTAATTTTTTGTTTCTGTAAGATGTTGTGATGTTTAGTTTGAGTTTCATTTTGGAATTTGAAAAATTATAAATAATAATAAATAAATAAAAATAAAAAAAGACATTAGTCTTTCATTGGAGATAAATTTCAAATGGATAATAATAGTAACTGAATTTGATTTTTTGTATGCAAAGATGAAATTTCGTGATCAATTCTTGATATGCTAGAATTTTTAATGTATATATATGTGTGTGTGTGTGTGTGTGTGTACACATGTGTGCTTCAGATAACAGTAGAACATTTTAATATTTTAGAACTTAATTATAAATTAATTTTAAGACCTTTTTCCGTTAGCCGACGAAGGGTGATAAATCGCCAAATATTATTTAAGGTTATAATTGTTTGTGAGTTACAACAATAATGAATTGAATAGTGAACCAACTACGCCTGCCAAAATATGCCAACTGTCAATTACATTCGGATATATGGAGTATGTAGATCAGCGCTATTTTTGTTAAGGGTGGTAACCATTTCTATTATTTCTCGTGATAAACTTACGACCGCCATCTAAATTGTGTATGTGACAATTTAGATGGTGCAGATAACAAAACTTTCAGTCAGCAGGCGCACCAGTGGGGGCGGGGGCTGCGGGGGGTGGAGGGGGTGTAACAACATCGTGTATCCCTCTGTAGTGTTAAATGAATGGCGAACCGGTTATTGATGATGGCTCCGAGTTGATGTAACATTAGTAATCGGGTTGCCGTTTATTTAACTTTGCACAGGAGTTAGTGCCGTTGTCAAGGCAATCCCCTTTTCCCCAGATAATGTGCCAGGTGAGCTGCAGTCTCGTTATTTTCACAATCTAATCTGTCATATATACCACAATCATCGACACTAAAATTGGTTTATAAAATGTGACGCTGCCTCTCTGACTATTAAGGCACATGTTATGTTTTTTTTTTTTTTAAATCAACATTGTTGTGTATGGTTGTCTTAAGAATAACAGCTTTATAATTTACTAAGTTAGATTTTTTTATGTATTTCAATAAACTTTTTCCAGTAATCATTATGAATAGATATATTTATATATACTATATATATATTTCCGAAACATACATCTATTCATCATCTTCTTCTTCTTCTTCATCAACCGTTTACAATCCACTACTGGATGTAGTCCCCCCCCCCCAGATTTTTCCATTGTTTCCTGTCTACTTTAGTCATCCAACCCGGCCAACACCGGCCACTTTTCTGATATTGTCACGCCGTCTTACTTGATGTCATCGTCTTGGTCGCTTTACATCTCTGGGATACCACTGTAGGGTGTTTGTCAATGCTCCATCTATTGTATTGTCTTCTTGCAATGTGCGCAATCCATTTCCATTTTAGCCGTTTAATTCTCTCAATAATGTCAAAAACTTTCATCTGACTTCTTGATAGTCACAAGTTTTATTTCGTGCTTAATATTTCTAAGTTTAATAGGAGTTTCAGAAGTAAAACATTTTCTGGCAATCTATTGCATCCATTTAAGTAATTTAGAATTTTAGACAAAATGTGGAAGTGAAAAGTTGCCAGTACTTATCAATCGTTGGACACAAAACTCGCAATTCTAAAAATTAATATTTTAATCAAACTTCGATATTTCTTTCAAAACAACAAATTTAATCAAGATTTTCGAATCTTACTTTGTGTACTACCTCTGTAGATTCCATTTAAAATTTAAATAGTTTAACTGATTGTAACAATTAAAGAGTTTGCTTCAAACAAGTAGGTAGCTGCATTTTTGACAATTTTTTTTATGTCCACATTGTTTTATAAAAATCGCTCAGAGTATGTATTTTAGGATATTACTGGTGGCAAACCATTCATAAGTGTATGGTATTAATGCATAAATAGAAAATAATACTTTTGACGAAACTTTAAAATGTAAACATTAAAAGTCTTTTTTTTTTTCAAGGTTGCAAAAATAAAGATACCTTCTTTTTGCAGCAAAATCTTCAGTTCTTTTTTTTTCTTTCTTTTTTTTTTTTTTTTTTTTTAGTATAATGTACAGGCCCGGGAAAAAATTATCATTTCCTACTAGTTACTCTGCATATAATCGCATAGAAAGATTCAGATATCAATCGACTGAGAAAAATATCTACAATTACGTTCTACTTATAAATTATTATTCCGGGATTGTCTACACATTAAAAATACCAACTTTCATTTTTCAAGTGATAAGACTCACTTTTGACACTTTATTCAAGTCTCTTGGACCAAATTAGCTGCACGTTTTCTTAAATCTTCACGGAGTTATAAAACGAAATGTGTTAAGAGTTTATCTTACATTTAGAAAAAAAATAAATTAAGATATCACAGAGAAAGGTGTCATTATCATTAGATTTGTAACTGGAATTTTTTAACAAAAATATAAATGTAAAATATTTATAATTTATGTATCGCATTAATTGGTAGGCATCATTCCCAATCAGGTTTATACAGGAAAGGGAGGATTTTTTTTCTTCCGAGGTTGCACTTAGTTATCGCATGAAAACTTTTATGCTTAATTAAAAATTGCACAGAAAAAAATACCATTTGTTAAAACAACGAACAAATGAATGTTAATGATAACCCTCGGTCATTAAATATCTTAGACGTACGCTTCACATCTTGAATTTTCTGCTAGCCGGGTTGAGGTTCTTTAGTTAAATGTCATGCTCTTTTGCAAAAGTTCGACTCAGCAATTGCCCAAATCACGTGGTACCATCGCCTTTATTTTACTAGATGCTTACCTATAAAACGTTACGGAAGTAAAGTGTTGAAATCGAATCCTTTAATCAACACTACAACGTTACGCAGTGGGCTTCAAACGATCTCAAGAAATACTAAATTTAAACGCTTTCAGAGCTATTTTCTTACAATAAATATGGGCTATTTTGCCATGGGAAACCAGAATTTGGTGCACTTTAATGGGAGGTTGTTTGTAAGATATAAAATTATAGGACGCAACGATCTTAGACCACCTAATTGACGGTTATAATAAATAGGGGTTGACCAAAACCATTAAGATGAGGGAACATCTTCGCTTCCGATGGTGTAACGTAAGATTAAACGATGGTAAACATGTTTTCGTGTGTTCTGAAGAGGGAAAAAATACTCAAATATTTCAGGTGTTTATGGATTTCTTCCAGCTGCAGAATATTACAAAATTTGTATTTGGAACAGTAAAGTAGATGTTGGTTTCTTCATGTATTAATTATAGATATGAAAATAGTTATTAAGATATTCTTCCCAACAGCATAATGATTAATTCAGAAAAAGAGTTGCTAATTCTGTCCTTTCTTTTTTTTCTTTGTTCATTGAATTTATTGTTCTACCCTAAAATGCAATTTTCTTGTAATCATTATTCTTAAATGTATATAAAATTTTTGTTAACCGCTTATCTGATAGTATTTTTGCAATTTCCGTGCAAAAAAATAACCATTTCGTCTTTTGCATATTTGTGGTAGGCGAGACAAATTCTCTATCAATATTCCGACACTCCCTTTCCCCTCCCCCCACAAAATTAATGGTAAATAACTTCCCTGAGTGTACCATTTTCCTTAATTATAAGACTGATATTATCATCTCTTTCTAAAGGCACGATTATGAACAGTTAATTTGAATCAGAAGAAGAAATTTCTGAGAAAAATAGAAGCTTTTTCACGCTATTAAATTATACAAAAAATTATAAACATATATATGTATATATATATATAATACAAAGTAAAATAATAATACTGGTATGATAAATAAATCTGACAATATTGTAACTGCACAAGTTAAATATCTTTTTTTATTTTTTTATTTCTTTTTGTTAAATTAGATTCACCAGAGTTAACTCGAAATAATTAGTGGCAAGTTGCTAACAAAATATTAAGGTAAAAATGAATGAGACAAATAAGTCTTTAGAATTATAAAATTTTCAGTTCCTTCTCCTAAAATGTCTGTCAATTTTGATAGCCCTTTTCGTGGGTTTCTTCGGGTTTTTTTTTTTTTTTTTGGGGGGGGGGGGGGGGGTTATGGGGATCACAGTTTGTATTTTTGTATCTTCTATCAATATTTAAGGGGATCTGGGACACATTTTAAAATAATTTCTATTTATTGAGTTCAAATTTTGAATTTTTTTGTGATAGTTAACCATATTATTTGTAAACAAAATAACATGATAAAACTTCTCATTTTTTTTAAATTAAAATTTAAAATTTATTAAAAAAGTGGGGTAATTAAAAATCGTTATAACTCGAAATATTAACTGTAGAATTTCAATTTTTTTTAAGTAAACAGAAATATATAAGTTTTAATTTTGATTCAGCATTTTTAAAAAATATTAATTAAAAAAATTAAAATATTTAAAGTAAAAAAAAAGTAACTTTTTTTTATTATATTTTCAAAAATAATTTTTTTTTCAAATTTGCTGAATCAGAATTAAGGTAAAACAATTGAAAAAGACATGGTGCAAGTTTCAACTATTTATCTTTAACGGTTCTTGACTTATAACAATTTAAATACGGGAAATAGTAAAAAAAAAACATCAGGGAGAAAAACACATTTTTACAAGAAGTCGTTTCCATGGCAACCATTGCTCGAAAACTAGATTTTTAAGCCAAACCAAAACGAAAAAATTCATATTTTCTGTTCTAATTAAGATAGAAACATGATTTAAACTTTATTTTAAGCAAAAAAAAAAAAAAAAAAAAAAAAAAAGACATTTTTAATGCAATAAAATATTTTTAGAATTTGAAGATTTTTGTGTCTCGGACCTCCTTAAAGCTATAACAAGAACTGAAAGTCATGCATGCAGCATAGATTATGAAATACTCACCAGCACATTCAGAATACTGTAAAAAAAAAACAAAAAAAAAAAAAAAAAAAACTTCACAATTTATTAAGGTGAAGGATGGTGCCCAAATAAACAGTTTGTAAAACGCATAATATTTATTGAAAATCCAATTTCAGCAATTAGTCAGAAAAAATTCTTTTTTCTTTTTCTTTTTGTAGCCCTGTATATGATCTGTAAATTTGTGTACTACATACTAAGTAATAGTTAGTTCAGTTAAACGCATAGTGCAGTTGAGAATTTTCATCCAGCAATTTCTGTCAATAAAAGGAGATATATACTTGAAATCGCGTACTACAATGGAAAACGTTCTCCCAGCAATCATTGTTCATGACAGTAAAGTACACTGTAAAAAAAGATGAATGTTTCTTAACCTACGAAAGTGTACAATAATCACGAACACAAATATATAATAACCTCTTTCGAATCACCCAATATTCCGAAAAGTATTCCCTTATCTTTAGAAACATCAGAAAGAAATTTATTTTCGAAATTTAAAGAAGAATTTATAATTTTTTTTTCTTTAGCTTCCCGTAATTTTCAGAAACGTTTCCCAGCAGCTTTTACGATGCATTAATCAATTCCAGAGTTGGGCAAATTCTTAATTGCAATTATGTTCAACGTAATTACAATTTAATTACGTGTAATTAATTATAGTTAAAATTACATGCCGTAAAAAATTCTTGTAGCACTGGTAGCCGGAACTTCCCCTATTCTATTATGTGACGAAATTTCTGCGTCTGAATGCGTCTAACTAATAATCAATTACATGCAATTAACTTCTAATTTCCATGCGGATAATTGAGATTACAAATTTGCCCAAATCTGGTCAAATCTGAGTTTCAGTTCAATTTCAGTCAATTTCAATCAGTTCAGTTTCAGTTTCAATTTCGGTTATCTGTTCCCGGAAAATCGGTTTTTCTGTCAAATCCCAAATAAACATTTTCAGTTGCATAACTGCATTTGCGCATTTGTGCATGCAATTTAACAAAATAATGTTAGTTTTCATATTAATGTTAATGCTGTTAATTTTGTATGTTTGCCCGCTAAACGTGTTTTCTGAATATTAAAATATTTACCTGAGAATTGATAGCATCCGTAAAAGTGATATTCCGATTTGAGAACACTGATTATTGCACTGTAATAGCAAGAAATGTTTCCGAAAATGATGGGCAACTAATAAAAATTTATTTTTATAAATTTTTTAAATTTCATAAATAAATAGTTTTCTAAGTGTTTTAAAGGTAAAGGAGCCCTTTTCGGAATATTTGGTTACCCGTTATTGTATATCTTCGTTCTTGATTATACTAGGTTGAGCAAAAAGTTCTGGGAAATTTGTGAAAGTTGCGTTGTTATGCATAAATTAACCCTTTCATGCATAAATTATTTTTCATTATTTCCCATTATTCACAAAAAATCTTTTTTTGTGATAAATGAGAACACATTGTAAAATAATTTTATTATTGTGCTGCATGCTAGCCACCTGTCCACAAATCAGATCTCCATAAATGAATACTGAATTTTTTTTTTGCTTTTTAGGACAATACTTATCTGTCCTCATATGAGGCCCGTATGAATGAAAGGGTTAACAACAAAAGCAACAAGGACTATTCTTCAAAGTGGAGACCATCATAGTCCACGACTTCCTGCCATCGTTCCGCCTGATTCCGGATTTGCTGGAAGTACCATGGCGGCTCCTTGGAATCGAAAAACTCTTGACATGTTTCATTAAAGGATTCAAATCGACGGTCCTTGAAAAAGTGGTGCATTGATCAAAAGAGGCCATAATTGGATGGAGCCAGGTCTTAACTGTACCACTAGTACTTCTATATACGATACAAATTCTGCTAAATATTAGATTAAAAATTTCCGAGAACTTTTTTCTCAACCTAATAGTACAGTTTTGTAGATTAAGAAACAACTGTTTTTTTTACAGTGTACTTTAGCCAAATACTGTTGTTTGTCCCTGAAAATGAAAGATAAATTTTATCCACACCCTATACAGTTAGCGCCTTGTCCTGCATCTCAGTGATATGTATAAATTTCAGCATGTAATAGAACAATTTCATTAAAATACTCCGCAAACGATTTTCCCCATAGACCGTAATGTAACGGAATTCTTTCGTTTTGTAAATATTGAGATCTTGGTGCAATAGCTGTTGCACTCTTATGCAAAAATGAATGAGTACAAAATTTATTACTATTATATATATTAAATTCAGTAGGAAATAATATGACTCCATGTTAAATAGGATGTAATCACCTTGGCAACCTGGAATCATTACATATCATGGAATTAATTACGTATGATAAAATTTAATAGAATGAAGAAAACTTTTATTAGTATCTTCTTAAGTTTTGATTCGATTTTCATAAAATTTGAAATAACTCGAGAAAATTCTGCAGCAATTAAATTTCGCACCATTTGGTTGGATAGTTTTTGCGCTGTTATATATGGACAGATGGACAGACCAAACGACGACTATAGATGCTACGTATTTATATAATTACGAACGCACTTAAAAACATACTTCTAAAATTTATGATTGATAAATAATTCCTCTATTATTAAAATGAATTTAAACAATAGTAATACAGGACTGAATAACAAAAAGAAAAAAAGAAGAATATTAATATGTTTATGTATATAATTTTATGTAGGTTTGTGCAATGTTTTTACTATGGCTATACCCAATAAACTTTTAAATTAAACACACAATAGTATTATATACGAGCTGCGTACACTCCTTAGGAAGTACAACAGGAGTATGGTACCATTATTTCAAATTAGAAATATTCGACTAATATTATTTTCTTATTATTCGAAATCTTTCTGAGATTAATCGCAGATTTTGTTATATTTCCCTGCTATTAAAAGAGGCGGAAAATTCTATTCGAAAATTTTGATAAAACGGCACACGCCCTAGTATTTAATTTACTAACAAGTAAAGCTAATAAAAATAATTAGCTCTGCAGCAATGCAATTAGAGAATTATTATATTTGTCAATGTGTAAAAATATAATTTAATAGCAATATATTTTTTAAAATATAATGACACATGTGTATAACTATTACGAAAATAATCAATGAAAATTGCTTTTTTCAAATTAAAATTGCATTATTACTTTTTAAAAACATCATTACGTTATCACTTCATTCCCTAAAAGTATTATGATGAATAGTAAGGCCGAATACCAATTAATGCGTTTCATTAATTTAAAAAACAAAGTGACAAAAAAAAAAGTCATTTCATAGTTTTTACATGTTGATGAATGTATTTTTAATAGCGCAAAAAACTGAATAACTAAATAAAACATTATTAAAGTAATTTAATAAATAATATTAAATATAAAATGAATTATATAATCAGTTAAGAGAAATATGATGTTATTGACATACAGAATATGTAAATATAATTCAGTGGATATCTATGAATAAATCATTCCTATTACGAAAATCATTAGAATTCCTATTGCGAAATTCTTTCACCAACATCCTGGTAAAATTATGTTTCACTAAAAAAGGTTAATTCTTAAAACAATCGTCATTTCAAATATAACGCCGCAAAACGTAGAATAATTCCCGTCACAATCATTTCGTTTCTCCGTCAAAACGCCATTCATCGTCTACTTAGCTGAGAACGGGCGATCGGCGAACTAGTACCCCGTGCGGATAAGACAGTCTGCGGCGTTTACTATTGCAGTTACGAAGAATGATGCGCCTATTCACTTTACGATCGAATACTTTACAGATCTCTGAAGGTTACATCAATATATAAAAAAAAAGAGAAAAGATTGAGGCAGAGGGTCATATGTTTGAAGCCTGTTGACAAGTAGCCCTTTTTTTTTATCTTGTCTTTTAATAATTCAATGTTCCTTGTTACATACAGCCTAAATATTACTTACATATTTTAAATAAATATTAAGAAACTTGCAGGAATTTTAATTTAATTTGTATTTAGACCATTCATTTATTATTAAACAATACTTTTTAATATTTTTTATCGGAATGCATTACATTTATTGTTATCAAAAACATAAAATGAAACAATTATGTGGGAAATAAATAAAGAAATGAAATTTTCAATTTTACCAATAAAAAAATCTAATTTTCTATAATATTTCCCTGTTGATTTGAAATATAAAATTTTATAATATCTTTTTTTAATTTATTTTTTCTAAATACATAAAAATTGGAACATAAAAATATTTAACGACATTTTATTGCTATATTAATTTAAGTTAATAACAATTTACAGACTGTTTATTTAAATAGTTTTTAATTCATTCATTATTAAAATTCAGTATGATGGCAAAGTTTATTATCCAATTACTTGTATTTTTTAATGCTCATAATGTTACTTATGTGTTATTAATTAAAATACTTTTGCTATGGACATTTTTCAAAACCCAATCCATGTCTATAATCAGTTTCAACAGTTTTACATCAGTTTCAGCTTACAGAAGATGCAACGAATATAAGGAACTGCCGTTGAAAATTAATAGAAGATACTATTTTTTTATTAAATCTATGCTTAAATATTATTTAAACATAAATTTCTAGTCATGAACACATACATGATCACTTCCATAAACATTCCAATATAGTAGGTGTAATTTTAGAGAATAAATGTTAAATGATTTTAAAGAAATGATTTTAAGTACATAACGCCACACGTTTTACTGAGATCCTATGTGTGTTAATCATATTTTAGGACCTTACTGTTTAATAAAAATAATAGTTATATATTTACTATTTTTTTTTTATATTTCGATAGTTCATGCAGTAACACATTTGTGTCTATTTTATGCATATGTGTATGTATACAAGGATGTGAATGTAATATAATGCTTATCGATTTGATAAATTATATAAAAGATATCTCCAATATCATTTGCATTTAACAACGTAAAGTAATTATTTATGTCATTAATATAATTTTAACGGGTTATGGGAACACCTACTCCTGTAATTATTATTTTACACAAGCATTTCGAATGATTGGCGCGCACATACACACACACGCAACCACACACATATAATATATGTAGCTTCGATGTATGTATATAGCTATGTATCTTTTTGTTATGTAAACGATATCGAAGTTCGTATTAAAAATGACCGTATAATATAAACCGCAGATAAATATGGGTTAATTAATATATTTACCTTATTCATTCTATTAACAAAAACAGAGAAGTTTAGTTATTGGTCATTGGTTTTATGTTTGTTGTATCAGGTATTTTCAATGGTAACAAATTGCAACTATACACGGTAAAAAAGAAAAAAAAAAAAGAAAAAAAAGAAAAAAAGAAAGAAAAGAAAAAGACTAAAATATGGAAATATTACTGGCAATCGAGACGCCAGTACTATTTCCGGAACTCTTTCCCGGTAAATTACAGAGGAATTTCCGTTTTCTTTTTTTTTTTTTGGCATTTACGGGGGAAACTTCCGTTAAAATACGGAAATAGTACTGGCGTCTCGATTGCCAGCAGTATTTCCGTATTGTAGCCCGTTTTTTTTTTCTTTTTTCTTTTTTCTACAGTGTAGGGTTGGGCTATATTATAGAAATATCCATTATATAGGGTGTATCAGTACACCGATTACAAACTTTCAGGACATATAAAGTACACCTACACGAGGGAAATCACATAGCAATGCATGGTCGGAAACGCTTTCCTGGCGCGGTAATGACGACACAAAACATAAGAAAGGAAGGACACGAACAGGGAGAGAAAACATGTTTATTATTCTTAGTGCTGCAAAAGTACCGGGACAATGCTGGAAAGGGCTGAGGAACTTGTTGCATGCATCGTGGCAGCTGCTGGGGAAGTCCGGAACACTCCCGGTATTTTCAAGAACATTAGATCTTCCATGCGCCGGAGTTGCGCTTCCATGCATCACGGCCTGGAATCGTAATTTCGAACACCCTCTTTGATGACGATCGTTGTCTCTTTAATGTTCTTTTTTCTTAGATTTTGCTGTACTAAGGATAATAGATATGTTTTCGCCTCTTATTCGTGTCCTGTCTTTCTTGTGTTTTGTGTCGCCACTACCGCGCCAAGAAAGCGTTTCCGACCGTCCATTGCTAATGGGATCTCCAACGTCTAGGTGTACTCTTATCTGTCCTGAAAGTTTGTAACCGCTGTACTGATACACCCTCTAAATTAGTTCTTACACTTAATTTCTTATACGAGTACATATATCAATATCTATATCTATAGATCAATTTCTTATATATATATATATTAATATAAATCAATATCTATAACTGAAAGGGGAAAATTTGTCCTTTTTAATTCTTATCTTTTAAATAGTATAAGGAACGTAAATTATATATATAACTATATATATATATATATATATTTCAATAAGACTTACTAATCCCAGTTGTTTTAAATATTATTATTTAAATAATTAAATTGTAATTTTATACCGCTTAATGTTTTTTAATTATTATTTTATATTATTTGTATATTCCATTTAAATCTACTCATCTATTTCAATTACGTATAAAATTGCACTAAAAACCTTTATAATATAATAATATTCAGAATGATTACATAAATTACTATTTTGATTTAATCTTTATCATATTACTTTTTGATTTGTCATAATTATATTGAAATGATATAATATACATTTAATAAAGTTATAATATATCTTTAGTTAGAATTAACAAACAAACTCTTAATCTTTATAATTATTAATTTTATACTATTTGATTTTTAATATGTAGATGGCAGTACATTATACAGTCTCGCCAAATACCTTCATTTCAGTGCTATTCTTAACTATAAATCCTCATAAGGTGATTTCAGTATCACTTTGGTTCGCAGATGGCAGATACTGATATTATATGATAGCCATGGATGAAGTAGTATTTTTTTAGCGTTTGAGAATTGCAAATTAAATTATTCCTTTTTTTTCTTTTTATTCTTCTTTGGGTTGTAATATTCGGGGATAAATGTTTTATTTTTAATAGTTTTGCAATTTATTTTATCTTTTATAAAATAAATTTTTGGTTGTTTTACAATTGGCTAACTTAACTGTTATCTGTAGCTATATAATCACACTATTTGCTTATAGTATGTTTTCAAAGATTATGACGCCTACGTGACGCCTACTACGTTAGTACTGTTTTTTCTTTTATATTATTTTTCTCTCCCTTTTATTTTTTCATTGAAATATTTTGTGATTTTATTTTAAGGTTCCAATGCAAATTGTTATTGATTCTCTATTGTTTTGATTTTAATCACATTTTCCATTCATCTTTTTTTTTTAAATTTAGTATCGCAGTTGACTGAGCAATTTGAGTAAAATGATTTATGCTGTGGCAAACTTTGCTCAAACAGAAACTACTTGTTCTTACTTATATTGTAAAATATTGACCCTGATAAAGTGTATATATCATAATAGATGTAAATTTCCAACTGGGCGAAAAATGTCCGGACCAGGATTCGAACCAGGGTTCTCCCGGCTGAAGCCGCCAGTGCTCTACCATCTGAGCTATCCCAGACGAATGTGGTGGAACTTTTTCACCCAGCTAACCTGAATGATTTAAGTGATGATAATTGTGTTAAATTCTAGCGTTCTAGCCTGATAAAGTAATTTACACTATAAGCTTCCATTTTCTTCTTGTCACATTTTTACATTCTGTTTGCGAATTTTCCTCCTAAATCTTTTTTTTTTTTTTTCAGTTTATGCGTTTCAGATTATCGGATATACAACTTTACAGTATAAAAATTGTTTCATTTATCTATGGTCGATTTTTAATGTGTTTTATAGTTAATAATTACAAAAAGTTTTATTATACATACATATATATAATACTTTTTTATATGCAGAGGCAGGAGTATCGTAACTATATAGATGTATATTTATATATATTTAAAAAAGTAAATGAAAAAAAAAGCGTCATAACAGCTTACTTGTAGATGTTGTTCATTTAATGTCGTAGAAAATATTTGTTGTTCACAGTGGTGTCACTTCATTATAGCTTATGAAGGCGTGAAACGAATTTTGATTAGTATTTCGATTTTGATCATATAAGGGTTTAATCTCCAATGGTGTGAGTATTTCATAGCTTCTAACGGGAATGGCTGTCGCCTTTTGATTATCAAGATGATTTGAATTAAGATAAATGAAAAATAATGATTAAATAGATTAAATGTACAAAATAGTTACATGTGTTTTGGATTTTTCGAATTACGCTGAAATTACTCAAGCATGCAATTTTTATTTAGTAAAATCGAAACTTTTCTTAAGACTAAATTTTTAAGTTAAACAATTAATTTCAGAGGATTGTTTCTTTTTTAAGGTATGAAACGTCATTTGTTTCTATCTAAACGTTTGTACATTTGGCAAAATATTTTTTATATAAATTTAAATGTTTTTATAATGTAAAAATTGTAAATTTTTGTTAATATGTGGTAAATAAATAAATAAAGTAACTTACTTATGTAATATGCAATATAGAATTCACATTGAGTACAACTTTCTGTGTATTCAATAAAAGCTAATGTTAAAAAAATTATAAAATAATGGAAAAATATATAAATCAAAAAAACTGACTCAATAGTCTGTCGTGTGTATTTTTTTTTTTTTTTTTTACTATATAGTATACATTTTCATTATTCACCGTGATATTTCATCGTACTGCAGAAAAAAAAGGTTAATGCTCAATAGAATAGCCTATAAAAACGACACACGTGAAGCACATTGATTGTGGGTATCATTGTTAAATTATCATTGCATAATTTTACAAAATGAAATTCATATAACATGCTTCTAATTCTGATATATTGTTAGGCCTTCAGGAAATATTAGATGATGGGATTGTGTTTATGTTACAACACCTCCTTTTTTTTCTTTTTGTGCAAAATTGAACATGCATAAAAATGCATGAGTGAGCGTACATCATAGGACATTAATGAAGAACAAAACAAGACTCGTGGAGTACTCACTGTTACATATTACTTTCCATCTTGCCTGCAAATTATATTTATGTACGTGTTATAGTGCATTTCGTCTTTTCATGCGCGTGTATGAGTGCATACATAAGTTACAATTTACAAATAGAAATCGTGAAATAATCATACGAAAACTTAATGAGAAAGGATCAGTTTTTTACCAAGACATCCTGTCTCATATGATTTCACATGGGTATACTCAAGTTCCAATTGTTTCTTTTCAAATTTTTCTACATTATCACACACAGAACAAAGAAATACAAGCAAATGTTAAACTATAAAAGCATGAAAAAAAACTAGGAAATCTTGAAAAGATGCCTAAAAATAGAATTTTCCGTATATATCAATATTAAGCATACAGTATACGTAAAGCATACGTATATGCAAAACTCTAAAAGCCCCATTTTCTATAATTAAAAAAGAAAATACAGTGAAAATGTTCAATAAATTTAAATTCAAAGTTCATGTGCAACTGACAATACCCCTTGGATAGCGAGTTTTTAACTTTGTAATATATAGTTGCTATAGTTTAAAATGTATTTAAAAAAGTTTCAATTAAGTAAGTAATTAAATACTGATGTTTTATGATATTTTGTTATATTAAATGGGCTATATTAATATATACCGATTCAATGATAATAAAAATCAAACATTAAAAAATTAATCTTTTCAAATTATTAAATAACCAGTATTTATCTTTCAAATAACTTTTATAAATGATAAGGTTTTAAACTTTTATAAATAGATATTTATAAATAATTTATAAATAACTTTTATAAATAGATAAGGCAACACTTAAGTTTCGATAATCAGTTATCAAATGTAAATAAAATTGTTAAAATACTTAATACAGTAAAAAAAAAAATTCAAAAGCATTATTAAAATTTACTATTTTCTATTTAGAAAATAATAAATTACAACTACAAATACATATATAAATTCATTCTTTCTTATTCTACAAGTGTTTATTCTCTACACTTTTTCTTTAAATTGTTGCAATTTACTCTTGTTTCTCCTTTATAAATATGTATTCAGCATTGCTCGTAATTCAAGAGAAACCATCGTATTCGATGACATTCACTTATTATTGTTTCTTAGAAAGATATCGTTATAGATTCCTTTTTCTTTTTTCCCTCCCTCCCCAAAGTCAGTAATTTTATGAAGATGCCTTTCAAGTATTCAAAAGGTTCTGACAAGGCCACTAGAGTAACGAGCAATATAAGTGACTTTTACACTTGGGTACTGTTTCTTCTCTATTACTTATTGTTATTGTATCTCTTTCAATTAGTTAACGATTTCAGTATTTCAATATGATACATACAAATGTCTATCATTTAACTACTGTATACATATGAATATAATTAAAATTATTTTTCTATCGTTATTGTCGTTATTATTTCTTGTATTGGTACACCTTTATTCCCTCCCTCCCCAAAGTCAGTTTTATGAAGATGCCTTTCAAGTATTCAAAAGATTCTGACAAGGCCACTAGAGTAACGAGCAATATAAGTGATTTTCACACTTGGGTTCTATGTTTCTTCTCTATTACTTGTACTTTTATATCTTTGAATTACTTAACACTTTCAATATGTGATGCATACAAATATATGTCATTGAACTACTGTATGCATATAAATATAATTAAAATTACTTTTCTATCATTATTGTAGTTATTTCTTGTATAATTATACTCATTTTTATTTCTTTCCTCCCTCCCCAAAGCCATTAAATTTATTAAAGATGTCTTTCAAATATTGAAAAGGTTCTGACAATGTCAATGGAGTAACGAGCATTAAATTTTTTACTTCGATATTGTTTATTACTTGTAGTTATTGTATAATTTTCTTTCAATAGTTGACATTTTTAGTATTTCAGTATCATACATACGGCTGTCTATCCTTTAATTGTTTCCCTTTTATATATGTAATTAAAATTATCTTTCTATCATTAGTATTCCTTCTATATCGTTATACATTTTTTTTCTTCCAGCCTCCACAAAATCAGCAGTTTTATTTAAATACCGAGTGAATTTTACACTTGGGTACTGTTTATTTTCTATCACTTTTTGTTATTGTACAATTCTTTTTCAATAAGCTTGCACCTATATTTTATATTGTTGTGTTTTTGTTGATGTTCTTGATATTTCGAGTCCTGTGTGACTTTAAATATATTTAACATTACTTAATAACATATTTTTAAATCTGTAGGTATGTAGGGTATATAGCGTTTCGACGAAAAACGTTACTTTCTCAGCGTAAAAATTTTAATTAAAAATATTTCACCTGAAATGTTATATTAATATTCATAGTTCATTTTTCAGTCCTTTTAAGATTTATATAGTCTTATCATTATTTTATGCATAATTAATTTTTTTTTTAATTTACAGAGTAATTTCTTTAGTAATGTTGTAACGAAAGATGCAAATACACAATGTATTGTTTTATAAGGTCATATTAAATTGGGATATGAAACTTGAAATAGATGCCTTTAAAAAATCTTTATGTATATGAGTTAAAAAAATTATCTATTTATTTATGTTAAATAAATTATGCTTACCTTTTAAATAAAGAACGGGGAAAACAAAGATATTAGGACCATTTCTACTTCTGTGTAAATACTTCAAAATTAATGGCAAACAAGAATGTGCACATCCACAGGTAACAACTAAAATTATAAAGGGATGCCTCCTTTCTCTGAATATTTTTACTATGTGACAAAAGCTACTATATTTTGGAGTTTTATTGTAACAGAGGATACAAGAAAGGCTTGAACAGTAATTGATTTTTTTTTAATTTTATTTGCAAAATAAAATTTCATTTACATATAAAAGAACCTTCAGGAAGAGAAAAAATACATTATTCAATGTTTAATATATTTATCACATTCACAAAATAAGTAAATATCCTAACAGAGGAAATTAGGTGTAACACGTAACGGTGGTATACAGGGTTATCTCTATTCATCAAAAAGGTAATAAATAAAAAACAAAAATTCACAAGTCATAAATTTTCATCAAATATATATATTTAATGGTTCTCACATATAAAACCTCTAAAATATTTTTATATATTCTGTGCAATGAACTGATTTTTAATGGATTAACTATTTTTTTTATTTTTGTAAAATGACCCTTATACTAGGAATTGATCCAATTTAGTTTATCTAAAATACATTGTGCAATTTGCAGATTTCCTCAAAATAATTTAAGTATACCACTGTTTTAGCGCTTTTTGGTAATGTTAAATTTTTATTAATGTTTGAGACACGTAACATAATTTGCACATTACATTGTATACATGCATTAATTTTTTTATTATTATTTTTATTATTTTCAAGTATTATTTATGTCTTTTTTCTTCCTTTTTGTATATTAAACTATTAAATCAAATTGATAACAACTTCCCACTTAAATTTATCACCTACAAAATAAGGTACTTTATCTCTCTTTTTTTTTTTTTTTTTTTTTTTTTTTTTGCTCGTGCGTAAAAAAATAACAGTCAAATATTTGACTATTGATTGGACAAATATTTAGTTTTAACTCCTGTTATGATTTGGCAAATATTTAATTAAAAGAAAAAAACTTTTCAATTAAGTTTTCTAGCTTTAAAGAAAACAACAATATTAATGAAATTGAAAAAAAATGGATAAATAAAACAATAAAAAACATTTAATAAAAAATCTTTTATACTCACATTGTTAAGTTTTTTTTATGACACATTTTTTTTTCTTTGGGAAATTTTTTCAACTGTCATTCTTATATCATGAATTAAATCGAATTTTACACTAAATAATAGAAGAATTCATAAAAATTAAGAGAAATTCATATATTTTTGTGTCTGAGATGTAGATTTTGTATAAAATGGAATGATTTTCCTATCACAGTGGAGAAAATAGTAGTAAACCAATTTGCTTTCCTCCATATAAATTGATTAATTTCAAAATACTAATTATGCTATATCGTTACTAACAGCAACTAACTTAATAATAAAAAAACAATAATAACTATAAAACAGCTTCTCTTCCAATTTTCAATTCAATTCTTTCATTAATTCAAATCTTCCATTCTGACGTTTTGTAAGGTAAAAGAAAAAACACACCTCAGAAAACATTAGATGAGAAAGTACATCCATTAAGAAAAAACAAAAAATAAAATCTCATTTCCTTTTCAAGATTGATCACAAAGCGCAAGCTTCTGTTTTACTCCATATAACAAGCGCAGAGCTTCCTTTACAGAAGTTAAATCTCCAAATATGACAAGGAAATTCATCCGTTTACAAATCTTATATCAGCTTTGTACTTGGAGTGAAAAAAGCTATTAAAGTTTTCTACCGCCCCATTGTTGTTGAGTTCTGCCCACTAGGAAATTGCTGTTTTGTCACCCCCTGTATAAGGTTTTAACTTAGGCCGCCATGGCCGCACCCATGGAACACTCCTATCATGATCTTCAATTAAAAGTTTTTCCGATAAAAGTGTGTAATAAACATACTAGCAGCAGTTTTAATGGAAACTAATTAACATTTGTTAACTAAGTTGGGGCTATAATTACCTGTGTTTGAGCATTTTATATAGAATTAAAAATATCGCACTGCGTAACTTATGATGAAAGATTGTTACCTTGTTAACACCTCCGAATCAAGCAACTCTATAAAATAGTGAGAGGGGTAATGCGAATATTGGAAACAAGAGGTAATAATAAAAAGCTTGCCTTCCTCGTGAAATATGGTACAGTTTCAATTTGCCTATTGAATTCGACAGATTTGTTCCATTTCTGTTCATCAGTTTATTTCAATAACATAACAAACATTTACAAAAAATACTATATAGTATTAAAAAGTTTTTTTAACGATAAATCCTTGGTTCATTTTAATTAATCAGTTGAAGTCGAAACCGCATAATATGGTATTGTTGATGTTAAAAAGAACTTCCTAAAACAGTATAAAATTTAGAATTTTTTTCTGCTTTAAGAAGTTCTTTTTGACATTATTGCATCACACCAGTTTCTTCATCAATTATTGCACATAATATGGGTTACAGTAATCTGTTTCAGCAGAGAGTTTTATAGGATCCAATTGCATTTAATGCTGAAATTTAATTACTGATGTAAAAGCTTTTTTGAAAAACTCTTTCAACAAATCCTATCCATATATTCTGATATTTTAATGTAATCTCAGATAAAACATGATAATTACTCTAATTGTTTCTGAATAACTTGAAAACCTCCAAAATAACACACAAGAACTTTGCTTTATTTGAAAGAGACTATTCTACTTTTGTATAAAATAATATGCTCCAAGTTTTACGTTGTATTTTTATACTTATCCATACTCATCTCAAAACAAAAATTTTTATATTTATATTATCATTCTAAACAACATTCAATAACAGAAGCATAGAGATTTTTTGTAATGTAAATTAAATATTTTATTAGTTCTCTGAACATTGTTTTTTTTTTTTGTTTTGTTTTTTTTTCAAAATCATCTCCAATGTTTTAAATGCGAAAGTTTTTCAAGGTTTTTACTCTTTTTTCAAAGGACAGGGTTCGGTAAGATTTTACTAGTAAAGTTCCATAAGTTTTAAATGTTACATGTGTGACCAAAGACAATCAAATGAGGGAATAAGTAGCTTACACTGTAAAAAAAAAAAAAAAAAAAAAAAAAAAAAAAAAAACTGTAATTCTACAGATGTAAAATTACAGAAATCTGTATGTTTACTAAAATTTTATCTGTACATTGTACAAAAAAAGATGTACATCTACAAAACTAGTTTTTGTAAAGCTACAGAAATATGTAGCTTTACAAAAGGATCTACTAAAATTACAGTAATCTTTCTATAATTTTATCTGTAACCCGGGTTACAGTTACATAAAAAGTTCTAGGTATCCTAATTTCCTAAAAAATTCTTAGTAACTTTGCAGGTCTTTTTTTATTTACGGTGCAAAAGTGTATCTGTTACACGAATTTTTGTTGTTGCCGTTACATAAAAAGCTCTAGGAATCCCAATTTCCTAGAAAAATTTTAGTAACTCTACAGATTTTTTTTACAGTGCAGGGGTGATTGCGTACTATTATTCTGTATATCGCTATTTTCGTACGGGAATTACAAGCTTATTTAACTGAAGAAATCATAATTCGATTAAATAAGAGGAAGGTAAGATTTTTATATGAAGTAAATACCACAACACAATCATCCCCGTATAATGCACAAGTGGTTTGCTTTAAGTTTATAGCTTTTAAAATTTTAAGAAAATTCATTCAATAAGTAAATTATGACTTTGGAATTACTCTTGTGAAACACAAAGTTAATATGATACGAGGACTAAATGTTTAATACAAATTTTTTTTATATTAATGAAGTACAAATTTGTTGCATAATATTTCATTTCTGTTGCACATAAAATAATTAAAACTTTTTGTAAAACAGTTTCCTTTTTTTGACAACTAAACATTAATACGATAAAAAGTCCGTGTAATGTAACAGGACACTGTCTCTTTGCTCAAAATACAATCTGCAAAATGTATTATGGTAGACTGCAACGTATTTATTTAAAATAAATCTCTATAGATATAAACATACTGTTATTTAGCATTTTTTAGCAATATCTGTTTAATGTATCAACCTTTATTTATTTATTTATTTATTTTAGTATATAATCTAAAAAATATGTTTGCAATGTTTTTAAAAATATGTTTGTTTTATATACGTAACTGGAATTTTTTTTGAAAAAGAACCTTTAACCTTTTCTGTTTTTCGTACCACTTAAAAACATTATTTAAAGCTTTATTCTGTTACAAAGTCTGTTGCTTTAAAACAAAAAAAAATTATAAAATAACGTAACAACATCTATATATTTATCTCAAAAAGATATAAAATACAAATTCTCTATGGAAAAAATCCATTTTGTTTTTCAGAGTAAGTAACAATAATACTGAATTGTATAAAATTTGTCTAAAATTCTCAATACATTTGATTTATGTAGAAACTTTCAGGTTTTTATATTATAAATTTTTATTTCAAAATTCTACAAGATAAACTAATTCATTTATAAAATATTAATATAACAAAAGGTACTAGATTTACAGCCTAATACACGCATCAGCTTGCTAATTTCTAAGAAATTTAATTCTTAACATTTTAATATTAATTACTTGTCAAAAATTAAATTATAATCACAATTACTTCCATTTTTTTTTTAATTTTTTCAACTGCACTGCATTAACAAACAAAACAATTTACAGTGTTTATGATCTATAAAATTACTTTACGCATTACGTATGTAGTAAATATTTAAACATTATATTTTTGCATTTTAAAAACGCAAATACCCTGAAGGGGTAGAAGAAAAGTTGATATTTCTTTTAGAAGTATAAATTGCAAAACAGTTAATTATATAATTGACTAATTAGACAGTTAAGCAAACAATTCTGTTAATTATTTTAAAAATTTATACTACAATTTTTCTAAAAAAATCACATTGATCTTATTTAACAATTCGTATTAGTAATGCTAATTCATATTAATGACTTTCATGATCTATTATAGATTTCATTAATACCTATTTTTTAGACAATGTACATTTTAAATTATTTATTGGCGAACAATTAAACCATAATAAGAGTTACCTATATTTAGCAATTAGCCGCATTCACATACTAATTACAATAAAGTTCTAAATGTATACTTTATCCTTATACATGTTATAAATATTTAATCATTCTAAACGTTATATATAGAAAGAAAATTTTTTGGAAAGAAATATAGAGAGGGTCTATAAAAACTGTAATTTACTAAACCAAATTTATTATAATTAATTATTTCATTGATTTCAATTTACAATTAATTGTAATTAATTCGTAAATTAGGCAACTAATTTAAATGATATAATCATCAAAAGTTATTATTATTATTATTTTATCTATTTCAAAATTCATTTTACATACCTTGATAAATTTCTGTTTTTACATAATGTACAATTTACATTTAATTTACAACATTTCGCGAAAATTAAATAATACACAGGTTCCAGCATTTAGCAATTATTTGCATTCATATATTAACTACAATGAGAATTGTGATCATGCTAGGTCCATTATGTATGCAAGAAAAAAAATTCTTAGGAACACAATTAACACTTAAGAAGAAAAAAGTTTTATCTTTTGAGATATGAAATTAGAAAATTAACTGCATTTTCATCATTTGCAAATTACAATTAGTTAATTATAAATTACAATGCCACACTGTAAAAAAAAAAAATCTGTAAAGTTACTAAAGTATTTTTAGGAAACTGGGATTCGTAGAATTTTTTATGTAACGGCAAACAACAAAAATTCATGTAACAGACACACAAAAGATCAAAAAATCTATAAGGTTACTAAGCATTTTTTAGAAAACTGGGATGCCTAGAAAGTTTCATGTAACTGCAACCAGGATTACAGATAAAATTTTAGTAAGATCACTGTAATTTTAGCAGATTCATTTGTAAAGTTACAGATTTCTGTAGCTTTACAAAAACGAGATTTGTAGATTTGCAGCTTTTTTTGTACAGTTTACAGATGAAAGTCTAGTAAGCATGTAACTTTACATCTGTAGAACTACAGATTTTTTTTTTTACAGCGCAATTATAAATTGATAAATTTAATTACTTGGGCAATTATATCAAAGTTTTCATTAGTTATATAAATAAAATATATTCTAAATTTTCTAATTATTCATTTTATTCACAATACCGAACGTCAAGACCGATAAGTTTGCGTATTTTGATACATTTTTATTCTTTAGCTAAAGTACATTTTACATTAACAATTAAAACAATTTTGTTACCGACATTAAAATAAAAATCACAGTCATCTTATCACTATACAAACCATCTTCAGAAAGATGAAAAATACAATTAACTGAAGTAAACTTGTTATAATAACCATCGTTTGCAATTTACATTTAACTGGAATGTTTTAAATTAATTAGTTTGCCAATTGATGTCTAAGACAGTTAAATCAAAATTTATTTTATTTATATCATTAAATTATCTTAAAATTTTGAAACTACTATTTTTATATCCAATAATGAAATTATGTCATTTCCTAAATAGAATAGAAATTTTTCATTTTTTTGTTCTTTGAATGAATTACTTTTTACATTTACGTTAAAACATAATTTATTTGCTTACAATTAAATAATAATCACACATATATATCTTTCTAATACATATCATTATATTTTCTTATATATATATATATATATCAATAAGTTGCATTCATATACTAATTACAATTACTCATAAAATAATTACATAGATATAATATTTTATAATACTACTTTATCCATTATGCATGTACTGAATATTTAATAACGATATACCTTTATATGAAAAAAAGAATTTTTCGAAACACAACTAACCCTGAGGAAGAAAAGAAAAGAAGTATATTATCTTCTAAGATATATAAATTATAAAGAATTAAAGTAAATAAATAGGAATTGACTATAAATTCTAATCCATCAGATCATTAAATTAGACAATTAATTAATGAGATTAATTACATGAAAAATTTTATTCTTTACTTTACTAAACTACACTGCAATTTTTGCTATTACTAATGTTTTTCTTAATCTTAATGTTTTTCTTTTTCTTGTTTAGCTAAAGAATATGAATTTGGGACTACCACACACATAAAACCGAGAAATAAACCATTGAACACCAATTAAGTTCAAAATGAAACAAGATTAAAAAGGATAGAGGGGCAAAAAAATACCAAAATAAATTCCACACTATCATAACATTAGGTATAACAAATACACTCATTATGCATTTTATTCTCATTTAAGATAGTATACTATTAAAAATAAATATGATATTGTCCTGAGTAGGCTAAAATTTAAATACAACTTAATCGTTAACTTTATTAAATATTAATGAATCTGAATAAATTTAATATGAATTGATATATATATATATATATATATATAACTACATTATTATACATATAAAAGTATCGAATCAACATTCATTATAAAATGTGTATTAGCAACGTAGTTATAAATCAAATGCCCAATTTATATATATTTCAGTTTCTTTACTTGTGATTTACAATTAATAATAATTTATTCAAAAATTAATTAGTCAACCAATCAATGAGACAATTAAGTCAAATATTTTATTTTTTATGTAATTAAAATAAATTGTAAATTTTGTAAACATTAATATTATTCAAAATATTTTCATTATCTATTACATTATTTACCGATAATTAAATAATAATCACAGCTTCCTATATTTATCAATTAGTTCCAGTCACATACTATAATTACAATGAAATACTATAATCGTATTTTACACATCAAGCATGCAATAAATATTTAATTATTCTAAACCTACACAAAGAAGATTCTTCGAATCCCAAATAGTTTGGAGAAGGAGAAGAAACTATCAGAATGATGAAAATTAATTGCAATTTCCATCACTCTGAATTTAAAATTAATTGCAACTAATTCAATCATTAATTATTTACTTATGAGACTTTAAAATAAAGATATTTTTTTATTATATAATTAAACCATATTGATTTTTTTTTAATATTATTTAAAATGCTAATTTTCATTATCTATCACAATAATATTTACCAGCAATTAAATAACAATCACAGTCTTTTATATTTAGCAATTAGTGAAACTCATACTCTAATTACAATGAGATGCTATAATCATAGTTTATCCATTACGCATATAGTAAATATTTAATCACTCTATACCTTTATATGTAAACAGAATTTTTCAAAACACAACTAACTCTCGGCAAAGAAAGGAAAACACTGATATCTTCTGAGCGATGAAAAAATTGAGAGTTTTCCTCTGAGATCTCCCACGCCGAAGTATGTAAATCAAGACTGGCGTCCTTAATGATAATTACCCGTTGTTGAGTAGAACTCGCTGTACCTTAGAAAATAGGTTACAACACCTGTTCTTTACTTTTCTTCTTTTTTTCTTTCCATTTTTTAGGTGTTTCCTCTGAAAAAAGGCCCGAAGTAGATTCTGCAACGTATACCCTGTAATTAAAGAATACTCTTTTATTATTTTCATTAAATTCATTAATGCTATCTTTGAGGTTCGGTGTTTCTTTTCTGAAAAAAAAAACTATTTGATATTTGTAAAAAAAGGAAAAAGAAAGAAAGAAAGGAAAAAGAAGAAAAAGGAAAAAAAATCTGCCTCCTTTTATTGGATATTAGTATTTCGATGTATGTTTTAAATGTTATCATTATAATCATATAAAACTTATAAATGATACTTCTCCTTTCTGTTTTCATTCACTTATAAATTTTACAAAAATAAATATATTAATAAACATATAAATATAAAAGTATGTTAAATCTTTAGGTATTTGCTTTAGAAATCTGAAATACATTCTGTAACTTATAATGTACCTTATAATTAAAGAATACTCTTTTATTGTTTTTTATTACATTCATTAATGCTGTCTTTAAGGTGCAGTATTTCTTTTCTGAAAAAAAAAACTATTTGATATTTGTAAAAAAAAGAAAAAAAAAGAAAGAAAGAAAGGAAAAAGAAGAAAAAGGAAAAAAAAAACTGCCTCCTTTTATTGGATATTTGTATTTCGATGAATGTTTTAATTGTTATCATTATAATTATCATTATCATTATAATTGTTATCACTTATAAATGATACTTCTCCTTTTTGTTTTCATTCACTTATATATTTTACAAAAATAAATATACTAATAAACATATAAATATAAAAGTATGTTAAATCTTTAGGTATTTGCTTTAGAAATCTGAAATACATTCTGTAACTTATAATGTACCTTGTAATTAAAGAATACTCTTTTATTATTTTTATTAAATTCATTAATGCTATCTTTGAGGTCCGGTGTTTCTTTTCTGAGAAAAAAAAAACTATTTGATATTTGTAAAAAAGGGAAAAAGAAAGAAAGAAAGAAAGAAAGGAAAAAGAACAAAAAGGAAAAAAAAACTGCCTCCTTTTATTGGATATTTGTATTTCGATGAATGTTTTAATTGTTATCATTATAATTATCATTATCATTATAATTGTTATCACTTATAAATGATACTTCTCCTTTTTGTTTTCATTCACTTATATATTTTACAAAAATAAATATACTAATAAGCATATAAATATAAAAGTATGTTAAATCTTTAGGTATTTGCTTTAGAAATCTGAAATGCATTCTGTAACTTATAATGTACCTTGTAATTAAAGAATACTCTTTTATTATTTTTATTAAATTCATTAATGCTATCTTTGAGGTCCGGTGTTTCTTTTCTGAAAAAAAACAAACTATTTGATATTTGTAAAAAAAGGAAAAAGAAAGAAAGAAAGAAAGAAAGGAAAAAGAAGAAAAAGGAAAAAAATCTGCCTCCTTTTATTGAATATTAGTATTTCGATGTATGTTTTAATTGTTATCATTATAATCATATAAAACTTATAAATGATACTTCTCCTTTTTGTTTTTATTCACTTATATATTTTACAAAAATAAATATACTAATAAACATATAAATATAAAAGTAGGTTAAATCTTTAGGTATTTGCTTTAGAAATCTGAAATACATTCTGTAACTTATAATGTACCTTGTAATTAAAGAATACTCTTTTGTTATTTTTATTAAATTCATTAATGCTATCTTTGAGGTCCGGTGTTTCTTTTCTGAAAAAAAAAAACTATTTGATATTTGTAAAAAAAGGAAAAAGAAAGAAAGGAAGAAAGGAAAAAGAAGAAAAAGGAAAAAAATCTGCCTCCTTTTATTGAATATTAGTATTTCGATGTATGTTTTAATTGTTATCTTTATAATCATATAAAACTTATAAATGATACTTCTCCTTTTTGTTTTTATTCACTTATATATTTTACAAAAATAAATATACTAATAAACATATAAATATAAAAGTATGTTAAATCTTTAGGTATTTGCTTTAGAAATCTGAAATACATTCTGTAACTTATAATGTACCTTATAATTAAAGAATACTCTTTTATTGTTTTTTATTACATTCATTAATGCTGTCTTTAAGGTGCAGTATTTCTTTTCTAAAAAAAGGCTTTCTTTCATTGGATTTTTCTATTTTCATAGATGCTTTAATTGTTATAATTATAATTATATGTCTATTTTAACTCAAACTTATCCTTTCTGTTTTATCTAACTATTTATTTTACAAATATATCAATAAACGTACAAATAATAAAGTTATTTTGGTTCTTTATTTGATTCCTCTTCACAAAGAAAAGAGAAAAAAAAAATACATTTTGAAATGTATACCTCGTAATTAAAGAACACTCTTTTATTATTTTTTTATCATATTCACTAATGCATGCTATCTTTGATGTTTGGTGGTGTTTTCTTTCTCTTTTTGGAAAAAAGACTATCTGATATTTCTAAAAACTTGCTTTCTTTAGTTGGATTTTTGTATTTTAATAGATTTTTAAATTGTTAACATTACAATTATATAATTGTTTTAATTGATATTTCACCTTTTCTTTTATTTGTCAATTTATTTTAGAACAAGAAATATTTTAATAAACAATCCACGAATAAGAAAGGTATTTTTACTATAATTCAACTAAGCGAACTCCGAAAAGGTCCAATTTAATCGTGACAGTTCAGTGACAAATTTACTTTTCTAGCAATTATCGTTTATTAAACTTGCACAGATTTTTTTAATGTAATATTAGACAGCATTCATATACACCTAAAATCCAATCAAGAAAAGTAAAAGGAAAATACAGCAAGGAGTTATTAATATTTTTGATGGGGATATTTTATCGCTTTGGCTTTCTGCATATTGAGAGAAGTTAAGGAGAAAGAAAAAAGAAATTGTATGTAAAAGTTAGGTTTATATTGATATTTGTTTTTTTATTCATTATTACTTTTCGAGTAGTGAAAAAATAGGAAAATTTTCCTTTATCTCCTACACTAGAACATATAAAAAAGATTGGCGTCTTCAGTGTTTGTGGCCCATTCTTGAGTAGAATTTGCTGTATCTTAAACAATATGTTACATCGTCTGTTCTTTGTATTTCTTATTTCCTCTTTTTAGATGTTTCCTTTAAAAATAAAACGAAGTAGATCCCGCAATGTATACCTTATAATTAAAGAATATTTTCTTTTTTAAATTTTATTTTTTTCATACAATGGAATGAGATACCTAAGAAAGCAAGTTAAGCAAAATGCACCGCAAAAGATTTTTTCCATAGACCATAATGTAACAGAAATCTTTTGTATGTCCCGGTAAACGAAATATAAAACTATATACAGTAGAGTCCCAATTATCGGAGTACCGCTTTAACAGAGTTTTTTTCTGATGGACTGATGGCTTCTATTATTATGAAACAGCTATTATAAATGAAGTGTTAGGTGAAGATGAAAGAGCAGTCATAAAAAGTTAGAACTCTGATTTTCTGGTCAAAATGGGGAAAAAATGGCAATATTTTTTTTATTTATTTATTATTATTTTTTTTTTTACGGTCATTTTTTTCCATACTCACCAGAAAATCAGAGTTCTAACTTTTTACGGCCGCTCTTTCATCATCACCTAACACTTCATTTATAATGACTGTTTCATAATAATGGAAGCCATCAGTCCATCAGAAGAAAATGATCCATTCCAAAGGTAGAAGTTCGATTGAAAAAAACTACTTAATACTTTGAGCAGAAAGAAGAGGCTGCACCTGCAATTTTCAGGATACTAATAGAATCACATAGCTGCCAATTTGTACGGTTTTGTTACCTCTATAATGTAATACAAATTTTTGCCAAATTTAATTGCTGACAATTGTTAGATTTCGGCGATTGAATTAGACAAAATTTACAAGTAAGTTTTAGTGGTAAGAAAAAATCTTAGAAATTGATAGCTATGCAGTAGCGTAATACTGCAGCAAGAAAAAAAAAACTGCAGCAAAATTGACATTTAACAAACAAAAACTATCAAGGGCCTTTTTCAAATAAACAATTTGATTGCCCGTTTTTTTTTTTAAGTAACGGAAATGCACATCAAAGAAATTTTATTAGTCCTTCTATATATAAAAAAAAGTTTTGATTTAGAAATGCACATCAAAGAAATTTTATTAGTCCTTCTATATATATAAAAAAGTATTGATTTGGAAATGGACCAATGAAAATTTGCGTAGATATTCCCGGTAGATCGGCATCCAATTTGAATGCTTAAGCATGGTCTTTCTTCGTTAATATTAAAAAAAACTGTTGCATACAAAAATATGAAAATCGGTTGTATTATAGAGAAATGTTTGATAAACACACTGATGCAGACAGTTTTCAAATCGAATAATTATTTTAAGATATATTTAATGTTAAAGTTGCTCAAAGTCGTTCATTAAAAAAGTTTTATATGAGCAAAAACTATACATAGGAATTTAATTATTCTTAGATCATTTTATACATGAGAAGTTTTCGGTGTGCAAACTGCATTTATCTTTTTTATTTGCTTCATTTTTTGAGGATTTATTTCCATTTTAAATTCAAATTTTCAGCATTTCCAGACATATTATTTTAGAAAAGGATATTATTTAAATTGTTGCCAATTTTTAAAACAGTGCAAAGAATAATATTTCCTTCAAATTAAAAATTTATTTACACGTGGCAGATAATAAACATATCATAAACATCATAACCATCATAACCATAAACAGATCATAACACAGAAAAAAAAAACTTTAAAATTAGAATTAAATGATTACGTGTTAAAAGCAGGAAAATTACGTCATAAGAACCATATTTACACTTGAATTTTAAAAGAGAAACAAAATGTTAAAATAAAAAAATCATTATTATGCGTTAAAACTTGTAAATGGAGGAAATTACGTCATATTTAAAATGGCCAAAAAATATGGCAAAACAATTTAAATTAAAAAATATATTTGCTCGAGACATTTATTTGATATTTTGAGATGATCTTTTCAACTATTATCGTGAATTCGAAGACAGCGCATTTATTTCCTTATAATATTTCCTTCTAACAACAAAAGTATTTTCACGTGAATATTAATAAAAGAAATAAAACTTTGGTGTAAATTACGTCAGATTTAAAACGATACATTTAAAATGAATTATTTAAAAGCTAATTGAAAAATGAATTTTTAAATGAATATTCAAAATGAATTATTTAAATTTACTATCTTATAGCGCTGTTAAAAACCACCGGGAGACAATGACACTGTTTACTTAATTCATTTTACATTAGCTTAATTTCAAAAGTTTAACTATTTTTTTTAATTAAATACGAAAACAGCCATTGTATCTCTTAACAGCAGCAGATTTTGTCTTAAAAATCCCCAATCAAAGGAAAACGAATGGAAACCCGTTTACAGAGAGATCGCTACTGCTATTTTTTTTATTTTAATTCAATACTTTTAAAGCCGATCAAATTAGCGTGCTTTTTGGATTTTGGTGTGCCTGAACGGGGTTGGCGAGCGTAGTACTATAAAAATGAATGAATTAAGTGATAGTTTATATTTCATCTCCTTTGTTGGTGACGATTTGTGTAAATTCGATTTATCCGAGTATTTTGCTTATCCGAGGTGAGCTTGGTCCATATTAACTCGGATAATCGGGACTCTACTGTACTTCGTTTTCACTAGGGCACATTCCATATCAAACCTCATTAACCTATAAAAACTACTTTCGTTCCGAGTATATTTCCGTGAGTTAGAGCACGGACAGACTGACAATCAAGCTGAATTCACAAACTCTTTTCAACTATGTTGTAGAGTGTTTTTAAAAATGTGCATATAGTTAGTGTATTTGATTACTTTTATCACATGTATTTGAACTCGATTACGTGCGCTATGGTTTGTACGACATCATTTTTGAAATGTTTTTTTATTATAGAATACTAACATACATCATTTCAGTACATTACATTCTCTATTAGCCCCCTATATGCTATTTCTTTCTCCCAGTCATTAAAGTGTCGTCTCCAAAAAAAAATAACGTTCCGCTGTATAAGACAGCCGTAAAGCAATGCAGATGTATCATTGTATTGTTAAATACTCTACTGCATTTTTTTTAACTTCTAAGCATCGCACATTTTCAATTTTTATACTGTCCTGTTGGGGAAAAAAAGTACTTTTAAATGCAATCTGTTTGAAAACTGCATCTCCATTTATTTTTGAGATATTAATTTATTTTGTAGTTTTTTGCGCCATTTGTTTCATTTTGGCAAACTCAAGTACTTCATTTCTGTAGAAAGTAAAGAAAAATTAGTTGGAAAATAGTAATTATATCGTTTTGTTGCCATTTCTCAGGACAACAGGGGAAAAATGTAATTAAAATATGTGCTATTTTGAAAAAAATAAAAATGAGTGAATAAAAACATGGAGTTATTATCAACTATATTTAATTTTAAGTAACTATATTAGTATTACAAACAAATGAAGACATATGAATAATTTTTTGAATTTGTGTCTTATTCAGCGATAGCTGTCAGCGTCCTATACATACTTTACTATAGATATTGTTAAGACTGGATCGCAAATGTGGAATTCTTCAGCGGATGCGTATGACGTCATTTTCCATAAAATAAAAGCGTGTGTTTTAAGTCCTAAAATTGAAATGTGTTTTGTATTATCTATATTTATACATATATATATATATATATATATATTTCCTTCGTGGGCGACAGTAAATTCTGAAAAAGTAGAATTCTTGTTTCCTAGTTATTCAGTTTTAACTACGTTAGTTTTATTTTAACATATTTTATTTCATTCTTTTCACTATGTAGGATACTTCAAAAAGTTGAGTTACGTTTTATAGCTTTCTTCACCTACACCTTCAAATACTTCCAAGGGCACTTCTGCGCAGCAGCTTCAATTACAGGCAAGATGGATACAACACAACACTAGATTTTTTGTATTCATTAGTTCAGCAACACCGTGATTTCTATTTTATGGAGATTCGAAAAAGCATCAATTTATGTATCACATCTGTCTAAAACTTTGACCTAAAAAACCTCACCACAACGGTGCTAAACTCAGCAACGAAGAATTCTTCATTGAGTACAAAATGAATTCAGCTACAGCCTAGATCAGTATTTTTCATACTTTGTGCTGCGGTACACTGGTGCGTCAGGAGAAAATTCAAAATGTGCTCCTAATTATTTTAACGATGCTTAATCAAACTTTTACTTGTAATTATTTTGTAAGAATGACTTTTCAAATGTAGTAAAGAAAGCTGTATAAATATGCAAGCCTTTATTTTCTCAAAATCATATGTGTGCAAAATGAACATATCTACAATGAAGAATAAGAAAAAAAAAAAAAAGAATAGCAGCAAACAGTTTAGGAATTTTAAGAGTATCCGTGCCACAAAGTCAGCCTGATAAAAAAAAATCTTTCTATCCCCAAAAAGTATTGCACTCAGCTATTTCATTAAATGTCCAATTTAATAAATAGAAGAGTAAATAATTCTCTGAAGAATGTCAAAGAATGTTTAAAGAATTTAAAAAGAAATGTTTAAAAATGTATCATGTTATTTTTCATTAAAAATTACATATATATATATATTTTTTACCATGGCGGTTTGGTACAATTTGTTTGTATTAATAAATAATTTTTAAAAAGTACTCTTCTTTATTTTTATTTTTTATCACAGAGGAGACAAGAAGTCCGCATGGGCATTAAAATTCATCTTTTAAAAAAAGAATAAATGATACGGAAAGAGATTTTTACCAGAAGACTTTTCAAGCAGTTGGATTTTTTGTGACAAAAGGAAAAAAAAATATTCAAATTTTCACCGATAGATGGCGCCCTTAGACCACTTTATTTAAATAAATATATATATTTAAATCACACAACAGCTATTTATTTTTAGCTCAGATTGTAGTTTATTACACAATAGACTCGAGAACAAATAAAAACCTGCTTCATTATTTTTTATGACTCTTAATAATGTGGCATAACAGCCCCAACTATCGATGAAAATTTGAACTATTTTTTTTCCTCACAAAAATATCCGACTCTTTGACAAGTCTTGTGCACAGGGTATGTACATAATTAAAGTTCACCTACTCAGAGCTGTCTGTAGTCGAAACTATTCATTAAAAAAAATATGAAATTCGGAATGCACCTAAATGGTAGGACGCAAAAGACGTTTAGCAGAAAAAAAAAATAAAAAATGGCTACCAGTGGACATTTTCTGATAAAATTTCGGCATATATGCAAATTTTACCAACCACGTGGTGTATCTGCTCTCACACAATGAGAATGTTAAATAAAAAGGCTCAATGAATCTCTTATCAGTAGCATACCTTTTCAAAGGAAAATGCCCTTCAATTTGCAGGATCATGTTTTACTGGCGAAACTTTTTTATCAAAATGGTGATTCCGTACTAAAAGCTTCGGGGATGTTTCAAGATTTGAAAAAAAAAAAAAAAAAATCGCAGATGTGCAATAACTGCAAACGGAACTGTGCCGAAACTCAAGGACAGTATTTCCCATCATGCCATCAACTTTTCCAACAATTTGCTTCGTGCGACTCTTGAACATTCTATTTTGGCGGTTTCGGACGGTTACTTGACAATAATGTTCAACACATGATGAACAGTATTTGTCTTGATAAAACCAATTCTACTGTGTATAAGCAAGTATTTTGTTAAATTATTGAAAAAAATCAATAATATGCGCTTTTTGATTTTTCCCCTGCTAAATGTCTTTTGCATCCCTTCATTTAGAACCAAATTTCATACTTTTCTGATGAATACTTTCGTCTACAGACAGCTCTGAGTAAGTTAACTTTAATTACGTAGACCCTGTACTTTTATTTATGGATTATGAGTTTATAGTTTGATGAAAAAGAAAATGCTTTATATAATTTTGTATAAAGCAAATATCAAAGTACTCAATAATTGCTATAAGTATATAGTTTGTAAAGCAAATATATAATATTGTTTCGACTTTAAGGTATCTTAAATACTTTTTTAGTTTTGCCGTTGCATTTAATCTTTCGGAATCGGTAACGATTTTAAACCTATTTTGAAAATTGAATGCATATATAATATAAACTGACAAATTCCTACTAACTGTCGTATTTAGTGGTATTTTAATAAATTTGTAGTTTATAAGTTAAATAAACTTTTAAACTAACTTTATGTTTATAAAAATCTAGTATTAAAGTCGCATTTTAAAATTTTCAGTGTATCATACGCAAAGAAAATAATTTGTAATTTGAAAATACTTTCAATTATTTTCTTTGTTTTAGATAAAATAGGCTTTAACTATACAAAGCAATGTACTTATTTCAACAACACAATATAATTTATAATATTTGAAGTTTGTGATAAAATATAAACTGTCGATAAAACAATGCAATTTAAAAAAAAAAAAAAATGCGTTTTTTCTGAACTCGTGGAAGTTCCAGATCATTCCAAAAAGGGTTATATAAAACATTGTCTAGAAAGCCTTATACAATTGAACTTTGCTTTGCATTCAGAGCTCCTGGGTAAATCGGACATTCTCCGAGTGCCTCGTGCTTATAAGGATACCTAAATTATATTATATATGTATTATCTTACAATTAATATAATTTTTTTATGGCATGTGGTCCCCCAAATCTTCATTTGACCCAAGAACACCAGTTCTGTCTGATGTACTGTATGGATTCAAACAATCTAAATACTTTTCCCAATTTATTCTACAACACGAGACAATGCAACTTTATAAAATGAGTTCTGGAGCTGTACTATAATTTTAACTGAATGATCTAGATTTGAAAAAAGGAAAGCGATTTAGTTAAACATTTAGTCAGAAGAGAGAATATGTTACAGTAAAAAGGAATTCTAAAAGGAGTATCTAAATCTGTGCTTCCATTAAATGCATAAAAGGTTTTCAAAACTTGATCGTTTTAGAAATTTCAAAATAAATTATGAAAAAATTATACAATATAAGCCTACACATAAAGTTTATTGTATTTTTATTTGTTTCATTCGTTGTAACTGGCTATTGAAACCTGTAAAAACCCTAAAAGAACCCTGCTGTAAAAGAGAACTTTGTACCTATGTAAAAGAGAGTTTTGTATGACTTTTTTTTAAAACATCTGCTTATATTTGTGTACTCTCAGAGAAAATTATGTAGTACTGTACACTGTAAAAAAAAAATATATATATATATATATATATATATATATATATATATATATAATGAGAATTTAAGTATCTGATAATCTTCTATACCTCTATACGTTTATTTCCTGTTCATTTTATAATTATCTTATATAAAATAGTTTTCATTAACGATTTTTATATTATTTTTAATATATTTTTATTAATTATTATTGAATTTATTTTGTTTTATAGCATATAGCTATATGCTATATATTCTCAATGTTATAGCATTATTTAAATTCTTAGTGTAGTTTAAATGTGTAAGATAATAGAATATTTTGTTTCCTTTTTTTAAAATTTTATTAACAATAGTTTTTTAAAAAATATATAGTGTGGTTTATATTAGGTTTATAATTATCTATATATAAGGATTTGTTTGGTTTTGCAGTTAAAAAAAATTTTTATTCTTAGGATTTCACTTGTGACATTTGAATAATAAAAATACTACTAGATGGCAGCACCAAAATTTGTCTTTTGACAATAAGATATAACTTTTGTCTTTTGCAACTCTTTTTAAGTTATAAATTACTACACCAGGTGGATTTTTAAGCTAAATTTTGAGGATATTGTTATATAGTTATTAATTAATTTAATAGTGCATTTTAGTTATTTTAAATAATGTAATTACTTTCTATTTATTTTATTTTATATTATATTTATTTTATTTTTCATGAGTTTTCAAAATGTATTAACTGCATCCTTTGGTCTCAATCACTGTGATTTCTTAACTGTTTTATTCACCTTAATCTTTACGATATTTTGGGAGCCATGTGCGTGTGGATATATTGAAAAATACTGAAATATTAATCGGTATGTTGTGTATTATTTCTATTTTATATCCTATAAATATTTAAACAGGTTTTATTGATTTTTCCATTTCATATTATTTGTTTTTATTCTGTTTTCATTTTTAATCTATTCACTCGATTATAATGGTTGTTTGGGCACAGGGAAAAATAATATTAGCTTTAGCTTATTTTTCTCACAGAAAACAACCATATTGCTTATATCATTGAATTCTGTGCCCTTGATAACGTAATTCAATATATAAGCTTTTCCATTATTTGTCGGTGTCCACTTTCTTCTTTTTTCTTCCATAATAATTATTATAATAAATTATTTGGCACTTTTTATACTTACAGCTTTAATTCACAATATTACGGTTTTTGATGGTGGTAGGTTATGTTTAATTAATGGTTATATATATATATATATGTGTGTGTGTGTGTGTGTGTATATATATATATATATATATATACATATATGTAGTTTTACAGATGTAAAGTTACATGCTTGCTAAACTTTCATCTGTAACTGTACAAAAAAAGCTGTAAATCTACAAAACTAGTTTTTGAAATACTACAGATTTCTGTAGCTTCACAAATGAATCTGCTAAAATTACAGTAATCTTACTAAAATTTTATCTGTAACTTTGGTTGCAGTTACATTAAAAGTTCTAGGCATCCCAGTTTCCTAAAAAATTCTTAGTAATCTTACAGATTTTTTTATTTTCGGTGCAAAAGTGTATCTGTTACATGAATTTTTGTTTTTGCCGTTACATAAAATAGTCCAGGAATCACATTTTCCTAAAAAAAACTTTAGTAACTTTACAGATATTTTTTTTTACCGTGTATGTAGACCAGTACTACATGAGTGAAAATCTCACAGCAATAAAAGATATTAGTTTCCTATCCATGACAATGCGTAAACTATTATTATGACAGTAGCTACTATACACCAAGATATTTTAGACAACTGCATCAACCACATGAACACTTTCTATAAGATGCTAAAAATTTATTTTACTAAAGCAGATATGGAAGATATTAAAATTATTATTTTCATATATACTTATATTTATGCAACTATAGAGAGGCTGAAAGCACCAATTTATTAGTAAGCTTCATTACGAGACAGAAAGTCAAATGATATTTCTCTGGAGCGCATCTGACTGTTTATTGCACAACATATTTTAAGTTAAAATTATTCGTGCTTGAAATTATGAAACAAATTCATGTTGTAACTGCCAGCGCAAATTCTAAATTAGCTTCATACTAGACTAAATAAAATTAATTAAAAAAAATCCAGAGGAACCATTTTCTTCCATTTAAAATCTTTGAAATGTATCATACAAAATTTCGTTATTTTTACAATTTACTTTAAAATATCTTGAAAAAAAAAAAAATCATAATGTTAGGAAAACATCTGCCTTGTTCTGAAATACGACATTTCTAATACTTCATGTAAAGTTAATAGATATTTTCCACAGTCGGATACACATATAGGAAGTACTATTCGAGCACTCGGCATGCAGGTATCCAATCCACAATACGAGAGTCTACTAGATGAGATCTGTAAATGGTATGAGATATGACAGAAATGGGACATAAAATGCACAAATAATTCTTTCATTTCCTTCAAAACATGATTCAGTAGATAAGTCAGAAATCAAGACAGTAAAAAAGAACCTCGAATTCGGGTAAAGAATGTACTTCAGTCGGCATATCCAGCTGCCATTGTACCTTGGCAAACAGCAACAATTTTACCAATTCAAACAAATTGAAGATAACGCAGAATGGGAGACTCGTAGATAGGAGCCCATCGAAATCCTACCAACCGTAAGAAGCGTTAAGACAGGGACTGAATACACGACTGGATCACAAGAGAAGCTGCTGATAACTCTAATGCCCTTGTAACTTGTCAAAGTGGGTGGCAGCCAAAGATCTTCGCTGGGGACTTCGTTTTTCCCTTACCTTTTCCCCCTTTTTTTCCACGTGCTTTATTTATGAAATTTCTTTTGGCTAAATTGTTATGACTGCTTCTGACCACTGTGTTTGTGATATTGCTGGAAACGCTACTGTGCAATCAAATGATAAACGTTACCAGTGAGTTGCAGAAACACAATAGTTTAGAAGAGGGTTTGTACAGATATATGAGCAGCTGCTTTATAAGCGATTTTTTCTTTTTTATTCTATCAATCCTGTTCAGATTTAGAAGCATCATTTAAAAATTAAATATAAAATGTTTAAGCCATGGACAATGAGTAAAATATTCTATATCACAAAAAAATAGCATCGTGTTGTTTAAATACGGTATCAAGAAGTTACAAGAACAAAAATCTATGTATCGTGCATAGATTATGAAACACTTTCCAACTTCATGAGACAATTCATTTCAAAAAATTTCATTTTTTATACAATTTAATGAGATATCTAAATAAAAAATTTAATAGACACCTAACGTAATTAAGAATCCCTTATCAGACATTGCTGTCCATTGCCGATAATGTATGCAAATATTTTTGTTCAGCCCTGTATATGATCTATAGACTTTTATAAATACCACAAACTAAAACAAAAGTTAAAATCAGCTTGAAAACGCATAAAGCAACTAAAAGCGCTTTCTGTAAATTCTCATCTATAGATGACAATGTATTCATATCCTTTTGTTCCTCCATGTATGTGAATTTATTTATATTATAGTATACTAACACAGTATTAATAAAGTAAAATTTGGTTGAGCTGAAAAAAGCGTAAAACAGTTCCAAGTGATTTTCAAGAAATACCATTTATAAATGTTAAACTGAAATCTTTTGCGTAAACCTTTATTTACAGAATTTATACACATCACATAATACAGCAAAATTTAACTCAGCTAAAAAATACGTTACACAAATATAAAAAAAAAACACTCTTCCAACAATTACCACCCACAGATGATTGTGTACCCATTTTGTTTTTCGAAGCCCTGTATATAAATTTGTTTATTTTTTTACAAGCATGTCTTACACTAAAAAGTAATTCAGCAGGAAAATGCATAACACCATTAAAAATACGTTTAATGCAATGCACGCTCATAGACGGTAATGCATACGAATTGTTTTAAGGACCACTTCAAATAATTTATAAAACTTATGAACACTATGTAATACATATAAATTTATTTAAACTTAAACATGCAGACCACAGCTGAAAACATCTACAAAACACCGGTACACTTAAAAAAAAAAAAAAAAAAAATCTGTAGTTCTACAGATGTAAAGTTACATGCTTACTAAACTTTCATCTGTAACTGTGCAAAAAAAAAAAAAAGTGTAAATCTACAAAACTATTTCAAAAATATATATTCTAAAAACACACTCAAAATATATATTAAACATTTAATTGCTAAAAAAGACGTCAAACGTTAATAAAATACATTAAAAGATCTTAATAATTTGACATGTTTCGATTGAATTTACTCAATCATCATCAGAAAAACAAATAAACACAAAGATGGAAAATGACAATAAACTATTACAAATGAAATTTAAAAATAAATAAATAAAAATCACGCGCGTAATATTTTAACATGTTTCACGTTGCCCTATTTTATTTTCAAATTATCTAACAATTCAATCCAAATATTTGGGATTTGAAATGACAAGGAATCGTTGCAGACCATTGAGTTTCTGACGTAAATTTCAATAGATTCTCTAATAAAAAGTTGCAAATAAAAATCTGACCTATAAATTATTCTACTTTCATTAAACAAAATATTTATGTTTTCTATTTTATTTAGCCTAGATAATGCGGTTTTACCTCTATTAAATTTTATGTCTGCAATGTGCTCTTTACATCTCACTTGGAATTTTCTCTGAGTCATGCCAATATAATAATTTCTATAACCACCTTCTTTAAGAAAAGGAATGATATAAACACCGGAAAGGTCAAACTTATCAATAGGGTCAATTCTAGTGGTTAAAATTGATTTTAATTTAGGAGGGGGTCTAGCAATTAAATTTACATCAAACTTTTTAAGTTGAGTTTTAGCGGATTCAAAGAAATTTGGATAATAATTTATAACCACCCTTTTCATGTTATTTTCTCTGTCGGTTTTATTCTCAAAAACTGCATCGCTCCTTTTGTTAATAAACTTTTTAATTAATTTATTAACTATTTTAACATGATATCCGTTGTTAATAGCTATTGTTTTAATTTTATCTAATTCATCATTTAAATATTCAGGGGAACAAATTCTAAAAGCTCTGTTAATAAGGAATCTAAAGATGGATAATTTATAAGAATATGGAGTGCAAGCATCAAAAGGTATAACATTTAAGTTAGTTATTGGCTTACGATATATTGAACGAATTAGTTTATTATTTTCTCTTTTTAATTCAACATCTAAAAAAGGTAATTTCTTATCGGTTTCAAGTTCAAAAGTAAATTTAATCTTATTATCTAAATCATTTAACTGTTGAATAAAAACTAACAATTTATCAACTTCTCCCTGCCAAACAATAAAAATATCATCTACATAACGTAGCCATACTAAAGGTAATACTTGAAAAGTACTGAAAATTTTTTATTCAAGGGGGCGTAATTTGAATTCTGCTAGGAGGCCTGAAATTGGAGATCCCATTGGGGCACCGTCTGATTGTTGATAAATTATATTGTTAAAAATAAAATAATTACTATTAATTATTAGGTTTAGGCCACTTTTTAAAGTGTTTTTCATTGGTATGTCAAAATCTTCTCTATTGTCAATGAACTGTTCGATGGTTTGAGCTACTTCTGAAGTATCTATCGATGGATATAATGACACAATGTCTAAGCTTGCTAAAATGCAATCATCTGTAAAGTCGATTTCCTCTAATCTTCGGATGAAGTCAATACTGGAATCAACCGTGAAAGTGGAGGGAGGCAATAACTGTTTCAGTAATGGAACGAATGCACGCTCTAAGTAATATGTTGGGCCTTGACATTTAGTGACAATCGGGCGAAGAGGATAATCTTGTTTATGGTCCTTCAATCTGCCAACTAATCTTGGAATAACTGCAACTTTATTTAACTTGAGGTTAACTTTCATAAAATCTGGCCATTTACCTTTCTCTATTATTTCTTTCGTTTTCGCACATATTTTATTTAGTGGATTATGTTTTACTGCTATACATTCCATCTTATCAGTACAATCCTGCATTTTACTAATATAGTCTTCTCTACTGAGGACAGCAAGGCGATTAGATTTATCAGTCAAAATAATAGCAATATCATTATATGATTGTAACCGTTTAATGGTATCAAATAAAAAACAATCTGATACCATTAAACGGTTACAATCATATAATGATATTGCTATTATTTTGACTGATAAATCTAATCGCCTTGCTGTCCTCAATAGTGAAGACTATATTAGTAAAATGCAGGATTGTACTGATAAGATGGAATGTATAGCAGTAAAACATAATCCACTAAATAAAATATGTGCGAAAACGAAAGAAATAATAGAGAAAGGTAAATGGCCAGATTTTATGAAAGTTAACCTCAAGTTAAATAAAGTTGCAGTTATTCCAAGATTAGTTGGCAGATTGAAGGACCATAAACAAGATTATCCTCTTCGCCCGATTGTCACTAAATGTCAAGGCCCAACATATTACTTAGAGCGTGCATTCGTTCCATTACTGAAACAGTTATTGCCTCCCTCCACTTTCACGGTTGATTCCAGTATTGACTTCATCCGAAGATTAGAGGAAATCGACTTTACAGATGATTGCATTTTAGCAAGCTTAGACATTGTGTCATTATATCCATCGATAGATACTTCAGAAGTAGCTCAAACCATCGAACAGTTCATTGACAATAGAGAAGATTTTGACATACCAATGAAAAACACTTTAAAAAGTGGCCTAAACCTAATAATTAATAGTAATTATTTTATTTTTAACAATATAATTTATCAACAATCAGACGGTGCCCCAATGGGATCTCCAATTTCAGGCCTCCTAGCAGAATTCAAATTACGCCCCCTTGAATCAAAAATTTTCAGTACTTTTCAAGTATTACCTTTAGTATGGCTACGTTATGTAGATGATATTTTTATTGTTTGGCAGGGAGAAGTTGATAAATTGTTAGTTTTTATTCAACAGTTAAATGATTTAGATAATAAGATTAAATTTACTTTTGAACTTGAAACCGATAAGAAATTACCTTTTTTAGATGTTGAATTAAAAAGAGAAAATAATAAACTAATTCGTTCAATATATCGTAAGCCAATAACTAACTTAAATGTTATACCTTTTGATGCTTGCACTCCATGTTCTTATAAATTATCTATCTTTAGATTCCTTATTAACAGAGCTTTTAGAATTTGTTCCCCTGAATATTTAAATGATGAATTAGATAAAATTAAAACAATAGCTATTAACAACGGATATCATGTTAAAATAGTTAATAAATTAATTAAAAAGTTTATTAACTAAAGGAGCGATGAAGTTTTTGAGAATAAAACCGACAGAGAAAATAACATGAAAAGGGTGGTTATAAATTATTATCCAAATTTCTTTGAATCCGCTAAAACTCAACTTAAAAAGTTTGATGTAAATTTAATTGCTAGACCCCCTCCTAAATTAAAATCAATTTTAACCACTAGAATTGACCCTATTGATAAATTTGACCTTTCCGGTGTTTATATCATTCCTTTTCTTAAAGAAGGTGGTTATAGAAATTATTATATTGGCATGACTCAGAGAAAATTCCAAGTGAGATGTAAAGAGCACATTGCAGACATAAAATTTAATAGAGGTAAAACCGCATTATCTAGGCTAAATAAAATAGAAAACATAAATATTTTGTTTAATGAAAGTAGAATAATTTATAGGTCAGATTTTTATTTGCAACTTTTCATTAGAGAATCTATTGAAATTTACGTCAGAAACTCAATGGTCTGCAACGATTCCTTGTCATTTCAAATCCCAAATATTTGTATTGAATTGTTAGATAATTTGAAAATAAAATTGGGCAACGTGAAACATGTTAAAATATTACGCGCGTGATTTTTATTTATTTATTTTTAAATTTCATTTGTAATAGTTTATTGTCATTTTCCATCTTTGTGTTTATTTGTTTTTCTGATGATGATTGAGTAAATTCAATCGAAACATGTCAAATTATTAAGATCTTTTAATGTATTTTATTAACGTTTGACGTCCTTTTTAGCAATTAAATGTTTAATATATATTTTGAGTGTGTTTTTAGAATATATATTTTTGAAATATTTTTAATGGACGTATAAGAGAACTTCTGCTTATAATTTAATATCTACAAAACTAGTTTTTGTAAAGCTTCAGAAATATATAGCTTTACAAGTGAACCTGCTAAAATTACAGTAATCTTACTAAAATTTTATCTGTAACCCTGGTTGCATGAAAACAGTACTTTAATCGAATTATTTTGTGTACACCTGTAAATGAACGACAAATGCTTTGCACACCATATTCTACGATAATCATCTTATAATGCATCTCAGTGATGTATATGAATTTCAATATTTTTGAAATAATGCAACACCATTAAAATACATTGCGAACGATTTTCTCCATAGTCCATAATGTAACATTATTCTTTAGAGTGTCCCTGCAAACGAGCTATAAACGCTACGCACTTCATTTTAAATACCAAACGTATCATAGTAAACCTAAATAGTATGCATAAATTACGTGGTAATCCAAGTGTATTTACGGGAGTTAGAGAGCGACCAGACAAACCGAATTCATAAACTTTTCAACTATGGAAAGTGTTAAAAGTAAAGATTGCATGATTGATTTTTATCTTGCATGTAGTAATAATAATATGTGTTTTTTACATTTATTTTTATCCACTTCATTTATGTTTATTTATAAGAAAATAAAATACAGTTCACTTTAAGCTTCACATACCGTTGCTAAGACTTTTGTTTCAAATATGCGTTTCACTCTTTTAAAAACGGAGGCTGCTAGTCCGAAAGAATGGGAAAAGTGCAAGAAAGTTGTAAAGTCCATTTAATTTAGTTTTAATCCTTTATGTACTGAATTATGAATTCATGAAAATTTTATCTTCTAAAGTATTTTTTGTGAATTGTTTAAACTGCATTAGAAGATATACATAATCATTTAATAAATTTTAGAAGGATTCAGAAGGATTAATTAAATTTGAATTGATAGGGATCTTGTGCAATATTTAGAACACCACTCAATACTTTTATTTTAAATATTTTTCTTAGTATTTTGTAGAATTTGGAAATGTACAATATAATGTTCGTACAATAGAAATATAGAAACAATTCTGAATTGTAAATCATCCCCCCCCCCCCCCCACAATCCCATGAAAGCTGAAAAGATGCAAAGGCAAAAGAAATCATCTTTTTAAAAATATTTGTGTTTTGTGTAACCCATAATGCTTTTTGAGCAAGATAAAGTAATGTATCTATTGCTCATTCTAAATTGTATTACAACTAATCAATGTATTAAATGATTTTTATAACAAGTTATTTTAATGGTATTTATAAGTACCGCCAGTAGATAAAATTAATCGCTGTAGCGGTAATAATACAATATTATTTAAGGCTTCCATGGCGTACTTTCATATTAATAGTGCGCAAAATAATTACTGACGTATTCATTAGACTTTAGTAAATTTTAATTTTTAGGGTTTCGTTCATTTGACGATACTCTATTGGTCTCACTGTTCTGTCTGTCTGTCCGACTAGAAACTGTATAAGTTAGAGACATGAAATTTTGTATACTTATAACTGAATACCTCCGATCAAAGGACAAATCATAAAATTTTAAAAAAGTGTTATATTATTTTAATTAAATGACTTAATTTAATTACATTCGAACATTTTTGCGATTTCGATTTTAAAACAGAATTTTAATTTCAGTCGCGTTTGCTCGTGAGCTAGATGGATCCGTGGTAAAGCATCTTCATGCTAATCAAAGGTTTCTCGGTTCAAACCCCGGCGTGGGAGTTTGAAATTTTTCTTCCGGAATAGATTTCATTACCTAATAATAGCAATTTTACAGTGTTTTGAAAATTGTTTTTCAATTTAAGGTCAAAACTTGTTGTAAAATAGTTTATCAATATCTTTTTTAATTCAAAAATTCTTTTTATAAAAATTTGCGAAATTTTAAATTGACTACATTTCAATGTATGATGGATTTAACTTAAAGAACTTTCGTGTTTTTGCTATTTTAAGGATTTCGTTTTTCGTTTAGCTAAAATTAAATCGTGTAATTAAATATGCTTTTCAGATGTACAAACATATGCTGTTACAATTTTCTGAAAAGTAGTTCTTGCATATTTTTAATTTGATTTTTAAAAAATATCGTCCAACTGTAATAATTAAAAAATTACATTTAATGGTACTGAGATCTATGTTCTTATTGAAAAGGTTAATGTTTTAATAATTATAAATTAACGATTTGACTTTATTAATTAAAGCATAAAGTGTTTTGAAAGGAATATTAAGCGAAACCTTATGTGCGATCTTCGATCACGCTTACCCACTTGTTTCACTTTTAGATAGCTACTTTTATTCATTTATTTATTTTTAAACAAACGCAATTTTTCTCTGAAAAGAAATCGGAATTGAAAGGGTTAGGACAATATATTTAGTACTTTAAAGCAGTTAATAGTATAGAGAATATTTTGGAGATTAATAATTTTAACAGTAATAAATTTTTCAAAAACCTTAAATCTTAATATCATAATATTCTTAAAAAGCAAAAGAATTTTTTCACTCGATCAAAAATTCTTTTGTTTCCAAAAAGGGCGAGATATAGATGATTGACATTTTCCTAATTAATTACATTGAATGTATCACTGCCTAATGCTCAGAAATTAATAAAATTATAAACCTGCTTTTAATATTTAGAATAAATCATCATCAAATGCAATTTCTTTACTCAATAATTTTTTATCAACTAATTTCTATGCAAAATTTATGACGTGAAAGTTGAAGTTGTGTATAATATATTTCGTTTATTGGAGAAGTCTATGATAAGTAAAAATAAATGAAGTAGCTAGATCACAATTTCAACAAAATTGCAACTGATTAGCTCGTCTTTACGATGTGCCATTTTCGCACGCAAAAGATTTACGACAGACAGCAATAAGATAATAAGGTTCGTGAAACGGTTTGATAGAGCTTCTTCGCTTTACAGCATACTGATTTATCTTTATTACATACAGTGGCCAAAATTAATAACTGTAACAAAAGTATAATTATATATTTCCTTTTGCATTTGCCAATTTTATTTGTACTTACCATTCTTTAATATGCATACGGATACCATCTGATTTCTCTAAGATTTTAAGATCAACTACTATGCATTATACATTTCGATAAAAATTTGATGCAGAGCAATTTCCGTTAGCATGAGTCAATTCATCATGTAGCTTAAACATAAAAAATTTAGTATAAAAAGAATTAGCTGTCATCATTTACATTTCATGTGTCGCGTATAATCTATTGCTTACTGTCAAAAATTGAAAGGATGTAAGCAAGGACGCTTAGAAGATAACAATTTTGATGATTTTGATTCTACAGATTGTCTTAGAATTCCAAAGATCACTAAGGCAGAAAATTTTGATATGATGACACGAAACTAGGTAAAATGTGGAAATATACATAATACATGTTTTGTGTTTGACAATGATTAAACATCTCTATGCATGAGCAATCTTCGTGATATCTTTAATCTGTTTTTTATACATTTACATTTCACTCAAGGTATAAATGTTTTTCATACTATTATAAAACTCACGGATAGTTAAAGTTTTACCGTAAATGTGATTTTTATAGCCTATAGCTTTCAAAATATTAAAAATTGTTGAATAGCTTCTTGCTGACTTTTCGTATTGTAATTGGTGAGTTGTGTTGAGTCACTGTAAAAGATGAAGAAAAAAATCTGTATTTTACAACAAAAGGTGATGGCACCTCGGCTGACAATACAGTTGCTGTAAAGTTAACAAGCTGTCTTTAAGAGTGCTGTAAAATTTCTCAAGTTTTGGAAATGTCGCGTTGCTATTGGTTGCATAGTGCATGTGACAGAAATAATTTGATTTTTACTTTAATTGTTGCTTGAATTCGCTTTCACAGCATCGCTGCTTGAAAAATTACAACATAAAGTGCAGGAAAAATCACAACTTTACTTTTTTTTACAGTGTCAAAATAATAACGTGTAAAACTATGAAAAAATAAGCAAACGAAACTATGTACTAGGGAAAAGACGTCACCATCCCATGTTATTATGAGCACCGTCGTAAGGGAGAGGGGGGGTGGGATGCATATCGATTAGCAATAGCATCTATTTTTAATTTATTTTTTCCAACGGCTTTTTAGATATCATTATGAATACATACTTTAAATTTTTCAGTAGTAATCCGAAATGTTGACACAGTTAACCTAATTTTAAAAAAAAATGTATAACTCTTCTACGATTAGTTTTCAAAGTTATTAATTATTTTACAAGTATAAAGAGCCTATTTCAGGAATTTTCTCCAAACTGGAGAGCTTTTTTTTTTCTTTTTTAGCCCCCGGTACGGCATGCTATTTCTTTCTTCCAGCTTATTTTGTGCCGTCTTCAAAAAATAACATTACCTTACATAAGCCAGCCGTAAAACAAAGCAGTATGATTAAATACTCTATAGCAATTTTTTAAACTTCTAAGCATCGCACATTTTTTATTTTTATACCGGCGTGTTGAAAAAAAAAAGTACTTTTTAATGCAATTTGTTTGAAAACTGCATCTCCATTTGTTTTTGAGATATTAATTTTTTTGTAGTTTTTAGCACCATTTACTTAATATTGGCAACGGAAGAACTCCATCTTTGTAGAAAGTCAAAGAAAAATAGCAATTATATCTTTTTGTTGCCATTTTCCCATAAAAACTGAAAAAAAAAATGTAATTAAAATGCGCGCTATTTTGAAAAAAAAAAAATGAATGATTTCTGATAAAACAGGGAGCTATTAGAAACTAAATTTAATTTTAAATATCTATATTAATAATACAAAAAAAATGAAGGCCTGTGAATCTTTACATAGCCGATTTTTTTGTCGAGTTTTTTGAATGACGAAATCTCTCTCTCTCTCTTTTTTTTTTTTTTTTTTTGATTTGTGTATTATTTAGCGATAGTGGCGTCCTAAGCGTACTTTACTGTAGATGTTATTTAACACTGGATCTCAAATGATGAATTCTTCAGCGGATGTGAATGACGTCACTTTATGTAAACTAAAATCGCATGTTATAGGTCTTAAAACTGAACTACAGAAGAGTCCCGATTTATCGGAGTTTCTGCTTTCACCGAGTTATTTTCTTCTGATGGATTGATGGCTTCCATTATTATGAAACAGTCATTATAAATGAAGTGTTAGGTGAAGATGAAAGAGCAGCCGTAAAAAGTTAGAACTCTGATTTTCTGGTCAGAATGGGGGGGGGGGGGGGATGGCCATAATTTTTTTTTTCAAAAAAAAAATAAGTTAAGGTTATTTTTTTTTTCCATTCTGACCAGAAAATCAGAGTTCTAACTTTTTACGGCTGCTCTTTCATCTTCACCTAACACTTTATTTATAATGACTGTTTCATAATAAAGGAAGCCATCAGTCTATCAGAAGAAAATTATCCATTCCAAATGTATAAGTTCGATTAACTCGGATAATCGGGACTCTACTGTATCTATATTTATATACATATATTTTTTTTTCATCGGCGGCAACACTAAATTCTGAAAAAGCAGAATTTCTGTTTTCAAGTTTGGTTTTTTTTTCGTCGTTTTTCGGAGGAAAGAGATAAAATTTTGTATACGGAGCATTTATCAATCAGATGCTACACAAATTTTAAATAGGTTATAATTCATACTTTTTTTTTCTAATATTAATTTAATAGCCTACTACTTAGCACAAAGTCATGAAAATTACAAAAATTATATATTTATGCATGGGTTCATGCTAAAAATAAGGGTCATACGATAATTATTTTAGGAAATATATAAATAAAATATATAAAAGTAATTTAACTTAAGAATGTAAAACTTTGAATAATTGCAATTTCAAAACTTTTAGTCTAAATGACTTGTAATATGGTGTAAGTACATATATGAATATTAGTAATATTTTGTGAAAATTGAATGTTAGTATTGAGAATTTAGAAGTTAGTTCAAATTTTAATTTAAACACGAACCCCGGAGTTTAATTCACGCATTTCTATTAATACTATAAATTATTCTCTATCGATAGGAATCTTTCTTTTTCATTTACCAAAAGCCATGCTCAAAATATAGCATGAGGTGGTTTTGTTTGTTTTTTCCTCCCGTGATTGAGAAAACTCGCCACGAAAGGCAACTAATTCTACATCAAATTCACTTTCTGAGAGATGAGTTAAACTCCTGCTCAAATTTATAAATTTTTAAATTTGAGCGGGAAATTAATTATTTTTATTATTTTATTCAAACATTTTTTTTTAATCTAAACTTATTAAAGATTCCTTAAGAAAATAAAAAAATAATTTAAATGCGTATTTTTTTTTTTTTTTTTTTTTTTTTTTTTTTTTTTATGAACTTACCATACCAGTGCCAAAATATTTTTAATAAATTTAGTATTGGAACAAGACTCCGGTGTAATTGAAATATTTAAATTAGTATGATTAATTTCTGTCAGTTAAATTTTTAAAAATCACTTGAGTGATTTTTAGTGTTAAATTCTTGGTGCTAAATGCCACATTTATTCTACGAAAAGATTTTACATGAAATATTAAATCCTTCATAATAATCATCTTGATATAATCAATAGCATTTTTTTTTTCAATATTTTAGCTTTTCAGAAATATTAACATTTTTAATTACTCCCTGTGCCACGTACAATAAATGCCACAAATAATATTATCTATTTATCAATTTCCCTGTAAAAAGTTTATCGATTTTTATAAGCAAAGGTTTTTAAAGCATTGGTTTAAAATACAAATACCATAGAAATAACTTTTAAAAAAAGAAAAAAATATCATGAGCTAACGCAATGCGTTTTCATAGAATTTACTGTTTCGTTACACTAGCTAATTTTTCTGGTGGATTTTTTTTTTTTTTTTTTTTTTTTTAGAATTATTAATTTTTAGTCTTAGCAAATAACTAATAATAATAATTTGCTATTCAGGAACTTCTTTGCTGGTGACACACATTCTGCTATCAAAGACACCTGGTATAACCTGCATACATTCTTTTTATAAAAGTTTCACTTTTTAAAATAAAATTGAATAAGAAATATTCAAAATTTATGAAATTTTCCACCCGTGGAGATAGCGAATTTTATAAAATAGAATCCATATTGCAGGGGGTCCTTTTCAAGGTGATGATAGAATATAGGAATAGATAACAATACATCCAAATACTAGCACAATAGAAATATATATGGAGATTCTCTCTTTTTATATAGAAAGGAAAAATGTTTCACACAGCTTTAACCACGAAGTATAAATACAAACTCAGGTTGAAGATGGGGTGAATATGTTTCTGGGACAAAATTGTAACTGTAACTGTGTTGGGGAGCACACTTCTCTTCCCTTCTTTTTTATTCCAATCAAATGGGGGTGCATCGCCCCTGGGTCTCACCCAGATGTCAGCTGAGTGACGATGTGCCTATCAAAGAACCCACTGAGGTAGAAGAAGCAAGTATTGATAGAAAATCAACAACACAAAAAAATGAATATTTGTATTATTGAACTAAAAAAAAAAGGTTACTTTTTTTTCATTGAATAAAAAATGAAATAATGTATCGTTTCTTTCAGTTCAACATTCGAAATATTTTTTTCATACAAATTTTTCGTGCGGGTGAATTGAAACCCAAGCAACCGGATGATGCAAAAAAATATATTTGGAATTTTTTATAGACCAGTGAACGTCTACCATATGCTGCCAACACTCATCAACTTAGAGAAAGACTTTGTATTTGCTCGATGAAAATTTATAAACGTAAAATTTGTTGTGCTCAAGTGGCTACGGAGGGGAAAAACATATCAGAATACACTTAAGATTTAAAGAGGATCCTAGAAAAAAATATTTTGACCCTCACGAATTAGAGGACTTTAGAACTTACTAATTTGTTTCTAATAGACTCGTGGCGGGAGCTTTGACCGCTTAAATCACTGTTTATCATAAAAATACAATATTTGAATGATGAAAAATCATTAAAATGTTGATATAAAATGCACATGAAAAAGCATAAAATGTAAATAAATTTTATCGGAAACTGTTAAGGCCATGCCATCATAGAGTATACAAATTATAAATTCAAATGAAAAATTATAAAAGGTTTTTCCTGAACGACAACGTGTATGTTTTAGAAATCAATTTCGTTCGACAAATTGGATTTTTTTTTTAAAGTTTTGTCTTCTCTGTGTAATTTTTATAAAAATATTAAAGTATTACCTGAATAAAAGAATTATTTAAAAAGTCGTATAACCCACACTGTTAAAAATTTGCAGCATTCTGGCAGGTCATTTGACCGTTTTTTCCGAAAACGGTTACACAACCGTAATTTTAACACTATTCTGAGTATATTATTGGCCATTTTATGGTCAGAATATAGTTAAATTATGGTTATGAAACCGTTTTTTCAAAAAACGGTCGAATGACCTGCCAGAATGCTGCAAAATTTTTAACAGTGCATTAGAAACTCGTGCAAAACCCCTTTAAATAGTATCTCTAAAATTAAAAAACCCTGTGATAAAATAGATATAAAATAATTAGAATATTCTGCATATAATGTTATGCATTTTGCTGCCGCTGAAAACTATAGAGTTACCACTTTAAGTTCTAAAAAAAATAAGAATTGAAATTTTTTTTTACAATGAAATAATTACATTGGACAATTGTTTTTTTTTTAAAACCTGATGAACATTTTTTAATTAAAATAAAATATCTGAATAAAAATAAAAAGTAGAATATATGCAGCATATTTTTAATTAATTTGTGCTTAAATTAATTTGTATTTATAATATATTTGAATCAATTTTCATTTATAATCTATTTGAATCAATTTGCATTTATAATCAATTTGAAGTAATTTATATTTATAATCTCTTTTGATTAATTTGTATTTATTATCTTTATTCCTTTTTTAACTTTCTTGCAAAACTTATCTAACCACACGAAAACATATTTTTAATTTTATAAGAAAATTTTATATGTTTCGTTGTTTTAAATAATTCAGAAAAATTAACAATGAAATTATTTCCTCCACCCGTAGAAAACTATAACTAGAATACTGAAAAAAAAAAAAAAAAAAAAAAAAAAAAAGCTCAAAAGAAATATTTCTCTTCGATCTCATAATGCGAAAATCATGGGTTATGTGCTTTAAAGTTTAAAAACTAAATTTTTATTTAGTTGATCATCATAATATGTAATAAACACATTTAAGGCTCCTCATCAGACAGGATGGAAATTTCACTCACTAATGCTAAACCTATGGGCTTGGAATGCATCCGTATTTTTCAAATTTCTCTTCGGAAAATTTTAAAAAAAAATCTTCTTTTTTCTGTATGCTCTTCTTAAAAAATGTTTTTTTTTCTTTTTTATTGGACAAAATATGTTTCAAATGCCATTGTTGGTTTTACGTAAAGTGCTAAAATATTGCTTACAACTTGCCTGCTTCACTTAGAATTTAACATTTAAAATATAAAATTAAATATATATATATATATTAGAAAATTTGGGAAAATAAAAAAGAAAGAAAGATTTCTTCAAGAGGAGCATACAGAAAGCAAAAGGTAAAAATTTTAATTTTCCGAAGAAAATTTTATAAATACGGATGCATTCCAACCCCATACGTTTAGCATTAGAGAGGGGAATTTGCGTCCTGACTGCTAACAAGCATTAAATGAAAATATGTATTGAGTCATACTTATTAAATCTGGTTTTCAACTTAAGACATCCTTCTGATCGTAATATGACATGCTTCTTTCTCAATGTATCCTAAAAGTGAAATTCCTTTATGAAGCCTTGAATGAACTATATGATGATTATTTATGCTTTTCTTTAGGATGGCTTTTACACATAATATATCTACCGTAGTGCAAAGATTTTTGTGTATGACTTCCTCAAATTCCACTTTAGTTCAATTTTAGTGTATCATTTGCTAATTGGAATTCTAAGAAAATTTTAGGAATTAAATGTTGATTCAAATAACAACGATTTTTTTTTTCTTTTCTTGTTGCATATTTATAATGAAAAGTTTCTTATACTTAAATACTGATGTATTCAAACAAATATAGGTAATATTTCAGACTCAGAATTTTTTTATTTTCTTCTGTCTTTACATAGAAGAAAGTATTGAATTCATGAAAATTTTAACTTCCCGTCTGTAAGTCTGTGTGTTTCTGTATGTGAAACAAATTTTGTGGGCGCTCTGTTTCAAGAAATAATGAACGTAATTTAACCAAATTTCAGGTTCAGTTATACCTTGACATAAATTGTACTGATTATGTTTTGGAGTAAATCGCCCAGCAGGTAGCGCTGCTATGCTGCATTTTTTTTACGATTTCCGCGATAGCTATGTTTCAAGAACGAATACACTGAATTTCGTCAAATTTCATATTCTGTTAGACCTTCACAAAGATATTGAATAGATTTTAGTGTAAATCTCCCAACAGGTGGCACTGCTGTACTGCATTTTCATGATTCCCGCAATATCTATATCTCAAGAACTAATACATGGACTTTCACAAACTTTCATATTACGTTACACCTTGACATAAATATATCCTTATTAGGTTTGGGAGTATATCGCTTAAAAGGTGTCACTGCTATACTCTGTTTTTCACGTTTTTCGTGATAGCTATACCGCAAGAACGAATAGATTGTTATTTATTTTTTGTTACAGACGATTTAATTTACTATACAGAAAAAGTTTTGTGGTGCTCACAACATACTTTATATTAAGTTTTAAGATATCAGTAACGATATCAAATCTTTGTGGAATTTCTCGAAATAATCACACAAAACGATGAATAAAAGTAAACGAAATAAAAACAAATTCATATTTTCGCTACGCATCAGAATGCTCTATATTATGTATAAATACTTTTTTTTCCATTTATCTATAACATAAATATTTTGGAGATATTTTCACAATACATTTATGATTTATTTTACAGATTTTTTATTAAATCAATCAGCCCATGTAAGACAGAAACTCATATATATGTCATCGCATTTGCCGCATATTGCATAATTATTGTATTGTTGCGATCATCGGAAAGCCCTTGTTGTTATTAATAGCTTTATTCAAAATTCACTATTCTATTTGATATTTTGTGGCATTTTAAATATTCACTATTCTATTTATAATTTTAATAGCTTATATTTTCTAATATTTGCAACTATATCTACATGCTTATGTAGGGGTACTGTAATTTATACTATTTTAATTAAACTGAAAACACGACATAATTTATGCAAATTGTACGTTTTCTTTCTCTTTTATTTTATTTTATTTTTTTTTATTTTTTTTTTCTTTCGTTCCTCGCGTTTCTTTTTTTTATATATACACATTTTTGCTAAACTTTCATTTGTATAAATCTGGTGCTGTCTCTAATAAATACAAATTTAAATCCAGCATAATTAATATTCACTACATGTTTTTTCTTCTTATTCATAAGATTTATTCCAGAATTAAACAATACATACTTATTCATGCATACACCGCATGCTTCATTTTAGTTGATCTAATTCTTAATTTAATTTTCAACAATATAAAAAGTATTGTGAAGAATAAATTTATTCATTTTCATACGAATTATTCGCTTTTAGAATGATACAATGATCCTACACTTAACACGTGTATTTTTAACGGATTTCGATGTGAGCAAAGACACTAAAAGAAATGTTTAGGATTTTTTTATGGTAGTTTTAAATATCCCCAATAGTATAGTAAAAATACTAATAAAAAATGAAGAATAAAATGTTTAATTTACATAAAAATTATTCTCTTTTAATATGATTCATTGACCCTACGGTTAACATGTGTGTTTTTAACGGATTTCGATGTGAGTATAAACACTGAAAGAAGTGTTTAATAAAAAGAAGCAAAAGGAAGCATGAAATCTCTTTGGTTGTAATTTAACTGTATGAATATTTATTTATCCCGGAAAATGTTGCAGTCCTTTTTCTCATAGTACTTGTTCCTTTTTAGACGAGGGAGAGCAACCCACGTCCTAGGTTGGTGGACTCTTGAGTGTTTGTAACATATTGTGGGCACGGTAAGGAAATGAAAATTAGAGAGTTGAACACCCTCAAAAACGGTTTCAATGTCGATGTCCTTCATTTAAATTCAGGGCTCGCTCTTCACTTATGCATATTACGTGTAAATCGATGCTTTTTGAAAATAAAGGAGAGATTTTTTTCAACAGCAAGACGAAATTATCTCGTACAAATCAGCAAACCATACTTATTTATAATTACACTTCAAATAAATTTATGTTGCGTGCAGATTTTTAACACTTCTAATGCAATTGGAAAGTGCTTAAAGGGGTACTAAGATTGATAACTACAAAACTTACCACAACGAAGATCGTACTTGAATATGAATACAAACACAAACATTTAAGGAGTCAGGTACCTTTGACAGTGTCAAAAAAATCAATTTTTGACTTAATAGCTTATATTAAAATTTGATTCATTAGGGATATTTTAAAAACAAGCGCATGCAAAAAGTCGGTTCAGAAGGGAAGTTATATCCAAATCAGTTTGAGGCTCTCTCTATATAATCAATGGATAATTTGAACTTTAAAGTCAATTTTCTCAAACTGGTGATTTTGGCCATTGTATGCATTTCTTTAGAAATAGCTGGATGTAATATCATGAAATTTTGACTGAAGGTATAAACCTTATAGATGCACAAAATGACCTACTATTAGGTTCATCAAGTACGAAATTTAGAAATTAGGACTAGAGTTACCGAGCCAGTAGTTGATGAAATAAGGTTAGTGCTGCGGGGCTTTTATTCTATTTCCTTTCTTTTAAGTTTTAGAAGTAAACTAATGATTGCTACAAGCCTTAATGAATGTCCTATAGTAGGCAGAAATGAAGCCTGCTGAAATTAAATAGCAACAAAATTATAAATAAATAGTTTCTTTAATTGTAACTTTCCCAATAGTTGATCAATCGAAGAAATCAGTCGAAAATTCAAAAATTAATCTTTAAAATATCATGCTTGATTGATTAACAATAATTCATCATGTAAAACTATTGTTTGAAATAAGCAGGATGGAAGTGAATTGTTTTAACTTACCATAATTGTCTCCAACTAATCAAAAACAAAATTTTTACATTTTCTAATACAATAAAAAAAAAAAATCATAAAATAGCTTCTCTTACAGCAGTCATCTGAAAACAATGTGAAAACAGGTGCTCCAACATTCAAACAAAGATATTATCTCTAGTGTCAGGTGTAAAACTCATTTCCGCCTGAAATGGAGCAATATTTAAAAAATTCGGTCAACTACCGAAGGGGTATCAACTACTGGCGTGGTCACCCTATTTTTACAAAAAAAATATATATATTAGAAACTTTCAGATGGGTTTTTTTTTTTCCTTTTTTTTTTTTTTTTTTTTTTTTTTTTTGCATTTTTTTGCATTTTTTATCTTTAAAACTAATCATTATATTTTTTCAATGTCGGTCATGTTTAACATATATTATAACTCTACTCAATAAAAAAAAATGTTGGCTGACAGTGACAATTCAATTATGATAAATCCTGCGCGCGAGACATATAAGTTAAATTCTTTTATTAAAAAAGCATTAAATTTCTAATTAAATTAAATATATATATCTATGCATCTATACTCTTTTTAGGACATTAATTGTTAGCATATATCTTTCAAGATTTGTTTAAAACTTCATATCCAAAAGTAAATTAGATGTGGAGTTATTTCAGTTCACATTATGGTCACGTTTACATTAATTTGTCAGTTTCAAAGATACCCGAACCCTTAATAGGACATGAAATACATGAAAATAACACTTGAATATATAAACCAATGATCACTACAAATAAAAATTATATTTTGCTTATTCATACAAAAGTTCATACAAATGTTATACAAAAGATGCACTTATGTTTTTCGTTTTTGAAATTAAACATTGCAAAGCTGATTGCCTTCAGCAATGTTTCAACCGATTGCCGCGCCGTCCAAATCATTCTACTTGATCTCATTCCATTCTCGTGTATCATGAGCTTATACATAAGCTCATGAATTTATTACAGCCCGTGGAATGTTGCATTTCCTTGAGTTGATACTTCTTGAGTTTTTCATTCTCCCGTTATCGTCTGTCTGTCCATCTATCTATATAAAGGGTGATTAAAAAAAGTTTACAAAATGACATGGCAAATGAGGCATATAGCAAAGATAAAAATATCACATAGGAACATAGGGTCGCGAACTGTTTATTGAGTCGCAAATACAGGGTGTTTCATCTTAACTAAACCAGGACTGATGGTAATAATTTCGAGAAAAATAAAAACATTGTGATGAAAATGCAACAATATGTACCTTGTTTTATGTGAAATGGGATAACATCACGAAAAGATCTCGAAAAACATGTTGCTCAAGCAATCGATGATACCGTATAGATTGATAATAATCACAGTCCATAAAATGTGGGGTGTCGAGTGCATACTGCTGGCGCTTATAATGCAACCTTCTACCACTTTTGTTTGGTTTTATCACACTTATAACAACGGTGAGGATGTCTGTTAAATGTTTTATTATAATATACTTCAGTTTTCTGAAAGGTATTACCGTAAACCCAAACTGAGTTAGGATGAAACATCTTGTATTTGTGACTCAATAAGTGATTTGCGACCCTGTGTCCCTATGTGATTTGTCATACTTTTTGTATGCCTGATTTGCCATGTCATTTTGTAAACGTTTTCTTTTTTTTAATCACCCTGTATATCTCTAACTCTCCTTAAATTCTAACTTCCGAAAAAAATGTTCGAATAATCACAAAATTTAAGTATGTTGTTGTATCGCAGAGTATTTCCGTTTTGAAACTGGTCTTTGCAGCATTTATAGTGGAGTTCTTTTAGAGTGGCCTTCGAAAAAAAGAAAGAAAACTCATGATAGCAATATAATATTTAAACTTTGCCATCAGTAATTGCGTGATGTTCGGTTTTATCCTCAAAAAATAAATTATCTATTTCTCAATATAAAACAAAACATAGGTAAGATAAATTGGGCTTACCTTGTATTTATGTGTATCCGTACATCATCTGGTAACACGCGTCGGTAAGGCTAATTATGCCTTGATCTTCTCCTATATTTCTGATTTATCCACATGCACTGTTCGTGTGATGTTCAAGTCATTTAAAAGACACATGTTTTTTTGTGTGACTTGTAAAACTTAAATTTGTCCGGAAACTTTTTAAATAGTAAGAAAAATTAATATTTAATAAAAGCTTTAGAAATACATCTCTCCGTTGGAGAGTCTGGGATACAAGTGAAAAATAGAGAAAACATGTATAAAATATTATCAGCAATAAAAAAACAGGAAATTAGTGACATAAACCAGAATAACAAATTATTTATATCAATATTTATATTTATAGTAATTTAAAAAAAAAGTCTATCAATGTCTATAGTTCTTGAGTATCGCGAAATGTTTATAATAAAATGTCTGTTTACGATTGTGCAATCACTTTTTACTTTCACTTCCTTCCTTCAGATCATAAACACTTTTGATAATTACTTTTATAAATCACATTTGACACATGAAAAACAATTTACTTAGCTTGATTGTTTTAATGTCCTTGTTTGGAGATTATATTTCACAAAAGCTGTCAAAACAACTCATTCATCAAGCATAAATCATGAAACGTTTTCAAACACTCCCAGAATACTGTAAGGAAAATTCACAGTTTAAAAAGGCGAAGGAAGTGAACAACTTAGAAAACACAAAATACATTTGAAAACCAGATCAACAATTACTGTCCATAGCCAGAAATGTACTCGAATTCTTTTGAGCATCCATGTACATGATCTATAGAGCTGTATATACTGTAAATAATGTGCTAAAATTTAGCTTAATTACAAAACGCATAGCACAGTCGAAAATTCAAATTCGAATTCAGTAGATGGCAATAGATGGAAATACACTCGAATAATTCTGTACATCTTTTTATATTATTTACCAATTTTTGTACACGCTTCATATTAATTTAAAACTTTATTCAGGGAGAAAAAAACATACTTTCAGAAATTACCACCCCATAGACGATAATATATCCAGTTCTTTGGTTGCCCTGTACATGAATTTATTCATATTCTGAAAACAAATTCTTTTAGCATAGTTCAGATGGAAAATGGTAACTTATTTAAAAATAGCATTAAATACTTCACGCCCGTAATGTTTACGAATTCTTTTGTTTAGCCCTGTAACACAACCTGTTAGCCTGTTGTAGCGCATCATCTGTGGAATTTATACATACCTTATAGTGTGCTAAAATTTAGTTAAACTTAAAAATGCAAGCCGCAACTAAAAACGTACTTTCAACATTTAGTGTCATAGACAGTACTGTAACCAAAACCTTTTATATGTCCCTGTAAATTGACAAAAACTGTTATGCTCCTCATATTTAACTGCAAGCATGTTACAGTGCATCTCACTAAGAGAAATAGTGTAATGCCATTAAAATACGTTGCAAAAAACATTTTCCGCATAGATAAATATAACCGGATTCTTTCGTGTGACCCTGTAAATAAATGTTGAATGCTACGCAGACCATATTCTATAGTATCTTGTAGTGCATCCTCAGTGCTGTATATCAGTTTCAATATGTTTGAACTTGTTTAACATCTTTAAAATACACTAAAATCTATTTTTTCCCATTGATCGCAATGTAACGAAATACTTTTGAGTGTTCCTGTAAACGAACTATAAATGATACATACGTCATTTTCAATAGCGTACATGCTATAGTAAACCGCACTAACATATACCAATTACATGGCAATCCGAGTATTTACTACTACTAGAGTTTACTAGAGTTTGATAACGGACAGACAGATGGCAGGCGATAGACAAACGGACAAATCGAATGCATAAACACTTTTCAACTATTTTGGGAAATGTTAAAAGTAACGTTGCTGTTGCTGTTTAAAATAATAATATTATTAAAGGGGAAAAAAGTTCAGGAAAAAACTGGTAATTCGCTTCAAAACACAAACTTCAACAGCATTTTCTGCAAGATCTTCCACATTTACAGAAAAATGAAAAGAACTGTTTGATTACACATTATATATATATATATATATATATATATATATATATTAATAAGGGTACCCAAAATGAAATTCAGGAATCTGTTAGAAATTACTTCGTTCATTCTAGAAGTAAAATAAAACATGCAAATTGACAGGCAAAAAGAAAAATATCACAGATATTTGTATCCCTCACAAATAATAATTTGGTAAAATTTGCTCTTTTTCCTGTTATAGGGAAAGAAGGTTGTCCCCTATATTATTTGAAAAAGAAAGAAGAAAAATACTCCAGATATCGATGATTAAAATTCATGACTTACACCACTTTTCACGCACTTAAATCATCGTCTTGTGAACCTCTGGAAGGGAAATGGGGGATTCTCCACAAACTTACATTTGTAAGTAAAGTTGACTATAACCTCACGAAAAATTAAAGTAAATTTCGTTGGGGATTGAAAATGTATACCATTTAACGAATCTTTTAAAAGCTGTTTTCTATTTGAATACAAATACGGGCATTTTAGTCAGATGAAATTAGGGGAAACTTATGATAATAATAATATTAACAGTTATTATTATTAATTTAATTTCTTTTTTGGTTAAATATTTTACTGTTTCTCTAGTATTTTACTATTGAGTGTTGAGTAAAAAGTATCCTTAAATAAATGCCAAATTTATTTTTACAGATTCAGACCCAGTTTACTATTAAAAAAAAAAAAAAAAAAAAAAAAAAAAAAAAAAAAAAAAAAACACCTTTTGCTTTCAACGTCTATGTGACGTCTAAAAACCAACGTCTGTGTCAATACTCCATAAAAGGAGCACTTTTTAAAGCAAATAAAGAAAAGGATGAAGCGAGAGGCCGAAGGTGTTGTTTCTTTCTCTCACCCACTTTTTGTTTGTTTCATTTTGTCCCGACAGTCTAGTCTTTTACTGTGATTTAAAATATCTATATACTGATTCGCTCTAACCAGTTGTGCTTTTTTTCTCACTCAATACTCACCATTACTTAGTTTTAATCGTCACCAAAGTTAGTGCCTGCTTACCGCAAAGCCCGACTATGACGCCAGGGCCGAAATTAAGGGGGGGGGGGGCAGAGAGGGCATGTGTCCCGGGCGCCAGAACGAAAGGGCGCCAAATGAAGGATTATGTTTTTGGAATGGATCGTTTTTCTTTTGATGGACTGATGGATTCCATTATTATAAAACAACCATCATAAATGAAGTGTTAGGTGAAGATGAAAGAGGAGTCGTAGACAGTTAGAACCCTGATTTTCTGGTCAGAACGGCCAAAAAAAAAAATGGCCATATTTTTTTTTTTTCTTCAAAAAAAAAATTATGGCCATTTTTTTTCCGTTCTGACCAGAAAATCAGAGTTCTAACTTTTTATGACCTCGGTTAAAGCGGAAACTCGGTTAAGCGGATCTCTGATAATCAGGACTCTACTGTATACTTCATTTTAAAAATGATCTTTAGAATATTTTTGTTTGTGTTCAAAGGGGGTCATGAACCCCGTGACCTCCCCTTTGGATCCGCCATTGTAGATTACGTAGTTCAGTATATTTTATGATTACATATTTTAAATTTTAAAATAAGTCTGCTATTAGAAAATTAGTAAAATTCTCTTTGTAAATATACTTTACGGAAAAAGGGGGGGGGGGCGCCAAAATCCATTTTTGCCCCGGGTGCAAAAAAGGCTAGTTTCGGCACTGTATGACGCGTCCTTGGACACAGCGTAGACGCCCCCCCCCCCCCCCCAAAAAAAAAGTAAAATAATTTAGAAAAAAATCTTAAATCTCATAGAAAAAAAAATAATTTTCAAGTCCAATATCTAAGTAAAAAATACCTGTATAAGCACCTTGCGTAAGAATAAGAATATTATTGCTTGGAAATAGCAATAGTCGAAAAAGTGACTGCATTCACCCCTGATTACATTTATCAATAACACTATCGACAATCGGCACTCCTACTTTTGAAAACTTGATTTATTATTATTATTATTTGTTACGAAACTTATTAACCGTTATATAATAAACAACTACCTTTTATTCAAAAAAAAAGGGGTGGGTATATCCCATTTTAAGAAAAGAACGGCCATAGCGGTCAATTTGACCGGTGCCAAATAAATATATTTTGATTCCAACCAGAAATTTCTTTCGTAAAATAAGATAAATACATCCTGTACGTTTATACGCACAGAAATAAATTAAATAAATAAGTTAAATCGTTTCAAATAAAAATTCTGGTGCAAAATACTTTTATAAAACTTGAATAAATTCCAGAGGCTTTAGTGTTAGGCAGCAAAACATTTAGTTACAATTCTTTTATTAATATTTATTAAGTATTTCTTTTTCCTACGACAAAACCCGTTTTGAATCAGAACTTTCTTACTGTTAAAAAAAAATAAAAGTAGAAGGAGAAGTTTTTGCTTTAATTATTATTATTATTTTTTTTTTTTTTTTTTTTTTTTGTAAAATATTTTTATTACTTTCGATTTCTTTGTAAAAGCTGAAAAAAATATATTAACGAAGGATTAGCGAGTGGAAAAAAAAATACTTGACTAATTCGGTAGCCACTGCGGCATGTAGTATCATGCTGGCCAATTTTTTAAAGAGGCCAATTTCGTAATTCGGTAGACATTATTATTTGACCAAGTAATTTCAGTGAGGTAACATCAGCCGATTATTAAGAAACTACTTGGCAAAAGAACTCCTCACTCTGCCCACCGCAAGCTAGGGTGGGGCATCAGGGGCGGAGCTTAAAGTAAATGATGATGATTCCAGGTGAGCTTTCATCGGCCAGGTAAAACATACGTGACGTCACCGTTAATAGACACACCTAGATTCAACATTTTTCTTTTCTTTTTATTCTTTTTTTACCGTTCAAAGCTTTGCCGTAAAATGAATGGTTTGTAAAATCTGTTGATGATAATAATAGAATAGAATTTCAGTTACTGCTAATTTTATACAGGGTATATTTCAGTTGAATAATAAAAAGCTACGCTGAAACAATAACAAAATTTTTAAAAGTGTCTTTCATTAATCAATATTATGAATGATATCATCACGTTAGCTTTGGTTGAATTATTACAATGAATGGAAAGAAAAATTGTTTTCATTAGAAAATACGTGCGTATGTGAGACATAGCAAACATTTAATAAAACTAGTCAACCACTTAAATATAGTTCGATCGCACAATGATACTATTTGTAAAATTCAGAATATAGTAGAACCTCGATTATCCGGAGTAACTATGGGGTGGGTTAACCCGGTTAATCCAACTCAGGCGAATTTTTTTTTTTTCAATTATGAGGCTTATAGCATAAATATAAGACTCGAAGCTTAAAGCAATAAGGTGTAAATATATTATAAGACTCAGAGCATAAAGCAATATTAATGTGATTTGAAAAATATTATGAGACTCAGGATTAAGAAATACATAACTCCTTATTTAGCAAAAAATATTTATAAACAGAGAACGACTTTACATTAAATACGAAGAGCCATCATAGCAGTAGAAAAAGGAGGACATTTTCAGCATTATATCTTACATGATTACCACTACTTAAGGTAGTAAAGTAATCAGAATGCAATGTTTTAGAGTTTAGAATTAACTCATGGTGTTAAATTGTTTTTTTATCGTTGCGAAACAAGCTGCAATACGGGTAGTCTTTTAAGTATAACTTGGAAATAAGAATAATTGAGCCTCGTATAAATTTGATGTCAAATTCACGTATTGCTGTTTCAAATACTTAAATTTTACAATTTGAATGCGGAGTTAGTCCCTTATACATATTTTATTTCTAAATAATTATAGAAGATTCAATTACCGGCCGACCTTTTGTATCTTTTTACAACAATTTGGCGACTAAATAGTTTGGGATGTTGTAATTATTTATCTATTTTTTTTTTCTTTCCTTTGATGATTCTACATTATAGAAATTATTTTTTACGTCGAAACTATTTTGTAGTTAACTATTCACAACAAAGCAGCAGTTTCAGAAAGAACTACAGTGTAGCTTTCAGTAATCGAATTATTGAGATGAAATTCCTCTTTAATAAAGTTTGGGTTAAAATTAATTTATTATGAGCATTTGAGCTGTATATTTTCTCATACATCTAATTCTGCCGTTGCATATTCGTAATTTGATCTCAAGTTAATAAACGATGAATTTGAGAGAAAAAGCAATGTAATACAGTAGCTAGTTAAAATATTTATTAAATTCCAAACTAGATTATTTTTATTTAATTTTTGAGATGAAAAAATAAATTACTGATGCTAAAATAGTAATTTATTTTGCTAAAGAATATTTTTTAATCATCTACATCGCTAAAAGAAATTATCTAACGTTACTCCATAAAATTAGTTGCAGCTATGCTGCCTCCATTTTATTGAGTACATTAACTGATATAACGGGTGTTACATTATATTAATGGGTAATGTTACACTAGTTATATCAGTTTAAATTACACCATTATATGAGTTAAATTACTCAATAAAATTGGAGGCAACATCTTGCCACCAATTTTATAGAGTAACGTTACGTAATTTTGTACAGTGCCTGTTGAACATATAAAGCTAACACAATCCTTCTATAAGTTACAAGCTTTTATTTAACATCGCTTATCTGTCCCTTCGGCTCAAATCTTGCACCGTTAATTTCAAAAACTTCCGATTAAGCTATTGACCTGAAATTTGACACACTTATAGATCTTGAATGACAATGTAACTTTTTTAAAAAATGGCGGGATCAGCGCATTAAGATACTCTAAAACGCCGTCCTAAAAATCGCATTTTCTTTAGAGAAATAACATTGCAATTGTTTAAATTTAATTGAAAAATAACTCCATTGTTTTAACTGTCATACGTTTAAACCAATTGTTGCTGTGGTAGACGATGAATGATCGACGAAGTCAACATCGCGCGACGCACACATTTGTGATAATATAGGTTGAGTTTCAGAACGCTAGCGTCGAATTCTTTCCACGCCAGGCGATACTTGGCGAAATATTGCAAAATTTAGCGACCAAAAAAATCGCCTTAATTGAAACCAACTTGACTTTAGCTGACTAATTTGGCGAAATTCGCATAGAGGGGCATTTCCCTCCCGGTAAGGGCTTCAGCTCAGACTGAAATATTTTTCATTTGCCCATCATTCTTTCTTTTGTCGGATTCTCTAACAAATTTTTCAGATTTATTTTTAAATGGCCCAGGCACACGTTTGTGCTTTATAAAGTAGACTGACTTTTAGAAGTTTCACTTATCATAGGTTTGTTGTAACCAATATTCCAACTCTCACACGCTTAAAACTATATATATTCATATCATATTTTTGACAAATCAGACGAGCTTTATAACGTAGGCTGACTTTTAGAAGTTCCACTTCTATCGTAAGTTTGTTGCAACCAATGTTCCAACTCTCATACGCTTAAAACTATATACATTCATGTCCGTTAGCGTCACATTTTTGACAAATCAGACGACAATCAAATTTGGCGTCCAAAAAAATCTCCATAAATGATATCAACTTAGCTGTAACTGACTAATGCGGCGAAATTCTCATATAAGCTATCTTTTCTTCCCTGCAGACCGAAAGGACTTTTTTCAACTTAAACCTGAATATTTTCCATTTACCCGTCATTTTTCTCTTTGTTAAAACTCTTTTCAGATTTCTTGCTTTAAAAATATAGGTTGAGATTTAGAAGTTTCACTTCTAATGTACATTTGTTGTAACCATTGTTGCAACTCTAATACGGTTAAAGATATTTATTCATATCCGCTAGCGTCAAATTATTGCCAAGATTGGGAACTTACGGAAACACCACCAAATTTGGTAACCAAAAAATCGCTATAAATAAAGGTAACCTGGCTGTAGCTGACTAATTTGGCGAAATTCTCATTCAGATTCAGTGTCGAGAGAAATTGGGAATGAATCTTGCATAATCGGGTTACGCGCATTTTAGCTTTATGTTTTTGATTAAAAATAGCTAATATCTTAATACCAAGAAATAGGAAAACTAAATTTTCCTCACGGTACATTCCAGAACACTGAGTTCCGTATATAACAGGAGTTATTAGTCGGCGGTCAGAAGTTTGCAAGGCAAATGAAGCACGCAAGGCAAAGGTAAAACATAGTCCACGTTATCAAGGTTAGATAATATTATTCTCATTTACTATTATCCTAATTTATTCTTCTCTTATCAAGTTATACTTAACAAATTAATGTATGGTTCTCTAATCGTGTAAGGGAATGAGATAAACAGCATTTTTTTTTTCCATCAATGCGAACTAAAATCCGCCACTGTCTTCCGTGCTGACCGCTGGAAATCATGTTGGGAAATGCGAAGATAGATCTCGAGTTATATATTGGAGCTCAGTGTGCCAGAAGAACTTTTTTCATTTCAGTCCGGAATATTTTTCATGTATCAGTTTTTCTTTAGTCGGATTCGTTAATCAGCTTTTCGGATTTCTTGTTAAATGTCCCCGGGTGCAAATTGATATTTTGTTTTCTGTAGTAACAAGAAATGATTCTATATTCTTAAGTAATACCCAAAAGTAAAAAAAAATCCCTGCCGACTCTGGCCTACAGGCGAAGGTAGATATCGATGTTAAGTATTAAATTCACCAACAAAACTTAAATCAAGATTAGAGATTACCCCAGTTCCTTCACTAAGAATGAACTCTAGGGAGCTAAAAATTTTGTGAAAATTCTAATATACACGAATACACACACGCATGTATATGGGATAGGTTTAAAAATTGCTAAAACAAATTCAGAGAATCTCAAAGTGTTAAAATATGTTAATATTTCCATAGTCGGGTTTTTATCATGTTTTAATACGTTTCTTCAAACTCACATGACGTTACATATTCACCTGCTGAGGTCCATTATATTTCTAATATGGCGCAATATATATATTTTTTTAATTCGTCAAACTATTTATTTCATTTTGAGTTTCCATGCTGAAATCTTGCTCTAGAAAACTTATGACGTAATATTCAATTTGTTTTCAATTCGTCAAACTATTTATTTAATTAATTTTTTCACGTGAAATTCTTGCAATAGAAAAGCAATTGTTGTGGTGAAAATTTTATTGTTTTATTTTTAATTGTTGGCAACTGCTATAACGAAAAATATTTATTTTTTCTTGTCATTGTTGTGTAAGAGCTGGTTTTATCCAAATGTTGTTAAGACGGTAGTCAAAATTTTTAACACCCCTCCCCCCATTTCCATTTCCTTGGGCCGATTTTGCCCATTTTCAATCCCCGCCGAGATATTGCCATCTCAAAGTTGTTGGCGAGTTTGAAAACGATCCGTGAATAATTGCGACTTTTATCGTGCGGACAAAATTTAGTACATACATACATATATATATATATATATATATATATATATATATAAACTTTTTAAGTAGGGGTGGTTTTGGGTTCCTAGGGTCATATAATGAAAAGTTATGAAGGAATTTTTCAAAAGTCGCACCATGGTAACGACTGCAATAGGTAATATTTCTTACGAAACTATCTAAAATCAATGTATAAAAAATAAGTTTTAAGAAACGAAATTTCATTAAATTTAAAGTACACTTCAAAATTAAAAAAATATATTTTTTTTCCGGCCAGAATATTTCTAGATATGACACAGGACTAAAAATAAAATCTTGGGATGTTCAGAAAACATTGAACATGATGAATATAAATCAATGAATAAAAGTTACAACTAACTAACTAACTGATCATACAGTTTAATGGCCTGGCCTATTCATGAACAAATTTATTACCAAATAACCTCTTACAAAAATTTGCATTACACAAATCAACTAATCGTACAGTTCATCGTTTTGGTGTACCGGCCTTAACTATATTTTTCAACAAGACAATGCCTCAATTCACTCTAGAAGAGACACAAAGAAATGGTTTGAAGATAATAAGATTTCCACTCTTGATTGGCCGGCTAATAGTCCGGACCTAAATCCCATGGAGAATGTTTGGAATTATAATGCACAATATCTAACCAAAAATAGTCAAATAATCCGGTATAACTCGAAAGCACAGAATTAAAATCTGTCATTTGTGAGGTATGCCGTATTTTGCTACTTGGACAAGGTGCGAAATTTTGAAAACTTTATGCCACAACGCTACTTTCAAATTATTAAGCACAAAGAAAATATTATTGAAGTGTGATATTTCTATAATTTAGAAAATCTGTTCCGTTCTTATCGTTTTGCTCCTGTTGTATATCCAGTGAAAATTAATTTATTATATTGTTATACACACACACACATACATATATATATATATATATATATATATATATATATATATGTATGTATGTATATAAACTCTGTTTATGGCGTCAGATGCCGCCATCCGAAAAATCAGCAATAGTCTATTCCATTTCTTCCGGTCAAGGGTCCATTCCTTCTCCATATCCGTCATCGCCTTTTCAGTATCATCCATCCAGTTCTTTCGTGGTCTTCCCCGTTTCCTTTTTTTTATTTGTTTTATAATTAGATGTGATTTTGGGTAGTCTTTCATCACTCATTCTTTTAACTTTGTGTATGTCCATACCAGACTAATTACTTATTTTTTTTTATATAATCTAATATGTTTCCTTTTATTTTCATCATTTCCTTGATTCTTTCTATTCCTGATATCCTGCATGATCTTCTTAGGACATCCATTTTTACCGCCGCTAATTTCTTTCTTTCTGTCTCTACAATTCGCCCTCCGTCTGCTCCATATAACAATATGCTCTTTACAATAGAATTGTATATATTATACTTTCTTTTTCTAGAGATCTCCTTACTCCACCAAATAGAATTTAGTAGTTTTATAGCCTCCCCAGAAAAATTCTGTATTTAATTCCCTATATGTTTTTTCCTTCTCTATTAATAACTGCACCAAGATATCTATAATGCTCACAGTTTTTTTTTTTTTTTATGTTACTATTTAGATTTATGTCTTTCTCTTTTCCTCCCATACATAGGTATTTGGTCTTGCTAACGTTCACGTAAAGTCCCCAACTTTCATATTCTTCCTTAATTTGTATCGTCATTTTCTCTAAACCATTTGTACTTTTTGCAATTATAATTTGGTCATCTGCGAATTGTAGAGTAAAAATTGACGTCCCATTTACATTAAATCCCATTCCTCTTCAGAGTCCCTTAAAATGCTTCTTCAATATAAATTTTAAACAGTACTGGAGAGATGCAACATCCCTGCCTGAGTCCTTTATCTGTTATAAAGCCTTTTGACAATCTTTATCCTGTTATAATCCTCATTTTTAATTCTCTGTAAAGTTCTTGAATTTTTCTAATAATATTTGGATTTATGTTTATTTCATTTAATAGATTCCATAATTTTGCGATTGGAACATTATCATATGCTTTTCGTAAGATCAATAAATAGAAGATGAATTTGATTTCCCACTGCCATTTCCTTTTCAACAATTAGTTTAAGACAAAATATATTATCTATACATTATCTTCCTGCTCTAAATCCACTTTGCTCTTCACTTTCCTTCATTCTAATTTCTTCTTCAAAGAAATCTTTTAAAATTCGCCTTACAATCTGCAAAGCGTTGCTGTTACAGTAATGCTACGGTAATTTTCACTTTTTTGTTGGTCTCCTTTCTTATATATACTGATGTTAAATATCCAATTCTCGATTCTTCTGGTGTTTCGTCACCGTTTAAATATTTTTAGAATAATTGTGTAATTAATCTGAACAATTTATCGGATTCATTTCTGATAAACTCTGCTGATATTCCAGCGGAACCCCTTGCTTTTTGATTTTTTAATTTTTTAATTGCTATTTTAACTCTCTCAAGCTCCAACAGTATAGGCTGTCCCACTAAATCAATACCTGTATTATTTACTTGAAATTCAACTTAGTTTTCATAAGCAAAATATTGCAATATTCTTCTTATTTCTTAAAAGGTATTCCCTGCCATGAATTATTACTTTCTTTTCTAATATTGTTTAAAAACTTCCATACCTCTGTACATCGTCTTCCTCATATATATATGGTCTCAATTTCTCTCCAATTTTTTTCCTCACGATGTTCCTTTTTTCTCTAGTATTAATTTCTTAGTGTATTTTCTAATAGTTCTATAAAGCTGTCTGTCCTCTCCGTTTTGACCTAATATAGGCTTCTTTTTTATATTGTAATATACATATTTCTTTATATTGTAATACCACTAATAATAATTGTTTAACAATGTTTTCTTTGTATTTATATTGCCTATTTAGTTTGATAAAATCAATTTATATGGTTTATATGATGGTTAATATAATTATATTTATTATTTAGTCGATTAAATTATAGTTCCTACATCATTTTGCACTCCGGTGTTAAATCTCAGTGACACGTAAGACCTTACACTGGTCAGCATACGCCATTCGAAAGCTAATGCTAAACTAATGGAAGCGTCCTCTCTAAATTTCTCGTTTGCATTTCAATATTTTTGAATGATTCTTTTTGCATAGAATAACCGACGTCGAAGAATTAACCTGATAATTTTAGAATCTTTCGAATTCTATGTTGCAGTTTTATTTTAACTCAATGATCCTCGAAGGTTCCGAAAATGACAATGTACTCAAAATTAAACTGGTACAGAAATCGAAAAAGATTAACTTTTGGCTACGGGAAAGACCGAGCTATACCTTCTTAAAATTACTTTGTGTCCAACTTTATATAACAATGAATTCTTGCTATATTATTGTTATAAAACATTTTATTTTATAATAATATTATTTACTGAAACAATCGATATAAAAACTATGTATATATTTCTAAATTTTACATTACTTACATATTTACAACGAAAAGCCCTCCTTCAAAAGCGGTACCTAGGTTTAATCATGTATCTTGGCTCCAACTGGGAATTTCTAGAAAATTCCTTCCGATTCTGAAAGCCAACTTTTTCGTCAAATTTGGCGATATTTGGCGACATTCTTTCATTTGGCACCAAAGATGTGCTTTAGCATGGGTGATCTTAAAAGTATATTTTCCCCAAAATCTCGCCAATGTTGCCAATATTTCACTAAATATCACCAAATTTTGCACAATGTTGGCGAATGCGAATTGTTGATGAATTGTTTGGTGAATACAATTTAATTTACTGCCAACTTTCAATAACTGTTTCAACCTTTATTTCCATTGATATGCCTTGACCCGCGGTGACCCCCAAAATGACCCACTAATCGAATTTTCTCGAACATGTGACCGAGACCAATGTTCTTCTCATACCCCAAAATATAGGATACAAAGTTAGTCAAAATCGTTAGAGACGTTTTTTAGATAAAATTTGCATACACACACGCAAGATGTGATCGTTTATAATATGTGATATATTCTGATGGTTAATGTGTTGAAATAAAGTCTATGTGCATATGAGGACGTGAGTTTCAAAACTCGCCTTATCTAGAAAATCAAATTTTGGCAAATCGCAAAAAAGCTCTAAGTGCATCCTTTGGTTTTTATTGTAAACCAAGATTATCTCAATGGCAGAAATACAGGATAGAAACTGTTTTCTTTTCTTTTTTCTTTTGCATACATCTGTGCTTTTTCGGTTCAATTTTACCAATACAATAGATTGATAGAGAAAACACGATTTTTTAAATTTTGGATAAGACGAGTTTTGAAACTCACGTCCTCATATAAAGTTTTTAAATTAATTTGAAATTTAATGCTATTTTAATAAATGAATTCCCCTTTCTATGCCTTGCACGCAGAATTTCTCACAATTGAATGGCCAGAGTAAGCCAAATCATTTTATTGAGTGGACATGTAATATGTGCTTGAATAAGCTACTCTGGAAAAATATAATGATTAAATTTTAAAATGAAAATTTTATAATAAAATGAATTTTTTTTTTTTTTTAAACCTCAAAATGTTGAAATTTTTTTAAAAATAAAAATAGTCATAGTTTATAAATTTCTTACTTTATGAACATAATAGCCAGTCATTTTTTGCATCTAATATATGGTCAAAATTTCATATGAACCATGTGCACAATGACCAACATCGCTGGTTTGACAAAATTGACATTAAAGATCAAATTACCTATTGATCCTATGGAAAGATCTCAAACTATTTTGGACATAAGTTCCCCTCTAGAGTCAATTTTTGCATGGTTTTTCTTTTTTTTTTTTTTCAAACGTTTTAAAAGAATGACATTTTAATATAAGTTATATTTAAGAAATATAATGATTAAATATCAAAATGAAAATTTTATATTAAAATTAATTTTTAAAAAAAGACCTCAAAATGTTCAAATTTAAAAAAAAAAATAGTCACAATTTTATAAATTTCTTACTTTATGAACATAATAATTTTTTGCATCTATATATGGTCAAAATTTCATATGAACCATGGGCACAATGACCAACATCGCTGGTTTGAGAAAATTGACATTAAAGATCAAATTACCTATTGATCCTATGGAAAGATCTCAAACTATTTTGGACATAACTTCCCTTCTAAAGTCAATTTTTGCATGGGGTTTCTTTTCAAACGTTTCAAAAGAATGAAATTTTAATGTAAGTCATTTTTAAAAAAATATAATTATTAAATCTAAAAATGAAAATGAAAATTTTATTATAAAATTAATTTTAAAAAGAGACCTCAAAATGTTCAAATTTTTTTAAAAATAAAAAATAGTCACAATTTATAAATTTCTTACTTTATGAACATAATAGCCAGTCATTTATTTTTTGCATATATATATGGTCAAAATTTCACATGAACCTTGTGCACAATGACCAACATCGCTGGTTTGAGAAAATTGACATTAAAGATCAAATTACCTATTGATCCTATGGAAAGATCTCAAACTATTTTGGACATAACTTCCCTTCTAAAGTCAATTTTTGCATGGGGTTTCTTTTCAAACGTTTCAAAAGAATGAAATTTTAATGTAAGCCATTTTTTAAAAAAATATAATGATTAAATCTTAAAATGAAAATTTTATTATAAAATTAATTTTAAAAAAGACCTCAAAATGTTCAAATTAAAAAAAAAAAAGAAAATAGTCACAATTTATAAATTTCTTACTTTATGAACATAATAGCCAGTCATTTATTTTTTACATCTATATATGGTCAAAATTTCATATAAACCATTCGCACAATGTCCAACATCGCTGGTTTGGGAAAATTGACATTAAAGATCAAATTACCTATTAATCCTATGGAAAGATCTCAAACTGTTTTGCACATAACTTCCCTTCTAAAGCCAATTTTTGCATGGGATTTCTTTTAAACGTTTCAAAAGAATGAAATTTTAATATAAGAAATTTTTTTTAAAAATATAATGATAAAATCTTAAAATGAAAATTTTACTATAAAATTAATTTTAAAAAAGACCTCAAAATGTTCAAATTTTTAAAAAAATAAAAAATAGTCATAATTTCTAAATTTCTTACTTTATGAAAATAATAGTTAGTCATTTTTTGGATCTATATATGGTCAAAATTTCATATAAGCCATGCGCACAATGTCCAACATCGCTGGTTTGGGAAAATTGACATTAAAGATCAAATTACCTATTAATCCTATGGAAAGATCTCAAACTGTTTTGCACATAACTTCCCTCCTAAAGCAAATTTTTGCATGGGGTTTCTTTTCACACGTAGAATGAAATTTTAATGTAAGCCATTTTTAAAAAAGATATAATTTTTAAATCTAAAAATGAAAATTTTATTATAAAATTAATTTTAAAAAGAGACCTCAAAATGTTCAAATTTTTTTAAAAATAAAAAATAGTCATAATTTATAAATTTCTTACTTTATAAACATAATAGCCAGTCATTTATTTTTTGCATCTATATATGGTCAAAATTTTATATGAATCATGCGCACAATGACCAACATCGCTGGTTTGAGAAAATTGACATTAAAGATCAAATTACCTATTGATCCTATGGAAAGATATCAAACTGTTTTGCCCATAACTTCCCTTCTAAAGTCAATTTTTGCATGGGGTTTCTTTTCACACGTAGAATGAAATTTTAATGTAAGCCATTTTTAAAAAAGATATAATTTTTAAATCTAAAAATGAAAATTTTATTATAAAATTAATTTTAAAAAGAGACCTCAAAATGTTCAAATTTTTTTTAAAATAAAAAATAGTCATAATTTATAAATTTCTTACTTTATAAACATAATAGCCAGTCATTTATTTTTTGCATCTATATATGGTCAAAATTTTATATGAATCATGTGCACAATGACCAACGTCGCTGGTTTGAGAAAATTGACATTAAAGATCAAATTACCTATTGATCCTATGGAAAGATATCAAACTGTTTTGCCCATAACTTCCCTTCTAAAGTCAATTTTTGCATGGGGTTTCTTTTCAAACGTTTCAAAAGAATGAAATTTTAATATAAGAAATTTTTTAAGAAATATAATGATAAAATCTTAAAATGAAAATTTTACTATAAAATTAATTTTTAAAAAGACCTCAAAATGTTCAAATTTAAAAAAAAAAAGAAAATAGTCATAATTTATAATTTTTTTCTTATGAACATAATAGTCAGTCATTTTTTGCATCGATATATGGTCAAAATTTCATATAAACTATGCGCACAATGACCAACATCGCTGGTTTGAGAAAATTGACATTAAAGATAAAATTACCTATTGATCCTATGGAAAGATCTCAAACTATTTTGGACATAACTTCTCTTCTAAAGTCAATTTTTGCATGGGGTTTCTTTTCAAACGTTTCAAAAGAATGAAATTTTAATGTAAGCCATTTTTAAAAAAATATAATTATTAAATCTAAAAATGAAAATTTTATTATAAAATTAATTTTAAAAAGAGACCACAAAATGTTAAAAATTTTTTAAAAATAAAAAATAGTCATAATTTATAAATTTCTTACTTTATGAACATAATAGCCAGTCATTTATTTTTTGCATCTATATATGGTCAAAATTTCAAATGAACCATGTGCACAATGTCCAACATCGCTGGTTTGGGAAAATTGACATTAAAGATCAAATTACCTATTGATCCTATGGAAAGATCTCAAACTATTTTGGACATAACTTCCCTTCTAAAGTCAATTTTTGCATGGGGTTTCTTTTCAAACGTAGAATGAAATTTTAATGTAAGCCATTTTTAAAAATATATAATTATTAAATCTAAAAATGAAAATTTTATTATAAAATTAATTTTAAAAAGAGACCTCAAAATGTTCAAATTTTTTAAAAAATAAAAATAGTCATAATTTATAAATTTCTTACTTTATGAATATAATAGCCAGTCATTTATTTTTTGCTTCTATATATGGTCAAAATTTTATATGAATCATGTGCACAATGACCAACATAGCTGGTTTCAGAAAACTGACATTAAAGATCAAATTACCTATTGATCCTATGGAAAGATCTCAAACTGTTTCGCACATAACTTCCCTTCTAAAGCCGATTTTTGCATGGGGTTTCTTTTAAACGTTTCAAAAGAATGAAATTTTAATGTAAGAAATTTTTTTAAAAATATAATGATTAAATCTTAAAATGAAAATTTTATTATAAAATTAATTTTAAAAAGACCTCAAAATGTTCAAATTAAAAAAAAAAAAAAGAAAATAGTCATAATTTATAAATTTTTTACTTTATGAACATAATAATCAGTCATTTTTTGCATCTATATATGGTCAAAATTTCATATAAACTATGCGCACAATGACCAACATCGCTGGTTTGAGAAAATTGACATTAAAGATCAAATTACCTATTCATCCTATGGAAAGATCTCAAACTATTTTGGACATATCTTCCCTTCTAAAGTCAATTTTTGAATGGTGTTTCTTTTCAAACGTTTCAAAAGAATAAAATTTTAATGTAAGCCATTTTTTAAAAAATATATAATTATTAAATCTAAAAATGAAAAATTTATTATAAAATTAATTTTAAAAAAAAGACCTCAAAATGTTCAAAAAATTTTTTAATAAAAAATAGTCACAATTTATAAATTTCTTACTTTATGAACATAATAGCCATTCATTTTTTGAATCTATATATGGTCAAAATTTCATATGAACCATGTGCACAATGACCAACATCGCTGGTTTGAGAAAATTGACATTAAAGATCAAATTACCTATTAATCCTATGGAAAGATCTCAAACTATTTTGGACATAACTTCCCTTCTAAAATCAATTTTTGCATGGGGTTTCTTTTCAAACGTTTCAAAAGAAAGAAATTTTAATGTAAGCCATTTTTAAAAAAATATAATTATTAAATCTAAAAATGAAAATTTTATTATAAAATTAATTTTAAAAAGAGACCTCAAAATGTTCAAATTTTTTTAAAAATAAAAAATAGTCATAATTTCAAAATTTCTTACTTTATGAACATAATAGTTAGTCATTTTTTGGATCTATATATGGTCAAAATTTCATATAAACCATGCGCACAATGTCCAACATCGCTGGTTTGGGAAATTTGACATTAAAGATCAAATTACCTATTGATCCTATGGAAAGATCTCAAACTGTTTTGCACATAACTTCCCTTCCAAAGCCAATTTTTGCATGGGGTTTCTTTTCAAACGTTTCAAAAGAATGAGATTTTAATATAAGAAATTTTTTTAAAAATATAATGATTAAATCTTAAAATGAAAATTTTATTATAAAATTAATTTTAAAAAACACCTCAAAATGTTCAAATTAAAAAAAAAAAAGAAAATAGTCATAATTTATAAATTTTTTACTTTATGAACATAATAGTCAGTCATTTTTTGCATCTATATATGGTCAAAATTTCATATAAACCATGCGCACAATGTCCCACATTGCTGGTTTGGGAAAATTGACATTAAAGATCAAATTACCTATTGATCCTATAGAAAGATCTCAAACTATTTTAGACATAACTTCCCTTCTCAAGCCAATTTTTGCATGGGGTTTCTTTTCAAACGTTTCAAAAGAATGAAATTTTAATGTAAGCCATTTTTTAAAAAATATAATTATTAAATCTAAAAATGAAAATTTTATTATAAAATTAATTTTAAAAAGAGACCTCACATTGTTCAAATTTTTTTAAAAATAAAAAATAGTCATAATTTATAAATTTCTTACTTTATGAACATAATAGCCAGTCATTTATTTTTGCATCTATATATGGTCAAAATTTTATATGAACCATATGCACAATGACCAACATCGCTGGGTTGAGAAAATTGACATTAAAGATCAAATTACCTATTGATCCTATGGAAAGATCTCAAACTATTTTGGACATAACTTCCCTTCTAAAGTCAATTTTTGCATGTGGTTTCTTTTCAAACGTTTCAAAATAATGAAATTTTAATGTAAGCCATTTTTTAAAAAATATAATTATTAAATCTAAAAATGAAAATTTTATTATAAAATTAATTTTAAAAAGAGACCTCAAAATGTTCAAATTTTTTTTTAAAATAAAAAATAGTCATAATTTATAAATTTCTTACTTTATGAACATAATAGCCAGTCATTTATTTTTGCATCTATGTATGGTCAAAATTTCAAATGAACCATGTGCACAATGTCCAACATCGCTGGTTTGGGAAAATTGACATTAAAGATCAAATTACCTATTGATCCTGTGGAAAGATCTCAAACTGTTTTGCACATAACTTCCCTTCTAAAGCCAATTTTTGCATGGGGTTTCTTTTCAAACATTTCAAAAGAATGAAATTTTAATATAAGAAATTTTTTAAAAAATATAAAGATTAAATCTTAAAATGAAAATTTTATTATAAAATTAATTTTAAAAAGACCTCAAAATGTTCAAATTAAAAAAAAAAAAAAGAAAATAGTCATAATTTATAAATTTTTTACTTTATGAACATAATAATCAGTCATTTTTTGCATCTATATATGGTCAAAATTTCATATAAACTATGCGCACAATGACCAACATCGCTGGTTTGAGAAAATTGACATTAAAGATCAAATTACCTATTCATCCTATGGAAAGATCTCAAACTATTTTGGACATATCTTCCCTTCTAAAGTCAATTTTTGAATGGTGTTTCTTTTCAAACGTTTCAAAAGAATAAAATTTTAATGTAAGCCATTTTTTAAAAAATATATAATTATTAAATCTAAAAATGAAAAATTTATTATAAAATTAATTTTAAAAAAAAGACCTCAAAATGTTCAAAAAATTTTTTAATAAAAAATAGTCACAATTTATAAATTTCTTACTTTATGAACATAATAGCCATTCATTTTTTGAATCTATATATGGTCAAAATTTCATATGAACCATGTGCACAATGACCAACATCGCTGGTTTGAGAAAATTGACATTAAAGATCAAATTACCTATTAATCCTATGGAAAGATCTCAAACTATTTTGGACATAACTTCCCTTCTAAAATCAATTTTTGCATGGGGTTTCTTTTCAAACGTTTCAAAAGAAAGAAATTTTAATGTAAGCCATTTTTAAAAAAATATAATTATTAAATCTAAAAATGAAAATTTTATTATAAAATTAATTTTAAAAAGAGACCTCAAAATGTTCAAATTTTTTTAAAAATAAAAAATAGTCATAATTTCAAAATTTCTTACTTTATGAACATAATAGTTAGTCATTTTTTGGATCTATATATGGTCAAAATTTCATATAAACCATGCGCACAATGTCCAACATCGCTGGTTTGGGAAATTTGACATTAAAGATCAAATTACCTATTGATCCTATGGAAAGATCTCAAACTGTTTTGCACATAACTTCCCTTCCAAAGCCAATTTTTGCATGGGGTTTCTTTTCAAACGTTTCAAAAGAATGAGATTTTAATATAAGAAATTTTTTTAAAAATATAATGATTAAATCTTAAAATGAAAATTTTATTATAAAATTAATTTTAAAAAACACCTCAAAATGTTCAAATTAAAAAAAAAAAAGAAAATAGTCATAATTTATAAATTTTTTACTTTATGAACATAATAGTCAGTCATTTTTTGCATCTATATATGGTCAAAATTTCATATAAACCATGCGCACAATGTCCCACATTGCTGGTTTGGGAAAATTGACATTAAAGATCAAATTACCTATTGATCCTATAGAAAGATCTCAAACTATTTTAGACATAACTTCCCTTCTCAAGCCAATTTTTGCATGGGGTTTCTTTTCAAACGTTTCAAAAGAATGAAATTTTAATGTAAGCCATTTTTTAAAAAATATAATTATTAAATCTAAAAATGAAAATTTTATTATAAAATTAATTTTAAAAAGAGACCTCACATTGTTCAAATTTTTTTAAAAATAAAAAATAGTCATAATTTATAAATTTCTTACTTTATGAACATAATAGCCAGTCATTTATTTTTGCATCTATATATGGTCAAAATTTTATATGAACCATATGCACAATGACCAACATCGCTGGGTTGAGAAAATTGACATTAAAGATCAAATTACCTATTGATCCTATGGAAAGATCTCAAACTATTTTGGACATAACTTCCCTTCTAAAGTCAATTTTTGCATGTGGTTTCTTTTCAAACGTTTCAAAATAATGAAATTTTAATGTAAGCCATTTTTTAAAAAATATAATTATTAAATCTAAAAATGAAAATTTTATTATAAAATTAATTTTAAAAAGAGACCTCAAAATGTTCAAATTTTTTTTTAAAATAAAAAATAGTCATAATTTATAAATTTCTTACTTTATGAACATAATAGCCAGTCATTTATTTTTGCATCTATGTATGGTCAAAATTTCAAATGAACCATGTGCACAATGTCCAACATCGCTGGTTTGGGAAAATTGACATTAAAGATCAAATTACCTATTGATCCTGTGGAAAGATCTCAAACTGTTTTGCACATAACTTCCCTTCTAAAGCCAATTTTTGCATGGGGTTTCTTTTCAAACATTTCAAAAGAATGAAATTTTAATATAAGAAATTTTTTAAAAAATATAAAGATTAAATCTTAAAATGAAAATTTTATTATAAAATTAATTTTAAAAAAGACCTCAAAATGTTCAAATTAAAAAAAAAAAGGAAAATAGTTATAATTTATAAATTTTTTACTTTATGAACATAATAGTCAGTCATTTTTTGCATCTATATATGGTCAAAATTTCATATAAACCATGCGCACAATGTCCAACATCGCTGGTTTGGGAGAATTGACATTAAAGATCAAATTACTTATTGATCCTATAGAAAGATCTCAAACTATTTTAGACATAACTTCCCTTCTCAAGCCAATTTTTGCATGGGGCTTCTTTTCAAACGTTTCAAAAGAATAAAATTTTAATATAAGCGATTTTTTAAAAAAATATATTTTTTTTTTTTTTTTTTTTTTTTTTTTTACACTTTAAATGGTACCTGATTCCTTAAGACCTGGTTCTGAAGAAGCCCTTTATGGATTTCTCTGTCGAATAAAACCTTCTCTAAGGCAATAATACCACGGCAATTACTATGGCAAATTCCAATACCAAATACACTTCTTGATATCGAAGACGCTGGTTTCGCCATCCAGAATCGGGTCCTCAATCCTCGTTCCAATTAGAATATTAGAAATGCTAATCTTTAACATATATGGAAATTGTGCCATGTAAACATGTGGACTTAATTTTCAATTTAAAAGTATTATGCACTTGGAAAGTATAATTCTGTGTTTATTGATTCAAAACTTTAATTAAAAACTTAAATATCTAAATCTGAACATAATTGTGCCGAGTTCAGATAGAATTTCGCAATTTTCCAATTCAGGTAACTATTGTTATTAAGTGAAATGTTCGTAAAATTACACTAGATTTACGAAATCAGTAGTATTGCTGTAAGTGTGCGGGATTGGCTTACCCATTTCAGGTGCAAAGTAATTCTGTTGTTGAACTTCGAAATGATTGATTGCCACCAGGATTTACGAAGAACTTGAATTGAAAATAAATAAAAGTCTCTCTCTCTCTACGTAGATTATAAAAACAATATTTTATTCCATAATCTGAACGAATACTAGGATTTCCATTAAATGGTATAATTTTTGTACAACGCGACTGCACTTCGAAAAGTTAAACGATTTATTATTACGAAAAATTATTACGAATAAAACGCTTACGTAATAACCAATATGTTTCTAGAAGTAATAAAACTGCAATCCTATGTGCAAATCAGTCAGACTCGTGGATTGAAATGATTTGTTGTTTTCCACCAAAAAAAGCCTTTATCCTTATTGAACATCCTCGTCAGACATCATCCCAAATGTGGTGCTGAATTGATTCCATGATTGTCCGGAGCAATGCTGAACCTATGGCAAGCTTACATAACAAATGATATGTTTCTAGAAGCAGTAAAACTGGAAACCCATCTGGATCTTGCCTATAACAATTGGAAAACGAAAATGTGATCGACTTTTTACATCGGCATCCTTTAAAAAATATATTAACATTCAAAAGAAACTGTTACCAACTTTTATCGATTTGTTATTCATTCACTTTCTTTATTGAATCACAAAGGGAAACAACACAAATGAAAACGGAAAAAAAAAGACATTTTCCTATTATCCTTACTTTGCACAGTCGAATTGGAATCAAAAGAGCAAACAAGTGAATCGGAAAAATTCTGAATTATCTATTCAATCTTTTTGCATTATGAGACTACAACAGAAACAAAACCTTTTGATCACAGTTCATTGTTCTTGCTACATTGAAATCTGTGCAAAAATAACAGAAATAATAAATGTATACGGGGAAAAAAATTCAAGGCCTCACAGGCAGCTATTCACCTGTCTGATATCTATCATTACGTTGATACGCGCAATGGAAACAAATATTTTGTCTATACGGCCCTTATCGAATGATTTTAGTTTGAAATGTGCGGCCACAGTAGAAAGCGACGTACATTTTTTTGTAGGGGACAAGGTGCAAAAAGAAGTATTTGTAGGGAAAAGGGTGAAATGTGTAGAAAAAATAAGTGGAAATATCGAAAAACTGAGTTATAGGCCTACTGCCTTCGGCAGTGTATGCGCACTAAATTTGTATGACTTTTTTCTATGAAAATTGTTCCAAACGAATTAAGGGTACCCCCATTATAATGGTTTATGATTTAATTTCTGACATTCAGATATATTACACTTTTAATTCTGATTAAAAGTTCTTATTGAAAATCTAAAACTAAAATAGCGCCCTTTAGTATTAGTGATCTTTATGTAACTTAATATTGTAACCTATGACCTCGTGTAAAATATTTTTCTCTCTTTAAATAAAGAAAATTGGTTTAAAAAATCGCAGTGTCACAGGTAGCTATGGGTGTTCAACTATCCACCTGTTTGATATCCATCATTACGTTGATACACAAAGGTAACTGATTCACAAATTCTCAATTTTAATTAAAAAAATTTTCATTTTCATTTTTTATTGATGCTTTAATTCTTCTTGTAGTACCACCTGAACGAGACCATTCGAAAAGAAAAAAAATATTCAAAATCGTAGCATCTGTTCCAAAGCATATTGTCATTTATAATTTATATTTTTTTAAAATTTCATTTTCTATTTATGCTTTAGTTCTTCTTGTAGTACCGCCAAAACGAACCCATTCCAACAGAAACAGAATTTCCAAAATCGAAGAAACTATTCCAAAGCAAATTGTCATTTATATATATTTTTTTTAATTTTCATTTTTTATTGATGCTTTAGTTCTTCTTGTAGTACCACCAGAACGAGCCTATTCGAACAAAAACAGAATTATCAAAATCGAAGCATCTGTTCCAAAGCTACTCGATGACATTCATTAATTACTAACCCTTTTGTTGGAAGTCAGTTTACAAAAAAAGACAATCTGTGGAAAATACCTTATCATCCAGCTACTTTTCGATGGCAACCGAAATTCAGTTTAATGTACACTGCTCAAAACAATTAAAGGATATTTGAAGTTTTATATAAAATAAAGATATAAACGAAATTTTTTTTGCCGAAAATAGAAGAAGAGAATCACAAATGCAAATTTTTCTGGTTTTCAAACTGTGGAGTATGCAAATTTTGAGTTCGACGTCAAAAACGGCAGCGAATGAAATTTGACTTTCAACTGGATAAAAGAGAATGAAGACAAGGATGATCGGCATTCAGTGATTGCTTTGTTTCGATGAGTACGATGTCTCAGCGAAGTCATTTGACAGATTCAGAAGCTTTGAGAATTGTTGGTAGGTTAGAAGGGGGCCAAACTCAAGCCAAAGTAGCGCAAGCCATTGGAGTGTCACAAAGTGTCATTTCCAGGATCTGGAACCGTTTTTTGGAGAGTGGATGTGCAGGCCGAAGACCAGGGCAAGGTCGTAGCCGGGCAACAACGCCCAATGAAGATCGGTATTTAGCGTTAACAACTCAGAGACACCGAACCATGAACGCTACTCTTCTCCAACAACACCTTCGCTCGGCTACAGGCACCACGATTTCAACTCAGACTGTCCGAAACTGGCTCTATGCTGTAGGTCTGTATGCTCGCCGACCGATGGTATGTGTTAGATTAACATCAAGGCATCGTCGCGACCGCAGGGAGTGGGCAACCGAGCATGTCAACTGGGGGAGAAATGAATGGAGCAATATTCTGTTTTCTGACGAGTCCAGTTTTTCTGTGCATCCGGATAATAGGCGTATTTTCATCTGGAGGGACCGTGGCAGTAGGAATAATCCTGCGTTCGTGCACGAAAGTGTCAGATTTGGCGGTGGAGGAGTGTTGGTGTATGGTGGCATCTCCATTGACGGGCGCACTGACCTCTACATCATTCGAGATGGAGCTCTGACTGGTCGCCGATATAGGGATGAGATCCTCAGACCTATTGTAGTCCCTTACTCTGCAGCAATCGGAGATAACTTCATTTTAATGGACGATAACTGCAGGCCACATCGTGCAAACCTGGTGGAGGATTTCCTTTTCGAGGAAGGAATCGTTCGAATGGAATGGCCAGCGTGTTCTCCAGACATGAATCCAATCGAGCACGTTTGGGACGCTCTAGGAAGACGAGTTTCTGGCCGTCAAGAACCCCCACAAACTCTCCAAGAACTGGAAAGAGCTTTTCTGGAAGAGTGGGGCAGAATACCCCAACTCGTCATTAATAGCCTCATTGAGTCCATGCCTCAAAGGTGTTCAACGTTGCTGGCCGCCCGTGGAAACCATACCCCTACTGAAAATGATTTTCTTTGAAGAAAACACCTTTTCTTATTCTTTTTTTCTCATATGCACAAATTGTGTTTTTTTCCTTTAGTACACAAATGCGCAATAAAATGCATTTTTTTCTGCCAAACATGTGTAATTTATTCTCATATAACCTACTATGTCTGTCGATCATGTATCAATCAGCTAAACAGTTTACCAGATACAAAATCCACCTAAAACTGCAATATCCTTTAATTGTTTTGAGCAGTGTATTACCGATATCGTAATGAATTTTCAAGCTGTTCAACCGTTTTTGTCTTTTTTTTAGGGTTTCATACATAAAAAGTAAAAACGGAACCATTATAAGATCATTCCTGTGTTTGTCTGTCCGCCTGTCACAGCCATTTTACTCGTAAACTATGGAACGTGAAAAGTTCCAAATTGGCTAAAGTAATAAAGACTACTGACCTACATATTTATAGATTATTAACAATTCACAAATATATTTAGGGAAAATGAAGAGGGGCTAATTAAGTTAGTTGAAAAAAGAATCTTTTCTTTGTATATCGGCCCGCGTGATAAAATCTTCATCGGAAAATATGAAGTCAAACATGTTTTTAATATTTCCGAAGTTCTAAAGGAATTCGCCAAGTATTTTTCTACATATTCGGTAAAAGTCGTCAAAAATAGAAAGTGTCAGGAAATTTTTGGACAAATAGTATAAATACATGTTTCGCATTCACTGGTAATAAACATTGATGAAAGAAAGAAGCGATTCTGTTTTTATACTGGGTTTTTTTTTAAATGATTGAACAAAATATTGTTAAAAGCACCTTTATTTATAAAGACACTTTTGACATTGCTTCGTTTTGTGTAGCCTTGCGTTACGTTTTGTACCTGAATTTTTTCGCTGATATACATCTAATATATGCATCCAATTATCTATGTATTGTGTACCCATGCCTCACATCATGCAATAAATATGTGTATTTGAGATGCGCCCGCGAAGATGAAAAAATTTGAATGCGCCCATAATAGCACAAAGACGGGTGATCCCTGTTGTAAAAGAAAAATCAAACAGAAATTGGTATATTATAGTTTTGGCAAAGTTGACGTTTTAAGTTTAATTCTGCCTCTCAAACTATAAATCATTTCCACCTGGAGAAGTAGATAATGAGAGCTGCAGCAAGGAGAACAACTTAAGAATTTCTGGCAAGTTTTAATGGAGCTTGTTAAATATACAGATGCCCTTCAGAATTATTTAATCTGTCAAAATACTATATAATTTTTTTTTTAAACATGCAGGGTAGGCCGGGTCATGTTGGCTATAGAGGCACGTTGGTCCACCTGCGATATTTTTCAAACTATAAGATAGATGGCATTACCAGCTTTGCGAAGTGTGTCTTATCACGTCTTCTTTCACCAATAATAACGTCAGCAGCAAAAAAAGCAACCAAGCGAAAGCCACTTAACATTTTCAAATTTTCACTCACGTAAGTTTTATTTTGCACGTATCGTTTCTGTTTTGCTTCTAAATTACAGTTTCACTTTGGTAAATACACCCGGTTTCAAAATGATATGAACACCCAGTTTTTCAAGCATAAAAAAAGAAGTAAATATTACAAAACAAATTAAAGTCTAATCAATGTTAGAAGAGCAAATCGTTTATTTTATAACAAAATATAATTGAAAGCGCGGTTTTTACATAAAATAAACTGCATTTTTTAATTTTTAGGTGTTTCATAATGATATAAACATTGGCCAGAAATATAGATTAATAGCCAGTGTATACACCAGATCTTTTAATTAATGTAAAAACGCGATTAGGTATGGAGTGGACCAAGCTTTTTAATATATTTTGTTCGATTTCATTCCAGTGGAAGATGATAGCAGCTTTTAATTCTGAAATTGTGGCATATTGTTTTCCATTTGCGTAAACAGCTCTAACCAATAGGCTTCATACATTTTCCACTGGATTTAAATCAAAAGAAACAGATGGCCATGGAATTACATGTACACCATTATTAAGAAACCAGTCCGAAGTTCTGTTTGCCATGTGGATGGATGTATTGTCTTGTTGCAACATCCAGAAAGGTCCGCCAATTTCAGAAAAGGGCAGCAAGTTTTCTTCAAGTAGATCTTGGTAGGTTAATGCACTCATTCTGCCAGAGGGAAACGCAACGTTGATCTTACCATGAAATCCAAACACAGACCAAACCATGAGTGAACCTACACTCCGCTGCCGTTTTGGAAACGTTTCTGTTTTCTTGTGTAGATCGTGCCAATAATAAGAAAAACCTTCAGACCACCCAAATTGATTTATTTATAATATTACTCTTTCATATTCTAACTTCCAGAGCATGTGATCTTTTCAACAATCCAGACGATTCTCCTGATGCATTTTAGCCATACGTGGTTGGGGCTTTCTTTTCTTGTACCTCATCGAGCTCTTGACTACTCTGGATAAGGTACTTTTTGACAGTGCTATCAGTAGATTCCTTGAAAGTTCGCCTAATGTTGTTTTCCCATTGCTCATTATTTTTATAATGACTCTTTTTTCCTTTTTGGACAGCTTTGACGGACGTCCCGGTAACTTCTTTGCTACATAATCCTCTTTTAATCGAAGAAAATTTAATATTACACCTGGAGATCGTTTCAATGTTCAATGTCGTATATGTTTTTTTTTTTGTTTGTTTTTTTTTTGTAGCTCTGGCCGAAAGTCCTTGATCCTTAAAAAACACAATTTTCCCTTTTGCAAAACCACTTAAAGCGCTTTTACGAGCCATACTTCTAGAACTCACTTTGCGACCAGATTTGGAAATTTCCTAGTCTGCGAAGTATCTTTATATGCTAAACTAACTTGCATATTTCGTTTTCTTGGAGTGGCATTCAATATTCCTGTACAGTTTCCATGCTCGGTTAGTGATCATTTCGATCAACGTTCATATCATTTTGCAACACCATTTTTTTAGATAATTCATATTTTCAATGAATTTAAAGTTTCATATTTCTTTAACAGCTATGTATTATGTAAAATTGCTGTATTTGTCTCGAGAATGGAGTTTTCTGATAATTGTTTATGAATTTTTGACAGGATATCACAAAATTACTAGGTGTTCATATCATTATGACACCCTATCGTTGTTCAGAACTTATTTTCTACCTACTGGTTAAAAAAATATTTTAACAGAATATTTTGTTACGACGATCAAAAAATAAAATGGCGATAGGGGGTTAGTTGGCCCGATTAATCCTGGGCATGCTGGCTCACAGTCCAAGTGTTTGGTTTATAAAAATTGAGATTTATGTAAAAAGCAAATAAGACAAAACTACCAGTTCAATGTACCAGGTGCAAACGTTGGTCACATGAATCATGTGTCACTAGGTACAGGATATTTTATATTGGTATTCATTGTGATAATGAGAAAGATTTTAAGGAAGGCAGTAGTTAAGGTGAACAAAATGTGTTTTCTTATCCTTTGTATCTTTAATATACCAAATTAAAATTACATTTTATATTTTAAGAGGTTTTTCATTTCCATTAGTAATTCGAAAATCAAATCAATTAAGAGGGCCAACCTGCCCTGTTTGATGGGGAAAATTGTCCTAGTGACTTGATATCCTTCTGAGCTTCATATAGAAACTGTTAATTAATATTTTTAAATTTCTCTCATACGTGATTAAGCTTTAAGGTATGCTAATTGTGCAAACTAAAAAAAAAATTTACAAATTTTCAAAAAATTAAAAATATTGAAGAAAATATTGCCCAACAAGCTCGGAGTATCCTATTATACAAAACAGCTCTTCCAGCCTGTACTGGAAGGAAAATGTAGCTTCCCTAATCCTTGTTTTTATGAATTCAGTTAATTTTAATGAAACACACGAACTAAAAGGCGTGGAATCTAACTGTAGAGAATTCCCAGTTTACGTCAGTATTAAACGTAAACGGGGATTTCAAAAAAATAGTCAGCTATCGCCAGTTTGGCTTCATTTAAGGCTACCTATTTCCATTGTCAAATTTTGCGATATTTCGCCAAGTATCGCCACTTAGGCAGAAATCAACGCTGCCAGATATGATTTTGTAGTTTTAAGTATATGAGAGTTGAAACAACGGATACAATAATAATGTAAGAAAATTTGCTTGAAACCATGTTCAATAAAACTCAAAAATTAAACCCCTATATGGAATCTCTTATTTTTAATCTGTTGTCTTTTTTCAAGCTGTTAACTACCCTAGAATTTCAAACTGCTATATCACAGCCACTTTTTAAGATAGAGGCTTCACAAAAAATGCTTCAGAATCTTGTGTCAGGCAGCACACTTAAGAAAAAACCTTTTTAGACTTTTAATATTTTTCTACATTTTTTTTAATTTGAAGTCTTTAAATGGCCGCCATTTTTGAAAGAAGATGGCGGTTGAAGCGGACCATCGGTGGAGACCTTGGCAAGTCCTATACACATGCATAGTAACATCCGAATCAGTTCATTAATACGAATGAAATAGCATAACAAACTCCCTGGAATTGCTTTACTTCGTACTGCTGAAATAGATAGCTTCATATTTTTTTAATGGAAGCTACCTAATGAAGTTTCAGCTGCTGCGTTTCAATCTGTTAAACATTATTCTTTTTACCCGACTGCCAAGAAAGGTTATGTGTTTCTTGCGTATCTGGGTATGTGGATTTCTTTATACCGTCGAAACATCGCAACGTCTGGATGGATTTTAATGAATGAGGTCTCTATCAATTTGTTTTAACCGTCTGATGGTTATAGGCTAAGTTTTATTTTATTTAAATTCAAAATGGCGGCCGCAAAATACAAAATGGTGGTAGAGAAGAAAAATATTGTTTACGTACCCTATTGAATGACATATCATTGGATAGGTCTTTCAAAATGAAGACGATGTTTCATTGACTATTTTACAGTTAGAAGCTCCGTTTAAATATTACACTACCTGGAAGTTGTGTAGGTAGGATCTCTAGCTTTACTGCAACTCTAAACGTCATAGCCATCTATAGGCCTCAACAAAACAGTGTTTATAGATAGGAACTAACAATTAAACACAACTTAAAAGTCACCAATACAAGTAAATAAAAAATAGGTAAGTAATATAAAAAATAGTTTCACATTCATGAGAAATAATTCATTAGTTCGCTTTTTACGCAGTCGGGTTTTTTTATTTTTTAAATTTAATTCCTTACTGTTATTACTGTATATTAGAGTGCCTTAATGCATAACAGAGTAGCAACATACACACAAGGCGCATGCTCAGGTTGAAGTTTTTGTACAAACTGTAGTAACCCACATCCTAGAACTTAGCGATACTTGCTTGGATGAGCTCGATTAGAAGAATAAAATAAGCCCACAAACATCAACTTGGCGATAATGCTTGCTATGGCTAAATGCTTGCCCAATTGTTTTCGTCCAAAATCGCACAATTAACATTTTTTTTTTAGCTTGAATGTCGCCACTCTGTTATACATAAAAACAATTTAATTGTATGTCGAGTCAACCAAATACAAAATAGTTGTGTCTCTTATCGCAAAATATTTTTCTACGCAAGTTTTTCTTTTTATGCATCCTGTATAGATATTTTAAAATCTAACGCAATCGCTAGATAAATATCAACTTCGACGTTGCATTAAGTTAATATACACTGCTCAAAACAATTAAAGGATATTTGAAGTTTTATATAAAATAAAGATATAAACGAAATTTTTTTTGCCGAAAATAGAAGAAGAGAATCACAAATGCAAATTTTTCTGGTTTTCAAACTGTGGAGTATGCAAATTTTGAGTTCGACGTCAAAAACGTCGCTTCAGCGGCAGCGAATGAAATTTGACTTTCAACTGGATAAAAGAGAATGAAGACAAGGATGATCGGCATTCAGTGATTGCTCTGTTTCGATGAGTACGATGTCTCAGTGAAGTCATTTGACAGATTCAGAAGCTTTGAGAATTGTTGGTAGGTTAGAAGGGGGCCAAACTCAAGCCGAAGTAGCGCAAGCCATTGGAGTGTCACAAAGTGTCATTTCCAGGATCTGGAACTGTTTTTTGGAGAGTGGATGTGCAGGCCGAAGACCAGGGCAAGGTCGTAGACGGGCAACAACGCCCAATGAAGATCGGTATTTAGCGTTAACAGCTCGGAGACACCGAACCATGAACGCTACTCTTCTCCAACAACACCTTCGCTCGGCTACAGGCACCACGATTTCAACTCAGACTGTCCGAAACCGGCTCCATGCTGTAGGTCTGTATGCTCGCCGACCGATGGTATGTGTTAGATTAACATCAAGGTATCGTCGCGACCGCAGGGAGTGGGCAACCGAGCATGTCAACTGGAGGAGAAATGAATGGAGCAATATTCTGTTTTCTAACGAGTCCCGTTTTTCTGTGCATCCGGATAATATGCGTATCTTCATCTGGAGGGACCGTGGCAGTAGGAATAATCCTGCGTTCGTGCACAAAAGTGTCAGATTTGGCGGTGGAGGAGTGTTGGTGTATGGTGGCATCTCCATTGACGGGCGCACTGACCTCTACATCATTCGAGATGGAGCTCTGACTGGTCGCCGATATAGGGATGAGATCCTCAGACCTATTGTAGTTCCTTACGCTGCAGCAATCGGAGATAACTTCATTTTAATGGACGATAACTGCAGGCCACATCGTGCAAACCTGGTGGAGGATTTCCTTTTCGAGGAAGGAATCGTTCGAATGGAATGGCCAGCGTGTTCTCCAGACATGAATCCAATCGAGCACGTTTGGGACGCTCTAGGAAGACGAGTTTCTGGCCGCCAACAACCCCCACAAACTCTCCAAGAACTGGAAAGAGCTCTTCTGGAAGAGTGGGGCAGAATACCCCCAACTCGTCATTAATAGCCTCATTGAGTCCATGCCTCAAAGGTGTTCAACGTTGCTGGCCACCCGTGGAAACCATACCCCCTACTGAAAATGATTTTCTTTGAAGAAAACACCTTTTCTTATTCTTTTTTTCTCATATGCACAAATTGTGTTTTTTTTTCTTTAGTACACAAATGCGCAATAAAATGCATTTTTTTCTGCCAAACATGTGTAATTTATTCTCATATAACCTACTATGTCTGTCGACCATGTATCAATCAGCTAAACAGTTTACCAGATACAAAATCCACCTAAAACTGCAATATCCTTTAATTGTTTTGAGCAGTGTACTTCGTGCTTAAGTGAAACAGCATCAATAACACAATAACGTTAATGAAAACTCTTACACATTTAATCCAATAACAACCTATTCCACAAAATTAATCAATGACCACAGAGAAAACTGATGTTTATTGCTTAACTAAAATTCAACGTAATAGCTTTTGCAAGCCTAATGGGTATTTAGAAAGCTATAGCTAATGAAAATGTAATGATTTCCTATGTATGACGACAAGTAGCCTCTAATGACTGATTTGTAAGAGATGTATGCTTTATCGATTTCTGTGAATTATTTATGTTTGATTTACACACTTTACAACTAGACAAGTTTAACATATGTCTTGTTCGATTGAAACATGGTGCAATATCTGTCAACTATTCAAAGGCGCTGTTAAGAATGTCAATTACTATGCTTTATCTAGGGCCGAAGAGAGAAGAGAAGTGGGGGGGGGGGGTAACCCGTGCAAATTACCGGGGCCCGACTCCTTTAAATGGCCGTTTTGGATCTTATTTTTTAAATAAGCTAGATATTATGCGCTCTCAATTGACGAAAATCTTAACTATTTTTTTAAATTATACTATACAAAAATTAACTAATAAACATGTCCCTTATTTCTTCTTTATAATTATTCCAACTAATGAATTATTGAATTTTGAAGTTTCGGTGTTCATTTTGGAACACCATGTAAGAATGCACATATACAATTTGGAGGAAGAAAAAGTGATCATATCTTATTAGCTCCATCGCGTATAAAAATATTACCAATCGATCAGTAATAAGTCTAATAATTAATGCTATACTTAAATTTTGCTTAGGGGTTGTCTACATATAGAAATTGCTGCAACCTTTTAAATTTTCAGTACTAACACCAAATTTTGACACCATAATTTGATTACTAGATAAATTTTACAGTCATATACCAAACGAAAGATCATTCGAAATACTTACCATTTAGTGTTCGAATATCAAATTTACCGAAGAGCAAAATATGATGCCTTCAGTATTGAAAATTTTGAAGTTTGGTACAATTTAAGTAAGTAGACTACCCCTTAACAAAATATATTCGATTAGTACCAATCTTATTTTTATACAATAATTTGTGGGAGATTTAGTAGAGGGCAGTCACTTACTTGTTTTCAGGACTGCACAAATGAAATTATAATTATAATTGCGCTTAATCATAGCCCAATTTTAAAATTTCCCATAAAAATTCGAAAATTTTTATTTCAATATTTTTTTTATTCTAAAATTTTGAGCTCTATTCATATTTTCTTTGAACTTTTTTCTTTACTAACATTTTATTAAAATATAAAAGACTTCTTATTTCACATTTTAATTAAATAAAATATTAAAAAAATAATTTATTAAATCATTTTATCTATCAGAACAAGAAATTTTACATATGAATGTCGCATGTATTAGTACATTGTTTTGCGTATAAAAATAAAGGACGAAATAAAATTGGAATGCAGCCTTTTTTACTTTTTCTTGTGTTTTTATTTTCAGAAACTTTCCGAAACTAAATCATAATTACTATTTATTAATTCCTATGTTAATTACGAAATTAGTTTTCGTATAGATTAATACATAAACTGTGTATCTTTTCCTTACGCAAGTATTCTCTCGTTACCCACTCAAATTAAAAAAGAATTCACACATTTTTATCCACATCCATAAATATGCTTCTACTTTCAGCCTTAAACATGCTCTCTAAAAACAAAAAATATATTGCGCTTCATTCCTAATTGAGCATCTGATATTGCCTTTAATTTGGGAGAATTGTCTATAAAAAAGAGCGTCGTTGTTTTTATATTTATTTAATAGCAAAGCAGCGGGAAAAAATAATGCTCTTTAATTGATTCCAATAAAATTATCGTGACTAAGAAACTGATATGACGAAAACAGAGACGGCAAATAAAATTATTCGAAAGAAAACAAGGACTTTTTATTCTTTTCTTTTTCCCGACTTCGTTTACATTAATTTCTGCGCCCGAAAACTAATGTATGCAATCTTCTTCGCCACAAAGAAATAGAGAAATCCCCTCTCGCGCAGTTGCCGCGCCATTTCTCTTGCAAAGGCGAAATCTTTTAAATAGGTAACTCATATAAATAATCGAATAGAGTGTAGAAAATCTCCCCTAATGCATTTATGGCCACCGTTTTCGCAGAACGTGAGTTCAGAAAGCCCCCCCAGTACCCCCTTCCTTCTACTTTTCTCTCTCATTCTCTCTGTAAGAATTGCGCGCCCTGTTAACGCATTCGTTGAGCCGTTCATTAGATGGAGGCGAGTCTAATAATAATAACGAAGTTATTGTCCATCTACTTTAGAGAGCAGCTAGCGCCCTTTTCTCAGCCCCCACTCCCAGCGCCCGACAATTTCATAAACGCGTAATCATATTTTCCACGTCCACTGCAACGGAAACAGGGCGACGAAGTGAAGTTCATTACAAAAGAAAATACAAAATGGCAGCCCCCACACGCAGGAGGCAACCAGCTGTTGCCATTCCAGAGGAACGAAAGTATTAGTTTTCGGCAGAGGGAGAGGGTTGAGGAACTGCGTCCAACTATTAGTCCGACGGGTTTGTGTTAATTTCTAATGACCAGGATTGCAGGGCCACGAGCTCTTTAATCTCTCGGAAATCACTTTCCAATTGTACGGCGGACTGCAAATGATTAATTCTTAGAGCGCCAAGACTGTACTTTGTTTAGGGAAGGAGAGAGGCAAAGGCGACGGGCACACACAACCCCGCGCTCTCTCTAACTTGATTAATTCCTCTTTAGAGTAATCGGTTCGTATTACGGTACAGAAGACATGGACTAACATGATTTGTTATTCACGTAGCACTTTTCGTCGCTCCATTTGCCGCCCGCCCGTTAATCTAATGTTTGTCTAATCCTTAAGGTGCAGTTAAGGGACTGTTTTCTCTAAAATATTGGCAGCAGAAGTAGATGCGAATGAGAAGTGAAAGCTTCGCTGAACACCACATCACACACCAAACCCGCAGAGGTACGTACGACTTAATTCGGAAGGAATTCCGAGATGGATGGCTCCGATTCGAGTGCCCCGCAGTGGCACAGGAATTTCAGAAGGATTCGGATAAATGATTCCCTCTAATCCCTTCCTTTGGAAATCATGGAAATTGTTGCGATAATTCCGCCTTCTCTCTACTTGAATAGATTTAAAGCTTATCATATATTCAATCATATTTAAGAAGTAAAGTAAAAGAGAAAAGCCTATATTTATCTATTTTTCAATAAGCAGCGATCAAATACTTTGTTCCGTTTTGAAAATGTTATCATTCTTAAAATAATTTGAAATATATATCTTTCTGATATGTATCTACAGTATAGTTAAACAAAAAACTAAATAAGTCATGCGGAGAAATTTTTTACACGAAACTCTGTTGTTTTTACAGGTACCAAGGGATACAATCCAACCCACCTGAATTACAGAATAGTGAAAATCGTTTTTAATTGAAAACTCTAGTAAATTTTTACATTTGATATATTTTTTCAGATTATCCACTAGCTCCACCAAAAAGCATTTTTATATCAAATATATCAATGATGTCTTCTTTTGATAATGTTTTAAACTTTAATCGTCGTAACATATAGAGCGTCCCAAAAGTTTATAGACAACCGTTTTTTTTTTTATTATTATTTAAAAGCTAATTAAGCGAGTAAAAAAGACGAAATAATTTACGAAAATATATAACGATGAAATAAAAAATAATAAAATACCCAAACAACTTTTAGCAGTCATAGATTTAATATAAAAAATTAAAAACAGAAAATGCTGTCCCAAAAATATATAGACAACCGGTGTTAAAAGGTGATTTAAGTACTGATATCCAAAATTTACATATTCCAAGGTCATGTACTTGGGGCGGAATTGTTTTCTGAGATAAAATCGAATTTGTCTTTCCCTTTCCGACTGATTTCAAAGATGCCTCGCAATGTGAAGTTTTCCAAAAGGGAAATTTTGTAAATCTATCGTTTAAAGGCTTGTGGGTGGAAAGTTGTGGACATTTCAAGAAAAACTGGACGCAGCAGGGGTGGTATTTACCTAATTCTTTCAAAAGGTGACAATCTGAAACAAAATCTCGTTCTAGACGACCAAAGAAAGCAACCAAATGATAAGCTAGAGAAATTTTGGCTCTAATTTCAACCCAGAGCCTGTGTATATGGTCAGTTTCTATAGAAGTAAACGTTCCAGTACCAATATCCATGGTCCATCGACGGCTGCCGGCAGTTACATTTCATTATTTTCACAAAATGCGTCATTTGCTAAAGATTACAAAAAGGAATAAAGACCCTCGTGTTCAGCGCACCCGAAATCACAGGAATTGGTCAGATGAAAGGCTGAGTATTCTTGTCGATGATGAAAAGAAATTCAATTTAGATGGCCCGAGGGATGGGCATATTACTGGCACGATATTTGCAAGGAACCACGAACTTTTTTTAGTAGACAAACAAGGAAGAGGTTCACTCATAGCGTGGACAGCATTTTCGTATAATGTAACAACCCATATTTCTTTTTTAAAAGGTCATCAATGTTCCGAAGATTACCAGAAAAGGCTTGAAGTACAGTTACTTCCATTTGGAAAGTTCCTAGGGAGGGAACAAATGGATGTACCTGCAAGACCATTGCTCCATTCTCGTGTCCAACTCTACAATGCAGTTGCTTAGACAAAACCAAGTAACTGCTATAGACTGGCCAGTCCTTAGTCTTCACATGAATCCAATAGAGAAACTCTAGGGAAGATTAGCTAGATATGTATAATCTAAAAGGCGTCAATTTGCAACGGCTCAAAATCCAAAGCTGCAATTTAAACGAAGTTGATTTTCTTTAAAGTCAGAACTTCTTCAAACTCTTGTTTTGAGTATGCCTGATCGAGCTTTTGAAGTGATTAGAACAAACGGCCTAAAAATTAGAACGTTAAAGTTAAAAAAAATGAATTGTCTATAAACTTTTGGGACAGTTAAATTTGAGTTTTAATTTTTTTCACAAAGTCTATGATTGTGTAATATTATTTTTGTATAGTATTATTATTGTCTTGCTATTATTTATAATTGTAAATTGTTTTGAAATTGTTACTCCTCTTTTTGAATTGCAAAATTAAAAAACACCGTTGTGTATAAACTTTTGGGACACGCTGTAATATCGTTTATAATGAATCTATATACAAAGTTATAAAAAAGGTTAATTTTAATTAAATCTTCAACTACTTTTCAACAGTGAAATTACGCTTGAAATTATTGAATATTAAAGACGTGAGTTATCACTTTGCTAACTAAGCGTAAACCAACAGAATGAAAAATGTCCAAGCCGGGAATCGAATCCTAACCCCTTGAACAGCGCTCCAGTGCTCCACCATTTAAGCCACGAGAACGATGCTCAGCTTGGGATCTCTCACTCACATAAGTCGGTAAGTCTTCTACCGCAGCTATTCCAAGGACGATGCCCAGCTTGGCATCTCTTACTCACATAAGTCGGTAATACTTATGTTCACATTGGATACCTAAAGACATCTCAGGCCGCCGAACTCTCTGAAAGGTTTCCACAAACACTCTCAGTGAGTTTCGACTTATTTGGGCTAGATACAGAAACGACCACTCACTCTCGCTGGCTATGAAGCTTCGCTTTTACTGATTGGCTGTTTCGGCCGTTTTTATTTTAAGCGCATGCGGATACTTTACTTTTCTTCAGATCACAGACACAGTTACGCTACTGAGATATCTTAGGCAAGTTTTTCGATGTGAACAGGCATCCAATTCCGGGAGGGTATCACTTCAAAGCTGGCGGTCTAAGATATCTTAAGTTTCTAGTGTGAACAGCGTATTAGTCTTCTACCGCAGCTATTCCATCTATTAACTGCGGTAGCAGACTTACCGACTTATGTGAGTGAGAGATGCCAAGCTGGGCATCGTCCTCGTGGTTTAAATGGTAGAGCACTGGAGCGCTATTCCAGGGGTCCGGGTTCGATTCCCGGATTGGACATTTTTCACTCTGTTGGTTTTTCACTCTTATACACTAAACTTTCTCTTTTAATATAGGCAAAGTAGGATGGAACTTTGATTGAGAATAGGTTTTGAAACGGCCAAAACTTTTTGATATTCTTTGTATTTAAAATATTTCTCAAAAACATGTGCAATTTGTAATTGAGATATATTGATACTGGTAATGGAGAAGTATTTTCTGATGCGCAAACATATTAACATAATTTTAAGTTTCATGAGTCTTTGGACCATTGTTCTGTGAACAAGTGGTAACACCACATGGAGCTCCCTGAAGTCAGTGGATATATATATATATATCAATGGATTTTAATGAAAGTATTGGAATAATTGGGCCGCAGTGTACCCCAGCACATAGTTTGAAGAAATTATTAATTTTTTTATTCCTTCTCACTCTCTCTCTTATTCTTAACTTTTTTGTTTTGTTTAAATCATAGTTAAATATTTTTGGGTTGAATCTCACGCAGCGAAGTATGACTGTAAACAGTTTCTAGGTGTATAAAGTTCAGTAATCCCTTAACATTCGCGAGTTTTGATTATTCGCAAAATAAAAAATGAAGAAAATTTCAGCATTCGTCAACATCTAACTTGGTTATTCGCGAATTTTGTTTTGCAAAGTAAACTGCTTTGTTTTACAAATTCTATAAACTATTTGACACTGAGCAGCTACATTATACTATATAGCCGAAGTTCCGCGAATTTCAATCCTTACATTGAGGCAAATATAGATAAGTAATTCCGAGAATTCCGAAACATGACTTAATGCTAAAAATAAAAAAATCCTCAATTTTCTGAATTCAAAATTTTATTGCAAATGAAAATTTTTTGCAAAAATTGTATGGAAAATTTTAAAGCTTCAACAATAACTTGTTAAAAAAGCAATGGAATGCGATCCTCCACAGCTGGGGAGTCTTAAATTTAAAAGCCAAATCGAGACTGCAACTTTTCCTTACATGGAAATTCATAAACAAAAGATCTGTTCTGCCAAACAAACGTATATCAATAAATATTTTCAGCCATTAACTAAACTTTGTAATATATGTTTATAATTATTCAAATTTATTTACAGCATGTAATAATGCATGTTTAACGTCTAATAACTATATTTTTGCATTTCTATTGCTTTTTTTCATTTTAAAAAATCATAAAACCTAACCCCCTTTTATTCACTGGAAGATAGTGTCAACATTCGCTATTTTGACATTCGAGGAGGTCTCCGCTAACCTAACCCTCGCGAATGTTAAGAGATTACTGTATTAAAAAACGCATGGCATACTTATTTCAGAAGTAATATAATATCTCAAAATGTTTATGATATTTGACTTTTTATGAGTGAATCACAACTATGTGTTCCAACTAGTTATTAATTTACATAACTTTGAAAATGACTAATCTAGAGTAATTTTTTCACTTTTCACACTTGATGTTGAAAAATACTGCTATTTACGAATCAGGAAATAAACTTTTATTCTCTAACTCAAATGGATTTAAATGTTATACCTTTAATGCTGGATTAAAAAAATATTCATTATATTTTATCTATTTTATTTAGAAAATAATTTGTTTTCATTCTTCAAAACGTTCCTCTCATTTCCAACAAAACGTCTTTCTGAGTTCTTAATTTACAAACAAGCACGGTATATTTATTATTATATAAAATATTAAGGTGCTTTACATTTACCCGTCTTTAAGGACAATCCCCCTATTGTTAGTAATCTTGGCCATACTCGTGGCATTAAATCAAATTGTACAAATTGCATTCTTCACATTGTGAGAAATATTACTTTCCGCCTAATCACTATCCGAAGTCCCCCATGCAATTACTGTTACGCCAGAATGACTATAGATCTCAGCAGCACGTGAACCTATGAGAAAGCTTTCGAGGAATAGACCGACAATTGGCCGAAAATTCACCGACAGGATGATATTATACTCCGTTTTATATTATGAAAGTTGAGTCACTTAGCTTAACTTTTTTTTAACCAGACAATCCGGAATAAGGCTTCACCTATTCACATTACCAAACACTTTAAGAGACAAGCTTAACTTAGCCATGCAGATCTCTGCACATGCACATAAGTTGCTAAATTTGTAACTACAACTTCTGACTATACATAGTTTATTGTTGCTTTTATTCTTTTAGGCTTGTTAAATAAATAAACAATTGAAAGGATCATTCTAAAAAGCTGATTAATTATTTGTGGAACTCAACTCAAAATTTAAAAACAGTTTCAAATAAGAAAAACAGTTCAGAAGACAGAGTTCCGCTCAAATCATAATTAGTGAGTGTTGAAAGTTTCAGTGAGTTTCAGAAAATTGCTCAAATTGAAAGTCTTTATTCGGGGTCGTTCTCTTCAAAAACTTCAAGCTAAGTGACTTATCTATCATAATCTGAACGCGATATTAGGAGAATGTTCAACATTTTTTAGTATAGACGGTTTCGTACAGATTCTTTCATGCTTTTGCTTTGACAGACGTGATATCAGGAGTGAAAATTCACTAGAACTATTATTATTATTTTAATATTTTTATTTAGATTCGGTCAAGGGCTTGAGAAAATTTTCGTGCAAATATAATTTACCCTTTTTCCCTGTATATATTCATTATTTCAACTATATTGTTTTTTATGTTATATAATTTTAACACCACGTCAAAGTTTATTATTGATTTTTAAAACTTATAAAATGTCTCCAACCTCGGCGTTATGTGTATTTTAAAACGATTCAGTAGCAGCTCTTCGGGAAGTTCAGGATCACTTACTATTAGTATTTTAATAAAGTAAATTTCTTTATGCTTAATCGTAAAGCATTCCACGATTAGATAAGGTTAAATTTAAATATACGAAAATTCTGGTAGTAAAGTGATTATTGATGAACCGCCACTGACAGAATTAACTCGTCTTAATGTAAAACTGTAAAAAAAACGCAAGCCAGGCTACATCACCTAAACATTCCAGAATGTAACTATTTGACCTCATTTTTTCTCCCAAAAAGATCAAATTCTTGCTGCCTTCTTATAACAAGGTTTTGCGCATATTATGCTAAAAAGGAGATATACGGCCGGATATAGAAATTACACAAATGGCTTGATGACAGATAAAGGACCAGGCTATGCCTTTCGTATTTTTACAAATAAAATCTTGGCAATTTTCACATAAAGGAAAGACAAAGTTTCAAAATTCAGTTTTTCAAGCAGAATTATTGGTGATTGAAGCAATTGACTAGACTCGTAATACACCACATACAGAATTTCCAATTTTCACAGAGAGCCTTTCTGGACTTTCTTTCAACACAACCTTAGAAAAGTCATCGAAGTACGCTGGTTTCCAAAAATTAAGGGAAAACAACAAAAATAGCGATTACTCAAAACGTTACACGTAGATTTTAATAAAACTGAGTCACAATATACAACATATATTAAGGTATAAAATAGTGTTAAAAGAAATTACCAGACGATTGTGGTGTTTCAGAAATTAACACAATTATAAAATAAACAAAATAAATGTGTCAGTTTGATATAGGAAAGGTACCTTTAATATGGAGTATGATCACCCCTAGAAGCAATACAGCACATACAGTGATGCGTGATACTGTCAATTATGGGATCGTTAAGTTCGCCATTACTCTTGTAAAGAAGTTGTAAGCGTGGCAAGGGTCAGATGAGGGGTAATGAGAGCAGCAACATATCTTCCTAAAGCATCCCAAACATGCTCGATGGTATTAGAGACCGGTGATCAAGTTGACCCTTTCATGCACTGAATTGTTTGGTGCTGCAGATAATCTTCCACGATCCGAGCCCTGTGCGGTCTAGCGTTGTCGTCCTGTAACAGGAAACCATTACCTATTGCGCCGGCATAAGGACGCACATAAGCATCAAGAATGTCATCTGTATAGACGTAAGCATTCACAGTTCTACGTGGAAAGACATGGAGGTCTGTACGTCCACTCAAAGAAATACCACCCTAGACACAGACATTGCCTCTTGCGTATGAATCTCTTTCATGAACATTTGATGGATGATAGCGTGTCCCCAATTCTTTCCAAATCAAACAACGCTTACTATCGCTTTGGAGGCTAAACCGGTACTCATCCGTGAAGAGAATACGCATCCATTGACTAGCCGTCCAGTGGACATGTTGACGTGCCCACCTTAAACGTTCCCTCCGGTGACTTGAGGTGAACGGCACACAAATGGCTGGTTTCCTCACGTAAAGACCACCTTCATGAAGCCTTCTACACACAGTAGACGTTGATACCAACATTCCAGTAGCTGCAGCAAGGGAGGCTCTAAGATGAGAGGGGGTTGCTGTTCTATTCCGTCATACACTTAATCGCAAATATCGGTCATCGGTGCTGTTGTAGGTCTTGCCCGTCCTTGGCTGAACATTCTGGAGGACGAACCAGTGGTTTGAAATTGTTGCCAAATCCTATGAACAACAGAAGGGCTCACATTTAACCATCTGGCCACCTCTGTCTAATTTTGACCTGCCTCCAATCTTCCAATAGCTCTATATCGCAGTTCTGCGATAAATGATACCTCCATGTCATACTAATGAATTAGCTATTTCAGATTTCTTATCACAGCGACGCCTGAAGCCGTGATCTCTAGCATGCACTTTTATGCTTTTCGCAGATGACGCAATCCGATTGCAGCGCCGCTAATTTGAATTTTGTAATTTAATTCAGCATCATTTATTTAACAACTTATGCAAATTTTATACGGGTTTGTTTCTTTTTGAACGAGTTATCCCTCTTTTTGTGATTCTTCCTTCATTTTTGGAAACCAGTGTATCTTATAATATAAATACTCAAATTCCTACTGAATTCACTATATGAATTTTTTGTTTACTTTTGTTAAAGAGCATGCTGGTGTTCATGGAAATGAAATAGCAGATCTTCCAGAAAAGAAAGCTATAGAAATTATAGACATATCTCTACGGAAATGTTTTCCAATCTCACATTTCATTTTTTTTTTTTTTTTCAAAAACGAGAAATTCTAGATAAATGGCAATATGAATGGTAATATTGCTCATACAGAGATATACACTTACAATTTATTACCAACGGCTTTTGAGGCCGCCTACTCCGCTACAGAAATTTATATTAGTCTGCTGCTAATCATAGGCCTTTTTCAACTTACTTATTAAAATTTAATAGAATTTATCTGCGCTTTGTGCATGTTCTTCTTACCTCCGCATTTCATATAAAGAAGCTATCAGACCATATATTAAAAAGAAATGGTCTATTATATAAAATAATTAACTGCATTAAAATAATACAGTGCGACGCAAAAGTTTATGCACAAGCTAAATATTTTTATAAAATGAAAAATATACATCGGAATGCTTTGAAAGTTTTACCGTATCTAAAGAATTTGATTACAAATTCATGTATCGAATTCGGAAATAATTCATTGTAAGGAAAGTAATAAATGATAAAAAATTGAAAATTGTGATGTCGCAAAAGTTTATGCACAAAAACGAAATATATACATTTCACAAGGCACAAAAGTCCTTTAGTAGTCTATGGTGCTTCCATTGCACCTGATGAAATCGACTACTCGATTTTCCATTGATAACACGAGAGTATGGAAGGTTTTGGGGGTGAGTTTGTACCGGGCTTCCTCGATCGCTTTGAATTGTTTTCCACGTTGCAAAACATTATAAACACCACGTTTAGACCGATTTAAAATAAGCGAAATTTGCAAAAAAGATTTACCTTCAGCTTTCAGCTTCCAAACTTCTACAACTTCTTCAGGCGAGAGCGGCAGAGATTTCGACATTTTGATATAGCTCGTACAGCGATCTCTACACTTTATACTGTTGGAAAAAAGTCTCGCTGATCCTCCACCTATCATGTTTAAGGAGATATTTGCATAAAATCGCATTTGTGCATAAACTTTTGCCACATCACAAAAACTGTTTTCTTGTAGTTTCTGATTTTCGTAACGATTAATATTTTCGAAACTTGAGATATATATTTATGATCATAGTATTCACCTACAATGGATATTTGAAAGCATTCCGTTGTATGATTTTATTTTTATTAAAATAAAAACGTTGTGCTTAAACTTTTGCGCCGCACTGTAGAAATAGCCAATGTATTTTTCAATATGAGTACTTATTTACGATAGACATTTCAATCCTTACAGAGATTTCAGAGATTTAACGGTACTGAAATAATACAATATCTAGTTAGTCTGTCTGTACATTCTCTAATTTTTTTATGACATGGGTTTTTTCATGTTCATTATAGAAACTTTGTTAATTTGCATGTCTATATGTCAAATGTAAAAATGTATTATATACACTCTGTTACAAAATATATATATACATCCATAAAAAATTAAGCCACGACCATGAAACTTGGTGTGTGAATAGTGTTTGGTTAAGTGAACAAACGATTATCAATTCAGAAAAAAAAAATATATATATTGACTAGTAGCAGGAAAAGGAATGTCAATTTCAGTAATTTGTAATCCCACATTTACCAGCTATAAAGGCCGATACCCGGTAAGGCATGGAGTCTATTAAGTTACCGATGTTCGTCAGCATCAGCATTAGATTCTGCCATAAGGATAGCAAGTGATAAACTAGTTTGGCGTATTCCGAAACGGCTGATGTCGCCTTTCCGACATGTCCCAAACATTCTCTATAGGAGCAAGATCTAGTGATTTGGCAGGCCGTGGAAGTACATTATATCCTTGTAGTCATTGTTCCGAGAGTCGTGCAGTATTTGACCGGTTCTTATCTTGCTGATAAATGGCACCTAAACGAATTGATAGCATAGACCGTACCACAGGCCGAAAAATGTCGTCTACGGACCTGCGAGTCATTAGTGTACCTTGAAGCACGAATAAAAGTGATCAGCTGTCCCAGCAGACCGCTCCTCAGAATGTCACTTCAGGTGTTGTGGCAGTGTTCCGCTCAGTAACAAATTAAGGATTGAAGAGCTGACCTTCCTGCCTCCACACACGTACAGTAATCACCAACACTGAGATAAAAGGGGGAGTCGTCGCGGAATATCACATTTCTCCAATCATATACTGCTCAGCCTGCTCAAGATTGGCACCAATCTATATGACACTGCCTATGTTAAAGGGTTAGAAGCAACTGCTTAAATGATCGTCGAGAGCTAGGCCCAAAGTTGGCCTGTCATCTAACGATAGTATGCCTTGATATCACTGCATCCATATCAAATGGCAAATGGCTTCGAATAGATGATAGTGACATTGTTGGTGTAGATGTCGCTTCTCTTCTGATTTCTCGATCGTTTCATGTATTTCTTGCCCGGAGCCGTCCTGAGCCACTGTAGCGGCTGGCCGTGCCTTCTCTGATTCAATCATGCCAATACCACGAAACTACAATATAACTTCGTGTAAAATTCTGGCTGCTACGTCTGTTGGATCAACCCGCTTTTTTAGACCTATGATTCGACCCCTTTCGAAGTCGGACCACTGTTCATACTGCCATCAAGTACATCTTAAAGTGATCATTCTTTCAAATCCAATGTATCAACAATGGTTGTCCAGTTCTAATTAACCGTGAATTCGAGTACCAGCTCTTTTAAATGCTGCCTGCTGCGCAACTTAAATGTGCATTTCACACGCTCCTATTGGTCATTGGAGCTGAAATGTTAATCATTTGCATAACTCATCAAATCACATCAGCACGCCAAGTTTCGTAGCTCTGGCTCAGTTCTTTCTGGATGAATATATTTTTTTTCAACAGAGTGTATACAGGGTAGTTATAATTAAACTTCTCCTATAAACAGCATTCTACAGCACAAACGGATGAACGGAATGAAATGAAATTTGGTATATAGACTATACACGAGATGCGCTCACGGAATTTCGAAAAAAGAAATTAGTTCCAAAATATCAACCAGAGGGCGCCTTTTGCGGAAAACATTAAATTTAACACAATAAACCACCAAAACGGAATACAAAAACAATATTAACAACCCAGAACAAGAATTATGAGTAATAAAATGTAAAACCGGGAAAAGCTGTCAGTTCTAGTAAAAAAATGTCGATATTTGCATGCTTGCGAAGAAAGGGAAGCTTTATGCCAAACAGGTTAAGGTATTTAACGTTTGCAGATGCTGTCATGTTTTACGTCGATGTTTCCGGCTGTAATGATGACGGTATCTTTAGTTGAATGTGCGTTATTCGTGAAGATGCTTTATGAAAACAAGGGCTTCAATTGCTTCTGCTGCAATTCGTGAATTTCATCGTATAAAGAACCTACGGCGTGGGCCAATGTTTACTAAAGGTATCCGGGCCAGGATGAAGAAATTTGAAGAGACGGGAAAATTAAGAGTTGAACCTGAAAGAGTCTGTAAAACTGTCACACCGGTATTTGTTGATGCCGTCAAGACAGCTGTTGCCGCACAGTCACAAATATCAGAGTTGGGTGCAGTAGCGCACGTACAGTTTCTCGACAGACAGGGTATTCTTACAGTACCGTCCGAAAAGTGCTCAGAAACATAATGCACTACTTCCCATACAAGATTCACCATACAAAGAGCTGTTGGATAGAGACAAGCCACAACGCCTCTCATTCGCAGTCAGTTTTCTCAACAGAATGACTGTTGATTTGTCATGGTCTTGGAATATTCTGTGGAGCGACGAGGCTCATTTCTACCTCACTGGGACAGTCAGCACACACAATTGCCGGATTTGGGTTCGGGAAAATCCGTGGATGCACACTGAAAAACCCCTACATTCTCCAAAGGTGGCTGTCTGGTGTGTATTCACGGCGACATTCATCCTTGGGTCATTCTTCTTTGAGGAAATAACTGCACGTGGTCCTGTCACATGTTCCGTTACGGACCGTCGGTACCATGACATGCTGCAGACGTTTGTTGTGTCGCAATTACAGCAAAGACGAGTCCTTACATCGACCATTTTCATGCAGGATGGTGCGCCCCCGCATATCCATGAGTCCGTGAAGGCGCTATTGCTCCAACACTTCACATACGAACTTGTTATTAGTCACTTCTTTCGTAATCCATGGCCACCACGTTCGCCGGATCTAAATCCTTGCGATTTCTGGTTATGGGGCCGCTTAAAAAGTCTGGTGTATCGTGGAGGTGTTGCGAGGTTGAATGAAAGAACTCTATAACATGTGCAAAGCATCACAACTGATTAGTTACGATCTGCTGTTGAAGTCACTGTCTATGAAACTGTCCCGACTTGAAATTTTGCAGGTGAATAAGGGTGGTCATATGGAGCATCTTTCCCTACATCGTCCTGGACACGATTAACAACTGCTCCTCTTGTGCAATTTCGTCCTAATCTGTTTTTGTTTTTGCAAACTGAACTTATTTTTTTTCTCAAACAGCGTACTGTTATTTTATCCTTACCTTTACTTATTGTGGTTCGATGACAAGGTGATCAGAAAATAGTCAATAAATGTTAATATTGCTTCTGAATTCTGTTTTGGCCGTTTATTGTGTTAAATTTAATGTTTTTTCTGGAAAAGGCGCCCTCTCGTGGGCATTTTGGAACGTTTTTTTTTCGAAATTTCATGAGCTCATCTCGTGTATAGTCTATATAACAAATTTCGTTGCATTCCGTTCACCCGTTTGCGCTGTAGGGTGTTGTTTATAGGGGAAGTTTAATTATAACCACCCTGTATATTTATACGTTGTAACTCTTTTTTCTTTTTTTTTAAAATAAATACCAGTAAAGCACAGAAACTATAAGCACTATAGGTAAGCACCTCTACTCGGTCTCATTCTGACTCTTAATATAAGTTTAAAACTAATAGAATGTTCTTTTATTTTGTATTTAACAAACACAAGAAGTATAAATATTTTCTATTATACATATCTGTTTCATGAAACCTCAAATGAACTTAAATGACTTTTGAAATATTATCAAGAAAACCCTATGTAAGAAATGAACTTTATTTTTAATACACCAGCAAAATTTTCTTTTAAAAATATAATTTGATATCCTTTTGATGAATATCAATTTAAAGAGGAGACTTGGTTGAATTTAAAATAGAAAGGTTAACACACAGACGGAAAAGAAAAAAAAAGAGAAATTTAATGCCATTTAATTTTAGTAACTGAAGTAGATTATCATGTTATAAACATTAAGCTAAAAGTTCAAATTTCTATTTATAACCATTTAAAGTATTGAAAAATCAATTTTTATTTATAACTTCAGAAATATCCAATTAACAGGATATAATAAGGATATTTCTTCTTTGTAAAAAAAATGAGTAAATAAAAATTGGATTCTATTAGCTGATTCTTTTAAGATCAAAACAGTAATTCTTATCTCAAATCTTCTGTAAAAAAAAAATTCTGACTCAGTAGAAATATTTAATAACAAGAGCGCCAATGTTATACTAATTCGTTGCTTAAGGGGGGGGGGGGGGGAGGGGAACGTTCTTAACTGATCCTCCCCGAGTGCGAAATTTCATGTTAATCTATGCGAAATATAAATGCATTATTACGTTTTACCTAATATAATTATGAAATCATGGTTTTAACCATATCAGAAAGTACAAATCTGATGCCGACGGAGTGCATTTGAAAAAAATGTCTCCTTAAGTTTTATGTACATAAAAAACCTTATAAAATTTGACATTTCCAAATTTTGACATATTAAAACAATTTAAGAAAACATTTTTTTAATGCACTTCGTCGACGCCTGACGCCTACTCTCTGATGGTGCAAATGGTATTTTTAACTAAGTATTTAAATTTTCCCATATATGGTAAATGCATCTACAGTGGACCACGTGCTAGTAGTGAGCCACTAATTTTTAAAGTTTACAAAGAAGCCAAAAATGCATTTCTGAAAAACGACTGAAAGAAATCCGATTAACTAACATCCTTAAATGTTAACTTTTCATAAACTTTTTTTTTCTGTTGGTACATTTGTTTATTTTCTAGAGTCTTTAAAAAGGGATGTTTTAGCAAATTCTTAGAGATTTCATTAAGAAATAAGTTTTTATTTAAAACATTGTTTCTTTAATGCTATGTTTTATTTTAAATTAAACTACTGTTGATGTTATTGTTACTATTACATTGTAAATAATTTGTAGGACAAGCCGAAAACAAATATTCCTGCATCCGAAATTTACTAAGCCCACTTACTGGAGCATAGAGGAAGGCAACATTTTAGGTAGCTTTCATTACAAAAAGCTACCTATTGCAGCCGTTCGGAGGAAAACGATTTCAAAAAATTTTGGTATATTTTCATCGATCATGACCCCCAGACCCTGAAACCACCCTCCGTTCAAAAGTTGATATATATATATATATATATATATATATATATATATATATATATATATATATATATATATATATATATATATATATATATCCATATATATATATATATATATGACCTTTGTCATACTGTAACTCTCGAATTTATGAACCGATTTGGATGTAATTCAGTATGTACATAGTACATACCAATGTCTCGACCGAGTTCGTTGGCCAGCTTCATCCGCCATTTTGTTTCAAAATGGCGATCATTTAAAAATTTTTAAAAAATTTTAAATTTGAAATGTGGTACCAAAGAATTGAAAATGGAAAAATATTTTTTTCTTATGCATTTGACCTTTATACAAAGATTCCGGAGCAGTTTTTGTTTCGTCTATATCTTACAAAATGGCTGAGTTATAGCATTTTGAATTTCTAGCGTGGCTGACATTTTGAAACGTCCTGAATTTTGTCACGCGATAAAAGGCGTATTTATGAACCGATTTGGATGTAACTTCGTTTGTACATAGTACATACCAATGTCTCGACCGAGTTCGTTGGCCAGCTTCATCCGCCATCTCGTTTAAAAATGGCGGCCATTTAAAAAAATTTAAAAAAATTAAAATTTAAAATGAGATACCAAAAAATTGGAAAATGAAAAAGATTTTTTTCGTATGTGTTTGACCTTAATACAAAGATTCCGGAACAGTTTCTGTTTCGTCCATATTTAAAAAAATGGCTGAGTTATAGCATTTTGAATTTCTATTCTGGCTGACATTTTAAAACGACCTGATTTTTGTCACGCGATAACAAGCTTATTTATGAACCGATTTGAATGTTACTTGGTCTGTACATAGTACATACCAATGTCTCAACCGAGTTCGTTGACCAGCTTCATTCGCCATCTTGTTTCAAAAGGGTTGCCATTTAAAAAAATTAAATTTAAAATTTAAAATGAGGTATTAAAAAATTGGAAAATGAAAAAGATTTTTTTATGTGTTTGGCGTTGATACAAAGATTCCGGAGCAGATTTTGTTTCTGAAAATTTGTTCTTTTGTTTATATCTTAAAAAATGGTTAGATTATAGCACTTTGAATTTCTAGTATGGCTAACATACTGAAACGATCTTGTATTTGTCACGCGATAACACACGTATTCGCCTATTTCCATGTAAGAAGGCATGTGGATAGTATACATCAACATCTCAGCCAAATATAAGTTACTTTAAATAAAAGCAGCTTGGATAAAGCTGACTAATTTCACGAAATTCTCATTCATAATGATTTAGTATTGATAAAAATTAGTATTGAATCTCCTATATTCGGTTTTCACTAAATTGAGCTTCTTGTGTTTGAATAATATAAGTTGGCATTTTTAAAATAAGGAAGTTGAAAGCTACCTCTTCCTCCCGGCACTGGCCGGAAGGACTTTTTTAATTATTTTATTTTTTCCGAAGAATATATTTTGAAACTTTGAATGCTTATGGAAGGTTAGGACTAGGCTGAAAAATATATATCCCAACAAAAAGTTTTCGGTAAAAAAAAAAGAGTGCCAAGTTCTCCTTAATGTTTCTGCCAGAAAAAGTAGTGATATCTGAAGTTCGCACAAGGGCACAAGTTAAAAGCCAAACATCCTAAATCTTTCATTGAAAATGGCTTCCTGCGACTTGGCCGTTAATGCCTTCTACAGCATTTCAAAATTAATGATTGGAAATTTCGCATTTATGAATTATTTAAATATTAAAATTAATATTAGTATGCAAAGAGGCAAATTCACATAAAGACATTATAAGTAAAAGATTTCTGATAAATACCATTCAATTTCAACAAACAATAGTTTTGATTACAGATCATTTAGTGGTTTAGTTGACATTTCGTACGGTCTAAAGCTAAAGTCATTAACGTAAAACCTAAGAAATAAAACAAAATTTACTTTCTTCAAATCTCATAATATGTTACATTATATTATATTGTATAATATTGAAATCTTGTGCATTGACGAAAGAGATTTTTTTCGTTTGAACATTTATTATAGTTTGTTTGCTTACATTAAGAGGTATTTGATTTATAAACTGTTAAAAGCTGATACTAATTATGTTTTAGCAATTAGGGATATTACCTTCTGAATACAAGTATTTTGTTATATTTAACTTCTAAGCATTTAAATAGACTGAAGTGGTTTAAATGCTTCTTTTAAATGTGTATTTTATTTCTGTACTTTGTGCCACAAAATGCCTAAAATAATCAAAAAATGTAGTTGTCATGTAGCTTATTTGTACATACTTTAAAATTTGAAAAACCCTCTCGAAGGCATTAACGGCCAAGTCGCAGGAAGCCATTTTCAATGAAAGATTTGGGATGTTTGGCTTTTAACTTGTGCCCTTGTGCGAACTTCAGATATCACTACTTTTTCTGGCAGAAACATTAAGGAGAACTTGGCGCTTTTTTTTTTTTTTACCGAAAACTTTTTGTTGGGATATCACTACTTTTTGTATGTTTTTCTAGTTTTTTTCTAAGCTATATTAATATAAAAAAAACTTAAATTTCAGTACTTTTATGTTAGCCGGGAGCAAATCTCCTAATTAGCATTTTGTTTTTCCGCCAATAATAGTTTTCATTTTTCACATGTGTAAATTAGAAACAATGCTTTGATTTTCAAATAAAATATTTTGGTTTATGTTATTATTTGTTATTTATTTATTTATTTATTTATTTCTATGTTAAATATTCTATTAAATAAAATGAGGGAAATGCATCTATTTTAAATGAGATGACTGAAAAGTTTATATTATTAAATGAAATGAATGTAATATGAACAATAGGGTTGGGGACAGTATTTGGCGATTTGCCACTTGCGCCCGGCTAGCATAAAAATACCTAAATTTATTTTATTCAGCTTTACAAATTCATACTTTATTTCTTTTTATATTAAAGTACTAGCCGCCTCTAGCAAGCAGTATATACTCTATTAATTGCATGTTAAACATTGCATCATGTTACTGTTATTCATAATATAATTTACTTGCTCATTCTTTCTCCAAGTCGGAAGCTTTTGATAGAGAAATCAAGAACTCTTTACGATCATGGAAGCACATCATATATTTTGTGTTGTTATGTATTTCATTCTTTCATGACAAATATCTCTTAACTCACTTATGCATGTTTCCTTATCGATTCGTTCTCTAATGCGGAAATTTTTAATCGTATTAAGTAATCTTTTCTAATTGGGCTTACTGCCAATTATTGTATTTTAACTGATACGATTGGGTACAAGTGAAATTATTCTTATTAAATCCTTTGATAATATCTGCATTTTCATTAAACCACATTGATGCTAATATCTTTTTGTTCCATGCTAACCTTTTCAATAGACTCGATTGCGGAAGAATAGAAGGTCTACGGGCACACTGCTATGATCCATTTGAAAATCTATCATTCTTCTCATCTAAACGTGTTGAAGAGCTAGCCAATTTGCCATGGTTTTAAGTTTTTAGCTAATTTTATTCGAAACCTGAAAACTAAAATGTGAGGAACCAGATTATAGAAGATTCCTTCTAACGGTACATATCGATTAACAGGTTACATATTATAAAATTATAATAATCATAAGGAGAATTGTCAGTTTCGGTGCTTTAATAATTTCCGTAAATTCTATTTATATAATACAGAAGTTTCAGCAGAATAAAGATTAACAATATAGTCACAGTAAGTATAATAACAGTACAATATATTAACAATAGCAGTGACGAAACTACTGGCACTTTGGAAATATTCGTACGTTATATTATTTAACTATTCAGATGATATGCGGAAAAATATAAATAGATGGCTCGCATTAATAATTAACTCATTGAAAAATAGCCACAAACGTCAAATACTCGCCAAGCTTGGCGACATTTAGCGAAGTGTCACCAAATTTGGTAATATATCATGTCAATTCTCAAATTTGGCGACAAAAAATGTTTTGTTTGTTCTGACGTCATAATGATGCATATGTATTATTTATTATACACATACCTATAATATGTATGTATTACGTATTATATGCATATGTATAAAGTTCTTTAACATCACTAAAACGCACTTAAAGGAATAGGGTTCCATAAATAGTAGGGAGATTTTCCATATTGACCAGAGTGCTATTGAGATTAGAATTCTGACATTTATAATAGACCGGTAGGCGTCTGCGCACACCATCACCTCATCGAGTCTACAGCTGAAATACTGAGATTAGTTAAAACTAGATTAGTACATTAAAATGCAACTGGTCTGTTAAGTCGTATCTTGGTAGAAACAACCTGAAGACCTAATTTTAGCGGGTGACTGATAGGTTTACTATTGTATTTTCCTGCATCCAAAAGTATGGAAACATGGAGGAATGGGTGCAGGAAAACACAATGGAAAATCCACCAATTAACCGGTAAAATCGGGTCTGTAGGTGGTTTCCAGAAAGATATGACTTGGCAGACCAGTTACATTTCAATACACTAATCGATATTTAACCAAATTTAAAATTTCAGCCGTCAACTCGATGAGGTGATGATCTGTGCAGACGCCTCCCGGTCTTTAATAAAATTTGTTTTAAGGAAGTAAAAGATAGAAAGATGGACAGATAAACTGAAAGATTTGCCTTATTAAGATTTTTGTAAAAGCATATACAATTTCATTCAGCTTGAAATCATGTAACACCTTTATAACTCAGGCTAATTTTCTGTAATCGAGTTTTGGCAACCAACATATCTGATCTAGAACTATAATCTTTCTTTTACAGATTTAAAATTAACAATAAATTAACAGTAAGTAGGCTAATAATACAATATAATAACCTTAGCAGCGGACTTCGGACACCGCATGTGTCGCACATCGTTAAAGACAACTTTATTAGTTACACATTTCATTTAATTAAAAGCAGATTTTTAAACTTTCATATGAGAATTAGGATATTTTCCCACTACTAGGGGGCTCTGCCCCCTACGAGCTACGCTCGTCAATCCCCGTTCAGACACCGGAGACTCTAAAAGTACGCTAATTTGATCGGCTTTAAAAAGATTTCGGAAGATTGAATTATAATTTAAAAAACAATGGCGATCTCCCTATAAACGGATTTCTATTCATTTCTCTTTGACTGGGGAATTTTAAGGCCAAATCCGCTGCGGTACTACTTGCGGAACCCGTCGACCAATTTCGCCAAATTATATAAATCGCCAAAGCGGTCGCCAAATTATACAAATTGACATCATTTTTATTTTAAATAACGAAAGAACAAATAAATCACTGCAACATTAATAAAAATACAAATAAAACGTCGAAATAAAAATAACTTGATGGCGTAGACACGTGTAACTTGCTTAAAGTCAAGTTAATGTCACATTTACGATCAACCATTATTGACATTTTATCTTATAGTTTGGCGAATGATAGATTTTTGGTCGACGGGATAACTAAGTAGTACCAAAAATACATATGTTAATCGCTGTTTTCGTCTTTGATTAAGTAAAATAAGATAAACATTTCAAAATAAGCTAATTATAAAAGGAATTAAGTAAACAGAAACTTTGTCTCCCAATATTTTTTAAATAAGACATTTTAAATTAATCGTTTTTAATCTGAAGTAATAACGACCAAACTATTCTTTCTCTTTTTAATATTCACGTGAAAATACTTGTGTTAGAAATGAAATATTATTTGCGCTTTCCTAACAAAAATAGTTGAAAAGTATCCTCTCAAAGTATCAAGTAAAAGTCTCGCGCTATTTTTAAATTTCAACTGTTTTGCAATATTATTTTTTGTTCATTTTACGTAATAACTGTAATGTAACGTAAATATGACGTAATTTCTCCTATTTAAGACTTCTAACGCATGTTAATAAATTTATTATTTTACAAATTCCTTTCTCTCTTAAAATTCACGTGTAATTATAGTTTTTATGACGTAATTTTTAATAAGTTCCTGCTTTTTGTACATAATTATTTAATTCTAATTCCAAATGTTTTTTTCTATTTATAATAGTCACGTGTAAATAAATTTTTAATTTATTACACGTATAATTTTTTTTTTTTTTTTTTTTTTTTGAAGCAAACATTATTGTTTCCGCTGTTTATATAGTTGGCAACAGTTTAAATTAATATCACTTTCTAAAATCTTTAAAAAATATCTCTAGAAATCCTGAAAATTTGAATTTAAAATAGAAATAAAACCTCAAAAAATTAACCAAATTAAAAAAAAGAAAACAGTCTACACACCGGGAACTTCAAACGTATAAAATGATCTAAAAATGATTAAATTCCTATGTACAGTTTTTGCTCCTATAAAACTGTTTTAATGGAACGACTTTGTCCAACTTTGGCATTAAATATCTCTTAAAATAAATCTTCGATTTGAAAACTGTGTGCATCAGCGTGTTTATCAAACATTTCTGTATAATACTACCGATTTTCATATTTTTGTATGCGTTATTTTTCGGAACAGATGTCATATTCGCCCCATATTGGCGCGATTTTTTTCTGTCGCCAATATCATATAGGCAACAGGTACTTAACTTGCGCCAAAGTGCTTGATGTGGTAACCCGGATTATGTTGTTTATGCTGTTGATGTTTTCGCCAAATTGGCAACCGAAAAAAATCGCGCCAATATGGGGCGAATATGACATCTGTACCAATTTTTCTTAATATTAACGAAGAAAGACCTCCGGTCACAAAAAATTCAAAACCGGCGGCGGCGGTGACAGCGGTAGTTACTTTTTTTTTAGAATAGAGAGATAGGGACCTTGGCGTTTTTTAAAAATCTTGGCGCAATTCGGACTTCAGAAACTGAGATATGTGGCACAGATGTCATATTCGCCCCATATTGGCGCGATTTTTTCTGTCGCCAATATCATATAGGCAACAGGTACTTAACTTGCGCCAAAGTGTCGTTATTTTGTTTGATGTGGTAACCCGGATTATATTGTTTATGCTGTTGATGTTTTTGCCAAATTGGCAACCGAAAAAAATCGCGCCAATATGGGGCGAATATGACATCTGTACCAGATATGTTGCCAAATGATGTAAACAACTATGAAAACAAACCTGATGAACTTTTATGTAATTTATATATGTTATATATATATATATGTATATACATATAAACATTTTATTTATACACGTATAAAATATAGTTTTTTATATACAAATTATTTATGTTGGTATACAAAAATAAATAAACGGGTTCCTTACATTAAATAAATTGTATACATATGGGGAAAATTGCTTGTGTATATGACACACTAGATAGGTTGCCAGAAAATACGTTATTATCAAATTTCTTTTCTCGTCAAGGCTATTTTCTCTATTTCGCCAAGGCTACAAATCGGAAACATACCGAATTGCGGTTATATTTTGTTAAATGTTTTAGGTACAGATGTCATATTCGCCCCATATTGGCGCGATTTTTTTCTGTCGCCAATATCATATAGGCAACAGGTACTTAGCTTGCGCAAAGTGTCGTTATTTTGCTTGATGTGGTAACCCGGATTATGTTGTTTATGCTGTTGATGTTTTCGCCAAATTGGCAACCGAAAAAAATCGCGCCAATATGGGGCGAATATGACATCTGTTCCATGTTTTATTGTTTTAATATCGTGAATATATCATAACCTATACTGATTAAAATGTTTAGGTATATTCATTTTTTTCTATTTAATAAACATCTTTGGAAAAGCATATATATAAAGTTTTATTCTGTTTGAAATTACGTGACCCCTTCAAAACTCTCTAATCGAGTATTGGCGACCAACATTGGCGCAATTAAATGTGAAGGAACTGTTTACGGCCAAACCAACACCCCCTGTTTTAAGGGTTTAGAGGCGGAATTTCTGTGTTTTCAGATTTTTCTGGTTAATTGTGCTACAAACCCGACTTACTTGTGAAATTTCATGATTCTACGACTTTTAGAAGTACCTTAATTATTTGATGATGCGAAGTGAGTCAGTGACAAAAAAGCGCTTTTTCGGAATTTAATATTTCGAAAACTACTAAATACAGAAACATGAAATCGTGGAATCTTAGTTTAGTGTGATCATACGAACATGTGTATAAAAGAAAAAATTCTATATCTCTCCCTAAAACGACGTTATGAGGGGGTGAAAAGTATGCCGAAATGGTTCAGGAAAAGGTAGCTTACGGCTTGTGCGAACTTGGCGGACGCACTGCCGTGCTCCCAGATACATTTTGGAATTCATTAACACTTTAATAATAACTAAATAAACGTCCTTGAGTGGCCCACTACTGGTGCGTTTACCTTAGGTTAACATGAGATTTCGGATCATGAGAGGGACAATGAAGCGGCCTTTTAAAGCTTTTCTGAAATTCAAACTTCGCTATTTTGTGATACAAGATGGTTATAATTAAAGTTACCCTGTTTAGAACTACGTAGAGTCCGCTCTGGTTGACAGAGTTCGACGAAATTTGGAATATAAGTTAAATGGACTATGGTGAATTGAAATCTGCAATAAAAAATTAGTTCAAATTTCGATCGATAGATGGCGGTTTTCATCTACGAGAAAGGAATTTATGCAAATTTGGAGCGGTTTAAAAAGCCAGTAGTCGCTGTCGTAAGGTCATTCTGCATCGAGCCGTTAGAGAAGAAGGAACAAGAGTTACTGGTGAAGTTGGTTTATCAGAATGACAGTAATTTGTCAATTGCACTGCGAGAACATCAACGCTTGAAAGGCTTATGAAAGGGCAGGCTTTGAAAAAGATTATATCTAACTTCGAAGAGACTGGGGAGCTGGGTGTGCTGCAAGGAAGAGGACGGAAACGGATTTCGAATGAAACTGCCGAAGAAGTCGCTCTTGCCGTGGTCAACAGAGCGTCCGGTTCCCAATATTCTTCGACAAGTGTTCGAACTGTGTTACGTGATTTGTCTCTCCCTTGGTCTACAGTACGAAACATTATATACAATATTCACGCTGTATATTGAACCCTACAGACCCTGACACATGAACTCAATTTGCGAGGATATTTTTGGCCAGAATAACTGCTGACAACGCATGACCTTGGAACATTTGGTGGTCGGACGAGGCGAATTTTACCCTAGATGCAGCGGTGAATACTCAGAACTGTCGCGTATGGAGTACTGCAAATCCTAATATCGTACATGAATAGTCTTTGCAGCCTGATCACATTACTGTATGGTGCGGCTTTACGGCTGATTTCATTTTTCGTCCCTATTCTTTCGAGGATTTCACTTCTCATGATCCTAAATGGTGTTCAATTACGGGTACTCGTTACTGCGATCTCCTTCAGCAGCAGGTCATTCCATCCGTACAAGCGTGAGAGTGTTTAGAGACTACCGTATTCATGCAAGATGGTGCATCACCTCGCATAGCCCGAGCAGTGACGGCACTGCTTCGTACCCACTTTGGAGATAATCGGGGACTTTCGAAAAGTTTTTCGACAACCTGGCCTTCTCGGCCTCCGGACTTGAATCACTGTGATTTCTGGTTGCGGAGATTCCTGAAAGATCATGTGTGTGGAGGAAGCATACGGACTCTAAACGCTTTGAAAGCAACCATAACTCGTCATGTTGCGCAATTGATCAAGAAACCCTTCGCGCTACAGTTGAACACACTATAATACACTTTAAACATGTGCTTGACGCAAATGGAATGCACATTGAACATATTCTGTAAATAAAAAAAGTTTTACGTTTCCAGTTTGAGATTTCTGGTCTTCATGCGCCTCCTTCTCACCTGGTGGTCGAAATTTGAACTAATTCTTTTATTGCAAATTTCATTGCCCCATAGTCCATATAACTTAATATTTCAAGTTCCATCGATATATGCCAAACAGAGCGGACTCTATGTAAGTCTAAACAGGGTAATTTTAATTATAACCACCCTGTACATTCACAAAATCATTCTTACGAATAAGCAGAGCATATTTTAAGGAATTTTCACTGGGCGACAAAAGGTTTGGCTTGTTGTCTCAAGCAAATGTCCATAAATTACCCATCCCCCGCACCCCAATAACCACAAACCAAATAACAAAATCGACTGTCTGGGAAACTTCTATACCTTATTATTTATGTCTATTGTACTTCTTCTGTTGTTGGTTTGGTTAACCACTAGTTATAAACTACAAAATCTTCATTGAATCATGAAAACCGCCTCATTTATAGCTAGCTAATGTTAAAGAAAGGTTACATTCTCAGTTCAGACTAATTGTTAATCGTTATGTTAGTAATGAAATAAACATATTTAACCTACTAAATTCGTATAAATTAAAACTTAATGTAAGAAAGTTTTCTTCTAAATTCATGTTACAATGTTGTTTATCTTTTATTAGATTATACACTTTGCTTTTGTTCATAACCATAATGAGGCTAATTAGGCAATTGAAGCCCGAATAAATTCTGAAATTGAAAAGTAAATTTGAAGTGCACCATTAAATTTTTTTTTAGTGAAATAGTACCGTAACTATAGTTTCAGACACAAAGTGGAATGAATCAAAACAGATTCTCCTCTTCATGTTTAAAAACATGAAATTTAAGTATATATATATATGTTAATTTTATAACATGTTTCCAAAATGCCAAATCAAAAATAATTGTAGTAGTTAAACGTGTTTTGACTTTTACATGCTATTGTAATGTTTCTTTTCGGAAAGCAAAACTCTCTGCGCTTTTGCACATGCGTCAGGTCTGCTTTGATGTTATCAAAATAGGGTTGAGCGGAGTTTGTTTAGCTGCGTTTGGCTGAGTGCCAATCTTAGTGACAACAAACAAGTGAACGCCTATGTAGAACTTCGGAAAATACCCATCTCACAAGGAGAGGTTCCGAGGTTGGTGTCACCGAATGCGATGAACATTTGTGTTTCGATAGAGTATAGTTAGTACATAAATATATGACAGTCATTAAGCGCAACCCCCTGGGGGGTCTTGGGAAAATAAGTCGCAAAGTTTAAGCTACGTTTTATAATAGGGTAAATTTCCTTCTTTGGCAAGCGGCTCCATGGTGTGGTCGGCAGCATGCTGGATTTGAGTTTTTTCTACCCGACTCGGACTTGTTTTTCGGAACGAAAATTTTTATCTATCATTTTCGAACCGCAATTGAGAAAATATGTATAATAATTGAAATTTATGAAAAATATGAATTAAATGTATATTTTGTAGCATATAAGTGCTTTTTTAACTACGAAGCTTTGCATGTTTAAATATATAATGAAAAGAAAGAAAATAAAATACCCGCATATTTATGTCTATAGACCAGAAATTTTTTGTTGTTATTTAAAACTATTTACAGTTATTTCAACGAATATCTACAAATTTTAACAGAGAAATAAAGTAAATGAACAAATATATTATTTTCATTTTGTTTCCTCATTCAAATATTTCATGGTTTATTAAAAATATGTATTTTTATATTAGGTAGCTTTCATTACAAAAAGCTACCTATTGCAGCCGTTCGGAGGAAAGCGATTTCAAAAAATTTTGGTATATTTTCATCGATCATGACCCCCAGACTCCGAAACCACCCTCCGTTCAAAATTGATAAATATATATAAATATCTGACCTATATCTCACTGTAACTCTCGTAATTATGAACCGATTTCGATGTAATTCGGTATGTACATAGTACATACCAATGTCTCAACCGAGTTCGTTGGCCAGCTTCATCTGCCGTTTTGTTTCAAAATGGCGGCCATTTAAAATTTAAAAAAAAATTTAAAATTTGAAATGTGGTACCAAAAAATTGAAAATGGAAAAAAAAATTTTCTTATGTATTTGACCCTTATACAAAGATTTCGGAGCAGTTTTTGTTTCGTCTATATCTTAAAAGATGGCTGAGTTATAGCATTTTGAATTTCTAGCGTGGCTGACATTTTGAAACGTCCTGAATTTTGTCATGCGATAAAAGGCGTATTTATGAACAGATTTGGATGTAACTTCGTTTATACATAGTACATACCAATGTCTCGACCGGGTTCGTTAGCCAGCTTCATCCGCCATCTTGTTTAAAAATGGCAGCCATTTAAATTTTTAAGAAAAATTTAAATTTGAAATGTGGTACCAAAAAATTGAAAATTAAAAAAATATTTTCTTATGTGTTTGACCTTGATAAAAAGATTCGGGAGCAGATTTTGTTTCGTCTATATCTTAAGAAATGGCTGAGTTATAGCATTTTGAATTTCTAGCGTGGCTGACATTTTGAAACGTCCTAATTTTTCTCACGTAATGACAGGCATATTTATGAACAGATTTGGATGTACCTTGGTGTGTACATAGTACATACAAATATCTCGACCGAGTTCGTTGGCCAGCTTCATCCGCCATCTTGTTTCAAAATGTCGGCCATTTAAAAAAATAAAAAAATTTAAATGACATACCAAAAAATTGGAAAATGAAAGATTTTTTTCGTATGTGTTTGACCTTAATACAAAGATTCCGGAACAGTTTTTGTTTCGTCTATATCTAAAAAAATGGCTGAGTAATAGCATTTTGAATTTCTATTGTGGCTGACATTTTAAAACGACCTGATAACAGGCGTATTTATGAACCGATTTGGATGTAACTTAGTCTGTACATAGTACATACCAATGTCCGGACAGAGTTCGTTGGCCAGCTTCATTCGCCATCTTGTTTCAAAAGGGTTGCTATTTAAAAAAAATTAAATTTAAAATGAAGTATTAAAAAATTGGAAAATGAAAAAGATTTTTTTATGTGTTTGGCCTTGATACAAAGATTCCGGAGCAGTTTTTGTTTCTGAAAATTTGTTCTTTTGTTGATATCTTAAAAAATGGTTGATTTATAGCACTTTGAATTTCTAGCATGGCTAACATTTTCAAACGATCTTGTATTTGTCACGCGATAACACACGTATTCGCCTATTTCGATGTAAGAAGGCATGTGAATAGTATACATCAACACCTCGACCAAGTTCGCTGGCCAGATTCATCAGTCATCTTGTTTCAAAATGGCGGTCATTAAATTAAAATATATATATATATTTAAAGTGAAGTGCAAAAAAATTAGAAATTGAAAAAGGTTTCTTTCTTAAGTATTTGACCTTGATATAAGGATTCAGGAGCATTTTTTGTTTGTCTTTACCTTAGAAAATGGCTCAGATATAGCAGTTTCAATTTCTATTGTGGGTGACATTTTGAAAAATCTGATTTTTTGCATGCGACAGCACTCGTATATATCAACCGATTCCGATGTGAGTGAGCATGTGCACAGCAATTACTAAGGTCTTGACCAAGTTCACTGCTTAGCCTCATCCACCATGTTGTCTTAAAATGGCAGGCACTTTAAGAAATTGCCGAATTTGGCAGCCAAATATAAGTTACTTAAAAGAAAAGCAGCTTGGATAAAGCTGACTAATTTCGCAAAATTCTCATTCACTATATTGATAAAAATTAGTATTGAATCTCCTATATTCGGTTTCCACTAAATTGAGCTTCGTGTGTTTGAATGATATAAGTTGGCTTTTTAAAAATAAGGAATATGAAAGCTACCTCTTCCTCCCGGCACTGGCCGGAAGGACTTTCTTTAATATGATTTTTTAAAGTCTGGGATTCTTGATTTTTAATTTGAATAAGTGTCTACGTAGTAGTTTCTTTTGGAAATCATTTTTTTCTTGTTTAATATTATGTCAGTTTAATTATATAAATACTTTTTTAAGTGCGAATCTTTGCATGTTTATATATTTAATGAAAAGTAAAGACAAAATAAATAAATAATAATAATAACAAACTAAAAAAAAGTCAATTGGAACTTTTATAGACCATAAAATTAAGCTAATTTTAAAATTTATTTACTGTTATTTACATAAATAAGCTACTATTTTTCACAGAGAAATAAATGTATCATTTTTTACCAACTAGCTTTTTAACTTTTGATTTTTTTAAATCTTGGATTCTTATGATTATAGCTAGAATAACTGTCTTTGTACTTAAAAATAAGTTCTAAAAATATACTGAACTGCGGAAAATAGTTATTACGTAGGTAATAATTACAAAACAAAAAATCCGAAATTAAAAAAGTCATATTAAGACTTTTAAAAAGGGTATTAAAAAAAATCATCAAATATTCGAAATACTTTCATATAGAAACAAAATTAAAATAAAAGAATCATTCATGCATTTATATCGTGTTTTAATTTATTTCTCTAAAAAATAGTTGATTATTCATTGAAATTACTGTAAATAATTTTAAATAACAAAAAATTTCTGGTCTATGGACATATAAATATGCAGGGTTTTTTTCATTATATATTTAAACATGCAAATTTTCATAGTTAGAAAAAGCACTTATATGCTACAAAACATACATTTAATTCATATTTTTCGTAAATTTCAATAATTATACATATTTTTTCAGTTGCGGTTCGAAACTGATTGATAAAAATTTTCGTTCCGTAAAACAAGTCCGAGCTGGCTTTGAACCCGGGTAGAAAAAACTCAAATCCAGCATGCTGCCGATCATGCCACGGAGCCGCTTGCCAAAGAAGGAGATTTATCCGATTATAGACTGTAGCTTAAACTTTGCAACTTATTTTCTCAAGACCCCCTGGGGGTTGCGCAATATGGCTGTCATATATTTATGTTCTAGTTCTAACTATACTCTATCGAAACACAAATGTTCATCGCATTCGGTGATACCAACCTCGGACCCTCTCCTTGTCAGCGTAACACCCCTTTGGATAGTAGAATTGTCTCAGAGTACTACGCACGTCTTTCGAAAACGAACAAAAGAGTGGAACTATACAAGGAAACAGATTTTGCTCTTTGTGTTTAAAAAATCTTTCTCCATTTTAACTCTATTTGTAAAATATTTTCAAAATGCTACAACAATAATGACAATGGTTTAAGATTTTTATACAAAGGACTGTTTTATGCAAATAGCTGAATTAAACAGGCAAGGAAAACGATTTTGGTCTTTACGTATTAAAAATTAATTAATTTTTAGGGCTCAGTGCTTAAAAAGTAAAAACGGAACCATTACACTGGTCAACAAATTTGAACGAACTTTTGCTCTGTCCTAAAACAGAAATTAGTTGTTTTTTATGCTGATTCCGAATCTAGTTTAAATTTACTCCAGCACGTCAAGTTCGAGATATATTTGCATATTTCAATTTATGCAAATTTAGTAAATTTTATACAGTTATTTGCAAATTCAAGGTATAAAGCAATATCAGACAGGATTTTTTGTTTTATGTTATGATTACTACCTAATTTACTTCACGAAAACGTTGTTTCTGAGATTATACTGACATGCGAGTGTGAAAAATTGTACCTAATTTGCATATTTTTCACGTTTTTCTAATAATGTTTCTTGACGTTCAAATGTTTTTGCCGCACGAGTATGCTAATATGTTTCTAAACAAGTTTTTTGAGCTCATTTCAAATCTTGTATCTGTTTTCTTCTATCACGTCTAGATTTTGAAAAAAGTGAAATTTGAGTTTTTCGTCAAAAAAGCCAGAAATAGCTTTTTATGATACTTTGTATGATAAACTTCAACTAGTTAGGATAGATTCTACTACTTATTTTTTTTCCGATTATATAATTTTTTGTTTATGTCTCTGATATGAATCTGACCCTGTTCACCTTTTTGTCAATCAGTTACACACCCCTAAAAAAGCATCTTATATCAAACCTGTGTTAATGCCGTGCAAAAGTAGAAATTCATCTTACTCAAAAACTAGACATGACATAAGAAAACAGACTGCAGATTTGAAATCAGCATAAAAATCTAGTCTAGAAAAACATTACGTCTATTCTGTGGGTACTATTTTAAAGTTGACAGTGATGTAAACATTACACCATTGAAAAATATGCAAATTAGGCTTAATAACTGATAAAAAATGTTAAGAATATGCAAATCGTGACATTTATCTGAAGAAAATAGTCAAGTAGTTATTATCTAGATAACGTAATTAGATGTGACATATATTGTATCTAAAATTTGCATAAAATAGCACAAAAAGCTTAAATTTGCATAAATTTAAATATGCAAATTTTTCAAAACCTGGACCACCTAGTGATAAACGGAAAGCATATTCGGAATCAGCTCCAAAAACTGATCTTGAATCAACTAATTTTAGTTCTAGGACAAAACCACTGTTGTACAGTGTTATAAGATCACCCCTGTGTCTGTCTGTCTGTCTGTCTTTCTGTCACAGCCATTTTACTCGTAAACTATGGAACGTGGAAAGTTGAAATTGGGTAAGTAATAAAGACTATTGACCCACATATTTACAGATTATTAAACATTCACAAATATTTAATAATGAAATTAGGGAAAAATGTAGAGGGCTAATTAAGTTACTTGAAAAAAAATCTTTTATTTATATGTCGTGCGGGGTATCGTGTAAAAGCTTTTGTAACGCTTGTGAAGAATCCAATGGGATTCACAAAAAAAGTCCCATATATTTTCAAATAGAACTCTAGATAGGAAGAGCAATGTATAAGCATAACAGCTCAAAATATTTCTAAGTCTCAAGGTTCTGCAGGAAATGATAAAAAGAATCAATCCATCTAAACCAATCTTAAAGGTTGACGGAAAAGTAGAACGGCATGAAAAAAAGAGGAGTTATGGAATCCCTTTTAAGTAGCAAGTTTGCCGATATTTTCCCAGGACAATTTAAAAATGAAACTAGATGCGAAATTTTCTCACGCTAGCAGCGAGGGTCTCTCTTGGCCTATGAGATTGAAGCTTGTTAGTGATGTCATTCAACCTACACTCTGACTGGGCCATAGATAGCCTTTGTTTTAGAAAAGGTGAATTTGAACGAACAGAGAAAAGAGGGAGATGCGTTTTTGAATCCCAAGGAGAGAGCTGCTCTCTGAGTTGGGAGTTGAGTTTTCGGATAGATCCGAAGAGATAGAAGAATCTGCCGTTTCAGGCTGGGTAAGATTTCTCCAGTGGAAACCGCGAGATATTGTGTAGTTGACAACAGACTGATATACACCAGAAAACAGAGGCAGCTGTTTCTTACCAGACTATCGTGACAAGATTTTGGATTTGTATCGAGAAAGAAGTTAATAGAATTTGAATGTTAATCGTATACACTGAACATTAAGTCTTTAATGAACATTGTCATCAGCTGAAAGTACCCAAAAATATAATGTAGTTGTAAATACAAGTAATTAATCAAGAAATATTCATTTATTTTATGCATTTAAATAAATTGTTTGATTTAATTATTACTTGGGCCTCCGCTTGACTGAAGTTCCACGCTACCACTTCCTCCTGTTAGTCGAAGGTTTTACACGCTGCACCCAAAAATATATTTTTTTAAATTTTCGATATGATATTTTCAGAGATATCGTCGAAAATGTAGTGCAAAAATATATATCCCCCCCCCCCTCATCTCTATTTCAGAATGAAATGGAGAGTTTCAGTTATGAAAAAAATAGAGATAGTAGACGTTAATTTAAACCTTGCAGGAAAACTATAGCGATTACCCTAGGTCGCATAGTTTTTGAGAAAAGCACACTTTTCCGTTACATACAAATTTCGATTTGCGGGCATTCAGCAAAGGTGTTGAAGAGCGCTGAGAGTACATATTGTAGCAGAAGTATAAAAGCATTATTGATAATGCTTTTCGAAAACAATCGTCCGTAATTAGCGGAGGTATTAACCCTTAAAGACACTGATGGTTTGGACATACATAATGGCGGGGGCGGAGTATTCTATGTACCATCGGCTTTTAAAGCCCAGATGACAACTTTTAATTATATATTTACGTAATGCAATGTCCAGTAGCAGTATAAAAGCAATAAACGTCAAATTGTTAAAAACAGACTAATTTAATTAATCACATAAATACTATGGGATTCGATACTAGTTTGCATTGAGTGGATCTCTCAATAAGCCTCCCGTGAACTTAGCAGTGAATTAAAAAAACTATCTGGAAAAACGCGGCATGGACCAAGACGGCGTTGCAACTTTGCGACCTCCTTTCGAAGCGTGCTTAGCACAATGCCAAGTTTAAACTTTGAACAAGGGTTTTATTTTAGCTACACTGTAAAAAGAAAAGATTATTACTACGCTGAATTTAATTTTATGAAATGCCAAATTAAGTTTAAATAAGCTCTACTTTTATTGTCTGTACCGACTTAAGTCCATCGTAAACAGACTAGGATAAGATTAAAAAAAGAGTTATACAGAATAGCAATATTTGATATTATTTAGGCTTCATATCTCTTTGAACTTTTATGCTATACCCATTCATACTTTTCTAGTATATACAGCTATACTCAACCCTACGTTGTATAGTTTTTTACAAAGCCGTAATATTCCTTTAGCAGATTTTTTTTTTAATAATGCAGTTAATAATTCATATATTTATTGTATGGAACCCTCTGAGCGCGAGTAATACTCGCACTTGACAGTTTATTAATAATGTTTCCAAAATGCTACAATAATAATTACGACCGTTAAGCTTTTACAAGCTTAGCAAAGATTTTTTTGAGAAAATCATGATTCTGATAAGTTTCTTTGTCTGGAAGCTTTCTGCTTCTTTCTTTGATCTTTAGGAACATTGCAACAACAGGTCTTGGATCATAAAACACTATTCTAATTCAATTAAGAGCAATGAACATCATTCAGTTTAAAGTTTCTCTTGATAGTTCCGACTGTTTGTTGGATTTAAGCGTTGTATGTATGGTCACATATCTTTCTGTGCCAGCACTAACAGGTGTCAAAAAAATACGACTGCACCAATTTGTTGAAAACAGAGTGAGGTTGAGACGACTTAAGGCAGTAAGAGATTCTTGCTGTTGATGAGGTCATCTATGAAGAAAGACGTGACCTCAGCTGCGTACAAAGTTTTTCAGCTGTGTACAAAGCCTTTAATTACATTATCAGTAAAACAGGCGACTTTGTCTTTACCAAAAAGGTTCTCGACATCAAAACGGTCTATACTAGCAACCTCTGTTGGTCTTCTTGTATTTCAGAAAAATATCTTTCCAGTTGATTATTTGATCTTCTTCTAAAATTTGGGAAATATATTCTTTACAACTCAGTACAGTTTCTTTTCTCACTGCAGTTAGAAACTAATGAGGTGTTAACTTTACGTCTTCGAGGATTTTCTTCAACATCTGAATCACATTCAGATTCCTTAGTGCCTTCATTCATTTCCATCAGCTGTTCCTCGTATCCAGAAAGATAACACCCATCTACTATAATTTCTTACTTCAACTTCTCAGACAGTGCAATTTAAGACCTTAGACTGCCTTTCTCAGTTTTTCAAAGTGTTTCAGATGATCTAGCATTAGGCATGACATGCGTTGTTGTTCACTATGTTTCATCTATAATCGGAGGAACCCGCAAGTGATGAGTCAAGAGGTTGATGACTCACAATCTTTTCCGAATGAATTTGCACAAGAGGAAGATTGTGCCATACTGCTTTTGCTAAGTTTTTAAAGTATTCTACGAACCATACTTCAAAATATGCAGGGAAACGAAAGGCAGTTTGGATTTCTGTTACAGCTATTTTTTTCAAGTTCTTCAAAGTATAGAGCAACAGCTCATAAAATGTTGCTTGAGATTTTATATTTGATTTTCAATGCTAAACTTCGATTACTGATGATTCCAAATCCGACATAGCTAAGTCGGATCTGTGAGCAATGCACCAAACGCAAAGCAAATCTCTGCCTATCTTCTGTTTCATATGAACCCAGAAGCAGCTGTTTTTGCCTGTATTTGAACTTTCCCCAATTGTAGTGAAGCCTGTCAACTTATTTTTTACGACCTTCTCAATGCCCGAATTATCAAATACAATACTGACAGAATCGATGAGGCCTTCTACTCCTCGCTTTCTTGACTTACATTCTCCTGGAAAAACGTGTTTCATTTCTTGTTCATCTGTAATAAATCGTGCTGTAACAAACTTGTTATCAACTCCATATTTCTCAACAAAACCATCTACTTGGATAGCAAAACAATCAGCATTTTGTAACTGTGCTATAGTTTTTTTTTACTGCTATAACAACTGTTGCTATTATTATCTCCTGAGTCACAGAATCAGCTTATGTTATGCACCAGTTTTCAAATTAAAAAATTGCCGGGACCACCTTCTGCCACTGGGCGACAATAGCTTGGTACTGGGCGACACTAATGTCGCCTACTTTATATGTTATTTTATGCTCTGCGAATAAGTGTGTAAAATTTGCAGAAAATTTTATTCAGATTACAAAGAATCGAACAGTACTTATGAAAATATCAGGAAATATCTTAAAAATAGATTTTGAACCGATTTTTGACGGTATGACATCGGTGGAACTGTGGTTTTCGGATAGTGACGTTATAAGTCAATATATATACAGTCGAATCCGAACAAGACTCGTTTTAAGAGACTAGACGAGAGTCGCGTATTAAGCGAAATCGCGTATTAAATGTGATTTGCATAATGTTGCTGGAACGGAACTTATTTATACGTCTAATCGTCTAAATGAATTTTAGAGCTTTCTTTTATATGTTTATGGCCGAAAAAAATGTCTTTTACGCATATTTTGTTTAAAATGTAACTGTATTCAAGTTTAACTCATTTTTTGATTTTATAAGACCGACGGAAATAACTGAAAAAGAAATATGCATTCAAAAATAATTTTATTTTTTTACAACTAAAAATGACTTTCCTGTTAACCTAATTTTTTTAACACAAGCCAAAAAAAATCTTTGCAGAACAACCCTGTTATTAAAATCATATTTAGTACTTGCTTTAATGAGTACCCTTGTAATCGGTCCATGATACATGTATTTAAAAATATGCTTGTTAATCTTTCTTTAAAAAATATTTTGTAAGCACGGCAAAAAGTAAACGAAACGTAAAAGAAATATGTAACCACAGACGCATTTGTTCAGTCTTCACCAATTTCAGTCTTCTTTTTTTCAATTCCTACTATTAGCTCACACTCTCCCTATATTTATTTATATATTTATATATTTATCTTGTACAAATTTTCAATCGTTAATAAAATACTCATTATTCATCCTATCAGGTTGAAATAAATTTTTTTAAACTTGTACTGGATGACAATTGATGTTAATAAAGTTTTTTCAAATATTAATTAATTAATTAAATTTTAATTAATTAATTTTAGTTTTGCATGGGAAACAAAATGGCCGCCATTGGTTATTGAATTTCAATGAAAGTATTTTCAATAAGGGTTACCGTAGGGGGACCTGTTCTGTCGCCAAATACCGCCAAGTTTGTCGCCAACTTGGCAATATATCGCCAAATTTGGCGGCCAAAATGAGTCGCCAAAAGTGACGCCAACTTGGCGATATTTGTAATATTTCGCCCAATTCCCATAGAGTTCCATTGTAAACCTACTTGCTTATAGAAAATCAACAAATTGAGATATTTTAATGCAACAAAAACTCATATGAGCTTGATTATATTAAATTTTTCTTTGATGGCCTAAGTAGGAATTGACTTTAAAAATAAAATTTTTATATTACTTGTTTTTTTTTTTTGTTTTTTTTTTGTTTTTTGTTTTTTTTGCCCAGTCTTTGTTCAACATCTGGATTTCGTAAAATGCCGTCTATTGTGATGGAAGCGCATCACGATGGCTATAATATGAATGATGAAACATATTAGTTGTATAATACACATTAAAAAAACTTCACTAACAATGAATATAATCATCTCTAACCATAGTAATTTTTATGAAATATATGAACAATATGTTGAAGGCATTTGTAACAGCAGATAATGTCAGAATTGGCGGAGGATTGGGTTCTTCTGCGTCCTTGCCTTTACTTCCTTCGTTCTTGGAGTCAATGACACACTTAAAGAGATATCATTTTTACGTCTTTGACAATGTCTTATAAACTTCCAAAGACACTTGTACTGATGCCTTCATGATGTCAATTAGTTTTCGAGGAAGGTCTGTTTTTTGCAGATACATTGACTCACAGCAATTCAATATTGGGGTTGAAGATGGTCATCAGATTCTTTGCGCTGAACATTACTTTTTGTGTAAAACTAACCTTCTGGAAACAGTTTGCAATGTTTTAGGTTTGCCGCTATCTCAATACGTGCTGACGCTGCATTCTATCTAGAAAACTGACAGATGCCAATTTTTCATTTCTATATTGCTCCACGAGGAACCGATGAACTAGACAGTTTTGCTAGTTTTGTCTCTTGGTCTTAGTTACGCCTCGATCCATTTGGGGGCATATTCCTCGAATATGGTGACAAAAACTCGACGTGAACGTTTTTAAAACACAGAATGTTCTTTGGGCGGTCGTGGCAATTCTTCAGAAATAACATTAACTTCCCACATTTTTCCTGTTTTCCTATAGATCTAAGTTGAGCATTTATAAGACGGAAAGATCATCCAGTCATCTAAGTCTGTTTCTTGGTTTGCATATTCAAATAGAGCAAACGGTCCTTTTTCTTTTCTCAATCAGTGGGGTTTTCGTGATTTATCAAGCATGAAGATCTTCCGTTTTTTCCGTGCTGTCTGCATTTCTTCCGACAAGTACTCGAACTTCCCTCCAGTGTATTTGTCCATTTTCACAGTGAATGATTTTATCAGGCATCAATTTATTACTTTGAAGAATAGTGCAAATTTAACCATATTAACACGTTAAGCGCCACGTCAGCCCCCGGTGGCTGACAGCGAACTTTCCGTTTAAAACGCGTCATTCACCGATGGCTGACGTCTTTCAGTTTTGTATCATACACTGTTAAAAATTTGCAGCATTCTGGCAGGTCATTTGACCGTTTTTTCCGAAAACGGTTGCACAACTGTAATTTAACACTATTCTGACCATATTATTGGCCATTTTATGGTCAGAATATAGTTAAATTATGGTTATGAAACCGTTTTTTCAAAAAACGGTCGAATGACCTGCCAGAATGCTGCAAAATTTTTAACAGTGTATGATACAAAACTGAAAAAATATACATTGTTTTAAATAATTACTGAACAAATATTTAAAATTTACCTACCTTTTATTTATTACAGGATTATACTTTCTTAAAAATTACTTTAAACATTGTAAAATTTTAGCACTTCAGTGTCAGTCATCGTGACATTCAACGTCTTAATGATACCATAACCATTATACACTTTGGCAGTTTGTGGAAGCACGCTGGTTTTCTAATACTCTACATCTTCGGTGTTCAATGCTGCTACTTTCCCAGAAACATATTTGTATCCGATTCCATACCGATTTTTAAATCAGTCCAACCATCAATTTGACTGGGTTTTATTTTTTTTTTCGAAAGTCTTTGCTATCTATGAAGTCTTCTGTTTCACTACAAGCCATTAAGGGGGCTAGTCACTCAGCTTCCGATTTCCCCTCACTAATGTAAAGTTTATGGGCATTTGATGCATTCGTATATTTAAAATATGTCCTCGGGAAATTAATATTTTAACTTCTATTTTTTGTGCACACTTGCTAAAAGTTGTCTCTTTTTTTATTAGTTCTCAAAGTATTTCTAAAGTATAAACTTAATTTTATATAAAGTGTTGAAATCTTACTCACAGTTCGCCCGCTCTTAACACATAAAATATTAAATTCGGCATAGATTTTAGAAATATTTTTTAACTCTAAGAAAAAAAAGAGACATCCTTTAAGAAGAGTATACAGAAAAAGGATGCTAAAAATATGAATTTCCCGAGAAGATATTTTAAATATACGAATGCATCAAAAGTCCATAGACTTAACATTACGGAGGAGAATTCCGAAGCTGAGTGACCAGCCCCCTTAAGAGACACATGTTCAAAGCTCGAGTTCGAGTATACCAGTCAGACAATATTCTTTACACGCCTTCTTAGTTCTTGGGATTGGGGAGGGGGGATATTTCCATTTTCTTGAAAAAATAAGCAACCGCAATTTTTTCGATTTTGCCTGATTTTATAGCAATATATATAAAAGTGATTAAGAAATATTTGTTGATTTTGCGAATGAATTTTTTCATTTGCCATGTTTTTTTATATATAACATTTAATTTATCTGATACATATAGCATCTTCCTTTGATTCTATGACTATTCTCCATATTGACAGAAATTTTGTTAAAACTCGATAACACGATGAGAAAGAAAGTAATTAGGAAATGGAAGTGAAAACGAAAGAACCTTTCTTTTCTCTTTAAATGCGTTTAAAAGCACACAGTACCAACGAACCTTTATTTACTATGGTGTACGAGAATCGACAACATACACCACGCAAAGAACAAAGAGTAAGTAAAAATATAAACAAGAAAAATTCGTCTATCTTTCTCTACTTCAGAAAAAAACTTACACGAAACGAGAGAAGGAGCATTAGGACACAGGATCAAAGAAGAGTTGCGGTGTGTTCATTTAGCTCATCCTAATTTTTATCCGTCGATTACAGATTCTATAAAAGGTATTTCTGTTCTCGGATTACTCTTATACTCACAGACCACCTAATATACGGCGTTTGCCTAGAAATTGAAGTCTGTTTTGAATTTCTATTTCCATATATTTTGAGTATAATTATACCTTTATATATAACAAATATTCCATCTTTACGAAAATGAAATTGCAATACGCTGCCATTAAATTTTCTTACGTAGTTTATTCAATATTAGTAAAAGCAACTCCAATAAGATAACTCCAATAAAAATAACTTCAATATTTATTTAAATTTTTCAATTTTTATATGAAAAACTTTTTTAAAAACTAGAAAAAACAATCGAAAATGTTCTCGAGACCCCCTCCGAAAAGGTGCGTGCTCAGGGCTCCGAAATCCGAAATTGAAAGAGAGGCCACTAAGTTTTTGCGTAATATTACACGATTTTTTTTTTTTTTTTTTTTTTTTTTTTTTTTTTTTTTTTTTTTTTTTACTTGCTGTTCATATAATTATTTCATTCTGTTATAATAAAGTTATTACTGTGGTCACCTCTTATTCATCTTCGTTTTATTAATTTAATTTAGTGTTATTTCAAAAAAGTCAAAATAAAGGTGTATTTTCAAGATTTTTTTTTAATCATCTTAGTTTTATAGTACGTTAAAGCTGCATTAACTTTTATCTTTAGAAAGATATTACATATTAGATTGGATGCACTTCGGTACCAGTCTCTGTTCCAGTAGCTAATTTTTTTTTTTTTTTCTGTGTAACAAGAATTCACATGAAATATAGTTCAATACACCCAGTATTCTTGTAAGAGAAGGTAGTGAGTGGTGTTCCGATAGTTCAAGTTGTCACGCAAACGTTCATGCAGACATATCTCTTCGTAGTAAGTATCAGGTTCGTAAAGCAATTAATTAACTCAAGCAGGTTCATATTTCACTTTTTACACTTTTCAATTCTACATTCTATTGATCATACAATGAATTCTGCTAAGCAGCCTATTTAGAAAAGCACTCACGACAGTCAAATAAAAATATCTTTTATGTTTTCATTGAAGATCATGTTTTTTCTTTTCTTTTTTTTTCTTTTTTTTTTCTTTTAAGAAATGAAATATAATGAAAAGGAAATTCGATATAACTGGAAATAAACTCAATTTAACGACGTAAATCAAAGTACAGAAACAATCTCTTGTAAGCAGCAAAATTGTGTAAATTTATTAGATAAATACTTTATTATTAGTGACCTATTGGGAATTTTGCTCAAGTTTTATTTATTTTATTTTTTCCCCCATTTACGGCAGAATATGTAATTTATATTTTATTTATTTTATGACGAAATTTCGGGTTTGAATCGAAATATTTTCATTTGGTACCGGTCAAATTAACGGATGTTTATATATTTTGTGTTAAGAGAATACAATTTTTTGCGATAAAATTAAAATGTTATTAAATAAATTGTAGTTATAAAATCATAATAATTTACTGTATGAAGAATAATCAACAGCCTTATTGATTAATAGCGAACAATGTTATATCAGGGTCCAAAGCCTCAAGGAATTCAATACCATTTTTTTTTTCGAAAAGAAATATACAGTCGCTCTAAAAATTGAGTATACATAAACCGATCGTTTCTAAATGTGTGTGTAAAAAAGTTAAATTCATAGGAAAATATTTTAAAATATTATAGATAATAGTGTATCTAGTTCTCTAACAAGATATCAAGAAAAAAATACAAAATACTAAAATGGTTTTTATGAAAAAATTTCAAAGACTGTAGAAAGCAAAAAAAAAGAGTCACAAAATTGAATATACACTTTTATTAAATGTTATATAACAATAAATTAGTACTTTGTAGCATATCCATTTGCTCGAATAACAGTTTGTCAAAGTGTAGACATTGATTTTACAAGAGTTTTTGTGGTTTCCACTGAAATTTTGGCCCATTATTCCTTCAAAACACTTTTCAAGTGCTCCTGACGTGTAATGTGATGCTTTTGAACCACTTTCTCCAATTGAGGCCACAAATTTTCTATTACATTTAAATCTGGGCACTGTGGTGACGTATGCAGTTGCTGGCAACAATTATACATTAGTCACAACTTCACAATTTTAGCTGTATGCTTAGGATCGTTAATCCTACTGGAAGATGAAGTTCAATCCCAAACCTAGCTTGTTGGAGCTAGCTTTAAGATGATTCTGACAAATGTTTAACTATAACATCTTGTCCTTAATTCCACCAATAAAGACAAGTTCCCCAATCCCTCCAGCATCCATGCAGCCCCAAACAAAAACAGATCCACCACCATGTTTGACTGTCTCTATTGTATTATTTTAGAATCCAGCTCAGTCCGAGGTTGCCTCCAAACTTTGAGACGCCCATCGGATCCAAAAAGGTTAAATTTACTTTCATCACTAAAAATCACTGGTTTCTAAAAGTCTTGGGATTTAGACATGTGTTTTTTAGCAAATATGTCTCTTCTTACGATTAACTTCACTTATGAGTGGCTTTAGCCTAGATACACGACCATTATAGCCTGTTTGTCGAAGAGACCTGCACACAGTTTCTGCGGAAACATTCCTCTGTAAGACTGAACTTATTGATGCAGCAAGTTTCGGGCACTATTCAACAGATTTTTCTTCACATTGCGAATAATTTTTCTTTTTTCGGTATCGTTGAGGAATTGTTTGCGTTTAATTCCATGTGTATTCACTACTGTTCCAGTTATGTGGTATTGTATTTCTTAATGATTTTTCTAATACACCCATGACTTCTGTCAATCAAAGAAGCAATTTTGCAGAGAGATTTGCTTTCAGTTGGCCATTTAATAACCAAATTCCACTCTTCTATTGAAGACTCCTTTTGATTGCTCATTTCGGATTAATTTGGCATGAAAATTATTACAATGCAAAACTTAATGAGAGTTATAATCAACACGGGACGATACAAATATAAATTCAAAACCTTTTAAATAAAATGTGGTTAATACGAAGTAATTTATTCTAGTGTATACCCCAATTATGTGACACTCATTTCCGCCTTAGATTATATGCGGAATTTTTTCATGCTGATTTCACATCAATATTGTAGATACTTCACAACCTTTTCTTTAGAATCTGTATACAGTACCATCTAAAAAACTTCCAATTCATTCATACAAAATTTTAACTCCTTACACTTAAAATTCCAAGGGACATCTAGTGTATACTCAGTTTTGGGAGCGACTGTATATTTAATATATGGCGACCATTATATTTAGAAAAAACTGGTATTCAAATCCCCTGAGACGTAGGGACCCTTTATATTTCTAGACTCAGCTCAAGGTCTGCAATGCATGTAATGCTCTTTATTTGTGTGGAAATAATTATAAGAAGACAAGAGCAGAACAAAGAGATGATCACACAAATATTTAAAAAACATAACTTTTACCCCACTAATTGCGAAACATTTCTTTAAAAAAAAAATACAAATCCCACCAAAAGGTTTTTATTTTCCCTTAGAAAATTTATTCATGAGCATACCACTATTTTAGAAAAGGTACTTGAGAGTCCATATTAACATTTATTATTTATTTTCTGGGGATGGATCTAAAAATTCTCTTACAGTTTATATTTGAATTTTGATTGTGGATGAATACAGTACAGTGCGTGTCAAAAGCTTAAGCACAACATAAAATTTAAAAATAAAATTTCATTATTGTTTAAAGTTACTTTCCTTTTCACATGACCTATAAATTGTAGTTTTAAAAAGATATTTAACTTTATTCTTTGAAATTTATCTCAAATAATAGAATTTAACAAAAGAACAAAATAGAATTTAACAAAAGAACAAAATAGAATTTGTCAAAAGTTTAAGCACAGTAGTTCTTTAGTCTTTAGTAGAACAAGTATAAAAGAAATAATAATACTTGATTATTGCTCCATTCTGCTGAATTACTTTAAATATGCGGTCTTCCATCTATAAAATGAGGTTCTGTATTCTTTCTGGTTCAATTTCAAACCACGTGTTCTCAATGGCATCTTTCTAATCTTTAACTGGCGAATACTGCTTTCCAATTGGATAAACTGCATGAATGAGAATACCCCCCCCCCACCCCCACATATTTTCTATAGGGTTTTAATCAGGGTTAATTGCTGGCCATTTCAAAACAAATACTTTTGTCGACTTAAGCCACGTTAAAGTTGAGTTTGAGGTATGGATCGAAGCATTATCATGTTGAAATAACCATTTTTCTACCCCCATCCAAAACCTCGGCAGCAGGGAGCAAATGATTGGCAAAGGTCTCTTGATAGTTTTCAGTGTTTTTACGACCACTGATGAATGCTAGAGATGGTCTGACCATTGAAAGAAATAGCCTCCCATATCATTACACAACCACCACCATATTGTCGGCTAAATATACTCATAGGTTATTTGCGGAGATCATGCGAATAGTACTTAAACCCATCAGGGCCATCGAGATTCCACTTTTTTTCATCACTGAATATGACATTCAGACACTTATCGCTAAATGACATATGCTCTTTGCCCCACTGTAATCTAGCTTCTTTATGGTATCATTTCAGACATGGTAACCCAGCCATTTTATGGTTTTTGATGTATTCCGATTCCGAAACTCTTCGATGAACAGTTTATATATATATATATATATCTGTCCTCCAACTACATGTTTTATTTGTGAAAGAGAGTAATTACGAGTTTCTGATGCGACGATCTTCGCACAAAAAAGTCACTCGTAGCCTTCCTGGAGAGAATTTTCGTTTGAAATCATTACCACGAGCCAAAACTTGATGAATACCTCGTTTTGATCTTTTTAAAGCACTTGCAATTTCAGAATGAAACTTATGTTTTGCTCTCCAGATATTTATCACCTCTTCCTCTAAAAATTCTTTCGACTTAGACATTTTGTACTAACTCAAAAACAACAACTGACTGCTTCTTATACATCCAGAAATCGTTTGCCTGATCAACCGCATACACCAGTTTGTGAAATTTGCATAAAAACGATTTTGTGCTTAAACTTTTGACACGGTTATTTTTGCTCTATTCTTAAACTCCATGGTTTTAAGTAAAATTTAAAAGATAATTTTATTGAATATGGTGTTTAAACTGCTATTATTAACATATACAAGACAGATATTGAAATAAAGGGAATATTTAATTTTTATTTTAAAATTGTTATTGTGCTTAAACTATTGACATACACTGTATATTAATGGTACAAACGCTGTCCGAAAGTTTATGCTATGTAAATCAAGTATTTTAGAAACCAAAATTACTGTAATATTTTAGTACAGTATTTTATAAAGATTATAAAAAATTGGAAACGCAATGCCTTTATTATTACAAAAATGACTAAATTTTGTCATAGTTTACGATTTTTTTTACACTTTACGAAGATATGCTTAAATATTTTAGTTATATGAATTACAGTGGTGGAAAATTGGCGCAGAGGAGGAGCCTATTGACACCACTAAATTTTAGTAGTATTTTTCGCCTTATCTAATGACAGAATTTCTGCGTTTTTATTAAGGTGAAGAATACTATAAAATTTTAGTGGTGTCAATAGGCTCCTCCTCTGCGCCAATTTTCCACCACTGGAATTAATATATCGTTATAATTATTACTTAAAAGTGAATATTAATTTTTTTTCGCCAAAGTATTTCAATAATTATTAAGATATTAACAAATACTTTACACTTTTGTAAGCCCTAATTCAATGTCAACATCCGTAACATTCAAAATCGGCCAGATATAGTTACTTACTGAAGTTTCGTCCCCGATTGAATGATGAAAAATCACAGAAACAACGAGTAAACTTAGCAGCGTGTTACAAGTTTTAACGATTTTGTCCAAAAGACATGTCTGTTGTTTTAAACGAACTTTGATATTGGTGTCATGCTTGTAACGGAGCCCACTCCTTTGGTAAGAATATCCTTCAATCTACATTGTTGTCTTAGTACAGGCAAATGTAGGCAGATTTCATGATTTAATGATCATTTTACTCTGTCCTTCGTATTTTATTATAATTTAAGTTTATACAGAAATTTGTCACACCGCTGGCGTTTTTAGTGTCAGAAAATTGAAATACATGTAATTACTATCTTGCTTAAGAAAAGTCTGTTTATAATGTATACTTTCTAATAATGGGTCAGCAACAATATCAATGCCTTACACGGAAAAAAAAGATAAAACTTTCTTTATCAAGCAACAAGAAAGAAAAATCATGCGTTAAGCATAGATTATGAAACACTTTCCAACACTTACTGAATGCTTTAAAAAAACTTCGTTACTTATTTAGGGAAATAAGGTAAATAAGATAACTAAGTAAACATTTTAGAAAACGCATAAAACATTTGAAAAACTGATTTCAGCAGTTACCGTCCATATCCAAATATGCATTCCAATTCTTTTGAAGGGCCTTATATTGGATCTGTAGGTTGATATCTCTATACTATATAATGGGAAAATTTAGTTTAGCAAGAAAACGCATAACAAATTCAAATTTCTCTGTCAGCAATTTATACTAACGCATAGAAACATACTTGAATACTTTTGTACAACCCTGTAGTTTTACTAGAACCTTTATTATACGCCACTGTTTAGCTAAAATTTAATTTAAACTAAAACACTTTTAAAACTACTGAAATCACATTTCCAGAAATTATCTTTCATCGACGGCCATGTATCCAATTCTTTCCGTGACCCTGTATATCATTTTATCTATATTCTAAAACCATTTCTTAGTAAACTAAATGCAGTTCAGCTTACAAGTTTATAACTTACTAGCTGTTACCCGTGACGTCGTTCACGTAACATAAAAAGAAGAAGAAATGAATAAATTAAGCAAAGCATTTCCCCTTCCGATAATTAAAAACATATATAATAAACCAATTCTTTATCACATTTTACAGCAGACAATCAATTTATATATTACGCTATCGTACCTGGCATAGAAATCGCAGTTATTTGTTAATTGTTTAATAGCAACGCCCAAATAAAACGCATCTCATTGGTTATTGAACGCCTTTGTTATTGAACATTGGTTTTTGATTGGTTATTATTGGTTATTTAATACATCCCCATACCTATAAGGGGGGTTACCATAGGGGGGACCCTGTTCTGTCGCCAAGTTTGTCTCAAAAAGTGGCGCCAACTTAGCGATATCTCTAATATTTCGCCGAATTCCCATAGACTTCCATTGTAAACCAATAGGTTTTACTTGCTTAGAGAAAATCAACAAATTGAGATATTTTAATGCAACAAAAACTAATATTAGCTTAGGGGATTATATTAATTATAGTTAATCCTCTTGCAGCCTAAGCCGAAATCAGAGCTATCACTGGAGACTATTTTTATAGTTTCGCACCACTATTTTAAGAAAATCAATTTTGCAGTGTATTTTTCATGTAGATGTTGTTAATGTCTATATGGAATTTTTTGTACTTATAAAGTGGTCCGCGTTCAATTAAAAAATAGTCGCCAGTGGAAAAATTGAATCCCCGACGAAATCTCGGATTGCACAAATTTTGCTACTTTTAAGTTTCCCGAGGAAATCTCGGGTTGCGCAGCGAGAGGGTTAGGGGAGTCCAAGTAAATGAAATTATGAATAAAAGTAACATTATAGAATGCTTAACATGCTTTCCCAAACATAAATTTTAAGGAAACTAAACTGGTCGCCAAGGGCGGCTAGTATAAGATATTTCTTTATTATAAGGTCATTGACATAACTCAGGTTTATACGCTGAACCAGGATGTCTGTTTATACCATGAAGTAATAAGAAAATGGCACAGATGACATGTATGCACCGGAGTACCTAACTGTTGCCAAAATAGTTTATTTTGCTTGACATGGTAACGCCGGCTATAGTTGTTTATTTATTAATAAATTGTTTATTTACTTGTGGTCAGTGTCTTCTTTTAACCCATGTTGCGACAGTTCAGGTGATCCACATTCCCTCCTTGAAGCCAAATAAGCAGCGTTATAATGGTGACGCAGTTGGGACTTTTCAGTTGTATCAGCATCTCTAAGATTAGCCTGACGATTGGCTTGTTCATGTCTACGCAATTCTGCTTGAGGAAAAGTTTCATTAATTTTTGATATTTTCAATGCTCTTGCATTACGTGAATTTCTCGATAAATTTGATTTCGCTTTGATGACATTCCTCTCTTTAAATTTTTATAACATTTTAAATTCAGTTAGACATTGTATTAAAAGCTAAGGCATATTTATCTAAATCTATCATACTTCACAGAAAACTATTATCCAAAAGGACTTAGATGTAGCATATTCCCGCGGCTGCCATCTTGGATGTTTTGAGATTTCTTGGCGAATTTTGTTGGCGATGTTTTACATTTTATTTTCGTTAAGCCTAACATGAGCATAAAACACTGCTTGGCGACATTTACTACTTGGCGGAAAAGGGGTGTTCACGCCAAGAAAAGATCCAAGATGGCGGCCGCTGGAATATATAACATCTGTTCCTAAAAAAGAGCACTAAAAAGAGCTACTTTTTAAAATGTCAACAAATATTTTACCCTTTTAAAGCTAAAAGAAATGTAGAATTAAAATTCAGCTGCCACACTACGATTTACAAACGTTTCTCCAATAAAAAAATTTATACTGAATGTTACTTTGATGACGCAGTCATATTAAACATTTATGTTCTTTGAACGAAAATGTAAATTTCTTTAAAAATAAAGTAACTGTTATTTAAATTTCCTGGAATGAAAGCTTAAAAATTAACACTCACAAAAAATTATTTTATTCAGGTAATCTAGTTAACTTTTTACTTTTTAAGAATGAAAATGCATTTCCTGCTAATTATTACGTCATTTTAGACATTGATAATTTTACTGTGCATATTATTGACATTTGCTCTTCAAAAGTATTTTTTATTTTTAAATTTTAAATTAAAAATTCCATCTTTATGTTAACCGCGCGCAGACGATACACCGTAAGCATTCCTAACAATTTTTTTTAAAAAATAAGAATTAATACCATAACACAATCTCATTTTAGTTCAACATCAAAGCATATCCGTTTTATTTTCCATATATGACGTCACATTTGCCTTCTTCCCGCACTTACTCAACATCCATGCACCTTGTATAAATACTTGAAAAATTCCGTTTTAATCTCTCAATTGGAAATTAAATTATTATTCTGGGTTTTTATTTTTTGGCAACGAAAAAAGGAAGATGGTTAAATTTTATCAGAAAAATGTCAATTCATTGTGTATGAAAAATAATGAAATTTTGGATTATTAAGCAAAATATTTAAATAAAATAAATTAAACATAGCCTATGTTCGTTTCCGGGTTGTAATCCATCTATAACCAAAAATACAAAAGCATTAATTCATCCGTTTAGACGCTGTCTTCATTCAAACATTCGGACACACATTGACATTTATAATATTATAAGGATTTAAAAACCACCTTTAAGTAATTTGCGCTCATACCCAGTAACCCTTACGAACTCTTTTGTGTAGCCCTGTATATGAATTATAGCATTTATACACACCATATAGTATGCATAAATATAGCGAAACATAAAAGACCATATCATAATTAAAATTGAATTTCCAGCAATCATCGCTAATGTACAGTAATTCGGATACAATATAGTATCTGAAATATTTTGTGGGTCCTTGTAAATGCTATGCACCTCGTATTATACATGAAGTAACTTATACTATAGCTTAGAGACGTATATCAATTTCAATATATATAAATAGTTTAACATAATTCAAATACGCTGCGAACAATTCCACCCCTATACCATTATGTAACGGAATTCTTTTGTGTGGCCCTGCAAATGAATAATAACTATTCTTTGTATCGCATATTCTACAGAATGCATATTTTAGTGGACTTCATTAATGCGTATCAATTTTATTATATTTGAAAGAGTGTAACACCATTAAAAATCATTTGAAACGTTTTTTTCCTATTGGCCGTAATGTAACGGAAAACTTTTGACAGTCCCTGTAAATGAACTAAACATGCTACAAGCTTCATTTGAAATAGGGATCGTGCTATGGTAGAGGTCACTAACATCCAAAAATTTCAGAACGATCCGAGTATATTTACGAGAGTTAGAGTGCAGACAGACGGACAGACAAAAAGTGTTGTTGGAAAGTGTTAAAAAAGGCTTACAAAAACATCATACATCCTCTTCTAAGTTGCTAACTATTCGTAAAAGCATACTTTTGTCACCAGAAACTAACAGATTTCCGAAATTCAAAAAAGAATTTCTGAAACAAAAGTCTTTTTCTTTTGCACGTAATTTTTTCAGTATATTGTTAACCCTAAAATATCCGTTTTTCGGATGCTATTAATTCTCAAAAAAACATTGGCATGTTTAATAAACATATTCAGCAGATAAATATCCTAAATTAACAGCATTGACATTAACCTAATTTTTTACTCTTGCATGCATATATTCTGTTACACAGCTGAAAATGTTTATTTGAGAATTGATAGCATCAGGAAAACCGATATTCAGTGTAGAGAAAACTGATAAATACGCCGAAAAAACTATTCGGAAATGTGTCTGAAAATTACATGCAGCAAAATAAACTTTTATTTGGGAAATACTTCTTTAAATCTCAGAAATCTATTGGTTTCTGTTCTAAGGTCTATCTATTGGTTCTGTCTATTGGTTCTAAGAAACCATGTGATATTGTCTTTCCTCGTCTTCAACGGATATTATCCTGCTTAATATGAACAAGATTCAGCTATACGTTCCGGGAAAGCAATTACTTATAACAGATACCCTTTCAAGAGATTTGTTACAGATATTTTTGTTGATGACATGGAAATTATGTCAAGAATCACCTTCAAAATGGGAAGAATTTGCCGCAATTGACCAAGAGTTACAAAATGTGTTTTCCACATAAAGAATGGCTGGCCTGAGAAAAAGAAAACAAGAACAGCTACACAAGCTTATTGATACGACAATGAAGAGCTGTAGGATACAAAAGAGGGTATTATCTGTAAAGAACAGCGGCTAGTTATACCAAAAACATCAAGAAAAGAATTTTTGAATATATTACATCTGTCTCATAGTTTTTATCTACGAAAATTAAAGCCAGGGAATAATTTAATGGGCTCAACTTAAATAGAGAAGTTGAAGAATTTGTATTAAGATGCCAGATTTGTTAAAAAAATACCAAAGAGAAAACCATAAATATATTCTAATATATTAAAAATAGCAATTAAATCCTTTGTGCAGGAATTTTAAAAAGCAGTAAACCAACGTTTAAAATGCACAAATAATGCGTGAAAAGCAGCAAACAGCTGTTTCGAATCTACAGCGAGATTCTTCTTCAGTGCAAGATAGGGAAAAAAGAACAGCGTACTAGAAAAAGCTCAGCCTTGCTTTTTCTAGCACGCTGTTCTTTTTTCCCTATCTTGCACTGAAGAAGAATCTCGCTGTAGATTCGAAACAGCTGTTTGCTGCTTTTCACGCATTATTTGTGCATTTTAAACGTTGGTTTACTGCTTTTTAATATTCTAATATATCCAGAGATCCCTGATAGACCATGGCAGAAAGTTGCATGTGATTTCTTTTATACTTAAAAGGATGACGGCTTCTATTAATGACAGGTTATTTATCCAAATATGTTAAATTGAATCCACTTAACAGTATAACTGAGCAAGCTGTCATTACAATAACAAACTCTATCTACAGAACATATGGACTATGATAAGAGCTTATAAGTTATAGAAGACCACCTTTCAACTCTCATTTAATTCCGAAGCGTTTCCAAGAATAAGGTACTAAGCATCAGACTACATCACCTCACTTCCCAAAAGCAAATGGACAAATGCAGAAAACGGTGCAAATAATAAAGAATTCTCTTTCTAAATCTGCAGAATAAGGTAAAGATTTATATATGGTGTTGTTAGATTACAGAATCCAACCAGCAAAGGATTTACCACCAGCAGCTTAACTCGAGGGCGGATCCAGCTCACCATTTAGAAGGGGATCATGGATTTCCTTTTTTGGGTGGAAGAGGATCACATCTCTTTATGAGAATTTTTTATATTGAAAGCTATTCCCAAATCCAAACTAACTACTTTTCTGATACTTTCGCGAAGTCATTTTCATTCATAAATACAAAAAAATTGGATTAATATTCGTAAAAATATAAAATTTACCGATTTTGTTCAGATGTAGGGGAAAAAATGGCCATAATTATTTTTTATTATTATGGCCATTTTTTCCCCATTCTGGCCAGAAAATCAGAGTTCTAACTTTTTACGGCTGCTCTTTCATCTTTCCTAACACTTCATTTATAATGTCTGTTTCATAATAATGGAAGTCATCAGTCCATCAGAAGAAATTAACTCGGTTAAAGCGGAAACTCGGATAATCGAGACCTTACTGTATATTTCATTTTAAAAATGATCTTTAGAATATTTTTGTTGGCGTTCAGAGGGGGGTCATCATGACCCCCGTGACCAGCCCCTTCAACCGCCATTGGCTCAACTACTATTAGTTCGAAAGTTTAGATGCTTCCTGTCATTACATCCACAGCAGTTGAAGCCTAAATTTAATGTTGAAAATGCATGAGTAGGTTTCAAGGAGAGAAAAATATGACAAAATAAGCATGCATATTGCTTGCCAGAATTGTACAACAATTGTACAATTGTGTGTGATTTAAACAGAAGAGGAAATGAGCCTTGGAAACAAGGTATCCTAATGCTAGTAGGACCTCAGCATCGTTCGTATGTCACAAATGAGAAGATAGGGGTGTCTAATGAAGGAATAGATGCCACATTCGGCCAGACAAATCTGCCTGTCGAAGACTTGTTGGTTAAGAACAGTTGAAGGTCTTTACACCAGTAATAACTGTAATTCTACAGAAGTTGAAAAAGTTCATAGATATTGTAACAGATGGTTATAAATTCCAGTAGATGTTGCAGTCAGTAACCAAATTGTACTTGAAACAAAAAGTCCTCGATAGTCGAGAAGCATTTTCAAATCACTTCACTACTAGTCCAAGACCCGACAGCACAAAACTTATGTTATCAGCACAAGAAAAATACCTTTATTTTATAGGAAATTAGAAGTAGGAGAATCTAATGATCCATGTCTGTCGGAAGTGAAGTGGTGCATAAGCCAAAAAGGAATACCACCAGTGGTTGACTCGTAAGTTTATCATTGTGTTTGTCTTACTTCTATCCTCCACGTTTTCATACCTTTGTTTGTAGGACAAACACAATGATAAACCTACGAGTCAACCACTGTTGGTATTAATTTTTGGCTTATGCACCAATTCCTTTCTGGCAGACATGGATCATTAGATTCCCCTACTTCTACTCTTCCATAAAATAAAGGTTTTTTTCTTGTGCTTGATAACATAGGTTTTTGTTCTGCCGGCTCTTGAACTAGACGGATACAATTAAAAGAAATCTGCCAGTTAAATTCAAAAAATTGTTATGTTAGGTCACTGTAGAAAACTTATTTTTATTTGAAACTTTTCTATGTTTAAATTGTTAAAACTAATTTTCAATAGTAATAGCACGTATGTAATAGCATCTTGTAAAGGGGCATGTTGGATATTGCTTGTTTTAGATACACTGCTCAAAACAATTAGGCGAGCACATGGTTTTAAAAAAATTACGCAAATATTTACACTGATAAGTAACGTAAAATAAAACATCCATAATTTAAAGTGTAGTAGAAAACAGATAAAGAAAACTTTACATGCAAATTAAAGTTTATAACGTCAAAAACTTGAAAAAAGAGATAAGTGCAGAAATCGGGATTTTTCAGAAACGTCTGTTTCACTATGTCAGTTGTAAAATTCAATTCCTCAGCTTGTGTTTTGAGAAAAGGCGACTTGAAAATGTCACAACAATGTGATTTACCGAAATCCATGGCTTGGCGTGTTATCGGGACAGATGAATCTGGGGAAACACAACGAAGTGTAGCGGACGCTGTTGGAGTCGCAAGAAGTGTCAATGCAAGATTGTGGAATCGATTCCAAGACACATGGAATGGTAGACGTCGACAAGGGCAAGGTCGGCCATGTGCTATCACAGAAACTGATGACCAGCAGCTCGTTGATACGGAACAGCCAATGCTACTCTTCTGCAAACACATTTGTTCTTGGCGAATGGACGAATGGTGTCCAGCCAAACAGTCAGAAATAGGTTTCATCAGGGTGGTCTCTATGCACGTAAGCCAATGGTTTGTATTCCATTGACCACAAGCAACTGTGCGGCCAAAAGAAGGTGAGCAACTGAACATTGAGTTTGGAGGCAACGTTGTTGGAGTCAAATTCTGTTTACAGACGAGTCCCGATTCAACCTGGATGTGACATCCGATGTATTTGGGCATGGAAAGAAAAGGGCACTCAAAATAATCCCACATTCGTTCGTGAAAGACCACATTGCACACGAGGTGGGTTGATGCTATCGGCTGGAATCAGCATAGGTAGACGCACGGGCCTGCCCTGCATATCATTCGAAATAGCACTTTGACGGTCTGAAGTTATGCAGACGAGAAACTGAGACCTCATGTCGTATTTTATGTTGCAGCAATTGGTGATTTATTTTTTTCCAAGCATAATAATGCCATACCGTGGAGAACATTCATAAAGTTGAGACAATAAAGCATATGGAATAGCCAACATGCTCTCCTGACCTGAATCCGATCGAGCATGTGTAGGACACACTCGGACAACACATTGCAGCTAGACTGGGACCTCCTTTTATTGTCCGGGACTTGGAGATTGCAATTCTTGAGGAGTGGAACAGTACTCCACGAAAACTTATCGATAATGCCATCGAATCCATGGAAAACAGGTATGCGACAGTTTTATCTATTCGAAGGAACCACACGCCATATTTAAAACCTTGCGTCATTTCTAAACCGTACTTTTTTTTGTCATTTACATGTAACTAAATTGTTGCCCTAAACCATCTTATCACGTTCTACCCATCGTTTCAAAGAATTAAAGCTCTCTTGCAATTTTTTTGCGTCTTTTTTTCTGTATTGCGCATTGATACACATGTTACTCTCAATTTTATACCCAAGCATGGCTGTCTCGCACTGTTCTCTTCACTGTTTTGCTTGCTCCCCTAATTTTTTTGAGCAGTGTATTATCTGCTCTGCTGCTCACTAAATGACAATACCTGTCATATTTGCATTTAATTTAAATTTGAAATGACTAGCTGCAACCTGTAACTGATGCAGTTCTATTTTCTATCTTGAAACCACGAAGCATTATGTTATTTGACAGTTTATTAAATATTATTAATTGTTTGTACGGAAACCAGCTGGTAGGAGAAACGATTTTGTGAGGGTTTTATTTCAAACGTTTTATTATAAAATATTCTTATATGTTTTCATAAGTGAGAAGGAGTCGTTATACCTCCAAATTGTAACTAAATATTTAGCTGGAGTTTCTCGTGAACACATTTAAAATGTATCCGATTTTGTCTCATTACATTATTTTCTCCAGTTATCTTGATGCATGCAAAAACATGTTTCTTGCGAAAAAGAAACTCTTTACAGTTCGAGAAGGTGGAGGAGGGGAGACGCTGTGATTTATTAATCTTTTATATTTGTAATATTTTAGTGTACAATTCGGCATGTAACGTTAGACGAATCCGTTTGTTGATTAAGATAACAAATTGAATAGAACCAGAAACCAGTAAAATATAATTTAGCTTTAATTAAATTCTATTTTATTCACTATCTGTGTCATAGTAACCACTTTTTCCCTGGTAACTGCTTTTTTCGGTCTTCCAAAGTCATGAACCTTTTTATCATGGTCAGGCATATACAGAATATCCCTAAAAGATTGAAATGCGCATTCATTTATTACCTATTGACGATAGCCAACTAACACAAAATGATTGAACCAACGATGGCTAAATCTTGGCTAATTGTTCACACCTTGGCTCTACAGTACGAAATGTCCACTTTGGCGTACCATTAGCCAACGAACCATTTGCCAACAATTTGCTAACAGCGGTCCAAACATTCGCTGCTCAGAATCTTGATCGAAGATACTCTCTAAATTAGAGGGATCTCTACACCATAGACTTCTTATAATTTCTCTATAATATACTCTCTTATAATCTATCTTATTTCGTATTCCTCCTCTAAGCTGTACACCTATCATCTTGCCAATCTTCCACTCCCTATCCTACCATTCCCCAACGATTTTCACAAAATGCCAACGATGGGCCAAAAATATGTTCTACTTGGATAAGTAGACTTTGTGACTTGAAAAGTTTTCAAAGTAATGCAGGAAATAAGATTATGTTAATGAATTAGTATTTTCATTAATCTTCAAAAAGAGGCAATTTTTTTATATATGAGGCATTCTCACAATCTTTTGACTTTTAAGTCCCTGAATAATAATTTTCATTATAGTACATATTCTTGGAGTTTTTTACTTTCTTCTATCTTTACAAGAAGAAAGTATTGGATTCGTGAAAATTTTTGACTTCCGGTTTTCGACCGATTTATACGTTTTAGAATGAACAGAACACGATTTGATGGTTTTTAAAAAATGTCTGTCTGTGAGTCTGTCTGTCACTCTGTCACTCTGTCTGTGAGTCTGTATGTGACAAAAATTTTGTGGGCGCTTTATCTCAAGAACTAATGCACGGAATTTCACAAAACTTCGTATTTAGTTAGACCTTGATATAAACTGGACCTGATTAGTTTTTGGTGAGAATCGCCCTACAGGTGACGCTGCTATGCAGCATTTTTCACGATTTCTACAACAGCTATATCTCAAGAACTACTGCACGGATTTTCATAAAACTTCAGATTCTGTTAGTCCAAGATACAGTTATGTGCTGATTACTTTTTTGTCAAAATCGCCCAACAGGTGGCGCTGGTATGCTGCATTGTTCGTGATTATCGTAATAGCTCTAACTCCAGAAAAAATGCACGAATTTTCATTAAACTTCAGATTCAGTTGGTCCCTGATATAAATTAGTGCTGTTTAATTTTTGGTGTAAATCGCCCAACAGGTGGCGCTTCTGTGCTGCATTTTTCACGATTTCCACAAGAGCTGTATCTCAAGAACTATTGCACGGATTTTCATCAAACTTCAGATTTAGTTAGTCCTTGACATGAATTGACGTATAAACTAGTCCTGTTTCATTTTTGGTGTAAATCGCTCAACATGCGTTCTCAGCTCTTTAATAAAGCTATAAGAAACAATACGTTAATATTGCATAATAAAATCAATTACACAAGACTTTTCGAGCTCTATATCATAGACGGGACAGTCACCTCATTGAGTTGGAGGCTGAAATTCCAGAATTAGTTAAAACTCGTTCGCATATTAAAACTCAATTGGTCTACCAAGTCATATCTTGGTGGAAAACATCTGAAAACCCGATTTTAGCGGTTGACTCGTAGGTTTACCATTGTGTTTTCCTGCACCCAAAGGTATGAAAACAGGGAGGACTGGGAGCAGGAAAACACAATCGTAAACCTACGAGTCAACCGCTAAAATCGGGTTTTCATATGTTTTCCACCAAGATGTGACTTGGCAGACCAATTGCGTTTTAATATGCGAATGGAGTTTTAAATAATTCTGGAATTTCAGCCCCCAACTCGATGAGGTGATTATCTGTGCTGCCGCTTCCCGATCTATCAGTTCCTCACCAGAATAAATGCCAACCGATAAGGCGATGGATTGATGGGCTGATGATGAGCTTGTACAGAGAATGAAACGTCTACTGTAATTGATCTTATTATGTAACTAGGAGTTCTGCGCCCTGCGTCAGACCTTCGTGCGCAAACCCCCAGACTTCTCTCTCTCTCTTTCTTTCTTTCTCTTGCTTGCTCTTTCTCGCTACCTACTTATCTATCTATATTTATATCGTTATATCTCTAACTCTCGATCTCTATCTCTCTATCTCTCTTTCTACCTCTATCTTTCTATCTTTCTGTCTCTAACTTTCTATCTCTATTTTTCTATCTATATCTCTATATCTCTATATATTCATCTCTATATATTTAAATCTATATCTCTATTTATCTATATCTCTGTATCTCCATCTCTCTATCTCTTTCTCTATCTCTACCTCTATGTCTCCATCTCTCTCTACCTTCCTCTCTATCTCTCTCTCTATTTATTTATTTCTCTCTATATCTATCGCACAGTCTATATCTCAATATCTATTGTTCAAAATTATACAACAAGCCGCTAATTTAAGCATTTCATAAATTCGATTCATATATTCGAATTCATATATTAGTTGCTTCATAAAGCCTTTACACAAATTCATTTCATAAAATCGTTTCATTAGGGTTTTATATATATGGGGTAGATATTTTTTAGCGTGTTGTTTTATAACTTTATTAAATAATTAATTTTTAGTATTTTTTTAGTTTAAAATTCTGATTCAGACGTAATGTAGTTATTATATTTGAAACCTTTATATCATATTTAACTTAAACAAAATGTACAATCCAACTATAGCAACAATATCTGTTAGGTTATTTACGTGAACATTCGTCTTTATCATACCAGTAACTACATCAAACGCTGATGACAATTCCAATACAACGCTTATTACATACGCCCGACCAATTCAACCAAAACCGATCAGTGAAATTTACACACTATCCGTGTAAAGCCTTCAAACCATAACATCCCTTTAGAAACTCTACAAAGTCGTAGCTGTTCAGAACTCCCTCCTCACCCCTTTCTCCTAAATTGAGTTAAGAACTCGCGCCGTCTATTATGATTTGCATGTTGCCAAGTTGTTGACTAAGTGAATTGGGTTGGACCTAATGAAAACAAGCTTCCTGACATCTATACTCTACGAGAGATCTCTTGCTAGAAATTTGTGGACATTTATAATAAACAGGCTGTGATGCTGTGCCTGGTGCACGGCATAATCAATGAAGCAAGGTGTATGCTTGGACAACGAAGTTAAGATAGTGATGATGGGTAAAGTAATTGCTGGGATGAAAGTAGCTGATAAGTGAGCTGCCATATATCCAGAATAACTTTTAAAATTTGGTGGAAAATTAGATACACCGGGTTGATGCGGTTAGTTTTAATAGATTATAGCATCCTTATAACAGGCGTTTATTAAGGAAAATCTACTGTGGACTGTTTTATGCTATAAAACTTGGACATTTTACTGGATTAATAAATTGCGAAAGATTAAATTTCTAAGAAGTTCATGAAATTTTCTGGATATTCATTATTTCTAGGTTATTAGCTTCGAATCTTTGGATCAAAATGTACTATTATTACGCAGTGAAGTACAAAAGACTCAAAATACTATTTTTAATCGAATAATTATTATTTCTTGTAACTGCTAAACATGGGAAATATTTCATCCGAAATTTTTATTTTATGTTTAAACAAGAAAGAAAAATCATGCGTCGAGCATAGATTATGAAACCCTTTCCAACATACTCAGAATAGCGTAATAAAACTTCGACATTTAATAAGGTGAAAGTTCATGTCTAAGTAAACAATTTGAAAAACATATAACACATTTCAAAACCCAATTTCAGCAATTACCATATCTATAGTCGGAAACATTTTTTTTTTCTTTTTGTACAGCAGGTACATGATCTATAGATTTGTATATATACTCCATAGTATGTCAAAATTTAGCTCAGTTAGGAAACTCATAACACAGTTAAAATTCCCCTTGTAGATGATCTATAAAATTTATGTAGACCAAGGAATGTGCAAAAATTTAGTTACATTTAAAAACGCATACCACAATAGAAAACGCATTTCCAACAATCATTGTTCATAAACAGTATACTATAACCGAATATTTTTGTGTGTCCCTGTAAATGAACGATAAATTCTATGCACACCCTACTCTATAGTAAGCATATTGTAATACAGTAGAGTCCCGATTATCCGAGTTAATATGGACCAATCTAACCTCGGATAAGCAACAAACTCGGATAAACCGGATTTACACAAATCGTCACCAACTAAGGAGATGAAATGAAAATTTTCACTTAATTAATTCATTTTTATGGTACTAGTAACATTTCTTTGATGTACATTTCCGTTACTTCTAAGAAAAACGGGGAATGAAATAGTTTATTTAAAAAAGCCCTTGATAGTTTTTTGTTTGTTGAATGTCAATTTTGCTGCAGTTTTTTTTTTTTCTGCAATATTACGCTACTGCATAGCTACCAATTTCTAAGATTTTTTTTTTTTTTACCACTAAAACTTATTAGTAAATTTTACGTAGTTCAATCGCCGGAATCTAACAGTTGTCAACGATTAAATATGGCAAAAATTAGTATTAAATTTTAGATGTAACAAAACCGTATAAATTGTCAGCTATGTGATTCTATTAGTGTCATGAAAATTGCAGGTGTAGCCTCTTCTTTCTGATCAAAGCATATTAAATAGTTTTTTTTTTTTTTCAATCGAACTTATACCTTTGGAATGGATCATTTTCTTCTGATGGACTGATGGCTTCCATTATTATGGAACAGCCATTATAAATGAAGTATTGTGTGAAGATGAAAGAGCAGCCGTAAAAAGTTAGAACTCTGATTTTCCCATTCTGACCAGAAAATCACAGCTCTAACTTTTTACGACTGCTCTTTGATCTTCACCTAACACTTCATTTATAATGGCTGTTTCACAATAGCCCATCAGAAGAAAATAACTCGGTTAAGCGAGACTCGGATAATCGGGACAATATACTAATTTAATAGCAAATAAATAAATTAATTAATAATTAGCTAAAATTTTCATAGAATAATTTCTAAATAATCTACATATCATAAACTTTAAAAAAAAAAAGTAACTAAGTTCAAGAGAGTTCATCGCGGGGAACCTTTTACTATTTTCCTTGCATGTAGAATTCGTATTCGGATTCACTTTCGGTTTGAAAGATCTCTTTGGACGCATACTTCTACAGCGATGTGGCGCAAATTTTCCATCACCCACACTGTGATTGTGAGAAATACGCTGTGTGAAAAGCCGCATAATGTGAGATTTTATTTTATTTTTTTCCTGGTGTTAACATCCTTTTTCTATCCACATACAAAACTCACAACGAGGAATGAGGTATCGTCCTCCTCAAATCGCAAAATTATATGGTGAGCTAAATGTGACCACTCCAAATACAGTCAAAGAAGATCCTACAAACCGATATTCTACCTCCGCTGTCTTTTTAACACTTTTCAAGATATACAAGGTGTAGCTAAAAAAGGCAGCAAAACTTTACGGGTAATAGAACGCAGACATACGATCAAATTTTGCCATGGAATGCATGGTCGGAACGCAAGCGGTGAAAAGTTAAAAGGTAGTTTTCCACTGCCTCAGTTAAAGAATTAACACAAGAATGAGAGGAGATGCTTCAAAATACATTTTATTAACAGCAATGTAATTAATGTACATGCTCAAAAAAATTGCTCAAAAGGTCTTCCGCCAGCTGCAATGCACACTTCACACCTGCGAGATAGGGAGTCCGTATAGGGACTGACGCACATTTGGGAAGACACCAGGCATTTCCCGAATACCGCCGGCAACAACGGCAATCCTGGCTACTAGATCCATATCTGTTTCAATGGGGCGCTCGTAGATTAGGCTTTTCATATGGCTACACAGGAAAAAGTCCAAACACGGTAGATCCGGCGATCTTGGTGGCCAAGGTATGGGACCACCTTGACCAATACATAGCCCTGTGAGAGTGGAAAACTACCTTTTAACTTCTCACCGTTTGCGGCCCGACCATACATTCTATGACGAAATTTGCTCGTATAGCTGCTTTCTGTCACCCCGTAAAATTTTGCCCACTTTTTCAGATACACTTTGTAGTTGATAGGTGTTTATAAATTTGGATTGTCTGTCTGCCTGTCCATTCTCTAACTCGCTTAAATACACTCGGATTGTCATGCAATTGATGTATGTTATTTGAAATTACTGTTAGATGTTCTGTATTGAAAATGAAGTGTGTAGCATTTATAATTCGTTTGCAAGGACGTTACATTACGGTCTTTTTGGAGAAATCTTTTGTGGTGTATTTTAATGATGTTACATTATTTCAAACATATTGCAACTGTTATATATCACCGATGTGCATTATAAGATGCTTGCTAGGGAACATAGTGTGCATAACATTCATCGTTTATTTACAGAGACCCGCAAAATAATTCTGTTACAGTGCTTTTTATGGAGAATAATTGCCGGAAGTGCGATTTTGAGTTTTACTATTTTTTGCATATTACTTGGCGTATATAAATTATACGTATATAAAATCATATACAAGGATGCACAATCGATCTCAAGTACATTTCTGTTTATTGAGGTAAACTGATGAAGGGAAATTTTCAACTGTGTTCTCATAGTATTTCCTAACTGAACTAAATTTTAGCATACTATGTAGTAAGATATACAAATCTATAGATCATATATGGGGCTGCACATCGGCTATTTACTGACTGTTTAGGGTAACTGCTAAATTTGGGTATTCAAATCTGTTATGCGTTTTCCAAATCGTTTACTTAAATAGCATCTTTCATTTTACTGAATGTGGAAGTTTTGTTACAGTATTCCAAATGTGTTTGAAAGTGTTTTATAATTTATGCTTGACGCATGATTTTTCGTTCTTGTTTATTATTATTATTATTATTATTGGCAGGGTCTTCCAGCAAGATGTAGCTAAAAGCATAACAAGAGGAAAAATATAGTAACTTGAAGAGAAGAGAAACAACCAAATATTGAAGAAGAAAAATTTCGTTGTGGAAATTATCTGCCTATTTTCAGAATATATTCAACTTCAAATAATGTATGAAACGTAAAAGATGGGGAACGGAATTTGGAATTGTTCTCCAAAGGAAAATTATAAGGGAAATTAAAGGAATATAGAGTGCAATATTACTTTAATAGATGCTATATTAAATAGACTATACTAGATAAGAAAAGTATAAAAGTTTTTGTTTTGTTTGTTGTTTTTTTTTTTTTTTTTGGGGGGGGGGGTCTTTTTTTTTTTACGGTAAGGTCGAACTCTGTTAAAAAGATGTTGTAGCACTTACAGAATTTTTTCGCAGTGGTATAGTCAAAGAGAAAGTTCATGGGAATCCTCAATGAGTGGGTTTCGGGGGAGGGGGGGGGGGTCACGTAGATCTTTCAAAAAGTTACAAAAATGTTTAAAACTAGCGAAAGCCATGCTTTGTTCCGATTCGCGAAGCCTTATTTAATAAGATAAATATTTGAAAGTAACAATATTTTTTTCATATTTTTGGCTCTTTACTAAGCAAAAGCGTTATTTCATGTTTTGGCGCATTTTAATTTTAGAAATGTAAATTCAGCCAAATAACTAAGAATTTCCTCGGAATTTTTTATTTATGATATGAGACTGATATAAATAAAAATATTTTCGAAGCAAAATTTTACAAAATATTTTTAAATTTTTAACTAAAACCTCTTTTAAAGATGTTTTTACATTTTCCTGTAGCCCCTGGTGTACAAAAAATATAATTAAAAAAATTTTTGTGCATCTTCGAAATTTAAAGCAAATTTCCGAGCACATGCATTCTTTGTCAGAAGAGATTCCTCATGTCGTCGTTTTTTACGCAAATCATGTTCGCCTTCTTTTCGACCAGTAAGTGTACGTTTTCTCGGCACTTTTTTTTTTTTTTTTTTTTTTTATAGAACTAATACATTCCATATATCGTTTTTAAACGGCAAGCATATTAAAAATAATAGTAATAGCATTTATTTCTTAATAGTAAATATGTTTCATTTGGTTCAATTTTCAACCTTCGAATTCAAATAACACTTTATATAACGAATTTAGCAATTAATTTTATTTGTTTACAATTCTTTTGTTACCACTTTACAAAAAAAAATCATATAATTAGTTTTAAATGCGTAAGTATCGTCTGCGAAAATGATTTCACATAATAAGAATACATTATATATTTGAATTCTTAACACTGAAAAATACTTTTATAACTGAATGTAAATAATTGAATTTTCACAAATTTTAATTCATTAAAAATACGCTACAATTTTCATAAAAAAGGTATTTTAAAAATTTCATAAAAGAAATCGTGAAACTATTTAATTAATCATGATTCTATCTATAATTACTAATTCCATGATTTATTTTTTCTTCTGAAAATATACGAGTTTCATTTTTTATTTGAAAAATGCATCCGTAATAGAAAAACATGTAAAATAAATTAATTAAAATAATAAATTTTTTAGGGTTATTCTGTAAAAAAAAATAATATTGTGCAAATCTACGGATCATAATTTAATTTTGTGTCTAATTTCAAGTCAAAATACTGAATAGATTTTTTGTAAAGTGTACGACAAGATGTAATTTGAGTAGCCTAATAGAGGATTCGCTTCGCTGCAACCTAATTAATAACATCAGAAGCCACAATTTCTTAAGGCTATTTCATACGTTTCAACATAAAGGTAGAACTGAGCTTATAGAAAAAACTCTCTGAATGCGTTATTAGCCCCCAATGTGCTATTTCCTTTTTCTCCCTGCAAATAAAGTGTCGTCTCCAAAATATAACTTTCCATTGTATAAGCCAGCCGAAAAACAAAGCAGATGTGTCATTGTACTGCTAAGTACTCTACTAAATTTTTTTTCACTTCTTAGCATTTTTTATTTTTATACCGTCGTATTGGAGAAAAATGTACTTTTTGATGCAATTTGTTTGAGAACCGCATCTCCATTTATTTTTGAGATATTATTATTTTTTTTTTTTTGTAGTTTTTTAGCGCTATTTGTTTAACTTTGGCAACTCAAGTACTCTATTTGTGTAGAAAGTAAAGAAAAAATAGTTGGAAAATAGTAATTATATCTTTTTGTTGCCATTTTCCCATAACTACTAAAAAAAAATTTAATTCAAATACGTGCTATTTTGAAAAAATAAAAATGAATGATTTCTGATAAAACATGGAGCTATTATAACTAATATTTAATTTAATTATCTATATTACAAACAAATAAAGGCATATGAATCATTAAAAAGCGGATTTTTTTTTTCTTTTGTCGAGTTTTTTGGGTGACATCTGGTTTTTTTTTTCTTCTTCTTTTGTATTTGTGTATTAATCAGCGATAGTGACGTCATATGAATACTTTATTGTAGATGTTGTTTAAGACTGGATCGCAAATGAGGAATTCTTCAGAGGATGCGAATGACGTCATTTTGAATAAAATAAAAACGTGTGTTTTCAGTCTTAAAAGTGAAATATCTTTTGTATTATCTATATTTATATGCATATATATATATTCTTTTTTCATCGGGAGCGACACTAAATTCTGGCAAAGCAGAATTCCTTTTTTTTTTTTTTTTTTTTTTGGTATTCGAATTTCTTTCATTACAGCCGAGTTTTCTGCAATGCATTTTTACTATAAACAAACCATTTCTTTTCCTTTTAGTTGTTAATAGTAAATTTTCATTATCTTCGATATTGCTATAAAAGATTTAGATTTCATTATTACTTATATAATTATTTTATGTAACTATTTTGTTATTCATGCACACATCATAGTTAAATTAAATAATTAAATATCAGTAAAAAGCGTGAGTGTCCATGAGGATCCTCAAAGAGGAGGGGGGGGGGGGGGGTGGTCCACGTAGACCTTTCAAAAAGATTACAAAATCGTTTAAAATTAATAACTGGAGCAACCGTAATTTCTTAACGATAGTTCATATGTTTGAATAAAAATGTAGAACGTAATATGAGGCATTCTTACAAAATGTTAGCTTTCAGGAATAAAAATCTGGTAAAATTAAACTTAGTAAAATAACATTTTAAACTTATATACGAATGCCTTAATGATTCAAAATAAAGAAAAAATGGTCAGCGAAGACTTTTTTATTTAACTGAGGTTTAAGTTAAGCCTGCGAGTTTAATTTTCCTTACCGTCTTACCCCTATAACTTTTTATTTTCTTCTAAATTTTTACTTATAATGAATTTGCATAGTACCCACAGGACATTCAAATAAGAAATAATAACAATGAAGTATTTTTAGTACAAAATTTTGGTATAACATTGTCTTAAAGGGTGTTAAAGAAGGGACGGTAAAGAAAACAAGTTGGAAATTGCTCGTCAAACATGGCAAATGAGGTGCGTTCGTACTATAACTACTTTTATAAATATTTTTTGCACCGCATATTGTACTGAATGTATATTTTAGTGCACTTCATAAGTGCCTATCCATTTCATTCTGTTCAAAAGGCTGTAACATCATTAATTTGCACTTGAAATAATTTTTCCCATTGGCCGTAATATAACGGAAAACTTTTGACTGTCCCTGTAATTAAACTATACATCCGATTTTCATAAAATTTAAAATGAGTCGACAAAATCTTGCAACAATTATATATTTAAAATTTCAGACCATTCGGAGATAGTAACATCATTAAAATTCACTTGCAATAATTTTTTCCCATTGGCCGTAATGTATCGGAAAACTTTTGACTGTCCCTGTAATTAAACTATATATCCGATTTTCATAAAATTTGAAATGACTCGACAAAATTGTACAGCAATTATATATTTTAAATTTCAAACGATTCGGTTGGGTAGTTTTTGCTCTGTTATATGCGGACAGACGGACAGACGGACGGACAGACAGACGGACTGAACGACAACTATAGGTGCTACGTATTTATATAATTACGAACGCACCTAAAAAGGAGGATGATAAGGGAAAAAAGGGACTAAGAAAAAAAAGGGATGGGAAGGATGGGAAGGTAAGGTAAATTACCACCTATTTTTAGGCAAATCATGTTCAGACTAAGTGATAGCCACAATGTTCATTGATTTTTAGAAACAGTTATTTAAATTGGATTAAATTTAAAAAAAAAATTAATTTGCCTCGAAAAGTGCAGGAATAAACCTTGGGGACGGTAAGACTACCAATAAAGCCACGATGCTGGAAATTAATATTTAAATGCTGATTTAAATTCTGCAGTAAATTTTCTGTCAAAGAATTTCAGCCATTCTTTCTCTAGCATACTTCTGCATGAGAAAAAAGTTGAAAAACATTCTGTGGCTGCATCTGAAGTGATTTTCTGTATAATTTTAGCAAGAGAGACGGCAACGAATCTAAAATCCAGGGACAGAGTTCAAAAAATAATAACGACCGTAAAAATAAGTGCAGATTAATTTTTTGCTACATATTTATATAAAACAATAGTCCCAGTTTCGGAAAAAAAATTACATCGAATTACTTTTATTGAAACAATTTTATACAGACAAGCTCCAAACTTAAATATCAGCATCAGGGACATGGGACGGTATAGGAATTTCGTGGTATATTTGGACCCCCAATATCGTCCAAAACTTATTTATCTCGTTAATATTTTTATACAGTCATGCAGTGGAATGTTTTTCAGTGTAAGAAGTAAAAAAAAAAAAAAAAAAAAAAAAAAAGAATATGTACTAAAATACAAATTATTATTCAGGGACTTAAAAGTCAAAATTGTGTGAGAATGCCTCATACACGCTTATATAAAGTAAATGGTTATAGAAAATTTTTCGTGACTGAGTTAAATTCGAGTTTCTTTCGTTACAACCGAGTTTTCTGCAATTCATTTTTACATTAGAGCAACCATTTCTTTTCTTTTTGCCTGATAATGCTAAATTTTCGTCATATCCGTGGTCGCTCTATAAAATATTTAGATTTTATTAATATTTATATAATTATTTTATATAATTGTTTCTTATTTTATTTATATTTATATAATTATTTTATATAACTATTTGTTATTTTATTTATATTTATGTAATATTTTTAATATAGAAGAAAAATCATTCCTTTAAAGTCAGAAGAATATTAAAATAGCACAAAACAAATTAATTACTAAGCTAAAGTAGTAGCTGTCAAAGAGCAATCTTCCATAGAAGTTTCCATACATTGCTGTGACATTCTTTTCCTAAATCTCTTTTAATTTGAGAACAGAGCATATTAAATGGTCGCAAGGCTTAGGGCATGGACGTAAGTTTTCTTCTGGAAGAACAAAGCCTGAGAGGATTAAAAATGCGCTGATGAAAGAGAGTTTCCGAGCAAAGTTTCCAGTCTCTAATCATTCTTAAACAGCGTATGGCCTACTGTAGTTAGATTAGATCACTTCTAAAATTCAAATTAAAAATATGTTAAATTAAATAGTATATACAAATAAAATTTTGCTAAGTTAAGTGCCAGGAAATTAATTTAAAAGCAAATATAATATTAAAATGATACCTTTTCTAAATCCTGATTGTGTTTTAAGAAAAACAATTACACACATATTCATATATATGAAAACTGAAATTCTGGAAAATGTTCTGTTGTCTACATCCAACTGAAAACAGTTAATATGCAGCCGGTCCCCAGCATGGTTATAAAAAAAGAGTTTTTTATTTCTTTTAACTACTGCTGATAAATATTCTGTAAAAATTTCTAACATTTTAATGGTGTTATAAACCTTTTTTTCTCTAGAATTTTTAAATTGTGTTTACCATCAAATTTTGACGGTTACTATCTAGTACATTATTGTATGTAATTTTCATTACTTACCTTTAAGAAGTGCGAAGACACATCTTGTGTTAAGTATGGCTGTATATTGGTTAGTTTTTAAAATTTTATTAAGAAATTTTAACATAAAATCAAAAATTCGTACTTTGGTCAATTTTTGCTCATTTCAAAGTCTGCAATTTTCTCAATATCCTGTTATTAGTTATAAGGAGTAAAACAAAGATTATTTTCTAATTCATTAATCATTTTTACCACGTAATTTTAATATGGCAGTATGCACAATGGTAGCTAATTACTTTTATCGTTTATGAATGTTATTATTCAAAACAACCAATTATGTCATTAATATATGACCGTTTTGATCGGGAATCTACCGCATTAGGTAATACTATAATCGATGCGTAATGTATGATTTTTTGTCTCTTGTTTAATTTATCCATTGAATAACGGAGTATTTAAAAAATTATTACACTTTATTTTTATTTTCTACTTTTTAGTGTTTAACACTTTATGTACTGAATTGTGAATTCGTGAAAATTTTAACTTCTAAAACATTTTTCGTGAATTTTTGAAACTACATTAGAAGATTTACACAATCATTTAATAAATTTTAGAAGGATTGAAGAATTTAGAAGGATTCATTAAATTTGAATTTATAGGGATTCTGAGCAATATTTATAACCCATTCAAATCTTTTATTTTAAATATTTTTCTTAGTATTTTGTAGAATTAGGAAATGTATAAATATAATGTTCTTCCAATAGAAATGTAGAAATATTTCCGAATTGAAAAATCCCCTCTCCCCACAGCGCCAAGAAAGCTGAAAAAGATGCAAAGGCAAAAGAACTGTTCCTTTTACAAATATTTTTGTTTTGTGTAACCAATAATGCTTTTGTTATGCATCTATAACTCATTCTAAACTGTATTACTACTAATCGATGTATTAAAGAATTTTATCACAAGTTATTTTAATATAGTACTTATAAGTACCGTCAGTAGATAAAAGATTAAAATATTTTGTTGCTCCAGTTTCACATAGGCAGTTGGTTTGGTTGGAGTAAGATTAGGTGCATAATTAACTCTATTGTTTTTGTAACTCATAAACAGTTGCAACCATAGAGAATTTTGGGGGAAATCATGGAGAATTTTATCACATGCGACCGGCGAACGTAAAAATGCTTTAAAATTAAAGTTATTAATTTGTAATTTAATTCTAAAAATATTAAAATGTTGTACTGTCATCGGAAAATTAAACTGTGTAAATAATTTTTATAATTCTGTCGTATCAGAAAATCAGTAAAAAAAATCGATTACCGTATTTTATGGAAGAAACGCCGCACTCCTCAAATTGGCCTGAATAAGCTTAAAAATATCGTAATCGCCGAACCGGTTGTAAACGCTGCATCCATCGAAACGCAACTTTTGTGGGCAGTGTCACATTGACTTAACTTTAATCAAAGTTTTCTGAGCAGTGTAGGATGCCTCGTTTTTAATATCTTAAGATGTCTGAAGTTTTATTTAAAATATTTAAATCCGATTTTAAATATTTTTATGAATTTTTAAATTAAGGAAACTCAGTTGGTATTTAAAAAAAAATCGTAAGCGCCGCACAAGGCGTAAACGCCGCACTTGGAAAAAAATTAACTTTTAAACTCGTAAACGCCGCGGCGTTTCTTCCATAAAATACGGTACAAAATTCCATCTTCCATACAAAAATCAAGTTAAGTTAAATAATAAGGTGTAAAGTAAAAATTAATATACCCCAATAAAGGCTGTTACATACAGAGTGTCCATAATTAAACGACCCTCCTTTAAAGTTGTCAACAGACGAAATTATGATTCATAAAGCTGAGAAATTTTGCGAAAGAGATAATAAAGGTAATGGGAATTTGATTGCGCAAAAATAGTTCAAAATTTCACCAACAGAGGGCGTTGTTTAATTAATTATACATTTAGCATACATTTGCGATAATTTAGAAGTTTTATCTATTAATTTTGCTGGATCTTAAAGACAGCATTTCACGACATTTTCTTAGCATTTCCCACAACACACTGCGATTAACTGCGGAACATGCTTTCTTACGATTCCAGATGTTATCTGAAAATGATGACCGTCATGTGGAACATGTTTGGTTGTAATAAAATTTGTTAAACTATCGTAAATGTATGTTAAATATGTAATTCGTTAAAAACGCCCTCTGGCGCGAAATTTTGAACTTTTTTTTTTTAAGCCCCCGGAACGGTATGCTATTTCTTTCTCCCAGCTTATTTTGTGTCATCTTCAAAAAATAACGTTACCTTACAGAAGCCAGCCGTAAAACAAAGCAGTACGTTTAAATACTCTATTAGCAATTTTTTTAACTTCTAAGCATCGCACATTTCCAATTTTTATGCCGTCGTATTGGGAAAAAATGTACTTTTAAATGCAATTTGTTTGAGAACTGCATCTCCATTTATTTTTTAAATATTAATTTTTTTTTTTTTTTTTTTTTTTAAGTTTTTGGTGTCATTTGCTTAATATTGGCAACAGAAGTACACCATTTCTGTAGAATGTAAAAGAAAAACAGTTGTAAAATATTAATTATATATTTTTGTTGCCATTTTTTCATAACAACCAAAAGGAAATGTAATTAAAATACGTGCTATTTTGAAAAAATGTAAACGAATGATTTCTGTTAAAAGATGGAGCTATTATAAACTATATTTAATTTGAAGTATCTAATAATGTTACAAACAAATGAAGGCCTATGAATCATTAGACAGACGGTTTTTTTTTTTTTTTTTTTTTTTTTTTTTTTTGGTCGAGTTTCTTTGATGACGGCATCTTTTTGTGGCATTTGTGTACTATTTAGCGATAGTGACGCCCTATGCCTACTTTACTGTAGATGTTTAAGAGTGGATTGTAAATGTGGAATTCTTAAGCGAATGCGAATGACGTCATTTTACATAAAATAAAAGCGTGTGCAAAGCGAATAAAGTCTTAAAATTGAAATATGTTTTGCCCTATTTATATATACATATTTTTTTTTTCATTGGGGGCGACAGTAAATTCTAAAAAAGCAGAATTCCTGTTTTCTAGTTGTTGTTTTTTTTGTTGTTTTTTTTGTTTGTTTGTTTGTTTGTATGTTTTTCTTTTACTCAAACAAATTCTCATATTTTTATTATGTCCTCCGCAAAATTTCACAACATTCTGAACAATAGTTTCGCCTGTAAACATTTTTAACAGGATTGTTTAATTAGGGACACCCTGTATCTTTCGGCAACTGTTACGTGATCTTTTTTACCCTAAATGTTTAAATTATTTCTCACTGGCCTGATTATTCCTGAATGCGTCTTCTCAAGAATTCTATATACATATCAAAGATCTTCTATGTTTGTAGCATCTCGACAAGACAAATGGACACTTAGCTTTCGTAATATGATAAGTATTTTTATATACAGATGACTTTTATGCATAACATTTTAATTCCCCACATGCTTTCAGTATTACGATTTATTTTTATTTATTTTTTTTTTTTTTTTAAGTAACATTTTCCTTCAGAGAAATCAGTTGATTGGTCTAACTTTGATATCAAGGAAATTAATTTTATTAAGTGAGCGAAAAAATGCCCAATCCGGTATTCGAGCCCAGAACCTTGACTTAAATTGCCAATGCTCCACCGATTAAGCTACTTGGGCCGACAACTGGCGGGCATATCTCGCTCAGATAACCTTATTGGTGATAGCATCTGGTCTGTCATGTAGCAGCCGGTTGTCGGTCGATGTATAGCTTTAGCTTATTCTCAAGAGCATTGGCAATTTAAGTGAAGGTTCTGGGTTCGAATACCGGATTGGGCATTTTTTCGCTCAGTTAGTTAAATTCATCTCGTATGATATCTTTGCTAATCAGTTTGATTGAGAAAAATTTAATAGTGTAACACTAATATATATACAGTGTGTCCACGTATAACCTGACCGGCCTTTATTTTCGCAACCGTTGGTCCTAGATGCATATTTTTAATTACAAAAATCGTTTAAATAAGGTAAAGAATTATTTTTAAAGCGATTTGGGTCAAGAAAAACATTTATTAAAAAATTATGAAATTTAAATTTTTATACGGTCCCCCGGTCCTATAAGTGATATTTAGTAAAAATTTACTGTGACACTAACAAGTAAGACAGAAAAAGTCCCATTCATTTAACTCTAAAATTGACCGAGTTATGAAACTTTGAAATGCATGACTTATACCACTTTTTTGCATATCAAAACAGATGATTTCGACCATCCTTTCAGGGGTCGTGTATAAAGTACTTAAACTTATTCCAAGATATCGTACAACTATTACGATTGAATTAACTTTATTAGTTAAGTTTCAGATTTGATAAAATAATTGTATTTTAACATATGTTGTATTTTGTAAGGATTTGAGGCTATGATTTCTTTTAACAAAAATTATGTTATTTTCATAAGGTTTATTTAACTTGCAACGATCGTCTTTCCATTTTAAAATTTGTACTCGAACTTTAACTGACTATCAAATGTCCGATCGAAGTAAAATTTTACATACTGACTTAAATCCGATTACAATATAATTTTATTATGATTTTCGACGCTTACCATCTTATACATACTTATATTAGAGAATAACACAAAAAATTTCGGATAGATTACCGTCAACAAGTTTAAGAAATGGTTTTAGATTAGATAACATAAACCTGCGATGGTTGTGTTTTTTAACTTTTATAATTACTTTTATGTATTTTTTAACACTAAATAAAAAAAAATACCTTCACTTTTAACTATCATGTCAGGATTTTTCGCAAATCGTAAATTTCAAGGTTAAAAAATAGCAAAAAATCTGATACTATAAAATAGATGTAAGACTTTTTTATTCAGTTTAATTTTATTTAATTCAATAATTTATTCAATTTTGTGGGTTATACTGGGTTTCTTACACCTAAACAGCTCAGGGGTCCGATGAGGTTGGGAGGGGAGGATGGATAAATTTTAACTTTGAGCTTTTTAACTTTGAAGTTTGCGATTTGAGAAAAATCCTGACGTGATGGTTTAAAATGAAGGTCATTTTCGGATTCAGCGATAAAAAAAATACATGTGAATCAATTTTCAAAAGCTAAAAAACATGACGCAACACAAAATTGAAAGACGGTGTAATCTAACAGCATTTTAAAATATGTATCATTTTTGTAAAGAATTGGGGCTGTTGTTTTTCATCCTTTTATTTAACAAAAATTCTGTTACTCATATCCTCTTATATGTTCAGTACAAATTGTATATTTTGCATTAATATGTCAGAATTATTAAAGATTTCAAATTTATATTGCAATGCTAATTTTACTCTCAACCATTTCTTTATTATATCTGACGAAATTATATTTCTACTAAATTTGTGAATGACCCCTAATTTGCAGCAAAAAATATGCTCCAACTTCAAACAGCTATTACTCGGTCAATTTTAATCGTAGAATAACGGGACTTTTTTTTTGCCTTACTTGTCAGTGCAACAGAAAAATTTTACTAAATATAACTTATAGGACCAGGGGACCGTATAAAAATTTAGATTTTGTAATTCTTCGCTAAATTGTTTTTTCGCTTCAAACTTTTTCTATCTTAACTCTGCACCTAATTTTGACCATTTTTGTAATTGGAAGTATGCATCTAGGACCAATGGTTGCGAAAATAAAGGTCGGTCAGGTTATACGTGGACACACTGTATATATATATTGTGATGCATGTATTGTAATATGATAATGCAATTTATTTTATTATACAACATTTAAATATTTTTATTAAATATTATACTAACATATCTTGATTTCTTAACTTATTTTAAACATTTGTAAAACTAACTGACTCTACAAAATAAAAATAACTTTGTTATTTTAAGTTATTTAGTTGATACTATTTTAATATTAGAAATATTGTGAAATAATATTGCAGAACACATTAAAATACTTACATTAACATTATTTTAACAAGAAGTTCCGACCCGGGCTTCTCGGGTTACAGAATGTAGGTGAAAACCATATATATCGCTCACCCGCAAGAAAGTGACACATCTCGCAAAAGTTCATTTTCCGTTTTATTTCACTAATAGGTCTATCATAGGTACAGTCGTGGAAAAAAAAAAGTAAACACCCCTACTAACTCCTCAACAAATCATCGTAGAAGAAAGTTAGTGGTACCGAACGATTGGAAATAAAGTCTACTTTTAAATAATGTATATAAAATTTTCTTAGGGGGTCATCTACATATTAAAACGAATCCAAACTTCATTTTTTTCAATGGCAATACCCAATTTTAACGAGATATTTCAAATCTTCGGTTCAAACTATGCCTAGACACCAAATTCCAGGTCATTTGAATGATAAGTTTTTGAATTATAAACATTCAAAATTTAATGCTTCTAATGTTAAATTACATTTTCATATTTTTATTTATATCTCCCGAAATTATGTTCCTAATGTGCTAAATTTTTTTTTGTAGTAATAATACTAATATACCCAAACATAAATAAGCTGAATTTGCGATTTTTATAATTTTATGATATGAATTATGAATTATGAAATTAATATTCAAAAAAATTATGAATTGCAACCTACAATTTTTTTGATGGATTTAGATTTATTAAGTCCTGCTTTATGGAAATTCAAAAATTTCACATTTTTCGTTCAAGTAGTTTTCAAATTATGCTTAAAAAACGGCAGAATGATGGTTTAAGGGGCCGTCTATGATGGAAGTGAGTTATATTTTGAAATTTATTCTGCTGTACTGTAATCTAACACGCTTCATTGACTCCTTGAGTGGCGCTTAAGTGCCTTGATCAAGGAAGGAGCTCTCTGGGTTAACAATCCAGCACGGAACTTCAATTTGGATACAGCCCTTAAAATACGCTCGTTTTAAAATAATTAATTTCTCGGAAACTTATGGTACGAATTGCATAAAAATTCGTTTTTAGGCAAATTGAAGGGTTTAGAGTTCATTTATGCTGTCAGAATCGGGTACTGCTATTGAAAAAAACAAAGTTATGGTTCGTTTTAATATGTAGATGGCCCCCTAAGCAAATTTTATATGTATCATTTAAAAGTAGACTTTATTTCCAGTCGTTTGGTACCAGTAAATTTCTTCTACGATAATTTGTTGATGAGTTAGTAGGGGGTGTTTACTTTTTTTTTCCACGACTGTACGTCTTGCTACACAAACAGTTTCATAAATGTAGTTAGACAGAAAATCACTTTATTACGCTATATGTCCAGTTGTGACCACAGAAGAGGAGTGGATTATGGGGCGAGGTAAAATTACTCAACCCTCCAAACCTCATCCTACGCCTTCATTCTTAAGGGTTTTATGCTTTTATGCACTTCTTTATTCCTGCATGCAGCAATAAGTGCTATAATTTCGTATTACAGTAAAATCATGAAAATTTTCTTTTGCCTCTCCTCTGAAATTTACTTTTGTCGAGATGTGTCTCTTTTTTTACGAGTGAGTGATAGATCTATTTTACATTTAATATATATAGTTTTTTTTTTTTTTTTTTTTAGATTTTTCACTACAATACTAACAATCATTTTTTATATTGAAAATAGCAATTATGTATTAAAATAAAATTTTGAAATTTATCAAAAGTGATAATTTCATATTGCCCTCATGCCAGTATTTAACAGTCGAAGAAATCTCAAAAGATCGCTAGCCTTTTTTATTCTGATAATTTCAGTGATTTAAGCGTGATTCGATTACCTGTCTTAAATATATCTTTTATTTATATTTTATTATTTTAATTATGGATTGATAAAGTTTAAATTTATTTATATAATTTTAGTGCAAACAGATTTAACTTTTGTAATCAACTGATGTCTGTAACAGATATATATATATATATATATATATATATATATATTTTAATCATGCTTGAAAATTATTTTTTAAACAATAAAAATTTGGTAAACTGCGATACAGTTTTCAAAGAAATTGCGATATAGTTTTCAAACACATAGCATTTGAAAGTGCATTTTCTTCGCTATTCAGCGGTTTAAAAATTGAAACTGTGTGGTATTTAGAAATTAAAAAAATTGCAATAAAAGATAATAAAAGTTCAATTTAATTTGAAAGTGCATTGTTTCTCTATTCAACGGTGTAAAAATTAAACATGTGCAGTATTTAGAAATTTGAAAAAATTGCAATAAAAATTAAATTTAATCGTCTGCTGTTTTCATTCACAAAATGACATCAGCGTTACGCACAGACACGTTTGTCCTTTATAATATAAATATAATGTAGATAGAGATATTAGTACTCATGCAATATTGTAGTACTTATAAATAATTAAACAATGTTAAATTTTAAGATAGACAGAAAATAATAAAATACAGAAATAGAATAAATTAATATCGATATGCTTATTAATATATCATCAATGAACCAATGCGTTTAACAATTAACGAAAGTAATTAGGATTTCTTATTCTTTTGAGTGTGTTTCCTGGTCGCACAGGTCGTTGCCATTCATCTCAAATTAACTTTTTCACGCCTAAATTATAATTTACTGGAGAAATAAGCGAGAGGGTAAAAGATTCAAGCTTGGGTGCTTTTGATTAATCAAAAGACCAGAGAGATAATACCCTCCTCACTGTAACCTTGGCGGTTTGTTATAAAGACGCTTCTGGAAATTGATCCAATTCATCAAAAAATTAAGAATCTTTTTTACTGTGGAACCCCGTCATTACGGTCGGAATAATAATTGGACTGTACGGCCAGATTGTAATAGGTCAGATATAAATGATTCATTTTAGATAAAAGGAGAGGGGGGGGGGGGCTTTTTCTTCCCTTTGGAGGAACCTTTGATAATTAATGTTTTTAGCACTGTAATGAAACAGAGAAAAAATTCTTTGTGTAATTACAAGACGAGAGACAGTGGCTACCGTCTGAGGTTTATTTTGAAGAGCTGTAACAACCAATGCAGAGAGAGGGGCTGGGTCTTAAGCTAATTGGTGTTGTTTGCGAGTGCAAAACACCAGTTAGAGAATAGCGAATTGTAAACTATTGTGCAATTACATTCAGTACATACACTTCAGATGTTTAATTAGCGTGCTATTTCGCTACTGTGCAATGAAGAAGTTTCCCAGTCACAACCAATACCCTTTTAAAATACAATAAAAAATCTACAATATAATAGACCAAGTCATGTGACTGTCACAGACAGTTATGGGCTTATGTTACCGCTTCGCTTTTCATATGCCAGACGGTATTTTCAATAAAAATTATTTTTTTAAGTAAATTTTCTTAAAAGTTACAAGTTGTTAAAAAGATCATTAAAAAAATAGTGTTTGAGAGATGAATTCCGTTTAAATATGTACATTGTATGTATTCTATGGTAACTCCAGTTGAAATTATGGTTGACAGCCCAGTATCTCATTTTTTCAAAGTATACAAACACAAGAGATTCATTCGTCGCGAACGATAAAAATATTAAACCATGAAAATAATCATTCGCAAAGCAAGTTCTTCAGCGATGAGTTTTGCAGCGCAAAAATAATTCGAACCTGTAAGCCAATCAAAGTATAGCATCATTCTGTTAGGTGAAGTGCTGTACAACTAAACTTCCTTTATTATCCTTTCTTGACGAAGTGTAAACAAGCTCAACTCATGTAATAACTTAATGTTTAATGGATCAAATTTCAAAACGTATCGTCAGTTAGTTTTGGTATTTAAGCATTATTATATACGTGCCAGTAAGATAGATCACCGAAAATGATTGTTAATCGCCAATTAAATTTCCATTGTCAATGGCCAGTCACATTCAAAACAGTAATTTAATATAAATTTATTAAATACAATACATAATTAAAAATGGTAAATAATATAGAAGCAAACTAAAACATTACAAAACAATAATGTAGTATACATTTATTAAACACATAGAAAAAATGAATAATTGTGACGTCACATTCACCTGACGTCAGATTCGTTACACGTGTTTCTTACACCATGAAGTGGTTTTTAATTCGACATTTATCTGTACTTTTAATGACGTTTTACTGATTTATTAGTTTTTCTTTAATTAAAATAACAATTACGTCATTAAACGCTGACAACGGGATATTAAAAGAGATCAAGTATTGAAAAAATATGGTGATGCATTCGTATAATAGATCTGATTCAACTGATGACGCCCATTTTATTTTATTGGGCGTTAAAGTTTGACGAATAGTTTGATATAGTTTTTTTCATGGAAAGTGGTCAACGGGATAATGGAAAAGTACCCCCAAAAAGGTATTAACAACAATATGGGTTAATGTAAATGTGGATATCATTAAAGGCTTTTCACAAAAAAATTCGTTGGGTAAATCCTATTAGCTAAAATATGCCAATTGGCAGTGGACCTAATTGCGGAAGATTACTTAATAGGATTAAAAATCTCCACATTAGTGAACGTATTGCAACTGATAAGCAAAGAGACATGAAGCATAAATGCCTAAGTGAGCTGAGCAGTTTTTGTCAAAAAAAAGATGAAATGCATAACAACAAAGAATATCGAAATTCTGCGATGATCGCAAAGAGTTTTTCTCTAACCAAATAACTAAAATTATTAATAAAAGTAACATGTTGCAATGCTTATCAAGCATATTTAAGGGAAATTAAACTCCCAATCAAGTCTCTGTAAATGAACAGTAAATGCTATTACACTCCATAATATATAGAAAACATTTTGTAGCGCACTTCAATGATTTCATTTTGTTTGAAGTATCATACCATGATTAAAATGCACCGCAAACAATTTTTCTCGATTGACCAAATTGTAACGAAATTCTTTTGTGTATCCCTGTAAACAAACTATAAATGCTAAACATTTTATTTCCAATGCCAAAAAATTCTATAGTAAACGTCAATAACACATAAAAATCCCTGCCTGCTGGGCCTACAGAAGCAGGTAAATTTCGAAGTTAAAAGTTAAATTTTTATTTTAAATAACGAAAGAAGAAATAAATTAGTATAACATTAATAAAATACAAATAAAACGTCGAAATAAAAATCACTTGATGACATAAACACGTGTAATTTGCTTAAAGTCAAGTGAATGTGACATTTACGATCAACCATTATTGGCATTTAATTTTATAGTTTGACAATAAATTTTTGGTCGACGGGATAACCAAGTAGTACCAATATTAGTTTTTATTGCATTAAGATACCTCAATTTGTTGATTTTCTGTAAGCAAGTAAACCTTGTTGGTTTACAGTGGAAGTCTATGGGAATTTGGCGAAATATTAGAGATATCGCCAAGTTGGCGTCACTTTTAGCGACTAATTTTGGTCGTCAAGTTTGGCGATATATCGCCACGTTCGCGACAAACATGGCGGCATTTGGCGACAGAACAGGGTCCACCCTACGGTAACCTCCATTAAATGTATGGAGATAGGATAGCGTAATATATATATAGATTTTAATTTTTCATGTGGAAATCTTGCAAAAGAAATGTAATTGTTGTGGTAAGAATTTTATTGTGCTTTTTTTTTTTGTTGTTGTTAGCGACTGCTTTAACGAAATTTTTATTCAATTTTCCTGTCACTTTTTCTGTAAGAGCTGGCTTTATCAGAATCACGCTATGGCGGTATTCAAAATTTGTAAACCTCCCCCATTTCTACTGCCTTGGGCCGATTTTTCTCATTTGCAACCCCCGCCGAGATATTAGCCATCTCAGTGCGTTTGGCGAGTTTGAAGACGATCCGTGCATAATTGCGACTTTTATCGTGCGGACAAAATTTAGTACATACATACATACATATATATATATATATATATATATATATATATATATATAAACTTTTTAAGTGGGTGTGGTTTTGAGTTCCTGGGGTCAAATAATGAAAAGTTATGAAGGAATTTTTCAAAAGTCGCACCATGGTAACGACTGCAATAGGTAGTATTTCTTACGAAATCTACCTAAAAATTTCATGGCAATCCGAGTATATTTACGAGAGTTAGAACACGGACAGGCAGACAGACAAGCTGAATCCATAAACACTTTTCAACTAGTATGTTGGAAAATGCTTAAAAAAATTCATCGTAAAAAGTTTAAATATTTTTTTAAAGAATTTTTTTATTTATAAAATTGCGACAAATATTGCGTTATTATTTATTATTTTCTTGCGTTCGAATTAATGTCTATTAGCATTATTGTACATAAAATTACTAAATTTTATAAGCTGAACATCACTCAGTATTGTGTTTTAATAATTTATTGATAATAAATAAATAAATAAATGAGACAATAATATTATGTGCTTTAAAATTGGAAGGAGTGAAAAGTTTACTGTTTGAAAGAGTGACAGGCATTTTCACTCTTTCTATACTCCTATTATAAAGAGGAAAAAATTGTTTATTTGTAGGAAGTAAGCTCTGGAACTACCGAGCCGATTCCAAAAGTAATGGTATCAAAATGATGGTGTTAGTCCAACTTAGAACATAGGCTGTATCTTATGCCGGTGCCACTACCCCAAAGGGGTTGTAGGAGCAAAAAACGTTCTAAAAATGCGATTTTAGCGTTACTGAAGGGCCTAGAAATATGAAATTTTGAATATTAGTTACTTATAAGATATAAATGGTGTCTAAGAACAGTTCTTAAACAATTCGAAATTTAAATGGGGTGAAAATGCACAAAAGGCGTTCTAAAAAACGTTCTAAATGGTAGTTTCTACAAAATCTCAGGAAATACCAAACCGATATAAAAAATATTGGTATCAAAATGATGGTGACAACGCTTGCTCCAAGATAGGCTATGTTTTATGTCGGTGCCACTAACCCAAAGGGGGTGTAGGAGCAAAAAACGTTCTAAAAATGCGATTTATGTGTTACTGAAGGGCCTAGAAATATGAAATTTGAAATATTATCTACTTATTAGATATAAAGGATTTCTAAGAACAGTTCTTAAACAATTCGAAATTTGAAAGGGGTGAAAATGCGCGAAAAGCGTTCTAAAAAACGTTGTAATGGTGGTTTATACACAATCTCAGGAAATACCAAACCGATTTAAAAAATAATGGTGTCAAAGTATTGGTGTCAAAATGACGACGACAACCCTTGCTCCAACATAGGCTATGTTTTATGTCGGTGCCACTACCCGAAAGGGGGTGCAGGAGCAAAAAACGTTCTAAAAATGCGATTTTTGCGTAACCGAAGGGCCTAGAAATATGAAATTTGAAATATTAGCAACTTATTAGATATAAAGGTTTTCTAAGAACAGTTCTTAAACAATTCGAAATTTAAAAGGGGTGAAAATGCGCGAAAAGCGTTCTAAAAAACGTTGTAATGGTGGTTTCTACACAATCTCAGGAAATACCAAGCCGATCTAAAAAATAATGGCGTCAAAATGATGGTGACAACCCTTGCTCCAACATAGGCGATGTTGTTTTATGTCGGTGCCACTACCCCAAATGGGGTGCAGGAGAATAACGTTCTAAATTGCGGCTTTTGCGTTACGGAAGGGCCTAGAATCGTGAAATTTGGAATGGTAGTTAGTTATAAGATATCAATGATCTCTAAGGACATTTCCTAAAAAAATCGAAATTTAAAAGGGGGTCAAAATGCGCAAAAAGCGTTGTAAAAAAAGTTCTAAATTGCGATTTCTGTGCAATCTCTAGAAGTACCGATTCACCAGGAAGAACCGATTTCAAGTATAATGGTGTAAAAATGATGGTGACAGCTCTTTCTCCAAGATAGGCTATATTTTATGTCTGTTTCCACCACTCCAGAGGAGATGCAGGAGCAAAATGCGCGAAAAGCGTTCTAAAAACATTCTAAATGCCGATTTGTCGGCAATATCTCAGGAAGAATGAATCTGATTTCAAACGTAATGGTAGGAAATTGATGCTGACAGCCTCTGCTCTAACATAGACGCTATTTTATGTCGGTATCACTATCACCAAGACGTTGCAGGAGCAAAAAAGCGTTCTAAATTTCGATTTTTGTGATCGGTAGGGGCTAGCAACTTAAAATTAGGCAAGGTACATATTTATTAGATATAAATGATCTTTAAGAACAGTTTCGAAAAAATTGGAAATTTAAAAAGGGGTGAAAATGCGCGAAAAGCGTCCTAAAAACGTTCTAAATTGCGATTTCTACTCAATCTAAGGAAATACCAAAGCTATTTCAAAAGTAATGGTTGCAAATCAATGGTGACAGTCCCTGTTATAACATACGTTATATTTTATGTTGCTGTCACTACCATTTGAGGGATGCAAAAGCAAAACATGTTCTGATTTGCGTTTTTTGCACAACTGAGGGGTCTAACACTTTGAAGTATGGCATGGTATTTACTTACAAGATGCAACTGCTTTCTAAGAACAGTCGAAAGAAAATTCCAAATTTAAAAAAATGAAGTGAGTGAAAAGCGTTATAAATTACAATTTTTAAGCAAACTTATAAATTACAAAACCGATTAAAAAAATAATGATGACAAATTTTGGTGTTAGAACCTGCTCAAACATAAGCTATATTTTATGTCTGTTCCACTACCACCAGAGGGTTGCAGGAGCTAAAAACTTTCTAAATTGCGATTGCTGCGATACTGAAAAGGCTAGAAACTTTAAATATGACATGGTAGTTACTTAAAAAATATAAATACCCTCGAAGGAACGTCGAAAATAAATTCGAATTAAAAAGGGGTGAAGCGAAGGGGAGGTGCGAAAAGCATTCTAAAAAAGTTCTAAATTACGATTCTATGCAATTTCAGGGAATATAAACCGATTATGAAAGTAATAGTTGCGAATCAATGGTAACAGTCTCTTATCCTACACAGGCTATATTTTATGCCGGTGATTCTACCACCTGTAATTCACAGGAACAACAAACGTTCTAAAAAGGGGCTTTAAAAGCTTTTTAAATTACGTTTCTGTGGAATATTAGGAAATAACAAATCGATTTCAAAATTAATGTTGGCAAATTAATGGTGACAGTTCCTGTTTCAACATAGCCCTTTATGTTGAGAGAGGGGGTAGGACTTGGAATTTGACATGATGGTTAATTTTAAGATTTAAGAAGATGGTTTCTAAAAAATTCAAAACTTCAAATGAATACTGAAATGAGCGTATTAATTGAGCATAAAAGTTTCAAAATATTTTCTAAATTATCATTTATTTAGTTTTATTTCATTTGATTAATTTAAGTCTCATTTCTGCCTAATGCAGTGTAATAATGATGTTTAATCAAACTGTGTTTTAAATAGTAATTTTTGAATTATTCCTAAAAGTAATAAGTACCTTTTAATTAAAAAAACCTTTTAATAAAATAAAATATTACCTTTTAATAAAATAAAATATTACCTTTTAATAAAATAAAAATTTAGTTAGTACCTTTTAATAAAAATTAGACATATAAATATCACTTGGCATATTTCAAATATTACGCGAGCAAAGCCGCGTTGTTTGCTAGTAATTTTATAAAAGTACACTCCTTAAAGAGTAGAATTTTCCACTCCCTAGAAAGGAGAGAAATATTTCACTCCATTGTCGAGAGTGAAATATGTCACTCGTTGTTGACAGGGACGCTCAGCTGATGAAAGTCAAAGGCTGGCATTATACGCTTTTAAAAAATTCCGTTCAACTTTGAACCAATATATGGTGTAAAATAATGAAAAGCACCAAAATATGTCACTTCTTAATTTTCAAAAACTCCATTTCATAATGTAACCTTGGAAATCACGCTGATGTGGTACTAAAACGCACTCCTTTTCAAGAATGAATAGTCACTCTTCTGAAAAAGTGACTATTACTCCTGTTTCGAGTGAATATTCACTCGAAGCAGGAGTGAGTATTCTATGTATTAGTATTATTCATCAGCCAATCAGAACATTTTGTCTAGGACGCTTTTTTTAAGATAAGAGAACAACGTCCGCCATTTGAGGATTAAAATATACGGATATATTATTAAAATGATCATTTACGGAACTTTTTATTTTCATATAAAATAAAATTTAATTAATTCATAAAAGGTACAGAATGATAGAAATTTTTTAAAGAGCATTAGAAACACTTCTGCGGTTTCAAACTAAAATTTTTCTGTTACTGTTAAGTCTGTAGTTTTTAACGAGCGCGTGAAAAATATCTTCGAAGTTGAGCCCTATATGCATTGCTTGCTTTATAATTTTCACTCCGGTCCTGAGTCTGTCATTCCTGATAATTATACACAGTGAAGTTCATAATAATAAATAGTGTCTCCTTTGAGCCGATACAGCTCAAATCAACAGGTAATGTTGAAAATATGCGTAATTATTGGCCAGGGCCGTAGCGACCGCCCCCCATACCCCCCATTTGGGGGGGGGCCTGAGCAAAGTCAGGGGCCCAGTAGTGAGCTATTGTATCTTTCAGCCGAATGTTTTTTTTTTTTTTTTTTTTTTTTTTTTTTACTTTTTAAATAAATTTTTTATGTATTTTTAATAACATTTTATTTTGTTTTATCGAAACTCATTTTTTTTCTTTTTTTTTTTTTTTTTTTTTGTCAAAGATCTTGATCAGATTTAGAAATAGAAAACAGATATGTGCTTTTCTTCTATATCCACCATTCTTTATAAAAGTTTTTGAAGGCTGTAAGTTCTACTTAAAAAATAAATGGTATTTTAGTATTTTTGGGTAGCACCTATCAATGGGCGAAAAAGGTGAAACCAAAGGTTCAAAACTTCTTTAATACTATTACTTCCATCAAATAAAACAGATATGCGCTTTTTTACTACAGGAACCATTTTTTTAAAGGGGCCCAGATGAAAGAAATTTTGCAGGGTCTAGATTCTTTTTGAATTGTCTTTTTTAGGGCCCCCTATATAAGAACGAAAAAGTTGGAACCCAAGATTCAAAACTTTTAAGCCCATTTTTTTATTCAAATGTTTAAAAAATATGCTTTTAAACCTCACTTAGGAATCCAATAAGTTTCAAAACTTCGTTATACTATTACTTCCTTCAACCAAATGTGCTTCCTTTCTATAGTCATTATTCTTTTTAAAGGTGCCCAGATGAAAGAAATTTTGCACGCTGTTAATACTTTTTAAATTGTCTTTTTGGGGGCCCCCAATAAAAGTGAGGAAAAGTTGGAACTCAAGATTCAAAACTTTTAGGCCCCATTTTTATTATTCAAATGTTTAAAAAATATGCTTCTTAATATCATTGGGGGCCCCAACAAGCTTCAAAACTTTCTTAATACTATTACTTCTTTTGACCAAAACAGACATGCGCTTTCTTTCTATAGCCAGTATTCTCTTTAAAGGTTCCCAGATGAAAGAAATTTTGAAGGCTCTAATTTCTTTTTTAATTGTCTTTTTTAGGGCCCCCTATAAACGGGAGGAAAAGTTGGAGCCAAGATTAAAAGCTTTTAGGCCTCACTTTTTTATTCAAATGCTTAAAAAACATGCTTTTTAAACTCGTTGGGAGTCCCAATAAGTTTCAAAACTTCCTTAATACTATCAGCTCCTTCAAACAAATGTGCTTTCTTTCTATAACCAACATTCTCTTTAAAGGTTCCCAGATGAAAGAAATTTTGCAGGCTTTAAATTCTTTTCTGTCTTTTTTAGGACCCCCTATAAAGGTGGGAAAAGTTGCAGCCAAAAATTCAAAACTTTTAGGCACCATCTTTTTATTCAAATGTTTTAATAATATGCTTTTTAATCTCGTTGGGGGCCCCCAATAAGGTTCAAAGCTTCCTTAATACTATTACTTCTTTTGACCAAAACAGATATGTGCTTTCTTTCTATAGCCAGCAGTCTCTTTAAAAGTGCCCAGATGAAAGAAATTTTGCAGGCTCTAAAGACTTTTTAAATTAACTTTTTTGGAGCCACCTATAAAAGTGAGGAAAAGTTGGAACTCAAGATTCAAAACTTTTAGGCCCAATTTTTATTATTCAAATGTTTTAAAAATGTGCTTTATAATATCGTTAGGGGCTCCAACAAGGTTCAAAGCTTTCATAATACTATTACTTCTTTTGGCCAAAACAGATATGCACTTTCTTTCTATAGCCAGCATTATCTTTAAAGGTTCCCAGATGAAAGAAATTTTGAAGGCTCTAATTTCTTTTTTAATTGTCTTTTTTAGGGCCCCCTATAAACTTGAGGAAAAGTTGGAGCCAAGATTAAAAACTTTTAGGCCTCACTTTATTCAAATGCTTAAAAAACGTGCTTTTTAAACTCGTTGGGAGTCCCAATAATTTTCAAAACTTCCTTAATACTATCAGTTCCTTCAAACAAATGTGCTTTCTTTCTATAACCAGCATTCTCTTTAAAGGTTCTCAGATGAAAGAAATTTTGCAGGCTCTAAATTCTTATGGATTGTCTTTTTTAGGTCCCCCTATAAAGGTGGGAAAAGTTGCCGCCAAAGATTCAAAACTTTTAAGCCTCATCTTTTTATTCAAATGTTTTAAAAATATGCTTTTTAATCTCGTTGGGGGGCCCCAATAAGGTTCAAAGCTTCCTTAATACTATTACTTCTTTTGACCAAAACAGATATGTGCTTTCTTTCTATAGCCAGTAGTCTCTTTAAAGGTGCCCAGATGAAAGAAATTTTGCAGGCTCTAAATACTTTTTTAATAAACTTTTTTAAGGCCCCCTATAAACGGGAGGAAAAGTTGGAGCCCAAGATTGAAAACTTTTAGACCCCATTTTTATTATTCAAATGTTTTAAAAATATGCTTTTTAATCTCGTTGAGGGCCCCAATAAGGTTCAAAGCTTCCTTAATACTATTACTTCTTTTGACCAAAACAGATATGTGCTTTCTTTCTACAGTCACGATTCTTTTTAAAGGTGCCCAGATGAAAGAAATTTTGCAGGCTCTAAATACTTTTTTAATTGACTTTTTTGGGGCGGCCTATAAAAGTGAGGAAAAGTTGGAACTCAAGATTCAAAACTTTTAGGCCCAATTTTTATTATTCAAATGTTTTAAAAATATGCTTTTTAATCTTGTTGGGGCCCCAATAAGGTTAAAAACTTTCTTAATACTATTACTTCTTTTAACCAAAACAGACATGCCCTTTTTTTCTATAGCTACCATTCTTTTTAAAGGTGCCCAGATGAAACAAGTTTTTAAGGCTCTAAATACTTTATAAATTTTCTTTTTTGGGGCCGCTCTTAAAAGTGAGCAAAATTCGGAACTCAAGATTCAAAACTTTTAGGCCTCATTTTTTTTTTTTTTTCAAATGTTCAAAAAATATATGCTTCTTAATCTCGTTGGGAACCCCAATAAGCGGGCATCTATGTGCATTGCATATGCCGCCTATCCCCTTATGTTCGACGTTTTGAACATTTCATTTCTCTTGTCTCGATAAATTACTTATGTTAACTATACATAAATTACATTGTGTATTTATTTAATCTACTAGCAGAGCTTCGCTAATTGCTTTTTAAAAAAAATAACCTATTTTTTGGAGTTCTCCATTCGGGGGCTTTCACTGCCTTCCGCAGCGTAAACCTGTTCCGGATATTCCCGCTCCTATCTTGAATCAAACAATCATTGAATTTTTCGATATTTTTCGAATTTCGATGATTTTTTTCGATAAAAGTGATAGTGTCCAGATAAAAGTAAAATTTTCCAGCATCGTAGCTCAAGTTGCTACAGGATGATTATGACAGCAGCAAAATCTACTGGATAATTCTTCGGTTTCAGAAAAAAAAAAAAAAAATGTCAAGAAAACTCCGCAAAACGCGAAAAAAGTGTGTAAAAATCTTATAAAAATTTGGGCAAAAATTCAAAAATCGCTGAGAGAAAATTGATTATATCGAGCCAAAAGATTGTAACTGGAATGTGAAAAAATCGCCGTGAAAGACAAAAATACGCTAAAAATCACATAAAACGTTCGTGAAAAATTCAGAAATTTCTATGGACATATTTTCTATATTGAGCTAAAAGACTGAAACCTGGTTCCTTTTAGGGATGTCAAAAATCTGTGCCACAGATGGTAAATTTTTTACTATATTGGGATAAAAGATAGAAACTGGGTTCCTTTTACACTCTCTCTCCAAAAAAAAAAAAAAAACCAATAAATTGAAGGATTTTTTCCGTAACTTTTTCTTTTATTCAAACACACACACAAAAAAAGTTTTGATTTGATTTTCTCATTTTCCGCGAAAATATAGAAAACTCACCAATCTAACATAAAAATTACCTAACATACTTACTAAATATGAAGATGCATTTTTGCCAAATCAAATCACAGGAGTGTTCCGCCAACTTTTCTGCGTTGTACTTTTCCCTATTAGAAACTGAACGTATGACTTTTTTCCTTCATAACACGAAGAAGTCGCGAATCAAACATCAAAATTTCTAGAAATTTTCCTTTCTAAAGACGAAAGTTTCTTCAAATGTGAGATAAAATCTCTTCTAATCACAGGGGTCTTAAAAAGGAAAAAAAAAAAAAAAAAAAAAAACGTTCATGAAAAATTCAAAAATCGCAAAAAGGACGAAATTTAGTACATCGGGCTAAAAGATTGAAACCTGATTCTTTTACTAATGTAAAAAAATACGCGAAAAAAAGTTAAAAATCACATAAAAAATTCGCGAAATATTTAAAAATCGAAGAAGACTACTTTATTATATTCGGCTAAAATGGAAAGATGGATTGAAAATAGATTTTTTTATTAATGTGGGGAAAAAAGCACGAAACTCGAAAAAATACAAAAAATATCGTAAAAAATTAAATGAAAAAAATTCGAATCAAAAAATTTAAAACCTGTTTCGAGCCACTTAGGCATATAGGTAACCTTCCTGTCAAATTTTGTACGGAACAGAAAAACATCTGGTCAGACAAAGAAAAACTCTGGACAAACAAACGTCTGTCTTTATTATTAGCTACTAGGAAACCCGTCAACCATGCCCAAAGAAAGGTACCTTCTATCCGAAGGTATTTTTTTTTCTTCTTAAATTTCAATTTGGGTGACAATTTTAAACTGGAGAAAACCGGAATGTATGAAAACAACATCCCAAAAGTATTTTTTTTTTATTAGTAAATCCGTACATATATATGTATTTAATAAAAGGCACCAAAATCCGAGCGGGAAAAAAATTGTTATAAGTGAATATTTTCTGCTTAAAAAAAATCTTTCTGGGCCACGCGGATGGCATTGTCAAACTGAAGAGAAAATTGAAAATACGAAAACGACTTCCATATTTTTTATTTATTTATTTTGTTTATGAGCAATACTTAGCAATTTATAACATTTGTAAAAGGAATTCAGTTTCAAACTTTTTTGCCAAATTTTGTCCTCTGCTGTTTTTAAAATTTTCGAGAATTTTTATGTGATTTTTAGCTTTTTCACTTTTCTGGTAGTTTTTTTAATATTCGTAAAAAAAAAATAAACCCGGTTTCAATCTTTTAGCCCAATATAAGTAAAGTTTGATCTCTATGAACTTTGAAAATTTTTATGCAATTTTTGGCGTTCTTTCGCGTTCTTCGGCGATTTTTTTGACATTTTTTTCCTAAATGAAAGAATTCTCAGTTAAATTTTGCAAGTCCTTTGATTAAATTCACGTTGTAAGAATATCAAATCTGTTCCTGTAGCAACGGGAACGAAATGTTGAAAATTTGAATTTAATCTGGATCGAAATAAAAAATTACAATGATTCAAGGTTCGTATGATTCAAGATCGGAGCGGACATAGCCCCTATGGGTGTACGCTGCCGAAAGCAGTGCAGCCCAACTACAAATTCGTTCAATCTGAAGTTCGTTTTGGAAAATTCGACCAGCGAAACTGCGCTGGTATTGTTATAAAATGGAATTCGGGTGGAAAATTAAATATAGATATTTCTCTAAAATCTTAGAGGGGGGCCCCCGAAAAATATGTTTGGGGGGGGGGGGGCCTCTGAAGACCTTGCTACGGCCCTGTTATTGGCCCTAAAAAATAAAACATGATATTTAAGCATTGAAATAAAGTGTTTTTTTATGCCTGATAAGAAGTTTATAGATGAAACTACTTTAGTATATTTTTTTAAATGTTCATAGTATCACTTATATAATATAAGATTGGATATATTTTAAAGAGATAAATAACAACTTTTTACATTAATTTTTTTAAAAACAATAAGAACAATACATGTGCAGTCATTTCTTTTCTTTTTCTATTTCTTAGATCATTCTTTTCCTATAAAACATATGAAATCTATTTAACTCACATTAAAAAATACAATATATACGGGAATGAAAAAATTAAATTAAATATGGCTTATGATGTCGTTCCATAAATAAGCGTTGTATTAATATCCCTTTTTCAGCAATAGCGGAAGAAAACTCGAAATCATGCTTAAGTTAAGGAATATGTTTAAAGAAAAAATATAAACATATTCCAAAAAATGTAAAAGTCTAGACTCCATGTTCATACTTAATAAAACAATGACAAATCACAACACATAAAAAAAATCTTACACGTTCTTAATATTTAGATCAAGCTTAGAGCTTATTAAAAAAAAAAAAAAAAAAGATGAGAGTTGATAAGCATTGTGTTTTTAGTGGAAAAATTAAAAATATTTTAGAACAATAGGATTCTGCAAAATAGCGCTAAAAAAAACAAGATTTTATATTTAATACAAAATTAAAATGAAATCACACATTATTACTCATATAAGATTCACCTATTATACAGTTATTAATAAAACTTTAAAAGTAACTAAAATACAGAAAACAATAACATTTGATGTTTGATTAGACTTAAATTCATTAGCAATGGACTCAGATCTAAATATTTAAAACATGAATTACACATGAAAAAAAAGAACAAAATTAACGCACGTCACGGGAATTATTAAAATACTAAATACATTTAATGGGTATCTATAAAGAAAGAAATAATATTAACTGATTAAGATTTTGGTTAATTACTTGCCCTTAGGGACATTTTAAAACTGTCATATATTTATTGGAATGCACTGAAAACAAACACAAGGGATAAAATTGGAATACAATATTTTAGTTTATTTCTGTCTAATCTAATTTAATTCATATGTAACTTTAACTTAATTTTCCCTTAAAAGTTCAATTAGTGTTACAAACTATGAATTAAATAAATATTGCTAGTAAAGTATTTTATTTCAATCTTTACCACGGCATAGCTGCCAACTTTTACGCTTTTTTTGCTACCACTAAAATTGAATAGAGATTTTAGCTTTGTTTAATCCTGAGATTTCGACGCTTAAATAAGACAACATTTACTATAAAATTATAGCGGTAGGAAAAAAGCGTAAAAATTGGCAGCTATGCCGCGGTTGAATCTATTTTCATTGCATGCTCTAAAAGATATGATTCTTTTAAAATGCCATAAAAGCAACATGAAAAAAGAAGTCACTCCATAAAAAATGAAAATTCACTCGTATGAAAGAGTGACTATCCACTCCTACCAGGGGTGAAAATACGCACTCCTTTAGCAAGAGTGAATAGTCACTCCTCCGAAAGAGTGATTATTCACCCTTGTTTAGAATGAATATTCACTTCCCAGGAGTGACTATTCACTCTTTCAGAGAGTTAACAATCCCAGTTTTGCTCAGGGTGAATAGTCACTCTAAAGAGGTTGGGCATATTTTGATCTGCGATAGAATGAGTATTCACTCCTCCGAAGTGAATAGTCACTATTTTTTATTAGAGTGTAAGTATATTATTACACCAGCATAAGATCCATTTAAAAAATACATTGTAATTTTAAAATACATTACAATTTTTTGCTCTAGGAAAGAATTTTTATTTGTAATTTACTTTCAAAATAGTTTAAAAATCCTTGTAAGACTTTGGTTTGCCTACCACGATTAAACCTTTATGTATTCATTATCCTACCTTCGTGAAAATTACTTGGATATCTCTATTATGAAGAACAAACGTGTCCGTCCGTAACGCTGACGTCATTTTGACGGTGACAACGTCATGCGGTTAAATTTAACTTTTACTGCAATTTTTTATAACTTCTAAACATCGCATGTTTTTTTAATTTTTACATTATCAAAAAGAGAAAAAAGTGTAGCAGTGTGTTTAAAAACTGTATTGCAACCTGTTTGTAAAAATGTATCGTCATTTATTCATTTTTTATTCTTTTTTAAATAATTTTCAATCATCATGGTTTTTTCTTTTAATCGACCTTTATCGCATGCAGACGATTACCAAAGCTAAAACTGTTTGCACTTAAATTAATGCAACTAGCTCAGGATTTGTTTTCAGCTTATAGTATTCTATAATGTAATTAAAACATTCATCAATCAATAAATAAAGCAATAAAATATAAATAAAACACAAATTTAGTACATGTTATCAAACTATGCACTTAAACCACTGAAATGATCAGAATCAAATAGGCTGATTGTAAATAGTGACCTTTGGCGATTTCTTCGGCTGTTAACTCCTGACGCGAGGCCAATACAAAACTATTCCTTTTAATAAATTTCAAAACTTTATTTGAAAGCACAATTGCTATTTTTCACATAAATGTGATTTTTGGTATTGTCAGTGATAAAGTATATTAAGAAATATATTAAATGTAAAAAATCTATCAATTATCAATTAAAATATTATCAATAATCAATTAAAAAATTATCAATTATCAATTAAAAAATCATCAATTATCACTTTATTATCAATTTTTAAAAAATCGTTATTAATTTTTTTTTTTTTTTAAGTGCACTCGTGCAAGGTTTTCTTGCAAGGTTGCAAAGATTATTTGCTGATACGTTTTTCCATTAATTTTTAATTAACTGCAATTTTTTTAACAAAACAACGGGTTTCAACTATATGTAAATATACTACGCCAAAAGCCGCTTGCAGAGCCTTTTGAAAAATACCCCATTCATCGCAGAGAAAAAAGGATGTTAACATCAGAAATAATGTATTTGACGGTTCCCATCTATATTCTGTAAAAAGAAAGCCTGGGTATATTCCCCTTGTTTAAATAAAGGACCACGCACTTAAGTATATATGGCAATGTGGCATCGGTGGAATTACTGAAATTTTGATATGTTTTAATTCATGCCATGCTGATCAGATGTCTCAATAGGAAAACAGACCTGAAAAATGGCCCTTTTTGATTCTATGTCCGTCAGAAGCTCTTATTTCATATTCCATAGCTGCAAAATTTCCGCGCCCCGAATTTATAAACACTTTTCAACTTTGCTGGAAAGTTTTAAAAAAAGACGTACCTCGTGCCCTTAAGAGACTACTTCAGTCAAACGAAAAGACCCGTTCGCTAATGCTAATTCTATGGAAGAGATTTATAAAGATATCTCGGTCGCATTTCAATATTTTTAAATGATTTCTTTTGCATTCAATAGTTGAGATAGATCTGTACAAAGGCCGTTTTTTACTTTTCGATTTTGTTTACAGGTATTTCTTATGAGAATACGGATATTTTCGGAACCGGTTTCGAAAGTAAAAGCATCCTCATAAAAAATATCTGCAATCAAAATCGAAAAAGTAAAAAACGTCCTGCATACAAATCGATCTCAACAATTAAATGCAAAAGAAATCCTTTAAAAATATAGAAATGCGACCAAGATATCTTTATAAATTTCTTCCATAGGATTAGCATTAGCGAATGCGTCTTTTCATTTGACTGAAGTAGCCTCTTAGGAGAGCCGGGCCACGGTAATTTGAATCGGCTCTGACCAGGGCTGCGGAGTCGATGGGAAAAATGACCGACTCCGAAAATTTTAACGACCCCGACCTAATATACTAGTTGGTTAAAAATATGAGGGAATGTAAGAAAAATAAAACGAAAATTTCACTATTTCGGTATCAATTCTGTTCTTATATGGGCTTCGAAAGTAAAAAGTAAAAATGAAAAAATCTATTTTTCTCTGTATTAATTTTACAAAACATTCTATTAAGCCTTTCGAGGGCGGTATCCTTAATAAAGGACACTTAATTTTACTTCCAAAACTGACAATCAGCACCAAGAATATTTAATTAAAAATTTCCTTTTATAATGTACGTGAAAATAAGCAAGTTCGTATTTTCTAATAAATTCGTTTATAAATTCTGGTGTCAGTCCATTATTTCATCAGTTTATAAACAGAATTATTCCGCGCCGGAAAGAGTTAACTGAAATTTATCACAACTATTACTAGTTTTAGAAAACAAATTCCGTCCGACACGTCCTGGAATAATTAAGTCCAGTTATGGCTCGGCCCGAGTCTGCTGAAAAATAAAATAAACTCGAACTCGGACACAATCTAACTGTCCGATGCCGATCTCTAAGTTGGACATATTATGTTTCTGTATTGGTGTTATCGAAATAGCATGAGCACATTTGTACTTATTCTCACCCTAGTCATATCCGTTTAAAATTGTTCCTATTTCATCAGCGTAGTTTGATTCTTTCAAATTTGTTATATTGGGCCGGTCAGCCTGCTTATTTTTTCAACACTCCGGTTCGACCTATTAACAAAAATTGTCTTTATTCTGCTGACCCGGCCCGTTTTAAAAATTGCCTTCATTTTGCGGGGCTTGCGCCCTTGCAGGCTACCTCTCTTCCTTGATTTCCGTAAATGCCAAAAATCCGAGGTAAAATACTCATATACTAAATGTATAATATCCACTAGAGTTTTCAATTAAAAACGGTTTTCATCTACTTTGTAAACCTGGCAATACATTAGGCGCTTTAACTTGGGTAGTCTGGTATAGTCCAGAAATAGCAATAATAATTCATTTTATATAGATTTAAAATTATATATAATTTCTTTAATTTGAACTCAAAATGCCAAACAAAAAAAGCTGGAGTCGGAGTCTTGTTTTTAGCGACTCCGACTTCGACTCTTTTGCACAAAAATGGGCCTGACTCCGAGTCTGCAGCCCTGGCTCTGGCCCCCTTTCTGCGGCCTTGATGATAATAATAATAAAACACCTGTCAAAATATAGTTTCAAAACAGAGGAGCAGTATTATGAAAATGAGAGAAGCCTCTTTTCCGCATTGGATCTGTTACTGCGGTAAAAGTTGTTTTACATGTACAGCAAGTAGCTGCCGTATTTGATTATCGAAATAAATACAAGTCTAGGGGATATGATACTGTTAGCTGCTAAGTTTGCTGCTAAGTTAGCTGCTAAATCGTTCAAAATCCCATTTTCTCAGAAGATCAAATAAACCAGCAATTCACTATGTGCATAAAATTATCTTTTCTAGTAATAAGAGCAAGGAATGCAATTTTCTGACGTTGTGTCTTTTATGTTAGAATTATTTTGCAAGTTTCATAGTTTCTTTTAATTTTTGTAATTATTAATTCAACATCTATTTGTATAACATCAAAATTTGTACCAATTCTTTTTTTTTTTTTTTTTTTTTTTTTTTTTTTTAAGTAACATCTAGTTTTGAGTCTCTATTTGGGTTTAATACAGGAAATCAGCTCAAATAACTGTATAGTTTATGTACTTTTCTTAAATCTTTGTGGATTTAACAGGGGTCATAATTTGATTATGCTTATGTGAATCCATTTGACAATCTTCACTTTTCATGGTCTGAAAAAAAAAAAAAAAAAAAAAAAAAAAAAAAGATTGAATTATCCATTCTTTAACAACAAATTATGAAATAACACAAACATAATTTAGGCACTTTAAGACTCAAATAACTTTCAAAGAAAGTTTTTGAAATTTCAAAGAATTTTAGATTGACTTAATAAAGATTCAAGTTTGACCAAATTTAAAGAATATTAAAAATATATTAGGAAATACGTTTCTTTCTTTCTTTCTTTTTTTTTTCTTTTAAAAGCAGCCTTGAAATTATTTTACTTTAAATTATTACTTTTTTTTTCTAAAAGAAACACCCAAATGCACCTCAGCTCTTTTCGTGTTACCAGGTGCAAACGAGAAAAAATAGATTTGATCTGCCTTTGTTAAAAATTTAAGTGAACATATTTGAGAAAAATGAGGATAGTTGAAAAATCAGATAACATCTGATCATCTCAACTTTACTTCCTCTCATGTTTCAGCTCTTTCATCCATTCTATCTAACGTCGCGTCGTGACTATGCTACAAAACTCAATTTAATATGGACCTGCTCCCTCGAAATCTTTTTTATTAATGTTAGTCTGAATGCATATATATAATAATTTTTATCTTGATCATTTGGAGGCCAGCCATTCGTATCCGGTTGCTGAACTATTCCTTCTGACCCCCCCTTTCACCTTGTGGTGGTGATCGAACCCTGGCCACTCGTTCGAATTCGAACATCTGCCGGCCAATCATGTTGCAGAGGCCGCAAAAAGCGTATAATTTGTCTCGTCGACGATTTGAAGAATCATTCTACTAGGAACCTCCTTCTAATAACAAAAAAGCCATCATTTACAATAATTTTGACATGTGGAGTTTTGTTCTTTTTTTTACTGTTTCGATTTGCCGATTCTGTTTGAGGTTGAGGGGAAATCAGTATGATAAAATTTTGTCTGCTGATTCCACGGGATAGCTTTCGTTGTTCTAAGCGTAGTTCGTGTTAGAGGAAATTTTGACAGGTTGTTTTGACAAATTGCTTTGACAAGTTAATTAGGGACACGCAGTGATGTTAGTAGAATATTATCTATTGAAATCAATCATTAAAATGATCTTTAGCTCAGTTCACTTTAATTACTTTAGATTAAGATTACCAGGGCCATTTAGTAATTTGTTTGAAGGTTACAATACTGAAATTTCATATTAAGTTAATGCTCTTTTTTTTATTCATACTTATACACACCTGTTATATGGATTTCAGAAACTATAGAACAAGAAATATTTTAATTCATTTTTTAAAAAAACATTTGCTTACTAGAGATGATTTTAAATAAGATCACAAAGGATTAGGAAAAGTTTTGAAAAAATAAAATAAAAAAAGTATCTTTTCTTACATGATCTATAAACACAAATTAACACATGCGTAAACAAAATTACAAAAAAATTATAAAATTAAAAAAAAAAAAAAATATCTATAAAAAATTAAAAATTGTAAAAGAATATAAAAAAATATTATAGGATGGTTGGGTGGGTAGATGTTAGAGTACGGAGGAGGGTGGTGTTGTCTGGATAATACGCAATGGTTAATTATTTATTATAAAAAAAAAAAAAAAAAAAAAAAAAAAAGCGGGGCTCTTGTATTATTACTATTTTTTTGTTATGTATTTTATGTGTATGTTGATTTGATATTTTATATGTAAGTTGGAGATTTTCATTAATATTATAATTAGCTTAATTATTCATTAATCTAATTTACAATTATTTGTTATTAAATTTTAATTTACTTAGGACAATATCATATTAATTACTAATAGTATGCCACTCTTAGTTTAATGTTTTTGAATGTCCCATATTCATTCTTTATGGATTTTTATGGATGTCTGAAAATAATCCACATTCTATATTTGTGCGTTTTAAGTAATGGGATTTTAAGTATTATTTAACCTTCTATATACTTCCACATGTTTGTTATTTCCTGTTCATTTTATAAATATCTTATATATAATTCATTAAAAAATAATTTTTAGATAATTTTTAATAATTATTTATATTAATTACTACTGAATTTATTTTGATTTATAGCATATAGATATATGCTATATATTATCAATGTTCTAACATTATTTAAACTCTTAGTTCAGTTTAAGTAATTTAGCTAATAGAACATATTGTATGCTTTTAAATATTATTAACAATAGTTTTAAATACTTTGTGTGATTTATATTAGGTTTATAATTCTCTATATATAAGGATTTGTTTGGTTATGCTGTTTAAACAGTTATTTACATTCACAAGCTTGCAAATTTTTATCTTGCGATAGATGTTTAATATAATTATTAATAGATGGCAGCACTAAAATTGTATTTTCATATTGCCTTAATTTTTATTTTTCTAGCTCCATTTCAGTTATAATTTATACACCAGGGTGTATTTTTAGCTAAATTTTGACGTTATTGTTAAACTGTTATCTATTAATTTAATAGTGCATTTTAAATAATGTAATTAATATCTATTTATCTTATATTAGATTAAATTTGTTTTACAAGGTCTTTCAAATTTTATTTCAAAATGTATTAACTGCATCCTTTGGTATCATTTACTGTGATTTCTTAACTGTTTTATTCACCTTAATCTTTTTGATATACTGGAAGACATGTGCACATGGATTTTTGTAAAATACTGAAATATTAATCGGTATGGTATTTATTATTTCTATTTTATATCCTATAAATATTTAAATACGTTTTATTTATTCTTCCATTTCATATTATTTGTTTCTATTCTGCTTTCATTTTTAATCAATTCACTTGATTTTAGTGGTTGTTTGGGCACAGGGGAAAATTAATTTTAGCTTTAGCTTATTTTTCCCATAGAAAACAACCATTTTGCTTATATCATTGAATTCTGTGCCCTCGATAACGTAATTCAATGTATAAGCTTTTCAATTTTTGTCGGTGTCCACTTTTTTCTTTTTTCTTCCATAATAATTCTTATAATATTTTTTTTAATACTTACAGCTTTAATTCATAATAATTGACGGTGGCAGGTTATGTTTAATTAATGGTAATATATTAGCATTCAAATTACTATGATGCATTTGCGCAAGTAATTATGAATGTATGCTTTTTACGATATTTTAAATATCTTTTCATTTTGAATGTCAACAATTCATTTTGATGTATTTTTTCCTTAAGGTATCTTATATATATTTTTATATATTCCCAGGTCGCTAAATTATTTAGCAATCTTTTAAATATTATACGCTTAGATCATTGCTGCAATTAGCGCACAATCTATGTGTATTATCAATAAGATTTCTACCATGTAGTTATCTGATACCTATTTTAGGATTCCATTAATTTTTTCATTCCTATCATTGCAACGTTTTATTTAATGTTTTTTAATTTTCTAGTTATGATTTTATCTGAATTTTCTTGTAGTTAGTGTATGATATTGTCCTATATATTTTCTATTTGTGCTATAGCTTTACATAATTCTGTAGAGATAATCATTTTACATATACATTAATATGGTAGCAATAATTATTTCTATTCAAAGATTTAATGTTCATTTCCTTTAGTTTAAAATCATATTACTTTGATCTGAGTAGTTAGTTGGGTAAGCGTTTTGGTTGTCTTTGCATGGTTATAGTTGTTCTTGGATTTGGATGTTATGCGGATCTTTTTAGACTTATTTGTTATAAAATAGTCTAGTGGTTTCTTGATATTATTCATCTACGTCATTTGGGTTATCATAATTAGGTTTTGGATAATTTGAAGATTGTTTCTGCGTTCTGCTTTTATGATTGTAAATATTGTATATATATTTTTTTTCTTACTCAAGTTTTATTATTTAATCAAGGCTAATTTAATTAAATTATTAATTTTTATTATTAAAATTTCTTATTTTTATGGCAATTATTGCACTTTCCATACATAATTTTTATATGGCAGTTCTTAGTAAACATCTCGATACCGGCAAGATACACTTAGCATCTATGCAGTGTAGTGCCCGGTACAGGAATAATAATTGGGTTGTTCCTGGATCGTCATCCAGCGACCATTTATACTCTCCCCCTCGTCCTTTATTTTTTCGTAAGTGCTATGATTCTCGGTGCAAGACATGTCCATACGCTGCTCAGACACAAATTGTCTCAGATCCTAATTATTCAAGTTTTTGTAAAGCATTTAATGTTAATTATAGTATAAAGTGCAACTTATGTAATATGAAATATATTGGTGAAACATCAGGTCCAATTCATAAACGAATCAATCATCATCGATCAGACTCTAATAATAACAAAGCAAAAAATATACAATCTACAGCTGAAATTCAACATTTTCATAAACATCTATTTAAAAATACGACAATTGAAATCCTTCAAATTCTAAAAAATAAATCAGAACGTCTTTATATGGAATCATCATATATGAAATATTATAACACAATATATCCTTATGGACTTAACAGTGAAGTATTTAACAGACCTGTCAAAGTCTTCACATCTATAAATAACAATATTGATTATTCTCCAATTTATCCTACTCTTAATCATAATTTAAATGCTAAAACAACACGTAATAAACGCGGAAAGGGTTCATCATCAGTTGTAGTTTCCAAAAAATCTATCACAAAACAAATTAATGATCTTCAACGAAATTACTTAGAGAATTATAACTGGTTGTTAATTCGTAAAAACATCTTTGCTATTAAAAAGAAACAGCTGGTACAACATTTAAATGTCTTTCTAAGTAAATCTTTCTCTAAACATTTCTCTGATATTTACTTTGACCTTATTATGAGTAGGGTTAATCTTTTAAATATTAATATACAAAAAAAACACAAAATTCAGAACATGAATACTCAAATGATAATTACTTTTTCAAATCACATTTTTAATAAAATTAATATCAATTCTATAATTAATGATAAAAATTGTTTTTTTCCTATCAATAATCTTCATATATCAAAAACCTTTAAATATCCGAATACAATTGGGAGAAAAATTTTTAACTATAATACATTTTCAAAAAATACATCTGCTGCAAGTACTTTTCCGTGTAACTGCAAAGACCCCACTCTAAAAAAATACATAAACAATGATCATGGACATATAATCACTGGAAATCTTGATATTGTTCATGATTTTAAATTGAAACAACTAATGGGTTATGGTACTAAATATAGACTTCCATCTAAATTTAATGTTAAATCTATTATCAAACAGTTTACATATGATATTGATATTTTTATTTATAAAATTTCTATCTCTTATAATAAGCCTATTGAATATTTTAATCAATGGAAGATATTAGTAATTGAAAAATTAACTATGGCTTTAAAAAATAATATTGCTGATTTGGTTTCTATTAATACACAGCATTATTTCCAACAAATTACTAAATTACAAAATAACTTCGTTATTACATATGTAGACAAATCTCCTAACAATTATGCTATTATATGTAAATCATATTATCACCAACTTCTTACAAATTCTATTTCTTCTAATAAGTCTTTTCAAAAAACTAATGAAAATGTTATTGTAAATAATCGTAAAATTCGAAGTTATTATAAACTTTTAAATATTTTATCTACTAATTTTAATTATCCATATTTAGTTCTTATTCCCAAATTTCATAAAACTCCTATTAAATTTAGGACTGTTACTATTGGTTGTAATACATATAATAATAAAGCCAATACACTTCTCTTAAAAATTCTTAATCAAATATATGAACTTACTACAAACAATGATAATACACATTGTATAAAAAATAGCTATCAACTTGTTAAGATTTTAAAAAATCTTCATTCTGTTTGTAATATAACGACATATGACTTCAAAGATCTTTTTAATAATATAGACCTATTAGATTTACATAATATTATAAATGCATTATTTAAAAAGTATTATAAAAAACTGGAATTACCATCTTATATAGATATTGCATATTTTAAATCTTTAACTAACTTCATTATCTATAATAATTGTCTGAGCGAAGCGAAGGCTAATACTCAGCGCGATATTAGGGTCCGGACACATTACTACTACGATGGATATTAACGCCATGTCCTACTAAAGAAAAAGCCTTATAAAAACCTTTCGTCAAGCATAACTCAAAAAATATTTGTCGGATTTCGTTTCTGATTGCACCAGAAGGTACCTATGAGGGTAACCTAATAAATGCACCTACTATGAAAAATAAGTTCCAAACCGTTTAAAAATTATTTAAAAAAAAACTGTTATAAAAGCACAATTTATCTACATACGTCACGGAATTTTAAAGTACGTCATTTTCATCAGCGAAAAAAACTATTCATAGACATCATGTTTAGAGCGCATGCAGCAAAAATATTGTGCACGTGAACTTTATTCCAATGAAAAGTAAATATTTTTCTTTTTACGAAAACAATAATCATTTTCCCAAATGATTAATAAGTAACTTATTTATGTAGTAATATTACAGATTGTGATGTTTTCCATACGTGATTGATTTGTTTTTACTATGTGATTTTATTTCAAGCAATTTTTTCATGGTGAGTTTCAAGGAATTTTTAATCAGATTCTTTTTTCATATCTAGCCTTATATAGATCTTTATGTAAGCAATTTTATGTTAGCCAGAAGCAGCTGATAATTCGCTCAGTATTAATCTTCCCATCTTCCAAATTAATATCCGGGCTATTCACATTGCATTAATATCGATTAAATATATAACTCTTATATCTTACTTTATTTAAAATGGATACCTTTCAGTTAAAATACAGACATTTCAAATACATGCATTCCGCGCATTTCCTTTAAAATACATAATAATAATAATAAACAATAAAAAATAATATCCTAAACTAAATCATTTTATTTCAAATTCAAAGCATTGTTTTTAATTTACACACTGAAAAAGAAAAACTGCTATTAGCAAAAAAAGAAAAAAAAAGAAATAGATGCTTTTGGCAAGATTGGCGACCGGTTAACATTGAAATAACGAAATATCTGGTACTTACGCATTATTCGAGTCATGAGATAGATCGCCAAAAGTGGTTGCCTATTACCCATTTTGTTTAGCGCTGCAAATTATGTTTAAAACAGTAATTTAACATTATTTACTACCTAACATTGCTAAAAAATGGTAAATAATGTCGGATAAATAAAATGTTACAATTAAATAATAAAGAAAATGGTACTTTTCGGTTAGCCGGGCGCCAGTGTTATATATACATATATATGTATATATAAATGTATGTATATATATATACATGTATATTTACATATATCTATATGTGTTTATATACAATATATGTATATGTATATTTACATATATGTATGTATATAAATATGTGGAACAGATGTCATATTCGCCCCATATTGGCGCGATTTTTTTCGGTTGCCAATTTGGCGAAAACATCAACAGCATAAACAACATAATCCGGGTTACCACATCAAGCAAAATAACGACACTTTGGCGCAAGTTAAGTACCTGTTGCCTATATGATATTGGCGACAGAAAAAAATCGTGCCAATATGGGCGAATATGACATCTGTACCATATATATATATATATTTGCACAGATGTCATATACGCCTCATACTGGCGCGATTTTTAGCCACGTCAATTTTGCGAAAACATCAACAGCATAAACAACAGCATCCGGGTTACCATATCAAGCAAAGTAGCCACACTTTGTCGCCAGTTAAGTACACGTTGCGTATATGACATTGGCGCCAGAAAAAAATCGCGCCAATATGGAGCATGTCTATATTTTTTTCAATTTAACCGATTTTAACATTTATGTAAAATCTGGTTTTGCAATAGTACAGTAAGGATTTTCAATATACAGATATTAGGTGCGACCGAAGAACACTCTACGTCTTGGCGCGAATCGCCAAATTGGCCTGTTTTTGCGCCCTATCTCCCGGAACTTCAACATCGGGAGACAGCACGTAAAATTATTATTTGTTTCCCCTTCTCGTATATTTTGAAACTTGAAAGGTTAAAATAAATGTTCGATCGGGGCACAGATGTCATATATATTGGCGCGATTTTTTCCGACGCCAATTTGGCGAAAAACTTGTTACTTTATCATCTACATCAGGGTTACAGTATCAAGCAAAATAACGACGCTTTGGCGCCAGTTAAATATACGGTGCGTATATGACATTGGCGTCAGAAAAAAATCACGCCAATATGACATCTGTGCCAAAATACCAAAAAACAAAATTCTCACTTACCCAAATTATTAAAAAAAAGAACGTTTGTTAACAGTAAGGGGAGCAAAACAATGTTGTTGTTTATCTGGCACAACAATAATTCAAACAAAATTCATAAAAATCGCCTCATACTGGCGCGATTTTTTTCTGACGCCAATGTCATATACGCACCGGGTACATAACTGGCGCCAAAGTGTCGTTATTTTGCTTGATAAGGTATTGATATGGTAACCTGGATATAGATGATATGGTAACGAGGCTTTCGCCAAATTGGCGTCGGAAGAAAATCGAGCCAATATGACATCTGTGCCGTTTTTTTAATCAGAGGGGGCCTTTTTTTTAATCAGAGGGGCCTTTTTTTTAAATCAGGGGGCTATGCCTTCTGAGCCCCCTTTTTTTTATTCATAATTTTACCTTATACTCTAGGATGTAATTCAAAAGCATCACTCAGTCTATCATTTTTAGTCATTTATTTCTTGAAACAATCAGCCTCCCTTTCATACATAATCCAATTAAAGCTCAAAAATACAGGTAAAAATAAAAGAAAAATAATCGATTATTTACTCTCACCTTTCACGCATTCGTACTTGTTTCAAAATATACAAGATTAGAAAACGAATAATAAAAATCGCTCAACTGAAACAACAAACTGTTCCCAGCGAAATATAACGCAGCAATCCTGACCCGGCAGTAACATATTTCTAAAAAAAATTCAAATAGTCCTCTGATCTTAGGATGCCGAGTTAGAGGATGTTTACCGTACTACTGAGTACTTATAATTTAATTTTTTTTAGCATGCATCTTTTTCTTTTCTATTTTTATTGGAGTTTCGGGTAATCCGAATTTTTTGTAATCCGAACAGGCACCGTTCCCAATTAGTTCGGATTAAAGGGGTGCTACTGTACTTACGAAAATGTCCCTTCTGATTCCATAGCCATTTTCTATATCTCGCCAATTGCTCTGTAATATGAAAGTGCTGACTTAAATTTGATATGTATTTATTCATTAGATTTTAATAATCTAGAGATCTGTGTTAAGTGTTCGTATGCATGAGCCTGCAGAAGTGAGAGTGAGCTGAATAACAAGCAGCTCAGATTGCTTAAAATTTTTGTCAAAAAAGTAAAATATTTAAAATGTTACTGAAAAAATCTTTGGCTCTATTTTATTTTTATCATGCATATATCGACATTATAAAATAATCTGCATTTTTATATAGAGAGAAACCATTTCTCAAAGATATATATTTCTTTTCAACAATAGTGTTGTTTAGTGACCACATGAATTCTTAAATTCTTATTTCTCTGATAATTTAGTACCGATTGATAATATAGTGGTATGAGAAGACTCACGACAGTTTATCCTAGGCCTACTCTTTATTAATGTTGCACTTCTTTTCAGATGGCTGGTACAAAGCATTGGAGTAAACAAAGAAGCAAATTGCGTCGAAAGAAATATCAAGATTCAAGAGTTCAACTGTCCGAAAGGCGTAGAACTGAGCAGCGATTAGGCCGTACTGTTGAAAGCAGTCTAGATCTATCACTTCTTCAAGAAAGTTCAGTATCGCGAATTAAAACCAGTCAGCAAGCAGGCCCCTCGACTACAGCTCCAGTCATTTTTAATGAAGTAAATACGAAATCCGACATTCAAGATACTGATATATACATTGCTATGATTCCTACTGAAAGAATTAAATATCTAACGACAGATGCGCATATTTCTAGCATGAATTCTCGCGTCCATCCTTACGAAAGACCTATAACTAAACAGCGATTACGCCGTTCTGTTGGGTGTAATCCAGATCCAAAACCTACTCCAGAAAGTTCAGAATCGAGAATTAAAGACAATCAGCAACCAAGACCTTCGACAGGAGGTCCAGTAATAGTGCATGAAATTGAATCTATAGATGAGCCGCAGACAAGCGTACCTGATCTCCATATCATAGAAAAAGCTAGAATAAATGATTCATATGAAATACTGGGCCTACAGTTTGATGCGGAAATGGAAAATTTGAAGTGGAATAGCTGTGAAAACTGTCGTAGAGCGTTTCCTGGACTAAGAAGAAATTCATCTGGGAACTGTAATATATGCTCACCTCCTAGAATATCTGGTTTGTTAGATGAAGTTAAGGAAAAACATTTACAAAAGTTCACAAGCTATAATAATATGGATCCTGGACATGTTCCTATTGTACTTAAAGGTTTGACCTATATTGAGCAGATGTTGATCGCCCTTGTGCATCCAGTTATAAGTCTATATAAAATTAATGGCCAACAATTTGCTTATCATGGAAATGTGATTAATTTTCATCAAGATATTAACCCAGTTATACGTAAGCTTCCTGATCTTGCTGCTGCAAGTCAAGCCATCATTCTCATCTGTAAAGAAACACCAAAAGGAATTTCACATTTTAAAGTTCGATCAAAACGTGTTAGGGAAGCTATTTCCTGGTTAATTGAAAACAATAGATATTACCATCATATTGAGCTTGATGAAAGAGCTGTTGATTCTCTGCCTGAAGATGGTGACGCTATTGCAATTTTATCATTTTTTCCTACTTTTCTAAATGAGAATTATGAGAAGAGAACTGATCCTCGAAACCAGAATGAAGCTACTGAAAACTTCACACAGTCGTTTTGTCCCGGCATTCCAATAACGAATCAAGATCAAAGTATCAGAAATCTGTGCTCTGACTTTCAATGGCCTGTACAAAATCCGAATCCAATAAATGAATTCCGAGAGGAAGGCTACATCGTAAAAGCTTTTCCGACTCTTTTCCCATATGGAGATGCAGATTTTTTGCAGCCGAGATCTATCAAAGTATCCTTAACCGAGTATTTCAAGTTTCTTTTGCAATTCCACGATGGCCGATTCGCAAGAGATCCAAGATTTAGATTTCTTGCAATGAATACTGAAATGCGTTTACAAATACTAAAACAAGGTGATATATTTGTTAGAAAATCGGCCCTACAAAATATCTCAAGACAGGAATTCCAAGAACGCATACAGACTGATAATGGCCTTGCTAACTCAGTAATGTTCTACGCCGGCAAACTCAGAACTTCAAAAAATTATTGGCACCAAAGAAGTGGCGAGCTACTAGATATGGTCAACCAAATCGGAACCCCTACAGTTTTCTTCACTCTCTCAGCTGCAGATTATCACTGGCCTCATCTTTTCAAACTTTTGACGATGAAATCACCAAACGATTTAACTGATAAAGAAAGAGCAGATTTGATGCATGAAAACCCTTTGGTCACAGCTTTCTTCTTCACAAAAAGGGCAGAATATTTTCTTAATAAAGTCATAAAGAAGGTTTGGAAAGTTAAAGACCACTGGTTCAGATATGAATGGCAATGGAGAGGTAGTCCTCACCTTCATGGTTTACTTTGGCTAGAGGATGCTCCAGATTTTCAAAACTTAGATAATGCTTCTGATAGAGTGAAAGATGAATTTCTGGCCTATTGCTCAAACATGTGTTCAGCGTTCAATCCAGATCAGCATCTTCCACCATCTTCACAGCATCCGAGTCGCCGTACATTTTCTGAAGCTCAAGCTGATTCATATGATTTACCAAAGCTTTTAAATACATTTCAACGTCACACACGATGTGGAGATCATTGTCTTCGCAAGATTAAAGGCACTAAAACTTACAAATGTCGTTTTAAATTCCCGCAAGAGCAGCTCAATAAATCCCGATTTGTGAAGGATAATAATATTTGGATATTCCAACCAAGAAGAAATGATGAGTTGCTTCAGCGTTACAATCCTCTCTTCACTAGAATATGGCGAGGGAATACAGATTTCACTCCAGTTATTGATAAATTAGCAGTATTAAATTATATTGCAAAATATGCCTCAAAAGCCGAGAATACGTCACCAGCATATTCAGACGTACTCAACGAATTAGCAGCGAATAATCAAGATTCAGAACCAAAAAAAATAATAAAAAAACTCATGCTTACATCAACATCTGAGCGCGACTATTCTGCACAGGAGGTAGCTCACTTTTTAATGGGATGGCCATTGTACAGAAGTAGTCGGACATTTATCACAATAACACTAAAAGATGAGGAATGGATTAGCATGATTAGACCCGATGCCTATAATCAAGCTGCAATTATTACGCGATATAAAAATCGTGAGCCCGAACTTGAAGATATCAGTCTTTTTCAATTTGCTAAAAATTATCACTATATAAAAGGAAAAAATGCATTCAAAGAGAATGACAAAGTTGTACGAGTGTTTCCAAGATTCCAACAGACTCATCAATTAGCAGAGGATGAAAAGTTTTTCAAGATATTAGCTATATTACATCTTCCATGGAGAAATGACTACAAAAATCTCTTACCTGATACTTGTCAAATTCAATACCCATGGTTTCATATCTGCCAGAAACATAAGTTATTCAGAAATTACTTTCAAGATTTTCCTGAAGATGAAGACAACTTCATTTTTGAAGAATGAGAGAATCCACAGAAAATTCATGAAGAAGCATCCATGAGGCACCATGAGGCACCAATCATGAGGCACTAGGTCGTCGTCAAATAGATTCGGCATTTGAATGGGAAAATTTAACAGTTGAAGAACAGGAAATTGCAGGAATAGTGTCATGGTTAGAAAATGAAAAGCAAAGATATACACCTGATGAGCAAAAAATTATGAATGAGCAACAGAACTTATCCGCGGATCAGCAAACAATCATGGATATTTTTATTGATCAAGTAAACTTCATTCATAAAGGTATTATTCCATCCGTAAAAAGAGTTATGGTCCAAGGTAAAGCAGGATGTGGAAAGAGTTTTTTAATCGGAAGGATGAAACAATATGCAATTGAAAAGTTAGGTCATGAGTCTATTGAACTTCTAGCTCCTACTGGTGTTGCTGCTGTAAATATCAGTGGTAAAACATTGCATTCGTTTTTAAAGATTTCACAAAATAGTTATGCTCCACTAGCAGGTGAAACGCAAAGGCGATTCCAAAATACTATCAAAAAACGAAAAATCCTGATTTTTGATGAAATGTCGATGATTGGTTTAAAGCTTTTGAACAAAATTGATCTTCGTTTGAAAGAAGGAACTGGGTCAGGGATCGAGAGTTTCGGAGGCTTGGTTATTTATCTTTTTGGGGATATAAGACAGCTACCACCAGTTTTGGATAAACCAATTTATAATCCGCATCCTGCAAATGATGATCAAGCATTCGGTAAAATAGCCATTGACAGCTTCGAAAGATATTTTCAATTGACAACGAGCCATAGACAATCTGATGATAGTCAAAGTTTATTCCGACAAATTCTCGACTCTATTGCTACATATAATGTAAGTATTGACCAATGGAAGAAGCTTCTTACTAGAAGAATGGCTATACAGCCTCAAAAAGAGATAGAACGTTTCAGAAATTCTATAAGATTATTTTCAACAAGAGAACGAGTTGATGATTACAATAAAGAATGCTTAGGCTCATCTGGTCATCCAGTCGCCTTCATCCCTGCTCGACATAACAATAGATGCGCCTATAAAGCTCCTGATGACGTCGACCAGCAACTTCCTGAGATTTTATATCTAGCAATTGGATGTCGAGTTATGCTACGAAAGAATATATGGACTGAAGTTGGTCTGGTAAATGGCTCTCTTGGAACTGTCAAAAATATCATATATAACAATTCTCGCCCCCCCAGTCTTCCTGTTAGCGTGTTGGTCGAATTTGACAAGTACAAAGGTCCATACTATAAGGGTAACTTAGTGCCAATTGTTCCAATCACAAGAACGTGGAAGGCCTTAGATATTGAATGCTCAAGAACTCAATTGCCATTAAGTTTGGCACATGCCATCACCGTACATAAGTCACAAGGATTAACACTACCTCAAGCTGTAGTTGATTTAGGAGACAAAGAGGTTATACCAGGATTAGTTTATGTAGGGCTCAGTAGAGTGAAAAAGATTAACGACTTGATGCTTCAAACTTGTGCTGATTTTACGAATTTTTTAAAGAACAATAAAAATGTTTTATACAGAGAAGAATTTCTCAGAAAATTTTATTAACTATAATAACGATCAAGAGCGCCTACATGTGTATCAACATTAAACAAGGATTACTCAAAGAATTATCATAATAAATATAACTATATGAATTGATATGTGTAATTTTGAATTCTAACATTTTTATTTTGCTCATTTTCATTATTTGAATTTGTATACTAATTTAACGAATTAAAGATAGCTCATTTTCTGTACTTGTAAAAATGTATGTGTTGTCTTCACTTGTCAGAAAATAAATCCATGCTCTCAGCAAAATTGCTCAGACTAATCCCTTTGAGGGAAGTCCTAGTTATATATTGCAAGATAATACTTTATATTTACAGCATGTCGGTATACCACAAGGCGGTTGTACTTCCAGTTTACTCTCAGACTTATACTTATCTCATTATGAACGCAATTTTACTAATAATAATCTACATTTATATCGTTATATTGATGACATCATTTTAATTGAAACTGATCAATCTGCAATTACTCGATTTCCAGTTGATTATCCCACTAATTTGGAATTAACGGAAAACCTTTTATCTAACAATACAATTAACTTCTTAGATCTTAAAATTACAATAAAAGACAATAAAACAATCACAGATTTGTTTGACAAACGTAAAGAATTTAAATTCACAGTTAATACATTTACAAATTTTAAATCTTGTCTACATCATTCTGTATTTCGTAATATAATACTTAATCATTTATATAGAATAAAATGTTTATGTTCTTCTCCTCTAATTAACAATAATATTAAAAAACTAATTTATGATGCATTAAATCATGGTTTTCCAAAAAAATTCATATATTCATTAATATACAATTAGTACTTTTCTTACATGATCTATAAACACAAATTAACACATGCGTAAACAAAATTACAAAAAAATTATAAAATTAAAAAAAAAAAAAATATCTATAAAAAATTAAAAATTGTAAAAGAATATAAAAAAATATTATAGGATGGTTGGGTGGGTAGATGTTAGAGTACGGAGGAGGGTGGTGTTGTCTGGATAATACGCAATGGTTAATTATTTATTATAAAAAAAAAAAAAAAAAAAAAGCGGGGCTCTTGTATTATTACTATTTTTTTGTTATGTATTTTATGTGTATGTTGATTTGATATTTTATATGTAAGTTGGAGATTTTCATTAATATTATAATTAGCTTAATTATTCATTAATCTAATTTACAATTATTTGTTATTAAATTTTAATTTACTTAGGACAATATCATATTAATTACTAATAGTATGCCACTCTTAGTTTAATGTTTTTGAATGTCCCATATTCATTCTTTATGGATTTTTATGGATGTCTGAAAATAATCCACATTCTATATTTGTGCGTTTTAAGTAATGGGATTTTAAGTATTATTTAACCTTCTATATACTTCCACATGTTTGTTATTTCCTGTTCATTTTATAAATATCTTATATATAATTCATTAAAAAATAATTTTTAGATAATTTTTAATAATTATTTATATTAATTACTACTGAATTTATTTTGATTTATAGCATATAGATATATGCTATATATTATCAATGTTCTAACATTATTTAAACTCTTAGTTCAGTTTAAGTAATTTAGCTAATAGAACATATTGTATGCTTTTAAATATTATTAACAATAGTTTTAAATACTTTGTGTGATTTATATTAGGTTTATAATTCTCTATATATAAGGATTTGTTTGGTTATGCTGTTTAAACAGTTATTTACATTCACAAGCTTGCAAATTTTTATCTTGCGATAGATGTTTAATATAATTATTAATAGATGGCAGCACTAAAATTGTATTTTCAGATTGCCTTAATTTTTATTTTTCTAGCTCCATTTCAGTTATAATTTATACACCAGGGTGTATTTTTAGCTAAATTTTGACGTTATTGTTAAACTGTTATCTATTAATTTAATAGTGCATTTTAAATAATGTAATTAATATCTATTTATCTTATATTAGATTAAATTTGTTTTACAAGGTCTTTCAAATTTTATTTCAAAATGTATTAACTGCATCCTTTGGTATCATTTACTGTGATTTCTTAACTGTTTTATTCACCTTAATCTTTTTGATATACTGGAAGACATGTGCACATGGATTTTTGTAAAATACTGAAATATTAATCGGTATGGTATTTATTATTTCTATTTTATATCCTATAAATATTTAAATACGTTTTATTTATTCTTCCATTTCATATTATTTGTTTCTATTCTGCTTTCATTTTTAATCAATTCACTTGATTTTAGTGGTTGTTCTATAATTCTCTATGTATAAGGATTTGTTTGGTTTTGCTGTTTAAACAGTTATTTACATTCAACAGCTTGCAAATTTTTATCTTGCGATAGATGTTTAATATAATTATTCATAGATGGCAGCACTAAAATTGTATCTTTCAGTTTGCTATATATTTTTTAATTTTTCTAGCTCCATTTCAGTTACAAATTATACACCAGGGTGTATTTTTAGCTAAATTTTGACGATATTGTTAAACTGTTATCTATTAATTTAATAGTGCATTTTAAATAATGTAATTAATATCTATTTATTTTATATTAGATTTAATTTGTTTTACAAGGTATTTCAAATTTTATTTTAAAATGTATTAACTGCATCCTTTGGTATCATTTACTGTGATTTCTTAACTGTTTTATTCACCTTAATCTTTTTGATATACTGGCAGACATGTGCACATGGATTTTTGTAAAATACTGAAATATTAATCGGTATGGTGTTTATTATTTCTATTTTATATCCTATAAATATTTAAATACGTTTTATTGATTCTTCCATTTCATATTATTTGTTTCTATTCTGCTTTCATTTTTAATCAATTCACTTGATTTTAGTGGTTGTTTGGGCACAGGGGAAAATTAATTTTAGCTTTAGCTTATTTTTCCCATAGAAAACAACCATTTTGCTTATATCATTGAATTCTGTGCCCTCGATAACGTAATTCAATGTATAAGCTTTTCAATTTTTGTCGGTGTCCACTTTTTTCTTTTTTCTTCCATAATAATTCTTATAATATTTTTTTTAATACTTACAGCTTTAATTCATAATAATTGACGGTGGCAGGTTATGTTTAATTAATGGTAATATATTAGCATTCAAATTACTATGATGCATTTGCGCAAGTAATTATGAATGTATGCTTTTTACGATATTTTAAATATCTTTTCATTTTGAATGTCAACAATTCATTTTGATGTATTTTTTCCTTAAGGTATCTTATATATATTTTTATATATTCCCAGGTCGCTAAATTATTTAGCAATCTTTTAAATATTATACGCTTAGATCATTGCTGCAATTAGCGCACAATCTATGTGTATTATCAATAAGATTTCTACCATGTAGTTATCTGATACCTATTTTAGGATTCCATTAATTTTTTCATTCCTATCATTGCAACGTTTTATTTAATGTTTTTTAATTTTCTAGTTATGATTTTATCTGAATTTTCTTGTAGTTAGTGTATGATATTGTCCTATATATTTTCTATTTGTGCTATAGCTTTACATAATTCTGTAGAGATAATCATTTTACATATACATTAATATGGTAGCAATAATTATTTCTATTCAAAGATTTAATGTTAATTTCCTTTAGTTTAAAATCATATTACTTTGATCTGAGTAGTTAGTTGGGTAAGCGTTTTGGTTGTCTTTGCATGGTTATAGTTGTTCTTGGATTTGGATGTTATGCGGATCTTTTTAGACTTATTTGTTATAAAATAGTCTAGTGGTTTCTTGATATTATTCATCTACGTTATTTGGGTTATCATAATTAGGTTTTGGATAATTTGAAGATTGTTTCTGCGTTCTGCTTTTATGATTGTAAATATTGTATATATATTTTTTTTCTTACTCAAGTTTTATTATTTAATCAAGGCTAATTTAATTAAATTATTAATTTTTATTATTAAAATTTCTTATTTTTATGGCAATTATTGCACTTTCCATACATAATTTTTATATGGCAGTTCTTAGTAAACATCTCGATACCGGCAAGATACACTTAGCATCTATGCAGTGTAGTGCCCGGTACAGGAATAATAATTGGGTTGTTCCTGGATCGTCATCCAGCGACCATTTATACTCTCCCCCTCGTCCTTTATTTTTTCGTAAGTGCTATGATTCTCGGTGCAAGACATGTCCATACGCTGCTCAGACACAAATTGTCTCAGATCCTAATTATTCAAGTTTTTGTAAAGCATTTAATGTTAATTATAGTATAAAGTGCAACTTATGTAATATGAAATATATTGGTGAAACATCAGGTCCAATTCATAAACGAATCAATCATCATCGATCAGACTCTAATAATAACAAAGCAAAAAATATACAATCTACAGCTGAAATTCAACATTTTCATAAACATCTATTTAAAAATACGACAATTGAAATCCTTCAAATTCTAAAAAATAAATCAGAACGTCTTTATATGGAATCATCATATATGAAATATTATAACACAATATATCCTTATGGACTTAACAGTGAAGTATTTAACAGACCTGTCAAAGTCTTCACATCTATAAATAACAATATTGATTATTCTCCAATTTATCCTACTCTTAATCATAATTTAAATGCTAAAACAACACGTAATAAACGCGGAAAGGGTTCATCATCAGTTGTAGTTTCCAAAAAATCTATCACAAAACAAATTAATGATCTTCAACGAAATTACTTAGAGAATTATAACTGGTTGTTAATTCGTAAAAACATCTTTGCTATTAAAAAGAAACAGCTGGTACAACATTTAAATGTCTTTCTAAGTAAATCTTTCTCTAAACATTTCTCTGATATTTACTTTGACCTTATTATGAGTAGGGTTAATCTTTTAAATATTAATATACAAAAAAAACACAAAATTCAGAACATGAATACTCAAATGATAATTACTTTTTCAAATCACATTTTTAATAAAATTAATATCAATTCTATAATTAATGATAAAAATTGTTTTTTTCCTATCAATAATCTTCATATATCAAAAACCTTTAAATATCCGAATACAATTGGGAGAAAAATTTTTAACTATAATACATTTTCAAAAAATACATCTGCTGCAAGTACTTTTCCGTGTAACTGCAAAGACCCCACTCTAAAAAAATACATAAACAATGATCATGGACATATAATCACTGGAAATCTTGATATTGTTCATGATTTTAAATTGAAACAACTAATGGGTTATGGTACTAAATATAGACTTCCATCTAAATTTAATGTTAAATCTATTATCAAACAGTTTACATATGATATTGATATTTTTATTTATAAAATTTCTATCTCTTATAATAAGCCTATTGAATATTTTAATCAATGGAAGATATTAGTAATTGAAAAATTAACTATGGCTTTAAAAAATAATATTGCTGATTTGGTTTCTATTAATACACAGCATTATTTCCAACAAATTACTAAATTACAAAATAACTTCGTTATTACATATGTAGACAAATCTCCTAACAATTATGCTATTATATGTAAATCATATTATCACCAACTTCTTACAAATTCTATTTCTTCTAATAAGTCTTTTCAAAAAACTAATGAAAATGTTATTGTAAATAATCGTAAAATTCGAAGTTATTATAAACTTTTAAATATTTTATCTACTAATTTTAATTATCCATATTTAGTTCTTATTCCCAAATTTCATAAAACTCCTATTAAATTTAGGACTGTTACTATTGGTTGTAATACATATAATAATAAAGCCAATACACTTCTCTTAAAAATTCTTAATCAAATATATGAACTTACTACAAACAATGATAATACACATTGTATAAAAAATAGCTATCAACTTGTTAAGATTTTAAAAAATCTTCATTCTGTTTGTAATATAACGACATATGACTTCAAAGATCTTTTTAATAATATAGACCTATTAGATTTACATAATATTATAAATGCATTATTTAAAAAGTATTATAAAAAACTGGAATTACCATCTTATATAGATATTGCATATTTTAAATCTTTAACTAACTTCATTATCTATAATAATTATATATTGCAAGATAATACTTTATATTTACAGCATGTCGGTATACCACAAGGCGGTTGTACTTCCAGTTTACTCTCAGACTTATACTTATCTCATTATGAACGCAATTTTACTAATAATAATCTACATTTATATCGTTATATTGATGACATCATTTTAATTGAAACTGATCAATCTGCAATTACTCGATTTCCAGTTGATTATCCCACTAATTTGGAATTAACGGAAAACCTTTTATCTAACAATACAATTAACTTCTTAGATCTTAAAATTACAATAAAAGACAATAAAACAATCACAGATTTGTTTGACAAACGTAAAGAATTTAAATTCACAGTTAATACATTTACAAATTTTAAATCTTGTCTACATCATTCTGTATTTCGTAATATAATACTTAATCATTTATATAGAATAAAATGTTTATGTTCTTCTCCTCTAATTAACAATAATATTAAAAAACTAATTTATGATGCATTAAATCATGGTTTTCCAAAAAAATTCATATATTCATTAATATACAATTAGTACTTTTCTTACATGATCTATAAACACAAATTAACACATGCGTAAACAAAATTACAAAAAAATTATAAAATTAAAAAAAAAAAAAATATCTATAAAAAATTAAAAATTGTAAAAGAATATAAAAAAATATTATAGGATGGTTGGGTGGGTAGATGTTAGAGTACGGAGGAGGGTGGTGTTGTCTGGATAATACGCAATGGTTAATTATTTATTATAAAAAAAAAAAAAAAAAAAAAAAAAAGCGGGGCTCTTGTATTATTACTATTTTTTTGTTATGTATTTTATGTGTATGTTGATTTGATATTTTATATGTAAGTTGGAGATTTTCATTAATATTATAATTAGCTTAATTATTCATTAATCTAATTTACAATTATTTGTTATTAAATTTTAATTTACTTAGGACAATATCATATTAATTACTAATAGTATGCCACTCTTAGTTTAATGTTTTTGAATGTCCCATATTCATTCTTTATGGATTTTTATGGATGTCTGAAAATAATCCACATTCTATATTTGTGCGTTTTAAGTAATGGGATTTTAAGTATTATTTAACCTTCTATATACTTCCACATGTTTGTTATTTCCTGTTCATTTTATAAATATCTTATATATAATTCATTAAAAAATAATTTTTAGATAATTTTTAATAATTATTTATATTAATTACTACTGAATTTATTTTGATTTATAGCATATAGATATATGCTATATATTATCAATGTTCTAACATTATTTAAACTCAGTTTAAGTAATTTAGCTAATAGAACATATTGTATGCTTTTAAATATTATTAACAATAGTTTTAAATACTTTGTGTGATTTATATTAGGTTTATAATTCTCTATATATAAGGATTTGTTTGGTTATGCTGTTTAAACAGTTATTTACATTCACAAGCTTGCAAATTTTTATCTTGCGATAGATGTTTAATATAATTATTAATAGATGGCAGCACTAAAATTGTATTTTCAGATTGCCTTAATTTTTATTTTTCTAGCTCCATTTCAGTTATAATTTATACACCAGGGTGTATTTTTAGCTAAATTTTGACGTTATTGTTAAACTGTTATCTATTAATTTAATAGTGCATTTTAAATAATGTAATTAATATCTATTTATCTTATATTAGATTAAATTTGTTTTACAAGGTCTTTCAAATTTTATTTCAAAATGTATTAACTGCATCCTTTGGTATCATTTACTGTGATTTCTTAACTGTTTTATTCACCTTAATCTTTTTGATATACTGGAAGACATGTGCACATGGATTTTTGTAAAATACTGAAATATTAATCGGTATGGTATTTATTATTTCTATTTTATATCCTATAAATATTTAAATACGTTTTATTTATTCTTCCATTTCATATTATTTGTTTCTATTCTGCTTTCATTTTTAATCAATTCACTTGATTTTAGTGGTTGTTCTATAATTCTCTATGTATAAGGATTTGTTTGGTTTTGCTGTTTAAACAGTTATTTACATTCAACAGCTTGCAAATTTTTATCTTGCGATAGATGTTTAATATAATTATTCATAGATGGCAGCACTAAAATTGTATCTTTCAGTTTGCTATATATTTTTTAATTTTTCTAGCTCCATTTCAGTTACAAATTATACACCAGGGTGTATTTTTAGCTAAATTTTGACGATATTGTTAAACTGTTATCTATTAATTTAATAGTGCATTTTAAATAATGTAATTAATATCTATTTATTTTATATTAGATTTAATTTGTTTTACAAGGTATTTCAAATTTTATTTTAAAATGTATTAACTGCATCCTTTGGTATCATTTACTGTGATTTCTTAACTGTTTTATTCACCTTAATCTTTTTGATATACTGGCAGACATGTGCACATGGATTTTTGTAAAATACTGAAATATTAATCGGTATGGTGTTTATTATTTCTATTTTATATCCTATAAATATTTAAATACGTTTTATTGATTCTTCCATTTCATATTATTTGTTTCTATTCTGCTTTCATTTTTAATCAATTCACTTGATTTTAGTGGTTGTTTGGGCACAGGGGAAAATTAATTTTAGCTTTAGCTTATTTTTCCCATAGAAAACAACCATTTTGCTTATATCATTGAATTCTGTGCCCTCGATAACGTAATTCAATGTATAAGCTTTTCAATTTTTGTCGGTGTCCACTTTTTTCTTTTTTCTTCCATAATAATTCTTATAATATTTTTTTTAATACTTACAGCTTTAATTCATAATAATTGACGGTGGCAGGTTATGTTTAATTAATGGTAATATATATATATATATATATATATATATATAAAATACATTTGAAATCACAAATATATGAAGAAATTGATAAATTTCTAAAGATGATTTAGAAATGAACATAGGAAACCAGTATGTAAAATAAGAAACTATGAATGACTCACAGAATCGTCAGAGGAGCTTGTGAATACATTCATAGAAGATGCGTTATTTCATCCAATTTTGTCGGCATTAAGCCTAAAATGATAAAATTTAGCTCCTTATAACGCAAACATTACAGAAAATAAATAATAAAAAGCTAAGAGATCCAAAGAAAGATACACGACCTCATACAGGATATTAAAAATTATTAGAGCACAATACCTGAATGACATACTAAGAGTCAAAACTACTGCATATCAGTATGGAAAACAAAGTTAAAACTATTTTAACATGTGATCTACAGTTGAGCATCTGAGTGAAGCCCATAACTGTGCTGCCATCTGGTGTGAGAAAGCTTTAAAATATCTGGGAAGGTGTGAATTCGGGATTTAGCATAAGCTGATAACCCAGTTTAGTTTAAATATATATAGTTATATCAAATTGATAAATAACAATATTGAAAAATAGAAGGCATTTTCTTACCTTTCTGATAATCCGACATAGAATGCGATTCTTCTTACGGGATTATGTATCCACCTATAACATTTATTTGATTTTATTTAAACATAAACGTTGATCATATTAGGGAGGCATCTTCAGTGAAGGGACGGTCTTGTGAAAAGAAAAACACTTTTAATTGTCACACTCATTCTTGATTAAATACTTGTTACACTAAAAAAAAATAATAATAATAGAAAATTAGTAAAAATGACATTGTAGAACATGGAATTTTCATAGGAGAAGGAACGTTCCATTTAAACAAAGAAACGCGCACAAAAACTGTGTGCGTGTTGACTTGACCAATGTCAGTCCTTCGAGTGAGAAGTTAAAAGGGTCCCACACGAGTTATAGCACAGCAAAATAGTCTGGAAACAATGAAACTGCATAACAAGCAGTTATTTCACGAGTACAGTTCAGTCTTGATTAAAAAAAGTCTAGAGTGTCAGAAAACTTCTTTTGGTGCTGCCATCTGTTGCCGCAACACCAAAACATAAGTCTCCAACGTAAAAGTCCGTTACTTTGTAATCTTACGAAAAGTCACTCGTGAAGTGTCGCCATCTCTTGCAGCATATCTCACAAACAAAATACAGTGTCACAAGTAAAGATATTTTGCATAACGCAACAGTAAATTATCTTGTTGCAAGCGAGGAGATGTTTGACGTAAAACACTCATATACCGAGACGTTTTCCAACAGAAAGGAAAAATGTAAATTGGAACTTGATTAATTTTAGATGGAGGGACAGCAAACAAACATATAAATCTAGTGAACTGGGTGATTAATGCTAAAGTAAATACATTTGGATTGCAAGTGAATGAGATAGCAATAATGGTACATAATCTACAAGATGAAAACAAATTGAAGATTAATGAAGATAATACATGAAAAATGCGCTATTGCAGCTACGAATACATGTATTAAGAAAATTAAAATGAACAAAGTGAAATTTAACAGCTAAAACCAAGCTATAATAATTACCAAGCTAGAATTGCCTATTACTTGATAAAGAGAGTACCATTAAAAATACCAGAATAAGGTTGTAAGACTAAACTAAAAATAACATACTTAATAACATGCGCATTTGCAGCAATGCTATTAGAATGCTGAAATAATAAATTTGAAATCACAAATATATGAAGAAATTGATAAAGCTCTAAAGATGATTTAGAAATGAACATAGGAAACCAATATGTAAAATAAGAAACTATGAATGATTCACAGAATCGTCAGAGGAGCTTGTGAGTACATTCATAGAAGATGCGTTATTTCATCCAATTTTGTCATATATATATAATCATTATATAATTACAAATCATCATTGATTTCCAATTACTAAAATTAAATTAATAAATTAGCTACAATTCATAACACTGACATTATACAAAATAAAGATAGAACCTGTAACTAGTAATACAGAATCATGCTAAATTCCAATAATTCACTAGCACATTGCGGGCGATAAATCCATATAAAACATATGAAAAAACATCCAAATTTTGATGAAATCCTATTAAAGACAAAGGATACAATATCCAGCTAAATAATGTTGAACCAGAAAAAGCCGTATCATAAACATACAATAGATCAAATTGATGAATGATGCCGGAAGCTTATAATGTATTTCACTCTTTCAAGGGTACAATAAAATACATCTATAAGCAAAAAACGTAGTCGATTTCTATAATGGAATCCAGCAATAAGCAAAAATTGAATTCCATTATGTACCCAATCGACTAATCACCTATATATGTATATATATAACATATACTATAACAAAATTGAAATAACAAGTATAAAAATAAAATTGGAAAGACAATAGGAAAGCAGAAAGGCAGAAACCATGAAACTATGAATAGCTTACAGATTCGTCAGAGAAGCTATGCAAGCTTAATTCAAAGGTATGTTATTTCGTCGAATATTGTCGGCAATATACCTAAAATGACTATATTTAGCTCTTTATAACATATCGGAAAAGCCCAAGCAATTGAAAGAAATGATGAGGTCCAAAGAAAAAACTATTATACATAAGACATCCAAAAAAATAAATTAATATATAAATGAGATGAATAAAACTTAAAAAATTAAGGTGCACAACTCACCAGAAAACAAAATGAGGCAAAGATGCAGAATGATATAAAATCTTTGACTATGTGACAAGTGAAATCAGTAGATAAAAACCACGACTCAGCAAAAAGTAAATAATAATAATAATAGTGCTGCCATCTGCTGTTAATGAAAGAAAACGAAATTCTGGTGCTGCCATCTATCAGCAAGGGGAAGAGCGAAGGGCCATTAAAGTAATTAAAGTAGTATATAATATATATTTCCTGTACTTAAGGGGCTGGTCACACGGTTTCGGAATTCTCCTCCGTAATGTTAAGTCTATGGACTTTTGATGCATTCGTATATTTAAAATATCTTCTCGGAAAATTCATATTTTTAACATCTTTTTTCTGTGTGCTCTTCTTAAAGGATATCTCTTTTTTCTTAGTTTTCAAAATATTTCTAAAATCTATGCTAAATTTAGTATTTTACGTGTTAAAAGCGGGCGAACTGTGAGTAAGATTTTAACACTTCATATAAAATTAAGTCTATACTTTAGAAATATTTTGAGAACTAAGAAAAAAAGAGATATCTTTTAGGAAGTGTACACAAAAAATAGAAGTTAGAAATAGTATAATCCCAAGGAGACATTTTAAATAGACGAATGCATCCAATGCCCATACACTGCAAATAGAGGCGTCTTAAATTTAGACACATATGTGACTGAAAAAGAATTTTAGACACTTAAGTGTCTTAATCTGAAAATTAAGACATTATAGATGTCTTAATTTAAGATACATAAGTGTCTTAGTATGATCATGGTGTAAATGAACTGAGAATAGTGTCTAAAATATCCGCAAACGTCTTATTTTAAGACACTTCGTTGCTTCAAACGTGTCTTAATTTAAGACGTTTTGATTCTTCCGACGCAATAACCAACAGGGGGCACTGGGGCACTGCCAGTCGCGCATGCGTTTTAGATGTCTTCGTTCAAAGTTGGTATACGTTGTAATTCAAACGAAGTTTGTTTTTATGTACGCGTGTATTTTAATTCGTTTTTCGCGGAATGTGAAGTTCTGTGATTTAAATTCGTATTCACTTGGATTATTTATTTATTGAATACATGCATCTGACGTGTGTGCTTGACATCAAATGTCTCTTAGAAGCTGTCGTCCATATAAGGGCGGGATAGAAGCAGAACAGAAGTAGACGACGCTTGAAGATTACACCCGGAAATTCTACAAAGCGTGTGCAATGGACTTAGTGTTAATTCGTATTAATTTATATCAATAATATTGTGTTATTCATCTTCGTCCTGTCGAAGCTAGCAAAAAAAAAAAAAAAGAAACTTTTGTCTGGCGGGTCCTATTTTGAGGATGAAACATTTCATTCTTTAAATATGGCTAGTCGGATATATTATTGAATTTCGTACTAAAAGGATGCAAGCCCTTCTCCTTCACTGGGGTAGTTTTTGAAATTTCAAATCGAGGAATTTTTCTGACCTCTTGCAACATCGATTGAAGTAAGTGTCATAATTTCTTTATAGTACTGAAATTAGTGTCTTTTATGATTTTATTTATAGTATAAACAAAATCTTGCATGAAATTCAATTAGTTTTGAATCTGTTTGCGAAAAAACCCATTAATTCTAGAAGTATATATTTTTAAACTTATGACGTTTTCTTTTATTACAAATTATATATTCTGAATTTTCATCTTTTTTTCCCAAATTTAAAGTAATAATATTACTAAAAGAGATACATTTTAAGTTGAATATTCATTCTCTTGCTTTCAATCGCAGTTTCGTTTCAATGGTTAATTCTTATCTCACATAACGACCACAATGAAAGAAATAAAAAAGCTTTGGAAAGATCTTTCTTCCTAACGTAAAACCGCAGATTAAAAAATAAGATAAATAAAGTGCCTGAAAACATATGACGTTGTCATGATTCATCTATTATGTGCTCCTTAATTTTAAAACTGCCAGTAAAAATATACATATGTATTTGATTTGAAATCAAGTATAATATTGATTTTTTGATTATTTTTAGTAGAAAAGTAATTTGAAATTTATAATGGGAAAAAATAAAAAGCTATAACTAGATTTTGCACTTAATATTGTGATTTTTGTAACTGTATTTATATACACTTATACGAAAATTACAAGAATGACAATTAGATGTTAAGATATATATATTTAAGACAAATGAAGCTTGGAAACTATAAATTATTTTTTCTTCTTTCTATTAATGTAGGATATTTATTTATTTATTTTTATTGATAGTTGAATAGCTTTTGTGATTACCCTGTGATCTACATAAAAACTTGCTGAAGTGGCATGTGGCAATATAATTTTTTTTTATTTAATTTTTAAATGATAAGAATTTAAAATTTTTTTCGGGAAGGGAGGTGGGGGGAGGGGGATTTTGTATTCAATTTTCGTAAAGCTGATATCATAAATCCTTTTCGATATTGCACTGATTATAATGAAAGTTTTGAACTTTTAGAGTAGGGCAAGATTAAAAACACAAAATATATTTAACAAAATACCGAAGTAATTTTTTTCTTAATGTTATTAAAGTGGAATATTTATTTTTTAATTTTTTTACTCATAGTTAAATAGCTGTTGTGATTATCATCTGATAGATATGTAAAATTGCCTATGCGTCAATATAATTTTTTTTTATCTAATTTTTAAATTATATGAATTATATGAATTTTCCTTTTTTGGGGAGATGGGGGGATTTTATTTGCAATTTTCGTACATCTGACATTTTAAATCTCTTTCGACATTCAACCGAGTATAATAAATATTTTAAACTTTTAGAATAGGACAAGATTATAAAAAAATATATATTTATCCATGTATCTTAAAAGCCCTTAATAGCGGAAACTTCGGGATCGCGGAATTTGTCTGATGATCGGAGATGTCTGCTTTTGTGAGGTAAAAATATACAAATATGTATGCGTGTGCTTTGCGGATTAAAAAAGTATTCGCTAAATAGAGGTGTCCGCTATTCGTGAATGTCCATTAACCTCCACAATGGATACTCCCGAGTACCGGACATCTCTATTTAGATAACCATAGTGTAGGGTTGCATTTTTTGCAAAAGAACTTCTTGATTAAAGCATGGGTATTAAAGCAGTGTCCCGTCCCCCTACGATTTAAGTGCCACCAAATTTAATGTGCAATATTTGTAAAGCTTATATTTTAAATCCGTTTCGAAATTGTACTGAATATAATCGATGTTTTGAACTTTTAAAGTAAAATAAGATTTTTAAAAAAAATCATATTCAAGATCATATTTATCATCAAAACAAATATTTAGATAAATATTTTTTGCTTTAATCTTGTTCTATTCCTGAAGTTCAAAATATTGATTATAATCAGTAAAATGTCGTAAAAGATTTAAATAAACAGCTTAACAAAAATTGCATACCAAAATTAGGAGCACCAAAAAAATCAGGCTGCGGGGGGGAGGGGGGAGGGCGTGTGGAGGGGGCAAGACCCCAGCCAAATATTTTTCCAGGGTTCAACGTGGTCAAACATGGCTACGTGTGATGCTTACAAAAAAAATGGATGCTATTAAGACGTTTGAAGTGTCTGAAAAAATTCAGACATTTTAAAATGTCTGAAAATTGAGCACTCCGTTTCAGACACTTAAGTGTTTGATTTTCAGACATTTTAATTTACAGTGAAGACTTTACATTAGTGAGGGGAAATCGGAAGCTGAGTGACCAGCCCCCTTAAGAACTTTCCCTATAATGGGAACAGTACTCAAGAAAAGGACCTTTTTGAGATCATACAAATGTGTAAAAAAGCAGAAAACCAACGTCTAAAAATGCACAAATAATACATAAAAAGCAGCAAACAGATGTTTCGATTCTACTAGCGAGATTATCCTTCAGTGCAAGATAGAGCAAAGCACAGCGTGCTAGAAAAAGCAATGTTTGGCTCAGCCATCTTTTTCTAGCTCGCTGCGCCCTGCTCTATCTTGCACTGAAGAAGAATCTCGCTAGTAGATTCGAAACAGCTGTTTGCTGCTTTTTATATATTATTTGTGCATTTTTAGAAGTTGGTTTTCTGATTTTTAATATTCTTGCACAAAGGCTTTATTTGGTATTTTTATGCATACAAATGTGCTTTTCAAATGCAAAAAATGAAAAAGGTTTTTCTTTTAGAATCGTCAGAGATATTTAGAAGCCCGGGACTCAGATGCACATTAAATAAAGAAAATATAGTTGATTATAAATACAATCTCAATGGAATTCTATTTTCGCACTACAAATCCAAGAGATGACCTAGATTAAATTATTAATAAAAAAGTATTTCCAACCATCCGGCCTGTAGCGCGAGGAAAAGGTAGCTTCTCTATTCCTTGTTCTCAAGAATCCAGCTAATGTTACTCAAACAAGTAATGTGTAAAACCCGATTATAGAAGATTCATTCCCAATTTTCTCCAATACTGAGTTTGAATGACAATTTCGCCAAATTAGTCAGCTATAGCCACGTTGGCTTTATTTTGGGTAGCCAAATTTGGCGTTATTTTCACCAAGCGTCGCAAATTGACGAGAATTTGACGCTGGTGGATTTAAATATCTTATATTATAATACGAGCAAATCTCGTGCGTGTGTGTGTGTAAATTTCATCTTAAAAACAACTCTAACGATTTTGAGTAAATTTTGTATCCTACGGTTTTTGGACACGAGAAAACCATTGGGCTAGGTTACATGCTTGACGAAATTCGATTAGTGGGTCATTTTGAGTCATTATGGTTCAAGGTAAAAGAAATTATATCTAAAAACCAGCCAAGCGATTTTGACTAAATTAATCCTACCATTTTGGATTACAAGAAGACCAATGGGCTAGGTCACATGTTCTAGAAATTTCAATTAGTGGGTCATTTTTTGTCGCTACGGCTCAAGCTAATTTTATCTAAAAACGGCTCTAACGATTTTGTCTAAATTTTGTATCTTGATTATGAGAAGGCCATTGGGCTAGGTCACATGTTCGAGAAAATTCGATTAGTGATTCATTTTTGGGTCACTACGGATGAAGCTAATTTTACCTAAAAACAGCTCTAACGATTTGGGGTAAATTTTGTAACCTGCAGCTTTGAATAATGACTACCATTAGGATAAGTCGTATGTTTGAGAAAATTCGATCAGTGAGTCATTTTGGGTTATTACGGGCCAGGGTCAAGCTACTTTTATCTTGAAAACAGTTCTAACGATTTTGACTAAATTTTGTACCCTACCATTTTGAGGTACTAGAAGACCATTTGGGTGAATTATATGTTCGAGAAAAATTTATTAGTGGATCGTTTTGGGTCACTACTGGTAAGGGGAGCTAACTTTATCTAAAAAACGGCTCTAACGATTTTCACTTAATTTTGTATTTTACCGTTTTTTATTATGGTAAAACCAATGGGCTAAGTAACTGTTCAAGAAATTTTGATAAGTGGGTCATTTTTGGATCACTACGAGTCAAGCTAACTTTATCTCAAAAACGGTTCTAAATGTTTTCACAAAATTTTATGTCCTACCATTTTAGATTATGAGAAGACCGTTGGACTAGGTCACATATTCGAGAAAATTCAATTAGTGAATCATTTCTGAGTCAATACGAGTCAGTGCATTTCAATGGGAATAAAGGTGGAAACAGTTATTGAATTCTTAAACAGTGGGCATCACACAAAAGCGTGGAGTTGGCAACATTTCGCCAAATTTGGTGATATTTGACAAAACGTTGGCGACAATGGCAAGATTTGGGCGGAAAAATCGACTTTCTACCAATGCCAAAATACATGCTTAGTGCCAAATGAAAGAAAGTCGCCAAGTTTGAAGTTTTTGCCAAATTTTGACGGCATTTAGTGAAAAAGTAGGCTTTCAAAATCTGAAGGAATTTTCGAAACTTCTGAGTAGGAGCCGATGATTTAACCAAACAGAGTTCATTAGAACGTTCTTGAAAAACAGTGAGTTGTTCCATACAACGCATATCTGCTGAAGAAATACAACTGTCAGATCAACATCGATTTTTTATCAAGTTGAACACAAAGCAATTTTTAATCGATCTTAGCTCGGTCTTCCCCGCTAGTATAGTTTTAGGCATATGAGAGTTGAAACAATGGTTACAACAATGAAAAAAATTTTGCGAGAAATCATATTCATTAAACCCGTTTATGGAGGAGTCTTATTTTTTTTTCTGTTATCAAAGTTTCAAAATGTCACCAACTCTAGAATTTTAAATTGCTATAATTGCTTTGGAATCCTTGCATCGAGACCGAACTTTTAATTGAATAAGAACCTAGGATTTCTACCTTATCGTGCATGCTTTTGAATTTGAAATCATTAAGTGGTCGTCGTTTTGAACAAGATGACGGGTGAAACTGCCAAACGAACTCGGACGAGACCTTGGTAAGTTCTGTCCCATACAAATTAGTTCATAAAGAGGAGTGCTATTGCATGAAAACAGAATCGATATATATATATATATATATATATCATTATACATTTTAATGAAAACCTGAAGGGAGTGAGTTCATTGGCTTACGCCAAATACCCAGTTTGGATGCGCAATGCTTAAATCATTAAATAACAATAGAGTATTTAAATTTTCTTTCCTTTTGCTGGTAAGTGGATGAAGAGCTATTTTATATCTTCCGTCGGTATTGGAGCAGCTGAATATTTAAATTAATTTTATTTGAAGATAAATCCGTGTTGATTTATTATTTTGTGAAAGAGGTTTTTCGTCATGGATCAGAGAGACTTTAAAGCACTTTTCTTTAATTCACAAACATGGTCTTGAGTAAATAATGATACGCTGCAAAAATATAAAAAGAAAATGGATTAGAGAACATGATTTTTAAATGTCAAATTAGCGCAGGGGAGGAGAGTTCCTTTTAAACAATGGATTGCTGGACTGAGTCCGTGTGATGTTGCTTGGCCGGAACCAGCGCACGAAGTAAGACTTTGGGGGCTTTCAAAAGTTCGCGAAAAGTTTAAATCGCAAAGAAATTGTAAGCTTAGCAGGAACACTGTGTAGTTTTCGTAGCTGTCCTGTTAAGAAAAATTCCATCACCCCCGCTTTTTGTGTCAAACCGACGAGCGTATAATATTTAATTTATTTCTCAAGCACTCGAAATGTGCTTTCGGTAACGGCTTGGTCAGGATGTCAGCTAGCATCAATTTTGATGGGCAATAAGTTATTTTTATAGTACCATTCTTGCATAGATGTCTGATATGATGAAACTTTATTTCTATGTGTTTGGTCCTTGTTTCTGCTTTTTCATTTTCAGTCAATTTTATATCTGACAAAGTATCTTCATACAGCGTTACAGGTAGTTGTTGACACAGTTCGAGATCATTTAATAAGTCTAATAACCACGCGATTTCTTGACTTGCATTAGAGGCAGCGATGTATTCAGCCTCCGTGGATGAGCGCGCAATGCATGTCTGTTTTCTGGATAACCATGCATATGTATTACTTCCTAACTTAAATAAGTTTCCAGTAGTAGACTTCCTGTCCGCCCTATCATTGCTCCAATCGGCATCGCTATATGCCGTTAGGACTGGGAGTTTTGTCTTATCTATAATAAATTTTATATCTTTAGTGGTAAGTAGATATCTAATCAACTTCTCAATAGCTTGCCAATCTACTTCCCTTGGTGATTCATATCTCCTTCCCAGGATATTAACGACTGATGCTATGTCGGGTCTAGTTAAAGTCGCAATGTATAAAAGCACTCCTATAGCTTGTCTGAATTTTCCATTATCTCCCATTAATTTCCGTTTGGATCCAGATTAAAGTAGTTAGTGTTCATGGGTGTATACGTGGGCTTAGCATTTAATAAATTGAATTTTTCTGCAATCCGTATTATTTTGTGTTCCTGGTCTAATTCTAGATTTCCGTTTTCTGTTTCCCTTATGTTTATTCCTAGATATTGCGTAACTTGTCCTGCTTTGACAGTTCAGTGTATATTTCGTGTGTGCCTTCTTTATCTCCCGCAACTAAGATGTCATCAACATATACGATTATGTTTGCGATTTTTTTTCATTTTGGACCCTTTTATACAGAGTCTGATGCGCATTCTACGAAATTTAATTCTCTTAGCGATTTACTGATTTTTAGGTTCCACGCCCTAGCTGCCTGCTTAAGCCCGTAAATTGCTTTATTTAGACTACACACTTTATCTCCTTCCCCCTTTTTTATGTATCCCTCTGGCTGAGACATATAAACCTCCTCTTCTAAATTGCCATGTAAGAAAGCGGTTTTGACGTCTAGGTGAGTTAAATTAAGATCTTTGTAGACCGTTGCTTTTAAGAATGTTCGCAGGGTGGTATGAGCAACAACGGGTGCGTAGGTCTCACCAAAATCACTTCCATATCTTTTAGCATATCCCTTATCAACCAATCTTGCTTTATACTGCTCTACTGACCCGTTGGTTCCCCTTTTTTCCTTGAACGCCCATTTACAGCCCATGACGCGCTTTCCCGGAATTGGTTTTATTAGTCTCCAAGTGTTATTTTGGTTTAGAGATTCCATTTCATCATTAGTAGCCTCCAGCCAATTATTTTAATTTCCGCGTCATTGATGTTTTGTAAGTCTGTCCATGACTTTGGCTCCTGAATTTGGCACAGATTTACGCTTATACCAAAACGGTTAGTTTGTACACCGTGATTTTGTCTTTCGGACCTCCTAAAGTTCGGGCGATTTTTTGCTTGGGGTTGTTTCAATTTGATCGTCATTACGTTCTTCTAGTTCAATTTCGATATTTTCTACGGGTGTTGGTTCGTCGTTCTGATTTTCTTTGGCGGGTTTAATTTGCTCATCTTTGATTCCTTCTTCAAAGAACTTTACGGTTCTAGATATCATAATTTTATTTTCACCCGTATAGATCTTATAGCCCTTGTTCATGAAATCGTACCCCAACATTATTCCCTCGATGGCTTTCTCATCTAACTTACCCCTTTTAAGCTTATCGATGTAGGCGAATGCCTTACATCCGAATGTTTTAATGTTCGAGAGATCGGGTTTTCTTTACCAAAGTTCATAGGGTGTCATCTTATTTTCGTTAGCTTTTGTTGGCAGTCGGTTAATGAGATATGTGGCGGACATGATTGCTTCCCCCCAGAAATGTTTAGGTAGTTTAGCGTCTGACAACATGGTTCTAGCCATTTCCACTATCGTTCTATTTTATCTCTCCGGGACCCCGTTCTTTGGACTATAACAGGGAACACTTAATTGACGCTCTATCCCATTTTCGATCAGGTAGATTTCGAATTCATCACTGATATATTCTTTTGCATTATCAGATCTTATTGATTTTATCAAGTTGACAAATTATTTTTTGCTAACGCTATATATTCCTTTAATTTGATAATAGCTTCCGATTTATGCGCGATTAAGTACGTCATTGTATACCTGCTATAATCATCCGTAAATGTTATGAAGTATCTTTTCCCTCCTATCGTTTCTGTTTGCATGGGTCCACAGATGCCGGAATGCACGAGAGTACAGATTTCTTTACTTCTGTTTGTGGCTGCTTTAGGGTAGGGCAGTACTAAGAGTTTCCCCTCAATGCACTTGGTACATCGCGTGTCGTGTTTACAGTTATTAATTATTATCCCTTCGACTAATTTGTGGTTAACTAGGTATTTAATATCCTAGGTATTTAATATATGTCCCAGTCTTCGGTTCCACATTGATATACAGTTTATATTATCACAGAATGTTTGAGTACTCAAAGTATATCGGTACTCATCTTCGGGGTTTAACACGTAAAGGTTATCATTTAGTTTAGCTGTCAAGATTATATTATCGTCTTTGACAAATAAGCATGCATTTTTCTCGAAAATTACCTTTATGTTATTTTCTCTGGCCCTTTTAACTGATAATAAATTGCTTTTTAGTTCTGGGCCATATACTACATTTTTAAGTGTAATGTAGCCTTGTTTGTCTGTTTTTAGTTTTGCGTCGCCCATACCTTGTGAATTAAGCCTTTTTCCATTAGCGATTGTTATATTCCCGAAGTTCCCAGCTGTGAATGTAGCAAAGTTTACCTTTGTGAATGTAACGTGTCTGGTGCAACCGGAGTCAATTATGTATGTGTTTGAATCTGTTGTTTGTGCCAGGTTAATTTTTACTGACTCAATTTCAAAATTATTTTCCACTGGGAAGGGAGCAATGATCAATTCGTTTACTTCTTCATTTGTATTTGTTTTGCTATTAAAGCAGAAATTCGATGAGTCATTTTTGCTACTATTTGGATTTCTAGGATTTCCTAAATTGTTCTTGAAATTGGCGCTGTTATTGTAGAATTTATTTCTGTTATTATTATCATACTTCTGATAACTATTTTTCTGTTTATTTTTTAGTTTATAACACTCGGCACGGGTATGTCCTTCCCGTTGACGAAAATGGCAAACCTTTTTGTTTCCTTTATTTATTATTTTATATGCAGTGTCTTTGGGACGTGTGTTAGTGTTTTTGTTTTCAATTCGATGTGAGTATTCATCAATCAACTTATTTTTAACAAATTCGAGATCTAAGTCCTTTTCGTCCCTTGCCTATATGCTTGTTATGAGAGGCGCGTAAGACTCAGACAAACTACATAGCATGATTGCTACTATGTGTGAATCATTTATGAGCTCTCCGATTGCAGCAAGCTTATCGCGGATTATCAATATATTGTTGACATGCAGATTTAGGTCCCCCCCCCTCCCTTCATTTAGTTTTTGGGAATATAATTTCCTCAATAAAAACAACTTCAATGATAGATTCGTCCTCAAGTGGACGATTTTCAATTTTTCCCATATTTCCCTTGGAGATGTTAGATTCTTGATATGAACTATCTGTGCATCATCGATGCCCAAGCATGTTATCGCTTTTGCCTTAGCAGAATTTTTTGTATAGGTATAATCGGAAGTGCTCGGTAGTGTTTGCATCACGTATTTAAATAAATCATCTTTAATTAATAAATTTTCTAACTTAAAACACCAATTATTATAGTTACTGTCGTTTAACTTCTCAACTGCGGCGATATCTTTCGCTACTGCCATATCGTGTTATTCCAGTTAATTATATTCGTCGATAATATATATATGATATAGTTCGCTGTTTTATATAAGAAGTTTTAATATCTTTCTTAGTATATATGTATATTCAAATAATCAATTCTATATTCACATAATAATTTTTATAATGTCACACATTGCAGTTTTGATATTCATTAATATTCATAAATAATGTCAATATACGTTTATACACAATTATTTTCATGCAGTTCAATTCATATCATATTTATGTGTGCATCTTTTCTTTTTTCATTTATATCCCAAGCAAATAAATAAATTAATTGCTGGGTTTTATTTATACTCCTCTTATATTCAGGACTCATAATCTAATGAAAACCTGAAGGGAGTGAGTTTCTTGGCTTACGCCAAATACCCAGTTTGGATGCACAATCCTTAAATCATTAAAGAACAATAGAGTATTTAAATTTTCTTACCTTTTGCTGGTAATTGGACGAAGAGCTATTTTATACACTCATGTCCAAAATTAAGGTCACAAACATAAAATCTATTAAAACTGATGAACTATTCACTGTGTTGCCACATAATTTGGCACAGAGGTGTATTACGATGGGAGAAAGAATATAGCTACATAACAATATGGAAAAGATTTTAATTGTGAATTAAGAAACAGGGTACATCAAAAAGTGTTAAATCATGAATCAGAGATAAAGCATTTATCTCGGGAAAAAATCTGTCTAATATAGAGTGTGGCCACCGCGCACTGCTGTACAAGCCTCACAACGAGCTCTCATATTGTTTATGAAGGTGCAAACAAATATTTGTGGCAACAAAACCCATTCTTCCAAAAGCACGGCTTTTAAGTCCCGGTGGGTCCTGGTAGGGGTGTTACGCTGTGCAATGGCTCTTCCTAGACCATCCCAAACATGTTCAATAGGATTGATGTCCGGAGATTTCGAGGGCCAATTCATTTGACGAATATTCTCTTCTTCAAGAAAATCATCAACAATGTGAGCTCTGTGTGGCTTTGAAGTATCGTCCATGAACTTGAAGTTCGGGCCTACAGCACCCCGGAACAACATCACATAGGCTTCAAGGAACACATCCCTATAGCGATGTGCGTTGATAGTACCCGCATCGAAGACGTGCAGTGGTGTAAGACTGCCAACATTATGCCGTCCCAGACAAGGATTCCTTTGTCACCAAATCTGTCGATTTCTTTTACGTAGGAGTGATGATAGCGAGCACCTCGTTCTCCCCTGATGGAGATTCGACGAGAATCACTCTGCGCAGTGAATTTCGACTCATCACTAAAAAGAACACGCCGCAGATCTTTTTTGGTCCAAGACTGATGTTTTCGGCTACACAAAAACCGGGCTCTCCTATTGGATGCAGTGAAAGGGGCACACAAATTTGGAAGCCGGGCGTTAGAGATGAGGTCTTTGAGCTTATGTGTGGTTGTTCCGGGAATATGTAGGCCCGAACTTCATGTTTATGAACGATAATGCGAAGTCACTCAGAGCTCAAATTGTTGATGATTTTCTTGAAGATGAGGATATGCGCCATATGAATTGGCCCTCGATGTCTCCAGACTTCAAACCTATTGAAAATGTTTGGGATGGTCCAGGAACAGCCATTGCACAACGTAATCTCCCTCACAGGACCCGCTAGGAGTTAAAAGTCGCGCTTTTGGAGAAATGGGCTTTGTTGCCACAAACATTTATTGACACCCTCATAAACAGTATGAGAGCTCGTTGTGAGGCTTAGATAGTAGAGCACAGTCGTCACACTCCATATTAGATAGGCTTTTACCGAAATAAAAGCTTTATCTCTGATTCATGATTTAGCATTTTTTGATATACCCTGTTTCTTAATTCACAATTAAAATCTTTTCCATATTTTTATGTTACTATATTCTTTCTCCAATTGTAATATACCTCTGTGTCAAATTTCGTGGCAACACAGTGATTAGTTCATCAGTTTTTAGATATTTTATGTTTGTGACCTTAATTTTGGACATGAGTGTACCTTCCGTCGGTATTGCAGCAGCTGAATATTTAAATGAATTTTATTTGAAGATAAATCCGTGTTGATTTATTATTTTGTGAAATGGGATTTTCGTCATGGATGAGATAGTCTTTAAAGCACTTTTCTTTATTTCACAAACATGGTCTTGAGTAAATAATGATACGCTGCAAAAATATAAAAAGAAAATGGATTAGATAACATGATTTTTAAATGTAAAATTAACGCAGAGGAGGAGAGTTCCTTTTAAACAATGGACTGCTGGACTGAGAGTCCGTGTGATGTTGCTTGGCCGGAATCAGCGCACGAACTAAGACTTCGGGACTTTCAAAAGTTCGTGAAAAGTTTAAATCGCAAAGAAATTGTAAGCTTAGCAGGAACATTGTGTAGTTTCCGTAGCTGTCCTGTTAAGAGCAGAATGGAGAAATACATTTTTAGTGCTGCCATCTGTTGGTACTTTCAACTAACATCTGGTGGATTGCTGCAGAAATGCTGGAATGAGTTCCTGGTTATTACGCACTAGAATGTTGATATAGTTTGTTTGAAGCACTGTTTAAACATATTTCACAATGGAAAATTATGTAGGGCATACCTCACAAGAAAACGGTTGTTTCACGCGCGAGGGGGGTTTGGCATAAAACACGCACATCTCAAGAAGAATTCCATTGCATTTAAACTGAGAGAGAGTGGTTCTGGGTTCTGGGGGTCGTGATCGGTGAAAATATACTGAAATTTATGGAATTGCTTCCTTCCTAAAGGCTGCAAGACGTAGCTTTTTACTTTTTTGTAATAGTAGCTACCTTAAAAATAAATAAAATAGCAAGAATTAAAAATAAAAATAGAAAGATTTCTATAAATGTTTTCTTTTTTTTTTGTCTTTGGCTGTTTGAAATAATTTCAAAATACCTATACAGTGTGTCCCAAAATTTCCTGACACATTTTAATATTCAATATAAAATCAAGTAATTATCGTACAAGAGTGCGGTTTGGACTAAATTGCTTCTTACGATAAAAAGTTTTCTTCAAGCAAAGGAAAATAATTAGTTCCAAACTTCTATCATAGATGGTGCCACTTGTCCATATGTTTGTTTTCAAACATGCGTTTTTTGTTCAGATTTTCAGATTAGTTTTGTCGCTATGACACTGAAATGTCGAGTCCCTGCGAAAAAGATAATTGTGTGGTTTGCTACTTGAAACCAAATTGAAATTAATCCGAAAATCTGAAAAAACGCATGTTTGAAACCAAGCATATAGACAATTGGTGCCATCTATGATCGAACTTTGGAACTAATTGTCTTATTCGCTTAAAGAAAACTTTTCGTCATGAGAAGCATTTTACTGTGCGTCAATTACTTGATGTTCTATTGAATTTTAAAATGTGTCAGGGACTTTTTAGACACCCTATATAATGCATCTGAAAACATAGCAAATATGCTTGTGCCAATCTTACAAAATAAAAATGGATACGGCATACGATTTCTGAAGTCAGCTTTCCGAAAAAACATGCAAAAACAAATAACAACATGTTTAGTAAAATGGCTTTTACAAAAATATTTATTTTAAATGCTTAGCTCGCTGCAACATAGTATAAACATCACTGAAAAAACTGTTTTGTTGAAATAACTAAATTTTGGTTAATATAGCTCCAACCAAATATTTTGGTTGGAATGACCAAATTCTGGTTGGACTAACCAAATGATTTGCTGAATTCACAAAAACTTTTGGTTAGTCTAACCAAAATTTGATCATTCCAATCAAAATATTTGGATGATCTATTAACCAAAATTTAGTTGTTTCAACAAAATAGTTTTCCCGTGTAAGTATTTTAAAAGGTTTTGTAAAACTCCAATTTCTCTATCACGTTTAAATTTTACAACTGGTTATTATAGACTTCGACTGAAGTAATTTATTTCTAATGAATTTGCTTTTATTACCAGTACTGCTAATAATGAAACCGCAATATTCTATTGGTATTTATCGACAAATGTTGGTGAATTCGATTTGTCAACTTGTTTATTTTTCAACTCTTTACATTAAATTTTGTAAAATTACTTGGATCAAAAGAATATTTTAACACAAGCAGGAAGCAGGAATTCTGCTTTTCAGAATTTAGTGTCGCCCCCGATGAGAAAAAAAAATATTATTATTATTACGAGATGGAACCCGTTGAATTTCGACGAAAGAAAATGTTTAAGAAGAAACTATTTCATTAATCTATATCTATACAATAAAAATGTAAATGTTCGTTTGTACAAAATCGCTAATCTCCGAAAATTCTACACCGATTGCTTTGAAATTCATAGATTGAGCACAGATTGAGTCACAGTCGAATACGAGCGTGTTGTTATATACCTATCAAGGACCTCGCTCCCTCTCCCCCAATTAGCCAACCCTCACCAGGGGGGCGCTTTTTTAATTTTTTCCGACACCCATCATGTGATGTATCATTAGAAAGTCCTCTGACCACTCTTTCATATTATGCACCTCCCTTCCCCCAGGGGAGGGGGCACATATTACTGTAAAACTTCGTTAGTGTTTTTTATGTTTTCGTTTTTTCTTTGTTTTTTTTTTAATTTTTTTTTAATTTTATATGCTTTTGTTATAACATTCGTTTTTCTTTTTCAGGGCAATCGATCTGCTTTAGTTCATCCAAATAATGCCTCGCAGAATATGAAACTTAAGTCGTCGAACTCGCGAAGTGAAGCAGTGCGACGAGTGGTTACAAATCAAACTGAGGGAGAACGGGCATCAGCGAGCAAACGAAACAGGCAACGTATGGCTCAGATACGTGTCGGGGAAGCAGCAGAGAGACATGCAGAAAGACTTGAGGATGCACGGTTGCGAGCATGGCGAGCGCGTTCTGCAGCTTCAGATATGTTTCGTTCTTAACAGAATGAACGCGACAGGCTGAAAATGGCTGAAAGATGTCAACGAGAAACAGCAGATCAGCGCCAAACACGACTCCATGCTCAGCAATCATGCAATTACAATCGACTTGCATTCCGGTACAACCCAACTAATGATTCTAGTTTGAGCCGGCATGTTCTCATCAGCACTATGACTGAAATGTGTCCTTATTGCAAGATCTGAAATTTAATGGAGAAATGATAGAATGTGTTGTGCCACCGGAAAAATTAAAGTACCTCAATTTGGAGAACCACCAGAGCCATTAAAAACTTCGCTTGCGGATATATATCAGAATCAAAGTTTTTCCTATCTAACATCAGGATATACAACTCATGCTTCCAAATGACGTCGTTCGGCGCAGAAATCGTAACAGCTCAAATCATGCCAACTTTCAAAATGAAGGACGTATTTACCATAAAACTGGTTCCCTGCTTCCATTCTCAGATGGTCAACATAAATTCCTACAAATGTATTCATCAGTGATGACAATGATGAATTGAATGCACGCTTCAAACGATGGATATCCTTTATACAGAAGAACATTAGCAAAAGATGGCGGTAAATTATCAACCATACAAATGCGAAAAAGTGACTTCGAAGTAGATAACTGGTGAGTTGCTGCATATTCGCGTTTGTTTTCAAAAAATTACAAAGCGTACATAAACGTGGGATACTCTAATTTCGTTAAATCGATCAAGTCCGTATGTAAGTACGTGAATAAAGGCAGTGACGTGGCAGTTTTTGTGTGTAACCCGAAAGAAGTGATACGAATGCGGTCATACATATAAATGAAATCGCACAGTACCTGACAGGAAGACACATAAGCAGCAATGAAGCTGTATGGCGAATTATTTCTTTTCCCATACTGAACGAAGTCCAGCTGTTGTTCACTTAAAAGTGCATCTAGAAAATCGACATCGCTTTTCTTTCACAGCTGCAAATGCGAAACAAATAGCCCTGAATCCGCTGGCTACCACTTTAACTGCTTTCTTCACGTTATGTCAAAATGACGCATTTTCGAAATGCAGTTCGAAAATACATTCGGAAGTGTACGTATTAAACATAGAATGCGAGTAGAAAGATATTTGAACGACGCAAATGAGGAGAAGACAGCCTGGCATACGATGGCGGACTGTACACCGTGCACCCCAATCAAGAAGAATGCTTTTTTCTTCGCATGCTGCTGGTAAGAGTGTGCAGTCCGACATCTTTCCAGCAATTGAGAATTGTCAACGGCGTTACACATGCCACTTTCTGCAGTGCATGTTAAGCTCTGAATTTATTGGAGAACGACCGACACTTGGATGTATGCAATAATCACGCGTGCAATACGTCACATCCAAATCAAAGTCGTGCATTGTCTGCAATCCGACCGTCTGCTCTCCTTCATCCCTAACAAAATTGTGGGAGAAATGTAAATCGCCACATGGCTGAAAATATCCGTCCAAATTCAAATATGGCCATAGATTTCGCATAATTAAAAAAAAATAAATAAAAAATGGCCATTTTTTTCCCTATTCTGACCCGAAAATCAGAATTCTAACTTTTTACGACTACTCTTTCATTTTCACGTAACACTTCATTTATAATGGCTGTTTCATAATAATGGAAACCATCAGTCCATCAGAAGAAAATAACTCGGTTAAAGCGGAAACTCGGTTAAGAGGGACCGGGTAATCGGGACTCTACTGTATTAAATTTTAGCTTAATATGTAGTGTGTATAAAAATATGTAGATGACATACAGGGTTGTACTAAAACTCCAATACATTTACGTAAATGGATGAAAATTGCTGAAGGTGAATTTTGAGCAATGTTAAGCTTAAAGACTAACGTTGCGTTTTCTCAACATTATGTTTGCGATTTTTTTTATTTTATAGCGAATATTTTTTTTTCAACAAATTTATTATCGCATATTGTATATATGACTTTTATTTTCAAGAAAAAAAAAATTGCTAATTGATTCGACTTGTAAAAAATTAGAAATATGAATAAATTAGTACGGAATGTTTAGAAAATTTGTATCGATAAATTTCGGATTGTGTTCATAGATGCACTTAAAGAATGAAATAAAATTCAGCAATTCAAGATGCGGATACTGTAGCTATAATAAATGATTTAGCACATAGTAAATGTAATGTGCCACTACATAGTAAATACTTTAAAACATTTCATTTGGCAAAAATGTAATTGATTTGTACTGACGTTGTTTTTCCGCAACGTTATCATATATGGGGCAGTCTCACAATCTTTTGACTATCATGTCCCTGAATAATAATTTTTATTTTAATACACTTTTTTGTATTTTTTTTTTATTTCATATACTTGGAAACATCCCATTGCATGATTGCACAACAATATTAACGAGATAAATAAGTTTTAGACGATGTTGGGGGTCCAAACACCTGGAAAACTCCTATACCGACCCGTGTCCCTGATGCTGATTTTTAAGTTTGGAGCTGTCGGGATAAAATTGTTTCAATAAAAATAATTCGATGTAATGTTTTTCTGAAACTGGAACTATTGTTTTATATAAATACTAGTAGGCTGAGCCCGATGCGCTGGTCCATTTTTCAAATAAACCTTCAATCAAACGAAATGGAGAATTCGATCGTGTATTTTAAATTAATATGGACCTTCACCTGGGAACTCCTTCCGCATTTTCTCAATATGCATCGGACGCCATTGCGGCGCTATTATATTATCTGATGCATTACACGAAATTCGGGCAATTCAGAAGCTCTCTTTAGTGCATCACGTAGAGTTTGGAAGAGAAATGCGGCCGTTACGATCATCAGAATTTAAAATTTTCTCTAATCACCACACTACTAAAAAAGAGAAAATTACAATGATTGCAGAGATTGACCATTTAACTTAAAGAATTTCGGGTTAGTCACTTTCTTTTGTTAGTTCTTTTACTCCGGGATTCTCAGGTTGGTCCTATGTATGGATCTGATAACATAAATACAATCTCTCTCTACGTTACATTATATTTCATAATATACGTCTCCTTTTGGTAGATTTTCTACAGTTTCTGATCTTCGAATCCCAGTAGAGTATATACAGTCAAAACAGTATTTAACTTTTATGTTTTAAAAAATGTGAGTCATGTAAAAGTGGATATTTAAAGCTGAATTGTGTGAATAAAATTAAAACAATGTCAATTTAACTGCCGTTTCTTTATATATACCAGTTTTAATCATGCAACTATTAACCTAAGAACATAACCTCGATAACTGATTCAAATAGGAAAGTAAACTTCCAGTTTAAATTCAATAAAATCTTCCCAATCATCCGTAATCGCATCCACAACGAAGTTTGATGTGAAACGCTAAGAATGTTCGTAACGGCATGGCTACAAATGTACCAGAGTGAGGTACAAAACAGAGTTAATTATGCGCCAAACTACATTCCATTAAATAATGTCAAATTGCTGTTGATTGAATTTTAGATCTCTCACTATCAAAACTTTTTGCTAATGAAAAATAAAGTTAGTTATGCAAAATTTTTAGTAATGATCTTTTTGCCAAACCGAAGATTTTTTTTCGCATTTCTCTCGCGTAATAAGACGAAGAAATAAACATGCTTTTATTTTCAAGACGTCATTATTCATCAATCTGTTGCCTAAATAAAACTAAAAGCGTTAATTTGTGAATACAATCAGCTGCTCGGGCTGTGCATTAGCCAAAAGTGCTGTATAATGATTGAAATTTCATTTGAATCTGAGGTACATTTTTTTAAAACCTAAGCTAAATGAACAGATATTGTTCCATTGGCCACCTTTGGCATTTGAAAGGGTTTTTTTTGTACATTCAAAGGGGTGCTTTTTTAGTGATAGTAAAATAACTGCAGATGAAAAATATGTAATAGTAAATATTTTTTTATCCGTTTGATCCATAATAAAAAAAAAGTTACTAATCGCTAAGTAAAAATTTCGGGTAATCTTCAGAAATCGGATTTACCGTCGACGGTTCCTTTCAAGTATAAACGAATCTTGCAATATTATATAGTAAATTCGGCAATTGTACGGTGGTTGATTATGGAAGATTCGTCCAATATCTTTTAATAATATTTCTAAAAGCAGGGAGGATATGGGGAAAAAAGACGAATTAAATGGAATATTGAAAAGTGATTTTTATTGCAGCAGAAAGCAATTTTTATTGCAAAATGTTTTCTTTCGTGATAATAATAACGCATAATTGCTTACATTTTCTTAAGAATAATCTTTACTACTTAACATTGCAAGCATTGAACGCTTCTATAAGGGAAATTGGAGATATTTTTTTTTATTAAAAAAAGAGTAGATAATATTAGCTAATCTGGTTTCGAGGTTATAAAAGTCACAAATTTGAGGAAAAGAACCGACATGTTTTCGGAGTAAAGTAAGGTGAGAAATTTTTCGAATGTCTGAAATTAAATTATTTTACAATATGTATGTGCGTGTGTGGGAGACATTTATACTAAAATTAAAATATTTGACTCCATTTTCAAATTATTAATTGCTATTTATATATTGTACATTTTAATTAAAAAAAATACTCTAAAAATGCTTTCGTACACTTTCAAAATCACCTTTATTGCAAACATCGCTTGAACCTATGCCACGCTTACGTCTTTTTGTCTTAAAATCAAATTGCTTGGCGACAAAAGTGAACTCAAAAATCACAAATAAACATATAACATGTAAATCATAAGTACCATCATTTTTACAATTGCATTTGCTAGTTTCGTCTGTGAGTCATATGATGGAAGAGTTAGAAATAAAAAAGAACAAATCAAAAACAAAATTATTACTCACAAGGAAGGTCTCCTTAAAGAGCATACTCAAATTATTTTTTAAAAAATGCTTATAAAACTACTCATGTATGTAGTAAGGCATCAGTCAAATTTTGCGGCGGAATCTCAGTAAAAAAATCTGAAAAAAGAAATATATTCGAGTATTTGGCGCAAAAAAGACAAACGTTCCACGCTATTTGGCTAGCCAATACATTTCCTTCCCAAATGCAAGATATTTAAATGCATTTGGAAATTGCTTTTGAAATAAGTGTTTAAAGACTTAAAACTCAATGAATTTAATCCTAAACGAAGGATTAGCGTATTATTTTTTTTTATCTGTAAGCGTATATAATAGAATTACAGAAATTGCGTGTTGCAGTAGTAATTTAATTTTACATGGCTTCATCGGCTGGAAAAGTTAAGGGTACCATTTGATTATCCTGTCGACCAATTTCGCCAAATTATATAAAGTGCCAAACTACTCGCCAAATTATACAAATTGACAAAATTTTTATTCACAACGAATTCACAATTATTAAACAACGAAAGAATAAATAAATTTGTAAACATTAATAAAATTGCAAACATAAGTAAAATTAAAAATCACTTGATGACGCAACAAATACGTGTACCGTGTTTAATGTCAAGTGAATGTAAAATTTATGATCAGCCATTATTGACATTTAATCTTATAGTTTGGCGATAGTTTTTTTGTCAACGGGATAATCAAGTAGTACCGTTTTAAGTTTGTTTTAAATGTAGCTGGCTAATTAAAAAGTCTATTATTAAACCTTTTTATAGTAAGTAGTTGTGCCCATGGCAACAATAACCTTCAATTCTTGTTTCTGACATTAACAATATCGAAGTCAAATTACCAATGTTCAGAATCGGACATTAATTTTGAGTTTGGAACAAATTTAATAAAAAAAAAGCAATTTATCAAATTACAACGACCATTTGGAAAACGATTTTTTTGAAGACTAAAATTTAAGACATAAAAAATCGCACGGAGTTGATCATACATTACGTACGCCATGAATTAAACATTAATAATGTTATTACACGTAAAAATTGCAAGCCAAAAATATCGCCTGCGACCCGTCAGATTTCATGAAACTTAATTATTATCCACCTGAAACTTGCGTAAATATCCAAGCATTTCATTGGCTGTTCGGGAAAAGGCTTTTCCATCGTCAGATTTCCAAGAAATCTGACGGCCAATTTTAAAGGAAATTTCATTCTTAAACTTCTAAACATCCGACAATATTACTTTTTACACCTTCGGATAGAGAAAAAAAATCTACTTTTAAATGCAATTTGTTTGAAAGCTGTATCTCAATTTGTTTCTGAGTTATTAATTTTTTTTGTAGTTTTTATTACTTTTTTGTCATAGTGGCAACAGAAAGTATCCATCGTTGTTGAAATTAAAGGGAAATACAGATTACTGTATAGACCAATCAGAAAACGAATAAATTGCAGATTAAACCAATGAAAACCTTCAGATATGCTTTTGATTTCCCATCCTGACGAGAAAAATAACCATTTTTCCAAATGTTTAATAAACTTAAATTTTGTTCTAAACCGTATATTTACGATAGTAAAATTTTAATATATACACATATAAAGGTATATGACAAAACTATAGTAATAAAAATGTATTTATTTAAGTTAAACTTAATCTAACTAACTTCGTATGAAGAGTAGAAAAAGGTTTTACTTATAAATTATTTATCCTAAAAAAAATATCATTCAAAATTTTATTGTGTCGCCAACCAGCATTAAATTGCCAAACAAATTAAATTTTCATTATTTTTTTTACGAACACTAAATCAAGATTCTGCCGGTTTTTTTATAAACATTATATGTCATGAGAAGAATGTTCTATATATTCCTCATGAGAAGATATTTTTTCAAATATGTCTGAACATGCGCTTATGGAAACTTCCTTGATATCATCCTATCAATTTTTCAGATACATTTTTCTTAATCTGACGCAAAAGATAAATAGCCAAATCTTATTTTAATTGCAATATTTTAACTGAGTAATTTTTTAATTATTACGAACATTCTCTTTCATGTTTAAATTAAATATTTTCGTTTTTTAATATTATTCCTCATTAAAACGGATTTTTTCTTCTTTTTTTCTCTTTTAAATAAAATTAATAACAGTTTTTTCTTTTATTTTTCGAGGTGTAATAGCCGTTTCAATTTTTTTTACCAACAATAAATTTCGCCAAGAAATAAAATGGTAACCTTATCGTCCAAAATAACAGAATTTTTCATCATAATTATATAACTAATCTACGTAGAACGATGTATTATAGCTTAAAACCTTCCCTGACACGATACCTATCTAACAGTATAAGTTCCGTCAAAATCCATGCAGTAGAGCTCGAAATCTAGATGTTCGGAACGAAATTTCCGTTTGGATTTTATATATATAAATAGATGTAGCTAAAAATTAACCTGCACACACTTTTAGGGTTGTTATTATTTTTTAAACTCTGTCCCTGGGGTTTAAATTCCTTACCATCCCTCTTCTAAAATTATACTGAAAATCATTTCAGATGCAGCCACAGAATTTTTTTCAAGTTTTTTCTCATGCAGAAGTATGCTAGAGAAATAATGCCTAAAATTCTTTGACAGGAAATTTACTGTAGAATTTAAATCAGCATTTAAATATCAATTTCAAGCATCATGGCTTTATTGGTAGTCTTACCGTCCCCAAGGTTTATTCCTGCACTTTTCGAGGTAAATTTTAAAAAAAATATTTAATTTAATCCATTGTTAACAACTGTTTCTAAAAATCAATGAACATTGTGGCTATCACTTAGTCTTAACATGATTTTTCCAAAAATAGGTGGTAATTTTCCTTACCGTTCCATCCTTACCATCCCTTTTTTCCAATACCATCCCCTTTTTTACCTTACTGTCTCTTCTTTAACACCCCTTTAAGACAGTGTTATACAAAAATTCTGTATTAAAAGTACTACATTGTTATTATTTCTTATTTGAATGTCCTGTGGATACTATGCAAATTCATTATAAGTAAAAATTTAGAAGAAAATAAAAATTTATATGGGTAAAATGGTAAGGAAATTTAAACTCGCAAGTTTAACTTAACCCTCAGTTAAATAAAAAATTTTCGCTGCTGACCATTTTTTTCATTATTTTGAATCATTAAGGCATTCGTCTATCAGATTAAAATGTTATTTTAGCAAGTTTAATTTTGTCAGATTTTTTTTTCCCCATATCTCACATCATAAAAAGAAAAATAAAATTGTAATATCGCTTTTTTTTTCTCTTAATTAGTCATTAATATGTATAAAATAAAATTTTATTTCGTTTATGTCTAGTATAAGAAGGTGGGGCCCTTAATGAGTTAACTAACTTAATTTTAACAAACGATATAGTGTATGTATACTAATCTATAGATTCCATATAGGGCTTCGCTAAAGAATTCTAGCACCTTACCGACTAGGGACAGTAATGTGAATGTCTGAAATTGACTTTTCAAATGTGTTATGAGTCTTCTAAATTGTTTATGTAAAGTCCTTCATCTTATTAAATAGTGAAGGTTCATTATAGTATTGTGGTAGTGTTGAAAGTGTTTCATAATCTGTGCTTGACGCGTGGTTTTTCTTTCTTGATTATTTATTCAGTTAGTGTTGATTTATTATTCAGTCTTGTCTCTTCAAAGCAAAAATGTTTTGATCTAATTCCAGTTTATGATAAACGTAAAGTTCGCTGCGAGATCAATGAAAATCTTAAAATTTTTCTATAAGTTAATCGATAAAAGAAAGTAAAAATCAAAATCATTTCATATTTTTGAATGTTTCTTATACAAGTGAAAAATTGTCAGTTGAAATAACCCCCCCCCCCCCCCAAAAAAAAAAAAAAAAAAAAAAAATTCGCAGTAATTTTTGAAAATTGGATTTCAAAATTAGTAATATTAGATTATATTTTCTAACAATGGGTTTTTCTTACATCAATTTCATTTCTGACTATCCAGACACTAGTTAGCTAGAAAATATTTTGTTAGTATTTCTCTTCTGATAAAAATCTAACTGTCATTTTAATATTCTCTTGTAAATCAGGATTTTAACGCAGGTAAAAGTCTATAATGAAAGACTCTCATCCACGAAGGTGTCAGCTTTGATAATCATACATTGCTATATGAACAGCTCAGATAATAAAGGGTGTAAGTGATACAATCATCATTTTGAAAAAAAAGAGCTGTAAAGTTACAGATATCGATTTACGTTTTTTGTCAAATGCCTCCTTTGTCAATTAAAATTTCTGTGAATATTAGGTTTTTTTCAAACAGTAATTTAACAGTTGGTAGAGGACCATTGATTATCTTCAATCATATGATTAACTCAATTTTTATTATTTTGTTTCATACAGCCATTATCGTCTGAGTTCTTTATTTATATTGATTTTCATAGATTACTATTTTTATTATATTTTACAATTTTTATTTTGATTATTATACTATTTTGGAAATGAGTACTTTATATATTAAATAATCTATAAACTTAACTAAAAGAAATTAACTTCATAAAAATCGCTTAATCATTAAAGGAAAAAACAAAAATGTATTAGTGGTGACAATTTTGTTCGAGCAAAAAAAAAATAGCCATACGATGAAGAATTTGATCGATATCTACTCAACATAAATTTATACTGCTTATCAACAGCTGTCGGAACGCCTTATTACATAATTAATGACATATTTGATTGGTATAAACACAATAACTTTGCAAGACCGGGCAGTTTCTTCTCCTTAGTCCACAACAAATGAAGGGGGCAATAACTGAAATAAATTCTCATTACTGCCCATTTTATATATTTATCCGGACATTCGGCGAATACAAACAGCCCCAAATGTACATATTCAGAATATTTATCATCGAGAAAGAATGACAATGTGGTACAAACATGAAAGCAAGCAGTTCCAGTAACCATTCATTAAAGGCAATCATAGCATCCCAGCTTTCTTCTCACCTTTTAATAATCCTATACCTGGAGCAATCATTATTTTAATCACGATCTGTCCAGAGAGCATATTTATCCTCTTGGTATGCTGTTATGGTGACAGTGACACCGGGCGTCTTTTCGGCCGACTGAATTTTTGTCTTGTCTCACGCCATCTTTTTATTGATGACACTTCGCGCCCCATCGCCACCCAGGCTCTCACGCAGGATGACCTTTTTCACACCAGATAAGGCGTGATGTTGTCGAGCGATGGACTCCTTCTGCTGTGAGCCACTGCTAGCAGATTAGAACAATGGTAGGGGTGTGATTGGAGAGCATTAGAATTACAAATTGGGGAAGAAATCCAACCTTATCTGTGAACTTCGGGATCAAATTCAGATTAGAGGTTGAGGAAGCGTTTAAAAAACAAAACAACCCAGAGTTTCATGCGGAGGATAGCCAGCTACTTTTTATTCTACTTTAAAGATTTTAATGTCATTTGCGATTGTTTCCAAACAGATGTAATGATGCACGGCATTTTTTGTTTTGCAGGAAAATAAAAAATGGCTTATAAATATTAAGAAAGATAATGATAAGTGTACAGTAAGACAAAAAAGGACATCATATTCATTCTTAAATTCCATTTTTATCTTCAGCTGATCTGTCCTATGACACACATGGGATAAAAAAAAATTTATGGTGGAAAAGTATACCAAATGGGTACTTTCGATGTAGGAAACTGTCAAGCGAGTGAAAAATTTCATTTAATTGCAAGAAACTATATTGAAGCAGATCTTGCCTTGGAAAAAATAATAGAGTGAACTTTTAAGGATCAAATTCAGATTAGAGATTGAGGAAGCGTTTAAAAAACAAAAGGACCGAGAATTTCATGCGGAGGATCGACAGCTACTTTTTATTCTCTTTAAAGATTTTAATGCCATTTGCGATTGTTTTTCAAACAGATGTAATAATGCACGGCACTTTTTGTTTTGAAGTAAAATAAAAAATGGTTATAAATATGAAGAAAGATAAGTGTACAATAAGACAAAAATGACATCTTATTCATTCTTAAATTCCAAATTATCTTCAGCCGATCTGGCTTATGTCACACATGGGATAAAACATTTTATGTTGGGAACGTATACTAAATGGGTACTTTCAATGCAGGAAATTGTGAAGCTAGTGAATATCTTTATTTAATTTCAAGAAACTATATTGAAGCAGATCTTGCCTTAGAAAAGTAATAGAGTGAACTTTTGAGGATCAAATTCAGATTAAAGATTGAGGAAACGTTTAAAAAACAAAACAACCAAGGGTTTCATGCAGAGGGTAGCCAGCTAATTTTTATTCTACTTTAAAGATTTTAAAGTCATCTACGATTGTTTCGAAACAGATGTAATGATGCACGGCACTTTTTGTTTTGCAGAAAAATAAAAAATGGTTAATAAGTATAAGAAAGATAAAGATAAGTGTACAACAAGAAAAAAAAATGACATCGTATTCATTCTTAAATTTCATTTTATCTTCAGCCGATCTGTTCTATGTCACACGCGGGATGAATTTTTTATGGTGGAAAAGTATACTAAATGTGCATTTTCGATACAGGAAACTGTGAAGGTTAATATCTTCATTTAATTGCAAGAAACTATATTGAAGCAGATCGTGCCTTGGGAAAAGTAACAAAGTGAACTTTACGGATCAAATTCAGATTAGAGGTTGAGGAAGCGTTTAAAAAACAAAACAACCGAAAGTTTCATGTGGAGAACAGGCAGATACTTGTTATTCTACTTTAAAGATTTTAATGTGATTTGCGATTGTTTTCCAAACAAATGCAATGATGCAGGGCATTTTTTGTTTTGCAGGAAAATAAAAAATAGCTAACAAATATAAGAAAGACAATTATGAGTGTACAATAAGACAAAAAATAACATCGTATTCATTCTTAAATTCTATTTTACCTTCAGCAGATCTGTCTTATGTCACACATGGGATGAATTTTTTTGTGGTGGGAAGGGACGTTTTCGATACAGGAAACTGTCAAGCGAGTGAATATCTTTATTTAATTACAAGAAACCTATATTGAAGCAGATCCTGCCTTACACTGTCAGAAAATCTCATCGATTTACACTAAATTATTCCTCATTTTTTAACAAATAATTTCCGTACTCTTAGAAAACATATTTCATCCGTGAATTCTTCCCAAAAGTCTAATAAAGAAGAAGAAAATTCCGTTCATTCCTAGCACACATGCGCTCTATTAATACTCACGGAAAAAAAAAAAAAAGATTTAGTTAATATAGCCCCAGCTGAAATGTTTGGTTGAACTGACCAAATGTTGGTTCGACTGATCAAATGATTTTGTTCATTCAATAAAATTTTATTGAACAAACAAAATGATTTTGTCAGTCCAACAAAAAATATTTGGTGGGGGCAAAATTTGGTTGGCACAACTATATTTTTGATAATTTAACAAAATCGTTCTTTACGTGTAAAATCCGAATTTATATTTAAAAAATGAAAAACCAAAAATTCTATACATTAAGATTTCTAATTTAATTAAAAAAGAAAAAAGTTGTCGAATTTAAAAATGAATAACAATCTCAGAAATTCTTTCTTCATATCATAGAAATTATACTGGCAGCACTGCTTCCAGGGTTTTTCTGTTAATTGACGATTATCCGCTTATTTCTTCCCTTTTAAAAGAGGTAAAATATACGTGAATTGAAGAAAGTGGGATAAAATTAAAAGTTCCTGTCCCGGAACCGAACCAGCAACTTAGCACAACAAGACGAGTACGTTAACCATCGGACTACGATTGCACAGTCGGGAAGTACTTTGAAGTAAATATGTTTGCTTCAGATGGGTATGGCTTGAGTAATTTTTTAAAAAACTTTTAATTTTGAAGTTAATTCCGGGAAGATTTTATCTTTAAAGAGATTGTGCCTGCGGTTTTATATTTTAGTATTAGTATATTATAAAAATATGAATTATAAACATTTTTAAGTAGACTGCTAGATGTAAAATGTGAATATTATATTTTTATTCGAGAAGTTTTTTTTTTTTTTTTTTTTTTTTTTTGGAGGGGGGGGGGGTAGATCTATTTCAATATATTTCAAATGCAGCGAATATTTTTTTATAAACAACTTTAAAATTCAACTTTATTTAACTTTATTAAATTTATTCAACTTAAAAAAAAATAAATTGCGAATATTTTTGAATGAATGAGAAAATAAATTGTTAACAATTATTTTATAATATACTAATACTAAAACATTAAAAACACAGACACAATCATTTTAAAGACGAAATCTTCCCGAAATTAACTTCAAACTTAAAAGATTTTTAAAGAAATTAATCAAGCCATCTAAAGCATAGCCATCTGAAGCAAACATGTTTACTTCAAAGTATTTCATTTCTGTGCAACTGTAGTCGAATGGTTAACGTACTCGTCTCGAAATGTTAAGATAGCTGGTTCGATTCCAGGCCAGGAATTTTTACTTTTACTTCCACTTTATTCAATTCACTTATATTTTAATTCCTGTAATGGAGAAGAAATGTACGGGTATTGTTAATTAACGGAAAAACCCTGGAAGCAGTGCTGCCAGTATAATTTCCGTGATATGGAGAAAGTATTTCTGAAAGTGTAGCTTTACTACACACAGAGAGAATAAAGTAATAGAGCGGAACTTCTATCGTGAATTCCCATGTTAACCTACGGGAAAACTTAAACCAGAGGCGTCGCGATGGGGGGTTATGGGGGGAACCCTCCCCTCCAATATATGTGGACTTGGAAAATTTGAGCTTAGATTTGGGAAATTCTAGATTTTTGGAAGACTTAAAAATAATAATAATCTCTCTATTCTAAAAAAAAAGTAACTACCGCTGTCACCGCCGCCGCCGCCGGTTTTGCATTTTTTGTGGCCGGAGGTCTTTCTTCGTTAATATTAAGAAAAATAATGCATACAAAAATATGCAAATCGGTAGTATTATACAGAAATATTTGATAAACACACTGATGCAGACAGTTTTCAAATCGAAGAGTTATTTTAAGAGATATTTAATGCTAAAGTTGGACAAAATTGTTCCACTAAAAAAGTTTTATAGGAGCAAAAACTATTTATGGGAATTTAATCATTTTTAGATCATTTTATACGTTTGAAGTTCCCGGTGTGCAGACTATATTTCTTTTTTAAATTTGACTAACTTTTTGAGGTTTTATTTCTTCTTTAAATTCAAATTTTCAGCATTTCTAGAGATATTTTTGACAGATTTTAGAAAGTAATATTAATTTAAACTGTTGCCAACTGTATAAAAAGCGGAAACAATAATGTTTGCTTCAAAAAAAAAATATTTATACGTGTAAATAAATTAAAAATTTATTTACACGAGACTATTATAAACAGAATAAAACATTTGGAATTATGTACAAAAAGCAGGAACTTATTAAAAATTACGTCATAAAAACTATTATTACACGTGAATTTTAAGAGAGAAAGGATTTTGTAAAATAATAAATTTATTAACATGCGTTAGAAGTCTTAAATAGGAGAAATTACGTCATATTTACGTCACATTACAGTTATTAAATAAAATGAACACAAAATAATATTGCAAAACGGTTTAAATTTAGAAATTGCGCTAGACATTTATTTGATATTTTGAGAGGATACTTTTCAACTATTTTTGTTAGGAAAGCACAAATAATATTTCATTTCTAACACAAGTATTTTCACGTGAATATTAAAAATATAAAGAATAGTTTGGTCAAAATTACGTCAGATTAAAAACGATTAATTTAAAATGTCTTATTTAAAAGAACTTTCTTTTCGCTTTGTTAAAAAATACCGGGAGACAAAGATTCTGTTTACTTAATTCCTTTTATATTAGCTTATTTTGAAATGTTTAACTTATTTTACTTAATCAAAGACGAAAACAGCGATTGACATATGTATTTTTGGTACTAGTTATCCCGTCGACCAAAAATCTATTATTCGCCAAAATATAAGATTAAATGCCAATAATGGTTGATCGTAAATGTCACATTAACTTGACTTTAAGCAAGTTACACGTGTCTACGTCATCAAGTTATTTTTATTTCAACGTTTTATTTCTATTTTTATTAATGTTGCACTAACTTATTTGTTCTTTCGTTATTTAAAATAAAAATGATGTCAATTTGTATAATTTGGCGAGTGCTTTGGCGATTTATATAATTTGGCGAAATTGGTCGACGGGTTAATCAAGTAGTACCGCAGCGGATTTGGCCTTAAAATTCCCCAGTCAAAGAGAAATGAATAGAAATCCGTTTATAGGGAGATCGCCACTGTTTTTTAAATTATAATTCAATCTTCCGAAATCTTTTTAAAGCCGATCAAATTAGCTTACTTTTAGAGTCTGCGGTGTCTGAACGGGGGTTGACGAGCGTAGCTCGTAGGGGGCAGAGCCCCCTAGTAATAGTAAAAAAATATGAAAATTTTATTGTTTTGCTAACTACCTTTCTGAGTTCTGTAACAGTAAACAAGTTAAATCATCAAAAGAAGTACAAAAAGCGGCCAGACTCAATTTGTCATTGTGTTTCTCTTGCTACGAAAATATCATACATCTACCAGACCTGAATTTCCCGACTGTTGTACATCAACAGTGTCCCTAATCTATTCCCTTTATTTCTTCAAAAACTTTGTTCCTTTCTCAAAATAACACAACGATATTTTCATATGAAGTGCGTTTATAACTCGTACACAATAGAAGACAAAAAAAATTGCAAACCTTAAAGTAATGCTGGTTTTCTCTAAATATATGCAATTTTTCTAGGTTTAAATCTTACATTTACTGTATTGTTTGAAATTGCTTCCTTAACTATTTAGCAATTGGGTATCTTATTATTTTCATGCTTAATGATTACAAGATAGGAAAATAAAAATTAATCTAGTTTTGATTTTAATTATCTAAATGAAAGAGATGTATTTAAACTTTCATTAAACAAACCAATAATTATAATTTTTTTGTTTTTAGTTTCATTATTTTTCTTTGATAAGGATTTTTTACGCATAAGTATCATTATCATAAATACACATTGCACATATCATTTCAGTTAGAAAATAAAGCAAATTGTTTAAGTTGGGGAATTTTTGAATTCCCCCCCCCCTCCCCCCCGAAAAAATATTTGTAGCTAGGCCTCTGACTTAAACGCGCGATTCCTCATTACATAATATAATTATTGAAATACGTTTTTCACTATCAGAAAATAGATGTCAGACCTGCGATATGCACTTTTTAACACTTTCCAACAAAGTTGAATATGCATTTGGTTTGTCTGTCCGTCAGTCCGTCTGGCCACGCCTTAACTCCCGTAAATATACTCAGATTTCCATGCAATTGATAAAGGTTATTTAGGGCCACCAAAGCATGTTTAGTATTGTATATGCAGTATGTAAAATTAATAGTTCATTTACAGGGGCACTCAAAAGAATTCCATTACATTATGGTAATGGGAAAAAATCGTTTGCAGAGTATTTTAATGATATTACGCTATTTCAAATGTATTGAAATTGATATAAATCACTGAATTTCACTACGATCACGTTACAACGAGGCATTCATAGAATTTTTTATTCATTTACAGGGACACACAAAAGATATTGGTTACAGTGTCTTTGAATAATAATTGCTGGAGTGTACGTTTTAAAATTCGGTATGCGCTTTTAAATTTAACTAATTTTTTGCATTTTACTCGTTATATATAAATTCTATACCTCATATATAGGGCTGCACAAAAGTATTCACGTTCCATTCTCCTTATTAGAGAAAACTGCTGAAGGGGAATTTTCAACTGAGATATATGTAATTTCTTAAGTGAACTAAATTTTGGCATGCATGTAGTTAATAGATACAAATCTATATATCATATATAGGCTGCTGAAAAATTTCGGATAATTTTCCGAATGCAGATGGGAACAGCTGAAATTGGGTTTTGAAATGTGTTATGCGTTTCCATATGGTTGAAATAGACGTAATATTTTAATTTTTTAAACGGTGCAGTTTTGTTACCATATTCTGAATGTGTTGGAAAGTGTTTCATAATCTATGCTGGACGCATGATTTTTTCTTTCTTGTTTAAATTATCTTTGTAAATTTTAAGTATTTTTTAGAAGATGATAAGTTTTATCAAGTGGGAATTTCGAAGTTTACAGGGAATTTTTAAAAACTTATAATTTAAGGAGACATTTTTTTTTTTTTTTAAATGCCCAACGGCGTCATCGGAGTTCTATTTTCTTATGTGAAAACAGTATTTCGATAATTATATTAGATAAAGAGTAATCTCGCTTTTAAGTTTTCCCGTAGGTTAACATGGGGATTTGGTGATCGTGGAGTTTGAGTGAAGCGGTCCCAAGGATAAAATTTACTATATTGAACAAAAAGATGAAAACATGATTATTTTTACAAATGTCGAAGAATCGCGGCGGAATGCGAAAAACTCTAAAAATCGCATAAGAAAATTTGCGAAAAATTCAAAAATCCCTGTATACATTCCAAATAAACGTTATAGAAAAGAGAACAGAATTCACTACTATATTGGGCTAAAATATTAAAGCCGGATTCTTTTTACTAATATGGGGGAAAATCGCCAAGAAACGAAAAAAAAAAAAAAAAAAAAAAAAAAAAAAAAAAAAAAAGGAAAGAAAAAAAAAAACATAAATATGGCATAAAAATTCGCTAAAAATTCAAGAACCGCAGAGGACATTTTTTTTTTTTTTTTTTATAGTGGGCTAAGACATTGTAAACGGAATTGTTTTACGAATGTCCAAAATAATCGGTGCGAGACGCGAAAAAATACTAACTGTAGCATTGAAAATCCCATTAAAAATCGCAAAAAAAATTTTAAAAAAATGCAATTTAACAAATTACAACGACCATTTGGAAAATGATTTTTTCAAAGACTAAAATTTAAGACATAAAAAATCGCACGGAGTTGATCATACATTACGCCGCCATGGATTACATTTTTCGGTACTGTAAATTTTTAAACTTCTACGGAGGTGGTCATACATTACGTACGCCATGGATTAAACATTAATATTCCTGGACCAATTTTAAATGAAATTTCATCCCTAAACTTCTTTCTAAACATCCCACAATATTACTTTTTACACCGTCGTATAGAGAAAAAAATGTACTTTTAAATGCAATTTGTTTGAAAGCTGTATCTCAATTTGTTTCTGAATTATTATTTTTTTTTGTAGTTTTTATTACTTTTTTTTGTCATAGTGGCAACAGAAGTATCCATCTCTGTTGAAAGTAAAGGGAATACACAGATTACTGTATAATAGACCAATCAGAAAACGCAATAAAATGCGGATTCTACTAATAAAAAGCTTCAGATATGTTTTTGATTTCCTACCCTGACAAGGACAACAACCATTTTTCCAAATGGTTAAAAACACGGAGGGCAGAATTTACAATATTAAATTAAAATTTGAAACCTAATTCTTTTTACGAATGTCAAAAAATGTGATAAAACGCTAAATAGCAAAAATAGCAAACGACAAAATTCAGTATATTGGGCTAAACTTTAAAACCGAATTCTCTTCACAAATGTCAAGAACCGCTGTGGAACGCGAAAAATCGCATTAAAAATCTCTAGAAAATCAGAAATTGAGGAGAAAAAATTTTACTATATTTGGCTAAAAGTATGAAACTGAATTCCTTTTACGAATGTCAAAAAATCGCCGCTGAATGCGATAAAACGCGAACAATTGTATTGAAAATCGCATTAAAAATAACAAAAAAATTCAAAAATCGCGACAGAGAAAATTTACTACGTTAGGCTGAAAATTTGTAATCGAATACATTTCACCAATGTCAACAAATCGCCTTGAAACACGAAAAAAATTAAAAAAAAAAAAAAAAAAAGAATAACTTCGCAGTTTCAACCAATTTCCTCTCCAATTTTATTTTGTTTTCTAAATCATATCCATTTCTGTCTTTTATTAGTTATCAAATTAAGTGGCCTAATTGGCTATAAATGCAACTTCAAATAGACTTTATTTCTAAACATTATGTATAACGTAATCTTTATATGTTTTAATCTAATTAACAGTTGTTCAATATACCTATTCTAACTAATTAATATATTTATTGTTTAACTCCATGCAATTAAATTAACATTTATCCAGAAAAATATATGTAGAAGAGATGGGAGATGAATGGAACATTCTCACAAAAATATTTATTTTAAATACTTTTTTTTTTAAATTATTCTCAGTATCATGTATCACAATTCATTTATTAGATATCTGACTACATCTATGAACAATATTTATTCTAGATTATTATCATGCAGTAAAATATTGTAAAATAGAAAAAATTATTGTCTCTCCCAATCATCCCCAAAGCAGGGATGAATGGGACACTGATGGGATGGATGACCACAAATATTTTCCTCCCTGTATTCAATGTTACCTAATTAAAACTTATAATTATAAACTTATATGTAATTATATTTGTAATATACGATCTGGCTGTTATGTCTCAGCTTTGGTAATCACTTCTTTTACCGCAGTTTTAACTTGTAATGCAAGCTTCAGCTGTTTATCCGTTCCTTTTTCCCACTTACGAGACATTTTAGATATGAAATGAAAGTGAAAAATTTCTTTGAAATACTGCATAATAATTTTCATTCTAATAATTTTCTACACATTTCTACTCTTCTAACATAGCTAATAATTTTCATTCATAACTTATTAATTAAAATTAATTAAATGTATCTTAGATATCATACACAACTGAAATTATGTTAGGGGGGGGGGGTAGAGATTTATTTAAGCAAAACTTCAAAATTCAATAGATTTACCCCAATTTCATCAATAAACATATACTATTTTTAACAATTTTACCTATTTTGATAAAGCTTCAATAGCAATTTTTTGATACACTATTTAACTTTTATTACAATACAATAATTAAGATTCAATAAAATTTTTAACAATAATCAACCTATATAATACGAATGATGTTTAATAATAATAATTAACATAAATTATTAATTTATCAACCTATATAACATTATTTAGTTAATAAATAAATTTTTCAACATCTATAGGGATGAATGAGACCAGGGCTGAAACTAGGAGGGTGCATGTGCCCCGGGTGCCAGAGCGAAAGGCGAAAGGGGGCGCCAAATGAAGATTTTATTTGTCGTTTCATACAAAAATGTATATGTATATGAAATGCAAAGAAACTCGCAAGCTAATGTTAAACCTATGGGGGCGTTCTTTCCAAATTTGTGAAAGTGAAAGTAACTTTATAAAAAAAAAAAAAAAAAAAAAAAAAAAAAAAAATCTGCAACCAAAATCGAAAAAGTAACCACTAACCCGGTTAGAAGCAAGAAAGAAGCTATTCTAAGCAAGAAAGTTAGAAGCTATTCTAAGCAAGAAAGAAAATCATTTGAAACTATTAATATGCAAGTGAGAAATTTTAAAAAGAACGCTACCATAGGTTTAACATTAACGATCCAGTTTCTTCGCGCGACTAGTGTAGGCTCTTAAACCTCAAGCTAAAGTTAATCCTATGGGAGCGTTGTTTACATATTTCTTGCTAGCATTTTAATTATTATTAAAGGACTTTTATTTTTAAAGGATTTTTTTTTCTTTTTTGCATATGGTACTTGCGGTCGATAACTTTTATTGTGCGTGTGGAGGAAGGGGAGGGCAGGGCCGAAACTAAGGCGGGCAGAGGGGCATGTGCCCCGGGCGCCAAATAAAGGATTATACCTTTGGAATGGATCATTTTCTTCTGATGGACTTATATGGCTTCCATTATTATGAAACAGCCATTATAAATGAAGTGTTATGTGAAAAGGGAAGAGCAGTCTTAAAAAGTTAGAACTCTGATTTTCTGGTCAGAATGGAGAAAAAAATGGCCATATTTTTTTTTTTTTTTTTTTTTTTTTTTTTTTTTTAATTACGGTCATTTTTTTCTTCTTATGGTAATTTTTTTTTTATTTTTTATTTCTATAATTTTTTTTTTTTTTCGAAAAAATTATGGCCTTTTTTTCCCTTCATACGGCTGCTCTTTCATCTTAACCTATAACATTTCATTTATAATGGCTGTTTCATAATAATTGAAGCCATCAGTCCATCAGAAGAAAATAACTCGGTTAAAGCGGCAACTCGGATAATCGGGACTCTACTGTATATTTCATTTAAAAAATAATCTTTAGAATCTTTTTGTTGGTGTTCAGAGGGGGTCATGACACCCGTGACCTCCCCCTTGTATCCGCCATTGTAGATTACGTAGTTCAGTATTACATATTTTAAATTTTAAAATAAGTCGGCTATTAGAAAATTAGTAAAATTCACTTTGTAAATATACTTTGCGGAAGCGGGGGGAGGGGGGGGGGGAGCGCCAAAATCCATGTTTGCCCCGAGTGCAAAAAAGGCTAGTTTCGGCCCTGGAGGAGGGGAATCGCCAAAATCCATGTTTCCCCGGGCTAGTTTCGGCCCTGAATGACACAGTCCTATTTATCCCCATTTGAAATGTCTCAATCATAAGCATATATTCAATTGTCAGCCATTTTCCCTCAGAAATTATTTTGTCACAATGGTTAATATTCATTCATTTTAATTACCAATATTGAACCTTGAATTATTGAATAAGAATTGAATAAAAAAACCTTGAATTATTGTATTATTGAATAAATAACTACAAAATATCTTGTTTAAATTGTATAAGATATTTAACAATTTCAAATGCAAAAAAAAAAAAAAAAAAAAAAATTACTTTTAAACAGAGTTTTAGGAAATGCAACTTTGAAGAAAAATGAAAACAGCCATGTGGTTTTGCTTTTGGTTCTAAAACACACTATGGTATTCCATATATGAATTTATTGCCTGAGATATTGAGAATGTCCCATCCTTACCTTGTCCCATTCATCTCCCAGTTCCCCTATTCTCTGTTACTGTATGTTCACAAAGTAGAATGAATAATTTAAAAAAATAATAATAAAAGCACTACTTATCTATATTGCGAAAAAAAAATTAATTCCAAAAAAATAAATCCGATTTCATTTCGACTTTGTTCATCACATATTTAGAATTTCAAGCAATATCTTGAGTTCTTTTTATATCAGTTTTTTATTTGTAACTTCTGTTACAATAATTTTAGTTTGAGATATTGTTTTAAAAATAAAAATGTCTTTCCAGTTTTAAAAAAATAAGTAAATAAAGTTTACATAAACAGACAATTTATTTATTTGTAAATAATTATAGAAGATTAACAAATATATATATTTATTAAATTAAATGTAACCTTCATTATAATGCGATTAATAACAATCGTAAAGCATCGCTCGTCCCTTCCACTCTCATATTTATATTTCATACATTTTTTTCAAAATTTAAAGTAATTAAGTCTTCAGAAAAAGAAAATTTTTAATATATTTTGACTACATTTATATATAAAATTTAATAAATAATGAACAGAACAAAAACCTTAAAATCAGGAGTGGAGAATTTTCAGAAAAGCCAACTGTTTTTTGTTTGTTTGTTTGTTTGTTTTTTCTGCCTTTTTGTATCAACTAGCAAAACAAACACACAGCGCTATTCCAATGGGCTTCGGTGGGCAACATTTATAAGCACCAGTGGGTTCCGAGTAATATTTAAATATTCACAAAAAGGTATTGGATCTGCGCTCTTGTGAGCTTCAAACATTTTACATACACGAACAAAAAGCAGCAAGAAAACATAACACGATCACGAGCAAAACGATTGCCGATAATTCTGGCATTCCTCATCGCCATTCGGAAACTATTTAGACATAAAACCATCGCGTATACATTTGCGAACGCTAGATAGAAGTCTTGTGTTTGCAACATCGTACATCAGCTATGTAAACGCTACATAGCGTTATATAGTACGAAAGAACCCAAAGAACTGGAGGGAAAGAAAACGATAATTCAGGCTTCAGTTTTTTGGAAGAGCTGTTCCGTTGTCTTCCGCCGGAGCACAATATTCATAAGTTCAGGTGAATTCCTACCAATATTTAGATATACACTATAAAAAAAAAAAGTACCGGCGCAAGTTAATCACTGATTAGAACTGCAAAATTTATAACACGAAAAATAAAATGAAACAAAATAATTTTAGGTCGATTTCAACATTTTCTACTGTGTACTTTCTCTCCAAGAAAAGAAAATAATAAAAACATAAATTAACGTCGAAATTTGTCAATTGAATGTGCTAATATAAAAAATTCATTTATGAATTGTTATATAAAAAATTTTAGCTTTTCTTTTATTTCTTATTAAAACATACAACTAAATAAAAACAGGAAAGGATAAAGGTAGTGGTTTAGCGCATTTTTCCATGTTTACATTTCACTTTTCTCTCTAAATGGTGGACAACTTCTGCCATCTAGCGAGAAATAATGAAAGTTAAAAGGAACATTTTTTTTCGCACTCTGAAATAGCAACCACTCACTTCTATGAATAAAACCGTTCAAAACAAAATGAGTTTCGTATTAGAATTGGCTGTTTTTCTGAATGAAATTCTGGGGCACAAACAGGATTTTTTTTAACGGCAGTTATTATTTTGTAAACAGGCAGTAGACTCGGCCCTCCCTTACAAAAGTTTCTTATGGAATTCTATAAAAAAATATTTATAGAAAATGTATTTAGAATTTAGAATCCTATAGAATTATGATCCGTTTTTCTATAAGCTAGTTTAACCAAAAGCTATAGAAATATCTTTAGAAGTTCAATTAAAATATCTATAGAAATAATATAAAGCTTCTATAAAAATATGTATAGAATTTTATATAGCGCTTCTATAGAAAACATCTAGAAAGATCTAGATATTTTTTCACTCTGTTGGCTGTACGTCTTTTAAGCAATTAAAATTTGAAGTATTATTTAAAATATTATCTAGAAATATTTATAGAGCTCCTATAGAAATGTCTGTACAGATTCTATAAAAACATCTTTAGAAATACTTACAGAGCTTCTATAAAAACATTTTTAAAAATTCTTAGAGCTTCTATAGAAAAGTCTAAAAATATTTATAGAGCTTCTGAAGAAATTCTATAGGAATATCTGAAGAGGAGAAAAAAAGTAGTTTGAAAAATGTTTAAATATTTATACTTTAAATTAAAATATTTGAATAAAAAATACAATATTATTAAAGTTAATAAAGTTTATTAAATTGGATGGTTTTATAAATTTAACAGCAAATTAATAAATGATTATAAAATTAACCAACAAATTAATGAATTATAAACAAACAAATTAATTAACCATCATTTAAACCAGTAGTTAGACTGATATTACTACATTAACAATTTAATCACAATCTACTAGAATTGAATTAAATTATAATCATAAAATATCTGGAATACTATTGTATGAAACTCATGCATTACAAAATCAATTATTATTATTATTTTTTTTTTTTATATATAAGTATAAATAAATTAGTGCACATAAATTTTAAAAGATCAATAAATATAAAAAAAACAAAAAATATCTCTAGAATCATTAGTCTATACGCAGCGGTTTCCAACCATTATTGGTACGCGACCCATCTTTAAGAGGCTACTTCAGTCAAATGAAAAGACGCATTCGCTAATGCTAATCCTATGGAAGAAATTTATAAAGATATCTCGGTCGCATTTCAATATTTTTAAAGGATTTCTTTTGCATTCAATAGTTGAGATCGATCTATATGCAGGCCGTTTTTTTACTTTTTCGATTTTGATTGCAGATATTTTTTATGAGGATGCTTTTACTTTCGAAACCGGTTCCGAAAATGAAAGTATTCTCATAAGAAATACCTGTAAACAAAATCGAAAAAGTAAAAAACGGCCTTTGTACAGATCTATCTCAACTATTGAATGCAAAAGAAATCATTTAAAAATATTGAAATGCGACCGAGATATCTTTATAAATCTCTTCCATAGGATTAGCATTAGCGAACGGGTCTTTTCGTTTGACTGAAGTAGTCTCTTAAGTAAAAAAAAAATTCGAGATCAACCTAATATGAGAGTTGAGAGTGTATCTAATGCCAGTATGGAAATTTTGTATGACCTCCAGGGGCGGAGCTACTGGGGGGGGGCGTCTCCCCCCTCCCCCCCAATATCGGCAACTTTGATCACAGTCGGCAAATTCTAGGTAGTTAGTATCAATCGATACAACTCTGAAACAATCGATTTTTTTTTTCCAATTTTCTACGTTTCTTCTTAAAACATGCATTAAAAAATACCAATCCTTAGCATCTGTCTTAATTTCTTTCAAAAATCCGAAGTTCTCTTCGAAGCCTCTTCTTTCTTCGACTGCGCGTGACTGCTTAAAATAAATTGAGAAAGAACCAGGAGGGACTAGTTTCTCAATGTTAAAAGGGTTTTTTTCTGGGAGTCCGCACCAGATTAGTAGAGTTCTGAACATCTAAATGATCGACTAGCACTGAAGATGATGACGACTTCGGTGAAGGCATTCATATTACTCGTGCTGTATTGAAATGTGCTCGTAAATTGAATAATTTAGTTGATTGCTTAAATAATTGGAAGCCGATTATTGAAAAATTGACCCCATCTGTTGAATTAAGTGTTTTCTTGTTCCTTAAGGAGACCATAGATATAATTGACAGGGAAAAATAAAATTGTTCGTCTGTGTCAAATATTTATAGTTAGATCGGGAAAGAAATCGAGAAGAACCGTGGAGAGGTTAGCATAACGGAAAGTGGGAACGATTCCATCATTGAACATGACCCAGGAAAAAGGCCTAAAATGAAGTCAGACAATCAGAGATATATTTGATCAGTTTAGGTCCGTATCAGGCAAAACTCAGCGTATATCCGATAAATGGTTCCATCCCGCAAGATAGACAGCGACGTTTCAACAGAGTTTGGTACAAAAGAGCATCCGTTTTTGGAATACAGCACAGAACTCGATGCTGATTTTTTGCATGTTTCATGAAGGGCCTGAGAGAGAAGAAATATAAAATGCTTCAGTTGAGAGTGGTGTAAACAAAGGACACAAAATGAAGAGCTTAAGAAAAAGAAAAGAACAGAAAGTTCGCACAACATTTCTCTTCCAAGTCCCACCAAATTTTGCTGTTTCCTATTTTGTCAGTTCATGATGACGCATAATCACTTTCACTTACTCGACGAGAGCAAGCGCAAACAGATTATTCTGGAAGAGCAACAGCAACATCTTGCATTCAGCACAGAAATTGTAGCAATCTTAATGTACATTACATGAATGCTGAGTAGACAAGGTCTAGTTTGTGGAAGTGACAAAGACGAAAATGGAAATTTTTGAAAAATTGTGAAATTAATTTCCAGACATAACCCACAACTGAGGAAATGTTTGAGAACACACGTTTCAGCCCATACCATATAACTTACCTTTCCGCTTCATCCCAAAACGAGATGATTGATTGATTTGCTACAGCAGTGCACAAAACAATATTCAGGGATATTCAAGAAGCATAATTTTATGGAATTATGGCAGATAAGACGCCAGATGCTTCGCACCATGATCGATCAGCTGTTGGGTTGAAATATGTCGACAAAGATGGAAAAACTCCGATCGGCTTTTGGAAGTTTTAAAAGAAGTCGTCACAACCAATGTCGACCTTGCATGTTAGATATCGCACATCCTTACAAAGAATGAGCTCAAACTAAAACAGGTAGTTTTCCAATCATACGATTTTACAATCAGCATGTCTGGTGAATTCAGTGGCACTTAGGAGAAGTTTTCAGGAACCGTGGGTCGAATTGTGCCCTATATTCCTTGTCAATGTCACAGACTCAACACTTTCGTTTCGCATATTTGTAATGCCAGCAATGTTACAGGTGATGCGATTTAGCGACTATTGCAAGCTGCGCCATCCACCTCCACTACTTTAAACTAAAATCGCGAATCGCAGTAAAAAAATTCCTGACATCTTACATAACACTCCTGCAAGAATTTAATATTATAGCTGTCACAATTTGCAAGGTATTGAATTTTGAAATCAGCAGTCCATTTTAGGACTCCGGGTAGATGCATATATACAGACACAGAAACGTACTTAAAAAATATATATAAGTTAGTCGGAAAAATCGTCATATACGCCCCCCTGATGACCTCTATGCACTGTCAACAAAAACAAGAATTGGTAATCCCAATATGTGTAAGTTGAATATAATTGAAACAACAAATGTAATTAAAAATATGTTTAATTATTTTCAAAAGACAAGTTTACAATCAGTGAGATTTCTGGCACTGGTGTTTACCTATATGAGGGCATCTATATCAGAGTTTAAACTGGTTAATTTTAACCTTCTTCTTCACTTTCTACACACAGTTTGTTGCTGTACTTGTTTTTCAAAAACAACGAAGTAGAAAAAGAACGCTCACACAAGTATGGCGTGTTTAACCCCATCAAGGACCTCAAAACTGATTTAGATATTTCTGGATATGCTGCTCCTAACAAGGAAGGTCTCCTTACTGGGCATACTCAGAATATTTTGAAAAAAAATACCAATTAAACTACTTATGTATGTAATAAAGGATCAATCAAATTTAGCGGCGGAATTAAAGTAGAAAGACTGTAAAAAAATAAAATACTTTCGAGTATTTGGCACGAAAAGACAAAAGCGTCACGCGATTTGGCGAGCAGTACTTTTCCTCGCCAAAAGCAAACGATTTTAATGCACCTGAAAATTGTTTGTTAATTGATTTTTAGAATGCGTGTAAAAAGTATTTAATGAATTTAAACATAAACAATGAGAGAGTTTAATAAATACATTTTTTCGTATTACATATTTATGTTGCTTGTTATTTAATTTTATTACTTTAAAAGCAATTTCATATATAAAAAATACTTTCATATATTTAAGCGTATTCCAAAATAAAGACCAAATTCATTTACCAGTTATTCATTTCAATATCAAAAAGAATTCGTCGTTTCCATAGCAACAAAATTGAATCGACAGTGCTCAATTGGACTTAATTTTGAGATATTGAAACAATTTTAATATATTTTAATTTTGTTTTAACTCATAAAATTTGATATTTAACTTTCATTATAAATATATATATGTGTGTATATATGACAAAATTATAGTTAAATCAAACTAAAACTGGCAAAACTAGAGTTATTTACATTAAATTTATTTAAACAAGTTCAGTATAAAACATTTTTATCTTAAAGAATATGCAACAGAAAAAAGTATTTTTCGAAATTTCATTTCATCGCCAACCGATGATAAATCGCCAAATAAACGAAATTTTCATTATTTTTTTACGAAAGTTCTATCGAGGTTCCGCCAAAAAAAAATTTATAAACATATATATCCATATAAGAAGAACACTCTGTAATTTTTTCAGATTTTTCTGAATATGTCCGTATGGAGACCTTCCTTGTAAGTTCATCCAGAAGAAAATTAAGGATTTTTCCAGGGTTGCCATAACGATTGCGCGACTACTGACATAACTCAAAACGGGGTCATAACATAATACCCACTGACTGTTTAAGAAAACACTGTCCTCTCGCGAAGTTTTAGTTTAAGCTAATAGCATTCATGATTATTGCAGTTGTAAAATATTGTATTGGTTGTATTTTTTAAACATATGAAATAAAAGATATATTTTCGTGGCAAACCTCGATTGTTCCGCGACCCACCAAAACGCCGGGTACAGCTGGTACCCCGGGAACAGCTGATCCATAGAACTTAGTTCTATAAGGTTTATAGACCTATATAGAAAAACAGTTCTATAGAAAAAAATTATACATAGGATATATAGCTCTATAAACTATTTTATTAAGGGATGCTGGGCTAAGAGTTCGTGCGTAGCGTAGGAAAGAGAATCTGGGGCGCAAAAATTTTAAAAGCGCCAAATTTTCTTTACGATAAAAAAAAAAAAAAAAAAAAAATGTAGTATTAAAAAAATTCTATTAGCCACTAAGGAGGGGCACAATAGTTTGAATTGGCCCGTGCACTCTCAAAACCCAACCTACACCACTGGCGCATTTTTGGCTTGATCTGACCTTGAGCCAAAGCGCAGCTCAGACCTACTATTCATTCGACGACCTCCAACATAATTGTCCCAACATTTTTGGTGCCTTGCCTTAGTACATCCTACCGCAGCTGCAGAGATTTCTCTATGAGAAAAATGTCTGAATTCAACAATACTTTAAATATATATATGGACACATTAACTGCATATTTAGATAAATGTATCTATTGTTTTTAACCTCATCCTACTTTAAAAGTCCAAAATATTAAATATAATCCATAGATGATAAAAAAATTGATTTAAAAAATCAGTTTTGTTTAAAAGATGCATTCCGAATTTTGCGCTATGTCCATGTTAACCCATGCTTCAATGGCGGATCTAAAAGAAGGGTGATGGTGTGATCATCTCTCCCTTAGGTGATGGTAAAGGATCTCCAATCTAAGGCAGTCTTAATGCTTCTTAACCTCTTAAATGCTTAAAATTCATCTTTCTTATTTTCCATTGTATAACAATTCTAAAATATGAATGAAGAACACATAATATTTATAAAAAAAAAACAAGAAAGAAAAAAAATCATGCGTCAAGCATAGATTATGAAACACTTTCCAGCATTTCCAGAATACTTTAACAAAACGTCTCTGTTTAATAAGGTACAGAAGATGCCTAACTAAACATTTTAGAAAACCTATATGACAAATTTGAAAACCAGATTTTAACAATTGCGCCCATAGTCGGGAAGGTACTCTAATTCTTTTGTGCAGCTCTGTATATGATACATTATATTTGTACAGACTCTGCATACTATGTTAAAATTTAGTTTTGTAAGAAAATGCATAAAACACTTGAAAATTCAACCCCAGCAATTACTACCAATAGACGGAAACATACTTGAATTCTTTTGTACAGCCCTGTATATTGCATGCCCTGTATTTTTATACACGTCACATATTAAGCGGAAATTTAATTCAGACAAAAACATGCTTCATATTACTGAAATCACACTTCCAGAAATTATTTTCCATAGGCGGCCATGTATCCAGTTCTTTCATAGACCTGTGTATGATTTTATTTATATTCTGCAAACATCTCTTATACTAAGTGTAGTTGAGCTTAAAAAAGGAACCCTCAAATTAAAAAAAAACATCTTTAAGCAATGCATGCTCATTCTCAGTAATGGTTCAGAATTCTTTTGTGTAGCCCAGTATAGGGTCTATAAAATTTATGCACACCACATAGTATGCAAAAATTTAGTTTAACTTAAAAACGCATTCTATAACTGAAAACGCACTTTCAGCAATCATCTTTAAACTAGAACACATCAATACAGTATTGTATCCAAATACCTTTTATGTATCCCTGTAAATGAACGATAAATGCAATGTAAATCATATTCTAATGCAAGCATCTTGTAGTAAATCTCAGTAATGTATGTCTTTTCATCATGTTTGAGATAGTGCAACATAATTGAAATACGCTACCCAGATAGCATGAACAATTGCAGCAAGTTTAATTTTTTCTTGAAATTTTCTTGTCAGAACAAATTTGACGTAATAATATTGCCGCAAGGACATTACTAGGTAGACGGAATATAATCAATCGCTCCCTTGCAACGCAACTTTGCTCTGAAACTCATACAACACTGTCATAAAATACCGACGTAAGCGAAAAATTCCTTTTGTTGGAAAGAGAACAGATATAAACAACGCATGCATGGAAATTTGACATTCAAAGACAAAATTACAACACTTCTTTATTGAATCCCATGATTAGCAGACCATTGGATTAGCGTTCAAGTAAAGAACCCAGATATAAAGGTATTTATCCTTCTATATATAAAAAAAAGTTTTGATTTGGAAATGGACCAATGAAAATCTGCGTAGATATTCCGGGAAGAACTCATCCAATAATGCTTAAGCCAATGCCTCCTTATCGAAATAACAGGTTTTGCAATCGCTAAGTTTCCTTTGTCCGCTGTACACGTGGTTAGAAACCACATGGTTTCCCGTGACTAGCGCCATCGAACGTGAGAAACAGAAATATTTTTTAATTTGTTTTCCATTTGTCTTTTACCATTTTCTTTACGATGTGCTTTGTAGTTTGCAAATGATAGTTGTTAATCTTAAAATTTTCATATGTTCTAGACATTTTATTTAAAAAATGAACTTATTTTACTGTTAAACAAAAAATGTTTACTGCTGTATTCCGTTATGTAAATAAATAATGATAATAATAATAATAATAATCAGGAAAGAAAATTATTTTACCATGAATTTCTCAGTTGTATTAGTTATTGAAATAAATGGATAGCATCTAGATCCGGAAAATGTAAAATATTTCATTTTCTCTTTTATATTTTCAAATATGTGATTTATTTTATTTCTGCTATTTCTTTTCTTTTCACAATTAATTTCACCTTACAGTATTAATTTAACATCGCTCCTTCAATTTGTTTCAATGCACAGTCTCATTTATTTATTTATTGGCCTATCATTTGTTTTATTTTTGAAGGTATGGGGGATCATTTCAGTTTAACATACTTTAGATGAAAGCTTCACTGTTTTTTTCATATAAAGTTTGTATGTATTAATCTATGGAAAGTTTCATAATTGGCTCCACAGCCAATTGGCATATCTTGGCGGGCATAGTTTGGTGCGTAATTAATTTCCTTGTTTTAACTCACATATGCTATGTAAGTTTTACTAAAATGTATCAAAGTATTTTAGGAAAGTTAAAACACGCATAGATACACAAAAAAACAGGGTACAGATGTCATATTCGCCCCATATTGGCGCGATTTTTTTCTGTCGCCAATATCCTATAGGCAACGGGTACTTAACTTGCGCTAAAGAGCTTGATGTGGTAACCCGGATTATGTTGTTTATGCTGTTGATGTTTTCGCCAAATTGGCAACCGAAAAAAATCGCGCCAATATAGGGTGAATATGACATCTGTTCCAAAAACAGACTAAAGTCATACACTTAAAAAATTGGAAAAATAAAGTTTAATAATCACTTAAATTTATACATGTCCCTCAACTTTCCGCAAATACCGTATTCTTGTCATGCTACGATTTTGGTGTTTGTAAATCTTAATTTGAGTATTCTTCTTCCTTAATTAGACCTAGAGCCAATTGGCGTAAGTGTAGTTTGGCGCAAAATTAATTTTAATTTTAACCGTATACTTGATACCACATTATTCCAGCATCGCGTTTTTGCAGTCAACTTTGACTGTGGAACAGATTACAGAACATTAGCTAATACTACATTATATAATAATAAATCGGTATTTTTCAAGTATAGGGGCTTTGGCGAGAGAAGAAAATTTGGCAACATAATTTCTGGAAGCATATTCACTGTTTCACATAAAGAAGCAATATTTTCCAATATTTGTACAATTTATTTAATATAAAAAAGGCATTTATCTATTTTATATACAAATATAAACAAATCGTATATAAAAAACAATAATAATATCTAGAAACTAAATTTATACATGTAAATTCGGCACAAATGTCATATTGGCGCGATTTTTTTCTGGCGCCAATGTCATATACGCACCGGATACTTAACTGGCACCAAAGTGTCGTTATTTTGCTTGATAAGGTTATCCGGAGGTACAGATGTCATATTCGCCCCATATTGGCGCGATTTTGTTCTGTCGCCAATATCATATAGGCAACGGGTACTTAACTTGCGCCAAAGGGCTTGATGTGGTAACCCGGATTATGTTGTTTATGCTGTTGATGTTTTCACCAAATTGGCAACCGAAAAAAATCGCGCCAATATGGGGCGAATATGACATCTGTTCCTATCCCGATATAGATGATATCGTAACGAGGTTTTCGCAATATTGGCGTCGGAAAAAAAATCGCGCCAATATGGGGCGTATATGACATCTGTGCCGTAAATTCTTATAAAACAAGCTGACAGTTCATAAGTTTTGTTTTCATAACTGTTTATATCAATCGGCAACAAATCGCTCTTTCCGAAGCCCAAATTGTGCCAAGATTTAAAAAAAAAATAACCCGCAAAGTCCTATATACTGAAAATGGTACTTGTTAGTTATCCCGTCGACCAAATTACTGCCGCCAAATTGTAAGATTAAATGCCAATAATGGTTTGCCATAAATTAATTAATTTTACGATTAAATGCCAATAATGGCCAATAAAACCAATATTTCGACGTTTTATTTGTATTTTTATTAATGTTATACTAATTTATTTGTTTTTTCGTTATTTAAAATAAAAAATTGTGTCAATTTGTAGAACTTGGCGAGTAGTTTGGCGATTTATATAATTTGGCGAAATTGGTCGACGGGATAACTAACAAGTACCCTGAAAAAATATCAATAAATCTTATATTTAAATCTTCATTTTTGATATGTTTCATTTTTTAAAGCCAGAACATAATTGTGCGAAATATTTTTTTTTACGCCTTTATTTTACTGGAATTCGAAAAATATTTTATACAATTTTGCCAATAACACAATATTTTCAATTTTTTACTATGCATTTGTTTATGGAGTATTACCAGGAGTATACACTAGGTGGCGTAACTTACGGGACAAAGTCAGCTAATAAGTTGGCAATTATCAGGGACATTTTCACCCATAGACTTTCTCCGGATCGTCAAGTCTGTTTTATGATAAGGGAGTCTTGGGTTAAGCATGGCCATAGCCTACTATGATATATAACGGCTCGCGCATTTCGCCGAAAAAGTGAAGTCGGATCCAACTTCAAACCCTGAACCAAAACTTCACAACGTGCTCTTTGTTTACATTTATACCCTGCCCAGATAGAAGCTTGTTTCCCATCGTCGAGGTTTCAGAATCATTGATCGTATTTTCATGTAATAAATTAAATATTTATATTCTTCAATTTCCTTCGATTTAAAAGGCTATTTTAGACAAATTGTAGCATTTTAGTGTTACACATACCTTTAAGATTAGCTAAATTATTTATTGTTTACCTTGATCGTTTGGTTCATTCATGAAAAATGCCGGTTCTGTTATTCTTTTTTGAATTTCCCGTATTTATATAAAAATAGCTTGGTTTCATATACACGTTTTAAAATTAAAATTTGATTTTTATCAAACTACAGTTCTCATAACTGACTTGAAGCAGCTATTTTTGATTAATTTACTGTTACCGGTAAAATATTTGTTTTTAATATCGCCCGAACCAAGAAGAAGAAGAAAAAAAAGCCGATCTTCCTTAAACATTAAATATTCTTATTTTTAATCAGAGAAAGAAATGGTGATCACGGATTTAAATATCGTTGCAATATTCTACGTTATCCAAGCAATTTTGATTAAATCATGTAAGGGTATTTGTTACTTAATAAATTACATTTATTAATTATGACAAGGAATTTTATGAGTATTTTAATATATTAAAAAAAATTTCCATCAGTTTTATTGTTTTAGCAGAGAAAATAGTAAATAAATGGTACTTAGTTATCCCGTCAACCAAAAATCTATCGCCAAACTATAAGATTAAATGCCAATAATGCTTGATCGTAAATGTCACATTCACTTGACTGTAAGCAAGTTACACGTGTTTATGTCATCAAGTGATTTTTATTTCGACGTTTTATTTGTATATTTATTAATGTTATACTAATTTATTTGTTCTTTCGTTATTTAAAATAAAAATTATGTCAATTTGTATAATTTGGCGAGTGTTTTAGCGATTTATATAATTTGGCGAAATTGGTCGACGGGATAACTAAGTGCTACCAAATAAATTTGTGACATTGAGGTTTTAGACTAAGCATGTGTTTTTTTATTTATATATTTTTATGTGTGTTGGTTTAACAGCTTTAAAAAGAAACACATTATATTAGTCACTTAAATAAATAGAACTTTACATTTACATTGATATAGACAGTTTGTAATAACCCTTAACAGCTGTATTTGAATTATCTGTCATTTCTAAGCTTGATTGGAATGTCAGCAGAATTGTAAACGTAACCATTGCGACATGACGTAATTTTGGTGTTTGTTTACATATCTACCCTTTCCAGGTTGTTTCAGTTACGGTCAGAGTCAAATTTCAATTTTGGGCAGGGTATCAGAGTCCTCTGGCGAGCGACTTCATACATTAAACGCAAATCAGTCTGGCTGTAGTAGTATCTAAGTATGCCTTGAGCATGGCCTTTCTTCGTTAATATTAAAAAAACTGTCGTATACAAAAATATGGAAATCGGTGGTATTATAAAGAAATATTTGATAAACACGCTGATGCAGACAGTTTTCAAATCGAAGAATTACATTCAGAGATATTTTATGCTAAAGTTGGACAAAATCGTTCCATTAAAAAAGTTTTATTGGAGCAAAAACTATACATGAGAATTTAATCATTTTTAGATCATTTTATAGGTTATAAGTTCCCGGTGTGCAGATTCATTTTTTTTTATTTGACTATTTTTTGAGGTTTTATTTCTATTTTAAATTCAAATTTTCAGTATTTCGAGAGATATTTTTTACAAATTTAAAAAATGTTATTAATTTAAACTGTTGCCAACTTTATAAACAACGCAAACAATAATGTTTACTTCAAATTAAAAATTTATTTACACGGGACTATTGTAAACAGAAAAAAAAACTTTAAAATTAGAATTAAATGATTACATGTTAAAAGCAGGAAAATTGCGTCATAAGAACCATATTTACACTGGAATTTTAAAAGAGAAAAAAATGTTAAAATAAAAAAATCATTACTATGCATTAAAACCTGTAAATGGAGAAAATTACGTCAGATTTAAAATGGCCAAAAAATATGGCAAAACAATTTAAATTAAAAAATATATCTGCGCGAGACATTTACTTGATATTTTGAGATAATATTTTCAACTATTATCGTGAATTCGAAGATAGCGCGAATAATATTTCCTTCTAACAACAAAAGTATTTTCACGTGAATATTAATAAGAGAAATAAAACTTTGGTGTAAATTACGTCAGATTTAAAACGATACATTTTGTTGTATTTTCTGACTCAAATTCCAAACTCTTTGGTGCGAAGTAAAACAAACAAGCTGTGTGAACTAAAGTGACCCAATTTTGTTTACGATTTAATTTTTACTTTCTTCTATCTTCAATAGAAGAAAGTATTGTAATCGAAATTTTTTTCGACTTCCGGTTTTCGACGGATTTGCATGTTTTAGGGGTCAGAGATTCCAAAAAACATGTTTATAGAAAATGTCTGTCTGTCTGTGTGTCCGTCTGTCCGTCCGTCCGTCTGTCCGTCCGTCCGTCTGTCCGTCTGTCTGTCGCCATTGTACCATCAAAAAGTGTATGAAGTTATGTATAGAATTAAACCAAAATTTTATTATAAGTTTTTGGCTATGGCAAGCAGGTCCTCCCGGAATTTGGAAAAAATTCGCCGGTAGGGGGCGCTGATATAACAATTTTTGTGCGATTTTGAATATTGTACCATCAAAAAGTGTATAGAGTTATGCATAGAATTGAACCAAATTTTTATTTTTAGTTTTTGGCTATGGCAAGCAGGTCCTCCCTGAATTTGGAAAAAATTCGCCGGTAGGGGGCGCTGTAATAGCGATTTTTGTGCGATTTTGAATATTGTACCGGCCAAAAGTGTATGAAGTTATGCATAGAATTAAACCAAATTTTTATTTTAAGTTTTTGGCTATGGCAAGCAGGTCCTCCCTGAATTTGGAAAAAATTCGCCGGTAGGGGGCGCTGTAAATGCGTTTTTTATGCGATTTTGAATATTGTACCATCGAAAAGTGTATGAAGTTATCCATAGAATTGAACCAAATTTTTATTTTTAGTTTTTGGCTATGGCAAGCAGATCCTCCCTGAATTTGGAAAAAATTCGCCGGTAGGGGGCGCTGTAATAGCGATTTTTGTGCGATTTTGAATATTGTACCGGCCAAAAGTGTATGAAGTTATGCATAGAATTAAACCAAATTTTTATTTTAAGTTTTTGGCTATGGCAAGTAAGGTCCTCCCTGGATTTGGAAAAAAATCGCCGGTAGGGGGTGCTGTAATAGCGATTTTTGTGCGATTTTGAATATTGTACCGTCCAAAAGTGTATGGCGTTATGCATAGAATTAAACCAAATTTTTATTTTAAGTTTTTGGATATGGCAAGCAGGTCCTCCATGAATTTGCTAAAAATTCGCCGTTAGGGGGCGCTGTAATAGCGATTTTTGTGAGATTTTGAATATTGCACCATCGAAAAGTGTATGAAGTTATGCATAGAATTGAACCAAAAAAATTTGAAGTTCTTGGCTATGGCAAGGAGGTCCTCCCTTAATTTGTAAAAAAAATCGCTCGTAGAGGGCGCTGTAATAGCGATTTTTGTACAATTTTTGTGCCATTTTGAATATTGTACCGCCGAAAAGTGTATGAAGTTATGCATAGAATTGAACCAAATTTTATGTGTTTATTTTTGGTCATGTCACGAAGGTCCTCCCTGAATTTGGAAAAATTCTGCCGGAAGGGGGCACTATAATTGCGATGTCTGTACCATTTTCATTATTGTACCATCGAAAAGTATATGAAGTTATCCATATAATTGAACCAAATTTTTTGTGCATGTTTCTGGCTATGGCAAACAAGTCCTCCCTGAACTTGAAAAAATTCCGAAAGAAGGGGGCGCTATAATTCCGATCTCTGTGCCATTTTCATTATTGTACCATCGAATAGAGTATAAAATTATGCATACAATTGAACCAAAATGTTTGTGCTTGTTTTTGGCTTTGGCCAACAGGTTCTCATTGAATTTGGAAATATTGCGCGGTAAAGGGGCTCCGTGCTAGCGATTTTTGTATACTTTTCTTGATTTTTCGTAGTTCTATTGTGCATCGGCGGCTCATGCAGCGGCGGGAACTCGCTTCCTGCTATGCCGGCTATTCGCAAACAGCTGATAACGACAGAATAAGGAAAAATTAATAATTTTAACAAATATCATGATATAGATTAACTCGTTTTTAGTCCGTTTAATTGACTTGAGCAGAAATTTAAGATGAAAATCAAAGTTGGTATAGTATTGAACTAATAATATTGAAGTATTAACATGTGTAACTAGGTTTTGAAATATTAAGATGTATAAGATAGAAGAAAGTTTTGGGATTGGCACACCCAACTAGTTTTGTATTTTGTTGTTCCATGAATTTACGACAGACAAGATGTACGAATTCAAAAATTGAAGATGTTTAAAGATAGTATATGTACCGTTTTTAGTGTTAGTTTTTGTCTATTAAATGTTTTGTTTCGTACAACAGTGTTTATATTCTTCGAAGTAAATACCTTAACGAGATCAGCCACTATAAAGGCGTAGAATTCACGACTCAGGTGAGAAAGTTCTAGATTTATAAGATACTTTTATATTTTTTAATCAATAATTTGGCGCCCATACGTCGCGCTTTTATTTGGTTGAAATATTATTTGATAAGTATTTATTTCCTTTAAGAATATTAAAATGGAAAATTTAGATGCATTGAAGTCGAAACGTAAAGTTATTAAATCTAGCGCAACGAAGCTCATGAATAATATCAATGATATGTTTGAAAAATCCGGTAGTACAATTGATATGTTTTGGTTAGAAGAATCGTTTGCACAAATTAATGATAAAGAAAATCAATTTCTTGAATTATGTAAGAATATTGAGGGAGAAATAAAAGATTTAAAAAGCTTGGAGTCAGATTTTAAATCCAACCAAGAGTATAGGGAAAAGTTTATTTCCGTTAAAACTAAATTAAATCGTAAAATGAAGGATTTACAGAAAGAAGAAAATATCGCTTCAAATTCGGCGGTTGCCCTTAGTGATATGAACGCCTATTTGCCTTTTATGGCCAAACATGGGATTCGCGTTAACCTGCCTAAGTTGAATATTGAGAAATTTGATGGTAATTTAGAGAACTGGCAAGAATTTTACAGTCAATTTAAATCAGCTATCCATGACAATGATGAAATAAGTAAAATAGATAAATTTACATATTTGAAAAGTCTCCTAAAATCAGAGGCGCAAACTGCCATTCAAGGATTATTAGTTTCTGAAGAAAATTATGATATGGCTGTAAATATTTTAGAGAGTCGCTACGGAAAAAAAGAAATGTTAATCAGGTCTCACGTTAATAAGTTATTAAATTTGCCGCCTGTCCGTAATTCTTCTAATTTGAAAGAATTGCGCAATTTGTACGATACTTGCGAAATACATATACGCAGTTTGAAATCATTAGGAATCGAGTTAGAAAGTTATGGAAGTTTATTATTTCCTATAATAACAAAGTTAATACCGAATAGTTTAATGTTGAATTATAACAGAGAAAATAAAGATGAAGCAGAATCGTGGAATGTTTCGAAGCTATTAGATTATTTGAGAGGGGAAATCGAAACAAGAGATCGCACATTTTCGTTTGGTAAGAAAGAATCAGATGACGACACGAGATTTGGGAACAAGGTAGTTGTAAAAAGAGAATTTTCAGATAGGGATTTTGTTAATAGTAAATCATTTAAGCACAAAATGCCTACGGCAGCTACTTTGAATACGAATGTTGAAAATAAATGCGTATTCTGTTCAGAAAGCCATGATATAGAAACTTGTTCTAAAACAATAGAAGAGAAGAAAAATGCTATAAAGAGTCAAGCAAGATGTTTTTTATGTTTGAAGCGATTTCACCTAGTTAAAAATTGTAAGTCTAAAAATAGATGTAAATTTTGTTTTCGGAGGCATAATTCAGTGATTTGTGAAGAAAGCGAGAATAAAGGGGAAATAACAGATACATTAGTTTCATCAATTCAAAATGGGAACGTAACACGAGATATTTATTTGCAAACCGCTACTGCATTAGCTATCGGAAAAGAACATAAATCGAAATTACGTCTATTATATGACTTAGGGTCGCAGAGATCATTTATATTGAGTAACGTTGCAGAAAAATTAGGTTTACAAGTAGTAGGAGAAGAAGATGTTACAATTCACGCTTTTGGCTCTAAAGCCGCGATAAATCAGAAACGTAAGCGATACAGAATTCTTTTGAAAAATCCCGAAATGCTGAATAAAAGTATTACGATTGAAGTGTTAGAGACACCTGAAATTAGTGAAGCTTTACTTGCCGTACCCGAGAAGAGAATAAGAGATTGTGTATATAGAAATAAATTGCAATTAGCTGATAGAACCTATGGAGATTCAAAATATTTTCGATTATCTATTTTGATAGGAAGTGATTATTATTGGAAAATGGTTACAGGGAAGCTTCGTAGACTTTCAGATGATCTCGTACTTTCTGAAACAATTTTAGGATGGACTGTTAATGGTTCTACTGCGTCTAAAGATGCTAATATTTTACAAACTTCAATCAGTGTTATGAAAACTGTTTTGGAGCATGTTGAGTTGGATAGGAATACCGATGTAAATAATACTTTAAAGGCTTTCTGGGAGTTAGAAACTATGGGAATAAAACCAGAAAAGGAACAATCTGATATAGAGAATACAGTTTTGGAAAATTATAATAAAACTGTTGAATTTAAGAATAATAAGTATCAAGTGCAGTTGCCCTGGAATGAAAGAGTTGTTGAATTAACGGATAATTATGAGTTAGCGAGAAAAAGGCTATACAGTTTAAATAAGAAATTTGAAAAATGTCCAGAATTTTATCAAAAATATGCCAATGTTATAGATAATTATTTAGAGAAAGGAATGGCAGAAGTTGTTAATTCGGAGCCAAACTCAGTATCTTACTATATGCCTCACCAAGCAGTTATACGTGAAGACAAAGCAACTACCAAACTTAGAGTCGTTTTCGATGCGTCCTCTCATTCTTCCGAATCTATTTCGTTGAATCACTGTTTACATGCGGGTCCAAATTTAAATCCAGATATACTCGATGTTTTACTTCGATTTCGATTACATAAAATTGCAATCACTGGGGATATTGAACAGGCATATTTGCAAATTAGTTTAGATCCTGCAGATAGAGATGCTGTTAGATTTTTATGGATTGAAAATTCTCCTAATCCAGGGTCAAATTTGAAGTTGAAAACATTACGAATGACCAGAGTTTTATTCGGAGCGAAGCCTAGTTCATTTCTGTTATCTGCAACTATAAAACATCATATCAAGAAATACAAATCCACATTTCCAGATACGTTTGATCTGCTTAATGATTGTCTGTACGTTGATGATTTACTCGCTGGTGTAAATGAAGAATCACAAGGTTTGAAGGTATATGCTGAGGTTAAGACCATTTTGAAAGAGGCTAATTTCAATATGCGCAAGTGGACTACGAATTCCGAAAGTCTTCAATCGCAATTTGACTTAAAAGAAGAAACTAGCCATAAAAATTCTGCTTATACAAAGGTTCTAGGTTATAAATGGAATACCCAAGAAGATTATTTGAAAGTCGAATTACAGAATCTTTTGAAATTTGACGATAAGAATAACAGTGTAACCAAAAGAGAAGTTTTAAAGATGATAGGAAGAATATATGATCCCATAGGAATTTTGAACCCTTTTACGGTAACTGCAAGGATTCTTATGCAAGAAATTTGGAAAGAAGGTCTGAATTGGGAAGATAAATTGAATGAAGATATGCACAATAAATGGATTAAGTGGTGCAAGCAACTAAGTTCTGTTGAAGCTGCAAAGATTGCAAGATACTATTTTGGTGACTATTCAAAAGATGCGATTCAAGATCTACAATTGCACTGTTTTAACGACGCAAGTTCCAAAGCTTATGGATCTGTTGTTTATCTAAGATATCGTGTTAACGAACAAATATTTACTAGTTTTGTCATTTCCAAAGTCAGAGTTGCTCCAGTCAAGAAATTATCTCTGCCAAGATTGGAACTAATGAGCGCACTAGTAGGGACTAGACTAACAGCCTATGTTAATCAACGTCTTTTCAAAGAAATGAAAATCAGTCTACATTTCTGGACAGATTCAATGATTGTTCTGCATTGGATCAGAGGCAATGTTGAAGAATGGAAGCCATTTGTTCAGAATAGGATTCGAGAAATACAGCAAAAAACAAATCCAAACTTGTGGTCGCATTGCCCTGGCTCAGAAAATCCAGCCGACCTGTTAACCAGAGGTAAAAAGGCAGAATCATTTTTGAAAAATGAAGCGTGGTTTAACTGTCCCAAGTGGCTGAAAGAAAATGAAACATTTTGGCCTCAAGAAACGAAAGAAATTGATATCAAAGGTGCCGAAGTAGAGAAAAGATCATCAATGAAAACGAAAATTCTCCAAGCTAGCTGTGTGACTCAAGAAGAAAATACAATTTTTAAAATTGAAAATTACAGTACATTGACTAGAGTACTTCGCATCGCCTGTTTGATATTCAGATTTGCGAACAATACAAAGATATGTGTAAGTAAACTTTCAGGACCTTTGAGTGCTGAAGAAATGTTGAAAGCCGAGAAATATTGGATAAAACAGACGCAAGAGAAATGCTTACCAGAAGAAAGAGAAGCATTGTTTAAGAAGAAATTAATCCCAAGAAAATCAAAAATTCTAAATTTAAATCCGTTCTTAGATGAAGATGAAATCATGCGATTAAAAGGAAGACTCCAGAATTCAAATTTAAGTTATTCAGAAGCACATCCAATTATCCTTCCTAGCAAAAGTCATTTTACAGATCTTCAAATCAGAAGAGCTCATGAAGAAGTTGCTCATGCTGGAGTTGCCGAAACACTCGCCCAATTAAGAGAAAGTTTATGGATTATAAAGGGTAGGCAACAAGTAAAACGTATACTGAGGCGATGTATCATCTGTAAAAAATTCAGCACTAAACCTTACTGCCAAGACATTGCACCCCTTCCTCCAGATAGAATTAAAGAAGCATCACCGTTCGAAGTGACAGGAGCAGATTTCCTAGGTCCTTTATACCTCAAAAATAGTACCAAGATTTACGTTGTTTTATTTACATGCGCAGTAGTAAGAGCAGTGCATCTAGAAATTGTTATGAATTTAACAACAACCGAATTTTTAATGGCCTTTCGAAGATTCATCTCACGTCGTGGTATTTGCAAGATTATTTACACCGATAATGCTAAAACCTTCAAGAAAGCGGACAGGGATTTACAGCAGATATGGAATTTGATAAAGAATCCTGAGGTGCAAAATTATTTTAGTGAAAAAAGAATTGAATGGAAATTCATCGTAGAGAGAGCAGCGTGGTGGGGAGGATTCTACGAAAGATTGGTACGTTCAACGAAGATATGCCTTAAGAAAATCCTTGGAAGATCTTCATTAGACTACAAGGAATTTGAAACCACTTTACAGGAAGTGGAAGCTGTTTTGAATTCCCGCCCATTAACCTTTGTATCGAGTGATGTAAATGAGCCAACCCCCTTGTGTCCAGCACATTTTCTGGTAGGGAAAAGACTGACAGCTTTGCCACCGGAAAAGATAAGGATCATTCCTTCTACCAAAAGTGAAATAACTCGCAGATATAAATACAGATTAAACTTAGTAGAAAAATTTTGGTTGAAGTGGAAACAATTTTACCTAATGGATTTAAAATCGGTCCATTATACAGATCACTCCAAAGGCATACAAGTAAAAAAAGGAGCCGTTGTTCAAATTAAAGAAGACAATCAGCAAAGGCTTTTATGGAAATTAGGCATTGTCACAGATATTCATCCTGGTAGAGACGGAAAGGTTCGTGCATGCACTTTAAGACTGGCAACAGGCAATTTCATTCGGCGAGCAGTCCAACACCTATATCCATTAGAACTTGACTATTATAAAGAATAACTTATCTTTCTGGGCCGGAGGATGTTGTATTTTCTGACTCAAATTCCAAACTCTTTGGTGCGAAGTAAAACAAACAAGCTGTGTGAACTAAAGTGACCCAATTTTGTTTACGATTTAATTTTTTTGTATTTTGTTGTTCCATGAATTTACGACAGACGAGATGTACGAATTCAAAAATTGAAGATGTTTAAAGATAGTATATGTACCGTTTTTAGTGTTAGTTTTTGTCTATTAAATGTTTTGTTTCGTACAACAGTGTTTATATTCTTCGAAGTAAATACCTTAACGAGATCAGCCACTATAAAGGCGTAGAATTCACGACTCAGGTGAGAAAGTTCTAGATTTATAAGATACTTTTATATTTTTTAGTAAACATTTAAAATGAATTATTTAAAAGAACTATCTTCTAACGCTGTTAAAAAATACCGGGAGACAATGACACTGTTTACTTAATTCATTTTACATTAACTTATTTTCGAATGTTTAACTAATTTTTTTAATTAAATACGAAAACAGCCATTGTATCTTTTAACAGCAGAAGATATGGTCTTAAAAATCCCCAATCCAAGAAAAACGAATGGAAACCCGTTTACAGAGAGATCGATACCGTTTTTTTTTTTTTTTAAATTTTAATTCAATATTTTTAAAGCCGATCAAATAAGCGTGCTTTTTGGATTTTGGTGTCCCTGAACGGGGGTTGGCGAGCGTAGCTCGTAGGGGGCAGAGTCCTCTAGTTATTTAAATTATTCAAATGTGATTTGGTTATTTTTGTATTTTTCTGTACAAACTACAACTTATTTCGTACAAAAATTCTAACAAATTAAAAAGTTATGTTTATTTACTGAGTAATGCTTACATTTTTCAATAGTTTGGTTTTGGTCCGTGTTAAGGTACTGTTGAAAATTTTAATTTTTTAATGAATTTTTCTCAATTTTCAGGGGAATTTCTAAGATATCATTTTAATTATTATTTGCTTTTTTTCTTGCTATTCACGCCGATCGAGCAGTGCTGAATTCAGATATCTACTACACTAATCTAATAATCAAAATGAACAAAATCATTTTTTTAATAACAGATTTAAATATTACCTTTTAGAATCGAATGAAAATTACATTTATACATAAATAAACAATCTTAGAAAATTAAATAAATTGAAATTATAATAATTTTGAAAGAGAAAAAAATATTCAAAATACAAATTATTTTTCACAAAAATATTATTTTTGAACCAGTTTTTTTTTTCTTTGGAGGGGGGGGGGGGGGGGATAAGATGAGATATATTTGCTCTAGAATTTTTATTAATAAATTTACAAACTGGCCTTAATTAATCTTTTAAGTTATACTTTAATACATTATTGTTCTCTTTAAACATTAATTAATGATTTAATTTCTGAAAATAAAAATCTACCTTTCAATATATTTACTTTTTACTTACTAATATATATTCAGAAAAATTTAAATTTATCAGATTTGAAAAATAATGAATAAAGAATTTTATTTAAACATGAGCAAAAAATCTTAGAAAATGAATAAATAAATCGTATTTTTTAACAATTTTGCTCCTCCTCCTCCCCCCCCCCCCCCCCCCAAAAAAAAAGATGAAAATACAAATTATTTTGGCAAAAAGCTATTTTTGGAAGACATTTTTTATCAGATTTATCTGGACTAAAATTATTATTAAAAATAAATTTACAAATTAGCTTAATTGCTCTTTTTTAATGCATTAATGTTTTATTAATTTTCTCTTAAAACATTAAATCATCTGATTTACCTAGTATAAATAAAATCTGTAGCACAATATTCATATTTATTTATTTATTTATTTTACTGATGTATATTTGGTAAAATTGGAATTTATCCGTTTACAAAAAGCTTTAAACAGGTTGCTATACAAACACACATATATATAAGCATTAATATCTCCCTTTGTTTATAAAGTAGGAAGAAAATGCAAAGGGAATGTTTAACTTGTCTTTGAAAAAAAAGATCATATTGTAGGAAAATTCGTGATGAGTGATATTCATTTTAGGTATGGCAGATTATTTTCCAAAAAATACCGGGAGACAATGACACTGTTTACTTAATTCATTTTACATTAACTTATTTTCGAATGTTTAACTAATTTTTTTAATTAAATACGAAAACAGCCATTGTATCTTTTAACAGCAGAAGATATGGTCTTAAAAATCCCCAATCCAAGAAAAACGAATGGAAACCCGTTTACAGAGAGATCGATACCGTTTTTTTTTTTTTTTTAATTTTAATTCAATATTTTTAAAGCCGATCAAATAAGCGTGCTTTTTGGATTTTGGTGTCCCTGAACGGGGGTTGGCGAGCGTAGCTCGTAGGGGGCAGAGTCCCCTAGTTATTTAAATTATTCAAATGTGATTTGGTTATTTTTGTATTTTTCTGTACAAACTACAACTTATTTCGTACAAAAATTCTAACAAATTAAAAAGTTATGTTTATTTACTGAGTAATGCTTACATTTTTCAATAGTTTGGTTTTGGTCCGTGTTAAGGTACTGTTGAAAATTTTAATTTTTTAATGAATTTTTCTCAATTTTCAGGGGAATTTCTAAGATATCATTTTAATTATTATTTGCTTTTTTTCTTGCTATTCACGCCGATCGAGCAGTGCTGAATTCAGATATCTACTACACTAATCTAATAATCAAAATGAACAAAATCATTTTTTTAATAACAGATTTAAATATTACCTTTTAGAATCGAATGAAAATTACATTTATACATAAATAAACAATCTTAGAAAATTAAATAAATTGAAATTATAATAATTTTGAAAGAGAAAAAAATATTCAAAATACAAATTATTTTTCACAAAAATATTATTTTTGAACCAGTTTTTTTTTCTTTGGAGGGGGGGGGGGGATAAGATGAGATATATTTGCTCTAGAATTTTTATTAATAAATTTACAAACTGGCCTTAATTAATCTTTTAAGTTATACTTTAATACATTATTGTTCTCTTTAAACATTAATTAATGATTTAATTTCTGAAAATAAAAATCTACCTTTCAATATATTTACTTTTTACTTACTAATATATATTCAGAAAAATTTAAATTTATCAGATTTGAAAAATAATGAATAAAGAATTTTATTTAAACATGAGCAAAAAATCTTAGAAAATGAATAAATAAATCGTATTTTTTAACAATTTTGCTCCTCCTCCCCCCCCCCCCCCCAAAAAAAAAAGATGAAAATACAAATTATTTTGGCAAAAAGCTATTTTTGGAAGACATTTTTTATCAGATTTATCTGGGCTAAAATTATTATTAAAAATAAATTTACAAATTAGCTTAATTGCTCTTTTTTAATGCATTAATGTTTTATTAATTTTCTCTTAAAACATTAAATCATCTGATTTACCTAGTATAAATAAAATCTGTAGCACAATATTCATATTTATTTATTTATTTATTTTACTGATGTATATTTGGTAAAATTGGAATTTATCCGTTTACAAAAAGCTTTAAACAGGTTGCTATACAAACACACATATATATAAGCATTAATATCTCCCTTTGTTTATAAAATAGGAAGAAAATGCAAAGGGAATGTTTAACTTGTCTTTGAAAAAAAAGATCATATTGTAGGAAAATTCGTGATGAGTGATATTCATTTTAGGTATGGCAGATTATCTTCCAAGATAGGTTGAATTGTTACTTCTCATAAAGAATTATATTTAAAGATGAGCAAAAAAATTTTAAAAAATTAAATAAATAAATTGCACTTTTAACAATTTTACAAAAAAAAAAAAAAAAAAAAAAAAAAAGATAAACGAAGTTGAAAAATTATTTTCACAAAAAAATTACTTTTGCAAGACAATTTTTATGATATACATCTGGGCTAGAATTAGTAATGCATTTACAAAATTTCAAATTCTTTAATACATTAATGTTTTATTATTATTCTCTTTAAACATTTATTATTTACTAATGTGTATTTGGTAAAATTGGAAATTATATGATTAGAAATCTCTTTAAACATATTGTTAAATTTAAAATAATAACGATAAATTAAAAAAAAAAGAGTATCTTTTTTCGTTTACAAAATAGGAAGAAAATGGAAAAATAAATGTTTAACTTAATTGTTTTTTTAAAAAAAAGATCACGTAGTGGAAAAATTCATAATATAAGTAACAGTTAGTAATTTTTCAACGTACAAGAAAAGCGCAAAGTTCTATCGGGGAAAAATATCATCGATCGTCTAAGAGTGGCGTCACAAAATCGTCCAAAGGCTTTATGTCAAGTAGGTGTTGAATAGATGGAGGTGCAGTAAGGTGGTTGGAGGTGACGCCAAAAAAGTAACCCTAAAATCTGCTACAGAAAGCCCAAACAAAACCACGTGCTTTGACACGCCTATCAATTCAAACCGGTTTAAACCTGTATTTCTTTGCTTTCATTTTTTACCGTCGGAAATTGTTATTCAAGATATGATTAAAGTTTCGATAAAAAATGACTTATGCGCTGTTATAGGATGTAGTACTAGATCAGAATGTATCAAAGATACTAATATATCACTTCACAGAATTATTTGATTATTTTATTATATGTATTTCAAATATAAATATCAGAAGCGTCTTTTAAGATTTTACTTGAAAGGGTAACATTCTTTCGTTATTGTCCTAAAATCGTTTGCACTCGAAAATCTAGATTTTCGATTAGTATTTGTAATTTAAGTTTTCATATATAATTTTAAAAGAATGCTTTCATCATTATATTTTATCTATTTACATGCAATTATTAATATGCTGTTAAAAACAAATAAAGACGTTTAATTAAATTAGTAGCGATTGACACAGTCAAAAATGGTGTCCTATTTGAGCGCAATTATAAAATTTCATTCCATCAAAGAAACTCCTTTAATTACTTTGAATTACTTGAGTTTTGAAACATTATTATTTGCAAAAAAATAAGTTCACCTGATAGGAAAATTTTAGCTGTAAGAATGAAATTATTATCAATAAATGCTTAGCTCGCATTTGAGTAATTGGACTTGACCTTTCGATACAAAGTTTTATTTTTCACAAAATTATCATGCATTTCTCAAGAATAACTTTTTCTTTTCAGAAAACTGACACACACACACACAAAAACTTCCATCTATACCAATCCCAAAACTTTCTTCTATCTCATACATGTTAATACTTCAAAATTCGCTAGCACACTGCCAAAATTAAATGGCAGTCTATACCCATCATGATGATTCTAAAGATATGAAATTCCGTGCATTAGTTCTTGAGATATGACTATCGCTGAAATCGTGTAAATCCAGCAAACTGCAGCCTAGCAGCACCACCTATTTGGTGCTTTACACCAAAACCACCAAACAACAACATATGTCAACGTTAAACTGAATCTGAAGTTTGGGGAGAATCCGTGCATTAGTTTTTGAGATAGAGCCATTACGAAAATCATGAAAATTCTAGCGTAGCAGCGCCACCTATTGGACGATTAACACCAAAATCTAGTCAGCAACAACTTGTGTTAACATCTAACTCTGAAGTTAGAGGAAAATTGGTGCATTAGTTCTTGATAGAGCTATTGCGGAAATCGTGAAAAATGCAGCACAGCAACGCCACCTGATGGGCGATTTATACCAACACGCAATCAGCACCAAGTCATAGCAGGGACTAACTGAATCTGAAGTTTGAGGAAAATCCGTACATCAGTTCTTGAAATAGAGCTATTGCGAAAATCGTGTAAATCCCAGAAAATGCAGCATAGAAGCGCCACCTGTTGGGCGATTTACATCAAAACGCAATCAGCACCAACTCATATTAAGGACCAACTAAAACTGAAGCTTGATGATAATCCGTGTATTAGTTCTTGAGATACAACTACTGCTGAAATCGAAAAAAATGCTGCATAGCAGCGCCACCTGTTGGGTGATTTACACTAAAAACTAATCAGCACCAATTTATATTAGGGGCTACATGAATACAAATTTTTATTAAATTCCGTGCAATAGTTCTTGTGATAGAGCGCCCACAAAATTTGTGTGACATACTGACAAGTACTTTAGATACAGTAGTGTATCCGAATCTTTTGTATGTCCTTGTAAATGAACGATAAATGCTATGCACATCATATTTCACCGCAAGTACATTGTAATAAATCTGAGTAATTTATGTCTATTCCATTACATTTCAGTAACATAATATCGCTGTAAACAGACCCCCCCCCCCCCCCATATATCATTATGTAACGGAATTCCTTTGTGTGCCCTGTAAATGAATAATAAATGCTTTGCAAACCCCATATTCTACGAAATGCATATTTTACTGCACTTTATAAATGCATATCAAATTCTTTATGTTTTAAATTGTCTAGCATCATTAAAATGCACTTGAAACGATTTTTCCCATTGAGCGTAATGTAACAAAATACTTTTAACCCCCCATGCAAATGAACTATAAGCCACATTTTTTTTTTCAATAGCGATCACGCTATAGTAACCGTCAATAACATATAAAAAATGTAGGGTGATCCCAGTATATTTACAAGAGTTAGAGCTCGGCCAGAAGGCCATACAAACCGAAGACAAACATTTTTCATCTATGTTGGAAAGGGTTAAAGAAAGAAAACTTTTAATAATGCTATTTTTAATTTTTATCAGATGTTTTCAATTATTTATTTAATCTTATTTTGACATTTATTTATTGCTAATTTTACAATTCCAATTATTTTAAAAGCAAGCATTTATTTTAATAAATAACAACACAACAAAGGCCCTTTAAAAAATGTACCATTTTTTCTTAAAATATACTCCAGCTGTGATTCATCTCTTTGAATTTGTCTTATTAATACAAAATCCTTTCCACGTGCTTGTTTTGTTTGGGCTTTCTTGGACGTTTAAATTTGAGCGATAAATGGTTTCATACTGCAAACCTTTTTTAAGGCATACCGCAACTCTATCTATCTCTTTCCTCCATAATTTAGCTGCTTTTTTTTTTTTTTTTTTTTTTTTTTTTTTTTTTTTTTTACCGAACTTGTATCGGCCACTTTTAACTTACAAAATGGTGATTAGAGTAATAATATAAAAGAAAAACCCTAGAAAATTCTGTTAATAACGTAAATATGTAAGTTTATGAGATTAAATTGTAAAAAAATTAAATTCAGGTATTGTGTTAATTTATTCATATCGAATAAAACTTTATTTATTTAGCTGCTTTTTTTTTTTACCGAACTTGTATCGGCCACTTTTAATTTACAAAATGATGATTAGAGTAATAATATAAAAGAAAAACCCTAGAAAATTCTGTTAATAACGTAAATATGTAAGTTTATGAAATTAAATTGTAAAAAATCAAATTCAGGTATTGTGTTAATTTATTCATATCGAATAAAGCTTTATTGGGTGTAATATGTCAGTAATTCTATATATTTTTAACTGTTAGATTTATATAATTCTAAAAATTTGTCGAAATGAATTTTTTCCCATCTGTAATTCTATTATTATTTCTTATATGTTAATATTATAAATATTACTGAATTGATTGTACTTTATTTACATTAAAAACAATATTTTTATTTCATCTGTAAGAAAGTGAAAATGAGTAAATTTTAAAAGATTATTGTAACGATTGTTTAATATACGTTAAACTTCATAAATTAATAAAACATCGGCTATAAAAAATTTCCTACCGAATGGGAATATTTATGAAATTTTCTGGGATTTGTAGAGTGCAATACTTCGTATATTTCTATATTACACCATCTATATATATAAAAGAAAGTCTGAATTTTGTATTAATCAACGCGCAGCCCAAACTACTGAACCTAAAATCTTGAAAATCGGGGTAAAAATACTTCTTATAACATCGAGTGCCGCTAAGAAAGGATTTTCTAAAATTCCACCCCTAAAGGGGTTAAAAAATAGAACGATTTTTTAAAAAATTCCCGAAAAATCTGATTTTATACTTAGTTTCCAACTGATAACATATTTAAGTGTATTTTTGTATGCTGAATCGAATGGTACTAACGAAATTCTTTTAAGTCCAATAGTTTGCGAGATATTTGATATTGTTCTAATTTGGCGATGTCTTTGGCGCCAAAACCTCAAATTTTCAAGTGATAATTTCTAAAAATATGTCCGTTACTATAGCAACGGAAAAATTTAAATTGAAAAATTTTGTTAATCAATTCTTTTAGTTGAATAATTAAAACAGCTATATGAGTTAGATAAAATATTACAAACACCTCGAAACTAAAATTTTTAAAAATTGGTACGTTTTCGCGATACCAAAAAATGCCAAAATGTATGCTATTGCGCCATTTATTTCAACCCTAATCGTGCAAAGGATTTTTATTGCAAACTGTGCCAAACATTAAGATTTGCTATTTATTGAACGTGAATGTTTTTTTATAAGTATTTAATTGTAGCAAAACATCTTAAATTGTTATTTTTCGAAAATAAAAATGTCAATGTCAATAACATTTTTACTTGTACACGTCAATTTGTATAATTTGGCGTGTGGTGTGGCGATTTATATAACTTAGCGAAATTGGTCGACGGGATAACTAAGTAGTACCTTGATTTGTATTGATTTTTAAGAAAATAGTTGGTGAAAGTCAATAATTTTCAAATGTTAAAAATTTTAAATGCTCAATTTTGTATCAACAAAATAATTTTTTTTTCAAATGTTTCATTTCATTTTGTGCTAATTATTATGATTGGCGACAACGGTGTAGCTATAATGGAAAAATACCAAAACAGTTACCGATTTTATTTAAATTACAAAGAAAAAAGGTTTAATAAGAAATAAATGTTGTAAAACGGAAATATTTGATTTAAATATGAAAGCAATGTTTGTACTGCTTAAAAAAAAAGTTTTCATTTTCAAAGTTTTAAATTCAAAAAATGTTTTGCAATTTGTCATTTGCTCCTGGATAAAAAGAAAAAATGGGAAATTTTATGTTAGCCGTACACAAATCTCACCAATAGCATTTTTTAAATCGCAAATACCAGCCCTTACATTTTTACTCATCATCGTCTACTATATATGTAAAACGCAAATTATTTCATTCCGATTGACTATAACTCAGGTTCTACTGAACGGAATTTTGTAGAACTTATACTGTTAGTTAGGTAATTTGTTTTAATGTAAAAAAAAATATTTCTACGTTGCTTAGTAATAGCTATGGGAGTTTAAAAATTAGGTGAGCCCGATTATGAAAGATTACCTTTTATTTAAAGCTGTACTGAATGGATTTTGATGCTTTCAGTGGTGTAGTAAAAAAAGTGTTCAGTGGTGTTAGTAAAAAACTAAAGGATGTACGCTATATGCAGACAGTAATATACTAGAGCATATATATGCTATTGCTATGGAAGGTGTGCAGAATTTCTTAAAAAATCCAGAGGGTATATAACGTAGACCTATCCCTACATCCCTGAGAGATCTATAATCAGGTTAACACGATTATGAAAGATATATTTAAATTTAACTATCTATAATATATATGAAATGTAAAGAGAAATTTCGTTCCGGCCACTTAGAACTTGAGTTCTGCTGAACAGATTTTTCATGGGACTTGCATTGTTAGATAAATTTTCAGAAAAGACTTTAGTATATCATATCGTTCTATGTGGCTTGGTTAAATAATTATGGGAAAAAGTCAAAATCAGATGAACAGGATTATGAAAGATTGGCTTTACTAAAAGTTCTGCTGAATGGATTTTAATGGGATCTGTTAGACTGGGAGGCAACAGAACAGACGATTACCTCATCGAGTTCAAGGCTGAAATTCCAGAATTAGTTAAAATTCGATTCGAATATTAAAACGCAATCGGTCTGCCTGCCAAGTCATATCTTGGAGGAAAACACCTGAAAACCCGATTTTAGCGGTTGATTCATGGGTTTAACAATGTGTTTTCCTGCACCCAAAGGAATGAAAACACGGAGGACTGGGAACAGGAAATCACAATGGTAAACCTACAACTCAACCTCTAAAATCAGGTTTTCAGGTGTTTTCCACCAAGATAGGACTTGGCAGACCAATTGCGTTTAAATATGCGGATCGAGTTTTAACTAATTCTGAAATTTCAGCCGTGAACTCGATGAGGTGATTGCCTGTGCTGCTACCTCCCGGTCTATGTTAAATAGATAATTTTTAGGAAAGGTTGTAGTACATTTGATAGTTTAAAAGATTCTGCTAAGTGGATTTCGGTGGATTTGCTCAGTTAGTTAATTTTTCAGAAAATGTTTTAGTAGCAAAAAACATATCGTTCTAGGTTGTTTGGTTATAGTATTTTGGCTGAAAGTTCTAGAATCAGGTGAACCCAATTATGAGAGATTGGCCTTTTTAATAGGCTCTATTGGACGGATTCTGATGAGAATTGCATTGATAAATTTTCAGAGGAAGGATTTTAGTATATTACATATTGTTCTATCGTACTTTACGAAATCCTATAATAAAGGATCAACTAAAGAATTTGGTCCTTAACAGCTCAAATTTTGTCTGTCTCAATAGAAGATATAATAGCATAATGACGTCCATATCGTTTGTGGCAATTCGATGCGGCCTTCCAGGTAAATGTCCATATTGCTTTCAATTGCATGATCGAATTCACAGAGATATTTCGTTTGATTCAAGATTTGTTTAGAAAAACAGCCCAGCGTAGCGGGCGAAGGCTGCTAGTTACTTTATATAGAGCTGTGCAAGGTGACGTCACGAACAGGTTTTTGCTGCTCTGTAGGACAGCTATCGCTACCTTTATCAATGCTTTTTCTGTTTGTGTGCCTACAGCTTTCTTCATTGTTCTCCGGTAAAAGTCGCGTGATGTGAACTGCTCTATAGCTTTAAATCCAATTATATCATATTTACTTCATATATAGCACCCAAGACGAAATTTTTACCCTGTTTTTCGTTGCACTTATATCGTTCACTCATATAAAAAAAAAAGCATATATTCGTGCATAAACATAGAATATATATTAGATATGTAAAATAGAATATCTATTCTATGTTCCTGTATCGGTGTAAGATTCTATTGAAAACGTAAATATGAAACATTAAAAAAAGAAAGATCACAATAAGGTAGATGCTCAATGATAAAAATTTTACAAGGATGGGGAGTTTCTTCCCCATTGTCACTAAAGGCGCTACGATCGCAATCGCATTACCATTACGCTCTATGGAAACGTCCCATCTTGTATGTATTAATCTATGCGGTTTATCGGACTGGTGGGCGTGTTTGTTTGAACACATGAGTTTTTTGTCGTCACTCTGTACTGCAAGGTACTCTTAACCGAGAGATGTTGCTGAATACCCAATTGTGTGCTCAATCGCAATATGGTAATCACGGTTGGCAACAATAAATTTGTTAAAGATCAACGGTAAACAAATAATTTTAATAAATTGATCTGACTGTTTTTAACTCACGCCCAGCAACGTCTTAGATCATCTAAAATAACATTAATGAGATAAAATCATTTACACATGCATAAGATTTTATATAAATTATTTATTTTGTAATGTTAAAAACCCTGAAACTTTATTAACGTAATAGTAAATTGTTTACACTGAATAAAACATTTTCGATGCATCTAGAACTTGATTTGTTGAATTTAAAATGTTATAAAATGCTAATCTCTAATGGAGAATTACCAGTTCATCAAACAAATCGGACATGGTAGTTATGGCGAGGTTTGGTTGGTCAAATGCTCCAGAACTAGAAGAAGGGTATAAATCCATCCATCTTCCTTAATATATCGATATTTAATTCTCTCTCTCCATGTGTTTGTTTTATGCATTTAATTATTCATTTTAGAAATTCTTGTTGGAATTTAAATAACATTAAAATGTATACTTCTATTAATGGCAGTATTTAAAAAATATAATATATAAATTAAAGGCTTATATTTAAAAATATGTTTTACGGTTTGTTTCTTCTGTCTATCTCTATATATTTTTGGATTAACATTTACCCATGAATTTATGTACTAAAACTACTACAAAATACATGTCAAGGCTTGAAATTGATTTCCCCCTCCTTAATCTACGTGGTAAGTCTTCCTAATGTCAGTGAGTAAGTAAAGCAGTTATTTTGTAGTCTGATATATTTTTAATATGAAAAGTAATTAATGAATTAAAAGCAATTGATGACAGTTAATCGATATTTTTCCTGTAAAATAAGATGCATTTGCCTTTTAAACCAGAGTTACTCTTCAGGTTTAAAAAGGCAAGCTGCTGCTGCTGGGAAAATATAGTACTTTTTAAATTTTTAAGAGATCACTTTACATTCTAAAGAACACTTTATATCCTTACACAGACTTTTTTGATTTTTAATGGCATTCCTTCATTTTTAAGAAAACTTTTAATACTTAGTTATGGCACTCTTTTCAAGACACAACCACACAACAATGAGTCAGCTTTTACTATACAAGCAAACTTTTTAATGCAAAAGGCAGTAAAGGCACAATTTGTTTTTCACTGAAGGGCAAGGTGTGCTATTTTTTGAGTGAGTGGCAAGAAGGGTGCTATTTTATTAAATCAAAGGGCAGGCAGGGTACAGCACCCTCTTGAAACTGCAGATGGGATACTCTGTTTTATACGTTTGATTCCTCAGGAGGAGATAGAAATATTGAATTAGTGGATTTTATTCATTCTGTATATAAAAGTTATTAAATGCAGACATGATTATGCAAACAAAAATGCGATTTAAATACAATGTTATTCATTGTAGCTCATTTTACATTTTAATTTATTATCAGGAGAAACTCTAATACATTTTCAGTAACTGTTTTAATTCAAAAGAGTCTAATCTAATACAAAAGTTAAACTTTTTAAAATAAATATTAAACATTTCAATTTTTTTTTTTAAAAAGAGGAAGTCTAAAAGTTAATTTTATTCGATACTACTTGGTTATCTCGTCGACCAAAAATCTATCGCCAAACTATAAGATTAAATGCCAATAATGGTTCATCGTAAATGTCACATTCACTTGATTTTAAGCAAGTTACACATGTTTACATCTCAAGTGATTTTTATTTTGATGTTTTATTTGTATTTTTATTAATGTTATACCTACTAATTTATTTGTTTATTTAGAATAAAAATTATGTTAATTTGTGTGATTTGGTGATTTATATAATTTGGCGAAATTGGTCGACAGGATAACTAAGAAGTGCCTTTTATTCTAACACATGTATATTGTTATTTCTAATAATACTGATTTTAAATCCTTAAAATAAAGCTAAAAAATCCTATACAAGTTTATTTATTTCAATATTTTCTTTAAGCGCAGAAGGCAAAATGTTTCATAACACTACTTTAGAGCAGTAGATAGTTCCCAACCTTTTACAATTATGTAGGACCCTTGTATATAATTAGTTATTGAATCCCAGCTCAGCTAAATCGTTCATTTTTTTCTTACATAGTACAATAAAACTTGCTAAAATAAAATTGCAAGAGACTGAAAAGAAAATTCATTTTAGACAGGTCTTAGCAGATATAATATCATCTATTATTGTAACTGTATTACATTCTTCTTCTTCCGGGTACTGTGAAGTTTTTGTTTTTCACCGTATTCCCCTGAATTAGCCGTCATGCCGCAAAATTCGAGGGAGACCAGATTTTTAAATATTAGTCTGGTCTTTCCCGGCATGCCGAAAAAAGCGAGGACCATCAAAAACGGAAAGGAATGAGATTCATTAGCTGTATTCAGTAGCAGCGATTGGTGTTGGAGAGGAGCGGTGCAATATAGAGTTTGTCCCCACTTTTCAAATTATTTAGTTTACCTGTTTTACATATTCAAAAAAATAAAAACATGTTTCATGTGTCTCATACCATTTCACACAAAGCTCTGTCCGACATTCACAATGTAGAAATAGATTATCTGATAAATTATTACATGAACAGAAGTATTCTTACTATATATAGTAAAATAAGAAAAACATGATAATTATCTTAATATGTAAAGATGGAAATATGTGCTTACCTTATATATCAAAAAAGTAATTTTATATGATAATTTAAAAAACTGAAATCTAAGGTTTTATGTAATAAGAAATAATTAGAAATATAAAATTTGCTCTATATTTATCATTCATTATCACTGTACTTTCTTTCTTCGTCTGTTAGATAAGAAGTTTCATCTTTGGCATCAGAATCAAGAATAGCATTCTTTTGAATAAGCTCTTCCAAATGATTGTGTAAAAAGTCTATGTTTCTTTTCATAGTTAAACCACATTCTATGAAAGACTGTTTAATTAAGTCTTCGCAAACTTTTTCCCAAGCTGCTTTTACTCAGAGAGCTACCATAAGATATGAAGCAGATCGATGTTTACCAGACTTTAGGAATTCCTGTTCTCCATTTCTTAGCCAATCACTCCATAAATGACTCATTTCAGCTTCGAAAGTCTTATTCCAATGCACATCCGCAGGCTGTAACAATGGGGTCAAACCTCTAGGAATTATTACAAGATCTGTTTTATAATGTTGTTTAAAACTTTATTTAACAGTCGTTTTTAGGTGAGGTTTTGCACTGCCCATCTGTCCTAAGACAGATTTTGATTTAAAAAAACAATTAGGGCAAGTACCCCAAACTTTTTGCTTATATATATTCATCAAGTCACTATTCATAGATCCTTTCATGGACACAGTGACTACAACTTCTCTGGGAAATCTGACTGAAATATTTTTTAAGCCTTTAAAAATTATCACTGGTTTCAATTTCGTTCCTTCGGCCATTGCGCTCAATACAACAGTATCATAGTTTTTCCTTTCCACTTTCCAGTCTTTCTGCATAATACGTATTTTACACCTTAAGTCATAAGTTTTCTGCTATGACAGATCAAACCACATAGGTGTTTCGTCCATGTTGCCAATGCAAATTATGTTCACATCATTAGCAGTATCTTTGAAAAAACTAAAAAAAATTCACACAATTTCTGTGCATCATCTGGAATTTTTTGGCCTATACTTGTTACTAATCTGCTCACAATGTTGCCTATTAAGATCTTTTGAGCCAGCCATTCAATGTTTTAAAATCAACGGGCTCATCATTTCCATCATTTTTCAGAATTTTTACTTCCTATGATTTTTGGGAAGATATAACTGCTTGACCTATATTCCTTTCTTCTTGAATCCAGTTTTAACAAGTGTACTTTCCATGTCTGGGAATTTTGCCTTTTTCTTCAATAATTCCTTATCTAATGGAACAAAATGCCTTTTGTGTATTTCCACATCTTGTTCCGTAACATCAGGGTTGCAAAAAAGCCGGATGAAATTTAAAAAAGCCACACCGGTGGCTTTTATTGGTTTTAACCGGCTTTTTTGGCCAAAATTGGCTTTTATACAGTGAAGCATTTAAATTATAAACAACACATTTTTATGTGTTTTTTAATTAGTTTTAAAGACATTTAATTGACGTAGAAATCAATATAACCTAATTTTTCAGACCTTAACACCTTTTTTTTAAATTTTTACTGCTTTATATAATTAAGACAGACAATGGTTGCTAATACCCTGTTCACACTAGAAACTTAAGATATCTTAGACCGCCAGTTTTGAAGTGGTACCCTCCTGGAATTGAATGCCTGTTCACATCGAAAAACTTACCTAAGATATCTCAGTAGTGTCACTGTGTCTGATCTGAAGGAAAGTAAAGTATGCGCATGCGTTTAAAATAAAAATGGGCGCAATAGCCAATCAGTAAAAGTGAGGCTTCATAGCCAACGAGAGTGAGTGGTCGTTCCTGTATCTAGCCGAAGTAAGTCGAAACTCGCTGAGAGAGTTTGTGGAACTCTCTCAGAGGGTTCGTCGGCCTGAGATATCTTAAGGTATCCAGTGTGAACATAGTATTAATTATATATTTTATTAACTAATTTTAAGGGATATTAATAATACAAGTCTTATTTTTTCTCATAAACATTTATTTAAAATCACACAAAGTCATTTAATAAAAACATCATTTCTCCCTATTAAAACAGTATTATGAATAACATATGCATTAATTTATGCATGAATATGCACTATTTTAAATAGCAACTAGCTTTTCAAAATTCTAATTCAACAGGTTTTATTTGAGAATTTTTTTTTTTTTTTTTTTTTTTTTTTTTTTTTTTTTAAATTGTTCTCTTTATTTTATGCACTTAAATGTACTAAAATTTCCTCAAATGTTATATCTTCCTAATTTCTCTTTCAACATTGTTCATCCTATGATTTTAATCTGTCCATATGGGCATATCTGGAATAAGTTACACAACAGGTTAGTAACAGAAAAACTTTTTACATATATCATTTTTATAAGTTATCAGAGTATCAATTGCTTATTACTGCTACTGGTTGTTCTCAAGTAATATATAAGATAATTTCAGTTATTAAATACATGTAAACTATTTAATTTTAATCAATTTTAAAAGTAAATATCAATATATGTAAGAATTTTTCTTTTTTAATGTGTGACATTTTCTTATTCTTTCATATAATCTTTAAAATGCGTGGTATGTGTAGAGCAAGGACGGCGAACCTATGGCACGCATGCCACTTTTGGCACGCGAAAGAACATTTTTGGCACGGCACTGCTATAGCTCTAAATCAAAATACACAAAATTGTGACTGATCTTTTCTAAATTCGATTAAATGTAAATTGAAAAAATTAAATCGTGACATATTATATTCCAATCTACTTAATTATGGTCTCAAAAATTATTCAAACAAATACGATATTTAAAAACTATAGATAAGAATTGGTTATTAGACATTACTATCCAATGGTAAAGTTGTGGCAACTTAGAATTTATTTCAGAGTTTTTCAAAGAAACTGGCGTTTGTTATTTTAAGTTCTTCTTCGTATCTATTCTTTTAAGTCATTGTTTTTACAAATTAATAATATCAAAACTGAAACTGAAAGCACTTGTCAGATAAATCCAGTTCAGTTTGCATTACAATTAACTTAAGATGCAACAGCAGAAATCAAATTACATAGCATTAAATGTTTTAGATTATTTTCAAAAATATGTTTCCATAATTATTATATTGTAGTACCTACATGTATGTTACTCATATTTTTGAAATTTTAATAGAGAATTTTAAGTAATTTTAAGCCATTATTTTTTAGTTGGCACGCCATAACCACGTAAAATATTTTTTGATCGAATTTGGCACGCGGCAACAAAAAGGTTCGCCAACCCTGGTGTAGAGCTATAATAAAGAATTCCAAACCAATACTTTTAGAGTTTAATTTAATGTATTCTTCTGAATTATATATATTTTTTTTCAGACATAATGCCTTCACAGTTGTATTCTAGCAGTTATAAGGTCTTATTTATTTGACAAAATTTAATAGAAGTTTATATTTTTTTAGTAGAAAATATTTATAAGTGTATTAAAAATAAATTAATCCAAATTTTATATGAATTATCTATAAACCACCTTTTTGAAAAATAAAAGTCGGCTTTTTTCAATTAAAGACTGTATTTTTTAAGTGGTTAAAATAAAAAAAAAAGGCGGCCGCCTTTTTTTGGCCTGGCTAAAAGCCGGCAACCCTGTGTAACATACATAAGTTTTTCCCTTTGTTTATTCCAGTCTTGAACACAAGAGTGGGGAATACAGAAGAATTTAGAAATTGCACTAATATTGTCATTTAGTTCATTTTACTTTGCTAAAACTTCCAATTTAAAAGCGATTGTATAACTTTGTGAACATGTATGCTTACTTCTCTCTATTTCAAGCATTAAAATAGAAAAAATATATTACTTGAAGAAACCACGACAAATTTTTATTAAATAAAGACAGCACAAAGCCACTTGGCTTTTCCACCTCCCTTAGAGAGAAAGAATAATACTAGCCTTGAACCGGCTAATCAAAATGCAGAATTTGTATCAGTTGGACAACTCAATCTTAATCCTTTATATTGTTTTTTCTTTCTCTGTTCCACCGCAGCAGCTACAAGGAGAGGGGGGGAAAAAGTGCGTCATACCGGTTTCCTTGACATGTCATCATCCTGGAGTAGAAATGTCACACATGAAAATTTTGCATCTAATAAGATAAATAAAATCTAATAATCACTTACAAGGAGAGGGTCCGAGGTTAGGGTCACCAAATACGGTGAACTTTTGTGTATCGTTACAGTATAGTTAGTATATAAGTATATGGCAGCCATAAGGTGCAACACCATGGGGTGTTTAGAAAATAAGTTGCAATGTTTACGTTTATGCTACAGTTTATAAACAGATAAATTTCCTTCTTTGGCAAGCGGCTCAGTAGCATTTTCATCAGCATACTGGATTTGAGAATTTTCTTTGTCAATTTGAATCCCTCTAGGCCTATTTACTTTCTTCTATCTTTACAAGAAGAAAATATTGGATTAGTGAAAGTTTTCGACTTTTGGTTTTCAACGGATTTACATGTTTTAGAGGTCAGATATCCCAAAAAACATGTTTTTATAAAATCTGTATGTGACACAAATTTTGTGGGCACTCTATCTCAAGAACTAATGCACGGAATTTAATAAAAATCCATATTCAGGTAGTGCCTAATAAAAATTGGTGCTGATTAGTTTTTGGTGAAAATCGCCCAATAGGTGGCGCTGCATTTCTGCAATAGCTCTATCTCAAGAACTAATGCACAGATTTTTATCAAACTTCAGATTCAATTAGTCCTTGATATGAATTAATGCTGATAATGTTATGGTGTAAATTGTCCAAAAGATGGCGCGGCATTGTTGCTTTTTGCAGGATTTACACAATTTTCGCAATAGTTCTGTCTAAAGAACTAATGCACGAATTTTCATCAAACTTCAGATTCCATTACTCCTTGATATGAATTAGTGCTAATTACGTGTTGGTAAAGGTCAAAATTAGCACTAGCCACTGGCCACAGGGCCAGTAAATGAGAAAAAGTGGCTAGTGAAAAATTGTCTATCAGTGGCCACCTTCCGGCCACTTTTTTACAAGGAGAGAATAAAATTTTCTTGTATTTCATTAAGGATTCTACTTTTTTTGGTTTCAATATATTTATATTAACATATATATTTGGGCAATTCTCTTTTAGATGAATATTTATAGAAATTTTACTGTTTAGTATTTTTAAATAAAAAAGTGGCCACTAGTTTTAAAAAAGTGGCCACTTAAAATCTAGTTCTACCGGCCGGTGGCCGCTAATGAAATTTTCCAGTTTTGACCTATACGTGTTGGTATAAATCACCCTACAGGTGGTGCTGCTGTGCTCATTTTTCCTGATTTTTGCAATAGCTCTGTCACAAGGTTAATGCACGAATTTTGATCTAACTTCAGATTTAGTTAGACATTGACAGAAATTGTTGCTGATTAAGTTTTGATGTTAATCGCCCAATAGGTGGCACTGCTATACTGGAATTTTCACAATAGCTCTATCTCAAAAACTAACGCACAGATTTTCTCAGAACTTCAGATTCAGTCAGACGTTGACATAACTTGTTGCTGATTAGGTTTTGGTATAAATCACCCAATAGGTGGTGCTGCTAGGCTGCATTTTGCTGGATTTACACGATTTCAGCAATGGTCATATCTCAAGAACTAATGCACGGAATTTCATATCATTAGAATCCTCATGAGGGGCATTTATTCCCATTTACTTTTAACAGTGTGATAACGAATTTTGAAGTATTAACATGTATGAGATAGAAGAAAGTTTTGGGATTGGTACATCCGACTAGTTTATGTAGCAAGATTAAACATGTCATAAGTTATTTTTAATAGAAATTATTTCATTACTTTCTTCTATCTTTACAAGAAGAAAGTATTGGATTCATGAAAATTTTCGAATTCTGGTTTTCTATGGATTTATGCGTTTTAGGGATCAGAGATCCTGAAAAACTTGTTTTTACAAAATGTCTGTATGTGACACAAATTCTATGGGCGCTCAAGAACTATTGAACGGAATTTAATAAAACTTTAGATTCAGTTAGTCCCTGATATAAGTTGGTGCTGATTACTTTTGGTGTAAACCGCCCAATAGGAGGTGCTGCTATGCTGCATTATTTATGATTATCGTAATAGCTCTATCTCAAGAACTAAGGCACTAATTTTCACCAAACTTCAGATTCAGCTAGTTTCTGATATAAATTAGTGCTGTTTGGTTTTTGGTGAAATCACTCAACAGGTGGCGCTACTATGCTGCATTTTTCACGATTTCCGCCATAGCTGTATCTCAAGAACTAATTCATTAATTTTCATCAAACTTTAGATTCAGTTAGCCCCTGATGTAAATTGATCCTGATAAGTTATTGGTGTGAATTTTCCAACAGGTGTCACTGCTATACAGAACATTTCACGATTTCCGCAATAGCTCTATCTCAAAAACTAATACACGGATTTTCATCAAACTTCAAATTCAATTAGAAGTTGACATAAGTTCTTGCTGATTAGATTTTGGTGTAAATCACCTAACCAGTGGCGTTGCTATGCTGAATGTTTCAAGAAGTATTAACATGTAGAGATAGAAGAAAGTTTTGAGATTGCCACATCCGACTAGTTTTTTTTTTTTTTTTTTTTTAACAAAAATTTCGATCAATTATTTTCAAACCACAATTTAAAAAACGTGTAATAATTGGAATTTATGAAAAATATAAATTAAATGTGCGTTTTGTAGCATATAAATGCATTTTTAACTACAAAATTTTGCATGTTTAATTAAATATATATATATATATAAAAGTACTCATATTTATAAGTCTAAAGACAAGAATTTTTTTGTTGTTAATTAAAATTGTTTACAGTTATTTTAATCAATATCTAATTAAAATTTTTTACAGTTATTTTAATGAATATCTAATATTTTTAACCGAGAAATAAAATATTATATAATTATTTTCATTTTGTTTACCTATGCAAATACTTTAAATATTTCATGATTTATTAAAAATATGCTTTTATATTTTTAATGTGATTTATTTTAAAATTCAACGCAATATTTTTACAAAATCATGAAATGTTTGAAATATTTTCTTTATGAAACAAAATAAAAATAATATATTTATTCACATATTTTTATTTATTTCTCTGTGAAAAATAGTAGATTATTCATTGAAATAACTGTAAATAATTTTAAATAACAGCAAAAAATTTCTGGTCTATAGACATATAAATTAGCTTTTTTCTTTCAATTGTGGTTCGAAAATTATTGACGGAAATTTTCGTTCCAAAAAATAAGTTCAAGCGGGATTTTAAACCGACAAAGAAAAATCTCAAATCCTGTATGCTGATGACCATGCAACTGAGCTGCTTGCCAAAGAAGAAAATTTTCCCCATTATAATCTGTAGCATAAACTTTGTGAATTATTTTCTTAAGACCCCCTGGGTGTTGCACCTTATAACTGTCATATATTTATATACTAACTATACTGTATCGATACACAAACGTTCACCGTATTTGGTGGCTCCAACCTTGGACCCTCTCCTTGTTAAATATAAATGAATATATATAATATAGAGAGAGAAAAATAAGTATGTTTTTTCCTTAAAATGAAAAATGTTGTTAGAAAAGCCAAAATAAATCAGCTACCTGTCCTGCAGTAGCGAAACCTCATATTTTCCGGCATGTCAGTAAATACGAGTGTTTCCGGCATACTGGTGTACCTTGATTTTTTCTGGCATACCGGCTAATGCAGGAGAATATGGTATGACCCCAGGAACTCAAAACCACCCCCAATATATATGTATGTGCTAAATTTTTTTTATGGGGATACTTTCCCTATCGAAACCAGTTCCAAAAGTGAAAGTACCAAAAAAAAAAAAAAAAAACCTGTAACCAAAATCGAAAAAGTAAAAAGCAGCCTTTGTAGAGATCGATTTCAGCTATCCAATGAAAAAAAAAAATCATCTAAAAATATTGGAATGCAAATGAGATATTTAAAAAAAATCCTCCCATAGAATTAACATTTAGCGAACGAGTGTTTTCATATGCTTGAAGTAACCTCTTAATGTGTGAACACTATGTTAACTGAGCTATCAGGACAACTCTGAGTGGCTTTCTCAGTCAAAGTCATACCAGATAACTCAATTGGTGCATTTAGTATTGGCATGTTAAGCCAGAAATCCCAAGTTTGACTTCTAGTCTGGACATTTTTCACTGAGTTCAAGACAAAAAATTCTTTCAGCTTCCTCTGATAGTTTTTTAATTTAATGCATTTTAGTATTTAGAACTTTTAGTAGTTAACGTTACAAATTCTTTGTTCTGTATTATTCTTAAAAGTGTGCATCTTTTATGATGCTTAATATTGCCCAGCATTTATTATTATTATTTATATTTCAGCATGTTTTAAAAAGAATTGATTTACATCAGGCATCAAAACGAGAACAACGTGCAGCTTATTTGGAGGCCAAATTATTATCTACTATTAAGCATCCAAACATTGTCACATACTTGGATTCTTTTCATAACAGTTTTGGCAGTCTTTTCATTGTGATGTGTTATTGTGAATGTGGGGATCTTTATTCATTTATAAGGAATCAGAATGGAGTGCATTTTGAAGAAAAACAGATTGTTCACTGGTTTGTTCAAATCTGCCTAGCTTTGAAGGTAAAACCTTTCAATTTTTTTACTTTATTGTAGGTTTGCACAGGGTATTGTGTCACCATTATGGCATAATTGTTTTTTCAACTTTCCTCAAACATTTTTAAGAATAAGTAAATTAATGTGCTAATTATAATTTATTAATAAAACCTAAATATATATCAGATTAATTTGCATTTAAAAGATTTAAAATAATGAAATTACCTAAGAATCTTTTTATCTCTTAGAAAAAGAAAAAAAAACAAAAAAAAAAAAAAACAGCAGCTAACTTGAAATTTAACGAATAAAAATGTTATATTCCATTCTAATAATATTTACAAGAAAGCACCATATCAAGAATAAAACTGTCATTTCAAAATCTCATCTGCCTTGCTTTTCCTTTGGGAAAATCATTTTTTGTATATACAAACTCTCTGAGATAATTATTTCAATCAGTAACTATACAATGACTTAAATCCAATTGCTTTTTTACCCATTTTATTCATCAGACCTTAATGAACCTTAATGCAATTACAAATTTTAATTTGGAGCCATCCAACCAGGTTCCTTTTATAATAGGTATTCTTTTATCACGGTTTTTCACATTACACTGCCTCTGTTTATCAGTTTATAGATAAAGTCTCATGTCATGTGCATTAATACATGCTTTTTTGATGGCAGAATTCCATAATTTTTTTAATAGGTTACTGTCTCGTTTTCTTTAGATGGAAGATCCCAGATCTGTATAATTTTTTTCAAAATGAGAGAGAAAGCAGAGAAATAGAAGTTAACTAATATATTGTTCATTAGAAACACTAAACTGACTTATCCACAAAATAAATAAAATTGGAGTATGTACATCTCGTGCTAGCATTGTATTTAAAATCAAACATTATTTCACGCTTTTGTTATTCTGGGGTTAAATCTGACAGTTCTGAATTAATTTTTCTTAATTATTGTTTCAGCTTGTGGATAAATGCCTGCGATGTCAGTTGAAATTGATCGATTCTGTGCATTGCAATTATTATTTTTTTTTTGTGCTTTTTCTCTTTTATTATCATGACACTATCGTTTAATGACATAATTGTTATTTTAATTAATAAAAGAATTAATAAATTAATAAAACATCATTAAAAATAAAGATAAAACATCAAATTAAAAATCTCTTGATGACATAACAAACGTGTAATATGCATCTCACGTCAATTGAATGTAACCCCACGATCATCCATTTTTGGCAGTAAATCCTATAGTTTGGCAATTGTTTTTTTTTTAATTATTATTATTTATAGACAGCGGTCAACGGGATAATAGATAAGAACCTTTTTTTCCTTTATATCATTATTTTTCCATTTAAATATGCAAGAAATCTCTACATTATTTGAATGTTTAATTTTTTTTTTTAAATCAGTTTTGACGAATGCTTATTATATTCCAACAAATGGCAGGTGGTAATTGTGACACACAGTGAAAAACCCTGAAAATTATTGCGGCAAAATACCATAATCAATTTACTGTAATAGCATGAACAGAAATTAGAATATTTTCCCTTTTTTTACGAGTCCGCAGGACCCGAAATAGCACATTTAATAAGATGGCTTTCTGTCCTGTGTGTTAGAAAACACACCTGGGGCATTCTCACAATCTTTTGACTTTCGGGAATAAAAATTTGGTGAAATTAAACTTGCTAAAATAACATTTTAATCTGATAGACGAATGCCTTAATGATTCAAAATAAAGAAAAAATGGTCATCAGTGAAAATTTTTTTATTTAACTGAAGTTTAAGTTAAACTTGCGAGTTTAATTTTCCTTACCATTTTACCACTAAAACTTTTTATTTTCTTCTAAATTTTTACTTATAATGAATTTGCATAGTATCCACAAGACATTCAAATAAGAAATTATAACAATGTAGTATTTTTAGTACAAAATGTTGGTATAACATGGTCTTAAGGGGGTGTTAAAGAAGGGACGGTAAGGTAAAAAAAGGAGACGGTATAGGGAAAAAGGGACGGTAAGGATGGAACATTAAGAAAAATTACCACCTATTTTAGGTAAAGAATGTTAAGACTAAGTGGTAGCCACAATATTCATTGATTTTTAGAAACAGTTATTTACATTGGATTAAATAAAAAAAAAATTAATTTACCTCGAAAAGTGCAGGAATAAACCTTGAGGACGGTAAGACTACCAATAAAGCCACAATGCTTGAAATTGATATTTAAATGCTGATTTAAATTCTGCAGTAAATTTCCTGTCAAAGAATTTTAGACATTCTTTCTCTAGCATATGTCTGCATGAGAAAAAACTTGAAAAATATTCCGTGGCTGCATCTGAAGTGATTTTCTGTATAATTTTTAAAGAGGGACAGTAAGGAATCTAAAACCTAGGGACAGAGTTTAAAAAAATATTAAAAACCCTAAAAATGTGTGCAGGTTAATTTTTTGCTACATATTTATATAAAACAATAGTTCCAATTTCAGAAAAAAATTACATTGAATTATTTTGATTGAAACAATTTTATACAGACAGCTCCAAACTCAAAAATCAGCATCAGGGACACGGAACGGTATAGGATTTTCCCTGATATTTGGACCTCCAATATCGTCCAAAGCTTATTTATCTCGTTAATATTGTTATGCAATCATGCAATGGGATGTTCCCCAGTATAGGAAATAAAAAAAAACACAAGAACATGTACTATAATAAAAATTTTTATTCAGGGACATAAAAGTCAAAAGATTATGAGAATGCCCCACCTATGGATCTATTTAATGCAGTTTGCCAGTTTTGCTCAAATCAGTCTCTGCATAAGGTTGTGATAAGTAAAATGTTTATTACTAATATTTGGTACACTTTTTACAGCACATTTTCAGTTTTGATTTTCAAATAGCTTTTTCCTCTAAACATATTGAACTTATAACTTGGTCAATAGAAAAACCCCAAACTCAATCGCCTGTAAATTTATTCTAGCAATTATAAATGCAATCGCTTTAAATATATTGATTATGGCAATATAATTAAGCAATTTTGACAAAGGAAATGCAATGTGAATTAGATAATGAATTATTTATTTTACTTGTGTAAATGCCCACACTAGAATGGTGGCTCTAGAAATCATGGTTTTCACTTAACATTTGTAAATTTCATACACAATTCATCAACAATAAGGAAAACTGACCTGAAATGTTAAGTCAGGTCCTGATTAATGCATGGGTCTTTATGGTTTGAACAAACAATTTGTAATTTGATGTAAATAAGATGACAAAACAGAGTAGAAATTACAAATCTGTCTTTATTAGTAAATGACAACAAATAGAGACTGAATGCAATATCAGTACAAATAGCTTTTACTGACTTGTACTGTAACAAATACAAAAATGTTTATATACTTTTCATCGATAATAAGGAAAACTTACCTGGGTACTTTTCCGATATACAAACACTGTTGTCACTAAGCATTTCTAATTGGCATAAAATGAAATTCAAGTGAAATAAAACATTTAAAATATATATATTATACAGTAAAATAATCAATTTAAATTGCAGACATGAAATTGTAAATATCTCTCAGCAATGCAGCAAACATTTCATTTTGTCAATGAAGACATTCATGGTTTTTAGAACTAAACATTTTTTATGTATAATTCCAAAGTCCTATTGTATTATATATTTTTAATTATATTTATATTATTTTTATTTTACTTCATTTATAAATTTACCAAACGGGAAAAAATCTCAACTACATCGAAACATTTATCGACATATTTTCCGGCATCAACTTTGTATGTGGACATTCATAGTCTTTTTGATGCATTCACTGTAAAATATTTAGTTTTATCAAAGAAAATACTCGTTTCTTTTTTACTATGACATCATTTTCAGCCACTAAGACATTTTGCTCCCCTCCGAGATTAACATCTCAAATTCTATATCAGTGGAGGAAACATGCATTGTTTTTTTTTTTTTTTTTTTTTTTTTTTTTAAGTAACATAATTTTCTGTTCATGTTAATACAAATTTATATACAGTAAACTCTGTCTAAGGCAGAATCAATCGGGACTAAGAACATTTTCCGCAGTAGACAATATTCCGCCTTAGACAAATTTTACTCTATGTCTATGGATTCGCAGGAACTTGAAAATTTTTCCGAGTTAGACAGATTTTCATCTTACACAGAGCCCGCCTTACAGAGAGTTTACTGTATTTTAATTGTAATAAGGAAATTGTATCAGTAAAGATATAGTAATTCCCATCATTTCTTTTTTCTCTGCAACAATGGAAGAAACACAATTGTCATCATTGTTAAGAAATTTCTTAAAAACTTAAGTTTAAAAATAAAATAAAAAAATTGGAATATTTTAAAAATAGCTAGTTTGGGCACATCTACAAATGAACTGCTTTTGATTCAGTAGAAAGTTCAGCTACAGATGAATAAAAAAAAAAACAGCCTACATATCTGGAATTGAAATTTAAACTTAACATGGCTCCATCTTATCGCTGGCTCATAAGATGGGTGGGTTCACACTGGAATCGTTATACTGTGTTTTATTATATTTAGATTGTTGATAGTTGTATTTTTGTAAATATTATTAATGAAACTAGTGTAATGAAATCTTCATGTGTGGGAGTTTCAAATGGTTATGCAGTTTTCTCTTTATATCAGAATTTATCTATTTAATTTAGCAAAAATTTCATGCATAGTTTATGTTTGTCTTTTTTTGGCTTCAAATGTGATTGCTTTATAATATCGATATTATAATAAATGATTTACCAAATTAAAATCAAAGCATATTATAATATCAAAGTTTTGTGTTAATTTTTTTTTTATAGTTACTAGCTTTTAACTATTACTGATATGGGATTTTATTTTTGTGTATGTGATTTCTAAAAGATATTAGTATTGATACTTATTGTGATATCATTATTTTGCTATTTAAAGGTCATATATGAATTTTATATGCATTTTGATTGTTTTTAATTGTTTGACATATTTTGTTTCAATAATTTGTTTCAATGTTTAACTTCTTCACCAGCTGTAACTGTGATATTTCGTAATATTCATATTGTCGATGTGCAGTCACAATTTTTGGGGAAAAAATAACTATATTTAGTATTTCTAATTTTTTTAAAATACCGTTAAAAGTTTTTCTTAATTTTATTTTTATCAGTCTGACTCTAAAACCCTGAACTTGCTGTTTGCAATTAATAAATTAGAATAGATATTTTTTTATTACTTGAATTTTATTTTGCATTTTCATGCATTATTTAATTATTAAATCATGTATATCAAGGATATTTCTTTTACAGTTCTATATGAATATTTTCCTTTTTTTTACGCAAATAATGACATACTTATCTTAGTTCATGTATGTGTATCTTCTTGATAATAATGGGTACAAAATATAGTAAAAATTTGTAGATCAGTTCAATTTACTTAATCAATAATTAGATCCAAACATTTAAATATTTTTAATACAAAATTATTATTTTAAAATAATCTTGTGTGTTAAATTTTGCTTAATTTATTATAATGCATTCCAATAAAATAAATACAAATCCTATAACTTCTCTGCTTGAAATAAAATATGAGATTATTGGAATGAATTATCAGCAAAAAAATACAGAAATCATTCTGTCAGGCATTAGGATTGAACTTATGTTCTCTACAGATATTCACTATTTGAGTCTGACGCTTTGACCACTGGGCTAAGCTGATCACGTTCTTCTTCACTCTGTAACTGAACAGGTTGTAGATTTAATTTTACACATGCATAGTTATGTCCATTTTTGTCTTACAGAATTAGCTTAATATTTTAATATACTATATGATTACTCACTTCACTATATTATAAACATTTATAAAATACAGTCTTAATTCTGTAATTTATCCTTATGTGTATATTTTTGTTCCATCATTTATTACTTATATTTTTTCTTTTCCAGTACCTACATGATAAAAATATTCTTCACCGTAATTTGAAGACTAAAAATATTTTTTTGTCTAAGAACAAGATAATCAAAGTTGGGGATCTGGGTATCTCTAAAGTGCTAAGTATAACTTATGAAATGACTTCAACTTCTATTGAAGCACCCTGTTATATCAGTCCTGAAGTTTTTGCTGGTGAACCTCATAGTGAAAAGGTATTTCTTGATTTCTTACTTATATAATCTAACTAAATATTTTAAAACTTATGTGCAGTTACTCTTTAAGGAAAATTTTACATGACAAAATAGTTTTGTCGAAAGTAATGTGTAATTTAAGATTAGGTTTCAAACATGATTAAACTTGTTCAATATATATATGCATACAGGTGATTCCTTAAGAGCTGTTTTACCTCAAATAACTATGGAACTGTATTCACTACAGCCATGAATGCAGTGTCTAGGTTTTCTAAAATGGCTGTGTTCTACTCGATGAGGCACACAGCAGTTAATTTTGGAATTGAAGATCTACCTTAAAAAAGCATAAGAGATACAACCAAAAATTCAATGTCAAAGTTGGAGAGCGTCAATGATTTAGTAAGAAAACAAATTGTGCATGCAAATGCAATAAATAGTTGCCTTTATAGACTATCCCTGACTAATGCAAAATACTTTGTTTGAAAAAAATAAATAATGGCAGACAATAAATTCATTTTACACATTTGCAGATAAAAATGCCTAAGCTCTATTTTAAAAATAAAAGAAACAAATAGTTTTAATTTTTTTTTTTTTTTTTTTTTTTTTGTTATGTGCATTAAATCACAGTTTTTGCTTCTGTTTTTGTGTTCATTCACATTCTGATTTAATAAACTTCTATTTGCATATGTTTTTTTTTAAAAAATTATTTTGCTTTCAGAGAAATTTTATAGTTTTTTATTATGAACAATATGTCTTGCATATGTGTCAAATATTTTTGTCTATACAGGTATCTATTTATTGTATCAATGTGCATAATATGTCTGTTTTTACTAATTCGATGATGCCCTATACCTTTGTCTTTGAGCCATACCTCTTATAGTTTTTGAGATACAATCTCTAATGGTAATTAGTGTGTCTCTGCAAATCGCTGTGTTATCACGTTCCATACATAGATATGTACATACAGAACCTGCGGGCCACATTAGCTCTCAGGCTTTGATAACCTCTGAGCTAAAAAGAGATTGAAATTTATTAATATACTTTGATGTTGTATGCAAAATTTATTTTTTGTTACTCATAATCTTTTCTGTAATATTTATTTACATAACATTAATTTTAGACTCTTATAGTTCATCTTAAATGTCTTGAAATTTACTAAAGCATTCTAAAAAAATTGTTACATGTTTTGAAATCATCATTAGAGGAAAAGTTAACATTTTATTATAAATCTTTGACAAATTCATTGCTCTTCCTAGAAAATTGCTCTATCTATTTCATTTTATTAAAATAATTGAATCTAGAATCAGTAATTTGATGCTTGAAAAAAAAGTTTAAATTTGCCAGTTCTTGTTGGCCATTTTCTATACTTAATGTTAATTAGGGTTTCGTTCATCTGACGAAACCCTATTCGTCTCGCTCCTCTGTCTGTCTGTCCATCACAGAGCCCGTTCTTACATGTTAGAGACTTGAAATTTTGGGTACTTATAGCTGAACACCTCACATCAAACAACAAATCATAAAATTTTGAAAAAGTTGGTAATTAACCTAATTACGGGCTAATTAAATTCTAAAATTAACCAATCAACCTTTTGAATGCAGGTGCAAACACACAGTATCGAAATCCTCCCCAGTTTCTCCTAAAGGTTGCCAGTAAATTCGGCGGATGCTCCGTCAAATCAGCCGGTGCAGGGTTACGACGGAGTAATTTAAGCAATAAATGAAGTGGACCTTTAAAAAGCAAAATCAAATCTGTCGAAGTATCGATCGTACAAATTCATAACAGGTGTAGAAATACGCGGAAAAAATTCTACTTTATTTTGGTATAAATTTCAAATTTCTGCGTAGGATAGAACGCAAAAAATCCACTAAAAATTGATCGATAAAAATTTAATTTCTGTGTTTGGAAAGACAATGAAAACAGATTTCCATTCACCGGAAGGCAGCTGTCGTCATCTCTCGACATATCGGCGCAGGAGAAATTTAAGGGGAGGAAAGTCTAATACGAAATTTAAACTTTTTAAATATTAAATTTTTCGATTAAATTTTTTGACATCTTGGCTGGAAATTTCTCGCAGATTTCATACATACCCGGTTCAAAGAGATAGCTTCATTACGAGCTGAGATATTATTATTTTATTAATTCCTTTTATTTCCATCAAATGCCAGATTAAGATGGAGGCACGTGCTTTTTTAACGGAGATTTCATTTAAATTAGGAAATTTAACAATTTGCGTGGGGTGTTTCGACGACATGCTATGAGATAAGTATTAATTATTCAATATGAAAAAGTTTATAGGTTTATAAGTGTTCATCCTACTATTTCCGAATAGCAATTTCAGGAAATATCTTAAATTATTGTTTAAGACCGCCACTCGATGTGTTCAAAACTTTTAAATACATATATTATTTTATATGTATATTTGGACATATAGTAGATGTATGTGTAGTATATTTATATGTATATTTGGAAAATAAATATTAATGAAAGTATTTTCATTTTTCTTATCCGATACTTTATTAAGTTCCTGTTTTGAAATTAAAAAACTCGATATTCTTGCTGAAACTTTCATTTTCCTTTCGAAATCATAAGATACTTTATAACACATAAGAAAAAGTGTAAAAAAGAATGGAGTGTGATATTTTGAGGAGTGAGGGGGGGGGGGGGGACTAGATTTATTTATTAAATCTTAGCATTTGTTATCGCAGGAAATGTTTTAAATTGTTGGTTAAGACTGCACCGCCACCCTCCCGACCATGTATCTACGGAAAGATTGCGCAAAGGAGTTTCGTTCAGATATGCTTTTCTTAAGAATAGAGTGCGCTCCCTGGTGGTGGAATGTGGAACTAATGTAACGCGATTTTGTTAAAATTAGGAAATATAACAAGGCGATCCGTTTGCAACTTTAAGATACTTCATGACACATAATAAAAAGCTTATAAATAATGGTGCGTGCAATTTCCTGTGAAGAGAGGGCGGGGAGGGGCGCTGGATTTCTTTTTTAAAAATTAGCGTTTACGACCTTTTTAGATGTCGTTTTTTGAGCACTATGATATACTCAGACACATGCTGCTTATGAAATATAAAAATGTCAAAATTTTAGTTACCACTATTTCCGAATAGTACTTTCAGCAAATTTCTTAATTTCTCGCTTAAGGCCGCCACCAACTTGAGTAACACATCCACTGATAGGTTGTTTAACAGAGTTTCGATCTGATACACTTTTGTTATGAATAGTGTGCGCTCCCTGGTGGTGGAATTTGCAACTAACATAACGCAATTTTGTTAAAATTATGAAATCTAACAAGTCGATCTGCTGGAAACTTTGACATAGTTCATAACACATAATAAAAGGCTTGTAAAAGAATGTTCCGTGCAATTTTCTGGGGCACCTACCTATCTCGGGTGCTATAGACTCGATCCCCTCAACTAATATACCTACAGATAGGTTGTAAAATGGAGTTTCCTTTGGATAGAGGTTTGTGTAGAATAGAATGCGCCCCCTGGTTGCGAAATGTGGAACTAACAGATTTCACAAAAGGATAAAGTGTTTTAAAGGAATATTAAACGAAACCCTCTGTGTGATCTGTGATCACACTTACCCACTTGTTTTACTATAATTACACTCTTTTATTAAAGCCACTTAAAAATTTCAAACACACACACACACACAAAAAAAAAAAAAAAAAAAAAAAAAAAAATTGTTTCGCCTCTAAATGGCTGTAATATAGCAGCTGACAGTTTGAAACAAGACACTGGATTTGTCACCATGTTGAATGCTATTTTTTAATTGAGCGGACATCATTTCTCATGAGTTTAATTGTTTTAACTATTAGTTGCAACTCATATCCTCTTAAAACTACATAGTCATACCATAAAATAATGTCATATTTAAAGGGAAAATATAGGGTCAGCTAGGGTAATTCCTGGTCACTGAGTTTCTGGGGTAACTCTTGGTCATTTTCACTATCAAAATAACAATTTATTCAAATGGTTAAAAATTTGAAAGATACTTTGAAACCTTTGCTTTGCAATGTATCCTTAATTAATCATTTAGTTAAAATTTAATATTGAAAAACAAATATTTAAAACTGCTACTCAAATTTCTGCAAAACAACATTGACCTCGATTTTTACAATTTTATAAAGATCTGTGTCATTCTTAAGGGTGTTATTCTCAAATCCAAAAGGGCAACTTTCTGACATAAGTTTTAATTTATTTTTGTTTGAAAATGCATGAAACTAGCTGGTGTTGTTGTTCAGAAACTGTGTAATTGAGTTGTTTTTTCCATTTTTTTTGCAAACACAATAGATCTTTCAGAAAATAACGTCAAAGTGGGCGTTTTGAACTGAATTTCCATGTGAAGGAAGAAAGAGCTCTCAAGAGCGGGCAAAAAACGTGTTGTCACATGATCAAAAATGCTTATAACTCAATAGGTAATTGATTGATCAAAAAATGGAAAAAACAGTTCAATTCCAAATCGCTTCCATGACCAGGGTTTCCAATTTTATACCTTTCCGTTAAAAAATGAATTTGTAAATGTGTCAAAACGTTTTGCACTTGTTGAGCAGAGCAGTTAAAGAACAGCCTTAAAGTTTTAATTATTTTATTTTATTTCAACAATAGCATATCACAGTTTTTAAAAGTGATTATAAAATTTTTCTCTACCATATTAAAAACTTTTATATGAGCAAGTCAAACTAAGTCCATATTTGTGGGGTAATTCCTAATCAGTGTGTTATAATGTAATTTTACAATATTTATACTTTGTATTTTATCTATTATAACTGTGCACCCTAAAAAATATTGTCTTATAACTTTTTTTTAACCATAAGTATAAAGAAGCATCCTTAAATGTAACTGTAAAAAAGGAAAATAGTAAATGCTCTGAGGGTAAGACACACTAGTTGACTGAACAGTTAAGTAGAAGTACTATCTCATTGCAAAATGCCAAAATGGTGCTTAAAAATATACATAATGCAATAGAGGAACATAATTATTATGCTGTGTATTATGATAAAGATCTGTATTGAAGTTTGTGTAAAATTTCTTGAAAAAGGGGCTGGAAACTTAAGTTGGCCTAAGCAAAATAGAATCAAAAGCACAAACATTCAGTATATATTTTATGAACCATTAAATTTGCAAGGTATTAATTAATCCATTCAAATTAGATGGAGAAATAATAAATACTCCATATAAATGTTACAGAAATTCTTTGGCTAATTAATGCTTTGTAAAATGTGCAAGAGTCTTTTGCACATCAAATAAATATTTATATCCAAAACAAAGACTATGTGTTATTTTTCCACAATTATGAGATGAACAAAACTTTTACAAGATTGATTCTACTTATTCTGATAGTCTTAAAAAAATTAACTTTACTACTTTATTTACATCAAAAAAGGATGCTGACCAATAATTACCACAGAAGTGACCAATAATTAACCTGATTCCAGGTTAATTCCTGGTCACTTAAAAATTATAATTATTTCAAATATAAGTGCTTATAAATTAAAATAAGTATTTTATTAATAGCCATTAGAGGGTGCTTATTCCACACCAAATTTGGGAACAATACCTTTAATAGTTTTTATAATAATTGGATGTTGATTTTTTACCAGGAATTACCCCGGGTGGCCCTAATAATATTCATAAAATATTCACACACATACATACATTAATGTCTGCTATCATCAAATTCTCCCCAAGCTTGGTGACACTGGCGAATTATCACTAAATTTGGTGACAAAAATAAGTTGCCATAAATGAAACCAACTTGGTGATAGCTCACAATTTCTCAAAATTCCCATTCAAATTCATCATTGACGTAAACTGGGAATCTTCTATAATCAGGCTTCATACTTTTTAGCTTTTGTGTTTTCAAGTAAAATTAGCTAAATTCTTAATATCAAAAAGTATGGATGCCTTTTCCACCCGGTATAGACTGAAAGGACTTTTTCCTTTCCTGTTGCCGTATCTTAGAAAAGTAACAGAGCCAAAATTTCAATTTTTTTAATAAATTCACTAGTTCATGTTTCAGCCAAGCATAAATCAAATTGGTGAATTTTCTATAATTAGGGCCCTAGTTGAATTGACATATTGTAATGGAAATGTTTTGGAAAAACATGGATTGGATAGTATGGTTGGAAGTAGAGTGCTATGGGTAGCGAAACTACAGTAGTCAGTACTTTACTTTTTCGATTATTTTGTAGTCCAACATACTACATTTAAAAAAAAAATAACTTAGCCAATAGTGCAATACAAAAAATCAGTAGTTTGTAGCGAGCACTGACTCTACTTTAGGGGAGGGGGGAAAATAAAATAAAAATGTGCCATTTTTCAAATCACATTATTGTAACCAAACTGTTTTGTGCAAAATGTGTTCTGCACAACAATTTCTGAGTGTCAGTGACAAATTACTGTAAAAATAGTAAATAAAATTTATGTATGGTTGTGCATAAGTAGGTTATGTACAATAATAGCACCTCTTTATATTTCATGTTCAGAATATATAGCTCTGTTTTCCTGTATCCCTGCAAAAAAAAATAAAAGCTGTGTGCCAAGAAAATTCTAATATGTGTACAAATTAACATTTTGTAACACTAACACAAAACATTTTCTTGCATGTTATCTTTCTTAATTTTTTTAAAGCCCTCAGTTATATTGCATTTATTTGATCATACATCTGCTTGGGCAATATAATGATGGGCCAGTTTATTAATTAATCTTTGTCTTCAATTTTGACTGCATATTGAATCCTTTGTCAAATTCTGTAAGTAACAACATAGTTATAATTTTTGAAAAGCAGTTTGTAGTCACTACTTTTTAACCCTTTCTAGTAAAAGACACATATATGTTACGTATAGCATGCTCGGATTCCTTGATTATTTCTACCAGTAATTTTGCCTTGTTCAATTACATCATTTCTTCAATTAAATTATCCAAAAATTTCTTTTTTGAATTGCCGGTGATAAAAAATTAAGAATTCTGTAATTGCTGCTTAGCGTGAAGCATTAAAACCACTAGTTGTAGTTGTCTACATTTTCGAAAATGCAGTTCTAGTTGTAGTTTGCAACAAAATAAAAGTAGTTTTCTGTGCAATAATTGCAGTCATGAAATTAGGCATGAGTGTTAAGATAAACATTGATTGCTTATAAAATAGTGTTTCATTTTTTAAATTTCTTTTTAAACTTTTGTACAATTTTTGCAATAAGTTGTAGACCTATATCTTTTTATTTTTTATAAAATAATCACTTTTGCAATAAAGATTTCATTTACAGTCGAACGCCGATTTAACAAATCATTCGGGACTAGCAACTTTGTTCGTTAAATCGGGATAGTCAAAGGAATATTTTTATACAACAGAACAAGTTAAAAAAATGGCAATAAATAAGATGAACGATGCTTATTTACCTTAATAATGATGTTAAACATTTGTTGCTTTATGAAAATACTCTGTATAAAAATTGATTCTTTTTTTCTTATATACTACTATAAATCAAAGGCATTGTAATTAAGAAAAAATCTCATTTATTAAAATTTTATCGATAAATTATAAGACGTCTTTTATAGATATTTCTTTGGTTTGTTTCAATTTTGTATTCCGAACTTCTTTACCGATTTTTTTGTGAAGCTGTGAAAACAGTGTCATCAACATCATGAGCCATCAACTATCGTTTCAAAGTATCCAAACTGCTAACTGCTTTTTTGAACGTTACATGCTTCATCTCTATTTCATCTTCTTCATCCGATCCACTATTACAGGTATTAATAACCTCGGTGTAATGTGCATTTTTGCAAGTAGTATTTCTGCATCACAAGATACAAATTTAGAAAATTAGCAATCAGGGACATTGAAAATTTATAATAAATATTAGAAAATTTCTCCAATTTTTAATTTTTTTGACATGGAAAATTATTTGTTAAATCGGGATTATAAATTCTTTAAATCGAAGTATTTTTGTTCCCTTTTCGTCGGGGCCATAAAAAAATTCGCTAAATCGAGAAATTCGTTAAATCAGGGCTCGACTGTACTTCAACTTATTTAAATTATTGAATCTAGAATTAGAAATTTGATGTTGTACAAACAGTTTTAAAATTGCCATATTTACTCACATAATTTACACGTCTACATATTTTTTGCACCCCTTACTTTTGAAAGGAAATTTCTACCAAAAAAAAAAAAAAAATTGCATAATTTTAACAAGCCAAATGGGATTCTAGTCCATATGGTCTGACTATTATGTGCATTTCTCAATCAGTTTAAATTTCAAAGGCTTGTTTAAATTTCATTCTATGTTTCGAAAGAAGCAAATTTGCTATTTTGTTTCCTGTGATTTATCCTTTTTGTCTGCAAAAAAGCATCCCGTATTCCCAAATGTAGGAAATTCTTTCAAGTAGAAATCATATGGGGATCATATCGATCATATGGGGAACGGTATTTTTAGGAAATTCAAAATAAAGTTGCACTATATCCTTTGAGATGTTACATTTATAAGCGCATAAGATTCATTAAAATGTTATTTATCTTAAAAACAATCATTTTTTTTGTGGATTGTCAAAGTTTACCTCTGAGAAAAATTAATATCAATACACTTAAAAAAAAGTAATGCCTGTATTTTTTACATCCTTTTACATTTGGTACCAAAGAAATTATTAAAAAATGTGCAAAATAAATCTGAAAAAATTTGGTAGTAAAATCTTATTAACTATTTATAACTTTGGTATGCTTAGACATCAATTTACATAAAATCCAGGTTGCTTAGTCATAGTTGTGCTACAAATAGAGGAGGGATAAGAAAATTTTTGTTTGTTTGAAAATTTTGTTTATTCCAGCTTCAATTCATCAAAAGGAGGTAATTATTATTTCTTCTTTAAAATTACAAAACTTTCTTTTACAAAAAGTTTAATAGGTGGTTCCTTTTCTTTCCTTTTTTTTTTACCACACACCTATCAAAGTTACATTTTTTTCTCCATTTTTTTGTTTCACATATCCTTATACTATATTTATATATATTCTAAAAGGATCTTTAATTCTTCTATATTTCCTTTTTGTAAAGTTTTATTTAAAATAGTTATTAATTATGTATGATTCTTTTTAGTCAGATGTATGGGCCTTAGGATGTTGTGTTTATGAAATGGCTACACTGAAGCCACCATATGTCATACAGGATATTCATTCTGCAGTGCAAAAAGTGATGAAAAGAAAAGTAAATATATATATTTTTAACTAAATCTTAGTTTTATCACTAATGAAATGACCCAAATTTGATGTATTGAAGCTATTTATAATGAAATAATGATTATGATAATATTGTGCTTTATTTTTAATAAAAAACAAAAGTTTATGTTTTGTGAATAATAGAAGTTATCTATTTGTACATGGCAGGGCATGATATAAATTGTGTCTCTTACAACTTTTTCAAAATAATGCTTATGCTGCCATATTTTCAGCACCAAATTACATTTTTGAGAGTATGAAACTTGGCATGTTTATCATGTTGACGTTGAGCTTATGAACTCTTCAAAATTCCTATTTCATTTTATTTTGTTTATTTGAATTACTTTGCGATCTATTCATCATTAGATTCATCTATTCCCTGCAGGTATTATTTGCAAAATAAATTTCCAGGTGTTTTTTCTCCTCAGTGCTATTATTTTCTGTGCCATTTTAAGTGTCAATCTGAAAAGTGAAACTATAAATTTTTAAAGCAATGTTTTGTATAATAGCATTTCTTTTTTTAAAAAGTCGTTTTAAAGATTGATCTTTGAAACGTTTTATCTCTAGTTAGAACTTTTGTTTTCTTGATATTTTTTTTTTTTCTGAATTGTACAAAAATAATTTTATTCTGTTTTTATAAGAAAAATTTATTTGAATACATCATTTTTTTAAATCTGCAGTTACGCTAAGATTTTAAAGATTCATACTTTGGGATAGACCTTCCTTTTTAGGTGCGTTCATAATTATATAAATTAGGGATTGACCGAAGCAGCAATTTTGCCGAATACCGAATACCGAAGCTTCGGTCGAAGTGTACACCGAAGCTTCGGTATTCGGCAACCGAATACTTGAAACTTTTTAATGTGCATTTTTGCATATATTAGCTTTTTTAATAAGCTTTAATTGAAATTAAATTCTCAATAATTTAATTCAGTTACATTTTTATTCTAAAATCTAATTACACAAAAAAAATTAATGACTTCTTTCCACTCACAAATTCCTTAACCCATCACTTATTTTTTATTATTTTATAACTAGTCAATACCCAAAAATAACCTATGAAAGTATTAAAATATACAGGGTATTATTAAGGATAAGGATTGTCAGAAAAACAAAAGTTCATTCAAATAATAAGAAACAATGTTGTCATTAAGCTGATTTACTGATTGTCTAAGTTTAATTATAAACATTTTGAATAGGAATGTTCTCAAAATACAAAAGGTATTACATCAATTTGTACATTTAACTATTTTCTATCAAATTATTGATAGAATATTTATATTTTGATTAATATTTTAGCGTTGTGGTGGTGAAGATAAGAAATTTGAGCGATTTTGATATAATGGTTATAAAAGCTATAGGATAGGCATAGGGATATACTTATTTGATGTATGTATTTTCTTTAATATACACCTTACATATACAGATATGAACTCTGATATACTTATTTGATGTGTATATTAAAGAAAATGCACATTAAATAAATTTAAATAAAAAAAAAAACTAATGTAGAAGTAAATAAAATTAAATGATAAGGGAAAGATGTGCATCTTCCTTACTTTTTTTTTCCTCTGTTGTAGACAGTTGTTTTGATTTCCCACCTATGTAGACTATTTTAGGAAGGAAAAAGTTTTTAAAATAAAAAATGGCCTTTGACTTCTTTTTTGTAGTGCAGCTGAACTCTGAACTCATGCACATAATATCGAAACTCATTGTTTAGCCTATTCTACTGATAAGTAAAAGAGAATTCTTCTACTTCTAAGAAAATACTTATCTGCAATTATTCGGCCGAATACTTTTAAGTATTCGGCCGAAGCCGAATATTCGGTTTACATGCCGAACCACCGAATACCGAATCAACTATTCGGTATTCGGTCAATCCCTAATATAAATACGTAGCAGCTATAGTTGTCGTTCAGTCCGTCTGTCTGTCTGTCCGCATATAACAGAGCAAAAACTACCAAACCGAATGGTCTGAAATTTTAAATATACGATTGTTGCAAAATTTAGTCGACCAATTTCAAATTTTATGAAAATCAGATGTATAGTTTAATTACAGGGACAGTCAAAAGTTTTCCGTTACATTACGGCCAGTGGGAAAAAATTATTGCTAGTGAATTTTAATGATGTTACAGCCTTCCGAATGGTCTGAAATTTTAAATATATAATTGTTGCAAAATTTTGTGGAGTCATTTCAAATTTTCTGAAAATCGGATGTATAGTTTAATTACAGGGACAGTCAAAAGTTTTCCGTTACGTTACGGGGAATGGGAAAAAAAATATTGCAAATGCATTTTAATGATGTTACAGACTGTGCACTTATGAAGTTAAAAAATATATCCATTCAGTACAGTATGGCGTTCAAAAAAAAATTATAGAACTAGTTATAGTACGAATGCACCTCATTTGCCATGTTTGACGAGCAATTTCCAACTTGTTTATTTCTTTCGTAGCATCAATTACATGATCAAAAATATTCGAATATCACTAAAAAAGCTTAATATTTTTTCTAAAGAAGCATATTACTTTTAACTTGTACCTTTTAGGAAGTTAATTTTGACAACTTGAAACTCTCAATTGTTTAAATTATTAAATAAATGATATGATTCTATTGAAAGGTTGTTCACAAGGTATTTTTATGTTCAAGCAGTGTTGTATCTATTTGGAAAAACTGCATTCTGCTCTCATTTCTCTCTAAAAAAAATAGGAGTTTATTCATGTAAATATCTGTTAATAATTTTATAAACCAGCAACATTTTGTGGTCTTTAGAAATTGTATTGTGCTCATTTTTCATTAAATCTCTAAAGTTGTAAAATTTCATAGTTAAAACTGTACATACAGGGTGATTAAAAAAAAGTTTACAAAATGACATGGCAAATCAGGCGTTCAACAAGGATAAAAAATGACATAGGAACATAGGGTCACAAACCACTTATTTAGTTACAAATACAGGATGTTACATCCTAATTGAACCCGGGTTGATGGTCATAATTTCGAGAAAAATAAAAACATTTCAATGAAAATGCAACGATATGTACCTTGTTTTGTGTGAAATGTGATAACATCACGAAAAGATCTGGAAAAACAAGTTGCTCAAGCAATCGATGATACCATATGAATTGATAATCACAGTCCAAAATGTGGGGCATCAAGTGCATACTGCTGGTGCATATAATGCAAACTTCTACAACTTTATCACATTTACAGCAAAGGTGAGAATGTCTGTTAAATGTTTTATTATAATATACTTCAGTTTTCTGAAAATTATTACCTTCAACCCAAATTTGAGTTAGGATGAAACACCCTGTATTTGTGTTTAAATAAGTGGTTTGTGACCCTATGTTCTTGTGTGATTTTTTTATTCTTGTAGTATGCCTGATTTGCCATGTCATTTTCTAAACTTTTTTTTTTTAATTACCCTGTATATGCACAAAAGCATAGATTTTATTTATATTTTTTTATGAATTTAACTACTTAAGCATTTTTTTTTTTTTTTTTTTTTTTTTTTTTTTTTATGTGGTTTGAAAATAATTGATGAACATGTTCATTGCTGAGGATTCAAACCCAGTAAAAAGTTTCATAAACCCAACCGCACTGCTGGGCCGCTTGCCAAGGGGGGTAATTTGACCGATTAAAAATTTTTATGTTAATTTTGAGGCTTGAGTTTTCAAGACACATGGTTATTGCATTTGTGTCTTCTATATGTTTATCCACTCATAATACACAAAATTACAATGTGTTCTGTGCTTCAGCCCTTGGAACCTTCTTTAATGAATCTACATAAGGCTTTTTTTCAGTACTTAACTTGGCAAAAATTTCCGGAGCACAGTATCAATATCTTCAGTAACAATGAAACAAGTTTTGAATCAGAAAAATTATTTGAAAAATATAGTTGTGTTTCTTGCTGGTTATTATTTAGTTTAATTTTTCATATAAAATTTCTGGCTTAAAACATGTTTATTTAACCTAGGTCAAATAGCCACAATACTTTGGAAATTTTTGATGTGTTGGCAATCCTGTGGTATGAACAGTGTTGTTTCAGTTTTCTCCCCAAGGTTTTAGATGTTCCAGTTAGTTTAACAGTTTCACAGTAAAATTCTGAAACAGTTAAATTTTCGAATTTTCCAATATCTTTATCAGTAAAACTAGCTATGTGTGTCATTTACAAAACAGAAAAATTATAGTTTTATTGAAATGTAAAAGGGCATTTAATGTACTTTTGCTTATAGATTTATAGCACATAAAAGTTTGGAATGTTTAAAATGCCTCTGATGCACATTATTTCACCCACAAAAGAAAAATTCAATTTGTCATTGTTATAAATTATGCTGGTATCTTACCTCTCAACAAATTTACCTTATGGATCTCAAGAACTATAAATGACCAAAATGCATATCTAGTGTGGTGAGTGATGCATAATTTCTGTGAGAAATACATGACACTTGCTTAAAATTCTTGGTATGATTGGTAAAATTTTATCTATACCTGTCAGGCCTATTCGATAATAAACTCTGTTAAGATATCTGAGGATCACAAAACTAAAACTGTTCTCTACGTTTAAAATTTTTCTACCACTAAATTTGAAACTGTCAAGAAAGTTTTTTTGACATTTTTCTTTCTCTTGAAGTACAAAATTCTAGGAACATGAGGGGGAATTGTGTGTGTGGAGGGGGGGGGGGGGTGTCATTACAGATCCTCATACTTAATCATACCTCATACATCTTCGCGTACTTGAAAACACCCGCTCCGTAATGTTAATCCTATGAGCAGGTTATTTTCGAATTTCTTGTTTCAATTTGAATATTTTTAAACGATTTTTTTTGCATAGGCTAGATGACATCGATTTTTAATATGACTCTTTTTTACTTTTTGATTTTAGTTCCAGATTTTTTTTAAAAAGGTACTTTCAGTTTCCAAACCGGTTTCGAAACTGAAAGTACCTTTAAAAAAAATGTGCAACAAAAATCGAAAAAGTAAAAAAGAGTCATATTAAAGATTGAGCTCAGCTATCCTATGCAAAAAAAAAAAAAAAAAAATGTTTAAAAATATTCAAATTGAAATGAGAAATTTGAAATTAACCTGCCCATAGGATTACATTATGGAGCGGGTGTTTTCAAGTGCACAAAGAATCCCCTTAAATCTGCTGAAGTTACTTGAAATCTTTTTTGCAAAAATTCTAATATGGCAGAAATGAATCTACATATTAAAACTTTTTAATTAAAAAAAAAAAAAAAAAAAAAAATGACTTCAGAATGAAATGTAACTTGTACAACTGACATAGAGTCCCATGATATGCAGATTAACTCATGTATGTAAAAGTGATGTCTCAGAATTTTCAAAATTTTATAAGAATACAGTAAAACCTCTCTAAAGTGACCACGTTCCGTTCTAATAAAAATTAGTCGCTCCGGGAGGTTGTCTCTTAATGGAGGTCATGTTTAAATCTAGATTTTAATTGGAAAAAGGTAACAATTAATGTTACTAAGATTACATTAGGTAAAAATATGAAAATTTAAGTATCAAATGAAAAGTTAATTACATAAGTTAATTACTGCAGACTCTAAAAAATGAATACATTGACGTTTGCTTTGATTTTATGGTTTTGTCTTTTATAACTTTTATTTCCAAGTCCTTTCGAAGTTCAGTAAATAAATGCAGTTTTTTTTGGATGGGATCAAATAATGACGATTTCATTAATTTATCTATTTCTTTGAGAGTTTCCTGACAGAATAGGACAGAGGAGTTTATTGACTGTCATTCTTAATTTGTCATCAGAGTTAAATTCATTACCTAAAAAGGCACAAAGGGGTTTAAACACTTAAAAGTTACTGGAATAAAAAACAATTTCTAAACTTAGTTTAGAAGTTTGATGAATAATGCACTCTCCGGAATTATTTTTCCAATAAAACATTCTTCAAGCGACCAGGAAAAAACGGAATTTGTTTCATTTATTTCAAAGAAATGGGTCGCTCATGGAGGGAGTTTAACTGGGATGGTCTCTGAATGTAGGTAAAATTAGTATTGAGCCTATGGGAATAAATTTCGTTCCATGAAAAAAATGATCGTTCAGGGAGGTGGTCGCACAGGGATGTTTCACTGTATCTTTAAACTTATGCATTAGAAATTTTATTTATTTTCATTAAACCTTTGTTGAACAAGAAAGATATAGTGCCTGTAAAAAGGAAAATTTTATAATTTCTCTCAATTGAAATAGCAATTCAAGGGAAATTATTTATAAAAATTTTTGTTTACTTTAAATGGACGACCTGCATAGAAAATATGATAAATTTTCAAATTTAAAACCAGAAGTATGGTGATGAAAATCATACAAATAGTCAGTTTTACTATTAATGTATAATTAAAACTTTGTATATGACATAAAAAATAGCAGATTTATTTTAAATATTCCATTTTATATCTTTGAGCATTATACATCCTTACTGAACAGTGAGAAAAAGCAAACACTACTGCAGTTATATATTTCTAGTGTACGGCTATTTATGAGAAAAATTGGAAAATCTTAATACAGAAAAAATAATTATGGGAACTTAATCTGTAAAAGGTTTTGCACAAAATTAAAAAAAAAAAAAAAAAAAAAAAAAAAAAATTATAGTGTATTAAATTTTTGTCCAATGCAGTAAAATGTAATGTAACAAGGGATTTAGATTTATCAGTACTGAAATCATGATGTTTATGTCTATTTCAGCTATCTCCTATACCTGAAATGTATTTAGTTGACCTCTATGAAATCATATGCTCTATGCTAGAAATGAATTCTGAAAATCGGCCATCCATAACTCAATTACTCTTAAATGAGTATGTTCGCAGATATATCTTGTTGATTTTACAAGATAACTGTAAGAGGTGAGTCAGTTGAACAATTTTTTTTTCAATTAATTAAATCATAATTTGTAGGCTTATGTTATATGAGTTCTTATTATAACTGCAGTGTTTGCAGCAAAATAGTTGAAGCATTTCAGTATATATTGATTTTAAATTATTAAATTTTTCTCTCAGTTTACTACTTATTTATGAACTGAATATTGACCACAATTTCTAAAATTAATGTTTGATAAAATTGTGTTAAAAATAGTATCGTACTAAGACATTTTCTGTGTTATTATGTAGATGATTGGACTTAATAATTTTTATTGGTGATGGTGGGGGTAATTGAAATGTCCCACACTATGTTTTTTGAATAATCCAATTTGAAAATTCTCTGCCTTTTTGGAATAAATTTTGTGAAACATATTTACTCATACACACACATATATATATATAGAATTTAATATGTCAAGCAGTAAAATACTAAATGTGTTAGATAATTTAATCATGGAACAGAAAACATCACATGATGTAATGATAATAAAAATGAGTAAAAAACAATATTTTATATGCCAATGTATATATTTAAAATGCAAAGTGATTCTCCTGAGAACGATTTTTGCTGTACTGAGCATGCAATAAGGGTACTTTACTGTCTCTAAAAGGAGTAGAAAACTGGTTTTGAGCTGGTTTCATTTCAGAGTAAGATTGGACGATGACAAGATGGCTGAGTTGTCTAAGGCACCAGGAACCATAATTCTGGTACAAAGGGAGTGTCAGCTCAAACCCAGCTCTTGGCATAAGATGTTTTTCAGATATTGTTAGCGTTCTGACAATCCAGTTCAATAATTTATAACATATTTTATTTCAGGAGGAAAAGTTATTGAATTATTTTTTTTTTTTTTGCTGTTAATAAGAAAAATTTACCCACCTCAATATTTTTTTGATTAATGATTTTGCATTTAAAATTAAAAGCTTTGGCATGCAATTATAAATTAAATAAATTGAAATTAACTACAATTTTTTAAACATTTTTTATTACAATTGATCGCTAAGCATATATATTAAGAAAAGTAAGTGATTATTTTCTGTAAAAAAAAAAAAAAAAATAATAATAAAAAAACAGTAAGAAGAAAAATTCTTATATAAAAAAAAATTCTGGTGTGATCTGTTGGTATTGTAATGCAGTTAAATTTTTATATTTGAGAAAACTAATAAAATTCTTAACTTCAACAATTGTTAATTTTCAAGTTAAAAAAAAAAAAAAACTTGGAGTGCTAGAAATGTTCTGTTCCCTATATCCATGTAAAGAGAGTTAATATGTCCTCCATTATTATTTAAAAAAATTTACCATCCTTAATGTTTCTTTTAATTAATGATTTTGTATTTAACATTTTTAATTAAAAGCTGCAGCATGTAATTATCGATTAAATAAATTGAAATAATCTACAATTTTTGGTATACATTTTAGTATAATTAATTGATAAGGTATATATATTAAGAAAAGTATATGATTGTTTTCCATTACCAGAAAGACAGAAAAACATTTATATAAAAAGTTGTAGTGTCATCTATTGGTATTGTAATGCAGTTAAATGCTTATATTTACGAAAACTAATAAAATTTTAACTTCAAATTTTTCTTTATTTGTAAAATTTTTAAGAAAAAAAAAACTTGGAGTTGTTCTTTTTTTAATCTGAAAAACTGAATTTTCTCGGAAATGTTCTGTAGCCTGTATCCGTGTAAAGAGAGTTATCATGCAGCTAGTTCCCAACTCAGTAATAAAGGGAGAGGTTTTTATTTCTTTTAACTATTGCTAACAAATATTCTGTAAAAATTTCTGACAATTTAATGATGTAATGAACCTCTCTTTTGTGGAGCATTTAAGCAATTTACCATCAAGTTTTGATGGGTACTATCTAGCAAAGTGTAAAATCCCACAGACCAGTTTAACAACATGTAAACTTGTCAAAAAATCAATGGAAAAGCAGGGTGAAATCATTTCATCCTGCTATAACATATCATAAAATTTGTTAGTTTTAAGCAAAATTTAATCATTTTCATTGCTTTATGAATTAAAACAACAAGAGGTATCGGAAAACCAATGGGAAAGCAGAACAGAACCACTTTATCTTGCTTTCCTATTGGTTCTCGTAACCTATCATAAAATTTGTCTGTTTGTTCTGAGCAAAATTTAATTATTTCTTTAAAACCATTTTTTTTTTCACTTTAAACGTACTGAGATATATTTTTAATTCCCGTTCTTGACAATACTGCTTGAAATATCAGCTGCTTGGCCCATTATCAATTCTTTGTTTCAGCTGGCAGAAAACAAGGGTAAAAAAATCATATTTAAAAAAAAAAAAAAAGAACTTTGTAACATGTTCAATGAAAAAGTCTTTTATAAATAATAATAAGGCCTAACGATATGTTTATAACTGTCTTTCAACAGTTTCAAATTGTTTTGTAATTATTCTTTTGCAGCTTCTCCCACCTCCTCACCATCACATCCCATTTCTGTTAATCTTATTGAAACACATATTTCTTTGACTTATTTGTCTTTAGCAATTCAATAATTCTTGTCAATATATTTTTCAACAAGTTATAAGAAATTGTGCATATCAGTTTTATATGCATCATTTTATTTTTCATATTTACTCTTTAAAACTTCTCATTCTTGATTCTAGAAATTTTTATATTTTCTGAAAATATTTTTATGTCAAGATAATTTTACACAAAAATGGCTTGTATTAAAATAATTATCTGTTGTATATTTTGAACTATAAACAGTTTATGAAACCTTTCATATATATATATACTATGTGTGTGGTTTTTCATCCGCTTATAATTTTAATATTGCACAAATTATTTATCATTAATGTTATTTTTTAATTATAGCCCTGATTCAGAAAATTCACATGAATCATCAATGGATAGATCAAAATCAAATTCTGATTTATCTTTAGCTGTTATTCCTAAAGATACATCCATTGGCATCCCAAGGTCGAAGTCAACATGTTTTTTATCCAGAAATACCATTAAAGTACCAAAAACACCTAGTAATATCACCAAAGATAAAATGTCTAAATCAGTTGTTACTACTGTACCGGATGTTAATGGAAATGGTGATGGTAATGACAATAGTCAACATGGAAGAAATGCACATGCCCAAAGAAAGATAGAGCAAAAGTCAAGTAAAGTTAATTGTGATAAATACAAAGATTCACCAGAGAATGGTGAAAGCATTAAAAATGCTGCAATGAAGCTGCAATTAAATACCATTTCTAATGGAGATAATTTTCTTCCAACAAACTTTGCAATGAATGTTATTTCTAAAAAACAAAAAATGAAGGGTGAAATTTCCTTCCAAATTTTAAACTCTCTTGCCTATACATTATATTCTGCAAGACCAGAAAATCTTGATCACATCAATCTTTCATGTAATGAATACTCTGATTCTGAATCTTTATTTATAAAACCTCACCAGTCTTATTCTTTTGTTAATGGTCATTCTGAAAAACAGCCAGCAAGAAAAGATGTTAAGACTGTAAAGCCTGAAAAAGATAAAGCAAAAGGACAACATCAAAATAATGTGTGCTCATTACCAGAAATAAAATGTGAACCTAAAAATACCAGGATAACTAAATCGTCTGATGATAGCCACAATTTACCACATGTAAAGTAACAGATTTCCAAAAAATCTAACTCAAATATATTGAATCTGACAGGTAAAACTAAGGAATTGCTAGTGAAAAAAATGAAGCAATTTTCCCAAAAAATGAAATTGTTATTCATTTGTAATCTCTGTTTAATTATGTTAAACCAGAACTTGTTTGAAATTTAAAATATGTAAGCAAAATTTATTAGTCATAAATTTAATAATCAGATTAAGCAAGCTGTTTATCTAAATACTTCACTCAGCAAGAATGAAAATATTGGAATAAATACTGATTAATTTATCTGTACTTACAAGTACTTGACAAATTACCGGTCACCTGTTGATTCACCATCTATGGCTCTTAAGATTTTGCAGCTTTTTTAAGTCTGTTTATTTAATTTTTATAGCATTAAAAATATTATCATTTAGATAGAACTTATTTTGAACTCTTGAAATTTATTTTTATATTACAATTAGAAATTTTCTTTTATGATTTTTGCATATTGTCAGTATTGAAACATTGATTGTAAACTTGTACCCAATTATATCTTTAATTTATACTAATTGGTTTAGAATTAACTAGATTTTAATTGCTGAGTTTCATATGTAAACTGTAAATTATAGAACAGTTTGCAATGTTTCAAAATGGAGAATTTGTAATTTCAGAAAACATAAAATTTTAAATTATGTAAATGTAAAGTAATTAAACAGCAATTACTCATAATGCCTATAGGGAGGAATAAAGCCATACTTCCGTAAAAAAAAAAAAAAAAAAAAAGTTTTAAAAAGGAAAGAGAAAAGAAAGGTAATATTTTTTTTTATAATACCTAGATAATAAAGAATGAAGCTATTTTAAATCATGATTTTCTTATGTTTTAAATCAGTTTCGGATTTAAATTTAAATGTTAATCCTGTTGTATAACTGTGACATTTTATCTAGCTTTAACATGTAGTGCTTCTGTAAAAAAGTAAATTATGGTTTATGATAATGGATTTTATCCTATATGATTTTTTTATATTGAATTATTAAAATTTGTGTCTAATCTCTGTTAATACTATAAAATGAATACATAACCAATTTTCTTTAATTATTAACTCTCCATTCACTTAGCTACGATTTTCAAAACTGTAGCTCTATTTTGCTATTTTTGTTGATTAATGTTTTTCAGAAAGTTTTTTGTTGCACTTTTACTTTCTTCTCTTGGAGGTTTTATTGTGTTCACACATAATGCAAATATTATTGTAGATTATATATTTTGTTAATGGGTTGCAAACAATTTATGCTGTTATTTATACAGATTTTGATTACCATGTTTGTTAAAGTAAACTATGCTGTTTAGGAAAATTTACAAATATTCTTTGTAAATTATTTTTATTTTTTAAAAGTGTAAAGCATTTGTAAAATTGTTGTAAATTTTTTAAACATACTATTTTGACTTATTTCTTTTAATTATATATTTATATCACAAATATATATCTATAATACTAGCCATTCGGTTCACAGGCCCTGCTGCCTTTGGTAGCATATAGCAGTAGTAGCGTTTAATACTTTGATGTGCCTGACCAAAGTAAACAGAAAATAAATATATAAAATACTTTATGCTAAATTATGCGAAAATAATTTAAAAAAATATCACAAAAGCATGTAAATAAAGATTCCACGATAAAAGTAAAATTTATTCATGGACCCCATCCTTCCTGACAAATTTTCAGCAAGGGCCCCCCCAAACTTTCTGTACTAAGTAAAATAAGAAAAGAGTAATTTTACTTGCAAGGCTTCCCTATAAAAGCAAAAGAACTTTGAGCAAATAGTACAAAAGTTGGTTTTATTTATTAATAAATATACTTGCATATGAATGGAGCTTGTTCTAGACTGGAAAATCTGCAATTCAAATTGACTCACTGTAACTACGAGTCAAGTTGAAAAAAATGTATGTCAGATTTTAACGTTGTAAATTAATGCAATGTTTTACTTTGATAAATGCAAGATAGCATTTTTATTTGTATATTTCACAACTCTTCACCCTAATTTGAGGCTATTTTATTTCACTGTTGAATGAAATAGTATAAATATGTCGAACGTTACATGAAAGATCTTTGAATATCATTATTTTAACTGCATATGCTATCTATATTTACGGTAGTACTAATATTTAAAATAATGAAATAAATCTACCAAAAGAGAATAATCCAAAGTGTATTTATGTAGAAATTACATAAAGAAATATCGCTCCTGCAAAAAACATACCTGTCCTTCTCTTTTGCCATAATCTACGCTGGTGCATTAGATGGTACATTAGAGAGAGAGGGGAAAAAAATGCTTATTGTTGAAAACATCACTATTTCTTTTTTTCCAAATTGGTTTTTCTAATAATAAAGTTTCTAGTGCTTTATATATATATATAATAGAAATATTCTGTACATTTTTTTTTCCTTACATTGGAAAAACTGATTCTTTTAGATGCTATTACATGTTTGAAAATAAGATTGCACAAATACCAATATTTAAAAAATAATTAACTTTTAAAAAAAATGCAGAATTCTGTTAATGACAATTACACTTGACTTCATTTGAGTTAGTCTTTAAATTCTGGCCATAATACAATCTCGGCATTTCACTGTGTCAATATCAAAAATAAAAATCTTAATCTTATTACATCATGTGATGCGAAACTAGTCAGTTAAATTGAGGAAGCTGAAAGAATACATTTTCATAGCATGCAATCCATGCTTTTAACAAATTTAAATCTATTCTTTGAAAAGTAAATTCATAAAGTGCTTTAAATGAAAAAATATATTTATAATTTTTCATTTTATACACACAACTTACAACCATTTAAAAAAAATGACTAACCTAAATAGTGAATCTGATAATCATGTAACAAAAAAAAAAATGCAATAACCAAATTTTGGTGTATTTTTACGTCAAATGCATTCCTTATAAAGCAATTCAATTTCATTGCAAATGCATGTCTAAATTAACTGCCTTAGCTTGTAAGATTATCAACACAGCAAAAAACTTTCAAAATCACATTTTCCACAACAATTATTTCCAGAAAGCCAGTAACAGTCATTTCATGACACAATTATCTGTTTTTCCATTTCAGAAATCAGTATGAAAAAAATCAGGTTGAGTTGTCTAAAACTAATTTTATTGTTTCATAGGCAAATGACATCAAAGGTCTTTTCTGATTTTATTCTCTAAAGGCACACAAAATGCATATTGTTCACCGTGATTTTCAGAAGGGTAAAATTCACAATCAGTTCAATTTTTTTTAAGTAGTTTATGTTAAGAATGAAATTTTCCATGGCAATAACTCTTAAATATATAGATTTTAGAAGGTAGCTCATACCTACAAAATTAATTTTTTAAATAATCTTTCTAAAAGTGTAACTTTTATGCAGTGTTATTCGAAAAAATAATTTTGAGAAAAAAAAAATGACCTACTGGCATATGAAACAGTCAGTCCCATATCTGTTTAGGACAGTCACATGATTTGCTCTGTTATAATATAAATAACTACATGCCAAATTTATTTCTTTAAAAAATATAGAGAGAGATGTTAAATGTTATGTGAAAATAAAATTTGTGCAATTGGAGAGTTAAATAATAGGTGACACTATCACTTCGCTTCTTTTCATTTTTTCCACCTCCCAAAAATTAATACCAGCTAAAATCTATTTGTTGATTCTTTGTTTGGCAGTAGCACCAAAGGGAATTTAAAATTAAATAGGAAAAATACTGATTGGTGAATGTTGTAAAGAACCCTGTCAAAAAAAAAAAAAAAAAAAAACCTAAATAATTTGTGCATAAAAAAATTTATTTTGATTTAATATTATGTATTTTATAGCTGTGTAGATGAGCTTATTTTCTTTTAAACTTTTGCTAAATGTGAGTAGCATACATAAATTTTTCAACTTGTATTTTTATTTATGTATTTTTTTTCCCCTTTTATAACGAGCTTATTATTGTCTTTTACTCAGTTATAGTGTAAATCTTTATATAGCACAATGTATATTTAATGTAAATATGCAATCTACAGTGTGATAAATGCATCTAAATTGTTATAAAGTTTTTCATGTTAGTCTTAATTGTCCTTGTGATTTATTATTTTCATTTTTTGTATTAAAAAAAAAAAAGTTAAATAATGATTATGGATTTTACTGTCATGTTTAAATTGTACATTAAAAAAAAAAAAAAAATGGTGGGCCAAATGCATATATTCTATGCTTTTGTGTCAAGTATTGCTGTTAAAGTGAATGTATTGGGATAAAGTGTAGAAAATTAATAATGCCATCAATATATAAGAAATAGCATGATAGAAATTTAATGGTGTTAATCAAATCTACCCAGTTATTGAAGATTCAAAGACTGCATTGAAAACTCTAGACTGTCTCCTAGCTGCATACATGCTGTACATTTGTTTTGGTCTTAAAAGTCTATTGATGAGCACCAAGCTCAATTTTCTGTGATTTGAATATTACTTTTTATGCTTTTAATTTGTACTTTTTAAAGCAGTGTTTCTCAGCCTTTTATACCTCATGGCACACTAAAACTATGACAAGGAAAAAATACACAAAAGGAATATGTCATGTTTAATTTACTTACTAATGCAAACCAAATAATCCACCAGAACAAGGAAAAAAAAAAAAATCATGTTTCTTGTGTTCAGATCAGGAGTTTTTTTTTTAAATACTTATAAAATTCATAATTGAAAGATAGTAATATCTGTTATTAAATTTTTTTATTGCCATTTCTTATTTCTGTTAACTCTCCCTCTCATATAATATTTAAATTTTCTGATGTACCTGCACCCCACACACTTAAAACAAAGGCATTTCTCTTATCTAAAGAAGTTATGTAAAGCATTGGTGGAAGGATTTATTCTTCAAAATTTATGTAATATAAATCTAGGTCACATCATATCATTATTTCAAACATTTGTACTGTATTTTATACTGTGCCTTTAGAAAAAAAAATTCCGATGTAAAACCATTTTTATGATTTCTCCTCCAAAAAATGCAACTTTGACATTAAAATTTTTTATAAATCATATAATATGAAATGTATGTTCTAAAGCAGCCATACTCAACCTGCGAGAGCTGCATGTGGCCCAGCGACCTTTTATGTGCGGCCTGAGACATCTGGTCATTAATCTCTATAAAATTAAGATGTGCATAAAAAATTTTGAAGACCTTTACTGTTCTTTTATGTATTTTTATGAAAAGAGAAAAATGTCCTGTTATTTACTAATTTAAAATTAGCTTAAAACATCTTAAATGCCATTTCCCTAGTCAAAAGTTCTTTTTACATGTGGTTCTATTTGTGCTATAGTGGTGTATCCTTTCTTAATCTTTAAAGCTATACAACCATTATTCTAAATTAATTAAATTTGCACTATAAATTTCTATATTTAAAGGAAAAAAAGCTTTGCATTGAGAAAACAACGGATTTTTTAAAGAAAATTCTTTTACTTGTTTCTTTAGAACTTTAAAAAGCAGCATTGATATATAAGTTTTAGACTCATTGTATGCTCATAATCCTTATTAGGGTTAAACTTTTGCCACAGAAAAATTGGCAGCAAAAAGTTTTATACCACTACTTCCAAACAACAGTCTTCGCGACACATTTCTACATCATTTGCAATAACGAAGCATATTGTTTGGAAATACTTGCATTAAATTTGTTAGTAACATTCGCGTCAAATGTTCAATCCTGATTATATTAAATTTTTATATAGCTTTGTTATCCATTTTAATTATCCTTTTGGTACATTATTATATCAGTGTGTTGCAGACCGCAAGAAAAAAAAAAGGTTGCTTATGGCTGTTCTAAAGTGACAATACTTCTATTAATTCTTAAAATTTCAATAGAACTTTCTGAGAATTTTCATGGCCCTACCCAAGTACACCAATGTGCCATGAAGCACACATCCGGTTGAGAATCACAGTTTTAAAGCGATGTTGGGACCCTAAATTGTATTTATACTTTAGCCCTTTATATTTCTCTGTTACAGGTATGTAACAAGAAATCTAATTAGTAGCTTATTAATTTCAAAATTAGGTTTACAAAAAATCTTTTATTCATTGTTTCATATGACAATGTAACTATTCTAAATTATTAGTGGAATTCCCAAGAGAACATGATGACACTGGAATAATAACTTATTATTCATGCAAATAAAAAAATATTAGTAGCACAAAACTAGTTATATAATATGGCTTAAAATGCAATCAAGTTTTGTATATAAAATATTTTTTGTGCTAGAAAATGAATACTACTTCTTAGAAATTTTGGTAACTAAATGTGGCCAATACCTCTTTATGTTTTGTTCTAAATGTTTTACTTTTTTTTTCCATATCCGTAAAGTAACATTTGTCATATATCCAAGTAGAATATTTGTCGCATTGTTGAGATATAAAGTGTTAGGAGTCTTAAAAGCATGTTTCTAAAATAATTTTACTTTACATAATCACTTGATCTTATTTCAGAATAGTTTGAGCTTGTTAAGCCTTATAAAAAGAGGATAGCATGAAACAATCACATTCCTGCCTTTCAAAACTTGATTTCCTCCTACACAAAGCTGAAGATAATTAATCTATATTTTACTTTAGGTATTTTGCTTAATTGTTCAGTTTGTTTAAAGTGTTAAATATGTATTATAAGTAACACTGTACTCTAACTCCTGATATTTAAATGTAATAAATTTAATGCAGTCTTTATGCTATTTTAGAAAATCTATGCAAACTTGGTGATAAATACATGGATAACCTATGTAAATATCTAGTTTTTATTATAATAATGTCAATATTTAAGGAAAAAGGTTTTAGATGCATTTTGTATAGCAATTAATCTGTTAGTGTGCAAGCACAATGTAAATATGCTTTGTAAACTATGTAAATATTAATTTTGGACATTAAAGTTCAGTGATAATTAAAACATGTGTTTCTTTAAGTCATTTTTTATATTTCAGTCATTGATCAAAAATACAATTTTAACATCAGTAGTAAAATAATACTTCAATATCATTATAAAAGAAATAAATACAAGGACACAATAAAATGAAATTTTGTCTTGAAAGCATCAATTTAAATCTACATGTGCTTCCTCGATTTTTTTAAAGATATTGTGATATTTCATTTCAGTCTGTTTCAGAATATCCAGTTTAATCAAGAAGATGCTTAATACGTTGTTTGAGCTCAGTGAGGAATGTAACCTTTCTTATATGCATTATCCTTAAGGAACGTGTCTCCCCCCCAGAATCATTGTTTCTAGATGCATAGTAGTACTGATGAATCATTCCGAGATAATTGTAAATTTTATGTCCTTGGCTAAAAAAAATGTAAATGAGCCATTCCAGGAGAAATGGACCTGCATGTAACGCTTGCATAAATACCTATATTTATTAACTGGTAAGTTGTTAAAATATAAATTTAAAATTAACAAAAAAAAACTATATATTTATCTTACGTAGCACAAAAATAAGGCTGAATTTGTAACTCGCTGCTTGGCATCAATCGTTAAAATTAATTTGCCTTATTACATTCCACCAATTTAAAGGATGATTTCACTATTGAAACTTGTGTGCTATTTAAAAGAAAAATTTTAAGGATTTTGATAAAATGTAAACATATTAAAATGATTGTGTTTAGTTATGCAATAATCATGGAAGAGCAGAATGCAGATAACTTATTGAGAAATAATATTAAATAATCTGAGTAAATAAAATAACTATAAATAATCTATTTTAGTAAGTAACATGTAAATCAAAATGTTTCCATTGAAGAAAATGACGTCATTCAGAAAACAAAAGATGCATTTTCATTCATGAATATAAAATAGTTTACTATAACTGTGTCAGTGATGATGTCATATTCACTGATCTATTTCTTATTCCTGCATCTAAATAGCCTGAACTCTTGCTATTTATTTAAAGATCCTTGGTATGCACAAAATAAAGTATTTTTGAAAATTACATAATTACCAATAAATATTTAATAAAACTTAGGAATTTTAGAACATCTAATCTATGAGGGATGAATGGTTCTGATGATGAAAATGATGTCATATTTGATATAAATGATGCATTCACATATAGATTCCAAAAGTGTGATGGCACACGGCAGAATTTTTTGAAAGAAACAACCAATTTCTGTATAGGTTTTCCATTGTGTGAAGGCGTAGTAACAGCCAGAAAATACATAGCAACGTTTTATTAGGACTTCTCAATGGCGTCATGACCTTTAGAGTCCCTATAAAGCTGAAATATCTTAATAAAATTTTGTCAATATGACTTCATATTCAAAGGTTTTTCGAAATGAATTTAGCTGTACAGTATTATAGATGCATGGGTTTTAAATTAATTGCATTTCCAAGGTAATTTTTTTAGTTAATTATTTTACATTTCAAAAATTTATAACTTGCGAAATGTTAAAATGATTTATGTCTATTGGTAACACCAACTAAACGCATTTTTAATTGTGTTTTCAACAAAGTTTTCAATTACTGGATTTTTATATTAAAAAAACTTTAATTTTCATGTGTTCTCATTTTGGCTAGAGTTGCAGCAAAAAGTTGAGAGCGAGCGAAATTAGGAGGGTGTATTGACCGCAATGTGAATTGTGTTGCAATTCACGGGAGCTGGCGAGCGTTAGCGAGCAGGGGGTAAAACTTTCTTGTATTTTCATATTAGCATAGTTGTTCTAATTTGAAGATACCTTAGCATTGTTAAAACAGCAGTAATATGTACAAAAGCTGTTCCACACGTGATATGGAATGGCACTTTAATAGGTATAAAAATCTCCACATTTTAAACCCTCGACCTTAGTACGCTGCCTGTTTTTAATAATAAATAAATTAAACAAAAACATAATTTGAAGAACAAATTAAAAAAACAAAATTTATTTCCTACATTGTTTAAGACCGAGAAGGGACAGATATTAAGATGTTTCATTCAATTAGTTCTACATTTAATGTTAAATTTTTGTAACAAATTAGTTAAGACAATTGAAGATTTAAAAAAAAAAAAAAAATCATACAATATGATACTTAAAACACCCTAAAAAATTAGATTCTGTTCAAATGAAATCAAAATAAATCTTAGACTTCTTCCATTTTTAATTGAAAATATTTGTATTGCAGATTTTGTATTATGTTTATGACAATTGTGCATAAAATGATAAGATGCAGGCAAAATACAAAACTTAGAAAAAAGTTCATTTGAACGGAATCTAATTTTTTAGGATGTTTTAAGTACCATATTGTATGAATTTTATTTTTATTTTTTAATCTTCAATTGTCTTAACTAATTTGTTACAAAAATTGAACATTAAATGTAGAACTAATTGAATGAAACATCTTAATATCTGTCCCTTCTCGGGCTTAAACAATGTAGGAAATAAATTGTTTTTTAATTTGTTCTTCAAATTATGTTTTTGTTTAATATGTCAAGTTTTTTAATAAGTACAGCACTCAGACGAACACATTTCAAAATTAATAGAGAGTATTATCATCAGGCTTTGATGTATGCGGGATGTCATCACAATGTGGGATGCAGTTTACCAATGTGTAATTCAAAATGTTTCACCACTGTAGTAATGCAGGTTGCGGTAGTTTGGACAAAAACTTTCAATCTGAACGTAAAAAATCTATAATCAAAACATAAAAAATTAACGTCACTTAAATTTAGATACCCTATTTCCCACTCAGGAACGCTATGAATGTAAATTGTATTGAATCCTTCCTGCTAATATTTAACAATATTATAGCTGTGATACAGTAAAAAATAAAAAATAAAAGTTTTACTTAAATTTTTAAACCTTATTCTCTCCTAAGGGTTGATGTAAACACATCAGAAAATTATTACCTAAGTTTAACTTGGTGTATAAATAGTTCTCATCTCGGAAAAAAAAAAAATACATTTTAAAATTTAAGTTATGTAATTCCCAAGTTCGCAACCTGCGTAAAAATAGCTATCCATTAGAAACTTTTTACTAAAATATAAACTTGACCAAAGCAAAAACTTATTCTGAAAATATCCTTTTTATTTCCACTATGACGCCATATTCACCTTTTTAATTTTTGAAAAAAAAAAAAAAAAACTAGCTCAATTTAATAATATTTCACGTGAAAATCTTTCAACTAAAAAGAAATAAATTATTATTACAGCTTTTGAAATTTTTGCAACAATGAAGTAAAAATGTTACATTTTCTATGAAAAATGTCCGTTGATTTTCAATGAAAAAAGCGAAAATTGGAATTATTAAGAAAAATATTTGAATAATGCAAAAAAAAAAAAGGCCCACATTTCTCTCTGGGTTTATAATTCACCCATATGCAAAGGCATTTTACCATTCGTTTTGACCCTGACGTCAATCAAACGTTTTTACACTTTAAATTTATATCATTAGAATTAGTAAAGAATAAAAAATGAGTGGCATCAGGGACGAAAGCTGCCGTGCAATAAAAATCTCCACATTTTAAATTCTAGACCCAAGTAATCTGCCCGTTTCATGGTATTCCATGAAAAAATGTCTTGCTTGTGACACTTACATAAATATCCATATCTATTGACTTATAAGTTGTTAGAATACACACTATACATTAAAAGTAACAAAAAACTCTTGGTTTTCATATTAGCATTGTTTTAATTTGAAGATATAATAACAACAGGAGTGATTCTGAGTAAAAAAAAAATTTCTGAAATTCACAGCAAATTTTCTGAAAGGTTACAACAGAGGGGGAATCCACTCCAGGCACTATGTGTTTTTTTGTGTGTGTGTGTGAGTTAGTTTTTTTCGCACCCCTTTGATGATATTTGCGTTTTGTCGTGATCTTTTGACGAAATTTGCATTTTTTCTAGGATCTTTTGACAAAATTTGCAGTTTTTCCGTGAACTTTTGACGAAATTTGCGTGTTTTTTTTTGCGATCTTTTGACGAAATTTGCGGGGGTTTTCGCGATCTTTTGACGAAATTTGCCGTTTTTTCGCGATTTTTTGACAAAATTTGTCGTTTTTTAACAATCCTTTGACGAAATTTGCGGTTTTTTTCTTAATCCCTGGACGAAATTCGCGTTTTTTCGCGATCCTTTGACGAAATTTACGTGTTTTTTTTTTGCGATCTTCTGACTAATTTTGCGTTTTCCCGCAATCATTTGACGAAATTGGCGATTTTTCTTCGAACGATTGACGAAATTGATTTTTTTGGCGAACATTTGTCGAAATTTTATGTCCGAATTTTCAGATTTATGACCGATTTCTTTTAATTTTCGGAAATGACTGCCTTAACTTTTTGATCATTATCATCCCTATAAAATAACATTATTAAAACAGCAGAAATATGCAAAAAAGCTGTCCCACACATGACATGGAATAACCCAAATTAATCCTTAAATGCCGGGTGTTGCTTTTCGGCAACATACCCAATTTAGGCTTCTAAAATATTATTAGAATAAATTTGAAGCTATAATGTCTAATGTTACCAATAAAATATATTCTGAAAATATTATTAAATCGATTTTCAACATGTAGAGGGCAACACTTGTGCTGTTTAAGAATAAAGATAGATTTATTTTTTCAATTGTTGTTACATGTTCTTTTTGTTTTGTTTGGAAGCTTGCGAAATACCCTGTTTTGGTCTGCAGTGAGCAAGTAAAATTTATTTCTTATCAGAGTTCCTAAAATTCTTGTGTGTTTAATATTATAGAATTTTATGGAGGAAAATTATTTTTTCAATTGAAGACCAGTATTGCCGATTAGTAATAAATAGTTTTTTAGCTGTAAACCATACTTAAAACAAAATAGGATTTTTTTAGTATTTTTCCCATGATTTATTTAAAAAATGAAAGCCGAAAAACATTAAAATAATTTTTGAAAAATCAGGCATTTAAGGGTTAAAGCCAGAAATTTAAATGATGAATGTTTAAATTTTTTGTTAATATTTCTTTTCAAGCGCTGCATTGTGCATTATAAAAATATGAAAAAATAAATAAATTTCAACATATAAAAATAAAAAGTTGAAAATGTAATTACCAAGGCTTGTCCCAAACTTTAAATTTATTATCTAAAACTTTTATTTTTAAGAATGGGAAAGTTTTAGAGCAATTGCTGGATTATTTCCTTTCTCTAATTTCTATATATTTAGGCATATTAGAAAACATTTCTATTAATTATCCTTATTTAAAGTTTGTCTCTAGAGGCAATTGTTATTACAAATGTGCATATCAATTTTCATTCAGCTCTCCACTAGATGGTGTTTTTATATTGGTAATGTGCTTTCAATTGTTATAGTTTAACCCTAAAATATGCTTAACATTAAGGATGTCATTAATCAAAGTAATCTTTGCAAAGGCGTTTTGGAGTCAAGGTAATTGATTAAGGTTTAACCATAAACAAGATATCGACATAGACTTCAGGAACACAAAAATCATAGCCTATGCTTTGCATTACTACATCTCATAATCGGAGAAATTTTAACTAAAGAAAGAAACGTAATGATATGCTCTCCTATAATATATCCTGGATCTGGTATAACATACTAAATATCTCTGGTGAGTTTGGAACGTAATCATTGAACAACCCCCTCCTCCCTGTCAAATTGCCTCGTCTCCAGCTATTTAACTTTGAATCGGTCGAAAGCGCTTGGGTGTCGACTCTTTAACAACCTTCAACATTTTTTGTGTTTGAAAAACTTATTTTATGTATTTTTAGCATAACATAAATCATAATGTTGATTTTTGTATATTTAAGTGTTTTTATTGAAAGTGCATTTTTTATTCAATTTGACCATGTAAAGACTGAAATCCTATGTGATGCTTAGAACCGCAGACGTATGTGATCAAAGTCAAATCGATAAAGCATGACATAGAATCTAGTATTATTTTTGAGCTTAGTCTTAAAGGCAGATATCTTAATACAGATAAATACACAGTAGGAGAATCTGTAGAGTTTGACTGTAATTTTTAATGAATAATTATATACTGCCAGTTGATGAATTCAAATCTATTCAAGGATATGATGCGAAAGTGTTGAACAAACCAGTAAACTATCAAATTTTTAATGAAAAAAAAAACTTTTGATTTCATTAATTCTTTATTAAAATACCTCTGAATAAACTTTTAAAATAACATTATTACAAAATGCTTATATTACAAATGGATGGAACTATTTATATAGGATGAAATTATTTACAGGATTAAAATTATTTTAAAAATGGGATTCTGATAAAAAGTGCAGGTTGACTGCTGAGTACACCAGGATACTTCCAACAAACAGCTGCTAATATAACTGATACAGTAGTAATTCCTACAGCAGTGATTACTGTCCTAGTATAACTATCTTTCGAAACAGTTTCCAGAATAAGATCCCCAGAATTGTATTCCGGTTTGTCTTGCAACTGAAATAAATAAAAATATACTTATAAGAGTATTAAAATTTGAAAAATACACCTAAAAAGTTTAAATCTTAATTCACAATTTAAAAAGGAAGGGCATCATCTCCTTTTTAAAAAAATAGATAGAAAAAAAATTATTTTAACATTTTTCCTACTACATATAAACTTTTTTAAGAAGCTTTAAATGACCTCTATTGTTAGAGGCAGATAACTGCGAAATTAATCATACAGTAGAGCGTCGCTTATCCAAACAAGTCGAGACTGACCCTAGTTCAGATAAGCAAAAGTTCGGATAAAGGGGCAGACAATTTAAGGGATGTTCTGGACTAGGACTGGGCGATGTAGAAATTTCTTAAATCGATTTATCATCCATCCAACATCACGATTTAACACCGATTTTACATTTTAGAATATGGAAGCCTATTTTTTAATTTTTAGTAACAAAATACGATCTTTATGTGCCAGCCACCCCTCCTGTATTATTTAGTATACTTAGCTTTTAATTTGTCAAATAATTTTGAGAAGAGGTATATTTTACACATAAAAAAGCTTTGAATGTCCCAAAACACTAGTTTTTTTTTTTTTTTTTTTCATTTTAAAAATTAGTGACCTATTGTAATACATTTTATAAACTCATTCTATAAGAAGTAATATAAAAGAAAATGTTTTTTTTTTTTTTTTTTTTTTTTTTTTTTGTCTGACTTGTTATGCATGCTACAATCTAAATTCCTTAAGGGGGGGGGGGGGAGCTTCCCCTAGCCCACTCAAATAGCACTTCATTGCTAACAGCCTACATACACTTTTTTTTTTTTTTTTTTACAGACACAGATTTAAAAAATTAATGAGGTAAAACAGAAGCATATTAAAAGACTTCAATGATGAATTTAACTATTCATTTACCATGATGAGAAAAGTAGTAAAAAAAAGGGGGGGGGGGAGAGATATGAGAAATAAGGTGCAATTTTATATCTTTTTAACTTTTAGATTAAAATAAGATTTGTTTAACATAAATGCTGACATTTATATAGCGGATGGAGAAGGATTAAAAGTGTGACCCTTGGAGCACATCACTGAAATTGCTGATTTTTTTCGTGGTTGTTGCCATCCTTTAAGATTAGTAATAAAATATAATCTTAAAATATATCTCTTTTTAATGATAACAAAATGTCAAAAAAGCAAAAAATCGCAGATCTGCAGAAAAATCTAATGAATGCCTCTTCCAGCCCTCCCTCATTCTGCTGTAAAAATAAAGTTACTTGACTCATTACAGAACTTTATTAAAGTATTTTTAATTAATTACAAAATAATAATAAATTAAAACTAAAATATTCCCATAATACTTAAACATATGAAAATTAATTTTTCATGAAAATAATGCATAAAAATATAAACTAAAAATGGATGAATTTGGATATAAATAGTGAATCAATTTCAGCAAGGTACTCAATCCATATGACTGGCATTGAAATTGGATGTCAAATCTGATGCATGACTATTTTAAAATATTTTAATTAATTACAGAATAATAAAAAATAAAGAATATGTATTAAAATATTACCCAAACATGTGAAAAATGAATATTTCATTAAAAGAATGCATAAAAATAAAAATTGAAATTCGATGAATTTGGATTTTAAATATGAAACTTTATTCTTTTTTTTTCCAACCATAAATACTCAATCAATTTCAGGAAAAAAATATTATTAGTAAAAGAAAAATATTTCATGTGGATCACGGCCAAATAGTGATACACAAAACAATGCATGACTATACCTTTAAAATAATTTCATTAATTACAAAATAATGGAAAATAAAAAATAAATGTTAAAATATTACTAAAACATGTAAAAAATGAATTTTTCATCATAAGAATGCATAAAAGTATAAAGTATAAACTGCAAGTCGATGAGTTTGGATTTTAAATATAAAACTTTATTATTATTATTTTTAATCATATAAATACTGAATGAATTTCAGGAAAACAATCTTTTGAAACAATGCAGGATTCTACTTTAAAACATTTTAATTAATTACAGAATATTGGAAAATAAAAAATACATATTGCAATATTACTCAAATATGTGAAAACTTAATTTATCATCAAAAGATTACATTAGTATATAAATTGAAATTCGATGAATTTGGATTTTAAGATTTAAACATTACTTTTTCCTTTCCACTTTCCACTATATGAGTTCTTAATTTCTGAAAAATACACATTCCAATCTCGTAAACTCTGAATCTTGTTTACAAAATAAATAAATAAATATCAATTCTTACTTAAATCATCGTTTTCTTAAATCGCCTTTTTCTTAAATTGGATCCTGCTAAATCGATTTAACACCAGCTTGCCTTGTTTTCATTAAATCGGAAAGCATGGAGGCTTGCGATGTTTGTTTAAATCGGATCGTCCTAAATCGATTTAACACCAGCTTGCCTTGTTTGTCTTAAATCGGAAAGCATTGAGGCTTGCGATGTTTGCTTAAATCTGATCCTCCTAAATCGATTTAACACCAGCTTGGCATGTAAGTGGTAGATACATCAAAGTAGATAAATCGGTTTTTTGATGTTAGCTCTGAATCAGTATTTTGTTTTAAATCGATTTAAGATAATGGCTAAATCGCGATTTAAGACATTGGCTAAATCGCGATTTCCGATTTTAGCTTAAATCGATTTAAGACAAATGGTTAAATCGGATTTCCGATATAAGCTTTAAATCGATTTAAGAGTTAAATCGATTTAAGGCCCAGGCCTATTCTGGACTATACTAAAACTTTTGCACTTTATCCAGGCTTAGGACTGTCAGCTCCAGTTAGTGCTGGCATGTTTAAAAATTGTTCTCTTTTTTCTTTTACTTTTTTATCATTTATAATTTTCTTTTTCTCTTTTTATCTTTTTCTGAATGCCAGAGATTATAATTTAAGCAAAATGAATAGGAAGTTCAGTTTAAAAAATTTTTTGAGAGAAATAAGTTGTTTGGATAATTGGAAGTTCGGTTAATTCGGATTCAGATAATCAGCGCTCTACTGTATTTGAAAAATGTTTTTAAACAGATTTAAAAGTACTGTGGTATGGGGAAATTTTTTACAAAAAATCTCTGGATATAAATAAAGGTGAATTTCACTATACATATATTTTTTTTAAAGCAGGGTGCAGTTTGCCAATTTTTTAAAAAACAGGGTGCTGTGACCTTAAAAAATGACCTAAAAGGAACAGTAAGTTAAGAAGGAACAGAATTAATATAAAAACTGCAAATGAGTATAATTTCATTAGTTAATAGCATAAATAACAAAAAAAGCAAGTATCATTTGCAGCTCGTTTTGCATTTGTACTTAGAAAAATTACTGTTAATTGCCTAAATCTAAACTTACACACATGTATGTGCATCCTAATTTTTAAAAAAAAATGAAAATGAGTTACACCCATTCATACACACATACAAAATAAATATAAGAATAGCCAGTTACATCTAAAATCTTCAAAATATTACATAGTAAAATTATTACCACTCAGTAGGGATTATTAGCATTCAGTGTTTGAAAAAAAAAAAAAAAAAAAAAAGTTTTGCTGCGTTTTCAATCCTTATTTCTTTATTTGGTGTATATGAGTTCAAAAGTAAAAAAATAAAAATAAAACATTTATTCAACCTCTACCAAAGAAGCTCTTTCTGTTCTTAACATTTTTATACCAATTAGTTCTTTTTCTCTTATACATCCTTTTATAATAGTTGTTGGGAAGATTTCATTCTTCTTTAGCTCCAATTTGCTATAAATTTATTATTGCAAACGTAGAATGAGAAAATAACAAATTTGCTATGCTTCTTTTATACAGGGTGTCCACTCTCAATGGTATATAATGACTAATTCCTAAACCGTCAGTCATAGACATATAGTTCCAATTACAAAAATCTTTTAAATTAGGTAAAGAAGTATTTTAAAAGCGATTTGGGTCAATAGAAACATTTTTTTTTTAAATTACGAAATTTAAATTTTTATACAGTCCCCCAGTTCTATAAAGTCATATTTAGTAAAAATTTTCCAGTTACACTAAAAAGAAAGACAAAAAAAAAAGTCCCATTCATCTAACACCTAAATTGATCGAGTTATGAAACTTTGTAATGCATGACTTATACCACTTTTCTGCATCTGAAAACAGATGAGTTCGGCCATGCTTTGAGGGGTCGTATACCAAGTACTTGAAGTATTCAAAGAACTTATTTCACATGTATCTGCACATTGAAAGAAATCGTACAAGTATTATGATTGAGTTAACTTTTATTAATTGAGTTTTGGATTGGCAAAAATAATTGTATTTTAATACATATTTTATTTTGTAAGGATTTAAGGCTGTTTCTTTTCATGATTTCTTTTAACAAAAATTATATTTATAAGTTTTTATTTAACTTGCAATGATGATATGTATATTTTTCCAGTTCAAAATTTGTACTCGAACTTTAACTCGTTTTCAAATATCCGATCAAGGTTAAATTTTACATACTGATATAAATTCGATGACAATCTAATATTATTAAGATTTTAGGTAGTTACCATTTATACTTATTTTACAGGATAACACAAAAAATTTCGGATAGATTATCACCAAGAAGTTTAAGAAAAAAGTTTTAGATTAGATAACAAAACTGCGATGGTTGTGTTTTTTAACTTTTATAATTGAATTTTGTGTGTTTTTTTAGCACTGAATCTGAAAATTACCTTAATTTTTAACTACCATGTCAGGATTTTTCGCACATCGTAAATTTCAAAGTTAAAAAACAGCAAAAATCTGGTGCTATAAAATAGAAGATATGGTTGTGTTCATTAACTTATGATAATTGATTTTTATGTACTTTTTAGCACTGAACCTGAAAAAAACCTTCATTTTTAACTATGACATTAAAATTTTTCGCAAATCGTAAATGTCTAAGTTAAAATATAGCGAAAATCTGATACTATTACACAGATTAATTTAATTCAATAATTTATCCATTTTTGTGCCTTACACTGGGATTCTTACAGCTAAACAGCTCAGGGATCCAATGAGATGGGAGGGGGGGTTCAATTTGAACTTTGAATCTACGAGTTGTGAAAAATCCTGACGTGATGGTTAAAAATGAAGGTAGTTTTAGGATTCAGGGATAAAAAATAAAAAAATCAATTATCAAAAGTTAAAAACACAACAATCACATCTATTTTATGATATCCGATTTTTGCCATTTTTTGTTCTTTTAACTTTAAAATTTACGATTTGCATAAAATCTTTATGTGATGGTAAAAAAATGGAGGTCAATTTTGGATTCAGCACTACAAAATACATAAATTATCAAAAGCTAAAAAAAAATAACACAATTCAAATTTTGCAGGCTAGTAGTGTAATCTAATAAAATTTTAAAATATGTATCACTTTGTAATGAATTGAGGCTCTTGCTTTTCATAATTTAACAAAAATTCTGTTATTTTTTTCCTCTTATATGTTTAGTACAGATTGTATATTTTGCATTAATATGTCAGAATGATTATAAATTTTCAATTTATTCTGCAATGTTAATTTTAATCTCAAGTATTTTTACTTTCTTCTATCTTCAATAGAAGAAAGTGTTGTAATCGAAATTTTTTTCGACTTCCGGTTTTCGACGGATTTACACGTTGTAGGGGTCAGAGATCCCAAAAAACATGTTTATAGAAAATGTCTGTCTGTCCATGTGTCCGTCGCCATTGTACCATCAAAAAGTGTATGAAGTTATGCATAGAATTGAACCAAATTTCTATTTTAAATTTTTGGCTATGGCAAGCAGATCCTCCCTGAATTTGGAAAAAATTCGCCAGTACGGGGCGCTGTAGTAGCGATTTTTGTGCGATTTTAAATATTGTACCATCCGAAAGTGTATGAAGTTAAGCATAGAATTGAACCAAATTTTTATTTTAAGTTTTTGGATATGGCAAGTAAGTCCTCTCTGAATTTGGAAAAAATTCGCTGGTAGGGGGCGCCCCAGTAGCAGAAATTTCTACAAGTGTCTGCGACAGATAATTCAGAGGCAAAAAATAATCTGCAGGTAAAATATTTTTATAAATGAAGCGTTAATTAATCAAACAATCACTTACCTGTAGCGTTTTTAGGCATTTTATAAATTTTTATTAATAATAATCTTAACTTTTTGTATTAAGTAATAAAGAGCTAAACATAATACGAAGCAAAATAAAAGTTTGATGAAAAAGAATCTGCAAAAGAGAAAAGAAAATCTGCGACGCCCGTCTCCCGTCTCGAACTTTCTGCTACCGGGGGGGGGGGCGCTGTAGCAGCCATTTTTGTGCGATTTTGAATATTGTACCATCTAAAAGTGTATGAAGTTATGCATAGAATTGAACCAAATTTTTATTTTAAGTTTTTGGATATGACAAGTAAGTCCTCTCTGAATTTAAAAAAAATTCGCCGATAGGGGGCGCTGTAACAGCGATTTTTGTGCGATTTTGAATATTGTACCATCTAAAAGTGTATGAAGTTATGCATAGAATTGAACCAAATTTTTATTTTAAGATTTTGGATATGACAAATAAGTCCTCTCTGAATTTGGAAAAAAATTCGCCGGTAGGGGGCGCTGAAACAGCGATGTTTGTGCGATTTTGAATATTGTACCATCTAAAAGTGTTGAAGTTATGCATAGAATTGAACCAAATTTTTATTTTAAGTTTTTGGCTATGGCAAGCAGATCCTCCCTGAAATTGGAAAAAATTCGCCGGTAGGGGGCGCTGTAACAGCTTTTTGTGTGCAATTTTGAATATTGTACCATCGAAAAGTGTATGAAGTTATGCATAGAATTGAGCCAAATTTTTATTTTAAGTTCTTGGCTATGGCAAGCAGGTCCTTCCTTAATTTGGAAAAATTCACTGGTAAGGGGCACTGTAATAGCGATTTTTGTGCCATTTTGAATATTGTACCATCAAAAAGTGTATGAAGTTATGCATAGAATTGAGCCAAATTTTTTGTGTTTGTTTTTGGTCATGGCACGAAGGTCCTCCCTGAATTTGGAAAAATTCCTCCGGAAGGGGGTGCTATAATTACGATGTCTGTACCATTTTCATTATTCTACCATCGAAAAGTGTATGAAGTTATGCATAGAATTGAACCAATTTTTTTTTTTTTTTTTGTATATTTCTGGCTATGGCAAGCAAGTCTTCCCTGAACTTGAGAAAATACCGCCAGAAGGTGGTGCTATAAATGGATCTCTGCGCCATTTTCATTATTGTACCTCAAAAATTGTATAAATTTATGCATAGAATTGAACCAAATTTTTTGTGTACGTTTCTGGCTATGGCAAACAAGTCCTCCCTGAATTTGAAAAAATCTGCCAGAAGGGGGGCACTGTAATAGAGATATTTGTGACATTTTCTTTATTGTACAGTCGAAAAGTGTATAAAATTATGCATACAATTGAACCAAATTTTTTGTGCATATTTTTGGCTTTGGCCAACAGGTCCCCCTTGAATTTGGAAATATCGTGTGGTAAAAGAGCTCTGTGATAGCGATTTTTGTATACTTTTCTTGATTTTTCGTAGTTCAGTTGTCCATCGGCGGCTCGTGCAAACGCGGGAACTCGCTTCCTGCTGAGCCGGCTATTGGCAAACATCTGATATGGCACATCCAACTAGTTTTATATACCTAAGGATTGTTTATATATCTACTAAATTTGTGAATTACCCCTATTTCGCAACAAAAAATATGCTCGAACTTTAAACAGCTATTACTCAGTCAGTTTTAATCACATAAGAATGACAATTTTTTTTGTCTTACTTGTCAGTGTAATAAGATATTTTTACTAAATATCACTTACGGGACCATGCAAAATTTAAATTTTGTAATTTTTTAAGAAATGATTTTATTGACCCAAATTGCTTTTAAAATACTTCTTTACCTCGTTTAAAACATTTTTGCAATTGGAACTATATGTTTATGACTAACGGTTTAGGAATTAGCCATTGGACACCGTTGAGAGTGGACACCATGTAGAATAAATAATTTAATTAGTTGAAGGAAATTATGACATTGCAAATTATATTAGATTTAAATATCTTTTTAAATTACATGCTTTTTATGATATATAAAAACTTGCTTTTTACAAACTTACTGTACTTAATTTTTTAAAAGTATAAGGAATAGTCTAAGCTTAGAAACGATCATTTAAAGCTTTTTTTGTAGTTTGTTTGTTCATAAGGCAAAATACCTATAGAAACTTTCCAAATTATGTTTAACATGAACATAACAATCTTAATACTTTATGTAATTTTAAACATATAGAAAATTTATTATTTTAATCAATGATTTAAAAAAAAAAATCAGTTGATTAAAATCACAATTTAATCTCTGATTTAAATCATTTGATTAAAATACTTGACATCCTAGACAATGTGACTGAAGGAATATGGCTAATGAATTTTTTAAATTCTAGCCTATCAGGGAGCGAGTAAAAAATAAGATTACAAAATTCTATTTTTACATACTGCATGAATCAAGTTTAGCATGTAATTACTTCTGTTTGAAGAATTAGGGGCATGGATTCTCATCCAAATTTTAACATTTATTTTTTCAATGAAGATGAAACAAAATCTAAACAGTTTTGGAAACTTAAAAGATGGCATTATTTAATATTAAAACTAGTTGGATGTGCCAATCCCAAAACTTTCTTCTATCTTATACATGTTAAAATTTCAAAAAGTAGTTACACATGTTAATACTTTCAATACTATTAGTTCAATACTACACCAACTTTCATTTTCTTCTTAAATTTCTGCTTCAGTCAATTAAAGGGACTAAAAACGAGTTAATCTATATCATGATATTTGTTAAAATTAATAGTTTTTCCTTATTCTGCTGCTATCAGTTGTTTGCGAAAAGCCGGCTTATCAGGAAGTGAGTTCCCGCTGCTGCGAAAGCCGCCGATGGACAATAGTATTGGGAAACACAAAGTATTTCCCAGGAGTTATGAATAAGCAGAGCTGCATTTAATGCAGTAAAAGCGTTACGTGCTGATTTGTAACCCCAAATAAGATATGAATATTAATTAAAGAAATTGCTGGAAATAAAGAACTTAAATAAATAAATGTGGTGGTGTTAAAGTAAAGATGACGTAGTTAAATTAACGTAACATATTTTATTAACATGTAAAAGATGAAAAACAATATACATATACTTTAAATAAAACTATTAAAAGCAAATAAAAATATATCGATAAGATTACTCAAGTACTATTGAAAACAACATTAGACTTATCTGATTGACTATAGGATAATCATGACGTGATGGATACGATATCTCTCTGCAACACATCACACAAAAGGGTATTTAACGTCTGGAACTTTTTAAATATAACTTTAACTGGACACAAGAAGATATTCAAGTCCTTATAAAAAACTACTTTACTTCATGTCACAGTCAGACAAAAAACGTTGATTTAATTACATGAGAGACCTCCAGGCAAAACTTTAAATAAAAGACACGGATGATATAAATATAGATGAAAAACTCAGCCCAGCAAAAATATACTTGATGACAATTAGCCATCTCTACACAGCACGACTTTAAGTATTTCATTCAAAGAACTTCATTACTTTATCTTAATAGCTAAAAACATATTCCACCGAAAAGCTCCTTTAATTTAGATTAAACATTATAATTAAATAAAGATGACGTCAGGAAAAGAAACTTAACATCGTTAAACGTAGCCGAACAAGCCTCTCACGAGACTCAGAGACATCAATGGTTGACAGAAACTAAAGGTAAATTCCTTTATCCTCCACCGATGTCCGAAAACCAGTCAATACGCATGACCGAACTACTTTCTACCTGTTTCCCGAATGTCATATGCAAATATCGACAGAGAGGAGTAAATCACGGAACAAGCCACAATTACGTCATCCCTGAACGCCATCTATCAGCAATACAGTAACTGCTAGGGAAAACAGATGATCGAGTTGGACATGCAGGAGTTACGGCGATATATCGATGTAAGCATTCATTGTAAAGAGGAAAAAGAGATTAAAAAGTAAGAGTACTATTTCCTTATATTTAGATAAGAAGAAACGTTATAAAAAGAAATTATGAAAGGTAAGTTTATTCTTCCTTTACAGACAGAATATAACTTAGACTTAGTAAAAATAAATAGAGTCATTAGTTACCAAGGGAAAAATTAGAGGCAAGAATATTTATGCATACATGCAATACAAGCCACATATACTTATGGGCAAGTATGCTAATAAATATAAATTATATGCAAGGTGATAAGACACAAGGACAAGGCACCTTATTTTCTAACAAATAGAACTATGAAAAATCAAGAAAAGTATACAAAAATCGCTATCACAGAGCCCCTTTACCGCGCAATATTTCCAAATTCAAGGAGGACCTGTTGGTTCTATCCAAAATTATGCACAAAAAATTTGGTTCAATTGTATGCATAATTTTATACACTTTTTGACGGTATAATAAAGAAAATGGCACAAGCATAGCTATTACAGCGCCCCCCTTGCGGCAGATTTTTTTCAAATTCAGGGAGGACTTGCTTGCCATAGTAAGAAACATACACAAAATATTTGGTTCAATTCTATGCATACCTTCATACACTTATTGATGGTACAATAATGAAAATGGCACAGACATCGCAATTATAGCACCCCTTCTGGCAGAATTTTTTCAAGTTCAGGGAGGACCTACCGACCATAGCCTTACACATACACAAAAAATTTGGCTCAATTCTATGCATAATTTTATACAGTTTTCGATGGTACAATAATGAAAATGGCACAGACATTGCTATTACAGCACCCCCTTCTGACAGATTTTTTTTCAAATTCAGGGAGGACTTGCTTGCCACAGCCAGAAACATGCACAAAAAACTTGGTTCAATAATATGCATAACTTCATACACTTTTCGATGGTACAATAATGAAAATCGTACAGACATCGCACTTATAGCACCCCCTTCCGGCAGAATTTTTCAAAATTCAGGGAGGACCTTCGTGCCATGACCAAAAACAAACACAAAAAATTTGGTTCAATTCTATGCATAACTTCATACACTTTTTGATGGTACAATATTCAAAATGGCACAAAAATCACTATACAGCACCCCCTACCGGCGAATTTTTTCCAAAATAAGGAAAGACCTGCTTGCCATGGCCAAGAACTTAAAAAATTTTTTTTGGTTCAATTCTATGCGTAACTTCATACACTTTTCGATGGTACAATATTCAAAATCGCTATAACAGCGCCCCCTACCTGCAATTTTTTTCAAAATTGAGGTAGGACCTGCTTGCCATAGCCAAAAACTTAAAATAAAAATGTGGTTCAATTCTATGCATAACTTCATACACTTATTGTTGGTACAATGGCGACAGACAGGTGGGCAGACAGACATTTTGTATAAACGTTTTTTAGGATCTCTGACCCCTAAAACGTGTAAATCCATCGAAAGCCGGAAGTCGAAAAAATATTTCGATTACAATACTTTCTTCCATTGAAGATAGAATAAAGTAAAAATATATATACAGTAATACCCCGACTTACATCAGCAATTCGTTCTAAGACTAGCACCGTAAGTTGAGGTACCAGGGTTGGAAAGAAACCAGCTTTTATCAAAAAAACTGGTTTATTTGGTTTAAACTGGGTGTTTTTAAATATATTTTCCTATTACATATACATGCATATTTATGGATAAAAATAAACATTGTTAGCTATATAAATAATATAACTTCATTTAAAAATAATTTAAATTAAATAATTGCAATTAGTTATATAGAAAATTGAAATCATTAACAATGTAAACATTTTTAGTAAAAGCTATGTCTTATGTTCCATGAATAAAATGTTCTACATAGTGACACATTTGATACCTTGAAAATCTTAATAAACAATCTTTTGATTATTAGTTCTACATATATAAATATATGATGTGGTTTCATGAATATAATATACTTTCACAAGCGTATTCAAAATAACTTCTTTGAAATACTTGTTATCTGAAATGGCTGATTTTTCTTTTAGAACACTACAACTACACGAACAATTATTATCTTTTATTGAAAATAAAGCTTTTTATAAAGAATTCCTGGAATGATTTGAATTTGGCAGTAGAGTCTTTACACGTTTCAAGATGTATTGTGTATTGTCATTTGACATTTCTCCTCTGAAATTGCCAAGTTTAAAAAAGGCAACAGTAAAATAAACAGAAATACCTATTTACCAGCTTTTAGACTACTGAAAACATTGATCTTAAAATGGAAAGTAGTTTTAGAAAAAGTTGTCATCCACTAAAACATTTAAACAGCCTAAAAATTTATAATATACCTTTTTAGGCATTTTTATGAGACTTTTTTCAATTATATCTCAAGCAAACCTCATTTCGATATCCCCCCCCCCCCCCCCCATCCATTCAATTCCTACTATTAGATCACACTCTCCCTATATATATCTTGTTCAAATTTTCAATCATTAATAAAATACTTATTATTCATCCACTCAAGGTCAAATACATTTTTTTTAACTTGTAGTGGATGACACTTGATGTTAATACAGTTTTTTCAAATATTAATTCATTAATTACATTTTAATTAGTTAATTTTAGTTTTATATGGGAGAAAAAATGGCGGCCATTGGTTATTGAACTGCATTTAATACTTCTTCATATCTATAAGGGGGGTTACCATAGGGGGAACCCAGTTCTGTCGCCAAATACCACCAAGTTTATTGCCAACTTGACGATGTATCGCCAAATTTAGCGACCAAAATGAGTTGCCAAAAGTGACGCTAATTTGGCAATATCCCTAATATTTCGCCAAATTTCCATAGACTTCCATTGTAAACCAATAGGGTTTACTTGCTTATAGAAAATCAACAAATTGAGATATTTTAATGCAACAAAAACTAATATTAGCTTAAGGGATAATATTAAATTTTTCTTTGATGACCTAAGTAGGAGTTGACTTAAAAAAAAAAAATTATATTACTTGTTTTCTTGTCAGATCTAAATAGTGGGTTCGATTAGGCTCGTATTACATATTTTAGTTAAAAGTAAACAGGCACTTAATTAGCACCCAGGGCTGCAGAGTCAGTGAGAAAAATGGACTACTCCGACTCCGGGAATTTTAACAGGTCCGACTCAGACTCTTTCGCTCAAAAATGGGCCGACTCCGACTCCACAGCCCTGCTTGTAAAATGGATGACTCCGACAATTTTAACAGATATGACTACAACTCTTTCGCTCCAAAATGGGCCTGACTCCGACTCTACCCTGCTAGCACCCAATTTTTTAAAGTCTTCAATGTCCTCTTACTTGACTTCATATCTTGAGTTTCTTTTTTATTCTTAAAAGATAATCTCCCCAATCAAAAAAATTTCTTTTACAGCTTAACTGAAATCTTAAAGGTAACTTTATGTTATTAATTGTAAATAATCTGCGTTTTCTCACATGAAAATATTTTATTCTAAATATTGAATATTTGTAATATATTTTATCTTTGCTAAATTCACATGTTTTAATTTTTCTCTTTAGAACTTAAGATATCAACACATGCAATTTGCATTCCACATGCATACAAACATGACCTAGACTCACTACGTCTCACAGTGACTGCTGAGATAAGACTGTTAAAAGTAGAAATTATTTATATCCAATAATTTGAAACACTTAAATTACAAAAATGAGAACATATTAGATTTGTTCTAAAAAAGCCAATTGGTTTTTTTGAGGAAAGAAAAACAAGTGGTTAACCAATTGGTTTAAATCATGCCAACCCTGCTGATAACAGAATAAAATCATAATGCAAAAACCCCAATCCCAATGTAGGAATGTAAGAAAAACAAAGGAAAGGCTTACTAAACCCAATAGCGATAGAACAAAGAAAACTCGCAGCCAATCATTAGCATATACAGAAGACAGAGTAAACAATGGAGAGAGTTACTTATGATTATGTCATCTTTGAGGCATGATGTAATCCTTAGTAAATCTTAACTAATCAAGCAATCTAAGTAGTAACAGTGCATTTTTAGTTGAAATCTGCCATTTTGGCTATTTATAAAAACTAGTTGGATGTGCCAATCGCAAAACTTTCTTCTATCTTATACATCTTAATATTTCAAAAACTAGTTACACATGTTAATACTTCAATATTATTAGTTCATTACTATACCAACTTTGATTTTCATCTTAAATTTCTGTTTCAGTCAATTAAATAAACTAAAAACAAGTTAATCTATATCATGATATTTGTTAAAATTAATAGTTTTTCCTTATTCTGTTGTTATCAGATGTTTGTGAATAGCCGGCTTAGCAGGAAGTGAGTTCCCGCCTTTGCACGAGCCGCCGATGGACAACAGAACTACGAAAAATCTAGAAAAGTATACAAAAATCGCCATCACAGAGCCCCATTACCGCGCGATATTTCCAAATTCAAGGAGGACCTGTTGGCCAAAGCCAAAAACATGCACAAAAAATTTGGTTCAATTTGTATGCATAATTTTATACAATTTTCGATTGTACAATAAAGAAAATGGTACAGAAATCGTAATTATAGCGCACCCTTCCAACTGAATTTTTCCAAATTCAGAAGGACCTTCATGCCATGAACAAAAAGAAACGCAAAAAATTTGGCTTAATTCTCTGCATAACTTCATACACTTTTCGATGGTATAATATTCAAAATGGCACAAAAATCGCTATTACAGCGCCCCCTACCCGCAATTTTTTTCCAAATTAAGGAAGGACCTGCTTGCCATAGCCAAGAACTTAAAATAAAAATTTGGTTCAATTCTATGCATAACTTCATACACTTTTCGATGGTACAATATGCAAAATCGCTATTACAGCGCCCCCTAGTGGCAATTTTTTTCAAAATTCAGGGAGGTGCTGCTTGTCATAGCCATAAACTTAAAATAAATATTTGGTTCAATTCCATGCATAACTTCATACACTTTTGGATGGTACAATATTCAAAATCGCTGTTACAGCGCCCCCTACCGGCGAATGTTTTCCAAATTGATGGAAGATCTGCCTGCCAAAGCCAAAAACTTAAAATAAAAATTTGGTTCAATTCTATGCATAACTTCATACACTTTTGGATAGTACAATATTCAAAATCGCACAAAAATCGCTGTGACAGCACCCCCTACCGGCGAATTTTTTCCAAATTCAGCGAAGACCTACCTGCCATATCCAAAAACTTAAAATAAAAACTTGGTTCAATTCTATGCATAACTTCATACACTTTTTGATGGTACAATATTCAAAATCGCACAAAAATCGCTGTTACAGCGCCTTCTACCGGCGAATTTTTTCCAAATTCAGGGAGGACCTACCTGCCATATCCAAAAACTTAAAATAAAAATTTGGTTCAATTCTATGCATAACTTCATATACTTTTGGATGGTACAATATTCAAAATCGCACAAAAATTGCTGTGACAGCGCCCCTACTGGCGAATTTTTTCCAAATTCAGGGAAGACCTACCTGCCATATCCAAAAACTTAAAATAAAAGCTTGGTTCAATTCTATGCATAACTTCATACACTTTTTGATGGTACAATATTCAAAATCGCACAAAAATCGCTGTTACAGCGCCCCCTACCGGCGAATTTTTTCCAAATTCAGGGAGGACCTACCTGCCATATCCAAAAACTTAAAATAAAAATTTGGTTCCGTTCTATGCATAACTTAATATACTTTTGGGTGGTACAATATTCAAAATTGCACAAAAATCGCTATTACAGCGCCCCCTACCAGCAAATTTTTTCCAAATTCAAGGAGGCTGCTTGCCATAGCCAAAAACTTAACATAAAAATTTGGTTCAATTCTATGCATAACTTCATACACTTTTTGATGATACAATGGCGACAGACACACGGACAGACAGACATTGTCTATAAACATGTTTTTTGGGATCTCTGACCCCTAAAACATGTAAATCCGTCGAAAACCGGAAGTCGAAAAAAATTTCGATTACAATACTTTCTTCTATTGAAGATAGAAGAAAGTAATAAAAGGCTTTACAAAGAAAAAAAAAAAAAAAAAAGAAAAGAAATATAGATTTATAGTTTATAAAAAAAAGTTAGATTGATTAAAAATGTTTGTCACTTTACAAATTTATTATTTCATCATTTCTCTAAAGCTTTGCTTCTAGCTTCTGCATAACTTTGATTTAGAATTTTTCAATAATGTGTAAAATAAATGAAAACATTAGGGAAAAAGCAAAACAGATGAAAAAAACCCAGCATGGTTTAAAAAACCATTCGGTTTAAACCAGTGTGGTTTAAACAAAACAATCCTGCGAGGTACATTTAGATGAACAAAAAAAGATAAGTAATAAAAATTCACCAAAATATGCTGAACATATTCTATTGTATTTAGGGATTATGTTAAATGCATTTAACATTAGGAAAAAAATGTGTTTGCAATAGAAAAATTTGAAATAAATCACTTAGTTGTTAACTTATAGTTTATTGTTTTTCTAGCTGCCCCTGTTTGAGTCTTTGACATGTAAAAAATCTTGCAATGGCATTTGAACCGACAATTTTTTATTATTTTTTTTCTCTTAGAAGCTTTTTGTAACAGTAGAATGAGTTTTCTAAGCTTTTTCTATTCGTTGTTACACTTTGCTCATCTGAATCAATGTTTTCAAGAACCGTCATTCCAGCTCCAATAATGTTTAGTCCTTCAGTTAATTTTGAAACTGTCATAATCTTTGCTCAAAATCTTCATCTATTTCTTCAACAGTATTTTGTTTCTTTAATTTGATAAGTTCGTCAATGGTTAATTCCAGATCAGGAGAATTTATGAGTTCAACAACACCTTCAGCATCCATCACTGAGTTCTCTTCCCTTTTTGACGATTTCATCAATTACGAGAGATAAAGGAACAATTTTCATATGATTTCTTAGTCTCTGCGAAGGAAAAGGGCACAGTCTTTTCTAAGCATCTCTCATTATTTTTGCTGAACTCCACCCAGTGAATCCCCTATAACTGTGACTGCATCTGAAAATTCCTTCCAAAAATTTTCAAAAAAGTTCAAAGTGCGTCTAAATTAAGGAAATTTTTTCCCCCAGGCCAGACGACGTAAATTGAAGGGGCTCAAATCAGGGTATTACTGTATGTACTTTAAATTAAAGAAAGAATATATAAATATCTGTTTAAAAAATATATACAAAATACTCACTTTAATTAACTGCATTTTTAAGAATCTCACTTCGTCCTGCAACGTATGTAAATTTTTTAAACTATCTTCTACTTCATCCATTAAATTATGGATATTAGCACTTTCCTATGGAAAATAAAATAATTTTTAATCATGTAGACACTCAGTATCAGACATAAACATAACTCCTTAAATAAAAACTCAAACCAGATTTAAGAATTAACTGTAATATTCCTTCAAAAATTCAGACGCAAAAGAAGAAAAAAAAAAAAAAAAAAAAAAAAAAAAGCCATATTGGTTTTTAAATTTGCTGCATAAGATAAGTTGCAAATGGCTGGAAATGTTGCAGAAAAGAATAGTTCAGAGAAAATTTTAACAATTTTTTCTTTTGCTGCCAAAAATCTGACCTTTGGATAAGATTTATGGTGTAAACCACACTCTGAAATGACAATTGTTAATTTTTATGATTTTCTAAAATGTGAATGGACTTATGTATTCCTGAACAACTTTGCATTCTTAGAAATTATTCGACTTTTGTTTCTATGAATTTTGTTTTATCTATAAGTAAATTTATAATAATACATAAGTAATAAAATCAATTACATAGAAATATTATCTATTTGTTACCAAAATTAAAGTTTTTGTTCAAGCAATAAATAAACATGCAATATACTTTCAAATATCTATCAGTTATAAACATCTTTACACTCACAGTCTTCATTATATTTAATTATCAGTTAATTTAGCTCTATATTTATCCTGCTTTTCTGTGCTCTTATAGCCTGTGACACAAACGTGGATGGAAAAGTTGCAAGATATTTAAAAATAAATAAAAATATTAATTTATGAAGCAAATAATAACAATGTCATATTAAATAGCATTTAAGTGATGCATACAATGGTAATAATGGCTTCTGTAGTAAAACCTTATAATAGCCAAATGAATTTTGGGCTACTTTTGTTTTGGAAATGTTAGATATCTTTCTGTGATGAATGCTGTTATTTCTTTCATTAGTGCTCTCAAGAAGGAAAAACAAAACAAAAATCAATACATACAGAAAGCTACAATTGGGAATGTAATAAAGTTATTCTTAGGTGCTTTTTTTTTTCTTTTTTTGTTATTGTTGTTGTTAATTCATCTAAATAACATGCGGGTTGTTTAAATTTTATTACGTCTAAAGCCAAAATTTCAATATGGATTTAAATCAACGATTTAAAAAAAAATTGTGACCATGAATTTTTCTTTTTACTATATATTGTTAATTTAACTATATTTAAGTTTGAATAAAATATGTATTTTTAAAAGTAATGATTCAGCAAGTGTATTTTTTTTACTGTACTTAATTGCCCATACTCTAATCAGTACAGGGCCTGTAGACTCTCTCTGCATCTCAAGTTTTTATTAACCTCAAAGACTAATGTTATTTCATAATCCATTAAAAAATGATCAGATTATTATTTATTGAAGAGAATACTTTATGCTGCTATATATTTAATATGAAAAAAAATTCTTTTAATAATAAGAAATTATATATATAATAGCGCTAAGTGTATTACACTTTTGGGGTGAACTCATCTTATCCTGACAATCTTTCCTAAGAAAAACATATCGCGGCCATATTAGGCTTGAGCATTCCGATTCCGTAAATAAGGCAATTATTCAACATATAATAATATACATTGTATCATATGTATTACATCATTGCTTCTTCATTTTCTCTAAAACCAATTATAATGTTTTAAGTTCTAAATTAAAAATAACCAGCTACCAAACACAAGTTGCCATTCAGAAACACAAATTCCAAATCCAGAAACAAATGAATGACTCTTTGAGCGATTCATTAAATAAAATATGGTTGACATCCGATTTGAAATATTTGTAAAAGCATATTAAAGCCTTTAAATGTTTTGAAATGTGTTTTTCACTTTTGTTTACATTTATAAGCTGTAAGTTTGAATTCAGTATAAGCTTAATTCAGTGAATTATCCTGTAAATTGCTTTGTACTGGATTAAGGTTTCGTTGATAAAAATTATTTTGGCACCATCTACCGGCCTTCAATCTAAACAAAGAAGCTTTCTGTTGAAATTGTATTTGTTTTATTTTCAAAGGAGACATTTTTCATTTCCATTTTTTGTATTTTAAATATTATTTTAAAATGTAGTTTACATAATATCTCTGTTGTAGTTATACAAAATCAAAGGATAATAATTTTTCATTAATAAAATGCAAAAATCATAAAATGATGCATGTTTCTTTTAAGTCAGAAAAATATTTTTTTTAAATGTACAATTTTCATGATTAAGTGTTGTCAGAATATGTAGCTATTTTGATAGAGGTTGTTTTGCTATGAACTTAAAATTAAAAAGAAAACAGAAGGTCTACACCTTTGTCAACAAGCATTTTTTCTTATTTTCATTCGTATTTATTGATCATGTAAAATTTTTCAAATATCAGAAATAAAATAATGAAATACCTAATGGCATTTGATGCTGCCATCTATAATCAAAAATTGAAACTACATCTAAATCATGTAATGCTTAAGTTGACAGCACCAGCGACGCGAACCAATTACTATTTTTGAGTAACTGTGATTGAAAGCTTATCTTCATTCTTCTCCTCCATACTTATTCTTCATATAAAATCTAAACACTGTTTAGAAGTTTTTTCATTCACATATCGTCAATTTTGATGGGATTATATACTAGTGAATCTATAATTTTTAATAAAAGCAGAATATAAACTGAAATATGCCTATTTTTATGATTCAATTTAAATTGCAATTTAATTTGATTTCAAGTTTTCTTAAACACTAAATACACATTCTGCAGAAATATTCATTTTTAATTTCTGTATCTATAACATATACACCTATAAGGGTGAATATAACAAAATGTGAGATTTTGAAAATTTAAATCGTTTCAAAGCTTCTGATTTCTTTTAAAATGTTGGCTGAACAGCTGAATAAAGGAATTTATATGTAAAATTGTTAATGTTTTAAGAGCTTAAGCTCAGTTTTATGTAATTATAATTATGTGTCATGTTCTTGGCATATGTATGCCAGGATAATGATAATTTCATTCTAAAACAGTTTTCACATTCTTGTTTTTTTATATTTTTAGATCTAACATTTTAATTTTGTTTAAAGGAACATTTTAATTTTGTTTCCTCTATAGTACCCCAAATTCAGTGTAATGTTGAGTTTTATTTGTAATTTATAGAAGCCAGGAAAATGACATAATAAAAGTCTACTCAATTTTTACAAAGCCTTTAAACACATTATTTTCAAAGAAATATCTAAAAGATCTTGCTAATAGCAATGATTTTATTACTTCTGACTTGAACTATGTCAAGAACAAGAAGAATTACTCTACAGCGCACGATCTTTATACCTCCTAAAGAATTAAAATGAGGACAATTACATTCATTTTCAGTGACAATCATATTTTAATTATGGAAAATTATTTGTAAAATACAGAAATTGTTACCTTCCATATATAATTAAATGTGGTATAATTATTAATAAAAAAAAAAAAAAAAAAAAAAAAAAACTAGAAACAAATATTTGTACATGATAGCGGAAAGCCTTTTACTTTGCACACATCACAATGTGACATGCCAGGAAAATGACAATATGAAATTTTAAGTCTTTTAATTGCTTTATTTTTGTGTTATTATGAATATAATATCTCTTGAAAATACTTCTAAGAATATTTTTTATTAGAATGTAAAAAAGAAAATTGCATTATATAACATTAAATAGAAATTTTATTTTGCAGACTGTAATTTCCATATTTTGTGATATTGACCCATAAATGCTATTTCAAAAGATATCTATTAAATCTTGCATAAACGTAACCAGGCTAATGCAATAAAACTAAACAAATAAAAAATAGTTTTAACATTTTAGAACACATTTATAAATTATAACATTGACAGAATAATATGACAATACTGAAATGATTATTATAGCAAGAAGCTATATCATGAAAAGAATAAAATTTGATTGCTAAAAAGTATGTTTTATCACTTTGGAATAGAAGTTAAAAAAAAATAAACAGTAAGTTAAATATTTAAAATCTATTTAACTTACTTTTGAGAGCTCTAAAATCTTTGGTTGAGCTTGAATTTGATTACGAATATATGTTACTGAAGTTGATATATATTTTAGATGTTTGGAAATATTTGCAACCATAGCTACGGCATCAGGACAGCTGAAAATGAATAAATTGTTGTGAATTAAGATATTATACCATGAGATACAGTTTCAGAATAGAAATTACCAGAATATAAGTTATTTTGATATAACTTTTTAGGTACAAAGAAAGGAGAAAAATAAATACTAAAAAAGTATTTATTCTCCTTAAAAGATCTTGAAAATTGTACAAAAGAGAAATTTGATTTTATCAGAATTTTTTTAATATTTGAATAACTATTGTAACTAAGATAATACAAATTAAATTATAGTAAAATTTAATAAAGAAATTCCTACACAGTGTATGTAACTTACTTTATAATCTAATTTCAGTAATATCATATACTGTATACACTATATAGATAAAAGTCACCAGACATTTTTATTTTAAACATTTTGTCGAATATCTACAGAAACACTTGATGATTTGTTCTTGGGATTCAGGGATGTAAAGAACACGTTTGAACTCATATTTTCCAGTGAATATTTAATATCATCCTATATCAGTAAAACTTCTTGAAATGATTCGTAAATGCAACAAAAGATTTCATAAGCCCTGTACAATGCTTGTATTAGTTTGTACAAGGATAGCATGTATATTCATAGAGAAAATAAACGTTTCTTACAAAAAATATTAAAAAAAAATCCTTCAGAGTTTTCAACCAAATTTCATGACACTTTGGGGCTGTATAACATTATCAACTTTTTTGTGATTTTGGCCCCTTCCCTATGATCAAACTTTTTTTTTTTCACCCTACCACTTCTTCTTAATGATATTGCTATCAATGTCTAAAAATTCCACTTATTTTTACATTTTTTGTAACTTTTGTTTTCTTTTTACACATTGCATACAGTTATACATTTATTATTTGTATGTTTCAGTGATTCAAAGGAAGAGAAGAAGTCAATACAATACCACTAATATACATGAAATAACCTTATATGAAATAATATGTAAAAGAAATAGTTTCTATTCAAACATATTTAATAACAGAACAATAGGAAAGCCAAACATTGGGAGATTCCATATTTTGAAATGAAATGATTTTATAATTATTTAATGGCTTTAATTTGTATTTCCATAAAATAAATGAGAGACTTTAAAAAATGAAAAAAGACTGTTCAATTCAAAGAAAAAATTACAAAGAAAGAAAGAAAATTTTGATTGGATCAAAAATGATAATGATACTAACAATAGAAAAAACATACTGCCCCTCTCAATGGAGATGTCTTACAATATCAAATATCATCACACATCTCTCTAAAGTGATAATATTATACAGTGTGATTCACAAACATCAAAAGAATAGCCTATTTCCTTAAATATTGCCCCAATACCCATACTTCTAATAGCAAAGTTTCATAATAAAAGGTGCAAAATTTGATGACATAAGTCCATGGGAGGTCAAATTTGATGACATAAGCTGCAACTCCATGGGGGGTTTATTTGAGAAAATACTCAAACTAATTTTTTATACGGCCCTCGTACGGTAAAATTTCCAATTAAGAAAATTTTCATTATCCATTCCTGAATTAAACACAAAAAAATTCCATCTTGATATCTGCAAAACTCAAAGATATTATTAATCTAAAATTTGTGACTTACACCACTTAAGGCTCTTGTCCCTGCCGGCGAACGAACTCACGAGCTAATGCAATGGGGAGGAATTTTTCTAATATCTCGTTTACATTTCGACATTTTTAAATAATTTTTTTTTTTTAATTGGATAGCCGAGGTCTGTCTCTGCATCACACCTTTTTTACTTTTAGGTAGATTTCGTATGAAATACTACCTATTGGGATCGTTCCTATGTTGGAATTTCTGAAAAATTTTTGCAGATCTACACCGATCATGACCCCTAGAACCCAAAACCACCCTCAGTAAAAAACTTTATATATCTATCTATCTATCTATCTATCTATCTATCTATCTATATATATATATCACTTTCTTCTGGACACGATAACTTTCGTAATTCTGCACCAATCTCTTCCAAACTGATACATAAAATCAATGGGCATAAAATCTCGGTCAAGTTCGTTAATGGGCAAAATCGGACCAAGGGGACGGAAATAGGGAGGGGTTTTGTGAAAACAGAAAACCCCCCATAACTTCTTAATTTTTGTATATATCAAATCAGTTTAAAGTTTTTATTACTTCTAAAAATAGGGCCAAAAATTTATGTATCACAGATTTTTGATAAAGTTAAAAATGGGCTCAAGGGGCGCAAAAATAGGGTTTTTGGGAGAAAAAAAATCATAACGTCGTCAATTCTCAAGATATCAAATTCAATTAATTTTATTATAAATCTTCTTAACATTATCTAAAACTTTTATATTCACAAGTTTTTGATAGGAGCAATTCGTACCGCAAAAAAAAATTAAAAACGAAAACAAAAAGGGCGTTTGAAGAAGAAAAAAATCCATAACTTCGTCAATTCTCAAGATATCAAATCCAATTAATTTTATCATGAATTTCCTTAACATTATCTACAACTTTTATATTCACAAGTTTTTGATAGGACCAATTCGTACCGCAAAAAAAATTAAAAACGAAAACAAAAAGGGGGTTTGAAGAAGAAAAAAATCCATAACTCCGTCAATTCAAAAGATATAAAATCCCCATGAATTTATCATATATCTTCTTAATATTGTCTACAACATCTATATAGACAAGTTTTGGATAGGACCAATTCTTAGAGCAAAAACAAATTAAAAATACATACCGGTTGAAGTAAAAAATGATCTTAGTAAGGGTGTATTCAAATCCAAACTGCTTATTTTCTGACTCATTTTACAATTCATTTTTGCTCTCAAAGGCTTCCAATTGGTACGTTTTCTTACTCAGAAACTATATAATGTACCGTAATGGTCGATTTTCTGATAGGGGCAGAATATATTTTTTTAAATGCTGTTAAAAAGAGCATTTTGAACCGAATTTACCAAAGCGGACTGTGTTGGAAAAATCATTGTATTAAGGATGCGCTTAAATCCAAACTGCTTGTTTTCTGACTGCTTTTTAAATTCATTTTTGCTCTCAAACGCATTTAATTGGTAGATTCGCTTATTCAGAAACTATATAATGTACCGTAATAATCGATTTTTAGATAGAGACAGAATATATTTCAAAAAATGATGTTAAAGTGGGCATTTTGAACGGAATTTCCCGAAGCGATTGTGTTAGAAACGAAAAATATTGTCCTTCTGAGAAAATAATTGTTTATATATCAAGTTTTAATTAATTGAACAAAAAATAAAAACACAGGTCGCTTATAAATCTCTTCAAAAATCACGTCAGCAAGTTTCATATTTTTTTTTAATTAAAAATGAATCTGGAATTATGCCAGAAAATTTCGAGTTGTTGAGCATGGAAAAGTATTTTTTTGAATACCGCCCTAACATGATTCTGATAAAACCAGCTATTATATGAAAATGAAATAAAAACTCGTCAAGAGCGGCCAGATAAAATTGTTAAAGTGGATTTATCTATAATCATGATTTAGTTTTTGTTTGTGAAATTAGTATATTTGACTTCGAAATCTACCTCTGCCTGTAGGCCGGGCCGGCAGGGATTTTTTCGATTTTGGTTGCAGATATTTTTTAGAATGACACTTTCATTTTCAGAACCGGTTTTGAAAGTGAAAGGAACTTTATAAAAAATATCTGCGGCCAAAATCAAAAAAAGTAAAAAAGATGCGATGTAAAGATGGATCTTGGTTATCAATGCAAAAAAAAAAAAAATATTTAAAAATGTTGAAATGCAAGAGAGATATTAGATAAATCCCTCCACATAGGATTAGCATTATCTCGTGAATGTCTTCGCCGGCAGGGACAGGAGCCGTAAGCAAATCTCTGAGTGATGCAATAATGATGCATTTGGAATGAAAGACATCTCCATCATCTACAAATTATACATTATTAAAAGTCGATTTAAGACAGTGCCTTTCCTTTTGAAAATAAAAATATCAGCATATAGATTTTACATTAAATGTGCTTTCAAAATATGCTAAAGGTCTGTCACAGAAATCTGAATAGGCCGAAATTTCCAGCTCCAGGACCAGTCGACCTATAGAAAAAAGTCTGGCCCGGCCCGGTATAAAAGCTTAGGGGCTATGCATATATAACGTTATCATTTTAGGGGGGAGGGGGGGTCTGGCATTTGATATCGTAAGCTATCTCTAGGGGGACGGGGGGTTTGCTTTTTGATATCGTTATCATTTTTGATCTAATCAAACTTTCCTTTTTTGAGTAATTTCTTTTTTACATCCAAGTCGTCTGCCACCTGTTATTTATTATTTTTTTATATGTTTTTTATGAAAATACAAAGCTATTATTAAAGCCATTAAATGTTTATAAAATCATTTTATTCTAAAATTTGTAATACCCCAATGTTTGGCATCCCTGTTCTTCCGCCATGGGCGCATATAATTCGCTCTTAGAGAAACCAGGAGCATAATATGTTGGAAATGATAATTGCGTTTACCAGTAAAGAAAGAGAAATAATGCTATCCAACTGATTTGTTGATTATGTTCTGTTTTTACCTCCCCGGATAGGTGTCAAGTGCAAGAAGAATTATTGTAGTATGTTGTATTATGTAACAACAAACTATTATTAAATACTTTTAAATAGTAACTAACTCTTTTAGATGTTATTTGAAACAAATTTGTTTCAATGTATTGATATATTACTGACTTTTTGAATCCGTAAACTATTCGACTAATAAATGTATAATCATGCGATATGTGTCTATCACTGCAAACGTATAAAAAGAGAGAAAAATAATGTAAAAATAAAAAGAATTTTTAGAAATTGATAACGATATCATCGGGGGGGGGGGGGGGGGGGGGGGGGGTCGACAAATGATAACGTATGATATCGTAAAGGAGGGAGGGGGTTCGAAATTATCAAAATGTTGATAACGTTATATATGCATAGCCCCTTAAAGTTAGAACTGAGACCTGACACAGAAAAAAAGTTAAATTTCAGCCTGAACCAGGCTCAACATGGCTGAATTTTTACGTTGATACGATTAAAAATTGTTTTGCATGAGTTCTGACCAAAAATACATATTTTAGCCTTTTTTTCATGTTTATAATCTGTATTTTTTAAAGAAGTCTGTGAAATTAATTTTTTAATGAATCTCCATTTGTATGTAAATGTCTCAGTTATCATCAATATCGTTAATCTATATTTCATGATCTTCTAAAGGTGAAATCAAAAATGTGTTATAGACAAGTTCCCTTATAAAGTATAAATGTATTCTATTCTTTTCTCAGAAATTATTATATTCAATTTGCATGGAACAACATATTTTTACATTTAATAATGGATTCTGTCATAGGCAGGTTCTTTTTTACAGATTTTACTGTATTTTAATTTTATTGCCTAGAAATCTACTATTCTTTAAAAAGAATAAATTTAAAGTTCAATTGTAACATAATGGCAATTTTAAAATGTATACATTTTTTGCGAAAATTTTTGTGACGGGCCAAATTTTACAGATTTTTGCACGTACCAGGCGATGTCGAGACAATGATTTTCATACGGGCTGGATAGAGATCAGAACTGAAAATTTTGGCCAGTGCAGAGCTAGGAACAGACCCGGTTCATTATGGAAAAAATACGATAGCGCTACAAATACGATAAAAAATACGAGCTCAGCTCTGCCCAGAAAGAGTGATCAGCCTGATCCTTAAAAAAAAAAGTAAGGTCCCAGGCCCTATAACTGGCTGGGCCAGCAAAATGAAGGCAAACTTTTAAATGGGCTAGGCCGTCAGAAGTTGTGATGGCTAATCTTATGATAAAGCTTGAAACTGGCATGTTAGAAAAAGCTTTGTTTAAATCAACTGAGACTTTTAAACTGTACAGAAAGAAGGTGGAAATTGCAAAAGTAAAACTGAATCGGAAGTTTAAGCTATAGGAAGGAGTTACTTACTCACCTGCAAGCTTTTAAAAGGCATTTAAACATTATATTAGGAGACAATCTTTGTTTAAAACTTTAAATGCGTTTTTCTGCATGATGGGTTTTTTCACCATTTCTCATCTTACGATTCTTATAAATAAAGAATCGTTAAAAATAAATGGGTCAAACTTGGAACATGTCTTTTTTGATTATTTTACATTAATTTTGTTTCAGTAAATTTGAAAAAAATATTTACTTCTGAAAATATGATTTCTAAAATATAAGTTACTTTTTTATATATATATATACATATATATATATATATTTAAATTAATATATATTTTTTTTTTAAATGCTAAAATTGAAACTTATATTTTCCTCTAATTAAATGAAAATTTTTTTAAAATTTGACAAATAATATTTCAAGTTATAACGATTTTAAATTACCCCAGTTTAAAAAAAATAATTTTAAAACTTTATGAGAAAATTTAGGATGTGATTTTGTTTACAAATTATATGGCTAAACATCACAAACAGAAAATTAAATGTTTCCCGGACTCTTTAAATTACCATTATTTCTTGAATTATGCACATTTCAATTTATGTTTAATCCTTTAAAACCTGGCAAATTATTTAAACGGACATATATCTGTGAGTTTTGTACATATTTGTGTTTAATTCAGGAATGGATAAGAAAAAATTTTCCTTATTGGAAATTTTAACCATAAAAATTTAGTTTTTATATTTTCTGAAATAAACCCTCCACAGGGTTGCAACTTATGTTATCATATTTTGTGCCTTTTTTTTTTTTTTGTTAAACTTTGCAATTGGAAGTATGCGTCTAGTATTTAAGGAAATACGGTATTGTTTCGATCTTTATGAATCACACTGTATATCAGGCATGTCAAACACGCGGCCCGCGGGCCACAACTGGCCCGCCGACCACTTATCTGTGGCCCGCGAAACCTTTGGCATTTTACCTTTGTTTAATATTATTGTTAGAACGTACATGCCGAAGAAACACTTTGCATGAACACACTTGCACCAACAGTGGTCTTAACCCTTAAATGCCTGAGTTTTCAAAAATCATTTAAAACATGTTTTTCGGCTTTTTTTTTTTTTTTTTAAATTAATCATGGGAAAAATACTTTAAAAAATCATATTTTGCTTTAAGTATGGTTTACGGCTAAAAAACTGTTTGTTACTAATCAGCAATACTGGTGTTTAATTGAAATAATAATTTTCCTTGATAAAATTCTATAACATTAAACACACAAGAATTTCATGAACTATGGTAAGAAATAAATTTTACTTGCTCACTGCAGAACAAAATAGGGTATTTCGCAAGCTTCCAAACAAAAGAAAAAGAACAAGTATCAACAATTGAAAAATAAATCTATCTTTATTCTCAAACAGCACAAGTGTTGCCATCTAAATGTTGAAAATCGATTTAATAATATTTTCAGAATGTATTTTATTGGCAACATTAGGCATTATACCTTCAATAGTATTCTAACAGTATTTTAGAAGCCTAAATTGGGTATGTTGCCGAAAGGCAACACCCGGCATTTAAGGGTTAAAGATAGCAAACAAAAACTAATGGTATTTATATAAGTGCTAATTACTTTTGATGATTTTTAATTCTGAAGTTAAATTAATTTTTATAGCCTTGCCTGCAGCCTGCTATCAAACGAGATTTTCCAAGGATATCTCGGATTGCATTATTACAAAATCATCGAGTGGAAATTTTAAAAAATAAATTAAAAAATGATTTCAAAAGACGATTTTTTTAATTTAAAAAAACACGGAAATCCGTTTAAACTGCTTCCTTCACCTCTAATATGTTGAAATTATTGTTCAGAATTTATTACTTCGGCTAATCAAAATTCAGTGCGATTTCCTATTAGCGCCTATATATATGGATATGGAATTTCTAAATTTCTGTAATTATTCATCAATCGAATAGTTTTTTGAAGTACAGTATGCAACCTTTTGTTATTAGCCAAGTCAAATAAACATAATTTTAACCAGAAAATGTGTTCAATAAATTAAATCAAATAAATAGCGAATATGTATAAGACGCATTTTATTAAATAGATTTTCTTATTCAAAATATATCTATTTCTTACTTGGGGAAAACATTGAAGATTGACAGCTAAATTACACTTGCTAAATCCAGATTAGAGCGTACAAGCATTTTTATAAACGCAATTTATAGAATCCAATTAAATTTTACATTTTTGGTTGATTAAAAATAATTTTGAGTATTTTTTCGAAAAATAATATAAAATAATCTATGTACTTAATGTTGGATCTTTTCGTTAAAATTTCTTTAATATTGCTGTGTTTTGTACAGACACATTTTATAGTATGCAATGGTATTAATAAGTTTCTTCTTTTTTTTTTTTTTTTTTAATATGGCCCGCGACTTTGCTTATAATGCTTAATTTGGCCCGCGGCGGTAAATGAGTTTGACATGCCTGCTGTATATGTACAACTCCTTTCAAAAAGTTTAATAAAGTGCAAGGGAAAACATTATACTGCAATTAAAAATTCATAAATTGAATACTTGATATGGTATAAGAACTTGTATGGAATAATTTTTAACCACACATGTGTAGATGATAGCCCGTTTTTAACACTTTCTAACATAGTTTAAAAGTGTTTATGCATTTGGTTTGTCTGTCTATCCTTGCTCTAGCTTGCATAAATGTACTTTGATTGCCATGTAATTGATATACATTGAGATTTCTCATGGCATGTTTCGGTATTGAAAATGAAGTGTATGGCATTTAAACTTTGTTTAAAGGACACTCAAAAGAATGCTGTTACATTATGGTCTATGGGGAAAAATCTTTTGGAGTATTTTAATATTGTTACAGAATTTCTAACATATTGAAATTGATATATATCAATGAAGTACACTACAAGATGCTTACTACAGAATAAGGTATATTTAGTACTTATAGTTTGTTTTACAGAGGCACTCAAACTCCGGTATATGGAAAAAAATCATCATGGTCATGTAAAATCGTTTTTGAAAAAAATTGGCATGCAGTTGTGAAAAGGTATGTTGTTCCTGCTCAAGATATATTATTCCAAAATTATTAAATTTGATTTTGGTAGTGGAGATACAAAATTAAAAATGAATCCATTAGAAAAGATATTGCACAGGAATCTTCGTTAAAATGTGAATGAAATGTACTTATACAGTACAGCCCCGATTATCTGTAGAATTGGGTGGCAAGGGCACCGCGGATTAGAGGTCTGCACGGGCCGAAATTTCCAGGCCCGGGCCGACTCATCGAAAAAAAAATTCGGCCCAGCCCGATAAAAAAATTAAAAGTTCGGCCCGAGCCCGGCCCGTAGAAAAAGTAATATTGGAACGGCCCGCTAAAAATCTTAAAAGTTCGGCCCGGAAAAAAGTTAAAATATCGGCCCGAGCCCGGCCCGAGTGAATTTTTTACAAAACATTGATTTTTACGTCGATTTGGTTAAAAATTTGTCTCGTACGAGGTAGCTCTGACCAAAAATATTTATCTTAACTTTTTTTTTCTCATGTTTATAATCTTCATTTTTAAAGAAGTGACACAAACTGCGATATTTATTTTTTTAACGAATCTCTATTTCTTGTATGTAAATGTTTAGGTTATCATTAATATTGTTAATCCACATTCCATGCATTAACATACATGTATTCCATGTATGCCAAAAATCTGAAAAATTCTATACAGTAAAATTTTCTAAGACGGAATTGCGTAGAAAAGAAAAAAAAAAATGCGTTATAGACAAGTTCCATTCTTAGCAAGTGTAAATGTATCATATATTGTTTTCTTACGTATTAGTATATTAATTTTGCATGGATCAACACGTTTTTCAGTTTAAAACAGGTTTTCGTCATAGGCAAGTTCCTTTCACACGTGTTACTATATTTTAATTTAGCTATATTTTAATAAGCGTAGAAATTTACTATTCTTTAAAAATAATAAATTTTAATGTTTAAGTGTAGAATAATGGCAATTTAAAAATGTATGCATTTTTTGCAAAAATTTTTGGGCCAGGCCTAATTTGACTGATCTTTGAATGGATCTGGCCAAGCTGAGACAATTTTTTTCATATGGACTGAATCAAAACTAGGACTGAAAAGCTTGGCCCGTGAAGACTAGGAATGAAACCAATCCCGACTCTGTACAGAAAAAATAAGTTAGGCCCGTTCCGGCCCGAGCCTTTAGAAATAAAGTATGGCCCGGGCCGGCCCGGCCCGAGAAGAGTGGATCCCAAGCCCGGCCCGGCCCGACCCGAGTGCCGTGAGTGAAAATCGGCACGAGGCCGGGCTCGGGCCACGGTCCGGTGCCAGGGTGTGCAGATCTCTACCGCAGATAACAAAAATTGCGGATAACCCGAAAAAGACTGAAAATGGGGTGCACGCACAAAAAAAAAAAGAAAATTCAACATAAAATAAAGAACAGTAAACAAGAAACAATGCCATACATACTATACAAAAAGTGTTGAGTTACACCTTTTACAAAAAAAAAAAAAAAATCAGTCACTTGTTTTTGCTTCTTGTTTTGGAAACACCTTTTCTGTCTAAAAGAAATGAAACTATTCTTGATATGCTCCGCTGGAATTTATCACAATAATCTTCTTTAATGGTTAAATATTTTAATTGCTGTGTTTACGTTTTGTTAATAAAATCAAGAAAAGTCATCAAGACGTTATATCTAATATTTTGAACATGGCAACCGAATCTATAAATATTCTTCTATTACTTTCGAATACATGAATTTTTCTGTTTGTATTTATTAGTAGGGCTTATTGCATTTTCCTTGCTGTTAGCTTGAATTTAAAAAAAAAAAAAAATTGCTTTGCGGATAAATTACACTGCGGATAATCGCAGGGGTGATTGTGACTCAGAGTGAAAAACCCTGAAAATTAATCGATACAAAGTGAAAAATCCTGAAAATTATCGATGCAAAATATACCAATATCAATTTACATAACAACTGATGCTGCAACAGCATGACAATCAAATGACATATTTCTGCTATTGTTTGAAATATACAATTGCAGAAAAACAATTTGGTAAACTTATGTTAATTTCACTGAAAGCTAAATCACTTCATCAAACGGAGAGTGCAATTTATCTTGTTAAATAAGCAAAGTTTGAATTCTATACTCAATAACTGAATTTATTCTAAGTACTCATGAAACAAGTATAAATTATGTATTAAGAGTGGGATCTCTTTGTAGATTTAATACAAGTCATACCTAGTTATTTGAAAAGAGTAAAAAAATGTCAAAACCAATCCAATTTTATTTCTAAGTGGCTAAGTATTAGAAATAAATAAATAAAAATAGATTTTTTTTTAGCTTTACTCTTACACAAGGTAAATTTCTTTTTCCTGCTTTCTTCTTGAGTATTACACATTACAGATATAGATATGCAATTCTGGACATTTTTGTACTGAGATTGAGATGGATAACACAATACCGGGGGTGATTCTGAGTTTAAAAAAAAAAAAATGTATCTGAAATTCACAGCAACCTTTCTGAAAGGTTACAGCAGAGAGGGTGGAAGAGAATCACTCCTTGTTCTAATTATGGGTCATTCCATGTCAAATCAACGAGAAAAATGCAATTTTTGGACCTCGACATCTCAGATTTCTATAATTTTTGGTTTATAGTTTGTATCCATGGAGTATATGAAAAATCTAATTTTTTTATTTTTTTTTTTCTTAGCGGTTTATCTTTTACGGAATTTTAAAAATGGTCAAAAGTACCAAATTTAACCAAATTCTCAACCACAAAATCCTCTATAATTCTTTAACAAATTGGGCTAGAAAGTTAAGTTATATCTTATTTGAAAGCTCTTTTTATGGGCTTTAATATGATATGCAACACTAACTATTTTGAATAAAATAAATTTTTTGACAAATTTTCAAAATTTTTGAATTTAAATTTTTCAAAAACACCATTTTTGATTTTTTTCAAAAAAATATATGTTAATCTTTGACTTTTTGGCTACAAGTATGCAAAATTTCAAGATGGAGAAATGATGGGATTTCGAGCTATTAATTTTTGAATAAGAATGGCTTATTGAAACTTTTCAGGGTTAACTGGTACCTTATACCTGGAAATAAGGAGTTCTATATTTCTACTCTTTTTATAAGTAATTGAAAGAAAATAAATTGAAACTGGTGTGAAACAATAAAAATTAAAATATCTTCTTAAAACACCATTAAACAATTAAAAAAAATAATAATAATGATGTTTTAATAAGATTTTTCAGTTCTTATTTACTTGAAATTCTAATATATTTGGATGTCTTACTTAATTACAATTTTACTTTCTTGTTTTTAGTTTTGGTTTCAGTTGACTGTAGCCATTCAGGTGGAGAGACTTTTTATTTAGTTTATGCGTTTTTTCTTCTATCCTTTCACGAAATTCGTGTTTTTTTGGCGAAATTTGCTTTTTTTCGCGATTCTTTAAAGAAATTCATGTTTTTTCCCTGTGATCCTTTAACAAAATTTGCATTTTTTCTGCGATCCTTTGACGATATTTCCGTTTTTCTAGCGATTCTTTGACGAAAATCGCGTTTTTTCCCGCGATTTTTTGACGAAATTCGCGGTTTTTTCGGCGATTCTTTGAAGAAAATGTTTTTTTTTTCTGTGATCCTTTAATGAAATTTGCGTTTTTCCTACTATCCTTTGGCGACATTCCCTTTTTTCCCGCGATCTTTTGACGAAAATCTTGTTTTTTTTTTGCGATCCTTTAATGAAAATTGCGTTTTTCCCGTGATCCTTTGGCGACATTTTCGTTTTTCCCGCGATCTTTTGACGAAAATCTTGGGGTTTTTTTCGCGATCCTTTGCAAATTTTGCACTTTTTTTGCGACTCTTTGACAAAATTCGCGTTTTTTCCACGATCGTTTGGTGAAATTTGAGTTTTTTTCACGATTCTTTAAAGAAATTCGTTTTTTCCGCGATCCTTTAACGAACTTTGCATTTTCCAGCGATCCTTTGGCGATATTTCCGTTTACTCGCGATCCTTTGCCGAAAATCGCGTTTTTTCCCGCGATCTTTTGACGAAAATCGCATTTTTCCCGTCATTCCGGGATGGAGAAAATCCTTCCCCGTTCTAATTATGTTTTTTTTCTGCGGTCTTTTCACGAAATTCGCTGTTTTTCCGGGATTCTTTAAAGAAATTCATGTTTTTTTACGTGATTTTTTAACGAAATTTGCGTTATTCCAGCGATCCTTTGACGATATCCATTTTTCCGCGTTTCTTTGACGATATATCCGTTTTTCTCGCGATGTTTTGACGAAAATCGCATTTTCCCGCGTTGTTTTGACGAAAATTTTAGTTTTATCGCGATCCTTTGACGAAATTTGTGTTTATTTCGAGATCCTTTGACGAAATTTGTGTTTATTTCGAGATTCTTTGACGAAATTCGCATTTTTTCCCCGCAATCCTTTGACGAAATAGTCGATTTTTTTTTCATCGAACGATTGAGGAATAGATTTTTTTCAGCGACCATTTGTCGAAATTCGCGATACTTTTAAATGTTCGAATTTTCCACTACACGTAACGATCTCATAAACCTGGAAGGATCGACCGAAAAACCCGGAAATCCGGGCTACACCCGGAACACAATCACACCTGTAACCGGGGCTTTACTGTAATTAACTTTTCATTAAAATGCGAAGGAAATGTACTTATAATTAAGTTTTTAATGCTTGAGCTAAACTTAATGAGTTCAGAAAAGTTTTAAATAGTAATAGTTTTCCAAGATGGGAAATGCAAATATCTATTAGGTTATTTTTTAAAAAGAAGATTTTAGAAAATAAATGAATTTTAAACACTTGTAATCCAATTACATTTTTACTAATAAAGAATCCAGAATTGATGGACTATGTAAACACTTAGATTCTTTTTATCACATTTGAAGAGCTCAGATGATAAAGGTTACAAATGACAAAAAAAAAATTTAGTTAATCATATGATTGAAGATAATTAGGGAAGCGAATAGTGATTTTGGCCGAATACCGAATAGTAACTATTAGGCCGAATACTGGATATTCGGCTGACAGAATTCTGATATTTCAGAGTAAAAAGGTATTGAAAAGTTAAATTTTAAAATCATTTTACATAATATTACATGAATACTTCTACTTTGATGAACAAGATCTTTTTACAAGTAAACTATACACACAAAAAAATTACATTTGTGTTGTCATTTAAAAAGAGGATAGTCTTAAATCTTTAGGGTTTCTTCTGTAAATTAAAATAAATGATGAAATTATTATATTTTAAAACAAGTATTTTTAACTTGAAGAGTAATTTTGAAGGATAATTTTACAGTGTTAGTATTTATTGGTTAGGAAGAGACTATCGTGTAAAAAAATTACAAATGGTGGCAATTTAACAGGAATAAATTTCCTACTCCTTTTGATTTAGCAAGGGAGTGTTTTAATGCACTGAAGAGCAGTGTCTGGAGTAGGTAATTATCTGCAGAGGTTGTAAACATACAGGGTGTTCTTAAAATCTGAGATAATGTGGGCAAGACAAACATTTTTTTCTGTACAGGAAACCAGCATCTCAATCTTCTCACTCCATCAAAATTACAGGATGTGTCACTACAAACTGAAACTGAATTTTCTTTCAGAACTTTAACAATAATGAAGATATTTTAACGAGATTTTCATCATATTAAGTTTGCTTGTATGAAATGTTCATCAGGACGAATATCATTTGAAGTGGCTGAACTTTTTTGTCAGCAACACAATATGTGCTGTTAATTGTATTCTATGTAATGGAACATCTAAATGTTGTTTGGATATGAATGGTGGCATTCTAGCAATTCTCAACATGTCGTTATATTTCACAGAAATGAACACAATACCCTGTTTAGATCGGATACTTAAGATATCTTAGACCGCCGAACTCTCTCGGTGAGTTTCAACTTTTTTTTGGCTAAATAGAGTAACTACCACTCACTGTGATTGGCTATAAAGCTTTGCTTTAACTGATTGGCTGTTATGGCAGGTTTTATTTTATGTGCATATGCACACTCTACATTTATTTAGATTTCAGATACAGTGATGCTTATTGAGTTATCTTAGATGAGTTTTATGATATGAACAGGCATTCAATCCTGGGACGGTACCACCTCAAAAATGGCAGCTTAAGATATCTTAAATATCCGATCTGAACAGGGTATAAGTCTTTTGAAAATATTGCTACAGTATCTTGATTAATGTTAAAGTAACAAATGGAAACCAAAGTTCATCCTAGAGTGAGGTAAACTGTATTATTTGACTACATAAGTGGATTATGATCCTGGTTTCCTGTACAAAAATTGTCTGTCTAGATACCTATTATCACTTCTGAAAGTTTGTTCCATTTTATTTAGAAATACCCTGTTGGAAAAAACAAGAAACATACTATTGCTATACAGTATTAAGTAATTGGTATATATACATCATTAATTCCTATGAAGGTCTTAATGCTTAATTTTCTTAAATGTTCCTTTTCAAACAGTAAATAATGCAAAAGCATTCTCTTATTTAAATATGATTCTATTTCTTAATTATTCTGAATATCTTCATTAACTAACAGTTAAAAGTAGAAATTGTGTAAAGTTAAAAAAATATTTTTTTAAAGTTTTATTTTAAGTATTCGGTTTGGCTGAATATTTTGATATTCGGCAAAATTGAATAGTTTGATATTTGGTCTAACCAAATATTCGGTTGTGTAGCTGAATACCAAATATTCGGTGCATCCCTAAAGATAATCAATGGTCCTCACTATTAGGAAAAAACCTAATACTCAGTGATTTTAATTGATAAATGAGTCATTTGACAATAAATACAAATAGATATTTGGAATTTTGCAGCTCATTTTCTCAAAATGATGATTGTGCCACTTACCACCTTTATCATATGAGCTCTTCATTTATTGATTTAAGTCTCATAAAATTGTTATCACATTAGTAACATTTTTGTAACAAGAAATATCTTTAAATGACTGTATATGTACTGAGCAAATATATTAATTATGAAATGTCAAATTAAATGAATCTGTAAATAAGAGATACTTACCTAATGTAATGATTCCTTTTTAGATTTGGAAGACTAGAATTTTGCCAATCTTTTTTGTGTACAGCTTTACAGGCTTCTAATATTTTATTCCTCAGACCTACTTGATATATTCCAATCTAAAAATAAAATGCATTACATTTTAACCTTGCTTATATGATTTCAAGATTACAACAGTAATCTTGCAAAAGATTAATAGCTACGCAAATATATGATAAATTACCTTTTCAAGATCTTCATCACTCATAATTAAAAGATCATGAAAACCTAAGTGATGCTCATTGAATTTCTGCCGCAAATCTTGACAGCCTATGCCCATTAAAAATAAATCTAGATCTCCAAATTTGGTAAACTTAACTGAGCTTTCAGAATTCCTGAAAATTTCAAATATAGTAAGTTTTAGACCAAATGTTGGAGGGGGAAAAAAGTCTTTTAAATAATAACAATAATGTTTTTAAAAAACATTAGAACAGGTCATCTATCAATTATTATAAGATAAACCATTCTATAGCAATTTTACATTTAAAATAATGAGGTGGAACCCGTCAAATTTCAACGAAAGAAAATGTTTAAGAAGGAACTGTTTCATTGATTTATAATAAACTTACAAAATTAGCTACAATAAAAGCATGTATCTTAATATTGGTTAGTCTAACTCTCAAACAAATATTATTTTAACCTAAAATTAACAAAATACTATGTCCATAAAACTCAGTTCTCTAAATTATTAATATTAAACTTTAATCGCATATGTAATCGGTAAAATATAATAAAGATCAGTTATTATGATGAAATTGTTAATTAAGGCTCATATGTTTAGTATTTCCGAATGAAAACATCAGAATTTATTCTACTTTGAAACGATTATAGAATTTTCCCCTGTGAAATCTAAACCCGACATCATTTTCACCTACTCAAAATTTACATACGCACCTCTCGTAACCATATTCGCCATTTTTAAAAAATTGGTATTTTAATTTAATCATTTAAAAATCATTTTAACTCAAAACGTGAAATTACGATTGTCAGTCATAAAACATTTAAATTATGAATAAAAACGAAATATTTTATAACATACGATAGATATTCTTGACATAGCACGTATTTTAATTTCAATTTTTTTTCAATTTGTATGAGAAAATGGCAACAAAAAGATTTAGTAATCTACTGATTTGACTTTACTTTTAACAGAAATAGAGTATTTCAGTTGCCACAATTACAAAATTTGTACCAAAAACTATAAAAAAATTAATGTCTCAAAAATAAATTGAGATACAGCTTTCAAACAAATTGCATTCAAAAGTACATTTTTTACCCCATACGACGGCATAAAAATTGAAAATGTGCTATCTTCAGAAGTTTAAAAATTTGCAGTAGCAAAAATTAGAAAACCGAAATTTCATCTCAAATTTCAAAGTGTTGCCATTCGCAGAATGATGTATGCGTTACGCACAGATATGTTTGTCCTTTATAATATAGATATAGAAGCAAGATTTTCAATAACATTAAAATCTTTATTAAATATAGTTTAACAGTTTCTTCCAAAATAGTAATAAACTGCACCTGGTAGTAGTTTGTCACTGCAAAAACAAACTTTAAATGTTATGCAAGTCATTTCAGCAAGGAACATGCTATATTCTAACAAAATATTTTTAATGTTCTGAATGTAATTAATAAAAAAGAAAATAAAAAAGAAAAGTGCCTAGTTAACTGATGGTATTGAGCTCACAGGCTATTCACATTATTGTACCCAATACTCTTATTTCAAAGAATAATGCCCCTCAAAAAATAAATGAAGGGGGATTAGCCCCTGTTTCCTCCCTTTATACTTAACCAATGGACCTCCAAATCTAATCAGGGAAGTTCTTTAACATAATAAACTGGTATGCCAAATTGAAGCAAATCAGATAATTCTGCATGAAAAAACCATATCGCTAAATTAAGGAGGGGGGGGGGGGTCTAACGCCCCCTTTCCCCCTTTTATACTTAACTAATGAACCTCCAAATCTAATCAGGAAAGCTCCTTATCAGAATGAACATAGAAAAAAAATAAAATTAATTGGATGATTCTGCATGAAAATCCACTTATCTAAATTAAGGGGAGAGGACATACCCTCCTTTCACCCTTTTATACTTAACCAATGAAACTCCAAATCTAATGAAGGAAGCGCCATATCAGAATAAACCGTTATATCAAATTTGGAGCAAATCGAATAATTCTGCATGAAAAACACATTAATCCAAATTAAGGGGGGGGGGGGACTAGCACCCACCCCCTCTTTATACTTAACCAATAAACCTCCAAATTTAATCAAGGCAGCTCCTTAATATAATAAACCGGGATACCAAATTTGGAGCAAATCGAATTTTGGAGCAAAATTCTTATTTGGCATTTTATTGGAGCAAATCGAATAATTCTCCATGAAAAACCCATTTATCTAAATTAGGGGGGTCTAGCCCTCCTTTTCCCCCTTTATACTTAACTAATGAACCTCTAAATCTAATGAAGGCAGCTCCTTAACATAAGCCGTTATACCAAATTTGGAGCAAATTGAATAATTCTGCATGAAAAAACCATCTATCTAAATTAAGGGGGCAGTCAGCTCCCCTTTCCCCCCCTTTATACTTAAGTAATGAACCTCCAAATTTAATCAGGGAAGCTCCTTAACATAATAAACCGGTATACCAAATTTGGAGCAAATCGAATAATTCTGCATGAAAAACCCATTTATCTAAATTAAGGGGGGGGGGGTGTCTAGCCTCCTTAACCCCCCTTTATACTAAACTAATGAACCTCCAAATCTAATCTAGGCAGCATCTTAACATAATAAGCTGGTATACCAAATTTGGAGCAAATCGAATAATTCTGCATGAAAAACCCGTCTATCTAAATTAAGAGGGGGGGGGGGGGGGGGTCAGCCCCCTTCCCCCTTTATACTTAAGTAATGAACCTTCAAATTTAATCAGGGAAGCTCCTTAACATAATAAACCGGTATACCAAATTTGGAGCAAATCGAATAATTCTGCATGAAAAACCCATCTATCTAAATTAAGGGGGGGGGGGGGGGGTCAGCCCCCTTCCCCCCTTTATACTTAAGTAATGAACCTCCAAATTTAATCAGGGAAGCTCCTTAACATAATAAACAGGTATACCAAATTTGGAGCAAATCGAATAATTCTGCAAGAAAAACCCATTTATCTAAATTAAGGGGTGGGGAACTAGCCCTCCTTTCCCCCCCTTTATACTTAACCAGTGAACCCCCAAAACTAAATCAGGAAAGCGCCTTATCAGAATGAACCTAGAAAAAAAATTTGAAGCGAATCGGATGTTTCTATCAAGAGTTATCGCGTTACATACATACATACATACAGAACAAGCGAGTACATTAGCTCTCAGACTTTGATAGCATGTGAGCTAAAAAGAGCATAACTCATATATCTTTTGGCAAAAGTATGCTAAATTTTTTTAAAGTTTGTAAAATATAACACAATTAGAAAAAATTCCCAAGAATAATCTCATATTAATAGTAATGTATCTGAGTTATGTTGTGCAGTCTTGTAAAAGAACTAGAAATGCTACACACATAATTTTCAATAAGACACATTCTGTAATAAATTATAAGAATGTATTTAAATTCTAAGGTTGCCCATGCAAATAATAACTTCAATTTAAAAAATTGCAAAATATCACTGGTTCTAAGTTATCATTTTTATATATATCTACTTATATAAAATCCAAGTCTCTGTGCGTCCTTCACAATACCAGTTGGACCGCCTCATTAATTACGGCCATATTAGGCTTCCTATGGAGAAATCGGTATCAGCTTCAACAATGAGTAATTGTTGAAAGTACTAATGCAAGGTTACAACAAGAGTGCCAAATTTGGACCAACTTGGCAGAATATTGCAAAATTTGGCGACGAAAATAAGTTGCCATATATGAAGCCAACTTGGCGATAGCTGGCTAATTTAGCGACATTCCCAATGAAACCTATTAATCTTTCATAATCGAGCTCACCGCAATTTAATTTAAACTCAGCACATTTAAGGTTTTTTCAAAATCTATGGATCAGAATTTAAAGAGTAAAACACAAAAATCCAGGGGTGCAGAATATGTCCGATCTGGCGATCTAGGATCGGGGAAAATTTTAACCACCTGGGGAAATTTTGCAGAAACATGTACAATTGATTTCGATTTTAACAACGAATTCCACAATTCCCTGAGATAAAAAAATTTCACTACAAATAAAAAGATCCGTATGACAACCTTCACAAAATTGATCTCAGAATAATATGCACCGTAAATCAGGGGTAAATCTGTTCCCATTTTCCGATATTTAAGGCATTCGGTTCCGAAAATTAAAAAAAAATCGATCATCGTTCTGAAAATTCGGATATAAAAATACCGCGAATTTTGTCAAAGATTTACGGAAAAAACGCGCTTTTCGTCACAAGATCGCAAAATAATTGCAAATTTCGTCAAAGGAACACGAAAAAACCGCGAATTTCGACAAAAGATTGCAAAAGAATCGCAAGTTGCGTCAAAAGATTGCAAAATAACAGCAAATCTCGTTAAAAGATCGCGAAAGAACAATATGTTTCGTCAAAAATTGCGAAAGAACCGCAAATTCGGCAAAAGACCGTGAAACGGCCGCAAGTTTCATCAAAAGATCGCGAAATGAACGCAAATTTTGTCAAAAGATCGCGAAACAACCGCAAATTTCGTCAAAAGATCGCGAAACAACCGCAAATTTCGTCAAAAGATCGCAGAACAATCGCGAATTTCGTATAAAGAGGCGAAATAACCGCGATTCTCGTCAAAACATGGCAAAATAACAGCGAATTTCGTAAACAAAACGCGAAAAAACTGCAAATTTTGTCAAAAGATCGCGAAAAGACCGCGAATCTCGTCAAAAGATCGCGAAACGGCGATTTTCGTCAATAGATGGCAAAAAGAACCGTGAATTTCATCAAAAGAAAGGCGAAATAACTACAAAATTCGTCAAAAGGATGGCGAAATAACCGTAAATTTCATCAAAAGATCGCGAAAAAACATGAATTTCGTAAAAGAGCCGCGAAAAAACAGTGCTGGGAGTGGATTTCCCCCCTTCCCCTACTCTGCTGTAACCTTTCAGAAAAATTTTCTGTGAATTTCAGAAATTTTATTTTTTTCACTCTTAATCACCCCTGCCATATATACTCGCGCATAAGTTGAAAAATATTGGAAAAATAAATTTTCTTCACTCTTAATCACCCCTGCCATATATACTCACGCATAAGTTGAAAAATATTGGAAAAATAAATTTTCTATACCTATGTTAATACAGCATTTACCTATAACATACCATAAAATATTGGGGAAATTTTTATGTGGATATGTTGGGAGTAGAAACATTTTCTGCACCCTTGCGAAAATGTACGTCTTTAATTCTTCATCCTGATGCTACTATTGAAATATTCACCACTAGATGGCGCTGTACTATCCGAGCTCCTAACTATTCGATTTCAATGTGCTTTACATAGCCGGTTACAGAAATTAAATTATCGGTACTTTTACATTATAGGAGTCTTGGGCAAAGAAGGAAATTTGGCAATATATATTCTGGCAACCTATTTACTGTTCTATTTCATATATACATGCATTTTTTTTTTTTCAATATTTATACAATTTATTTAATAAAAAGAAGCCATTTACCTAATTTTATTCAGAAACAGAAGTAATTTGTACATAAAAACAACAATATATACATTTAATTAAAATACATATAAAAACAAATTTCATCAAGTTTGTTTTCATAGCTGTTTATATCATTTGGCAACAAATCTCACTTTCTGATGCCTGAATTCCGCCAAGCTTTAAACAAAAAAATGCCAAGGCCCTTATAGTGGAAAAGTACCAAATTCTCTATTATTTTGCACTATCTCCACAATAGTTTGTACTATGTGCAGGAGGGGTGAAGCGGACGAAAAGTTTAAATATTAAATTTTCAAATTTCTATAATGCACTATAAGACTAAAAATTTAAGAATAAAATAAATTTAAAATAAGACTAAAAAAGAACTGTATGACAAAAAAAAAAAATTAAAATAAAAATAAAACAAATACATTTTTTTTAAGACATGCATTCTTTAACATCCACAAAAATGTAGAAAAAAAAATATACAGTCGAACCTCGTTAATACGAACACTCAAGGGGAAACTTTTTGTTTGTGTTATCTCTAATAACTTAATTTAAATTCATAAAAAACTACAACTGTAGTTATCATAGCAATTAACGGCACTTCTAAGCGACAAAATAACTCAGATTCAAAGATTACGAAAAGAAGTTACATGATCAAAACTTTAATGCATACTAAACATTAGTTTACACACATTACAACCTCAGTTCAAATACATGATGTTTATGATTTAATTATTTCTGATTTAAATGATTCCTTTAGTTGTAGAGCTGAGGTATTCTCTGAAAATAAAATTACTGGTTTTGTACCCAAACTTTCTAGTGTAGAGGCACTTATTGAACTTAGAGAAAAACAAATTATTTTACCTGATCTTGAATCCGAAGATTCGGAAATTAATTTACTTTTAGGTGCCGATTTAATTGGCACATTATTCACTAATAAATGTATGAAATTAAATTCAGGTTTATTTATGTTAGAAACACGATTGGGTTGTGTATTAACTGGAAAACCCAATCAAAATTTGAGTAGTAATTATGATAGTAATACTGTTTTGTCTGTTGTATCTTTGTATGTAAAAAATGCTTCTATTAATGAGTTATGGGATCTTGAAACGATCGGTATTAGGGAGCCTGTAGAAAGTTTGAAAAATCAATATGAGCATTCTAAAATAATAGAGGAATTTAAAACCAATATTAACCCTCTGTCTACCAGAAGGGTCCAATGGACCCGACATGTATATTCAAAATATCTATTCAAACCAGAAAATTTCTTCAAAACAAACTAAATGTATAAATCAGACAATAATAAGTTAAATAAACAAATTAAATAGTTTTAAGTAAAAATTCTGGTGTAGAATGTTTTTATAAAACTTGAGTAAAATTTCCGGTAGTTCTAGGGTTAAAATTCATCCAGATGGTAGATATGAAGTTTGTTTACCTTTTAAATCTGATACGATTGAATTACCCAGTAATAAAGAAATGACGTGGAAGAGACATAAAAAGATGTGCGAACGCGCACAAAAGGGGGGTCTACTTATTGATTATGAAAATGTTTTCAGAGAATGGGAAGATTTAGAAATAATTGAAAAAGTAACGGGGGACGTCCAGAAAGAGCCTTTATTGCCGCATCGGCCTGTGGTGAAAGTGGACAGTGCTACGACCAAAATTAGGCCCGTTTTTGATGCGTCCGCTAGAGAATATGGAAAGTGTTCCTTAAATGATATTTTGTATAAAGGCCCGAATTTAATTGAGCAAATACCGGATATTATCGATAGGTTTCGAATTTATAAAATTGGTCTTTCTGCGGATATCGAAAAAGCCTTTTTGCAGATTAGCATAAACCCGGATCATAGAGATTTTTTACAATTTTTTTATCCTTCTGTGAACGAAGAAATTACTTATAGACATTGCAGGGTGGTTTTCGGAGTGAGTTCGAGCCCATTTTTGTTGGCAGCTTCGATATCTCATTTATTAGATAATGTATCTCATAATTATAGGAATATGGTGGAAAAATTGAAATATTCATTTTATGTTGATAATTGTGTTACAGGTGTTTCGAATGCTGAGGAACAAGACGAATTTATCGAGCAGGCTAAATGCATTATGTCTCGAGGGTGTTTTAATTTGAAAAGTTGGGAAAGTAATGTTAAATCTCAAAATGTTTCAAAGAGTTCGGGTGTAACAAAATTGCTTGGGATATTGTGCGATCTCGATTGGGATATGCTTAAGTGTAATTTAACTTTTGATAAATTAAATAACAATGAAAATTTCACTAAAAGATTAATTTTGAGCTCTATGCAGAAAATTTTTGATCCGATTGGAATATTGTGCCCGGCAACATTGCCACCCAAAATTATATTACAACAAACCTGGAAATTGGGTCTAGGTTGGGATTCTCCATTACCAGAGGAAATTCAAAGACCTTTTAAAAAATGGTTCAGCGAAATAAATGTATTAGAGGACGTTCAAATTCCGCGATATGTTGAAATAAATGAGTCTACCGAGATGCATGTTTTCGTGGATGCATGCAAAGAGGCATATGCAGCTTGCATCTTTTTTCGAACTATAACCCCGGAAGCTGTAAAAATTCAATTAATTAGAGCAAAAGCTAGAGTTGCTCCTATAAAGCAAGCGTCAATTCCCAGATTAGAATTAATCGCGTGCAACATCGGAGCTAGGTTGGCACATTCAGTACAGCAAGCACTTTGTGTCCAGAACGTGAAAACAATTTTTTGGAGTGACTCCATGGTTGCATTGTACTGGATAAGTGAATACGGTGAATGGTCCGTTTTTGTTTCGAACAGGGTGAAAGAAATAAAAGGTCTTTTCCCCCAATAGCGAATGGCGCCATGTGCCAGGAAAAATGAATCCTGCGGATTTGATTTCGCGTGGGTGCTCTCCCCAGCAATTGCTAGAATCTCGATGGTGGGAAGGGCCTAAATGGCTCATGGAAGAAAGGGAAAAATGGCCCATGACTGAGACTCTTGATAGTGAAACTCCTGAGATTACTAGTGAAAGGAGAAAAGTGAAATTGTGTAATGTAAATACAACAGTCAAAAATATTCCTTGGTACGCTAGGAAATTTTCAAAATTTGAATCTATTATTAGACTAGTTGCTTGGGTATTAAGATACATAAATAATGTGAAATCGAGATACAGTGCAAGGAAAAATGGTAAATTATCAGTTGAGGAATTAGAAAATGCTGAAAAAACTTTAATTTCAATGGTACAAAGTGAGTTTTTTCCAGATGTAGATTCGATACCTAACCTAGTCTGTTTTAAAGATGAAGATGGTATAATTAGAGTAAAGACAAGAATTACAGAACGCATTGATACACCATATTTCTTATCGCCAATTCTTTTACCTGATGACTGTATTTTCACGGTTAGACTAATAGAACATTTCCATGTAGCGAATTGTCATGCTGGAACTCACATCCTTCTAAGTATTTTGAGAGAAAACTATTGGATCCAAAGAGGTAGAAAAACTGTCCGAAAAGTTGTAAGTAAATGCATTCCTTGCCAGCGCTACAAAGTTAAATCACGTGAATCCGATCCAGTGCCACTGCCTTTAGATCGCATTAAAGATTCTAAAGTTTTTGAAATTGTAGGCGTTGATTTAGCTGGACCTTTATTTATTAAAAATGCGGATAAAGCCTGGATAGTGCTCTATACTTGTGCAGTCTATCGAGCTGTTCATTTAGAGCTTGTCTCCTCTTTGTCAACTGATGCATTTTTGCTGTCTTTGCAACGTTTCATCGCAAGAAGAGGCAGACCTAGGATAATCTATTCTGATAATGGCACCAATTTCAAAGGTGCCAATAATGATCTGTCAAAGATTGATTGGGAAAAATTGACTCGTTTCTGCGACCTGAAACGAATCATTTGGAAATTCAATCCTCCCTCAGCCGCCTGGTGGGGTGGCTGGTGGGAAAGGCTGATCCGTGTGATCAAAGAGCTTCTCCGACGAACACTCGGCAAAGCTGTCGTGACTTTTGAGGAACTGCAAACAATTTTGTGTGATTGTGAAAATATTATAAATTCTCGGCCTCTCACATATCAATCCGAAAATCCAGAGGATTTAGTTCCATTAACACCGAACATGTTTTTAGTGCAAAACTCTAGTTCTAGTGTCACGGACATTGATGAAGTTGACGCAACACAGTTTCGCAAAAGGCTGCGATACAGAATTAAGCCCATGGAACAATTAAGAATGCGTTTTCGAACTGAATATCTCGGTCAACTTATTCAAAGGCGTCGTGAAATCGCCCAGTTACCAGACTTGAAGCTGGGTGAACTTGTGCTCATTGGGGACGATGTACAAAAACGTCTCAATTGGCTGCTAGCAAAGATTGTAGACCTAATTCTTGGAAAGGATGGCAAAATTAGAACAGTCAAATTGAAAACTGAACATGGTGTTGTTATCAGACCCATACAACAAGTTTTTCCATTAGAATTACCTCTTACTAATTTTTATCCTTCTCCTTTTCAGCTAGAAAGCAGTAATCAAGGTGCTTTGATGGGGACAGATTCTTCAGACTTGTTGACAGAGTCTGAGCCAACTACTTATAGAACCAGGTTCGGTCGTGTGACCAAAATGCCCCAGAGATTTGGGAAGTAGAATGTAGTTTTGAGTAGCTAGTCAGCAACTCAAAAGGGGGGAGAGTGTTATCGATAAATATAATTTAGATATCATAAATTAATCAAAAATGAAGTAAAGTGCTTTTTCCATTCAATCAGAAAGATTTATTACTATCATAATCCTTTTGTAAATTGCTAAGTAATATTTATTGATGTTCTAATAATTTTGTAAATCATTAAGTGTTGTTTATTGCTTTATATGTTTATCTTATGTTACGCAGCTGTGCCCAATGATGTCAGATACTCTTTCTGACGAAAGTGTAAACGGGAAATAATGTTTAGTATGCATTAAAGTTTTGATCATGTAACTTCTTTTCGTAATCTTTGAATCTGAGTTATTTTGTTGCTTAGAAGTGCCGTTAATTGCTATGAGAACTACAGTTGTAGTTTTTTATGAATTTAAATTAAGTTATTAGAGATAACAGTTCGTATTAAAAGTAGTTCGTATTATCCGAACTTAAATATATTACATACAACTGAACGGGGCAATCGGAAAAAGTTCATGCTATAAGTAATTCGTGCTAAGCGTGTTCGTGTTAACGAGGTTTGAGTGTATACATATATAAATGCACTAAAAAGTAGATAATTTTTGGGCAAGAAAAGAAATTGTTTTATTTTCTCATGTCCAAGAAAACAAAAAAATGAATGCGTGGGCGCCAACTTTATATATATACTAGGGGGCTCAACCCCCTGCAAGCTAAGCTCGCCAACCCCCGTTCAGACACCGCAGAATCTAAAAACATGCTAATCTGATGAGTTTTAAAATTATTAGAGAAGATTGAATTATACTGAAAAAAGCTGTGCAGATCTCCATGTAAACGGGTTTCCATTCAATTCCCTTTGATTGCAAAAATTTAAGGGTGAATCAGTTGCTGTTAAGATATCCAAGGTTGTTTTCGTTTTTGATTAAAGAGGATCAGTTAAACATTTGAAAAGAAGCTAAAATAAAATAAATTATGTATACAGAGTCTTTGTCTCCCGGTATTTTAAACCAATCTCTATAACAATAGCCCAAGTCAGGTGACTATCATCAACAGTTCCAGGCGGACCACTTTGCTTTTTATACTCTAGGTGCCATTTTGGTACTTTAATGTTAGCCAGGCACAGGTGATAAGTCACCAAATATTATTCTATCGCCATCATTTCATCTATATTATAATAGTTCAAATCATCAACTACCATAAACAAATACGGTCTGATCCCTTCGCCGTTCATATGAAAGTTTGGCACAGATGTCATATACGTCCCATATTGGCGCGATTTTTTAACGACGCTAATTTGGGGAATGCATCAACAGCATAAACAACAACATCCAGCTTACCATATCAAGCAAAATAACGATACTTTGGTGCCAGTTAAGTGCCTGTTCTGTATATGACATTGGTGTTTGAAAAAAAAATCGCACCAATATGGGACCGTAAGTTTTCCATTTTGATTAAAAAAATTAAATTTTCGAATAAAACTACATAAAATTTGCCATGTTTGCAAAGAATTCTTGGTACTGTTACGCTAGCCGGATGCAAATCTCACCAATAGCTTTTTTTTTCAACTCGCCAGTTAGCATTTTTTTTTTTTTTTTTCTGAGTGATAATATTTGGCCAGATGTCATATACGCACAGCAGGTTTGGCATGTTTTTTTTTTTGTTTTTTTTGTTGTTTTTTTTTTTGTATGAAAATTTGGCAAAAACCTAGTTTTCAAATACCAGTTACATATGCATTTTTGGTATTACTTAGTTATCCCGTTGACCAAAAATCTATCGCCAAACTATAAGAATAAATGCCAATAATAGTTGATCGTAAATGTCACATTCACTTGACTTGTTCACATTCACTTGTCACATTTGCAAGTTACACGTGTTTACAGCATCAAGTGATTTTTATTTCAACTTTTTATTTGTATATTTATTAATGTTATACTAATTTATTTGTTCTTTCGTTATTTAAAATAAAAATTATGTCAATTTGTATAATTTGGCGATTTATATAATTTGGCGAAATTGGTCGATGGAATAACTAAGTAGTACCGTATTTTAAAATTATTTTCTGTTACTTTCAAAAGGAAATGTAAAAAAATAATAACTGTAGAACAAAATAATTTATATAATTTACAAAAACAAATAAAAGTAAATAAACATTTATTATCAAATAAACAACAATAGCCGGGTTACCATGTCAACCTTTTCTGAAATATGAAATAAAATATCTGTTTGATTAAAATTTGAGTTGCCATCATTAGAAAAATGTATATAAAATTAGAAAAAAATTAATATTTCGAAAACTAATTTGAATTTAAAAATTTTAATACCAGTTTTGAGATCTGCGGATCAATGCTGATTTTTGGTGTTAATTTCATCGCAAAGTATTCCATATTTTAGGAGAAAACGCTTGAAATATAATCAGTTGTTTAATCAGTCAATTCATATATCCGTTTCATAAATTCGTTTCATATATCCGTTTCATAAATTCGTTTCATTAGGATTTTATATATATAGGGTAGATATATATGTATGTATATGTATATAATAAAATTAAAAAAAAGTTAAATTGCATTGGCACATTTGAAAAGAATGAGTAATGAATGAAATGAATTGATATGAGTGAAATTTCCAATTTTACTGTCATTTGCAATGATGATAAATAAGTCACAAGGGCAAACATTTTTTAAAGTTGGGCTGTATTTAAAAGAACCATTTTTTTCTCATGGACAACTATATGTAAGTATTTCAAGATGTGAAGAGGAAGGGCAGTTAAAAATTTATGTTGAAGATACTAAAGAGCAAGGTCAGCAATTAAATAATCAAAGAGTTTTTACAAAAAATATTGTATATCCTTAATATCCTTATAAGTCCTTAATATCCTTATATCGTATATACTTATAAGTTTTTTGGACAAATTTAAATTTATCCTTAAATTGAATTTTTAATGTATTCATTATATAAATAGTTTTTCATAAAAGTGTTTCATTTTTAAAATGTGTTATTTTCATCAATCGCTGCAGAACCAGCAAGAAAAACACATTATTGCACATGTATATAACCTTTATATCTCATTTTCCGTCATCTTTGACGGACTATCTTTCTAGTACAGTATAAATAGTGGCTTCAGAAATGAAAGTTTGAGATGCACAAGTCAAAAGTATCATATCTCTCTAATTTTTTAGAGCTAAAAACATACTGTTCTACTACTCTGTATTCATTATCTATATTATAAAGGACAAACATATCTGTGCGTAACGCATACGTCATTTTGCGAATGGCAACATTTTGAAATTTGAAATAAAATTTTGGTTTTGCAATTTTCTCTACTGCAAAATTTTAAACTTCTAAACATCGCACATTTTTAATTTTTACACCGTCGTATAAGGAAAAAAATGCTCTTTTAAATGCAATTTGTTTGAAAACTGTATCTAAATTTATTTTTGAGACATTAATTTTTTTGTAGTTTTTAATACCATTTTTCTTATCGTGGCAACAAAAGTACCTCATTTCTATTGAAAGTCATTGAAAATAAACGTAAAATAGTAAAAAAATACGATATACTGTATCTTTTTGTAGCCATTTTCTCATAAAACCTGAAAAAAAAAAAATTGAAATTAAAATAGGGCCTACGTCAAGAATATTGTCTGTTATTCTGTGATAATGACGTCATATGCACACTTTTCTCTAGACGAAGTTTAAGACTGAATTTTAAAAGTAGATTGCTTTAGCGGATGCAAATGAGGTCATTTTATAAAAAAGCGTGTATTTTAATTCTTAAACCTGAATTATGTTTTTTAGAAGTTCGTCATTTTCACAGCCCAGCTGCATTGAAATTCTTCACAGGTGAAAATGCTTCACTTTTGAAAATAACGTAATCGAAATCACACACTGATAAAACGCAATGTTTTACAAAAAATTAGAGTGTCTTTATAAGAGAGAGGTGACATGCAAATAATAGCGATTTATATTACAGAAATTGATGATTCTCGCCTGCATGGATGTGCTTCGCCGAGTTAGACAAGCAAACAGATAATTCGTGGTTTAAAATAATGTCGTGTAGCTGAAGTTTTTGTCGAAAATTCTCTTGAATAATAAAATTTTAAGGCTATTCTTTAGGACATTCTACTATCATTTTTCAAAATAATATAATTTGCTTAATTTAATTTTTCCTAATTTTATATAATCTATATATTTAAAACAGCAGTGTGTTTTTTGTCATCTGATCTGATCTTTCTGTGGAACAAATTTTACAAATATATTTTTTTTTAATTGAAAGCTCTTCCTTTGTAGATATGATCGCATTATCTGTTTTTTATTTAAATATCCCCACTTTTATATTTTAATTTTAAAAGCATTTTATGAAATTTCTTCAAAATTATGAAAATTAGATAGCTTTCATTATTGCAGACCAGAGAGAAATAACGAGATATTTTTAACTTTATTCATGCTATTTTCTGAAAAAAATTCAAAATTGTTGATAAAAATTGTTGTATAGGATTTAGTGGTGCAAAATACTATTAGGAGCAGAATATTATATTAGGGGCATAATAAAGAAAAATGACATACTGCTTTTGAAAACACGCATTTTTCCTCATAAATTTTCTATATTGTTTTTCCTTCTGCATGTGTACTGATACTAAGTTTCAAAGACTAGGCGAAATGTTTATTTAAGTGAAAATGAAGTCATATTTAAAAGAAACCGATCATTTTCTTAAATAAAACTAAACATTTTAACACAAATGTGTAAAAAAAACATAAATTACGGAAATTTTTACTCTCCTGAATTGAGATTAGAATCTCAAGTAAAGAGTGGGTCTGTTCACATAAAAGATGTTGCTGGCAAGCGTGACTTCAAGTTTTGAGTTAAATTGATTTTTAAATAATTAAACAAAATACAATTTTTTAAAAATGATGAATATGGATATGAGAATTGCGTATGCAAATTTTGAGAAGGTGAAAATTGCTGTTTTCATTCCGGAAATCCAAGCATAAGAGCCTCCAATGATAACCACATCCTAATAACTGATCTTTATTATATTTTACTGACCAAGTTTCTATATTATAAAGAACAAACGTATATGTGCGTAACGCTGACATTATTTTGCGAATGTCAACAATTCACAATCAAATTTTGGGTCTTGAAATTTTCGCTACTGCAATTTTTTAATCTTCTGACCATACATTTTCAATTTTCGTCGCATAGGGACAAAAATATGCTTTCAAATGCAATTTGTTTAAAAACTGTATGTATTATATTTTCTAAAATAATTTTTAAGCATGTTTTTTCTTAAGTTTATCTTCTCACGTGCCACTTTCAATACATAATAATAATAAACATTTTGCACATAAAGCAACAAACATTTTTTCAGCATTTGTTTCTGACTATTTTTGCATAACGAAATTAATACTTCCTTTATTAAAAAATAAAGGAATAATATTTAAAAAAAATCCACCAATCAAACATATCTGTGAAAAACAAATTAACGAAATTAATACTTCTTTTATAAACAAATAAAAGAATAATATTGAAAAAACACAAATCTAACATATATGTAATCGTACAATTTAAATTTTTAGATCACCAAATAGGATTGTTTTTAAAATGGAATTTGTTTGCAAAGTTCATCTCAGTTTACTGATTGTCTATGGTTTTAGAAACAATTTTAAAGCATGAAATATTTTTTAATTTATCTATATCGCGCGTAGCTCGATTACGAAAGATTAATCCGTTTGCCCTTAAAACAAAATAAAGAGTTCATCATTTTCTTATGGCTAATATCCATTAAAAAAAACTTCCCTATAAATAAATAAATAAAAAAATATAAATAAAACACAAATTTACCAGACATGTATAAGCTCTGAAATTATCCGAATATAAAAGGATCCCATAAGTAGGAAAATCTTGACAAATAACTCTTAGCATGTGGCTAATAAGAAAATATCACTTTTGATAAATTTCAAAAATGTATTTCATTGTATAATTCGTATTTTCCATATGAAAAATGCTTTTTTAATGTAAGTGGTCATAAAAAATTTATTGCATAAAAAAAATTATTAGTATTTAATTTTAAAAAAAATGTTTTCACCTATATTCTTTAACCTGAAAAGCCTGGGTACGATCACCTAGTAAATATAATAGCATCCTTTGAAGTGCATTAGGTAAAAAAGGCAATAACGATAAAATGATGATAATTACTTTCACCTAACAAGCATTGTTGAAATTTGAAAACAGATTTATTTCTTGTTCAAATAATTCTACTGAGCACAATAAAAATAGGAATTCTCAATCTCAGAAATATTCAAAATTACATAGAAACTGATTTGTAAAAGGGCTGCATCCTGTAGAGGATGTGAATTAAATGATTCTCACTACGAAAAATCTATAAAACCTACTTTGATGAGTCAGAAGTTTAAAAATATCATCAATACTTTATAACAATGGGCCTTCAATATACAATAATACCCAGGGCCTGATAATAGTCAAGGCAAACTAACATATGCTTAAAACACTCAGATTTTGAAGAATCCAAAGAAAATCAAACGTTTTAATCTAAAACTTACACTTTTCATATATACATACAAGACATAATAAAAAAAATATTTCAAATAAAATTATTTGTTCAGTCATTTTCTTAACATCACTACAAAATAAAGAACAAAACTTATTTGCATAAGCATCTTCTTATGTTTGCAATTTTATACCAGATTTACTCAATCTCTCTCAAAATCTTAATAAATCACACACAAAATCTTAAGATATTTTTTATGAAAAGAAATGCCTAACGATGAAAATTAAAGATTTTTTTATTTTATTTTCTTTATTATACAGTAAAGCACCATTTATACGTCTTTTACATTTATACGTCTTTTCAGTGCAGTCCGATTCATCCCTTTGTATTTTAATGTAGTAATGTTTCATTTATACGATGAATAACGTCGGTTATACATCATTTCTTTCATGTCTTAATCGATTTCCTCAGAATTATTTTCTCCAGGAGTCGTCTTTTTTTCTTTTCTGCTAGCAATATTTGGAGAAAGCTGAAAGACAAAGAATATGTGCTACTGCTACAGGTGTTATTCAAGTTAGTGGAACCTGTGGAGTGGATGGGACAAACAAAATGGACAGTAGGTGGACTGCATTGACATTAAAACACTTAGAACCTTTTTCGTTTCTTACAACACTAGTGAGAAAACTTCCCAAGAACTCAACTCTATACATAATGCTATACTTTATAGTCACAACGTGAATCGGCACGTTAGTTTAATAAAAATATGTTTGTACGTACCATAATGGAATAAAAAAAAGCTGTAATTCAAGTTATGTAACTTATATAAGGTTTGATAATTCTCATTTTTATTTTTCAATTTTAGAAATGATTATTTTATAATTTTTTTCCATGTTTTAATTTTTTCAATATATAGTGCATCTTAGACAACGAAAAATGGCAGCAAAATTAAATTTGACTGTAGAAATATAACGCTGTAATCATACAAAGATTTTACACCTTAGGCGACTGCAATTTCGATTGTACGTACAATGATGTACGATTGACGTACAATGTACGTCTTTCTCAGTTATGTATCATTTTAGAACGGTCCTTTGAAAGACATATAATCGGTGCTTTACTGTAGTTGGAAATATGCTGCTTTATATTTTATATATAAATAATACTAGGATTTGTACTGAATCTGGAAGAAATACTTTGAATGTTTGGAACAAAATATTTTTTCTTTTGAATTTAATGTGTATTTTTATATTTCATTCAGAGGTGAAGTTTTAAGTCTATTATGTTTTAAAATTTGGAATCCAATGTTAAAAATACAACTTCAGGTTTGCACAAGCTTTTGTACTGACTTTACCTTTAGTAAGAAAAATATGGTGAAGGGGGATGAAGAGCTTTGAACTAGTGATGAGAGAATTCAAATGAAAAATGTCTGAGCTCTTGATTTAGCCAACTTTTTGAGTGATTTCGAACTTGCACAGGAATGTTCAAATACAAACCTCTTAACATTTATGTGCACAATGAAAATTACAGTCTTTGATTGTTTTCAGTGTTCATGGTCTCGCAAGATGATCGAGTGAATGCTAGTATTTTAATAGTAGATATTTGGCGCTGTACAAGCTACTTTCTCTGTAAACTCATGGCTAGTAGTATTATTTCAATTTTCCAATTTTATTTTTTCATGTGAGTAATGAACCCAGATAAACTACATATAATTTTTATTTTAGTTATTGAACAAATAAAGTTAAATTTAAGAAAATGATTATACTAAATAAAATTATATAAATTTGTATTTTAAAAAACTTACAATAAACATTTGATGAATGAAAGGAGCAGCCATTGCTGATCCAGTCTGGAGTAGTTCTCAGTGCTATCATATTCAAGTGCAAAGTATTTGAATGAATCATTTGACTCTGAATAGTTCTTGAGAACTGAGGTTTCAATACTTTGACCATCTCAAATCGGCTCATCACTACTTTGAACTTACTTATAGCAGTTGTTGGGAGAGACCATGAAAAAACACTTTGCTTAGTGCCTCCATGTGACTTAATCGAGTGCTAACAATACACAATTACTTCCTGAAATCTTTTTATTTTAACAAATCAAACACTGACAAGCATAAAAATAGCATTTACACAAAAATTCACAGTTAGATTCATTGCAGGCCTAGATTTTGCTTATAATGTTCAAATTGTGCATCAACATTAGAAATATGGAATCCATGCACACGAACTAAAAAACTCTCAAATTTACTGATTCCTTAAAAACAATATTAAACTTAAAATAATATTTTCTTTAAAAAAAGATTATGTTTATTATATATTAATTATTACCTATTGATAATGGAATTAGGCACTTTTTGTTTATTGTCATCATTAGGTAAAGATGATGCAAGAGATTCTATTTTTTCTTCACTGTTATTATAAGCTTTCTGCAGCACAGAAGCAATCTAAAATAGATTACAACAACAGATATCAAACAATTGCAGAGCAATCATAATTTCATTCAAAAAATGTATTATAATAAGGCTATGAGTAAATGTACTTTGATAAAATTCAAATAAAAGTGTTAGGTTTCATTCAAATACAACTCAAATAAAACTGTTAGGTAAAATTATCCATTTCTCAAAATGGTATCCAATCTCAATATGGTAATACTATCACAAAGTAATATGCTGAAATTAGAATGTATTTTATAAAACTCCTTATTCAAAATGTTTTAATTATGAAAATATCTGAGTTGTCAAGAATGCAATTGATACAAATTTAAAGAACCTAATTCTATAAGAAAACTTAATTGAAAGATACAGGAAAACAAACTAAACAATAGACATTTTAGAAATGCATATATAATAAGATTATTTTGAATAAAAATTCAGTATTTTACTTATCTCTTAAGGAGATAAATGAGAGAAGTGATAAATATATATATATTTTAATCTCAATCACAGGGCTCCCAACACATTTTAGTCATCAAAAAGGGAGAAAGGGGACCATTTTTATTTAGAAGGGGGACTTTGGGGGACCATTTTTATTTTAAAAGGGGACTTTGGGGGACCATTTTTATTTAAAAAGGAGACTTCGGGGGATCATTTTTATTAAAAAAGGAGACTAAAAAAGAATAGAGTAAAAACATTGCACTAATTTTCCAAAATATGCAAGTAAATTTTTAAAATTACCCCAGAAAATATGTTAGAAGGTTATCTTTATAAGATGTCATTAAACAATGTACACAGTTTTATAGAAATACATTTAAATATCCTACTGCAAGAATATAGAAAGTATTCAATATTTCGGCATTCACCTTGATAATTCTCTTTAAAGGTAAAAAATAATGATCAGCGAATAAAAAGAGCACAGCATAATAACGATTCCTGTTGAACATTAAAATTAGATTAAGATATATATTATTAATTATTATCCTCAAACATAAAATTTAGTTTATTTCTACACAATAGAAGCTAGGGTAAGCTATAATGTTCATAGGAAAAAGTGTAGTATGGCAAAGCTCCATGGGGAGTGATCAAAACCAATATGGAATCATCAGTTATTCATAATCATCTTACATATCAAATCTGGTGAAATTTAATCCCAAACATACCATGATCTGGTTTTCACAGAAATAATTAAAATTGCAACCTAGTAGTGCCTACCACCTGTCATGAAATACACCAAAAACTAATCAGTGCCAATTTATGACAAGGATTAAATGAATGTGAATTTCATCCTAACGATGCTAAGGTATAATTATCATGTAAATTGTGAAAAATGTAACACAGCAATGCCACCTGTTGGGCCATATACACCAAAACCTAATCAGCACCTACGTGTGCTAAAGTCTAATTAAATATGGCATTTGATGAAATTCCATGCTTTAGTTTTGAGATAGAGTAGATACAAATTTTGTATCATAAACAGAGAGAGATCTTAAAAAAATAGTCAAATTGTATTGAAGGTCAATCTAAAACATGTAAATCCATAAAAAAAAAAATGGGAATTGTTTTTCATGATGCCAATATTTTCTTCTGACAAAATAGGGGGCTCTGCCCCCTACGAGCTATGCTCGACAAATTCCGTTAAGACACTGCAGACTCTAAAAACACGCTAATTTGATCCATTTTAAAAAGATTATGGAAGATTTGAATAATAATTAAACAACCAGTGATGATCTCACTGTAAACAGATTTCCATTCATTCCAACTTCATTGAGGGATTTTAAGATATAATCAGCTGCTGTTCAGACATTTAATGGCTGTTTTCTTGATTGATTAAATAAAATCAGTAAACAGCATTTGAAAATCAGCCTATATAAAATGAACAAATCAAACAGAGTCGTTGACTTTTGGAATTTTTTAAACAACATTATAAGAAAATTGTCCTAAATAACACATTTTAAATATATCGTTTTAAATCTGACGTAATTTTCACCAAAAATTTATTTTTCTCTTTAACGTTCACGTGAAAATACATTTGTTGTTTGAAAAGGAGAATTATTATTTGCACTGTCTTAGAATTGACAACAATAGTTAAAAAGATCACCACAAAATACGAAATAAATCTCTCGTGTGAATATATTTTTTTAATTTAAACTGTTTGGCAATATTATTATTTGTGCATTTTAAATGTTATGTAATTTCTCCTATTTATTGCTTTTAACTAGCATATATTAATGTTAATTTTAAAAACTTTTCTTTCTTTTTTAATATTCCCGTGTAAATACAATTTTTGTGACAAAATTTTAAATATTTTCCTACTTTTAAAATGTGATCATTGAATTCTTATTTTAAAGTTTTATTTCTATTTTTAATAGTCACATGCGAATACATTTCTAATTAAAAGGAAATAGTACTTTTTGTGCTGTTTTTACAATTGGCAACAATTTAAAATAATAACTTTATCTAAATGTGAATAAAAATATCTATTAAAATTATGAAAATTCAAATAAAAAATTTAAATAAAAATATTAGTCAAAAAATAAAATAAAATAAATGCAGTCTGCATACCACAGGCTTGTAATGTATATCCTTAGAAAAAAGGATTAAATTCCTATCCTTTTGTTCAGCTATACTTTTTTAATGGAATGATTTTGACCAACTTTAACATTGAGTAGCTCTTAAAAAGGATTCTTCGATTTAAAAACTGTCTGCACCAGCGTGTTTATCAATCATTTCTGTATAATATGAGTACTACCAATGCTCATAACTGCAGTGGTGCTGACAGAGTTAGTTACTTTTTTTTTTTTTTAAGAATATAGAAATGTATACTGAAGAGAGCCTAAGGGAAAAAAAAAAAACAAGAAGACATTGTAATTAAGAGTTCCTTTAATAGATTGGATATACTTCTCCATCAAAATTGAAAACAAAACTACATCTATAATAATAAAGCTAAAAGTTTGTGTACTAAAGAGTAGGACTGGGTGATATCAGAAATTTAATATCGCGATATATCAACGAGTTAATATCGATATTGGTGATATATCGTGATAATTACCTTAAACTGTGTAAGAATAGAAACAATGCTAATTTCGAAAAAAAATGGTACAGTAGCAGCAATTTAAGTACAAACAGATGTAGAAAGCAACGAATAAATGTTTTATACCTATATATGTTCACACAACGTCATTAAAATATGTATAGTATATATCTATGCAAAATGGAAATGTTTTAGAAAAAGAAACCAGTGTTTGATATCTGTTTGCACTGATACCATTTGTTGCATAGTATTTTTCTTTAAAAATAGTATGTTTCATTTTCTTCCTAGTTTATGGATTATTTTTATTAATAACATTTTAACTATTTAATTACTTTGAGTATAACTGAAAATATTATATATAATTAAAATAAGTAAAAGCAGGGGAAAAACTAAAATTAATTCAATGCTACGTCATGCTAATATACTTGTAATTAAGTAGGTTTCAGTGGATGATAGATGCAGCAGACATGTTGTTTTGCAATCTTTCTCTAAGGAATGAATGCATTCTTAATCGAAAAAATTCACTGTATTTATGTCTTCCTACCTATTTACTACAAATAAACAACATCAAAATCTTTCTTTTTTTAAATATAATTATTTCAAATCGCATTTCGCTACAGTTTTATACTAATTTAAATTTAGTGTTTTGATAAATATTCCTTTGAAGCTAAAATATCAAGACAGGATATGTTAAATTCATTCTAGAAAACTTCGCTCTAACGAAAATACAACAAACAGCACAGAAGAAAGAATATCAATACACAATATGAATAAGCATTGTATTCAGTATTATAGTAGACATTACAGCCTGGGAAGCTCTTTTTAAAAACAACGAATCATCATAGTGAACGAGTGCTTCAACCTTGACTTTTCCCCAACTTGACGAGAAACAATAAGTGGGTAAGTGTGATCACAGATCGCACAGAGAGTTTCGTTTAATATTCCTTTCAAAACACTTTATTCTTTAATTAATAAAGCCGTAGTTGATAATTTATAATTATTAAATCCTTAAACACCGCACATAAAATGCTTTTAAAAATGCCAAGGCTTAAAAAAAATTTGCACCCCTCCCCCCAAATTTCTCGCAGCATTCTTTTTAAAACGTTTTATTATGTGTTATAAACTATCTTATAGTTTCAAACAGATTGCATGTTAGATTTCCAAATTTAAATAAAATAGAGTTATTTTAGTTCCACATTCCACCCCCAGGGACCGCACACTATTCTTAACAAAATTGTATCTGAACGAAACTTCGTTAAGAAACCTATCCGTAGATATATTAGTCAAGAAGGTGACGGTCTTAAACAGCAATTTAAGATATTTTCTGAAATTACTATTCGAAAATACTGGTATTAACACTTATGAAATTTTTATATTGAACAAGTAGCATTTATCTAAGGACTCCGTCAAAAAACCGCACATAAAACGGTAAAAAACGTTAAGGTTTAGAAAAAAAAAACTAACTGCCCCCCCCCTCCCCCCCCCCCCCCCCGAAATTTTTCACGCCATTATTTTTAAAAGTTTTTATTATATGTTATAAAGAATCTTAAAGTTTCAAACAGATCGCCTTGTTAGATTTCCTAATATATATAAAATCGCAGTCTGTTAGTTCCACATTCTACCACCAGGGAGCTCACTCTATTCTTAACAAAAGTGAATCTGAACGAAAGTCCTTTCTACAACTTATCCGTTGATACATTAGTCAAGGTGTGGCTGTCTTAAACACCAATTAGTGGTATCAACATGAAATTTTTTACATTGAATAAGTAATATTTATCTCATCACGCTGTCAAAAAAACCGCATGCAAAACGGTAGAGAACGCTACAGTTTAAAAATGGCTTTAAGCAAGAATTTAAGATATTTGCTGAAATTACTATTCGAAAATAGTGGTATCAACAATTTTGAAATTTTTATGTCGAATAAGTAAAATTTATGCAGCATTTTTATAAATGTGACACCGTTCTGAACAATGCTTTAAAAGCGATCGGAAAATTGCCTAAAATACACAAGTTAGAGACCGGAGGGGTAAATATACTTTTTTTGAAATTTTTATGATTTGTTGTGTGATCGCAAATGTTCAGTTATAAGTATGCAAAATTTCAAGTCTCCAACTTAATTAGTGACTGAGTTAAAAAAATTGCTTAAAGTACACAAGTTAGAGACCAGAGAGGTAAATATAAGACTTTTTGAAATTTTTATGATTTGTCGTGTGATCACAAGTGTTCAGCTATAAGTATGCAAAATTTCAAGTCTGCAACTTAATTAGGGGCTGAGTTAGAAAAATTGCTTAAAATACACATGTTAGAGACCGGGGGATATATAAGACTTTTTGAAAGTTTTATGATTTGTCGTGTGATCGCAAGTGTTCAGCTATAAGTACTCTGATTCGTGGCTTGCAAGTCGAGCATCGCAGCTGTTGGGCTATGAACTCAATAGCCAGCTATATTCTGTATCAACTGGAACTCAGCAATAATCAAAACTCGTTTGATTATTCATGACATATCAATAGCTGTAGTTATATCAATATGTATGGACCAATGTCAACGGCGGGAGAAGAAGGTTGATAAGTGTTATTCAGTAGTGCGCAGCCAAGCAGTGGAATAAACTCGAAGTTTTAAGTGAAGGAATATTGCAATAATTGGGATATTTCTAGAGATAATCAGCGAAAAGAAAGATAATCGAGATAGGTTTTTTGTTTTGGAGTGGATGGAGGGTGAAAACATTGTAATGGAATATTGGGCTATGTTTTTCGGGGCTGTGGCGGTGTGAGCAAAACATTATTATTTTACTAGGAGACTCTGCCCCCTGCAAGCTATGCTCGCCAACCCCCCGTTCAGACACTGCAGAATCTAAAAACACGCTAATCTGATTGGTTTTAAAAATATTAGAGAAGATTGAATTATACTGAAAAAAGCTGTGCAGATTTCCCTGAAAAAGGGTTTCCGTTCAATTCCCTTTGAAAAATAGCGTTACCTTACAGTAGCCAGCCGTGAAACAAAGCAGTACTCTTAAATACTCTACTGCAATTTTTATACCGTTGTATTGGGGGAAAAAAAGTACTTTTAAATGCAATTTGTTTGAAAACTGGATCTCCATTTATTTTTGAAATATTAATTTTTTTGTAGATTTTAGCGACATTTGTTTAATTTTGGCAACTCAAGTATTCCATTTCTATAGAAAGTAAATGAAAAATAGTTGGAAAATTGCAATTATAGCTTTCTGTTGCCATTTTCCCATAAAAACTGAAAAAAAGTACTTAAAATGCATGCTATTTTGAAAAAATATAAATGAATGATTTCTGATAAAACATGGAGCTACTAGAAACTAAATTTAATTTTAAGTATCTATATTAATATTAGAAACAAATGAAGGCATATGAATCATTAGATAGCCGATATTTTTTGTCCAGTTTCTTGACATTTAGTGATAGTGACGTCATATGCGTACTTTACAGTAGATGTTGTTTACTGGATCGCAAATGAGGAATTCTTCAGCAGATGCGGACGACGTCACTTTATATAAAGTAAAAGCGTACGTTTTAAGTCTTAACCCCTTGGGGACGAGCGACCGGAATCCGTGCCGCGTAAGGTGCTCAGAATCAGTGATTATTCTCACCAGTAAATTTTTATTGCAAATTTTGCCTTATTTAATCCGAGCATTATCCTGATTCAATGAGGCAAAAATTTCTGTTTAAAAAAAACGGTGATAAAACATTAAAAATTATGTAAAAGATGCTCGTCCCAAAGGGGTTAAAACTGAAATATGTTTTGTACTATCTATATATATAAAAAAAGTCTGGATTTTGTATTAATCAACGCGCAGCCAAAACTACTAAACCTAAAATCTTGAAAATCGGGGTAAAAATACTTCTTATGATATAGAGTGCCGCTAAGAAAGGATTTTCCAAAATTCCACCCCTAAGGGGGGTAAAAAAAAGAACGAACTTAAAAAAAATTCCTTAAAAATCTGATTTTATGGTTATTTTCCAACTGATAACATATTTTGGTGTATTTTTGTATGCTGAATCGAATGGTACTAACAAAATTCTTTTAAGCCCAGTAGTTCGAGAGATATTTCATATTTTTCTAATTTGGCACTATCTTCGGCGCCAAAACCTGAATTTTTCAAGTGATAATTTCTAAAAACTCATTCTTTTCCTTCTGTTACTATAGCAAGGAAAAAAATTCAAATTGAATAATTTTTTAACCAATCCTTTTGGTTAAATAAAAACAACTTCGTCAATTAGAAAAAAAAAAAATTCAAACTCCCCAAAAACTAAAACTAAATAATAATTTAAAAAAACCGTGGTACTTTTTCGTTCTAATTTTCGTCGCGATACCATGCCAAAATGTATGGTATCCCGCTATTTATTTCAACCCTAATCGTGCAAACGATTTTTATTGCAAACCATGCCACACATTAACATTTGCTAATTGTTGAATGTGAATATTTTTATGCAGGAATTTTTAATGATGGAATTTATTTTATTTCATCATAATCTCGCAAAACTTTTTAATTTGTTATTTTTTTAATAGAAAATATTTATTACTGATACTGATATAGATTTTACCATTTTGCAGTTATCTGATGATGAGGAAGCTACAATAAAATTATTTCAGAAGTTAGGAATTATACATATAAAAATGTTTTGTTCAGAAAACCATGAATTTATTTAACTGAATAACAAACATACGACTTGTGTGCTTGACATAAAGCCCGCTTATAAGTCGGAGACAATATAGCACAAGAAAATATTACAACACAAGAGAAATACACCCTGGGAGTTCCACACAAAGTGTGTGTGCAATGGAACCAGCGGGAATCGAACCCACAAACTCTTGCGCACAAGCGATTAGCTGACTGGTGCTTTGACCACTCAGCCGCAGAGCCCCAAAACCACGAATGACTTCATCGAAAGGATGAAATGTTTACTGCAATGTGAGACATACGTATTACGTACGCCATGCTTCAGTAGTAAAAGACATTTACAAATTCAAGACTGCAGTTTAAATTGACTATATTTTATTACTTGCAAAATATTTATTTAATCTTATATTTTAAGTATTTATTTTGGTACCCATCGACCAATTTCGCCAAATTATATAAATCACCAAACCACTCGCCAAATTATACAAATTGACATAATTTTTATTTTAAATAACGAAAGAACAAATAAATTAGTATAACATTAATAAAAATACATTTAAAACGTCGAAATAAAAATCACTTGACGTAAATACGTGTAACTTGCTTAAAGTCAAGTGAATGTGACATTTACGATTAACCATTATTGGCATTTAATCTTATAGTTTGGCAATAGATTTTTGGTCGACGAGATAACCAAGTAGTACCATTATTTTTATTGATTTAAAAAAATGGTAGGTCAAAGTCTGTATTTTTCAAAAGTTATATTTTTTAAATGTTCATTTTTTTTTATCAACAAAATTATTTATTTATTTATTTTTTTTTTCAAATGTATCATTTCATTTTTGTGCCAACTAATACGCTTGGTGACAATGGTGTTGGCATAACAGGGAAATACCAAAACAGTTACTGATTTTATTTCAAATGTAAAGAAAAAGGTTTAATGAGCAATAAATATTGTAAACATGCTTATAACTCAAATTCTACTGAACATAATTTTGTAGAACTTACACTGTTAAATAGTAAATTTGGTTTATAAATGGTTTAATATAAAAACCATCATTCTAAGTTGCTAAGGGAGTTCTAAAATTAGGTGAACTCGATTATGAAAGATTTCAAGTCAACTAATTAAATGCATAGTAAGTTAGATAATATTTCAGGTATTTTTTCAATATTTATCATATCATTCTGTGTTGTTTAGTTAAGGAGCTATGCGGAAAAAGTTCTCAGTGGTACAGTAAAGAAAATTGGAAGATATACGCTACAGAGATAGGGTATGCTAGAGAGTATATATGCTATAGTTATGGAAGTTGAGCTGAGTTCCTTAAAAAATTCAGAAGTGATGCAGTATATACCTACCCATACCTCCCAGAGAGTTCTATAATCAAGTTAACGCGATTATGAAAGTTATATTTAACTATCTCAATATATATATATAATGCAAAGAGAAATTTCATTCCGGCAGCTTATATATTGAGTTCTGCTGAACAGATTTTGACGCGACTTACATTGTTAGTTAAATAATTTTTCAGAAAAGATGTTAGTATAAAACATAACGTTTTGCGTTGCTTAGTTAAATAATTATGGGGAAGGTTCTAAATCAGATGAACCCAATTTTGAAAGATTTGCTTTTTTTAAAGGTTCCACTGAATGAATTTTTATGGGATTTAAACTATTAATTATATCATTTTTAGGGAAGGTTTCGTTATATTTTCCAGTTTAAAAGATTCTGCTAAATGGATTTCGATGCAACTTGATCGGTTAGTTAATGTTCCAGTGAATGTTTTAGTATAAATCACATATCATTTGCTGTTGCTTGGTTGTTAGGTTGCTTGATTGTAGAATTATAGATGAAAGTTCTAGAATCAGGCGAACCCAATTATTATGAACGATCAGCCTTTTCAATAAGTCCAATTAACAGATTCTGATGAGACTTGCATTGGTAATTTTTCATGAACGCTTTTAGTATATTACATATTGTTCTATTGTTCTGTACCGAATCCTACACTAACAGATCAACTAAAGAAATTGGTCCTTAACAGTCTAAATTTTGTATGACTCAATAAAAGATATAATAGCGTAATGACATTCATATTGCTTTCAGCAATTCAGTTGGATACACCAGGTAAATGTCCATATTGCTTTAAAACGCATGATAAAATTCACAGATATATTTCGTTTCATTCAAGATTTCTTTAGAAAAACCGACCAGCGTAGCGGGCGAAGGCGGCTAGTATATATATATATATTTTTATTTTCTTCGTCGGGGGCGACACTAAATTCTGAAAAAGCAGAATTCCTGTTTTCTAGTTTATTTGTTCTTTCGTTATTTAAAATAAAAATTGTCAATTTGTATAATTTGGTGATTTATATAATTTGGCGAAATTGGTCGGCAGAATAACTAAGGAGTACCGTATTTTTTAATTATTTTCTATTATTTTTAAAAGAAAATAACCAAAAAAAAAAAATAATTAACTATAGAACAAAACAGTTTATATAATTTAAAAAAAGAAAACAAAACTAAATAAACATTTATTATTAAATAAACAACAATAGCTGGGTTATCATGTCAATCAAAATAATGCCATTTTGGTGCCAATTAGGTACCCCGTTGCGTATATGACATCTGTGCCTAATATTTTTCTTTTTGTTTTGTTTAAAAAAAAAAGAAGGGAAAACCATCAATTTTAAACATTTCAATTTTAAATGAATGTTTTGTATTTTAAATAAAATGAAAGAAAGGATTATATTTTAAATGAAATTAATGAAATACAAAGAAATGCGACGGGGAAAATGTTTGGCGGTTCATCACCTGCATCCCGCTAACATAAAAATACCTAGTTCTTGATTCCTCTATCAGAATCTTTCGATTTGGCGAAAGATTGTTCAAGTAAATTGAATTATGAATAAAAGTAGCATGATACATTTCTTAGCATACATTTAAGTGAGGCCGAACTGGTCGCCAAATTAGTTTAAAATAATAACCTTTTCTAAAGTATGAAAAAATAAATATCTGTTAAGATTAAAATTTGAGTTACCATCTTTAGAGAAAAGCATTGAAAATTAGAAAAAAAAAATAATATCTCGAAAACTAAGTCGAATTTAAAAATTCTAATACCAGTTTTGAAATCTGCGGATCAATACGGATTTTTGGTGTTAATTTTATCGCAAAGTATTCCATATTTTAGGAGAAATCGCCATGAAACATAATTAGTTGTTTAATCAGTCGTTTCGTAGAATAGTTTCATAAATTCGTTTTATAATATCCGTTTCATAAATTCGTTGCATTAGGATTTTATATATACTAGGGGATCGTACCCGGGCTTCCCGGGTTAAAGAATATAGGTGAAATCATTTTTTTAAATTGAAAACTAATAATTTTTTTATATTCCATAATATTTTTAGATTGACAACTTACATTAAAAAAGCATTTTTCATATGGAAAATACAAATTATACAATCAAATTTTTGAAATTTATCAAAAGCGATATTTTCTTATTAGCCGCATGCTAAGAGTTATTTGCCAAGATTTTGCTACTTATGGCATCCTTTTATATTCTGATAATTTCAGAGCTTATACATGTCTGGCAAATCTGTGTTTTATTTATATTATTTTATTTATTTATTCATAGGGAATTTTTTTAATAGATATTAGCCGTAAGAAAATGATGAAGTCTGTATTTTGTTTTAAGGGCAAACGGATTAATCTTTCGTAATCGAGCTCCGCGCGATATAGATAAATTAAAAAATATTTCATGCTTAAAAATTTTTTTTTAAAACTATAGACAATCAGTAAACTGAGATGGACTTTGCAAAGTTATTCCATTAAAAAAAAAAAATCCTATTTGGTGATCTAAAAATTTAAATTTTACGATTATAAATATGTTAGATTTGTTGTTTTTTCAATATTATTCTTTTATTTGTTTATAAAAGAAGTATTAATTTCGTTAATTTGTCTTTCACAAATATGTTAGATTAGTGTTTTTTTTAATATTATTCTTTTATTTGTTTATAAAGGAAGTATTAATTTCGTTATGCAAAAATAGTCAGAAACAAATGCTGAAAAATGTTTGTCGCTTTATGTGAAAAATGTTTATTATTATTATTATGTACTGAAACCAGCACGTGATAAGATAAACTTAAAAAAAATCATGCTTAAAAATTATTTTAGAAAATATAATACATCAATCAATTAAGATAAAGTTTTTAAACAAATTGCATTTGAAAGTAAATTTTTTCTCTATGCGACGAAAATTGAAAATGTAACGATGGTCAGAAGATTGAAAAATATACTTTATAAAGATACTCTAAATTTTTGTAAAACATTGCGTTTTATCAGTGTGTGATTTCGATTACATTATTTTTAAATGTGAAGCATTTTCACCTGTGAAGAGTTTCAAAGCAGCTGGGCTGTGAAAATGACGCACTTCTACAAAACATAATTCAGGTTTAAGAAATAAAATACACGCTTTTTTATAAAATGACGTCATTTGCATCCGCTAAAGCAATCCATTTTTACAATCCAGTTTTAAACTTCGTCTATAGAAAAGTGTGCATATGACGTCATTAGCACAGAATAACAGACAATATTCTTGACGTAGGCCCTATTTTAATTTCAATTTTTTTTTAATGTTTTATGAGAAAATGGCAACAGAAGGATACAGTATCTCCTATTTTCGACTATTTTCCGTTTACTTTTAATGACTTTCAATGAAATGAGGTACTTTTGTTGCCACGATAAGAAAAGTGGTATTAAAAACTACAAAAAAATTAATATCTCAAAAATAAATTGAGATACAGTTTTCAAACAAATTGCATTTAAAAGAGCATTTTTTTCCTTATACGACGGTGTAAAAATTTAAAATGTGCGATGTTTAGAAGTTTAAAAAATTGCAGTAGAGAAAATTGCAAAGCCAAAATTTTATTTCAAATTTCAAAGTGTTGCCATTCGCAAAATAACGTATGCGTAGCAACCTGTTGTGTTGCTTTTGAATTGCATGAGACAATCAATATTTTTGCGAAAAATGAAATCTTAATTTTATTGTAAATTTAGAAAGCCATTACAATATTAATTTTATTAAACACAATATTTCAAATAATAAGTTATATTTACAATTTAAGTCAAAACTTTCCTAATAAAAATGCACATATATTATAACTTTATTTACCTAGAGCTTTTCGCTCTTCCAAGATTTTGCTTCGAATTTAGGAGTTGGTAGAAAGGATGTCATTTGGGTCATCTCCTACAAAAATGAATTTGTTTGGCGAATTTATTCAGAAGCATTTTATATTTATGAATTAAAGTAAATATTTAGAGAATTATTTTTTTTCTCGCTAAAAGATTTCATTTTTAATGTCCGCTTCTGAAATGTTTTATTAGCCATCTTAAGGGAATAGTTGAAAATCTACTTTTCGACTTTAAATTAAATGAAAATAACGTACAATGTTTTTTTCTTTTGACGTCAACAGAATTTATCTCAATATTCCAGTCGAGAGTCGAATTTGTGTTTCTAAAATAAACGGATTCCCGAAGCTTGAATATGTGTCAGTTTGTATTTCGTGAAATTTTCTTGAAAACTACAATAATGTTTTCACTATTTAGTCAAATAAGCGTTAATTTGAATTTAAAAATGATTTCAAACAATGATACCTAATAATCCTTGTCATTTTCCCTTTTCTTACTTTCATCCACAAAAATGGAGCAATTTTATTTTCCATCATTACAGAAATGACATTAAAAATAACGTAAAAATTTTTATCAAATTTTAAAATTCTACGACCACTTTTCACATCCTCGGACCCATGTGGATACCTGGCCTTAATTTGATCACCCAACATTCCATATTCTAGGAGGAACAGCTGTGAAATACAAACGGATAGTCACTTTTTAATATAATAGATTGGTGAAGTTTTAATTTCGCTATAAAAATTAGTCAGGGACAAATGCTGAATTATTTATATTATTTTAACTGCAAATGGCTTATTTCGTAATGGAGCCTGTACGCAATGGATATAGATTAAAACACATTATACTTGAAAATTATTTAAAAAGACATAATAAATAAATAAATTAAGATAAACTTTTCAAGCAAATTGCATTTGAAAGTAGATTTTTTCCCTATATAACGGGTGTAGAAATTGAAGATGCGCGATGTTTAGAAATTCAAAAAATTGCAGTAGTAAAGATTGCAAAACCGACATTTAATCGTCAAGCGTTGCCATTCTCAAAATGACGTCAGCCTTATGCACAGACATATTTTTCCTTTACAATATAGATAGATTTTCAAACGTATTCCGTTTGTCAGCTAAAACTTTGCATGTGAAAATGTATTCTTTTGGCTTGAGGTTCTAATTTCAGTACCGTGAAGTACAAATTCCAGAAACTGATGTCTTTTAGATGTATTCGTGTAAAAATATATAGTTTTATCAAAGTAAAGGATTGTTTCTTTTAAATATGGCACTTACTGAAGCATTACGCCAAGTGTCTCAAATTCGGTATCAGCCGAATGAAAATATATTGTGACATTAGCTTTATGAGCGAAAATGTTTTTTAAACAGTGACGTCATTTTCTGTTCAGACTTAAAATAAAGTTATTTTTAATTGTAATGAGTAAATGGTATCATTAATGATAAATAAACCCCAATATTTCTTTTTTTTTTTTCTGCAACAGTGGAAATAATACGATTGCTACCATTTTGATGAAATTTAAAAAAAAAAACATTTCAAATTAAATTAAAAATATAAAAGTGGAAATATTTAGAAAAATAGCTAATGCGAGGACATCTACAAATGAACAGCTTTCATTTTAAAAAAAAGAATTATTAGCAAAATTAGTACAGTAGAAAGTTCAGGGAAGATGTCTAAAAAAGCTATCTTGTGTTTTCAATGCATAGATTATTTTTCCTCTTTTACTTTAACAGTTGCCTAGCAACTCTATTTCATACAAATTATATTTAAAAGCACATATTTTTCCCAATTCGACTCTAAAAATTTAAATTGTTCAATTAAATATATGTTAAATACGTGCTTTTTTATACATTATTCTTTTATTTATTTATTGAGAAAGCTTTAATTTCATTGTACAAAATTAGTGGGAGAGAAATTCGGAACTTTTTTTATGTACAAATTGTTTATTAATATTTCGCAATGGAGCTGGCATGGCAAAATCATTTAATTGACAAATAAAAGCGAAATAAAGCCAAAACTCACTGGGTTTTATAACAGACGATATTCTTGACATAGCACGTATTTTAATTTCAATTTTTTTCTGGTTTTTATGAGAAAATGGCAACAAAAAGATACAGCAATCTACTATTTTCATTTCCTCCCCTTTAGTTTCAACATGACTTTCAACAGAAATGGAGTACTTCAGCTGCCACAATTACAAAAAAAGTAATAAAAACTACAAAAAAATTAATATCTTAAAATTAAATTGAGATACATATTTCAAACAAATTGCATTTAAAAGAGCATTTTTTTTCCTTATACGGCGGTGTAAAAATTTAAAATGTGCGATGTTTAGAAGTATAAAAATTTGCAGTAGAGAAAATTACAAAACCAAAATTTTATTTCAAATTTCAAAGTGTTGCCATTCGCATAATGACGTATGCGTTACACACAGATATGTTTGTCCTTTATAATATAGATAGGGTAGATTTGGTTTTGAGATATTCTATGCTCTTTTTTAGCGGCTCATGTTCAAAATTCCAATTAGCTCAAAACATTGTTATTTTATTGGGATATATCAATAGAGTCAAGGTTTAGATATTGTTATTGTGATATTTAAAAAATATCAATATCTGTTGATATATTGATAAATAATCCAGCCCTACTACAGAGATTGTTGCACATAGAGCTACAAGATTTGCAGGAAGATACCACCTGTATATCTAAATTAGTTTTTGGATTTTTTTATTACATTCTTTTATGAGATTTTTATATTAATGTAATATTTTTTTTTTTTCCCTCTTTTCAATAAAGTTTATTCGAAATTTGTACAACATTTTAAAAATCTTTCACAAATTTTTAATGTGAATTTCAGCCTTCTTTTGCATTCTGTGACAATTTTTCTGACATTCATAAAAGAAATTCAGTTTCAAACTTTTAGCCCTAATGTAATAAATTTTGTCCTAATATGATTGTGTCGTCAGATTTCAATTTTTAACTAATTTTAGCCCTCCTTTTTTTGTATGTATATATGTGTGTTCTGCAACGATTTTTTCCACATTAGAATCCAGTTTCAATGTTTTAGCCCAATATAGTAAATGTTGTCCTCCTTTTAATGAAGCTTATTCAGAATTTGTACTGCAATTTTCGAATTTTTATACAATTTTTTAAATCTTAAAAGGAATCCAGTTTCAATATTTTAGCCCAGTTTAATAAATTTTGCCATACTTTGAATATAATTTATCCAGAATTGGTACAGCATCTTTCAAAATTTTTGTTATGCAGTTTGAGGTTTTTTTTTTTTTTTTTTTTGCATTTTGCGATAATTCTTTAACATTCGGTTTCAAAAACTGGTCATTTGAGTAACAGGTTTGGCTAAGACAAATCTATTCTTGATAAATGGAAAGTGGGTAATAATAGAAAAGTCTCCCCTACATTTTGTTTTGTGGAGGATAAATAGGACAATTCTGACAATTTCGTATTGTTTCCAAGAACATAAAAAAGGATTTTTCTTTTTATGAGGTAATAAGCTGTTAGCAGGGCCAGCAAAATATTGCACAAGGAGGTTGAAGTAATTTTTTTTTTTTTTTTTTTTTTTTGCGGTGATTTTTTTCAGTCACTGAAAAGGGGACTAGGGGGACCAAAATGCATAAAAGGGGACTAAAGGGGACCTTCTTTTAAAAAGGGGACCATTTGGGAGTCCTGCAATCATACTGTATTTTATTATAGTTTTCATCCACATCAACACTTCAGTACTTCTTTTTTATAATGGCCTTGATGCTCTATTGTTGGTGGTGCAGTTTATGCTAAGAACAAAAGATTTGTTGCCAAATGATATAAACAACTATGGAATAAAACTAATGAACTGTACTATTGTACTTGTTTATGAGGTATTAAAAAACTGCTTAGTTACACATATTAGAGGAAAGTAACTGTATATAGAAGATAAATTATTTCTGTTTGTATATAACAATGGATAATGGTACTTCTCCATTATCTAATCGACAACTTTCCAAAAAAAACCTACCGTTAAACTATAGAATTTAGAATTTAACACCAAAAATGTACGATACCTTGATGTCAGATTTATTACATTTGTTTGTTTTGTTACAACATCAAGTTATTTTTAATTCAACATTTATCTACCACATATTTCCATGTATAAGCCGAGAATTTGGAGGCATTTTTTTGTCTTCAAATTAAGGATGGGGGGTGGGGGGGAATTTCTAAAATTGATATTTAAAAAAAAGGGTAAAAAATAATTACAAATTTCTAAAAATATTTTAATACTCCATTCTTTTACAGTGAAAAAAGTCACAAATCATCGTTCACTATCCATGTCATCATCAGAATTTTAAAGCAACTCCTTAACCACTTCACTGGCAACAGGTATGGGGAAACAGTGCTTTTACCCCCAACTTATCTCGGGGCAAATGGTTAAGTGGTTAAAATCACTTTCTTTCATTGGTACATCAGGATGAATATAGTCTGTGTCTAATTCATCATCATCACCATCAGGGATGTAGTGGAGGGTATACGGGGGTATACGCCGTATACCCTCTGGATTCTTTTAAGGAACACCGTATACCCTCTGTTTCTGAAGAAAGCTATAGTATATATACACTAGGGTATACCCTCTGCCTTGAGTGTATACCCTCTGCTTAGAACGTATACCCTCTAGTTTTTTTACGACTACACCCCTGATCACCATCTCCTTCAAAAATAGCATCATCCCCAGTTCTATCCATTGCATTATTGATGCAACATTTTTATAAAGATCGGACGATCATTTCAAGGGATAACTCAAGCCAAGCTTCCTTCACCCATTCAGAGATAGTGACGACAATATCAACTTTTTATTAAATTACTGCCATTTGTCAGAGCTGCATCCCCAGATAACACACATTCAGCCCATTTTGAATGAGTCTGCCTTTAAATAGATTGTTTAGACAAACATCCATTGGTTGAAAAAAAGAAGTAAGGCCACTAGGAATCATAGCTCCCGATGATCTCATCTCACAGGAAAGTTGTTTTACTTTTTCTGTGTAGTGTGCTTTAAATGCATCTGAAACAAGCGGAGAAAGTTCTCTTAAAAAACGTTCTTTTATTTTACCCTATACATTTTTAAGCCAATCTACAATTCCATTTTCATTCATCTAACCTTTCTGTTGGACACGGACAATACCACCACTTAGGAAATATATCCCCTTAAGCAATGTTTTCCATTTTAAAGTTATCATTTGAGATAAACGTGTTCTCGTCCAACATGCAGCTTAAAGCAACTGAAGCGTGTTTTCTCACGATTAGTTGTTCCAATAAAAACAGTTTTTACACCTTTTTTTCTCCACTGCGCTATTTGTTGGGAAATCAAAGCATACAGGAGTTTCATCCATGATTCTTATTTGTGAAAGTAAGTTATGTTTACAGTCGAACCTCGTTATAATGAACTTCAAGGGACCGAAGGTTTTGTTTGCTATAACCGAACCGTTAAGAAAAATGTTAGAGTTCATAAAATGTATAGATCATTTCATTAGTTGCTATGTGTATATTCAATAATGATGTATTAAAAAAAGATAAAATCTATTAAATATCATCATTAATGAATAAAATTGACTAAGATCAATAACATTAAACTGACACAACACATACTAATTAAATTAACTAACAATGAAGACAAACAGAAATAAATTCATTTTACCTTTAATTGTTACTCACTGTTTTGATACAGAAATAATTGGTAATCTGCTGCTGACGTGATGCTGATTTCAAAAACATGTTATGAATTTCTTTACTTCTAGTACATCAAATGACTCAAACACTCTTTCTTCCACTGTTTCTGCAGACAAAAACTTATTAATTACATGCATCGCTGCTGTAACATCTGAGATTGTGGGGATTTCATCATTTATGTGCTCCTCTTCATCAGCATCAGATGCAGAATCTTCAATTTCAGAATGATTCATTTTAATTTCTTCCACAATCTCTTCATCAGTCGGATCTTCACATGTAATGACTTCATCATCACATGTTTCAAACAACTGCATGTCACAAACTGAAAATGATGAAATTTTGTGCTTTTCTATCCACATCGCGATAGGTACCGTATTTACCCGCGTATAAGTCGAGAAATTTTGGACAAAAAAAGACTTTAAAGTTTGGGGGGTCGACTTATACGAGATTCCTTTTTTTTTAAATTTAATTTTACCAGAAGTCAAAAATGCCCTTCTGAAAGACAATTATTCTCTTTTCGCATTCCATAACAGAATGACGTTGTTTACTGTCGATTTCCATACCATGAGAAAAAAAGAGGAGACTGAGTGATGGGTTTGGTCCTGGCGATTAATGTACGCCTGCTACCCCCCCCCCTCCACCCTCTGACAGATCAGTGGATAAAACTCCGAGCTCCGAGAATGTATCACCTCTATGTGCAATTGAATCGTCCGCGAGTGGCTAGAAACATGTGACTCTCTAAAAATATGTGACCCGTGTAATATCTTGGGTGTTCTTGATAGTACACATATTCATTATTTCTACGTTTAACTTACTGCACTTTTTCTCCTTGTTTCTGCTGATATGGCTGATTTAGTTATTAGAAAACAGAAACGCAATTCATACGCAGCTGGATTTAAACTTAAAGTTATTTCTTTTGCGGAAAGAGTCTAACAACTGTGCTGCTTCTCGTCAGTTTGAGGTTCACGAAAAATTGATTCGTGATTGGCGAAGCTAGAAAACATCCCAAAATCAAAAAAAGCTTTGCGACGTGGAAAATCGCCCTTCCCAGAACTCAAAAATGTTTGCATGGTTTTATTGTCACTAGAACTGGCATACGTTTACGAGCAATGAAGCTTCCAAAAGAAGAAAAGTATAGTGTTCCAAACACGTTTCGTGCATCAGAACATTGGTGCACTAGATTTAAGATTCGTCATGGTTTGACTTTACGCCAGCGCACTAAACTGGAACAAAAATTACCATCTGACTTGGAAGCAAAGATTATGAAATTTCAAAAATACGTCATCGATCAAAGAAAAATTAAATCTTTTGAACTTTGAATAGGAAATATGGAAAATCCTCTACCAGAAAATAAAACAGTGAATTACAAGGGGGAAAAAGAAAAAGCATTTTGGTAAAAACGACTGGGCACGAAAAAATCCGTTTTACGGTCGTTCTTTCCTGTTTGGCCGACGGTAATAAGCTTCATCCATTGATTATTTTTAAAAGAAAAACGTTACATTTCCTTCTGGTGTGCTGATTCGAGCCCATGAAGAGGGGTAGATGGATGCTGACGGAACAGTCGACTGGCTTAAAAATGTGTGGGGTAAAACACAGAGTATGAAGATCTATTAAAATCTCCTTACTCTGTGGGGTAAAAGACCGGGAGCTGTTTTCAAAAAACATTCCCTTTTAGTTTACGACTTGTTTTGTGGCCACTTTTCTGAAAACGTGAATAAAGCGACAAAAGAACTGAAAACGACTGTAGCTGTAATCCGGGGAGGTTTGACATCCGTCCTTCAACCCCTAGACATTTGCCTCAAAAAGCCCTTCAAAACAAATGTTAGAAAATGTTGGACAGAGTGGATTTCATCTGGTTGTCCAACATTTACAAAGGGCGGTAACATTAGAAAGCCCGACACTGCATAATTGCCCAGTGGGTTAAAGATGCGTGGAATCAAATTCCTTTCGAAATGATTATAAAATCGTTCAAGAAATGCTGCATAAGCAACGAACTAGACAGCACAGAAGATGATGCCAATTTCGCATGTGATAATGACGAGGAAGAATGTCGCGATACAGAGATTGAAAACGTGTATCGTGATGAGCCGATAACGACGGAGGATTTTTGTGAATTGTTTGGCGAATCCGATACTGAATCGGACCTTGAATCAGTTTAACTTTGTATATTACTTTAGTATTTTATTATCTTCATTATTACATATTTAATATTTTTTTTTCATATGATTTCGAATAAATGAAAAAAAAATTAAAGTTTCTTTATTATTGTACATTTAGTACTTTCCTTTTTTTTCCATGTGATTTTGAATAATGTATTTTAAAAAAAATTCAAATTTCTTGATCGGAAAAGAGGGGGGGTCGACTTATACACGGGATTTAAAAAAATTCAAATTTCTTGATCGGGAAAGTAGGGGGTCGACGTATACGCAGGTAAATACGGTAAATCTTCATCATCCTCTTCTTCAACATTCATTGTATCTTCAATATTCTTTGCTAGGCCTACATGTTGAAAACATTTTCTAATTGCAGAATCCGTAACAAACCGCCAAGATTTTTTGAGCATTATAAGTACACCAAGAAAAGAAACGTCACATTTTACATTTTTATCATATCCCTCTAAAATTCATAAAATGAGCTGCTTCCTGTAATGACATTTAAGACTTCTCATGACACCCTGGTCCATAGGCTGAAATACAGATGTTGCATTCAGGGAAAGAGTACAATTCTAATCGATTGAAACTGTTTATCGATTTTGTGTGCACTACAATTGTCAAGCAGAAGTAGAATATTCTGCTTTTAGCTGATAGTTCATGATCACACTTTTGAAGCTCTTTTTCAAACAGTTCCTTAGTCATCCACACCTTGTGGTTTGCTTCATAAGCAACAGGAAGTTGTATGATATTTTTGAAGCATCTGGGGTGCTTAGATTTTCCTATCACTAGAAGCTTACAACGATCAGTACCACTCATATTGGCACACACAACAAATGTGATTCTGTCTTTTGAAAATTTTCTGCCATTACGTTTCTCTCTATTAAATTTTAATGTCTGGTTTGGTGACATCTTGTAAAACAGTGCAGCTTCATCAGCATGATATATGTCATTCTCGTCATATTTATGAGAGATTTCATTCCAAACTTTTTCTTTCCATGTATCGATGTCGGATGTTGAAACACCTCCTGAATTTTCCGACAATGTTTCTGGAAGATATGATGTTCTGCTTTTTAAATCTGTCAAACCATCCATTAGAACATGAAAATAGAATTCCAAATTTACTGGAAAATTCATCAGCTTTTGACTGAAGCATTTTCCCAGAAACTGGTACATTTCGGCTTCTTTGAATGCTAAACCATTTTAATAAAGCCTCTTCCATTTCTTGATGTTCAGCTTTTCTCAGTTTTTTTGGGAGGAGTTCAAATTTTTCTTGAAAGCAGAAAGTATGCTTTCTCTGTTTTTCCATATTGTTCCAACTGTAGATTTCGATAAATCTTTTTTTCGGCAAACGTCAGTTTGGCTACCTCCATTTTGTATTTCTCTTATAATGTTTACTTTTTCTTCAATGCAGAATGCTTTACGCTTGTTCGACATGATGGATCTAATGATTTCTTAAAAGCAAATTTTTAACTTTGAAGTCTGGAACCAGAGATTATGATGCACAGGCTCTTCAGAGACAAACACTGAAATGAGTGAACGAGATGAAACAAATGGAATTACTTGTTTCGGCTCGACTCTGAGATGACCTTTCCCCTTGTTCTCAGGAGCTGATTTTACTCCCCCCTCCCACCCAGCAGAGGTACGTATGTGCTTACTGTTCATGTTTTTACTTGTCCTCCTTGAGCATTTTCCCTCTCCCAATAGGTTGGCTGTTTTTTTTCTTTTTCGTGTTCCCCCACCCCATCCCCCTCATTTTCAGCTCTGTCTCCAGTCTTGCACACAGCTGTGATCAGGAATAAGGGAAAATGACTGATGGGTGGGCAAGATCACAACTGCAGACCGGCTATCGTAAAACAGAAAGAATGCAGTTGTTTCTACCCTTTAATAAAAAGACTTATCACTGATTTGCACCATGTTTCACTAGCCGGCATACATTTTCTTATGAAATTAGAGTCGAAGTCCTGTTTTTAAAACTGTGGAAAAGTAAAAAAAAAAAAAAAAAAATCATGGTCGACTGGAAAAATGTTCATTATAGCCGATTCTTAAGATTTCAGAGAGTCCTTATTAAAGGATAAATTAGCATTAAATGCAATAGGAAAATAGCGGGGCCAAAATTTTCGTTTGTTATATCCGCAAGTTCGTTATATACCGGGTTTGCTACAATGGGGTTTGACTGTATTTCACAACTGGAAAACATGCTTTTGAAAAAAATAAAGCTTCTAGCTCTTAGATTTTAGGCAATTTTAGTACGAGTTTGGATATACAACGCATATTGATTCATAAAATGACTGCACCAGCCAACAGATACAATAAAATTTGCTGGTTTAAATGGCAGTAAATTTGGATCTTTTATCATATTCAGGACTCTGATATGAATATTTGTACAGGTACAATAAACCTGCTTTGCCGAGGCACTTGCTCTTAGTTGGCCAGTTTTTGTTCAAGTGCAGGAAATGATAGTTTGCATCCAGATCCAGCTTTCATTACTTTTTGAATTTTTGTCTTGTTCTTTCTTCATTCTCTCACTTGTTTTTCATTAAATGTGAAATGAGGAGCAAACATTGAGTTAGTTGACTGCTCTGCAAAATAGCTGACTTTTAATTTAAAGCCCTCTGTCAAAACCATGCGCTATTATCCAACCACCTTTCCTTAACCCCTTGGGGATGAGCAACCAGTATATCTGCCACTTAAGGTGCTCAGAATCCTTCCTTATTCTCACCAGTTATTTTTAATTGTAAAGTTTACCTTATTTAATCAAAGCATTTTTGTGATTCTATTACAGAAAAATTTCTGTTTTGAAAAACCAGTGGTAAAAGATTAAAAATTAAGCAAAGGGCTTTCGTTGTGAAGGGGTTAAACCAAAGTAACAGTTAGCAGTCACATGAAGTAGAGAAAGGTTTTCCCATTTACAAAAATAGGAGGTTTGGATATTATGAACAAGCAAGTCATAATAAAATGAGAGGAGCTCAATTAAGCAGATTTGGCAGTGTGCTAAGACAGAACAGGAGGGATCAATAAGTTCGGAGAATGCATTTTTTTTTTCTATTAGTTATGCACAAAAAAGTTAAGTTTTTGCTCACTGAATTTCTCATCACCTTTTTTTTAACATCTGCATGGATTTCTGATTTTGGATGATTTTTCACTGAAAAGTCATATCCTTGACATTTTTGTGGAAATATGCAGTATACTTATGTTTTACTGATTTACCAGTTCTTTTGTTAATTAAAATAACAATTAGGTCATTGAATGGCGATGTCATGATATAAAAAAGAAAAAGCACTTAAAAAATGTTGTGATGCATAGTTATGCCTAATAGATCAATTTCAACTGATGTCACAAGTGTTATTCCACCACATGAAGGATAATTTAAAAAAAAATAATGTAAATGGATAAATATACAAAACTATTTTTTTCTGTTTCATTAACATAGTGTAAATTTTATGTTCAAAGTTACTGATAGTCGACACTTTTATGATCAGGGCTTTTTCGAATTTATTATATTTTTTTGTGTGTGCAAAGTGGCAGTACAGTGACAGTGTGAAGAATCCAAAATATCTCGCAGAAAAGCCCCATATAGTTTCAGATAAAACTCTATATAAGAAAACCCATGTATATAAACATTCTAGCTCAAATTATTCTCTTAAGTCCCAAATTGTACAGGAAGTGGTCAAAGGAATCAATTCATTTCAAGTCGCAAAATGTCAAATTTTTCCAGGCCTGAACAATAGTGAAACTAAACTTCAAGTTTTCTTAAGCAGAAAGGGAGGGATCTCTTTTAACCTATAATCCTTGCCCTAAGGGAAAAGCGTAGTCTGCTAACCCAGGGAGGTTTATCTTTTCCGCTCCAACCATGAGGGATAGGAGTCGGCGACTCTTTAGTTTGCTGTCCATAGGCAAAGACATTTATTGTATTTCTGAACTCACATTGAATGATTCTTAAATTTATTGTGAGAGAAGAATTTTACTAAAGTGATTTAAGTTATATTACGTTTGCCAGACTTCACTCTTTTGATGAACTGCATCATAAGTTGAAAATGCACCCACATTATAAATAGTTATACATATTTTCAAATACAATCAACAACCATTACTTTATTTTAGTTTATTTAATAAATATTCAACTTTATTTCAACTTGAGCCTCTGTCTTATTGAAGTTAACATGCTACTACCTCATTCTTAACATCCAAGGCATCACAACAGCAACATTAACAAATTTCATGTATTTTTAGGAATTTCAATGCAGGAAGGTTGCAGTGTTGTATAGTTAAAAGTAGTATGGAAGTACATTGTTACAGAAAAACTGTTAAAAATAATTATAGATTAACTCCTTATTTAAAGAATGGCCCTATAGATGTGTAAAATTTCTAGAAATTTTAAAGTGGCTGATTTTTATTTTCTCCTTAAAAAAAAAAAAAAAAAAAAATGGAAATTTTTTGAAAAAAATTGATCTTTTACAAATGAAAAAATTTCTTACAATTCGTTTTCCCAGAAAACATAAAATAAGAATTTTATGCTTATGTATACTAAAAAATTTTTCACTTTACTTAAATGTTACAGAATAAATGAATAAGTATAATAAAAGATTTGTACTATTAAAAATTTAGTCTGTCAGTCTCAGAGTTTCCATAGAAGTTTTTCTTTTGTAATTGTATCATGTTGATATATTGTCTCTTATTCTTCTTAATTCAATATCTCTAATTTAATATCTTTAATCCTTAGTCTTAAATATTTAATCTTTAATTTTAATGTATCTTATTTAATCCATTTTAAGTTTTCCCTTTAAAAATTCATTATCTTATGTTTTGATCAATCAATAAACTTTTTATCAGCTTTTATCGTTTTAATTTCTAAATTCAGTCATTACGCATCTTCCTTTTTTCAATAGTAGTGTTTTGGCGAAATGCCAGCTCTTTGCAAGCGTACGTTCCGTTTTCTGAATGATCAGGTTTATCATCATTGCGAGCGCTCTTTCTCCCCTGGTCACTCCTTGGCGAAAGCAGGTTTGCCGTGAGTTCCATTTTTGGCGCAGTATCGTTTTGGCCTTGCTTGGCGTACTTTTTCCGCGGCGATTTTGAAAACGCTTGCACGGAAAAAGTCAGTCTGTGGATTCGCTTCATAGGGTATAGTTGTGCTTTTGCGCAGTACGCGGACTCGTTATGTTGCACAGACCACGTGTGGTCTCAGTGCCAAGATTAATCTTGTGCTATGGAAGGCACTCATGTTCCACCTTTTTCCTAAGTAACGTTTAATTACACACCAGATCAGCATCCCTTTCATTAAGACATGTTCTTTTTACTAAGTATCGCGTCTACAATTTTATCAGAAGTTCCTACAGTTTTCAAGCCATGCACTCTCCTTATAAAGATCTGCTCATCCTGAAATAAAAATATGTTCCAGCTAAATTATTTGTTTTCTCTGTCTCCAACATCCCCATATCAAGTTCTACAGGTAATAGTTTTAATTACTTATTTAAATGATGGTAAATCACGAACCACCAATATTACGATCACGATGTCAGCTTGATGTGAACTCTTACTCCATATAAACTTTTCCTCAACAGTATTTTAATTATTACAAGCTTAAAATCCAGTATAATCATAGTCAAGTTTTTTTTAAAAGAGCTCCATATCACATCTTAACAAATGGTGCACGTGCCAGTGCACAAACAGTGCATTGGTTCGCCGTCAAGTTTTTTTGTTTTGAACTTTTCGTATACAGTCTTTTATCACAATAAGTGACTTTTATTTAAAATATGAAGATGATAACCCATTTGAAGCAAAATTTGGTCATTTTTGATGAAAATAATTCAAGATGAAATTAGATTACAAGTGTTGCTCTTTTCTGGAATATGGTTGCACATGGCCTTTTTTTCTTTATAAATTTTCTCTGTTCTAAGTTTTCATATCAATAGTTAATAAGTGTAATGAATGTGCATATATTTTTTAATAAAATTTGAAGAAATACTAATTCTTTAAAATAAAATACAGAAGATTTCAAATTCAAGTGGATATATATATAAGAAAATTTTAAATGTGTATTTTGAAGAATTGTATTTTTTTTTTCTCGGAAATTTTGAAGACATCCATACATGTTTTCTTTACCCTTTTTTTTAAGTATACTCAGTATTTAATTTAAATCAATTATGGATCAGAAGATGAACAGTGCTCAAATTTTCAGCATTGCTTTGCAGGATTTTCACAAATCTATTCCTGGAACCATAAAATACTTACTTGAATCCAACAATAGTAAATTTTCAATAGATGATACAGCAATAAATATGATAATTAAAACTTTTCAATTTGAAGCAAATAATTTAATTGAGATGCATGAACTTTTCATAGAAAATAAATTTAAAGAAGCCATTCAGGACACTGAAAATCTAAAAGAAGTTAATAGGAAAATTCTTGAAAAATTAAAACAGAGTACATCTATAGAAAAAGTAAGAATTTCAACGTGTGATGCAGACACACAAACAGATTTCGAAGATCCCATCATTCCTGTAAATGAATCCTTCAACACATCCGTTTTTGAAAATTCAATAGTTAATACATCTATCTCTAATGATCAAATTAATCTCTCAAACATATCCGATAATTCAAGAAAACTCAAGAAAATTAAAGTAATAGTCTATAATCTTCCTAACAATATTAATGATCATCAAGTAATCCAGGCCATAGGAAATACTGTTAACACTGACTTTCCAGCAGTCACCTTAATGAAGAAATTTAGAAGTAAGGATGGTAATAGATACAATCATGTGATCGACGTCCCTGGTGACATTGCTCACGTGATTTTAAAACATAGATCTCTATGTATTAGTGATATCCTTTATCCAGCTAAGCGTTTCATTCGAGTCATTAGGTGTTTTAACTGCAATTCCTTTAATCACACAGCAAAACACTGTTCAAAACCACGTTTATGTGTATGGTGTGGTGAAAACCATGAAGAAGGATATTGTCACAAAAATGCTCATTGTAGCAATTGTACATATAATAACTCTAAGGGACACAATTTTGATCCGCACCACCCAGCATTTTCGAAAGACTGCGAGTCTAGAAAATACAACATTTTAAAGTTGAGGCTTAAACTCAACTACAAAATTTCTTAACATTTTGTTTGAAGCTGATACATTTACCATAATTTATTTTTTTCTTTCTATAAGTTTTTTTAAATAATTTTTTTCTAATGTGTTTGTATTTTGTTGGCAGAGTTATATGCAGTACCCAATGGAGCGGTACTGTCAAACTATTTGACACTTCATTAACTCTTGTCAAACAGATGCAAAGTTTCATACTTTTCAATAACAATAGTAATAACCATAATTTTTCTTACCTTTTTATGTCAGTCCATGCAATATCTTCCTTTTTAGCTATACATTTTTTCTTATACTTGTGAAAACTGCATATTACCTCTTAAGCAAAAGGAACTAATTTTCATTTTTTTTAAAAAATTTTTATGCATAACTGTTATTTTATGTGTCTGCAAGATTATAGTGTTGTTTTTTTTTCTCCCAATATGGTTTGCAACATGTAATATTTTAAAATTATGCTCAGTAATTACTTAGATTAATTTCTTCAATTTACCTTTTGCAATTTTGTTTCAATTGCATCATATATTTTTTTACAGTATTCTTTTATAAATTACAATCTCATGCTTTAAAGCATGTGCTGCATTTAAGATTTTTTTTCCCCAATTAAATTTAAACTTTTAAGCTTATTTTTCTAACCTAAATGTTTCAACAATTCGTTTGTTTTGAAAATTTTTTTTGGTATCAAGCTTCATTTATTTTTTCCATTCTCTTTATGCTGTGGTCTGGTAACATTGGAATTATTGTCATTTATTATTAGAGTTAATCAATTTTTTTTTCCTTGTACTACTTAACTTTAAATTTTAAGCAATGAATTTGTACTTTATCCTAGTTGTGATTTAGTTCACATTTCAGTCCCTTCAGACTTTAAACGATTGTTTTTTACATTATGATAGATTTTTCTTTCATAACTTTTTCTATTGTTTTAATTATAAGCATTTACAATTTGAAATCATCAAAAATACAACAGTTTCTCAATTTCAAAGTTTTATGTGGAAAAATAATAGTTGGATATTTTTGGTAATGTGTAATTTTTGTTGACATATTTCAAAATACATGGTAATTTTTATTTTTTGCACTGTGCTCCTTTGAAAATTTTGGTAAAACTTTATGTATTGTGTACATCAACAAAATTCATATAATATATCCGTTAACCTTTAACAATTTTTTTTTTCATACCTTATATCCTTGGTTATGGATAATTATTAAGGATATATATAAATATAAGGTATGCGATAAGCATACATATGAAAGTATAAATATAGCTGTCAGCTGCTGTTGTTGTTGGTAATATAGTGCATGCATGCCAAGTCAATTCAAAAAAATTTTTTTCATGATCATGTTTTCTTATTTTGTGTTTATACATGTAAATTTTTGGAACAATTTATTTTGTGCAGTAAGTATGTTTATATAATGTTGCAGAGTCACAATACATATTTTTTTTTTTTTTGTCCCCTTTTTCTTTTTTTTTTTTTTTTTTTTGGTGGTACCACACTTTTTACTTTTCCCCATTAAAAAAAAAATTTTTTTTCTTAATTTTATTTTGGGTTTAACTTTTTTAGGGTTTTGTTGTAAGTTTATAACTTTTGTAATATGTGTTCATGTATTCTGTAACTTTATTTCAACTGTACAAGGTGTATTTTACAATATGGTATACAAACTTCAGATACCCACCTGTAGGGTATGTCTTTGTAAACCCCATGTATTTCCGTGCTGGCTTAATTGACTTTTGGACTTTTTTTCTTCATTTTTTTAGCAACCGGATAAGTGTGAGAGCATTTTGAGGCATTCAAGTGATGTCAGTTTTTTCTTTTAGATTCAATATCGTAGTGATGTTTTTGATCAACATTGTATCTCATTCGGTATGTAAGTTTTAAGTTACTCTTTTCATTCATGTTTTTTTTCTCAGCCTTTAGTATTTTTTAATATGAGAATCTTGGATCAATTTTAGTGTTTTTTCATACATATTTGGTATTCTTGATCAATGTTTTGTATTCTCGTTTAATCTTTGATTTTCTCATTCATTTTTTTAATTTCCTTATTCTGTTTTCAATCGACATATGGTGTTATATAATTATAGTGAGTGTTCTTAATTCACATCTGTTTTCGATTGAACAGTCATTTTTGTTAATTTTCGTAATTTTATTTTAGAATTCCTGGTTTATCGATGTGTCATAAGTTTTTATTTTGTTCTTTTATGGTTCTTTGAAGTTTTTCTCCTATTGTTGGCAGAGTAATATATCATGTTGATATATTGTCTCTTATTCTTCCCAATTCAATATCTCTAATTTAATATCTTTAATCCTTAGTCTTAATTATTTAATCTTTAATTTTAATGTATCTTATTTAATCCATTTTAAGTTTTCCCTTTAAAAATTCATTATCTTATGTTTTGATCAATCGATAAACTTTTTATCAGCTTTTATCGTTTTAATTTCTAAATTCAGTCATTACGCATCTTCCTTTTTTCAATAGTAGCGTTTTGGCGAAATGCCAGCTCTTTGCAAGCGTACGTTCTGTTTTCTGAATGATCAGGTTTATCATCATTGCGAGCGCTCTTTCTCCCCTGGTCACTCCTTGGCAAAAGCAGGTTTGCCGTGAGTTCCATTTTTGGCGCAGTATCGTTTTGGCCTTGCTTGGCGTACTTTTTCCGCAGCGATTTTGAAAACGCTCACACAGAAAAAGTCAGTCTGTGGATTCGCTTCGTAGGGTATAGTTATGCTTTTGCGCAGTACGCGGACTCGTTATGTTGCACAGACCACGTGTGGTCTCAGTGCCAAGATTAATCTTGTGCTATGGAAGGCACTCATGTTCCACCTTTTTCCTAAGTAACGTTTAATTACACACCAGATCAGCATCCCTTTCATTAAGACATGTTCTTTTTACTAAGTATCGCGTCTACAATTTTATCAGAAGTTCCTACAGTTTTCAAGCCATGCACTCTCCTTATAAAGATCTGCTCATCCTGAAATAAAAATATGTTCCAGCTAAATTATTTGTTTTCTCTGTCTCCAACATCCCCATATCAAGTTCTACAGGTAATAGTTTTAATTACTTATTTAAATGATGGTAAATCATGAACCACCAATATTACGATCACAATGTCAGCTTGATGTGAACTCTTACTCCATATAAACTTTTCCTCAACAGTATTTTAATTATTACAAGCTTAAAATCCAGTATAATCATAGTCAAGTTTTTTTTTAAAGAGTTCCATATCACATCTTAACAAATTGTTAAAATAATTATTTGTTAAAATAATCATTTAGTTGCATTTTTTAGTATCAATTGTGATTAGAACTAATTTTTCAATTTAAAGGAAGTAAAACCTTATAATTTTCATCTGCTGTCACTACAATTTGAAATAAAATTTCAACTGAATTTTACATCTCAACTACACGCTACAGTAAAATCTCAATAATGGATACTCCTGAATAACAGACACCTCTAATCAGAGAACAAACACCTTTTTTCAATCTCAAACATCTAAATATAAGACATCTCCAAACAGCAGGCAAATTTTATGGTCTTGAGGTGACCAGCATTAAGAGGTTTTTTTTCCTTTCAATTAATAAATGCTGTCATGCAACCTATTTTTGATAATGATTTATTTATATGCATTTATATTAAAAATAATAAGTCTAAGGGTCTATACTTAAGAAAAAGGCAAATGAGAACAGTGAGGCAGACGAAAACAGCGAGTTATTCCAACTGAATTTAAGTTAATTGTGGCTTCTAAACATTCTCATATTTAGGCACTTTCTCTACTGTCTGTTTCTGTTCAACATAATGCAGTTTTGACAGTAGAAATGAGGAGGTTTTTTTAAGCATTAAAAATAATAACAATAATCTAAAATTTCTAAAATAATTATATAACAGATTGAAATTTCAAATAATAAACCACAAACATAAAAATTTAACATAAAGTTACTAAATTTTAAAAAGCTATTTACAATTTGTTTACCTCAGTATAACCATGATCATAGGCAATATCAGCAGGTAGTTGTCCCATATTATTTGTTTGCTTAAAATTGGCACCCTTTTCTAATAAAACACGAATGACTTGACCTCGGCCAAAATAAGCAGCCCATGCTAATGCCTAAATAGAATAAATGTTATTTTTAAAAAATATTAAAAGCTTTCATAAATGAAAGGTATAGCCTTTAAAAATTAGCTCAACAAAAACAAATAAGAATATAAACAGTGGGAATGTCAAATGTAAACAAAATGCTATTTTAACACTAGATTTACAGGAATTTGACTACATTAAAATGCATATTTTTTTTTTTTTTTACTTTCGTTCATGTTAAGCAGATATACAAAATTAGAGAGTCAGTGGAGAAAATGGGTTAGACATATATATACACATCTATATATACCTACAAATTCATATTGCTATAAAAATAAGTTATATTTTCAGATCATATCAAGCATAAAATTGGAAAACCGTCAAATTGACAAGTTTCATAAATCTAGTGTTAATAAAAATTTAACAAAAACAGAAGTTTTAGAAAGTATAAATGAAGCAGTTTTCAACAAGGCACTCGTTTGTAGGGGATCATCTCTGGAACTAACAAACCTATTTAAAAGATAATGGTGGTAAAACGCTGGTGATCATCTCTGCTCTAATACAGAATATCTTTTATGTTGATACAACAACCCCCCCCCCTAAAGGTGTGAAGGAGCAAAATAGTTCAAAAATTGTGATTTCTGTGATATTGCTGGGGCTAGAAATTTAAAATTTGATGTGGTGGTTAGTTATAAGATAATACAAGCTATGAATGGTTTCTAAAAAGAACCAAAAGAAAGAAGTCAAAAACAAAATCAACTCAAACAAAAATTGTTTCAGAATGTAATATTTTCAACTGATATGTAATTTTTTTCTATTACTAGAATGATTAAAAGGTTTGTTTAAAAGTTTCTTTGTCATTTCAGGGAACCCTATTAACCCTTTGAGTGTCAAGAAGCACGATCGCGCTCCTCAATACACTGGCCGAAAATGCCAGGAACACGATTGCACTCCTAGCTCACGCATGAACTAATACGATCTCTATTTCATACTTGTCGATTCTTGTTTATTGTTTTTACTTTCTTCTATCTTTACAAGAAGAAAGTATTGGTTTCATGAAAATTTTCGAATTCCAGTTTTCGACGGATTTACACGTTTTATGAGTCAGAGATTCCAAAAAACATGTTTTTACAAAATGTCTGTCTGTATGTGACACAAATTTTGTGGGCGCTCTATCTCAAGAACTAATAGACGAAATTTCACAAAACTTCATATTTAGTTAGACCTTGATATAAACTGGAACTGATTAGTTTTTGGTGAAAATCGCCCAACAGGTGGCGCTGGTATGCTGCATTGTTCATGATTATCGGAATAGCTCTAACTCAAGAAAAAATGCACGAATTTTCATCAAACTTCAGATTCAGTTAGTCCCTGATATAAATTAGTGCTGCTTAATTTTTGGTTCAAATCGCCCAACAGGTGGCGCTGCTGTGCTGCATTTTTCTCAATTTCCACAAGAGGTGTATCTCAAGAACTATTGCACGGATTTTCATCAAACTTCAGATTTAGTTAGTCCTTGACATGAATTGATGTATAAATTAGTGGTTTAATTTTTAGTGTAAATCGCTCAACAGGTGGTGCTTCTATGCTGCATTTTTCACGATTTCTACAAGAGCTGTATCTCAAGAACTATTGCACGGATTTTCATCAAACTTCAGATTTAGTTAGCCCTTGACATGAATTGATGTATAAATTAGTGCTGTTTAATTTTTGGTGTAAATCGCTCAACAGGTGGCGCTGCTATGCTGTATTTTTTGCGATTTCCACAATAGCTTTATCTCAAGAACTAATGCTTGGATTTTCAACAAACTTCAGATTCAGGTATACCTTGATATTGTTTAGTGCTGTTTACTTTTGGTGTAAATCGCTCAACAAGTGGCGCTGCTATGCTAAATTTTTTCAGAATTTCCGCTATAGCTCTATCTCAAGAACTAATGCGCGAATTTTCATCCAACTTCAAATTCAGATATACTTTGACATGAATTGGTGCTAAATCGTTGTTATTTCTTGTACTATTTAAATGATTTAATTGACGTGATTTATACAGAAGAAAGTTTTGTGATGGCCACAACATACTAGTTTTATTCTGCACATGTATTTATAAGAAATCTAAAAAATACAATCTCTATTTCCTACATGTTGATTCTTGTTTATTGTCACTTATGTTGAAATTATAATATTTATTGGAATTATAACATTTACTTTTTGTTTTTGAAATACTTTTCGTAAATAAAATGTTCCGAATTTAACTAAGAAATATATATATATATATTTTAAATTTCTACTTTCCTCTAGCAGCGTGGCACTTGTAGCTAATTCTCTAAAAATCATGTTGGCACTCAAAGGGTTAAAGTTTGAAAAACTAGTTTTGTGAACACTGAACAGCATTGGATGTTTACAAGCAACGAGTTATGTAATGTAAGAAGTGGTGTGAGTGTGTATCAGTTGGTTGCTTTTATGTTGCAAATTTAATAAAGCTTAAGAAGCACATTACTAATTCAGTTCAATGTATTAAAAGCATACAACAATACAGCAACATTTTGTAAATATAAATTATTACTTTAACCACTGGTAAAAAAAGGTTTCAAAGTGTATTTTTACATTATTATGTAGTTTATTTTTAACTAGCTAACTTGCCCGGCATTGTCCGGGTACGTAAAAAAGCAGCACGAATTGCGAAAGACCTCTGAAAATCACAATAAGATATCGCGAAAAAGTTTTAAATCGCTGCACAAATTTCAGAAAGAGAAAAAAAAAAAAATTATATATTGTGCTCGAAGATTGAAAGTTGATTCAACTTCTATCAACGTCTTTCACTAATGTGGAAAAATGGTAGAAAATCGCTAAAATACACTAAAAATCACATACAAAATACCCGAAAAATTCGAAAATTGTTATACGAAATCCGAATAAACTTTATTGAAATGAAGGTAGAAATTACTTTAGTATTATAGGTCAAAAATGGAATGTCAAAAAATTGTAGCAAATCGCAAAGAAACGTAAATATCGAATTAAAGATCACCTGATGACGTAACAAACACATGTAAAGTGTTTAATGTCAAGTAAATTTGACATTTACGATCACCCATTATTGGCATTTAATCTTATAGTTTGGCGATATTTTTTTTTGGTCAGCGGGATAATCAGGTAGAACCACAAATTATTTCTGTTCGTATTTAAAAGTAGATAAATAGCGCTTCTTTATATAAATAAATAAAATAAACATTGAAAAAAAAAATGCTTATATGTATATGAAAAGTAAATGGTTTGCCAGTAAATATACGTAAAATTCACTTCACTCGCCAAGGCCATTTTCTCTAACTCACCAAAGCCCATATATTAAAAATATACCAAATACTCTTCAATCTGTTGCCTGATACTAAGTAATCACAATAATGTAAATAACTATTAGGCATAGATACGTACAGGGTTTGGCGCGATTTTTTTCACGCCAATTTGGTGAAAACATCGTTTTCGAAACCAGTTACATATATATATTTAAATTATTTTCTATTATTTTAAAAGGAAATAGCAATAAATAATAAAAAGTTTAATTAATGTCTATAGAACAAAACAGTTTATATAACTGTAAAAAAGAAAGTAAAAGAAAATAAACAATTTATTAATAAATAAACAACAATAGCCGAGTTACCACATGTCAGGCAAAATAACGCCATTTTGGAGCCCATTATGTACCATGGATCGTATATGACATATGTGCCAACAAAACTTTCAATAATATAGTAAACATGCCATTTGGTGGTGGCTTGATTATCGAAGATTATAAAAAAAAAAGTGTGTATATGACACATTTTTACACTAAAATTTAAATACTTGACTACATAGTTATAATTTTTACTCATTTTTATATAATTTACATTTGAATATAAAGATTTACTCCAAAATGTTCTCCTATACTTAAAAAAACTTATTGCGATCTTCGCCTGGCTTATTTCACGCTTCTGCCTTTGTGGCTTAAAATTGCATTGTTTGGCGACCAAGGTAATAATTAAATAGCATGTAACTCACAAATAAAGTCTTTCTCCTGTAAGACATACGATGGGAAAATTACATAAAAATGATAATTAAATTGAATAAAGAAAAAAGAAAGACTAAAATACTGTTACTTAAATTTTATTTCTTCAAGCTTTTTCAGGCACATTTTTATTAACCTGGTGAAGCAAAAAATCGCCAAATAATGTATCAATTGCTTCTTTCATACTAATTTATTTTTTAAGTTTTATAAATATTCCTTTCATATTTAAATTAAATATTTTCATTTTATAAATTTTATCTCGCATTAAAAAGGTTTTTGATTCTTTTTTTTAATTAAACAAATAACAGTTATTTTCTTTTAATTTGAGAGTTGTTTACATTATTTTCTAACGGATATAGCCATTTCAATTCATTTATCAACTATAATTTTCGCCAAAATGACCACTGGCAACCCTTTCGTCGAAAATATCAATAAAGTACAATAATCTAAGCATTGTATCATGTTACTTTTATTCACAATTTAATTTACTTGGATTTCCTTAAATACAATTAATATAATCCCTTAAGTTAATATTAGTTTTTGTTGCATTAAAATATTTCAATTTGTTGATTTTCTGTAAGCAAGTAATCCATATTGGTTTACAATGGAAGTCTATGGGAATTTGGCGAAATATTAGAGATATCGCCAAGTTGGCGTCACTTTTGGCGACTCATTTTGGTCGCCAAATTTGGAGATATACCGCCAAGTTGGCGACAAACTTGGCAGCATTTGGCGACAGAACTGTGTCCCTCTACGGTAACCTCCTTATAGGTATGGAAATGCATTAAATGCTGTTCAATAATTGCATAAAAAATTCGCTAAAAATTAAAAAATCGCTGCACGAATTCCGAATAACCTTTTTTGGAAAGAGAACAAAATTTACTATATTGGATTAAAAGAAAGATACCATATTCTTCTCACTTATATGGAAAAATCGACTCAAAACTTAAAAAAGTGCTAAAAATCGCATAAAAAATTAAATTGAAAAAAATCTAATAAAAAAATCGAAAATCGGGCTTCGAGGTGCAAAACTTCATATATAGACGTACCTTTTCCCCAAATTTTGTAGCTCTACGTGCAGTGGTCTCTTTAGAACACCGTCGACTCACTCACTCACTCACACACACACAAACTTCTTTCCTTATTATTATAGATATACCTTGATAAGTGCCACCCAGTAAGACACGCTTGTGTCATGAAAATGAATGTTTAAAATGCCATTTCAGAAACATTTTAGTTTGTATGCACTTACAGTGTGTCTCATAAATATAAAGACACAGATGTTTTTGAAATTACATTTTATTAAGTCAGTTATAAGAAATTAAATTTTATACTTCATATTAAGAACAATAAAATAAATCTGTTATAAAGGTTTAAATTTAAATAAAATAATTTCGACTTGAGTAATAAAAAATAATAATAAATTAAGTTGTTTCATAAATATAAAGACAAATTTGAAACTGCTTCATATGCAAATTTTTTTCGAATGCCTGCATACAGAAATAATGCACACGCACAGAAATACACCTGAAGTTACCCAAATGAGCAAAGTTATTTGACTTGTTTCAGTTGCAAAGATGCCGCGGAACATTGAAATTTCTTAAGATGATATTTGCAAAATACGTGGATTTAAAGCTAATGGCTTAACAGTTTCTCAAATATGTAAAAAACTGGGAGAAGCAGAGCTGCACTTTATAAAATTTTATCAAAAACTTACAATTAATATTCGAGAAAACAATCTGGCAGACCAAGAAAGACTAGTGAAAGACTCGATTGTAAGATTATGCGACTTGTTTTGTCACAAAAAATGTGACTCTGATAAGTTTCTCAATGAGATTATAGTATTGTCTCAAAAGGCACAGTACATCGTCATATAAAAGAAAGCAAAAATATTGTCTACCGGCATATGTGCAGATTTCCTTTAAACTGAAAACAGAAAACAAAGAACGGAGGTTACTCTGGGCCAAAGATCTTATGCATTGGAAGGACGAATGGATGCAAGACATTTTTTTCAGATCAAAAGAGATTTAACTTGGATGACCCAGATGGTTGGAATTCCTACTCGCACGATTTAAGATCTGAACTTCGAATCCTCTTCCATAGGCAGAAAGGGGGATGTTCTGTTATGATTTGGGGTGCCTTCTCTTTTAATAGAACTACAGATATTGCTTTTCTGGAAGGTAAACAGACATCTAAAGAGTACATAGAACTGCTGAATAGTCACTTGTTGCCAATTTCTGAAACTGTTGGTGGTCGGAATTATTTGTACCAACAGGATAATGCACCGATTCACATATTAAGACTCGCAAAAAAATGGTTTGCTGATAACAATGTTCATGTCATGGTGTGTTCTGTACATAGCCCAGATTTAAATCCGGTCGAGAATCTTTGTAGCATTCTCGTTCGCAGTGTATATGCATCTGGAAGACAATTTTCAAACGTCCTTGAGTTGAAAAAAGAAATCAAACGAAGTTGGTTTGATATAAAGCCAAAATACTTGCACAACTTAATAAACAGCATGCCAGCTAGGATATTTGCTGTGATTAATAAGAATGGATCTTTTATTGGGCAATAATTTAAAAGTATGTAAAATATCTTTACATTTATGAGACAGCAAATTTGTTATATTTATCAATTTTCGAGTTGAAATTATTTAATTCTAATTTAATTTACAGTAAAATGTTCTTTTAGTACATGCTATTTGTTATATGCATAAACATAATTTTGAATACTGAAATATTAAAATATTTCGAAAATATCAGTGTCTTTATATTTATGAGACGCACTGTATGTTAATTTTTGCTAATAAGAAATTTTATATGTTATGCATGCAGATATTTATGATAGATATTTATTGATTAATCAAATCATTTAATCTAATTTTCTTGGTGAAAAGATAATCCAGCTTCATTAAACAAATCCAATGTGAAATTTTCCATCTCCACTATTTTTGTCACAACACTACTTTTCTATATTATACACATACTGCTATATTTTGTGTAATATAAAATACTAATAACGTTATGAACATGATGAATTACAATTCACTTATAAAATCTGCTAAACATTATTATACAACTGTAATCCATTTTAATTTTACTTACTGTATAACCTCTGCTATCAGAAGAATCAACATCTGCTCCATGTTCCAGAAGAAGTCTAACAATATTTACATGACCCTCCCTTGCAGCAAAGATAAGAGGTGTAGTATGGTGCCTGGAAACAAAAATGAACAAACTCACTTTAGCCAAAAGAAGAAAATTTAAATTTATTATTTAACATTAGGAGAAAAAAAAAAGTTTGAAATGTTAATTTAATTATTTTTTCCCTGATAATTTATAGTATTAGGAATACAGCCCAAGATCGATTTCTTTAGATACATTCGTAATTATATAAATATGTAGCACATATAGTCATCTTCTGGTCCATCCATCTGCCTGCATGTAACAGCACAAAAACTAACCAACAGAAGAGTTTGAAATTTAATAATATATAACTGTTGCAGAATTTTGTCTAGTCATTTCAAATTTTATGAAAATCGAATCAAAACTTAAAAAGATAAGAGTTTTTTCATTCTTTTAAATCCTATTATATATAATTCAAGGATATCTCATGATAGGTAATGATTCTAGGTTGCCATGGTGATTACATCATATTTAAGATGGGGTCATTATTTCCGTATTACTGAATTTAATATATATAATCATTAAAAAAAAAAAAAAAAATATGCATTTATGCATAAGAGTGCAACAGCTATTGCAGCAAGATCTGCATATTTATTAGGGATGCAACGGATATCCGGCTGATTTTTCAATATCCGAAATACCGTCGGGTATCCAAATCACAATCACCAGATATCCGACTTCTCTGCCGGATATCCGGCAGAGCGCAGCAAAGCGAATATATAAGGATAACAGAAATCGTTTGACCCCAAACAATGCCGAACAATTTTGTTTATAATGCAAAATATGAAAGTAAGTTCACTATTCATGAGTAAAAGGTAATTCTGAAAAGATTAAAGAATTGCCAGCTTTCTTAACAATGATATTTGAACTCTTTATAATAAATTTAAGAATTTACATTTGCTTCTTTTAGAAAATTGTACCTTTACTTTCAGAATGTAAAACAAAATTTGAAGTTGTTTATTAAAGTATGACTTTCTTAATTTTCTTTCTTTCTTTTAAGTTTAACAATTAAAACAGGCCTAATTTTAGAAGAAAGTATTGTAATAGAATTTTTTTCGATTTCTGGTTTTCGGCGGATTTAGATGTTTTAGGGGTCAGATATCCCAAAACATGTTTATACAAAATGTCTGTGTCTGTGTGTCGCCATCGTACCATCAAAAAGTGAATGAAGTTATGCATGGAACTGAACCAAATTTGTGAATGTTTTTGGCTCCTTCAATATGGAAACATTCCACTGGAAGGGGGGGGGGGGACACTGTAATTGCGATTTTTGTGCCATTTTCATTATTGTACCATTGAAAAGTGTATGAAGTTATCCAATTAATTGAACAAAAAATTTTGTACATGTGTTTGGCTATGTCCAGCAGGTTCTCCTTTAAATTGGAAATATTCCGCCAGAATGGGGTGCTGTGATAGCGATTTTTGTGCCACTTTCATTCTTTTACCACCAAAAAGTGTATAAAGTTATGCATAGAATTGAACCAATTTTTTTTTTTTTTTTGGGGGGGGGGGGGGGGGGTATGTTTTTGGCTATGGCGAGCAGATTCTCCTTCAATTTGAAAATATTCTGCTGGAAGGGGGGCACTATAATACGGATTTTTGTGTTATTTTCTTTATTTTACCATTGAAAGTGTGAAGCTAAGAATAGAATTGAACCAATTTTGTGTGTATATTTTTGGCTATGGCCAGCAGTTTTCCTTGAATTTGGAAATATTCTGCCAGAAGGTGGCACTGTAACAGATTTTTGTAAAATTTTCTCTATTTTTCACAGATTTTTTTGTATTGTATATTGGCAGCTCATGAAGCGAAGGGAACTTCGCATCCTGCTAAGCTGGCTATTCACAAACAGCTGATATACAACAGAATAACGAAAAAATTACTGATTTTAATAAATATCATGATCCAGATTAACTTATTCTTATTCTGATTAATTGATTGGAGCAGAAACTTTAGATCGAAATCAAAGTTGGTGTAATATTGAACTAATAATATTAAAGTATTAACATTTGGAACTACTTTTTGAAATATTAATTGATCATATAATTCATTGTATGAGAGAGAAGAAAGTTATGGGATTGGCAAATCCAACTAGTTATTTTTGTAACTTCATTATAAATATTTAAAATTAAAAGTAATTTTCTTTTTACTTATAAATATCAAAATAATTTAACTTAAAATAAAACTAAACGTGACTTAGAGCAAAAACAATATTAAATAATTAAAACAGAAAAAGGGCATCAACTAAACCTATGTTTTGAGAAAATAACTCTTTAACCATGAGTATATTAGTAGATATTTTATGTTTAAATTATAAAAAGAAAATATGTAGTATTTCTTTGTGAAAATACTCTACAATTATACGCATATTAATTGGTTAAAATTTGTTGTACAAGTTATCAGCATTTCATTGTACAAATTGATGTTTTATCAGAAATTATGCATTATCAGAAATTTATCAATATAGTTAGTGTTGACTCTAGAAAAAAAAAAAGGCCGCCGGGCGGAAATTTTTCCAACAGGGAAACACTATTCTAAAAATAGGGTACATTTTTCAAAAAGGGAACACTATTCTAAAAGAGGGTACATTTTATTCAAAAAGGGAACACTATTCTAAAACAAGTTGGAAATTGCTCGTCAAACGTGGCAAATGAGGTGCGTTCGTACTATAACTAGTTTTATAATTATTTTTTGCACCCCATATTGTACTGAAAGTATAATTTTTTGCACTTCATAAAGTGCATAGTCTGATACATCATTAAAATGCACTTCCAATAATTTTTTCCCCATTCCCCGTAATGTAACGGAACACTTTTGACTGTCCCTGTCATTAAACTATACATCCGATTTTCCTAAAATTTGAAATAGCTCAACAAAATTTTGCAACAATTATATCTTTAAAATTTCAGACCATTCGGAAGGCTGTAATATCATTAAAATGCACTTGCAATATTTTTTCCCATTGGTCGTAATGTAAAGAAAAACTTTTGACTGTCCCTGTAATTAAACTATACATCCGATTTTCATAAAATTTGAAATGGCTCGACAAAATTTTACAACAATCATATATTTGAAATTTCAGACCATTCAGTTGGGTAGTTTTTGCTCTGTTACATGCGGACAGACAGACGGACGGACGGACTGAACGACGACTATAGGTGCTACGTATTTATATAATTACGAACGCACCTAAAAAGGGCACACTTGTACCTTGTTCACAAAAAATATTTTGAACTGGTTTGTTTAGAGTCCCTAGAATTTACGATATTTTCTTGGAACCAATTGAATTGTCACGGGGTGCTTAAGAAGTGTTAAAAAGGGTAGCCGGGTGCATCGGAAAGGTTTAAAAGAGCCGCTGGGCGCAAAAAAGAAATAAAAAGGTCCGCTGGGCGCTGCGCCCTGCTAAAACGGCTTAGAGTCAACACTAATAGCCAATCCAATATCCAAATCCAGTAGCAATTATCAGCATTTCATTGTACAAATAAACAGAATATTTTAATGTTTAAATTACATTTTTTATGCAATATTATTAATATATATTACAGGGCTTGAATGGCAGATACAGGGCTTCAATTTCGAGAAGGGATGGCAGGATTCGTGCTCTAAAGATTATTATTGTGCCCTATTTATTATATGGATTTAAAATTCCAATGCATAGAACATAGTTCAATTAACGAAAATACCAGGGATTACAGTTTTGACTGTAATTCCATTAAGGATATAATGAAACAAGTTTGTTCAGAAGTGACATACAATCACCATAGGATATTGACAATAGAATCATCGATATGCATTATTCATGCAAGTTAAAAATTAATGCACTTCAGATTTTGCAAAGTTTTCTAAAAATTTTTAACAGAGCATCCATGCGTTTCCAATAATTTCTAAAGTTATAAAAGTTGGTCTGTGCTGTTTGTCGAAAGTGTAACTTGTGAAAGAGGCTAAATCACGCAAAATGGAATAAAATCTAAATTAAGAAATTCATTTAGCAACCCAATTGTTAATTGTCCATAACATTAGGTGAAAGTTGAAAAATAGACATGGAATATATATAAAACTTGATTCTGTTCCTTTGTTTTAATAAAAACAAACATTTTGGATAATTATCTTGAGTTGTTAATTTAAATTATTTCAAAGGTATTTTGTCATGTCTGTATAATTCTTTAAGTGGCACACAAAAAATAACGGGGTTTAAAGATTTTTTTTTTTTTCCTTTCTAACAGTTCAACCCCCCTGCATTTTTAAATGTTGTGTGGGAAACTCCCCTCCTGGGGAAAACTTGAATTTCAAGCCCTGATATTCAAAGAGATATAGTTTTTGTAAATTATACTTCAATGCACATTTAAAATGTTTTAATGATGTGTGAAACATGTTTGCAATTTATTGTTCTCAGATGGCATTATATAAAGAAATAATTCACCATACAACTAAAAACATATCTAGTGCCGGATATCCGAATCCGGCAGGCAAAGGAACTTCGAATATCCGGTATCCGATATCCGGCAAAATCAATATCCGGTGCATCCCTAATATTTATAAAATTGGTTATAGTATGAATAGTGGTTATAGTATCATTTGCCACATTTGACATACAATTTCTGACTTGTTAAACTTAGAAATATTACAAAAAATAGAGTTTCTAATATGCTGCAGTAAAGTTCTAATTGCCGCTAAACTATAATTTAAATGCATTTTTCTCAAAACGACAATTATTTTTACCAAAAATGAGTTCTTGAGAATTGACATATCTCAGTATAACAAAATTTCATTATACTAGCATATTACTGTGTAATTAAGCTTGTAATGATGTTTCTTTGATAATTTTTAGCCTCCGGTATGGTGTGCTATTTCTTTCTCCCAGCTTATTTTGTGCCCAAAAAATAACGTTACCTTACAGAAGCTAGCCGTAAAACAAAGCATTACGATGAAATACTCTTTAGCAATTTTTTAAACTGCCAAGCATCGCAAATTTTCATTTTTTATACCGTCGTATTGGGGAAAAAAAGTTCTTTTAAATGCATTTTGTTTGAAAACTGTATCTCCATTTATTTTTGAAATATTAATTATTTTGTAGTTTTTGGAGCCATTTGCTTAACATTGGCAACGGAAGTACTCCATTTCTGTAGAAAGTAAAGGAAAAATAGTTTTAAAATAGTAATTATATATTTTTGTTGCCATTTTATTGTAACAACTGAAAGAAAATGTAATTAAAATACATGCTATTTTGAAAAAAATATAAACGAATGATTTCTGTTAAAACAATGGAGCTATTATATACTATATTTAATTGTAAGTATCTATGAATGATCAGATAGCAGTTTTTTTTTTTTTGTTGTTGTTTTTTTTATTTTCTTGAATGACGGAATCTTTTTGCTGCATTTGTGCATTATTTCACGATAGTGATGTGCTATGCATGCTTTACTGTAGATGTTTAAGAGTAGATCGTAAATGTGGAATTTTTAAGCAGATGCAAATGACGTCATTTTACATAAAATAAAACATGTGCTTTAAGTCTTAAAATTGAAATATGTTTTGTACTGCAGTAAAGTCCCGCTTAACCGAGTTATTTTCTTGTGATGGACAGGTGGTTTCTATTATTATGAAACAGCCATTGTAAATGAAGTGTTAGGTGAAGATGAAAGAGCAGACGTAAAAAAAATTATGGCCATTTTTTTTCCCCAAATCTGACCAGAAAATCAGAGTTATAACTTTTTATGGCTGCTCTTTCATCTTCACCTAACACTTCATTTATAATGGCTGTTTCATAATAATAGAAGCCATCAGTCCATCAGAAGAAAATGAAGTAATGGAAATGCCGGAGGCGACATTAAATTCTGAAAAAGCAGAATTCCTGTTCTCTAGTTTTTATTTATTCTTTAGATTCAAAATATGAATTTGTAAAATAAAATTTAAAAATCAAGAAAGTGGTAAGATACAGTATATAGCCAAAAGTCACAGGATAATTTTGTATTTAGATGTTTTGTTGAAAACCTAAAACCTAGGGAAATACTTTTCAAATTCTTCTGAAATTTCATTGAATACAAAAAACATGTTTTGCTTTATATTTTTCAGCAAAGGTTTGGACACTATGACAACTAAGGTACCAACAATATTTTGAATTATATTAGTTGGTAATGTAGCTTGAAATTTTCCCCTGGAGATCTTGCTCTCGGGGAGTCACTGCCACCCGTTCCCTGTGGGAAAGAAGCACTGATTGCAATTGCTCGACTTATAGACAGGGCTGGCTATTTGCCGGCAAAAAAGAGTTTCTGCCTTGCCAGTGGCAGAAACTGGTTATAACTGGTTTTAACCGGCAGAAACTGGCAACAACTGGCATAAACACATTTCATGACATAATCTGAGACTTTTTTACTAGTATTAAATTCCTTAAGTACATTTTATTCCGTATAAATAACAAATGAAATATTGTGGGTAATTTTAATTAAAAAATAAATAGATTTGTATTGGAAAAAATGAGTAATGTAACAGATAAAATTTTTGTTATAGTATGGTTATATAATTTTATATGTAAACAATTATTAGAGTATTTTAAAATTTCAGTTTAAAAATGAAGTACAAAACTATATCCAATACTTATTTTAAATTAAACAATGAAAGAAAAGAAAAATATTCAATACTTGCTCAAAATAATTTTCTGAAATTTAACGTAATAATTTAATAACACTATAAATTATCTCTCGTAGAAATCTTATAGTTATATGCGGATCTTGTAATTCCATGAATTTAAAAAACATTTCATTTAAATACAGTATTCAAAGGAACAAATCTGACTTTTTTTTTTTCAATTTAAGACTGTTAAAAGCATAGATCAAGCTTTGTGCGAATTTTAGTAAAAAAGCTAAAATCTTTAACAATGATTTTACGCACAAATAACGTACAGACACGACAAAAAATGATTATATGGGATATTTTTGTCGTGTCTATGTTATTTGTGCATAAAATCGTTGTTAAAGATTTTAGCTTTTTTATTAAGACACTTAGTTGAAAATGTTCCAACCACATATTGCACTTACAAAACAAACAACTACAAAGGTTCAAAGCAGATTTGATACAGTAATAACCGACTATCATATGCTAACTCATTTACTTCATCCTAAGTATATGGGATCAAAATTGACATATGAGCATAAAGAAAAGGCAAGGAAATTACTTTCTGATATTAATCCCAATTTTGTGCCACATATAATATCCTTTGAAGCAAAATCGACTCCTGCCTCAGAAACATATTTCTCCAAGGAAGCCCTAGAAAATGTCTTGCCCTTACCTTGTATGTGGCGGTCATCTTTAAAAACGAATACTGGTGAAAATGAGGATTTTTCAAATTTGCATCCTCAATAATGACATTGCCAGCAAGTAATGATAGTCTTGAAAGTATATTTTCAAACTTTTCTTTCATTCAAAACAAAGAAACAGTGTGTTCAGAAAGATTAGCAAAATTTTGTTCTATGCTATGGAATGTTCTGTGGAAAAAGTAATAATAGTATATTTGAGTGGCACTTTTGTTCTTTCAATATTGTAAAATAATTATACAAGATATTTCATTAAATTTTTTTTCTGTTATTTATTGTGCTTCAATTATTTACTTATATATTTTCACAAGAATCATAATCTTTAAGTTATTGCATTGCATTATTTATTTAAAAATACTCTGAAAAATACATTTGTTAAAATATCACAGATTTTTTTTTGTAAATTTCTTTTTCTACTTTTAAATAAAAATTCAACTCTAAACAATAATATAAAATAGTTAAACTTGTACAGCATCAGACTACCATTGAAAATCTCTGTTTTTCAAGTGAAAAAAAATTAGTACTTATTATTATATAAACAAAGTATATTTATATGATAATTTTGAAACTTTTTTACAACTTTGAATAACATTCATAATCTTTAATTTTAATTTTTAACTTAATTGTTTACACATCAAATACATGTATGAATTAAGAATCATTGCACATTAAAGTTCTTATTATATTATTTCTGAGATTCTGCCAGTTTTTGCCACTTACTGGCAGAAACTAGTTTCTGCCATGCCGGTTTTAACCGGTTATAACTGCTGGTTTTAACCACTCTGGCAGAAACTTGCCAACCCTGCTTATAGATAATGTCTGTGAGCAGAATTTTCAAAAGACAGACATTCAATGTGAAGCATTTTCTTAGAATTAATAAAAATTACTATCTATATCTTACACACAAACTTATGCTAATTATGCATCAACTTAATGAACAATAAATTAGTTGTACCTTGATTTACTCTTATTAATTTTAAATGATGCTACTTGTACTTGCATATCATCAGAATTATGACCTACTATATTTTTCACGAGGACAAAATTACAGTCACCCTTTAAATTTGATAGGACGTAAAACTGCAAAATATCATTAGGATATGTAGGGGGGGGGGGGGCAGATTTCTTATAGGTATTTATCTGCAATGCCTTTCATTAAGCGAAAAGTATATATAACTATATCATTTTCCTCTATTACATGGAAGTGAAAGAGAGAGTACAGCTCCCGCTTTTTTCGAAAATATTATTGAATTTTTTCTCCTGTTTTTTGCGGCTGGAGGTAGACACCACCTATCTTTCATTCTGCCATAGGTATATCTAACAGAAAATTAAATATATCTAGATATCCCGTAAAATCATAAAAAAATAAGTAATATTTAGAAAACGTACATAAATTTTTTCTTTTTTAAAAAATGTGACATATACAGGGCGTTTAAAAAAAGTAGGACAATGTTTATGAGCTGGTAGAGATTAGCAACATTTTGTCAGAAACCAGGTTGTAATCCATTTATCCAGTGAAAATGTACGGTACTAGCAAAACCCGTGGCTTTGCTCGTGTATTTAAATATGACAAGTGATATTTGTGCGCCTATTTTTATTAGGCGAAATTATACTGCTACGGATAATTCAAAAGTTACCAACTAAGCCACAGTTTGACTAAACTTCATTATTTCAACATAAAATATAGCTTATGTTGGAACATGGACTGTCACCATCAATTTGCCAACATTAGTTTTGAAATTGGTTTGGTATTTCCTGATATTTCATAGAAATCGTAATTTAGAAAGTTGTTAAAATGCTTTCGCTTATTTTACCCTTTTAAATTTTGAATATTTTAGAAACTGTTCTTAGAGAACATTTACATCTTATAAGTTCTACCATGCCAAATTTAAAGATTATATCTTTAAAAATTCCATAAAAATCGAAATTAAGAACATTTTTAACGCTCTTCGCTCATTTCACTCTTTTAAATTTAGGTTTTCTTAAAAACTATTTTTAGAGAGCATTTACATCTTATAATTAATTAGCATGCCAATTTTCAACTTTCTAGTCGCTTCAATATCACAAAAGTAATAATTTTAGAAAGTTTTTTGCTCCTCCAACCCCCCCCCCCCTTTTTGATAGGGACACCGACATAAAATATAGCCTATGTTATAGATGTGACTATTTCTATCTATTTGCCACCATTACTTTTGAAATTGGTTTGATATTTCCTAAAATTTCATAGAAGTCGTAATTTAGAAGGTTTTAGAACGCTTTTCGCTAATTTCACCCTTTTAAATTTCTAAATTTGTAGTAGAAAGGAGAGATCATTTAAATCTTATAAATAACTACCATGCCAAATTTCAAGTTTCTATCTTTAACAATTCCATAGATATCGTAATTTAGAATATTTTTAGAACGGTTTTCGCTTCTTTCAGCCTTTTGAATTTCGATTTTTTTTTCAACTTTTCTTAGAGAGCGTTTACATCTTAAAAGTAACTACCATGCCAAATTTATAGTTTCTAGCCGCTTCAGTATCACAAAAATTGTAATTTTAGAACATTTTTTGCTCCTGCAACCCCCTGATGGTAGTGGCGCCAACATAAAATATAGCCTTTATTCAAGCTGGGACTGTTACCATCTATTTGCAGCTATTACTTTTGAAATCAGTTTGGTATTTCCTGATATTTCATAGAAATCGTAATTTAGAACATTTTTGTAGTAGAAAGGAGAGATCATTTAAATCTTATAAGTAACTACCATGCCAAATTTCAAGTGTATCTTTAACAATTCCATAGATATCGTAATTTAGAACATTTTTAGAACGCTTTTCGCTTCTTTCATCCTTTTGAATTTCGATTTTTTTTTCAACTTTTCTTAGACAGCGTTTACATCTTAAAAGTAACTACCATGCCAAATTTATAGTTTCTAGCCGCTTCAGTATCACAAAAATCGTAATTTTAGAACATTTTTTGCTCCTGCAACCCCCTGATGGTAGTGGCGCCAACATAAAATATAGCCTTTATTCAAGCTGGGACTGTTACCATCTATTTGCAGCTATTACTTTTGAAATCGGTTTGGTATTTCCTGATATTTCATAGAAATCGTAATTTAGAACATTTTTAGAACGCTTTTGTCGCATTTCACTCTTTTAAGTTTGCAATTTTTTAGAAGCTAGTCAAAAATCATTTACATCTTATGAGTATCTACTACACCTAATTTCAAGTTTCTATCTTTAACAATTCCATAGAAATTATAATTTAGAAAGTTTTCAGACCTCTTTGCACTCATTTTTACCACTTTTATATTTCGATTTTTTTACAAACTGTTCTTAGAGAGCAATTACATCTTATAACTACCATGCCAAATCTCAAAGTTCCAAGCATTTCAGTATCACAAAAAATCGCAATTGTAGAACTTTTTTTGCTTTTTCAATCCCCTGGTGGTAGTATGGCATGGCACCCTAATAAAATATAGTCTATGTTGAGGCTATCAGCTTCAGCATCAATTTACTACCATTACTTTTGAAATCGGTTAGGTATTTTCTGTGATTCCATAGAAATTTTAGTTTAAAACATATTTAGAATGCCTTTCGCTCTTGTCACCCTTTTAAATTTGGAATTTTTTAGAAACCGTTCTTAGGGAGCATTTACATATTATAAGTAACTACCATGCCAAATTTATAGTTTCTACCCTCTTCAGAATCACAAAAATTGTAATTTTAGGCATTTTCTGCTCCAGCAACCCCCCTGGTGGTAGTGGCACCGACATAGAATGTAGCCTATATTCGAGCTGGGACTGTCGCCATCAATTTGCAATCATTACTTTCGAAATCGGTTTGGTATTTCCTGATATTAGATAGAAATCGTAATTTAGAACGCTTTTTGCGCATTTTCACTCTTTTAAATCTCAGATCTTTAAGAAACTGTTCCTGGTGAGCATTTATGTTTTAAAGTAATTTCCAAACCAAATTTCAAGTTTTTAGGACACAAAACAATGGACACCTTCAATAACACAAAATTTTAGAACATTTTTTTCCTTCTGCACCTTGGACCCCCTTGGGGGTAGTGCCACCGACATAAAATATAGCCTATGTTGAAACAGGAATTGTTAGCATCATCTTGTCACAATTGCTTTTGAAATCGATTCAGTAGTTCCACAAATTACTCCTTACAAACACGCAAACTAACAAACAAACGTTGCTTCTTAATACTATTAGTATAGATAAGACTTCAAGTTGAATCCAGATATTTTTTGAGAACTATAAAGATAATGAAGATATGAAATTTTAATTAAATTTACATTGCTTTCCCTTTATTAATTTTAATTCGATGTCACTTAAATTACTGGTATTGCACAGTAATTCAGTCCACTATACCGTGTTTAATGGTAATTTTATTCCAAAATATAGAATACTTAATTCAGCACTGTTTGGACGGGGATAATTATAAATTCCACCAATTCTCGCGATATTATTACATTGACACAAAGCAAGGTAAGTCTATTGAAAATTTTGCTAAAATTGCTTCATTATTAAAGTTAGGAACAGAGATTGTCTTGGAGTGAAGCCCCGTGTATTTTTTACTGAAAAATTGGATGGCAACGCTGATTTTCGATACAAAAAAAGGTTCATTATACTGTGCTCATTCATCTTTTAAAATTTTCCTATGATTTTTTTAAACATTTTATGTAAATCTAACATAGTTTTGTGTTATTTCATTGACGCGTTTCATGTTTTGTAACTCTACTATTGTAAACGCTTTTTAAATGAATCATAACCTGCATAATTGCTGATTCTAATATCCGGGGAAAAAGCGATATCATTTCCTTCATTAAATTGACTGATTCAATTAGCCAGTGATTCTAATAACCAGCAACAACTCAAAAACCCCCCTAGAGCCGACTTCTGGCTGCACCACTGAAAAAGGTCAGTCAAATATTGGGAGAATTCAGAAACATATCTGCGATGTAGTGAGCTGAAAATTAGTTGGTTTCTAAAAGTAGCTAAATGATAAGAGATTTTTCACAATTTGTCTTTTATTATTAACCGACTTTCAGCAAAAGAATATGTAAATAATGTATGTCAGCATCTTGCTTTTGAATGGGTGCTTCGATTGATTTTTTTTTTTTGAATGGGCTGTTTTGATGGTTTTTTCAAGAATAACCAAGATGTAAAAAAAAAAAAAAAAAAAAAAAAAAAAAAAGAAAAAGAATTTCTGGAAAATCATTGGCCAGCTACTTTTAGAAATCAACTTAAATTCTATAGGGTCTGGTGGGGTAAAATGGGTAGGGATTGATATTTTTGCATATAACAAATGTTACATTTTAGAAAGAGGTTTTATTTTTTAAATGTATTTTTAGACATTAGTTGACAACATTTCTATTCCTACAAAAAGTTTCTGTGTTGTATATAGCAACAGGATATACCCTTGTTTTCATCTGTAGAATGTGTGTGTGTCAATTGCGATAGTGAAAAACCCTTAAAAATCTATATTTTTGAAAGTTATTCTACAAATATTTTTTATAGCTTTAATTAATAAAGATTTTTAAGTAAAGTTTATGACAAATTGGAAAGTAATATTTAAAATACTTTTTTTGTACTTAAATTTTTTGTGTGGTGGGGTAAAATGGGTATAAATTAGGCTTAACAAATCCATCCAATTAAAATGTAATTAACAGGGATGAGATTTCTGCTTTTCAGCGGAATTCTGCTTTTTGAGTTCAATTGCACTTTTTGCTTTTTAGAAACACTGTATATAACATTTATTGTTTATTTACAGGGTCACACAAAAATATTCAGCAACATTATATGTGAAAATTCTATGAAATATGTTTTAGTGATGTTTTACTTTTTCGAACTCAATCGAACTTATCTATGTTATTAAAGTACCTACAACATGTTTTCTATTGAAAATGGTAGGATTTATAGGATTTTACAGGGCCACACAAGAGTATGTGGATTCAGTATAATCTATGAGTGGTAATATGATTTCCTCTCCTTAAAGATATCCTTTGGAAAAGAAGGAAAATTTAAAGCCCCAACCAAACAAAATAAGAAAAAAAAAATCCCCATCATTCACAATTACACACCCTACTTGCACAACTTCTAATAGGATGAAAATATCTGAATTTTACCAGGCAAGTGGGTTAAAGTGAAATATGAAAAAAGTTGTTAAATTCAATGGACAAATTATTGGTGTGAAGGCGGGAGGAGAGGAATTCAAAGTGAAGTTCAAAACAATATCAAGCATTGGCAATTTTTTTTTTTTTTCTCCCTGAACAAAATGACACAGATGTGGTTATCAAATCTCAAATTGGGAAAATTTTAAAAGGAGTCGCATTTCAACAACTGTGGTCACTGCAGATTTCAAATTTTAAAAAAGTATACAGTTTTTTAAAGTTAACATTTCAATTAATTTTGTGTAATTTTCTTCATATAGCTAAAATAAAAGCTTAAAATAAGGTTTCCAGTAAATTTAGATAATAATTTATTACTTATTCAATCAATACCTATTTTACCCCACATGGTACCCATTTTACACCACTTCCAGGGTTCGTAAATATCATGATATTTTTGAAAATATCAAAAATATCCGATATTTTGATGTATATCCGATATTTTCAAAGCAGCCAACTTACCACTGATAATAAATGTTTTCGAGCATAATATAGATTAGAAACTAAAATACATTGCACTTAACATGAAAACTTAATCAAAAAATAACATAAAAATGCATTTTTCTTTTTTTTTTTTTTTTTCCCCACTTAGAACAAAATTGAAACAGTAACAATTTGATTTCTACACTTATAAAAAAACTAACTATGGGATTCAATATCAAGACCAAGTATCAGATATTTTCAAAACAAAATTTTAAATACAAAAAAAGTTTTTTTAATTGAAAAATTTTAACATAAATGTAAGTATAAAATGTTTTATTTCATATTTCCTAGCATGCTGTATAGTTCAAACTCAACTGAACCAAAACTTGAAAAAAAGATTATTTTCTAATGAAGCTGTATATAATTGCTTATTTAAATTAGTCAGTTTATCCTTCAATGGTTGTTCTGAATTAATTATGTCCCATGTAATTATTAGTTCAACATTAAAAAAAAAAGCTTCAAATCTAAAGTTTGAAAAATATATTTGTTTTCTTTTTGGCTAAAAAAGTCACATCCAAGAGAGACAAGTTCTTTATCTACAGATTCACAGTCAATAACAGTTGAAAATTTATTTCATTTACACTAAAATATTACAAATTACGACTGAAAATATCAAAAATATCTTGCGCACATTCATATTTTGAAAATAAATATCAAATGCAGAAAATATGAAACATCTTGATATATTGAAAATAAATATCAAGTAATATGAAAATATTAAAGATCTTGATATTTTGAAAATAAATATTGGATATATACCCATTGATATATATCAATGAACCCTGGCTGTATATGAATGATTATCAAAATTACATTTTATCTTTCAATGGCTGTTCTGAATTGACTGTCTAATATAATTATTAGTTCTAGATTTAAAAATAAAAGTTTGAAACATAAAGCTTGGAAAAGATTTGTTTTCTTCTTTTCCTAAAAAAGTCACCGCCAGAGGCAAAAGTTCATTATCTACAGAATGACACAGTCAATAACAGGTGAAAATTTCATTTACACTTGGTTTGAATGTGAAAAATATCAAAATTACTTTGCACGGTGATATTTTGAAAATAAATATCAACATACAAACTATCAAACATCTTGATATTTTGAAAATAAATGTAAAGAATTTGAAAATATCGAAAATATCAAAAATCTTGATATTTTAAAAATAAATATTGGATATATATCAAGATATATATCATGATATATATCCATTGATATATATCAACGAACCCTGACCACTTCAGAGATAAAAAGTGTATACAAAAAAAAAAAAAAAAAAAAAAAAAAAAAAAAATATTGATACTATTTAAAATTAAAAAAATAAATTAACAACTTTATAAATGCTTTGCCAAGACATCAGTTGCATAAATAAACACACACACACACACACACACAAAAAAAAAACATTATTGAATATTTTTCTCTCAATGAAAACAACCATTGAATGAAAAAATAGTGCTTTTTATACCCATTTTACCCCACCTGACCCTTTTGTTCTATCTTTCTGCATTTTCACATTGTCCAACTACCCTTTTTACATAAATTATCCCATACAGTTGACTACTAAATTACCCGAACAATTTTTTTTTCTTTTTTTGTTATTTGTGCATACACAGTTAAAAAGTATTTAATACAAATGCTCACATTTCCTTACATATTTAATTATTTATATTCTGATTACAGTATGTTGTTTCTACTGTAATTTGTCAAACTTCCTGAAATTGGTGTTAAAATTTTTATTCAAAATCCTTCATGATATAGACAAAAAACATGCAGAATTTTTTTAAAAAAATTTTTAATGGGACCCTTATATCTCCATGAATATATGCACTATTATTAAACAAATGAGCACAGATATTGTACAGGACCTGCATAGTCATGTGCTACAGCTACAGATCCTTTTAGGCATTTTTTTTTTTTTTTTTTTTACAGGATAATTGCAAAGATTTATTTCATTCAGACTTATTATTGGACCCTAACTACCCTTGTGTCTAAATCTTTAATGAAAAATATAAAATCAATTAGTTTGCAACAACTTTATGATACTGTGAAAACTTAGTTGCCAACAAAAACATGATAGAATAGCCAAATAGAATGTACATCCCCATTTATTAAGTATAGGGCAACATCTCTTAATATTGTGAGAATAACAATATTGATATTCAAATTCAAAGACTAGTTAATGATTATAACTTGTACAAACAAGTTAAAAAAACTCTTTCAGCAGCTACAGACTGCAGCCAAAACATTAAACAACCTATAAAGTGATAGTGCAACAATGGCAGATGTTTGTTTTGAATGGTTAAAATTAGCAAATTGTGCCAAATTATTTCTGCATAAAAATTTGGTTTTAAGACGAATTGACTTCACATTACAACTTTTTCACTTTTTAGTATTTACGACTGAGTCAGTATGATCAAATATCAAGTGAAAAATAGGAGGAAATGGCAAGAATGTGACTGATTAATTTTGTGTCAAATTCTCTTCCAGCACATTTAGCATATGAAGCAGAATCAAACTCATTTCCAACAAATCCTTTCAATAAATCTTCATATATCTACATTAAACTAAAAAACAGTCATATATCTACATTAAACTAAGAAACAGACTTGGCGGGCAGAAAGCTGCAAAACTTGCATTTTATACTAGCTGGCCTGTCTGACGTTGTCTGGACCCGTGATAATATTCTTAAATAAATTTTTAATTTGTATGATTTTATATCTGTAACTTGATATAACCGAAATACTTGCCCGCTGACTGTATGAATAATTGATGAAAACTGATACTTAGCAGTAATAAGGTTAAAAATAACTGCAACAGGAAACGGGGGTTCCGACGACTGTGTAATTTTCGTGCTAAAATATCGTTATTTAATTGCAAAATGTAAATGTAATTGTTATTTATTTATTTTATTCTATTTTTACATTGAAATCCTAAGCGAAATTTTGATTTTCAAACTGATCATATCACCTTCAAATCTGACTATACCTGAACCAAATCGATACTCTAATTTCAGCTAAATGGTTCAGCTAAAGTATTAAAATTTCGAAGCTATTGTACAATTTTTTTTTTTTTGGTAATAATATGCATAATGTTAATTCTGCAGCAAAATGCACAGAAAAAGCTAAAAGCGACTTCAGGGAATGAACTTTTTTCAACTTTTTTTTTTGTATTTTCTTTTTTAAGTGGTGTGCAGCGTTGCAAAGAGAATTGAAAGTGTAGGATGTTTTGTATTTTATTTTTTGCATATTTTGTTTATTGGTGTCAATGAGTAATTTTGAAATATGCCAGAAAAAGGGAGCCAGGGGTGCAAGTCAGCTGGAATTTTTTTTTTTTTTTTTTTTTTTTTTAATAATCATTATTGTCCAAACTCTTTGAAATTTCTATGAATTGAAAACATAATATTTTCATAGCCTGTGCAAAACAATCCAGAAAATATATTGACATTTAGTGGTAAAAAGCTTCATAAAAAAGACTTTTTTCATTTGGTCTATTTCAGTAGTTAAAAATAATAGTTCTTGTTTACACTCTTTGAAATTTTCAGCAGTCATAAATATGATGGTTATGCACCTCATGAGAAAAAAAAAAAATCGTGAAAAAATATCAATATCTAGATGAAAAAGGAATACTTTTCTTCTAGCTTTTTTTCTTGTTTTCGGCCTGGTTCTGTTAACATAACAAGCAAAATAGTTCTTATCGTCCAATTTCTCTAATATTTTAATAGGTTATAAATATAACTGTATCCAAGCCTTCTTTAAAATTTCAGGAAAAAAAATGCATATTTAGGAGTAAAAACTTGAGTCGAAGTCGAGCAAAACTGCACCAAAACCCCTCAGTTTTTATTGCTTTCGTCGAAATTTCCAAAAATTCTATTTTGTTAAAAATACTTCTACCAATCCAAACATTGCAAAATTTTAGTAGGCGATGTAAATCCAGTCTGCTGAGATGCTCTAAAAAGATTGTGCCAAAATACGAACTTTTAGGCACTTTTACTGTAGAAAAAAGATCATCTCTGTATCCGTAAGGCGCAAAAAAATCTGCAGTCATAAATTTTTTCGCAAGAGTTAAAATTTGCATTTTTAAAATTCAACTGCATCTTCAAAGAGAAGGAGGACTTGGCTTTACACAAATATTTTTTGATAACCGGTACCTCTAAAATTGTGCCTTACAGAAGGGATGCCATACAGGAGAAAAAAAGAACTGTAAACCCATTTTGAATTTTTCTTTTTTCAAAGGGTTTTTTCTTCAGTCTTTTTTTCAAACTGATTATGGCATTTAAGGCATGACAGTACAATCTTCTAGAATACATTTTCCGTTTTTTAACTTCACTAAGCAGTTTGTCTGATGAAGATTAAAAAAGATTGACAAGGAAAAAAAAAATTCTAGGATCCCTTTTTATGTTCATTTTCACCCTCCAATCAAATCGGGTTCTGGGCATGTGCGAGCGCTCGGAAGGAAAGAGATGAGTTTTTGATGAGATTTCTTTCTAATTTTTAAATAATAACTCAGCTAATTATCAGAAATTTAAAATGCTGAGTCTCAGGTGTACCAGCCAGCAGGGGGCTTGAACTACCCTCATCTAAACTTTCAGTCTTGTACATGCAGTAGGTTTTATTAGTTATGAAATTTTATTAGTATACATGCTAAGAAAATACAGTCTTGGATTGTTAGACTGTACTACAATCTATTAAAACTAAATTTTGTGATGACTGTTTTCAAATTTAGCATTCCAAAAATTTGTTTTCATGTTTATGCAACATTATTTCAGCTTATGCAGCATGAATTAATGTTATTTTCTATGGATTTGCCAGGACTTGAAAATCTTCTTGCATTTGAAAGATTTCTACATCAGACAGAGTGTAGTGTAATTTCAATTAACGGGCTTATTATTATTGAAACATTGTAGATTATAAATTACAGGTACATAGATGTGGTAAAATATGACCTCTCCTTCATTATGAGAATCTGAATGTCAGAGTGATGAAGAATGCACATGACAAAGTGACAGTCAATAATTAGACATCCAATAGATCTATAATTGATTAGAACATGCAACAATGAAAAAGAATTAACTGATGAATTAACTACGATGAATTAATTAATGATAATACTAATGAATTAACATAAACTGATTAACACGGGTAAAATCAAATCATAGCTTAATTACTTCTGGTAACAGTACCTATAAACACATTCATGCCAACGTGTACTACTAGTGGTACGCAGACATATCTTTATAACAGCATGTGTGTTAACATTGTGAAAGTGTAAATGAAAAATATAGGCCATGGAATATATATATATATATGTATGTGAGTTGTGGTTTTAGATTCCCATAAAACCCTACTCATAGCAACAGGATATGATCAGCGCTTTTCCATGAGAACTTGTAACCACAGAACAGCAGATGTATTGAATTTGCTGATATGCAGGTTTGCATTCTCTTCGTTTGGAAACAAGTAACAACCGAGAGCAGATTTCATTCTGACGCGGCCGATGGTAGGCATATCTCGCTCTGGACGAGAGCAGAGGCCGATCTCCGACAATTCTGCGGGCGCGTATGCTGCAGAGAACCCACCTACCCTCCCGTACTTGTAAATATAATTTCTATTTAATATGTAAAACTATAACCTAGAATCATTAAACTCCTTTTTTCATTAACTACGATCTTATCTTTATATCATCCTTACATTACATGGGGGCACGGCCTATTTGAATACTAAACGAATTAAAAAAGTAAAATCCCCTAGGCTTATTTACCGATCTACGTTTAAAATCGGAGAACTTTTTCATTCAGTTATCAAGCTTTGCATTTCGGCTGAAGTGATTCATCTACTCAGCCATCTGTTTGAAGCTCAATCTTCTGTTTATTTTTATTTTTACCAGATAGGCGTGGTATTGCAAGAAATGAATCTCCAGCTGCAAGTATATTTTTTTTCTATGGATCATTAATTGGATTACTTCAATATATCGTGGCGAAGAATTTTTTTTTCAATTTGATAACTCCTTTGAAGTAAGTTTTTTTTTTTTCTCTCTTTCCTTTCTTGCCTTTTGATATGGAATTACAAGAAATTGAATTTATTAAAAGCCAGTTGAAATCGGCTAAGACTGATAAAATCAAATTACTACACGAATTTATATTTGGTTGTGATAAAAATCGCCAGAATAGAGCGAATTTAAGGAAATTTAAAGGTTTTTCTTTTACCGACAAAAGCGATGAGTACCAGAATAAACTCACCGAAATTTTATATGATTACGATCAGATACAATTGATTACTATCGCTAATATCTTATCCATTGACATACATGGATCAAAAGAAGATATAGGACAACGTATTTTAAGCACACTAGTTGATATTTCGGCTTTTAAAGACACGTTTACGGCAGTTTCCGAATCGGATACAGAATTTGATGATAGCCACAATAGTAGTGGAAGCACTGGTTTATCTTCCTCTTTGGCAGTACAGCCAGAACAGGCGCGTGTACACTGTACACACTCTGCGCCCAAACAGACAATTTCTTTCCATGACATTGATCATTTAATTACACTGTTTAGTGGTGATAAAACGGAAAACGTTCAAACATGGTTTCAGAGATTTGAATCTCTGGCCCATTCATTTCAACTGTCCGACATACAGAAATTTGTGTTTGCTGAGCGGGCATTAAAAAGTTTAGCATTATTGTATGTACGTAGTGAAAATAACATTTCTTCATATGCATCACTCAAAGAGGCATTGTTTCGCGAATTCGGACAATCAGCTTCGTCCGCCCAGATACATCAATTACTAGCCGCTAGAGGCTGCCGCCCAAATGAAAAACTATTGGAATATTTTTTGAAAATGAAAGAAATAGCGCAAAGAGGAAACATCGATGATATATCTTTAATTCACTATATAATTAATGGGATTAACAATACATCACATAATAATATTATATGGAATCTCTGAACTAGAGGAATTTAAGAAAAAACTTTTAATCTATGAAGAAGTCTGTGGTTCGGTTACACATTTCAAACCTAAGGCGACACACGTCCCTTTGGGTACCCAGAAATCATTTCCCAGCGAAAAACCTCAAAAAATTACTTGCTTTTCCTGTGGGGCCAGGGGCCATAAATCCATAGATTGTACGCGTAAAGGACAAGGTCCTAAGTGTTTTAATTGTTCTCGTTACGGCCATATATCATTAAATTGCACAGCCCGCGGTTCAAAGCCAAAGGCAGCAACTGCACTCAGCCCCCTTTCTCAAGCTGGCACTGCCGGAAAAGACAGACCAGTTCACACGGTCGAGCTAACTCGCCCCCAACAACACATGCAAAAAGTAGTCCGAATTGCAGACATGGAGGTGCATTCTCTCGTTGATACCGGAAGTCAAGTGACCCTCCTCCGTGAGGACATTTACCGTCTGCTCGGGTCCCCTCCTCTGACACCAGTACCCCTACGGCTCTCGGGGTTCGGCAGAGGTAACGTTCAGCCAAAAGGTTCCTTTTTAACAGATATCGATATCGACAAATCCACTTTTTCTACCACTGTTTATGTTATTGATTTCGCTCACAAGAGCACCCTGTTATCCTCGGAACAGACATCATATGCCAAGGCACACTAACATGTAACAAGACTGGCATTACTTTGTCGAAACATCCCCCGGCTGATAATTTTGTTAACCTTATCAATATTTGCGATGACATGTCCGAAGTCGATTTAACTCATATCACCGACAGAACGTGTCGCGAAGAAGTGGCTGAACTGATTGAAAATTATCGCCTCACAAAATCTAAATCTACAGACTTAAAAATGTCCATAGTATTGTCTGACGACCAACCAGTTTACCAACGCCCGCGACGAATGTCCATAGCTGAAAAAAAGATTGTCAGCGACCAAATTAAAACAGCAGCATCGGAAGCACCAGTAGCCGACTTCACGGTGCGCAACAACATTTTGTATAAACTCCAACAGGGTCGAGATTTATTAGTGATTCCAGAAGCAATGCAAATTAGCATACTCCAAGATATACACACTAAAGGACACTATTCTGCTAAAAAGACAGAAGAAATTGCATCCCAGAATTTTTTCATTCCTAACCTACCGGAGTTGACACGCACAGTCGTAACAAACTGCGTTCCATGCATTTTAGCTTCTTGAAAGTTGGGAAAACAGGAAGGTTTTTTGCACTCGATCCCTAAAGGTGACAAGCCGCTCGACACTTACCATTGTGATTTTTTTAGGCCCATTACATTCCACAAATAAAAATTATAATCACCTCTTTACAGTAGTGGATGCTTTCACTAAATTTTTTTGATTACATCCAGTCAAATCTGTGGCGGCGCAAGATGCACTAGATAAACTTAAATTACAACAAATTACATTTGGAAATCCCTGAAGAATAATCACGGATAAAGGACCCGCATTCACTTCTTCAGAATTTAAAAAGTATTGCGAACAAGAAAATATAGAACACCATCCCATTACTACCGGAGTAATGCGAGGAAATGGACAAATCGAAAGACAGCATAAAACGCTTATCCCTATTTTGACGAAATTATCTTTAGATGATCCAATGAAATGGTACAAACACGTACCAGCGGTACAAAGGATAATAAATAGCACGACTTCATCTGTAACGAAATTCTTCCCGTTCGAACTGTTAACGGGTGTCAAGATGAAAAATAAAGACGACTTAATGACAAAACAACTTTTGGAAACGGAACATATCGAATTACACATGGATCATAAACAAACATTACAGCATAGTGCAAAAGCCAACATTTTAAAACATCAGGAACTCAGCTGCGCCCAATATAATAAGAAAAGAAAACCCCCACGGTATACAAGGTCAATGATCTAGTAGCAATACAACGTACACAGTTTGGAACTGGGTTAAAACTTCGACCCAAATATTTTGGACCATATAAGGTTACAGTCGTGAACCCTAATGACAGGTATGCAGTTACAAAAATAGGAAACCATGAAGGTCCCATTATCACGACGACATCCGTTGATCACATGAAACAGTGGCCTTCAATTTAAACAGTTGTGCAGTCCATGCTGTGATTTTTTTATCGCATGGCAAATCAATTTTTTTTATAAAATTAGCAAAACAGTGTTTTTTTTTTTGTAGTTTTGCTTAAAACTTTTTAGTAAATCAGCAAAACAGTGCTTTTTTTGTAGTTTTGCGTAAAACTTTTTAGTAAATCAGCAAAACAGTGCTTTTTTTTGTAGTTTTGCTTAAAACTTTTTATTACAAGTGCAAAACAGTGCTTTTTTTTTAGTTTTGCATAAAACTTTTTTCCAGACTGCCAAGCAGTGACTTTTTTTTCATTTTGTATAAAACACTTTTGACTATCCAGAACTGTGCCAGCAATATTATTTTATTATTATGTACCTGTTTTTATATATTTGAAATTTTTTACCTGTATTTTTATAATTTTATATGTATAAGTATAGTATTATTATGTGTCTCCCCCCCCCCCTCGCATATATTTTTTTTACAGAAGTAAGAGCTAGCTGTCGAAAAAAAAAAAACCTTTTTGTGGGAAATCCTTTTTTTTTTTTTTGCTTAGACGAGGCAAACTTTTTATTTTTTATTCCTGAATGACGTTGGGATAAAGTTTTTTTTTTTTTACGAAATTCTACCTAAGATGAGGCAGATTTTAGTATGTTTTCGTGATGGTAATATACTGGGCAGACGGCCTTTCAGATTATATTTTTCATCCCTGATGATGGCTCATGAAAAAGACCGTCTCATGACGCAAATTGATATTATCCTGAGATTTTTTTTTATTTTATTCTTTTGGTTTTTTTTGGAGATATCCCATGGCAGCTCAGCATTAATTCACATAAAATTTAGATTTTTTTTTTTTTTTTTTTTTTTAGCTCAATTTTCTTAATTATTTAATGACAGTTTTATTTTTCCTTTGGATTTTAATTATTTTTAGATAGTTTTTTTTTTTTTTTTTTTGACATATCTTGTTGCTTATTTAACGCGCTGTCGAGGTCGACAAGCGGACAAGATGGCCGAGTGCGAGTTGTGGTTTTAGATTCCCATAAAACCCTACTCATAGCAACAGGATATGATCAGCGCTTTTCCATGAGAATTTGTAACTGCAGAAGTATTGAATTTGCTGATATGCAGGTTTGCATTCTCTTCGCTTGGAAACAAGTAACAACCGAGAGCAGATTTCATTCTGACGCGGCCGATGGTAGGCATATCTCGCTCTGGACGAGAGCAGAGGCCGATCTCCGACGATTCTGCGGGCGCGTATGCTGCAGAGAACCCCCCTACCCTCCCGTACTTGTAAATATAATTTCTATTTAATATGTAAAACTATAACCCCCAGTAGCAGAAAGTTATGATTGTGTCTGCGACAGCAATTTAGTGAGATGAAAATTGTCTGCGGGAGTAGCGTGTTACATTTTCTTATGTACAAACATTATGAGTGTTAAAATAAACAGCGTTCTTACTGATTAATACCAGGGGTGATTCTGAGTAAAAAAAAAAAAAAAATTCTGAAATTCACAGCAAATTTTCCGAAAGGTTAGAAAAGAGGGGAGGGGGGGGGGGAGATCGGGGACAGAGAGCGAAAATCCACTACCGGCACCAGGGACCCGGAGCTATAGCCGGAGCTGGAGCTCTAAATTTTCCGCAGCTCCAGGGCTCCTTTAGTTTTTAATATTCTTTTAAATCTTTTTTTTTTCAGTCTTTTAAATTTCTAGGCTTAAAATATTTTAATTACAACATTATTCAGTATTTTAATTATTTCATTTTTTAGGTTATTATTATTATTATTATTATTATTATTAGAGCAGGTAACCTTCTCAAAACATGGTAACACTACTTTACTTCTACTTTCTACTTGAACTAAGTGACAACACTATTTGAAAACAAATATGGCCGCCTGTTGTTTGCATGTGTAGTTGTACAATTTTGGCTGTTTGAAAAGTGTAGAAGAAATTTAAGATTTTTGTGTTTAAAATTCCACCAAACTTTCTATTTTAAAAGCAAAAGCTAAAAGGTGTCATATTTTCTGAACAAGCATTTCAAGTTTGATGAGTAGAAAAATGCATTTTGTCAGATCTTTAATGAAGGTAGAAAGTATTTGTGAGCAAAAAATTAAACGTATAAATTAAAATCTGCAACTCAAAAGCGCGAAGTCGGAGCAGAGTTGGAGCCGGAGCCGGGGCAGGAGCCACAGTATTTTCTCTAGGAGCAGAGCTGGAGCATCAAAAATTGTTCGGCTCTGGGTCACTGATCGGCACTAATTATGTGTTTTTTTCGCGCGCTTTTGATGAAATTTGTGTTTTTTCGCGATCTTTTGACGAAATATGCCTTTTTCACAATCTTTTGACGAAATTTGCCGTTTTTTCGCGATCTTTTGACGAAATTTGCCGGTTTTTTTCGCAATCCTTTGACAAAAATGAGCTTTTTCTCGCGATCCTTTACGAAATTTGCGTTTATTCCTCGATTCTTTGATGAACTTCGTGTTTTTTCCGCGATTCTGTAACAGAAATAAGAGAGCGAAACTCCATTACCGGCACTAATTTTTTTTTTTTTCGCAATCTTTTGACGAAATTTGCCGTTTTTTCGCTATTTTTTGACGAAATCCGCTGTTTTATAGCGATCTTATGAGGAAATTTCTCGGTTTATTTTCGCGATCTTTTGACGAAATTTGCCGGTTTTTTTCGCGATCCTTTGACAAAAATGAGCTTTTTTTCGCGATCCTTTACGAAATTTGCGTTTATTCCTCGATTCTTTGATGAACTTCGTGTTTTTTCCGCGATTCTATGACAGAAGTTTGCATTTATTCGACGACTCTGGGAGGAAATTCATTTTTTTCCCGGGATCTTTTGACGAAATTCGCTTTTTTACAGCAATCCTTTGGCAGAAATTTGCGTTTTTCGCGATCTTTTGTTGAAATTCCGTAAATTTAATTCCGATCTTTTGACATAAATTTTCTTTTTTTCGTGGTCCTTCGACAGTAATCTGCGTTTTTCGCGATCCTTTGACAGAAATTTGCGTTTTTTCGCAATTGTTTTACAAAAATTTGGGGTTTTTTCCGCGATTGTCTCACTAAATTTGTTTTTTCCTCGATTCTTTGATGAAATTAAAGTTTCTTCCGCGATTTTGTGACAGAAATTTGTGTTTTTCTCGCGCCCTGGAACGTAATTCACGTTTTTTTTTTTTTTTCCCAGGATTTTTGGATAAAATTCAAGTTTGTACAGCGATCTTTTGGCAGAAATTTACGTTTTTTGAGATCTTTTGACGAAATTCCGCGTTCTTTCCGCAATCCTTTGACATATATTTGCGTTTTTTAGCGATCTTTTGTCATAGATTTGCGTTTTTTCGTGATCGTTTGACTAAATTTGTGTTTTTCCCACAATCGTTTGACTAAATTCGCGTTCTTTCCGCGATCCTTTTACTAAATTCGCAATTTTGCCGCGATCCTTTGGCGAAGTTTGTGTTTTTTCCGCAATCCTGTGACAGAAATTGGCATTTTTTCCACAACCCTGGGACAAAATTCATGTTTTTTTTCCCGGGCTCTTTTGACGAAATTCGCGTTTTTATAGCGAGCCTTTGGCTATAAATTACCGATTTTTTATGCGAACGATTGTCGAAATTGATATTTTTCTGCGACCATTTGTCGAATTCGCGATATATTTTGTCAGAATTTTCGTACTTCCCCCCCCCCCAAGTAGTCAAATTTATCTGCAAGGTCCAAAATAAATCTGCGACGCACGTCGCGCGTCACGCACTTTCTGCTACCGGGCTATAACCTAGAATCATTAAACTCCTTTTTTCATTAACTACGATCTTGTCTTTATATCATCCTTATATTACATGTATATATATATATATATATATATATATATATATATACTAAAAGAAAAATAAGGATAGTCATACGGGCATGAATTTTAATTAAATTCACAGATTAAAAAAATTCATACCTTTCATGAACATTAACATTTGCTTTATACTGAAGTAATAAAGAACAACACTTTAAAAGATTTTCCTCTTCTTTTTTGGATATACATGCTGCCATTAGAGGTGTAAACATATCTGTAAAATGTAAAAACATTCATGAATAAAAAATATATATAATTTACCATATGTACAACACTTTTCTATTCATAGAGTACCAAGTAAAATTCTGTGTGTATATTAGAAGATCTTTATAATGCAGACTATAAAGCATTATATTCTTATCTCCTATTGGCATTATTTTGTATTAATATTGATAACAAGAAGTTGTGTTTTATATATTTTTACATTATATGGATCATTTTACACATCATTAAACTTACCTTGTAAACATGGTCAAATGTGTCCTGAACATATCAATATAAAGTAGAAGATATTTATAATGTACTCTTTGTTGCCAAAGTTGTGCAGGTTATAAATTTTTGCATAATATAGATCATTATGTTTCGACCAAATGATTATGTTAATGTTATTATACTTATTTCTAAATTTTTTCAAACAATAGCAATTTTTTCATTAAAAAACACTGAATTAAGGAAATAAAGATGAAATTATGTCTGTAACTTAGTACTCTAAAGCAGACCTGTTCAACCTTTCAATAAATAGTGGTGCACCTAGAGATGTAAATTTTCCGGAAAAGTTGAAGTGGTGGAAAAAAACTTTTTTTTCCAGTTTTTTCGTGGAAAAATTGGGAAAATGGGAAAAATTGATTTCCTATAAATGTTTCTCAAAAAATAAGTTATATTTTCTTAAAAAGTATACAATAAACTTTTTCAATATTTTTGCATACTAAAAAAAATTATTTTCCCCTTTATATGTGAATATGTTATTTAAAAAAAGAGAGAGAGAGAGAGAAAGCCAGCTTTTAAAAGTTTATCCTTTCAGTCTCAGAATTCTGAGAGTAGCTTTTCTTGCTTAATTTAACACCAGTGTTTGTATAATATATCATGTGTCTGTTGAAATGATTTTTCAGTAGCACTTGTTTAATTATATCAGTAGAGCTAATTTAAAAACAAACAAACAAAAAAATCTTTAGTTTCAACCAATATCACTGTAGTTTTAAAGCAGTTTTAAACTGTATTGTACATCCCATCTACATTGTACTCATAAAGGATGCCAGTGTAAAAGAAACAAATTATAGTAGTTCTGGTATTATTATAAATACTATTACCCTTTTCAAATCTTCCGTTGTTTAAAAATTGGTATTATTTTACAATATTACTTCCCCCCCCACCCTTACAGTTATAATTTTCATTTCCTGTATATGTAGTTTTGGTACAGCTTTCCAGACTTAACCCAAACTGTGTTTTAGCAAGATTTAGATCCTTAATATTGAAAGTGGTATTTTTTTTTTTTTTTTTTTTTTTTTTTTAAGGAAACTTTTAAAACGAGTGGATTTTTCCATATGTTTAAAAATTGTTTTCAAATACATTTTTCACAGAGATTTGCTTACATTTTCTTTGCAAAGTTTGTGTGGATTTATGTGTTTTGAAAATACATTTAGACAACTCTAAGAATCTATATTTTAAGAAAGGAAAGAAAAAGATACATAATTTCAACTGCATGTTATTATGAAAAGAAATGTTTCTAACAATAGTGAAAAATCACAGCCATGCGAATAAAAATAAATGCATGTTTCAAATTTTACATTAAATTTTCCATCTTACCATTTTCATTTATTGGTATAATATTGAAATACTTTTGCACATGAATTTCCATTTTTAACCTGAGAAGTTCCATTTAATTATCTTAGCAAGGATTTGCTTAATTTTTTTCACACGATTATGTTTTTGCGAAATTGTGAACTTTTATAAAAACTTATGAACTTGTAAAAAATGTGAATGAAATGCAGGGTACGCTGATTTAAATCAGCTTGTTTTTAATCATGATTAAAATCATGATTTAAATCACTTGATTTTTTTATAAAAAAATCAAATCACAATTTTTTTTCATTAATTTTTAACTATACTCTAAATTAAAATAATCTTGGAAAGAGTACATTTTATTTAAATAATTTAAAAAAATGTACATTCTCAATGCACTCTATCTTTCATTTTCAACAGAAATTCTCTGAAAGCTTTTCTTTGTAGTCACCTGGAGAGATAAGGGACTTCATTGTTTGGGATAACAAAGGTATACCAGACCCAGAGTAAATAGATAAGAAAGAAGAATTTCTTTCTTTTGTCCACTGACCAACAGGGATTAGTTTCAAACCTGTTTTGCATGAACACTTGGTCCAAAATACTTGAATCAACTATACTATTACAAGCTTTGCTTGAAGTTTCAAGTTAGTGAACTGCAGATAGAAAATTTTGATATAATATAGGACAAATTGGATTTTTTTTTTTTTTTTTTTACAAAATGGCTGGTAGGAAAAAGGATCCCATACGGCTTTATTTCTCAGAGATATCAACAGTTTCAGGCAAAGGTCTGAAAGCTAAATGCAAAACATGTGGGAAAGAAATGGTGGGATTAGTTGCAAGACTGAAAAAACATCAAGAGATATGTGAAAATCCTACTGATGATGCTGGTAATTTCAAGATTGAAAGTGATAAAATAGGTAAGTAGTTATTATTTATTTATTTATTTTGCTTTAAAAAAAAAAAAAAAAAAATATATATATATATATATATATATATTTGTGTAATTTAAATATATTTATGTTCATAAAAATAGATTAAACATTTATATATAGTAACTTAATAAAAAGTCCATTTTAAATCATTTTAAACTACCAAGCTAACAAAATAAGACACAAGATCAAGTGAGCCTGGGATAAAATTTTTATTTCAATTATCTTGTTTTTAAATTATTAATGTTTAAAACAATTAATCATTATAAATTTAACTTTTTAAATATACTTATATTTTATTCAAACATGTTTATGTTAATAAAAATAGAATAAACATTTACATATAACTTAATGAAATGACCATTTTAAATAATCAAAACTAACATGAGCAAAATAAAACACAGTCTTGAATGGGACTGTGATAAATTTTTTCTTTCGATTATCTTATGTTTTTAAATTATTAATGTTTAAAAAATGAATTATTATAAATTTAATTTTTATTAAATAAGTTTACATTTAATTTTATAGATTGTCCACCAGCATCATGTAGTTCACAACAGATGTTATGCAATAATACTGTGGACACTGCTAAACAACAAAAAAGAAAAGCCTCTGAAAATGAAATGCAAACTACAAGCAAAAAAAAAAATTGATAGCTATGTATGTAAAACATCAAGTAATCAAAAGAACATGATTGATAAACAGGTAGCTAGATTCGTTTATGCAACCAATTCTTCTTTCCGCAGTGTGGAGCATAAAGAATTTAAAAACATGATTGCTATGCTACATCCTGGTTATACTCCACCAATCTGTAAAGAAGTTGGAGGTGTTCTTTTAGAAGAAATTTATAAAGAAGAGAGACAGAAAAGCTTTAAAGTTCTTGAAGGCCAAGCAGTCAGTATGAGCTTAGATGGGTGGTCAAATGTCCACAATGAGCCAATCATTTGAGCAACTGTCAGTACTTGTGATGGGAATTTATATCTGGTAGATTCGATTGACACATCAGGTCATCCTCACACAAAAGAATATCTGGTTAAAATTGCTCAAGAAACAATATTCAAATGTCAGTCAGAATTTAATTGTTTTACCAGAAGTCTTGTAACTGATAATGCAGCTAACGTTAAAAGTATGCGTGAAGAGTTTGAAAAGGATGAAAATTATGATATTCTTACTTATGGCTGCTCTGCACATCTTTTAAATTTATTAGCCAGTGATTTGCAAATTCCTGATGTGAAAGAACATATTGTTTATGTGGTTAAATACTTCAGAAATAATCACTTTGCAGCTGCTAAATATAAACAAGAAGGTGGCCAAAAGTTAGTAATGCCACAGGATGTTCGCTGGAATACAATGTTTGACTGTCTATCAACTTATATAAAACACTGGTCAACATTAATGAAAATATGCGAGGAACACAGAGAAAAAATTGATAAAGTTGTCAGTAATAAAGTGTTAAACTTCTCTATTAAAAGAAATGCAGAAGACTTGATAAACAGACTTGAACCCATTGCCATTTCCTTAGATTCTGTACAGAAAGATAATTGTTCCATTGCTGGTTCTGTTGATATTTGGAAAAAACTTGAAGAAAAATTCATCGAGCAAAAGCTTGAAAAAAAAATTTTAAGTGTTTCTCAACTCGATATGATCAAGCACTTGGTGCACCTCATTTTCTTGCATACTTAATAGACCCACGATTTTGTGGAAGCAAGCTAACTGAACTGGAAAAAAAAAAGGCGTTTGATTTTGCAAATGCAAAATATTCAACTTCCTTTATGCCTTTAATTATGAAATTTTTAGCTAAGGCAGATCCTTTTTATCCTTTACTTTTCGAGGAAAGCATCACATCCCAAATGTCACCTTTGGAATGGTGGAGGGTGCATTTCAAAACAACTGTTTGTGTAGATGACCAAAATGAGATAAAGCAACTACTTTCTGCGGTAGCTACTTCTGCTTCTGTAGAAAGAATATTTTCTGCTTATGGTTTAGTGCACTCTACACTTCGAAGCAAGTTGGGTCATGAAAAAGCAGGAAAATTAGTTTTTCTCTACAAAGCATTAAATTTGCCTTAGTTACCTTGATACCTTGTCCAAAAGAATTTGTATTTTAAAAGAACTTAGTTTTTTATTAAAAATTTCATGATTACATTTCCTGATTTAAAGAAAGTAAATAAATATAATTGGTTACCTTGATAACTTGTCCATTTTTTTCTTTAAAAATGTCAGCATTTTATGAATTTGTATTATAAGAGTTTAACAGAACTTAGTTTATTATTGTTTTAGTTAACAGCAGTTTGTAATATGACCAGCTATAAAATTAGTATTTTTAATTTTATTTTGAGCTTTAAACATGTGAAAATATATATTAGCTAAATTGAGCAAAGAATGCACTTGTACTTTATTGGATGCTTATTCTGGGTTTAGTCTTGCATTTGTTACGAGTATTAATCTTTTTATATATTGTACTAATAACATATATTTAAAATAATATGTAATGATGGGATTTGTTTTGGGAAGTGATGCATTAAGACAATGGATGGTACTTTGAATGGTGTTACTATCTTATTGACAGCTCTTAAGGTAAGTGATGTAATTAATCATTACACAAAAAATTATAAATCAAGTATAAAGATTTATAAACATAAAAATTTTTGAAATACTATTTTCAAGTGTCTATCTAAATTGTATTTATAAAATAATTGAAAATGACATGTTATAACCTTCAACGTTTAAAATAATCTCGTTAGTTAATTTTAATTTAAAAAATCTGATTTAAATAAAAAAAATCCGATTTTTTTTATTTTTTAAAAAAAATTGCGATTTTTTCATACCTTGATGAAATGTAAAAAATATAATCGGAATTTTGTAAATTAGAAATTACATATTTAAGTTCTTATCTAGACATTATTGTCCTTTGTACATATAAACAACTAGATAATAGATTCATTGGTTATTGCAGCTATTAGATAAAAGGTTTTTTTTTATTCTAAAATCATTACGCTTGTGAAGGATTTAATTTGGAGATTGTAAAAAAATTCTGAAATGTCTATTTTTAAAGGAAAGAATTTTGTTAAAGGTCATGTGTTTTAAGGAGAAAAAACTGTGAAGGATCCTTTAAGAGACAAGTTCTTTCTAAAGAGAATCCCTGCTTACAGATAAGATTTTCCATGTTAAGGTTTTCACGAGGGACACTAAACATGAAAAAAATATAAATAAAAGTATCAGAATGTGCAATTATAAAATTTTGACTACATTATTTTATAAATGAAGTTTCAATTTTTCCAATATGGAAAAATTGAAAAATAGCCTTTCGAAAAAAAACTGAAAAAAAAAAACTGTTCTTTTCCCAACTTTTCCATTTTTTTTCCGAGCATTCCCATCTGTAAGTGCACCACATCTGGTTGTAAATAAGATTATTCCCACATGACTCAAAATATCCAACAATATTATCTCACTGTAATAGTCGCATGCAGAGGTATTACACCAGTATTTCTCAATAGTAATTGTTGCTTATTTAAATGCATAAAAATAAAGCAAAGTAATTATTCTGAAATACTGGCAAAAGTTGGCCATTGCGGTAATCAGCCTTGAGTAATGGTGATCAAAATGTCACACATGCCTTTTACAATGCACATATATCTCACAATAGAAGCCACAAAGCTCCTACAATTCAAGAACTCTGTGTAAAAATAATCTGCAGAGATTATATAAAACAGACTAAATTTAGAATTATACTTTTCTGGTAGGGGCTCCTATATCAAAAGTTTTGCATAGGGGAGGGAACTAGAAACTTTAATTGCTCCTATAATAATAAACATGCAAATATTATAGGTTTTAAAGAAAGTATCTGTTACGATGGATTACTGTATAATAATTATAAAAGAAACATGCAAATATTATTGATTTTAAAGAAAGTATCTGTTACGATGGATTTTTATCTTTAAAGCTATTTTTTAGCAGACAAAATATTTCTAAAATCTATGCTTAATTGAATATTTTATCTGTTAAAATCTTAGCAACGCTGCACGGTGGATGATTTACCGATTCTAGCTGGCCAAAAGTCGATTTTTAAAAGTTTATCCTAACGGAATTTATTTTTTGCATGTTATGGCTCAATAGTTAGGGTACTGTACCCTGCTATTGGTTTTGATATAAATATAATTGTATGGTCCATAGACTAGCGCAAAGTTGGTGTTTCTTATTTGGGAATGAATCAATCAATTTGAGTATAGTTCTTTAATCTGTTACTTGAGCAAAATAAAATATACTGCTTGATTATGGATGCTTCCGAACAAAATGTGGACTTTATTTTATCGGATTTATAGGCATAAATTTTGCAAATATCAGCTGTTATTTCATATTTAACATCACAAAAACATCTGATTTTTTTTTACAATTTTTCAGTTTTAATATAGAAAAAGTTATATGATAAAGCACGATTAAGCTCAATTTTTGATATGATTAAATAGTCTAGATTATTACCTTACCGATCCAGTTTAATTTGTCTGCTCTTAGGTGCTTCCCCAGTTTTTAGAGCTGTCTTTAGCTTATTAAGCCTAAATATAAAAAATTGAAATTTTAGTTCAAGTGCCATTTTCTTTTTATCAAAGACAGCAGAATTTAAGTTAGTCACATAAATAAACTTTTTAACCATTATGCAATGGCAACAAGATTTAAAGTTTAACGAAAATGTGAATTTGGTTGAAGATGCCTTGTTTATAGAGGAAAATTACAATGAAGAGCACACAAAGTTTTGCAAGCGCGAAATGTTTAAATTTATGACCAAATTTGGACAAAAGATGTCAGTTGTATGTAGATATCTCAGGACAAAATAATGTAAAATATATTACTTGGTTGCAAATTTTGAGTGTTTACAAAATTCATCCAGACAAACTCTCCAAATTCAGATTTGATCCCATGCAAAACATAATGTAGACATTTTCTTATGATATCTTATGATTATCATTCTTTACATAAGGTTCCTCTGTGCAGAGATAAATCATGGAAGACGGTAGTATTCCGAGTGACACAGCCTTAAGCCTAAAATCGTATCGTAGAATTCGTAGATGGCGGAACTCATATATACGGCTAACTCGACATCAAAGAAAACGCGAAAAGCCGCCTTTTAATAACTCAGCAGATATAGGTCCTATTGTTCTGATTTTTCTAGAACAGTCTTATATCTGCAGTCTAATCGTATACTGAAAGTCTTACATTTCTACATGCAGTATATTTTGAGATCTAAATAGCCATTTTTAAAGCGAAAGCATTGGTACGGTATGTAAGAAGTTCCTTATTTCAAAATCTTGAAAACGGTACAGGCGATTTTCTTTAAATTGATATGTAATATGAATCTGATTAAGGCAAGTTGAAGACTTATCTTTTATCTGGGAAAACTCGTTTTATTTTTTAAAATTGCTTTTTTTTACTTTTCTCGTCTGTGATTGGTGAATAGGTTTGACGTCACTTCGTATGTAGGAGGAGTCTTAATCCATCTTCTGTGGGTATAATCAGAAACAAAATTTGCAAAGTCATTTTAGGTATTCTAAGTTGAGTTAAGAGTCTGAATGTAGGCAGAAAATCTTTTTTTTTTATATTAAAATTTTAAATGTTAATTATTATGTGTTTTAAAATATCAAATATATTAAATGAAATTTCGGTTGATGTTATCTTTCTCTTTTGTTATGAAGAAATAATTATATCATATTACTGCTTTTTGTCGAAAAAATATTTAGATTCATTTTTAAAAAAGGGGAATTTTTTTTTTTAATTATATGTATTCAATATAATTGTTATTTATAATTTTTATTCAATTCTCAAAAAAAATTATTTTTAATTTCTTGTTTATGATCGTAGCTTGCGTTTTCAATCGTTTATTGAATCTTGTTGAATTGAATCCTAATCCACGTTTGTTTGTTTACTTGTTAACGGGCAGAAATTCGCTATAATGATGGATTTAGTGTTTAAATTCGTCGTTTCCTTATCGATTCGTCAGTGCGTAGCGACAGATATTTATTGGTGGGGGGATTAAAAAATTTCCCAACTTGAAACAAACTAATTTTCAACTCCAATGATATGTGCAATGGATGTTCAACTTACTTGATTGCTATTTGAGATCAAAATGAAGGAGAAAGAGACATCGTGTTTTTCTTTTGTAGTATTAGAATAGAATGCTATTTTAAAAGAAAATTTGTGATATTTGCAGATTATGTCTGGCAGAAATCGACCTATTGCTATAACGCCAATCGGAAGACACGTGAATAATTTCTTCAGAGCACACGATTAGCTCAAAATGAATCATATTATCCCGACTAGTTGTTTTGAGCTTCTAAAAGTAAAAATTTTCTTCATGTTCTTTTTGTTTATTTAGTAATTAAAGGTTATAGGTAAATAGGAGATATAATAGCTTTTTTTGCAAAGGTAAGATACTTGTTTTTATTTAATTCTAAAGTTAATATTCTTAAAAGAAAGCTTTAAATAATTTTCTTTTGATTTTTTTTTCATATCCTGCTTCAAAGTTCGTTTTTTACAATCATGTTGTCAAAATGTATTTTGACTCTGAGAAAAAAAAAAAGAGCTTGATATGTTTGTTTTATATAAAAACTAAAATGTTGATATTGTCTTGCCAACCTAATTGGGTATGTTGATTTAATTGTGAAGTGGATGAGGGGGGGGGGGGGGATAATCTAAGGGCTAAAACGCCTTTCCCTTCAAAACCAGTTACTTTTTTTAGGAGATTATAAGCCACAGATTATCTTCCTACTTTCTAATGGAAGTTTGTTTACGTTACTCGCTGATTTTTAACTAGCCAAACGTGTATCAAGGCCAAAACTAGCTTTTTTTTTGCACCAGGGGCGATATGGATTTTGGCACCCCCACCTTCCTTGCACGCAATTAAAATTTTCAACCACAAGTACCCTATGCAAAAAAAAAAAAAAAACCTTAAAACATAAAAATTATTTTAATAATAATTAAAATGCTAGCAAGGAATATGTAAACAACACTCTCATAGGACTAACATTAACTTGAAGGTTAGGAATCTGCACTAGTCATGAGAAGAAACTGGAATTGCTGACGTTAAACCTATGGGAGCATACATTTAAAAATTTCTCCCTTGCATATTAATAGTTTTAAATGATTATTTTTCTTGCTTCATAGGCGTAACCGAGGGAGGTGCCCTGCCCCCCCTTTTTTTTTGTTTCTTTTTTTTGTGGGAGATTTTTTTATTGCATATTTCTGCAATTTCATGAGAAATTAACGCAAGTTCTTGACCAGGATAGAAACAGAAATTATTTGTCTCTTTGATTTCGCAGTCTAAAGTCAATGAAGCAAAAAAATTTGAAAGGGAATGCGGATGTGAAAACAGTAATTGCAAAAGGCGATTAGCTGGGGGAAAGGTGGGGGTGCACAGACCCTGCCTCCTTTGAAAATGAGAAATAATAACACAGAAAATTAAAATTAATCTGTAGTTGGTTGGTTGGTTGAATTTGGTGTTTCGCGACCGTATTTTGACATTCGTAAAAGGAATATGGTTGCAGTCTTTCAAGTCAATACAGTAATTTTTTTCCTCTGAAAATTTTAATGCAATTTTTAGGTGCGTTCGTAATTATAAAAATACGTAGCACCTATAGTCGTCGTTCAGTCCGTCTGTCCGTCCGCATATAACAGAGCAAAAACTACCCTACCGAATGGTCTGAAAATTTAAATATATGATTGATGTAAAATTTTGTCAAGCCATTTCAAATTTTATGAAAATCGGATGGATAGTTTAATTACAGGGACATTCAAAAGTTTTTCTTTACATTACGGCCAATGGGAAAAAAATTATTGCAAGTGCATTTTAATGATGTTAGAGACTTTGCACTTATGAAGTGCAAAAAAATATACATTCAGTACAATATGGGGAGCAAAAAATATTTATAAAACTAGTTATAGTACGAACGCACCTCATTTGCCACGTTTGACGAGCAATTTCCTACTTGTTGGAGTTTCTTCTCGTTTCGTGGAGTTCTTTTGAAACTAGGAAAAGGACCCGGTTTCAATGTTTTAGCCCAGTGCTTTAAATTTTGATGAAATTCGCGACTTTATTCTGCGATCATTACATGATATTTACAATTTTTTCCAAAGTCATTTGACGAAATTCACGTCTTTCTACGCGATTTTTTGTCGAAATCCGCACTTTCCAACACTAACCTTTGACAAAATTCGTGTTTTTCACCGCGATCCTTTGATGAAATTCGCATTTTTTACCACGATATTTTGACGAAATTGGGATGTCTTTAGCACGATCCTTCGATGAAATTCGTGTTTTCTTTACACGATCTTTTGACAAAATTCGCTTTTTCTTTCCGTGATCTTTTGACGAAATTCACATTTTCTTTCTGCGATCCTTCGACGAAATTCTCTTTTTCACTGGGATCCTTTGACGATTTTTTTTTTTTTTCCGGCCTATTCACGAAATTGATTTTTTTTACAGGGATCATTTGTCGAAATTCGCGATAGTTTTGCGCTACCGATCGAGAAAATTCTCGATATCTTTCCATACCAATTAACAAAATCCTCTGCTCTTTTCCGCGACTTTTTGAGGAAATTTGCAACATTTTCTCGTCAATCATTTATCGAAATTCTTGATTTTTTTGCGTAATCTTTGACGAAATTCGCGATTTCTTTCTGCACTCTTTTATCGAAATTCACGATACTTTTCACGCTTGTTTGAAGAAATTCTTAAATTTTTCCGGGATCAAGTCACGAATTGATTTTAAGAAGTTTCACAAAAGAAATAAAAATCGCGGACTTAAAATTTTTTTTTAAATACTCACTGAAGAATCACAGATCTGTGAAAGAATTTTAAGGGCGGAAATACTGCACAACATTTTTTTATTATATGGATCTTTCCTTTTCTGTGCACAAATCACGCAATCCCGCACGTTATTTCAAACTCTGCCCCTCAAAGAAAACTTCATTACAATTGGAGTTTCGCTGAAACCTTTTTTTTAAACGAACATAGAATTAAAGAAATCTAGGATTGGGTGGGGGGACTGCATTTGGCAACGTACCCCCGACTAAGCTACGACCACTTCCAGTCTCGAAACAAACGAATCCTGAATTATCGCGATTTCTTTTTTTCCAAGCCAAAATAAATTTTCAGCTTTCTTATGAGAACTGATTTAACATTCTTTCAATTTGAATTTAATCACGGCAATTGCAAAAATTACCGGAGAGTTTTTTATGTTTCAAAAAAAGTCAAAAACTCGCCTCAAAGTGCAAAACCCCGTTATAAATCTCATTAAAAATTCGGAAAAGATTAAAGGACAGCAGGGAATGAAATTAACTAATTGGGTAAAATATTTAAACCGGATTTCTTTTAGGAAAGCGAAAAAAAAACAACCCTTTAAAAATAACATTAAAAAATTGTTAAAAATTGAAAAATCGCTCTAAGAATCTCAAAAAAACTTTATTGAAAAGAAGACAAAGTTTACTGGATAAAATATATAAATCTGATTCTTTTTTACTAATTTGAAAAAATTCGCATAAAAAATTAATTGAAAAATTACAGAAATTGTCTTCGATATGCATGACTTCAGGCAAACAGGTACTTTCCTGTCAACTCTTGCGGCTGTGAGGACTGCATTGTCTCTTCAGAGTTCAGCGCTCGCGCGTATACACAGACACGAAGACAGACAAGCACCTATCTTTATTATTACAGCTTCATCATGATAATATAATTTTTATCATCTTGACAAAATTTAGTGTATTGCTTTACCTAATACATTGGACACATTCTGAGGTAAAAACATGAATTATTATTAATGAATATTGTAATTTTTATCATATTATAATAATTATTTATATGCACTTTCCTCCAAAATTTCTTGGTTCTCCCCTGGTGATCCCTAAGAAGTCCTAGAGTCACATTCTGAAAAACTTTTGTGGGTATGTACTTGTGTACAGCATGTATTATCTGAGATTTATCATCCGGCAAAATTTCATCTACAAGACTTTGACACAGATAATGCTAGGTTTACGTCTCATGCAATGCCCCTGTGCCTATAAAAGTTTCCAGCAAAATTAAAGGCATTTTTTAATCTTTGTAAGAAGTTAGAGTGCCAAAAAGTTTTACACTTTTGACCTCACTTAGTCACTGTCTTATTTCACTGCTGCAAGGAGATTTACATATCTTTTTTTTTTTTTTTTTTACCATTAGATTTAGTTTTGATGTTTTGAACCCCTTCTCACACCCCCTCACGCAAACAAAAATCGCGTTTGAGTCCGTTTTAATAGAAATAACACACAATTATGAATTCTAAGAGGAAAACCTGTCTAAAACGGAAATTCGACCGGTTTAATAAGGTTCCGTTTTAGCAGGTTTTACTATATAAGATATTGTTTGTATCCAACATATTCTGGTTAAAAAGTCTCGGCACTTTCCCGTTCAAAAGGCTGGTTACGCCTATGTGCTTAGAATAGCTGAGATTGAATTCTAACTGGGTTAGTGTTTACTTTTTCGATTATTTTTTTTTTTTAAAGTTACTTTCAATTTCACAAATTTGAAAAGAACGCTCCCATAAGTTTAACAAGAGCTTGCGAGTATCCTGTTACTTCATATATGCATACATTTTTGTATGAAACTATAAACAATCAATATCTTCATTTGGCACCCCCCCCCCCCCCTGAAGTATGTGCTGGGTAGCATTGTTTTGTTTAAAGGGCATGTTTTATTCACTTTTACATAATAATATAAATTTTGCTTGAAATTTCATGAACATTCTATTTTTGGGTGTAATTCTACTTCTGGGCTGGTCTGTCAAGCTTGTCGATAAATGTATAAGTAATTTGGCAAACACATATAATTTTCAGACATGTTACTTTCCCGCGAAAACGAGGAATTCCGCTTTTTTGGCAGTGAATTTTATTATCCCTGGGATCGATGCAAATATGCATTAAAATTTGTTGACATTTTTAAAGGGGGGGGACTAGTGGGAGCGGATGTAATACAACAAAAACGCGAGTACGAACCGCGCCAAATTGAGTAAATTTCTTCAACCGATCGCGGGAAAATGCAAATTTCTTCAAAGAATCGCGGGAAAAGCGCAAATTCCTTCAAAGGATCGCGGGAAACAATGCGACTTCCGCCAAAGGATCACTGGAAAAACACGATTTTCGTCAAAGGATTGCAGAAAAAAGCGTATTTTGTCAAAGGATCGTGTAAAATATGCGAATTTCGGCGAAAGATCGTGCAAAATACATGAATTTTGGCGAAAGAAGGTATTGAATAAGCCACAATCAATCCAAGTCACTTAAAACTGAAGAATATGGTGTTTGTGATAACGGTCGCATCTTTGATGTGAAATGTCATGCTTTGCTTTGTTAAAAAACTGGTGTGTGTGTGTGGCGGGGGGATATGGCCTTCTAGAGATTAAAAAAGGGTCAGTACTTTTAAAGAAATGAGTGACTTATAAAAACAGTGAAGTTTAGATGTATAATTACTGAAATTCTTGTAGTAAAACAAAAATCTAAACTTTAAATGCTTGAAATTTTTTGGATAACGTAATTTTCGGTGAAAATTCCATACGCAAAACATTATTCCTCAGAAAATTATTGGAATATCACTATGAAATTTAAAATATGTTGTTTACACTATTGTGAAGGCAATGAACTAAAGATTTAAATTTAAAATAAATATTTTTTGTTTTATGGATGTTTTTGTGGAATGACAATTGTATCCAAACTAAGTTAAATGTATGCAAATGGATAATATGACGAAAAAACTACTTACATAAATTTTACTTTTGATTTTTGGATAGCGTGGCACAAAAGATAAATCAATTTATTCAAATGAATACAATTCAGTGCATTATATAGATTCAGTGAAAGTAATATATTCAACAGTGCATTGGAAAATGAAAAGTATTGTTTAGATGTGTAAATGTATTTAGCCAAAAGAAAATTTAAATTGAATTTTAAAACTAATCGTTTTCAGCAACATCAAGGCGTCACTTAAATTTTCATATCATATCTTTTAAAATTCATAATTTGAATTTATGAGATGTAAATGATAAAGCAAAAATGAATAAATTTTGATATATATATGTATAGGTAAATTAATAGTATTGCGTCACTCAAAATTTGATATCATTATTTTTAAGTTCCAAATTTAAAATTCTCAGAGCTAAAGATAAAGTGCTGCGTCACAAACTTTTAGCCCGTTAAGGGTTTTTGCATTGATATAAATATACAAGAGAATATATAACACAGCAATTTTCATTAAAGCTGTCGAATGTTTGTCCTGTATCTTAAATTTTATAAAAAGAAATTTTAGGATTTTTTATAATAATACAAAAATAGTTTTATGATTTTAGCATCCATACCGTTAAGAGAGTATCATTAAAATTATCAAAGAGAACGTAAAATCCTGCGTTAATAATATTATGAAACATTTTTCAACGCATTTGTACTACTATAATAAAACTTCATAGCTTAATAATGTGAAAAACGATGTCCAAGTAATAATTTGTAAAACATACTATAACACGTTTGAAAACACAATTTCAACTAAAGTCGTAAAAATAACAAAGTTTTGTACATCCCTGTATATGAACTGTAGATTTATCATATAATTCACTATATGCTAAAATTTAGAACAGTTAGTGAACGCATAGCACAGTTGAAAATTCCTCGTCAGCAATTTCCGTCAATAAACGGAAATATACTTCAGATGTTATGTGCAGCCCTGTATATGATTTATAGAATTTATACACATTAAATAGTATGCATTTTTTATAATTTAAAAAAGTGTCCCACAACTGAAAAATCACTTCCATCAATTATTGTTCATGAGAAATATAACTGATTTATTTTGTATGTCCCTGTATATGAAAGATGAACGCTATGCACATCATATTCAAAAGAAAGCATCTTATAGAACACCTCGGTGGTATATATCAATTTAAATACTTTTGAAATAGTGTTCATGAACAAAATACACCACAAACAATTTTTCTCCATAGATCGTAATGTAACATAATTATTTTTAGTGTCCCTGTAAATTATCGATAAATGCTATTCATATCATATTCTATAGCAATCTTGTAGTGCACTTCATAGGTATGTATATAAATTTAAAAGTGCTTGAAATTATGAAACATCATTAAAAACCACCGCAAACTATTTTATCCCCATAGGCCGTAATCTAATGAAATTCTTTTGAATGTCCCTGTAACGAAATTATGAACGCTATACGCTACATTTTGCAATACCTAACATTCAGTAGCGAATATCAATAACATTTTTCAATTTCATGGCGATGCGACTATACTGACGTCAAAAATAATTTTGGCCAGCTAGAATCGGCAAATCACCCACCGTGCACTGGTGAGCTATGACTAAGAATTTTATGTTTCAAATTTTTTGAAAAGTACATACTTTAGGAATATTTTGTTAGCTATAAAAGAAAGAGACATACTTCACGAAGAGAACACAGAAAAAAGAAGCTAAAAATATTAATTTCCTCATGAGATATTTAAAAAATAAGAATGCATTCCATGCTCATAGGTTTTAATATTAAAAAAAGAAATTTGAGAGCTGACGGACAAACATCCTTAAAAGAAAATCTAGTAACAGGAAACACTTATGTCCAGAAAACATTCAAAAGCTGCTGGAAAGCCTTGATCCAGAGTATAGCAATATTTCTACAATGTAGGATGCACTTCTTAACTACAAAATTCAATGTTTATATCTGAGGGGTAGTCATAATATAGAGAATTGCATTATATAGATCTGTGTTATAAAGATTTACAATAATTGCCAAATGCACAAAACCATTTATTATACCACATAAAATTTTGAATGTAATTATCATACATACAAACCCATTTATTATTTCATGTCATAAGTACCTGCACAATAATTTACCTTAGCAGAAGAATGCTATGAACTGGCAACTAGTGGATACAAACATTGCCAAGTTAATCATAAATACAGATTCTTATACCAGAAGGCCAGCACATTGTTGAAAATTTATGGCAGCAAAAGGGTAAAATAAATGTCCGTGTGACAATATCCATACACATACCAATTCTCATTTAATATAAGATCACTGAGCATTAATTTAATAATCATAATAGTCTAAGCCTTTATCTACTAGCCTATCACCTAAGTTTTCAATCCATTGATAAAATAATCCACCTGAGAAGTTACTAATTCCTATTTCATTTTAATTTATTTTTTGTAATAAAAAGATTAAAAAGAAAATATTTGTAATATATTGTTGCAAAACCAGTCCATGTACATTAAGCGCCCTTTCCTAGTCAACTCAAAAAGTACTGTGAACGAAATGTCTCACACCCATACAAGCAAGATGAAAAGAGTAATAACTTAGAAAGCTTAAAACAGATTATATAATTAGAACTCTAAAGGTAAAACTCTGGATTAGAAATTAAATATAATACTTCTCTTGGCTGCAAATAAGTTAATGTTTGTCAAGTCCGTATTTGTGAAATGGCTGTGTGTAAATGTCATATTTTATCAAGAATTTTTTATCATCAACTCAGTACTTCTTCACTATCTTCATTAGTTATTTATTCACTGGAATATTAGAAACAAGAAGTCAATGCTGCCACTGGAACCTTTACGAGTTATAGATAGATAGGACTTTTTATCTTTATCAATTTTTAAGAGGGTGAATGAGAAATAATTTGAAATCAGAATACTTTAAGAATTAGAGTTTTAAATATTGTTAGAAATGTGTGTGTAATATTCTATTAGCCTCTTCTCACTTAAACTTTCAGCTCTCATTTATTATTGATAAAATAATTCATCTGGGATTTTACTATTTAGTATTTCAATTTCTTCTATTACTGAATATTTGAAACATTTTGTTCATAATTTTAAAAAAAAATTAAATAGAAAAATTTTTTAATATATAATTTGTGATTCAAGAAATACACTTAAACTTAGTTTTCCAAGATCAATTGAATTGATGGGCTACTGACTACATGAAAAATTTCAAATGTTTTTATTTTTAATAAATGTTAAATGAAATCAGATTCATGCCTCCCAGTATAATTTTAAATAAAAAAAATAAAGTTCCTTTTTGCATTTCTTTCATCTGTAATATTTTTTCGTATGCTCTTTTCCATCTTTACTTTACATTTAATAAAACAGTCATTTTTCTAGAAGCTGAATATGATGTTTGACAATACTCATCTCTAGTTAGATTTAAAGCCATTATTTACATTTGGTACAGAGTGGTGCTCTTAACATATATATATATATATATATATATATACCGGGTGTCCCAAAAAGGACTGACTGATTTTAAAATTCAATAACTTGTAAACGGTGACAGATATTTAAAAAATTCTTGCAGGAGGGTTATGCATAAGGTCAAAAGTTTTTTTACAGTGATTTTCAATTTTAGTTCGAATTACAAACAATAGATGGCGCTGTAAGCAATAGTCGCTAAATACAGGATCGATTTTTGGTCCTTTATCTTGTTCCATGCAGAAAAAGGAGATGGAAACGTATTATCCGGGCCACGAAGTACCAAAAATCGAGCCTGAATTTAGTGTCTATTGATCACAGCGCCATCTATTGTTTGTAATTCGAACTAAAATTGAAAATCACTGTAAAAAAACTTTTGACCTTATGCATAACCCTCCTGCAAGAATTTTTTAAATATCTGTCACCATTTACAAGTTATTGAATTTTAAAATCAGTCAGTCCTTTTTGGGACACCCGGTATATATATATACAGCCGAACCCCGCTATAGTAAACCATCTGCAGACCCAGCAATATGTTCACTATATAGCCGATGGTTCACTATATCCAAATTCTTTGAAAAAAATATTTTTTAGCATATGATATTGTATTGTTAAAACTAGCGATTGCAACAATACATAATTTGCTTACAAATTATTAACTAATTAAATAGATAATAAATCAAATATTAAAATGAAAAATAGTTACTAACACTTGATTTTATTTTTACATTCTATGGAAGAAATTAGTAACTTTTGATTGAATACAATTCGATTTTTTAAGTAGAGTTAATCAATTTTCTTAACAACTAGTAGAGAATCCAATGTTTTCTGGTCCACATTTTCTGTAGAAAAAAAAATGTTCAGGATATTTGCTGCGATTTCACTTCCAAGCTAGAAGGTGCCGAAATTTCAAGTTCTTCAACATTTTCTTCTAATTTGTCTTCAGCATCGTTCTTTTGTTTAACTTCAGATACAATGTCATCAACTGTAGGGGGTACCAGAAATATACACTTCATCATCGCCAGATTTGAAGTATTCAGTAACGTTCCTTGGAAAAATGTTCACACATATGCTTTTCCCTGACAGAGAGCTATTGGTAAGTTTTCTTCATTGTTTTCGTTCTCCACGTTGGCATCTTTTACTTCCAACAACACATCCTTTTAAAGACCTGCGCATCGGAAACAGTTGCGGACTGTTGCTGATGTCACCTGTCTCCATGAATTGTTGCAATTGTCGACAAGGAGAACAATTTTACATTTCTGTTTCAACAAATCATTGTCCCATTGTTAAAGATATACTTTAAAAAAAATTTTAAGTCATCCAGGATTTTTGATTGGCTTTGTAGTTGACGGGCAGTTTAACATTTTTAAAACACCTTGGTTTTTGAGATTTACGTACACAGTTAATTTTCACTTTTCTGAGCCGTTCATATTTGCACATACAAGAACAGTTATTCTCACTTTTGAGAGATTCCCGTTAGTGCACTTTTCTCCTTTAAATTTTAATGTCTGATTGTCATTTTGTAAAACAATCCCGCTTTGTCAACATTAAAAATTTCTTTCTCTTCATAATCCTGGATTGCATCTGGCCACACTTGAGCTACTTTTTCACATCCGATGCATAAACACTTATTGCTTCACCAACAATCTTTCCACCAGAAATATTGTTCCATTTTTTGAACCTATCCAGCCATCCATTACAACACACAAAACAGTTTTCTTTAAATCTTTCGTCAAACTCATTCACTTTAATTTAAAGCATGGGTCCAGTCACAGGAAGATTTCTATCCTGCTGAATGGTGAACCATTTTAACAAAGCTTCTTTTACGTTTTCCCTTTCAGCCCAGCGTAGTTTCTTCGAAGAACCCAATTTTTTTTCGTGTGCAGCAACAGTCTCGTTGTGATTGTTCCAAATGTTTGAAAGTGTAGATTTTGACAAGGAAAATTCCTTGCGCAGTGTCGACTGATTGGTTCCATCTTCAATACATTTAATGATTTCAATCTTATCCTCAATCAAAAAGGATTTTTTTTTTTACAGAATTTGCCACTTTTATTAAATTTTTTGCTGCTCTTGAAAAAACGTCTTATCTCAAAATCAATCATAAGAACCATGAAGAGAGACACTGTAAAATGAGGGACATTCTTGGGCTGTTCTGATTATACTGAAGGGCAGGGGACAGAGTTAGCAAGTAAGTACCAGACACTTATTCCTAAAATTAAGGAGGGGTGAAAAAGAGAGGTTTGTTCCTGTAATGGAAGGGAGAAGAAGCATGTGCTGTTTAAGATGTTCACTGCCGTCTACGAGAATACTTGTAGTTGGCAAACTGGGTTTCCTTGCCAACTATGAGATAACTCATTATTGATCTTATCTAAATCACTCATTACGAGCACTGCCATAGAAAACCAATCATAACCAACCAAACCATATGCCAACAACAAGCATACTCATGTGAATTTATTTGTTGCTAAAAGCAATTTGTCATATATATAGTACTTAAATAATAAAACAGAAAATAATTTAAAAGTACTAAATTTCAGATATGATCTTGGCGTGTATGAATAGATGCACCATCTCAGCTTTGGCAGCGAACATGTTAACAGCTTGTTTGCCCTAGTTTAAGGCGATGAGTGTGAAAGAGTGAAATTTAGCACAATGTAAAGAATGCCATCATTTGCAGTCACAACTAGTGCAAGTTTAAAGTTGGAGAACTGAGAAAAAAATCTGTGGAAATAAAATTTGAGTCCACTATAAACAAACTACCAAATTCTCAGCTATCCACTATAACCGTATACAATAACATTAGTTAAATGGGAGTTCAGATGGGACCATTAAAAAAGTTCACTACATCTGAGTGTTCACTATATTCCAGGTTCATTATAGCAAGGTTCAACTGTATAGTAATAAAGAGAATGGGAGATTTAAAAAATATACCATGATGAAAATTAGGATCAGCTCCTTTCTGAAGTAAATATTCAGTAATATCTCCATGGCCCACACTGCAAGCATACATGAGGCCAGTCCAACCAGATTTTAAAATTGTATCTGCATTAATACCTACATGACAGAAAATAATCACATTATTTTAAAATCATCACATTATTTTGTAAATAGAAATTTCAATATTAAAAGCATAAACTAAAAATGAAAATACTAAAGAAATTGTCCAATATTTAACTCTTATAAACATTACAAATCTTCATCAAATCAAGATAATTAAAGAGAAACAATTTTTTTTTTCTACTTTTTACTCTTATACTGAAGAACTCTGGCATTTCCTTCTATCTACATCTAGAACTGTTCTTGATTCCTGTATTCAATGGTTTGGTACTTGCCATAATTTTTTTATTTTATTAAAACTGAGGAATCCAACCTGAGCTTTCCAGGGTTACAGGACATACTGCTCACTGCGTAGAACACAGTTGAAATTTTTTTTTAAATGGAAAACTCCAATAGATTTTTAACATTTAACATATTTTTTTCAGATAGTGCACTAACGAAAGCAAAATGCAATTTTATATGAAAAATAGGAATTACATATTCAATTAATATTTGGAATTAACTAAAAACAGTACTTTATTACCTAGTTGCTAGCAGTTAATAGCCAAAGAAATCAATTAGGATTTCACTATTTATAGTAGCTTTATTGGTTCTGTATATTTCAGTTTTTAAACGCATAATTCAATTTCATATCTGTTAAATTTCTGTTTTATTAATATTATTTTATTTATTTATTTATGAAGTTTTAATTTCATTATAGAATATTAGCCAGAAATAAATGCTGAAATATTTATAGCGTTTTCAGTGAAAACGAGTTAATCTTCTGTAATCGGACTGTATGCAACAGGGATAGATTTTTAAAAATTCATGCATGAAAATTATTTTAAAACCCATAAACTATCAATAAATTGAGATACAAAACAAACTGTTTTCAAACAAATTGTTTTTTAAACAACATTTCTTTACAATTTTTAAATACAAAAAACAAAATTGAGCGATGTTTAGAAGTTAAAAAAATTGCAATAAAAATGAAATTTATTGGTGTTCTTTCCCACTGTCAATATGACATCAGCATTATTCAGGGACATGTTTTTACTTTATAAAGATAAGATTTTCAATTTACATACAAAATAAAGAAAAACTAAAATCATAACTTACACTTTTGTTTTTTATGAAATACTTGGCAAAATTCCTCTGATATCTCATATTATGCAATTTAAAGAGAGAAAGATGTTTGTAACAACTGTACAACTCTTATTAAGAAAATTAAATTGATTTTTTATTTATTTATTTATTTTTTTTTTTTGAAGATTATAATAACTTCAATGTATCAGTTTAGTAAATCTATTATTTAATGAGATATTTTTTTTTAATTTTAAAAAATATTTAAATGAATCACTTGATGTAGGCATAGTTCTCTTAATAAGAGAACTAAGAACTTCTTTTATAGACTAAGATAGGATTCATACAGACTTGAGAAGGAAAAACCTTTATAAACAACATTATTTTAAAACACAAGATTAAATTCCCCGAGAATAGACAAAGAAAGGTACAAAAGCAACTGACACTCAGATTTTTTTTATAATTAGCTAAGATATAAAAACCAAAAAGAAAATTACAACATGATCCGACGCCACTGATCATGGTGATTTCTGAAGCTTTCCACTGTTCTGCAAGCAGAGAAGAAACAAGAGAGAGATGAGAGAGATTTAGTTTTTTTGTTGTTGTTGTTCTTTGTTTGTTTGTTTTAAAAGCCTGATAGGGTTCCCCAATTTGTAATCCCAATTGGATTAAAATCATTGTGTGTATATATATATAATATACATACTAGGGGGCTCTGGCATCTACAAGCTACGCTCTACGTTTGGACTCTAAAAATCCGTTAATTTGATATGCTTTAAAAAGATTACAGAAGATTGAATTACAATTAAATTGTAATTAAAAAGCCAGTGGCAACCTCCCTGTAAACGGATTTCCATGCCCTATTACGGAGGGATTTTAAGTCCGAATCAGCTGTTGTTAATTGCTGTTTTCGTGCTTGATTAAATAAGATTAGTTAAACATTCGATAATTAGCTAATATAAAATGAACTAAGTCAACAGTCTTTGCTTCCTGGTATTTTTAAACAATGCTATAAGAAAGGGATTTTAAATAAGAGATTTTAAATTTAGCATCTTAAATCTGACATAATTTTCACCAATTTTTTCTTTATCTTTGTAGTATTCACCGGAAAATATTTTTAATGTTAGAAAGAAAGATATTATTTGCACTGCCTTAGAATTGGCAACAATAGTTTAAAAGATCATCTCGAAATTTGAAATAAATCTCTCGTGTAAATATATTTTTTAATTTAAACTGTCCGGCAATAATATTATTTGGTCATTTTAAATATGATGTAATTTCTTCCATTTACCACTTTTAACGCATATTAATGAATTCATTAAAAAATTTTAAATTTTTTTTTCTCTTATAATAATTACATGTAAATATAGTTTTTATGACGTTATTTTCAATATTTTCTTGCTTTAAATACATAATCATTTAATTCTAATTTAAAAGTTTTTGAAAGTTGAAATTTGAAATAAATCTCCCATGTAAAATATATTTCTTAATTTAAACTGCTTGGCAATGTTATTATTTGGACATTTGAAATAGGACATCATTTCCCTCATTTACTGTTTTAAAATACATTAAAAATAATCGATTACTTTATAGTTTTCTTTCATTTTTAATATGCTTGGGTAAAAACACTGTTTATGACGCAATGTCCAATATTTTTATGCTTTTAACATGTAATCATTTAATTGTAATTTGAAAGTTTTTTTTTTCTGTTTATAATAGTCATGTGTGAATAAAATTTTAATTTAAAGGAAATATTATTCTTTGTGCTGTTTTAACAATTGGCAACAATTTAAAATAATAACTTTTTCTAAAATATGTAAAAAATATCTCTGAAAATGCTGAAAATTTAAATTTAACATGGAAATAAACCTTAAAAAAAATTAGGTAAATAAAAAATAAATAAATGCAGTCTTCACACTGCGAGTTTCTATTGAATATCCTAAGAAAAAATGACTAAATTCCTATATATAATTTTTGCTCCTATAAAACTTTTTTAATGGAATGATTTTGCCCAACTTTAAGATTAAATATCTCTTAAAATAATTCTTCGATTTAAAAACTGTCTGCTTCAACGTGTTTATCAAATATTTCTCTATAATACCAACACTCACATTTTTGTATGCAATAGTTTCCTTAAAGACATCTGATCACAAAAAATTCACTGACAGCAGCAGTGACAGCGTTAGTTACTTCTTTTTAGAATAGAGAGATATATACACAAATCAATTCATCTAAATTTTCAAAATCAGTGTAATGCTTTTTTGTTTCGCGAATGAGATAAAAGGCTGGTTTTCATCAATTTATCAATTTTTAAGGCAATCACAAAATATCAAAAATATTTAATTTTATTACACAAAATATTTCAATTTTGATACTGAAAGCTCTCAGCAGCGTTCGAAATCCTTGGTGGTCCGCTGGTCCGAGACCACTAAAAATTCAATCGGACCACTAATTTAAAAAATTTAGTAGTCCGCAGGACCAGTAACTTTTTTCCCTCTCTGACAGGTAAATTTAAATTTTCCCGTCCCTGAGAAAATCGCAACCAAACACAAACCACAGAATTTTATTTTATTTAAAAAAAATTAATAAGTAAAAAAATGCATTAAAACTTAGTCAGTTGAAATAAATAATCGGAAATAAAATATAGAATTAATAATTTTATTGTTTTTGTTTATGTACTGTTTATTTAATTTTTAGCAAATTGTAATTTTACATTTTATTATGCCGAAAATTTTTGGTAACTGAAAGGAAGTTTGGTTTATATTCTAGGAGGAGGATGGGGGGTTTCCCTCAAAGGGTTAAAGGTACTTAACTTAATAGAATTTTATGTTGCGGGCCAGTGACGATATGTGCGGACCAGTAAACTCTGATGTTTACTGGTCCTTGGGACCAGTGACATTTTTTTATCAATTCAACCGCTGCTCTCAGTTTTTTAGTTGTGATATTTGTCTAATAGATAAGATGATTTAATTTAAAATACTGTACAAAAAAAATTTTCGTACAAAATTTTTATAATGTAATTAATTTTCATTTAAATTGTTTAGACAAACAATTCCCAGATGTCATGTATTCAACTGCATATACTTATTTTAAACATATTTCTATCACATCATTATGGCTGAAATTAGGAAAAAAAAAATTTCCCAATGAATCAATTTCTAAACTATGCATATAAGATAGATATAAAAAAAAAATGTTCCCAATGAATCAATTTCTAAAATATGCATATAAGATGACATCAATCCTTAATGCACAGTAATACAATGTTTACTATACCAGACATGCTTTGGCTCAGATGATTATGTCAGGAGTATTACAACAATAATTTTATAATGTTCAGTTTATAATGTCAGTTCAAATTATTCAAAGAATAAAAAAAAATGTTCTTAAAAAACTAAATTTTACTGAAAATCTATATATTTAAAAGACAAGGCTGTTATTTTAGTCATCTGGCCTGAGCTTTCTACTGAACCGATTTTGATGATGTATTTTTTAAAATGAAAGCAGTTTATTTGGAGATGTGCCTGTACTCGCCATTTCTTAAAATAATCCCATTTTTATATTTTAATTTTAGTTTTTAAAGTCCTTTACGAAATTTCTTTACATTGGTGGCAATAGGGTTACTTCCATTGTTGAAGAGAGAACGGAAACGATGGGAATTACCATATCATTAAGGATGCCATTTTCGCATTACAATTAAAAACTAGTATGTTGTGGCCATCACAAAACTTTCTTCTATCTCATACATGTCAATACTTCAAAATTCACTATCTCAGTGCCAAATTAAATGGCAGTCTGTGTTCATCATGAGAATGCTAAAAATATGAAATTCCGTGCATTAGTTCTCGAGGTATGACTGTCACTGAAATCGCGTAAATCCACCAAAATGCAGCATAGCAGCGCCATCTACTGGGTTATTTACACCAGAACCTAATTATCACCAACTTATGTCAACGTCTAACTGAATATGAAGTTTGAGGAAAATTCGTGCATTAGTTCTTGAGATAGAGGTATTGCGCAAATCATGACAAATGCAGCATAGAAGCGCCACCTGTTGAGCGATTTGCAACAACATATAATCAGCAGCAATATTAATCAAGTTATACTTTAATCTGAAGTTTGATGAAAATTCGTGCATTAGTTCTTGAGATAGAGCTATTGAGGAAATAGTTCAAAATGCAGCACAGCAGCGCACCAATTGGGCGATTTACACCAACACGTAGTCAGCATCATTTCATATGAAGGACTAACTAAATTCGAAGTTTGATGAAAATGTGTGCATTAGTTCTTGAGATAGAGCTACTGCGAAAATAGTGTAAATCCTGCAAAATGCAGCATAGCAGCGCTACCTGTTGGGCGATTTACACCAAAATGTAAACAGCATCCATTCATGTCAAGGACTAACGCGGAATCTGAAGTTTTATAAAAATCCGTGCATTAGTTGTTGAGATAGAGCTTTTGCGGAAATCCTGCAAAATGCTACATAGCAGCGCCACCTGTAGGGCACTTTACACTAAAAACTAATCAGCACCAATCTATATCAGGGACTACCTGAATATAAATTTTTATTAAATTTCGTGCATTAGTTCTTGAGATAAGAGTGCCCACAAAATTTGTGTCACATACAGACAGACAGACTCACAGACAGACATTTTGTAAAAACATGTTTTTTGGAATCTCTGACCCATAAAACATGTAAATCCGTCGAAAACTGGAATTCGAAAATTTTCATGAAACCAACTAACTTTAAAAAATAACTGAATAACTTTAAAAAAAATACTGAACAGAAAATGTCACACAAAAAAAAAGCATTGTTACTCATAAAATGAATATTCAATATTTTAATGTTCAATATTAAATTCATATTCATAAATTAATATTCATATTTCAATATTTTAATTAATGAATTTCAATATTTTTTTCATTCCACTGATACTGAGTTTAAGGCGCTAATCTCAAGAAGCTTCAGTGAGTGAAAATGGCGTCATAGTAAAAATGAAATGAGTATTTACTTTTATAAAACTAAATATTTTATTATGAATGCGTCTAAAGAGGCATAAATTTCTGGATTTCGCCAGCACACAGATCAGAACCTCAAGTCAAGAGTGGAAGGGTTCAGATGCAAAATTGTAACTGGCAAACATGGCATCAAGTTTGAGACTATATTTATTAATAATCTATGACATGTTACATATTTTTAAAATAGTGAATATGCAAAATATGCACGTAAATTTTGTGATGGTGAAAACATTATTTTTAGATTTTGTTAGGAAAAAAATTATGACTGTGTCATAGTGGCTTAATTTTCGTTGATCATTATGTAATATCAGAGATCAAAGCGGCAATTAATAACTTCATAATTTCATATCTAAATTGCTTGTTACTAGATATGTATAGGAATAAAATTTAATTTTTCAATAATTTGAAAAGTCAAAATTAAACTTTGGTTAAAAATAACAATTGTTTTCAGAGTTAGGCCAGCCAATATAAGATTGATTATTAATTGTAATTTTTTTTTTTTTTTTTTTTGATAAATTTAATCAATCAGATCGTTTAAACATTTTGATTTGTCGAATTAGATAGGTTTCAACTTGTAATTATTTAAAAACACTGCAGAAATATCATTTCTGAATAAGATTTTCCAGTCATAGCTCATTCAGATTTTCCACTAGTAGTTCAGTAGGAACTATCAGTTTATTTTTATTTATTTTTTGTGCTTAGTATTTTTTCTTAAATTACTACTTTAAGTACTTTTAAGTTAATTAGTACTTTTTCTCTGTGCATTTAAAATTATAAAACTATAGTGTGTATACATAAATAAATTTCAAATCCTGACAGCAGTACATAATAAAATGCATATACACAGTAATAAATAAAATACTCATTATCATAGAAGAGCAATAAGGAAAGGTGTTACATATATTTCTCTTAATAATGAAAACGTTTCTTTTAAATAAGGCACTCCAAGAGAAAAAAAAAATGTACATTTTATAATGGATTGTCAAATATTATACAATTTGATAAAAAAAAAAAGAAGTAGGGTGTGCAGTGTACTTCTTTTAGGATGAATGCTTCTAGTTAAGTTCTAATTATCATTAGTGCAAATAATAATAAATGCAGGTTTTATTTATTTATTTATTATTAATAACACTCAAAGAACCAAGTATTTCTCAAGAAGTTTGATCATTCTTTTCAAGAGCAATTAGAAAGTATTCAAAATTATATGTGCAAAATGTGCATTTCTGATTTTGATATAGAAAAGCGAAATAAGATTAAGATTTGGTGTAATGCACATTATATAACTTTAACAGAAGAAAATCTTAGTTTCTTTTTTCAAAAAACATGGCATGGTTTGCACATGGGTACTCAAAACAGGGATTTCAGGCCCCTTAAAGTTTTAAACTATTGGAACTATTGTAATTTCAAATAAGATAGTGAAGATAATATGAATTATGATCATATATAGACTCTGTCAGTGCTAGGGCTGGATTATTTATCAATATATCGACAGATATTGATATTTCTTAACTATCGCAATAGCAATATCTAAACTTTGACTCTGTTGATATATCCCAATAACACTGCAATTACGAACACGAACCCCGAAAATAATATCGCCAAATATCTCAAAACTCAATAAAATAAGAATGTTTTGCGCTCACTGCCAGAGCCCCAAGAAAAAAATATTCCAATGTCTTCAACCTCCTGCCTCATCCAAAGCTACAAATCTACCTTGGTAATCTTTCTTCTTGCTGATTATCTCCGTTAGAAATTATCCCAATTATTGCAATACATTCCTTCACTGTAAACATAGATTTCATTTGACTGTCTGCGTAAAATACTGAATAACACTGATCGTCCGTTCTTCTCTCGTAACTGTGATTGGCCTACACATATTGCAATAACTCCAGATATTGATACATTATAAATAATCACTTGAGCACTGGTTATTCATTTGTCATGTTTGATACAGAAGATAGTTGGCTGGTTGTCATCGAGTCTATACCACAACAGCTGAAATGCTCGGCTTGCGAGTAACCAATCAGAGTCTGTTAATGGGAAAGTTTCCGTTTTGTTTATGACTAAGTTGGTGAAAAAGCTGAAGGTTAAAACAGTCATTCAGATGATTGGTTACTTTTAACAAGAGCTTCCCAGTCATTAATGCTTATTCATATTGTACTTTGTTCTTTCTTCTTTGTCATATTTTCATTAGAGCAAAGTTTTGTCCAGTGAATTTAAGATATCCTGTCTTGATATTTTCCAGCTACGAATATTTATCAAAAGACAAAATTTAAATTTGTATAAAACTATTCCCAAATGTGATTTGAGTATTTATATTTTTTTAAAAAGGTTTCAATGTTGTTTTCTTGTAGTAAATAGATAGGAAGATATAACTACAGTGATTTTTTTCTGTTAAGAATGAATTGATTGAAAAGCAACATTTCTGTTGCATCTATCATCCACTGAAACCTATTTAATAACAAGTATATTGATGTATACATGCGGCATTAAATTAATTTTAGTTTTTCCCGAACTTCTTTTTCTGTGCAATTAAAATAAAATCGTCAACATCCTAAATTTGAGAATATTTTATTTTAGTTTGTACTTTATAATTTTCTCAGTTATTCGCAATGTAATTAAATAGTTAAAATGATACGAGGGCAGTATGATAAGTACCTGGCCTCAGCCAGAGATGGTGCTACTAGAATTTAAAAAAGGATTTATTTAGCAAAAGTGATCTTTCACATCAAATCTGGCCATTTGCCAAGTCACTAAGTTGTTTAGTTTGTGAGTGGAAGCCATTTGAATAAAACAACTTTGGTAATATTTCAAAAATGAAAAAAAATTAATATTGAGCAGTGATAAAAAACCTGTTTTTGAAAAAGAAAACAATTGATGAGATTGAAGCAGAACTTAGAAAAGTTTATGGGGACTATGAACCTTCGTTACCAACCATAAAATATTGGACAGCTGAATTCAAACGCGCCGTACAAGCATTTTTGATGAAGAACGCCCAAGTCACCCAACTGAAATTACGACACCAGAAACGATTGAAAATATCCATGATATTTTGATAAACGATCAGAGAGTGAAAGTGCACGAGATTGCTGAGATTGTGGGCATCTCAATTGAACGGGTGTAAAAATTTTTAACAACAAATTTTGATATGAAAAAGCTTTCCGCAAAATGGGTGCCGCAATTGCTCACTATTGACATTAAACACACTCGTAAGCCAATTTCAAAATAATGTTTGGCGAAGTTAAAGTGAAATCCAAATGATTTTTGGCATCGATTCATAACTTTAACGAAACATTGATTTATCACTGTGCACCAGAAACTAAAGAACAGTCCAAACAGTGGGTTTTTCGTGGCCAACTTGCACAAAAAAAAAGCTAAAGCGACTGTATCTGCACAAAAAGTCATGGCTATAGTAATTTGGGATTCATGCGGCATATTTCTCGTCGATTACTTTGAAAAAGGTAAAACGATTAATGGAGAATATTATTCCAACTTATTGGATAGTTTCAACCATGTTGTGAAAGAAAAACATCCGCATTTGGGAAAGAAAAAAATTCTCTTTCATCAAGACAATGCATGCGTGCACACCTGTGTCCTCGCCATGGCAAAATTCTATGAATTAGGATACGAACTGCTTCTGCATCCACCATATTCGCCAGATTTAGCCCCTGCGAATATTTTCTATATCCAAATGTGAAAAAACGACTCGATGGAAAAAAATTTGGCTCTAACGATGAGGTTATTGCTGGAAAAAAACGCCTATTCTGTAACGGGCTGCTAGGGCAAATTAGGCCTAGAAGCCACAACAACTTAAAGCAGAGTTTAAGATTAAATGTCCACTGACATGCAGAAACAAGTTAAGATATAATTCAAACATAACTTTATTAAAACCAATTAAAAACATGATTAAATGTATTAAATATAACAATATATGGCCATAACTTCGGCCAAGAACTTAAACAGCTCATATATTGAGCCTTTACTAATATCAGTTACATTACTGAAATACATAACATACAAAACGAGCAATCTGAACATGAAGTCGCTCCAATATATACCAAACAGAAATCAACTTCGTAACTAACAGTGAAACATGCAGTTATAGAAATCATCCAATTAGAAACCAGCATACGTCATCGGCACGATGACGCAATACCTAAGTTGGAATTCAGTCATTCATCTCCAGATGCGTGGAATTCGTAAATGTATGACGTCATATCTTGTGAAAAACGAAACGCTCGTAGTTGAAAAGATTTCGTAGCTAAACTAGAAAACAAACATCGATACCGAGCAGTCTCAGAATTGGGCCGCAAAGCAAAACGACTTTAAACGTTGATATCTATGCCGTATTTCGATATCGGCAAGAAATGCCGCGATATGACATCAATGGCCCGCCTTCCACACATCTGGACGATGTTACAAACCTGTACATAGAAATATGAAACCAAAACTATACATGCAGTTTCATTAAAAAGGTATTTAAATATCCTTCAAAAAGTAATTTTTCTTTATTTCCAGTACAGCAAGATCCCAGTTCAATATGGAAAAAATTAAGTACAACTAGAAAAAGTAAAGCATTTTAAATTAACTTTAATTCACAAAAATTTTCTTTCTAAAACTTTCTAGTGTAGCTTTAGTAGGTGGTTTTGTAAAATAATCAGCTAAGTTTTCATTACTAGATACATACTTTAAATTAAACAACTTTTCATATACTAAATTTCTTAAAAAATGATATCTTACGTGTATGTGCTTAGTTTTACTATTCTCTATAGGAGAGTTAGAAAAATCTATAGCAGCTCTATTATCACAATATAAGTTAAACTCTGAAAAATGAGATGGAAAAATTTGCAGTTCTTTACCCTCTTTTATTATGTTAATTATCCAAATGAGTTCTTTAGCAGCATCGGTTAATGAAATGTACTCCGATTCCATTGTGGAAAGAGCTACACAACGTTGTTTAGAAGTTCGCCAAGATATTACAGCATCATTTAAAAATAAAATAAACCCCCCAATCGATACTCGATCGTCTCGGTTAGATGCATACTCGGCGTCACTAAAACAATTCATTGAAAAGTTATCATTACAAGAAAGACTTAATTTTTCATATCTTGTATGATATACATAACCAAGTACCTTTAATAAAGCTAACCAATGTATTTTCCCAGGATTGCTTTGAAATTGTGAAAGAAGATTAATCACATAGCTAATATCAGGACGTGTCCTACTGGCCAAAAAGGACAAACATCCAATTAAGTTACGATATGGAATTTCTTCCATTTCAGCAATTTCATCATTAGTTTGAGGGCAATCCTTTTTGGAAAATACAACCCCCTTTGAAATGGGTAAAGAAACAATAGGAGGATAATATTCTTTAAATTGTTCATAAATATTTTCAATGTAATCCGTTTGTTGAATAGAAATACCATTTTTAGTTTGTTCAAAGTTAATCCCAAGTAGTTTAACGGTCTCCCCCAAAACTTTAATATCAAACTTTTGTTTTAACACATCTATAACTTTAAACATTTGATCTTTATCCTTTCCTAACAAAATCATGTCATCAACATAGAACAGCAAGACAATTTCGGAATTAAGAGAATAAACACAGTTGGTCCACTCGAACTTCTTAAAATTTAAACTTTCTAAGACGGAATGAAGTTCGTAAAACCATTCACGCCCGCTCTGATGGAGTCCATATAGAGCTTTCTTTAATAAACAAACGTGATCTGGTGCTTCTGATTCTAAGAAACCAACTGGTTGTCTCATATATATAACTTCCGATAAAGGGGCATATAAATATGCACAGCGAACGTCCATTTGAATATGATACCATTTCAATCCACAAACTAAAATCGAGAAAAATAAACGTATTATAGTGAAATTAACCACAGGGCTAAAAACCTGATCATACTGAATGCCTTTCTCTTGTCGGAAGCCTTGTGCAACGAGACGAGCCTTAAATCTAATTATTTCGTTCTCTTTATTGCACTTAATAGTATAAACCCATCTGCTTCCCAAGATCCTAGCATTCGAAGGCTTTTCTACCAAAGTCCAAACTTCTCGATCTTTAATAATTTTAATTTCCTCCTCCATCGCACGCTTCCATATATTCATTCTGCTTGAGGGGAACGCATTGCTTCATGAAATGTATTTGGAACGTTCACCTGATCCTTCTTTAATTGTCATTCATTTAAACTATTTGCTTCTAGTTCCTGATTTACGATGCCCGTAAAGTTATTTTTACCACTGAAGTCAAATATTTTTGGATCGAAAGGTATATTTTTAGATTCACAATAAGATTTAGCATCGTTCTGGGATCTTAAACGCATGTTGGTCCCCAATATACTATAATAAATATCGGTACGCGATCCATCTGAACGAGGAACAGCCTTTCGAAACCACTCGATGTTTGGTTTAGTTAACGTAGGAGATTTAGATACTGTTTGTATCGGTATAGAACTCTCCGACTCCCCCTCAATTAATTTAACTTGTTTATCGGGTTCAACACACGATTTTTCAGCATCAGAAACCTCCGAATCGTTTAAATCTAATGCATCCAAATGGAATAAACTTCGGTCAGAAACCTGTTTATTTTTAACCGATTCCTCTATTCTAACATTGATGGTCTCGATAACTTTGTCTTTTTCGGGGATCCATACACGATAGCCTTTTGTGCGAAGAGCATAACCTACAAGTACCCCCTTTTCAGCACGCATATCAAGTTTACCGCGATTATGTTTAGGAATTCCAACATATACAGTGGAACCGAAAATTCTTAGATGTTTAACAGACGGCACTTTTCCTCCAAATAATTCGAACGGCGTTTTAGTGAAATTCTTATGGCAAGTACGATTGAAGGTATAGACAAAAAATAGCAAAGCCTCCCCCCAAAATCTTTCATGCAGTTTAGACTCATTAAGTAACGTTCTTACTGCATCTAGGGCCGTTAAATTGAATCTCTCAACAAATCCGTTCATTTCAGGAGAAAATGGGTTCGTCCTCTCAGGTTTAATACCTCTATCATCCAAATATTTTTCAAATTCCTTTGAACAAAACTCACCACCGTTGTCAGTTCGAATATTAATGATTTTGTTCCCAGTAAACGTTTCAGCACGCTTTTGAAATTTCACAAAACAGTTAAAAACCTCGGATTTTTCCTTCATCAAGTAAACGTAAACTTTTCTGGAAAAATCGTCGATTATAGTTAGAAAATACCTATTACCGCCTCTACTTTTTGTTTTAAACGGGCCTGCTACATCGAGATGCAACAGCTCTAACGGCTTTACAGACCTAATTTTACCAATTGGTCTAAAGGAAACTCGCCTGGCTTTACCAATTTTGCAAGGCTCACAATTTAAATCTTCATTTTTGAGTGAAGGCATTCCTCTAACTGTATCAACGGTTTTTAGTATGTAATCTTTATTTATGTGGGCAAATCTACGGTGCCACGTTTCTAAGCTGTTTTCCATATTAATCTGGTTAACCTCTGGACTATGAAAATTTTTGTCATTACGTTTAATATACTGAGGAAAAACATGGTAAAGGCCATTTTTTCGAATAGCTGAAAATAATTTACCACCTTTCAAAAATACATCTATTCGCCCATTTTTACCAACAAACGTGGCTCCTTTCTCTTCAAAGAGATGGCCCGCCATCAAATTATGTCGTAATTTAGGTGAATACAAGACATTGTTTAATACAACCACCTGATTTCTGCCCTTAACTTTACAATTAAATTTTATAGTTCCTCTACCTAGAACTTCACAAGCTACCCCGTTAATTGCCGCTTTCATTTCCATCCCAGAGATTGGCTCAAAATCCCAAAATAAATCTTTACGCGAGCAAAAATGGGAACTAGCTGCAGTATCAAACAGCCAGGCAGTATTATCAGTATTTGAATTATAATATGCTTCAGCTATAAAACCCACTTCACCATATTTTTCACTAACCCTATGTTTAAACCTTCTACAATTTTTAACAAGGTGGCCACTTAAACCACATTTAAAACAATTTCTAGATGCATTACGTTTAAAATTAACACTGGGATCTGCTGCACTTACCTTCTTATTAGAAGATCTAGACCTCTGCTTTGTAGATTTCCCCAACTTTACATCATTATATTTATTTTCACTATTATGTAAAGCAACTTCATTAAAAATACTTAAATTAGAATTTCTGTTAAAAGAACAATTAAACAACTTTAATCTTGCTTCCTCAGATAAAAGTTCGTTCAAAACATTTTCAAAGGTAAAGTCCTTATCCGAAAAACGGTAAATAAGCTGGACAATACTTCTGTACTCATCAGGCAAATGTCTAATCAGCTGAAACGGCTTTAACCACTCTGAAATTGGACGACCAGCGTCCTTTAGTTGCATGATGATATCCCTCAATCTAGCACCATAGAGATTCATTTCCTCACCAGGCTGCAATTTGCATTCGAAGAAAGAGTCCGTCAATTCTACAATACGTGCACGGCTACTGGGACGAAAATGTTTCTCTAATGCTTGCCAAGCTACATATGGATCCTCTATACCACTTAATAAGGGCCTCAAATCTTTACTCACATTCAAATAGAGAATGGAATAGGCGCGTACTCTCCTTGCCAACTCAGCTGCAGTAGGAGCCTTCGCTGGATCTTCAGTTTCCGGTAGTTTTGTAGACACGCATTCCCATAGAGATTTCTCCATCAGAAGAACACGAACATCCTCTCTCCACGTGCTGTAATTATAAGACGTTAATTTATCGATGGGAAGAAACTCGGCGCCCGATGAAGACATCATGACTTTGAACTATTCAACTGAGGTACACAAGAACAAATTTATAAATACCTAACCCCTCTGCATATCGTGGGCTTCAATCAAGGCTGGGCCCATAACCCATAACGGGCTGCTAGGGCAAATTAGGCCTAGAAGCCACAACAACTTAAAGCAGAGTTTAAGATTAAATGTCCACTGACATGCAGAAACAAGTTAAGATATAATTCAAACATAACTTTATTAAAACCAATTAAAAACATGATTAAATGTATTAAATATAACAATATATGGCCATAACTTCGGCCAAGAACTTAAACAGCTCATATATTGAGCCTTTACTAATATCAGTTACATTACTGAAATACATAACATACAAAACGAGCAATCTGAACATGAAGTCGCTCCAATATATACCAAACAGAAATCAACTTCGTAACTAACAGTGAAACATGCAGTTATAGAAATCATCCAATTAGAAACCAGCATACGTCATCGGCACGATGACGCAATACCTAAGTTGGAATTCAGTCATTCATCTCCAGATGCGTGGAATTCGTAAATGTATGACGTCATATCTTGTGAAAAACGAAACGCTCGTAGTTGAAAAGATTTCGTAGCTAAACTAGAAAACAAACATCGATACCGAGCAGTCTCAGAATTGGGCCGCAAAGCAAAACGACTTTAAACGTTGATATCTATGCCGTATTTCGATATCGGCAAGAAATGCCGCGATATGACATCATTCTGAAGGGTTGGAAAAATCTTATTTTTTAGAGGGAATAGAAAAAATAGAAAAACGTTGGGCTAAGTGAATCTAACTAAAAGGAGATTATGTTGAAAAATAAATTACATTTTTGACATAAAAAATGTGTTTTTCTTGTCAAGGCCAGGTACTTATCATACAGCCCTCGTATTATGTTAAAATGATAAATAATGCATAGAGTAGGAAGAATAGGAAACATACTATTTTTGAAGGAAAATACTTTGAAACAAATGGTATAAGTGTAAACAGATATCAAACATTGGTTTCTTTTCTAAAACTAGGGGGCTCGGCCCCCTACGAGCTACGCTCGCCAACCCCCGTTCAGACACTGACTGAATACTGACTGACTTCAAAGACTTAATTATAATTTAAAAAACAGTGACAATCTCCCTATAAATGGGTTTCTATTCATTTTTCTTCGGTTCTAGAATTTTATGGAAAAATCAGCTGCTGTTAAAAGATACAATGGCTGTTTTCATCTTTGATTAAATAAAATCAGTTAAACATTTCAAAATAAGCTAATAAGCAAATCTGCATCAAAATGCAAATATATTTTACAAATACCAATGCCTTCTTTTGATGGAAACGACACAGAAGGTTAACGAATCTTAACTAAACCATTTAAGCAATTTTTTTATTTTCTGCTTCACAGATTTTTTCTCTTTCAAATTATATTTTTTGTTGATGACACTTCATTTTCAGCTTGTAATCTTTTTTATTTTTATTACATTACTAAATAATCGCTCAAAAGCAGTCTAAACGAATTCAATAAAATTAATATTAATCTTATTAATATAATCTCAAAATATCAAATTAATGTCTCGCGCAATTTTTAAATTTAAACTGTTTTGCAATATTACTTTTTGTTCATGTTATGTAATAAGTGTAATGTGACATAATTTCTTTTATTTAAGACTTCTAACGCATGTTAATTAATTTATTATTTTACAATATCCTTATAAAATTCACGTGTAAATATAGTTTTTATGAAGTAATTTTCAATAAGTTCCTGCTTTTCACACGTAATTATTTAATTCTAATTTGAAAGTTTTTTTCTGTTAATAATAGTCACGTGTAAATAAATTTTTAATTTGATGCAAACATTATTATTTGCGCTGTTTATACAGTTGGCAACAGTTTAAATTAATACCATATCCTAAAATAAGTAAAAAATCTCTCTTGAAATGCTGAAAATTTGAATTTAAAATAGAAATAAAACCTCAAAAAAATGAGTCAAATTAAAAAAGTGAATGCAGTCTGCATACCGGGAAATTCTAACGTATAAAATGATCTAAAAATGAATTAATTCCCATGTATAGTTTTTGCTACTATAAAACTTTTTTAATGGAATGATTTTGTCCAACTTTAGCATTAAAAATTCCTTAAAATAATTATTCGATTTGAAAACTGTCTGCATCAGCGTGTTTATCAAACATTTCTCTATAATACCGCCGATTTTCATATTTTTATATGCAGTATTTTTCTTAATATTAACGGAGAAAGACCTCCGGTCACAAAAAATTCAAAACCGCCGGCGGCGGTGACAGCGTAAGTTACTTTTTACTTTCTTCTATCTTGACAAGAAGAAAGTATTGGTTTCATGAAAATTTTCGAATTCCAGTTTTCGACGGATTTATACGTTTTATGGGTCAGAGATTCCAAAAAACATGTTTTTACAAAATGTCTGTCTGTGAGTCTGTCTGTATGTGACACAAATTTTGTGGGCGCTCTATCTCAAGAACTAATGCACGGAATTTAATAAAAATTTATATTCAGGTAGTCCCTGATATAGATTGGTGCTGATTAGTTTTTGGTGTAAATCGCCCTGCCGGTGGCACTGCTATGTAGCATTTTGCAGGATTTCCGCAAAAGCTCTATTTCAAGAACTAATGCATGGATTTTTATAAAACTTCAGATTCCGTTAATCTTTGATATGAATTGGTGCTGGTAACGGTTTGGTGGAAATCGCCCAACAGATGACGCTGCTATGCTGCATTTTGCAGCATTTACACGATTTTCGTAATAGCTCAATCTCAAGAAATAATGCACGGATTTTCATCAAACTTCAGATTCAGTTAGTGCTTGACATGAATTGACGTTTTGCCTCTTGTGGTGTAAATCGCTCAACAGGTGGCGCTGCTATACTGCATTTTTTGAGATTTCCACAATAGCTCTATCTCAAGAACTAATGCTTGGGTTTTCAACAAACTTCAGATTCAGGTATACCTGGATATGAATTAGTGCTGTTTATGTTTTGGTGTAAATCGCTCAACAGGTGGCGCTGCTATGCAGCATTTTTCACGATTTCCACAATAGCTCAATGTCCAGAACTAATGCACGGATTTTCATCAAACTTCAGATTCAGTTAGTCCTTGACATGAATTGATGTTTTGTACCTTTTCCTGTAAATCGCTCAACAGGTGGCGCTGCTGTGCTGCATTTTTTGTGATTTCCACAATAGCTCTAGCTCCAGAACTAATGCACCGATTTTCATCGAACTTCAGATTCCGGTATACCTTAATATGAATTTGTGCTGTTTGTGTTTGGTGCAAATCGCTCAACAGGTGGCGCTGCTATGCTGCATGTTTCAGAATTTCCCCTACAGCTCTATCTCAATAAGTAATGGACGAATTTTCATCAAACTTCAAATTCAGGTATACTTTGATACGAATTGGTTCTAAATTGATGTAATTTCTTTTACTATTTAAATGATTTAATTGAAGTGATTTATATAGAAGAAAGTTTTGTGATGGCCACAACATACTAGTTTTTAGAATAGAGAGATATTTTTCGTATAAATATATATACTTATTTTAACAATGCTGTGTGAATATATAAGTATGAGACATTGATTCGTTGCTCTCAATATCTGTTTTTACTTAAATTGCTGCTACTATACCATTTATGTTTCGAAATTAGCAATATTTCTATTTTTGCACAATGTAAGGTAGTTGTTGCAATATATCACCAATATCAATATTAATCCATTTTCGGCCAAAGGTGCGTGAACGCACCATTTCAATAAATATTTTTTTATTAACAATGTGACAAATATTTTTCACTAATTTTATTTTTCTGCTATTTTTAAGGGTTCTGGAGACATCTATAAAATATCAGTAATTCAATTGGAGTAAACACTTTCTGTTGAGAAATTTTCAAATTACGCTAGTCTTTTAAAATTGAAACGGTTATTGACAAATTCGACTTTTTGAAAATGTATATTTATTCCACTTGAGATTAATCATATCCTTTTATAACGGATTAAAGTTGCAAGTTCTGTAAATAAAATAATAATAAAACAAATGTCATAAAAATATAAAAAACATTTTTAATTTTAAATTTAATGGTGCGTTAGCGCATCATTGACCGAATGGATGGAAATGCCGAATGCATTTTATTTCTCAAATAAAATATTATTTTTCATGAACGAAATTTTTTTTTTTGTCTTAATGAATGTAATTTAAGCATATTTCAATGAAAATAATACCACATTTTATAAAATTTCCATGCTTGGCCTAAAATGGGTTAATTCGTTGATATATTGTGATATTAAATTTCTTATACTGTCCAGCCCTAGTCAGTGTTGATTTCAACAACAATAGCAGTAGAAATGATGAGTGATGTGACTTTGATTAATTATGAACTACGTGTAGGAAATTTTGAAAGCTTGCATATTGTTACTTTTTTAGATTTCAACCAGGGCTGCTGAAACACCAAATTCTAATGGAGAGAAATGCACAAAATACTTGGTTAAAACTTAGTAGTTTTATTAAAAGATGTCATTTGTAGGAGTGCTAAAAAATATTTAACCCAGGGCATCACAGTTGTATACAACATTAATCTAATACAGATGTATGATGTATTTCTATTTGATATGTTTTGTATTAATAAATAAGTAAAAATATATAAGTAAATAAATAATGTAATTACATTTTTACTAAATACAAGGCAATTACTCACTTCTGTTTTTATTGCCAAAATGATTCGAAAAACATAGGATTTTATCTTATCTTAAATTATCATAACTCAAAATAAATAATTTGTTTACTTCTTTTTTCTATTATTCATACAACTGTATGAAAATATCTGTGTTGTGTTATATTCAGTGCCTTAAAGAAAGCATTATGTGGTTTCATATAGCTGTTTATTGACATATATGTGTTTGACATATTCACACTCCAATTTTTAGAACTAATTTTTTTCAAAAAAAGGTGCATATTATGTATGACTGACAAGGGAACCACCTTTGGTGTTACTCGCACCTAGCATCGAGACCTGGTGCTTTTTGTAGCCCTATACATAAACGTTAGAGAACTGAAAAAATTTCTCTGTTAAAATAATATTTTATATACTTTTTCATACTTTTAATTTTTTATTATTACATATTTATTTGTTTATTTCACGCCAAAAGTGAGTTAAGTCGCCAAATAGGGCACTACAATTTTTCCGCCCGCTTTATCCAAAGAGAAAAATGTACAGAACATATTACTGGTATTATATCAGATTGCGATTTTTTTTTTTTTTATATAATTGATAGCATAAGAAACAAAGATTAGGGTTTTTTTTTTTTTTTTTTTTTTTTTTTTGTATGCAGACGATAAATATATAAGTAATAAATATAATTCTATAAAAGCTTCGAAGATCATTGAAAACAATTTTTTAGTGAAATACAAAATAAGCAAATTATTTCCTTTTGAAATCGAATGAAATAAAGTTTCGAATGTTTAAAATGAAATGTTGCTGTATTAAATGCTTCTTTGGTAAAAGTAATCATAAAGTAAATTAATATTTTTACGCAATTTAGAAAAATTACTGTGGCGAAATAGGTTGGACATTGCAATTTCTAGCTATTACAAATTTAGCTGTGACATTTGGCTAGGGTTGCCGGAAAACACTACTTTTGAAAATAAACGCCAAATGTTTCCCCGCCAAAAATATGAATATAAAGTTGTAATTTTTCAAAATCAAATTCGTGGGTTTTTGAAGGAATTTTCAAACTTTTTTCAATGTTTTATACTTATTATTAACTAATTTTTATTTTTAAATTCTTTTCTTTAAAAAAATTCAATGTTAATAGTCCGATAAGTGGTCTCGAAAACTGCATTTTCGGAAAGTTATGCTGCTGTATAATCAAGAAATATTATTTTAACAGAAAAATTTTATTGATTCTCAAACTTCATAATATAGGGCTTTAAAATGCACCAGGTCTCAATGCTAGGTGCGAGTAACACCAAAAAGTGGTTCCCTTGTGAGTACGGTATTATTCCTATTTTACCAGAGAAACCATACAAGTTCGTATATCTGGTACATCCAGAATTTACTGCACAGAGCATTTCAATAACTTTCAAACATTAGAAAATAAAATATTTTAAAATTATCTTTAATAGTGTACAAAACAAAATACACAAAAGAAATCTCACTATCAGTATTAACCATTCGATTCGTAAAGATCCTTGGTAGATTCTAATTCGCCTTGCAAAATAGCATATCGTAGGTCATCGAAAACCAAAGCTTTATTTCTGTGCACTCTCTGTCGATTTGCATTGTTCACATATTTTTTCCTGATAACAGAATTAGGAATCTGAAAATAAAATGTAAACATGAGTAACAAAATAACATCAAAGTAAAATTAATTAAATGAAAAGATAAATAAATTGTAAACATAGATATTACGCAAATTAAAGCAACAAAATAAACTATTTTAGTAATGATAATTGCGAGTTCCAGAATTGGAGCTGGTAACTAATCAGAAAGTAGTTTAAATTTCAGAACAAATTTGAGCGATATAATTCCCTTCTAAATTAAGGGCTATCGCATGTTTTATTCTTTTCAAAGTTTTCTAAATATTTTCAAAATTCGTAGGTTTTCCCAAAATTTATTAAAAACTTAAAAAGAATTTAGTATGTTAGCAAAATTAAAAAATGTTCGTAACTTTCAAACTTTCGTTTTATTGAAATACTCAACGAAATACTTATTTTCATACAAATAGTGTTTTATCCATAGGATGAATTGGATATTTTTCGATATAAATTTTGATAGTTTCGTAATAATTTATACAATATTTATTTCTTAAAGAGAAAAGTTTTTTTTTTTTTTTTTGCAATTTCACTATTTTAAATATTTTTCATACTACGTTGTTAAATTCCTTGCTACAAAACATTAGAAAAACAAAGATTTTTTTTTTTTTTGAGGAAGGGGGGGGGGGGGGGGGGTAGGGATTGACCCCTTGAGCTTTTAAAAAGGTGGTTAAAAGTCCATGTAGAAGTTACAAACTAGATGTAGATTCCTGCGCGGTTCTGTTTCATATCAACCCGAACCCGACATGCTTATACCTGAACCTTAAATCTACGAAAATTAATCCTTTTTTTTAATACAATTAATAGAAAAATAGTGTCTACAATTACATTTCTAATATCCATTTTATATTTTACGTTGAAAAATGAACATATATGTACTCATTAGTGTTGAAATATATACAGTTTACTTCATCTGAAAAAGTATTCGACACTTTTTCTTTAAAAATCGGATCAACGAGAATCCAACCCGCAAGAGCCGAATCTTGACCCGAAACCGACGCAATTAAAATCAATCCGATCCGAACCCGAGTCACAACGAAAAAAAAGCAAAACAAAAAAAAATACATTAATCCGACACAAACCGTGTGCCAGGCTCGGGTAAAATCGGGTTGCCGGACCCGATACAGGGGTCAAAATACATGTCAGTCTGAAATTTCTATATGAGGATTATGAGGTTAAGAAAAAATTTCCCCTTGGTTTGGGATTTCTACATATGCATCAAACAACATACTAAAATTTAGTTCAGCTGGGAAACTCATTTTACATCAGAGAATGCACCTCAAGAAATTACCAGAAAAAAATATGCGATAATGTATCCGAATTTCTTTCAGGACAAATAAATATAAAATCAATAGAGTCCATAGAGATCCAAGTTCATAACAAAATGCATTTAAAAACAAGTAAGAAAAAAATCATGCACCAAGCATAGATTATGATACACTTTCCAACACATTCAGAATAATGTAACAAAACTGCACTGTTTAAAAAATTAAAATATTATGTCTAATTCAACCATATGGAAACGCATAATACATTTCAAAACCCAATTTCAGCTGTTCCCAACCACAATCGGAAAATTATGCAAATTTTTTCAGCAGCCCTGTATATGATTTATAGATTTGAATCTATTAGCTACATGCAAGCCAAAATTTAGTTTACTTAAGAGATACATATACTTCAGTTGAAAATTCCCCTTCAGCAGTTTCCTCTAATAAGGATAATGGAACGTGAATACTTTTGTGCAGCCCTATATGAGGTATAGAATTTATATATAACGAGTAAAATGCACAAAAATATTTAAATTTAAAAGCGCATACCGAATTTTAAAACGTACACTCCAGCAATTATTATTCAAAGACACTGTAACCAATATCTTTTGTGTGTCCCTGTAAATGAATAAAAAATGCTATGAATGTACTGTTCTAACGTGATCGTAGTGAAATTCAGTGATTTATATCAGTTTCAATACATTTGAAATAGCATAATGCCATTAAAATACTCTGCAAACGATTTTTCCTCATATACCATAATGTAATGGAATACTTTTGAGTGCCCCTGTAAATGAACAATTAATCCTACATACTTCATATACACAGGGATGAGATTGACCAAAAAGCAAAAAAGCTGAAAACTGCGCGAACGACGTTTGAACAATGACAGTATGAATTTCAATCGCAACAAATATAATTGCTATTAATATCTATAATTTACATACAATTTAGCTTTGCATAAATTAAAAAGAAATTATTAACACGAATTAGGCAGAAATTATTTACTTAAAAGTTTATTTTACCAAGATACAGAACATTAATGTGAAATTTGCGTTTTTTCGCGATCTTTAGACTAAATTTACCATTTTTTGCGATCTTTAGACGAAATTTGCCATTTTTTGGCGATCTTTAGACGAAATTTGCCATTTTTTCGCGATCTTTAGACGAAATTTGCCATTTTTTCGCGATCTTTAGACGAAATTTGCCGTCTTTTAGAGATCTTTTGACGAAAATTGTCGTTTTTTTCGCTATCTTTTGACGGAAATTGCCGTTTTTTCGCGATCATTTGACAAAAATTGACGTTTTTTTCGCGATCTTTTGACGAAAATTGACGTTTTTAGAGATCTTTTGACGAAAATTGCCCTTTTTTCGCTTTCTTTTGACAAAATTGTTATTTTTTACTGATCATTTGACAAAAATTGCCGTGTTTTCGAGATCTTTTGACGAAATTGTCGTTTTTTTATTGATCATTTGAATAAAAAAATTGCCGTTTTTTCGCGATCTTTTGGTGGAAATTGCCCTTTATTCGCGATCTTCTGACAAAATTGTCGTTTTTTTTTTTGAGATCTTTTGACGGAAATTGCCGTTTTTTCACGATCTTTTGACGGAAATTGCCCTTTATTCGCGATCTTTTGACAAAATTGTCCTTTTTTTTAGAGATCTTTTGACGGAAATTGCCGTTTTTTCACGATCTTTTGACGAAAATTGCCTTTTTTGGCAATTTTTTGACAAAATTGTCATTTATTTATTTATTATTTTAAAAAAAAATTGCCGGTTTTTCGTGATCTTTTGACGAAAATTGCCGTTTTCTCCCGATCTTTTGACGAAAATTGCCGTTTTTTCCCGATCTTTTGACGAAAATTGCCGTTTTTCCCCGCTTCTTTGATGAAATTAGCGATTTTTCTTTGAACGATTGACGAAATTGATTATTTTTTGGCGACCATTTGTCGAAATTCGCGATTATATTTTATGTCCGAATTTTCAAATTTATAACTTTTTTTTTTTTTTTTTTTTTTGGAAATGACTGTCGTAATTCTTCGGACATTTCGGAACAGAATCATCCCTGGTTCAGCGATCGCGGTGAAATAGGATAACCACCGCGCGTGATAAATGACTTCTCGTAGTTGAAATGTTGAAATATAGGCATATTTTGATTAAAATCATTTCATGATTCTTTTTTTTATTATTATTTAAACGAATAAAAAACGGATGTCTGCACGAAGTAAATTCTTGAAAAATGAGAAATTAAAAATCGAAAAAATGGCAAAAAAGCGAAAATTTAAAAAAAATCAGAAAATCGGAAAAAACGGAAATTAAAAAATGACAAAAAAGCGGAAAACCGCGGAAGAATCTCATGCGTGTATACAATAACAAACATGCTTTGGTGACCCTAAATAACCTTTATCAATTTCATGAAAATCCGAGTATATTTAGGGGAGTTATTCCCCATATACCATAATGTAATGGAATACTTTTGAGTGTCCCTGTAAATTAGGGATGCACAACCTGTGGCCCGCGATGGGCTTACGTGTGGCCCGCGAACTTCGTCAATTTATAACTGCAAAAAATTGTCAATTGTCATTATGGAAAAAAAAAAGTTTTGTCCATAGGTCGTAAGAAAAAAATCGTGAATTTCATCAATTTGCCGCGGGAAAAAATGAAAAATTCGTCAGTCAGTTTAGAATCGGGAATTTCGTTGATCGGGTGCGGAAAAATCGTGAATTTTGTCCATCAGGCGCGGAAAAATAGCAAATTTCGTTAATCAAGGACGGAAAAATCGCGAATTTTGTCGATGAGGCGCAGAAAAACTGCAAATTTGACCTATCGGGCAAGGAAAAATCGCGAGTTTTGTTGTTCGAGATCGGAAAAATCGAGCATTTCGTTGGTCCGGCACGGAAAAATCGCGAATTTTGTCAATCAGGCGCGGAAAATCGAAAATTTCATTGATCGGGTACGAAAAAATCGTCAATTTTGTTGATGATACGCGGAAAAATTGTAAATTTTGTTGATTGGCTGCGTAAAAATCATGAGTTTCTTCAGTTGCGAGAAAAAAATCACGAATTTCGTCGATCGGGGGCGAAAAAATTACAAATCTTTTCTATTAGGAGCGGGAAAATCTCAAATTTTGTTGATGGGCTGCGGAAAAATTGCGTGTTTCGTCTGTTTATCCCGAATTTTGTCAATTTGCCACAGGAAAAATGGGCCCGCGAACTTCGTCAATTTATAACTGCAAAAAATTGTCAATTGTCATTATGGAAAAAAAAAAAGTTTTGTCCATAGGTCGTAAGAAAAAAATCGTGAATTTCATCAATTTGCCGCGGGAAAAAATGAAAAATTCGTCAGTCAGTCAGTTTAGAATCGGGAATTTCGTTGATCGGGTGCGGAAAAATCGTGAATTTTGTCCATCAGGCGCGGAAAAATAGCAAATTTCGTTAATCAAGGACGGAAAAATCGCGAATTTTGTCGATGAGGCGCAGAAAAACTGCAAATTTGACCTATCGGGCAAGGAAAAATCGCGAGTTTTGTTGTTCGAGATCGGAAAAATCGAGCATTTCGTTGGTCCGGCACGGAAAAATCGCGAATTTTGTCAATCAGGCGCGGAAAATCGAAAATTTCATTGATCGGGTACGAAAAAATCGTCAATTTTGTTGATGATACGCGGAAAAATTGTAAATTTTGTTGATTGGCTGCGTAAAAATCATGAGTTTCTTCAGTTGCGAGAAAAAATCACGAATTTCGTCGATCGGGGGCGAAAAAATTACAAATCTTTTCTATTAGGAGCGGGAAAATCTCAAATTTTGTTGATGGGCTGCGGAAAAATCGCGTGTTTCGTCTGTTTATCCCGAATTTTGTCAATTTGCCACAGGAAAAATGGGCCCGCGAACTTCGTCAATTTATAACTGCAAAAAATTGTCAATTGTCATTATGGAAAAAAAAAAAGTTTTGTCCATAGGTCGTAAGAAAAAAATCGTGAATTTCATCAATTTGCCGCGGGAAAAAATGAAAAATTCGTCAGTCAGTTTAGAATCGGGAATTTCGTTGATCGGGTGCGGAAAAATCGTGAATTTTGTCCATCAGGCGCGGAAAAATAGCAAATTTCGTTAATCAAGGACGGAAAAATCGCGAATTTTGTCGATGAGGCGCAGAAAAAACTGCAAATTTGACCTATCGGGCAAGGAAAAATCGCGAGTTTTGTTGTTCGAGATCGGAAAAATCGAGCATTTCGTTGGTCCGGCACGGAAAAAATCGCGAATTTTGTCAATCAGGCGCGGAAAATCGAAAATTTCATTGATCGGGTACGAAAAAATCGTCAATTTTGTTGATGATACGCGGAAAAATTGTAAATTTTGTTGATTGGCTGCGTAAAAATCATGAGTTTCTTCAGTTGCGAGAAAAAATCACGAATTTCGTCGATCGGGGGCGAAAAAATTACAACTCTTTTCTATTAGGAGCGGGAAAATCTCAAATTTTGTTGATGGGCTGCGGAAAAATTGCGTGTTTCGTCTGTTTATCCCGAATTTTGTCAATTTACCACAGGAAAAATGAAAATTTTTTCAGTCACTTAAGAATCGCCAATTTCGATCATAAATTTCGTTGGTCGGGTACGAAAATAATCGCGAATTTCGTTGGTCGGGCACGAAACAATAACGAATTTTCTCAATGATGCGCGGAAAATTGAAAATTTCGTTGATCGGCTGCGTACAAATCACGAGTTTCGTCAGTTTATTGCGAGAAAATAGCGCGAATTTCGTCAATTTACCGCGGGAAAAAATTGCAAATTTTGTTAGTCAGTTAAGAATCGCTAATTTCGTTCATCCGACGAGGAAAAATTCGCGAATTTTGTCAATCAGGGGTGGGAAAAACCGCAAATTTTGTCGACCGGACTCGGAAAAATCGCGAGTTTTGTCGATCGAGCTCCGAAAAATCGCGAATTATGTCGATCAGGCTCGGAAAAACGCGAATTTCGTCGACCGGCTTCGGGAAAATTGTGAATTTTATCAATCAGGTGCAAGAAAAAAAAATCGAAAATTTCGTTGATCGGGCGCGGAAAAATCACAAATTTCGTTCATCGGCTCCTCATCCCCCCTTCGTTCATAAATTTCACATTTTTTTCGGCACTATTAGCCACTTTCATGCCTATGTTTGTTTTTTACACTTTTAAATAAACAAAATTTACTTCCCCGAATAAAGTCAAGGAATATTACCAGTCCTTCTAAATAATACTTGCTATATCTTTGTTATATATACAAACGTAAGCTGTTGATGTATCCTTGCCAACTGAATTGGATAGTTGACCGGGTAGGGAAACCTAGAGTGGTAAAATTACAACCCCCCCCCCCCCTCTCCTCTGAAACCATTTTTTTTATCTGATTATAGGCCACAGATCACCTCCCAGCAATAGAATTCTCCCCGTGTTTCTGATGTGGGCCTCCACAACTCAGAAATTTTTATAAGTGGCCCTTCTCTTAAAAAGGTTGTGCACCCCTACTGTAAATGAAAGATTAATCCTACATACTTCATATACAATACCAAACATGCTTTGATGACCCTAAATAACCTTTATCAATTTCATGAAATTCTGAGTATATTTACGGGAGTTAGAGCGTGAACAGACGGACAGATAAACCGAATGCATAAACACTTTTCAACGTTGTTGGAAAGTGTTAAAAAAAAGATAGTGGTCGATTTCTAATACATTTCAAATTTCGATAATATAAGTCCGAATAAGAAAAAAAAAAGAGAAGATGTTATTTCTGTGACATTTTATAGCGATAAATAATTTATAAATAAAGCTGCAATTTCCAGATAAACAACACACTGAAAGTTTAGCGTTACAATTGTGTTTAAACGATTTCATTTCTCAACAAGTAATTTTGAGGGGGGAAGGGGGAAAAAGGGCTCCTTTTAAGTGATTGTTTCTTAATAAATGCCTTGCTTACAATTGTGCGAAAAACGCATGTTATCAGCATAACCCATTTTTTATTTAATTACAGAGCATTGCAATTGGACTATTTGAGCGAAGATGGTTTGGCTCACATTTTTTTTTTATGGAACAACTTTTTATTTTGAGCAATCTAATCAAGTATGTGTCTGCAAAAGATGATTAAACTGCTATGCATAGTTTTTGATCCTATAAAACTTATGTAACTGAACTACCTTAGCCGATTTTAACACAATAGCGCTAAAAATAATTCTTAGATTTACAAACTTTCTGCTTCAGTATGTTTATCCTGGATTTCTCTATAAAAAATACCAGTTCTCGTGTTTTTATATGCAGTATAAATCGAGAAAGTAAAAAGGTCACAATAAATGCAATTACAGCAATGTACAAAATTTACCGCTATTCCGATACTGGGAAACCAATTAGAATTTCCTATAAAGGCTAAGGATCTTTTTAAAATGATGTCAAGTTGGAGTTTTAAACTAATTTTATAGACACAACTGATAGGGAACAATCGATCTCAAGGTGACATTTATAGAAAAACGCTATTCGATTCTAAAACACATAGATATTAATGTTTGTAAATTTTATGCACATATGAAAAATGGCTTTGTGATTGGCAGAAAAATTTGTATTGTTCAGTATTTTATTATTATTATTAAAAGAACAGCCTTAAATACAAAATATTGCAGAAGATTAAAGATTATTCATATTGTTGGTCTCCATTTCTGTGCGTACTTTTATTGTGTGTTGAGAAAGTTGTGTAACTTAATCTGTTGCACAAATAATGGTTCAACTGCTGAAAGTTTTGTTAAATATGTATTTTCTACTTTCAACAAATTCACTGACCAACAGTAACACAAACGACTCCCAATAAAATTTACTTTGTGAGGGGCTAATTAATTTTGAATGTGTGAAAGGATAAAAGTTTTATAGAATAGTAGAAGCGAAGATTTTTTTTAAATATTTTAAGGAAAATAGTAACTTACCATACATACTTAAATAACAGTTTGACATATCTAAGCATAAAACGATAAAATGCACATTCCAAATTTTTTGCGGTGAAATAACAACATGACTAATACAATATAATAATTTCTAAATAAAAAAATAATAACTTTAAAAAGCCCATTTAACTGCGGCAATGCTTTCTTATATTAGATAAAATGCATATGAATTACAAGTAGCTATAAATAAAATTACGCTATCAGTAATTTAGACTTAGTATGAAAGTCATGTTTTATTATTAGAATGAATGTGTTTGAAATATTAAAAAAACTAGGGGATCGAACCCGAGCTCCTCGGGTTACAGAATATAGGTGAAAACCATTTTTTTTTTTTAACTCTAAATATTTTTTTACATGTAATACATATTTTAGATTGTCCACTAACATCAAAAAGAATTTTTATATGAAAAATATCAATTATGCAACCAAATGAAGTTTTGAAATTTATTAAAAGCGATATTTTCACATGTCACCGCATGCCAGAAGTTATTAACCCAAAATTTTGCGACTTACGTCAGTCTTTCCGATTATTTCGGTGCATAAATGCGTGGTTCAATCACATGTCTGTTAAATTTGTTTCTTATTTACATTAATTTATTTATTTTTCTATAGAGGAAGTTTTAATTTTGTTATGGAACATTAGACGGAAACAAATGCTGAACTTTTTTCATTGTTTTAAGGGCAAGCGGATTAACCTTTCGTAATTGAGCTACACGTGATAGAGATAAATTAAAAAATAATTTATTCTTGAAAATCTATATATATATATATATATATATATATATATATATATTACGCTATCGTACGTGGCACAGAAATCGCGATTATTTGTTAATTGTTTAATGGCAACACCCGAATGAAACGCATCTCATTGGTTATTGTGTAATATTTTTAAAAAGGGAATAACAGCAAATAAATAAAAAGTTTAATTAATAACTATAAAACAAAACAATTTATATAATTTTAAATAATAAAATTAAAAAAAAGTAAATAAACAACAACATCCGGGTTACCATATCAAGCAAAATAACGACACTTTGGCGCCAGTTAAGTACCCCGGTTTCGTTTATGATATTGGCGTCAGAAAAAAGTCGTACCAACGTAGTGCGTACATGACACCTGTGCGGTCTTTTATTCATCTAATTTAAAATACAATAAATAAATAAATAAATGAAGATACTTTTCCATTATAGATACTTGGCGAAATAGAGTAAAGGTACATGTCGAAAAAAGAATTTTTTTTTTCTGGCAACCGATTTAATCAAAATAATTTTTTCAAATAAAACTACATAAAAGTTGCCATAATCGCAAAGAGTTCGTACTTTTATGTTAGCTAGGCGCAATTCTCACCAATAGCATTTTTTAACTCGCCAGCAGAATTTTTTATTTTTCGAGGGGTAAATTAAAACAATGCTTTGATGTTGAAATTAAATGGTTTATGGTATTGTTTATACTTTTTCTTTTCTTTTTCTAGATTTTTTTTTTGTTGTAAGTGAAAGTTATGAATTTTAAAGATTTCATTTTTTAAATTAAAGTTATCCATTCTAAATAAAATGAATGAAAGGATTATATTTTAATCTGAATCAACAAAATATGAAAAAAAAAATGCGACGGGTACAATGTTTGGCGATTTATCACCTGTGCTCGACTAACATAAAAGTAAGGAGTTCTCGATTTCTCTATTATCAGAATCTTCCAATATGGCGAAGGGTTGAGCAAGTAAATTAAATTATGAATAAAAGTAACATGATACAATGTCTAGCGTACATTTAAGGGAGACTAAACTGGTCGCCACGGGCGGCTATTTATTTTAACTTTTAACTAATGTCACGCGGTCTCCCAGACTCCGCGACTCCCAGCTGTAAACACTTTTACAGCGATAACAAAGCAAGTACAACGATATTGTTAGGACAAAACTTAAGTAAATTCAACCATTTGAGTTAATTTTTTTATTCATTTTATTCGAGGGGTCCGAGAGACCGGATCACATCAGTTGTGTGACAAATTTTAGTCACATCAGTTAAAGGTTAAAAACCATAATAACTCAGTCAATTAAGATACACTTTTCAAACAAATTGCATTTGAAAGTAGATTTTTTTCTCTATTTGACGGTTTAAAAATTGAAAATGTGCGATATTTAGAAATTTAAAAAATCGCTGACATAGCACGTATTTTAATTTCAATTTGTTTTCAGTTTTTATGAGAAAATGGCAACAAAAAGGTACAGTAATATATTATTTTCTTTCCTCCGTGATTACTTTCCCTTTACTTTCAACCCTCCACGACTTTCAACAGAAATGGAGTTCTTCAGTTGCCACAATTACAAAAAAGGTATTAAAAACTACAAAAAAATGAATATTTCAAAATTAAATTGAGATACAGCTTTCAAACAAATTGCATTTAAAAGAGCTTTTTTTTTTTCGTTATACGACGGTGTAAAAATTTAAAATGTGCGATGTTTAGAAGTTTAAAAATTTGCAGTTGAGAAAATTGCAAAACCAAAATTTTATTTCAAATTTCAAAGTGCTGCCATTCGCTGAATGACGTATGCGTTACGCACAGATATGTTTGTCCTTTATAATATAGATACATCAAGCTAAATATATAGCAAATTAACACCTTGTAATAATATACTAATTTCAAGTGCTAAAAGGTGTAAATTAAAACCAGTAAAAATATGTTTATTTCGACTGTTTACATGTTTCAACTCTACCCGAGTCATTTTCAAAACAAATAAATAAAAATATTTAAAAATTGCACGGTCTGTGAAATGCCATCATACATCAAGCTGCTAAAATTTTTAAACATACAAATAACAGGAGTCAAATTTTAATTTGTGCTTAATTTTATTTATATTTTTTAATTAATATGTATATGAAATTAAAACAAACAAACACAAATATGCACATACGTATATCGAAATTCATAATTTTTTAAATTTTTATTATTCGACCAAATCACTATTTCGTTATAGTCGTACAAAATAAAATCATAAAATGTGATTGAAATCTTAACAACTTTCAAAATTACGAAAACAAGCGATCCATATTTTCAAACTTGACCTGAATATTTAATGAAATGACACTAATATTCAGAATTTATGATGGAACTAGTCAAGCAGAAAGTCTTTAAAATATTTTACATTTCATTTCCTTACGTTACTGCGCTGGCTAGTAAAAAATAAACTCCCAACATAAAACAAAAGAACGGTTTACCCTTTTTAAACACCTGCGTGGCAATATAACATACGCTGAATGACAGATACAAGTACACAGACAAAATAAATAAAAGGACGACAGAGTAGAAAAAAAAACACCTGAGAGATTTGACGCGTGAATCGAAAATAGTTTTTGAAGACCACATAAGAGAGATATAAATAGTCAGACCTGTCTGTACGATAAATAAAAAAACAACAAAACTTCATTCATGGCTAATTTCAGAGATTTCTTAGAACAACTATAGCAAAGGGAGGGAGAAAAGTTAGTACCCAAAGTAATAAACGGTGATCAATAATCTGAAAGGATTAAAAACTGCAATAGTAAGGGGAACTTCGGAAAAATGAAAATGAACAAGTGTTCCAGAATTTTGCATTCTTCGATAGAGTAGAAATTCATAATTGAACAACTATAAAATAAGACGAATTTGCCGAGAATGTTGTAGCTATTTTAAAACAGTAGACTCTCGATTATCCGACACTCACTGAGCCAGAAGTATGTCGCAAAAGCGAAAATGTCGGTTGATCGGGAGGACGTTATCAGCATAGATCGACCGAATATTCGGTTTTGTTTAGACAAAGTGTTGTCTTAATGCTAATGTCCCTGTTTTAGTTAAATTTAACAAGTTGTTTTCGCCTTTGTTTATTTTTTTTAATCTGACCTATAATAACTGATACATTCTTATCACATTCTTTGAGGGGGAAACTATCGCACCCCCCCCCCCCCCCTAGTCTTTCCAAATGGCACTCTTGTGCCTATGACTATTGATTGTCATAGAGTAATAAAATATAAAAGTTGTATTATTATTTACGTTTTGTTTTTGTTGGAAATTGTATGTATGTTTGTTTGTTCGTTAGAAATGTGTTTATACATAAGTATAATTAATAGCTATATATATTTATGTATGTATTAATTTTAAAAAATGTTGACAGTTTTGTTTTAGGCCGAAACTAGGAAGATTACCAAAATTCGGCTTCAGTCTTAAAAAACTGTTTCGTTGAACACTTGTTATCAAATGCATTTTCTAATGGTACAAATTGTAAATTACAATTAAAATTAGTATAAATGTAGTAAATAACTTATCATAAAGTACAATAAATAAGTGTCATAAATCAAAAATAAAGCAAATTTAAGCCGAAATTTTGCAGTTATGTTCTTTATTTATTTATTTATTTGTCAAAAATAAAAAAATCAATTAAAAAAATCACCTATACAATTTTGTTTTGTCTTTAAATCTTATTTGTTTGCATCCGGATTTTAGATTCTAATATAACACAACTTTCGTAACATTACGGTTTGTTATTCTAGATCAGGATCGGCGAACCTTTTTACATGCGCGTGCCAAAAATTCACCAACAATATCTATCAATGGTGTAACGTGCCACATTTTGACATAAAATAATTTTGCAAAGTACGATTGTTTATACAAAACACTAGTTAAAAAATCAGATGCTATTTCTCTGCATATTTGAATAAACCATTAAATTAAAATTTTAATTCGTAAATATGATTCATTTATGTAATAATTTTCACTATGATAAGGAAATAAAAATACGAAATTTTATTTTAAAAATTTTTGACCTTATTATTTATGCATCTAGTTATGATTATCCAAGTTGCATTAAGCATTGTATCAATAAATTATTGATGAGATTTTTACTGTTGTATGTTCGATGGAGAATACTTTATAACTGATTCATATTTTGATAGTTTTATAAATTGAATCCATTTGCCATCTTACTGAAGGGACTGTCTAAAAAAATTAATTTGAAAAATACAGCATTATAAAAATCATACAAAAGGGCAAAATACATGTCGCAAACGCTGCATAACATCGCAAGAAAAGAAAATTCTTTTCATGCAAAAATAATTGCCTTATTTGTGATAGTCTGTCCGTATGAAACAAAATTTTATTCATTACTAGCAGGCTGTGCCCGCTGCGCTGGTCAATATTTCCAAATGAACCTTGGATTAAACTAAATGGTGAATTTGAACTTGTATTTTAAATAATATGGATCTTCAGCTTGACCTTGTACATTACTGAAAACGATGCGAACGCCATTGCGATATAATGTTATCTTAAGCGTTGGACAAAATTTAGCAATTAAGAAGTAATTGTTTTAGTTGATTATAAACAGCGCACTTATGGTCGGGTAATGAGACCGTTATGACAACAGGAATTAATACTTCTGTAACTAATCAACATATAATGAAATCGTATATACTAACACCATTCCTAAAAGTCATGCAACAGGGTCACTTGTAACAAAATATGTTCTGTACATTTTTTTAAAAAGGCTAAACTTTCATAATCAGGTTCACTTAATTTTTGAACTTTTACTGTTGCTCTATAACTAAGTACCCTTGAACAATATGTATACACTAAAACCTTTCCAAAATTATTACCTAACTAATTGTGGTATATCCTACGAAAGTATTATAAACAATCGGAATGAAATACAAATTTCCGTTGTAAATATATAGTAGATGATGATGATGCGATTTTGTGTAATAGAATTCATAGTAAAGTTTTCGCTTCAAACAAAAACGATGCTTTCAACATTAAAGCTGATACACCAATATGTGAAGTATCCGATTACGGAAGGTTAACTTGAATTCTCATCAGCAACTACTCAAATAAAAGTGAATATGTGGCTTTTGTGATACTTTTATGTCAGCCGGGCGCAGGTAATAAATCAATAAAGATTGTTTTCGTAGCATATTCTTATTTTATTATTTTCATTTAAAACACAAACCTTTCACTCATTTAATTTAAAATGCATGCCTTATACTAATTTCATTTAAAAAACTGAAAAGATAAACAATAACAAAAAATAATGCCATAATTAAAAGCAAAAAAATATTTTTAATTTACATACGCAAAATGTAACTGCTGCTACTGGGAATTTTAAAAATGCTATCAGCGAGATGTGCGCACGGTTGTTATAAATGTACCCATTTTTTCTTCTTATCGAGGAGCAATTTATAAATCGCACAATATTATTCCAATTCCAGTTCCTTTCAATGAGGAACCTATGACCGGAAAAAATGGAAAAAGACTCTTGTAGATTCTTCGGATGACGGCATCTGACGCCATAAACCGAGTTGATATATATGAAAATAATTTTTAAGTCGTTACAAACATTGCTTTCATACTTAAATATTTTCATTGGTACTACTTGTTATCCCGTCGACCAATTTCGCCAAATTATATAAATCGCCAAACCATTCGCCAAATTATATAAATTGGCATAATCTTTATTTTAAATAACGAAATAACAAATAAATTAGTATAAAATTAATAAAAATACAAATAAAACGTCGAAATTAAAATCACTTGATGACGTAAACACGTGTAGTTTGTTTAAATTCAAGTGAATTTGATATTTACGATCAACCATTATTGGCATTTAATCTTATAGTTTGACGATAGATTTCTGGTCGACGGAATATCTAAGTAGTACCTTTTTCATTTTTGTTCTATAACGCTAAATTCTCAGTAATTTTTTCCCTTTTATTTTACATAAAATCACTATTTTTTAAAAAAATTAAGATGCTTGCATTTTTATTTCAAACTCATACAGCCGTTTTTATTTTTTAGCCAAAAGGATTGATTTGAATTTTTTCCGTTGCTAGAGTAACGGATGTAATGATAGATATTTTGAGGTTTAGATGCCAAAGACACCGCCAAATTAGAAAAATATGAAATGTGTCATGAACTGTTGGACTTATAAACATTTATTTGGTAGCATTCGATTCAGCATACAAAACTACATTAAAATATGCTATCATTTGACGCATAATTTTGATATTCGATTTTTTCCCCTCCCCGTGCAAAAACCATTAGGGGTGACACTTTAGAAAATCCTTTCTTAGCAGAAGTTTATGTCATAAGAAGTATTTTTACCACGATTTTCAAGATTTTAGGTTCAGTAGTTTGCGCTGTGCGTTAATTAGTCCCCTAATCCAGACTTTATTTTATATACTATATTAGATATGCGATTTTGCGGTGAATTGATGATCGAAAATTAATCCAATATCATTTGAAATATTACATAACAGAGGAGAAAGTACGAAGAAAGACGAAGAAGAAATGACGAATTACAGAAGAAATGACGAATTACAAAAGACTTGTAATTTTTTTTTTCAAAATTTTGAATTTTTCCATAGTAATAACGTATTAAAACATAAATTTCCTTAAAAATTATCTTTATTTCCTAGATTTCGAATCTGTGAATGTTCCTATAAATGAAATTGGCGATATGACTTGAGAAAACAGATAATATTTGCTTAAATAAAATGGGTAATATTCGTTGATCTGAGTTCGAGTTTATAAATATTACATGCTTTCGGAATTACGGCGAAAAACATTTTAAAAAGTATGAAATTATTTTACAATATGTATGTGTGGCAGAAATTCACACTGAAATTTAAGTATTCGATTCCATTTTTAAAATATTAACTGATATCTATATAAGTTACAATTGAATATGAAAATGTACTCAAAAAATGATCTCTTTCACCTAAAAAAACACCATTTGTGAGAACATCCTCAAGCTAATGTCACGCTTATGCATTTTTGGCTTAAAATCACATTGTTTGGCGGCAAAAGAAAAATAAAAAAATGTAAAGAAACAAATAGTAATTACACATGTGACTCACAATTACATCTGCTTGTTTCTTCTATAAGTCACGTGATGGGACAATTAGATATAAAAAAAAAGAAAAGAACAGATCAGAAAGAAAATGTCGTTAAAATTTCATCTAATCAAATTTTCAGATTCGTTTCCATATCTAACGCAAGCGATAAAGAGCCAAATATTGCGTATCAAGTGTAATATTTCTTATTAAATTAATTTTTAAGCATTACAAATATTTCTTTCAGGTTTTGATTAAATGTTTCCGTTTTTTAATATTATCACTCATTAAAACGGATTTTCTTCTTCTTTTTTTCTTTTTTTTCATTTAAATAAAATTAGTAACAGTTTTTCTTTTATTTTTCGAGGTTTAATAGCTGTTTCAATTTTTTTTTTTTTTATCAACGATGAATTTCGCCAAGAAATAAAATGGTAACCTTATCGCCCAAAATAACAGAATTTTCCGTCATAATTCTAAAACTAATATAGGTGTTATAGATTAGAATAATGTGTTATAGATTAAAACCTTCCTTGAAACAATACCTATCTAACGGTATAGGTTCCGTAAAAATCCATGCAGTAGAACTCGAAATCTACGCGTTCGGAACGAAATTTCCGTTTGGATTTTATATATATAATAGATAATAGAATAGATAATAGATTTTATATATATATATAATAGAATAGATAATAGATTATGTGTTATGAACTATCTCAAAGTTTAAAACAGATCGCATTGTTAGATTTCCTAATTTTAACAATATCGCGTGATGTTAGTTCCACATTCCACCACCAGGGAGCGCACTCTATTCTTAACGAAAGCGTATCTGAACGAAACTCCTTCATGCAACCTTTCCGTAGATACATGAATCGGGAGGGTAGCGGTCTTAACCAATAATTTAAGATAATTGCTGAAATTACTACGAAAAATATTTTAAAGGGGCTTCTACGCGGGCATCTAATAGAGTTAGAGGAAATCGGAAGACGTCAAAATAATCGCGGGGAAAAGTTTGCTTGGGTGCTTCGGAGCTACTTTTGGCGCGAGATCTAAGCTCTACGACCAATAGGAGCCCAGATATTTAAGGAAATATGAAGTAACTAAGTCCAAAATAATAGAATTTTCCGTAATAATTCTTAACTAATCTAGGTAGAATGATGTGTTATAGCTTAAAACCTTCCCTGGAACGATACCTATCTAACGGTATAAGTTCCGTAAAAATCCATGCGGTAGAACTCGAAATCTCGGCGTTCGGAACGAAATTTCCGTTTGGATTATATATATATAATAGATAATAGAAATTAAATTTTATCTGTATAATAATTGTAAAATTTATTTTTTCGCGTGCCAGAGAAATTGTCTTACGTGCCAACTCTAGCACGCGTGCCATAGGTTCGCCAACCCTGTTCTAGATTTTAAAAAATAATTTTTCTAGCGAAGAGGAATTAAAATACGCAGGAGTTTTTGTTATTCAAAAAATTTAACCTATTTTTAATCTTTTTTAGAATTTTTATCATGTTTAAAGCTTTGATATATTTTTTAATGCAACTACAAACATATTTTACCTATAACAAGATGGAAAATCCATGCATAGATTATGAAACACTTACCACTATTAAAATATTGTTGAGAAATTTCATTTTTTCATACAATGAAATGAGATGAGATATCCGCATAAACAATTTAAAAAACACACAATGGAGTTAAAGATATATTTTCAGGGGAGAGTGGGAATACTTGATCATAGGGGATACTTGGGCCACCCCTATTTTATCTACAGTAAGTTAATTTTTCTTTCTAAAATTAGTAACATGATAATATATTTATAGTTCTGCACATATAAAAAAAAATCACATATCTTGGTACCATTTTGAATGTACAGTGATTAATAGTTGTTTTTTTCCTATCTGACGTAAATATTTAGACAGGGACGTAGCTTTAGGGGGGGAGGGGGGAGCCTCCACCCCCAATATGTTCAAATTGTAGGGCGCCACAGAAAGTTTATGGGCGCCGTCAGGCGCCTGTAAAAAAGGGTTTATCAGTAGTAAAAAGTAATTATAAAATAATTTTACTTTAAATGTAAAATTACAAAGTGAGTTACTTTTTACATACAAAACTTGTATAAGGTATTCAATTTTAGACCTGTTACTTCCACTACAACCCCCCCCCCTCTCCTATCCCCAAGAAAATTTATACATCCGGAATGAAAAAGATTGAAAGCAGGAATTGTAATCAATTGCAGTATAGAAGTACAATTATTTCCTTTTTATCTCGGTAGTTATTGGTCACCCTTGGCAGAAAAAAGAAAGTGGAAAGAAGTACCTGGAGGGATTAGAAAAGTTCGCAAATATGTTCAATAGTAGGGCGCCACGAAGCCCAGTGGCATAGCGGCCAGAGCATCTGTCAGCCGCGCTGCAGGTCGAGAGTTCGAATCCCGACTGGACAAGATTCACTCTGCCTTTCATTCCTTTGGGGTCGATGAAATGAGTACCAAGCTTGCTTGGGAATTAAACAGCGAGGGTCCCGCGTTTGGCTGACCCCCCTAACCGGGACGTATGCTGCATAGCATCTCAGAGCCCAGGGTCAAGAAAAGAGGGATAAGCAGTGTCGGCCCAGATCCTTCATGGATTGTATAGCCACAGAGATTAGTTTAGTTTAGTAAAGTGTCAGAGAAGGTTTAAGGGCGCCGTCAGCCACCCACAAAAAAGGGATTTAAATTACTACATCTATTTCCTAACAAAAAATATTTATATATATGCAGAAAAAATTCCGTAAACAGGAATTGTAATCAACTGCTGGACAGAAAATGTAATTTGATCCTTAGAAATACAATTATTTCCTTCTCGTCTAGATTGGTCACCTTTAGCAGTAGAAAAAAAGTATGGAAACAACCGAAAGTGACAGTAGGGGATGAGAACATTTTTCCAATATATTCAAGTAGTAGGGCGCCGTAGAAGGTTTAAGGGCGCTGCCAGGCATCCTCAGAAGAAAGGGTTTAAATTACTACCTCTATTCCCAACAAAAACTATTTATACATGCAGAAGAGAAAATTCTGAAAACAGTAATTGCAATGAATTGCGGGACAGTAAGTGTAATTCGATTCTTCTTATCTCAATAATTGTTTGTCCCCGTTGGTAGTAGAAAGAAAGTGAAAAGACATGGAAGTGACTGGAGGGGATTAGAATGGTTCACAAATATGGTCAAGTAGAAGGGCGCCACACAAGGTTTAATGGCGCCGTCAGACACCCATAAAGAAATGATTTAAATAGTAGTTACAATTATTTGTACAAGCACTTTATTTTAAATGGTAAATTATAAAGTTGTGAGATGAAATCTCACAGTGTTTAAATTATGTTACTGTTTTATTTCTTTTGGCCTTATACATCGATGTTCTTTAAACTTAAATTCATATTTATTTTTGCGCGGGCGATTCGTTTCGACCGCAGATCGGCAAGTTCGCTGACGTTCGGCTGCGCCTGGCATAGGATGCTTCTCCTTTGAACTTTGTACGATTGTGATGACGTCATCGGAGCAAGCCTCTCACGGCATATGCATTAGAGCTTCTAAATACACAGGCTGGCTCGTCCGTTTGCCATAGCATTCCCAGGTGGGAACATGTTGGCGCCAGATTGACCTATTTGGCACATTTATCGCTGTCTTCGTTGCTTCCCTGAATTTATCAAATAGTACGCTATTGAATGAAAGCTTCGAATAAATTTCAAATTTTAAAATTAGTAATAATTTACTTTTAGAGAATACATAAATGAAATCTGATGTTTGTAAGTACTTTGTTGAAAAGGATGTGTGTATGGCGAGGGGGGGGGGGGGGGAAGTTGGCTAAAGAACTCAATTTCAATTAAATTTATATTTTAGGATTATCAATAAATAATAAAATGTCTATAAAAAATAATTGCTTTAACTATTTATTAATCAAGTCATAAAATCAATATATATATATATATATATATATTCGGAATTTGTAAGATTGTATGTATAAGGTTTTCAATAGTAATTTCCAGAAAATTACGATTGTTAAATCGTCGAAACAGGGGGGGGGGGGGGGTAAGGGAGTATTTGATAATTTGATATAAAAAAAGTAGCAGAAAAAGGAAACTGCATCAGTGGTTACTAAACATCTACCCGAATCCGAATTCTTTTGAATAGCTCATGTACCGTTAAAATAATAATAATAATAAATAATAATAATAAGTAATAATAATAAATAATAATAACAATAATAATAACTGAATGCGGAGGAATTGAACCCCTTCCTTTTTTTTCTACGTCCTGAAAGAAAAATTGCCTTACATCTTTAATTAATATTTCATTTATTAAAATTATTATTTATTAATATTCATTTTGCTAGTGGATCCAGTGCTGAATTTACAGTCTGACATCCCTACCCCCAACCCCCTGGAAGATTACGAATTTGATCTTTAATTATAGTCTAGAAGGGCACCCCTCCTCGGAATTTCAGAGGCCGCAAAGCTTCAAAAATCCCTCCCGAAAAAATAATCGAAACTAAGTTTATTTCTTAAAGAGGGTAGGGAGAGAGAAAATATTATTATTTTTCAATAGAACCATTTTTTATCATTAATACCTGACTTTTGACCACGTCTCCGCTCACACAGAGTGTAAGTTTTGCAGTTCAAAATGAGAATTTTACATATATTTTTTTTTTCTTTTTCTTCAGAATTTATTTAACTACTATGGCAACTTCCATCTAAATCCGTTCAGTAGAACTTTTTTTAACTATATTCGCATGTATTAGAAAATGTATTATTTTATTTTTCCATATGTTGGAGAGTTAAAATGATGAAGATTATGTTTGCAGGATATCAACAGCAATTTATTAGCGTAAGAAAATGTATTTTCTAAATGTACCGGGTGTCCCAAAAAGGACTGACTGATTTTAAAATTCAATAACTTGCAAACGGTGACAGATATTTAAAAAATTCTTGCAGGAGGGTTATGCATAAGGTCAAAAGTTTTTTTACAGTGATTTTCAATTTTAGTTCGAATTACAAACAATAGATGGCGCTGCGATCAATAGACGCTTAATTCAGACTCGATTTTTGGTACTTCATGGCCCGGATAATACATTTCCATCTCCTTTTTCAGCATGGAACAAGAGAAAGGACCAGAAATCGAGCCTGTATTTAGCGACTATTGCTTACAGCGCCATCTATTGTTTGTAATTCGAACTAAAATCGAAAATCACTGTAATAAAACTTTTGACCTTATGCATAACCCTCCTGCAAGAATTTTTTAAATATCTGTCACCGTTTGCAAGTAATTGAATTTTAAAATCAGTCAGTCCTTTTTGGGACACCCGGTACATTCATCCTCCAAAAATATTTTAATGTTTTTTTTTTTTTTTTTTTTCCTTTTTGTATTTATGTAGCGCCACATATAAAATCAAAAGTGTTCGCTTTTGATTGTCCTTAAGAAGTTGGCAATGTAATAAAATAAATATTATAATTAATTTCTGATGCTAACAATGAACAAAATGAAATTAACTGAACAAAAAATACTATTAAAAAAATATTTTCTTTTTTTTCTTTCTTTTTTTTCTTTTTTTTTCTACTTTGTTATAGTTTTTAAAAACTTCTATAAAGTAAAACTGTTTAAAAAAAGTTTTCATGTGTAGCAAGTTTTCATTACTTTAATAATATGAAACTGTTCTTTTCTAAGAGGAAAATGTAATGAGACTCAGGGGTCGAACCAGCAAAATTTGAGGCCTATTTAGGGTCCCTTCACAAAAATATATTTATAAAACAGGTCCCCTCACAAAGATGATTTTTACAAAATGGACCCCTTTATAAAAATAAATTTAATAAAATAGGGCCCCTTCACGAAACTCTTTTTAATGAAACAGGTCCCTTCACAAAACTCCTTTTAATGAAACAGGTCCCTTCACAAAATTCTTTTTTAATAAAATAGGCCCTTTGACAAAATCCCTTTCCATAAAAACTTACTTCTATTTATAATTTTTATTTTGTTAGGTTTTAAAATCTGATTTGTAAATAAAACCAGTTCACCAGAAACAAAAATTTTAGCAAAATGGTTTAAAGAAGTTTTTGTTAATAAATGCTTAGTTCGAATTTGAGTAACTCGATTTCAACTTTCATTACAAAATATTATTTTGCACAAAATTCTAATAAAATTCACACAAAAAAAAACTTTTACTTTTCACAAAATGGGCACCAGGAAATAAACCTGCATCGGCCTCTGAGATTTCATAGTATGGAAGTATCCTTTGATATTTTTTAAAACAATTTTATATCTGAAAGTTACAGTAACATAGCTGCCAACTTGTACGGATTTTTGCTACCACTAAAATTTAACAGAAATTTCTGCCTTAGTTAATTATCAAAATTCACTGCAATTCGGCGATTGAATGAGGCAAAATTTTCTATTAAATTTTAGTGGTAGCAAAAATCCGTACAAGTTGGCATCTATGCAGTAAAGATACGCTTTATTTCTTGGTAATACTGACTTACGAAAATTGTTAAAAATATTTATTTATATATTTTTAAATATTACTGTCTTATGATGAAATATTAACAATAAAATCATCTTAAGCAAATTTGGAGAATTTTTTTCAAAAACTTAAAATAGAATCCATTTTTTTGTGAAAATGAATAATAATAATAATAATAATAATAATAAATAAATATATATATATATATATATTGTAAAATTTCCCTGAAAAATTCTATTTCTCATTAATTCTTTAGCTATTTTTTTTCAAAAATCTCATAAATTCCATCACATGCTAATATTTTGAGGTATCGTTATTAATTATCCAAAAAAATTAATGTAGCTTCCCATATAATTTCACTCTATTTTCGTCCGATAATATAAAAAATCGCAAATCGCATCAAAATCAATTGTTTTCCCGAAAATGAACTAGATGGCGCTGTACTTTTAAAACATGTCCTTATCGCCAAAATTGGCGAAGAAAAATATTCACGAAGAATATAATCTACAATTAATATTAAAATTTGGTCATTTTTTATGTTTACAGGGAAATTGAAGCATGCAGTAATCCTTTATTGAATGATTTCAACAATTAATATCAGAAAAACTACCGATAATTAAGCTTTTAAAACTAAAAATAGACAGAAACTAATTCAACGCTATTGAGATATATTACGCAAAGCAGTCCGTCAGGGATGAAAATGCCTGACGAGCCAGCTCATCTATTTAGTAGCCTTAATATGCATTGAATGGATGTTGATCTTTCGGAGGTGTGTCTATTCGCCGTGCGTGGAGCAAATAAAAATTAAGCTTTTTAAATGTTTTCTTTCGGATTTGTTTATTAAGACATTAGCTAATATTTTAAATTCTCTAATAGATTTAAATCTTTTCTTTCAGTAACTTTTGAAGTCCCCGTATTCTTACTATAAATTAAAAAATTCTGTTAATTTTAAATCAGAATCTGTTTTGTTGGTGTTGCTGTCATGACATAGTTTCGTTTTAAAAAGACCGCGGGGCTGCGGGCTCCCATCGGTCTGTCTACCGATGAATGTGGAATCCGGTGAAAAGCTTTTACGTAAACGATGTCTGCGATTTTAACAACTCCTGTTAAATTATTTCTTGATACCGTGGAAAAGATTTTAATTACATTTCTCATCAATACTAAATTTCATTTATGCTGCACTTTAATTTTTAAAAGAAATATCTATCTTCAAGTGGAGTAGATGCTTTTATTGGCAAGAATTAATTTATGAACGGTGACCAACGGGAAGCCTTTTCTCCTCTTCTCAAGATGAAATAAAAGATTGATTTATGCTTAAAAGTCTCCTCTTCATTTATTTTACAGACGACACGATCCAAGTAAGAAGTTTCATTTATTTCTATTTTTGCTGACCTCAAAGAACAGAGGGTTTTATTGCGAACATTACACAACGCATGTAACTAAAAAGAACTTCAAATTTAATTTATCTCTCATATTACGGCACAATTCATTATTTCCACCACATTTTGGTGCCGCAAAAACAGTGGTTCTGAAGAAAATTTAAATTGATTTAAAGAAAATCGTAATATTTTAGAACTTTTGTTCTCAGAATAACTTTTGAAAGTTTTTGATGTGTTTAATAAAATTCAAGATTTTCTTTTAGTGAATTTTAAGAAATATGGAATATTTTATGCAAGAATTTTTGCATAACTACATATGACAATATTTTTTTAGTATTGGAAGTTTCTGTTCTCAAAAAAATTTCTTGCATAGATTTTTGCTATTTTGAAGAATTAAATTTTATAATTCTAGAATGAATTTTGTTCTACTCCATCTTGAAGAATATAATATATTTTACTAAGTTTCCCATATTTTTAAAAACAATTATTTAAATTAAGATCAATTTCCTATTGAAGAATAGTCATATTTTTGATGATGCATAATTATTATTCCATTTAAATAGTTTTATTTGAAAGAATTTCATCTACATATTCTTTTATTTGTAATGAATTATTAGAGAACATAATTTTTTTTTTAAAGAATGATTATTTGGTATATATTTTTTGAAATGAATTATATATTGTTCTTAGAAAAATTCTAATGAATTTGAAATAATAAAATTGTTCTCAAGAACATATTTCATATTTTAAGAGGCTATAACTTTGGGTTTTTAAATTTTATGGCACTATTAAATTGCAAGAAGCATTATTTTTGAAATCATGATTATTTGTGCTGAGAAATTTTATTCTTATGTCATACTTATTATTCTGAAGCTGAAATTCTTCACAGAAGTTATTAGTTGTAAATATCCTATGTAACATTCTTAGAGATTTCTATACTTCTATTCTACAAATTTCAAATCAAGATATTTTGTTTAACAATAATTTGAATACAAGAGTTTGTTCATAGATTTATTCTTATGCCATCTGAACTGTGATGTTCTATAATATAATTATACAGTTTGGCTTAGTGCAAAGATAATCTGCAATTTACAAATTAAGAATGTATGCATTTAAGAATATTTTCACATTTATTATACAACTGTTCTCATGTTGTTTCTAAAAGCACTCTCAGCTGACAAAATTTTATATTTGAAAAATTCTTGTTGCTTCATTTTTTTTAAATATATTCTTATGGCAAGTTATAATTTTGAATTGGGACCTTTCCACTTCATCGTATGTGCAGACTATGACAGTTTTCAACAGACAAGATTCTCATGTTGTTCTCAGAAAAAGAATGAAAGCCGCATTATTTTTTTTACTCTTGAGAAGAAGTAGGCATAGGGCTACTTCATTTTTGTTACAGTTATATTCTTGAAATTATTTTACATCATCTAAATCTTATGGTTTTATACAGCTTTTAAAATAAGTTCTCATATTGTCAGTATTTTTCTGCAATAATTTTAACTGTGTGTCACTGCTGTTTCGCATATTTAAAGACTGTCTCTCTACATATGCTGCTCCAAGAGTTCTTTTCCAACTTGTTAAAAAAAAAAAATACTCACCTGCAAAGAAAAACTTTGCTTCATTCTCAACAGTTTCTTACCTGATGAAGTTGGCCATTCACTGATGAGTTGTATCCATTTGTGCTGACCTCTTCTCTAGTATTTTGCTTGTTTTACGGTAGAAGATAAATATATTAATACTATACTTACCTGCTTAACTCATTGTTTTATAACAATAACTTTAAAATTTTTGCTTCATTTTCAACGCTGAAGTAACTATTGAAGAGTCATGTCATGTTTGAGTCATTTTATCCTTACAATGTCTGATTCAATTCAATATCTTCTATGTTTGTCTTTAAAGCTAAAATAAGATATACGGGTAATCTCAGATGTTTTCTCAAGTAATAGCTGTCACAAGACCTGATTATGGAAGTTTTGTTGGTTGCCCTTTTCTCTTGTGAGACGTAAATTATCCTTACTAAGTGGATTGGTTGACTTATCTGCTCCTAAAAGTCAGTATTGCTATTTTTGCACAAAATTTTTGCTAAATCAAGAAAATTTAGGAAATATTATTATAAAATTAGTTACTTTCAATATTGATTTTGTATGTGTGTTCCTACATATACCTGCAAGAGTTGTATTTTGATTCAGGAATTCTCAAGATCAATTTATTTTCTGTCTAAATTCCCCATATTTCAAAAATTTTATTGTGCCTTTGTTTTCATTTGTGAATATACCCAAAGTCTCTAAATTTTCTTTTGTCATATGCCTCATATTAACAAGTAATTAATTGAATGAATTCTGAAGATTTATTATTAATGAAGAAATTAATTTTTTTTTTTTAGCATCAAATCAATTCCTATACAAGATTACATAAACAGAAAAGAAAAGCACAGTTCTTAGTAACTATTTAACAGCGCCTTTTGATATAGAAGTGTTCCTTAGTGAATCTTCAAAATTACTAAGAAATTTAAAGAAAAAGTGCTTATTGATATCACCACCTACCTACTTATGTCTCATTTGTTTACCCAAGATGTGTGTGAGAATCTTCATTACATTATCGATTTTTCACCAAATACAACATCATTTTATCTACTTCAGTGCTCTATAATTCATCCTTTTAGTGTGTCCAAAAATAGTAATTACTGAAAGTTAATGATTAGCTTCAAAAGAAGTGAAGCACACAGATGTTGTGTTGTCGCCAAAAAAAAGTTCTCGTCCAATGTTCCTGTAAAATGTCTATTCAACTGTTAAGTTGATGTTGCCTTTTTGTGTGTGTCATCTAGAAATGTGTGTTTGTTTCTACATGGTAAACAAATGTTTACACCTTTGCATCAATACACATACCTGATGTCTTTTTAGGTGCGTTCGTAATTATATAAATACGTAGCACCTATAGTCGTCGTTCAGTCCGTCCGTCCGTCTGTCCGCATGTAACAAAGCAAAAACTACCCAACCGAATGGTCTGAAATTTCAAATATATGATTGCTGCAAAATTTTGTCGAGCCATTTCAAATTTTATGAAAATCGGATGTATAGTTTAATTACATGGACAGTCAAAAGTTTTTCTTTACATTACGGCCAATGGGAAAAATTATTGCAAGTGCATTTTAATGATATTACAGCCTTCCGAATGATCTGAAATTTTAAAGATATAACTGTTGCAAAATTTTGTCGAGCCCTTTCAAATTTTAGGAAAATCGGATGTATAGTTTAATTACAGGGACAGTCAAAAGTTTTTCCTTACATTACGGCCAATGGGAAAAATTATTGCAAGTGCATTTTAATGATATTAGAGCCTTCCGAATGATCTGAAATTTTAAAGATATAACTGTTGCAAAATTTTGTCGAGCCCTTTCAAATTTCAGGAAAATCGGATGTATAGTTTAATTACAGGGACAGTCAAAAGTTTTTCTTTACATTACGGCCAATGGGAAAAATTATTGCAAGTGCATTTTAATGATGAGAGCCTTCCGAATGATCTGAAATTTTAAAGATATAACTGTTGCAAAATTTTGTCGAGCCCTTTCAAATTTTAGGAAAATCGGATGTATAGTTTAATTACAGGGACAGTCAAAAGTTTTTCTTTACATTACGGCCAATGGGAAAAATTATTGCAAGTGCATTTTAATGATATTAGAGCCTTCCGAATGATCTGAAATTTTAAAGATATAACTGTTGCAAAATTTTGTCGAGCCCTTTCAAATTTTAGGAAAATCGGATGCATAGTTTAATTACAGGGACAGTCAAAAGTTTTTCTTTACATTACGGCCAATGGGAAAAATTATTGCAAGTGCATTTTAATGATATTACAGCCTTCCGAATGGTCTGAAATTTTAAAGATATAATTGTTGCAAAATTTTGTTGAGCAATTTCAAATTTTAGGAAAATCGGATGTATAGTTTAATTACAGGGACAGTCAAAAGTGTTCCGTTACATTACGGGAAATGGGAAAAAAATATTGGAAGTGCATTTTAATGATGTATCAGACTATGCGCTTTATGAAGTGCAAAAAATTATACATTCAGTACAATATGGGGTGCAAAAAATAATTATAAAACTAGTTATAGTACGAACGCACCTCATTTGCCACGTTTGACGAGCAATTTCCAACTTGTTTTTTTTTTTTGTGTGTACCAAAACTGTCAGCTTGTTTTTGAACATTCTGATAACATTTATTTATTTTATTTTTCATGCAAACTTTAAATTGTGTTTATAACGCTAAGGAATCAAGGATCTGTAAGGAAGGACATTGCTGTTGTTTTTGCAGTTATGGGATGGTATATTGTGCTATTTAGTGTATATAGTTATTTTTCTTTTTGCACAAGGTGTCAGGAGCCTTGTTTATGGAGATCCAAGCCACCTGAAACCTTGAGTAAGATGAGTAGTCACAGTGTATATTGTTCTATGATTGTGGATAATAGTATATTTTTTTACATAATTCTCTTGATTTTTCTGCATGAAATATTTTATGTAAATGATTTATATTATGGTACACTTAAAAATGTAAATTTCCCATGATAGTTTCAATTTTTTAAATCTTTCATTGTATATGAAAGCATTTATTTTTTCTGGGGATCCCCACCCACTCAACCAAATACCTACTTATTCTTAAAACCATGGTTTGTCTGTTTATCTATAAGTCTATGAGTTTATCTTTATGCATATGTAGAAATTGTATTAAGTGATGTCTCATATTTTAAAGAATAGTATATACTTTGAAAAATTTTGATGAGTAAATAATACAAAAGTATTAGTGTTTGTTGATATATTACTTTTGCAATACATATTTTCAGGGCTAATGAAAAATAGTAAGAGTGTATGTTTCAGCAATATAACACTTAATTCCTTTTAGACATACATATATATATTGTTGCAACTACTTTAACTATCTGTGTTTTACATGTGGGTGGTCATTTAGTGCACGATTTGGCCACTTGTTCATGTGGAATACAGCTGGTTGTTTGAAGTCACATATTTAGTACTAAAGTAAATTGAATTTAAAAAAAAATTATGAATATTGTATTATGAAAATTTTACTAAAGAAATTGTTATGCATGGCCAGTTTATATTTAGAGTAACTGCAAATAAATGCTCTATTTTATGAGTTATAAGTCCTAGGCTGTGATCAAATACTGAAGCTATTTTGATCTTTGTTGCTTGTAAAGTGCAACTTTTCTTATATGGTATAGCAATTTAAATAAATGTTTGATAATGAGCTCATTTTATATATGCCAATTCTCATTTTAGATATGCTAATTCTGATTTTGTTTAGCATTTTTACTTAAGTAATACGTAGAATTTTATATATGCTAATTCTCATTTTCTTTAGCATTTGTACTTAAGTATTATTTTTGAAGATAAGTTTATGACATCATACTGCAATTGCCATAAATAGAAAGATTTGGCATTTTTTTTATGTATACTATCTGAATATAATATGTATACTTTGGATGTATTTTCTTTTTCTTCTCACTCCCCTTTTGGTCACCACTAAATTTTATTTGCAGCAGTTTAACTTTTGGCTTTACTTTAATATTTTATCTTTTTTTTTTCTCTGTCTTTGGCATCTAAAATTTTGTCATCCCGTTTCTGTAAAAGGTTTTTATTTCATTTTACCTTTTACATCACTTGCTCTGCCAAAATTTTACTCGGTAAATGGGGGTATTGTGAGATGAAATCTCACAGTGTTTAAATTATGTTACTGTTTTATTTCTTTTGGCCTTATACATCGATGTTCTTTAAACTTAAATTCATATTTATTTTTGCGCGGGCGATTCGTTTCGACCGCAGATCGGCAAGTTCGCTGACGTTCGGCTGCGCCTGGCATAGGATGCTTCTCCTTTGAACTTTGTACGATTGTGATGACGTCATCGGAGCAAGCCTCTCACGGCATATGCATTGAATGGATGTTGATCTTTCGGAGGTGTGTCTATTCGCCGTGCGTGGAGCAAATAAAAATTAAGCTTTTTAAATGTTTTCTTTCGGATTTGTTTATTAAGACATTAGCTAATATTTTAAATTCTCTAATAGATTTAAATCTTTTCTTTCAGTAACTTTTGAAGTCCCCGTATTCTTACTATAAATTAAAAAATTCCGTTAATTTTAAATCAGAATCTGTTTTGTTGGTGTTGCTGTCATGACATAGTTTCGTTTTAAAAAGATCGCGGGGCTGCGGGCTCCCATCGGTCTGTCTACCGATGAATGTGGAATCCGGTGAAAAGCTTTTGCGTAAACGATGTCTGCGATTTTAACAACTCCTGTTAAATTATTTCTTGATACCGTGGAAAAGATTTTAATTACATTTCTCATCAATACTAAATTTCATTTATGCTGCACTTTAATTTTTAAAAGAAATATCTATCTTCAAGTGGAGTAGATGCTTTTATTGGCAAGAATTAATTTATGAACGGTGACCAACGGGAAGCCTTTTCTCCTCTTCTCAAGATGAAATAAAAGATTGATTTATGCTTAAAAGTCTCCTCTTCATTTATTTTACAGACGACACGATCCAAGTAAGAAGTTTCATTTATTTCTATTTTTGCTGACCTCAAAGAACAGAAGGTTTTATTGCAAACATTACACAACGCATGTAACTAAAAAGAACTTCAAATTTAATTTATCTTTCATATTACGGCACAATTCATTATTTCCACCTCAAAAGTAAGTTATTTTTAACATACCATATTTGTATAAGAAATTTAATTTTAAAATTGTTATTACCTCTATTCCCTAACAAAAGCAATTTATAAATGCGGAAGAGATAATTCTGAAAGCATGAATTGTAGTCGATTGCGAGAGAGTAAGTGTAATTCGATCCTTAGCAGTTCATTTTATCCTTATCTCAGTAGTTGTTGGTCATTCTTTAAATCTTTATCCTTATCTCAGTAGTTGTTGGTCATTCTTTTAGTAGAAAGAAAGTGGAAAAAGTTGAAATGACTAGAGGGGGGTTAGAACAGCTCAGAGAGGTTGGAGGTTGTCTAGAAGACTCCACGGGCCGAAATTTCTAAGGCCGGACACGGCCCAATACAAAACAAAGCTATCTTATGGTTGGTTTTAAAAACTAAAAGTCTAAACCTGGAGCCTTTAAAAAATCAAAAACCCAGAACGGCTCAATTTTTACAAAAAAAATCCGATTTTTCTTAACATATAATTAAGATTTTCTTTTAAAGAAGGCTACATGCATATTCATGCGAAATTTTTATAGTAAGATAAGGTGGAGCAAGAGTGCAAGTTGCAGCACCTTACCCTATAATTCAGACTGTAAGTACGCAATCCATTACAGAATAGCATCATTAAGGAACACTTAAGCTCTTAGACTTTTACATTCAAATAAAGGCTCATTAAAAAAAATTTAGTTTGAATAAATGTAACAAATGGTTAAAAAAAACATAAATTTTGAAGCTGTATAGTAAAAAAATATATTTTTGAAAATATTTCTTCGTAATTCATTAAAGTATATTTCCAAAGATTCCATTATCACTATTCTTTTTACAAATAATAATAATAGTAATAATAATAAAATGTCCTGCCCGACACGTCAAAGTCCAGCCCGAAACAAGTATGTAGAAAACTGCATGCCTGAGAATGGCCCGAGTCTATAGGAAAAAATAGGCCCGGGTTAAGATACAATGCAACTGCCCAATGCCGATCTCTACGTTGGGCATGTTAAATTTCTGTATTGTGCTGTCAAACTAGCATCGGTTCGTGCAACACATTTACAACCCATTTTTGGTCCAACCAAGTCCATTGAAAATTGCTCATATTTCGTCGTCTTAGTCCGATCCCTTTAAATTTGGTATAAAATGAACATGCCTTACACAAATCACTTCGCCAGTCTAAGGTCTGAGGAGCCCTTGTGTGCATCGCGTCAAGCAGGACTGTCGTAAGCCAGTGATGCCGCCATGACACATTCTACTGCTTAAAGGAGAGCACCGCCGAACGCACATCACTTTCCCTGCTCCCCAAACAACATTGGACGACATGGTCGCAACGACAGTAAAACCTAAGTACTCGAGGATTAAGCGGCGTAGTTCGAGGATCACACTTCCGAGTCCCCCGAGAGCTTTGAGTGTACCAGACACTTATAGGAGCGCCCCAGTTCCTCGGTCATAACTCCAGGTTTCCAAGATATGCTATTGCTTTACCAAGAGCTTCTGGACGTGAAAATCTACAGAGATGCTGTTACACAGGCCCATTTCTTTAAAACTTGGTACATCGAGGTTCTCTTATTATTATTTTTTTTATCTGCCCGGCCCGTTTGAAAGTTTGACTTTATTTCGTGTACCGGACTCCGGCCGTGCAGATGCAGACTTTTAAGGTTGTCATATAACAATTCTCATGAAAGAATCAGTTGAATAAAAAATTCCTCCACCTAAAGTTAGAATTCTTTGAATTCCCCTCTTGTGCAAAATGTGACAACAGTGCATTCCGGTCATTTGGAGAATTGGAGACTTGCGTTTCTTGAAGTGACTGCATATATTTGTTGATGATTGAGCAGAATGTAAGAGCATTTACATTTTTTTACTTTAATTAAAGCTCAAATTCCTTACAAAATGTTACTTTTGACACATTTGTAAAATCATCATCATCTGTTCGCATATAAAATTTCACGTATTTTTAACCAGTTCTGAGAATCAAACAGCACTGGAATTTTTCTGTAAAAATAACTGATATTTTAAACAGGCTTTCGAGACGTGATAGTGAGAGAAGTGATCACCAGGTAACAATCAAGGTACAATTCAGTGCGTGTTTCACATATTTAAAAAGAAAAGAAAGCTTTCTCGGTTCGTCGGTATTTGAATATGAAAATCTGAAAGTTTGATGCATATAGACATGAAATCAACATTCTAACTGTGTTGCATCAAACATTTTTGCATTTTCGAGAGGGAAAAAAAATCTAAAAAAAATCCTTCTTAGAACAAAACTTTTTTAGAACAAAACTCATTTAACACTTTTTAACAATGTTCAAAAGTTTTTGTATTTGTTGCATAAACGTATTCAAATGGATTAATGTCTGCCAAATGTGGCGGGCGGTAAACTTTCCAAAATTTACGGTATATCGTAGCAACTATACCCTCATAATAGATTATTTACAATACTGCTTTGAGTTAATGAGGAATGTCTAAATATACTACCAAACTTAGTTGGATGTGCCAATCCCAAAACTTTCTTCTATCTCATACAGCTTAAATTTCAAAAAGTAGCTACATATATTAATTCTTCCATATTATTAGTTCAATACTATACCAACTTTGATTTTCATCTTAAATTTGTATTTCATTCAATTAATCGGAGTTAAAACAAGTTAATCTCGAACATGATATTTATTAAATTCAATAATTTTTTGTTCTTTCGTTGGAATAGAACAACAGAAAATCAAGAAAATTATACAACAATCGCTATTTCCGACGGAATATTTTTAAATTCAGGGAGGACCTGTTTGCCATAGCCAAAAACATACACAAAACATTTGGTTCAATTCTATGCATAACTTCATACACTTTTTGATGCTAAAAAATGAAAATGACACAGGCATCACTATTACAGCGCCCTCCCCCCGGCAGAATATTTCCATATTGAAGGAGGACCTGCTGGCCATAGCCAAAAACATACACAAAAAATTTGGTTCAATTCTATAGATAACTTTAAACACTTTTCGATGGTACAATAAGGGAAATGGACAAAACTCGCTATTGCAGTGCAAGCAGATTTTTTACAGATTCAGGGAGGACCTGCTTGCCATAGCCAATACATTACACAATAAATTAGGTTTAATTCTATAAATAACTTCATACACTTTTCATACACTTTTTTACAATGGCGACACACGTACAGACAGATATTTTGTATAAACATGTTTTTGGGGATCTCTGGCCTCTAAAACGTGTAAATCAGACGTAAAAAAAAAAAAAAAAAAAAAAAAAAATTAGATTACAATACTTTCTTCTATTGATGATAGAAAAAGGTAAAAAGCGCCTGTGAACCTAGTTTCCGAGCTCTTTTCTTCCGGATTTTTGAATTTTTAACTAATAATACAGATACAAACTGTAATCAATTATGAACAATCTTACCGCTTGGAGTCTTTGCATCCCCACACACAGAATATAATACATCTACATTAGGTAGATATGTATTGTGATCAGGGTTGGAAAAAAACCGGGTTTTTTTGTAAAAAACCAAAAAAAACCGGTTTATTTGGTTTAAACCAGGTTTTTTTGGTTTAAACCGGGTTTTTTTTAATATAATTTCTTATTGCATACAGATGCATATCTGTTGATAAAATAAACATTTTTGGATATTATATAAGTAATATAAATTTTGAAAATATTTAAATTAAATAATTACAGTAAATTATTTAGAAAATTGAAATCACTTCTAATTTAAACATTATTAGTAACAGCTATGTCTTATGTTCAAAGTAAACTGCTCCGCACAGTGAAACATTGATATCTTGGAAATCATATGAAGAATCCTTTGATTAATAATATATAATCAGTCAAACATATGATGCAGTTTCATGAATATAATATATTATTCTGTGCTTGTTATTATTATTCTTTTAATATCCAAATACTTCTGGTTATTTTGTTTTCTGAGTGAAAACTCCAAGTGTCCAAGTCAACATTTTCGGCCATTAGATTCAGCAATTAATAGAAAAGATTGATTGGTATTATTGAAATGCTATAACTAGCACTCAGTTTTTGCAAGCTGTGTTATGCAATTTGATATCTTAAGTTACTCTTTTAAATTCTTTAAGGATAATCTTCCCCAATCCCAATCCAGAAAATTTTCTTTTACAACTTAACATAAATCTTAAAGATTGTTGTATTTTGTTATTAACTGCTGTAAATAATCTGCATTTTTTAAATGAAAATATTGTATGCTAAATATTGAATATTTTTTATCTATTTTATTTTTTCTAATTTCACATGGTTTAAGAAAAATCTTTAGGGTACCAGATATGTTCATTAGCGCATGCTAATTTTCATTCTACATGCATAGAAACATGACCTAGGCTCAGTATGTCTTATGTTGATTGCTGAGATGAAGTGTTAAAAGTAGAAATTACCTCTATCTATAATTTAAAACAATCAAGGTGTAAAAAAATCATGATTTTTTTAAAAAAATAAAAAAAAAATCGGATTTTTTTTTTTATTTAAATCAGATTTTTTTTTTTTTTTTTTTTTTTTTTTCCCTGTGTTAAAATATTACACATCTACCAAGAATTAAGCATTTCAAAAATGAATAACCCTCCAATTACTAACATAATCTATATTTTTTTGCTTTAATTAATAAAATTTTAATTATGTAACTGCAAATTAAAAATTTCTTTAGTAACATATAACATTATGTGCACTAATATTTTGTAATAATTATATAAACCAATATTAAATACTGCTTATATTTTAAAGTTATTGATAAATTACATTTAATTTTAAATTGATGGTACAGATTAAATTTTGTGATTATTAAACAATTAACTGTTTAATTAAGAACACAATCTACATTTTTGAAAAAATGGTTGAAAAAAAAAGGTGATAAATAATCGTTTGATAAATTCATAAAGCGGCCAATAATTTTACACAGGTTCTAAAGCATATGTATATTAAATTGATCAAAAATTGTAGCAATGTATACAGCAAACTCGCACACAATTTATAAATGGATTACAAAAATTGTATTTTGAAATTTAAATCAGATTTTTCCCACAACATTAAAATATTTGAATAGCTACTAAATATTATAATGTTTTGAAGTTATTTAACATTTAGTTAGATGTTTTTTAAATGTGTAATACTTCTTTTTACACAGTTTAACATTGTTATAATTAACAATAACAAATATTACATTTTTTACAACTGATTTAGTGATAATTTTCATTACTGATTATAATGCTTTTTCACACTATTTAAAAAAATCAGAAAATATGTGATTTTATCATCTGATTTAAATCAGTTGATTAAAATCATTGACACTCTCTTGCTATGTTTATTGTATATATAAAAGAATGAATAACTTTATTATTAAAAGGAAATTATGACACTGTAAGTTATATTAGATTTAAATATAATTTTTAAATTAAATGCTTTTTATGTTTGTTAGATAAAAACCATGCTTTTTACAAACTTACTGTACTTAAATTTTACTCAGGAATTACGCTTAGAAACAATTATTTAAAGCTTTGTTTTGTGTATTCATAAGTCACAATACTTGTAGAAACTTTCCAAATTATGTTCATCTTAGATTTGAATACTTTTTTATGTCATTTTAAACATTTAGAAAATTTTTGATTTTAATCAATGATTTTTTTTTTAAATCACTTGATTTAAATCATGATTTAAATCGCTGATTTAAATCGTTGACACCTTGAAAACAATTTTACATAAAAGAGAAAATATTATAGTATTAGATTTTTTTCTAAAAAAACCAAATGGTTTTTTGACAAAAAAAACCAATTGGTTTAAACCACTTGGTTTAAACCATGGTTAAAACCACTTGGTTTAAACCGTGCCAACCCTGATTGTGATACACTGATATATCTACATATATCAATCAACAGGGCAAAATGTGTTTTGAAAAGATGAAAATATTAATCAAGATAGTAATTGTTGTGTAAAGCTTCACAGGAGATGAATTCTACATAAAAGACACGATGATAGCACGGATTGGATTGGATTGATTTTTGACGGCCAATTATCTACACGAGGGATATAGGCCCGGGGGGAGTGCCCTCCGTGGGGGTCTTTCTAAGGGAGCCTAATCCGTATTAACGCATGGAAGATCCACGGCTCGAAGAAAACCACGAAAACTCCGAACGATTAGGCCGACGGGCGCGATTGGGATCGAACCCAGCACCTCCCGTCTACCAGCTTCGAGAGCAGAACCTCTCGGCCACTGGTGGGGCCGATGATAGCACGGATTAGGGCTTCTATAATGTGCATTTTACGAACCTTAGCACGGATAGAGACGACGTTGCTGGGAAGGGGGGGGGGGGGACGAAAAATGAAAATTATAAAAGGGCGCCAAAGTGAGGTCCTCCCCCCCCCACACACACACCCAATGAAATTTTCAAGCTACGCCCCTGTATTTAGATGAGTGTTTTTTTATATTTTTTTTGTAATCAAAGTTTTGTTTTAAGCTGCAACAATATAGATAGATTTAATAAGTATATTTCAGTTGTATTTTGAATCTAAAATAATTCAAATAGCTGCATGCATTACTTAGTAAAAGTCTGATAAACAAAAATGTTAGTAGTGGGAATACTTGAGCCACTGAGATTGGGAATACATGAGCCATGCTCAACCATCCCTACTACGAAATTAGACATATGAGTGGAACAAAAAAATACGTCTTTTTCATGTTCACGGTTAGATTTTTTTTTTTCTGTGTAAAATGGGGAAGAACTCTTTTTATTATTTTTTTTTCATTAAAAAATAATCAATAAGGACTTAATTTGAAAGCATATATTTAAAATAAAAATGTATATTTTGTTAATGAAAGTATATATATATATATATTTTTTTTTTTCATTTTGACTAACAAAATACTCTGTCTAGATAAATGTAGGCATAGTTTTAAAGTTAACTTTTTGATTAATATTAAAATCACTTTTTTAAACTGATTTTACTGGTCATAATCTCTAATATTTTAACTAGTTAGGCCAAAATATTAACATTTTTATTTCGTTAATGTAATATTTAAAGATTACATATTGTATACTGAAATTGTAACCTCTGTAACTCTTTTTTTAAAACTTAACCACCAACTGAGGATGTTGCTATCATCGATGAAACCCAAGTTGAAAAGATCCTTCGACCACCAATTATCACTACAAAAAATGATTGTGTTACTAGTTTTGTTTTCACAACTGGTTTCGAAGGACTTAAGTGTATCTTAATTTATCATTATGTAAAACATTTATAAAATAATAAAAAGAAAAATATTATTTTTGTAGGTATTTTTTAGTATTGACTCAAGTATCCCTTCACCATGGCTCATGTATTCCCCTCATGGGGATACTTGAGCCACAATGTAAAAGAAAAAGTAAAAATTTATTAAACAAAGAAAAATAGTTCAAAATTAATTGAAAATGGTTTTCAATTGAAGAAAAAATATCAAATTTTCAACTACAATATTTTATTTTGTTCTAAAAAATTATAAAAAATTTAAACTAGCAAAAGCCCTGCTTTGTTTGGATTCGCGAAGCATTATTTCTTCCCTATCTATCTATCTATATAATAAAGGACAAACATATCTGTGCGTAACGCATACGTCATTCTGCGAATGGCAACACTTAGAAACTTGAAATAAAATTTTGGTTTTGCAATTTTCGCTACTGCAAATTTTTAAACTTCTAAACATACCACGTTTTAAATGTTTACACCGTCGTATGCAGAAAAAATTGCACTTTTAAATGCAATTTGTTTGAAAGCTGTACCTAAATTTATTTTTGAGATATTAATTTTTTTATAGTTTTTAATACCAATTTTCTAATCGAGGCAACTGAAGTACTTCATTTCTATTAAAAGTGGTTTAGTTATCTTTATTGATTATATTCTTACTGATGCCATTTTCTCATTACAATTAAAAATATATTTTTTTAATATTTGAACAGAAAATGACGTTACGCTTTAAAAAAGACACAATATCCCTGATGATGTTGTTATAATTCACGATTTTTTTCATTTCGCTGACATTGAGCATGAGACAATAGGCAAAATATTTCAGCGACTGAAAATGACGTCATATTTAAAAGAAACCGATAATTTTATTTGACAAAACGATATATTTCCCCATGAATACGTCTAAAAGTTATAAATTTCTGGAATTTTTACGCGCAGGTACAGAGATTATTTCTAAGACCTCAAATCACGAGTGGGAATTTTAACATGGGAAGTTGTAATAGTTGACAAACGTGACTTAAAGCTTGAAAATATATTTATCAATAACCTATTGCGCATTAAAATGTTTTTAAATGGTTAATATTGATTTGAAACGTTGAAAATGACTTGATTTGTTTAGATTTAAAGGGGGGAAAATTCTATGATTGTCAAGGTGAAATCATTTTTGCTGATTTTTTCATTCCGTAATACCAAGCATCAATTGACAACTTAATCAAAATTACTTATCTTGATTATATGTTACTGATTACGTATATGAATAAAGTTTAATTTTTCAATAATTTTAACAGTTGAAGTTTTTGAAAAAAGTATTTTGTTAATATTAGGTTAAAATATGTCTTTGGAGAGTTAAATTAACAAGTGTAAGATGGATTTTTTATTGTAATTATTGTTGTCGATGTATTATAAATTTGATGCAACAGTTCCTTTGTAAACATTTTCTTTCGTCGAAATTCGACAGGTTCCGCCTCGTATATATAAAATCCTAAGGGGCGGTCCATAAATGATGTCACACATTTTTTCAATATTTTTGACCCCCTCCTCCCCTTTGTCACAAAGTGTCACACTTTACCATACCCCCCCCCCCCCCCCTCTTGTCACATGTCACGCTATATTACATAAACATATACTTGCAGTTCAGAAACAAAGCACTACGTTACAGGTCATATTTCAAACTTTATTTTTAAACTTTAACTATGCATTTTAATGATATTTGTGAGCATAACAATAAAAATGATTCATGTACTTATTTTGTATGAAATAAGATTAAAATTTATAAAAAACATAATTAATATAGTAATAAAATATTAATACGAAAGAGCGGTTGGAAACAGTCGTATTTTGGAATTCGAAATGGAATTTAATACAGTTGGCTTTAAATCTACTTTATAAACACAAAATATTTTAGTTTCAAAATAACGTCAAAATTTAATCTGCTGATTTTTAATGCTTTTATTTTAACCAAAATGTGTGATGTCACATTTCTTCTTATCCCCTCTCACCCCCTTGTCACAAACTGTCACAATTTCACGAACACCCCTCCATGCGTGACATCATTTGTGGAAGGCCCCTAATAAAACGAACTGATGAAACGACTTTATGAAACGATTTTATGAAACGACTGATTAAACAACTGATTATGTTTCACGGCGATTTCTCCTAAAACATAGAATATTATGCGATGAAATTAACACCAAAAATCCGTAATGATCTGCAGATCTCAAAACTAGTATTAGAATTTTTAAATTCGAATTAATTTTCGAGTTTTCTCTAATGATGGCAACTAATATTTTAATCATAACAGATATGTTTTTCATATTTTAGAAAAGGTTATTATTTTAAACTAATTTGGCGACCAGTTTGGCCTCCCTTAAATGTATGCTAAGAAATGTATCATGTTACTTTTATACATAATTCAATTTACTTGAACAATCTTTCGTTAAATCGGAAGATTCTGATAGAGAAATCAAGAACTCTGAATTTTTATGTTAGCGCGACGGAGGTAATAAATCGCCAAACTTTTCTACTGTCGGATTTTTTTTTTTTTTTTTTTTTTTTTTTTTTTTTTTGCATTTTATTATCATTTTATTTAAAATACAAAATTTTCATATAAAACAAACATTTAAAATTAATGGCTTTCCCCCCCCTTTTTTAATGAAATGAAAAGAAAAATATTAGGCACAGATGTCATATACGCACCGGGATACCTACATGGCAACAAAATGGCGTTATTTTGCCTGGCATTGAAACCCGGTTATTTTTGCTTATTTATTAATAAATGCTTATTTACATTTATTTTCTTTTTATTTAAAAAAAGTTATAAATTGTTTTGTTCTATAGTTATTAATTTTTTTTATTTATTGTTATTTCATTTTAAAAATAATAGAACATAATTTAAAAATACATATGTAACTGGTTTTCGAAAACGAGATTTTCGCCAAATTGTCGTAAAAACCCGGTGCGTATATGACATCTGTGCCAAATCACTACAATAATAGCCTAAATCATGTGACTGTCATCAATAGTTCCGCGTTGACCGCTTCGATTTTTATACGGCAATCGGTCATTTTGGTACTTTAATGTTAGCCGGGCGCAGGTGATAAATCGTAAAATATTGTCCCATCGCCATCATTTCATCTATATTATAATAGTCCAAATCATGTGACTGTCATAAACAAATACGGGCTGACCCATTCGCCTTTCATATGGAAGGTGGCTATTTTTAATCAAAATTATTTTTTCGAGTAAAACTACATAAAATTTGCCGTGGTCGCAAAGAATTCTCGGTGCTTTTATGTTAGCTGGGAGCAAATTTCGCAAATAGCATTTTTTATGACTCCTGTTAGCCTTTTTTATTTCTAGCGTAGTAAATTAAAACAGTGCTTTGATGTTGAAACTAAATGTCGTTGTTTATGATATTATTTTTCTTTTTCTGTTATTTTTCTCTTTTCATTTTTTTTTTATTTTTTATGAAATAATGGAAAGTCATGAATTTTAAATGTTTCAGTTTAAAATTCAAGTGTTTCAAATAAAATGAGTGAAAGGTTTATATTTTTAATGAAATACGAAAAAATGCGACGAGAACATTTTTTGGCTATTTATCATCTGCGCTCAGCTAACATAAAAATACAGAGTTCTCAATTTCTCTAACAGAATCTCCCGATTTGGTAAAGGACTGAGAGAGTAAATTAAAATATGAATAAAAGCAACATGATACAAAGCTCAGCATACATTTAAGGGAGACCAAATTGGTCGCCAAGGGCGGCTAGTATTAAATAATGCAACAAAAATCATGACATTTAATTTAAACTTCAAAGCAATGTTTTAATGGTACTACTTAGTTATCCCGTCGACCAATTTCGCCAAATTATATAAATCGCCAAACCACTCGCCAAATTATACAAATTGACTTAATATTTATTTTAAATAACGAAAGAACAAATAAATTAGTTTAACACTAATAAAAATACAAATAAAACGTCGAAATCAAAATCACTGGCGTAAACACGTATAACTTCCTTAAAGTCAAGTGAATGTGACATTTACCATCAACCATTATCGGCATTTAATCTTATAGTTTGGCGCTAGATTTTTGGTCCTTGGGATAACCAAGTAGTACCGTTTTAATTTACCACTCGAAAAAAAAAATGCTAACTGGCGAGTTTAAAAAAAAGCTATTGGCGAGATTTGCACCCGACTAACATAAAAATACCAAGAATTCTTTGCGATCATGGCAACTTTTATGCAGTTTTATTCGAAAAAATAATTTTGATTCTTTAATCAGAATGGAAACCTTTCATATGAAAAGCGAAGGGATCAATCCTTAATTGTTTATGGCAGTTGCATGACTTGGACTATTGTAATATATGTGAAATGATGGCGATAGAATAATATTTGGCGACTTATCACCTGTGGCTAGCTAACATTAAAGTACCAAAATGGCCGCGTGGGATATAAAAAGCGAAGGGATCCGCCCGGAACTGTTGATGATAGTCACATGACTTAGGCTATTATTATAGAGATTGTTTTCAATTATAAAAACAGCACAAAGAATAATATTTCCTTACGATTAAAAATTTATTTACACGTGACTATTAAAAACAGAAAACTTTAAAATTACTATTAAATGAGTACGTGTTAAAAGCAGGAAAATATTGAAAATTATGTCTTGAAAATTGTATTTACACGTGAATATTAAAAGAGAAAAGAACTTTAAAATAATAAATACCTTAATATGCTTTTAACCCTTTCAGGTGCAAGGTACTTCTGTTCGTAAAATGTTGAAATCAGTGAATGGCACCAGAATTTACAAACAATTTTATTTCGAAATACGATAATGCTTTTGTTCACTTACTTGGGACACCCAACCAGGACGCCAACCGCGAGGTTAATGGAATTAATGTCCTGGCGGGAAAAAAGAACGCACCACTATCCAGCTCTACCACAGCCCGAACGGACCCGAACAACGGCATCATTAGAACTTACTAAAGTGAAGCAATGGCATATCAAATATGTTAATAAATAGAAACTCGCTATGTTACAAAAAAAAAAAAAAAAAAAAATACAAAAAAAAAAAAAAAATACAAAATATGCATGTTTAAGGGAGCCATGCAACAAAATAACAAAAATGATGGTTTACAGGAATGGTTACAGATGGTTTACAGGTTACGATCATCGACTAAAATATAGACCAAATAACATTAAAACAGGAATGCCAACACGGCCTGAAATGTTTATAGGTAACCTACAACTTATGAAGAACTTCATAAAAAGAACACAAAGAAGTACACTGAAATGACAACATACTGTAAGGCAAGCATCAATGTTCAAGGTCCATATCACAATGGGATTAAGTATATGAAATGCCCAAAGCACCACAGAACAGAGAGAGAGACACATTGTAAATTAAAGTCACTTGAAATGCTGGTACTTCTCAGACATTAAATATGTTGACTTTTCCAAAATGTTCCTCAACAAGATATATATTTGTATCAAAGTTATTGAAAATCAAGCTCAGTGTTCAATTGCACATGCTACATTGAAGCAAAAGACAATGTTCTCAATTTCTAACGCAATTCTAGCTAATTACAGACTCAGAATTTATACCTAATAAACGAATATAATTCGTTTAAAGAATTGTATATATTGCAAAGTTTCTTATAATTGTCTTTGTCAAAGATTACTCTCCTGAGATTTTGCCTGATGCTTAACGAGTTGTCAAAGTTGAAGAAATGTGGGACAAAAGGACAGCGTCCATACAAATAATGCAGTACATTACCCACTGTGCCACAGTCACAAAGTGCATTTCCTCTCTTCCCAATCCTAAAAAGGAACTCTGGGAAACTACCATGTGCTGTTATAAAATACTGCATAACTTGACTCGTACACACATAATCGGTATTTACTTTCCTGATAACCTTATAGGTGTCTCTACCCTTGGTACTTGATGTCCATTCTTCCTGCCATTGTCTAATGGTATTCTCACTACAGATTCTCTTAACTAAAGAAATTGGAAATAATACATCAGCAGTTATGTCAGCCATTGATGAATCTGTTGCCTCTTTCGCCAAACGATCTGCTCTTTCATTCCCCACGTTTCCAACGTGTGCTCTGGTCCATCCAATAGTGACCATTTTTTCCGGATGACTGTTCATATTATCATAGATTTCTTTAACAATGGCGTTTGCAGGAAAGTTTCTCTGTATAACCAAAGTTGATGTTCTATTGTCAGTAAAAATGACAGCACTGTTATAATTCGAGTTTATTACCCAATCTACTGCATACTTTATCGCAGTCAGTTCAGCTTGATATATGCTATTTAAAATATTTAAAGAGATCTTATAATCCAAGATACATTCACCATTTACAAAAATTGTGTATGCGGCACCTACTCCACTGGCCATTTTTGACCCATCTGTATATATTAATGGCATGTTAATTCCCTGATATTCACGACTATCCTTATCTGTGATATGAATGTTACTGAGAGCTCCATAATCTGGGTAGTCCATTGTCACCAAGTTGATCATAATATTATCTTTCTTGATCTCTGTTCCATTCTCTTTGATACTGGCATTCCCATGAATAGTTCTATATTTCACAACAGAATGTTTGAGTGAAATGTGTAATGGAGCAACACCAGCCAATACACACAAAGCGTCCGTAGAGACTGTTTTATATGATGTGATAATTGATAATAATCCAAGCCTCTGGCATGAACTTAATTTACTAAGTGCATCCACTTTCAAATCTGGAAACCAAATTTCCGCACCATATGTTATCTGTTTTTCTATCACAGAATTATACCAAATCTTTCTATATGATGCTTGTAATCCTCTATCTCTCTGCACTGTTTTCTTTATATTTGAAGTAAAATTTCTCACCCCCTCTCTTACTTTCTCAAGGTGTCTAATCCAATTTAATTTACTGTCAATAGTTACACCGAGGTATACAACTGAGTCTTTTATGGATATCGATGATGTTCCAATCTTGAAAATAGGATGCCTGTTTTCTAACAAATACCTGCCAAATAAAATACTTTCGCATTTTTCCTTGCTTATTGTTAAATGTAAATTCTCGCCAGGGTTGCCGGCTTTTAGCCAGGCCAAAAAAAGCCGGCCGGCTTTTTTTGGTTTTAACCACTTAAAAAAAGCCGGCTTTTATTTTTAAAAGTTGGTTTACAGTTAATTCATTTTAAATTTGGACCAATTAATTTTTAATACACTTATAAATATTTCCGGTACTTATATTTTCTAAATTTGGTATATTTTCTAAAAAAAATTATAGATTTCTATTAAATTTTGTCAAATAAATAAATAAGTCTTCTAGAAGGCAACTGTGAAGGCATTATGTCTGAAAAAAAAAAAAAAAATCAAACATTGAAAAAAATATCCGGTTCCAAACTCGTGTTTTGAAATTCTATATTACATAGCTCCACATATACTACACATTTTAAAGATTATATTTAATTAAACAATGACAAAATATAGCACATTAAAATGGAAACATTATCATGTGTCTATATCGAGAGACTAAGTTATAAATATTAAAAGAGAAATTAGAAAGGATATAATATTTGAGGAGAGTGGTACATAAGTGTATAAAAAATAGAGCATTTAAACAAGAAAAAATAAAACAATTCTCTAAATAAAATTTTGAAAAGCTTGTTGCTAAGCATATTCATGCATATGCTATTCATAAGGCTTTTAATGGTGAGAAATGGTGTTTTATTAATACGACTATGCATAATTTTAAATGTTTACTAGAAATAAAATAAGACTTGATATTAATAGCTCTTAAAATTAATTAAGAAATAAAACATGTAACTAAGTAACCATTGTCCTCTTTAATTTTATAAAGCAGTAAAAATGAAAAAATTGGCAGTTGGCATGGCCCTTTTAAAATTTAGCTGACATATTTGCAATTCTGACTACAAATCACCAGCAAAACCATCTAAGTTTTATTCCAGTATTAATGTCCTCATTATTGAGAAAATTGGCTACTTATTAAATTCTAAATCAATTAAATGTCATTAAAACTAATTAAAAACACTTTAAAATGTGTAGTTTATAATTACAATGCTTCATTGTATAAAAGCCAATTATGGCCAAAAAAGGCCAATTTTGGCCAAAAAAAGCCGGTTAAAACCAATAAAAGCCGCCGGCCTGGCTTTTTTTAATTTTAGCCGGCTTTTTTGCAACCCTGATTCTCGCAGATCTCTGCAAACCATGCTATGCGTCTGTTCATTTCTTCTTCTAATTCTTTTCTTGTGTCTGCACCTGCAAAAACTACGAAATCGTCAGCGTAGGATAATATATCGCCATGTCTTAATCTATATCTCTTCAATAGGTAGTCTGCAACGATCAACCAGAGAAGTGGACCAAGGCAACTTCCCTGGGGACAGCCTTTAAATAATATATACCAGATAATTCCATACGTGAAACTAAATCCTATTCTTCTACGTGATATATAATTTTTCAGAATATTCTTTAAGTATTGAGCTATTGGTAACCTATCTATCAACATAGCCAATATCTGTTTGTTCACTTACTTAATATTAGGAAAATTTTCATCCCTATATCCTGGTGCCAATGTGGCATTTAAGAATTAAAATTTAGTGGTCCAAAAAATCAACTACGGCCCTTGCAGGGGTTAACGCAGTAAATTGTATTATATCAATCGTATTATAACGCTGTTAAAAAATATCGGGAGGCAAAGACTCTGGTTACTTAATTCACTTTATTTTAGCTTCTTTTCAAATGTTTAACTGATCTTCTTTAATCAAACACGAAAACAACCATCGGATGTCTTAACAGGAACTGATTAGACATTAAATTTTCGCAATCAAAGGGAAATGAATGGAAACCCGTTTACAGGGAGATCGCTACAGGTTTTTTCATTATAATTCGATCTTCTCTAATCTTTTTAAAACCGATCAGATTAGCGTGCTTTTAGATTCTGTGGTATCTGAATGGGGGTTGGCGGCAGGGTTTGCCCAAGTGGGCCCAGCCTGAAAAAACCCACAAAGGTTTTTTCGGGCGTCGAAAAAACCCATTGTGGGTTTTTTCAAATTTTCTTGTGCTTTCACAACTGTATCATTATTTAATCTAAGATATGAGAATGCAAAGATAAATGCCAATTTAAATATATTTCAAAAGAACCAGATTTAAAGGAATTTCTCAGCAGAAATAAAATGACCAAAAAAGAAGGAAGATTTTCATGCTTGTAATCTAAAATGTATCCAAATGCTTTAAATCTTCATGCATGCAAAAAGATCTCACTTGAACCCCGTTCTGATTGTTTGCATTGTTATAGCTTTTAAGATTAATCATCCCATTTATTATCCTGCTTCAATGTACAATGAAAGTGTTATATAGGAGTTTTCAACACAGATTATGGTAAAAAAGAGTGAAACAGATAAAGTTTCCTCCTGGATTTTGTCAGTTTTTCTTTTCTTTACATTCAGTACCAGCTATCTCTGCTTCAATCGAACAATACTTTTCTACGTTTGGTTTGGAGCAAGTTACGTAATCATTTTGGAGTTGATAAAGCAGCAAAGCTAGTAATAAGTGTGTTGCCATTTGCTATCTAAATTTACAAATATCACAGACACTAACTTCCATGACAATCTAATTTAACATTTAATACTATTGCAATATATATGTAGCAAATTTTGCTAAAATTTTCAAATATATTTTTACGAATCCCATTTCTTTCGAAAAAAAAAAAAGTCTTCAACTGATTTCTGATTTGAAGTGAATGAAAGAAACTATATAAATTTAACATGTTTAACTTAAAGTAAGAATTATATAAAGAAATCCAGCTGTGGTTCACTTAATATATGCTTAGTGCAGCAAACTAGTCCCATGAGAATGAGATACAGATGTACCTTTTAAATTGATTTGATTTTTTTTCTTTTTATATATCTTTTGTTAATTCATAATTCATGCAAAATTATGGACAGGTTTTACTGATAAATGGAGAATTCGGGTATTATGTATGTAAAAATTAGAAGTTTAAAGTGTTCTCCAAAAATATTCAATAAAACCCAAAAAAACCCGGGTTTTAGACTAGTGGGCCCAGTGGGTTGGGTTTTTTCGAAAAAACCCGGGTTTTTTCTAACCCTGGTTGGCGGGGGCAGAGCCCCCTAGTAATAAGATAAATATTTGAAAGTAACAATATTTTTTTACATTATTTTTGCATCTTTATTAAGCAAAAACGTTATTTTATGTTTTGGCGCATTTTAATTTTAGAAATGTAAATTCAGCCAAATAACTAAGAATTGCCTCGGAAGTTTTTATCTAATATATAAAAATGAAAATTTGTCTGTAATGCTATACAAATCCACAGTTTGGAAGCCAGAATTGTTAAATGTTATGCACATGTGTATTAAAACACGGCCGAGGCAACTAAAGCAATCCGGAATCGAAATAATTTATATTTTAATTTTGATTAATAAAAAACCACCAAATTTTCAGCAATTTCCTATCAAATTTAAACATTTTTCGTTATAGCAGCTGCCAACAATTAAAATCGCACAATAAAATTCTTATCACAACAATTTCCTTTCTATTGCAAGACGTATTGCATATTACAGAAGCCACGCTGCAATATTAAAAAGCTGTAGCGGGTATTACGATAATTCTTTTACCTCACATGCAAATAATTAGAGATTATTTAATTGCGCTTACTTATTACAAATTTTTAAAAATAAAGAAACACATTTTATCACAACTATAGGTGAAAATTAGCGGTCGCCACTCGCCACGTGGCGATTAAAGTTGTAAAAGTGGCGATCGATCGCCACTCGCCAAGTGGCGATTATAAATTTTGCTAACGATCGCCAACGGAAATACAGCATTTTTCATGGAAATATGCATCTCTACTTTGATTACACCTAAGTAGCAAACTGGTTAATTCTTTTTCCTGCCGGATGCAAGCAAATTTCAACGATTTAGCTGTATTTTCAATATTTCGACTTTTTGTCATATGCTAGCTCTTCACTTATTTTTTACAAGAAATTTCTATTTTTTTCAAGAATTCTGCAAAATATATTCATCAGCTTTGATTCCACATGCATTTCAAATAATTTATTCCTTTTTTTTTTTTTTTTTCACTGGATGGAAGCACATTTTAAGGACATTGCAGTATCTTCAATATTTCGACTCCTGCCACATTCTCACCAGTTAGATTATTTTTCTTCAAGAGATACTGTTTAATCCTCCGAAATACACTCACCAGCTTAAATTTCAACTGTATGTAATTTGTGTAGTATGTTAATAGTACATTTACTTATTAAATAAAATCTAAATAACATTTTATTGTGTTTTATTTGATTTTATTATTATTATTATTGTATACACTTAGCTGTTGGAATTTTGATTTAGTTTATATATATATATAAAGAAAGTAATAGTAATTTGGTTGATAATTGTGTTTATAAACATATACAAATAATCCAAAAATACATTCTAAAAAATTAATATAACAGATTTTGTGGTTTTAAAGTAATTTTCTTGAATTTTGACTGCTTCCCTATTCTTATCATGAATAGTTGGCTGGTATAAAACTCTGATTTATAGAAAAATATGTATATGTACAGCGATTATAGTTTATCTAGATGTCAAGAAAGTTTGAAACATTATAGTGGCCACTAACTTTAAAAAGTGGCAATTAATGAAACTGAGTCTACCGGCCACTGGCTACTAACTCAATTTCCCAGTTTTCACCTATATCACAAACATCAACAAATTTTTTTATTTCCTTATTCCAAAGATATCGTTTTTATCGTCTGCTGCCTTAGTAACATGATAAATTTAATTTCATTTTAAAAAAGGCACAGTAGTTGTTAAATATTTGGCTAAATCGAATAGTTACTTTTAATTATGGTTTTAGAATTAAATTCATGAACTCCCGTGCACAGAACGGGTTAAACAGCTAGTTTATGATGTAACAAATTTAACAATTAATCTTATTTGTTTACAATTCTTTTGTTGCTACTTTACAAAAAAGAAAAAAAAAACAAAAATCATAATATAATTCTTTTAAAATGCGAAAGTATCGCCTGCGTAAATGTTTTCACATAATAAGAATAAATTGCGTATTTGAATTCTTAATACTGAAAAATACTTTTATTATTAAATGTAAATAACTGAATTTTCACAAATTTTAACTCATTAAAAATATGCTATAATTTTCATAAAAAAGATATTTTAAAAATTTCATAAAAAAAATCGTGAAACTATTTAATTAATCATGTTTCTATCTATAATGAGTTAACTCCATGACTTATTTTTTCTTCTGACAATATACGTCTTTCATTTTTTATTTACAAAATGCGTCCGTAATGGAAAAGCATGTGAAATAAATTAAAATAATAAAATTTTTAAGGTTATTTTGTAAAAAAAAAAAAATATTGTGCAAATCTACAGGTCATAATTTATTTTTATGTTTAATTTCAAGTCAAAATACTGAATAGTTTTTTTGTAAAGTGTACGACAAAATGTAATTTGAGTAGACTAGTAGAGGATTCGCTTCGCTCATCCTAAAAAATTGAAATTTAAAAAGTGGCTCAAGTATCCCTATCTTCCCCTTGTTGCGTTGTCGGTTAGACTGCAGGTTCGGTAAATCCAAATTATTTCATAGTGCTTCGAAGAATAAAAACGTCTTCATAACTTAGTTCTAATATATTGTAAATAAAATTCGTAACTTGAATAAGTAAACACACTCTACAGTTCAAATTAAACTTCTTTCTTAAAAAACAACTATGTACATTTTATTTACAAATATATAGGTATATTAATATTATTATTACTCTCATTTGAGAGTTCCATTATTACCGTCAGACCGGTTCAAAACAAACTTTACATCTACATTGAAAAGAAAATCGGAAAACAATAAAAAGGGGGTTGCCACAATGCCGACTAACAGAAAATGGCAAGCATCGCCAAGTTGGCATTCTCAACATCCTGCCCCGGGCTGAACACTTAGTTCAGCATCTATATTAAACAATTTAATAAACATAAGAATATACTTACATACATGACAAATTTTCAGATACATACTTACATACAGCTACAGATATAAAAGCAAAAATAATAAGAATGCTGCAATCTACGAAAGAAAATAAAACACATGAATTGTATGAAAATTAAACAATAATAAGGGTAAATATGAGTAACAAAACAAATTAAATGTTCGATAATAGTTCTTATTTTTAGTGTAAGAGTTTTAGTGTCTTTTAGTCCACTAAGTCCAATTCAAGATTATATAGCAATTGCACAGGTCGTTTAAGATCGCCTTTTGCAGTCTGTAATACACATGATCTGATTTTCGAGTCACGACCAAATATGAGTTCTTTAACACGACCACACTTCCACATATGTTTTGGGAGCTTTTCATCATGAATTATCACTATATCGTTAACTTTGAACTGAGGCGATGAATTTATGTTTTTCACTTGAAAAGCAGATCTAAGTTCTAACAAATATTCGTTTCTCCACCTTTTCCAAAAGTGGTCAGTAATTTGTTGCTTATATTTATATTTTCTCGTCAACAAAATCTTATTAGATTTCTCTTGCGTACAGACTGGTAATCCATAAGAAGGTAAGGACATTAATCGTTTACCAACTAAAAAATGAGATGGCGTTAAAGGTGATGGTTCAGCATTTTCTTCGTAGAGATAACATAAAGGACGTGAATTAATCACCGCTTCAATTTCTGTAAGTATTGTTTCTAGCTCTTCATAACGGAGACAAGTTTTTCCTAGAACCTTTTTTAAAGGTGTTTTGATGATTCTATCTTCCGGTAAAGGTGCTATTTCCACCTTTCCAGGAATAGCATTAAGTTTTCGACATATCATACACGATCTTAAGACGGATTTTACAAATCTTCTTCCCTTTAATATAAAATACCTTTCACGAAGGTGAGCTAAAGTGACAGCTACACCAAAATGGTACATTCTTTCATGAGCATCCTTAATTAGTAATTTTACAAAATAAGATTTATTAGGAAGTATCCACGGATGTTTTTCCTGCTCTGTAACTTCAGAAAACTGAAGTCTTCCGGATAAAACAAGTAAGTCATTTTCATCGAATTGTGGATTAAGCTTGTACAAAGAAGAATCTTTATTAAGTGGTTTTTTTTGTTTAAGTGCTTCTATTTCAACTTTAAATGAAGTTTCCTGAGTTTGTTTAATCCAGTATTTTTCTGCTGTTTCTATTTCTGAGGTAGTTAAAGGTCCTAAAATTTTAGGGTTTTTCGAATTGGCATTATGAATAAAACGCATTATCCAAGCAGTAATATTATACACGCGATTTAAACTACCGAACTTTGCCATATCAAATACTGGCTTAGGGATAGAGTTTGATTCGTTACACAATAATGTTAAATTTGGTTTTGCTTTCATTTCATTAAAAGCTTCGGGAACCATTTCTATAGCCCTTTTTGAAGGCCACATATCTTCTGATAGTGATAACCAAGGTGGGCCGCACCACCATACATTATTACCCATTAACTTCGATAAGTTTTCCCCTCGCGTAAGCAGATCTGCAGGGTTTTCTTTTCCGGGACAATAATTCCAGTGCTTTGGATCTGTCAATGACTGAATTTCGGTTACACGATTGGAAATAAAGGGTTTCCAGTTTGTAGTAGAACCCTTAATCCACCAAATAGTTATCTCTGAGTCCGACCATAACTTTATATTTAAATTCGAAATATGTAATTTTTGTTTTAAATATTTCCACATTCTAGCGGCAACTACTGCACTGATCAATTCCAGCCGTGGAATAGTTAACTTCTTGAGGGGGGCTATTCTACATTTACTCCAAACAAAACTAGTTTGAATTTCGCCAGTTAATGAAATGGAACGCAAATAAGCAACTGCTCCATACCCTTTGGGACTAGCATCACAGAATATGTGAATTTGTGAATTTTCAGAAATGTTTATCATATTAGGAAAATATTTTCGGGTTATTTCAAATGTGCGTAAATGTACAACTTCTGAACACCAAGTGTTCCACTCGCATTTCAAATCTTCAGGTAATTTATTGTCCCACTCTAAACCTCTTTGCCATGTTTCTTGCAACAAGGCTTTAATACGTATTACAAATGGATTCAAAAATCCTAATGGATCATAAATTTTCAGTAACATTTTAAGAACTGTTCGCTTCGTGGGATCATCGATGTAATATTCTTCAAAGGGCTGCGTATCTAACATCAAAATATCAGATTCAGTATTCCATATCAGTCCAAGCACTTTTAAGATACTACCTGTCTTTTCCTCCCTTATACCTAAGTTACCAGATTCCCACATTTCCCTAAGTTTAATAGAATTTGTTTTTAATTTCCTCAAATTCATCCCAGCTTCTTTAAGAATTTCAGAAGCTGTAACTGATAAATAATAAGCTTCGTTATCTAAATCCGATCCGGAAATTAAATCATCGACATAGAGGGAATTATCTAACATATATACAACATTTGGATGTTGATCTCGATATTTCTTTATATGATGTTTAATTGTGGCAGCCAAAATAAATGGTGAGCATGTAACGCCAAATGGTACACGTCTAAATCTTAAAATTTTGAAAAAGTTGTTTGTGTCATTATCGAACCAAAGAAATTTAAGGTAATCTCGGTCTTCTTCAGCTACAGAAATTTGAAGAAAGGCCTTTTCAATATCTGCACAAAACGCAGTATTGAATTTTCTGAAATTAATAATAATTTCTAATAAATCGGGGTTCAAATTTGGGCCACCGTACAAACAATCATTTAATGATTTGCTATTTTCTTTTGAGGAAGCATCAAATACCATTCTAACTTTAGTTGTGGGTTTATCATCTCGCAAGACAGGTCGGTGGGGCATAAAATAACCGCTATCTACAGTTTTATTAGAACATGCTTCCACTATGTTATTTAATTCCTGTTCAATCACAATTTCTTTATATTTCTGCAATAATTCCTTATCTTTAAGCAATTTTCGATTTAAGTTAATAAATCGGTTTCTAGCATTGTTATAATTACTTCCTAAATCTCTTCTATCATCTTTCCATAACAATTTAGCTTCGTATCGGTGCTCAAGAAAATGCAAATTGTTTTCGAATTTTTCGATTATCTCTTTATCTAATTCAGAAATATTTTCTTCAGTGTTCATCCCTAAAGTTTCTAACTCCCACAATGTTTTCAAATCATTTTGAATAGGTTTCATAACCTGAGTGGACAAGACCCCAGCTTGCTTACTCTCACTGTTTTTATTTACGTCAATTGTCCCGCAGAGGGAATGCCCAAATAAATTTTCACAGACGAACAATGATTTATTTATGGGATATGTTTTGTCATTAATTTGATATAAATAATCAGCTCCTATTAATATATCAACATCACTATTTTCCAAATGTTCCCACGTGTCAAGACGAAATTTGGAAAGTTTTCTCTTAATTTTGATTGGAAGAGGAGGAATTTGTATCAAAGAATTAGTTATTAGCGGTGTGACTAATGCTTCAATTATTATACTACGTTTTCTATTCGTCAAGTGAATTAGCTTTAGCTTAACGACATCATAACATCGTTCTTCAGATTTACCGAACCTGCAGTCTAACCGACAACGCAACATTTATCTGGCGTCAAAGCTCCAGGATGTCTGGATTTCATCATCGATTGAGGTAAGTACCTCAAATTAAATTATATTGAACAGATAGAATTATGAATATATTTATTAACTGAACTGTATTGAATAAATTGAATTCTTTATTTTATGATGGATTTCGAAACATTGAAAAAAAAAAAGAGCTACGATTCGTAGTCAAACAACAAAAATATTTGATAAAATAAGGGATCTATTAGATAATACACAAGAATTAGAGCTTGAGAATAGAAAATCACAGCTGGATCTTTTGAAACAGCAATTGAATGACAAAATGAAAACTTTAAAATCATTAAATTCTGAAATTGAACCACTGGTTCCAAGTACTGAATTTGAAAAGGAAATCGAGAAATCGGAATCTTATAATGAGAATATTATTGAATGGAAATATAAAATTTCCAAATTTTTAAATGATAACACAGTTACTCCTGAAACTAAACAAGATTCTTCAGACATTGAAAGTGATAGTAGTAGCAACAATAGTTCTCTACTAAAAAGTCAGAAAATTCTGAATCAAAATTTGATTAAACTTCCTAAACTTAATATATCTAAATATTATGGTGATTCGTGTTTATGGCTCGAATTTTGGAGTCAGTTTTCGAATGCGATTGACAATAATGAACATTTAACTCCGATTGATAAATTTTCCTACTTAAAGTCACTTTTGGGCGGAAGTGCTGCAAATACTATAGCAGGCTTTTCGCTGACTAAGGAAAATTATGCTCATGCTATAGAATTATTGAAAAATCGTTTTGGTCGTAATGACCTGGTAATAAATAGTCACATGACTAAACTGCTAAATTTGAAACCAGTACGAAATTCTAGTAACATTAAGGCTTTTAGAGATTTGTATGATGAATGCGAAATTCAAATAAGAAATCTTAATTCTTTAGGTGTTGCCTCAGGTTCATATGGGCACTTGTTATGTCCGATTCTTCTGAAACTTATTCCATCAGATATTGCACTAGAATTTAATAGAAAACGAATTAAAAACACTGACTGGGATGTTAATGAGCTGATAAATTTCATTAAAGATGAAATTGAATCTCGCGAGACCACTGTCCAATTAAACCATTTTGAAAAAATCCCTGAGAAGCAGGAAAATTATAAGAAAAATTATAAAAAATTCATTCCATCAGCTTCTGCCTTAACCACAAATATTAAAAATAACTGCATATTTTGTAATCAAACTGATCACGATACTGAAAAGTGTAAGTCTTTCACCATTCCGGAAATGCGAGAAAAATTAAAAAGGGAAGGAAGGTGTTTTAAATGCTTCCGTAAATTTCACATCGCGAATTTTTGTAAAATTTCGAATGAAAATTGCAAAGTGTGTGGTAAAACATATCATCATACTATACTTTGTAATTCTAATAAAAAAACAGAAGAATCAAAAAATTCAGGTAGCATTATTTCCTCCGTATCTCATTGCAAAGGCAATATAAATAATATCAGTAGAGAAGTAATATTGCAAACAATTCATGTAAAAGTGGAAGCGGGTGAAAATTCAGAAACTGCTCTTTGTTTATTTGACTCTGCTAGTCATCGAACTTTTATTACAGAAAATTTAGTTTCAAAATTGAAACCTGAGGTCATTAGAAAGGAAAAATTAATTGTCTATACTTTCGGTTCGAGAAAATCTGAAGAACGATGTTATGATGTCGTTAAGCTAAAGCTAATTCACTTGACGAATAGAAAACGTAGTATAATAATTGAAGCATTAGTCACACCGCTAATAACTAATTCTTTGATACAAATTCCTCCTCTTCCAATCAAAATTAAGAGAAAACTTTCCAAATTTCGTCTTGACACGTGGGAACATTTGGAAAATAGTGATGTTGATATATTAATAGGAGCTGATTATTTATATCAAATTAATGACAAAACATATCCCATAAATAAATCATTGTTCGTCTGTGAAAATTTATTTGGGCATTCCCTCTGCGGGACAATTGACGTAAATAAAAACAGTGAGAGTAAGCAAGCTGGGGTCTTGTCCACTCAGGTTATGAAACCTATTCAAAATGATTTGAAAACATTGTGGGAGTTAGAAACTTTAGGGATGAACACTGAAGAAAATATTTCTGAATTAGATAAAGAGATAATCGAAAAACAATAAAAAGGGGATTGCCACAATGCCGACTAACAGAAAATGGCAAGCATCGCCAAGTTGGCATTCTCAACACCCCTAACTGCTGTCCATAATATGGCAATTTGTGCGAATTCTTCCGTGCAGTCCTGTATATTATTATCAATAGAATTTATACACACTACGTAATACATTGAAAATTAGTTAAGTTCCAAAATGCCATACCACAGCTGAAAATGCGCTTCCAGCAATTACCACTCGTAATTGCCAAATTTTGAGGAATAATTGAGAGGTTTTTCTCCTTTAACGCACTGTCGCGTTCGGAAATACAATTCAAAACGCCAACTTAGACATTATTTTCTGAAAGATCTCCTGCCTTTACCAAAAAAATTAAAAACACCATTCGATTAGATAGTTTCTGAATAAGAACATCTGCCAATTTCATGCGTTTTCGAAAAATCTGAAATATGTGAGAAAGTAGCTAAATTGGATTTGAGAACAGCCTTAAGTAGAAATTATAGCGTTAAGCTATACAAATCGTAAAAATCAGCTCATGATTCTTTTTTTCCTTTTTGACTTTTGCCGGTTATTTCTAACCATTATAATAATTACAATTATATATTTTACTTTGGAACAATGAAAGTAATCCAACTGCCACCATTTTAAAGAAATTTCATTAAAAATATTTACATTTAAAATAAAATAAAAATGAAAGTTTTTTTTTTTTTAATATCTAGTGCAAGTTCATCTACAAATAAATAGCTCTCATTAAAAAAAAAGGCAGTGTTAAAATTGATTAAGTAGAAATCACAGCGTGAGAACCCCCCCCCCCCCCCCAAATTAGCTCATGTTTTCTTTTTTCCTGCCGACTTTGGCCGATTACCCCAAACCATTACAATAATCCCATTATATCCCTTTCTTTAGAGCAATGGAAGTAACCCAACTACTACCATTTTAAAGAAATTTCATTAAAAGCATTTAAATCTATCTATATTATAAAGTACAAACGTATCCGTCAGTAACGCTATTTTTTAAACTTCTAATCATCATACATTTTCAATTTTTACACCGTCGGTCGTATGGGGGAAGGGGGGAGGGGTATTATAAAATGCAATTTGTTTGAAAACTGTATCGAAATATACTCACAAGGAAGGTCTCCATACAGGGCATACTCAGAATATGTTGAAAAAAAAATGCTAGTGAAACTACTCATGTATGTAAATAAGGGATCAGTCAAGTTTAACGGCGGAATTTCAGTAGAAAGTCTGTGACAAAATAAAATACTTTCGAATATTTGGCGCGAAAATACGAAAGTAACACGCGATTTGGCGAGCAGGATTTTTCCTCGACAAAAGCAAACGATTTTAATGCATCTGAAAATTGTTTATTGTTTTTTAGGATGCGCGGTTTTTAATTAATTTAAACTTAATCAATAAAAGAGGTTATTATATATTTTTTATATTACATATATATGTTCCTTGTTGCTGTAGTTATTTAATTTTATCACTGTAAAAATATTTTCTATGCTTTGCAAGTTGCAAATATCTATTTTAAGTTATAGTCAGCTGACATTTGATTGCCATAATACATTTCCATATCGAAAACGAAGTCGTTTCCATAGCAACAAAATCAAATCGACAGTGTTCTATCCGCCTTATTTTTGAGCTTGAAATAATTTAAATCAATTTAAATTTTGTTTTAAATGGTAAAATATGATATTTAAATTTTATTATAAATCCATATAAATATATATGACAAACTATAGTTAAAACAAGCTAAAAATGTCAAAACTATAGTTAAGAAAATTTAAAAATGACAAAACTAAAGTTATTTAAGTTAAACTTATATAGACAAATTCAACATAAGTTTTTTCCTACATAAAAACGTATTTTTTTTTCCATCGCCAGCCGGTGATAAATCGCCAAATAAACGAAAATTTCGTTATTTTTTTACGGACGCTGTATCGGGTTTCCGCTAAAAATTTTTTTATAAACGTATATATCCATATGAGAAGAACATTCTGTAATTTTTTCAGATTTTTCTGAGTATGCCCGTATGGAGACCTTCCTTGTCAGTGTGGTTTTAAAATAATTTTCCAGCATCAATATTTTTAATCTATCTCCATCGCGTGCAGTTCATTATACGGAAGAATAGTGTAACCCATTTGAACTTAACCCAAAGTAATATAATAGAAAAAGTTCAGGATTTGTCTTCAACTAATTTTCCATTACGAAATTAAAACTTCATCAATAAATATATAAATATAAAATAAAATAACACACAAATTTAACATAGTATATGTAATCGAACAATTTTAATTTTTGCACCGCCGAATAGAGAAAAAAATGCACATTCAAATATAATTTGTTTCAAAACTGTATTTCAGTTTACTTATTATTTTCGGCTATTAAAATAATTTTCAAGCATGGATTATTTTTAAAATATCTCTATCGCGTGCAGCAGCCCGATTACGAAAGATTAATCCGTTTGCACTTAAAACAATATAAGTAGTTCAGCATTTGTTTTGGACTAAAATTCTAGAACGAAATTAAACTTCATCAATAATAATAAAAAACTAGTTGGATGTGCCAATCCCAAAACTTTCTTCTATCTTATACATCTTAATATTTCAAAAACTAGTTACACATGTTAATACTTCAATATTATTAGTTCATTACTATACCAACTTTTATTTTCATCTTAAATTCCGGCTTCAGTCAATTAAATGAACTAAAAACGAGTTAATCTATATCATGATATTTGCTAAAATTAATAGTTTTTCCTTATTCTGTTGTTATGAGATGTTTGCGAATAGCCGGCTTAGCAGGAAGTGAGTTCCAGCCTTTGCACGAGCCGCCGATGGACAATAGAACTACGAAAAATCAAGAAAAGTATACAAAAATCGCTATCACAGAACCTCTTTACCGCGCGATATTTCCAAACTCAAGGAGGACCTGTTGGCCAAAGCCAAAAAGATGCACAAAAAATTTTGTTCAATTGTATGCATAATTTTATACACTTTTCGATTGTACAATAAAGAAAATGGTACAGACATCGTAAATATAGCGCCCCCTTCCAGCGGAATTTTTCCAAATTTAGGGAGGACCTTCATGCCATGACCAAAAAGAAACACAAAAATTTTGGATCAATTCTATGCATAAATTCATACACTCTTCGATGGTACACTATTCAAAATGGCACAAAAATCGCTATTAAAGCGTCTCCTACCGGCGAATTTTTTCCAAATTAAGGAAGGACCTGCTTGCCATAGCCAAGAACTTAAAATAAAAATTTGGTTCAATTCTATGCATAACTTCATACACTTTTCGATGGTCACGATATGCAAAATCGCTATTACAGCGCCCCCTAGCGGCGAATTTTTTCCAAATTCAGGGAGGACCTGCTTGTCATAGTCATAAACTTAAAATAACAATTTGGTTCAATTCTATGCATAACTTCATACACTTTTGGATGGTACAATATTCAAAATCGCACAAAAATCGCTGTTACAGCGTCCCCTACCGGCGAATGTTTTCCAAATTCAGGGAGGATCTGCTTGCCATAGCCAAAAACTTAAAATAAAAATTTGGTTCATTTCTATGCGTTACTTCATATAATTTTGGATGGTACAATATTCAAAATCGCACAAAAATCGCTATTACAGCGCCCCCTACTGGCGATTTTTTTCCAAATTCAGGGAGGATCTGCTTGCCAAGGCCAAAAACTTAAAATAAAAATTTGGTTCAATTCTATGCGTAACTTCATACACTTTTGGATGGTACAATATTCAAAATCGCACAAAAAAACACTGTTACAGCGCCCTGTAGCGGCGAATTTTTTCCAAATTCAGGGAGGACCTACCTGCTATATCCAAAAACTTAAAATAAAAATTTGGTTCAATTCTACGCATAACTTCATATACTTTTGGATCGTACAATATTCAAAATCGCACTAAAATAGCTATTACAGCGCCCCCTACTGGAATTTTTCCAAATTCAGGGAGGATCTGCTTGCCATAGCTAAAAACTTAAAATAAAAATTTGGTTCATTTCTATGCGTAACTTCATACAATTTTGGATGGTACAATATTCAAAATCGCACAAAAATCGCTATTACAGCGCCCCCTACTGGCGAATTTTTTCCAAATCCAGGAAGGACCTACCTGCCATATCCAAAAACTTAAAATAAAAATTTGGTTCAATTCTATGCATAACTTCATATACTTTTGGATGGTACAATATTCAAAATCGCACAAAAATAGCTATTACAGCGCCCCCTACTGGCGACTTTTTTCCAAATTCAGGGAGGATCTGCTTGCCATAGCCAAAAACTTAAAATAAAAATTTGGTTCAATTCTATGCATAACTTCATACACTTTTTGATGGTACAATGGCGACAGACAGACGGACACACGGACAGACAGACATTTTCTATAAACATGTTTTTTGGGATCTCTGACCCCTAAAACATGTAAATCCGTCGAAAACCGGAAGTCGAAAAAAATTTCGATTACAATACTTTCTTCTATGGAAGATAGAAGAAAGTAAAAAAGGTAATATAGATAAAACACATATTTAACAATTTATTGTTATATATGTTGTGTATATGCTTTTGTTTAATGATAGCATTGCTTTTGTTTAATGAATATGTGCAGTGTAGTTTCGGTATACATTAAATTATAATCAAATATGAAATTATATTTTTTCTTTATGACTAACTTTCCAAGTTATGTGGATTTCTGGTGCGGCTTTTTTGCATGCTTTGATTGAATACCTTATTTTTAAAGATGTATATACCATATGAAAGTAAATATGCTCATTAGATACCAATTGTGATAGATTACTTTCTGCTTCTAGCCATAAAATAAACGGTCAAGTGCGAGTACTACTCGCGCACAGGGGGTTCCGTACAATAATATATGAATTAGTAAGTGTATTATTAAAAAAAAATACCGTTGCTAAAAGAATACTAAGACTTTGTAAAAACTATACATAACGTAGGGTTGGATATAGCTTTATAGTATACTGGATGCAAAGGAAAGTCCCTTTAACTGATGTTACCGGTCTCTCAGACCGCGGCTTTTTTCAATTTTTGTAGTTTAAGGCCCCTTATCACTCAGATTTTAGATTTCCCTCGTCAATGTTAAACCAATGGCCATTTAATGCCTCTTTATTTTTCTAATATCTCGTCAGAAAATTAATATTTTTAACTCATTTTTTCTGTATGCACTTCTTAAAAGATGTCGCTTTCTGTCTTCGTTGACAAAATAATTTTAAAATGTATACTTATTTTTTAATTTAATGCTAAAGTCTTAAGAAGTAAGCGAAATGTAAATAACATTAAATAACTTCAATTCTATTTGGAGTTTTAAAATTTTGAAAACAACACAAGAAAGCCTGTATTTTCATCTGTTCATACAAATTAAAATTTTTCGTTTAGGTCTATTTAAACTTGAGATATTAGACAAAAATGTTAAAAATTTCATTCCCCCACTAAAACATAAATCAATGCAGGAGGGAGCAGAGTTTGACTTTTGACATGCAGACTGTCACAATGGGGGGTTCAAGAGATACCCACAATCAGGTGAATTGGAAGGAGGAAGTCTGGTATAGTTTTCTGGGCTTTCCTGATTATTTTTATAAAGAGAAAGTATTTTGTTTCAGTTGTATTTCAAGGGCAGTAAAACACCTTTTTTCCCCCTCTAAATACTGCTTTTTTTTTTTTTTTTTTTTTTTTTTTTTTTTTTTCTTCAATGTCTTTTCATTAAATTACATATAATTTTTCGGAAATAAAACTGCATCAAACACTATACATACATACAGTTAAATTTTTTGTGCTTTTTTTTTTTTTTTTTTTTTTTTTGGACATACTTATAAAAACTTTTCCTTTCTTACATGCATGGAAAATTTCAGATTTTATTAAGTTTCAAGGAAACAAGTGAATTTTAATGTTTTGTTTTTGCTTTTGTTTTTTCAGAAAAATACATTATTTGCATTTGCAAGAAGAAAAATAAAAAAAACTCCTATGCAATTTATACCTTATTCAGAATGTCTAAAAAATGCATTTAACAGATTTATAGTAATCATTTTCATTATTTCATTAATTTATCATTTCTATTTAAAATCGTTTAAACTTATTTTCTGTCTAGAATTCATTTAAATACTTAAATACAAAGTTTATAAGATTATAAATCATCCTGAATAATAAAATAAAACTAGTTGGATGTGCCAATCCCAAAACTTTCTTCTATCTTATACATCTTAATATTTCAAAACCTAGTTACACATGTTAATACTTCAATATTATTAGTTCAATACTATACCAACTTTGATTTTCATCTTAAATTTCTGCTCAAGTCAATTAAACGGACAAAAACGAGTTAATCTATATCATGATATTTGTTAAAATTATTAATTTTTCCTTATTTTGCTGTTATTGGCTGTTTGCGAATAGCCGGCTTGCAGGAAGCGAGTTCCAGCCGCTGCATGAGCCGCCGATGCACAATAGAACTACGAAAAATCAAGAAAAGTATACAAAAATCGCTAGCACAGAGCCCCTTTACCGCGCAATATTTCCAAATTCTAGGAGGACCTGTTGGCCAAAGCCAAAAACAAGCACAAAAATTTTGGTTCAATTGTATGCATAATTTTATACGTTGTTCGATGGTTCAATAATGAAAATGGCACAGAGATCGGAATTATAGCGCCCCCTTCTGGCGGAATTTTTTCAAGTTCAGGGAGGACTTGTTTGCCATAGCCAGAAACATGCACACAAAATTTGGTTCAATTATATGGATAACTTCATACACTTTTCGATGGTACAATAATGAAAATGGTACAGACATCGCAATTATAGTGCCACCTACCGGCAGAATTTTTCCAAATTCAGGGAGGACCTTCGTGACATGACCAAAAACAAACACATAAAATTTGGTTCAATTCTATGCATAACTTCATACACTTTTCGACGGTACAATATTCAAAATGGCACAAAAATTGCACAAAAATCGCTATTACAGCGCCCTCTACGGGCGATTTTTTTATAAATTAAGGAAGGACCTCCTTTCCATATCCAAAAACTTAAAATAAAAATTTGGTTTAATTGTATGCATAACTTCATACACTTTTGGACGGTACAACATTCAAAATCGCACAAAAATCGCTATTACAGCGGCCCCTAACGGCGAATTTTTTTGCAAATTCAGGGAGGACCTGCTTGCCATATCCAAAAACTTAAAATAAAAATTTGGTTTAATTCTATGCATAACTTCATACACTTTTGGACGGTACAACATTCAAAATCGCACAAAAATCGCTATTAAAGCGCCCCCTACCGGTGAATTTTTTCCAAATTCAGGGAGCACCAGCTTGTCATAGCCAAAAACTTAAAATAAAAATTTGGTTCATTTCTATGCATAACTTCATACACTTTTGTATGATACAATATTCAAAATCGCACAAAAATCGCATTTACAGCGCCCCCCTACCGGCGAATTTTTTCCAAATTCAGGGAGGACCTGCTTGCTATATCCAAAAACTTAAAATAAAAATTTGGTTCAATTCCATGCATAACTCCATACACTTTTGGATGGTACAATATTCAAAATCGCACAAAAATTGCTATATCAGCGCCCCCTACCGGCGAATTTTTTCCAAATTCCAGGAGGACCTGCTTGCCATAGCCAAAAACTTAAAATAAAATTTTGGTTTAATTCTATGCATAACTTCATACACTTTTTGATGGTACAATGGCGACAGACAGACGGACAGACGGACGGACGGACAGACGGACACACAGACAGACAGACATTTTCTATAAACATGTTTTTTGGAATCTCTGACCCCTAAAACATGTAAATCCGTCGAAAACCGGAAGTCGAAAAAAATTTCGATTACAATACTTTCTTCTATTGAAGATAGAAGAAAGTAAAAATTCAAAATGAAACTTGTTTGAATGAATAACAATTCAATATGCTATTTAAGTACAACTGGGATAATTTTTAACGAGAAAAGAAAAAAAAAAGGGAAAAGGTAATGTACAAATTATTAGGGAATTATTAAGAAATGTACAATTAAAATGTTCTTACAATAGAAATATAGAAATATTTCCGAATTGAAAAATCCCCCCCCCCCCCAACGCCAAGTAAGCTGAAAAAATGCAAAGGAAAAAGAAATCATCCTTTTAAAATTCTTTTGTTTTGTGTAACATATAATGCTTTAGTAACAAAATAAAGTAATGCATATCTATAACTCATTCTAAACTGTATTGCTACTAATCGATGCATTAAATGAATTTTATAACAAGTTATTTTAATGATACTTATAAGTACCGTCAGAAGATAAAGGATTAAAGACATTTTATGAACGATTTGAACGAAATTTTGAAAAATTAAAATAATTAATATTTTTAAATTTTGTTTTTCTGTCTTAAAAAAAATATTTAAACGGTCGATTGCATAGTTTTGCTGTATTACATTTTTCTTATTCAACAGAATTTCATGAGACGTTCTTAATTATTGCCCTACAATCAATTATTAGTATTCTGTTGATAATTTATTAGAATATTTTCTCATTTGATTTGCTGATTATATATCAATGCGATAAATACTAGAATTTTAAATATAAGTAAAACTTTTTAACATACTTATTACCAATTATTATTTATAAATATTTTTGCCTCTTTAAAAATGTATCCAATACAAGAAAACTTGAAATTAATTAAATTATTACGCGAGAAAAGCATTAAGCGGTAGAAATTATGTCTTATTTTAAAAATCCAATTAATAATATTGCCAAATCCTTTCAAATGAATGATATTTACACGTGAATATTAAAAGAGAAAGAAGCTTTAATTTCAACGAATATAATTTTAACGAAAACATTAAAATTTTATACCTAATGTTGCAAAGTAGTAAAATTGGGGACAATCGCGACATTGTTTTAATGGATTTTGAAAAAAGTATATTAATTTTGAATTGTTACACCAATAATAAAAATATTACCGACCTTTAAAGCTTTCGGTCGTTAGTCGTCTTTGAAATTTTTAATAAAGAAGGGAATCTGGTGTATATTTCGTAGGCTAATTGAGAAATCAGGCTCTTTGCAAAGAGCCGGGCTAATTGGAGAATCATCTCCCTTTTTCCAATTAGCCTGATAGTTTTCAGGCTTATTGCAAAGAGCCTAGAGAGCATTAGGCTAATTGAAAACTGGCCACTTGTTTCTCAATCAGCCTGGCGTTTTTCAGGCTTATTGCAAAAAGACCAGACAGCGTTAGACTAACTGAAAAATTACTATTTATTTCTCAATCAGCATGATATTTTTAGGCTTATTAACCCATAACGGCACCCGAACGCGAAAAAAAAAAAAAAAAAAAAAAAAAAAAAGCAACAGACCGCACTCCCGATCCGAGCAAGACAAAATAATTTCAGTCGATACGCAAACCCGAGCAGAACGTGAAAGTTCTATTTAAAAAAAAAAAACCGAAATCTCACCGAAACCAAATACGATAACCGACAAAAACATTCTAAAGAACCATAACTTGATCCGAGCAAGACAAAATAATTTCCGTGGAGACGCAACCCGACTCTAACCTAAAAATTCTATTAGAAGAAACCCGAAATGTGACACGAACCAAATCTGAACCCGGCAAAAATATTCCAAAGAACCATAACCCGTTCCGAGCAAGCCAAAATAACTTCTCTGGACACGTAACCTGACCCGAACCTAAAAATTTTGTTTACACCCCCCCCCCCCCCCCCCGAAGTATAGCCCGAATGAGATCTGAAACCTATAAAAATATTCCAAAGAATCATAACCCGATCCGAGCAAGAAAAAGTAATTTCCATGGACATAAACCCGTCCCGAATCTAAAAATTCCATTTGAAAAAAACCTGAAATCTTATTCGAATCAAATCAGAATCCGGCAAAAATATACTCAAAAACCATAACCCAATCCGAGCAAGACAAAATAATTTCCGTGGACACACAGCCCGACCCGAACTTAAAAATTCCGTTAGAAAAACCTCGAAATCTGACACGAACCAAATCTGAACCCGGCAATTATTTTCTCTTGATCGGATCGGGTTATGGTTCTTTGCAATATCACGGTTGTTTCGTGTCAGATTTCAGGTTTTTTTAAATGGAACTTTCAGGTTTGGGTCGAGTTGCGTGTCGACGGAAATTATTTTGTCTTGCTCGGATAGGAGTACGGTCTGTTGTAATTTTTTTTCGTGTTCGGGTCGGGTTATGGGTTAATAAGCCTAAAAAAGTTATCCTGATTGGGAAATAATTGGTTATTTTTAATTTAGCCTAACGTTTTCTAGGCTCTTTGCAATAAGCCTGAAAAATACCAGGCTGATTGAGTAACAAGAGGTCAGTTTTCAATTAGCCTAAGGCTCTCCAGGCTCTTTGCAATAAGACTGAAAAATATCCGGCTAATTAGAAAAAGAGAGATAATTCTCCAATTAGTCCGGCTCTTTGCAAACAGCCTAGGCTCTTTGCAAAGAGCGTGATTTCTCAATTAGCCTACGACATATATAATTAAATAACATGTATTTCAGCCTTTGTACATAAATATATACAATAAAGAAACTTTCCTGTGAAATTTTACATAATCTTATATTAATAATAATCTTTATATAATCTTTATATGCTAGTATTATATAGCTTTGTATGATAGTATACTTTATATGCTAGTACCGTATTTTATGGAAGAAACGCCGCGTCATTTACGAGATTAAAAGTTCGTTTTTTTTCCAAGTGCGGCGTTTACGATTTTTTTAAAATACCAACTGAGTTTCCTTAATTTAAAAATTCATAAAAATATTTAAAATCGGATTTAAATATTTTAAATAAAACTTCAGACATCTTAAGATATTAAAAACGAGGCATCCTACACTGTTCAGAAAACTTTGATTATAGTTAGGTCAATGTGACAATGTGACGTTGTCGACCAAGGCCGGATTAAGGGCCGTATTTTCTGAAAGATTTTCTGCTTTAACAAAAAATGGAAAACGCCATTCGATTACATAGTTTCTGAATAAGAACACCTGACAATTTTATGCGTTTCTGAACAAAAATGAATTTAAAAATGCGTCAGTAAGTAGTTTTTTTGTATTTGAGAATAGATTTATCATATTTTGCACAAAATTGACTTATCTCATTAAAATTGAAAAATTTTGGCATACATATTTAGAACTTTTAATTCATTGTCAAGATATGGATTAAACTGGAAAAGTAAATTTTATAAAAAGTCTGAAGTGTTGATTTTTTTTTAAATCAGGAAAAATTGTTTTTTCATAATAAAAATGTATCTCACAATTACATTTTCTAACACAATTTGGCGGTTTGCCCACTACAAGCTACGCTCGCCAACTGCCATGTAGACTCCGCTAAAAATACGCTAATTTGTTCACATTTGAAAAGATTACCTGATTGCGAAGTTTGATTACAAAGAATTTATTAATAAAATTTCTCACATTTTGTGCAAAAATTGACTTATTTCAGCCGAGAACTAAAAACTTTCCGCATACACATTTAGAACTTTTAGTTCATTGTCAACATTTAGATTGAACTTAGAAAAGTAAATTTTGATATTAAATAATTATTTTCATATTTGCAAAAATTATACGTGTATTTCTCTAGCCCGCCAGCACTGTAAAAAAAAATGGTAACGTTCCATGTAAAATCCAGGAACGTTTCGCCTTTTCTCAGGTTTTCAGAATAATTTAGCTCTTTCCTGTGAAATTCTGGTTTTCTTATCTGAAACGTTCCTGAATAAAAGTTGGAAATAGCAAAACGCTGCGGCCGCCATTTATTATTTTTTTGCTATAATCCGTTGTTCGCGCGCGAGTGTCGAAAACGAAATAATTAAATGAATGTAAAAAAAAATCAATATGGAATGCAAATAAATCAATAGACGACATAATCCTTTACGTCTCTATTGTCAAGGCAATTCAGATGAAAATACAATACCTCTGTGACATCGCTAAGAGATTATCTCTCGTACTTGTCTGTAGAATGTTTAACGAGCAGACCATGTAAAAAAAATACACCTATTATTTGGATCTCCATTAACCAGGGGACCATCAAACATGATTCTCACCGATTTTGATTAATTTAAAGTATGTTTTAGAGTTCTTATCTCTAATTATTCTTGTGAAAGGATTTCTTCAAATGGGCCTTAGATTGTCAGAAATTACATGCCGAGGTTTAGCATACGTTTCAAATACCCATTAGTTTGCAGCTCTCAACGTGTCTTTCGTGATGTGCACGCAGAAGGCCGCACGCCACCCGTACGGCCCGAGTTCGATGCTACCTCTTGACTTTTTTTTTTTCTTTTTTAATTAATTTTATATTTTAACACTTTATTACAATTTGATTTAAATTTGATATATATTTGACACTTTGAATTGCTGCAAATTTGAATTTTTTTTTTATTTTCGGAAAAAATATACAATTACGTTTAGGTTTTTTTTTTTTTTCATGAAAATTTATATGTATTTTATCTAACTTGTAAACTAACATAATTACTGACGAAAATCCAAAATATTTTATGTCTAGATTTTTTTTCTAATTATTATTTACATTTATATATTTTTATATTTTAAGCAAAGTTCAGAAACAATATATCATATATATATTTACTTTATTGAATTTTAATTGAAAATTTAATTTTTCGTGTAAATTATAAATAATAATTTTGATGTCAATTTCAAAATATTTTTTCGTTCTAACAAATAATGATAATAAAGCGAAAATTGTCAACTGGAAATGTAAAAATCGTCTGCGGATCCCGTCAACAGAAATATTCCTGGTATTTCGCAGGAAACTTACTGGCATTTCTGTAGAAAGTTTTTAACATATACAGTAAAGTTCCAGTCATTTTCAAGAAATGTTTCTTGGAAATAATGGGCAACTCAGCTTCCCATTTTTTCCCCGGAACGTTGCGGAATTTTTTTTACAGTGAGGTAAATGGGCACCACTCTCACAGAAACAAACCTCAATGAGGAACTCGTACACCTAAAAAGTTAGTGCAGAACAAGGTGGTGCTGCCGTTACAAATCAATAAAAGAGCTATATTTCAATTATGACAATATTTAGTGTGTTTTAGAATGCATAAGTACGAACTGTGAAGAGAAACTTGACACTAGGAAGGAAGCAAAATCCCTAATTAAAAAAGTTTTCTAAATTTGAATGGGTATTAATGTGTACACTTTGGCATGATATTTTAGAGCGATTCGACAAAGTAAATGCATCCCTTTAAAAACCAATACTTCATCTCCTTACTGGTTGCAACTATTTGGAATCGCTCTTAACCCTTTATGTCCCGACGGTACTTTAATGTATCATTAAAATAACTTGCTATAAAATTCATTTAATACACCGATTAGTAGTATTACAGTTTAGAATGAGTTATAGATACTTTACTTTATCTTCTTCCAAAAGCATTATTGGTTTCACAAAAAATAAATAAATAAATAAATAAAAGGATGATTTCTTTTGCCTTAGCATTTTTTGAGTTTTCTTGACGTTGAAAGATTGGGGTGGGGGGGGGGGGGTAGTTTCAGTTCGGAAATATTTATATTGTAAAAACATTATGTTTGTACATTTTCTAATTCTACAAAATACTAAAAAACTTTAAATAAAAGATTTGAGTGGAGCTATAAATATTGCACAAAATCCCTTTGATATCAAATTTAATTACTTAATTTTAATTGGCAAAATCCTTCAAAAATATATTAGATGATTGTATAAATCTCCTAATGCAGTTTAAAAAATTCACGAAAAATGCTTTAGAAGATGAAAATTTCATGAATTCATAATTTGGGACATAAAGGGTTACTACATCGATTAGCAGTAATGCAATTACAATGAGTTACAAATACTTTACTTTATGTTGTTCCAAAAGATGATGCCTAAAAAAAGGTGTTTTTAAATGGATGATTTATCTTTCATTCGCATCTGTTTAGCTTTCTTGATGGCTGAAGGTTGGAAGTGGATGGTTCCAGTTCTTAAATATTTTTATATTTCTATTGTAAGGGCATTATATTTGTACATTTCCTAATTCTAAAAAACACTTTAAAAAATTTTTATATAAAAAAATTGAGAGAAGTTAGAAATATTCTACAAAATCCCTATAAATAAATATTTCATTCATTAATTTTAATTGGCAATATCCTTCTAAAATTTATTGATTGTGTAAATCTTCTAATGAATTTTTAAAAAATCAGAAAAATACTTTAAAAGATGATTTTTCATTCTTTCATAATTTGGGACATGTGTGGTTAAATAAAATAATTAAAAGCACCATTAAACATACCAAAAAAAAAAAAATATTTGAGTAACGATCAATTTTTATCACAATCAATTTTTAAAGTTTGTGTTTGAGGGGGGGGGGGGTTGTGTGTGGGGGAAGGGGGGGGGCAAAATTTTCAGTAGCCCCGGGCCCCAGAGAAGCTTAAACCGGCCCTGCTGTCGACAAAAGTAGCACTCCGACGGATGCGGCGTTTACAACAGGTGCGGCGATTACGATATTTTTAAGTTTATTCAGGCCAATTTGAGGAGTGCGGCGTTTCTTCCATAAAATACGGTATATGCTTATATTGCTAGTATTTTTATATTTTATATTTATGATAACAATAATAATAATAATTAGAGATCGACAGAAAAATAGATTTCGTTTTTGTCACAAAATCAGAGTTTCGCCGAAAATGCGTTTTCGGCGAAAATGTTGCCAAAAATTCGGCTGGACCGAAAGTCGACATTACTCAGAGATTTGAGCTATATTGGCTTAAATGAGATAAGCTTTGTTTATTTCTATAAACTTCACTGATTATAATTGTCAGTCATGACTGACTCAAGACGTGAGTACAAATTACAATGTAAGTAATGTCTATATAACTAAATTTTGAAGACGCCTTTCATTTTCTCATTAAAAGATGCAGACTTACCAGTAATAGAAAATTTTTAGAAAGTACAGAAGTGTTTTGAATACTCTTTGAGAAAGTTCTAGTATAACAGATGATCATTAAAAAAATCATTACAAAAGATAAATTGAGGTATGTATACCTAAAACATTTTCTAATTATATGTAATTCGCATAATTCGAAAATAATTCTGTGTTGTTGACGAATTAATTACATTTTATTTTATTTTGTAAGAAAATAAAAAGTTTTGGTCAAATTCACAGAAAGTCAACTTGGGCCTCACTTATAATTAATTAATAATTATGAATATTTATGTATGTATTAATTACACAAAAAAAAATTTTAGACATTTTCGTTTTCGGCCGAAAATAGGAAGATTACCAAAATTCTGTTTCGGTTTTAAATACCTATTTCGGTCTATCCTTAATATAATACCTAAACAACTAAAAGATTTGTTGAGAATTTATAAGACCAATATAGGAAAACAACAAAAATCTAAATTGCTTACAGTGGAATTAATTTTGGCATAAGAATCCAGGTTCATCTACGGACTGATTATGCTTTTGGCAAATTGGATACTGACACTCCTGATTTTAGTGACCCCGAATTTTGTTTTAGGGAATTTTCATATCGCTGAAAATTCAAGCCTATTTTAACCTTCTAATCTTTATAATCAATATTTTGAACTTTTAAAATAGAATAAGATTATTTCTAAATGTGTGAGTGCGTACTTATATAATCAATCATATGTTTTATAAGACTTCGAAAATGTTTAGTTTTTTTTTTTTAATAACGGTATAAGAAGAGGGCGGGGCGGGGGGAGGGAAGAATATCAAGCCCTGGACCTCTCTTTGGCTGTCCGACCTGTGAAACTATTTTTTCTGAATCTTGTCCTTTTGCAACAAACACAAAAGAAAGCTCGCTTTTATTTTTTTATTTTTTATTTTTTTTTTTTGTAAAAGAACCTCTCTCACCTAATTCTTTCCATCCAAGACTGCCCTCAAGCAGTTTTTCCCCTTCTTGGACACCTTGTTTGACCCCTCGCTTGACCCTAACTGCGTTGACAGCTGTAGAAAAGCATAGGCGTATTTAGAAAGGGGGGGATAGAATTCTCACATGAAGAGCTCAAGTTGGAAAAAAATTGGTGAAAAGGAGCCTTAACTTGCAATTTTCAGTTTAACTACAAACACTACTGAAATTTTGTTCCGTTTGGAACTTTAATACTATCACCAGAGACTTTTGAATAGTAGAATTTTAATTATAACAGTCTTGTGCAAAAAGTTTAGTATAAAAACACTATCCTATGAGTTGATCGTGCCTTTTATTCATCTTTCGATGGAGCGGTCTCACAGACCGCTTCACACTAGTTATGTGATAATTTCTGGGACATCAGTTTAAAGGTTAACCTGAAAATACTTGCGAACGGAGAGAGGTACAGCTATACAAGTGAGGTAACAGTACAGTAAAGCGACTACGCCCGACCTAATGCAAACGACAGCAGCACCCCTAGTGGCGATATTTGGAAGATATCCATTGTAAATCGAAAACGAAAAGAGGTAGAGCAAATTTTCCAATTAGAAAGTTTTAGAGCATCAATTAATTTGTACGAAACGACATTTGGTTCACACGGATAAGATAAATGGTCGCCTGCATACCCAAAAATGTCCGAAATCGATGAGCGCCGATTCTACTTTGCCTATTCACATTCCGGAAATGTAGTAGTGCACAATTGCAGATTGTGACGTTGTACTGTGCTGTAATGTCTGCAAAGATTTAATTTGCAATGCCTTTAAAATTTTAGAATAACACTTTTAGTACCAGAAGAATTCTGTTCGTAAACTGATGAAATAATTGAACACCAGAATATTCAAACGAATTTCTCAGAAAACAAAACCGCGCTAATTTGCACTTTCATTACAAAAGCAAAATTTGTTAAAATATTCTTGGTGCCATTTGTCAGTTTTAGAATTAAAATTAGGTGGCTAGACCGTATAGGTCAAAATTGGGAAATTTCATTAGCGGCCACTGGCCGGTAGGACTAATTTTTTAAATGGCCACTTTCTTTAAATTAGCGGCCACTTTTTTTATTTCAAAATGCTAAACAGTAAAATTTCCATAATTATTAATCTAAAACTGAGTAGCCCAAATAAATATGTTAATATAAATGTATTGGAACCAAAAAAAGTAGAATCCTTGATGAAATGCAAGAAAATTTTATTATCTCGTTGTAAAAAAGTGGCCGGAAGGTGGCCGCTGATAAACAATTTTTCACTAGCCACTTTTTTTCATTTACTGGCCCTGTGGCCGGTGGCTAGTGCTAATTTTGACCTTTACACCGCATGTCAAAAACTTGCCAACCCTGGCTCGGGCAAAGGATCAGCTAGTTTACAATAAAATAAAAATGAAAATATTTAAAAAATATCTAATGCGGGATCATCTACAAATGAACAACTTTAATTAAAAAAAAGTTAACATTTGTTGAGCAGTCATCACAGTGTGAAACGACACAAACCCTCAAAATCAGCTCATAACTTTTTCCTTTCGACCCGCTACTATTTCGCAAACTGGCTGGCTGCCCATTGCCATTTCGCGAATTGATCCACTTCGGACGTAACATATAGAGCACAGACAGTAAGCATGTCATCTAACATTGCGCACAGCCAAACTAAAAAGTCCACTTCTTCTCCCCCCCAAGGGGGAAAAAGACAAACAGAAGACAAGTACTTTGATTGTTGATTGTTAGTAATCTTTCCATGACAATAAGAAAGAAGTTCCAGAAATTTCTAACATAAAAAAACTAAAAATTTAGAATATTTCGCAGTTGAGATGTCTTAATTACTTTCGCACATTGCCTGCGATTTCATTGAATATCTAGATACCTACCCATTTATAACAATATCAGTCAGTGAATGTCTTGTTTTCTTATGAAACTTTGTAAATATCACACAGGGTAAAAAATACAGGAAAAAAATAACTTGAGCCAATTGTAAGAGCACAATTAAAAACAGAAACAGAATTGTGCAATCTTGCGAAAGACCTTTTCGCTGTGTACCCACCGACTTTTGTTTTTAAGACGCGGTTTCATTCATGATCCCGCACGCGAAAGTGATTTGGCAGCAGTCTTTTTCACTCGTGCCAAATGTAACGACTACCTACCGGAAAGTCCTCAAAACTTTTAGCTTCATCACGATTAAGCGTTCACCCTTATAACACTTTTCAACGCATTTAAAAAATGTTTCACCTACATTTAACTTTCTTTTGTAGATTCTTCGGATGGCGGCATCTGACGCCATAAACCGAGTTTATATATATATTTAACAGAAATGTTCAGAGTGTTTAGCACAGCAGTATCAAATCGTAAACTGCCTGCAAAAACAGTATTGAATTCCCTCCATTGTGAAGAAATTTCATGAAAAACTTCTAAAATTAAATTAAAATTATAAAAATGGGAATATTTAAATAAAATAGCAAGTGCGGGCACATCTACAAATGAACAGTTTTCATTTTAAAAAACAAAATTAGAAAAATTGGTTCAGTATAAATCTCAGGGTAGATGATTAAAAGAAAATGTCTTTTTTTTTTTTTTTTTAATATTATAGGTAATCCTATTTTTTTTAATTATTTTGTTTGTTTAAAAGTACCCCCCCCCCTTTCCCCCTGCTTAAATTCTGAATTGCCACACTACTGTAAAACGCATTCGATAATTTGGCTGTTATGGGTCATAACTAATTTCCAGATTTTTTTTTCTTTTTTCTTTAATTGTGCCAAATTTTATCGCAAAAGTCTCCAATTTGTCAGGTTCATCGCAAAAATCAATTCCTAAGCCCAGAGATACTTCATACCCATTATTCACAAGTGCCTGTAAAACTTCTTTTACAGCAACAACAGAGCGTGTCCAGGAAAATTACCTTTTTGACATTTCTCACAGTCAGTAAAATTTCGTTCAGTTCAAAAGCATAAAACAACATTTCAAGCATGGATGAGTTTTTACCGGTAATAACCCTGGAAAAAGCGTAAAAACATAATAAATACGACAGTTATATTTCCTATGCATCGGATTGCAACATAGTCACGATAAACATGTTAAAGTAATCTTTTTTTATTTTTTATTTTATATATTTTTTTATAATTAACATTTTTTAAGTTTTAGATTATACCATAAAATTAACTTTTTTTTATCACTCTTATACAGTATAATAATGCAGTTAATAACCAACAACTGATTTAGTTTGTTAAATTTAATCAAATTTAAAATAAGTTATACACAAAATTAATTGTACCACCATGGAATTAAACATTTGTTTTTTGAATTTATTAGATTATGATTGATATGCAATCTTTTAAATGGATTTCGTAAGAAATACTACCTAGTACATTCTCCCCCATATTTGAATTTCTGAAAAATTTTTGCAGATCTACGCCGATCACGACCACTAGAACTCAAAACCAGCCCCAGTTAAAAACTTTTAATCACTTTTTTTATAGACACGATAACTTCCATAATTCTGCACAAATCTCTTCCAAACTGATACATAAAACCAAGGGGTAGAAAATCTCGGTCAAGTTCGTTAATGGGCAAAATCGGACCAAGGGGGTGGGAATAGGGAGGGGTTTTGTGAAAACCGAAAAAACCCCATAAATTCTTAATTATAATATATATTAAATCAGTTTAAAGTTATTATTACTCAGGGGTCAATCCAGGCAAAATTTGGGGTCAATGTAGGGCCCTTTCACAAGAACATATTTAATACTAGTATTAAAAAATGCTCTGACGAGCACCAAAAAAGGCTAATATGTTTTTAAGTATGAAAAAGGGTTTGACAAGTGCTTCTAATTGAGCATGGAAAAGGACACTTGTCCCTTGAGGGGTCCCTTCTTGGCTGCAGCTCACCGTCAATGCCAACTTTGAAAAAATCATATTTGCGCTTATTCCATATAAAACAAATTCGCGATACTTTAGTAAAACTTTCCGTCGTGCTTTACATGTTAACTGCACTGTTCCACTGCGCATGCGACTGCAATGCAACTTTGTACAGTGCACTGTGTACCATTATTTCTCTCTAAATTATACTACACCGTGCATTCCTATTATGCTTTTGAACCCCAGTGCACACTCACACTGTGTTTTTGCACTTGCGTATTAAAGGTGTATGCGTCTAATGTTAGTTTATAATTTGCATGTATTGTTGTACTGCATAGTACATTGTACAGCCACAGCCACTTGCATATAATTTCAACAATCAATGAATGCATTATACTGTTATGCGTGCACATGTGGAATTGTTCCTGTGCAGAGTGCTGAAATAGTCTGCACTGCACTACAAATCAGTTTTTTGTACAGTTCTACACTGCGGACGTGCTTGGTGGCCCATGCATGAGTGTGATACGCTGCAGGAACTAAGGTTTTTGGTACTATGTCGCCTTACATTCATGTTTAATCAGGCTGTGTCTTTTCACTACACATTTTTATCGTAACTGTGGCTGATTTTTTTTATATGAAAAAAGCGCAAATATGATTTTTTCAAAGTTGACATTGACAGTGAGCTGCAGCCAAGAAGGGACCCCTCAAGGGACAAATGCCCTTTTTCATGCTCAATTAGAAGCACTTGCCAAACCCTTTTTCATACTTAAAAACATATTAGCCTTTTTTGGTGCTCGTCAGAGTATTTTTTAATACTAGTCATTTACATTTTTTGATAACTATATTGAATATAAGTAAACTTGGGTTGCTTTTAAATATTCCCAATACTTTTTTCTGCACACTGTTTTAAGAGGTTCAAGGTTTTTTAATCAAATCCACGTTATTTATATTCATAATTTAATTTACTTGACTCCCTTAAATATAATTAATATAATTCCTTAAACTGATATTAGTTTTTGTTGCATTAAAATATCTCAATTTGTTGATTCTCTCTAAACAAGTAAACCCTATTGGTTTACAATGGAAATCTATAGGAATTTGGCGATATATCGCCAAGTTGGAGACAAACTTGGCGGTATTTAGCAACAGAACAGAGTCCCGCCTATGGTAACCCCCCTTATAGGTGTGGAGATGCATTAAATGCTGTTCTATAACCAATGAGATGCGTTTCATTCGAGCATTGCCATTAAACAATTAACAAATAGCGATTTCTGTGACAGATACGATAGCGTAATATACAGGGTCATTCATAATTCCCTCCGGGGTTTCGAAACGTTATAGTAAAAAAACGAAGACGAATATGAAAAAAAGAAACATATGAAATTATTCCGAAACTATTCAAGTTTTACTTACATACATTACATGTGTTCTATGTGTGAACCCTTGGTCACACGGCATACATCAATGCGATAGTCCAGTTCCTGCCATACTCTACTCAACATGGTACTGTCTATGTTATTGATAGCACGTGTTATCCTTTCACGCAGGTCAGCTAAATCACGTGGCATAAGTTGTACAAAAACCTGGTCTTTCACATACCCCCACAAGAAAAAGTCACACGGTGTTAAATCCGGTGACCGTGGAGGTCACTTTAGAACAGGTACGTCATCTTCAGAAGCTCGTACAATCCATCGATGAGGTAAGTGTGTGTTCAGGTATTCACGCACATCACACAAAAAATGGGGAGGAGCACCGTCTTGTTGAAATACGAAATCATCCTCATGTTCCTCTAACTGCGGCATTAGCCACAGCTGCAACATATCCAGATACACTACACCGGTAATGGTCTTCTCTGTAAAAAAGTATGGCCCATAAACACGTGAGGAGGACATAGCGCAAAACACGTTAACTTTTGGGGAATCCCGATAGTGTTCCACTACAGAATGGGGATTTCCAGTGCCCCAAATGCACACGTTGTGGCGGTTGACAGTGCCACACATGTGAAATGTGCTTTCATCACTAAAAATCAATTTCGACATTAGTGTTTCACGTTCATGGACATCAATGCAAAACGTGAAACGAGAAATTCAATCTGCTGGAGTCAACGCTTGCACCAGTCCCAATCTGTACGGCTTCAAACAAAAACGTTTTCGCAGAATTCGCCACACTGTTGGTTGAGAGATCCCCAATTCTCGGCTTCCGCTAGCGGTTGATTTCGTCGGGCTCCTTAAAAACGTTTCCCGTATACGATCTACGGTGTCCGCAGATGGACCAGGCCGACCACTTCGTTCACATAGGCATCCCGTTTCTTTAAATTTCCGGTACCACACATGAATTGTTTTGCCAGTTGGTCCCTGTTTTCGATATTTATTACGAAAGGCCCGTTGAACTGACACCACTGATTCAGATTTTGCAAACTCCAACACACAAAAAGCTTTCTCTTCGCCTGTAAACGCCATTTTTCTTTACTACAACTGACTTCAATACAGATGTTACTGCCATCTACCGGAAACTAATTAAATTAAAACTTGAATAGTTTCGGAATAATTTCATATGTTTATTTTTTTCATATTCGTCTTCGTTTTTTTACTATAACGTTTCGAAACCCCGGAGGGAATTATGAATGACCCTGTATATATATGGATTATCGTGGAAATCGAAGGTTTAGGACACATCGTATTGTTTATCTAGACCGGTTATACTAACATCGTTCTCATGTTTTGCTACAATTTCTTTTATTGAACAGTAATTCGCTTAAGGGGGTAGGATACCTTTGAACACGTCGAAAAAGTAAAAAATATTACTATGTTCCTAGCTTCAAAACATGTGTAATAAGTCAAAAATAAAAATCAAACTTCATTTAAATATAATGCTCATATTTAAATTTATATTTATAAATGTATATATATATCAATGCAAAAACCCTTGACGGGTTAAAAGTTTCTGACGCAGCACTTTATCTTATGCTCTAAGAATTTTAAATATGGAACTTAAAAATACTGATATCAAATTTTGAGTGACGTTATGCTATTTCTTAAAAAATATATTTGTATTTATTTCATCATTTTATTTTTGTTTTATTTATAATCGCATGTGCAAAAGTTATGTTCAACATGAAAAGCTGCATAAAATTTTATTCGCTGTTGCTTTATCATTTACATCTCTCATAAATTCAAAATATGAGTTTTAAAAGATATGATATAAAATTTAAGTGACGCCTTGATGTGACTTTAAAAGGTTTGTTTTAAAATTCAATTTAAATTATTTTTGACTTGGTTAAAATATTTTTTTACATCTACACAATACTTTTAATTTTCCAATTCACTGTTAAATATATCACTTTCATTGAATCTATACTATGCATTGAAATGTATTTATTTCAATAAATTGATTTATCTTTTGTGTCACGCTATTCAAAATTGTGAGTAAGATTTATATAAATGGTTTATTTGCGTCAAACTATCCTTTTTCATACATTTCATGTAGTTTGGACACAATGACGCAAAGAAACCATTTACATAAATCTTACTCACAATTTTGAATAGCGTGACACAAAAGATAAATCAATTTATTGAAATAAATACATTTCAATGCATAGTATAGATTCAATGAAAGTGATATATTTAACAGTGAATTGGAAAATTAAAAGTATTGTGTAGATGTAAAAAAATATTTTAACCAAGTCAAAAATAATTTAAATTGAATTTTAAAACAAACCTTTTAAAGTCACATCAAGGCGTCACTTAAATTTTATATCATATCTTTTAAAACTCATATTTTGAATTTATGAGAGATGTAAATGATAAAGCAACAGCGAATAAAATTTTATGCAGCTTTTCATGTTGAACATAGCTTTTGCACACGCGATTATAAATAAAACAAAAATAAAATGATGAAATAAATACAAATATATTTTTTAAGAAATAGCATAACGTCACTCAAAATTTGATATCAGTATTTTTAAGTTCCATATTTAAAATTCTTAGAGCATAAGATAAAGTGCTGCGTCAGAAACTTTTAACCCGTCAAGGGTTTTTGCATTGATATCATTACTTTTTTGAGGTTAGTGATAAAATGATTAAAACAAGTGGGTAAGTGTGATCATACATCGCACAAAGGGTTTCGTTTAATATTCCTTTCAAAACACTTTCTTTCAAAACGTCCAGTACATTTATCGCCATGGAATACCTTCTAAATTTTGGCAAACACATCCTAAACTATGTTAAAATTTCAAACATATTCGCCTTGTTATATTTCCTAATTTTGTTCGCATCCCCCCCAAAATGCTACGATATATCAAATGACGGGTATCTGCCAAATTTAGAAAAGTGCCCCCCTTGGGGGGGAGTGGGCAGATGGTCACCATGATTTTTGACGCGGCCTGATTTTAAAAATTTATGTTATGTTTTATAAGCCATATTAAAGTTTCAAACAGATCGTCCAGTTATATTTCCTAATTTTGTTCCCGCACCTCCCTCAACCCTCCCCCCCCCCTCCTCGAAATGCGACGCGCCTTCTTCTTTATAATTTATTATCGTGTGTTATAAAGTATCTTAAAGTTTAAAACTGATTGAATTGTTAGATTTCCTACTTTAAATGAAATCGCGGTCTGTTAATTCCACATTCCACCACCAGGGAGCGCACTGTATTCTTAACAAAAGCGTATCTGAACGAAACTCCTTTACACAACCCATTAGTAGATATGTTACTCGAGGGGGTGGCGGTCTTCAGCAAGAATTTAACATAATTGTTGAAATTACTATTCGGAAATAGTGGTAATTTAACTTTTGACATATTTATATTTAATAAGTATAAGTAGCATGTATCTGAGGACTCCATCAAAAAACGCACCTGAAACGGTATGAAACAAAAAAGAAATATTTTGCCCCTCCCCCTCTTCCCACCTTCCCGAAATTTCACGCGCCATTTTTTGTAAACTTTTTCTAATGTGTTATAAACTATCGTAAAATTTCAAACAGATCGCCTTGTTATATTTCCTAATTTTAACAAAAATGTTAGTTCCACATTCCACCACCAGGGAGCGCACTCTATTCTTAACAAAACTGTATCGGAAGGAAACTCCGTTAAACAACCTATAAGTAGATATGTTACTCGAGGTGGTGGCGGTCTTAATAAGAAATTAAGATATTTGCTGAAATTACTATTAGGAAATAGTGGTAACTAAACTTTAGACAATTTTATATTAAATAAGTAGCATATATCTCAGGACTCCCTCAAAAAGTCACCTAAAGCGGTCAGAAACGCTAATTTTTTAAATAGAAATCTAGCGCCCCCCCCCCCCCCCCACCTCCCCGGAATTTCGCGTGTCATTCTTTCTTACACTTTATCTTATGTGTTATAAAATATCTTAAAGTTTCAAACAGATCGACTTGTTAGACTTCCTAATTTTAACAAAATCGCGTTACGTTAGTTCCACATTCCACCACCAGGGAATGCACTCTATTCTTAACAAAAGCATATCTGAACGAAACTCTTTTACGCAATCTTTCCGTAGATAGATGGGTCGGGATGGTGGCGGTCTTAAACAAGAATTTAAAATATTTGCTGCGGTAACAAACGCTAAGATTTTAAAAATAATTCTAGCTCCCCCCCCCCCTCCTCGAAATATCACACTCCATTCTTTTTTACACTTTTTTCTATGTGTTATAAATTATCTTAAAGTTTCAAACAGACTGAGTGGCGGTCTTAACCAATAATTCAAACTTTTTCCTGAAATTACTATTAGAAAATAGTGGTATGAAGTAAACTTTCTGATGATGAATGAATTATACTTATCTCATATCGCTGTTCAAAAAGCCCAGGCAAATTATTAGATTTCCTAATTTAAGTTAATTCGTGGTTAAATAAGCGTCTCTTCATTTTAATCGATGCATTTGATAGGAATAAACCGATTAATTAAATAATAATTAATATTTCAGCTTGTAATGAAGATAGGACTTAGATATGGGTACCAATGAAATCAGCGAGAAATTTGACATCGGGATGCCAAAAAATTTAATATTTAAAAAGTTAAAATTTCGTATTAAAATATGCTATTATGGAAAACCGCAGCGTCGTCATGTCTACCTGCTTTCCCGCCGAATTGAAATCTTTTTATTTCCTTGTCTTTCCAATTAAAGAAATTAAATTTTTATCGATCGATTTTTAGTGGATATTTTAACTTATACAGATCGCAGAAATGTGAACTTTATACCAAATGAAAGTAGATTTTTTTCTGCGTCTGTCTATTCCATTTACAAATTTCTCGCACCAATATTTTCTGATATACGATTTCGCTTTAAAATCTCCACTTCATTTTTCGGCTTAATTTCCTCCGTGGTAACCGTGCATTCGGCTGATTTTACTGGCAACCCTTAGGAGAAACACAGATGATTTCCAGAAAGTCCGTTTGAATTTGCGTTAAAAAGGTGGATTGGTTAATTTTAGAAGTTAATTAGCCCGTAATTCGGTTAATTACTAACTTTTTCAAAATTTTATGATTTGTTGTTTGATGTGAGGTGTTCAGCTATAAGTACCCAAAATTTCAAGTCTCTAACATGTATAGGTTCTGAGAACGGGCTCTGTGACGGACAGACGGACGGACAGATTGACAGACAGAGGAGCGAGACGAATAGGGTTTCGTGAGATGAACGAAACCCTAAAAAAGATACTTATGGAATTTAATGCAGATTTAATTTTTACTATTTTATTACAATTTTCCTTATAGCAGTTTGTATATAAAAACAACTGGGTAAGTATAATCGCAGATCGCACAGAGGGTTTCATTTGATATTCCTTTAAAAACACTTTATCCTTAAATTAATAAATCCAAAATGTTAATTTATAATTATTAAATCCTTACATAGATGGTGCACCAATAGTTCCAATTTTCATGGGGCAGGGAACGCACTCTTTTAAACAAACCACCTTCCAAGTGAAGTCATCAAAAACCAAGTTGAATAAGCCAGACCCCGTTGTGTTGTTTGACAAACAGCAGTCTCATGTCCCCTTCTTCCTCCCTTTTTCAAAAATTTTCAGACCAGTACCTAAGAATGGAACCGAAATAATTTTTTCTCTTCAGAAATTACGATAAAAAAATAGTATGCAGTACTCATAAATTTACTTTAATGCTATATAGGGTGATTATTAAGTTAATTATAACGTTTGGAATCTGTTGCATTGATGTCCGAAAGGTAGTTTCTGAGTTATGGAAGCTGGACCCATAAGGGGCCATAGAGGGGCGAAGCCCGCTAGTGTCTATCATAATTATATCTGCCATGTAGACTAATTGCGATATTTAATCAAAATAGTCCCCCCCCCCCTCCTCATCACCGGAAATATAACAAATACAAAATGTGTCTTTATAAACCTATCGTCAAATAGGTTTTTATTTCTTTTTCCCTAAAAAAAAAACATGATTTTTATATCCGTAACGTAAATAGCGGACGAAGCCCGCTAGTTCTTATCATAATATATATTTTTAATAATTTTATATAGTCTATAATAAAAATCAGACTTAAAATAGTCTAGTTCCATGAGTACTTGTAGTGTCAGTTACATGCTACGATTTTTGGATACCAGTATTTTAGAACGGGAAAATGTGACTTATTTTATCGGAGATATCTCATTAATTGAATAAGGTGAAGCAAACTTTTTGAAAAAAAGGTGGCCAACAAGCATGGCTATGTGACTTTCTGCTAAAGTCCATTAATTTGATCTGCTTTAAAAAGATTACGGAAGATTGAATTATAGTAGAACCTGGATTAACCGAGCTTCGATTAATCGAGGTTTCTGTTAACCGAGCCGATAACAAATTCTGATTTTTTTTTTCCCCTTTTGAATGAGCCTTAAAAATAACCACACTCTTTAGCTCACTGTCCGTGCTATACAGGCCTTTCTGCCCCCAAAAGCACTCAACTCCAAAGAAACATTGGACCCTGAGAAGTCAATAGCGAACAATGCTTTGTTTCCAGTGGCTGTGTGAACTTTCGTAAATTTTTCAATTTGCATTTTAAAATTTACTACTGGTAGTTGATTTTCTTTTTAAATATGTTAAGCTGTGAAACAGAACTTTACATATATTTATTTTTATTATTTAAAAAACGTTCTATATATATATTTTAAAAGAGATGTTAAATTCGCAAGCACGGCGAGTTTTTACACACAGTTTCTATTAACCGCGATTTCCGATTCCGATTTACTAACAGTCCCAATTAGCTCGGATAATCGAGGCTGCTCTGTATAATTAAAAAATCAATGGCGATCTTACTGTAAACGGGTTTCCCTTTTACTGAGGGATTTCAAGACCGAATCAGCTGATGTTAGTTGCTGTTTCCATGCTTGATTAAATAAGATTAGTTAAACATTTGAAAATTACCAAATATAAAAGGAACTAAGTCAACAGAGTCTTTGCTTTATGGTATTTTTTAACAACGCTATAAGAAAATGATTTTAAATAAGAGATTTTAAATGTAACGTTTTAAATCTGACATAATTTTCACCAAACTTTCCTTTCTCTTTGTAACATTCAACTGAAAATATTTTTATTATTAGAAAGATATTATTATTTGCGCTACCTTAAAATTGGCAACTATAGTTAAAAATATCATCTCGAAATTTGAAATAAATCTCTCATATAAATATATTTTTTAATTTAAACTGTTTTGCAATATTATTATTTGGCCACTTTGGCCAATATGACGTAATTTCCTCCATTTACGACTTTTAACACATATCAATGAATTTATTATTTAAAAATTTTCTTTTTCTTTTAATATTCACGTGTAAATATAATTTTTATGACGTAATTTTCAATGTTTTCCTGCTTTTAATGCGTAATCATTTAATTCTAATTTGAAAATAATTGATTATTTTATAATTTTCTTTCATTTTAAATAAGCATGTGTAAAAACAATTTTTATGACGTAATGTTTAATATTTTCCTGCTTTTAACACGTTATCATTTAATTCTAATTTAAAAGGATTTTTTTCTGTTTATAATAGTCACGTGTGAATAAATTTTTAATTTAAAGGATATATTATTCTTTGCGCTGTTTTAACAATTGGCAACAATTTAAAATAACCTTTTTTAAAATATGTAAAAAATATCTCTGGAAATTCTGAAATTTTTAATTTAAAATTGAAATAAACCATCAAAAAATTAGGCAAGTTAAAAATAATAAATGCACTCTGCAAACTTCGAGTTTCTATTGAATGATTAAATTGAATGAAAATGATTAAATTCCCATGTATATTTTTTTTTCCCTATGAGACTTTTTTAATGAGACAATTTTATCCAGATTTAACATTAAATATCTCTTAAAATAATTCTTCGATTTAAAAACTGTCTACTTCAACGTTTTTATCAAACATTTCTCTATAATACTACCCATTTTAATATTTTTGTATGCAGTAATTTTCTTAATATTTGCGAAATAGACCTCTAGTCACAAGAAATTCTTTCAAAGCGGCGAAGAGCGTTAGTTTTTTTTTTTTTTTTTTTTTCTGAATAAGAGACAAAATGTAGTACGCAATTGCGTCAAAAGATGGCAACACCAGAATTCTGATATGCTTATTATGCAAACTGTAAATATTGCAAAGTTAAATAAAAACAATTGTCTCGGGGTTATCAAACTTCATTGATATTTATAAATAAAACATTTCAACTAAATTATTTATTATAAAAGAATTATTACATCACAATAGTTTTTATGCAAGGAAAATAATAATTATAATAATAATAATATTATGGATGTCAGTGATTATATATTGATTGACCGTCATAATAATAAAAAATGATATTATAAAAAGAAGAGCTGAAATGAATTATTTTTTTTACGTTTCTGATCGTGGGATTTATATTCAAATAATAATTATTAATGTATATTTTTTGTAAAGTGATTGAAATTAAATATATTTATAAAATTTATGGTAATAATTTTATTGTTGAAAAATTGCCAAGAAATAATCATCATCATCAAATTGGCGTCATTATAATTGTAATTTTATTTAACTTAATAGCAATTAAAAAATTACAAAGGAACTGAGAATAATGGTCAACTAGCAGACTTTAAAATAATAAAAAAAAAAAACACATTCACATGTGAAAACACGTACCAGGGAGTATCGAACTGCCTATCTTAAGATCAGTAGACGATGGCCCTTAACCACTCAGCCAGTGGGAAGACAAAATTTTTCTCCCCGAAAGTGGTTAAAAAGAAAGCATGTGTATGAATACAGTGTCATGCATTTTCGGTGAAATTTCCATAGAATGGCGAAGAAATATAGTCCGATTTTTCATGCGCATTATACAACGAACAAGAGTCTTGCTGGAAACAAGTAAATTGTTATTTGGTTCATCTGAAACATATTTATTTGATTTTTAAAAAATCGCCCATGCCATTTTCGAGAGAAAAAAAAATCAAATTATTTAACGAACGAGAGTTTTCCCAGAAAAAAGAAAAGTGTTATTCACCTCGCCTTAATCACATTTATATTATGTATCAATTTAAAAATAATCGTTAGAACCGTTTTCGAGATTTTCAAATTAGGAACTTCCTCGATATCATACCAACGTTTTCACTTTAAAAATGGCTATTTAGATCTCAAAATATACTGCACGTAGAAATGTAAAAATTTCAGTATACGATTAGACTGCAGATATAAGACTGTTCTAGAAAATTCAGAACAATAAGACATATATCTGCTGAGTTATTAAAAGGCGGCTTTTCGCGTTTTCTTTGATGTCGAGTTAGCTGTATATATGAGTTCCGCCATCTACGAATTCTATGATACGATACGATTTTAACGATACGATACGATACGATTTTAGGCTTAAGGCTGCGTCACTCGGAATACTACCGTCTTCCATGATACTTGTAAATTCATAAATAAATATTGAAATGATAAGTTTAAAAATATATGATAATAAGAGAAAAAAAATCTTGTGCGCATGATAAAATCTGAAAATATGCATATAAAGAGGAAATTTTGGTGAAAATAAATACATAATAGAGTTACCTTTATATTAAAACCAGAATATTTGTAAAAAATATTGACTAAATTAAAAAATTAACGAAAAAATTACAATTTTCACTTCTTGAAAAATATTTTCAAAGTATAAAAACAGGGAAAAAAAAAAAAAAAAGCAATTTAACAAATTACAACGACCATTTGGAAAATGATTTTTTCAAAGACTAAAATTTAAGACCTAAAAAATCGCACGGAGTTGATCATACATTACGTACGCCATGAATTAATCATTAATGGTGTTATTACATATAGTTATTAATTTTTTTTGTAGTTTTTATTACTTTTTTGTCATAGTGGCAACACTCTGTTGTCCATCTCTGTTGAAACTAAAAGGAAATACAGATTACTGTATAGACCAATCACAAAACGAATAAAATGCGGATTAAACCAATAAAAACCTTCAGGTATGCTTTTCATTTCCTACCCTGACGAGAACAATAACCATTTTTCCAAATGGTTAATAAAATTTACATTTTTCTGGTTTTAAGTTGTAGGTAATACAGAAATTAATATGTGGTAAAAATTTCTTTCGATTGCCATGCATAGTTTTTTAGTAACACTGCGCGCAGTATCAAAATTCATCGTTTTGAATAAACGCAACGCAAAGTTTAATTCTCCTATGTAGTCTTAATATGTAGTCTAGTGATGCAACGAATAGTGGTTTGACCGAATAACCGAATACCGAATATTTGGCCAAGTTACAGCCGAATATTCGGCCTATTCGGCCGCCGAATAATGAACTTATTTTTGCCGAAAAACAAAATATAGTATGTACTATATGCACAATTCTTGTATATTTCACAATTAAAATGTATTGTTTTCTTTAAAAAAATTATTTATATACAAATTTTTAATTTTTTAAAGCATTATTTTACTCTGAAAAAATATTCGGCTATGTTCGGCCTAAAAATTGCCTCAATAATATAATTCACCCCCCCCCCCAAAAAAAAAAAAAAAAAAAAAAATCTTAGCAAAAGTTCTTCATCAGTTACATTTTAATAGATATTGTGTGTGTTGTTGTTACATTTTAAAATAATGACAAAATTTGAAAAGTACTAGGAAACATCAGTTTCAACTTTCAGATGAAATAAAGTAAAAAAATAAGAAATCTTAATATCTTAAGAAAAACCACTGATAGAAAGGGTGAAAGGAATATCCTCTAAAATGGTGGAAAGAAATCATTGTAGACTTTATAAAGCTCACAATTAACAAAAATATTTTTATCATTTATTATCGTCATTATTTTTTTTTTCCTTTGCTGTCAGCAGATAGCACTATATTTCTTTGTTTACAGGTATAATTCAAAATATTATTGAAAGAAATATTGTTTTATGTAACAAGAGATAAATGTTAAATTTCCCATTATGATAAATTAAAAAAAAAAAAAAAAAAAATTGTTTTGCTTGTATTAAAACAATTTTGAATAGATTAATTTTAAATTTAACAGATTATGCTAGCTTATTACAAGTAGATACTTTTTGTACTTACTGATACAGCATAATTTTTTTTTTTTTTTTTTTTTTAAACATGATTACTAAATTAGCCTCTTATATAAAAATGGGTAGTAAAACCCATTCGGGGTATGAAAATTAATGGAAAAAAAAGTGTTAGTTAATTTCAAATAAAATTTTCATTATCCATGATGAATATAAATTGTCAAACTAAAAAGTTATACTGTGTAAATATAAAAACATTTATTACAGTATTATTCGGCCAAGGCCGAATAATGGACTTGATATTCGGCCGAAGCTGAATATTCGGCAGACAGGCCGAATGGGCCGAATATTCGTTGCATCTCTAATGTAGTCATAATAAAACTGCCATAATTAGTAAACTAAAGAGAATTTTTTTAATGCAGTTTTCTGCATATTGTTGTTCAGAAATGATTACGGAATCAAAATATGTATTTAAAAAAAAATCGAAAATTTTGATGGTTTAAAGGTATCCTACCCCCTTAAGCTTCTTACTGCTATCACTAAGCACTTTTTCATTCTTAGGAGCCATAATGAGAGCTAAAATTAGTGAAAACCTGAGTAAAAGTAAAACAAAAAGTTAAATTTTTACAGTAATGAAGGTACACAAAGCACTCTGATATGCACACCTTACTCCAAACTTGACTAATAACAAGAGTTATGTGACGGTTGCCAACTGAACTATTCGGCAGCCTTGGTCGTGAACCGAGATATTGCACGCCAACCGAGTCAAATTTTGATCACCGAAGTTGGTCTAAAACCGAACTGATCATAAACAGAGGCGGTCGTGAACCGAGGTTCCACTTATATTTTGACCTATAAGTTTGCAAATATGTCATTATTTATATATTCAATGGCGATGATCATTAAGCATCTTGGCGATTTTGGCGATGAAACTCGCCGATTTTAAAGTAACGTTCCGAAGTGTACTTGAACCGCCACAGATGTCATATACGCATCACGTTGACGGGATTTTTTTCTGACGCGAATGTCATATACTCACCGGGGTACTTAACTGGCGCCAAAGTTTTGTTATTTTGCTTGATATGGTAACCCGGATGTTGTTGTTTATTTATTAATAAATTGTTTATTTATTTTTATTTTATTTTTTAAAATTATATAAATTGTTTTGTTCTATTGTTATTAATTAAACTTTTTTAAATTTATTGTTAATCCCTTTTTAAAAATATATATGTAACTGGTATTCGAAAACGAGGTTTTCGCCAAATTGGCGTCAGAAAAAATATCGCGCCAACGTGGTGCGTATATGACATCTGTACCATACTTGGTACAACTTGATTATCCTGTCGACCAAAAAAGTATCTCCAAACTATAAGAATAAATGAGAATAATGGATGATAGTAAATGTTACAGTGTTATTCAAGTTTTGGCACAGATGTCATATACGCCCCATATTGGCGCGATTTTTTGACGCCAATGTCATATACGCACCGGGTACTTAACTGGCGCCAAAGTGTCGTTATTTTGCTTGATATGGTAACCCGGATATAGATGATATATTAACGAGGTTTCGCCAAATTGGCGTCAGAAATAATCGCGCCAATATGGAGTGTATATGACATCTGTGCCCAAGTTTTTATTAGTATTTTTATTAATGTTTTACTAATTTATTTATTCTTCCGCTATTTAAAATAAAAATTATGTCAGTTTGTATCATTTGGCGAATAGTTTCGCGAAATTGATCGACGGGATAATCAAGTAGTACCGTATATTTTTGCTGTACATTTTCGACAATATCTCAAGCAAAAGTAGCTAAAGTTAAACGAAACCCTAATTATTTAAGACACAGATGTCATATACACAACGGGTTTGGCGCGGGTTTTTTTCTGACGCCAATTTGCCGAAAACGTCGTTTTCGAATAGCAGTTGCATATATATTTTTAACATTCTATTATTTTAAAAAGGAAATAACAATAAGTAATGAAAAATTTAATTAATAACTATAGAACAAAACAATTTATATAATTAAAAAAAATAAATAAAAGTAAATAAAAAAAATAATAAATAAACAGCAATAGCTCAGTTACCGTATCAGGCAAAATAACGCCATTATCGCGCCAGTTATGTACTCTGGTGCGTATATGACATCTCTTCCTTATTTAAAATAGATGGAATGCTATTTTTTAAGGTATGCTTAGTATGTGAAGTATTTATATTACTGCATACCTATCGCTTGTGTAAGTCAGGATGTTATGATGATAATTAAAAGAAACTTACATTTAGCTCCTGAACAGAAGCTTGGGATTTACCCGGGTTTTTTTTCCCCCTTTCAACTCGTTTGTGTCTATTACTCCAGTTCAAAATATTAATCAAGAAAGTTTATATATATACTAGCCGCCCTTGGCGACCAGTTTGGTCTCTTCTAAATGTATGCTAAGCATTGCATAACTTTACTTTTATTCATAATTTAATTTTTTTGGTCAATCCTTCGCCAAATCGGAAGATTCTGATACAGAAATCATGAACTCGGTCTTTTTATGTTAGCCGGGCGCAGGTGATAAATCGCCAAACATTGTTCCCGTCGAATTTTTTTGTATTTCATTTAAAATATAATACTTTCACAGATTTTATTTGAAAAACAAATTTAATTTAAAACTGAAAATTTTAAATTTTATGATTCTCAATCATTTCTTTAGAAAGAAAAAAGTAATAAATAATACCATAAACCATGATATTTAATTTCAACATCAAAGCTTTGTTTTAATTTACCACGCGAAAGAATGTTAGTCGCATGAAATGGACTATTATAATACTGATACATAGCGTTGGAACAATATTTGGCGATTTATCACCTGCGCCCGATAACATTAAATTACCAAATTCGCCGCCTGGCATATAAGAAACGAAGCGGTCAACCCGGAACTATTGATGACAGTCACATGACTTAGGCTATTATTATAGGGATTTAAAATAAAAATTATGTCAATTTGTATAATTTGGCGATTTATATAATTTGGCGAAATGGGTCGACCGTATAACTAAGTAGTACCTTTTTATGCTAGCCAGGCGCAAGTGATAAATCATCAAACATTGGCTTTCCAATCGCATTTTAGTTCATTAAATTCATCTAAAATATAATAATTTCACTCATTTTATTTAAAATACATAATTTTAATCTGAAATTCATGACTTTCACTTTTTCTTTCCCCTTTTTAAGAAAAAGAAAAGAAAAATAATAAATAATACCAAAAACCATGACTTTTAATTTGAATATCAAAGCATTGTTTTAATTTACCACGCGAAAAGTAAACAAGTTGGAAATTGCTCGTCAAACGTGGCAAATGAGGTGCGTTCGTACTATAACTAGTTTTATAATTATTTTTTGCACCCCATATTGTACTGAATGTGTATTTGTTTGCAATTCATAAGTGCATAGTCTGTAACATCATTAAAATGCACTTGCAATAATTTTTTCCCATTCCCCTTAATGTAACGGAAAACTTTTGACTGTCCCTGTAATTAAGCTATGCATCCGATTTTCATGAAATTTGAAATGGCTCGACAAAATTTTGCAGCAATTATATATTTAAAATTTCAGCTTATTCGGAAAGCTGTAACATCATTAAAATGCACTTGCAATAATTTTTCCCATTGGCTTTAATGTAAAGAAAAACTTTTGACTGTCCCTGTAATTAAACTATACATCCGATTTTCATAAAATTTGAAATGGCTCGACAAAATGTCGCAATAATTATATGTTTAAAATTTGAGACCATTCGGAAAGCTTTAACATCATTAAAATGCACGTGCAATAATTTTTCCCATTGGCCGTAATGTAAAGAAAAACTTTTGACTGTCCCTGTAATTTAACTATACATCCGATTTTCATAAAATTTGAAATGGCTCGACAAAATTTTACAACAATCATATATTTAAAATTTCAGACCATTCGGTTGGGTAGTTTTTGCTATATTATATGCGGACGGACGGACAGACAGACGGACTGAACGACGACTATAGGTGCTACGTATTTATATAATTACGAACGCACCTAAAAATGGTGACCTGGCATATAAAAAGTGCAGCGGTAAGCCCGGAACTATTGATGACAGTCACATGACTTAGGCTATTATTATAGAGATGAATGAATGTTCAAATATTTAGTTTTTTCATATGAAAACAAGTAATATAAAAATTTTGTTTTTAAAGTCAATTCCTACTTAGGCCATCAAAGAAAAATTTAATATAATCAAGCTAATATGAGTTTTTGTTGCGTTAAAATATCTCAATTTGTTGATTTTCTATAAGCAAGTAGGTTTACAATGGAACTCTATGGGAATTTGGCGAAATATTACAGATATCGCCAAGTTGGCGTCACTTTTGGCGACTCATTTTGGCCGCCAAATTTGGCGATATATCACCAAGTTGGCGACAAACTTGGCGGTATTTGGCGACAGAACAGGGTCTCCCCCCCCCCCCCATGATAGCCCTTATTGAAAATACTTTCATTGAAATTCAATAACCAATGGCGGCCATTTTGTTTCCCATGCAAAACTAAAACTAGGACTTCCCTCAGAGGGATTAGCCTGAGCGATATTACTGAGAACATAGGTTTAATAATAACATGTGGAAGCAAAGAAAATGAGATGTTATCTTTAATTGTCCATATACTGCGAAAAATTGAAATGATGAAAATAAACGAATTGTAGAATTACAAAATCTTACATATAAATTCGTATACACTGTTTAAAAAAATGGGAAATCAAACCATTCAAGACAGCCATGCATGGATATAAAATTGAAAGTACGCAATATATTAAAAGTAAAATAGAAAATGAAACATTAATTTACTTATATCGGAATTTTAACTGTACAAAATGATGTCAAGAGAATAATCAGACGCTCCGCACCAATTTGAGTAACTTTAAATGACAAATATATGATGTTTAAAAAGAATGGACTATACTTTATATGGTGTGTGCTCCCCCGGAATAGTTAATATTGTACAATATCTGTTTTCCACGGATGCAATGAGGTTGTCGATAACATTTAAGGAATTCTCTTCTCAAAATCTAATATAGTATCAAAGTACCGAATACATCAAAAGTGGCATGCAATTTTTCGTTAGAGTGTGTTTTAGATATGCTCGATCGGATTTAAATGATGAGTGTATGCTGGCCACTACATACGCTGTATTGTTTCGTTTTCAAACATATTCTGCACAAGTTGAGCTGTATTTAGCATGTATTAAATAAAAAAAAATCGGCAATGATTACAACATAATGACACAAGATCTGAATATATCATCTGCATAACTTTTGAGCTGTCAAAGTGTCATTTGAAGTAATTTACAAATCCATACATATTTATTCAGCAAATCATGCAAGCTAACATACGCCAATATGAACCCGATAACAAAATTTCACCAGAATAAGTTAATATATAAAAAATCTACTAATGATAATTGAGAATATGACCTTATGATAAAATGTCTAGAAAAATGAATCGGATAAAAAATTCATATCACATTTAAAATGGCACTTCCCTCTGTTAGTGGCCTTGGCGAGAGAGAGAAAAGACTAGAGAAGGAACACTTTAACAAGTACTTTCGGGCAACCTACTCACTGTTTCATACAGGTTAGAACACTTTAACAAGTACTTTCGGGCAACCTACTCACTGTTTCATACAGGTCTTTATTCAATATTTACACAATTTATTTAATGCTAGGTGGGTATCTATCAGTTTTGTTGCATTTAAATCGCATGTTTTGCGGAGGAAATGCAGCATTATGAAATATTTAAAGTTGCTGTACCTAATAATTCCAAATTAATGGTAATTGAGATCGCTTTCCGTTAATTTCATCTTTTTAAATTTTAAATTTTTTAGAAACCATTTATAGAGACAATTGTATAATTTAAAACTAACCCGAAGCAAAATTTCAAGATTTTGGGCTCAGCAGTAACAGAGAAATAGAAAATTTTTGAAAGTTTTTTGTTTCTGCACTGTTTTTTATAGCAACATTTTTAGAAATTGTTCTATTGCGAGAATTTACGTCATGATAAATACAGCCATGTCAATTTTCATGTTTATATTCTTAACAGTTCCATGTTCTTCGTTACTTAGATCATCTTTTGATCTTTTTCTGCTTTGTTTAGTCTTTCTATTTTTTAGAATTCGTTGTACAACGAGCATTTACATCTTATTAATTACTACCATGCCAAAGTTCTAGTTTCTAACCCCAACAGTATCCCAGAAATTTCAGTATTCCAAATAAATCATAGTTTAGAAAATTTCTAGAAATTTTTACGTTTATCCGTCAAATTGAACCTTTTAGAGAGCGTTCATTACGAGTATTTACATCTTAAAAGTAACTACCGCACCAAATTTAAAGTTTCTAACCCAATCAATATCGCAGAAATCACAATTTTAGAACTTTTTTGCTCCTGCAGCGATGTAGGTTCTTGCACTGACATAAAATAGTCTTTTTTTCGGAGCAGAGATGGCCACCAACATTTTTTTAAGTTGGCTATGTAGTTTCAGAGATAACACCTCACAAACGTACAAGCATTAATAATATTATATACTTTATAATATTATAACGCTTTATAATATTAGCATTAGATGTACAGATACAAAAGCCATTCATCTGTTACAAGCTAAAGTGCCGGCGTTGCCCAGAATTTGAAGGATGTTTGTTCTAAAAAAAAAAAAATTTCAAAATTTAACATACAACACAAAACAAACATTAAAAAAAGCAGTCGAAATGTTGTTGAATGAATCATATGAAAACGCTATATAAAAATGTATAAATGTATATAACAGACGCAAAAGAATACAGCTATAAATGAACTTATTTCAATTTATAATTGGAGCAATAATGCAGTGGTGGAAAATTGGCACAGAGGAGGAGCCTATTGACACCACAAACATTTTATAGTATTCTTCAGCTTAATAAAAACGAAGAAATTATGTCATTAGATAAGCCGAAAAATATTTCTAAATTTTAGTGGTGTCAATAGGCTCCTCCTCTGCGCCAATTTTCCACCACTGAATAATGTTAAAATACGCCAATATTTCCCTAATCGGGTTTTTATTATGCTCCAAACATTTTTCACACTCATATGACGTTATACTATATCCGCCATGCCCTTTATATTTCCAATATGACGTAATATTTTCCTCTTTCACGTGGAAACCTTGAAATAGAAAAGTTATGAAGTAATATTCACTTTCATTTAAATTCGTCAAACGATTTATTTCATTTTCATATTTCCCGTGAATATCTTGCAATAGAAAAGTTATGACGTAATATTCACCTTTTTTTTAAATTCGGCAAACTATTTATTTCATTTTCATTTTTCACGTGGAAATCTTGCAGTAGAAAATTAATTGTTGTAGTAATAATTTTATTGTTTTTTAATTGTTGGCAACTGCTATAATGAAAAATGTTTAAATTTGATAAGAAATTGCTGTTAAATTGGTGGTTTTTTATTAATTAAAAATTAACTATAAGTTATTTCGATTCCGGATTACTTAAGTTGTCTCGGCCATGTTTTAATACACATGTACGTATCTCTTCACAATTTTGGCTTCCAAATTGTGGATTTTTTTATAGAATTACAAACAGACAGATAGACAAGTTTTCATTTTTATATATCTCTCTATTTTATGAAAAGTAACTAACGCTGTCACCGCCGCCGGTTTTGAATTTTTTGTGACCGGAGGTTAACCTTCGTTAATATTAAGGGGACGAGGGACCTTAAAAAACCTTAAAAATCAATTCTTTATTTTTTGAAATTTTGACTTTAAATATTATTTAGGGGTACATTATATGCATTATGACAGGCATTTATCAAAAAAAAAATTTTTTTTTAATTATTTTTGAGAAAAAAATGGAGTTTTACGCGTCATCTTAGAAATCTTCGAAATGCCCCACGCGCATTCCAAATCAATGAAAATCCCCAATATTTTTTATAAAAGTTTGGTTTATATATATAAATGAAACTGTGCATCGAATTTTATATATTTGAATATAAAGGAAAAAAAAATAAAAAATTTCAAAATTTTTTCAAAAAAATTTCAAAAATTTTGATTTTTTTTTTTTTACACCTTCATATTCAAATATATAAAATTCGATGCACAGTTTTAATTATATATATAATCCAAACGTTTATAAAAAATATTGGTGATTTTTATTGATATGGAATGCGCAGGGGGCATTTCGAAGATTTCTACGACGACTCGTAAAATGCCATTTTTTTCTCAAAAATAAATTTAAAAAAAAATTTTTTTTTTGATAAATGCATGCCGTAATGAATATAATGTACCCTTTAGTAATATTTAAAGTTAAATTTGCAAAAAAAAAAAAAAATGAAAAAAAATGAAAAATTCTGAAATTTTGAATTTTTTTCGAAAAATTTCAAAATTTTTCAAAAAAATTTTTTTTAAACCTTTATATTCAAATATATAAAATTCGATGCACAGATTTTTTTATATATATAAACCAAACTTTTATAAAAAATATTGGGGATTTTCATTGATATGGAACGCGCATGGGGCATTTCGGAGATTTCTAAAACAACGCGTAAAATTCCACTTTTTTCTCAAAAATGACTTAAAAATTTTTTTTTTTTTGTAATAAATGCATGCATTAATGCATATAATGTACCTTTGAGTAATATTTAAGGTGAAATTTACAAAAAATAAAAAAAATTATTTTTAAGGTCCCTCGTCCCCTTAAGAAAACTATTGCATACAAATATATGAAAATCTGTGGTATTATAGCGAAATGTTTGATCAACACACTAATGCATACAGTTTTCAAATTGAAGAATTATTTTAAGAGATATTTAATGCTAAAGTTGGACAAAATCGTTCCATTAAAAAAAAATTATAAGAGCAAAAGCTATACATGGGAATTTAATCATTTTTAGATCATTTTTTTCAATAGAAGATACCGGTCTGCAGATTTCATTAATTTTTTTTAATTTGACTGATTTTTTGAGGTTTTATTTCTATTTTAAATTCAAATAGGGTCAGGTGGGGTAAAGTGGTCAGGCGGGGTAAAGTGGTCATAATTCATAAAAAGGGCTAAAATCCTGACTAATATAGAAATTTGAATAATTTTCTTTTAATTTTAGATTTATTAAGTATTGATCAAAGTTTCTCACTCAAAAAAATATTTTTAGTAACATGTTTGAGGCACTGAGCACTCATTTTGTCTGTCTTTGTTACACCTTGTTCTTTTAACTCTTTAATTAACTTTTCTGCTGCATTTTGTTTATTCCAAATTTTGTTAAATTGGCAGTTCAGAAAGCTTTACACATATCTCAAGAACATATTTTCATTTATAGCTAAGTTATATTTATCACAGATTTTATTTCATAATAGTTTTAGTTACATGGGGTAAAGTGGTCATAGGGTTAGGCTTAACTTATAGATATCTGATCTGAGTTAAATTATTCATTATATACAATGCCACTTTATTAAATACTAATAATTATTAAAAACTAACTGCAAATAGTTATTATTTAATAATAGTTTAAAATATGGGGGTTAAAAAAGGTTAGGTTTAATTTTTAATAGGTTCAGAATAGTAGATGAATTAACTAAGTGTAAACCCGAATTGCTTACAAAGGTTACACCAACTAATTTAACAACCAACACATTAACTATTTTTTCTAATACCTATACTTGTATTATATAAGAAAATGGTCCACACGGAAGTCCTGAAAGAATTTTTAACGTTGATGAGGCTGGAATGGATATGGATAGGCAAAATAGTCCAGCTTAAAAAATTTTACGCAATGCAATGCATTATATAAAATTCAGAAACCAAAGGAAAGATAATATTTAGTGTTCCTTTTGGTATATCAGCTAGTGGTTATTACATTCTTCCATTCGCAGTTTATGAGTAAGTATATGTGAATTATGTATAAAGGGTGGTCGGGCAGGAGCATTGTATGAATCCTGGAATCTGGATAGATGCAGGATTCTGTACTTGAAGCTGGGATGGATCATTTTATTAAGAAAATAGTACACCGAAAGCTTACAAAAGCCTGCCCTTTTATTTATGATTCTGATGAGCATAAATGAATTATGACACTGTGAAAAAAAGCTATCGACAATCACATTATAATACTCTGCCTGCTACCTCATACTAGCCATAGTCTATAACCATTAGATCTAGGTGTATTTTCTCCCATTAAAAATCCTGGAAAGGAATTTTAAAGAAATAGCATCAAGAAAGCCGACTGCAAAATATGTAAAAAAATTAAAATAAGCTACATTGGCAACATTATCTACACTCATTTCAGATGTGAATAGAATTGTTAGACATAGTTTTAAAGGAAATGTGTCCAGTCCAAGATCGGGGTAGTATTAACAGAAAAAACACTTGCATTACATCTGCAAAAATAACAAGAGGAGTGAGATACTTAAAAGTTGCATAAATTTCCAAAAGGAAAACAACAACAACAACAACAAAAAAATTTCTAGTCAACATTCTCTTTTGAATCCATTTATAATCGCTAAAGATGACATCTCAAACCATATCTATAGGACCCTGAGTATTGCTAAGATGTGAAATGAAGAAATCAATAAAGCAATTTATTGGGGAAAAACCTGATTAAAATGGGGATTTATTTTTCTTAAAGTATGTTAAAAAAATCCAAATTTGGCAATCATTATACTTATCCAGAATCAGATGTGATCAAAATCCTTGCAGAACCAAATTTTAACAACAAACAATTTTAACATTACAAATTTACACTTTAATAAAATAAAATGACAGATAACTTATTATAAAGGTTGTTTAAAATGTTTGTAAATAATAAAATGTCACTTTTTACTCATTAGTTTATTTTTTTATTACACTTTTTCAATGTGACCACTTTACCCCACCCCCTGGGGTAAAGTGGTCATAAAAACATGCCTGGAAAAATATGTTATAAAAAGGTGTTATTCCCCAAAAATATTTCTGAAAGGGATATGGATTTACTCTAGAGTAATGTAATGTAAAATAACACCCAAAATTTTAGAAAACATTACAGAAATTCTGATGTTTATATCCTCTGAAAGTTAGAAAAGTCTGTTTTTATGACCACTTTCCCCCACCTGACCCTATTCAGCATTTTGACAGATATTTTTTACATATTTTAGAAAATGGTATTAATTTAAACTGTTGCCAACTGTATAAACAGCGCAAACAATAATGTTTGCTTCAAATAAAAAAATATTTACACGTTACTATTATAAACAGAAAAAACCCTTCAAATTACAATTAAATAATTAGGTATAAAAAGCAGACACTTATTGAAAATTACGCCATAAAAACTATATTTACATGTGAATTTTAAAAGAGAAAGGATATTGTAAAATAAATTCATTAACATGCGTTAGAAATCTGAAATAGAACAAATTACGTCATATTACACTTATTATGCAAAATGAACAAAAAATAGTATTGCAAAACAGTTTAAATTTAAAAATTGCGCGAGACAAAATATTAGAGGTTAAATATTAGATTTTTTTCAAAATTTTATTCTTTGTCGTTTGATGTGAGGTGTTCAGCTATAAGTATGCAAATTTTTATGTTTCGACATAATTAGGGGCTGAGTTAGAAAAATTGCTTTAAATACACAAGTTAGAGCCCAGAGGATTAAATATTAGACTTTTTCAAAATTTTATTACTTGCTGTTTGATGTGAGGTGTTCAGCTATAAGTATGCAAAATTTCATGTCTCCAACATAATTAGGGGCTGAGTTAGAAAAATTGCTTTAAATACACAAGTTAGAGCCCAGAGGGTTAAATATTAGACTTTTTCAAAATTTTATTATTTGCTGTTTGATGTGAGGTGTTCAGCTATAAGTATGCAAAATTTCATGTCTCCAACTTAATTAGGGGCTGAGTTAGAAAAAATTGCTTAAAATAAACAAGTTAGAGCCCAGAGGGTTAAATAATAGACTTTTTCAAAACTTTATTATTTGTCGTTTGATGTGAGGTGTTCAGCTATAAGTATGCAAAATGTCATGTCTCCAACTTAATTAGGGGCTGAGTTAGAAAAATTGCTTAAAATACAGAAGTTAGAGACTGTAGGGTTAAATATGACTTTTTCAAAATTTTATGATTTATCGTGTTATCGCAAGTGTTCAGCTATAAGTATGCAAACTTTCATGTCTCCAACTTAATTAGGGGCTGAGTTAGAAAAATTGCTTAAAATACACAAGTTAGAGCCCAGAGGGTGAAATATTAGACCTTTATCAAAATTTTATTATTTGGCGTTTGATGTGAGGTGTTCAGCTATAAGTATGCAAAATGTCATGTCTCCAACTTAATTAGGGGCTGAGTTAGAAAAATTGCTTAAAATACAGAAGTTAGAGACTGTAGGGTTAAATATGACTTTTTCAAAATTTTATGATTTATCGTGTTATCGCAAGTTTTCAGCTATAAGTATGCAAACTTTCAATTCTCCAACTTAGTTAGGGGATGAGTTAGAAAAATTGCTTAAAATACATAAGTTAGAGCCCAGAGGGTTAAATATCAGACATTTTTCAAAATTTTATTATTTGTCGTTTGATGTGAGGATTTCAGCTATAAGTATGCGAAATTTCATGTCTCCAACTTAATTAGGGGCTGAGTTAGAAAAATTGTTTAAAATATATAAGTTAGAGCCCAGAGGGTTAAATATTAGACTTTTTAAAAATTTTATTATTTGTTGTTTGATGTGAGGTGTTCAGCTATAAGTATGCAAAATGTCATGTTTCCAACTTAATTAGGGGCTGAGTTAGAAAAATTGCTTAAAATACAGAAGTTAGAGACCGGGGGGTTAAATATGACTTTTTCAAAATTTTATGATGTATCGTGTTATCGCAAGTGTTCAGCTATAAGTATGCAAACTTTCATGTCTCAAACTTAATTAAATTAGGGGCTGAGTTAGAAAAATTGCTTAAAATACACAAGTTAGAGCCCAGAGGGTTAAATATTAGACTTTTTCAAAATTTTATTATTTGCCGTTTGATGTGTGGTGTTCAGCTATAAGTATGCAAATTTTCAAGTCTCCGACATATATAGTTTCTGAGAACGGGCTCTGTGACAGACGGACAAACAGACAGACAAAGGAGTGAGACAGGTAGGGTTTCGTTAGATGGACGAAACTCTAAAAACATGCTGCGGATGACTGTAACAACATCCTAAAATTACATTACCATGAGCGATTTACCAATGCCGAATTTAGTTTATACTCGTTTCATATATTCTTATTCTTTTGTGCGGCCCTGTAAAATAATTATCAATATAATATACAGTAAAATCTCTAAATAGCGGACACCCCGAGAATGCAGAATTTGTCCTCTATTTAGAGGTGTCCGCTACTGAGAGTAAAACATGTACAGTTATTTAAGAGTTGGTAATCAAAAAAATGTCCGCTAAATAGAGGTATCCGCTAATCGGCTGTGTCCGCTATGGAGGTTTTACCAGTAAAACTTCTGAATAGCGAACACCTCGGGAGGGCAGAATTTGTCCTCTATTTGGAGGTGTTCGCTACTGAGAGTAAAAAATGTACAGTTATTTAAGGGTTGGTAATCGAAAAAATGCCTGCTAAATAGAGGTGTCCACTAATCGGGTGTGTTCGTTATGGAGGTTTTACTGCATAATATCATCCTTTACAAGAAAATTGCATGCTGTATGATAGACAGACAGACATCCAGAGAAAGATAACCTCCCGGAGCAATAAACACTCATGTCTTTTGTTTTAATCATCCACAATTGTATGTCATACAACATGCCAGATTTATACAACAGGCTAAAAACGGTCACCGTGGTACGGAATACTGTATTATTATTTGTTTGCCCCCCCAAAACTGGTTGCCACGGGTTGTTGCAAGGTTTGTGATCACGTGGTTGAAACTGATCTATTCAATATTACTGCGTGCGTATTTTTTTTTTATTTGCTCCATGTGTTCAAACCAGTTGTCTACGAAAACATCAACCGGTGAAAGTGACGCACACCAAATTTCTGTGACGTATGCAGATAAATTGTGCTTTTTTAAGAGTTTTTTCTATATAATTTTTAAACGGTTCGGAACTTAATTTTCATAGTAGGTGCATTCAGTAGGCGACCCTCATAGGTACCTTCTGGTGCAATCAGAAACGAAATCCGACAAATATTTTTTGAGTTATGCTTGACGAAAGGTTTTTATTAGGCTTTTTTTTTTAGTAGGACATGGCGTTAATATCCATCGTAGTAGTAAAGTGTCCGGACAGTAATATTTCGCTGAGTATTAGCCTTCGCTTCGCTCAGACAATTAATTAATTAAAATTTAATTAATTAATATTTGAAAAAACTTTATTAACATCAACTGTCATCCAATACAAGTTTAAAAAAAATTATTTCAACCTGATAGGATGAATAATGAGTATTTTATTAACGATTGAAAATTTGTACAAGATAAATATATAAATAAATATAGGGAGAATGTGAGCTAATAGTGAGAACTGAAAAAGTACTTTAGAGAGATGTTTAAAAATTGGATCATCCCGAACTGAATTCGACCTGCAACGAAAAAAATTAACGTCCGTTAACCCGACCAGAACTGTAGGTCAGGTCGGGTGAAATAGGGTTACAGTACGTTTTTAGGGATTGAAATTAATTTTTTTCGTGGAGGGGGAGTCTCCTTACCATCGTGTCGTAAATGGTGGAGAGTACAGATATTTGGGAGCGAGAAAAAATTATCTTTTAACCTGCATTCATTTTAGCATGCTATTTAAATTAACTCTAAGTATTAACTTATTTTTATTTTAACCAAAGTAAAATTTTAACTAAATGTTGTGTTCCTTCAATAATTGGATTCATTCAGTTTTGTGGCCTAATTTCACAGTGCGTCATTACATTGCTTCAAGTTCAACATTGTTCCTGAAAAGCAAATTTTTCCAATGTTGATGAAATTTATTGGGTGGGATTTAGAGATGGGAATGCTCGGAAAAAAACCGTTTTTTTTTTTTTTTCAGTTTTTTTTCCGAAGGGCTATTTTTTAATTTTTCCAATTGGAAAAATTGAAATTTCATTTATAAAATAATGTAGTCAAAATTTTATAATTGCTACATTCTGATACTTTTATTTATATTTTTTTCATGTTTAGTGTCCCTCATGAAAACCTTAACATGGAAAATCTTATCTGTGAGCAGGGATCTCTTTAGAAAGAACTTGAGTTTCTTAAAGGATCCTTCACAGTTTTTTCTCCTTAAAACATATGACCTTTAACAAAATTCTTTCACTTAAAAATAGACATTCCAGAATATTTTTACAATCTCCAAATTAAATACTTCACAAAAGTAATGATTTTAGAATTTAAAAAAAAAAAAACCTGTTGTGTAATAGCTACAATAACTAATGAATCTATTATCTAGCTGTTTATAGGTAAAAGGACAATTATGTCTAAATAAGAGCTTAAATATATAATTTCTAATGTACAAGATTCCGATTAAATTTTTTTCATTTTATTCACATTTGTTACAAGTTTATAAGTTTTTATAAAAGTGCACAATTTCGTAAAAACATGATTGTGGGAAAAAAAATCTAAGCAAATCCTTGGTAAGATAATTAAATGGAACTTCTCTCATTAAAAATGAAAATTCATGTGCAAAAGTATTGCAATATTATACCAATAAATGAAAATGGTAAGATGGAAAATTTAATGTAAAATTTGAAACAAGCATTTATTTTTATTCGCATAGCTATAATTTTTCACTATTGTTAGAAAAATTTCTTTTGATAATAACATGCAGTTGAAATTATCTTTTTTTTTTCTTTTCTTGAAATATAGATTCTTAGAATTGTCTAAATGTATTTTCAAAAAACATAAATCCATACAAACTTTGCAAAGAAAATGTAAGCAAATCTCTGTGAAAAATCTATTTGAAAACAATTTTTAAACATATGGAAAAAACTACCCGTTTTAAAAGTTTCATTAAAGAAAAAAAAAAAAATACCGCTTTCAATATTAAGGATCTAAATCTTACTAAAACATAGTTTGCGTTAAGTCTGGAAAGCTGTACCAAAACTACATATACAGGAAATAAAAATTATAACTGTAGGGGGAGGGGGGGGGGAGTAATATTGTAAAATAATACCAATTTTTAAACAACGGAAGATTTGAAAATGATAATAGTATTTATAATAGTACCAGAACTACTATAATTTGTTTTTTTTTTACACTGGCATCCTTTATGAGTACTATGTAGATGAGATGTACAATACAGTTTAAAACTGCTTTAAAACTACAGTGATATTGGTTGAAACTAAAGATTTTTTTTTGTTTGTTTGTTTTTTAAATTAGCTCTACTGATAAAATTAAACAAGTGCTACTGAAAAATCATTTCAACAGACACATGATATATTATACAAACACTGGTGTTGTTAAATTAAGCAAGAAAAGCTACTGTCAGAATTCTGAGACTGAAAGGATAAACTTTTAAAAGCTGGCTTTCTCTCTCTCTCTCTTTTTTAATAACATATTCACATATAAAGGGAAAATAATTGTTTTTAGTGTGCAAAAATATTGAAAAAAGTTTATTATTGTATATTTTTTAAGAAAATGTAACTTATTTTTGAGAAACATTTATAGGAAATCAATTTTTCCAACTTTTCCAGAAAAAAACCGGTTTTTTCCGCCACTTCAACTTTTCCGGAAAATTTACATCTCTAGACTGGGATTTCAATATTTTGTTCGTGAATGTTACCATAACGCTCTAAATTTTAGGCCTTTCTTATGGGTAAATTGTCTACAGTTCTGATATAATCACACAAAGTTATTCGAATATATTACCATCTGCGGGTATTGGCATTGTATGAAATCAGGCTTGTACCATGTGATGGTTTTTGCCAGTACTTACCATGGTTTTTACCATCTTAAAAAAAAAAATGCTTTTTTTCCCCATGGTTTTTATCATCTTTTAAAAAACATTCTTTTTTCATTATTTCTGCAATTTCTTTAAAATGTATTTTAATTTATTTCATGTAAAAATATGTTACTTTCGAAACCTTGTGATGTAAACATACTAAGAAAAAAATAAATAATCACTAGAGAACAGGAATTCTGCTTTTTCAGAATTTAGTGTCTCCCCCGATGAAAACTAGTATGTTGTGGCCATTACAAAACTTTCTTCTATATAAATCACACCAATTAAATCATTTAAATAGTACAAGAAATTGCATCCATTTAGCACCAATTCATATCAAAGTATATCTGAATTTGAAGTTTAATGAAAATTTATGTATTAGTTATTGAGATAAAGCTATACGGGAAATTTTTAAAAATACAGCATAGCAGCGCCACTTGTTGAGCGATTTGCACCAAAACAGAAACAGCACTAATTCATATCAAGGTATACCAGAATCTGAAGTTTGTTGAAGATCCAAGCATTAGTTCTTGAGATGGAGCTATTGTGGAAATCACAAAAAATGCAGCATAGCAGCGCCACCTGTTGAGCGATTTACACCAAAATTTATAAAACGTCAATTCATGTCAAGGACTACCTGAATCTGAATTTTGATGCAAATCCGTGCATTAGTTCTGGAGATTGAGCTATTGTGGAAATCGTGAAAAATACTGTATTGCAGCGCCACTTGTTGAGCGATTTACGCCAAAACATAAACAACACTAATTCGTATCCAGGTACACCGGAATCTGAAGTTTGTTGCACCCAAGCATTAGTTCTTGAGATAGAGCTATTGCGGAAATTCATGTCAACGCAAAACGTCAATTCATGTCAACGACTAACTGAATCTGAAGTTTGATGAAAATCCGTGCATTATTTCTTGAGGTAATCTCTTACGAAAATCGTGTAAATGCAGCATAGCAGCGCCATCTGTTGGGCGATTTACACCAAAACGTTACCAGCATTAATTCATGTAAAGAAATAACTGAATCTGAAGTTTGTTGAAAATCCGTGCATTAGTTCTTGAGATAGAGCTATTGCACAAATTGCGAAAAATGCAGCATAGAAGCGCCACCTGTTGGGCGATTTACACCAATTAGAGACTACTTGAATATAAATTTTTATTAAATTCCGTGCATTAGTTCTTGAGATAGAGTGCCCACAAAATTTGTGTCACATACAGACAGACTCACACAGACATTTTGTAAAAGCATGTTTTTCGGAATATCTGACTTCTAAAACGTGTAAATCCGTCGAAAACCGGAAGTCGAAAATTTTTACGAATCCAATACTTTCTTCTTGTAAAGATAGAAGAAAGTAAAAAAAATATATATGTATATAAATATAGATACAGTAGAATCCCGATTATCCGAGTTAACCTTTAATTGATGTCACAGAGATTGTCACATAACTAGTGTGAAGCGGTCTGTGAGACCGCTTCATCGAAAGATGAATAAAAGGTACGATTAACTCATAGGATGGTGTTTTTGTACTAAACTTTTTGTACAGGACTGTTATAATTAAAATTCACCTATTCAAAAGTATCTGGTGATAGTACTAATGTTCCAAGTGGAACAAAATATCGGTAGTGTTTCTAGTTAAACTGAAAATTGCAAGTTAAACTATAAAAATTGAAAAAAAGCCGCGGTCTGAGAGACCAGTAACATCAGCCATAATTTTTTTTTTTTTTTCATTAAAAAAAAAAAAAAAAAAAAAAAAAAAAAAAAAAAAAAAAAAAATATGGCCATTTTTTTTTTCCCATTCTGACCAGAAAATCAGAGTTCTAACTTTTTACGACTGCTCTTTCATCTTCACCTAACGCCTCATTTATAATGGCTGTTTCATAATAATAGAAACCACCAGTCCACCAGAAGAAAATGAAGTAATGGAAATGCCGGGGACGACACTAAATTCTGAAAAAGCAGAATTCCTGTTCTGTAGTAATTTTTTTTTCTTTCAGACATAATGCTTTCTAGCAGTTAAAAAGTTATTTATTTGACAAAGTTTAATAGAATTTTATAATTTTCTTAGTAGAAAATATTTATAAGTGTATTACAAATTAATTGATTTTTTTTTTCTTTCTTTCAGACATAATGCCTTAACAGTTGCTTTCTAGCAGTTAAAAAGTTATTTATTTGACAAAATTTAATAGAATTTTATAATTTTCTTAGTAGAAAATATTTATAAGTGTATTACAAATTAATTGATCGAAATTTAAAACAAATCAGCTGTAAACCAACTTTAAAAAATAAAACCCGGCTTTTTTTAAGTGGTTAAAATCCAGCAACCCTGCTTTTAATAGAAGTAATCAGAGGTCGATGCAGATTTTTATTCTTGGGGCCCATTTTGTGAAAAGTAAAGGTTATTTTTTGAATTTTATTATATTTTTGCGAAAAATAACATTTTGTAACGAAAGTTGAAATCCAGTTACTCAAATTCGAACCAAGAATTTATTAACAAAAACGTCTTTAAATCCCCCTTGCTAAAGTTTTTGTTTTTCGTGAACTGATTTTATTTACAAATTACACATATTTTAAAATAATCTTTATGAAACTTTTTTTTTTTTTTTGAAAGGGAAATTTTATTCAAAGGAAATTTGTGAAGGGGCTTGTTTTATTAAGTACATTTTTGTGAAGGGGCCCATTTTGTGAAATATATTTTTGCGAAGGGGCCTATTTTATCATAGCAAACGCGGTAGCGTTAAGCTATATTTTATTATAGCAAACGCGGTATAGCGTTAAGCTATAATATGATTAAGAAATGGAAAATGCAAACGACTTTCTTAAATTTCTGGCGAACCAGTTGACATACTACAATGATTTTTCTTTTGAAAGATAGAACTCGACGAGAAGAATAACTGATAGCATTAAAAAAATTACTGTAGCTTTCAGTAGTTTTTTATTTAACCTTATACGAAAAAATGAAGACACAAAATTCAAAAAAGTGTAGCTAAAAGTGTAAAAAGATTTATAAAATTATATAAATCTCTCCTTTTCATTTTCTAATTCAGTAATTTCTTTCGTGTTGCCACACACTAAAAAGCAGTACAATAATTTAAAAAAAAGGATAACACGTGTACTTTTAGGTAGCTTTCATTACAAAAAGCTACCTATTGCAGCCGTTCGGAGGAAAGCGATTTCAAAAAATTTTGGTTTATTTTCATCGATCATGACCCCCAGACCCCGAAACCACCCTCCGTTCAAAAGTTGATATATATATATATATATATATATCCATATATATATATATATATATCTGACCTTTGTCATACTGTAACTCTCAAATTTGTGAACCGATTTGGATGAAATTCGGTATGTACATAGTACATACCAATGTCTCGACCGAGTTCGTTGGCCAGCTTCATCCGCCATTTTGTTTCAAAATGGCGGCCATTTAAAAAAATTTTTAATTTGAAATGTGGTACCAAAGAATTGAAAATGGAAAAATATTTTTTTCTTATGTATTTGACCTTTATACAAAGATTCGGGAGCAGTTTTTGTTTCATCTATATCTTAAAAAATGGCTGAGTTATAGCATTTTGAATTTCTAGCGTGGCTGATATTTTGAAACGTCCTGATATTTGTCACGTGATAACAGGCGTATTTATGAATCGATTTGGATGTACCATGGTGTGTACATAGTACATACAAATATCTCGACCGAGTTCGTTGGCCAGCTTCATCCGCCATCTTGTTTCAAAATGGCGGCCATTTAAAAAAATTTAAAAAAATTAAAATTTAAAATGAGATACCAAAAAATTGGAAAATGAAAAAGATTTTTTTCGTATGTGTTTGACGTTAATACAAAGATTCCGGAACAGTTTCTGTTTTGTCCATATCTAAAAAAATGGTTGAGTTATAACATTTTGAATTTCTATTCTGGCTGACATTTTAAAACGACCTGATTTTTGTCACGCGATAACAAGCGTATTTATGAACCGATTTGGATGTTACTTGGTCTGTACATAGTACATACCAATGTCTCGACCGAGTTCGTTGGCGAGCTTCTTTCGCCATCTTGTTTCAAAAGGGTTGCCATTTAAAAAAAATTAAATTTAAAATTTAAAATGAGGTATTAAAAAATTGGAAAATGAAAAAGATTTTTTTATGTGTTTGGCGTTGATACAAAGATTCCGGAGCAGATTTTGTTTCTGAAAATTTGTTCTTTTGTTTATATCTTAAAAAATGGTTGGATTATAGCACTTTGAATTTCTAGTATGGCTAACATTTTGAAACGATCTTTATTTGTCACGCGATAACACACGTATTCGCCTATTTCCATGTAAGAAGGCATGTGGATAGTATACATCAACATCTCAGCCAAATATAAGTTACTTTAAATAAAAGCAGCTTGGATAAAGCTGACCAATTTCACGAAATTCTCATTCATAATGATTTAGTATTGATAAAAAATAGTATTGAATCTCCTATATTCGGTTTTCACAAAATTGAGCTTCTTGTGTTTGAATAATATAAGTTGGCATTTTTAAAATAAGGAATTTGAAAGCTACCTCTTCCTCCCGGCACTGGCCGGAAGGACTTTTGTTTTTATAAGTCAATAAAAATTGAAAATGAACTGATAGATTTTTGTATTTTTGAAACTGACGTCAACCTAAGCAGATAATGCATAATTTTCATAAATCTCTATAATAATAGCCTAAGTCACGTGACTGTCATCAATAGTTCCGTGTTGACCACTTCGCTTCTTATATGCCAGGCGGCGAATCTCTATAATAATAGCCTAAGTCATGTGACTGTCATCAATAGTTCCGGGCTGACCGCTGCACTTTTCATATGCCAGGTCACCATTTTTTACTTTTCGCGTGGTAAATTAAAACAATGCTTTGATATTCAAATTAAAAGTCATGGTTTTTGGTATTATTTATTATTTTTCTTTTCTTTTTCTTAAAAAGGGGAAAGAAAAAGTGAAAGTCGTGAATTTCAGATTAAAATTATGTATTTTAAATAAAATGAGTGAAATTATTATATTTTAGATGAATTTAATGAACTATGAAAAAATGCGATTGGAAAGACAATGTTTGATGATTTATCACTTGCGCTTGGCTAGCATAAAAAGGTACTATTTAGTTATACCGTCGACTCATTTCGCCAAATTATATAAATCGCCAAACCACTCGCCAAATTATACAAATTGACATAATTTTTATTTTAAATAGCGAAAGAACAAATAAATTAGTATAACATTAATAAAATTACAAATAAAACGTCGAATTAAAAATAACTTGATGACGTAAACACGTGTAACTTGCTTAAAAACAAGCAAATATGACATTTATGATCAACCATTATTGATATTTAATCTTATAATTTGGCGATATATTTTTGGTAGACGGCTTAACATAGTAGTACCCATAAAAATACGGAGTTCTTGATTTCTCTACTAGAAACTTCTAATTTGGCGAAGTATTGAGAAAGTAAATTAAATTTTGGATAAAAGTAACATGGTACGATGCTTAGCACACACCTAACGGAGACCAAACTGGTCGCCAAGGGCGGCTAGTTATTTAAATGTTCATTTTTTAACATAAGAGATAAAATTTATATTAGAGATATAATTATAGATTTTTTCCATAATTGTATTAACAGACCGTATGCGGTAGATTTTTCGAAAATGATAAGCAACTACGCTTTGATTGCATCTTATTAGTCTTCGATATGCTATTTCTTCCTCCCAGCAATTTAAGTGTCTCCAAAAAATAATATTCCGTTATATAAGCCAGCCCTAAAACAAAGCAGGTATATCATTGTGCGGTTGAATACGGATAATCTCTACTGCAATTTTTTTAACTTCTAAGCATCACACATTTTCAATTTTTATTACCGTCGTATAGGGGGAAAAAAGTACTTTTAAACGCAATTTGTTTGAAAACTGCATCTGAATTCATTTTTGAAATATTAATTTTTTGTAGTTTTTAGCGCTATTGGTTTAATGTTGGCAACTCAAGTACTCCATTTCTGTAGAAAGTAAAGGGAAAATAGTTGGAAAATAGTAATTATATCTTTTTGTTACCATTTTCCCATAACAATTGAAAAAAAAACAATGTAATTAATATATACATGCTATTACGTGCTATTTTGAAAAAATATAAATGAATGATTTCTGATAAAACATGGATCTATAATAAACAATATTTAATTTTAAATATCTATATTAATGTTACAAACAAATGAAGTCATATGAATTCATAGTCATTAGACAGCCATTTGAGTTTCTGAAATGGAGAAATCGCTTTTTTTCTGGATTTGTGTATTATTCAGCGATAGTGACGTCATATGGATACTTTTCTGTAGAAGTTGTTTAAGACTGGATCGTAAATGTGGAATTCTTCAGTGGATGCGAATGAGGTCATTTTATATAAAATAAAAGCGTGTGTTTTAAGTCTTAAAACTGAAATATGTTTTGTATTATCCATATATATATATTTCACACACATATATATATACACACATATATATATTTCATCGGGGGTGACACTAAATTCTGAAAAAGAAGAATTCCTGTTCTCGAGTTATTATTCTTTTTACTTTACAAAATTTCCGGTCCGAACGCTAGAAATTTCTACTACCACTCTATATAAAACGTATTTTTACATTTCCCGCATACAATGTTCTAAAATATGAATTAATTTTCTTCCATTTCCGGTTCCGATCGGGTTGAAATTTGCCAGTGAGTTTCGGGTTAAAGAAACTTATAGAATTTTCGTGAGGACTCCACTTTCTATTCATCCAATTTTAATATTTTGTTTAAACTTAAATCTGTTCATTTTTAACACCCGGTCTACACTTTCTATTAATCTAATTTTAGTTTTTACTTTCTTCTATATTTACACGAAGAAAGTATTGGATTCGTGAAAATCTTCGAATTCCGGTTTTCTTCGGATTTACACGTTTTAGGGATCAGATCCCCAAAATCATGTTTTTACAAAATGTCTGTGAGTGTCTGTATGTGACACAAATTTTCTGGTCGCTCTATCTCAAGAACTAATGAACGGAATTTAATAAAACTTTAGATTCAGTTAGTCCCTGATATAATTTGGTGCTGATTACTTTTTGATGTAAATCGCAGGGGTGCAGAATATGTCCGATCCGGCGATCTAGGATCGGGGGAAATTTTAACCCCCTGGGGAAATTTTTCAGAAACATATACAATTGATTTCGATTTTAACAACGAATTCCATAATTCCCTGAGAGAGAACAATTTCAGTACAAATAAAAATATCCGTATGGCGACCTTCACAAAATCGATCTCAGAATAATATGTACCGTATATCAGGGGTGATTATGTTCCGAATTTTCCGAAAATTTAAGACATTCGGTTCCAAAAAAGAGGTCATCTGAAAATTCGGACATAAAAATACCGCGAATTTTCGCGAAGATTTAAGGAAAAAACGCGAATTTCGTCACAAGATCGCAAAATAACCGCACATTTCGTCAGAAGGTCGCAGAAGAACCGCAGGTTTCTTCAAAAGATCGCGAAAGAACCGCAGGTTTCTTCAAAAGATCGCGAAAGAACCGCAGGTTTCTTCAAAAAATCGCGAAAGAACCGCAGGTTTCTTCAAAAGATCGCGAAATAACCGCAGGTTTCGTCAAAAGATCGTGAAATGAACGCAATTTTTGTCAAAAGATCGCAAAATAAATGCACATTTCGCCAAAAGATCGCGAAACAATCACAAATTTCGTCAAAAGATCGTGAAACAATCGCAAATTTCGTCAAAAGATCGCAAAACCGCGATTTTCGTCAAAACATGGCGAAATAACCGCGATTTTCGTCAAAACAGGGCGAATAACCTATTTCGTCAAAGAAAAGCAAAAAAAAAAACCGCAAATTTCGTCAAAAGATCTTGAAGTGAACGTAAATTTACTCAAAAGATCGCGAAATAAATGCAAATTTTGTCAAAAGATTGCGAAAGAACTGCGCATTTCGTCAAAAGGGGCGAAATAACCGCAAATTTCGTTAAAACATCGCAAAAAATCTGCAAATTTCATCAAAAGATCACGAAAAAATCGCAAATTTCGTCGAAAGATCATGAAAGAATCACAAATTTCATTAAAAGATCGCAAAAAACTGCAAATTTCGTCAAAAGATCACGAAAGAACCTCAAATTTCGCCAAACGATCGCAAAACAACTGCGAATTTCATCAAATGATGGCAAAACAACTGCGAATTTCGTCAAAAGAAAGGAGAAATAACCGCAAATTTCGTCGAAAGATCGCGAAATAACCGCAAATTTCGTCAAAAGATCGCGAATTGCATCAAAAGATCCATGAAAAATACATAGTGTTGGGAGTGGATTTCCCCCACTCTGCTGTAACCTTTCAGAAAATTTGCTGTGAATTTTAGGAAATTTTTTTTCACTCAGAATCACCCCTGCCACATATATACTCGCGCATAAGTTGAGAAATATTTGAAAAATAAATTTTGGATACCTACGGTAATACAACACTTACCTATAACATACCGCAAAATTTTGGGGAAATTTTCGTGTGGATTGGTGGAAATGTTGGGAGTAGAAACATTTTCTGCACCCCTTGTAAATCGTACGACAGGTGGCGCTGCTATGCTGAATTTTTCAAAATTTCTGCAATAGCTATATCTCAAGAACTAATGCAATAATTTTCATCAAACTTCAAATTCAGTTAGACATTGACATGAGTTGTTGCTGATTAGGTTTTGGCGTAAATCACCTAACAGGTAAATACTGCATTTTTCAGGATTTACGCGATTGCCATATCTCCAAAGCTAATTCACAGAATTTCATATCTTTAGAATCTTCATGATGAGCATAGATTGTCATTTAATTTTTGCACTGTGATTGCGAATTTTGAAGCATTAATATGTATAAGATAAAAGGAAGTTTTGGGATTGACACACCTGACTAGTTTTTTAATTAAAAGTTGTTGACAGTCTTTAAAATTTACATTCATAAAATTTATTATTTTAATGAAATTTCTTCAAAATGGTGACAATTCGGTTTCTCGACATTATCGTGGAAAAAAGGGAGATAAGAGAAATAACCAGGGCTTTAAAAAATCCACACGGGCTTCTTTTTTTTTTTTAACACTATAGGGTTTAACCCCCTTCCTCCGGAAAGGCTCAATAAAGCCACCAAAAATCCACATGAATTAGGTTTTATTTTAAGCCCTGGAAATAGTGGGATTACATCTTTATTGTTGTCATTTTATCATAAAGAGAAACAATGAATATTATTATATCACTATTCAAAAAATAATATTTTTTTTATAATTGAATCAAAATGATATATTTTCAAATATTTTTCAATTCAACATTTCTGAAATTAGGGACCAAATTTTCAAAAAAGGGATAAAGTTCACCCGTGCAAAACACATTTTTAAAAGGCAATTCGATTGAAAATATGTATTTTCATTGAGAAAACTATAACATTTTGAAAAGGTTGTGCTTGAATAACATAATTTACATTCCTATTGAACTGAGATTAATGTAAAGGAGTTCTTAATAATTCCCTAACTAGTAATCTCAGAAAGATGGAATGCTTCTGACAGTGAAAATGACGTCATGCTTAAAAGAAAACAAGCATTTCGATACAGTTGTATCAAAATTATCATTTTTTATTATTATTATTCTGTTGGCACTATGCTTGAAGTCCTATATAACTTGATATTTTATTAGTTTTACCACAACACAAGCTTATAGATGGGACATTTTAAATATCAATAAAAATTCCAGCATTTTTTTAAAATAAACAAATTAGATAAAATCTTTAAATAATTGTACTCTGTATTATGTTGTATGAGCAATGGATTTTTATTAATATTTTGTGACATTAATTTTTACAAAAAAGATGCATAGCACACTGCTTACTCTCTAAATTACCCTTGCCATTCTTTTACATATTTGATGACATTTATCTCATTGCAAAATAAGTTACAAGATATTTTAAAATTAATATTAATTTCCCATGACACTTATTTTTAACTATTAACCTTTTATAGGCTGAATTTAAATATTAAATGAAGAACTCTGATTATAAAGATGGTTATAATCATGGTTCTCTTCTCTACCATCAGTTGAATTTCTATTTGAAAAAACCTAATACCTACACAAATTTTAATTGATAAAGGAGGCATTTGACAATAAAAAATTGTAATTTTAGTAGATAAAAGTTGCTCAAAATGATGAGTGTCACTTACCACTTTTATCATCTGAGCTCTTCAAATGCAGATACATTTGAATTTTTTTCTCTCCATATTTCACTGTCTAATTAAGTTTACATAAATCATCAAAATGAGGAGAAAGAAAAATGATACGATTTTTATGATGTTTCCAACTGAAAACATTGGTCATTTTTTACTATTTTCTCCAAAAAAATAAAATACATTGAGAAGCAGATTAGAAATACTAATACGCAAAATAATAAGAAAATATTAAATTACTAGTATATAACACCGTCAAAATTGACGGAATGTGAATGAAGAATCTTCAAAACAGTGTTTAGATGTTTATATGAAGAATAAAATGGAGACAGAATATAGAGGAGAAGAGTGAAGATAGGCTTTCAATCACAGGACTTATACCCAAAAATAGTAGGTACTCGGTTCACAGCGCTGGTGCTCTCAACTTAAGCATCATGTGATTTAGATGTAGTTTGAAGTTTTGATTATAGATGGCAGCATCAAATGTCATTAGGTATTTCATTATTTTATTTCTGATATTTGAAAAATTCTACATGATCAATAAATATGAATGAAAATAAGAAAAAATGCTCGTTGACAAAGGTATAGGGCCTGTTTTTTCTTTTTAATTTTAAGTTCATAGCAAAAAAACTTCTATCAAAATATCTACATTTTCTGATAACACTTAATCATGAAAACTGTACATTAAAAAAATATATTTTCAAGTCAATATTTCCAGTTGGGAACATTGACCTGTAAAAGGTTAATAATTTGTATATCAGAAAGTTTGGTACTTCGTTGTTAGAGCGGTGCTCAAATATGAATCGCCAAACGACTTAGATGTACCACCAAGTTGTATGGCATATATGATGTTATAGTCATATATAATGTAAATGATAGTTTATGATGCATATGATCAAATTATAATCATATATGACATATATATGACCTGTATATAATGCACATGAAGCATGACATAAATACTACTACACTCATACACATATAGGGTATATATGGTGTATTAGATAAATGCATAAGCTTTGCAAAAACCTTGAAGAAATCCTAACTGCTACCTTAGCCTTGGAATAATCATAATTGCAGGAACCACTTCTGCTGTAGCTAAATTATCTACATTTTAACATGCAAGGAGTCATCCATTAATTACCTCATGCAAATTTTATGTGGTTTTTTTTAGGGTTGTTTGATTTAAATCAAATGATTTTTTTTTAAATCTTAACATTGATATTTACAGGCTAAATAAGAATCACATTTACCCTTCATGTTATAATAAAGTCATCATTCATGTCAGATTAAAAATTCCTGTAGAGAATTTGAAGAAAGAAATCCTTGAAATTTTCTTAATTTTATTTCACAACACAAAAACAAATCTTGACATTCACGAAAACTTAACACACAATGAAACATACAGTTCTGGTTTCAGAATCAAATTTCTCTAGTTAAAATTAACACTCTAATTAGTATGCTTTCATCACATGAAAGCCTTAAATTACATTATAAAAATATATCCCCTGCCTAACTGGGTGCAGATAATTAAATAGAATAAAGAAAGACAATAATGCAGCAGGAGCAACATTCCCCATACCACACTCTCAGGAAAACCAAACATCAACTCACTGATGATGTCATAATTAAGATTTCACAACAGCACAGAATGCATAGTGCTGCCATCTGTCAACAAACAGAATAACTAAATCTTATATTTGATTTGATTCACTATCAGTTCAGCACTGAACATACTCCCACCCATCAAGAAGCTATTCTTGATGCAAAGGAAGTAAACAAAGTTTTACAATAGGTCTTTTAAAAATACCCCTAGCGGTTTTAACAGTTACTACACGGACTATACCATCCTTACCTGGATGAATTTCAATAATTTTGCCTAATGGCCAAACAGAAGGGGGAACATTATCCTCTTTCAAAATTACTACATCATTTACTTTAAAATTTTCAGTATTTACTCTCCATTTTTTTCTATTTTGCAGAGTACTCAAATAATCAATACTCCACCTTTTCCAAAAACATAATTTCAATTTTTGTACAATATCCCAACGAGATCGTAAAGACAAATTTTCCTCATTTAAAGGTTCAGCTGGGGAAGTTATGACATCACCAGTTAAAAATTGAGATGGAGTCAATATATTTATACCATCTGAATTGTTATCACTATCAATTGCCACTAATGGTCTAGAATTCAAAATAGCTTCAATTTGAGTTAAAAATGTATAAAGTTCTTCAAAAGTTAGATTAGTATTTCCAATTACACGTTTGATATGAAACTTTACAGAACGAACAGCGGCTTCCCACAGTCCACCAAAATGCGGACTCACTGGAGGAATCATATGCCACTCAATGTTTCTTTGAGACAAAAAATAACAAATTTTTTCATTTCTTTCAATTGAACAAATAAATTTATATAAATCTGAGAGTTGCCTTTTAGCACCTACAAATGTTGTGGCATTATCACTATACACATGTTGAGGAGCTCCTCTTCGAGAGCAAAATCTGTTTAATGAAGCAATAAATGCCTCGGAGGTTAAATCACTCACCAACTCTAAATGTAGAGCTTTAGTTGCAAAACAAACAAATAGAACAATATAGCATTTAGTAGTTTTCGCTCCTCTACCTCGATATTTCAAAATATTAATAGGCCCTGCATAATTGATTCCACATGCAGAAAATGGCCTGTTAGGAGTGACTCTGTTAAGAGGAAGATCTCCCATTAACTGTTTGGAAGAAGCTGCTCTATATCTACAGCAGGTAACACATTTATGAATACAATTTTTAATTATCTTCTTGGCACGTACAATCCAATAACTCTGTCTAATGATACCCATTAATAAATTTAACCCAGCATGAAAATGCATAACATGAAAATATTTAACAATTAACACACTTAATTTATGTTGAGTTGGCAAAATGACAGGATGTTTTGCATTGTACTGGAGGGGTGAATTTCTCAGCCTACCTCCCACCCTAAGTAAACCATCACTATCAATAAAAGGACAAAGTGAAAAAAGAGAACTTTTTTTAGAAACTGGTCTGTTTGATCTAATACAACTAATTTCATCTGCGAAATATAGCTGCTGAATATAAGAAATAATCAAATTACCTGAATGTCTTCTTTCGTTGTCGATAAAGGAAGAAATTTACCTTTACTCAAAGGACTGGTGTTCATTTTGCCAACTTTCTGTTTGCAATTTCTCACAAACCTAATACAAAAAGCTAAAACAACAATTTTAGTAAAAGAAGAATATTTTTCAAAAAGTAAATCAATCAAAGAATTATTCACAGTTACTGGAAAACAAAATTTAGAGTTCTTTTTCTCTTTATTTACAGTGTCTAAATTAGTTTTTATTTGAGGTTGTTCAGGCCAATGTTCTTGACTTAAAGAAAGCCACTTTGGGCCCTCCCACCAAAGGGAACAATCAGGAAGCTCCTTAGGAGATAAACCTCTAGAAGCAATGTCAGCTGGATTTTCCTTGCCTGGAACATACCTCCAACAGTCAGATGGAACAGAGTCTAGAATTTCTGAGGTTCTATTGGCCACATAAGGTTTCCAACACCTAGGATGAGATGACAGCCATGATAGAACTACTTGCGAGTCAGTCCATGCAAAAAACTTAATAACGAAGGTATTCAAAATAGTCACTAATGCAGAATATAGTCTGGAAAGTAGTAAAGCACCATTGAGCTCCAGCTTTGGAATGGAAACTGATTTAAGGGGTGCTACCTTACTTTTAGCAACTAAAATGGTCACCTTTGACTTCATTTCACCAGGTTGAACCACATATATGATGGTGGCATATGCTGATTCTGATGCATCGCTAAATCCATGTAAAATGAGCTCTTTACTGGAAACTTGGATCCATCGGGGGATTCTAATAGAGCAAACTTGTTCAAATTCCTCTTGGAATTTCTTCCAATTTGCTTGGAAATTTTCAGGAAGAGCAGTATCCCAGTCTAACTTCATCAACCACAATTGCTGGTAAAACATTTTTATAGAGACAGTACATGGAGCCAAAAATCCTAATGGATCAAATAATTTGGCAGATTGTGAAAGAAATTTTCTTTTAGTTATGTTATCATCAAATTGTAAATTAACTTTAAAGACAAAAACATCATTTGAAGAATCCCAAATAAGCCCTAAGGCTTTGGAACAGTCATCAGGATGAATTTCTAAATTTGTTGACTCAAGAGAATTTGAAGATAAATGATTCACTACATCAACTACATCGGAAGAATTAGATCTCCACTTCCGTAAATGAAAACCTCTATTTTCTAAAGCCAGTGAAAGTTTCTCAACCATTTTAATAGCTTCTTCGCTTGAGATTGCACCGGACATACAATCATCAACATAGAAACTATCTTTAATTATTGAAGCTGTTACAGGATCATTCTTTTCAATATCCTTTCCAATTTGAAATAGGCAACGAGTAGCTAAAAATGGAGCTGATGATGTACCATATGTAATAGTTCGTAGCCTGTATTCCTTTATAGCTGAGTATGCTGAGTCACGCCAAACAATACGCTGTAAATCTTGATCTTCTGGAGCAATCAAAACTTGTCTATACATCTGCTGAATATCAGCGGTAAAAGCAATAGGATTTGCTCTAAATCTTATCAAAATGGTAAAAAGATTTGGTTGTGGAATTTGTCCAACAGCTAAAACAGAATTTAACGAATTAGCATTAGGAGGTTTGCATGAACCATCAAACACCACACGTAACTTTGTTGAAATAGAGTCGCTTTTTATAACAGAATGATGCGGAAGATAATATACTTTGTTGCTTGCAGGATTTGAGTTTTTGTCGATAAGTGTCATATGACCAAGGTCTTTATATTGCTTCATAAAATTTCTATACTCATTTTCAAAATTTTTATCAAATTGAAATTTTCTCTCCATAGCAAACAAACGTGACACTGCCATGGATTTAGAATCGCCTAATGACATCACATCTTTATAAACTGGCAATTTAACTTCAAATCTACCTTCTGGTGTTACCTTGTAAGTTGAACAAAAATGTTGTTCACAAAATTCTTCTTCCTCAGACAAATGGGGTTTATTAACATCTATTTCTTCTGCTTGCCAAAATTTTTGTAATAATAGATCAACATTGGATTCGTTTTCAACACTAAGAAAATGAGATTGAATACTAGAAGAATATTTACATTTAGGTTCCAATTTTCCGGCTACCACCCAACCAAACATAGTGCTTTGGGCAATTGGCTCATTCTCGGTACTAACAATTCTACCATATCTTAAAATAGTAAAGAAACAGTCAGATCCCAAAATAATATCACATTCTTGTGGTTTCATGAAATCTTCATCTGCTAACGTAATATTTTTAAGATACTCTATATTTTTCGTATCAAGTAATTCTGCAGGTAATTGAGATGTCACTTTAGGCAGGATGTATGCCTGAACCTTTAAGGACTCAGTAGAAAGCTTTGAACCTACTGTAAGAGTTACTGAACCACGAGTTTGTTCAGCCAATACTCCAGCAATTCCATTTAATCGAATTCTGTCATTCTTTCTTTTTAACCCTAAAGTTCTTATGACATTTTCACTAACAAAAGAACATTCCGAACCAGAATCGAGTAGAGCTCTAAAAGAGTAAGGTTTATTTTCATTATTATATAAGAGAACTTTAGCAGTAGGTAGGAAAGAAACACATTTTGAATTATTGAAAGAAGCACTAGAATTAATTTGTAATTCGTGAGATGTTGACTCCTGTACAAATTCTTTATTTGACTGGTGGTTTTTATTCTCAGATGAATTTGGAAAAACTTTATTTTCAAACTTAGCAGTGCAAGCATTATTACTTTTATTCTCTTCATGTAAGAGTGTATTATGTTTACTTTCACATTTAAAGCATTTCAAATGAGAATTTGGACATTCCTTAACTTTATGAGAGTTTAAACATAAAAAACAACAGTTATTACGCTTAATAAAGTTCTTTCGAGCAACGACATCCATGGATTTAAATTTAATACATTTATAGAGCGGATGTATTCCTTGACACTTTAAGCACACCTTTGATTGCTTATCATTAGAACTGTACTTGGAACCAACAAAATTTGAACTTTTGGAATGTTTCATATCACTTTCATTGTTAGAGATGAGCTCTAAAGAAGAACATCTTACACTTAAGAAATCAAAAAATTCTTTCAAAGTGGGAAATTCATTTTCTGTACTTTCAATGGACCAAAGTCTTCGACTTTCCGGATCAAGTTTTTGAAATAACAAATATATTAACCATGGGTCTCTATTTGTAGCTTCATCACCAACAGCTCTCAAACCCCTAATAACTTCATCACTAGTATTCAGCAAATTTCTTATATTTATGCTATTAGGATGCAGAACTGATTTTTGTTCTAAAAATAATTTAATCAAAGAATTAACAATTTGTTTCTTTTTATCATATCGATTTAACAACTTTTCCCAAGCTTCTTGATAAGATTCATTAGAAAGGGGAATATGCTTAATTAATGTAGCTGGTTCTTCAGAAAGTAACCCTTTAAGATACTGGAATTTCTGAATGTTACTTAAACCTACTTGTGAATGGACAGTGGAAACAAACATATCCTTAAAATTTGTCCATTCTGAAAACTTTCCAGAAAATACTGGAATATTCAATTTTGGTAGTCTAATATTACATTGATTAGGAATAGTAACAGAAGAACCTTGCACAGAATTGTGTGTTGCAACATTAACAACTTCTGAAGGATTCAAAGAATCTAGTTTGTTTTGATATTTAGTTTTTAACTGAAAATACCTGTCTTCAAATTCTGCTAATTCAGAATCATCATCATTTAAACAAGAATCTAATCTTAAGAACTCTTTAAGTAAATCATCTAATCTTTGTAATCTAATCAAAATTTCATTCTTAGTATTCACATTATCAAAACTATTCTCTAATCTAGTTACAGAGCCTTTCACCCTACCTCTCTCAATTTTAATTTGAGCAGATTTTTTCTCATAATCCTCCATTTTATACAATAACTTATAAGCAGAATAATTTCCAAAATAAAATCAATCAGATAACTTGAAAACAAAACTAATCAAAATTACTTCAAAATCAAAAGTAATCAGAATTGCTTCAAAACAAAACTAATCAAATTAAGTTCAAAAACAGAAGTAACTGAATTAAATTCAAAAACAGAACAAATCAAAGTCAAAAACAGAACTACTATAAAATGTTCATAATTATTCTTTCATACAAACAATAGAATTTTCTGTTCTCAAATGTGCATAAAATTAAAAATCTTCAAAATTCTTCAATGTAAAATAATAATTCACCATAATAATTAAATATTCAAATATTTCAAGCAAATAAATCATAATGTTCTTGAGAACAACAAGTAAATAAATCATAATAATCTTGAGAACAATTTTCTTTTTCAAGAACTATCAAAACATAATATTGTAGAATACTATTTTTTCTTATTTTATCAATTCAATAAAGAAGATACTAAATTGTTCTCATATTCTAAAATAATATCTTGCTAAATGCAACTTCAGTAGAAAAATTAAGCTTTAGCATCAAAGAACAATTTCAAAACAAAGCAAGTACTCACATATCACGCCTAAGTGCCTCCAATTTTCTTTATGTAGAGAATTTGAAGAAAGAAATCCTTGAAATTTTCTTAATTTTATTTCACAACACAAAAACAAATCTTGACATTCACGAAAACTTAACACACAATGAAACATACAGTTCTGGTTTCAGAATCAAATTTCTCTAGTTAAAATTAACACTCTAATTAGTATGCTTTCATCACATGAAAGCCTTAAATTACATTATAAAAATATATCCCCTGCCTAACTGGGTGCAGATAATTAAATAGAATAAAGAAAGACAATAATGCAGCAGGAGCAACATTCCCCATACCACACTCTCAGGAAAACCAAACATCAACTCACTGATGATGTCATAATTAAGATTTCACAACAGCACAGAATGCATAGTGCTGCCATCTGTCAACAAACAGAATAACTAAATCTTATATTTGATTTGATTCACTATCAGTTCAGCACTGAACAATTCCTTTTAACAACATTAAAAAAAAGAGCAATTTAACAAATTACAACGACCATTTGGAAAATGATTTTTTCAAAGACTAAAATTTAAGACATAAAAAATCGCACGGAGTTGATCCTACATTACGTACGCCATGGATTAAACGATAACATTCCTGGACCCATCGTGAACAAATTTTAAAAGAAATTTCAGTTTTACAATTTTCGGCACTGTAAATTTTTAAACTTCTACGCAGCTGGTCATACATTACGTACGCCATGAATTAAACATTAATAGTGTTATTACACGTAAAAATTGCAAGATTTCCTGAAACTTGCGTATTATCCAAGCATTTCATTGGCTGTTCGGGAAAAGGCTTTTCTATCATCAGATTTCCAAAAAATCTCACGATCAATTTTAAATAAAATTTCATTCTTAAACTTCTAAACATCCGACAATATTACTTTTGATACCGTCGGATAGAGAAAAAAATGTACTTTTAAATGCAATTTGTTTCTCATTTATTAATTTTTTTTTGTAGTTTTTATTACTTTTTTGTCATAGTGGCAACACTCTGTTGTCCATCATTGTTGAAACTACAGTGCCTAGAATATATATTAAGAATAAATATAGAATATATATATTCTAGCCACTGTAGTTGAAACCAAAGGGAAATACAGATTACTGTATATACCAATCAGATAACGAATAAATTGCGGATTAAACCAATGAAAACGTTCAGATATGCTTTTGATTTCCTACCCTGACGAGAGCAATAACCATTTTTCCACATGGTTAATAAAACTTTTATAATTTGAAAATACTATTATTTTATTAAAGTAAATGCATTAAAAATATTATCTATCAATAGTGCATCCCCCAAAAATACTGATAAATGGCCTCTCATTTTTAAATTGTTTTCTTTCTTAAATGACCACTTCATTTTTGCAAATTAGATGCTTAAGTTGCAGTTAAATCTATTCAATATAATAGTATTTTCATCAGGAAAGTTACTTCCTCTGAAGTAGATTATAAATAGCAATTTGTTTTATGTTTGGTTGCTTAGATCTGCAAATTACAGTATCCCATATGTTAACGATTGATGTATTGATCAAATATGATCAATACATGGACTTATTATAACATAATAAATATTTCGACAGATTGTCTGAGATAGAATTATAGAATTCTAATTTCACATTTCTTTTATAACTGAAAATATTTTAAACTTTTGCACTCTATTGACACCTATATGGTGACATACTACATTTAACCACTGATACCCATACCGTAAACGGCAAATGAAGATGCAACAAATAAACATTTATTTCAAATATGTAAGAATGGCGTGGAGTTGCTGGTAGATCGTTGAAATTTTGGTGTGAAGTGCAAGAGGTTAATCCCTTTCTTTTCCTAGGATCCTCTGTTTACTGTAATGGAAAATATAAGAAAAATTATTGTATCTTATTTAGGGGTCTGTCCAGGATTTTCTTACAGTGCCCTGTTTTTGTGAAATTGAGAAGTATTTTATATATTTGAAAATCTAATAACAATTTTGTAAATCTGAATTTATCATTACATTCTTGCTTATGTTTTTAACAAAATCATTTATATATATATATAAAAATTTTCAGCTTTTAGCTTTTTTTCTCACAGAAAACGACTATTTTGCTTATATAATGGAATTCTGTACTCTGGATAATGTAATTCAACATATAAGCTTTTCAATTATTTTTATCGGTATCCATATTCTGTTTTTCTTCCATATTAATTCTTGTAATATAGTACAAGGGACTTTATTTTATACATAGCAGCTTGTATATTATGTTTTTGGTATCCATTCAGTGTGTTTGGGGGAAACTGTTTTATTGTCATTAGGGTTGCACCGAATAGTGATTTTGGCCGAATACCAAATATTCGACCAACAGGCAAGCCGAATGCCGGATATTCAGCTAGCCGAATAGCAACTGCTAGGCCGAATAGTAACTATTCGTCTGAATACCGAATATTCAGCTTGCCAAATACTTTTTATATTTCATAGTTTAAAGGCATTAAAATGTTAAATTTTAAAACAATTTTACATAATATTTAAAACAGAAATTTTTATTCTAATAAACAAGAGCTTTTTTCAAGTAAACTTTATGCTTAAAAAATTTGCTTTGAGTTATTTAATGACGATAGTTATAAAAAAATTTTAATTAATAAAATTTTTAATTGCATGGCTTCTTTTGAGAATTAAAACAAATGAATAAAATTTTCTTAAATTCTAAAACAAACATTTTAAAATCAAAGAGAAATTGTGAAAAATTTTTACAGGGTCATATATTATTTGTCAGGAAGAGACTAAAGTAAAAATAAATAAATAATACAATCTATTCAAATTTTATATCGTGGCAACTTAACAAGAATAACTGTTCTACTCCCTTTGATTAAGCAAGGAAGTTTTTAAATGCATCCTAGATCGGTGTCTGCAGTGGGCAATCATTTTCAGAGATTGTAAACGTTGTTCTTAAAATCTTAGCAAGAAACAGATTATTTACTGGACAATGTTCAGGAACTTTCATTTGTACATAATTAATTCCTATGAAAATCCTCGTGATTGGTTAATTTTCTTAAATAATACTTAACAAACAGCAAATAAATAATGTAAAAACATTCTCTTTTATTTAAATATGATTTTATTTCTAATTATTCTGAATATCTTTATAAGTTGACTGTTAAACATAGAAGTTGTATAAGGTTTTTAAAAATATGTTTTAAATTTTTTTTAAGTATTCGGTTCGGACGAATATTTCGATATTCAGCGAAATTGAATAGTTTGCTATTCGGGCAAGCCGAATATTCGGCATATGAATAGTTTGATATTCGGTCAAACCGAACATTTGGTAACATGGCCGAATACCGAATATTCGGTGCATCCCTAATTGTCATTACATTCATACTATCACAATTTTTGTGGGTGGTCGGTAATGTTTAATTAATGGTTATATATACCGGGTGTCCCAAAAAGGACCGACTGATTTTAAAATTCAATAACTTCCAAACGGTGACAGATATTAAAAAAATTCTTGCAGGAGGCTTATGCATAAAGTCAAAAGTTTTTTTACAGTGATTTTCGATTTTAGTTCGAATTACAAACAATAGATGGCACTGCGATCAATAGAGGCTAAATTCAGACTCGATTTTTGGTACTTTGTGGCCCGGATAATCATGGAAGACGGTAGTATTTCGAGTGACGCAGCCTTAAGCCTAAAATCGTATCGTATCGTATCATAGAATTCGTAGATTGCGGAACTCATATATACAGCTAACTCGACATCAAAGAAAACGCGAAAAGCCGCCTTTTAATAACTCAGCAGATATATGTGTTATTGTTCTGAATTTTCTAGAACAGTCTTATATCTGCAGTCTAATCGTATACTGAAATTTTTGCATTTCTACGTGCAGTATATTTTGAGATCTAAATAGCCATTTTTAAAGTGAAAACGTTGGTATAATATCGAGGAAGTTCCTAATTTGAAAATCTCGAAAATGGTTCTAACGATTATTTTTAAATTGATACATAACATAACTGTGATTAAGGCGAGGTGAATAACACTTTTCTTTTTTCTGGGAAAACTCTCGTTCGTTAAATAATTCTATTTTTTTTTCTCTCGAAAATGACACGGGCGCCATTCTATGGAAATTTCACCGAAAATGCATGACACTGTATTCATACACATGCTTTCTTTTTAACCACTTTTGGGGAGAAAAATATTGTCTCCCCACTGGCTGAGTGGCTAAGGGCCATCGTTTACTGACCTTAAGATAGGCAGTTCGATACTCTCTGTTACGTGTTTTCACATGTGAATGTTTTTTTTTTTTTTTTTAAGTCTGCTAGTTGACCATTATTCTCAGTTCCTTTGTAATTTTTTTAATTGCTATTAAGTTAAATAAAATTACAATTATAATGACGCCAATTTGATGATGATTATTTCTTGGCAATTTTTCAACAATAAAAATATTACCATAAATTTTATAAATATATTTAATTTCAATCACTTTACAAAAAATATACATTAATAATTATTATTTGAATATAAATCACACGATCAGAAACATAAAAAAATAATTAATTTCAGCTCTTCTTTTTATAATATCATTTTTTATTATTATGACGGTCAATCAATATATAATCACTGACATCCATAATATTATTGTTATTTTCCTTGCATAAAAGCTATTGTGATGTAATAATTCTTTTATAATAAATAATTTAGTTGAAATGTTTTATTTATAAATATCAATGAAGTTTGATAACCCCGAGACAATTCTTTTTATTTAACTTTGCAATATTTACAATTTACATAATAAGCATATCAGAATTCTGGTGTCGCCATCTTTTGACGCAATTGAGTAGTATTATGGAGAAATGTTTGATAAAAACGTTGAATTAGACAGTTTTTAAATCGAAGAATTATTTTAAGAGATATTTAATGTTAAATCTGGATAAAATTGTCTCATTAAAAAAGCCTCATAGGAAAAAAAAATATACATGGGAATTTAATCATTTTCATTCAATTTAATCATTCAATAGAAACTCGAAGTTTGCAAAGTGCATTTATTATTCTTAACTTGCCTAATTTTTTGATGGTTTATTTCAATTTTAAATTAAAATTTTCAGAATTTCCAGAGATATTTTTTACATATTTTAGAAAAGGTTATTTTAAATTGTTGCCAAATGTTAAAACAGCGCAAAGAATAATATATCCTTTAAATTAAAAATTTATTCACACGTGACTATTATAAACAGAAAAAAATCCTTTTAAATTAGAATTAAATGATAACGTGTTAAAAGCAGGAAAATATTAAACATTACGTCATAAAAATTGTTTTTACACATGCTTACTTAAAATAAAAGAAAATTATAAAATAATCAATTATTTTCAAATTAGAATTAAATGATTACGCATTAAAAGAAGGAAAACACTGAAAATTACGTCATAAAAATTATATTTACACATGAATATTAAAAGAAAAAGAAAATTTTTAAATAATAAATTCATTGATATGTGTTAAAAGTCGTAAATGGAGGAAATTACTTCATATTGGCCAAAGTGGCCAAAACAGTTTACAAAACACATTGCAAAACATATTGCAAAACAGTGTAAATTAAAAAATATATTTATATGAGAGAATTATTTCAAATTTCGAGATTATATTTTTAACTATAGTTGCTAATTTTAAGGTAGCGCAAATAATAATCTTTCTAATAATAAAAATATTTTCAGTTGAATGTTACAAAGAGAAAGGAAAGTTTGGTGAAAATTATGTCAGATTTAAAACGTTACATTTAAAATCTCTTATTTAAAATCATTTTCTTATAGCGTTGTTAAAAAATACCATAAAGCAAAGACTCTGTTGACTTAGTTCCTTTTATATTTGGTAATTTTCAAATGTTTAACTAATCTTATTTAATCAAGCAGGGAAACAGCAACTAACATCAGCTGATTCGGTTTTGAAATCCCTCAGTAAAAGGGAAACCCGTTTACAGTAAGATCGCCATTGATTTTTTAATTATACAGAGCAGCCTCGATTATCCAAGCTAATTGGGACTGTTAGTAAATCGGAATCGGAAATCTCGGTTAATAGAAACTGTGTGTAAAAACTTGCCGTGCTTGCGAATTTAACATCTCTTTTAAAAAAATATATAGAACATTTTTTAAATAATAAAAGTAAATATATGTAAAGTTCTGTTTCACAGCTTAACAAATTTAAAAAGAAAATCAACTACCAGTAGTAAATTTTAAAATGCAAATTGAAAAATTTACGAAAGTTCACACAGCCACTGGAAACAAAGCATTGTTCGCTATTGACTTCTCAGGGTCCAATGTTTCTTTGGAGTTGAGGGCTTTTGGGGGCAGAAGGGCCTGTATAGCACGGACAGTGAGCTAAAGAGTGTGGTTATTTTTAAGGCTCATTCAAAAGGGAAAAAAAATCAGACTTTGTTATCGGCTCGGTTAACAGAAACCTCGATTAATCGAAGCTCGGTTAATCCAGGTTCTACTATAATTCAATCTTCCATAATCTTTTTAAAGCAGATCAAATTAATGGACTTTAGCACAAAGTCACATAGCTGATAACTGCCATGCTTGTTGGCCACCTTTTTTTCAAAAAGTTTGCTTCACCTTATTCAATTAATGAGATATCTCCGATAAAATAAGTCACATTTTCCCGTTCTAAAATACTGGTATCCAAAAATCGTAGCATGTAACTGACACTACAAGTACTCATGGAACTAGACTATTTTAAGTCTGATTTTTATTATAGACTATATAAAATTATTAAAAATATATATTATGATAGGAACTAGCGGGCTTCATCCGCTATTTACGTTACAGATATAAAAATCATGTTTTTTTTAGGGAAAAAGAAATAAAAACCTATTTGACGATAGGTTTATAAAGACACATTTTGTATTTGTTATATTTCCGGGGATGAGGAGGGGGGGGGGGCTATTTTGATTAAATATCGCAATTAGTCTACATGGCAGATATAATTATGATAGACACTAGCGGGCTTCGCCCCTCTATGGCGCCTTATGGGTCCAGCTTCCATAACTCAGAAACTACCTTTCGGACATCAATGCAACAGATTCCAAACGTTATAATTAACTTAATAATCACCCTATATAGCATTAAAGTAAATTTATGAGTACTGCATACTATTTTTTTATCGTAATTTCTGAAGAGAAAAAATTATTTCGGTTCCATTCTTAGGTACCTACTGGTCTGAAAAATTTTGAAAAAGGGGGGAAGGAGGGGACATGAGACTGCTGTTTGTCAAACAACACAACGGGCTCTGGCTTATTCAACTTGGTTTTTGATGACTTCAATTGGAAGGTGGTTTGTTTAAAAGAGTGCGTTCCCTGCCCCATGAAAATTTGAACTATTGGTGCTACATCTATGTAAGGATTTAATAATTATAAATTAACATTTTGGGTTTATTAATTTAAGGATAAAGTGTTTTTAAAGGAATATCAAATGAAACCCTCTGTGCGATCTGCGATTATACTTACCCAGTTGTTTTTATATACAAGCTGCTATAAGGAAAATTGTAATAAAATAGTAAAAATTAAATCTGCATTAAATTCCATAAGTATCTTTTTTTTAATCATTTTATCACTAACCTCAAAAAAGTAATGATATCAATGCAAAAACCCTTGACGGGTTAAAAGTTTCTGACGCAGCACTTTATCTTATGCTCTAAGAATTTTAAATATGGAACTTAAAAATACTGATATCAAATTTTGAGTGACGTTATGCTATTTCTTAAAAAATATATTTGTATTTATTTCACCATTTTATTTTTGTTTTATTTATAATCGCATGTGCAAAAGTTATGTTCAACATGAAAAGCTGCATAAAATTTTATTCGATGTTGCTTTATCATTTACATCTCTCATAAATTCAAAATATGTGTTTTAAAGGATATGATATAAAATTTAAGTGACGCCTTGATGTGACTTTAAAAGGTTTGTTTTTTAAAATTCAATTTAAATTATTTTTGACTTGGTTAAAATATTTTTTTTACATCTACCCAATACTTTTAATTTTCCAATTCACTGTTAAATATATCACTTTCATTGAATCTATACTATGCATTGAAATGTATTTATTTCAATAAATTGATTTATCTTTTGTGTCACGCTATTCAAAATTGTGAGTAAGATTATTAGCATTTATTTCATGTTAGTCATTCAAGAGTTTCATTAATCAGAAAGGGAAAAGGGGAAGGGATTAATTTCAAAATTATCAAAACCAATAAGTAAAATTTACCTTCAAGTTTCTTGCAAGAAAGCATGTATTAAAAATAAGTTAATTAATTTTTTAATAAACAATACTTACAATCAACATAAATTACATTCATGAATTCATGAGTTAAACAAGATTAAAAGTTACTTCTTACCATTGCTGGACTACTAGTTTTAATGTCATTTTCATCTCGAAACGATCGTTCTGTTGATATATTAGTCGGGAGATTTCTATTCTGAGAATATTTAGGAGTGCTATGATAGTTCTTCTTATTATTAGAGTTAGAAACTTTTGTAGAAAAAACAATATCACATTCTGATTCTGAATCGGATTCCATCCCACCTGCTACAGTAGTCATTGCAAAAATCGAAATATTAATCAAAATATAGGATGAACAATTCGACAGTCGTTCGAATAAACTAAGTTTTATATACAAAACAGCAGCGGAATAAGACAATATTAACCATTCAATAAGCACTCTAACATTTAAAGCTTTACAGACACTTCAAATTTTACACAACTCAGCTGCGGTTTCGTATACAAATAAGAAAGTAGAAGTAATTGCTAAAACGAAGGGTATTTGAGAATTTTCACTAGTGAAAAAAAAAAAAGCGACCATGGTGGAAACATACATTCAGTACACCGAAAAAGAAAGAGATGTCGCTTTCTCAGCGCTATCTGGTGAGCAAAGGTTAAACTTATCGCTTCTGGAACACAATCTCAAGAACCACTGCGTCTAGAAGAAATAGTCTGGCAACAGAGACGCCATTTCAGAACCTTCTTCGGAAAGAGGTAGGCAAAAAATTTATTTGATCTTGTTGGACACATCTGAGAAGCAATTAATACCGTTTTATTCAGGGCCGGCGTAAGGAGGAGCGTGGTCCGATTGCAAACAATTTTGGCCGGCTGCAGATCCAGTTCTAGTGTAATAAGGTGACCATGCAGTGGCGTAGCTAAGCAGCGGGGGGGGGGGGGGGCAGTCCGCGCTGGGTATAACCTACAAAAAGATGACACCCGATCTTTATTTAAAAAAATATATTTACATAATCTTATAAAATTTTAGAAAATAATTCTGACGTAAATTGAAATTTCTAGCGCACCACGCAACAGAGTTAATTTTCTTTTCTGAAATTTTACACAGAATGTGTCTAAATTAGATACGCACCAGTAAACAAAAACCTACCTATCCAAGGAGTAGGCAGTGGCGCGCCCAGGATTATGCTTGGCGGGGGGGTAGTATGTTTTCGAGGTCTGCATGTGTCCAGATCTGGTCCGCAGTCGAGCTCGGTTCAATTTTCATTCATTTCACTCGACGGGGCGGGCAGGGTCTGGTCCTGACTTACATTTTTTCTGCTGACTTGAGCAGAGCCGTAACCAACCAGAGAAGCCAGTCGGAGCTTCGAAAATTTTTGATGTGGGGCTAATTCTGAATGCTTGTAACATGTTTGACAATAATATACTGTTTTTAAAATGTATCTCAGTTTGCGCGGGTTTTGGTGTGATTCTACCGGGTGTCCCAAAAAGGACTGACTGATTTTAAAATTCAATAACTTCCAAACGGTGGCAGATATTAAAAAAATTCTTGCAGGAGGGTTATGCATAAAGTCAAAAGTTTTTTTACAGTGATTTTCGATTTTAGTTCGAATTACAAACAATAGATGGCGCTGCGATCTATAGAGGTTAAATTCAGGCTCGATTTTTGGTACTTCGTGGCCCGGATAATACATTTCCATCTCCTTTTTCTGAATGGAACGACAGAAAGAACCAAAAATCGAGCCTGTATTTAGCGACTATTGCTTACAGCGCCATCTATTGTTTGTAATTCGAACTAAAATCGAAAATCACTGTAAAAAAACTTTTGACTTTATGCATAACCCTCCTGCAAGAATTTTTTTAATATCTGTCACCGTTTGGAAGTTATTGAATTTTAAAATCAGTCAGTCCTTTTTGGGACACCCGGTATATTTGGATAATTTTAAAGTGTGTTTGTAATCAAGCAATTTAAAGTTTTATTGTTATATTATTAAACTATTATGAAGGTTATAAGGGGCGCAACAGGTTGCACGGTGGCTCAGTCCGCACTGCCTATATCTCGTTATGATTCTGGTCTTGAGAAATGTTACAACATATAAAGTTCTGTCTGTAAAATGTTCAGTTCATAAATAAAGTACGATGCTCTCATAAAACATTTCGTCAAAAAACGAAACAAGAACAGGCAGTAAGTTGCCGAAACACACCTGTGATTCGAAGATATTTTTCTGTTATTTGAAGAATTTTTGACTAGAAAATTTGTAGAAATTTCAGGCTCCCGAATATTTCGTGCTTTGAGGGGGGAAAGGACATATGTTTTAGAAACCCACTTGGCTTCGTTCCAAATTTATACCGGGTGTGGATAGTTTTACGTAAGATGTGTTACTTCTAAAATGATATTGTGACTTCCTAAAAACTTAACAAATATTTATTCTCAATCTTCATGAGCATATTCCAAGATATTATTAGGATCTCTCCTTCATAGCTTCTTCTCGAAGCGAACATTATTACACAATATCGTTACATCGGTTCGGTGGTTCAATCATACAACAAACACTGAAGTGTTCTCTTCATTTCACTTCAAAGTGGGGGTTATCGAATTAGCAGCGACACCTGCCTTTTATTTCACATTTTCGACACTCCCCACCTGATAATTGCCAAAATTATCACACTATATTTTTAATCTAATTTTACCAATAATTATTGAAACCAATATACATGTCAAAATTATGCTATATGGAATTATTCAAAACAATAGATTTTAAAAGTTTTACCTTTAAGAAAATCTGAAATAAAGCACTAAATAAACAATCATAATATAATTACAAAACATATGTTTCTTACCAATATATACAACATAAATATACCTGGCCAGGATTTTTGCAAGAAACTTTCATAAAATAACACAATAAATGCAAAATTAAATAATATCAGTATTTACAGTATAGCTAAATATATTACAGTTATAATACAGTAAAAGAATAAGTTATTAATGTTATTTACATAAACACAATACTAAAATTAAATATTGTTATATTTACAGAAAATTTATTTACAAAATTATTTTATTAATCAGCAATTTCAAAAGGATATATAAGTTGAATAGGTCGTCTTAAATTTCCCTTTTTGGTCTTGACGACACAAGACCTGACTAGTCCATCACGACCTCTATTGACATCGATAATTCGTCCTAAGTTCCATAGGAACTTTGATTTACTTGCACCTTCAATTAAAACAAAGTCATCGATAATTCGTCCTAAGTTCCATAGGAACTTTGATTTACTTGCACCTTCAATTAAAACAATGTCATTGACTTTCAAGTCTTTTTGAGCATTAGGAGTTCCGAAAGAATGCAAGCTTTTAGTTGCTAGTAAATACTCAGTCTTCCATTTCTTCCAAATCTGGCTCAAAAGTTTTGTTTGATACGTTTTTCTTTTAATTAGGCTAGTCCTAGTTATAGAGGCGTTAAACAGTTCGTTAAAGTTAAAGGGGTATCCTACCTTGTGTCCAGCAAGCAGGAAATGGGCCGGTGTTAGCGGCTCAGGCTCAGAGGAATCATCATAAATGTATGTTAGTGGTTTGTGGTTGAGAACATTTTCCACCTCTACAAGCAGAGTCATAAGCTCTTCAAAAGTAAGCAAAGCTTTTCCTAAGATTTTTCTTAGGGGGTCTTTAACACTTTTCATCAGCCTCTCATAGAAACCTCCCCACCATGGGGCAAGTTCAACGATGAATTTCCATGTTATTCCTTCTGAAGAGATAAAATTTTGGAAATCCTGGTGCTTAAGTATGTCAAAGAAATATTGAATTTCTTTATTTGCACATTTGAAGGTTTTGGCATTGTCGGAGTAGAATATACGACAGTTTCCTCTTCGGCTAAGAAAACGTCTAAGTGCCAATATGAACTTTTTAGTTGATAAGTCTGAAACTAGTTCAAGGTGAACAGCACGTGTCACAGCACACGTGAATAGAGCTATGTAAGCCTTTTCGGTGTTGTCACCATTTTTTATATAAACAGGATCGGTGAAGTCTACTCCAGAGACGGAAAATACCGGGGTTTCTGAGATTCGATCTCTGGGAAGTTGCGCTGTCATTTGTTTTGCTGGTTTCACTGCATATTTTCGACATATGAGGCATTTGTTAATGGCTTTTTTAACTGATTGCCTCCCTTTGGGAATCCAGTAGTTCTCACTCAATTTACATAGTGTAGCTGCAACACCACTATGAAGCATTTTGTTGTGCTCTCGTAATATTAGCAGTTCTGTAAATCGAGAGTCCTTTGGCAGGAGGATTGGATGCTTTTCTGCATAAGTATATTTACTCTCGTCCAGTCTTCCCTTTATTCTTAATAAATCGTTTTCATCAAGAAACGGTGCTAATGATAGTAAGCCAGATTGTTTTGGAAGCTCACTCGTCGATTTAAGCAAATCAATTTCTGGTTTATAAAATCGTTTCTGGACCGACTTAATGAAGAATGTTTCCGCATCTTGAATTTCATCGGCAGATAAGGGACCATCGTTTCCAGGTAATTTTCTAACTTTCCTTACAAAGCGTTTAACCCATGCAATTGTTCGAAGTAGTTTTAGCATACTACTAAAGTTTTCTAAATTTTTTATGAGCTCATTGTTTTTGTACCTGAAGTACGCGACAGCTCCATATGCTTTGTCACTAGCATTGCAAAAAATATGTATAGTTACTTCTGTTGGATAGGCTCCTTCCAGAAAATATTTTCTATCGACTGATATGTTTTCCAAATCTTGAACGTCCACTAACCAGTTTCTAAATTCAATATCTAGGTCTTCGGGAAGTTCTTCGTCCCATCCTAGCCCTTTTAGCCATATTCTCTGCATTAACAGCTTAATTCTGATTATAAAGGGGGCTATATATCCAGCGGGATCATAGATTTTTGCTGCAGCACGCAGGACTGATCTTTTAGAGGCCAAACTAGTGTTACTTGTAACATTCTGAAATTCCAATGAATCAATTTTTATAAGGTCTTTATTAGTGTCCCATTCCAGTCCCAATAACATAGACCGCTCAGATGGGTTATCTAACATACCGTTTTGTTGCCACAATTCTTTTAACTCGGTCGAATTTGAATTAAATTTACGTAAGTTCATGCTAGCGTCCTTAAGTATAGTGTTAGCACTGGATGAAAGGTTAAAAGCATTTTCAGCTGTATCTGCCCCAGAATAAAGATCATCAACGTACATGGAGTTATTTAACATTTCAAAAACCTCAGGATAAAATTCCTTATATCTTTTAATGTGTGCCTTAATTGTGGCCGCTAAGACAAAAGCGCTACACCTAATTCCAAAGGGTAAACGTGTCATATTCATTACCTTAAAGGAGTTAGAGTCACCATTGTTAAACCAAAGAAATTTTAAGTATTTTCTATCTTCTTTTGCTATTTCTATCATTAAGTATGCTTTCTCAATGTCGGAAGAAAAAGCAACTTCATATGTTCGAAATTTAAGTATCACGTCTAATAAATTAGGATTTAAATTTGGACCTGATACCAAAACATCATTTAAAGATTTCGAATGATTTTCCTTTGATGACGCATCAAAAACTATCCTCACGCGCGTAGTTTCTTTATCTGGTCTCAAACAGCCTTATGAGGCATATAGTATCCAGACAATAACGCATCATTTTTAGATTCTTCTACAATTCCCTCACGAAACTGCTCATCGATAACTTTCTTATACTCAGCGCATACTACTTTATTTTTATTCAATTTTTCTTTCAAATTATCGAACCGCTTTTTAGCAATGCAAAAATTATTATTAATTTCATGTGAACCTGAATCCCAAATAAGATTAGTTGTGTACCTATTATTTTTGTATTGTAATTTTCTCTCAAAATCTTCCATTAATAATTTATCCTTTCGAGATAATTCATCACTCTCATCCGAAATTCCGATAGAATCAATTTCCCAAAATATTCTTAAATCATTTAATTCAACCGCATTTTTCATTACTGCAATATTTTGAGAACAACTATTTCCTTTTCTCAATTCCTGTCCCGTAATTACCCATCCAAAAACCGTTTTTATAGCTCCTGAGTCATTATTAATGGATATTCGTTCGTTTAAAATAAATTCCCAAAACAAGTCTGATCCAATTAGCATTTCAACATTCATCAAATCTTTTCCTACACAAGCATCAGCCATTTCCATTTTATTATCCCTCATAAATTCCCTAATTTGTGCAGATGGTTCGTACAACTCGGCACCAGATATCTGAGGAACAACAAGTGCTCGGATTTTCGCCTTGAAAGATTGATCTAAGCTTTTAATTTCTACTTCTACTATTGGATATACTTTCTCTACCGCACTTTGCATTCCGAAAGAATACACTGATAAAATCTCCTGACCTACTGGCTTTAAACTCAAAGCATTCACTAAATCTTCACTGACAAATGACCGCTGACTCCCATTATCTAAAAGTATTCTAGTTAATTTTGAATTGAAATCAGAACTCGCAACTACTTTACATGTTTGCAAATATACATTTTTAGAATGCGTCACATTATTATTACAATACGAAACAGAACTAACAATTTCGGAACTAGAATTGTTTACATTTACTGTCGCCTCAAATCCATAATTAGGAGATTCAGAATTTTGCCGCGTATTGCTTATTTTATCCTCCCGAGCGGCATTTAACCCTCTGCTGTCTTTTGTGCAAATAGAACCATGGTGATATTGATTTTTACATTTAAAGCAAGACAATTTACTTCTACATTTTTTGCTGTTGTGGAAAAGTTTAAAGCATTTAAAACAGCGATTAGAATTTTTCAATATCTTAAACTTATCTTGCGGGGGTAAGCTACATTTGAATGAATCATGGGGAGAAGAACAAAATATGCATGATAGAATTTGTGCATTAAGAGCGCTAGCAGAACTCGAACCCTTAAAATAATTTTTACTACCTTGTTTATCGGGGGGACCTGTATACTTTCGTTTAGTATCTTTAAAATAATTTAGCATAAGAGAAGATTCCCGACACTCAATTTCGATTTTTAAATATCTCAATAGTTCTAAAACATTAAACTCATTTTCATCTGATTTTTCTAAACGTTTTCTATTAAAATTTAGAGCGAGATCATCTGGGATTAATCTAATCAGAATGGGATACAAAAGATGACCGTACATTTCAGTCGTTACATTTAACGACTCTAAACTTCGAATTTGAATTTCAACAATGTCATATAATTTTCTTAACTCAAATATATTAGTCGAGTCCTTGACGGGATTAAGGTTTAACAATTTTGACATATGCCCGTTAACAACTAATTCCTGTCTACCAAATCTTTGTTTTAGTAATTTTATTGCTTTTTCATAATTTTCCTCTGACAAAGCAAATCCGTTTACAACATTGAACGCGACCCCTCCTAAAAGAGTTTTTAAATATGAAAATTTATCTATTTTTGACAAATTTTCGTTTTTATCAATAGAGCTTTGAAACTGATTCCAAAATTCCATCCATAAACATGGATCACCATAATATTTTGCAATCGCGATTTTAGGTAATTTCACTGTTACATTATTAAAGTTTAAACTATTATTTCCTGCATTTTCAGGTGATTCGCTAGGTTTATTAGATATAACCCTTTGCGGTGTACTATCAGGACTGGAGAGCGTAATTTGTTTCGATTCCTTAATAATTTTTATCCTCGCATTAATTCTGCTTATCCAAGTCGTTATTTTTTGATTATATTCGATGGCACTCTGCACTTCACTCTCAAATTCTTTATCTTCATTAATTAAATTTTTAATTTCATTATCAAAGGTTTTTAATTCTTTACTCATTTGATCTAAATAACCAACATATTCTTCTAGCGAGCTCTCTGTACATTTTTCCAAATCATCACTTTCCAATTTATTTATATATTTAGTTACCGCTGTTCTCAAAACAGCCCTTTCTTTCTTAAATTTCAGTAAATCATTCATTTTTATTTACTTACATTGTATATCAATCAGCATAAGTAATCAAGTTTCTAATCATTAAATTATACAGTTTTTTTTTTCTTATATCACATTATTAAATTCGAACAGCAACTTTCGTTTTCAAATAAAAACGAATCAGAGCAAGAATTTATATTCAAAACAAACAGCATATTTTTTTCTACTACTTAACAAAGTTACTTTTTTTTCTTTTGTTATTTATTGCGAATAAAATGTTTTCAATCAAAATAATTAAATGACCTTACTTCCTTCCCGGCCGATGCACCATTTAGAAACCCACTTGGCTTCGTTCCAAATTTATACCGGGTGTGGATAGTTTTACGTAAGATGTGTTACTTCTAAAATGATATTGTGACTTCCTAAAAACTTAACAAATATTTATTCTCAATCTTCATAAGCATATTCCAAGATATTATTAGGATCTCTCCTTCATAGCTTCTTCTCGAAGCGAACATTATTACACAATATCGTTACATCGGTTCGGTGGTTCAATCATACAACAAACACTGAAGTGTTCTCTTCATTTCACTTCAAAGTGGGGGTTATCGAATTAGCAGCGACACCTGCCTTTTATTTCACATTTTCGACATATGTAAAATTTACGTTTCTATCACAAAAGTACTTGAGTCTAGAAAAAAAAGACAAATGTTTCTTAGCCTTGGAAAATATAATATAATCGCGAACGAAAATATATAATAAATTCTTCCAAGTTTTTCATGATTTCGAAAAGTATTCTTTATCTGTAGAAATCTCCGAAACCAACATATTTTCGAAATTTAAAGAAGTATCATTAAAACAAAATTTCTTTTGCTGCCACTGACTTTCAGAAAGTTTAATGTGTAATTTTTCTAGTATGTTAATCAGTTTTTTGAACAGGGATTTTCCATTTTTAGAGAGCTATCAATTCTCAATTAAACATTTTCATGTTTAACAAACATGATACAGTAACAGCATGAGTATTAACACTAAAATGAATATTATGTTGTTACTCTTGCATGTATAAATTCAATCACGCATGAAAATGCTTAATTGAGAGCTGATTACATCATAAAATACCTATATTCAAGTTTGAGAAAACTTATTCATACGCTATAAAATTACTCGGAAACGTTTCCGAAAATCTGTGGCAGCAAAGAAGCTTTTATAAATGCTTCTTTTAATATCGAAAATATATTGGTTTCTGGGATTTCTACAGATGTAGAAACAATCCTCTACAATGCTTTTAACCACTTCAACGGAGAGCTTCTGATAGAAAATCTACCCCATACTATCAGTTGCTTAAGCTAAGCATTGCACTCGAAAGGCTGTTTTTGGATTTGCCATAGATTCGTCTTAAAATTTAAAATTTTCTTTTTGATTAAAAAGTTTAGTGCTGCCATCTAGTGGTATTAAAATACATTAAAACCTCTCAATAAAAGACAGCTCGGGAGCGCAGAATTAATCCGCTATTCGGAAGTGTCCGAGATAAAAATGTACAAATATATAGGCGTTGGTAATCGAAAAAGTGTCCGCTGTGCAAGAGTGTCCGTTATGGAGATTTACTGATAGTTGACTAAAACTGCTAACTGCTAGATTAAACGGATTAACCTAAAAAAAATAAAAGTGAGGAAAGATGTAAGGAAATAGAAAGTATGGAATATAAAGAAAGAAACATTCAATTAACTCATGTGTTAAAGGCAAATTTCTAGAAAATTTTCATGATATTTTGAAAAAATATCTTCAGATATAATTGCAAATTTAGTTTGAATTTTCGAAATGACATTAAAATATGTCCTTGTAAATTAAGATTCTTTCAACTATGATGCGATTTATTCTCTTCCGCAGTTCAAGAATGATTATTGGCAATAATTTTGCTCAGTGCCTGATTACCAATAAAGCACATGAAGAATGAGCAGGGCCGAAACTAACCTTTTTTGCACCTGGGGCAAACATGGATTTTGGCGCCCCCCTCCCCCCTCTTCCTCCGCAAAGTATATTTACAAAGAGAATTTTACTAATTATTTAATAGCGAACTTAATTTAAAATTTAAAATATGTAATCATAAAATATGCAATACTGAACTACGTAATTAAAATCTTGTAAACGGAATCAAAAAGAATAAAAAAAATTTCCGCTTTACACATTATCCTTATGTCATATCATCCTTAGATTCTTCTATGCTTTGGCATACCCCTGACAGGACGATTTTAACAGTACCGTGCTAAACATAGACGTGAGAAAAATCGACACACAAAATCTTCATTTGGTGCCCCCTCTTTCTGGCGCCCGGGGCACATGCCCCTCTCCTCCCCCCTTAGTTTCCTCCCTGAGCGTGAACTTCCCGTCTAAAATTCAAGAGGGAGCACAGAATGACTGTAAAACTGGGCCTCTAATTTCCATTTTAAATCCTTTTTTACATTGCATTTTTATTTATTTATTTGGAGGAACCGATTGCCTAATCCAAGAAATTATCCACACTACTTCAAGAAACTTATCTAACCGGGAAATTTGAATGCGACTGTTAACCAGGGTTGTGCAAAATTTTAATTAGATTGACGATTGAAAACTAACGATTATTTTTTTAATCATGACTAAAGATTGACTGATTACACTTAGTTTCAATCTAACTCATAGACTAAAGATCAGTGATTGTTTTAATGTAATCAATGCTTTGATTACGATTAAATCAATTCAATCCTACTCATAGACTAATTACCAATGATTATTTTGATGTAATCGCTTGCTTTTTTACGATTAAATCATTTCTCAATCTAAATAGTCAATCTAATGAAGGCTTTATGATTAAAAACTTCATGTATTGTTCTGGCTTTGATTCCTTTATTTATTTTTTTTTTCAAGCTTCTTCTGGTTTAATCACCTCTGATCGCTGCTAGGCTCCTGCATCGGGTCTTGTCTTGGACCGGGTTGTCTTTAAATATTTTGGATTTGGTTCGGTTTCGAGTAGGTTTTGATTCTTTCTGGTCGGACTCAGTATGACTCGATTTAAAAAAAAAAAAATTCTGAAGATTTTTCGAATGAAGAAACCTATATATGAATACAATGAATGCATAAGTGCTCATTTTTATACAGAATCGATAAAATTGATATCTACCTTATACATATACAGATAGATATAATCCTAAAAACGATTTTATGACATGAATCTGTGAAAATATTTTATGAAACTACTGATTAAACGAATACATGCTAAATGCGGTATTTGTGGAACGCTACTATAATGTAATTTTAGTATTTTGTTACAATCACTTACAGCAATTCTTTCTCCTGAAAAGTGTGTATCTAGAGTATATGCATATATAGAGGGGAGGGGGGGGGGTTGTAGTACAGGTCCAAAAGAATACGAATATATGTTAGCACATCTTTAGCGGTTAGTTTTCTTTAATTTTTAAACAGGAAGTTCCTCCGGTGGGCGTTACTCTAGCATGTTTCCCTATATAATTGAAATATTCGTATTTGTAATATAAATGAATGTATTTAACCCTTAACCGGAAACGTGCCGTCTGTGAGACGGTTGCGTCTACATATCTACCCTTTACACAAAAATGAACGCGTCCTCAATCCTATCACACAATTTAATCCTTACGCTACTGGTCCTTTGCCTCCTCCACCCATTTGCAACACCTGCGCATTTTTAGTTATTGAAAGAAAAAATATTTTATTTTCAACGCAGTCTGTGAGACGGCATGTTTCAGTTTATGTAATTTCTTGCTGTGGGGTATTGATATGGAGGATCTCTCAAAGTGGGTACGCTACAGTGGTAAAAAAGTGATAAAACTGCTTTGAGATTGTTTGATGAAGTAGTAAGTGACATAAGCGATATTGAAAGTATTTCAGATGATGAATATATAAATTCTGAACACGAAAATGACTCAACATTGTCAAAAATGCATAAAAAATGCAGATATTTAGAACATGCTGCAATATTTACTATTAAATGTTTTGTTAATTTTACTGCGTAATATTTTTTTCTAATTCATATCGTATCGAAATATATAAAAATATTAGCATTTATTTAATTATTATGACGAAAATTTTATATTTTGAACAATAATGTGTAATTTCAAAATATTTTCTGTTTCCGCCATTCAAAACTTATTTTTATGCTGTCATATTAAACTAGTATGTTGTGGCCATCACAAAACTTTCTTCTATCTCATACATGTCAATACTTCAAAATTCACTATCTGAGTGCCAAATTAAATGGCAATGTGTGTTCATCATGAGAATTCTAAAAATATGAAATTCCGTGCATTAGTTCTCGGGGTATGACTGTAGCTGAAATCGTGTAAATCCAGCAAAATGCAGCATAGCAGCGCCACCTATTGGGTTATTTACACCAGAACCCAATTATCACCAACTTATGTCAACGTGTAACTGAATATGAAGTTTGAGGAAAATTCGTGCATTAGTTCTTGAGATAGGGGTATTGCGCAAATCACGACAAATGCAGCATAGAAGCGCCACCTATTGAGCGATTTGCAACAACACATAATCAGCAGCAATATTAATCAAGTTATACTTAAATCTGAAGTTTGATGAAATTTCGTGCATTAGTTCTTGAGATAGAGCTATTGAGGAAATAGTTCAAAATACAGCACAGCAGCGCCACCTATTGGGCGATTTACACCAACACCTAATCAGCATCATTTCATATGAAGGACTAACTAAATCCGAAGTTTGATGAAAATGTGTGCATTAGTTCTTGAGGTAGAGCTACTGCGAAAATTGTGTAAATCCTGCAAAATGCAGCATAGTAGTGCCACCTGTTGGGCGATTTACACCAAAACGTAAACAGCATTCATTCATGTCAAGGACTAACGGAATCTGAAGTTTCATAAAAATCCGTGCATTAGTTCTTGAGATAGAGCTTTTGCGGAAATCCTGCAAAATGCTACATAGCAGCGCCACCTGCAGGGCGATTTACACCAAAAACTAATCAGCATCAATCTATATCAGGGACTACCTGAATATAAAGTTTTATTAAATTCCGTGCATTAGTTCTTGAGATAGAGCGCCCACAAAATTTGTGTCACACACAGACAGACAGACAGACAGACGAACAGACAGACAGACTCACAGACAGACATTTTGTAAAAACATGTTTTTTGGAATCTCTGACCCATAAAACGTGTAAATCCGTCAAAAACTGTAATTCGAAAATTTTCATGAAACCAATACTTTCTTCTTGTAAAGATAGAAGAAAGTAAAAATTGGTCCTGTAAATGCATTACTATTAAATATTAAGTGTTTAAGTTCACTATTTGGTAAATTATTAAGAGTTATTTTCCTTTTAAAATTTTATAGAAATTTTTTTAATAATGGTATTGTTTCTAATCGAAATATTTATTGTTTCATTGTTCATTGTTGTTTCATTGTTCAATTGTTTGTTATTATATATATTTATATTGTCCCACAACTTTATTTTAATTCTTATATTCCGTGATAGAGGGCGATTTCTTTTTCTTCCTTGCTCTTTTTTCCTTTTCTTCTTTTCTTTTTTTATTCACATTTGATATAAAACAAGCGGTGGCAAAAAAAAAAAAAGACTACGTAATCCAATTACAAGATATGAAATTATGATATGGGACTAGATTATAAACGATAGTTATATAAATGACTCCTCTGCCTCGGCATAACTTATTACGATATGAGCAGCAGAGTAAAATTTTTCATTTTTGCATTAATTTAACGTCATTGAGTTCCGAAATGAAATTAATGCGAAGTTAAAGCTTAAAGAAAGTACTTTTAAAATATTTTGGTAGGATCCCTCCCCCCCACCCCCAGCATACTAAATCTGATGACATAAAATGACGTCATGTAGTACAATTGAGACACACTTTTTCATTGTATTATCCTACTAGCAAACCCCGCGGCTTTGCTCGCGTAATAGTTGAAATATGCCAAGTGAATAACTATTTTTTATTAGAAGAACACTTTTTGAAATAATTTAAAATTTACAAATTAAGCCACAGTTTGACTAAAATTCATTATAACAGTGCAATAGATAGAAATGAGATTTTAATTAATAAGAAGAACTAAAACTAATTCCAATTAAATGATAATTTAGAATGTATTTTGGACATTTATGCTCATTTCAGTATTCATTTGAAGATTTGAATTTTTTAGAAACCATCTTAACACATTTACATCTTAAAATTAACCATCATGTTAAATTCCAAGCTTCTTGTCTAACAGTCTACCACCTCTCTGGTGATAATGGCACCAACATAAAATGCCGAAAGAGAGTTGAAATAGAACGTCTCGAAAAATGTTGAAACAGAGACTGTCACCATTAATTTGCTAATATTAACCTTGTAACATATTATTCAGATTCCAGGGTGGAAACTATCTTATGTTACGAAATAAAACTCGATAACTTATCATCGATTAATAAGTTTTAATATTTACATCCTATTTACATGTTACTATTTACAAAATAACTCAGTTAATTTAAAATACAGCATAGCACAAATGCCTTGTCGGCAACCACTTTGTAAACATTCTTTCCTCTCTCTCGTAAAGTCTAATTTACTCAGCTTGCCAGTTCTTTTGAAGGAAAAGAAAAAAAAAGAAAAGGAGAATAAATATGATGGAGTGCGTATTGTTTGAGCGTTACACTCTTCCCCTCACACTGCATTACTGGTCCCTCAGATGCAGTGTGCATTTCCTGGGTGGATTCCTTCGGGATGCTTTCTGGTGCCTAAAATCCTCTATGGCTCTCGTGTTTTGTGGCCCTTTCGTAAATATTTGCTGGCTGGGCGTCTGATGTTTCCCGGGTCTGCCTCTAGGACGAATAAAGCCTTTAGAAGATCCACCATCATCTTGCGTGTAAGGACACAAAGCTGATATATGATAATTTCCTAAGGGAGAAAAGGGGTTTTCTTTAGTGGCAATGGTATAAGAAGTAGGAGATCTTTGTTTTAAAATAACATATGGGCCATCTCGACGGGGCATGAATTTAGTTGTTTTGTTATTTTTCTTTTGACTAATCGGATGCAAAGTAACCCAGACGTGGTCACCTGGTTTATATTGTTCAGAAGCTTTTAAATGTTTGTCAGCATAATATTTATGCTTATCTTGGCTTTGTTCTATGCGATCTCTTATCTGCATAGTAATTTTAGCAAAGTTTTTTAAATAAGGAGTTATTTCGGGTATGAAATTATCATTCGCAATTACAGGGCGTAAGTCATGAGCAACATCATCGGAGGTACGTAATTCACGACAGAACATTAAATATGCAGCTGTGTGACCTGTGGAACTACATCTTGCAGTATTAAGGGCAAAACGGATTACTGGTAATTTTTCACTCCAAGTTGTATGATCATCTCCAACTAGCATCGCTAAGCGGGGTTTTAGATCTCGGTTTTTTCTTTCAACCGGATTTTCTTGAGGGTGGTACACCGGAGTTAAACTTTGATCTATCTTTAAGAGAAAACAAACTTGTTGCATCACAGCACTGATGAATTGCGGACCATTGTCGCTAATGATTTTTCTTGGAAAACCATATCTTAAATACACTTCCTCAATTAAGGTAACAGCACATTCCGTGGCTGTTGCGTTATTTAATGCAAAAAGTTCTACCCATTTTGTGCTACAGTCTTCAATTATAAAAATCCACTTTTTCCCATCTGCTGTTTCTGGCAAGGGTCCAAATAAGTCTATTGAGAGGGTCTCAAATCTTTGACTATGAACAGGTGTTTGTAAAAGTCCAGCAGGTTTTTGGTTACTCGCTTTATAACGAATACACTCTACACAATGTTTAACATAATCTGCGATATCTTTTCTCATTCCGGTCCAGTAATATCTCTGGGATACTCTGTAATAGGTTCCCTCGGCTCCATAATGGCCTGCGGTCGGTGAATCATGGTAATTCTTCAAGACTTCTTTCCGTTCTTGAACAGGAACAACCAATTGTGCTTCTTCTGAATCTGATTCTGGAGAGTAACGATATAAGACTCCTTGGTTTAAGAGGTAACCACGTTCAGTCCAATTAGCAAAATCTGTATTATTTTCTTTAGATTCAAACGCTACGATAATTTTCTTTAAATCTTCATCCTTTAATTGCTCTTCTCGGATATCTTTAGGAGATCTAATAGGCATATCAATCGAAATTGTGCAAATTTCACAAGAAGGTTCTTCATGACTGCAAATAGGTCGAGACAACATATCAGCAACAACGTTTGCTTTTCCAGGGATATATTCAATCTTGAGGTTGAAAGATTGTAACTGCAAAGCCCATCGGGCTAGTCTGCCTGACGGTGACTTTAAACTCATCAGCCATTTTAGGGGTTGATGATCGGAGGCAACTATTATTTCATGTCCTTCAATATAGCCACGGAATTTATTTAAAGCCCAAATGACAGCAAGTGCTTCGCGCTCGGTGGTAGAATAGTTTCTTTCTGGTGCAGTTAACAAACGACTTGCATATTCTATTGGATGCTCTTCTTCTCCCTGACCCTGGAGGAGGACAGCACCTAGAGCATATCCACTGGCATCTGTACGAAGAAGATAGGGCTTGGTCGGATCATTTTGTTTTAGTACTGGAGGATTGATTAATGAACTTTTCAATGTTTCGAAAGCGCTTTGTTCTGCTTCTTCCCACTTCCAAGTTGCATCTTTCTTCGTAAGATTACTTAGAGGTTTAGCTATATCTGAAAATTTGGGAATAAAACGTCTGTACCAGGAGCAGGACTGCAAAAAAGATTGAACTTGTTTTACAGACTTAGGAGGAGGCATTTGTTGAATTGCAGCGGTTTTTCCAGGATCAACTTCGATTCCAGAGCTTGTTATCCAATGTCCTAAATATTTAACACGGGGGCAAGCAAAATTGCATTTTTCACGATTAACATACAATTTGAATTCTGATAGTTTATTAAAAACTGCTTCTAAGTCAGACAAATGTTTCTCAAAACTTTCCGACAAAATTATAATATCATCTAAATAAGACAATATAAAGATGTCTTTGAGGGACTTTCTAAAGTTATCTATTAATCTCTGAAAGGTTGCTGGGGCATTTTTCAATCCAAAAGGCATTCTAATGTACCGAAAAGCTCCGAATGGACAAATAAATGCAGTTTTGTCTCTATCAGCAGCATTTACTTCAATTTGGTGGTATCCAGACTTCAGATCAATAGTGGTCATATAAGGGGTATGTTTGGCTTCATGGAGCAAATCATCTATTCGCGGTAATGGATAATTATCTGTCTTTGTGATGGCATTCAATTTTCGATAATCGATGCAAAGGCGAATTTTTCCATTTGGTTTTGGGACCAATACTACAGGAGAGGCATAAGGAGACTCGCACTCTTCGATTATACCCTTAGAGAGTAATTCGTCTAATTCTTTACGCAAAATTTCCTTTCTCGCAGGTGACATGCGGTAAGGGGGTACTGCTACAGGAGGATGTGATCCAGTATCAATATAATGTTTAACTTTAGGTGTAGTCTCTTCCCCTAGTTGGAAGCTACTAGTAAATTTTTCAAGCAGTTCATTCAACCTAACTTGTTGCTCTGAAGTGAGATGTCTACCTTCATCTTCTCTAAGAAAAACGGTGTCTAATTCAACGGATTTTATCGCTAATTCACTGGGAGGCCTATGTGTATCTTCAGCGAATCTATATTTCCACCTACATCTATCAGCAAAGAACCATTCTTGATTTACTACATCCAAAACAATTTTTGCTTTGCGTAAAAAATCGATTCCTAAAATTGTACGATTATTTCTGGCATTCGGCAGAGCATAAAGTGTTGTTTTAATGTCGCGACCTTCAATTTTAACATGAGCTTCTGTTTTATAAACTTCGGTAGTGTTTTGTAGCCCATCCGCTAAGACTACGATCATTTGCGGTTTTTCAAACTTCACACCTTGGTCTTTTAATAAAGAATACAAACCTTCACCCGCAACGCAATGTGTTGCGCCAGTGTCAGCACAAGCTGTGCCAGAGAGACCATTTATGCTTATTTTTACCAATAATGTTGGTGATGTTTGCATATTACATGTACGAAATTCTAGTGATTGAAAGTGCACCGATACATTTTTCGGAGAACAGGTTGGACACTTGGATTTAATAACTCCCTGGTTTCCACAACCATAGCAACTTAACATTGGTCGATTTAAATTTGAAGGGTAATTAATTTTATTTCTCTTGGACTCTTTTTGATTGCCAATTTTACCAAAATCATTTCTTTTAAAATCTAAAGGCGTTTTTTCAAAGCGATTAGAATTCTCGACCTCACTGATTTTATTTGATCTCTTTATTTCTACTTTGTGTGACCTCAAATTATCATATAAATCTAACTTTTCAGCTAATTCAACAGGATCTGTTAAATTCTCCCATTGATCTAAATAATGTTCTTTACAATCGGGGGAAACCTTTTTCTTTAATTGGTCAGCAATAATTAATTTCGATAATTTTTCAAAGGAATTTATATTTAATTCAGATAGCCATCCCTCAAAATAGCTTCTAATTTCAAAATAATATTCTTTCCAGCTAATATCGGTTCGCTTTGGATGTCGACTAAACAAAACTCTAAACCTTTCTGCAGTTAACTTGAACCTCTGCAACAATATATCTTTAATATAAGAATAATCCTCAAATTTTTCTTCCGGTTCACGCGCTATTAATTTACCGATTTCATTTGGAAGGACTCCAATTAAATACGTGATCCACAGTTCTTTAGAAACCTTTAAAAGTTTCATTTGCCTCTCAAAAGTTATTAAAAATAAATTCATATCATCCTTTTCAGGATTGAAATCGGGTAAAACCTTTTTCAAGTCAACGCGTATTGAAGAAGTTTCTAGAGGGTTGCTTGTATTTGCAACAACATCTCTTGTTCCTGCTTCTAACCTGAGCTTCTGTAGCTCAAATTCTCTTTCTTCGGCTAAACGTTTCTCTTCCTCAAGAGTCTTTCTTTCTTCTACGATATTTTCATAAATTCCCTGTACAAAATCTATGTTATCTTTAAATGCCTCACTATTTACAATTTTATCACGTAATTCGAGGACTTTATCATCGCTACTTACTTCTACTTTTAATTCTGAAGCTAATGTGATTAAATCAATTTTCTTACCCTTTGAAAGAAACGCCATCATTTGAACTAAATATGTTTTAGCTAACTTCAAACTTAATTCGTGTTACGAATAACTCTTAGCAAAATACGTAATTTTTAACATATATAGAACATAAATAACATATAATATCTTTCAAAACTCAATATAATGACACCAACTATTTGCCTTTTTTTTTTTTTTTTTTTCTTACACAATAATATCAATCATATAATAATTAAATAATGCCAAGCACTCATTTACAATAACAACTTCATAATAAATAGCTCAGTGCAACTATATAAATGTATAAAATAAAGCAAACGATTTTTATTTTTCAAAAATAATTATTAGAATTATTTCTCTTATGAATATCTTCATTTAATTCAGATACTAAAATACTTGAAGCTGCAGACGACTTTTCGTATTTCAATTCTAGGAAAATAATATTCAGGCTGAATAGAACAATTCCAAAATATTTCGATTCTGGACGAATCAAATACAATTTTCAAAAATCCATAGATTCCGGATGAATCAAAAGTACTTTTGTATAAATTTTTGTACTTTAGTATCTAAATTTTCTTATTAAAACAGTTTAACTCAATTTAAAATAATACTTATCTTCATATCTTGCTTCTATTCGTGCCCCACGTTGGGCGCCACTTCTGTAACATATTATTCAGAATCCAGGGTGGAAACTATCTTATGTTACGAAATAAAACTTGATAACTTATCATCGATTAATAAGTTTTAATATTTACATCCTATTTACATGTTACTATTTACAAAATAACTCAGTTAATTTAAAATACAGCATAGCACAAATGCCTTGTCGGCAACCACTTTGTAAACATTCTTTCCGCTCTCTCGTAAAGTCTAATTTACTCAGCTTGCCAGTTCTTTTGAAGGAAAAGAAAAAAAAAGAAAAGGAGAATAAATATGATGGAGTGCGTATTGTTTGAGCGTTACAACCTTGTAATTGGTTGATATTTCCTAATATTCTATAGAAAGCTGCATTTAGATGTTTTTAAAGGTTTTCTTGTTGTTCCTGCCAACCAGGTGGTAGTGACACCGGCATAAAATATAGGCCGTATAGGATCAAGGATTATCACTCTTGATTCGCAACCAATAACTTCTGTAATCGGTTTATTATTTCCTGAGATTCCACAGAAATCGTAATTTAGGATATTTTAGAATGCTTTTCGCTTCTTCCCTTCGCTTCACCCCTTTTTAATTTCTAATTTATTTTCGACTGTTCTTTGAGGACATTTATATTTTATAAGTAACTACCGTGCTATATTTAATGTTTCTAGCCTCTTCAGTACCGCAGAAATCGCAATTAAGAACGTTTTTTGCTCCTCCAACTCTCGACATAAAATATAGCTTATGTTTGAGCAGGTTCTATCACCATCAATTTGCAACCATTATGTTTGAAATCGGTTTCGCATTTCATACGATTTCATAAAAATCGTAATTTAGAACGTTTATAGAACGCTTTTCGCTCACTTCATCCTTTTAAATTTGGAATTTTCTTTCGAGAATTCTTAGAAAGCATTTGCATCTTTGAAGTAATTACCATTCCAAATTCAAAATGTTAGACCCCTTAGTAATACAAAAAACGCAATTTAGAACTTTTTTTGCTCCTGTAACCCCCAGGTGGTAGCGACAGCAACGTAAAATATAAGCTATATTGGAGCGGGGACTGTTACCCTCAATTTGAAAATATTACTTCTGAAATTGGTTTATATTTTCTGAGATTGCGTAGAAATCGCTATTTAGAACATTTTTAGAACGCTTTTCGTTCTTTTTCACCCCTTTTAAATTTCAAATTTTTAAGGAACTCTTCTCAGTGAGTATTTTTATCTCATAATTAATTACCATGCTAAATTTCAAGTTGCTAGCCCCTTCAGTATCACAAAAATCACAATTTAGAACGTTTTTTTAAATGCAACCGCAAGGTAGTAGTGACTTAGACATGAAATAGATCCTACATTGGAGTAAGGGCTGTCATCATCAATTTCCAACCATTACTTTTGAAATCGGTTGGGTACTTTCTGAGATTGCGTAGAAATCACAATTTAGAACGTTTTTTAGAAAGTTTTTCGTCCATTTTCACCCTTTTTAAATTTCGAATTATTTAGGAAATGTTCTTACGGATCATGTATACCTTATAAGTAACTACCATGTCTAGTTTCAAGATGCTAGGCAGTGCAGTATTACTAAAACGCAATTTAGAACGTTTTCTGCTCCTTCACCCACTTTGGGGTAGCGGCATCGACATGAAATACAGCCTATGTTAAAGCGAGGGCTGTCACCAACGTTTTCACACCATTATTTTTTAAATCGTTTCGGTACTTCCTGAGAATGCGTATAAGCGCAATTTAGAAAGTTTTTTAGGGCTTTTTCGCTCATTTTCACCCCATTTAAATTTCGATTTTTTAGGAAATGTTCTTAGAGATCATTTGTATTTTATAAATAACTGCCCTGCCTAATTTCAGGATTCTAGGCCCTTCAGTAACACAAAAATCGCAATTTAGAGCGTTTTTTGCTTCTGAAACCCCTAGGGGATAGTGACACCGACATGAAATAGAGCCTATGTTGGAGCAAGGGCTGTCATCATCAATTTCCAACCATTACTTTTGAAATAGGTTGGGTACTTTCTGAGATTGCGTAAAAATCGACATTTAGAACGTTTTTTAGAACTCTTTTCGCGTCTTTTCACCCCTTTTAAATTTCGAATTTTTCAAGAAATGTTCTTAGAGATCATTGATATCTTAAAAGTAACTACCATTCCAAATTCCATGTATCTGGCTCCTTCAGTAACACAAAAATTGCAATTTCGAACTTCTTTTGCTCTTGCACCCCCTTTGGGGGTAGTGGCACCGACATAAAATGTAGCCTACGTTGGAGCAAGGGTTATCACCATCATTTTAATATCATTACTTTTGAAATCGGTTTGGTACTTCTTGAGATTGCGTAAAAATCGCCATTTAGAACGTTTTTCAGAACGCTTTTTGCGCATTTTCACCCCTTTTAAATTTCGAATTTTTTAAGAAATGTTCTTAGAGATCATTTATATCTAATAAGTAACTACAATGCCAAATTCCATGTATCTGGACCCTTCAGTAACAAAAAAATCGCAATTTCGAACGTTTTTTTTGCTCCTGCACCCTCTTTAGGGGTAGTGGCACCGACATTAAATGTAGCCTATGTTGGAGCAAGGGTTGTCACCATTTTGACACCATTATTTTTGAAATCGGTTTCGTACTTCCTGAAATTGCGCAAAAATCGCTATTTAGAACGTTTTTCGGACATTTTCACACTTTTGAATTTCAATTTTCTTAAGAAATGTCCTTAAAGATCATTAGTATCTTATAAGTAACTACCATTCCAAATTTCATGTTTCTAGGCCCTTAAGTAACACAAAAATCGCATTTTTAGAACGTTTTTTGCTTCTGCACCCCCTTTTGGCCAGTGGCACGGACATAAGATATAGCCTATGTTCTAAGTTGGATTAACACCATCATTTTGATACCATTACTTTCGGAATCGGTTCAGTAGTTTCAGAGCTTACTTCCTACAAATAAACAATTTTTACCTCTTTATAATATGAGTATAGATATAGATATAGAAGTATAGATGAGTATAGATAAGCTACTATGGCAGTGTATTTCAAGATGAATTATTTATTTAAGGTGTGTCCCAACGAAATAAAGCCACCGTAATTGTGTGCCATAACTGGGCACGAAAGAAACAAATAAGAACAAAACAAATATATTAAGAAAGTCTATATAGAAACACATATTTACAAGGAGTAACTCACTCCCTGCTCCACCTGGGCAGGAGAAAAGGGTGAATGTGTAAAAGAAGAGTGGGAAAAGTGTCCCGCCGAAATAAAGCCACTGCCAATATTAGTATTTATTGGTAACTTTTGACATTCGAGCTGCTGCAGTTCAACATGTTTATGACGTCAGAACGTTGTCAAACACTTTTTCTCTGTCAGTTGAACTTTGTATAGACTTTAGAAGGATTTATTTTCTATTTCTTCTGCAGCATTGCAATAGGAAAGAAAACCCATCTATTAAGTTCGAGAAAGGACAGATAACAACTTTTAAAGAACAAGGTCTTTCACATAGACCAATATCTAAGCAAATCAAACGATCTAAAACCGTAATAGACAATTTTGTAAATCAGGACAACGCGTACGGGCACAAAAAATAGGAGGTGTACATGCAGAAAAATGACTTACAGGCAGAAAAGAGAAGTTTTGCGTCGTCTTTCACGAGTTGGTATTTCCCTAAAACAGTTGGCAAAAAGGATAAAATCCCTGTGACAAAATCAGCCCTGTCACGAATTGAAAAACGCACAAGCAACTTGTGATATGAGAAAAGGAAGTAGCAGCCCATGTTGAAAGCTATCCACATGCAGAGGAGTGTCAATTGGGACAAATATAATCAAACCTGGAAGGACCAGTGGCATCGTTTTATAGTCTCAGATGAGAAAAAAGTAATTTTAATGGGCGAGACGGCCTTGCTTTTTATTGGTATGACATGAGGAAAGAAGGATAATTTTCTGCAAAAGACAGCAATGTTGAGGCTTATTAATGGTGAGGGGAGGCTTTGGCTATGGAGGTAAACATAACCTGGCTTTTCTCTCAGGCCGCATGTAGGCTACCGATTATCAAGAAATGCTAGAAAACAATTTACTGCCATTTGTAAAGAGAATTGGTGGACTAAGTTGGATCTTGCAGCAGGACAAGACCTCCATTCTCTTTGCAAAATCCTCCTGCAAACGGTTTTGGGATAATCGGATGCATGTCACGGAATGTTCTGCCCTTTTCTCCTGATCTCAATACCCTAGAAAATGTGTGAAGTATCCTCAGTAGGGCTGTATATGCCAATGACTGACAGTTTCAGTTTGTGGCAAAATTGAAGGTCATCATCGTTGAAGCGTGGGAGAATATTGATGCTACTGTCCTACAAGTATTGGTAAATGGTGTGCCACATCGTATATTCTAAGTCATATATAACCATGGCGGATATATTGGCTATTAATAGTAGTGGCTTTATTTCGGCGGGACACTTTTCCCCCCTCTTTTTTTTACGAATTCATTTTTTTTCCTTCCCATGTAAGGCAGGAAGTGAGTTACTCCATGTAAATATGTATTTTTATACAGACTTTCTTAATATATTTGTGTCGTTATTATTGATTTGTTTCGTGTCCAATTACAGCACACAATCACGGTGGCTTTATTTCGGTGGGACACACCTTAGAAACAGATTATTAAGTGTACATTAAACAGCGTTGATCTGCTACGTGATATCTTAATACGATATGAGAAAAACGGTTAGCTAAATCGTCATTCAGAGTTACTAATATGTTATTCAGTTTCGGCATTAAATTTTGACGCGTTAAAGATATTCATTAGTACAATACAAATACTTCAGGCTGCTTCTTTATATTTTGATGCGGTACGAGTAGAACAGCTTGCCAATCCGTCATTTTAACGACACTATCATGTTAATGAATTTCGGCAGGAAATTTTATGTTGTAAATATCGATTAGTGTATGATTTCCTTAGGAACACAGAGACTTTAATATTAAAAGGTGACTGTGGATGGCAGCACTAAAAATTTGAAAAGGACTGTTTTTTTCTGAACTGAGCGATTTACTGCTTTAAAAATTAAGACTTTAAATAATTCAAAATCATATTATTTTAACTTTTTTTTTATTTTAAAATTTTTATTTTCATTTTTAAGTATTGTGTATATTAATATTGTCTTGTTTTTATTTTTATTAGATAATTTTCTTCTGAATTTTCGGGCTTTTGTGCGAGCCTGTGATAGAAGCTCAGAATGTTATGTTTTGATTCGTGATGTGTGTGGTTATGATCTAAATCTAATTCTGTTCAATTAAAAATATGAAAGACCAGTTAATTCGTAAATCTTTGAGTGAAATCTTTATTCTTTAAGTATGCTTTATCCTCACCAATGCAAATTCTTGTTTATTTAATTCATGCACTTCAAAAGTCGCCTGCTTGGAATAAAATTCTTCGATGACGAAGTTCGAACGCCACTGGAGTCTGCATCAAGAAATCAAAGGTACTTTTATTTTATTCAAATTTATTCTATCATTGAAATAAAGTTCTATATTCTACATTCTTAAAACTATACATAAAAAAGTTCTGGTCCGTCGGAAGCCCCGGAGATAACTAGTGATAATCTTATTTAATTAATATATTATCATGAAAACCAAAGCAGAAACTGCTGCGAAATCGAAATTTCTTTTACTGTTAAAGAAATAGAGATTTAGCGCTCAAGTTACTGAGGCAATTGAAAATAAAAACTTAAAATTAATTGAGAAGTTAAAAGCTGAATTGATAGGTTTAGAAAATGATTTTAAAAAATCTTATTTTGGCGTACCTGAAGAAAGCGTAAATTTGTTATACAATAACTTTACTGAATCTAAAGATATTGTTGTTGATGATTTAGTTAAAATCGAACAATTTTTAGAAAATCAAGGCATAAAATCACAAGAAAATCACAGTGCAGCTAACAATAGCTCAAATATAGGAGTTAGTAATAAAGCTCTAAAGCTTCCTAAATTCGAGTCACCCATTTTTTATGGAGATGTCACTCAATGGATTAGCTTCAAAGAGATATTTTTAACTGCAATTCATAACAATAAATCTCTTTCAGATCAGTTGAAATTTTGTTATTTAACAGCCAGTGTTAAGAATTATCCTTCTAAATTAATATCTGGTTTTTCAATTTCTGGTGAAAATTATATTGAAGCTTGGGAAACGTTAGTTAATAGATATGATAATCGTAAGAATTTGGCATATTCATTGTTGTCTAAATTTGTTAATGCCAAACCATTGAAATCTCCCACGCAGAAAACTATTTTAGAGCTTTTGGATACGTGTAATAAAGTTATTCGAAATTTAAAATCTTTGAAATTTGAATTTAATGAATTTTTGATTTGATTTTAGTGTATATTGTACAGGCGAAATTTGATTAATCCTTAAAAAAGCAATGGGAATTATCCTTAAATAATGATTCGTTTCCAACTTATGAAATGTTGATGACATTTCTCGAAAAACAGGCTCGTAGTTTTCAGAGCTGTAATAGTGAATTTTTTAAAGGTGAATCCAAATCTAATCAAAAATTTGAAAGTAAGTCTCAACATTTTTCAAAATAATCTGTAGCCAATGCAGTCGTGATGGATAGTACAAATAAATCACCAAATCTTTCATGTGCACAGTGTAATGAATCCCATCCACTCTATAAGTGCCCAGAAATTTCAAAATTATCTGTTGATCAACGTTGGAATTTAGTTAAATCTAAAAAGCTTTGCACCAATTGCTTACGATCAAATCATTTCGTAGCCGATTGTCTTATTAGTACTAGTTGCAAGCATTGTAACTATAAACATCATACGCTTCTTCATCGTGATCAGTCTATCCCTGCATCACGGAATTCTTTCAGGCAACAAGATCGCGTTACAACACCAAATGCTGTTGTTAATTCTAATGTATCAAATTGTTTCACTTCTCAATCTTTCAGTGTAAATTCCCAAACATTGTTGGCTACTGCCATTATAAGAGTTAAATCTAAATCGGGAAAATTCATACCTTGTAGAGCTATGATAGATAGTGCTTCTCTGAAAAGTTTACTTTCTAAAGCTTGTTGTAAAAAGTTAGGTCTTCCATCTAGTCCTACAAATCATAAAATCTCAGGAATTAATAATTTAGTCGCAGAAACGGCTTTTCAGGAAGTTTCCTTGATATCCTCTCCGCATTTCAATAATGAAACTTTTCAGTTAGATGCATTAGTTGTTAATCAGATTACAACCAATTTACCAAATTTTTTGATTACAACTAAATATTGGCCACACATTGAAGGATTAAATCTTGCGGACCCTAGTTTTCATTTGTCCAGTCCTATTGATATACTTATAGGTGCAGATTTATTTGCTAACATCATAATTGGGGAATCAATTTTCGGACCTAAAGGATCACCGAGTGCTGTTAATTCTAGACTGGGTTGGATTCTCTCGGGATCATTTATTCGAATGATTCAAATCAAAATTCATCTGTTAGTTGTCATGTCACTACACAGATAAGTTCTCAACTACAAAAATTTTGGGAACTTGAATCGGTTCCTACTTCTGATCCAATTTCTCTAGTTGAAGGTAACTATGCGAAAACAGTTTCACGTTCAGAATCTGGAAGATATATTGTAAATCTACCCTTTAAATCTAAACCGGTTCTCGGAAACTCCAAATCTCAAGCCTTAAAACGTTTCTACTTCTTGGAGAAAAAACTTCAAGAAAACCCCTTGCTTAGAGAGCAGTATTTATCCATCATGCACGAGTATATCGACTTAGGCACATGGAACTTGTACCAGATTCAGAAATTTCAAATCCTGATAATTTTTATCTCCCACGTCACGGGGTGTTAAAAGAAGATAGTTCTACAACTCGGCTAAGAGTGGTATTTGACGCATCTGCTGTTGGTTCAGAAGGCCGCTCTTTGAATGATTATCTAGAGATAGGTCCAAAATTGCAACCAGAAATCTTTCCTCTACTGTTAAAGTTCAGAATGCATCCAATCGCTTTTAGTTCTGATATCGAGAAAATGTTTTGGCAAATTCTCGTCAATCAAAATCATGTAGACTATCAACGCATTCTTTGGAGATTCAATTCAGATGAAATTATTAAAACATACAGGCTGCTGACCGTTACGTGCGGTACTTCTAGCGCTCCATTTTTGGCCATTAGGACATTACACCAATTGGCAAATGATAATGAGCAAAATCATAAAGAAGCCTCTCAGATAATTTGAAAAAGTACGTACGTAGATGATCTACTTTCCGGTTCGGATTCAAAGGAAAATGCCCAAATTTTGGAAACTGAATTAATCGAAGTTATGAAAAGCGGGAGTTTTAATCTACGAAAGTGGACTTGTAATGATCCAGAAGTAATAGCTCATTTACCAGATGAAATGAAGGCTTCATCTCAAAAAGTAATTCAGGAAGATGATACCGTTAAAGTCCTCGGACTACTTTGGGATTCTTCCAAAGATGTTTTACAAATTCGTTTTAATGATTTTAAAGAAGTAAAAATAAAAAGGGATTTGTTATCAGTAGTGGCTACAATATTTGACCCCTTGGGTTTCCTAGCCCCTACTACAATAAAATTAAAGATAATGTTGCAAGATCTTTGGAAAGATAAGATTTCGTGGGATGAAGAAATCCCAGATTCCATACTACAGGTTTGGAATGAGTTTTTATCAGAAATTCATTTGTTAAAGTCAATTGAAATACCCAGATATATTAATTCTTATAATCAAAATGATGTCCAAATTCAGTTACATGTTTTTAGTGATGGCTCAGGTACAGCTTATGCTGCTGTTACTTATTTACGTGTTGTTACTCCTGACGAAGTATTTGTCAATTTGATTGCAGCTAAAACTAAAGTAAACCCTATAAAACCTCAAACACTGCCACGTATTGAGCTTTGTTCAGCTCTTATACTAGCCAAGTTATGCTCAGTCATTATCGATAATTTACCAATAAAATTTGACAATAATTATCTGTGGACAGATTCCCAAATCGTTCTCAGCTGGTTAAAATCACCTCCCTTAAAAGGAAATCAATTCGTCCTAAATCGAGTGTGTCAAATCCAATCGTCAATGCCTTCATGTGAGTGGAATCATATTCCAGGTATTCTAAATCCTGCAGATTCAGCTTCTAGAGGTATTTCACCACGAAAGCTTCTTCATCATTCGCTATGGTGGCATGGGCCTCCATGGCTGCTATCAAATGAACCAATCCCAATACCTTTGTACAATCCTCCGATATCTGAGTTAAATCCAGTAATTCAATCTGTCAGCAACGTAACTCAAGTAATTGCCCTTCCAGACTTTATTCTTAAATTCTCCAAATTCTCTAAGTTTTCAAGAGTCACAGCGTGTTGTCTTAGATTCTTCTATAATGCTAGGCATAGTGCTACAAAAAAATCTGGAAATCTGAGTGCACAAGAAATCTCTGATTCTATTCAATGTATTGTGAAATTAGTACAAATTTCAGAATTCTATACCGAGCTTATATTATTAAAAGAAAGAAAGCCCTTACCAAGTAATAGTAAATTATTATCATTAAATGTGTTTTTAGATTCGAGTGATATTATTCGAGTTGGTGGACGTTTGTCACAACATCAGTCGTTAAGCTTTGATAGAAAGTATCCTATGCTACTTCCGAAAAATCATGTTATTACTAAGTTATTGATAAAACATGTCCATGAGCAACATCTACATGCAGGTACACAGCTAGTACTTGCAATAATACGCCAACAGTACTGGTTTATCAACGGTCGTTCTACTGTACGACAAGAACTCCATAAGTGTGTGCTTTGCAAACGCCTTAAGTCTCAAGCTTGTCAACAAATGATGGGAGACCTTCCCGTTGACAGAATCACCCCAATCCGTCCATTTTCCAAGGTGGGATTAGATTTTGCAGGACCCTGTCTAACTAAACCAAATTTGCCAAGAAGTAAGATCAAAATTAAATCTTATATAGCAGTATTCGTCTGTATGTGCACTAAGGCGGTACACCTTGAGTTGATATCAGACTTGTCTGTGCAAGCCCTGCTAGCAGCCTTGAAGCGATTTATCGCGCGTAGAGGTCTACCGTCCGATGTATATTCAGACAACGAAAAAAACTTCACAGGTCTGGCTAATCAGTTAAAGCAGCTATTCCAATATCTGAGGGAAAATGAAGTTCAAGAATTTTTTTCGAGCCAGAAAATCAATTGGCATTTCATCCCTTCATATGCGCCACACTTTGGTGGGCTATGGGAGGCAGCTGTAAAGCTTACTAAAAATCACATTCTAAGAGCATGTAAATCTAGTGTATTGAAATTTGAAGAATTAACTACTTTGCTATGTCAAATTGAAAGTTGTATAAATTCAAGACCCTTAACCCCTATGTCTTCGGATCCATCAGATCCACGTGCATTAACTCCAGGTCATTTTTTAACAGGAGCACCCCTCCTTGATATTCCAGCATCTTCGAATACCAGAATTCTAACATTAAATGCTCGGTGGCGCTTGATCGAAAAAGCAAAGAATCAATTTTGGTGTAGATGGTCACGTGAATATCTTCAACATCTCCAACAGCGTCCAAAATGGACTACTCCACGAACTAATCTACGAGAAGGAGACTTGGTGATTGTTCATGATCGATTTCAGCCCATGAGATGGAAGTTGGGCCGCATTCTAAAGACTTTTCCTGGATCGGACAATCTTGTACGAGTTGTTTTGATTAAAACAGCTGACGGTGACATCAAGCGTCCCATTTCAAAGGTGTCCCCTCTCCTGCCGGGGGCGGAGGATGTATGATTTCCTTAGGAACACAGATACTTTAATATTAAAAGGTGACTATAGATGGCAGCACTAAAAATTTGAAAAGGATTGTTTTTTCTGAACTGAGCGATTTACTTCTTTAAAAATTAAGACTTTAAATAATTCAAAATCATATTATTTTAACTTTTTTTTTATTTTAAAATTCTTATTTTCATTTTTAAGTATTGTGTATATTAATATTGTCTTGTTTTTATTTTTATTAGATAACTTTCTTCTGAATTTTCAGGCTTTTGTGCGAGCCTGGGATAGAAGCTCAGAATGTTATGTTTTGATTCGTGATGTGTGTGGTTAAAATCTAAATCTAATTCTGTTCAATTAAAAATATGAAAGACCAGTTAATTCGTAATTCTTTGAGTGAAATCTTTATTCTTTAAGTATGCTTTATCCTCACCAATGCAAATTCGACAGTTTCTTGTTTATTTAATTCATGCACTTCAAAAGTCGCCTGCTTGGAATAAAATTCTTCGATGACGAAGTTCGAACGCCACTGGAGTCTGCATCAAGAAATCAAAGGTACTTTTATTTTATTCAAATTTATTCTATTCATTGAAATAAAGTTCTATATTCTATTCTTAAAACTATACAATTAGTATAATAAAAATATTTCAATCTGCCTCACGATATATTTTGGTAGAATATATGTATAACAGGGCACAAGTTCTTCATTTTGGATATATCGTACAATCGTGTTTCAATATGAAATTTCAAAGCACTGGATATGCATATTAGTACTACAAATAATTCAGTTAGCTTTGTGATATTTTTTCTAAGATATGAGCAAAACAGGCTGCCAATTCGCGGTTTTGCCAGTCATGTTATCGAGTTTTGGCATGAAAGTTTTACATGTTGCATATTTTGACCAGTTTCATAAAATATTGAACCTGCCTCGTGATATCTTGGTAAGATATGAGAACAGCAAGACTAATTGTGTGCGTAATAAGTGAGCTTGAAACCTCTAGGGCTTTCCGATATTAAAGGCTCTTATTCGCATTTTTTCATTATACGCCTTCCTCGAGCCCTTCGTGCTTAACATAACGAAAATTAACTTCAAATTTTCAGGTGTGGGTAGGTGGGCTTAAATCGTCTGTACTTGTAGCTATCTTTCTTCCATAGTCTTGAAGAAAACAGAAGTAAATGGTGTTTTCTTGCATTTAAAACAAAAGATTTAAAAAATTGATTGTTAAAACATTAATTTGGCAACTATTTCATCTCAAGACTTGATGACGAGATACTACCGTCAATTGACGAATTCGCTCCCCTTCTGCTCATATCATACGGAGATATCACGCGATAGTCTGAAATATTTATTTTGCTCTAGTCAAGTTATACAACATACTACAGTTCCATGCCGTAACTGCAAAATGTGATAGTGCCATCATAAAGAGGAATTGGCGTTTCTTGCCTCTTATATCATACCAAGATAAGCCGAGGCAGGTTAGTCATTATTTTATTTAGTCTTAATTTTAGTGTCCTACATTATATTTTTTTTCTCGTAATTCTATGACCGAGTCACTTTTATTCATGTCACTCGCTCTATAACAGTTGGTACTTACAACTTGGAATAAACGTTATTTAAATAATACTAGATAATGGATAATTAAATACTAAGCATTGATTAAAAAACAGAAACAGTTATAAATAATAAAAACTTCTTAAATTTAAGTTTTTGTCATTGCCCAACATTCCATGTTCCAGGAATACACAAAGGAGTACAAAAAACTAAAAACCGACAGGCAGATTTTAATTCAATATCAGCTGCTTAGCAACTTCATGTATTTCATTTGTACAGTATAAGTAAGACCTTTCAATTTTTTGTGGGAAAAGGAAATCTGATTGCATTCCTCTTTTTATAACATTTATAATGTTAATTATATTTTACCTTTTTAAGTAAGGAGTCAAATTTAAATATTTAAGTTAACTGAAAATTATGAAAATTACGTTATACAAATTTTGTTACTTTGATAAAATTATAGTATAATGCCTTTAAAACAGAATACAGACATGTAGGTAAAACAATTTCAGAGTGAATTTTGGACAAAAATTTGTTAAGCCTGGCATTATTTTAATCCCTTAACTGTTTGGCCCGAGTGTCGAGAGGATGTTTTCTTTCACCGCGATGATTAATTTATCTACATCTCAAAATTTATCGGATGATATGTTTGAAAAGAAAGTACTAGTAATGAATAATAATTTAAATTACTTTAAAAAATAGCCATATGCTGGTTAATTGTTAGGATAGAGCCGGATAACTGGGAGGTAAAAGTAGTTAGTGTTTTTCCATTATTTTCTCACAGTTGAAACTTGATTAAATTGTGAAGACAGGATATTTAAGGTATGTTATGTATTGTTATAAACAGTATTAAGAAAAAGAAACAACGTATAAGGGCACAAATAAAATGTGTTTAAAAGCATACAGCTGTTTCAAAACCTCTAAGGTTTCCTCATCAGTTCTTAAAATAAAAGTTAAATTAAAACTAAAACATTGTGTAAAAAGGGGGGGGGGAGGTGGACAGAGAATCAGAAAAGCGTACCTTTCAGCTCTACTGCCAACGGTGAAATGCGACTTACGGTTGACAAACAGCTACGGAGTTGATCTCACGCGCATATTCAGGGAGACCAATCAAAATCACCCAATTGCTCTGGAAGAGTCCAAACTTAGAAGGAGAAAAGGGGGGGTGGAGGGAGTGGAGAGAATTATAGAAAATTAAACCATATCTTTGAAAAATTGGGCGTACTGGATAAATCGTTAACTAAACTGTTTGAATTTACCATATGTGATAAGCTTCCCAGAAGTCCAGATCATAGATTGAAGTACATTTCTGTATTATGGAGGCTTCGGAAAATTTGAAATTATGGTTGTTGGACCAGCAGTGGTTGGCAATAGCGAAACGTTTAATATCACAATTTTTAACGCAAGTTTTATGCTCCCCCAAACGGATCTTAAAGGCACGCTTCGTTTGACCAATGTACATTTTGTTGCATTCGCAAGATATCCTGTAAATACCCCAATTCGAAAAACTAACAATTGGATGTTTCAGATTTGTGAATTGAATTTTATTAAAAGGAGTATAAACTACTTTAAATTCAAATTTTGACAAGATTTTAGAAATTTGATGGCTTATTTTCGGAAAATATGGGAGTATAATTAAATTTTCATTACCGACAGTATTAGCCCTGGGTTTTGTACGTTTACTTAGTTTGTTATGAATGGAATCTTTTTCTTAATATATTGGCACAAAGTACAATCCTTCCCCACTTTTTATGTATAAACAGTATCCCTTATTTGAAAAGTCAAACAAAAATAAGTCATCTTTGAATGACCTAAACATACTGAATTATGATATTTTGAATTCTTTGAATTTTCAGCCTGAGCGGGCATTTCCGTCTCCCAATAGCTAATACAAACTCGCATTTTGTCATTTTAAACAGAGTTATCAAATAAAGGACATACCTCTCAATTCTTCTGTTCAACTTTATTGTTATTTCATGATTATGAATTTTATTTACATATATAAATTTATATATAGATATTTTGATTTACGTATATACATATGATAAAGTGACTATTTTAATACTGTAAATAACAGAAAAAATTATAGTTTTGAAAATTGATAATGAATCGAAAAAACATGAGGCTGTTCGAAATCAAAATTCGCTACTCTTTTGCTAATTAACGAAATCATTTAAATCTGTTTAATGTATAAAACGCTCAGTTGTTTTTATTATAATGACAAGAAATCGAACAAAATTACTCGTTTTACAAAAAAAAGAAAGGCCATTTTAAAAATAAGATCAAAGCGCGTGTTTCGAAAAGTTTTTTAAACTGTGAAAGTCATTAAAAGACGTTTATTAATTACTAGCATTAATAATTAATTAGTTGTATTAGTAATACACTATTATCAAACATGCATTTAAAGAACAATTAAAACGTCGTTCGATTTTTTGGCAGATGAATGAAATTTTATAAGTATATTATTGAAATGAACTAGTTTGTCAGTATATTTTGAAAGATTCTTTTTGGTAAAAAGGAGGGGGGGGGGGGGGATAAAGAGCAAATCTATTGATTTGTTTTCATAATTTTATGATGTAAAGCAACATCGAACTGTTGAATTTTGCTTAAACAATGTTCTTTTTTCTTTAGCTTGTTATAAGTTTCTTATGATATACAACAATTTAGTATGATTATTTGCACAAAATGTGCTGCAACAAATTAGTTATCCCATACAGATTTTTTTATTTACCGTAATTCCTTAAAATCCTTCAAAAATGTCTGAAAATATGTAAATGTGCTGTGAAAATATGTAAATGTACTGTGAAAATATTCCTGAAAATTTTTGAGTATTTTAATTGAATTGATTGCTCTGATTATGCTACAAAAATTTGCTTTGGCGAGAAGAAGTGGAGATGCAAAGCATCTCCTATGATTTAATCTTACACTTTTATGATGTGAAACTGACATCAAACTGTTGCATTTTGCTTTTACAATAGACTTTCTTCTTCAGTTTATTGAAAGTTTTTTTTATGATATAAGCATAATTCAGTATGTTAACGTAATTTAGTATGATTAGCGTAATTTATTATGTTTATTAAACGCAATTTGCAGCTTCAAATCAGTTATCTGATGCAGAATCTTCCCCTCCCCATTCTATTCTTTAAACTGTTTTAAAATTGTCTGAAAGTATGTAAATATGCACTGTAAAAATATTTGCAAGTTTAATAAATAATATTTATAGATGATTTCTTTATATTTAATTAGATTAAAATTCCATATATATATATATATATATATATATACATACACACACACACATATATATATATATATATATATATATATTTGTTGTTGTTTCAAAGTTTAATTCAGTTACAATTAAGAGAAATACACTTAGTACACAAATCTTAAGATTTTATTTTTAGTCATTAACAGTGTTTAATTCAGACACTTTTCTCCGGGAGGGATTTCTGTGGCCCCAGGGGCGACATTGTAGAGTTTCTGGAGGGAGGGAGTCAACCCCTGAATTCAACACTGGTCATTAAGTATGGTTAAAAAAAAATTATTTTTTTTCGTTAGGAATCACTACACTAGAAACGTATTAAAAAGTTGAGATGAATCTTTTCTATTTTTAACTTGAAAACTACTGCCATTTGGGAAAACACAAAAAATACATTTTTATGAAATTTCCCGTTAAAAGGCGCTTTTTCTCCCGCAGCTTTTTATATTTCAATTTTAAAAAAATGTAATTCGCATACATTTTTGTCTTAAAAGTAGCAACCGTGTATAATTTCAAATTTGTATCCTTAACAGTTCCATAAAAATCGTAATTTTAAACGTTTTTTGAACGCTTTTCGTCATTCATTCCAACCTTTTAAATATGTAAACTTATTAACTGTCCAGTAAGACTTGTCTTAAAAAGTAATATCCACGTCAAATTTAAATTTTCTATCCTTAACAATTCCATTGAAATCGTAATTTAGGACGTTTCTAGAACACTTTTTGCTGTTTTTACCGTTTTAATTTTCCAATTTTTTAGAAAATATTCTCACATAGCATTTAAAACTTTTAAGTAATTACCATCAAGCAAATTTCAAGTTTCTCTCCCCATCAATATCATAAAAATCGCAATTTCAGAACCCTTTCGCTTCTGCATCCATTGGAGGTAGTGGCACTGACATAAAGTATAGTCTATGATGGGGTAGGGACAATCACCATCGATTTGTCACTATCAAATGATTGATAATATTGCTCCTATTTGCCTAAAAAAATTATAAAAAAAAATATCAGTTTTATTAAAAGGGCCTCACTTGTCCCTAATCCCCCCTAACTAATTTAAACATATTGATTTTGGTTTATATGAATAATTTTGTGTGACTCTGTATAATATCCAATAAGGAAAATCGTATAATGACTCTTAAAAAGAATTTCGTAGCAACGAAAGCGGATTTAAGAAAGAAAACAAGTCGGTCATATTTAATTTTCGTCTATGTAATTAATGATTAAATTAATCCAGATTGAATTCATGCAGATTGAAAGAATCATAAAAAAAACTTTTTAAAGAGCAATTACTTTTTCAATTTCAATCATGATAAATTGAATTAGGAGTCAATTTCGCATGATTGAATACTTAATCGACTAATCAATCGATTAAAAAAGTAATTGATTAATGCTAACCCTGCTGTTAACCAATTACATGGCATCATTGTAATGTATGGTTATAAGAATCACCCGCGTAACTGAACAGACAAGAGCTACTTTATCCCAAAGTATATTCAAAGGCATAAAGAAAGGGCTGTTTAATAAAATATAAGGTTAATTCCATGAAAACTTGTCATGTCTGTCACACAGCTGAAAATCGCTATGCTTGTTGGCCATCGTTATTTTCGAAAAGTTTGCTTCGAGTTATTCAATTGATGAGGTATCTCTGACAAAATAAATCACATTTTTCCGTTCCAAAATACTTGTAGCCAACAAGCATAGCGATTTTCAGCTGTGTGACAGACATGACAAGTTTTCATGGAATTAGCAATATGTGAACTCGGGTAAGTCAATTCCGGGAAATAATATTTGTAGAATTGATAACTTTCAACGTATGCAGAATTTAAGGGGGAAGAAGAATGAAGAGTGGTTCAAAAGTGATACTGTGTGCTTCCTTTAGTTTCAGGGGTTAACCGGGTCCTGATTTTGCTATTGTAAATTTTATTTTTTTATGCCTAATGCCTCTACTAGTTATATAATATATTAATCCTCAATGTTTTGTTTCTCATTTTTATTTTATTCTACACTGCTCAAAACAATTAGGAGAGCACATGATTTTAACGAAATTACGCAAATATTTACACCGATAAGTAACGTAAAATAAAACATCCATAATTTAAAGTGCTGTAGAAAACAGATAAAGCAAACTTCACATGTAAATTAAAGTTTATGACGTCAAAAACTGGAAAAAGGTGATAAGTGCAGAAATCAGGATTTTGCAGAAACGTCTGTTTCACTACCTCAGTTGTAAAATTCAATTGCTCAGCTTGTGTTTTGAGAAAGAGTGGCTTGAAAATGTCACAACAACATGATTTACCGCAATCCATGCCTTGGCATATTATCGGGAGAGTTGAATTTGGGGAAATACAACGAAGTGTAGTGGACGCTGTTGGAGTCGCAAGAAGTGTCCATGAAAGGCTGTGGAATCGATTCCAAGACACATGGAATGGTAGTCATCGACAAGTGCAAGGTCGAAAATGTGCTAACACAGAAACTGATGACTGATATATCCTGTTAACAGCCCGTCGAGACGGAACGGGCAATGCTACTCAGCTGCAAACACAGTTGTTCTTGGCCAAAGGACGAAGGGTGTCCAGCCAAACAGTCCGAAATAGGCTTCATCAGGGTGGTCTCTATGCATGTAAGCCAATAGACTGTATTCCGCTGACCTCAAGCCACTGTGCGGCCCAAAGAAGGTGGGGAACATCGAGTTTGGAGGCAACGTTGTTGGAGTGAAATTCTGTTTACAGACGAGTCCCAATTCAGTCTGGATGTGACATCTGATGTGTTTTGGCATGGAGAGAAAGAGGCACTCAAAATAATCCCATATTCTTTCGTGAAAGATCACATTACAGACGAGGTGGGTTGATGCTCTTGGCTGGAATCAGCGTAGGTGGACGTACGGGCCTGCATATCATTCGGAATGGCACTTTGACGGTCCGGAGTAATACAGACGAGATACCGAGACCTCATGTCGTATTTTATGTTGCAGTAATTAGTGATTTCTTTTTTTCCATGCATGATAATGCCAGACTTTATATAGTTCGTGTTGTGGAAAACATGCTTGAAGCTAAAACAATACAGCATATGGAATGACCAGCATGCTCTCCTGACCTAAATCCGATTGAGCATGTTTGGGACATACTCAGACGACGCAATGCTGCGAGACCGAGGCCTCCTTTTACTATCCGGGACTTGGAGACTGCAATTCTTGAGCAGTGGAACAGTACTCCCCAAAGTCTTATCGATAACCTCATCGCATCCATGGAAAACAGGTGTGCAGCAGTCTTAGGTGTTCAAGGAGACCACACGCCATATTAAAAATCTTGAATCATTTCTAAACAATACATTTTTATGATTTACATGAAACCAAATTGTTGCCCTAAACCATCTTTTCATGTTCTTTTCACCTTTTCAAAAAAATAAAAGCTCCCTTACTATTTTTTTGCGTCTTTTTTTATGTATTGCGCATTGCTACACATGTACTATCCATTTTATGCCCATACATTGCTGCTTTGCACTGTTCTCTTCACTTTTTTTCTTGCTCCCCTAATTTTTTTTAGCAGTGTATATACATGTGGTGCCTGGAATCACCTCAGATCAGATGCGAGAATCCCGGCGTTACGAAATCGCTCCTGCTTGCGTGGGAAGAAATCTAAAAATAGCCGAGATCATGTGACTCGGTACGTGTGTTGATAGAGCGCGCGAATAAACTGACAGATTGATGCTAGAATTCTTTTTATAATTAAAGAAAACTTGAATTGTGTTCGGTCGAGGAAAAAAAGGTTCCTCGGAATTGTAAAAATTTATATTAACAAGTGTGATTTAATGTAGTGAAGTGATGCTTGAATTTATGTAACTAGAAGATTCAGAATATCTTTATTGCTTGGCTGAGATGCATATTTATATCGCATTCTCGGAATTTATGATCTTATTTTAAATGTTAAATATTAAATGTGCAATATGTCGTCTTGCTGTGCTGTAAAAAATAAAAGACGAAAAGGCCATCAAGATTAATTATTTAAAAGGAATCACCTATGATTACAACGAAATATGTTTTTTTTCGAAATAATTTATTTACTTCGAAGGATATTCTCGATTGTTTTGAAAATGAATACGTTTTATGGTGCCGAACACCGGAAACTTTAGATTTCAAGTAGATTTCAAGATTATATAAGTGTTTAATTTAAATTTCTGAGTACTCCATAGGATTATCAACACATTCGGGAAATTGGATTACCTGTCCTCGGCTCATCCGTCTTCACGTCGCGGATAAAAAAAGGTAGTGTATCCATTTTGTTCTATACATGAAAATAATTGAAAATAATGGATCTCGACAAATTAAAAGGTATACGGAAAGTCATGAAGACTTCCGTAACTAAATTTATCACTAAAATTGATAATTTCTTTGAAAGTCTAAACTTTGAAGAAAAAAGTAATTTTAAACAGTTACTGAATATTTAAATAATGTAATAGAAAAGCAAAACGAATTAAAGTTAGTAAACAATCAAATTCAGGAATTAATTGATAATGGAACAGTTTTCGAAAACAATCAGCAACAACGTACAAGCGAGCATCGATTACGATGATGTTATTAATGAAACCAAATTTAAAATTAAATTGAATTTGCAGAAATTTAAAACTAACTCTGATCAACCTGATACTAGTTCTGTATTTATGCGAGTACAATTCCTTATTTTAGTGCTAGATCGCCAACAATAAATTTGGCAAAATTAACTATACCAGTCTGTAAGAGGGATCCAAATACCTTTTTAGAATTCATGAATAGTTTTAAAAGTACAATCGATTCGAACGAGAATTTAACCAAAATTGACAAATTCAATTACTTAAAAACATTTTTGTCAGGTGAAGAGCTTAGATCAATTTCCGGTTTAGCCCTAAACGAAACTAATTACCAGCAGTCTTTAGACTTATTGCAGAATCGATACGGTAAACCAGTAATTTTGATATATAATATTTGATATATGGTTTATAAACAAGTTGTTAGAGCTAGAACCGGTAAAATCAACAGCGAACATAAAATTGTTACGGGATTTATATGACGAATGCGAGGTGAGCATTCGTAATTTAAAAGCTATCGGGGTGGCGTCAGATAATTTTGGGTATTTATTGATACCAATAATCTTAAAACAGTTACCACATAATTTAGTTATAGAATTTCAGAGGAAAAAGAATGCGGAAAAAGCTAGTGACGTGAATGAATTGATAAATTTCATAAAGTTTAAAATAGAGTCGCGCGAAGCAGCTAATGCAGTGTCAGGAGTTTCCTTAAAAAATCAGAAAGTAACTCGATGGGAAAAAAGGGCTTCTAGGATAAAACCTAATGTTCCCACTTCAGTCGCGTTTAACACTGTTGTAAAAATTTTTTGCATTTTTTGTAATTCGAACCATTTAAGCTTAAAGTGTAACGAGATTACCGATGAACAGAAAAGGTATAAGTTGAAAAAAGATGGGAGATGCTATCGATGCTTCTTGAAATCGCACTTAATATCTTTGTGTAAGGTAAAAATACCTCCTTGTGAATTGTGTAAAAGTTATCAGCATAATTATTTATTTTGCCACACTAAAAAATCGGTAAAAACGCGTCCCGATGATGGCTTAGTGAAAGCCGAAGCGTCTAAAAATGACAAAAGTCAAGCCGTGTTTTCATATGCAACATTGTTGCAAACTGCCTGTGTACAAGTGCAGGGAACAGGAAATAAATTGATGGCTTAGTGAAAGCCGAAGCGTCTAAAAATGACAAAAGTCAAGCCGTGTTTTCATATGCAACATTGTTGCAAACTGCCTGTGTACAAGTGCAGGGAACAGGAAATAAATTAAACACGAGAATTTTATATGATTCTGCATCCTCTAGAACATTTATTACAAAGAGTTTAGCCTCAGCGTTAAAATTAAAACCTGTTGCTAAGGAAACGCTTTTAGTTTATACGTTTGCGAATCGCGACGCCATAGAAAAGGAGTTTAATGTGGTAAGTTTAACTATTATTAGTTGTCATCATCCTTATGTAAAAATAACTGTAAAAGCGCTGGTTTCTGAAATTATTAGTGGTACTAAGATAATGATTTCTGTTGATTATCAGTTAATAGATAAACTACGTTTAGATAAACATGAATTGGCTGACACATTTATTCATTCGAAACCTGTTCAAATATTGTTAGGGGTAGATTATTTATTCGAAACTATAATAGGATCTGTCGAAAACATTAATCGTAAATTATTTATGCAGCCAACAATATTTGGCAAATCCTTGGTCGGTCGAGTTGACAGCAATAATTCACACACAACTCCCTGTTTAAATGTAATTTGTTTCCCTTCAGAAAATGATCTTATTTATTTATGGCGCATCGAGTGCTTTTTAATCGATTCTAATGATCAAAAGCACGAAGAGACTTATTAGGTCATTAATCAATTCCAGAAAGAAATCATTTTTAAAAATGATAGATATATGACCCCCTTGTTATGGTGTAATGAATTTGATAAACAAAATCTGTTTAATAATTACGAGGTTGCAAAAAGGCGTTTCGCTGGTTTGGAGAAAAGATTAAAGAGTGATAAATCTTCGTTTTTGAAATATAATAAAATTATGAAAGAGCAATTAAGTGAGGGAATTATTGAAAAATTGCTCTATCGATTATGTAATGCCCCATTCAGCTGTTTCAAGGCCAAGTTCTTCTACCACAAAAACCAGGATATTTTTTGACGCGAGCAGCCGAAAAAATGGGGAAAAAAGTCTAAATCAATGTCTTTTTGCGGGGGAAAATTTAAATCCCAACCTCATAGATGTGCTGTTGAATTTTAGGCAGTTTAAAATTGCTTTGACGGGGGATATTGCTAGGGCCTTTTACAAATACAGGTATCAGAAAACGATAGAAATTATTTATGTTTTTTGTATTTCGATGACTGCGACATAGATCAACGCAACGTTTTATACCATTTTAACCGTCACTGTTTCGGCGTGACCAGCTCCCCCTATGTTTTAGCCTCTACAATTAAAAAAACATATTGGTAATTATAAGGAAATAGAACCCGTCACTTATGAAATGATTAATAAATATTTATACGTGGATGACTTAATTTATGGACCATCTACGGTTGCAGAAGCCATGAAACTAACAACTACTGCAGTTTCTATATTTAAAGATGCCAATATGCAATTGCGAAAGTTCGTTACTAATTCACCAGAATTAAAGGAAGCTTGGAATTATAACCCGGTTATAGAAATTAATGAAAATTGTACGGAGTCTAAAGTATTGGGGCTAAACTGGAATATTTGAAGGGGATTTTCTGGCCATAGATTTGGCATCTTTGGTGACAATTGGTGATAGCTTGGAATTTACCAAAAGGCATGTTCTCCAAACTGCCGCAAAATATTTGATCCTATTGGATTTATGTCACCATTTTTGATTAGAATTGAAATCTTTTTTACAAGAATTATGGCAGAGTGGGTTAGACTGGGACGATGAATTTAACGAAGAATTTAAAATTAAATACAGAACATGGTATCAGGAGATAGAATTGCTATAACAATTAAAAATACCCAGGTATTATATTCACTCGGGTGAAGTGCAGGACTATATACAACTTCACATATTTTCCGACGCTTCCTTAAAATCCTATGGAGCGGTAGCCTACTTCCGGTTTAAAACATCCGAAGTTGCTTTTAAGACATGCTTTGTTATGTATAAGGCTCGAGTGGATCCTTTGAAGAAAATAACGCTGCCACAACTCGAACTTTTAGGTGCTCTAATAGCTGCCAGGATAGCTAATCACCTTAAAGGTATTTTCTCTAATCTCGAAAAAATAGTACTGTGGACTGATTCAACAATCGTATTACATTGAATCCAAGGAGCGGCATCCAAATGGAAGCCATTTGTTACCAATAGGGTAACAGAAATTCAAGGGATGAGCGACCCTAGCTCTTGGAAGCATGTAATTAACAGGGATAATCCTGCAGATATGCTTACTAGGGGGCTATCTCCAAAAGAATGACTGAGTTCGAATCAGTGGTGGTACGGGCCTGAGTGGCTTAGTAAAACTGAAAAATTTTGGCCTAAGGATGATAAGTTAAAAACAAAATCAATCAACCCTGAAATTGAAATTGAAGCTAGAAGTAAAATTATTGTTAATTCAATAATCGTTAAGGAGAATTTAATTGACATACACAAATACAGTAACCTGAAAAAACTATTGCGGATAACTGGCTATGTTATACTCTTTATCAAAATACTGAAGAAAAAACGCTAGAAAAATTGTAATCTTACGTCAGAGGAAATCCGAGAAGCAGAAATTTTTTGGATAAAAGATTGTCAAAAAAATTTTTTCGCAAAAGAAATTTTATGCCTGAAAAATTCAAAACCACTTCCTAGAGAATCAAAATTACTTTCTTTGAACCCTTACCTCGATTCAGAAGGAGTGTTTTGCGAGTTTCTGGACGACTCGATAAGACTGACTTATCGATGGATGAAAAACATCCTATAATTTTTCCGCCAAAAACTAAATTTGCAGAGCTAATAATTTGGGATGCTCATTATAAAGTTTTTCACTCTGCTCTTGCCCATACACTTGTACAAATTCGTGAAAAATTCTGGCTACTAAAGGCAAACCGTGAGAGGTCTGCTTAAAAATTGCATTGTATGCAAGGGGTTTTCTTCAACTCCAGGAGACCAAACGATAGCTTCGTTGCCAGCTGATCGGGTAGAACAGGCAAATCCATTCAGTGTGATAGGGTGCGATTTTGCAGGACCTTTGTGCGTAAAAGACAGTGGTAACAAACAATACATCTTGCAGATTACGTGTGCAGTAACTAGAAACGTCCACCTGGAGCTTGTCGACACAAACATTTTTATTAGGCTTCCGTAGGTTCATTGCTCGACGATGATTACCATCTATAGTATATTCGGAAAATGCTAAGACTTTCAAACGCGCCGAAAAGGACTTGAAAAAACTTTTGTGCATTATAACTCATCCAGATGTGCAAGAATTTTTTTCTTCCCATTACATTAAGTGGAAGTTGATAATCGAACGAGCAGCAGTGTGGGGGGTATTTTATGAGAGAACTAGCAGGCTGAGCCCGCTGCGCTGGACCATTTTTCAAATAAACCTTCAATCAAACGAAATGGAAAATCCGACCCTGTATTTTAAATTAATATGGACCTTCACCTGGAAGATCCTTCCGCATTTTCTGAATACGCATCGGACGCAATTGCCCTATTATATTATCTGATGCGTTAGACGAAATACGGACAATTCAGAAGCAACTCTTTAGTACATTATGTAGAGTTTGGAAGGGAAATGCGGCCATTACCACCATATTACCACACTACTAAAAAAGAGAGAATTACTATGACTGCAGAGATTGACCATTTAACTTACAGAATGTTCGGGTTATTCATTTTCGTTTGTTAGTTCTTTTACTCCGGGCTTCTCAGCTTGGTACTTTGTGCTGATCTGATAACATAAATACAATCTCTCTCTACGTTATATTATTTTTGGTAATATACGTCTTCTTTTGGCAGGTTTTCTCTACAGTTTCTTATCTTCGATTTCCAGTAGAGTAAATGCAATCAAAACAGTATTTAACTTTTATATTTTAAAATATGTGAATCATGTAAAGATGGATATTTAAAGTGGAATTGTGTGAATAAAATTAAAATAATGTCATTTTAACTGCCGTTTCTTTTTACATACCAGTTTTAATAATGCAACTATTAACCTAGGAAAATAACCTCGATAACAAATTCAAATAGAAAACTAAACTTCTAGTTTTCATTCAGTAAAATCTTCCCAATCATCCGTAATCGGATCCACAACTAAGTTTGATGTGAAACGTTAGAAATGTTCGTAACGGTATGGCTACAAATGTACCAGAGTTCGCTACAAAACAGGGTTAATTACGCTCCAAACTACATTCCATTAAATAATGTCAAATTGCTGTTGATTGATTTTTAGATCTTTCACTATCAAAACCCTTTGCAAATGATAAGTAAAGATAGTTATGCACAATTTTTAGTAGTGATCTTTTTGACAAACCGAAGATTTTTTTCGCATTTCTCTAATGAGCGTAATAAGACGGAGAAATAAGCATGCTTTTATTTTCAAGACGTCATTATTCATCAATTTGTTGCCTAAATAAAACTAAAAACGTTAATTTGTGACTATGATCAGCTGCTCGGGCTGTGCATTAGCCAAAATTTTATAATGATTGACATTTTAATTGAATTTGAGGTACTTTTTTAAAAAAACCTAGGCTAAATGAACAAATATTGTTCCATTGGCCACCTTTGGCATTTGAAAAACTTTTTTGTACATTCAAATTAATGCTTTTTTAATGATAGTAAAATAACTGCACATGAAAAATATCTATTAGTAAATATTCTATTGTCCATTTGCTCCATACTAAAGAAACATAAATTTACTAATCTCTAATTACTAAAAGTAAAAATTTCGCGTAATCTTCTGAAATCGGATTTACCGTCCACGGTTCCTTTCAAATATATACGAATCTTCCAACACTATACAGTAAATTCGCCAATTGTAAGGTGGCTGATTATTGAAGATTCATCCAATATCTTTTTATAACATTTCTAAAAGAAGGGAAGATATGAAAAAAAAAAAATAAATGACGAATGGAATGGAATATCGAAAAGTGATTTCAGAAAGCAATTTTTATTGCAAAATGTATTTTTTTCGTGATAGAAATAACGCATAATTGCTTACATTTTATTAAGAATAATCTTTACTACCTAACATTCCAAGCATTGAACGTTTGTATAAGGGAAATTGGCGATATGTTTTTTTTATTAAAAAAAGAATGGACAATATTAGCTAATCTGGCTTCGAGGTTATAAAAGTCTCAAATTTGGGGAAAACAAACCGACATGCTTTCGCAGTAAAGTATGATGAGAAATTTTTTAAATGTCTAAAATTAAATTATTTTACAGTATGTATGTGCGTGTGTGGGAGACATTTATATTAAAATTAAAATGTTTGACTCCATTATTAAAATATTAATTGCTATTTATATAGTGTACATTTGAATTTTAAAAAATACTCAAAAAATGCTTTCGTACACTTGCAAAATCACCTTTATTGTAAACATCGCTTGAACCCAATTCACGCTTACATCTTTTTGGCTTAAAATCAAATTGTTTGGTGATAAAATTGAACTCAAAAATCACAAATAAACATATAACATGCAAATCATAAGTACATCATTTTTACGATTACATCTGCTAGTTTCGTCTGTAAGTCACATGATGGAAGAGTTAGAAATAAAAAAGAACAAATCAAAAACAAAATTGTTACCACAAGGAAGGTCTCCTTAAAGAGCATACTCAAATTATTTTGAAAAGAAAAATGCTTTTAAAACTGCTCATGTGTGTAGTAAAACATCAGTCAAATTTGGCGGCGGAATCCCAGTAAAAATCTGAAAAAAATCTATATATATTCGAGTATTTGGTGCAAAAAAGACGAACGTTACACGCTATTTGGCTAGCCAACACATATCCATCCCAAATACAAGATATTTAAATGCATTTGAAAATTGCTTGTTAAATAAGTGTTTAAATGCATAAAACTCAATGAATTTAAACTTAAACGAAGGATTAGCGTATTATTTTTTATCTTTAAGCTTATCCTTCTATATATATAAAAAAGTTTTGATTTTGAAATGGACCAATAAAAAATCTGCGTAGATACCGTGAAATGCATCTGATTGGTCCGAGTTTTATGACGCTATAAGGCAGGTTACCAATGGGGGACCCGTCTCTCTGTCGCCAAAAGTGACGCCAACTTGGCACTATTTCCAGTATTTCGCCAAAATTAAGGGTACTTTTCCGTTATACGGACAGCATGCCAAAATGTATGCTAATACGCCAATTATTTCAGCCCTCATCGTGAAAAGGATTTTTCTTGTAAACCATGTGAAACATTGTGATTTGTTATTTAGGAAGCGTGAATTACGTGAATGATTATTATTTAACCTTAACCTTGGAAAGCTTTTTAATTTGCTGTTATTCGAAATAAAAATGCTTTTTTTTTTTATAAAATTATAATTTACTTTTACTGCTGACGCTGAGATGGATTTTACCATTTGTCAATTAGCAGATGATGAGAAAGTTGCGATAAAACTGTTTCAGGAATTTGGAATTCTGCGTAATAAAAGGTTGTGTTCAAACAACCATGAAATGAAATTATGGATGAGTTCTGGAAATCCGAAATGGAGATGTAGCTTACGATCATGCGAAGAAAGCGTAGGAATACGACAAAAAACATGGTTTGAAGGATCGCGGTTGTCTTTTCTTAATGCTTTGAGGTTTATATATTTATGGTGCCAAGAGTTGACATCGATTGAGCTTTGTGAGCTGCAACTTGATATGGACCACAACACAACAGTGGACTGGAATAGTTATTTTAGAGAAGTTTGTGCAAATGCTTTATGTTCACGACCAAATAGAAAAATCGGTGGACCTAATAAAATTATAGAAGTAGATGAAAGTCTTTTTACCAGAAGAAAAGCAACGTAGGGCGTGTTCTTCCTCCTCAATGGGTGTTAGATGGTTTATGCCGTGAAACACGGGGATGTTTCCTTACTCCTATTTCCGATCGCACAGCTGAAACTTTAATGGCGGCAATAGAAAACAATGTAGCTGATGAAAGTATTATTTATACAGATTACTGGAAAGGATATAAACAGATGAATTGCGAAGTGCTGGTTATGATCATTTCACAGTAAATCACAAATACAATTTTGTCGACCCTAATATTGGATGTCATACTCAAAATGTTGAGAGATTATGGAGCATCGCAAAATGGCGCAACAAAAGACATCGGGGAACAGTTCGTCATCATTTAGAGTCATATCTCATAGAGTTTATGTGGCGACGTCTTCATTCAAAAAATGAAATGTTTACTGCAATGCTAAAAGATATGGCACAGATGTCATATTCGCCCCATATTGGCGCAATTTTTTCCTGACACCAATGTCATATACGCAACGGGTACTTAACTGGCTCCAAAGTGTCGTTATTTTGCTTGATGTGGTAACCCGGATTATGTTGTGGCACAGATGTCATATATTTATGTCATATGTATTGGCACGATTTTTTTCCGATGCCAATTTGGCGAAAATATCAACAGCATAAACAGCAACATCCGGGTTACCATATCAAGCAAAATAACGACACTTTGGCGCCAGTTAAATACCCGTTGCGTATATGACATTGGCGTCAGAAAAAAATCGCGCCAATATAGGGCGTATATGACATCTGTACCTATGTTGTTTATGCTGTTGATGTTTTCGCCAAATTGGCAACCGAAAAAAAATCGCGCCAATATGGGGCGAATATGACATCTGTGCCAAAGAGATTTGTAATTTTATGGCAGCAGTTTCATATGATTTTTTTATATTATTACTTTATTGTATAACAGTTATTTGTTCATTTATTTTAATTATATATTTGTGATTTAATAAAATAGTTTGTAAAATTCTATAATTTTCAAATGTTATATTTTTAAAATGCTCACTTTACTATGGACAATGTTTTTCTTTTATTTTTCAAATGTTTCAATTCACGTGATTTTCTTTTTGCGCCAACTATTGCGCTTGGCGACAATGCTGTCCGTATAACGGAAAAGTACCTTAAGCATAGCCTACTATGATATATACGGCCCACGCATTTCGCCGAAAACCGTCGAAAAAGTGAAGTTGGATTCAGCTTCAAACCCTGAACCAAAACATCACAACGTGCTCTTTTTTGTTTACATTTATACCCTGCCCAGATAGCGGCTTGTTTCTCATCGTCGAAGTTTCAGAATCATTGATCGTATTTTCAGAATAGTAAATTAAATACTTATATTCTTCAATTTCCTTCGATTTAAAAGGATATTTTACACAGCTTGTAGTATTTTAGTGTCCACATACTTTTAAGATTAGCTAAATTACTTATTGTTTACTTGATCGTTTGGTTCATTCTGTTATTCTTTTTTGAATGTCCCGTATTTACATAAAAATAGCTTTTGTTTCATATACACGTTTTAAAATTAAAATTTGGTTTTTATCAAACTACAGTTCTCATAACTGGCTTGAAGCAGTTATTTTTGACGAATTTATTGCTACCCGTAAAATGTTTGTGTTTGATATCGTCCGAACTAAATAATAATTAAACAAAAACGTAATTTGAAGAACAAATTAAAAAAAAACAAAATTTATTTCCTACATTGTTTAAGCCTGAGAAGGGACAGATATTAAGTTGTTTCATTCAATTAGTTCTACATTTAATGTTAATTTTTTGTAACAAATTAGTTAAGCCAATTGAAGATTAAAAAATAAAAATAAAATTCATAGAATATGATACTTAAAACATCCTAAAAACTTAGATTCCGTTCAAATGAAATCGAAATAAATCTTAGACTTCTTCCATTTTTAATTGAAAATATTTGTATTGCAGATTTAGTATTATGTTTATGAAAATTGTGCATAAAATGATAAGATGCATGCAAAATACAAAACTTTAAAAAAAGTCTAAGATTTATTTCGATTTCATTTGAACGGAATCTAAGTTTTTAGGATGTTTTAAGTATCATATTCTATGAATTTTATTTTTATTTTTTAATCTTCAATTGGCTTAACTAATTTGTTACAAAAAATTAACATTAAATGTAGAACTAATTGAATGAAACAACTTAATATCTGTCCCTTCTCAGGCTTAAACAATGTAGGAAATAAATTTTGTTTTTTTCAATTTGTTCTTCAAATTACGTTTTTGTTTAATATGTCAAGTTTTTTAATGACTACAGCACTCAGCGGACGCATTTCAAAATTAATACAGAGTATCATCATCAGGCTTTGATGTATGCGGTATTGCATCACAATGTGGGATGCAGTTTACCAATGTGTAATTCAAAATGTTTCACCACTGTAGTAATGCAGGTTGCGGTAGTTTGGACAAAAACTTCCAATCTGAACGTAAAAAATCTATAATCAAAACATAAAAAATTAACTTCACTTAAATTTAGATACCCTATTTCCCACACAGGAACGCTAATGAATGTAAATGTAAATTCTGTTGAATCCTTACTGCTAATATTTAACAATATTATAGCTGTGATACAGTAAAAAATAAAAAAATAAAAGTTTTACTTGAATTTTTAAACCTTATTCTCTCCCAAAGGGTGATGTAAACACATCAGAAAATTATTACCTAAGTTTAACTTGGGGTATAAATAGTTCTCATCGCGAAAAAAAAAATACATTTTAAAATTTAAGTTATGTAATTCCCCACTAAGTAAAAATAGCTATCCATTAGAAACATTTTACTAAAATATAAACTTGACCAAAGCAAAAACGTATTCTGAAAATATCCTTTTTATTTCCTCTATGACGCCATATTCACCTTTTTAATTTTTGAAAAAAAAAAAAAAACTATTTCAATTAATATTCAACTATATATAAAAAAAAGTTTTGATTTGGAAATGGACCAATGAACATCTGCGTAGATATTCCGGGTCGATCCACATCCAATTTGAATGCTTAAGCATGGCCTTTCATCGTTAATATTAAAAAAACTGTTGCATACAAAAATATGAAAATCGGTGGTGTTATAGAGAAATGTTTGATAAACACGCTGATGCAGACAGTTTTCAAATCGAAGAATTATTTTAAGAGATATTTAATGCTAAAGTTGGACAAAATCGTTCCCTTAAAAAAGTTTTATTGGAGCAAAAACTATACATGAGAATTTAATCATTTTTAGATCATTTTATACGTTATAAGTTCCCGGTGAGCAGATTGTATTTATTTTTCTTATTTGACTCATTTTTTGAGGTTTTATTTCAATTTTAAATTCAAATTTTCAGCATTTCGAGGGATATTTTTTACAAATTTTAGAAAATGTTATTAATTTAAACTGTTGCCAGTTGTATAAACAGCGCAATCAATAATGTTTACTTCAAATTAAAAAATTATTTACACGTGACTATTAAAACAGAAAAAAAACTTTAAAATTAGAATTAAATGACTACATGTTAAAAGCAGGAAAATTACGTCATAAGAACCATAGGCGCAGCTGTCATATACCAATTTGACGCAATTTGTTTCCGACGCCAATTTGGCGAAAACATCAATAGCATAAACAACAACATCCGGGTTACCATATCAAACAAAATAACGACACTTTAGCACCAGTTAAGTAACCGTTGCGTATATGAAATTGGCGTCACAAAAAAATTGCGCCAATGACATCTGTGCCGAACCATATTTACACTTGAATTTAAAAAGAGAGACGAAATCTTAAAATTAAAAAAAAATCATTATTATGCATTAAAACTTGTAATTTGAGAAAATTACGTCATATTTAAAATGGCAAAAAAAATAGCAAAACAATTTAAATTGAAAAATATATTTTCGCGAGATATTTTGAGATAATCTTTTCAACTATAATCGTGAATTCGAAGACAGCGCAAATAATATTTCCTTCTAACAACAAAATTATTTTCACGTGAATATTAATAAGAGAAATAAAACTTTTGTGTAAATTACGTCAGATTTGAAACGATACATTTAAAATGAATTATTTAAAAGAACTATCTTATAGCGCTGTTAAAAAATACCGGGAGACAATGACACTGTTTACTTAATTCATTTTACATTAGCTTATTTCAAATGTTTAACGGTACTTCTTAGTTATCCTGTCGACCAAATTACTGTCGCCAAATTGTAAGATTAAATGCCAATAATGGTTGCCATTAATTAATTAATCGCAAGATTAATTGCCAATAATGGTCAATAAAACCATTAATTCGACGTTTTATTTGTATTTTTATTAATGTTTTACAATTTATTTGTTCTTTCGTTATTTAAAATAAAAATTATGTCAATGTGTATAATTTGGCGAGTGGTTTGGCGATTTATATAAATTGGCGAAATTGGTCGACGGGATAACTAAGAAGTACCAGTTTAACTAATTTTTTTAATTAAATACGAAAAAAGCCATTGTATCTCTTAACAGCAGCAGATTTGGCCTTAAAAATCCCCAATCCAAGGAAAACGAATGGGAACCCGTTTACAGAGAGATCGCTACTGTTTTTTTTTTTTTAATTTTAATTCAATATTTTTAAAGCCGATCAAATTAGCGTGCTTTTTGGATTTTGGTGTACCTGAACGGGGGTTGCCGAGCGTAGCTCGTAGGGGGCAGAGCCCCCTAGTTTTTGAAAAAAAAAAAAAACTATTTCAATTAAAATTTTTCACGCGGGAATCTTTCTACTAAAACCAAATAAATTATTATTACGGCTTTTGAAATTTTTGCAACAATGAAGAAAAAATGTTACATTTTCTATTAAAAATGTCCGTTGATTCTCAATGAAAAAAGTGAAATTTGGAATTATTAAGAAAAATATTTGAATAATATACAAAAAAATTGGCCCTTGTTTCTCTCTGGGTTATAATTTACCCACATGCAAAAGTATTTTGCCATTCGTTTTGACCCTGACGTCAGGCAAACGTTTTTAAACTTTAAATTTATAATATAATTAGAATTAGTAAAGAATAAAAAATAAGTGGCATCAGGGACAAAAAGGTGGGAAGTAAAAATGAAAAAGTTATCATCTCCATAGGCTTTTCTATGTTAAATTAACATTGAGAAGTGTCACTGGAAATAAATAAGTATTGCGCTGCCGCGCAATACTTGAATAATAATAGTAAAAAAAAAAAAAAAAAAAAAAAAAAAAAAAAAGACGATCTTCCTTAAACATTAAATATTCTTATTTTTAATCATAGAAAGAAATGGTGATCGCAGATTTAAATATCGTTGCAATATTTTATGTTATTCAAGCAATTTTAATTAAATCAAGTAAGTGTATTTGTTACTTAATAAATTATATTTATTAATTATTATAAGGAAATTTATGAGTACTTTAATATATTTAAAAGAAATTCCATTAGTTTTATTGTTTCAGCAGTGAAGATAGCAAATAAATTTGTGACATTGATGTTTTTAGACTATGCATGTTTTTATTTATTGGGGTGAATCGTAGAATACTCTACTTCTCCCCAACCTGGCGATAAATGCGCCAAAGTGGCAACCTTGGTATTTAGTATTGACTTGGTATTAAGTAGCAACCTTGGAAGTATCCTCCGGTCGCACCATTCATTATTCGGATAGTTGTTAAAATGATAATTTTTTTTTTTTTTTTATTTGATGATCAGAGTTAATATTTTTATTAAACTCTTTTGAATCATATCTATACGGAAAAAAAATGTAAACACATCGGAATTTTCTGAACCCTGCTCAGACAAAGCCGCCTTAAGACTATCAAGCCAGACACAATTTCCTTCCCCCTCGTATGTGACGTAACGAGCCGGGGCTGGCGCCAACGAGGAGAATTTTGTATTCCTCTGTTTAGAATTAGAGTACAACGTGTTTTTTATTCGGAAGCAAAGGACGTATTCTTTTTAAGGTAAGTTTATTTTCAAATTAACTATTTATATACTATTAGTACTAGTTATCTTTTTTTGTTCACTATGTACTTTATTTTTAATTTGTTTAAAATAAGTTAACTAGTAAATCCTAATGAAATATCGTGTTGTAATATTCCGTGTCTAAAAAAAAAAAAAAAACGATATTAATCTAGTTCTGTTTCAATACAGCAATAATTTAAAATGGAAAAAATGACAAGATCGTGTCGAGACTTACATCATTCCCTGTCTCTCGTAATTTTCTAAAAATTGGGGCTTGAATTGTACTAATAGGTGAATTATCTCAAAAGTTATTGATTAATAAAGTTTCCATTATTTAATTATAGCCTTTATTAATTTGTCAAAATAATCTGATTTCAATATCTGCTAGACAATTCTATTGGCGCCAGCACATTTTGCCTCATAATTTGGAAGCTATTTATTCGATTCACTTGAAATTTTAATGTCCTGTGTGACATATTTTTCTAGCTCAACTGTTAAACTTTCAAGTGCAAATTTTAATCAGTTCTTTTAATTTATGAAAATTAGTAAAAAAAAAACTTTAAAATTATTATTACTCAGAAATTTATCACTGAAAACTGATGATATTTTGCATACAGTAAGTACAGCATAAATATTATTAGTTTAAACTTTACCTTTCTTGCTATTCAATAATTTCGATTAAAACTTCTGACTTTATTTACTCGGAAATACTGGCACCAGATAGCTGAAATTTATGTCAGACTGAGTTTCTTGGATACTAATCATGCTAAAACATTTTCAGCCAAAAGTCTTAATTACAAGCTTAATTATTATGTAATGTATAACTTGTCACACCTTCCTATCTTTGTAATTTGTTCTGATTTCTCTCATTAGAGTGACTTTTAATGATCGACTTTTATTAGAAAACACTTGTCGTGAGAATAATAACTCTGATTATTCTGTAGGCAGAATTGATTGGTCTTTAATATGATACAAAATTTATGTATTTTTATAGATATTTTCATACTTAAAAATTTAAATGTACTAGAAACTTTCATCATAATTTCTATGGATGCATAACATTGTTACCTTGTTTATTTCTTTTAAAGCCCGATCAATATACATACTAATTTATTGGTGTTTTTTAATCTTAAACTCTTAATAAAAATTCATTTTATAATATTTGTTACACAGTGCATGCTTATACATGACAATTGCAGACATGGGAATGATGTGTCTGAATCTTTTTATTTTTACAATGACTGTAGACAATTTATCCACCCTCCCCCTTCCGAATTTGCAAAAATTTTGTGTGTTTTTATATAACTTTTAACGTTTGATTAAAAATAACAATAAATAAAATTATTGTTATATAATTATAAATTTAGTTTTCTGTGTAGTCAGGACCCGACTTCGTCTATCAAGGTCCTCGGAGCAAGCACCATTCTGGGGCCCCCCTTTTATCTATCCGTAGAAATTATTCGCGAATAATGCATAAGTGGTTAGTGCTAAACTTCATACGTATTGTATGCATGCATAAATTTCGTACCAGGTACTATTTACATTTGTATACAGAGTATCACAAAAAGATGATCACAACTTTATGAAAAAATACTACTAGAATAATAGTAGAAAAAATCATGGATTTGTTGCAAAGGAGTATTTGTTTGGAAACTTTTATTTGTTTTTCTATTTATGTTATAAGGTGTCTAAAGAAAATACCCCCAATCGGTCCATAATAAATGATTTCAACTTGACTCGTTATGAGGAAAACGTGTATGAAGAATTTCTTTTGAAAACAATGTACTAGTACTAAGTTGTTATAATAAAATTTAAATCATTAGTTTTCTAATGATATATAGTACAAAGTCCAAAATCCAGAATCCTTCGGCACCCGGCGATTCCTAAATTCGGATTTTTCCGAATTTTGGCTTATTTACAGTTTTTCAATGAAAAAAAATAAATCTATTATATATATTTCAATTCCAATTGATGAAAGTGTTTTCTTTCTTTCTTTTGTTCTCACAATGTTTCAGTACACTTTTTAAAAACTCTATTGCTTGTACCTTGCATAATATCTTAAAATAATACAAAAATTAAGAAAATAATAATTTTCTGTTTCATGACCTTGTTTTGTTTTATTATGAGCGCTTATGTTTTTCAATTTAATCGATTCTATGTGAAAATTACCCATTTCTGCTAAGTAAAGTTTACAGTAAGAAAAATTTATCTGTGTTGTTACCTAATTTCATGCACTCTGTAGTTTTACTATTTATTTATATTAAATTTATTATATTCCTTTGCATGTTTCAAATCACTAAATTTAATAGGATATTTATTGTATAATTTCAAGCCACAATGAATAATAAAAATAGCATACAACTTGAATTTGTTTTCATTTAACAATCATTTTTCATCCACTTTAATTTAATTTTAAATGTGGGTTTTGATTGACAGAATATTGGTATTTATTTATTTATTTTTGAAAATGAAATAATTGAAAGCAAAGTAATTCTTTCTATGTGTTTAAAACTACATATATATGTGTATATATATATTATATACATATTTGTAGATTTTGCTTACATATATTAATTTAATGTCTTGTTTTAGAATATATAGAAAATAGATAATTGATATTTTTGTAAATTTCAAAGTAGAATAAATAATGAAAACTGTTCACTAAATTAAATTTAATACTTCAATTTTTTTTTTTCATTAACCAACCATTTTTCTTTAATGTAACTTTAATTAAGTGCACATTTTGACTGACACAGTGATATTATTTCATAAATTTTGTTTTTGTGTTATCATTATTGTTATTGTTTCGAGTGATCGAAATTGATTAAAAAGCACTTAATTAGCGTTTGTAAACTATAAGTTTTTATTTTTTCCCCATATGCTGTGATAATAAATTGGAATATAGAGGAAAGAATTAATATGTTTTAAATAACGCATGTGCTCCCCACGGCTGATCTAAGCCCCGCGTCGTGACGTCACGAAACCTCGTGTTTGGCTTGTAGTCTTGAGGCGGCTTTGGCTCAGAGCGGTTTGATTGGTTCTCGTCGTTGAAGTTACGGTCAGAGTCAAATTTCTGTTTTGGGCAGCGTATCAGAGTCCTTTGGCGAGCATTTTCATTAACCTTCTCACCGCCGCGAACTGATATACCAGTTCACTAAGCTGTAGGTTGCACTGCAATAGAAGCATTATTTACATTAATATAATTCTGCAGATATAATCCAGTTTTAAAAAATTAAGTTATGATTAATACTCTCAAGGTTTACATACCTATACGTAATACAAAATTTTATATCATGTTAGAAAAAACACATTTTTTAGTATTTAAAAAAAAAGTTACAAGCAAAACAACATTATAATTTTGCCCTTTTGCTCGGCGGTCAGGGGGTTAAACGCAAATCGGTCTGCCGGTAGTAGTATCTAAGTATGCCTTGCAAAAAGTAATGCTTTGGAAATGGAACAATGAAAATCTGCGTAGATACCGTGAAATGCAACTGATTGGTCAGAGCTTTATGACGCTTAAGGGAGGTTACTAAGGGGAGACCCGTCTCTCTGTCACCAAAAGTGACGCCAACTTAACGCTATTTCCAGTATTTCGTCAAATTTCCATAGACTCCCATTGAAATACAATAGGGTTTACTTGCATGCAGGAAATCAACAAATTGAGATATTTCACTGCAACAAAAACTAATATTAGCTTATGAATAGAGCTTAATTGAACTATTTACATTATTTTTAAGCACAAACAATAATCTGGGGTTGACTAGAAAATAGGAATTGCTTCGCTATACCGAATGCAATAGCTAAGCGATTACGCGGGGGGTTGGTGAGCGTAGCGAGCAGGGGGGCGGTGCCCCCCTAGTATAACATATAAAAATTGCGTGTTGCAGTAGTTATTTAATTTTACATGGCTTCACCGGCTAGAAATGTTTTAAGGGTATTATTTGATTATTCATTCAACCAATTTCGCCAAATTTTATATATTGCCAAACGCTTCGCCAAATTATATAAATTGCCAAACTGCTCGCCAAATTATACAAATTGACAAAATTTTTATTTTAAACAACGAAAGAATAAATAAATCTGTAAACATTAGTAAAATTACAAATAGAAGTGAAATTAAAAATCACTTGATGACGCAACAAACACGTGTACCGTGTTTAATGTCAAGTGAATGTAAAATTTACGATCAGCTATTATTGGCATTTATCTTATAGTTTGGCGATAGTTATTTTGCCGACGGGATAATCAAGTAGTACCGTTTTAAATTTGTTTTAAAAGTAGCTGGCTAATTAAAAATGCTACCATTAAACATTTTATATTAAATACTTGTTTCTATGGCAACAATAACCTTCATTTCTTGTTTCTGACACTAACAATATCGAAGTCAAATTGCCAATGTTCCGTATAGGACATTAATTTTGAATGTGAAAAAAATTTAATAAACTGAAATTTTGTTTTAAACCGTATTATTAAGATAATAAAATTTTAATATATACACCTATAAAGGTATATGACAAAACTGTAGCAATAAAAATATATTTATTATGTTAAACTTAATCTAACTATCTCTGTATGAAGAGTAGAAAAAGGTTTTACTTAAAAATTATTTATCATATAAAAAAAGTATCATTCAAAATTTTATTGTGCCGCCAACCTGCATTAAATCGCCAAAAAAATTAAATTTTCATTATTTTTTTACAAACACTAAATCGAGGTTCTGCGGATTTTTTTTTATAAACATATTATATGCCACGATAAGAATATTCTATATATTCCTCATGAGCAGAATATTATATAATTTTTTCAAATATTTCTGAGCATGCACTTATCGAAACTTCCTTGATATCATCCTATCAATTTTTCAGATGCATTTTTCTTAACCTGACGCAAAAGATAAAGAGCCAAATCTTATTTCAATTGCAATATTTTAACTGAGTAATTTTTTAGGCATTACGAACATTTCCTATCATGTTTAAATTAAATATTTTCGTTTTTTAATATTATCACTCATTAAAACGAATTTTTTTCTTCTTTTTTTCTTCCTTCTTTTTTTTTTAAATTAAAATTAGTAACAGTTTTTTTTTTTATGTTTCAAGGTGTAGTAGCTGTTTCAAATTTTTTATCAACGATAAATTTCGCCAAGAAATAAAATGGTAAACCTTATCGTCCAAAATAACAGAACTTTCCGTCATAATTCTATAACTAATATAGGTAGAATGATGTGTTATAGCTTAAAACCTTCCCTGGAACGATACCTATCTAACGGTATAAGTTCCGTAAAAATCCATGCGGTAGAACTCGAAATCTAGGCGTTCGGAACGAAATTTCCGTTTGGATTTTATATATATAATAGATAGAAGATGGTAAGGACCATAAAAACTGCATTAAGAAAAACCCTAGGCAAATCATCGCTAACTGTTGACGAACTAAATACTATTTTAGTTGAAATTGAAGGCATGGTCAAGATGCATATTTATATCGCATTCTCGGAATTTATGATCTTATTTTAAATGTTAAATATTAAATGTGCAATGGGTCGTCTTGCTGTGCTGTGCTGTAAAAAATAAAAGATGAAAAGGCCACCAAGATTAATTATTTAAGAGGAATCACCTATGATTACAACGAAATATGTTTTTTTCTCGAAATAATTTATTTACTACGAATGATATTCTCGATTGTTTTGAAGATTAATACGTTTTACCCGGCAAGACTGCAAATTAGTGCAATCTAAGAACTATTTTTCTTGGAGCTAGCTGCAGTCCGGATAGCCGAGCAAAGGGTCCAAAGCATTGGTCACAGAGTGACCGTCTCTGTGAATCGTTGATTTTATTGCATAATTTGGGTATTGTCCCTTAATTTACAAGTAACCTCAAGATTCAAATGTTGAGCTATTTACCTGCTTTTTGAAATATCATCATTTGCAAATATCTTCAGAATATTCTGCCATAGTCAAGAAAATTATATTAATTATTCTAAAGTTTAAAGTGAACTTTTCGTTTCTCCTTCTCCTCCCTGTTACAAATCCTACATACATAAGTAAAAAGTATTGGAGTCTTGAAAATTTTCGACTTGTGTTCCTAGAGAGATTCTTTTTCTGAGCAAAAAAATATTCCAAATTTGCAGAAAGTCCATTCTATGTATTTTATTTTTGAAGTGAAAACTTCTTTAGGCGCGTTGAGCTTTTTTTGAGATGGAGAAAAACCACTGATTTGGAGACACTGTTACGTAACCGACATGCTAGCATTTTGGCACATAGACACTAGCGCGCCAAGCGGTGAATGACAGGAACTTTTCCCTCTTCAGCTCAATCCGCAAAAGAAGAACGAAGCTAAAACTCACTTTTTCTCTCGGCGTTCACACAGGAACACACACAAAATTTACATTTTCGTTACAGTACGCTGTTGTGTTTATTGTTAAAGACAAATACTTGATACTTTCATTATTCAAGTGAAAGCTTCTTTGGGCGCGTTTGGCATTTTTTGAGATGGGAAAAACCATTGAACTCGTGATACTGTTATTGTAACCGACACCTCTGTATATAAGTATGTACATTTATTGTGCATAGTTCGGTATGAGGAGGGCGGGCAATTAATTGTTATTGATTGTTTAATCAATAACAACAATTTACAGGCAAGCGCGCCGCATGCTTGCCTGTGCGCTATTGGTTCCCGAAATACACGTACAAGAGTTAGAAAAAGGAAATCTCATCAAAAAACATCTCATGTAAAAATTAGCCAAGTCTCGTGACTCTTGCTAAAATAAAACTACCTTGCTCTAGCAAAATAAAATTATCTTTATTCAACAGTTGTTATTTATGTCAATAGTTGGCGGCAAAAGTGAACTATTCGATCAAATATCGGGTAAGTTTAGTAGAAAAACTCTCTTGTTTTTAAAATTCGTGTTATTTTTGCGTTATGGTGTATGTCATAGCATCAAACTATAGCGATATTTCTAATAATATGGTAGTGGTTTTAAATATAGCAAAAGCATAAGCGCAATTATTTATCAAGAAATGTTAACATACTTGCAGAAATATTTAAATTCCCCAAAACAACATTTGGTAAAACAAATTATTATTTTGTTTTTCGTCAGTAAAAATGAATTATACCGTATTCGTGACCTACCTATTTCGTGTAACTAAAAACCGATAACGCTGTATTTTATCGTGTTGATGGTCTGGTCAATGGCCAACAGTATTGGCGGGAATTTCGATTACGGAAGATAAAATACGGGGCACAGATGTCAGATACGCACTTGGGTACCTAATTGACACCAAAATGGCGTTATCTTATTTCACAAAGTAACCCGGCTACTGTTGCTTAGTAATAGTTTATAATAATGAATAAAAAAACACTACATTTAAAAGTATTTCCTGCACAATAAAACATTTCTTGACGATTAAAAAAACACACACGCAATTGTTGAAGTTTTCACTTCTATTGGCACTCCCGGAGTGCCAGTGTTTTTTGGTTTTTTTTTGGACCTTTTTGGGGGAACAGTGATAATAACTAACTAAAAATAAAAGTAATCAGTACAAAATTGAAAAATAATTTTTTTTTTTTACTGAATTTTCAAAAAAATAGCAATCAAATGATGAAAATAGGTATTATAATGGAAATCTTTGTAAGTATTTTTAGACATCAAATAGTCTTTATTTAAAAATCCTATAATTCTTCTGGTTTATGTTGTATTTTATAATCTTTTTAATTGTTTATTTTCGGCTACTTATTGAATAAGACTTGTGTTTTCATTCGTTTTGCTGTATGTCACATTAAGAAACTTTTATATGTGAAACTTCTTAAGGATGTATCTTTAAGTAGCTGTCTTGAACACATTTAATCTAAAAAATAAATGAAATAGCTAAACGATACTACAAACTTTATAAAGTGCATAAATACTAAGTGCGTACCAGAAAAGGAAATGGTTAAATGAGCTGTTGATTTTTAAAGTGGGGCAAATCCTTTTGGGAAAAACACCATCATTAGTTAAACATAAATCTCATTAATTTGGTCAACGATATTTCAAATGCGTTGACTTTCAAAGTGATCATATAGCAATAACATAAAATGGACAAGAACCACTTAAAAAATCAATGGCTCAAATAGTATTCGGGATCTAGGGAGTCTTGCGGCAGTACTGTTATGTTAAACGTCGGCGGCGGCGAGCGGCGTGTGAGTGGGCACATTGTCGTGGTGAACAATCCAATCGTCTCTGACGTCCGAGCGGACGCGATCCTTCAAATGGTGGTGCATTCCAACGTAAATCTAACCTGACTCAGCGCGTCCGCCCAGGCATCGGAGAAGATTGGACTGTTCACCACGACAATGTGCCCTCTCACACGTCGCTCGCAGCCACCAAAGTTTTGGCAAGTTTAATTTGGCAATACGGCCACAATCCGCCCTACAGCCCCGACCTTGCTCCCAGTAACTATTTTTGTTCCTAGGTTCACGAAAAACCTGAAAGGGATTCGATTCGACATGTTTCCAGTGATCCACGATTCCAGCTCCGACGAGGTCCCTTAACTGCCTTGCCCGCGAAGACTTCCAGCGAGCCTATGAACAATGGAAAAAACGGTGGCAGCATTGCGTTGATGCCCAAGAGTCATATTTCGAAGAATTTTAGTTCGCTGTACAAAAATGTTTATTAAACTTTTTATTATCGGACCAGTCTTGAAACTTTGTGAACACACCATGTATATACTGGTAACTATTGCATTTTCATTTTTATTTCTTTCCGAACGATCAATTTATAGTTTAACTACTGCCAAAACTATTACAAAAATGTATTGAAATCGCTTCAATAAATTACGAGAAAAAGTACTTCCACATCAACTGTTTCCTGTAGAATTTTGCAAGTGTTGTGTTTTATTCCTTATAAAATATACAAATTTAGGAAAACTGACAATTACAAATCTAAGTTTTTTATTAAGTAAAAAAATACATAGGGTATTTTCAACAATCTTTCATCTGATTGTGTGCATATGTACAATGAAAAATGAAGTATCTACATAATGTTCAAAATAGATTTGTCTATACATCCTGAAAACAATTCAGGAATTCTTCGTATAAGGCCTCAAAAAGTTTCATTTTGTGCAGCAAAAGTTTCTCATACAGAATTGGCGGGCTCGGGTCTAAAGCATGGTAACTAACATATTTTTTTTTCTCATTTCCATGTAAAATTATTTAGTTGTATTATAACATCCTTTTAAAAGTACAAGGTATATTACTTAATAGATGTCATCATAGTCAAAGATAAATATTACTTAATAGATGTCATCATTAGTCAAAGATAAGTTTTAAATAAGTGCAACAAGATTTGTCATTAAAATTCAAAATGGGTACTTGTTTTTATAAGGATCTTGACATAAATTGGTATTAAGAAAGTGCAACTTCGGGCAATATGTTATGAAAAATCACGAAAACGAATCGGCAACCAATGGAAAAAATTTCTAATCTTATATGGCTTATTTACGTTACATATTTTGTATTAAATTGTCTTACTTAGTATAAATTAAACAAACTGCTTTTGTAAACGTGTATTAAATCTTCTAAACACAAGACAAATTGTTTGTACATATTGGTAGTTATTTGAAAAAGCTATACCAATCTGATAATTTTTAAAATGTAAATACAGGTTGCCAGAAAGTGCTTTTGAAAATTTTGCTTTTCTCGCCAAATTCAATCTCGCCGTTTTCTCTTGGGCGGCAAAGCCTCTGAAGCAAATAAGTACCTCGATAAGTCCAATAAAATCAAATCTATGAAACAAAAAAGGTTGCACATAGTTAGGTGAAATGTTCAGTTTCAATAAATCAGCTGTTTTAGAGAAACAATGGTTTGAGAGATTTCTTAGAAAATAAATATTAAATATCTCGAAACTAGCATTTTGTTAGTCACCTTGTTTTAATACCGAGACCTTCAATTTATCAACTTATGTAAGTTCAAAATATTTTCTAGAAAAGAATCCTATATTAATTTTTTAAAGACAAATAAAAAATAAAATAAATTGAGGATTCATATCCTTTTGTTTTAAAATTATCTCGCAACAGGGTACAAAATTTCTTCATAAAAATCACTCAAATATATATTTATAAATTTAACCCTTCATGTCCCAAGGTACGAATAAAAAAAAAAAAAAAATACCACCTCGAAATATTTCCCCCTTAATATTTTAAGCTAAACTCTTTACCAGTGGAATAGATTTAAAAAAAAAAAAAAAAAAAAAAAAAAAAAAAATATTTTTTTTAACTTTGTGCGTTCTAACAAAAAGATTAGAAATAGGTTTTTTTTAAAAAAAAAACTGCCATAATTAATATTCTCAGATGAGAAAAATTAATGGATTAATCATTCTCATATTCGTATTTACTCAAAATTGTTTGATAATGGCAAAATAAATCAAATGGCATTCTAATTAAAAAGTAAATTAAATTGCATTACACATTTGCAAAAGGCAAACGAACCATGGAGTAGGCCGAGTGATTTTTTTTCTTGCTCGAAGTCAGTTCGAGCAATCCAAATATGGCGCGTTTGATTTGCCCCAACTGAATTCGGGAGACTTTGGTAAAAAGTAAAAAAAATATATATATATATATACGAAATATGAATATGAAAATATGAAATTAGAAGGTTATTCGTTTATTAAAATGAAAAAAAAAATTATAAATAAGTTGTTATAGGCTTTTTTTTTTTTCGGTAAAATATTTACAACGGTGCGAAATTAATTAACAATATTGTTTTTTGAAATCTCCAAACTTTTATAAAACAATAAAAAAAAAATAGTTTTATTTGTAGATTTTTTTTAATGAAAATTTTTCTACTAGATATCTTTCAAAAAATATCGATGTATCAATTGTAGAGAAAATATTAATTTAAAAAATATGTAGTTTCATAAAATTTTCTGCGCTTTTTAAACATGGTAAAGTATTATGAATGAAATTAAAATTTTTCTGTTATTAATAGATGCATTAAATATTTTTTTTAAACAATTTTTTTAACGGGTCTTTAAAGTGTCCCTAGGACATAAAGGGTTAAAAAATATATATGTTAATTCGAGAAAAATATTTACCAATCAGTCATGTGATCGGCATTTCCGAATAAGTTAAAAAAAAAATATTCTCTAGGGATTTCGTTGACGAAACAGTGTTTCAGTTCAGAGTTAATATTTTCGTGAGGTATTCACATCTGAAATTCATTAAAACCAAAAAAGGAAGATCTATGTACAGAAAAACAAAGGTTAAAACAATGCAAAATTTGATGAAATTCCGACACAGTTTCAACTTGATGATGCCGACGCCATTTCGTCATCGGAACTCGTGTCGCTGGAAATAGGAGATTCATAACCAGTACTCAGTTTTTGTTGTTCGACTTCTGAGAGTACAGTATCCAGCGTAGAAATGAGTGTTTCAGCATCCTCTTCGTTGAAAACCATTGGCGGTTTGAATTTCAGCACATTACTGTATTTACCTTCAGCACTGAGCAGTATACGTTCTTGTTTCATCCTGAAAAAAAAAAAGGGGGGGGGGGAATTTAGTGTAAAGTGAGTAATGATAATACATTCAAACTCCTTTATTTAAGATAAATGTAAAAACCATTATGATGCGTTGAATGCTTGGAATTTAAAGAATTATAACATGAAGAACAGTGCATAATAATAAAAAAAAAAACAATAGCACAAAGGCTTTAAAGTTTTATAAAGACAATGACCGATTTATCTACTTAAGGGGTCTCAGGACTCTTAAAATTGTAAAAAATGAAAAAAAAAAGACTATTTTAAACATTTAATATCTTAAAATGTATTTGATTTTAAGACACAATTTTAATTGGAATAAAATATATAAGTATGTTCTTTCATTTCATGTATTAAAAAAAAATATAAGATGCAGAATTAGCATTTCCAGGGGGCTCCAAATTGTTAGACATTTGACGAGCAAAAAATCGGCATGACAGCTTACGCGCACGATTACAAAATAAGTATTGCAACTAGAATGAAAATTTTGGTGCCTACTTATACTTCAGATTGTAATAATTACCCTGAACCTAAATAAATTTGTATTTAAAGCTTTTTTATATTTTTAATACAAAGTTGTATTTAGCTAATGGAAAATTAAGAAAATTTCAACAGTATAATCACCTAAAAAAATATTGTTTTGAACAATAAAAAGGAAATTTTAGTTTCAGTTTATACAGACTAACATGAAGCATATGTTTTGAAAATTTCATGAAAAAATATTCATAAGTTTTTGAGATATCGTGCGCGTTATGCCGAAAAACGTCATTTGGAGAAAAATGGCTTCAAAGTTTCCGAAACGACGCTTCAGCTATTGAATGTGTATAAATAAAAAAGCCATAACTTCAGTTCTAATAGGAATTTCAAGGAAACAATTATATCAAAATGTTCAGAAAAGATAGGAGTTTAGCATCTAAAAAAATTAAAATTTTAAAGCTTTAAGAGTCCTGAGACCCCTTAAAAGCTTTAGGTACACTTTGTTTTGAGGATCTCTAGAATAATTTATACATTTTCTTATTCGGCCTATTTTAGTTTTATGTGCTCCCTTTGAGATCGAACCAACGATTTTTTTAAGCCATTTGTTTCGGGAGTACACTTTTAGGTAAATTTCGTAAGAAATACTACCTATTGCAGTCGTTACCATGGTGCGACTTTTGAAAAATTCCTTCATAACTTTTCATTATAGGACCCCAGGAACCCAAAACCACCCCCACCTAAAAAGTTTATATATATATATATATATATATGTATGTATGTATGTACTAAATTTTGTCCGCACGATAAAAGTCGCAATTATGCGCGAATCATCTTCAAACTCGCCAACAACTTTGAGATGGCTAATATCTCGGCAAGGATTGAAAATGGGCGAAATCGGCCCAAGAGGGTGGAAATGGGGAGGGTTCAAAATTTTGAATACTGTCTTAACATGATTCTGATAAAACCAGCTCTTACACAACAATGGCAGGAAAAAAATAAAAGTTTTTCGTTATAGCAGTTGCCAACAATTAAAAAAAAACAAATAATAAAATTCTCACCACAACAATTACTTTTCTTTTGCAAAATTTTCACGTGTAAAATTAAATAGTTTGACAAAGTGAAAACAAATTGAATATTACGTCATAAGTTTCCTAGAGCAAGATTTCAGCATGAAAACTCAAAATAAATAGTTTGACGAATTAAAAAAATATGTATATTGCGTCATATTGTAAATATAATGGACCTCAGCAGGTGAATATGTAACGCCATGTAAGTTTGAAGAAACGTATTAAAACATGATAAAAACCCGACTATGGAAATATTAACATATTTTAACACTTTAAGGTTCTCTGAATTTTTTGTAGCCATTTTTTAAACCTATTCCATATATATGTGTGTGTGTATTCGTGTATATTACAATTTTCACAAAAAGCTTAGCTCCCTACAGCTCGCTCTTTGTGAAGAAACTGGGTTTTATCTCTAATCTTGATTTAAGTTTTGTTGGAGAATTTAGTACTTAACATCGAAATCTACCTCCGCCTGTAGGCCCGAGCCGGCAGGGATTTTTTAAATTTCAGGAGGCGACATTAAAAAAAAAAAAAAAAAACGATTTAAAAATGTAGAAGTAAATCTTTCCTATTCGTAATGTATACTGAAATTTTACTGTGAGGGACAATAAACTTGCTGCGGTAAAGCACTGTCCCGGGTCTGGCATCGGAACCCGAACCCAAGTCGACCCGCGGTTCGGATCGGGCCAGGTAATTCTATGGGTAACATAGCAATTATAGGATGTACCTCTACCTACATGTGGGACATATTACGTCAAATATAATATAAATGTTTTCCCAATGGAAGAAAGGAGAATTTTACGAAGGAATGAGGAATGGATGGAAAAGAACATATCGCTCACCCGCAAGAAAAGTGACACATCTCGCCAAAATTCATTTTGCGTTTTATTCCACTAATAAGTCACTTATAGGTACGTCTTGCTACACAAAAAGTTTCATAAGTGTAGTTATACAGAATATCATTTTATCGCTATATGTTTATTTGTGACTACAGAAGAAGGGTGGATTGTGTCGGGAGGTAAAATTACCCAACCCTCCTAACCTCATCCTACATCTTCATTCTTAAGTGTTTTAGGCTTTTATGCAAGTTTTTATTCATACATGCAGAGGTAAGTGCTAAAATTTCATGTTACAATAAAATCATGCAAATTTTCTTTTGCCTCTCCTGTGAAAATTACTTTTGTCGAGATGTGTCACTTTTCTTGAGGGTGAGTGATATTTAGTCAAGTCAACGCGGTGCTTAAGGAGTACCAACGGGGATCGTGTTACCGCCACGCGAAACCTCCAACGAAATTGAAAAATGAACATGACTTTAAAATTTAGAAACAACAAAGCGGTAAGAAAAAACTTTGAATTTTGAAAACCCTGGTGGAGAGCCCTTAAGGGCCACTGCAGTGTTTTTGAAGCACACGAGGTACAATTCAGCCTCAAAAAATAAAATGGCACATAGGACATCCAAACGAATTTGGGTGCCCTATCCTTCGTTGACAGACGGAATATCTGACCCGGCAAAAACGGAGAATGAATAGGGAGGTGGTACCAGGAGTCACAGCTAAGCCTGACATCCAGGAGAACCACAGGCCCGAACTAACACTAAAACTCTAAGAAATAAAAAAACAAAGGGGGCCATATCGCTCACTAAAATTTTGATAGTCAAGCCTAGAGCTTATCACAAGTCGCGGATCTCCCGGCGTTCACGCAAACGGTTAAGATTTTAAAAGGCCCTTTGTTACTAGACATCGAAATCACCACAACTGCAACAAATCTTTCGGCGTTGACCATGATCGAAAGTGGGGGGTAATTTTAAATTCAATAATCCTATCAAAATTAAAATTAATCTACTAAGTAGCATGAATCTGTGACCAGTCTCGGTGAAAAACAACTCCCGAACACATTTAGGGGTTCCGATTTTTCGGAAGCGCTTTTCCGGTGGGCTTCGGTGAGCTCCGACTGATTATTTAAATATTAACTGGGAAAAAAAAGTACCGGCAAAAATTAAGTCCGACTAGTTTACCATCACCTTTTTATTTCTGTTTTCCGAATTTCCGATATCATTGTTCCTCACTCTTTTATTCCTTTCCCACTTAAGCAGAGGCTTCAGTTAAAGAACCTTTAACCGTTTCCTTGAATATCCCGAGTCATCTCGGGTTCGCATATATTACAATAAATTATTATACTGAGAAAACTCGGGCGTGACATAATTTGTTACTATGATTTGTTTTATCACATTTTTACTCGGCTTGAAGCTTAAAAAGAAAGAAAATATTCTTATATATTATAATAAATTATATATTATATTTGATTGACAGTTTATCAAGTTTTGGGATGTGAAATGCAATGATGTAATTGCAAAAATTGTGATGATTCTTTTAAATTTTTTTTCGAAAAAATTGGTAAGGGAAGCGGTTAAATAGTTAGTTTTATGGTAGCTTAGAGTTTAGACTATTTAATGCTTTTCTGTGCCTTGTTTATCCACTCTTCTTATCTTCAGAGAAAAAAAAAATATTTTTACACTTCGAAAAACAACGATTATTTTAGATTTTCATGTTCCATGAGGAATAATGAATAAAAACTTTTGCCAGACGGATATTCTTTTTGTAGGGGAGACCGGGGCTAGTTGGCTACAGGGGTAAGTAGGCGCAGTCCTCATAAATAGCCTGTTTGTGGATAGATTGTGCAACCAGTCACAGAGTACCTTTCTTCTTGCTTTTTTACAATCCTCATTGTAGTTTTGCAGCATTACTTACGGGCAGTGGACATTTATTACGATTTTTCTGTTTTTTGCACTCATAAGTAATTTTTTGTTGCTTCATTCTTTCTCTAATTTCTAATACTTATCTTAATAATTGCGATTTAACTTGTGCAGTTTTTCTTAGTGTATGATTAACTGTACCTACCCCATATGTGATTTACTTGGATTATTTATGCTTAGATGGTTACGTGTCCCTTTTGTGAAGAAATTTATTATGGGGCTAGTAGGCGCATTGAACACGGGGCAAGTTGGTTTGCTGTCTGGTGTGTGCTGGTAGCTTGAAAAACAGCAAACACCGAGAAAAGTGGTTTCAATACAAGATTTTGGGCACACAAGGTTTGCCCAAACGGAGACACTCGATTTTTTATTTGTGACAACTGTAACTCTGATGATTATATCGTGTAGGATAGAAGTTACTCAATGTTAATGTTTTATTCATTATTTTTATGTCTGTATAATTTAGAATTTACATTGTACGACGATAACGCCTTCGTTTAAACTTACAGGTATTAATGAAATTGATTTCTCTTAACTGCGTGTCTTATTTGAGTTTCATTTAAATTTTTATAAAGCGTGTGTCAACTTACCCCATAGGTATAGGCAACTTGCCTCGTGACGGGGTAGGTTGGCGCACAATTTTCCTTTTACTTTAGGCTTCCGCTAAATATAAACTACAAAAGCTACAAACTCAAAACTCCGGGTATTTATAGCCCAATGCCTGTTCTTTAAAAATACAGTTAAAGTTTCACAAAAAACTTAAACAAAAAATTAATAAAAATCAATGACTAAAAACTGCGCCTACTAGCCCCGGTCTCCCTACCACTTTTAAATGAAATAAAACGGAACTAATTCAAAATTGTGGTTTATTTACGACTTCTCTATTAAAGTATCTAATTATTTACACTTATAAATGTATATCGTCAGTATCAACTGAAGTAAGGCTGGAAAATTTCGAAATTTATATTTACCTTGCAATAATGTAAGCTGCTTCCTCAGTTGCTGGTTCCTTACTAATTCTGTCTTTTACCAAATCAATACCTAGAAACATACCCACACCTCTGAAATAAAAAAAAAAAAGATATTTATGAATAAATATATATATTTAATAAAAACTATTAAATATATTTGGTGAAAAAGGTTATCGTTATCATATCGTTCAACACCACACCAAAGATTCATTTCTGCTAACCACATTTCGAAGAAATTAAAAAGGAGAAAAAGGAATATTTTCTTTACAATGAGACATTTAGAGGTTATGCATGGGCCGGAATTTCCAGACCCTTCCCGAACGAAAGTTATCTAGGCTGGCCCGTAGAAAAATCAATTTCCGGCCGGGCCCGACCGGACTCAATTTCTACAAAAAATTTCACTTTTTCTTAAGATACGATTAATATTCTTTTAAAGAATATACTGCATACATATTTATGGGAAAATGTTACAGTATATTTTAGATTACTAAGTGTTCGCAAGACAGAAAATACACAATAGCAACATTAATGATCACTTCGACTCCTAGACTATTAGATTCAAGTAAGGATTCATTACAAAATTAAAGTAGTTTAAAATAAAAGGGAAAAAGAGGGTTAAAAACATCTTAACTTTTGAATTTGCATAATAAAAAGTAGATTTTTGAAAATATTTATCTGTAATTTATTAAGGTATATTTCTAATGATTCTGTTAACAGAAGTTCATTATAGCTATTACTATTTTTACAAAACATATTGCCTGCCCGACACGTCCTGGGAACAATTAAGCCCATTGCCGGCCTATTTCGTCTATGTAGAAAAAAAATGTAAGCCTGATCCCGGTCCGTCCCGAACGTGCTGAAGAAATCGAGTACATGCTTAGATTCGATGTAACTGTCCGACGCTGGTTTCTACGCTGGGCATGTTACATTTCTGTACTGTTGTTGTCAAACTAGCATCGGCTCGTGCAGCACATTTATACTTAGTTTCGTGAAACTCATATCGATTGAAAATGGTTCATATTTTGTCACCATCTTTTAAGCTTTTATATCGGGCAGGTTGCTTAATTTTTTTATCGGCCCGTTTAATTTTTCAGTCGCACCGCCCAAACCGTTTATTTTTTTATAGGCCCGGCCCGTTAAAAAATTTGTCTTTATTCTGCCGGCCCAGCCAGGTTTCTTTGAAAGTTTGCTTTCCTTTCGCCAGCTCGGGCCAAGCCCGGACCAGTGCAGAGTTCTGCAGACATTTCAGCTCTTATGTGTGATGAGATTCTACGAGTAAAAGGTCTACTGACATTTTTTTTACAATAAAGTTAAATGATTTCACACTGTTGTTAATAAATATTGTTACAGATTTAGAAGTTTATTTTTTCAATTGTAGACTGTGCACGTGCAGTGATTCAGATATTGGAAGTTGTACGACCAAAATGCCCCAGTATTGAATGGAGCGGAGTCTGAGGGGAGCAGCTAAGTATATATGATTACGCTCCAAGCGGATGGGCCAAAAGTGACCATATCCACAAGTGGGTGAAGCCTAGACTACAGAAGCGTAGCTTCGGTATTAAGTTCTAGACTCATATTATGTTATAATGTGCCAAGTTTCTTTTATAAAATTTTTATTTAAATCGGAATCCGACAGTTTCAGAGATTGAGTTTAGTTGAACTATCCGAGTCAAGTAAAATTCTTTTCTTATTTATTTTAGATCTCTACTTTGTAATATTTATTTCAGAGAATTCAGTTACGTTACACTGTAGTTCTTTACGTAATGGTGTAAAGTTCTGTTCTATCGGAGATTTTCCTAAAATAAATATTGTGTTGTCCTAAATATTGTTTTTAACCGCTCTTCAAATTATATGATCAACACAGGTCGAACAATAAATTATATTCAGATTATTTTCTTATATGAAAATAGGCGAAACAGCCTAAGGATAACTTTGGCCCGGCGTCGACAGATTCAAATGAATTTTTTCCGGATATCCAAAGCTATGAAGCATACCTAACGTCTCCAATGAGAGGGTGCCTTTCTTGTAATTCTTTTAGTCTGTTCAAAAGCTTGGTGCCAACTTTATCAGCTTTAGCTAAGAGATCTTCATCTTCTATCACATCTAAAACAGCATTAGCTATAGCCATTGAAACGGGATTGCCACCGTACTGAAAAAAGAGAAGGAAAATAAAAATGTTAAAAACTTCAAACATTATGCTAAAACAATATTTTATCGTTATATTGCTATGAAGTTCTGTAATGCACATATTTATTCTCAGGGGAAAAGCAATATTTAATGATAGGAATATTATTTACCTATTTACCTGTGTGCTTATTTGTTTATTTATCTATTTATCAGTCTGTCTGTACACACTCTTAACCTTCCGTCTACCAGACGGGTCCATTGGACCCGACATGTACATTCAAAATATTTATTCAAACCAGAAATTTCTTCAAAACAAACTAAATGTATAAATCAGACAATAATAAGTTAAATAAACAAATTAAATAGTTTTAAGCAAAAATTCTGGTGTAGAATGTTTTTATAAAACTTGAGTAAAATTTCCGGTAGTTCTAGGGTTAACAGTTATACATACGTGTATGTATATTGCATTACATTTTTTGAATACACAGCAGTAACTTATTGATTACAGCAATTAAACCTTCCCCTGTAAATACTTCCATAAAGTTTATACTTATCAATTTTAAGAAATAAACGTTAAATAAACAAAAAGCATAATGTTAAAGCTGGTATTTATTTATTTTTATAAGTATAGTTTTAGAATGTTTTAAAATTTTAATTTTAGGTATGTTCTTGCATAAAAAAAAAAAATAATAAAATCTTTTGAATATCCGAACTTACTGTGTTGAAATAAGACACTCCTAATTGCTTGAAGCTTCGGGCAATATCTCGGGTTGTGACGACTGCAGCAACTGGGTGACCGTTTCCCATGGGTTTGCCGATTGTAACTATATCAGGACAAACATCTACCAAAAAAAATATGCCTTAATTAGTATAAAAATAATTAATTTTAACGAAGAGCAAATATATAATAAACGTTCATGTATCTAACAGCGAATTAAATATGTTATTTGGCTCCGGCGTTCAACGGTTTAAACTTTAAATCATGTCCTGTGTAGAGCATTGCATGGGCACATGCCCTGTGAAGACACTTCTCAAAGTAAGTTTTTAAAAGAACTACAAAAATGTTTTTCATAATTTTTTAATGCTTTTTTCGGAGGCGGAGTAATTAAAAAAGTTCTCCATAATCTTTAAAGGAAAACGCCCATATTTTGAAATTTCAGTTGCAATAAAAACATTATCTGTCTAATAAACTTCCAAAAGAAACGTATGCCATGATTATATGCTATATGTAAGCCAATCAAGTTGCAGTCTCATAGTTCCACTGAAAGCATAATTTATGACATTTTGAATTGTCGTTGGATTTCTATATTGTATTTCCGGTTTGTAAGGAGGAGCATAAAAACTGGGAAATACCCTGGAAATTTTTTTTTATAATTTAACCCGGATTTAAGTTTTAGCTACTTTTCAACCTTACATCTAAGCTATTGCTGAATTTGAAAATTAACTCTTAAACTGAAATCTTCTAAATTAGATCGACCGATTTGCTTGATAACAGTTACTAAATAGTACACAAATATTTAGGTACTATATCACTTAGAAAAAGTGTTACAAAAAATAATATACTGTGTTGCCATTAGTTATGGAAATTAAAAACTATCGATGAAACTTATTGCGTTTTTTTGTATACTTTAAAAATACATCATTTGAAGAACACTTTTCTTATGAAAAAGAATTGACTTTTTAAAATTAACTATTTACTATCATGTAAATTCGTTTTTTAAAATACATAAGGTGACCAAACTTGAAAGAATTCCGTTGTGACAATGCTAAGCAAATAAGTGAATGCTAATAATATTTTATATCCTAAAGCTTGTTCTTCCATAAAATAAAGCAAGTTTCTTTTAATGAAATAAGATATACCTTCTCCTTGCAGTTGGAATGCCCACATGTGTTTCCCTACTCGGCCAAATCCAGTTTGCACTTCGTCGGCAACACATACACCTCCGGCTTCATGCACATATCTGAAATGGATGAATGAGTAAATAAATGAAACCGCAAATTGATTTTGGTGTTAACAGTATATACTAAAGTCACAGTTTGTTAAAATTGCGTTGTTATTCAAAAATACACTTTTGGAATATTTCTCATAATTTTTCACGAACTTACGACAACTTTCTAAATTTGTTTAAGTTTCCGTGTTTTACAGAATTGTTTACTCAAAAAGCTTATATAAAGGGTGTCCAAAAATTCACGACAGCAGTAATTTTGATAGATGTTTATAGTTAAAGGTTAAGTTGATAGTAATTTATAATTAAAAATTGCAAATTTTTTTATTGATTCATAAAGTATACAGTATAGGGTTATGTATGGAATGGATATCGGGTAAATGGCCTCCACGGCTTTGTTGGCACATACGCACTCTTTTGTTGAAATTTTACGTGACCGTTTTGCATAAATGTGGCTGAATTTTGTTGATACAGCGCTCAATTCCCTCCTTCAAGGCATGAGTGGTCGTGGGCTTGTTGGCATAAACCTTATAGAGTTCAAAAAACCCAAAGAAAGAAGTCCAACGGCGTTAAATCGCAATCGTGGTATATTATAGCTACCTTTGCACGTGTGCTCTTGGGTTAAATGAAATTGGAAAATGCACATTTGGTTATTTCACACAATTTCATGGCTTCCTAGAATAATGGTGTTGCTGCTATGATAATTTCGGAAAACGGCCGGATGTGTTTTTGCATCTGTGCGATTAAAAAAGGTATAGATTTCATTTTAAATGAAAAGCAATTAAGTTAAAAGGTCATAGTTTTTCCAACGTTTTATTAGAAAAAAAAATGATGGCGAAATTAAAGACCAAACAAATTAAAAAGTGTAGAGCTTGTTTGAAGTATGAAATGTTATTTTCAAATTTAAGTTCAAATGCCATTGTTTTTTTAAAGCGATGCTTTATTAAGTATAACTTACTCAGCTTAGTAGCTGGGTACAATTAAAAATTAATTCGCAATTATTTCAAGAAATTAACAGTAAAATAGTAACTTTAATTTCTTTATTCAAGATTTTCATCTATGATCATTGGAAAGGTATATTTTTGCCTTAGTAAAGGTTATAGGCAAATTATGAGATCCTATTTATTTTATAGATGATATTAAAAACTTACTTGTACACTTTAGGAAGATATGACTTCGGCAGAAGAACTTGCCCGCCACAACTAACCATCGATTCAGCGAAAAAGGCCGCAATTCTCCGTCCTTTGTCCTCTGCTTTGTTGATAACATTCTGGACATTTTCGGCGTATTTGTGACCGATTTCATCACTGTCATAGTCATCAGTGGTAAATTCTCCTCTGTAACTGCATGGCAGAGCAGCCTAAAACAAGACAGAATACAACTATACACATTTATGCATGAAAGGATAAAAATAAATAAATTAAAAAAAATCCCTTTTTAACAGGTAAAACCCTTTTTTAAATTCAAAATTTAAATTAAATTTTAGATCTGGAAACCCAACTTATTTTCCATACATTCTTAAATCAAATAATTAAAAACAGTTTACTCATCATAAAAATCATTTACACTAATTGGTATTTATAAAACAGATTTGGAAAAGAAATTACCCTTGTTGACATAAGACAGTCATCATAAAATGTTTTAAATTATCTTAAAATACTTATAAAAGTAATAAATATCTGTTGAGTCAAGAAGTAACCAAATTGTAAACAACAAAAGATTAATTTCAGAGCAATAAATCAAAGGAAGTATGTTTAAAGTACAAAGTTAAATTAGTGTCAAAATAAAATATTGATGATTACATTATAAGAGATAAATCATAATTAACTTTTGTCTGATTGACAGTTCATACTATGATTACCTCATAAATAATATTTAACATTAAAATTAGAATAAGCTCTTGGTGGTGCAATCATATAAGTCCAGACTCTTGTCTAAAAAAAAACAGTTATAAAAAAGATAATGCACGTACCAATCATGAAAGAATAAACCTCCCACTTTGTACTTCTGCCCTCTGCTGGAAAAAGTAAAAACTAGCTTATGAAAAGCAGAGTGCAGGGGTAAAGAGAAGACAGATTAGGATGTGACCCTCTGTTAAATCTCACGCATGAATTAGGGAGCTTTTGCTCCTACCAGCTCCCAAGTCACTGGGCGTGACTTCATGTGAGATCATGCAATATTAGTGAAAATAAAGTCAGGTTCAGGACAAAGCTGGCTCATCCTCTTTTAATGCCATGACTACACTCACATACAATGAAGTAAAGCGGATTCATTTCATGCATAGGTTATATTTCCCCCCGTAACTGTTGTCCTAAAGGGTATAAAACAAGTTTGAAATAATTCCATGTCAAATAATTCTTCTAAAAGTGACGAATTTTCGTAAAGTTAAAATATCTAATAGAAATACGAGTAACATAAAATCTTATTTTGAAATAAAACCCATTTTATATATATACTTTTTTTTTTTTTTTGGCAGGTATATGTATATAATGTCAGTTCATTAACACTAGAACTCGGCCGTCAGCGGTCATTTTGACCGCTACCTCATGAATATATTTCGGTTCAAACCAGAAATTTCATTATTAAAATAAGTTAAAAAGACACAATGAAGAAAAACGTTAAATAAAAAAGTTAAACTGTTTTATATCAAAATTCTGGTGTGAAATATTTTTATTAAACTTGACTAAAATTTCCGGTCTTTCTAGTGTTAAAATAAAATAATGACATTCTTACTGTTTGTTATTCTTCAAATTTCTTATGGACTGTGTTAAGTTATAAGCAGCCGGTACGAAATTCCCATTAGCATTTTATATATATAATAGATTTTTATAGTTGTTATTATGGGTTATGGGAGAGCAGTGCATAGGTTAAAAATAAATATAAATAGTTTTTATCTTTGCCGTTCCTCAGTAAAATATTTCCAGAAAGATTAATCTGAAACATAGCGTATTGTTTGCGCGTCTATAAAGAATACGGATTTCAAAGAAAAAAATAAAAATAAGCCTTTCAGTGACATTTACGACAAAAATGCATAAAGCAGCATATACATAGCCGCTGTAGGCATATATATAACATATTTTCCATAGAAAGATAAACGAAAAAAGGCTCCAGTTTTATTTACAAGGGATAGTTCGAGAAATAAATTCTTCGAAATGAAAATAATTGTTAGGTTCAATAAATTTATGCTTATTTTATGCGTCCGTCACTACGTATGCACTGACAGACATAATTTCATATGAGAGTTTCGTAGTTTATGCATTATCTTCAAAGCGATGATCAAAACCTTCATAAAATTTACAAAGGTCACCAGTGTCGCAGTCGTAAAAATGCCAGAGGGTATACGCAAAAGTCATGAACGTCTTGCCTAGGGTATACGCTATAGCTTTATTTGTGAAACAGAGGGTATACGGTGCTTCTGAAAAAAAATCCACCTTGGTATACGCTCCGCGTATACCCGCGTGCTCCCTCCTCTACAACCCTGCAGGGGGTATACGCTAGAGTAATGAACTATAATGGCTAGAGTGTACGCATATAGCTTTATTGGAGAAACAGAAGGTATATGGATCTTATTTTAAAAAATCCAGAAGGTATACGGCGTATACCTCCGTATACTCTCCACTATACCCCTGAAGGTCACTGGAGGAAAGTACGATAGGAAACAGAATAATCATGAAAATCGGTGCACCCATGTCAAAACTAATTTAAATGAACAAATGCAGATCGAACCAATCTTTTCTGCTCTTATGATGTTAAAAATACTAATTTTGAAATTTGCGCCTCAACTTACCAACAATCAGTGGCGGCTCGTGATTGGCTTTTTTGGAGGCGCTAAATGAAAGGCTGTCAAATTTATTTTTTTACTAGCTGATCCGATCGGCGTCGCACGGGCCCATGATAATAACTTTAAATGAACCTCAAATTTGTATGATTTCATATCTTTAACTCCATTTTTTTCTGAATTTACATTTTTAAATGATAAAATCGCGAAAATATATTGAATTGAAAGTATATGCCATTTGGTATTTAAACCGCGACGAAACAATCAGGTTTTTACTGATTTCGTTGAAATTTTTACACATTTTATTTTGTAAAAAATATTTCTACACACGTCCGAACGTTTCAAAATTTTAGTATGTGATGTAAAGCTCGTCTACTGAGATGCTCTAGACAGACACGACACACATACACAGAGAACGAAACTTTCTTTTATTAATACGAGTTGCAACCCGTCGAAATTCGACGTACTAAAATGTTTGAAAGGAACTGTCAGATCGAAATTATAATAAACCTACAAAAATAATTACAACAAAAAAATCATCTTACATTGGTTGTCTAACTCTTAAAACAAATAATATTTTAAACCCAAAATTACCAAAATATTATTTCTACAAACTTCAACTGCTTAAATTATTAAAAAATTAAACTGTATTAGATTACGTAATCAAGATGAATAATTATGATGAAGTTATCGATGGAGCTCTTACGTTTGTTTTTACGGGATGAAAAATCAGTAAAAAGGATTTTTCTTTGTCACATCATAAAATTTCCCCCCATAAAATCTAAACTGTTACGTTATTTTCACATTCTCGTAATTGACATACGCACCACTCAAATTCACAATTTGAAAGTATTTTAACGCGCAAAAGAATAGATTATTAATGAATGTATTTCCAAAGTTAAAGTCACGTTTGTCCGACACAACTTTTCATGTGAACATTCGCACAAACCTTAAGTTCTAATCTTAGTAGCCGCGAAAAAAAAATTCAGAAATTTGACTTTAGTTGTCATAGTATTCGCCATTTATAGTATTGGTCAAATATTTAGTTTTATCAAAAAAAAAAAAAGGATCGTTTTGTTTTAAATATATCATTTTTACTCAATGAATCATTTTGCCGAGCGCCTCAAACTCATTTATCAGCGTAATGTAAAAATATTAAAATGTAGCTGATTTATGAAGAAGAATGCGTGTTTTATTTAATGTCTGACATCATTTTCTGTTCAAAAATTATAAAAAAAGTTACTTTTATTTGTAATGTGAAAATGGCATCAATAAGGATATAATGAATAAAAATAATAAACCATGAATATTTTCCCTTTACTTTCAATATAAATGGAGTACTTCAGTTGCCACAATTACAAAATTTTTATTAAAAACTATAAAAAAATTAATATCTCAAAAACAAATTGAGATACAGCTTTCAAACAAATAGTATTTAAAAGAGAATTTTTTTCCTTATACGACGGTGTAAAAAGTTAAAAAGTGTGATGCATAGAAGTTTAAATATTTGCAGTAGAGAAAATGCAAAACCAAAATTTTATTTCAAATTTCAAAGTGTTGCCATTCGCAAAATGACGTATGCGTTACGCACAGATATGTTTGTCCTTTATAATATAGATAGATTCCTACTATTTTTTTAAAGAAATCTTTACCTCTTTTTTTCTGTTATAACACTTTGCCATTAAAGCAAGAGAAAATTTCTTTTAAAAAATCATTATAAGAAATGAATAGAGATGACAGCTATGCATTTACTCCATCAAAAAAAGTCAGTCACGAACCGTCACTGCTAACAGTCGATTCAAAATTTGGTTTGTGTTTGTGCATATGTACATAAAATGAAATATCTATATCCATTTATATAAATGACATAATTCATTGTTACATTAAAAACTAAGGGGACGTCCACGGCAGAAAAAAAAATTCCTGAAATTTTTTTAAAACGGAAATATAAGTGTGATACATCAATTTAAAGCTAAAGAGTTGAGGTATATGAATTTGTAAGTTTTAATTTCATAAGAGCAAGTGTTTACTGAAAATGATCTGGATACTAACAGTATAAAACTACATTTACATTTGAGCTTAAAATACAACTTATTGAAATGTATGATTTTTTTACTTTTTAGAATTCAATAAAATTACTATGTGTTCAAATCAACAAACTATTATCATATCTTTAAGATATACATAGATAAAATCTTTTAGATGTCTTTAATATATTTTTGGCTGTATTTAAACGTTAATACTTAAATGTCACAAGAGTAACGGAAAACATACAAAAGCTTTAATTAAAAAAACTACTTAAAATTTTTACCCAAAACTTCTAATTCTCTGATTTCGAGGTATAAGACAAATTTTACATTAAATATTTTGTTTATGCTATGCATGGAATAGGCTCTGGGGAGTTGTCACAAGATTAACAAACGTCTGTGTGACAAGAGTGACACATAATACTTTTGTCGGTAGTTTGATATAAAACTGCGTTACAACCAAAACAAACAGAATGCTTAAAGTTTTGTTATTTTTTCTCTGTTATTAGAGCAGTTTTTGAAATAGTTTTAGCTATAACTAAGGTTATTTTGTAAATTTTAAGGAAGATAAATTATCTTTATTAGAGATTTTTAATGGGTGGATTTATTTTATTAATTTTTGGTATTACTTAAGATTATAAAATAATCATGAGAAGTAATTAAAGATGTAATAAAACAACTCAACTCGTGTCATTTTTGTGTACTTTCTTTTGGTTTGAAGCACATGCTCTTTATTAGATATTTTATAGGCTTTGTAAAGCTTCGTTTACTAAATTCTGCTGTATAACCTACAGAGGTTCTTATAGTAACTCTTATGGAAAGGATTCTGATAGTATATTTTAAAGGAAAGATTTTAATATTGCTTGTTATACACGACATTGTTTTAAAGAGCAGGAAAAATTCTGCTAAGCGCCGAAAATTGTAGAGAAAGAATAAGAATGAAATTGAATATGTTGTTGTGAGAAAGAAACAAAACAAAATATATTACGATAAGGTGAAGAAAAATCTTAGAACCAGCAAAAGCTTCAGCAAGAAAATGGAAATATTAAGAAAAGGAAAAAGTAGAGAACTCTTATGGAAAGGATTCTGATAGTATATTTTAAAGGAAAGATTTTAATATTGCTTCTTATACACGACATTGTTTTAAAGAGCAGGAAAAATTCTGCTAAGCGCCGAAAATTGTAGAGAAAGAATAAGAATGAAATTGAATATGTTGTTGTGAGAAAGAAACAAAACAAAATATATTACGATAAGGTGAAGAAAAGTCTTAGAACCAGCAAAATCTTCAGCAAGAAAATGGAAATATTAAGAAAAGGAAAAAGTAGAGAACTAGCTAACCTCAGATACTGTCACGGAAAAAAATCTAACTCCACAGCTTTGGAAAATTTTATCTCGATGAAGATTTAAGAAGAGGTCATTCTTAAGCTAAATCTACGTTAGTTAAGCGTGAAAAAGGTCACATAATGTCATCAATTCTAGGGGACATTTAATAAGAGAATACGTTTTTTGTGTAAAGAAGCTTTCCTAAATTGAGAATTGAAGAATTGGAGATTCCTTTGCAGCTTTAAAGAATAGTTTCATAAAACAATAGAAAATGACTCAGCAGAATATCTCCATTTGTTGCTGTCACGAAAACATTCAAGCAATTCATAATGTAATAACTGGTGTATTTCCTCCATTAAACATTCCTGTGATGGATTTGATGACTTTGTCTGCCGAGATACATGATAATTAGAATTTAGGAATTCAGAATGCCTAATTTGCGGAGATAACATCGAAGAATTATTTGAAACGGAAGTCCATAATACAGAACTTCTTATAAGTTATTGTGAATAGCAAAACGTTAATGGACGTTTTGCTATTGACAAAACGTTTATCAACATCTTCTCAATACTGTTACTTTTTCAAAACGTTGATAAACGTTTTGAAAAAGTAACAGTTAAAGAAACCATTTCTGATTGTTTAAAAATTTTCGAAAGCAACTAAATCCATTTCTGTGGCACACATTCGTTGAAACTTGTACAAGGGATTATTTTCGTAATGCCAAAAAAATAACCATTTTTCAAAGAATAGTTATGCCAGTGGATTTTCTGGAAACTGTTTTATTTTCATGCCAAGACGAAATTTTGGTATGAAATACTACATTACTGGTCAAATCCACAAGCGACTGTATTTTCAGCTTGTTATTTAGTATGATCCCAATAAAGTAAAATCTTATGCTATTATTTTAGACAATGCTACTTATAATCAATTTTTTGTAAATGCTTTCGTATGTAAAATTTCAATATTGCATCTTTAAGGGAATTTGTATTTCCCTAAAATGTACCTGTTTTACTTTTTTATATGATGGTTGTACTTTCCAATTTAAACAAAAATATAACTATGCAAATATGCCTGCAATGAATCAGACTCCTTTCTCAATTAACTTAATTGGGCATTTTTTTTTTCAAATACTGCTGGTATGGATGCAGTAGATTTATTTTGTGTTGTTGTATAATGATATATATGGAATGAAGTGCGTGCTAAAAAAGCAATTCTAAGATAGACTGCTTATTTTGTCAAAAGAAATAAAACAATAAAGTTTCATTACTTTGCGAGAAAATACCAACAGCGAAGGGCATTTAACAAATACAATTTGTTAAAACCATGAAAAACGACGCTATCTACTACAAACCTTACACTAACATGATTCGTACAAAGAATTTGTGCTTCATTAAGTAAATCATGATACAGGAGATGTTGCAAGTGATATTATTGATAATGAAGACAATGACTTGTTCTGTTAAGTAGCAGAAACTGAGAGGTTGCTATGTGGTTATAGTGTTTGTTAATTTTAGATTTTTTTACATTATTTTATGTTATTTTAAAATTAAACCATCATTAAAAGTTGTTCTGTATGGAAAATAATTTTTTAAAACTTATTTTAATGATTTTGTTTTGTATTTAAACTGAATTTTTGCCAAAATTACATTATGGACAAAATGTCACAAGAGTAACACATAGCATTTTGCAAAATCAAATGCAACTAATTCATGTGTTATCAGATGAGTTCAATAATTAATGCTTTTTAAAAAGATATAATTACTCTGCTATATTCTGTAAATTTTATTTCTATAGTCTCATATAATTCACAGAATTTCTGCGTCAAACACAATTTTTGAAAATTGTATTTTTTTGTGGTCACAAGAGTAGCAAAATTTTCATTTATTATCTAGCCAAGTAAAATGCTTTTTGTTACAAATTGTATATGGTTTATGAAAGTAGAGTACATTTATTTTTAAGAAGTTGCATCAAATTTATCTTAAATATATTTTGTAATAAAAGAATTGGAATTATATATGGAAATTTGCTCTGGTGGTCACAAGAGTAACAGTGGACGTTCCCCTAAAACTTACGATTATTGAATCATGAAAAGAACTTACCACATGTACGTAATCTTTCTTGCCGTTAGATATCTTCTCAAATTTCATAGGACTCATGTCTGTTGATGTGGACAAATTACCATGATAAGCTCTAATTAAATAGAAATTATATGACGATTATATGGTGATAATAAACAGTAAATAATTATCATAAAGAAGGTTGAGGCTGTTTTCAAATCCAAACTGGCTACTTTCTGACACATTTCTGAATTTTATTTTTGTTCTCAAACGCATAGAATTCGCAAAAGTTCTTATCCAGTAACTATATAATCGAACAGTTTTTTTCCATTTCGGTAGGTCTTCAGAAAATGCTGTCGAAGTTGACGTTTTGAACCAACACGTCCTATAAGAATACGACTTATCTTAGAATATATAATTACCACAAAGTTTTTATTTCTTTTTACTAAGCCCTTCTCCCATTCTGTTTAATTTTTTTATAAACAGTGTAGTAGTGACAAGTAAAAATGGAATAAACGTAAATTTCTGCATTCTTTTAGGAATATATGATATTTTTTCTTCCTTTGAAAGTTTAAAAAACAACACTGGAGGAAACCATCGAGTCTCCAGCATAATAACAATGGACGACTAGCTGTGACGTCAGACATCTAGTACGGAGGCTTTCTTGTAGGACGTGTTGTTTGAACCGCATTTCCCGACGCAACATCTCTGAAGAGGAAAAAACTGCCGTCATGAGACAACAATAAATCTTATATCGCAAGATATAATTCCTTTATCGAAAAATAAAACTGTTCAATTACATATTTTTTCACTAATTACGCCTGAAAGTGACATCCTTTTACGTTTAAAAACGAGTCCGTAAATGTGTCAGAAAGTTTCATATTGTTAAGCGATTGGAAAAAAATATATTTTTTAGAACCACCTTAACCCTTTATCTACTGACGGTACTTATGAGTACCATTAAAATAACTTATTATAAAATTCATTTAATACATCGATTAGTTGTAATACAGTTTAGAATTTGTTATAGATACATTACTTTATCTTGTTCCAAAAACATTATTGGTTACCCAAAACAAAAATATTTTTAAAAGGATGATTTATTTTGCCTTTGCATCTTTTCAGCTTTCTTGGCATTGAGGGAGAGGGAGGGGAGGGATTTTTCAATTCGGAAATAGTTCTATATTTCTATTGCAAGAACATTATATTTGTGCATTTTCTAATTCTGCAAAATACTAAGACAAACCTTTAAAATAAAAGATTTGAGTGAGGTTATAAATATTGCACAAAATCCCTATAAATTCAAATTTAATTAATCTTTCTAAATCCTTCAATCCTTCTAAAATTTATTAAATGATTATGTAAATCTTCTAATGTAGTTTAAAAAATTCACGAAAAATGCTTTAGAAGATAAAATTTTCATGAATTCATAATTCAGTACATAAAGGGTTAAGTTATTCATTGCAAATATTTATTACAATATGAAAACAAAAATATAGTTACCCATCTAAAACGATGACATCTTCATGACCGGTGTGAGCTCGAGCCAGTCTGAGGGCCAAGTCATTGGCTTCAGATCTGCAAAAGAAAAAATTACAAATAAGTTTAGCAAAAAATAAAATAAAATAAATAAATAAATAAATAAATAACCAGTTAATACAAATGAGTACGAACGATAGAGGAGATTATCATTTTTCAATTTTTTACGGTAAAATAGTAGACCTACAGTGCATTGACATTTCACAGTCCTACTCCCATTAGAAGACTAGCGTCCGTTGTTTTTACCAACACCTGGTAAGAGGCTACTTCAGTCATGCGAAAACACGTTAATCCTAAGGAAGAAATTTCATCTAGTTTGCATTTCAATATTTTTAAAAGATATTTTTTTCTGCATTGGCCAGCTGAGATCGAACAGTACAAAGGTCGTTTTTTACTTTTTCGATTTTGTTTAAAGGGTTTTTTTAGTAGTATACTTTTACTTTCGGAACCGTTTCGAAAGTGAAAACATTCTCATTAAAAAATCTGCGAAAAAAATCGAAAAAGTAAAAAACGTCCTTTGTACAGATCACCCTCAGCTACTCAATGCAAAAAAAAAAAAAAAAAAAAAAAAAAAAAAAAAAAACTTTTAAAATATTGAAATGCAACCGATCTATCTTAAAAAAAAATTCTTCCATAGGATTAACATTAGCGAACGGGTGTTTTCGCGTGAGTGAAGTAGCCCCTTAACCCCGTGAGGGGAGATGGGATATTCTTATATCCCACCCCATTTTAATCAAGATTTGCACCAGAAAATTTTAATTAATTTTTCTTTTATGACTTTGGTGGAAAAATTTTGCAAAATTCCTTATTTTGAAATAAAATATTTCGAAATTCCGGTGTTTATTCAACATTACAAGAACACGATTACTTGCCCCTGAAATGATTAACTATTTACTCTACTGAATGAAAGGTTTAAATCCATTCATCTCAGTTTGCGTATTGTAAATATTTTGTTGTCCTCGAGATTACAAAAGTTTTCAAATGTGAATGAAATTGTATGATTTTTTTTGTCTTTTTTGTCGTTATATTATGCATAGGAAATTTAAGAATCTAATTTACAATTTATAGAAAATTCTTTTTAAAAATGCAGTTATTCATGGGTTTTTTTCTACTTTTTTGCTCACGGTTTTGTATTTTATATCTTTTTTCTCAGAATATATAACGCCATTATGTAAAATCCGATCATTAAATTCATTGACAATGTTACTCTAACAATGTATAATAATATTTTAGCAAAAAATTGGGTACGTGGAATGGTTAAAAAGTTTACGAAAACAAATATTTGAGGTTCTGAGATTTCATAATCATTAATGAAATGCGAATACGATAGAATTACGCAAACAATTCCTTTTCGAAATACTTTTCTTGGAAACACTGAAGAATTCCTACGCATGATATTTAAAAACATTTAATTAATTCTCTTGTAGAATTTTCTTGCACAAGAATAAGAAATACAGAGACAAAATTAAATTATCATAGGACATCTAAAACAACATAAAAAGGTTTTGTTATCACTACAATTTTTTGCCGTCCTTTGATGTTTCTTTTCTAGTAATGCATTTATTGAATGAAAAAAAAGCAAAACAAAGAAATAAATTAAAATAAAAATTATTAAATTAATTTTAATAAGACTAATGATTTAAACGGTTTTTATACTTTATATGTTAATCGCAATAAATAACTAAAAGGATTAAATTTCAGATAGAACTCCATTTAGTTAGTTTATTGTGATTGACAGCGGAATTAGAAAAGCCATTTAATTCATTACAAAATATCACTACAATAAAATTAATTTAACATTTAATTATTTGTATGTTAAACATAGCTGTTCTTCTTTTCTTGAAAAGAAATAAAACCAGAAATTTTCTTAAGTAAAAAAATGTTAATAAATTACTATATAAAACAAGAAACAATTATTTCCTCTTGATCTCGACTATTTTGAACAAATGACCATTTTATCATTTTACTTTTTTGTTTTTTTTTTTCAATTGCAATTACTATTTGTTTTTGAAATTTAATTATATATTCTATTTTTAATCCTATCCTAAATACTTCTGTATCTTTAATTTTAATTATGCTCACTCTTGACTACACTCAGACATCTTTTGTCTTATAGCTTTGTAAGTTTTATAGAAATTACAGCTACTCTTAGACGGGACGTAAAGTTTTTCTCTTCTAGTAAGCAAAAGAAATGCGTAAACTGATCTAGGAACATTCCAACGAATAATATTTTCTGGTTTGAATTTTGTTTAACTTGAAACAATACCGGAAGCTTGGCAGCTATGGGTTTATGTGAACAGTATTTTTTATATCCATAGTGGTACGCTATATGTGCGACGTATGGAATGCTCAAATACTCATTCAGCATTAAAAAAATATATATATATTCTAATTTTTTCTCCTTACAGCTACAGAAACTAATTTTGTGAAAGTATATCATACTTATACTAAAATAAACAAATAAATAAATAAAATATAGTGAAATAAAAATAAAACGTACAGAAAAAAAAGTAATTATTTTTATGTAAAGGTAAACCCAGTGCATTGCAAAAAAAAAAAAAAAAAAAAAAAAAAAAATATGTAACGTTACTCCATAAAATTGGTGGCAACATGCTTCCTCCTATTTTATGGTGTAATTTAACTTATATAATGCTATAATTTAAACTGATATAACTGGTGTAATGTTAAACATTAGTGTAACGTAACACCAGTTATACCGGTTAAATTACTCAATCAATAAAATGGAGGCAGCGAAGCTGCCACCAATTTCATGGAGTAGGTAACATAATTTTTTTTACAGTAAGCGAATAAATTTTCATTTGTAAATATCTTTAATAAATGGAAATAAATGGGTATGGTTACTTGCAAACCTTTCAGTCAGTATTGTCAACTGATCAAGGAAGAAAATATTAAATATCGCTCAGAGTGCTAATCGAGGTTAGTTTAGCCCCTTTAGCCCTTTCTAGCACCTTTTTAGCCCGTTTTTTAGCGTTGTTATGAAAAAGTGCTAAAAAGCGCAATATTAAAATGGGCTAGATTTGGTGCTGGGGTCTGAAACAAGTTTTTAAATGCATATATGAGATAAAATTGGGCTTGATTTACCCACGAAAGAACTAAATTGGCAACACTGCTTTCAATATTTTCCCTCGAAACTCTGTCAGTTTGATACAAGTCAAATAAACATGTTTTGAACCAGCAATTTTAACAAATGGGAATTAATAAATTCTGTATAGAACCAAAATACTTTTATTAAAATAATTTTCTCACTCAAAACGTGTTTATTTGACTTACGTAAAATTGATACAATTTACAATTTTACAAAGAATAATGGAATAATGACAAGTACGGATGAATAACAACACACGTCCAAGAATGTCGAGTTGTATATTTCTGTAGTAGTTTTTTACATACTATACTAATTATTATTTATTATTATAATTTTGAAAATCTTACCCAGAATTGACGAAGAAACACACGCTAAGTTTTGGTGGAAAAGTTGCAATAAGTTTCTGTGCGTACAGTACGAGATTGTCATGCAGATATCTGCTGTTGGTGTACAAGAGATTCATCTGCTCGATTGCGGCACGAGTCACTCTTGGATGACTGTGGCCCACTAAAAATAAAGAAACGAAAATTTTTATTATATTTTGCAATCAGTGACGAGAAAATAGCCACTAGAATTATAAAAGATAAGACTAAGAATTAAGAACTGAAAACTCGTACCAACGGTAGCAGTGGCGCATCCAGGATTATGCTTTTGAGGGGGCTAGCATATTTTAGAGAGGCCTATATGTGCTCAGATCTAGCCCGGCCCGCTGCCGAGCTCTGTCTTTCTTTCATTTGATTTGAGGGGACGTGCCGGATCGGATCTTGGCTTTAATTTTTCCTGCTGACTTGAGCAGGGTCGTAACCAGCCAGAAAAGCCAGAGGAATCTCTGGAAAGTTTTGGAGGGGCTAATTCTAAATGCTTTTAACATGTTAAATAATGAAATACTGTATTACAATATATATCTTAGTTTTTACGATTTTTCGAATGATGTAATGTTTTATTATTAAATTATCAAAATATTATGAAGATTAAAGAGAGCAAGAGGTTGCACGGGGTCTTAAATTTTTAATTAAGTAAATTTTAAACATGCTAATATTTCGAATTTTACAATAAAATTTATAAAACAGAAAAAATAGTGTGACAAAATTAACATCTTTTCAAAAATTCCGATTTTTTAAGGGCATTAAAAACAATAATAATATTCTTTCATAATTAAAAAAAAAAATATCTAGTCTAGTCTGGGAGGGGCTTCAGCCCCCTTAGTTCCACCGTGAGGGCGCCAATGAACGGTAGAGATCTGTACATGCCAGGAAAAACGAAGGCAAATTTCCGTGCCAAGCGGTGGAATAAAGAAAATTTTTTTAACGGGCTGGGCCAGTAAAAAAATGAAGCGGGCTCGATATAAAAAGAATCAAACTAAGTTGCTAAAATATGAACCATTTTCAATGGACGTGACTGGGATGAGAATAAGTATAAATGTGCTGCACAAGCCGATGCTAGCTTGACAACATCAATACAGAAATATAGAAACATAAAATGTCCAGCATCGGACAGTTACATAGCGTCGTTTAATTCTTTTCAGCGGACTCGGGCCAGGCCGAGATCAGACTTACATTTTATTCTACATGCTCTTTCCAGGTTGGAACTGGACTTATTTTGTTCCTAGGATGCGTCGGGCAAGCAATTTGTTTTGTAAAAATAGTAACAGCTATAATAAGCTTCTGTTAACGGAATGCTTAGAAATATACTTTAATTAATTATAGAGATATATTTTCAAAAATTTACCCTTTTTTATCATACAGCTTCAAAAGTCATGATATTTTTAACCATCTTTTTTCGTTTATTCTAAACTACATTATTTTTTAATGTCTTTTTAAAAAAAAATAATTGTCAAAGCGTCTAAATGATAATTCATATTGCTATATTATGGCTTGCGAATATATAGTAATCTAAAGTATACTGTAAAATTTCCCCATAATTATATATGCAGTATTCGTCAAAAGAATCTTAATTGTATGTTAAGAAAAATCGGAATTTTTTGTAGACATTGAGTCCGGTCGGGGTCGGGCCTGATTTAATTGAGTTTTCCACGGGTCGGGTCAAGATAACTTTCGTTCGAGCCAGACCGCATAACCGCTGATTTAACTGATTTTTCCACAGGGCGGGCCTGATTTCACTGATTTTTTGAACGGACGGGGGCGGGAAATGCAAAATTATAAACGGGCAGAGTATGGAAATTTAGATCCGTGCAGACCGCTAACCAAAGGTAAGGAGCTTCGAAATTCGAACCATCGTGTACATTTTTGAAATAAGAGTCTTACAAATGATGTTTAATCAATTTAATTTAGATAGCATCATCAAATTCATCAAAATTTATTAGTTTTTTGAGAAGGAAAATTTCTGTTTATTTTTTACCCCTTTCATGCCCCCGCCCCCCAGGTTCTTGAATAATATGAGCATTGCCAACAGAGGATTTTCCGAAATTTAAATCAATTTACTGATAGCTATTTATGAGCTCTATAAATTTGGGAACCGTGAAAAAAATTCAAAAGCAATTAATGCGCAAAGTGATGTATAAGATATAACGATAATGAATGTAGAAGACATCCTCCGAAAAAGAATTTTGTATTTAAAGCGAGCTAAAGAAAAATTCTAATTTTCTTGCTTATTAATACAGTAGTGTCCCGCTTATACGAGTTTCCGCTGTAACCGAGTTATTTTCTTCTGACGGACTGATGGCTTGCAATATTATGAAACAGCCATTATAAATGAACTGTTAGGTGAAGTTGAAAGAGGAGCCGTAAAAAGTTAGAACTCTGATTTTCTGGTCAGAATGGGAAAAAAATGGCCATAATTCTCCCCCCCCCCCCATTCTGACGAGAAAATCAGAGTTCTAACTTTTTACTGCTGCTCTTTCATCTCCACCTAACACTTTATTTATAATGGCTATTTCATAATATTGCAAGCCATCAGTCCATCAGAAGAAAATGATCCATTCCAAAAATATAAGTTAGATTGAAAAAAACTATTTAATACTTTGAGCAAAAAGAAGAGGCTACACCCGCAATTTTCATGACAATAATAGAATCACATAGCTGCCAATTTGTACGGTTTTGTTACCTCTAAAATTTAATACAAATTTTTGCAATATTTAATCGTTGACAATTGTTAGATTTCGGCGATTGGATTAGGCAAAATTTACTGGTAAGTTTTAGTGGTAAGAAAAAATATTAGAAATTGGTAGCTATGCAGTAGCGTAATATACTGCAGCAAAAAAACTGCTGCAAAATTGACATTCAACAAACAAAAAACTATCAAGGGCTTTTTCAAATAAACAATTTTATTCCCCGTTTTTCTTAAAAGTAACGGAAATGTACATCAAAGAAACGTTACTAGTACCATAAAAATGAATGAATTAAGTGATAGTTTATATTTCATCTCCTTAGTTGGTGACGATTTGTGTAAATCCGGTTTATCCGAGTTTTTTGCTTATCCGAGGTGAGCTTGGTCCATATTAACTCGGATAATCGGGACTCTATTGTAACCTCAGTGAGGAAACCATTACCAGATTTTACAATATCACCTCGCCCCCTCTCAGAAGAGCATAAAACCTTAGGAGAAATAAAAGTAATAAATAAATAAATAAAATAAATAATAATAATAATTTATATACTGATATAAAGAAGTGTTATTCAAAAAATTTAAACTTCCTTCTTTCAAAAAAAAAAAAAAAAAAAAAAAAAAAAACAATAATAAAAATTCTCCTATTTCTATCATTTGATGCTTTTATAATTTTATAATTAAAGAATAAAATTTTTAAATAAGGTACTTATGTTAGAAAAATTACAGTGATTTCTTAATTGTATATTACTGAGTCAAGAAATTCAATTCGGTTTATACAACCATAAGATTTTAATCTTTTTAAAAACTTTATTAAAATCCTAAATTTTAAGAAAAATCGACAAAAAAAAAAAAAAAAAAGAACCGATAACCTAAATATTGCCTTATGTACTGTTGTAATAATTAATATGGTATACTTTAAGAAAGGTTTTTAGATTACATTTAATTCTTTTAGTAGTAAATGCTCCTCTGATCACTGCCTAAAGTAATAGCAATTTATTAGAATAATTGCGTGCCTAATCAATTGAGCTCAATCTAATGAATATTTCGATCACACGTAGTAGAAAGCGTTTCGAATAAAACCTCTAGAAAACTCATTAACCGTAATCGAATATATATCATTCTCAATGTCAAGGTCAAACGTCACATATAATTAGAAATAATATTGCAGCCGAAAGTGAAATAATTCTTAGGGGGACGAGTGGGTGCTTTCTTTTTACAGGTGCTTCCAAAAAGAAAGGAACAGCGCCAATTTGGCTTCTGGTCAACTATTGCCAAATTGTTTGCGAAAAAACTGCGCACTGCCGCGTCGTCTGCTGCAGTTGTAATCGATACTAGAGAGGAAGGAATCGCTATCGCACGCATGTCACTTAAAACTGACTATAGTTTAAAAAACGCCTCGCAAACTTTTAAATTAGTTATCATCATAAAGGTTGTCTAAAACGATGATGGTCAGGTATAGCTATCGTAGATTATATATAAAAAAAAGAACGAAAAAAGAAGAGGGCCTAATGGCTATCGTGTAATGAAAAGAAAAATCGTTTGAACTTGATTTTGTTGTTCACGTTTGTGTTTTCGGAGTTCGTTCAACTTGCGTGCTACTAGATCGCTTTTTCCGTTTAAGTAATCCTCTTTCATAAATAAACACGGAAGAACATTTCAATGAATGCCTTTTATTTGTTTTTGCTTATTTGTGTTACTCCTTTCTTAGTAAATGATGTGTGTTGTAAATGTATTTAAAAAACGAAGCCAAATGGTCAGTTAATTCGTTTCTGCCTTGATATAAAAAATGCCTAGTTTTCGGATCTGTACTCGGGGTTCGATCCAGACAAAATTTGGGGGGTATTTATGGCCCTTTCACAAAAATCTATTTAATAAAATAGGTCCCTTCACAAAAAGAAATTTAATAAAATGGGCCCTTCACAAAAAGAAATTTGCCCCTTCACAAAATTCCTTTTAATAAAATAGGCCCCCTACGTAACATTCTTTTTCATGAAAACTGTTTTAAAATGTGTAATTTGTAAATAAAGCCAGGTCACGAAAAACAAAAACTTTAGCAAGGGGATTTAAAGATTGTTTTTGTTAATAAATTTTTGGTTCGAATTTGAGTAACTGGATTTCAACTTTCGTTACAAAATATTATTTTTCCCAAAATATATTAAAATTCACAAAAATAACTTCTACTTTTCACAAAATGGGCCCAAGAATAAAAACCTGCATCGACCCCTGGTACTTATGAAAGTTTGTTAGCAAAATTTCACGAGGAAAAAAAATATATAAATAGAAGAAAGACATATAATATTCAAAAATCACATTGCGTTTTCCAATTTAGTGTATAGAATGTTAAGCGTACAAAAAAAAAAAAAAAAAAAAAAAAAAAAAAAAAACAGAAAATATGGCAGAATAAAAAGCGATAGAAGTGCACTGCACACAACTTTTCCCAATTACAAAAGGAGGGGGGGGGGGGCAATGTAAGACACAATAGCACAAATGCATGTTTTTTCATATGTGTGCATAAAATTACTCAAAACATGACAAAAATCGAGATTTTTCAAAATTCTCATGTTGGATGACTTCGAAAAATTATCATCTAGCTACACTGGCGCGTAACCAAAATTTGAAAAATTAAAATTCAGACATCAGCACCGTGCGAAGAGAAAGCTGTGCCAGGGGCAAAGTTTCAATTTGACGCCCCCCCCCCCCTACTTTTTGTGTGTGACATGTCACAAAATTGAAAAGAGCAGAAGCAGAAATAAATTCTATTGAATACATATTTCGTGTTTATTTTGGAACTTTATGTTTAATTTTAATTCAAAAACTAGAAACAACTAAATAACATAAGAGAAAATTGCGCTTGTATTTTGGCAAAGGCAATCTGGAAAATGGGTGTAGAAAAAATGTAATCTAACAGTACTGTGTAACAGTTGATAACCCTTTTGTATTCCCAGAAGGAAACCCCATGCTATTTTGAGAGTATATGTTTTTGTCTCAAGCACAGAAAAAAAATTACACATTCAGAAAAGAGAAGGTTAACGAAAGAGACTAAGAGAAAGACCTGAAACAAGTTTTGAAAAGAAAGAAGTCCTTATTCATAAATTTGGATTTAGGATAAGGGACAATGCAATAACTTTGAAACGAAAAATGAACGTACTTTTATCGGGATAAAAATTCCCAATATGTAAATATATAATTTTTTACAAAAAGAGAAATAAAACAAGATTTCTAGTATAAATTTGGCGCCCCCTCAATTTCTGCGCCCGGGGTGACGGCCCCCTTCGCCCTTCGCACGGCCCTGCCAAACATATTTCACTTCATTTATTAATTATTATTTTTAACAGGTTCTAGATTTCAGAAAATTCTTTAAGTTTATATATATATAAAAAAATGTATAATGCAGTACGTGAAAAAAAAAAGACATTAACGATATTTCTGAGAAAAGGTTAATGGGAACTTCCACTGTTACTCTTGTGACCATTAGACCAAATTTTCATAAATACTTCCAATTATTTATTTAAAAAAATTGCTCTAATGGTCACAAGAGTAATGAATGAATGGACGTTCCCTAATATTTTGGTCTGTTTCTCCAAGTTTTATTTTTAAATTTTTTATTGTTGTAGTTGAAAAATAAACCTATAAATCTATTTCAAAATTTCAAACAGTTAAATGATTAAAATTTATTAACAAATATAGGTAGAAGACCTTTTTATGCTGTAAAAATGTAATAATTTAGCCTATTTTTCAAATGCAATATATTATTTATTTGATGGCTAAGTTTGTTTGGAAATCCAATTGTCGTATTTAGTCGTGCATAATGCGTACGTTTTTTCCAACATTCTAGTCCGAAAAACTGCATAATATATACGGAATATTTACGACAGCTATAAGAACTGCACATGCTTCTACTACTAAGTCAATGAATATAACACGTAGATATTGTATTGAAATGATAAAATTCTATGAATATAGAAATAGTAAATGGAATAGGTGAAATAACTGTACTTTTACTATACACAGTTTGTGTATTATCAGCAAATATTTTTATGGCCGTATGGATTTTCAGTAGAGATAAATATTTTTAAAATAGTTTCTAATAAGAGAAAAGTACACAATATAGAAATTTTATAATTTTATCATACTTTAATAAGGGAACGAAATGCACTTGAGCGATTACAGCAATTTGGATTTAAAAAAAAAAAAAAAAAAAAAAAAAAAATGAGTCAAGTGTCTACGATCTACTTTTCGAATTCAAAGATTTTCTGCCAAAAAATAGCATGGTGCACGTTATACACGATATTATATATATATATATATATATTGTTAAAACGCAGAATGAACATTATACACGTGTGCGTAATTTACACAAGTAAGTACAATAACCTAATGAACAAAGCCATAAGAATGGTGCAGGGGTACAACGCACCCATGGCCCGTACTTATTTTAGCCCCCCCCCCTTTCAAAAAACTAAATACCCTTTTTTTAACTTACAAAAATTATAGCCCAAAGAAAATTTATACCCGAGCTCGTACTTGCCCCTCCCCGTCCCTCAGCGTTTTCGGGGAACTCCAATTAGGGAAAACATCTTTTTTTTTTTTTTTTTTTTTTTTTTTTAAATGGGTTAAGCGTTTTTAGGACCCTAAAATTTCTCTCACCCAAGTCTCTTTATAGCACTTTGTTTAAGAGGCTACTTCACTCACGCAAAAACACCCGCTCACTAATGTTAATTCTGTGGAAGGGATTTTTAAAGATATCTCGGATGCATTTCAATATATTTTTTTTAAATGATTTTTTTTTCGCATTGGCTAGCTAAGGTCGATCTCTACAAAGGCCCGTTTTTACTTTTTCGATTTTCTTTGCAGGTTTCTTTTTTAATGAGGATACTTTCACTTTCGAAACTGGTTCCGAAAGTAAAAGTATCCTAATAAAAAAAATCGAAAAAGTAAAAAACGTTATTTGTAAAGATCGACCTCAGCTAGATAATAATAATAATAATAATAATAACGACAATCATTTAAAAATATTAAAATGCAACCGAGATATCTTTAAAAATTTCTTCCGTAGGATTAAATTACCAAGCGGGTGTTTCCGCGTCAGTATAAAGTAGCCTCTTAAGAGGATTCGGTACCCTTTGAAGAATTTTTTTACTGATTCAGCGTTCGAAATCCTTGGTGGTCTGCTGGTCCGAGACCACCAAAAATTCAATCGGACCACTAATTTGAAAAATGTAGTGGTCCGCAAGGACCAGTAACTTTTTCCCCTCTCTCACAGGCAGGTAAACTTAAATTTTCCTGTCCCTGAGAAAACTGCAACCAAACACAAATCACACAATTATATTTTATTTAAATAAAGAAATAAATAATGCCTTATAATAAACCTTAATCAGTTGAAATAAATAATCAGAAATAAAATATCTAATTAATAATTTTATAGTTTTTCTTTATGTACTATTGATTTAATTTTTAATAAATTATAATTTTACATTTTATTATGCGGAAAATTTTGGATAACTGCAAAGGAAGTTTGGTTTATATTCTCGGAGGGGAACTCAAAGGGTTAAATGTAGCGGGACAGTGGTGATGACTGCGGACCAGTAAATTCTCATGCCTACTGGTCCTTGGGACCAGTGACTTTTTTTTATCAATTCTACCGCTGTGATGTACATTTACTTATTATATACACATATTATTATAGGTAATACTTAGAAAAGTTGATTTTGACAAGAAAAAAAAAACATTTTGAGGGTAAATTTTTTTTTAATTTAAATAATTTTATAGTTTGCCCTTTTTTGAGACATTACTGTGCCTAAAACACTAAAACTTCTACAAATATTTGTCAAATCATTCCATTATTATTATTTTTTTTGTATCCTCAACATAGTATACTCATAAAATTCGGGATCGATTTTACAATTAATGAATTAGTTTATCAGGGGGGGGGGGGGGGATACAAATATAGGCAAAAACGCAATAAAAATCATGATTTCTTCAACGTTTCGATTATTATTATCATTATTATTTTCATTATGCAGTAAAATCCATCCCTTATTTTATTAAATACACTGTATTGCGAAAAAAAAATAATTATGGAGTGATTTGACAAATATTTGTAGAAGTTTTAGCGTTTTAAACACAGTAATGTATCAAAAGACAGCAAACTTTAAAATTCTTTAGAATGAAAAAAAATGAATAAATAAATAAATAAATTCTCAATTTTTACTCGCAAAATATTTTTTTTTTTTTGGTCAAAATCGGATTTTTCCAAGTATTACCTATAATAGTATGCGTATATAATAAGTAAATGTACATCAGTAAAAAAAAAAAAAAAAAAAAAAAAATCTTAAGTTCTTCAAAGGGCCCTCTTAATAGTCCAAGAGCCGACAACACAAAAACCTATGTTATCAAGTACAAGAAAAAAACCTTATTTTATGAAAGAGTAGAAATAGGGAAATCTAATGATCCACGTCTGTAGGAAGTGAAGTGGTGCATAAGCTAAAAATGAATACCACCAGTGGTTGACTCGTAGGTTTATCATTGTGTTTGTCCTACAAACAAACGTTTGAAAACATGGAGGATAGTTGTAGGACAAACACAATGATAAACCTACGAGTCAACCACTGGTGGTATTAATTTTGTACTTATGCACCACTTCACTTCCGGCAGACATGGATCATTAGATCCCCCTACTTCTACTCTCCCATAAAATAAAAGTTTTTTTTCTTGTGTTTGATAACATAGGATTTTGTGCTGTTGGCTCTTGGACTATAAAGGATATTACATTTATATTTATTCGATTTGAAGTTTTAAATTTTGGTTATCAGTTTAAAATAATAATGACAATAACTACAAATTTATATCTTACCGTGGGCAACATTATTGATGCAATCGAGGTACCGTTTGCCATTCTCATCAAACATGTATTGGCCTTCTCCTCTCACTATTTTAAGAGGATCTTCTTCAAAGAAGAGTGTACATGACTCCCTGAAAGGAGATGCACGTTAGGCAAAAATATATTCAACAAAAAGTGGGAGGTAGTTGTATAACAGAGGCATCAACAAGTAATATATATATGCTGATTAAAGAGGTAATAAGGTAATTTATCTATTTCCTTCCATCTTTTAATATTGCATGCAATAAAATACCAATAAATAAATTCAATACGACAATTAGAAAAAATATATTTTAAAATTCATCATTCTATACATCAATTCGAATCTAATAATTTTTTTTTAATATATATGTCAAAATTTTAAGATTTAATTTGAGGCAGGTAAAGCATTTTCAATATAAGAAAACTAATTTATATATTTAAGTTGACACCTCTTTTGAAAAACAAAAACATAAAAAAATTACATGAAAAAATAAATTAAAAATTAAAACAAAAACATAAAATATTTCTTCTTGTCCATCTGAAATCCTGAAAACATGCCATGCATATATATATTTAGATTTTTACTTATTGTGTTTCCACAATTTTAGAGGGGAAGGTGATATCAAAAAGACAACAGGCAAAATACAAATAGTGTATTTTTGAAAAGGATACTGATATTGTAAAGCAGCTCGGTTCTTACCAGAAGAAATACAGCAATCAAAGCACCTGGTTTCGTCAGCAGACGTAATTGATCTTGGTAATAAAGATTCCTTTTCAAAACAGGTGATGTGATTTTTCTTCTATAACCATAATAACATACCTTATTTTGATGAATAAAAATTAAATTTTTTTTTAATTCGTTTCAAAGACTGCCGAAGATACGAAACATAGTTTTGCAAGTGAAACTACGATATTGCATGCAAGCTTTCATAAGTCAAGATGCTGAATTTGATAAATGTCGTCTTCTAAATTTGCAAACAATGAAAACCGAATGCGTTTTCTCGAAAGATGATAGTTATTCAGTTGAAACAGGTCAGGGGGACAATTGAAACACAAGAAAGAATAAGAACATACACAAATATTTACTAGTAAAATTTCACATCAAGAACACATGAAGAAAGATTTTCATTACCTTCCCCTCGTTGTTGAAGAGAACAGATTGTTAGTTGGCCTGTACAGCAGCTTTTACGTACCAGCACAGGCCGGGAAGTTTAAGGGGGAAATTTTCTAAAACTCTATAATAAATGTGCAATACATGCTTCTGTGAAAGGTCGCTGTCTTCTGTGTAGACAGCGACGAAAGTTTTTGTTTGGAAAATCGCTACACTCTTTTAGGAAATATGTAGTGTGTTGTAGGCGATCTGGAAGATTTAGGCTTCATTCTGTCTTCGTTCAGCAAGGTTAAGTTGGGAATCTTCTGGTCCTAGAAAAAGGACTGAAAAGAAGTTTGGCCATTAGTAAGGTTTTCGAAGGTTGCAGCCATCCAGAGGGTGGCCAAACGCTAAAACAGAAACACACCACACAGTCATTCATTTGGTCTCAAATACTCTCTGAACTACTCTTTGAAGTATTAGAGTTCAACCTAAGGATTCAAAAAATCTTTTTCGATACATTAATTTAATATTATTGTGGGTCTTCTTTTTTCTCAACTCATGACAGACGACGCGGAAAATGGCTATCTCTTTCAATGTATATATATATAAATAAAAAAAATATTAGATGTTTAATTCTCTTTTATCTTAGAATTAATAATTTATGCGATTGATACTTTAGGACAGGGACGGCGAACCTTTTAACATCCACGTGCCAAATTTTTCCAAAAATATATTTTGCGTGATCATGACGAGCCAACAATAAAAACATTTAAGGGATCAAATAAAAATGAATCAAAATTTCTTTAAAAAAATTAAGCATTAAAAAAATACGAGTAATATTTGATATTATGCTTTAGAAATTTGTTTAAAAGTATTATTTCTGTTGTCTTATCTTAAATTCCAAAAAAATTATATCAGGTTTGTACTTAGTTATTTTTAAGAGAATGCAAACTGAATTGGACTCATTTGACAAGATGTTTTACTTGAATTTTTCATGGTATTTATGTCTGAAAATAATATCTCGCATAAATAATTATTGAAATAGCAAGTGCCAGCATCTACAGCTCTTAGTGACTCCAAGTTGTTTTAATTTTACCACCTACATTTTTGCTTATAATGTCTTTTAATCTTTGTTTTACGATAACCTCCTAATAATTCTCTGTTATTCTTAAAATTTTGAGAGCCGATATTGAGCTAGATTGGGATACATTAGGTTATATTTCAGTTTCTTCAATCTGTAATGACAATGACAACAAAACGAACTAATCGAATTCTGATAAACAGAGACAACACCAAGATTAATTATTGCATTTTGTGAAATTCAACTATATTTTGGTGTAGAACCTTAATCTACGCCGTGCTAAAAATAATCTGCAGCGTGCCACAAGTTCGCCGTCCCTGCTTTAGGAGCTAAAAATTTAAATGACTGATATTTAAAAAATGAAATAGAATTGAGTAATTTTTGTTTTAGAATTTAAAAATATAGTGACTGGATAGTTTTTAATATAGACTGGAAGAGTTTAAAATATAGGTAATCGTTATTTTAGAATTTAAAAATTTATGTGAGGGACATTTTAAAAATTAAACAAATATGTAATCGTTGTTTAAGGATTAAAAAAAAAATATATATATATATAACTAATATTTTAAGGATAAAAAAAGTTATTTATTTGTTGTTTTAGAATTAAAATTTTATATGACTGATGTTTTAAGAATTAAAGATATAGGTAATCTTATTATTATTATTATTGTTATTTAAAAAATCGTAACAGACATTTTAGATTACATAATTAAATATTTATAAATCAATATTTTAATAAACTTTTTTTTTCTTCTTTTCCTCTATCAAAACCCTTTTCAGTATCAGTCAATTGTCATATTCGTTATTAAGTAAAAACTATGAGAAATTAACTAATTTTACATTTTTTATCGATATGTTATCGGTAATAAATGTATATTATTAATTTTCTACGACATGGGTGAAAAATGTTTAGTTCAAAACAAATTCTTCTCAACTTATTGATAAATAAAAATATTCTGAAACGTGATGCAGTTGGAATTTGTAGTGGAACAAAAAATATTAAGACGAAGTTATTTTTTACCTACTACTCAGGTAATGGATGGAAAAAACAAATTTTTTTGCTGCCCCACTTCTGCGTTAACTTTAGTACATATTTTATCTAGATAAATATAATCTTTGACCGGATTTCTAACAATCAACGAATTCCTGTTAGAGAAGAAAATGGATATAATTTTCTTTCTCAGAATATTACAGTGTTAAAAAAAGTTTCGATTATTTTAATGCAAAAAAAGCTAATTATTTTTAACTTTATTATTATTTTTTTAAACTACAGATTTTCTTGAAAAAAAAAAAAAAAAAAAAAAAAACGAAAAATCCCATGATTTAAAGATGAATAAGTTTTTCATTCGAAAAATATTCAGGATTTTCTTTTGAAATATTTGACCAACCCGACCCGAAAGAGTCAAAACTTAACTCGAAACCGACCCGAACCTAAAACATTTAAAGCGAACCCGACCCACAACCGAAAAAAAAATAGCATCAACTGACCCAAACAGCGGGTTGGGTCGAGCTGGATTCAGGACAGTAAGATCAGGTTACATGTCTGAATGCAGAGTTAGATAGAATCCGTTTTTTTTTTTTTTTTTTTTTTTTTTTTTCTTTTAAGTAATCTTTCTAAAACTCTTTCTGAAACTCTTGAAACTGTCTTTCATTCACATACTTTAAATATTTATTCTGATTTTCTCTTTCCTTGTTCGATACAGTAAACATACTGCGCATTTCTTTAATGACATATAAGTTACTCAGCAAATATATTTTTTTAATGAATCATCATATTACGCAACTACACGAAAATAGCTTACAGATAGTATTAAAATAGAAAACAATTCCACCTGTTCAAGCACAGAATACTCAACAAACAGCCTGTTTTCTATGTTAAAATATAGTGTTCTTTAAGACCTTTAAACTAAATTAATTCTGCTATTTCTCATATTCTTTTTTTTTTTTTTTTTTTTTTTTTTCTTTTAATCAAGATAAAAATTTATGTTTAATTGACGGAAAATTCTGTAGTAAATGGGATCATTACTATTTTTTACAAGTTTAAAATGTATTGATGTAAACGAAAACTGGTTAAATCTGAATTTTGTTTAATCCATTTATGCCTAGCGTCCCCTTTTTGGGACGTTTCGAATTTTAATAAACATAATTTTCTTCTTCTTTACAACATGAAAATCGTATGAAGTAATTGTCTAAATGTCTTTATCTATTACCGAGAGATGACAGCATAAGGTTGACATTTATTTGCTTAAATGAAGGTCTTTTTCGGTGTTTATAGATTTTTCATTTTTCAAGATGGCGAAATGTAAAAAATAAGTTTATTTGTATTTTTTGTATCAAGGATCCAAATAAATAAGTCATAATCTTAGCTTGTAGACATCTTTGAAATACGTATTTCTTTAAATTGCGAAATTATATGTTCAAGTCTATTTTTTATGCATGTTTGTAACGTACAGAATATAGGGCGCTAGGCGCAAATAGTTACATATTTCTATTAGCCATTTAGGGGGCAATTATTTATGTAAAGTCCTTTTCACGATGATTTTGAAATAAATTGTTTTTTAGCCTCAAGTACTATTATTCTTAATTTATTATTAATTATACTTATAATGTTATTAGTCTGTGTCTCTGTAAAGAAATAAATATATTTTTTAATAGTTCATAAAAATACTAATTATAGTACATAATATACAATTTAAAAGCTTAATTTATATAAATTTAGGCAAAACATATAATCATGCATTTTTCCACATATGGATATTCCCATTTTTAGTACGTTTACATTTTATCGAATAAATACAAAAATATTTTAGCGTAATTTTTTTTTGTATTTTTCCAGAATTTGAAAATTTAAATTTGAGAAAACAAAAATTCAGGCATAATTGGGTTAAAAATCCTCCCGGTCCACTGTCACAAAAAACTGGGACATTGGCTTCGATTCCAAAAATTTCATTCGATATAGACTTATGAATAGCATGGTAAAAAAAAAATTTTAAATTTATGCATTATGAAAAACCGGGACATTTGGCGTCCCGCGCAGGGTTTCCGCGGGACGGGTCTTCGAGCACCTGAAAATCGGGACACTTCGCGTAAATCGGGATACCTGGCAACTCTATAAATAATTGAATGGAAAAAATAAAATACTTCAATACCTCAAAAGAACTACATAATACTAATATTTCTTGGAGTAAATGAAATTAAATTTATATTGTAGTTACGGAATAAAAAGTTATAATATGAAAATTTTATAATAATTATGTGTACAAATTTTCATTAATGACATAATGTTAAAAATCATTATGCATAATAATTTTTAGGTTATAATTATTACTTTAATTTGATCTCATAAAATATGACTACTTGACAAATGTATGATTTAAGAGAGGCAAATAGTACATGTGCCTAGCAAAATTAGCAAATAAAAAGAATAACTGCTGAAAAAAAATCGAAAAATATTTCATGCCTATTATTGGAAGATTTAGAATTTACAGTTACTGTTTAAAATAAAAAAGTCTTGTTTCTAAAATAATTTTAAATAAACAGTAAATCCGGGATATTTTTGAACTAACTTTATTTTGAGACTTCTCTCGATGTGTTAAACATTTCACTTTAGACTGTGAGTCATTTAAAAAAGTTGCCAATTCCCGGCGTAAATTAAAATTAAAAAAAAAATCTACAACCATAGTCTTTTAATTTTATTCGCTTGTTTTGTTTTTTATATTATAATGTTAGAATTAACATACGTATATCATGTTATTACAAATTAGCGTTATTGTATTACAAATTGGTGACCTGCCCAGATTTTGTAACCGGAACTTCAATCGTATCTTTCAACAGCGTAGAAAATAGTTCGACATGTTGGAAAATTACGTCATTGATCCAGAGGCTACTGAACAGTTTAAAGATAGAATGCACGAAACTAGACTCAGTTATCTTTCAAAATTGGCAGCGTAAAAAGGCCTTCGAGAATACGAACGAATGTCTAACAGCGCAGACATTTTGTCTATATTTTGAAAAATATTTTAGGTTAACAATCTTACGGAACTTCTTGATCTAAGGTCTGAAGGTCGCTAGTTTTTTTTTTTTTTTCTCTCAGTTCAATGTCAGTACAATCTCGTGACGATTGCACGCGATGCTTGTTAAGTAAGAAATGATTTAAAACTTGTAGTTTCAAGGCACTAAAAAAAGTCTTATATTAGAACTAAAAAAAGAAATAATAAAACATACACGTAAAATAGGAATAATTGTTCTACTTATACATTACACGAAATTTCAGGACTATCTTAATGCATTCCAGGGACTCAGGACAGTTAATTCTTTCTTTCTTTCCTTTCTTTTTATTTATTTTTGGACTCTTTACAAGATATCTCATATTCATTAATTTATTTTTCAAAAAATATTCCACATTTTTTATTTAGAGATTGATTTAAAGATATAACTATCTTGTTGTTATAAAACGGAATTTGTAGAAATCCATATTCTAGTCTTATCGACTTAGAGTAAAGTTATTGTTAAATACATAAATTTGAGTTAATATGCCATAAGGAAATGTAAAATCTAATATAATCCCCGGAATAGTTTCTTAAAATAGGTAATAATAATAATCGTAATATGAGTTTATTATTCTTTAAGATGATTCCAGTTTATCTTATATCTAAATACTATTAGAGGTATACACAATTATTGTCTTTATTTTTTAGTTTAATAAATGTTTAATGCATGTTTTTAAAGCTGCATTGTACCAACTAAGTTACCATACATTTTTGTGACCCTCCCATTCCAGTTTAAGCAACCGTAAAGAAGTATGCTTATAAATAATATATTTGAAAGCGATAGTATTTATGGATACCTCTACTAAATATTAATTACTTTTTAATTTTAAAATTAAAGAAAGAAACTAAGTTATAATCCAGACTAATTGGTAATCTGGGGCCTAACTTGATCCTGCTATCCCGTAACCACTGCGACTGTACTGTTTTCTTCTTTTTTTATATAAATTATAGTGTCCCAAAGTAATGTTGTTCAACGCACAGAGGATTTTATTTATATTCTTCTAAAGTTAATAAGCAAAAGTGTTAAGTTCCAATTAAGGAAGTGTTAATTTAAAGTCCTTTTCTTTAAAAAAAATTATATATATAATATATATACATTATACATTTCAATATTTTGAGATTTCTAATTGGATTCTTTATGGCGATTAGTTTTACTTTAACCCTTAAATGCGCGATTTTTTATTTTGTTTCGAAAAAATTATATATGATTCTCTGAAAGGTTTATTACACAGGAAAAATAATGAAAAAAAAATCAGAGATACATTTTTCTTATAATACGTCAATCTTTCCTTCTGTTGCACATCTGCAATACAAGTAAAAACTACTGTCGTGTGTCTGTTTTACTCTAAAATATTACACATTAGTAAATAATTTAATAAGTATGTCTCCAAATACCTTATTTTACATTATTATTTATTTTATAAAACTTAACCTTTAACCCTTTAATTCCCATGACAGTATACGTTCTAGAAATTACGTAGTTCAGAGAATCTGACTTTACACTAGAAAATTTCAATGGCTAATTTCGCTTTATTTAAATAAGGAATGTCTGTTGTTAATTAAAGCAAGCGCACTAAAGGGTTAATATTGTTTTAGTATTACCTTGGAATTATAATTCTCTTAGAAGTTCATGTAACGATGTTACCCAAAATTCTAATTGAAGATGACATGTAAAAATATAATACGTTGATCATTATAAAAAATATTATAGTAAAGCTAATCGGCGTACAGAACACACACACACACAAAAAAGCCCTCTAAATATTGAAAAACATAAATAGTTTAATATTATAATGTCTTAAATCTTATAAATTATTTGAATGAAAAAAAAGTGGAAGAGTAATATTAGGTCAGAGTAAAAATTTACAAAAGGAATGCAAAGAAAAATGAATATCAAGAATATGAATAACATCACTTATATTGTGAAAGTTTTCACCAGGGCCAATATACCACAAATATATAAAAATAAAATATAAAAACAACTTCAAAAAGTTTTTCTTTATTTTGTTTTAATACATAGTAAAAATAAAATATAAAAATAAAAAATTAGCCTTTTATTGAAATGCTTGTAAAAGAAAAAAAAAAGAAACAGACAAAATTAGAAAAGTAAACTTTTTTTTTTAATCATTTGATCGCTGAAAAAAAAGACTTAACTTTATTTAAATTTTAATTTAATTTTTTTTATTTATATGTGTTTCTTTTTCTGTGTGTCATTTCATTAATTACAAATTACTAGAAAATTTTGATCAAACTAAGCTTTCGAAAAATTCAGTAAAAAGTATAAATCGAAAAAGGTTATATAAAAAAAAATTGTCGAGTGTTTTTTCCGCCTTTGTTCAACGTCAGTGCGATCTCGTACACGTGATGCTCATTAAGAAAGACTTAACTGAAAAATTTATAATTTCAAGGAAAAAAAAGAAAAAGAATTATTTGGGCGGAGGGAGGATAAACATGTTTGTAGAATGTAAATAACAGTTCCAATTTTTTTTATTCTTTAAATAAATTGTATGGCATTAAAGTAATGTTATACATACAAGTTTTTATTACGTGCAGTTTTGAAATGTTAAGAAACAAAAACATTGCGTTCATATTAATTTAAAATACTAATTTTTCTTTAAAAAAATAATAATTAAAATAAGAAATTGGAATTATACGAAAAACAACCATAAAATCTAACTTTTTATTAATTAAAAAAACAATGAAGAATTAAAATTAATGAAAATAAAATTAAGAAATTGTGGGTAATTTTCAATTTCTGATAAAGCAGTGAAAAGTTTAAATTAAAAAAAAAATAGTCAAGTTGTAATTTTTTTTATATTTCTTAAAATTTTAAAGTTAAAATTAAAACATTATTAAAAAAATTATGACTTGCGCTTTTTGTTTTCAAAATAAATAAATAAAATTTTCATTACATATAATTTAAAACTTTTTTGTGTAGGATTTTTTGTTACTTCTAATGTTTAGTTTTATTTCTTATATAAATTAAATTTTAAAGTCTCAAATAATTATTTATGAAATTTATTATTATTATTTTTTTAAATGAATCTTTTATTAGCCCCCGGAATGCTATTTCTTTCTCCCAGCTTATTTTGTCTCCAATAAATAACGTCACCTTGTGTACGCTAGCCGTAAAACAAAAGCCGATGTTTCATTGTGCGATTAAATATTCTACAGCATTTTTTAAAACTTCTAAGCATCGCACATTTTCACTGTTTATACCGTAGTATTGAAAAAAAAGTACTTTTTAATGCAATTTGTTTGAAAACTGCATCTCCATTTGCTTTTGAAATATTAATTTTTTGTAGTTTTTAGCGACATTTGTTTCCTTTTGGCAACTCGAGTACTCCATTTCTGTAGAAAGTAAGGAAAAAAATAATTGAAAAATAGCAATTATATCTTTTTGTTGCCATTTTCTCATAAAAATTGAAAAAAAAAAAATAAAATACGTGCTATTTTGAGAAAAATATAAATGAAGGATTTATGATAAAACATGGAGCTATTATGAACTATATTTAATTTTAAGTATCTATATGAATGCAAATGACGTCATTTTACATAAAATAAAAGCGTGTGCTTTAAGCCTTAAAATTGAAATGTCTTTTGCAGTAGAGTCCCGATTATCCAAGTCCCGCTTAACCGCGTTATTTTCTTCTGATGGATTGGTGGTTTCTATTATTTCTATATTCTATTATTTCTATATTATATTATTTCTATTTCTTTTTTTTTTTTTAATTATGGCCATTTTTTTTCTCGCATTCAGACCAAAATATCAGAGTTCTAGCTTTTTACGGCTGCTCTTTCATCTTCACCTAACGCTTATGGCTGTTTCATAATAATAGAAACCACCAGTCCACCAGAAGAAAATGAAGTAATGAAAATGCCGGGGACGACACTAAATTCTGAAAAAGCAGAATTCCTGTTCTCTAGTTTATTAATTTTTTTTTTTTAGAATGTATTTATATTTGAACAATATTAATTTAATGCAAACGTTTAAAATACAGCTTCGAAAATTGAAAATTTTTGCAATATAAATGTTTTTGATAAATAAATAATTATTTAATTGCTAGAAAAAGAAATCTAGTTTACGAAAAAGTCATTTTAAATCTGATGTGAAATTTAATTTTAAAATATCGTGATGATAAAATTAAAGTAAAGTAATTAAAATAAAATAAAGTAAATAATAATGAACAAACAAACAAAAAAATATCTTTAAAATTACTTAAAAAATTATTGTTGATTAAAATCTTTTGCAAATATGTTTTATACGCAACTTTTTTTTTTAGCGTTTAAATTTCGCCAACCTTAAATAAATTATAACAGAATATTCAAAATTAAAAATTGCAATAATTTTTTTTAAGTTTTGTTACTAATAAAAATTTTTTATGAAAATATAACTTTGTTAATTTTCATTATTAAAATTAAAATTCTTGACAGTTTGATTTCGACAATTGAGTATGTGATATTTATAAAAAATTGAGCTGACTATTCAAAAAAATTTAATTTTTGAATTGGAAATGAAATCTCAGCGGCCGCTGCTGCTTTTTTGTTGCACATATGTACTACTCAATAATATCATGTACGTTTATAATCAATTACATTTTATTAAAAAAAGTGTTAAAAATCTTGATACACGACTGAAAATAAATCGCTTTTAATGTAATTTAAGAAAAGTTTATTTTCCTGCATTTAATTCGTAAAATTTTACAAATAATTTAAGTAAGCTAATGTTACTATTACCGTTTCAATGATTTTTATTTTATTTTATTTTAGTTTTAGAATTTACAGCAGTTTAGAGGATGTAAACAGGCACTGGTCAGTGTTAGTTACATTGCTAGGGAATGATAACTTTGTCGGAGAATTTTCTAAGAGAAAAAATGACCCAAATTCTCATTACATTCGAAAAAAAGGTCCTATTATTAATTAAAGAGCACTGTGAGAAATTCAAGATTCTTTTAAACAAAACTTTAGATTAGAATCTCTTACGGTGCCTTTCATATAGAACATTTTATTTAAAAAACATGATAATTTTTTTAATGATCATTTTTCCGTAAAAAATGAATGAAGGTTAAAAACATATTTATATATTAAATTTTGTTTTACAAAATTGACAAGCGATAATAAATTAAAAAAAGAAACTTGTTAACATTTTGTGCCAATCAATGGAATAATTAAATGTATATTATATATAACAGTCTTTTAAATAAAAACACTTTGATATTCAAAAATATTTTCAAAAATATTTTCAAATTAACCTCTAAAATATAATTTTAAAGAAGGTTATAATTTTTAATTAAATGTATAATCAAATAGCATTTAATAGCTAAAATTCTTTAAAAAATTAAAAAGTATCAAATCTGTGACGAAAAAATTTATAACTTAAAAACTAACCTGACAGAAAATCTATATATTTTTTTTCTTATTATAATTAAATTAGATGTAATTTTGGATCTGAATTATTTAAATGAAAAAGAAATTTTGAATCTTGGTTAGCTCTGAAAAACTATCATGCACACTCAAAATAAAAGCATTCTCTAAAAAATAACATAAAAGTAGACACAAGACATGAACATTTAATGAAAGACAACTACACAAAATATAGAGACCATGCATATGACAATAAATTTACATAATCAAAATCACTTATCAATTTATAAATAATAAATATAATTAATAAACAAAATGCCCCGAAAACTCACCCAATGTATCTTTTACGAAGTCGCAAGGTTTCCTCACGAGGAATTTTTTCTAGGGGACCAAGAGACATTTTTCTTTTAAGGTAAGAAAAGCTTAAAGATTAAGAGAGGAGAGAAATTTGCAAAATTTTACAAAAGATTTTAGCGTGTATTTCAGCTTAATTTCTTCCTGTATTTATAGGTCTCCGAGAGAAACGGTAAGCAGGGTTGCTGGAAAAAAGATAACGTGGCGCGTTTGGCGTTGAGTCAGAGCGATAAAGCAAGTTAACTGTAACATATTTCCCAAGATCCTTATCAAGGACCATTAGTGGTCTTATCTTTTCGTTGAGTAAAAATTTTGTGATAAAGTAAAGGACGTAGCAGAACTCATTATTTAAAATAAAATAAGATAAGGTGTTAGATTATATTTTAAAGTTTACAGTTAAAAAACAAAAAAAATGTATGTAACTGTGTTTTTAACGAACCGGACAAGTAGTCACATTAAAGGTGTGCTCCGCACGGGACCGGGCTTGACCCAAGGCCCGTACCCGGTACGGCAGAATTAGGACAAATTTTTTTTTTAACGGACCGGGTCAGATCGATTAACAAAATAAACGAGGCGGGCCGACAAAAAAAATTAAACTGTCCAGCGGCCGATAAAAAATTAAGCGAGACCGATATTAAAATTTAAACCAAGCTGATAACATATGAACCATTTTTAATGGATATGACTTTTGCGAGAATAAGTATAAATGTGCTGCACGAGCCGATGCCTTTTGGCAACATCATTACAGAAATATAATATATCTAGCGTAGAGGTCGGCATTCGTGTCCGAGCCCAAGCTTAATTTTTTTGCAGACTCGGGCCGGGACGGGATCAGGCTTAAATTTATTTTTTTTACATCCTGGCGGGAACTGGGCTTAATTATTCCCATTATTCCTAGAATGTGTCGGGCAGGCAAATAATTTGTTTCGTAGAAATAGTAATAGCGATAATGAACGCCTGTTAACGGAATCATTGGAAATATACCTTAAGGTGATTCTGAAATTCCTTGCCCAACAGCACGAAACTTTCTGACCCATTATCTGACTCATTATAACTGTAAAGGTATAAAATTGACAGCACCGATCACTGAAGCAATTTGGAATCGAATAACCTTTTCCATTTTTTGATAGATAAACTACTTATCAAGTTATAAGCGATTCTTATCACGTGACGAAATTTGATTTCAAAACGTCAACTTTGACTGTATTTTCTGAAGGATCTTTTGCCGTTATCAAAACGCCATTCGATTAAATAGTTTCTGACGAAGAACACCTATCAATTTTATGCGTTTTCGAACAAAAATTATTTCAAAATTGTGTCAGAAAGTAGTTCCTTTGGATGTGAGAACAGCCTTAATAAGTTACAGAGAAATATTTTCAAAGATCTGCTTTTTATTACACAGCTTCAAAAGTTATGATGTTTTACACTCTCTTTTTTTCTTTTATTCTAAACTATATTAATTATTTTAATGAATCTTTATTAGAATGCTTAAGAGTCTAAATAATCATAATCATTAATGTTGGTATTGTGTATTTTCTGTCTTGCGAACCCATAGTAATCTAAAATATACCGTAAGGTTTTCCCATAAATACTATGCAGTACTCTTTAAAAGAATCTCAATTGTCTCTTAAGAAAAATCGGAATTTTTTGCAGAAATTGAGTCGGGCTGGACCGGGCCGTGAACTGTGAAAATATAAACTGTCAGGGTCCAAGACGAACATTTAATTTTTGCACCGGGCCGGGCCTGGAAATTCCGGTCCCTGCAGACCTCGTCACATGAGACCAGACGAGGGCTCGGGTTCAATTTTTATAGTAGTCTTCGGACTTGAAATCAAAGTGAAAATTTTATTTATTTTCAAATTGATAAGAGGAGAAAAAAACTTGCTATTTGAGATAAAGAATGTGTTCTAACTTTCTTAAAGTGTTCTATAATCCATTAAAAATCAGTCTGAAGGGGAAATAAATTGTCATTGATTGGGATATAAGGAGAAACATTCTATCTAATTTTGAAACCTTTGTACGGTCAGTGTTAGTAACAAAAGGAAATCGGAGGACATTCCTTGTTTATCTCCGCTTTCTGTTTGAAGTCTTTTTTCAGAATTACTAGAAAAAAGAACCCATGTCTTTCTGCCGTAGTTGTATACTGATACTTTAAAAGAATGATCATTGTGACTTTTTCAGATTTCTGTCAGCGGTTGGGTAAATATTACAAATTTGCTACTTTGAATAATTTTTTTCAAGGACATAAAAATCACGACAAGTTGTCATGGGGGAGTATTTAGGATTAATATTTATTTCTATGTAAGAAGAGTTTAGTAAATGAGAAAATTAACCTTGAACTATTTTTAAAATGTTAGTAACAAATTGTGGTTCCGCGTTAGGCTGGCCATCTGACGAGGACATATACTGTATCAGGGCTGTCCAACGTGGCGCTCTTTGAAAGCTTTCTTGGCGCCCTTTCGTATGTCACCAAGTTTTTGTAAGGATAAAAATACATTTTAAGGAACGCGATTTTTTAAAATAAGTATTATTTGCATTTTTTTTTCTTATTTGTTATTAAAACAATTAATGCTTCTGGTTCCTTCCCCTACAAAACTTTTTACATAGTTTCCTTTACTTCCCCCGCTCTCAAGAATAGGTAATTCTAAGTTTACTATTATTTATGTTTACCTCTTCAATATATTTTTACATAGAATTCTACTAGTATATGTATAGTATAACGCGTTGTGACATAAGACTACCACTAGAGCTTGATTACCACAGGGCAAAACTAGTATTTCCCAATAGTAAATTTTCGCCATATTTATGACAGAAATTCTGCATTTAAATTAGACTACTGTTGTTATATACACACGCGCACACACACACACACACACACACACATATATATATATATATAAACACTGATGAAAGTTAGCTCCTGGAATACTCAGATTCTGCCACTACAACAGTCAGATACTGTTGTTGCATGTTTTAAGTTATTTGAATAATGGCGCCCTTCATTGTTTGTAACCAGGTGAGGGGTGCCCCTGTTTACTGAAAGGTTGGACACGCCTGCTGTATAACACCTCGGGGCCCATGGTCAAGAAAACAAGGCTGGGCGCTGCAGCCCATGATGCTTAATGGATTGTAGCGTCGCAGGTTTAGTTTTAGTTTATTTTATTAACATGATTATAAATTATCTGTTCCCTGAGATGCAGTTGTTAATGAAAATAAAAAATAATAATAAACTAATAAAAGAATAGGGTCTTTGCCCCTGTAGGGTCCCCCAGTTATTGACACCTTACCAGTAACTGACTCTTCAGCAAAAATGTGACCCAAATAGGCATTTTCTTGTAAAATTCTGCAAAATAAATTCATCTAGTTGTAACTTAGATACTTTTACTTTGGAGTCAATTTATTCACCAATAGTAGGCCAAAAACATATTTAATGAGCAAGAACTTCCGATAACACAAAAAGTAACATTTTGAGGCATTCATCTTATTTCTAAAATTAAGGTACCGTAAAGTATCGAAAGTAATCCCCCCTCCGAATATAAGCTTTCCCCTCTCATTCTCCATCTTTCCTTTTTTGAAAAATTGCCATTTATAAGCATCCCCCCCCCCCACACCTTTCAAGTTTTATTTTCTGACACTTTTAATCCTTCTGTTTTTTGTTTTTTGTTTTTTTTTTTTTTTTCAGGAAATTCCGTAAGTTTTTTGTTTCCATATCTCCCAAATGAATATATTTTATGAATTTTTTTTTTTAAATCTAACCTCCATACATATCACTGTATCAGAATGGCATATGTTCTCTATATTATACTACTAATGGTTTCCTTGATGTTTATTCATTGAGATTTAATAGATATTTATATTGAGTTTAAGTTTTATCATTTTTGTTCATATTTCTTTCATATCTAAATTAGTTATTTTATGTAAATTTGTTTCTCTAATTTATTATTTTTATTAATGGAAACTACTTAGTTTCTATAGAACGGAATTTTAAAACCAAAAAATGTTAATTTGATCTGATTTTATTTTGCAAATTATATAAGTCTCTTGAAATTTCATAAATTCCAAATATACTCCCACCTTCCCAAATTTTCTATCCTTTTCACAAAAGTTTCAATTATAAGCTCCCTTAAAATCGTTAGAATTTCCTGTCTGCTAAAGGGGGCTTACTTTCGGCACTTCACGGTAATTCTTTTTTAAATCTATTTGTAATGCAACCACCCTAAACTTTTTCTTAAAGTTATACTTGTAGGAATTAGTTAAAAGATGCCCATGATTCATTAGGACCATGATTTCTAGTTTATAGTTATTTAATTTACCTTAATGGGAAGCTGTCAGTTATTGGTTCCAGTAACTTCATTTCACCAGTCGCCGACAGAGTTATTAATTGTTGATAATATCACAGAAAGTTGAAATCTATTATTTGAACTGTTTCAAAAAACATAATAATAAATATAGTTTCACTTGTAGTCAACGCCATTAAAATTTAAGTTGTTCCACCAGGGCCTGACACCATTTGTAAGTTACTGGTTCATAAATGTCAGGATATTTGCATTACTAATAATTTAAAACATGAAAAGAAGATGCACATGCATCTGGTAGTATGATATCCCATATAAATAGGGTTTGAGTATTTTTTTTAATAATACAGATTAAAATATTTTTAAAGCATAAATTCCTTGAAGTAAATTCACCTTTTTTTGAAAATCTTTGCAAATATAGTGTCAGACACTGGTTCACTTTGTGTCAGTTATTGGTTTTTCGAAATGCGGTTGATGTCAGTTACTGGAGTTATTCAATATTTATGAAAAAAAAAAAACTTAATAATACAATGAATAATTTTTGAGAATTTTGTCAATAGTAATTTTTTAATGTATCTTTACTATTCTTTCAAAAAGAAAATAATTATAAAATGAATGTAAAATTTTGTAATAGTAATTTGAGCAAGAAAGAATCCTTAAAATGTCAGTTACCGGAGGTTTCACCCTATAAATGAAAGGTTAGAATGAATTAAATATTCTATTACTGTCAAACTTAATCATAACGAAAATGAAAACATTACAGAATATGCTCGTTGTCTCAATGTTGTTGTGAAAACCAAGTTTAATATTTCCTATTATGAAATGTAATGTCATAAGTAAAAATTCAGTTAAAATAGTAAAAATTGCAGAATGATTTCTTTAAGAGATGCAATTTTGAGTTTCTAAATTAGCAGGAAGAAATCAAGTAGTTTATAATTGTTTGACATTTATTTTAATATTTTTTTTCAATTTTGAAATATTAAATAAGGTATTATTTGATACAAATATTTAAAGAAAGTATGCTTCTCATTTACTTCTTAGTTTAAGCATGTTTATTTACTTATATTTAATTATTGTCACATTCGCACCATATATTTTTTTATTAATTAATTTAATGAACTCAGAAAAGACAAACACTACTGTTTTATTATTTTGTAAAAACGAAATTTAAGAGTTAAGGCTACATAAATGACGCAATCCCTTTGAGATGTTTCATCTTGTTTCATTAAAAAGTGCACAGCACTCTTGAATGAACACATTTTGCTTCCAGATACCGAAGAAAACCGAGAAATTTTCTGTGCATTTACAAAATATTAATTCGTTAAATTCAAGTTTTCTCGTTACAGCTGTATTTTCTGTAATGTGTTTTACAGCAGTTGTTTTCTTCCTTTTTTGTTCGTTAAAACCGAGTTCTAGTTACATCTGAGCTCGCTGTAAACGGGTTTAACTGTATTAATTATTTAATGCGATAGCATTATGACGTTAAGGGGACAGCGGAGTTTAAAATCCTTAAAAAAAATTTTTTTTATTTTTGTAAATTTCACCTTAAATATTAATCGAGGGTACAGTGGTGGAAAAAAAAAGTAAACACCCCCTGCTAACTCCTCAAAAAATTATCGTAGAAGAAATTCACTGGTACCGAACGATTGGAAACAAAGTCTACTTTTAAATGATGTATATAAAATTTCCTTAGGGGGCCATCTACATATTAAAACGAACCAGAACTTTGGTTTTTCAATAGCAGTACACAATTCTGACAGCATAAATGAATTCTACTCCCTTCAATTAGCCTAAAAACGAATTTTTATGCAATTCGTACCACAAGTTTCCGAGAAATTAATTATTTTAAAACGAGCGTATTTTAAGGGCTGTATCCAAATTGAAGTTCCGTACTCGATTGTTAACCAAGAGAGCCCCTTTCTTGAACAAGGCACCTAAAGCGCCACTCAAGGAGTCAATGAAGGGTGTTAGATTACAGTACAGCAGAATAAATTTCAAAATTTCTACTCACTTCCATCATAGACGACCCCTTAAACCATCATTTTGCCGTTTTTTAAGCATAATTTGAAAACTACTTGGAAGAAAAATGTGAAATTTTGGTTTTCCATAAAGCAGACCTTAATAAATCTAAATCCATCAAAAAAATTGTAGGTTGCAATTCATCATTTTTTCGAATATTAGTTTCATAATTCATATCATAAAATTATAAAAATTGCAAATTCAGCGTATTTATGTTTGGGTATATTAGTATTATTGCTACAAAAAAAATTTGCACATTAGGAGCATAATTTCAGGAGATATAAATAAAAATATGAAAATGTAATTTAACATTAGAAGCACTAAATTTTGAATGTTTATAATTCAAAAACTTATCATTCAAATGACTTGAAATTTGGTGTCTAGGCATAGTTTGAACCGAAGATTTGAAATATCTCGTTAAAATTGGGTATTGCCATTGAAAAAAATGAAGTTTGGATTCGTTTTGATATGTAGATGACCCCCTAAGTAAATTTTATATACATCATTTAAAAGTAGACTTTATTTCCAATCGTTCGGTACCAGTAACTTTCGTCTACGATAATTTGTTGAGGAGTTAGTATGGGGTGTTTACTTTTTTTTTTTCCACGACTGTACATATACGCATTATGGCATGCATTTATCACAAAAAAAAAAAATAAAATAAATAATAATAAAAAAAAATATATATATATATATATTTTTGAGAAAAAAATGGAATTTTACGCGTCGTCTCAGAAATCTTCGAAATGCCCCCTTCGTCTTCCATATCAATGAAAATCCCCAATATTTTTTTTTATAAAAGTTTGGTTTATACATAGAAATAAAATAGAGCATCGAATTTTATATATTTGAATTTAAAGCAAAACTAGTATGTTGTGGCCATCACAAAACTTTCTTCTATATAAATCACGTCAATTAAATCATTTAAATAGTAAAAGAAATTACATCAATTTAGAACCAATTCGTATCAAAGTATACCTGAATTTGAAGTTTGATGAAAATTCGTGTATTAGTTAATGAGATAGAGCTGTAGGGGAAATTCTGAAAAATGCAGCATAGCAGCGCCACCTGTTGAGCGATTTGCACCAAAACACAAACAGCACTAATTCATATTAAGGTATACCGGAATCAGAAGTTTGATGAAAATCGGTGCATTAGTTTTGGAGCTAGAATTATTGTGGAAATCACAAAAAATGCAGCACAGCAGCGCCACCTTTTGAGTGATTTACACGAAAAGGTACAAAACATCAATTCATGTCAAGGACTAACTGAATCTGAAGTTTGATGAAAATCCGTGCATTAGTTCTGGAGATTGAGCTATTGTGGAAATCGTGAAAAATGCTGCATAGCAGCGCCACCTGTTGAGCGATTTACACCAAAACATAAACAGCACTAATTCATATCCGGGTATACCTAAATCTGAAGTTTGTTGAAAACCCAAGTATTAGTTCTTGAGATAGAGCAATTACGGAAATCTCAAAAAATGCAGCATAGCAGCGCCACCTGTTGAGCGATTTACACCACAAGGGGCAAAACGTCAATTCATGTCAAGCACTAACTGAATCTGAAGTTTGATGAAAATCCGTGCATTATTTCTTGAGATTGAGCTATTACGAAAATCGTGTAAATGCTGCAAAATGCAGCATAGCAGCGCCATCTGTTGGGCGATTTGCACCAAAACTTTACCAGCACCAAATCATATCAAGGATTAACGGAATCTGAAGTTTTATAAAAATCCGTGCATTAGTTCTTGAGATAGAGCTTTTGCAGAAATCCTGTAAAATGCTACATAATGCCACCTGCAGGGCGATTTATACCAAAAACTAATCAGCACCAATCTATATCAGGGACTACCTGAATATAACTTTTTATTAAATTCCGTGCATTAGTTCTTGAGATAGAGCGCCCACAAAATTTGTGTCACATACAGACAGACGGACAGACAGACACACAGACGGACAGACAGACAGACAGACAGACAGACTCACAGACAGACATTTTGTAAAAACATGTTTTTTTGGAATCGCTGACCCATAAAACGTGTAAATCCGTCAAAAACTGGAATTCGAAAATTTTCATGAAACCAATACTTTCTTCTTGTCAAGATAGAAGAAAGTAAAAAAAAAAAAAATTCAAAATTTCAAAATTTTTTCGAAAAAATTTCAAAATTTTTCAATTTTTTTTTAACCTTTAAATTCAAATATATAAAATTCGATGCTCTATTTTATTTCTATATATAAACCAAACTTATATAAAAAATATTGGGGATTTTCATTAATATGGAACGCACAGGGGGCACTTCGAAGATTTCTAAGACAACGCGTAAAATTCCATTTTTTTCTCAAAAATAATTTTTTTTTTAAATTTTTTTGTGATAAATGCATGCCATAATGCATATAATGTACCCTTGAATAATATTTAAGGTGAAATTTACAAAAAAAAAAAAAAAAAAAAAATTATTTTTAAGGATTTTAAACTCCACTGTCCCCTTAATATAGCATTCGTCGTTAAAAAGTATCTTTAACTCATTGAAGAGCGGTGGGGTACATCTATACCACTTAATTTTAGACAAGATTTCTAACAGATTTTTTGAATAAAAATTCCTTTTTAAAACTATGGTGAAAACAGCTGGAAAATTGCATTTACTAATTTTCAAATAATCTTTTTTAAAAATTCTGGTGTGAATTCAACTTTACAGACACACAATTACTTAGTTAAAACGAAACTAAAATTATTACAACATAGTTATATTTTTAAATAATGGTTTATCAATGTCACGTTAAATATTGAATTAGTTTTAATTTAGCCTTTTATTTACGCTGAACACATCTACAAGTACATACCCCAAATGTTGGCAGTTACAAGGGATTTTTGTTTTATCAGTTTAGACATTTATGTAATAAATAGTAATAAATACTAATAATGTATATAATAATAATAATAATAATGTAATAAATAATAACACAAATCTAGAATACCATATGAATATGACATACAGATTTTTAACCTCATTTAAGTTTAAATTCAAATATTTTAAAAAACAGGAAAATATGAATTCCTGAGGTCATTCATGAAAGTAACAGGATTATTTCTTTTCCTTTTGTTTTGAAAAGGTACCATTACTAAAATTTATAATCTTTTTGTTTTTAGAGAGATAATGGGTATTTTCGTTTGTTGAAAAGTACTTATATCTAAAAATTATAGGACAATATTATTATTATAAAAATTTTAAATTTCTAAATTCATCAGGACGTGAGAATGATAATTCTTAATTACCTTTTTTACATATTTTTTAAAACACGCTAATTAATTTCAATTTAAATTTAAGTATCTAAACACAATCTCGTTAAAATATTTATGCATATAATGTCATTGCGCACCAAATTTTTTTAACAGTCTTTTATGCATGTAAAATCAATAGTTTTTTTGCATTCTGCGCTGTTTAAAGTATTGAAAAATATGACTACAGATCCCTAATAAAGTATTTGTCCTTTAAATGTGTATTAAAATTATAATTTGCTTTTCACCGTGCATTGGTGCACTGTACTCCAGACATGGGGCACAGTGAGACACACTTTTAAGCTTTAAAAAGTATCTTTTCTTTCAAAATTGGTTTAGACATATGATTTAAAGAGATAATAAATGAAGATAAGGAACTAAGGAATATTCAGAAATTTTTCCGTGTAAAGTGATCACTAAATTTTAAAAGAAAAAAAAACTTCAAAAATAGTCCAGTGTGCCCCATTTCCCCTTAATTCAGCAGAGGACAAAATAAAATAAATAAACAAATAAATAATAAATAAATAAATAAATAAAAATAAAATAAAAATAAGCTTCAAGATTTGATTTCGACAGAGAAATTAAACAAAATTTTGACATTTAGTTAATAAGAAAAATTGCATTCTGGCCCGATAAAAATAAGTCCCTTTGACCTTGAGTTAAAAAGTGAACAATAACAATAATAATAATAATAATAATAATAATAATAATAATAATAATAAATGCGTTAATGTCACGTTTAACGTACGCGCAGAATGGTTAAGATTAATAAAACACTGATATTTTAAATACCTTCAATATTAGGGCCCGATTAACCTTCCTACCCTGTTGAAATTTTGCTCTTCCTTAATAAAAACATTTCACACCAGAATTTTCTTTTAAAACTATTTAATGTACTTATTATATTTCGGTGCCTTTTATTTATCTTACTTTACGAAAAAAATTCTGGTTCGAATCGAATGAAATGAATTATAGAAATGGGTCGATTAGACCCATTCAGGGTAGGAAGGTTAAGATACTTTACCCTTATGCTTCCACACATTCGATGCCCCCCCCCCCCCCCCCCCCACACACACACCCATTATTAGTAAGTAAGTAAAATCAGTATTCCCTACCCTCTACTTCAAAAGATAAAGTTTGAGTAAATATTTGTCTAAACTTCAAGATTTTTTTTCCGATGTTTTAATCCAAGTTCAAATTTTAAAGCATAACAGGCTTAAAATTTCAGTTCTAAATGAAACATTAAAACGCATATTTAAGTCATCTGAAAAAATGATAGATTGCTCAAATGATATATTATCCCAGATTAGGGATGCACAACCGGTGGCCCGCGAGAGGTTAATTTGTGGCCCGCGAATTTTGTAGATTTATAACTGTAAAAAACCGCAATTTATACCCATAGGTGGCGGAAAAAAATCGTGAATTTCGTTAATTTTTCGCGGGAAAAAAATACAAATTTCGTCAGTCAGTTAAAAATCGCGAATTTCGTTTATCGACCGGAAGATACCATAGATATCAACATAGGAAATTCCCAAGTTCCGAATTTAGTCAGCCGCTATAGTCGAAAAATAAATTCGGATTTCATCGAACGGGCACGGAAAAAATCACAAATTTCGTCGACCAGGCAAGGAAAAATAGCGGATTTCGTCGTTCGGGCTCGGAAAATCGCGAGTTTTGTCAATCGAGCTTGAAAAAGCGCGAGTTCTGGCGACCGGGCTCTGAAAAATCGTGAGTTTTGTTCATCGAGCACGGAATGATCGCGAATTGTGTCGATCAGCCACGGGAAAATTGCAAATTTCGTCGATCAGGTACGGAAAAATTGCAAATTTTGTTGATCGGCTGCAGAAAAATCGTGAGTTTCATCAGTTTATCACGAGAAATAAACGCGAATTTCATCAACCGCGAGAAAAAATTGCAAATTTCGTTGATCGGCGCGGAAAAATTGCGAATTTCATTTAACAGAGGTCGAAAAATCGCAAATTTCGTTTATCAGGCGCGAAATAAATCACACATTTCGTCTGTCAGGCAAGAAAAAATGATAAATTTTTCCGATGAGTCGTAGAAAAATCGCAAATTTTGTCTACGGGCACGGATAAATCGCAAGTTTTGACGATCTGCCGCGGAAAATCGCAATTTTCTTTCATCGGATCGGCTGTGGAAAAATTTCGCCAGTTTATCGCGAGAAAAAATCGCGCATTTCCTCAATTTGGCGCGAGAAGAAATTGTAAATTTCGTCAGTCAGTTAAGAATCAAGAATTTCGTTGATTGGGCGTGGAAAAATCGCGAATTTCATTGATCGGGTGCAGGGAAAATTGCGAATTTCGTGATCAGGCGCGGACAAATCTCGTTGATCGTCTGCGGGAAAAAGTGCAATTTTCGTCAGAGTCAGTTAAGAATAGCGAATATCGCTGATAGGGCGTGGTGCGCAGTTTTGTCGATCAGGTGCGGAAAATCGTAAATTTCGTCTATCGGCACGCAAAAAGCGCGTGTTTTGTTGATCGGGCTTGGAAAAATCACCTGTTTTGTCGATTGGGCTGGAAAAAATCGCGTGTTTTTTCGATCGGACTCGGAAAAATCGCGTTGACGATCAAGCGTGGAAAAATCTCAAATTTCTTTGATCGGGCGCAGAAAATCGCGAATTTTATCGATCAGGCACTGAAAAATCGCAAATTTCGTTGATCGGCTACTCCTCCCCACTTCGTTCATAAAGTTCTCATTATTTATTAGCACTAGCCACTTTCATGCCTATGTTTGTTTTTTAGCACTTTTAATAGAGCTACATTTACTCCCCGAATAAAGTCAAGGACTATTATCACTTGAAAATAATCCTTGCTATATCTCTCTTATATATACAAACGTAAACTGTTGATATATCCTTGCCAACTCAATTAAATATGTTGACTGGGTAGGGGAACCTAGAGCGTTAAACCTCCCCCGCCCCTCCGAAACCATGTTTTTTATTCGATTATAGGCGTGACATCACCTCCCCGAAATATAATTCTATGTGTATTTGATGTGGCCCTCGACAACCCATACATTTTTTAAAGTGGCCCTTCTCTTAAAAAGGTTGTGCACCCCTATCCCAGATTAATAAAGATTCCGTCAATAATTATTTATAGATATTCAGTAATTATTAGTTAGTAATGTTTATTCAGAGTCTGACTTCTCCGCCTGAGAAAGTACACTTAGTCGACCTACGAATTTTTGCAACTTCAATTCGTACTCATTTAAAGTTAAAAGCACATAAATACACTGTTAGAATTGGTATTTTTAAGGTATTTGGAGCCGCTCATATAAAGCAGATCCCGAAGACGTTGCCACGTTTTCTCGTGATAAATCAGGGCTTTTAGGTAGATTTCGTAAGAAATACTACCTATTACCTTCTCTCCTATGTTGGAATTTCTGAAGAAAATTTGCAGATCTACGCCGATCATGACCCCTAGAACTCAAAACTACCCCCAGTTAAAAACTTTATATATCTATCTAGTAAACATCTATCTATCTATATCACTTTTTTATGGACACGATAACTTTCATAATTCTGCACAAATCTCTTCCAAACTGATACATAAAATCAAGGGGCATAAAATCTCGGCCAAGTTCGTTAATGGGCAAAATCGGACCAAGGGGGTGGAAATAGGGAGGGATTTTATGAAAACCGAAAAAAAAAAAATAACTTCTTAATTATAATACATCAGTGGTGTAGCCCTGGAAAAAAAAGTGGGGCTACGCTCATAGTTTCGAACATTAGGGTCCGTATGTTTATCACCGACAGAGCAAACTTGATTTTGAATGTTTCTTTTCATTTTCTATTGCAGAGAACAGTAATTAAAAAATTAAATTTAAATTTAAAAATTTAAATTTAATTTAAATTAATTTAATCTAATTTTGTTTATCTGGTGGACGTTAAATAGAATTAAAAAATGTAAAACCTTATTTCAAGTTTGACAATTTTTGAAATAGAATTCGTAATTCAGTAACTAATCAAAGTTCAGTTCAATAATTCAAGCAAAGAAATTGTTATTAGAATGTTTTGCATTATTTATTTTGAAAATAGTTATAGGATAAATGTTTTCTACTGAAAACATTGAAAATTATTACATTTTTACTTTATGCTCACGTATAGTGTAAGTAAAGTACTAAATATATAATCATGGAAAGAAAAGACTCTGTAATTTTGGTATATCCTTACTTTTTGAAGTCACCTGAATCTGTTTTGCATATTATTACATCAATTCTCTATGTATGTGCGTATGCATGTGTGGATGTTGGTATTTCCTTTCAGATTCCCAAAATCTCTTTTTACCATGAGTGTGTTTGAACATGAAGTGTTAGGTGAAGATGAAAGAGCAGTCGTAAAAAGTTAGAACTCTGATTTTCTGGTCAGAATAGGGGGGAAAAAAGGGCCATATTTTTTTTTTTTTTTTTTTTTTTTCAAAAAAAATTATGACCATTTTTTTTTTCCATTCTGGCCAGAAAATCAGAGTTCTAACTTTTTATGACTGCTCTTTCATCTTCACCTAACACTTAATTTATAATGACTGTTTCATAATAATGGAAGCCATCAGTCCATCAGAAGAAAATAACTCGGTGAAAGCGGAACTCCGATAATCGGGACTCTACCGTAATTCAGTTTTAAGACATATAACACGCGATTTTATTTTACATAAAGTGACATCATCCACATCCGCTGAAGAATTCATCATTTGCGATCCGGTGTTAAACAACATCTACAGTAAAGTACGCTTAGGACGTCACTATAGCTGAATAATACACAAATAAAAAAAAGAGATTTCATTATTAAAAAAACTCGACAAAAAAATCTGCTATCTGAAGATTCATAGGCCTTCATTTGTTTGTATTATTAATATCGATATTTAAAATTAAATTTAGTTTATATTAGCTCCCTGTTTTATCAGAAATCATTCATTTATATTTTTTCAAAATAGCACGTATTTTAATTAATTTTTTTTCAGTTTTTATGGGAAAATGGCAGCAAAAAGATATAATTGCTATTTTTCTTTCACTTGCTACAGAAATGGAGTTCTTCCGTTGCCAATATTAAGCAAATAGCTCTAAAAACTACAAAAAAAAAATTAATACTTCAAAAATAAATGGAGATGCAGTTTTCAAACAAATTGCATTAAAAAGTACTTTTTTCCGAATACGACGGTATAAAAATTGAAAATGTGCGATGCTTATAAGTTTAAAAAATTGCTATAGAGTATTTAATTGTACTACTTTGTTTTACGGCTGGCTTCTGTAAGGTAACATTATTTTTTGTAGGCGACACAAAATAAGCTGGGAGAAAGAAATAGCAGACCGTACCGGGAGTCTAATATCCTTCTTCAAAATATTTCCGAAAATCGTGTTTCATCAAGATTTCCGTAGAAAAACTAGAGATAGAAACTTTAAATTAGTAACTAGGTTACTACTAATATGTAAATGCAATACTTGATTTTTTTCCAAAAATTAGAATTTTAAAGGTGTGAAATGCAGAAAGAACATTCTAAAATTTCACTTTCATCAGGATCTCTCAAGACATGGCACATATGTACTTTCAGGACTTGCATACTCGCTAAAAACTGTTTTTTTTCAATTCAAATTTTAAAAGGCTTAGTTGATGGGTAAATCATTTAAAATCGTCTCATCACGATTTATCTGAAGCTGTTTCTCGCAAGAAACTTGACAATGTATACAGTGTGTCCACGTATAACCTGACCGACCTTTATTTTCGCAACCGTTGGTCCTAGATGCATACTTCCAATTACAAAAGAAGTCAAAATTAGGTGCAGAGTTAAGATAAAAAAAAGTTTGGAGCGAAAACACAATTTAGCGAAGAATTACAGAATTTAAATTTTTATACGGTGCCCCGCTCCTATAGGTTATATTTAGTAAAATTTTCCTGTTACACTGACAAGTGAGGACAAAAAAAGTCCCGTTATTCTTATTTCCCGTTATTATTATATCCGAGCATATTTTTTGCTGCAAATTAGGGGTCATTCACAAATTTAGTAGTAATATAATTATCGTCAGATATATTAAAGAAATGGTTGAGAGTAAAATTAGCATTGCAATATAAATTTGAAATCTTTAATCATTCTGACATATTACTGCAAAATATACAATTTGTACTGAACATATAAGAGAATAAAAATAACAGAATTTTTGTTAAATAAAAGGATGAAAAGCAACAACCTCAATTCTTTACAAAAATTATACATATTTTAAAATGCTGTTACATTACACCGTCTTTCAAATCTTGGGTTGTGTCACGTTTTTTAGCTTTTGAAAATTGATTCACATGTATTTTTAGCGCTGAATCCGAAAATGACTCTCATTTTAAACCATCACGTCAGGATTTTTCTCAAATCGCAAATTTCAAAGTTAAAAAGCTCAAAGTTAAAATTGACCCCCCTCCTCCCAAACTCATCGGACTCCTGAGCTGTTTAGCTGTAAGAAACCCAGTATAAGTCACAAAATTGAATAAATTATTGAATTAAATAAAATTAAACTGAATAAAATGTCTTACATCTACTTTTTAGTATCAGATTTTTCGCTATTTTTTAATCTTTAAATTTACGGTTTGCGCAAAATCCTGACATGATGGTTAAAAGTGAAGGTATTTTTTTTTATTTAGCGTTAAAAAATACATAAAACGTAATTATAAAAGTTAAAAAACACAACCATCGCAGGTTTATGTTATCTAATCTAAAACCATTTCTAAAATTTGTTGACGGTAATCTATCCGAATTTTTTTATGTTATCCTCTAATATAAGTATGTATAAGATGGAAAGCGTCGGAAATCATAATAATATTACATTGTAATCGGATTTAAGTCAGTATGTAAAATTTTAACTTCGATCGGACATTTGAAAGTCAGTTAAAGTTCGAGCACAAATTACAAACTGGAAAGACGATCGTTGCAAGTTAAATAAAACCTTATGAAAATAACATAAATTTTGTTAAAAGAAGTCATAGCCTCAAATCCTTACAAAATACAACATATGTTAAAATACAATTATTTTAACTAATCTGAAATTGAACTAATAAAAATTAATCGTAATATTTGTACGATTTCTTTCAAAGGGCATATACTTTGAAATAAGTTTAAGTACTTTATACACGACCCCTGAAAGCATGGTCGAAATCATCTGTTTTGATACGCAAAAAAGTGATATAAGTCATGCATTTCAAAGTTTCATAACTCGGTCAATTTTAATGTTAGGTGAATGGGACTTTTTCTGTCTTACTTGTTAGTGTCACAGTAAATTTTTACTAAATATCACTTATAGGACCGGGGGACCGTATAAAAATTTAAATTTCGTAGTTTTTTAATAAATATTTTTCTTGACCCAAATCGCTTTAAAAATAATTCTTTATCTTATTTAAACTATTTTCTTAATTGGAAGTATGCATCTAGGACCAACGGTTGCGAAAATAAAGGTCGGTCAGGTTATACGTGGACACATTGTATAGTGGTAACTATTAACATGTGATGCTCACGAAGAACGTATTTTTAAAAATTCGGAATTTTAAGTGATTAACTGAGCTTAAAACTTTTTTAAATTGCTATTCTTCTTTTTCCATTTTTAAGTTGTAAATATTTGTACTGCAGATTTTGCATTATGTTTATGAAGATTGTACATAATATGATTAGGTACATGCAAAATACAAAACTTTAAAAAAAGTCTAAGATTTATTTCGATTTCATTTGAACGGAATCTAAGTATATAGGTGTTTAAAGCATTATATTGTATGAATTTCGTTTTTAATTTTTAATGTTCAATTGGTTTAGCTTATTTGTTACAAAAATTTAACATTAAATGTAGAACTAATGGAATGAAATAACTTAATATCTGTCCCTTCTCGGGCTTAAACAATGTAGGAAATAAATTTTGTTTTTCTAATTTGTTCTTCAAATTATGTTTTTGTTTAATATGTCAAGTTTTTTAATGACTACAGCACTCAGACGAACGCATTTCAAAATTAATACAGAGTATCATCATCAGTCTTTGATGTATGCGGTATTGCATCACAATGTGGGATGCAGTTTACCAATGTGTAATTCAAAATGTTTCACCACTGTAATAATGCAGGTTGCGGTAGTTTGGACAAAAACTTCCAATCTAAAAGTAAAAAATCTATAATCAAAACATAAAAAATTAACTTCATTTAAATTTAGATACCCTATTTCCCACTCAGAAACGCTATGAATGTAAATGTAAATTCTGTTGAATCCTTACTGCTGATATTTAACAATATTATAGCTGTGATACAGTAAAAAATAAAATAATAAAAGTTTTACTTGAATTTTTAAACCTTATTCTCTCCCAAAGGGCGATGTAAACACATCAAAAAATTATTACCTAAGTTTAACTTGGGGTATAAATAGTTCTCATCTCGAAAAAAAAAATACATTTTAAAATTTAAGTTATGTAATTCCCCACTTAAGTTCGCTACCTGCGTAAAAATAGCTATCCATTAAAAACTTTTTACTAAAATATAAACTTGACCAAACCAAAAACGTATTCTGAAAATATCCTTTTTATTTCCGCTATGACGCCATATTCCCCTTTTTAATTTTTGAAAAAAAAAAAAAAAAATCTATTTCAATTAAAAATTTTCACGTGGGAATCTTTCTACTAAAACCAAATAAATTATTATTTCGGCTTTTGAAATTTTTGCAACAATGAAGAAAAAATGTTACATTTTCTATTAAAAATGTCCGTTGATTCTCAATGAAAAAAAGTGAAATTTGGAATTATTAAGAAAAATATTTGAATAATGTACAAAAAAATTGGCCCTTGTTTCTCTCTGGGTTATAATTCACCCATATACAAACGTATTTTGCCATTCGTTTTGACCCTGACGTCAGGCAAACGTTTTTAAACTTTAAATTTATAATATTATTAGAATTAGTAAAGAATAAAAAATGAGTGGCATCAGGGACAAAAAGGTGGGAAGAAAAAATGAAAAAGTTATCATCTCCATAGGCTTTTCTATGTTAAATTAACATTGAGAAGTGACACTGGAAATAAATAAGTATTGCGCTGCCGCGCAATACTTAAATATATATATACATATTCGTATTTTACATACTGGTTTCCTATGTTCATATCTTGTTCATCTTTAGAATTTTACAAATTTGTTCATATATTTGTGATTTCATCTTTATTATACATATATATTTCTTAAATATATTTTTATCAGACGAAAGTACTGGAATCTTTTTTGATTTATTTACACGTTTTAGGTTGACCTGATTTGACAATTTAAAAAAAGAATCTCCTTCTGTATGTGATACAAATTTTGTCGCCACTCCCACTCTATTTCAAAACTAAAGCATGGGATCTCATCAAATGGCATATTTAATAAGGCCTTAGCACAGTGGTTCCCAACGTGGGGCGTACGCCCACTGGGGGCGATTTGACTTTCTAGGGGGGCAATTTGAAATTTGTTACTCACTCATTAGCTATCAGTTTTTAGCTCACAGGCTATCAAAGCCTGAGAGCTAATGTGCCCGCCCGTTCTGTATGTATGTATGTACGTATGTATGTATGTATGTATGTACGTAACGCGATAACTCTTGATAGAGACATCCGATTTGCTTCAAAATTTTTTCCTAGGTTCATTGTGATTAGGCGCTTCCCTGATTAGTTTTGGGAGTTCATTGGTTAAGGATAAAGGGGGAAAAACGGGGTTAATCCAACCCCTTAATTCAGATAAATGGGTTTTTCATGCAGAATCATTCGATTTGCTCCGAATTTGGTATACCGGTTTATTATGTTAAGGAACTTCCCTGATTAGTTCTGGGGGTTCATTGGTTAAGGATAAAGGGGGGAAAAGGGGGTTAGTCCACCCCCTTAATTCAGATAAATGGGTTTTTCATGCAGAATCATTCGATTTGCTCCGAATTTGGTATACTGGTTTATTATGTTAAGGAACTTCCCTGATTAGTTTTGGGGGCTCATTGGTTAAGGATAAAGGGGGAAAAGGGGGTTAGTCCAATGTACGTATGTATGTATGTATATATGTACGTAACGCGAAAACTCTTGATAGAAACATCCGATTTGCTTCAAAAAAATTTTCTAGGTTCACTGGGGCGATTTGACTTTCTAGGGGGCAATTTGAAATTTGTTACTCACTCATTAGCTATCAGTTTTTAGCTCACAGGCTATCAAAGCCTGAGAGCTAATGTGCCCGCCCGTTCTGTATGTATGTATGTACGTATGTATGTATGTATGTATGTATGTATGTATGTATGTATGTATGTACGTAACGCGATAACTCTTGATAGAAACATCCGATTTGCTTCAATTTTTTTTCCTAGGTTCATTGTGATAAGGCGCTTCCCTGATTAGTTTTGGGAGTTCATTGGTTCAGGATAAAGGGGGAAAAACGGGGTTAGTCCAACCCCTTAATTCAGATAAATGGGTTTTTCATGTAGAATCATTCGATTTGCTCCGAATTTGGTATACCGGTTTATTATGTTAAGGAACTTCCCTGATTAGTTTTGGGGGTTCATTGGTTAAGGATAAAGGGGGAAAAGGGGGGTTAGTCCACTGTACGTATGTATGTATATATGTAAGTATGTATGTACGTAACGCGATAACTCTTAATAGAAACATCCGATTTGCTTCAAAATTTTTTTCTAGGTTCATTGTGATAAGGCGCTTCCCTGATTAGTTTTGGGAGTTCATTGGTTAAGGATAAAAGGGGAAAAACGGGGTTAGTCCAACCCCTTAATTCAGATAAATGGGTTTTTCATGCAGAATCATTCGATTTGCTCCGAATTTGGTATACCGATTTATTATGTTAAGGAACTTCCCTTATTAGTTTTCGGGGTTCATTGGTTAAGGATAAAGGGGGAAAAGGGGGGTTAGTCCACTGTACGTATGTATGAATGTATGTATGTATTTATGTATCTACGTAACGAGATAACTCTTGATAGAAACATCCGATTTGCTTCAAAATTTTTTTCTAGGTTCATTGTGATAAGGCGCTTTCCTGATTAGTTTTGGGAGTTCATTGGTTAAAGATGAAGGGGGGAAAACGGGATTAGTCCAACCCCTCAATTCAGATAAATGGGTTTTTCATGCAGAATCATTCGATTTGTTCCGAATTTGGTATACCGGTTTATTATGTTAAGGAACTTCCCTGATTAGTTTTGGGGGTTCATTGGTTAAGGATAAAGGGGAAAAGGGGGTTTAGTCCACCCCCTTAATTCAGATAAATGGGTTTTTCATGCAGAATCATTCGATTTGCTCCGAATTAGGTATACCGGTTTATTATGTTAAGGAATTTCCCTGATTAGTTTTGGGGGTTCATTGGTTAAGGATAAAGGGGGAAAAGGAGGGTTAGTCCACCCCCTTAATTCAGATAAATGGGTTTTTCATGCATAATCATTCGATTCGCTCCGAATTTGGTATACCGGTTTATTATGTTAAGGAACTTCGCTCATTAGTTTTGGGGGTTCATTGGTTAAGGATAAAGGGGGGAAAGGGGGTTAGTCCACCCCTTTTAATTCAGATAAATGTGTTTTTCATGCAGAATGATTCGATTTGCTCCGAATTTGGTATAGCCCCACCAGTGGCCGAGAGGTTCTGCTCTCGAAGCTGGTAGACGGGAGGTGCTGGGTTCGATCCCAATCGCGCCCGTCGGCCTAATCGTTCGGAGTTTTCGTGGTTTTCTTCGAGCCGTGGATCTTCCATGCGTTAATACGGATTAGGTTCCCTTAGAAAGACCCCCACGGAGGGCACTCCCCCGGGCCTATATCCCTCGTGTAGATAATTGGCCGTCAAAAATCAACCCAACCCAACCCAACCCGAATTTGGTATACCGGTTTATTATGTTAAGGAACTTCCCTGATTAGTTTTGGGGGTTCATTGGTTAAGGATAAAGGAGGAAAAGGAGGGTTAGTCCACCCCCTTAATTCAGATAAATGGGTTTTTCATGAAGAATCATTCGATTTGCTCCGAATTTGGTATACCGGTTTATTATGTTAAGGAACTTCCCTGATTAGTTTTGGGGGTTCATTGGTCAAGGATAAAGGGGGAAAAGGATGGTTAGTCCACCCCTTTTAATTCAGATAAATGGGTTTTTCATGCAGAATGATTCGATTTGCTCCGAATTTTGTATACCGTTTTATTATGTTAAGGAACTTCCCTGATTAGTTTTGGGGGTTCACTGGTTAAGGATAAAGGGGGAAAAGGGAGGTTAGCTCGCTACTCTTAATTTAGATAAATGTGTTTTTCATGCAGAATGATTCGATTTGCTCCGAAGTTGGTATACCGGTTTATTATGTTAAGGAACTTCCCTGATTAGTTTTGGGGGTTCATTGGTTAAGGATAAAAGGGGAAGGGGGGCTAGTCCACCCCCCTTAATTTATATAAACGGGTTTTTCATGCAGAATTATTCGCTTTGCTCCAAATTTGGTATACCGGTTTATTATGTTAAGGAGCTTCCCTGATTCGTTTTGGGGATTAATTGGTTAAGGATAAAGGGGGTCTAGTCCACCCCCTTAATTTAGATAAATGGGGTTTTTTTTGCAGGATTATTCGATTTGCTCCAAATTTGGTATACCGGTTTATTATGATAAGGAGCTTCCCTGATTAGATTTGGAGGTTCACTGGTTAAGTATAAAGTGGGAAACGGCGGCTAATTCCCCTTCACGTATTTTTTTGAGGGGCATTATTCTTTAAAATAAGAGTATAATATACAATTAGTGTGAATAGCCTGTGAGCTCAATGCCATCAGTTTAGCTGGGCACTTTTATTTTTTATTTTTTAAAGTAATGTTGTTAATGTAATGTTAAAGTAATGATTAATAGTAAATGGAATACAGGCAAAATTTGAAAAATCAGTTTTTTTTTAATTTAATTTTTTTAAATATTTCCAATGAAAAGTTTAGAATAACTTTGACACCAGAATAATTATATGAATAATTATATAAAAATATAATTTTGACATTTTTATATAGTACTAAATTTTACAATTTTTCGTATCGCTTTTGATTTTTTTTTTTTTTTTTTTTTTTTTTGATAGAGCTTTCTATACTTCCATTCGCTCTGCTATATGTCACACGAAAATTCTTTTACATGTGAAATTACTTAAAAGTATATTGTATGAATTTGGCTGTCTTTAACATATTTAATCTAAAAAATATACGAAATATCTGAACGAGGTACTACCATAAAACTTAAAAATCTTAAATATGATTAGAAAAGGAAATGGGTAGATTGTAAAAATCCATGGCGCTTGTGCAGGCATCTTCAACAGTAAATAAATTTACATGATAAAATATAAATTTTAATTTTTTAAATGATATAATAAATGGAAGACAATTAAGGATATTTGGAAAAGGAAAACAGAAAATGTGTTGTGATGGGAATAATGGCTTACTTCAATCTGATAAAGATGAAAATCTTGAAATGCTTCTTGTGCATTTTGTTATCCGCAGAAAGAAAATTTAATGTCCACAGCTTTTTCACTAACACTTAATAAGTTGCAAAAATGAATTATAAAATGTGTGAATGTTATCAATTTTAACCAGGGCTTAATTTGCGCCGGAACCCACCGGAGCTCAGCTCCGGTACTTCTCTGTTTTTAGCAAATTTTTAAATTTTGGTCGAAATTTACCGGAGCTCATAAATACAGGGCTCCGGAGCCCAGTGCAATACCGCTTCCGAAAAACCGAAGCCTAAATTACACAGTTAAACACAGTGGAACAGTTGACAGTTAATCATATACAGGTATATATATTTAATTTTTTTTTTATTTTACTAAAGAAAATGCATTAAATTTTGAAAATAATGTATATGAAATATAAATATGAGGATTGGAGTAACGGCGGAGGAGGAGGGGGGGTGGGGGGGGGGGGGGCTCGCTACGGTTTTAGTGCTGCCGAATATTAGGGCTCCGGTACTTTTTTTGTTAGAAATTAAGCCCTGATTTTAACGTTAAATGTAACTCTTTCTACAAGATATATTGTGATATAAAAATGCAGACCGTATAACACTTTTCTTTAACATTGAGGTAAGTTGGACAAGTACAACAGAACATTTTTTGGCACAATGGGGAAGATGCATAACATCATTGCATTTATAAAATTATGTTAAAAACACATTTGTGACCTCTTTGATAAGTTAAAAAATGTGAAATGAACAGTTATTGTTAAGGCTCTATTACGCTTTCATCCTGTGAATAATAAGAGACATAATTTACAGATTAAGTGAGGAAGGGAGGGGAGGCAATAGTGACTTTACAGATGCTTTGGTGGAGCGTGGCCAATAAAAGGTTGGGAAACACTGCCTTAGCACATACAGGTGCTGATTAGGTTGTGGTGTACATGGCTCAACAGGTGGTAATGGTATGCTGTATTTTTTACAATTTATATGATAGCTGTATCTCAGCATCTCTAGAGGGAAATTTCATCAAACTTCACATTCACTTAACCCTTGACATAAATTGATGCTGATTAGATTTTGGTGTATTTAGCCCAACAGGTGATGAAACTGAATTGCATTTTTAAATATTTTCGTGATAAACAGATCTCGGCATGTTTGGGACGGGATTTTACAAAATTTAATATTTAAAATTGTAATGAATAACTGTTGATTCAATATTGGTTTTGCCATACCGTGCTTTTCTTATCAACGTTATAGCTTATTTCAGCTTCTATTGGGCAGAAAGTAAGTAAATTTAATTTTTAAGGTTACTAATTAACAATATACATCTTAATATAACTTTAAATTTTAATACTCAATAATTTGAATTACAAGTCCAGGCTCCTTTAAGGATAATTATCAAAGTTAGTGCCGAATATTGAATACTTTCTATCTTCTTCCAGAAGGATATTTAACTATGTTTAAATAAGGCTATGTACATGCTTAATGACCATCTTTATAAAAATAACCAATTAACATATTTTCTGGGCTATTTTTTAACAAAATTGCTTGGATATTTAGGAATACTCGGTGCAGTATTTTTAGACAAATAGTCCTTTTTTAGCCTCCCTTTTTATATAAATGGTCCCGTGAAGTCCCCTTTTAGAATAAAAATGCGGTCTCCTTCCCATTTTTGGAGGATTAAAATGTGTTAGAGCGGTGATAAGAAAACATATTTAAGCAACTGAACCCAATAGATGATAATATGCCCGGATTCTTGTGTGTCCTTGTAAAAGTACTACAAATTTCACGCACCGTCTTCCATAGTACCATTTCCCATAGTTTTCAATGCATTTCAAATAGTCACCGTTAGCAGATCATGGCGTTTGGAAATATTTTTTAATGTCTTTGTAAAAGAACAGTAAACGCTATTTCTGATAGAGTGAAATGTGACTAGGTGAACCAGCACACTAAACATTTTTTCAACTTTATTGAAAAGTATTAAAAGTTGATACCTCATTTCTTAAAAATGTTAATTTGTGGGCTCGTTTTCTAACAAAAAATAATAAGTTTGGAAAGTCTGCGTCTCCCGCGTCTCTAACGTCCCCCTTGAAAATATAAAGTAAGGGGACGCCGTCCCCAAACTGGCAGAATCTCTTACTCAGAAACTATATAATGTGTCGTGCCTTTCAATTGTTTGATAATGGCGGAATCTATTGCAAGAAAATGCTGTCAAAGTTGTCGTTTCGAGAAAGCTGGGAATGAAAAAAAAAGTTCATACTGAGAAAAAAAATTGTTTATAAATAAAGTTCTAATTAATTGAGCGTAAAATGAAAATAACCGGCAGCTTATACATCTCTGCAAAAATCACGTCAGCAAGTTTCATGTTTTCACCTTTAAAAATGAGTCTGAAAATGTGTCCGAAAATTTTGAGTTGTTGAGCGAAGGAAAATGCTTTTTTGAATACCGCCTTAACATGATTCAGATAAAAGCAGCTCTTACAGAAAAAGGAAATTAAAAACTCGTCAAAAACAACCAGATAAAAATGTTAAATTGGTTTTAAGTCTAATCTTGATTTAGTTTTTGTTTTGTGAAATTAGTACTTAACTTCGAAATCTACCTTCGCCTGTAGGCTGAGCCGACAGGGATTTTTCTTTCTATTTTCTTTCTTTTTCTTTTTTTTTTTTTTTTTATTAAGATCAATAGCATACAGAAATGAATCTATAGCAATGAAGATAGAAGTAGACCACTGCGTGCAAAGCTACAAGATTTGGCTGTAAGGTACTTTATGTAAGGTAGTAAAGTATGCACATCGAAGCCAGTTTTTGAATTTTTGGATTAAACTTTTTTAAATTAAATTTTTAGGTACCACACCACAGGATTTTAGAGGTGCGGAATATAAGCGTCACCGCAGTCCGACCCAAAACCCTGTTTCCGCGGCTTTGCAAGCAAGGAAGAAACGCAAGTCGAAAGAAGGTCGGTCTTTTCCGCGTTTTCCTAAGCGTGCATCGGCTTAACCATTGAAATACGCAAAATAATCATAATAATACACATTTAATTTTTCTACTTTTTATTTTCTAACGGTATAATTGATTTAATTTTTTTAATATTAATCCTTTCAAAAAAATTATTTTAGAAACTTCGAATTCGTGTATATTTTCACCCGTATTTCCAAGCACGCATCGGTTTAGCTAATCGAAATACGGAAAAAATGAAAAATATCCACTTAACCAGATTACTTTCTCCTTTCTAACCGTGTAATCCCAGTTCTAAGTTCGTTTGGATAGATTTTCATTTAAAAATATAAAATCATAGAAATTCGAAGGTGTCCGCTACCGAAAGCAGTGGAGCTCCCAATTCTGAATTGATTCGGATAGATTCTCATTTAGAAACATAAAATCATACAATTTCGGGGATGTACGTTGCCGAAAGCATTTGGGCCCCTAACATTAGATGCGCCTCGAACGATTTTTGCTTAAAAATATAAAATCATTTTTAGGTATATTTAAGATTTATTTATTATCACGGGCTCTGGTAACGCCAGCAAGGCCGGACGGCTCAACTAGTCAATAACTAAGTTACATTTAGGTATTTATTTGCTATAGGTTCTATATTACAACACAACAACAACTACAGCAATTACGTCTTTTAGTGATTGGGGTGCTTTTAATATAAATACATTTTACCACGATTGAAAGCAATAAGCGACTCTCTTGCTTAACAATTCTGAGAATTTCTCGTACTTTTACCTTTTTTCTTGTTTTTTATCTGTTTTATAGCAGTATTTTAACTTTCAACTGTCTAACAAAAATGTTTCTAGACTCGCATAATTTGCTTGTTCATTCTCAGACACAGGTAAACGAAAACATTGTGTAATGGAGTTGCAATATCAAAAGTCATTTCGAAAGTATTAAAAACGTGTACTCAGAAGACTTGTTTTCTGATATAATGAATGATAACGTTCGGAGAAATTCTCTTGCTCTAGAACCATTATCAAGCTTGAAAAATGTTATGGATTCTTGGATTTAAAGAGGCACACCCATGTAGAAAAAGTTATTACAAACAGTACTAAGTAGTGATCTAAATTAAGGGGTTTTTTTTGTTCCTTTGTTGTCACTATAAATATTTCATACGTAACATATTAAGATTTAGGGCATAGATAATCATTAATTTTATATCTTGGACAATAATGAATATTTAACAGCAACACAATTATTTAAATCCAGTTAATCGTTATTTTACGCAATCATTTCTTGGTAAATGAGCATTTGTAAAGAAATGTTAAATTTTCATATGCCAATGTGATTTTCTACACGTTCCAACATAGTTGAAAAGTATACAGGGTAGTTCAGAACATATATGTCAAAAATGTAAAGGCAGGTACAGAGGACCTATATAAGCAGATTTCGTACAGGAATGTGGGTGCGGAACTGCAGTGTTGAGGCAGTAGGGAGAGCTGTTGAATGCGGCGGATGCTTTTCGTTCGCTTGAATCGTCATTTCCCGTACGGATTTCGAGCAACATGAATTACTACACCAATGCGGAGCTTGCCGACATGCATTTTATGTATGGGATCGCACAAGGAAATAGATTGGCTGCTCAAAGGATTTAGATTGAACGATTCCCGGGTAGGATTCTGCCGGATCCCCGAACATTTGAGCGTCTTCATTAGGAGTTGTGCGCGAGTGGATTGTTTTATTCTTCCAGGCGTGCGTGATAAGGGCACTGTAAGATATCGCAGAATTCCTGCAGTGGAAGAAGCAGTATTACGCACAGTAGAGGATAGTCCTTCGACAAGCTCAAAAGCTCTTAGACGTGCGTGGGTGTGAACCACTCTCTTGCTTAGCCCCATACATAAAATGCATGTCGGCAAGCTCCGCATTGGTGCAACGATGCATGTTATTCGAAATCCGTGAGAGAATGACGATTCAAGCTAGCGAAGCGTTTTCATCCACCGAACTTAACAGCGCCCTCTACTGCCTCAACGCTGCATTTCTGCACCCACATTCCTATACGAAATCTGCTTATTTAGGTCCCCTCTACCTGCCTTTACATTTTTTATATGTAGTTCTGAACCACCCTGTATATGAGTTCGGTTCGTCTGTCAGTCCGTGCTCTATCTTTTGTAAATATAAATATGTTTAGGTTGCCATGGTATCTATATATTGCATTGAAGTTCACACAATACTCCTCTTAAAAATGGAGAATGTGGAATTTATAGCTCGTTTACAGGAGCGCACGAAATAATTCGGATACACTAGGACGATCTATAAGCAGATATTGTTTGAAGTATATTTTAATAACTTTACGCTATTTCAACTTTATGAAATTCATATACAGGAACTCATAAAGAAATTTTGCTGATAGTATGCTAATCCCTAGCGGTCGTTTCGTTGAATCAACCGAAATAAAATGTGAAATACAGTTATTTGAAGGTATACGCTCGAAATTATGGTAAACAAGAACAACTGAGCCTGTTCGGTTATTGTTACAGAGAAAATTTTCCATGGCAACACCCGCTTTTTCTATCCCAAAATGATCAGCACATTAAAAAATCATAATGGGCGTTAGAATGATACATGCAGCATGAAAAACGGCAACGTAGGTCGCATGAAAAGAACAAACAGCGTTGTAAACAACCAACAGCAATAGAAACGAGAGGAAAAGAAGTCTTACTGAGAATACACGTTTTCCGCATTATTTTTTTAAAGGTTTTTCACTAACGATAATTTGCGTGAGGTGTTCTATGATTTGCGCTTGTGCGCCTCGCCTCCCTGTTTCTTATTGGTTGTTTACAATGCTTTTTTTCATATGCCCTACGTAGCCATTTTTTGTGTTACATGCTACCGTTCGAATGCCATTTATGGTTTTTCAATGCGCTGATCATTTTGGGATGAAAAAAAGTGGGTGTTGCCACTCAAAAATTTCTACATTTTCTTTTCACTATAATCGCAACCGTGCAGGCCTCATTGCTCTTGTTCACCACGATCACAATCTCGAGCCCATACCTTCAAATAACTATATCTCACATTGCATTTCGATTGGATTCGCAGTGTGCTAGTTTTACGGTAGTGATTCATACATCGCAAAGTCTCTTTATGACCACCCTGTACAAACATTATTGAAATTCACAAAAACATTTTCTCAGTAGAAAATTGTTTGTAAAAAACTTACCTTTGTTTCCAGGGGAAAAAAGAAGAATTGTATACATCATGGTCTATTGATTGTAATTATTTCATGTGAGTTTAAATGATGATCTCTTTCATATAGAAAGAAATTGATAAATATTTCTGCGGTTCACAACAGCCTGTTACCTGTGGAAAATAATACTTAAAATATTTCAAGATTTTTTTTTTTTTTTTTTTAGGGGGGGGGGGGGGGCACGCGATAATTCGGATGCAATTTCTGGATGCGGATAATTGTTGTGAGTTGCTTTTAAACTGTGTTATGCATTTTATAGTTGAAATGAATATTGATAAATTACAAGATATGAGTAATATTTATATTTCATACGCAGTGTTGCGCAAAAGTATTCTAGTACATTACAATGTATGTGTGGTTACTGGTGAAAATGCTTTTCAAGAATGTCATGTATTTTTTAACACTTTCCAACATATTTGAAAAGTGTTTATGACTTCGGTTTGTCAGGCCGTATGACGGTGCTCTAACCCTCGTAAATATAATCGGATTGCCCTGTAATTTTTAAATGCTTTTGACGTTTACTAATCAATAGCATGATCGCTATTTAAAATTAAGTATATAGCGTTTATAGTTCGTTTACAGGACGAGTCAAAAGTATTACGTTACATTAAGGTCATTCGGAAAAAATCGTTTCAAGTGCATTTTAATGATGTGACACCTTTTCAAACATAATGAAATTGATAAGCATTTATGAAGTGAAATAAAACGTGCAATCTGTATAATTTGGGATACAAATCCTTTATTAGTCATTTACAAGGCTATATAAAAGAATTTCATTACACAATAGTCTATGAGTAAAACGGTTTGCAGGATGTTTTAATTATGTCACAATATTTGAAATATAATTAAATTCATATACATTGCTGACTTTTACTACAAGATAGTTGCTGTAGAATATGATGTGCATAGCACTTATCGTTCATTTACAGGTACACACAAAAGATTTTGGATGTAGTACTGTATCCGAAGTTCTGTCTAAGCGATAATTGCTGAAAGTGCGTTTTCAGTTATGGTAAGCGTTTTTAAGTTTAACTAAATTTTTGCATACTACGTGGTGTGTATAAATGCCATAGATCATGCACAAGGCTACACAAAAGAATTCGTATGCATTACTGAGTATGAATATGAATCGCTTAAAGATGACTTTTAATTGAGTTACGCATTTTCAAGCTGAACAGTATTTAACATACTAACAAAAGAGATGTTTGTGGAATATAAATAAAATCATATACAGGACCACACAAAGAACTGGATATACGGCCGCCTAACGATGATAATTTAAGTGTGAGTTCTGTAGTTTTAGTTTTAAGTGTGTCTTAGCCTGAATTAAATTTTAGCTTGATTTTTGGCGTATATAAAAATATGCAGGTAATATACAGCGCTACACAGAAAAAAATAAGATCTAAAACGGGTAGAAAAATACCCGAATTGGGTAGAAAGATTCTTAGGTATGAGGTTACTCAATTTGTGTTCATATGCTTGTTTTGGTTATCACTGTGTATCCATTTTGGGCACTGTTAAATACCCATTTTGGAAAAAAAAATCTAATTATTTTTAAAGTATCAATTTTGCATTCAAATAAAATTTTGAAATTTATTAAAAGCTATACTTTTGTATGAGTTAATACCCAAAGAAATTGCCCAATATTTCTTTACCAGTGGCGTGGCGTGAAAATTTTCGGTGGTCATCGCAATTATTTAAGTTTGTGGTGAAAAATTATTAACTCTAAAATTCAATGGTTGAATGTTCAAAAAAGGAACTTTAAATCTTACCTTCACTTATACATGAACTCCAAATGTTCTGCTAAAACTTAATCGTAGAGTTTTAAAAGCTTATTAAGAGTTTTAACAATTGCTTGGTCATCGCCGCATCCAGCGATGACCGGACGCCACGCCACTGTTCTTTACTTACAGCAGTCGTTTTTAATTCTGATCATTTCAGTTGTTTAAGCGCATACGATTACATGTCTGTTAAATTTCTGTTTTATTTATATTATTTTATTTAATTAATGAAGTTTTAATTTCGTTATGGAATATCAGCTAGAAACAAATTCTGAATTATTTATATTAATTTAAGTGTCAACGCATTTATCTTTCATAATCGTCTGCACGCGACAGAGACGGATTAAAAAAAAATCAAGCTTGAAAAATATTTTTAAAACCATAAGAAATGAGAAAATTGCGAAACAGTCTTCAAACAAATTGCAATACACTTTTGAAACTAATTACACTTGTAAGTAAGGGAGCCTGTGGGCCGAGCCGGAAGGGATTTTTTTTTTCATCGGGGGCGACACTAAATTCTGAAAAAGTAGAATTCCTGTTTTCTAGTAATTTATATTTGTAAATTTATTTTATATATATTTTTGTACGACAAAATTAAAATAAGAAATACTGTTTTCACAATGTTCCTCACTATCATGATTGCTTAGCTTATACAAATTATTTTTAACTGTATCTTACCCAGCTTTATCTTCTGACTGTTCTCAGTTTAAGATACTAAATATTAAAATTTCAGGAATTTTATTATTAAATAAAATATACTCATTTGATAAAATTAATATATGTTCTATTGTAGATGGGTATATATAATTATTTTCACTTTGAATTTCTGAGTTTTTCGTTTAGTTTTCTTCTTATACAAATGCTATTGCTTTTGCGTGTTTGTTTCACAATGTAGCCACCAGATTTTTTTTATTTAGGAGCCACTAGCTCTTTGCAGATTTTGGGAATCAGCACCTATAGTGTTTAGCAAACTTAACGCATGTTTGAGTGGTCTTGTTTAGTGAATACATCGAAAATTACTTACAAATTTGTTGCATTGGTACAGTTCAAAGGAAATAAAGTTTTGAAAGTGTAGATTTAACTTCAGCTGTCCCCGTTCTATAATCAGGGTACCGTTCTTCCATCTTCTTCTCCGAATTCTTTTCTATGCTACAGAGTGACCTGCAAAATGTTTCTTAAAAAAAAAAAAAACTATATTAAATGTGATTTTATTTAATATAGAAAAGTATAATACATATTAAATGAAATCACACATTTTATTCAATTTTTTTACTCATTGCTCTTGTATTAGTCTGTATTTAAAATAATTACTTTTCAATTAAAACTTAAATAATACACAGTTAAATTGAGAATCTTTCATATTCGGAGTATCCTCTAAGTTTTGATAATAAAATTTTTTTAACAAACGAATGCAATAGTAGCTACTCATTAGTTAGATTAAAAATAAAATAAATAAAGGATCGGGGAACTTTATCACGAATCTAAATTACATTTCTTCGATGACTAGGGTAAGAAGCCTATTCAGCTGTGAATAACTTTACAGAAATTACTATAAAAATCCACAACTTTTTGTGAATAATATTTTTTTCGATCCAAAAACATTTTAAATTTACTTGGATTAAGACTAGTATTAAAGAAAAAAAATTGTATTTCAAATTATGCGCATTCATATTCAAAATGTAAAATACACCTATCCAGGTCTCAAGAGACTAAATTGCGTTTTATTGCATAATAAATTCGAATTTTATAATTGTCTTTTTTTCACCTTTTTACTTTCTTCTATCTTTACAAGAAGAAAGTATTGGCTTCCTGAAAATTTTCGAATTCCAGTTTTCGACGGATTTACACGTTTTATGGGTCAGAGATTCCAAAAAACATTTTTTTACAAAATGTCTGTCTGTGAGTCTGTCTGTCTGTATGTGACACAAATTTTGTGGGCGCTCTATCTCAAGAACTAATGCAAAGAATTTAATAAAAATTTATATTCACGTAGTCCCTGATATAGATTGGTGCTGATTAGTTTTTGGTGTAAATCTCCCGGCAGGTGGCGCTGCTATGTAGAATTTTGCAGGATTTCCGCAAAAACTCTATCTCAAGAACTAATGCACGGATTTTTTATAAAACTTAAGATTCCGTTAGTCCTTGACATGAATGGATGCTGTTTACGTTTTGGTGTAAATCGCCCAATAGGTGGCGCTGCTGTTCTGCATTTTGAACTATTTCCTCAATAGCTCTATCTCAAGAACTAATGCACGAATTTTCATCAAACTTCTTGATTTAAGTATAACTTGATTAATATTGCTGCTGATTATGTGTTGTTGCAAATCGCTCAACAGGTGGCGCTTCTATGCTGCATTTGTCGTGATTTGCGCAATACCTCTATCTCAAGAACTAATGCACGAATTTTCCTCAAACTTCATATTCAGTTAGACGTTGACATAAGTTGGTGATAATTGGGTTCTGGTGTAAATAACCCAATAGGTGGCGCTGCTATGTTGCATTTTGCTGGATTTACACGATTTCAGCGACAGTCATACCTCGAGAACTAATGCACGGAATTTCATATTTTTAGAATTCTCATGATGAACACAGATTGACATTTAATTTGGCACTGAGATAGTGAATTTTGAAGTATTGACATGTATGAGATAGAAGAAAGTTTTGTGATGGCCACAACATACTAGTTTCTTTTAATTTACCGTGAAAAAATCCCATTTTAGTTTAGTTGAAATCCTGTCCCTCTATAAAACTATATGACTTGAATACATCAAATTAATATTTACTTAAAGTGATAAAATACTTTTAACAAGACAAAAAATTACCTTTATTTATTCATATTAGACATATGTTTCATTGCTCCAACGGCAACATTCTCAAAAATAAATATGATACAAATATTTTCGCAAAAATTATTTTAATTCAAAACAGGTAAACAAAAATCACGTGAACTCAAGCATAATAAAATTAACTGCAATATTAACAATTTGGAAATTACTCGTCAAACGTGGCAAATGAGGTGCGTTCGTACTATAACTAGTTTTATAATTCTTTTTTGCACCCCATATTGTACTAAATGTACATTTTTTTGCACTTCATAATGCATAGTCTGTAACATCATTAAAATGCATTTGCAATATTTTTTTCCCCATTCCCGTAATGTAACAGAACACTTTTGACTGTCCCTGTAATTGAACTATACATCCGATTTTCATAAAATTTGAAATGGCTCTACAAAATTTTGCAACAATTATATATTTAAAATTTCAGACCATTCGGAAGGCTTTAACATCATTAAAATGCACTTGCAATAATTTTTTCCCATTGGTCGTAATGTAAGGGAAAAAATTGACTGTCCCTGTAATTAAACTATACATCCGATTTTCATAAAATTTGAAATGGCTCGACAAAATTTTGTAACAATCATATATTTAAAATTTCAGACCATTCGGTTGGATAGTTTTTGCTCTGTTATATGCGGACAGACAGACAGACGGACTGAACGACGACTATAGGTGCTACGTATTTATATAATTACGAACGCACCTAAAAATGGATATTTGTGAACGTGAATTATATAATACTACAGCTCATATTCAAAATATTAGAATAATTGAGAAAAAGTAATAAGAAAAAATCATTTTTCATTTATTTATTTTTGATACTAAGTAAGTGCAATTAAATTTCCTATAAATTAAATCTGGAATGTTTATATAATATTTTAACATTTACAAAATATAAAATACGGTACAATAAATTAGGTATACATCTTTATGAAACGCATCAAAATATTAGAATAAAATTTAGATTGGTTCAAAATATTTGAATATTTTATTTTACGCAACAATATTACCTTATGAATATGACGTAAATGGTAGTTAATATTTTGTAGCATCCCCTTTAGCTTTCATAACAGCGTACAATCGATCTTGCATACTATATACAAGGTGTTTACAAACATTTCTATCAGTATTAGCCCAAATAGATTTCTACGTGCCACTAACTCAGTTTTACTTGAAAGAGGAGTTTTTTCTTCATTATGCACCATAAGTTTTCAATGGGATTAAGGTTTGGTGAGTTGGGTGGCCAAGGAAGTACCTTAATGTTGCGTTGCTGGAATCAATTCTTAGTTGACACCGAGGTATGCGGAGACGCTAAATCTTGTTGAAAGATGTAATCAAATAAATCTTCTGATGATGGAATCATGCAATATTCCAAAATTTCTTGATATATCCGAGAGTTAACCTTTTTGTAGAAGATGCATAACTTCCCAAGTCCTTCTGCACTCATGCAACCCCAAACCACGACACTAGCAGCAAATTTTACGGAACGTTTAAGGCATTCTGTATCAAATGCTTCTTGCTTCATTCTCCAAACTCGAATACCTTGATTACTATATGAAACACAAAACATATTTTCATCACTAAATAATATATTTTTCCAATCTTCTTCGCTCCATAAACGTCTTGATTTACAATTCAATCTTATACGCTTTTGTTTTGCAGTCATGAGAGGTTTTGTTTTCGGTACACGAGATTCAAACTTAAATTTATGGAGACGTCCTAATGTTGCCGATGTAGCAACTTCAACTCCTTCTTCTTTCCATTTTCGGTGCAAGAACCGCACACTTTTAAAACGGTTTTTCTTAACTATACGTTGCAGTTTCCTGTCATCTCTAGCAGATGTTTTTGGTTTTCGACCGCCATTTCGGCGATTATTTTGAAATTTTCCATTTTTAGGGTTCCGTACTTAAAAAGTAAAAACGGAACCATTATAAGATCACTCCTGTACCTGTCTGTCTGTCACAGCCCTTTTACTCGTAAACTATGCAACATGGAAAGTTAAAATTGGGGGAAGTTATAGAGACTATTGACCCACATATTTACAGATTAATAAATATTCATGGAAAAATGTAGAGGGGCTTTGAAAAGATTTGAAGTTATTTGAAAAAAAAAATCTTTTCTTTGTATATCGTGTGGGGTATCTTGTGAAAGCTTTCGTAACGCTGAAATCAAAAATATATTTTATTTATTTTTAGGTACTATATTTTCAAAGTTATGGTGGAAAATGTAGTGCAAAAATATGTTCCCCCCATCTAATTCCGAATCTATTGAAACCAAAATTATGAAAAAATTAGAGGTAGTAGACATTAATTTAAACCTTGGAGGAAAATTATAGCGATTACCTTACATCACATAGTTTTTGAGAAAATCGCATTTTTCCGTTACACTCAAATTTCGATTTACGGACTTCAGCAAAAGTGCTGAGCAGAGCTGGAGGTACCTATCGTAGCAGAAGTATAAAAGCATTGTTTATCATGAATTTCGGAAAAAATCGTCGGTAATTAAGCCGAGATATTAACCCTTAAAGACACGGCGGTTTGGCCATACATAATGACAGGGACGGCATACTCTATGCTCCATCGGCATTTAAAGACCAGATAACAAATTTTAAGGATATATTTATGTAATGCAATGCCCAGCAGCAGTATAAAAGGAATAAATGTCAAATTGTTAAAACAGACTAATTTAATGAGAATTAATCAAATAAATACTATGGGATTCGCGACTAGTTTCCATTGAGTGGCTCTTTCAATACACCTACTATGTCTTTAAAGGTTAACTAAAAACCTATATGGAGTAACAAATATACAGAATAGCTATATTTGCTATTATTTAGGTTCCATATATCTTTGAACTTTCATGGTATACCCATTTATACTTTTCTAGTATACAGGGTGCAAAGGAAAGTCCCTTTAACCTGAAAATACTTGTGAACAGAGAGAGCTATAGCTATGCAAGTGAGGTAATGGTATAATAAAGCGACTACGCCCGATTTAATGAAAACGACAGCAGCGCCCCTAGTGGCGAAATTTGGAAGATAGCTACTGCAAATCGAAAATGAAAAGTGATAGAGCAAAATTTCCAGTTAGAAAGTTTTAGAGCATCAATTAATTAATAGAATACGACATTTGGTTTACATGGATAGGACAAATCTTCATTCTTTACCCAAAAATGTCCGAAATCGATGCACTCCATTTTGTGTAAACGTTTGAATGGAATAGTCAGAAGTATGAAGAAATACGCACAATTTATGTTATAAATACGTACTTATCTCAATACATTTTGATAACGTCACACACACACACACACAAAAAGACAAACTGTCTCACAGCGATAAAAAGTTAATATTCAGTATGTTCGAAAAGTTCGCCATTGCTCACGATACACGTTTGTATTCCTGAGAGTAATTCTGAATCTGCATGCACATTTCTCAACATGGAACGTCTATTCCAAGCCTCTTCAATACGACGACATAGATTTAACCCTTTCAAGGGCGGTGGCTAGACGGTCTAGCCACCTAATTTTAATTCCAAAACTGACAAATGGCACCAAGAATATTTTAATAAAATTTTGCTTTTATAATAAAAGTGCAAATTAGCGGGTTTCTGTTTTCTGAGAAATTCGCTTGAATATTCTGATGTCAGTCAATTATTTCATCAGTTTATGAACAGAATTCTTCTGGCCCTGAAAGGGTCATTCTAAAGTTTTAAATGCATTGGAAATTAAATCTACAGACATTACAGCACAGTACAAAGTCACCATCTGCAATTGTGCACTGCTACATTTCCGGAATGTGAATAGGCAAAGTAGAATCGTCGCTCGTCGATTTCTGATATTTTTGGGTATACAGGCGACGATTTATCTTATCCGTGTGAACCAAATGTCGTTTCGTACTAATTAATTGATGCTCTAAAACTTTCTAATTGGAAAATTTGCTCTACCTGTTTTCGTTTTCGATTTGCAATGTCTATCTTCCAAATTTCGCCACTAGGGGTGCTGCTGTCGTTTGCATTAGGTCGGGCGTAGTCGCTTTATTGTACCGTTACCTCATTTTATAGCTGTAGCTTTCTCCGTTCGCAAGTATTTTCCGGGTAAAGGGACTTTCCTTTGCACCCTGTATACTATACAGTTATATCCAACCTTACGTTGTATAGTTTTTACAAAGTCTTAGTATTCTTTTAGCAACGGTTTTTTTTTTTTAATAATACACTTACTAATTCATATATTATTGTACGGAACCCTCTGTGCGCGAGTAATACTCGCATTTAACAGTTTATTTGAATATTGTGTTAGTATTTTACTAACACTAGATTGCGAACAATATAAATAATTTACTATATTACATTGATTTTTACCATGCCGATACAAATCAACCATACGAAGTTTAATACATTCAGGAATATCACCCACACGACCCATTTTAAGAAGAAAAAGCAAACAAACTTAAAAAATAATACTTATTTTACGATTCAGATTTTACGTCGGAATTTAATCAATGATGCCACCAGTTATGAATTGGTGATAAAATTAAAGGTGAATTAATGTGAAATATTCTAATATTTTGAACCACTTGAATAAATATTCTAATATTTTGACTTTTCAAAATAATTTTTTTTAATTAATCTTTTCAAAAATGATATTAATTTTAAAATAATAAATAAGTTTAATCAACAATAAGTTCTTAAAAATATCGTTTGCATATTTGCCTTAAAAGACATTAAATTACCAAACGATATTTTCAATTTGTAAAAAAAAAGTAATTATTCTAATATTTTGAACATCAGCTGTATTGCTTCATTTTTCTGTAGAGCATCTCTTTCCAAATTTTAGGAAAATATTTGTATCATATATATTATTGAGAATGTTGCCGTCGGAGCAATGAAACAATAAATGTCTAATGTCTAATGTGAATAAATAAAGGTAATTTTTTAAGTCTTTTAGTGCTATTTGTAAAGAACCTATATTTTTTGGCGAAACCGAAAACATTCAAGCATAGTTACAGTTTTTGGTTTCCTTTATCCAAATAAATAAATTCTACCCGCATAACTTAGGATTACCAATTCCAAATGCAGTTACTAAGCTCTGTATTGTTTCTTTTCCCACGGAAAGAGTCTGCAGATGTTTGAGTGGATTATTGAAGATTAGGATAGAGAAACATTGAAATGTTTATCTACGGCAAATAACTGAAGCATTCTAATCAAATACTTCCCCTTCACATTTCTGAAACTATCCGCAAGGAATCTTCGAGTTCCAATTCACTACAATCGATAAAAGAATTTTATCTTCGGCAGAGAGTATGTTTATGAATATGATAAGTTCAATAATATTTCATTCTTATCGTGTTTGCTTTGCATGTTTGGCATTTGACCTGCCGGGGGGCGGGGGCATGACGCAAAATGCACCTTGAGGATAAATTTTCTTTAACAGCTGAGATAAAGCCACGTGTAAACAGGGCTTAATCGTGAGAAAAGGTTAGTGTCAAGAGATCAAGTAAAAAAATGTTCTCGAAAAATTTTAATTTCTGAAAGACAGATAAAGTAACATAGTCATTGAGCAAATAACGAAGGAAAATAATATGCATGTCTATATTTTTTTCTTCTTAAACGAATGTTAAATTCCACATAAGCCTGAAGAATATCTTTTAATAATAAACCTTCAAAAATAATTGCAATAAAAAATCCATCGAACATTGGTTATTCTGACTCTTAAAACAGATATTACTTTGATATAAAGTACCAAAATTTTAGTAAATAAATAAATAGAAATGCTTAATTCATCTTTGAAAAGTTAAACTTACACTATGTGCAAAACTACTTAAAAGATGAGACAATATTTAAATTGTATTACAATTACAATTGTATTTCTTATATTTCTCTGACGAAGACTATGTTTTTATAGTTGAAAGTAATAAGGTATTAAAATAATTTAACATCTTTTTAAATATTGTCTCATCTTTTAAGTAGCTTTGCACATAGTGTAAGTTAAAGTTTATCAAAATATTTTTTCCTTAAATTCCAAATGTCCCACGTTATTGAAAAATTTAACTTTATTCGTATACGTAATTAGTAAAATATAATCAAGATAATTAAATATGCTGAAATTATCAGTTAAGAATCTTATGTATGTTTTTAGAGGCTCCTCGTATTATGGAATGAAAAATCCGAAAAAAATATTTCACTCTCACACAGTCATAGAACTTTTTTTTCTGGATGAAATCTAAATCTTACGTCATTTTTACCATCGCAAAATTTACGTACGAACATCTCACGCTCGTATTCACCATTTTAATAATATTTTGACACGCAATAGTTTATTACTAAATATTTTTTCCCAAACTTGAAGTCACGTTTCTCCGATACAACTTTGCATATGAACATTCGTGCTCTTGACTTGAGGTTCTAATCTCAGTTCCGGCGAGTAAAAATTCCAGAAATTTATGCCTGTTTAGAAGCATTTGGTAAAATATTTAGTTTTATCAATGGAAATGTAAGTTTTTATTTAAATATGATGACATTTTCTCTCATATTTCTCGCATTTCCATGAAGCATTTTGTCGTGTATTCAAAATTAACCCTTTGTAACTCATCAACTCCAATTTGAAAAATTCTTACACGGATATTAAAATGCATCATTTTAAGCATGGAAAAAATAATAAAAAAATCCAGAACAGAAAAATACCATTTTATTTGAAATAAATGGGTTTGTTGCATATCTGCAACATCTTGCCAAGTGGTACAAAAACTGAACATATTTAAAATTTTAATTTACCTGGAAAATTTTGAAAGAGTTGTTAGTTTTGTTGTAGCAAAGTCCCACACCACATTTCGCACAAACAATTTGAGTGAAGCCTTTACAATCGGGGTATTTACAACGTATTCTTTTTTCTGCCCAATATGGTCAGCGCCCAATTTCGTCTAGGCGCATTTGTTTAGGTGGAATATGTTGAGTGGGCACTCTGTGCTTTTTCTGTTTAATTCTTTTATCTACAAGACCTTTCCCTTTTTTCCTAGCTTTGGACTTGGTATTAATTTTAGAGAAGGGGGGTGGGGTGGGGGAGAGATCTCTAACTTACCCTATAGCAATTAAATAACATAAAAACAATTTCCCCTTTTCAATAATTTTGCTCTTCTGAAAGAAATGCAACTTAAATAATCATTAGAAGAAATTTTCGATGCTCTTTCGATATTTTTAAAAAATCCATTACAAGGGAAGACATGACGCGTTGTTGCAGATCTGCAATAAGCAAAGGTTTACGTTTATCTTATAGATATTGTAAATTTCCTAGCTCAAAAATGGTCTTTAAATAAAGAATTTAAACTTACCTTTGTAAACAATACACATGTAGACGTCTGCAGACTTTTTTAACTCCACTATTTCAAAGCTTAATTCAGTAAAAACCACGTGTTTTCAGTCAAGCGATAAATCTTAGACTTTTTTTAACTTTTGTGTTTTCCATGCATCTTATCATTTTAAGCACAATTGTCATGCACGTAATACAAAATCTGCAATACAAATATTTTCAATTAAAAATGGAAGAAGTCTAAGATTTATTTCGATTTCATTTGAACGGAATCTAATTTTTTAGGGTGTTTTAAGTATCATATTGTATGAATTTTATTTTTATTTTTTAATCTTCAATTGGCTTAACAAAGTTGTTACAAAAATTTAACATTAAATGTAGAACTAATTGAATGAAATAGCTTAATATCTGTCCCTTCTCGGGCTTAAATAATGTAGGAAATAAATTTTGTTTTTTCAATTTGTTCTTCAAATTAAGTTTTTGTTTAATTGTTTTAGATACAAGTTATTACATGGTTTCAGATTACTATTTTAACTTGTTTTAATTTCAAATACGAATCTAACTGCATTCAATAATGCGATAATGTCTGAACACAGCCCTCTGAATACTAGGCCTGAGTGCTCATTCAAAATGGCGGCTGTCGAAGGCGGACTTTTCCCCCACTAGTAAAATTATATCGTGATTGAGTGCCTAGTGAATCTCCCTTCAGGTCCCGGTTTTCTTGTAATATTATTTTACTGAAAGATTTTTCAATAAGCCCAATAAATCGATTAAAAATTTCTATCTATTAAAAATTTCTTTTGACAAGAAACTTAGTATGCCATCATTCAAAAATTAACAAAAATATTTCCCATCTATTACATTTGTCAGAAAAGTAAAGAAAATTTAAAATGTTTGTTTAGCTTCATGATCAAAGTTTTATGTGGAGCCAGCCCCTTAGTTATGAAAAGAATAACATATTATATTGGCTAAATGCATTTACACAAATTAAAAATAAATGAAAGGATAAATTTGGTATTTAAATTATGAAAAGCACATGACAAAAATTATTCACATATTGTTAAGAAATTCAGATATTCTAAGGTTGAATGCTAAAAATAAATACAGATTTATTTATTTTTCAGTTTTTTTAAATTTTTCTCTTGTATTTCTTAATTAAAATTTTTAATAACTATTTTTGTGTAATTATTTGGTAAGATCTTATATACAACTTGCATCATATTTTTAAATAAATAAAGCTGTCATGAGTCCAGGGATCTGTTTAGAGAAAAATTAGGTCCTTTAATGGACCTTTCACAACCTTTTTATTTTAAAACAGGACCCTTCACAAAATTTTTCAACTTAACAATTAGCTTTACACAAAACTTTTGCATTTCCAAACTGTACTTTTCATCACAAATTTTAAAAGTAATACTATCTAACTTGTCAAAAAAACTATTATCAAGATATAGATATGGAAAGGGTCTTGTTAAAAATGTATAACAAGAACCTGAATATAACGATAATTTCAAATTCCCAAAATTAAAAATAGATTTTTCATAAATGTGAAAAAAAAAAAAAAAAAACTATTCACAATTTCAAAAATAGGACCCAGAAAGAAAAATCTGGACAGATCCCTGTGAGTACAATATTTACATAAATGATCAAAGTCATTCACTACATTTTTAACCTAAAGTTAACTAATTTTTAATAAAAAATTCATATGAAAAATCACCATTACTAGAATCAATACAGTAATTACAACAGGGATGTTTTAGCAAGTTTAGAAAGCAGCATAACCTGCAATGAAAAGTAGGATTGGCACAATGTTTTTATAAACTGGGTTTAATATATCATTTAAAGATCTTTAAATGCGTCTAAATTTATCAGGCATGAAAGTGGAAAACATAAAAAAAGTTGTAAAATTTTTTCCATCTATGCAATATTTATTTTTGGACACATTTTAACTTATTTATACAATAAAATAAAATATTACTGCATGTATGATTTTCTTTTAATAATTTAAAATTTATTAAAAGAAATTTAAACTAACAATTTTACAGGTCTTTTGAATCAAAACAGGAAATTGAAGACAGTTTGCTAAGATGTAAAACCATAAATATCTGATGAATTTATGTGAACTACAGCGATTAATTTGTCAAAATAAATATTATTTTAGAAGGCTTGTCTGTTTAAGATTTCCCCCCTCCTTTCAAAAACAAACAAAAAAACAAATCTCCATGCTGCATAAATACAAGCAAGTCAAATTAATCTTTACTCCAGAAATACATCTCCAAAATTGCATCACTGAAATTACACGAAAGTGTTAATTAGGAAAAAATATTCTATTCCAAAAAGAACCTTATGGAAACTTCCTTTACCTTTTAAAGTCTAAAAAAATCACTCTGGAAAGACATTTTAGAAACAATTTACACCACTTTCAGATGCTGATTCACCTTTGATTTGATGGCTTTTTTGCACAGTAATTCAGAAACAAATACCGACGATTTGAGTAAACAGAATTATTATTAAATTTCCTAGACACCCCGCCCCCCTCTCATATATGCTTCCAATATTTTCTTTGCATTTTTGCATCAATCCAGAAAATGTCCAAAATTGCTTTAAAATAGGTGGAATTCCTCCTTTAGGAGGAATTGTTTCGTGCCTGATTTATTGATAAATTGCATTTCTTATCTAAATATTTATCTAAATATTTTTGTTTATTATGAAAGAGCTTTTGAATTATTAGTCTTTTCTCATTTTCAATCAACTTCTCTAGAGAGATATAATAATTACTGACATATAACTGTACATTCATCATATATTTTAACAATCATGTCAACCTTATACTTATTTTCTTAGATTGCTAATATTCAAACCAAGCGTCTGATATAATTTGTTTTATTAACACAATAAATTTTAAAAGTTAAATCAGAACTTACTTCAATAGTTATGTTAATCCTTGGTGATATCCACTGAACATCATTTTAGAATATTTAATGCATATTCTAGCCTTTTAGATGAAATTAAAATTATATTTGCGAATCCTTGAGAGCCATATTTTTTTCAGAAAGAGAAACAATGAAACACAAGGAAAGCACATGAAACGCGGGGCAAACACATGATACACTTTCGTGAAATAAAACATAAGTATCTAAATAAAATAGATAGTATAAAGATGAAAATCATGAACCATGTGCAACTTTATACGAAAACTGCGACTTGAATTCATCAACGATGGAATTTTCAAGAACAGAATAAATGGCGACCATCACTTTCGCTTCAATTTAACCGCCTTCGACTGGTCACGTGAATCGCCGGAGTTAGTTTAGCGATTGGGCCGGTGTAGAGATGGCTGTGATCTGAAGTAGGATTACGTCCACCAAAGCCGTTGCAAATTACTGCGGATACATAAGAACAATGGGAAGATTGGCTCCAAAGCTTCGAATGTTACGCGGATGCAGTTTCGCTTAGTTGCAAAAGTAAAACAGTTCAAGTGGCTACTTTTATGTCATGTATAGGCCGTGATGCACAACAAATTTTCAAAACATTTGCCTTAGGAGTGATGAAAAAGAAAATTTACAGGTCATCAAAGACAAATTCCAGGGATACTTCACCCTGAAGGTAAATTTTACATTTGAGCGGTATAAATTTAACCAGATACATCAAAAGTCAGATTAGTGCTTTAAAGATTTTTTAGCTCATCTTAAAATACAAGCATCTCGCTGTAAGCTAGGGATTATGGAAGAAGAGTTGCTTTGCGATAGAATTGTTGTCGGAATTGAAAACAACGATGTTCGTGAAAAGCTTTTAAGCGATGCTGATTTAAACTTAGATAAAGCTGTGAAAATTTGTCTTGCTTCTGAAAATGCTTCAAAGCAATTAAAAAATTTTGTTCATGATAATAAATCGCAACCTATAATTTCCGCAATATCGAAAAAATTCCCTCAGTCGCATAAGCTTGGTTCACAGATAGATAAGCCTAATTCTAATACTAAATTCTTTAAATTGATAAATGATTGTAGAAATTGTGGTAGTACCCATAAAATTAACGAATGCCCAGCATTTGGCAAGAAATGTACGGTTTGTCAAAAAGGAAACCATTTTGCAAAGAAATGTAGGTCAAAATTCCGGAAAAAGTACAAAGTGCGAGAAACTGATATTGTTGATATGATTACGGAAGATGAACATTTCCTGATAACAAGCGTCAATGCTAATAAATCAGACAGGTGTGAGACCGTCATAATTAACATTAAGGCTATTCCTATACAACTTGATACCGGTGCCCAGTGTAATGTTATACCATTTCGCTTAGCAAAAGAATTACATTTAAAAATAAAACCTTCAAATATCGGTAAACTCCTTTCATATTCGGGTCACGCTATTGATGTGGCAGGGGAATCGTTAGTTCCATGCAAAATTAAAGATAAGCGTATGCAACTTAAGTTAATAATAGCACATGGAGGAATCAGTCCAGTCCTAGGTGGAATTACCTGTATCGAGGCAGGATTAATTCAAAGAACTGAACTAGTTAACGCGTTGGAGGAAGAATTTCAGGATCTGTTTCAAGGAATAGGGTGTATAAACAATTTTGAATACACAGATGAATTTTCAGAAGATGCGCTCAAAAAGAGATCAAACCACTTAGAAGAGTTCCGTTTAAGATAAGAAAAATTGTGAAACAGGAGTTTGATAGAATGGTTAAAGATGGGATTATTAAGAAAGTAGACGAAGCTACACCAACATGCAACCTTATGGTTATCGTGAAACAGAACGGAAAAATAAGAATTTGCACAGATCCATCTGATTTGAATAAAATACTTTTGCGAAGACAATTTCCATTAAAAACTTTAAAAGAAGTTACAGCTAATGTAGGCGGATCAAAATACTTCACGAAATTAGATTTAAACAAGTAAGAAAAATCATGGGTTAAGCATAGATTATGAAACACTTTCCAACACATCCTGAATGCTTTAACAAAACTTCGTTATTTAGGGAAATAAGGTAAATAAGATAACAAAGTGACAAAGTGAACATTTTATATAAAACGCATAAAATATTTGAAAAACTGATTTCAGTAGTTACCGTCCATAGCCAAATATGTATTCCAATTCTTTTGAACAGCCCTGTATTTGATCTGTAGGTTGATATATATACTATATAATGGTAAAATTTAGTTTAGCAAGAAAATGCATAACAGGTTGAAATTCATCTTTCAGCAATTTATACTAATAGATGGAAACATACTTGAATACTTTTGTACAGCCCGATAGTTTAGCTTTGTAGTTTACCTAGTACCTTTATTACATGCCACTATTTAGCTAAAATTTAATTCAAACTAAAACACTCTTAAAACTACTCAAATTACATTTCCAGAAATTACCACCCATAGACGGTCATGTATCCAACTCTTTGCATGGCCCTGTATATCAGCTTATCTATATTCTACAAATATTTCTTAGTAAACTAAATTCACTTCAGCGTAAAAATGCATAATTCCTTTAAATCCCACCTTTAAACAATTTATGCTCATACTCAGTAACCTTTACGAATTCATTTCTGTAGCCCTGTATATGAACTATAGCATTTATACGCACTTTATAGTATGCATAAATATAGTGAAAAAAGCGCATATCATAATTAAAAATGCATATAGAGCAATCATTACTAATATACAGTAATTCAGATACAATATATTATCTGAAATCTTTTCAAATACACCGCAAACAATTCCCCCTGTACCATTATGAACGGAATTCTTTTGTGTGGCCCTGTAAATGAACAATAACTATTCTTTGCACCGCATATTCAACAGAATGTATATTCTAGTGGACTTCATAAATGAATATCAATTTTACTATGTTTGAAAGAGTGTAACGCCATTAAAAATCGTTTGAAACGATTTTTTCTCATTGGCCGTAATGTAACGGAAAACTTTTTACTGTCCCTGTAAATGAACTAAACATGCTACAAACTTCATTTGAAATAGGGAACGTGCTATGGTAGAGGCCACTAACGTCCAAAAATTTCAGAACGATCCGAGCATATTTACGGGAGTTAGAGCGTGGAAAGACGGACAGACAAACCGAAGTCATAAACACTTTTCAACTTTGTTGGAAAGGGTTAAAAAGGGCTTTTGGCAGTTGAGAGTTTCGCCTCATACCCAGCCATTCTTAACATTTAGTACCCCATGGGGAAGATATTCCTTTCTTCGAGTTCCATTCGGTATAAAATCAGCTCCGGAAATTTTGCAGAGTGAAGTAGCAAAAATTCTACAAGGCATACCAGGAGTTGAAAACTCAATGGATGACATCTTGATTTATGCGCCTGACATCAGTGCTCTACGTTCAAATACTCGATTAGCCCTACAAGAACTAAGAAATGCAGGAGCAAAACTTAATAAAGAAAAACGTGAATTTGAAGTTCAGAAAGTAAAATATTTAGGGCATATCCTCACTACTAGTGAAGATACTACGATTGACCCAGAGAAAGTCGAAACCATAGACAGAATTAAAGCACCATCTAGCAAAAAAGAGTTACAATGATTACTTGGCATAATTCAGTATCTGCGTAAGTTTATTCCTAATCTTTCGGAAAAGACACATAGCATGAGGTTGTTATTGAAGAAAAACACAGTATGCAATTGGAATAATGAATTATATAGAGATTTAGCAGAAAAAAAGAAATTATTGTAGAAAGCACCTTCACTTAAGCACTATAATCCAAACAAAAGTATCACAATTTCAGTTTATGCTAGTTCTTTCGCATTGGGTGCTGTACTACTCCAAGATGGAAGACCCATAGCTTTTTCATCCACAGCTTTGAATAAAGCTGAACAATCCTATCATCAGATTGAAAAGGAAGCCCTGGCAATGAAATTCGGATGCCAAAAATTTCACCAGTATGTGTATGGAAATGATGTGATCATTGAGATTAATCACAAGCCTCTGAAATCTATTTTTAACAAATCTATAGATCGAATTCCACCCCGACTTCGAAAAATATTCCTAGAAGTTCAACAGTATGCTCCAAAAGTTGGTTATAAACGAGGAAAAAAAATGTACATAGCTGATTTACTTAGCAGAGATTGTAATAATGAAGGATTCGCTACAGGAGAGCAACTACCAGATTCTGTTTACAATTCCAACAATAGCCGCAGGCTTAAAAATTTTACAAGATCTCGCAAATGCAGATACAGAACTTATATTGTTAAAACACTTCATATCTACTGGTTGGCCTAAAAACAAAAATGCAGTTCCAGATGCATGTAAGAAGTACCTACCATTTTTGGATGAACTCTCAGTTCAAAATAATTTAATTTTAAAAGGCCTTAATTTGATTATTCCCGAGAAATACAAAGTGAAGGCATTAGAAAATCTTCATAAAGGACATTTGGGCATAACAAGTTGTCTTCGAAGAGATCGCGAATCCATGTTTTGGCATGGTATGTCGCAAGATATAATTTACATGATAAAAAGCTGTGAAACCTGTCAAAGAACTCAGAGAGCTCAACCAACCGAACCTATGATTCCAAAAGAAATTCTAAAGTTGCCCTGGGAAATTCTCGCGTCTGATGTCTTCACATTTCAAGGTACAGACTATCTACTCATTACTGACAGCTACTCAGGCTATATAGACTTTAAACCTCTGAAGGACTTGACAAGTAAATCCACCATCAAAATTTTAAAGGGTTGGTTTAGTGTACACGGTATACCAAGGATTCTAGAGACTGACAACTGTAAAAATTACGCATCTTGGGAGTTTGAAACATTTTCTAAACAGTGGATGTTTCACCATCAAACATCTAGTCCAATCTATCCTAAGGGAAATGGTTTAGCTGAACGTGCAGTCCAGACGGCAAAGAACCTCCTCAAAAATGCAAACTATCTGGTCAAGATGTCCACATGGCTCTCTTGAACTTCCGAAACACACCCAGAGGTAATCTTGGCTCGCCTGTCCAAAGATTATTTAGCAGAAGAACTAGAACTACAATTCTTATAAGCGAAGGTCTCCTGAAACCTATGCTCATACAAAATACAACAGAACATCTTGCTGAAACTCGTTTAAAGCAAAAGGATTATCATGATGCTCGTGCGAAACCATCAAAACGTACGCCACTCCATCCAAATGAAAACGCAATGCTGCGAAAAGCACACAGGAATTGGATTCCTGCTAAGTCAGATTCTCAAGCTGCACCTAGGTCCTATAACGTGGTTACTCCATCTGGCACATTCAGACGCAACACTAGTCACTTAAAGCGAACTCAGATTAAAGTCAACATAGAGAGGAAGAGGAGTCTACCACTGAATGCAGATCCACCACTGAATGCAGATCTACCACTGAATGCAGATCCACCACTGAATGCAGATCTACCACTGAATGCAGATCTACCACTGAATGCAGAACATTCTCCAACCCCAGACAAACCACCCAAACCTCCTCCCACACATGAATCGTCCAGTTCTGTCACACACGATTCTAAACACCATCCCGTCACCGTCACCACAAGATCCGGCAGAGTCGTCAAACCAATAAAGAGGCTTGACCTCTAAAATGGACTCAGAATGATGGGTACGAACTTAACTTTCTAAAGAAGGGAGATGTGATAACTGTGGTTATAACTGTATCGTCTTTAAATTAATCGTAATCGTTTGCATTATTCTTAAGTTTATTTATGTCAATAAATGTCGTCTTTGTTCTAAGTTTCGGCTATTATTAATTGCTTTAGATATAAGTTATTACACTGCTTCTATGATTTCGGAAGATTGCCAAGGTAAGAAATTTCTTATTATTTTGTAAAAATGGAAAAATTGGTTGAAGAATTAATTAAACAAAATAAAACGTTAATGGATGCGCTAAAAGGGGAAAGTACCCTAAAGAATAATAATGTTTCTTGTGTGCAATTCGAGAAATATGATGAATCGTTAGAAAGCTTCGATACTTTTGAAGCATTTTTAGATATACAAAATGTACGTAAGGAGAAACTCGCAAAAACACTAATATCAAGTTTATCAGCTAAATTGTATAACTTGCTCAAAAATCTTCTTGCTCCACAGAATCCCAGTGATCAGGAATATGAAATGTTTAAAAAATTTTACAAGAGCATTTGAACCCTAAACCACTAATAGTACCCAGCAGACATACGGTTTTGAACAGGAAACAAAATGAAAAGGAAAGCATTAGTTCTTATCTTGCTGAACTTCGCTCTTGAGATATTCCTTGCAAGTACAATCAAATTATGTTGAATACTATGTTGAGAGATGTCTTCGTTAGTGGTTTGCGAGATAGGTCAATCTTAGATAGGCTGTTTGAAGAAGACAATATCGATCTCGATAGAACCGTTAAGATCGCTTTAGCAATGGAACGAGCCACTAAAGGCGTTAATGATATAATGAGTTCAAGAAATTAAAGCTGTTGGTGTATATAATGGAAAAAACAAAACATCAGAACCTAAGAATACACAAAAGAAAAATAACGTAGTATATTGTTCTAGATGTAACGGATTGAATCATAATAAACATAACTGTAAGTTTAAAACTGTTAAATGCAGAGCGTGCCAACGTATTGGTCACATTGAACGAGCTTGCTACTTCACTAAACAGGCTAAACCAACCAGATTTGTGAAACAAAAACCGTTTCATGTAAGCGAAACAGAAGTTCAAAATTTAGTTCCACTTCATAGCTTAGAAGTTGAGAACATTCCTATCAAAGATGAATTTCCTAAGAGACCTCTCATAATAGTAATTGAAAGTAAATCTGTTGAAATGGAAGTTGGTAAGGGCGGTACGGTATCGGTAATGAGTTTGAAGAAATTTAAAGAGATTTCGAGGAAGAAAATCTGTCCTACGGACTTGACATTTAAGACCTAAAACGGCGAAATCCTTAAACCACTGGGTTACTCAACGGTTAAAGTAAAATATAAGAATCAAATACAGTATTTAAATTTGTACATTGTTGGAGAAAACTAAGACACCATCATGGGTCGGGAATGGCTGTATAAAATCAATTTAGATTGGGCGATAATAAAAGCTCTTACAGTTATAGAATTGGGGAATCTTACAAAACTATTAGAAGAATACGCAGAGTTATTTGATGGAAAATTGGACGAAATAAAAAAAATATGAATGTAGTCTTGAGTTAAAACCTGATGCCTTTCCAGTTTTTTGCAGACCGAGACCATTACCATTTGCAATGAAAAAGCGTATTGAAAAGAAATTAGAAAGACTTGAGGAAGACGGAGTTATTAAATGTGTAATATTTCAGATTGGGCGACTCCAATAGTACCAGTAGTTAAAGCAAATGAAAAAATTCGATTATGTGCTGATTATTCCGTCACTCTTAACAAAAATCTAGCAACTCAAAGACATCCTCTTCCAAAAACAGAAGAAATTTTTGCTTCGCTCAGTGATAATAAGATATTTTCAAAGATTGACTTTAGTCAAGCTTATTTACAAATGAAGGTTCACCCTGACAGTCAAAAGTTATTAATGAATAATACCCATAAGGAACTTTACGAATGCACAAGATTATTGTATGGACTTAATTCAGCACCTGCCATCTAGCAGAAATATATTGAGAGTGTATTTCATGATTTAGAAGGAGTAGAAGTATTTTATGATGATGCACGGATCGGAGCACCAGGTTTCCAGACACATTTGTCAAGATTACGGAAATTTTTCGACAGATGTCGTCAACATGGATTGAGAATAAATAAGGATAAGAGCAAATTTTTCCAGACACATTTGTCAAGATTACGGAAATTTTTCGACAGATGTCGTCAACATGGATTGAGAATAAATAAGGATAAGGGCAAATTTTTCCAAAATGAAATTGAATTTTTGGGATTTAAGATAAATGCTCAAGGATTATGTAAAACAGATGAAAAGATTGCTGCAATTAAGAATGCTAAAATTCCTAAGAATGTTCATGAAATTCAATCTTTTATGGGATTAGCCAACTTATATTCTAGATTCTAAAACAAAATTTGCTACTTTAGCATATCCATTGCATAACTTAACTAAAAAGGGTGTTCCTCTGAAGTGGGATAAAATGTGTCAAGAAGCAGTCCAAAATATAAAAGATGAAATCTCTTCTGATAGAGTATTAGCATACTACGACCCCAAACTTCCTATTTTTCTTGCAGCTGATGCATTTCCAGTTGGCTTGGGTGCAGTGCTCTCTCACAGATTTCCAGATGGTTCTGAGAGGCCTATTGCATTTGCTTCAAGAACACTTTCGCCAACCGAACAACGCTACTCACAAATTAATAAAGAAGTTTTTGCTCTAGTTTGGGCAGTGAAAATGTTTTATCTTTACCTTAAAATAAATAGATTTACGCTTATTTCACACCTCTCATCTCCTCATCACCTCTTCATCACCTCAGATCACAAACCTCTCGTGGCAATTTTTTCTTGCAAAAAGCGTCTTCCAGTTTTGTCTGTTACAAGACTTTTGCATTATGCCCTAGTATTGCAGGCTTACCAGTTCGATATAATTTATCGGAATACTAAGGACCATGGTAATGCAGATTGTCTTTCACTATTACCCTTAAGATCTGAAGACTTAGAATTAAAAGATGAAGTTTCAGTTTTTCAACTTTCCCAAATTGAAACACTGCCAATAACAGTAAGAGATTTAGCTAAAGCAACAACTGCAAATGACAAAGATTTGGCGCCTTTGCTAAATGATTTAAAAAGGGGGGCTTCTTTAAAAGGCAAGGAAGTCGAATATACTCTCCAGGATGGTTGCATGATGTACGGCCAAAGAGTTTGTGTACCTAAAAAATATCATGACAAGGTTTTGCAAGAGCTTCATCAGGGACATTTGGGAGTCGTAATAATGAAGGCAATAGCTAGATCCTATATCAATTGGAAAAACATAGATAAAGACATCGAAGACGTTGTTAAAAACTGTACTGATTGTTCAAGGATTAAGGATGATCCCCCAAGGTCAAAAACACACCATTGGGAGTATCCAAGTTCTCCATGGGAAAGGATTCATATTGATTTTGCCGGGGCAATCTTTGAGCATATGTTTTTATTAATTGTGGATGCGCATTCAAAATGGCTCGAAGTCTACCCTATGAAATCGACAACTGCTTTGAAAACAGCAGAATGTCTAAGAGATTGTTTTGCTCGTTTTGGATTGCGAGTCATGTTAGTCAGTGACAATGGACCGCAGTTTTCATCATATGAGTTCCAGAAATTTATGCAAAATAATGAAGTTATACATAAAACTTGTGCACCTTTCAAGCCCTCCAGCAATGGTCAAACAGAAAGATATGTAATACTTTGAAACAATCTCTTCGAGCAATGCAAAAGTACCCTGGTAGTATCAATCAAAATATTAACTGTTTTTTGTTACAATATAGGAAATCACCCAATATGACTACCATGCAGTCTCCAGCAAGTATGTTCTTAAAAAGAGAAATTCGTACGAGAATTGACCTCTTAATTCCTAACCCTAAAGAAAGAATTCAAAACAAGATTAGGAAGGATATATATTTTAATGATCGGTATTTCGGAGTGGGTGATAAAGTAGCCGTTCGAGATTACACCGCAGCTAATGGAAAATGGAAATTAGGTCGTATCATCAGCTGAGATGGTGAATTATACTCTACCATAAATGTGCAAGGTAATTTGGTTAGGCGACATGTCGATCAAATTCGATCAGCAGGCGAAGAAGTAGACAGTGATGTTAAATATAGACCAAGAATAGTAAATGTGAATGAACCATCTGATACAACAATAACATCAACGGAGAGAGACGCAGCGTCGGCTGCGCCACCTAGGACCTCCGAGGATACCACCAAAGAGTTGCCTTCAGTCGTATCTCCTACAGTTGCCACACCTCAAGTTGTTCACAATACAATACAGCTAAGAAGATCTAAAAGGATCCGGAAACCACCAAAAAGATTGTGCTGTTAATTGAAAGGGGAGGAAACTGTCGTGTATTCAAAATTAACATTATGTACTTTTATGACAACACGTGAATAACAACTTCTACTTACAGATATTGGCAATGATAAAAACAACAGAACTGCGATAAAAATATTGAATATGTAGTATTATATTTATGTTAGTATTTGTTCCTGTAATTTAGTAATAAACAGTGAATGTTTTAGAAATGAATAATTACTTAGTAATTATAATGCACATAAGCGTTCACCACTAACGAGAAAACTTCACACATTTCTCTTAGCGTCTCATCGGTATCAACGGGATGAAAAAATACTGAAATGTAACAGTTTTATGAAGTAAATGCGGATTTTTTAAAGCATGTCGTTATTTTCTGTTCAAATTTTTAAAAGTTATTTTTAATTATAATGAGAGAATGGAATCAATAAGGATATAATCAATAAGAATAAACAAACTCCATTTTCTCTGCAACAACATAAGTAATCCGATTGCCATCATTAAAAAAAAAAAAATCACAAAAAATTTTTAAAATTAAAAATAAAAGTGGAAATAAATTAAAAATACCTAGTACGGGCATATCTGCAAATGAACAGCCTTAATTAAAAAATAATAATAATAATAATCAAAATTGGTTCAGAGAAAGCTCATGCCTGATGACTAAAAAAGCAGTCTTGTCTTTTAAATTATATAGATATTAAATATATAGATAACACAATAAAATAATAGCGCATCCAGAATCTATACCTAGGAAGTATTTTGATCTGTGAATTCTTAGAAAAATTTCCAGGATCAACAGGAATGACTTGCCTGGACACTCAGGTAGAATTATTCAAAATCATTGTCCATAAGCAAGTATCACCGCCTAGCCTAGGTCGAACATGAAAAGAGTATTTACAGTTGTCTTCGTGAATTGCTGTGACATTATACAATGTGACACATATTTTTCTATGCTAGAATGATATAATCTCTTGTTATAATTGTTAGAAATACTAATCTCTTCAGAAATAGATAAAACTTATCATATATCAAGTTAATTGTTTTTCAAAAACACTTAATGTCTGCAATAAGTAAATTGTTTACATCATCCATCCATCGTGTTACGAAAATAGAACATTACTTCCTGTTTCATCTTTTGAACTGTCAATCAAATGTTATAAACACTTACATTATAAAGCTGCAATATTGACATTATAAAGAACTATATCTACAATTTATTGACTTTAAATGAAAATAAGTATCTTATTAATGAACATAACCTTGAATTTATTTGCGTATTTAATCAAGTCTAAATAATGTTTTGTATTATTATTATCAGTATCTGTAGATGTTTTAACCTAGAAAAAAGCAAAAAATGAATGCTCCATTGTATCTTTAGATATGTAAAAATTAATTTAAAACCAAAGGTGGTGCAAAAATTTCTGTGCTACAAATAATGAGAAAAATACACTTTTTTAATAAACACTTTTACAAGCTTTTTACAGGCGAAATCACAATGGATTTTTCATGTTAAAACAAATGGATAAATCTCAATGTTTACGTGGATAAGCAGAAAATTCGTGAACGATCCTGTAGAAGAAGGTAAGCTGATTTCCCTTACCTTATATGATTTAAATGTGATTATTTTTATATCACATTAGTCTCCCTTCAAATAATCACTAACAATAATTAGATGATATAAGTGGAAATATACTGACAATATTTACTAAAACTAACCTTTTGAACATTTTTATGAAAATAGTGATCTCAAATATTTTATTAAGAGTTTTTAAATTTCGCGAGAAATATTAGTACATAAAATTAGTTAATGAAATAATCTGCTGTCATTTTTATTGCGGATATTATATAAGGTAAAAGGATTTGTTACATAAAAGATATTTATTTTTTAGTCCACCTCCTCCTTTTAGATGGAACTGCAATCAGATGTTTGCTATTTTTAAAACAGGAAAACATTAAAACATATGAATAACTAATAAACAAATTATACTATTGTACTATGTAATAAGCATGTTTTTTCTCAAATTCTCGTACCTGTTCCATTGATCCACGGAACAATATGTATGCATTATAAAAATAATTATTAAAATCAAACAAGAATTTTTTGTTATTGAAACTATCGTGCCGATAAGTTACTAATTATTGAAATATTCTTTTAAACAATTCTTGGAAATTAATAATTGTATACATTTAAAGTTACTGTCTAAATATGAAAATGATCTTATTCATCCACAGTCTCCCCTTACTTGTTAAATTATATAGGTTTATTGAATATAAAATGTCTGTTGAGATGAAAATAAAGAAGTGGGTGTGAAAATAATAGATAATTTACTGCTACCAATTTGTAGAAGTTGACATGTATGATTATATCTGCGGGGAACATTTGAATAATCGTGGCAAAACTACGTTTTTCACGGTTTTTAAGAAAATTGAAAGAATTGTCTTATTTTTGAAAGGACGTAGTGCGCTTTCTATTGAGTATATAAAAAAGTTATAAATGTGAAAGTTGTGTAGAATTGGATCTTCTTTAAGATTGTAATTGACAAATAATACGCTACGACAACGGATCTTGAGATATTTAAATATATATATATTGAAAAAGTCCGAAAATTTTGTTGTTTTTTGGCCACAGAAAATTCTTCCTTAAGAAATTTTGTTGGAAAATTCGTTTTTTGCATGCTGGTCTTAGTATATACGATTCGGAAAATAAAAATCTTCTACCTAACCTTTTGTAAGGTAAGGCCCTTTTTTTGGTACATTTCCCTTGGACTATAACATTTCCCGAGACGCCTACATTCTAAAAAAATCATTCGAACCGGTTACATACCATCCTTTGTTAGCCACAGAAGTAAATATTCTCTCCATATTGTAGGTAACGAAGTCTAAATTTTCCTTTAAAAACAAGGGTTTACACTTAAAGATCGGCCGAAAATTCGTTTTCGTTTTCGGCGAAAATCGTTTCTTCCTTCGGAAATTTTCAACATTACTCTGAACGCTCTTTATTTATTGCTATAAACTTCGCTGTTTACAATTATCAGTCATCATTGACTCAAGACGTGAGTGCAAATTACAAAGCAAGCAATGCATGTATTACTAAACTTTGAAGATGCTTTTCCCGTGCTCAGTAAAAGCTGCAGACTTAACAGTAAAAGAAAATTTTTATTTTGAAAACGCAGAGGTGTTTCGAATACTCTTTGAGAAAGTTCTAGTATAGAAGATGTAGGGTCTACACCGGATCCTAGCGATCTGGTGATCTTGCTCCACTTAGGGATTTTTTAAAAAAGTATAAGAGATGATAAAATACAAAAATCATTATAAAAGATAAATCGAGGTATGTTTACCTAAAACATTTTTTAGTTAGATGACATTCGTCTAATTAGAAAACATTCGATGTCGTTGCTGAATTAATTACATTTCATTTCATATGAAAATAAAAAGTGTTGGTCAGAGGCACAGAGAGGCAACTTGGTCCACACGTATAATTAATTAATACTTATATTTAATAAACACGTCTAATTAATTAATAATTCTGTATATTTAATAATTATGTATATTTATGTGTGTCACTTCAAAAAAATTTTGGAGGAGTTTTCGTTTCCGTTTAAGGCCAAAAAAAGGAAGATTACAGAAATTCGGTTTCGGTTGATTCTTAGTTATAATATCGATGAATATTATTTCTTTTTGATTTAGCCTTAAGCTTTAAAAATAATAAAGTTAATAGAATATTATTTCCTATGAAACATTTTTAGGTCTTTTTTTTATACCGAACAGAAAAATTTACATCCCAGAATTAACTATGCACTTTAAAAGTTAAAAATGTATGAGTTGTTAAAAAAAAAACAGAAAATAACTAATTTTTTTCGTACATTATTTTTAATTTACTGATAGTTTTGAAAGTTTTCCAATATTTTTTGAGAGATAGACATTAAAAATTTCTACGATTTACTTACGAATTTATGTGAGGAGAAAAAATTCACAAGACTTCAGATTAATTAAAAAAAAAAATTGCTTTGAAAGCAAGTATCGACAGCAGGTTACTAAAATAATCAGCAACATTCTTGCAGTAATGCAGAATATCATCAAAAATCTCCAAGGTAATGGTAATTCTCAAAACTAGAGAATTTTTTTGTGACTATACTTATTCACGAATCTAAAAAAATAGATAATAGCCAGAAAAAGCGAAGTAAAAAATCACTTACTAATATTTAAAATTGCGATCAAAAATCATTTTTGGAAATTCATCCAAACCTTAGAAAATTCTCCTTGTGTTATGAAGGACGGGATATCACGGTTGGAACATATAAAGATAAATGTTTAAAAACAAAGATGATAATAATAAGAAGAAACTTGATTTTGCAAAAGAATATGAAAAGCAGGATCATATTTTATGGAAGTCCGCAATTTTTCATTTGAGAGAAAATTCACAATTCAAAATAAACAACATACAAATTAAACTGGATATTTCCTTTTATTTTTGCATAGTCATGGTCAAAATTATAGTCGTATTTTTTAGCCCCTGATATGCTATTTCTTTCGAGCAACAATTAAAGTGTAGTCCCTAAAAATAATGTTTCATTACATAAGCCAACCGTAAAACAAAGCGGATGTGTCAATGTACGGTTAAATACTGATCATATCTATACTGCAATTTTTTAATCTTCTACACATCCCACATTTTCAATTTTTACACCATCGTATAGGAGAACAAAGTACTTTTAAATGCAATTTGTTGAAAACTGGATCTCAATTTATTTTTGAGATATTAATTTGTAGTTTTTAAAGCCATTTCTGTAATCTTGGCAACTCAAGTACTGCATTTCAGTAGAAAGTAAAGAGAAAATAGTCACAGAGTTCTAAGTAATAATAAAGATGCGGTATACCGAAAAACGGTTTTCAATATGAAGGTGGTTATCGCTCAAATTTAATTGCCTGTTAAACACTCTACTGCATATTTTTAAACTTCTAAGCATCACACATTTTCAATTTTTATATCGTCGTATTGGGGAAAAAAGTGCTTTTAAACGCAATTTGTTTAAAAACTGCATCTCAATTTATTTTTGTGATATTATTTTTTTTGTAACTTTTAGCGGCATTTGTTTAATGTTGACAACTCAAGTACAGTAGACTTCCTCAAATTCGCAAACGCCTAAAATCCACACATCATTACAGATGTAAACGATGAAACTTTCAGTTCAGATGTAAGGACAAAATTACAGAATTTTTTAGTTTTATATCATTCTGTATGTATTTTAATACGTAATTCTCTATAATATGGCTGAACTCATGGTTTTTCATGAAGGAGATATGAATTTATTTTTGAAAAAAAAATCAAGATGTTGATAATATCACTATCTTTTTATCAAATATATTTATGTATTAATCAAGCTTTTTTGGCTATTAAGACTGGCTAAACTGGAAATAAAACTTCCTTACTGTATAATTTTGATGATTAATAGGGAACCTTTATGAGGCAAGTTTCATTGAATAATTCAAGAAAAATATATCTCATCCATATTTTATTAAATACATTATTAATTATTTACTTGACCTTTGCTTTTAATAATTTAATCAGTTTTTAAATTATCTTACTTTTTATTATTTTAGTCTATTACTTTACTTAATTATTTTAATATTTTACTGCATTAAAAACATTCATTATAATTTCGATTGCATTAGTACATTCAAATTACTGTTTAAAAAATGTAAACAAAGCAATGACCAGAAATCCGCAAAATTCTAAAATTCGCACAACCTCTGGCCCCAAGCTCTGCGGATTTGAGAGAGTTTACTGTACTCCATTTCTATAGAAAGTAAAGCAAAAATACACTAGATTAATTTTAACACAATTATTCTAATTGGTAAACAAATCATATTAGATGCAAATTTCCAACTGGGCGAAAAATGTCCGGACCAGGATTCGAACCCGGGACCTCCTAGCTGAAGCCGCCAGTGCTCTGCCATCTGAGCTATCCCGGACGATTCTGGTCGAACTTTTTCACCCAGCTAACCTTGATGATTACAGCATCTGGTCTGAAACCTGGTTCAGCTCAACAGAATAAATCTCAGGTAATGGAACTCCAGAAATTGCTGGATACGAAATTACACTAGATTAATTTTAACACAATTATTCTAATTGGTAAACAAATCATATTAGATGCAAATTTCCAACTGGGCGAAAAATGTCCGGACCAGGATTCGAACCCGGGACCTCCTAACTGAAGCCGCCAGTGCTCTGCCATCTGTAATCATCAAGGTTAGCTGGGTGAAAAAGTTCGAATCCTGGTCCGGACATTTTTCGCCCAGTTGGAAATTTGCATCTAATATGATTTGTTTACCAATTAGAATAATTTTGTTAAAATTAATCTAGTGTAATTTCGTATCCAGCAATTTCTGGAGTTCCATTACCTGAGATTTATTTTGTTGAGCTGAACCAGGTTTCAGACCAGATGCTGTAATCATCAAGGTTAGCTGGGTGAAAAAGTTTGACCAGAATCGTCCGGAATAGCTCAGATAGCAGAGCACTGGCGGCTTCAGCCAGGAGGTCCCGGGTTCGAATAATGGTCCGGACATTTTTCGCCCAGTTGGAGATTTGCATCTAATATAAAGCAAAAATAGTTGGAAAATGGTAATTATATCTTTTTTGTTGCCATTTTCCCACAACAACTGAAATAAAATGTAATTAAAATACGTGCTATTTTGAAAAAATATAAATGAATGATTTCTGATAAAACATGGAACTACAGTAGACTCTCTTAAATCCGCGACCCTAAAATCTGCGAATGCCTAAAATCCACGTATTTATTTAGATGTAAACAATGAAATTTACAGTTAAGTTTCAGGAACAAAATTCAAGATGGCGCCGAAATCAGCGACTACAGCAATGTTTTTTTTACTAAATTTTTTGTTAATCATTCTCTTTTGGTTATTACAGCTGATTTATTACTAAATAAATTCACATTACTTTTGATTTTGATATAAATTAGCATATCTATATCATGACGTATCGATCTTACGATAACTTTACCACTAGATGGCAGCATAGGGCTTTTGGAATCGAATTGAATCGATTTCATCGGTAATAATTTAATATTTTTCTAAATTTTTATTTTATATAATTCTTTTAATAATTACTTACGTTTAAACTAATAAATTACTTTAATATTTTACTTATTTTAATGTTTCACTTTATTGTAAGCGTTCATTATAATTTCCTTTGCTTAACTACCAATCAAATTAATGTTTCAAATATGTAAACAAATCAATGACCAGAAATACGCAAAATTCTAAAATCCGCACAACCTCTGGTCCCAAGCAGTGCGGATTTGAGGGAGTCTACTCTACCCCTCGGGATTGCACTAACACTCTAAAGCGAAAGCTGAGTTCCCGAGGTGGTCATCGCTGTATTATAAACTACGGTAAACTCCCGACTATCCGGCCTAGTAAAAAAAAAAATGAGGAATGTTGCAAACGGCCGAGACAGGCAAGTTCCCATCCGTAGGAAAGTGCTAACTCAGGACAGGAAAGAGCAAGAAGGGATTGCAGAATGCAATAGAGAGATAGATAGGAAAGGAGGGGGGGGGGGGGTTAAGGCTCGATAGCCTGTTTCGTCATTTGTGCAACAGATGTTAACAAGTGCGGACGTTATTTTCCGCTTATTCTGGTTACTTTCGTATAGTCTTTTGGTGTGCTTCGTGTTTATTTATTGAAGATTAACGAAGTAGGTGTTAAACGAAGAGGGCTAACAGGGAGAAGCAGTCATCTAGCAAGGACTTTTTCAAAAACTAAGTTTTGACTCTTTTATCTTATGCATAACTTTTCATATTTGTGAAATCATTTATTAATAAATAGTTTAATAAGATTTACTAAATTTTTTTTACGAATTAGGCTTACATTTTACGCTAATTTTTTTCTTATTTTGAAACTGTGTGTATTGTATATATAAAATTTATCTTAAAATATGCAACATGCGTATTTAATATAATGGGAGGGGGGGGGGAGCAGGAAGTGAGTAAATATTTATAGAACTCCGGCCTATCCGGCTTTTTTGTTATCCGGCCTACCCTTCCGCCACATTAGGCCGGATAGTCGGGAGTTTATTGTATATTTAATTTTAAGTATTTATTACAAACGCATGAAGGCATATGAATCATTAGATAGCCGATTTTGTTTCTCGAGTTTTTCGAATGACGAGATCTCTTTTTTTTGGATCTGTGTATTATTCAGCGATAGTGACATCCTATGCTTACTTTTCTGTAGATGTTGTTTAAGATTGGATTGTTAATTTGGAATTTTTCAGCGGATGCGAATAACATTTTATACAAAATAAAAGTGTGAGTTTTAAGTCTTAAAACTGAAATATGGTTTGTACTATCTATATTTATATATGCATACATTTTTTTAATCGGGGGCGGCACTAAATTCTGCAAAAAGCAGAATTCCTGTTTTCTAGTTCATTAAATATGTTTTTGCCCTACTAGAGGTGAATAAATTGACTCCAAAATAAAAATAATTCTCTAAGTTACCACTAGATGACATTATTTCGCAAAACTTTGCAACAAAATGTTTATTTGGGTTAGATTTTTGCTGAAATGTCGGTTACTGGTTAGGTGTCAATAACTGGGAGTTTCACCCTTACTATATATTTATTACTGCGTGTTCTCTATTGAAATGCTACGCACAATATTTGATACTGTAAGAGCTAATTTTGTTTAAGTGCGTTTTAATAGTGTTAAACTATTTCAAACAGAACGAAACTAATGTATGTTATTGAAATTCACGACATCTTGTTCTCTATGAAAAATGGATTTTAAAACGTTTATGGTTACTTCGCAGGTCCTTACTAAAAACTGATAGTGGATAAATTATTTTCTATTCGAATCTGTTGTTTGCAGTTGATTTTAATGACGTCGTACAACTTCAACTTATCCACATTTATATGACTATATAAGAGATTGCATATCCGTTTTTTGCACGGGAGTAAATTTTTAAGATGCATAAAGCAGCTACAGTGTTCGAGAAATGCATGAAGTTTAAAAATAAACAACAGATGCCTCTCAGATTGAAAATATGTTTCCTATTAAAATGGTATATATAGTGCATATTCAAACTTCATAGGGTCAGAGCTCTTTTTAGGTGCGTTCGTAATTATGTAAATACATAGCAATAGTCGTCGTTCAGTCCGTCTGTCTGTCCGTCCGCATATAACAGAGCAAAAACTACCCAACCGAATGGTCTGAAATTTTAAATATATGATTGTTGCAAAATTTTGTTGAGCCATTTCAAATTTTATCAAAATTGGATGTATACTTTAATTACAGGGACAGTCAAAAGTTTTTCTTTACATTACGGCCAATGGGAAAAATTATTGCAAGTGAATTTTAATGATGTTACAGCCTTCCGAATGGTCTGAAATTTTAAATATATAACTGTTGCAAAATTTTGTCGAACCATTTCCAATTTTATGAAAATCGGATGTATAGTTTAATTACAGGGACAGTCAAAAGTTTTCCGTTACATTACGGCCAATGGGAAAAAATTATTGCAAGTGCATTTTAATGATGTTACAGCCTTCCGAGTGGTCTGAAATTTTAAATATATAATTGTTGCAAAATTTTGTCGACCCATTTCAAATTTTATGAAAATCGGATGTATAGTTTAATTAAGGGACAGTCAAAAGTTTTCCGTTATATTACGGCCAATGGGAAAAAATTATTGCAAGTGCATTTTAATGATGTTACAGCCTTCCGAGTGGTCTGAAATTTTAAATATATAATTGTTGCAAAATTTTGTCGACCCATTTCAAATTTTATGAAAATCGGATGTATAGTTTAATTAAGGGACAGTCAAAAGTTTTCCGTTATATTACGGGGAATGGGAAAAAAATTATTGGAAGTGCATTTTAATGATGTTACAGATCCACTTATGAAGCGCAAAAAAATATACATTCAGTACAATATAGGGTGCAAAAAATAATTATAAAACTAGTTATAGTACGAACGCACCTCATTTGCCACGTTTGACGAGCAATTTCCAACTTGTTTTTAGGCGCGTTCGTAATTATATAAATACGTAGCACCTATAGTCGTCGTTCGATCCGTCTGTCTGTCTGTCCGTCCGTATGTAACAGAGCAAAAACTACCCAACCAAATGGTCTGAAATTTTAAACATATAATTGTAGCAAAATTTTGTCGAGTCATTTCAAATTTTATAGAAATCGGATGCATAGTTTAATTACAGGGACAGTCAAAAGTTTTCCGTTACATTACGGCCAATTGGAAAGAAATATTTCAAGTGCATTTTAATGATATTACAGCCTTATCGAACAGAATGAAATTGATATGGACTTATGAAGTGCACTAAAATATACATTCAGTACAATATGCGGTGCAATTTTTTTTTATAAATCTAGTTATAATAGGAACGCACCACATTTGACGTGCAATTTCCAGCTTGTTCTTTTTATTAACTTCGAAATCATAAATGTCATATTAGAAAATAAAATATATTGTAACCTATAAATTTCTTAACGGAAATCGATTTCTAAAAGTTTCAAAAGGGGGTGGACAATGATATTTTATAAGATTAAAAGCGCGCTTAATGCTTTTTAACACTTTCCAACAAAGTTGAAAAGTGTTTATGCATTCAGTTTGTCTGGCCGTTTGTCCACGCTCTAACTCCCGTAAATATACTCGGATTTTCAGGCAATTGATAAACGTTATTTAGGGTCACCAAGGCATGTTTGGTATTTTATATGAAGTATGTGGGATTAATAGTTCATTTACAGGGGCACTCAAAAGAATTCCGTTACATTATAGTCAATGAGGAAAAATCGTTTGCAGTGTATTTTAATGATTTTACGCTATTTCAAGTGCATTGAAGTTGATATAAATCACTTAATTTCACTTCAAGATGGGGCAAGATGGACTTCAAGATGATACAATAGGGCAATACAATATATACAGGGCTGATCACAGAATTCGGATAATTTTCCGATTATAGATGGGAACAGCTTAAATTTGGGTTTACAAGTGTGTTATGCGTTTCCATACGGTTGAATTAGACATAATATTTTACCTTCTTAAACGGTGCAGTTTTGTATGTGTTGGAAAGTGTTTCATAATCTATGCTCGACGTATGATTTTTTCTTTTTTGTTTGCCTTCAAATAGATATTGAGTTTCTACATATGCAGCTATTTTTTTCTACTTTGAAAAAAGGGCAAATTAGTGTATTTTTAGAGTATTTTAGGCGCATCAATATAAAAAATATTATTTAACAAATTAGCGTATTTTTATTATTGTATTTGATTTGGCAGGGTCTGTGTAAGGGTTGTCGAGCATCGCTCGTAGGGAGCAGAACCATGGCCAATTTAACTATAGCACTCATAATAATATTGCTGCAATTTCTGTAAGCGTGTTATGAAACAAGTAAGTGTGATGACAGATCGCACAGAGGGTTTTCGTTTAGTATTTCTTTCAAAACAATTTATCCTTTAATTAATAAACCCAAATTGTTAATTTATAATTATTAAATCCTTACATAGATCGGGAGGACATAGGAGAGCGAGGATGGAGGTAGGGAGAGTGTGAAGAATAACATTATTGGGCACATGGGCTTTGATTTAGGATATTACATGACATATCGTAGATTAAATTTGAAGTTTGCGAATTTTTTTTCAATAGCGCCCCCTAGCGAAAGAAAGACAAAAATGGAGTGGGTGCTTAGTAATGTATAGGTCAAGAGCTTTAAAATGATGTGTCACATGAAAAAGTACATTTTCTGCACCCCGCCACCCCACACGGGGGAATGTCCCTAACTGTCTGGGGTCGAAATAGACCCCAGAAACATGTCGGGCTCGACGTGATACCCTCTTCGGTCGAGTTTATATAAATCGATTTTTAATGGATTTTCCCGCTTCGAGATGGAATTTTCGAAAAAAATTTATAACTTCTGAAAGGGAAAAATGTTTTGCGTATGCGTCGCAATCAAGTTTTTAGGACCGGTAGATTTTAAGATACGTGTATGTTTGCAGAGGCGGATTAACTATCACCCGGGCCGTAGTCTTGGATTTTTTGCGGGCTCCCTTCCCCTCCATCAAAGAGGGGAAGTGTATATATACCGGCTGATATATACACGTCTGCTCAATTATCTCATAAATCACTGCTGATAGAAACATTCCAAAAGTATCGAAATCAAGTACAGCTTTTATATGGCATTTGTTTTACAAGTGGCTGTACACATATTGAAATAGGAAATTTAATTTTCATACCGTTTCATTGTCTTATAAATCATATTTAGAAAAATTTTACTCTTTGTCTAAGAAGGACATTAAAAAAAACTTTTACGATCGAAACGTACCAGAATATGAATTTTATGTATTTTCAGTGTTTTCTGACGCTAAAAACAGAAAGAAGCACTATTAGTGCAGGTAAAATTTGAAACTTCGTGAAATTCAAAACATAAAGCTGACAGTTTTGGTCGTAAAAAAATGGGACTTTTTTAAATCTTCTTATTAGATGGAGGACAACAGTTTTATAGGAAACAGGGACCATATAAAAAATTAAATTTAATATGTTAATATGTATATAGCCCTATCTTAAAAAGAATACTGTATCTAAAAGCTGTACTTGATTTGTATATTTTTTGCAATAGGAAGTATGTTTCTATCATCATGTATGTAAGAGATAATTGGCAGATACCTATTTTGAATAAATCGGTATTCTAAGATTATTATTAATCTTTTGCGAACTTTTTTTTAGAATGAATTTACAGTAAGAAAAACAAATTAATGTACTATTTTCATATACACATTTATGTGGTGTCTCTAACCTCGAAAGAATTTAATTAGTTTAACAAGGAATTTTACTAGAATAAATTTCACATTGCATATTAAAGCTATTCTCAATTCCAAAGGAGCTACTTTCTGACACATTTCTGAATTCATTTATGTTCGGAAACGCATGAAATTGCCAGGTGTTGTCATTCAGAAACTATGTAATCGAATAACGTTTTTCATTTTTTAGGGAAGGCAAATCTTTCGGAAAATACTGTCAAATTGACGTTTTGAAGCCGAATTTACGTACACGACAAGGAGAAAAACCGGTCGTAATGTGACAAAAATCGTTTATAACTAGATAAGAAATTTATTTATTTAAAAAATGTCATTCGATCCCGAATCGGTTCAATACTCAGGCTTGAAAATTTCATAGCTTACGTTTAAATATGAATCAGAATATGTGTCAGAAAGTTTCGAGTTGTAGAGAAGGGAATCTAAGCACCGCTTTAACTTTGCTTTAATATTGGAGATTCAATGTCCATTAAAAAAATATTTTTTGCTAGAATTTTTTGTTTTCTGTCACTTACTTTACAGTTGTAATAAGTATGTCTTGGTACTTTTTACGGATAAGTTTGCTTTGTGCTAAAACATAAGAAATGTCCATAAACCGTAACCCCATGCCATGCTTCTTCTCGGATATATTTCAAAGTGTGAGAGATTTTTTTCAGAAAATGAATCACCTCAGGGTATGTTTGGTTACAACTTTTTCAACTTTCTCTTCATCCAAATAAAAACAATGCTATAGAAATATGAAGAAACTACACACACATTTGCATTCCACCAGACAATTGCTTGCGTGAATTTGTTTTTTCCAGTATTTTCATCATACATATTATTTTACTGTTAGTTTTACGTTTTATTTGTTGCTTATATGAAGCAGTGCAGATTATTAAATTTATTCTACTTCAAAATCTTGAAACGAAACATTAAATCAAATCTCCTTTGACATAAAGATCTAAGAGTTTTATCCCTTTATTTAAATTAAGTTGCTCATTCTTAAATTTCAGACCAATTTGAATAATTAGGTTTAATACTGAATTTCAAATGATAGGAAATATCGCGCAGCTCAGTGATTCCATTTTACTTTGAAGTCTTCTTCTTTCATTACATGAATCAATTTTTGTCCTGAATTACCAGCAAAATCAAATAAGTACCCGAGTCTAGTCACTAATAATTATAGACTTTGTCTAACTAAATATAAAGTTTTTTTTTTAAATTTTGTAGGTTAGTTCTTGCATTATAATTATAGTAGCACTCATAAACTTTTAATACACAGACAGAAATCGTTACAAAAACAGTTAAATCATATTCAGGATATCCCAAAACGTATAAATCTAGGGCTGGCTTTAAAGGGTTGCAGTTGCAGGGGAGCTCGGATGACCGACCAAAGAGCTAAAATTTAATGGGCGAAAATACACAAAATTCTTGATTAAAAATTAAAAGCTTCTTTAAAAGATATTCGTAAAGTTGCTTACAAAATCTTGCTCTGATTCTCGTGGCTCTGTGTAAATCTATCACAAATTGGAAGGCGAAAAAGTTCAAGACTTTTCATGGAAATAGAATAAATTGAAAATGGAGTAGCGTTTTGAATACAATCCGTGTGTTAATAACTTTCAAAATTCTTTAAACGTGTGCAACAAAGAACATTGCACATCATTCCTATTTTAAATTAAATATTAGCCCAATATGGAGAAGAAAAAAAAGAAACAAAATTTTAGTTCCGGGGCCCCTTTTATCCGGGATGCGTTTTGAATACAACCTACGTGTTAATAACATTCAAAATTCTATAAATTAATGGAACAAAGAATGTTGCACAGCATTTCTCTTTTGTATTAAATATTAGCCCAATATGAAGGAAAAAAACAAACAAGAAATCTTAGTACTGGAACCCCTTTTTTTCTGGGCCCCTAGGTTCAGCCTACTCAACATAATGGGTAATCCGCCTACCTAGTACATTTAGAGCTCTAGTAGCTGGGCGAAATTATGGCAACCCTCCCCCTTTTTTGCGAAAACCGTTGTGGTTTGATTAAAATCAATGCTTTAGTTGTATTGTGAATCTTTTCCCATTGTTTTAAGTGGGGTTTTTATTAACTAGTAAATCTACAGATCAAGAGCTTCAACGTCATCTCTTTCTCTGCAACTCATTGTTTTTAGCACGTTTTGCGTAATATTAATCTTTCTATAAAAACGCAATTTAAAGTTTTTAAATTGCATAAACATTTATAAAAGTAAAAAATATTTCGACAGTTTCAGACATTAGAAGAGTTAAATTAAACACGTTGTTATGTAATGATATTCTGAAATTCTCACGAGCTACTTATTTTGGTAATTTTTATGTAATAAAGCAGATTTCTTCAGGGGGTCTCTGCCCCCCTGAACACCCCGTTGTGTAATTTATTTTACATTTGTAATTTTCTATTGATTGAGTTAATGATTATCACATATCTTCGGTTTCTTTTTACACTGCGATTTATAAGGATAAGCAACAGTTTGGACAAGCATTTTACGTTATCCTAATATCCATACAGCAGTATTTACTTGCCTGCTAACTACAAACACCTGTATCTGATGGATAAAGAACTTTTGGAAATGTAAACTGAGACATCTAATTTTGAAATCTAATACCTTTATAATTTTTGTTTCCCAAAAATAGTTTTGATTGCCATTCTGCAATATTTATATCTAAGATCTAATCTAAATATCTAAAAATGTACTCTATAGGATTAACTTACTAAAATCACCCTAAAGTAGGGGAACTTCTAAACCTAACGGTTAATAATTTATCATCGTGTCCACTTCCAATTGACTAAATAGATAAGTGGCATTCTCACATCTTTTGACTTATAAGTTCCTGAATAATAATTTTTATTTTAGTACATATTCTCGTGGACATTTTTATTTCATATACTGGGGAGCATCCCAGTGCATGACTGCATAACAATATTAACGAGATCAATAAGTTTTGGACGATATTGGGGGGTTCAAATATCTAGGAAACTCCTATACCGTCCCGTGTCCCTGATGATGATTTTTAAGTTTGGAGCTGTCTATATAAAATTGTTTCAATAAAAATAATTCTATGTATTTTTTTTCCTAAACTGGGACAATTGTTGTATATAAATATGTAGCAAAAAAATTAACCTTCACACATTTTTACGGTTGATATTACTTTTTAAACTCTGTCCCTGGGTTTTAGATTCCTTACCGTCCCTCTTGTTAAATTACACAGAAAATCACTTCAGATGCAGTCACAGAATTTTTGTCAACTTTTTTCTCATGCAGAAGTATGATAGAGAAAGAATGGCTAAAATTCTTTGACAGGAAATTTACCGCAGAATTTAAATCATCATTTAAATATCAATTCCAAGCATGGTGGCTTTATTGGTAGTCTTACCATCCCCAAGGTTTGTTCCTGCACTTTTCAAGGTAAATTTTTTTTTTTAATTTAATCCAATGTAAATAATTGTTTCTAAAAATCAATTAACATTGTGGCTATCACTGAATCTTAAAAGGATTGGCCAAAAAACGGGTGGTAATTTTCCTTACCGTCCCATCCTTACCATCCCTTTTTTTTCCCATTACCGTACCTTTTAGGTAGCTTTTATTACAAAAAGCTACCTATTGCAGCCGTTCAGAGGAAAGCGATTTCAAAAATATTTGGTATATTTTCGTCGATCATGATCCCCAGACCCCGGAACCACACTCCGTTCAAAATTGACACATATATATATATATATATATATATATATATATATATATATATATATATATATATATATATATATATTTCAGCTTATAGCTTTTTTCTCACAGAAAACAACCGATTTGCTTATATCATTGAATTCTGTACTCTTGAAAACGTAATTCAATATATAAGTTTTTCAATTTTTTTCGGAATCCATATTCTTCTCTTTTTTTTTCTTCCATGTTAATTCTTGTAATTAGGTATAAGGTACTTTATTTTATACACGCAGTTCTATATTGTTGGTTTGTGGCGCATTTTGTTGTCAATCATTCATAATATTGCGGTTTTTGATGATGGTCGGTAATGTTTAATTAATGGTTATATATATATATATATATATATATATATATATATATATATACTAGCCCTGGTCTACCCTACTCATTTAATAGTAATTTTAAAGTTTTTTTTTTCTGTTTTTAATAGTCACGTGAAAATAAATTTGTAATCGTTAGGAAATATTATTCTTTGCGCTGTTTTTAAAATTGAAAACAATCTCTATAATAATAGCCTAAGTCATGTGACTATCATCAACAGCTCCAGGAGGATCCCTTCGTTTTTTATATTCCAGGCGGCCATTTTGGTACTTTAATGTTAGCCAGCCACAAGTCGCCGAATATTATTCTATCCCCATTATTTCGTTTATATTATAATAGTCCAAGTCATGTAACTGCCATAAACAACGGGCTGATTCCTTCGCTTTTCATAAGAAAGGTTTCCATTTTGATTAAAGAATCAAAATAATTTTTTCGAATAAAACTACATAAAATTTGCCATGATCACAAAGAATTCCTGGTACTTTTATGTTAGCCGGGTGAGAATCTCGCCAATAGCTTTTTTTTTAACTCACCAGTTAGCATTTCTTTATTTTTAAAGTGGTAAATTAAAACGGTGCTACTTGGTTATCCCATCGATCAAAAATCTGTCGCCAAACTATAAGATTAAATGCCAATAATGGTTGATCGTAAATGTCACATTCACTTGACTTTAAGGAAGTTACAAATGTTCACGCCATCAAGTGATTTTTATTTCGACGTTTTATTTGTATTTTTATTAATGTTATACTAATTTATTTGTTGTTTTGTTATTTAAAATAAAAAAAATATGTCAATTTGTATAATTTGGCGAAATTGGTCGACGGGAGAAGTAATAACATTAAAACGTTGCTTTGACGTGGAAATTAAATCTCATGATTTGTTGCATTGTCACATACGCACCGGGTTTGGCGTGATTTTTTTTTTACGACAATTTGGCGAAAACCTCGTTTTCAAATACCTGTTACATATGTATTTTTAAATTATTTTCTGTTATTTTTAAAATGAAATAACAATAAATAAAAAAAATATTAATAACTATAGAACAATACAATTTATAACATTTTTTGTAAATAAAAAGAAAATAAATTCAAATAAACATTTATTAATAAATAAGCAACAATAGCCGGGTTACCATGTCAGGCAAAATAACGCTATTTTGGCACCAATTAGGTACCCCGTTGCGTATATGACATCTGTGTCTAATATTTTTCTTTTCGTTTCGTTTAAAAAAAGAATGAAGTAAAAGCCATTTATTTTAAAGGTTTCAATTTTAAATGAAAGTTTTGTATTAAATAAAATGATAATGCAGCAATTGAATATACAAATTGAATTCTGAATAAAAGTAACATGATGCATTTCTTAGCATACATTGAAGGGAGGCCAAACTCGTCGCCAAATTAATTTAAAATAACCTTTTCTAAAATATGAAAAAAAAATCTGTTAAGATTAAAATTTGAGTTGCCATCATTAGAAAAAAAGTATTTAAAAATAGAAAAAAAATTAATATTTCGAAAATAATTCGAATTTTAAAATTCTAATACCAGTTTTGAGATCTGTGGATTTACGGATTTTTTGTGTTAATTTCATCGCAAAGTATACCATATTTTAGGAGAAATCACCGTGAAACGTAATCAGTTGTTTAATCAGTCGTTTCATAGAATCGTTACATAAATTCGTTTCAATTCGATTCACTAGGATTTTATATATACTAGTTGCGTAGCAATCCGTTGTGTTGCTTTTGAATTGCATGAGCCAATCGGTATTTTTGCGAAAAATGAAATATTAACTTTATTGTAAATTTAGAAAGCCATTACAATATTCATTTTATTAAACACAATATTTCAAATAATAAGTTATATTTACAATTTAAGTCAAAAGCTTTCCCAATAAAAATGCAGATATGTTATAACTTTATTTGCTTAGAGCTTTTCGCTCTTCCAAGATTTTGCTTCGAATTTAGGAGCTGGTAGAAATGATGTCATTTGGGTCATCTTATACAAAAATGAATTTGTTTGGACGAATTTATTCAGAAGCATTTTATATTTATGAATTAAAATAAATATTTAGAGAATTATTTTTTTCTCGCTAAAACATTTAATTTTTAATGTCCGCTTCTGAAATGTTTTATTAGCCATCTTAAGGGAATAGTTGAAAATCTACCTTTCGACTTTAAATTAAATTAAAATAACGTACGATGTTTTTTTCTTTTGACGTCAAAAGAATTTATCTCAATATTCCAGTCGAGAGTCGAATTTGTGTTTCTAATATAAACGGATTCCCGAAGCTTGAATATGTGTCAGTTTGTATTTCGTGAAAATTTCTTGAAAACTACACTAATGTTTTCACTATTTAGTCAAATAAACGTTAATTTCAATTTAAAAATGATTTCAAACAATGATACCTAATAATCCTTGTCATTTTCCCTTTTCTTTCTTTTATCCACAAAAATGGAGCAATTTTATTTTCCATCATTACAGAAATGTCATTAAAAATAACGTAAAAAATGTTATCTCGAAAACTAATCAAATTTTAAAATTCTACGACCACTTTTCACATCCTCGGACCCATGTGGATACCTGGCCTTAATTTGATTACCCAACATTCCATATTCTAGGAGGAACAACTGTGAAATACAAACGGATAGTCACTTTTTAATATAATAGATTGATGAAGTTTTAATTTCGCTATAAAAATTAGTCAGGGACAAATGCTGAATTATTTATATTATTTTAACTGCAAATGGCTTATTTCGTAATGGAGCCTGTACGCAATGGATATAGATTAAAACACATTATACTTGAAAATTATTTAAAAAGACATAATAAATAAATAAATTAAGATAAACTTTTCAAGCAAATTGCATTTGAATGTAGATTTTTTCCCTATATAACGGGTGTAGAAATTGAAGATGCGCGATGTTTAGAAATTCAAAAAATTGCAGTAGTAAAGATTGCAAAACCGACATTTAATCGTCAAGCGTTGCCATTCGCAAAATGACGTCAGCCTTACGCACAGACATATTTTTCCTTTATAATATAGATAGATTTTCAAACGTATTCCGTTTGTCAGCTAAAACTTTGCATGTGAAAATGTATTCTTTTGACTTGAGGTTCTAATTTCAGTACCGCGAAGTACAAATTCCAGAAACTGATATCTTTTAGATGTATTCGTGTAAAAATATATAGTTTTATCAAAGAAAAGGATTGTTTCTTTTAAATATGGCACTTACTGAAGCATTACGCCAAGTGTCTCAAATTCGGTATCAGCCGAATGAAAATATATTGTGACATTAATTTTATGAGCGAAAATGTTTTTTAAATAGTGACGTCATTTTCTGTTCAGACTTAAAATAAAGTTATTTTTAATTGTAATGAGTAAATGGTATCATTAAGAATAAATAAACCCCAGTATTTCTTTTTTCTGCAACAGTGGAAATAATACGATTGCTACCATTTTGATGAAATTAAAAAAAAAAACTTTTCAAATTAAATTAAAAATATAAAAGTGGAAATATTTAGAAAAATAGCTAATGCGAGGACATCTACAAATGAACAGCTTTCATTTAAAAAAAAGAATTATTATCAAAATTGGTACAGTAGAAAGTTCAGGGAAGATGCCAAAAAAGCTATCTTGTGTTTTCAATGTATAGATTATTTTTTTCTCTTTTACTTTAACAGTTGCCTAGCAACTCTATTTCATACAAATTATATTTAAAAGCACATATTTTTCCCAATTCGGCTCTAAAAATTCAAATTGTTCGATTACATATATGTTAAATACGTGCTTTTTTATACATTATTCTTTTATTTATTTATTAATGAAGCTTTAATTTCATTGTAGAAAATTAGCGGGAGAGAAATTCTGAACTTTTTTTATGTGCAAATTGTTTATTAATATTTCGCAATGAAGCTGGCACGGCAAAATCATTTAATTGATAAATAAAAGCGAAATAAAGCCAAAACTCACTGGGTTTTATAACAGACGATATTCTTGACATAGCACGTATTTTAATTTCAATTTTTTTCGGTTTTTATGAGAAAATGGCAACAAAAAGATACAGCAATCTACTATTTTCATTTCCCCCACCTTTAGTTACAACATGACTTTCAACAGAAATGGAGTACTTCAGCTGCCACAATTACAAAAAATGTAATAAAAACTACAAAAAAATTAATAACTTAAAATTAAATTGAGATACAGATTTCAAACAAATTGCATTTAAAAGAGCATTTTTTTTTCATTATACGGCGGTGTAAAAATTTAAAATGTGCGATGTTTAGAAGTATAAAAATTTGCAGTAGAGAAAATTACAAAATCAAAATTTTATTTCAAATTTCAAAGGTTGCCATGCGCAAAATGACGTATGCGTTACGCACAGATATGTTTGTCCTTTATAATATAGATAGGGTAGATTAAAAACAGAAACTTACTTGTACACTTTAGGAAGATATGACTTTGGCAGAAGAACTTGCCCGCCACAACTAACCATCGATTCAGCGAAAAAGGCCGCAATTCTCCGTCCTTTGTCCTCTGCTTTGTTGATAACATTCTGGACATTTTCGGCGTATTTGTGACCGATTTCATCACTGTCATAGTCATCAGTAGTAAATTCTCCTCTGTAACTGCATGGCAGAGCAGCCTAAAACGAGACAGAATACAACTATACACATTTATGCATGAAAGGATAAAAATAAATAAATAAAAATAAATCCCTTTTTAACAGGTAAAACCCTTTTTTAAATTCAGAATTTAAATTAAATTTTAGATCAGGAAACCCAACTTATTTTCCATACATTCTTAAATCAAATAATTAAAAACAGTTTACTCATCATAAAAATCGTTGACACTAATTGGTATTTATAAAACAGATTTGGAAAAGAAATTACCCTTGTTGACATAAGACAGTCATCATAAAATGTATTAAATTATCTTAAAATACTTATAAAAGTAATAAATATCTGTTGAGTCAAGAAATAACCAAATTGTAAACAACAAAAGATTAATTTCAGAGCAATAAATCAAAGTAAGTATGTTTAAAGTACAAAGTTAAATTAGTGTCAAAATAAAATATTGATGATTACATTATAAGAGATAAATCATAATTAACTTTTGTCTGATTGACAGTTCATACTATGATTACCTCATAAATAATATTTAACATTAAATCTAATTTTAAAATTCTAATACCAGTTTTGAGATCTGTGGATCAATACGGATTTTTGGTGTTAATTTCATCGCAAAGTATTCCATATTTTAGGAGAAATCGCCGTGAAACGTGATCAGTTGCTTAATCAGTCGTTTCATAGAATCGTTACATAAATTCGTTTCAATTCGATTCATTAGGATTTTATATATATAGGGTAGATATCTGACCTCGTATTTATGAACCGATTTTGATGTAATTCGGTGTGTAGATAGTACATACCAATGTCTCGACCGAGTTCGTTGGCCAGCTTCATCCGCCATTTTGTTTCAAAATGGCGGCCATTTAAAATTTTTAAAAAAAATTAAAATTTGAAAATGGAAAAATATTTTTTTGTTATGTATTTGACCTTTATACAAAGATTCCGGAGCAGTTTTTTTTTCGTCGTCTATATCTTAAAAAATGGCTGAGTTGAAATGGTTGATTTTGAATTTCTAGCGTGGCTGACATTTTGAAAGTCTTTAATTTTGTCACGCGATAAAAGGCGTATTTATGAACCGATTTGGATGTAATTTCGTTTATACATAGTACATACCAATGTCTCGACCGAGTTCGTTGGCCAGCTTCATCCGCCATCTTGTTTAAAAATGGCGGCCATTTAAATTTTTAAGAAAAAATTTAATTTGAAATGTGGTACCAAAAAATTGAAAATTGAAAAATATTTTTTTTTATGTGTTTGACCTCGATAAAAAGATTCGGGAGCAGTTTTTGTTTCGTCTATATCTTAAAAAATTGCTGAGTTATAGCCATTTTGAATTGCTAGCGTGGCTGACATTTTGAAACGTCCTGATTTTTGGCACGTGATAACGGGTGTATTTTTGAACCGATTTGGATGTACCTTGGTGTGTACATAGTACATACAAATATCTCGACCGAGTTCGTTGTCCAGCTTCATCCGCCATCTTGTTTCAAAATGGCGGCCATTTAAAAATTTTTAAAAAATTTTAAATTTAAAATGAGATACCAAAAAATTGGAAAATGAAAAAGATTTTTTCGTATGTGTTTGACCTTAATACAAAGATTCCGGAACAGTTTTTGTTTCGTCTATATCTAAAAAAATGGCTGAGTTATAGCATTTTGAATTTCTATTGTGGCTGACATTTTAAAACGACCTGATTTTTGTCACGCGATAACGGGTGTATTTATGAACCGATTTGGATGTAACTTGGTCTGTACATAGTACATACCAATGTCTCGACCGAGTTCGTTGGCCAGCTTCATTCGCCATCTTGTTTCAAAAGGGTTGCCATTAAAAAAATAATAAATTTAAAATTTAAAATGAGGTATTAAAAAATTGGAAAATGAAAAAGATTTTTTTTATGTGTTTGGCCTTGATACAAAGATTCCGGAGCAGTTTTTGTTTCTGAAAATTTGTTATTTTGTTTATATCTTAAAAAATGGTTGAATTATAGCACTTTGAATTTCTAGCATGGCTAACATTTTGAAACGATCTTGTATTTGTCACGCGATAACACACGTATTCGCCTATTTCGATGTAAGAAGGCATGTGGATAGTATACATCAATATCTCGACCAAGTTCGCTGGCCAGCTTCATCAGCCATCTTGTTTCAAAATGGCGGCCATTAAATTAAAAAAAAAATGATATTTAAAGTGAGGTGCATAAAAATTAGAAATTGAAAAAGGTTTCTTTCTTAAGTATTTGACCTTGATATAAGGATTCAGGAGCATTTTTTGTTTGTCTTTATCTTAAAAAATGGCTCAGATATAGCAATTTCAATATCTAATGTGGGTGACATTTTGAAAAATCTGATTTTTTGCCTGCGACAGCACTCGTATATATTAATCGATTCCGATGTGAGTGAGCATGTGCACAACAATTACTAAGGTCTCGACCAAGTTCACTTGTTAGTCTCATCCACCATGTTGTCTCAAAATGGCAGGCACTTTAAGAAATCGCCGAATTTGGCAGCCAAATATAAGTTACTTTAAATAAAAGCAGCTTGGATAAAGCTGACTAATTTCGCGAAATTCTCATTCATAATGATTTAGTATTGATAAAAATTAGTATTGAATCTCCTATATTCGGTTTCCACTAAATTGAGCTTCGTGTGTTTGAATAATATAAGTTGGCTTTTTTAAAATAAGGAATATGAAAGCTACCTCTTCCTCCCGGCACTATCCGGAAGGACTTTTTTCCTTACTATCCCTTCTTTAACACCCCTTTAAGACAATGCTATACCAAAAATTTTTACTAAAAATACTACATTGTTATTATTTTTTATTTGAATGTCCTGTGGGTACTATGAAAATTCATCATAAGTAAAAACTAAGAAGAAAATAAAAGTTGCAGTGCTAAAATGGTAAGGAAAATGAAACTCGCAAGTTTAACTTAAACCTCAGTTAAATAAAAAAAAATTCGCTGCTCACCATTTTTCTTTATTTTGAATCATTAAGGCATAGAATCGGCGATAGAATCGATAGAATCGATAGAATTCTATTGATGCTGGATTTAATTAAATTTCGTGTTTGCCCATGTCGGTGGCTCACGATAAATATTCCATCTTGTGCTGCGTTTGTAGCCTTGCTAACATATAATAGTAAGAAATTTTCCAGGCTGGGTATCGTTCCATGTGGTTTAGTCGGTAGAACGTCAGTGCGCTATACTGATGGCCCGGGTTCGAGTCCCGGCATAGAATCTTTTTCACTATGTTGGCCCTTTGCGCCTCTTAAGCAATTACTTTGAAATTTGATTTTCATTTGAAATATTGTATGCAAGGCGAATGTTTCTCTCTGGAATAATTTCCATGTATTAATATAGTTTCTATGGATGCTGGATTTAATTAAATTTCGTGTTTTCCCCATGTCGGTGGCTCACGATAAATATTCCATCTTGTGCTGCGTTTGTAGCCTTGCCAACATATAATAGTGAGAAATTTTCCAGGCTGGGTATCGTTCCATGTGGTTTAGTCGGTAGAACGTCAGTGCGCTATACTGATGGCCCGGGTTCGAGTCCGGCATGGAATCTTTTTCACTATGTTGGTCCTTTGCGCCTCTTAAGCAATTACTTTGAAATTTGATTTCCATTTGAAATATAGTATGCAAGGCGAATGCTTCTCTCTGGAATAATTTCCATGTATTAATACAGCTAACTCTGTCAAAAACCTTGTCAATGCAAATGTTGTAGAGCTTAAAATTCTGAGTAAAATGAGTACCTACACTTAATATTTTTGTTGAACATTAAGGTCACAATTACAGTTTAAAGTTTTAGAGCCATGGTCAGGGGGTTGAACTCAGAATTAATTAAGGGTAAACTGGAAATTGTTTTAATCCCTTCAATTTAGGTCTAAAATGAACGTGACTATGTTTTCTTCCTCGTACTTGGGGGAGTGTTAGAAAATATGTACATATTTATTTTCGAAAAACACGTTTTTTTTAGTTTCCTTAACAATATCTCAAAACAGCTAACTCTATAAAAAACATTGTCAATACAAATGTTGTAGAGATTAAAATTCTGAATAAAATGAGTACCATCATTAATATTTTTGTTCAACATTAAGGTCGCAATTCTATTTCAAAATTTTGCCTTAATCGCTAATCAATAGCTAAAAGCCAGGAGAGACCAAGTTAACTTAACAATATCTCAAAATAGCTAACTCTATCAAAAACATTGCTCTATAAAAACATTGTCAATACAAAAGTTATAGAGCCTAAAATTCTGAGTAAAATGAGTACCTACACTTAATATTTTTGTTCAATATTAAGGCCGCAATTTGAGATATTGTTAAATTAACTTGGTCTCTCCTGGCTTCAAGCTCTTGATTTGAAAAATTTTGAAATAGAATTGCGACCTTAATGTTGAACAAAAATATTAATGATGGTACTCATTTTATTCAGAATTTTAAGCTCTACAACATTTGTATTGACAATGTTTTTTATAGAGTTAGCTGTTTTGAGATATTGTTAAGGAAATTTAAAAAAAACGTGTTTTTCGAAAATAAATATGTACATATTTTCTAACATTCACCCAAGTACGAGGAAGGAAACATAGTACATTCATTTTAGACCTAAACTGAAGGGATTAAAACAATTTCCAGTTTTCTCCTAATTAAATCCGAGGTCATCCCCTGATGATGGGTCTAAAACTTTGAAATAGAATTGTGACCTTAATATTCAACATAAGTATTGAGTGTAGGTACTCATTTTACTCAGAATTTTAATCTCTGCAACATTTGCATTGACAATGTTTTTGACAGAGGTAGCTGTTTCGGGATATTGTTATGGTATGCAAAAAAACGTGTTTTTTGACTATAATTCTATACATATTTCCTAACGCTCACATAGTATGAGGGAGAAAACATAGCATATTCATTCTAGACCTAAACAGAAGGGATTAAAACAATTTCCAGCTTTCCCCTAATTAATTCCAAATTCAACCCCCTAACCACTGGACTACATAGACAATCAGTAAACTGAGATGAACTTTGGAAACAAATTCCATTTTTAAAAAGAAATCCTATTTGGTGATCTAAAACTTTAAATTGTACGATTACAAATATGTTAGATTTGTGCTTTTTCAATATTATTCTTTTATTTGTTTATAAAGGAAGTATTAATTTCGTTATGCAAAAATAGTCAGAAAAAAATGGTGAAAAATGTTTGTTGCTTTATGTGCAAAATGTTTATTATTATTATGTATTGAATCCGGCACGTGATAAGATAAACTTAAAAAAAAGTCATGCTTAAAAATTGTTTTAGAAAATATAATACATCAGTCAATTAAGATACAGTTTTTAAACAAATTGCATTTGAAAGTAAATTTTTTTCCCTATGCGACGAAAATTGAAAATGTACGATTGTCAGAAGATTAAAAAATTGCAGTAACGAAAATTTCAAGACCGAAATTTGATCGTGATGTGTTGCCATTCACAAAATGACGTCAGCTTTACGCACAGATACGTTTGTTCTTTATAATATAGATAATTAATCAGTAAAATATAATAAAGATCAGTTATTGGGATGCGGTTATCAATTGAGGCTGTTATGCTTGTTATTCCGGAATGAAAAACAGCAATTTCACCTTCTCAAAATTTGCATACGCACTTCTCATATCCATATTCATCATTTAAAAAAAATTGTATTTTGTTTGATCATTTAAAAATCACTTTAACTCAAAACTTGAAGTCACGATTGTCAGCAACAGCTTTTATGTGAACAGACACACTCTTTACTTGAGATTCTAATCTCAATTCCGAAGAGTAAAAATTTCCGTAATTTATGTTTTTTAGACGTATTTGTGTTAAAATGTTTAGTTTTATCTAAGAAAATGATCGTTTTCTTTTAAATATGACTTCATTTTCACTTAAATAAGCATTTCGCCTAGTGTCTGAAACTTAGTATCAGTACACATGCAGAAGGAAAAACAAAATAGAAAATTTTGAGGAAAAATACGTGTCTTTAAAAGCTGTATGTCATTTTCCGTTATTATGCCCTAATATAATATTCTGCTCCTAATGAGATTTTGCGACACTAAACCCTATACAACAATTTTGAATTTTTTATCAGAAAATAGCGTGAATAAAGATAAAAAATACCTCATTATTTCTCTCTTGTCTACAACAATGAAAGCTATCTAATTTTCACCATTTTGAAGAAATTTCATAAAATGCTTTTAAAGTTAAAATATAAAAGTGGGGATATTTAAAAAAAAAAACAGATAGTGCGATCACATCTACAAATGAAGCGCTTTTAGTTAAAAAAAAAATATTAGTAAAATTGGTTCAGCAGAAACATCAGGGCAGAGGACTAAAAAACATACTTGTGTTTTAATATATAGATTAAATAAAATTATGAAAATTTAAATTAAGCACATTATGTTATTTTGATAAAATTATAGTATAATGTCCTAAAGAATAGCATTAAAATTTATTATTCGAGAGAATTTTGGACAAAAACTTCAGGAACATGATATTATTTTAAACCACGAATTATTTGTTTGCTTGTCTAACTCGGCGAAGCAAATCCATCCAGGCGAGAATCATTAATTTCTGTAATATAAATTGCTATTATTTGCATGCCACCTCTCTTTTATAAAGACACTCTAAATTTTTGTAAAACATTGCGTTTTATCAGTGTGTGATTTCGATTACATTATTTTTAAAAGTGAAGCATTTTCGCCTGTGAATAATTTCAAAGCAGCTGGGCTGTGAAAATGACGCACTTCAACAAAACATAATTCAGGTTTAAGAATTAAAGTACACGTTTTTTTATAAAATGACGTCATTTGCATCCGCTAAAGCAATCCACTTTTACAATCCAGTCTAAAACTTCGTCGATAGAAAAGTATGCATATGACGTCATTATCACGGAATAACAGACAATATTCTTGACGTAACCCATATTTTAATTTCAACTTTTTTTTCAGGTTTTATGAGAAAATGGCAACAAAAAGATACAGTATCTCCTATTTTCCGTTTACTTTCAATGACTTTCAATAGAAATGGGCTACTTTTGTTGCCACAATAAGAAAAATGGTCTTAAAAACTACAAAAAAATTAATATCTCAAAAATAAATTGAGATACAGCTTTCAAACAAATTGCATTTAAAAGAGCATTTTTTTTCTTATACGACGGTGTAAAATTTTAAAATGTGCGATGTTTAGAAGTTTAAAAATTTAAAAATTTGCAGTAGGGAAAATTGCAAAACCAAAATTTTATTTTAAATTTCAAAGTGTTGCCATTCGCAAAATGACGTATGCGTTACGCACAGATATGTTTGTCCTTTATAATATAGATAGATAGATACATTTTTGGGGGTGCTTTTCCGTTATACGGACACCATTGTCGCCAAGCGTAATAGTTGGCGCAAAATGAAATTCGCGTGAATTGAAATATTTGAAAAATAAAAGAAAAACTATGGTCGATAGTAAAGTGAACATTTAAAAAATATAACATTTGAAAATTACAAACTTTTACGAACTATTTTATTAAATCACAAATATGTACTTAAAATACTAGTTTTCTGAGGTTAAGGTTAAATAATAATCATTCACGTGATTCACGTTTCATAAATAGCAAATCACAATGTTTCACATGGTTTGCAATTAACCCTCGTAAATGTACTTGGATTGCCCTGTAATTTTTAAATGCTTTTGACGTTTACTAATCAATAGCATGATCGCTATTGAAAATGAAGTATGTAGCGTTTATGGTTCGTTTACAGGGCGAGTCAAAAGTATTACGTTACATTAAGGTCAATCAGAAAAAATCGTTTCAAGTGCATTTTAATGATGTGACACCATTTCAAACATAATGAAATTGATAAGCATTTATGAAGTGAAATAAAACGTGCAATCTGTATAATTTGGTGTACAAATCCTTTATTAGTCATTTACAAGGCCATATAAAAGAATTTCATTACACAATAGTCTATGAGTAAAACGGTTTGCAGGATATTTTAATTACTACAAGATAGTTGCTGTAGAATATGATGTGCATAGCACTTATCGTTCATTTACAGGTACACACAAAAGATTTTGGATGTAGTACTGTATCCGAAGTTCTGTCTAAGCGGTAATTGCTGAAAGTGCGTTTTCAGTTATGGTATGCGTTTTTAAGTTTAACTAAACTTTTGCATACTACGTGGTGTGTATAAATGCCATAGATCATGCACAAGGCTACACAAAAGAATTCGTATGCATTACTGAGTATGAATATGAATCGCTTAAAGATGACTTTTAATTGAGTTACGCATTTTCAAGCTGAACAGTATTTAAAACTAGTGTAAATGCCCGTCCTAGGACGGTGGGTAAAAATTGTGCTTTTCACTTAAAATTTGAAAAACTGATAAAAAAATAATTGACAATATGGACGCGTTTAGATGAGCAAAGTTCGGCTAGTTTATTTTCTAATAAACACACAATTAGCATTTACAATATTTCTGGGTATACCAGGTTTTCCGGCTAATATACTATAACAAAATTAAGATTTCTTAATAAAACAAAAATTTAATAAATATGCAATAAAAGTGCGTAATTAAAACAGTCTGCTGCAACTATTGAAATAATATTATTTTTTTTTAAGTAATACTTTGAAATTGTATTTTATTGTTTACCCCTCCTTCCTCCCCCCTCCAAATTTTTTTTAATATGTATATTGATTAATAAATAGGTATCTCGGGTTGAATCCCAACCGTCTAATCCCCTAAGCTTCTGTCCTCCTGATGCAAAGCTATAAATCAAAAATTATTAATACGTTTAAAATATTGAATATGTTTTTTTGTTTTGTTTTGTTTTGTTTTGTTTAAATTTACATACACCTGTATATAGAAAAGGAAAATATAAGTAATGTGTAATTTAAAAAAAAGTTACAAAATAATAAGCCTCAAATATATAAATTGATTACTTTTTTAAAAGAAAGTCAGTTTTATCAATTGCAGGGAAAAAAGGATATTTTTAAAAATACCATATCATTGTTTCCCGTGAATCACTTTATATGAGAAATAAATTAAAATTCCTTACATGTCGCAAAGCAAATTTAATATGATTGCAACTTAATCACAATGTTTCACATGGTTTACAATTAAAATCCTTTTCACGATCAGGGTTGAAATAATTGGCGCATTAGCATTTGTATTTATATAGATTATGTATGTAATTATGTATATACAGAGAGAGACATACATATTTAAATACATGTTGTCGGCAAGCTCGAATTAACTTCCCATAAATTTCACATATTGTTTCATAATTTCAATTTCTTGGAGCGTAACTTTTTAAATATTTTTTATTTCTTCTTAGTAAGACGGTACATAACAAATCGAACAACACATATACACAAAAGTAATGGCGCTAATATAATTTTTACATTGCTACAGTTAGCACACCTCACAACCACAGAACTAAAACTAACAGCATTTCTTATTCGGCTAAGCTCACGTAAGCCGGTCACGTGATGCTAGGTAAAGTCTATTTTTTTGGAACGGGTAGCGCGCATTATATCCTCCCCTCTGTTTCCGATTTGCGTCTCGGAGAGAAAACAGGATGCTTTCTGGGTCTACCTCTTTTTCTCAAGGGTGTAACTGGAATAGCTTCAGATTCTTGAAAAAGTGACAAGGCGGAAACGTGGTAAGACCCAATTCGCTCAGTAAGATTGTCCAGGCTAGCAATCTCATATGTCACCAGTGACTTTTGAGTCAAAACTATGTATGGCCTATCTCTCGTAGGCATAAATTTTGCTGTTTCATTTTTACTTGTTTTGCTCACAGGGTGTAGGGTAACCCATACTTTATCACCAGGTGTAAAATACTCTCGTCTACGATTTTTATCGTAATATTTCTTCCGCTGATCTTGTTTCATTTCAACACGCTCTTTTACACTATTTGAAATATTTGCAAGGCGTTTAATATATGGGGTTATTTCCGGAACAAAATTGTCGTTTTCCCCAACAGCTCTGAAATCGTTCACTACATCATCGATTGTTCTTAGTTCTCGACCAAATTGCAGATAGGCGACAGTTTGGCCTGTTGTATCAGATTTGGCAGAGTTCATAGCAAATCTAATAAAAGGAAGTTTATCAATCCAGGAACTGTGTTCATCCCCAATAAGGATTGCTATTCGAGGTTTCAAGTCTCGATTTTTGCGTTCTACCGGATTGGCCTGAGGATGGTACAAAGGTGTCAGTAATTGGTCTATTCCAAGAATGTAACAAACTTGTTGTAGAACAGCGCTCACAAACTGAGGGCCATTATCACTTATGAGTCTTTTTGGGATACCATAACGAAGGAAGATCTCTTCAATCAGAGTACTCGCACATTCTTGTGCAGTGGCAGTTGTTAAGGCAAATAGTTCTATCCATTTAGTGGCACAATCTTCTACTACAAAAATCCATCGGTGTTCCTCTTTACTAGGAGGCAATGGTCCAAAGAGATCAATGCTATGTGTCTCAAACCGCTGAGCATAAGCAGGTGTTCGTAATAAACCGGCTGGTTTCTGATTTGTTGCTTTATAGCGGGCGCACTCTGGGCATTTCTTCACATATTCAGAAATGTATGCTCTCATGCCTGTCCAATAATATCTCTTAGCAATTCTCTGATAAGTTCCTGCTTCACCATAATGTCCTGCCGAGGGGTCGCCATGATGAAATTTCAAAATATTTTTTCTTTCCTGTACTGGAATGACTAGTTGTGCTTCCTCGGCATCTGATTCAGGAGCATACCAATAAAGAACACCTTGATTAATCAGGAATCCTCTATCAGTCCGATTGGCTAAATCTTCGCTTTTCTGTTCGTCTTCAAAACAATCTATAACCTTTTTAAGATTTTCATCTTGCAACTGCACTTCTCTGATATCTTTTGGGCTTCTTGTTGGCATGTCTATGCTGACAAAGCTGCATGTCTCACAGAAAGCAGATTGATGATTAAAGACAGGGCGCGACAGCATGTCAGCCACAACATTAGATTTTCCAGGTTCATATTCTATTTTCAATAAGAACGATTGTAGTGCCCAAATGGGCTAATCTCCCCGATGGTGACTTAAGGCTAAAGAGCCATTTTAAAGGTTGGTGATCCATCGCTAAAACCACTTCTTAGCATTCCGCATAGCCACGAAATTTTTCTAAGGACCAGACAACAGTCATAGCCTAGCTTTCTGTAGTGGAATAATTTCTTTCTGCACTTGTAAGAAGACGGCTAGCGTATTCTATGAGGTGCTCAGTTGCCTTGTCAGTACTCTGTAAAAGCACAACACCAAGATCATAGTTACTAGCATCAGTACGCAGAAGAAATGGTTTGGTCCAATCAGCTTGCTTCAGCACTGGAGATTTCATAAGACATTGTTTTAGAGTTTCAAAGGCTACTTGATATTCTTTTCCCCATTTCCAAGTCGCTTTCTTTTTCGTAAGATTTCTAATGGGTCTTGAGATATCAGCAAAATTTGATATAAATCATCTGTACCAAGAACAGGTTTGTAAGAAAGACTGGATCTCTTTAACATTTTGGGGTGAAGATATCGTTTTAATTGCAGATACCTTGTCTGGATCTACTTCTAGACCATTTGGGGTTATCCAGTGTCCTAGATACTTGACTTTCTCACAAGAGAAATGACATTTTTTCCGTTTGGCATCTAAATTAAGTTCAATGAGTCTCTCAAACACAGCTGTAAGATCTGAGAGGTGTTTCTCAAACGTTTCTGACTAAACGATGATGTCGTCAAGTTATGATAAAGCAAGGACATTCTTAAGACCACTTCTAAATTGATCTATCAATCTTTGAAACGTGGCGTCCAACAGGCATCTTTAAAAAACGATAAGTTCCAAAACGGTAGACAAATGCAGTTTCATCTTGATCTGGTGGGTAGACTCGAACTTGGTGATACGCAGAACGAAGATATAAAGTTGACATGTAAGAAGTATGCTTGGCTTCATGTAAACGGTCATCCATTCGGGGTAATAGATATTTATCTGCTACTATAACTGCATTTAATTTTCTATAATATATGCATAATCTTATACTGCCATCCGGCTTTGGTACGAGAACCACCGGCGAAGCATAAGGTGATTCACATTTCTTTATGATTCTCTGAGCTAGGAGATTCTGTTTCCTTCTTAAGAATTTCTTTCTTAGCAGGGTGTCATCCGATAAGGTGGTACTGCAACAGGAGCACTATCACCTGTATTGATACGATACTCCACAAACGGGGTTGCCTCTCCCCCTGGTTGAAAACATTTTTCATATATTTTCAGAAGATCATTCAGTTTGTCCCTTTCATCGAAATTTAGATTTTTGTCCTTCAACTTCACGTAAAGCGTAAGGACTAACTTCGACCGCACCAGCTGACGTACTATTTCCTTCTTCGTATTCATCTACAAAATAAAACTTTTCCTGAGGTTTATCACTGAAATGCCATGTTTTGTTGGCAGTATCTAACACTATGTTAGCATTATGCAAGAAATCCATACCTAAAAGAGTTCTATTACACTTGGCATTTGGTAATACAATGAACTCCGTTTAGAAGACTCGGCCTTCAATCTCTACGGGCACAGCGGCAGACAAAGTTTTTTTAGCCATCGTAATTCTCTCAGCCAATGTTACATCAGGAGTATCAGACTTCAGGGCAACACCAGTTTTTAAAAATAATCCATACATACGTTCTCCCGCAATATAACGATTCGCTCCCGTATCTTCACAGACAAACACCTTGTTATTGCCGATCGTGATAGGCACATTTGGAGCTGAAACTTTTGATGCATTTAAACTATATAGCTGAAGACAATGTTCTTGCACAGATTGTTTTTTAAACGTAGGGGAACAATCTGGGCATTTCTTCTTTATAAATCTCAATTTACCACAACCATAGCAAATAATATCGGATTCTAAGCGTTGATTAGCAAACTTAGCAGGAGATCTGTCTTCTTTTGGAGGCCTACTCTGCTTCCAATTATTTTCTCGACGAGAAAACTCTTTTTCCTCTTGAGGTACAACCAGATCTCTTATAGAGAACGTAGATCTGATAACATCATACGCATCTAATTTTTCGGCAAGGTCGACCAGCGAATTTAAATTTTCCTAATCATCTAACATATGTTGGTGGCATTCAACAGGCTCGCGCCTTTCATTTGAACCGCTATGATAAGATCATGAAGTACTTCAAAAGACGTTACAGTCAATTCTTTAAGCCAGTTTTCAAAATAAGCTCGAAGTTCGAAATAATAATCTCTGCAAGTAATTTCCTTGGCCTTGCGATGAGTAAAGAAAGCTGTCTAAAATTTTCGGTACTAATTTTAAAGCTTTTTAGAAGTAAATCTTCAACATGTAAAAAATTTGAAGCGTTTTCTTATGATTCACGAGCGATAAGCTTGGAGATAGAAGATGGTACAACACTGAGTAAATACGAAACCCACAGATGCTCTGGTACCTTCGAGAGCTTTAACTGACGTTCCAGGAGCACCAAAAACAAGGTTACGTCATCAGTTTCTGGCCTGAATGCAGGCAACAGCTTTTGGATATCTATCTTCCTCTCCGGGTGAGACAATACACCTGCTGATTACCACCTACCGCTCTACTTGAAACACTTTGGATCTGAGCCTGTAGCTTGATCTTCTCAAGCTCAAAATTCATCTCAAGCTTTTTTTAACTCTAACTCTTCCGCTCTATGCTTCTCTTCTAAATCTAGTTTACGCTGTTCTAACTCTGCTGCCTTTTGTTTTTCCTTTAAGTCTTGCATATGCTGTTCTTCCTCGCGAGTCGAAATTTGGTTTCTGACTGACGAATTTACAAAATCAACTTCGAACGAGGGAAGGATTTAATCTTTTCACGCAATGTGACAACGGTCATAGTGGGTTGCACATCCAGGCTCGGACTGGCCCTCCGACCCGTCGGCGCGAGGGCCGGTGCGCCCTGGTCCATGAAAAACTTCGCGTCCCTAAATGCCTAAGCTGCTCCAATATTTCCCCATGTTGTACAGATACATTCTGACTAGTGTACTTAATTTCGAGAATTTGTTTTGGGATAATTATTAATTAATAGATAGACAGCACAGGAGAGGTATTTTTTTATTGTCACAAAGAAATTAAAGATACGTCGAAGTAATTTAGGATCGGAAACCAAAATGGGAATCTTTGAATTTTAAAAGAAAACATGCGCCCAGGGAAAGGTTTAGTAGCCGCGGTGCCTTGAGCGAGATTTTGTTCATCGCTTTTTTGAATAATATCGTTTAGATTTTAACCAAATATTTCGTATATTTTCAGTTCTTTAGCTAGTACCTTGCCCTCCCCCCTTTAAATCCGGCCTTGAATGCCTCTGTAATTGAAAACGTGCTTTTTTGTAAACAACTTGAGAAAAGAAAGAGAGAAATATCAGAAAGTAAAAACTTTTTGTGAGGATTTTTTTAATCATTGGAAAACACGATCTTCCTTTTCGAGGAATACAAACTCAGGGGTTGTACGCAGGGCCGGCGCCAGGGGGTGAGGCAGATGAGGCAGCAGCCTCAGGGCGCACCGTAAAAGGGTGGCATCTTCCTCGCTTATTAGTACCGGTAAAAAAGACCAAAAATTGAGTAAATACAACTAGTGGCTATTCACGAAAACTTGGGGGAAACTTCGTTTTGACACCAGAAATGAAGATCCGATGAATACCTCGAAAAGAAGCTGTTTTATCGTGTTTTGGGGAGGGAGGTGGGGTGCAAAAGGAGCATTTTTAATCGACGGCCTGGTCTCCACTCTTTTCGGGATGGGCCCGGCCTGGCCCGGCTTATACTTCTTTCGGAAGGCACGGGCCGGACCGGGCCGGACCGGTCCTAACTCATTTTTTCTGTACAGAGCCGGGACTGGCTTCATTTCTAGTCTTCATGACCCAAAATTTTCAGTCTTAGTTTTGACCCAGCCTGTATGAAAATCATTGTCTCAGCGTGGCCTGGTCCATTTAAAAGTCAGTTAAATTAGGCCTGAACCAAAAATTTTTGCAAAAAACGCATACATTTTTAAATTGCCATTATTCTACACTTAAACATTAAAATTTATTCTTTTTAAAGAACAGTAGATTTCTGCGCTCATTAAAATATAACTAAATTAAAATATAGTAAAACGTGCGAACAGGAACCTGCCTATGACGAAACCCTGTTTTAAACTGAAAAAAGTGTTGATCCATGCAAAATTAATATACTAATACGTAAGAAAAGAATACATAATACATTTACACTTGCTAAGAAGGGAACTTGTCTATAACGCATTTTTTTTTTCTTTTCTATGCCATTCCGTCTTAGAAGATTTTATTATATGGTATTTTTCAGATTTTTAGCACTTCAGTACATGGAATATGGATTAACAGTTTTAAGGATAACTGAAACATTTATTTACATACAAGAAATAGAAATTCATTAAAAAAATATATCGCAGCCTGATGCACTTCTATAAAAATGAAGATTATAAACATGAAAAAAAAAGTTAAGATAAATATTTTTGGCCAGAACTCTTCGCACGAGACAAATTTTTAAACAAACCGACGTAAAATCAATGCTTTGTAGAAATTCACTCGAGCCGGGCTCGGGCCGAAATTTTTACTTTTTTTCCGGGCCGGGCTCGAGCCAAACTTTTAAGTTTTTTTATCAGGCCGGGTCAATATTATTTTTTCTACCGGCCGGGCCAAATTTTTTTTTAATGCGTCAGGTCGGGCCCAGGCCTGGAAATTTCGCCCCATGCAGACCTCTACTCGAGTTAAAATAAGTGCCCACCCCTAAAAAAAAAAAAAAAAAAAAAAACACGTAAAACAACTTTATTTTTCGGATCATCATTTCTAGTGCCAAAACGATGTTCTTCCCAAATTTTCGTGAATGGCCATCAGTTGTTACTGTAAAAACCTATTTTATCTGAATAAAGTATAATTTTCGCCATTGTATTCACAAAACGTGCCGTAACTTTGTAAAAATTGATCTATCGACTTGCAGATGGTTTAATTCGACTGCAGAATTAAAAAGTCCACAAGAAACGATACCCCAATTGACCTACTTAAAAATTTTTGATTTCCCTTCTCCCTGGATAATAAAATCCCCCTCCTGTTGCCACCTAAAACATGGTAAAACAAGTTTGTTATCGGGGCACTCTTCGGATTTTCATTTCTACTGCCAAAACGCCATTTTCCCCAAAATTTAGTAATTAGCCATCAGTTGTTTAAAAAACCCCTATTTTAGCTGCACCATTATGTGTCGAAACTTAATAAAATTTAGAGAGAAAGATTTTTTTTTTCTTATTTTATAACTGCGGGAGTTGGAGTACATTACGTAGTGAACAGCAGAAAGTTCAAGGGGCTCCCCATTTCCAGAGCAAATCCACGCTTTGTAGATGAGTATTTGTATAGCACATCATGAAAAAAATACATTACGTATAATTGCAGCCATAGAAGTTGTAGATAAATGCAGTGAAATAATTCCAGTTACTATGTTTTAGTCCATTATAAAAAATTTGTTCTCTGCGATTTTTTAATTTTTATCTTTTTTCCCGTATCACAGCGATTTTTTGACATTCGGAGGAATTCGGTTTTAAACTTTTAGACTAACATAGTAAAATTTGTCCGTCACGATTTTTTAATATTTATCGATTTTTAATGGCATTCTTAGCGGTTTTTACCGTTCTGCTGCCATTTTAGGTAGCTTTCATTACAAAAAGGTACCTATTGCAGCCGTTCGGAGGAAAGCGATTTAAAATTTTTTTGTTATATTTTCATCGATCATGACCCCCAGACTCCGAAACCACCCTCCGTTCAAAATTGATATATATATATATATACAGGGTGTCCGGTCTCAACGGTGTCCAATGGCTAATTCCTAAACCGTAAGTCATAGACATATAGTTACAATTAGAAAAATGCTTTAAATCAGATATAGAAATATTTTAAAAGCGATTTGGGTCAATAAAAACATTTCTTAAAAAATTACGAAATTTAAATTTTTATACGGTCCCCCGGTCCAATAAGTTATATTTAGTAAAATTTTCCTATTACACTGACAAGTAAGACAAAAAAACTCCCGTTCATATGACCCTAAAATTGTGCGAGTTATGAAACTTTAAAAATGCATGACTTATGCCACTTTTCTGCTCTGAAAACAAATGAGTTCGGCTTGGCTTTGACGGGTCATATTCCAAGTGCTTAAAGTATTCGAAGATCTCATTTCATGTGTATTTGCGCTTTGAAAAAAATCGTACAAGTATTACGATTAAGTTAACATTTATTAAGTTTCAGATTGGCTGAAATAACATATGTTTTATTTTGTCAGGATTTGAGACTGTTTCTTTTATGATTTCTTTTAATAAAATTATGTTATTTTTATAAGTTTTTATGTTACTTCAATGATCTTATGTATGTTTTTCCAGTTCAAAATTTGTATTAGAACTTTAACCCACTTTCAAATATCCGAACGAGATTACATTTTACATACTGGCTCAAATCCGATAACAATCTAATATTATTATGATTTTCGGTGGTTACCATTTATACTTATTTTATAGGATAACACAAAAAATTTCGGAAAGATTACCGCCAAGAAGTTTATGAAAAAGTTTTAAATTAGATAATACAAGACGGAGATTGTTGGGATTTTTAATTGTTATGTATTTTTTAGCACTGTATCCGAAAATTGCCTTAATTTTTAACCATCATGTCAGGATATTTCGCATATCATAAATTGTCGAATTTAAAGAATAACAAAATTCGGATACTATAAAGTAGAGGAGATGGTTGTATTTTTTAACTTTTGATAATTGATTTTTGCGTACTTTTTAGCACTAAATCTGAAAATGACTTTCATTTTTAACCATCACGTTAGAATTTTTCTGCAAATGTGTAAGTTAAAATATAGCGAAAACCTCATACTATAAAACATATGTAAAACTTTTTTTATTTTATTTGATTCAATAACGTATTCGATATTTTTGCTTATCTTGGGATTCTTACAGCTGGGTGGTGTGATGAGATGGGGGAGGAGATTCAATTTTAACTTTGAACTTTTTAACTTTGAAATTTACAATTTGCGAAAAATCTTGATGTGATGGCTAAAATTGAAGGTCAATTCCGGATTCAGCGATACAGAATACATAAGAATCAATTGTCAAAAGCTAAAAAAACATGAAATAACCCAACTTTTGCAGGCTAGTGTAATCTAATAACATATTAAAATACGTATCATTTTGTAAAGAATTGAGGCTGTTAATTTAGCATCATTTTATTTAACAAAAATTCTGTTTTTTTTTCCTTCTTAAATGTGTATTACAAATTGTATATTTTGCATTAATATGTCAGAATGACTAAAGATTTCAAATTTATATTGCAATGTTAATTTTACTCTCAACCATTTTTTAATATATCTGACGAAATTATATTTCAACTAAATTTTTGAATGACCCCCAATTTGCAGCAAAAAATATGCTCCAACTTTAAACAGGTATTACTCGGTCAATTTTAATCGTAGAACAACGGGACTTTTTTTGTATTACTTGTCAGTGTAAAAGGAAAATTTTACTAAATATAACTTATAGGACCGGGGGACCGTATAAAAAATTAAATTTCGTAATTTTTTAAGAAATGTTTTTATTGGCCCAAATCACTTTTAAAATATTTCTTTACCTGATTTAAAACATTTTTGTAATTGGAACTATATATCTATGACTAACGGTTTAGGAATTAGCCATTGGACACCGTTGAGACCGGACACCCTGTATATATATCTGACATTTGTCACACTGTAACTCTCGTATTTATGAACCGATTTCGATGAAATTCCGTGTGCACATAGTACATACCAATTTCTCGACCGAGTTTGTTGGCCAGCTTCATCCGCCGTTTTGTTTCAAAATGGCGGCCATTTAAAAATTTTTAAAAAATTTAAATCTTGAAATGTGGTACCAAAAAATTGAAAATGGAAAAATATTTTTTTCTTATGTATTTGACCTTTATACAAAGATTCCGGAGCAGTTTTTGTTTCGTCTATATCTTAAAAAATGGCTGAGTTATAGCATTTTGAATTTCTATCGTAGCTGACATTTTGAAACGTCCTGAAATTTGTCCCGCGATAAAAGGCGTATTTATGAACCGATTTCGATGTAATTCGCTGTGTACATAGTACATACCAATGTCTCGACCGAGTTCGTTGGTCAGATTCATCCGCCATCTTGTTTAAAAATGGCGGCCATTTAAATTTTTAAGAAAAATTTAAATTTGGAATGTGGTACTGAAAAACTGAAAATTGAAAAAATATTTTTTTCTCATGTGTTTGACCTTGATAAAAAGATTCGGGAGCAGTTTTTGTTTCGTCTATATCTTAAAAAATGGCATAGTTATAGCATTTTCAATTTCTAGCGTGGCTGACATTTTGAAACGTCCTGATTTTTGTCACGTGATAACAGGCGTATTTATGAACCGATTTGGATGTACCTAGGTGTATACATAGTAAATATAAATATCCCGACCGAGTTCGTTGGCCAGCTTCATCCGCCATCTTGTATCAAATTGGCGGCCATTTAAAAAAATTTAAAAAATTTAAAATTTAAAATAAGATACCAAAAAATTGGAAAATGAAAAAGATTTTTTTCGTATGTGTTTGACCTTAATACAAAGATTCCGGAACAGTTTTTGTTTCGTCTATATCTAAAAAAAATGGCTGAGTTATAGCATTTTGAATTTCTATTGTGGCTGACATTTTAAAACGACCTGATTTTTGTCACGCGATAACAGGTGTATTTATGAACCGATTTGGGTGTAACTTGGTCTGTGCATAGTACATACCAATGTCTCGACCGAGTTCATTGGCCAGCTTCATTCGCGATCTTGTTTTAAAAGGGTTGGCATTTAAAAAAAAATAAATTTAAAATTTAAAATGAGGTATTAAAAAATTGGAAAATGAAAAAGATTTTTTTAATGTGTTTTTCCTTGATACAAAGATTCCGGAGCAGTTTTTGTTTCTGAAAATTTGTTCTTTTGTTTATATCTTAAAAAATGGTTGAATTATAGCACTTTGAATTTCTAGCATGGCTAACATTTTGAAACGATCTTGTATTTGTCACGCGATAGCACACGTATTCGCCTATTTCGATGTAAGAAGGCATGTGGATAGTATACATCAATATCTCGACCAAGTTCGCTGGCCAGCTTCATCAGCCATCTTGTTTCAAAATGGTGGCCATTAAATAAAAAAAAAATTATATTTAAAGTGAGGTGCAAAAAAATTAGAAATTGAAAAAGGTTTCTTTCTTAAGTATTTGACCTTGATATAAGGATTCAGGAGCATTTTTTGTTTGTCTTTATCTTAAAAAATGGCTCAGATATAGCAGTTTCAATTTCTAATGTGGGTGACATTTTGAAAAATCTGATTTTTTGCCTGCGACAGCACTCATATATATCAACCGATTTCCGATGTGAGTGAGCATGTGCACAGCAATTACTAAGGTCTAGACCAAGTTCACTTGTTAGCCTCATCCACCATGTTGTCCTAAATTGGCAGGCACTTTAAGAAATCGCCGAATTTGACAGCCAAATATAAGTTACTTTAAATAAAAGCAGCTTGGATAAAGCTGACTAATTTCACGAAATTCTCATTCATTATATTGATAAAAATTAGTATTGAATCTCCTATATTCGGTTTCCACTAAATTGAGCTTCGTGTGTTTGAATAATATAAGTTGGCTTTTTTAAAATAAGGAATATGAAAGCTACCTCTTCCTCCCGGCGCTGGCCGGAAGGACTTTTTTACATTCATAAAGAAAAAAAAATCTGTTTCAAACTGTTAGCCTAATATAGTAAATTTTGTCCACCAGGATTTTGGAAGATTTTGCAATTTTCAATGTAATTTTTTTTCTTTCGTTTCGCGGTGATTTTTGAACATTCACAAAAGAGATTCTGTTTCAGACATTTAACCTAATATATTAAATTTTGTCTCCCACTATTCCCAATGCGATTATATTCACTAAATCTTTATCCTTAAATAATCTCTATCGTTAACTCTGTTAAATTCCCTTTAATTTAATTTCTCACTTGTCTTAATCGCTTAATTATTACGCTTTTAGTATTCTTAAATTAAATGTTCCATTCCCGCGCTTTTTTCTTTCGAGATTATTCTTTTAGCTTCCATTTTTACTTCCTGCGTATTTCTGATGTTATCCTTTTTTCCTTCAAATTCATCCGCTAGTTCTGTTCGCACTCTTTATATGACGTGACATTCTTAATTATTCATTGGTTGAGAGCGCGACCTACGTCATATTTGTATCCTTACACGTGAGGAACAAAAAGTTGATACTCGCTGTGTTTCAGCAGATTTGAGTCGTATTTCTAGTTTTCATCCATCCCCTGGTCACCGTCCTGTTATTCGATTATCTGGAACTTTGTTTAAACCTAATTACTACTACGGAGCGATGGCTAATTATCTTGGTGGAAACTGCACTTTCTGAAAGATGTTCTAATAAAGTGCTTAGTTGATTATGAGTTGTTTTCAATTTCTTCTGGGGAAACTTCACGGAACGATGCATTCCATTGTTTTCACTCGACAACTGCATTTCAACAATTCGTTCTACTGATATAACAGATTCGAATTATCTGTTCTGACCACTTCTTTTACGCCATTATCGCTGCATGTGATCCACAACTACTATCGTGACAGCCAGTACGGCATTTTCAACGATAAAGCCAATCCAATGTTGCTAGAATGCAACATATATAGATATATTTGAAAACGAATTCTTGTTAGAATGTTTTATCACCACTGCAATAAATTTTATTCACTGCGATTTTTAAAGGTTTTATTTTATTTCATTTTTCATTTCTCGGCGATTTTTTCGGCATTAGTAAAAGGAAACTGGTTTTAATCTTTAAGATTAATGCTAAAAAAAAAAATCTTTTGAATACAGTTTATTCACAGTTACAAAGAGTGATTTTTGGAACTTTTTTCTTGTTTCGCGGATTTTTTTTTTTTTTTTAAATACTTTCGTAAAATTAATTCGGTTTTAAACTTTGGCTTAATACACTGAATTTTTTGTCCGCTGCGATTTAAATTTTTTTAGTAATTTTTATCGTTTTTTCGCGATCTGGTCAGATTTTTTGACATTTGGGAAATAGTTCCGCTTACTGTCTTCTAGTCCAAAATAGTAAATTTTATTCTGTGCAATTTTAGATTTGATTTCTATTGTTAACGGTGTTTTCTTTCGTTTTTTCGAGTTCCACGGCGATTTTTTGACATTCTTGGAGGGAGTACGATATAAAACATTTAGCAAGATATAGTAAATTTTCTCTTCCGCGACTTCTTAATATTTAGTTATTTTAAATGCCATTTTCAATGCTATTGTTAGCGGGTTTTTTTTCGCGTTCTGCTGCGATTTTTTGATATTCGTAAGCAAAATTCTTTTTCAAACTTTTAGCCTAAATACAGGAAATTTTGACCCCCACGATTTTTGAAGTGTTTGCAATATTCTATGCAATTTCTAGCATTATTTATTTATTTATTTATTTTCCGGTCCGTGATTTTTTGACATTCACAAAAGGTATCCTTTATCAAAGATTTAGAATAATATATATTACATTCTATCTTCCGCGATTTGTAATAAAATTTTTTGTGGTTTTTTTTTTTTTCGCGTTTCGTGCCAATTTTTTCGCACTACGGAAATAATCCCTGTTAGAATATTTTATCCCACTGTAATAAGTTTGGCCCTCTGCGATTTTTGTGTTTCGCGGCAATTTTTCCATATTAATGACAGAAATCGGGTTTTAATATTTTAGCCCAATGCAGTAAATTTTATCTTCTTTTCAATAAAGTTTATTCGGCATCCACAAGCGTTTTTTAATTTTTTCTAGCTGTTTTCAGTTGGCTGGTTGTGTTTATGACGGCCAATTATCAACACGAGTGATATAGGCCCGAAGGGTGGGAGGAAGTGCCCTTCGTGGTGGTCTTTCTAAGGGAATCTAACCCGTATTAACGCTTGGAAGCCCAAGGTTCGAAGAAAGTCACGAAAACTCCGAACGATTAGGCCGATGGGCGCGATTGGGCTCGAACCCAGCACTTCCCGTCTACCAGCTTCGAGAGCAGAACCTCTCGGCCTAGCTCTGGGGGCCAAGCTGTTTTCGGATTTTCTCCTATTTCACGGCTATTTTTTTTTTTTTTTTTTTAATACGTAAGTAATTCGGTTTCAAACTTTTTAGCACAATGTAATAAATTTTGTCCGCCTCGGTTTTTTTTTTTTAATTTTTAGTAATTCGGATTACAAATGTTTTAGTCCGCTACATTAAATTTTATCGTCTGCAACTTTAGAATTTTTCTTTTTGCATTTCGCGGCGATTTTTTGACATTCAAAAACGGATTCGGTTTTAGACTTTTAATTAATATAGTAAATTCTGTTCACAGAGTTTTTTGAAATTTTACGAATTTTTAATGCAATTTTCAGCGTGATTCTTAACGCGTTTTCGTGTGCTGCTGTTTTTTGACATTTGTAAAAAATAGTTCAGTTTGAAAATTTTAGCATAATACAGTAGTATATTTTATCCTACGTGATTTTCAATGTTTTGTGATTTTTAATCCGCTTTTCAATGCAATTTTTAACTTTCTTTTGCGTTTCGGCGCAATTTTTTGACATTCATAAAATTAAATCTGTTCCAAACAGTCTAAATCCAATATTTCCAATGCGATTTTTTGCTTTCACGACGATTTTTTTCCATTCAGAAACGAATTTCTGTTGCTATTTTTAGTAAGCTTTAGCCCATTGTTGTAAATTTTGCCAAACTTTATTAAAATTTTCAGCGTAATACAGTAACTTGTTCTCCGTGACTTTTGAATTTTTCGCGATTTTTACTGCGATTTTCAACAGGCATTTGTAAAGGAATTCTGCTACAAACTTCAACTGCGACATCATTTGGGAAAAAATTCCTCTTAGAATTTTTTAACCCAATGTAACAAATTTTGTCTTTCTGAAATTTTTTAACCTTTAGCGACCTTTAGTATGTTTTGCGTTTCGAATCGATTTTTTTCATATTACAAAAATGAATCCGGTTTTGTTTTATCCTTTAATCTAATATACTAAATTTTTCCCTCTTTTAAATTAAATTTATTTGGAATTCGTTCAGCGATTTTCGAATTTTTGTGAATTTTTGTATGATTCTTAGTTTTTTTCGCACTCTGCAACGATTTTTCGACTTTTGCTGAAGAAATCCTGTTTCAATCTTAAGTAACTTTTCGTCTGCAATTTTTGAAATTATGGCGATTCTTTACATACCACATTTTTACTTTTTAACTTGATAATGTGATTGCTTTATAACATCGATTTCGATATTATAATGAATGACTCGCCAAACCAAAATCTAGGGAAATTAGATCTTGAAGCTTTATCTTATTTTTAATAGCTATTTTCTTTTAAATATTACCAATATGGGATTTTGTTTTGTGTATACGATTTCAAAAAGGTATAAAATAAAACTTGTTACTGATATCTTTATTTTGATATTTGAAATTCATAAATAAATTTTATACGTCATGTGGTTGATTTTAAATGAGGACCCCAGAAGCCAAGGGGCATAAGTGACAAAATTGAAAAAAAAAAACTGAGCTAAATGCACATCTGGAAATAAAGATATTTGTTTGGAGGTAAAGAAACATAAGTGATTTTCTGATTATCTGCTGCGTTCTAGAAGTCAACTACTTAAGCTCTTTAAGCAACTTAAACAATTAACCTCTTTAATCTCTAGTTCAAATTTAAAAAATGTTGTACTTCATTTTTCTTTCACAGTTCTTGAAATAAGAGTTCAAAGACCGGTACGGAATAAGCAACAGTTTCATACTTAAATTCAGTAAAATACTATTGATGTTCCAACTTTGAACTAAATTTACTCCAAATCTAAATTTTGTCACTTGTATATTCCTAGGCTTTTGGGGTACTCAAATGTTTGACATATTTTGGCTCAGTAATGTTTATTTAAATAGATTCTTTACCTGTTGTAAACAGGAATTTTTTTCTAATATTCATAACATGCGTCGTTACAATAAATGATTTCCTGAAGGTAAAAACGAGGCAAAAGATATTTTGAAGTGTAAGTTTTATTCTTTATATGAGGCTTTCTTGTAAACACTAGTAGAATATGATTTATTCATTTAATTCCAAGTTAGCTGTTGTTATTTTTTAAAAGATGCAAAAGAATCTTACGTAGTTTGATTATTTTAAAATCATTAAATGCAAACACATTTTATATTATATTTGTTTTCTTTTAAATAAACTATAGTTATTATATTAATTTACTTATTTTTAAAAAAGTTTGAGTAGTGTTAAAAAAAGAAGATGGCAAAATAATGCTCGCATCAGGCGGAGAAATGTCTAGCGCCGGCACTGGTCGTACGTGTCCAGAAATTTCAAGACCAGGAAATTTTTCGGTACAAATATTTTCTTATAGAAAATCTCTTCTTAAAGGGGAAATCTCGGGCGTTTAACCTAGATTTATCTATCTATCTGTATTATAAAGGACAAACATATCTGTGCGTAACGCATACGTCATTCTGCGAATGGCTCTATATTATAAAGGACAAACATATCTGTGCGTAACGCATACGTTAAACATCGCACAGTTTCAATATTTGCACTGTCGCGTAAGGAAAAAAATGTACTTTTAAATGCAATTTGTTTGAAAGCTCTATCTCAATTTATTTTTGAGATATTAATTGTTTTATAGTTTTTTGTACCAATTTTGTAATTGTGGCAACAGAAGTACTCCATTTATATTAAAAGTAAAGGGAAAATAGTCATGGTTTATTTATTTTTATTGATTATATCGTTATCGATGCCATTTTCACATTGCAAATAAAAGTAACTTTTTTTCTAATTTTTGAACAGAAAATGACGTCAGCCATAAAAAATAAACGACGCATTTTTCTTCATAAATCAAAAGATTGAAGAAGGTATTTCAATATTTTTACATTACGCTGATACTGATTTTGAAACGCTATGCAAAATGATTCAGTGAGTAAAAATGATGTCATATTTAAAACAAAACGATCATTTTCTTTGATAAGACTAAACATTTGACAACTACTAAATGGCCAATACTATGGCAACTAAAATCAAATTTCTGAATGGTAAATTTTCGCGGGTACTGAGATTAGAACTTAAATTTTATGCGAATGTTCACATGAAAAGTTGTATCGGACAAACGTGAATTAAAGTTTGGAAATACATTCATTAATGATAATAATGTATTGCGCGTTAAAATACTTTTAAATTGTGAATTTGAGTGGTGCGTATGTACATTTTGAGAATGTGAAAATAACGTAAAGTTTAGATTTTTTGGGGAACAATTTATGATGTGACAAAGCAAAATCCTTTTTACTGATTTTTTCATCCCATAAAAACAAACGCAAGAGCCTCAATAGATAACTTCAACATAATTAATCATCTTGATTACGTATTCTAATACAGTTTAATTTTTCAATAATTTAAGCAGTTGAAGTTTGTGGAAATAATATTTTGGTAATTTTAGGTTAAAAACATTATTTGTTTTAAGAGTTGGACAACCAATGTAAGATGAATTTTTTATTGTAATGATTTTTGTAGGTTTATTATGAATTTGATCTAACACTTCTATTCTAAACATTTTAATTCGTCGAATTTCGACGGGTTCCAACTCGTATATATAAAAGCCGTTCTCTGTGTGTATGTCCTTTACACAAATCTTCAATTTTTGGCCGATTTGCACGAAACTTCATGTACATACGTTTTAGAATGTGGAAAAGATCACTGTCAACTTTAAAAAATCATCAGACCACTATTTATCCCTTTTTTCTACCAACTTACATATCTGAACATTATAGAAATATCTCTTTTTAGAGTTTCTAATTAAATCGTTTCTTTTCTGTTGCCACACCCATGACACAAAAACGTGGAAAAATTAACGATAATGCCTTTTTTTTATTTGCCAATAAAAATTCAGGTTTTCTTGCTATATTTTTGCATTTTTGAAATTGACGTGGTTCTTAACAGGAAATGCAATTTCCTTTTATATATAAAATAAAAACTTTAACTATAAGAGCGGTAAAATAACGTAGCACCTTAATTTGAATGTTTTTTTAGATTAAAACATCTTTTTTTAATACAGTCAGTAAAATTTCATGAAAACAATTAAGGGAAAAGAAAATAAAGGCTAGATATGACGTCACATTCTATCAAATCTTTTCAACGTGTAGTCAAAATCACTGTAAAAATAAATGGCTCCTACATTTTGTTTACTACTTCGATTGTATATACTACTGCCATATCTTATAGCTATACGTTATAGCTAAGTGTTGTATCGATGTAGATTCAGTAGTTACCTTTTCTGTGATTTATAGTAAAAAGATAAAAGTTAGGTCCCTTTTCAAAAAAATTCGTGGCTGATGTCACGATTTAAAATTCATGGAAAATGACATCATTTCATCTAATCATTGTTGATTTAATTTCTATTAATGAAAAATTTAAGTTTACGTTTAAGAGTGATGTTTTATTTAGAGTGGAAACCCTCTTGATCTAATACTTTAACCAAAGCTTATAATTGATTCATGTATTGTATTTTTCTCCGTACTGTGAGAAATCGTATATTTCTGTTACGCGTGACAAAGAAAATATGTATTTTAATTTTAAAAGTTAAAATATATACTTATTAGATTATTTTGAGTAGTTTGATTTGATATCTGTTAAATTCGTGTTTTATTAGGTAGATTTCGTAAGAAATACTACCTATTGCAGTCGTTACCATGGTGCGACTTTTGAAAAATTCCTTCATAACTTTTCATTACATGACCCCAGGAACCCAAAACCACACCCACCTAAAAAGTTTATATATATATATATATATATATATATACGATAAAAGTCGCAATTATGCACGGAACGTCTTCAAACTCGCCAACAACTTTAAGATGGCTAATTTCTCGGCGGGGATTGAAAATGAGCAAAATCGGTCCAAGGGAATGGGAATGGGGAAGGTTTAAAATTTTGAATACCGTCTTAACATGATTCTGATAAAACCAGCTTTTACACAACAATGGCAGGAAAAAATAAATATTTTTCGTTGTAGCTGTTGCCAACAATTAAAAAAAAGCAATAAAATTCTCACCACAACAATTGTTTTTCTAATGCAATGTTTTCACGTGAAAAATTAAATTAGATAAACAGTTTGACGAATTGAAAACAAATTGAATATTACGTCATAAGTTTTCTAGAGCAAGATTTCTGCATGAAAATTCAAAATGAAATAAATAGTTTGACGAATTGAAAACAAATTGAATATTACGTCATAAGTTTTCTAGAGCAAGATTTCTGCATGAAAATTCAAAATGAAATAAATAGTTTGACGAATTAAAAAAACAACAAAATATTGCGTTATATTGAAAATGTAATGGACCACAGCAGGTGAATATGTAACGTCATTGAGTTTGAAGAAACGTATTAAAACATGATAAAAACCCGAGTATGGAAATATTAATATATTTTAACACTTTGAGGTTCTCTGAATTTGATTTAGCCATTTTTAAACCTGTTCCATATACATGCGTGTGTGTATATTAGAATTTTCACAAAATGTTTAGCTCCCTAGAGCTCATTCTTAGCGAAGGAACTGGGTTTATCTTTAATCTTGATTTAAGTTTTGTTGGTTAATTTAGTACTTAACTTCGAAATCTACCTCCGCCTGTAGGCCCGAGCCGGCAGGGATTTGTTTATTTTATATTTGGTGTTTTATTTTCGTTTGCCAATTCGGTTATTGAATATTACACAAAAACAAACAAATTCTGAATTATTTACAATATTTTTGAATAATTGAGTAAAAAATTTGTTATTGGGTTTCAAGCATATTTAAAAAATACTCATGGTTGAAAATTACTTTAAAATCCATAAAAAATTTGTTAACCCATAAAAAAATTTGATAAATATTACTGAAAGTACTTTTATTTTATTCTATAAGACGGGTGGAACAATCGAATGGGCAATGTTTAGAGGTTAAATTGCAGTAAAAGAGAAATGTATTGTTGCGTTACGTTGTTGCCACCGAAAATATGATAACAGCGCTACTCATAGACACGCCTTTTCTTTATACTATTGCATTAAGTGTAAATGGGTTCATCTTTCGTAATCGGGTTGCACGCACCTTTAAAAATATCCATTAGGGTGTCCCAAAAAAATGAAAGTCGTTTTATTTTTTCGCATACCCTCTCATTTTTTTCCTTTTATGTCAAAACAATTGTAAATAAAATTTCATGTAATTTGGACCAAGGGAATCCGTGCCGACTTGCATCTAAATGTCTCAGTCAGTACTTGTGCACTTAGCGAGCGAACGCTGACACATGTCACCCTGTCACTTGTCTGTAGCGGAGCACCCAGCAGTTGCAAATGAAAAAGATGAAACAAAACAAAAAAAAAGAAAGGTTTTGGAATGCTTGTGACAATGCGCAACCCGTGAAGAAACAGTTCAAAACCTGTGAAACATGTCAGTACCAGTTCAATCAGGAAAGCGCACATCTATGTGTCAATGTGCGTATAATTCCAAGTTAGTCTTTTCTTAGTAAATGTCCGGATAGTTTTTAATCAGTGAGCAGAACATGGCAGTGGAATCGTGTAGTTCTGAAAAGGTGATATTTTTAATAGGGAAAATTAAACATCAAATAACGGGTTCAAAACTTCTGTCTAATGGACAAGTTCTCACAGTTTTGTTTTACAATATTCGAGAAGAGAATTTAACTGTTAATGAAAATGCAAATATCGCTATTCGTGAAAGTACTATTATTTGGGAAAAGGCACACATGCCTAAGAAATCGTTCAAGTTTGTAGAGACTTACAAAAAATGCAAAGAAATTACAAGACGTATTCAAGCGGCGACAACAAGAATTTGTAACTATTTTAGATCTTTTCTTTGCTTGAGGCCATCATGTATACGATCTGGTATTAAAAGCTGTATTCGAAATGAACATTAAACAAGTGACAAGTCCCGATGTTACACTCTTTAAAAAGCACAAAATGAATTGGAAGAACATCTATCCAACTAAACTACAGTGCTATGGAGAAACAGTGGAATTCTTCTAATCCGTATCTGAACTTAGCAATTTGCTTGAATTTTACCGCTCTGAACTTTAAAATGTTATGATCACAGAGAACTAACAAGAGTTGAACAAGATTTCTGTCATATTTTTAGGTGGAGATGCAGAAAAAAATTAAATCAGACCTCTGCCTGTTATGTACCAAGCTAGATGCATGGTCCGAGCGGTTTACTCCCTAAAACTCTCGTTATTTAGTTCTCATCTGAAATGAAACGCCAAGGATAAGAAATCACTGTTAAACGTTTGCTTCTTTATCGTGAAAATCTATGTTAAACATGGCTTCAATACATTTTGGCAGTTAAAGAACCCTAAAAAGATTTGTGTTTTTTGAAAACTTTGAAAATCTACGAAAATGTGAATGAAGAATTTCTCCAGCATTTATGGTATTTGACTGATGAAATAGCAGTATTGATTTTGATGATGATGATGATGTTGACAAAGAAACAAAATTAAAAATGATGACAAATTTACATAGAGAAATTTTCTCGACCCGTGAAAAAACATACATTCCATCGAAGGAAGAAAGAGGTTCAATGTATGGCGAGTTTCATATATTGATTTTGTAATTGTTTATTTAGTTATTAATTTATATCACGCGATTGTTACCTGTTCTTTTATTTTTTTTACAGAAAAAAGCATCGATGATCTCATATCTGTCAAAAGCCATTCATTGTTTTCTAGACTCAGAATTTATGATAATTTTGAAGAGTCTCTCTTCATGGGAGAATAATGCTTCGTTTCCTGACGCGAAAAAGACGATCTCAATGCTCCGAGCAATAAACAATACAGCTGAAAGAGCGGTAAAATTGATGCAGGACTTTCATGATTTAATAACGGTGACGGAGGAACAGAAACAATTTTCGTTATGTTGCGTACAAGAACACACGAAGGTCTATCCCGACTGTAAAAAGAAAACATTGAAATGAAAATAAGTTCAGTAATGTTTCATTTACTATAATATGTTAATAAATAACTTCTTTGAATAAAATAATGTTTTATTAACCAAAGAAACATACATTTTACAATCTTTCCATAGTATTCCCCATACAAGATTTCATGTTCAAGTTTGACCGAAAGTCGGCACGGGTTACCGTTATCTGATTGCAATAATATTTTTTATTTATGTTTCTCAGGTGAAATAAAAAAAAAAATAGAGGGTATGCATATTTGATTTTGCAAAAAAAAAAAAAAATTACCTTGTATCCTGGGACACCCTAATATCCATGCTTGAAAATTACTTTAAAATCCATTAAAATCAGAAAATTGAGATACGATTTTCAAACAAATTTTATTTGAAAGAACTTTTTTCAATTCGACACTGCAAAAAATTAAATTGTGTTCTGTTTAGAAGTCAGTAAAGGCACAATTTATGGGTTACAATTTATGGGGCACAATTTATGGGCACTGACATAGTGTTTTTACTTTATAATTTGTATATATACTATAAAAACGAGAATTTCACTATATGCTGCGCGATTTGGTGGATTTTTTATTAAATCATATTTTTCTCTTGCACCCACCAAAGAAAACGCGTATACTGTTATTAAAGCTCAGGGATTTTACTATGGTTGCGTATAATGTCATGTTTTCTGATTGTCTTTTTAATGATTTGTGAATGGGAATATACAGATTCCAGTTATTGTCAATGCCGTAGTATTTCGTTTTAATTTATTTTATCTGGAGGGCTCTTTAAAATTGACACGGGCGAAGCCGGGTAGTTCTGCTAATTTTTCTATAAAACAAATACTGATATTTGTCGTGAAAAATTCCCTGAAGAGTACGACCCCTGAAACTTGATAACAGTTCTGAATTACAATCTTGCAAGTTGTGGAATCCGGCGGCCAGCGTTTTTTTCATTAAAAAAAAAATCTATACCATAATCTTCGATTAGTTATCTTCGCTTCATTTAGGGTCAGACTCTCCGCGGTTAAATAACTATTAGGAAATTCTGGTAAATATTTTAAATAAAAAATTGTTTAATATAATCAAAGAAAAATCTATCATTAAATAAAGCAATGATTTACTATTCAGAAATTACGAAAGGTTTTTTGAATAAAAAACGCTATTCATGGGATCCTGTAACTTGCATGAATACAATCCCTGGTGCAGTTCTCTCAATTATGGAAACTTAAATATTTCTATTAACATCTAATTATGATAAGAATTTTGCATACCATGAGAAGAGTGTGCTGCGAGTAAATTGACTCAGTTATTTTAGAATAACACAGTGACTTTTTTGGTGTATTTTTTTCTGTAGAAGCCTTTTAATAGTGCAATATCAGTTCAGCATTTTATGGATACATAAAGTCATTTTTAAGGATACAAAATGCTTCTTCAACAAAATACATGATCCGCCTTTATCAGATGTTGCAAGTGTAATAAGTATTGTTCACACAGGCAAGTTTTATTTACACAAGTAGTGTTATTTCCTTAATGTGATATTGATTTGAATGATGAAATATCCTTATATTTCAACATTCAAATACCCTATAATACGTTTTGCTTTTCTAAGAGAACAAAGGAAACTTTAGCTTTATTTTTCAAAATCTCTACTTCCATACGGAAAGTACATTTTTTTTCTGGATACAAAAAAAAAAAAAAAAAAAAAAAAAAAAAAGAAAAAAGAAAAAGAAAAAAAAAAAAAAAAAAAAAAAGACGATTTTATACTGTTTTTTTTTTTTTTTTTTTTTTTTTTTTTTTTTTTTTTTTTTGTGCGTGTGTGTGTGTGCGTATGGGTATGGTGGAGGGGACAACTGTAGGATACCACATTTAAAAAGGCTATTTTGTTTTAAAAAAAATTATAGTAGATAAAATTTCTGTCAGATTGTAACAGAAATTGAATGTATCTCATTTTTAACTGACTGATAACTAATTCACATTAAGGTAAAGAAATACATTAAAAAAATGTTGAAGCCCTCGACTGGAAATAATTTATTGTGATGTATAAATTATGTTTCCGAAGTCGTCTATTAAAAATTGTACCAACTTTGAATATTACTACAATAACATCCATTTTCGACAACTTATTTCAGTTTTTTGGATCGAGAAATCCGGAAAAAGGCATTGTTTATATATATTATCTGAAATCTAGAAAGAATTTGAAGAATTTAAATTTGAGGATGTTAAAATTGAATCCATTTGAGAAACATTCACTTATATCTTCATTAAAGTCATCTGACTGAGTTTTTATTAATTTATGAAAAATATACACTGAATAGGCACAAACCTATTATAGACTTTTCCGTTTATTCAAAAAAGTTGTTTTATTATAAAAACTATTTATTCATAGTAAAAAAATATAAATTATGACGTACATAAATTTTTGCATACAGGAAGTCACAATCGTTAAAAACATCGATGTGTAAGTTTAAAACTCATTTGAATGATAGTTTTCGAGATACCGTCGAGGGGGGAATGGAGTTATAAACAATTACCATGAAACAATGAAGCAAACTGTATGGCTTTAAAAAAGGAATTTTTCTATTATTATATTTTTTAACTGTTTTTAAAGTTTTGGAACAAAGTAAGGGCTTTTTTGGTCCATTCACTTAGTTTCATATAAAATGGATACATTCCATATGTAAATGAATACATTTTTATGTAAAAACCCTTGCAATAGCATTTGCTAATTGCCGAAACGTCAGTGAAGGCTTACTGTGGAGACACGAAAAGTTTTGATTTCCGTTTGTCTGTCTGTCTGTCTGTCCGTCTGTTCCGCGATAACTGCCGCAAAAAGCACCCGATCAGCTTGAAATTAATTGGGCATATTCGTGAGATACCCGGACGTAGCTGTATAGTTTTTGGTTAAATTTGGTTCATTCGTTCGGAAAATATGGAAGATTTTATTTTTCTTTATAATGCTTTTCTACGGCAAGTCAGACGATTTTCAAATTTCGATTTGTTGAAAGAAAATGGCACGTTTGATTAATGGATTTAAATGTCAAATTATGGATACTAAAATTCCAAATAAAGGTTTTAAATTATTCCTATTATATTGAAGTTTTATCAATATATCTATAAGATTTTTTTATTTACGTGTATAATGTTTTGAGGACATTTATACATGTATTCCAATAATATAAAGAATTTTTAAATTAATTTTCTTGTTTTACATGATACATATTTCTTTTTTTTTTCCTTTTCTTCGTTGCCTAGCGACTGTTATTAGTAGCCTATCATTGCGTCAAATATGAATGAAGTTAGTAAATTACGTTAATTTTGTTGCAGGTACTATTAAAAGGCTATCACAAAAAATATTTTATCGCGCCAAATCGATGCAATTTATGCAATTAACAGTGGGCAGGATAATGAATTATTTTCCAGTAGATTTATAGATCTCCAGATATGCCTATTTTGGGGGGCTTTTAATATGTTATTGCTATCGCATGGATTAGGATGTTTAAACTAATGTTTAACCATGCTATAAGTGAAAAAAAAGTACAGTTAAAGGCATGTAAATCCTTTTTAACACTTTCCAACATGGATGAAAAGTATTTATGACTTCAGTTTTTCTATCTGTCGCCTGCCGTGTTTCTCTACGTGCTCTAACTCGCGTAAATATAGTCGGGATTACATGTAATTGATATACGTTATTGAGGTTTGCCAAAGTATGTTTGGTATTAAAAATGAAGAGTGTAGCATTCATAGCTTAATTACAGGGGCACTCAAAACTATTCCGTTACATTATAGTCTTTGGGAAAAATCGTCTGCGGTGTATTTTAATAATGTTACACAATTTTAAACGTAATGAAATTTATATACTTTATTAAGGTGCACTAGAACCTGGTTACTATAAAATATGTTATGTGTAGCACTTACAGCATGCGTACAGGTAACTCAAAAGTATTCATAATATTACAATCTTTGAAGAAAATCCTTTTGTGGCGTTTTTTAATGATGTTACTCTCTTACAAAATAATAAAATTGATATGTATTTTTGAAACATTTTTGTAGTATATGGGGTGCAAAGCATATGTTTTTTTCAGGGTCACACAAAAGTGGTCGATTAAAATGTGGTCTACGGGGGAAAAAAACTCTTCACAGCTTATTTTAACACATTAGCGACGGGAAACGAAAATTCTCGTTTTTATTCAGAATACATCATTGGCTAAGGGAGTGACTTCTACCTTACAGAAAAGACATTTATATTGTGTTGTCCATATTTTTTATAGATTGTAAGACATTATATATTACATCCGTACATTGAAAGATATTTACTGCTGCATAAACATGAAAAACATATCTCAGAAACCAATTTCCGAGACACTTTCAGAAGAGGGAGGAGCTTCTACTGTTTTTAAACCCAGATTTAATTAAATTGCCTGTCGTCAGTGTGTTAATTGTGTTGCACTAATTCAAACATTATGAAATTAAATTACATTACTGTGGTTGACTACAAGAAGCTTGAATATGATTTGTATCGTATTTATCGTTCATTTATAGTAGGGGTGCACAACCTTTTTAAGAGAAGGGCCACTTACAAGAATGATTGGGTTGTCGAGGGCCACAACAGTAACACAGAGAAAATTCTATATCGGGGAGGTAGGGGGGGGGGGTAATAAGTCTTTAATCTTGATGAATAATTATTTTTTGTCTATAATAAAAATAAACAAACGGAAATAAATAATTGTATGAAGGAATGCAGGGCTTCTTCGCATCTGTATGAAGCATCAACACTTTATGAAGACTGGCGGTTTCTTCTACTTGAAGACAAAAAATTACACAAAATTTCTAAATAATTGAATGTTATTGAAAATTATAAAAAAAAATTATTGAAGAATAATTTAATTTAAAATATAAGGAAACTTATTTTTGAAATAACAAGGCATGATGGATTAATTATGCTATTTTTTCTGCGCGCTATTAACAAAACTCATTTTTTTTTCTTTTGTCAATCAAGTGCGACTGATTTACGAAATTCGCGAGTTTCTATCAACGATCGATTGACAGATTTCACGGTAATTGTCCATTGCCGATTGGCAAAATTTGTAACCTTTTCAAACAACCAATTTGCGATACCTGCGATAAATTGACGCAATTCGCGATTTTTTTCAGCGATAAATTTTCAAATTTAGCGATTTTTTCCCCACAACGGATTAACGAAAATTGCGATCGAATTATTTCGAGACTTTTTTGTTCTACGATCGATCATCGAAATTTGCATGTTTTTTCCATGAACGATTGACAAAATTCGCTATTTTTTTCCATGAGTGATTGGCGAATTTTACGATATTTTGCGTGATAGATTGACAATATTTGCAATTTTTTTCCAATGACCAATCGACGAGTGATTTTTATCCGATATACATTGATGTAATTTGCGATTTTTTTCGCGCAAAAAATTAGAGAAAATCGCGATTTCTTTTTCGCGCACAATCGATGAAATTTGCGTTTTTTTCCTGCGACCAATGGATATCTATTTCATGATATTTTTGGGGACCGACACACAACTTTTGTAATTTTTTCCATGAGCTATTCACGGAATTCGCGAATTTTTGGGAAAATTCACGATTTTTTTTCACGAGCAATTGGCAAATTTTGCAATATTTTTGCGGCCAATTGACTAAATTTATATATTTTTTTTCTATCAATTGTCAAAATTCGTGATTTTTTTTCCGCAACAGATTGACAAAATCGCGCTTTCCCCCCAGTCGATCCACGAAATTTGCGATTTTGTACCTAATCGACAAAATTCGCAATTTTACTGTGCCCGATTAATAAAATTCGTGATTGTTAACTGACTCTGATGAAATCTGTAGTTTTTCCCGAAGCGAATTGACGAAATTTGCGATTTTTTCCTGCGATAAGCTGGCGAAATTAGTGATTTCTCCGTAGCCGATCAAGAAAGTTTGCAATTTTTCCGCAGCTCCTCGACAAAATTCACGATTTTTCCGCGTCCGATCAACGTCATTCGCGATTCTTAACTGACTCTGAAGAAATTTGTAATTTTTACGCGACAAAACTCACGATTTTTCCACAGCCGGTCAACAAAATTTTCAATTTTTCCGTAGCTCATCGACAAAATTCGCAATTTTTCTGTGCCCGATTAAAGTAATTTGAGACTTTTTCGCTCCGAGTAGACAAAATTCGCGATTTTTTCTTTCGCGATCAACAAAATTCGAAATTTTTCCGCACCCGATAAACGAAATTTGCGATTCTTAACTGACTCTGACGAATTTTGTAATTTTTCCCGCGGCAAATTGACAAAATTCCGATTTTTCTCACGATCAACTAACAAAACTCGCAATTTTTCAGCAACCGATCAAGGATTACATAATCCACAAAATTCGAAACTTTTAACGCGTTCGATCAACGCAATTCACGATTTTTAACTGACTGTGACGAAATTTGCAATTTTTTCAGCGACAAATTGTCGAATATCGCGATTTTTTCTCGCGATAAACTGACAAAACTCGAGATTTTCCCCCATTGATTTACGAAATTTGAGATTTTTCTGCGACTCATCGATAAATTTCGTGATTTTTCCGATTTCGATCAACGAAATTTGTGATTCTTAATTAGCTCTGATGAAATTTACAATTTCTTCCGGGACAAATTGACGAAATTCGCGATTTTTGCCTGCGTCATATGGACAAAAAATTGCAATTTTTCCAGTTATAAATTGACGAAATTTTGTCAAAAAAACGAAGAAATTATATAAATTGTGATCGCGGGCCACAAGTTAACCCATGGCGGGCCACTTTTGGCCCGCGGGCCACAGGTTGTGCATCCCTAATTTATAGGGTCACATAAAATATTTCGGATACAGTTCTGGTCTATTAAGGATGATTGCTGAAGAGCATTTTCGATTATGGTGTGCGTTTTAACGTTAAGTAAATTTGTGCTTAATAAGTAGTGCTTAAATATTGTATAGACCATGTACAGGGATACACAAATGAATTCGTAAGTATAAATGAAAATGAGCGCGAATTGCTTCAGTGGTTTTTTTTTTTTTTTTTTTTTTTTTGAGTTATGTATTTCCCAGCCCAATTACATTTAGTATACTAACAAATGTTTGCAGAATTTAAATAGAACCATATACAGGACTCCGCAGAAACTGGATATATGGTGCACACTATGCATACTAATCCCCGGAAATGTGATATGAGCAGTTTTAAGAGGGTTTTTTGTCTGCATTAAATTTAAATGTTATAGACGACGCGTAAAAATCTTCACGTAATATACAGGGCTGTAGAAAAGAATTCATGTATGTTTCCGTCTATTGGTAGAATTTACTAAAGGACATTAACACAATTAATTGATAATTACAAATGTAAATTAAATTACACTACGAAGGGGTTCAGGGGGGCTCTGCCCCCCTGAAGAAATCTACTTTATTATCTAAAAATTACCAGAATAAGTAGCTCATGAGATTTTCAGAATACCATTACATAACAAGGGGTTTAATTTAACGCTTCTAATGTCAGAAACCTTCGAAATATTTTTTCGTTTTATAAATGTTTATGTAATTTCAAAACTTTAAATTTCGTTTTTTGTAGAAAGATTAATATTACTCAAAGGATGCTAAACACAATAAATTGTAGAGCTGACGTTGAGGCTCCTGATCTGCAGATTTACTAGTAAAATAAACTTCAGTACTTTAAAGTTTAAATAAAATATATATTAATTGCCGAAACGTCAGTGAAAGCTTACTGTGGAGACACGAAAAGTTTTGGTTTCCGTTAGTCTGTCTGTCTGTTCCGCGATAACTGCCGCAAAAAGCATCCGATCGGCTTGAAATTCCCTGGGCATGTTGATGAGCTCCCCGGATTTAGCTGTATAGTTTTGGGTTAAATTTGGTTCATTCGTTCGGAATATACAGAACATTTTATTTTGTGATATAATGCTGTTCTATGGGAAGTCAGACGATTTTCCAATTTTCATTTGTTGAAAGAAATCGCTCATATGAATAATAGATTTAAATGGTAAATTTTGGATGCTGAAATTTTTAAATAAGAGTATTAAATTATTCTTATTAGTTTGCAATTTTGTCAAAACATTTGTCAGAGCTTTTAAATTAGGTGTATAACTTATGATAGAATTTTATACATGTGTTCGAATAATATAAAACATTTTATTTTATGAATTTACTTATATTTCATTTTTTCTTTTAACCGTTGCGTAGCAACAGCATCTCATCTAAAAATATCATAAATGTGAAAGTATGTATGGTTTTTTGAAGTCAAATCAAAGCAAAAGGAATGAATTAATGAATGCCTTTGTATAGATATTTGCATATAGATTTATTTAAACGCAGAAATGAAAATAGTATTTATATGCTATATAGAATAATATTTTCATTTATTTATTCAACTATTTGATTATAAATGAAAAAGTTCGTTATTTTCATACAGAATAAACTGACATTATTCTGTTAAATTTTATAAACTTTATTGTTGCCAAAAAAAAAATGAATAACAATTTCTCCCAAAGAGTTAATTTTAATTTGTAAGATTTTCACGTGCAAAAGAAAAATGGAATAAGCAAATAAAAAATAAAAAAAAGGATATATAGGACAGGAATGAATACATATAAACATTTCACACCAAATACCACCTAAAATAGTTTTTGTAGCAGTATTTTCCCAGCACTACGAAGAAAGATTCCTCGATTTACACGATTTTACTTGGCCTTCCTTTTCTCATTCTTTGCGATTTCATTTTCGCAATTGCGTGCATTAATTGGCACAAAATTTTACATTTTTATGACTGAGATATATGTAAGGCCATACAAATAAGAAATTCCGTATTGTCTCCTATAAAATGTGATAAAGTGTTGGTTAATCATATATGTTTTTATTAAGAGGAGCAGAGCTGCCAAGCCTCCGGCGTTCTGGATACCAGTACTTTAATACAGAAAATGTTACTTTATTTAATTGAAACATTTGCGCGATTTAAAAGAACATTTTCTCTAAGGTAATAGTGATGTGCAAAAAGCTTGAGACTTGGTATGTCTGGTGGGGAGTGAAATGTTTTACTTAATGCATTTATCTCTATTTTAATGCTACGTGAACAACGTCCGTGTAACAGCTTGTAGAGTGTAAAATAAATTAAATTATTAAAATAATCCTTATTACGAAAAATGAAACAGAAAGTCCGGCTAAGGGAAATGAAACGTAGTTAACCTTTCGTAATTTGACCTGAACATAGGTTTGCGTCAAATTTCAACGGTATTTGTAACATCACGATTTTAAATTAAATGTAGATACTATTAAAAGAAAATCACAAAAAATACTTAAAGGCGCCAAATCATGTTTATCTATTTAACGATGATGAATTATTAACTGTTAGGTTTAGAAGCCCCCCTACTTTAGGGTGATTTTAGTAAGTTAATGCTATCGAGTACATTTTTTGATATTTAGATTAGATCTTAGATATAAATATTGCAGAATGGCAATCAAAATTATTTTTTTATAAACAAAATTTATAAAGGTATTAGATTTCTAAATTAGATGTTTCAGTTTACATTTCCAAAAGTTCTTTATCCATTAGATACAGGTATTTGTGGTTAGCAGGCAAGTAAATACTGCTGTATGAATATTAGGATAACGTAAAATGCTTGACCGAATTATTGCTTATCCTTATAAATCGCAGTGTAAAAAGAAATCTAAGATATAGGGCAATCATTAACTCAATCAGTAGAAAATTACAAATGCAAAATAAATTACACAACGGGGGGTTCAGGGGGGCAGAGACCCCCTGAAGAAATTTGCTTTATTATATAAAAATTACTAGAATAAGTAGCTCGTGAGAATTTCAGAATATCCTTACATAACAACGTGTTTAATTTAACGCTTTTAATGTCTGAAACCATCGAAATATTTTTTTCCTTTTATAAATGTTTGTGTAATTTAAATAGTTTAAATTTTGTTTTTGTAGAAAGATTAATATTACGCAAAGTTTGATAAAAACAATGAGTTACAGAGATGACGTTGAGGCTCTTGATCTGCAGATTTACTAGTAAATTAACACTGCAAACTCCGATAAACAAATGTTTTTTTTTTTTTTTTTTTTTTTCATTTAAACACAATTAACCAATTGTTAATATTAAGAAACGAGAAACAGTTTTCGTCATGTTATATTCAGCAAATGGAACAAAAACAATTACTGTAACTACAACAAAAGAACTTCTTAAAACACCATCAAAAACTTTTAATTGCGCTAGGCCTTTCGAAAGATCTGAGCCTTTCTTCGTCAGGCGAAAAGAAGACGTACTTCTACTATGAAAGCAGCAGCAAGACTCAAATGCTTCCATAGTAGAAGCTCGTCTTTTTTGCGCCTGATGAAGAAAGACTCGGATCTTTCGAAAGGCCTAACGCAATTAAAAGTTTTTGAGGTTGTTTTAAAAAGTTCTTTTGTTCTTATTCATTCACACCAGTTTCAACTTAATTTCTTTCAATTAATGTAACATTTTGCAACAGTAACATTTGCAAAAAAGTTACTTAAAATATGTTTTAAGAGATTTGGTTGTATAAAAGGCATTTATAAGTAATTGGGGCTATTTTCGGACCAAAACAGGCCTGGCACAAAGTAGCCCCGAAATACTAGTTTTCATGCTAGCTTTATGAAAACGTAAACATTTTCTGCCAAAATAAAAATTTAACGGAAAAATTATGATCACACGTGGGTTACATGTTATTAAAGGTAATATTTTGACACTTACTTTATTTGTAGCTCCAATCAAGATTGTTTCACAATAGAAAGTTTGGAGAGTTAAAATCTACACACGAAAACAGTTGTTTACAAACACATTCAGTGTTGCCCTTAAAAAAAAATTAAATTAACATCAAACTATTCAAATACTCTATAGTAGGATATAAATTAATTTTCAAGTGCAAAAACTCCAAATTATCTTGTATTGTTTGTTCAATACAAAGAATAAAATCTCTTTTTATGGGCTGGACCAAAGTAGGGAAAAGTATGGGCAAGGACCAAAGTAGTTCCAAAGTTTCTCGACGGTAGAGAGAAATTTTGCCTTTCCATCATTAACCCCTTCAAGAGCAGCGGTTCATTACCATTTAATTTTAATTCCTAAATGCCACACTGGCACCAGAATATTGGAATAAAAATTTTCCTTTTATAAAATACGTGAACAAAAGCATTTGCTTATCTCTCTATTCTAAAAAAAAGTAACTACTGCTGTCACCGCCGCCGGTTTTGAATTTTTTGTGGCCGGAGGTCTTTCTTCGTTAATATTAAGCAAAATATTGCATACAAAAATATGAAAATCGGTGGAATTATAGAGAAATATTTGATAAACACGCTGATGCAGACAGTTTTCAAATCGAAGAAATATTTAAAGAGATATTAAATGCTAAAGTTGGACAAAATCGTTCCATTAAAAAAGTTTTATAGGAGCAAAAACTGTACATCGGAATTTCATCATTTTTAGATCATTTTATGCATCAGAATTTCCCGATGTACAGATTGTATTTCTTTTTTTAATTTGGCTAATTTTTTGAGGTTTTATTTCTATTTTAAGTTCAATTTTTCCGCATTTCTAGAGATATTTTTTACAGATTTTAGAAAGTGATATTAATTTAAACTGTTGCCAACTGTATAAACAGCGGAAACAATAATGTTTGCTTAAAATATATATATATATATATATATATTTATACGTGTAATAAATTAAAAATTTATTTACACGTGACTATTATAAACAGAAAAAAACATTGGAATTAGAATTAAATAATTATGTACAAAATGCAGGAACTTATTAAAAATTACGTCATAAAACTATAATTACACGTGAATTTTAAGAGAGAAAGGAATTTGTAAAATAATAAATTTATTAACATGCGTTAGAAGTCTTAAATAGGAGAAATTACGTCATCTTTGCGTCACATTACAGTTATTACATAAAACGAACACAAAATAATATTGCAAAACGGTTTAAATTTAGAAATTGCGCTAGACATTCATTTGATATTTTGAGCGGATACTTTTCAACTATTTTTCTTAGGATAGCGCAAATAATATTTCATTTCTAACACAAGTATTTTCACGTGAATATTAAAAAGAGAAAGAATAGTTTAGTCAAAATTACGTCAGATTAAAAACGATTAATTTAAAATGTCTCATTTAAAAGAATTTTCTTTACGCTTTGTTAAAAAATACCGGGAGACAAAGATTCTGTTTACTTAATTCCTTTTATATTAGCTTATTTTGAAATGTTGTTACACGTGTCTACGTCATCAAGTTATTTTTATTTCGACGTTTTATTTGTATTTTTATTAATGTTGTACTAATTTATTTGTTCTTTCGTTATTTAAAATAAAAATTATGTCAATTTGTGTAATTTGGCGAGTGGTTTGGCGATTTATATAATTTGGCGAAATTAGTCGACGGGATAATCAAGTAGTACCGCAGCGGATTTGGCGTTAAAATTTCCCCAATCAAAGAGAAATGAATAGAAATCCGTTTATAGGGAGATCGCCACTGTTTTTTAAATTATAATTCAATCTTTCGAAATCTTTTTAAAGCCGATCACATTAGCGTGCATTTAGAGTCTGCGGTGTCTGAACGGGGGTTGGCGAGCGTAGCTCGTAGGGGGCCGAGCCCCCTAGTTTTGAAAAAAAAAAATTATTAATTCTGGTGTCATTCACTTATTTCAGTATTTTATTTTACGAATAGAAGTACCTTGCCTCGAAAAATTATAGAAACTTACTAGATACCCTTTACATTTATTTTACACCATTACCCTTTATAGGATTTCCTTTAACAGGTGAACAGGTGAAAAGTTCAATGGGATACCCACTAGTAGTGCTACTCCGCTCCCTGTATATCACATCATGGAGGAGCCATGAATATGAATTAAAGTCTAGCCGTAGCACATAAATGTGCAGTAACATAAGAAAAATAAAATAAAAAAATAATAGGAAAAAGGCTGAAAATTTTTGATCGGATAATACAAGAGTAAGGAAAGTAAAGTTAATTTAAATATGAACATAAAATGAAAGATAAAAATAAAATTATAAAGTAAAAGTGAGTTCAATGAAAAATAAATGTTTACACTGTTCAATATCCGAAATAACCGACGAAGCAAAGCTAGAAGAGCCTTTTTTATGTTTTTTTTTATATAGTTAGAGTATATGCGTGGTATATATAGTTTTTGTATTACGTTGAGATACAAAGTAATTTCTAGCTTCATATCAGGATGCCATGATTGATGAAAAGCTTATTGATCGCATTCATATTTCCCGGTCAGAAATTTCATGAAGTATAGTATGGATTTTCTATTACATGCAAACTTTCCCCGCCAAAAAAAAAAATTAAAAACAATGTAAAACAATATAAACTAGTCGGATGTAGCAATCGCAAAACTTTCTGCTATCTCATACATGTTAATACTTCAAAATTCGCTATCACACAGTAACAAAATTAAATGACAAGCTATGCTCATCGTGAGGATTCTGAAATTCCATGCATTAGTTCTTGAAATAGGATTATTTCGGATATCGGGAAAAATGCAGCACAAAGGTGCCAGATGTTGGGCGATTTACACCAAAACATAATCAGCAATAATATTTATCACGGTATACCTGAATCTGAAGTTTGATGAAAATCCGTGCATTATTTCTTCAGATAGAACTATTGCGGAAATTGTGAAAAATGCAGCATAGCAGCGCCACCTGCTGAGTGATTTACACCAAAACCTAATCAGCATCAATTTATATAAGGGACTACCTGAATATAAATTTTTATTAAATTCAGTGCATTAGTTCTCGAGATAGAGCGCCTACAAAATTACTACCTACATGAGATTCAGGTATACCTGAATCTGAAGTTTGATGAAAATCCGTGCATTAATTCTTCAGATAGAGCTATTGCGGAAATCGTGAAAAATGCAGCATAGAAGTGCCACTTGCTGAGCGATTTACACCAAAACCTAATCAGCATCAATTTCTATGAGGGACTACCTGAATATAAATTTTTATTAAATTCTGTGCATTAGTTCTCGAGATAGAGCGCCTGCAAAATTTATGTCACAGACAGACCATTTTCTAAAAACATGTTTTTTTGGAATCTCTGACCCCTAAAACGTGCAAATCCGTCGAAAACCGGACTTCGAAAATTTTCACGAAACCAATACTTTCTTCTTCTAATAATAGAAGAAAAAACAAGTAAAAATTAAATTTAAAAAATCAAAAAATCCGATTGCGTAAAAAGCGAACTAATTAATTATTTCTCATCAATGTGAAACTATTTTTTATATTACTTACCTTCTTTTTTTTTATTTACTTGTATTGATGACTTTTAAGTTGTGTTTAATTGTTAGTTATAAACACTATTTTGATGACCTGTAGATGTCTGTGAAGGTTAGAGTTGCAGTAAAGCTAGAGATCCTACCTACACAACTTCCAGGTTGTGTAATATTTAAACGGAGCTTCTGACGGTAAAATAGTCAATGAAACATCGTCTTCATATTGAAAGACCTATCCAATGTTATGCCACTCAATATGATGCGAATTTTTTTTTTTTTTTGTCTACCGCGATTTTGTATTTTGCGGCCGCCATTTTGAATTTATAAAAACAAAACCTAGCCTATAACCATCAGACGGTTAAGACGAATCAATAGAGACCTCATTCATTAAAATCCACCCCAAGGGTATAAAGAAATCTACATACCCAGATACGCGTCAAACACATAAACCTTCTTGGCAGTCGGGTAAAAAGAGAATGAAAACTCTCATTTTAGTCATTTTGGTGCTCCTCTTAAATTTTAGAAGGGAAGCTTCTGCTTCATGCGCCTTTTGTGTTTCGTGTGCCATCAGGCCCTGTATGTGGGGTTACTTAATATCATTACAAAAAAAACGTGGAATAGCTGCGTAGATTAAAGTCCCATTTGCAGGTGTATTTTGGTTTCGTAAGTTCAATAAACTCTTTAAATATCCTTGGACTCGTTGCTGGCGTTTCGTGCCAGTTAGAAAAAAAATAATAAAATAAAAATAAAAACACACACCCTTTACTCACTCTCAGATTTCTGTAAACACACAAAACTTTCGACGTATTTCCTGCGAGCATGCATAATAATAAGAAAAAGATCTATGGAATACGTGTCAAAGAACTGTTGGCAAATTATCAATGCGTACTAACAAATACGCTCGAAATTGCACAAAATGTATGATGTCGCATTTTTTAGCACTTTCCAACATAATTGAAAAGTGTTTATGAATTTGTTTTGTCTGTCTGTATGCCGTCTCTCCATGCTCTAACTCGCGTAAATATTCACGGATTGCCATACAATTTATATGTATTATTGATGCTTTCTATATCGTATTATACATCGAAAATTAAGTGTGTAGCATTTATAATTAAAATAGTAAATCTTTGTAAAAAATCACCATAAAATAAAAACAATACATAGGACGCGTTTCGAGATATGACGAGCTGTTGCGTCCTATGTATTGTTTTTATTGTATGGTCATTTTTTACAAAGATTTATTATTTTAATTGTTTCATATCGCCAGTTTTCGGTGCTGCTTCGCTGTAGCATTTACAATTCGTTTACAGGAACGGTTAAAAGAATTCCTTTACATTACGGTCTATGTGGAAAAATCATTTGGATGTGTATTTTATTGTTGTTAAGCTATTTTAAACACAATTAAATTGAAATATATCTCTGAGGTTCACTACAAAATGCTTATTATAGAATAGGGTGTACACAGCATTCATCGTTCATTTACAGGGGCACATAAAATCACTCGGTTAAAGTACTGTCTACGAGTACTGTCTCGTATAAAGAATAATTACTAGAAGTGCGTATTTAATTGTTGTACGTGTTTTTAAATTTAGCTAATTTTTTGTATATTATTTATTTGCGTTTAACTGCTATAGATCATATACAGGACATAGAAAAGATATCAAGTACATTTCCGACTAAAATTCTTTTAAAGGAATTTTCAACTTGCGCTATGCATTTCTTAACTAAATTAAATTTTAACATGCTATGTATAAATCACCACAAATCAACGTTTAAACACACAATAAATATATTAGGTAACGTGAATAAAACCAGACGTATACGTTTCGTGAGTTCCAGGACTCACATCATCAGTGTATAAAATCTATGTATAAAAACAGTATCCCTCTAATTACATGCAAGGCGGAAACACAGCACCGAAAGACCATCAAGTTCCAGCAACCATAGATGGTCGTTCGGTGCTGTGTTTTCACCTTGCATGTAATTGGAGGAATACTGTTTTTATACATAGATTTTATACACTGATGATGTGAGTCCTGGAACTCACGAAACGTATACGTCTGGTTTTATTCACATTACCTAATGTATTTATTGCGTGTTTAAACGTTGATTTTCGGCGATTTGGATTTCCACACAACTTTTTATTTACTATGCTATGTATAGTACATATACAAATTTACGGGCGATGTACATACCGGGTGTTCTAAAAAGGACTGACTGATTTTAAAATGCAATAACTTGCAAACGGTGACAGATATTTAAAAATTCTTGAAGGAGCGTTATGTATAATATCAGGAGTTTTTTTACAGAGATTCTCGAATTTAGTTCGAATTACACACAACAGATGGCGCTGCGAGCAATATGCACTAAATTCAGACCCGATTTTTGATACTTCGGGACCCACTCAATACATTTTAATCTCCTTTTTTTGGCACGGGAGAAGAGAAATGCCAAAAAATCCAGCTTGAATTCAGCGCCTATTGCTTGCAGCGCCATCTATTGTTTGTAATTCGAACTAAATTCGAGAATCAGGGTAAAAAAGAAAGTCCTGACATCACACATAACCCTACTTCAAGAATTGTTTAAATATCCGTCACCGTTTGCGAGTTATTGAATTTTAAAATCAGTCAGTCCTTGTTAGGACACCCGGTAAATGCACAAAAAAATTCGGATATTCTTCCAACTGTTGATAGTAATTTGTAAAATTCGGCTTTCAAATGTGTTACACGTGTTCCAAATTGTTTAATTAAACGTTATTTATCAGCTTATTAAAGTGTGAAGTTTTGTTACAGTATTTTGAATGTGCTGGAGAGTGTTTCATAATTTATGCTTGACGCATGTTTTTTTTCTTCCTTGTTTATTGTCACATTGGAACCCTTGTAATTGTTTACTCAAAATAGCATAAAAAATTGCGTACTTTTTAATTACATATTTCAATTCTTCATGTGTGTATATATATATATATATATATATATATATAGTATATATATATCTCCATAGCTGTATCTGATTTTTATCATGCGATAACACTCGTATTTATAAATCGATTTGAGTGTGATTAAGCATGTGTATTTGGCTTACCATGATCTCGATCGCGCTTGTGGACCAGCTGCATCCGCATCTTGTTTCAAAATGGGACCATTTAAAAATTTCAAATACAAAAAATTAGAAATCGAAATTTATTTTTTGCAGGAATATTTTTTGTTTTGTCTTTATCTTAAAAAAATAGCTGAGATTTAGCATTTTAAAATTCTAGGGTGGTTGCCATTTTGAAACAAGTGAATCGATTTAAAAAATAGAGTATTAATTTATGAGTTTTAGTCAACAAGGTTTCTCTCAAATTATATTTCTTTGTTGAAACCATTTTTTCAACTCTCATATGCATAAAACTATATATACAGTGTGCGTCATAAGTTCGTAGAAACTTAAAAATTCATAATGAAAGAAGTAATGCTCGGAAAAAATTTTGGTTTGCACGAATATGATTAGAGGGACATTCGATTTTTTTTCCATGTATAAAAAAAAAAAAAAAAAAAAATTCCAAAAGTAACCGAGGGAGGGCGCTCACACGTCCTATTGAAACGTTTATGCAAATCAGGAAACACAAACAGACAATGAAACAAATCAAAATAACATGACGCTGTGCATTTACTTTAAAGTAAAAGATTTTCGACATGACCACCATAACCAGGTATTAGAGGCAAGTGAGGCACGTCGACACGCTTATTACCGCTGAGTGTAGCATGTGGTGGCACAGCGGTTCATCGAATGACATCTTTCAGTTCAACCAAAGTGGTTGGGGTGCCCCAGTACACACGGGACTTTAAGTGTCCCCACATTCAAAAATCTGCCGCGGTCAAGTCTGGAGATCGTGAGGGCCACTCAAACTAACAACTTCGACGTATCACTCGGTCTTCAGTGAAAGTGTCCAACAGGAACGTCTTGACTTCACGTGGAAAGAGGGGACCATTCTGCATGAAGGTGACGACAGGTAACGCATGTCTTTCCTTCAATGCAGGCAGAATGTGGTTGCGCAAAAAGCGCCTCACTTGCTAATACCTGGTGGTGGTGGTGATGTTGAACATATTTTACTTTAAAATAAATGCACAGTATCACGTTATTGTGTTTTGTTTCGTTGTCAGTTTGTGTTTGCCAGATTTACATAAAACATCTCAGTATAACATGTGAGCGCCCTCTTTCGGTTACTTTTAGGATTATTTGTTTTACACATGGAAAAAAAATCAAATGTCTCTTTGATCATATTCCCGCCATACGAACTTTTTTCCGAGCATTACTTCTTTTATTGTGAATTTTTTAATCTTGCACGAACTTATGACGCACCCTGTACATATTCGCTAGCGTCACATTCTCGCCAAGCTTGGAAAAATTTCGCGAAATATCGCAAAATTTGGTGACCTAAATCCGATCTAAATGAACCAACTTAGCTATAGCTGACTAATTTAGTGAAATTCCCATTCAAATTTAGTATTGTCGAAAATTGGAAGTGGTTCTTCTTTAATTGGATTTTTCACATTTTAGCTTCGTTTCTTTCAAATAAAATCAGCTAAACTCCTAAAATCAAGAAATAGGAAAGCTACTTTTTCTTCCCTCTACAGGCCGGAACGACCTTTCTTATTAGCCTCCCATATGCTATTTCTTACTCCCAGCTAATTTTGTGCCATCTCAAAAAAATAACGTTACGTTGTATAAGCCAGCGTAAAACAAAGCAGGTGTATCATTGTACTGTTAAATTGTCTACTGCAATTTTTTAAACTTCTAAGTATCGCACATTTTCCATTTTTATACCGTCGTATTGGGATAAAAAAGTACCTTTAAATGCAATTTGTTTGAAAACTGCATCGGCATTTATTTTTGAGACATTAATTTTTTTGTAGTTTTAAGCGACATTTGTTTAATTTTGGCAACTGAAGTACTCCATTTCTGTAGAAAATAAAGGGGAAATAGGAATTATATCTTTTTGTTGCCATTTTCCCATAAAAACTGAAAAAAAAAGTGTAATTAAAATACGTGCTATTTTGAAAAAAATATATAAATGAATGATTTCAGATAAAACATGGAGCTATTACAAACTAAATTTAAGTATCTATATTAATATTACAAATAAATGAAGGCATATGAATCATGAGATTTTTTTGTCGAGTTTCTTGAAAGACGAAATCTCTTTTTTTGGATTTGTGTATTATTCAGCGATAGTGACGTCCTATGCATACTTTGATGGACATAAATCAAGCTAAATAACTGTGCTAAAGATAATTTCTTCAGTTACATAAATAATATGTCGTTTCAACTCAGCCATAAATCTCTTCAAATGTATTTAACCTTGAAAACCCTTTGATAAAGATAATGACTTGTTGAGTGACTGCATTAAGACTCATAGACTACATTAAACTGATTTATTATTATTATTATGATATTATTATTACAATTATTATTACTGATTTATTATCTTATAATGTGAGAATACTTATAACGAGAGAAGAAAATCAACTTACACCATCATTTATTAAGTCTAAACTTATTGGCGAATATAACCGACGATATGATAATGATGAGAGAACAGAAAATCCTGCCAGAGCATTTAAAGCACAGAAAAATTACAACAAAACAAGTAATAAATACTGCTCCAATTGTCGGATGAGAAACCATTATACCCAGGAATGTTGGCATAACAAAGCCAAAACACAAAATACACCACAAAATCAACACATTAGACCAAACAAAAAGCATTACTCTACATCACTAGTTTTTCAAAAGAGTGAAAACAATTTTAGAAGTGAACAAACACCAGAATCAAACCGTAGGTACAGTCACTCTGAAAATGAAAACAATACATGGAAGGCGAGCGAAAATAAAAATTACGCCTTTATAACGCAAGGAATGCAAAACAAAACATTTATAGTAGACAGTGGCAGCTCAAGCCATATTGTGTGTTCAGAATCAATGTTTACAGAAATAAAATCACGCGAAAAAACAAATGTAACCATCGCAAACGGAAAAAAAACTTATCAGTTACGGGTCAGGTAACGTAAATATAAACACGCGAACATTAGAACACAAAGTTCATGAAATAACACTTAAAGATGTATTACTAGTACCTGAAATCGAAACAAATTTATTATCGGTTAGCAAAGCGACACAAAATGGATGTGAAATTATATTCAGAAATGACAGATGTATGTTCAAACTTAATGGAGAAATATGTTTAGAAGCGCGAAAAGTAAATAACCTATACGAAGTTCAGTTGGCATTCGAAAACTATGCAAACGTAGCACAAAGCTGCAACAACAAAAATTGCATAGAATTATGGCATCGTAGGTTAGGACATAGAAATCTAACATCAATTAAAGAAATTACGCAAAAGGAATTAGCTAGAGGAATCCAAATAAACAACTATAAGCATAACATAGATTGCGAACCGTGCATTAAGGCAAAATTAACCGATGAACCCTATCCAAAAATTGCAGAGTATAGAGCAACTAAAAGACTCCAGCTCATTCACTCCGACGTGTGCGGATCTTTTCAAACACCGACAATAGGGGGGAAGTCATAATTTTTGACTTTTATTGATGACTACTCACAATTTACGATCATATATACCTATTGTCTAGAAAAAGGTGAAGTTTACGAAAAGCTTAAAGAATTCATCGCGTTAATTAGCAACAAATTTGGAGAAAAACCGAAAGCAATTAGAACAGATAATGGAGGGGAATTCACATCAGATGTAATAGAAAATTACCTCAGGGCTAATGGGATAAAACATCAACACACAGTCCCATATTGCGCAAGACAGAACGGTGAGGCAGAGAGGAAAATAGATCGTTAGTTGACATGGCTAGGACAATGTTAAGTGAATCAAATTTACCATTAAAGTTCTGGGGGGAAGCAATTTGCACAGCAAATCATTTGCAAAACAGACTACCGACAAAAGCAAATGAAAAAACACCATACGAGTTATGGACAAACAAACAGCCAAACTTAAGTTACGTTAGGGTATTTGGCTGCAAAGCCTTCGCATATATCAGTAAAGCTAGAAGCCAAAAATTAGACGATAAAGCTATAGAGGGAATTTTCGTCGGATATGATAATGAATCCAAAGGATACAGAATATATGTAGGAGGAAATGAAATAAAGATCGCGAGAACCGTTAAATTTCTCGAAAACAAATTTAAATATAGAAACGAGAAAGTAGAAAACAAACCAAAGCAAGATGAAAATCGGGTTAGTGAAAACCTTGTAGAAATAGAAATTTCAAATAGCAATGAGACATCATCCACGTCCAATCAATCAGTAGCAGAACCTAGACGATCAGAAAGAATTAATAAAGGTGTACCTCCTGATAGTTTAATATACATGGTTAAGAACGAAAATACTACTGAACCAAAAAATTATGAGAAAATCGAAAACATGGAAAATTTTAAGGATAAACAAAATTGGATAGATGCAATGAAAAGTGAAATGAACTCCCTTATGAAAAATAAAACTTGGTCGATTGTAGAACCTCCACCAAATAGGAGAATAATAGGTTGCAAATGGACCTACAAACTAAAACGCGACAACACAGAAAAAATCCAAACATATTAAGCGCGTTTAGTTGCAAAAGGATACTCACAAAAATTCGGAGAGGATTATGATGAAACTTATGCACCAGTCGTGTCATATACAACAATAAGAGCATTATTAATAGCAGCGTTGCATCAAAATTTAAATGTAAAACATGTTGATATTAACACCGCGTTCTTACATGGAGAGCTTGAGGAGGAGATATATATGTCACAACCAGAAGGTTTCGCTGAACCAAATGAGGAAAATAAAATATGTAGGCTAAACAAAGCCATATACGGACTTAAACAAGCCGCGAGAGCGTGGCATAATAAAATTACAGAAACACTAAAAAAATGAATTTCAGTCAGAGCAAATTTGACTCATGCCTTTTTACACGAAAAAGGGGCGATAACACAACATACATAATAACATACGTAGACGACATTTTAATTACCAGAAAAGACGAAATAATAGAGGAAGTAATCGCGAGCTTAAATAAAGAATACGACCTAAAAGAATTTAGGTGACATCAGTAACTACCTATCTATGAACATTAAAAAAGTAAATAAAAGCTACATGATAAATCAAACTCAGAAAATAGAGGAATTAATCAATAAATTTAATTTGCAAGACGCAAAACCGTGTAGCACACCCATGGAAACAAATTACACACGCTTTAATGATGAGGATAACATTTTACCAAACAACACATATTACAGACAAGCCATAGGAGCACTTCTATATCTAGCAATTATAAGCAGACCTGACATCTGTGCAACAGTAAACATTCTTAGCAGAAGAAATGAATCACCAAGAATGGTAAAGACTGGAATGCAGTAAAAAGAGTGATAAGATATTTAAAGACTACAAAAAATTATAGTCTAGTTCTAAGCAGAGAAAAGAAACCTATACTGGAAGTTTATGCTGATGCAGATTGGGGAGGAGATGTAGATTCACGAAAATCAACGAGTGGGAACCTATATCTGTTAGAAGGAAATCCCATACAAAGGTCGATCAAGAAACAATCCTGCATTGCATTATCATCGGCAGAGGCCGAGTATGTGCCAGCAGCAAATGCAGCAATTGAAATAAAGTGGCTAGTCAATCTACTGGAAGAATTAAACCTAAAGCAAACCTTACCTATAGACCTATATGAAGACAACCAGTCCACGATCAAGATGATAGAATTAGAAAAGCACTCAAGTAAGACTAAACATATTGAAATTAGGTTCCACCTGATAAAACAACTAAAGCAAGAAGGGATTATCAGCCTAAAGTACTGCCCAACCAAATTGATGATAGCAGATCTGTTTACAAAATCAGTTCCCAAACCTGTTTTTCAAACCCATAGAAGGAACTTAAATTTGTGTGACAATGTAACTTCAGAAATTAAGGAGGAGTTGATGGACATAAATCAAGCTAAATAACTGTGCTAAAGATAATTTCTTCAGTTACATAAATAATATGTCGTTTCAACTCAGCCATAAATCTCTTCAAATGTATTTAACCTTGAAAATCCTTTGATAAAGATAATGACTTGTTGAGTGAGTGCATCAAGACTCATAGGCTACATTAAACTGATTTATTATTATTATTATGATATTATTATTACAATTATTATTACTGATTTATTATCTTATAATGTAAACATCTTATTCATTCTCAACATGCAGTTTATCCACACAAGAGGCATGTAAAATGCTCTCTCTTTTTTACAATTTAAACAATGTGAATTAAATAGCTTAAAGTGTTACCGCCACTTATTCATTTGATATAATAGTCTACAACTTCTTTTGTCAAAGGAGGTTATAAAGAGTGGTTGATTAAAAAATATGACAACTAACACATATTGGATTAAAACAAAGTGTGGATTTACACCGAAATGGATAAGTATCCTGAAGAAGGGTAAGTCCCAATTTACAATTTATCACGTACAAGGCTCCTGTTTAACGGGATTCAAAATCCCATCATACTTTACTGTAGATGTTGTTTAATACTGGATCGCAAATGAGGAATTATTCAGCGGATGCGAATGACGTCATTTTATATATAATAAAATCGCGTGTTTTAAGTCTTAAAACTGAACTACAGTAGAGTCCCAGTCCCGATTATCCGAGTCCCGCTTAAAAGGTTGCCGCTTTAACCCTGCTATTTTCTTCTGATGGACTGATGGCTTCCATTATTATGAAACAGCCATTATAAATGAAGTGTTAGGTGAGAGCAGCCATAAAAAATTAGAACTCTGATTTTCTGGTCAGAATAGGGAAAAAATGGCCATATATATATATATTTTTTTTTTTTTTTTTTTTTTACCTTTTTATTTTATTATTATTTATTTAAATTCTTATTAACTTTGGATCCATTTCAAAGGTATAAGTTCGATTAACTCGGATAATCGGGACTTTACTGTATCTATATTTATATACATATATTTTTTTTTTCATCGGGAGATACTAAATTCTGAAAAAACAGAATTCCTGTTCTCTAGTTTTGTTTCTTCATTCTCTCTTTAGTTTAAAATTTTTGTTTTAATACCCGTTTCCTTTTCCCGCTTTTTTGTATGTTTTTTTCCCTGTTTTCGTTTTCTTTTTTAACTCCAGTTTCATAAATTACAGACTAGATAAATAATTTTTTGGAAAAAGAAAAGGCTTTCGTAAAATTCAAAGGCAGTCAAATATTGTGACTCATTTTTCAACCACTTCCTGTTTACAAAGAGCTTTAAAATTTGGAATATACTATATGTATTCCGGGGGCAATACATAAATTGGGCGTTGATTTTTTTAAATTCCATCCGTAAGGGGGAAAGGGGAAACGGGTGGTGGTAACGGTTGATTTCTTATGGAGAAATCAGTATCAGCTTCAACAATGAGTATTTGTTGAAAAGTACTAACGGCAGGGTTACCAAAATAGCGCCACATTTTGGCCAACTTGGCAAAACATCACCAAATTTGTCGACAAATATATCCTGCCTTATATGAATTCAACTTGGTTATAGCTGACTAATTTGGCGAAATTCCCATTTAAATTGACCAATCTTCCATAATAGAACTCACCGCAATTTGATTTAAACTCCACACATTTAAGGTTTTTTTTTCCAAGACCTTTGTGGGTCAAAATTTAAAGTGTAATACACGAAAATGTAAATGTACGTCTTTACATCTTCATCCTGGTGCTCCTAATCACATAACCACCACTAGATGGCGCTGTTCTATCTGAGCTCCCAACTGCCCGATGTTAATGTGTTTTATATAGTCTGATATATAAATTAAATTCTGTATTATTTTACTCTATCTGCACTATAGTTTGTACTATATATACGGGGGAAGGTCGAAAATTTTTAATATTAATTTTTTTATGAAGCACCATAAGAATAAAAAAATAGCAATAAAATAAATGTAAAATAAGACTAAAAAAGAGCTATAAGACATTAAAAATTAAATAAGTGTAAAAAAAAAATTAACATGCTTTCATTAAAATTCACAAAAATGTAAAAAAAAAAAAGTTTTTTTTTTAATGCGCTAAAAAGTAGAAAAAAACTTTGGGGCTAGAAAGAGAAATTATTTTATTTTCGGATGTCAGAAAAAAAAAAAAGAAAAAAAAAAGAAAAGAAATGAAAGGGGGGAAGGCAACTTTATATATGTATATACATATATGGTATAATACCATAAAAAAAACTTAAGTGAAACAAAAGTTAAATTGCACCGGCGACGCCCACGCTTTCTTTTTTTTTTCCTTTCTTCCTTTCTTTCTTTTTTTTTTTTTTTTTTTTGGACATGAGAAAATAAAATAATTTCTTTTTCTAACCCAAAAGTTATTTTTTACTTTTTAAGTGCATTTAAAAAAAATATTTTTTTCTACATTTTTGTGAATTTTAATGAAAGCATTTATTATTATTATTATTATTATTATTTATATTTATTTTGCGGAGTATTACAGCACGCGTTCATAGTATATTTTGTGAATCTGTAAATTGACAATCGGATTGAAATAACTGAAGTAAAACAACAAGAAAATCCTTGAATCTAGAAAAGTTCGGTATTACGCAGAAAGTGAATTATGTAAGTATCATTCTTCTTTGAATCATCACATTCCTATTTCTTTATGATAAAGATTTTTTTCAAGGTCACCCAATGTTCTCTATAACCATAGCGATTTTTGCTTTTGAAACGAATCACTTGTCTGCTCTAAAATCTATTGATAATATCAAGTCTTTAAATCTTCAGTGAATGAAAATTTCTAGAAGTTTTAAGCACGTACATTTTTGTGATATTATAAGGAATTTCAAAGCAATTTATTCTATTTAAAAAAATACATTTTTAAAAGAGCTCATGCACTTAAATTTTGATGTCGAAAATGTCATTTATAAAAATACATGGATGTTCAAATTTTGTTTTTCTTTCTTTTTTTAATGAGAAATACCGTTTCCAAAATTTAAAAAAATTAGCTTGTCTGGGCGGGACACAATACCGCTGCCTTGGCCAAACTTAGGCAACTGAATGTAAAAAGGGTTCTAACTTTTGGTCTAGTTATTGTATTTACACGCGGTTTGTGTCATTTTAATGAAAAAAATTCTAGAGCAGTGGTTGGCTATACTTTCTTTGGCCACGCTGCAACGCCCTACTCCTATACATCATTAAATGGGTGTAACATCATTTCTCTTTCTGTAACAGTGTAATACATAACACTTATTATTTAAAAGTTAATTATTATTCACACTAGGGAAGCCTAAAAGAGTATTAACAATGACAAATCATTTTACAATTTGTTGGCTTATCAAACATGTAAAATTTTGTCACACAAATATATTTTAACATAACTTCATTAATGCAACGAAGTCATACATCTTTGTCTTCTAAATATCTAGAAGACTTTAGCAGGGCTTAATTTCTAACCAAAAAATTACCGGAGCTCTGATATTCCGCAGTAATAACAACCATAGAGTATGAGATATAGTGTGATAAGATATTCCAGTAATGCTTTAAATTTTACAATTTGTTGGCTTACCAAACATGTAAAATTTTGTCACACAAATATATTTTAACAAAACTTCATTAATATGCAACGAAGTCATTCATCTTTGCCTTCTATATATCTAGAAGACTTTAGCAGGGCTTAATTTCTAACCAAAAAATTACCGGAGCTCTAATACTCCCCAGTAATAACAACCATAGAGTATGAGATATTGTGTGGTAAGATATTCCAGTAATGCTTTACAAAATGCTAAAAAAGTGAATCCGATAAATGTTGAACGATGCTGAAAGATAAATGCTGATCGCATCGACATCTGATAGCTCTTCAGCGACGCTAAACGTTTTCTCAATTCAATCATTCAAATGTTTATCTTTAAGGAGCTTTAGGACTCTTTAAATTGGATTAAATGAAAAAAAAGACCATTTTCAAAATTTTAATACATTAAAATTATCATATTATTTGAAAATTATTATGATTTTAAAACACAACTTTTTGAGGTATGAAAGATGTAAGTATATTCTTTCATTTCATATATTTAAAATATTATAAGAGACATAATAAATATTTATAGCAGGCTTCAAACTATCAGACATTTGTCGAGCAGAAAAGTGGCATGATAGCTTACGCGCAGCATTACCAAATTAATTTGGCAGCTAGAATGAAAATTTTGGTACCTAATTGTACTTCAAATTGTAGTTATTACTCTGAATCTAAATAAATTTTTATTTAAAGCCTTTTTATATTTTTAATACAAAGTTTTATGTAGCTAATATAACATTTTGAAAATGCCAACAGTTTAATCACCTAAAGAAATATTTTTTGAACAATAAAAAGAAAATTTTAGGTTCCGTTTATACAGACTAACATGAAACATACATTTTGAAACTTTTATGAAAAAATATGGAGACACTTTTTTAGATATCCTGAGCATTATGCCCAAAAACGTCATTTGGAGAAAAATGACTTCAAAGTTTCGGAAACGCCGTTTCAGCTATTGAGCGACTAGCGCTCACATTTTCTCAATTGATCCTCTGATCCTGCGGGATCAGCCAAAGCCCTCTCAAGACTATCAAGCCAGGCACAATTTCATTCCCTCTCATATGTAACGTCACGACCAAGGGCTGGCGCCAATGGGGAGCATTTGTATTTTAAATCTAACTGTTTAGAATTTAGAATAGATACAAAGTGTTTTTTATTCAGAAGCGAAGAACATATTCTTTTCAACAGAGACTTGGACCTGGAGCTGGAGCCCGGAGCCGGAGCTGTGTTTTCCCTGGAGCTGGAGCTCTAAATTTTTCTTAGCTCCAGGGTTCCTTTAGTTTTTAATATTCATTTAAATCTGTTTTTTCAGTCTTTTAAATTTCCAGGCTTAAAATATTTTAATTACATCATTATTCAGTATTATAATTATATCATTTTTTAGGGGTTTTTTTAAATTATTATTAGAGATGGAAAACTTCTCAAAACATGGTAACACTACTTTACTTCTACTGTCTACTTGAGCTAAGTGACAACACTGTTTGAAAAAAAATATGGCTGCCTGATGTTTACATGTGTAGTTGTACAATTTTGGTTGTTTGAAATGTGTAGAAGAAATTTAAGATTTTTGTGTTTAAATTTCCACCAAACTTTCTATTTTAAAAGCAAAAGCTAAAAGATGTCATATTTTCTGAACAAGCATTTCAAGTTTGATGAGAAGAAAAATGCATTTTGTCATATCTTCAATGAAGGTAAAGGAAGAAAGTATTCGTGAGCAAAAAATTAAATGTGTAAATTAAAATCTACAACTCAAAAGTGCGAAGTCGGAGCCGAGTTGGAGCCGGAGCCGGAGCCACAGTATTTTATCAAGGAGCGGAGCTGGAGCTGGAGCATCAAAAATTGTTCGGCTCCGGGTCATTGCTTTTCAAGATAACTTTAATTTTCAAATTAACTATTTATATATTATTAGTACTAGTTCTCTTTTTTTTCACAATATCTTTTATTTTTAATTTGTTTAAAATAAGTTAGCTAGTAAATCCTAATATTGTGTTATCAATAATTCCTTGTCTCAAACAAAACGATATTATTGTAGTTTTGTTTCATTTCAAATACAGCAGAAATTTAAAGTGAAAAAAATGACTCGATCGTGTCGAGGCTTATATCATTCCCTCCCTCGACGAAAGTATAAATAAAATAAATGAAATTCTAATAAAAATAGTAAAAGATTTGCACTTAAAATATAAAAATACTTTCATAAGAAACAGGTTAACAAAACATATTGGATCTGTTTCTCTTTCAATAATTCAATCATTAAGCATTGATTCCTAATTATTCGAAATACTGAATAATTATAAATCAAATCAACAATTTCATGTTTATCATCCGTTTTAAATTTTAATCTATAAATGTGTCTGCTGTAAAGTAGGAATCGGTAAAAAATATTAGGGTTTATTTTGGCCCTTTTATGTATTACTTTTTAAAAAGAATATAGAAGTATTATATCAAAATTTGCATAAAAGTACAAATTTTATATTCTTGATATTTCTATATTATGAAGTAATTAAAATGCACAGTAAAAATGCTTTTTTAAATGTTTATAATCACATTTATCTGATTTTTTAACATAAAATATCTAATTTTCGATTTCAATTAAAAGTAAAGAAAAGATTTACAGTTAATGTTATTAAATACCTATAATAACGTTATAATAGTTGTATGAAAACTCTAAAAAGTGAAAAAGTTTTATGTTTCAAAGCAATCTTTTCTAAAAATTAAACTAAATATCATGTAATTTTACGAACCTTAGATTTAGTCATTCATATAAAATTAATGCAAAATATTACCCATCAATTTTCTGTTATATAATAAAACCACTTGCACATATATTGCTAATATTTCTGGTTATCAATTACTTGTGTATATTGAACTTCTTTTTTAGGTAGATTTCGTATGAAATACTACCTATTGGGATTGTTCCTATGTTGGAATTTCTGAAACATTTTTGCAGATCTACACCGATCATGACCCCTAGAACCCAAAACCACCCTCAGTAAAAAACTTTATATATCTATCTATCTCTCTCTCTATATATATAATCCCTTCCGGCCCGGCCTACAGGCGGAGGTAGATTTCGAAGTTAAGTATACTAATTTCACAAACAAAAACCAAATCATGATTAGAGATAAACCCACTTTAACAATTTTATCTGGCCGCTTTTGACGAGTTTTTATTTCATTTTTATATAATAACTGGTTTTATCAGAATCATGTTAGGGCGGTATTCAAAAAAAATACATTTCCATGCTCAACAACTTGAAATTTTCTGGCATAACTCCAGATTCATTTTTAATAGGAAAAACATGAAACTTGTTGACGTGATTTTTGAAGAGATTTATAAGCGACCTGTGTTTTTAATTTTCGTTCAATTAATTAAAACTTGATACATAAACAATTATTTTCTCAGTAAGACAATATTTTTCGTTTCTAACACAATCGCTCCGGGAAATTCCGTTCAAAATGCCCACTTTGACATCATTTTTTGAAATATATTCTGCCTCTGTCAAAAAATCGATCATTATGATACATTATATAGTTTCTGAATAAGCGAATCTACCAATTGGATGCGTTTGAGAGCAAAAATGAATTTAAAAATGAGTCAGAAAATAAGCAGTTTGGATTTGAATACTCCATTAATACGATGATTTTTCCAAGACAATCCGCTTCGGGAAATTCGGTTCAAAAGGCCCACTTTGACAGCATGTTTTAAAATATATTCTGCCTCTATCAAAAAATTGACAATTACGGTACAGTATATAGTTTCTGAGTAAGAAAAGGTACCAATTGGAAGCCTTTGAGAGTAAAAATGAATTGTAAAATGAGTCAGAAAATAAGCAGTTTGGATTTGAATACACCCTTACTAAGATTTTTTTCTTCAACCGCTATGTATTTTTAATTTGTTTTCGCTGTAAGAATTGGTCCTATCCAAAACTTGTCTATATAGATGTTGTAGACAATATTAAGAAGATATATGATAAATTCATGGGGATTTTATATCTTGTGAATTGACGGAGTTATGGAAATTTTTCTTCTTCAACACCCCCCCCCTTTTTTGTTTTCGTTTTTATTTTTTTTTTTGAGATACGAATTGGTCCTATCAAAAACTTGTGAATATAAAAGTTGTAGATAATGTTAAGGAGATTCATGATAAAATTAATTGGATTTGACATCTTGAGAATTGACGAAGTTATGAATTTTTTTCTCCCAAAAACCCTATTTTTTGCGCCCCTTGAGCCCATTTTTATTTTTATCAAAAATCTGTGATACATAAATTTTTGGCCCTATTTTTAGAAGTAATAAAAACTTTAAACTGATTCGATATGTACAAAATTCAAGAAGTTATGGGGTTTTTTCAGTTTTCACAAAACCCCTCCCTATTTCCATCCCGTTGGTCCGATTTTGCCCATTAACGAACTCGACCGAGATTTTATGCCCCTTGATTTTATGTACCAGTTTGGAAGAGATTGGTGCAGAATTGTGGAAGTTATCGTGTCCAGAAGAAAGTGATATATATATATATATATATATATATATAACATCATCATCATCATCATCATCATCATCAACCGTTTTCAATCCACTGCTGGATGTAGGTCTCCCCCAGATTTTTCCAATGTTTCCTGTCTAGTGCTTTAGTCATCCAATTTACACCGGCTACTTTTCTGATTTCATCACTCCATCTTACTTGAGGTTGTCTTCTTGGCCGTTTTACATCTCTGGGATACCACTGTAGGGTGTTTGTGCTCCATCTATTGTCTTGTCTTCTTGCGATGTGCCCAGCCCATTTCCATTTTAGCCGTTTAATTCTTTCAATGATGTCAAAAACTTTCGTCTGACTTCTTATCCAGGTTATTCTTTTTCTGTCTCTTCTAGTTATACCTAGCATACATCTTTCCATACTTCTCTGTGTTGTTTGTAATCTTTGTACCATCCGTTTTGTTAGCGTCCATGTTTCTGCTCCATAAGTTAGGACAGGCAAAACACATTGGTTAAATACCTTTCTTTTCAAACACAGGGGCATGCTACTCTTCAGAATAATATTGTTCTTCCCAAAAGCACTCCATCCATTTCTTATTCTTCTATTGATTTCATTCATGATACTATTATCAGATGATATTTCTTGCCCAAGGTACACATAACTTTGCACTTCTTTAATTTCAGTGTTGTTGTAGACGATTTTCTTTTTTGATGCAAATGAATTGAACATCACCTTAGTCTTTTCCAAGTTTATTTTTAATCCCACATTAATGCTAGCTTCTGCCAAATCTTTTAGCATATTTTCCAATTCTTCAGGGCTGTTACTGAAAATTAAAATGTCGTCAGCGAATCGGAGATGACTTAAATATTCTCCATTTATTCTAATCCCTTTGTTTTCCCAATCCAGCTTCTTGAAAATATTTTCTAAGACAGCAGTAAAAAGCTTAGGCGAAATGGTGTCTCCTTGTCTTACCCCTCTTCCAAGCTTGATCTTTGCTTTTCCTTTGTCCAAGCGGATGGTTGCTGTTGCTTTCTTGTAAATCTTCTTTATAATATTGATGTAAGTTTTGTCTATACCAATGTCCTCCAGAGATTCTACTACTGCTGATGTGTAGACCGAATCAAATGCTTTTTCATAATCAATAAAGGCAAGGCAAAGAGGTAAATTATATTCCTTATGTTTTTCTATGAGTTCCCTTACCGTTTGGATATGATCCATTGTGCTGAATCCACTTCGGAATCCTGCTTGTTCTGTAGGTTGAGCTGAGTCCAGAGCTGATTCAAGTCTTGTCGTTAAAACTTTGGTGAAAATTTTATAAATCACTGACAGTAAGCTGATTGGACGGTAGTTTTTAATGTTTTCCTTCTCTCCTTTCTTGTAAAGTAGCACCATCACAGCATTATTCCAATCTTCTGGTACATCTGACTTCTGGAGACATTTGGAAAACAGTAAGGATAGCATTTTTGCAAATTCTTCTCCTGCTTGGATAAGGTCGATTGTAATTCCATCTTCTCCGGGGCATTTACTTTTTTTCATAAATTTAATGGCTTGTAAAACTTCGTCTGTTGTCACTGGGATTATGGCATCGGTTTCTGTTAAGTTTTCTTGTGGATCACATAAGTTGATTTCCCTCTGATCTTCACATTTATATAAATCGTTATAGAATTTTTCGACAATGTGTACTATTTCTTTATTGATTTTGGTGATTGTTCCATCTGCCCTCTTTAGTGCAAAAATACCTTTTCTTCCAACACAAAGTTTTCGCCTAGCTGATTTTAAACTTTTGTTATCTTCTAGAATTTTCTTGACAAGATCAGAGTTAAATTTTCTGATATCTTCTGTAACGCATTTTCTTACCGTTTTACATAATTCAGCATATTCAGCTCTTGATTTAGGATCGTTTTTCTTCATTTTAAATTCTCTACGTTTCTTCATCAATCTTCTTGTTTCTTCTGTTATTTTCTTTGCCTGCTTTACTTGTGCATCGCCGGCTATCTTCTTTGCAATATCTTGTAGAGTACTGGTTAGTTTCTTGTTCACTACTGTAACATCTTGCTCTTCTTCTAAAGCTGATTGAAGTACTTGGAAACGGTTTTTAAGTTCCAAATGGAATTCTTCTTTATGTTTCTGGAGATTTATTATATCGATTGATTTCTTTGAGTGTTGCAAAAGCTTCATTCTTTCCACTTTAGTATTTAACAGCAGTTTGCATCTAACCAACCTGTGATCACTTCCTGTATTGAAGTTATTGAGAACGCTGCAATCCTGAATAAGATGCTTTTTGTTTGTTAAGATGTAGTCGATTTCACTTGTTGAGCCATTTGCACAACGCCATGTCCATTTTCTTTGTGGCTTTTTCTTAAAAAATGAATTCATGATATACAACTGTTCACATTCTGCAAACTCAATCAATCTGTTTCCTCTTTCATTTCGCACCCCATATCCATGATTTCCTACTGATAACTCACCTTTCTCTTTTTCCCCAATTCTAGCATTCCAGTCTCCCATTATTAATTTTATGTAGCATTTTCCCTTTTGATGCATTGAAGCTACTTCTTCATAGAAATCCTCAACTTCTTCATCAGTATAGCTTATTGTTGGTGCATAAACTTGGGTAATTTGCAGCTTGTATCTTCTGGACACTTGTATTACTAACCTTGCAACTCTATCTGATGCACTATATTATTCTACGATGTGATTCTTCCACCTTTTATGAATCAGAAATCCTACACCGCTTGTTCTTCCATCTTCTGTGCCTCTGTAGTATAATACATGTCCGCTGGCAAGATCTATCTTCTCTTCTCCTTTTCTTCTTACTTCACATAATCCTAGGATGTCCCAGTTGATTCTTTCTAATTCTTCTTCAAGTTCCTGTAAACGATTTTCCGAAGATAGGGATCGTCCATTATACGTAGCCAAGGTCATCAACTTATGGCAGCCTAGCCGAGCCCGGTTATTCTTAGCACCCTGTGTCTTCATGTCTTTCTGATCGCTGCCGTAACCAGGAACATTCAGACCGCCGGGAATTAAGGGCCGTGATTTATTTTGTGAATTCATGGTAAAATAAGGGGGGTAGGTGGCCAAATTCCTCCACGCTGGCCAAGCGGGTTGGAGGAAGCCCATCCGCGTTCGTTCCCCATGCACTAGGCAAGGTTACTAACAGGCTGTACCGGTGGAAGGTGCGGATTGGACATTAAGTCTCCGCTCCCAGTTGATTCCTTTAAGTCCTCCTCGAAGGCAATTAAAGGGTCTTCTCCTGGTTAATATATATATATATATATATATAAAGTTTTTTACTGAGGGTGGTTTTGGGCTCTAGGGGTCATGATCGGTGTAGATCTGCAAAAATTTTTCAGAAATTCCAACATAGGAACGACGCCAATAGGTAGTATTTCATACGAAATCTACCCAATATATATCACTTTCTTCTGGACACGATAACTTTCGTAATTCTGAACCAATCTCTTCCAAACTGATACATAAAATCAAAGCGCATAAAATCTCGGTCAAGTTCGTTAATGGGCAAAATCGGACCAAGGGGATGGAAATAGGTAGGGGTTTTGTGAAAACCGAAAACCTCCCATAACTTCTTAATTTTTGTACATATCAAGTCAGTTTAAAGTTTTTATTACTTCTAAAAATAGGGCCAAAATTTTATGTATCACAGATTTTTGAGAAAGTTAAAAATGGGCTCAAGGGGCGCAAAAAATAGGGTTTTTGGGAGAAAAAAATTCATAACTTCGTCAATTCTCAAGATATCAATTTCAATTAATTTTATTATAAATCTCCTTAACATTATCTACAACTTTTAGATTCACAAGTTTTTGATAGGACCAATTCGTACTGCAAAAAAATAAAATAAAAACGAAAACAAAAAATCCCCGCCGGCCCGGCCTACAGGCAGAGGTAGATTTCGAAGTTAAGTATACTAATTTCACCAACAAAAACTAAATCATTATTAGATATAAATCCACTTTAACAGTTTTATCTGTCTGCTTTTGACGAGTTTATATTTCCTTTTTTATAAAATAGCTGGTTTTATCAGAATCATGTTAAGGCGATATTAAAAAAATATTTTTCCATACTCAACAACTCGAAATTTTCTGGCACATTTTCAGATTAATATTTAATAAAAAAAAAATATGAAACATGCTGACGTGATTTTTGAAAAAATTTATCAGCGACCTGTGTTTTTATTTTTCTTTCATTTAATTAAAACTTGATTAATAAACCATTATTTTCTCAGTAGGGCAATATTTTTCGTTTCTAACACAATCGCTTCGGGAAATTCTGTTCAAAATGGCCACTTTGACATCATTTTTTGAAATACATTCTGCCTCTATCAAAAAATCGATCATTACTGTACATTATATAGTTTCTGAATAAGAGAATCTAGCAATTGGATGCGTTTGAGAGCAAAAATGAATTTAAAAATGAGTAAGATAATAGACAGTTTGGATTTGAATGCATCCTTAATAAGATGATTTTTTTCTTCAACCGCTATGTATTTTTAATTTGTTTTTGCTGTAAGAATTGGCCCTAGCAAAAACTTGCCTATATAAATGTTGACGACAATATTAAGAAGATATATGATAAATTCATGGAGATTTTATATCTTGTGAATTGACGGAGTTATGAAAAATTTTCTTCTTCAAACTTCTTTTTTTCTTTCGTTTTTTTTTTTTTTCGGAACGAATTGGTCCTATCAAAAACTTGTGAATATAAAAGTTGTAGATAATATTAAGGAGATGTATAATAAAATTATTGGATTTGATATCTTGAGAATTGACGAAGTAAGAATTTTTTTTCTCCCAAAAACCCTATTTTTGCGCCCCTTGAGCCTATTTTAAATTTTATCAAAAATCTGTGATGCATGAATTTTTGGCGCTATTTTTAGAAGTAATAAAAACTTTAAACTGATTTGATATGTACAAAAATTATGAAGTTATGGGTTTTTTTCGGTTTTCACAAAACCCCTCCCTATTTCCATCCCCTTTGTCCGCTTTTGCCCATTAACGAACTTGACCGAGATTTTATGTCCCTTGATTTTATGTATCAGTTTGGAAGAGATTTGTGCAGAATTGCGGAAGTTATCGTGTCCAAAAGAAACTGATAACACAATTACTTCGGGAAATTCCATTCAAAATGCCCACTTTGACATAATTTTTTTAAATATATTCTGCCTCTATCAAAAAATCGATCATTGCGGTACATTATATAGTTTCTGAATAACGAATCTACCAATTAAATGCATTTGAGAGCAGAAATGAATTTAAAAATGAGTCAGAAAATAAGCAGTTTGGATTTGAGTGCATCCTTAATGCAATGATTTTTCCAACACCATCCGCTTCGGGAAATTCGGTTCAAAATGCCCACTTTAACAGCATTTTTAAAAATATATTCTGCCCCTATCCAAAAATCGACCATTACGGTACATTATATAGTTTCTGAGTAAGAAAACGTACCAATTGGAAGCCTTTGAGAGCAAAAATGAATTGTAAAATGAGTAAGAAAATACGCAGTTTGGATTTGAATACACCCTTACTTAGATGATTTTTTTCTTCAACCGCTATGAATTTTTAATTTGTTTTTGCTGTAAGAATTGGTCCTATCCAAAACTTGTCTATATAGATGTTGTAGACAATATTAAGAAGATATATGATAAATTCATGGGGATTTTATATCTTTTGAATTGACGGAGTTATGGATTTTTTACTTCTTCAAACCCCTTTTTGTTTTCGTTTTTAATTTTTTTTTGCGGTACGAATTGGTCCTATCAAAAACTTGTGAATATAAAAGTTGTAGATAATATTAAGGAAATTTATAATAAAATTAATTGGAATTGATATCTTGAGAATTGACGAAGTTATGAATTTTTTTCTCCCAAAAACCCTATTTTTTGCGCCCCTTGAGCCCATTTTTAACTTTATCAAAAATCTGTGATACATAAAATTTTGGCCATATTTTTAGAAGTAATAAAAACTTTAAACTGATTTGATATGTACAAAAATTAAGAAGTTATGGGGGGTTTTCGGTTTTCACAAAACCCCTCCCTATTTCCATCCCCTTGGTCCGATTTTGCCCATTAACGAACTTGACCGAGATTTTATGCCCTTTGATTTTATGTATCAATTTGGAAGAGATTGGTGCAGAATTAGGAAAGTTATCGTGCCCAGAAGAAAGTGATATATATATATATAGATAGATACATAGATAGATAGATAGATAGATAAATAGATAGATAGATAGATAAAGTTTTTTACTGAGGGTGGTTTTGGGTTCTAGGAGTCATGATCGGTGTAGAACTGCAAAAATTTTTTAGAAATTCCAACATAGGAACGATCCCAATAGGTAGTATTTCATACAAAATCTACCTAAAAGGGGGTTTGAAGAAGTAAAAAATCCACAACTCCGTCAATTCAAAAGATATAAAATCCCCATGAATTTATCATATATCTTCTTAATATTGTCTACAACATCTATATAGACAAGTTTTGGATAGGACCAATTCTTACAGCAAAAACAAATTAAAAAAAGTCCTTCCGAGCAGTGCCGGGAGGAAGAGGTAGCTTTCATAATCCTTATTTAAAAAAAGCCAACTTATATCATGCAAACACACGAAGCTCAATTTAGTGGAAACCGAATATAGGAGATTCAATTACTAATTTTTATCAATATAATGAATGAGAATTTCGCGAAATTAGTCAGCTTTATCCAAGCTGCTTTTCTTTAAAGTAACTTATATTTGGCTGCCAAATTCGGCAATTTCTTAAAGTGCCTGTCATTTTAAGACAACATGGTGGATGAGGCTAAGCAGTGAACTTGGTCGAGACCTTAGTAATTGCTGTGCACATGCTCACTCACATCGGAATCGGTCAATATATAGGAGTGCTGTCGCATGCAAAAAATCAGATTTTTCAAAATGTCACCCACAATAGAAATTGAAACTGCTATATCTGAGCCATTTTTTAAGGTAAAGACAAACAAAAAATGCTCCTGAATCCTTATATCAAGATCAAATACTTAAGAAAGAAACCTTTTTCAATTTCTAATTTTTTTGCACCTCACTTTAAATATATATATATATTTTAATTTAATGGCCGCCATTTTGAAACAAGATGGCTGATGAATCTGGCCAGCGAACTTGGTCGAGGTGTTGATGTATACTATCCACATGCCTTCTTACATCGAAATAGGCGAATACGTGTGTTATCGCGTGACAAATACAAGATCGTTTCAAAATGTTAGCCATGCTAGAAATTCAAAGTGCTATAAATCAACCATTTTTTAAGATATCAACAAAAGAACAAATTTTCAGAAACAAAAACTGCTCCGGAATCTTTGTATCAAGGCCAAACACATAAAAAAAATCTTTTTCATTTTCCAATTTTTTAATACCTCATTTTGAATTTTAAATTTAATTTTTTTTAAATGGCAACCCTTTTGAAACAAGATGGCGAATGAAGCTGGCCAACGAACTCGGTCGAGACATTGGTATGTACTATGTACAGACCAAGTTACATCCAAATAGGTTCACAAATACGCCTGTTATCGCGTGACAAAAATCAGGTCGTTTTAAAATGTCAGCCACAAGAGAAATTCAAAATGCTATTACTCAGCCATTTTTTTAGGTAGCTTTCATTACAAAAAGCAAACCTATTGCAGCCGTTCGGAGGAAAGCGATTTCAAAAAATTTTGGTATATTTTCATCGATCATGACCCCCAGACCCCGAAACCACCCTCCGTTCAAAATTTATATATATATATATATATATATATATATATCTGACCTATGTCACACTGTAACTCTCGTATTTATGAACCGATTTGGGTGTAATTCGGTGTGTACATAGTACATACCAATGTCTCGACCGAGTTCGTTGGCCAGCTTCATCCGCCATTTTGTTTCAAAATGGCGGCCATTTAAAAATTTTTTAAAATTTAAAATTTGAAATGTGGTGCCAAAAAATTGAAAATGGAAAAATATTTTTTTCTTATGTATTTGACCTTTATACAAAGACTCCAGAGCAGTTTTTGTTTCGTCTATATCTTAAAAAATGGCTGAGTTATAGCATTTTGAATTTCTAGAGTGGCTGACATTTTGAAACGTCCTGAAATTTGTCACGCGATAAAAGGCGTATTTATGAATTGATTTGGATGTAACTTCGTTTATATATATTACACACAAATGCCTCGACCGAGTTCGTTGGCCAGCTTCATCCGCCTTCTTGTTTAAAAATGGCGGCCATTTAAATTTTTAAGAAAAATTTTAATTTGAAATGTGGTACCAAAAAATTGAAAATTAAAAAAATATTTTTTTTATGTGTTTGACCTTGATAAAAAGATTCGGAAGCAGTTTTTGTTTCGTCTATATATTAAAAAATGGCTGAGTTATCGCATTTTGAATTTCTAGCGTGTCTGACATTTTGAAACATCCTGATTTTTGTCACGTGATAACAGATGTATTTATGAACCGATTTGGATGTACCTTGGTGTGTGCATAGTACATACAAATATCTCGACCGAGTTCGTTGGCCAGCTTCATCCGACATCTTGTTTCAAAATGGCAGCCATTTAAATAAATTTTAAAAATTTTAAATTTAAAATGAGATACCAAAAAATTGGAAAATGAAAAAGATTTTTTTCGTATGTGTTTGACCTTAATACAAAGATTCCGGAACAGGTTTTGTTTCGTCTATATCTAAAAAAATGGCTGAGTTATAGCATTTTGAATTTCTATTGTGGCTGACATTTTAAAACGACCTGATTTTTGTCACGCGATAACAGGCGTATTTATGAACCGATTTGGATGTAACTTGGTCTGTACATAGTATATACCAATGTCTCGACCGAGTTCGGTGGCCAGCTTCATTCGCCATCTTGTTTCAAAAGGGTTGCCATTTTAAAAAAAAATGTAATTTAAAATTTAAAATGAGGTAATAAAAAATTGATTTTTTTTTTGTGTTTGTCCTTGATACAAAGATTCTGGAGCAGTTTTTGTTTCTGAAAATTTGTTCTTTTGTTTATATCTTAAAAAATGGTTGAATTACAGCGCTTTGAATTTCTAGCATGGCTAACACTTTGAAACGATCTTGTATTTGTCACGCGATAACACACGTATTCGCTTATTTCGATGGAAGAAGGCAAGTGGATAGTATACATCAATATCTCGACGAAGTTCACTGGCCAGCTTCATCAGCCATCTTGCTTCAAAATGGCGGCCATTTAAATAAAATTATATTTAAAGTGAGGTGCAAAAAAATTAGAAATTGAAAAAGGTTTCTTTCTTAAATACTTGACCTTGATATAAGGAGTCAGGAGCATTTTTTGTTTGTCTTTATCTTAAAAAATGGCTCAGATATAGCAGTTTCAATTTCTAATGTGGGTGACATTTTGAAAAATCTGATTTTTTGCCTGCGACCGCACTCGTATATATCAACCGATTCCGATGTGAGTGAGCATGTGCACAGCAATTACTAAGGTCTCGACCAAGTTCACTGGTTAGCCTCATCCATCATGTTGTCTTAAAATGGCAGGCACTTTAAGAAATCGCCGAATTTGGCAGCCAAATATAAGTTACTTTAAATAAAAGCAGCTTGGATAAAGCTGACTAATGTCGCGAAATTCTCATTCATAATGATTTAGTATTGATAAAAATTAGTATTGAATCTCCTATATTCGGTTTGCACTAAATTGAGCTTCGTGTGTTTGAATAATATATTTTGGCTTTTTTAAAATAAGGAATATGAAAGCTACCTCTTCCTCCCGGCACTGGCCGGAAGGACTCTTTTTAGATATAGACGAAAGAAAAACTGTTCCGGAATCTTTGTATTAAGGTCAAACACATACAAAAAAAATCTTTTTCATTTTCCAATTTTTTGGTATCTCATTTAAATTTTTTTATTTTTTAATTTCTTTAAATGGCCGCCATTTAGAAACAAGATGGCGGATGAAGCTGGTCAACAAACTCGGTCGAGATATTTGTATGTACTATGTACACACCAAGGTACATCCAAGTCGGTTCATAAATACGCCTGTTATTACGTGAGAAAAATCAGGACGTTTCAAAATGTCAGCCACGCTAGAAATTCAAAATGCTATAACTCAGCCATTTCTTAAGATGTAGACGAAACAAAAACTGTTCCCGAATCTTTTTATCAAGGTCAAATACATAAGAAGAAAATATTTTTTCAATTTTCAATTTTTGGTACCACATTTCAAATTTAAATTTTTCTTAAAAATTTAAATGGCCGCCATTTTTAAAAAAGATGGCCGGTGAAGCTGGCCAACGAACCCGGTCGAGACATTGGTATGTACTATGTATAAACGAAGTTACATCCAAATCGGTTCATAAATACGCCTTTTATCGCGTGACAAAATTCAGGACGTTTCAAAATGTCAGCCACGCTAGAAATACAAAATGCTATAACTCAGCCATTTTTTAAGATATTGACGAAACAAAAACTGCTCCGAAATCTTTGTATAAAGGTCAAATGCATAAGAAAAGAATATTTTTCCATTTTCAATTTTTTGGTACCACATTTCAAATTTAAAATTTTTAAAAAAAATTTAAATGGCCGCCATTTTGAAACAAAATGGCGGATGAAGCTGGCCAACGAAATCGGTCGAGAGATTGGTATGTACTATATACACACCGAATTACATCCAAATCGGTTCATAAATACGCCTTTTATCGCGTGACAAAATTCAGGACGTTTCAAAATGTCAACCACGCTAGAAATTCAAAATGCTATAACTCAGCCATTTTTTAAGATATAGACGAAACAAAAACTGCTCCGGAATCTTTGTATAAAGGTCAAATAAATAAGAAAAAAATATTTTTCCATTTTTAATTTTTTGGTACCACATTTCAAGTTTTAAAGTTTTTTAAAAATTTTAAATGGCCGCCATTTTGAAACAAAACGGCGGATGAAGCTGGCCAACGAACTCGGTCGAGACATTGGTATGTACTATGTACACACCGAATTACATCGAAATCGGTTCATAATTACGGGAGTTACAGTGTGACATAGGTCAGATATATATATATATATATCAATTTTAAACGGAGGGTGGTTTCGGGGTCTGGGGGTCATGATCGATGAAAATATACCAAAATTTTTTGAAATCGCTTTCCTCCGAACGGCTGCAATAGGTAGCTTTTTTGTAAAGAAAGCTACCTAATACATAGCGGTTGAAGAAGAAAATCATCTAAGTAAGGGTGTATTCAAATCCAAACTGCGTATTTTCTGACTCATTTTACAATTCATTTTTGCTCTCAAAGGCTTCCAATTGGTACGTTTTCTTACTCAGAAACTATATAATGTACCGTAATGGTCGATTTTTTGATAGAGGCAGAATATATTTTTAAAAATGCTGTTAAAGTGGGCATTTTGAACCGAATTTCCTGAAGCGGATTGTGTTGGAAAAATCATTGCATTAAGGATGCACTCAAATCCAAACTGCTTATTTTATGATTCATTTTTAAATTCATTTTTGCTCTCAAACGCATTTAATTGGTAGATTCGCTTATTGAGAAACTATATAATGTACTGCAATGATCGATTTTTTGATAGAGGCAGAATATATTTCAAAAAATCATGTCAAAGTGGGCATTTTGAACGGAATTTCCCGAAGCAATTGTGTTATCACTTTCTTCTGGACACGATAACTTCCGCAATTTTGCACAAATCTCTTCCAAACTAATACATAAAATCAAGGGACATAAAATCTCGGTCAAGTTCGTTAATGGGCAAAAGCAGACAAAGGGGATGGAAATAGGAAGGGGTTTTGTGAAAACCGAAAAAACCCCATAACTTCTTAATTTTTGTACATATCAAATCAGTTTAAAGATTTTATTACTTCTAAAAATAGCGCCAAAAATTTATACATCACAGATTTTTGATAAAATTTAAAATAGGCTCAAGGGGCGCAAAAATAGGGTTTTGGGGAGAAAAAAATTCATAACTTCGTCAATTCTCAATATATCAATTTCAATTAATTTCATTATAAATCTCCTTAATATTATCTACAACTTTTATATTCACAAGTTTTTGATAGGACCAATTCGTACCGCAAAAAAAAAAAAAAAATTAAAAGCGAAAATAAAAAAGGGGGGTTGAAGAAGAAATATTTTCATAACTCTGTCAATTCACAAGATATAAAATCTCCGTGAATTTATCACATATCTTCTTAATATTGTCTTCAACATTTATATAGGCAAGTTTTTGATAGGGCCAATTCTTACAGCAAAAACAAATTAAAAATGCATAGCGGTTGAAGAAAAAAATCATCTTATTAAGGGTGCATTCAAATCCAAACTGTCTATTTTCTTACTCATTTTTAAATTCATTTTTGCTCTCAAACGCATCCAATTGCTAGATTCTCTTATTCAGAAACTATATAATGTACAGTAATGATCGATTTTTTGATAGAGGCAGAATATATTTCAAAAAGTTATGTCAAAGTGGCCATTTTGAACAGAATTTCCCGAAGGGATTGTGTTAGAAACGAAAAATATTGCCCTACTTAGAAAATAATTGTTTATTAATCAAGTTTTAATTAATTGAAAGAAAAATAAAAACACAGGTCGCTTATAAATCTTTTCAAAAATCACGTCAGCATGTTTCATATATATATATATATATATATTACAAAATTTAAATTTTTGCGCCAAGTTTAAAGTATTTTGTGTAAATTTTCCTTTTCCAGTAATATTCCGTATATTATACCGGCTTATTAAATTAAAACCCTAGTCTATTAATCTCTAAGATCTTAATTCATATTTATTCCAAATTGCGTAAATCTAAAAATGGCTCGATTATTTATATTTCTTTAATAAAACTTTTATTATTTAAATTCCTATTAAATTCCGCTATTAAATCCCGGTATATCATATTCCCCTTAAATCTTTATTTAACTGCTAAAATATTATTCTGTCTTAAAGAAAAAACCTACTTATTTCAATTTATTCTTTTATTTAAAATATCCAGGTGTAATTAAAATATTTCAAAGATTAAAACTTCGCAGACATAAATTCATTTCTTTTATCGTCTGAAGAGGGAAAAAGGGGTTATTTTTGCATAATCTCGACTACAGATTTTAACATTTGTTTATGCTTTAGATAGCTGGTGCGAGGATATAAGAATTTTCTAGAACAATCTTTTCAGCAGAGTATAAATACGAATGGCGGGAACCAGAGAGATGGCATAAAGCATATAGCATATAGTAGAGGAGCTGTGAGTTTAGAAGCTTTTTAGTTTTTAGCATGTAGAGGTGAACGTGGTGGATTGCAGTCGTAGCAAACTGGATATTCAATGTGATTGCTCGATGGAGGTAGTAAAACGTTGGATGAATACTGTTTATTATGTGAGTAGAATGAGGAAGCAACGGTATCGTAATGGGTGATAGATGTTAGATATTAACGGATTAAAGACTAGAACGCAGTCAAGAGATGGAGTGATTTTAAACTAATTGTGACAGGAAGAATAGACTTTGTTCTTTTTACCATGGAAGGAGAGAGCATCTTCCCTAGATTTAATCGAGAGTGTGGAAATAAAGTGAATAATGTTCCAAGCGACTGCCTTATGTTAATTCTTCATTTTTCTTTGGTATTTTAAAACCAATCGGCTGCTACCTGTGTTGTGTAGGAATGGAAACCCTCATTTTTTTTTTCGACAATACAAACTACTTGCCGTCAAAACGTCACAGAGAAAAGGAAAGTCGACAGGATTTAGAAGTGACGGCAATAAAAACGAGTGTGTCTCCAAAATTACAAATGTGTAGTGGTACTGGTACACGATAGCTTGTGATAGTTACTAAAGATCAGTGCCGGAAAGTTAAAAATTTACATCGCTAATGTGAATAGCAAAGCATAGTGCTGGTGATTGTGAGACAAGTTGTCTGGAGTGAGTTCTTTTCAAAATATTTTTACACTTCTTATGTAATTATTTTTGTTATTGTTTGTTATTTATTGAGATTTATTTATTATTAAGTATGAGAATTATTTATTTATGAGATTTATTTATTATTTATTTATGAGGTTTATTTATTATTTCGTGAAGAGTATTTATTTATTTATTTATTTATTTATTTATTGTAAAGTTTATTATGAAGACATGAGAATTATTTATTTATTATTAAAGTCTGAAAGAGTACTTAATCTATTATGAAAAATAGAACTCTATTGGTTTAAATGTTGTTAAGGTCAGGTTGTATTAAAGAGAATAGAAGTGCTTCTTTTATTTTAATGAATACTGATATAATGGCTGAACCAAAATTAGTCAATTTTGATCCTTGTACTGGAATGGAAATCCAGGCTTGGTTAAATTATTATGATGATATGAGTACTAGGGAAAATAAAGATTTAGAGTGAAAATTTAAATCTATTCCACAGTATTTAAAGGGTGAAGCACTAAAAGTCTATATCAATGATTGTGTTAATTGTACTAGTTATGAACAGATTTCAAAAATCTTGATAGAAAAATTCATTGAACTAAATGTTCCAAATTTTTCTGATTTCTCAACTCTAAAATTAGATAAATTAGATAATTTAGAAAATTATTTTCACAAAAAGGTAGGAATTGGGAGGAAACTCCATCTTTGTGAGACTCTTCTAATACAAGGGTTGACAGATGGATTAAAACCAGAGTATAGAAATAATATTAATGTAAACCCTCCAAATAGTACCACTGAATGGTACCGGCTTGTTAAGCAATTTGTTGAAGTTTCCACTCCTCAAATTTCAAGCCAAACAGTAAATCCACAACCAGTTAGACAAAATTTTCAACAATTTCAACCACCTAGGCCTTGGACTCAACCAAGTAGACCTAATTTTCAGCCAAATAGGCCCAATAATGCACATAGGAATTGGATTCCACAAAGACAGTATCAAAATCAGGGGTCTAGAAATTTTCAAAATAATTACTTTCAAAAACCATATCCTTCTAGACCATGTAGAATATGTACAAATAAAGGTGTAAATAATGCATATCATTGGGAACAAGAGTGTTTATTTAGAAATGATGCAACATGCTCTGATACTCTTCCTAGTAATTCACCACCTACTATTCCTAATATTTGACAACTAATTGTGTATGGATGTACCAATAGTTATAATTTACCATGTATAGTGGACACTGGATCCACTACGGCAATATTACCCCTCAAATTTGTTAAAGAACTAAATGCTAAAATTGAAACTATACCTACAGTTATTATTGGTCAGGCAAAAGAGGTGTTAAAAATAAATCAAAAATGTAAAATTTCTCTAAAAGTGGGTAAAATTACCAAATGTGTTAACTTTTTAGTGTGTAATACTAATTTGGAGTATGCTATTTTGGGTTTAAGGGAATGTTCTAAATTTAATTTAACTATAGATTGTAGAAATTGTACTGTAAAACAAGGAAGAAAAATTATAAATAAGAGTATATCCATACATAATGAGAAATCTCTTCATTTTCATACTGTGGATATGAATAAAGTACAACAAGAGAATGATTTGGTAACAATTGATTGTGATGAGAATTTGAATTTATATAATGATGATAATGTAATAATCGCTAATGAGAGTAGTGAAACTTTGAATTTATGTAAGAATGATAACGAATTACCATCTAGTTGTGAAAATTATATGACTACTCAGGACTTTTTTGAGAATGATAGAAATGATTATAATGTGCAACCTGATTATGGACAGTTCATAACTTCTCAAAATTTTCGCGATGTTAATAATTCTGATTCAGATTTAATTGGGGATTTAAATTTAATTCAAAATGATGATTTAAGGGAGATAGTTCAAAATTATAGGGATATTTTTGCAAAACATAAATATGATGTGGGTAGGATTAATATTGAGCCACAACGCGTTCTTCTAAAATCTGACCTACCTGTATCTTTGAGGCCCTACAGAACTTCCCCTTAGAAAAAAAAGAAATAAAAAGTCAAATCCAATCTTTATTAGCGGCTGGACTCATAAAAGAAAGCAATAGCCCATATTCTGCCCCTATCACTTTAGCTATGAAAAAAGAAGAAGGCAAAAAGACCCGATTATGTATAGACTATAGGAAATTAAATTCAATAATTAAGAATGATGCAGAACCCTTGCCCCGTATCGATGAAATTTTAGATAAATTGAGTAGTGCTCAGTACTTTTCAACTTTAGACTTAGCCTCTGGCTACTGGCACATACCAATACATCCAGCTGATACCGAAAAATTAGCTTTTGCTAGCAACTTTGGCCTCTTTGAATGGCTAGTTCTTCCGTTCGGTATAAAAACAGGTCCCCCAATATTCAATAGAACTATTAGAAGGATCCTTAACAAATATAAAATAGATTTCGCGTGTCACTATTTTGATGATATTATAATATTCTCCCCCTCTCTAGAAGAACACTTAAAACACTTAACTCAAATCATTGGAATCTGTAAATTAGAAAATATTAAACTTAAACTTTCTAAATGTAAATTAAGCCAAAATAAAATTAATTTCTTGGGCTACGAAGTCACCAATGGGACTTTAACTCCAGCTAATGCAAATATTGAGACCATTCAAAAATTAATACCCCCCTCTAATGTTAAAGGATTACAACGATTTTTAGGTTCTATTAATGTATACCATAAATTCATAGACAAATATGCTGAAATTAGATACCCCCTTAATAAATTACTTAGAAAAAACACAATATGGGAATGGAACTCAGAATGTCAGGACTCTTTTGAAAAACTAAAAAATGCCTTAATTGCAAAACCAATCCTCAAAATTTATGACCCAAAATTGCCCCTCCACATGTTTGTAGACGCCTCTCAGGTAGCGGTGGGTGCAGTTCTAAAACAACCTGATAAAGATAATTTCTTGCATCCTATTGCTTACCATTCTAGAATTTTGAAGAGTTATGAGCAAAATTATTTTATAACCGAGCTAGAGTGTTTAGCAATCATAGATACTCTTGATAAATTTTATCACTATTTCCATGGAGTCAAATTTACAATCCATACCGATCACGCATCTCTAGTATGGTTGAAGAGCGTTAAGAACTTAAGAGGGAGACTTTTTAGGTGGTCACTTAAACTTAGCATGTTTGATTACGAGATTAAGTATGAGAGGGGTTCAACAAATGTCGAAGCAGACATGTTGTCTCGAAATCCTGTTGCTTACTTCAATCAACATGTAAGTTTATTGTTGGACAGAAAAGAAATCATAGAGATGCAAAACAAGGATAATGTCTGTGATAAGAAATATAAAAAAGAAAATGGGATTATTATAATTCAGAGAAAGGGATTCAAAAAAATAGTAGTACCAATGTCATTGAGGAAAAAAATACTCCATATTGCTCATGATAATTTTGGACATTTAGGAATCCAAAAAATGCTTAACTTAATATCCCCTAACTATTATAGGCCTAATATGACTATAGACATAACACAATTTGTTAAACATTGCGACACCTGTCAAAAAAATAAAAAACCAAAACAAAAAAGATTTGGCTTGTTACAAGCTATGCCAGCCACAGATCAACCTTTTGAATGTCTTTCTATTGATACTGTGGGTGGATTTAACTATTACAACTCAACAAAAAAATTCTTACACATAATAATAGATCACGCAACTAGATTTGTTTGGGCTTTTCCTTCTAAAAATGTTACTACTGAAGCATATACAAACTGTTTAAAGCAAATTTTTAATGTTCAAACACCTCAAAAAATACTGAGTGATAGACATAAAGCTTTTAGGTCTCCAAGATTCAAAGAATTCCTTAGAAAACATCATATTCAACAGCGTTTTACGTCATCACACCACCCACAAACCAATGGGAAGGTAAAGCGCGTTAATCACACAATAGTTACCAGGCTTAAATATAAAATTAATTCCACTTCTTCTAAAATACCTTGGACAAGATTATTAGACCAAGTCATTCAAGAATACAATAATACCCCGCATTCCATAACTAAATTCCCACCTGCCTACTTATTTTATGGTCAATTACCCTATCAATCTCCTTTAAAACAAAACTACTATCCTACTGTCAGTAAAGCACTCAAAATTGCAAAAGCGCGAACTCGTGAATTTCATCTTAAAAGTAAAAGACTATATGATAGAAATTTTGTTGAATCCCCCTTAAAAATACAAGATTCTGTAATTTATGAAGAATTTAAATATCCTAACACTAGAAAATTAGAACCTACTTTCTCAGGACCATATAAAATTATAAATAAACTTTCTGAAGTAACTTATGAAATAGATAAATTTAATTATGAGACAGGACTAAATTCAGTTATTGTACACGTTTCTAAATTAAGACCCTATTTTTCACCAGATGATTTCAAAATGTTTCATGAGCAACCCATAAAACAAACAAAACCACAACAAACATCACCACCACAATTGCCATCACAAACTCAAACTAAAGTAAAAACCATAGATTAAAATTTAATTCTGTAGATTTCTTTTTCTCTTCCTCAAATAGTTTTCAACATTACCAGGTATGACCTTTGGGGCGCCACAAGGATATTACTTGTTTTTGGGAGTTTTTGAGATTAAGTAGACAATCTATGCAGGCATAGGATGTGTATTTGATTTTGGGAATTTTCAGATTGATGTTGAAAAATAAAAATAAATATTTTTAAATCTATATCCAGTTTATATCAAAATAAACTATATTTATTTTATTCCATTTTTTACCAATTGTTTACAAAAACAGTAAGAATTGATAATATTATTATAATAATATAAACATAGAAAACTGATAATTGTGATGAGATTTTGTAGTGATTGTGTAGCAATAGAAAATTAAGTACATAAACAAATTATCTTTTATTCCTATTTATTTTCTTTATTTTACCATTCTAAGTTTATCAAATGCAGGTCTATTCATCAAGAGTATCAGAGAGATAAATTATTGTAAAGAAATACTGGTTGAGAGTCCACTTTCTAAATATTTAGAGTTAAATTTATTTGGACTTTGGAATTATTATTATTATTTTTTTTTAACGTTTCGGCTGGCAAAAATACTTTCTTATATAAGTAAAAAATAAGAAAATTATTAATTGCTATGTATTATTTTTATCCTCAACCATTATTTTCCGTGTCAATAAGTAAACAATCTGTGATATTTTCTTAGAATATAATATTGTTATTAAGTATTATTATTGCTATTATTCAAGTATACTTTTGAGAATTTTATTATTATGATTATGAATTGAAAGTATTATATTATTTATTGAAAGATTCATTATTTATTAAAGAAAAAGAGAACATAACTTATAAGTGAAAAGTTATGATATTTACTAAAACAAGTGAGAAGTTTTAAAAGATGGTGAGTCCCAATTAAAATGGGAAAAGAAGCTCAAAAAAGTAGTTGATAAATAAACGTTAAAAGGTAGTTGAATAACTACTAGGAATTTGTTTATTAAAATAAAACTACTATTGTGATGACAAATAGTATTTAAACATAATGTAAAGAGTATAGTAGGTAGAGTAGTCGAAACAAATTTAGTAAAAAATATTTATTGCAGCTGAACTTTTTACTTAAGGACTGTATCACTATTTTTGCTAAAGGATTTTTATGACCTACGAACTGATTAAGCCAATGGGACTTAAAATTTTACTTGAAGTAAATAAAGTGTTAAGCATTAATGGATTGGAAATATGTTTGTGATAAGAGAAATGGAAACACGCTAAATTTCCATAAGATAAAAGAATTTGTTGTTATTTATTACTATAGTTTTATTATTTCTTATTATTTATTTCTTATTGTATTTATACTTATTCTTTATTTATTAGTGTGTTTATATTTTCCTATGCACTTACAAGTGGTAAGTGATGTTGTAACCATTATTTGTATTCTTTTACAGGGGAAATGCTCTCAGCTAAATTTAAATGCTCTTAGTATTTTTTCTTTCTCTTGCATTGCTAAATTTTACTTTTCCATCTCTTCGCTGACGTCTCTAAAATTTTCAATATTCAAAAATCAACTTCCAAATTTATTACAAGTCTGTTGTCTGAAATTGTAGTTAATTAACCACAAATTTCATACAAAGTCTTTGGGGAGGGGGGATAATATTACAAAATTTAAATTTTTGCGCCAAGTTTAAAGTATTTTGTGTAAATTTTCCTTTTTCAGTAATATTCCGTATATTATACCGGCTTATTAAATTAAAACCCTAGTCTATTAATCTCTAAGATCTTAATTCATATTTATTCCAAATTGCGTAAATCTAAAAATGGCTCGATTATTTATATTTCTTTAATAAAACTTTTATTATTTAAATTCCTATTAAATTCCGCTATTAAATCCCGGTATATCATATTCCCCTTAAATCTTTATTTAACTGCTAAAATATTATTCTGTCTTAAAGAAAAAACCTACTTATTTCAATTTATTCTTTTATTTAAAATATCCAGGTGTAATTAAAATATTTCAAAGATTAAAACTTCGCAGACATAAATTCATTTCTTTTATCGTCTGAAGAGGGAAAAAGGGGTTATTTTTGCATAATCTCGACTACAGATTTTAACATTTGTTTATGCTTTAGATAGCTGGTGCGAGGATATAAGAATTTTCTAGAACAATCTTTTCAGCAGAGTATAAATACGAATGGCGGGAACCAGAGAGATGGCATAAAGCATATAGCATATAGTAGAGGAGCTGTGAGTTTAGAAGCTTTTTAGTTTTTAGCATGTAGAGGTGAACGTGGTGGATTGCAGTCGTAGCAAACTGGATATTCAATGTGATTGCTCGATGGAGGTAGTAAAACGTTGGATGAATACTGTTTATTATGTGAGTAGAATGAGGAAGCAACGGTATCGTAATGGGTGATAGATGTTAGATATTAACGGATTAAAGACTAGAACGCAGTCAAGAGATGGAGTGATTTTAAACTAATTGTGACAGGAAGAATAGACTTTATTCTTTTTACCATGGAAGGAGAGAGCATCTTCCCTAGATTTAATCGAGAATGTGGAAATAAAGTGAATAATGTTCCAAGCGACTGCCTTGTGTTAATTCTTCATTTTTCTTTGGTATTTTAAAACCAATCGGTTGCTACCTGTGTTGTGTAGGAATGGAAACCCTCATTTTTTTTTTTCGACAATACAAACTACTTGCCGTCAAAACGTCACATATATATATATTTTATTAAAAATTAATCTGAAAATGTGCCAGAAAATTTCGAGTTGTTGAGTATGGAAAAATATTTTTTCTTAATATTGCCTTAAAATGATTCTGATAAAACCAGCTATTTTATAAAAAGGAAATAAAATCTCGTCAAAAGCATAAATGATTTAGTTTTTGTTGGTGAAATTAGTATACTTAACTTCGAAATCTACCTCTGCCTGTAGGGATTTTTTTTTTTTTTTAATCTGTAATTTTTCTAAAATAAACCTTGGTTCATACTCATGAACATGTGCAGCGTATATGTATTTCTTCTTGTTTATAATTCAGTCCATTCATTAATTATAATGTAAGTTCATTAATTATAATGCATAATATATAATTTAAGATGACTGAGACATCAAAAACTAAGAAATCAATTTTTCAATTCTTTCCTTAAAAAAGAAAGATAGAAAGAATTTTTTTTTGCCATTCTAAGCATACATAATATTTATATTTTTATCTCATAAAAATCTATTATCTTGAGCTTAAAAGAAATGAACAAACATTTAACTATCATTTATAGAGTCCACAGAACGTTATTTTTTTTGAAATAAAGTATTTTAATGGGTTTCTCGATGCTTTTTTTTTAACGGCTAATTCCTGAATATCTGAAAAATATATATATATAAGTTAGAAGTATTTCAATTTCAATTGATGAAAGTGTTTTCTTTCTTTCTTTTTCTCGCCATGCTTCAGTATACTTTTTGAAAACTATTGCTCGTACCTTGCATAATACTTAATATAATACAAAAATTAAGAAAATAATAATTGTCTGTTTCATGACCTTGTTTTGTTTTATTATGAGAGATCTGTTTTTTTTTTTCAATTTAATCGATTTTTTGTGAAAATTACCCATTTCTGCTAAGTAAAGTTTACAGTAAGAAAAAATTATCTGTTTGGTTACCTAATTTCATGTACTCTGTAATTTTACTATTTATTTATACTAAATTTATTATACTTGTATGCATGTTTCAAATCACTAAATATTTAATAGGATATTTATTGTATAATTTCAAGCCACAATGAATAATAAAAATAGAATACAACTTGAATTTGTTTTCAGTTAACTGTGATTTTTCATCCATTTTAATTTTATTTTAAATGTGGGTTTTGATTGGCATATTATTGGTATTTATTTATTTATTTATTTTGAAAATGAAATAATTGAAAGCAAAGTAATTCAATTTATTCGTTTAAACTAAATATATATATATATATATATAGAATATTTCCCTTTATTAAATTTACCTGATAACATTCATACTGACTACTTCACATCTTTGACTAATTTTCTACATAATTTTATTTTTTAAGACAATGCTTTTTTTATTCAAATACAGGGCATGTCACAAGGAGCTGCTTCATGAAGCATGTTATCCGATTTATATCTTTACTTTTATGAAAGAAAATTTATTAACTATAGTATATTGCTCTACAGATACATAGATGATATAATTATTCTGTCTGTTAATGATAATAATTCTATATCTCTTCCTGTAAAGTATCCTTCTAATCTAGAACTTAGTACTACCTATTCAAATAATTCTAGTATCAATTTTACGGATGTTAAAATTAATATTCTCCCTAATAACACCTTAACATTCAATATTTATGACAAACGTAATGACTTTTCATTTAATGTAATTGCAGTGAAACCTCCCTGTGCGACCACCTCTATTAAGAGACCACCTCCCTGAACGACCATTTTTTCATGGAACGAAATTTATTCCCATAGACTCAATACTAATTTTACCTCTATTCAGAGACCACCCCAGTTGAACTCCCTCCATGAGCGACCAATTTCTTTGAAGAAAATGAAACATATTCCGCTTTTTTCCTGGTCGCTTGAAGAAGGTTTAATTAGAATAATAATTCCGGAGAGCGCATTATTCATCAAACTTCTAAACTAAGTTTAGAATTTTTATTTATTCCGGTAACTTTTAAGTGTTTAAACCCCTTTGTAACTTTTTAGGCAATGAATTTAACTCTGATGACAAAGTAAGGATGACGGCCAATAAACTCCCTGCCCTATTCTGTCAGTAAACTGTCAAAGAAATAGATAAATTAATGAAATCACCATAATTTAATCCCGTCAAAAAAAAATGCATTTATTTACTGAATTTCGAAGGACTTGGAAATAAAAGTTATAGCAGATAAAGAAGTAAAATCAAAGCAAACGTCAATGTATTCATTTTTTAAACCTGCATTAATTAACCTACGTAATTAATTTGACACTTAAATTTTCATATTTTTTCCTAATGTGAAAAAAAAATTTAGTAGCATTAATTGTTACCTTTTTTCAACAATTAAAATTTAGATTTAAACATAACCTCCATTAAGAGACCACCTCTCGGAACGACCAATTTTTATTGGAACGGAACGTGGTCGCTTTAGGGAGGTTTTACTGTAATTTTACTAACTTCAATTCCTGCTTGCATATTTCAATATACAGAAATATTCTACTTAATCATAGTCTTCGTATCAAACGTTTATGTTCCTCCCAATTCTTACAGTCTAACATTTTTAAGTTAAAGCAATTAGCATTGTCTTATAATTATCCCATCTCGTTTATATATGCATGGATCAAATCTTAATATTCATTTTTTCTACTTTTTACCAGTATAGGCATATAATATGTTTAAAAAAATTTTTAAATCGAAAACACTATTATGAAGGGTGAGATGTAATTGCTGAAAAAATTATAAAACCATACACAAAAATTTATATGATAAAGGTATATCCGGGTTAAAGGGGTGTCCGGGACATGTTTTAATATTCTGCTGTAGCTGATTGTGTACTGATGAGGCTGTGCGTTTGCACAGCGAAACGTCTTTTGCATTTTTAGTTTTTAATTAAATGTTTTTATATATTTTCTTAATTTAAGTGTAGTCAAGTCTGTCTAATGTATGAAAATTAATTTAAAGATTTTAATTCAGACGTTAAAATGTATGTGTATCTTAAAAATAAAGGTATACCTTTATATATATATATATATATATATATATATATAAAGGTATGTGTGCGTGTATGTTTTCCATACATTATACACTATTATAAAAAAAATAAAAAATAAATAAAAATACCATTACGGAGGGTTGAGGTCGGGAATGCTAAAAAAAGTTTAAAACCTTATATGTTTATATGAGTGTGAGCATGTATATGTGTATGTATATATGCTTGTATATTGTATGGATATATTAATTAAAAAAATTGGGGTATCATGCATTTAACATCATAAATTTCTTATAAATTTTCACATACTGTTACATAATACAAGGCTATATTTTACTATCTTAAAATAATCCTCTTTGTTTTTTAAATTTTCACATATTGTTACATAATGCAAGGCTATATCCTACTATCTCAAAATATTCCTCATTGTTTTTTAAATGTTATTTATATTCTCAGTTTTTATTTTATAATATTTGTCTTTAAAATAGTTAATTTAATCAATGCCCTTTTATTTATTTTATTTATTTATTTTTATATAATTCTTTATTTTATTTTGTGTTTACTCAATACTTATTAAGTTTATTCCTATTCTTTATTTTATTTTGTATTTACTCAGTATTTATTAAGTTTATTCCTATTTTTTCATTCTACTTTAACTAAATGTTAATCTAAGTCATTTCTTGATTTCTTCAATTAATTTCATTCCTTTTTTTTTTTTGGTGGGGGGGGGGTATAGATGGCAGCACTAAACATTATTATTAATAATCCAGTTCCAATATACTTTTTTTCCTTTTTCACACCAGATGGCAGCAAAGTTATGGGTTTCAGTCAGTTGCTCAACTGTGGCCCACATGTTATAATAGTCCTAACTCTGTTTGCATCCTGACATGCTGAAGTTTTGGTTCCTACTATGTAATTGAGGTATTGTGCTCTAATAATTTTTAATATCCTGTGTGAGGTGTATCTTTCTTTGGATCTCTTGGGTTTTTATTATCTATTTTCTTTTATGTTGCGTTATAAGGAGCTAAATTTTGTCATTTTAAGCTTAATGGCGACAAAATTGGATGAAATAACGCATCTTCAATATGAATCAACCTACAAGCTCCTCTGACGATTCTGTGGGTTATTCATAGTTTCTTATTTTACATGCTGGTTTCCTATGTTCATATCTAGTTCATTTATAGAATTTTACCAATTTGTTCATATATTTGTGATTTCAACTTTATGTTATTATATATATATATATATAATATTCTGTTTTCATTTTTAGTCTATTCACTTGATTATAATGGTTGTTCGGGCACAGAGAAAAATAATTTTTAGCTTTAGCTTTTTTTTCTCACAGAAAACACCATATTGCTTATATTATTGAATTCTGTGCCCTTGAAAACGTAATTCAATATATAAGCTTTTCCATTATTTGTCGGTGTCCACTTTCTTCTTTTTTCTTCCATAATAATTCTTATAATAAATAATTTGGCACTTTTTTTATACTTAAAGCTTTAATTCATAATATTACGGTTTTTGATGGTGGTAGGTTATGTTTAATTAATGGTTATATATATATATATATATATATATATATGTTACAGTCAATTTGAAAAATTCGGTTATTATTAATAATGACCGGGTATCATTAATAATAACCGCATCTTTTGGTAAATTTGATAAATATTGCATATTAATCATATTTACTGGTTATTATGAATAATTATCAATGAAGTTCGGTCAATATGATTAATTAAGCTTAGTAACGAATATGTCCTTTACTAGAACATGTACTATCATAACTGTATGTAACTAATACCAAATATAACTGTCAAGGGACAATAATACTCATTCAAAATATGCGTCCTACTAATAGAACGCCAAGGCCTAAAGGGTTAAATATAATTATTTTTATAATTACTGAATCAATTGGGTAAACGTTTTAAACACTTAAAAAAGGAAAGAATAAATAATTCAATTTTAAAGTGCATACTTTCAGCAATTAATATTATGAAAAATTTAGCATAAGTACAAAATTTTAAATTTAGACTTCTATTAAATTAATTTTGACATATAGAAAATACAGTAAGGGAAGTTACTGCCGGAATGTGACAATTCTTACATCAATCTAATTGAATAAAAAACGAAGAAAAAGAGGCAGGTCATGTGTTTTTCACCTGCCCAGAAGTGGAAAATTAGACGGCCATCGAAAAGTTGAAGAAAATACATACTGTCAATAAGAAAGATGGACTGATGTTTCGAAATGGAATAGAGTAATTCCGGGATTTATGCCGCATATTTTTTTTAATTTGTTTATAAAGTCCCATGGTAGACATTAAAAAAAAAAAAAAAAAAAAAAAAAAAAAAAACATGCTGTGCTATTTAATGTTAAATATACAACGCGTGTACTGCGACAAATAATTAATATTTTTTAACAATCTTTTTCTAAAACATTACACTGCGGTGCGTCACACGTACATTTAGGCTGAGACGCCGCACGTGTGCGGTAGTTATGCCGCGCTTGTAATAAGAACAGAATGAAATTATAAATAAAAATATTTAAAAAAATATTCATATCTGGACTATAATTAACGATGTAATAACAAAATGAAACTAAATGAGTACAATGAAACGTATTAGTAGATTCGAATTAATAATTGTTTGCCTACTTTCACTATTAAAATTATCGACTTATTTTTTTACATTAAATTTTAATTGTTATTTCAGCAACAAGGTAACATCAATATATTAGAGAGGGAAAAGAGAAAAAGTAAAATTTTGTTTACATAATTTATTTGTTAACTTTTATAACGCCGATCTCTTATTATAACTAATTACTCTTAACTAAGGAAGAATGCATAACTATAATATTACTTATAGTTTATTATATACATTATTTACAGCAGCTGCTAAGCGCAGCTCTCAGAACAAAATACATCTTACAACTGCGCAGAAATATCCTCGGCTACGTGCAAAGCCTTACAATTCCAGATTGTGTAGAGCTGCCATCTATTAATATAGATCGCTACTAATTCTGATTTGGTCGGGATATAACACCCCTCCCCTCATAGTTCAAACGGACTACAGGCAATCTTGCTCTTTGACTTCTTCGAACTGGAGCACTTTTCTTACAGTCCTCGTCATTGTTTTTAGTAAGCTTATCTTTCACAGATTTATCTGTCGTAACATCATTTTTATTACTCACAACTGTACCTGCCACAATATCACGCGACGGCTGAGATTGGCTTGGTTCTATAGTATCATCATTATTAAGCTGTTCTTTTATTTTCCATTAATTCCCGAAAAACGGTTTTGGTTAACCCTTTCATACCTATCATAATCACTGTAATTTTTACCGCTATGTCCCATATTTTCAACTTTGTCTGACAGTAGTTTATCATTTCGATTTATCTCTATAACTCTCTCTGGTATTTCAAAACTTATCTCTTTACTTCGTCTCAACTGATCAACGTGACGCTTACACATTACTCCGTCACATCTATTTACTAAAACCCATCTACTCCCCAATAATTTCATAATTTTTCCTTTTACCCATTTCTCCCCTTTTCCAAAATTTTTAACAAAAACTAAATCATAAAGGTTATATTTGTGAAGGGGTTGCTGTATTTTAGGTTTTGATGGTAATACCAAGTGAAGGGATGTTCGAACTGGCCTTCCAAACATTAATTCAGCCGGAATTTTACCAGTCACCGAATGAGAGTGGAAGGAATTTCTAATAAAAATCGTGAAATTGACAATGTTATGTCACTTTTATCTAGCTTTTTAAGGCAATTTTCACAGTTTGCACATATCTTTCCGCTTGTCCGTTCGAAGACGGATGATAAGGTGGAACAGGCGTATGCTTAATTACATTATTTTTAAGAAATTCCTCAAATTCATCACTTGTGAACGCGGGACCATTATCACTGACCAATTCAACAGGTAATCCAAATGTAGCAAAAATTCTCCTTCATACCTTAATTGTAGTTTTACTATCAGACCTGGGTACTACTTCTACCTCCAACCATTTAGTATAAGAATCGACTACTATTAAAAACATTTTACCTTCAAAAGGACCGGCATGATCGATATGGATCCTTTCCCAGGGCAGTTCAGATTTCCATTGCAAGGGTTCCATTTTGGGACAATCCCTCGCAAATATCTGACATCTATTACAAGAATTTACCATTTGTTCAATTTTTTATCCATATTTGGCCACCAAACTACCCCCCTAGCTTTCGCTTTCATGCTCGATATACCTTGATGAACAGAATGTAGTAATTTTAATATATATTCACGGCCTTCCTCTGGTACGATCACTCTATGTCCCCACAATAGACAATTTTCTAGACCGGAAATTTCCTCCCTTCTACGAAAATATGGTTGATATTCTTCTTGTTTAACCTTTCGCGGCCACCCATGTAACACCCATTCTAAAATTTGTTTAGTTACAGGATTTTCAGTTGTCCACTTTGCAATAGTTTTTGAAGTAATGGGCCAATTATCATTATTTGAAACAAACATTATTTCCGCAGGATTACTCACTATATTTACAGTTTCTGGGAGAGGTAATCTACTTAATGCGTCAGCATTTTTATTATTTTTACCCTCGCGATACTCAATTGTATAATCATACCCAGCTAACATTAATGACCATCTCAGCCTTCTAGGTGATAATGTATGAGGTACCTTTTTAACAGGATCAAATAATCGAATTAAAGGTTTATGATCTGTTATAATTTTAAATTTTTTTCCAGCTAAATATTGGTGAAATTTAGTGACACCAAACATTACAGATAAAGCTTCTTTATCAATCATGGCATAATTTCTTTCAGTTTTATTTAAAGTTCTCGAAGCATAAGCAATAGGTTTCTCTTTACCCTCAACAATGTGGCTTAAAACTGACCCTATACCATATTCAGAAGCATCACAGTTTAAAACTATATCTTTGTTTACATCATATAATTCTAAAACAGGAGATGTACATAATAATTGTTTCACTTTTTGAAACGCTTTTTCATGCTTTTCTGACCATGTCCAGTTTACATTATTATCTAATAATCTATGTAAAGGTTCTAAAACATCTGAAATATTAGGCAAGAAGTTTCTATAATAAGAAATTAAGCCTAAAAATGAACGCAATTGTGACACATTATTTGGAATAGGAGCATTCAAAATAGCATTAACTTTTTCTGAAATAGGTCTAATTCCTTCCTGAGATATTTTATGACCTAAATAAGAAACTTCCGAAACCATAAATTTTAATTTTTCTTTATTTAATCTTATACCATACTCAGAAAAGCATTTCAGAACATTTTCAACTCTTTCAGAATGTTCTGATTCATTACTAGCACTAATAATAACATCATCTAAAAATACGCCAACATATTCAAAATTTTTTTTAATATATTCAATTTTTCTTTGGAACATTCCAGAGCACATTTTACCCCAAATGCTAATCTTAACACATTAAACAAACCTTTATGTGTATTTATAGTCAAATTTTTGCTACTTTCTTTATCTGCAGGTTGTTGTAAATAAGCATCTTTTAAATCAAAAACAGTAAAAAAATTACCGCCTGATAATTTAGAAAATAATTCTTCCATTCTAGGTTTCAGTATTTGTATTAACTGTTGCTCTATAATCACCACATATTCTAACAGAACCATTAGGCTTAGGAACAATTACTATAGGACTAGCCCATTCTGAATGATGAACAGGTTTTAAAATACCCTCATTAGTTAATCGTTCCAGTTCAACATCAGTAGCTTTTCTTAAAGCAAAAGGAACAGGTCGAGACTTAAGAAAAACTGGTTCTGCATCTTTTTTCAATTTTATTGACGCGGGAGGACCCTTGATTGTTCCGATCCCGTCAGCAAAAACATTAGGAAAATTTCTAATTAAATCATCTTTCGAAATGCTTTTAATCATATTTATATTAGGCCAAAATAATTTTGATGCTTTTAACCAAGTTTTTCCGATTAGACTCGGACCCTCCTCTTTAATTACCAATATTCTTAAATCAGGTATACAATGTTCATTAACAACAGCATTTACTTTTAATTCCCCCAAAACAGTTAAGGAATCTTTAGTATAAGTTTGCAGCTTAATATTAGATTTAATTAAAGACAGCTTACCTGAGAACAATTTATGAGCAACACTTTTACCTACGATAGTATGAGCCGCACCACTATCGATTTCAAATTGTATTTTTACACCATTTATTTTAACCGATTTAATCCATGACACCTTATTGGAGTTGTCGTCCATAAAATTTAAACAATATTCTTCCTGAACAGTTTTAATTTTTCTGTTCTTAAAAGGTTTCTCACTTTTCATTCCAAAGTGTCTGTTACGACAACAAATTTTTAAATGCCCCAATCGATGGCAGAAATGACATTCTGCAGATTTAAAAGGGCATAACTTGGGGTTATGATTTTTAGAACATCTATAACACGGTTTTTCAGGCGCGAATTCATCTTCTTTAGGCTTAGGTGCATGAGCGGACGTCTCCACTTTCGATTTCTCTGCTTTCGGAACACGCACTTGATTGACAGTCGTAGTATCTCCGATGTGTAGGGATTTCACTCCAACCTCAGCTATCTCAAATAACTCAGCTATTTCCAACGCTGTTTGGAACGTTAAGTCTCTAGAATCCAGTAATTTTTGCTGTATTTTCTCATCCTGGATGCCAAACACCAACTGATCACGCAGGCGGTTATTAAGCGTATTCCCGAAGTTACAATATTCGGATAAACGACGTAAATCTCTTATAAAATCGGCTATATTCTCACCTTGCTTCCTTAGTCATTTCAGGAACTTAAATCGTTCCACAATTTCACTAGGGCGTGGTGAAAAATGATCTTTAGCTTTCTTTAAAAGATCATCGTAACTGATTTCTTTCAGCGTATTTGGAACAATAACATCACGTAAAATAGCAAAAGTTGTTGTTCCAACCGAACTTAATAAAATATTTTTTTTCATTTCATCATTCTTGATGCCGTTCTTATGAGTACCAAGCTTGCTTGGGAACTAAACACCGAGGGTCTCGCGTTAGGTTGACCACCTGGCCGGGACGCATGCTGCATAGCACTTCGGGGCCCAGGGTCAAGAAAACAGAGATGGGCACTATCGGCCCAGATCCTTCTTGGATTGTATAGCCACAGAGTTTAGTAGTTAGTTGATGCCGTTCGCTGAGAAATAAAAATCAATTTTCTCGACGTAAATAATCCAAGGAACATTTGCATTATATTCTTCCAAGCGTCCCAGAGTAATTATTTCTTTCTCGGCCATTTTCCGTGCCACTTTTTCTTTTTCTCTTTCGAAAAAGATTTTTTTTTTTTTCACACGAAAAAATTTTCACTGCTTTTTAGTTTGGGTTAAATCCCATTTTCGTCGCCACTTTTATAACGCCGATCTCTTATTATAACTAATTACTCTTAACTAAGGAAGAATGCATAACTATAATATTACTTATAATTTATTATATACATTATTTACAGCAGCTGCTAAGCGCAGCTCTCAGAACAAAATACATCTTACAACTGCGCAGAAATATCCTCGGCTACGTGCAAAGCCTTACAATTCCAGATTGTGTAGTGCTGCCATCTATTAACATAGATCGCTACTAATTCTGATTTGGTCGGGATATAACATTAACCCTTTCGGGACCGGTGGATGTTACACAAATTTTATTCCGTTGGCACCACTTTTTTAAAAGAAGTTACCTTTACTTAAATAATCATGAAAATGCTCTAATTAAAGAAAGCAAATATTACTTTTCTTTTTTTACTGGTGCCAAAAATAAATTTTTTATGCGCTTTATTAAGGTGCTTATAAGCACCTATGGTCCCGAATGGGTTAATAGACCTGTTTTTTCGATTACAATTTACACAAAAAGTGTCGAAAAAGTACAGTCTTTATGCAACTACATTTGACACATGATGCAACGAAGCCAATTACACTTCCTCTTTTTTGGAGTAGTTTTTTAAACATTCCTTGCAAAAAACGTCTGCTTTACGTGTAATCCAATTTTACATTATTATCATCTTGACTTGCATCTTTCTTGTCCTTCTTACTTTTTATTTTTCCCTTTTTCTCCTTTGGTTTTTGTAAACTTGATAACATACCTAACATGGTTAGTCTGTGTAAAAAGAAAAGGAAAAGTTAATAACACTTAATCATCCTGTACAAAAGAAATTGCGGCATGTATACCGGAATTGCAGTGCAGCCTGTATCCCATTTTGCATGTTGCAGACGTCGGCCATCACATTATCTGCCATCGCTAAGGGGAATGGCGTAACCATACACACAGTAACACTACAAACGCTACACTTATTTTTGACTTCGAAATCATGGATGCATTTAGTAATTAGTGTATGAAATGTATTTAAGCATAACGTGTTTAAAAGTTTGGACAGTGAAATCATGCACTTGCGTCAAAATAAGGATTGTACTTCTACAAGTAAACTTCGAAATGGGATTCGCGCTATACACTTGTTAAAATAATCTCATTGCGCACCTATACTGCGCATTTGACGACCATCTATCATATCAATATACAAGAAACACAAGAGGTGCGGCATCTATCCTGGATGTGGCGACTCTCCCGGAGTTATTACTATTACCCGGAGTTATCCCTAGCATTTTTTTTATAACAAACAAAAAACTACAAACAAATTGCATTAGAAATACAATATTATTTCATTTCTAACAAATGATTTATTTTGGCAGAAAGGATATTGTGTCATTTGGAATTACAAAGAGATTTTGATTTTTCATTACAATTTTAGCAAATTATTTATTTTGGCAGTAAGAACCATTTGTGGCATGTGGAGTTACAAAGGGTTTTTGATTTTTCATTACATTTTAAACAAATTATTGATTTTGGCGGGAAGAGCTACTGTGGTATTTGGAGTTACAAAGGATTTTTGATTTTTTAAATTTGCAGTAACTTAAGTTACAATTGCCTTTGCGATTGTAATATTGAAACCGTTGGCCGCCATGTTTTATGCTAAGTTTATATACGTTTACATTTTACTTAGATATTATAAGAGCTATAATATTTCAGCTATCAGACTCTCTCATATTTAACTTTGGTATTCTTATCTGAACGGCCTATATCCTCATCCTCGGTTGAGATTGCTGTCTGAAGTTTGATAGTATTACTAGACTGATTTCTTATACAACAAGAACTTTCCTTGTGAATCCTGATAAAATATTGACATGCAAATAGGTTATTAAACCTGCATTCGCTTTATAGCCAAATAAAGCTTCATATGAACTGCGATCTATTCCAGAGTAATGTGCTCTATCTTACATAAATTGAATTAATTTTATTCCTTCTGACCACTTTGTTGCATTGTTTGTTTCAAGCCAAGTGAATAACATCTTTTCTATGTCCTGGTTTGCTCCTTCAAATGAGCTTTGAAACTGACTGTGTTTCTATGAAAAATTTAGAGTAGATACCACATTCTTCGAACTCTTCAATAATTATATTTTCAAATTCTCGGTCATTGCCACTTTGCAAGAGACACTGTACTCCAAATATTGTGAAAACATCCATTACGTGATAAACAATTTCCTCGTTTGGTCTTTTTTTAACGCTTTTAATTGAATAAATTATGAACTCACAACAAAAATAATATCAAATTGACACTTACCTGACACGCTAAAAAATCTAAACTGGCGAAAAATAAATATTAGTCAGCTTTCCGAAATATCCGATATCCTGCATCTAAAATAAACAATCAACTGATATCGTCAAGTTGTTGCCAACAGAGAAAAACAATATTGTGCGCTTACAAAGGCTATTATACGATTTCAAAATAGTCAGGCGCTGACACGGAATAAATATAGGCATACGCAATGAAAATCCAAAGTTAAATGAGTTAAAATTTATTAAACTGATCAAACTTGACTGGTAATTATTAATAATAACCGGTTAATTTGATAAATTCACATAAATTAATCATACTAACCGGTTTATTTGGATTAGAGATCTGCACGGGCCGGCCCGTGGCCCGTGACCCGGAGCCCGAGCCCGGTCGGGCCTGCGGGTCGGGCTCGGGCCTATTTTTATTCACGGCACTCGGGCCGGACCGGGCCGGGCCTAGTCACTACTCTTTACGGGCCGGGCCGGGACGGGCCTAACTTATTTTTTCTGCACAGACCCGTGTATTGCTTTCATTCCTAGTTTTGACCCAGACCGAATGGGCTCGGCGTGACCCGGTCCGTTCAAAGGTCAGTAAAATTAGGCTTGGCACAATATTTTTTTCAAAAAATGCATACATTTTTAAATCGCCATTATTATACAATTAGCATTCAAATTCATTCTTTTTAAAGAATAGTAGATTTGAACACTTATTAAAATATAGTTAAATTAAAATATAGTAAAACGTGTGAAAAAGAACCTGTCTCTGTCTATGACGGAATCTTGTTTTAAACTGAAAAACGTGCTGATCTATGCAAAATTAATATAGTACTATGTAAGAAAAGAATATGCAGGGTGCAGTATGCTATCTATCGCCGACTTTTAATTTCACAACCGTTGGTCGTAGACATATAGTTCCAATTATAAAAACGTTTCAAATGAGGTAAATATTCATGTTGTGACATTATTTAATGTAGAAAATCAATTTTATAAAAATTACAAAATTTAACTTTTTATACGGTCCCTCAGTCCCTATAGTTATATTTAGTAAAAGTTTAAACATATCATATCAGATATAACACAAAAAGTTTGACATCAGTACTATAAAAATTGACACAGTTATTAAATTTCAAAGTTTGAGATTTTTGCACATGATTTTTTCATTCATTAAGGGATCAGTTAAAAGGTGAATTAAAGTAATTCGAGATCAAAATTAGGTTTCAATGTCCTTTTTAATGGCGAAACCACCATTAGCCGGTATCGCCAAATCGGAGAATCAGCAAATAGGGTTATTTCATCTAAATTTTTTCATCAATCTTTTTCATCAGAAAACACAACAGATCTCCACTCCGTCCTCCAATGAGCTCTGGATTGACACCAATGACGTCGCAAACGGCAATGGTATGGAGTCAGTAGAATGGACGCTACAGGGCGCCTGGTTCGGAGCTGTCCTTGAAGTAACCGATTTCTAACAGTTCGTTGTGTCACAGTGGTACCAACTACAGCTCGAATTTCTGCCGCAGACGCAGTACGATGCGCCACAGTCGTATGCCAAATATGGTGATCTTCCCTCTCAAGAGTGCACGTGGCCGCCTGGAACCCGGTCTTCTTAAGGCAGCACCATCCCTTGACCACTGTTTCCAACAATCATGCACAGTGGATACATTCCAGCCAAGTGTTTCTGCAATATCGCGGAAAGAAAATCCACCTTCTCGTAGCCCGAATATGCGACCTCGTTCCAACTCGGGGAGCTGTTGACAGTGGCTTCTTCGTCTTGTTAAAGGCATTCTTGGCTAACATCAACTCAATACGTCACGTTTCGTAGCTAAATAACGCCCACGAACTTTACAGCACGCATTTAAAGTAAACCTGATCTGCAAGTTCTGAGTGGCGCCACTAGCGCCACACTTATGCGCGAAGCGCGAAATTTCAATCGATGTCATCTTTCAGATGTATAAACATGCCTACCAAATTTCGTTTATCTAACACAAGTCTTTCTTGGTGTTGGGATTTTTTTTTTCCGCCAGTGTATAAGGCCTGCTTGATACAGATCGTGTGACTTGTTTATCCCAAATTCTTGAAGAATGCATTGAAAGCCATTCAAAATATCCACAAACTTACAGATGAGTGACACAATAATACGAACACCCATGAAAAAGGCATGGTCCATTTCAAAGAAGTAGAACGCGCATGTCACTTTGCACTCAATTCTGCCACATAGTGGTTATGAAAGGTAAGGTTTCAGTCACTCAACATCAGTCACAGGTGTTACATGCGCTTACCATACGCTCTGGAAAACTCAATAATGACTGACCTGTCAGAGTTCGAAAAAGGAATTATTGTTGTAATGCCGCACACTGGTTGCTCCGTGATGGAAACAGCCAATTATTTGGGGCTAGCAAGGAGTACTGTGTCAATCGTTACGATAGCGTACACGAAATTCGGTTTAAAGTGTCGTCTGCTAAGTACAACAGTGGACGGAAAAGAAAGCTTTCTGAGAGGGATAAAAGAGAACTGACCCCCCCCCCCCCCATAGTGGTCCGAAATCGCAGGCAATCTTTATCCCAGATAACTCAAAGATAGATAGTCATCTCTAGAATCCCATTTCAGTAAAAACTATCCAAAGGAAACTTCATGCTTCGAACATTTATGGAAGAGTTGCAATTCGTAAGCCATTGGTGTCATAGGTGTTCGTATTATTTTGTCACCCATCTGTAGCTGTTCCGCCGCAACGCACGCTACTCCATTTTTATTTGTACTCTACAAGCATCTCTTAACAAATTCATTATAGCTCAGCTTAAAAATGCATAACTCGAAAGAAAAAAACCCTTTAAGCAATTCACGCTCATACTCAGTAATGTTTACGAATTTTTTTTGTGTGTTCTTTTGTGTATACAGGGTGGTTCAGAACAATATGTCAGAAATGTAAAGGCAGATAGAGGGAACCTAAATAAGTAGATCTCGTATAGGAATGTGGGTGCGGAAATGCAGTATTGGGACAGTAGAGGGTGCTGTTGAATGCGGTGGATGAATGCTCTTTGTAGGCTTGAATCGTCATTTCCGGCAAGGAATTCGAGCAATATGCATTATTACCCCAATGCGGAGCTTGCCGACATGCATCAAGGAAATGGATTGGCTGCTCAAAGGATTTAGATTGAACAATTCCCGGGTAGGATTCTGCCGGATCCCCGAACATTTGAGCGTCTTCATTAGGAGTTGTGCGCGAGTGGATCGTTTTATGCTTCCAGGCGGGATAAGGGCACTGTAATATATCGCAGAATTCCTGCTGTGGAAGAAGCAGTATTACGCACAGTGGAGGATAGTCCTTCGACAATCTCAAAAGCTGTTGGACATGCGTTGGGTGTGAGTCATTTCCTAGTGTAGCCCCATACATGAGATGCATGTCGACAAGCTCCGCATAGGTGTAACGATGCATGTTGATCGAAATCAGTGAGGGAATGACGATTCAAGCCAGCGAAGCACTTTCATTCATTTAACAGCGCCCTCTACTGCCTCGATGCTGCATTTCCGCACCCACGTTCCTATGCGAAATCTGCTTATTTAGGTCACCTCTACCTACCTTTACATTTTTGACATATAGTTTTGAACCAGCCTTCCATTGCATTTATACACACCACGTAGTATGCAAAAATTTAACTAAACTTAAAAACACATGCCGTGATTTAAAGCGTACTTCCAGAAATTAACGCTTATAGACAGTACTTCGAATACAATATTGTATCGAAAATCTTTTGCGCGTCTCCGCAAATGAACGATAAATGCTATGCGCGTCATATTTTACAGTAAGTATCTTTTAGTGCATATCAGTAATGTATATCAATTTCATTATATTTGGAATAGTGTAGCATAATTAAAATATGCTGCAAATAGTTTTCACCGTAGACCATTATGTAACGAATACTTTTGTGTGGACCTGTAAATAAATGATAACTGATTTGTGCCCCATATTCTACAGATGGCATGTATTAGTTCACTTCATAAATGCATTTCAATTTCATTATGTTTGTAATAGTATAACATGATTAAAATACACTACAAACGGTTTTCCCCATACACCATAATATAATTAAATTCCTTTGAACGCCCCCGTAAGCTAGAAATGCTATAATCGCATATTCGACAGTAAGCATCTTGTAGTAATTTCAGTGATGTATATCAATTTGTTCGAAATTGTGTTACATCTTAATATACACTACAAACGATTTTCCCCATAGACCATAATTTAATGGCGTTCTTTTGAGTGCCCCTGTAACTGAACTATAAATGCGACACATTTCATTTACAATAATAAACATGCTATCGCAGACTTCAATAACGTACTATATCAATTACATGGCAATCCGAAAATTTAAACATAGACGATATTTTTTGATTCATTACAAATAAGTTTTATTTCTTTGAATTTGTTATGCTTTTTTTTTTTTTTTCTAAAACTAATATAAATTAAACCTTGATATCTCGAATACTCTTTTTCGCATTTTTTTTTTTATTTTCCCATAAGATTCGGCATGTGCAGTTTGTCTGTTCATAAAGACGAAGATTAAATCTTTTATTATTTTTACTATTTTACTGCATAGGTAACATAATATAGTTACATATCTATATACAACGACCTAGAAAAGAGAGTCATAGACACCCCTCCCTCCTTTCCCTCCAGAACAATGATCTATTTACGGCCATAATCACTTATATATTTCTATTTTTTTCTCTCACTTATCCAACTGATATCACTAAAATATCAAATATTTGTACAAAGATACTGGTGACATTTTTTGCCTAATAAATCTGCCGCAACTATCAATGGTCTAGCAATCAATGAGATGACGCAAAACCAAATACGCATGAAATACGTTATGTTGATGTGGAGGATGATTGTTTTCCGCTAAGCCATAAGTGCGACAGCTATCACAAATCACAATCACGCGTTGGTCTCGCGATGCGATCACGTTCTTAGAGAGTGCTCCGAGAGAGGTGACCCAGCTGCAGAAGAACGTGAAAAACAGATAAGCTATGTTGCGAAATAATTGTTGGGAAAAAAATATTCACTGTGACTCAGATGAGATGCAAGTGTCCTGACATTGGTGGAAGGAAAAGGAGTGTTGCAGAAAATTACACACACGCCTTAAAATGAGAGGAAAATATGTATATAAAGGCGAATGGCTTTATATTTGTCATTAACCTGTAGTCATGCAGTCTACGAAAATCTTTCAGGAAACGATTTTGTTGTCAAATTGTATCAGAATGTTTTAATGCATTTGTTTTCAGATTTTGCAGGAAAATTTTGGTTTAAGGAAGTCTCCTAAATCGGGTCTGCTAACTCGATTTTATCGGAAACCCCGGAAACACTCCAATTGTTTTGGGTGGTTTTCGAATTTTGACTCTTTTAAGTCGGGTTCGGCCTAACCCGATCTTTTATAAGAAAGAACAGACTATTTTTTCATGTGGAAAAATATATATTTGAATATGACTATATTATATACACACACTTACTTTTCAACATTTATATTGTCTATTGGCAGGAAAAATCTATCGCACCAATTCTCCAAATTTGGTTTTGGATAGGCGAAGACAGTCCCAATGCACCGCAGTTATTCGATTTTTTTTTAAAGATTTTTTGCTATTTTGTATTGAAGGTGAAAATTCACCGGTTGTTTGTTTATTTATTTTTTTCTTGGGAAAAAATTCCCACTTCACAAGTATGGAACAATTCATGGAATTTTTCTAAGGCGTATGTGTGTATGGAAAGGGGGAGCATTCAATCCTCATATAAGCTAATAATCAACACTAGACTATAAATCCAACGTTATTTTTTTCATACGTGCATATTCTAGCATGAATTCAATTCATTATGTAAAGTACAAGCGTGTTTTTCTGTTAATAACGCTATTCACGATCAGTGGCTGAGCGTCAATGGAAGCTGGATTATTTTACTACCGGTATTATTATAAGTAAAATTTGTCCTTATTTAATCATATAACTTTCAAAGAGTTAAATAAAGCCAAATTTATTAGCCCCCGGTACGGTATGCTGTTTCTTTCTCCCAGCTTATTTTGTGTAGTCTCCAAAAAATAACGTTACCTTACAGAAGCCAGCCGTAAAACAAAGCAGTGCGATTAAATACTCTATAGCAATTTTTTTAACTTGTAAGCATTGCACATTTTCGATTTTTATACCGTCGTATTCGGAAAGAAAAAAGTACTTTTTAATGCAGTTTGCTTGAAAACTGCATCTCCATTTATTTTTGAGGTATTATTATTATTATTATTATTATTATTATTTTTATTTATTATTATTATTATTATTATTATTATTATTTGTAGTTTTTAGATCTATTTGCTTAATTTTGGCAACTCAAGAACTCCATTCTGTAGAAAGTAAAGGAAAAATAGCAATTATATCTTTTTGTTGCCATTTTCCCATAAAAACTGAAAAAAGGTGTATTTAAAATACGTGCTATTTTGAAAAAATATAAATGAAGGATTTCTGATAAAACATGGAGCTATTAGAAATTAAATTTAATTTTAAATACTATCTATTAATATTACAAACAAATGAACGCCTGTGAATCTTTAGACAGCCTATTTTTTGTCGAGTTTCTTGAATGACAAAATCTCTTTTTTTGGATTTGTGTATTATTCAGCGATAGTGACGTCCTAAGCGTTGTTTAACACTGGATCGCAAATGATGAATTCTTCAGCGGATGTGGATGACGTCACTTTATGTAAAATAAAATCGCGTGTTATAAGTCTTAAAACTGAACTACAGTAGAGTTCCGATTATCGGAGTTTCCGCTTTCACCGAGTTATTTTCTTCTGATTTTTTCCCCCCATTCTGACCAGAAAATCAGAGTTCTAACTTTTTACGACTGCTCTTCCATCTTCACCTAACACTTCATTTATAATGACTGTTTCATAATAATGGAAGCCATCAGTCCATCAGAAGAAAATGATCCATTCCAAAGGTATAAGTTCAATTGACTCGGATAATCGGGACTCTACTGTATCTATATTTATACACATATATTTTTTTGTCATCGGGGGCGACACTAAATTCCGAAAAAACAGAATTCCTGTTTTCTAGTTATTTAATAATATTGGTAGTAAAAGGATCCGGCTTCCCTTGACTCCACGCTACTTCTCAAGATAGTTGCGCGTATGCAGACGTACACATGCACACCTTAGCACAGGAGCGCACGCACGCACATGTGATAAATTAATCATTAAAAAGCTAAGTCTCCAAAAACTATGTTAACTTCGCCTTAAATGGGCAGTTAGCAAAATTCTAACAGTAGCTGAACTATGCCCATTAAAACTTGCGAGATTTATCGCTTGAGATTATCGAGGACATCTTCTTCGGGTATATCTTTCAAAATGAATATGTGTTCCAGGAAACAGTTACTCCATTTCAAGTTTACTAGTAATAAGTTTAACATATTTTTAACTACTAGAACTTACACTCTTGTTTCACAATAAAATTACAACATCTCTAATAAATTCATACTACGTGTGCAGTGCATACATCAATTTGAAAGCATTCAGTTTGAAATTTTTTTGCATACATCAATGACGAAAATTTTCAAGGGCAAAACATCCATTGCTACGACATAAAGAAATCCTAAATTACCCAATAGTACAAAACATACCTTTCAGTATATTTCTGCTGCGTAAATTTCTATAATAACAGCTGCAAAATGCAACGTCAGACTGTATTGCAACAAACAAGGAAGGAAGGAAGGGTCAGAGAAGTATCATGTAAGATACAATTAAATTAGGAAAGAATATTTAACACAGCTACACTTTAGTTAAAATTTAACATTTAGTCAAATAACACTTTTTGCTATTAAACAAAGTATAAGACAATTTGCAAATAAAAATATTAACTTAATAGACTTTTGGGAAGTTTCACAAACAGTTTATTTAATAAAAATGTACTTGGTCGAACTACAACCATTTTTGTTTTATCAGGAAGGTTACACAAAACCGGGATTTACATTCTTAAATTGAATTCGAATTACGATGAACACCCAAGTCACATCTGGGTCTCAAATCCGATACCTCTCGATTCAGTCCCATAAATCTAAAGATTAAGATTGGTTGGCTTATTAAGAAAAAAAAAGAAAAGACTTATTCTCAGCTCTCATTTTAAACACAAATCAATGCTTTTTTTAAATTTTGACTTGTAGTTTTTGTTTTACAAAATAAAAGTTGGTGCTTAAGAATTGGTGTTACATAGTCTAACGGGTTAGTTTAAATATTATTTCAATGATTTCAATTCAACGAAATTAATGTTCTTGCGAGCATAACACTTTCCAGTGTGACTGAAACACATTTCTGACTTTGTTTTGTCTTTCTGTCTGTCCGTCCATCTGTATCTGTCTGCTCGGATCCTAACATTCGAAAAAAAAAATGGTCAAATAGCCCTGAAATTTAAAAATGTTGTTGTGTTCAATGGACCCTATGCAGGTGACGTTAGACTCCAGAGCTGGCGGTATGATGATCTATTATTCTAGCCATTGCATCGGCAGAATGGCAGTATGCGCAGGTGCAAATATTGCTAGCAGACGACTTTAGCCTTGACACAGGTTGAGTTCATACATTTAACGGAAAATTGGCAAACTTAGGGAATTTTCTCACATACAGAACAACATTTTGAATTTATGTTACAATATATTAAGTATATGCTGCTACAACAAAGAATTTCCAGTGTTGATTTCAGGGGGTGGCCCGGGGGGGGGGAGACATCCCCCCCCCCGGAAGATTTGAGATTTTGTGTTTTCAATGGTCAAAAAGTGTAATTTCTCCGCCGGAACTCTATAATGTCCTCGCCGGAGCCACAGAAATCCCTCCCGCAGAAAAGTGTCTGAATTCAACACTGTATTTCTAACAAACAAGCATTAATAACTCACACTCCATGGATTGCTATGCTAAATACCGCCAGCAGATGAATTTTAGTCTCAGCCTCAGGTCGCGTGCATAAGGTCCATTATAGCGCCTTCACCAAGTGAAAATGTAACTCTTATAATTTTTATCACTTATAATTCTTCTGTAACTCTTCTCACATCTTTTTAGGTTGACGAAAAATCATCGAGATCTAGAGTTCAAGAACCTTTATTTTTGCACTGCTGTACAACGAGTATTGTAGTAAAATTTTTGAAGACATTTTGCTCGTTTTTCCCAACATGTCTTTAAAAGGCAGATACAACACAAATAAAACAATGCAACAAAGATAAACGAATTCAAAATCATGTGCTGTATACAAACCACCGACCTAAAATGAGTTAGCATTAACTCATGCTGGAAACGTCGTGTCATACAGTGGAGTATTTGAAGCAAACTCCTGCCCAAAATTATTTTTCATGTGTTTTACAGTTAAAATCATTGCTGTTGACTTACTATTAGTAAATACACTTAGTTAACGTTATATACACATAAAAGTATGCATATAATTAAAAAAAATAATTACATAATACAAAGTTTATTTAACTTTTTACTGTTTGTAAAAGGAAAATAATTATTGATAAAGTTTTTTTTTTTTTTTTTACTTGCAAGTACTGTTTAATTACTGTGGTTAATTTTACTATTTGTAAAGTTTTAATTATTTATATAAACTAATATATCTATTCTAGATTAATATATGTATTATTTGCATTTAGAATTTAGCAAAGTTGAGTTATAGTATAGAGACTCTGGTTTTTGAGTGTTATTAAGAAATTGCTTAAACAATTTATAATTAGAGCTGGCAACTATATGCGGAAGATTAAAAAAACAAATGGAACTTTAAAGCTATAAGCAATACGACTATATTTTAAAAATGGTCCGGCAAGCCCCGGCACTCCAATATATCTAAATCAGAGCTCAAAATACTTAAAAATAACACATTTTGAATTTTAAGTTTTCTTATTATATTAATAATAAAGCTACTGGGTTCAAAAATTCGTGAAGATACAAAAATATGCATTTAAACGCAATTAAACATAATAGCAAAGTTGAAATGTAGCAATAAAGCACGTCTTCTTGCAAAGAAACCTACCCTTCAACCGAGGCTAGGAGTCACCGGATATGACTCATACTTTTAAAATAGACATAGATCGATGCACCAGTTAGTCAATAGATCGATGCATCAGTTAGTCAGCTATTACAAAATACGCTTTTTACAATTGTTGAGAAAATTTTAACTTTTGCATTTTTGGCCAGGTTTTGAGGTCAAATACTCCACTGTGCATCGGTCAGATCTCCACTGAGAGATGCGCGTATCATCTTAATAATATTAATACGTAAAAAGATATTTTTTGAAGAATTCACCTGCAATATTTGGAGTAAAAGTGCGTGATTCGGCTCCATTTTTTGGCCCATCGTCTATCTCGCATGCATTTGTTTGAAATATTGTGAAATTAGCTAGACATACAAAGCTAACATACCATATATAAAGCTAAAATTTAATTCAGGAAAAAAGAATACTAGAACTAAAAATGCACTTCTAACAATTTCCATCTATAGACGAGAACATACCATAGTAAATCTCGATAACATATATCTATTACGTAGAAATCGAAGTATGTTTAAAAGCAGAACCAACGCAACACCGCGCCGCGCGTGGCCCGGGCGAAGAACTTAGCGAGACCCAAGATCTCTGACTGCAATACAGTTTGTTTTTAAATTGTATACATAGAATAACATATCCTTCTATATATATATAAAAAAAAGATTTGATTTGGAAATGGACCATTGAAAATCTGCGTAGATATCCCGGATAGATCGGCATCCAATTTGAATGCTTAAGCATGGCCTTTCTTCGTTAATATTAAAAAAACTGTTGCATACAAAAATATGAAAATCGGTGATATTATAGAGAAATAATTGATAAACACGCCGATGCAGACAGTTTTCAAATCGAATAATTATTTTAAGAGATATTTAATGCTAAAGTTGGACGAAGTCGTTCTATTAAAAAAGTTTTACTGGAGCAAAAACTATATATGAGAATTTAATCATTTTTACATCATTTTATACGTTATAAGTTCCCGGTGTGCAGATTGCATTTATTTTTCTTATTTGACTGATTTTTTGAGGTTTTATTTCTATTTTAAATTCAAATTTTCAGCATTTCGAGAGATATTTTTTACAAACTAGGGGGCTCGGCCCCCTATGAGCTACGCTCGCCAACCCCCGTCCAGACCCCGTTCTAAATGCACGCTAATTTGATCGGCTTTAAAAAGATTTCGAAAGATTGAATTATAATTTAAAAAACAGTGGCGATCTCCCTATAAACGGATTTCTATTCATTTCTCTTTGATTGGGGAATTTTAACGCCAAATCCGCTGCGGTACTACTTGATTATCCCGTCGACCCATTTCGCAAAATTATATAAATTGCCAAGCCACTCGTCAAATTATACAAATTGACATAATTTTTATTTCAAATAACGAAAGAACAAATAAATTAGTACAACATTAATAAAAATACAAATAAAACGTCGAAATAAAAATAACTTGATGACGTAGACACGTGTAACAACATTTCAAAATAAGCTAATATAAAAGGAATTAAGTAACCAGTCTTTTTCTCCTGGTATTTTTAACAAAGCGAAAAGAAAGTTCTTTTAAATGAGACATTTTAAATTAATCGTTTTTAATCTGACGTAATTTTGACAAAGCTATTCTTTCTCTTTTAAATATTCACGTGAAAATACTTTTGTTAGAAATGAAATATTTGCGCTTTCCTAACAAAAATAGTTCAAAAGATCATCTCAAAATATCAAATAAATGTCTAGCGCAATTTCTAAATTAAAAAAATTTTTGCAATATTTTGTGTTCATTTTATGTAATAACTGTAATGTGACGTAAATATGACGTAATTTCTCCTATTTAAGACTTCTAACGCATGTTAATGAATTTATTATTTTACAATATCCTTTCTCTTTTAAAATTCACGTGTATACTTTTTATGACGTAATTTTTAATAAGTTCCTGCTTTTGTACATAATTATTTAATTTTAATTTGAAAGTATCTTGTCTGTTTATAATAGTCGCGTGTAAATAAATTTTTAATTTGAAGCAAACATTATTGTTTCCGTTGTTTATACAGTTGGCAACAGGTTAAATTAGTACAATTTTCTAAAATAAGTAAAAAATATCTCTCGAAATGCTGAAAATTTGAATTTAAAATAGAAATGAAACCTCGAAAATGAGTCAAATTAAAAAAATTAATCAATTCTGCACACCGGGAGATTATAACGTATAAAATGATCTAAAAATTATTAAATTCCGATGTATAGTTTTTGCTCCGATAAAACTTTTTTAGTGGAACGATTTTGTCCAACTTTAGCATTAAATATCTCTTAAAATAATTCTTCGATTTGAAAACTGTCTGCATCAGCGTGTTTATCAAACATTTCTGTATAATACTACGGATTTTCATATTTTTGTATGAATTATTTTTCTTAATATTAACGAAGAAAGTCTTCCGGTCACAAAAAATTCAAAACCGGCGGCGGCGGTGACAGCGGTAGTTACTTTTTTTTAGAATAGAGAGATTTTAGAAAATGGTACTAATTTAAACTGTTGTCAATTGTATAAACAGCGAAAACAATAATGTTTACCTCAAATTAAAAATTTATTTACACGTGACTACTACAAACAGAAAAAAAACTTTAAAATTTGAATTAGATGATTACATGTTAAAAGCAGGAAAATTACGTCATAAGAACCATCTTTACACTTAAATTTTAAAAGAGAAACAAAATCTTAAAATAAAAAAAATCATTATTATGCGTTAAAACTTGTAAATGGAGGAAATTACGTCCTATATAAAATGGTTAAAAAATATGGCAAAACAATTTAAATTGAAAAATATATTTGCGCGAGATATTTTGAGATAATCTTTTCAACTATTATCCTGAATTCGAAGACAGCGCAAATAATATTTACTTCTAACAACAAAAGTATTTTCACGTGAATATTAATAAGAGAAATAAAACTTTGGTGTAAATTACGTCAGATTTGAAACGATACATTTAAAATGAATTATTTAAAAGACCCGAGTGATTTTCTTCTGATGGACTGATGTCTTCTATTATTACGAAACAGCCATTATAAATGAAGTGTTAGGTGAAGATGAAAGAGCAGTCGTAAAAAGTTAGAACTCTGATTTTCTGGTGAAAAAAAAAATGGCCATATTTTTTTTTTACCAGAAAATCGGAGTTCTAACTTTTTACGACTGCTCTTTCATCTTCACCAAACACTTCATTTATAATCGCTGTTTCATAATAATAGAAAACAACAGTCCATCAGAAGAAAATGATCCTTCATTTGGCGCCACTTCGGTCTGGCGCCCGGGGCACATGCCCCCTCCCCCTTAGTTTCGGCCCTGAATGACACCGTTTACTTAATTCATTTTACATTAGCTTATTTTCAAATGTTTAAATAATTTTTTTAATTAAATGCGAAAACAGCCATAGTATCTCTTAACAGCAGCAGATTTGGTCTTAAAAATCCCCAATCCAAGGAAAACGAATGGAAACCCGTTTACAGAAAGATCGCTACTGTTATTATATTTTTTTATTATCCAATATTTTTAAAGCCGATCAAATTAGCGTGCTTTTTGGATTTTGGTGTGCCTGAATGGGGGTTGGCGAGCGTAGTTCGTAGGGGGCAGAGCCCCCTAGTAATATAAATAATTAAATGTATGAAAAATACTAGGGAGCTTCTTTCACATTTAATGTGCAAAATTGTTTTCATTTCTCAGGATCTTCTATTTTTTACAATATTTTAAATAATAAATTTTTGCGTTCACGTTTATTTCTAAAATCATCAAATCTGTATATTCCCCGGCAATTATATCAACTTTGGCTGTAAGAAATAAAGCAAATGCCCGCTTCCCCGCCCCATGAAGACATATTTGAAAACAAATCTAGAGAAATTTTTTAATTATTTTGCACAAAGGCAACGTTATTTCGAATTGCATGAGAGATGGTTGGGTCCCTAACAAGACTAACTACCGCGAAGCCCTGGGCAGCTGCCCCGTTTGCCCGATGGTTGCGCCGGCCCTGTTTACGAGAGCTAGAGCACGGACAAGTCAGACAGACAGGTGATCCAAAGTCATAAACACTTTTCTACCATGTTGAAAAGCGATTAAAAGATGAGAACGGTATTTAGAAATTAAGTTTTCGTTACGAATAAAACAGAGCAAAAAATGATTTTTTAAAATTATCTTTCAGTCTTTTTATCCATTATAACAGTTAATAATATTCTTGAATTATGATATTTAAGGCTGTTCTCAAATCCAAAAGGGCAACTTTATGGCATAAGTTTTAATTTATTTTTGTTCGGAAATGCATGAAACTAGCAGGTGTTGTTGTTCAGAAACTATGTCATCAAGCTGTTTTTTTTTTTTTTTTTGCAAACGCAATAGATCTTTCATAAAATAGTGTCAAAGTGTACGTTTTGAACCAAATTTCCGCACGAAAGGAGAAAAACCACTCAAGAAAGGATGGAAAACGCGTTTGTTACGCGATCAAAATCGCTTATAACTCAATGGGTACTTTATTGATCAAAAAATGGAAATCACCGCTCGATTCCAAATCGTTTCCATGGTCAGGCCTTCTAATTTTATATCTTTCCTTTAAAAAAGGAATTTGTAAATGTGTCAAAATGTTTTACGCTTGTTGAGCAGAGCAGTTGAGAACAGCCTTAAAAATCAAATTGGTTCCCTGTGAGACGTGTGTTCCGTGTTGGGAATCACTGCTTTAAAAGAATGAGAAAGGGCTTTGAAATTTATCTGGAGGAGTTTTATTTATTTCTTTATTATGAGACAAGGGGAAAAAATGGATTAATATTTTTGTTGGTGTGAAAATCAAACTTTATGAAAAAGAACCTCTTATGATATAGTCAGTGGCGTAGCCAAGGGGGGGGGGGGGTCCAGGGGGTCCGACCCGAAGGTAGACCTGGTTTACTGAATCATGGATACAAATACAACAGTAAAAACTGCTAAGACAGAATCACAAAGGATCTATAAAAAATTCTGCTTTAGAGAGGTATTCGTCTTAGAAGGTATAATTCAATGGTATGTCTTTTTTCGGGAATATGAACTTTTCTGTTTTAGGCAGGTTTCCGATATAAACACTTTCCGTTTTCACAGTATCCCTTAAAACTGCTAAAACGTACTCACTTCCCAAACTTTTTCTTTCGCTTACCACTTTCTCAGGTTTTTCATTTCGGAGTAAACCCATTTTTCATAAACACGACCCCTTCCTCCCCTCCACTCAAGGAGCTATCGTAAACATGCTTTTTTTCATTAGTAATCTTCTTATCACAACTATATAATAAATCGATGCATATTATATTGATATTCCTAACATTTTTGTGACTTCCGCCATTACCGATATTATTTTCACATACCCCCAGCAGACCCGCCACGTACCCCCAGTGGTACGCTACCCCAGGTTGGAAACCGCTGCTGTAACACCACCTCTGAAGAGCATAAATCTATTACAGGAAAATCTGTTAAGATGACCTATCTCAAAGGAAAACAATTGAAGGTTCGAAAACAACACTATATATTTGTGCTTGCTAACGTTTGAAACCTATCTGAAATGAAACTTGTTCCAATTGCGAATCCTTCTTGGCAGGTTTTCTGAAAACACGGAATCATCTCATAAACAAAAACATTTTAATGTCGCGAGACCGAAGGATAACTATGCAAGTATACCTGCTATTCCGTTTACACAAATTTACTGTAACTAGATTAAACGTAAAACTTCTTTATCTTGGACTTCGATGGGGTTCTGTTGTCGACACTTATGGGGAAGAACAAGTTTATACGAACGCAATAACGGTACATTGGTTGAGTTTCGTGACCCTTATCTTTGTTCACTTTATAATGGACAGTATTAACAATTACTTTAAATCTGCTGCCTGCAATTAATAAAAGTAACTTTATTTTTGGACTGGTTATTTGTTACCACTTTCAAAATACACTGGCGAGAAAATTTAAAGGAACAACCATAAAAAGGTGCTTTATGTTAATTCTATTAAGGGAACTTCCAGAAAGGTAACTCAATGTCAACATTATGACGTAGTCCAATGGGATTAACATTCGCTACAGAAATATATGCAAATTGTTCAGCCTCAGCCCGTTCTTTTGGTTCACGTGTGAAAAGGAGCGCACGTGGGTAATTTGAAATCTAATTTTAAGGATTGTACGTGTAATTAGGTAAAACTTTCGCTTCTGTTAGGTGGAATATGTCGTCCAGAAGACATTTGACCGATTTTGAGAAATTGCGTGCAATAGGGAGAATGGAAGCAGGACAGACACTCTTAGGGGTCTGTAAAGACTTAAAAATAGCCAAAAGCGTCATGTCAAAAATCTGGAAACGGTTTAAAGACACTGGTATAATGTCCACAGACATCAGGTAATTTTTCAACGATTGCTAAAAGAAATAGGCAACTGACATCAGTTCAGATTGCAGGGAGTTTGCTGCGGCAACAAGAACTCGACTATCCTGGTTTACTGTGAGTGACAGTCTGCATGCAAGGAAACCCATTATTTGCGTTCCACCAACACCAGTAGCGAAATGCGCCCGGTTAAAGTGATGTAGAGATCGTCGTCATTGGAGTACCACAGGCTGGAGCCGGGTTCTCTTTACCGATGAATCCCGATTTTGTTGAGAGAGTTTCTACAGACGTGTTACCATATGGAGGGAGAAAATTACACGCAATAAGGCTGCAAACATCCGTGAAAGGCATCGATACAAAGGTCGTAGAATCATGGTATGGACGGACATAATTTTGAATGGCCGCAGTGACCGACACATTTTTACCAGTGCAACTGTGAATGCTGAAATATACAGAGATGAGGTTCTTGATCCTCCTGTCAAGTTGTTTAAGGGTGCAATCGGAAGGTTCGCAATTTTATGATGATTAATGGTCTAGAAGGGCGCTACCCCCTTCCATGGAACTCCTAAGTGTTCCTTCCAGAGCTGCATAAATCCGACTCGTCCGAAGCTTACTGCTGAACTTAGAGAATGTTCTAAAACTGTTTCGAACCATCTAAAATAAATTGGCTGAGAAGTACAAAAACAGATACAACCATGAACCATTTTTTACACATACTAATACTTCCAAAAAAGTGCTAATCCATCACAAATAAACTTATTACAAAAATTTAACTTCCTTAAAGACGACCAGATATCGGAAACACCTATTAGATCGAATATGGTATCAAAAGTGGCGAGACATGAAACATGGAAACCCAAAAGAATTATGGCTGAATAAGAGAATTGTAACAAAACTGCTTTTTCCAGCATGAACTATATTTGATGTGTGTGCTTCTTACATTACTAGTTTCTGTAGCTGAAAATGCAAGATCTTTTTCTGAAAAATGAAACCTTCCCACATAGCATTTTTAGTTTGCAGAAAATTTGCAACAGTCTTGCTCTGAAAACCTCCAAAGTTGCAGTAAGCTCAGCATGACAAGATGAAAATTCATGACAAGATGAAAGTTCATGACAAGATGAAAGTTCATAACAAGACTGCAGCAAGATAACGCAACCGCCGAAGTCACCACACTTCGAACTTGCAGCTAACTTGTCGTGCAAGTTAAATTCATACTATATCAAATTTATTGAAAACTAACGGCAAACAAGTAATCAAAAATACTGCAACTTACTGCAAAGTAGTAATCTTTCCATGTCACACTATAAGTTTAACCCCTTTGAAGAGGTCCCTGATCAAGTCTATTGATGCGAAAGCGCCGTCAAAAGGTGCATGCATCGGTTTTATCACCATAAACAAGTTTAGGTAATATTTTTACTTTTCATTTCGAGCATTTATGGTATTTAATAAGTATAGCGTTTAGAAAAAGCGGTGCCTACCGAATAAAATTTCTGAAATTTCTGCGTATGTGCTGATTGTCTATTCTCTCCACAGAGGGATTTTTGGCTTTCCTCACTTTCGTGAATTAAAGACAATATTGAATCACTTTCACAACAAACTACTCATGCAAGTGGGTGATGGTATACTTTGCGGGAGATTTACTGCGAATTTCTCAATTCAAATTTGTCACGGCAAGATAATATCAGAAAAAATCAAACTTGCTGCTAATGTTCATGCTATCTGGGTTATCTCAAAAACTCCCATGGGAAGCGCGGCGGATCACATGAAAGGCTCATGCGATTGACACTTATCTGAAATCATTATCCAATATATATTACAGCACAAGTTCTTAATTCAATGGCAAGAAACTAAACATGGAAATTGCTTTTTTAAACTTGACCACTTGATCCAAATGTTATGTAATATGAAACTTGATTTAAACCATTCCCTGCCAAAACTATAAAGTAAGAATTTTCAAATTTTTTGTTAAAAGTCGTTTACTACCACAAATTCAGAAAGGTAAATTTCGCTTTACTAAAACAGCGAAATTTCTGCCAATAAATGAGGCAATTTCTTTAATTCTAAAATATGACAAAGTAATTAATAAATTAAAGCCACGAGTATACTCGTGGATGACAGCAAATGGGTTAATTAAATTTAACTCTTCAGTATGTGCTCAGCTTTTTACATCATAGTGAATCTTTTTCATTGGTAAATATTAATGTAACTTCAATGTATTATTAGTTGCAGTTATAGAGATTGGCCTTACATTTTTTCATCCATGCTTTCTTTTTTTAATTAAGAAATTAAATGAGGATATACCTAAATTCTTAAAGTTACTCGAAGTACTTCTATTATACATACACAGTCAAGACAAGATTGCAAGGGACTGGTAAAAAGCTCCATTTTAGACAGGCTTCCATAGAAAGAAGTGTAATTAATTATGCTTCTAAGATACACTACTTCAATAAGATCTATTGTTCTTTTCGCTTCCGTTTGAGACAGGATCCCGTTATAGAAAGATTCCGCTTTCACAGGTTTCACTATGTTTCACTAAAGAACGATGAAAATCCCCTTTCAGACAGGTTTTCAGCAAATTTAATTGTATCGCAATTCATATTAAGACCATGTAACGCTTCCGTTAAAGACAGGATTCTGTTATAGACAATTACTATTTTGACAAATTTTATTCTATTCATATAACATAAATAAGTATATTTATATAAATACACAAAACTTGTAAAAATGGAACCTGATTATAACGGAATTCTGTCTTAAACAGAAATATTCCATAGTGCTGCGGAAAAGAATACTATACAAATACACCTGATCACACGAAAACTTGTGTAACACGGAATTTTTGAGCAATATTTACGATTTCATCTTGACAGGTTTTACTATATATATAACCTGAAGGAAAAACTCTGGACACCCCCCCCCCCGAAACGAAATCCTGGCTACGCCACTGGATATAGTGAGGAAAATTTAACTGTTTCATCGAAAATAATGACTTATTAACAGCAAATTTCTTTGGAAAAAATATGTAACGGAAAAAGAAACGCATAAATAATGATTATCCTGTTATCTAAAAAACGTCATTAATTGCAGCTGTGAATTCTTTGGATTCCCCCCCCCCCCCCCAAAAAAAAAAAAGAAAAAAAAGTCAAAGTTTGGAAACAAACAAATACGTAAAAAAGGATAAAAGAAAAAAAAAAGAATTTCTGGAACAATACTTAATAAGGAATAAGACTAGCATCGTGAACAGCCCGATTGGCCATGTCTGATGAGATGACAGGACTTTTCATCATTATAATCTCATCTCTACTGGCCATTTTATCACAGTTGTTTGCAAATTATAACCCACTTTAAAAAGATTATAAAAATCAGCTGTTTTTTAGATTAGTTGATTATTTTAATCTTAAAGAGTCCTTAAAATTGAAAGAAAATAGCAATAAACTACCCGGAGTTATTAGTTTATCCTGAAAGTTTTCGAAATACATTTAAGATGTCTATATGCTTATTTTTTCAATTATTAAAAGAAAGCACCGAATTTTCGACTTATACGGATGTACATGTATCTCTCTATTCTAAAAAAAAGTAACTTACGCTGTCACCGCCGCAGCCGGTTTTGAATTTTTTGTGTCCGGAGGTCTTTCTCCGTTAATATTAAGAAAAATACTGCATACAAAAATATGAAAATAGGCGGTATTATAGAGAAATGTTTGATAAACACGCTGAGGCAGACAGTTTTCAAATCGAATAATTATTTTAAGAGATATTTAATGCTAAAGTTGGACAAAATCGTTCGATTAAAAACATTTTATAGTAACAAAAACTATACACGGGAATTAATTCATTTTTAGATCATTTTATACGTTAGAATTTCCCGGTGTGCAGACTGCATTCACTTTTTTAATTTGACTAATTTTTTGAGGTTTTATTTCTATTTTAAATTCAAATTTTCAGCATTTTGAGAAATATTTTTTACTTACTTTAGGAAATGGTATTAATTTAAGCTGTTGCCAACTGTATAAACAGCCCAAATAATAATGTTTGCTTCAAATTAAAAATTTATTTACACGTGACTATTATTAACAGAAAAAAAACTTTCAAATTAGAATTAAATAATTACATGTGAAAAGCAGGAACTTATTGAAAATAAAAACTATATTTACTCGTGAATTTTATAAGGATATTGCAGGGTTGGCGAACCTTTTTGTTGTCGCATACCAATTTCGATCAAAAAATATTTTACGTGACTATGACGTGCCAACTAAAAAACAAATTTAGTAGGTGGGAAAATAATGGTTTAAAATTACTTAAAATTCTCTATTAAGATTTTAAAAAAATATGAGGAACTTACATGTAGGTACTACAGTATAATAATTATGGAAACAAATATATTTTTGAAAATAATTTAAAAAATTTAATGCGATGTAATTTGATTTCTATTGCTGCATTTTAATATCAAGTTAATTTTAATGCAAACTGAACCGGATTTATCTGACAAGTGCTTTCAGTTTCAGTTTTGGTATTATTCATTTGTGAAAACAATGACTCGAAAGAATAGATAGACAGAAAAACTTAAAATAGCAAACGCCAGTTTCTTTGAAAAGCTCTGAAATAAATTCTAGGTTGCCACAACTTTACCATCGGAATTTAGTATTTTCTAATAACCAATCCTTATCGATAATTTTCAAATATCGTATTTGTTCGAATAATTTTTGAGACCATAATTAATTAGATTGGAATATAATATGCCGCGATTTGATTTTTTCAATTTACATTTAACCGAATTTAGAAAGATCAGTCACGATTTTTTGTAATCTCTCTTTATTTTGATTTAGAGCCATAGCAGTGCCTCGTCAAAAATGTTCTTTCGCGTGCCAAAAGTGGCACGCGTGCCATAGGTTTGCCGACCCTGGGATATTGTAAAATAATAAATTCATTAATATGCGTTAGAAGTCTTAAATAGGAGGAATTACGTCACATTTACGTCACAATACACTTATTATGTAAAATGAACAAAAAGTAATACTGCAAAACAGTTTAAATTTAAAAATTGCGCGAGACATTAATTTGATATTTTGAGATTATTGAACGCGTTTAGACTGCTGTCGGGCGATTATTTAGTAATGTAATCTCTCTATTCTAAAAAAAAGTAACTACCGCTGTCACCGCCGCCGCCGCCGGTTTTGAATTTTTTGTGACCGGAGGTCTTTCTTCGTTAATATTAATATTAAAAAAAAACTGTTGCATACAAAAATATGAAAATCGGTAGTATTATAGAAAAATGTTTTATAAACACGCTGATGCAGACAGTTTTCAAATCGAAGAATTATTTTAAGAGATATTTAACGCCAAAGTTGGACAAAATCGTTCCATTAAAAAAGTTTTATAGGAGCAAAAACTGTACATAGGAATTTAATCATTTTTAGATCATTTTATGCGTCAGAATTTCCCGGTGTGCAGATTGCAGTTAGTTTTTTAATTTGAATAATTTTTCGAGGTTTTATTTCTAATTTAAATTCAAATTTTCAGCATTTCGAGAGATATTTTTTACAAATTTTAGAAAACTAGGGGGCTCGGCCCCCTACGAGCTACGCTCGCCAACCCCCGTCCAGACACCGCAGGACCTAAATGCACACTAATTTGATCGGCTTTAAAAAGATTTCGAAAGATTGAATTATAATTTAAAAAACAGTGGCGATCTCCCTATAAACGAATTTCTATTCATTTCTCTTTGATTGGGGAATTTTAACGCCAAATCCGCTGCGGTACTACTTGATTATCCCGTCAACCCATTTCGCCAAATTATATAAATCGCCAAACCACTCGCCAAATTATACAAATTGACATAATTTTTATTTTAAATAACGAAAGAACAAATAAATTAGTACAACATTAATAAAAATACAAATAAAACGTCGAAATAAAAATAACTTGATGACGTAGACACGTGTAACAACGTTTCAAAATAAGCTAATATAAAAGGAATTAAGTAAACAGTCTTTGTCTCCTGATATTTTTTAACAAAGCGAAAAGAAAGTTCTTTTAAATGAGACATTTTAAATTAATCGTTTTTAATCTGACGTAATTTTTACCAAGCTATTCTTTCACTTTTAAATAATCGCGTGAAAGTACTTTTGTTAGCAATGAAATATTATTTGCGCTTTCCTAACAAAAATAGTTGAAAATATCCTCTCAAAATATTAAATAAATGTCTAGCGCAATTTCTAAATTTAAACTTTTTTGCAATATTATTTTGTGTTCATTTTATGTAATAACTATAATGTGACGTAAATATGACGTAATTTCTCCTAAGACTTCTAACGCATGTTAATGAATTTATTATTTTACAATATTCTTTCTCTTTTAAAATTCACGTGTATACTTTTTATGACGTAATTTTTAATAAGTTCCTGCTTTTTATACATAATTATTTAATTCTAATTTGAAAGTTTTTTTCCTGTTTATAATAGTCACGTGTAAATAAATTTTTAATTTGAAGCAAACATTATTGCTTGCGCTTTTTATACAGTTGGCAACAGTTTAAATTAGTACAATTTTCTGAAATCTGTAAAAAATATCTCTAGAAATGCTGAAAATTTGAATTTAAAATAGAAATAAAACCTGAAAAAATGAGTCAAAATAAAATAAATTAATGCAATCTGCACTCCGGCAAATTCTAACGCATAAAATGATCTAAAAATGATTACACTGCCATGTATAGTTTTTGCTGCTATAAAATTTTTTTAGTGGAACGATTTTGCTCAAATTTAGCATTAAATATCTCTTAAAATAATTCTTCGATTTGAAAACTGTCTGCATCAGCGTGTTTATCAAACATTTCTGTATAAAACCACTGATTTTCATATTTTTGTATGCATTATTTTTCTCAATATTAACGAAGAAAGACCTCCGGTCACAAAAAATTCAAAACCGGCGGCGGCGGCGGCGGTGGTGACAGCGGTAGTTACTTTTTTTTAGAATAGAGAGATTGTATTAATTTAAACTGTTGCCAACTGTATAAACAGCGCAAACAGTAATGTTTGCTTCAAATTAAAAATTTATTTTACACGTGACTATTCCCGTAAGGCATGGTGACGTCACGGCGACGTCGTTGTGAAGTCACACTGTGATTTTGTGAGCGTCGATGTGACGTCACGTGACGTCGATGTGACGTCACAGTGACTAGAATGCGAGGTCGTTATGGCCGTTTTAGAGGTCGTTTGTGACGTCACATTGTGACCACTCTGTGAAGTCACGGCGTGACAAGTTTGTGAAAAAAGTGTCATTTGTGACTATTTTGGCATTAACTTTGTGACGAACCTGTGACGAAAGCGACAATGCTTTGAAGTCACACTGTGACCAATTTGTGAAATATGTGTCATTTGTGACGAACTTGTCATAAACACTGTGATTTCAAATGAAAATCAAATTTCAAATTAATTGCTTAAAAGACGCAAATAGTGAAAAAGATTCCATGCTGGGACTCGAACCCGGGCCATTAGTACAGCGCACTGACATTCTACCGACTAAATCACAAGGAACGATACCCAGGCTGGAAAATTTCTCACTATTACATGATGGCGAGGCTACAAACTCAGCACAAGATGAAATATTTAGCGTGAGCCACCAACATGATGCAAACACGAAACTTAATTAAATCCAGCATCAATTGAAATTATATTAATACTTGGAAATTTTTCCAGAGAGAACCATTCGCCTTGCATACAATATTTCAAATGAAAATCAAATTTCAAATTAATTGCTTAAAAGGCAATTTTAATTAGAAATGTTGTATGCAAGGCGAATGTTTCTCCCTGGAAAAATTTCCAATTATTAATATAGTTTCAATCGATGCTGGATTTCATTAAGTTTCGTGTTTACCCCATGTCGGTGGCTCACGATAAATATTCCATCTTGTGCTGCGTTTGTAGCCTTGCCAACCTGTAATAGTGAGAAATTTTACAAACTGGGCGTCGTTCCATGTGGTTTAGTCGGTAGAATGTCAGTGTGCTATACTGATGTCCCGGGTTCGAGTCCCGGCATGGAATCTTTTTCACTATGTTGGCCTTTGCGCCTTTTAAGCAATTAATTTGATATTTGATTTTCATTTGAAATATTGTATATAAAGCGAAGGATTCTCTATGGAAAAATTTCTAAGTATTAATACAGCGATGAATTTTGAAAGAACCTTTTGCTGTAAATATAAAATCTTATCTTTTTACCGTACTTTTTGGCAAAATATCGCCATTTTGGAGTCTTATTCTTCTAAAACATTTTAAATTTTTCCACTTAAAAAACAATGCTTATCATCTGACATATTTTTTTATTCAGTTCTATGATTGATATTAAGTTCTATGCTTGATATTGAGTTCAAGCTTGATATTTAAAATGTGTAAATTTTTTAATTTGTTGTGATTTGTCATTGCTTTATTAAATACGAACATGGAGACTAACGGATATTAATACAACTATTATTTATAGAGCGGCATGATAAGCGATATTTATTTAAATTTTTTATTCCAGTGTATATTGTATTTTATGAATATGAGCTAAATAGATTTGGTATGTTTTATAGGAAAAGACTGATCTGGGAAATAGAAAAAAAACGAGTAAGAAAAATCATGCGTTAATCATAGATTATAAAATACTTTCCAACACTTTCTGAATGCTTTAACAAGACATCGTAATTTAGGTAAATGACGTAAATAAGATAACTAAGTAAACATTTTAGAAAATTCATAAAACATTTGAAAAATTGATTTCAGCAGTTACCGTCCATAGCCAAATATGTTTTCCAATTCTTTTGAACAGCCCTGTATTTGATCTGTAGGTTGATACACTGAGAAAAATGAAGTACTCAAAAATAAGTAAACCGACGTACTCATATCGAATTGAATATTTTTGATAAAAAATGAACCCATGTTTTCTCTATTTTGAAACATCACATGTTATCAAACCCAAACAAACGAATAGTTTTGTACCCTGTAATGGTTCATTTCATTTATAGCGGCATTTTATTAATGTAAATATTAAATTATGCACAGCATTTTAAAAATAATTTAAAAGTGCTTGGAAATAATGCTCTTGTCATAAAAATATTCGATTTGAGTATCTTGTTAAGAATTTTGCTATTTTTCTTAACAAATAATCAATTAAACATTTCTTGTTAAGAACTTTTAACGGGAAATAAATGTCAGTACATTTTTACTTTAAATTTTAGGTTTTTCTTTTTTTTTGGGGGGGGGGGGGGGAGGCAGTACATAACGATTCATATTTGATCACAACCAATGAATAAAAAATGAGTACATGTGTTTCTCAACTTTGAGTACATTTGGATCGGAGCTATTAAGTATGTGACGCATTTAAAATTGAGTACTTTTTACTCAATTTTGACTTCCCATTTTTTTAAGTGTATATATACTATATAATGGGAAAATCTAGTTTAGCAAGAAAACGCCTAACAGGTTGAAATTCTTTTTCAGCAATTTATACTAATGTATGGAAACATACTTGAATACTTTTGTACAACCCTGTAGTTTACCTAGAATCTTTATTACACGCCACTATTTAGTTAAAATTTAATTCAAACTAAGACACTCTTAAAACTGCTGAAATCACATTTCCAGAAATTATAATTTATAGACAGCCATGTATCCAATTCTTTACGTGACCCTGTATATCATTTTATCTATATTCTACAAACATTTCTTGGTAAATTAAATGCAGTTCAGCAAAAAAAGCATATCTCATTTAAAAACAACCTTTAAGCAATTTGAGCCCATACCCAGTAATCCTTACGAATACTTTTGTGTAGCCTTGTATAGGAATTATAGCACTTATATACACCATATACTATGCATAAATATAGTGAATCATAAAAGCGCATATCATAATTAAAAATACATTTCCAGCAATCATCGCTAATGAACAGTACTTCGGATACAATATAGTATCTGAAATATTTTGTGTGTCCCTGTAAATACTATATACTATTATTCTTATTATACATGAAATAATTTATAGTATGTAAACCTCAGCGACATATATCAATTTCATTATATATGAAATAGATTAACATAATTAAAGTATGCCGCAAACAATTCCCTCCACCCCTATATCATTATGTATTTGAATTCCTTTTTTAGCCCTGTAAATAAACAATAACTATTTTTTGCATCGCATAGTCAACAGAATACATATTTTAGTGCACTTCATAAATGCATATAAATTTTATTCTGTTTGAAAGCGTGCGTAAAATCATAAAAAAATCATTTGAAACGATTTTTTCCCATAGGCTGTAATGTAACGGAAAAATTTTGGCTGTCCTTGTAAATGAACAAAGCATGCTACAAACTTCATTACAAATAGGTACCGTGCTATGGTAAACGTCAATAACATCCAAAAATTTCAGGGCAATCCGAGTATATTTTCGAGAGTTAGAGTGCGGACAGACTGCTAGACGGACAGACGGAGAGACAAACCGAAGTCATAAGCACTTTTCAACTTGTGTCCTATATTATGTATCCTGTATTATATGAACTTTTCAAAATATATACTAAGCAGTTTAATCTATAACTTCCCATCAGGCATGAAAAACACTTTGTTTCAAAGCTTAAATATCATATTTTACTTTTTAGTGCCAATAATTACGCGTATCATAAACGTAGAAAATGAATTTACAATAGAAGAAAATTTAATAACCGATTCAGAATGTCTATAATTAAATGTTTGATTAAAATCACAAACAGAAAAAATGCTTACATACAATTAAAAAAAATAAATATACCAATTTGAAAAACACTAAAAATAATAATTAGTATTTATAATTGTACTATTAAACAACAGCAAACTCAATAGATAAATTAAATGCATTATTAGATTTAACAATATCTCAAAAATATTTCCATATGGTATAAGGAATTCCTATTATTTCATAATTTCGGCAAATGTTAAATCTGAAAACATTGGTCTGAAGATTTAGGATTTTGAAAGATAATTTAAAATATTATTAGCACTAAAAGAAAATTCTTTCAAATGTTTCACTACTGTAATATGTAAAAATACAGTTTCCCAGTATAATGTTAATTTCTAATCTGAAACAGTTTCGTAATCTCATAATAATCGAACATCATATTTAACCCCAAAATAATAATAACTATAAGTGTTAATAATCAAAAAATAGTAAGAATCCGATAAAATAATTCCAAATCATTGTCGTTCCATACATTTTCAATCTCAAGTAAGAGTAAATTAATGTTTATATTAATTCCAGTATGAACGTAGGCATGCACAGTCTCTGCGCAGTTTTTTTTTTTTTTTTTTTTTCAAGCGATGGCAGATTAAGATATTTTCCTTTACAGTTATCGAATTTGAAAATATCGCTAGTGACAGTTAAAGATCAGTCTCTTACAAATATAACATAAAACTATTTAACTCATATGTACAAATCAGGAATAAAATATTTAAATTAAATAAAACTTACATATACGTTCTATTAATATCCGTGTATCCTAAAATGGTCATTTCCTTATCTTAAAGTGTTGTAGACGTGGTGAAGGTGATGTTCTAAAAACAGTGAACTATTTATTTCCCGCGTCTTTTCATGTTTATTTTTTTGTGGGCAGACGATTTTCAAGCAGATGGTCTGGTACAGATTATTTGTTTTTGCATGCAAGAGATATGAAACTTGAATGCGCAGTAATTTTCTGAAAGTATAGTCAATTAAAATTTTGTATTTGAAGAAATGTCCAATGTATTTAAGCTTTTCTTTTTATCCGTACCAAATAATTCAAGTTAAAATGTATTTTAAAGTTCCTTTTTTCTAAATAATTATAATAATAATATTCATAATTAGAGTTTATTAGATATACTATTGTTTAATTTTTCAAAAGGTGTAAAAATAAATTTAATTGTAATAACGAGCCCCCACCCCCCCCTTTTTTTTTTTTTTTTTTTTTTTTTTTAAGTAAAGTTTGTTTTGCACAAATTTTGTATATTTCTTTTATTTTCGGAAAATGCTAATTTTATTTAAAAAGTCTGAAAGAAGTAGAATTTATGACTTGAATACAAATTATAAAAATGTTCTAAAGCAAGAAATGCATAGATGACTAAACTCTGAAGACTCCTTCTACGTGCTCATTAAAAGGTGCAGATTTAACTGTAATAGAAATTTTTTATTTTGAAACCACAGAAGTGTTTCGAATAATCCTGGTCGGTAAAAAAAGAAATAAATAAATAAATTTCCTCCCAGCAAACTAAATATGTAAAGTGTATAAATTTAATATTCCTAATTCTAAATATATTATCCAAATGCTAGATAAAATTGAAATCATGAAAAAGTATACATTCACTATCTTAGATATCAAATTGATAAAATATAGCCTGAAAATTTAGTTTATTAATGCTTGTATCGTGCACTTTATTTATTATGCACCTCCCCCCCCCCTCCTCTTTAGTGACAGAATTTACCATTTGCTATCCACTAATATATTTTTTTCCTTATGCCATGTAACTCGTGACTGTTTAAAATATTTCTCTTCATTTTCAAAGATTTTTGAAGTTCATATTTTTGTCACACTGTGACTTACAATATGGTGGTTTTTCTGTCACATATGTGACGTGACGTACGTTACATAACAGTGACCTCACAATTTTTTTTTAATTGCCAGAAAAACATAATTTTACAGTAAATAACATGTTTTAAAGAATTTTCGTAATTTTTTAAAGTTTTCTAAGAAGTTCAGATCTCAGTCACAATGTGACATCACTGAGTGGTGGCATTTTGGTCACAGATGTGACGTGACCACAGTGACTTACAGTGACGTCACAACGACGTCACCGTGACCATGCATGCTATGAGGGTTGTAAACAAAAAATATAAAAAGCAGGAACTCATTGAAAATTACGTCATAAAAACTATAGTTACACGTGAATTTTAAATGAGAAAGAATATTGTAAAATAACAAACTCAGTAACATGCGTTAGAAGTCCTAAATAGGAGAATTTACGTCATATTACACTTATTACGTAAAATGAACAAAAAATAATATTGCAAAACAGTTTTAATTTAAAAATTGCGCGAGACATTTACTTGACATTTTAAGATGATCATAATATTTCATTTCTAACAAAAGTATTTTGACGTGAATATTAAAAAGAGAAAGAAAAGTTTGGTGAAAATTACGTCAGAATATAATTGTCAGATTCAAATTATAATTCAATCTTCCGAAATCTTTTTAAAGGCGATCAAATTAGCGTGCTGTTAGAGCCTGCGGTGTCTGAACGGGGGTTGACGAGCGTAGCTCGTAGGGGGCAGAGCCCCCTAGTAAAAGAAAAAAAAAATACAAGCTGAAAATGAAGTGTCATCAACAAAAAATATGATTTGAAAGAGAAAAATCTGTGAAGCAGAAAATAAATTGCTTAAATGGTTTAGTTAAGATTCGTTAACCTTCTGTGTCGTTTCCGTCAAAAGAAGGCATTGGTATTTGTAAAATATATTTGCATTTTGATGCAGATTCGCTTATTATATTAGCTTATTTTGAAATGTTTAACTGATTTTATTTAATCAAAGACGAAAACAGCCATTGTATCTTTTAACAGCAGCTGATTTTTCCTTAAAATTCTCCAATCGAAGAAAAATGAATAGAAACCCATTTATAGGGAGAACGCTCCTGTTTTTTAAATTATAATTCAATCTTTCAAAATCTTTTTAAAGCCAATCAAATTAGCGTGCTTTTAGAGACTGTGGTGTCTGAACGGGGGTTGGCAAGCGTAGCTCGTAGGGGGTCGAGGCCCCTAGTATTTAAAAATATCTGAGGGAAAGTTATACTGAGTTAAGTTTAAAACAACAACAACATAATAAATAAATAAATAAGTAATAAATTCACTTTATGACCCTTCATCGCCGTTTAGCGATGTAATGAAATTTCCAAAAATCTTGTTGTATCTCTCTATTCTAAAAAAAAAAGTAACTTACGCTGTCACCGCCGCCGCCGGTTTTGGATTTTTTGTGACCGGAGATCTTTCTCCGTTAATATTAAGAAAAATATTGCATACAAAAATATGAAAATCGGCGGTATTATAGAGAAATATTTGATAAACACGCTAATGCAGGCAGTCTTCAAATCGGAGAATTATTTTAAGAGATATTTAATGCTAAAGTTGGATAAAGTCGTTCCATTAAAAAAGTTTTATAGGAGCGAAAACTATACATCGGAATTTAATCATTTTTAGATCATTTTATACGTTATAATTTCCCGGTGTGCAGAATGCATTTATTTTTTAAATTTGACTCATTTTTTTGAGCTTTTATTTCTATTTTAAATTCAAATTTTCAGCATTTCGAGAGATATTTTTTACTTATTTTAGAAAATAGTACTAATTTAACCTGTTGTCAACTGTATAAACAGCGCAAACAATAATGTTTGCTTCAAATTAAAAATTTATTTACACGTGACTATTATAAACAGAAAAAAAAACTTTCAAATTAGAATTAAATAATTACGTATAAAAAGCAGGAACTTATTGAAAATTACTTCATAAAAACTATATTTACACGTGAATTTTAACTTAGAAAGGATATTGTAAAATAATAAATTCATTAACATACGTTAGAAGTCGTAAATAGGAGAAATTACGTCACATTACACTTATTACGTAAAATGAACAAAAAATAATATTGCAAAACAGTCAAAATTTAAAAATTGCGCGAGACATTTATTTGATATTTCGACATGAACTTTTCAACTATTTTTGTTGGGACAGCGCAAATAATATTTCTTTTCTAACAAAAGCATTTTAACGTGAATATTAAATAGAGAAAAAAAAGTTTGGTGAAAATTGCGTGAGACTAAAAACGATACATTTAAAATGGCTTTCATTTATTTATTTATTTATTGAACAACAAACATACGACTTGTGTGCTTGACATGAGAGCCCGCTTAAAATGTCTTATTTAAAAGAACTTTCTTTTCGCTTTGTTAAATAAACCGGGAGACAAAGACTGTGTTTACTTAATTCATTTTATATTAGCTTATTTTGAAATGTTTAACTGGTTTTATTTATTCAAAGAGGAAAACAGCCATAGTATCTTTTAACAGCAGCTGATTTTTCCTTAAAATTCCCCAATCAAAGATAAATGAATAGAACCCGTTTATAGGGAGATTGCCACTGTTTTTTAAATCATAATTCAATCTTTCAAAATCTTTTTAAAGCCGATCAAATTAGCGTGCTTTTAGAAACTGCGGTGTCTGAACGGGGATTGTCTAGCGTAGCTCGTAGGGGGGCCGACCCCCCTAGTATATTAAATTATAATTATAGATTGTCAGTCAGGTTCAAAATATAGTAAATACATCATTTTATACCAAAGAAAAATGTTTTATTTCGGAATATTAAAATAATATTTTCATTACACCGTAACATCCTAGAAAAATAAAAATATAAAAATGAAAAAAACTAAATGTAAAATGTGAAATTTCGGAAAATGATACATAGATTGTTTTTCCTGTAGCTATATATTTCCACTAGGACTTCCCTCAGAGGGATTAGTCTGAGCGATATTACTGAGAACATAGATTTAATAATAACATGTGGAAGCAAAGAAAATGAGATGTTATCTTTAATTGTCCATATACTGCGAAAAATTGAAATGATGAAAATAAACGAATTGTAGAATTACAAAATCTTATATATAAATTCGTATACACTGTTTAAAAAAATGGGAAATCAAACCATTCAAGACAGCCATGCATGGATATAAAATTGAAAGTACGCAATATATTAAAAGTAAAATAGAAAATGAAACACTAATTTACTTATATCGGAATTTTAACTGTATAAAATGATGTCAAGAGCATAATCAGACGCTCCGCACCAATTTGAGTAACTTTAAATGACAAATATATGATGTTTAAAAAGAATGGACTATACTTTATATGGTGTGTGCTCCCCTGGAATAATTAATATTGTACAATATCTGTTTTCCACGGATGCAATGAGGTTGTCGATAACATTTAAGGAATTCTCTTCTCAAAATCTAATATAGTATCAAAGTACCGAATACATCAAAAGTGGCATGCAATGCTTCGTTAGAGTGTGTTTTAGATATGCTCGATCGGATTTAAATGATGAGTGTATGCTGGCCACTACATACGCTGTATTATTTTGATTTCAAACATATTCTGCACAAGTTGAGCTGTATTTAGCATGTATTAAATAAAAGAAATCGGCAATGATTACAACATAAAGTATGACACAAAATCTGAATATATCGTCTGCATAACTTTTGAGCTGTCAAAGTGTCATTTGAAGTAATTTACAAATCCATACATATTTATTCAGCAAATCATGCAAGCTAACATACGCCAATATGAAGCCGATTCCAAAATTTCACCAGAATAAGTTAATATATAAAAAATCTACTAATGATAATTGAGAATATGACCTTATGATAAAATGTCTAGAAAAATGAATCGGATAAAAAAATTCATATCACATTTAAAACGGCCCTTCCCTCTGTTAGTGGCCTTGGCGAGAGAGAGAAAAGCCTAGAGAAGGAACACTTTAACAAGTACTTTCGGGCAACCTACTCACTGTTTCATACAGGTCTTTATTCAATATTTACACAATTTATTTAATGCTAGGTGGGTATCTATCAGTTTTGTTGCATTTAAATCGCATGTTTTGCGGAGGAAATGCAGCATTATGAAATATTTAAAGTTGCTGTACTTAATAATTCCAAATTAATGGTAATTGAGATCGCTTTCCGTTAATTTCATCTTTTTAAATTTTAAAATTTTTAGAAACCATTCATAGAGACAATTGTATATTTTAAAACTAACCCGAAGCAAAATTTCAAGATTTTGGGCTCAGCAGTAACAGAGAAATAGAAAATTTTTGAAAGTTTTTTGCTTCTGCACTGTTTTTTGTAGCGACATTTTTAGAAATTGTTCTATTGCGAGAATTTACGTCATGATAAATACAGCCATGTCAATTTTCATGTTTATATTCCTAACAGTTCCATGTTCTTCGTTACTTAGATCTTTTCCCGCTTTGTTTAGTCTTTCTACTTTTTAGAATTCGTTCTACAACGAGCATTTACATCTTATTAATTACTACCATGCCAAAGTTCTAGTTTCTAACCCCAACAGTATCCCAAAAATTTCAGTATTCCAAATAAATCATAGTTTAGAACATTTCTAGAAATTTTTACGTTTATCCGTCAAATTGAACCTTTTAGAGAGCGTTCATTACGAGTATTTACATCTTAAAAGTAACTACCGCACCAAATTTAAAGTTTCTAACCCAATCAATATCGCAGAAATCACAATTTTAGAACTTTTTTGCTCCTGCAGCGATGTAGGTTCTTGCACTGACATAAAATAGTCTTTTTTTTCGGAGCAGAGATGGCCACCAACATTTTTTTAAGTTGGCTATGTAGTTTCAGAGATAACACCTCACAAACGTACAAGCATTAATAATATTATATACTTTATAATATTATAACTCTTTATAATATTAGCATTAGATGTACAGATACAAAAGCCATTTATCTGTTACAAGCTAAAGTGCCGGCGTTGCCCGGAATTTGAAGGATGTTTGTTCTGAAAAATCAATTTCAAAATTTAACATACAACACAAAACAAACATTAAAAAAAGCAGTCGAAATGTTGTTTAATGAATCATATGAAAACGTTATATAAAAATGTATAAATGTATATAACAGACGCAAAAGAATACAGCTATAAATGAACTTATTTCAATTTATAATTGGAGCAATAATGTTAAAATACGCCAATATTTCCCTAATCTGGTTTTTATTAGGCTTCAATACATTATACACACTCATATGACGTTATACTATATCCACCATGCCCTTTATATTTCCAATATGACGTAATATTTTCCTCTTTCACGTGGAAACCTTGAAATAGAAAAGTTATGAAGTTATATTCACTTTCATTTAAATTCGTCAATCCATTTATTTCATTTTCATATTTCACGTGAATATCTTGCAATAGAAAAGTTATGACGTAATATTCACCCTTTTTTTTTTAAATTCGGCAAACTATTTATTTCATTTTCATTTTTCACGTGGAAAACTTGCAGTTGAAAATTAATTGTTGTAGTAATAATTTTATTGTGTTTTTTAATTGTTGGCAACTACTATAACGAGAAATGTTTAAATTTGATAAGAAATTGCTGTTAAATTGGTGGTTTTTTATTAATTAAAAATTAACTATAAGTTATTTCGATTCCGGATTACTTTAGTTGTCTCGGCCATATTTTAATACACATGTACGTATCTCTTCGCAATTTTGGCTTCAAAATTGTGGATTTTTTATAGAATTACAAACAGACAGATAGACAAGTTTTCATTTTTATATATCTCTCTATTCTATGAAAAGTAACTAACGCTGTCACCGCCGCCGCCGCCGGTTTTGAATTTTTTGTGACCGGAGGTCTTTCTTCGTTAATATTAAGAAAACTATTGCATACAAATATATGAAAATCGGTGGTATTATAGCGAAATGTTTGATCAACACACTAATGCATACAGTTTTCAAATCGAAGAATTATTTTAAGAGATATTTAATGCTAAAGTTGGACAAAATCGTTCCATTAAAAAAAAATATATATAAGAGCAAAAGCTATACATGGGAATTTAATCATTTTTAGATCATTTTATTCAATAGAAGATCCCGGTCTGCAGATTTCATTAATTTTTTTTTTATTTGACTCATTTTTTGAGGCTTTATTTCTAATTTAAATTCAAATTTTCAGCATTTTGACAGATATTTTTTACATATTTTAGAAAATGGTATTAATTTAAACTGTTGCCAACTGTATAAACAGCGCAAACAATAATGTTTGCTTCAAATAAAAAAAAAATATTTACACGTTACTATTATAAACAGAAAAAAACCTTCAAATTACAATTAAATAATTAGGGATAAAAAGCAGTCACTTATTGGAAATTACGCCATAAAAACTGTATTTACATGTGAATTTTAAAAGAGAAAGGATATTGTAAAATAAATTCATTAACATGCGTTAGAAATCTGAAATAGAACAAATTACGTCACATTACACTTATTATGCAAAATGAACAAAAAAAAGTATTGCAAAACAGTTTAAATTTAAAAATTGCGCGAGACAAAATATTAGAGGTTAAATATTAGATTTTTCAACATTTTATTATTTGTCGTTTGATGGGAGGTGTTCAGCTATAAGTATGCAAATTTTTATGTTTCAACATAATTAGAGGCTGAGTTAGAAAAATTGCTTTAAATACACAAGTTAGAGCCCAGAGGGTTAAATATTAGACTTTTTAAAAATTTTATTATTTGCTGTTTGATGTGAGGTGTTCAGCTATAAGTATGCAAAATTTCATGTCTCCAACTTAATTAGGTGCTGAGTTGGAAAAATTGCTTAAAATACACAAGTTAGAGCCCAGAGGATTAAGTAATAGACTTTTTCAAAATTTTATTATTTGTCGTTAGATGTGAGGTATTCAGCTACAAGTATGCAAAATGTCATGTCTCCAACTTAATTACGGGCTGAGTTAAAAAAATTGCTTAAAATACAGAAGTTAGAGACCGGTGGGTTAAATATGACTTTTTCAAAATTTTATGATTTATCGTGTTATCGCAAGTTTTCAGCTATAAGTATGCAAACTTTCAATTCTCCAACTTAGTTAGGGGATGATTTAGAATAATTGCTTAAAATACATAAGTTAGAGCCCAGAAGGTTAAATATCAGACATTTTTCAAAATTTTATTATTTGTCGTTTGATGTGAGGATTTCAGCTATTAGTATGCGAAATTTTATGTCTCCAACTTAATTAGGGGCTGAGTTAGAAAAATTGTTTAAAATACATAAGTTAGAGCCCAGAGGGTTAAATATTAGACTTTTTAAAAATTTTATTATTTGTCGTTTGATGTGAGGTGTTCAGCTATAAGTATGCAAAATGTCATGTCTCCAACTTAATTAGGGGCTGAGTTAGAAAAATTGCTTAAAATACAGAAGTTAGAGACCGGAGGGTTAAATATGACTTTTTCAAAATTTTATGATTTATCGTGTTATCGCAAGTGTTCAGCTATAAGTATGCAAACTTTCATGTCTCCAACTTAATTAAATTAGGGCCTGAGTTAGAAAAATTTCTTAAAATACACAAGTTAGAGCCCAGAGGGTTAAATATTAGACTTTTTCAAAATTTTATTATTTGCCGTTTGATGTGTGGTGTTCAACTATAAGTATGCAAATTTTCAAGTGTCCGACATATATAGTTTCTGAGAACGGGCTCTGTGACAGACGGACAAACAGACAGACAAAGGAGTGAGACAGGTAGGGTTTCGTTAGATGGACGAAACTCTAAAAACATGCTGCGGATGACTGTAACAACATCCGAAAATTACCTTACCATCAGCGATCTACCAATCCCGAATTTAGTTTATATTCGTTTCATATATTCTTATTCTTTTGTGCGGCCCTGTAAAATAATTATCAATATTATATACAGTAAAACCTCTGAATAGCGGACACCCCGAGAATGCAGAATTTGTCCTCTATTTAGAGGTGACCGCTACTGAGAGTAAAACATGTACAGTTATTTAAGAGTTGGTAATCGAAAAAATGTCCGCTAAATAGAGGTATCCGCTAATCGGGTGTGTCCGTTATGGAGGTTTTACTGCATAATATCATCCTTTACAAGAAAATTGCACGCTGTATGATAGATATACAGACATCCAGAGAAAGATAACCTCCGGATCAATAAACACTCATGTCTTTTGTTTTAATCATCCACAATTGTATGTCATACAACATGCCAGATTTTATACAACAGGCTAAAAACGGTCACCGTGGTACGGAATACTGTATTATTATTTGTTTGCCCACCAAAACTGGTTACCACGGGTTGTTGCAAGGTTTGTGATCACGTGGTTGAAACTGATCTATTCAATATTACTGCGTGCGTATTTTTTTTTATTTGCTCCATGTGTTCAAACCAGTTGTCTACGAAAACATCAACCGGTGAAAGTGACGCACACCAAATTTCTGTGACGTATGCAGATAAATTGTGCTTTTTTAAGAGATTTTTTCTATATAATTTTTAAACGGTTTGGAACTTATTTTTCATAGTAGGTGCATTCAGTAGGCGACCCTCATATGTACCTTCTGGTGCAATCAGAAACGAAATCCGGCAAATATTTTTTGAGTTATGCTTGACGAAAGGATTTTATTAGGCTTTTTTTTAGTAGGACATGGCGTTAATATCCATCGTAGTAGTAAAGTGTCCAGACAGTAATATTTCGCTGAGTATTAGCCTTCGCTTCGCTCAGACAATTATCAGTAGAGTGATATTTCGGTTCTTGAACACAATTACTTCGAAAAAAATTTTGAGAGCCTAATAAAATTTTTCCATAAGAAATAATGAAAATGCGATTAATTGTTTCCTACCTCCGAAGTTACTCTTTGTGTTTGTTTCAAACAATACGCTATACAGTATAATGCAGTAAAATGTTACACATTTTAATACTGTAAACAAATTACAACATATTACACGAGACAATGAAAGTTGTATAAACTTTTATGAAAAACTAGGAAGCTCTGCCGCCGGTGCCCTTCGTGCACCAACCCCCGGACCGTCTGTCTTTATGTTTGTCTGCCTCCTTACTTGTCTGTCTCTCTTCTTGGTTGCCTGCCTATCTGCTTGTATGCCTGTTCCTCTGTCTGTCTGTCACTCTCTCTTTATATCTCTCTGTATCTCTCAAACTCTCTATCTCCTTCTAACCCTCTATCTCCCTCTATATTTTTATCTTCCACTATATCTCTATTTTTCTGTGTATCTTTCTATCTCTCTCCCTCAATCTCTGTATCTCTATATCTCCCTATCTTCCTACCCCTCTCTCTCTCTCTCTCTACATCTATCTCCCTCTATCACTCTCTATTTCTCCATTTCCATTTACCTCTTTCTATCTTTCCCTGATTCTCCATCTCCCCCAATCTCTCTATCTCCCTCTATCCCTCTACCTCATCCTATCTCTCTGTCTATCTACCCCTCTACCTCACAAAATTATCTTATTTCCCTCTATCTATCTATCTCCCTCTATTGCTAACTCGCTGTTTATGAATATGAAAATGCATGAAAATCGTCCGCACCGGGATCATTATTTTCCATGTGCATTTCTCACCCATCTGGGGAAAAGAAGCATGCGTCAAGCATAGATTATGAAACCCTTCCAGAATACTGTAGTAAAAATTCACCGTTTAATAAAGTGAAAGATAATGTATAAGTAAACAATTTGGAAAACGCATAACACAATTGAAAACTCAATTTCAGCAACTGCCATCTACATTCGGAAAAATATCTTAATTATTTTGTACAGTCGTCCTGTATAGTACCTATAGATTTGTATATATACTGTATGGCATACAAAAAGTTAGTTCAGTTAGGAAACTCATAGCACAGTTGAAAATACCCCTTCCGCAATTTCTATCAATAAACGAAAATTTACGTGAGATCTTTAGTGCAGCTCTGAATGCGATTTATAAAGTTTGTACACACCAAATAAAATGCAAAAAATTAGTTAAATTTAAAACACGGGCTACAAATGAAAACGCACTTTCAGTACGTACTGTTCAAGTGTTCCTGTTGCAGAATTCTTCTGTGTGTCTCTGTAAATGAACGATTAAGGCTATGTACAACCTATTCTTGTTGTACCCTTATATCAGCACCAATACATTTGAAATAGCGTAACTTCATTAAAATACACCGCAAACGATTTTTCCTTTAAATCCTAATGTAACTGTATTCTTTTGAGTACCTCTAAACGAACAATTTTAATAGCATTATGAAAACAGATAATCTACAATCCAGTGGCGCACCCAGGGAGGGTGCCAGGGGGGGCTGCCCCCCCCCCCTCCAAAAAAAAAAAAGAAAATGGAGAAAACACTAGAAAAATATCTAAAATATTTACGAGACCAAAGTTCGTTTTTTGTGTGTGCGTTTGCGTAAAATGTTAATTGACGCCCTATAAATACGCGGGTCTCCCCATCCAATTTCAAAGTTGCACAACCAGAGAAACGCGTTTGCTTGAAACCACATTTTTATATATCTTTGGTGGCTCTCATAACACGGCTGGCTACTCTTATACATATTGTGAAAAAACTGTAATATTACCATGCAGTTAAAAAAAAAAAAAAAAATCTTCAACAGTTTTTTTCCCATTATTGCATGCAGTTTTAGAAAACTTTTTTTTTTAATTGCGAGAATGAAAAAAGAAAGTTACAAAGAAGGCTATCACCGCGAAAAAATGACATCCTTTTGATATTAAAGCTGAATCACGTTTGTTTCAAGATTTTCCCGGTCAAACAATTGAGATCCAGCGTCTAGATTCAGAATGATCCAGATGTATTACAGTGAACTTCGGTTTGAATCATTATAGTACAAAACCCTTACTTGGTTCGGTTGCATTCTTACCCATTCCTTTTACTTGTGCTTGGAATACTATACAAAGTTATATGCGAGTACACAAAAGTTACACAAAAATTTATTTTGTATTTTACATGGCTATTTTGCAATGACTTTATTGACAATCATATATTAATCTTCAAACAAGTTTTTCAGCTGTTATAAGTAATCTGCATGGAAACTCTTCAGTGTCATTTGCGAATTAAATTTGTAAAATATTTTTCATTTATTTATTTATTTATTAGATTTTGTCTTCAAATCATGGCTGAAAAGCGTAAACAGAGTAGTTTATTGAAATTGAATTATTACAAAATATAAAAAAAGGATGATTTAAATGCTAGTAATAATGATGTTATTAACACTATAAATACCGATTTGGATTCGGTTTCCCTAGTCGCAAATCAGTCAAAGCCATCGAATAATCTAGAAGAATAATAGTATTTCCTTAGCTGATAGCAATTAGCAAGACATCATATTGTTGAAAGAAAAAACATTCAATACTGACGATAATTTAAATATTATGAAAAAGTTGTGGGAACCAGAAACAAATTTTAATTTTCCCGCAACCTGTGCTATAGCTGCAAATCACAAACAAAGTTTTCAATAGACATGTTTTAAAAATATACTTGGCTTGTGTATTCTCAAGTTGAAAATAGTGCACTTTGTAAATATTGCATATTTTTTCCTCCTCCTAATGCTGGAAAATCTAAATCGAAAGTAGCTGGGTAGTTGGTCACGCAAGGTTATATATAATAATTGAAAGAACACCTTTGAGAAATTTAATAATTAACAAAAAAAAATATCATTCCAAGGCTATTGCAACTTACAAAAAGCTACAGAATATTCGAGAAGGAAAATACATTTCAGTCCATCGACAAACTGATGTGGGTCAGGTATCACAAGCTGCAGTAAATCGGAACCGATTATAAAAACTGTAATTTTATGCGGTTGAGCAGGAGGCAATCGCCAATGAAGGCAACTTTCGAACTTTACTAAGAACAAGAGTCGAGGCGGGGATGAAAATCTCACTGAACATTTTAAACATTCTGCCAAAAACGCTACCTTTATTGGCTGGAACATATGAAACCAAGGTATAAACGCGCGTAACAATATCATCGTGAATCGTTTGGCAGAAAAAAATTAATTCGGCAAAATGTTTCTCATTTCTTGATGATGAAACTTGTGACATTTCTGCTACTGAACATCTTTCCTTGTGTTTCTGATATATAGATGAAGTGAATGACAACAAAATTTGTGAAGAATTCTTACAATTTATTCCTGTAGCAAGCACTGCAGGAAAAAACTTGCCCGGCAAAATATTAGAAGGATTAAAAACATATGATATCAATTTGTCCTACCGTATGGGAAAGGTTATGATGGTGTCCCATCAATGAGCGGAAAATTTAACGGATTTAAGTCTCACATATAAGTATATATCCACAAGCTTTATATGTACATTGTGCCTCACATAGTTTAAATTTAGCACTTGAAATGTTGTATCTGGGACAGAAATAAGAAACTGCATTGTCATAATTGAAATGACACACAATTTTTCAACACTCCTAATACACAAGACGTCCTCCTCAACAATATTGACAAACATACACCGGAAATTAATAACCAAAAACTACAAAAAGTTTGTCCAACTAGGTGAGTGGGACGCCATGAAGCCATCATGACCATGATACAATTGTATGATGCAGTTATTGATTGCTTTTGAAACAGTCGCAACTTGGAAAGACAGAGATTCATCCTCTAAGGCAAAACTTTAAAAAATTCGTTATGTGAATTTGGTTTCCTAATTTCTTTATGTAGCTTACAGAATATATTTGCATACACTTTATCATTATCTAAATTATTGCAAAAATCTGCCAGTGACCTTTTCATTGGCTGAAATTTCGTTGACGATGTTGTTGATCACTTAAATACTATTTGTAAAGCCCCAGATATTTCGTTCAAGGATATTTATGATGAAGCTTGTATAAAAGCCAATAACTTTCATATTGACATTAAAATGCCAAAAACTGCATCAAAGCAAACACAAAGATCCAATGATCCAGCCGATCCTATAGGAGAGCATTTCAGGAAAAATATTTTTATTCCATTCGTTGATCAAACGTTCACTCAACTTAATGAACGTTTTACACGGCACCGTAACCTTTTGATTTTTTTTTTCTACATAATGGAAAAAATGCTCTAACAGCTAGTGAAATAAAAGATTTTAGTCAATTGTGTAAATTTTATGCGCATGATTTGCTTTCTACAAATTTAGACATTTTGAATGCTGAATTCAAGATCAGCTACAGAAAATTTGAGAAATAGCTTTCAATAACTCGATGCAAGAATGCCATTGAAGCAATTTCGAAATTGGGCAAAATGTTGTACCCCAACATCTACAAATAACTAAAGATATTTGCAACGCTTCCCGTTACAACCTGTCTCAGCGAAAGGTAATTTTTGACATTACACATTTTAAAAATTTATTTAAGATCCACAATGACAGGATCAAGATTAAATGGGCTGGCTTTGTTATATATGCACAGAGAGATTAACCCTTAATTGTGCGATTTTTTATTTTGTTTCGAAATATATATATATATATATATGATCCTCTGAATGGTTTATTACACACGAAAAATGATGAAAAAAATCAGAGATACATTTTTCATATAATACGTCAATCTTTTCTTCTGTTGCACATCTGCAATACAAGTGAAAACTATTGTCATGTGGCTGTTTTACGCTAAAATATTGCAAATTAATAAATATTTTAATAAGTATGTCTCCAAATACATTATTTTATATAATTTTTTATTTTATAAAACTTAAGCTTTAACCGTTTCATTCTCATGATGTATAATACGTTCTAGAAATTACGTTGTTCAGAGAATCGGATTTTATACCAGAAAGTTTCAATGGTTAATTTAAAATACGGAATGTCTGTTATTAATTAAAGCAAATATTGCTATTTTAATTTTCTGGTGTGAATTAGGTATACACGAATAAAAAAATCGATTAAATTCAAAACATTGCTGTTTGCATATATGCAAAGCTGCGTACTAAAGGGTTAATGTAATTGCGGCGGAAGTAATTCAAGAGCTTTGTAAAAAAAAAAAAAAAAAAAAAAAAAAAAAGATTTTATTGTGTAACAATATTTTCAATTGAATTTTTGAAGTCATTTTTTTATCCGTTTAACTCGGCCCCATAGTCGGTTAAGCCATGTGGGCAGTAGGGGCATCTACCCTTTCCAAGACTGGAGACAATGTCTCTACAAGAATTTACTGTCATGCCCCACAAGAGATTAAATTCTCTATTAGTTTATTAATTCCCATACAATTAATTCTGAGTGACGAGTTAAATTTAAATGAACTTGCCCAAAAATTAGCATCCAATAATTCATCTCGTCAAAACTATTTTGGATATTTTTCTTAAACTACAATATGTTTGACAATCAGATAGATGTAAATAGGAAATTCTATAAATGTTTATTTATGAACCCTTTAAACTTCTGCACATTAAAAAATTAGTACTTTTTAAAAATTATTAATTAAATTAAATTTTAAGTATAATAATTTTAATTTTCATTAAAATAAACAACCAATTAATTGATACTGAATTAATTACGGTAATTTTATGATTAATTAGTGTCTCTTTGTAATTTCCTACTGTAATCAAAACTAGAGAAATTTTGCCCCCACTAATTTTATTTTGTTTCGCTGCCAATGTTCGGCCCCTCCAAAATAAAATCCTGGTTGCGCCACTGCTACAATCATATCTCAAATATCAATTCTAACTTTTATGTAAAAAACAAAAACATGTAAAGGCTCATTCATATTTAAATATATATTTTTTCATCTGAAACAATAATCCAGACTTTCTTTTTTAAAATCGAGTTAACCTGATCCGTAAAAAATAAAACTCAATCCGAACTCAAAACATTTACATTCAAACCGACCCGAGCACAACAGCAACGAAAAAAAATAGCTCCAGTCAGAACTGCGGGTCGGATCGGTTTCATGTAAAATCGAGTTTCCCAACTCGACTAAGGGCTAATCTGAAACATTATTTTCGAAACTTTTTTGAAAAAACACGAGCGGAACACACGCCGGTTAACCTTAACGGACCCGTAAGAATTAAAACTCAATCCGAAACCGAAAAAAATATATCATACTCGACTTGAAAAGAAGAAAATCAGCGTAGGTCGAGCTTTTTTTTTTATAAACTAATCTTGGGTTATTTTTTAAAAAGTAACCTGCGCTCGACTCGAACCGAACCGACCCGAGTTGGGTCGTGTGCGGGGAAAATCCAGTTACCCAACTCGATACAGGATTATACTCCCAAGTTAAAATATTTTTCTCGACGACATTTAAATTTTGGACCCTGTGTGTGTGGGGGGGGGGGGTGGCAGATATGGCCGACGTGGGATCATTTGTCTCCCTGGACATCCCTCTAGCGCCGCTATTGTTTTAATGCATTTAACTTCAATTTAATTGTTACGAGAAATTTAATTAATTATAAAAGGTTCAATTTTATTCAAAACATAGCAGCGGTTTATGATTGCCTTTTCCAGATTAAATCTTTAAAAGTTGTTGGTACAAAATGAAAGAACGGTAACAAATCTTTTCGTCAATGATTGTAAAAATTATCATTTTATGAAAGCAATCGCACATGACAGTAATTTTACGACATAGTGTTTCGGACGAACGTGAATAAAAGTCAATCTAATATGCATCTAATGTGAGATACGATGTTGATCATCTAGCTAAAAACGTCTTTTGTCCTATAAACAAGAAATAAAAAACATGCATCATACACGTATTATGAAACACTTTCCAACGCTTCCAAATTATAAAAACTTGTAGTCATGTGAATATATTAAGGACTAGTTCTAAAACACTCGGCGTTGCATGAAATTTAAAAGAATGTTTGTTTTGGAAACTTAATTTCAAAATTAAACATAGAGTATAAAATAAACAATAAAAGAAAGCAATAACGTCATCTTTATTTCAGTTCCTTACTAAGAATGAACTCTAAGGACCTAGTACTTTGTGTAAATTCTAATACACATGCATACACACACGTATATATGTGGAAAAGATTTAAAAATGGTGTAAAGAAATTCAGTGAACCTCAAAATGTTAAAATATGCCAATATTTCCATAATTGGATTTTTATCATGTTTCAATACTTTTTTTTCAAACTCATATGACGTTATATATTTACCTGCAGATGTCCATTATATTTCCAACATGACGTAATATTCACTTTTTTTAAAATTCGTCAAACTATTTATTTCATTTTCATTTTTCACGTAGAAATCTTGCAATAAAAAAGTTATGACGTAATATTAACTTTTTATTTAAATTCTTCTAACTATTTATTTCATTTTCATTTTTCACGTGGAGATCTTGCAATTAAAATGTCCATGACGTAATATATATTAAGCTTTTTTTAAATTCGTCAAAATATTGGTAAGAATTTTATTGTGAATTTTTAATTCTTGGCAACTACTATAACGAAAAATGTTTTAATTTGATATAAATTGCTGTTAAATTGGTGGTATTTTATTAATTAAAAATTAACAACAGATTATTTCGATTCCGGATTACTTTAGTTGCCTCGGCCGTGTTTTAATACACATGTGCGTAACATTTCACAATTCTAGCTTCCAAACTGTGGATCTGTATAGAATTACAGAAAGACAAATTTTCATTTTTATGTACTAGATAATTTGTAAAACGCAACATGCTTAAAAAGCAATGCATATATTTCTACATTAAAGTGGAAAAAACAAAAAAGGAAAAAAAAAATTCCATCTGATATTTCAAGTATTCATCAAAAGTTATTGACAGGTACGTTAAGAGCCATTAAAATAATTTATATTTTATCTTCTTGTCCACTTAGGCTATCTGGTGTTGTTCGATGTTTTTTAAAGAAAGAACTCAACGCACTATCGCCGAAGATAAGATATCGAGGTCGAGTGCATTTTAGGTGCATCCTAATAACAATAAATTATTTTGAAAACTAATAACTGATCAATGTTTCTAAGTAGTTTATAAAGATGAATGGTTGTATGATGGTTATATTTTAGTAGGATTTATGCAAAATGAATGTTTGTAAGATGGATGTACCGGGTGTCCAATCACATACCAAATATTTATAAAAATTTAATGAATTGTCGTATCGGTGTGCGATTTTCACAATAAACTTGTCAAGCAGTGGGATTTTCTGTGGCTAAACGAAAAAATATTGTTCAAATATTCACCGATAGATGGCCCTATAAAGGTTTGTATTAAAGTTATATATACAGGGCTTAATTTGCGCCGGAGCCCAGTTCCGGTACTTCTCTGTTTTTAGTAATTTTTTAAATATTGGTCGGAATTCACCGGAGCTAAATACAGGGATCCAGAGCACAGTGCAATAGCGCTTCCGAAAAATTAAAGCCTAAATTACCCTTTCCTTTCCCTCCCATCTCCAAGTTTTTGCATTCTTTTGCATCAAACACTTATATATGGCGCAATGTGTCGCACACGTAGGAGATGGAGATGAAACGGACTCAATTTTTACATCAGTCTTTGGGCTTGGGCGGGCTCGAGCTGAATCTGTCTTACATTAAAAAATTTATTTATTTCCCTTATAGAAAAGAAAGAACTTTTCCTCCTTAAAAATTACGTATTCCATTTCAAATCATTTTAATGCTAATTTGAGCAGAATGAAGGGAAAACAGAAATCCTGTTTTCCTATTCTAGTGATATTTTCAGATTTGTGTCTGACATTGATAGTGGCGACGTGTTGATACGGCGCCACTCAAGAGAGCGAACAATAACTTTTCTTTCACTTCGATTTTAGATATCTAGCCAGAAAAGAATATTTTCTTTTGTTTTTAGTCAACGAGCATCAGCTTGAGGTTTTGTTTAGGGATGCAACGGATATCCGGCATATCCGGCTGATTTTTCAATATCCGAAATACCATCGGATATCCGATTTACAATCACCGGATATCCGACTTCTCTGCCGGATATCCGGCAGAGCGCAACACAGCGATTATATAAGGATAAGAGAAATCCTTTGACCCCAAACAATGCCGATCAAGTTTTGTTTATAATGCAAAATATGAAAGTAAGTTCACTATTCATGAGTAAAAGATAATTCTCAAATGTTTAAAGAATTGCCAGCTTTCCTAGCATTGATATTTGAACTCTTTATATTAAATTTAAGAATTTACGTTTACATCTTTTAGAAAATATTACCTTTACTTTCAGAATATAAAACAAAATTTGAAGTTGTTTATTAAAGTATGACTTTATTAATTTTCTTACTTTCTTTTAAGTTTAACAATTAAATAGGCCTATTTTTACTTTCTTCTATCTTCAATAGAAGACATTATTGTAATTGAAATTTTTTCGATTTCTGGTTTTCGACGGATTTAGACGTATTAGGGGTCAGAGATCCCAAAACATGTTTATACAAAATGTCTGTCTGTCCGTGTGCCACCATCGTACCATCAAAAAGTATATGAAGTTATGCATAGAATTGATTCAAATTTTTTGTGCATGTTTTTGGCTGTGGCCAGCAGGTCCTTCTTCAATATGGAAGCATTATTCCATACTGTAATTGCGATTTTTGTGCCATTTTCATTGTTGTACCATCGAAAAGTGTATGAAGTTATCTATATAATTGAGCAAAATTTTTTGTGTATGTATGGTCAGCAAGTTCCCCTTTAAATTGGAAATATTCTGCCAGAAGAGGGCGTTGTAATAGTGATTTTTGTGCCACTTTCATTCTTGTACCATCGAAAAGTGTATGAAGTTATGCATAGAATTGAACCAATTTTTGGGAGTATGTTTTTGGCTATGGCCAGCAAGTCCTCCTTCAATTTGAAAATATTCCGCTGGAAGGGGGCACTATGATAGTGATTTTTGTATTGTTTTCATTATTTTACCATCAAAAAATGTATGAAGCTAAACATAGAATTGAACCAATTTTATGTGTATATTTTTGGCTATGGGCAGCAGTTTTTCTTTAAATTTGGAAATATTCTGCCCGAAGGTGGCACTGTAACAGTGATTTTTTGTAAAATTTTCTCGATTTCTCACAGATTTTTTTTTTTTTTTTTTTTTTTTTTTTTTTTTTTTTGTACTGTATATTGGCGGCTCGTGAAGCGTCGGGAACTTCACATCCTGCTAAACTGACTATTCACAAACAACTGATATCCAACAGAATAACGAAAAAATTATTTTAATAAATATCATATGATCGAGATTAACTTATTCTGATTAACTGGCTGGAGCAGAAATTATATGTCAAAGTCAAAATAATATTGAACTAATAATATTGAAGTATTAACATTTGGAACTACTTTTTGAAATATTAAGATGTATGAGATAGAAGAAAGTTTTGGGATTGGCACATCCAACTAGTTACTTTTGTAACTTTATTATAAATATTTAAAATTAAAAGTAATTTTCTTTACTTATAAATATCAAAGTAATTTAACTTAAAATAAAACTAAATGTGACTGAAAGCAAAACAGTATTAAATAATTAAAACAGAAAAAAGGCATCAACTAAACCTATGTTTGGAGAAAATAGCTCTTTAATCATGGGTATATTAGTAGATATTTCATGTTTAAAAAAAAAAAAAAAATAGTATATATTTTAGGCATATTAATTGGTTAAAATTTGTTGTACAAATTATCAGCATTCCATTGTACAAATTAATTAATTATTAGCAATTATCAAGATAGTCAATCCCATATCCAAATCCAATAGCAATTATCAAAATTTCATTGTAGAAATAAACAGAATATTTTAATGTTTAAATTACATTTGTATGCAACATTATTAATATTACATTACAGGGTTTGAATGGCAGATACAGGGATTGAATTTCGAGATGGGATAGCAGGATTCGTGCCCTAAAGAATATTGTGGGTGGGGGAGGGGCTCCTATTTCTAAAAAATCATTTTGCGAAAATGTTTCTTTGTAAAACGACGATCAAGTCTCGGGACCAACTGACAAATTTCATATTTTCTGCTATCGATCGGCAAATTTCACAGTTTCTTCTTACGACAGATTGACAAAATTCATGATTGTTTTTCTGCATCTGACTGAAAAATTTTGCTATTTTTTTTCACGACCGACTGACGAATTTCACTAGACCGATCGGTGAATTCAATAATTTTTTTCATTTGCGATCAATTGACAAATTTAACGATTTTATTCTGTGACCGATTGGCAAATTTCCCTGTTTGTACTTGTGACATACTGATGACAGTAACGACTGTTTTCCCTACTTCCGATTGAATAATTTCGCGTTTTTTCTCTGCGATCGACTGAGAAATTTCACGATATTTGCTCGTGATGGACTGGCAAATTTCACGATATTTTTCCGTGATCGATTGACGAATTTCATGATATTTTCCCGCTGCTGATTTCCCATGAACTTGCTTTTTTTTTTTTTTTCTTGCAACCGGTCGACAAGTGTTTTTATTTATTTTCGCCGTGATTGACGAAATCGGCAATATTTTTTTCTACGACCGATTTACGTATTTTGCGATGTTTTTTCCCTGTGCCCAAAATAGGAAATAACTAAAAGGACATTAACTGCCACCGGAGACTGAGCCCTACCAACCTGGCCAATAGTCAGCACTAAATAAAATGAGATTTCACTTGTGGTACACAGGAAGAAAAAACATTTGGTGAACTTCAAAAAAACATATTTAGAAACAACAAACTAGTTGATTCTTGCAATTCATAGAAATTAGGACATAGCTTTTTGAAATCAATCTTTTCTCGTGTAATAGAAGAAATCAATTGACTATTTCCTTTTCAAACTTTGGATATGGATTTAAAATTACAATGCATAGAACATAGTTCAATTAACGAAAATACCAGGGATTACAGTTTTGACTATAATTCCATTAAGGGTGTTCTTAACTGCTCTGCTCAACAAGCGCAAAACGTTTTGACAGATTTACAAATTCATTTTTTAATGGAAAGATATAAATTTGGAAAGCCTGGCCATGGAAGCGATTTGGAATTAAACTGTGTTTTCCATTTTTTTTTATCAATAAATTACCTATTGAGTTATAAGCAATTTTGATCATGTGACAAACACGTTTTTCGCTCACTCTTGAGTGGTTATTCTACTTTCATGTGGAAAATTCGGTTCAAAACGTCCACTTTGACACTATTTTCTGAAAGATTTATTGCGTTTGCAAAAAAAAAAAAAAGGAAAAACAGCTGAATTGCATAGTTTCTGAACAACAGCAACAGCTAGTTTCATGCATTTTCGAACAAAAATAAATTAAAACTTATGTCAGAAAGTTGCCTTTTTGGATTTGAGAACACCCTTAAGGATATAATAAAACAAGTTTGTTCAAAAGCGACATACAAACACAGTATGATATTGACAATACAATCAGCGATATGCATTATTCATGCAAGTAAGTTAAAAATGAATGCACATCAGATTTTACAAAGCTCTCTAAAATGTTTTAAGAGAGCATAACCATGTGTTTCCCGATAATTTTAAAAATTGATCTGTGCTGTTTGTCAAAAGTCTAACTTGTGAAAGAGTTCGAAAAATCGAATAAAATCTTAATTAAGAAATTCATTTAGGAACTCAATTGTTAATTGCCCATAACATTAGGTGAAAGTTGAAAAATTGACATGGTATACATAAAGCTTGATTATGTTCCTTTGTTTTAATAAAAATAATTTTGGATAATTATCTTGAGTTGTTAATTTAAAATATTTGAATGGTATTTTGTCATGTCTATATAAGTGTAATTCTGTAAGTGGCACATAAAAAATAGCAGTGTTTAAAGATATTTTTTCCCCTTACTAACAGTTTACTCCCCTGCATTTATAAATGTTGGGTGGGAAACTCCCTTCCTGGGAAAACTTGAATTTCAAGCCCTGATTTTCAAAGAGATATAGTTTTTCTAAATTATATCCCATCAAAAACATCTCATGTATAAAAAAGCCAAGTCTCCTGACTCTTTAACCGTAAAAAGTTCTGAGATCATGTGTAGAGCCAAGCTTAGCTCTCTTGTTAACTCGGATATTTTAATTCACAAATTACTCCTAGTCTCTACACCTTTAGTAAATGATTATTTTGTGACTTGGCAATTACGCAGCACAGGAAAGTTATTACGTAAACACTTTACTTATGTTTTGAATTGGGATTAGATTATTTGATTAAGGCTGAACATGAACGCGAGGGATACAAGCCTGAAGGAGGGATGCACCGATTGGGGGTCTTTGTAAAAGAGGGGTCTGGCTCGTATTCACGTTACATAGGAAGAAAATCACCCAAAACTCCGGACATTAAGTTTGAGCAGTAGAGAGTTTTCGCATCCGGGCTTACAATGTAATGTAAAATTATTTTCATGCTACAAATACATATACGTTCAATGCTCTTATAGAAACTATTTTATGCAAAACTTTATAAATAAACGTTAATATTAAAATGTAAACAACAGCCTTGACATTCTCGTTCTGCGTCATTGCCAAGTCACAAAATAATCATTTACTAAAGGTGTAGAGACTAGGAGTAATTTGTGAATTAAAATATCAGAGTTAATAAGAGAGCTAAGCTTGGCTCTACACATGATCTCAGAACTTTTTACGGTTAAAGAGTCAGGAGACTTGGCTTTTTTTTACATGAGATGTTCTTGATGGGATTTCACTTCTTTTTGTAAGGAGAAAGCCAAAGAAAGCTTTTCCAGTAGCATTGATTTCAATTACACTATCTTTAACTTCATAGACTTTATGGCTCCTGATTGCTTCGATGTTCTGCTTTTCCTAGAAAAGTGAATTGGCATGTGTGCTACTGTTTGAAATCCATTCATTAAATTTTTCTAGTAACTATATTAGTTTTTGTTTCAATTTACCAGCTGTTCAATCAAAGTCCTCCAAAGTTAATTCTACTGTGCAGAGTCCATTTGATAACTTTGTCTGCTTCCAGTCTATTCCCCATTTTTTTAGTTATAGCTCTCGTAATGTTTTCTAAAGTGTTTATTTTAAACTGCAGCTTACCTCTAGACCTTTTTCGTCAGTAAGCTCTAATATTCATACCAGGGTGAACAACAGAACAGCGCGCGACTTCTTAGCGAGCTACGTCTTCCCATTTCAGGATGTGAATCGCTGTAACGTTTTAATGTGTGTTTTTGTTTTTGAAGATGGTTTTGACGATAGAGAGCTCTAGCTTCTTGGAGCTGTTGAGAACGTGATTTCTGGGAACGATTAGGCCTTCCCCTTTTGACCTCAATAGGTCTTCTAATTTTTTTCTCTAGCTGATTTCTCTCTGTGATAGGTATTCATTTGGAAAAATAATAGATTATTGCTATCTGTTAAGAAGAGGAAGTAGAACGTCAAAGTGACCTCCTAAGAAACTAATCCCAGCTAATCCCAGTGCGCAACCACATACTCAACTATAGACCATCTGATATCATACGACTAGGCTATGTCACCTAGCACAGAAAAGAAAATATAGATAAACAGATACGATCTCCAGATGTAGGAACTATTGGATAAGGACTTTCTTCGCTGTGATCAAAATATAACATTTCAATACAAAACAAATAGGTGTTGCTATCCAACGTACAATTTATTCACAAGTTTAACATAAAACTCTACGTTTCGGTTTAATCTTTAAAACCTTCATCAGGAGAAAATTTTTCTAAAATATAAATCGACAACAAACTCTTTACATGCTACATTTTGAAATCAATTCAAAATACAAAACTTTCTAACGGAAACCTCTTACTCCCAAATAAACAGTTCAGTGGCATGTAGCATGTAAAGAGTTTGTTGACGATTTATATTTTAGAAAATTTTTCTCCTGATGAAGGTTTTAAAGATTAAACCGAAACGTAGAGTTTTATGTTAAACTTGTGAATAAATTGTACGTTGGATAGCAACACCTATTTGTTTTGTATCGATATTACAATGTAAAGTCCTTTATTATTATTATAACATTTCAATTTTTCCTTTCAAACTTTCTTCGATCAACAATGTCTTTCGTTGGAATATCATACAATTTCGCGTTTCCCTCTGTCACCGCGTCTTTTCAGCAATTTTGCAGATGCAAACTGACATCTAGAATTCAAATTTTACACAATAAAAAACTGTGTAGCCAAAATTTGAAATTCAGTTATTCCTCTTTTCGATATGTAACATTTACAATCAAGTTATTTTTAGAAACAAGTAGGTGAAAGAATTTTACACTAAACATTCAAACCTTCATACTTTCGAATTTAAAGTAAATCGTAATAATTTTTTTATTTAAATGATTTTAGTACACAGTAGACCGAGCATAGCTCGGTAGTTTTTAACACTTTCCAACAAAGTTGAAAAGTGTTTATGACTTCGGTTTGTCTGTCCGTCTGTCCGTCTGTACGCGCTCTAACTCCCGTAAATATACTCGGATCGTTCTGAAATTTTTGGATGTTAGTGATCTCTACCATAGCATGAACCCTATTGCAAATGAAGTTTGTAGCATGTTTAGTTCATTTACAGGGACAGTCAAAAGTTTTCCATTATATTACGGCCTATGGGAAAAATCGTTTAAAATGATTTTTAATGATATTACATGCTTTCAAACATAATAAAATTGATATGCATTTATCAAGTGCACTAAAATATGCATTTTCTGTACAATATGCGGCCCAAAAAATAGTTATTATTCACTTACAGGGCCACACAAAATAATTCCGTTGCATAATGATATAGGGGTGGAGGGAATTTTTTCCGGCGTATTTTAATTATGTTAAACACATGTATAAAGATAATTGATATACGTCGCTAAGATTTACTATAACTTATTTCATGGATAATATGAAATGCAGAGCATTTACAGGGACACACAAAAGATTTCAGATACTATATTGTACCCGAAATACTGTAAAGTAGCGATGATTGGTGGAAATGCATTTTTAATTATGTTATGTGCTTTTATGTTTCACTATATTTATGCATTGTATATGGTGTGTATAAATGCTTTAATTGATATACAGGGCTACTCAAAAGAATTCGTATTGGTTGCTGGGTATGATTGCAAATTGCTTAAAGGTGATTTTTAAACGAGTTAGGCATTTTTACGCTGAACTGCATTTAGTTTACTAAGAAATGTTTGTAAAACATATATAAAATGACATACAAGGTCACGCAAAGAATTGGATACATGGCCGTCTATAAATGATAATTTCTGGAAATGTGATTCCGGTAGTTTTAAGAGCAGTGGCGTCCGGACCCCCACCGAAAGTAGACCTGGTTTTCTGAATCATGGATACAAATACAATAGTAAAAAATGCTAAGACAGAATCACAAAGGATCTAAAAAAATTCCACTTTAGAGAGGTGTTCGTCTTAGAAGGTATAATTGAAATGTATGTCTTTTTTCGGGACAAAGAACTTTTCCGTTTTAGACAGGTTTCCGTCATAAACAGTTTTCGTTTTTACAGTATCCCTTAAATCTGCTAAAACGTACTCACTTCCCAAACTTTTTTCTTTCACGTACTCCTTTCTTAGGTTTTCATTTCGGAGTACCCCCATTTCTCATAAACACGTCCCCCTTGCCCCCCTCTACTCAAGGAGATAACGTAAACATGCTTTTTTTCATTAGTAATCTTCTTATCACAACCATATAATAAATCGTTGCAAATTACATTAATATCCCTAACATTTTTGTGACTTCCGCCATTACCGATATTATTTTCACATACCCCCAGCAGACCCGCCACGTACCCTCAGGGGTACACTACCGCAGGTTGGAAACCGCTAAATCTATTACAGGAAAATCTGTGAAGATGACCTATCTCAAAGGAAAACAATTCAAGGTTCGACGAAAACAACACTATATATTTGTGCTTGCTAACGTTCGAAACCTATCTGAAATGAAACTTGTTTCAATTGTGAATCCTTCTTGGCAGGTTTTCTGAAAACATGGAATCCTCTCGTAAAGAAAAAAAAAAAAAAAAAAAAAAAAAAAAAAAAAAAAAAAATTAATGTCCCGGGACGGAAGGATAACTATACAAGTATACCTGCTATTCCGTTTACACAAATTTACTGCAACTAGATTAAACGTAAAACTTCTTTATCTTAGACTTCGATGGGATTCTGTTGTCGACACTTATGGGAAAGAACGAGTTTATACGAACGCAATAACGGTACATTGGTTGAGTTTCGTGACCCTTATCTTTGTTCACTTTATAACGGACAATATTAACAATTACTTTAAATCTGCTGCCTGCAATTAATAAAAGTAACTTTATTTTTGGACTGATTATTTGTTACCACTTTCAAAATACACTGACGAGAAAAATTAAAGGAACAACCATAAAAAGGTGCTTTATGTTAATTCTATTAAGAGAACTTCCAGAAAGGTAACTCAGTGTCAACGTTATCACGTAGTCCAATGGGATTAACATTCGCTACAGAAATATATGCAAATTTTTCAGCCTCAGCCCGTTCTTTCGGTTCACGTGTGAAAAGGAGAGCACGTGGGTACTTTGAAGCCTAATTTTAAGGATTGTACGTGTAATTAGGTAAAACTTTGTTTCTAAATAGATGGAATATGTCGTCCAGAGGACATTTGACCGATTTTGAGAAATTGCGTGCGATAGGGAGAAAGGAAGCAGGACAGAAACTCTTAGGGATCTGTAAAGATTTATAAATAGCCAAAAGCGTCATGTCAAGAAACTGTAAATGGTTTAAAGACACTGGTATAATGTCCACAGACAACCAGGTCAAGGTAGAAAACGCGCCACAATAGGCTTTTAGGACTGTAATTTGCACACGATTGCTAAAAGAAATAGGCAATTCACATCAGTTCAGATTGCAGGGAATTTGCTGCATCAACAAGAACTCGACTATCCTGGTTTACTGTGAGAGACAGGCTGCATGCAAGGAAACCCATGATTTGTGTTCCACTAACTCCGGTAGCGAAATGCGCCCGGTTAAAATGGTGCAGAGGTCATCGTCATTGGAGTACCACGAACTGGAGCCGAGTTCTCTTTACCGATGAATCCCGATTTTGTTGAGAGAGTTACTACAGACGTCTTACCATATGGAGGGAGAAAATCACACGCAATAAGGCTGCAAACAACCGTGAAAGGCATCGATACAAAGGTTGTGGAATCGTGGTATGGACGGACATAATTTTGAATGGCCGCAGTGACCGACACATTCTTACCAGTGCAACTGTGAATGCTGAAATATACAGACATGAGATTCTTAATTCTCCTGTCAAGTCGTTTAAGGGTGCAATCAGAAGATTCGGAATTTTATGATTATTAATGGTCTAGAAGGGCGCTACCCCCTTCCACGGAACTCCTAAGTATCCCTTCCAGAGCTGCATAAATCCGACCCGTCCGAAGCTTACTGCTGAACTTGGAGAATGTTCTAAAACTGTTTCGAACCATCTAAAATAAATTGGCTGGGAAGTACAAAAATAGAAACCACGGTGAACCATTTTATATACATTCTAATACTTCCAAAATAGTGCTAATCCATCACAAATAAACTTATTACAAAAATTTAACTTCCTTAAAGACGACCAGATATCGGAAGCAACTATTAGATCGAATATGGTATCAAAAGTGGCGAGACATGAAGCATGGAAACCCAAAAGAATTATGGCTGAATAAGACAATTGTAACAAAACTGCTTTTTCTAGCTTGAACTATATCTGATGTGTGTGCTTCTTACATCTTTTTTCTCATATCTTCTTACATCTTTTTCTTAAAGTTAAAACCTTCCCACATAGCATTTTTAGTTTGCAGAAGATTTGCATCAGTTTTGCTTTGAAACGTGCAAAGTTGCAGTAAGCTCAGAATCACAAGACTGAAAGTTCATAACAAGACTGCAGCAAGATAACGCAGACGCCGAAGTCACCACACTTTGAAATTGCAGCTAACTTCTCGTGCAAGTTAAATTCATACTATATCAAATTTATTGCAAACTAACGGCAAACAAGTAATCAAAAATACTGCAAACTTACTGCAAAGTAGTAATCTTTCCATGTCACATTATAAGTTTAACCCCTTCGAAGGGGTCCATAGATCTGGTCAAGTCTATTGATGTGAAAGCACCGTCAGAAGGTGCATGCATCGGTTTTATCATCACAAACAAGTTGGGGTAATATTTGTACTATTCATTTCGAGCATTTTTTTGGTATTTAATAAGTATAGCGCTTAGAAAATGCGGTGCCTACCGAATAAAATTTCTGCAATTTCTGTGTATGTGCTGATTGTCTATTCTCTCAACAGAGGGACGTTTTGCTTTCGTAACTTTAGCGAATTAAAGACAGTCTTGCATCAGTTTCACAACAAACTACTCATGCAAGTGGGTGATGATATACTTTGCGGGAGATTTGCTGCGAATTTCTCAATTAAAATTTGTCACGGCAAGATAATATCAGAAAAAATCAAACTTGCTGCTAATGTTCATGCTATCTGGGTTATCTCAAAAACCTCCCATGGGGAGCGCGGCGGATCGCATGAATGGCTCATGCGATTGACACTCATGTGAAATTATTATCCAATATCTATTACAGCACAAGTTCTTAATTCAATGGCAAGAAATTAAACATGGAAATTGCTGTTTTAAATTTAACCACTTGATCTTAACTTTATTGTAGGCAAATGTTATGTAATATGAAACTTGATTTAACCCATTCACTGCCAAAACTATAAAGTAATAATTTTCAAATTTTTGTTAAAAGTCGTCGCTACCACAAATTCACAAAGGTAAATTTCGCTTTACTAATACAGCGAAATTTCTGCCAATAAATGAGGCAATTTTTTTAATTCTAAAATAGTGGTTACAAAGTAATTAATAAATTAAAGCCACGAGTATACTCGTGAATGACAGCGAATGGGTTAATTAAATTTAACTCTTCAGTATGCTCTCAGCTTTTTACATCATAGTGAATCATTTTCATTGGTAAATATTAATGTAACTTCAATGTATTATTAGTTGCAGTTACAGAGATTGGCCTTTCATTTTTTATCCATGCTTCTTTTTAAATTAAGAAATTAAATAAGGATATACCTAAATTATTAACGTTACTCGAAATACTTCTATTATATATACACAGTCAAGATAAGATTCAAAAGGACTGGTAAAAAGTTCCATTTTAGACAGGCTTCCGTAGAAAGAAGTGTAATTAATTATGCTTCAAAGATACACTACCTCAATAAGATCTATTGTTCGTTTCGCAGGGATTCTGAAACTCTTCCGTTTGAGACAGGATTCTGTTATAGAAAGATTCCACTTTCACAGGTTTCACTATGTTTCACTAAAGAACAATGAAAATCCCATTTCAGACAGGTTTTCAGCAAATTTAATTGTATCGCAATTCATATTAAGACCATGTAACGTTTCCGTTAAAGACAGGATTCTGTTATAGACAATTACTATTTTGACAAGTTTTAATCTATTCATATGACATAAATAAGCATATTTATATAAATACACAAAACGTGTAAAAATGGAACCTGCCTATAACGGTATTCTGCCTTAAACAGAAATGTTCCGTGCTACTGAAAAGAATACTATACAAATACACCTAATAACACAAAAACCTGTGTAAAACGGAATTTTACAGCAATATTTACGATTTCATCTTGACAGGTTTTACTATATATATATATAACCTCAAGGAAAAATTTTGGACCCCCCCCAAAACGAAATCCTGGCTACGCCACTGTTTAAGAGTGTTTTACTTTGAAATAAACTTTAGCTAAATAGTGGAGTATAATAAAAGTATTAGGTTAACTACAGGGTTTTACAAAAATATATAAGTATGTTTCCGTCTATTACTAAAAATTGCTGAAAGAGAAATTTCAACCTGTTATGTGTTTTCTTTCTAAACTAAATTTCTCCATTATATAGTATATATATCAACCTACAGATCAAATACAGGGCTGTTCAAAAGAATTGGAATACATATTTGCTATGGACGATAACTGCTGAAATCAGTTTTTCAAATGTTTTATGTGTTTTCTAAAATGTTTACTTAGTTCTCTTATATACCTTATTTCTCTAAATAATGAAGTTTTGTTAAAGCATTCAGGAAGTGTTGGAAAGTGTTTCATAATCTATGCTTAACGTATGATTTTTCTTACTTGTTTTATAAATATTTTTGTTTTAGTAAATGAAGAAATGTGATAGATACTAGCCGCAAAACATCAATAAGTTGCGGAGAATATAGCGGAATTTTCGTTAATGCGTCCTTTTAAGACGTATCTCCGGTTAATGCGGACAGTTTCATTTCACCATCATATTTTAATTAATGTTAAAGGCATCGTTTATTGCGGATTTCGGTTACAGATGAAAAATGGTCTCCCTTGGAAGTCCACTAAAGGTTGAATATTCATATCTACCGCTCGTAGTCTTAGCACGGTTGAAAGTGAAAAGTCAGAGAAAATGACGTCATAGTAGTGAAAAAGTGATGATGTTTAAGTTTTAAATATAAAAATAATTGATTTCTTGATTTCTTTTCAATATTTCATTTTTTCTGGGGAGAAGGGAATGTAGAATTTTGATTTTGAATTCCAAAACGATAGTTTGAGTACCTAAAAAACATATTTAAAAAAATTAAACATCGCAGGGGAGTTTGTATTGCCATTAAAAAAAATACTTTTTTTTTACGTATGCGATTATGTTAGTCATATCCTGAGTGCCACTCTTCATGTTTTATAAAAATTGAATTTATTATTTTTCAACAATTGTTGTCTACGTCAATAGTTTGGCAGCAAATGGGAGCTATTTTGTAAACATGAGGTAAGTTTGACAGCAAAATTCTCGGTACTTGTTAGTTATCCCGTCGACCAATTTCGCCAAATTATATAAATCGCCAAACAAACCGCCAAATTTATACAAATTGATATCATTTTTATTTTAAATAACAAAAGAACAAATAAATTAGTATAACATTAATAAAAATACAAATAAAACGTCGAAATAAAAATCACTTAATGACGTAAGCACGTGTTGTCAAATGAATGCGACATTTACGATCAACCATTATTGGCATTTAATCTTACAATTTGGCGATAGTAATTTGGTCGAAGGGATAACTAACAAGTACCAAATTCTCTTGCTTTTAAAACTGCTGCTAATTTTGCGCCATGGTTTATTGCCATTGCATCAAACTATAGTAATGTTTAAAATAATATGGTAGAGATGTTAAATATAGCAAAAGTATAAGAGCAGCTATATATTAAGAAATGTTAGCATATTTGCAAAATGTTTATAAAATATTTAAATTCACCAAATTAACATTTGGTAAAATAAATTTATTTTATTTGGGTACTATTTGATTATCCCCGTCGATAAATTTCGCCAAATTACACAAATTGCCTTATTTTTATTTTAAATAACGAAAAAACAAATAGATTAATAAAACCTTAATGAAACTACAAGTAAAAAGTCGAATTAAAAATCCTTTGATGTAACAAACACGTGTATGGTGTTTAATGTCAAGTGAATGCGACATTTGCGATCATCCATTATTGACATTTATTCTTATAGTTTGGCGATAGTTTTTCGGTCGAAGGGATAATCAAGTAGTACCTTTATTTGTTCTAGTCAATTAAAACTAATTTTACTGTATTCAGGACCCAGCTATTTCGTACTCGATTTAGTATAGTTGACAAACCGATGGTTTAGTTGACAAGCTGCGTTTTATCATGTTGATAATCAGTGAGCAACAGTATTGATAATGATTCCGATTACGGAAAATAAAAGATTTTCGATTTTTTTTTCGAATTTTCTAAATTTTTTAATTTTTCCTTTCTTTGTATCCCAAATACTACCGTCTTACCAAATTTCAAGTTTCTAGAGCTACAGGATGTACCTCAGATTTTTGATTATCGGTGAGTCAGTCAGTGTCGAAAAAGCGAAACTTTGAGTTCATATATTTTCTGAACTAGAAAAGACAGAAACGTGGAAATTTTACCATTTGCTTCCGCTTAAAGAGTACTTTTAGAAAAACTGATGGATTTATAACCCTCTCAGATATGAACAGTAAACTACTTTAGAAACATTATACATGCAATAACTTTCAAGGACATAACACTTTAAAATACTTGAACTAATTTAGTAGCAGTAAATCAATTCATAATCATCTTAGATATCATTAACTGATTTCAAAACAGGAAGCAATTCAAGATTACAAACATTTGAACACATAAATAAATACATTAAGTAATAATAAATCATTCTGCAATAAACAAACTTTCTGATTATTGCTAAATCATCCTACTCAAGATAAACAATGATATTAATATGTGAAATATGTTCGCGAAATTTGTTTTAATATCAACCCACGCATGCTGCAGCTGTCTGACGTCATCAAAAGAACTCTGACTCAAAAAAAAACTCTTTTTATTATTAAGTCAGTTGCCCATTTTATCTCAAAAGAGAAACATGTAATATTTAATTTGTTGCTGCAAAAGGCAGCTTTATGTAACGCATTAATTTAAAATGTAAAGTCAAAATTTTAATATAATTCTCTATAACGAAAGTGATCAAGTCTCAAGTGTGGATTAAATATAAATAATATAATACATTTAACCAAAACCTTTTTTTCAACACTTTAGCTTCGTAATAAATGGATTACCCACTGGAGTTAAAAATGTGCACCAAGCCGAAAAATGAGGAATATTGCTGCTGAAGAAAGATAAAGGTAAGCAATTACCTATATTATTATATTAATTGTGTTTTAATGGCCAGAATAATATCTATTTATTTATCTAAGTACTAGTGCGCGTAACCTGCTGTGCAGAGTAGAGGTGGCTTTTTTGCCAACAATTTGATTATGAGACCGAAAAGGTGTGTATTTAGTAGGTAAATAATATGTGAAAAAAAAAAACTACTGGCCATACATGTGTGCACATTAAAAAGAAATTGAAAATTATTGAAAATATAGTTAGTTGATGATGAAATAAATGTTGTGCATTGTTTTTTTTCGTTGATATATATGAAATGTTAAACAATTGAAAAAAAAACTAGATATATAATAAGAAGTTTTATATAGAATAAGATAAAAACAGCAATTCCTCATATAAGTAAAACTGTAATAACTAGAAAAATGGCCGCATCACGGGAGATACAGTTGGTAGAAAAATTAAATGCGAGTAACTACAACAATTGGAAATTCAAAACTGAAATGTTACTGATTAGAGAAGACTTGTTTAACGTAATTAGCGAAGATAGGCCCACGCCAGTCACAACCGATTGGGAGAAAAAGGACAAGAAAGCCAGAGCGATAATAAATCTATCTATTGAAGATTCACAAATCGTGCATGTAAAAGGGCTTAACACAGCCAAAGACACATGGAACGCACTTAAAACGATACACGAACGGGCGAACCTCTCTAGTAAATTATTTTTGTTAAGAAAGCTTTATGGAGCCAAGCTCCAAGAAAACGGAAACTTAATCAAACATATAACATACATTCTAGAACTAAAAGACAAACTCTCAGCGATCGGGGAAACAATTAGCGACTCCCATCTTTCAGCTTTATTACTGTGTTCGCTACCCCCTAGTTATAATACTTTGATCACTGCACTTGAATCACGAAATGAAGACGAGCTTACACCACAATTTATTAGAAGTAAATTAACAGATGAGTACAATAGAAGGGTCGAAAACACAGACCAGGGTGAAAATTCAACAAAAGCGTTTAAAACGCAGAAAAGATTTCCTAATGATAACTTTAAAAAAGATAAACAGTGCACGTACTGCAAATTGAGAAATCACACGTACAGAGAATGTTGGCATTTGAAAAATCGAAACAATCACCCAAATACACAAAAACAACAACAAACATACAAAAACAAACATTACTCATCATCGTTGTGTTATCAACAATCTGATAACCAGATAGGAAACACTGACCGCGAATCAGTAGACAAGAGAAATTATAGAACGGAAACAAAACCAGATCAAGGCAGCGACGCAGCCTTTCTAATAGACAAAGCAGGAAAACAAACCTGGATTACTGATTCTGGTTCATCTTCACATATCCTAAACAATAAAGATGACTTTACTAAATTAAATGACACCGAATAAACAACGGTCATAATTGCCAACGGAAAAACTCTAAACTCGCTAGGTACAGGAGAAACTACATTCACGACGAAAACATCCGATGGAGGTATAAATAAAATTACGTTGAAAGAAGTGTTGTATGTACCGGAGTTAGAATCTAATTTAATTTCAGTAAGTAAAGCGACAAAGAATGGGTATAAATTATTTTTTGATAAAGATAAATGCACTCTGTCCCGAAATGGGAAAATCTATTTGGAGGCAAAAATGAAAAATAACCTATACGAAGTTGAATTAATAGAAAATGCAGATAAGAACATAGTAAATATGGCACATGAATGCAAAAGTAAAGACTGCCTGGAACTTTGGCACAAACGCCTAGGGCATAGAAATTACAATTCCATAAAGGAAATGGTTAAAGGTGATTTAGCCTATGGCATAAAACTAAATAATTGCAAACATGGAACAACATGCGAAACATGCATACAAACAAAAACAAGCGATGCTCCCTATCCCAAAACAGTGTATAGAAACAAAACAGGTAGAGTACTCGATCTAGTGCACACGGACGTATGCACAGCGATAGGAACCCCCACAATAGGCGGTAAAACAATGTTTGTAACTTTCATTGACAACTACTCTAGATTTACTGTAATATACTTATTAAAACATAAAGATGAAGTACAGGATAAACTAATCGACTATATAGCTATGGTTCGAAACCAGTTCGGGATATATCCGAAAGCAATAAGATCGGATAACGGGGGAGAGTACATAAATAGTGGGATAGAGGATTACCTAAGAAAAAGTGGTATTAAACATCAATTAACCGTGCCGTATTGCCCGAGCCAAAATGGCATTGCGGAGAGAAAAAATAGGTCGCTATTAGACATGACTAGAAGCCTACTCAGAGAAGCAGATCTGCCACAAAGATTTTGGGGAGAAGCAATTAACACCGCGAATCATTTACAGAATCGCTTACCAACAAGATTGACAAATAAAACCCCATTTGAGCTATGGTTTAATCGCAAACCGAATTTACACTATTTGCGAACATTCAAGTGTAAAGCTTACGTATACGTGAATAAACAACATCGAGGAAAATTGGACGACAGGGCTCAGGAAGAGATTTTTGTAGGATACGATAACAACTCAAAAGGATATCGCGTATACACTAAAGAAAATAAAATTGTAATTGGCAGAACAGTGAAATTCATAGAAAATAGCAAAATTAACCTAAAAGAAAGTAAAGAGACAGAAAACTCATATGACGACAAACATTACATTGAAACAGAGATAAATAACACAGCCGAAGAACCAACCACGTCCAAACAACCGACCAATGAACCAAGAAGATCTGAAAGATCGAACAGGGGGGTACCACCAGACAGATATGCCTGTTATGTAAAAAATGACGATATGACAGAACCCACTAGTTGGAATGTAATATTGGAAATAAATAATCCCAAAGAAAAGGAAAATTGGCTTAAAGCCACACAAGCGGAAATCAATTCGCTGAGACAGCACAACACATGGGAATTAGTGGATCCTCCACCTAACAAAAAGGTTATAGGTTGCAAATGGATATTCAAAAGGAAATTAGACAGTTACGGAAACATTCAAAAGTACAAAGCACGTTTAGTAGCCAAAGGGTTTAGCCAAAAATATGGGGAAAACTATGACGAGACTTTCGCCCCAGTAGTGTCACAAACAACTGTGAGAACATTTTTGACAGTAGCCGCACATAAGCAGTTGAACGTGCGACACGTAGATATCGACACAGCCTTTCTCTACGGTGAGTTAGAAGACGAAATTTATATGAAACAACCGGAGGGGTACATTGAGAAAAACTCAGAAAACAAAGAGTGTAAACTAAAAAAAATCGATCTACGGACTAAAACAGGCAGCCAGAACTTGGAATAAAAAAATCGCACAATCTCTAAAAAATTTAAACTTTCAACAAAGCACCGTGGACTCATGTCTATATACACGAAAAGAAAACAAAACTTCAACTTACGTAATAGTGTATGTTGACGACATTTTGATAGGCAGTGAAAACGAAACGATTGAAGACATAATAAAATCTTTAAAGGAAGAATTTGCATTAAAGGACCTTGGGGAAGTAGTTCACTATTTAGGCATGGAAATAAAGAAATCAGAAAACGGGTATAAACTGAATCAAAGACTAAAAATAGAAGAACTTGCAAGAAAATTTAATTTAGAACACGCAAAACCCGCAAGCACTCCCATGGATGCAGGTTTTCACAAATTAGAAGCCGAAGAAAATTTATTACCCAACAATACGAAATTCAGACAAGCGATAGGATCGTTGTTATATATAGGAACCACTACGCGTCCAGACATATCAGCCGCTGTTAACATACTCAGCAGAAGATGTGAAAATCCACGCCTAAAAGACTGGAACGGTGTGAAACGCATAATAAGTTACCTGAACACTACAAAATCGTTAAACCTCACCTTAAACATAAGTCACAATCCACAACTCATCGGTTTTTCTGACTCCGACTGGGCGGGGGACAAACGAACCAGAAAATCAACTACTGGAAACCTATTCATGTTGGGAAACAGCCCCATTCAATGGTACACGAAAAGGCAAAATTGCATTGCCTATTCATCGGCAGAAGCTGAATTTGTAGCTGCAGCTAGTGCAGGACAGGAAATTGCCTGGCTGAGGAAATTATTAGCAGAACTGGACTTGAAACAAAATTTACCAGTAATACTGTATGAAGACAACCAGAGCGTCATCAAGATGGTGGAGAACGAAAAATTTTCAAAACGCACAAAACACATTGATGTGCGTTATCACGCAATAAAAGAGATGAAAGAAGATGGAATACAAGATCTTCGTTACTGCCCAACACAAGACATGACAGCAGACGCGCTGACCAAACCACTGGCCAAGCCTTAATTCCTGAAACATCGTGAATCCATGCAACTATTACCGGATGCATCTGAGATGGTTAAGGAAGGGTGATGGATTTATAACCCTCTCAGATATGAACAGTAAACTACTTTAGAAACATTATACATGCAATAACTTTCAAGGACATAACACTTTAAAATACTTGAACTAATTTAGTAGCAGTAAATAAATTCATAATCATCTTATATATCATTAACTGATTTCAAAACAGGAAGCAATTCAAGATTACAAACATTTGAACACATAAATAAATACATTAAGTAATAATAAATCATTCTGCAATAAACAAACTTTCTGATTATTGCTAAATCATCCTACTCAAGATAAACAATGATATTAATATGTGAAATATGTTCGCGAAATTTGTTTTAATATCAACCCACGCATGCTGCAGCTGTCTGACGTCATCAAAAGAACTCTGACTCAAAAAAAAAAACTCTTTTTATTATTAAGTCAGTTGCCCATTTTATCTCAAAAGAGAAACATGTAATGTTTAATTTGTTGCTGCAAAAGGCAGCTTTATGTAACGCATTAATTTAAAATGTAAAGTCAAAATTTTAATATAATTCTCTATAACGAAAGTGATCAAGTCTCAAGTGTGGATTAAATATAAATAATATAATACATTTAACCAAAACCTTTTTTTCAACACTTTAGCTTCGTAATAAATGGATTACCCACTGGAGTTAAAAATGTGCACCAAGCCGAAAAATGAGGAATATTGCTGCTGAAGAAAGATAAAGGTAAGCAATTACCTATATTATTATATTAATTGTGTTTTAATGGCCAGAATAATATCTATTTATTTATCTAAGTACTAGTGCGCGTAACCTGCTGTGCAGAATAGAGGTGGCTTTTTTGCCAACAAAAACAAAGTTTCAAGTTTCTGGGACATTCCAGCGAAGGGATATAGGGCTGTCAAAAGTACCCTGAGTTGCTTCCAGAAAAGGATGCTTACGGCTGTGCTTTCTCGACTTGGCAGGGGCACTGCCGTGCCCCCAGATTTCAATACATTTAAAATGTTTTAATGATGTGTGTAACATGTTTGTAATTTATTGTTCTAAGATGGTATTATATAAAAAAATAATTCACCATATAACGAAAAACATATCTAGTGCCGGATATCTGGCCGGATATCCAAATCCGGTAGGCAAAGGGGCTTCGGATATCCGGTATCCGATATCCGGCAAAATCAATATCCGGTGCATCCCTAGTTTTGTTTGTTTGAGGTTTTCAGTCTTCCATTGTGTACGATTATTAAATTAACGTGAGGGGTTTTTCTATATATTTTTCATCATGAACGCTGCCTATGCTAAGGCTCTGCTCCGCACATTTCATTTGAAGCAATCGAGCAGTGTTTCGCCTTTTTCTATAAAAGCATCGAATCTTTTCTTTTTTGTGTTATTACTATGTCCGAATCATAATCCTTACCTTATTTAATTGCAGAATTCTGCGATTAATTACCATTAAAATTAGGCAAAGATTTATATTCGGAAATGAAAACTAAAAAGTGGAACAGTTGACAGTTAAGTATATGCAGGTAGATATATTTAAATTTTTTATTTTGCTAAAGAAAAAAAAGATACTTTAAATTTTACAAATAATGAATGAAATATAAATATGTGGATTGGAGTGACGGTTTGTGTGTATGTGTGTGTGTGTGGGGGGGGGGGGTTGCTACGGTTTTAGTACTGCAGAATATTAGGGCTCCGGTACTTTTTTGGCTAGAAATTAAGTCCTGAGTACGTATGCAAGATGAATGGTTGTAGGATGGGTGTATTTAATGAATGTTTTTTGTATGTTTTTAAGTAAGGATTTATGCAAGTATAGATATATGGAGTGTAAACTGTGATGCTAATGTACTAATTATGAAGCATTAATTATTTAATTCAGTCAAGTTGAAGCTATCTAAAATAACACAGAGATATTCAATCAATCGAGAGAATTGACTAAAACATCTCGGTATCACCCAAGACTATTAATCACCGCAAGAAATTGGAAAATAAAAAATTATTTATCAATTTTAATCATTCTGGCACATTAATAACAACAAGAAAGAAAAATCATGCATCAAGCATAGATTATGGAACATTTTCCAACACATTCAGAATAATGCAACAAAACTTCACATATTAATAAGTTGAAATAGGATGTCTAATTGAACCATATTTGGAAAAGAATAACACATTTGAAATCCCAACTTCATAAACTGCCATCTACAGTCGGAAAATTATTCGAATTCTTTGAGCAGACCTGTTTATGATATATATATTTGTATCTATTCACTACATGCATGCAAAAATTTAGTCCAGTTAGGAAATACACACCTCAACTGAAAATTCCTCTTCAACAATTTCCGCTCATATAGTCCCTGAGCCAGATGCATATTTCGTCAGTTATTTCCTCTCGGCCGATAATTTGTAAAATGCTTCAGAGAGTTGTATCATGAAGCTCTGTGAACTTCAGCTGCGGTTCCGTGGGTGGGTTGAGCAGTGGCAGCCTGCCACGTACGTTAAAAAAAAAAAAAAAAAAAAAAAATAGGCATTTCCTCCCGGTTGAAAATTTGTCAAGTTATAGCTAACCCAATATCTTGAAGGAAAAAAAGTCAGCTGATTATAAAGTGGTGGTTAATACGTCAACTGGTCACACGAACATGAAAAATATATACTGGGTGCAAAGGAAAGTCCCTTTAAACTGAAAATACTTGCGAATGGAAAAAGCTACAGCTATGGAAGTGAGGTAACGGTATAGTAAAGCGACTACGCTCGACCTAATGCAAACGACAGCAGCGCCCCCTAGTGGAGAAATTTGGAATATAGCTATTGAAAATCGTAAACGAAAAGAGATAGGGATAAATTTCCAATTAGAAAGTTTTAGAGCATCAAATAATTAGTACGAAACGACATTTGGTTCACACGGATAAGATAAATCGTCGCCTGTATACCCAAAAATGTCCGAAATAGTTGAGCGACGATTCTACTTTGCATATTCACATTCCGTAAATGTAGCAGTGCACAATTTCAGATTGTGACGCTGTGCTGTGCTGTAACGTCTGTAAAAATTTAATTTCCAATGCATTTAAAATTTTAGATTAACCCTTTCAGGGGCAGAGGAATTCTGTTCGTAAACTGATGAAATAATTTCCTGACACCAGAATATTCAAACGAATTTCTTAGAAAATAAAAACCCGCTAATTTTTACTTTCATTACAAAAGCAAAATTTTATTAAAATATTCTTGATGCCATTTGTCAGTTTTGGAATTAAAATTAGGTGGCTAGACCGTCTAGCCACCGCCCTTTAAAGGGTTACATCTATGTCGTCATATTGAAGAGGCTAACAATAGACGTTCCATGCTGAGAAATGTGGCATGTAGAATAACTCTCACGAACACAAACTTGTATCGTGAGCAATGGCGATTTTTTCGAACATACTGAATATTAACTTTTTATCACTGTGAAACAGTTTGTCTTTTTTTGTTTTTTTGTGTGATGTTATCAAAATGTATTGAGATAAGCACGTATTTATACCATAAATTGTGCGTATTTCTTCACACTTCTGACTATTCCATTCAAAAGTTTACACAAAACAGAGTGCATCAATTTCGGACATTTTTGGGTATACAGGCGAAGATTTATCTTATCCATGTAAACCAAATGTCGTTTCGTACTAATTAATTGATATTCTAAAACTTTCTCACTGGAAATATTGCTCTATCTTTTTTCGTTTTCGATTTGTAATGGCTATCTTCCAAATTTCGCCACTAGGGGCGCTGCCGTCGTTTGCATTAAATCGGGCGTAGTCACTTTACTATACAGTTACCTCACTTCCACAGCTATGGCTCTCTCCGTTCGCAAGTATTTTCAGGTTAAAAGGACTTTCTTTTGCACCCTGTATATTTTTTTCACGTTCGTGTGACCAGCTGACGTATTAACCACCACTTTATAATCAGCTGACTTTTTTTTTCTTCAAGATATTGGGTTAGCTATAATTTTACAAATTTTCAACCGGGAGGAAATGACTGAGTTTTTTTTTTTTTTTACGTGCGTGGGAGGCTCAAAAACCCACGGAACCGCAGCTGAAGTTCACAGAGCTTCATAATACAACGCTCTAAAGCATTTTACAAATTATCGGACGAGAGGAACTTGATCATCAAAATCTATTGCTGGCTCGCGGACTAATAAGGAGAATGGTACTTGAATTCTTTTGTGCAGCCCTATAAACGAGGTACAGAAATTATACACAAGACATGCAAAAATTAGTTAAATTTAAAAGCACATACCAAAATTGAAAACGCACTTCCACACACACTTCCATTTTCGCACAAACACAGTAATGTAACCGATTTCTCTTGAGTACCCTGTAAATAAACGAGAAATGCTATGAATGCCCTATTCTATAGTAATCATCTTGTAACAAAATTCAGTGATTTATATCAATTTCAATACATTTGAAATAGCATAATGTCATTAAAACGCTCTGCTAATGGTTTTTCCCTATTGATCATAATGTAACATAATTCTTTTGAGTGCCCCTGTAAATAAACTATAATGCTACACACTTAATATTCAATATCGAACATGCCATGGTAAACATCATTTACGTATATCAATTGCAAGAAAATCCGAGTATATTTACGTGAGGTAGAGCGTGGACAGACAGACGGACATACAAACCGAATTCATAAACTCTTTTCAGCTTTGTTGGAAAGTGCTAAAAATTATCAATCAGACATTTTTTTTTTTCAAAATATCACATACGTAATGTTTTGTAAAATAATTGATAAAGTTGTATTGTTATCAATCATGGGTACCGTGTAACAAAGCAAAAATTGAGATACACCGGTTGAATAGAAACGGGAGAGATACCACTCCCAACGCATGAGTCAGAAAAGTGAAGTCATTTCTGGATAATCTTCTAAAAAATATATGTAATTAAAAAAAATTAAAATGCATAATAGAATATTTCTGTATCTACAGAATGTATAAAAAGAAGAAATGCCATCTTAATAGAATATCAATAGAATTTTAAAGAGATAATATAGCCTTGGTAGCTTTTTTGAATGCAAAGCAAATTGGTAACCTTGTGAACTACCTAATAATAAATTAATTTAACGTTATAATCAAGTTACTTATAAACAGCGATTTAGAACTACCAAGAATATAAAACAGGAACACAACGTATTAAAGAAATCAGCGTGCATTTCAATTGAGAAAGGTCGAGAAATAACCTTAACCCATTATAACATCTTATGAAATTACTTATAATTTTCTGAGTAGAATATAACGATTATAGAACAGAAATTAAAGTTCTTTAACACGTTGAGCGCTGCAGACTTTTTTACATTTTTATACATTTTTTATACATTTTTAATTTAACAATATCAAATTGTAGTTATTTTTATGCGTTGAACCACTAACTAAAATAACTAATCATGTGCCTGGGGCAGCGCCTTAGCTAGGTACGTGCAACAGGTGCACCTGCACAGGGCCCATTTGGAAGGGAGCCCGAAATGCTGTTCACAAGAAATTACATTTTTAAAAATTTCTTCCTTTCTACTGCGCGGTTTGGCGGTTAGATTTTACCTTACTTAAACCCTAAATATCTCTGCTCACCAACGAACATTTAAATGGTAAAACTGATTGACATTTTCAACAAGCGTATGTTAACTTGCTTAACTTAGATTAGTGTGAATACAGAAACGTAGTCACTATAATTGTGTTTTTGCTGTTTTTGCGTATATTTGTTTATGAAATGCAGGCCAAATCGTTTTCTCCGTTGTGTTTTAACCTCCATCGGCTAAACCGTGCGAGATACGGAAAAACGGAAGATATGTTCTTAAAATTTGAACTTTTACGTCTCAAACACCGCAATCAGTTTGCAAAAAATATTGTTGTTTACCGTTTAACCCCTTGAGGAGCGGTGGGATATATTTTATCCCACCTACGATTAATGAAGATTTGCACCAGAAAAAATTTACAGAAATTTTCTTTTCTAACTTTGGTGGAAAAAAAGTCATAAAATTGCTTTTCCTTATTTTGCAATAAATCTTTTTGCAGATTCCGGTGTGAATTCGACATTACAGAAACGCAATTACTTGCCCCTCAAGCAGGGCTTAATTTGTGCCGGAGCCCAGCTCCAGTACTCCTCTGTTTTTACCAAATATTTAAATATTGGTCGGAATTCACCGGAGCTCATAAATACAGGGCTCCGGAGCCCAGTGCAATATAGCGCTTCCGAAAAACCGAAGCCTAAATTACCCTTTCCTTTCCTTCCTATATCCAAGTTTTTGCATTCTTTTTTATCAAAACACTTACGTGTGACGTAATGTGTCGCACACATAGAGAGGTAGAGGAAGGACTTAGGAGATGCAGATAAAATGGACTCCATTTTTATATCAGTGTTTGGGCTAGGACTGACTCAAGCTCAATCTGCCTTATATTAAAAAAATCCGCCTTGAAAATTACGTATTATACTCTATTTCAAATAATTTTAAGGCTATTTTTATATGAATGTAGGGAAAACAGAAATCGCATTTTTCTATTCTAGTGATATTTGCTAATTTATGTTGACGACGCATTGATACGGCGCCACTCAAGAGACTGACAATGAATTTGCATTCAGTTCGATTTTCCTTTGTGATAGTAGGATAATTTTTAATCGGTTGGGTTTTTTTTCTTTTTTAGATATCTAACCTGAAAAAAATATTTCCTGTTGTTAGCCAACGAGCATCAGCCTGAGGTTTTTTCTCTTCTATTGCGTACAAGTATATTTTTCTATTTATTTTGTATCATGAACACTCTATGAACTAAGGCTCTGCTCACCACATTTACGAAGTCACTTTCCTTTATATGCAGATATAATTGCCATGTATTGTTATTCTGATAGAAAGCAATCGAGCAGTGTTTCCCATTTTTCTATTAAAAGCATCAAATCTTTCCGATAATGGTGTCATATTTTAATTTAATCTGTTTTTCAGGGACTCGCCACAAAAGATTGTTATGCGGAAGGAATCGATTATGGTTTAAGATATCCTCCTTTTATAGGAAATTGAAAAGCATTGTTCCATTCTTCAGCATATAAATATTAATTTCTGCAATTTTCATTAATTTTTTCATAAAAATGCAGAGCTGGGAACTGTCCCTTTTTTGTGTTAACACTATTTCTGAATCATATTCCTTACCGTATTTAATCGTAGAATTAACAAAAAATCACAGTTAACATTAAAATTAGGCAATACGGAAGGAGTGATAACTAAAAAGTGGAATAATTGACAGCTAAGTATATGCTGATAGATATATTTAAATTTTTTATTTTGCTAAAGAAAAAAATGCTTTAAATTTTGCAAATAATGTACAAAATATAAATATGCAGATTGGAGTGACAGGGGGAGGGGGGGGGGCGGTTTAGTTGTTAGTGCCTGTACAGCCAGGACTTAATTTCTAACAAAAAAAGTTCCGGAGCCCTAATATTCTGCGGTACTGGTACAACAACCGATCGTTCCCCCTCCCCCTGCCACTCCAATTTGCATATTTATATTTCGTACATTGTTTGCAAAATTTAAAGCAAATTTTTTTCTTTAGCAAAATAAAAATTTTGAATATATCAGCATATACTTAGCTGTCAACTATTCCACTTTTTAGTTATCACTCCTTTTGAATAGTAATCTTTGCCTAATTTTAAATTTGATTAATTGTCTATTCTGCAATTAAATATGATAAGGATTATGATTAGGAAATAGTGACGTATAGGATTCAACGTATAGGTTATGGTAAAAAAGAATGCAAAAGCTTGGAGGTGGAATGGAAAGAAAAAGGTAATTTAGGCGTTTTTCGGAAGCGTTACTGCACTGGGCTCCGGAGCCCTGTATTTTTGAGCTGCGGTGGATTCCGACCAATATTTAAATATTTACTAAAAACAGAGAAGTACCGGAGCCGGGCTCAGGTGGGCTCCGGCGCAAATTAAGCCCTGTGTACAGCAGAATATTAGGGGTCCGGCACTTTTTTTGCTAGAAATTAAGTCCTCCCTCAAAGGGCTAAAAAAATCAAAAAGGGTCGCTTTCGCGGTAAACATTTCCCCCTTTACGCCAACGGCCTCCAAGGCGTAATTTTAGTGGTGCCAATAAACAAAATATATGGTTATAAAGCTGAGACACTTTTCTAATCGTCGACGAAATCGATTTTCAAAAATATGAATATTAACCTTTTCAAAAAATTCGCAGCCGCAAGTCCTTTTACGCCTCCCAGCGATGATCATTTTTCTACTCAAAAAGAAACTAAACATCCGTATTCCGTCACAATATTTACAGAGCATCTTATTAGACTAGATTTATATCTATTGCAAAAGTGTCGAAACGTTCGGGCGAGTAGAAGTATATATAAATATTAATAATAATAATAATAATAATCTGAGAAAAATTCAATGAAAAAGCTAAAAAGCGGGTTTTGCTCGGCTTCGGTTTGCGTTTTTACAACAAAATACAGTCGGACCTCTTTTTAACGAAGTCGCTAAATCCCGAAAAAAAGTTCGTTATGTGGAAAATTCGTTAAACAGAGATGAACCTTTTTAAATACTTTAAACTACACAAAACAGATTTTTAATTCATAAACACTAAACATTATTAAAAAACTTAACTAATCACACTTTTTTTGTAAATTATATTTATTTTTTATTATTATTATTCATTTTACCTATCAAAAAGAATTTAAAAAATCAAGAATAAAAAAATATATTGTTCGGAAATGCACAATTTTCAGTTTTAAGAAAATATTTACATTAAAATTAATGAATTTTAATGACATTATCGTATTTATTATAACAAATAATTTTAAGCACTGTATTACTACATGCGTCCTTAAATTTAATTACTGAAACTTATTTACTACAGAACAGCTCTTTTGAGTGTGAAAGGGGGATATTGAAAGTTTGCATTTCCTGGATGAAATGCAAAGAATGACAGGGATTTTACTGCTCTCGTTGAGTTAAGCACCTGGTAAAACTAATTCAAGGTTATTGAGCATTATAAAATGCGCAAAAGAAAGAATAAGTTTGAAGTGTGCGGAAATATTTTGAGAAATAGGGAGAAGAAAAAATTATATCAGAAGAAAAAATTCGTTAAATGGAGAATACACTTCGCTATTTGGAGGTTATTTTACGAAGAAATTCGCAAAATGTTGTTGGTTCCGAGGAAAAGTTCGCAAAATAGAGGAATTCGCAAAATAGAGGTTCGTTAAATAGAGGTTCGACTGTATGTATATTTTTTCGCGAAATTTCATAGAAGGCTAGGATACAGTTATATTTTTTAAAAATCCCTGCCGGCCTGGCCTACAGGCGGAGGTAGATTTCGAAGTTAAGTATACTAATTTCACAAACAAAAACCAAATTATGATTAGAGATAAACCCACTTTAACAATTTTATCTGGCCGCTTTTGACGAGTTTTTATTTCATTTTTATATAATAAGTGGTTTTATCAGAATCATGTTAGGGCGGTATTAAAAAAATATATACTTTTCCATGCTCAACAACTCGAAATTTTCTGGCATAACTCCAGATTCATTTTTAATAGGAAAAAATATGAAACTTGTTGACGTGATTTTTGAAGGGATTTATAAGCGACCTGTGTTTTTAATTTTCGTTCAATTAGTTAAAACTTGGTATATAAAAAATTATTTTCTCAGTAAGACAGTATTTTTCGTTTCTAACACAATCGCTTCGGGAAATTCCGTTCAAAATGCCCAATTTGACATCATTTTTTGAAATATATTCTGCCTCTGTCAAAAAATCGATCATTACGGTACATTATATAGTTTCTGAATAAGCGAATCTACCAATTGGATGCGTTTGAGAGCAAAAATGAATTTAAAAATGAGTCAGAAAATAAGCAGTTTGGATTTGAATACTCCCTTAATACGGTGATTTTTCCAACACAATCCGCTTCGGGAAATTCGGTTCAAAAGGCCCACTTTGACAGCATATTTTAAGATATATTCTGCCTCTATCAAAAAATTGTCCATTACGGTACATTATATAGTTTCTGAGTAAGAAAAGGTACCAATTGGAAGCCTTTGAGAGTAAAAATGAATTGTAAAGTGAGTCAGAAAATAAGCAGTTTGGATTTGAATACACCCTTACTAAGATGATTTTTTTCTTCAACCGCTATGTATTTTTAATTTGTTTTTGCTGTAAGAATTGGTCCTATCCAAAACTTGTCTATATAGATGTTGTAGACAATATTAAGAAGATATATGATAAATTCATGGGGTTTTTATATCTTTTGAATTGACGGAGTTATGGATTTTTTTCTTCTTCAAACGCCCTTTTTGTTTTCGTTTTTAATTTTTTTTTTTTTTTTTTTTTTTTTTTTTTTTTTTTTTTTTGCTGTACGAATTGATCCTATCAAAAATTTGTGAATATAAAAGTTGTATATAATGTTAAGGAGATTCATGATAAAATTAATTGGATTTGATATCTTGAGAATTGACGAAGTTATGAATTTATCTCCCCAAAACCCTATTTTTTGCGCCCCTTGAGCCCATTTTTAACTTTATCAAAAATCTGTGAAACATAAATTTTTCGCCCTATTTTTAGAAGTAATAAAAACTTTAAACTGATTTGATATGTACAAAAATTAAGAAGTTATGGGGTGTTTTCGGTTTTCATAAAACCCCTCCCTATTTCCCTCCCCTTGGTCTGATTTTGCCCATAAACGAACTTGACCGAGATTTTATGTATCAGTTTGGAAGAGATTAGTACAGAATTGTGGAAGTTATCGTGTCCAGAAGAAAGTGATATATATACATAGATAGATACATAGATAGATAGATAGATAAAGTTTTTTACTGAGGGTGGTTTTGGGCTCTATGGGTCATGATCGGTATTGATCTGCAAACATTTTTCAGAAATTCCAACATAGGAACGACGCCAATATGTAGTATTTCATACGAAATCTACCTAATTTGGACAGTTCAGATGATGAGAACTATTTCTTTCGTTATGTTAAACAACCTGACGAGAAAACAATAAAAAAGGAGAATAAAACTAGAAAACAGGAATTCGCTTTTTCAGGATTTAGTGTCGTCCCCTATGAAAAAAAAAAAAAAAAAAAAAAAAAAAAAAAATATATATATATATATATATATATATATATATGTATATATATATATATATATCGATAATACAAAACTTGATTCAGTTTGAAGACATAAACCACATGCTTTTATTTTATATAAAATGACGTCATTCGCATCCGCTGAAGAATTCCATATTTACGATCCAGTGTTAAACAACATATCCAGAAAATTATGCATATTACGTCACTATCACAGAACAATACACAAATCCAGCAAAAAAGCGATGTCGTCATTAAAAAAAAATTATCTGTCATATGTTTGTAACATTAATATGGATACATAAAATTAAATATTGTTTATAATAACTGCATGTTTTATCAGAAATCAGAAATTTATATTTTTCCAACATTTTATTCAGTATTTTCAGTATTTTAATTACAATTTTTTTCCAGTCGTTATGGGAAAATGGCAACGAAAATATATAATAATCTACTATTTTCCAACTATTTTTCCTTTACTGTCTACAGAAATGGAGTACTTCAGTTGCCAACATTAAAAAAAATTCGTTAAAAAATACAAAAAATTAATATCTCAAGAATAAATTGAGATTCAGCTTTTAAAAAAAATTGCACTTAAAAGTACTTTTTTCCCCTATACGACGGTATTAAAATTGCGATGCTTAGAAGTTTAAAAAATTTCAGTAGAGATTATCCCGTACAATGATACATTTGCTTTGTTTAACCGCTGGCTTATATAACGGAGCGTTATATTTTAGAGACGACATTTTAATAGCTGGCCGAAAGAAATAGCATATCGGGGGCTAACAAGTTTAATACTAAATATCAATATTTTTCACGAATTTTTAACACGGGCTGCAAAACCATTATATTTATAACTTTAAATATTCCAAAGAGTTCCGACAACGAGAACTATATTTTTTTAGCCACTAAACGAGCTCAACTGAAAAAAAAAAGTCCTCTTAGGAGCTTTTTATATTAAAAACAGAAAAAGATTCAGTTTCTTATATTTCTCACCCACTATTCAAAATCAAACAATAAAATTAGTTGGCGACAAAACTATAAATGAAATCATATGCAGAATTAAGAAAGAAAAGTACTACACCATTGTATTCGACTGTACCCCTGACGTTATATAGCTCATATTCAAAATATAAAAGTAATTACTTTTTTTTACAAATTGAAAATATCGTTTGGTAATTTAATGTCTTTTAATGCAAATATGCAAACAATATTTTTATAAGAACTTCTTGTTGATTAAACTTATTTATTATCTTAAAATTAATATCATTTTTTAAAAGATTAATTGAAAAAAAGTTATTTTGAAAAGTCAAAATATTAGAATATTTATTCAAGTGGTTCAAAATATTAGAATATTTATTCAAGTGGTTCAAAATATTAGAATATTTCACATTAATTCTACTTTAATTATCATCAGTTCATAACTGGTGGCATTATTGATTAAATTCAGGCGATTTTATTTAAAATCAGTATTCTTTTTGCAGTTTGTTTCCTTTTTCGTCTTAAAATGGGTCGTGTGAGTGATATTCCTGAATCTATTAAACTTCGTATGATTGATTTATACCGGCACGGTAAAAGTCGATGTTATTTAGCGAATTATTTACATTGTTCGCAATCAAGCATTAGTAAAATACTAACACAATATTAAAACTAGTCATTGGGGACCACCGTAATACTTACCCATCATGGATATAGATAATATAAAATATGAAATTAAAACATGTGATATTTGCTAAGCATTGTACCATGTTACTTTTATTCATAATTTAATTTGTTTGAACTCCCTTAAATATAATTAATTAATATAACCCCTTAAGCTAATATTACTTTTTGTTGCATTAAAATATCTCAATTTGTTGATTTTCTGTAAGCAAGTAATCCCGATAGGTTTACAATGGAAGTCTGTGGGAATTTGGAGAAATATTAGAGATATCGCCAAGTTGGCGTCACTTTAGACGACTTATTTTGGCCGCCAAATTTGGCGATATACCGCCAAGTTGGCGACAAACTTGGCAGTATTTGGCGACAGAACTGTGCCCCCCCCCCCCTACGGTAACTCCCTTATAGGTATGGAGAGGCATTAAATGCTTGACATTTACCATAAGCCATTATTGGCATTTAATCTTATAGTTTGGCGATAGTTTTTTGGTCGGCGGGATAATCGAGTAGTACCGAATTGTGTAAAAGGAACATCCTTATAACTCGAAAAATTATAATCCTATTAACTAACAGTTTACTGCGTCGGATTAAGCGTCTCATTTCCAATTAAAATATATCTTTGAATTGAAATTTGAATGAAATACAGGGTCATGAAAAATCGAACAGTGTGAAAAATAGAATTACAAATATCTCGTCAACTAATAATCCGATCGAGTTCATTCAAGATGCAAAATTTATTTTTTTATTGTCTTTTATATTCACTCCTTCAAATAAACAATTTCGAAAATTTTTGTATACCTTTTATCAGAACGAATATTTCAAGAGTCCGAAAAAAATAGTTCCGATTAATCGAGGTTACTGATATTCAATAGGCTTCTTCCCATTATTACTCCCTAAGTACACACCGAATTTCAAGTCTCTATCTCAATTTGTTCGGGAGATAGAGCATTATCAGACACACAGACATACAGACGGACGACAAGTTTTTTTTCTAAAAACTAGGGGGCTCGGCCCCCTACGAGCTCGCCAACCCCCGTCCAGACACCGCAGACCCTAAATGCACGCTAATTTGATCGGCTTTAAAAAGATTTCGAGATTGAATTATAATTTAAAAAACAGTGGCGATCTCCCTATAAACGGATTTCTATTAATTTCTCTTTGATTGGGGAATTTTAACGCCAAATCCGCTGCGGTACTACTTGATTATCCAGTCGACCAATTTCGCCAAATTATACAAATTGGCATAATTTTTATTTTAAATAACGAAAGAACAAATAAATTAATATAACATTAATAAAAATACAAACAAAACTTCGAAATAAAAATAACTTGATGACGTAGACACGTGTAACAATATTTCAAAATTAGCTAATATAAAAGGAATTAAGTAAACAGAGTCTTTGTCTCCTGGTATTTTTTAACGAAGCGAAAAGAAAGTTCTTTTAAATGAGACATTTTAAATTAATCGTTTTTAATCTGACGTAATTTTGACCAAGCTATTATTTCTCTTTTAAATATTCATGTAAAAATAATTTTGTTAGAAAGGAAATATTATTTGCACTTTGCTAACAAAAGTAGCTGAAAAGATCTCTCAAAATATCAGATAAATGTCTAGCGCAATTTCTAAATTTAAACTGCTTTGTAATATTATTTTGTGTTCATTTTATGTAATAACTGTAAAGTGACGTAAATATGACGTAATTTCTCCTATTTAAGACTTCTAACGCATGTTAATGAATTTATTATTTTACAATATCCTTTCCCTTTTAAATTTCACGTGTATACTTTTTATGACGTAATTTTTAATAAGTTCCTGCTTTTTGTACATAATTATTTAATTCTAATTTCAAATGATTTTTTCTGTTTATAATAGTCACGGGTAAATATTTTTTTTAATTTGAAGCAAACATTATTGTTTCCGTTGTTTATACAGGTGGCAACAGGTTAAATTAGTACAATTTTCTAAAATAAGTAAAAAATATCTCTAGAAATGCTGAAAATTTGAATTTAAAATAGAAATGAAACCTCGAAAAATGAGTCAAATTAAAAAATTAAATAAATTCTGCACACCGGGAAATTATAACGTATAAAATGATCTAAAAATTATTAAATTCTGATGTATAGTTTTTGCTCCTATAAAACTGTTTTAGTGGAACGATTTTGTCCAACTTTAGCATTAAATATCTCTTAAAATAATTCTTCGATTTGAAAACTGTCTGCATCAGCGTGTTTATCAAACATTTCTGTATAATACTACCGGTTTTCATATTTCTGTATGCATTATTTTTCTTAATATTATTGAAGAAAGACCTCCGGTCACAAAAAATTCAAAACCGGCGGCGGCGGCGGCGGCGGCGGTAGTTACTTTTTTTTAGAATAGAGAGATATGTTTTTCGGAATATCCAGTGTCTGAAACGTGTAAATCCATCATAAAAATGTTTCGATTTTTAAAACGATTACAAGACTTACCCTATACTACGTATGATGGGTAAGTAAAAAATGGAAAATTTCAAAATGATCGCCAAAATGGCGGCCGAAAATCAAAAACATCTGCTAGAGATGACAGGAAACTGAAGCGTATAGTTAAGAAAAAGCGTTTTAAAAGTGTGCGACTCTTGCACCGAAAATGGAAAGAAGATGGAGTAGAAGTTTCTACATCGACAACAATACGACGTCTCCATAAATTTAAGTTTGAATCTCGTGTACCGAAAACAAAACCTCTCATGACTGCAAAACAAAAGCGTATAAGATTGAATTGGTGTAAATCAAGACGTTTATGGAGCGAAGAAGATTGGAAAAATATATTATTTAGTGATGAATGTATGTTTTGTGTTTCATATAGTGATCAAGGTATTCGAGTTTGGAGAATGAAGCAAGAAGCATTCAGGGGCGGACTGGCCCACCCCGCTAACCCGCGATCGCAGGGTGGGCCAAACGGGTGTAGAGGGCCAAAAATAATAATTTTTTTTTAAGTTTTTTTCTTTTCAATAAAACTAATTTTTTTTTTTTTAAACTTAATTTTTTCCCCCTTGTGAAGCGTTTTTTTTTTCTTTTGTGATCAGGTAAGTCCTAATTTCTCCTTTCCCTCTCCCATCAGCAATCTTTGGAGGAACTGTGCAAATTACTCATTTTCTATAGAAGCCGAGATATAGGGGATAAAGTAAAAGGCCCATATGGTCAGTGTACGGCGGAAAGTTGTTCGGTGGGATAGGTCTGTGGGATAGGTTTGTCTGCGGACATTTGCGTAGTAACAAAAGATGGGGAAGATTAGCTTACATATCTAGGGATGATCTACAGATCAAGAATCTTGGGAGGCAAGGATTAGCTTATAGAGAAAAACGAGTGGAGGCAGCGACAGACGTGAATAATAGAGATGTTAAAAATGGCAAACATGAATAATAGAGACGTTAAAAATGGCAAACATGAATAATAGAGACGTTAAACATGACAATTTTTTAGAATTGGTAATGCGGCTATGCAAATATGATCAGATTTTGCACGGTTATGTAGCACAGGCTATCAAGTGAAGCCAAGGAAGAAGATCTTCAGAAAGTATGAAGAATGTTAGAATAGAGCAGAAAGACGAACAAAATGAAAATCCTAAACGGCATAGAATAGGTTCGTTTATTACATTCCTGTCCAAGTCATTTATAAATACGTTAATTACTCGTCTATCCATTCAGATCTAAATAAACACTGCCGATGAAGTAAAACAGTCAAGTTAATTCAGTATCGAAGTAGATTTCACACACCATATATCGGTAATGGAGCCGTTGGCACTTTGTGTTCGTTATGTGCAGCATGGTAAAGTGAAAGTTTTTAAAATTGGTTGATGCCTCAACACAACAAAAGAAGCCTTTTATCTCCAAGTAAAATAAGAACTTTAAACTTTAAACTTCCTTCTTCACAAATAGTTGGCACTTCTTTTGATGGTCCAGCAAATATGAGTGGGAGATATAAAGGTCTGCAGGCAAAACTGAAAAAGGAAAATAAAAAGATACAGCATATGCAGTGATGTGCACATGTGCTAAACTTGGTCCTGACAGATGCAACAGAATGTTGCGAATTGACAACGGACATCTTGGACTTAATGCAAGCTACAACCGTGTTTAGCTCAGAGTCATATAAGCGAATAAAAGTATGAACTTCAATGAATAAAGATTCTGTAGGTGGAAATAAACATCTTTATCAATTACAAAAAGTAAACGCTACCAGGTGGTGGAATAAGGTTCAAGCACTTAATAGCATGATTGCTTAAGTGCCTACAAGGTATCACCAAAATGGACGATTTTCCGCCACATGTATCTTTTCGGCAACATCACTGATTGATAATTGGTGCAATTTTCAGTACATATTAATAGCAAACCTTTTATTCAGCAATCTATTCAATATACTACGTCTACATAGAAGTATAAGTATATGCAGATAAGCGACCTTGACTACTTAACTGCTGCTAATAAAATCCAAACCATGAATTCCAATCTGATACGTAAAAGAAATAATTTTGATATGGTTCTGAAAAATGCTTCTGAATTTGCGGAACATCTTCAGAAGCAACTAATAGAAAATAAGTACACCATTGAAACTGAGAGTTTCCTATTAGATGTAAATTTCCAACTGGGCGAAAAATGTCCGGACCAGGATTCGAACCCGGGACCTCCTGGCTGAAGCCGCCAGTGCTCTGCCATCTGAGCTATCTCGGACGATTCTGGTCGAACTTTTTCACCCAGCTAACCTTGATGATTATAGCATCTGGTCTGAAACCTGGTTCAGCTCAACAGAATAAATCTCAGGTAATGGAACTCCAGAAATCGCTGGATACGAAATTACACTAGATTAATATTAACACAATTATTCTAATTGGTAAACAAATCATATTAGATGTAAATTTCCAACTGGGCGAAAAATGTCTTGTTCGACCAGAATCGTCCGATATAGCTCAGATGGCAGAGCACTGGCGGCTTCAGCCAGGAGGTCCCGGGTTCGAATCCTGGTCCGGACATTTTTCGCCCAGTTGGAAATTTACATCTAATATGATTTGTTTACCAATTAGAATAATTGTGTTAATATTAATCTAGTGAGAGTTTCCTACCGAAAAAGAGAATAGCTATAGCGAAACGTCGATGTGGTGCATATTCTTATGATGAGGCAAGAAGTATTATCGGATCACCGTCAAAAGTATTTAAGGTAAACGTTTATAATGTCATCTTCGACACAGTTATTCAGCAGTTGAATACACGTGTAAATGAATAGTTCATGAAAGAGATTTTTTGGTTCGATCCTACCCCCGCCGCTTGAGTGAGGTTAAATTGTTAAATGAACTTGCTGAAGAATCTCTTAGTAATCTGTGTGACTTGGAAAAAGTCAAAAAAGACCATGTCAGAAAAGAGTTGCTGCAATTTTCCCAGCACTAAGCCGATTACATTCAGTCGCTATTGCAGCAAAAATTTTAACGTAGCGAGCTCACAACCGCTTACAGCAGAAAAACGAACGATTCAGAAGAACTCATGAAAGATGATCAGAATCGCTGTAAAGTTAATAAGAAATGTAAAAAGGCCTAGCTTGTGCATTAGAATTACTGTGCGACTTGAATGCCTATGATCGAATTTATCCAACCTTGTACATAGCTCATAAGTCAAGACTTTATCATGCACTCAAGTGTCTTATGAACGAGATGGCTTGAGTCTTCTCAAAACTTAAAATTATAAAGAACTGCTTACGTTCATCTCTGAGGCAAGAACTGTTAAAAGATTTTATCCTAATCAGTGTTGAATGGTCTTTTGATTACGATTATGATAAGATCAATAGCTGGAGATGCCTCAAGTTTTAAAGAATTGTCCAAATATCTGATATTCAAATTAGAAGTGAGGGCATAAAACAAACTATTCAATTTTCACGTGCTATATTGGTATTTTAAACAAACTATAATCAATGTACAAAGTATATATATGCTGATAATTTCAAATAACAAAATAAAATGCACAAATAAATATAATGATATCTTAAATAACAAATTAATCAATGTATGTGTGTTAATTTTAATAGTACTAACTCTTTCCGGTATAAAATTTACAATGCATTTGTACAGACAAGTCTGAATTTGTATCGACGGCATAGTGGCTAACATGTTGTCTTCCACGCAAAGGGGCCGGGGTCCGAATTCCGGATAAGGGGTGGATGCTCCTACAGATGTTCTCAATTTGTATAGGTTAGAGTCAGCGATGCCTTATTCCCGTTGGAAGCCCCTTCACAGGTAGCCAGCCAACGTCTATTCTAACGATATCATTGATTGATGTTGACAGTGCAATTGACTCGCCATTGGACCAAACAATTTTTTTTAATACAAAGAATAAAAATATCTGAACAGTAAGAAATTTAAAATTTTTATTTATTACGTGTATAAGTTTTAATTGTTTAAAGTTTACATGTTTAAAAAAATAATTAAAAATTAAGCAACTTATCCTCCCCCCTCCCCACCAGACAAGATTTATTTTCTCGGTGAAATTACTACTAATTGAAAATAAACTATTACAAGATGCTAATATGTCTTGAATTGGAGTTAAGTCATCTTCATAGAGTTAGAGCAAAGGCTCGTGTTGATAGTCAGTATTCAAACATTTTAACAATGGGTTTGCCGATTGGTGGGCCAATGCATAATTTTAGCGGGGTGGGCCAAACTATGCCAGTCCGCCCCTGGAAGCATTTGATAAATAATGCCATAAACGTTCCGTAAAATTAGCTGCTAAGTCATGGTTCGGGGTTGCATGAGTACAGAAGGACCTAGAAAGTTATACATCGTCTACGAAAACGTTAACTCTCAGATATATCAAAGAATTTTGGAATATTACATGATTCCATCATCAGAAGATTTATTTGAAGACGATTTCATTTTTCAGCAAGATTTAGCGTCACCGCATACCTCGGTGTCAACTAAGAATTGGTTCTGCCAACGCGACATTGAGGTACTTCCTTGGCCAACCAAACTGATCAGACCTTAATCTAGGGATGCACAACCGGTGACCCGCGGGCCAAAAGTGTCCCGCGAGGGGTTAAAGTGTGGCCCGCGAACTTCGTCAATTTATTACTGGAAAAATTGCAATTTTTGTCCATATGGTCGCAATAAAAAATCGTGAATTTCGTCAATTTGCCGCGAAAAAATTGAAAATTTAGTCAGTCAGATAAGAATTTCGTTGATCCGGCGCGGAAAAATCGCAAACCTCGTTGATTGGACAGTGAAAAATCGCGAATTTTGTCGATGAGGCGTGGAAAAAATAGCAAATTTCGTCGATCGAGCTTGGAAAAATCGCGAATTTCCTTTGTCGGACACGGAAAAATCGTCAATTTTGTTGATGATGGGCTGGAAAATTACTGATTTTTTTTTTGATAGACTGCAAAAAAAGCGTGAGTTTCGTCAGTCGCGAGAAAAAATTGCATATTTCGTCAGTAAGTTAAGAATCGTGAATTTCGTCGATGGGGTGCGGATAAATCGCGAATTTTGTCGATTAGAAGCGGAAAAATCATAAATTTTGTTGATAGACTTTGGAAAAAATCGCGTGTTTTAAGTGCTTATCGCGAGAAAAAATCGCGAATTTCGTCGATCAGGCGCGTAATAATCCACAATTTCGTCAATCGGGCACGGAAAAGCCGCAAATTTCGTTGGTCGAGTACGAAAAAAATCGCGAATTTTGTCAATCAAACACAGAAAAATTGAAAATTTTGTTGTTCGGGATCGAAACAATCCCAAATTTCATTGGTCGGGCACAGAAAAATTGCTAATTTTGTTGATCAGTAGTGGGAAAAACGTAAATTTTGTTGATCAGGCACAGAAAAATTTGTCAATTTTGTGGATGATACGATGAAAAATTGCAAATTTTGTTGATCGGCTGCGACAAAATATTGAGTTTTGTCAGTCGCCGGAAAAAGTCGCGTATTTCGTCAATTTGCAGCGGGAAAAAATTACAAATTTCGTCAATCGGTTAAGAATCGTGGATTTCGTTGATAGGCCGCGTAAAAATCGTCAATCTCGTCGATCGGGCACGGAAAAAACGCAAATTTCTTTGATTGAACACGGAAAAATCGTGAGTTCTGTCGATCGGGCCCGGAAAAATCGTGAATTTCGTTGATCATGCACGAAAAAATTCGCGAATTTTGCCGATTAGCCGCGAAAAAATCGCAAATTTCGTCGATCAGGAGCGGAAAAATAGCGAATTTCGACGATCAGGCTCGGAAAAACCTCAAATTTCGTTGATTGACCCCCCCCCCCCCTTCGTTCATAAAGTTCACTTTTTTTCGGGGCTAGCCACTTTCATGTCTATGTTTGATTTTTAGCAATTTTAATAAAACAAAATTAACTACCCCGAATAAAGTCAAGGAATATTATCACTGCTTGAAAATAATCCTTGCTTTATCTCTGTTATACCATACAAAAGTAAACTGATGATATATTCTTGCCAACTGCAGGGCTGCCACAAGTGACTATTTTTTTATTCTTTTCACCCCAGTATTTTTCTAATATAAATTTTGATGTATATTTCTCTTGCAAATGTCGGCAAAGTGTGTGTTAAAATTTTCTGCTTTCCGAAAGTGGTGCCAGTTAGAATTAAAAAATACACGCCAGTTTCAGCCCCGCAACTGAATTGGATATGATGACTGGGTAGGGGAACCTAGAGGGGTAACCTCCCACCTCTGAAACCATATTTTGTATCTGATTATAGACCCATAGATCACCTCCCCTAAACAAAATTCTCTCCATGTTACTGATGTGGCCCTCGACAACCCAGACATTTTTGTAAGTGGCCCTTCTCTTAAAAAGGTTGTGCACTCCTACAATCCCAGCGAAAACTTATGATATATAACGAAGAAAAAACTCCAAGAAAATCCTCCTTCAAGTAAAACTGTGTTAGTGGCACGTATAAGGTCTATTTGGGCTAATATTGATAGAAATGTTTGCAAACACTTTGTATATAGTACGCAAGATCGAATGTACGCTGTTATGAAAGCTAAAGGGGTGCTACAAAATATTAACTACCATTTACTTCATATTCATAAGGTAATATTGTTGCGTAAAATAAAATACTCTAATATTTTGAACCAATCTAAATTTTATTCTAATATTTTGATGTGTTTCAGAAAGCTGTATACTTAATTTATTATACTGCATTTTATATTTTGTAAATGTTAAAATCTTATCTAAACATTCCAGATTTAATTTATAAAAAATTTAATTGCATTTACTTAGTATAAAAAATAAATAAATGAAAAATAATTTTTTTCTTATTACTTTTCTCAATTATTCTAATATTTTGAATATGAGCTGTAGAGAAGAGCAAACGACTAAGATGATGAGACATGCCCATGTCACTGCATGAAAAAACGGAATAGACTGAAATTTGAAATAAAATAGAAGTTGATAAATGGGATATTCAGGATTGCAGAGAGCAAAGATTTGACAATAGGCCAATATGGCTGCCAAATATACTCGTAAGGGAGTAAGTGCACGTATTTTGGAAATTAATAATTTGCAATATTTGTACCTTGCGCAGCTCATAATCTAAATTTAGTTGGTGCCCACGCTGCATCTAGAACTCCAGAAATTATTGCTTTTTTTGGTACTGAGCAGAAAATTAAATTTTTTCTCCTCCTCAATAACATGTTGGAACATTTTAATGAGGTGCCTAAAATTATCCCTTAAATGTTTTTCTGATACGAGGTGGTCATCAAAGGCAGAGCAATAAAGGCGACGTACAATGGCGGATCCAAGGAGGATGTCATGGGGGTCATGACCCCCCTCTGAACACCAACAAAAATACTTTAAAGATCATTTTAAAAATGAAACAGTAGAGTCCCGATTATCCGAGTCCCACTTACCCGAGTTTCCGCTTTCACCTAGTTATTTTCTTCCGATTGACTGATGCCATCCATTATTATGAAACAGTCATTATAAATTAAGTGTTAGGCGAATATGAAAGAGCAGTCTTAAAAAGTTAGAACTCTGACTTTCTGGTCAGAATGGGGAGAGGGGGGGGGGGGCATAATTAAAAAAAAATTATGGCCATTTTTTTCTGGCCAGAAAATCAGAGTTCTAACTTTTTATGGCAGCTCTTTCATCTTCACCTAACACTTCATTTATAATGACTGTTTCATAATAATGGAAGCCAACAAATTTTTTTAATACTTTGAGCAGAAAGAAGAGGACCTGCAATTTTCATGGCACTAACAATCACATAGCTGCCAATTTGTACGGTTTTGTTACCGCTAAAATTTAATACTAAAATTTGAAATTTAATAATAATAATCTAATCTTTGCCACATTTAATCGTTGGCAATTTTTAGACTTTTTAAACTGAATTTCCGGAAGTGACAGTCAATTGTTCCCTTGTGACGACATTTTTGTGGCGGTCAACTCGTAAAACTTGGTTAAAAATGCTAACTTTGACAACATTTTCTGAATGAATTTTACCTTTATTTTTAAAATGGAAAACTCTTTAATTTCTTGGTATCTGAACAAAATCGGTAAATTTTATATTTTTACGAATATTAATGCAATTTTTTTGTATTTACGAATGAAAATGACTTCGCGAAAGTACCAGAAAAGTAATTAGTATGGATTTAGGAATAGCTTTCAATATAAAAAAATTTCATAAAGAGATGTTATCCCCTCCCATCCAAAAAAAAGGAAATCCATGACCCCCCTCTAAATGGTGAGCTGGATTGGCGCCGTATTTACAATTACCTAAAGCAGGAGTTCCCAAACTTTTAGACCGACGTACCACTAAATAGAAGTTCATACTTCCACGTACCGCCAATGCAAATTCGAAGCTAATACAGAAAAACCTGTGTAAACGGAATATGTCTAAAACGAAATATTTTTCCAGCCTTTTGTGCTTCTGTCTGAGCAGATTTCATTGTATTTATTGCATAATTACATTAATAAAATTCTGTTACATTCATCTTTTTGAATGTGGATTCCAGCAATCCATCGTTATCGCTGTATTTTTTATTTCATTTCACGTACTAGTATCGGACTTTAGCGTACCAGTAAACAGAGCTTCACGTACCAGTACTGGTAAGCGTACCATAGTTTGAGAACCCCTGCCCTAAAGTAATGGAAGGACGGAAAACTATTGCAAACGATTTTTCAAAACTGGAAGCTGTAACGAAAGCAAAAAGTTTGGTTTTGCAAATAAATTATAGATGTATCTATTCTCTTTCTATATGGTATAAAATTCTACAATACATCGATCAAACAAATAAAGCCGTTTATTAGAGAGATTTGTCAATAGGTTGTGGAACGAATTAGTTGCTGGATTACGTACTATATTACAAGGGCTTCGAAATGCAGGTTTTGAACAAAATTTTCAGGAAATACAAAATTTTGCTGAAGAAAGAGATATGGGGCATTCTCACAATCTTTTGACTTTTGGGAAAAAAAATCTGACAAAATTAAACTTGCTAAAATAACATTTTAATCTGATAGTTTTAATCTGGTAATTTTCCTTACCGTCCGTTTTTTTCCAATACCATCCCCTTTTTTTACCTTACCGTCCCTTCTTTAACACCCCTTTAAGACAATGTTATACAAAAATTCTGTATTAAAAGTACAGTCATTCAAAGTTACCCTGAATGACTGTATTGCAGTTAAAATTCATATCATAAAAGTAGGAGTATTTTTGTATTAGTTTTGACATACATCAGTTATTACTAAAACTAGCAAACCCCGCTGCTTTGGTGGCGTAACAGTAGAAATATGCCAAGTGATATTCATATGTCTAACTTTTATTTTTTTTAAATATATATACTTTTAGGAATAATTCAAAAATTACTATTTAAAACACAGTTTAACTAAACCTCATTATTACACTGTATTAGGCAGAAATGAGACTTAAATTAATAAAAAAAAAAAAACTAAAACTAAATAAATGATAATTTAGAAAATACTTTGAAGCTTTTATGCTCATTTCAGTATTCATTTGAAGTTTTGAATAAACCGTTCTTAGTACGCATTTACATCTAAAAAATAACCATCATCTCAAATTCCAAGCTTCTTGTCTATCAATCTAACTGGTAGCAGTGTCTAACTGGTGCCACTGGTAGCAGTGGCACTAACATAAAATGCCAATGTTGAAACACAGACTGTCACCATTAATTTGGCAACATTAATTTTGAAATCAGTTTGGTATTTCCTAATATTCCATAGAAATGGTAATTCAGAAAGTTTTTAAAGGCCTTTTTTTAGAACATTTGTTGTTCCTCCTACCAACCCGATGTGGTAGTGGCACTGGCATAAAATATAACATGTGTGGATTCAGAAACTGCCACCATTGATTCGCAACCATTAGTTTTGTAATCGGTTTACTATTTCCTGAGATTGCATAGAAATCGTAATTTACGACTTTTTTTAGTACGCTTTTCGCCCCTTCCCTTCACTTCACCTCGTTTAAATTTCGAATTTATTTTCGACAGTTCTTAGAGGGCATTTATATGTTATAAGTAACAACCATGTCATATTTAAAGTTTCTAGCCTCTTCAGTATCACAGAAATTGCAATTTAGAACGTTTTTTTCTCCCTCAAATTCCAGGTGGTAGTGACACCAACATGCAATAGAGCCTATGTTGAAGAAAAGGCTGTCATGATCAATTTCCAACCACTACTTTTGAAATCGGTTTGCTACTTTCTGAGTTTGCGTAGAAATTGCCATTTAGAACGTTTTTAGAACGCTTTTCGCGCATTGTCACCCTTCGTAAATTTCGATTTTTTTAAAGAAATGTTCTTAAAGATCATTTGTGTCTTATAACTACCATTCCAAATTTCATGTTTCTAGGCCCTTCAGTAGCTAAAAAATCGCATTTTTAGAACGTTTTTTGCTCCTGCACCGCCTTTGGGGTAATGGCACTGACATAAAATATAGCCTATATTGGAACAAGGGCTGTCACCATCATTTTGACACCATTATTTTTTAAATCGGTTCGTTACTTCCTGAGATTGCGTAGAAATCGCCATTTACAACGTTTTTAAGAACGCTTTTTGCGCATTTGCCCGCTCTTTAAATTTCGAATGTTTTAAGAAATGTTCTTAAAGATCATTTATATCTTATAAGTAATTACCATTCCAAATTCCATGTTTCTAGGCCTTTCAGAAACACAAAAATCACATTTTTAGAACGTTTTTTGCTCTGCACCCCCTTTGGGTTAGTGGCACGGACATAAGATATAGCCTATGTTCTAAGTGGGACTAACACAATCATTTTGATACCAATACTTTTAAAATCGGTTCGGTAGCTCCAGATATTACCTCGAACAAACACACAAACAAACAATTTTTACTTCTTTATAATATTAGTATAGATTATCGAAATATTTCCCGCAAATTGGACTATCATGTATTTTAATTGAATGCAATATATGTATTTTGAATGTTTGCATTTTATATAAAAGTTATGCTTTTTAAATGAAATAGGTTAAAGGCTTAAATTTTAAGTGGAAATAATGCAATATGAATGATATCAATAGGAACAATATTTGGCGATTTATTTACATCGCCAAAAGCTAGCATAAAAGTACTCTATTTTCTGAGTATTAATGTAATAAACATATACTCTTTCGTTTGTTTCAGATTTGTATGTTTAATGTATTTTGAAAAAATTGATTTGATGAATCATTAATCCATCCCCCCCCCCCCCATTTTTTTTCACTTTTGCAAGCTTAATTACTTTTCAATATCGCATAATTTTAAATTTTACACAGTTGAATAGGGAGGGTGTACTTTCATATGTAAAATATTTCAAAACTGTATTTCATTTTACTGACTTTTTATGATTTTTAAACCAAATAGATCGATTACGGAATAATAGTATATGAATATTTCTATCAATTATTTCAAATTTTAAGGGAAAACCACGATTTCTACCCACCGTCCTAGGACGGGCGTTCACACTAGTTATATGATAAATCTATAGATCATATACAAGGTTGCACAAAAAATTCAGATATTATTCCAACTATTGATTGTAATAGCTAAAATTGCGTTTTCAAACGTGCTACGCTTGTTATAAATTGTTTATTTCGACATCATTTTTAACTTATTAAACTGGGAAATTTTGTTATAGTACTAGAAAGATAACCCGTCAAAAATGGCGGAATATGAGATATAAAGATATATACAACACATGTGCAAGAATATGAGTTTTTATCGCTTGTTCCGCAGTGATAGATGAAAGTAACAGATTTTAAAAACGAAACTCATTTATGAAAAACTGTAATACAGTAGAAGACCACTAATCCGCACAGCTTGGTTCCAAGTGTTGTGCGGATTTGAGACTTTTTGCGGATTACAGGTCATGTCTATATTATAAAATTAGATATATGATTTCTTTATGCTAAATAAATTGTATAAATATTGAAAAAGAAAATGCGTGTGTATATGAAATGAAACCGCGAATAGGTTGCCAGAAAATATGTTGTCAATTTTCCTTCTTCACCAAGGCCCCTAAAGTGGAAAAGAACCGAGAATTTAGCTTTTATATCCGACTGTATAAAGTGCGGTACTTTTCCAGTATAGAGGCCTTGACGTACTTTTTTAAAGTTTGTCATAATTTGGGCTTTAGAAGTGAGAGATTTTTTGCCAAATGATATAAACAGCTATGAAAACAAAATTAATGAAATTTTAAGTTTATTTATGTAATCTATAAACATTTTAATTATATCTATATTATTGTTGTTGTTTTATATACAATCTACTTCAGTTTGTATACAAAAATATTTAAATGGCTTCTTTATACACTGGCCTCCAAAAGTTAAGGTACAGGGACTGGATGCTTTCGGTTGCACACGTTTTGTCGAATATCTACAAAATTTATTGGCGAATTGTCCTTGAACTCCTGGGATGAAAAGAACATGTTCGATTTTATATTTCCCGGTGAAGATTTAGTCGGGGGTACAATTAGAGGGCTAATAATAAATTTAATAATAAAATAATATTTGCGATCCCCTATGTAACAGGAAAGGTTCTAAATGGTTTTTCACTGTGGTAAATGACTATTTGGGTGCTGTTCAACGTTTGTATGCATTTGTGTAAGCATAGCACTCATATTCGTGAAGATGTTAACATTTTTGTGAAAAATTCAAAAGGTTTTTATTTATAGCATACAGAGTTTTCAACCAAATTTAACACAACTTTCCAAAAACCTGACAAAGAGTAGTAGAAACATTATACTGCAATTAAAACATGAATATATTGAATATTTGATGAGATATGGGCATTTTTATGAGATAATTTTTAACTGCGCATGCGCGGAAGATTTCAAAATTTTTATTTCATAATTTGGTAGTCAGTATTTTGGGGGAACCTCAAAAAAAAGTTCAATCAAATATTGTGAAAACTTAGAAAGATATAGCGAGCTGATTGAAAAGTTGTGGAAAATCCCTTATAATAAAGCTATTTTTAGGAAGCAACTCACTATATCGACCCTATCTTTCTGAATTTTCGCGATATTTGACTGGACTTTTTATATAAGTTGACCTAAATAGCTTACTACCAAATTATGAAATAAAAATTTTGAAATCTTCCGCGCATGCGCAGTTAAAAATTATCTCATAAAAATGCCCATATCTCATCAAATATTCAATATATTCATGTTTTAATTGCAGTATAATGTTTCTACTACTCTTTGTCAGGTTTTTGGAAAGTTGCGTTAAATTTGGTTGAAAACTCTGTATGCTATAAACAAAAAACCTTTTGAATTTTTCACAAAAACGTTAACATCTTCACGAATATGAGTGCTATGCTTACACAAATGCATACAAACATTGAACAGGACCCAATTAGTCATTTACCACTTTGAAAAACCATTTCCAGCCTTTCCTGTTACATAGGTGATCGCAAATATTATTTTATTATTAAATTTATTATTAGCCACCTAATTGTACTCCTGATTAAATCTTTACCGATAAATATAAAATCAAACATGTTCTTTTCATCCCAGAAGTTCAAGAACAATTCGCAAATAATTTTTGTAGATATTCGACAAAACGTGTGCAATCGAAAGCATCCAGTCCCTGTACCTTAACTTTTGGAGGCCAGTGTATTAAATAAATTGTATAAATATTGAGTAGTTACTTGTGTACCTGAAACAGTGAATAAGTTGCTAGAAAATATGTTGCCAAATTTCATTTTCTCTATCTCGCCAAGGCCCCTATACTGGAAAAGTACCTAAAACACATTAAAATCGGGCAGTTAAGAGGTCAGACAGTACAGCGCCGTCTATTGGCTATTATGTTATTAGTAGCATCGAGATGAAGATGTAAAGACGTACATTTTTGTATATTACACTTTAAATTCTCACCCATAGATTTTGAAAAAAACCTTAAAAGCACGGAGTTTAAATTAAATTGCAGTGACTTTGATTATGAAATATTAATGGTTTTAAACGGAAATTTCGTCAAATCTGGCGATATTTCGCCAAGTTGGTCAACATTTGATACTACTGTGGTAACCCTGCATTAGTAATTTTCAATAATTACTCATTACAATGAGGCGGTCCTACCGGAATTGTGAGGGACACACAGAGACTTGGATTTTATATAAATAGATTCTGAATGTGTTGGAAAGTGTTTCGTAATGTATGCATGATGAACGATTTCACGTCCTTGTTTTTTATAAAAAGAAGCATTATATATCTAAGATAAACAAATAGTAAAACTTAATCATTCTTGTTTAACAGTAACAAAGAAAGCCTCTCAAGCATTCCAAAAACTTTCGAAAAGCAAAATACTGAAAATTCTACATATGTATAAAATACTCAAATTTAACGCAGGAATTCAGATAGATAATCCAGAAAATAAATAAGAACTTAGGAGATTTTGCGAGTATTAAGTAGTACGGCAAGAAAAATGATTTTGAATGTCATGAATTTTGAATCTCTTTGATAAACAAGTTAATTTTGCCTTTTTTTATGAATTAACCAATGATACAGTTTATTGCTCTTTACGTAAATCTAAATTAAAGTTAGGACGAATCAAGTGGTATTCGTATCTGAAGTACATCAGTTAAGCTTGAGTCTATGAAATTCAGAGAAATTATCGAACGATAGATGAACATAACTCTTAAGGCTGTTCTCAAATCAAAAAGATCTACTTTCTGACACATTTCTGAATTCATTTTTGTTCGGAAATACATAGAATTAGCAGGTGTTCTTATTCAGAATGTATGTAATAGAAAGGCGTTTTCCTTGTTTTGGTAAATGCTGAAGATTTTTCAGAAAAGGCTGTCAAACAGGGGCGCCATTTCAGAATTTTCTTGGGGGGGGGGGGTCAAAGCTGTCTTTGAGGACAGTGGCATAGCCAAGGGTGGGGTGGGGTTCGGTGGGGGGGGGGGGGGAGCCTGTACTCTCTCCCATCAAAACGAAAACCTATTAAGAATTCCGTTTTAAGCAGGTTTTTTTTTATCTTGGCAGGTATAATTTCAAGATAGTGACTAACATTTTTTCCGTTTAAGACAGAATTCTATTATAGACAGTTTCCCTTTTTGCAAGTATTCTTAAAGGCATTTAAAACATCCTTTCTATAGTATACCTCTGAAGAGTATAGGTATATTACATTTATTGTAAAACTTGCGAATACGAAACCTGTCAAAAAAATAATTGTTTCGCAAACGGAAAAAAAAAAATTAAGTTTCTATGAAGAAAGCACTATATAATTATACTTGCTAAGAAGGGTACCCGTCTAAAACGGAGATTTTTTTTTCTTTTGACTTTGCAAGCTTTACGGACAGGACAGGAAGCCATTTAATAAGTTTTTTAGAGTGGGGAGAGGAGGCAACATTTTGTTTGAGGGGAAGGGTTTGAAATAGCATGCCACTCTTAATATTTTCATAAGCATGGGATTCTTCAAGAAATATTTTTAACACTTTCCAACGCAGTTGAAAAGTGGATTGGGTTTGTCTGCCCGTCTGGTCATGCTCTAACTCATGTAAATATACTTGGATTAACGCGTAATTGATATATGTTATTAATGTTTACAATGGAATGTTCAGTATTCAAAATGAAGTGTGTATCATTCATAGTTCATTTACAGAAGGACTCAAAAGTATTCCGTTAGATTATGGTGTATCGGGTAAAATCCTTTGCGGTATATTTTAATATTGTTGTATTACAGTATTTAAACATAATAACATTTATATACATTATTGGGGTGTACTAAAAGATGACTACTACATGTAATGTTATGTTTAGCACTTACAGTTCGCGTGCAACTCACGTGAACTCACAAGTATTCCGTTATATTATAGTCTATGAAGAAAGAATATTTGTGACGTATTTTAATAATGTTACTCCGTTACAAACATAATGAAATTGATAAAAATTTCTGAGATGTGCTAATTAGAGATGAGTTCGGGCTCATTTTTCAGACCCCGGGTCCAACAATTTTAAATCCTAATCCGAAAAAGTTTGTGCCATCAGAGCCCGATTCCGATACCGAAAGTATGCACGGAAAAAAAAAGGTTTAACAAAAATGCATATTTAAAAGCTGTTCTAAATGTAATAGATCTCATTTTTTAACAAATGTTAATCTCTAGCACATAATTAATTTTATGAAATTTACATTAAATCTTATCAAAAGAGACGTTTAGTGTCAAATAGAAATATACTTCCCTAAAAAGATTTTTAAATTTTTCTCCCGCAACAAGTAGGTATCTCTGATGGACACAATAACGAAGAGCATTTTATTTATAAATTAATGAAATTTGCAGAAATTATGATTTATATGACGAAGAATCGAACAGCGTTTTCTATTTCCTATAAAAGGTGTACATCTTTCGCATTTATCATGGCTTTGAAAATCAGTTTAAATTATAAATTTGACACCGTTACCGAAAAGATCCAATGCTTTTATATAAAAAGAGGAAACGCTGCTTGATTGCTTTCAATCGGGAATAACAACACATGCCAATTTTATCTACTTACGTATGAAAGTGATTTTACGAATATGAAGAACAGAGCCACAGAATGAGCAGACTTCATGAAGAAGCATGAATAAAATCAGCAACGTTATTTTCATATAAAGAGCGATTACAATCGCAGACAACAGGAGACTAAAAATTTGCAAATCTTAGGCTAATGCTGATTGACGTAAAAGAAAATATTTATTTCGCGTTAGATCTCTGAAAAAAGTAATAATAAATAAACATTCCAATTAAACAGTATCCTAATGGTGCCATATTCTGATTGCCGCCAACATCAACAGCTCGTTACTCGCGTTAAGAGGCTACTTCAGTCAAATGGAAAGACCCGTTCGCTAATGTTAATCCCGTGGAAGAAATTTATAAAGATATCTCGGTCGCATTTCAATATTTTTAAATGATTTCTTTTGCATTGAATAGTTGAGATCGATCTGTATGCAGGCCGTTTTTTACTTTTTCGATTTTGTTTACAGGTATTTCTTATGAGGCAGGGGCGGACTGGCATAGTTTGGCCCACCCCGCTAGATTTCTGCATTGGCCCACCAATCGACAACTCCATTGTTAAAATGTTTGAATACTGACTATCAACACGACCCTTTGCTCTAACTCTATGAAGAAGACTTAACTCCAATTCGAGATATATTAGCATCTTTTTAAGCGTTTATTTTCAATTGGAAATAATTTCACCGGAAATAAAAATCTTGTGTGTGTGTGTGGGGGGGATATTAACTTGTTTAAATTTTATTTATTTTTTATTATGTAAACTTTAAACAATTAAAGGGTGTACACATAATAAATAAAAACGTTTGAAATTGCCTATGAGAATTCAGTTCAGATATTTTTATTCTTTGTATTAAAAAAAAACTGTTTGGTCCAATGGCGAGTCAATTGCATATCAGTATTATTAGAATAGATGATGGCTACTTGTGCAGGCGCTCTCAACGAGAATAGGACACCGCTGACCCTAACTTATGCACATTGACAACGCCTAGGAACATCCATCCCTCATCCGGAATTGGGACCCAGGACCCTTTGCGTGGAAGGCTAACATGCTAACCACTGTGTCGTCAAAAAAGAAAAAAAAACTCTAGACTTTTCTGTACACTGCATTGTAAGTTTTATACTGGAAAGTATTAGTATTGACCGGAAAGAGTTAGATTAAAATTGACACACTTACATTGATTAATTTGTTATTTGAAAGATCATTATATTTGTACATTTTATTCTGTTATTTGAAATCATCAACATATATATATATATAGTCTTAGTAAACTGATTAATGTTTGTTTAAAATATCTATATTGTACATGAAAATTGAATAGTTTGTTTTATACCCTCATTATTAACTAATTAGGCTATCAGATATCTGATGGACAACTCTTTTGAACTTGAGGTAACCCCATCTATTTTCTTCTCATAACCGTAATCAAGAGATCGTTCAACTTTGAATAGGATAAAATACGCTAACAGTTCTTGTCCTAGAGATCAACGCAAGCGGTCCTTTATAATTTTAAGTATTGAGAACATTCATTCACAAGACACTTGAGTGCATGATAAAGTGAATATGTTCTTATAAGCTGTGTACATAAAGGTTGATTAAATACGACCATAGGCATTCAACTAGCACAATAATTCTAATGCACAAGCTAGGCATTTTTTACATTTCTTATTAACTTTACGGAGATTGTCATCTTTTCTAAGATTTGAATAGCTTGTTTCTTTGCTGTAAGCAGCTCAGAGCTCGCTTCGTCGAGATTGTTACTACAATAGCGACTGATTATAATCAGCATATAAATTATTCAGCGGAGAAATTGCAGAAACGTTTTTCTGACATAGTCTTTCTGACTTTTGCCAACCTAACAGCTTCTTCAGCAAGCTTATTTATCAGTTTAAGTTCACTGAAGCGACGGAGATCGAACCAGGCAATGTCTTTCTAGAGTAAGTCATTTTCAGTAAATCGTGCATTCAGCTGCTGAGTCTAAGATGGCATTATAAATTTTTACCTTAAATACTTCTGAAGATGATCCGAAAATACTTCTGGTCTCATCGTGAGAATATTCACCACATCGACGTTTCGCTATAGATATTCTCTTTTCCGGTAGAAAATTTTCAATCTTAATGGAGTACTCTTTTTCTATTAGTTTGCTTCTGAAGAGATTCAGCAAATTCAAAAGCATTTTTCAGAACAATATCAATGCCCCATCAGTGGCCGAGAGGTTCTGCTCTCGAAGCTGGTAGACAGGAGGTGCTGGGTTCGAACCCAATCGCGCCCGTCTGCCTAATCGTTCGGAGTTTTTCGCGAGTTTCGTCGAAACTTGGATTGCCTTGCGTAAATACGGGTTAGGTTCCCTTAGAAAGACCACCACGGAGGACACTTTCTCCCCCTCCTTATGGCCTATATCCCTCTTGTTGATAATTGGCCGTCAAAACACAACCAACCAACCAGAACCATATCAAAATTATTTCTTTTGTGTACCAGATTAGATTTCAGGATTTGGATTTTGTTAGTATAAGTTAAGTAGTTCAGGCCGCTTATCTGAAGATACCTCGATGTGGGAGTAGATGTATTGAATAGGTCTCTAAAAATGGTTGCTATTAATATATACTGAAACTTGTACCAATTAACAATCAGTGATCTTGCTGAAAGAAATGCATGTGACGGAAAATCATAAATTTCGGTGACAGCTTGTAGGCATTTAAGCAAAGGTAAAAACTTATGTCGATTTTTAAAAGCTTTTGAAGACTCGTCAAATATGCTATTAAGTGCTCTGTCCTTACTCCAACATTTAGTAGCGTTTACTTTTTGTAATTGGCGAAGAAGGTTATTTCCACGTACAGACTCCTTATTCACTACTGACTAGGGAAGGTCCCCAACTACCAGATCAAGATTTTGTCAAGAGTGACGTCGTTGGAAAGCTCTCCTCATGGGGATCAAGGAAATGTGTACAACTACCCATCCGAATGCAACTAGTGAAGAGTGATAGGCCGATGTATTTCTGTCATTTATTGATTTCTCCAACTCGTTAGCTATGCAGAAAAAACACTCTGTATGGTAGAAAGGAGAGTTGGCGGATTACAGAGAAGACAGTATGCTTGTTGGGAAAAGTAACTGCACGGATGGTAGTGCATTTCTTTCTGAATAGAAATGGCTGAAGCACGAGTGTTTCCAACACCAAGTACACGCCATGAAAGGAGGTGTTTCGCAGTTGTCACAGGTGTTATTAGTTAAGTTAAAGCATGCCTGTTTAACTGATCGAAAGACGGGATACGTGTCTCTAATTAAAGCCTTTTGAAAGGCATGCCGACGTATGTCATCTGAGGTGCTTTCCGTAGTTCTAAAATAATGAAAAATCATTTTTTTATTAGCAAGTAGGCGACAGATGGCCGCACATACGCTACTTCTAAAAGACTTTTTGAAAAGAAGAGAAGAGAAGCAGTTGCTGACTGATCGCCGCGGTTGTTACACGCTCTTCCCAACTACTTACTCAGCGGCTTCGAAAACGTGCATGTCGGGCGGCTAACCTCGCGAATAACTTCTTATCTGTTAATTTATTATTATTTGTAACTTATAATTAAATGGATGTTTAAATTAAAAAACTTATTGTTAAGTCTGAAGAAACATCCTAATATCACCATGATATCTTCTTAATTATAATAAGATTAAAACGGATTGAATATGCGTCATGCGAAAGCCTTTTCAAGGCTACCTCATCATTGAATGTGGGCGAGGAGTCAGTTCCTAATGTTCGTTAAAGCATACTCCAAGTTAGTGCAGTCCAATTAGTTATATATGATTGTGAAAATATGGTAACAATCTGCTGTTTCTTACTAGAAGGAACATGGAATCTTCACTAACTTTACACTGGCTTCAAGTTACATAACTGTACTGTAAGCTGTCTTTTCTACCACACAGAGTGTCTTTCCTGCATAGCTAGCGACCTGGAGAAATCAATAAATGACAGAAATTCATCTCTCTCTAGTAAAACTCTTCACCAGTTGCATTCGAACGGGCGGTTGTATACATTTCCTTGATCACCATGTTAAGAGCTATCCAACGAACCACTCTCGACAAAATCCCGATTTGGCATTTGGGGATCTTCCCTAGTGAGCTCCATATATATAACAGATCTTTATTCCTATTTCCAACATGATTTTCCGCGGTCAGCGCGTAAGGTTTTAGTTTACATTCATGGCAAAAAATGCTGTTTACAGCAGTCCCTTACATGTATAGAGAATCATTTATAAATTTGATAAGTGTGACTTAATTAGAGAAGGATAAATTAGGATAGTAATAAATGAGAATACTTATATCAACATTGATTACATGGACTATTTTTTACCTTTGCCTTGCAAACTTCTGACCGCCGACTAAGAAATCCTATTATATATGGAGCATGGAGCTCAGCGTTATTCACTGATATCCATATTCTCATTCGCTTATATGATTGTGAGCTAAACACGGTTGTAGCTTGCATAAAGACCAAGAAGTCCGTTGTCAATTTGGAAGATTCTGTTCCATCTGTCAGGATCAAATTTAGCTCAAATAACAGAATGCACATTGATATGCACATGCTCTAAATTTGGATTGCCCTTTTCAGTCGCGCCTGCAGACCGTTATATCTCCCGCACATATTTTCTGCACCATAAAAAGAAGTGCCAACTATTTGTGATAAAGGAAGTTTAAAATTTTTAAGTTCTTCTTTTAGTTGGAAATAGAGGGCTAAATTCCCCTGTTGTTTTGGGCACATCAACCAATTTAAAAAGCCTAACCTTCATTTTAACATGTTGAACATAATAATCACAAAATGCCAACTGCTCAGTTACCGATATATTTTGTGTGAAATCTACTTCAATACTGAATGAACCTGGCTGTTTTATTTCATCGGCAATGTTTATTTGGACCTGAATTGCGAGATGATCAATTAACTTATTTATAAATGACATGAAACGGACAGGTATGCAATCAACGAACTTCTTCCATACCGTTTAGGATTTTCATTTTGTTCTTCTTTCTGCTCTACTCTAGCTTTCTTCATACTCTTTCTGAAAATCTTCTTTTTTGACTTTTCTTTATAGCCTGTGCTAAATGACCGTGCATTTTCTGTAAGCTAAGCCTTGCCTCCTAAGATCCTTGATCTGTATATCATCCCTAGATTTGTGAGCTAAGCCTTGCCTATCTTTTATTACTACGCAAATGTCCGCACACAGACTCATCCCACCAAAAAACTTCCCTTCCTTCACCATGTGCGCTCTTTACTTTATTCCCTACTAGCTGACTCGCCTGGCAATGCCCAGTTATAATAACATTAAACAATACTCAAGTTTGTATGATTTTGTATCTTTTGAAAATCTGTTAAATGGACCTAGATTCGGGGGTCCATTGCCTTCCGCAGCGTCTAGTGTGTTCCCAACAAACCTCTTTCTGAATGAACCTGGGTCCCCGCTACCTAAGTCAGCATGTACCGGAAGTACTCCGTTCGTGCCGGAGATAATCGAAAACCAAGTTGAGTGAGCCAAACTTCGTGGTAATCAATCTCATAGAACACACCCCCCCCCCCCAATAATCCACCATTAATGTTAAAAAATGTTGGTAACTGAAGTGTAAGATAAAATTTCCTAATACAGAAAATAGCTGAATTGTAATATAAGTACAATGAACCAAATATCGTTGAAATTGGCTTAGAATCCAAGGAAAGGATGCGCCCGAAAGCGGTCGAAGATGCCTGATAGTTCACAGCAGGTCCCTAACATGAAAACGTGTTAAATTGTCTTGGTACTTAACGCTCTAGACCTTCAATTAGTCAAAATTAAACATGGGGTATATTCTAAACAAATGCGCAAAAAATTGGGAAAATGCTTAAAAAAGACCCTAGGGTGCCGATAAAAATATGAGGGTGTTTGTTCGAGAAGAAGAGTCCAAGACTCAACTTTAAAATTATGCACTGAGAAGGTGAGAAAATTAAGGGGTGATAATTGCATGGCGCGAAAAAAGTTCAAGAAGCATTGAACCGGGCCCTACCATAACCTAGGGGCCCCGGAAACTGGAATGTAGAAACGCGATAATAACTAAATGGAATAAGGGTTCGAAAAATGAAGATCAGATTAAAAGGAAGCTTTTTATTAACAATTTCTTGGGCAAAAAACTTCAAGGGGCCCTATACCGGGACCCAGGTGTCTAGGGTCTTAACTGGAATATAGAAATGGGGAATAACTAAATGCAGGTATGGTCCCAAAAATGAAGAAGATCGGATAAAATGGGGACAAGTTATTAACGATTTAGGGCATAAAAATTTAAAGGGGCCACGGCCTTAAAATAATTAAAAATCTGAGTCTCAGGTGCATCAGGACCTGTCTTGGACTATCCTCACCTAAATTTTCAGACTTCTAAGTGCGGTAGATTTTGCTAGCCATCGCAAACAGACAGACACACACACGCATAGGGAGCGAAATTTTCTTTTATTAGTATAAATCTCTCGGCTACTATACAAAATGAATAATTTACACAGATCTTCCGAAGATTGCTGATGAGAGAGGGAAAGTTATCAGTTAAACTTATGTTTCATAATATTTCTTTTCTTTTTTTTTTTTTTTTTTTTTTTTTTTTTTTTAGTTTTATGGGGAAAAAAAAAATTCGGAAAATTTATACTATTTTGGCCCACTACACCCGTTTGGCCCACCCCGCGATCGCGGGTTAGCGGGGTGGGCCAGTCCGCCCCTGTTATGAGGACACTTTCATTTTCGGGACCGGTTTTGAAAGTAAAAGAATCCTCATAAAAAATATCTACAATCAAAATCGAAAAAGTAAACAACGGCCTGCATGCAGATCGATCTCAACTATTCAAGGCAAAAGAAATCATTTAAAAATATTGAAATGCGACCGAGATATCTTTACAAATTTCTTCCATAGGAATAGCATTAGCGAACGGGTCTTTTCGCGTGACTGAAGTAGGGCCTTAAACTACAGACATAAATCATCAAATATCACAAGCTTTCTTTCAAAATAATGTTCGACAAATACTAAAAAAAAAAAAAGAAAAAGAAAATCTTTTTCTCTTTCCTCCTGATCAAAATAGCATTAAAAAGGCTTGCAATGGGATAATTAATTTTTAAGGAGTAAAAAAGTTATTTTTTGTTTCTATACGAGTACGAGAATAAATAAAATTGACAATTTGAGAAAGAATGGACACGAGCCCGAAGGCTGGCATAAAAATCAAACCCGTGTCAGGTCCGGGTTGAGTCCGTCTCATCTCTAGTGCTAATACATACTTTCTGTAGAATATGGGGTGCGAAGCATTCATCACTCATTTACAAGGTTATGCAAAAGAGTTCGATTATATGATGGTCTACGGGTAAAAACTGTTCGCAGCGTATTTCAATTATGTTGCACTATTTCAAACATGATGAAACTGATATACATTACTGAAGCTAACAACAAAATGCTTGCAGTAAAATAGGATGGGGATTGCATTTATCATTCATTTACAGGGACACATAAAAGATTTCGGGAACAAATCTGTATGCGAAGTTTGGCTATTAGGAATGATTGAATGATTTCTGCAAGTCTGTTTTCACTTATGGTATGGTTTTTTAGGTTAACTAAATTTTTGAATACTACATGGTGTGCATAAGTTCTGTAGAACATATACAGAGCAATTTTTAAATTCGTAAGACACACAGAAAAATTCGTAAGCATTATTGAGAAAGAGCAGGAATTGCTTAAAGATGTTATTTTTAATTTGAGTTATGCAGCTTCAAGTTGTCTTTCAAGCTCAACTACATTTAGTATAATATACTAAGGTAAGTTTGCTGCATATAAATAAAATTATATACAGGACTATGTAAAGAACTGGATATATAATCGCCTATGGATATTAACTCATGGAAGCGTAATTTAAGTAGCTTAAGCATTGCTTGAATTAAATTTCAGCATTAATATGTAGCGTGTATTAAAATCTGTATGTCATATACAGGGCTGTACAAAAGAATTATAGTACGTTTCCCCCTATCGGTAATATTTGATGTTCAGGTTCTTAGTGATTGTCTTTTGTTGGTGGTTAGGTGAAACACCGTATTTCGAAGGCATGGGATAGATTAATACTCGGTCGTTTTCGTCAAACAGTCCTTTCAACTGCTCTAACTCTGGCTTGGAGATTTTTTTTTTTTTTTTTTTTTTTTTTTTTTTTTTTTTTTTTTTGCCTTCCTACCCGATTCCAGTTCTTTTTTGGGCGAGAGTCCCTCCTAGTAACATTCTAGAACATCGTATGTAGTTCGTTTGGTGATATTTTCGGAAAATAAATAGTTCACGATGGAGTCACTCCTTGATGAATATTGATTTCATAAAACTTGTACGCAATAATACATAGACACTCCTCTTGTGGCTCTATTCTCGGAAAACACAGATTATTTAATCATCTCTTGGCTAATGGCCATGCTCTTATATACCATAGCACAACACTTCACGCGCAAATTTCACCTGATTCGGTTTCCTTTGCTATTTTACATAATTGCAAAGTTTGTGCGGATTTCTAGGAAAAAGTCCTTATCTTTTCTAAAATGTTTAATTAGATATATTATTTACCTTATTGAAAGGCTAAGTTTTGCTAAAGCATTCTTGATATGTTGGAAAGTGTTTCATAATCTATGCTTAACGCATGATTTTTCTCTCTTGTTTAATTTTCAAGGGAAGACCATGCTATTTTATTTATTTATTTGCTTTTTTTTTTTTTTTTGCAGAGCGACGCAAAATCAATTCGTCAATTGACCGCAGAAAAAAATTGCGAAATTTGCAAATTAGACTTGGAAAAAATAGATAAATTGGCAAATTAGAAATTTTTTTTAATAATTATTAGTTTATGTACCTAAAGTGTTTACTTATACGTGTTTTTATTGTAATAAAATTTGACAAGCGATTTTAGGTTTGGGTAATTTTTTTAATTATTTTGAGTCTGACCTGCGATGACAGATAAATGTTATAAAATATCAAATTCCTTGGGGAGGGGGGGGACGCACGCCCCCCCCCCAGCCCTCCCTCAAATGGCGCCCCTGCTGTCAAAGTTGGCGCTTTGAACCGAATTCCCCATGCGGCAACACGAGAAAGAGGAAAAACGTGTTCTCACGTGACAAGAATCGCTTATATCTCGATAAGTATCTTATTTATAAAAAAAAAAAAAAAAAAAAAAAATTAAAGACACTATTCAATTTCAAATCGCTTCAGGTGTGTCAATTTTGTGGCTTTACATTTACGAATGAATGAGAAAGTTCCGTCTTATTTAGCAGAGGTACACAAATATAAACCTTTATCCTTTTCCTCATAAAAACCAAACTGTTTGATTTTTTTTTACATTTATACTTCTGTTCAGCTAGATGTTTTTTTGCTTTGAAACAAAACCAACAAATGGCAGCACTGATGCTTATTTCCTCATAAAATGAATGTTACTTTCATCTGAGTTTTCAAAATGCCTTCCAGGCAGTGTGGCCAAGAAAGTAAGAAATTTTCATATTTATTTAACTTAAACCCTTTACATTAAAAATTTTTGAGGATTTGTATATCATTCACGTTTAAAGTCCTTCAATTTGTTACTGCGCAAATTCAGGTTATTGATACTTAAAATGACATTTTAAAGGGGCTAGTAATTTCAGATGTATGTTTGTGAACCTAAATTACCAGCCTCTCCGCCCCCCCCCCCCCCTCCCAAAGTATCAATTTCAGAGAAAAGGCTCTTTCTATCATCTATGGCGTCATTTTGTTTGTGCAAAAGCAATGAATGACTATTTGTAGAGTTATTTTAACCTCAGGTCTCAAGTGGTTATGGGAATACCGAATTCAAAGGAAAATGCTTTATAAAAATAAAATGTTAAAAAAGAATCTGCAATTAAATTTCATTGAGAAATTATTTGTCTTATTGAGAATGATAACCAGCGTATACATACATATAGGCTGTGGCGATGCGAAACCCGACTGTGAAAAATCAAGATTTAACTAATCCTAGAATTTCATCCGTGAACTCGATGAGGAGATTCTCTGTGCTGTAGACTCCCGGTCTATTATTATATATATCAATTTCATAACAATCCATGTATATGTTCTCAAGATATCGTGCGCGCAATGACTGACGAAGTGAAAAAAAGAGCTATTTTAATTTCAACAATACACAAATTCTGTAAAAGACTAGTCAGTTTCTAATGGTAGGATATTAAAAAGCATAATCTGTTTAATTAATAGTCAAATTTTCAGATTTATGCATAAAAATATTTTGGAGATACACTAATTCAAATTTTGAATTTTTTTGTTCATTTTCTTCGCATTTAAAAGGTACAAGACCTTTCTCTTACTTCCCGTTCCACATCTGGTATTGGTTAGTGATATCTCAAATTCTCCTCACTAATGTTAAACCTATAGACGTGGAATGTATTCTTATGTTTAAAATACCTCACCAGGAAATTAATATTTTTAACATCTTTTTTCTGCGTACCCTTTTTAAAAGTTGCCTCTTTCTTTTTTAATTTGCAAAATATTTCTAAAATATATACTTTAATATTCTATTTGAAGTGTTAAACTCTTACTCGCCGCTCGTCAGCTTCGCTAAGATTTTAACACATTAAATATTAAATTAAGCATATACTTTAGAGATATTTTCTAAACTAAAAACGAAAGATACATCCTTTAAGAAGATTGTATTAAGAAGACGACGTAACTAAATACGAACATAGAATTTAATAAGTCAGAAGGAATTGCGTAACCCTATTTTTGAAATTCGATCTCTAGTCTGAGTAATGAAAGATCAAAGTTTTGATGAAAAACCAATGTGTTTGGTTATGATACCTTATGTTCTACAATCTTCTTTAATCAAACTAGGCATTGCAGCACCCTCTTTTCTATATAGGCCCTCTTACCCTTTCTGATCACCACCCGATAACAATTAATAAGCTAGATTGGAAATTATGTGTTCGAGAGGTACCCTTCATTTTGCGAAAAATGCTGAAAATATCAATTTTTCACTTCTTTGCTTAAAATGATTTAGACATTCATAGTATATTCTGACGACGTTTCGTAAAGATCCGTTATTTAATTAATATGCGCCAAAAGGCTTTTGATGCTGCGTTTACACTATGGCTTATCAGGTCTACAAGGTCTGCGAGGTCTGCCAGGCGTGGGTTTAGCCTGGTTTAGGAGGGTCTGCGTGGTCTGCGAGGCTTGGTCTCTGTGGTCTAGGCCTTGGCTTTAAAATACTAGACCCAACCAATCAGCGTGCTTCATTTTTTTGTATTCCGCCATTTTAAAAGATTGAAGAAGCAGACGACAGCTTATGATTTTAAAGATTATTTGAAATTAATAAGGGATTTACAAATTAAAGGTATGTAATGGTTTTTCAGATGTTTTTTAACATTTCTTTACATTGTTTCATAACTGTAGAAGTTTCTTTTATAAAGCTATACAATCGTAAGTTACTATTTTCATGTATTCACATACTACGCTACTAAAATTAATTTGTTAACTATGTTACTTTTTAATATTACCAAACTCTATAAAACGATGTATTCGTAAATTCTTTAATTTGCATCTTCCTGTATTTACATACAACGCTGCCTATGCATTTGTTAATAGATAATTATGTTCCTCATTTCCAAATTCTTTAAAATTAACCTGGTTTCATATGCATGAATTTAAAACAAATTTGATAGTATATGAATACAAATTAATATAATACGGTCGTCATTCTATTATAATGTACGGTAATCCCTTTTTTGTGAATAAATAGTTTCATTTCCTTCAGGAATTTATTTGATATTCTATTTTAATGCATTTTTAGTACTGACAATTTTTTAATTTATCCTAAAACTAGCAACAAATTTTTAACCATAGAATTAATTTTGAATTAACTCCAAAGTTTTCTCTATTATTTTTATAAAATTGACTGATCATAGCAAACTCTGCATACATGATTTACATTATTATTAATCAGTTTTAAATGTGTTAATTTTTACAATGATACGGTACTATCTAAAAAGTAATATGAAGACTTTGAATTGTATTTAGCTTCTTATCCTCCCCCTAAAAAATTCTAATGACATATAAAATTTAACTTTTTTTAAATTGAACAAACTTGTTTTTAAATAAAGTTTTTACTTGTAATTATTATTAATATAATTTATAAACCATCCCTTATTCTTTTTAAAATTTTATCTTATATGTTTATCTTTCTGTAGTTTTCTTTAATAATTAATCAGTAGTAGTATATTAAAACTGTAAAATCTAGAACATGAATTTTTTCTCTCCACTTCCCCACAAGAGATGATTTACGATTGAAAAGTTCGTAAATTATTTTTTCTTCAGAAAGAGTTTGAAAAACTTTCAAACCCATAAAAGTTATACTTGAAGTAGAGATTAGAATCTGCTGGTGCCAAGATAAATACATATTTTACCAAGTTTGCTCTCAGGATATCGCAGGTGTGTAGTCTTCTATAATAAGTGACTACCATTTGTGATCTTCTGCAAGAAAGTGGATTGTCTGATGCTCTTGGACTATGTGCTGTTTTGTTGTTTTCTACTTAAAATTCATCAATCAGGAACTCTCGTATAAATAAAGTATTACTAACTTGTATGACTGACTGTAAGTATGTAGTTTTTTTATATATTTATTTTCTGTTGCTTAGAACGAGAGATTTTGAAATGCATTCTACATTGTTTTTGTTGTTTTTATTAGTTTATTATACTCTTTTTTTTCTATTCATTTACATTGCAGGATGTTTGCAACAGTTATGTGAATGTTTGTCGATTGCCTGTTGACCTGACTTTTACATGAGATTTGCATGCTTTTTTTGAAGATATGAATCTTCAATAATATTCGTGTATGATGATTGTAAGTAAGTCATTTTTCTCAAAAGTACATGTTCTGTATTTTATTTATCATTGCTTTATCTTTTATATATAACGTCATTTTTCTCACAAAATCAATCTGTATCTAAGAAAACTTTATTCTCAATACAATATTTATTATTTAATTCCTTTTATTCTTTAATCAATGTTTTCTTCGCATTAGTTTTTTTAATTTATAAAATGGCATTAAATGATCAATTAAAAAAATGTAGTTTATGTAAATATGTAAACTATGTTTTATATAAACATCGAGTATATGAGTATTCTGTTAGTGGGAAGCAGTTAACCTCTATCTCCCTCCCTATACACACTTTTCAAGGATTTGATATTGCAAAAAATGTGTCGCTCAGACTTAAAAAAATTCTGAAATTACACGAAAGCTAGAATAACTTATCAGATTTGTCTAAAATAAGATCACAGTGTTAAATAAGCAATTTAAGCACAGTAATTAATTAGTAATAATGTATATATTTGAGAATATGGTTATGTATATTGCTTCGTAGCTGTGAACTATGATCAAATGATATCTCTTCCATTTCTAATTCCTTTTTCTTCCATTTGGTACACCTAGATAATTTTAATTTAATATCAGCTTAATAATTATTAATTATTAATATATTATTAATTATTAATATATTTTATTTAATATTGAAATAATATAAAATGTATTATCTGTGATAGTATCATGGTTTTTATTTGTTTAATAATTATTAAGCTGCATATGTAATAATCTAATGTATTTGATTTAATATTTGTTAATGTTGAACTAATCTAAAATGTATTATTATTAATGTTGTTGTTTTTTTTTTTTTTTTTTGTTGTTGTTGTTGTGATTTGGGTTATTTATTTACAATTCTTTGAAGTGATATGAATTATTTATTTCATTAGTATAAGTTATTGAAATTATCAGGAGCATATGGTGTATTTTAGAATTTAATTAAAATGTGTCAACATTGTAATTAATTTTTATAAAGCTCTGAGCTTCAAAATAAAATAAGTGATATTGTTTGTTTCGCTCAATCAATGTTTATAATTCACTGGGTCATTCGATGGTAACTTACGTTACATTTAGAACAGTTTACTTCAGTAATTTTAGTAATAAAAGACAAAAGAAAAAAAAATATTAACAATGCAAAGTTGACATGATTTGTTAATTAAACCTATTCAAAGATAAATTTAGATGATAATGGCCTAATTTTAGTGTTTTTTCTTGAACTCTGCCAGTTATATTTATTATGGTAACTGACATTACTGAAAAAGTAAAGTAAGTTGCCATAAAAAATGTAATTTTCATTTTCTAGGTAATTTTTATCCAAATTGACCTTTGGATAGGTTTAATTAACAAATCATGTCAACTTAACATTTGAAAATTTTTTGGTGTTATATTACTGAAATTACTGCAGTAAATTGTTTTAAATTATAACGTAAGTTACCATGGAATGACCTTAGTATTCAACGACAATCAAAATTGGAATTAATACGTATCCGGTGTCATAAAATGCTATAATTTGAAATAAGTCTTCTAAATTTTTGGGTCAAAATTCATTAAACAAACAAACAAACAAACAAAAAATATATGAAGCCATGCTTTTATGATTTTTACGCTTTTAGATTTCGCTCACAAAATTTACATTTTTCCTATAATATATTTTGTAAGTAAGCTGCAGCTTCATACTTTATTTTAAATATGAATTAACTAAGAAATTGTGAGCATAGCAAGTAAAAGTTTTTTAAATGTTTTTTTTTTTTAGCTCAAAAGATTAGTTTTGAGATGTTAATCATAATATTCATAGCTGCTGAATCAGAATTTAGTTCAAAAGCGTTTTGAGAAATTTAAATGACCATAGGTATAAAATTTATCACTTGTATGGTTTGGTTATTTTATTTAGTTGTAATTAATGCAGTTTATAAATATAACATATGGAAAGTAATGATGTTTATTAGTAAAACATATTGCGCATTAGCTGCATTTGGTTGTCCCCCCAGACTTTTTTTGGAAAAATAACCTTTATGTATAGTGCGTAATATAAATAAGTGTGTTTTATTGAATTCTTCTACGTGTGGAAAGCATATTCTCTTATTTTTTCTACTTAAATTATTCTACACTGACTATTACTCATGCTGGTTAAGCTATTTAATACTTATATTTAACTTCTGAGTATTTTTGGTACTTTTATGTCACTCGTGTACAAATCTTTCCAATAACACTTTTTTTTTTTTGCACACATGAAAATTAGAAACAATATTTTGATGATATATTTTTTTTCTGCAATTGAATCAAAATGAGTGAAAGGCATGTATTTAAATGCGACATATGTATTAGAATGAAATGAGTGAATGGTTTATATTTAAAATTAAGTGAATGCAATGCAAATCATGACAAAGGAAAAATATTTGTTGATTTATCGCCTGTGCCGACTAACAGAAAAGTACCATATTTTTAAATTATTTTTTATATTACTATGCAAATCGTGAAATGAAGAGTTTTAATGTTATTAATAATTAATGTTATTTTGATTCTGGGTTCGAAATTTTAAGTTTATTTATTAATTATACTATGTTAACTCTCATGGAAAGATGCTTGCAAACTAATATTAAACCAATGGTAACTTTACAAATTTATCATTTGCTTTTGAATATTTTTAAATAATTTTTTCTGTTTTGCGTGGGACATGTCTAATTGGGTATCTTTTTGTCCTTGATTTCAGGTGCAGTTTTTCAGAGGAAAATTTCAGTTTCAGAACTTGTTTCAAAATTAAAAGTGCCCTCAGAAGAAAAAAAAACTGCAACCAAAGAAATAAAAAGTAAACATATTTGGTTAGACATCAGGTTCAGGTTGCCCAGGCCAAAAAAAAAAAAAAAAAAAAAACAACAACAAAGTATTGAAATGCAAATAAGAATTTTGAAAAGAACATTGCCGTTGGTTTAACATTTAGTTTCAGTGTTCTTGTGTTACTACTAGAGATGAGAGATATGGCCTTGGGCTCGATTTTTGTACCATTCTTCGAGCTCGGGTGGGCCCGAACTCATTCATTCTGAAATTAACAATTTTATTTATTCTCATACAGAAAAAAATAAAACAACTTTTTTCCCTTAAAAATTACTTATTCCATTTCAAGTCATTTTAATGTTATTTTTATCAGAATGAAAGGGAAACAGAAATAGTGTTTTTTAAGCTCTTTTTAGATGTGTTTGTAACTATATAAATACGAAGCACCTATAGTCTTCATCTGGTTTGTCCATCTGTCCGCATATAACAGCGCAAAAAATACCCAACCAAATGGTTTGAAATTTAATATATATATATATAATCGTTGCAGAATTTTGTCAAGTCATTTCAAATTTTAAGAAAATCAAATCAAAGCTTAAAAAGATATTAATAAAAGTTTTCTTCATTCTATTAAATCCTATCGTACATAATTAATTCAGTGATATCCCATGACATGTAATGATTCTAGGTTGCCATGTTGATTACGTCATATTTAAGATGGAATCCTATTATTTCCATATTACCTCCTTTTTTTTTAGGTATGTCAAGAACATGCTTTTTGGTTTTGATGCACTATTTATTACTTCTTAATTATTATACCAACTGAAAGTTATTAAATGATTATCTCGCTTCTTTCCAAAAAACTATCTTAATAGTTCACAATTTAGCTAGTTACACAGTTTATTTTTACTCAATTTTTACTAATGCATTATCTTCCTTTCAGATTGAAATATAAATACCTTTTTCTTCAGATCAATAAAGTTTTCTGCAAAACATTGTCATCATCATAGACCATTATGATACATATTAATATTGTTTCATTTATTATACGTAGTAATCATTATATTCAATAATATTTATAATATAAAGAAATTTTATTTTGTTTCTGTAACTTGTACTTTCAAATAAAAGAAATTTATTAAAGATTTGTTGTCTTTTATTTGACTATATATTTTTATTATAAATGGTATTTCAGGTATTTGCTTGTTTTGTCTATCATGTAAACCTTGATTTAAGAATTGTTTTTAATTATCTATTTATTTTTTATAAAAAAAAAAAATGGCTAAGATATAAAATGGGAAAAACACTTTCAACATGGTTGAAAAGTATTTATGAATTCAGCTTGTCACACTTGTAAATATACTGTGATTGCATTGTAATTATTAAATGCTAATGATGTTCGCTATAGAGGGTGCTATTTAAATGTGAAATTCAATAAATATAATGCATCAAAAAGTGTTATGGGGACAACAAAAGCTGAAAATGCATTTTTACTGAGTTACGTGTTTTTAAATGGCACATTTAGATATTTCATTTCATTGTATGAAAATATTAAATTTCTTAATAGCTACTGTTGGAGAGTATTTCATAATCTATGCCTATTTTTTCATAATTTGTGTATATTCCTTATACCAGTGGTGCAGCCAGTATCCTTATTTGTAAGGGGTTTTGGAGAATTATTACTCCTTGTGGGATACAATATGTGACAAATAAAAACCAATGTAATGAAAAGCAAACATAATAAGTTTAGCATTTATGTGTTTAAAGGTTTCATAGAAAAGCTTCTTTATAATATAAGGTATTTTCAATACAACTTATTAGTTTTTTAAATACTGTGGGAGGAATTTTGAAATGTCACCTTCTTTTGCTGCTGCAGTGTTTATACAAATTAAGGGCTGTGCATATATAAAATTATCATTTTAATGTGTGTGGGAGGGGGGGGGGTACCTGACGTTTGATTGTCATAAGATATTTTGGGGGAAAGTTTTTTTTTTTTTTTAATCCAAACGATATTTTTTTGTTTTAGTGCTTTAATTTTTTCTTTACATCAAAATAGTCTTATACCTTTTTAAATAGTAAGTGTAGTTAGATGTTAATTGATATACAGTTGTTTAAATGTAAAATCATATCTTTATGCAAACACAAACATATAAAAATAAAAAGGATTTTTAAACATTGATGATGATTTCATTAAGGTGTGTGTATGGGGGGGGGGGGGAGATGTCGAGGAATGATAACGTATGATATTGTAAGTGATGGGGTGGGGACTAAAATTACCTAAATGTTGATAACATTATATATGTACAACACCATACAATAGTTTTAGAACGGGAGTAAAATTATTGCAAATTTAAAACAATTATCAGATTTCCCAGCCCTATTTTCAACCATCTGCTATAGTTTATAATTTTTAAAAAATGTTATTTAATTTTCTAATGCAACTTTTTCTTTCATATTGCCACAATTATTTTTATAAATCAATTAAAAATCAGACTCACTGTATTTTCACATGCAAAAATGGCATCATTTTGAACAGATAATGCATATTTTTCATATATAAATTTTTAAGCCTTTTACTATAAGTGTTACCATAGTACCTTTATTTAAATGTAACATCACGACTAAAGGTATATAGAAAATGGCATCATTTTCATGTAATCATTGTAGATTTAATTTTCACAAGCGATAATGTAAGTTTCCATTTAAAAATATTGTTTTATCATCAGGTGAGGACAATAATTTCTCTTCTGAAATTAATGTCCATTATCTATAAAGTAAAAGCTTTATTTTCAAACTGTCCAAAAGTAAAATTTCACGAAATGTTACATTTAGTTCCTTATTTTCCAGTATTGTCAGGGAAATGAAATATTTTCTGTTACATGTGCGAAAGAAATTCTGTATTCTCCCTTATAAAACAGCGGGAATTTACTATTATTGTGTCAAAGTAATTAATTTTTTCCTCATTGTCGTTTTAAAGATTTATTGCTCAGAAGGTAGTGTCACAGATGATAATAATATAAATAATGAGACAGGCAGTTAACTGTTGCACCAGAGAGTGGTGTTGCCGTAGCAACATCATATGCTCTGCTGCAATGTGAAATGAGTGGTAACCTGATTACTAGTGATGTCTTCGATTAGGTTTTCCATCAGTGTTGGTATTCATTTCACATTGTAGCAACATGTCAGCATTAAAGCCAAACCATACATATAACAATTAAGAAAACAAAAGTAAGCTCCTACTGTCATTTTTTAAATGAAGAATTGAAGCAGTTATCTCTTTTGTCAGGGGGTCGTCCCTGCCCTCCTGGACCCCTGTTTAAGGTAATTTCTGAACACTTAAGGGACAGTTTCCCTTTTCAACAATTTTCTTTATTTTAAATATGATTCAAATGGTGAACTCACTGAATTTCAATGTTCAACTAAAAGTACATTTTGAAAAAATTTTATAAAAATTTGAATTTTTTTAAATCTCTACTACTTTTTAAAAAAATTGATATTTTTGCCTTTTTTTTTTTTTTTTTTTTTTTTTTTTAGATTTTTAAATGTGTACTACACAAACTTGCACATGGATTTTTAGACATATCTAATATTACATTTATTATGATTTTTTTTACTGATATATATATATAGTGCAAAACGATGAAATCTAACATATCTTCATATACTTTTTTTTTTTTTTTTTTTTTTTTTAAATAACAAAAAACCTAAATGCTAATTCCATGCGCAGATTTATCACATATGTAATAAAGAACATGCACCAAAAAAAAAGCTTAAAAATCTCTATCTCAAATACAGAAAAAGCCTGAAAATGGAGAAAAAGCATTTAAAGTTTTAATTTGTGTGGTAATTGCGCTGAGTGTTTTAACAAAATTTACAATACCTCGCGATATATTTACGGTATGGATAAAAATGAGGTATCAAAATATTCACAATTAAACAGGCTTTCATTTAATTTTAAAAAAGAAAAATCAATTTTTTGACCAATTTTAAGGTAAACTGCCCCCTTAAATCAAAAGGGAAAATAAATGTAAATTTTATTTTGTGGAAAGGAGGGATCGTACCCCTTTCCCAGACAACAACAACAACAAAAAAGATTCATTTTCTCTCTGTGTTTCATTATTTTAAACTGTTTGAAAAGAATAAATTTTATTTTTTTCAGAGTCAGAGAAAAAGAAAATTAGGGGGCAATTGCATTTTCTTGCTTCCATTGTGGGCAATGAGCTTAGAAAAACGCGTAATTTTTATTAATTTACACGTAATTAATGTCTGTGCAAAAGAAATTACGGCGCAAACAATTCTGACACGTTCATTTCCATACGAATACGAACGTAAACAAACAAACACGACTGTCCCTCCCTTCCCCCAACCTGCAAATATACGCATGCGCAAGCCAAGTTCTTATGCCGTAGTGTGGACGCAATTTTTTCGATTCTTGGACCTGAAAGACCCAACAGACCTGACAGGCCATATAGTGTAAACGCAGCATTACAGCGTCCCTTTTAAATGATTCAAAGTTGTAGTCGTTAAATTCACTTTTTCGAGTTTCTGTTTCTTCAGTGCATCAGTGTGATCAAAATTCTAAATCTTTAACGTATATTAGGTAGATTTCGCATGAAATACTACATTTTGGGATCTCCACTATTTTGGAATTTCGGAAAAATTTTTGCTGATCTACGCCGATCATGACCCCTATAACCCAAAACTACCCCCAGAAAATAACTTTATCTATTTACCTATCCATATATATATATATGTATATATATATATATATATATATATATATATATATATATATATATATATATATATATATATCACTTTTTTATGGACACGATAACTTCCATAATTCCGCACAAATCTTTTCCAAACTGATACACAAAATCAAGGAGCATAAAATCTCGGTCCAGTTCGTTAATGGGCAAAATCGGACCAAGGGTGTAGAAATAGGGAGGGGTTTTGTGAAAAACGAAAAAAAACCCCATAACTTCTTAATTATAATACATATAGACTCATTTTAAAGTTATTATTACTTCTAAAAAATATGCGAAAAATTTATGAATGATAGATTTTTCATAAACTAAAAATGGGCTCAAGAGGCGAAAAAAATAGGGTTTTGGGGAGAAACAAATTCATAACTTCATCAATTCTTAAGACATAAAATCCAATTAAATTTATTATAAATTGTCTTAATATTATCTACAACTTTTATATTGACAAGTTTTTGATAGGACCAATTTTTACTGCAAAAAAAGTAAAAAACGAAAACAAAAAAAAAGGGGGGGGGCTTGAAGAAGAAAAAAGCCCATAGCTTCGTAAATTCACAAGATATCAAATCCGCATGAATTTATTATAGATCTTCTTAATATTATCTACAACTTTTATACTAACAAGTTTTTGATAGGCCCAATTCTTTCAGCAAAAACAAATTTAAAATACATAGAGATTGAAGAAAAAAATATCGTATTAAGGATGTACTCAAATCCGAACTGCTTATCTTCTAACTCATTTTTAAATTCATTTTTGCTTTCAAACATTTGGTTCAACATTCCAATTGGTAGTTTTTATTATTCAGAAACTATACAATGTGCCGTAATGGTCGATTTTTTGATAGAAGCAGAGTATATTTTAAAAAATGATGTCAAAGTGTGCATTTTGAACCGAATTCTTCCAAGCGATTGTGTTGGAAACGAAAAATAAGGTCCTACTGAGAAAATAATTGTGTATGAATCAAGTTCTAATTAATTGAACTAAAAATAAAAACATTGGTGGCTTATAAATGTCTTTAAAAATCACGTCAGCAAGTTTCATGTTTTTCCCTTTAAAAATGAATCTGAAAATGTGTCAGAAAATTTCAAGATGCTGAGCACCGAAAAATATATATTTTTTAATACTGCCTTAACATTATTATGATAAAATCACCTCTTATACAAAAATGAAATTAAACACTCGTCAAAAGTGGGCAGATAAAATTGTTAAAGTGGGTTTATCTCTAATCGTGATTTAGTTTTTGTTGGTGAAATTAGTGTTTAACTTCGAAATCTACCTGCGCCTGTAAGCTGAGCCGGCAGGGATTTTTTTCTATTGATTTGATTTTTTAAATGGGCGCATTGCATAAAATTTACAATTGGATTTTCAGTAATATAAATAATTCTAAAAAAAATGAAAAGGTTGAGTAAACAGTGATTTTACTGTATTTTTTACATATGTCGTCCTGCGTTATTTATTTTTTCTTAAGCTAGTTAACTTTCTAGAAATCTGGTCCTTGCAATTACAGAGCACATTTGTAAGAAAATATAAAAAAAAAAGATGCAAGAAAATCAAAATTGTAAAAAAAGGGTGGTTTTAAAGTTTTCTTGCACTTTTTAAAATTAAATTTTTCAAATTTTACCATAAGAATTGCATTTTTTAAAATTATTAAATCAATTTCCTTCGTAAAAGCATTTAATAATATATCAAGGAGGTTTTATAAAATACCCAAATATTACTATTAATAATAAAAAACAATTTAAAGGGTTCCGAGCCCCCCTTAAACATTTTTTACAGTGCGTATATATTAAGAACTAAGATTAGAACTAGTATATAGACCCGACACTCATGAGCGTTCGCGGAATGAAATCCAGGGGGGACATGATTTTAAAAGCATTTTCAGAGTAACTCTGTACGTTTTCAAAGCACATCTGTGAATTTTCAGAGCACATCTGTGTTTGTGTTTGCATTTCGCTGCCTAAGACGCGTATCTTCAAATGAACAATAAAAACATGAAATAAGCTAAACTAGAAATTTTTTGTCAGAAAACCCCGTGCAAGGTATTTTTTTAAACATATCAATAAAAAAAGCAAACCATAAATTTAACAAATAAGAAATATGGCCTATTCAAAACTAAATGGCTATTGACGTTTTTCAAAAAGGTGAATTTAAATAGTAGTTTATTCTTTTCGTCTGGGAGGCTGTGCCGCTCATAACTCCCCTTTTGATGTAATTTTTACAAACGTGAACGTGGAAAGGAAAACAGAACTAGAGGTCTGCACGGGCCGACATTTCCAGGCCCGGGCCCGGTCCGACTCAGGAAAAAAAATTCGGCCCGGACCGGCCCGGTAAAAAAGTTTAAAGTTCGGCCCGAGCCCGGCCCGGCCCGGTTAAAAAGTTAAAAGTTCGGCCCGGCCCGAAAAAAAGTTAAAATCTCGGCCCGAGTGAATTTCTACAAAGCATTGATTTTTATGTCGATTTGGTTAAAAGCTTTTCTCGTACGAGGAGATCGAGCCAAAAATATTTATCTTAACTTTTCTTTTTATGTTTATAATCTTCATTTTTATAGAAGTGCCGCAAGGTGCGATATTTATTTATTTTTTTAGTGAATCTCTATTTCTTGTATGTAAATGTTTCAGTTATCATTAATATTGTTAATCCATATTCCATGTATTGAAGTTTTAAATATCTGAAAAATGCTATACAATAAAATCTAAGACTGAATTGCATAGAAAAGAAAAGAAAATGCGTTACAGACAAGTTCCCTTCTTAGCAAGAGTAAATGTATTATAATTATTTTCCTACGTAGTATATTAATTTTGTTTGCTATTAATTTTTATAATTTTCTTACATAGTATTAAGTAGTATATTACTTTTGCATGGATCAACACGTTTTTCAGTTTAAAACAAGATTCCGTCATAGACAGGTTCTTTTTCACACGTTTTACTATATTTTAATTTAACTATATTTTAATAAGTGTAGAAATCTACTACTCTTTAAAAAGAATGAATTTGAATCTTAATTGCGATTTAAAAATGTATGCATTTTTTGACAAAAAATTTGTGCCAAGCCTAATTTTACTGACCTTTGAATGGACCAGGCCATTCCGAGACAATGATTTTCATACGGGGTGGGTGAAAACTAGGAATGAAAATTTTGGGCCATGAAGATTAGGAATGAAACCAGTACCCGGGTGTGTGCAAAAAAAATAAGTTACGCCCGGCTCGTCCCGGCCCGAACCTTCAGGAAAAAAGTAAGGCCCGAGCCCGGCCCGGCCCGGCCCGGCCCAGCCCGATTGCCGTGAATGAAAATAGGCCCGAGCCCGCCCGGCTTCGGGCCGGCCCGTGCAGATCTCTAAACAGAACTAAAAGTTGAATTCCACGAGGAAGAAGAGGTGGGGGGGGGGGTGTTCCTCCTAACGAAAAAAGTTTAGTTCCTCTTTCTCTTAATGTTTAACTATTTTAAGTCACTTGGAAAGAATAAATTTTACTATTATTTTCAAAATGATCAGAGAGAAAGAAAATTTGTGTTTGAGTAAATTTCAAAATCCTGGATGTAGCAAAGGCCCTCCTCTGACTCCCCCTCTTGCTGGCGCCTATACTGAGACCATATGGTGCAGTAGAAATAAGGTAAAAAACATCTTTAGGTGGAACTAATTGGAACAAAAATTATTCTTGTTGTAAATGGTAGTTAACGCGCTCCTAATGAACGTACTAAAAATATACAGTCGTACTGTTGCACGAAATGCGTTTTTTTTTGGAGGCCATCTGGAAAAAAAAACGCGAAATTTTTTTTTTAAATCACAAACAGTCATGTGGGGGTATCAAATTACAGAAAATTTTGAGCTGAAAAAGAATATGATATATATATATATATATATTTTTTTTTTAGGTAGAAGTAAATAAAAAAAAATCATGTCGAAAAAATGAAGGATTTTGGATTCTTAAAAAATATCATTTTATTAAAAAAATTCAAAAATTTTAAATAAGTACACAAGAAAAGGGATTTAATAATATCTATAAAATTATATTTATGTAACCAAATTCATATCTCCTCTTTATCTTCATCAAAGCTGTCTCCTGTGTTTGCACAGTCCTTTAGACGACAGTTTTTAGTAAACTACTGAACATGGAAGTCTATATCGGCGACATATACACTTTGTAGCGTTACTTCAACTACAGTTCGGCAGGCACCTTTAATCATATACCGTTCAAGTCCGTTAATATCGGCTGAATTTCTCTATCAACCAACTGCCAACCCCATAGTGTAGGATCAGGAACTGGCATATTAAGATTTTTTCCATATGAACACTGCAAATGCACTCGAAGTAAATGTGGTATATGCATTTTGTGTTGGAGGCAAACTCGCTGTATCAATTGTTTTTTTAGCGGAAGCTATTTTCCTCATATATTGTTCATAACGAAGCACGTTTAGGCCACTTGCTTCAATGCTGCCTTCATATAGTGACACAAGAACTTTACAGCCATTTTCAACCAATTCTTCCACAGTAACATCTTTGTATGGTCCATAATGTGAAGCCCATTCGCGTAAAATTTTCGATTGAATGATTTTTTTTTAAAGCAGAAGATTTACTTTTCCCAAATATGCACTGGTGGTGCCACATCCTGTTAATGCGTAAACAAAAAGTAAAGTTCTGAAAGCCTTTTCTCCAATGGATCTTTGCATGGCTTGAATGTCACGAACATTATCAGATTGTCTCGTAGACTGCATGAAAATATTCTTTGAACAATTATATAGTGTGACGTTTTATCTGAGGACTCAGAGACCAGATGCCCCTAACGAAATAAACATCTTTAACTTGGAACCTCCAGATGCCTGCTATAACTTCACATGTCACTGATTCACCAAAACAGATGGAACATGTAAACAGTTTTAATCATGTAAATATCTGGAGAAAAAGTGCTGCGTAGAAAGGTTATAAACTGAACTTGTTGACTAAGATGAGTCAAGACCTCACGTGGGGTATCGAGGAGATGAACGGTCAGAAAAACAAGGCCCCGTAGAGAGGAGAGTATCTGCTGTGACACGACCCCAGACGGTCGAGTTCTCGGTCCTGCCGAAAGGAGCGTCTCGCTCCGAAAAAGATTAACTTTTTGCCGTGTAAATATTACGTGTGCTTGTTATGTGTGTGTCCCGTGTCGTCTAATAAAACTCTGGAAAAAAAAACGAAAGCAAGTTCTTTTAATTTCTAATTAAGAATCTTTCTTAAGTGACTTCTTATACGACGGTACAGTTGGTTGTCAGAAGTCGGATGCGAGTTGTTCGAAAAAAGTTTGGGCACACACGCACACACAAAAACTTAGCTAGTTTTTAATATAAGCCTGCACTTTAGGCCTGCACTTGTTACCCACGGAAGGAAGGATTAAGTGAAGATCATTCTTTCAAAAAGTAGAGAGCCGTCCTGATACTGGAAAAGAAAAATAAAGGAAAGTCCCCGTGTGTTGGAAGAAGAGATAAAACGTGAAATTTTCCGTGCGGTAAAAGAGCAGGAGGCCAGGTTTCGGTTTGGGAAGAGAGGAAGACAGTTCGGATTTTCACCCCGGTCGGCTGAGAGAATCGGACATCGTCCAGAAGAGAAGGGTGTTGCTTTTTCACCCCCCACCCCCCCCCTGCTGAAGGAAGGAAGAAGATCGTCATCGGAGGAAGGTGCTTTTGGTGATGAAAGGATTGCGGAAGAGTGGAAAAAAAAGAAGATAATTCTGGTTGTAAATGTGAGTGGGCCCCGTTTTGGGTCGAAGATAGTGTTCAGTGTTCCGTGCCTGTGGATATATTATTTTTAGTGGACCTTAAGGTCAGAAAGAAAGTGTGTTCAGTGAGCCACCCGGCTGAAGAAAAAAAGTGGATTACCGGTTAGTGTCTGAGCCTTCATTGGGGTAAGTCACAATTTTGAATTTGGAGTTAATGTTTAGTGATTTTTAATTATTTAAAATTGCTGATTTTGTTGGGAAAATTCAAAAACGGGAATGACAAAAATTGAACAGGTACTAGTCATGGAAGTGAGTCAGTATTTACATATTGCTGTGTTATTGAAAGAAATTTTATGATTGATTGTGATTATTGTTAATATAGTATATATATTTTTTTGTTGTTGTTGTATTAGTGTAGAGAAGTACCTTTTTATAGAGAAATTTTGTTTGAAAAAAAGAAAAGGGTTAGATATGGCTTTCCTGGGTAAAGGAAAAGAGGAACATATAAAAAAGTTAGTGGATGAATTGGAACTTGCCAGGACCGGAAACGAAACTCGGATTCAGTTAACGCACTTGGTGCTGGAATCTGAGGAGTATGAAGAAGAAATAGTACGGGCTCTGTATGAGACTATATTAGAGACAGCTAAGGAGGAATTAGAACGGGAAGAAAGTCAGCGCGCACGGTTACAAGCTATCGAGAGGGAGGACATGTTGCGTAAACAAACATGTTAGCGTGATCAAACCATTAGGAAGGAAAAATTGGAGCACGAGAAAGAATTAAAGGAATTAGAATTAAAAAATAAATTCGAGTTAGAAAAACTAAAAATCGAGAAAGGAATTGCCCCGTCTTCAGTAAATGCAAATAATATACATTCGCGTTCCCCTGAACAGAACTTAAAAAAATTAATCCCTGATTTTAATCCAGAAAAAACAGATATTAGCTTGTATTTGGTTCTGTTTGAACGCCAAGCAAAACGGGTTGGGATATCGAAGGAAAATTGGGTCTCTCATTTAATTGGGCTTCTGCCAGTAGACATTATTTTCAATTATTGCCAGACAACCCGAGACAGAGTCAGAAGATTACGATAACGTAAAGGGTATATTGTTAAAAAAATTTAAATTAAACCCAGAGAGTTTTCGGCAGAAATTTGTTAGCCACCAGAAGTCGCAATCTTTAAATTGGCAGGATTTCGGTTTCGAAATCCGAAATTATTTAAATGAATGGCTGGCGGGTTTAGGAATAACTTCCTTAGACGAACTAAAAGACCTTTTGGTCACCGATCAGATTAAACGGTGTGCGACGTTTGAAATGCGTGAACACTTCATTGACAAATGGCCACAGCTTAAGACCGAAGCAGCAATAGTGGAATTATTGGATGGTTATGAGAGTGTCAGAGCGTCGTTTAAGAAAAAACGGTACGCAGAGGATGGAAATATGCGTCCGAAATCGGATGAAAAACAGGTAGAAACGAAGAATGAAACTCTCCTCCCTGGTGCGTCAGCCCAACGCGGTACCATGAGTCGGGAGAAAGCATTCGAAAAAAGAGTGCAGCGTAGATGTTTTCATTGCAACTCCAGGAACCATTTGCGGAATTTTTGTCCAGAATTGAGTAAAAATTCGGGATCGCGGAATACGAGTGAAGATATTGAAACGGGAGCGAAAGCTAGAGTAAGCTATGTAGGAGTGGAGAAGTTAAATTCTAGATGTGTCTGGGATAAACAACAGAAGGCCGTAGGCAAAAGTAAATTACCACTCATTGATATCAATATTTTGGGCCGAAGGATTAAGGGAATAAAGGATTCGGGTACGGAGTTATCGGTTTTTCGAGGCGAATTGATTCCAGATCAATATAAAACGGGTGAACAGATCGAGTTAGTTCCGGCCATCGGAAAAATTCGCAGAGCAGATCTGGCGAAGGTTCCAGTTTCTTTGTGGAACGGGAACCAGGAAAATTCACCTAGGATTTATATAACGGCAGCACTGGTGCCGGAATTAAATTGTGAAGCTTTGCTGACACCTTGTATTTGTAGGCGTTTATTTAAATTGAGAAAGTCGGATCGCAGGTACGCGAGGGGGAATAATTCAAATACCAGGGTGCCAGAAAAAAATAAAGTTGAGGATGCAGGGTTAGGTAAATTTAAAACTGGAGAGAGTTTGAAAGGCAGTGCGAAAATTGAACCCGAAATGATAAATAAGGCATCAGAAAATCGCGAGCAGGTCAAAAAAAATAAACGCTAATTCCGAAATTAAAGGTTTGGAAGAATTTGATTCAGAACAGGTTAGTGAAACTCCCATTGTACTGGCGAATAACTTAGAGGTTATTTCCGATGAAATTGGTGAAGGAAAACAAATTTTAAAATTTCCTGTACGTGATAAATCGAGTAGCAGATTACCCGAAAACACCCTTGGGATCTCTAATTTGGTCAGAGAGAAGGATTTTTCTGGCGGTGTTGTGGCGACAATCTCGGTTCGAGAGCGGGAAGTGCGAGCGACGAAAAGAGGGAAATCGAAGGAATGGGTTCCGATCACAGAATTGGGTAAATTCGTCTCGGACGAAAAAGAAGAACGAGAAGATAAATCCCGTATCTGTTTTCAATTTTTTGGAAAACAGTTCTGTTTATCAGATATGTAAGAGAGTTTTAGACAGAGAGTAGAGATTAGGGATGTTTTGGTTTGTTTATTTTGTTTTTTTTTTTGCTAAGAGTGACTTATGTATTGTGCTATTTAGTTTATAGTGTGTGAATATGTGTTTATTTTGAAAAGAGTTTTTGTTACACCCCATTTAAAAAAAAAAAAAAAAAAAAAAAAAAAAAAAAAAAATTCATTGTATGAAACTTATAAAGTAAACGTGAAAGGATTTCATATGTTAAAAAGAAGAGTTAAGAGTTTTTATGAAATTATGAAAGACTGTTGTTTCAGTATTTAGAAGTAAGAGGATTAGAAATATAACTATTCTTGGATATCTTAGATATTAGATTATAAATGCTTTTATTTTTTGGCTTGGGAAAAAGAAAAAAAAATTGTAATTTGAGAAAGTTAATAAGTTGAAATTTAGAAGTTGTAATTTGAATTGGAACTTGTATTTTGAGTTAGTAATTGTATTACGTACAAAATCGTTAGAATATACATTTTGGTTCTTAATGTTAAAATTGTTAATATTATTCCTTTAAACTCTTTTTAAATTGAGAGAAAAAAAAAACCTCTTGTTTTGAACAAGTAAAGGGTAAGAAGAACCTTATGATAGAAGTACTGAAATTTTACTTTACTGACTATGTTAAAAGGGTTTTTTAAATCAGTTAGTGAAGGATTGTATTGCTATATGTCTGTGTAGAATACAGAGATTATATATTATTAAGAATAGTTTGAGTGTTTGTTTTATTATTGTGTTAAAATTCTTTTAAGTAACTTATTGTATATAAAAGGTTTAAAAGTGTTTGGTTTTATTAGTGTATTAGAATTCTTTCTTAAGAATATCCATATATATAAGGAAAATATATATATTAGTATTGTTGGTTATCCATGTGAACATGAGAGAGCGAATTTTTATTGGAAGTACCTGTGATGTTTCAAACTTTTTATCTATTCTGATTGTGTTAAAAGAAAATTCATAATGAAGGTACTGGTTTGTTATAAAATTGTTGGAGTGCTTATCAGTAATCTTAGTATTATTATATAACGGTGTGCAATTGCAATGTGTGTATTGTGTACTGTATTTATTATGTTTGTTGTGTGTTATGCTGAATCCCTTCCATGGTAACGAAGTACTTTCTGATAAATGTTTTGATTTTTTAAATTTAAAATTTTATTAATTTTGGAGTAGGGATAGCATTAACTCCGAATTTCACTATGATTGTGCACCCGAGTGTGGAAATTTTTCCCTTAAGGAAAAATTTATATGGGGCATGGAGGGACTGTGACGTTTTATCTGAGGACTCAGAGACCAGATGCCCCTAACGAAATAAACATCTTTAAATTGGAACCTCCAGATGCCTGCTATAACTTCACATGTCACTGATTCACCAAAACAGATGGAACATGTAAACAGTTTTAATCATGTAAATATCTGGAGAAAAAGTGCTGCGTAGAAAGGTTATAAACTGAACTTGTTGACTAAGATGAGTCAAGACCTCACGTGGGGTATCTAGGAGATAAACTGATCTCAGAAAAACAAGGCCCCGTAGAGAGGAGAGTATCTGCTGTGACACGACCCCAGACGGTCGAGTTCTCGGTCCTGTCGAAAGGAGCGTCTCGCTCCGAAAAAGATTAACTTTTTGCCGTGTAAATATTACGTGTGCTTGTTATGTGTGTGTCCCGTGTCGTCTAATAAAACTCTGAAAAAAAAAACGAACGCAAGTTCTTTAAATTTCTAATTAAGAATCTTTCTTAAGTGAGTTCTTATACGACGGTACAATAGTAGTAGGATTAAAATATCAGTGTCATCAGCTACTACAGTGACATGTCTTTCCTGGGCCATGTTTAAAGCTTCTCTGACGATTGCCTTGTCTGCATCACCTTCTGCATAAATGACGGAATGACCCCTTTCTTAAAAAAAATTCCCAGGCATATCGGTAAAGCGTAGTTTGTTTGTAGAGTAGGAAATAAATTTGTTTATTACGGGTGAACTTTCCTCAAAGAATACTACAACAGACGGCTACTTCATACGTAATGCATGCTACATATCTTTTATATTTGATTTTTCATACCCATCAAAAGCTATTGTCACTTTTCCATAACTTCTGTTGACATACAATTCATATTGCCTTATGAAATTGCCAAATGCTGCGCAGAAGCGGACCATGGTAACTGGTGGATGAATGCACCACCATCTAGAAGGTAGTAAGTAGTTTTCTGGGAATTAGACCGGTACTTTTTATTGGCATTCATGCTATCTAATGAGTGTGCCAATGATAATTATTTCGTTTTCTCATTTGCTATGTAGTATGGTCAAATAACGAAGTTGGTAGAATGGATAATGCGTAATAGAAAAACTCTCTTGTATCTTGAGCGCTATTATTCAGGGAGAAACAAGCAAGCATCCTCTGTGTTAAAATATGAGAATCTATATGGTGAGTCTCACCAGTAATAATAATTCCTTTTTCAATACTTTCATGGTTACTGCTCGGTCTCATTTCAATAAAGTTTCACTTTTAAAACATTTACCGGTCAGTTTATTTTGAATGCTTCTTCCAATGATGTCAGCATTTTCTGCAGTTATTTTGTTTTTACTATGTGTAATTCCAATTAAAAATATTCAATAAATCAGTTGATGTAGCAGTAAATGGATTGTGGTCTTTAAAAAATCGCATTACCTTTTTCATATCTTCGAAATCTCTCGCCATCCTTGCATCAGTTAAATCAGTATGTTGTTCCCTGCCAATACATGAAACATTGGTCAGCAAACTCATTGCACATGCAACTTCACTACATCTAGAATGGCTCAAAATCCAAGTTGCACGTTGACTTTCTGTCATACCTCCTCCATTAGTTATAACAGAACGACTTTTAGTGCATTTCATGAGCGTTTTCTCAATGTGCATATCGGTCCAAACACCAGACCACTTCCTGTCCTTTTTTCGTACAGAAAAGTGGCCTATATTCAGCATTTTATAGACTTCTGGTTTCGTTGTTTTTGGTTCCCGTATTTGTTGAAGGTATATTCTTGCACATTTAGCATAATTGTTATGACCTGAACTCGCAAAAAAAGGTAGTATATGCTCAACCGCATGTAAGTGCATTTCAAAATTTCCTGATCGCTCAGCTGAAATAAATGTTTTTTACAAAATCCACCATGTTCAGATACAACAGTCAGAGTTTAGCAGTACGGATTTGTGATTTAAGAAGGTTCTTCCTTTCATGTATTAGTGTTGAAAGTTTGTGAAGGCCAGGATTTGAAATAACTTCCTCTGCCTTGATATCACAAAGAGCACTTTTGGAAAAGATTAATAAATTTTTCAAGATTCAAATCATCATTTGACTCCACTTCCATTGCATCACCAGTAGTTCATTGACTTTTTGAAGCAATCTCGCTAAAATCTAAATCTGTAGTAACTTTAATTGGTAGGTTTGCCTATAGGGTCATGTAGGTATCATTTTTCAAAAGCCACCCCCCCCCCCCCCTAGTTGATCATTATCAGAGTTGGGCAAAATACATCAAAAAATCATTTTCGATACAAAATACAAAATACATTGGTTTGAAACCCTAAAATACAAATTACAAAATACTTTTCAAAATTGAAAAATTCCAAATACAAAATACATGTATTTTCAAAATATATTTAAAATACAAAGTACATTTTGAAATTTTATGGATGCAAAGTATTTTCTTTAGAAGGTAATTTTGCAGTTTTAGGGGGAAGGGGAGGGGGCGTTTTCATTCTCCGGGAGAGGATGTTCTCAATGGATATATACCCCTGAATTCATCACTGGTTGTGAATAAGTAACTGCATGAAAATTACTTAAACATTCATAACATAATGAATATCTTCATTTTTTATACTATAAAACTGTATTTAAATATATTAATACTATGTTTGTAAATTCTTGCAGAACTAATAATAATTTTTAATTAGAAATGGTTAGTTATTTTTTTTATAAGACTGGATACATTAATATCTTAAAAAGTAGTTTCTTGATATTTTTTTCAATTAACTTAAAAGCCAAATATTAAACAATTTGAAATGATACAACACAGTACAATGAACATTAATCTCGATTTTCAAACTTTTAATACGTAAATAGCTAGATGAGTTAATAATGAATCAAAGTGTTTGATTATCTATACTACTATTATAAAGAGGAAAAAATTGTTTATTTGTAGGAGGTAAGCTCTGGAACTACCAAACCGACTCCAAAAGTAATGGTATCAAAATGATAATGTTAATCCAACTTAGAACATAGGCTATATCTTATGCCAGTGCCACTACCCCAAAGGGGGTGTAGGAGCAAAAAACGTTCTAAAAATGCGATTTTAGCGTTGCTGAAGGGCCTAGAAATAAGAAATTTTGAATATTAGTTACTTATAAGATATAAATGATGTTTAAGAACAGTTCTTAAAAAATTCGAAATTTAAAAGGGGTGAAAATGCACAAAAAGCGTTCTAAAAAACGTTCTAAATGGTAGTTTCTACACAATCTCAGGAAATACCAAACCGATTAAAAAAATATTGGCGTCAAAATGATGGTGACAACGCTTGCTCTAAGATAGGCTATGTTTTATGTCGGTGCCACTACTCTAAAGGGGGTGTAGGAGCAAAAAACGTTCTAACAATGCGATTTTAGCGTTACTGAAGGGCCTAGAAATTTGAAATTTTGAATATTAGTTAATTATAAGATAAAAATGATGTCTAAGAACAGCTCTTAAACAATTCAAAATTTAAAAGTTGTGAAAATGCACAAAAAGCGTTCTAAAAAACGTTCTAAATGATAGTTTCTACACAATCTGAAGAAATACCAAACCGATTTAAAAAATATTGTGTCAAAATGATGGCGAATACGCTTGCTCCAAGATAGGCTATGTTTTATGTCGGTGTCACTACCCCAAAGGGGGTGCAGGAGCGAAAAACTTTCTAAAAATGCGATTTACGTGTTACTGAAGGGCCTAGAAATATGAAATTTGAAATATTAGCTACTTATTAGATATAAAGGATTTCTAAGAACAGTTCTTAAACAATTCGAAATTTAAAAGGGGTGAAAATGCGCGAAAATCATTCTAAAATTCGTTCTAAATGGTGGTTTCGACACAATCTCAGGAAATACCAAACCGATTTAAAAAATAATCGTGTCAAAATGACGGTGACAACACTTGCTCCAACATAGGCTATGTTTTATGTCGGTGCCACTACCCGAAAGGGGGTGCAGGAGCAAAAAATGTTCTAAAAATGCGATTTTTGCGTTCCTGAAGGGCCTAGAAATATGAAATTTGAAATATTAGCTACTTATTAGATATAAATGATGTCTAAGAACAGTTCTTTAAAAAATCGAAATTTAAAAGGGGTGTAAATGCACAAAAAGCGTTCTAAAAAACGTTCTAAATGGTAGTTTCTACACAATCTCAGGAAATACCATACCGATTTAAAAAATATTGGCGTCAAAATGATGGTGACAACATCTCGAAGATGGGCTATGTTTTATGTCGGTGCCACTACCCCAAAGGGGGTGTAGGAGCAAAAAACGTTCTAACAATGCGATTTTAGCGTTACGGAAGGGCCTAGAAATATGAAATTTTGAATATTAGTTACTTATAAGATATAAATGATGTCTAAGATCAGTTCTTAAATAATTCGAAATTTAAAAGGGGTGAAAATGCACAAAAAGCGTTCTAAAAAACGTTCTAAATGGTAGTTTCTACACAATCTCAGGAAATACCAAACCGATTTAAAAAATATTGTGTCAAAATGATGGTGAATACGCTTGCTCCAAGATAGGCCATGTTTTATGTCGGTGTCACTACCACAAAGGGGGGTGCAGGAGCGAAAAACGTTCTAAAAATGCGATTTACGTGGTACTGAAGGGCCTAGAAATAAGAAATTTGAAATATTAGCTACTTATTAGATATAAAGGATTTCTAAGAACAGTTCTTAAACAATTCGAAATATAAAAGGGATGGAAATGCGCGAAAATCGTTCTAAAAAACGTTCTAATGGTGGTTTCTACATAATCTCAGGAAGTACCAAACCGATCTAAAAAAATAATGGCATCAAAATGATAGTGACAACCCTTGCTTCAACATAGGCGATGTTTTATGTCGGTGCCACTACCCCAAAGAGGGTGCAGGAGAAAAACGTTCTAAATTGCGGCTTTTGCGTTACGGAAGGGCCTAGAATTGTGAAATTTGGAATGGTAGTTAGTTATAAGATATCAATGATCTCTAAGGGCATTTCCTAATAAAATCGAAATTTTAAAGGGCGTCAAAATGTGCAAAAAGCGTTGTAAAACACTTTCTAAATTGCAATTTCTATGCAATCTCAGGAAGTTCTTAACCGATTTCACATATAATAGTGTAAAAAGGATTGTGACAGATCTTGCTCCAAGATAGGCTATATTTTATATCTCTTTCCACTATCACAGAGGAGATGCAGGAGCAAAATGCGCGAAAAGCGTTCTAAAAACGTTCTAAATGCCGATTTGTCGGCAATATCTCAGGAAGAATGAATCTGATTTCAAACGTAATGGTAGGAAATTGATGCTGACAGCCTCTGCTCTAACATAGACGCTGTTTTATGTCGGTATCACTATCACCAAGACGTTGCAGGAGCAGAAAAGCGTTCTAAATTTCGATTTTTGTGATCGGTAGGGGCTAGCAACTTAAAATTAGGCAAGGTACATATTTATTAGCTATAAATGATCTTTAAGAACAGTTTCAAAAAAATTGGAAATTTAAAAAGGGGTGAAAATGCGCGAAATGCGTCCTAAAAACGTTCTAAATGGTAGTCTCTACATAAACTCAGGAAATACCGAACCGATTCCAAAAGTAATGGTATCAAAATGATGGTGTTCGCCCAACTTAGAGCATAGGCTATATCTTATGTCGGTGCCACTACCCCAAAGGGGTGCAGGACCAAAAAACTTTCTAAAAATGCGATTTTTCCGTTACTGAAGGGCCTAGAAATATGAAATTTGGAATATTAGTTACAAGATATAAATGATGTCTAAGAACAGTTCTTAAACAATTCGAAATTTAAAAGGGATGAGACTGCACAAAAAGTGTTCTAAAAAACGTTCTAAATGGTAGTTTCTACATAATCTCAGGAAATACCGAACCGATTCCAAAAGTAATGGTATCAAAATGATGGTGTTAGTCCAACTTAGAACATAGGCTATATTTTATGTCGGTGCCGCTACCCCAAAGGGGGTGGAGGAGCAAAAAACATTCTAATATTGCGATTATTGCGTTACTGAAGGACCTAGAAATATGAAATTCGGAATATTAGTTACTTATAAGATATAAATGTTGTCTAAGAACCGTTCTTAAACAATTAGAAATTTAAAAGGGGTGAAAATGCGCAAAAAGCGTTGTAAAAAACGTTCTAAATTGCAATTTCTATGCAATCTCAGGAAATACTGAATCGATTTCAAATATAATGGTGTAAAAATGATAGTGACAGATCTTGCTCTAAGATTGGCTATATTTTATATCTGTTTCCACTACCCCAGAGGAGATGCAGGAGCAAAATGAGCGAAAAGCGTTCTAAAAACGTTCTAAATGCCGATTTGTCACCAATATCTCTGGAAAAATCAAACTGATTTCAAAAGTAATGGTAAGAAATTGATGCTGACAGCCTCTGCTCTAACATAGATGATATTTCAAGTCGGTATCACTATCACCTAGACGTTGCAGGAGCAAAAAAGCATTCCAAATTTCGATATTTGTGATAGGTAGGGGATAGCAACTTAAAATTAGGCAATGTACATATTTATTACATAAAATTATCTTTAAGAACAGTTTCGAAAAAATTGGAAATTTAAAAAGGGGTGAAAATGCGCGAAAAGCTTTCTAAAAACGTTTTAAATTGCGATTTTTACTCAATCTCATGAAATTTCAAAGCTATTTCAAAAGTAATGGTTGCAAATCAATGGTGACAGTCCCTGCTTTAACATAGGTTATATTTTATGTTGCTGTCAGTACCATCTGAGGGTTGCAAAAGCAAAACATGTTATAATTTTCGTTTTTTGCATAGCCGAAGGGTTTAACACTTTGAAGTATGGTATGTTATTTACTTACAAGATGCAACTGCTTTCTATGAACTGTCGAAAGAAAATTTCAAATTTAAAAAGATGAAGTGAGGGAAAAGCGTTATAAATTACAATTTTTATGTAATCTTATCAAATACCAAACCGATTAAAAACATAATGATAACAAATTGTTGGTGATAGAACCTGCTCAAACATAAGCTATATTTTATGTCTGTGCCACTACCACCAGAGGGTTGCAGTAGATAAAAGCTTTCTAAATTGCGATTTTTGTGATACTGAAAAGGCTAGAAACTTTAAATATGGCATGATAGTTACTTATAAAATATAAATGCCCTCGAAGGACTGTTGAAAATAAATTCGAATTAAAAAGGGGTGAAGTGAAAAGGAGGTGCGAAAAGCATTCTAAAACAGTCCTAAATTACGATTCCTACGCAATCTCAGGGAATATAAACCAAATATAAATGTAATAGTTGCGAATCAATGGTAACAGTCTCTGATCTTACACAGGCTATATTTTATGCCGATGATTCTTCCACCTGGGATTTACAGAAACAACAAACGCTCTAAAAAAGGCCTTTAAAAGATTTCTAAATTACGTTTCTGTGGAATATTTGGAAATAACAAACCAATTTCAAAATTAATGTTGGCAAATTAATGGTGACAGTTCCTAATTCAACATAGCCCTTTATGTTGAGAGAGGTGGTAGGACTTGGAATTTGACATGATGGTTAATTTTAAGATGTAAGAAGATGGTTTCTAAAAAATTCAAAACTTCAAATGAATACTGAAATGAGCGTATTAATTGAGCATAAAAGTTTCAAAACATTTTCTAAATTATTACTTATTTAGTTTTATTTCGTTTTATTAATTTAAGTCTCATTTCTGCCTTATCCAGTGTAACAATGATGTTTAATCAAACTGTGTTTTAAATAGTATTTTTTTTAATTATTCCTAAAAGTAATAAGTACCTTTTAATAAAATAAAATATTACCTTTTAATAAAATAAAAATTTAGTTAGTACCTTTTAATAAAAATTAGACATATAAATATCACTTGGCATATTTCAAATATTACGCGAGCAAAGCCGCGGGGTTTGCTAGTTAGTTATAAAACTATACAAAATAAAAGTTTAATAATATTTTCGATTTTATTTTAAACAAACACATGCACACATCCACATATACATAATGATGTGTCTTTGTAAGATGGTATGTGCTTATGATTAACTGAATTAATCATATTTATATATCTATATATACAGGGTGTTTCATAAAAGGTGGGCAAAACTTTAAGAGGTGTATGTACAGTACACATCCAAACAAACAACTTTAAGCAAAGATTGCATGGTCGGAATTAAAACGAAAATGTGCTAGAGGACGTCGAAGGTGATTGTGAGAATACTTCTCACAGTATTTAAATTTGGTTTAATTTTATTCCCTTTCAGCCTTTTTTTTTTTGCATCGATGTCTATTTAAACTCAATCTTTACGCCGCGATGTTGACGCTTTTATCCCTCACCGTAAAGCAAGTTCATTTTTCACCGCCGATATTCATATCTGCGTTGGGAGCGAATCGGCAGCTTGCGCATGCGCACTCAGCTATTTTAGGAGCACATTTCTGGAGCTCTCGTATCGATGGAGACAGCTTGCATTATGATGACGTCATTGAAATTTATGCGCCGCCCTCTTTTGACGCCGATCGCTGACAGGAGAATCGTTTGGTTTCGTTTTCCAATCAGTGAAACATTTTGAATTCTGCAGCTTGTAATTCGATTTTCATTAATTTCCCGTAAATGTTAATTTAGCTAATCAATTTAAATTCTGCCTTTTAATTACTTTGTCAACCCCGTATTCCTCATTTAAAAACTAAAACTCGTTAATTTTTAATTCAGAATTTGGTTTGATGTTGTCTGCAAAAGATGTAGTCTTTTAACGTAGTTTTAGCGGAGCGCCAGCCCGCTGGCCGGCCGTTCGAATGCCGTGCCGTTCTTTTTGGCCGAATGAGTTTGATATTTTATTTAAGTGGATGTGTTTTTTTTTCAAAGTTTAATCCTTTAAAGTTGTGCTGCTCTCATTAAAAGGAATCCCATGGATTTATTCCGTGTTGGCTGCTATTTTTCTTCTTAAAAGATTAGTTCTTCTATTTTAAAATGGTGACCAGAAGCAAGTATTTTCATAACCTTCTATTGCTACTAACGTAAGAAATAAAGAATATTTGTTTTCATCAAATTGCCTCTTCATTGTCTACATTTCAAGTAAGAACTCTCCAGTTTTATTATTTCATTAACAATCAATAATAATTTATTAAAAGACCTTCGCAATTTGTTCTAAACCACTTAAACGGTCATTTTATTATCGTCACAGTGATGTTATACGAGGCAGCAACAAACAAAGATTAAGTGACAAAAGAAAGTTGGGAAACCGTTCTCTGTACAATCGTTGGGCCTCTGAGCGATTTCCATTTGCAGTTCTCTAGATAAAATGCATATCAGCCTTTTCCCTATTAGTGAAGGACAGCATCTTACGGTACGTTCAAACCGCGATTGACAGTTGCACAGTCGGATGAGGTGCTTTTATGTATTAATCTAGGCGAAATTTTGCATGCGCATTATTCTTCTTCCTTATATCACATTTACATGCTATTAGTGTCGTTCTTCTCGTAACTCGCAACAGGAATGGAGCTTTAACGTTTGCATGGACCAAGTTTCTAAATGCGCCAGCAGCTTTGCATTTTATTTCCGACCATGCATTCTTTGATAAAAATTGTTCATTTGGATGTGTATCATCACCTCTTAAAGTTTTGCCCATCTTTTATGAAACACCCTGTATATGTTTGTGTATATATATTCTATATTAGTAGGTTAAAATTTCCTTCTGAAAAGGTTCTATTTTCGTTTTTGATCGAAACTCTGAAAAGAATCCAAATGTACAATTTAGGCCTGAAAAACTTGCTCAGTTAATTTATATCACCGCCGTGTTAATTATTTCATAAACACTGTACAGTAAAACCTCTCTAAAGCGACCATGCTCCGTTCTAATAAAAATGGGTCGCTCCAAGAGGTGGTCTCTTAATGGAGGTCATGTTTAAATATAGATTTTAATGGTTGAAAAAATGTAACAATTAATGTTGCTAAAATTTATTTTTCACATTAGGAAAAAATATGAAAATTTAAGTATCAAAACAAAAGTTAATTACTGCAGAGTTTAGAAAATGAATACATTGACGTTTGTTGTGATTTTACTGTTTTATCTTTTATAACTTTTATTTCCAAGTCCTTTCGAAGTTCAGTAAATAAATGCAATTTTTTTTTTTTTTTGGACGGGAACAAATAATGACGATTTCATTAATTTATCTATTTCTTGAGAGTATCCTGACAGAATAAGGCAGGGGAGTTTATTGACCGTCATTCTTAATTTGTCATCAGATTTAAATCCATTGCCTAAAAAGGGCACAAAGGGGTTTAAACACTTAAAAGTTACAGGAATAAAATATATATAAAAAAAATCTAAACTTAGTTTAGATGATTGATGAATAATGCGCTCTTCGGAATTATTTTTCTAATAAAACCTTCTTCAAGCGACCAGAAAAAAATGAAATTTGTTTCATTTTCTTCAAAGAAATGGGTCGCTCATGGAAGGAGTTCAACTGGGATGGTCTCTGAAAGGAGGTAAAATTAGTATTGAGCCTATGGGAATAAATTTTGTTCCATGAAAAAATGATTGTTCAGGGAGGTGGTCGCTTAATGGAGGTGGTCGAACAGAAAGGTTTCACTGTATATTATAAAGCAAAAAAGATGTCCCCGAATAACTGCATCATATCAGTAGTAATAACGACCAAAACCAAGACAAAAAAAAATTATTGGAGTTTTATAACTTCTAAATATTGCACAAATTCCAATTTTTACACTGTCAAACAGAAAAAAAGGACTTTCACATACGATTTCTTTAAAAACTGTATTTCGATTTATCGAGCTTTTATGAATTTAAAAAAAAAAAAAAAAAAAAAAAAAAAAAAAACATGCTTGAATTTTTTAAAACCCATCTCAAAAAGAATTGTGCGACCCAATTACGGAAGAGACCCATTTGCATTCAAAACAATGAAGTAACTCAGAATTTGTTTATTTCCGGGTACCTATCCCCTTGCCAAATTGCCAAACTAAATTAAAATGTCACAAATGAATAATAAATAAAACGCGAATCTAACAGACATGTAATTTAACTACACACTTAAATACTGAAATAATCAAAATAAAAAGTCTGCGATAAATGATAGTCTTTTGTGATTACCCGCTGTCCACATGTTGCTAATAAGAAAGTATCAAAAATACTTTTGGTGTAGTTGGTTGACAATCTGAGAAAATATACTCAATGTAAAAAATCTGTAAGTTTTCAATTGAAATGGATTTTCATCTATTTTGTGTACACCACGTAGCATACCAGGCATCATCTGAGTTAGATAGATAGCTGGTCTATATTATAAAACATGACCGCGAGTAACGCTGATGTCACATTGACCATGGCAACGATCTTATTAATAAATTTCTCTTTTTATCAAACCTATTAACTTCTAAACATTGTATACAATTTTAAGTTTTACACCGTTGAATTGAGAAAAAATGTACTTTCAAATGCAGTTTTTTGAAAACTATTATAATTTACGGATTTGTTATAGTTTTAAAAAAATATGCAGCATGATTTTTTTTTAATCCATCTCTATCGCGTGTACTTTCATTGCGGAAGATTAACTCGTTTGTCCGTAAAACATGTAAATAAGTTCAACATTATTTTCACACTAATATATTCGATAACGAAATTAAAACTACATCAAAAATAAACAAATAAATAAAACACAAATTTAACAATCGAACTGACACTGAAATAATCGGAACAAAAAAGGCGGCTATATAAGAACTCTTTGATGATTTCTTTGGCTATACGAAAGTATCGTTTTTAATAAATTTCGAAACTTTATTTGATCATATAATTAATATTTTTCATATAAAATTGCTTTTTGGTGTTGCTATCGGGAAATCTAAAAATCTATTAGAGTTTTCACTTTTGTTCTGTACACCAGGCAGTATCTTCTAAGTCAGTGTTAGATTGCCATATGTAAAATAAAAGATGAAATGTCAAAATGTTTTGGATTACAAAGTCATGGTATAAATGCTTAATTCGAACAATGCCAGGTCCGCATTTAAAAATCCAGTATTTAATATACTTAATGGTAAATACAGTTAATAAATATTTGCATACTATTTGTATAAATTGAATTATTTTTATATTAAAGTTCGATCACAATTAAACTAATATCAAAGGTATGATAAGTCATACAAGAACCTCGATTGAATGAATACCAAAAAAATAATAAAAGTAATGTTAAAATAGACATAATGGTATAAGACTAAAATATTACCTTTAAATCGGTTTTGAAATCTGTTTTATCCTTCAACTTATAATCGAACATCTTATTTATTCAACCCTTAATTTTGAATGTTCCCTTATTTTTTTATTATCAGTCACAGATATTATTTAAAAATATATCATGTCGAATAGTCACACATTATTGTGTTATCATAATTAATTCTCTTAGAAAATTTTTATTGGGAACATTTAGCAGTATTATCCATCCTTTCACGAGCTTCTGTAGTAAACAACTGCATTACATTTCAAATGTATTTTGAATAGGCAGCAAAACTATGAGTAACCCTTCCTGTCTATCACACAACTTTTTTGTAATTCCCATCGAATGTTAGGAAATATAAAAACTATTATTGTAACTACTCAGTAAAAAGGCTTCTGCAAAAGTAAACATCCGACTCATTAATATTCTTATCGTACATCACCCAAGTGTTAAACAATGTGTTCATATAAACTTCCAAAAACTAATTCGAAGACTATTCAAAACAGACAAGCATGTGTTTCCCTGTTGCAACTCTCTGATCTGCGGTTTAAACACTACAGCTTGAAATCTGGAGAAATGTATTTTGAGTATTTTGAAAATACAAAATACTTTGAAAAAGCATTCCAAAATGCATTACCAAAATACTTTTGTTTCGTCGGTTTAAAATACAAAATACAAATTACAAATGTATTTTGAAAATGTATTTCAAATACATGTATTTTCGATACTGCCCAACTCTGATCATTATAAACATTTTGCTTTTAAAAACCAATATCATACTCTTTTTAAGCATTAAATTTTCGGTGATTTGATACCCCACATAATTTTTAATTTTTTTTTTAATTTTTCATATTTTTTCAAGATGGCTGCCAAAAAGCGCATTTTGCGCAACAGTACGAATGTATATTTTTAGCATGTTCATTAGGAGAGTGTTACCTGCCATTTACAAAAGGAATAATTTTTGTTCCAATTAGTTCCACCCAGAGTTGGACAAAATACATCGAAAAAACATTTTCGATACAAAATACAAAATACATTGGTTTTAGAACCTAAATTACAAATTAAAAAATCCCTGCCGGCTCGGGCCTACAGGCGGAGGTAGATTTCGAAGTTAAGTACTAAATTAACCAACAAAATTTAAAACAAGATTAGAGATAAACCCTGTTCCTCCACTAAGAATGAGCTCTAGAGAGCTAAACATTTTGTGAAAATTCTAATATACACAAATACACACACGCATGCATATGGAATAGGTTTAAAAAATAGTTAAAGCAAATTCCGAGAACCTCCAAGTGATAAATAAGTTAATATTTCCATAGTCGGGTTTTTATCATGTTTTAATACGTTTCTTCAAACTCACATGACGTTACATATTCACCTGCTGAGGTCCATTTTATTTCCAATATGACGCAATATTTTGTTGTTGTTTTTTAATTCGTCAAACTATTTATTTCATTTTGAGTTTTCATGCGGAAATCTTGCTCTAGGAAACTTATGACGTAATATTCAATTTGTTTTCAATTCGTCAAACTATTTATTTTATTTAATTTTTCACGTGAAATTCTCGCAAAAGAAAAGCAATTGTTGTGGTGAGAATTTTATTGCTTTTTTTTTTAATTGTTGGCAACTGCAATAACGAAAAATATTTATTTTAGGTAGATTTCGTAAGAAATACTACCTATTGCAGTCGTTACCATGGTGCGACTTTTGAAAAATTCCTTCATAACTTTTCATTATAGGACCCCAGGAACCCAAAACCACCCCCACCTAAAAAGTTTATATATATATATATATATATATATATATGTATGTACTAAATTTTGTCCGCACGATAAAAGTCGCAATTATGCACGGATCGTCTTCAAACTCGCCAACAACTTTGAGATGGCTAATATCTCGGCGGGGATTGAAAATGGGCGAAATCGGCCCAAGAGGGTAGAAATGGGGAGGGTTCAAAATTTTGAATACTGTCTTAACATGATTCTGATAAAACCAGCTCTTACACAACAATGGCAGGAAAAAAATGAAAGTTTTTCGTTATGGCAGTTGCCAACAATTAAAAAAAAAACAAATAATAAAATTCTCACCACAACAATTACTTTTCTTTTGCAAAATTTTCACGTGTAAAATTAAATAGTTTGACAAATTGAAAACAAATTGAATATTACGTCATAAGTTTCCTAGAGCAAGATTTCAGCATGAAAACTCAAAATAAATAGTTTGACGAATTAAAAAAATATGTATATTGCGTCATATTGGAAATATAATGGACCTCAGCAGGTGAATTAACGCCATGTAAGTTTGAAGAAACGTATTAAAACATGATAAAAACCCGACTATGGAAATATTAACATATTTTAACACTTTAAGGTTCTCTGAATTTTTTGTAGCCATTTTTTAAACCTATTCCATATATATGTGTGTGTGTATTCGTGTATATTACAATTTTCCCAAAAAGTTTAGCTCCCTACAGCTCGCTCTTTGTGAAGAAACTGGGTTTTATCTCTAATGTTGATTTAAGTTTTGTTGGAGAATTTAGTACTTAACATCGAAATCTACCTCCGCCTGTAGGCCCGAGCCGGCAGGGATTTTTTTTCTGTTATTGTTGTGTAAGAGCTGGTTTTATCAGAATCATGTTAAGACAGTATTCAAAATTTTGAACCCTTTATTCAAAATAGACACGGCAAACTATTCATAATTCGTAAAAAGGACAACTGTGTCCTTTTTACGGCGAATCCACCTTTAGCCGGTATCACCAAATCGGGGAATCACCAAATAGGGTTAGTTGCTCTAAAAATTTGAGCTAACTTTTATGGGTCGAACAATATTCAAAAGTACCGACGATACCGGATAAAAGTGGCTTCACCGTAAAAAGGACATTGCACCCTGATTTTGATCTCGAATTACTTTAATTCACCTTTTAACTGATCCCTCAATGAAAGACAAAATCATGTGCAAAAATCTCAAACTTTGAAATTTAATAACTGTGTGAATTTTTGTAGTACAGATGTCAAACTTTTTGTGTTATATGTGTTATGATATGTGTAAACTTTTACTAAATATAACCATAGGGACTGGGGGACCGTATAAAAAGTTAGTTTTCGTAATTTTTATCAAATTTATTTTTGAATTTAAAAAAAGGCCACAGTATAAATATTTACCTCATTTGAAACGTTTTTGTAATTGGAACTATATGTCTAAGACCAACGGTTGAGAAATTAAAGGTCGGCGATAGATAACATATTGCATCCTGTATATTAAAAAGCAAAAAAGATGGCCGTGAGTAACTCTGTCATATCAATGGTGACAACGACCTAAATAAACATTTTTTTTTTAAATTTTGTAACTTCTAAATATAGCAATAATTGCAATTTTTACACACTGGAATAGTTAAAAAGTAATTCCAAATGCGATTTCTTTAAAAACAATCTCAATTTACACAGCTTTTAGGGATTTTAAAAAAAAATCAAGTTTTATTTTTTTTTAACTTATCCCGCAAATATTCGTGTGACCCAATTACTGATGGTTAACCCTTGCACTTAAAATAGCGATGCAATTCAGCATTTGTTTATTAATGTGTAATATTCCATAACGAAATTTCCAAACGAAATTAAAATCTCACCAATGCATAAATAAAACAAAAATTTAACAGACGTGTAATTGAACTACGCGTTTAAATACTGAAATAATCAAAATGACAAAGTTTGCTGCAAATAAAAAACACCTTTCTAAATTACCTGCTGGTATGTGGCTAATAAGAAAGTCTCAAAAATGCTTTTTTGGTGTAGTTGGTTGGAAATCCGAGAAAATATACCAAACTGAAAACAAGTTGATAGTTTTCGGTTAAAAAATTATTTTCATCTATATATGTTCTGTTTTCTGCACACTACACAGTATATCGGGCATCCTTAATCTGAGTCAGATCGCTGGTCTGTATTACAAAACAAAAACATACCCATTAGTAACGATGATGTCATATTGACGATGCAATGATCTCAATAATAAATTTATCTTTTCAGCAAATCCTCCAACAATTTGAAGTTTTACACCGTCGAATAGAAAAAAGTACTTTGAAATGCAATTTGTTTGAAAACTATCTTAATTTACAGATTTGTTATGGTCTTTTTAAAAAAATTCGAGCATGATTAAAAAGAGAAAATCTATATCACGTGCAGCCCGATTGGGGAAGATTTACCTGTATGCACTTAAAATGATGTAGATAAGTTCATTATTTGTCCCTGGTATATTCTATAACGATATTAAAAGTTCATCAAAAATAAATAAACAAACAAATTTAACCGATATATAATCGAACTACCACTGAAAAAGGTAGAATAAAAAAAAGCTGCTACAATTAGTGAATTCTCTGACGATTTATTTGGCTATTAATACTTGAAATGTAGCTAATGCGAAAGTACCTTTTTTAATAAATATCAAAACTTTGTTCAAATTCATAATTTATATTTTCATATAAAATTGCTTTTTTGTATTGTTAGTGAAAAAAAAATTAAACGTAAAAAAATGTATTAGAGTTTTTAATAAAAAATGATTTTCATATAGTATGTTTTGTACTCCAAACAGTATGTTCTGTAAGATAGGAAGCAAGAGTTAGCTTCGCATGTGTAAAATAAAAAATGAAATGTCAAAATGTTTTGAAATGTAAAGTCAACCTTGTAAACGCTAAACTATAATAAAGAAAAGTCCGTATTTAAACATCCAATATGTAGTATACTCAATGTAAATACAGTTAATGGGCATTTGCATACTTTATGAATAAATTGAATAACTTTTATATTAAAGTTTAATCCCAATTAAATGAATATCAAAGGTATGGTAAATCATATTAGAACCTCTACTGAATAAATATTAAGAAACTAGGAAAAATGTTAAAATCGATATATGATGGCATAAGACTAAAATCTTACATTTAAATAGGTTTTGAAATTTGTTTTATCATTCAAAAATTTAACCTATAATCGAACATCTTGTTTTATACTGCTGGTATTTTCCTTTAATTTTTTTTTGTTATCATCAACAGAACATTAAATATATTTTATGTCCAATTGCGCACATTGTGTGTCATTATAATTAATCCTCTTGGTAAATTTTCATTGGGAGATTTAACAGTATTTCCATGAGCCTCTGTGGTAACTAACATCATTACACGTCTAAATGTATTTTAAATAGGCAGCACCTGCCTATGCAACAGTTTTCCCACAAAAAATTTTTGTAATTCTCATTGAATGTTATGAATTGTAAAACTATTTTTGTGACTACTCCACAAAAAAAATGCTTCTGCAAAAATAAACATCCGATTCATCAATATGCTAATCGTACATCGTATCAAATGTTAAACAATGTGTGCATATAAACTTCCAGAAACAAATTCGAAAACTATTCAAAACAGACAGGCATGTGTTTCCCTCCTGCAAATCTAGGATATGCGGTTTGGATACAGCAGCTTGAAATTTTGAGGAATGTATTTTGAGTATTTTGAAAATACAAAATACTTTGAAAAAGCATTCCAAAATACATTACCATAATACATTTGTTTTGAAGGCTTAAAATACAAAATACAAATGTATTTTGAAAATGTATTTCAAATACATGCATTTTCGATACTGCCCAACTCTGGTTCCACATCTAACGCTATTTCTACTGTACTAATAGAGTTGATAGCTACTCCAAAAAGCAGGTATTATGACGCATGACACTTTATGATAAGGGACTAGAAGTTCTGTCTTAATGAAGCTAAGCGTAAGGTGTGGAAAGAGATTAGTTATCATTTCTTACAAAATACTTACTCTCCTTATTTGCTACAAAGCGTTCAAGATGCACTCAGCATTATCTTATCATCTTTGATAACAAGATCACGGCAGAGAGCTTTCATTAGAATATATCTCACAGCACTGGATAACCTAAGAGAGCAAACAGATAAGGTCAGAAAAAATTATTATTTTCGTGATTCTAAATATTCCTGACGATAACTTTTACTATAAGATATGAGTTCAAAACATTTTCCAACATTTTTTGTTATCTTGCATCTTTATAGCGTATTACTTTTATCAAGTAATCTTGATAGATAAGCATCTTACGATATTTTTTTTATCGCAGTTGGCATAACTTTTCATTTTGAATGATAAAAGTTAAAAGGGATGGAAAACCATACCTCACGCATAGAGTATGAAACCCTTTCCAACTCTTCCAGAATACGTATTGTAATGAAACTTCATCTTTTGATTCAGTGGGAGGAAATAGCTAAATAACAAATTCAGAAAACGCATAACACAGTTTAAAATCTAGTTTTAGCAATTACTGCCGGTACTACTTAATTCGAGACATTTTGCCAAATTATACAAATGGAAGTATGTTGCCATTCTAAAATTTTAAGACAGAAAATTTAATGAATTTAAATTAAAAAAATCCTTAAAGAATAGGGTTACTTTAATGATTACGTTCTCTTATGGCGTAGCGACATACAAATATAAAATTTGATTTATTTAGATGATTTCGGGCAAAATAATACTAATAGTTTACGTATTTAAACGCATAATTATTAAATTAAACCATAAACAAACAGACATTTTTAAGATATCGTATTTGTGAATAAAATGTAAGTATTTTAAATGTAATAAACAAATTTATTAAGGGATACAATAAATATCAATGATAATGGAATATTATAAGGAACCTAATGCTCTTTATTTAAAAAAAAGTAGACAGATAGAACTATAAAATGCATATAAACATTAGATATAGGCTTGGAAAAAAAAATAAAAAAAAATAAAAATTTGGAGTAATTTTAAATAACAAAAGAACAAATAAATTAATTAGTAAAAAATTAATAATTAGTCGGATGTGCCAATTCAAAAACTCTCTTCTATTTCATACATGTCAACAATTCAAAATTTGCTATCACAGTGCCAAAATTAAACGACAATCTATGCCCATCATGAATATTCTAAAGGTATAGGTTCGTTGAAATGTGTGCATTTAAAAAGGAGATAAAAGCATCGCATTTTTCAAACAAATCATTGAATTTCTGCAACCCCTCCCCCCTCATATTACATGTCTGCAACCAAAACTCCCAACCCAAAGAGCATAAATGCGACACCTGTTGTCAGTAATCACCCGAGACTAATAAGGATCTATTTATGTGAAAGAGTAACAGAATATGAAGTTTTATGAAATTCCGGGCATTAGTTTTTAAGATAATGCTATCGAGAAAATCGTGAAAAAAGCAGCATTGCAGCGCCACCTGTTATGTGATTTACACGAAAGCCTAATCAGAACTAACTTATGTCAAGGTCTAACAGAACAGGAAGTTTGATGAAATTCCGTGCATTAGTTTTTGACATATGGCTATTTCATCGTGCAAATCCCGAAAAATGTAGTCTAGCAGCTCCACCTGTTGCGTGCATTACAACAAAACAACAACTTATGTCAACATCCAACTGAACCTGAAGTTTGATGAAAATCCGTGCATTAGTTCTTGAGATAGAGCTAGTGCAGAAATCCTGAAAAATGCAGCATAACAGCCTATCTGTTGGGTGATTTACACCAAAAACTAATCAGCGCCAATTTATAACCAGTGACCCGGAGCCGAACAATTTTTGATGCTCCAGCTCCAGCTCCGCTCCTAGAGAAAATACTGTGGCTCCAGCTCCGGCTCCGGCTCCAACTCAGCTCCGACTTCGCGCTTTTGAGTTGCAGATTTTAATTTACACGTTTAATTTTTTGCTCACAAATACTTTCTACCTTCATTAAAGATCTGACAAAGTGCATTTTTCTTCTCATCAAACTTCAAATGCTTGTTCAGAAAGTTGCTTGTTGAAAAGAAGCTTGTTCATCTTTTAGCTTTTGCTTTTAAAATAGAAAGTTTGGTGGAATTTTAAACACAAAAATCTTAAATTTCTTCTACACTTTTCAAACAGCCAAAATTGTACAACTACACATGCAAACAACAGTCGGCAATATTTGTTTTCGAATAGTGTTGTCACTTAGTTCAAGTAGAAAGTAGAAGTAAAGTAGTGTTACCATGTTTCGAGAAGGTTTCCTTCTCTAATAATAATAATAAAAACCTAAAAAATGATATAATTAAAATACTGAATAATGATGTACAGTAGAAGATCTTTATAACGCAAACCTAAAAATGCAAGGTTGTGCGTTATATAGAATTTTGCATTATATGGATCACATTTCACACATCATTAAATTTACCTTATAAACACAACCATATAAATCTGAAACATACCAAAATACATTAGAGTATAATAAAACACTCATACTACAATATATATTAAAACACACATACACACATAAATAACGCCTGCATTCAACAGTTAAAAGTACATATAAATATTTTACAGACATGCATACAATAAATACAATAAACCCAACTGGAGTGAAAAATTAGCCAGAGCCAGGAATCGAACCCGGGACCACAGTATACAAGTCTGCTGCTCTAACCACTGAGCTACTCCGGCCGATGCCTGAGTCTGCAATTTCTCACTAATAAACTATGTTGTTTTTTACATTAGAGTATCTTTATACTGCACTTCTTGTCACCAGGAATTATCCAAATTACAAATTTTTGCATTATATGATCATTTTATATTGTTTATTTTATAAACATGGTCCAACTATACCTGGACCCAATCATTCATTATATTACTCATTTCCAAAAATATAATATTTATTGTAATAATAGCAATTTTTTTTCATTAAAAAGTTTTGAATTAAGGAGATAAAGTTGAATTAATGTATCAAATGTAGTTTTCTAGAGAGTAGCAATTTTTACGATGTGGGATTTCAGGTGCTTCTTACCTGCAAAATTCATTGTTTACATCTGAGAAGTTGTGCGTTATATGGAGAATTGCGTTTAATAGAATCGCGTTATAAAGATCTTCTACTGTAATTAAAATATTTTAAGCCTAGAAATTTAAAAAACTGGTAAAAAAAGATTTAAAAGAATATTAAAAACTAAAGGAGCCCTGGAGCTGGGGAAAATTTAAAGCTCCAGCTCCGGCTCCAGCTCCAGGAAAAACACAGCTCCGGAGCGCTCCAGCTCCGGGCTCCAGCTCCAGCTCCGGGTCCCTGTTTATAACAAGGTCTAACTGAATCTAAAGTTTTATTAAATTTCGTGCATTAGTTCTTGAGATAAAGCGCCCACAAAATTTGTGTCACATACGGACAAACAGACAGACAGACTCACTGACAGACATTTTCTAAACATAGTTAAATCGTGTTCAGGACCATCTGAAATGTATAAATCCCTCGAAAACCGGAAGTCGAAATTTTTCACCGAATTCAATACTTTCTTCTTGTAAAGATAGAAGAAAGTAAAAATTCGGATGCGTATCATCTGTTGTCCACATCTAAGGACAGCTACGGATATATTATATATCTCTCAGAAACATCCAATGCTTGATTTACTAATGTTTTTTCATTCTTTTATTATTCATTATTTTCATTGTTTTTTCAGCAATTTATTTTTGCACTGGATCGCGCTATTGGCGGACCCTTATGCGGCTACCATTGTGAAACATACCTATATCGTGTAAGAACGATTATGACTTTCACAACTACTACTAACAATGAAATATTGTTCCCCGTTTTTAATCGTGTGAATTATAGTGCCCTTCGAAGTTTTCTACGAGCTGCAGAGTGACCCTGTTTGCAGAGGTTGGATTGGTCCGAATTAGCTTATAAAGAAAACCTCTAAAAGCACTCTAAGAAGAAATATTCACAAGTATGAATATTCGGTGGGACCATACGAATAAGTATCCTTATAGAAATATGTATACAGGTGTCCCCCAAAAAGATTGAAACGAGCTTTTATTTTTTATGTGGTTCAGATACGTAGGCAAAATATAGTGTAAAAGTGTTCAAAATAATGTAAGAATTAAGATTGCATTCATGAAATAGTTCTTCAATTATTTTTAAAACACTTTCCCCTCGCTTTTTTTTTTTTAAACGCTATATTTATGAAATACCAAAAAAAGGCTCGACTTGAAAAGTACAAATATTACCCTAACTTGTTTATGGTGGCAAAAACGATGCATACACCTTAACCGATGCATGCATCAATAGACCTGATCAAGTCTATGGACCCCTTCGAAGTGGTTAAACTTATAGTACAACAGTTGTAAACAGTTAATGTGGTATGCAAAGATTACTACTTTGCAGTATTTTTGATTACTTGTTTGCCGTTAATTTGCAATAAATTTGATACAGCATAAATTTCACTTGCACGACAAGTTAGCTGCAAGTTCAAAGTGTGGTGACTTTTTTTAAAATATCTAGAAAGGGTGAGTTCGCGATTAGCTTGAAGCTAAGGACCCAGTATAAATATAAAATTGTTATACCAAAAGTTTTTACATCAATAATGAAAGATAGAAATTTATTTTCTTACCTTTCTGGTAAAGCAGACATACGCTGGTTTCCTTCTTGTGAAAACAACCTGTAATTTTTTATTTATTTAATAGATGTGGTGAATTGTGAAAAATATCTTCTTTGAATAATGTAGACGTAGAGAAAAAAATATTTAATTCTTGAAGAATGACTTGATTACAGGGTTCCACACTCACACACTAAAAAATATAAAGTAAAAGGTTAAATATGAATAATATGAGACTGATGACGTTGAAAAAACCAGTAGGAGACATTAGTCTTCCATAAGACAAAGAGCTAACGCACAAAAAAACCGTGCGTCTTGACCTCACAAAATCGGCCCTTCAAGTGAAGGAAGTAAAAAGGGGCCCACAAGAGTTAAAACAGAGTAAAAAAGTCTGGAAACAATAAAGCTGCTTAACAAGCAAAAAAAGTTCTAATTAAATGAGTCTATATGTTCAGAGAAGTTTTCTGGTGCTGCTATCTGTTGTCGCCTTTTTGAAACATAAGTCTTTTACACAATTGTTCGTTAGTCCGTGATCTTACGAGAACTTCGCTCAGGGAAGTGTCGCCATCTTGGAACATATTTCACAACTAAAAAAATGAAGACGCGTTGCACATGTCACAAGTAAATTGTCATTTCACAGGCGAGGTGATGTTGGACATAATATCACTTACACTGAGACGTTTTCCAACACCCCCGCTTTTTATGTCAAACCGACGAGCGTAAAATGTTTAACTTATTTCTCAAACACTCGAAATGAGGCTTAGGCAACGGCTTGGTGAGCACGTCTGCCAGCATTAACTTCGATGGGCAATAAGTTATTTTGATTATGCCATTCTGGCATAGATGTCTGATGTGGTGATACTTAACTTCCACGTGTTTAGTTCTTGTCTGTGCCTTTTCGTTTTCGATCAATCTTATGGCTGATAAGTTATCTTCGTACAATGTTACGGGTAGTTGTTGACATAGTTCGAGGTCATTTAACAAGTCTAATAACCACGAGATTTCTTGACATGCATTAGAGGCAGCGATATATTCAGCCTCCGTGGACGAGAGTGCTGTGCAACTCTGCTTCCTCGATGACCATGCCAATATATTATTTCCTAATTTAAACAAATTTCCAGTGGTTGATTTCCTGTCTATTCTGTCGTTCCCCCAATCGGCATCGCTATATGCCGTTAGGATTGGAGGTTTTGTTTTATCTATGACGAATTTAAGATCTTTGGTAGTAAGCAGATATCTAATTAATTTCTCGATAGCTTGCCAATCGACTTCCCTTGGGGATTCATTCCTTCTTCCCAGGATGTTAACGACTGATGCTATGTCGGGTCTAGTTAAAGTTGCAATGTATAGAAGCCCTCCTATAGCCTGTCTAAATTTTACGTTATCTCCCATTAGTTTCCCGTTTGGATCTAGATTAAAGTAGTTAGTATTCATGGGTGTATACGTAGGTTTACCATTTAACAAATTGAATTTTTCTGCGATTTGTATTATTTTGTGCTCCTGGTCTAATTATATCCTGGTCTAGATTACCGTTTGCTGTTTCTTTATGTTTATGCCTAAATATTGTGTTACTTGACCTAAATTTTTGATTTCGTATTGCTTTGATAATTCAGTGTATATTTCGTGTGTGTCTGCTTTGTCTCCTGCGACTAAGATGTCATCAACATACACTATTATGTATGCGATTTTTCCATCTTGGACTCTTTTGTACAGGCATTTGTCTGACGCGCATTCAACGAAATTTAGTTCTTTTAGAGATTTACTTATTTTCTGGTTCCACGCCCTAGCTGCCTGCTTAAGGCCGTAAATCGCTTTGTTTAAACTACACACTTTATCTTCTTCCCCTTTTGTTATGTATCCCTCTGGCTGATGCATATAAACCTCCTCTTCTAAATCGCCATGTAAGAAAGCAGTTTTGACATCTAGGTGAGTTATTTTAAGGTCTTTGTACACCGCTGCGTTTAAGAATGCTCGCAGGGTGGTATGCGCTACAACGGGTGCGTAGGTCTCGTCGAAATCGCTTCCATATTTTTGAGCATATCCCTTAGCGACCAATCTGGCTTTATATCGCTCTATAGACCCGTTGGCTCCCCTTTTTGCCTTAAACGTCCACCTACAACCTATGACGCGTTTTCCCGGGATAGGTTTTATTAATCTCCAAGTATTATTTTGCTTCAGAGAATCTATTTCCTCACTAGTGGCTTTTAGCCATTTATCTTTAGTTTCTGCGTCATTGATATTTTGTAGGTCTGTCCATGACTTTGGCTCCTGAATATGACACAGGTTTGCGCTTATTCCATAAGGGTTAGGTGGTACGCCACGATTTTGTCTTTGCGATCTTCTCGGCTCAAGGGATGTGTCGGTCGGGGTGTTATTCTGATCATCGTCGCGTTCTTCTAGATCAATTTCAATATTATCTGCGGGAGTTTGTTCGTTGTTTTGATTTTCTTTGGCGGGTTTAATTTCCTCATCTTTTATACCTTCTTCGAAGAATTTTACGGTTCTAGATATTAAATTTTATTTTCACCCGTATATATCCTATAGCCCTTGCTTCTGAAATCATATCCCAACATTATTCCCTCGATGGCTTTCTCATCTAATTTATTTCTTTTAGGTTTGTCGACATAGGCAAATGCCTTACATCCGAATGTTTTGATGTTCGAGAGATCGGGTTTTCTTTTATGCCAAAGTTCATAGAGTGTCATGTTATTTTTGTTAGCTTTTGTTGGTAGACGGTTGATGAGGTAAGTGGCGGACATGACAGCTTCCCCCCAGAATTGCTTAGGTAACTTGGCGTCCGACAACATGGTTCTAGCCATTTCCACTATCGTTCTATTCTTTCTCTCTGAAACGCCGTTCTGTGGGCTAGAATAGGGAACACTCAATTGACGCTCTATCCCGTTTTCTATCAGGCAGTTTTCAAATTCATCACTGATATACTCTTTTGCGTTATCGGATCTTATTGCCTTTATCAACTTGCCAAATTTATTTTTTGTTAGCACTATGTATTCTTTCAGTTTGATAACGGCTTCCGATTTATGCGCGATTAAGTATGTTATTGTGTACCTGCTATAATCATCCGTGAATGTTATAAAGTACCTTTTCCCTCCTATCGTTTCAGTATTCATGGGGCCACATATATCGGAATGTGCGAGGGTACCGATGTCTTTGCTTCTGTTTGTGGCTACTTTAGGGTAGGGTAGAGCGGAAAGTTTCCCTTCAATGCACTTGGTGCATCGCGTGTCATGTTTACATTTGTTAATTGTTATCCCATTGGCTAATTCATGATTAACAAGGTATTTAATATCATCAAAATTTTTGTGTCCGAGTCTTCGGTGCCACAATGAAATACAATTTGTATTGTTACAGAAAGTTTGAGTACTTATAGTATAGCCGTAATCATCTTCAGGGTTTAATACGTAGAGATTATCATTTAATTTAGCTGTCAAGATTATATTATCATCTTTGACAAATAAACATGCATTTTTCTCGAAAATTACCTTTATATTATTTTCAGTGGCTTTCTTAACTGACAATAAATTGCCCTTTAGTTCTGGACAGTATAATACGTTTCTTAGTGTAATGTAGTGGTTTTTGTCTGTTTTTATTTTTACGTCGCCCATACCTTCCGAATTAAGCCTTTTTCCATTAGCGACTGTTATATTCCCAAAATTCCCGGCTGTGAATGTAGCAAAATTTGTTTTTGCTGATGCAACGTGCCTGGTACAACCCGAGTCAATGATATATGTGTTTGGATCTGTTGTTTATGTTTGGTTAATTTTTACTGACTCAATTTCGATTGGTTGACCTCATCCTCTATATTTGACTTGCTGTTGAAGCAAAAATTCGAGGAGTCGGTTTTACTACCATTGTGTTGATTTTTGGTGTTTACCGAATTGGCTTTAAAGTTGGCATGGTTGTTAAATTTATTACTGTTATAATTTTCACTTCTTTGGTAATTGTTTTTCTGTTTGTTTTTCAATTTGTAACATTCTGAACGAGCGTGCCCATCTCGTTGACAGAAGCTGCAATACTTTTTATTGCCTTTATTTACAATTTTATATGCTGTGTCCCTTGGTCGTGTGCTGGTGGTTTTGTATTCGATTCGATGAGAGTTCATCGATGAGTTTGTTTTTTACAAACTCGAGGTCTAGATCCTTTTCGTCTCTAGCCTCCATGCTCGTTATAAGACGAGCGTATGACTGAGGCAAGCTGCAAAGCATAAGAGCCACAATGTGCGAATCATTTATGAGCTCTCCAATGGCACCGAGTTTGTCGCGGATAGTTAAAATATTGTTGATATGTAGATTTAAGTCTCCGCCCTCGTTGAGCCTTTGCGAATATAGCTTCCTCAAAAGGAATAATTTGGATGATAAATTCGCCCTTTGGTGAACACTTTTTAATCTTTCCCAAATGTCTTTGGGAGATGTCAAATGTCTGATATGCACAATTTGTGTATTTTCAATGCATAAACAAATTATGGCTTTCGCCTTAGCCGCGTTTTTAGTATATGTATCATCGGGTGTGGCAGGTGGAGATTCTGTTATATATTTGAATAAATCATCTTTAATTAACAAATTTTCTAATTTAAAACACCAATGATTATAATTATTATCGTTTAATTTCTCTACTGCCGTAATTTCTTTTGAGGCAGACATAGCGTGTTATTCAAGTATTATAAATTATTTGATAACAAATATATTTACTATAAGAAGTTTGTGACTTTCTTAAAATAATTTCTTAGAGTATATTCATAAATATAAATAAAATGACATTTATTCATAATAATCAATCAATATTCATTCACAATAATACCTTTTTTTTGCGATATTATATATATCGTTATTTATTCATGCACATTTATTTTTATTTTCATGTATATATTTCAATATTTCATATCTCATATGTGCATCTTGTTCATCATTTTATCACAATCAGATAAACAAATTTTTATTACTGGGTTTTTTATTTATTTATTTACTTTCCCCTTCAACTCAGCCTTCATAATCTTTTAAAATATCTAGAAAGGGTGAGTTCGCGATTAGCTTGAAGCTAAGGACCCAGTATAAATATAAAATTGTTATACCAAAAGTTTTTACATCAATAATGAAAGATAGAAATTTATTTTCTTACCTTTCTGGTAAAGCAGACATACGCTGGTTTCCTTCTTGTGAAAACAACCTGTAATTTTTTATTTATTTAATAGATGTGGTGAATTGTGAAAAATATCTTCTTTGAATAATGTAGACGTAGAGAAAAAAATATTTAATTCTTGAAGAATGACTTGATTACAGGGTTCCACACTCACACACTAAAAAATATAAAGTAAAAGGTTAAATATGAATAATATGAGACTGATGACGTTGAAAAAACCAGTAGGAGACATTAGTCTTCCATAAGACAAAGAGCTAACGCACAAAAAAACCGTGCGTCTTGACCTCACAAAATCGGCCCTTCAAGTGAAGGAAGTAAAAAGGGGCCCACAAGAGTTAAAACAGAGTAAAAAAGTCTGGAAACAATAAAGCTGCTTAACAAGCAAAAAAGGTTCTAATTAAATGAGTCTATATGTTCAGAGAAGTTTTCTGGTGCTGCTATCTGTTGTCGCCTTTTCGAAACATAAGTCTTTTACACAATTGTTCGTTAGTCCGTGATCTTACGAGAACTTCGCTCAGGGAAGTGTCGCCATCTTGGAACATATTTCACAACTAAAAAAAATGAAGACGCGTTGCACATGTCACAAGTAAATTGTCATTTCACAGGCGAGGTGATGTTGGACATAAAATCACTTACACTGAGACGTTTTCCAACAACTTTGGCGTTTGCGTTACCTTGCTCCAGTCTTGTTATGAACTTTCAACCTTGTCATGCTGAGCTTGCTGCAACTTTGCAGGTTTTCAAAGCAAGACTTCTGTAAAATTTCTGCAAACTAAAAATGCTATGTGGGAATGTACTCCTCTCAAGTTTTTCTGTGCGACTGCGGACCAAATGTATAGGCGGCTCGTATGAGTTCTGTGCAAAAGTGAGGTCCCTCTTTTTTTTTTTTTTTTTTTCCTTTTTTCAACAACGTACAAACAAACCAAGAAACATAGTTAAAAGCAATCTAGCATCGACCAACACAGTAACAAAACTGATTAAATTAACTGCGCTGCAGCCATGGCAGCCAAGGTGCTAGTTAGGTAGATCTCTGCCGTGTGGCGATCAGGCGAATTTCGCCCTTCAGTCAGGTACAACACCCGTTAAGCTAGACATAAAAGCCCGGCAGGTAGGGACTTAGTCAGCGCTATAATAATAATAATAATAATAATAATAATAATAATAATAATAATAATAATAAGTAAAATAGTAGAAAAATTCCATTATTCTACGACCAAAACTCAAGAAGATATAATACTTTGATTTTTTTTTCGAATATTTCGGGCATTCAAAACTAACAGAAGATTTTTTTAATGCAGAAAAACATAAATAAGTTAATATTTTGGCCAATATGTGGGAGAAAATATGTATCAATTGCCTTTGAGCTTTGCACAAGATCAAAAGAAGCCCTACTTCCCCTCAAGAAAGTTTTAAATGGTGCCTCTGGCTGCAAGTTATGCGCCTACTACTTCAATAATTTCGTTTAAAATACCTATGAACGTAGAAAGACGCTTGCGTTCATGAAAAAACCGTATGTTGTGTTAGGAATTCAAAGTTAACGTGGCGCTCCTTTTCTTGCCGTGTCTCCTGGATAGATTTATTAATTGGGAGACCTGAGCATACTTGGCAACTTCAATCACTTTTATACGTATTTTAGTTCTATTTGATTTATTTTAGATTTTTAGGGCCTCTTTGAGAATAGGGGTCCGGAGCATGTGCTCCGAATGATTTGCCGTAAGACAGAGTCAGATCTCGGACTCAAAGGAACGGTTATTCTCTATCCGAAAGTCAGACTCATGAAGATAGAATGTCTGTTTCATCTTCATGGTCAAACCAAAGACTTCAACTTCTTTCGTCAGACCCTGCACATTACTCACATGACCCCACTGAGCTCCATATATATTATGATGTGGAGCCAGGAACAGTTATATGTGAAGTTCAGTCATGAAGATAGAGTACCATATTCTATCTTCATGAACTCAATGCATGGGACTCTTCTAACGATAGTGCTGCCATCTATGAGTCAAATGTATAACAAATATAATGTATATAATTAATATGGGTTTTTTTATTTATACAGGCTTAGAAATAGTTTAAAATTTCTTTAATACAGAGCACGATTACAGAGCATTGGAGGCAGATTCCTTGTACCATCGAAGCCCCTAATAGGCCTAATAATACGCAAATTTAAAATATCTGAAAGTAAGTTCCTCTCTCTCGAAGAAATTTGTTTTTATCTAGGTCTTAAGTTAATAAATCTGTCCATATACAGTGACGCAACTTATATGGGACCATGGGGCGCGAGTCCACCCAATGATTTGATCTCCCCGCCCACCCAATTTTCATTCTTTTATTTCGTTATTTATTTATTCATTTATTTATTTATTTATTTATTTAATCGAGCGATTAAATTATTTTGAGAACGTCAATAAAATCAAATTTTATTTCAGCGCTGAAATAAAATTTGATTTTATTGACGTTCTCAAAATAATTTTTGTTTGAAAAGTTGTAAAGACATCCAGTAGATTTACACAAGCACTGCAAGCTCCTTCAGCGGATCTATAATTAAATTTTTCTCAAAAACAAATTTCCTGTATATTTTGTCATCTGTTTTAATGCCTTGAATCGGTAAAGCACTTAGGTCAGGTGACTAGAATGTATGTTTTTCCTCACATTTAGTTTTTTGCACTTTCAATAGGTAGCAATTTTTATTCTATTATAATAAATATTAATGTATTCCTAAGAAGGAATTTATGAAAATATAATTTAATACGTAAAATCTTTTATTACATTATAATTATTTTAATAATTTTATATTATACTTAGAAAACATAATTTAACTTCGAATTATCATCTTTTGGCATTTGCTCCTCCACGCCCCTACCTCCGCAGTAAGAGGGGGGGGGGGGGGGGGGAATGTACGTGTTATTTTACTCAAATATTTTTGAGCCCACCCAATATTTTTGAAAAGTTGACGCTACTGTCCATATGTATGGACAGATTTATTACACCAAATGCATATATATATATATATATATATATATATATATATACCGGGTGTCCCAAAAAGGACTGACTGATTTTAAAATTCAATAACTTCCAAACGGTGACAGATATTAAAAAAATTCTTGCAGGAGGGTTATGCATAAAGTCAAAAGTTTTATTACAGTGATTTTCGATTTTAGTTCGAATTACAAACAATAGATGGCGCTGTAAGCAATAGTCGCTAAATACAGGCTCGATTTTTGGTCCTTTCTGATGTTCCATGCAGAAAAAGGAGATGGAAATGTATTATCCGGGCCACGAAGTACCAAAAATTGAGTCTGTATTTAGCGACTATTGCTTACAGCGCCATCTATTGTTTGTAATTCGAACTAAAATCGAAAATCACTGTAAAAAAACTTTTGACTTTATGCATAACCCTCCTGCAAGAATTTTTTTAATATCTGTCACCGTTTGGAAGTTATTGAATTTTAAAATCCGTCAGTCCTTTTTGGGACACCCGGTATATACCGGGTGTCCCAAAAATGACTGATGGATTTTATAATTCCATAACTTGCAAACGGTGACAGATATTAATGAAATTTTTGTAGGAGTGTTATGTAAGATGTCAGGAGATTTTATGCTGCGATTCTCAGTTTTAGTCACAAATAGCATCGATTGATGACACTGCAACCAATAACCGCTAAATCCAGGTTTGATTTTTCGGCCTCTCTCTTCTTCCATGCGAAAAAAAGAGATTAAAATGTATTGAATGGATCCCGAAGTACCAAAAATCGGGGCTGGAGAGAGCGCTTATTGTTCTCAGCGCCATCTATTGTTTGAAATTTGAACTAAAATCAAGAATTACAGTAATAAAAGCTCCTGACATCATACATAACCCTCCTGCAAGAATTTTTTTAATATCTGTCACCGTGAATTTTAAAATCCATCAGTCATTTTTGGGAATCCCGGTATATATATATATATATATATATAGTATATATATGTGTGCGTTTGGTGTAACTCTAATAAATCATGAATAAAACATTAAACAATCTGTAATTGGCAGATTTTTTTCTCTGTTGGCATTTCTTAAGACCACTTATCAAAATGTTCATTTGAATAAGAAATCAGCAAAATCTGACATTTTGAAAATACCATTTAAATCATTAACCCCTTGGGGACGAGCGTGATGCACAAGGTCATCAAAATCCTTGATTATTCGCACTAGTTATTTTTCATTGTAAATTTTGCTTTATTTAATCAGGTCATTTTCTCGATTAAATTAGGCAAAAATTTTCTGTTTTGAAAAACCGGTGACCAAGGATTAAAAATTCTGTAAAAGATCGTCGTCGCTAATAGGGAGAAGGGGGGGAGCAAAAGAAAGAAAGACTGCGGGGGAAAAAAGCACAAAATTCCATTTTTATTGTATAATCAAATTATTTTAATAATCAGAGCCACGCGATTTCATGTAAAATTATTCCTACTTTTTCCTTTAATTAATTTGTTTATTTATTAACATTTTATTATGACTGGCGATGAATAATTGTAATATTTTCGTAACATCTAATTATCGTTTTAATAGAACAATCATTAAAGCTTATGCCAATCACTTTACAATCACAACTATGAGTGACCTTAAGTACCCAGATAGCATGAACATTAGCAGCAAGTTTGATTTTTTCGGACATTATCTTGCTGTGAAAAATTTGAATTGAGAAATTCGCAGCAAATTTCTCGCAAGGTATACCATCCCTTACTTGCATGAGTAGTTTGTTGTGAAACTGATGTCAAGACTGTCTTTAATTCACGAAAGTGACGGAAGCAAAAAATTCCCCTGTTGAGAGAATAGACAATCAGCACATACGCAGAAATTTTATTCGGTTGGCACCGCTTTTTCTAAACGCTATACTTTTCAAATACCAAAAAAGGTTCGTATAGATAAGTACAAATATTACCTCAACTTGTTTATGGTGATGAAAACGATGCACCGACGGTGTGTGCGCGTCAATAGACCTGATCCCTCCGAAGGGGTTAACCTTATGGTGTAACAGTTATAAACAGATAGTGGGGCGTGGAAAGATTACTACTTTGCAGAAGTTTGCGGTATTTTTGATTACTTGTTTGGCGTTAATTTGCAATAAATTTGATACAGCATGAATTTAACTTGCACGACAAGTTAGCTGCAAGTTCAAAGTGTGATGACTTCGGCGTTTGCGTTATCTTGCTGCAGTCTTGTTATGAACTTTCAGTCTTGTCATGTTGAGCCTGCTGCAACTGTGCAGGATTTCAAAGGAAGACTGTTGTAAATTTTCTGAAAATGAAAAATGCTATCTGGGTATATCTTCTCTATAATAAAATAAATCTCGTTACAATACAGTTACATAACAAGGATACATCTGGAGAATGCTAAAATATACTTAGAATATCAGTTTAGTTTAGAATATCAGTTTATCTATTTATAGAACAAATATTTTATTGTATGTACATTCGTTCTAATGGATTTCGATTGTATTTGCATTTCAAATATATTTTATTATGTTACCTACCATAGCCTTATAAAGCTTAAAAGACACTGTAGATCACTGTTTCCCGACCTTATTTTGGCTCCACCAGTGGCCGAGAGGTTCTGCTCTCGAAGCTGGTAGACGGGAGGTGCTGGGTTCGATCCCAATCGCGCCCGTCCGCCTAATCGTTCGGAGTTTTCGTGGTTTTCTTCGAACTTTGGATTTCCAAGCGTTAATACGGGTTAGGTTCCCTTAGAAAGACCCCCACGAAGGGCACTCCGCCCCTGGGCCCATATCCCTCGTGCAGATAATTGGCCGTCATAAAATACAACCAACAACAACCCGACCTTATTTTGACCACATCCCACCTAAGCATATTTAAAATAATTATGCGTTGGAAATCATTACTGTAGATGCTTCTTAAATAAACTGTATTTCGAGTTAAAATACGTGTCTAAATTTAACATGAAATGCTCTTCAAAGCTTCAACAGTTAAATTATACAGTAGAATAAAATGAGCTAACTTGCATCTTGCATGTTGTAATAAGATAATTACAATTATCATGTTTATTGTTATAATAAGTACATATGAATTAAATTATCATTTCGTTTAGGTATTTTTGAAAGTTCGGTTATTCAAAAGAAATTAGAATAATTGTTCTCGATCTAACTCTCTGTAATTCCTCAAACTAGTACATATGTATAATCACAAAATTTTAAAATATAACTTATTTGTAATTCAACTGGTGTGGTAACAAAATATAGCGATAAAAAATTATTATTAAACTAAAATTAATAAATTTATTTATTTAATTGAACTCCAACTCCGTTTAAAACTAAAACTAAAATAAAATCGCAGTGGTGTTTCTAGTGCTGCCATCTTTTAGCAATTTGTGATTTTACTTTGTTAGTTATGGCATTATTATTATTTTTTAATTTATTTATGAGAATAAATACTTCTCTGTATTTCAGTATTGTTTTAATAAAATAAAAATAAATAAACAAACCCTGTTATAGAATCTGTTTATTGTTTCTAAAAATTTCAAAATGATTTTGTGAGTTTCGAAAATATTTAAAAGGAACATTTTAAAGTAAATATTTTTATAATGTTAAATACTAAAACCTGGCAAATCAGAATTTTTTTTCAGAAGTTTTATGACTAGTACGCAACGTTTGTTGAAAATTTATGAACTGCGTAGCTCGGTTGACCAGATGGACATGGAATAAAAAAAGTCATGAAAATCTGAACCTATTCTACAGAACCTATTGAATTTTTTTTTTTTTTTTTTTTTTTTTTTTTTTTTTTTTTTTTTTTTACAGTTTTCGAAATTATGTTAGGTATTTTTTCACGTGGTTGTTAGTTATACAAGGTAAAACAGTTTTTGCAGTTTTATAATTTCTATAATTTTTATGGATTTTTTTTTTTAATTTTTACATTACCTATAAAATGTTGTACACAAATCTGGAAAAGTAGAAAAAATTTCAGAAACTTTGTTACTAGTAAGCAACTCTTTCTGAAATTTTATGAACGGCGTAGTTTATTTGGACATAACAACAAAAAAAAACATGAAAATCTGAACCTATGCCCCATCTATTTTTTATTAAGTACATTTATCCAATATATAAGTACACCAGCATCATAAACAAGTGCACCTGTACAATATAGAAATAATTTGTTCAAATAGTTTGAATAATAACAGTTGAACAACGTGAAACGTAACCAATTTATACTTTATGGCTAATATGTCGAATTCTTGTAGGACTATATATCTGATTTTTTAGCCCCCGAAATACTATTTCTTTCGGCTAGCAATTAAAGTGTCGTCTGTAAAAAATAACGTTCCGTTGTATAAGCCAGCCGTAAAATAAAGCAGATTGTACGGTTAAAACTCTACTGCATTTTTTTTTTCTAAGCATCGCACATTTTCAATTTTTATACCGTTGTATTGGGAACATAAAGTAATTTTGAATCCAATTTGTTTGAGAACTGCATCATTAGATAGCCTTTTTTTTTTTTTTTTTTTTTTTTTTTTTTTGTCGAGTTTCTTGAATGACGACATTTCTTCTTTTGGATTTGTGTGTTATTCAGCGATAGTGACGTCCTATGCATACTTTACTGTGGATGTTGTTTAAGACTGGATCGTAAATGAGGAATTCTTCAGCGGATGCGAATGACGTCATTTTATATAAAATAAAAGCGTGTGTTTTAAGTCTTAAAACTGAAATATGTTTTATACTATCTATATTTATATACATATTTTTTATATACATTTTTTTTCATCGGGAGCGACACTAAATTCTGAAAAAGCAGAATTCCTGCTTTCTAGTTTTATTATTATTTTTTTTCTTTTTGTATTTTTTGTGACATAGTGATTTATCTTTGAAGCATTCGTAAATGCGAAGAAACCAGCGAAAGTTTTATCTTGTAGCCTTGTATATCTAACAACCACGTGAAAAACAAATTAACATGATTTCGCAAACTACCAACGAACACTCCAATTCCATCGAACCATTTTACACATCGTGAAATTTTAGTGAGACAGGAGGGGATTCAGATTCCACGCACGCGAGTTAGCACGCAAGTACGACACGAACGTATTCAAATTGGAATCTTTCATGGAGTGCCGTCCTATAAATAAAAATCAAAACAATATCTTTTATCCGATTCAACTTAATTTGATGTTAGTTTTATGTTCAACATGAAATGAAAATATGTCTCTTCGTTGATATATTTCAGTTTAGCATCAAAGTTCGGCTTCAAATATTTGTGATTTCAATTCTAATACATTAAAAAAAAAAAAAAAAAACACATAGTGAGACCTCTCATCTCATTCTCATCCATCTGCGGTATCTTTATCACCTGTCGAAGAACGGGTACCTAACATTATTAAGAGGCTACTTCAACAGGGCCGGCCCAAGGACATTTTGGCGCCCGTGCGAGCACCCATCACCCCCCCCCCCCCCCCACACACACACACACACACACGCAAGAAAAATTGCTTGACTTATGGCCTTAATTTTTGTAAATATTCGTACTTTTTATACATACTATTACTAGTTATTTAAGATATTAATTTAAAGTGTTTCAAAAAAAGGTAAAAGATTCTAAATTTAGCCCCATCTTTGAGTTTGTATTTGGTAAATTGTAAAATCAGAGACATTTCAATTTTACTTTAATTATCAGTCTTAATGTTTAACATTACTATAAAAAAGTAAAACACAATGCTACAGCACATGATATTGGACGAAAATAACAATAATAAGTTAATTAATTAAAATAAAAAACTTTTTTAGAAGAATACTGTTTAGAATACTACAAAATAAAGAAGCAGAACTACTAGTAAATAGCAGCTATGGAAGATAAAAACTGTAATCTTGTATCGTTATTTAGTACATTAAAAATGCGAATAAATTTTATATTTAAATATCGATTTTCGTAAAGGACTCACTTTTCATGGTGAAAACTTTCGAAAGAATGGAAAACACTCTTTTCTCTTCAGCTAATTCCGGAAACATAAATATTCTTATTCTTTCTTTTCACTTGTTGAATGGTTCTCAATCTCTGTGATGATACTTACCAAAAAAGAAGAAAAAAACTTACTAAAATTTATTTTTTAAAGTAACCTAAATTAATTAAACACTAAGAAAAAACTATGATTGAGAATAAGAGTTGTATTTATAACTAGCAGAACTACCCGGATTCGCCCGTGTCAATTATAAGAGACCTTTCATGTAAAATAATAAATTAAAATGAACTACTATAGTAATCACAACTGAGATATACTGAGATTTGTGTATTCCCATCCACAAATCATTAAAATGATAATTAGAAAACATATGTTATTGTCTCGCCACCATAATAAAATGTCTGAGCGTTAATATCACAATGCCCGTTTTCTTCGGCTGGTGTTGCAGAAAAATTTGTAATTTTCTGACAATACGAAAAACAAATCCACCAAATGGCATATCATATAGTGAAATTCTCGTTTGTATGGCGTATATCTGCATTATAAAGTAAAAATATGTCAGTGAGTAACGCCGATATCATACTGTTGATGGCAACGACCTAACAAACAAATTATTCCTTTACAGCAATTTTTCTTAACTTCTAAACAGCGCACAATTTAATTTTTTAAGTTGTCGAATAGAACAAATGTGCCTTTCAAATGAAATTTATATGAAAATTGTATCTCAGTTTTTTTTATTTTAATGGGTTTGAAAGTAATTTTCAAACATGGATATTTTTAAATGTGCGTGCCGCCCAACGAAACCATTACGAAAGATGAACCCGTTTGCTCTTAATGCAATATTGTGAAGAAAAGGCATGTCTATGTGTAACTTTGTCATTATATTATTGGTGACAACAACCTAATCTATCCACAAATTTCGATTTTACTACAATTTAACTTCTAAACATCGCACATTCGATTGTTCCAACGTCTAATAGAAAACAACAACAACAAAAAAAAAACTTTCAATAATATTTGTTTGAAAAGTTTATGTCAATTTATAGATATTTTATAGATTTTAAAGTGATTCTCAAGCATGAATATTTTTTAAATGTGCGTGCAATTACAAAAGATTAACTCAATTGCTCAAAAACGCTGCAAATAATCCAGTACTTGTTTGTTTTCGTGTAATATTTCATAACTAAATTTGTAAACGAAATTAAAACGCCAAAATAAAATAAAATAAAATAAAACACGAATTTAATAGATATCAAATCGAACTACGCAAAATAATCTATTAGGTATAGAAAATGCAAATAGGAATTTCGTTCCGGCTGCTTATAACTTGAGTTCATCTGAATGGATTTCAATGCGACTATCAGTTTCTCAGGAAAGGTTTTAGCGTATAACATATTGTTTTATGTTGCCTAGTCACAGAATTATAGGGCAAAGTTTTATAATCATGTGAACCCGATTATGAAAGATTAGTATTTTAAAAAAGATTTTTATTAATGGACTTCCTTGGAACTTGCATCGTTTCTTGGATAATTTTACACGGATGGTTTTAGAATATTGCATTTACGTCAGGCAGTTATATATAAAATTATGGAAGAAAGTTCAATAATCAGATGAGGCCTATTATAAAAGATTAGCCTTTTTAAAAAGATCTACTGAGCAGATTTTGATGTAATTTGCGCCGTTACTATGCACGCATTTTTCTATAATGGTTTTAGTTAATGGTTTTAGTTAGTTTCTATAATGGTTTAACCCATTTTGCTCTACATGTTTTGTTATAAAGTTAGCTGAAAAGTTACTAATCAGTTGAACCCCGCGGAAGGACATTTCAGAAAAAGACCCATATTGCATTAAAATGACGGATCAAATTCACCGATATATTTCATTTAGTTCAAGATTCGTTTGGAGAAACCGACCAGCACAGCAAGCGAAATGTACTACTCAGATTATAAGGGAATTATAGTGAAATTATTCACGATTAACTGCTCTGTATATTACGAAAATACCAAAAATGCTTTTTCATGTAGTTTTTGAGAAATCTAAAAAATACACTAATTAGTGTTTCAAATTAGAAACGATTTTTATTTATGTTCTGTTAATGCACAGTACATCAGGTACCTTTAAACACGGGTATCCTAAGATTCATTGCCTATATTTTTTAAACGGAAACTCACACTAATCATAAAATCCAAATCCACAGCAATTAACATGAAAATGACGTCAATCTATGAAGCTTTGTTTAAAATGAGAAAGCTAACTCTAAAAAAAAAATTGTAGTTATGTTTTAATTTCAATTTAATATAAATCGTAGAAAAGTACATTTTACATTATGGTATTTGATATAAATCGTAAAATGTTATCACTGCATTTAAAATATTAAAACATTTACCTAAATGATAATTAAAGAAAGAACATTATAACGAAATAGGAAATAAATCATAGCAACCTGTTTTTAGAGGCAGTTTGAGGCCATATTTATCGAAATTGACGTCATAATGTATTGAAAGTGGCGCCGTATTTAGTGATTTGTGTCTCTGATCCTTTTTCTTGGAATAGAAAAGCCTATATTTTGGTGAAATTGTAATTTCAAATATATTAAATAGAGATTTTATGTTATCTCAAAGCCTTGAAGATTTTATTTAAAATATGAGAAATGCGCATTTTCTGCTTAAAGTTATATCAATTTAAAAAATGTAACAATATATCGAGATAGACTGAATTTGTATTGGTTTATGAAAAGAAACTACACGTGTTTGCCCTTTTTTTAATTATTTGTGCCGTTTTTTAGGGTGTGGCAACACAATAAAATAATTCAGATTCTCTCGCTGTATTTTTGCATTTTTGAAATCGACGTCATTCTAAACTGAAAATGCACATTTTTCATATATATATGTGGGAATATAAATATTCTCAACAATGCAACTCGTCTAACTCAAGGGTTTATTGAATCGATACGCAATCATTTATGAAATAAAAAGTACAACACGAGGAGTGTGGAAAAAAGCTAAAAGTGTGTGGCAACAGTAGGATGGAAAAATAAGAAAATTCAAGAGATGTTTATTTTTTTAGAAGTTCGATGGTGTTTATCTCAATATGAAGGTTGAAGATTAGATGAATAAAAAATAAAAGATTTGAGTAAGAATTCTAGGTGAATTCCAGTATTTATGTAAACAAATGTATTATATTATTGATGTGGATGAACTGTTGTGATCTTCCAAGCATAATATTTGTTTGAGTGAATAATAAATGTCGTATTAAATTGATGAACTAATAGATGCATTTATTTATAGTTATAAGCTAAGTGAACCTTTTACTAATTTTCAGACTAAATCCCACATATATGTAAAAACTTCAGAATAAAACATCCTTAGAAAGCAGTGTCAATTAATCAGAAATTGACGTCATATCTAGCAAACGATTTTTATTATTATTATCTTTTCCCTAAATTATTTTCTTGATATTGAAACGCCTGTATTAAAATAGATTTTTTAGCTTCAAAAACATTCAAATGAAGATATACTACGTCATTTGAACACACATTTAGTTTTTTTTTTATATGGGGAAGATGTGCATATCCTGATTAGAATGACAACAATTTCAAAAATGCAAAAACATAGCGATTTAATTTGAATTTTTATTAGCTTATAAAAAGAAAGTACGCGTGTTATCAATTTTTTTTTTAATTATTGCACCGTTTTTTAAGTTGTGGCAACAGGAAAGAAATGATTGAATTATAAAATTAAATGAAAGCGATATTTCTATAATGTTAAACTATGGAAGGTGGTAGAAAAAAGGAATAAATAGTGGTCTGATGTTTTTTTTTTTTTTAAGTAGACAGCGATCTTTTCCACGTTCTAAAACGTATGTACATAAAGTTTCGTCCAAATCGGTCAAAAACTGAAGATTTGTATAAAGGACATACATACAGAGAACGGCTTTTATATATACTAGGCGATCGAACCCGAGCTCCTCGGGTTACAGAGTATAGGTGAAAACCATTCTTTTCTTTTTAATTGTAATTATTTTTTTTATATGTAATATATATTTTTGATTGTCCACTAACATCAAAAAGAATTTTTATCTGAAAAATATCAATTATGCAATCAAATGAAGTTTTGAAATTTATTAAAAGCGATACTTTCACATGCCACCGCATGCCAGGAGTTATTAGCCCAAGATTTTGCGACTTACGGCAGTCTTTCCGATCATTTCAGTACTTTAAGCACGTGGTTCAATAACATGTCATTTAAATTTGTTTCTTATTTACATTATTTTATTTATTTTTTCTATAGAGGAAGTTTTAATTTTGTTATGTAACATTAGACGGAAACAAACGCTGAACTTTTTGCATTGTTTTAAGAGCAAACGGATTAATCTTTCGTAATCGAGCTACACGTGATAGATAAATTTAAAAATAATTCATGCTTGAAAATCTATATATATTATGCTATCGTACGTGGCACAGAAATCGCGATCATTTCTTAATTGTTTAATGGCAACACCTGAATGAAACGCATCTCATTGGTTATTGTGCAATATTTTTAAAAAAGGAATAACAATAAATTAAAAAAAAATTTAATTAATACATATAGGACAAAACAATTTATATAATTAAAAAAAATAAAATAAAAGTAAATAAACAATTTATTAAAAAATAAACAACAACATCCGGGTTACCATATCAAGCAAAATAACGGTACTTTGGCGCCAGTTAAGTACCTCGGTGCGTATATGACATTGGCATCAGAAAAACATCACGCCAACGTGGTGCGTATATGACATTGACATCAGAAAAACATCACGCCAACGTGGTGCGTATATGACATCTGTGCCGTCTTGTATTCATCTTATTTAAAATCTCTCTATTCTAAAAAAAAGTAACTACCGCTGTCACCGCCGCCGCCGCCGCCGCCGGTTTTGATTTTTTTGTGACCGGAGGCCTTTCTTCGTTAATATTAACAGAAATAATACATACAAAAATATGAAAATCGGTGGTTTTATACAGAAATGTTTGATAAACACGCTGATGCAGACAGTTTTCAAATCGAAGAATTATTTTAAGAGTTATTTAATGCTAAAGTTGGACAAAATCGTTCCACTAAAAAAGTTTTATAGCAGCAAAAACTATACATGGCAGAGTAATCATTTTTATCATTTTATGCGTTAGAATTTGCCGGAGTGCAGATTGCATTAATTTTTTTATTTTGACTCATTTTTTCAGGTGTTATTTCTATTTTAAATTCAAATTTTCACCATTTCTAGAGATATTTTTTACAGATTTCAGAAAATTGTACTAATTTAAACTGTTGCCAACTGTATAAAAAGCGCAAGCAATAATGTTTGCTTCAAATTAAAAATTTATTTACACGTGACTATTATAAACAGGAAAAAAACTTTCAAATTAGAATTAAATAATTACGTATAAAAAGCAGGAACTTATTAAAAATTACGTCATAAAAAGTATACACGTGAATTTTAAAAGAGAAAGGATATTGTAAAATAATAAATTCATTAACATGCGTTAGAAGTCTTAGGAGAAATTACGTCATATTTACGTCACATTATAGTTATTACATAAAATGAACACAAAATAATATTGCAAAAAAGTTTAAATTTAGAAATTGCGCTAGACATTTATTTGATATTTTGAGAATTAATTTAAAATGTCTCATTTAAAAGAACTTTCTTTTCGCTTTGTTAAAAAATACCAGGAGACAAAGACTCTCTTTACTTAATTCTTTTTATATTAGCTTATTTTGAAATGTTGTTACACGTGTATACGTCATCAAGTTATTTTTATTTCGACGTTTTATTTGTGTTTTTATTAATGTTGTACGAATTTTTTTGTTCTTTCGTAATTTAAAATAAAAATTATATCAATTTGTATAATTTGGCAAGTGGTTTGGCGATTTATATAATTTGCCGAAATTGGTCGACAGGATAATCAAGTAGTACCGCAGCGGATTTGGCGTTAAAATTCCCCAATCAAAGAGAAATGAATAGAAATTCGTTTATAGGGGAGATCGCCACTTTTTTTTAAATTATAATTCAATCTTTTGAAATCTTTTTAAAGCCGATCAAATTAGCGCGCATTTAGAGTCTGCGGTGTCTGGACGGGGGTTGGCGAGCGTAGCTCGTAGGGGGCCGAGCCCCCTAGTACAATAAATAAAGGTATTTTTCCAGTATAGGTATTTGGCGAAATAGAGAAAAGGTCCTTGACGAGAAAAGAAATTTGGCAACCTATTTCCTCAAAATATTTTTTTCGAATAAAGCTGCATAAAAGTTGCTATAATCGCAAAAAGTTTGTACTTTTATGTTAGCTGGGCGCAATTCTCGCCAATAGCATTTTTTATTTTTCGAGGGGTAAATTAAAACAATGCTTTGATGTTGAAATTAAATTGTTTATGGTATTTATTCTTTTCTTTTCTTTTTTTAAAGTGAAATTCGTGAATTTGAAAAGTTTCAGTTTTAAATTAAAGTTATCGATTTTAAAATGAGTGAGAGGATTATATTTTAATCTAAATTAATGAAATATGAAAAAAATGCAACGGGTACAATGTTTAGCAATTTATCACCTGTGCCCGACTAACATAAAAATACCGAGTTCTTGATTTCTCTATCAGAATCTTCCGATTTGGCGAAGGATTGAGCAAGTAAATTGAATTATGAATAAAAGTAACATGATACAATGCCTAGCATACATTTAAGGGAGACCAAACTTAGTTATTTTAAAAACTATAATAACTCAGTCAATTAAGATACAATTTTCAAACAAATTGCAATTGAAAGTAGATTTTTTTCTCTATTTAACGGTGTAAAAACTGAAAATGTGCGATATTTGGAAACTTAAAAAATCGCTGACATAGCACACATTATAATTTAAATTTTTTTTTCAGTTTTTATAAGAAAATGGCAACAAAAGGTACAGTAATATATTATTTTCTTTCCTCCGTGATTATTTTCCCTCTACTTTCAACCCTCAATGACTTTCAACAAAAATGGAGTACTTCAGTTGCCACAATTACAAAAAATTTATTAAGAACTACAAAAAAATTAATATCTCAAAATTAAACTGAAATACAGCTTTCAAACAAATTGCATTAAAAAGTACATGTTTTTCCTTATATGACGGTGTAAAAATTTAAAATGTGCGATGTTTAGAAATTTAAAACTTTGCAGTAGAGAAAATTTTAAAGTCAAAATTTCATTTCAAATTTCAAAGTGTTGCCATTCGCAAAATGACGTATGCGTTACGCACAGATATGTTTGTCCTTTATAATATAGATAGATAATAAGGAATACGATTTTTAAAAAATGCCCTCCCCCCCTCCCAAAAAAAAGAAGTTTCCTGGATTTTATTCTACTGGTGCCCACGCTAGAATTAAACAAAATCTTTAAGTATTCCGAATTTACGTTTTTGCGCCGCACTGAAATCGGATAAAGAAAGCGCAATTATAAAATCATATGTGTAGTTGAAAAGTGTTTATGAATTCGGTTTGCCTGCCTGTCTGTTCGTCCGAGTAAATATAGTCAGATCGCCATGAAATTGATATATGTTATTTTGGTGTTTACATATTCGGTATTGAAAATGAAGTGTGTAGCATTAACGGTTCATTTACAACACTCAAAAGAATTCTGTTACATTACGGCTTATGGGGAAAAATCGTTTGTGGTGAATTTTAAAGATATTACACTATTTTAAATATATAGAAATTTGCATATATCACTGAGGTGTACTACAAAACGCTTACTGTAGAATCTGGTTGTCGTGTATTCAAAATTAACATTATGTACTTTAATGCCAACACGTAAATAACCACTTTTACTTACAGATATTGGCAATGGTTAAAATAACAGAACTGCGATAAGAAATATTGAATATGTTGTATTATGTTTTATGTTAGTGTTTGTTCCTGTAATTTTGTAATAAATAGTGAATGTTTATAAATGAATATTTACTTAGTAAATATAATACACATAAGCGTATACCACTAACGAGAAAACTTTCACACTGGCGACGAGGATGGGATTGATTCATCAAGTTTATAAAATTGATACGTTAGAATACTTCTACGATTTCGCAAGACTGCCAAGGTAAGAAATTTCTTATTATTCTGTAAAAATGGAAAAGTTGGTTGAAGAATTAATTAAACAAAATAAAGCGTTAATGGATGCGCTAAAAGGGGAAAGTACCCAAAAGAATAATAAGGTTTCTGGTGTACAATTTGAGAAATATGATGAATCATTAGAAAGTTTCGATACGTTCATGGATAGGTTTGAAGCATTTTTAGACATACAAAATGTACCTAAGGAAAAACGCGCAAAAACACTAATATCAAGTTTATCAGCTAAACTGTATAACTTGCTCAAAAATCTTCTTGCTCCAAAGAATCCCAGTGATCAGGAATATGAAGTGCTTAAAAATATTTTACAAGAGCATTTGAACCCTAAACCATTAATAATACCCAGCAGACATACGTTTTTGAACAGGAAACAAAATGAAGGGGAAAACATTAGTTCTTATCTTGCTGAACTTCGCTCTTTAGCAATTCCTTGCAAGTACAATCAAATTATGTTCAATACTATATTGAGAGATGTCTTCGTTAGTGGGTTGCGAGATAGGTCAATCTTAGATAGACTGTTTGAAGAAGACGATATCGATCTCGATAGAACCGTTCAGATCGCTTTAGCAATGGAACGAGCCACTAAAGGCGTTAATGATATAATGAGTAAGCCTCAAGAAATTAACGCTGTTGGTGTATATAATGGGAAAAATAAAACAACACAACCAAGGAACACACAAAAGAAAAATAACGTAGTATATTGTTCTAGGTGTAACGGATCAAATCATAATAAATATAACTGTAAGTTTAAAACTAGTAAATGCAGAGCGTGCCAACACATTGGTCACATTGAACGAGATTGTTACTTCACTAAACAGGATAAACCAACTAGATTTGTGAAACAAAAACAGTTTCATGTAAGCGAAACAGAAGTTCAAAATTTAGTTCCACTTCATAGTTTAGAAGTTGAGAACATTTCTATCAAAGAAGAATTTCCTAAGAGACCCCCCATAATAGTAATTGTGGAAATTGAAGGTAAATCTGTTGAAATGGAAGCTGATACGGGCGGTACGGTATCGGTAATGAGTTTGAAGAAATTTCGAGAAAGAAAATCTGTCCTACGGACTTGACATTTAATATCTACAACGGGGAAATCCTAAAACCCCTAGGTTACTCATCGGTTAAAGTAAAATATAAGAATCAAATAGAGTATTTAAATTTGTATATAGTTCAAGAAAACTTAGACACCATCTTGGGTCGAGAATGGCTATATAAAATTAATTTAGACTGGGCGAGAATAAAAGCTCTTACAGTTATAGAACAGGGAAATCTTACAAAACTATTAGAAGAATACGTAGAGTTATTTGATGAAAAATTGGGCGAAATAAAAAATTATGAATGTAGTCTTGAGTTAAAACCGGATGCCTTTCCAGTTTTTTGTAGACCGAGACCATTACCTTTTGCAATGAAAAAGCGTGTTGAAGAGGAATTAGAAAGACTTGAGGAAGACGGAGTTATTAAAAAATGTAATATTTCAGATTGGGCGACTCCAATAGTACCAGTAGTTAAAGCAAATGGGAAAATTCGATTATGTGCTGATTAGGCCTGGGCCTTAAATCGATTTAACTCTTAAATCGATTTAAAGCTTACATCAGAAACCCGATTTAACCATTGGTCTTAAATCGATTTAAGCTAAAATCGGAAATCGCGATTTAGCTAATGTCAAATCGCGATTTAGCCAATGTCTTAAATCGCGATTTAGCCATTATCTTAAATCGCGATTTAGCCATTATCTTAAATCGCGATTTAGCCATTATCTTAAATCGCGATTTAGCCATTGGCTTTAAATCGATTTAAAACGAAATACTGATTCAGAGCTAACATCGGAAAACCGATTTATCTACTTTGATGTATCTACCACTTACATGCCAAGCTGGTGTTAAATCGATTTAGGAGGATCCGATTTAAGCAAACATCGCAAGCCTCAATGCTTTCCGATTTAAGACAAACAAGGCAAGCTGGTGTTAAATCGATTTAAGCAAACATCGCAAGCCTCAATGCTTTCCGATTTAAGACAAACAAGGCAAGCTGGTGTTAAATCGATTTAAGCAAACATCACAAGCCTCCATGCTTTCCGATTTAAGAAAAAGACGATTTAAGGAAAACAAGGCAAGCTGGTGTTAAATTGATTTAGCAAGATCCAATTTAAGAAAAAGGCGATTTAAGAAAACGATGATTTAAGTAAGAATTGATATTTATTTTGTAAACAAGATTCAGAGTTTACGAGATTGGAATGTGTATTTTTCAGAAATTAAGAACTTATATAGTGGAAAGTTGAAAGGAAAAAGTAATGTTTAAATGTTAAAATCCAAATTCATCGAATTTCAATTTATATGCTAATGCAATCTTTTGATGATAAATTAAGTTTTCACATATTTGAGTAATATTGCAATATGTATTTTTTATTTTACAATATTCTGTAATTAATTAAAATGTTTTAAAATAGAATCCTGCATTGTTTCAAAAGATTGTTTTCCTGAAATTCATTCAGCATTTATATGATTAAAAATAATAATAATAAAGTTTTATATTTAAAATCCAAACTCATCGACTTGCAGTTTATACTTTTATGCATTCTTATGATGAAAAATTCATTTTTTACATGTTTTAGTAATATTTTAACATTTATTTTTTATTTTCTATTATTTTGTAATTAATGAAATTATTTTAAAGGTATAGTCATGCATTGTTTTGTGTATCACTGTTTGGCCGTGATCCACATGAAATATTTTTCTTTTACTACTAATATTTTTTTCCTGAAATTGATTGAGTATTTATGGTTGGAAAAAAAAGAATAAAGATTCATATTTAAAATCCAAATTCATCGAATTTCAATTTTTATTTTTATGCATTCTTTTAATGAAACATTAATTTTTCACGGGTAATATTTTAATACATATTCTGTATTTTCTATTATTCTGTAATTAATTAAAATATTTTAAAATAGTCATGCATCAGATTTGACATCCGATTTCAATGCCAGTCACATGGATTGAGTATCTTGCTGAAATTGATTCACTATTTATTTATATCCAAATTCATCCATTTTTAGTTTATATTTTTATGCATTATTTTCATATGTTTAGGTATTATGGGAATATTTTAGTTTTAATTTATTATTATTTTGTAATTAATTAAAAATACTTTAATAAAGTTCTGTAATGAGTCAAGTAACTTTATTTTTACAGCAGAATGAGGGAGGGCTGGAGGAGGCATTCATTAGATTTTTCTGCAGATCTGCGTTTTTTTGCTTTTTTGACATTTTGTTATCATTAAAAAGAGATATATTTGAAGATTATATTTTATTACTAATCTTAAAGGATGGCAACAACCACGAAAAAAATCAGCAATTTAAGTGATGTGCTCCAAGGGTCACACTTTCAATCCTTCTCCATCCGCTATATAAATGTCAGCATTTATGTTAAACAAATCTTATTTTAATTTAAAAGTTAAAAAGATATAAAATTGCACCTTATTTCTCATATCTCTCCCCCCCCCCTTTTTTTACTACATTTCTCATCATGGTAAATGAATAGTTAAATTCATCATTGAAGTCTTTTAATATGCTTCTGTTTTACCTCAGTAACTTTTTAAATCTGTGTCTGTAAAAAAAAAAAAGTGTATGTAGGCTGTTAGCAATGAAGTGCTATTTGAGTGGGCTAGGGGAAGCCCCCCACACCCCCCCCCCCTAAGGAATTTAGATTGTAGCAGACATAACAAGTCAGACAAAAAAAAAAAAAATTCTTTTATATTACTTCTTATAGAATGAGTTTATAAAATGTATTACAATAGGTCACTAATTTTTAAAATGGAAAAAAAAACTAGTGTTTTGGGACATTCAAAGCTTTTTTATGTGTAAAATATACCTCTTTTCAAAATTATTTGACAAATTAAAAGCTAAGTATACTAAATAATACAGCGGGGGTGGGGGGTGGGGGCACATAGAGATCGTATTTTGTTACTAAAAATTAGAAAATAGGCTTCCCATATTCTAAAATGTAAAATCGGTGTTAAATCGCGATTTAGCACTAAATCGCGATGTTGGATGGATGATAAATCGATTTAAGAAATTTCTACATCGCCCGGTCCTAGTGCTGATTATTCCGTCACTCTTAATAAAAATCTAAGAATTCAAAGACATCCTCTTCCAAAAACAGAAGAAATTTTTGCTTCGCTCAGTGATGGTAAGATATTTTCAAAGATTGACTTTAGTCAAGCTTATTTACAAATGAAGGTTCACCCTGACAGTCAAAAGTTATTAACGATTAATACCCATAAGGGGCTTTACGAATGCACAAGATTAATGTATGGAGTTAATTGAGCACCTGCTATCTGGCAGAAATATATTGAAAGTGTATTTCATGATTTAGAAGGAGTTGAAGTATTTTATGATGATGCACGGATAGCAGCACCAGATTTCCAGACACATTTGTCACGATTACGGAAATTTTTCGACAGATGTCGTCAACATGGATTGAGAATAAATAAGGATAAGAGCAAATTTTTCCAAAATGAAATTGAATTTTTGGGATTTAAGATAAATGCCCGAGGATTATGTAAAACAAATGAAAAGATTGCTGCAATTAAGAATGCTAAAATTCCTAAGAATGTTCAGGAAATTCAATCTTTTATGGGATTAGTTAACTTTTATTCTAGATTCTCAAACAAAATTGCTACATTAGTATATCCATTGCATAACTTAACTAAAAAAGGCGTTCCTTGGAAGTGGGATAAAAAGTGTCAAGAAGCAGTCCAAAAATATAAAAGATGAAATCTGTTCTGATAGAGTATTAGCACACTACGACCCCAAACTTCCTATTTTTCTCGCAGCTGATGCATTTCCAGTTGGCTTGGATGCAGTGCTCTCCCACAGATTTCCAGATGGTTCTGAGAGGCCTGTTTCATTTGCTTCAAGAACACTTTCGTCAACCGAACAGCGCTACTCACAAATTGATAAAGAAGCTTTAGCTCTTAGTTTGGGCAGTTAAAAAGTTTTATCTTTACCTTAAAGGAAATAGATTTACGCTCATTATAGATCACAAACCTCTCGTGGCAATTTTTGCTTCCAAAAAGGGCCTTCCAGTTTTGTCTGCTACAAGACTTTTGCATTATGCTCTAGTATTGCAGGCTTACCAGTTCGACATAATTTATCGGAATACTAAGGACCATGGTAACGCAGATTGTCTTTCACGATTACCCTTAAGATCTGAAGACTTAGAATTAAAAGATGAAGTTTCAGTTTTTCAACTTTCCCAAATCGAAACACTTCCAATAACAGCAAGAGATTTAGCTAAAGCAACTGCAAATGACAAAGATTTGGCGCCTTTGCTAAATGCTTTAAAAAAGGGGACTTCTTTAAAAGGGAAGGAAGTCGAATATACTCTCCAGGATGGTTGCATTATGTATGGCCAAAGAGTTTGTGTACCCAAAAAATATCATGACAAGGTTTTGGAAGAACTTCATCAGGGACATTTGGGAGTCGTAAAAATGAAGGCAATAGCTAGATCCTATGTCAATTGGAAAAACATAGATAAAGACATCGAAGATGTTGTTAAAAACTGTACCGATTGTTCAAGGATTAAGGATGATCCTCCAAGGTCAAAAACACACCATTGGGAGTATCCAAGCTCTCCATGGGAAAGGATTCATATTGATTTTGCCGGGCCAATCTTTGAGCATATGTTTTTATTAATTGTAGATGCACATTCAAAATGGCTCGAAGTCTACCCTATGAAATAGACAACTGCCTTGAAAACAACAGAATGTCTAAGAGATTGTTTTGCTCGTTTTGGATTGCCAGTCATGTTAGTCAGTGACAATGGACCGCAGTTTTCATCATATGAGTTCCAGAAATTTATGCAAAATAATGGAGTTATACATAAAACGTGTGCACCTTTCAAGCCCTCCAGCAATGGTCAAGCAGAAAGATATGTACATACTTTGAAGCAATCTCTTCGAGCAATGCAAAAATACCCTGGTAGTATCAATCAAAAGATTAACTGTTTCTTGTTACAATATAGGAAATCACCCAATATGACTACAATGCAGTCTCCAGCAAGTATGTTCTTAAAAAGAGAAATTCGTACGAGAATTGACCTCTTAATTCCTAACCCTAAAGAAAGAATTCAAAACAAGATTAGGAAGGATATATATTTTAATGATCGGTATTTTGAAGTGGGTGATAAAGTAGCCGTTCGAGATTATACTGCAGCCAATGCCAAATGGAAATTCGGTCGTATCATCAGCCGAGATGGTGAATTATACTATACCATAAATGTGCAAGGTAATTTGGTTAGGCGACATGTCGATCAAATTCGATCAGCAGGCGAAGAAGTACACAATGATGTTGAATACAGACCAAGAATAGTAAATGTGAATGAACCATCTGATACAACAACAATGACAGAAACGGAGAGAGACACAGCGTCGATTGAGCCACCTGGGACCTCCGAGGGTACCACCAAAGAGTTGCCTCCAGTCGTATCTCCTACAGCTGCAACACCCAAAGTTGTTCACAATCCAATGCAGCTAAGAAGATCTAAAAGGATCCGGAAACCACGAAAAAGATTGTGCTGTTAATTGAAAGGGGAGGAAACTGTCGTGTATTCAAAATTAACATTATGTACTTTAATGGTAACACGTAAATAACCACTTTTATTTACAGATATTGGCAATGGTTAAAATAACAGAACTGCGATAAGAAATATTGAATATGTTGTATTATGTTTTATGTTAGTGTTTGTTCCTGTAATTTTGTAATAAATAGTGAATGTTTATAAATGAATATTTACTTAGTAAATATAATACACATAAGCGTATACCACTAATGAGAAACTTTCACACTGGTATTCATATAATTTATCGTTCATTTACAGGGACACACTAAAATATTTGGCTACAGTACTGCCTATGAGAAATAATTGCTGGAAATGAGTTTTCAATTGTGATACGCTTTTTAAAATTTTAGTATATTTTTTGCATTTTACTTGATGTCTATAAATTCCATAGATTATACAGGGCTACACAAAAGATCTCAAGTGCATTTGTGTTTATTGACGTTAATTGCTGAATGGGAAATTTCAACTGTGATCTATGCGTTTATTGAACTTTAGCATACTATGTACAGTCGTGGAAAAAAAAGTAAACACCCCCTACTAACTCCTCAACAAATTATCGTAAAAGAAAATTACTGGTACCGAACGATTGGAAATAAAGTCTACTTTTAAATGATGTATATAAAATTTGCTTAGGGGGCGATCTACATATTAAAACAAACCATAACCTCATTTTTCTCAATGGCAATACCCAATTCTGACAGCATAAATAAACTCTACACCCTTCAATTATCCTAGAAACAAATTTTTATGCAATTCGTACCATAAGTTTCCGAGAAATTAATTATTTTAAAACGAGCGTATTTTAAGGGCTGTATCCAAATTGAAGTTCGGTACTCGATTGTTAACCGAGAGAGCCGCCTCCTTGATCAAGGCACATTACGAAGCCAGTTAAATAACAGGACAGCAGGAGAAATTTCAAAATATCAACTCACTTCTATCATAGACGGCCCCTTAAACCATCATTTTTCCAATTTTTAAGCATAATTTGAAAACTATTTGGAAGAAAAATGTGAAATTTTGGATTTTCATAAAGCAGGACTTAATAAATCTAAATCCATCAAAAAAATTGTAGGTTGCAATTCATAATTTTTTCGAATATTAATTTCATAATTCATAATTCATATCATAAAATTATAAAAATTGCGAATTCAGCGTATTTATGTTTAGACACATTAGCATTATTGCTACACAAAAAATTAGCAGATTAGGAGCATAATTTCAGGAGATATAAATAAAAATATGAAAATGTAATTTAACATTAGAAGAACTAATTTTTGAATGATTATAATTCAAAAACTTATCATTCAAATGACTTGAAATTTGGTATCTAGGCGTAGTTTGAACCGAAGATTTGAAATATCTCGTTAAAATTGGGTATTGCTATTGAAAAAAATGAAGTTTGGGTTCGTTTTAATATGTAGATGCCCCCTAAGCAAATTTTATATACATCATTTAAAAGTAGACTATATTTCCAATCGTTCGTTACAAGTAACTTCCGTCTACGATAACTTGTTGAAGAGTTAGTAAGGGGTGTTTACTTTTTTTTTTTCCCTGACTGTACATATGAATCTATGGATCTTATACTGGGCTGCACAAAATTTCGGATATTTTTCGTACTATTCATGGTAATTGCAGAAATTGGGTTTCCAAATGCGTTATGCATTTTCTAAATTGTTTATTTATACATCCTTCACCTTAATAAATTGTAAAGTTTTGTTACAGTATTTTGAATGTGTTGGAAAGTGTTTCATAATCTATGCTGGACGCATGATTTTTCGTGCTTGCTTTAAAATTAATCAACTTATGCAGAAATATATAAGGAAAGAAAATTTAAAGGTAATGTCATGTGAAAAATATTAATTTCTAGAATTGACGATAATATCGCTGTTAAATATTGATACTTTATAGAGAAAATATCGAAATTTCTGTGTTTAATTTCAGTGTTATTAGCACTTTCCAACATGCTGAAAAGTGTTTATGACTTCGGTTTGTCTGTCCGTCTGTCCGCGTTCTAACTCTCGTAAATATACTCGTATTGCCCTGAAATTTTTGTACGTTATTGACGTTTACTACTGCATGATACCTTTTGTAAATGAAGCTTGTAGCAGGTATAGTTCATTTACAGGGACAGTCAAAAGTATTCTGTTACATTACGGCCAATGGGAAAAAATCGTTTCAAGTGCATTTTAATAATGTTACACCCTTTCAAATATAATGAAATTGATATTCTTTTATAAAGTGCACTAAAATACGCATTCTATAGAATATGTGGTGTAAAGAATATTTATTATTAATGTACAGGGCCATACAAAAGAATTCCGTTACATAATGGTATTTGGGGGTGGGAGGGGATTGTTTGCGATTTATTTTAATTATATTGAACTATTTCATACATAATGAAATTTATATACATTGCTCAGGTTTACTACAAATTACTTCCTGTGTAATATGAAGTGCATAGCATTTACAGGGACACACAAAAGATTTCGGATACTATACTGTATCCGAAGTAAAGTACGAGTATATTAGCGATGATTGTTGGGAAGTGCATATTTAGTTAGTTACTATATGCGTTTTTAAGTTTAACTACATTTTTGCATATTATGTGGTGTGTATAAATGCTGTCGATCATATACAGGTCTACACAAAATAATTCGTAACCGTTACTGAATATGAGCGTAAATTGTGCTTAAAAGTGATTCTTAAATCAATTATGGATTTTTACGCTGAACTACATTTAGCATACTAAAATATATTTGTAGAATATAAGTAAAATAATGTACAGGGCTACGCAAAGAATTGGATGCATGGACGCCTATTAATAATAATTTCTGGAAATGTGATAAGAGTGGTTTAGTCTGAATTAAATTTTAGATAAATTGTCGTGCGTATAAAGGTAGTAGGTAATATACAGGGCTGTACAAAAGTATTTAAGTATGTTTTCGTCTATTTGTATAAATCGGTGAAAGTGACATTTCAACCTATTATACTTTTTTTTGTTGTTGTTAAACTAAATTTTCGCGTTATATAGTATAGCTACCAACCTATAAATCAAATACAGGTATGTACAAAAGAATCGTAATACGTATTTGGCTATGGGCGGTAATTGCTGAAATCAGTTTTAAATGTTTTATGCGTTTTTTAAATTAGTTACGTGGGAATTTTATTTACCTTATTTCCCTAAATAATGAACTTTTGTTAAAGTATTATGTAAGTGTTGGAAAGTGTTTCATAATCTATGCTTAACGCATGATTTTTCTTTCTTGTTTTTATATTGTTCTTGATTATGCTTTTCATTTTTTTTCTTAATCGCTTCCATCTTAGAATAGGTTTGTATTAAAACTTTTACCACATTTAAAACTGTGGAAAAATCGAAAGTTTAATAAGAGCTCCATTCTTATGTAAGGGGGAAAAGGGTGAAAAGGGAAAAAAATAACATGCTATCCTTCGTAAAATTTACTCCAGAAACACATTTACTTTTTAAAAGAATGGAATGTGACTTTGAAAATCAAACCCACTGTATTTTCGGATACCTTTTATTTTCGAAGGCTATAAGTCTTACGGAAGAATTTATTACACAAAGGCGGAAGATGTTTAGAGGCATTTTCTGCGGCGCCATTGTTGAATTCTGGAATCGCTTCAAACAAACATTGATTTGTAAACAGCAACAATTCGCAAGCAGTTTTCTAATATAATTTCCTCACTGTTTTTATCGAGCAGTATCTATCCTTGAGATTATAATATTGTCATGAAGAAAAATTGATGCAAGTATAATATTATTGTTTATATCAAAATACGAGAGTGGATCAAGTATAAAGAGACTTTTTTAATATAAATAGAATTTTTTCTTATTTGTTGTCGTGGCAATTATGATAAGCTGTTTACGGACTAAAAAATTGTTTGGCGTCGTTGTATTCGTCATACATTTCAGTGTTTAACTGTATTAAAAAGCTAAATTTAAAATAATTTTACGTAATAATTAGCACAGATACTTCCATTTTGATAAACAAGACTTTTTTTTATAAATAAATTTTGCACTAAAAAAAAATCTATGTTTTGAGTTGTTATTTAAGAGAATTGTTTAAAACTTTTTTAATTAAGAAAATTTTAATTCCATGCCTTCTTCTGTGATTTCAAACAAATGCATAGAATTTTCTTTATACTGAACAAGAAACAACGTATCATTCCACTTATTCCATCAAAAATGAAAAGTGTGTCACTACAAGCCGTAGCTTCATTTTCGTACGCAACTTCAGCAAAAATGAAGACATTTTAGCGAGATTTGCATCATATTAATCTTGTGCTATAAAGCGAGCAAAAATTGTGTGTGTGTATGTAAATTTTATCTTGAAAACGGCTCTAACGATTTTGATTAAATTTTGCACCCTACCGTTTTCGGGCACGAATAGACCATTGGGATGGGTCTCGCGTTCGAGAAAATTCGATTAGCGGGTCATAATGGGTCAGGGTCAAGCTAATTATATCTAAAGAACGGCTCAATCGATTTTGACTAAATTTTGTATCTAACTATTTTCGGGCACGAAAAAACCATTGGGATGGGTCACGTGTTCGAGAAAACTCGATTAGTGGGTTATTTTTGGGTCACTGTGGGTCAAGCTATTTTTATCTAAAAAACAGCTCTAACGATTTTCACTAAACTCTATATTCTACAGTTTTGGATTACGAGAAGACCATTGGGCTAAGTCACATGTTCGAGAAGATTCGATTAGTGGGTCATTTTTGGGGTCGCCGTGGGTCAAGCTAAGTTTATCTAGATAACGGCTCACATGATTTTGACGAAATTTTGCATCTTACTTTTTTCGGGCACGAAAAGACCATTGGGATGGGTCTCGTGTTCGAGAAAATTCGATCAGTGGGTCATAATGGGTCATAATGGGTCAGGGTCAAGCTAATTATATCTAGAGAACGGCTTAATCAATTTTGACTAAATTTTGTATCTAACCATTTTTGGGCACAAAAAGACCATTGAGATGGGTCTCGTGTTCGAGAAAATTCGATTAGTGGGTCATTTTGGGTCATAATGGGTCAGGATCAAGCTAATTATATCTAGAGAACGGCTCAATCGATTTTGATTAAATTTTGTATCTGACCATTTTCGGGCACGAAAAAACCATTGGGATGGGTCTCGTGTTCGAGAAAATTCGATTAGTGGGTAATTTTTGTCATAATGGGTCAGGGTCAAGCTAATTATATCTAGAGAACGGCTCAATCGATTTTGACTAAATTTTGTTTCTAACCATTTTCGGGCACGAAAAGACCATTCGGATAGGTAACGTGTTCAAGAAAATTCGATTAGTGGGTCATTTTTGGGTCACCGTGGGTCCAGCTAAGTTTATCTAGATAACGGCTCTACGATTTTGACGAAATTCTGAAATCTATCGTTTTCGGGCACGAAAAGACCATTGGGATGGGTCACGTGTCCGAGAAAATTCGATTAGTGGGTCATTATGGGTCATTATGGGTCAGGGTCAAGCTAATTATATCTAAAAAATGGCTCAAGACATTTTCACAAAATTTTTTAATACACGGCCATTTCTGGTCATGAGATGACCATTGGGCTAAGTCACATGTTCGAGAAAATTCTATTAGTGGGTCATTTTGGGTCACAATGGGCCAGGGTAGAGCTAATTGAATCTAAAGACATGCTCAAAACGTTTTGACCAAGTTTTATATTATACCGTTTCTGGGCATGAGAAGAGAATTGGGCTAAGTCACATGTTCGAGAAAATTCGATTAGTGGATCATTTTGGGTCACAATGGGTCAGGGTCCAGCGAATTGTATCTAAAAAACGGCTTAAACTATTTTGAATAAATTTTGTATTCTATCGTTTTCGGGCTCGAGAAGACCATTGGGCTAGGTCGCATGTTCAAGAAAATTCGATTAGTGGGCCATTTGGGGTCACAATGAGCTAATTGTATTTAAAAAGCGCTTCAAAACATTTTGACAAAATTTTGTATAATACCGTTTCCGGGCATGATAAGACTATTGGGCAGGGTCGCATGTTCAAGAAAATTCAATCAATGGGCCATTTTGGGTCCTAATGAATCATGATCAAGCTAATTGCATCTAAAAAACCGCTCTAAAGCTTTTGACAAAACTTTGTACTACACCATTTCTGGATAAGATAAAACCATTGGGCTGGGTCGCATGCTCAAGAAAATTCTATTAGTGGGTGATTTTGGTGATAATGGGTCGGGGCCAAGCTAACGGCATCTCAAAAAGGTTCAAACAATTTTGACATTTTTTTTTTTTGTTATACCGTTTCACAGTACAAAAAGACCATAGAAATAGCTCACATGTTCGACAAATTTCGGTTAGTGGGTTTTTGAATCAATGTGGGTCAAACTTATTTTATCTAGAAACGATTAACGATTTTCACTAAATTTTCTGTTCTATCGTTCTCAGGCTCGAGAAGTGCATTGTGTTAGGTCGCATGTTCGAAAAAATTCGATCAGTGGGTCATTTTGGGGCACTATGTCTCAGGGTCAAGCTAATTGCATGTAAAACAGTAAGAATGATTCAGTGGGAATAATATATCGAGATAAACACAAAGCTAATTTTGACCGAGCTTAGCTCGATCATTCCTGCTAGTTTGTTTATATAAAATGAGATGATACCAATGGAAGTAATTGAATTTTAGTCAGTGATAGAGTATAAGTACAGTTAGCTGCATTCTTAATAAAGTAATGTCTAGCTCACAGCTGTTTAGATATGAATGGTTACAATTTAATTTTTAGCACTTCTTGTCATGTTATCATATTTTACAGAAATTAAAGTAACTCTGTACACAATACAATTACAATACCTTCGTTACTGTTAAAGTATCAAAAGAAAATTAAAGTTTGACTTGGGATAAGATACGCTGTATTTTTGACTGAATAAGTGAATTGCTATCCTGGTTTGCTGGACAAAACATTGCCTGTTTTGGTTCCTAGCCTATTATTTTTACCCCTGAAAGTTTTTTTTTTTTATTTATTTCGTTTAGAAACACCCTGTTTGAGGAAAAGCAGCAAGAAGCTGATTATTTTACCAGACAGTGCTCGGGAACTTGCATTTGTATATCATTAATTCCTATGTAGTTCATCATTAAAGGTTAATTTTCTTAAGTAACACTTTTAAAACAGCAAATAAATAATATAAAAGCCTTCTCTTTTATTTAAAATTGATTCTGCTTAATTATTCTGAATATCTTTATTAATTATCCTTCTATCCTTCTATCCATCTATATATAAAAAAAGTTTTGATTTGGAAATGGACCAATGAAAATCTGCGTAGATATTCCGGGTAGATCGGCATCCAATTTGAATGCTTAAGCATGGCCTTTCATCGTTAATATTAAAAAAACTGTTGCATACAAAAATATGAAAATCGGTGGTATTATAGAGAAATGTTTGATAAACAAGCTGATGCAGACAGTTTTCAAATCGAAGAATTATTTTAAGATATATTTAATGCTAAAGTTGGACAAAATAGTTCCATTAAAAAAGTTTTATTGGAGCAAAAATTATACATGAGAATTTAATCATTTTTAGATCATTTTATACGTTATAAGTTCCCGGTGTGGAGATTGCATTTATTTTTCTTATTTGACTCATTTTTTGAGGTTTTATTTCAATTTTAAATTCAAATTTTCAGCATTTCGAGAGATATTTTTTACAAATTTTAGAAAATGCTATTAATTTAAACTGTTGCCAGTTGTATAAACAGCGCAAACAATAATGTTTACTTCAAATTAAAAATTTATTTACACGTGACTATTACAAACAGAAAAAAAACTTTAAAATTAGAATTAAATGATTACATGATAAAAGCAGGAAAATTACGTCATAAGAACCATAGGCACAGATGTCATATACGCCCCATATTGGCGCAATTTTTTTCCGACGCCAATTTGGCGAAAACATCAATAGCATAAACAACAACATGAGGGTTACCATATCAAGCAAAATAACGACACTTTAGCACCAGCTAAGTACCCGTTGCGTATATAAAATTGGCGTCAGAAAAAAATTGCGCCAATGACATCTGTGCCGAACCATATTTACACTTGAATTTAAAAAATAGAAACGAAATCTTAAAATAAAAAAAATCATTATTATGCGTTAAAACTTGTAATTTGAGAAAATTACGTCGTATTTAAAATGGCAAAAAACATAGCAAAACAATTTAAATTGAAAAATATATTTGCGCGAGATATTTTGAGATAATCTTTTCAACTATTATCGTGAATTGGAAGACAGCGCAAATAATATTTCCTTCTAACAACAAAAGTATTTTCACGTGAATATTAATAAGAGAAATAAAACTTTGGTGTAAATTACGTCAGATTTGAAACGATACATTTAAAATGAATTATTTAAAAGAACTATCTTATAGCGCTGTTAAAAAATACCGGGAGACAATGACACTGTTTACTTTATTCATTTTACATTAGCTTATTTTCAAATGTTTAACGGTACTTCTTAGTTATCCCGTCGACCAAATTACTTTCGCCAAATTGTAACATTAAATGCCAATAATGGTTGCCATTAATTAATTAATTGCAAGATTAAATGCCAATAATGGCCTATAAAACCATTAATTCGACGTTTTATTTGTATTTTTATTAATGTTTTACTGATTTATTTGTTCTTTCGTTATTTAAAATAAAAATTATGTCAATGTGTATAATTTGGCGAGTGGTTTGGCGATTTATATAAATTATCGAAATTGGTCGATGGAATAACTAAGAAGTACCAGTTTAACTAATTTTTTTAATTAAATACGAAAAAAGCCATTGTATCTCTTAACAGCAGCAGATTTGGCCTTAAAAATCCCCAATCCAAGGAAAACGAATGGAAACCCGTTTACAGAGAGATCGCTACTGTTTTTTTTTTTTTTTTTTAATTTTAATTCAATATTTTTGAAGCCAATCAAATTAGCGTGCTTTTTGGATTTTGGTGTGCCTGAACGGGGGTTGGCGAGCGTAGCTCGTAGGGGTCAGAGCCCCCTAGTATATATAAAAAAGTTTTGATTTGGAAATGGACCAATAAAAAATCTGCGTAGATACCGTGAAATGCATCTGATTGGTCAAAGCTTTATGACGCTGTAAGGGAGGTTACCAATGGGGGACCCGTCTCTCTCTCGCCAAAAGTGACGCCAAATTGGCACTATTTCCAGTATTTCGCCAACCTTAAGGGTACTTTTCCGTTATACGGACAGCATGCCAAAATGTATGCTAATGCGCCAATTATTTCAGCATTCATCGTGAAAAGGATTTTTCTTGTAAACCATGCAAAACATTGTGATTTGTTATTTATGAAACGTGAATTACGTGAATGATTATTATTTAACCTTAACCTTGGAAAGCTTTTTAATTTACTATTCGAATTAAAAAAATATTTCTTTTTATGAAGTTATAATTTACTTTTACTGCTGACGCTGAGATGGATTTTACCATTTGTCAATTACCAGACGATGAGAAAGTTGCGATAAAACTGTTTTAGAAATTTGAAATTCTGCATAATAAAAGGTTGTGTTCAAACAACCATGAAATGAAATTATGGATGAGTTCTGGAAATCCGAAATGGAGATGTAGCGAACGATCATGCGAAGAAAGCGTTGGAATACGACAAAAAGGCACAGATGTCATATTCGCCTCATATTGGCGCAATTGTTTTCTGACGCCAATATCATATACGCAACGGGTACTTAATTGGCGTCAAAGTGTCGTTGGTACAGATGTCATATTCGCCCCATATTGGCGCGATTTTTTTCTGTCGTCAATATCATATAGGCAACGGGTACTTAATTTGCGCCAAAGGGCTTGATGTGGTAACCCGGATTATGTTGTTTATGCTGTTGATGTTTTCGCCAAATTGACAACCGAAAAAAAATCGCGCCAATATGGGGCGAATATAACATCTGTGCCCGACAAAAACGGTGCGATCGCAGTTCACCCTCCTTCTTGGCGCGATTTTCAAAAATCGCCAAATTGGCGCGTTTTTGCGTCTTGTCTCCCGGAGCAAGTGCTCCAGGAGACACTACGCAAAATCGCGCATTTCAAGATGGCGTCAATAAAAACAAGCAAAAAATACACTTTTTAAAGGAATACATTTTTTCAAAAATAACAAAAAAAAGCAGAATTTTAATTTACCCGGAGCGATGTTTTGCTCTTCTCAGGGGGGCTGCCGCCCCCCTGAACCCCCCGCTTTTTTAAAGCGAAGTCTGGGTGAATTATTGATCTTTTTGCCAGGGCGTGTACACTTTTATTATATCCAATATAAATTTTCGAAAGGTCGCATCACTCATCGAATGGTCGTGCTTCCTCCTCCACATATATTCAAACAGATACACTATGACGCAAAAGTTTAGACAATGAAGAAATTCTTACATACTTTGAAAAATATTTATTCAATTTTCAAATCACTGCTTGAAATTAATGTGCTGTACATATAAACAATATTTATAACAAAGAAAAGTGGAATTGTGCATATTGCAATAAATTAAATGGTAACAAAAATAAACTGCTGTCTCAAAAGTTTAGACACAAATTAAATAAAATCGAAATAAACAATTTTTAAAACCTGGTTGCGCATCCATGCTTATGTATTACGTCATATACACGAGATTGCATGGAAGAAACTAAATCTTGCATAGTTTGTGGATCGATATCGTACCATGCATTCTCAATAGATGTCTTAAGTTCCTTTTCAGAAGAGTATTGTCTAGCGTTCCTATAAACGTTGCGACACATGATGCTCCAAAGGTTTTCTATAGGGTTAAGATCTGGGCTACATGTTAGCCAGTCGAGAACTCTTATATTATGGGAATTAAACCAAGATTTTGAATGTTTTGCAGTGTGAATTGAAGCATTGTCTTGCTGAAATTCCCACTGAGGACCCCCTAGAAGCTCAGCAAATGGCAGTAGGTTTTCTTCTAATGTCTGTGTATAATGCTGTGAAGTTTGACGACCACTGGTGAAGGTCAGAGATACTTGTCCATTATAGCAAAAGGCTGCCCAAACCATCACCGAGCCCCCTCCTTGTCTGCGACTAAAAAAACGTCGAGGTTCCTTCCGCAAGTCATGCCAATACGATAAACAACCATTTGGACCATCCAGATTCCACTTTTTTTCATCGCTAAATATGACTGACTGCCATTTCTCTCCATATGACATATGCTTTCGAGCCCACATAAGTCTTTGTAACTTATGATATGGTTTCAGAGCTGGTTTCTTCTGCATTTTGCTATAAACGATTGTTCCTTTTTCCAAAATTCGTCTACGAATCGTATCCTTTGATACAGAGAGTCCCGATGAGCTTTGAACTCCACGTACGCTCATTTGTTGAGTACTCGCTAGTCTTTGTATCAGGCGATCCTCTCGTACATTTGTCACACGTGGCCTCCCAGACCGACATTTTGCTTTATATTCGGAACCACTCGATAAAACTCGATAAATAGATTTTTTTGACCTATTAATAATAGCAGAAATTTCAGAAACGCTCTTCCCTTCACCTTTCAACTGCCAAATCCTTGAAACTTCATTCACTTGAATTTCTTTAGCTCTCGGCATGTCGACTATGAAGCGCAATCGTTTGCAGAACTTAAGTACTCCAAATTTGTGACATCATCGATTCTAAATTTGCATATGCCAGCGAATATTCAAAGAAATTTAGAATAGTGTCTAAACTTTTGCGACAAGCACATTTGAATTTTTATGAAAAAAATTAGTATTATAGCAAATAAAACGACTGTCTTTTGTACATAGCATTTTAAATCAGTTTTTGAATATATTTACAGGTTTTTGTAATTCTGACGTCATAATTCTACATTTTAAAGCTGAATGACGTCATTGTCTAAACTTTTGCGTCATAGTGTATGAATCAAAGTAGTCGGCTTTATGCGGTGTATTCCGCAGCCTGCGTTTGATTGCCGACCAGGTACCCTCTATGGAATTTGTGTGGGCGCCAGTCTCGGGATGCACGTAATGCAGACTGTGGTTGACCCGTTCATGCTCAAATCCTTCGTCTTTGAGACAATCGTAGGACTTCCAACAATCCGAAATAATCGTGGTCCCTGGCAACACCCAATCCTGAATAACGGGAAGCAAATACTCTTTTCCACGCTTCGGAACAACCCGAAAAAAACATTTATTCGTGCCTCTTTCAACACCTCCAAACACCCATTCTCCTTTCACACGACTTCCTCTTCCGTACTTCATTTTTCCAAACTTGCTCTCATCAATCTCTACAATCACTCCAACGCCACCTATACGCTCACTTTCTTCCAGAATCACCGTCTGACACACTTCCCTACAGAAACTATACCAATCAGTCGCGGTATTAACCGCTACTTTCGCATCAGCCACACAAAATTTCTCCATACATTCACCAAACCACATACGCGTCACTCTCATTATCTTACATATCCCATCCAACTTGCTTAACGAAAACCACGTACCTTTCCTTACACTCCTAGTAATTTCGTGGGGATTAACTTTCCCTTGCACTCTGCAACGCCATTCATAACCATCATTCAAATTATTATTCACAGTCAACTTCATGTCATTCCCACACCTTGGACATTCATATTTGGAGGCAATCAACCCCTCATTCATACACCAATCAATCACATATCTCTTCCCACAAACTTTCAAAAGGGCAAAGTATCCAGAAGAATACTTTACCTCATCATTCAAACATTCTTGAACATTCATTCTATAATCCACAGAAGCCATAGCGAAATTGATCGGTACCTGTCAAAATATACAAAAGAAGAAAACAAATAATAAAACTCACTCGACAAGTTCAACGAAGCGAAAACGGCAAACGCAGTCAGCCAGAATAGAAGCGGGAATGACGCGCTTTCAAAAAAATTTAAACGTTCCATCGGCGCTCCTCTTTCGTCCAATAAAATATCGTTTAACAAATTAAAAGAGTCCAATCAGGAAACGGCTTACTGAGCAAGGATTTTACAACGGAACACACATTTTAGGGTTGCCATATTAGGTAACCCGGGGTTGCCACATTGGCGCAGTTATCGAAGGAGATTGGCGAAGGAGAGTATATTGCGAATTACCCACAAAAACCATGGTTTAAAGGATCGCGGTTGTCTTTTCTTAATGTTTTGTGGTTTATATATTTATGGTGCCAAGAGTTGACATCGATTGAGCTTTGTGAGCTGCAACTTGATATGAACCACAACACAACAGTGGACTGGAATAGTTATTTTAGAGAAGTTTGTGCAAATGCTTTATGTTCACGACCAAATAGAAAAATCGGCGGACCTAATAAAATTATAGAAGTAGATGAAAGTCTTTTTACCAGAAGAAAAAGCAACGTAGGGCGTGTTCTTCCTCCTCAATGGGTGTTAGACGGTTTATGCCGTGAAACACGGGGATGTTTCCTTACTCCTATTTCCGATCGCACAGCTGAAACTTTAATGGCGGCAATAGAAAACAATGTAGCTGATGGAAGTATTATTTATACAGATTACTGGAAAGGATATAAAACAGATGAACTGCGAAGTGCTGGTTATGATCATTTCACAGTAAATCACAAATACAATTTTGTCGACCCTAATACTGGATGTCATACTCAAAATGTTGAGAGATTATGGGGCATCGCAAAATGGCGCAACAAAAGACATCGGGGAACAGTTCGTCATCATTTAGAGTCGTATCGCATAGAGTTTATGTGGCGACGTCTTCATTCAAAAAATGAAATGTTTACTGCAATGTTAAGAGATATGGCACAGATGTCATATTCGCTCCAAATTGGCGCGATTTTTTCCTGACGCCAATGTGGCGAAAATATCAACAGCATAAACAGCAACATCCGGGTTACCATATCAAGCAAAATAACAACACTTTGGCGCCAGTTAAATAGCCGTTGCGTATATGACATTGGCGTCAGAAAAAAATCGCGCCAATATGGGGCGTATATGACATCTGTACCTATGTGGTTTATGCTGTTGATGTTTTCGCCAAATTGGCAACCGAAAAAAAATCGCGCCAATATGGGGCGAATATGACATTTGTGCCAAAGAGATTTGTAATTTTATGGCAGCAGTTTAATATGAATTTTTTTATTTTATTACTTTATTGTATAACAGTTATTTGTTCACTTATTTTAATTATATATTTGTGATTTAAAAAAATAGTTCGTAAAATCTGTAATTTTCAAATGTTATATTTTTAAAATGCTCACTTTACCATCGACAATGTTTTTCTTTTATTTTTCAAATGTTTCAATTCACGTGATTTTCATTTTGCGCCAAATATTGCGCTTGGCGACAATGCTGTCCGTATAACGGAAAAGTACCAAAAAGCACAGCCTACTATGATATATACGGCCCACGCATTTCGCCGAAAACCGTTGAAAAAGTGAAGTCAGATTCAGCTTCAAACCCTGAACCAAAACATCACAACGTGCTCTTTTTTGTTTACATTTATACCCTGCCCAGGTAGCGGCTTGTTTCTCATCGTCGAAGTTTCAGAATCATTGATCGTATTTTCAGAATAATAAATTAAATACTTATATTATTCAATTTCCTTCGATTTAAAAGGATATTTTACACAGCTTGCAGTATTTTAGTGTTCACATACTTTTAAGATTAGCTAAATTACTTATTCTTTACTTGATCGTTTGGTTCATTCTGTTATCCTTTTTGGTACTTGTTAGTTATCCCGTCGACCAATTTCGCCAAACCACCCGCTAAATTATGCAAATTGGCATCATTTTTATTTTAAATGACAAAAGAACAAATAAATTAGTATAACATTAATAAAAATACAAATAAAACGTCGAAATAAAAATCACTTGATGAAGTAAACACGTGTTGTCAAGTGAATGCGACATTTACGATCAACCATTATTGACATTTAATCTTACAATTTGGCGATAGTAATTTGGTCGACTGGATAACTAACAAGTACCTTCTTTTTTGAATCTCCCGTATTTACATAAAAATAGCTTGTATTTCATATACACGTTTTAAAATTAAAATTTGGTTTTTATCAAACTACAGTTCTCATAACTGGCTTGAAGCAGTTATTTTTGACGAATTTGTTGCTACCCGTAAAATGTTTGTGTTTGATATCGTCCGAACTGAATAATAATAATAATAGTAAAAAAAAAAAAAAAAAAAAAAAAAGAAGACGATCTTCCTTAAACATTAAATATTGTTATTTTTAATCATAGAAAGAAATGGTGATCGCAGATTTAAATATCGTTGCAATATTTTATGTTATCCAAGCAATTTTGATTAAATCATGTAAGTGTATTTGTTACTTAATAAATTATATTTATTAATTATTACAAGGAATTTTATGAGTACTTTAATATATTTAAAAGAAATTCCGGTACAGATGTCATATTCGCCCCATATTGGCGCGATTTTTTTCTGTCGCCAATATCATATAGGCAACGGGTACTTAACTTGCGCTAAAGGGCTTGATGTGGTAACCCGGATTATGTTGTTTATGCTGTTGATGCTTTCGCCAAATTGGCAACCGAAAACAATCGCGCCAATATGGGGCGAATATGACATCTGTTCCGAAATTCCATTAGTTTTATTGTTTCAGCAGTGAAGATAGCAAATAAATTTGTGACATTGATGTTTTTAGACTATGCATGTTTTTATTTATTGGGGTGAATCGTAGAATACTCTACTTCTCCCCAACCTGGCGATAAATGCGCTAAAGTGGCAACCTTGGTATTTAGTATTAACTTGGTATTAAGTAGCAACCTTGAAAGTATTCTGCGATCACACCATTTATTATTCCGATAATTGTTAAAATGATTTTTTTTTTATTATTTGATGATTAGAGTTAATATTTTTATTAAACTCTTTTGAATCATATCTATACGGGGAAAAAAAAATGTAAGCACATTGGAATTCTCTGAACCCTGCCCAGAGCGGTTTGATTGGTTCTCGTCGCTGAAGTTACGGTCAGAGTCAAATTTCTGTTTTGGGCAGCGTATCAGAGTCCTCTGGCGAGCAACTTCATACATTAAACGCAAATCGGTCTGCCGGTAGTAGTATCTAAGTATGCCTTGCAAAAAGTAATGCTTTGGAAATGGAACAATGAAAATCTGCGTAGATACCGTGAAATGCAACTGATTGGTCAGAGCTTTATGACGATATAAGGGAGGTTACCAAGGGGAGACCCGTCTCTCTGTCACCAAAAGTGACGCCAACTTAGCGCTATTTCCAATATTTCGCCAAATTTCCATAGACTCCCATTGAAATACAATAGGGTTTACTTGCATGCAGGAAATCAACAAATTGAGATATTTCAGTGCAACAAAAACTAATATTAGCTTATGAATAGAGCTTAATTAAACTATTTACATTATTTTTAAGCACAAACAATAATCTGGAGTTGGCTAGAAAATAGGAATTGCTTCGCTATACCGAATGGAATAGCTAAGTGATTACGCGGGGGGCAGGTGAGCGTAGCGAGCAGGGGGGCGGTGCCCCCCTAGTATATAAAAAAAGTTTTGATTTGGAAATGGACCAATGAAAATCTGCGTAGATATTCCCGGCAGATCGGCACCAAATTTGAATGCTTAAGCATGGCCTTTCTTCGTTACTATTAAAAAACTGTTGCATACAAAATATAAAAATCGGTAGTATTATAGATAAATGTTTGATAAACACGCTGATGCAGACAGTTTTCAAATCGAAGAATTATTTTAAGAGACATTTAATGCCAAAGTTGGACAAAATCGTTCCATTAAAAAAGTTTTATAAGAGCAAAAACTGTACATAGGAATTTAATCATTTTTAGATCATTTTATGCGTCAGAATTTCCCGGTGTGCAGACTGCATATGGTATTTTAATTTTACTCATTTTTTGAGGTTTTATTTCTATTTTAAATTCAAATTTTCAGCATTTCGAGAGATATGTTTTACATATTTTAGAAAATTGTATTAATTTAAACTGTTGCCACCTGTATAAACAGCGCAAACAATAATGTTTGCTTCAAATTAAAAATTTATTTTACACGTGACTATTATAAACAGAAAATATAAAAAGCAGGAACTCATTGAAAATTACGTCATAAAAACTATATTTACACTTGAATTTTAAAAGAGAAAGAATATTGTAAAATAATAAATTCATTAACATGCATTAGAAGTCTTAAATAGGAGAATTTACGTCACATTTACGTCACATTACACTTATTACGTAAAATGAACAAAAAATAATATTGCAAAACAGTTTAAATTTAAAAATTGCGCGAGACATTTATTTGATATTTTAAGATGATCATAATATTTCATTTCTAACAAAAGTATTTTTACGTGAATATTAAAAAGAGAAAGAAAAGTTTGGTGAAAATTACGTCAGATTATAATTGTCAGATTCAAATTATAATTCAATCTTCCGAAATCTTTTTAAAGCCGATCAAATTAGCGTGCTGTTAGAGTCTGCAGTGTCTGAACGGGGGTCGACGAGCGTAGCTCGTAGGGGGCAGAGCCCCCTAGTCAGTTAAAAGTAAAAGTTGTGTAAGTTTTTAAAAAATATTTTTAAGAGGTTTTTTAAGTATTCGGTTTGACCGAATAGTTTGATGTTCGGCAGACCGAGTAATTTGATATTCGGCCTAACCGAATATTAGGTGCATCCCTAGTCGCTAGCATTATGAATAAACTCAAAGTACTTAATGAGGTTACACAAATTAGAAAGCTTTCAAAAAAAGAAAATGTCAAACCTATTGAAATTTGGCACAGATTGAATGTACAATTCGGTAATGACACCCTATCGAGGTTTCAAATACATAAATGGCACGATCCGTTTAAAAATGACCGTGAAGAAGGTGAAATAAGGCGATCAAATATGGAATATCGAAAAAAAAATTAAACTCCTCCACTGAAGCAGAAACTGGCAAAGTTCTAACTAATAAATTTTGGGATTTACGATACGTTAATTTTATCTCTCAAAGACGTGCATAGTTTCAAAATGCGAAAAAAAATTAAACCTTTTCCGCGCTTTTTTCTTCTCTGCTTCAAGATTTTCGGAAATACCATCTTGAGCGAGACATTCACGAGAGCTCGCCATTTTGCGATGTTCATAATGATTTTTTATTAATATCTCGGCTAATTATCAAAAGATGAACAATATTAGCCTCAGGCGCATTCGGATCTTGGATCTGCCTTGCACTACCTTCTTCCAAATTTTCAGACCTCTACGTGTGGTAGATTTTTATAGCCATCGCCAATACATATACACAGACAAACGCCTTTCTTTTATTAATTATCGGTTGAAAAAACTCGATGAATAATAATTAAAAAAAAACACATCGTTATTCCAAAGATTAAAAAAAAATTACTATAAAATAATTTATACAGTGCGTGTACAAACTTTAAGGACAGCAAAAAATAGATTAATTGAAAATGCGATAATTCAAATGGTAATTTAAAGTTGATCTTAATACGGAAATACTAATAGAAAAGTCAACAAAATGCATCTCCGAGCTTTTTATTGCTAGAAAATAATAATTATGCAAACAAACGCTATTTTTGTCTGTGTAAAAACTTTAAGAACAACTTTTAAAAACTTTAAATTTTTTAACAGAAATATTGCGTATAATTATTATTCATTTGTAGGTAAAAAAAACTCTGCTATGGATCCGTATTCGCCCGGAGATGGCCACCATTTTTTGGCAATTTTTCGCGGGCGATGTTTTTCTCCCGACGGACTTCCGACGATTTTAGTGCACTTGCAACCCTAGATTTTTCGACGTCACCGTGTCCGCGATTTTGCTCACTTCGTCCTTTAGGTTTGGCTTATGCGGTCCAAGATTCTCTTATCATATAACAGACTTGACAATCCGGAGCAGAGTTGGTAAAAAAACGGGGTTTTTTTTTCAAAAAAACCAAAAAACCGGGTTTTTTTAAATATATTTTCCTATTACATATACATGCATATTTATTGATAAAAATAAACATTGTTGGATATATAAGTAATATAACTTCATTTAAAAATAATTTAAATTAAATAATTACAATCAATTATGTAAAAAATTGAAATCATTTAAAATTTAAGCATTTTTAGTAAAAGCTATGTCTTATGTTCCATGAATAAAATTCTCTGCATAGTGAAACATTGATACCTTAAAAACCTTAATAATAAACAATCTTTTGATTACTAGTACTATAAATAAATACATGGTGTAATTTCATAAATATAATATACTTTCCCATGGCTATTCAAAATAATTTCTTTGAAATATTTGCAATCTGAGATATCTCATTTTTCTGTTAGAACACTACATGAACGATTATTATCTTTTATTAAAAGTAAAGCTTTTTATAAAGAATTTCTGGAATGATTTGAATTTAGCAGTAGGGTCTTTACACGTTTCAAGAACTACTGTGTATTGTCATTTGACACTTCTCCTCAGAAACTATCACGTTTAAAAAAAAAAAAAAAAAAAAAAAAAAAAAAAAAAAAAGTAACAGAAATACCTATTTACCAGCTTTTTAGACTACTGAAAACATTGATCTTAAAATGGGAAGTAGATTTACAAAAGTTGTCATCCACTGAAACATTTAAACAGCGATCAGACTTAGTACACAGGATTTTTTTCTAAGCTATTTTATAATACGTATTACTTTTAAATATCTAAACTAAAAATTAATAATATATATTTTTAGGCATTTTTATGAGACTTTTTTCTGTTATGTCTCACGCGAACCTTATCTGGATTTTTGCCCATTTTTTTGTCAGAACTAAATAGTGGATTCGATTATACAATAGATGATTAAATATATCTTATTGCATATTTTAGTTAAAAGTAAGATGTTTCGCTAACACCCAATTTTTCAATATCCTCTTATTTGACTTCATATCTTGAGTTTCTTTTTTATTCTTAAGGCTGTTCTCAAATCCGAAAGGGCAACTTTATGACACAAGTTTTAATTTACTTTTGTTCGGAAATGCGTGAAACTAGCAGATGCTGTTGTTCAGAAACTATGTAATGGAACTGTGTTTCAATTTTTTTCAAACGCAATAGATCTTTCAGAAATAGTATCAAAGTTGGCGTTTTGAACGGAATTTCCATGTGAAAGAATAATAACTACTCAAGGAAGGTTAAAAACATCTTTGTCACGTGATTAAAATTGCCTATAACACAATAGGTAATTTATTTATCAAAAATGGAAAACACCGTACGATTCCAAATCGCTTCCAGTCAGGCTTTCTAATTTTATATCTTTCCGTTAAAAAATGAATTTGTAAATGTGTCAAAGCATTTTGCCCTTGCTGAGTAGAGCATTTGAGAACAATCTTAAAAAATAATCTCCCCAATCAAGAAAATTTTCTTTTACAGCTTGACTGAAATCTTAAAGGTCATTTTATGTTATTAATTGTAAATAATCTGCGTTTTCTCAAAGGAAAATATTTTATTCAAAATATTGAATATTTTTAATCTATTTTATCTTTGCTACATTCACGTTTTAAATTTTATCTTTAGAGCCTCTGATATGTTCATCAACACATGCAATTTGCATTCTACATGCATACAAATATAACCTAGACTCACTATGTCTCACGGTGACTGCTGGCATAAGATTGTTAAAAGTACAAATTATTTATATCCAATAATTTGAAACACTTAAATTACAAAAATGAGAAAATATTATATTAGATTTTTTCTAAAAAACCAGTTGGCTAACCAATTGATTTAAACCGTGCCAATCATGCTGGTAACAGAATAAAATCATAATGATAAACCTCAGTCCCAATGTAGAAATGCAAGAAAAACAAAAGCTTACTAAACCCAATAGCCATGATACAGCAAAGAAAACTCATAGCCAACCATTCATTAGCATAGAGAACAAAAAGTAACCAATGTAGAGAATTACTTATGATTATGTCATCATTGAGGCCTATGTAATTCTTAGTAAATCTTAACTAATCAAGCAATCTAAGTAGTAAAAGTGTATTTTTAGCTCAAATCTACCATTTTGGCTATTTTTAAAAATAAAAGGCTTTAAAAAAAGAAGAAGAAAAATAACTAACTACTTGTTTTTTTTCTTCCTAGCTAATTTTAGAAAAATTAGTTAGTCTGCTATGTAGATTTAAAGCTTATAAGAAAAGTTTGATTGATTAAAAATGTTTGTCGCCTTTACATATTTATTAATTCATCATTTTTCTAAAGCTTTGCTTGTGGCTTCTGCATAACTTGGATTTTGCATTTTTCAATAATGTGTAAAATAAAGGAAAACATTAGAGAAAAAGAGAAAAAAACCATATGAAAAAAAACCAGCATGGTTTTTAAAAAAAAACCATTTGGTTTAAACCAAACAACCCTGGGAGAAAGTCTCTGGGTGAAATTGTCCGCGATAATTGCCAACTTATTGACTGACGTTGTCCGGAAAGTTACGCCACCTGGTAACTACTGGCCACTACTGGTAATACTCCGTAAACATATTCATAGGGAAAAATGGAAAATATTGTGTTGTTGACAAAATTGTAAAAAGTATATTTCGAATTCCACTAAAAAATAAATACGTAAAAAGTAAATTATTTCTCACAATTATTTTCGGCTTTCAAAAATATGGAAAACGTTGAAAATGGAGATTTAATTGTAAGATTTAGTGGTACTTTTTCAGTATAGAGGCCTTTGCTGTTTTTTTTTTTTTTTTTTTTTTTTCTTTTTAATTTTGGCACAGTTTGGGCTTTATAAAGTGAGATTTGTTACCAAATCATATAAACAGTTATGAAAACAAAACATATGAACTGTTAACTTGTTTTATAAGAATTTGCATATGCAAATTTAATTTATGGGTATTTTTATTGTTTTTTATATACAATTTATTTATGATAGTATATAAAAATAGATAAATGGCCATATTAAATGAAGTGTATAAATATTGAAAAATATTGCTTCTTTGTAAGAAACAGTGAATAGGTTTCCAGAAATTACATAGCCAAATTTCCTTTTCCCGCCGAGGCCCCTATACTTGAAAAGTACCGATTTATTGCCGAAACGTCAGTGAAGGCTTACTGTGGAGACCCGAAACGGTTTTGGTTTCCGTCTGTTTGTTAATCTGTTTGTTAGTCTGTCTGTCTGTTCCGCGATAACTGCTGCAAAAAACATCCGATTAACTTGAAATTAAGCGGGTATGTTGGTGAGATACCCGGATTTAGCTGTATAGTTTTTTGTTATATTTGGTTCATTCGTTCGGAAAATATAGAATATTTTATTTTGCGCAATAATGCTTCTCTATGGTAATTCAGACGATTTTTCCATTTTTATTTGTTCAAAGGAAATGGCTCATATGATTGAAGGATTTAAATGGTAAATTATGGATGATGGGATTTCCTAATTGGAATAATAAATTATTCATATTAGTTTGAAATTTTGTCTATTCATTTATCAAAGTTTTTAAATTCGGTATGTAACTTATAGAGGGATTTTATATAATTATGTTCCAATAATATAAAATATCTTCTTTTATAAATTTACTTTTTGAAAATGTACATATTTTATTGTTTTAATTTTCTTTCAACTGTTACCTAGCAACAGAACTACATCTAAAAATATCGTAAATGTGAAAGTATGTGTAATTGTTTGAAGTCAAATCAACGTCAAAAGGCGTAAATTAATGACTTTGTGTCTTTACATATAGATGGATTTTATTCTTATAAATTAAAAAGTTCATTGTTTTCTAAAGGAATAAATTGACAATTTTCTATAAAATTTATCAATTTTTTTACCGTTGCCAAGAAAATCAGATCCCGGAATAATAATTTATCCTCAACAGTTAATTTTGATTTGAAAGATTTTCATGTGCAAGAGGAAAAGGAAATCAAAAATAGACGTGAATATATATTGGATATATATTGGATATATATTGAATATATATTGACATGAATATATATTGAATATATATATGGTCTTTATATTGGAAATAAAACGAAAATACGAAAAGAAGGTGAATTTGACCTCATATCATATATCAAAACTAAAACGAATGCGCTTTGAGACTGAAATAAAAGGACCTTGTGTTATTATATTAATTCTTATTATTAAAAAATAATGTTACCAATATCTCGCGGTTTATTGTTTGCACACAGCTAACAGAAATGTTTAATTTTTATCGAAAATTTCAATAAGAAAAAAAAAAACTTTTGAAAAACAAATAGATAATAAATGTCAAAATTATGCACCGCAAAATTTTCTCTGTCGAAAATGACGTCATTGTACCGGGAAATAAACATTTTCATTCTTGAAAACCAAAAATTAACAAGATTGCCTGAAAAAAATATTTTTTTACGAGTGTTACTTCTTAATGCCGCCTCATTTCAGAAAATATTAATGAATTTTTTTTTTCAAAGTAAATTACATTTTCATTCATAAAATCTAAACTACCTAAACTTTTAATATAATTGCGTCAATGTAAATCATTTTCTGGCTAGTATACTAATTTGTAATTGGTTTGAGGAGGTCTTTCTTTTATTGTTGAATAACCATTTTTTTCTTCGGGTATCCCTCATGTTGACTTTTTTTTATGTCATATGCCAGATATACCTTTTGACGTCCCTAAGTCAAATTATTTCAAAAAATATTTTACGTCATCATGAACTGCTGGCAGCCAATAAATAAAAAAAAATAAAAATAAACAATAATGGATACAATGTAGGGAATCCAAATTACTTGCATATTTTTATTAGGATGAAAAAATATAGGCTATATACATGTAGGCATTGCAATGTAATAAATGTACTAAAAGCGAGTTTTAAAAGAGTGATGAAAAAAAAATTCTTTTTCATACATTTAATTTGGAAAATAAAGACTAGCAGGTACAGATAGAGAAGAAAATTGTTTGAATGACAAATACCAACCCCCTTTTAAAATCTGTATGTGGATAGATTTGCATTCTAATTTGCCATAATTTCATCATTGACATTTTTGCTTATAAAGCTTGAAAATGTTTCTTTTTCGGTTGCCATATGGGACAGGCAACGTAGTGTAGGTTCCCTTATCCTACGCTAATACCCTACGATATTTTGTGTTTTCATACAATTAAAATGTTTAAATAATTCTAGTGCAAAATTAAAACGTAGACGCGGGCTTATTTAAACGTTTAACCTATTTTAGTGTGATCTGTTTAGCCCTAGCATGGATGCCAGTAAAATGAAGTCCAGGGGTGAGCAAGTTTTTTTGAGGGAACTGTTGTGTAAAGCGCATGGCTTATTATAAATAAAACTCATTTACTTTGAATCATTAGTTTTTCTCTTACTGTTTAATTATTTAGGAGTTTATTATCTGGATTAATTACCTGGAAAATAAACATTATTGTGTTTTTTTTTTTTCAACGTAATTATGAGGTAAAGCAAATTTAGTTCAAAATTTACGAAAATAAGCCAAGTATTTTTATTGTTTGGGAGAGGAGAGGGATTGTATTGCGCCCAGGTGGATGCTCGCACGGGCGCCAAAATGCTCTTGGACCGGCACTGTGAGGGCCTGCAGAAATAAATAAATGAATGAGCAAGATTTTGAAAAAGATGTGCCCGTAGTCCACAGCTTTGTCCTCTTATTTTTAAATGCAGAATATAAACATAAAACAACTAAGTAAAACTAAGAAATTTTGTCAGAATTCCTCGTGCAAGACAATTTAATCTATCAAAATAAAAACAATAGAAAAATGTAACAATTACGAAACATTAAATATTCCGAAAATAAGTTTCGTCCATTTTTTTTTAAATAGATAATTCAAACAGTTCATTGTTTTCTGTTTGTTTTTTATCATGTGAGTGGCATCTGCTCCACCTAAACTCCGCGTTTAAGATAAATTTGAAAAAGCTGAACGTAAAAAGAAAAAAAAAACAAAAAAGTATCTTCAGAATGGTTTACACCCCCCCCCCCTCCCCGGCATCCTTGACAATCTTACTTTCTCTTTTTCTGTGTCTACTTTTTTTAAAGTCACTTCGGAGAATAAAATTTGTCATTTTTTTTAAACAATCAGAAACAGAGAAAACGCACTTAACTAAATTTTGTAAACCTGCCTCTCTCCTCTTGCCGGTGCTTATGCTAAGTGAATGTACCAATTTGGTACCACTGGCCCTTTTCTCCTTAATGAAAATTCTGCATATGCACAGGGGGAATTATTTGAATACAGGTTTTTTTTTTTTTTTTATATAAATCGACTCTTAAAGATTTAACTTATCCCCCACCCCCCAAAAAGAGAGAGAGAGAGAGAGAGAGAAGAAATTGGAGAATATGTTGATTCCCAGAATCCCAAATTAACAAAAAAATGTAATTATGCAAACGTCTAATTATTACTCTTTGAAAATTTCTAGACGATTACAGAATGTCCTCAGAAAAACAGTACTCTTCAAAGTTAAACGTACAGCGATTTATGTGATATAAGTGCGATAAAAATAAATAATACATATCAAATCGATACTGAAAATCATGATTTTTTTTCGGTAGGAAGAAATAAAACAAAACTGAATCATTGCTTATTATATAAACTATAAGATCATAATATTGATTAAATTCAAGGTTAAAATAAAGAAGAAACAGAATATTCCTATTTAAAGAGAAAAATAGAATGAAGCATCTTACACCAGTTATCTGAGATTTTCGCACACTCATGGATATTTTAAATGTGTTATCATAAGCTATGTAGTTATTTTTTATTTTTTTTTTTTGTAAGATTTACACGGCAATAGCCTTTTTAATAAAATTAGGCGCATGAAAACACTTTTTCCTTAACAAAAAATTAAACAAGATTAGATTCTATCTAAATATATAAAATTATTTTTTTGTTACCAGATAATACAATAATACAAATTTACTTTTTTCGAAATGTAGAATTTTTTCTAGTTATATCAGTATTTAAATTAAAGTAATGAATTGACTGAAATATTTTATTAACTAGCAGGCTATGCCCGCTGCGCTGGTCAGTATTTCCAAATGAACCTTGAATTAAGCGAAATGGTGAATTCGAACTCGTATTTTTAAAAAAATGGTTCTTTAGTTTGAATGTCCTTCCGCGTTGCTGAAAAGATGCGAACGCCATTGCGATATTATATTACCTTATGCGTTGGACAAAATTTAACTATTAAGAAGCAGTTCTTTTGGTTGATTATTCACTGTGCACTTTTGGTAGGAAAATGAGGCCGTTATGACAATAGGAATTAAAATGTTCTCATATCTGACAACATTAAATTAGAGATGCATTACAATGATTGCAGAGATTTACCATTGAACTTGAATAATGCTCGGGTGGTTGATTTTCGTTTGTTTGTCCTTGATCTCCTGGCCTCTCAGCTCGCGCAATATGTGATTCTGGTAGCTTAAATACAATCTCACTGGATGTTAGTTATATTTCTTAATAAACATCCTCTTGTGTTACTACTGTTTTCCCTCTTTGGATTCTAGCAAAGTAAATACTGTCTAAAAAGTAATAAATTATTTGCAGACAAAGAAGATTGTTTAACTTTCATATTTAAAAGAAAAGTGAAACATAAAAATGTGTGTTTTTAAAGATGAATTGCCTGAATAAATCTAAAATGACATCATTTTCACTGTCTTTTCATTTTGTAGACCAGCTGAAATCATGTAACCGTTAATCCGGGAAAAAACTCGATGACATAATCTCGTAGAAAAATAAACCTCATGCATCCAATAAAATCTTTATAATCATCCGTAGTCGACGTCATTGTGAGGGTTCACGTCAAACATTAAAACTGATGCAACAATATTGTTGCACGTGTACCAGGGTTAAAACCTGACGATGATAAATAAAGTTAGTTATACAAAAATTTTAGCAATATGCATTTTGGTGAATACCTGAACCGAAGATTTATTTTGCATTTTTCTAAAGAGCATACTAACACGGACAAACAAAAAAGCCTGCTATTTTCTTTATATTTAAGAGTAAATTAATCTTCCGTCTGTTGTGTATATAACCCAGATTATGAAAATAACTCTTAATTTGTTGCTGTGTTTAGCTGCTAGAGTGTGCGTCAGGACAATTCGCTTTATACTGATCGAAATTCCAGGTAATTTAATCCTATCTAGGCTGAAATGATAAGTTCACGGGCATTATTCCATTTGCCACCATTTAGTAATCGCTAATTTCAAAATCTGTCTAATCTTTTGAATTTTGATACGCCATCCAATATGCTAATTGGCGGGTGACACGATTCTGTAAGATTAGTCCAGTAGGTTCAATAAAACATTTTTTAAACTAGTAAATCTGCAGATCAGGAGCCTCAACGTCATCTTTGCAAGTCATTGTTTTTTAACACTCATTGCGTAATATTCAACTTCCTACAAATCGCTTTTTAAAGTTTTCAAATTACATAAATATTTATAAGCATACAAGATACTTTGTAAAGTTTCAGAAATTAAAAGTGTTAAATAAGTGGTTATACATTGATGTTCTGAAATTCTGATGAGCTACTTATTCTGGTAACTTTTTAAATCAAAAATTGCATTTGTTCAGGGGGGCTCTGCCCCCCTGAACCCCCCGTAGTCTATTTAAATCTACATTCGTAATTTTTTATTGATTGTGCGGATGGTTATAGTATATCTTAGCTTTTTTTTACGCTGTGATTTATAAGGATAAGCATAAGTTTTTTTTTTAATTAATAAAATTTAAATTTAAAATAAAATATTCGTGCTAACCGTACACAAACAATAAATCTTGAAGTGATGCCAAAAATGTAACCCTAAAATCCGCTACATTTGGCACAACACAACGACGTGCTTAAAAAACAGAATAATATTTTTAGTAATACAGTTTTTAATTCATAATACAATGAAATGCTACCTTAGAATGCTTATTGCTTAAATATAAGCAGATCATTTTCATTTTACAGAAAAAATGCACGGATGAAGTCAAAGAATTCGGTCCCTGTTCCACGTGCTTGTTTTGTTTGGACCGAACGAGGGCATTTAAATCTGAGCGATAACGCACATCGTATTGCAAACTATTTTTACGGCATACTGCATCTCCATCTATCTCTTTCCTCCGTGAATAATAGTTAATTTTATTTTACCCAAGATCTTTTCATTCCAGATATCTTTGTTTTCGATAAATGACGTCTAATTCACCTGCTATGCGTACTTACTCAAAACTTTTCATCTTGTTATATTAAGAAATACTCGAGAGTTTTCTTTTTATTTCCAATGTGCCGCCATATTAATTTTTATATTCTTAATTTTATTTTTCATTTTCCTGTTTCACGACAAAACATTTCAATTGAAAATTGTTTAAAAGAAACTATTATTCCGGGTTTTGATTTTCTTGGCAACAATTAAAGAAATATTGGTAAATGTTATGGAAAAATGTTACGTTAGTCTCAATGAACATAATGAACTTTTGTATTTTTAAGCAAAATATTTGAATAAAATAAATGAAATATTGCCTATTTTTATTTCTGCGCTAAAATCCATCTATATGCAAAGATACAAATGAATTAATTCATCCGTTTTGACGTTCGTTTTACTCAAACATTATACACGCAATTATACTAATATTATTAAGACCAAATACGTTGCTAGGCAACAGATGAAAGAAAAGGAAAAAAAGTGAAATATGCTTTATGTCAAATTGATAAAACAAAATCCTTTATATTATTGAAAAACATGCATAAAATTCCCCCCAATATTATAAACCTAATTTTAAAAAATCTCGCAAATATATTGACAAAATTTCAAACTAATTGGAATAATTTAATAATCTTATTTAAAAATTTCAGCATCAAAAATTTACCATTTAAATCCATTTTTCATATGAGCCATTTCTTTCAACAAATGAAAATCTGAAAATCGTCTGACTTGCCATAGAAAAGCATTATAAAGCAAAATAAAATGTTCCATATTTCCCGAACGAATGAACCAAATTTAACCAAAAACTATGCAGCTAAGTCCGGGTACCTCATAAACATGCCCAGTGAATTTCAAGCCGATCGGATGCTTTTTGCGTCAGTTATCGCGGAACAGACAGACAGACTAACAGACAGACTAACAGACAGACTAACAGAAACCAAAACTTTTCGTGTCTCCACAGTAAGCCTTCACTGACGTTTCGGCAACAATGGTTAAGCAAAAAGAAGTTATGCAGAAAAAGCTAAAAAGAAATGACAATTTAGCAAGCAATATTTATTGCAAAATGTTTATTTATTTATTTTTTTTTTATAGTAATAACGTATAATTGCAGAAATCTTCTTAAGAATATTATTATATCCTAACTTTTAAAGCAGCGAATATTCTTATAGGTGAAATCGACTATATGTTCGGCATGTTAAAAAAATAACGTAATAGACAATATTAAATTAATAAGTAATGATCTGAGTTCGAGGATATAAAAATCACATGCTTGAGGAAAACAAAACGCATGTTTCCATAGTAATGGTATTCCATACTATGGTAAAAAATATTTTAAATCTTTGAAAGTAAATTATTTTAGAATATGTGTGTATATGGAAGGCATTTACACTAAAATTTAAATGATTAACTACATAATTATAATTTTAACTGCTTTTTATATAATTTACGCTTGAATATAAAAACGTATTCCGAAATGCTCTTCTCTCGACTTATTTCACACTTTTGTCTTATTTGGCTTAAAATTGCATTGTTTGGCGACGAAGGTAATAAATAAATAGCATGTAACTCACTAATACAGCCATTTTTACAAATACTTCTAGTTTTCCCGTAAATCATATGATGGGAGAATTATATAAAAATAATAATTAAATTGACAAAAAAAAGAGATAAGACTAAAGAATGTAACCTAGATTTTATTTCATCAAGTTTTCAGACACGTTTTTATTCAAAATTGCTATTCAAAATTGTCAAATCAAATTTTCAGATTCATTTTTTTAACCTATCGCAAGCGATAATTCTCCAAATATTGTACCAATTGTAAAATTTCACAATTATTTATACTTTAAGCATTACAAATATTTATTCCATGTTTAAGTTAAATATTTTCGTTTTATAATATTATGCCTTATTAAAACTTTTTTTGTTGTTGTTTTTTAAATTAAATATCAGTATTTTTCCCCTTTATTCGCGAGGTGTCTGTATTATTTTCTAACAGATATAACCATCTTAATTCTTTAATGAACAAACCTTTCGCCAAAAGATAATCACTGGCAACCTTTTCGTTCAAAATAGCAGTAAAATACGAAATTTATTATAAAAAATCATAGCCATTCCTGTATATTTTCTCATAAACCACTCCGGGAATATTTCCTATCGAATGATACAATTTGGAAAAAAATCCACCGGGTAGTTTTTGAAAACACTCGAGTGGAACTTTTAGAGCTTACTGCTTTATAATATACTAGCAAACCCCGCGGCTTTGCTCGCGTAATAGTTGAAATATGCCAAGTGATATTTGCATGAATATTTTTTATTAGAAGAACACTTTTTAAAATAATTCAAAAATTACAAATTAAGCCACAGTTTGACTAAACTTCATTATAAAAATGCAATAGACAGAAATGAGATTTTAATTAATAACCCTCATAGCATGCATGGTCACAGTGACGTCATTGTGACGTCACTGTAAGTCACTGTGGTCACGTCACAACTGTGACCAAAATGCCACCACTTAGCGACGTCACATTGTGACTGATATGTGAACTTCTTAGAAAACTTTTAAAAATTACAAAAATTCTTCAAAACATGTTATTTACCGTAAAAAATATTTTTCTGGCAATTTAAAAAAATTGTGACGTCATTGTTATGACACTACATGTAACGTACGTCTCATTATGTGACAAAAAACCCTACCATATTGTAAACTCACAGTGTGACAAAACATATGTTAAGATTAAAACTTCCCACTTCAAACAATAAAAATAATTCAGGTGTTTGTTCCCGGCTAATATTCCACAACAAAATTAAAAACTTCATCAAAAAATGTACATAAATAAAACACAAATATAATAGACATGTAATCGAACTACTCGCTTAGACTATTAAAACTATTTGAATTAAAAAAACTGTTGTAAATAGTAAAATATTTGGCGATTTTTTCGACTATTAGCTCTTGGAATGTTGCTAATATGAAAGTATCGCTATTAAATTTTAAAACTTTATTTGAATACATAATTGATATTTTTCTTATAGAAATGTTTTTTTGGGGTTATTAGTGGTCAATATAGAAAAATGTATTAACTGTAGAGATTTCAATAATAAGAAAATGTTTTTATCCTGTATTCTATAATCCAGGAAATTGGTTTGTTATCTATAAATTATTCTTATCAGCGGAAATGGCAGAAATTAATATACAGGTGGAGAAAGCAAAGATTTGTTTGTGTGTGGGCATGGGAAGGGACGGAGTTTTGCAATAAAGCAATGCTTTATTATATAAATAAACACACTTGCATATTTTCAGTAATAAATTTTTCTGCTAGTGTTTAGTTATTTTTAGTAGTAATTCTTAAAAAATAAATTTGGCTACTTGTGTCACACTTTTTAAATAAATTTAACTTTTTCCGAATATAAAATAAAATATACAAAATATATGCAAAACACGTGGCGTAATTAATTATTCATATTTATTTATAGTTTTTTCGTTTCTGGAAATTTATTTTGAAAAATACTGTTATCTTACAAGATGTTTTATTCTACAGGAAATTAAAATAGAAAAAAAATGACAATTGCCTGATCCCCCCCCCCCCACTCCCCCACTAAAAACATTATTTCTCCAGTTATTTTATTTCTTTTTTATGTTGCATTTACTACCTATAATATAAACTTCAATTTTCTATTTTCAAAAGACCTTGCACTATTGCATATTAAAATGAATTTTAAATACTCTAAAAATTTAAACATTCTTTAATTTGTTACACTCCCAATATTAGTTTAATTATTGTCATATTCGACAGTAGCTTTACAAAACTTAAAACTTGAACTATTTTGAAACACATAAAAAAAAAAGTTAAATGCATCAAAAAATTCTAGAAACGAGAAATTTTAATTGTAAGTATACTTTATGTCATATAAATGTATAAGAACGGAAAAGCCATCTGTTCTTGCCTTGATAAAAAAAAAAAAAAAAAAAAAAAAAAAAAAAAAAAAAAGAGCGCTAAAAACCGCAGACCAGACGATAAAAACTAGTAAAAACAACATATTGCTTTTAATCTTTGGAACAGGCGGAAGGAGTTATTTGCTGGACAGCAGGTAGCGTTATGAACATGCAGTCTGTCAGATATAAACATTTAACCTAAAAAATTCATAGGAATAATCATTCCAAGATAATACTTTAGACAAAAATATCCGTCCGAGATATTTACACTAGCTTTGGTGTGGTTTAAACGATTCCCATCACTGCTATTGTATTTATTAAGGACATATTTTCTACTTCAAAAATTTGTTCTGCCTAAAACATGGATTACATCGGAATAAAGAACGGCGTTAAGGAAAAAAAAGGTATGAAGAAATATTTTATTCCAGAGTTTGCTTTTCTTTAAATTATAATGATTTTAGTATTTTCTTATAAACATTTCATTAACCTAATAAAGTTTAGTAGATTTATTATTTAATTTATTGAAATAAATAACTGTATATCAACAATTTTAATCAGATGATTAAAATCAGTTATATAAATTTATCTTAATCAGATTTGTTTTCTTTTAAAATATTATAGGTTAAAATCACATATTTTCTCAAACTTTAAAATAACGTATAAAAGTATTATAAACAAAGTTTAACATAATTAGCAAATATTTAAATGTATTTAATGTACTAAATAAAAAGGCCTTTTTATAGAATAAAATTTTTTGATGGTCTGAAACAATTTGCGTTGCACATTTTTATTTAAAAATTAATATCTGTTCAGAAGAAAAGAAGATAGTTTATTCTATTTAGAAGAAATAAGAATTTTTTTACATAATGGAGAAGTACTATTTAAAGGATATCATGCATATGTAGTATTAAGCGGGAAAAATCAGTGTCAATGAGTATTATTCGATGTGAGAAAAGTTATAAAAATTTATAAAGAGATATCCTTAGTTGGTAAGAACTTTTCAGTTAAACATTATGAACGAAAAGTTTTCAACGTAAACCGGTGTCTCAATTTGTTGACAAATATAGAAATTATGCAACCCAGTGAGAATTTAAATATGGTTTTATTGAAATATTTTAATTATTAAAAACATATTCATGTACTTGAATGAAGGAAGCTAAAATGTAAAATATATTTCATTATTTTTTTTTCTGGATACTTTTAATATTTTACTTCTTGAATGATTTTATACGCATAAACTTCAAAATAGCTATACTATACACTTTATTAGAAAACAGACTGATTAACCCATATTGAAGCACACCGATTAAATATTTTTGAAAAATTTTAAAACTTCAATTACATCATTAATATTGTGTAATTAAGTAGATACTAGCAAAATTTTGAAAAAAAAGTTTTTAATTTTTTAAGTAACTAGTTGCCCTATAAACAGGACATATTAGTAGGACACATAGTAAGGACATATAAAATGCATACATAAACTAATTTTATGAGCAAATATTTTATTTTACTTTAAAAAACTGTTTCTGTTGTACAAAAATACTATGATTTCTCCAATAAAAAGATAATAATAACGGTAAAATTCTAGATTATAAGATCACAATTCTTAAAGAATTTTTTAAATAGGTTTTTTCCAAATAAATTTTAATTGGTTACTTGTTTTTTTTTGGTTTTTTTGTTTTGTTTTGTTTTGTTTATATGTTATACTTTTATGTATTTTAAAGACGTCATAACAAAATGCATCCAAAAAATCCTTACCAATTTTATTTTAAAAAATGTTTTATTAGCTGTCCTATTTATAGGACAGCGGTACAATGTGGGTTAAAGGGGCTTGTTATTTATAATTATCTAATCCTGTAAATAAAATAATAGTAATAATGAACCAATGTGTGTTTTTATTTTGTGCTTATGGTTTGAATTTTTATACTTTATTCACATAAAAATAGCTAACTATTTTATATTATTTTCATTATTTTTTATTTTACTATGTCATGTAAAAGTTAAAAGTAAATATGGTTACCTGCATTTGTAACAGATTGTATATATAAAATTTTCACCACACGTTATTCTAAAACCTTTATAGTAAATTAAAAACTTCATAAAAAATTGTACATAAATAAAACAAATTTAAAAACCTTGTAATCGAACAGCTCGCTTAAACTACTAAAACTATTAGAATTTATAAAAGGAAAAAAAAAAAAAAAAAAAAAACTGCTGTAGGTAGCAAAATCTTTGGCGATTTCTTCGACTATAAACTCTTGGAATGTTGCTAATATGAAAGTATCGCTATTGAATTTCAAAACTTTATTTGAATAAATAATTGATATTTTTCATATAAATATGCTTTTTGGTGTTTTTAGTCAAATGTATTAAAAAGAGGTGCTAGTTCAGTAAAAACAGAGCATGATGACAGAGCTTCAAGAGTAAATGTAATATTAGTAATGTGTTAAGTAATGCTATAAGAAAAAAGTATATAATTTGTTAATATGATAAATAAAGTGACATTAATTTTTAAGGATTTTATGAATTACAAATTGAAAAATACAATTAAATAACGACATGATTTAACAATATCTTGTATTTTCTAAAGAAATAAAGTTCTATATTTTTTGCAAGGTCTTGGGCACACTGATTTAGAAATACTGTGGTATGGGGAAGTTTTTTACAAGAAATCTCCGATTGCAACTAAAGGAGAATTTCATTTAAAAAAAAAGGATGTATTTCGCCCATTTTAAAAAGAGCAGGGTGCTGCAACTTTAAAAAAGGGACTAGATGGAACAGTAAGTAATTTCAGAACTAATAAAAACAGCAAATAAATATAATTTGTTAGTGGCACAAATAACAAAACAAGCAAATATGGTTTGCAGCTCATCTTGCATTTGTACAAAGGAATATTACTATTAATCTCCGACGCTTTGGACAGAAGTGAAGATGACATTTAATGGAATGACGGAGATTCTTCATACACCGATTCATATTACAATAGTGGTACTGATACCTTCAGTGAAAGTGATTTATTATGAGAATTTTTTGTCAAAATTTTAACAAAGATTATTTGTAAATTTTACGTCTATAAAAATATTACCATAAAAAGAAAAATGGTATTTAATAAACAGCACATAGATTGGAAACATTTGATAAGTTACTAATTTTATTATAATGTGTTTTTTTTTTTTTTTATACCAGTAATGTTTTAGCATTAGAGTGTACAATATTGTGTAGTAGATTTCCCCGCATAATAGTCGCACTTAGACTTTCACAATGAAAAATTGGCAAAAAAAGTGCGACTATTACGCGAGTAAATACTGTAGTTGTTGAGCAGATATCATTCTTTACATTTTCTTTAGCTCCAATTTGCTGTAAATTTATTATTGCAAAAGCAGAATGAGAAAATATTACCTAATTATTCTTTTACTCTCAAAAGTTTTTTATACTTGCTATGATGTTTATAGAAAAGAAAGAATAGATTGGTTAAAGGTGAATTTCCTAAAAGGATCGCGAAAAAATGTAAATTTCGTCAAAAGATCATGGAAAAAAGCGAATTTCATCTAAGAATAGCAAATTTTGTAGAAAAAACGCGAATTTCGTCAATGGGTCGCATAAAAGGCGAAAATTTTAAAATAAATCGCGCAAATAAGGCGAATTTTGTCAAACGATCGCGAAAAAAATTTTAAATTTCTTCAAAAGGTAGTTGAAAAAAACGTGAATTTAATCTAAGAATCGCAATTTCGTCAAGAGATTGAAAAAAAAACGTAAATTTCGTCAAAAGATCGCGAAAAAATGCAAATTTCGTCAAAAGATTGTGGAAAAAAGCGAATTTCACCTAAGAATAGCAAATTTTGTCAAAAGATTGTAGAAAAAACGCTAATTTAATCAATGGATCGCATAAAAGCATAAAAGGAGAAATTTTGTAAATAAATCGCGTAAATAAGGCGAATTTTGTCAAACGATCGCGAAAAAATGCAAATTTCGTCAAAAGATTGTGGAAAAAAGCGAATTTCACCTAAGAATAGCAAATTTTGTCAAAAGATTGTAGAAAAAACGCTAATTTAATCAATGGATCGCATAAAAGCATAAAAGGAGAAATTTTGTAAATAAATCGCGTAAATAAGGCGAATTTTGTCAAACGATCGCGAAAAACATCTAAATATCTTCAAAAGGTCGTGGAAAAAAACGTGAATTTCATCTAAGAATCGCAATTTCGTCAAGAGATTGAAGGAAAACGTGAATTTCGTCAAAAGATTGCGAAAAAATGCAAATTTCGTCAAAAAATCGTGGGAAAAAAGCGAATTTCATCAAAGAATAGCAAATTTTGTCAAAAGATTGTAGAAAAAACGTGAATTTCATCAATGGACCGCATAAAAGGCGAAATTTTGTAAATAAATCGCGCAAAAAGGCGAATTTTGTCAAACGATCGCGAAAAAAATCTAAATTTCTTCAAATGGTCGTGGACAAAAACGTGAATTTCATCTAAGAATCACAATTTCGTCAAGAGATTGAAGAAAAACGTTAAGTTCGTCAAAGAATAGTGAAAAAAGGCGAATTTTGTCAAAGCATAGCGAAAAAAAGCGAATTTCGTCAAATGATATTGAAAAAACATGAAATTTTGTCAATAAATCGTACAAATAAGGTGAATTTCACCGAAGGATTTCGAAAAAAACGTAAATTTCGACAAAGTATCGTGAAAAAAACATTCTGAAAATTTTCTGTGAACTTCAGAATTTTCTTTTACTCATAATCACTCCTGCCTCCATTGTCATGGTTCATTGATTGAACTCGAATAGCGATTTCATTTTCCAATAAATGTATTGCATCTTAACGCTGTCACAACATTGTCATTGTCGTCACAAATTCGTCACAAAAATAATGACAAAATCGTCACAAATTACACAATTTTCACAAAATGTGACTTCACAACATTGTCACTGTCGTCACAGAATCATCACAGTGTTAATGACAATTTCGTCACAAATGACACATATTTCACAAATTGGTCACACCGTGACTTCACAAATTGGTCACAATGTGACGTCACAAATGAGCTCTAAAACGGCCATAACGACCTCACATTCTAGTCACTGTGACTTCACATCGACGTCACGTGACGTCACATCGACTGTCACAAAGTCACAGTGTGACTTCACAACGACGTCGCCGTAACGTCACCATGCCTTACGGGAAGAACTAAAACTAATTCCAAATAAATGATAATTTAGGAAGTATTTTGAGACTTTTATGCTCATTTCATACGTTCATTTTAGTATTCCTTTGAAGCTTTCAGAAACCATCTTAACACATTTACATCTTAAAATTAACCATCATGTCAAATTCCAAGCTTCTTGTCTAACACTTTACCACCTCTCTGGTGTTAGTGGCACCAACATAAAATTCTGAAACAGAGTTGAAATAGAATGTCTCGAAAATTATTGAAACAGAGACTGTCACTATTAATTTGCCAACATTAACCGTGAAATCGGTTGGTATTTCCTAATATTCTATAGAAAACGGTCATCATCAATTTCCAACCATTACTTTTGAAATAGGATGGGTCCTTTCTGAGACTGCGTAGAAATCGCCATTTAGAACGTTTTTCGTCCATTTTCACCACTTTTAAATTATTTAGGAAATGTTCTTAGAGATCATTTATATCTTATAAGTAACTACCATGCCTAGTTTCAAGTTTCTAACCCCTGAAGTATTACAAAAAACGCAATTTAGATAGTTTTTTACTCCTTCAACCCCTTTGGGGTAGTGGTACCGACATGAAATGCAACCTTAGTTGGAGCGAGGGCTGTCACCATCGTTTTCATACCATTAATTTTGAAATCGGCTCGGTACTTCCTAAGATTGCGTAGAAATTTTAATTTAGAAAGTTTTTTAGAACAATTTTCGCTCATTTTCACCCCTTTAAAATTTCGATTTTTTAGGAAATGTTCTTAGAGATCATTCGTATCTTATAAATAACTGCCCTGCCTAATTTCAGGATTCTAGGCCCTTCAGTAACACAAAAATCGCAATTTAGAACATTTTCTGCTTCTGCAACCCCTAGGTCGTAGTGACACCGACATGAAATAGAGCCTATGTTGAGAGGGCTGTCATCATCAATTTCCAACCATTACTTTTGAAATAGGTTGGGAACTTTCAGAGATTGCGTAGAAATTGCCATTTAGAACTTTTTTAGAACGCTTTTCGCGCATTTTCACATCTTTTAAATTTCGAATTTTTTTAAGAGATGTTCTTAGAGATCATATATAACTATCATTCTACTATAAGTAACTACCATTCCAAATTTCCTGTTTCTAGGCCCTTCAGTAACACAAAAATCGCATTTTCGAACGTATTTTTGCTCCTGCACCCCCTTTGTGGGTAATGGCACCGACATGAAATGTAGCTTATGTTGGAGCATTGGTTGTCACCATCATTTTGACACCATTATTTTTGAAATCGGTTTGGTACTTCTTGAGATTGCGTAAGAATCGCCATTTAGAACGTTTTTTAGAACGCTTTTTGCGCATTTTCACCCTTTTTAAATTTCGAATTTGTTAAAAAAAGTTCTTAGAGACCATTTATACCTAATAAGTAACTACCATGCCAAATTCCATGCATCAGGGCCCTTCAATAACACAAAAATTGCAATTTCGAACGGTTTTTTTGTTCCTGCACCCCCTTCAGGGTTAGTGGCACCGACATAAAATGTAGCCTATGTTGGAGCAAGGGTTATCACCATCATTTTGACACCATTATTTTTTAAATCGGTTTGGTATTTCCTGAAATTGCGTAAAAATGGCCATTTAGAACGTTTTTTAGAACGCTTTTCGCGCATTTTCACCCTTTTTTAATTTCGATTTTTTTAAGAAATGTCCTTAGAGATCATTAGTATCTTATAAGTAGCTGCCATTCCAAATTTCATGTTTCTAGGCTCTTCAGTAACACAAAAATCGCGTTTTTAGAACGTTTTTTGATCCTGCACCCCCTTTGGGTAGTGGCACCGACATAACATATATAGCCTATGTTCTAAGTTGGGCGAACACCATCATTTTGATACCATTACTTTTGGAATCGGTTCGGTAGTTCCTGAGCTTATCTCTGACAAATAAACAATTTTTTCCTCTTTATAATATGATGATGATGACTAGCAAACCCCGCGGCTTTGCTCGCGTAATATTTGAAATATGCCAAGTGATATTTATATGTCTAATTTTTATTAAAAGGTACTAACTAAATTTTTATTTTATTAAAAGGTAATATTTTATTTTATTAAAAGGTTTTATATTAAAAGGTACTTACTACTTTTAGGAATAACTCAAAAACTACTATTTAAAACACAGTTTGATTAAACATCATTATTACACTGCATTAGGCAGAAATGAGACTTAAATTAATAAAACGAAATAAAACTAAATAGATGATAATTTAGAAAATATTTTGAAACTTTTATGCTCAATTAATACGCTCATTTCAGTATTCATTTGAAGTTTTGAATTTTTTAGAAACCATCTTCTTACATCTTAAAATTAACTATCATGTCGAATTCCAAGTCCTACCACCTCTCTCTACAAAAAAAGGGCTATGTTGAAATAGGAACTGTCACCACTGATTTGCCAACATTAATTTTGAAATCGGTTCGTTATTTCCTAATATTCTACAGAAACGTAATTAGAAAGCTTTTAAAGGCCTTTTTTAGAACGTTTGTTGTTCCTGTGAACCCCAGGTGGTAGAATCATCGGCATAAAATATAGCCTGTGTAGGATCAGAGACTGTTACCATTGATTCGCAACTATTACTTTTATAATCGGCTTATATTCCCTGAAATTGCATAGAAATCGTAATTTAGGACTGTCTTAGAATGCTTTTCGCACCTCCCCTTCGCTTCACTCCTTTTTAATTAGAATTTATTTTTCGGCAGCCCTTTGAGGGCATTTATATTTTATAAGTAACTACCATGCCATATTTAAAGTTTCTAGCCTTTTTGGTATCACAGAAATCGCAATTTAGAAAGTCTTTTGCTCCTGCAACCCTCTGGTGATAGTGGCACAAACATAAAATATAACTTATGTTTGAGCAGGTTCCATCACCAACAATTTGTCACAATTATTTTTTAAATGGGTTTGGTATTTGATAAAATTGCATAAAAATTGTAATTTAGAAGGCTTTTTGCTCACTTCATCTCTTTAAATTTGGAATTTACTTTCGACTGTACTTAGAAAGCAGTTGCATCTTGTAAGTAAATACCATGCCATACTTCAAAGTGTTAGACCCCTCAGTTGTGCAAAAAACGCAAATTAGAATAGATTTTGCTTTTGCAACCCTCAGATGGTAGTGACAGCAATATAAAATATAACCTATGTTATAACAGGGACTGTCACGATTGATTTGCAACCGTTACCTTTGAAATAACTTTGGTATTTCCTGAGATTGAGTAGAAATCGCAATTTAGAACGTTTTAGAACGCTTTAAGCGCATTTTCACCCCCTTTTTAAATTTCCAATTTTTTTTAAACTGTTCTTAATGATCATTTATATCTAATGAATATGTACCTTGCCTAATTTTATGTTGCTAGCCTCTACCGATCACAAAAATCGAAATTTAGAACGCTTTTTTGCTTCTGCAACGTCTAGGTGAGAGTGATACCGACATAAAATGGCGTCTATGTTGGAGCAGAGGCTTCCAGCATCAATTTCCTACCATTACTTTTGAAATCAGTTTGATTCTTCCTGAGATATTGCTGACAAATCGTCATTTAGAACGTTTTTAGAACGCTTTTCGCGCATTTTGCTGCTGCATCTCCTCTGGGGTAGTGAAAACATTTATAAAATATAGCCTATCTTGGAGCAAGATCTGTCACCATCATTTTAACACCATTATGTTTTAAATCGGTTTGGTATTTCATGATATTGTGTAGAAACTACCATGTAGAACGTTTTTTAGAACGCTTTTCGCGCATTTTCACCCCTTTTAAATTTCGAATTGTTTAAGAACTGTTCTTAGACATCATTTATATCTTATAAGTAACTAATATTCCAAATTTCATATTTCTAGGCCCTTCAGTAACACATAAATCGCATTTTTAGAACGTTTTTTTGCTCCAGAACCCCCTTTGGGGTAATGCCACCGACAAAATATATAACCTATCTTGGAGCAAGCGTTGTCACCCTCATGTTGACACCAATATTTTTTAAATTGGTTTGGTATTTCCTGAGATTGTGTAGAAACCACCATGTAGAACGTTTTTTAGAACGCTTTTCGCGCATTTTGCTCCTGCATCTCCTCTGGGGTAGGGGAAACAGATATAAAATATAGACTATCTTGTAGCAAGATCTGTCACCATCATTTTGACGCCATTATGTTTTAAATCGGTTTGGTATTTCCTGAGATTGTGTAGAAATCACCATGTAGAACGTTTTTTAGAACGCTTTTCGCGCATTTTCACCCCTTTCAAATTTCGAATTATTTAAGAACTGTTCTTAGACATTATTTATATCTTATAAGTAACTAATATTCCAAATTTCATATTTCTAGGTCCTTCAGTAACACATAAATCGCATTTTTAGAACGTTTTTTTCTCCAGAACCCCCTTTGGGGTAATGCCACCGACATAAAACATAGCCTATCTTGGAGCAAGCGTTGTCACCATCATTTTGACACCAATATTTTTTAAATCGGTTTGGTATTTCCTGAGATTATGTAGAAACTACCATTTAGAACGTTTTTTAGAACGCTTTTTGTGCATTTTCACCCCTTTTAAATTTTGAATTGTTTAAGAACTGTTCTTAGACATCATTTATATCTTATAAGTAACTAATATTCCAAATTTCATATTTCTAGGCTCTTCAGTAACGCAAAAACCGCATTTTTAGAACTTTTTTTGCTCCTGCACCCCCTTTGGGGTAGTAGCACTGACATAAAATAAAGCCTATGTTCTAAGTTGGACTAACACCATCATTTTGATACCATTACTTTTGAAATCGGTTTGGTATTTCCTGAGATTATGTAGAAACTACCATTTAGAACGTTTTTTAGAACGCTTTTTGTGCATTCTCACCCCTTTTTAATTTCGAATTGTTTAAGAACTGCTCTTAGACATCATTTATATCTTATAAGTAACTAATTTTTCAAATTTCATATTTCTAGGCCCTTCAGTAACGCAAAAATCGCATTTTTAGAACGTTTTTTGATCCTGCACCCCCTTTGGGGTAGTGGCACCGACATAAGATATAGCCTATGTTCTAAGTTGGGCGAACACCATCATTTTGATAGCATTACTTTTGGAATCGGTTCGGTAGTTCCTGAGCTTATCTCCGACAAATAAACAATTTTTTCCTCTTTATAATATGAGTATAGATGAATATAGATATATATGATTATTATTATTTTTGTGTGTGTGAAGATATTATTAAAGATTTTAGCTTAAAGATTTGTTTAAATTTTATTTATTTACTAGGGACTCTGTCCCCTGTGAGCTATGCCCGCCAACTCCCGTTGTGACTTTAAAAACATGGTAATGTGCCATATTTTAAAAATATTACCAGGTTACGTAAGATTGAATGAAATTATCACGAACAACGACTATTTTGTGTTGTTTTATGTTGCCATGATTTTCCGTTTGAATGGGGCATTTTTCTACTACCATGGCCTCGTCAACCGCTGCCGTGACAGATGACGGTTACTTTTGGAATTAATAAATAAAATCAGTTAAACATTTGAAAATATGCTTTTATAAAATGATTGGATTTAAAATCTCTGCTGTCTCTAAGATTTTTATAACGATGCTAGGAACAATATTCTTCCTTTGGGTTCAAGGATATAAAAAGAAAACTCCGCCAGCTTGGGAATAATATTCACAACTACGGAAACGCACTGTGATTTCAAATTTTACGTTTATGTTTTGATCGCCTTTTAAATATTTTCAGTAACAGTTTCCAATTATTATCTCTATTTTAATGCATATTTTCATTTTATTTTTAAAATGTAAAATGTTTATTTTATTTAATAAGTTATATACCAATTTTGTAATAAGTATTTATCGAATAATACTTCGTAGAAAAAAAATCGAAAATATTATGCGCAGGCATTTGCGTCAATTTATTCTGCATCAAGTGATGAAATAACACATTTGATTTAAACAATTGATTTAAACAAAGTTAGCCGAACTACTTTTGCACCAGCTAAAGGTGGCTCCAAGGTAATTCTCCAAGGCTAACGAAAAAGACAGTTTGCCGCGGTGCATTCCACGTATCTTTTTTTACAGACCGCTGGAGTCACGTGATGCTCGAATGCACCAATGCAGGTGTACGAAAAGAGCATCACGTCACTCTAGCGGTCTGTAAAAAAAGACACTTGGTGTGCACCGCGGTAGCCTGTCTTTTTCGTTAGCCTGGTAATTCTCAGTGTGTCGTCACAGAAATATTTTTCGTAAGAAAATCGTTTTGAAATATAGTTTTAATCACGACTCCCTTATCATATTATCAGACTTGACAATCCGGTGAAAGTCTATGGGTGAAATTGTTCCCGATAATTGCCAACTTATAAACTGACTTTGGCCCGTAAGTTACGCCACCTGGTGAATACTACTGGTAATACTACGTAAACAAATGTATAGTGAAAAATGGAAAATATTGTGTTACTGACATTAAAAAATATTTTTTGAATTCCACTAAAATAAATACGTAAATTCAAATTATTTCGCACAGTTATTTTCTGGCTTTTAAAAATGTTGAAAATGAAGATTTAAATGCAAGATTTATTGGTACTTTTTCAGTTTTTTTTTTTTTTTTTTTTTTTAATCTTGGCGCAATTCGGGCTTCAAAAAGGGAGATTTGTTGCCAAATGATACAAACAGTTACGAAAACAAAAATTAATGAACTGCTAGCTTGTTTTATAAGAATTTACATGTATAAATTTAATTTATAGATATTATTATTGTTTTTTATATACAATTTACTTATTTGTATATAAAAATAGATAAATTGCTTTTTTATATTAAATAAATTGTATAAATATTGAAAAATATTGCTTCATGAAACAGTGTATAGGTTTCCAGAAATTACGTTATCAAATTTCGTTCTCTTGCCAAGGATTGAAAAGTACCGATTTTTTATTATATAATGTAGTGTTAGCAAATTTTATGTAATCTATTCCAGAGCCAAAGTTAGCTGCAAAAAGCGCGATTCTGGAACAATGTGGTGTCATTTATGCGGTTTAAAAATAAAATTACTTTTGCGCCAAACTACACTTACTGTAATAAGCGGACGTAATACTGTAATAAGCCAATTGGCTGTGGGTCTGATTAATGAAGAATCCCAAACCAAGATTTACAAACACCAAAATCGTAGCATGACAATAATTTATCTTTTCGGGTAAAAGCTGAGGGACACGTATAAATTTAAGTGAGTATTAAACTTTTTGGCACAGATGTCATATTGGCGCGATTTTTTTCCGATGCCAATTTGGCGAAAACCTCGTTACTATATGATCTATATCCGGGTTACCATATCAAGCAAAATAACGACATTTTGGCGTCAGTTAAGTACCTGGTGCGTATATGATATCTGTGCCAAAAATCGCTTCAATATCGCTATAACATCTGTGCCAAACTTTTTTATGTTTCCAATTTTTTAAAGTGTTTATGGCTTCAGCCCATTTGTTTGTCCTATCCGTCTTCTAACTTTCCTAAAATACTTTGATTGCCGTGAAATTTATATATGTTATTAAGTTTCACTGTTATTATTATTATTAAGGCTGCTAATTCCAAGATTCGTGCTTAGATAAATTTTAGTACATTATGAAGTGCATTGAACTTTTGTATATCATATACAGACGTACATAAGTTCGCATATACACAGTAAAAAAACATAACACATGTGAGTTACAACAAGGATATTAATTATGCGTCAAGATATGCCAATTGGCTGTGAACCCGATTATGAAACTTTTCATGTATTAATACATACAAACTTTGTATGAAAAAAACAGTGAAGGCAAGTGAAAGCAAGGCTGAGCACTCTCAGCCTTGCTTTTTCTAGCACGCTGTTCCTTTTGCACTGAAGAAGAATCTCGCTAGTAGATTCGAAACAGCTGTTTGCTGCTTTTCATATATTATTTGTGCATTTTAAACGTTGGTTTTTCTGCTTTTTAATATATATACTTTTGTTTTTATAGATTTGATTTCTGAGGTCATAAAAATGACAATATACTAACGTAACTAAGAGAAATAGCAAAATAAAGCCCTCGTGAATGCAAGCCGTTAACAAACGTTAGCACCGCCAATTTACCTACTATGACGTCATAAGAATATTGTCCATTCATTGTTGAAGAACCTGCTTTGCGAATGATTACCTCCATGGTCTAATATTTTCTACCATTTATATGATGAATGAATTTCTTTTGTTTGTTTACTCTATGAAGTGAAATAGAAAGCTGTCAACTTAATTTCAATTGAAATCAAATCTTGGAATATATGTTTATTTGAATGCAAATTAGAAACAATACTTTGATGTTGAAATGAAATATTATTACGATTAATTGTTTATTTAGGTACTTTTCCATTACAAGGGCCTTGGCATTTTTCTTTAAGCTTGGCGCAATTCGGGCTTCAGAACGTGAAATACGTTGATAAAATATATAAATAGCTATGAAAACAAACCTGGTGAACTTCTGTTTTTGGCACAGATGTCATATTTGTCCCATATTGGCGCGATTTTTTTCTGACGCCAATGTCATATACGCAACAGGTACTTAACTGGCGCCAAAGTGTCGTTATTTTGCTTGATGTGGTAACTCGGATTATGTTGTTTATGCTGTTGATGTTTTCGCCAAAATGGCAACCGAAAACAAATCGCGCCAATATGGGGCGAATATGATATCTGTGCCCTATTTTTATTTATATGTATTTATTTGCATATAAACATTTTATTTACACATACATATACAATATTTGTTTACATATAATTTACTTCTGTTTCTATATAAAAATAGATTATTGGCTTCTTTAGATTAAGTCAATTGTATACATATGGAAAAAATTGCTTATGTATATGAACTAGGATATAAATTGTCGGAAAATTCGATGCCATTTTTTTTCTCGCCAAGAACCTATACTGAAAAAATATCTATTTATTTATTTATTGTATTTTAAATGAGGTAAATGAAAGGTGTGTATTTTAACCCTCCGTCTACCAGACGGGTCCATTGGACCCGACAGGTACATACAAAATATTCATTCAAACCAGAAATTTCTTTAAAATAAACTAAGTATATAAACCAGACAAAAATAAGGTAAATAAATAAGTTAAATAGTTTTAAATAAAAATTCTGGTGTAGAACGTTTTATTAAAACTTGAATATAATTCCCGGTAGATCTAGGGTTAAATGAAAGTTATGTATTTTAAATGAAAAGATGGTGAAGGAACCCTATTTGGCAATTTATTCATCTGCGTCCAGGTCAATTAAAAGTAGCAAAATGGTCGCTTGGCATATAAAAAATGAAGCGGTCAGTCCGGAACTATTGATGACAGTCACATCACTTCGGCTTTTATTATATAGATACTCTTTTCACATATCTGAATGGTTCCAAAAGTCTCATAATAACTCTTAAAATTTCTATTAATATTTCTATGTAAAATATTAAAAAAGTAACATTACTAAAATATTAATTTGGATTAAATTTTAATGGCATTTCTCTAATAGCCATACATTTTTTTCCCCTTGTTGTAGATGAGAGACAGAGGAAAAAAGTAAATGACTTCATTTTCACATTATTGATGTCATTTTCTATTTAAAATTGAAAAAAAAAACTAAACAGAAATTTTTATCCTCCTTTTATTCAGTTGAACAATTATTATTTCGTGTATTCGTTTCATATATCCGAATCCGAAGATTTTATCATATATCCGTTTCTATAAATTCGATTAATAAATTCGTTTCATTAAGATTTTTAAAAAACTACAAAATGTTATGAATAATAATAATCCCTATTAATTTCTTTTTCCTCTTTCTTAAGCGTTTGCATAAATGACGTCGTTTGGACGAATTTATTCAAAATATTTCTAGTTTATGAATTAAAATAAATGCTTAGAAAGTTGTATTTTTCTCTCTGAACCATTTCGGCTTTAAGCGCCTTTGTGAACTGAAAAAAACTAAAAAAAGCTAAGATGGAATTATTTTTTTAAGTCAGTGAAATTTATGTCAATGATGAAAATGACAGACGATTTTTGTTTTTCTAAAATATACGGATTCATGAAGATCGAATATGTGAAAATAAGTTTTTGTTTCTCCAAGTATTATTAAATAAAACATAATTTATTCACACTATTGTCTTGATTCAAATAAAAGATAATTCCAATTTCAATTTGAAAATGACGAAAAAGAAATCTAATAATCCCTGTGTTTTTACCTTTTCTTTTTTTTTTTTTCCACAAAAGATAGAATAATTTAGTTTCCATCTTAGAGAAATGTCATTGAAATTAGAAAAGAATGAATATTTCGAAAATTAATTCAAATTTTAAAATTCTAATAGCACTTTTGAAACCTGTGAATCAATACGGATAATTGGTGTTGATTTTACCGCCAAACGTTTCACATTTTAGGAGAAATAGTTGTAAAACACAATCATTCGTTTCATAAATTCGTTTCATTAGGATTTTATATATACGAGGTGGAACCCGCCGAATTTCGACGAAAGAAAATGTTTACAAATTAACTGTTGTATCAAATTTATAATACATCGACAACAATAATTAGAATAAAAAATTCATTTTAGACTTGTTAATTTAACTGTCCAAAGACATATTTTAACCTAAGATTAACAAAATACTTTTTTCATAAACTTCAACTGTTAAAATTATTGAAAAATTAAACTTTATTCATATACGTCATCAGTAACATACAATCAAGATAAGTAATTTTGATTAAGTTATTAATTGATGCTTGGTATTACGGAATGAAAAATCCGCAAAAATGATTTCACCTTGACATAATCATAGAATTTTTCTACCTTTACATCTAAACCAAATCAAGTCATTTTCCACGTTTCACATCCATATTAACTATTTAAAGACATTTTAACGCGCAATAGGTTATTAATAAATATATTTTCACGCTTGAAGTCACGTTTGTCAACTATTGCAACTTTCCATGTTAAAATTCCCACTCGTGATCTGATGTCTTAGTATAATCTCTGTACCTGCGCGTAAAAATTCCAGAAATTTATAACTTTTAGACGTATTCAAGGGGAAATATCTCGTTTTATCAAATAAAATTATCGTTTACTTTTAAATATGACGTCATTTTATGTCGCTGAAATATTTTGCCGATTGACTCAAACTCAATATCAGCGAAATGAAAAAATAGTGAAATATAACAGCATCATCAGGGAAATTGTGTCTTTTTTAAAGCGTAACGTCATTTTCTGTTCAAATTTTTAAAAAAGATATTTTTAATTGTAATGAGAAAATGGCATCAGTAAGAATATAATCAATAAAGATAACTAATCCACTTTTAATAGAAATGAAGTACTTCAGTTGCCACAATTAGAAAATTGGTATTAAAAACTATAAAAAAATTAATATCTCACAAATAAATTGAGATACAGCTTTCAAACAAATTGCATTTAAAAGAGCATTTTTTTCTGCATACGACGGTATAAACATTTAAAATGTGGGATGTTTAAAAGTTTAAAAATTATGCAGTAGCAAAAATTGCAAAAGCGAAATTTCATTTCAAATTTCAAAGTGTTGCCATTCGCAGAATGACGTATGCGTTACGCACAGATATGTTTGTCCTTTATAATATAGATAGGGTAGATTTATTTATTATAGGGATCACCTAAGATTTCAAATTATAACAAGTCTTACGAATGTGTGTGTTATACTATTAAGAGGTATGTGTGCTTGTGAAGGTCATGTGCGTTTGTGAGTACGGTGACGTGTGTGCATGTGTATGTGTGTGCGTAAGAGGAGACGCTAGCTGAAGTTTATAATTTTATATTTTACATCACATGGAACTATGCCGATAAGTATTTTTAATCCATAGAAATCCAGAACATTGTTACCATGTTGTGGAATATTTATTCAAAATATCTACCGCACTATTTAATTATAGAAATCTTAACTTTATAGCTTTATTTAATGACAGACATGCCGTAACTAAACAAAGCACAGAAAACCAGCCAGAAAAAGTGGTGCATATTTTAAATAAAATGTTCCTCAATCGGGTAACCACTAACTCATAATCAATTTTGTTACTAGATTTAGAAATAGATGTCTAAAAATCATTCAAAATAAGATTAGAATCAATTGTTTGTAACTCAAATTTGATAATATTTGTCAACCTTTTATGACCTCGGACAGTGTCAATATTTTTTTATATTAGGTTTCAGAAAAGATGGACAACATTGAATATTGACAACAGTGAAATAAACACATGTTCAAATGCAGTAAGCGATAGTTTAATAAATGATATTCATTTATTAATGCATAATTAAGAAGATTAGTTAGTTAACCATGCAAAAAAGGTGTACAAAGAATTCTCGATTTCTATGATGTTTTAAATTGTTACTGACTTAACTTCCTAATTTTTTTTTTTTTTTTTTTTTTTTTAATTGGCAATAACATGTATTCTATACAAAATTTTACATATGTATTTTTTTAATGGGGTAATTTTAAAATAAAAAATGTCTACTCTCTGACACTAAAGACGTACTTCGCAAATTAGAAAGCGCTATATTCTGAGAAAAGCCTTTTAAATTTCCGGTTTCCTATTAGCATAATTATACTGGTGCAATTAAAATGAATCTATGTAATAAAAGAAACTTTGTTTGTGTTCACTCACAATAACGCGGAGATTGCTGGACGCAAAACTGAGAAATTTGACAAAAATATACACCAAAGCATCTTTTTAACACTTTCCAACAAAGTTGAAAAGTGTTTATGACTTCGGTTTGTCTGGTCGTCTGTCCGCGCTCTAACTCCCGTAAATATACTCGGATCATTCTGAAATTTTTGGATGTTAGTGACCCCTACCATAGGACGAACCCTATTTCAAATGAAGTTTGTAGTATGCTTAGTTCATTTACAGGGACAGTCAAAAGTTTTCCGTTACATTACGGCCTATGGGAAAAAATCGTTTAAAATGATTTTTAATGATGTTACATGCTTTCAAACATAATAAAATTGATATGCATTCAGCAAGTGCACTAAAATATGCGGTGCAGAGAATAGTTATTATTCATTTAGAGGGCCACACAAAAGAATTCCGTTACATAATGATATAGGGTGGAGGGAATTTTTTCCTGCGTATTTTAATTATGTTAAATTATTTCATGTATAATCAAATTGATATACGTGATGAGGTTTACTATAACGTATTTCATGTATAATACGAAATGCATAGCATTTACAGGAACACACAAAAGTTTTTAGATACTATATTGTATCCGAAGTACCGTACAGGTGCGATGATTGCTGAAAATGCATTTTAAATTATGTTATGTGCTTTTATGTTTCACTATATTTGTGCATTGTATATGGTGTGTATAAATGCTGTAATTCATATACAGGGCTACACAAAAGAATTCGAAATGGTTACTGGGTATGATTGCAAATTGCTTAAAGGTGGTTTTTAAATGAGTTATGCATTTTTACGCTGAACTGCATTTACTTTACTAAGAAATATTTGTAGAACATAGATAAAATGATATACATGCTCACGCAAAGAATTGGATACATAGCCGTCTATAAATGATAATGTCTGGAAATGTGATTCCAGTTGTTTTAAGAGTGTTTTACTTTGAATTAAACTTTAACTAAATAGTGGCGTGTAATAAAGGTACTAGGTTAACTACAGGGTTGTACAAAAGTACATAAGTATGTTTCCATCTATTAGTATAAATTGCTGAAAGAGAAACTTCAACCTGTTATGTGTTTTCTTGCTAAACTAAATTTCCCCAATATATAGTATATATATCAACCTACAGATCCAATACAGGGCTGTTCAAAAGAATTGGAATACATATTTGCTATAGACGGTAACTGCTGAAATCAGTTTTTCAAATGTTTTATGCGTTTTCTAAAATGTTCACTTAGTTCTCTTATATACCTTATTTCCCTAAATAAAAAAGTTGTGATAAAGCATTCACGAAGTGTTGGAAAGTGTTTCATAATCTATGCTTAACGCATGATTTTTCGAACTTGTTTAATTCCTTTATAAGCTCTATATTTAATAAACAAAAACTTTTGTAATTTATTTTTCTCACTTTTCTTTTTCCTTTACATTAGTGTATTTACATGTCGAAACAAACCGGAATTAAAGACAAGAAACGTCTCCGGATTGCGTGAATCTTGAACTCTAATCACGGAATAATGAGGAATTTTGTCCTTAAGTAAGCATATATACAGTGCACTCCCTCTAATCCGCACAGGTCGGAACCAAGGGTTTTGCGGATTATAGAATTTTGCAGATTATAGGTCATTTCTTAGTTTACATTCTAATATTTGGAATTTATCAGCAATATAGTAATGACACTGTAAATAAATAACACAGATATAAAAGAAAATGATTATTTTATATAAAAAAAAACTATATTCAATATTAGAAATACGTTTAAATGGTATAATAATACAAAATTTATGGAAAACATTTCTACTGATTTTTAAATCTATCAAATATTGCATTGATATGTGGTTTGCTTTTAATTTATCCTCTGCAATTTAATCTTGAAATCTTTTAAGAGACGGGAATTCTTGATCAGTAACAAAAGTTTGTTTTCTAAAATACTAAGATATTTATCCTCAAGAGCTAACGCATCTTCGAAAGCAATTTTATCTTTTATATGGCCAATAAATATGGCATTCAGAATATAGTAGTCTAATAGATAGTTATTTACAAGATAAACAGAACACTTCCTTCTAATGAATGCAGAAATTCATTAAATTTTAGGTAGCTTTCATTACAAAAAGCTACCTATTGCAGCCGTTCGGAGGAAAGCGATTTCAAAAAATTTTGGTATATTTTCATCGATCATGACCCCCAGACCCCGAAACCACCCTCCGTTCAAAATTGATATATATATATATATATATATGACCTTTGTCACACTGTAACTCTCGAATTTATGAACTGATTTGGATGTAATTCGGTATGTACATAGTACATACCAGGAAGCTCTATTCTAATACCATGGTACATACCAATGTCTCGACCGAGTTTGTTGGCCAGCTTCATCCGCCATTTTGTTTCAAAATGGCGGCCATTTAAATTTTTTTTAAAAAATTTTAAATTTTAAATGTGGTACCAAGAAATTGAAAATGGAAAAATATTTTTTTCTTATGTATTTGAACTTTATACAAAGATTCCGGAGCAGTTTTTGTTTCGTCTATATCTTAAAAAATGGCTGAGTTATAGCATTTTGAATTTCTAGCGTGGCTGACATTTTGAAACGTCCTCAATTTTGTCACGCGATAAAAGTCGTATTTATGAACCGATTTGGATGTAACTTCGTTTTTACATAGTACATACCAATGTCTCAACCGAGTTCATTGGCCAGCTTCATCCGCCATCTTGTTTCAAAATGGCAGCCATTTAAATTTTTAAGAAAAATTTAAATTTGAAATGTGGTACCAAAAAATTGAAAATTGTAAAAAATATTTTTTTCTTATGTGTTTGACCTTGATACAAAGATTCGGGAGTAGTTTTTGTTTCGTCTCTATCTTTAAAAATGGCTGAGTTATAGCATTTTGAATTTCTAGCGTGGCTGACATTTTGAAACGTCCTGATATTTGTCACGTGATAACAGGCGTATTTATGAACCGATTTGGATGTACCTTGGTGTGTACATAGTACATACAAATAACTCAACCGAGTTCGTTGGCCAGCTTCATCCGCCATCTTGTTTCAAAATGGCGGCCATTTAAAAAATTAAAAAAAAATAAATTTAAAATGAGATACCAAAAAATTGGAAAATGAAAAAGATTTTTTTCGTATGTGTTTGACCTTAATACAAAGATTCCGGAACAGTTTTTGTTTCGTCTATATCTAAAAAAATGGCTGAGTTATAGCATTTTGAATTTCTATTGTGGCTGACATTTTAAAACGACCTGATTTTTGTCACACGATAACAGGCGTATTTATGAACCGATTTGGATGTTACTTGGTCTGTACATAGTACATACCAGTGTCTCGACCGAGTTCGTTGGCCAGCTTCATTCGCCATCTTGTTTCAAAAGGGTTGTCATTAAAAAAAAAATTAATTAAAAATTTAAAATGAGGTATTAAAAAATTGGAAAGTGAAAAAGATTTTTTTATGTGTTTGGCCTTGATACAAAGATTCCGGAGCAGATTTTGTTTCTGAAAATTTGTTCTTTTGTTTATATCTTAAAAAATGGTTGAATTATAGCACTTTGAATTTCTAGTATGGCTAACATTCTGAAACGATGATGTATTTGTCACGCGATAACACACGTATTCACCTATTTCCATGTAAGAAGGCATGTGGATAGTATACATCAATATCTCGACCAAGTACGATGGCCAGCTTCTTCCGCGATCTTGTTTCAAAATGGCGGCCATTAAATTAAAAAAAAAAATTATATTTAAAGTGAGGTGCGAAAAAATTAGAAATTGAAAAAGGTTTCTTTCTTAAGTATTTGAACTTGATATAAGGATTCAGGAGCATTTTTTGTTTGTCTTTATCTTAAAAAATGGCTCAGATATAGCAGTTTCAATTTCTAATGTGGGGGACATTTTGAAAAATCTGATTTTTTGCCTGCGACAGCACTCGTATATATCAACCGATTCCGATGTGAGTGAGCATATGCACAGCAATTACTAAGGTCTCGACCAAGTTCACTGGTTCGCCTCATCCACCATGTTGTCTTAAAATGGCAGGCACTTTAAGAAATCGCCGAATTTGGCAGCCAAATATAAGTTACTTTAAATAAAAGCAGCTTGGATAAAGATGACTAATTTCGCGAAATTCTCATTCATAATGATTTAGTATTGATAAAACTTAGTATTGAATCTCCTATATTAGGTTTCCACTAAATTGAGCTTTGTGTGTTTGAATAATATAAGTTGGCTTTTTTAAAATAAGGAATTTGAAAGCTACCTTTTCCTCCCGGCACTGACCGGAAGGACTTTTTTTTAATGAATTCGTCAGATCAGTCAACTTTTGTTACGGTCAAAGTGTACCTTATCTTGTTTTAAAAAAGATTTTAACAGTTGGTTTACATCATAAATGTAATGCGGATTATAGGCGTTTAAATATTATACATTCGCGAATTAGAGGGAGTGCACTGGTTATCGAGTGTATACATACATACATATATGTATATATATATGTGTGTGTGTGTGTGTGTGTGTGTGTGTGTGTGTATATAAAATCCAAAAACTGTATCACAATATACAAGGTCACCGAATTGATCCAAAATAAAAATAAATATACGGAACTATAATATATACAAATAAATCGCAAGTACGAACATTGCTTCGTGTTGGTATTTATAATCTCAACCATCATTTAGCCACGGACTATTATATGTCGCGATGTTTCGGGTATGTTCTTATAAACGTTTGAAAGGACAAATAATGTCAAAAAGTGGCATTACAATTCATGTGGTATGGAATAAGAGAGTTTGAAAGAAAAGAAACCTAATATTGATTTTGAAATATAAATGTAATTTTACACTTTTTATATAAAATTTAATGAAATCAATATTTTCTTCTAACTGCACTTTTCTTTTCTTCATAAGCTTTAATTGCAACTTTTTAGGTGCATTCGTAATTATATAAATACGTAGCACCTATTGTCGTCGTCTCGTCCGTCCGTCTGTCCACATATAACAACTCAAAAACTACCCAACCGAATGGTTTTAAACTTAATATATATAAATCGTTGCAGAATTTTGTGGAGTCATTTCAAATTATATGAAAATCGAATCAAAACTTAAAAAGATAGTAATAAAAGTTTTTTTTTCATTCTATTAAAACCTATTATTACATAATTAATTCAATGATGTCCCATGATTGGTAATGATTCTAGGTCGAGGTAGTGATTACGTTCTATTTAAGATGGAGTCTTATTATTTCCGTATTACTGAATGTAATATATATAATTGTAATAAATTTTGTATTCATTCATTTTTGCATAAGAGTGCAACAGCTATATTGCACCAAGATCTCAATATTTATAAAACTAGTTATAGTACGAACGCACCTTATTTGCCACGTTTGACGCACAATTTCTGACTTGTTTTTTCTGGGATATTCTCTCCGTCGAAATTTCAACGGGTGCATCGATAGTGTTTGTTTAAATAAAAAAAAAGTTTTTCATTTTGAATGCACTGTTATCACGCACATTAATGCAGTCGGCCTCAAGTTGAGAAATCCAGTAGTAAACAAAGTCTTACTATGTTTATATAAAAAAATCTTCTGTTTACAAGAGTATTGTAGGATTTTCGAAAAAGAAAGGGAAGTGGCATTTCATAAGCAACTCAAACAGGAGGAAGATTACATTTCATTTTGCGTTTCCAGACAAGTTCTGGAGTGAGATAACAAACATATTAAAAACTGAATTATTTATATCTCGATTTATCCATATGTCCATACATCTAGCAAACAGTTTACCAGATCGTGGGAAACTTTTGGAATATTGCTTAAAAACAGAAACAATTTTCCCAGTAACTGGATACATCTCGATTCCTAATTCTCGCATATAAATCTGTACTCAAGCCCGGTCTTCAAGCAAGGGTCGAGGCCATGGACGTGTGATTTTATGCTCAACAAAAATTTATGAATCGACCTTCACAAGGACGGAACCTCGGGCTTTTCCACTGTCACTACGGTACCTCCTCACGTTCTTGTTACGTAACCTGAATACTCAAAGGCTTGAAAACGTTCGTTGACATGAAAAATGTAAGAATTTTTTGAAATATTTTATACTGATAAAAACTCGATTGAACAAGAAAATATTGTGGGATTAGAGGAGGAAAAACAGGATGGAGAGAAGAATTATTTTTCAACTATACTGTAAGCAAGAATAGCTTCAAAGGGGATTTCAATGATAGGAATAGCTCAAATGCGGATTTTATTCATGTTTATTGGAACTTGAAAACCTTGCACAATATTTTAAGAATAGAGCTAGACCGTGAAGATAAGGTCTTGGAGCTAGACCATGAGGCTGGAGAAGGCGAGGCCAGACTAATGAAAAGGTTGGGGGTGGGGGAGATGCAATGCACCCAGATCCCGCGCTTATAGAGGTCTTTTTAACTTTTGAAAAGTAAAATTGGCATTTCCAAATTTTTGCATCCTGGCCTGTACCTGAACAACTTTCAAAAGACTACTAATCAGATAAAACCCACCTATTCTTTTTCTTTTTTTCATTTGGTCAAAAATACATTTGAATAATTTTAATACATGTAATAAGGAAATCTTAGCAAAATAAAAGCACACGCTGTAATTCTGTATTAATGTAAATTCTAGATTAATAGACTTTCATATATCACATTTGCAATATTTTAAAATTTACGTAACATTCTTAATTAGGATTTGATAGGTAAAGAAATAGTAATTACCCTTTTCACAGTTTGGAGCACACGAAACCTAAAGATTATTATAAGAGTAATTCATTATTTGTATTTATGTTGCTAAAAACTCATCTGTTTCATCCTGATAAGGCCTTTTTATTACCACGCTTATACTTAAAGTACATTTTGTGATCTACTTTTGTAATCCACCCAATGTTTTGCCCACTTGTAGTGTGTCATTACGTCACTTTTAGTAAAATTATAGGCATTATGATGAAAATTGTGACTGCCTTTTCTTGAGGATTATAAGCTAGTCTAAGAACCCACCCAGTCCAGTGGTTAGCGCGCTAGCCGTTAATGTGAAGAACTCGAAACTGAAATATGCGAGTTTGATTTCATCCCAAGATCGGTATGCGGAAGATTTATTACTGTTATTATTATTATTGTTGTTATTAATGTTATTAATAATAATATTATTATTATTTTCCTTCCACGAAAACAAAATTCGTCGTCGTTTCTCTTCAAAAGTACTCCTTAAAGTTACTTTTCTAGGCCAATATAAGCCTAAAATGACCTATGAGTAACATCCCGCAACTTTTCTCTTAATAAACAAATCTGCAACAGTAAATGTCATTAAAATGCACATTGAATTAAAGTATAATTTAAAAAAAATCAAACTAATGCATTTTATAGTAATTTCAGTCGACACTCGAAATAACTGTTGCATGTGCAAAAGAACATCGTTTATAAGTTTCTGAAAAATTCGTTTGTAAATTCTGGTATCAGTCAATTATTTCATCATTTTACGAACAGAATTTTTCTGCCCCTGAAAGGATTAATTGGGGTATCAGTTATTGATTCCAATAATTTCCTTTCACCAGTATATCCGACACAGGTGTTAATTATTGGTAATATTAAGGAAATTTGAAATCTATTATTTGAACTGTTTAAAAAAACATAATAATTAATTATATTTATCTTGTAATCAACACCAATAAAATTTAAATTGTTCTACTTGGGCCTGGCACCATTTGTCAGTTACTAGTTCATAAATGCCAAGCAATGGATATCTGCATCACTAATAATTTAAAACATGAAAAAAGGGACGCATGCATCTATAGAAAGATATCATATATAAATAAAGCTTAAGTATTTTGTTTTTATAATAAAGATTAAAGTATTCTTAAAGCATAAATTCCTTGGAATATAAAATACATATTTTTTTTTTTCTTTGCAAGTAAGGTGTAAGACAGTGGTTCACTTTGTGTCAGTTATTGGTTTTTAAAAATGGGGTTGGTGTCAGTTACTGGAGTTATTTATGAATAACTTATTATGAAGTTATTAGGAGTTATTTATGAAGTTGTTTATAATAAGTCCATATTTATGAAAAAATTAATTTTTAATAATGCAATGTATAATTCTTGAGAATTTCGTCAACAATAATTTTTTAATGTATCTCTACTATCCCTTCAAAAAGAAAAATGAGTATAAAATGGATTTAAAATTTTGTAATGGTGATTTTTGAATTTTGTAATGGTAATTGAACAAGAATCCTTAAGGTGTCAGTTACTGGGGGTTTCACACTAGTTGGTCGACCCACCCCCCCTCCTCTTATTTCAAACTTTCTTGTCTTTGGGTGGATATAAATTCATATGCATTGACATTTTCATATTGTTCTTTTGTAAAATTTCATACGATTCTAAAATATCTCGAGGTCTTTATTTTGAAAAGATTGATAAAATTTTAGAACAGTAGAAGAACAGTTAAGAATAATAAGAATAGTAGAAGTTTTAGAAGAAATCTATTAAAACAAAGAATTAACGGAATGGTATTTTGTCACTTTTTCTCCTCTTGCTATTCTATAAAATATTTTCAATTTAAATATACATAATGTTTTTAATATTTTTAAAAATAATGTCTTGAAAATATTTTAAAATGTGTTAATATGCTTTAAATGTGTTAACATTTATCGATAAGCATTTATAGACGAAAAGGATTTACAGTTTAAAGATAAGATTTCAATTGTAAATTTTTCATTTATGTGTAGATTTTTCAAAGTATAAACGGTGCTTTGTTGTTATCGCCCTCTTAAAGAGGTGCCCTTTAAACTTTTATTATTATTATTATTATTATTATTATTTCAGTATTTGATAATAAATTTTAGACATATTATTAATAAAAATACAGTTCTTATGGTAAAATTTTAAATATTTAATTTTAAATTTAAGAACATTTTAAAACTATACTTCTCCTACAATTTTTAACTTTTTGCATTTTTTTTCTTTTTAATTTTTTAACAGGTGAGAAACTGTAACTGTAACGAACAGATTTCCAAAAAGTTAATTGGTGTAAGATAAATAAAATGTTATGACGTATACAGTAAAAATAACTTACTTAGCATTTTTATATTATAAAATAAAATATTTGAATTACTGAAAATCTGATGTTTAATTTTAAGAAATGCGCATAAGGATTATCCTTTAAAAAGAAGAAGAAGAAAAAAAAAAGAATCGAAAAAATATTCGTTGAAGTTTTAGCATTTTGATCATACCGAAAAATCATACCGTTATACATCATATTGAAAAAACAAAAAGAGAAAAATTAATTTATAGATTGCAACTCAGAATAATTCAAAGGAAAACGAATGCAGTAAAAAGCCTTTTCGCATATTTGTAATTTTCAGATATTTATAAAATTTCAACAGAGTTATACTACGAATGTATTAAGTCATTTTAAGTAGAAAAACTGTAAAATTGACAATTTTGTCATATTTCGCAAAATGATGTGTGCCAATGCCAAGCCCCCTTAATTCCGTCAAAAAGCATTTTTAATAATCATTGATATCTGAGGAAGGACGTGATCTCGAAAACTCATTTGTTTTTCCTGAATTAGTTACGCAGGTAAATAAAACTACTTTTACCAGATCTTGAGAAGGTATATTTTTTGCGGAGAAACAAGGTTAAATTCAAATCTCTCTATTCTTATTTCTTCGTGAAACAACTGACGTAGCATTCCTGTGCGTCTCCGGTAGTGCAGAAGGAGGTAAAGAAACAGCAATTGTACGATCATAAATTGGGCCGCTTGTCAACCGTGGAGACTTCCTAGACCACTTCGACAGGCGCCGCATCTTTTTAGCACGTCGTTACGTCTTCGCTTTTTTCTGCAATTATTTCTATAGGCGACCGTAGGTCGCTATCCACTGCCAATAAAAACGGCCATTTATTCACGTGAGATATAAATCGAGAATCATAACTTTTAATTTTTTTTCTTCCATTATTATCCCCCATCTCCCCTTTCGACACCGGTAGAAAACTCTTTTGTGGAGGGACTGCTTATATATGGATCGAATCCTAGATTCTGGAGTCGGCCCATGTGTTTTTAAAGCGGCCACGGATTTTTCTCGGGGTGTTTTACAAAATTACATTTAGCTGACGGATTTGCCTTATCACTGTTATCTCCGTTTTGGACTTGTGTTCAAATTTATTTCGTGTTTACAAATCTGCAAGATTTTGTCAAAACATTTTCATTCCTTCACGAACTAAATTCCATAAGAGATCTCTTAGAATGGGTCGCTACAACAGATGATTCTTAAATTGTTGTAATGCCAACGTGTGAAAATATTGCTCCCGTCTAACAAGTTCTTTTTTTCAATTTCATTTACTCTCGCAACGAATTCTCATATTGTTGCCATTTCTTAAGTTAGAAAAATCGGTATTGATAATTTTAAGAGCAAATATTTATATGTTATTCCATAAACTTGTTTTGTTTGTTTTTATCAACGAAAAAAAAAATATATGTATATTAACATATGGGATTCCTTCTTTTTTCAGAATTGTATCTAAAAGGAATAATTTTATATTTGATGAGGTGAAAATTTCGGAAAGAACATCTAGTATGATAGCCACAAGCACTTTGGTATCACGTCAGTAAACGAAACTTTTCTTGTGGATTTTTTTTCTAGCAACGCATTTATCTTTTTTATCGCTTTTGATCTCTACTAATCTTACATTTAAAAATAAAGAAAAAGAAAAGAAAAAAGAATAAAAATATTTTATGAAAACATAGTCAATTCAATTGTTCTGTTATTTTATTAGCCAATGTAATTTTATAATTTCTGACAAAAAGAATCAGAAAAAAAAAATATATAATTCATTAAAATGATTTATAAAATAACAGATATTTTTTTCTTGTGGACAATGATAGAAATTCTCATAGTATGTTGCAATGGACGCCCTCACGTTTTAAGAGATTTTGTAACAAATAAAAATCATAGCGAAGAAGCTATGCAAAGGTTGTTGCGCGTATTTGGACTCAATGGAAAAGTTCTTCAACAAAAAAGCTCATCTCTGCCGCCTCAGTACATGGTGGACTTGTACAAATCATATTCGGACAATCCAGTTTCAGAACACAAATTGCGATACCGCAGAGCAAATACAGTAAGAAGCCTTTTTGATAAAGGTAAGTTCATTTGTTACTTTTTCATTTGAAATTATTATTTTTATCCCTTAACCCTTAAATGCGCGATTTTTTATTTTGTTTCGAAAAAATTATATATGATTCTCTAAAAGGTTTATTACACAGGAAAAATAATGAAAAAAATCAGAGATACATTTTTCATATAATACTTCAATCTTTTCTTCTGTTGCACATCTGCAATACAAGTAAAAACTACTGTTGTGTGGCTGTTTTACGCTAAAATATTACAAATTAGTAAATATTTTAATAAGTATGTCTCCAAATACCTTATTTTATATAATTATTTATTTTATAAAACTTAACCTTTAACCCTTTAATTCCCATGATAGAATACGTTCTAGAAATTACGTAGTTCAGATAATCTGACTTTACATCAGAAAGTTTTAATGGTTAATTTCGCTTTATTTAAATACGGAATGTCTGTTATTAATTAAAGCAAATATTGATATTTTAATTTTCTTCTGTGAATTAGGTATATACGAATAAAAAAAATCTATTAAATTCAAAACACTGTTGTTTGCATATATGCAAAGCTGCGCACTAAAGGGTTAAAAGGAATGTGTATTTTTTCCTATTATTCATTATATAGAAAAATCCAAAGTACGCCACGTTTTTAGAACACTTTCCTCTCATTTCACACTTTTAAATTTCGAATTAGAGAAATTAAGTTTCAAGTCCTTTGAGTGTCACAAAAGCCATAATCTAGTACTTTTTTTCTACTGCACCCTTTTAAATTTCGAAAAAAAAAACCTCTCCTGTGCATGTATTTGCGTCTTAAAAGTAGCAGCCACGTCAAATTTGAAATTTCTTTCCTTAATAATTCATCAAAATTGAAATGAAGTACGGTTTTAGAATATTTTCCGCTCATTTCACTCTTTTGAAATTTCGGACTTTTTTAGAAACCATTCGTAGCGAGCATTTGTATCTTAAAAGTAAGCATCATGTCAAATTTTAAGTTTATATTCTAAATAATTCTATCGAAATTGTAATTCAGATCGTTTTTAAAATGCTTTCCGCTCATTTCATACTTTTAAATTTCGAATTGTTTTAGAAACCGTTCGTAGCGAGCATTTGCATCATAAAAGTAAGCATCAAGTCAAATTTTAAGTTTATGTACTTAATAATTCCATCGAAAACGTAATTCAGAACGTTTTTAAAATGATTTCCGGTTATTTCATCCTTTTAAATTTCGAATTGTTTTAAAAGCCATTCATAGAGAGCATTTGTATCTTAAAAATAAGCATCATGTCGAATTTTAAGTTTATGTTTTTAATAATACCATCGAAATTGTAATTCAGAACGTTTTTAAAATGCTTTCCGGTCATTTCATCCTTTTAAATTTCGAATTGTTTTAGAAACCATTCTTAGCGAGCATTTCTATTTTAAAAGTAAGCATCATGTCAAATTTTAAGTTTATGTTCTTAATAATACCATCGAAATAGTAATTCAAAACGCCTTTAAAATGCTTTCCGGTCATTTCATCCTTTTAAATTTCGAATTGTTTTAGAAACCGTTCTTAGCGAGCATTTCTATCTTAAAAGTAAGCATCATGTCAAATTTTAAGTTTATGTTCTTAATAATACCATCGAAATTGTAATTCAAAACGCCTTTAAAATGCTTTCCGGTCATTTCAACCTTTTAAATTTCGAATTGTTTTGGAAACCGTTCGTAGCGAGCATTTGTATCTTAAAAGTAAGCATCGTGCCAATTTTTAAGTTTATATTCTTAATAATTCCATCGAAATTGTAATTCAGAACGTTTTTAAAATGCTTTCCGGTCATTTCATCCTTTTAAATTTTGAATTGTTTTAGAAACCATTCGTAGCGAGCATTAGTATTTTAAAAGCAGCCGCCATGCCAAATTTCAAGTTTCTAATCTCTTAAGTATCACAAAAATCACAGTTTTAGATATTTTTTTGCTCTTGCACCCTGTGAGGGCAGTGGCACCGACATAAAATAAAGCCTCTGTTGGAACAGGGACTGCCACCATTACTTTTGAAATGGATTCGGTAGTTCCCCTATAAACAAACAAATATTTCTTCTTTATAATATTAGTATAGATTTTCTGTTCTTTGTTTTATTTTATTTTTATCAAAGTAAGTATAAAATTTTCCGTAAGATAAAGAATTATTTTTAAAAATATTAAGTAAATAGTCGTTTTTATTGCATTGTTACATTATGTCATGACATTTTATTTTTTGTTTTTTAACTAACTTTTTAGAAATTTAATCGTCACAGTTATAGGTTATACTTGTCAAAAAAAAAAAAAAAAGCATGAAAAAATAATAATTAAAATACATATAAAAGCACAAATAATTGTGCAAAAATTACTTTCAGGTGCATACATACAATATAAAGATATTTAAAATGCAGTAGAACCTCGATTATCCGAAGTAATTGGGACCGACCCTCTTTCGGAAAATCGAAATTATCGGATAATCGAGAATACTTTAATTTTGAGATTAAGGAGAAAAATGTGCAATATTTCTTATTATGGTAACAAGTGCTTAATAAGAATAAAGCGACAGCAAAATAGGCACAAGAATAAATTACCTGAATTTTAATTTTGAAATTAAGTATCTTTTACATATATCACAAGGGTTTGAAAAAATGTTTTGCTTGTCGCAGTTTCGATTGCTTTTGCTTTGAAGCTCTATCACGGAGTTTTTTAATATTATTAGTTCACCAGTATCACAGTCTTTCTGCTGCTCCAGCCATGCCAAACCTTTTGCAAAATATTCAAAAACTTCAGAATTGCTAATTTGTTCATTTTCTTCGTTCCATTCCGCAGGTTACGGGAGCTCAAGTTAAATTTAAATGAACTCTAAGAAAGGGGATCGAAAATATGTATAGCTACTCGTAGTTCGGAAAGGGCCGCTTGCACACAAGGAATATAATAGTCAAAAAAGCTTTCAAAATGAATTTTGCACACAATGAATATGATAGTAAAAAAGGTTTAAAAATGGATTTCGGTTAATCGAGAGTTCCGGTTAAAAGAGTTTCGGATAAAAGAGGTTCTACTGTACATTAAAAATATTTTAAAATGCATTAGAAAAACCCAGAAAGTTTTCAACCATTACAAGGCCGTCGCGCTTATTCGAGTATAATATTATATATTATACTCGAATAAGCGCATAATAATAATAATAATAATAATAATAATAATAATAATAATAATAAAGCAATTTAACAAATTACAACGACCATTTGGAAAATGATTTTTTCAAAGACTAAAATTTAAAACATAAAAAATCGCACGGAGTTGATCATACATTACGTACGCCATGAATTAAACATTAATAGTGTTATTACACGTAAAAATTCCAAGCGACTCGTATTTGGTGTGAAATATTTATATGTATTCATTCCTGTCCTATTTATCTTTATTTTTATTTTTTTTTTTTTTTTTAATTGCCTTATTCCATTTTTCTTTTGCACGTGAAAATCTTACAAATTAAAATTAACTCTTTGGCAGAAATTATTATTCATTTTCTTTCATTTTCATTAGTTATTATCCACCTGAAACTTACGTATTATCCAAGCATTCCATTGGCTGTTCGTGAAAAGGCTTTTCCATCGTCAGATTTCCAAGAAATCTTACGGCCAATTTTAAATAAAATTTCATTCTTAAATTTCTAAACACCCGACAATATTACTTTTTACACCGTCGGATAAAGAAAAAAATTTACTTTTAAATGCAATTTGTTTGAAAGCTGTATCTCAATTTGTTTCTGAGTTATTATTTTTTTTTGTAGTTTTTATTACTTTTTTGTCATATATAAGATCATTATATATTTCATATATATCGCATATAATTGTCATCATAACAGAAGGTGTCCATTTCTGTTGGAAGTAAAGGGAAATACATATTACTTACTGTATAGAGCAATCAGAATAAGAATAAAATGCGGATTAAACCAATAAAAACCTTCAGATATGCTTTTGATTTCCTACCCTGACGAGAACAATAACCATTCTTCCAAATGGTTAATAATAATAATAATAACAACAACAACATTTAAATCCTACTGATGAGGGCCTTGTAAGGGTTGGAAACGTTCTGGGTTTTTCTAATGTATTTTAAGACATTTTTAATATATTTTAAATATCTTTATATTATATTTATGCAACTGAAAGTAATTTGTGTATAATTATTTGTGCTTTTATATGTATTTTAATTATTTAACTCAAGTTGAATATAGCACTGGAATTTTAACTTTCATTTATTAAAAATAATAATAATAATGATAACATAAATAGATAAATAATTTTAAAAAATGTTCATAAGTTGTGATTTAATTCGCTAAAACAAATACTGCAAAACCTCCCTCAAGCGACCACGTTCTGTTCCAAAAAAATTGGTCGCTCCGAGAGGTGGTCTCTTAAAAGAGGTCATGTTTAAATCTAGATTTTAATTGTGGAAAAGAGGTAACAAAGTTACTAAAATTCATTGTTCACATTAGGAAAAAATATAAAAATTTAAGTATTAAAACAAAAGTTAATTACATAAGTTAATTACTGAAGAGTTTAAAAAATGAATACATCAACGTTTGCTTTGACTTTACGGTTTTATCTTTTATAACTTTTATTCCCAAGTCCTTTCGAAGTTCAGTAAATAAACGCCATTTTTTGGGAGGACGGGAACAATAAATGACGATTTCATTAATTTATCTTTTTTTTTTTTTTTTTTTTTTAGTTTCCTGACAGAATAGAGCAGGGGAGTTTATTGGCCGCCATTCATTTAAATGCTTAATTTATCATCAGAGTTAAATTTATTGCCTAAAAAGACACAATTTGGCTTAAACAATTAAAAGTTACCGGTATTAAAAAAAAATATATATCTAAACTTAGTTTAGAAGTTTGATGAATAATGCGCTCTCCGGAATTATTTTTCTAATAAAACCTTCTTCAAGCGACTAGGAAAAAACGGAATTTGTTTCATTTTCTTCGAAGAAATGGGTCGCTCATGAAGGGAGTTCAACTGGGGTGCTCTCTGAATGGAGGTAAAATTTGTATTGAGCCTATGGAATAAATTTCGTTCCGTGAAAAAATTGTCGTTCAGGGAGGTGGTCGCTTAATGGAGGTGGTGGCAAAGGGAGGTTTCACTGTAAAAAAAATTTATTTTTTTTAATTTATTTTTTTTATTACTAGGGGGCTCTGCTCCCTACGAGCTACGCTCGTCAACCCCCGTTCATAAACCGCAGACTCTAACAGCAAAGCTAATTTGATCGGCTTTAAAAAGGTTTCGGAAGATTGAATTATAATTTGAATCTGACAATTACAATCTGTAATTTTCACCAAACTTTTCTTTCTCTTTTTAATATTCACGTAAAAATACTTTTGTTAAAAATGAAATATTATGATCATCTTAGAATATCAAATAAATGTCTCGCGCAATTTTTATATTTAAACTGTTTTGCAATATTATTTTTTGTTCATTTTACGTAATAAGTGTAATGTGGCGTAAATTCTCCTATTTAAGACTTCTAACGCATGTTAATGAATTTATTATTTTACAATATTCTTTCTCTTTTAAAATTCACGTGTAATTATAGTTTTTATGACGTAATTTTCAATGAGTTCCGGCTTTTTATATTTTCTGTTTATAATAGTCACGTGTAAAAAAAATAATTAATTTGAAGCAAACATTATTGTTTGCGCTGTTTATACAGTTGGCAACAGTTTAAATTAATACAATTTTCTAAAATATCTGAAATATATCTCTCGAAATGCTGAAAATTTGAATTTAAAATAGAAATAAAACCTCTAAAAATGAGTCAAATTAATAAACTAAATGCAATCTGCACACCGGGAAATTCTGACGCATAAAATGATCTAAAAATGATTAAATTCCTATGTACAGTTTTGCTCCTATAAAACTTTTTTAATGGAACGATTTTGTCCAACTTTGGCATTAAATATCTCTTAAAATAATTTTTCGATTTGAAAACTGTCTGCATCAGCGTGTTTATCAAACATTTCTCTATAATACCACCGATTTTCATATTTTTGTATGCAACAGTTTTTTTTAATATTAACGATGAAAGGCCATGCTTAAGCATTCAAATTGGATGCCGATCTACCATGAATGTCTACGCAGATTTTCATTGGTCCATTTCCAAATCAAAACTTTTTTTTATATATAGAAGGATTTCAGTTAGCGCCAAAGTGTCATGTTTTATACTTAATATGACCTTATTCCTTATTTTCCGTAATAATAGTAAATTAATAATAATTATTTTCCGGCCCATAGGCAAATAGGTTATTTGGCGTTCATTCGGCGCAAAAGTGTTGTTTAAAATCTTTTGTTATTTTTACATCCATTTTAAAGGACATTATAGCCACGATCGCAACACTTGAAATTGGTCCAATTGCAAAAAACTAATGTTAAAAAAGAGCTTTCTTTAATTTGCTTTGGGCGATCGATAAACAATTCTGATAACTCATCATTCACTAACTACTTCAAAATATTACAGCAAACAAATGTTAAAAAATCAAAAATCATACTTGAAAATTAGCCATAAAAAGTCATCAAATTGAGCCATAGTTTTAATCAAATTTCATTCGAAATTACATTTGTCTCCTATTCGATAATTTTAAAATTGAAATTATCCTCTTCACTACTGAGTATTAATATAATACGGCTGATTACTGCTGAATTACTGTTTCTTCTCAAATTTGACTTCAGAGCTGGAGTTTTAATTTATTTGCATTATTTCGAATCTTGGACTTCGAATTCTGAAATCGGAATTGCAATTATGTTGGAATACCCTTTCTAAAACAAGAAAGAATTGAGTTTTACATACACGTCGATCTACGGAGTGAAGAGGTTATGCAATTTTTCGAAGTGGTGGTGTTAGGGCAATAAAATAGAAAATCATAACACCGTTACTGAAACTATACGTTTTACAATTTTAAAAATGGCTACTAGTTTTTAACAGTCTTCCAAAGTGAGCTACAATTTTTAGGTGCGTTCGTAATTATATAAATACGTGGCACCTATAGTCGTCGTCTGGTCCGTCAATCTGTCTGTCTGACCGTCTGTCCGCATATAACAGTAACAGTGCAAAAACTACCCAACCGAATGGTTTGAAATTTAATATGTATAATAGTTGCAGAATTTTGTCGAGTCATTTCAAATTTTATGAAAATAGAATCGAAACTTAGAAAGATATTAATAAAAGTTTTCTTCATTCTATTAAATCCTATCGTACGTAATTAATTCAATGATATCCCATGATAGATAATGATTCAAGGCTGCCAAGGTAATTACGTTCTATTTAAGATGGATTCATACTATTTCCGTATTACTGAATTTAATATATATAATCGCAATAAATTTTGTATTCATGCATTTTTGCATAAGAGTGCAACAGCTATTGCACCAAGATCTGAATATTTATAAAACTAATTATAGCACGAGCGCCTCATTCGCCACGTTTGGCGTACAATTTCCGACTTGTATGATACATATATATATATATATATATATATAATTTTCAAAATTTTAGCACAATAATTGCATTATTTTTTTCATTAAATCATTTTCCTTCAGAAGCGCATTTAATAATACTAAGGGACCCGGATTACAGAACATATGTGAAAACCATTTTTTTTTAAATTTAAAAATGCTAATAGATTTTTTATACTTAATATATATATATATATATATATATATATATATTAAATTGCCCACTAAAAACACCAAAAAAAAAACACTTTTATATAAATAATATCCTTTACGGATTCAAATAATATTTTGAAATTTATTAAAAGCGATAAAAAAAAAAGCGATCGTAAAAAGAAAGATGTAAAAAGAAATTCATGTTCAAAAAGTATTTTTAAAAACATAAAAAAAGCAGTAAATTGAAATACAAGTTTCAAATTAATAGCATTTAAAATAACATTTTTCCCTTTATTTCGCAGTGCAAAAATTTTAATTGTGCGATATTTAGACGTTAAAAAATTTTTAGCGCAAATTTATTGGTCATGTGTTTTCTCCGTCAATATGAAGTCAGCGTTACTAACGGACATGTTTTTCATTTTTTATATAGATAGCGTCATAACGCGTCCGAAATTCCCTCCGATACTTTGCCGTAAAACTACTTCTTCCTTCATAAGCCTCTTTGTGCTGGAAAACGAACATCTACATTGGTAGAATCTCGCATCAGTAGAATGGGGGTTTTACTCCTGATTAAAAGAAATAAAAATAATAAAAGAAATCAACATACAAGTTCTTAGACGAGTTTATATTTCAAAACACAATAGAACTGTTGAACATCGAATTAGTAGGTATTAAAATTGATTATTGGATAAATTTTTCATTATGCAGTTCGCTATTTAAAATATTATTTCAATTTTCTTGTTAAATATGTATCATTAAATTAGGTTCTAAATTTTCAGTCCTGCAAATTAATGACTTTTTTCTTTCCGATCATACATTTAAAAAATTTTCAATTGTTTAAGGACATGGCATTTGAGTTTTTAAAAGACTGCTAAAAAACAAGCTAAAACTTTTTATTTATTTATTTATGGCATTATTATTTAATAGTTTTTAATTGTAGATCAACTTATTAAATTTAATAATAATAATTGATAATTTTTAAATCTTATAAAATAACATATAATATTTATGCCTTTACGAATTACATGTTTATATCAAATCATTCGTAAATTAGACAATGCTAATCATACGTAAATCTTCATAACTGTAACATATATTGATGTATAGAAAAAATAATGTATGAACTTTATCGACATATGTTATTTTTATGTATTCATCAAGTTATGAATATACAATAACTGTTAAAATTTATAACTGATATCTCAAAAAATATGTAGTCTAAAATACTTGCAAGTTACTTGCTAACGGAGGAAAGCAATTAACAATTCTTTTATACTTAAAGTAAATGGAAGATGATAATGAAAAGGTAAACTAGATTCATAAAATATATTAAGGAAATTGCTTGCGACTAAATTAATATAGATTTCTAAAAACAATCGAAATATAATTTTAATTAGATTACGTTAATATCATGAAGTTACTTATTTAAAAAATGTAATATTTATTTAGGTTTGGATTTGAAAATATATCTGGCTTTCTTTGTGTTCCAAAAAAATGTACAGCAGTGGGGGGGGGGGGGGGAGTAAACACCCCCTACTAACTCTGAAACTAATAGCAGAAAGTTACTGGTACCAAACGATTGGAAATAAAGTCTGTTTTTAAATTATGTATATAAAATTTGCTTAGGGGGCATCTACAAATCAAAACCAGACAAAACTTTGTTTTTTCCAATGACAACACCCAATTTTGACAATATATTTTAAAACTTCGGTTCAAACTATGCCTAGAAGCCAAATTTCAAGTCATTTGGATGATAAGTTTTTGAATTATAAACATTCCAAATTTAGAACTTCTAATTTTAAATTACATTTTCATATTTTTATTAATGTCTCCTGAAATTATAATCCTAATATGATAATTTTTTATGTGGTTATAATACTAAAAATCCCAAACACAAATACATTAAATAAGTAATTTTAAAATTTTCATAATATGAATTATGAAATTAATATTCGAAAAAAAATAAGAATTGCAACCTACAATTTTTTTGATAGTTTTATATTTATTATGTCCTGCTTTATGCGAATTCTCAATTTAATTTTTTTTTTCGTAACTAGTTTTCGAATAATGATTAAAAAACATCAAAATGATGGTTTAAGGGTCCGTCTATGATGCGCAGAAAAGCATAATTTGAAAAAAACACGTTACTCATTTTATAGAAACATTTGGGCTGGTAATAGTTGAAACATACTAAGCGGGTGAAATGGCCATATTGGCAAGAAATAATACATTAATAGAAGTGGCATAGTCATTCTGTAGCATTTCAGCAATCAAGTACCGAACTTCAATCTGGATACAGCCCCTAAAATATGCTCATTTTAAAATGATTGTACAAATTTCATGAAAATTTGGATTTAGGCTAATTGGAGGGTGTAGAATTTATTTATGATATCAAACTTGGTTTGATATCATAAATAAAAAACTATTGCTATATAGTAAAACTACTGCGATTGAAAAAAATAAAGTATGGGTTCGTTTTGAAATGTAGATGTCCCCTTAAGAAAATTTTACATACATCATTTAAAAGTAGACATTATTTCCAATCATTTGGTACCAGTAACTTTCTTCAATAATTATTTGTTCCAGAGTTCGTAGGATGTTTACTCCCCCCCCCCAGAACTGTATCATTAGTCAGGGTTGTGCAAAATTTTAATTCTATTAATGATTGAAAACTAACGATTAATTTTTTAATCATGACTAAAGATTGGCCGTTTAAACTTAGTTTCAATCTAACTCATCGACTAACGATCAGTGATTATTTTAATGTAATCGATGCTTTGATTACGATTAAATCAATTCAATCCTACTCATAGCCTAATAAGCAATGATTATTTTGATGTAGTCGCTTGCTTTGATTACGATTAAGTCAATTCTCAATCTAAATAATCAATCTAATTAAGGATTAATGATTAAAAACTTCATGTGTTGTTATGGCTTTGGGTCCTTTACTTTATCTTTATTTTCAAGCTTCTTCTGGTTTAATCACCCTTGATCGCTGCTTGGGCCCTGTATCGGGTCTTACCTTAGACCGGGTCGTCTTTAAATATTTCTCGTTTGGTTCGGTTTCGAGTAGGTTTTTGACTCTTTCTGTCCGGGCTCGGTATGACTCGATTTTTTAAAAGAAAGGTATGAATATTTTTCGAATGAAGAAAAATATATATGAATATAATGAATGTATATGTGCTCATTTTTATTTTTTTTTAAAGGGATAAAAATAGGTAGATAGGTAGAATCCTAATGAAACGATTTTATAATATGAATTTGTAAAAATATTTTATAAAACGACTGATTAAATGAACATATGTTAAATGCTGGTTTAGCGCTACGATAATGTAATTTTAATATGTTGTTATAGTCACTTACAGCAATTTTTTTCCTGAAGAGTAGGCCTGAGTCTTAAATCAATATAAAGCTATCGTCGGATATCCTATTTAACCATTAGCCTTAAATCGATTTAACCTAACATCGGAAATCCAATTTAGACAATGTTCTTAAATAGATTTAAAAGCTAACATTAGAAAAACGATTAATCTATTAGCAAAAATATCTATCTCTCTATTCTAAAAAAAAGTAACTACCGCTGTCACCGCCGCCGCCGCCGGTTTTGATTTTTTTGCGACCGGAGGTCTTTCTTCGTTAATATTAAGAAACATAATGCATACAAAAATATGAAAATCGGTAGTATTATACAGAAATGTTTGATAAACACGCTGATGCAGACAGTTTTCAAATCGAAGCATTATTTTAAGAAATATTTAATGCTAAAGTTGGACAAAATCGTTCCACTAAAAAAGTTTTATAGGAGCAAAAACTATTCATGGGAATTTAATCATTTTTAGATCATTTTATACGTTTGAAGTTCCCGGTGTGCAGATTGTATTTCTTTTTTTAATTTGGCTAATTTTTTTGAGGTTTTATTTCTATTTTAAATTCAAATTTTCAGCATTTCCAAAGATATTTTTTACAGATTTCAGAAAGTGATATTAATTTAAACTGTTGCCAACTGCATAAACAGCGGAAACAATTATGTTTGCTTAAAAAAATATATATATTTATACGTGTAATAAATTAAAAATTTATTTACACGTGACTATTATAAAACATTTGAAATTAGAATTAAATAATTATGTACAAAAAGCAGGAACTTATTAAAAATTACGTCATAAAAACTATAATTACACGTGAATTTTAAGAGAGAAAGGAATTTGTAAAATAATAAATTTATTAACATGCGTTAGAAGTCTTAAATAGGAGACATTACGTCATATTTACGTCACATTACAGTTACTACATAAAATGAACACAAAATAATATTGCAAAACGGTTTAAATTTAGAAATTGCACTAGACATTTATTTGATATTTTGAGAGGATACTTTTCAACTATTTTTCTTAGAAAAGCGCAAATAATATTTCATTTCTAAGACAAGTATTTTCACGTGAATATTAAAAAGAGAAAGAATAGTTTGGTCAAAATTACGTCAGATTAAAAACGATTAATTTAAAATGTCTCATTGAAAAGAACTTTCTTTTCGCTTTGTTAAAAAATACCGGGGGACAAAGATTCTGTTTAGTTAATTCCTTTTATATTAGCTGATTTTGAAATGTTGTTACACGTGAGTAGTGTGGATTTGACAGTTCTGCGCCCCCTGCACGCCTGCACGCTCCCAAGGTCAAATGAAGGTCATTCATTATCGTACTATAAGACGATAACGAAAGTGTAACGCGATAAGCGAAGGGGGAAAGTGATAACGGAAGTGCAGTGTGATAAGCGAAGGGGGAGATAAGCGAATGTGGATAAGGATTTTTTGAGATTTTTAGCGTAGGTGAGAAAGGATAATTTTTAATGAAGAATTTTCCCGGAATTTTTAAAACAAATGACGTTTAGTCAATAAATTTTAGGGGGAATTATTTATTTATTTTTTTTTTAATTGTGACCCACCATGACCAACCCGTTTTGTTTAATTTAGAATTCCATCGGAACAGCATTTAATATTAAAAGAATAATGCTAATTTGATAAATTTCACATGTATTATATATCAGTTTCATATGTATTTAGGGGAAGGATTTTTCAGCGGGGTGATTCTTATCGCCAGGAAATTGTAGGACGATAGCGCGCGTTAGGTTCAGTGATAAAAGTCGAGTCTTTAAATGAATTTATATTTGAGAATCTCATCTACCGATGTTTATAAACAAATGGAATTATTTTAGGGCATGTTTTCTAATTTTTATAGTGCATATTTTTTAAGGAACGAAATTTAACACACTGTTCTAAATTTTCGCATTAATGTTTTAGAGAATATTTTTGCAAAGAACATTTTAGCATTAAATAAAAGAAAAATAACTTTATAAATGTAATTTAAAAAATTGATTTTTTATGTTTTCTCCAAGTTTTTTTAAACACGTTTTTAGATAATTAATATATTTTTATAACACGTACCCTATTGAAATTCTTATATCAATTATTAATAGCATTGAAATAAAAATAAAAGCATACATTATTGAAATAATAAATCAATTTAAATAATAATAATAATGTTACGTTTAGCTCAAAAGTAACTGTAAGAAAGTTACGCATAGTTTTCTATAGGACAATATTTTTCTTTTCACACATACTAAATAAATTCTACTATCAATATTAATAGCATTTAAATAAAAATAAAAGCACACATTTTTGAAATAATAAGAAGATTAAATAATAATAGCATATACTATTAGGATAATAACGTCATTACAATAATGATAAAAGAAATGTTACGCTGCGTTCAAAAGTAACTATAAGAAAGTTTCGCATAGTTTTCTATAGGACAATCTTTTTCTTTTCACACATACTAATTAAATTCTACTATCAATATTAATAGCATTTAAATAAAAATAAAAGCATACGTTATTAAAATAATAAGAGGACTAAAATAATAATAGAATATACTGTTAGGATAATAATGTCATTACAATAATAATTAAAGAAATGTTACGGTGAATTCAAAAGTAACAATAATAAAGTAACGCATAGTTTTCTGTAGGATAAAATATTATTGCATTTAATGAAATTTTAAAACTTTTATGTGAGGACCTGATTCTATTAGACTTCAACTGGAAGGGGGGGAAAGCATCGCAATTTATATAGCAAAAATCTTGACTTCGAGTCAGCGAACTTGAATCTTTTTTTGATAATGCATTGCGGATTGTGGATAAGAGAATGTACTATAAGTAATTTAATGCATTTTCTAGAAAATTGACTTAAAGGAAATTTTACAAAATAAATTTTTAGCATAAATATCGAGAAAATAAAAATACTCTGTTTAAATTTGTTACCCTTTGCATAGGAGAGAGTTTTTTATTAGTAATATGTAATTTTTCAAACAGTGAGTTAAAGATTTTCAGTGTCTCCTTTCAATTTAGGGGAGTAAACCACATGAGTTCGTATGATAATTTTGACTCACTCAAGTTTAGGGACTGTTTGCTGTCAAAGTGAGGATATGTGATAAGAGTATTTCCAATTGTTAAAGAATAATTAAAAGCACTTTCTCGTAACTTCAAGTTTTCATTAATTTTAGAATGATAACATTAATTTTCTCATAAACACATATTAGTTCATTTAACGCAAATTAGTTTGCTTAAACATTTTTAAATTTTATTCACCCACACTACCTCTTTTTCAACATATTAAACAATCACTCAAAATTTAAAACTTGCTACTTATTGAAAGAAATATATTTAACAAGGAATTTGTTTAAATATCGAAAGAAAAAAAAATATTCGTTTAACTGCTATCGTAACTAAGCAATACGTGCGTGTGAATTACTAATAATATATAAGGATAGGGAAATTTATGAAATGGGAAATAAATAATAATAATTGTGTATACTAAAATTAGTGCATTCAAAACTTGCTACTTATTGAAAGAAATATATTAACAAGGAATTTGTTTAAATATCGAACGAAAAAAATATATTGATTTAACTGCTATTGTAACTAAACAATACGTGCGTGTGAATTACTAATAACCTGTAGGGATAGGGAAATTTATGAAATGGAAAATAAATAATAATAAGAGTGCATACTAAAAAATATCATTTTTAAAACTAAACAACATCCATTTAGGATAAAATCTATAATTTTTGAAATAAACTAACACAAGTTTCAAATGATATGTAAAACATGTTAAGAACTTTTAACTCTTTACTCTATTTGCATATGGGTGTAATAAATGAATCTTATATTTTATGAAAATAAAAAGAAAATAGAGATTTAATCACTTATGCTTTATTTAGTAGAATCTGATGTTAACAAAGGTTCTAATTTATTTCTAAAGTTTAGACAGCACACACATTCAACGTTCAACCAATTAAAGTGAAAAATAAATTTTATGTGAGTGAATGAGCTTAGAGTTAGATAATATATGAATTATTTAAAAATACAATCATGCATAAATAGCTTTTATCATTTGTTACAAAACTTATTAAAATCTTTAATTTTTTAATACCCTATAAAACGACCAAACTTTTAAATTATTCAAATATATATATATATATATCATCTAAATTACTTTTAACATAATAACTTTACGCTTATCATTTTTAACAAATTAGCATAACCTACATTTTAAGTTTTTGATTAGGTTCGATAAACTAAAATGTATATGCTATAACAGCTATGAACTAAATGCATAAGAAGAAATTAGAATACACATACGCTTTATATATTATTAAATTAAAAACATATAAATTATACTCACGTTATACGGACACATCTGCAAACATGTCTATTTCCCCAGGTTACTTGAGGAAGAATGCTTGATAAGTTCTTATCTGATGATGCTTCAAATCACTAGCAAGTTCAGACATAAGATATGACTCACTGATGGATTATCGTCACCAACAGATGACGTCACTGAGAACTTAGTATAATTCGCACACAGTGTAATCTATCATTAACTTCATGCATTATCATTTAATAAATATATTTTTTAATTAATTTAATTTCAATTCATATATTTGCGAATTTACTGTTATTTATAGAATTTTGTTCTTCTTAGTTTTGTTATTTCAAATATGCTCATATTTGTATCTAAAACCCCATGCAAAGCATCTATGTGTGAACTTTTTTGACATACACTTTGAAATAGAGATCTAGTTCAAATTTTGCTAAGTTAACACGTTACGTAATAGAGATTACGTGATATCCTATCCAATCACACTATCTAGGCAAGTTTTGCTATTTTGGAATTATCCAAATTAGTTACCAGGCTTCTCATTTTATAATAACTACACTAACCATTAGTCTTATTGTTTAGTCATATAAATATAATTTCTATCGTTTTTGATTTTCAGTGACTTACTAGCATATAAACACCTTATACGTATGCTATATTAATTCTGATATAGTTTAGGGCATATAAATTTTATCTAATTTCCCAGAGTAGATTTAACTATATTCGCTAACTTCCATATAAATATATTTAACATCGATCATATTACGTAATAGAATTTTTCCAATGTTTCTAGAAGTAGTAGGTATTTAATTTATGATTAATTACATGTGAACTTTTAACTGAAATTAAGTGAACACTTTTCAGGAATACCCTATGATATTTTACATATCAAATTTCAAAACTACCACTTTATATATTAACTATATGTTATTTATCTTTTTGCTCAAGTTAACTTTGCTATTTGACAGAAAATTCTTCAATCATCAAGCGATTCAACCTTCTCATTTTCAAAGTTATTTATATAACATACTAACTATATATCACACATAAACATTAACATATTAAGAATACTATAGAAAATTAAATGTATACTGAATGAAAATTTCAATCATGATTTAATATAATTAAACACATCAACAAACTGGAAATTAAGAGATTAATGAAATATATATTTGATAATAAAAAAGAATTTCAATTATTACATAAAAATTTTACCACCAAACAAAAATACATAAATTGATAAAAGTATTATTCCAAAGTTTACAAAAAGCTTAGAAATATTTTCAACTTTTCAAAAAGATTGTATTTCCAAGATATCAAAGAAAAATTAACTATCACTGAACGAATATCACCTAACATGCATACATTTCGGTTAAATATAACTAAGTTTATATTTAGTATACACCTAGATAAAAATCTCCTTTTCAAACGTTTAAAAGTCTTTAATTAAACTCAAATCTTTAATTAATCTTTAATTAAGCTCAAATCGTTAATTAATCTCATATCTTAATTACACTACAAATTAATAAGATTTTCTAATAAATGTGTGGTGTAGTTAATATTACCTTATTAGTTTGTAGTGTAATTAAGATATGAGATTAATTATATTTAAAATATCAAATAAATATTTTATATATATATTTTACACAAGTATTAAATAAAATTAAATAACTAATTATCTATAACTTAACGCTGAATAAAAATTCCAAAAAACATTTAAAATAATTAATCACTTAAAATAATAATAAAAAACAAACATAAAAATAATGAACGATCAATATATATCTATCTATATATACATATAAGTTTTAAAAAAATAATAAAACTTAATAAAAAATAATAAAGCTTAATAAAAAAGTTTTGAAAAATAATTAAAAGTTAATAAAAAAAACTTTCAAATATTACAATTTAAAAAAAATTATAATTTGATAAAACCATTCACAAAAAAATTACAAATTATCAAAAATTTAATATATATTTATATATATATTTGCAAGTCAAGAAATTTTAATACATATGTATATATATGTACAAACATATATGTATATTATGTTTTGAAAAAAAAATTACAAGTCTTTAAGAAAGTTATGAAAAAATTGCAAATTAAAACAAAGTTTAAAAAAAGAATCATTAGTTAAAAAAATATATGTACACACACACACACACACACACACACACATATATATATGTGTGTGTCTGTGTGTACTTACACATATATGCATATATATATATATATTATATGTAAATTATTTATATATGTTTCTATTTTTCAATATTTCTGTTTTAACTTTTAAATGAATACATTTCAATATCCAATTACTTATCCTAGTGACCGTTTGTTTACCCATCAACAAATCAACCAACCAACTGATTTCCATAGTAACCATCCGTTTAACCTAACAACAATTTACCATTTATATGCAAATATTTTAAGAAACTATGAAATACATTATAAATCCGATAAAAAAAAAACAGAGAAAATCAAATAGTTTATGTCTTAATTTGAATTATTCCTTTACTTATGTAAGTTAAGATTTGGAAAAAACTTATATAAAGTTACTATGCTAACTTGTGTTATCAATATACTAACTTAATAATTTTTATAGGTTTAATATGATAAAGAACGCGTCTTGTAATCTCACAACTATAACCAGCTAACTTTAAATTGTACTATTAAAAATTATGCTTAGAATTCGCATATGTTATTTAAATCCTTCAAATCATAGAACGTAAAAAAAAACTTACAAATTATACATAAATAAGCTGTTCTTACCTAAAAATCCGCCATACTCCTATACTCAACTTGCGCGAAATAAAACCCAACCTTCTGCTATGTTTACCACGAAGGGAAAGAATGATAACGCATCTTTTATCTGGTAAAACCCAAGACCACATGATCACCCTTATCTATGACGTCACTGATGAATCATACTGATAAGGAGTAGATAATTTTTTTAAATTACTATGTTATATTTTGCAATTAAAAGCTCTAATTCCTAATTACAATTAACACATCTCATATAATTATTTTTTTAATAATTAAAATAATAATTTAGTTAGTCTATTACAAATAATTATTTTTAGTTATATTATTTAAAAACATTCATATGAAATCATATATAGCAATTTTAAGACATTAATTTATATCATTTTATACTTAAGTAAAACATTCTCACCTAAAAATCCAACACACCACTATACCTAACATAGGTGAAATAAAAATCGACCTAGTACCATGCTTTCCGCAGAAGAAATGATTAATAATGAAAGCGCTTATCTACTAAGCTAAGATCACGTGATACTTATTGCTATCTAAGGTCAGAGCGCTTATCTAATCTATGATGTCATGGGAAATCCCCAGTCATGCTCATTTGTGTTGCCAATTCTCACAATACAAATATTTTCTGATAATAGCGTTGCCACTTTTCCATAAAAATAGCTTATCAACTCTCTTACCTCAAAACAGATCTTATCAATTTGTGTTTATCCGTGACGTCATCATAAAAAAAACTTTAATCAAATTATTAATATCTTTCATAAGTTTGTAATATAAGTAATTTGTAATATTTTTCTGCTAATTAGGTTTATAAGTATTCCGACTTAAAAATCTCTTTTATAGATTAACTATGAAAATCAATTGTCTTGTCAACCCGTTTACTATTTTCAGTTCAACTTAGTGTCATGAAATATATCAGCAAAGCTTAAAATTATACTTTTCAGTTATCTTACTATTGTAAATTATTGTTTTTGAAATCTATTAAAATTTGAAAAATTATTAAATACTCTAACATTATAATTTCACATTCATTTCACAATATAAATACACAAAATTATACTTACCTAGAATCAAGCACTTGACTGGAGCAAAAACACGTCCTTTTTCTAAGCTTCCCTAGCGAGAACTGACTGATAACATGCTTGCTTGCTTATCACTTCGAAAATCGTGTGACGTCACATATCACGTGATAGATTGTTGATAAGATAAGGTTAGCTGATAAGAACTTATACTATCATTCATTTACCTCTCAGACTTTGCTTGAAACGGTTGAGTTTGACCTCTCAAAATATTTTTAATAACTAAGTTAGATGATAAAGTTTATTAATTAGTTCATTTGAATTAATTATTTTTAATAGACTAATTGAATTATTCTAAAAACAATTAGAGAGTGTGTTCATTACAAAGTTTGAGTTTTCATCTGCCTTAGTCATTAAAATTTTTACACGTGTCATCATTTCTTTTGAGTTAAATGATTCTACATTTCGGTTAAATATAATTAATCTCATATCTTAATTACACTACAAACTAATAAGGTAATATTAACTACACCACACATTTATTAGAAAATCTTATTAATTTGTAGTGTAATTAAGATATGAGATTAATTAACGATTTGAGCTTAATTAAAGATTAATTAAAGATTTGAGTTTAATTAAAGACTTTTAAACGTTTGAAAAGGAGATTTTTATCTAGGTGTATACTAAATATAAACTTAGTTATATTTAACCGAAATGTATGCATGTTAGGTGATATTCGTTCAGTGATAGTTAATTTTTCTTTGATATCTTGGAAATACAATCTTTTTGAAAAGTTGAAAATATTTCTAAGCTTTTTGTAAACTTTGGAATAATACTTTTATCAATTTATGTATTTTTGTTTGGTGGTAAAATTTTTATGTAATAATTGAAATTCTTTTTTATTATCAAATATATATTTCATTAATCTCTTAATTTCCAGTTTGTTGATGTGTTTAATTATATTAAATCATGATTGAAATTTTCATTCAGTATACATTTAATTTTCTATAGTATTCTTAATATGTTAATGTTTATGTGTGATATATAGTTAGTATGTTATATAAATAACTTTGAAAATGAGAAGGTTGAATCGCTTGATGATTGAAGAATTTTCTGTCAAATAGCAAAGTTAACTTGAGCAAAAAGATAAATAACATATAGTTAATATATAAAGTGGTAGTTTTGAAATTTGATATGTAAAATATCATAGGGTATTCCTGAAAAGTGTTCACTTAATTTCAGTTAAAAGTTCACATGTAATTAATCATAAATTAAATACCTACTACTTCTAGAAACATTGGAAAAATTCTATTACGTAATATGATCGATGTTAAATATATTTATATGGAAGTTAGCGAATATAGTTAAATCTACTCTGGGAAATTAGATAAAATTTATATGCCCTAAACTATATCAGAATTAATATAGCATACGTATAAGGTGTTTATATGCTAGTAAGTCACTGAAAATCAAAAACGATAGAAATTATATTTATATGACTAAACAATAAGACTAATGGTTAGTGTAGTTATTATAAAATGAGAAGCCTGGTAACTAATTTGGATAATTCCAAAATAGCAAAACTTGCCTAGATAGTGTGATTGGATAGGATATCACGTAATCTCTATTACGTAACGTGTTAACTTAGCAAAATTTGAACTAGATCTCTATTTCAAAGTGTATGTCAAAAAAGTTCACACATAGATGCTTTGCATGGGGTTTTAGATACAAATATGAGCATATTTGAAATAACAAAACTAAGAAGAACAAAATTCTATAAATAACAGTAAATTCGCAAATATATGAATTGAAATTAAATTAATTAAAAAATATATTTATTAAATGATAATGCATGAAGTTAATGATAGATTACACTGTGTGCGAATTATACTAAGTTCTCAGTGACGTCATCTGTTGGTGACGATAATCCATCAGTGAGTCATATCTTATGTCTGAACTTGCTAGTGATTTGAAGCATCATCAGATAAGAACTTATCAAGCATTCTTCCTCAAGTAACCTGGGGAAATAGACATGTTTGCAGATGTGTCCGTATAACGTGAGTATAATTTATATGTTTTTAATTTAATAATATATAAAGCGTATGTGTATTCTAATTTCTTCTTATGCATTTAGTTCATAGCTGTTATAGCATATACATTTTAGTTTATCGAACCTAATCAAAAACTTAAAATGTAGGTTATGCTAATTTGTTAAAAATGATAAGCGTAAAGTTATTATGTTAAAAGTAATTTAGATGATATATATATATATATATTTGAATAATTTAAAAGTTTGGTCGTTTTATAGGGTATTAAAAAATTAAAGATTTTAATAAGTTTTGTAACAAATGATAAAAGCTATTTATGCATGATTGTATTTTTAAATAATTCATATATTATCTAACTCTAAGCTCATTCACTCACATAAAATTTATTTTTCACTTTAATTGGTTGAACGTTGAATGTGTGTGCTGTCTAAACTTTAGAAATAAATTAGAACCTTTGTTAACATCAGATTCTACTAAATAAAGCATAAGTGATTAAATCTCTATTTTCTTTTTATTTTCATAAAATATAAGATTCATTTATTACACCCATATGCAAATAGAGTAAAGAGTTAAAAGTTCTTAACATGTTTTACATATCATTTGAAACTTGTGTTAGTTTATTTCAAAAATTATAGATTTTATCCTAAATGGATGTTGTTTAGTTTTAAAAATGATATTTTTTAGTATGCACTCTTATTATTATTTATTTTCCATTTCATAAATTTCCCTATCCCTACAGGTTATTAGTAATTCACACGCACGTATTGTTTAGTTACAATAGCAGTTAAATCAATATATTTTTTTCGTTCGATATTTAAACAAATTCCTTGTTAATATATTTCTTTCAATAAGTAGCAAGTTTTGAATGCACTAATTTTAGTATACACAATTATTATTATTTATTTCCCATTTCATAAATTTCCCTATCCTTATATATTATTAGTAATTCACACGCACGTATTGCTTAGTTACGATAGCAGTTAAACGAATATTTTTTTTTCTTTCGATATTTAAACAAATTCCTTGTTAAATATATTTCTTTCAATAAGTAGCAAGTTTTAAATTTTGAGTGATTGTTTAATATGTTGAAAAAGAGGTAGTGTGGGTGAATAAAATTTAAAAATGTTTAAGCAAACTAATTTGCGTTAAATGAACTAATATGTGTTTATGAGAAAATTAATGTTATCATTCTAAAATTAATGAAAACTTGAAGTTACGAGAAAGTGCTTTTAATTATTCTTTAACAATTGGAAATACTCTTATCACATATCCTCACTTTGACAGCAAACAGTCCCTAAACTTGAGTGAGTCAAAATTATCATACGAACTCATGTGGTTTACTCCCCTAAATTGAAAGGAGACACTGAAAATCTTTAACTCACTGTTTGAAAAATTACATATTACTAATAAAAAACTCTCTCCTATGCAAAGGGTAACAAATTTAAACAGAGTATTTTTATTTTCTCGATATTTATGCTAAAAATTTATTTTGTAAAATTTCCTTTAAGTCAATTTTCTAGAAAATGCATTAAATTACTTATAGTACATTCTCTTATCCACAATCCGCAATGCATTATCAAAAAAAGATTCAAGTTCGCTGACTCGAAGTCAAGATTTTTGCTATATAAATTGCGATGCTTTCCCCCCCTTCCAGTTGAAGTCTAATAGAATCAGGTCCTCACATAAAAGTTTTAAAATTTCATTAAATGCAATAATATTTTATCCTACAGAAAACTATGCGTTACTTTATTATTGTTACTTTTGAATTCACCGTAACATTTCTTTAATTATTATTGTAATGACATTATTATCCTAACAGTATATTCTATTATTATTTTAGTCCTCTTATTATTTTAATAACGTATGCTTTTATTTTTATTTAAATGCTATTAATATTGATAGTAGAATTTAATTAGTATGTGTGAAAAGAAAAAGATTGTCCTATAGAAAACTATGCGAAACTTTCTTATAGTTACTTTTGAACGCAGCGTAACATTTCTTTTATCATTATTGTAATGACGTTATTATCCTAATAGTATATGCTATTATTATTTAATCTTCTTATTATTTCAAAAATGTGTGCTTTTATTTTTATTTAAATGCTATTAATATTGATAGTAGAATTTATTTAGTATGTGTGAAAAGAAAAATATTGTCCTATAGAAAACTATGCGTAACTTTCTTACAGTTACTTTTGAGCTAAACGTAACATTATTATTATTATTTAAATTGATTTATTATTTCAATAATGTATGCTTTTATTTTTATTTCAATGCTATTAATAATTGATATAAGAATTTCAATAGGGTACGTGTTATAAAAATATATTAATTATCTAAAAACGTGTTTAAAAAAACTTGGAGAAAACATAAAAAATCAATTTTTTAAATTACATTTATAAAGTTATTTTTCTTTTATTTAATGCTAAAATGTTCTTTGCAAAAATATTCTCTAAAACATTAATGCGAAAATTTAGAACAGTGTGTTAAATTTCGTTCCTTAAAAAATATGCACTATAAAAATTAGAAAACATGCCCTAAAATAATTCCATTTGTTTATAAACATCGGTAGATGAGATTCTCAAATATAAATTCATTTAAAGACTCGACTTTTATCACTGAACCTAACGCGCGCTATCGTCCTACAATTTCCTGGCGATAAGAATCACCCCGCTGAAAAATCCTTCCCCTAAATACATATGAAACTGATATATAATACATGTGAAATTTATCAAATTAGCATTATTCTTTTAATATTAAATGCTGTTCCGATGGAATTCTAAATTAAACAAAACGGGTTGGTCATGGTGGGTCACAATTAAAAAAAAAATAAATAAATAATTCCCCCTAAAATTTATTGACTAAACGTCATTTGTTTTAAAAATTCCGGGAAAATTCTTCATTAAAAATTATCCTTTCTCACCTACGCTAAAAATCTCAAAAAATCCTTATCCACATTCGCTTATCTCCCCCTTCGCTTATCACACTGCACTTCCGTTATCACTTTCCCCCTTCGCTTATCGCGTTACACTTTCGTTATCGTCTTATAGTACGATAATGAATGACCTTCATTTGACCTTGGGAGCGTGCAGGCGTGCAGGGGGCGCAGAACTGTCAAATCCACACTACTCACGTGTCTATGTCATCAAGTTATTTTTATTTCGACGTTTTATTTGTATTTTTATTAATGTTGTACTAATTTATTTGTTCTTTCGTTATTTAAAATAAAAATTATGTCAATTAGTATAATTTGGCGAGTGGTTTGGCGATTTATATAATTTGGCGAAATTAGTCGACGGGATAATCAAGTAGTACCGCAGCGGATTTGGCGTTAAAATTTCCCCAATCAAAGAGAAATGAATAGAAATCCGTTTATAGGGAGATCGAAACTGTTTTTTAAATTATAACTAGGGGGCTCGGCCCCCTACGAGCTACGCTCGCCAACCCCCGTCCAGATTCCGCAGACTCTAAATGCTTGCTAATTTGATCGGCTTTAAAAAGATTTCGAAAGATTGAATTATAATTTAAAAAGCAGTGGCGATCTCCCTATAAACGGATTTCTATTCATTTCTCTTTGATTGGGGAATTTTAACGCCAAATCCGCTGCGGTACTACTTGATTATCCCGTCGACCAATTTCGCCAAATCATATAAATCGCCAAACCACTCGCCAAATTATACAAATTGACATAATTTTTATTTTAAATAACGAAAGAACAAATAAATTAGTACAACATTAATAAAAATACAAATAAAACGCCGAAATGAAAATAACTTGATGACGTAGACATGTGTAACAACATTTCAAAATAAGCTAATATAAGAGGAATTAAGTAAACAGAGTTTTCGTCTCCTGGTATTTTTTAACAAAGCGAAAAGTAAGTTCTTTTAAATGAGACATTTTAAATTAATCGTTTTTAATCTGACGTAATTTTGACCAAGCTATTCTTTCTCTTTTAAATAATCACGTTAAAATACTTTTGTTAGAAATGAAATATTATTTGCGCTTTCCTAACAAAAATAATTGAAAAGTATCCTCTCAAAATATCAAATAAATGTCTAGCGCAATTTCTAAATTTAAACTGTTTTGCAATATTATTTTGTGTTCATTTTATGTAATAACTGTAATGTGACGTAAATATGACGTAATTTCTCCTATTTAAGACTTCTAACGCATGTTAATAAATTTATTATTTTACAAATTCCTTTCTCTCTTAAAATTCACGTGTAATTATAGTTTTTATGACGTAATTTTTAATAAGTTCCTGCTTTTTGTACATAATTATTTAATTCTAATTTCAAATGTTTTATAATAGTCACGTGTAAATAAATTTTTAATTTATTACACGTATAAATATATATATTTTTTTTAAGCAAACATAATTGTTTCCGCTGTTTATGCAGTTGGCAACAGTTTAAATTAATATCACTTTCTGAAATCTGTAAAAAATATCTTTGGAAATGCTGAAAATTTGAATTTAAAATAGAAATAAAACCTCAAAAAAATTAGCCAAATTAAAAAAAGAAATACAATCTGCACACCGGGAACTTCAAACGTATAAAATGATCTAAAAATGATTAAATTCCCGTGAACAGTTTTTGCTCCTATAAAACTTTTTTAGTGGAACGATTTTGTCCAACTTTAGCATTAAATATCTCTTAAAATAATTCTTCTATTTGAAAACTGTCTGCATCAGCGTGTTTATCAAACATTTCTGTATAATACTACCGATTTTCATATTTTTGTATGCATTATTTTTCTTAATATTAACGAAGAAAGACCTCCGGTCACAAAAAATTCAAAACCGGCGGCGGCGGCGGCGGCGGCGGCGGCGGCGGTGACAGCGGTAGTTACTTTTTTTTAGAATAGAGAGATTCAATCTTTCGAAATCTTTTTAAAGCCGATCACATTAGCGTGCATTTAGAGTCTGCGGTGTCTGGACATGGGTTGGCGAGCGTAGCTCGTAGGGGGCCGAGCCCCCTAGTGACGTATATAATATCTCTCTATTCTAAAATAAAGTAACTACCGCTGTCACCGCCGCCGCCGCCGCCGCCGCCGGTTTTGAATTTTTTGCGACCGGAAGTCTTTCTTCGTTAATATTAAGAAAAATAATGCATACAAAAATATGAAAATCGGCAGTATTATACAGAAATGTTTCATAAACAAGCTGATGCAGACAATTTTCAAATCGAAGAATTATTTCAAGAAATATTTAATGCTAAAGTTGGGCAAAATCGTTCCACTAAAAAAGTTTTATAGGAGCAAAAACTATTCATGGGAATTTAATCATTTTTAGATTATTTTATACGTTTGAAGTTCCCGGTGTGCAGATTGTATTTCTTTTTTAAATTTGGCTAATTTTTTGAGGTTTTATTTCTATTTTAAATTCAAATTTTCATTCTTCTAGAGATATTTTTTACAGATTTTAGAAATTGATATTAATTTAAACTGTTGCCAACTGTATAAACAGCGGAAACAATAATGTTTGCTTCAAAAGAAAAAAAAAAATATTTATACGTGTAATAAATTAAAAATTTATTTACACGTGACTATTATAAACAGAAAAAAACATTGGAATTAGAATTAAATAATTATGTACAAAAAGCAGGAACTTATTAAAAATGATGTCATAAAACTATAATTACACGTGAATTTTAAGAGAGAAAGGAATTTGTAAAATAATAAATTTATTAACATGCGTTAGAAGTCTTAAATAAGAGAAATTACGTCATGTTTACGTCACATTACAGTTACTACATAAAACGAACACAAAATAATATTGCAAAACGGTTTAAATTTAGAAATTGCGCTAGACATTTATTTGATATTTTCAGCGGATATTTTTCAACTATTTTTCTTAGGAAAGCGCAAATAATATTTCATTTCTAACACAAGTATTTTCAAATGAATATTAAAAAGAGAAAAAATAGTTTGGTCAAAATTACGTCAGATTAAAAACGATTAATTTAAAATGTCTCAATTAAAAGAACTTTCTTTTCGCTTTGTTAAAAAATACCGGGATACAAAGATTCTGTTTACTTTATTCCTTTTATATTAGCTTATTTTGAAATGTTGTTACACGTGTCTACGTCATCAAGTTATTTTTATTTCGAAGTTTTATTTGTATTTTTATTAATGTTGTACTAATTTATTTGTTCTTTCGCTATTTAAAATAAAAATTATGTCAATTTGTATAATTTGGCGAGTGGTTTGGCGAAATTAGTCGACGGGATAATCAAGTAGTACCGCAGCGGATTTGGCGTTAAAATTTCCCCAATCAAAGAGAAATGAATAGAAATCCGTTTATAGGGAGATCGCCACTGTTTTTTAAATTATAATTCAATCTTTCGAAATCTTTTTAAAGCCGATCACATTAGCGTGCATTTAGAGTCTGCGGTGTCTGGACGGGGGTTGGCGAGCGTAGCTCGTAGGGGGCCGAGCCCCCTAGTTGTCTAAAAAAAAATACCGATTCAGAGCTTATTTATCTACAATGATGTATCTACCTCATACGTGACAATCTGATGTTAAATAGATTTTGCATTTCCGATTTAAGAAAAAATGATTTAAGTAAACGACGATTTAAAAAAAAAAAAAAAAAAAAGATGATTTAAGAAAAATCCGATTTAAATAAAAATTTATAATTAAATTTTTCATTTTATTTATTCATTTTTCTGTAAGTGAGATTCATAGTTTATGAGATTGGAATGTATATATTTTGGGAATTAAGCACTTATATGGTTGAAAGTTGAAAAGGGAAAGTAAAGTTGAAGACTGAAAAATTAAGTTTTCACACTTTTGGGTGATATTTTAATATTTATTTTTTATTTTCTATTATTCTGCATTTAATTGAAATATTTTAAACTAGAATCCTGCATTGTTACAAATTTTTTTCCTGAAATAGATTATTCAGTATTTATATTATTGAAAAAAATAATGAACTTTTATATTTAAAATCAAAATTGATCGACTTTCAGTTTATATTTTTATGCATTCTTTTGATGAAAAATTCATTTTTTTTACACATTTTGTAAAATTTTATATTTTATATTTTCTGTTATTTTGTAATTAATGAAAATACTTTAAAAAAGAGTATTCATCGCGGTTTCACATCCGATTTCAACGCCGGTCATGTGGATTTATTTTTTTAGCGCATTTTTGATTTTGACTTTTTTTGCAATCGAGAGTATTTTACTGAAACTGATTCACTACTTATATCTGAATGAAAAGTAAAGTCCTAAGGTTAAAATCGAAATTATCTAATTTGAATTTATATTTTTATGCATTATTTTGATGAAAAATTAATTTTCATATACATGGACAGTATTGAAATATTTTAGTTTTAATTTATTATTATTTTGTAATAAATTAAAAATACTTAAATAGTTTATACTGAGTCTGGTAACTTAATTTTTACAGCGGAATGGATGTGAGAGGGAGGGAGGGAGGGATTCATTAGATCTTCCCGCAAATCTGCAATTTTCTACTTTTTGACGTTTTCTGATCATTAAAAACAGATGTATTTTATTACTAATCTTACAGGGTGCCAACAGTTGCTAAAAAATCAACAATTTGAGCCATTATGTGCTCCGAAGCTCACATTTTCAATTCTTCTCCAGCCACTATATGAATGTCAGTATTTATCTTAGAGAAATTTTATTAAAATCTAAGGGTTAAAAATAAAAAAGTTGCACCTTATTTTTCATGTATCTTTCTTTTTTCTTTCTTTTCTTTTCTTTTTTTACTACTTTTCTCATCATTAAAAATGAATGGTTAAATTCATTGAATCTGCTTCTGTTTTCCCTCAATAGTTTTTTAATACTGTGTCAGTACAAACTAGTATGTTGTGGCCATCATAAAACTTTCTTCTACATAAATCACGTCAATTAAATCATTTAAATAGTACAAGAAATGACAACGATTTAGCACCAATTCATATCAAAGTGTATCTGAATTTGAAGTTGGATGAAAATTCGTGCATTAGTTATTGAGATAGAGCTATAGCGGAAATTCTGAAAAAAAGTAGCATAGCAGCGCCACCTGTTGAGCGATTTACACCAAAAGTAAACAGCACTAAACGATATCAAGGTATACCTGAATCTGAAGTTTGTTGAAAATCCAAGCATTAGTTCTTGAGATAAAGCTATTGCGGAAATCGCAAAAAATACAGCATAGCAGCGCCACCTGTTGAGCGATTTACATCAAAAATTAAACAGCACTAATTTATACATCAATTCATGTCAAGGACTAACTAAATCTGAAGTTTGATGAAAATCCGTGCAATAGTTCTTGAGATACAGCTCTTGTGGAAATCGTGAAAAATGCAGCACAGCAGCGCCACCTGTTGAGCGATTTACACCAAAAATTAAACAGCACTAATTTATACATCAATTCATGTCAAGTACTAACTAAATCTGAAGTTTGATGAAAATCCGTGCAATAGTTCTTGAGATATACCTCTTGTGGAAATCGTGAAGAATGCAGCACAGCAGCGCCACCTGTTGGGCGATTTGCACCAAAAATTAAGCAGCACTAATTTATATCAGGGACTAACTGAATCTGAAGTTTGATGAAAATTCGTGCATTTTTTCTTGAGTTAGAGCTATTGCGATAATCATGAACAATGCAGCATACCAGCGCCACCTGTTGGGCGATTTTCACAAAAAAGTAATCAGCACCAAACTATATCCTGGACTAACAGAATCTGAAGTTTTATGAAAATCCGTGCAATAGTTCTTGAGATACAGCTATTGCAGAAATCGTTAAAAATGCCGCATAGCAGCGCCACCTGTTGGGCGATTTTCACCAAAAACTAATCAGTTCCAGTTTATATCAAGGTCTAATTAAATATGAAGTTTTGTGAAATTTCGTGCATTAGTTCTTGAGATAGAGCGCCCACAAAATTTGTGTCACATACAGACAGACAGACGGACAGACAGACAGACAGACAGACTCACAGACAGACATTTTGTAAAAACATGTTTTTTGGAATCTCTGACTCATAAAACGTGTAAATCCGTCGAAAACTGGAATTCGAAAATTTTCATGAAACCAATACTTTCTTCTTGTAAAGATAGAAGAAAGTAAAAAGGTTCGTTTGTGCTGTTAGCAATGTGGTGCCATTTGGGTGGGTTTGGGAGAACGCGCGCCGCCCTCCTTACTGAATTAAGATTGTAGCGGCTATCACAAGATGAAAAGAAATCCTTTTCTTTTATAGCATTTCTTAAAGACTGACTTTATCAAATTTATTAAAGTAGTTCACTAATTTTTAAAAAGCAAAAAACCGAGTGTTTAGGAGCATTCAAACTTTTTTTTTTACAGGGTCATTTAAAAGTATACGAATATAGGTTAACACAGTTTTAGCGGATAGTATTCATCTTTTAAACAGAAAGCCCTCCAGTGGGAGTTCAATGGGTTTCATTATATAACCAAAATTTCCGTCTTTATATGATAAATGAATATACTATATAATAATGGTATTGTTTCTAATCGAAATATTTATATTCGTACTGTCCCCACCTTTATTTCAATTCTCATCTTCTCCGATACAGGGCTATTTCTCTTTCTTTATTGCGTTTTTTTTTTTCTTTTTTGACATTTGCTATCATAAAACTAGCGTCGTCGACAAAAATGACTACGTCATCGAGTTAAAGGATGAAATTATGATATAGGACAAGGTAATAAACAATAGAAAATAACTGATTGGTCTGTCTCGGCCACAACTTATATGAGCAGCATAGGCGTCAATTCCTCATTTAAGCAGTAATATGTTACATCATTGAATTTCGATACTCATTTCGGTAAGATTTCAACACATTAAATATACCGATTAATACAATACAAATATTTCAGTCTGCCTCGTGATATCTTGGTACGATATGAGCAGAACGAGTCGTCAATCTGTCATTTTTACAGTACTATCACGTTATTGAATTTGGGCAGGAAATTTTAATACGTTATAAATATCGATGAGTACAATATGAATATTTCAATGTGTTTCATGATATCTTGGTAGAATATAAGTATCACGGGGGACCAATCTTCATTTTGGAAGTACTATCGTACAATCGAGTTTCAATATGAAATTTTAACCAATTGAAGATACTGATTGGTAAAATGCAAATATTTAGTCTAGTTCGTGATATTTTAGTACGATTAATCTGAACTGGGCCCCAATTCGTCATTTTGCCAATACTATCATGTTTTCGAATTTCGGCATGAAATTTTAACATATTTTACAGATCTTGACCAGTATAATAAAGATATTATTATTTGCCTCGTGATATTTTGATACGATTTGAGAACAAGAGGACCAATGTGTGAGTAATAAGTCAGCAACGTCCAATGTATTAAAAGCCAGCGCTTTCTTTGATCCCAATGTGCTTAACTTAATGAAAATTGCATTTAAATTTTCCGAGGGTGGTAGAGGGGGGGGGGGAGGGAAACGTCTCTGCTAGGGGTTACCCTGCTTCCTACATTCGTCAAAAAAAAGGGTGTATTTGGGGATTTCAAGTTCACTTTTTTAAATTTTGAATTTTTTTAGAAAATATTTTTAGCTAGAATTTGTACCTTAAAAGAAACTACCATGTCAAATTTTAAATTTCAAGTCCTTTTTTACTTTTTTCTATCTTTACAAGAAGAAAGTATTGGATTCGTGAAAAATTTCGACTTCCGGTTTTCGACGGATTTATACGTTTTGGAATTCCCAGAACACGATTTGATGGTTTTTAGAAAATGTCTGTCTGTGAGTCTGTCTGTCACTCTGTCACACTGTCACTCTGTCTGTGAGTCTGTATGTGACAAAAATTTTGTGGACGCTCTATCTCAAGAACTAATGCACGGAATTTCACAAAACTTTATATTTAGTTAGACCTTGATATAAACTGGAACTGATTAATTTTTGGTAAAAATCGCCCAACAAGTGGCGCTGCTATGCGGCATTTTTCACTATTTCTGTAATAGCTATATCTCAAGAACTATTGCACGGATTTTCATAAAACTTCAGATTTAGTTAGTCCAGGACATAGTTTGGTGCTGATTGCTTTTTGGTGAACATCGCCCAACAGGTGGCGCTGCTATGCTGCATTATTCATGATTATCGCAATAGCTCTAACTCAAGAAAAAATGCACGAATTTTCATCAAACATCAGAGTCAGTTAGTCCCTGATATAAATTAGAGCTGTTTAATTTTTGGTGTAAGTCGCCCAACAGGTGGCGCTGGTGTGCTGCATTTTTCACGATTTCTGCAAGAGCTGTATCTCAAGAACTATTGCACGGATTTTCATCAAACTTCAGATTTAGTTTGTCCTTGACATGAATTGACGTATAAATTAGTGCTGTTTAATTTTTGGTGTAAATCACTCAACAGGTGGCGCTGCTGTGCTGTATTTTTTGCGATTTCCGCAATAGCTTTATCTCAAGAACTAATGCTTGGATTTTCAACAAACTTCAGATTCAGGTATACCTTGATATCATTTAGTGCTGCTTATTTTTGGTGTAAATCGCTCAACAGGTGGCGCTGCTATGCTACATTTTTCAGAATTTCCGCTATAGCTCTATCTCAAGAACTAATTCACGATTTTTCATCCAACTTCAAATTCAGATATACTTTGATATGAATTGGTGCTAAATCGTTGTTATTTCTTGTACTATTTAAATGATTTAATTGACGTGATTTATATAGAAGAAAGTTTTGTGATGGCCACAACATGCTAGTTTTTTGTTGTTGTTGTTTTTACTGTTCTGCACATGTATTTGCGTCTTCAAAGTAGCAATCGTGTCAAATTTCAAGTTTTTATCCTTAACAATTCAATAAAAATTTAGAGCGTTTTTAAAACGCTTTTCACTTATTTCAACTTAACTGTTCTCTGCGACCATTTACGCCTTAAGAGCCATGTTCAAGTTAAAAGCTTCCCTCTCTAGCAATTCTATTAGAAATCGTAATTTAAAGCGTTTTTAGAACGCTTTCCGCTCATTTCATCTTTTAAAATTTTTTTTATAAGGCTCTCTTAGCGAGCATTTGTATCTTAAACGTAACCTACTACGCCAAATTTCAAGTTTCTAATCGTTTCAGTATCACAAAAATCGTAATTTAGAACTTTTTTTTCCCCGCTACCTTTTAAATTTCGATTTTTTTTTTTTCGAATTTTTAACTGTTTTGTGCGTGCATTTGCGTCTTAAAATAGCCATGTCAAATTTCATGTTTATATCCTTAAATGTTCCATATAAATTGCAATTTAAAAAGTTTTTTAGAATATACATTTTGCTTATTTGATCCTTTTAAGCCTTGAACATTTTAGAAACTTCAGAGGGTTTATTTCTTATAAGTAACTACAATGTCAAAATTCAAGTTTCTGACCCCTTCAGTATCAGAAAAATTGCAATTTCATAATGTTTTTCGCTCCTGTGCCTCGATGAAGTTAATGGCGTTGGAATAAAGTATAGCCTATTTTGGAGCAGGGACTGTCACCATCAATTGGCCGCTATTACTTTCGAAATCGGTTCGGTAGTTCCAGAGATTACCCCTACAAACAAACAAACGTTGCTTCCATGTAATAATTGATTGATAATATTGTTCCTATTTGCCTGAAATTAATTACAAAAATCATATCAGTTTTATAAAAAGCGTTTCAACTTTCCCTATTCCCCCTAAATAATTTACACATTTTGACGTCGGTATATCTGAGTAATTCTGTGTCATCCTGTATAATATCAATAAGGGAAATCACATAGTGACTCTTAATAACAATCTTGTACCAGTGCAAGCTAATTCAAGAAAGTTAAATGGCGGCCATATTTAATTTTCGTCTATGTAATTAATGATTAAATTAATCGTGATTGAATTAATCCAGATTGAGTTCTTCCAGCTTGAACCAATCATAATTTTCTGTTTAAAGAGCAATTACATTTTCAATTTCAATCATGATAAATTGAATCAGGATTAAATTTCGGATGATTGAACATTTAATCGACTAATCAATTGATTAAAAAAGTAATCAATTAATGCCAGCACTGACTTTAGTAAAATAAGTTATAAGCTGCAAATATAAAGCACAATTCGCTAAATTGTTAATATTCCATACATATGCATTATATCAATACACATACGCTATTTAATTTTATTCTGAACATGTTTTTCTCTTTAAATTATATCGATTGTTTAACATAAAAATTATAAATATATGTTGCAGTTAAACCAGTTTTTGTGCGGTGCATAGGGATCACATAAATAAAGTCTCAGATAGAAAATATGTCAAAGCTTCACGATGTAGCTAGAAATTACTTTTTCATAACAAGATTTTAAAAAAATAATAATAATCTACACATGGGAACATTTTATAATTTTAATTTTAGGTAGCTTTCTTTACAAAAAAGCTACCTATTGCAGCCGTTCGGAGGAAAGCGATTTCAAAAAATTTTGGTATATTTTCATCGATCATGACCCCCAGCCCCCGAAATCACCCTCCGTTCAAAATTGATATATATATATATATATATCTGACATATGTCACACTGTAACTCCCGTAATTATGAACCGATTTCGATGTAATTCGGTGTGTACATAGTACATACCAATGTCTCGACCGAGTTGGTTGGCCAGCTTCATCCGCCGTTTTGTTTCAAAATGGCGGCCATTTAAAATTTAAAAAAAAAATTTAAAACTTGAAATGTGGTACCAAAAAATTAAAAATGGAAAAATATTTTTTTCTTATGTATTTGACCTTTATACAAAGATTCCGGAGCAGTTTTTGTTTCGCCTATATCTTAAAAAATTGCTGAGTTATAGCATTTTTTGAATTTCTAGCGTGGCTGACATTTTGAAACGTCCTGAATTTTGTCACGCGATAAAAGGCGTATTTATGAACCGATTTGGATGTAATTCGGTGTGTACATAGTACATACCAATCTCTCGACTGAGTTCGTTGGCCAGCTTCATCCGCCATTTTGTTTCAAAATGGCGGCCATTTAAATTTTTTTTTTAAATTTAAAATTTGAAATGTGGTACCAAAAAATTGAAAATGGAAAAATATTTTTTTCTTATGTATTTGACCTTTATACAAAGATTTCGGAGCAGTTTTTGTTTCGTCTATATCTTAAAAAGTGGCTGAGTTATAGCATTTTGAATTTCTAGCGTGGCTGACATTTTGAAACGTCCTGAATTTTGTCACGCGATAAAAGGCGTATTTATGAACCGATTTGGATGTAACTTTGTTTATACATAGTACATACCAATGTCTCGACCGGGTTCGTTGGCCAGCTTCACCCGCCATCTTGTTTAAAAATGGCGGCCATTTAAATTTTTAAGAAAAATTTTAATTTGAAATGTGGTACCAAAAATTGAAAATTGAAAAAATATTTTCTTCTTATGTGTTTGACCTTGATAAAAAGATTCGGGAGCAGTTTTTGTTTCGTTTATATCTTAAGAAATGGCTGAGTTATAGCATTTTGAATTTCTAGCGTGGCTGACATTTTGAAACGTCCTGATTTTTCTCACGTAATAACAGGCGTATTTATGAACCGACTTGGATGTACCTTGGTGTGTACATAGTACATACAAATATCTCGACCGAGTTCGTTGGCCAGCTTCATCCGCTATCTTGTTTCAAAATGGCGGCCATTTAAAAAAATTAAAAAATAAAAAAATTTAAATGAGATACCAAAAAATTGGAAAATGAAAAAGATTTTTTTGTATGTCGTTTGACCTTAATACAAAGATTCCGGAACAGTTTTTCTTTCGTCTATATCTAAAAAAAAAATGGCTGAGTAATAGCATTTTGAATTTCTCTTGTGGCTGACATTTTAAAACGACCTGATTTTTGTCACGCGATAACAGGCGTATTTATGAACCTATTTGGATGTAACTTGGTTTGTACATAGTACACACCAATGTCTCGACCGAGTTCGTTGGCCAGCTTCATTCGCCATCTTGTTTCAAAAGGGTTGCCATTAAAAAAAAATTAAATTTAAAATTCAAAATGAGGTATTAAAAAATTGGAAAATGAAAAAGATTTTTTTTATGTGTTTGGCCTTGATACAACGATTCCGGAGCAGTTTTTGTTTCTGAAAATTTGTTCTTTTGTTGATATCTTAAAAAATGGTTGATTTATAGCACTTTGAATTTCTAGCATGGCTAACATTTTGAAACGATCTTGTATTTGTCACGCGATAACACACGTATTCGCCTATTTCGATGTAAGAAGGCATGTGGATAGTATACATCAATACCTCGACCAAGCTCGCTGGCCAGATTCATCAGCCATCTTGTTTCAAAATGGCGGCCATTAAATTAAAAAATATATATATATTTAAAGTGAGGTGCAAAAAAAATTAGAAATTGAAAAAGGTTTCTTTCTTAAGTATTTCATCTTGATATAAGGATTCAGGAGCATTTTTTGTTTGTCTTTACCTTAAAAAATGGCTCAGATATAGCAGTTTCAATTTCTATTGTGGGTGACATTTTGAAAAATCTGATTTTTTGCATGCGACAGCACTCCTATATATTAACCGATTCCGATGTGAGTGAGCATGTGCACAGCAATTACTAAGGTCTCGACCAAGTTCACTGCTTAGCCTCATCCACCATGTTGTCTTAAAATGACAGGCACTTTAAGAAATTGCCGAATTTGGCAGCCAAATATAAGTTACTTTAAAGAAAAGCAGCTTGGATAAAGCTGACTAATTTCGCGAAATTCTCATTCATTATATTGATAAAAATTAGTATTGAATCTCCTATATTCGGTTTCCACTAAATTGAGCTTCGTGTGTTTGCATGATATAAGTTGGCTTTTTTAAAATAAGGATTATGAAAGCTACCTCTTCCTCCCGGCACTGGCCGGAAGGACTTTTTTTAATGCAACTATTTTCAAACTCGAAATTTTTTGTGATGAACTTGGTCAAAATCGCTTTCGTCAGTTGAAGATACTAGCGTTGACTTTTGTTTGCGTTGACTTTTATTAGCGTTGACTTTGAGCGATTTTTGTTGTTGTTGTTACCATGCAATCAATAATAAGTTTCTTCGACGACGGTTGTTTGAGCAACTGCTTGTACAAGTCGCGATAGCCAGATATGCACGACCGAAGCTCCATTTTGGAATTTTAAACTTTTTCAGAATTAGTATCGATTTTAAGAAAACGGCTTTCCAGTTAAAAAATCCTTCCGGCCAGTGCCGGGAGGAAGAGGTAGCTTTCATATTCCTTATTTTTAAAAAGTCAGCTTATATTATTGAAACACACGAAGCTCAATTTAGTGGAAAACGATTATAGTAGATGCAATACTAATTTTTATCAATACTAAATCATTATGAATGAGAATTGCGCGAAATTAGTCAGCTTTATCCAAGCTGCTTTTATTTAAAGTAACTTGTATTTGGTTGCCAAATTCGGCGATATCTTGAAGTGCCTTCAATTTTAAGACAACATGGTGGATGAAGGTAACCAGTCAACTTGGTCGAGACCTTAATAATTCCTGTGCACATGCTCACTCACATCGGAATCGGCTGATATATACGAGTGCTGTCACAGGCAAAAAATCAGGTTTTTCAAAATGTCACCCACATTAGACATTCAAACTGCTATATCTGAGCCATTTTTTAAGATAAAGACAAAACAAAAAATGCTCCGGAATCCTTATATCAAGGTCAAATACGTAAGAAAGAAACCTTTTCCAATTTCTAATTTTTTTGCACCTCACTTTGGATATAATTTTTTTTTTATTTAATGGCCGCCATTTTGAAACAAGATGGCGGATGAAGCTAATCAACGAACTTGGTCGAGACATTACTACATACTACCCACATGCCTTCTTACATCCAAATAGGTGTTACATCCAAATACGTGTGACAAATATCAGATCGTTTCAAAATGTCAGCTATGCTAGAAATTCAAAGTGCTAATAACTCAACCATTTTTTAAGATATAGACCAGTGGTTTCCAACCTTTTATTGGCCGCGTCCCACCAAAACATCTGTAAAATCAATATCCCCCACCCCTCCTACCCATAACTCTGTAAATGTTGTCTCTTATTATTTAAAAAGTGCACTTTATTCACACAGTGGGAGCGTAAGATGCCTTAACAATAACTATTTATGAGCCTTAATGAGCCTTAACAACAACTGTTCATTCTACATTTTCTAACTTATTAAAGGAATGAATCTTTTGTCACAGATGTTTTCTCAACATACTTCTATAAATGCAGCGAGTCTGGACATCTTCGCCTCTGTGGGAAGAAGAGTTTTGTTGTACTATTCTAACTTACTTCAATATTAAAGTAATGTGTTACACGATTTGCATATTCACAAAATATCATGAAGTAAGACTTACATTTGGCATTAAAATTGATAACATTCACTCATTTTATAATTCATTTTTGTAACTTATTAAGAGTTGGTGTAAAAGCTTTGGTCATCAAAGTTTCTTTCTATAGTTAACACAAAAATAATCTCGTCTTCATCAATTTTACGTAGCCATTATTCCGCATCACAACACACTTTCTCTGTTTTCCCTTTCAAATATTGTTGTCTTCCATGTATTATCTTTGATTTTCCATTACTATTTACGATTTTAAAATGTATATGTTATCATGTAAATTCATTTGCCGTGTCGAATACCTGCACTAGAGTGATAGATCTTTATTATCTACACATTTCTTTTCTAATGCTATTTAGGATTTATGAATTTTATAAAGTTGGTGGTACCTCGGTTAGCTATTTCATATATTTCTTAGGTTAATTATATTTAAAACGGACAGTTGTCACTTTTAGTAGTTTCACTTTTAAAAGATTCTTTGTGTGACATATAGCAGAGCAAATAAAAGAAGAAGAAAACTTATTCAATAAACAATTAAAAATGTTACAAATAATTATAAAATACAATAACAACCAGAATATTTATAGAGATTTTAGCTGTAGAAAAAAAAAAAAAAAAAAAAAAAAAAAAAAGAATGTCAAAATCCTTCTATATATATAAAAAAGTTTTGATTTGGAAATGGACCAATGAAAATCTGCGAAGATATTCCGGGTAGATCGCATCCAATTTGAATGCTTAAGCATGGCCTTTGATCGTTAATATTAAAAAAACTGTTGCATACAAAAATATGAAAATCGGTGGTATTATAGAGAAATGTTTGATAAACACGCTGATGCAGACAGTTTTCAAATCGAAGAATTATTTTAAGAGATATTTAATGCTAAAGTTGGACAAAATCGTTCCATTAAAAAAGTTTTTTTGGAGCAAAAACTATACATGAGAATTAAATCATTTTTAGATCATTTTATACTTTATAAGTTCCCGGTGTACAGATTGCATTTATATTTCTTATTTGACTCATTTTTTGAAGTTTTATTTCAATTTTAAATTCAAATTTTCAGCATTTCGAGAGATATTTTTTACAAATTTTAGAAAATTTTATTAATTTAAACTGTTGCCAGTTATATAAACAGCGCAAACAATAATGTTTACTTCAAATTAAAATTTATTTACACGTGACTATTACATACAGAAAAAAAACTTTAAGATTAGAATTAAATGATTACATGTTAAAAACAGGAAAATTACATCATAAGAGCCATAGGCACAGATGTCATATACGCGCATATTGGGGCAATTTTTTCCGACGCCAACTTGGCGAAACATTAATAGCATAAACAACAACATCCGGGTTACCATATCAAGCAAAATAACGACACTTTAGCACCAGTTAAGTACCCGTTGCGTATATGAAATTGGCGTCAGAAAAAAATTGCGTATATGACGTCTGTGCCGAACCATCTTTGCACTTGAATTTTAAAAGAGAAACAAAATCTTAAAATAAAAAAAAATCATTATTATGCGTTAAAACTTGTAATTTGAGGAAATTACGCCATATTTAAAATGGCAAAAAATATAGCAAAACAATTTAAATTGAAAAATATATTTGCGCGAGATATTTTGAGATAATCTTTTCAACTATTATCGTGAATTCGAAGACAGCGCAAATAATATTTCCTTCTAACAACAAAAGTATTTTCACGTGAATATTAATAAGAGAAATAAAACTTTGGTGTAAATTACGTCAGATTTGAAACGATACATTTAAAATGAATTATTTAAAAGAACTATCTTATAGCGCTGTTAAAAAATACCGGGAGACAATGACACTGTTTACTTAATTCATTTTACATTAGCTTATTTTCAAATGTTTAACTAATTTTTTTAATTAAATACGAAAACAGCCATTGTATCTCTTAAAAGCAGCAGATTTGGCCTTAAAAATCCCCAATCCAAGGAAAACGAATGGAAACCCGTTTACAGAGAGATCGCTACTTTTTTTTTTTTTTTTTTTTTTTTTTTTAATTCAATATTTTTAAAGCCGATCAAATTAGCGTGCTTTTTGGATTTTGGTGTGCCTGAACGGGGGTTAGCGAGCGTAGCTCGTAGGGGGCAGAGTCCCCTAGTATCTTAAAAAATTATTCATACAATTGTTCCGGTGAAGATTTTTAATTTTTTTTTTTTTTTTTTATTTTGATTTAAAACTATTTCTAAATTCGGTAAATAAATGATTTTTTTTAATTTTGCTTGTATTTCATTTATTCTTAATTTGCAACATTCATTAAAAAAAAAAAAGAAAGAAGAAGAAACAATAGTGCATGACTGCGTAACAAATTTGGAATTGCCCACCAAAAAGCCAAATTGCCCCCCTAAAAAATCAAATTGCCCCCGCCGGTGGGGCATACGCCCCACGTTGGGAACCACTGATATAGACAAACAAATACTGCTCCGGAATCTTTGTATCAAGGTCAATTACATAAGAAAAAATATTTTTCAATTTTCAATTTTTTGGTACATTTCAAATTTCAAAGTTTACATAAAGTTAACATGAAAAATAGTATTTCGGAGTACTTTGGGCCAGGTCTTTTTTGGTCCGAAAATAGCCCCAATTACTTAGTAATGCCTTTTATACAACCAAATCTCTTAAAACATGTTTTAAGTAACATTTTTTTCAAATGTTATCTGTAGCAAAATATCATATTAATTGTTTTTGTTCCAGTTGCTGAGGATAACATGACAAAAACTGTTTCTCGTTTCTTTAATATTAACAATTGGTTTATTGTGTTTAAATGTTAAAAAAAAAAAAACACATTTGTTTATCGAGTTTGCAGTGTTAATATATTAGCAAATACTATTACAAGGGTGTTTCAATAAAAATGTATTCATTTACATGTGAAAGATATTCATTTTATATGAAACTAATTGAATGGACCAAAGAAGCCCCCCCCCCCCCCCCGCAGGGGCGACTTTGTTGCACAACTTTAAAAATAGTTTAAAAATAAAAATAAATAAAACTAGTTGAATGTGCCAATCCCAAAACTTTCTTCTATCTTATACATCTTAATATTTCAAGAACTAGTTACACATGTTAATACTTCAATAATATTAGTTTATTACTATACCAACTTTGATTTTCATCTTAAATTCCTGCTTCAGTCAATTAAATGAACTAAAAACGAGTTAATCTATATCATGATATTTGTTAAAATTAATAGTTTTTCCTTATTCTGTTGTTATCAGACGTTTGCGAACAGCCGGCTTAGCAGGAAGTGAGTTCCCGCCTTTGCACAAGCCGCCGATGGACAATAAAACTACGAAAAATCAAGAAAAGTATACAAAAATCGCTATCACAGAGCCCCTTTACCGCGCGATCTTTCCAAATTCAAGGAGGATCTGTTGGCCAAAGCCAAAATCATGCACAGAAAATTTGGCTCAATTGTAGGCATAATTTTATACACTTTTAGATTGTACAATAAAGAAAATGGTACAGACATCGTAATTATAGCGCCCCCTTCCAGCGGAATTTTTCCAAATTCAGGGAGGACCTTAATGCCATGACCAAAAAGAAACACAAAAAATTTGGCTCAATTCTGTGCATAATTTCATACACTTTTCGATGGTACAATATTCAAAATGGCACAAAAATCGCTATTAAAGCGCCCCCTGCCGGCGATTATTTTCCAAATTAAGGAAGGACCTGCTTGCCATAGCCAAGAACTTAAAATAAAAGTTTGGTTCAATTCTATGCATAACTTCATATACTTTTCGATGGTACAATATGCAAAATCGCACAAAAAACGATGTTACAGCGCCCCCTACCGGCGAATTTTTTCCAAATTCAGGGAGGACGTACCTGCCATATCCAAAAACTTAAAATGAAAATTTGGTTCAATTCTATGCATAACTTCATATACTTTTGGATGGTACAATGTTCAAAATCGCACAAAAATCACTATTACAGCGCTCCCTACCGGCGAATTTTTCCGAAATTCAGGGAGGACCTACCTGTCATATCTAAAAACTTAAAATAAAAATTTGGTTCAATTCTATGCATAACTTCATACACTTTTGGATGGTACAATATTCAAAATCGCACAAAAATAGCTATTACAGCGCCCCCTACCGGCGAATTTTTCCAAATCCAGGGAGGATCTGCTTGCCGTAGCCAAAAACTTTAAAAAAAAATTTGGTTCAATTCTATGCATAACTTCATACACTTTTTGATGGTACAATGGCGACAGACAGACGGACACACGGACAGACAGACAATTTTCTATAAACATGTTTTTTGGGATCTCTGACCCCTAAAACATGTAAATCCGTCGAAAACCGGAAGTCGAAAAAGATTTCGATTACAATACTTTCTTCTATTGACGATAGAAGAAAGTAAAAATCCTCTTTAAAACCTAAGTTTTTAAGTTTGCTTGTGTATTGTGTTTAGTTTGTGTGTTTATAAGTTGTTAAGTTTGCTTCATGTTAATTGTTTACAACTCCATTTCGACGTTGAAAAATGACGTATAATATTTTTAATTTCTCCTATCTTCAATAGAAGAAAGTATTGTAATCGAAATTTTTTTTCGACGGATTTACACGTTTTAGGGGTCAGAGATCCCAAAAAACATGTTTATAGAAAATGTCTGTCTGTCCGTGTGTCTGTCGCCATTGTACCATCAAAAAGTGTATAAAGTTATGCATAGAATTGAACCAAATTTTTATTTTAAGTTTTTGGCTATGGCAAGCAGATCTTCCCTGAATTTGGAAAAAATTCGCCGGTAGAAGGCGCTGTAATAGCGATTTGTGTGCGATTTTGAATATTGTACCATCCAAAAGTGTATGAAGTTATGCATAGAATTGAACCAAATTTTTTTTAAGTTTTTGGATATGGCAAGTAGGTCCTTCTTGAATTTAGAAAAAATTCGCCGGTAGGGGGCGCTGTAACAGCGATTTTTGTGCGATTTTGAATATTGTACCATCCAAAAGTGTATGAAGTTATGCATAGAATTGAACCAAATTTTTATTTTAAGGTTTTGGCTATTGCAAGCAGATCCTCCTTGAATTTAGAAAAAATTCGCCGATAGGGGGCGCTGTAACAGCGATTTTTGTGCGATTTTGAATATTGTACCATCCAAAAGTGTATGAAGTTATGCATGGAATTGAATAAAATTTTTATTTTAAGTTTTTGGATATGGCAAGTAGGTCCTCCCTGAATTTGGAAAAAATCGCCGGTAGGGGGCGCTGTAACAGCGATTTTTGTGCGATTTTGAATATTGTACCATCCAAAAGTGTCTGAAGTTATGCATAGAATTGAATCAAATTTTTATTTTAAGTTTTTGACTATGGCAAGCAGGTCCTCCCTTAATTTGGAAAAAAAATCGCCAGTAGGGGGCGCTGTAACAGCGATTTTTGTGCGATTTTGAATATTGTACCATATAAAAGTGTATGAAGTTGTGCATGGAATTGAATCAAATTTTTATTTTAAGTTTTTGACTATGGCAAGCAGGTCCTCCCTGAATTTGGAAAAAATCGCCGGTAGGGGGCGCTGTAACAGCGATTTTTGTGCGATTTTGAATATTGTACCATATAAAAGTGTATGAAGTTATGCATGGAATTCAATCAAATTTTTATTTTAAGTTTTTGACTATGACAAGCAGGTCCTCCCTGAATTTGGAAAAAATCGCCGGTAGGGGGCGCTGTAACAGCGATTTTTGTGCGATTTTGAATATTGTACCATCCAAAAGTGTCTGAAGTTATGCATAGAATTGAATCAAATTTTTATTTTAAGTTTTTGGATATCGCAAGTAGGTCCTCCCTGAATTTAGAAAACAATCGCCGGTAGGGGACGCTGTAACAGCGATTTTTGTGCGCTTTTGAATATTGCACCATCCAAAAGTGTATGAAGTTATACATAGAATTGAATCAAATTTTTATTTTAAGTTTTTGACTATGGCAAGCAGGTCCTCCCTTAATTTGGAAAAAATCGCCGCTAGGGGCGCTGTTATAGCAATTTTTGTGCGATTTTGAATATTGTACCATCGAAAAATGTATGAAGTTACACATAGAATTGAAACAAATATTTTGTGTTTGTTTTTGGTCATGGCACGAAGGTCCTCCCTGAATTTGGAAAAATTCCGCCGGAAGGGGGCGCTATAATTGCGATGTCTCTACCATTTTCTTTATTGTACCATCGAAAATTTTATGAAGTTATGCATAGAATTGAACCAAATTTTTTGTATAAGTTTCTGCCTATGGCAAACAAGTCCTCCTTGAATTTAAAAAGAATCTGCCGGAAGGGGGGGGGGGCGTTGTAATAGCGATGTTTGTGCCATTTTCTTTATTGTACCATCGAAAAGTGTATAAAATTATGCATACAATTGAACGAAATTTTTTCGTGCATGTTTTTGGCTTTGGCCAACAGAATTTGGAAATATTGCGCGGTAAATGGGCTCTGTGATAGCGATGTTTGTATGCTTTTCTTGATTTTTTGTAGTTCTGTTGTCCATCGGCGGCTCGTGCAGAGACAGGAACTCGCTTTTCGCTAAACCGGCTATTCGCAAACATCTGATAACAACAGAATAAGGAAAAACTATTAATTTTAACAGATATCATGATATTGATTAACTCGTTTTTAGTCCGTTTAATTGACTGAAGCAGAAATTTAAGATTAAAATCAAAGTTGGTATAGTATTGAACTAAAGATATTGAAGTGTTAACATGCGTAACTAGTTTTTGAAATATTATGTATAAGATAGAAGAAAGTTTTAGGATTGGCACATCCAACTAGTTTAATAATGGAAATGTGAGTAGAACCAGGAAAAAGAGGCCCAAAGTAGGTTGACGGTAAATAAACATACCAAAACAAATTCCAAGTATTTTTTGGATTTAAAAATATACGTTTATTAATTATAATTATTAATAAATTCATATTAAAATAAATATGAATTACGACCTACATTAATTTTTACATGAAACGAACCACAATCGTAAAAAATATGGAAGTCTAAATTTGATGCTTATTCCAATCATTAGTTATTGATATATAGATCAAATTTGCATTTCGGCGATGTAAGGGAAGCATCTTCCATTATCAAAAGATCCACAAAATTAAACTAGTCGGATGTACCAATCCCAAAACTTTCTTCTATCTCATACATGTTAATACTTCAAAATTCGCTATCACACTGCCAAAATTAAATGGCAATCTATGCATCTCATGAGGATTCTAACGATATGAAATTCCGTGCATTAGTTCTTGAGATATGACTATCGCTGAAATCGTCTAAATTCAGCAAAATGCTGCCTAGCAGCGCCACCTATTGGGTGATTTATACCAAATCCTAATCAGCAACAATTTATGTCAACGTCTGACTGAATCTGAAGTTTGGAGAAAATCCGTGCATTAGTTTTTGAGATAGAGCAATAGCGAAAATCGTGAAAATTTCTGCATAGCAGCGCCACCTATTGGGTGATTAACACCAAAACCTAATTAACAACAACTTGTGTCAACATACAACTAAATCTGAAGTTAGATGAAAATTGGTCCATTAGTTCTATTGATAGAGCTATTGAGGCAATCGTGGAAAAGGCAGCAGAGAAGCGCCACCTGTTGGGCGATTTACACCAACACCTAATCAGTAGCAAGTCATATCAAGGACTAACTTAATCTGAAGTTTGATGAAAATCCGTGCGTTAGTTCTTAAGATAGAGCTATTGGGGAAATCGTGTAAATCCTGCAAAATTCATCATAACAGCGCCACCTGTTGGGCGATTTACACCAAAACGTAATCATCATCAATTCATATCAAGGACTAACTAAATCTGAAGTTTGATCAAAATCCGTGCATTAGTTCTTGAGATAGAGCTATTGCGAAAATCGTGAAAAATGCAACATTGCAGCGCCACCTGTTGAGCGATTTACACCAAAAACTAATCAGCATCAATTTGTATTAGGCACTAACTGAATATCAATTTTTATTAAATTCCGTGCATTAGTTCTTGAGATAGAGCGCCCACAAAATTTGTGTCACATACACACAGACAGACAGACAGACAGACAGACAGACAGACTCACAGAGTCACAGACAGACATTTTGTAAAAACATGTTTTTTGGAATCTCTGACCCCTAAAACGTATAAATCCGTCGAAAACCGGAATTCGAAAATTTTCATGAATCCAATACTTTCTTCTTGTAAAGACAGAAGAAAGTAAAAAAGAAAAAACCTTAAAGAGTTACCGTAAAAGTTTATGCACATTTTTTTATGGAAGAATGAAACAATGTATATAACTTTATGGGCTACCTAGTTGTGGGCAACTTACCATCCAGTTTATAGCTAAAGTGACTTGCATAGGCAATAGGGAGCCATTGAGTGAAAAAATAGCTAACTGTAGTAAAAACAACATGAAAATAAAACGAAATTAAAAATTTTGGATAAAAAATAGAGATAAAAAGATATTTTGAGAGATTCAAATAGCTTAACAGCATAAAATGAAAAATTAAGAAGTTATAAAAATAAAAAGTTTCCATTAGTTCCGAAAAAACGAGACGAAAAGCTGCTGAGGATCAAACCCATCTCAAAAAAAAAAAAAAAAAAAAAAAAAAAAAAAACTATTCAAAGATTATACATTTTAAATTTAAGAAGTTAAAAAATACTTCGAGAGCAGTCACACTGTATATAATTAGATTTTTTTTTTCTTTAAAAAAATAAATAAGCAACGACCAAACAGACAAAGAAAGGTTAAGTACGAGTATAGTGGCAGAGTGAGGAAATCTCAGAATACATATCTAGGGCGTTTACAATTTTGCGGGGTCGGAGACCTCATAGTTCGGTAATTCTGCGACTATTTCATTAGAGATAATTTTGTTTTTGTGTAACAATGAGATTATTTTATACAATAAGATTATTTTATATTTAAAATTTCTGAATAATTTCACTGGTGACTAATTGGGTATTTTCAGTATTTTTCTTTTTAAGATCTTAATTTTATTTTCCGAAATTTATGGATACACTATTAACACATTATTCTTTTATAACTATATGGAAAATTTAAGAAAAGTATACAAACTATACTTTAAGAAAAGTATATTAACTGTACCCTTTTACAGGCACTCCAGGAAGCTAAACAAAAACGTCAAAAGTGGATTTTACCATTTGAAAAAATAAAGTTGGTGTAGTTTTTAATATGTAGACGGCCCTTAAACCCTACTCCATACATAACATTTAAAAGTAGATGCTATTGGTACCAATAGCATTTGCTGTAGAATCAGCTGGGCATGAGCATATCCTTTTCTCCAGTCGACTGTACTTTTATCATTATTCTATGTTAATATAAATTTATATGTGCATCATATTTATATAATCTTACAAAAATTTCTATTTTGTAGATATCAAGAAACTAAATAACTCAGAAGGCTTGAGATACATTGCCGTTTATCTAAGAGATTTTATGTATCTGATATTAAGTGATCGGGACCTCCGAGCAACGCCGAAACTAGCCTTTTTTGCACCCAGGGCAAACATGGATTTTTGGCGCCCTCTCCCCTCTTCCGCAAAGTATATTTACGAGGCGAATTTTAACAGAGTGATTTTCTTCTGATGGACTGATGGCTTCTATTATTATGAAACAGCCGTTATAAATGAAGTGTTAGGTGAAGATGAAAGAGCAGTCGTAAAAAGTTATAATTCTGATTTTCTGGTCAGAATGAGAGGGGGGGGGGTGGCCATATATTTTTTTTCATTTATAACGGCTGTTTCATAATAATGGAAGATATCAGTCCATCAGAAGAAAATGATCCATTCCAAGGGTATAAGTTCGATTGAAAAAAAAACTATTTAATACTTTGAGCAGAAAGAAGAGGTTACACCTGCAGTTTTCATGACACTAATAGAATAGAATCACATAGTTGCTAATGTGCACGGTTTAGTTATCTCTAAAATTTAGTACAAATTTTTGCCATATTTAATTGTTGACAATTGTTAGACTTTTTAAACTGAATTTTCTTAAGTGACAGCCAATTCTTCCCTTGCGACGACATTTCTATGGCTGTCTACTCGTAAAACTTGGCTAAAAATGCTAACTTTGACTTGCCTTTATAAGAAAATGGGAAACTCTAATTTCTTGGTATCTGAACAAAATCGGTAAATTTTATATTTTTACGAATATTAATGCAAATTTCTTGTATTTACGAATGAAAATAACTTCGCGAAAGTATCAGAAAAGTAGTTAGTTTGGATTTGGGAATAGCTTTCAATATAAAAAATTCTCATAACGAGATGTGATCCCATCCCACGCAAAAAAAAAGGAAATCCATGATCCCCCCTCTAAATGGTGAGCTGGATTCGCTCTTGGCTTTGTCAAATATTGATTGATTAAAATCTTAAAAACGGAATCGAAAAGAATCGAAAAAAATTCCGATTTATACAGGATCCTTATGCGATATCATCTTTAGATTCTTCTATGCTTTGTCATACGCCAGACAGAATGATTTTAACTATACCGTGCTAAACATAGATGTGAGAAAAATCGACACACAAAATCCTCATTTGGCACCCGGGGCACATGCACCCTCAGCCCCCCTCCTTAGTTTCTACCCTGCCCCCGAGATGGCGCTGTATGCTTTTTTCACCTACTTTTTCATTTAAAAAACCTACACAGCACCATCTTGGAGGACCAGTAAATGATCCCGTGAGTCTAGTGTTAAGTAAAATGATGCTATATTAAATTCTGTCAAAAATATGATGTCAATTCATATTTGCATTTACAGGTCAATCTGCAGATAGAGGACACTACTTCTATGACTTAACAGAGTCTATACCAAAGCACGAAGAAATAGTGGATGCAGAATTTCATTTTTTCACCAACATAAATGCACTACGACTGCAACGGGTTCCAAATGTTATTCAGGTATACATATTTCTTTATACATATACATTATTAATACGGAACATTCCGGGCTCATTTTAAAGTATCCTATATGCAAGAAACTATTTTGGACGCCAAGGTTTTCTTCTAAATGTAAAAATAAATAAATAAATAAATTTTGACGAGATGTCCTATTAAGCGTGGAGAATAGTTAAATCGCTTATCCCTGCCAATGCGTCTGCTATAGTAGCCATTTTTAACATGTAAAAGCTTCGACAGAATACAGGCGACTGCATAGCAGCACCACCGCTTAGGCAATTTACACCAAAAACTAATTAGGACCAATTTATATCAGGAAGTAACTGAATCTGACGCTTGATGAAAATTCGTGCATTAGTTCTTGAGATATATCTATTGCGGAAGGGAGAAAAACCCAGAAAAGTTAGCATGTGTCCATGTGTCAGCTTAAAGATTTCACAAATAGGCTGGTTTTTTTTTACTTCTAAATGAGAGAACAGGACGAAAAATAGTAGAAGCAACAACCTATATGTACTAATTAGTAACATGTATACGCTTAATGTAGAGGAGAGAAAACCCCCAGAAAAGTTAGCATGTGTCCATGTGACAGCTTCAAAATTTCACAAATAAGCTGTTTTTTTTTTAACTTCTAAATGAGGAAACAGGATAAAAAATAAAAGAAGCAACAACCTATCTGTACTAATCAGTAACATGTAAAAACTTAATGTAGAGGGGAGAAATACCTACAAAAGTTAGCCTGTGTCCATGTGTCAGCTTCAAGATTTCACAAATAAGCTGTTTTTTTTTGTTGTTGTTGTTGTTGTTTTACTTCTAAATAAGAAAACAGGATGAACTAGTCGGATGTGGCAATCCCAAAACATTCTTCTATCTCATACATGTTAATACTTCATGAAAAATACAGCATAACAGCATCACCGGTTAGATTATTTACACCAAAATCTAATTATCAACAACTTTGTCAACTTCTAACTGAATCTGAAGTTTGATGAAAATCCGTGCATTAGTTTTTTAGATAGAGCTATTGCGGAAATTGTAAAAAATTCTGCATAGCAGCGCCACCTGTTAGGCGATTTACACCAAAAGCTAATTAGGACCAATTTATACCAGAAGTAACTGAATCTGAAGCTTGATGAAAATTCATGCATTAGTTCTTGAGATACAGCTATTGCGGAAATCGTGAAAAATGCAGCACAGCAGCGCCACCTGTTGCGCGATTTTCACCAAAAAGTAATCAGCACCAAACTATATCCTGTACTAACTGAATCTGAAGTTTTATGAAAATCCGTACTGAAGTTCTTGAGATATAGCTATTGCAGAAATCGTAAAAAATGCCGCATAGCAGCGCCACCTGTTGAGCGATTTTCACCAAAAACTAATCAGGACCAGTTTATATCAAGGTCTAACTGAATCTAAAGTTTTGTGAAATTCCACGCATTAGTTCTTGAGATAGAGCACCCACAAAATTTTTGTCACATACAGACTCGCAGAGTGACAGATAGAATCACAAACAGACATTTTCTAAAAACCATCAAATCGTGTTCAGGACATTTTAAAACACATAAATCCGAAAACCGGAAGTCGAAAATTTTCACGAATCCAATACTTTCTTCTTGTAAAGATAGAAGAAAGTAAAAATAGTAGAAGCAGCAACCTATATGTACTAATTAGTAACATGTAAAAGCTTAATGCAGAGGGGAGAAAAACCCAGAAAAGTTAGCATGTGTCCATGTGACAGCTTCAAAATTTCACAAATAAGCTTTTTTATTATTATTTTTTTTTAACTTCTAAATGAGAAAACAGGGTGGAAAATAGTTGAAGTAACAACCTATATGTACTAATTAGTAACATGTAAAAGCTTAATGTACAGGAGAGAAAAACCCAGAAAAATTAGCATGTGTCCATGTGTCAGCTTCAAGATTTCACAAATAAGCTGTTTTTTTTTTTTTTTTTAACTTCTAAATGAGAGAACAGGATGAAAAATAGCAAAAGCAACAACCTATATGTTCTAATTAGTAACATGTAAAAGCTTAATGTAGAGGGGAGAAAATCCCAGAAAAGTTAGAATGTGTCCATGTGACAGCTACAAAATTTCACAAATAAGCTTTTTTATTATTTATTTATTTATTTACTTCTAAATGAGAAAACTGGATGAAAAATAGTAGAAGCAACAACCTATGTGTACTAATTAGCAACATGTAAAAGCTTAATGTAGAGGGGAGAAAAACCCAGAAAAGTTGGCACGTGTCAGCTTCATGATTTCACAAATAAGCTGGTTTTTTTTGTTTGTTTTTTTTACTTCTAAGTGAGAAAACTGGATGAAAAATAGCAGAAGCAACATCCTATATGTATTAATTAGTAACATCTAAAAGTTCAATGTAGAGGGAAGAAAAACCCAGAAAAGTTAGCATGTGTCCGTGTAACAGCTTCAAAATTTCACAAATAAGCTTTTTTATTTATTTATTTTTTCTCTTTTTACTTCTAAATGAGAAAACAGGATGAAAAATAGTAGAAGCAACAACCTATATGTACCAATTACTCGTATATAGAAACTAAACGGCTTTTGAATAAGTACACCTGTTTATATATAAATCCCATCTTCTGTGTGGCTTTTAATAGATAGGCTGGTAGGTATTTCTCCCTTAAGGGTCCTGTCCCTGCCGGCGAAGACACTCACGAGCTAATGCTAATCCTATGGGGAGGGATTTTTCTAATATCTCGTTTGCATTTCGACATTTTTAAATAATTTTTTTTGCATTGGAAAGCCGAGGTCCGTCTCTACAGCGTACCTTGGTTACTTTTTTGATTTTGGTCGCAGATATTTTTAATAAAGTTACTTTCATTTTCAAAACCGGTTCTGAAAATGAAAGTGTCATTCTAAAAAATATCTGCAACCAAAATCGAAAAAATAACCAAGGTGCGCTATAGAGACGGACCTCGGCTATCCAATGCAAAAAAAATTATTTAAAAATGTCGAAATGCAAACGAGATATTAGAAAAATTCCTCCCCATAGGATTAGCATTAGCTCGTGAGTGTCTTCGCCGGCAGGGACAGGACCCTTAATCCCCCACCCAAAAATAAATCTATGGTTAGGAGTGGACCTAGCCCTCGATTTATAGGAATGTTATAATTCTTTAGGAGGCCTCATATATCGTAATGAAGTAATTTTTTTCAATACTAATAAACGAAAGATGTTTTTCTCTGTGTGTGGGATAGAGAGAAAGAGTGTGTGTGTGCGTGTGTATGCAATGGGTAGTGAAATCTACCGCACGTAAAAGTCTGAAAATTTGGGTGAGATTAGTCCAAAACAAATCCTAGCGCATCTGGGGTTCAGATTTTTTATTTTTTGGTAAATAGCCCAGATATTTATAAAATAGGTAATACTCATCCGAGATAAAACTCGTCGAAAGAGCATTTTTTAAAAAATCGAATATGGTGTACAAAATACGCCATGCGCCAAATTTTGCTGTGTGAATTTGCTCACGTATTTAAAGGTTAAAAGATACCACTTTAAATAACATTCAGTTGCAAACCGATTTTTTTTTTTAACTGCTTTTTATCATTTAAGTTAGGCAACAGAGAGTGAAGTAACAATAACAAAACAAATTTATTTGAAAATAATTTTTAACTGATATGTGACTGCAGCGTCAACACTTTTCTAACTTTTATTACTTTCTTCTATCTTTACAAGAAGAAAGTATTGGATTCGTGAAAATTCCCGAATTCCGGTTTTTGACGGATTTACGTTTTAGGGGTCAGAGATCCCAAAAAACATGTTTTTACAAAATGTCTGTCTGTGTGTGTGTGCGCGAGACACAAATTTTGTGGACGCTCTATCTCGAGAGCTGATGCACGGAATTTTATAAAAATTTATATTCAGTTACTCCCTGATATAAATTGGTGCTGATTAGTTTTTGGTGCAAATCTCTCAACAGGTTGTGCTGCCATGCTGCATATTTTACGATTTCTGCAATCTCAAGAACTAATGCACGGAATTTTATGAAACTTCAGATTCAGTTAGTCCTTGATATGATTTGGTGTTTACTACGTTTTGGTGTAAATCGCCCAACAGGTGGCGCTGCTGTACATCATAAGAACTAATGCATGGATTTTCAGATTCAGTTAGTCCTTGATTTGAGTTGGTGCTGACTAAGCTTTGGTGTAAATTGCCTAACAAGTGTCGCTGCTGTACATTTTTCCTGATTCTTGCAATAGTTTTATCTCAAGAAGTAATGCACGTATTTTAATCAAACTTCAGATTCAGTTACCAAGTTGACTTAAGCTGTTGCTTATTGGGTTTTGATATATCGCCCAACGGGTGGCGCTGGTATGTAGAATGTTTTGCGATTTCCGCCAAAAACTAATGCACGGTTTTTCACGAAATTTCAGATTCAGTTAGAAGTTGACATAAGTTGCCGCTGAATAGATTTTAGTGTATATTATCTAACCGGTGGCACTGCTATGCTACATTTTTCAGGAAGTATTAACATGTATGAGATAGAAGAAAGTTTTGGAATTGCCACATCCGACTAGTTTAGTTATGTCTATAAAAATGTTATAACACAGACTTAAAGGATGATATAGCGCTTGAAAAGTAACAAAATTTCTAAAAAAAATTAATAATTTAACAATTTTTTAATTTAATCAATATTTTTTTTTTTTTTTTTTTTTTGTTTAATAAACAGAAAACTTTATGTAAATTATCTGTTACATATGCCATCCTAGAATATAAAATAATATTCGTCTGTCGGTTATGCGGATGCCCACGACACTAATGGAATATTCACTAAATCGAAGCAATAACTCATAAAATATAAAGAAAAATAACAATTGGTTTTTGGCAGACATCTAAAAAGTGGGCAACACATTTCTGACGACGACAGAAAATCCGTTGTGAAAAAAATAGGACTTTGTTGCTAATAAGTATATTAGTGGTTCTTTCAAATAAAAAAGGGGGTAAAAGGCGCATTTTTATATACTCACTTTTTAACGCATGAAATGTTTTGTGCAATGGTTGTTTTTCTACAGTCAATTCTTTGTTATTCATTCCACTAATGCTATGAAACCATCTTTAAACTCTCTGTGACCAGTCAAAAATGAATAATAGTTATTTACACATTGCGTCAAATATTTAAAACTTTTTTGAATCCATACCTTTTTTTTAAATGTGAGTTTCTTTTATTTTATGAAATTAAATTGTATTAAATACAAATTAAGTATTTGATAAAAAATACACCCAAGTTCAAATACCATTTTAAGAATGGAAACCTTTAGGTAATTTTGTTAGGCGGAATAAATGATTCTGTTAATTAATCATTTTTGTTTTTAATTTAATATTTCTTCTGTAATAAACAGAGAGTATAGAACACCTGCCCAATCCGAGAGTTTTTGTTCGGCAAAGCAAATCCTCAAGTCGTGGACAGCAATTTATTGCGGGGGGAAAAGGTGTGTGTGTGTGTGCGGGGGGGGGGGGGGGAGAGAGAAAGGAAAGAAAAATCTTTATGCATAAAATATACATCATTGTCTAAGTACATATAGCAATGGTTTATACCATGATATTGCTGTATTGTATATATTATTTTGTTTCAATAATAACTTCTGATATACCGTTTGTTATTGGCCATTATCATAGCTACTATTAAACATTATCATGCTATATGTAACATTTACAAAAAGCAAGAATAATTTATACAATGTGTATATATGATAATAATTAGAACGTATATTGTAATTTTTTTTAAGAACCTGTTTTCACAGTAGGAAGTAAATTGTAAACATGAATAGAAATGTAAAAAAATAAACGATCAAGTGCGTGTATTACTCGCGCACAGATATACAATAATATATGAATTCATAAGTGCGTCATTAAAAAAATACCTTTGCTAAAAGAATAATAAGACTTTGTACAAACTATACAACGTCGGGTTGGGTATAACTGCATAGTATACAGGGTGCAAAGGAAAGTCCATTTAACCTGAAAGTACTTGCGAACGGAGAGAGCTACAGCAATATAGTGAGGTAACGGTACAGTAAAGCGACTACGCCCGACCTAATGCAAACAACAGCAGCATCCCTAGTGGCAAAATTTGGAAGATAGCCATTGCAAATCGAAAACGAAAAGAGGTAGAGCAAATTTTCCAATTAGAAAGTTTTAGAGCATCAATTAATTAGTACGAAACGACATTTGGTTCACATGGATAAGATAAATCGTCGCCTACATACCCAAAAATATCCGAAATCAATGAGCGACGATTCTGCTTTGCCTATTCACATTCCGGAAATGTAGCAATGCACAATTGCAGATTGTGACGTTGTACTGTGCTGTAATGTAAAGATTTAATTTCCAATGCATTTAAAATTTTAGAATAACCCTTTCAGGACCAGAAGAATTCTGTTCGTAAACTGATGAAATAATTGACTGACACCAAAATATTCAAACGAATTTCTCAGAAAACAAAAACCCGCTAATTTTCAGTTTTATTACAAATGTAAAATTTTATTAAAATATTCTTAGTGCCAATTGTCAGTTTTGGAATTAAAATTAGGTGGCTATAACGTCTAGCCACCGCCCTTGAAAGGGTTAAATCTATGTCGTCGTATTGAAAAGGCTTGCAAATGACGTTCCATGCTGAGAAATGGGCATGCAGAATTACTGTCACGAATACAAATGTGTATCGTGAGCAATGGCGAACTTTTTGAACATACTGCATATTAACTTTTTATCATTGTGAGAGAGTTTGCCTTTTTTTGTGTGTGTGTGTGATGTTATCAAAATGTATTGAGATAAGTACGTATTTATAGCATAAATTGTGCATATTTCTTCATACTTCTGACTATTCCATTCAAAAGTTTACACAAAATGTAATGCATCGATTTCGGACATTTTTGGGTAAACAGGCGAAGATTTATCTTATCCATGTAAACCAAATGTCGTATTCTATTAATTAATTGATGCTCTAAAACTTTCTATCTAGAAATTTTGCTCTATCTCATTTCGTTTTCTATTTGCAGTGACTATCTTCCAAATTTCACCACTATGAGGCGCTGCTGTCGTTTTCATTAAATCGGGCGCAGTCGCTTTACTATACCGTTCCCTCACTTGCAAAGCTGTAGCTCTCTCCGTTCATAAGTATTTTCAGGTTAAAGAGATTTTCCTTTTCACACTGTATACAAGAAAAGTATAAACGGATGTACCATGAAAGTTCAAAGATATATCGAACCTAAATAATAGCAAATATAGCTATTATGTATATTTGTTATCCCATATAGGTTTTTAGTTAATCTTTAAAGACATAATAGGTGTATTGAGAGAGCCACTCAATGGAAACTAGTCGCGAATCCCATAGTATTTATGTGATTAATTCTCATTAAATTAGTCTGTTTTTAACAATTTGACATTTATTGCTTTTATACTGCTACTGGGCATTGCATTACATAAATATATCCTTAAAATTTGTTATCTAGGCTTTAAAAGCCGATGGAGCATAGAGTACGCCGTCCCTGTCATTATGTATGTCAAAACCGCCTGTGTCTTTAAGGGTTAATATCTCGGCTAATTACCGACGATTTTTTTCGAAATTCATGTTCAACAATGCTTTTATATTTCTGCTACGATAGGTACCTCCAGCTCTGCTCAGCACTTTTGCTGAAGCCCGTAAATCGAAATTTGAGTGTAACGGAAAAATGCAATTTTCTCAAAAACTATGTGACCTAGGGTAATCGCTATAATTTTCCTGCAAGGTTTAAATTAATGTCTACTACCTCTAATTTTTTCATAATTTTAGTTTCAATAGATTCGGAATTAGATGGGGGAACATAATTTTGCATTACATTTTCCACCATAACTTTGAAAACATAATACCTAAAATTAAATAAAATATACAGTGACCTCTCACTTATACGACTCTCAGTTATGCAACTCTCTCAGTTATACGCCGAATTCTCTCGGTCCCGTCCACGCTTTATGGGAAATAATGCTAAACTTCTCTCAGTTATACGACTGCTTCTCTCACTTATACGACGCTTTAAACGGTTCAGGCGATTTTACATTTCTCACTCTACAATTAATTTTTATAATCTTTAAAGTACAAATCATTCACGTTTTCTTACATTTATCCTTTCATTATTGTTAAACTGTTTATGAATAATGAATAACATTTCTTATCTACCTTCGTTTGTTATTAACGATGAAATCTATGGCGGGAGGGTGATTGTATGGAATTCTTTCGTGTCTGCCATTTAACAAAAGCCAAATGACTACCTGCAGATCATGTCTCTGTATGGCACTGGTGGAGAAATCAGGGTTTTTGCAAAATGCATTTTCCTGGAAAATTTTAACAGCTTTAAGGAATGCGTCGTCTTTTAGGAATGAGGTTGTTTTAAGAAAAATAGACTTTTATTTTAAACTTAACAAATCGAAAATGGTAGTTCTTGAACATCACTAGAAAAAAATACTAAAGCGAGAACATATCGGAAGCACATCCCAAGCTATAATCATGCCAAAAGACCTATGCGCGTACAGCCCGCACAGCGAAGGGGAAAAAACGCGTACGTCAAAGCAAATCGCTACAAGCTTTCGTACTAGACGCGTGAAAGGTTATTCATTTCGCTGTAATTTTTTCAGTTTGCTGCATGTCGATACCTAAACTGAAAATGTCAAAACGTAAAGCATTAAGCATACAATTCAAAGTTGAAACGATTAAGGAATATGATAAAAATTTACTACAATCAAAGAAGGCATTAGCTGCTCTCTTCAATCTGCCAGAATCGACACTAAAAGGAATTCTGAAAAAAAAAATGTCATTATAAATGCATCAAAAAATGTCGATTCAAAGAGATCCAGGATACAATATGGCAGATTTAAAAAATTGACATCAGCATTAATTGCGTGGTTTAACCAAATGCGAGCTTCAAATTTACCGATAGATGGTGTGATTTTAAAAGAAAAGGCACGCACTCTTACTGAGAAGTATGGAATGGAGAATTTTTCAGCGTCTTGCGGTGATTCAAGAAGCTAAAAAAAGACATCGACTTTTGCATCGCCGCATCACAGGAGAAAGCGCATGTGTTAATGAAAATGGTGTTAGACAATGGTTTCAAAATCTACTTATGTTAATTAAGGATTAAGGGACCTAAAGACATTTTTAACTGTGATGAAACGGACTGTTTTTCAAGCTGATGCCAGATAAGACATTATCATACAAAGAAGAACCATGTCAAGGGGGCAGAAAAAGTAAAGAAAGATTAACTATCCTTTTTTGCATAAATAGTGATGGTTCAGAAAAATTAGAACCTTTAGTAATAGAAAAATCAAGAAAATCTCGATACTTTAAGAATAAAAAATAATTGCCATGTGGCTACAGAAATTTTAAAAAAGCATGGATGACATCAGAGATTTCCAATGATTTTTTAAAAGAGATGGATGATAAATTTCAAAAACAACAAAGAAAGGTTTTACTTCTAATGGATCAATGTCCATCACATCCCGATGTAAAAGATCTGCCGTTTCTGCAGCAAATTAAATTTTAAAATTTGTTTTAGGAAATTCAGTTTTCCCACAAGACCAAACTGCTAGTTGAACGAATGAACCTGATATTGAGAGCGTATGGAATCCTTTAATAACGAAGACTCGAATAAAATGTTTATGGACGAAGGTATTAATTTCAAAGATTATGTAGAATGTGATGATAAACGTCTTCTGTCAGAACTGAGAACTGCTGAAGAAATCTTTGAGGATATTAATAATGAAGACGTGAGCAAGGAGGATGACCAAGATGAGAGCAATGTTCCTGCTGTTGTAAATTTTTCAAAAGCAAGTACCGCTTTAAATAAATTAAAGAATTATGTCCATCAAAATGATTATTCCCAAACTAGCTTAAAAGCTTTATTAGACTTAGAGAAAGACATTTTCTATTTCCATCTACGACAGAAACAAACTAATATCACTTCATTTTTTTCAGAAAATCTTATCTGTAAATTTTTAAAATAAACATAGTGGTAAATGAACAATTTTGTGAACTTTTCAAACACATTTTATGTTTAATTTTTTAATACATTTTACAAATTTTGTTAAAATATATTTTTAGTACTCAAAACTTATCGTTTTTAGTATAGGTAAAATAATTAATGCCTATAAAGTTTGAAACTTGTATAATAAGGCGGTCTCTCACTTATACGACTCTCTCAGTTATACGACTTTTTTCCACGGTCCCTTGAAAGTCGTATAACTGAGAGGTCACTGTATTTTTGATTTGATTTCAGCGTTACGAAAGCTTTCACAAGATACCCCACACGACATACAAAGAAAAGATTTTTTTTTCAAGTAACTTAATTAGCCCCTCTACATTTTCCCTAAATATATTTATGAATATTTATTAATCTGTAAATATGTGGGTCAATAGTCTTTATTACTTCCCCCAATTTGAACTTTCCACGTTGCATAGTTTGCGAGTAAAACAGCTGTGACAGACAGACACAGGAGTGATCTTAATGGTTCCGTTTTTCTTTTTAAGTACGGAACCCTTAAAAAAAAAAAAAAAAAAAATGTAGACACAGCTCTAAGTAGATATATGAACTTTTGAACGTGATATATGAACTTTTACAATAGTAACTTGTTTCCATACGAATAGATTATCACATAAAAATTTCATAGATACATTATTAATACTATAAGCTGTATCAATATAAGTAATCTCTAAAAGCCAAAAATCCAGTACAGATAAAGATAATTAAAAAGTAGAAAGATGTCACTAAATTTTATAAATAAGGATGAATAAGTAAATATTAGCTTCATATATTCAATTAATTCAAAATAACAAATATGGAATTTTAATAAAATTTTAAAGATATTAATTGAAAGACGTAAAATTTAAAGAAAATTTTAATAAAGTTAAGACTTGCCGCGAATCAAAAAAACGTTGAAAAACACTGATATAGGGATTAGCGTCGTCGACTTTTTTCTAAACACACGTAATTCTTTTCGACATTTCGAAGCTCGCCGAGTCTTAATAACAACCTACTTGATTTATTTGGGATTACGAATTAGGTATGCCTGTTTTTGTCGTGTGTGAAAACTGTCGTGTTGGTTTTCTTTTATGATGTGATCAGTCTCGTTTCGGAATGCATTGATTTCGGAGTGACAGTTGTAAGATTTCTCGTAAGTATATGTCGAGGCCCATCAAGTGCACAAACAATTAAAAACTTGCACGACAGCCGTTTCAGGATATATTCTGGATATTTTTATAACGCTGCATTTCTCACCTAGAATTTCTTGAATTCTAGGACGCTGAGAAAAACTGAAAAGAACTGTCCTAAAACTGTCAACGTTATTTTTCAAAGAAAAAAAAAAAAAAAAAAAAAAAAAAAGAAAAGAAAGAAAGAAAAGGAAAAAAAGCAGAAGAAATCGTGTACATAGTCAGGGAGGCAGCGTCACATTTTAGCAGCCAATATTAGCGTCAATGATTTGCCATATATGATAAAGTAGATGGTACAGACAACAGAATTGCCAGGTAGCTGACGCACCAGCCGGGGGATGGGGTATTCCACAGAAACACTGCACAGCTTTCTACAATGTGAAATGAATGGCAACCCGATTATTGATGTTTCCTCGAATCGGAGTGTGAGTCATCAGTGATCGGGTTGCCTTTCATTTCAGATTGCAGCTGGGTGTGATACGTTGCTATGACAACACCCCCAGCCGCGCTGGTGCATCAGCTGAACTAGCAGTTGCGTTATCTGTATACCATCTAATCTATCATATACGACAAATCATTGACGTTAATATTGGCTGCCAAAATGTGACGCTACCTATCATCCTTAGACTAACAGTGAATTGTCGTCCAAAGAACTGTCACTAAAAAAAAACGCATAACAAATTAAATAAATACGAAAACCTTAACTAACCAAATATAACAATTCTAATATTTTAATAGCACTAAGTACCTTTTCTATTTAAACGATTAATAATTTTTTTTAATGAAATTAAAGTTTTAAATAAGCAAAATAACGTTGTTCTTTGACACATTTTTACAATATTCAGTATTTCATGAAAAATTATATTAAGCCTATTTCTATCAGGCATACAGGGTGGTTCAGAGCTATATGTCAAAAATGTAAAGGCAGGTAGAGGGGACCTAAATAAGCAGATTTCGTATAGGAATGGGGGTGCGGAAATGAAGCGCTGTGGCAGTACAGGGCGCTGTTGAGTTCGGCGGATGAAAGCTCTTCGCTGATTTGACTCGTCATACCCCGCAGGGATTTAGAGGAACATGCATCATTACACCCATACGGAGCTTGCCGACATACCTTTTAAGTATGGGAGCTACACAAGGAAATGGCACACACACACTGCGCGTCTAACAGCTCTCGAGCTTGTTGAAGGACTATCCTCTACTGTCCGTAATACTGCTTCTTTCACAGCAAAAATTCTGCGATATCTTCCAGTGCCCGTATCAAGTCTCGAAGCATAAAACGATGTTCACGCGCACAACTCCCCATGAAAACGCTCAAATGTTCGGCGATCCAGCAGATTCCTACCCGGAAATCGTTCCGTGTACATCCTCTGAGCAGCCGCTGCATTTTCTTGCGCAGCCCCATACTTGAAATGTATGTCAGCAAGCTCCGCATTCGTGTAACAACGCATGTTGCTCGAAATCCGTGCGGAGAATAACTATACAAGCCAGCGAAGTGCTTTTATCCACTGAACTCAACAAGCCCTCTACTGCTACTAATAAAAGAAAGTTTACTTTGTCTGTGTGTCGGCGATAGTTAGTGAAATCTACCGCAAATAGAAGTCTGAAAATTTGGGTGAGGGAAGTCCAAGGCAGGTCTCGATGCACCTGAGGGTCGGATTTTTTATTTTTTGATAATTAGCCTAGATATTAATTTAAAACTCATCGAAAACGTATTATTTTTTCTGAAAATCGACAAGCGCACCTGCACATGATCACCCCCCTGCTTCCTGGAGCGCGTAGAAGTGACGAACCAAATGCTGTCTTATTTTTTGGCTGAATATTTTAACGGTCATCGACCCAACTGTTCAGAATACGGAAAAAGAAGACATATTCCTTAAATTTCTTAGTTTTACATCTGAAACGGCGCAATTAGTTCAAAAAATATTTTTGTTAACCCTTTGAAAAAAAAAATAAAAAAGAGTCGTTTTTGCGATTGACTCTTCTCTCTTTCGGCGATGCTCCCCTAGGATTCGATTTATGAGATACCGATTCACAAAAATGCCTATTTAAAGCTGAGACCTTCTCTCTTCAGCATTGCAATAGAAAGAACGTGCGAAGAACGGGTATTGCACCCAAATGATTTTTTCCGAAGATGGGACTCTGGCCGATTGATTTCAGGCCACCAAAAAATCCCTAATCCGTCGTTTTTATGAAAATCGTTAGAGTCATTTTCAAGAACACAAAAGTACAGTAGAGCGCCGATTATCCGAACAAGTCGGTACCGACCTTAGTTCGGATAAGCAAAAGTTCAGATAAATGGACAAACATTTTAAGGGATGTTCCTGACTATATAAAATCTTCACATTTTATCCGCGCTTCGAACTGACAGCACTAGATAATGCTGGCATGTTTAAAAATTGATTTTTGTCTTTTTTATTGTTGTTGTTTACTTTTTTATATCATTTGCTGAACTCCAGAGATTATAATTTAAGCATAAAAGCGTTCGATTGTTGCTTGCTTCAAAGAAGACATTCTTTTCAATTCTGCCATGTCTCGAATTCTTCTTAAATATGTTAGTTGAATAAGATCAGCGTTCTTCTGTCGTTCGAGCCATTTCATAGCTGTTTCCAAACATTCAAAGACTTCGGTATGTGCTGGACCTGGGTCATTTTCAGAATATTCGTTATTCTTTTCTTCAATTTCTTTTTCGTCTTGAATCTCATCATCATTTAAAATCTGATATCCATGTCTAATATGGTGTTTAGATAATTGGAAGTTCGTTAAAAAAAATTTTTTTTAGAGAAATAGGCTGTTCGGATAATTGGAAGTTCGGTTAAAAAAAATTTGTGAGAGAAATTGGCTGTTCGGATAATTGTAAGTTCGGTTAATTGGAGTTCTGATAATCGGCGCTCTACTGTATATAAATAAATATACAAGAACTGTCCGTTTAATAGTACGACATGATTCATGTTAAATTACGGCAGATATATTTAAACACGTGTGCTTTGTTTTTATCAGCCAGAAAAATAATTCAGACCTACATCTACATGCTATACTTTCGTATGTGAAATTGATATCATTCTGAGCAAAAACTTCTCTTTTTTCGTTTAGAAAATTAGAATACTTACTATAAGTGCGTTAAAATGACGTATAGTACCTTCATTTAAATGTATATTTGAAATTAACACATCTATTTATAATACAGAAATTTCAATTTCAGGAAAAAAAATAATTATCTCCTTAATATGACATCACTTTTTAAGGAAGAAATTTAACTATTCAAATTAGGATCCGCTCAAACTAGAAAGAAAAAGAAAAACACATCCTTTTCAGGTAATCACTGTAGATTTAATTTTTATGAGTGTAAATATAAATTTGCATTTTAAAATAATGTTTTATCATCAATGGAAGTAACTTGCTCTTCTGAAATTAATGCCCGTTATCTATAATAAGGCTTTATTTTCAAGCCATATGAAATTAATTTTCACTAAATGCTACGCCATTCAGTTTTTTTTTTTTTTTTTTTTTTTTTTGTTGTTGTTTTTTTTTTTTTTTTTTTTTTTTTTGTATTGCCCAGAAAATTATATATTTTTATGTTACACGCCCAAAGAAAACGTTCATTATTTTTCATAAAGGTGAGAGCTTTTACTATGATTGTGTCAAAATAACGTCCTTTTTAGGTGCTTCGTAATTATATAAATACGTAGCACCTATAGTCGTCGTTCAGTCCGTCTGTCTGTCCGTCCGTCTGTCCGTCCGTCCGTCCGCATATAATAGAGCAAAAACTACCCAACCGAATCGTCTGAAATTTTAAATATATGATTGTTGTAAAATTTTGTCGAGACATTTCAAATTTTATGAAAATCGGATGTATAGTTAAATTACAGGGACAGTCAAAAGTTTTTCTTTACATTACGGCCAATGGGAAAAATTATTGCACGTGCATTTTAATGATGTTAAAGCTTTCCAAATGGTCTCAAATTTTAAACATATAATTATTGCGACATTTTGTCGAGCCATTTCAAATTTTATGAAAATCGGATGTATAGTTAAATTACAGGGACAGTCAAAAGTTTTTCTTTACATTACGGCCAATGGGAAAAATTATTGCACGTGCATTTTAATGATGTTAAAGCTTTCCGAATGGTCTCAAATTTTAAACATATAATTATTGCGACATTTTGTCGAGACATTTCAAATTTTATGAAAATCGGATGTATAGTTTAATTACAGGGACAGTCAAAAGTTTTTCTTTACATTAAAGCCAATGGGAAAAATTATTGCAAGTGCATTTTAATGATGTTACAGCTTTCCGAATGGGCTGAAATTTTAAATATATAATTGCTGCAAAATTTTGTCGAGCCATTTCAAATTTCATGAAAATCGGATGTATAGCTTAATTACAGGGACAGTCAAAAGTTTTCCGTTACATTAAGGGGAATAGGAAAAAATTATTGCAAGTGCATTTTAATGATGTTACAGACTATGCACTTATGAATTGCAAATAAATACACATTCAGTACAATATGGGGTGCAAAAAATAATCATAAAACTAGTTATAGTACGAACGCACCTCATTTGCCACGTTTGACGAGCAATTTCCAACTTGTTTTCTAACTGTCGTTTTAACGATTTTTAGGCGCGTATGCACAGAGATCGCCCTATTTTTAGAATATTACATTCTTGTTTATTTTACTCGGAAGGCTCCCATGGTTAACACCGGGCAAGTCTGCTAGTTAGTTATTCTTACTGCTCTTAATATATTCCTCAAACAATCGTAGTACATGTTTGGCCTTGTGTGATGGAAGCATTGACATTTTGAGATTCCATTATTATTTAAATTTACTAATATACTGTGAGAAATCGACCATATCTCACTTGAAACCCCCGATATGCGATGCAGAAACCTGCATAAGAGATCCCACGTAAAATCATTTTTGCTCAGAATTATTTAAAAGTCCAAAAGAATGTCGCAGAACATGAAACGAAAAGATCAATCTCATTCATCTTCACAGATGACACTAACTTGAAGTGTATTTCTATCTAATGAGGAGGGGTATTCCGTTCATCACCGCGCAGGTCACCTACGGACCACCAACATTCCTGGGAACGCGAAAGTGAAATTGCTTCTCACAGCTACGTCATGATCGCCTTTCCAACCTACGGAATCAGAACTTGTTTGCACTCTAAATATAAAGGAGTGACTATTTACTCCGGAGGAGTGAATAGTTACTCTATCGCAGAGTCAAAATATGCCCAACCTCTTTAGAGTGACTATTCACTCTAAGCAAAAGTGAAATTTTTGACTATCTGAAAGCGTGAATAGTCACTCCTGGAAAGTGAATATTTACTCTAAACAGGGGTGGATAATCATTCTTTCGGAGGAGTGATTATTCACTCTTGCTAAAGGAGTGCGTTTTTTCACCCCTGGTAGGAGTGAATGTTCCTTTTTTATGGAGTCAATTCTTTTTTTATTTTGCTTTTATGGGCATTTTAAAAGAATCGCTCTTTTACAGCATGCATTAAAAATAGATACAAGCGTGCTAAAGGTTGGAATAAAATACTTTATTAGCAATATTTATTTAATTCATATTTTGTAACACTAATTGAACTTTTAAGGAAAAAATCAGTTAAAGTTGCATATGAATTAAATTAGATTACTGACAGAAATAAACTAAAATATGTCATTCCAATCTTATCCTTTGTGTTTGCTTTTATTGTATGCCCTATAAAGATGTGATAGTTTTTAAATTCCCATAAGGGCAAGTAATTAAACAAAATATTAATCAGTTAATATTATTTTTTTCTTTTCAGGTACCCATAAGGTTGTATTAAGCGTTTTAATAATTCCTGTGATGTACATTTCTTTATCTCTTAATTATGTTCTTTTTTTTTCCCCATGTATAATTCAAATTTTAGATCTGTAGATCTCAGTATTTATTGCTAATGAATTAAAAATAATTAAACATTATTGTTTACTGTATTTTAGTTACTTTTAAAGTTTTATTAATAACTTTTTAATAGATGGATGTTATGTTTAATAATCTTTGATTTCATTTTAATTTTTGTTTTAAATATAAATTCCTATCTTTTTAAAGTACTTTTCTGTAAATTATTACTTTTTTGCAAAGTCCTATTGTTCAAAAATATTTTTAATTTTTCCGCTTAAAAAACTATGCTTATAATCTCACATCTTTTTTAAATAACTTCTAAGCATGATCTAAATATTATAAGAATGTGTAATTTTTTTTAATCCATTGTGATTTGCTTTTGTTTTACTTAGTATGAACTTACTTACACAATGGTGCTACAATCCATGTAGGATTTTGACCTCCCTCAATATACTTCTCCAGACCTTCCGATCTCTGGCCTTTACTTTATAATTTATAATTTGGTTTTCTGCAAGATCTTTCTCTATCTCTTTTATCCAACTCTTCCTGGGTCTACCAGTACTTCTTTTCCCAATTAAATTACCACTATAAATCTTCTTTGTGCTTCGCTCATCCCTCATTCTGATTAGATGGCCTACCCATTGCATTCTTCTTATTTTTATAGTATTTATTATATCTATTTCATTATATAACTGTTCTAACTCCATATTTGTCCTTATATGCCATGTATTGTCTTCTTTAATAGGTCCAAAAATTTGCCTTAAAATCTTCTTTCCCAAGTGATAAGTAGCTTTTCATCTTTTTGTGTAGTGGTCCAAATCTCACTACCATAAATTACTATTGGTTTTATAACAGTTTTATAAATTTTAAGTTTGGATGTTCGAGATATTAGAGATGATTTTAGAATATTTCGAAGAGAAAAATAGCATCTATTTCCTGCTGCAAGTCGGGTTTTAATCTCTGCTTCTACCATATTATCACAGGTGATTGTAGATCCTAAATAATTAAATTCTGTTACTTCATTAAATTGTAATTCATTATTTATTGTTAAAGCAGCTGTTGCCTGTGATTTCATTCGGTCCATTTTCATGTATTTTGTTTTTTCTTTATTAACCACGAGGCCTAGTTTTCTTCCTTCAGTGTCTAATTTATTGTATGTTTCAATCAAGACTTTCTTATTCCTAGCAATTATATCAACATCATCTGCAAATGCAAGGATTTGGAGGGAGCGATTCATAATAGTACCATCTCTGTTGTTGTAAATGCTTCTAATTATTTTCTCCAGGCATAAATTAAAAAGAATTTTCGAGAGAACATCACCTAGCTTTAGACCTGAATTCACTGCAAATTCTCTTGAAAGTCTTCCCTGTACCTTAACTTTAGCTTTTGTATTTTCCAGTGTTAATTTTATAAGCTTAACTATTTTATCGGGTATTTTAAATTCCTTTAATATTTCAAATAACTTATTTCTGCTTATACTGTCATAGGCCTGTTTAAAATCAACAAACAATTGGTGCAAATTAATATTTTGTTCATAGAATTTTTCAAGGATGTTCCTGATACTAAAGATTTGATCCACTGTTGATCTTCCTTTCCTAAAACCACACTGATAATCACCTATCACCACTTCAGCATACAGTTCTAATTGCTTTGCAATTATCTTTGCCAACACTTTATATGTAACATTTAATAAGGCAATGCCTCTATAATTCTGGCAATTTAAGATATTTCCCTTTTTATGAATTGGGATAATAATAGCACCATTCCATTCATTTGGTATATATTCATTCTGTCAAATGTCTACTATTAGATCATGTAACATTTGTACCAACTTCTCTCCACCATATTTCAAAAGCTGAGCACTTATCAAATCTTCATCAGGTGCTCTTCCATTTCTTAATTTTGCAATAGCATCCCTTACTTCTTCTACAGTTGGTGGTTCACAGTTTTCTTCATTCATGTCATAATCATTATGATTAGATTGTATTTCTCTTTCGTCATTTGACTGTCTGTTTAACAATTCTTCAAAATATTCTGCCCATCTATCTGTCACATTTGCGTGCCCTCCAATAAGTTTATCATTTCTGTCTTTACAAAAAAGGGTGCGTGGTTGATAGCCCTTTTTGATTCCTTTAAGCTTTGAATACATTTGGCTTATATCACCTAATACTGATAGGTCTTCATTTTCTTGAATTTTACTCTGCTCCAAAGATCGTTTTTTTCATACGTAACAACTTTTGAGTATTTCTTCTAATTGTTTTAAAGTGATTTTCACTCTGTCTTGTTCTATGTTTCAGCATTTTTTTCTCTTGCTTTATTCTTTTACTTAATCAGTTGCCAACACTCATCATCAAACCATTCATTAATTTCCCTCCTTTCTTCCTTTTCAACTACTTTCTCAGCAGTTTTTAATATGATATTTTTGCATTTAGCCCATTTACTGTTGATTATATCTTCCTCATGAAATTCAGCATATTCACTAGCAATTCTTTCTGTTAATTTACTTTGATAAACCTTTCTTCTCTGCATGTTTAGTAAATCTTTTGTTTTAAATTTTACTTGTTTAGTTCCTTTTGCATCTCGAAATCTTGTAACTCTTTGTCTGTATTTCATAATAACAAGGAAATGATCAGTATCTAAATCCGCACCTCTATAACTTCGTACATCCATAACATCACTAGCATGTCTTATGTCGATCATAATGTGGTCAATTTGGTTTTTTGTCTTTCCATCAGGGGAAATCCAAGTTTCTTTATGTATGTTCTTATGCTCAAAACATGTGCTACTTATGATTAAGTTGTTAGAAGCAGCGAAGTCCACAGCTCTTATTCCATTTTCATTACTCAAATCATGTAAACTAGATTTTCCAATTGTTGGTACAAAAGTGTATTCTTTTCCAATTTTAGCATTAAAATCACATATTACCATTTTAACATCATGTCTTGGTATCTTATCAAATTCAATCTGTAGTGTTTCATAAAAAGTATCTTTTTGTTCGTCCTCGGTATCTTCCGTTGGTGCATGGACACATACTATTGAAATGTTAAAAAACTTTGTTCTCAATCTCAAGATACATATTCTTTCATTTACATTGTGAAAATCAATAATATTTTCTCTAAGGCATTTTCTGATCATAAATCTAGTACCATGCGTGTTTCTTCTTGTGCTTGCACTATTAAAAATTGTAAAATCACCGATATCTCTTATCCCACTCTCCTTCCATCTTACTTCCTGTATGGCCAATATGTCCAGTCTATAACTATACATCTGACTCTGTAGTTGCTTCACTGCACCAGCTCTGTATAAACTTAAAACATTCCAAGTTCCAATTCTAAAATTCATAAGCCGTTTTCCAGTTCCAATCCGTTTTACCATGAGATCAGTCCGTCTAACATCTGTATTTAAGGGCTTCGCAACAAGGTTTTTTTTTTTTTTTTTTTTTTTTCCAGGGAAAGGTTGTCAGCCTTTCCCCCAACCCCTTTTAGTCGCCTCTTACGACATGCACGGGTTACATTGGGACTATTCTTTAATGCGGATCACCACACGGCATATTTAGTACGAACATGGAGTCTAAATTTTCAGTTCTCTGGAATATGTATATATTTTTCTTTTAAACATATTCCTTAAGTTAGTCATGAAATTTTTTTATTCCCGTAGATATTGTATTTTGTGAATATGAGCAAAATAGATTATACATGTTTTATAGGAAAAGATTGACTTAGGAAATAGAAAAAAAGAAAGAAATATAAAAATAAAATAAATGACTGCATATGAACTGTTCTTATTGTTTGAAAAACATTATAATGTAAAAAGTAGTTATTAATCTCTTTAAAAAATATATTCAATCCTATATTATGTAAGTAAATATGAACTAAAACATATACTAAAGCAATCTTATCCATAAACTTCAAAATAGGCATAAAAAACATTTTATTTCAATGCTTAAATGTTATGTTTTATTTTTATAGTGCCAATAATTACGTATATCAAAAACGTAGAAAATGCGTTTACAATAGAAGGAAATTTAATAACTGATGCAGAATGTTTATAATTAAATGTTGTTATATTACTCAGTCTCGAAATTTTAAAATCATAAACCGCAGAAAAATGCTTACATACAATTAAAAAAAAATTTATATACCAAATTTTTCGTAATATCACAATCATCAAATATCATATTTAACTCCAAAATAATAATAATGATGATAAATATTCTAAGTGTTTATAATTAGAAATCAGTAATAAACCAAAAAAAAAAAATCATATAACGGCAAATTAATGTTTACATCATGTCTGCTATGAATTGAAAAAATCTAGATATCTTCTGAGTCAGCATTTCAAACGAAACAGATAAAACTTTTTTTTTCGATTGTTGGCAAAACTATTTTACATCACAGTATTGAATATTTACACTAATTTTTTTTATTCACATTGGTCGAACTAATGAAGTTCTGATTATTTTTTGCTAAGCATTGTGTGTTATTCAATTGTTAAAACAATTATATTTCAAACCGCTACATGAAAGAATATAATAGACAATCACTTTTGGAATTAGATGAAAACTTTGCGATCAATTTTTTTCTATAAAACATAAAACTATTTATCTCATAATCTTAATATACAAAATCTACTCGAATAAATGATTAAAGTTAAATAAGACTTACCTTTACGTTATTGAAAGAATCATTTTAATGATATCCGAATGTTAATTCTAAAATGGTGAACGAAAAAGGTATCCTTTCTCTTATCTTAAAAAGACATCGTCGCCTTTCTGTTCTGATTGGTTGATGAGCAATGCATACGTAAGTCACACTTTCAGGAGTGACTATTCTCTCTTGTAACAAAAGTGCGTTTTAGTACCAAATAAGCGTAATTCCCAAGGTTACATTATGAAATGGAGTTTTGAAAATTAAAAAGCACCATATTTTGGTGCTTTTAATTATTTTGCTCCATATATTGGTTCAAAGTTGAATGAAAATTTTTAAAAGTGTATAATACCAGGATTTCTCTCTCATCAGGGGAGTGAAATATTTCACTCTCCGACAACAATACAAGATCCTCGATAATGGAGTGAGACATTTCACTCCTTTCTAGAGAGTGGAAAATTCCACTCTTTAAGGCGTGTATTTTTACAAAATTCAATCTAAAAAGAGAGAAAATGCCTGTCACTCTTTCAAAGAGTGAACTTTTCACTTCTCCCAATTTTAGAGTGTGTGATATCACGATCTAGAGATTTTAGTGACTAGAAGATATAGCTTTTGTTCTTGGGCGAAAAACCGAGTTAATAAAAAGAGATGCAAGAGCATTCTCAGTAGATTTCCTGACTTGAGGTTTCAAGTGGATCTGTAGACGTGCAGAGAGACGCATCTCTCTGACAGGAAATTTTCTTTGGAACTTTCCGAAGAAACGGAAGACGTGAAAGCCAGGCACGGGTTTGTACATTCTGCCCCCGGAGAAATCCAGGAGGCTGCCTAGTCTTGATTGTCAGCATGGCATGAGCATCGACTTCCTGTCGAGCACCGAAGTTCACTTCTACTCGAGAGTGGAATTAGTCCTGACTGAAAGAAGGAAAGAGACTTTTATATTGTTCTTTTGGTAAAAGAACTCTGAATTCTACGGTATCAACCTCTTAAACCGGGAGCAGGCAGCACAGACAATCACTTCATCGAGTTCACGGATATAATTCTAGGATTAGTTAAATCTTTATTCGCATATTAAAACGCAATCGGTCTGCCAAGTCATATCTTGGTGGGAAACACCTAAAAACCCGATTTTAGCAGCTGACTCGTAGGTTTACCATTGTGCTTTCCTGCTCCCAGTCCTCCATGTTTTCATATCTTTTGGTGCAGGAAAACACAATGGTAAACCTACGAATCAGCCGCTAAAACCGGTTTTTCAGGTGTTTTCCACCAAGATATGACTTGGCAGACCGATTGGGTTTTAATATGCGAATCAAGATTTACACTCTAAATAAAAAGGAGTGACTATTCACTCCAGAGGAGTGAATAGTCACTCTATCGCAGAGTCAAAATATGCCCAACCTCTTTAGAGTAACTATTCACTCTGAGCAAAAGGGAAAATTTTGACTCTCTGAAAGAGTGAATAGTCACTCCTGGGAAGTGAATATTCACTCTAAATAGGGGTGGATAATCACTCTTTCGGAGGAGTGACGATTCACTCTTGCTAAATGAGTGCGGTTTTTCACCCCTGGTAGGAGTGAATAGTCACTCTTTCATAGAAGTGAATGTTCATTTTTTATGGAGTCAATTCTTTTTTTATTTTGCTTTTATGGGCATTTTAAAAGAATCACATCTTTTACAGCATGCAATGAAAATAGATACAAGCGTGGTAAAGATTGGAATAAAATACTTTATCAGCAATATTTATTTAATTCATAGTTTGTAACACTAATTGAACTTTTAAGGAAAAAATCAGTTAAAGTTACATATGAATTTAATTTAGATTACTGACAGAAATAAACTAATATATTTTATTCCAATTTTATCCTTTGTGTTTGCTTTTATTGCATACCCTATAAAAATATTACTTTTAAAGTTTTATAAATAACTTTTTAATAGGTGGATATTATATGTTTAACAATGTTTGATGTCATTTTAATTTTTGGTTTTAAATATAAATTCCTATCTTTTTACCGTACTTTTTCCGTAAATTATTGCTATTTTTGCAAAGTCCTATTGTTCTAAAATATTTTTCATTTTTTTACTTAAAAACAATGCTTATAAACTTACATATTTTTTTAAAAATGAGTTCTAAGTATGATTTAAACATTAAGAATGTGTATTTTTTTCCGCTGTGATTTGCTTTTGTTTTATTTAATATAGATCATGTAGTCTAAATTTTAAGTTCTCTGGAATATGTATATATATGTCTTTTAAACATATTCCTTAACTTAATCATGATTTCTAATTTTGGCCCATTATTGTTGAAAACAATACTTATTAATGAAACGACACGGTAAGTCATATTTAATTTAAATTTTTTATTCCCGTAGATATTGTATTTTGGGGATATGAGCAAAATAGATTTGATATGTTTTATAGGAAAAGATTGACCTAGGAAATAGAAAAAAATAAATATAAAAATAAAAACATTACATTTATTTGTATCTGTATGAATTTTAATAAAAATAAAGTGAATGACTGCATATAAAAGTTCTTATTGTTTGAAAAACATTTTAATGTAAAAAAGTAGTTATTAATCTCTTTAAAAAAATATTCAGTCCTAAATCATGTAAGAAAATACGAACTTTTTAAAAAATATACTAAAGCTATCTTATCGATAAACTTCAAAACAGGTATAAAAAACATTTTATTTCAATACTTAAATATCATGTTTTATTTTTTAGTGCCAAAAATTACGTGCATCAAAAACGTAGAAAATGCGTTTAAATTGAAGGAAATTTAATAACTGATGCAGAATGTCTATAATTATTTTTTTTATATATTACTCAGTCTCGAAATTTTAAAATCATAACCCGCAGAAAAATGTTTAGATGCAATTTTAAAAAATTAATATACAGTAAAACCTCCCTAAAACGACCACGTACTATTCCAATAAAAATTGGTCTCTCCGAGAGGTGGTCTCTTAATGGAGGTCATGTTTAAATCTAGATTTTAATTGTTGAAAAATGGTAACAATGTTACTTAAATTTATTCTTCACAGTAGGAAAAAATATAAAAATTTAAATATCAAAATAAAAGTTAAGTACATAAGTTAATTACTGCAGAGTTTAAAAAATGAACACATTGAGCTTTGCAGTTTTATATTTTATAATTTTTATTTCCAAGTCCTTTCGAAGTTCAGTAAATAAATGCATTTTTTTGTGGACGGGAACAAATAATGACCATTTCATTACTTTATCTATTTCTTTGAGAGTTTTCCGACACAACAGGGCAGAGGAGTTTATTAACCGTCAGTCTTAATTTGTAATCAGAGTTAAATTCATTGCCTAAAAAGGCACAAAGGGGTTTAAACACTTAAAAGTTACCAGGATAAAAAAAAATCTAAACTTAGTTTAGAAGTTTGATGAATAATACACTCACCTGAATTATTTTTTTAATAAAACCTTCTTCAAGCGACCAGGAAAAAACGGAATTTATTTCATTTTTTTCAAAGAAATCGGTCTCTCGTGGAGGGGGTTCAACTGGGATGGTCTCTGAATGGAGGTCAAATTTGAATTGAGCCTATGGGAATAAATTTCGTTCCATGAAAAAATGGTCGTTGAGGGAGGTGGTCGCCTAATAGAGTTGGTCGCACAAGGAGGTTTCACTGTACCAACCTTTTCGTATTATCATAAACATCAAATATCATATTTAACTCCGAAACAATAATAAATACTCTTAACTGTATATAATCCGAAATCAAAATTAAACCAAAAAAAAAAAAAAAAAATCTCATAGAACGGCAAATTAATGTTTTCGAATGACGTGTCTCCTACGATTGAGAAAATCTATCTTCTCATATGAGTCAGTCACCCTTTCAAACGAAAGAGATAAAACTTCTTTGTTTTGGTCGTTGGTAAAAGTTTTATAATTTGCAAACACAGCATTGAAAGGGAATAAAAAAATATTTTCACTCAATTTTTTTTAATTCACATTTCCCGAACTAATGAAGTTTGGATTATTTTTTTGCTAAGCATTGTGAGCTTAGAGGTCTGCACGGCCGAAATTTCAAAGGACCCGGCCCGACTCATAGAAAAAAAATTCGGCCCGGCCCGACTCATAGAAAAAAAATTCGGCCCGGCCCGTAGAAAAAAATTTGGTCCGGCCCGGTAAAAAACTTAAAAGTTCTGCCAAAGCCCGGCCCGGAAAAAAAGTTAAAATCTCGGCCCGAGTGAATTTCAACAAAACATTGATTTTTTATTTTTTTTGAAGTGTTAAAAATCTGGAAAATGCTATACAGTAAGATGGAATTGTATAAAAAAAAAAATAATAAAATGCATTATAGACAAGTTCCCTTCTTAGCGAGTGTAAATGTATTATATATTCTTTTCTTATGTATTATTATATTAATTATTCATGGATCAATACGTTAGTGAGTTTAAAACTGGGTTCCGTCATACGCAGGTTCTTTTCACACGTTTTACTATGTTTTAATTTAGCTATATTTTAATAAGCGCAGAAATCTAGTGTTCTTTAAAAATAATAAATTTTAATGTTTAAGGGTAGAATAATGACGATTTAAAAATGTATGCATTTTTTGCAAACATTTTTGAGCCAGACCTAATTTTACTGACCTTTGAATAAACCAGGCCATGGTGAGACAATGATTTTCATACGGGCTGGGTCAAAATTAGGACTGAAAATTTTGAGTCGTGAAGACTCGGAATGAACCAGTGGCTTTGTACATAAAAAATAAGCTAGGTCCGGCCCGGGACCGACCCGAGTTCCGTGAGTGAAAATCGGCCCGAGCACGAGCCGGCCCGTGCAGATCTCTAGTGCGTATTCAATTGTTAAAAGAATTATATTTCAAACCGCTACATGAAGAAATATAACAGACAATCACTTTTGAACAGTCTAACGATCAATCTTTTTCTATACAACATACAACTATTAATGCATAATCTTAACATATCTACACGAATAAATGGTTAAAATTAAATAAGACTTACCTTTATTTTATGTATTCCATTAAGAATAATTTTAATGATATCCTTATCTGTTAATCCTAAGATGGCGGACCATACGAAAATGTGATCATTTTTCTTATCTTACGAGGGCGCTGTCGCCTTGCTGTTCTGATGGGCTAATAAGCAATGCATACGCAAGCCACTCTTTCGGGAATGACAACTTCACTCTCGATAACGGAGTGAGATATTGCACTCCTTTCTAGAAAGTGGGAAATTCCACTCTTTAAGGAGTGTATTTTTACAAAATTCACTCCAAAAAGAGTGAAAAGGCCTGTCACTCTTTCAAAGAGTGAGCTTTTCACACCTCCCAGTTTTAGAGTGTAACTAATCCTAGAATTTCATCCTTGAACTCGATAAGGTGGTTGTCTGTGCTTCCCCGTCTATCTGTTTTGTGCTTAAAATATAGCTTGGAATCTGGACTTCATTTTACTAACATTAGATTGGCAGCTGTACACAAACCGTATTTTTTTTATGTTGTGTAAGACTCTTTACTCAAGACTATTTTTTAAATAATTGCTTTGATTTTAAATAAATATAATTTTATATCTAATGAGACTCGACCTTTGAAGTACGCCGCGCTACCACTTCATCAGAATATCGCGGGTATCACAACACAATATCAATAAAAAAAAAAAAAGACAATACATATAATTTTTTTAACATTAAAATATCAATTTTCAATTATTTACCCGGCAGCATTCATTATAGCGCTAGGCTTCAGGTTGGACGGCCCTGGTAATGCATGTTGAAAGATTGCAAGACATAATTTCATGAGGCTGTTTCAAAGCATTAAATAAATATTTTCAGATTCAGCTTTATGAAGATCTAGAAAATGCTACTTCCAAGCTCTTACAAGCACGTATGGTTAGTGCACACACTTCAGGATGGGAAGTATTCAGAGTAAAGTCATCAGCTCAAAAGTGGTTTTCTCATCCAAGACAAAATACTGGTAATATATGTGGTTTTTTTTTTTTTTTTGTTTAAAATTTATTTTCAAGTAATTTTTTCTGTGTGGAATTCTGTTGGAATGTTAGTCTATATAAAGGTGTGAATACGTAATCTCTCTGTAAGTAAATGAAATGATAAAAATAAGTTAAAAGCTTTCACTTTATGTTCTGTGCTTTATCCAATGGGCGACAAGCATTTCTGTCGTTATACAACGTCACGATGGATTATAGCTAATCAGTTTCCCGATTTTCCATACAAGCATTACGAGCTCCACCCAATGCGTGTGGTCAGTCAATGAAATATTTCTTCTTAACATGACAACACAAATTTATTAAATTGAAGAATATCATACAAACACAGAAAACTGGTGTTAGCTCATATTAAAGACTCACAAATACTCAAAATAACAAAACTGCAGTGCACTGTTTTTTATTAAATAATATCACAAGAAGAATCACTCATGGCTACCTCTTTCACAATAAAACATTCTAAGAACTCGTATAAACAAACGCACTCGATAAAAGTCATTGCCAATAATGCAAAGCATAAAAACGACCGAACATACCCCCCCCCCCCCCCCGTAGAATGATTTTCATTCAACCACAATTATAATACATTATTACACTTTAAATTTTAAACAAATAATACAGCATGTACTAGTAAACAATAAATTGACAAATCACAAGGATGATAATCATTTTTCCATGGTAACAGACAAATTTTTGAGATTGATCTCTTGAAACACCTCTTTGTGTTTTATGTTTACTACTCTAATGATTCCATCATTACTTGGAAATAACTCTGCTCTAAAATTTTGCATCCATTATGTAATGATGTACGCTCATGACATCTAACACTCAAATTAAATTTGTTTTAAATGCTGTAAGAATTTATTTCTTTTCTCATATTTTATTTAAAAAATAACTCAGAAATACTTTATTTTAAAGTATTTAAAGGTTATAAGACACTCGATTTTATCAAAATAAACTCAAACCTTCTGGATAAAATAAATGTCACTTAAATAACTCAAATAATATATATCTCCTAAAACACATTTTTATGAATATTTTCTTTGATAACACATAATAAATACAATCAAACAGAAAATAGCTTAATTTTACATATTTACACTCAAAATATCTTATAAAGCCTACTGCTTTAAAAAAGATGAAAACTTTTTACAATATTTATAATATGAAATATACTACAATTATGAATTGTTTTTCTACATACTGCATGACCATTTAAAGGCCAAAAAATCTGCCTTAAAAAGTAAAGCTTGTGGACCTAAATGTAAATACCGTTTATGAAAGTATTCTACTATCATTTGAGTAAGTTTACTTTTATTATGCAGTAAAATTGGAAACTTTGTTACTGTTTACTAACGTAACTCCTATTCTAAGAGGACCTTCTTTATTAAGAAATGGTTTGAGATTTTTTACCTGACTATTATGATTAATATTACCTGATTTTTGCAAGGATTTTATTTCCTTGTCAAAAAACTCACGTTGAACACTTTTTAACCATTTAAGCGTCTTAACCGGGTTTTTCCGTCACATAGTCTTTGAAATTAAGGGCTGATTTAATACGAAACTGACATTAATGTTATTTTCTCGCAGCGTAAGACAATTAAATATCTAAGGTAATCATAAACAAATCCCATACAAATTAGTTTTCATAAGTATTATTTTATGAATCATTAAACATAAAGTAAAAAATAGGCCGGACTCTTAAAGGGTTAATAAAAAACTTTCTGCTTTGTTGAGCTCTTCGAGGTCCAGAGGACCCCTCCTTTTTTTCTTTTTTACAATTACTAAGAAACCTGAAAATAAATCCTAAAATACGAATTATTTTACTATAGTTATTACTTAAATCAATTATATCATGCACAAAAGAATTAATAGAAACTGTAAAAACAGATATGCTTTTAAAGTCACTTATATTAATATTTTTCAGTTCGTTTGAAAAGTCATTGGAATTAACTGCTGCAGGAATGTTTGTATTGGGATAATCTTTTTCCTTTAGGAACAATGGACCACTCCACCATAGCTCATTTGAGAATAGCTTATCAGGATTAACTCCTCTCGTTAGAAGGTCAGCAGTAGAGTCCTGCACCGGGTCGGGTTACTCGCTTTTACCCGAACCCGACCCGACCCGCGGTTCGGGTCGGGTCGGGTTGACTTTTTTTGTGTGTGCGTTTCGGGTTCGGGTCGGGTTGGCTTTTATTGTTTCGGGTTCGGGTCGGTTTCGGGTTGGCTTTTTTACTCTTACGTGTCGGGTTCGGGTTGACCCGCTTTTTTTAAAAGAATGTGGAAAATATTTTTTCCCGTTAAAAGCCGATCGATATAAACCGCAGATCAAAGTTTCACAAAAGCAAAATGTGTGCATGTCTGTTTTTTCTTTAGTCATCCTTTCACGAGTCTTCGAAATAGCAAACTGCATTATATTTTTACTGTATTTTAAAAATAGAATACGCAGCGAAACGCAAAATGGTCCTTCCTGTCTAATGTACGAAGTGAATAATTTAATTGTGGTGATACGCGATGCACTATGTTAGACGGGAAAATTTTCAAAATAATAACTGCTGATAAACTAAAGGCAGATGGCCACTTGTGTAAAACAAGGTGTATCGTTATAAGTGGAACTTTTGAAACCGCAACTAATTTTAAAGCATATTTAAAGATTAGATTTTTAGTTTTATACCATTCAGAATCCTGCATCGGGTCGGGTCAGACGTTTTACTATAGTTGAATATTAAAGAATACAGATTTGTTCATTCTTCTATGTAAAACATAAAAATGGTATTAGAAAATTAGAGGTCTGCACGGGACGAAATTTCCAGGCCCGGGAACGGCCTGCCCCGCCCCGTCCCGTCCCGTGTAAAACATAAAAGTTCGGCCCTAGCCCGGCACGGCCCGTTTAAAATTTTATCGGCTTCGTCTAAAGATTTATATCGGTCCGGTAGATCCGCTTAATTGTAGTTATCGACCCGGCCTGGCAGGGCCGTTCAATTTTTTTTGCCGGCCGAGCCCGTTTATTTTATTTATTTAGCCCGATCCACTGAAAAAACTGCCCTAATAAAGCGGCCTGGCCAGTTTGAAATTTCGCCGCACCGCCGCGGCCTGCGGGCCGGTCCGGTACAGACCTCTATTACAGATACAATTGTAGATTAGTTTTCATAATGGTATTAAAACATGATTTGCTTTCCTTACATTACGGGTTCGGGTCGGGTTGCGTGTTGAAATATTGCGGGTTCGGGTCGGGTGCGGGTTGATATACCTCGGGTTCGGATCGGGTTACGGGTTGCCTGAAATTATTTTTGCGGGTTCGCGTCGGGTTGCGTGTTGAAATATTGCGGGTTCGGGTCGGGTGCGGGCAGGCGCGGATCCACGGGGGGGGGGGCGATCGCAACGATCGCCCCCCCCCCCAAAGAAAATTATATAAATCCTCTGATTATCGCGAATTTCGATAAATAATCGCCGAAAAAAATCAATTTCGTCAAGCGTTCGCAGGTCAAAGGATCGCAAAAGAAATGCGAATTTCCTCAAAGGTTTGCGAAAAAACGCGAATTTCGTCAAAGGATTGCGAAAATTCGTCAAAGCAGCTCGGAAAAATGCGAATTTCATCAAAAAATTCCGTATTTTGTCAAAGGGCCACAAAAGAACGCAAATTTTGTCAAAGGATCGCAGAAAAAACGCGAATTTCGACAAAGAATCGCAGAAAGAAAAGCGAATTTCGCCAAAGAATTGGGGAAAAACGCTAATTTCGCGAAAGAATCGCGCAAAAAACGGTAATTTCGTCAACAGACCTCTGAAAAAATGCGAATTTCTTCAAAGAATTGCGAAAAAAATATGTGAATTTCGCCAAAGAATCGCTGAAAAAACGCGAATTTCGTCAAAGGGCCGCGAAAAAAACGCACAATTAGCACAGGGAGGAGATTCCCCTAAGCCCGCATACACGTGGGGGGAGCGATTCGATCGGGGCAAAGAAGGGAAGAACAAATTTACCAAGTTGGTTTTTAAGAAATCAACACACTATATAAGCATTTTAGCTTCCAACTGACTAGGATCAGGACATAATCCTTTTTTATTCATTCATCAAATACCCCTTGAAATTTACCAATGTGGGTAGCAATAACAGTACAATTTTTACACATTAGTGGCTTTCTTCAGAAAACATTAAGATGCTTGAATTTTTCAAAGGACGTTTTTTTTTTCTTGTTTCTTTCTTTCTTTGGATATTGCAATGAATCCCATTCTTTTCTCAAACAATAAAGCAATCCTCAAAAATTTCGTTATACAGAAATTAGAATTGCAGCGTCTTTGAAAGAGCGAAAAGTTTCAACACTTTGAAGGAATCCGCATAACGTTATTAATTTCTGTTGTAGAGATTCAACAAAAGGTACACGAAGTGGCATCGTTTCCCACCTCAACCCATAGTGTCAAAAATTATAGCACCATATGTCTTTTGACAGGACATAATCCTATTTTGTTCACTAACTTCCGGAACGTCAGTGAGGTTTACCATTGACACCCGAAAAGTGTTTGGTTTTCGTTTGCTTGTCTGTCTGTTCCGCGAAAACTGCCGTTAAAAGCGTTGGATTTATATCTTGGGGGGCGACCGCCCCGATAGAGCCCCCCCCCCCCCATCGATGGGCGCCTAGGACAATCTCCTCATGGTGCTAATTGTGCGCTTTTTCCGCGGCCCTTTGACGAAATTCGCGTATTTTTCAGCGATTCTTTGCCGAAATTCGCATTTTTTGCGCAATTCTTTTGCGAAATTAGAGTTTTTCCCTGTAATTGTTTGGCGAAATTAGCGTTTTTTCCTGCTATCCTTTGGCGAAATAAGCGTTTTTTTTCTGCGATCCTTTGGCGAAATTCGTATTTTTGCGATCCTTTGGCAAAATTCGCGTTTTTTCTGCGATCCTTTGACGAAATTCGCGTTTTTTTCTGAGACCCTTTGACGAAATTCGTGTTTTTTTCTGCTATCCTTTTACTAAATTCGCGTTTTTTTTCGTGGTCCTTTGACGAAATTCACGTTTTTTCCGTGGTCCTTTGATGAAACGCTCTATTTTTTGACGAAATTCGTGTTTTTTCGCGCTTCTTTGACGAAATTCGCGTTTTTGTGCGATCCCGTTGAGGAAATTCGCGTTTTTTGCGCGATCCTTTGACGAAATTCGCGTTTTTTTACCTGTGAACGATTGATGAAAATGATTTTTTTCGGCGACATTGTCGACGGGGCGATCTCCCCCCCTTCCTTGGATCCGCGCCTGTGAAGAAGTATACACACTACTTAGATGACACATTTTGACTTTTAAGGATGTTAAGGGCCCTTCAGATTTCTGAAGGGGATCCTTTATCCTCGTTCAGAAATCTGATATTAAAAAATGGATGTGATGGTTATCTTTTTCAGCTTTCGATAATTGGTTCTTATGTATTTTTTAGTGCTGAATCCAAAGATGACCTTCATTTTTTACCATACCATCACTTCACAAATCGCAAATTTTTAAATTTTTAAAAAGTCGAAATATTGCGAAAATCCGCTACTATAAAATAGACGTAACTTTTTTCATAATAATTTATTCATTTTTTTGCTTATACTTCGGATTTTTACAGTTAAACATTTAAAATATTGTGTATTTAAAATCTTTATAATTTTATTCCATGCGTGGAACTTTCTTTGAACCGCTCATGCTCTGTTTCCCGCTTTTCATTTAATTATCTCTATGGGGTTCATCTCGGTATCCTCTTTTATTTTGGCGGTTGATATGATAAGGCTGGGAAATTTGTGGCAGATGCATTTAAAACATGTACCTTCTTTTGTTAAGGTATTTTTCACAAATTGCTTTGTGGGATTTCTCTATTTCTTACTTTTTAACTTTGAAATTTACGATTTCCGAAAATCATGACGTGACGGTTAAAAATGAAGGTCATTTTCGGATTCAGTGCTAAAAAATACATCAAAATCAATTATCAAAAGTTAAAAAACACAATCATCGCAGGCTTGTGTTATTAACGTTGTTTACTATAACTAAAAGAACAAAAAATAAGATACATAATTACCATAGTAGAAGAGTAAAAAGAAAAAAATAATAATAAAACATTTAATAAATATATTCTGTTAAAACGTTTTTAATTTTACGACCTAATAAGTAACAATAAATCATATTTTGAGGAGAGGGCAGGATTATATAATAAGAGTGTTGGATAACCGAGTGTTTCGATTAATCGAATGTCGGTCAATCAAGAGTCTGTAATATTTTCAAATCACATTAATTATTTCATATTCATTTAATAATTAACTGCAAGGAATGATTTGAGCAACAGAAGTTATGACTACGTTGATTAGATGTCACTGGGTATCGCCCCCCCCCCCCCCCAAAACGATTCTCTGGATCCGCCCCCGTATTGCAGTCGTTAGCATGGTGCGACTTTTGAAAAATTCCTTCATAGCTTTTCATTATAGACAAGGGCGGCGCCAGAGGGGGGACCGGGAGGGCATATGCCCCCCCCCCCCCGTCGGGCATACCTGGCCCCCCGTCGGGGTCAAATGTAATCGTCGTCGGGGAAATTTATTTGACTTGAGTGTAGAGTTCTGCATCGGGTCGGGTAACCCGATTTTTCCTGCACACGACCCGAGTGTTGTCAAGTCGGGTGCAGGTTAGTTTTTTAAAGAAGATCTTAGGTTAGTTTGTAGAAAACCTGACCCACGGATAAATCTGCCGCTGATTTTTAAAGAGTTTAATCTAAATTAAATTTTTTTCCCTTAGTCTGCGACCAGAAAATTTAAGAATTTAACCACATGTCGGTTAAAGTCTGTCGTCACAACGGCCGGATATTACCGAAAAACTTATACATTTTGTCTATAACTCATGCGCACTCCTGTTCAATGTTTATTTGATTGACCGCAAACTTAGACGCCTAAAAGAAATACCATTTCAAAAAGAGACAGGACGTGGAAATTCATCTGCTCACTTTGATCTTCTTATTAAAAAATTAAAAAGCGTAGGGTAAGTATTTTTATTTTTATTTTTTTTTTTTTTTTTATTTTTTTTTTTTTTATAAATGAATGAGTAAATGAAAAGAGAGTTTTGTATAATTATTTAAGCTAACTTAGTATCAAACTAAAAATTCCTTCTTTGTTCATTAATTTCAATATACAGTAGAATCTCAATTTATAATAATATATGGATATTAATCTCTATTTAATATATAGAAGAGAAATGGAAGGTGTCAGAGTCCAGCATCGGGTCGGGTTACCCGCTTTAAACCAAATCCGACCCGACCCGGGGTCGGCGCTATATTTTTCCGTTAATGTTCGGGTTGGATCGTGTTGACTTTAAGTTTTTTTGTTGCGGGAAGGGTTCGGGTCGGGTTGGGTTTTATTGTTTCGGGTTCGGGTTGACCCGATTTTTTAAAAAGAATGTGGAAAATATTTTTTCACGTTAAAAGCCTTTATAAACCGCAGATCAAAGTTTCACAAAAGCAAAATGTGAGCCTGTCTGTTTTGTCTTTAGTCATCCTTTCACCAGTCTTTGAAATAACAAACTGCAACTGCATTATATTTTTATCGTATTTTAAAAATACAATGCGCAGCAAAACGCTAAATGGTCCTTCCTGTCTAATGTATCAAATGAATAAATGAATAATGAATGTGATGATACACGATGCACTATATTAGACGGCAAAATTTTCAAAATAATAACTGCTGATAAAGTAAAGGAAATTAGATGGTCGGCTGTGTAAAACAAGGTGTATCATTATGTGGAACTTTTGAAACCGCTACTAATTTTAAGGTATATTTAAAGATTAGATTTTTAGTTTTATACCGTTTAGAGTCCTGCATCGGGTCGGGTTACCCGCACCCGGTTCTAGACTTTTTTTTATCGTGAGTCCCAGTTTTTTGGCCCGAGACCGGCCCGGCCCGTTTATAATTTTATCGGCTTCGTCTAAATATTTATATCGGAGCTGTGGACCCGCTTAATTGTAGTTATCGGCCCGGCCTGGAAGGGTCGTTCAATTTTTATGCCGGCCCGTTTATTTTGTGTATCAGCCCGGCCCTTTGAAAAACTGTCCTCATTCTTCGGCCTGGCCCGTTTGAAATTTTGCGGCACCGGCGTGGCCAGTTGACCGGGCTGATGCAAACCTCTATTAAAGATACAATTGTAGATTATTTTTCATAATGGTATTAAAACATGATAAGCTTTCCTTACATTGCAGGTTCGGGTCGGGTTGCGGATTAAAATATTGCGGGTTCGGGTCGGGTGCGGGTTGAAATACCTCGGGCTGGGGTCGGGTTTCGGGTTGCCGGAAATTATTTTTGCAGGTTCGGGTCGGGTTGGGGTTACCGAAAATTATTTTTGCGGGTTCGGGTCGGGTTGCGGGTTGACTTAAAATGAAATGTGCGGGTACCCGACCCGCGCAGGACTCCAGAAGGTGTAAATGAGAAAATAATTATATACATAGATAACTTCATTGTAAACTGCGGGAAGATGTATATATAGCAACAACTAAAATGTTGCTTCGGGTCAGATAACCTGATTCTCGAACGATAACTTGATTCTACCCGACCACTGGCTCTAAAATTTTGCTGCGGATCGTGTTGATTAGTGTTTCCATTTTCGAGTCATCTGAGAGTCGAGTTTTTTTTTTTTCTTGGGAGTCAATTCGAGTTCGCCAAATTTTTCCAAAGAAAAGTCCAGATTATTGTTTCAAATTATAAAAAAAAAAATACTTGTATATGAATGAGTATTCATTTACATATTCATATGCATTCATTTTTCGAAATATAAAATTGATTTTAGAGATATGATTGCGGACTATTTTCCTGCATTATTTTAAATTATGGATTGATTTTTTTTTTTCATTGCATGCTTTCATTTCATCATTTCATGTCGATTTCGGGTCGGGCATAACTCGAACCGTGCAGGGTTGTAATTAACAATTCGTGTTTAGGGTCGTAGGTTCGTATTTAAGAATTTAAAAAATTCGTGTAAATCAGAATACCGACTTTACTTGATAATTTAAACTTGATTGTATTATTAGACTGAAAGATTTTAATTAATAACTTTAAAAGTTCGGCCCGATATATAAGCTAAAAGTTCGCCCCAAGCCTGGCCCGGCAAACAGTTAAAATCTCGGCCCGAGTCCGACCCAGCCCTACAGAATTTCTACAAAACATGTATTTTTACTTTGATTTTGTTAAAAGGAAGAGTTCTGACCAAAAATACTTATTTTAGCTTTTTTTTTCATGTTTATAATCTTCATTTTTAAAGATGCGCAAAAGGTTGCGATATACATTTTTTAAATGAATCTCTATTTGTATGTAAATGTTTCAGCTATTATTAATATCGTTAATCAAAAAATTATGTATTGAAGACTTAAAATCTGAAAAATGCTATACTGTAAAATCTAGTAAGACGGAATCGTCTCGGAAAGAAAAAAAATGCGTTATAAACAAGTTTCCTTCTTAGCAGGTGTAAATGTATTATATTGTTTTCTCATGTATTAGTATATTAATTTTGCATGGATCAATGAATTTTTCCGTGTAAGACAGGATTCCGTGATAGGCTGGTTCATTTTCACACGTTTTATTGTATTTTAATATTATTACCTAGAAATCTACTATTCTTTAAAACGAATAAATTTTAATGTTTAATTGTAGAATGTCGATTTAAAAATATATATACTTTTTGCAATTTTTTTTGGGCAGGTCCAAATTTTACTGATTTTTACACGGACCAGGCTATGCTGAGACAATGATTTTCATATGGGCTAGATCTAGACCGGGACTGAAAATATCGGCTTATGAAGACCTAGGAAGAATGAAACCTGTCCCGTCTCGGTACGGGAAAAAGAAGTTAGGCCCGGCCCGATCCTTCAGAAAAAAGTAGGGCCCGAGCTCGGCCCGGAAAGAGTAGTTACTGGGCCCGGGTACCATGAATGAAAATAGGCCCGGCCCGTGCAGACCTCTAAAATTTGGCTGTATCAAAATAAGCATAAATTTAAAGTTTTTTTTTTTTTTACACATCAACGAGATTTTGTTTTATGCTTGAGCTGATAAAAAATACTGAACTGTTTTACCTTCTAAGCTATTTAAAAGTTTTCCTTTAGCTTACATTTTTCTTGAGAATTTTGCATTTCAGTTTTAGTCTCAGATTTAAATTCTGTATCTTATCAGAAGTTAGAGGATCACGCTGGCTGGTTTCGATCAATATACACTCTAAAAAAAAATACGTGAGTTGCAGGTGTTTCTTCAATTGCTTTTATTGTTATTAATATTGAAACACGAAAATTCCTGTTTTGATTTGCCAATTTCCCCCCAAAATACAGAAAAATCATTAATCTAACGTAAAAATTACCTGAAGTTGCATTTTCGTCAAATCACAGGGGTGTTTCCGTAACTGTGCTGCATGTTACTTTTTTGTGTTAGAAACTGATTTTTTACATATGTCTCATTTGCTCCAAAACACAAAAAGTTCGCGAACTGAAGCTCAATTTTTTTCAAATAATAGAAACTTGTTGCCTGTGCTTTTTATGTTTGACGAAATGTTTTCTTGAGAGTGTACGCAATAAATACGTAGTGTAGTTTTTCGAAAACGACTGAAATGCAAAATAACGAAAAAAAAAAAAAATAAAACGCGGTATTTATAAAGTGAGCATTATTGTCATAAAATTACTGTAAAATTATTTTAAAAACTCTAGTTCGACTAATTAACTTCACACCATTCCTCTATGGATAAAGTACAATTCACATACATTCAATACGAAGAAAGGAAACTATTTAATACAGCAACCTGTTAAAATGGAACGATAAAGAATCGGGAGAACTTTCCAATTTAGACAGGTTTTGATCTTAGAAAGTACATTATTCCGTTATAATTGCATAGTACTGTTTTAGCGACATCGCGTAAATTTTCAATTTAAAGCATTATTTCATTACACTGGTTCCGTTTTAACAGGTTTTATTGTAGTGTTTAGGATGTCCCGATTTTCAAGCGCCTCTCCCCCTTATTTACTCTCCCTGTCCCGCTTTTTTGCGATACTAGACCTGACAACACTACTTACGAGCCAAGTTCAAGTTAGCCAGTGTTGTAATCATAAAAACTAGTCGGATGTACCAATCCCAAAACTTTCTTCTATCTCATACATGTTAATACTTCAAAATTCGCTATCACACTGCCAAAATTAAATGGCAATCTATGCATCTCATGAGGATTCTAACGATATGAAATTCCGTGCATTAGTTCTTGAGATATGACTATCGCTGAAATCGTCTAAATTCAGCAAAATGCTGCCTAGCAGCGCCACCTATTGGGTGATTTATACCAAATCCTAATCAGCAACAATTTATGTCAACGTCTGACTGAATCTGAAATTTGGAGAAAATCCGTACATTAGTTTTTGAGATAGAGCAATAGCGAAAATCGTGAAAATTTCTGCATAGCAGCGCCACCTATTGGGTGATTAACACCAAAACCTAATTAACAACAACTTGTGTCAACATACAACTAAATCTGAAGTTAGATGAAAATTGGTCCATTAGTTCTATTGATAGAGCTATTGAGGCAATCGTGGAAAAGGCAGCAGAGAAGCGCCACCTGTTGGGCGATTTACACCAACACCTAATCAGTAGCAAGTTATATCAAGGACTAACTTAATCTGAAGTTTGATGAAAATCCGTGCGTTAGTTCTTAAGATAGAGCTATTGGAGAAATCGTGTAAATCCTGCAAAAATCATCATAACAGCGCCACCTGTTGGGCGATTTACACCAAAACGTAATCATCATCAATTCATATCAAGGACTAACTAAATCTGAAGTTTGATCAAAATCCGTGCATTAGTTCTTGAGATAGAGCTATTGCGAAAATCGTGAAAAATGCAGCATTGCAGCGCCACCTGTTGAGCGATTTACACCAAAAACTAATCAGCATCAATTTGTATTAGGCACTAACTGAATATCAATTTTTATTAAATTCCGTGCATTAGTTCTTGAGATAGAGCGCCCACAAAATTTGTGTCACATACACACAGACAGACAGACAGACAGACTCACAGAGTCACAGACAGACATTTTGTAAAAACATGTTTTTTGGAATCTCTGACCCCTAAAACGTGTAAATCCGTCGAAAACCGGAATTCGAAAATTTTCATGAATCCAATACTTTCTTCTTGTAAAGATAGAAGAAAGTAAAAAGCAGAGAGTATACGCTGACATCATGAACGTTCATAGCTAGGGTATACGCTAATGCTTTATTTGAGAAACAGAGGGAATACGGAGCTTCTTAAAAAAATCCGCTTAAAAAAAACCGCTTTAAATGTTTATTTTCTACATAAAAGACAGAATTCATATTAGAGATATGATTGCAGACTATTTTTTCATAACTACGTTATATATATCTTTTTTGTGTCGAGTCGGGTTCGGGTTGAAATGTTTCGGTTTAGGGTCAATAGAAAATTTGTTGTCGGGTTCCGGTCGGATTTTGGGTCAACGGAAATTTTTTGGTAGGTTTCGGATTGACTTTATGTTGAATATTTGGGTCCGGTATAACACAACCTGCGCAGGAATCTATTTCAGATGAAAAACTACACGTATTTGAATACACTATATGGCCAAAGGTGACCGGTCACTGGCGATTTTTGACGTTTTGTTAAATATCTAGAAAAATACATGAAGAATTAATCTGAAATTGCAGGTGTGTAAACAGTATAGTATATAGGTCATATATTTCCGCGAAGATTTTCCCCCGAAACCCCATAAGGGACCGTCAAAAAATTGAAAAGGAACGAATATCTTTTGGATAACACTGTAAAAAATAATGTAGCAAAAGCGTTTAAACTCGAGATTATTAATAAGTTACTTATTGTAATACACTGTGTTCATTTTTATGAGGATAGCATGTATACTCGTAGAGAAATTAAGGTTTTTATAAAAACAGTCCCAAATTTCGCCAAGTTTTTTGCTTATAATTTGCAGAGTTCTTAATATAAAAAAAAGTTATTTTCAGAAAATATGACGAACAACATTGTACACAATACCCCGCAATCAGAATGAAAAAATAATAAAAATTGGATGAAAAATGAGCAGGTTTACTAAAAAATGTTTTACTATGCATGCACGAAATCAATCAAAATATGATGTGCATAATATGTTAGCTAAATGTATAGAGCAACTTTTGTAAAAGTCTCAAAAACAAAGTTTGAAAAGTCTGATAATAATCGTTTATAGAATAAGCTCAAAATCCGTTGTTCCCAAAATGAAGCAAAAACATAAGGGGTTGTATCCATATATCCATTGATTAGTGCCAATTTAGCATACACAATATTGCACGTAATACTGTATTTGGATACAATCCCTCATCATTTTGCTTCATTTTGGGAATAACGGATTTTGAGCTTATTCTATAAACGATTATTATCAGACTTTTCAAACTATGTTTTTGAGACTTTTACAAAAATTGCTCTATACATTTAAAGCTAACACATTATGCACATTATATTTTCATTGCATTCGCGCATGCGTAGTGAAACATTTTTTAGTAAACCTGCTCATTTTTCATCCAATTTTTATTATTTTTTCATTCTGATTGCGGGGTATTGTGTACAATGTTCTTTGTCATATTTTCTGAAAAGAACTTTTTTTATATTAAGAACTCTGCAAATTATAAGCAAAAAACTTGGGGAAATTTGGGACTGTTTTTATAAAAACCTTAATTTCTCTACGAGTATACATGCTATCCTCATAAAAATGAACACAGTATATTACAATAAGTAACTTATTAATAATCTCGAGTTTAAACGCTTTTGCTACATTATTTTTTACAGTGTTATCCAAAAGATATTCGTTCCTTTTCAATTTTTTGACGGTCCCCTATGTGATTTCGGGAAAAAATATTCGCGGAAATATATGACCTATATTATACTGTTTACACACCTGCAATTTCAAGTTAATTCCTCATGTATTTTTCTAGATATTTAACAAAACGTCAAAAATCGCAAGTGACCGGCCACCTTTGGCCATATATAGTGTATATGAATGACTTCTTACATGTTTATTTTTCTACATAAAAGGTAATATTAATATTGATATTGGAGATATGATTACAGACTATTTTCTATAATTGCATTATATTTTTGATCAATTTTCTCTGATTCCGAGTTTCAGGTTGGGTTTGGAATTATTTTGGGTTCGATCGGGTTGCGAGTGGACGGAATATTTTTGATTGGGTTCGGTTCGGGTTGCAGATTGGTTTTAAATAAAATTTGTAGGATTGCAAATTTTATTTGTTACCCGGGACGGACCCTAGTTAGGTGTAACGTTTAACTGCTAGTTTTCACGATGATACTTTCACTAAAAAACTTAAATATTTATAAATTAATTTTTGATCACTTCATGCGTTTTCAATATAGATTTGTTTGCTGATTTTTTTTTTTCAGTTACGCCCGCCATTAAAATACATGGTCAACCCTGCCTGAACACGAACCGCGTTTCGAAAAAAATTGGTTACCGCCTTACCTGATGTGCGACTCTTTGTTTCTAGACCTTTGCATTTTCTTAAGGGGCGGGTGGTCCGCAGTGGTTCGACTCATAACCGGAGAACTGTTCCATACTTTATCGCTCACACACTGCTGTGTATGTGCCATATATGTGCAAGTAAAATCTGTAATATTGAATGATCTCTTATTGGGACATTGCTGGGTGTAAGATGAAGAAGAGTACGAAGCAGAGTTTTTCCTTTCGGGTAATACTCGAAAGTGTGGAAACTTTCTCTTGCGGATTCGTCCGCCTATAAAGATTAGGTGACTAGTGAGGTGCTTTAAAAATAACTTTAAGAGCTTTTTTTCACTTTATTTATCTACAATATTCTTTGACAGGCTTCGAAATTCATATTTCGAATAAAAATCTTTTGTCCCTCTGGAATTCATCTCTAATTTAAATCGCACTGTGAGTGTTAGAGATCTGCGTGTTTCAGGATATGCCAAAACGCGAAAATTTTATGTTTTTCTCGTGATTAACCAACGTATTCCATCTGTTATTTAAAAAACGGAAAAAAAGAAATGTTTTATTGTTCATTTACTCCACTAATAGAGGAGAAAAGTTACCACGACATTACCGTGCGGAAAAAAATTCTGAAGTCCAGTGAATACAGCCCGGTTCGTCCCGAATCTACAGAAAAAATTTAAGACCCGGATATGACCCGCGAAGAATGAAGTTCAGGCCCGGACCAACTTTTTAAAAGCTAAAATTTAGCCCGAGTTCGTACCGAGTTTTCAATTAAAATTAAGCCCGGCCCGAGTTTAATGAAATAAACTTTTACCGATCTCGGGCTTAGGGACCAGTGTTGAATTCAGGGGATGGCCCGGGGGGTGGACATTCCCCCTCAGAACAATGAGATCCCCCCCCCCGGAAGATTTGAGATTTTGTGTTTTTAATGGTCAAAAAAGTGCACCCCCCGGAACGCTATAATGCCCCCCCCCCCCGGAGATACAGAAATCCCCCACGGAGAAAAGTGCCTAAATTTAACACTGTTCGAGACAGGCCCGGGCTCGTGGAGACCTCTAATATATATTATGAATTCGGCCCCCCTGTCGGGGATACTGTGCCCCCCCCCCCCGTCGGGCAAGTTCTGGCGCCGCCCCTGATTATAGGACCCTAGGAACCCAAAACCAACCCACTTAAAAAGTTTATATATATATATATATATATATACAGGGTGATTCAGCTCGTCGGTGACAAACTTTAAGGATCGATAGAGCACACCTAGACGAACATTTTTGAATAGGGAATGTAGGGTCCCTGACGCGATGGTAAGGCGCTAGGCGCTTTCGAAAATTTGGGTGCCGAAATTCGAAACGTCATAAAAACTAGGGAAATGGTTAGATTTTCTTGCTTGTTGCGTCGAAATGATTCTGTTTGTTTAGACTTTCTTCAGTACCAATTTGATAAGCGTATCTCTTAAAACATGGATAGGGGGCGCTGCAGACTTTGGAGAGCTAGACAACAACTTTAAGCCCGTTATTTTGATAATTTAACACATGCTCGCCAAAGTTTATACTCTAACTTAAAGTTTGAACCCAAAGTAGAGCCCTGCAAAAAGCGTAAGAGCCGGAATAAAATGTCAAAGTACAGGGTGGTCGAAACTCGAAGGCTCCTAGGAGATAAACAAACAGATTTCTTGACTTATGGCATGCATTTTCATGATTCTGTTTGCTGGGGCTCTCTGAAACTCAGTTGAACGGTACAAAAAGAAACATCGATAGGGGGCGCTTTGGGCAAAAAACATAATTCGTTGACATTTCGGACGCTAACTGGAAACGGGGCGCTACGATCAGTTAGAAACAAAACAAGAGAGTAATTTACTTATCATAAGAAGCTATTAAAACTGCAGTTTGTTTGTTTTTTTTAACAAACATAGCTGGTTTCAATCATGCACAATGCGCGCAATAAAATTTACATAAGGTCCTTTTTGCTGATTTATGCAAAAGATATCGTACCATATCGATATGCAAAAGATACGTAATGCGTAGACGACAACGCGAGATGACGTAGTTGTATGCGCAGACACGTCTTTTGAACGTGCGGTACCTACTTAAGCTTCGGGTTACTTGTCTGCAGATCGGTAGTAGGATGGAACGGTACACAAACTCTGAATTGGCTGACATGCATTTGGCGTATGGCGCTGCTGGTTGTAATGGACGAGCCGCTCAGCGGTTGTACGCCGAGCGTTACCCCAACAGGCAAATCCCCTGCCATGCCTTCTTCGCTCGAGTACACCAGAGGTTGTCCACAACGGGATCTTTCGACGGAGGCAGGCCTGAACGGGAGCGATCAGTGAGCACCCCCGACAACGAAGAGGCTGTGCTTAACCTGGTTGAGGACAACCCAGGTCTTAGCACGAGAGATATCGCCAGACATGTTGGCATTTCGCAAGCAACTGCGTGGCGCATCTTACGTTCCCGGAATCTGCACCCCTACCACATCCAGCGGGTGCAGTTGCTCAGAGAGCAGGATTTTGGCCCTCGAGTGGAATTCTCAAGATGGTACTTGGCGATGAGATCCAGGGATCCCCGTTTTGTAAACAGCATTTTGTTTACGGACGAGTCCACCTTCAGCCGGGAGGGAATGTGGAACACCCACAACAGTCATGTGTGGTGTGATGAAAATCCACATGAAACCAGAAGCCGAGCAGCCCAGGAGCGTTTCTCAGTAAATGTGTGGGCCGGCATTCTGGGGGATTGCCTCATTGGCCCTTATTTGTTACCTGAACGGCTGACAGGTGGAAATTACCTGATTTTCCTGGATCAAGTGCTGCCGCAGCTTCTGGATGAGGCGCACGTACCCGAAGGTTCGCGTCGCCAGATGTGGTTCCAGCACGATGGAGCTCCGGCCCATTACACGAACGACGTGCGTCTCCATCTAAACGCAAGGTATGGCCAGCGGTGGATCGGGCGTGGGGGTCCAGTTCACTGGCCTGCCCGATCACCAGACCTCACCTGCTTGGATTTCTTCCTTTGGGGTTACCTGAAGGCCGAGGTATACCATACACCTGTCAGCAGTGCTGAAGAACTTGTGGCGCGCATTGTGGCAGCTGCAGGGCAGATCAGAGATACTCCTGGCATTGTTGGAAACACACACTCCTCAATGCGACGGAGGTGCGAAGCCTGCATCATGGCCCAAGGTCGAAATTTCGAGCATCTTCTGTAGTGTTATTTTTTGTAAATAAATTTCCAGTATCATTGATGTTTTTGGTCTAAATTTATTCAGAAGTGTTGAGCAGAGGTAGAAAATGTGTTTTCATTATTACTAACTGATCGTAGCGCCCCGTTTCCAGTTAGCGTCCGAAATGTCAACGAATTATGTTTTTTGCCCAAAGCGCCCCCTATCGATGTTTCTTTTTGTACCGTTCAACTGAGTTTCAGAGAGCCCCAGCAAACAGAATCATGAAAATGCATGCCATAAGTCAAGAAATCTGTTTGTTTATCTCCTAGGAGCCTTCGAGTTTCGACCACCCTGTACTTTGACATTTTATTCCGGCTCTTACGCTTTTTGCAGGGCTCTACTTTTGGGTTCAAACTTTAAGTTAGAGTATAAACTTTGGCGAGCATGTGTTAAATTATCAAAATAACGGGCTTAAAGTTGTTGTCTAGCTCTCCAAAGTCTGCAGCGCCCCCTATCCATGTTTTAAGAGATACGCTTATCAAATTGGTACTGAAGAAAGTCTAAACAAACAGAATCATTTCGACGCAACAAGCAAGAAAATCTAACCATTTCCCTAGTTTTTATGACGTTTCGAATTTCGGCACCCAAATTTTCGAAAGCGCCTAGCGCCTTACCATCGCGTCAGGGACCCTACATTCCCTATTCAAAAATGTTCGTCTAGGTGTGCTCTATCGATCCTTAAAGTTTGTCACCGACGAGCTGAATCACCCTGTATATATGTATGTATGTACTAAATTTTGTCCGCACGATAAAAGTCGCAATTATGTACGGATCGTTTTCAAACTCGCCAACAACTTTGAGATGGCTAATATCTCGGCGGGGATTGAAAATGGGCAAAATCGGCCCAATGGAATGGAAATGGGGGGTGAAAATTTTGAATACCGTCTTAACAAGATTCTGATAAAATCAGCTCTTACACAACAATGACAGGAAAAAATAAATATTTTTCGTTATAGCAGTTGCCAACAATTAAAAAAAAAAACAATAAAATTTTCACCACAACAATTGCTTTTCTATTGCAAGAATTTCACGTGAAAAAATAAATTAAATAAATAGTTTGACGAATTGAAAACAAATTGAATATTACGTCATAAGTTTTCTAGAGCAAGATTGCAGCATGGAAACTCAAAATGAAATAAACAGTTTGACGAATTAAAAATATATATATATTGCGTCATATTAGAAATATAATGGACCTCAGCAGGCAAATATGTAACGTCATGTGAGTTTGAAGAAACGTATTAAAACATGATAAAAACCCGACTATGGAAATAATAACATATTTTAACACTTTGAGGTTCTCTGAATTTGTTTTAGCCATTTTTAAACCTATCCCATATACATGCGTGTGTGTATTCGTGTATATTAGAATTTTCACAAAATGTTTAGCTCCCTAGAGTTCATTCTTAGTGAAGGAACTGGGTTTATCTCTAATCTTGATTTAAATTTTGTTGGTGAATTTAGTACTTAACATCGAAATCTACCTCCGCCTGTAGGCCAGAGCCGGCAGGATTTTTTTTTTTTTTTTACATTAATCTTCCGTAATTAAATCCACTTTCAAGGATTGCCATTCTGTCTACAAAGTTCCTTAAAATAAATCTGAACGTGATACACTAAAGATTTTAAGTAATACTTTTGCGCCAAATCACATTTCTGCAACTAAGCCATTTGGCTATGGACCAGATTGCAGAAGATTAACCATGAAATTAAATTAACAATAAAATTGACCACCCTTTGTCACTAAACTGAAATCTGCCAATGGAAAACCGATTTTAATAAGGTAGATTTCGTAAGAAATACTACCTATTGCAGTCGTTACATAATGCGACTTTTCAAAAATTCCTTCATAACTTTTCATTATATGACCCCAGGAACCCAAAACTACCCCGCCCCCCCCCCCTAAAAAGTTTATATATATCAGGGATGAGATTTCCGACTTTTTGCATACCAGTACAATCTTAGAGAAAACGTTATTTCATTTAATCGGAACATTTTTGCGATTTAACAGAACAACATTTTGTCTAAGATTATACTGGTATGCAAAAAGTCGGAAATCTCATCCCTGATATATGTATGTATTTACTAAATTTTGTCCGCATGATAAAAGTCGCAATTACGCACAGGTCGTCTTCAAACTCGCCAACAATATTGAGATGGCTAATATCTCGGCGGGGATTGAAAATGGGCAAAAACGGCCCAAGGGGGTGGAAATGGGAGGGTTCAAAATTTTGAATACAGTCTTAACATGATTCTGATAAAACCAGCTCTTACACAACAATGGCAGGAAAAAATAAACATTTTTCGTTATAGCAGTTGCCAACCATTAAAAAAAAAAAAACAGTAAAATTCTCACCACAACAATTACTTTTCTATTGCAAGGTTTTCACGTGAAAAATTAAATTAAATAAATAGTTTGACGAATTGACCTGACGAAATACACTTGAAAACAAATTGAATATTACGTCATAAGTTTCCTAGAGCAAGATTTTCGCATAAAAACTCAAAATAACAATAAATAGTTTGACGAATTAAAAAATATGTATATATATATGTATATATATTGCTTCATATTGGAAATATAGGGCAATTCCACAGAAAATCATTTTTGGGGGGAAATCAAATTTATAATATGTTTAATTTAAGGGTATGATTGGAAAACTTGATATTTTTATATTCTATAGGAAATCTTGATAGTCTATGGAAAAATCCTAATAAAAAGGCATTATAAATTACTGTTTACAAACTAAGTTAAGTACCAGGGCCGAAACTAAGGGGGGCAGAGGGGGCTGTGCCCCGGGTGCCAGAACGAAGGGGTGCCAAATGAAGGATTATACCTTTGGAATGGATCATTTTCTTCTGATGGACTGATGTCTTACATTATTATGGAACAGCTATTATAAATGAAGTGTTAGGTGAAGATGAAAGAGCAGTCGTAAAAAGTTAGAACTCTGAACAGAAAATCAGAGTTCTAACTTTTACGGCTGCTCTTTCATCTTCACCTGACACTTCATTTATAATAGCTGTTTTATAATAATGGAAGCCATCAGTCCATCAGAAGAAAATAACTCGGTTAAAGCGGAAACTTGGTTAAGCGGGACTCTACTGAATATTCCATTTAAAAAATGATCTTTGGACTATTTTTGTTGGTGTTCAGAGGGGGTTCATGACCCCCGTGACCTCCCCTTGGATCCGCCATTGTGGATTACGTAGTTCAGTATTACACATTTTATGGTTACATATTTTAAATCTTAAAATAATTTGGCTATTAGAAAATTAGTAAAATTGTCTTTGTAAATATACTTTGCGGAAGAGGGGGGGGGGGGGGCGCCAAAATCCATGTTTGCCCCGGGTGCAAAAAAGGCTAGTTTTGGCACTGTTAAGTACCATTATTGTCCTTGTAAAGTCATAATGTTACGTCAGTTACACAATAAAAGTTACGTCAGTTATGCGTGTAAATGCCATTTTTTCTTATTATTCAGAAATTAATTAAACAAGTTACTGTTATAATTTGGCATTACTTGGTGTTGTTGAGAACATTAAATCACTTTTTTTAACTGGATAGTTTTGATTAAGACCTCCTTATCATTTATCTAATAATAAGCTAGACGTAGCAGTGGTTGGTCTGTAGCCCCGAGCCCTACCTTGCCCCTTTTCGGTGTCTTTAATTTTTGTAATTTCTCTTTTAAATTTGTCTGGTTTCAATTTTTGATTTTTTTTTTCCAACCTGGCTTTCGCTAGAGTGTCTTTTACTCGGGACGTGGCTGGGGACCTATGAACCTTGCTTCCGCAAGAGTCGGAATAAGTAGAAGAATAAAGGGCTGCGGACGAAAAGAGGCCGCTCGCCGCGGCGGTTATATATGATATATGTGGAATATTTCGCACATCCTTTGAGCGGGCCTCTCTTAGCCAGACAGGAGGCGCCAGATCAGGTGATCTGTCTACAGAATTGATATTAAAAAACATTTTTTCACTTGTTCTTTTAGTTCAGTTTTATGGTAATAATGTAAAACTTGAGCGCAGTAAGTAAACTGCATTGTTTCTCTTGGTCTTCGGAAAATAGAAGAAATGTTGTTTAATTTTTAAAATGGAATTTATCTTGAGCATGAAAACGCTAATTTTTATTATGGCTTCTTATAGAAGAAAATAGTTGCTGAAATTTTAATTGTTTTTAGAATCATGAGTTCTAGAAGGAACAAAGAAAATAAAATGTCTTGATTTTATATAAATTAATTATCTTTGATTCCCAGCGAAGAATATATATATATATATATATTTAAACAAGTGATTTTCAAATATTAACCACGTGTTTCATCCATAAATATGTACATAGTGTAAATTTTGTATATAATTGGATTTCCAATAATATGTTCTAAAGGATTTCTTATTGGTGATTATTTACAAAAGAACACAAAAATAAAACATTTCGATTTTACTTTTCTTGAAACATAATACATGAAATTATGATCACTTTAACCTTTAACTGATGTCACACGGTCTCCCCAGACCCCGCGACTCCCAGCTGTAAACACTTTTACAGCTTTTTACTTTTCTGTACTGAAGTTAAATAATATGAATAAAATACTTTTTTCATGCAATTTAATTCACATGCTCCTAAGTACAACGATATTGTTAGGATAAAATTTAAGTAAATTCAACCATTTGAGTTAATTTTTTTATTCATTTTATTCGAGGGGTCTGAGAGACCGGATCACATCAGTTGTGTGGCAAATTTTAGTCACATCAGTTAAAGGTTAAAAATGATATAAATTCAAAATCTTGAACATTGCTCAATAATATATGATAACGGAATCTTGGTTTTGATAATTTTTACACTTCAATGAAAGCAGAAAAAATGTTTGTATATTTTATGTTACGTCAGTTACAAAGTTTTGAATTGCAATTTTTGGGACTCAAAGAGAGATTGAAATAATCTGCAGGTATTTGGGTAGTAAGACACTAGTAAGAACTAAGTAAGACACTATTAAGAAATATTTTAAATTGTAAAAATTTGTTCTAGCTTTATTAGTAAATTTTCTATATAGATTTGAAAACAAAATTCGATGATAAAATGTTACGTCAGTCACGATGGAATTGCCCTATAATGGACCTCAGCAGGTGAATATGTAACGTCATGTGAGATTTGAAGAAACTTATTAAAACATGATAAAACCCGACTATGGAAATATTAACATATTTTAACACTTTGGGGTTCTTTTAATTTGCTGTAGCCATTTTTAAACTTATTCTATACTAGCGAACATGCCCGGCGTTGCCCGGGTACGTCAAAAAACAGCAGGAATTACGAAAAAACTCTGAAAATCACAATAAGATATCGCGAAAAAATTTTTAATCGCTTCTCAAATTCTGAAAAGAGAAAATATATATATATATATTATGTTCGAAGGTTGCAAGTTGATTCCTTTCACTAATGTGGAAAAATAGTAGCAAATCGCTAAAATACACTAAAAATCACCGAAAAATTCGAAAATTCCTATACGAAATCCGAATAAACTTTATTGAAATGAGGGCAGAATGTACTTTAGGTCAAAAATGGAATGTCAAAAAATTGCAGCAGATCGCGAAGAAACGTAAAAATCGCATTAAAAATCACAAAAAGTTCAAGAATCACGAAAGTCAAAATTTACTATAATTGGATAAAAGTTTCAGTCCAAATACAGTTCCTTTGACCTGTGGGCTCTCTTAAAATTTATGTTTTGGAAATCAATCTAGGCATTAGATCATGTTACTTTTATTCATAATTATTAATTTACTTGGACTCCCTTAAATATAATTAACATAATCCCTTAAGTTAATATTAGTTTTTGTTGCATTAAAATATCTCAATTTGTTGATTTTCTGTAAGCAAGTAAACCCTATTGTTTTACATTGGAAGTCTATCGGAATTTGGCGAAATATTAGAGATATCGGCAAGTTTGCGTCACTTTTGGCGACTCATTTTGGTCGCCAAATATGGCGAAATATCGCCAAGTTGGCGACAAACTTGGCGTTATTTGGCGACAAAACTGGATCCCCCCTTATATGTATGGACATGCATTACATGCTGTTCAATAATCGCATAAAAAATTTGCTAAAAATTCCAAAATCGCTGCACGAATTCCGAATAAACTTTTATGAAAAGAGAACAAAATTTACTACATTGGGTTAAAAGAAAGAAACCGCATTCTTTTTCCTAATGTGGAAAAATCGAATTAATATAATCCCTTAAGCTAATATTAGTTTTTGGTCCCGGGTTCGATTCCTGGCTCTGGCTAATTTTTCCCTCCAGTTGGGTTTATTGTATTTATTGTTTGTATGTCTGTATAATATTTATATATACCTTTAACTGTTGAATGCATGCGTTATTTATGTGTATGTTTATTTTAATATATATTGTAGTATGAGTGTTTTATTATAAATATTAGTTTTTGTTGCATTAAAATATCTCAATTTGTTGATTTTCTGTAAGCAAGTAATCCATATTGGTTTACAATGGAAGTCTATGGGAATTTGGCGAAATCTTAGAGATATCGCCAAGTTGGCGTCACTTTTAGAGACTCATTTCGGTCACCAAATGTTGCGATATACCGCCAAGTTGGCGACAAACTTGGCAGCATTTGGCGACAGAACAGTGTCCCTGTACAGCAACCTCCACATAGGTATGGAAATGCATTCAATGCTGTTCAATAATTGCATAAAAAATTCGCTAAAAACTCAAAATTCGCTGCAGGAATTCCGAATAAACTTTTTTGAAAAGGGAACAAAATTTACTATATTGGGTTAAAAGAAAGAAACCCAGGGGTCATAGCATATAGGAGAAATTTTATTGTTCTTACCAGTATCTTTTTTCAATAATCTCCAAGAGGCATTTTTATAAGATATGCAATAGGAATATATCATGAAGATTATTGAAAAAAGATACTGGTAAGAACAATAAAATTTCTCCTATATGCCATGACCACTGGAAACCATATTCTTCTCACTTATATGGAAAAAATCGCCTCGAATCTTAAAAGTGCTAAACATCGCATAAAAAATTAAATTAAAAAAATCTAATCAAAAATCGGGATTCGAGGTGCAAAACTCCATATATAGACGTACCTTTTCCCCAAATTTTGTAGCTCTACGTGCAGCGGTCTCTTCAGAACACCGTCGGCACACTCACACACAAACTTCTTTCTTTATTATTATAGATACATGTGTGTGTGTATGTGTATATTAGAATTTTCACAAAAAGTTTAGCTCCCTAGAACTCATTCTTAGTGAAGAAACTGGGCTTATCTCTAATCTTGATTTAAGTTTTGTTGGTGAATTTAGTACTTAACTTCGAAATCTACCTCCGCCTGTAGGCTGACCCGGCAGGGATTTTTTTTTAAAATATTTTTTCTTTTTCTTAAATTCATTATGCTCCTTGAAGCCTTAAGCACCAACTATTCAAATTTAAAGTAGTTTTCAATTTAATGAAATGAGCAAGGCCTCCTTAATGAGAAAATGTCATCAATAATGATAAATAATTTCATTTTTTGCTGCAACAATGGAAATGACACGATTGCCACAACTTTGAAGAAAAAAAAAGCTTGTGCGGGCTCACCCACATATAAACAATTTTCAATAAAAAAAAAAAAAAAATATTAAAATTGGTTCAGTAGAAAACACAGGCCAGATGACTAAAAATCAGCATTGCTCTTTTTTTAATATATAGATTTAAATTAAGAAAAAACTAAAGAAAATCGTTGTCTGACTAAGTAGTGAAACTAACTTTTCACCCCCGCTACATGTCGGGAGGTCTCAGGGTTCCTACACAATTCTGGTAAAGAAATTCCCTGACCTTTTTCAATAAAAACTTGGCTTATATATTGTTGTAAAACCCACCACAACAGATAACTTTAATCTAGATAAATGTTTAAAAAAAAGTATGTGCTGTATGAATTGCCAATTTTTAATTATTTTTCATACTATGCTATAGATATATAGTCTGCATAAACTTTATATAAAAATTTTAGATTGGATGAATAATTAATTCAAATTTTTTTCATTTACAATGATAATCGAGATTCTGATGGAAAGTAGTACATCAAAAATTCCCTGGACTATTTCAGTTTTGTAAACAATTTATAATTGCAATGCACTCTATTCCTATATATATTTTTAAGGTCTATCTGTCAAAGTTTTGGATTCAGATGGACAGGAATGGTCAAGTCGCAGAGTGAGTCGTCTACAGAATCACAGAAACCCAATACTAATAGTTTTCAGCAGAGATCCCAAAACTGTTGGAACCGCACCTTCTCGAAGTAAGCTTTATTTAGTTTCTGTGCACATATAGAAAAATATAGTAGGAGGGTGTTAAAAAAAATTAATTTTTAAAATTGTGAACTCTCACCCTCCAAAAATGTTCTTCCTGTAAATATAAAACACCTTGAATTTTTTCAGAATTTAAAAAAAATATTTAGAGGTCCCCCAAGGTCATTGAGTTTATATAAAAATGGCTAAAATAATGTGAAATGCAACATTTTTTATTATCTACATTAAAAACTATTAATGTTCGAAGGACATTTTTTTTCATTTATGAAAGCTTCTTATGTATTGTTTCAAACCAATTTTGTATAAATTATGTTTTTGCTCTGGTAGGAAGAGACATAATATATTACTGAAATCAAGAAAAATGTGATTTTGCAGACATTTGTACCTTCTTTCTATTTATGCACAAAAAGTGAACTTAGGTTAACAGTCATCTTACAATTGGTAAATAAAACCAATGAAGAGGAATGTTTTAAAGCTATCACATATTTATTTACACATTCACACATTTTTTATCAACTACATTTCAAAACGATTTTGGCGATTGCATTTTATAGATTTCTTTCTGTGTATCCCTATCTCTACGACTTGTAACAAAAACTGTTCTTGCTCTTCGTTCTTTGTTGAACATCTAAAGTCATGTATGAATAACATAGCTTGTTCAGCAACACCATTTAAACAAGGCAAGTTTTAAGCAAATGTTGCAGCTTTTTTATAGGATGGCGTTTTTGGTAATTTTTGACTGGTACACTGAGGAAGCGATCTTCAATTTTAGCCATTTCAAACAAACTGTTAGAAATACACAAATCACCCAATTTGAGAGAAAGTATTTCTAATAGATGTGAATTAGAACTACTTTCTTTTTTCATGTTCAAAACAATCTTTGATTTTTGCTCATCAGAAAAAAAGATCTGAATATAAGCTAACAAGGAAGGTCTCCATACGGCATACTCAGAAAAATCTGAAAAAAATACAGAATGTTCTTCTCTCATGGGTATATATGTTTATAAAGAAATTTTTGGCAGAACCTCGGTAGAACGTCCGTAAAAAAATAATGAAAATTTCGCTTATTTGGCGACTTATCACCATTTGGCGAAGAAATTAAGTTAAAAAAAAATACGCTTGTCAAATACTCTTTAAGGAAAAAACTTTTTATGTTGAATTTGTTTAAATAAGTTTAATTTAAATAGCTTTAGCTTTGTCATTTCTAGTTTGTTTTAACTATAGTTTTGTCATATATATTTATATGTACTTATAACGAATTTTAACTATCATATTTTACTATTTAAAACAAAATTTAAATTGATTAAAATTGTTCCAAACTAAAAAATATGCTGTCGATTCAACTTTGTTGCTATGGAAACAGCTATACTAAACCTCCGTATGGAAATGTATTACGGCAGTATTATTCATCTGGCGTTAGTTATTTTTATAACCGATAAAGCCGTTTAAATTATAAAAAATGTGGATTGGAGAATAAAACAATGGCAAAATTTCGTTCAAATCGGCAACAAGCATAATACAAAATGTAATAATAATAAAAAATTCTTTCATGGTTTATGTTTAAATTCATTAAATACCGCATATTCTCAAAATCAATTAACAAACAATTTTCAGATTCATTAAAATCGTTTGCTTTTGGCAAGGAAAAGTGCCGCTCGCCAAATTGCGTGCCGCTTTCGTCTTTTAACGCCAATTATTCGAAAGTATTTTATTTTTTTACAGATTTTCTACTGTAATTCTGCCGCTAATTTTAACTGATCCTTTATTACATACATGAGTACTTTCACTAGCATTTTTTTCAACATATTCTGAGTATGCCCAGTATGGAGACCTTCCTTGTAAGAGTTGCAGTTCTCCACTCGCATACCATGAATGACATAACATTGTTTTTAATCCAATATTGCCTAATTGTTTGTCATATTCTTTCAACCTTTGAATCAGTGAAACATCATTAGGAGGAGCATCAACTGCAGATCGGCAAGTAAACCAAGTCTGCAAATATAGACACACAACAAACCGATTAAATCGTTGCATACCTTGAAACTCTCAAGCAGTTAATACTATTGTGCTTTCATTTCCATTAAACAATAACTTCATTTTCAAGGAATAAATGGCTTTTGTCACTTAGCGAGCTCGGTGAAGAGCACCTGGTTTCTGAATGGTAAATTGAATGTCTAATCCAATCATTAATGATGCAAAATTTAAAATTTCTTTGTAATCTTCCCTAGGTAGTTTTGTAGCAATTTTTACGTGATCAGAAGTAAAAGTTTTTAAACTGTCGGAGGCTGTTATGATGGATACAGATTAACTTTTTTGGTTCATGGTGGTTGAGCTTAGACAAGTTTTGTCTGAATCTCTTAAATAAAAAGAGTTCAGGCCCAGTAGATTGTACAAAACAGAAAACACACGCTAAATGCATCAGAAAGTAGAACTTCAAACATGTGATGCTGACATGCTATCCACAAGAGGTTTCTACCTATTTTTTGCCCAAGAATTGTACATGCTACTTTGAATCTTTCACTATTTGTATGGGTTGTATCGAAACACATGCCAATTACTCGAGATTTACATTTCCATGATTTTAAGAGCTCAAAAACAGCATCAGCTGATACTTTGCCAGTTCTAGACAATATCTTAGAAACTTGAAGAATCTGACTACTTTTATCTTGCAAAGAAAAAACTAGTACCGCTAAACGATCAATCTTTCCTGCGCTTTTTGATGACAAATTGGCTAACAGTTTTCCACCCCAATGAGCAACTGACTTTGATGCTTCAAACTGTGTTTTTAATTGTTGAACAGTTTCTTGGCGAAGATACAGGTGTTCCTGAGGAGCAGTACCTTTTGAAAGCTCTATGGATTTTTACAAGTGGGTCAGACGCTGTGGTAGAGGAAGAGCAATCTTCTTTGTTTATTACAGATACCATTATCATTGTGGAACTTCTAATGCTGGTGTTAGTTCAATCTAAAACAGCAGCAACTTTTGGAGTAATAATAGCTCTAACTGCAGAGCTTAGATTTATTACCTTATGGTTTTGTATTATCATCTGAATGTACCACAAATTCTTCATCAGAAGTTTCTTCAGAAGATTTATTGGCTTCATCGATATCCAAAACCGTAGACTGATAAATAACCAATGAAACTTTCCATTAACACCTGCTGGAGCTGCTATTTATTATTAATATTAGAAACATTGTAGTACATGATATTAATTTAATCAAATCCAGCAAATTAATAAAGATTGAAGAGCATTAGATGAGTAATGATCCGGAAAATGAAATATGGTCCTCAGATAGATTTGTATAGTTATAAGTTTTTATTAAAAAATTTAACAAAAGCATAGCATTAAATGAAATCATTGTTAAACATGATAAAGTGTTCGTAAACAAGTCTTAGGATAAAAGAATTTGTAATAGAAGTGTGGTAGAATTCTGCAAATTAATTAGAAATTCAAATTTTCCATAAATTCCCTATTTTCTATTAGCTTGGGGGACCCCTAAACCTTTGTGAAATGACTTGAATTTTTTTTTTTTTTTTTTTTGTAATATCATATTATGACAGAAAGAACATTTTTAAAATGCGAGACTTTGCATTTTCAAACTTTTTATTTTTCTGGCCTCTCCTGGGACACCCTAGAGGGCACTAGTAATTGACCACCTAGTAGAAATTTCTTCAGTTTGTTTATTTTTTCCTAATGAAATTATTGACATTTTTCTACAGACTTCCCAAAATATTAATTAAGGTACAAAGATTCATAATCCATACACATTTCCCCACTTTCTGTTATAGAATTGAAATTATTTACACTATTAGTTAGAAAATGAGACTGCAACAATAATTGATCACTTCTTTTTCTGTGTAAAAATCAAAATATGAATGTTTGTATTAAAAACTGCTGCTAAGGGACAGATATCAAGTGTTCCAGAAGTCAGGAAACATTTTAAAATACTATAACTTTTAAAAAGGGATTTCTTGGGATGTTAGAGACATTTTCTAAAAATCAAAGTTAGAATATACACACATTATTTCTTGTTTCCACAATTGTTATATTTCACTGGTCAATTATTGGTACACTCACACCATATTATTCATTCAAGCTGTAAATTCGTACTGATATGGATACAATAATTATTATATTAATAGAAATATTATTGTAAAATCATTAAGAAAAGTAAAAGAATATTACTGAAAATGCTTAGATTCAATTTCAAAATTTAATATGTGTTAATATCTAATCTCATACCTGGGTGATGCTATTTTTTTTATACTTAAGTATGCTTTTCACCAATGCTTCTTGCACATAGGGTAGACACAAAGAAGGTATATAGTAATTCATTGCTATATTTACAGGTATTTATATTATAAAGAACAAACATATCTGTGTGTAACGCTGACGACATTTTGTAAATGAAAACACATGCCGATGAAATTTCATTACTGCAATTTTTTAAAACTTCTAAAGATAGTACATTTTCAATTTTTACACCATCGTACAGAAAAAATCACTTTCAAATGCAATTTTTTAAAAAACTATCTTAACCGATTTATTATGGTTTTTAAAATAAATTTCATGCATAAATTTTTTAAATCTAATATCGCATGCCGGCTCTATTACGGAAGAATTAAATTTTCACTTAAAACAATATAAACAGTTTAGCATTTGTCTCTGGCTAATTTTCCATACAAAATTAAAACTTCAATAAATAAAAATAAGAATATAATATACTGAAAACAAAAATTTAACTGCTTTCCTTAACAATTTTTTTGAAAAAAATTGCAAAAAATCACATATTTTGTAGTCACATCTTTGCATTTCATCATTATATTTCACAACACAAAACTTGCAAAATTGCCAATCAAATATTATATATAATTTATTATATTATATAAGAATATTTTCTTTCTTTTTAAGCTTCAGGTTGAGTAAAAACGTGATAAAACAAATCATAGTGACAAATTATACCACGCCCAAGTTTTTTTTTTTTGGGATAATAATTGTAATATATACGAACCCAAGATAACTCGGGATAATCAGGGAAACAGTTAATATATACCTACCAAACAATTTAAAATTTTACGCAGCCAAATTGGGGATAATATGCCTTTTGAAATACAATTTGTTTGAAAACAGTATCACATTTTACTAATTAGGAGTCTAATGCAGGTCACACGCTGAAAAAAAACAAGTCTAAACAAAGGAGAAAGCCATTTCAAACCTGTTTTTTTTTTTTTTTTCCGAAATCGAGCAACAGGTTGCATATGTTGTCATCTCAGTGTGAAAACTGCCTTAAAAAGTTATAAAACAAATTTTTAAAAAAGTGAAACAAATGCCGGGAAAATAATTTTCTGCCTTACTTTCGTACTTCTTTAACCTTTGAATTTTGTATAAACCTAGGGTAAATGTATAGTAAGCGCTGAAAATGTTACACAAAATGTAATAATTGCACTTTTGTTTTCTTTTAACTTTAATTATCTGTCTTTTTGTGGAGAAAAGCGGGCATTTACACACATAATCCTTTTGTAAGGAGAATGTAATGTAATGTTTATCAGTTTTTTAAATAAATTATGAACTTATTTAGACAGATTCCTTCGATGATATCTACATGCAAGTTAATATTAAATGCTAAAGAAAATAGGATATCGATTATATAAGAAATTTTCAGTAAATTTATTAGAGCAGATGATTTTTTAATTTCTTTTTTGTTACCTGTCATCCTGTTAGTAGAAAAATGCAAAACAAAATTATTTATTTAAAAAAAAGAGGAAAGAGTTAATCATATTTACTTATTTATATATTATTATATACATATTTACTTATTATGTAATTTTTTTTTATTTTACTTTTAGCACCATTTTTGTATTGGAAGTGTATTTTGAAAAAAAGAAAAAAAAAATGCACATTTTTTATTTTTAAATAATTTATAAAATGCAAATTTAAAAAATTTAATTTTCTTTAAAAGATTCAATTTTTATATTGTCGTACAGGGGGAAAAAAATCTACTTTCAAATACAATGTGTTTGAAAACTATTTCTCAGTTGACTTTTTAAATAATTTCCATGATATATATTTTTAATTTATCTTCTTGTAGATAAAGGCATGGGACTTAAATGATGAAGCAATATGCCAAGTTTTATACTAGATATGCTCAGCAACAGAGAATGCAAACATGGTAGAATCAGTATAAGCAGAAATGCAATTCCCTTTGAGTGACACATATGAACCATTTAAATCACATCTGCGGCAAGTTTGATGCAAATGAAAGTACGATGGTTGAACTGAAAGTGTCCACACTAAAAGCATTTATGGGCACTGAAGCAGACTGCAGATCATAATGTGTGAAACTATTTATAAAAATTTTCAGATTGGTTACATCCATGATGTATCGCTTATGAGGGTATTTCAAAAATTTAAAGGGCTAAAGAGAATTTAATGACTTATAGACAGTGACTGACAAAAGTTGAAAATTCTTAGGAGCCAGCTTGAAGAATCATTCCGACATTAACGCAATCACTGAAAAATGGAACATTGTCTACTAATAATTGTATTCGGCTATTTTTGAGTGACCCATGTGTCATTTTGCAGTGAACAAGTTAACTATTCAATTAAAAAAAAAAAAAAAAAAAAAAAAAAAAAATGAGCAAAAATTTTAAGAAAATACTACTTTTACATTGTAAAAATTAAACAGAAACAAACTATTAAATTAAACATTAAAACAGTAGACAAATTAATGTCCTTACCTTTAATTACCAACAAGAAATTATATACATAAATTGACAATGTCTTTGAGAATTTGATTAGAAATACCATTTGTCATTTTTTGTGAGATATATCTGACAACTACCCATTTTGGTACATTCTACTTAATGAAACATCATTTAATATATTTTTTTTTCATTTTCTGCTGGAGCATTTTTAAGGTTTTCTAATCTAAGCAGTGCTCTTTCAACATGCACTTTAGTTTGGCTTAGCAAAAACTCTGATTTCTGAAAAATTCGGCAGAGTTATTGTGCCGGTATGGTGTATTTTCTTCCATTGGAAATAATTGCGCAATTAAAAATAAATATTTTCGCACATGGAATACTTTTGACTAAAGGAAAAAAATAGAATTATTAAGTAGATAAAAAAGTTAGTCGCCAAGAAGAATTTTTTTAGTCGCCCGAGGTTTGTCGGACCCTACTTATAGACGAACTGCTAAAAATCAATATTTGTATTTTATCATTATCCCATATTGTATAATTACCTACTGTATGCTTTCATCATATAATAATTCAGAATAAATTTTGTGCTATACAACCAATTATTTCTATTGTAAATTTATCTTAATAATCAGTAATTTTCTGAAATAAATCTAATTTTGCATCAACATAATATAATAATCTAAAGGATAAATTTAAACTTTCTGCTCTGATTGATAAAAATAAGAGAGTGGTCGACATACTCTTTTCAGACATTTAAACAATAGGAATACATGTAAGGCAAGTAAACATTTTTCTCAATTTGTTTTACCATTTCACATAACACACATAAGGAATGTACACATGAACATTTTTATGAGCCAAATAAACAAAAACCTGCTTATAACATTTATTCTATTGTTAATATTTAAAATTTCTCTTCTACAAAAATAATTATACATGAAAATTTTAAAAAATAACTAAAATTGTTCATAGAGGCTTCTTTATTGAGGCAGTAATGATTTACTAGGATTAAACTATAGTAAAAAAAGAAACTGGCAAGTCTGCAGTGGCTTCCAAAAATAGCTACATTGTTACCAAATAATTTTCTTTTACAGAAATACAAGGTAGTAATTCAGTTCAAATGATTTCTACAAAAGAAAGCCAAGCACAAAAAGACACACCAGAAGCAGGAAATTTAAGAAGTGCACGCTCTGCTTCTTTGCAAGAAGATGAACTTTGTACAAGACATGAACTCAGGGTGGATTTTGACAAACTTGGTTGGTCATCATGGATTATTTCACCAAAATGGTACGATGCATTTGTATGCAGTGGGGCATGTGCCTTTCCTTTGGGACAGAACCAAAGACCATCTAACCACGCTACAGTACAAAGTATTGTACATGAACTCGGATTAACAGAAGGAGTGGGTGCTCCTTGCTGTGTCCCAACTGAATTGCACCCTGTAAGCTTACTGTATTTTGATGAACATTCAAATGTGGTTTTGAAGCAATATGATGATATGGTTGCAGCTGGATGTGGATGTCAATAAACATGTACAAATAAATATTTATATAAATTTGTGAAATAAAAATTTTATTTTCAGTTTTTCTTTTTTTTTTCATTTTTAAAACCCCATATTTTTCTATATATCAAACAGTTTTATCATTTGTTAAAAGATATAACAGATACAAGATGTTTTGAAGTGCATATAACTAAAATGAAAAATCAACATCTGAAGATGGCAAGCCAGATTTTGCCAAGTATCAGTACACTGTTAAGAAATTAAAAATAAATAAATAAAAAAGGAAATTTTCTAAATATCTAAATGACATTCAGTTCGGCAAGTAAGTTTATATTATTTCATCTTAATCTTTTATGTTCCAAATTATGAATTAAAACATATACAACTTCAATAATCTCTCTCCTCAACTTAACTATCCAAAGATGGATTAGAAAATTTATGTAAAAGTATAAAACTTAAAAAGGATTGTTCATCAAAAGTGGATTATTAAATTGAGAGTAATAGGTCTCTCTGACTTTTTTTTTTTTTTAAACCTTTTAATTCTTACAAAATAAGTGTATATACAAGTAGGAGACCACTAATCTGTACAGCTTGGTTCCAAGCATTTTTCAGATTAGACTTTTTGCATATAACAAGTCATGTGTATTTAATATTTGTTTACACTTAATTTATTCATATTTTGGGCAAATTTAGACTGTTAATGCTTAAAATAAAGAAATTACATACTTCAATTCATGAGTTGAAATAAGATTCATTTAAAAAATAATTTATTGATTTTTATATTTGTAAAAATATCATCAATAGTTGTTTGTATTAAAACATGTGGTTTATGTTTCTATATTGTATCTTGCAGTCTTTTATAAATAGCCATACTTAACTTCTAAACCAAAAAATCTTGCTTTTATAAATTTAAATATGTTTTATCAAATATTGTTAATACATATATAAATATTAAATGTGAATTTATTGATATTTATATTAATTAATATCGATTAAGGAATTAATTGCTTGGTTTTTGAATAAACTGTTTTGTCTCCAATTCAACAAATTGTAATTAGTTCTAGATGAGAGAGAATATTTTCTAAGTACTGTAAAAGCACTTATTTTCGCGAGCCGTAATTTTCGCGAAAATGAAGATATTGGTGATTTCGAGAGCTGAAAATTTCGCGAATTTTACATGAACAGAAACGAAAGTTGAAAATCCCGAAACTATCTAAATAGAACACCTTTTGCATAAGGCATTTTAAGAAACTTCCTTCTGTCCAAAAGTTCGTTCTATTAATTTTATTATTGTTTTTATTCAAGAAATAGTTGTATAGTATTCAAGAAATAGTTGTAAGTATTCAAGAATTTTTTGTATTTATCTCTTATTTAAGTAATTGTAATCATTAAATTTTGGATAAGTGAAAAATTTCTGATTTTTTATTATTTGAGGCAGAAAAAAAATATTTCGCAAGGTTTAAATTTTCGCGATAACGACGGGCTCACGAAAATCAAAGCCTCGTGAAAATAAGTGCTTTTAAAGTAAACATCTTTTATTAATACAAATACTTTTTTAAGAGTAAGGTTTTAAAAAGGATTTTTTCATTTATTTACCGTATAGATGATTAAATAAAATATTTTTATGCATACTTCAATTTTAAATTGTAAAAAATTAGTTACACTTATGTAAGATAGATATCTTAAAGCTGGGGGGAAAACTGAAAAATTTTCATCATTGGAAAATTATTTTTTAAAAATTAAAATTCTTTGTTTACATTCATTCATATAGGTGTTTGCGAATTACAGGCTTGCAGATTAGCAGTACTCTAATGTGTATATATAGGATGCAATATATAGGATGTGTATAATTCATAATTTTTCTTACCACAGTTTCTGAATAGTAATTTTTGTCTTTAATCACAGAACTTCTGCAACTAAGTAAGGCAAAGATTTCTATTTAGAGACTGGTGCTAAGAGATTAGAAATTGTGTATACGACACTTGTCGCAAAAGGGTTAAAATTCTTAATTGAATCAATACCTCAATTAAAAACATCAAATAACTAATTTTGAAAGACTTTTGTTAAATAGTTTGATGTATTTCTATAATTGTATGTTTTTGAATATATGTTGGATTATTCAAGCTATTGGTAATCAAAGTAGAATGTCCAAAAGAATATCTTAAAAAATTCATAAAGTAGCCAACACAAAATCATTTTATTTTCACAAAAAGTTGCATAATACAATTGACTACTATATAAGCATTATTTTACAGTGATACAAATGTTAGTGAAATGACAGAAAAAGATTGATTTTATTTGAATATGTCCCTGAAACTCAAAGTACATATATTTGAAATAATGTATGACTTAAACAAGTGCAAAAAAATTAAATACTTGGTGCAGACAATAAATAATACAAATAAATGATACTGTATGACTAAAATTACCAGAAAACTATGAATCACAAGATGCAAAGTGGAAAATAATTTATAGTTTTTAAACAAGCTGCCAAATTAAAGCAACTGACAACTAAATAGGCATTTCTTCAGTAATGTAAAATCAACAAAAATGACTGAATAAACAATTTGAAGATAGGAACAACCCTGGAACACAAACATAATTCCAGGTATTAAATGACTCAAAATAAGATGTGCAACTAAAAGCTGATGTTGTGCATAAACAATAAATAACACAAAATAAATGAGATTGATATTTAAAAAAAAGAAACTAAACCTTCAACCATTTAATATCAGATCTTTTGTTTCCAGCCTGATAAGCTGCCATCTTAAAAAAGCAAATATGTTTCTATGAACATAACTTCAGATTATACTAGAACTATGCTATGATGCTCACAGCAATTTGCTTAGTTGAAATGCTATCAGCATGAAATCAAGTACTTGGATTATCCCTAAATTAAATAAAAATAAATATGAAAATGTCATTCAGAACACTCAAGGTGCCAGTGTACATAATACTGTATTAAGCTTCCAAATCTAAACCTAGCCCAAGCTTGTGACCGCCTTGATTGAAACTTCTGCCGTCAACCATTGCAGATAAAGTCAACCGAATACCTAAAATAGTGAAAAATAAAAAAATATTAAATAAACAAATCCCAACAATAATAGATTTTATATCATCTAGAAACACTGATAAAATTAAACTGATAAATAAATATTCAGGATTTGCACTAGGACACAGAATCATGCAATTCACACAATACTTAAAAAAATCTCAACACTATTTTTCAAACATACCATAAAATCTTTGATTAGACTATAAAAATACAATCTTATTTATTTTCATATCAATCATGTAACCCGACTATTTCAAAAGCATCTAACACAAATTATTTAAAAGGATACCTCTCCCCTTTAAAACTGCAAAATTATTTCCTTGTGAATAAAAGATAATTCAACTGAAAATGTTACTTCTTTGGTTTGTAGTAAATTTCTGACAGAATATCTATATTTTAAATGCTTTAGCAGTTCTACATAATATAACACATTCAAAGTACCTACTTGGTTTGTGAATATCTTGTTTTTGCTTTTAAAATGAAAAGAGATATTTGTAAAAAGTTGTGCCCAGTTTAAAATAAATGGATTGACATACATGAATTATTAACTGTATTATTTAAAAAAATTGTTGCTAAAAGAATAATAAGACTTTGTAAAAAAAAAAAAAAAAACTATACAATGTAAGGTTGAGTATAGCTGTATATACTAGAAAAGTATGAATGGGTATACCATAAAAGTTCAAAGAGATATGAAGCCTAAATAATATTAAATATTGCTATTCTCTATAACCCTTTAAATATTTTCCTAATTTGTTTATGATGAACTTAATTCAATGTTGACAATAAAAGTTGTGCATATTTAAACTTCATCTGGCATTTCATAAAATTAAATTCAACGTAGTAATACTCTTTTCTTTTTATAGTGTAGCTAAAACAAAAACCTTGTTCAAAGTTTAATCTTCGCAATGTGCTAAGCGAGATTCGAAAGGTCGCAAAGTTGCAAAGCCACGTTTTTCCAGATAGGTTGAAAGATCCACTCAATGCAAATTAGTTACGAATCCCATAGTATTTGTGATTAATTCTAATTAAATTAGTCTGTTTTTACCAATTTAACATTCATTGCTTTTATACTGCTACTGGGCATTGCATTGCAGAAATATCATTAAAAATTATCTAGTCTGTAAAAGCCGATGATACATTGAGCATGCCGCCCCTGTCATTATATATGTCCAAGCCGCCCGTGTCTTTAAAAGTTAATATCTCGACTAATTAGCGACGATTTTTTTTCAAAAATCATTATTAGACTTGCCAAGTTCTGAAAACCAAATATCAAGAGATTTTATTTCAGAAATCAGGAGACTGTACAAGAAGATTTTTTTTAATAAAAAACTTATTTTTTAAAGGCAAATATGTTTAGTGCAAGTTTAATTTTAAACCGTGCTGGGTTATCATTGAAGATTAAAAAGAAGTACAGTACCGCACCGATTATCAGAACTCCAATTAACCGAACTTTCAATTATCCAAACAGCTTATTTCTCTCAAAAAAAAAAAAAAAAAAAAAAAAAAATTAAACCGAGCTTCCATTTATCTAGACAGCCTATTTCAGGGCTCCCAACACATTTTAGTCTCCTAAAAGTGGGAAAGGGGACCATTTATATTAAAAAACGGGGACTTTGGGGGACCATGTCTAAAAATACTGCACCGAGTTTTCCTAAATATGCAAGCGAATTTTTAAAAATGACCCCCCAAAAATATGTTAATTGGTTATCTTTATAAATATGGGTCACTAAAAAGTACACTCAGCTAAACATTCTATTGCAAGAAGATAGGAAGTATTCCAATATTTAGTACTCACATTGATAATTCTCCTTAAAGGAGCTTTTAATTTAAATTGATGCTTTATTAAGGGAAGACAAGATTGGGTGCAATCCTATAGGAAATATGAGAGCCTTAAGACCTGTTTTCTCGGAAAATACCCGACCAATTTTGATGAAATTTCGAATCCATATTCACTGGATTATGCTCAAGACTTATGGCAGACAGTTATTTTCTGCAACAAAACTTTTTATTTTAGAGCAATGGCACATTTTCAGAAATTTTATAAGATTTTTTATAAACTGTCTGACACATATATATGCTGTTATCTTATATTTATACTCTACCTACTCTACCACAAATATAAATATATTATATATATATACCAAAATTGCTCAAGTACTTTATGAGATAATGGGATTTTTACTTCAAAAAATACAATTTTTAAAAACAAATATTCACAATTCTTGCTCTTTGCGAATGACAAATTGAGTTTTCTGATTATGTATCGACAGAACAGACGCTGGAAGTGTCGATAGCCAGTCAAATGTTTGTACATCTTTTTAAAACCTTCTTATTGTTCAATCAAAAGATGCAAACTTTTTGTATTTTGTTTTGTGTTGAACTGCGACTTGTATTTTTTGAACTTGCACTTTGTGTTACAAAATGACAAAGCCTAAAAGTGTTTATGAGGAAAAACAAAAATGGGTGAAATCATAGGGGGGAAATGTGAGCTTTAAGACCTGTTTCATCAGAAACTACCAGACCGATTTTGATGAAATTCTGAATTCCTATTCAGTAAATAATGCTCAAGATTTATGGCAGACAATTTTTTTTTCTGTAACTAAAACTTGACTAAAAGTTCTTATTTTACAACAATGGCAATTTTTCAGAAATGTTTTTTTCTGAAACTAATTAAAAATTTTTAAAACTGTCTGCCACATATGATCTTATATTTATGCTCTACCAACAAAATTTTTTTATCGAAATCACTCAAGTACTTTAGGAGTTAATGGGGTTTTTAGTTGAAAAGTACAATTTTTCGAAAAGCTACAAAACTTAGACACTTCTAATTTGTGTGAAGTTCTTGGAGTGTTTTATCAAACACATGATAACTACTTGGAAAAAGTTTAGTTACATATAATAAATGAGTATAAAATGATAGAGTAAAATTTATGTGAGTGGATGTGGCGTCCCAGTCGTGTCTTCCCTTAGTGTGAGTAGGTGTGGCGTCACAGTCTTGTCTTCCTTTGAATTTTTACAATTATTTCTAATGGTCAAAAAAAAAAAAAAAAAAACTGGGCATACCAATTGATTCAGGAAGGTTCAAAGAATTTTTTAAGGCAATGAAAAAAAATATCATTTTTTTCAAAGAATTTCACTGATGACTTCCCTTAATATTTATAACAGCAAAAAAATGATTTGCGATAAAATATAAACACTAAAATTAATGCATCTAAGAAAATATCAAATCAATTGTTAACAGAGTTGCACACTAGTAATGACAAAGTATAATGCATTTCTTTGAATTTAACACAGAGTAACAGGATCAATCAGTGAATAAATAAAAAGAAAGTGCCCAGATAAACTGATGGCATTGAGCTCGCAGGCTAGTCACACTAATTGTAAATTATACTCTTATTTCAAAGAATAACGCCCCCCGAAAAATAAATTAAGGATGGCATTAGCCCTTTCCCCGCCCCCCACACACGTGTTTCACATCTTTGTACTTAACCAATGAGCTTCCAAATCTCATCAGGGAAGTGCCTTTTCAGAATAAACTGGTATATTAAATATGAAGCAAATCGGATAGAAAAACCCATTTATCTAAATTAAGGGGGGTATTAGCCCCCCCCCCCATTTTACTTAACCAATGAACCTCCAAATCTAATCAAGGAAGTGCCTTATTAGAATAAACCGGTATACCAAATTTGAAGGAAATCTGATAGAAAATCCCATTTATCTAAATTAAAAGGGGTATTAGCCCCCCGTTTCCTCCTTTATATTTAACCAATGAACTTCCAAATCTAATCAGGGAAGCATCTTATCAGAATGTACCTGTGTACCAAATTTGAAGCAAATGAGATAGAAAAATTCATTTATCTAAATTAAGGGGGAGGGGGTATTGATCCCACTCCCCCCCCCCCCTTTAGACTTAAACAATGAACCTTCAAATTTAATCAGCGAAGTTCGTTATCAGAATTAACCGGTATACCAAAATTCGAAGAAAATCAGATAATTCTGCATGAAAAACCTATTGATCTAAGTTAAGGGGGGGGGGGGGGGGGATTAGCCCTTCGTTATACTTAACCAATGAACCCTCCAAAACTAATCAGGGAAGCGCCTTATCGGAATGATCCTAGAAAAAAAATTTGAAGCAAATCAGATATTTCTATCAAGAGTTATCACGTTACGTACATACAGAACCGGCAGGCACATTAGCTCTCAGGCTTTGACAGCCTGTAACTGGAAAGAATTCCAATTACAATGTTTTAGCTTGCTATAGTAAAATGCAATATTTGAACTGTTTTAATTTTTAGAGTTTGAGTTTTGCAGCAATTTTTCCACATTAGTAAATTTTTTCCAGCCACAGAAAGGGGACCACTTTCCAAAAAGGGACTTAAGCTGGGGGGGGGGGGGGACCATTTCGGAACCCTGCATATTTCACTCAAAAAAATCTTTTAATGATGAGATTTAAGATGAAAAAGAAATTGAAGAAATGAAAATGAATGCTTTGAAAACGACCCAGGTCCATCCCATAACGAAGCCTTTGAACGTCTGGAAACAGCTATGAACTTTAGGATTTGAGAACAGCCTTAAATTATAATCTCTGTAGTTCAGAGAATGATAAAAAGAGAAAAATAAAATTTTAAATGATTAAAAAAAAAAAAAATCAGTTTTTAAACATGCTAGCATGAACTGGTGCTGCCAGTCATAAGCCTGGATAAAGTGTGAAGGTTTTAGTAGTCAGGAACATCCCTTAAATTGTCTGTCCATTTATCCGAACTAGGGTCAGTCCCGAGTTGTTCGGATAATCGGCGCTCTACTGTATATCACTTTTGAACAAATAAGAAAAAAATAACTTCCTAAATGTAGAACGAACTTAAGACTGATATTTGGGATGTTTTAACATATAGACATTGTTTCCCTAGACAAATAAAACTATAGTGAAATTCTTGAACAAGTCTTAATATAGACAAATTATTGATAATAATCAAAAACATCTATAGGAACAGTCACATTGTTTTAAAAATTCATGCTTTATATAATCAATTCAAACGTAGTTTAGCACATAATACTATTATTGATCAGTGGTACTAAGGAACAGGTATACTACCTGCATTGAAGTTTTTATCTCTCAACTGAAGTACACTTAAGAGTAAAATAACAGAATATTAAGCCATATGTAAGAAATCAGGAGAAATAGGTCAAAAATCAAGAGTATGGGAAAACATTTGAAAATCAAGAGCCTCCTGCCAAAATCAGGAGACTTGGCAAGTGTGCATTATCAACAACGCTTTTATACTTCTGCTACGATAGGTACCCCAACACCTTCACTGAATGCCCACAAATCGGTAATTTTTTCATAATTTTAGTTTAAGTAGATTCGGAAACAGAGAGGGTGGAGGGAACATATTTTTGCACTACCATTTCGACAATATCTCTGAAAAGATAATAACTAAAATTAAAAGAAATGCATAGCTGCCAACTTTTACACTTTTCTGTTACCACTAAAATTTTATAGTAAATATTTCCTTATTTAATCTGCGAAATCTCATGATTAAACAAGGCGAAAATCTCTATTACATTTTAGTGGTAGCAAAAAAGTGTAAAAGTTGGCAGCTATGGAAATGTATTTTTGAGTTCAGCATTACAAAAGCTTTTACAGGAAATCCCACACGATATACAAAGAATTTTTTTTTTTTTTTTTCAAAGTAACTAATAGCCCTCTAAATTTTTCATAAATATATTTGTGAATGTTTAAAAATCTGTAGTCTTTATTACTTTTCCCAATTTAAACTTTCAACGTTCCATAGTTTACAAGTAAAATGGCTGTGACAGACAGACACAGGAGTGATCTTATAATGGTTCTGTTTTTACTTTTTAAGTGCGGAACCCTTAAAAAAAGGACAAGGTGCTTCTGATGGAAAATGGGCACACTTTTCAAGTCACAAGAATGAATCAGTTTTTACCATGCAAACTTTTTAGTACAAAAGATAGTAAAGGTGCTATTTTTTAAATCAAAGGACAGGCTGGGTGCAGTACCCTCCTGAATCTGCTTGGGAGAAACTCTGCTTGTATAACTCTGTTGCATGTCACAATTCATTACCTCTAATAGCATTTTCACTCATTTCGTGAATGCGATAACTATACTACCCAATCAGTAATATTTTTCTCTGAAAATTCCTTTACATTATAGGTCAAAATTAACATTTTTACCCACTGGCCAGTACACTGATTTTTTTCACTGGCCAGTTTTTTTTAACCACTGGTCAGTAACAAAGTTATGTACGTTCCATACAATATTGCGTTTTTTCTAACTATCAATGTTGTAATTTACTAATACATATTACTTACCATTCGATATAATTACACTCAACTGAAAAATTTTATTTTTACTATTAATTGCAATGAAATAAATTCACAGGACATTTTCAGAAAGGTTACAGCAGAGGGGGACCCCCCCCCCGGCACTAACCAATATGCATTTTTCCGCGACCATTTTACGAATTTCGCGATCTTTTGACGAAATTCATGTTTCTTTGTGACCTTTTACAAAAACAGCGTTTTTTTTTGCGATCTTTTGGCAAAGCGTTTTTTCGTATTTTTTTAGCGAAATTTAAGGTGTTTTTTTTGCCATTCTTTGAAAAATTTTGCAATTTTTTTTCGAAATTTTTTGATGAAATTTGCATTTTTATGCGATCTTTTGATGAAATTTGCGTTTTTCCGCGATCTTTTCACGAAATTTGCGTTTTTTTTTTTCATGATCTTTTGACGAAATTTGCGTTTTTATCGCGATCTTTTGATGAAATTTGTTTCTTCCGCAATCTTCACGAAATTTGTGTTTTTTCCGCGATTTTTTGACGAAATTTGCGTTTTCTCCGCGATCCTTTCACGACATTTGCGTTTTCTCCGCGATCCTTTCACGACATTTGCGTTTTCTCCGCGATCCTTTCACGACATTTGCGTTTTCTCCGCGATCCTTTCACGACATTTGCGTTTTCTCCGCGATCCTTTCACGACATTTGCGTTTTCTCTGCGATCTTTTCACGAAAGTTGCGTTTTCTCCGCGATCTTTTCACGAAAGTTGCGTTTTCTGCGCGATCTTTTCACGAAAGTTGCGTTTTCTCCGCGATCTTTTCACGAAAGGTGCGTTTTCTCCGCGATCTTTTCACGAAAGTTGCATTTTCTCCGCGATCTTCTCATGAAATTTGCGTTTTTTCCGCGATACTTTGAAGAATTTTGTGATTCTTTTTCGCGATTCTTTGACGAAATTTGCGTTTTTTACGTGGTCCTTGGCGAAATTCACGTTTTTTCGCGATTCTTTGACGGAATTGGTGATTTTTTTTTCTGCGAACGATTGACGAAATTGATTTTTTTCGGCAACCATATCGAAATTAGCGATATTTTTATGTCCGAATTTTCGGACTGATGATCGTTTTTTTTTTCCGGAACAGATTGCCTTAAATTTTCGGAAAATTCGAGACAGAATCACCCTTGCTACTTTCTTTTCTTACGTTCGGGACAATCGCCGATCTGGACGCCGCAAATTCCGAATGAATTTCACCCCTTTCCTCCCTGGCATCGATCTTTCAACCATAGCTTTTGGCGAGTGGTGCTCATTGAATTTGGCGAGTGAGGACAATAAAGTTAATCGCCACATTTTAAGTGTTACTTGATGCCTGGCGAGTGCTAATTTTGTGCTATACTTTACATGTAAATAAATTTAAAAAAGCTTAGAAAAATTAAACTGATCACATTATTACAATTGCAGACTGGAAATGCAGTTCAAAACACTAACGTTCGTAGCATTTTCTGAAAAATCTACCTTTATTATTTTTTTTTTAAAGGAACAAATTGTTTGATTACACAGTTTCTGCAAAAAAAGCACTTGGCAATTTTTGAGAATAAAATTAAATAAAAAATGTGTTAGAAAGTAGGTAGTTTGGGATTTGAAAACAGACTTAAAAGCAAACTTTCGCTTTGATTCATAAAAGGGAAACTTTTGCTAACAATTGCTTCAAAGTGACATCATTTTCATCTATTTTTTTTATCACGTCTGTTTCAGGATTAAAATCTATGAAATACAGAATATTTCTTATTAAAATATGTACAGAAAAAGTTAGTCTTTTGATTTTATCTTCTTGAATTCTACATCAATCTGCATAAATATTTTTTTTAAAAAATTATCCTTTGATCATTAACATAAAAAAAAGTAATGATATCAATACAAATACCCTTAACAGGTTAAAAATTTGTGACACAACACTGCTGATAATTAATTGAAAAAATAATTAAAGTTATGTATTGTTTAGATGTGTGAATATTTTAACCAAGCCAAAAATAATTTAAATTGAATTTTAAAACAAACATTTTAAAGACCAATCAAGGCTTTGCTTAAATTTTATAGCGTATCTTCTAAAACTCGTATTTTGAATTTATGAGAGATGCTGATGAGAAAGCATCAGCGAATAATTTTTTATACATCATTTCAGTAGATTAATTTTAACACAATTATTCTAATTGGTAAATAAATCATATGAGATCTAAATGTCCAATTGGGAGCAAAATGTCCAGAACCGGGATTCGAACCATGAAATCTTATCTGAAGCTGGTAATTCTCTGCCATCTGAGCTATCACGGGCGAATCTGGAGGATCTAATTCACCCAGCTAACCTTATTGATTACAGCATCTGGTCTGATATCTGAATCAGCTCAACAGATTAAATCACGGGTAACCCCAGAAAATGGTGGAAACGTAATGACACTAGATTAATTTTAACACAATTATTCTAATTTGTAAAATAAATCATGATATGTAAATTTCCAACAAGGCAAAAAATGTCAGAATAAATCGCGATTTATTCTGTTGAGCTGATGCATTTGCATCTTCCCCTCCAATCCCCATTACTTTGTCAAAAGAGAGCACATCGAATAACAGTGCCATTTTTTATAATGCTAAATTTTGTTTATGATACATATCAGTCAGTTTTATCTTCACAAAAAAATTGTTATAAAATACATTTTGGATACTTCCTTTTATCACATCCGTACAGATTCCAATTAGATCACTTCATTAACATAAATAATAGAACAATAAGTAAGAACCAAAGTTGGAATTAATATAAATTGTTCATGTAAATTAAGATGGTGAGTGAGACTCATCATTGGAGTTGATGTAAAGAATAGTGTGGTGAGTGAGACTCACTGTTGGAGTGCAAAGGGTTAATTGTCAGTGACACAGTATGAATATTGTCAACTGCATTCTGAATAAAGGTATATCTAGCTCATAGTTGTTTAGATATGAATTGTGACAATTTCCAGCACTTCTCATCATGATATAATATTTCACAGAAATCAAAGCAAGTCTGTTGAAAATATAGTTATGATATCTTCATTATTGTTAAAGTAACAAACGGAAATGCAAGTTTGACGTCAAGTGAGATGAGATGAGATACACTGTATTTATGACTGAATAAGTGGATTGCGATTGCAGTTTCCTTTACAGAAATTGTCTGTCTTGATGTCTATTATCAACTCTGAAAGATTTTCTATTTTTTTTTAGAAACTTCCTTTTATGCAAAAAAAGCAAAAAACAGATTATTTACTAGATAATGTTCAAGAACTTGTATTTGTACATCATTAATTCCTATGAAAATTCTCATTAATGGTTAATTTCTTCAGTGATACTTAACAAACAGCAAATAAATAATGTAAAAACATTCTCTTTTATTTATATATGATTCTGTTTCTAATTATTTAATTTGGAATGTCCTTATAAGTTGACAGTTAAAAGTAGAAGTCATGTAAGGTTTTTAAATATATGTTTTAAAAAGTTATTTTTTTAAGTATTCGGTTCAGACGAATATTTGGCAGGCCGAATAGTTGGATGTTAGGCCAAATTGAATATTTGGTAACATGGCCGAATACCAAATATTTGGTGCATTCCTAATAAAGAGCTAAACATTTACTGGACAGAAACATATCACCTTTATGGAATTAAAACATAAGGTAAGTAAATGCAAATTTTAACAAAAAGATGTAACATACCTTCTCGTAATCTGTGAGAAATTCCCAAACCAATTTGGCTAGAATTGTTAATTTTTGCCTGAAATTGAAAATAAAAATTTAATTACTATTATAAATATACAAAAGTATTTTACAGTATACTTTTTATAGGAGCATTGACACTTTAAAACGGTGTTGTGTGGTTCAGACTTAAGAAAGATTTTATGCCAAATGATAACTAGTATGTTGTGGCCATCACAAAACTTTCTTCGATATAAATCACATCAATTAAATCATTTAAATAGTACAAGAAATTACACCAATTTAGCCCCAATTCGTATCAAAGTATAACTTCAGTTTAATGAAAAATCGTGCATTAGTTCTTGAGATAGAGCTACAGTGGAAATTCTGAAAATGTAGCATAGCAGCACCACCTGCCGAGCGATTTACATCAAAACATAAACAGCACTAACCGATATCAAGGTATACCTGAATCTGCAGTTTGATGAAAATTTGTGTATTAGTTATTGAAATAGAGCTATATATATTGGAAATTCTGAAAAATACAGCATAGCAGCACCACCTGTTGAGAAATTTGCACCAAAGCAAAAACAGCACTAATTCATATCAAGGTATACCTGAATCTGAAGTTTGTTGAAAATCCAAGCATTAGTTCTTGAGATAAAGCTATTTCGGAAATTGCAAAAAAACAGCATAGCAGCGAAACCTGTTGAGCGATTCACACCAAAATGAATAAAATGTCAATTCATGTCAAGGTCTAACTTATCCTGAAGTTTGATGAAAATTCGTGCATTAGTTCTTAAGATACACCTATAGTGGAAATTCTAAAAAATACAGCTGAAAAATACAGCACTTGTTGAGCGATTGAAACCAAAATGTATAAAATTTCAATTCACGTCGAGGACTAAGTAATTCTGAAGTTTGATGAAAATTTGTGCATTAGTTCTTGAGACACAGCTATTGCGGAAATCATAAAAAATGCAGTAAAACAGCCCCACTTGTTGAGCGATTTACACCAAAATGTATAAAACTTCAATTCATGTTAAGGACTAACTTCAGTTTGATGAAATTCCATGCATTAGTTCTGGAGATTGAGCTATTGTGGAAATCGTGAAAAATGCTGCATAGCAGCGCCACCTGTTGAGTGATTTACACCAAAATCTAATCAGCACCAATTTATATCAGGGACTAACTGAATATAAATTTTTATTAAATTCCGAGCATTAGTTCTTGAGATAGAACGCCCACAAAACTTGTCTCACATACAGACAGACAGACTCACAGACAGACATTTCGCAAAAACATGTTTTTCGGACTCTGACCTCTAAAACGTGTAAATCCATAGAAAACCGAAAGTCGAAAATTTTTATGAATCCAATACTTTCTTCTTGTAAAGATAGAAGAAAGTAATTAAAAACAGCATGAAAACAAAGTTGAAAAACTCTCATGCTTGTTTATGTATTAAAAATTGCTTCTGATTAGATATATTGCATATATTAGTTCTGTTTGAATATAATAAGATAAATGACGTCAGCATGTGCAAATGTAAATATTAAATAAATTTTATACATAGACATACTGAACAAAATGCTCATGTGTATGAAACATTGGTTGGTTGGTAGATTGGTTTAAACAGCATAAAAAAAAGTTTGAATAAAAACACAGAATTATATTTTAAAAAGTTATTTATTAAAAGCTTGTCATAACAGCAAGATGAGTGAAAACAACACAATTTAATGAAAAATGTGATAATATGTATAACTAAAACCCTTTAATAAAGTCAAAATAACACAGTTAAAAGACACAAAGAAAATCTTTAGAATTGAAATCTCTAAAATCTATAAAGTAACAATTGTTAAAGAGTATAAAATGTTGTAATAATACTGCATAAAAATAAGTTTATAAACCATATATTATTAAAAAATATATAAAATCATGTAGGCTCGAATTCTTCAAAAGCAGTATTTTCTTCGTCTGCACTCTAAGCATAATTATAAGCAGCGTTCGAAATCCTTGGTGGTCCGCTGGTCCGAGACCACCGATAATTCAATCAGATCACTCATTTGAAAAATTTAGTGGTCCGCAGGACTAGTACCTTTTTTCAGGCCCTGAGAAAACCGCAACTGATCGCACATAACATTTTTTTTTTATATTATTTAAAAAACGATATAAATAAATAATTAAAAAAGCGCAATCGTATGACACTTCATCTTCTCTCTCAAACAATAGATACACTGCTTTCTCTTCCAAGCAACCCTGTTGAGCGCCATTCCTTGGCTTTTAAAAAAAATTATGGCCTGGCTTACTGTAGATTCCCGTCGAATGCCTCATCTGCCGGAAGAGAAAGTAATGCGGAGCGCCGCGCCGTATCAGTTCAGCCTGTCGCAAATGCTATTCTTTCAAAATAGCTAGCAACGCGATTGTGTGCCAAATGTGTTCACCCTCCTCAAAGGAGAGTTTGCTTGCGTCACTTCGGCTCCTACAAAACCAGTAATCGGATTGTGCTGTATTGTAAAGCAGTTCTTCTTTCAAAGCTTTATTTCATACTAACAGAATTTTCCCGACTCGAAAAAACACTAAAAAATTGCATAAAAATTAGCAATTTCAAAAATCGCTCACGAGCAAATTTACTATATTAAGAAAAATAATCAATACCTACCTGATTCTTTGTGCGAATATCAAAAAATCCCCAAAAACACTAAAAATCTCATAAAATATTTGTGAAAAATTAAAAAATCGCTGAGGACGAAATTTACTACATTGGCTGGTCTAAAAGATTTAAACCACATTCTTTTTTATGAATGTTAAAAAGCGTTGAACGCGAAAAAACTAAAAAAAAAAATCGCATAAAAATGTTCGCGAAAAATTCAAGCACTGCAGAGAACAAAATTTACTTTTTGTGCTAAACAATTGAAACCGGATTCGTTTTACAAATATTAAAAAATACCGTGGATCGCGAAAGTATTCTAAATATCGTAAAAACATTAACAATCGCAGATGACAAAATTTAATGTATTACTCTAAACGATTGAACCAGGATTCCTTCTATGAATGTCAAAAAAAAAAGTGTAAAAAAGAACCGAAAAATTAAAAATTTTCTATATTGATCTAAATGATTGAAACAGGATTCCCTTTTAAGAATGTCGAAAAAAATTTCATAAATATCGTGAAAAATTAAACAATCGCAGAGGACAAATTTTTCTTTATTCCTGCTATATAATTTTTTTTATAGCTCTGATAAAAGTTCTTTGAAACAGACAGTGTTTCTTTCTCTTATAATATATTAGTATCCAGCCATTTTAATGCATATAATATTTGTGTGTATCTAAATAGAACTTTTACTAGTTAGGGTTTAATATTATCAAGTCATCCAAAATTATTTGAATTTTACTTGTTCTTAAGTACATATGGAACCGTGTTTGTATTTCCATCCAGTTGTAGTGATTACGCAATCGCGCCAGAAAGATTCTCTCGTATTAGGATGGAGAAGCTTCAGTGATAATGGGAGGGGTTTGAGACAGCGCAAGCACAGTGTGGTTTGTTAATTGGTCAATTGTGCAATCGCTTTGAAGAGGAGGAAAGAAAGGGGGTGAAATTTTGGCGACTGATAAGCGGCGCGGTGTTTTGGTTTTCAAAGTTTTGTTTTCAGAATCTTTTTTCCCCGGTTGCTCGGACTTTAGTTTTATTTAGTGATTTTTGCTTTATGAAATTTTTTGCTTTTGCTCTATTACTTTGATTGATTCTAAAATGTGGAGATATGGGATTGGGCAGCCTCCAGCAAAAAAATTAAAAGATGATTCATCTAAAATTGAAAGGGACAAGGATTATGATGCCAATCGGCGAATACGTGTTTTCCAAGACAAGTGGTTGGAAACCTATAATTGGTTAAAATTTGATGCTCAGAACAATAAAATGTTCTGCAATGTGTGCAAGTCTTCAAAATTAGCAGAGAAATCAATTTTTATTGATGGATCTAGCAACTTTAAGCTTGACTCCATTAAATCGCAACATGTAAGTACTCCGCATCTGCGAGCAGTACAAGCAGTGGAAAATTTGAAGAAAGCCCCAGGCACATCTGAAGCCAGCAAAGCCTTGATGATGCTGCATGATAAACAAAAAGATCGTTTCATATCAAACTGACGTGATTCATATCAAACTGACAAGGCCTGCAAAGATTTTACTTCCTACATAGCAAAAGCGTGCCTTCAACAATTAATTAGTGAGATTGCTAATGCAAGATGTTTTTCCCTAATTTGTGATGAATCTACTGACACATCCATCAAGGAACAGTTAATTATATACATAATGCACTGTAACAATGGAAAGCAGAGCATAAAGTTCTTAAACTTGTGCTCTTTAAACAAAGCTGACGCAGAAACAATTTATGCAGCAATAAGAGACACTTGCATCAATGTTTTACAACTTAATGAAAATAATCTTTTTGATAAACTTTTGTGTTTTGCTGCTGATGGTGCAGCAACAATGCAAGTAAGAAAAGGTGTAAGCCAGAAATTGTCAGAAGACCAACCAAATTTAATAAAAATGCACTGCATGGCACACCGATTAGAATTGGCCTTCAAAGACACATTAAACCATTTTCCAGCATTTGAAAGTGTTCAAGCATTTCTTTTACAACTCTTCAAATTTTACCATAATAGCACTGCAAATCGGGCACAGCTGAAAGAAGCGTCAGTTGCCTTAGAGTTGAAAGAATTAGTTCCAACTCGAGTTGGAGGTATTCGTTGGTTACCACATCTCCACAGAGCATTCAAAAACTTTTTTCTACTGTATGATTCTGTTTTGCTGCAACTCGAAAATTGTAGTATCTCCTCTAAAACTGAATCAGCATCTATATCTAAAGGACTTCTGAAATCAATGAAGTCAGATACGTTTATGCAGTCAGCTATAGAACTTTCTGAAGTTGTTTCATATCTTGAGAAAGTTTCGCTAACTTTGCAGAACAGAGACATTACCGTATTTCATGCCTATAATACAGTGATGAAATGATGAAATTATAAAAGAAAATTTGGAAAAATTTAATTTGAAAGCAGTAAGAAGTAGGAAATGCATTTCTGAAGGGGAAAATAAACTGACAAAGTTCATAGACGATATTGTTGAACAACTGAAAAGGAGATTTCCTGACATTAACAAAAGTTTAATAAGCATCAGTAAAATTTTATCCTTCGACGAATGGCCCAGCGCATGCTCTTATAATTTCGGGAAGGAGGAGCTTAAAGCTGTTGTTTCAGAGTATGAGGTAGTACTAAAAAATTATAATATTGAAACAGAAAATTTGACCTTTGAATGGGCATCTTTAGTGAGATCTATTTATGCCAGTACAAATGAACCCAAGAAAATGACATGGGAAACTGTTAATTCGGAATTTCATATTGGACATGAAAATATTTTGTCTGCTATTGATGTATTGCGTTCCATTCCTTCTACATCCGTTGAAGCAGAAAGAGGGTTTCAAATCTTAAGTGAAATTAAAAATGACTGGAGAAACCAGTTAAAGAATGAAACGGTTTCGGATTTAATGAGAGTGTATCTGGACACACCAGAGATAGAAAAATTTGATCCGATTCCACCAATAACACTCTGGCTACAATCTGGAGAAAAATCGAAAAAAATTTGCATTAAACCTTACAGTCAGTTGAAATAAGTAATGGCAAATAAAATATGTAATTAATAATTTTATAATTTTTCTTTATGTACTGTTTATTTAATTTTTAGCAAATTATAATTTTACATTTTATTGTGCTGAAAATTTTGGATAAATGCAAAGTAAGATTGGTTTATTTTCCAGGGGGGGGGGGGAGCTCACTCAAAGTGTTAAAATTATTTAATAGAATTTTATGTAGCGGACCAGTCATGATGTCTGCGGACCAGTACATTCTCATGCTTACTGGTCCTTGGGACCAGTGACTTTTTTTTAGGAATTCTAACGCTGATTATAAGTCTGATTTTATAGCCTTTTTCACATGGTGGAGAAACTATTTGGAATATTTCATATTAGCAAGCAATGGGCTAAGACACGATTTCTTTTTTTATTTCTTCACAGTTTTCCACTATGAAGAGACTTGAGTTGAAGATTTCTTTCTCTCTTTCTGTGCCCAAAATTTTTAATTTGCTTTCTCAACATCAGATTTTCATCAATTTGCTTGCAGATGAAACAGAAGTCTGCTTAGTCTCATATCCAGTTAACTTTTTAGATTGACTTGAAGATTTTTTATGACTGACTAACAAAGTATTCTATTTTAACAGGTTCTGATGATTTTGGAATAAGTATTGTACTAGCCACAGAGTGCATGCACATTACAGGTTCTTTTCTGTACAGTGCTGCATGCTAATGCCATAGGTGAAATACTTAGCAGAAAAGAAGATTCAGTTTGGGTGCTTATGTGCCTTACTGGTTTTGAATATTGCTTGAGTAAATTAGAGTAAAAACACAGAAGCAGTTCTGAATTCAACAGGTTTGTAAGCTTCAGGATAAGAAAAGTTTGAGTAATTTTAACAGCAAGAATTTCTTTTTCATGGATCCAGTTTGTACAGGAGCACGAGTAAGCTGTATGGTCACTCTTACAGTTTGTGAGCAACGTTCAGAATTTTCACAAGATTTACTGCAGTGGATGACTTCTACATAATAAGCACAAATAGTGGAACCACAGCCAATAGTTGTAGTATGGCTATAATACTAGCATTTAAAACAACAGAGTGGGTTAAGAATATAAGGCTGAACAGGGCAGCTCAGGTAGGTAGCTTTAATTCTAGTTGATAGAGAAGGCCTATTTAAAAGTCAGAATAATGTACTTCGCAGGAAGCACTTACCCATTTTGATGAGTAGTAATACTGCTTACATCTGTGACATTCTGATCTTTTAAATTTTGCAAAAGTTCTGCCTGTGTAGAGAATAAGAGTTGTGGTTTGGATATTACACCTTGTATTCAGAGTTTGATGTACTTGAACAGAAACAAAAAAGGAAACCATTGTTGTGCAATTTGAGAGAAACTAACTGGTTGGCTGAAGAAACCTCAACAAGCAAATCTCCAAAGTGCTGTTTTTTAAGCAAAGATAACTAACTAGCTCAGAAAATAAAGTGAAATGTTTTTGTGATAAGAAGCTGTGAAGTTCTCTTGAAAGAACTATCAGAAAGACTATCAGTGTATTTAATCTATAATAATAAGGAAAGAAGTTTGTGTGTGAGTGAGTGTGTCGACGGTGTTCTGAAGAGACCACTGCACGTAGAGCAGTGGTTCCCAACCTTTTTTTCGACGTGCCCCACCTAAGCATCTCTAAAATCATAATGTCCCCCCCTCCTTTCTATGTCATATAAACACTATCACATAAAAAATAAACTTCCATTTTCCCAGATGAATACGAAAATAGCATTAACTCTGATAAGTGATTTCACAGTCTTTAATTTATCAAAATCATAATATATATATTTGATACAAATATGCTTTTAACCTAACTCCATGAATGCAGTGATGCCATGGATTTTCGCATTTACATCTGCAAAAGTTTTGTTGTTTTTTGGCAATTTACCTCAAATTTAAAAGTGAAAAATAGTCTACATTTTTATTTCCGTAAAATTGCTTGAAATCTCTCTCATATTTCGTATTACATCTGATAGAATTGATACATTTTATAATGGATTTTAATACTTCATTAAGACTAAGTGATATTTGTTTATGTCCACAACTGTGTATGGATAACACAATTCAGAAGTAACATTTCCGGATTCGCACTTTTATCTATTTTAAGTTACTATTTTTCTTTCCTCTCATAACATACTCCTTTGATACCAGGCTTTTTTCTGCATTATTATTATTTGACCACCATGTTTTCTCCAATTTTAAATTTTAAAATGCATATGTAATATTCTGTATGTGGTCTGCAGAAGAGCCATAAGAAGTTTACTGTCAACCCTTTCCTTCTGTGATGCACACGGGTTTTATTAATTTCATAAATGTAGCATCTCATTTAGATCATTCAAAATATTTTTTAGATTAAACATGTCCAAATAATCAATTTTAGATATACCCTACAAAATTTCATATGTAAAATTTCCTCACAGGGCATATTACACTATGAATAGATGCACAAGTTTTTTTAAATAAGTAGTAAAATAAGGTGTAATTTACTAAAATAATATTAAATCCAGAGAAATTAAAATGACTTTTTAACCATCATCAATTCTAACAGTTTATCGAGGAGCCTGGGACCAATGCCCCACATCCCCGACAGTAATACTATGGAAATACTAGCAGGAACTGAATCATGACAGTATGTGAAGTAACGTGGAATGGCTGTAGGTAGAAAAGCGATGGCAGAAACCTGCCTCCCCTCTAAAAAAAACAAGTTGGAAATTGCTCGTCAAACGTGGCAAATGTGGTGCGTTCGTACTATAGCTAGTTTTATAATTATTTTTTGCACCCCATATTGTACTGAATGTATAGTTTTTTGCACTTCGTAAGTGCATAGTCTGTAACATCATTAAAATACACTGTAATAATTTTTTCCCATTCCCTGTAATGAAACGGAAAAATTTTGACTATCCCTGTAATTAAGCTATACATCCGATTTTCATAAAATTTGAAATGGCTCGACAAACTTTTGCAACAATCATATATTTAAAATTTCAGACCTCTCGGAAGGCTGTAACATCATTAAAACGCACTTGCAAGCATTTTTCCTACTGCCCATAATGTAAAGAAAAACTTTTGATTGTCCCTGTAATTAAAATATACATCCGATTTTCATAAAATTTTAAATAGCTCGACAAAATTCTGCAACAATGATATATTTAAAATTTCAGACCATTCGGAAGGCTGTAACATCATTAAAATGAACTTGCAATAATTTTCCCCATTGGCCGTAATGCAAAGAAAAATTTTTGACTGTCCCTGTAATTAAACTATACATCTGATTTTCATAAAATTTGAAATGGCTCGGCAAAATTCTGCAACAATCATATATTTAAAATTTCAGATCATTCGGAAGGCTGTAACATCATTAAAATACACTTGCAATAATTTTTCCTACTGCCCGTAATGTAAAGAAAAACTTTTGATTGTACCTGTAATTAAACTATACATCCGATTTTCATAAAATTTTAAATAGCTCGACAAAATTCTGCAACAATGATATATTTAAAATTCCAGACCATTCGGAAGGCTGTAACATCATTAAAATGAACTTGCAATAATTTTCCCCATTGGCCGTAATGTAAAGAAAAACTTTTGACTGTCCCTGTAATTAAACTATACATCCGATTTTCATAAAATTTGAAATGGCTCGACAAAATTCTGCAACAATCATATATTTAAAATTTCAGATCATTCGGTTGGGTAGTTTTTGCTCTGCTATATGCGGACGGACAGACGAACTGAACGACGACTATAGGTGCTACGTATTTATATAATTACGAACGCACCTAAAAAGGGCCCAAATCAGGTCCATACATTTTTACATTACATTAAAAATTTTTACCTAACACTAAAGTGATTTTTTAACATATAAAAGGTGTCAAATTATACAAAAAAAAAAAACCCTCACATAATTATTCCGGTGTCACTGTATTTTTAAACTTTTAAATGGGATTATTTCGAAATAAAATTTTTATTTAGTTATTTTAAACTTTTTTTCATCTACTATTTCTATTTTTAGATGAAGACACTACTTTCATTAGAAAAAAATGACAGAAAATTTTTTAATAAGAAATCTGAAATTGCCCCCCTGAAAAGTCATATTGCCCCCCCCCCCCCCCCCCCCCTGTGGAGCGTATGCCCCATGTTGGGAACCACTGACGTAGAGTTACAAAATTTGGAGAAAAGGTACGTCTATATATGAAGTTTTGCACCTCGAAGCCCGATTTTCGATTTTTTTATTAGATTTTTTTATTTAATTTTTTATGCAATTTTTAGCACTTTTTTATGTTTTGAGGCGATTTTTCCATATAAGTGAGAAGAATATGGTTTCTTTCTTTTAACCCAATATAGTAAATTTTGTTCTAGCGATTTTTGAATTTTTAGCGAATTTTTTATGCAATTATTGAACAGCATTTAATGCATTTCCATACCTATAAGGAGATTACCGTAGAGGGACACAGTTCTGTCGCCAAATGCCGCCAAGTTTGTCGTCAACTTGGCGGTATATTGCCAAATTTGGCAACCAAAATGAGTCACCAAAAGTGACGCCAACTTGGTGATATCTCTAATATTTCGCCAAATTCTCATAGACTTCCACTGTAAAACAATAGGGTTTACTTGCTTACAGAAAATCAACAAATTGAGATATTTTAATGCAACAAAAACTAATATTAACTTAAGGGATTATATTAATTCGATTTTTCCACATTAGGGAAAAGAATAGTTTCCTTCTTTTAACCCAATATAGTAAATTTTATTCTCTTTTCAAAAAAGTTTATCCGGAATTCGTACAGCGATTTTTGAATTTTTAGCGAATTTTTTATGCGATTATTGAACAGCATGTAATGCATCTCCATACTTAAAAGGGGGGGTTACCGTAGGGGGGATCCAGTTCTGTCTTAAATAACGCCAAGTTTGTTGCCAACTTGGCGATATATCAGCAAATTTAGAGACCAAAATTAGTCGCCAAAAGTGACACCAACTTGGCGATATCTCTAATATTTCACCAAATTCCCATAGACTTTCACTGTAAAACAATAGGGTTTACTTGCTTACAGAAAATCAGCAAATTGAGATATTTTAATGCAACAAAAACTAATATTAACTTAAGGGATTATATTAATTATATTTAAGGGAGTCCAAGTAAATTAATTATGCATAAAAGTAACATGATCTAATGCTTAGCATGATTTCCAAAACAAATTTTAAGAGAGCCCACAGGTGAAAGGAATTAGATTTGAAACTTTTATCCAATTATAGTAAATTTTGACTTTCGTTATTTTTGAACTTTTTGTGATTTTTAATGCGATTTTTACGTTTCTTCGCGATCTGCTGCAATTTTTTGACATTCCATTTTTGACCTAAAGTACATTCTGCCCTCATTTCAATAAAGTTTATTTGGATTTCTTATAGCAATTTTCGAATTTTTCAGGAATTTTGTATGTGATTTTTAGTGTATTTTAGCAATTTGCTACTATTTTTCCACATTAGTGAAGGGAATCAACTTGCAATCTTCGAACACTATATATAATTTATTTATCTTTTCCAAATTTGAGAAGCGATTTAAAATTTTTTCGCAATATCTTATTGTGATTTTCAGAGCTTTTTTTGTAATTCCTGCTGTTTTTTGACGTACCCGGTCAACGCTGGGCAAGTTCGCTAGTTACAAATAAACAAGTGAATAAAGTGTTCTTTACAATTTGCTGCTCTCCACATGAGAGAGAAACTGAAGTACTTCCATCGATAATAAAAAGAAAAAACAATTCAGACACTGGCCACACCATCCACCACTGAGTCCAATAAGGGAGTGCACCAGCGCTAACCAGTCTCCATCCTTAACGAGATAAATAGTAAGTGGGTGGTGGTGGTGGTGAGGGGGGGGGGAGGCATTCTTCAGTTGGTTTCTTTAAAAATACTGTGGGATTTGTTAATTGGTCACTGGACTTTGGAAAATCGTGAAATTTGGCAGTCAACTGGAAGAAAAAAAATCACAAAATTCTTCAGTCGTGTGCAGAAGAAAAAACAATCAGTCTCGGAAAAATATCGCAAAATTCTTCTGATAAAAAAGGACTCTAAACAAATAAACTCAAAGCATTTTTTGTAAACAAGCTACACAAGTGCTTTTTTAAATGAATTCTCATACCACAGCCCTTTTTTCCTAGAGTCAACATTATATAGATAATTAAATTCCTAATACACAAAATTAATTAAAATTTTTATGTTGTTGTTTTGTATTGAATGTTTAAAGTGTATCTAATGGGTTTTTGCTGTCTATTGTTTTAGTTCAATTGCTGAGCTTACAAGAGAAAACCAAAACATTGGCTGTATATATTTCTCTTGGTGTGTATATGTGTGGGCTTATCGATTTATGCTCCACAGTCTGAATGTATTTTGCATGGAACTGTAAATACAATGCACATCATTTCTAATAAGGGACATGCTGACGTGGACCTTACTGACATTAAAATTTTGCTACAATCCAAGCATATTTATGAAAATTAAGAATATGGACAGATGGACAAACATACAGGCTAGAGATGGACATTATTTAACGTATTAGGATAAATAACATCAATGTATTTAGTAACAGATAAACGGAAAGTTCCTGTTAAATTTGGAATGCATTGCCTGCAAAGGACATATAAAAAACAAGAAAGAAAAATCATGTGTTAAGCATAGATTATGAAACACTTTCCAACATTTCCTGAATGCTTTAACAAAACTTCATTATTTAGAGAAATAAGGTAAATAAGTAAACATTTTAGGAAATACATAAAACATTTTAAAAACTTAACAGCAGTTATTGACCATAGCCAAATATGTATTCTAATTCTTTTGAACAGCCCTGTATTTGATCTGCCGGTTGATATATATAATGGGAAAATTTAGTTTAGCAAGAAAACTCTTAACAGGTTGAAATTTCTCTTTCAACAATATTTGAGCAATAACAGTTATGAATTTCACGCCCAACAAATATTATAATTGCTATTAAAAGATACATATATATATATATATATTTATTACATACAATTTAGCTTTGTGTAAATTAAAAAGAAATTATTAACAAGAACTAGGCAGAAATTATTTACTTACTCTGATGAAAATTTTATTTTACCAAGATACAGTACATTAGTAAAATCCTTCACTGGCATGAACATTTTAATTGAAATTTTTAAAATAATAAGACACTTTTATTGAAACAACAAATCAGGTATTGTCTTTCACTAAATTCACGTCTTTAAGACCCTTTCACGAAATTGACGTCTTTAAGACCCTTTCACGAAATTCACGTCTTTAAGACCCTTTCACGAAATTGACGTCTTTAAGACCCTTTCACGAAATTCACGTCTTTAAGACCCTTTCACGAAATTCACGTCTTTAAGACCCTTTCACGAAATTTGCGTTTTTAAGACCCTTACACGAAATTCGCATTTTTCCCAAGGCCCTTTGACGAAATTCGGATTTTTCCCCGATATTTTGACGAAACTCATTTTTTCCGCCATCTTTTTGACGAAATTCGGATTTTTCCACAATCTTTAGACGAAATTTGCATATTTTACATGATATTTTGACGAAACTCATTTTTTCCGCCAACTTTTTGACGAAATGAGTGTCTTTTCCAAAATCATTTGACGAAAATAGTGTTTTTTAGGATCCTATAATGAAAATCGCCTCTGTTTCGCTATCCTTTGACGGAGATCGGGTCTATTTTGCAATCCTCTGAAGAAAATCTCATCTTTTTTGCGATCCTTTGAGAGAAATCTTGTTTTTTCTGCAATCCTTTGACAGAAATCACTTATTTCCGCAATCCTTTGACTGAAATCACTTATTTCCGCAATCCTTTGACTGAAATCACGTTTTATCTGCAATCATTCGACTGAAATCACGTTTTATCTGCAATCCTTTGACAGAAATCCCGTTTTATCTGCAATCCTTTGACAGAAATCACGTTTTATCTGCAATCCTTTGACAGAAATCACGTTTTATCTGCAATCCTTTGACAGAAATCACGTTTTATCTGCAATCCTTTGACAGAAATCACGTTTTATCTGCAATCCTTTGACAGAAATCACGTTTTATCTGCAATCCTTTGACAGAAATCACATTTTATCTGCAATTCTTTGACAGAAATCGCATTTTATCAGCAATCCTTTGACAGAAATAGTGTTTTAATCTTTTGCGATCCTGTAACAAAAATCACGTCTTTTTCACAATTTGTTGACGGAGACTGTGTCATTTTTGCGATTCTTTGAAGGAGACCGCATCATTTTCACGATCCTCTAAGGAAATAGTTTCTTTTTCGCAATCCTTTGTCAGAAATCTCTTTTTTTCCCTGCAATCCTTTGACAGAAATTATGTTTTTCCCACAATCCTTTGACAGAAATTATGTTTTTCCCACAATCCTTTGACAGAAATTGCGTTTCCCCCGCAATCCTTTGACAGAAATTGCGTTTTCCCCCCGCAATCCTTTAACAGAAATTGCGTTTTCCCCCTGCAATCCTTTAACAGAAATTGCGTTTTCCCCCTGCAATCCTTTAACAGAAATTGCGTTTTCCACCTGCAATCCTTTAACAGAAATTGCGTTTTTCCCCGCAATCCTTTGACAAAAATTGCATTTCCCCCCTGCAATCCTTTGACAGAAATTGCATTTCCCCCCCGCAATACTTTGACAGAAATTGCATTTTCCCCCGCAATACTTTGACAGAAATTGCATTTTCCCCCGCAATACTTTGACAGAAATTGCATTTTCCCCCGCAATACTTTGACAGAAATTGCATTTTCCCCCGCAATCCTTTGACAGAAATTGCATTTTCCCCCGCAATCCTTTGACAGAAATTGCATTTTCCCACGCAATCCTTTGACAGAAATTGCGTTTCCCCCCCGCAATCCTTTGACAGAAATTGCGTTTCCCCCCGCAATCCTTTGACAGAAATTGCGTTTTCCCCGCTATCTTTTGACAGAAATTGCGTTTTCCGCACAATCCTTTGACAGAAATTGCATTTTATACGCAATCCTTTGACAGAAATCATGTTTTTTTCTTTTGCGACCCTGTAACGAAAATAGAGTCTTTTTCGCAATTCGTTGATAGAGACAGTGTCATTTTCTCGATCTTTTGACTTGAGAGATCTAAAACTGTAATCTTGAGAAATCTAAAACCGCATGGTCCTGCCAAGCTACAAATCTAAAAAATCAAAAAAAGAAGTGCTGTGTAAAGACCTATCACTCTCATATTGTTTCCAAAGGACTCAGAGTGAGATACAGTATTTGAAAACTGCTTGGCAACCTGCAGGTGTTTAAAATGTGTGTGTACTTGTATGACTAAATGTTTAATCAGTTACTTTTTGTGTTCCTTCTCACACGGAATTACAAAAGTTGAAGCTTCTGTGTTTGCATGCTCATTCTGATTTAATAGCTTTAGGATTGATTTGTTGATTTTATTACCTTTATTTGAATGAGAAACACCATCCTTATGACGAGAATTTTTAGTTTTTAAAAATAAATAATGTAGAAAAGGTAAAAATTAATCCAATCAACGCTAGTGATAGGCAATTGTTATTGGGGGCGTCAAAACAGGCGATAGGTTTATGGAGGTCAAATACAATAGTTGCTATGCTGTTGCAAGCTGACTGCAACTTCCCTATACCTGCTGCTAATACTTATTTTTTTTAAAGTTGATTTTTGAAATAAATAAATTTTTATTTCAGAAAGAAGTTATATATGTTTTTTTCTTTATAACATTTTGGAAAATTGCAGCAATAATTAGAAAACCAGGCTATTTTAGGACACTTTAAAAAAATTTTAAAACTCCTACTAACTGTTGCATGGAAATTGTTTTCTGTATGTCCACTTTCCATGGACATTTGTAGTTTTAAACACTAGAATGGCAAGAAATTGGGATTCTTAGTTTGAATTATACAAAGACCAGTATAAAAAGGGAAGTGTAAATTATGCTTTTTGAATAGTGAAGCACAATAATTTTTAGACCTATATATATATATATATATATATACACAACATTTCAGCTCAAAATTTAAGTGAAAAATTGTAACAAAACATTTACCCTTAATGAAGTATCACTGTCAATACTATAAACACAACCAAGACCAAAAGTTGTTGCATTATTTCCAGCAGACCAAGCTAATTGTACACCAGTTTCAAGATTCTCATTCACTTTTTGATAAACTGAAGCTCCAAACTCTTGACCATCATTCCTGAAATTTTTTAAAAAATAAGTTGAAATTCTAACCCAAACACAAACCTAAGTAACGAAGTAGAAAAATGAACTTACACATTTGTATTAAGAACAAAATCATCTGTTGCATATCCTAGGGCAAAATTAAGTTTGTGTAATTTAGTTTGAACAACATCAGCTGATGCTTGACATCCTACAAGCCAGCCCTTAAAGCTGTAAAATAAAAAGTTATAATGAAAATATGAGTAAAAGAATTTTGTAAAAAAAATTAATATTTACATACATTAAAATAAATCACATAAATAAAAGTTCGCACTCTATTTCATAAAATTACCATTTTCAAATAAAAATTGGCATTCTGATTCTCTTTTGAAAATGGCAAATAACCATTTTCAAAAGAGCTGAATTAAAATTAGCTTAAGAATAAACAAGTTACTTTATCTTTCACCATTCTATTTCTTTATTGCATGCTTATGACAACTCAAAAGCAGAAATTCTGCTGTTTGTGAGTGCATTTACTGAAAGCTGTTGCAGTTCAAAGCAGAATTGGGAAAATTTGTAAGTTCAATTATCTGCAATGTAATTACATTTTAATTGCATGTAATTAATTATAATTACATTCCGTAAAAAAAATTCTTGCAGCACAGTAGCCGGAATCGCCCTCATACCATTATTTGATGAAATTTTTGTGTTTGTATGTGTATAACTATAATCAATTCCATGCAATTAACTTGTAATTTCATTCAAATTTGCCCAACTCTGGTTCAAAGTAAAAGAAAATATACCAGCAGTAGCAGAAATTTCTGAGTCAAGTTGCAGTAAATCAAAATTTGTAAATGCAATTTAAAAATGTTGGACCAAGCTTACTATAAGAAATAACTCATAAAACAGTGAAATTTGGACTTTCAAAGAAAACACAATATGATACAAAAATGAATCTTGAAACAAATTTGAGCAATTTTTTAAATACAGTTTTTCTCTCTCCCTCTCCTTTTTAAATGCTGTTGGATTAATCTGCAAGGTCTAAAATAATATAAAGTGCCTGCCACCATGTTGCAATGTTTCTATTACTGGAAATGTATCTAATATTACTTTTAAAATATATATTTTTAACGAAATTTATTATGCTGAAACTATTTCTTTTATCATTCTCTCTTATCAGTTAAAAAACCCTGAGAAATCATAGATTGTTATAGTTTGAGTAAAACGATTTTCCCCCAAAATCCAAATGCAAGATTTATTAAGGGCTGAACTTTGTTTCAATTTTCATATTTTCAAAAATTAACTACCTTTAACTATTTGATTACATCCACATATGATGTGTACATGGTAGAAACTATTGAAAATAAAGTTGGTTTCATTGATGATGTAGTCAAGGGGTTAATGGCTTATTGGAAACATTTATCAATGTCAAGCAGTGAGGTCACAACTGTTTAAAAGCACGTGTCACAAAACTGTCACTTGTTTTCCAATAGCTAACAGCTTTAAAGGTTTTGAGAAAATTAAAAATAACCAAAAGCAATATCACACTTTTCATTATAAAAGTATTTACTTATTTACAAGTTGGTGCCTGTCAAAAAAATAGAATAAAAAAGTTTAATAAGGAACCGTACCTACAAAAATAATTAAAATAAAAAAAATCTGTCATATTGACTAATCTAAATGCAAAAGCAATTTTTTGAAACTATATTTATCACAACACTATTTTTATTAATTTTAAGTTTTCATATTATGGAAAAATTAAACAACATTTGTCTAATATTTAGCTTATTGAAAAAAAAATGTAATCAATGACATGTAATCAAGGTAACTAAGATAAAGCAATCAACAAATATTCCAATTCTAACCTTTACAAAAATTAAAAAATGAAAGCACAATCATATTATATTTTTAGTTATATCAATAATAATTACATTTCAAGGCAAACAATCTCATTTTCTATAGGTGAAAACTGGGAAATTGAGTTAGTAGCCAGTGGCCGGTAGACTCAGTTTCATTAGTGGCCACTTTTTAAAGTTAGTGGCCACTATAATGTTTCAAACTTTCTTGACATCTAGATAAACTATAATCGTTGTATATATACGCATTTTTCTATAAATCAGAGTTTTATACCAGCCAACTATTCGTGATAAGAATAGGGAAGCAGTCGAAATTCAAGAAAATTACACTTTAAAACCACAAAATCTATTATCATATTGATTTTTTTTAGAATATATTTTTAGATTATTTGTATATGTTCATAAACACTATTATCAATCAAATTACTATTACTTTCTTTATATAAAAAATAACTAAATCAAAATCCCAACAGTTAGGTGTATGCAATAAAAAAATAATCAAATAAAACACAATAAAATATTATTTGTATTTTATTTAATAAGTAAATGTGTTATTAACATACTACACAAATTAATTACATACAGCTGAATCTAAGCTGGTGAGTGTATTTCGCAGGATTAAACAATATCTCTTGAAGAAAAATAATCTAACTGGTGAGCATGTGGCAGGAGTCGAAATATTGAAAATACTGCAATGTTCTTAAAACACACTTGCATCCGGTGAAAGAAAAAGGAATAAATTATTTGAAATGCATGTGGAATCAAAGCTGATGAATGTTGGAGAATAAAACTGTATTTCTTGAAAAAATAATCCAACTCAAGGGCAATGGCAAAAAGCCGAAATATTGAAAATACAGCTAAATCATTGTAATCTGCTTGCATCCGGTAGAAAAAAGAATTAACCAGTTTGCTAATTAGATGTAATCAAAGTAGAGACGCATATTTCTATGAAAAAAGCTATATTTCACTTGGCGATCGATAACAGATTTTTTTATCGTCACTTAACGAGTGGCGACTAGGGTGGCGATCGATGGCCAAATTTTTAATCGCCACTTTTACAACTTTAATCGCCACGTGGCGAGTGGCGACCGCCAATTTTCACCTATATCATTTTCACTGTGACAAACTTTTGATACTTCGGATCCATGTACACTTTAACATTTTATAGGTTATTAATAAATAGCTGATTAGCCCGGCATTGCCCGGAAATGTGATGATTGATAACTTTAAAAATTTATAAGATAGTCAAAGTTTATGTTATTAAATAAAAAAATGAAAAAAAAAAAAATCACAAAAAATATTAATTTTTAAAAGTGCTTATAAGAAGACTTTTCATTTGAGTAACAGGATTTCACCTTTCAGTATAAAATGTTATTTTTCACAAAAATATAAAAAATTCCACAACCTATAATTGTTCAAATGTTTAAAGATTTGTTTACATCATAAAAATTTGAACTGATTATTTTCCCTCTATATATTATAATTTTTTAACCAAATTTATGAGTTGTAAATGTTTCTGACAAATGTGTAATTTTCGTCCTAAAATATTGATTTGTTTAACATAGTTTTTTCACGTAACTTTACATTTTTTTTTTTTTTTTTTTTGTACATTATAATCCTAAGTGAAATTTTTTGATTTTGAAACCAATTATTTCACTCTTAAATTCAATTATATATTGTTGGTTTATGGCGTCAGATGCAGCCATCCGAAGAATCTACAAGTCTTTTTCAATTTTTTTCGGTCAAGGGTCCATTCCTCTTCCAGATCTCTATCCCTCATTGCCTTTGAAATATCATCCATCCAGTTCTTTCGTGGTCTTCCCCGTTTCCATTTTTTTGTTTGTTTCATAATTGAATGCGATTTTGGGTAGTCTTTCATCATTCATTCTTTTGACATGACCATACCAGATTAATTGCTTTTTTTAATATCATCTAATATGGCTCCCTTTATTTTAACCATCTCTTATTCTTTATATCCTGCATGAACTTCTTAGGGTGTCCATTTCTACTGCCGCTAATTTCTTTCTTTCTGTCTCCATAATTCTCCATCCTTCTGCTTCATATAACAATATGTTCTTTACAATAGAGTTGTATATATTATACTTTCTTTTCCTAGAGATCTCCTTACTCCACCAAATAGAATTTAATAGTTTTACAGCCTTTCTTCCCTGAAAAATTCTGTATTTAATTTCCTGTAAGTCTCTTCCTTCTCTATTAATGCCTACACCTAAATATCTATAATGCTTAGTTTTTATGTTATTAGTTAGATTTAGGTCTGTCTCGTTTCCTCCTATACATAGGTATTTGGTCTTGCTGATGTTCATGTGAAGTCCCCATTTCTCATATCCTTCCTTAATTTTCACAGTCATTTCCTCTAAATCATTTTTACTTTTTGCAATTATAACTTGGTCATCTGCAAATTGTAGGGTAAAAATTGATGTTCCATTTGTTGTGAAAGTTTATCTTTTATTTTCTTTCATAGGTCTCACGTCACTGTGGTGTATAGTTTGTTTTCCAGTTAAGCACAATGATCGCGATCTTACTATCGCCGTTGTGCGATCTCTTAAAGTAAACAAACGCGCATGCTTCTTGCTCCTTCTATTTATAGACGTAACTTCTGGTAATAGGAAGTGTATTTTCAGTATGTACGTATTGCGTCATCGCCACGTGCCTTTCCTGATTGGAGGCTGGGACTGCGCATGTGTAAAACTGTATTAAGCACTGATAAATACTTCTGCAGAGCTGATCTGTTCTCTCTGTGTTTCTCTTGAGTGTTGCACGATGTTTTGAGTTATGCATTTTTCACCTTTGCATGGGTAGTCTGTTCATATTTTACAATATTTAAGTTTAAATAGTTTAGTTTTAATGTTAGACATCTTTATTCAGAAGTCGGTTATTTGTTTTCTTTACCATATGAGCCGGGTGGATTAACCACCCATGTTTTTGTAAGACCGGTTATGGGCCAGAAGAGTTTTAAATTTAAGAAATATATACATTTAATTTGGTAAAGTAAAATAGAAATAAGTTTTGACTCTGAAGGCTTGAAATAAAACCCCGAAATGACATCGTGAATGTCTGAGAAGGGGGGCCCTCATGGCTTTCAGCGTCGTTATCAAGTTTAGATTCTCGGACGATGTTGTTGTTTTTAGTGGTCCTTCTTATGGCTATTAATGAAAGCTAAAAATGTTTTCATGCATTTTAAACAGTTATTTTTGATGTGAAGTGTTTTGAATATCAGGTGCTTACAGTATTTTGAAATGGAGGCTACTGGTCTTGGTGAAAGTTTTATTTCAGATAATGTTGTTTAATTTGACTCAAGTTTATTTTCATTTGAACTTTAATAGTTTGCTGAAATATATTGTCTTTTTGAATTGGTTAATAGAGGTTTTTTTTTTTTTTTTTTTTTTTTTTTAACTTTAAGAATTTGAATAATTTTTTTTTTTTTTTTTTGGTAGTTTAAAAAAGAAAAAAAATGGTATATTGATTTAATTCAAATAATTTGAATATAAAAGGATATATTTTTGATATATTGTATTTAATTAAATGATTAATTATTAGATATTGATTAATTTAAGCATATTTAATAAAATTTGTTGGTAGTTTGATTATATTGTATGTTTGACCATATATATTATTGTTACATGGTTTTTTAATATTTTATTGAAAGTTTAAAGGTTTCTAACACTGTTTTAATATACAGTCGAGTCTCCCTATAACGAAACTCCATACATTGAATTTCTCTATATAACGAATTTTTAGTATGAACGGTCCCCTTTTCCCATTATCTCATTAAAAACAGTCTCTATATAGCGAAATATCTATCTCCATATAATGAATTTTTTCATAAAATGTACTTTATTTATTCAATTTTAAAAAAGCCTGATTCCCGATTTATCGTTCAGCGCTGAGGTTTTTATCTTGCTTTTCTACCTTGGATCTCCTTGTTCTTTATGTCCAATGAATTCCTCTACACCCCCCCCCCCTCCCACACACCTTCCAACATCCTTCTTAAAACAGTGTCAATTGGATTGTTGCACATATAAGAGCGGGATCAGAGAGGTAAATGAAGTTTAGGGTGACTGAGATCGAAGATCAATCAGAAGGTTAAATTAGAAAAATAAACTCTCTTTTAATCAAGCACAACAAGTTGATATTCGTAATATTCACTGCCAGTAAGCTCCCGAGATCTACTGGCATAACATGTGACCTGATGCTCTCCACAAAAAAGTGGGTGGGAAAGAAGGCACAAACACGCTATTGGTCGAATGGAAAATTCTCCCTCGACAGCTGCAGCCACGAGAGCAGATCACTGTCACCATTTAGAACACGTTTTCATCTATCCAAACTTAAACTCTCAACCCTTACCGTTAGAGTAGATGTTTATTGTTTCTGGCTTTCTTTAGTGTGAAAGATTCACAAAAGTTATTCTGTTTGAGTGCGCTATTTAACTGCTTCTGCAAAAAATGTCTCCTAGGAACTGCACAACTCTCTGTGATAAAGTGAAGATTTTGAAAGAAATCGATAAGGGATTGAAAAAAAAAAAGTTGTGGCAAAAAAGTTTGGGATTCTGGCAAGCACTCTGTCAACAATCATAAAAAATAGAGAGTCAATCATCAAGCAGAATTCGGATCTTAGTTCGGCGCGAAAAAGAAAGAGGACGTGCCAATACGAGGACTAAGACAGAGCAATGTTTAATCGGATTGAAGGAATAAGGGACCAGAATCTACCACTTTAGGGACCAATAATTTTAGAAAAGGCTCTAGAATATGCTTCACCTCTTGGGCACTCTGACTTTCAAGCCAGCATTGGTTGGCTGGAGAAGTTCAAGAAGAGACATGGGTTATTCCAGAAAACTATCTGTGATGAAAGTGCGGATGCTCCGGTGACAGCATGTGAGAACTAGAGTCTTAAAGTAGCAGAAATTCTAAAATAATTCGCTCCTGAGAACATTTTCAATGCTGATGAAACAGATCTCTTTTAGAAGTGTCTCCCAAACAAGGCCCTGGCGTTTAAAGAAGATAAATGTTTTGGTGACAAACAACTATTCTGTTGTGTGCTAACATGACAGGGAAAGAAAAATTAAAGATGCTAGTCATTGGGAAAAGTAAATCTCGTTGTTTTAAAGGCGTGAAGTCCTTAGAGGTGGACTATGATTTTAATAAAAAGTCTTGGAAATTTTTGACAAATGGTTAAAAACACTTGACAATCAAATGAGAAAACAACGTCGAAAAATTGCTTTGCTTATTAATAATTGTCCAGCTTACTCACAAAACTTGAGAAAAACTGCAAAATGTTGAAGTTATTTTCTTACCACCCAATTGCACATCAAAATTTGGACTTGGGAATCCCATGGACTTGGGAATAATAAAAAATCTAAAGGTGCATTATAAGAAAAGAATTCTTAAAGCTACTGAAGATCATAGCTACTGAAGAATATTATTCCACGCAAGATATCATTACTCTTAGAAAGTGTATTGCGGAAATTTATAAAGCTTGGAGATTTGATGTAAATGAAAAAACAATTTACAATTGCTTCAAAAAGGCCGGCTTTTCTAAACTGGAGAGTAATGTGGATTCTGAGGACGACGAAGATGTGGCTTTAGCAGACTTAAAAGAGAAATGGAAATTAAGGAACGCGGAAATGTCGAAGAAAATGTTACTCTCTCTGATTTTTTGGAAGTGGATGACGAACTCATTATTGCGCAGTATGCGCATAGTGATATTTTAAGAGGCATTATGAACAATGATGGCAAGAGTGACAATGAGCATGAAAACGAAAACAATAGAAACTAGTATGTTGTGGCCATCACAAAACTTTCTTCTATATAAATCACGTCAAATCATTTAAATAGTAAAAGAAATTACATCAATTTATTCATATAAAAATATACCTGAATTTGAAGTTTGATGAAAATTCGTGCATTAGTTATTAAGATAGAGCTGTAGGGGAAATTCTGAAAAATGCAGCATAGCAGCGCCACCTGTTGAGCAATTTGCACCAAAACACAAACAGCACTAATTCATATTAAGGTATACCGGAATCTGAAGTTTGATGAAAATCCATGTATTAGTTCTGGAGCTAGAGCTACTGTGGAAATCACAATGCAGCCCAGCAGCGCCACCTGTTGAGCGATTTACACCAAAAGGTACAAAACATCAATTCATGTCAAGGACTAACTGAATCTGAAGTTTGATGAAAATCCGTGCATTAGTTCTGGACATTGAGCTATTGTGGAAGTCGAGAAAAACGCTGCATAGCAGCGCCACCTATTGAGCGATTTACAGGAAAACATAAACAGCACTAACTCATATCCAGGTATACCTGAATCTGAAGTTTGTTGAAAACCCAAGCATTAGTTCTTGAGATAGAGCTACTGCGGTAATCACAAAAAAATGCAGCATAGCAGCTCCACCTGTTGAGCAATTTACACCACAAGGTGTAAAACGTCAACTCATGTCAAGCACTAACAGAATCTGAAGTTTGATGATAATCTATGCATTATTTCTTGAGATAGAGCTATTACGAAAATCGTGTAAATGCAGCATAGCAGCGTAATCTGTTGGGCTATTTGCACCAAAACGTTACCAGCACCAATTCATATCAAGGATTAACTGAATCTGAAGTTTGATGAAAATATGTGCATTAGTTCTTGAGATAGAGCAAGTGCAGAAATCGTGAAAAATGCAGCATAGCAGCACCACCTGTTGGGCGATTTACAACAAAAACTAATCAGCACCAATTTATATTAGGGACTACTTGAATATAAATTTTTATTAAATTCCGTGCATTAGTTCTTGAGATAGAGCGCCCACAAAATTTGTGTCACATACACACAGACAGACATTTTGTAAAAACATGTTTTTTGGAAACTCTGACCTCTAAAACGTGTAAATCCGTTGAAAACCGGTAGTCGAAAATTTTTACGAATACAATACTTTCTTCTTGTAAGATAGAAGAAAGTAAAAACCATCAATCAGTCAAATGATGAGTTCTTTTGATCTTATAAGGAGAAGACTTTAAATGGAGGAAAATGTTGCCGATACAATTTCTCATTCCTTGCTAAAGTGTGAACATTTTTTCGAGAGTAACAATTTTGAAATCAAAACAGCGAAAAATTACAGATTTCTTCACCTAAAATTAATGTAAGTTTTTTCCTTATGTGACTTTTATTATGCTTCCAAATAAATGTCTGTTCTCTTTTTTGAAACTGTTTAAATAATTAAGAAATACAATATTAGGTTAATATTTATAGTTAAACATTTCAACTTCTTAATTAAACACCTCAAAAATAATTTTTGTTCAAAATTTACACATTAAATAGGAATTTTTACTCATTCTCCATACAACGAATTTCTCCATATAACGAATTATTTGCTGGAACAATGGATTTCGTTATATAGAGACTCGACTGTATATACAATATTGTTAAATGGTTTCTTTTAATATTTTGAGATGAATTTTTCCTCTGAATTATACGAAATGGAATTTTCAATTCAAAAGCTGAACAGTAGTAACTATGCTACTTGGGCAGAGGAAATGCAGGTTTATATGAATGATCGCGGAGTTTGGGAGTTTGTTGAAAAACCAGACCTTAAAACACATGGGGATTTGGCAGGGAAAGAACTTTGTAATTTTGAATTACGTAGGGATAGAGCATATACCTCAATTTATTTGAACATTGAAAAACCATATCGTTCCATAATAGGCGATACTAAAAATGCTGGAGTGGCATGGAAGAAATTAAAAGATCACTACCAGCCAACATCTCTGAGTAGAATTGTAAGTTTATTGGATAAATTTTTTTCGTTGAGGTTTGGTATTGGGGATGACATTAGTATTTATGCAGCTAACCTTAAAAAGATAGTTAGCGAATTAGCAGATGCTAACCATGTAATGGAGGAAATGTATCAGTCTTTTCAACTCATCAGATTTTTACCACCCAAATTTTCAGGAATTGTTCAATCAATTTATAGGTGGGATGATAAAACATTTACTTTTAACAATGTGTTAAAAGAGTTGTTAGTTGAGGAGGATAGACTGAGACAATGTCATAGTGACCTTGAACATGTGGATGCTTCTGCTTATAAAGTTAAGGTTAATAAACAGAGGCATATGAATAACAGTGGTGTCAAATCCAATAAACAAAAAGATATTAAATGTTTTAATTGTTCTGGCTTAGGTCATTTTATGTCAGAAAGCCCAGAAAGAAAACCAAATTCTGCTAAATATCAGGTTAAGAAGATGAAGCCAAAGGGGAATTTCAACAGGGACAATTCGAGTTATATTGTAGAGGCTAATTACAGTCAAGGTAATAGTGGCCCTGATGATTTGTCTTGGGTTGTGAATTCTGCCGCTTCTTCTCATTTTTGCCGTAATAAAGATTTGTTCGTTGAACTTAGACCAGCAGGAGATACAACAGTATCAGTTGCTATCGGTGAAGAATCTTGTCTGGTTGAAGACATAGGCAAAGTGGAATTTTTGGTAAATGTAAGGGGTACTCAAAAGAAAATAACCTTGAATAATGTACTTCATTCTCCTAAGTTGAGACGGAATTTGTTTGCTGGGTGTGCTGTGGATAAGAAAGGGGGGAAATTTGTTGGCAAAAATGGAAAAATTTTTGTGTATAACAGCAAAGGAGAATTAGATTTTTTCGCAAAAAGGGAAAATGGTTTATATTTTCTAAGACCAAAATACCCTAGTAATGTCCAAACGCAAGAGCATATACATTTAACTCAGTCTAAGATATCAGATCTTGAAAGTTGGCATAGGAAATATGGGCATATCAATACAAATTATATAGTTGAGACCAGTAAAGATAACAGAGTTTGTGGGTTACCCAGATTAAAAAACCAGGAAGTAAAATGTGAACCTTGCCATTTGGCAAAGAATCGAAGAATAAGTTTTAAACCATTACCAGGTAACAGAACGCGAAGGCCTCGAGCTTATTTTCACCGATGTTTGTGGGCCGATGCCAGCCCCTTCAATCGTTGGTTCTCGGTTTTTGTCTCTTTTATAGATGATTTTTCAAAAAGACTGTTGTTTTTCCAATTAAGTATAACGACGAGGTCTGTGAGACTTTTGTTAGGTTTAAAAACAGGGTAGAAAGGTTCACTGGGAACAAAATGAAAAGTGTAAGGTCAGATAATGGAGGAGAATATTGTAATGCCAAATTTAGCCACCTTTTTGATAAGGAAGGGATAGATCACCAGATAACGAACCGGTATACACCAGAGCAGAACGGAACTGCTGAGAGGTTCAATAGTAATGTAAATAATGGAATTCGAGCGATGCTGAAAGACAGTAATTTAGAAGAGAAATTTTGGCCTGAGGCAGCTGTCTGCTTCACATATGTTTGGAATAGAGTTGTCCACCAGGGTCAATCAAAGACACCATTTGAATTGTTTGGTGGAAAACGTCCTTCTGTAAGTCATTTAAAACCGTTCGGATGCACCGCATTTATAGGAATCCCCAGACAACTTCGAAAGAAATTTGACATGCGTGCTACCAAAGGTATTATGGTTGGTTATGCAGGACAGACGAAGGGATATAGAATTTATAATCCTGAAAAGGGGGTTGTTGAGGAAACCTTAAATGTGAGTTTTAATGAAAACAAAATGTACAATGGTCGCATCCTGTGCACCATGGATAATAATTCTGATTGTATGAAAGTTTTGCCTACATGTAGAATTCAATATATTGATACAGAGGAATCAGATTCTGAATCTGAACCCGAAAAAACTAAACAATCAGATTCTGTAAAATCGCCTGTTAAATCGGAAAACACTCCTGAAGAGAAAGAAAAAACAAATTCCGAATCAAAGGAGTCAAGGGGTGAATTTTCAGATAAGGGTGATTTAGAAACTGAGAAAACTCCTTGTGATGCTATTAAATGGGTCAGAAAAGCCGTTATGAGGAAAGATAATTCCCGTAATGATATATATTATGGTATTGGGGGATCACATACTAAGCTCTGATCTCATAAAGACGTAGAAAATTATTGTAAGTCTAGAAATATTGATTATAGAAAAGAATTATTTAGTTTTAAAAATAAAGACGATTATTCTGGTTCAGAACCCCGTCCCAAAGCACCATGAGGCTAACATAACAGAGGTAAAAGTACCATCTTCTTATTTCGAGGCTATTCGGTCTCCTTTTAAAAAAGAGTGGTCTAAGGCAATGGATGATGAAATAAACCATGAGAAAGGCGTGTATGGGAGCTTGTCCCTAAACCCAAGGAAGAGAAAATTTTAGGTAATCGCTGGGTATATTCCATTAAACGTAATGAGAAAGGTGAAATTGCTCGTTATAGAGCTAGACTTGTAGCGCAAGGTTGTAAGCAAGAAAAAGGCATCTCTTACGAGGAAGTATATAGCCCGGTAGTTGATTTTTCTCTCATTAGATTGTTTTTCAGTATTTTAGTCTGTTTCTTTGGTTGGGTTCATCGTCAAATTGACAAACTGTGCATATTTATATGCAAATTTATCTGAGAAAGCTTTTATGAGTCAGCCTCGTGGATATGTCGATGGTGAAAAATCTCACCATGTTTGTCGCCTAAAGAAGGCAATTTATGGTCCCAAACAAAGTGGACGTGAGTGGTATTTTGAGCTTCAGCATGTACTTGAGGAATTGAATTTTAAGACAAAATCAGCAAATTGCATTTTCATATTTAAAAGAAAGGTTCTATTATTGTTGTATGTAGACGATATTATAGTTTTGGGCATACAGAAAACTTAGTTTCTGAAGTCATAAATCTTTTAAAATCTAAATTTGATCTCAAATTATTGGGACGTACCAAGAAACTCATAGGTGTGGAATTTGTAGAAGGGGATGGTAAACTTTTCATTCACCAAAGGAGTTACATTGAAAAGGTTTACAATATGTTTAAGAATTATAAACTCCCAATCACATCTCTCCCAATTTCTAAAGGAGTTGTGTATTCTAAGTCAAATTGTCCAAAAGACGATGTAGAACTAAATGAAATACAGAGTATTCCGTGTCGCAGTTGGGTTGGATGTCTTGCCTTTATAGCTAACAGAACCAGACCTGACATTTGTTTTGCAATAAATCTTTTCTCTCAGTTTCAGGAAAATCCTGGTCCTATTCATTGGAACGGGTTAATTAAACTACTAGGTTATTTGTATGCTACTCGAGAGAGGAAGCTTGACCTATCTAAGATTGATAACCTTAATGTAAGTTGTTATAGTGATGCAGATTATACCACTAATCGAGATGATAGGAAAAGTATGGGAGGTTTTATGTTACTTATTGGTCAGGAACCTGTTTCATGGAAGACTTTTAAACAAAAGTCTGTTGCTCTTTCCACTATGGAAGCAGAGTTTACTGCTCTTACTGAAGCTGCGAAAGAAATTACTTGGGTTAGACACATTCTTCAAGAGTGTTTTGAGATGGGATTGTTTAAGGCTGAGATAATACACTATGAGCTTTATTGTGACAATAAATCTGCCATAGATTTCTGTAAATCACCAATTGAAAATGCTAGGTCAAACCACATTGATGTTAGACTGCATTTTTTAAGGGATTTGGTGTCTGAAAAATTATTTAATTTGTGTTACGCTAAAAGTAGTGATAATTTGGTTGATATATTTACTAAGGCTTTAGTCAAAGTGTCTCTTCAAAATTTTGTCTCAAAACTATAAGTGTATTAAATATTTTTCTGCAAATTTTTGAGTTTTTTTTTTTTTCTTACTGTGTACTTTGAGGTCATGGTAATTGTAACTTTTTTTGGCATATCTCCTGGTGTTTCATGGTGTTATGTCGTAATTCTCTGGATTCATTCATATAACTTGTTATAAAGAAAATTTTGAAGTGTTTTATTGGAATAATATATTAAGACTAGCTGTTTTATTAGATCATTTGAATACTGTACCTGTAGAACTTAGTTTAATGAAATGTAGTATATCATTGTTAAGATGTTTGTTTTGTTATCTAGGATATATATATGCATTTTGAATTGTTACTCTTAACTGTTGGGATCTCAGCGATCGCGAGAGGGGGCCCTAATGTTGTGAAAGTTTATCTTTTATCTATTTTCTTTCTTAGGTCTCACGTCACTGTGACGTATAGTTTGTTTTCCAGTTAAGCACAACGATTGCAATCTTACTATCGCCGTTGCGTGATCTCTTAAAGTAAACAAACGCACGTGCTTCTTGCTCCTTCTATTTATAGGCATAACTTCCGGTAATAGGAAGTGTATTTTCAGTACGTACGTATTGCATCAGCGCCACATGCCTTTTCTGATTGGAGGCTGGGTCTGCACATGTGTAAAACTGTATTAAGCACCGATAAATACTTCTGCAAAGCTGATCTGTTCTCTCTTATGCTTGTGTTTCTCTTGAGTGTTGCACGATGTTTTGAGTTATGCATTTTTCCCCTTTGCAGGTTGCAGGGGTAGTCTATTTAAACTTAAACATTGTAAAATATGAACAATGTTAACCATCTTTATTCAGAAGTCAGATATTTGTTTTCTTTACCATATAAGCCTGGTGGATTAACCACCCACGTTTTTGCAAGACCATTCATATTAAGTCCCATTACTCTGCATTTCTCCTTCCACATTTTCAATGCTTCTTCAACATAAATTTTAACTAGTTGGATGTGTCAATCCCAAAACTTTCTTCTATCTTATACATCTTAATATTTCAAAAACTAGTTACACATGTTAATAGTTCAATATTATTAGTTCATTACTACACCAACTTTGATTTTCATCTTAAATTCCTGCTTCAGTCAATTAAAAGAACTAAAAACGAGTTAATCTATATCATGATATTTGTTAAAATTAATAGTTTTTCCTTATTCTGTTGTTATCAGATGTTTGCGAATAACCGGCTTAGCAGGAAGTGCGTTCCCGCCTTTGCACGAGCCGCCGATGGACAATAGAACTACGAAAAATCAAGGAAAGTATACAAAATCGCTATCACAGAGCCCCTTTACCGCGCGATATTTCCAAATTCAAGGAGGACCTGTTGGCCAAAACCAAAAACATGCACAAAAAATTTGGTTCAATTGTATGCATAATTTTATACACTTTTCGATTATACAATAAAGAAAATGGTACAGACATTGTAATTATAGCGCCCCCTTCCAACGGAATATTTCCAAATTCAGGGAGGACCTTCATGCCATGACCAAAAAGAAACAAAAAATGTGGCTTAATTCTATGCATAACTTCATACACTTTTCGATGGTACAATATTCAAAATGGCACAAAAATCATTATTAAAGCGTCCCCTAGCGGCGAATTTTTTCCAAATTAAGGAAGGACCTGCTTGCCATAGCCAAGAACTTAAAATAAAAATTCGGTTTAATTCTATGCATAACTTCATACACTTTTCGATGGTACAATATGCAAAATCGCTATTACAGCGCTCCCTAGCAGCAAATTTTTTCAAAATTCAGGGAGGACCTGCTTTTCATAGTCATAAACTTAAAAAAAAAATTTGGTTCAATTCTATGCATAACTTCATACACTTTTGGATGGTACAATATTAAAAATCGCACGAAAATCGCTGTTACAGCGCCCCCTACCGGCGAATGTTTTCCAAATTCAGGGAGGACCTACCTGCCATATCCAAAAACTTCAAATAAAAATTTGGTTCAATTCTATGCATAACTTCATACACTTTTAGATGGTACAATATTCAAAATCGCACAAAAATCGCTATTACAGCTCCCCCTACCGGCAAATTTTTTCCAAATTCAGGGAAAATCTGCTTGCCATAGCCAAAAACTTAAAATAAAAATTTGGTTCAATTCTATGCATAACTTCATACACTTTTTGATGGTACAATGGCGACAGACATTTTCTATAAACATGTTTTTTGGGATCTCTGACCCCTAAAACATGTAAATCCGTCGAAAACCGGAAGTCGAAAAAAAATTTCGATTACAATACTTTCTTCTATTGAAGATAGAAGTAAAATGTGTTGGGGAGATACAACATCCCTCTCCTTTATCTGTTATAAAACCTTCTGATAATCTTTGGCCTATTTTAATCTTTGTTTTTGATTGTCTGTAAAGTTCTTGAATTGCTCTAATAATACTTCGATTTATGGCCATTTCATTTAATACTGTAAAGATCTGAACTATATCAGATTCGCCATATAGAAATAACTAATGCATTTCTAAAACAGAGTAAAAGTATGGTAAAGTCCACTAAAATGTGCGGTAAGATGAAATAAACTACTCAGTCACCATCGCTCTTGGACATTTGACAATCGGTGACAGTTTGCTAATGCAAAGGAGCAGCCGGGATTCTTTTGATCTTTGAGCGTGGGAAGAGAACCCATAGTTTCTCACGAGAGCATGTGATCGCAGGATCCGGGTGCAAAAAAGGGAGGTTCTTGAAAAGAACGGACAGTTAGTGGCTGAGAAACTCACTATTGTTTTTAGAGGAAGATAATTGAGATATATAGACGAGAGGAGGATGAGGAGAGATTAGATTTTTGGCTGGAGTTGGGAGAGTGCTTTTGGAGTAGAAGAGTTTGAAGGCCGAAAGGGCCGGACTTTACGATCCCTAGTACCGGGGAATGATACCTGAATCAGCGGCGACAGGGCATCGGGGTGCCGTCGTGGAAAAGGAGATCTTAATCTCTGAGACAAGACAAGTGTTTTCCGTTCAAGTAATGCAATGCCTGTGGACTTAATAGACTAGCTGCCACCTTCTCATAGACACTATTTCTGATACATATACTTTTGTTCAACAAAATTTACATTGTTGTGTACATAGCGACTTATTACTCCAGAATATCTTTTATTGTGTTATAAAATTTCATGTTATCATATTCTAAGAGAATATAAGTTGTCTTCGAAGTTAACACCCTCGACCATCGCTACCGCCTTCTTAGGACATGGCACAATACATTCCATAATTTTGCAATTGGAACATTATCATATGCTTTCGTAAGATCTATAAATAGAAGATGAATTTGATTTCCTACTGCCATTTCCTTTACAACAATTTGTTTAAGACAAAATATATTATCCATACATGATCTTCCTGCTTTCTAAATCCACTTTGCTTTTCACTTTCCTTCATTCTTATTTCTTCTTCAATGAAATCTTTTAAAATTCGTCCATTTAATCTACTAAACGTTGCTGTTACATTAATGCCACGGTAATTCTCACAGTTTTGTCGGTCTCCTTTCTTATATATTGATGTTAAATATCCGATCCTCCATTCTTCTGGTATTTCCTTTCCGTTTAAGCATTTTTCAAATAATTGTGTAATTAATCTGAACAATTTATCAGCCCCATTTTTGATCAGCTCTGCTGATATTCCATCGGGACCACTTGCTCTTTTATTTTTTAACTCTCTCAAGTTCCAACAGCTTAGGTTGTCCCACAAAGTCAATACCAGAATTATTTACTTGAAATTCACCTCTAGTTTCCGTAACCAAAGTCTTATAATATTCTTCCTATTTCTTCACAGATATTCTTTGCCATGAATTATTACATGCTTTTTTAATATTCTTTAAAAACTTCCATGCCTCTGTGTACCGTCTTCCTTCTATATACAGTTGAGTCTCTCTATAACGAAACTCCATACATCGAATTTCTCTATATAACGAATTTTTAGTAGGAAAGGTCTCCTTTTCCCACAATCTCATTAAAAACAGTCCCCATATACCGAAATGTCTATTTCCATATAACGAATTTTTTCATAAAATGTTCTTGATTTATTCAGTTTTAAAAAAGCTTCCAAATCACATGGAATCAATTTTCCATCACTGATTCCTGATTTATTGTTCAGTGCTGAGTTTTTTATCTTACAGCCCATGGACTTGGGAATAATAAAAAATCTAAAGGTGCATTATAAGAAAAGAATTCTTAAAGAACTGATCATAGTTACTGAAAAAAATGATTCCACCGAAGACATCATTAGTCTTAGAAAGTGTGTTGCGGAACTTTATAAAGCCTAGAGATTTGATGTAACTGAAAAAACAATTTAAAATTGCTTCAAAAAGATCGGCTTTTCTAAACTGGAGAATAATGCGAATTCTGATGACGAAGAAGATGTGGCTTTAGCAAACTTAAAAGAGAAATGGACATTAATTAAGGAACGCGGAAATGTCGAAGAAAATGTTATACTCTCTCTGATTTTTTGGAAGTGGATGACAATCTCACTATTGCACAGTATCCTACTGATAGTGATATTTTAAGCAGCGTTATGAACAATGATGGTGAGAGTGACAATGAGCATGAAAACGAAAACGTATAACACGAGAAAAAACCATCACACAGTGATATGACTTCTTTTGATCTTATAAAGACAGGACTTCAAATGGAGGAAAATGTTTCCGATACAAATTTTCATTCCTTGCTAAAGTGTGAACATTTTTTCGAGAGTGTAACAATTTTGAAATTAAAACAGCGAAAAATTACAGATTTCTTCGTATAAAATAAATGTAAGTTTTCCTTATGTGATTTTCATTATGCTTTCAAAATAAATGTCTTTTCTTTTTTGAAACTGTTTAAGAAATAAAATATTAGCTTAACATTTATAGTTAAACATTTCAAATTCTTAATTAAACACCCCAAAAATAATTTTTGTTCAAAATTTACACATTAAATAGGAATTTTTACTTATTCTCTATCAGAGTTCATACAGAGCTGGGAAGAAAAAATCCAAGGAGTACCGAAAAAATCTAAGGAGTCCAAAAGATTTTAAGGATTTGCCATTATCTGTTGTTGTTGTTGCTTTTATGTGCTGCATCGTTATGTGGTATGTCCAATTTTTAATACCCAATTTGGAGACAAAAACAAATTTTACTCTATTAGAATCTAATTGTTAGTGCTGAAAATGCACAGTATTCACAATATGTTGCTTACTGATTTCGTAAGTTTAAATACAAAAAAGACAAACTTTTTTATTCAGCGACCAATGGTCATATAAACAGAGATTAGTCAAACCCCAAAAACTTATAATGTATATCACATACATGATACATCTTACAGAAAATTTTAAAAGGTAAAAAAAAAAGAATGCTAAACGCAACATACAAGAAAAAAAAAAAAAAAAAAAACAAGTTTTGAATTTATTCTTTTAGAACAGCGCTAATCGATTTTTTTGAAGGCGAAACTTTGACGAAATTCGCGTGTATTTCGCGATCCTTTGACGAAATTCGCGTTTTTTCGCGATCCTTTGACGAATTTCGCGATCTTCTGGGGGAGAAATTCGCGTTTTTTCACGCTATTTTAATGGAATTCGCATTTTATTTCGATCGTTTGACGAAACTGGGGCTTTTTTTGTGATTTTTTGAAGAAATTCTCATTTTTCGCTATCTTTTAAAGAAATTTGCGTGTTTTTCGCGATCTTCTGGGGGGAAATTCGCGGTTTTTCGCGACCTTTTAATGGAATTCGCATTTTATTTCGATCCGAGATTTTCGCGATTTTCTGGGGGAAGTTCGCGGGTTTTTTTAGCGATTTTCTGGGGGAAATTCGCGTTTTTTTTTTCGCGATCTTCTGGCGGAAATTCGCGTTTTTTTCGCGATCTTTTAATGGAATAAACATTTTTTATCGATCGTGTGACGAAGCTGACATTTTTTTCGCGATCTATTGATAGAAACCGCGTTTCTCGTGATCCTTTGAGGAAATTCGCGTGTTTTTGCGCGATCTTTCAAGGAAATTCGCGTGTTATTTTTGATTTTTTGAGAAAATTCGCATTTTTTGCGATCTTTTGACGAAATTTACTTGTTTTTCGCGATCTTCTGGGGAAATTCGCGTTGTTTCGTTATCATCCGTGAAAGAAGGGGGGGGGGGGGGGATTTGCGATCTTCTGGGAGAAATTCGCGTTTTTTCGTGGTCTTTTAATGGAATTCGCGTTTTATTTCGGTCGTTTGACGAAACTGACGTTTTTACCACGATCTTTTAATGGAAACCGCGTATTTTTCGCGATCCTATGACGAAATTCGCGTGTTTTTCGCGATCCTTAAAGGAAATTCGCATGTTTTTAGAGATTTTTTGAGGAAATCCGCATTTTTTCGTTATCTTCTGGAAGAAATTCGCTTTTTTCGGTATTTTCTGGGAGAAATTCGCGTTTTTTTTTAATGAAATTCGCGTTTTATTTCTATCATTTTACGAAATTGACTTTTTTTCGCAATCTTTTGATGGAAACCACGTGTTTTTCGCGATCCTTTGACGAAATTCACGTGTTTTCCGCGATCCTTTGACAAAATTCGCGTGTTTTTCGCAATCTTTTGGGGAAATTCGCGTGTTTTTTGCGATCTTTTGAGGAAATCCGCTTTTTTTCTCGATCTTTTAACGAAATTCCCGTTTTTTCGTGATCCTTTGAGTAAATTCGCGTTTTTCAGCGATCTGTTGGAGAAATTTACGTTTTTTCACGATCCTATGACAAAATTTACGAACTTTTTTCGCGATCGATTGACGAAATTTGACGGTATTTTTCGGGGCATATCTGCGAAAAACGCGGTTTTTCCGAGATTCTTGGCTAGATGCCAAACATCGATAAATTTAAAATAAAGATTGGTTAACAGTGTTGAAAAACGGACTTTACGGACCTAATAATTGAAAAACGGACCTAGTGGGAGCCCTGCTATAAGATTATCCTAACCAATCAATGCTGTTCTTCAGATAAATGACGGGAAATAAAGGATTTACCGTGTGTTTTACAATCACGATTTTTTTTTTTTTTCCTCGGCAGCAATATCGCTTGCGTCCGAAGCCACAATACAATTTAAGGAGTTTCTAAGGAGTGGTTTGCTTATCTAAGTAGTTCTAAGTACTACTTGGGAATGTTTTCATTTCTAAGGAGTTTCCAAGGAGTCTAAGGAGTCTGTGCGAACCCTGTCTATATAACGAATTTCTCTATGTAACGAATTTTTTACTGGAACAATGGATTTCGTTATATAGAGACTCGACTGTATGTCTCAATTTCTCGGCATTTTTTCCCCCATGATGTTCTTTTTTTCTCTGGTACTAATTTCTTAGTGTCTTTTCTAATTAAAGTTGCCTATCCTGTTCCTTTTTTGAACTCATCCACCTAATATAGGCTTCTTTTTTCTGTTTTATACTCTTTTCAATGTCTTCGTCCATTTTTGGGGAAGTTCTTCCCTTTCTTTTTTGTCCGAATGCTTCATTTGCAGCCTGGTGTAAAGCTAATTTAATATGTTGATATAGTTCAGCTGTATTAGTATAATTTCTTTCCTCTAATTTTTGATCAAATCTTACTTGAAAGAGTCTTTTTGTACTTTCCCCCATCAATCCTTCTAACATATTTTCTGGGACATCAATATCTTCCATCTCTGTATAATTCCTTTCCTCACTAATTAGCTTAGTCGACTAGAGAATTCAAGTCTTGCTCTCACCATAAATACCAGTTATACTCTCACCAATTATATCTCAACCAAATCGATACTTCAGCATTAGCTAAAAAGGTTAATATATAATATTAAAATTTCAAAACTATTTTATAAAATTAAGTGCATTTTTTTAGAATCAAAATGTGAATAGTGTTAATCCTAGGGGGAAATGTGCAGAAAAATAAATGAAAAGCGATTTTGGGGGATGAATTTTTTTCAAAGGGATAATTTTTGTATTTTTTGAAATGGTTAGCAGTGTTGGAAAGAGAATTGGAAATAATGCTGTTTGTAATTTCCTTTTTTGAGTAGTTTGATTTTTGGAGTCAAGTGCAATATTGAAATATGCTGGGGAAAAAAAAAGGAGTTAGGAGGATATTTTAAATGCTTTTAAAAAGTAGTCGTTATCATCCAAACTGTTTGAAATTCTTTAGGAGTTGAAAACAATGTTTTCATAGCCTGTGTGAAACAATATTGATATTTCGTGGTAAAAAAATACTCGTAAAAAATGCTCGTAAAAACACCCTTTTTCTCAATTGGCCTATTTCAGTAGTTATTGTTGTCCAAACTGAGATTTTCAGGTGATTATAAATATGGTTATGCACCTCGTGACAAAATATCAATATCTATTCGGAAAATAAATAAATAAATAACATGTTTTCTTTGTTTTCAGCTCTGTTCCATTAGCATAACAACTAAAAAAAAAATAATAATAAAAGTTCTTATCGCCAGAATTCTCTAAAAAATTTTAATAGGTTATAAATATAAAAGTATCCACGCTCTCTTTAAAATTTCGTGACAAAATATGCATATTAAGTAGCGAAAACTTGAGCCGAAGGTGAGCGAAACTGTTCTAAAACACCCAAGATTTTAGTGTTTTCGTTGAAATTTTCACACTTTTTTTTTATAAATACTTCTACTCATCTGAATGTTTTTAAATTTTTGTAGATGATGTAGATCCGGTCGGCAGACATTCTCTCAAAAGACACTGTCAAAATTCAAATGTTTAGGCACTTTTACCATAGAAGAAAGCTAGTCTCCATAAGGTGCAAAGTGACTTGCGACCTTGAATTTTTTTTAAAGGGTTAAAATTAGTATTTTTGAAAACCATCACCAAAAGAGAAGAAAGTCTCAGTTGTAGATAAGTATTTTTTGTTAATCAGTACCTCCAGAATTGCACACTAGGAAAGTGATGCTGTATGAGAGAAAATGAGAACTGCGAAAATGACTTTTTGAAATTTATTTTTCAAAAGGTTAGCAGCATTTTTTCAAACTGATTCAGCAATTAAGACATAAAAGAATGATCTTTCAGAATATATCTTCCATTTTTAACTATACTCAACGATTTGGCCAACAGAGATTTAAAAAAACAAAAAACAAACAATGATAAACCCCCAAAAATGCATGCATTCGGCTCATTTCTTTCTATTTTGTAAAGTAGGTTTTGGACATGCACGAGTGCTTTTGCTGACTTGGAATGAAAAAGATGAGTTCTTGATGAGAGTGCATTGAGATTTTTTATTAATATATCAGCTAACTATCAAAAGGTAAAAAATCTGCACCTCAGGACCTGCCTTGGACTATTCTTACCGAAATTTTCAGACTTTGTGCTAGATTTTACAAGCCATTGCAGGCAGACAGGCAGACACACACACACACAGAGAGAGAGAGAGTGAAACTTTCTTTTATTAATATAGATGCATTTCCAGTAAAAAAATGGCATCCTGTTTGGTAATGAGAACTTCACATACAAATTTTTATATTCCTTGAGCACCTTGATAACAACCTAATCTCAGTACAAGCAGAGTACAAAGCTCATGAATTTACTTCATTTAGACACATTTATATTTATGTTTCATCAATGACATACTCGCTTCTTGTTAAATATATCTATCTCACACGTTGAAGCATTTGGCTTCTTTCCGAGATTAGTGACCTTAAATGTAGAATGCTTTCACCAATAGTAAAAGACATCATAAAGATGACTTTTCATTCATGAAGTAATAATACAATAAAATACACACATCAAAATGATATACTTTTCACCAAATTCCATTTTGCCAGTATAAGTTTAAAGACCTACGTAGTTGAGTAAAAGAGAATTTTCTTTTTAAAAATCATTTTGATACAACTGTATTAAAATGTCACAGTTTTATGAGAGGAAATATGTGTTTTCTTACAAGCATGACTTTCATTGATAGAAACACTGCATTTCTGTGACTAGGACCTTTCATTTTGTAGTATGTACTGTGGTGGATGATGTTTAAAAGCACTTTGTGCTTAATTTCTGTACAGAAAAAATAAAATCCAATGTACATTAATGGCATTTAGGCACAATCATAGTAAGACATTGCAATTTCTGAATGAAAAAGTACATTTTCTGTCAAATGCCATTTTCATAAGTGAAATATTTTCTTCCATTGACAATTTGGCCACTAATGAAATGGGCCTCTCTTGTGGAATGAAAGACATCTTAAAATGGTGTCATTTTGAAGGAACAATAGGACAATATTGAAGTTGTATGTTTTTACACGGATTTTTTTTATTAAATATGGGCATTTCAGTTATAAGGTGCTTTAATGGACTTAAACATCATCTATTCAAATTAAAATACATTATTTTTTTAATGAGAAAATAGCATCAACAAAAATATAATAATTTGCATTATTTCCCTTTCCTTTGCAACAATCGATACAACCAAACTGCAATTATTTTAAGGTTGAAAAAAAATCAAAAATAAAATAAAATATGAAAATTTAAATAATTTAAAAAACAACTTGCACTGAATGAACAACTTTCAATTAAAAAAAAAGTAATAATTAAAATTTGTTCAGTAAAAAGCTCAGAGAACGAGCGAATAACAGCTTTTATTTTAAATATATAAATTATGATTAGTCAAAATGATGTAATTTTCAAAAACTTCATTTATGCACACTAAACTAAGATTTTTAAATAAATAGGGAGTTTAGCCTCATTACATGCAAAAATAAATGCTGGTGAATATTACATCATATTGAGAAGACTATACTAAAATATTTTAGTTTTATATAGACTGTAAAAGTCATGACGTCATATGGAAAACCTACCCAGAAACCAGTAGTTTGTTTAAAACAATTATACTGTACAGGGTTTGAAATTCAATTTTTCCTAGGAGGGGAGTCTCCCTACCAATATTTATAAATGGAGGGGAGTTGAGCTATTTGGGAGGGAGAAAAAAATCTTTAAAACCCAGTGTTATTTTATTTTGTATTTAAAGAACTACATTAATGCAAACAGACATTAAAAAAATATACCATTGAAGCAATTTTTTTGCAATCTTTTGACGAAATTCGTGCTTTTTTTTCCATGATCCTTTGACGAAATTAGTGTTTTTTTCCACGATCCTTTAACAAAATTAGTGTTTTTTCCGCAATCCTTTGATGAAATTTGCTCCCCCCCCCCCCCCCAAGATCCTTTTACAAAACTCACGTTTTTTACCACGATCCTTTGACGAAATTTGTTTTTTCTTGCGATCATTTGATAAAATTTCCTTTGAAATTCGCTTTTTTTTCCTAGCAGCCCTTCTAAATTCGCATTTATTACGTGGTCCTTTGACACAATTCACGTGCTTTCTGCAGTCCTTTGACAAAATTGGCGTTATTTCTGTGATCTTTTGCCGAAACCTGCATTTTTGCGCGATTTTTAGATGAAACTCACGTTTTTTTCACGATCCTTTGCCGAAATTAATGTTTTTCCGCGATTCTTTGACGAAATTTGCATTTTATTCACGATCCTTTCACGAAACTTGCTTTTTTCCGCAATCCTTTGTGATGAAATTGGAGATATTTTTCTGCAAACAATTGGCAAAATTGATTTTTTTGGTGATCATTTGTAGAAATTAGTGATATTTTTTATTTCTGAATTGATGGCCGATTTTTCATGATTTTCGGAAAATAAGGTACACAATCACCTCCGAATTCGCCAATTGTCACAGAAAATAAGCGCGAAACTTGTCAACCGATTTTGGGAAAAAATAGTGAAATTTGTCTATCGCTCATGCGAAAATATCATGAATTTCAATGATTTTTCGTGGTAAAAAGTTTGCAAAATATGTCAATCGGCCGCGTGAAAATATCATGAAATTCGTAATGTGTTCTCGGGAGTTGATCGTAGTTTCAAAATCCAAAATTTTTTGGAAAAGGGGGAAATTTTTTGTACAGGAGCCTGTCCCCTGCGATATTCTGTTGGGCGGGATTTTAAAATTTTGGGCATGAATCCCGTCATCCCGCCCTGAAATTCAAGCCCTGCTGTATATTGTTACACTTTTGGAGTCTATTAAAGTGCTAGGGATGCACCAAATATTCGATATTCAGCAATACTACCAAATATTCAGTTAGGCCAAATATCAAACTGTCCAGTCTGCCGTATATTTAGCCAAATCAATGCTTAAAAAGCCTTTTAAATTATTTTCTTAAATTACATAATTTCTACTTTTAACTGAATTAATAAAGACATTCAGAATAATTAGAAATAGAATTAAAAACAGAACACATTTACATTATTTACTAGCTATTTGAAAAATATTCCTTAAAAAAATTAGCCATAAAGAGAACATTTTTACATTTATTAACCATTTGGAAAAATGGTTATTGTTCTCGTCAGGATGGGAAATGAAAAGCATATCTGAAGGTTTTCATTGGTTTAATCCGCAATTTATTCGTTTTCTGATTGGTCTATACAGTAATCTGTATTTCCCTTTAATTTCAACAACGATGAATACTTTCTTTTGCCACTATGACAAAAAAGTAATAAAAACTACAAAAAAAATTAATAACTCAGAAACAAATTGAGATACAGCTTTCAAACAAATTGCATTTAAAAGTACATTTTCTTCTCTATCCGACGGTGTAAAAAGTAATAGTTGGATGTTTAGAAGTTTAAGAATGAAATTTCATTTAAAATTGGCCATCAGATTTCTTGGAAATCTGACGATGGAAAAGCCTATTCCCAAACAGCCAATGAAATGCTTGGATATTTACGTAAGTTTCAGGTGGATAATACTTAAGTTTCATGAAATCTGACGGGTCGCAGGCGATATTTTTGGCTTGCAATTTTTACGTGTAATAACACTATTAATGTTTAATTCATGGCGTACGTAATGTATGATCAACTGCGTGCAATTTTTTATGTCTTAAATTTTAGTCTTCAAAAAAATCGTTTTCCAAATGGTCGTTGTAACTTGATAAATTGCTTTTTTTAATTTGTTTATTAGCTATTTGAAAAATACCACTTAAGAAAATTAACCATTTATAACAATCTTCATAGGAATTAAATATACAAATGCATGTTCCTGAATAATATCTGGTAAGCTGGTTGTTACTTGCTTTTTTTCACAAATAGGGTGTTTCTAAACAAAACGAAATTTTTTTAAGGGTGATAATAGATATCAAGACAGACAACTTTTATCCAGGAAACCAGGATCACAAATGCAGTATATCTCATTAGAGGTCAAACTTGGATTTTCATTTGTTATTTTAAAATTAATGAAGATATTAATAACCATATTTTCAACAGTTTAATTTCTTTGAAAGATGACACAATAAAAAGAACTGGAAATTGCCACCATTCATGTGTAAACAACACTGAGCTACACATTTCTTTATTCAGAATGCAGCTGATGGTACTTATAGTGCAATACTGGTTAAAATTCAGTCAGATCCAATGATACAATCACATTTCATACAAAAATTAATATGATGCAAATCTTGTTAAAATACCTTTATTATTGTTAAAGTTATGAACAAAAATTACTCAAGTTGTTTTTTCTTTTGTGCACAACTCAGCAAACTATTTCAAACCTTGCATGGAGCAAAAAATTCAAGAGAAATAGAAAAACTTTGCGACTATTTTGTTACTAATTGACAAAATTCATTACTGTTTGTTTTGTGTCACATGATTTTCACTAATCAAATATAACTTGCTGTTACAAAAATTGCAAGTTAAAAATTTAAAAAGGTACAGCTTTGCACAAAAAAGCTTTTGAATTTCTGAACATAGGTCAATCAATTATTCCTCTGGTCTGGGAGGTAGAATCACATTTTTACAACCAAAGTGTCAATAGTTTTAGTATACAGGGTGATTCAAAAAAGATGGGGAAAATTTTAAGAGGTGATAGTACACACCCAAACAAACATTTTGTATCAAAGAATGCATGGTCGAAAACTAAACGTAAAAAAGTTAGAGGGCGCCAAAAGTTATGTTCTTATACGAGGCAAAAACACAATGAACGATTAAGTTAAGTTACGAAAACAAATTTAATGGCATTTGATTACAATAAATGCTTAAAACATTGACCGGCAGCTGTTATGCACGCAGTACAACAGCGAAGAACAGATTGGCAAATTTTCTGAAACACACCAGGCATATCGCGAACTTCTCCTACAGCAGCCGAAAGCTTGGCGACAAGTTCTTCTGCGGATTCAATGGGAGTCTCATACACAAGAGCCTTTAGCTGTTCCCACAAAAAAAAAAAAAAAAAAAAAAAAATCGAGACATGAAAGATCTGGCGAGCGCGGTGGTGCCTGGTGTGTTTCAGAAAATTCACCAATATGTTCTTCGCCGTTGTACTGCGTGCATAACAGCTGCCGGTCAATGTTTTGAGCACTTATTGTAATCAAATGCCATTAAATTTGTTTTCGTAACTTAACTTAATCGTTCATTGTGTATTTTTGCCTCGTAATAAGAACATAACTTTTAGCGCCCTCTAACTTTTTTACATTTAGTTTTCGACCATGCATTCTTTGATACAAAATGTTTGTTTGGGTGTGTACTATCACCTCTTAAAATTTTTCCCATCTTTTTTGAATCACCCTGTATATGACAGATTAGATGGTGCCGATAACGAAACTACAACTGTCAGTCAGTTGGCACAGCAGTAGAGAAAGGTTGTCATAGCAATGTTGGACACACCACTGCAATGTTAAATGAATGGCAGGTTGATTGCTGATCTTGCCTCCAAGTCACAGTAACATCAGTAGTCAGTCTGCATTCTTTTACATTGTGAGTGTGCAACATTGTTATGGCAACACCCGCCGCTGGTGTGCCAGCTGACTTTCAGTTTTGCTATCTGCACTATCTCATATATACCAATACCAACAGTGCTCAAACTGATTGTAAAAAATGTGATGCTGCTTCCGGTTTATTCGCACCTGTTCTATCCAACAAATACTGTAACTACTATAAAAGAAAATTACTTCAATTTCTAGTTTAAGAAGGTATTCCAACTTCCAACTTCTACTTTCAAAAACAGAATTTCAACTTCAATTTTCAGAATGATTCTATCTTCATGGTTGGAATGCATCAAAGTCATGTATATAAATGGTTTAATCCCTTTATTACATTTTATTGTCAACAGAACTGCATTGTTTTATGCAAATTAATATGTTATGCTTATAAATAATTTAATATGTTATATGGGGTTTCATTCAGGTTGGCTTTTCTCCTGAACACTGACATACACGAATATTGTGAAGGCACGAGCAGAAATGATTAGTTATGTTAAACAAATAGCACCTATTTCTGTCTTCCCGTTTTTTCTAAAAAACATTTTAGCATTTTAAATATATTAATTGTAGGTTTACTTATTTGAAAAATAACTAGAACATTAATCTATGATTTAGCAGTGCAAAATTTAAAAATAATTGTTAATATCTTTGCCTTTTCATGGTAACATAGGTGTAAAAATTGTCACACCAAACAAATGTAAGAAATTTATAACATACGAGATATATGAAGCAAAAGATGCAGAGAAAAAATAACTTGCTTGAAAAAAAATAAATAAAAATAAAAAAATCCTTTAGTACATCAAGAATAGGCAATACTTCACATACTTACAAAGATATTGCAGTAAACTCTTGCTGAAATTTTACTTAAAAATAATGAAAAATGTTTCAATACATATTACATACTATTTTCATATCTGTAAATTAAAAAAAAAAAAAAAAAGTAAATACCCTAGAACAGTTGCAATATTGAGAATAGGATTTTTCACATCAATATCCACATCAGAATTTAGATGAATATGTTCAGCTTTAAAAGTATGCTTCAAAATAGCAGATTTTTTTCTAGAAGAAAAAACAAAAACACATTATTAAAATAGAAAGATAAAATATTTATGCTCAGATGTTTATATTAAAAAAAAAATAATGTGTTTTAAAAAAGTGCAACAATTCAAACCTAATTTACGGAATATGGCTGAAAGAGTTTTCTGTATGATTTTCAATCAGCAATGTAATAAGGGGTTTTACTAGCAAAGTAATATGAAAAATAAATCTCAAAAGATTTTACGATGTGTACGTTCCTTCTAGGCCATTACTTAAGGGAGCAGCACACTGTCCATCTACCCCTAGTTGTATCCAGAGATTTCTAGCAAAAATCTTACCCAATGCCAAAGTATTTCTACATCAATATGCCTGAAAGCTTGCAAAAATCATAAACCTTTCTTATTTCTGTATGAAAAAAAACCAGGAGATTAATATCATATTTTTTTATTGTTACTCATCACAATTTTCCTCCCTTGAAATAATGCCCTGTTTTACTGAACTAGTGCCTTTTATCTGATTTAGTTGGGCCTTTATTAGTAACTACTACTTATTAGTGATCACTAATTTAGTTGCATTTACAATGTTGTTAACGCCAGTTCTACATTTGTGGTATAAAATTAATGTTTTTACAATTAATCTTTGGTTCGAAAGAAAAGAGGTAATACTTTTGGATTTTTGCATTATATTTATTGACATTTAATGCATATTTAAATTTTTGTGTAAAAAAAAAAAAAATTAATACACCTTGTGCGACAAAGAGTACTTTACTGCAGGTGCAGACCATGAACTTTCAATTGGGCAACTATTTTTCCCTAGCCACAAGCATCTGAAACAAATTTGGTCGCCAAATCATGAAAGCACATTAAATTCTCTGGAGTTAATACCAACATTTAGTTAAATAAGTTGATTTTTTAAAAACTGTGGTCCTGTGAGTAAAAAAGATCATTTTTTGCCTTTTTTTAAAAACCTTTTGAAAGCTTGAAAAAATAATCAATGAAAATTATACTTTTGATGGTATAAGCTCCAGCAAAAACTATTATTTTTCTTTTGGATATAAAATGAAGGAAATCAATGGAATATTTCTTGAGCAAAATAGTTGCCAAGTTTGAAAAAACAAGGTTTTGAGAAAAACAAATTTAAAGTTTACGATAGAGTTACGTTCACTGAGCAAAAAAGATTGTAAAGTAATGAAATATCATGAAATTGCTTTATATGGCTACAATCTACACACTTGAGGAACGCACCATCCAAAAATATTTGCACCAAAAATATTTGCACTAATTTAAACAAATTTGTTGTTTAAATTATGAGAAACTATCATATAATATTAAAAATTGAAAAAGTAAAGACTTTTTCATTTCATGGTTTGTACTTTTTTGAAATAAACGGTCAAGTGCGAGCATTACTCGCGCACAGAGGGTTCCATAGAATAAATATATGAATTTGTAATTGTATTATATATTAAAAAAAAAAAAGTTGCTAAAAGAATACTAAGACTTTGTAAAAAACTATACAACGTAGGGTTGGGTATAACTGTATATATTAGAAAAGTGTAAATGGGTATACCATGAAAGTCCAAAGAGATATGGAACCTAAATAATATCAAATATAGCTATTCGTATAACTTTTTTTTTAATATTATCCTAATCTGCTTATGATGAAGTTACTGACAATAAAAGCAGTGCATAGTTAAACTTCATTTGGCATTTCATGAAACTAAATTCAGCTTAGTAATAACCTTTACTTCCACAGTATAGCTAAAACAAAACCTTTGTTCAAAGTTTAAATTTGGCATTGTGCTAAGCGCGATTCGAATTGAGGTCTCAAAGTTGCAACGCAGCCTTAGTCAGTGCCGCGTTTTTCCAGATAGGCATTTAATTAACTCTTAAAGTCCCTCGAGGCGTATTGAGATATACAATCAATGCAAACTATCGCGAATCCCACAGTATTTATGCAATTCATTCTAATTAAATCTTTCGAGGGCGATGCCCTTAAAAAACAGACACCTAATTTTAATTCCAAAACAGACAAACGGCGACAAGAATATTTAATTAAAATTTTCCTTTTATGATGTACGTGAAAATAAGCAAGTTTGCATTTTCTAATAAATTCGTTTATAATATCTGGTGTCAGTTCATTATTTCATAAGTTTATAAATAGAATTACTCCATGCCGGAAAGGATTAAGTGGTCGCAGGACACTTAAAGCTTCAAAATTTAAGAAATTTTAATTTTTTTAGATGTTAAACTCCTATCTTTTCTGAATATTTTGATATAATTGTTTCCTTGAAATTCCCATTAGAACAGAAGTTTTGGCTTTTAGAATTATACCAGCTCAATAGCTGAAGCGGCGTTTCCGAAACTTAGTCATTATTTTCCAAATGGTGTTTTTTTGGGCATAACGTGCAGGATACCTCAAAAACTTCTGGATATTTTTTCATGAAATTTTCAAAACATATATTTCATGTTAGTCTGTATAAACTGAACCTAAAATTTCCTTTTTATTGTTCAAAAAAATATTTTTTTAGGTGATTTTACTGTTGAAATTTTCAAAATTTTGTATTAGCTAAATGCAACATTGCATTAAAAATATAAAATTATTTAAATACAAATTTATTTAAGTTCAAAGAAATTATTACAATCTGAAGTATAAGTAAGCACCAAAATTTTCATTCTAGTTGCAATATTTATTTTGTAATCCTGCGTGTAAACTGTTATGCCAATTTTTTGTTCGACAAATGTCTAACAGTTTCGAGCCCCCTATAAATACTAATTCTGTATCTTGCAATTTTTTAAATACATGAAACGAAAGAACATACTTATATCTTTCATCCCATTTAAAATTGTGTTTTAAAATCAAATACATTTTAAGACATTAAATGTTGAAAATGGTCTTTTTTCATTTTTTCCACTTTTTAGAGCCCCGAGACCCCTTACATTAGTATTTTTTTAACAATTTGACGTTTATTGCTTTTATACTGTTACTGGACATTACATTACACATATATCATTAAAAGTTGTTAACTAGGCATAGAGTACGCCGCCCCTGTCCTTGTGTATGTCCAAACTGACCGTACCTTTAAGGGTTAATATCTCAGCTAATTACCGATGATTTTTTTCAAAAATCATTATCAACAATGCTTTTATTCTTCTGCAACGATAGGTATATTCAGCGATACTCAACAATTTTTCTGAATGCTCGTAAATCGAAATTTGTGTATAACAGAAAAATGCTAATTACTCAAAAACTATGTGACCTAGGATAATCGCTATAATTTTCTGGCAAGGTTTGTATTAACGTCTACTACCTCTAATTTTTTCATAATTTTAGTTTCAGCAGATTCGGAATTAGATGGTGGGGGGGGGGGGGGGGGGACATATTTTTGCGCTACATTTTCAACAATATCTTTGAAAATATAATACCTAAAATTAAAAGGAATGTATTTTTGAGTTCAGCGTTACAAAAGCTTTCACAGGATAACCCCCCCCCCCCTCCCCACATGATATAGAAAGAATTTTTTCTTTTTTTTTCAAGTAGCATAATTAGCCCCTCTACTTTTTTACTAAATATATTTATGAATGTTTATTAATCTGAGGGTCAATGGTCTTTATTATTCCCCCGAATTTGAACTTTCCATGTTCCATAGTTTACGAGTAAAATGGCTGTGACAGACAGACAGACGGACAGACACAGGAGTGATCTTATAATGGTTGTGTTTTTACTTTTTAAGTACGGAACCCTAAAAATAATAAAAAATGTCTTTTGGTTTTGTTGTCATTCCCCTGTCATAAAATGAAAATAATGATTCTAACATGGGCAATAGTCATATTACCACAGAATTCCACCTGTGAAGGTAGCATCATCAGAGAAGGTATCTTGAATCATTTTTCTTACAGAACAAGTGGACAAGCTTAGAGATTTACCGTTACATCTTGGTAAATATTTCTATTAACTGTCATTACCCACCCTGTAATCTTTTATTTGCCTTAATTTTGTAATGAAAGTTCAATTGGCAATTAAGTGAGTTTTTAAAGTTATCTTTAAATAATATTTGTGCATATTGTTAACATCCCTAGTTTGATATGAGCCCATAGAAAGTCTTTCTTTTACAGGCCTCATAGTTTTTGAGCTGGGAGAGGTTAAAAATTTGGATAAATTTAGACAAATCACATTTCTGAGTCCTATTTTTGGGCTTCAAATACATCTTGAAAAGATGTTTCTCTCGATATAAAGTTTGTAGGGGCATGGAAATGTTAAATTAAAATATGCAGATTTTAATAGAAAATATTAGAAGTAACAATTTGTAATTTTTAAAGGCGAAAAATTTAAACCAAAATTTGAAGTTATGTTTTTTTCTCGATTTTTGTCATGTTACAAGTGTCCTCCCCCAATTCCCCCTAAAAATGCAAATGAAAACTCAAGTTTCTTTTAGCCTCAGACCAATGTCAGACGGGCGTCTTTTTTGCTTAGGTATTATCCATTCACAATGCTATAGCATTGTGAATGGATAATACCTAAGCAAAAAAGACGCCTGTCTGACATTGGTCTTAAATAACAGGTTATACTTTAGGTTTTCTAGGTATAAAATAAAAATGGGCTTCTCTGGTTACAGAAAATAGGTGAAAACCATTTTGAAATGAAAATTAATAAATTTTTTATGCCACTACCACCGCTAAAAAGCACTTTTATCCGAAAAATATCAATTATTCAAATGAAATTTTGAAATTTATTAAAAGCGATACTTTCTTATCAGCCTCATTCCTCCAATATTTATACAGAAAGTACAAACATTGGTGAAATTACAATAATTTCCGTATTTACCACAGCAATCTTAATTCTGATTATTTTTACTGTTAAGTGCATAGTTTGACACATCTTAAATTTATGGGCTTTTTTTTTTCATTTTATTTTATTTAATTACTGATGAAGTTTTAATTTTGTAATAGAATATTAGACAGAAACAAATGCTAAACTATTTAAATTGTTTCAAGTACAAACAGATTCATCTCTCATAATTGGGCTTCATGTGATACTTTTTTTTTCGTTATTCATGCGTGAAATTTTTTTTAAACACTATAAAAAATCCGTAAATTCAGATATAGTTTTCAGACAAATTGCAATTGAAAATACATTTTTTTCCCCTTATTCAACGTAAATTATGCAAGTTAAAAGTTGATAAATCTGTAAAAAATGCAGATTGGTCAAGTCTTTACCAACATCAACATTAAACATCAGCAGGTTTTTTCTTAAAATAAAGATTGTACAAATATTGAACAAATTTCTTGCATGTGAGAAATGATGAATAGGTTGCCAAAAAATATGTGTGAAAAATTTCTTTCCCTTGCCAAGGTGCAACTTTATTTACAAACTTAGAAAGTGATGGGTAATTAAATTCTTTTAATATGAAAAAAAAAAAAATCACGTAACATAATTAAAAAAAAAGTAATATGGCATGGAGACAGAATAATTGTTAATTTCATAAAATATATATTTAAAATATGGAAACTCTTTCTAGAACTTACCCTGTCTGAGGTACAAAAGTTGCATCAAGAGCTACTTTCATTCCTTTAATTGGCTTTTCCTCAACAGAAATTTCAGTATCCAAAACATTATCTGTGCTCCATTTTTCTTTTAGAGTTAAACCTAAATAAATAATACATATAAGAAAACATTACTTCGAATATTTTGATTAAATAAAAAGAGAAATAACAAGGACGAAAAAAGAAAATGATAAAAGAAAAAGAGAAAATACATGAAGTTTTTATTTCTTATTAATATTTTTTATTAATTTATTTTGATTTTTTTTATTAAATAATATGCATTAAATCAGGTTTTGTTGATTTAAATCACTTGATTTAAATCACTTGATTTAAATCATGATTAAAATCAATTGATCTTTTTTTTAAATCACTGATTTAAATCAATTTTTTTTAATTATTTTTAAATAAATTCAAGATGTAAACAAACATAATAATGTACTTTAATATAATTTAGTTTTATATAATACAAATAATCAAACAGATTTTAGAAAGATAAAGCTTAATCTTTGTCAAAAAGTTAAGTAGAATGTAAAACTTGGAAAAAAAAAATGCTTTCAAATTTCCTTTGAATCAAATTGTACTACATATTGTGAAATATTTAGTTGAAGTAGCAAAATGTACTTTAAAGAAATGTGAAGAAGAATATAAGTGCATAGTTGAGAGTCTGGTTACAGACAATGCTAATAACGTTAAAAGTATGCACACAGAACTAGAAAAAGATGAAAACTTAAACCACATAACTTATGGCAGTTCTGCCCATCTAATCATTTTATTAGCAAAAGACTTTGATATTCCCCATGTAACAAAACAGATAGTTCATGTTATGAAATAGTTTCGAAATAATAATTTGGCTAGCACAAAATGTAAAGAAGCTGGAGGGACACAATAATCTTGCCTGAAAAAGTGCAGTGGAATATAAAACAGATTGTTTATGTTAATATATAAGACTGGTCTATCTTGTTAAATGTATGGAAAGAAAATCACAGTATTACAGAAACAGCTGTGTATAGTACAATCACAAATTTTGAGATCAAACAAAATGCTGAAAATTTGATTAAATGTCTGAATCCAATTTCAGTGGCTCTTGATCACATGCAAAAAAAAAAAAAAAAAAAAAAAAAGGAATTTTTAATTAGTAACACAGTTCATTTATGGAAAGATCTGGAGGAAAAAAATAGCATTCAATGAAGTATGTGTAAAAGTTTTTATGTTGGCATATATTTGGTTTTATCTCCCCCTTCTCTATAATTATGTTTTCAAAATTTTCTAAATTCCATTATTGATTATATTTTTATTTTTACCAATTTCATTTAATCCATTCAATAATCTTTCTTCTAGCTTTCATCCATTTTATATTGCAATCCTAAATCGTATCGCATTTAGTAATTATGTTATATTTTTGCTTTTTATCAAAGTATTTTTAATGCACCTCTTTCCACCTTTGGCAATTTGCTCGTTTTGACTGATCGCCGTTCTATTGACATCGCCACAGAGTGAGCCGGCGGTGTTTTCTCTCTCCTAATCTGTTTGGGATGCACACGCAGTTTCTTCATGATAGTAATTACCAAAAAGGTTAATTACTGGAGGTAATATTTAGGTAAAACAGTTATGACGCAATTGGAGTGTATTTGCTGAAATTGTTTGCCAAGAAACTTGTCAATTGAAGTAAATGAAATAAAGTAATATAAAAGTACCTGCAAAAGAATATTGAAAGAAAAACCAAGCCAAGTTAAAAACAAATAATTTTACAAACAAATAAAACAAAAGAAACTAAAATCATTAAAATAAAACTGGACTTATAAACACATGACATAAGTTTTCAAGTTAAACATTAGCTTGAAGCAGGTAATATGACTCTATATAGAAATGTTTAAAACATGAACCAGAGAATCAAAAAGTAAAAAACTATTTCAAAGAAATTATATTTCACTTTGACTATAATAACTTTAATCAATTTCATTTTAATTAACTTTAAAGTTTAATCAAAAACTAACTTTATTCAAAGCTGATTAGAAAAAGTAAAGCTTAATTTCAAAAAGTATTTTTCTCATAATCAAATGTAAATTTATTTCTAGTAACCACTGAGAAAAATATAAACTTAATCCAGCTCATCTGAAACTATATTAACTATTGACGTTCTCAGAAAAACAAAATAATTAAAAAGGTTATATTACTTAAGTTTAATTTCTCTTCCTTATATATACATATAAAAAGATTTCCATAAAGGAAAGCACAACTTCATTATCTACATTAGCTTAACTGATATCTCCAGATACTCCTTATTGCCACTAAAAAGCGTACTGAAGAACAGAAGCAAGACATTGACTTATAGTCAATGATAAATGGATTCCCAAACTGTAGCAAGCCCAATTGGAAGCTCCCTAGCTGATAACGGCTGAGAGAACTTCCTAGGAATCGCAAATATCCCGATATTACCAGTCTCAACAATTAGGAATATTCCTCGCAGATTTCTGCTGTTGCATGAGTATCAGACCACTTTTACCATGACCGATCTGTAATACCAAGACAAGAAAAACATCCCTGGTCTCTTAGGAACCATATCACAACTCTACAGCTCGTTTATCCATTTTAAAAGTAAAGTTGGCGAGATTCAATTAAAAAGAAAAACCAGAATAATATCTGGAATTTAAAAGTAATTTGAAAAAACGGAGAGAGAATATAAACTGTAAATAAAAACTAATCTATTTCAATTAACAGAAATAATAAAAAGAAAAACAATAACTGAAATATGTTGCATGTAGCAGGGTAACTAACTCCCCTGTGTCAGGATCAGGACAATGAACTTCTCATAACACACGTCACCAGGCAAATCCTTACACAGCAAACATGCGACGAGAGTTCATATCAATTCCATATTAACAACCAGGGAAGAAGCCAAATTTCCATATGGTGACCGGTAGCAGCATAAAATATGATAAAGTTATAACAAGTGTAAAAATAAAAAGCTTTTATTTCATAAAATAGGGGATGACTAAAAGAATTCCAACATCTGTATCGATCGTATTCTAAATGTTTCCAGTTTCATCTTAAAAACATGTGCAGCGATAAAATAGTAAACGTAAATGTTGTTTCCCGGCCAGACAAGCACAAACATAACTACACAAATGAAGCAATCACAGAACTGAATCCATTGCTATAAACAGTATTCCCCATCTGCCGGCAATGCCTCTCAGACCTGCCAACTTTTGAAAATGAGAAATCGTAGCATGCAAAATTACAATTAATCTGGAGGTTGGTTGGTTGGTTTTTCGTGTTTCTCAGCCATCTTTTAACATTCGTAAAAGGAATATAGTTTCAGTCTTGGAACTCAATACAGTAAATTTTTTCCTCTGAAAATTTTTATATGATTTTTAGAGTTTCGAAGTGTTTTTTTTTTTTTTTTACATTTGTAAAAGCCTGGTTCCAGTTTTTTTTTAGCCCAGTTTCATCACGTTTCTTGTTGAAATCCGCACTTTTTACCACGAACTTTTGAAGAAATTGGCATTTTTTACCGCGATCCTTTGACGAATTTTGTGTTTTTTACCACGATCCTTTGGCGAAATTGGTGTTTTCTTTCCTCGATCTTTCAGTGAAATTTGCGTTTTTTTTACTAATCTTTTGATGAAATTTGGATTTTCTTACTTATCTTTTGACGAAATTCGCGTTTTCTTTCTGCAATATTTTGACAAAATTCAGGTTTTTACCACGATCCTTTGACAAAATTTATTTTCTTCTACGACCAATTGAAGAAATTGATTTTTTTACACGGTCATTTTTCGAAATTCGCGATAGTTCATTGCAACCGCTCAGCAAAAATTTCAATATCTTTTCGCGACCAATTAACAAAATTCACTACTCGTTTCTGCGACTTTTTGATGAAATTTGCAATATTTTTCTCTCAATAGTTTATTGAAATTCGTAATTTTTTTGCGCAATCTTTGAAAAACGAACAAATTGACGAAATTCGTAATTTCTTTCTGAACTCTTAACGAAATTTTATTCAGCGACCAATTGAAGATAATCATCATTTGTTTCTGAGATCTTTGACGAAATACCAGATATTTTTACACGATCATTTGAAGAAATTCTCATTTTTTTCTGCGATCGATTCACGAATTAATTTGGGAAAATTCCATAAAAGAAAAAAAATTCGCAGACTATCAAGAAATTTCAAAATATACTTGCAAAAGAATCATAGGTCTGTGGATGAATTTGCAGGGGAAAATACTGCACTGCATTTTTCATTATGCAGGACTTTTCTTTTCTGTGTGCAAATCGTGCGATTTTGCATACTATTTCAAACCTTGCCTCTGAAAGAACGACCTCACCCTCTCTAGAAATTCTTAAAATGGCACCCCTGTGTCTAAGGGAGGGAATTCCTGCATAAATATTTACCGAAACATGATTCACTCGTGGTCAATGTACATAAAGATGGTTTTATATTAAGAAGTTTGTCTTGTAGCCCATATTTTTTTTCCCATGAGCATTTTTTTAATGTCCGAATTTTCGGACTAATGAACAATTTTTTAAAACTTACGGAAATGAATATTTTGAAATTTTGGAAATTTCAGAACAGAATCACTCCTGAAAAATATGCTGCATGGGATAAAAATCGCTACTAGAAACAAAAAATGAATCTGTGCTATTTGCAAAAAATCGTAGTTTAAAAACGATTTTCGTAACATCGTAGTTTATAGGTCCAAATCGTAGCAACTAGGATTTTTTCGTAGCAGTTGGCAGGTCTGTGCCTCTCCATGTGACTTCCGATCACTGGGTCAATGCCATCTCCAGCCTCTGGCGATCTCGGGAAAAGCGGACCAGTAATCTTCGACCACGAGAGAAAGCACATGATGACGGACAGGTTATCGATGGCCATCCCAACTCCTCAGTTCGTGAATTTGCCGTAACGATGTTTGTAGAAAGTGGCGTTGAAATGAAAGGAAAAACTGAATGCCGTAAGACAACGTGGTATTGGGAGAACATGATAAACAAGTAAAGAGGAACTTATACAGAAGTAAAATAAGGTAAGATAAATATATTATATTTATTGTAAACTGATATTTAAACATTGAAAATAAAGATAAATAAAGGTGTTTAAATATGAAACTTATATATATCTGAAAATAAGTAAAGTACTTAACAAGAGTTTATTTAGATATAGCTGTGAACTTAAATAGGAAAGATTAAACAAAGTATTAGGTTGAAGCAGGGTTGGCAACTTTTTGACGCATGACGGTTTTTACCGGATTTTACCGTCACGTCAAAAACCTCTTTGTCAAAAATGTCAAAAACTGTCAAAAACCCATATTTTAGTAGTAGTTTGTTTTTACATTTTTTTTTTTTTTTTTTTAATTCTATCTTTAGTATTAAGTTGTTTCACATGAAATATTCAATACAGAAAAGGCTATAAAGTATATTTATCCATCCGAGAAAAACAAAAAAGAATTGCATTAGAATAATACGTATACATCTCTGTTAGAAGATCTCTACAATAATCTTAAGCTATTTGGCATATTCTTCAAAAATTATATTTTTTGAAGAAATCCTATAACTCATAAGTATAAGATTAAAAAATATGTATAATTTCGGCAGAATGTAGTACACTGTTTAAAACTAAATAGCTTTCTCAGAAATTTCCTCAGAAGTAAGTTTTCTTAAAGTGTTAAATCCAAATTGTCATTGATTATTTTTATTTCTAAATAGCAATAAATGAAATAAAATATATTTTAATAGTTGAAAATTACATACATCTTTTGGGAGAAAGGAATAAGACTTGTTCTTCAAAATTGAATCTTGTAGAGATTAAATTTTCAAATCAATATTAAGCTTTAAACCATGTGAAAACTCAATTTTTAACTATATTTTTGCTAAGTAGTTTATTTTAGTCTAATTATTTCTTTAAACTAAATAAATATTATTTTTAAGCAGAAATGTAGATACCTAAAGATCCATTAATTAAAAAGTTAACTGCATTAAAAAATAAATAAAACATTTAAGAATCTTTCTAAATTTAATAATAATTTTAAAGGTAAAAGATTTTTACTCATACAGTCATACAGTTACATTTGTAACATTTAATAAAAATATGCATATGCAATGTGTTATTTCTTTCAATTCACTTTAAATAATGCCTAAATAATTTTTAAGTAAAATGTATACAGGACATAAATAGTTTGTCTTTATAGTAGCTTTAATAAATTTCAATTTAATCCTCTTCACGGCAAGCATCTTTTACTGAATTTTTAATCTTTTATCACTGGTATTTTAAAACAGAAATTTTTGACTAGATGAATCGAGAAAATGCCTTGATTAAATAAGGTAAAATTTACAATAAAAAATAACTGGTAGGAATAATCACGAGCATATATGTGAAAATCGTCCCCCAAGGGGTTAAAAATATTTCATGACTATTCAGGTATAAATTTAAATCTAAAAATATATGAGCTGAAATGGTCTGTTTATAAGGCTCATATATAAATATATAAGGTTCATATAAATTCTATTTTGTTTTTTCTTTATTGTTTTGTTGTGTTAAAGTCTAAAAGCTTTAATCTGAAATCGGGTCATACAGGTTTGTATAAAAATTTTATTAATTTAAAATTTTAAGATTCTGTTTATTTATTGAAGTGAAAATGAAAATCACCATAATTGCATTTATGAAATACATAACAAATGCATTTTAAAATATCATATCTAAAAGTATTCAAATTTATTCAATGACCACAGTCCATGCTTGACATCTATTGCCACACCATATAACAGCATTTTTGCATCTCTAAAATAATTTTAATGTATTTTATTTAAAATGTATATTGAATATTATTTAATAATTATAATAACCTTTTATTATCATTTAATATTAAATGTTCATTGCTGTTGGTAGAATCTATATGAGTGGAGATTATGACAAATTCCTTTTACTCTTGTATTTTTAAATTTTTCCCATTTAGGAAATGCTCTTCTTTTAAATAAACTTAAAGTAATTGTGAATAATAATAACAAGAACAACAAGGAAAACTCAATCGACAAATGTATTGTATGCTACAGTGCTACACTTACACTATAAATTGGGGGAAATCGAAAATGATAGGTTTTAGACGGAATAAACCAGTAAAAACACTGTTTTTACCACTGTCATGTCAAAAACCCAACCCTGGGTTGAAGGAAACGATAAATGGAATGACAAGAATAGGAGGGAAAAATGATATATTTTCCTATATCTTCAGAGTGCAGCCGTTTGGTGAGCACACTTTTCTCTTTGGTGTTCCTCTCTCTCTCCCGCGGCAATTTTTGAAATCTCTCACTTCTGCAGTCATTCGCCCAGTCAGTCTAAGTATATTCTTATAAAAACTTCATGAGTGTAGCATTAGTTTTGAGTCTTCTCTTTTACGCGGACCGCGAGGTCCAGCTCGCGTTTGCCATAATGGCCCTCGTGCGAGAGCTCCCAACTTTCATATCTTAATTAGCTTCCATTTCAGTATTTACATAATAACTTATTTAGTTTCAATTGAGAGAATAGTACCCATGAAATCCTGCAACAACTTGATGCTTCTTTTATTTCCCAAGTGAGCCATTGTAGCGGAAGATTGAGACAGCGTGAACCCCAGAACAGACTCCATGCTGAAGAAAATAAAAGATCATGTTTTAAAGTAAAAGTAGAGCTTCTTTTGTCTATCCTTATCCATGTGCTTCCTGAGACTTCATCAGTCAAAGGTAAAGTTTTTATCATTTTAATAATTGAGATGATGCCCAGAACCTTCCGAATTCTCATAACTACGATCACGTGCTTTTCTTCAATTTAAGTGTTTTATCAGCAATGATTCAGAACAATGGTTTACATAAGGATATTAATCTCTTATTAAATGAAGACTACTACTTAAAAGCAACAATAGCTCAACACATTTTTTACCTTTATTTTGGATCTGCGTTATGCAGAAGAGAAATTAAACTCTCGAGAAAATGTCAGCTTATTGTTTGCTAAAAAGAAATACTCTACTTGCTCATACCTATTATATTAAAGTATGAAACAAAATCTGAACCATTCAATTTGTTTGAATCCAATATAGTGAAAGAAACTCAGCCCTTAGAATGGTGGGAGGTGCATGTTACAGTTATTGAAAAGGATGATACTAAAAAACTTATAGAATTTATGCAATAGTTTCATCGGCTTCAGTAGAACGATTGTTTTCTGCTTTTGATTTGGTATTATTTGAAAATTAGGAACATTTTAAGAAACGATTAAAGCTGCTAATCTTGTTTTTCTGTACCAGCACTACTTTAATAAAAAAAACAAAAGTTTACATCTTAATTTGCTTCCAAATTTATTTAAAATTTCATGCCCTGCAGTTATTTTTATTTTAGCTAAAATACTCAATGTTAAATTGATTTTTAACATCTGATTTGTAGTTATCCATTCATTTTCTGACTAAATATTCTGATAGCCTAAAATGTTACCTTTTAATCTTTTATGTAAATTGAGTAATAATATTAATACATATTGATAATAATTATAGCAAGCATGTGTGTGTAATTTTTATTTTATAAACTAAAAGAAAAATTATAAAATTATATTGTGTGAGGTTTAAAAAGATTGTCTTGATTTAAAAAAGATTAAAAAAAAAAAAAAATTACAAAAATCATGAACCCTGCTTTAAATAAATAACTAAATGTCCCCAAATTGGGAAACATCTGCAAATTCACAGCCTGATTTTTGTTGTTCCAGCTTCAGCATAACAAAAAACAAGCTTTGAAGAAGTTTTGTTTGAAAGTTTGTTCTGGAACCGAGTGTACAAAAGAAAAATTCGGAAATATTCTTTCTAATTCTATTACAGCTTAACTTGATGGACAAGTCTGAAAATGAGAAATTAATGTGCAAAACTCATTTGAAATGTCACATGATTTTGAGATACATGTTGTTCACCACTTGTGACCATTAATTTTCATTATAACCTCTTGTTGACTGTAGACCGTAATGTAATAAAATTGTTTGCATGCCCCAGTAAAATAACTATAAATGACACACATTAATTTTAAATACCGAACATTCTATAGTAAACCTCAATAACATATAAAAATTTCATGGCAATCCAAATATATTTACGAGTTAAGAGCTTGTCCAGACAAACGGTAGAAAAACAAACCAAAGTCAAACACTTTTCAACTATATCAGAAAGCAGTACTTTTTCCATCTGAGTGAAATGTGGAAGGTGTTAAAAAATGGATGGAAGCATAAAAAACAAAAAAATAATTAAAAAATGAATAATCTACATGTTCGATTTTTTATTTTTTGTCTATATGCATATTTTACAACTTATAATCATGAAGTGATATGTATATGCATATTTGTGAATCATATATATTATAAAGCAGTAAGCTCTAAACGTTCTGCTCGAGTGTTTTCAAAAACAACCCGGTGGATTTTTTTGCAGAATGTATCATTTGACGGAGAATTTTCCCGCAGTGGTTTATGAGTCAAATATACAGGGATAACTATGATTTTTGGTAATAAATTTCGTATTTTATTGATATTTTTGATGAAAGGGTTGCCAGTAGTCTTTTTGGCAAAAATTATAGTTGATAAATGAATTGAAATGGCTATGTCCGTTAGAAAATAATATAAACATCTTGGGAAAAAAACTTACTTATATAATTTAAAATAAAGAAAGAACAAAAACCAATTTAATGAGAAATATTATGAAATGAAAATATTTAATCTAAACATGAAATAAATACAGTAAAACCTCTAAATAACAGACACCTCGGGAGCGCAGAAACTGTCCGCTATTGGGAAAGCCTCAGATATTCAAAAATTGCTAAGAAAAGCTTAATTGCTCATTAACTGACTTTTACACATCCTAAAACCTCTATTATAGGATTAATCAGAAAAAAAAAAATTTTTTTAAACAATAAAACTAAAATAAAATTGTGCATCCACTGTTAATTACATACTTACAAAAAAAAATTCTTTTACAAAAGTTTGCTTTTTCTTGCAGTTACATGTAATTTGTTTTTCGAAGTGACATTTTAACTCTGTCAGTAGTTTTAATCCTTCTGAATCATCTTTTTTTACAAAAATATTGTGTAACTGCCAACTGTATTTTGCCGCTTTTTGGAAATTCTCGATATTACAGGAAAAGCATCTCCAGTTTCAGTATCATCATTAATAACAGAGTCTGCTTTTGTCAAAAATTCTGAAGAAATATAATCGCTTACATCATCCAATTCTTCTTCAGTAGGTAAGTCATCAGCAATGTTAATGAAAATTTTGGCAGTTTCTTCACTCCTGATACATTTCATTAATTCATTTATTTAGCTTAATTTTTCATTTGTGTAGGAAATATGTGTTTCATTTTCTTTTAATATAAAGTCTGCTTTTCTGAAACATTGTCGTACGCTTTTCGTTTTATGTTTTTTACAGCTGGGGAAATCCAAATTACAGCATCGAGAGCATTAGCTAATTTTAGGCAGTTCTCAAGTCTATTTAATAGAATCTAACTTTGACAGAATGTGGCGTTATAAAAGCTTTCTGTACCAGGCTTTAAAATTGTGTATTACGAATTGATCAAGTGGCTGGCATACTGAAGTTGTGTTTTGAGGAAAAAACACAATTTTAACATTGTCGAATTTCAAATGTTTTGGATGAGAACTTGCATTGTCCAAAAACAAAAACTTTTCTTTGTTGTGTTTTCATAATGTTATCAAAGGAAGTTAACCATTCGATCATTAAAGGACTGGTCATCCACGCTTTCTATTCGCTCTCCACACAATACCAAATTTATTTAATTGAATACTCTTTATGAAACACCTGGGTTTCAGAGATTTTCCAACAATAAGAGGGATTTCAAATTCTCCTAACACATTCCAACATAATAAAATATTGAATCGCTTTTTTGACATTTTTCTGCCGATACAGTTATCCTTTTTAAAACACAAAGTCTTATTCAAATAAATTCTGAAAAGGAGTCTGGTTCCATCGGCATTAAAAATGTTTCTCTCCTCATAACCTTCACAAATCGATTGCAGTTGTTCATGCCAATCCTCCACTTCTTTAAGATCTACAGTTTTGCTTCTCTACATATTGTTTTGAAAGAGATGTTATGCCAAGATTGGAACTTTTTCAGCCATCCAGTTCTTTAGCGACTTCTAAAGCCTTTTCCTGAATTAAAGGCCCACTGATAAGAATGCTTTTTGAACGAACTTAAGTAAATAAATTCAGAATTATAATCAATTTCAATCGAATTAGTCTTCCTCAATTTCACATTTTTGGTGTTCTCGCTAGAGTTAGTAATCTACAAACTTCTTATTTCTTCTTTATTTTGTAAAATCTCTCCCACATGTGTTTTACCTATTTTAAAACGTTCGGCAAGTATCCGTGTTTTTTGTCTGATACCGCGCAAGATTATCCGAAAAATTCTTTGAATTTGGGTATAATAAAACAAAAATACTAGTCGACATATTATCTATCCTGAAGTTTCATGCCAATTGTAAATGAAATTATCTTATGCGCATTTAAAATGAAAGAGAAAATGATGTATGTAGGAATTCTGCGGATCAAGAATTTGCTCTTCTAGGATATCAGCAGAAAATCCTGAATCTTTCAAGAAGGGACGTTTTCTTTCTCAGACGTGACGTGGGAGGGGGGATTTTTCCCAACCCACCACCTACATTTATCTGTGGTCACAAAATTTGTGACATTAATAAATTCATAAATATCAACAATTCATACGCAACAATTTCATGCGCGCCAGCTTAAAGAAAAAATACATCTTAAAAAATCTTAAAAACTTTATTTTTCTTTTTTTTTTAAATAATTTTATTTTGATTTTTATCTGTTCTCCCATTATGTTTCTTATAGGAAAAATTAGCAGAATTATTTTTAAAAATGGCTCTAACTGTGAATTGTACGTTTATGTTTTAATTGGGAGTTTCAATTTACTTTTGTTGCCAAACAATACGATTTTGAGCCAAAAAGTCATAAGCCGGAGCGATTTTCGAAATAATTATGTTTTTCTTTTAATTAATGAGAGCATTTTTAGGATAAAATTTTTACATTTAAATGTAAATATATAAATAATAGTTAATAGCATAAAAACAGAGATCAAAATATTTAAATTTTAATGTAAATGCTTTCCACATACACACATATTGTAAAATAATTTACTTGCAAACATTTAAATTTTTTTTCACTACACTTTAGTAGGGAAACCTGCCATACAGATTGTTTTCCCCAAACATGGGAGTTTTTTTGTGAAATATGATATATATTGAAATGTAAATTGCATGTATAACAGTTAATATTATAAAAATGCGATCAAATAATTAAATTTCAGTGCAAATGCACACACAACAATAAAAAATTAATTTCACACATTTAAAAATCACCGTAAATTTCTAAGGCAAACTGCCAGTTTGCTTTTCTCCCAAACAAGTGATTTTTATACGCTAGAAATTAAATTTCCGCATATTGTTTATTATTATTATTATTTCCAATACTATCGCCAAATGCGTGTATAGAAATATTCACTGCTTCAAAAGTTTGGAACTAAAGTTTATTCTTCAGGCTATTTGGAACAGATGCTGTATATTTCCGCAGCCGCCATCTTGGATTTTTTCTTTGCGCGAAAACCCCTTTTCCGCCAAGTAGTAAATGTCGCCAAGCAGAGATTTATTCACATGTAAGGCTTAACGAAAATAAAATGTAAATAATAAAATATAAACGGCAACGAAAAATCGCCAAGAAATCAGAGATGGCGGCCGCGGGAATATACAGCATCTAAGCCGAATATTTATACAATTATGCTTAGCTTTATTGTTACATATATGTATAAACAAAAACATTCTGCAATAATAATTGCTTGCTGAAATAAATTTTGGGAAGTGTTCCATAACCTTTTCTGATTTTTATGGCGATCTTCTTTTGGCGATAGTTGTTTCGATGTGGTAGTTGCGATCTTCAGCATTTGGGGTTGATTTATTTTTATTACTTGATGCCACTGGTGGATAAATAATAATTTTCCATTAATATTTTTTGTTATAATTATTTTTTTTTTTCCCGATTTTTTTTAAACGAATTTTTTTGTAGATGTAATATTATAAACATATCTTAACCTTTGTTATAATATAATCTTATGTTTTGATTTCGCATGTATAATAAATATATGAAATATAAAAAATTATAAAAACATGTATAAGTATATAGTATATTTATTTGGTATTACTTGGTTATCCCAGACCTGCCAACCTTTGAAAATGAGAAATTGTAGCACACAAAATTAAAATTAATCTGGAGGTTGGTTGGTTGGTTTTTCGTGTTTCGCAGCATCTTTTGACATTCGTAAAAGGAATTACGTTTCAGTCTTTCAACTCAATATAGTAAATTTTTTCCTCTGAAAATTTTTACTCACGATTTTTAGTTTCTTCTCATTTTGAAGCTTTTTTTTTTTTTTACATTTGTAAAAGGAGTTTGGTTCCAATTTTTTAGCCCAGTGCAGTAAATTTTGATGAAATTCGCGATTTTTTTTTCCCGCGATCATTTCAGGATATTCAGTTTTTTTCCACAATCGGAATTCACATTTTTCTATCACGATTCTTTGTAGAAACCCACACTTTTTACCACGATCATTTGACGAATTTTGCGTTTTCTTTCCGCAATCTTTCGGTGAAATTTTAGTTTTCTTACTGATCTTTAGATGAAATTTGCATTTTCTTACTGATCTTTTGACGAAATTAGCATTTTCTTTCTGCGATATTTTAACAAAATTTGCATTTTTACCACGATCCCTTGATGAAATTTATTTTCTTCTGCAACCAATTAACAAAATCGATTTTTTTTACACGGTCATTTGTCGAAATTCGCAATAGTTTATCGCAACCGATCGGCAACATTTTCGATATCTTTTCGAGACCAATTAACAAAATTCACTACACGTTTACGTGACCTTTTGACGAAATTTGCAATACTTTTGCCTCGATAGTTTACCGAAATTCGTTATTTTTTGCACAATCTTTAGACAAAATTTGCAATTTCTTTCTGAACTCTTAACAAAATTAAAGATTATATTCGGCGACCAATTGAAGATAATTACTATTTGTTTGAGATCTTTGAAGAAATACCCGAACACGATCATTTAAAGAAATTCTTAACTTTTTCCGCGATCGATTCATGAATTAATTTAGGGAAATTCCATAAAAGAAAAAAAAAATTCACGGACTTCCAAGAAATTTCAAAATATACTCGCAAAAGAATCTTGTCTGTGGACGAAAAGTCTGTGGACGAATTTGCAGGGGGAAATAGTGCACAGCATTTTTCATTATGCAGGACTTTTCTTTTCCGTGTGCAAATCATGCAATTTTGCACACTATTTCAAACCTTGCCCCCTCAAAGAACCACCTCCAGAAATTCTTAACATGTTACCCCATTTCTAGGGAAGGGGATTCCTGTATAAATATTTACAGAAACACGATTCACTCATGGTTAATATATATATATATATATATTTTAGATAGCACAAGATGGAGAAGTTTTCATGAGCACACATTCTAGCGGCGTAACATGAGACGCAAATAAACCCAGCATCGGTAAATATACAATTTAAATTTTTTTTTTTTTTTTTTTTTTTTTTTTTTTCAACTACATTTCAGCAGTGAAATTACGCTTGAAATTATTGAATATTAATGATGTGAATTATCACACTGCTAACAAAGCGTAAACCAACTTAGTGAAAAATGTCCAAGCCGGGAATCGAACCCGGGTCCCTGGAATAAATCTCCAGTGCTCTACCACGCGGTAGCAGCCTTACCGACTTATATAAGTGAGAAATGCCAAGCTGGACATCGTCCTTGTGGTTTAGTGGTAGAGCACTGGAGATCTATTCCAGGGACCCGGGTTCGATTCCCGGCTTGGACATTTTTCACCAAGTTGGTTTACGCTTTGTTAGCAGTGTGATAATTCACATCATTAATATTCAATAACTTCAAGCGTAATTTCACTGCTGAAATATAGTTGAAAAAAAAAAAATTAATTAAAATTGGTTATTAATTATTTGCTAAATATATAACAAAATAAAACATGCAAATTGGTAAAAAAAAGACTGTCAGGTATTTTTTGCGTTTGTAATCTTCAGTACCGTTTTTTAAAGTGAAATATTAATTAGTAATACTTCTTAAGTTTGTAACAACAACAACAAAAAAAAAAAACATGAGCTTGTGCATTTATTTATAATTTTTTTATACATAGAGAGAGTTCAAAGTATGAAGTTTCCATTTTATGAATTTAAAGAAAAGTAAAAGAGAAAAATGTGCGCATTTTTATTTGTTCAATCGACATTTTCATTTTATTTACAGTTTTTTTACACATAAAAATTCGTATTTTCCTCAGCGAAACAGACTGAAATACGATACATATGAATAAACTATACAATTATAATTTATTTTTCAATTATCCTAAAACTTAAAAAAATATATATGATTTTTTAAAATCTACTTTTTTAAATTTTGAATGTATGACATTTTTTTAAAAATCTCGTAGTCTTCCATTTACAATTAGAATAACGGCATGTTTTTTTTTTTTTTTTTTGTTATAAAGGTAATGGAAGAATAAAGGCCTGTTTTTTCTTTTTTTATTATAAGGGTAATGGAAAAAATAAAAATGCACAATTTAAATTTATGTACCGTAAAAAAACAGAAATTCATTTGTGTTAAAAATTGTAAATAAAAAGAAACTGTTGTGGAGTGAACAAATACAAACTGAGTATTTTCTTTTCCTTATAATTAAATCTGAAAAATTTCAAAATTAAAATTATCTCTCTGTAAACAAATAAATGCATAAAAATGTGCTTTTATTTATATTTGTATATTATATGTATTTATTATATGTATTTGATATATCTCTCAGTTTTAAAGTTCCATTTACCGAATGCTTTTCGGTTTTAAAATATTCTTTTTTCCATCTCATGTAAAAATTGCGGACCTTAAAAACATTTCCGTCGCGTTAGGCAGATTTCGGCTTATGGAGCATGTATTAATATTATTTTCAATGGATTCGCCGAGACTTGAAAGTCTTTCCGCGGTAGGCAGATTTCCGGCTTACACAGAGACACCCTTAGACAGATTTCACAGTATTTTTACTGTCTGAAAAATTGTCACGAAATAGTGATATGTGAAACTCTTAAAGAAAAAAAATCAAAATAAACCAGTACATTTTTATAGAAACATAAAATCAAATTTATTTTATTAACTGACTTAAAAAGGATAAAAAAGTGCTTACTGCTTCAAAGAGGACAGACCTCGCAAACTGTGTATTGCAAGGCCAGCGCGCTTAACCGGCTGAGCTACAGAGGGTACGTAAACTTTCCACTAAAAGTTGATCAGAAGAAATTAAGCGCAAGAATACAGTGGCGCATCTTCAATGAAATTCCCATAAATGGCAGAAAAATATAGTCCGATTTTTCATGCTTATCATATAACGAATAAGGGTCCTCCTGGAAACAAACATGGTCTTATTCGGCTCATCTAAAATAGATTCATATTATACATTAATTTTAATAAGATCGCCCATGTCATTTTCGGAGGGAAAAAAATGCGAATTAAAAAAAAAAATAAATGAGTTTTCCCGGAAACAACTGTTATCTTATTCTCTTCACATAAAACAGATTTATATTATATATCAATTTAAAGAAAATCACCCGGGCCATTTTCGCGTAATCAAAATTAGCAATTTCTGACATCGCTTTTGCTTTAAAAATGGGTATTTAGATCTCAAAATATACTGCACATAGAAATCTAAAAATTTCAGAATAGGATTAGACTGGAGATATAAGGCTGTTTTTAAAAAATCAGAATAAGAGCTATATTTGCTGAGTTATTGAAAAGGTGGCTTTTCGCATTTTCTTTGAAGTCGAGTTAGGTGTATATATGAGTTCCGCCGTTCCGCCATCTATGAATTCTACGATACGATTTTAGGCTTAAGGCTGCGTCACTGGAATACTATAGTCTTCCATGATATGTATTTATATGTCTCTCTCTCTTTTTATATATATTATATGTAATTACATGAATAATGTATGAAAAAATAATACAAATATGATGGTTATAATACAAAAATATGTTTATAAATATTTAAAACCATGTTTTTCCGTCTTTTAAAAAAATTGCTAAAACGGTCTTTCGGTGCCATTTTGGATATCTTCGCCAGATGCGCTAACCAGAACAGGATACGGATCTCCTCTAGAGGTCTGCACGAGCCCGGGCTTGGCCCGTACCCGACAGAATGAAGGCGAATTTTCAAATGGGCCGGGCCAGCAGAATTAGGACAATTTTTTCAACGGGCTGGGCCAGCAAAAAAATTAATTGGGCCTACCGGCCGGATATAAGAATTTAAGCGAAACACATAAAATACGAGTCATTTTCAATGAATATGATTTTCTCCAGAAGTATAAATGTGCGTCACGAGCCGATGCGAGTTTAACAACATCAATACAGAAATGTAACATGTCCATCGTAGAGATCGGCATCGCACAGTTACAAGATGTCTGATTCAGAGTTTAATTTTTTTTCAGACTTGTGCCAGAACGGAACTGGTCTTAATCGATCTCAGGATGTGTAGAACAGTCATTGTGTTTTGTATTATTAATAGTGATAATGAACTTTTCTTAACAGTATCTTTGGAAATATACCTTAAGGTGGTTCTCATATTCACTGCTCAATACGAAGCTTTCACATTTTCTGACAAAATCTTTTAACTATAAAGGCATAAAATTGACAGGCCTGCCTATTGAAGGCATTTGGAAACGAATAGCTTTTTCCATATTTGATAAATTACTTACAGAGATAACAGAGATTCCTGTCACGTGACTGTACATTTTTCTCCTTTCCTGTGCTATCGCTTCCGGAAATTCGATTCAAAACGCAAACATTGACAGTATTTTCAGAAAGATATATTGCTTTTATCTATGAAAAAAAAAAACGACATTTACATAGCTTCTGAATAAGAATACCTGCCAATCTTATGCGTTTCCGAAAAGAAAAGAATTCATAAATGTGTCGAAATGTAGCTCCTTTGGATTTGAGAAAAGCCTTAAAAATGAGAGAAATATTTTCACAAATCTACTTTTTATTTATACAGCTTCAAAAGTTCTCATGTTTTTAATCCTTTATTCTGCACTACATTAATCTTTAAATGAATCCTTATTTCCATTTTGAAATGTCTGTAGGCACGATGACTAAAACACTAAGTAATCGTTAATGTTTACTATTGTGTGTTTTCTGTTTTGCAAACATCATAGTAATGTAAAATATACTGTAAAATGTTCCCATAAATATGTATGTAGTATTCATTAAAAGAATCTTAATTGTATGTTGAGAAAAAACTTTTTTTTTTTTTTTTTTTTTTTTTTGTAGAAATTGTGTCGGGCTGGGCCTGTTTTCACTGATTTTTGTACGGGCCGGGTCGAGAACTGTAAAAATGCAGCCGGGCTGGGCTCGGGCCCAACTTTCAATTTTTACACTGGGCCGGGCCCCTGCAGACCTCTAATCTCCTCCCTAAACTTTTTATATTGTTTTTAATTCATCATTTCTTTTTAATTTTTTCTGCATATCTTCTGTTTTTTTAGGAAGGTATTTAAAATATATTGGACTAATTTTCCATAATCTTCTGGTCACCAGCCAATGGTGTTTTATCTAGGTACCACTTAGTTATCCTGTGATCAAGTGATTTTTATTTCGATGTTTTATTTGTATTTTTATTAATGTTACACTAATTTATCTGTTCTTTCATTATTTAAAATAAAAATTATCAGTTTGTATAATTTGGTGAGTTTTTGGCGATTTATATAATTTGGCAAAATTGGTTGACGTGATAACTAAGTAGTACCTTTTTTCTATGTTGTTGTAAGTTTTATTTGTATATGAAGATTACAGAAGACAAAAACTATCAAATGAAAATTAATCGCCTGAAAATTATTTAAGCTCAATGGTTAATCTCTGGAATCATTATAATAGTCTCTATTTATTTTAGTTGTGTGGTAAATAGAGATAATTTAAACTGCTGTTGTCATAACTATCATTTCTCTACAAAACTCTACTAAAAATGATCAACAAAAAGATTTGTGTCAAAAAAGCCCAAATTTTGTCCAACACATATGATAATGCAACAGCGCAATAGCGTTCGTATTGTTTACAGCAATGCAAAAGGGCATTCGAGGTGAAGGTGCATATTGCTTTAAAATACTAAGTCAAACTCAAGATTTCGTTTGATTCATGTTTTGTTTTGAAAAATAGACCAGCGCAGCGGGCTTAGCCTGCTAGTATGTACACACACACATATATATATATATATTTTTTTTTTTGCCGCACCCTCGCATAAACTGTTTTCTAATATTTCATTTCTGGGGAAGCCGGAGAATCTGATAAAAAAATAGGGAAAAACATTTCAAACATATTTCATTCCATTAAAATTGAACACTTCGTGTTAATATTGCACAATATTCATTTACAACGTTGCAAATAAAATATAATATTGCTTAATGGTTTTGAAAATTTAAATGCAAAATTACAAGAGAACAATTTTAGGCAGTGACCAATGGTCATATATACAGAGGCAGTAAAATGCATATATAATCCGAACGTTAATTTTTAAAAGAAATTGGGAGGAGAAAAAAATGTGAGGTACAGAAGTAAAAATATCTGCATTTTTACAAAGAACCTTTTTTAACCTAGAATAGACATTAACAGGGGTGGGGAAATACATCATTTTACTCGCCACTGGCAAGTGAATTTTCTGACAGGGCAAGTGGATTTTTAGGTAGTCTTTGAAAACTGCAAACTATAGAGATACTTCTGAATTTTACAGGGAAAAAAACCATGAGAATGTTTTATAGTAATAACAACCAACTATTTTTGAGTTACGTAAATTTTGTCATAAAAATTTTCAACTGTACGTTGCATTTTACTGGCTGGTGAAATAAATAACTGATTGGTAAGATTTTCTAGAAATTCCCCACCCCTGGACATTAATAAACACTATTATGGATTTTTTTATATTTTTATTTGGCTCATTACATCCACTGTTGCAAATAAAATGTGACAGACTCCCTCAAATCCACATAGGACTAGAGGTTGTGCAGATTTTAGAATTTTGTGGATTTCCGGTCATTGATTTGTTTACATTTTTTAAACATAATTTGAAGGTAATAATGTAATCTAAATTATAATGAATGCTAATATAATAGAATAATAAAATAATTCAGTAAAGTAATAAACTAAAATAATGAAAATAAGATGATTTATTATAAGATGATTAAATTATAAATAAATGTCAAGAAAATAAAGTATAATTAAATATGTACTATAAAGATATTTTTTCTTAAATTTTTCAATGCAACTTGCCTCATAAAGATACCCTTACTAATTGACATCAAAATCATAAAATAAGGAAGTTTTAATTCAGGTTTTGAGACAGCCAAAAAAGCTTGAGGTTGAGGGCAATTTCGATTCAGGCAGCGGGGAATGGGGGGGGGGGGGGGTTACCTTCATAGTCTCGGAAGTTTTTGAATTGAACATATGTTAAAATATAAGAAAAAGTAAGATGCCTGTATACTTTTGTTTTGCCCCAAAAAGTTCCTGGCCCGAGACACAGGCTGACAAAGATGACATCCCAGGCACCATTTCCCATTCGCGATTTTCGATTAAATTTTTAAATTGCTCTATCTCTGGAACAGTGCAAGATATTATGTTACAGTTTTTTTTTTTTATTTTAAAGATAATATTTTTCTGTTTAAAATGATATTCAATTTTGAAATGTGTATTTAACTTTTCTTGTGGCAGCCTTTTGATTTTTTTTTCTTTTTATCAAACTTTTTTTTCTTCAAAAATGCAAATCCCAAAAATTTTGATTTTTTTGCTGTTGATCAATACCAGTGAGTAGTTCTTTCCCTATAAAGGAGAACTTCCACTTTTGATTTTGACAGGTTATACAAGGTGTGTCTAAAAAGTTCGGTGAATGGAAGCATGGAACAAATAAAACATGGAAACAAAATATCTTAACTGTGTACTAAAATGAAGTGTACTAAAATATACATTCTGTAAAATATGTGGTGCTTAGAATATTAATTATTAATTTACAGATTCACACAAAAGAATTCCGTTACATAATGGTATAAGGGGGAAATTGTTTGCGGCATATTTTAATTACACTAAACTCTTTCACATATACAGTCGAACCTCTATTTAACGAAGTCGCTAAATCCCGGAAAAAAGTTCGTTATATGGAAAATTCGTTAAATAGAGATTCATCTTTTAAAATACTTTAAACTACATAAAACAGAATTTAAATTCATAAACACTAAATATTTTTACTAAAAGTAATTAATCCCATTTTTTTTAAATTAATTATATCGATTTGTTTTATTTATTTTACCCACCAATATCCATCATCAATTCATTTTTTCTATGTGTTTAAATCTTTGAAATCGGCAAGGAAAACAAAACATTGTCCGGGAATACACTGTATTTTTTGTTTAAAGTAAATAGTTTTACATTAAAATTAATGAATTTTAATGACATTATCGCATTTATTATTATTATAACAAATAATTTTAACCATACATTAACATATGCGTACTTAAGTTTAATTTCTGAAAAACTCTGTTAATTTTGCCTGAGTTCTTTATTTAAAAAAGCGCTTTCTCTCATAATACGTCTTGCATCTTTGCAATACGCCAAAAACACCTTCATGCGTATTTTCTTCTAACTATAATCCACGTCGGTTGTATCAAATGATTTTAGCATTTCATCAAACAAAATTTTGTTAATTCCTGCATAACGATCATTTCCATCATCATCATATTCGTCTTCATCGCAATTCATTGCTGTATTGTTCTTATTTTTCACACTGCTGAAAATATCCAATTCGGATTGTGTTTCCGAGGTCTCAATTTCAGAATTAAGTGAAATACAATCATCAATCAGCACATTATGGTTAATTTCTTCTTTTTTTCTCACTGTATCCATATTTTTTAAGTTACTGTAAGGGATTATCGTCTTCGTCCTCTGTACTTGCCAAATTCTCACATTTGACAAAGAAGGCACCTGGTAAAACCTGTTCAAGACCATTGAACATCATAAAATGTGTTTAAAGAAAGAATAAGTTTGAAATATCCTGAAATATTTTGAGAAATGAAGAGAAAAAAAAATTTTGATTACAAGAAAAAGTTCGTTAAATAGAGAATGAACTTCGCTATTTGGAGGTTATTTTACGAAGAAATTCGCAAAATGTTCTTGGTTCCAAGGCAAAGTTTGCAAAACAGAGGTCCGACTGTAATTAAATTGATATATGTTGCTGAGGTTTGCAACAAGTTACTTCCTGTGTAATAGAAAGTGCATAGTATTTACAGAGACACACAAAAGATTTCGGATACTTTGCTGTATATGAAATACTGTATATTAGCGATGATTGCTGGAAGTGTATTTTTAGTTGTGATATGAGTTTTTAAGTTTAAACTAAATTTTTCCATATTACGTTGTGTGTATAAATGCTGTAGATCATATACAGGGCTACGCAAAAGAAATCGTAAGGTTTAACTGAGTATGAACGAAAGTAGTTTAAAGGTGATTTTTTAATGAGTTATGCATTTTTACACTGAACTCCATTTAGTATACTAAGATATGTTTGTAGAATACAGATAAAACGATATACAGGTCCACGCAAAGAATTATATATATGGCCATCTATGGATGATAAAAGTCTGGAAGTGTGATTTCACTAGTTTTAAGCGTGTTTTAGTCTTAATTAAGGTACATTACCTACTATGGAATATACCCTGCACCCTATAGACAAACCATAAAGATTTTCAACTATGTTGCAAAGTGTTAAAAACACATAAATAGGTTGGAATTTGACTTTTAGAAATTTATATCAACTAGGGGATCGTACCCGGGCTTCCCGGGTTAAAGAATATAGGGGAAAACATTTTTTCTTAATTGAAAACTAATAATTTTCTTATATGCAATAAACTTTTTAGATTGACCACTTGCATTAAAAAAGCATTTTTCATATGGAAAATACGAATTACACAATCAAATACATTTTTGAAATTTATCAAAAGCGACAATCAGTAAACTGAGATGAACGTTGCAAACAAATTCCATTTGAAAAAAAATATCCTATTTGGTGATCTAAAAATTTAAATTGTACGATTACAAATATGTTAGATTTATGTTTTTTCTATATTATTCTTTTATTTGTTTATAAAAGAAGTATTAATTTCGTTAATTTGTCTTTCACAAATATAGTAGTTTGGTGGTTTTTTTAATATTATTCTTTTATTTGTTTATAAAGGAAGTATTAATTTCATTAAGTAAAAATAGTCAGAAACAAATACTGAAAAATGTTTGTTGTTTATAGTGCAAAATGTTTATTATTTTATGTATTGAAACCGGCATGTGATAAGATAAACTTAAAAAAAATCATGCTTAAAAATTATTTTAGAAAATATAATACATTAGTCAATGAATACAATTTTTAAACAAATTGCATTTGAAAGTACATTTATTTCCCTATGCGACAAAAATTGAAAACGTACGATAATCAGAAGATTGAAAAATTGCAGTAGCGAAAATTTCAAGACCGAAATTTGATCGTGAAGTATTGCCATTCGCAAAATGACGTCAGCGTTACGCACAGATACGTTTGTTCTTTATAATATAGATACATAATCAGTAAAATATAATAAAGATCAGTTATTAGGATGTGGTTATCAATTGAAGCTCTTATGCTTGGATTTCCGGAATGAAAACAGCAATTTTCACCTTCTCAAAATATGCACACGCACTTCTCATATCCATATTTATCATTTAAAAAAATGTATTTTGTTTGATCATTTAAAAATCATTTTAACTCAAAACTTGAAGTCATGATTGTCAGCAACATCTTTTATGTGAACAGACGCACTCTTTATTTGAGATTTAATCTCAATTTTGGAGAGTAAAAATTTCCGTAATTTATGTTTTTTAGACGCATTTGTGTTAAAAGGCTTAGTTTTATCGAAGACAATGATCGTTTTCTTTTAAATATGACTTCATTTTCACTTAAATAAGTATTTCGCCTAGTGTCTGAAACTTAGTATCAGTACACATGCAGAAGGAAAAACAATATAGAAAATTTATGAGGAAAAATGTGTGTTTTCAAAAGCAGTATGTGAATTTCCGTTATTATGCCCCTAATATAATATTCTGCTCCTAATGGGAATTTGCGCCACTAAACCCTATACAACAATTTTTATCAACAATTTTGAATTTTTATCAGAAAATAACATGAATAAAGTTTAAAATACCACATTATTTCTCTCTTGTCTGCAGCAATGAAAGCTATCTAATTTTCATCATTTTGAAGAAATTTCATAAAATGCTTTTAAAATTAAAATATAAAAGTGGGGATATAAAAAAAAAAAAAAAAAAAAAAAACAGACAGTGTGACCACATCTACAAAGGAAGGGCTTTCAGATTTTAAAAATATATGTATTAGTAAAATTGGTTCAGCAGAAAGTTCAGGGCAGATGACTAAAAAACACACTTGTGTTTTAAATATATAGATTATATAAAATTAGGAAAAATTAAATTAAGCAAATTATGTTATTTTGATAAAATTATAGTAGAATGTCCTAAAGAATAGCATTAAAATTTTATTATTCGAGAGAATTTTCGATAAAAACTTAAGGAACACGATATTATTTTAAACCACGAATTATTTGTTTGCTTGTCTAACTCGGCAAAGCAAATCCATCCAGGCAAGAATCATCAATTTCTCTAATATAAATCGCTATTATTTTCTTGTCACCTCTCTTTTATAAAGACACTCTACATTTTTGTAAAACATTGCGTTTATCAGTGTGTGCTTTCGATTACATTATTTTCAAAAGTGAAGCATTTTCACCTGTGAAGAGTTTCAAAGCAGCTGGGCTGTGAAAATGACGAACTTCTAGAAAACATAATTCAGGTTTAAGAATTAAAATACACGCTTTTTTTTATAAAATGACGTCATTTGCAGCTGCTAAAGCAATCTGCTTTTACAACCCAGTCTTAGACTTCGTCTATAGAAAAGTGTGCATATGAAGTCATTATCACGGTATAACAGACAATATTCTTGACATAGCCCATATTTTATTTTCAACTATTTTTTCACGTTTTATGAGCAAATGGCAACAAAATGATACAATATCTCCTATTTTCAACTATTTTCCGTTTACTTTCAATGACTTTCAATAGAAATAAGCTACTTTTGTTGCCACGATAAGAAAAATGGTATTAAAAACTCCAAAAAAATTAATATCTCAAAAATTAATTGAGATACAGCTTTCAAACAAATTGCATTTAAAAGAGCATTTTTTTCCTTATACGACGGTGTAAAAATTTAAAATGTGCGATGTTTAGAAGTTTAAAAATTTGCAGTAGAGAAAACTGCAAAACCAAAATTTCATTTCAAATTTCAAAGTGTTGCCATTCGCAAAATGACGTATGCGTTACGCACAGATATGTTTGTCCTTTATAATATAGATAGACGGAAGCATACATGAATACTTTCATATTCATACAACTCTGTATTTTACCTACTATCTTTATATACATGCCACTATTTAGCTAATATTTAATCAAAACTAAAACACACTTAAAACTAGTAAAATCACACTTCCAGAGTTTATCATCCATAGTCGGCCATATATCTAATTCCTTGCGTGCACCTGTATATCATTGTATCTATATTCTTCAAACATATCTTAGTATACTAAATGGGGTTCAGCGTAAAAATGCATAACTCATTTAAAAATCACCTTTAAACTACTTTCATTCATGCTCAGTAACCCTTATGATTTCTTTTGTGTAGCCTTGTATATGATCTACAGCATTTATACACACAACGTAATATGGGAAAATTTAGTTAAACTTAAAATCTCATATCACAATTAAAAATGCACTTCCAGCAATCATCGCTAATATACAGTATTTCGTATACAGCAAAGTATCCGAAAACTTTTGTGTGTCCTTGTAAATATTATGCACTTTCTATTACACAGGAAGTAACTTGTTTGTAAAGCTCAGCAACGTATATAAATTTCATTATATGTGAAAGAGTTTAGTGTAATTAAAATATGCCGCAAACAATATTCCCCTTATACCATTATCTAATGGAATTATTTTGTGTGGATCTGTAAATTAATAACTTATATTCTTTGTACCACATATTTTACAGAATATATATTTTAGAACACTTCATTTTAGTACATAGTTAAGATATTTTGTTTCCATGTTTTGTTTTATTTGTTCTATGCTTCCATTCACCAAACTAGACACACCTTGTATAACTTGTCAAAATCAAAAGTGGAAGTTCTCCTTTACAGGGAAAGTAGTACTCACTGGTATTAATCAAATGCAAAAAAATCAAAATTTTTGGGATTGACATTTTTGAAAAAAAAAAAAAAAATTTTGATAAACAGAAAAAAAAAATTAAAAGGCTGCCACAAGAAAAGTTAAATACATATTTCAAAATTGAATATATCATTTTAAACAGACAAGTATTATCTTTAAAATAAAAAAAAAAAAAACGCAACAAAATATCTTGCACCATTCTAGAGATAGAGCACTTTAAAAACTAACGAAAATCGCGAATGGGAAATGGTTCCCTAGATGCCATCTTTGGCAGCCTGTATCTCCGGCCAAGAATTTTTTTGGGCAAAACAAAAATATAGAGTTATCTTATTATTTCCTGAATTTTAACATACATTCAATTCAAAAACTTTTGAGACTATGAAGATAAGACTTTTTCTTTGGCTGCCTGAATTGACATGGACTATACTTTGATTAATATAATACAAATATTTTTGGTAAAAAATAACAGCAATATCTTGAATTTTTTACTTTCTTCTATCTTCAATAGAAGAAAGTATTGTAATCGAAATTTTTTTCGACGGATTTACATGTTTTAGGGGTCAGAGATCCCAAAAAACATGTTTATAGAAAATGTCTGTCGCCATTGTATCATCAAAAAGTGTATGAAGTTATGCATAGAATTGAACCAAATTTTTATTTTAAGTTTTTGAATACAGCAGGTAGGTCCTCCCTGAATTTGGAAAAAAATTGCCAGTAGGGGGCGCTATAATAGCGATTTTGAATATTGTACCATCCAAAAGTGTATGAAGTTACGCATAGAATTGAACCAAATTTTTATTTTACGTTTATGGGTATGACAAGTAGGACCTCCCTTAATTTGGAAAAAATTCGCCACTAGGGGGCGCTGTAATAGCGATTTTGCATATTGTACCATCGAAAAGTGTATGAAGTTATGCATAGAATTGAACCAAATTTTTATTTTAAGGTCTTGACCATGGCAAGCAGGTCCTTCCTTAATTTGGAAAATATTCGCCGGTAGGGGGCACTGTAACAGCAATTTTTGAATATTGTACCATCCAAAAGTATATGAAGTTATGCATAGAATTGAACCAAATTTTTATTTTAAGTTTTTGGATACGGCAGGTAGGTCCCCCCTGAATTTGGAAAAAAATCGCCGGTAGGGGGTGCTGTAATAGCGATTTTGAATATTGTACCATCCATAAGTATATGAAGTTATGCATAGAATTGAACCAAATTTTTATTTTAAGTTTTTGGATATGGCAGGTAGGTCCTCCCTGAATTTGGAAAAAATTCGCCGGTAGGGGGCGCTGTAACAGCATTTTTTGTGCAATTTTGAATATTGTACCATCCAAAAGTGTGTGAAGATACGCTAAGAATTGAACCAAATTTTTATTTTACGTTTATGGGTATGACAAGTAGATCCTACCTGAATTTGGAAAAAATTCACCGCTAGGGGGCGCTCTAATAGCGATTTTGCATATTGTACCATCAAAAAGTGTATGAAGTTATGCATAGAATTGAACCAAATTTTTATTTTAAGTTCTTGGATATGGCAGGTAGGTCCTCCCTGAATTTGGAAAAAATTCGCCGGTAGGGGGCGCTGTAACAGCATTTTTGTGCAATTTTGAATATTGTACCATCCAAAAGTGTGTGAAGATACGCTAAGAATTGAACCAAATTTTTATTTTACGTTTATGGGTATGACAAGTAGATCCTACCTGAATTTGGAAAAAATTCACCGCTAGGGGGCACTCTAATAGCGATTTTGCATATTGTACCATCAAAAAGTGTATGAAGTTATGCATAGAATTGAACCAAATTTTTATTTTAAGTTCTTGGCCATGGCAAGCAGGTCCTTCCTTAATTTCGAAAAAATTCGCGACTTTAAAAGCGATTTTTGTGCCATTTTGAATATTGTACCATCAAAAAGTGTATGAATTTATGCATAGAATTTAGCCAAATTTTTTGTGTTTCTTTTTGGTCATGGCATGAAGGTCCTTCCTGAATTTGGAAAAATTCCGCTGGAAGGGGCGCTATAATTACGATGTCTGTACCATTTTCTTTATTGTACAATCGAAAAGTGTATAAAATTATGCAATCAATTGAACCGAATTTTTTGTGCATGTTTTTGGCTTTGGCCAACAGGTCCTCCTTGAAAGCGATTTTTGTATACTTTTATTGATTTTTCGTAGTTCTATTGTCCATCGGCGGCTCGTGCAAAGGTGGGAACTCACTTCCTGCTAAGCCGGCTATTCGCAAACATCTGATAACAACAGAATAAGGAAACACTATTAATTTTAACAAATATCATGATATAGATTAACTCGTTTTTAGTTAATTTAATTGACTGAAGCAGGAATTTAAGATGAAAATCAAAGTTGGTATAGTAATGAACTAATAATATTGAAGTATTAACATGTGTAACTAGTTTTTGAAATATTGAGATCTATAAGATAGAAGAAAGTTTCGGGATTGGCACATCCAACTAGTTCAGAAATAGATTTATACTTTGTTCATGAAAAAGCACGAGTTCAGTCATATGAATGAGAATTATGTTTAAAATATGTACAGAATGACATAAAAATTAAAAAGTCTAATCTTTGCCCCTATATCTTAACTGAAAGTTGCATTGTTTACATCTGAGATGATATGCAGATTTTAAGGTTGCAGATTTGAGAGAGTCTGCTGTATTTCCTTTCTGTAATATTTCTCCTTTTCTTATTTTTAAATTTTTTTTTCCGTCCTAATTCACATGTTATTTGATAACAAAGATCAAATATTCATCAATACTGTATAAATCTAACTACCATAATGAAATGAAAGCCTTGATGTCTGTAGAATATGTGAAATACAACGCATGCGCTCAGAGTTTAAGCTTGCACCATCAATACAAAAAAAAACAATATTATGTCATACACTGCCTGTGATTGCATGTGAAAACCACATGTACAATATTTATCGCCTGTCTTATAAACACCAAAAGATCACACTTTCCCTTTTCAAAAACTTTTTCAGCCGGGAAAAGTCACACCATTAGTATTCGTGAATATGGTAGTCGAGAAGTTGGTTTTTAATGTTGTGGTTTATGCTGGGAGAATTCAACTATTAGTATTCATGAATACTCACAGTCGAGGAAGCACGGTTTAATATCACGGCTTAAAGTAGAAATGTGATAGTCACAGTTTACATCAGAATTATGATAGTCGCGGTTTACATCAGAATTATGATAGTCGCGGTTTACATCAGAATTATGATAGTCGCGGTTTACATCAGAATTATGATAGTCGCGGTTTACATCAGAATTATGATAGTCGCGGTTTACATCAGAATTATGATAGTCGCGGTTTACATCAGAATTATGATAGTCGCGGTTTACATCAGAATTATGATAGTCGCGGTTTACATCAGAATTATGATAGTCGCGGTTTACATCAGAATTATGATAGTCGCGGTTTACATCAGAATTATGATAGTCGCGGTTTACATCAGAATTATGATATTCACAATATACCATTGTATGAGGTTTTTTGATATCATTATCATGATTTGCCAGGGATACATTTAGAAAAATTTTAGGTCCTTTAAAGGACCCTTCACAAAATAATTTATCTTAAAACAGGACCCTTCACAATTTTTTTTTATCCCCAAACAGGACCCTTCACAAAATTATTTGTCTCTTAAATAGACCTTTCACAGAATTTTTTCACCTTCAAATTGAACTTTTCACAAACTTAGTCATTTAAAAATAAAATCTGGCCTGTAAGTAAGCAGTTAACTGACCAAAGAGCATATTACTTAGTTTTTTATATATGAAGGATAGAACATGAAGACATCGATAATTTAAAATTCACAAAATTATTTTCTAGGATTTTCACAAAAATAAGAAAAACTTCACAAAAACAGGACCTTGTGAAAAAAGCCTGGACAGACCCCTTTGCATTTTATATCGATTTTATCAATATATCACCCAGCCAAAGTTGGTAAAAAACCCGTTTAAAAAAAAAAAAAAAAAAAAAAAAAAAAAAAAAAAAAAACAGGTTTTTTTTGTTTAAACTGGGTTTTTTTAGACATATTTTCCTACTGCATATAGGGGAGAGTGGTAATGAATGGGCCAATTTTTGGTTTTTAATTTTTGTAATTTTTTCTAATAATTTTTTTTTGGCTTTTCAGTTACTTTATTTATTTAGTTATATAAAAAAGTCATAAAAATTGGATTAGAAAATGTCTATAATGAATGATAATAGAAAATAAAAATATAGAAATTTGGCCCATTCATCCCCACCTATGGGACTGAATGGGCCACAAAATGAATTCAATGAAAAAATGTGGAATTAATCTTTTATTCACCAAATATGACAAAATGAATGATACTTGACATGATATGATCAAAGCATACTGAAATAGTAAGTAATACACAATGCTTATCAAAATTTATGAACATCAAAAGGGATATTATTAAATCACATAATTGTAGCAGAAAAATGACAAAATAATGAGATAAGAAAGAACATAAAATATACATAAAAATAATAGATAATACACATTATGATTTAACGAAATTTATATTTTTCAAAATTAATATTAAATGACATGGTTGTAACAGGGTTGGAACTGCCTATTAATTGACTATTTAGTGTAAATTTCTGGTGTTATTTATTCTACCCATCAGATTCAGAATATAAACAATTATTCTAGTTTTATATCAAATGGAAAAATACTGGTAGGTGTGGTCAACAACTGGACAATTCACCTTAATCATTTATACAATTCTTATGTTTGTAATAAATAACTGATATTTCTTAGGGTGAAAATGTGCAAATTATTTTTTAGACATCACTATAAACCTATTCTAACTAGACAGTAATTTAATCTAAATCCATTACAGTCAGTTATGTTTCATATTAAAAAGAAAATCAGAAAAAAAGAAAGAAAAACCATATTTTCGTGATCAGGGCAAAGGTGGGCCATTCATGACCATGATATAGTGGCCCATTCAGCCCCACCTATACTTCTGGAATATATTCACGTTTTTTTAATACTTTAAATTAAAATAACATCTAAATACATCCTAAAATTAATTTACAGATATGCGAAGACTTGCTAATACACATATCTATCTGCAATGAAATAATAGATATTTTTTAGTTTATTTTACTGAAAAGGGAAAAAATTTACTTTTCAATCAGATTCTTGACCATCCTACTCTAGAGGGAAAATGGCTCCTCCCAAACAATGGAAAATTTGATGAGTTTGGTAGAACAAATAGATTCATCTATTGGTGGCATCTAAAATAATTTTATGCAAATACTTTTCATATTTTGTTAATGGCCCATTCATTACCACTCTCCCCTACATGCATATTTATTGAAAAAAATAAACATTGTTGGATATACAAGTAATATAACTTCATTTAAAAATAATTTAAATTAAATAATTACAATCAATTATGTAGAAAATTGAAATCATTTAAAATTTAAACATTTTTAGTAAAAGCTATGTCTTATGATCCATTAATAAAATGCTCTACATTGTAAAACATTGTTACCTTGAAATTCTTAATATATAATCTTTTGATTTCTACTGCTATAAATAAATATATGGTGTAGTTTCATAAATATAATATACTTTCCAGGGTTGCAAAAAAGCCGGCTAAAATTAAAAAAAGCCAGGCCGGTGGCTTTTTTTGGCCAAAATTGGCTTTTTTTGGCCATAACTGGCCTTTAGACAATAAAGCATTGTAATTATAAACTACCCATTTTAAAGTGTTTTTAATTAGTTTTAATGACATTTAATTGATTTACAATTTAATAAGTAACCCAATTACCCAATAATGAGGACATTAATACTGGAGTAAAACTTAGATGATTTTGCCAGTGATTTGTATTCAGAATTGCAAATATGTCAGCTAAATTTTAAAAGGGCCATACCAACTGCCAATTTTTTCATTTTTACTGCTTTATAAAATTAAAGAGGACAATGGTTACTTAGTTATATATTTTATTACTTAATTTTAAGAGCTATTAATATACAAGTCTTATTTTATTTCTAGCAAACATTTAAAATTATACATAGTCATATTAATAAAAACACCACCATTTCTCACTATTAAAAACATTATGAATAGCATATGCATGAATATGCATAGCAACAAGCTTTTCAAAATTTTATTTTGAGAATTTTTTTTTTTTCTTGTTTAAATGCTCTATTTTTTATACACTTATGTACCATTCTCCTCAAATAAAACATCTTTTCTAATTCCTCGTTTCCATTTTGATGTGTTACATTTTGTCATTAAGGCTGTTAAATCCAAAAGTTTCCCAAAACTTTCTGACATAAGTTTTAATTTATTTTTGTCCAGAAATGCATGAAACTAGCAGATGTTGTTCAGAAACTATGTAATTGCACTGTTTTTTTCTGGGTTTTTTTGCAAACGCAATAGATTTTTCAGAAAATAGTGTCAAAGTGAGCGTTTTGAACCGAATTTCCGCACAAAAGAAACCACCACTCAGAAAAGGGTTAAAAAACATGTTTGTCACATGATCAAAATCTCTTCATAACTCAATAGGTAATTGATGGATCAAAAAATGGAAAACACAGGTTCAATTCCAAATCGCTTCAATGGTCAGGCTTTCAAATTTTACATCTTTCCATTAAAAAATGAATTTGTAAATGTGTCAAAACATTTTGCACTTGTTGAGCAGAGCAGTTAAGAACAGTTTTAATTAAATATAATCTTTAAAATGTTCAATGTTTATGTATATATTTTTTCAGACATAATGCGTTCACAGTTGTCTTCTAGAAGTTATAAAGACTTATTTATTTGATAAAATTTAATAGAAATCTATTATTTTTTGTGTATTAAAAAAATTTTTTTTAGTGTATTAAAAATTAATTGATCCAAATTTAAAACAAATTTACTGTAAACCTACTTTAAAAAAAAAAAACTGGCTTTTTTCAATAAAAGCCGGCTTTTTTTAAGTGGTTAAAACCAAAAAAAGCCGGCCGGCTTTTTTTGGCCTGGCTAAAAGCCAGCAACCCTGATACTTTCCCATGGCTATTCAAAATAATTTCTTTGAAATATTTGCAATCTGAAATATCTCATTTTTCTGTTATGAACAATTATTATCTTTTATTGAATGTAAAACTTTTTATAAAGAATTCCGGGAATGATTTGATTTTAGCAGTAGAGTCTTTAAATGTTTCAAGAAGTATTGTGTATTGTCATTTGACACTTCTCTTTGAAACTGCCAGGTTAAAAAAAGGCAACAGTGAAATAAACATAACAGAAATATCTATTTTACCAGCTTTTTAGACTACTGAAAACATTGATCTTAAAATGGAAAGCAGATTTATAAAAGTTGCCATCCACTAAAACCTTTAAACAGCCATCAGACTTAATACACAGGTTTTTTTTTCTAATCTATGTTTATAATACGTATTACTTTTAAAAGTCTAAACTAAAAACCAGTAATATATCTTTTTAGGCATTTTTATGAGACTTTATGTCTCAAGCAAGTCTTATCTCGATTCCCCCCCCCCCCCCATTTTTTTTTCTTCCAGTTCTAAATAGTGGATTCGATTATGCAATAGACAATTTAAATATATTTTATTGCATATTTTAGTTAAAAGCAAACAGGTGCTTTCGCTAGCACCCAAATTTTCAATGTCCTCTTATTCGACTTCATATCTTGAGTTTATTTTTTATTCTTAAGGCTGTTTTCAAATCTGAAAGGGCAACTTTATACCATAAGTCTTAATTTATTTTTGTTTGGAAAGGCATGAAACTAGTAGATGCTGTTGTTCAGAAACTATGTAATTGAACAGTGTTTTCCGTTTGTTTTGCAAACTAATAGATCTTTCAGAAAATAGTGTCAAAGTGGGCATTTTAAACCGAATTTCCACGCCAAAGAAGAATCACTCAAGGAAGGTTAAAAACATTTTTGTCACGTGATCAAAATTGCTTATAACTCAATCGGTAATTTATTTATCAAAAATGGAAAACACAATTTGATTCCAAATGGTTTCATAGTCCGGCCTTCCAGTTTTATATCTTTCCATTAAAAAGAGAATTTGTAAATGTGTCAAAGCGTTTTGCACTTGTTGAGTAGAGCAGTTGCCTTAAAAGATAATCTCCCCAATCAAGAAAATTTTCTTTTACAGCTTAACTGAAATCTTAATGGCAGGGGCGCCATTTCAGAACTTTCTTGGGGGGGGGGGCAAAGACTTTTTGAGGGAAGTTACATTGCTAAGGGTAGGATCTGGGCGTTTACTAACCCCCCCCCCCCACAAAATGAGAAACGTAAACTGAATCATGCTTTCAAAAACAGTAAAAACTTTGAATACCTAAACTCATGAACCAATAAAATATTTCGTTTTAAACAGGTTTACGTCTTAGCAGGTAAAATTTTGATATATTGAATATGAAAAATTTTCTTTTCAGACAGGTTTCTATTATAGGTTCCATTTTTATAGGTATCCTCAAAGACAGTTAAACCATCCACTCTATAATATGGCTCTGAAAAGAGATGTATTACAGTATAACTTGGGAAAACGAAGCCTGTCTATAACAGAATTCTTTCTCAAGGAGGGGGGGGGGGGGGGGAATCAAATTTTGATGAAAAAATATCATACAATTATACTTGCTAAGACAGAGATCTGTCTAAAATGGAACTTTTTACTAGTCCCTTTCAACTCCTTTTTTTCGGGTTTTACTACAGGGGTGCCATTTCAAGAGTTTCCTTTCGAAGGACAGTGAAAAATTTTCTTTGGAGAACAGGGAATGTGCAAAACTGCACAAATCTCACAGAAAATGAGAAAATCCCACACAATAAAAAAGCTCTGCATGATTTGGGCGATTTTTTTTCTTTCGAATTCCGCAAAATCAATTCGTCAATGGGTCACAGAAAAAAATCACGAATTTTGCAGATTTTGAAGAAAAAAAATCACCAAATCGCCCTTGAAAAAAATCGCTAATTTTTCTAATCGATCAAGGATTTCTAATTGCTAATTTCATCAGAGATCGCGAAAAGAAATGCAGATTTCATCAAATGATTGTACAAACTAAAATCTCATATATTGTAAAAGGATTGCGAATTTCATCAAAAGACTGCAAAAAAATCACGAAAATTTAGTCAAACAATCAAGGGGAATTTCGTCAAACGATCATGAAATAAGATACAAAATTTCGTGTAACTATTGCACAAAAAATTACAAATATTATTAGTTGGTGGCAGAAAAACATAATCACGAATTTCAACAAATGATCGGGAAAAAGAATGTGAATTTTGTTAAAAGATTGCAAAAACAAATATGGAATTTCGTCAGTTGGTAGCGGAAAAATACCGTGAATTTCGACAAATAGTCACGAGAAAAAAAAATCAATTTCAATAACGAAGGCGGAAAACAGTCATGAATTCCGTGAAATGGTAGCGGAAAAAATCGCAAATTTCGTTAGATGATCGTGAAAAAAGAATCATGAAATTCAATCAGTCATGAATAATCAGCCCATGAACGTCCTGAATAGGTCACGAAATTTGTAACTTTTGTGATCTATAGTGATAAGAAAATTTTCATTAGTGATTTTCTGCAAGTAAAGGTAATGTAAAGCACTAATTGTTTCGGATTGTGTTTTCACTATTTTGAGGTGGGTTCGTGTTAATACTATTTTCCAAAGAAATCCTGAATATTTTTCAGATGAAAAAGCTACAAATTTGAACATTAATGAATACTCTATATGGTATGATCCATGTCAATTCAGGCAGCCAAAGAAAAAATCTTACCTTCATAGTCTCAGAAGTTTTTGAATTGAACATATGTTAAAATTCAATAAAAAATAAGATACTTGTATATTTTGGTTTTGCTCAAAAAAATTCCTGGCCCGAGATACAGGCCGCCAAAGATGGCATCCCGGGCACCATTTCCAATTCGCCATTTTCAATAAAAATTTTAAAGTGCTCTATCTCTAGAACGGTGCAAGATATTTTGTTGCGGTTTTTTTTATTTTAAAGATAATATTCTTCTGTTTAAAATGATATACCCAATTTTGAAAAATGTATTCAACTTTTCTTGTGGCAACCTTTTGAAGAAAAAAAATTTTTTTCAAAAAAAATTTTTTTTTCGAAAATGCCAATTCTAAAAATTTTGATTTTTTTGCTGTTGATCAATACCATTGGGAACTATCTTCACTGTAAAGGAGAACTTCCACTTTTGAGTTTAACAAATTTTAGAAATGTTTAAAAAATTCAGAGAATTTTACAGGAACTGTATGTATACAGTTCCAGTAAAAGTCACTGAATTTTTGCTTATTTGTATCATATTTGTAAGGATAAGCCTACTATATATCCTAAACAAGTTAGAAATTGCAATATCAAATGTGGCAAATGAGGTGCGTGCATAGTATCATCTAGTTTTATAAATATTCAGATCTTGCTGCAATAAGTGTTACACTCTTGGGCAAAAAGGCATGAATACAAAATTTACTATAATTCCATATATTAAATTCAGTAATACGGAAGTAATATGAATCCATCTTAAAAGGACTTAAACACCATGGCAACCTAGAATCATTACCTATCATGGTATATCATTGAATCAATTATGTATTATAGAATTTTTAAATAGAATGAAGAAAACTTTTATTAATGTCTTTTATGTTTTAATTTGATTTTCATAGCATTTGAAGTGATACATACTTTATTGCAGAGGTTTACAAAAAATTACTTCCTGTGTCATAGAAAGTGCATAGTGTTTACAGGGACACACAAAAGATTTCGGATACTTTACCTTATTGGAAATACTGTACATTAGCGATGATTGCTAGAGGTGCATTTTTAGTTGCGATATGAGTTTTTAAGTTTAATTAAATATTTCCATATTACGTTGTGTGTATAAAGGCTGTAGATCATATACAGGGCTACACAAAAGAAATCGTAAGGGTATTGCTGGAAGTGCATTTTTAGTTGTGTTTGAGTTTTTAAGTTTAACTAAATTTTTCCATATTACATTGTTTGCATAAATGCTGTAGATCATATACAGGGCTACACAAAAGAAATCTTAAGGGTTTACTGAGTATGAATGAAAGTAGCTTAAAGGTGATTTTTAAATGAGTTATGCATTTTTACACTGAACTACATTTAGTATACTAAGATATGTTTGGAGAATATAGATAAAATGATATACAGGTCCATGCAAAGAATTAGATACATGGCCGTCTATGGATGATAATCTCTGGAAGTGTGATTTCACTGGTTTTAAGGATGTTTTAATCTTAATTAAATATTAGCTAAATAGTGGCAGGTATATGAAGATAGTAGGTAAAATACAGGGTTGTATGAAAGTATTCAAGTATGCTTCCGTCTATTGACATAAATTTCTAAAAGTCAAATTCCGACCTATTTATGTGTTTTTAACAATTTCCAACATAGTTGAAAGTCTTTATGTATTCGATTTGTCTGCCCATCTGTCTGAACTCTAACTTGTATTAATATAATTTGTATTGCTGTGTAATTGATATATGTTATTGAGATTGTTTTACTATGTTCGGTATTGAAAATAAAGTATGTATCACTTCAAATGCTATGAAAATCAAATTAAAACACAAAAGACATTAATAAAAGTTTTCTTCATTCTATTTAAAAATCCTATAATACATAATTGATTCAATGATATACCATGATAGGTAATGATTCTAGGTTGCCATGGCGATTAAGTCCTTTTAAGTTGAATTCATATTACTTCCGTATTACTGAATTTAATATGTAGAATCATAATAAATTTTGTATTCATGCCCTTTTTGCCCAAGTGTAACTTATTGCACCAAGATCTGAATATTTATAAAACTAGTTGATACTATGCACGCACCTCATTTGCCACATTTGATATTGCAATTTCTAACTTGTTTAGGATATATAGTAGGCTTATCCTTACAAATATGATACAAATAAGCAAAAATTCAGTGACTTTTACTGGAACTGTATATATACAGTTCCTGTAAACTTCTCTGAATTTTTTAAATGTTTCTAAAATTTGTTAAACTCAAAAGTGGAAGTTCTCCTTTACAGTGAAGGTAGTCCCCAATGGTATTGATCAACAGCAAAAAAATGAAAATTTTTGGGATTGGCATTTCCAAAAAAAAAAATTTTTTTTGAAAAAAATTTTTCTTTTCAAAAGGCTGCCACAAGAAAAGTTGAATACATTTTTCAAAATTCGGTATATCATTTTAAACAGAAGAATATTATCTTTAAAATAAAATAAATCGCAACAAAATATCTTGCACCGTTCTAGAGATAGAGCACTTTAAAATTTTTATCGAAAATCGCGAATGAGAAAGGATGCCGGGGATATCATCTTTGGCGGCCTGTATCTCGGGCCAGGAATTTTTTTGAGCAAAATGAAAATATACAAGTATCTTACTTTTTCTTAAATTTTAACATATGTTCAATTCAAAAACTTATTTACATGAAATTACAGTCCTGCGTCAGGATAGGTTGACGTATTTTCTTCATTGTGACTGAGGTACACTTTAAGTTTTTCGGATTGTGCTTTATATCTTTCGGTCGGAGTCGGGATGACCTGGTTTTTAACATGGAAGTCCCGAATATTTTTCAAATAAAACTATAGAATTGACCAGTGACCCGGAGCCGAACAATTTTTGATGCTCCAGCTCCGCTCCTAGATAAAATACTGTGGCTCCAGCTCCGGCTCCAACTCGGCTCCGACTTCGTGCTTTTGAGTTGCAGATTTTAATTTATACATTTAATTTTTTGCTCACAAATTCTTTCTTCCTTTACCCAGGGCCCGACTTAGGATATGGGGGGCCCCCTTCTATCTATCTATAGTGTGAATAATGTGTGAGTAGCTAGTACTAAACTTCATAATATTGTATTATATGCATAAATTTTGTACCCGATATTGCTCACACCTCTATACAGAGTGTCACAAAAAGATGGTCACAACTTTAAGAAAAAAATATTAGTAGGATAACAAAAAGGTTAGTTAAAATTAGTAGGATAGAAAAAAAATGATAGATTGGTTGATACGAATATTTCTTTGCAAACGTTTACTTTGCTTATCTACGTACGCGTTATAAGATGTCTAAAAGAAAATTCTCCAAATTGGTCAAAATTAAAGGTTTTAACTTGCCACATTACGAGAAAACATTAATAAAAAATTTCTTTTGAAAACGATTGAATACTAAGTTGACATAATAGAGTATTGGTCATTAGTTTTATAATGATATAGTTTGTTTTTTGCATGGGTGGAGAAGGTACTGGAAGCAGAGAGCGGAAGGAGAACTGCACTTCCTTCCTAAATATTTGAAAATATATTAATTTTGGTCAATTATAATCATTTGGCACCTTTTAATGAAAATCCTGACTGCTATGATGGGCGGCCACCTAAAAAGGGGGCCCGGGGCAGCTGTCCCGCATGCCCGTGCATAAGTCGGGCCCTGCCTTTACCTTCATTAAAGATCTGACAAAATGCATTTTTCTCCTCATCAAACTTGAAATGCTTGTTCAGAAAATATGACATCTTTTAGCTTTTGCTTTTAAAATAGAAAGTTTGGTGGAATTTTAAACACAAAAATCTTAAATTTCTTCTACACTTTTCAAACTACCAAGATTGTACAATTACACATGTAAACAACAGGCGGCCATATTTGCTTTCAAATAGTGTTGTCACTTAGCTCAAGTAGAAAGTAGAAGTAAAGTAGTGTTACCATGTTTTGAGAAGTTTTCCATCTCTAATAATAATTTTAAAAAAACCTAAAAATGATATAATTAAAGTAATGATGTAATTAAAATATTTTAAGCCTGGAAATTTAAAAGACTGAAAAAAAAAGATTTAAAAGAATATTAAAAACTAAAGGAGCCCTGGAGCTGGAGAAAATTTAGAGCTCCGGCTCCAGCTCCAGGGAAAACACAGCTCCGGAGCTCTCCGGCTCCGGGATCCAGCTCCAGCTCCGGGTCTCTGGAATTGACTATTAATGGTAGCCCATAGGAATAACCTATGTGTTCATTTCTGTATATAAGGGATAAAATTATAGACTACTTTATTAAAAACGTGTTAAAATATGGAGTAATTTTCTTTTACTTTTTGGCTTGGTGGGAGTCTGTCGGTTTTTGGGTTGAAGAAATTGTTTTCTCGGGTGTGTGCAAACTCCATTCCTAGGCGTTGAAGAATTTTCAGAGTGTACTATATATAATAGGATTTAATAAAGCAAATAATTGAATAATTTGATAACATTGCAATAATTGCAGTAAATATAATGTAACACTAAATCCAAAAAAGTTAGAAAGTCGGATAATTAAGAACTTGAATTATACTGGTTCCTTCAACCCCCCCCCCCTCCCCCCCAAAAAAAAACTCTACCCCTGAACTTCTAGCCATGAGGGGGCTAGTTTCACTCTGATCAAGTTGTACATAGCTGAGAAGCAATTGATAAAAGAAAATGTCTCTCATGTATTTTTAAAAATAGACAAAGTACCATACATGTCTCGCCTTAAGAAAGTTCGAATAGGAATTTTTTGTTTTATAACTATTAATTTCTATGTATAAAGCATTTATTTAATGATGTTTTTATTGCAACCAAATCGGATACATCATTTTAGCGTCTGAGCAATTTTTTAATTTTTGTTTGAGTTTGACAATTGATGGTTGATAAATTATCTGAAAAATCAAATTCCTTAGGGGGGCTATTGCCCCCCCAGCCCCCCTCAAATGGCACCTCTGCTTAATGGTCATTTTGTGTTATTAATTGTAAATAATCTGCGTTTTCTCAAAGGAAAATATTTATTCAAAATATTGAATATTTTTAATCTATTTTATCTTTGCTAAATTCACATGTTTTAAATTTTCTCTTTAGAGCTTCAGACATGTTCATCAACACATGCAATTTGCATTCTGCATGCATATAAATATAACATAGACTCACTATGCCTCACAGTGACATAGTGAGGGATAAGATATTAAGAGTAGAAATTATGTATATCCAATAATTTGAAACACTTCAATTACAAAAATGAGAAAATATTATATTAGATTTTTTTCTAAAAAACCAGTTGTTTAAACCAATTGATTTAAACCGTGCTAACCCTGCTGGTAACAGAATAAAGTTATAATGCAAAACCCCAATCCCAATGTAGGAATGCAAGAAAAACATAAGGCTTACTAAACCCAATACCTATACAGCAAAGAAACTTCACGGCCAATCATTCATTAGCATACAGGACAAAGAGTAACCAATGGAGAGAATGACTTATGATTATGTCATCATTGAGGCATAATGTAATCCTTAGTAAATCTTAACTAATCAAGCAATCTAAGTAGTAAAAGTGTAATTTTAGCTCAAATCTGCCATTTTGGCTATTTTTAAAAATAAAAGGCTTAAAAAAAAAAAAAGAAGAAAAAAAGCTAACTACTTTTTTTTTTTTTTCTAGTCTGCCATGTACATTTAAAGCTTATAAGAAAAGTTTAATTAAAAATCTTTGTCACTTTACAAATTTATTAATTCGTCATTTTTCTAAAGCTTTGCTTGTAGCTTCTGCATAACTTAGATTTTACATTTTTCAATAATGTGTAAAATAAATGAAAACATTAGGGAAAAAGAGAAAGAAAACAGATGGAAAAAAACCAGCATGGGTTTTTTTAAAAAAACAATTGGTTTAAACCAGCGTGGTTTAAACCAAACAGCCCTGCGCCTAGCCCTACTTAGAAGCACACTTCACGTTTATAATACAGTAAATATGAAGAGTGCTTTATATATAATAGAAATGCTCATTATAAAAATTTTATATATATTTTTAAAATACTAGAATAGACATTTTCAAATTAAGATGAAAAAATGTTAATAATAAAGTTACATTGAGATTAACAGATTTTTTTTAAACTTTTCAAAAATATGTTTAAAAAGAAAGTAAAATACTGATACATAAGAAACATAACATTCAGTAAACTTAACAAACAGTTCTCAAAACTAAAATGTCAAAATGTTAATAATAGCTATAAATTTTACCATATTCAGGAACTTTGTACTTAGATTCCAATGAAGATGTTACTTTTCCACTTTCAGTATTTGAAGAACCATTTACATTAAATTCCATTCCACCACTTGTTTTAGTTTTGCAGTCAAGTTTGATCAAATTAAAATCTGAGAAACAGAAACAAATGTGTTAATATTTAAAACAAAGAAGTTTATTTTTAAGGAAAAAGAAAATAAATAATTCAGAAACATAACTTACGATAATTTTTGCCAAAAATATCTCTGGCTTGTTTGCCTAAATCACCATAGCAAGGAGGAGCCATTGTAAAATGTTATGTGAGTTAATAATCTGAAATTAAAAATATATACATTAAAAAAAAATAATAATAATAATCAAGTATTTACATTAATTATAAAACTAAATTAAAATATCTCTTTTACTCTGATATTTTCAATCAGAGCTTCGATTTTTTACCACCATGCTATTTTGTATAACCAATATCTATAAATTTTGTCATAATGGTTATTTCATTCTATCGTGTTTTGAAATAATGGGATTTGATAGTTTTAAAGAAATACCATTTATTTTGTTAGCATGCACTTAAATTTAAATGACATTAACCTCATTAGGACTAGGGATGCACCGAATAGTGATTTTGGCCGAATACCGAATATTCCGCCAACAGGCGAACCGAATACCGAATATTCGGCTAGCCGATTAGTAACTGCTAGGCCCAATACCGAATATTCAGCTTGTCGAATAATTTTATGTATTTCAAAGTTTAAAGGCATTAAAATGTTAAATTTTAAAACAATTTTTCATAATATTTAAAACAAAGTTTTATTCTAATAAACAAGAGCTTTTTTCAACTAAACTTTATGCTGAAAAAAAAATTTGCTTTGAGTTATTTAAGAAAAGGATAGTTATAAATATTTTTTAATTAATAAAATTTTAAATTTCATGGCTTCTTCTGAGAATTAAAACAAATGAATAAAATTTTCTTAAATTCTAAAACAAACATTTTAAAATCAAAGAGAAATTGTGAAGAAATTGGGAGAAAAATTGTACAGGATCATATATTTGTTTGTCAGGAAGAGACTAAGTAAATAAATTCAGACCTGCCAACCTTTGAAAATGAGAAATCATAGCACACAAAATTTAAATTAATCTGGAGGTTGGTTGGTTGGTTGGTTTTTCGTGTTACAAAGCCATCTTTTGACATTCGTAAAAGGAATAAGGTTTCAGTTTTTTAATTCAATGTAGTAAATTTTTTCCTTTGAAAATTTTTATACGATTTTTTGAGTTTCTTTTCGTTTCGCAGCGTTTTTTTTTTAATATTTATAAAAGGAGCCTGGCTTCAATTTTTTAGCCCAGTGCAGTAAATTTTGACGAAATTAGAGATTTTTTTCCTGCGATCATTTTAGGATATTCACAATTTTTCCGCAATTGTAATTCACAATTTTCTATCACGATTCTTTGTTGAAATCCGCACTTTTTACCATGAACTTTTGACGAAATTCGCATTTTTTTCCGCGATCCTTTTGAAGAAAATAGGGTTTTCTTTCTGCGATCTTTCGGTGAAAATTCGCGTTCTCTTACTGATCTTTCGATGAAATTTGCATTTTTCTTACTGATCTTTTGACGAAATTCACATTTTCTTTCTGCGATATTTTGACAAAATTCACACCACTGAAAACACTAAAATCTCAAATCCTCCAAGGGGGGGGGGGGGGGGGCAACCCCTGAAATCAACACTGTATTTTTACTACGATCCTTTGACGAAATTTATTTTCTTCTGCGACCAATTGACGAAATTGATTTTTTTATACGGTCATTTGTCGAAATTCACAGTAGTTTATCGCAAATAGTGTGATTTTGCACACTATTTCAAACCTTGCCCCTCAAAGACCCCACTCCCCCCTACCCCTCCTTTCCAGAAATTCTTAAAATGGCACCTTGCTTCTAAGGAAGCGAATTCCTGTATAAATATTTACAGAAATACGATACACTCGTGGTTAATATACATAAAGAGAGTGTTTTATGTTAAGAAGTTTGTTTTGCAGCCCAGATTTTTTTTTCTTGAGCATTTTTTAATGTTCAAATTTTCGGACTAATGGCCAATTTTTTAAAACTTTTGGAAATGAATACTTTGAAATTTTGAAAATTTCGCAACAGAATAGCTCCTGAAAAATATGCTGTGCGGGATAAAAATCGCAACTAGAAACAAAAAATGCGTTTGCGTTTTTTGCAAAAAATCGTAGTTTAAGACCTATTTTCGTAGCATCGTAGTTTATAGGTCCAAATCGTAGCAACTACGATTTTTTCGTAGCAGTTGGCAGGTCTGTAAATTATACAATCGATTCAAATTTTATATGGTGGCAACTTAGCAAGAATAACTGTTCTACTCCCTTTGATTAAGCAAGGAAGTTTTTTAATGCATCCTACATCGGTGTCTAAAGTGGGCAATCATTTTAAAAGATTGTAAACGTTGTTCTTAAAATTTTAGCAAGAAACAGATTATCTACTGGACAATGTTCAGGAACTTGCATTTGTACATAATTCCTATGAAAATCCTCGTGATTGGTTAATTTTCTTAAATAATACTTAACAAACAACAAATAAATAATGTAAGAACATTATCTTTTATTTAAATATGATTCTGTTTCTAATTATTCTGAATATTTTTATAAGTTGACTGTTACACGTAGAAGTTGTATAAGGTTTTAAAAAATATGTTTTAAAAGTTCTTTTTAAGTATTCGGTTCGGCCAAATATTTCAATATTCGGCCAAACCGAATATTCGGCATGACGAATAATTTGCTATTTGGCCAAGCCGAATATTCGATATACTGAATAGTTTTATATTCGGTCAAACCGAATATTCGGTAACATGGCCGAATAGCGAATAGATACCGAATATTCGGTGCATCACTAATTAGGATTTATATTGTCTTTTTTTTTTCTCTCTCTCAGTTTTATTTTTGCCAATCAAGAGTAGTTATCAATATTTTAATAAAATTATACTTCAATGTAAAAGAAATGATTGTTTAGGTATAAAAGCCATGAAGAATGATTTGGTTTCATTTCTGCTGTAACAAAAGTTACAAACTTTTTACTTACATATAGGCCTGGGCCTTAAATCGATTTAACTCTTAAATCGATTTAAAACTTACATCGGAAATCCGATTTAACCATTGGTATTAAATCGATTTAAGCTAAAATCGGAAATCGCGATTTAGCCAATGTCTTAAATCGCGATTTAGCCATTATCTTAAATCGCGATTTAGCCATTATCTTAAATCGCGATTTAGCCATTGTCGTAAATCGCGATTTAGCGATTGGCTTTAAATCGATTTAAAACAAAATACTGATTCAGAGCTAACATCGGAAAACCGATTTATCAACTTTGATTCTACCACTTACATGCCAAGCTAGTGTTAAATCGATTTAGGAGGATCCGATTTAAGCAAACATCGCAAGCCTCAACGCTTTCCGATTTAAGACAAACAAGGCAAGCTGGTGTTAAATCGATTTAGGACGATCCGATTTAAGCAAACATCGCAAGCCTCCATGCTTTCCGATTTAAGAAAAAGACGATTTAATGAAACAAGGCAAGCTGGTGTTAAATCGATTTAATAGGATCCAATTTAAGAAAAAGGTGATTTTAAAAAATGATGATTTAAGTAAGAACAAGATTAAGAGTTTATGAGATTGGAATGTGTATTTTTCAGAAATTAAGAACTTATATAGTGGAAAGTTGAAAGGAAAAAGTAATGTTTAAATCTTAAAATCCAAATACATCGAATTTCAATTTATATGCTAATGCAATCTTTTGATAATAAATTAAGTTTTCACATATTTGAGTAATATTGCAATATGTATTTTTTATTTTCCAATATTCTGTAATTAATTAAAATGTTTTAAAGTAGAATCCTGCATTGTTTCAAAAGATTGTTTTCCTGAAATTCATTCAGTATTTATATGATTAAAAATAATAATAATAAAGTTTTATATTTAAAATCCAAACTCATCGACTTGCAGTTTATACTTTTATGCATTCTTATGATGAAAAATTCATTTTTTATATGTTTTAGTAATATTTTAACATTTATTTTTTATTTTCTATTATTTTGTAATTAATGAAATTATTTTAAAGGTATAGTCATGCATTGTTTTGTGTATCACTATTTGGCCGTGATCCACATGAAATATTTTTCTTTTACTAATAATATTTTTTTCCTGAAATTGATTGAGTATTTATGGTTGGAAAAAAAAAAGAATAAAGTTTCATATTTAAAATCCAAATTCATCGAATTTCAGTTTTTATTTTTATGCATTCTTTTAATGAAAAATTCATTTTTCACATGTTTGGGTAATATTTTAATACATATTCTTTATTTTTTATTATTCTGTAATTAATTAAAATATTTTTAAATAGTCATGCATCAGATTTGACATCCAATTTCAATGCCAGTCACATGGATTGAGTATCTTGCTGAAATTGATTCACTATTTATATCCAAATTCATCCATTTTTAGTTTATATTTTTATGCATTATTTTCATGAAAAATTAATTTTCATATGTTTAGGTATTATGGGAATATTTTAGTTTTAGTTTATTATTATTTTGTAATTAATTAAAAATACTTTAATAAAGTCAGGGTCGTACTGGCATAACTGTTAGGGCGGTGGCAAAATGGATAAAAAGGGCGCCGATTGCCTTACAAAAAGGCCTAAATGCATATATATATAAGGTGTGTCCCAACGAAATAAAGCCACCCTAATTCTGTGCCGTAACTGGACACGAAACAAACAAATAAGAACAAGACAAATATATTAAGAAAGTCCATATACAAATACATAATACATACTAACTCATTCCCTGCCCCACCTGGGCAGGAGAAAAAGATGAATGTGTAAAAAAAGAGGGGAAAAAGTGTCCCGCCGAAATAAAGCCACAGTCAATATTAGTATGTATTGGTAACTACCGACATTCGAGCTGCTGCAGGTCAACATTTTTATGATGTCAGGAAGTTGTCAAATACTTGTTCTAAGCCAGTCGGAATTTCTGCAGACTTTAGAAGGCTGAATTTTCTATTTCTCCTTCAGTATTGGAATGGGAATGAAAACCCACCTATCAAAGTTCGAAAAAGGACAAATAACAACTTTTAAGGAAAAAGGTCTTTCACATAGACTAATATCTAAGCAAATCAAACGATTTAAAACCGTAACAAGCAATTTTGTAAATCAGGGAAATACGTACGGGTATATAAAAAAAAAAAGTGGTGTACATGCAGAAAAATGACTTCCAGGCAGAAAAGAGAAGTTTTGCGTCGTCTTCACGAGGTGGTATTTCCCTAAAACAGTTGACAAACGAAGATAACATCCCTGTGACAGAATCAACCTTGAAACGAATTGAAAAACGTATAGGCATCTTGCAACACAAGAAAAGGAAACAGCTGCTCATGCTGAAATTTATCCACATGCAATGGAAAAGTCGATTAGGCCAAATATCATCGAACCTGGAAGGACCAGTGGCATCGTGTTATAGTCTCAGATGAGAAAAACATTAATTTGGATGGGCCAGACGACCTTGCTTTCTATTGGTATGACATGAGGAAAGAAGAGAAATTTTTTCCAAAAGACAGCAAAGTGGAGGCTCATTAACGGTGTGGGGAGGCATCGGTTATGGAGATAAACATAACCTGGCTTTTCTCTCAGGCCGCATGAAGCCTACCGATTACCAAGAAATGCTAAAAAACCATTTACTGTCATTTGCAAAGAGACTTTGTAGACTAAGTTGGATCTTCCAGGCGGACAAGACCTCCATTCACGTTCAAAAATCCTCCTGGGAATGGTTTTTGGATAATCGGGTACATGTCATGGAATCACCTGTACATTTTTCCTGATCTCAATCCCCAAGAAAATGTATGAGGTATCCTCAGTAGGGCTGTATATGCCAATAACAGACAGTTTCAGTCTGTGACAAAATTGAAGGTCGTCATCATTGAAGCGTGGGAGAATATTGATGCTATTTTCTTCCAAGGATTGGTAAATGGTATGCCACATCGTATATTCCACGTCATATATAAGCGGATATATTGTCTATTAACAGTAGTGGCTTTATTTCGGCGGGACACTTCCCCCCCCCCCCTCCTTTTTTTACAAATATATTTTGTTCCTGCCCAAGTAAGGCAGGGAGTGAGTTACTCCTTGTAAATATGTATTTGTATATATATTTTCTTAATATATTTGTTTCGTTCTTATTGGTTTTTTTCGTGTCCAATTACAGCACACAATCACGGTGGCTTTATTTCGGTGGGACACACCTTATATACATTTACAGTGAAACCTCCCTGTGCGACCACCTCCCCGAACGATCATTTTTGCATAGAACAAAATTTATTCCCATAGGCTCAATACTAATTTTACCTCCCTGTCAGAGACCATCCCAGTTGAACTCCCTCCATGAGCGACCCATTTCTTTGAAGAAAACAAAACAAATTCCGTTTTTTCCTGGTCACCTGAAGAAGGTTTTATTAGAAAAATAATTCCAGAGAGCGCATTAGTCGTCAAACTTCTAAACTAAGTTTAGATTTTTTTTATTCCGATAACTTTTAAGTGTTTAAACTCCTGTGTGCCTTTTTAGACAATGAATTTAACTCTGGTGACAAATTAAGGATGACGGTCAATACACTTCCCTGCCAAATTCTGTCAGGAAACTCTTAAGGAAATAGATAAATGAATGAAATCGTCATTATTTGTTGGCATGAAAAAAAAAATACATTTATTTACTGAATTTCGAAAGGATTTCGAAATAAAAGTTATAAAAGATAAAACCGTAAAATCAAAGCAAACGTCAACGTATTCATTTTTTACACTCTGCAGTAATTAACTTATAAAAGTTTAAGTATCAAAACATAAGTTAATTGCATATTTTTTCCTAATGTGAAAAATAAATTTTAGTAACATTGTTACCTTTTTTCAACAATTAAAATCTAGATTTAAACATGACCTCCCTTAAGAGACCACCTCTTGGAGCGACCAATTTTTATTGGAACACACACACACACACATACATACTATACAAATTATGTATAAAAAATACTTTAAAAGTATATACGACTATTTTGTTATAGCGAAAACTTTATTCCTAAAATAATTATGACAACCAAATTAGTATTTTATACTATAGAAATGTAATTTACACAAAAATAGTTCCCCGCAAAACATTGCACTTCTGATGTTAGACCAGTGTTGCCAACTTAGAGGTATTTTTTTTCCACCACACTTTTCTAAAAAAGCTATCTCTATTTTCGAAATCTGCTCACCTTATCTAATGAGTTAATTCAAACTTTACCCCGAATATCCGAATAACAATCTCCATACAATTATCTCCAAATGGAAAATAAGATATTAAAATAAAACAAACAAAAACAATTTCGTTGGGTCAAAACTCAAAAGTGCAAAACATTATTTTATACAATTGAATAACATTTTATATAATACAATCTCTAGGATACAAATACTATTTATGGTGTAAAAAATTTCAGAAAATTAATTTTGGTTTAGGGCAAGAATGACAACTATTTTACGTGAATTATTTTAAAAAATTGTTTTATTTCTTTATTTTTTCAACATTAAAAAATTATCATAGAGAAGCATTTGGTTTGACTCCCGCTATTTAAACAGTTTAAATATATATATATATATATAGAGTCTGAAATTGCATGAAAGAAAATATTCTTTAACATTATTACTACAGGTTTCGTTATTATTCACTTTAGTTCGTAGGTAGCAATAGTGATGGGCGATTCTCGAAAATTCGACAATCGAGAAAAATCGTCATCGTAAAAAATCACAATCGATACAGCCATCGATTAATTCCTAGAATATACAATCGAGATGTTTTACAATCGATTATAACGAGAGAAGTTAAAAACAATTGTTGGAAAACTTAGCTATTATTCTGGCCGAAAATTTCATAGTAGTGATAGGGCTTGATCGATAATTCTGCTATCGCAATTATTTGCTCCCGATTTAGGCTTAAGGGGTTACTTCAGTCAAGCGAAAAGACCTGCTCGCTAATGCTAATCTTATGGAAGAAATTTATAAAGATATCTCATTTAAATTTCAGTATTTTAAAATGATTTTCTTTGCATTGGAATAATTCCCCTTTCTTCTTTATGAAACTGCAATGTCCAAATCGCGTAACTATGGCGCATTTGATGAATCAAATAACCTTTCTCTTTTTAGATAACTCCAAAAGGTTTGATACAGTTTAAAGTTCCCCTAAATGTCAAATAATGTGGAATTTCCCCATTGATCGAAAACAAAAGTTTCTTTCGAAAAACGTAAGGATAGTAAAGATACCTGCCAAGAGGGAACCTGTCTAACACGGAAACTGTTTTTCAGTACCTAGCGATTCCAACATGACTCTGTAAGTCTGTATCGAAATCCAAAGTAGCTATTTTATGACTCATTTAAAAACTCATTTTTTATTTTAGACGCATTAGCTAGAATTGATTAGCATTTCCCTCTTTTCAATAAAGGCAAAAGGTTTGATACAAATTAAAGTTCCCTAAACGTCTAAAGTGTATCAAATGCTGTGGAATTTCTCCGTTTATCAAAAACAAGACAGCTTTATCGAAAAACGGAAGGATAACCAAACATACATAACTGCTGAGAGGGAACCTGCCTAACACGGAAATTGTTTTCCAGTGCCTAGCGATTCCAACATGATTCTTCAAGTCTGTATCGAAATCCAAAGTAGCCAGTTTCTGACACATTAACTAGCTCATTTTTTATTTTAGGCGCATTAGCTGGAATCGATTAGCATTTTCTTCTTTTCGATAAAGGCAGAAGGTTTGATACAAGTTAAAGTTCCCTAAATGTCTAAAGTGTGTCTAATGATGTTTAATTTCTCCGTTTATCGAAGACAAAGGAGCGTTATCGAAAAATAGAAAGGTAAACAGACAAATATATCCGCTAATAGGGAATTCTATAACTAAAATAAAACTTCAATGGACTTCATTTTTGGTATTTTGGATAATTTTAATCTTCCAATCCTTACCAACGTGGTATTGGATGATGGGTCTGGAAAAGGTAGAAAAAACGCCCCCCCCCTCCCCCGAAGCGGCATTAGGCCCCAAATTGACAGTAGGGCAGACCAAGGATGAAAGTTAACTTCATGTAAGAGAGGACTAGGGAAATTGAGAATGGTAAAAAAAACCAAACCATTGAATAAGAAAAAATTTGAAGAAAAAGAAAAATGGTAAAAGAACAAGTGAAGCGTGTGATTAGAGCCAGACAAATGGAGAGGGGCCCGATGAGCCACAGCTCGTCCAGAATGAGTGCCCGAGCTGTCAGAATGTGTCAAGAACTTGGAGAATAGTATCTACAATGAAGAAAAATAATGAGACAAAATATTATGAAAAACAGATGAAAAATACCAATAGCCTGAGGCTAAAAGTAAAATGTTTCACTGGGCGGCGTCCCCTGGTGGTAGTAAAAATAAAATTGATACGAAAAGATAGGGAAGAGTGAAAAGACTTTATTTTGTGAATTTTATAATTTTTGCACAAACAGTATACTAAAGGTTTGAAGAAACAAAACTTTAAAGCGCCCTCTTGAGGCGAAGAAGGGAGTTAAAATTAAGAAACATATGTCCATTTCTTTATTCAATTTTAGACACAATTTTATGTTAGTCTTATAATTTTCCTATGAGTGGAAGATACCGTACCAGAGTACGAAAAAAAACCGCCGCTAAGTATATTCCTTTAGAACATTTTAAGCCCAGAGGTCTAAAATTAACGGTGGATTGACAAAAGAAAGGCAGATTTAGAAAGGTTATGAGATTACCCTTATTTTAATACGATACATGAGTGGGGTAAAATAATTTTGAAAAATCCTCTTCCCTGAGGCGCGACACTTAAAATCTTGAAAACACATAATTTGCAGTGCAATTTTGTTTTAACAATAGCATTCTAATATTAAGAGATATGGGACAGATTAGGAGGGCTAAAATAAGAGAAACATTGAAAATCAAAGACAAACTGGCGCCAAATTCACTAGAAAACTTCTATATCAACAACTGAAACCCGAACTGATGACTTGAGGGTCCTGTCCCTGCCGGCGAAGACACTCACGATCTAATGCTAATCCTATGGAGAGGGATTTTTCTAATATCTTGTTTGCATTTCGACATTTTTAAATAATTTTTTTTTGCATTGGATAGTCGAGGTCCATCTCTACAGCGCACCTTTTTCACTTTTTCGATTTTGGTCACAGATATTTTTAATAAAGTTACTTTCACTTTCAAAACCAGTTCTGAAAATGAAAGTGTCATTCTAATAATGTCTTGCAAATAGCGGTTGAAGAAAAAATCATCTTAGTAAGGGTGTACTCAAATCCAAACTGCTTATTTTCTGACTCATTTTACAATTCATTTTTGCTCTCAAAGGCTTCCAATTGGTACCTTTTCTTACTTGGAAACTATATAATGTACCGTAGGGTCAGGTGGGGTAAAATAAGTCATGGGGTAAAATAGGTCAGTTTTGAAAATATTCTAAAAAAATAAACAAATGAGTTTTTATTTTTGTGTTGCAATTTTTATATAATAATACTGATACTTGTCATTATTTTATATGTAAAATTAACTTCAACTTTTACTCTGCAGTTACAGTTTATAACAATTTGATATTTTTGTCCTCGAAGCTTGCATGTGTTGGTCATAAAAACTTTTGATTTCAGAAAATTTAGAGCTAGGTTCACATTTTTTAATAATTCTATTAGATAAAGTACTTTATCAAGATTAATTTTCTACATTTTTGAAAATATAACTGCAAAAATAAATATTTTAGGACAAAAAAAACTGTGTGGGGTAAAATAGGTCATGTTTTGCTGCAAGTTAGGCTTATCATACACAATGTATATAATTGCAATTTTTCTTTTTAAATCAATTTTATGGTGATAAATATGTTTGTTCTGATTTTAAAGTAGACTGAAACAAAATTAAAAATGCTGCTTTCAACTATAATTTAAAAGAATTGTTCCATTTCTATTTTTTCATGGTGTGGCGGCTATTGGTGGCAAAACAATGTGCACAGTTCTTTTCTGTGTGACAGCGACTGGACAATACATAGCACCTTTAACTGTGTATAAAGGCAAGAATCTGTATGATACATGGACAAAAGGTGGTCCAGATGGAGAAATTTTTGCAGTCAGTCCTTTAGGGCAGATGCAAGATGATACATTTGAAAAATGGATCGAACTCTTTATCGATACCATATCAAAGATGAAACTTGCACGTCCAGTTTTGCAAGTCTTTGATGGTCATGGGAGCCATTTAACATACAATCAGGTAATACTCCTTTGTCTCCCACCTAACACACGCCATGCCCTAAAGCCTCTTGATTTTGGTGTTTTTGGGCCTCTAAAGTTGTCATGAAAAAGAGTTTTAAAGAACTGGTATCAGGAGAGTTGATTGCAGAACATATCAAAAGCAATTTTCCCTTCATTGTTAAACTGTTTGAAAATCTTCCATCAGAAAATGCAGTTGGAGGGTTTAAAGGAAGTGGTTTGTTTCCTCCTAAGAAAGAGGTTGTGTACAAACAAGTTCTAGAAAACTATGCTGCAAAGCCAAACCAAATTGATGTAGTTGAACCAGTGGTGTCAACTTTTAATGTAGTTGTGAATTCATCTAGGATCTCAACAACAAATGAACCATCTGTATCTTTATACAGGGAACAAGATGAATCAAGTTTAGGTTCTCCTTTTAAATACATAGAAGCTGCAATCATAAGCACATTATCACCAGCACCATCAACATCTTGCAAAGATGCAGTGAAGAATGCCCCCAAAAAAAGAACTCATGTGAAAAGAAAAACTGGTAAAATTCTCACAACTGCAACAACACTGGATAGACTTCATGCTGAAAAAGTCCACAGGGAAAATAAAACTACTAAGATGTCTCTAAAGAAACAGAAGAAAAATGCCAATTTTTCTTCAGAAGAAAATAACATGCTCTGATTCAGAGCAGATTGATAATGATCATTCCTGGATGCAAGTAATTTTTTGGGGGAAAAACAAAGAAAATATTTCATGCATCATACTTTCCCAAATTAATGATGCCTACATTGTAAAAATTGCCAAGGAAAGTGGAAGTTCTCACTTTGGGTTCCCAGAAATAGATGATATATCTGAAGTTGGTGTATCACAAATAGTTGGTCCTTCACATTTCAGGTCCTTCTAGAACCTGAAATGAACCACATGGGGACAGTACTTTTTCTATAAGTCTTCTTCCTCATTCTTTTCCCATTTAGGTGCATATTTAGATAAACAGTATTCAATAAATTGTGCAATAAAATCTGTTTTTAGCATGACCTATTTTACCCCACTACTGACTTATTTTACCCCACCCTATGGGGTAAAACAAGTCATAAACAACACATTTTAAATCTTGTTTATCAGTTCCAAAAATTTATTAATTCAGAAATATTTCTCTTTAAATGTAATAAGAAGTGTCCATTTGCATATTCTGAGCTGTTTTTTCAGTGGTGGAATTATTATTTTTTTTCCTATAAAGGTGCAATTGTAAAATGTTCTGTTTTCTGACCTATTTTACCCCACCTGACCCTAATGGTCAATTTTTTGATAGAGGCAGAATATATTTTAAAACATGCTGTCAAAGTGGGCCTTTTGAACCGAATTTCCCGAAGCGGATTGTGTTGGAAAAATCATCGTATTAAGGGAGTATTCAAATCCAAACTGCTTATTTTCTGACTCATTTTTAAATTCATTTTTGCTTTCAAACGCACCCAATTGGTAGATTCGCTTATTCAGAAATTATATAATGTACCGTAATGATCGATGTTTTGACAGGGGCAGAATATATTTCAAAAAATGATGTCAAAGTGGGCATTTTGAACGGAATTTCCCGAAGCGATTGTGTTAGAAACAAAAAATATTGTCTTACTGAGAAAATAATTGTTTATATATCAAGTTTTAATTAATTGAACGAAAATTAAAAACACAGGTCGCTTATAAATCTCTTCAAAAATCACGTCATCAAGTTTCATATTTTTCCTATTAAAAATGAATCTGGAGTTATGCCAGAAAATTTCGAGTTGTTGAGCATGGAAAAGTATTTTTTTGAATACCACCCTAACATGATTCTGCTAAAACTAGCCATTATATAAAAATGAAATAAAAACTTGTCAAAAGCTGCCAGACAAAATTGTTAAAGTGGGTTTATCTCTAATCATGATTTAGTTTTTGTTTCTGAAATTAGTATACCTGACTTCGAAATCTACCTCCGCCTGTAGGCCGGGCCGGCAGGGATTTTTAATTTTTTCGCAACAGTTATAAAGAGAAAATAAAGAAATACATTAGACAAATTTTGAAGATTTCACAAAAATCCAAACTAATAAACACCCGGCCCGGCCGCGGGCCGAGATCGGGCCGCGCATCTATTGTCATTCACGGCAATCGGGCCGGGCCTAGCCTACTCTTTACGGGCCGGGCCTTACTTTTTCCCTGAAGTTTCGGGTCGGGCCGGCCCTAACTTATTTTGTCTGCACACACCCGGGTACTGGTTTCATTCCTAATCTTCATGGGCCAAAATTTTCATTCCTAGTTTTCACCCAGCCCGTATGAAAATCATTGTCTCGGCGTGGCCTGGTCCGTTCAAATGTCAGTAAAATTAGGCTTGGCACAAATTTTTTGTCAAAAAATGCATACATTTTTAAATCGCCATTATCCTACAATTAAACATTCAAATTCATTCCTTTTAAAGAGTAGTAGATTTCTACGCTTATTAAAATACAGTTAAATTAAAATATAGTAAAACGTGTGAAAAAGAACCTGTCTATGACGGAATCTCGTTTTAAACTGAAAAACGTGTTGATACATGCAAAATTAATATACTACTACGTAAGAAAATAATATGTAATACATTTACACTTGCTAAGAAGGGAACTTGTGTATAACGCATTTTTTTTCCTTTTCTATGCAATTCAGTCTTAGATTTTACTGTATAGCATTTTTCAGATATTTAACGCTTCAATACATGGAATATGGATTAACAATATTAATGATAACTGAAACATTTACATACAAGAAATAGAGATTCATTAAAAAAAATAAATATCGCACACTGCGGCACTTCTATAAAAATGAAGATTATAAACATGAAAAGAAAAGTTAAGATAAATATTTTTGGCTTGAACTCCTCGTACGAGACAAATTTTTAATCAAATCGACGTAAAAATCAATGTTTTGTAGAAATTCACTCGGGCCGTGGCGGGCTCGGGCCAAGATTTTAACTTTATACCGGGCTGGGTCGGGCCAATAATTTTTTGCTACGGGCCGGGCCGGGCCGAACTTTTAACTTTTTTACCGGGCCAGGCCAATATTTTTTTTTGTACGGGCCGGGCCGAATTTTTTTTTCTCTGAGTCAGGCCGGGCCCGGGCCTGGAAATGTCGGCCCGTGCAGACCTCTACTACAAGTCTTTTCTTTTATGTACAGTTTGGCCGAATATTCGGTTTCATTTTTGTTTTCAGCCCAAAATCTTAGTTTCGGCGAAAGTACTGGCGAATATTCGATATTACTATAACTGCCCTTCCCTAGCCTCCGCCAAACGGCACTCCCATCTATTGAGCCGCACATAGTATGTATTCACATACAAGGGGATAAATTTAGAAGGTATTACTAATCGTTATTTTTAAATCAAATTATTTTTTAATAATTTTTTATGTTTATAGCACCTTATATTGAATTATTTTTGTTTCAATCAAATTATTTTTTAATTAATAATTATGTACTGCTGTTTCTACTCAAAACATTATTCAGATAACATGCATATATGTATGTTTATGTTAATTACTTTGAATTTATTTTTAAAACAGTTTTGCTTTCGTTTTCGGTCGAAACTAGGAAGGTAAACGAAATTCGGATTCTGTCGAACACTATTTTTATGTTTGTAAATGAGCAGAATTTTTCGCATTATTTAACGTTAAAAAATATTTCTTTGAGAACCGCTTTAAGGATTTACCACGTAATCATAACTTATAAATTTCAGAAAATCAAGTTTTATTTTAGCGGCTTTATCCACGGAAAACTTCTCTATGTGGCCAAAATCGGGAATAGACGATTCTATGTAAGTAAAAAAAAAAAAAAAAAAATACAATAAGCATTATATTATAATTATAACATAAAATTTAAACTAATAAAAATTTTCTCAAAATTGCATTTTTAAATTGTTGACTACGACACGATTACTTTAATAATAATGAATTGTTTTACTTTTGTCAGCTTTTTTTCTTATATAATTATGCAGTGCATTAAGGACTTTTTTTTTTATCATCATAAATCAGTATTTTTCTACGGTAAAAGTTGAATACACTCTTCAAATAATCAGCATTAAAAAATAAATAAATAAATAAATAAATAAATAAAAAAGCTTTTCGTTAATTTCCACTCTTTGTCCCGTCTAGTCACTAAAATAAGTCATATTTAATTAAAAATTACTGTATATTTTAATTTCAGATAAGCTACATTTAAACTACAATGTTCGCCGCAACTCACACGCACAAAAAACGCACCAGAAAAGAGGCAATAATTTCAAATATATTTACATTTTTCAAAAGTAATATGTATCAAAATTATATTTAAGCATTGTATTACAAAATAAAAAAAACAAAGTCAAAGAAAATAGAAATACTTGAGGGGGCTCGTCACTCAACTTCCAAATTCTCCTCCGTAATGCTAAGTCTATAAACTTTTGATGCATTCGTATATTTAAAATATCTTCTCGGAAAATTCACATTTTTAACATCTTTTTTTCTGTGAATTCTTCATAAAATTTTAACACTTGACACACTCGTAAGATTTTAACACTTCCTATAAAATTAAGTCTATACCTTAGAAATATCTTGAGAACTAAGAAAAAAAAAAGAAACTTTTAGGAAGTGTACACAAAAAATAGAAGTTAAAAATATTAATTTCCCGAGGAGATATTTCAAATATATGAATCTATCCAATGTCCATAGACTTTACATTAGTGAGGAGAAATCGGAAGCTGGGTGACCAACCCCATTAATTGCTTAGTGTGGAAAAAAAAAATTAAAAGAAGAAGAATCTTGTGTCGTGCGTTAATTAGTATTTCATGAGAAAATACCTCCAGCAGAAAGATATTGAGCACCAGAAATCTCAGAATACAGTATAATCAATAAAAAGTGTCACATCTGGTATTACTACAGAAACCATTGGGTGTCTATAGAACCCATTATCTAGTTAACTCGAAACCCCGCAGAAATGGTAATTTGTCTTCTTAGGAACAAGATCCCATTCCACGTTATTGACTAACAGCATTGAAAACTGAACACAAACTGCACTTCTCTTTACTTATATTCACCCATTCTTTTGTAAAACATCTTTTACAGTTTTAGTGCGGTTTGTCTATTTATTTTCATTACATGTGTATTTTTCAATTTATAAATCGAGGTAGTGTTTGAAGTTTAAAGCGGTTAAGCAGATCCGGTTTTAAAAAAACGTTTTTAGATATTGGCAGTTTCGGATGCTAAAAGTATAATCGAATTTTTAAATATATATGAAAAATTAACGTTTTCTTCTTTCGAAAGCAAAATTTACATAAGTTTCCATTGCAAAATCTTGTGAAGAATTAGTCTTGACGGTCTAACACTTATATTATCATTAGGGAACTATGGAATGCTCCACTTTAGTAGAACAAGAGTATCAATTTATGTGTCTGTTGGTGAAGAGTGAACGTGTATGTAAGTATGTGTGTGCGTGTCTGTCGGGGGAGGGGGGGGGGGGGGGAGGTTGCTATTACAAAAACACGATAATAGTTTTTTGAAAGTTATTTTTACAGAGGCACTTGAAAAGTCTGACCAAGGGACCAAGGGCACCATGATTACAAAAACACGATATTAGTTTTTTAGAAGTTATTTTTACAGAGGCGCTTAAAAAATCTGACCAAGAATGGCGTGATGACAAAAGCACGATAGTAATTTTTTGAAAGTTATTTATACAGAGGCGTTGAAAAAAAAATTGACCAAGTGCGCCATGACTACTAAAACAAGATATTAGTTTTTAGAAATTTATTTTTGCACAGGTGCTGAAAAAAAAATTGACCAAGGGCGTCATGATTACAAAAACACGATGTTAGTTTTTTGAAAGTTATTTTTACAGAGGCGCTGAAGAAATCTGACCAAGGGCACCACCATAATTTCAAAAACACGATTTAGTTTTTTGAAATTTATTTTTAGAGAAGTGCTGAAAAAAAATCTGACCAAGGGCGCCATGATTACAAAAACACGATAATAGCTTTTTGAAACGCATCTTTAAGGAGGCGCTGAAAAATATCTGACCAAGGGCGCATGATTAGAAAAACACGATAATAGCCTTTTGAAAGGCATTTTTACAGAGGCGCTGAAAAAATCTGACCAAGGACGCCTTGATTACAAAAACACGATATAGTTTTCTGAAAAGCAGTTTTACAGAGGCGCTGAAAAAAATCTGACCAAGGGCGCATGATTAGAAAAACACGATAATAGCTTTTTGAAAGGCATTTTTACAGAGGCGCTGAAAAATATCTGACCAAGGGCGCCATGATTACAAAAACACGATATAGTTTTCTGAAAAGCAGTTTTACAGAGGCGCTGAAAAAAATCTGACCAAGGGCGCATGATTAGAAAAACACGATAATAGCTTTTTGAAAGGCATTTTTACAGAGGCGCTGAAAAATATCTGACCAAGGGCGCCATGATTAGAAAAACACGATGTTAGTTTTTTGAAAGTTATTTTTACAGAGGCGCTGAAGAAATCTGACCAAGGGTACCATAATTTCAAAAACACGATTTAGTTTTTTGAAATTTATTTTTACAGCGTTGCCGAAAAAAAATCTGACCAAGGGCGTCATGATTACAAAAACACGATAATAGCTTTTTGAAACGCATCTTTACAGAGGCGCTGAAAAATATCTGGCCAAGGGCGCCATGATTACAAAAACACGATATTAGTTATTTTTTTACCTTATTTTAACAGAGGCGCTGAAAAAATCTGACCAAGGACGCCATGATTACAAAAACACGATATAGTTTTCTGAAAAGCAGGTTTACAGAGGCGCTGAAAAAAAATCTGATCAAGGGCGCATGATTAGAAAAACACGATAATAGCTTTTTGAAAGGCATTTTTACAGAGGCGCTGAAAAAGTATCTGACCAAGGGCGCATGATTAGAAAAACACGATAATAACTTTTTGAAAGGCATTTTTACAGAGGCGCTGAAAAATATCTGACCAAGGGTGCATGATTAGAAAAACACGATAATAACTTTTTGAAAGGCATTTTTAAAGAGGCACTGAAAAATATCTGACCAAGGGCGCCATGATTACAAAAACACGATATTAGTTTTTTGAAAGTTATTTTTACAGAAACGCTTTAAAAAATCAGAACAAGGGCGTCATGATTACCAAAGCCGCCTCTGACAATGGGACCAAATGAAATAAAAATAAAAATATGCTGTCTTAAATTGTCATTCCCTTTTTATTCTTGTCTTTTGTACTTTTACAAAAAGCAGAAATATCAAACTACCGGGCAGCAACCCCGGGCGCTTAATATTTGACAGAAAATATGCTAAATACGTTATTAATACTAATATTAATTTATGTGGAAGTTACTATTCTTCGGGGTACTGAATAAAATCTGGACCAGGGCGCCATGACTATCAAATTCTCTGCCAATGAATCCATTTAAAATGAGAATATGTTTCTTATACAGTGTTTCGTCGCTTATACTTGCACAAAAGACAGAAATACAAAAGTACCTGACAACACCAGGGTCGCTAAATACTTAGACGCAGAAAATATGCAAACATATTAGACGCAGACTTATTAGAAGCATTCTTAGAGCAGAACTTATTTAGGCGTATATCTAAATAAGTTAATACTTAATATTATTTTTCTTAGAATTTATCTTTAGTACAAGCTTTGAAACAAAGTCTGGTCCAGGATACCATGTGTAATAATGGCATATCTGATTGTCGATAACTTCTGTTATCTCGAAATTAGGTTATCTAATTGTCTTTGATCACACATAGTTTGCTTATGCTATACTTTAAAAAATAAAAAGCATTACTTTTTAATTTTCCAAATGAAAATTTTTGAAAATTTTATGCCTTTCAGAATACACAACTTTAAGCGTGCTTAAAAAAAAAAAAGAAGACGATGGGCGCACCGGGCATTTGCCTCGTTGCCCGGTGGGCCAGTACGACCCTGAATAAAGTTCTGTAATGAGTCAAGTAACTTTATTTTTACAGCAGAATGAGGGAGGGCTGGAGGAGGCATTCATTACATTTTTCTGCAGATCTGCGATTTTTTGCTTTTTTGACATTTTGTTATCATTAACAAGAGATATATTTTAAGATTATATTTTATTACTAATCTTAAAGGATGGCAACAACCATGAAAAAAATCAGCAATTTCAGTGATGTGCTCCAAGGGTCACACTTTCAATCCTTCTCCATCCGCTATATAAATGTCAGCATTTATGTTAAACAAATCTTATTTTAATCTAAAAGTTAAAAAGATATAAAATTGCACCTTATTTCTCATATCTCCCCCCCCCCTTTTTTTTTACTACATTTCTCATCATGGTAAATGAATAGTTAAATTCATCATTAAAGTCTTTTAATATGCTTCTGTTTTACCTCAGTAACTTTTTAAATCTGTGTCTGTAAAAAAAAAAAAAAAAAAAAAAAAGTGTATGTAGGCTGTTAGCAATGAAGTGCTATTTGAGTGGGCTAGGGGAAGCCCCCCCCCCCCCTTTAAGGAATTTTAGATTGTAGCATGCATAACAAGTCAGACAAAAAAAAAAATCATTTTCTTTTATATTACTTCTTATACCCAGTAGCAGAAAGTTATAGTTGTGTCTGCGACAGCAATTTAGTGGGATGAAAATTGTCTGCGGGAGTAGCGTGTTACGTTTTCTTATGTACAAACATTATGAGTGTTAAAATAAACAGCGTCCTTACTGATTAATACCATGGGTGATTCTGATTAAAAAAAAGAAAACATTCTGAAATTCACATCAAAATTTCCGAAAGGTTACAACAGAGGGGAGGAGGGGGGCAGGGAGCGAAAATCCACTACCGGCACTAATTATGTGTTTTTCTTGCGCATTTTTGATGAAATTTTAGTTTCTTCGCGATCTTTTGACGAAATTTGCTGTTTTTGCGATCTTTTGACGAAATCTGCTGTTTTTTGCGATCTTATGAGGAAATTCCTCGTTTTTTTCGCGATCTTTTAACGAAATTTTCCGTTTTTTGGCGATCTTTTGACATAAATGACCTTTTTTTCGCGATCCTTTATGAACTTCGTATTTTTTTCTCGATTCTTTGACGAACTTCGTGTTTTTTCTGCGATTCTGTGACAGAAATTTGCATTTTTTCAGCACCTCTGGGACGAAATTCACGTTTTTCCCGGGATCTTTTGACGAAATTCGCGTTTTTACAGCGATCCTTTGGCAGAAATTTGCACTTTTTGCGATTTTTTGACGAAATTCCGCAAATTTAATTCCGATCTTTTGACATAAATTTTCATTTTTTCGCGATCCTTTGACAGTAATCTGCGTTTTTCGTGATCCTTTGACAGAAATTTGCGTTTTTACGCGATCGTTTTACAGAAATTTGCGTTTTTTCGCGATCGTTTTACAAAAATTTGAGTTTTTTCGCGATCGTTTTACAAAAATTTGAGTTTTTTCGCGATCGTTTTACAAAAATTTGAGTTTTTTCGCGATCGTTTTACAAAAATTTGAGTTTTTTCGCGATCGTTTTACAAAAATTTGAGTTTTTTCGCGATTGTTTTACAGAAATTTGCATTTTTTCCGCGAGTTTGTGACAGAAATTTGCGTTTTTTTGCGCCCCTGGAACGAAATCCACGTTTTTTCGGGATTTTTGGATAAAATTCAAGTTTGTACAGCGATATTTTGGCAGAAATTTACGCTTTTTGAGATCTGACGAAATTCCTCCTTCTTTCCGCAATTCTTTGACATAAATTTGCGTTTGCTCGCGATCCTTTGACATAAATTTGCGTTTTTTCGCGATCGTTTGACTAAATTTGCGTTTTCCCCACAATCGTTTGTCTAAATTCGCGTTCTTTCCGCGATCCTTTTACTAAATTCGCAATCTTTCTGCGATCCTTTGACGAAATTCGTGTTTTTTCCGCGATCCTGTGACAGAAATTTGCATTTTTTCTACAACCCTGGGACGAGATTCATGTTTTTTTTCCGGTCTCTTTTGACGAAATTCGAGTTTTTACAGCGACCCTTTGGCTATAAATTACCGATTTTTTATGCGAACGATTGCCGAAATTGATATTTTTTGGCGACCATTTGTCGAATTCGCGATATTTTTTGTCAGAATTTTCGTACTTTTTTTTTTTTTTTTTTTTTTAAGGAAATACTTTTTTTTTTCAAGTTGGCAAATTTATCTGCAAGATCCAAAATAAATCTGCGACTCACGTCGCGCGTCTCGAACTTTCTGCTACCCGGTTCTTATAGAATGAGTTTATAAAATGTATTACAATAGGTCACTAATTTTTAAAATGGAAAAAAAAAAAACTAGTGTTTTGGGACATTCAAAGCTTTTTTATGTGTAAAATATACCTCTTTTCAAAATTATTTGACAAATTAAAAGCTAAGTATACTAAATAATACAGGAGGGGGGGGGGGGCACATAAAGATCGTATTTTGTTACTAAAAATTTAAAAATAGGCTTCCATATTCTAAAATGTAAAATTGGTGTTAAATCGCGATGTTGGATGGATGATAAATCGATTTAAGAAATTTCTACATCGCCCAGTCCTACTTACATATACATGTTATTTTAGCAATTTCAATAACTGATGAAACAAATGAGAATAATGCAGGAGGAACTTTTAAGGGCATGGCCCAGTAAAGTAAAAAAAAAAAAAAATGACAAACTTGCACTGCACTATAAATGCAGTTGCATTAAGCCAATAATTAATCAGAAAGAAAGGTGGAGGAGTAGAATAACAAAGATGCTACAGAAAAGAAATTGGATGCAAGATTGTGGCAAATACAGGGATCTGTCCAGATTTTTCTCACAGGGCCCTGTTTTTGTGAAATTATAAACAGCTTTTTATATTTTTGAAAAATCTAGTCCTCATTTTGTTAATTTGAATTTGAAGTAACTGTTATATTCAGGTTCCTATTTATATATTTTGAAGAAGATATACATATGTAAAATACATCACATATTTTCTTAATATAGGGTAGACGTGCCAGTAATGGACACCCCTTGATGTTTTTGATTAATAAAAAAAAAGCTAATAAATATTTAGCTTTAATTATTTTTATAATTCCCCCTTGCATGTTTTAAAAAACTGGATTATTGTTGACACTTTTAATCAAACCAATCAGGAAGCAGAAAATAATGTTTCAAAGTTTCGCCGTTTTTCTGTGAAAATCTTAATGAAGAGGCTAAGAGCTGACTTCGTTTAATTAATTTATTTAAGTATTGCGCAGCAACGCAATACTTATTTATTTCCAGTGTCACTTCTCAATGTTAATTTAACATGTGAAAGCCTATGGAGATCATAACATTTTCATTTTTCCTTCCCACCTTTTTGTCCCTGATGCCACACATTTTTTTATTCTTACTAATTCTAAAGATATTATAAATTTAAAGTGTAAAAAAGTTTGCCTGACGTCAGGGTCAAAATGAATGGTAAGATGCCTTTGCATAGAGGTGAATTATAACCCAGAGAGAAACATGGGCAATTTTTTCTTTTCCATTATTCAAATATTTTTCTTAATAATTCCAATTTTCGCTTTTTCCATTGAAAATCAACGGGCATTTTTCATAGAAAATGTAACATTTTTACTTCATTGTTGCAAAAATTTCAAAAGCCGTAATAATAATTTATTTCTTTTTCGTTGAAAGATTTTCACGCGAAATATTAAATTGAGCTTTTTTTTTTTTTTTCCAAAAATTAAAAAGGTGAATATGGCGTCATAGTGGAAATAAAAAAGATATTTCAGAATAAGTTTTTGCTTTGGTCAAGTTTACATTTTAGTAAAAAGTTTCTATTTGGATAGCTATTTTTACGCAGGTAGCGAACTTAGTGGGGAATTACATAACTTAACATTTAAAACGTATTTTTTTTTTTTTTTTTTTTTTGGAGATGAGATCTATTTATACCTCAAGTTAAACTTAGGTAATAATTTTCTGATGTGTTTACATCACCCCTTGGAATGTATCACAGCTACAATATTGTTAAATATTAGCAGAAAGGATCCAACACAATTTACATTCATAGCGTTCCTGAGTGGGAAATAGGGTATCTAAATTTAAGTAAAGTTAATTTTTTATGTTTTCATTATAGATTTTTTACATTCAGATTAGAAGTTTTTGTACAAACTACTGCAACCTGCATTACTACAGTGGTGAAACATTTTGAATTACACATTGGTAAACTGCATCCCACATTGTGATGCAATACCGCATACATCAAAGACTGATGATGATACTCTCTATTAATTTTGAAATGCGTTTGCCTGAGTGCTGTAGTTATTAAAAAAGCTTGACATATTAAACAAAAACATAATTTGAAGAACAAATTAAAAAACAAAATTTATTTCCCACATTGTTTAAGCCCAAGAAGGGATAGATATTAAGATATTTCATTCAATTAGTTCTACATTTAATGTTAAATTTTTGTAACAAATTAGTTAAGTCAATTGAAGATTAAAAAATAAAAATAAAATTCATACAATATGACACTTAAAAACACCCTAAAAAATTAGATTTCGTTCAAATGAAATCGAAATAAATCTTCGACTTTTTTTTAAAAAGTTTTGTATTATGCATGCATCTTATCATTTTATGCACAATTGTCATAAACATAATACAAAATCTGCAATACAATATTTTCAATTAAAAATGGAAGAAGTCTAAGATTTATTTCGATTTCAAATGAACGGAATCTAATTTTTTAGGGTGTTTTTAAGTATCATATTGTATGAATTTTATTTTTATCTTTTAATCTTCAATTGGCTTAACTAATTTGTTACAAAAATTTAACATTAAATGTAGAACTAATTGAATGAAATATCTTAATATCTATCCCTTCTCGGGCTTAAACAATGTGGGAAATAAATTTTGTTTTTTAATTTGTTCTTCAAATTATGTTTTTGTTTAATATATTATTTATTTTCATGCAAAATTTGAATGTTTTTGTTTGAGTAGCAATAGAAAACTTAGAATTTTATATGGGCGATTCTCAAAAGGTTGGCACTGGACACACGTCATAACTTTAAGCCTTTCAAACATAACTTTAATTATCATTGACTTTATTTATTTTTTTTTACACTGAGTTTAATTCTATTCAGAGACAGAAAATGACATAATTTATTGTAAAAGCTTTGTATAAATATCTTAAAATTTTATTATTTTATGCTAAAGAGGTCAATTTCAGACATTCATAACGTTAACTGCTCCAATGTACCACCAAGAAAAAGTTAGGTGGTTCTAATGGTAAACAATGAATGCATAAAGGAAACGGATGATTTTTTGATAATTTCATTAAGAGATGGCAGGCTGATTTATTGCTTTTTTGAAGATAGAAGGACTTTTCTATAAAGAATTTTTCTGTGTTTTGTTATGTCCGAAAGTAATGTACGTAACAAAGCATTTGATTTTATTATTATTATTACTGGATAACAAAAAGTTAATTATGTATACTACACATACAATTATAGGACACATTTACTACATTCTTAGTCTTAAGAATTTTTTAAATACTAAGAGCAATGTCCAAAATCTGTAATGTACGTGCGAAAAAATGTCCAAAATTTGTAACGTACACAACTGCTAATTAAATGCTTTACTAATTAATTTTCCAGAATAGTTGCTGTCTTTTAATGTTTGTGTATTATTTTGTAGACATACAATTAAAAATATTTATATATTATATTTATAGACAAAATACTATTCTATTAAAAAAAATTGGCCTTAAATTTGAAAAATTACATATAGTTTAACGTTTAATGATCCCACCTTTTGAGAATCTCCCATATACTAACGGCCATTTACAAAATTTCGTTTATTTTTAAGCTTTTAATGAGAGGGTGTCTATTAATGGGAAGGTTAATTAGTCATTTTCCAGTAATGGACACCCCATGTAGACATTGCTAAAAATGCAATTTCAGTAATGTTTATAGTGTATAAAATATTTTGACTTAACTGCAAACCTTAATACTAATCAAATTTAATTTTTAAATTATACTTACCAAAATGTAATAACATCAAAACTTTTATACATAGCTGCTTTTAAGTTATTTTATGTGATTAATAAAATTTTGATATTTTATTCTTTTTTTATTTAATGTATATGTACCTTGCATATTTTATAATCTGGCAATCAAACCAGCCCGGAAGCAGAAAATATTGTTTAAGAGCACAGTCAAAGAGGGGCTCATAGGGCTTAATCCCTCTCCGTTTAAATAAAAACAAGTTCCAGAAGCTATATTAAAAATCTATTTTCTGTCTTAAATGTTTCCTTATTCACCTCTGACTAAAAAAGTAAAAGTAATAATGAAAGATATAGGTAATATTCATGAAACTAGTAAATCTGCAGATCAGTGGCCTCAAACATCAGTTCTACAGTTTTATTTTGAAATTATTTTATTTAGTATTTAAAATATTCAACTCAAAATATCATTTCTTTCATATTTGTAATAAATACTATTAAATTATTATAAATGATATATCAAGTATAGTCTCTGGAAGATTAATTGTTAAAAATAGTGAGACAAAACTAAAGACTAATATTCCAAAACTTTTTTTTTTAATTACCTTTTAAATCCCCCACTGTTTCAATAATTTGATAGCTGTAATTGCCTGATATTTAGTATTTTAAACTATCCATCTAAAATAAAACATCGATCTTCTGATAATTACAATAATTTATGCAAACAGTAAATTATCACAAATATTTTATTAATTACTGATATCCTAATTGTTAAATTTATTTGAAAATAACTATTTTGTTTCATTAGTATGTATTCATTAAATTCTGGTTCTAAATACAGTCATAAAAACAATTATATTTATTACTTTTTATGGGGTGTCCATTACTGGAACAGAGGGTGTCCATTACTGGGCTTCTGGGTGTTTTGATATATTTCTGTTATTTAAAATTAAATTTCGATTCATATTGGGAAATGAGACTATAACAATGGTTAAATATTGAAAAAACGGGAATATAATAATTATAACTATTAATAAAAAAATAATTTTAAAAGAAATTCCTTAAGGGTGTGCATTACTAGCACATCTACCCTATGTAAATGTGATAGGTCAAATTTTAATTTTAAATTATTAAATTTGTGAAAAGTTCAATTTAGAGATGGAAAAATTTCATGAAAGGTGTATTTTTAGGACAAAGAATTTTGGGTACTTGTTAGTTATCCCGTCGACCAAATTATTGTCGTCAAATTGTAAGATTAAATGGCAATAATGATTGATCGTAAATGTCACATTCACTTGACTTACACGTGTTTACGTCAGTAATTTTTATTTCGACATTTTATTTATATTTTTATTAATACTATACTAATTTCTTTGTTCTTTCGTTATTTAAAATAAAAATTATGTCAATTTGCATAATTTGGCAATTTATATAATTTGGCGAAATTGGTCGACGGGGTAACTAACAAGTACCGAATTTTGTGAAATGTCCTGTTTTAAAATGAGAAGTTTGGTGAAGGATCCTGTTTTGACAAAAATTTTTGTGAAGTGTCCTTTAAAGAACCCAGTTTCTTTCTAAACAGATCCCTCAAATGGATAACAACAGAAAAGAAATAGCAAGTAGTGGTGTACCGAGTAGTGCTTTGGCCGAGTAGCCGAGTACCGAGTAGTTAGGTAATTAAAAAAAAAAAAAAAAATGCTGATGCACATAATGTGAGCTTAGGTGTACATATGTGTGTACATATATATACCTGTGTGTACATATATATAATATACATATATAGTATATATAAATTAACTAATTAAATTTGAAATTTATTTGTGCACCTTTTAAAGACAATTTTTGTCAATTCAAAACAGTAGCAAAAAAAGGAGAATTGACACATAACAAGTACAATTATTAACCAATATAAAATTAAAACATTCTTCAACCCTCTAATTTATCCCAATACCTGAAATCTGTCTATCAAAGATAAAAATGTTTATTGGTTACTGCCCAGTAGCAAAAAGTTATGGTTGTGTCTGCGACAGCAATTTAGTGGAATGAAAATTGTCTGCGGTAGTAGGGTGTTACATTTTCTTATGTACAAACATTATGAGTGTTAAAATAAACAGCGTTCTTACTGATTAATACCAGTGGTGATTTTGTGTAAAAAAAAATTCTGAAATTCACAGCAAAATTTCCGAAAGGTTACAACAGAGGGGGGGGGGGGAGTGAAAGTCCACTACCGGCACTAATTATGTGTTTTTCTTGCGCACTTTTGATGAAATTTGGGTTTTTTTCGCGATCTTTTGACGAAATATGCCGTTCATCTTGATCTTTTGACAAAATTTGCCGTTTTTTCGCGATCTTTTGACGAAATCTGCTGTCTTTTTGCGATCTTATGAGGAAATTCCTCGTTTTTTTCGCGATCCTTAACGAACTTTGTTTTTTTTCCTCGATTCTTTGATGAACTTCGTGTTTTTTCTGCGATTCTGTGACAGAAATTTGCGTTTTTTTGGCACCTCTGGGACGAAATTTACGCTTTTCCCGGGGTCTTTTGACGAAATTCGCGTTTTTACAGCGATCCTTTGGCAGAAATTTGCACTTTTTGCGATTTTTTGACGAAATTCCGCAAATTTAATTCCGATCTTTTGACATAAATTTTCCTTTTTTCGCGATCCTTTGACAGTAATCTGCGTTTTTCGTGATCCTTTGACAGAAATTTGCGTTTTTTCGCGATTGTTTTACAGAAATTTGCGTTTTTCGCGATCTTTTTACAAAAATTTGCGTTTTTTCGCGATCGTTTTACAGAAATTTGCATTTTTTCCGCGATTGTCTGACTAAATTCGTGTTCTTTCCTCGATCCTTTGATGAAATTAAAGTTTCTTCCGCTATTTTGTCACAGAAATTTGCGTTTTTCTTGCGTCTCTGGAACAAAATCCACGTTTATTCGGGATTTTTGTATAAAATTCAAGATTGTACAGCGATCTTTTGGTAGAAATTTACGCTTTTCGAGATCTTCTAACGAAATTTCTCCTTTTTTCCGCAGTCCTTTGACATAAATTTGCGTTTGCTCGCGATCCTTTGACACAAATTTGCGTTTTTTCGCGATCGTTTGACTAAATTTGCGTTTTTCCCACAAACGTTTGTCTAAATTCGCGTTCTTTCCGCGATCTTTTTACTAAATTCGGAATCTTTCCGCGATCCTTTGACGAAATTCGTGTTTTTTCCGCGATCCTGTGACAGAAATTTGCATTTTTTCTACAACCCTGTGACGAGATTCATGTTTTTTTTCCGGTCTCTTTTGACAAAATTCGCGTTTTTATAGCGACCCTTAGGCTATAAATTACCGATTTTTTATGCGAACGATTGCCGAAATTGATATTTTTCGGTGACCATTTGTCGAATTCGCGATATTTTTTGTCAGAATTTTCGTACTTTTTTTTTTAAGGAAATACTTTTTTTTTTTTCAAGTTGGCAAATTTATCTGCAAGGCCCAAAATAAATCTGCGACGCACGTCGCGCGTCTCGAACATTCTGCTACCGGGGGTTACTGTAACAATTCCTTGAATAATGCAAAACATTTCATATTTATTTTGTAACTGTACCTTATTTTCTTTTGATTAAAAGTAAAAGAGAGAGAAATACAATGAGTGGTACAAAAAGCGATACAGGATTTCATAACAGAAGACTTATGTAAAACTGACACTCCATTTGCATGGTTGGGGGGGGGGGGGGGGGGGAGAACTTTTCCGATTATGTGCAACCTTGCAAAAAAAATTCTTATGTGCACCTTTAACCACTGTTTATTCTGAACGTATATTTTCAGAGGTAGGCCAAATTTATAGTAGTAAAAGAAATGCCCTGTCTACTGATAATGTAGAACATTTGGTGTTTTTGTACCATTATTTGAAATACAATAAATTTAATTATTAATTTTTTTATTACATTTATTGTATTTTCAGTTTCTTTATCTAAAATAATAGTATTTTCTGTTTTCATATATATAGTTAAAAAGAACTTATTTTTCTTTGTATAAATGGGAAACTAAATTTTAATCTGTAATTATTTTATGAAGGTTTTTGTTCTTAACTTTTTCTATATTTTGTAGACATATTGCTAAATACCAAGTAAATAGTTTTATGAATTTTTGCATATGTTATACATTGATATTCGAATAATTTTTTACAGACAGTTTTAAATTCATATCATATGCTTAAAAAATGAAATTCTTGCAGCTACTCGGTATTGGCCGAGTACTCGGTACGGCTCTAATAGCAAGACAAGAATATACAGGGAGGGGGGGGGGGGGAGAGAGAGAGAGAGAAGTGAGAAAGAGATTAAAACAAAAGATAGAGACAGCACCTCTGTTTAAAGAAAAACAATATTGAAGCTTAAATATTGAGGAAAATCTTTTTAGTACCAACTTTAACTGAACATAATGCATTTAACACTCATGCATACATTATTTTTGTGGGTAAAAAACATATTTTGAACTTAAAATAGATTTAACATGGATTATTAAGAACAAATATTGTATGCAGAGGTGATTCTGAGTAAAAAAAGAAATTTCTGAAATTCACAGCAAATTTTCTGAAAGGTTACAGCACAGCAGAGAGAAGGGGGGGGGGGGGAGGGAGAATCCCTCCCTGCACTAATTATAAGTTTTTATCTGCAATCCTTTAAAAAAATCATATTTTTCCTACTTTTCTTTTGACTCACTTTTTTTTTGTAATGCTTTGACGAACTTTGCATATTTTCCACAATCCTTTGACAAAATTTGTTTGTTTTTTGTTTTTGCAATTTTTATGTAATCTTTTGACGAGAATTGCAGGGTTTTTTACACGATCTTTTGATGAAATTTGCATTTTCTCCCCGTGATCTTTCAATGAAATTCGCATTTTTTTCACACGATCTTTTGACAAAATTCACGTTTTTTCTGCGATCCTTTGACGAAATTTGTGGGGTTTTCTTTTCAATCTTCACAAAATTTGCGTTCCCCCCCCACCCACCCCCCCCTCCACAGTTCTTTGATGAAACTGATGTTTTCTGCGATCCTTTGACGAAATTGTTTTTTTTTTGCAATCCCTTCACAATTCTTTTGTGAAACTGATTTTTTTTGCCAATCATTTTTCGAAATTCACAAAAATTTTTTATGTTCAAATTTTCAGACTACGTTCAATCTTTAAAATTTTTAGAACCAAATGTGTTAAATTTTCGGAAAATTCAGAACAGAATCACCCATGGCTGAATGTTTAAAAATCTTACATCTACAGTAGAGGATCTTTATAACGCAATTCTATATAACGCAATTCTCCATATAACGCACAACTTCTCAGATGTAAACAATTAATTTTGCAGTTAAAAAGCACCTGCATTTTCACATTGTAAAATATTGCTACTCTCTAGAGGGCTAAATTTGATACATTAGTTCAACTTTATCTTCTAATTTAAGACCTTTTTACTGAAAAAAATGTTATCACAATAAATATTTTTGAAAATGTCTAATATAAGGGATGGTTGTGTCAGTTATATCTGGATCATGTTTATAAAGTAAAGTTAACAATATCTGACCTATATTCTGCAAAAATATATAATTTGGATAACTCTTGATATCAAGGAATGCAGTATAAAGATATTATAATGTATTTTGATATGTTTCACACTTATTTGGCCATGTCTACAAGGTGAATTTAATGATGTGATCCATATAACGCAAAATTCTATATAACGCACAACCTTGCGTTTTTAGGTTTGCGTTATAAAGATCTTCAACTGTATTTCAAAATAACCCTGAAGTATACTCACAAAAAAAATATTATAAAGAGATTAGTCTTTTGTGATAATTTAAACTTTGGATAACTTTACATAAAGTAAAATAACATTTTTGGTCATGCTTTTATTTAGATCTATAAGCAAAAATGGCTGAATCCTAGAACAAAAGAGACACTTGGTTGAATTTAGCGAGAAAATAAATCATTTCTTCTGGCAATCTCACTTTGTATTTTTAGCTATCCCTACATGAAAATATCGTTTCATTGCCGTCATTGATGATGAAATCTGAAATTTGAAGTTGCAACTCTACTCTGCATGGTTTGCAGTACAGTTTCTTTTTTTTTTTTTTTTTTTCCAGATTTAAGCGATGTAAAGTATTGTGTATTGGTTTTTAATAGTAAAATTTGAAAATTAAAGTGTCGGAGATGTAAAATTTGAAATTGTTAGCATGTTTGCTGTTTTTAGTTGTAAAATTTAAAAAATTAAGGTGCCGGTGAGACAAAGTTTGAAATTGTTAGTATTTGTTCGATTTTTTTTTTGCTGTAAAGTTAAATTACAATGTGCTGACAATTGAAAAGTTATGAAATTATGGCAATTCAATCTATTGTTGTAATGTTTTTATTAGGCTTTTATTGTATCTCTCTCATGCATGCTTTTGAGCGACCGCAGCAGGAATGAATTTATTGTATTTTTGAGACTGCTACAAAACATGGGTTGAGCCATTATGTAAATGTTGACAAATTAGAATCTGAATTGTTCAATGTTTACTTTGATGTAGGTGGCGTTGGCACTTAAGAATGAAGTGACACGATTTTTTCCAAAAGTTGTTGTGAAATCAGAATTTCAATCACTAAATGATTACTCTGATTTAGGAAGGTTGTTTAAAAGACTTCATATTTTTCATTAAATTTATGTTGTAAGAATTGTTATTTATAATATATTGTATTTCCCAAGATTCCAAAATGATGACGTAGTAAGAAAACAGCAGTCTGGAAGCAGCCAAGAAAGTGGACCAATCCTATCAATTTTCAGGTTGTGGTGTTTTAGGTTGGCACAGCCAGAAAAATCACCAAATCAGGTGTCTTGCTTGTTATAGGTTTCAGCCGCAGAAATTCCCCGGAGAAGATCTCTCTCGTGTAGAACAGAAAAAAGCAACAACTGGATTTTTCAACTGAATATTTGAAAAGCAGATGGCTCTGCAATCTATTACTGTATTTCACAAGAATTATTGAATTTTATATTTGGTTTCTGTGATATAGGAATGTTCACTGAAGGTCACATTTCAATACAACCTCATATATAAGATTCCCATGCATATGAGGGTTGAAGTTAAAACATTATACTTAAGCAAGATCAGAGATATCAAGAGAAAATATAATTAAAAAACTGATAATGATATAGATCAGATGTGCCAGTAATAGACACCCTTCGAGTAATGGACATGGACACTCCTCAATGTTTTTGGTTTATAAAAAAATAACCAATAAAAATTTAGCTTTTATTATTTGTTTCATAACTCCCCTTTGCATTATTGTTGACACTCTTAATCAAACCAATCAGGAAGCAGAAAATAATGTTTCGAAGTTCCACTGTTTTTCAGTGAAAACCTTAATGAACATGCAAATAGCTGGCTTCATTTAATAAATTAATATATTCTTTATTTTCTTGCAAAATTTGCAGCTTTTTGTTTTGGTAGTAGTAGAAAACTTTGAATTTTATATACTAATAGCCATTTATAAAATTTCATTTATTTTTAAAGTTTTATCAGCCCGGGCCCGGGCTCGATTTTCATACCAGCCTTTGGGCTCGGGCTCATTTTTTTTTTTTTTTAACCTGAAAATTTTATTTATTCCCGTATGGAAAAAAAAAACTTTTTAAAAATATAAGAAGTAATATATTAATATATAATCATCAAAATTGCTTGTGTTCCCTATATTATTCTGTTAATGCTTTTTAAGGTGTATTAATATTTAAAATTTATTTATGTTTCTAAAATAAATTCAGTATTCCTTATTTTTATCTCTCTTAAAAAGCTTTTATTCTTGTAAAAGTAATGTAATTACTTTTTTTTTTTTTTTGCTTGGTTTTGTTAACAGTTGATAATTTGGTAAACATTAAAAGGAATATTTATTAGCTGTGTAAGAGATAAAACGTACATTAACGTGTAATGAGAATGTTTTTAAAAGGGAAGGAAGTTTCAGTTAAATATATTTGTAAAAGGAGAATTTTTGGTTTTAAATTGGGTATAATTAATTATATATGATATTGATTAATGTTACAACATCACAGCTATTTTAAAAGAAATTTTCAATATTTGCAGATTTATAACATTCACGCTAAGGCGCCAAGACAAATAAATAGTAGAATATTTTAAAATTGGATCGTTTATTTTATTTTATTATTTGACAATCTAGGCGAAAAAGGTAATCTCTTCTGTTATTAGCCAATGAGTGTTACAATCGATCAGTGTTTTCTCTTTTCCTATAAAAAGCATCGGACCTTTCAGATAACCTTGTTGAACTTTTCATTTAAGCTGATTTTCAAGAACACGAGAATTACGAAAGATGTTCACCTTTTATAGGAAATAGAAAAACATTGTTCGATTCTTCGTCATATAAATCGTAATTTCTGCAAATTTCATTCATTCATTTATTTCTAAAATGCACTTCGTTAATGTTTCCGTCAGATTTGCTTGTTGCGAGAGAAAAATATGAGAATCTTTTTAGGGAGTTATCTTTTGCTGAGATTAAATGTAAATGTCATAAAATTAATTATGTGCTAGGGATTAACCGTTATTGTGATGTATGAAGCTGTTAAAAAAATGAGATATTACTGTTAGAAAAGTGCAACACTAGTCTTGTCACTGTACACTAATATATTCTTATTTAACATTTCCTTTTGATTAAACCTGTAGGACCCACTTACCTTTACTTAAAACAGCTTACTTATTTTTCTTTTCACTTCCTTAAATTTATTAAAGTCATATTATATTCTAAACTAAATCTGTAAATCTAATGAATAATTTAACTAAATTAAAATAAGTTTCCTTTATTTACCTGTTGAAATGGTTCTCCAAGCTAACTGCATTCTCTTAAATTGACTTCGTCCATTTTCGAAATACATTTGTTTATGTCCATAACACAATATCTTTCTTTTCTCTCTTTGACTTCAAAGTTGTTTTTCCTGCCTCTACTAGAGGGCGTAAGCGGTTCGACACGATCGTGATTTGCTTATGCAAATCCAATGTCGTCACTCTGAAAAACTTCTAGAAGCATGCTGTCAAGGCCGGGAGAGGGCATTGTTTGGCGATGCGTGGAAGTCTGGTTTTCGTTCGCCCGGGACAGATATATGCTCGGACTTTCAAGCGTTCGTGGCACTTCACTGGTTTTAGTCTAAAGAGGATGTGAGCAGTAGCAGTAATCTAAGTGAATTCTCCCTTCTGCCGGTTTCTGTATTTATCGTGCGTTGGCTTTTGTGGAACGAAGTTATCAGCTATGAGTTAGTTTACCTCTTTCGGCGTTTTTGTATCTGAAATGGATTCTACAGTGTAATGAATGTTAAGTCTGTTTAAGTAGTGACTTTTCTTACATGTGTTAGTCGAATCGAAATGGAACTTAAATGGAAAGTCAACTTGTACTTCGTCGGGTAAACTAATAAGATGCCGATTGTTCTTAAATTTGTTGTTCTTCATGTTTCTATGAAAGCCTGAGAAGCCTTTATGCGTGTGGATTCTGCATATGATATAGCATCGACCTCAAAGTTGCTCTTTTAGCACGTATAAAGTATTTTTATAGCGTCGTGAGAACTTTGAGGGAGTTGATTTAGTTTACTGGTTGATAATGGAGCTTCAGTGACATCTTGAACTTTCCTGTGCAATAAGTGATGGCATTTTTCTGAGTATGTGATACGAGCTGTGATATTGTTGCCTCTTGTTGTGTCATGGGATATTTTTACGGAAGTTTAAACACTGTTAAAGTCAGCTAAGTCATTTTATTTAATTTGTTAATGAATGTATTTTGTTTCTTATATGAGTTTATTTATATGTTTTTGTTTCTTAAGATTTTAATAAATATGTTTAGTTTTTAAAAACCATTGTCATCATTTTTAAACCACCACAGTAATTTAAATTTGTTTTTCAGTTAAATTTAGTTCAGCAAATCAATCTTAAGTTTTCTTTTATCAGGGTTGTAAAAATCAGCATTAGCGTTTCCTTTCTGCATTAAGCAACTCTGCTCATTTCATTCCAACCCCCAGGAGATACTTTGTATTTCCTGTCAATTACATTTAGAACAACTTTTATGCAATTTTTATTAAACTTTTTTTTTTCGGTTTACATTTTTGGTATCAGGCTCGGGCTCTAATGACAAAAAAATGTTTTGGGCTCGGGCTTCAAAAACTGAGCCCGAACTCATCTCTAGTGCGCAGGGCAGTTGTCCACAAGCAATAACACATGACGTAATTCTTTTCCCATACGCCCATCAAAATTACGAACCCGTATTAAAAATGGGTGCCCGTTGTCCAAGCTCTGCGCTGACTTTCGTACAGGGAAGGAAGATTTTCGACGGTTGTAAAGCATCGCAGTTTGTGTGATTTTCCTATGACCAGAAGCTTTAAGCCTGATCCATCAGATTTGGCATCGAGAAGAAGAGTAAGATGCTCTTTGCTTAATTTACACCCAGGACATGTTTCTCCTTTTATAGCCGTTGTTTTGTTCGATGTCATTTTGTAAAAACGCCCTGATTCATCCAGGTTGTAAATATCACGGCTTAAGTAGTTTTTTACAAACTATGGAAGCACATATGTTTTCCAACAATCGATGTCTTCATTGTTAATAGCTGCTGATTCATCACACACTTTCTTGAGTTTCATTCCGTGGCGAGCTTTAAATCGATACATCCATTCATTTTAGGCATTGAAATCCTACAATGCCATTTTTGCTCTACGGACTTGGTTTCCTCGTCTGATCAATCCCTCTTAGGCTATCAAATCAAATCCCAATTTTGCTGCAACATCAGAAGCTTTTTCTTGGATTATCATGCCACTTATTGGGATATTCGTAGATAGCGCCGTGAACAAACAACTCGTGGAGGGCCTTCTCCATGTCCTCAAACTTGGTGACTTTTATTTTCTTGTTCCTTGTTTCCCCAATAACAACTTGGTTAACAATGACATCCCTAATCTTCACCAAAGTCCTTAAATTTGATTCCATATGCCTTTTACTTGCGAGAACGCCGCCCGTCGTATTCATTGTACTGATTTATAATTTGTAACTTCTCAGTGACAGATAGAATCTTTTTTTTAAAATATGTTTTGCTCCTTTTGCCATCGTAAAAAATAGATTAAACTTTTAAAAGCACACTTGGATATCGTAGATCAGATACTACCGGGAGCGATAAACAATCCTCTTCCTTCCTAACAGGGTTGGCATGATTTAAATCAACTGATTTAAATCAGCTGATTTTTTTTAAAAAAATCATTTGATTTAAATCTTTTTTTTTTTTTTTGCTCGTTTTGCTTATGCTAATAATTGCCCTTTTCGTATAGTTGAAAATCCTGAATTCATCAATTTCTGTAATAAACTTCGTCCTGGATATACCCCACCAAATCGTAAAGTTATTGCTGGAACTTTATTGGAAAAAATATACAATGATGAGAGCAAAAAAGGCATAGATGTTTAAGTGGCGAAATTGTGTGTATGACATTTGATGGATGGTCAAACATACGAAATGAACCAATCGTATGTGCATATGTGGTAAATAGAGGTAAAGTCTACTTAGTTAACACAATCGATACATCAGGATTTTCATACACAGGTGAATATTTGACTGAACTTGTGACTAAAATGATTCCTTTAACAGAAAATAAATTTAAATGCAAAGTTCATAGTTTCATCACTGATAATGCTGCCAACATGGCTAAAATGCGAAATGAATTAGAAGAGAAAGGTTTTAATAATGTAACTATGTATGGGTGTTCTGCTCATGTTCTAAACTTGTTGGCAAAAGATCTACTAAGTAAATCAGTGATCATATTATAAAACTAGTGAAATATTTCCGAAACACTCATCTCCCTAAAGCTTGGTACAATAGTGAAGGCAGCACTGCATTACTTATTCCAGTAGATGTAAGGTGGAACTCTTACGTTGGCTACTTTCAATCATACATAAAAAAAATTGGTCAAAAATAGTAAAAGTATGTGAAGAGCACCGAGAAAATATAAGTTCTGATATCAAGAAAATAGTAATGGACTTAGATATTAAAAGAAATGCAGAGTATATGGCTGAAGTTTTGAAACCCATTGATTGTGCCCTAGATACAATCCAAAAAGAGGATTGCCGAATGCACATATCAATGGAAAATTTTGGGTAAAAAGTTAGAAAATGTATTAGATAAAGATAGAATTACAAAATTTAAAACAAAATATGAACAAGCTATTAATGGCTGTCATTTTGCTGGAGTTTTATTAAGTCCCTCTGTTTTAAATCGAAATGAAATGTCACTTAGTGTAGAGGAAAATAATGAAGGTTTTTCATTGGTTGGTTGATTTGGTTGATTTTGTGACGGCCGATTATCTACACTAGGGATATAGGCCCGAAGGGGAGTGCCCTTCGTGGGGGTCTTTCTAAGGGAACCTAACCCGTATAACGCATGGAAATCCATGGTTCGAAGAAAACTCCGAACGATTAGGTCGACGGGCGTGATTGGGATCGAACGCAGCACTTCCCGTCTACCAGTTTCGAGAGCAGAACCTCTCAGCCACTGGTGGGGCGGTTTTTCATTGATTAAAGAAAATTGTTCAAATCTTCTCACCACTTTAGCACATTTTCAAGCAAAAAATGGCCCATTCCAAAAATTACCATTGCTTGAGAAAAAGTTTCAGATATTATCACAGATTATGATTGGTGGAAGTCCTTTTATGTAATGGGAGGTAAAGAGAGAATCAGCGAAACTGAATTTATTTAACAGCAGCTGTGGCTTCATCTGCTGGAGTAGAAAGACAATTTTCTTCTTTTGGACTAGTTCATTCAAGCTTCGTAATAAATTAGGAGTGGACAAAGCTTCTAAATTAGTGTTTTTGTTCAAACAATTAAATCCCTGATTTATTTCTATTTGCTTAAAAAATATTGAATTAATTGTGATTTTTATCCCTTAATAACTAGCTTGCATTAAATGGATATTTAATTTGTTTTTTTAAATTTTACCATTTTCTATTCATTTACAACACATTTAAATTTATTTTTTATTTAGTGTGCACAATTCAGTTGCAAAATAATAGAAGGGCTTTAGATTAAAGCCTAGATGTTTAATTTTTAGTACCAATCAGTAACTAGAATATAGTATTTTCTTAACTATATAATTATTTCTTATGTTATTTTTATAAATTATAAATATTATTTATTCTTTTTTAGTTATTTATTATAAAAAAACTGCTCCATGTATTGTAAAAACATAAAAACACAATAATTAAAAATAGAATTCTAAAAAAATCAAATAAATCAGATTTAAATCAAAAAAATCTGATTTAAATCAAAAAAATCCGATTTTTTTGATTTTTAAAAAAAAATCATGATTTTTTTCCAACCCTGCTTCCTAAACAGAGCACTGAACAAACAGCGAATCGGCACTGCTCTAAGTTAGCATGGGGGTCACATCGTTAGCAGTAAAATTTTCTCTTCTCTCTTCCTGGCCTGTTTGACTATAAATAGTAATCAGCGCCGGGAAAGATTTCTCCTTTAAGAAAGGAGAAATTCAAAACTGATAATTTTAGTAAAGCTATTCATGGATGTAATAAATTTGGACAGAAAAAAGCATTCCTATTCCTAGTTTAAAAAATTGTTGTATTAATGCTTGGGACATTATTCCCTTTAAAACCTCCTCTGTTTCAAACTAAGCTAATTCGCGTATTAAACGTAGGCCTTTATTGCCAAGGGTCTGATAAAATTTTGCGTCTTAAGCGGGTTCACGTATTAAGAAGGGTTTTTTTAATGCAAAAGATAGGCGTTGTTCAAAGGACCGAAAAAAATTCGCGTATTAAGCGGTTTCGCGTATTATCGGGGTTCGGCTGTATTTAAAATATCCAACTCACAGTAACATTTCTTTCATATTTGTAATAATTATTACAAGTAAAGTAATATATTAAGTAGTCTCTTGAAGTTTAATTGTTAAAAATAATGAGACGAAACTATACACTAATACTACAAAACTTTATTTTGTTACCTTTTAAATCCCTTACTGTCTCAATAATTTGATAGCTGTAGTAGTAGTTGCTTGATATTTAGTATTTTAAACTATCCATCTAAATTAACTAAAATATCAATCTTCTGATACTTACAATAATTGATGCAATACAGTGAATGGTTATACAAATTTTTATTAATTACTAGTATCCTAATTGTCAAATTTATTTGAAAATAACTGTTTTGTTTCATTAGTATATACTTTAATTAAATTCTGGTTCTAAATACAGTCATAAAAACAGTTATTTATTACTTTTTTATGGGGGTGTCCATTACTGGAACAGAGGGTGTCTATTACTGGGACGAAGGGTGTCCATTACTGGCATTTTAGGTATTTTGATATATACAGTCGAACCCGGCTAAGACGCGTTTCAAGGGAGTGGACAAAAGTCGCGTATTAAAAGTGATTTTTATAATGTTGCATCAACTGGGCTTATTTAAATACCTAATCGTCTAAAGGAACTTTAGCGTTTTCATTTATAAGTTTACGGTTGAAAATTGTATCTTTTAGGTTATTTAGATTAAAATTTAATTATATATAACTTTAACTCATTGTTTCTTTTTATAGGCCCGACTGGAATAACAACAGAAATTAAAAAAATGAATTTAAAATTGCTTTATTGTGGATTAACACGTAACAACTAAAATAAAAAAAATTAACTTCCTGCTAGACTAATTTTTTTAAACAGAGATAAAAAAAAAAAAATAAATAAAAATAACCTTTGAAGCACAAACCAGTTGTTAAAATCATTATTTAGTACTTGTGATAATGAATACCATTAGAATCTGTCCTTCCTTTCCTCATAAGAAAAAAAAATCCTTATTAATCTGTGTAAAAGATATTGTTAAAATAGCAAGGATTAAAGAAAACATAAAATAATTAAACAACCGCAGTCGTATTTATTTAATGTTTATGAGTTTCATTCTTTTGTCTGTAATATGCATTATAAAACAGAAAAGGGATATAACGTACATTTAAAACCTGACTAACAGGTATAATCATCTTTAATCATAATAATTTTATGACATATCTGAGTATCCTGAATTCGTCTGTCTCTTTACTACAGTAAAAATATCAAAGAATGTTAGGATTAGAGATTGACTGAATACCGAATAGTCGATTCGGTATTCGGTAGTTCGGCATGTAAACCGAATATTCGGCTTCAGACGAATACTTTTAAGTATTCGGCCGAATAATTGTGGATAAGTACTTTCTTTAGAAGTAAAAATTCTCTTTTACTTAAAAGTAGAATAGGCTAAACAATGAGTTTTAATATTGTGTGCATGAGTTCATAGTTCAACTGCACAACAAAAAACAAGTCAAAAGCCATTTTTAATTTAAAAAAAAACTTTTTCCTTTCTAAAATAGTCTACATAGCAGTGAAATCAAAACAACTGTCTACATTAGAGAAAAAAAAGTAAGGAAGATGGGCATCTTTCCCTTGACATTTAATTTAAATTATTTCTACATTAGTTTCCTTAATTGAAATTTATTTAATGCATATTTTCTTTAATATACACATCAAATAAGTATATCAGAAATCATCTCTGTATATCTAAGGTGTATATTAAAGAAAATACACACATCAAATAAGTATATCCCTATGCCTAAGCTATAGCTTTTATAATCATTAAATTAAAATTGCTCAAATTTGTTATCTTCATCATCACAATGTTAAAATATTAATCAAAATATAAATATGTATCAGTAATTTGACAGAAAATATAGTTAAATGTACCATATTGATATGATACCTTTTGTATTTGAAAACATTCCTATCCAATATGTTTATAGTTAGACAATCAGTAAATCAGATTTGACAACATTGTTTCTTTTTATTTGAATGAACTTCTGTTTTTCTGACAATTCTTATACTTAATAATAGCCTGTATAGTTTAATATTTTCATAGGTTATTTTAGGTATTGACTAGTGATAAAATAATATAAATTAAGTGATGGGTTAATGAATTTGTGAGTGGAAAGAAGTCATTAATTTTTTGTGTGTGTAATTAGATTTAAGAATAAAAATGTAACTGAATTAAATTATTAAGAATTTAATGTTAATTAAAGTTTATTAAAAAAGCTAATATATGCAAAAATGTGTATTAAAAATTTTTAAGTATTCGGTTGCCGAATACCGAATATTCGGTGTACACTTCGACCGAAGCTTCGGTATTCGGCAAAATTGCTGCTTCGGTCAATCCCTAATTAGGATGCAGGATGAAAGAAAAATTGCAGTGTTGCTAATTTAGCGGGGGTTTTAAAATTCATATATCTACTACTATTTTCGATTAGTAATGATCTCCTTAATTAATATGTTATTAAATAAAGTAAATATTACTATTCGGAAACAGTGTATTTTACTTAATATCAAATATCCGGTGAATATTCGCATCTTGATCAATGTATTCACTTCTTAAGCGTGATTTTTTGCCTCAAAAGACCGAATATCTCTCACGTATTAAGCGTGATATTTTTGCATTAGCCTTATGGGCGATGTTCAAGGGATCGGAAAAATGTCGCGTATTAAACGTGAGCATCTTAAGCAGGTTCAACTGTATTTCTGTTATTTACAATTAAATTTTAATTCATATTGGAAAATGAGACTATGAGAATGGTTAAATATTGTTGATACAATAATATAATACTGAAAAAACTGGAATATAGTAACTATGACTATTAATTAAAAAACAATTTTTAAAGAAATTCCTTAAGGGTGTCCATTACTGGCACATCTACCCTATAATCATTTTAAATCCTCTAGCAGCTAATGATCATCAACATCCAAAGATGTAAGATTTGCTGTGTAATGAATTAATAATAAAATATCCCATTTATAACAAAACAGGAAAAATAAGAATCTGAAAGTGCAATTGAAGGAAAGGTATCTTAACAATAAAATAAAGAAAATTACTTTTTTAGAGGCTTGGCTAGATAAAGTTTAAAAATTTTATTTTTGTTTAATTTATAATATAGTAAACTTATAATTTAAGTATTGCGCGGCAGCGCAATACTTATTTATTTCCAGTGTCACTTCTCAATGTTAATTTAACATGGAAAAGCCTATGGAAATCATAACTTTTTCATTTTTTCTTCCCACCTTTTTGTCCCTGATGCCACTCACTTTTTATTCTTTACTAATTTTAATGATATTATAAATTTAAAGTGTAAAAACGATTGCCTGACGTCAGGGTCAAAACGAATGGTAAAATGCCTTTGCATATGGGTGAATCACAACTCAGAGATAAACATGGGCCAATTTATTTTTACATTATTCAAATATTTTTCTTAATTCCAATTTTCGCTTTTTTCATTGAAAATCAACGGACATTTTTCATAGAAAATGTAACATTTTTTCTTAATTGTTGCAAAAATTTCAAAAGTCGTAATAATAATTTATTTCTTTTTAGTTGAAAGATTTTCACGTGAAATATTAAATTGAGCTAGATTTTTTTTTTTTTCAAAAATTAAAAAGGTGAATATGGCGTCATAGTGGAAATAAAAAGGATATTTTCAGAATAAGTTTTTGCTTTTGTCAAGTTTATATTTTAGTAAAAAGTTTCTAATGGATAGCTATTTTTACGCAAGGTAGCGAACTTACTGGGGAATTACATAACTTAAATTTTAAAATGTACTTTTTTCCGAGATGAGAACTATTTATATCCCAACTTAGGTAATAATTTTCTGATGTGTTTACATCACCCCTTGGGAGAGAATAGGGTTTAAAAATTTAAGTAAAACTTTTATTTTTTACTGTATCACATCTATAATATTTTTAAATATTAGCAGTAAGGATTCAACACAATTTACATTTACATTCATAGCGTTCTGAGTGGGAAATAGGGTAATCTAAATTTAAATTATTTTTTTATGTTTTGATTATAGATTTTTTACATTCAGATTGGAAAATTTTGTCCAAACTACTGCAACCTGCACTACTACAGTAGTGAAACATTTTGAATTACACATTGGTAAACTGCATCCCACATTGTGATGCAATACCGCATACATCAACGCCTGATGATGATGATGATACTCTCCATTAATTTTGAAATGTGTTCGTCTGAGTGCAGTAGTTATTAAAAAATTTTGACATATTAAACAAAAACATAATTTGAAGAGCAAATTAAAAAAACAAAATTTATTTCCTAGATTGTTTAAGCCCGAGAAGGGACAGATATTAAGATATTTCATTCAATTAGTTTTACATTTAATGTTAAATTTTTATAACAAATTAGTTAAGCCAATTGAAGATTAAAAAATAAAAATAAAATTCATACACTATGATACTTAAAACACCCTAAAAAATTATATTCCGATCAAATGAAATCGAAATAAATCTCAGACTTTTTTTTTAAGTTTTGTATTTTGCATGCATCTTATCATTTTATGCACAATTGTCATAAACATAATGCAAAATCTTACAAATATTTTCAATAAAAAATGGAAGAAGTCTAAGATTTATTTCGATTTCATTTGAACGGAATCTAATTTTTTAGGGTGTTTTAAGTATCATAGTGTATGAATTTTATTTTTATATCTTCAATTGGCTTAACTAATTTGTTATAAAAATTTAACATTAAATGTAAAACTAATTGAATGAAATATCTTAATATCTGTCCCTTCTCAGGCTTAAACAATCTAGGAAATAAATTTTGTTTTTTTAATTTTCTCTTCAAATTATGTTTTTGTTTAATATCTTATAATTAAACTTAATATATGCTAGCAAAAATAAATATCACTGCTTAACTAGCATGATGAATCATACTACTTCTATCGCTATCCACAGATATAAAATTAGAAGCATGTTCATTACATGTGATAAAAAGAAAAAAAAATCTAACTAAATATAAACTTAGAGAAGAAAGAGTTCTAAAATATTAGCTTATAACAAGATTTATTGAAAAAATGCAAAATTAACATGAGTAACTTTACTCACATGAAATTATTTTCGATTGGGAGAAAGAAATAGCACAAAATATAATAACTATGCCGTGTAAAATATATCATAAAACTGCTTTTTTGATAAAGAGTAATTCTATTAATAATTTTAAAATATTACTTACATCTTAATTGTCCCACGATATCCGATCAACCGACCCCGGAAGTCCTTGTCTTTCACTCTAATTAATGATTGGATTAGAGTAGCAGTATTGTTTCCAAAAAGTAATTACTAACGACTAGGAAAAAAATTTAAAAAAATCATTCTGAGTTTTAAAAAGGAATAAAAATTTTCTGTAATATTTTCAAATACAAATTTAAATTCTTAAAATTCATTTTCACAAAAATAATTACAATCAGTTATTTAATATCGAGTATAATCGAATAAAATTAAATGGATAAGGGAAGCGTGTTTATTATGTGCATAACCATGTATTTTGGGATTTAAATCGGATTGATTTCTTATATTTACGTTTGTATGTGAAGTAAGCGAATTAAGTATCAAAGTATAACTTGTTTTTGTAAATGTCGTATCAGTTAAAGAAATTTGAAATTATGGTTTCACTTATATTTTCAGTATTTAAATTCGGCATGTTAGAAAACATTTCTTTAACTTATACACGTTTTTCATTCAAAATTTCAATTGTTGTTTATTTAAATTTTGAGTAGCGGAAAGTTTTATTTAAAAAAAAAAAAAAAAAAAAAAAAAACATAAATCCTTTTGATTGCATTTTTACGAATAATTTTTGCTTATAATTTCTCAAAGTACTAAAAATATATGGAAGTTTTACGTTTATATAGTTTTCCTTATGTATTTAATTAAGATTTCATTTATTTTCAATATTTAAGTTCTGATTGTTAAAATTCTTTAATTTGTTTAATAATTTTAAACGATGACTTACGCCCGAGAAATCTAAATTTAATTATGTGAATTTGGCACAGATGTCATATTCGCCCCATATTGGCGCGATTTTTTTTCCGACGCCAATTTGGCGAAAATATCAACAACATCCGGGTTACCATATCAAGCAAAATAACGACACTTTGGCGAGAGTTGAGTACCCGGTGTGTATATGACATTGGGGTCAGAAAATAATCGCGCCAATATGGGGCGAATATGACATCTGTGCCGGTCTTTGATTTAGTGCACCACACCAATGCTCTTCTATCCGAGCCACCTGGAATGACCTTTTATGCCTTGTTAGCAATGTGAATAAAAATTCAAGTAATGAAATTTAGATCTCTTAAGCGTAAGTCATCATTTAAAATGATTAAATATATATTATCGATGCTGGATTAATTTGGACTCATATTTGCTGCAGGGTTGTGGTTCATGAAAGTTATTCCATATCTTGTGCTACGGTTGCAGTCTTCCTTACCAACATTTAAGAGTGAAGGGTGCCAGGCTAGGTGTGTCGTTCGAGGTGGCTCTGATAGAAGAGTGTTTATGCACAGAACCAAAGACACAGGTTTGAACCCTGGTCTGGATACTTTTTCACTCTGTTGGTTTTACGCCTTGTTAGCAATGTGAATAAAAATTCACGTAATTAAATTTCTTTCATTTGAATGTATATTTTTAGTCTATGTTTCAGTTTTAAGGTTTCGGTTTTAAAATCTAAAAGTTCAGTTTAAAAATTTAAGTTTGGATAGGGAAAAATTAAACTTTTAGATGCTTAATTACATTTCTGCCCATGTTTTAATTAATTTTTTGCAATTGGTGCACTATGCTAATTGATGAATCATTTTGGGCATGCTTTAAAGAAATGTTGCTTTCAATTCGATAATCAAGAGAGGTTTTATTTTATTATCCTGGGTGACTATTTTGAAAAGCAACGTTGCTTTCATTTTGTTGCTATTGTTTCTTATTTTTTTATAATGCTAAGTATTAAATAAAATTACAAAAATTTAATTACAATTCAATCTTCCAGAATATTTTTAAAGCAGAGCAAATTAGCGTGTTTTTAGAGTCTGCTGTTTCTGAACGGGGTTTGGAGAGCATAGCTTGTAAGGGGCAAAGTCCCATAGTTTTATAAGATTTTATATGTTTAGCATGAATTTTTTTGTTGTTGTTATGTTAAAACAATTTTCTTTACTATATTATTTCTCTGATATTTAAATATATTTATGTTTTATTCACCAGGTTGGTATGGACTCTTTAAAATTAGATACAGTGAGTGAATGGACTCAAGATGATGTGAAGACTTGGTTAGAAGAAAATGATTTTGGAATGTATGTTCAGTTATTATGCAATATACACCGTATTGATGGAAAAGCTTTGCTGACCCTCTCAGAAATAGATTTAAAGTCACCTCCTTTATCTATGAAGGTTTGTCAGAAGATTTTTTATATCTATGCATATACATGAAAAATGAGAATGAGAATGATTTTCACTTTTGACTGTAGATAAAACAAAAGAAATAAGATAGCCAAGTTGTAAGTGACTTCTTGACCATTGTAATGTAGCAGCAACACATAAAGTTTTATTTGTAAGCAAAAAAATAATTCCCAGGCGAATGGATTGGCTGTTGCAGTCCTATGTCTACCTTTACCAGGTAGATCACTGGATATAATGCTGTGCATTATTATTTTTTTCCCCTATGGGGTTGTGGGGATACATAAAAAAACCGAGTGTACTCACTAATATTAATCATTTGAAGACAAAAACAACAGTTGAAATTGCAAAGATTCATATAGATTTGCAGAGATGTGGTCTTGGGAAGAATTGGAATATTGTTTCACTTTTCATGTGTTAAAAAAACAAATCCTCTAAAAAATCTACTAAAAAATAAAACTTTGCATTTCTGTTATATAGGGTAGATGTGCTAGTAATGGACACCCTTAAGGAATTTCTTTTAAAATTATTTTTTTATTAATAGTTATAATTATTATATTCCAGTTTTTTCAATATTATATTAACCTATCAACAATATTTAACCATTCTTATAGTCTCATTTCCCTATTAATCGAAATTTATTTTTAAATAACAGAAATATATCAAAAGCCCAGTAATGGACATCCCATAAAAAGTAATAAATATAATTGTTTTTATGACTGATTTAGAACTAGAATTTAATAAATAACCAATGAAACAAAATAGTTATTTTCAAATAAATTTAACAATTAGGATACCAGTAATTACAAATAAAATATTTGTGATAATCATTTATTGTTTGCATCCATTATTGTAATTATCAGAAGATTGATGTTTTATTTTAGATGGATAGTTTAAAATACTAAATATCAGGCAATTACAGCTATCAAATTATTGAAACGGTGGGGCATTTAAAAGGTAATTAAAAAGCTTTTGAATATTAGTGTTTAGTTTTGTCTCACTATTTTTAACAATTAATCTTCTAAAAACTTCTTGATATATCATTTATAATAATTAATATTGCAAATATGAAAGAAATGATATTGTGAGTTGAATATTTTAAATGCTAAATAAAATAATTTCAAAATAAAACTGTAGAACTGATGTTTGAGGCCACTGATCTGTAGATTTACTAGTTTCATGAATACTATTACCTATAACTTTCATTAATATTACATTTTCTTTTACTTTTTTAGTCAGAGGTGAATAAGGAAACATTTAAGACAGAAAATAGATTTTTAATATAGCTTCTGGAACTTGTTTTTATTTAAACGGAGAGGGATTAAGCCCTATGAGCCCCTCTTTGACTGTGCTCTTAAACAATATTTTCTGCTTCCGGGCTGGTTTGATTGCCAGATTATAAAATATGCAAGGTACATATACATTAAATAAAAAAAGAATAAAATATCGAAATTTTATTAATCACATAAAATAACTTAAAAGCAGCTATGTATAAAAGTTTTGATGTTATTACATTTTGGTAAGTATAATTTAAAAATTAAATTTGATTATTTAAGTTTGCAGTTAAGTCAAAATATTTTATGCACTATAAACATTACTGAAATTGCATTTTTAGCAATGTCTACATGGGGTGTCCATTACTGAAAAATGACTAATTAACCATGCCAGTAATGGACACACTCTCTTAAAACCTTAAAAATAAAGGAAATCTTCTAAATGGCCGTTAGTATATAAAATTCTAAGTTTTCTATTGCTACGCAAACAAAAACATTCAAATTTCACTGGAAAGTAAATAATATATAAATTAATTAAACGAAGCCAGCTCTTAGCCTCTGCATTAAGATTTTCACAGAAAAACAGCGAAACTTTGAAATATTATTTTCTGCTTCCTGATTAATTTGATTAAAAGTTTCAACAATAACTCAGTTTTATAAAACATGCAAGGGGGAATTATAAAAAAGATAATTAAAGCTAAATATTTATTAGTTATTTTTTTATGAACCAAAAACATCCAGAGGTGTCCGTTACTGGCACATTTGCCCTATAAAGCATGTAATTTGGCCATCTTATTACTTTCAGAATCTATTGAGCGCTAAAGTTATAAAAATAATTCTCATTCATCCGATATATTCTATATAAATATGTACTGTCAGTACTATGTAGGGTTGTTTTTTTTTAACTCTATTTTTATTTGTCTCAAAGGACATAATCGGAATTTGATAATATATATCTGGTATTTATTTTCAAAATATTATGAAGTTTGATATTTTTATTCAAAGCGAGTGTAAATGAATTTTTTAACTGTTATTGACTATGTTGTGCTGTAGATAGAGAACTTTTGCTCTGTTCAGAGACTTTTTGCCCCGCCACCCCCTCCAAAAAAAAAAAAAAAAAAAAAAAAAAAAAACATATATACATATATCCAAACTTTACTTTTGAAGCTGAATTTTAAAATTTTGAATCAATAATCATGTTGACATATTTACTTAGAATTAAAATAGGTATAAACTGTTTAATTTAGATAATAAGTTATTTACAGCTTCATTGGAAAAAATCTTTTCTGGTTTTGGTTGATAGTAAATCCTATAGTTTCTCTTTTGTGAGTGTAAAAAGCAAATTGTATCTGTTTTCAATTAGTGATCTTAAATTTTACTATGTAAGTGAAAAAAGAGAAAGAAAAAATGTATTTAGAATATTGTTTTATTAGGTTTTCATGCTAAGTTAAATATGTTTTAATTTCTAATTTATATTAGGTCTAAAAGTATTTATAATTATCAATAAGTTGATTATTTTGAAAATATCGGATGGTACTTTTCGGTTAGTCGGGTGCCAGTGATATATATACATATATATATATATTGTATGTATACATACATATATATAGAAAGGCATATATATGTACAGGCAAAGTTGTTTAATCTGCACAAGTTGGGACCAAAGGTTGTGCAGATTATGGAATATTGCAGATTATGGAGTATTATGGATTATATGTCATTTTCTTATTTCTGGACACTATTTTAATTCCATATACAGTATAACATGAAAAGAAAAATGTGAAATATAATAATTAATTTAATATGCTATCTCAAAAAATGCATTTTTCAACTTCTTTTAGTAAAAAATTTTACTTTTATATTTAAATTTTTTAAATATTTCTTTTAAAAAATCATCTTTGGATCAAGAATTTGTTTAATTGTTTACATTCATTAAACAATGTGAATTATAGAAAATTGCGGATTATGGGAATGCAGATTATAGATCCTTGACTGTATATATACACATATATGTACATATATATATTCATATATATGTATATAAACTTATATGTACGTATATATATGTATAGTATATATAACACTGGCACCCGGCTAACCGAAAAGTACCTATCGGGTATATATGTAAAATATCGGATATAGGGTAGATATGCTAGTAATAGACACCCTTTAATGTTTTTGGTTCATAAAAAAATAACCAATAAAAATTTAGCTTTAATTATTTTTTCATAACTCCCCCTTGCATGTTTTATAATCTGGGTTACTGTTGACATTCTTAATCAAACCAATCAGGAAGCAGAAAATAATGTTTCAAAGTTCTGCTGTTTTTCAGTGAAAATCTTAATGAGGATACTAAGAGCTGGCTTCATTTAATAAATTTATATATTCTTTGCGAAATTTGAATGTTTCTGTTTGAGTAGTAATAGAAAACTTTGAATTTTATGCACTAATGACCATTTACAAAATTTCATTTATTTTTAAGACCCGTGTCCATTACTGGAATGCTTAATTAGCGAATTTCCAGTAATAGACACTCCATGTAGACATTGCTGAAAATGCAATTTCAGTAATGTTCATAGTGCTTAAAATCTTTCGACTTAACTGAAAACCTAAGTAATCAAATTTTAATTTTTAAATTGCATTTACCAGAATGTAATAACACCAAATTTTTTATAAATAGCTGCTTTTAATTAATTTTGCATGGTTAATAAAATTTTTAATATTTCAATCAAATTATTATATTTTTAATGACTCTGCCTTTCATATTTTAGAATCTAGCAATCAATAAAACAAATCAGAAAGCAGAGAATATTGTTTAAGGGCATAGGAAAAAAAGAGGGAGCTCGGAGAGCTTAAAACCTCCCCATTTACAAATAAAAACATTTTAAGTTGGAGAAGTTGTTAAAAATCTATTTCCTATGTTAAACATTTGCTTATTCATCTCTAACAAAAAAAAAAAAAAAAAAAAAAAGTATTGTAATAGTAATTAAATTTTAAAGTAGTAATGATATTAGTAAATCTGCAGATAAGTAGCCTCAAATGTCAGTTCTGCAGCGTTATTTTGAAATTATTTTAAACATTCAACCGCAGCAGTATCATTTCTTTCATAATTTTAATACTAATTACTACAAGTGATACATCAAGTAGTTTCGGGGTGTTTAACTGTTAAAAATACAAAATAATGAGAAATAGCATACGAATCTATGCACTAATGACTAATATTTTTAAAAAAAGGAGGGGAGGAGTTTATTACCCCTTTAAACCCCTCACTCTCTCAATAATTTGATAGCTGTAATTCCCTGACATTTAGTATTTTAAATCATCTATTTAAAATAATATCTATCTTAAAATATTGATCTTGTGATAATCACAATAATTAATTTAAACAGTGAATAATTCTCTCAAATATTTTGATTAATTATTGATATCCTAATCGTTAAATTTATTTGAAAATAACTATTTTGTTTCATTAGTATGCTTTCATTAAATTCTGGCTCTAAATAGTCATAAAAACAATTATATCACTTTTTGTGGGGTGTCTATTATTGGAACAGAGAGAGCCCATTACTGGACTTTTGGTTGTTTTGATATACTTCTGGGCACAGATGTCATATTCGCCCCATATTGGCGCGATTAGTTTTCGGTTGCCAATTTGGCGAAAACATCAACAGCATAAACAACATAATCCGGGTTACCACATCAAGCAAAATAACGACACCTTGGCGCCAGTTAAGTACCCGTTGCGTATATGACATTGGCGTCAGAAAAATATCGCGCCAATATGGGGCGAATATGACATCTGTACCTACTTCTGTTATTTAAAATTAGATTTTAATTCATATTGGGAAATGAGACTATAAGAATGGGTAAATATTGTTGATAGATTAATATAATAGGGAAAAAACTGGAATATAATAATTATAATTATTAATTAGAAAAATAAATCCTTAAGGGTGTCCATTACTGGCACATCTATCCTATATCAAAATATCAGTTATTTTTTAAAATATCATGATATTTACGAATCCTGTGTATAATGTATGGACAAAAAACATAGTAAACAGCTCTTATATATAACAGTTAGCATATGATTTTATTCTTTTGTTAAAGTGTAACAAACTTTGTACGTTTTAGCACTTTTTCTTCTGTTAGACTAATTGAAATTAAAAAAATAATTTTAGTCTGTAAACTGTTATAAAGAAGGTTCTTGTAGGAAAAAGCTGCTTAGAATTTGGAAAGTTAATGATAACTGTTTCATCAAGACTTTTGACCTGTGGGAAAAAAAAACAAAAAACAAAAAAAAAAAACTACATATTATTTCTGAGCTTCATACTCCTTTTGCCCATAACTTCTCTGATATAATTTAAAGAAGGATGTTTGCACTTTATGGAAACAATTTTCATAGTTAATTTTACGCATAAATTCTGTACTTCTTGAAACTTTTTGACAGGGTTGGCACGGTTTAAACCAATTGGTTTTAACCATGGTTTAAACCAACTGTTTTTTTTTGTTTTTTTTCTCAAAAAAAAAAAAAACCAGGGGGATACCTTCTTTAGGTATTCATGGGCTTCGCAACCCCGGGTTCCTGAGCGATCTTTCTTTTTTCCTTTTCCTCTTATTTCTCTTCTATTTCTTTCCTCTATGTTTCACTCTCGTTGTGGTTTCCTCTTCGGAGGTGAGGGCAATTCTGTATGGGCCGATATCATCCTGTATATCGACTCATGGAGAATTGTAAACCACCCACGTGTTTGCCGTGCGTGGCGACCCGTGTCCCTGGAAAGGGGGATCCTGGCAGTTGAGGGAAACCAACACACTGCTTTGGCCTCTGCTTCAGGTAGACGGGAGGTGCATATTGGTCCCGTATGCATCAATCGGCTGGTCAGCTGACTTCTGTCACTGGCTGGGGATCAAGTGATCGGACACTTACTAGCCATCTTGTTTAGGGTGGAGACTGGCATAGGAGTGTTTTGTGACCGTATAGGCCCTGGTTAGCACTGGTGCACGACTGTGCATCCCCTTGTTGGGCTCGGTAGTGGGTGGTGCGGCCGGGGTCTGAATTCTTATTTTTTTTCAAATATGGATGCAAATAATTCACTTACTTCCATTTCTCTCCCACGTGGAGAGCAACAAATTGCACAGAATTCCACATACACTCGTTTCTTTGTCATTAAACGTACTGATAGTCTCTCTGATAGTTCTTTCAAAAAAACTTCACCATTTCTCATTGCAAAAACATTCCAGTCTGTCTTGGGGGATGGTCATTCTCTCAAAAAAATTACAATCTGGGGATTTGCTTGTTGAGGTTTCTTCAGCCAAACAATCGCATCTTCTCTCAAATTGCTCTACAATAGGCTCTTTCTCAGTTTCTACTCAAGTACATAAAACTCTAAATACAAGCCGTGGTGTAATATCCGAGCCAGATCTTTTATTCTCTACTAAAGACGAACTTTTACAAAATTTAAAAGACCAAGATATCATAGATGTACGTCGTATAACTATCCGTCGGAATGGGCAGGTGCTTCCTACGAAGCACATCATTCTGACTTTTAATAGCCCTAATTTACCATCAAGAATTAAAGCTGCTTACTTGAACTGTCCTGTCCGTCCTTATATCCCAAATCCTCTCCGTTGCTTTAAATGCCAGCGTTATGGTCACACCACAACTACCTGTCGTGGTTCCGAAACCTGTGCACGCTGCGCAGAAGTTGGCCACGACGGTAATTCATGTCAAAACTCTGAACGCTGCATAAACTGCAAGGGTGATCATACAGCATATTCCCGCTCCTGTCCAAACTGGATACGTGAGAAGGAAATCCTTGCAGTTAAAGTAACTCAAAATCTCTCCTACCCTGAAGCTCGCAAAGTTGTTGAATCCAGGACTCCGTCAGTCGGAGTTTCCTACTCTAGTGTTCTCAAGCAACAACAAAATTCTGTAAGGCACATAAGCACCCAGACCGACACCTCCTTTCCACTAAGTAACTCAGCTAAAGCACAATCAACAACCACTTCAAATAGAGAAACCCGATATGTTAGTTGTGGTAGTAAATGCTATGCAACCCCACTATTAGAACGCTGGCAACCTTCTTCAGAACCTGTTAAAATAGTATACCAAGTCAATCAGTCTCAAAAATCTCCATGTCAATCCAAAAAGTCACCTGAACTCAAGACTAAGGCTGTTACATCTGCAAAAATATCACATAGACCTGATACTAATAAAACTGACAAACCAAGCAAAAAATCTTGTATACAGAAAGAGAAAAAGACAATCCGGGGTTCTTCACAGTTTTCCACTGTGAAGAAAAGGAACAATAACAAAAGCCTAAACCCATCAGCTAGTAATTTAAAGGATCAGAAACAACTGAAAAACTTAGATGAAGAAATGGAATCTGACTCATATGAATCAAATGCTGATTAGGAAACATCAGTTTTTGATCAATTTACACGTAATTAATTTTATGTTTGTTATTTATTTCTGCGAGTCTAAATTTGTTTTTAGGTAGTATTTGTACGTCATCTTGGACTTTGTTGGTATTTTAACGGTTATTGCTTTTTAACTTCACAGTTTTTAATCAGAACACTTTGGTCTTTTAACTATCAACCTTTCCTCTTTTAAATGGTTTTAAATATACATATTAGTTTTCTCATTTACTGCTTTTCTCATTTTTTTTTGTTAGTTTTTTTTGCTGCTCAATTTTGGGTAATATATAACTTTTACATTTTGACTTTGTCTTGGCGCAGCATGTCCCTAAAGGGACTTTGCGCCATAAAATCCCAATCAACCAACCAACCAACCTCAAAAAAAAAAAAAAAAAAACTGGTATTTTTAGAACAAATGTAATATAATATTTTCTCTTTCTTTTGTAATTTAAGTGTTTCAAATTATTGAATATAAGTAATTTCTACTTTTAACTGTCTATCTCAGCAGTCAACATGAGACACAGTGAGTCTAGGTTATATTTGTATGCATGTAGAATGAAAATTGCATGTGCAGATATCTGGGGCTCTAAAGAAAAAACTTAAAACATGTGAATTTAGCAAAGATAAAATAGATTGAAAATATATAATATTAGCATAAAATATTTTCATTTGAGAAAATGTAGATTATTTACAGCAGTTAATAACATAAAATGATCTTTAAGATTTCAGTTAAGCTGTAAAAGAAAATTTTCTTGATTTAAGAGTTTATCCTTTAAGAATAAAATAGAAACTCAAGATATGAAGTCTAATAAGAGAACATTGAAAAATTGGATGCTAGTTGTAGCATTTCAATAATACTAATCTGTTTTCAGTTAATACATGCGGAATCTAATGGGCAAAATGACTTGGAGTTGTCACACAAAAAACAAAATCACAAGAAATATTTGAATCTAAAAAATTCTTTAACAACCTCAGATACTGATATTATATATAAAAAAAAAGTTAACTGTACTTAAGATGAATTTATTTATAATTGTCACTGAAAAATAAATAAATAAATCACAGTCGAGGTAGAGAAATCCTTTATTAGTGTTGGCTTCTATAATCAAAATTGCACAAAAGATTGAGTTGTAAAAAAAACTAGAGATAAGTTAATTTCTCGTTTAAAATTTTAAAATCCAAATTCTATTGAATAAACACCTGTTTACTTTTAGCTAAAATGTGTAACATGCTATATTTAAATCTTCTATAATATAATGGAACCCACTATTTTGGATCTAACAAGAAAATGGGGGGGGTGGGGGGGGAGAAATCGAGATAAGGCTCGCTTGAGACATAATTTAAAGAAATAAAGTCTCATAAAAAAATTCCTAAAACGATATATTAATTTTTAGTTTAGTAATTTTAAAATGTGTGTAACATAGCTTACAAGGGCACCACCAAACATGATGCGCACAGATTTTGATGATTTCAAAGTATGTTGTAGGGGTCGTACCACTAATTATTCTGATGAAAGGGTTTCTTCAAATGGGCCTTAGTTTTTGAGAAATTGGGGGTTAAAGTTCAGCGTATATTTCAAATACCCATTAGTGTGGCTTTTTGACCTTGAGTTCGTGGTGCAGCAGTAGCGTGCGAGCTTATGGATCAAGACATTGCGGGTTCGATTCCACTTCGAGGCCTTTTTTTCTTTTTTACTTATTTTTATATTTTTCATACGTTAAAAATTTTAAGCAGAATTGGGCATTCTACAGCCTTGAACTTTGATATTTTCTTAATAAATTACATTTACATTTTCGAATTTTTCATGGCAATTTATTTTTCTCTTCAATTTTTAAACTAATATTTCTACAAAAATTTCTAACAAAACTCCAAAACTAATTTATGCCTAAAACTTTTTTTCAAATTAATTATTATTTACATTTTTTATTTTAAGCACAATTCTGATAAAATAATTTTTCTTTTTTCTGTCTTTTTTTTTTTTTTTTTTTTTTTTTTTAACTTTATGTAATTTAAAAGGAAAATTTATCCTTTTCTTGTATAAATTATACAAAATAATTTTCAGGTGCAATTTCTCAAATGTATTTCTCATTAGATAATTCAAATAATGCATATCTCCGAAAGAGTAATAAAATATTAAAGCAGTAATGCTTAAATACAAGTTTTTTACCAGTTGTACAATTTTTTTATACTCTGTAAAATACATTTATCTTTAAAGTTCAACTTCAACATCATTTTTCGTTTGCACAAATAAAAAATTACATTTAAAAATATTTTAATTTTTTATTATAGCAAATAAAAACACTCTCTACGTGATTCATAAAAATTCAACTGGATTGCAAAAATCGTCTGTTAATGAGATAAAATTTACGATACATATAAATATATTTTTTAATCGTCTGCTTTCCTTTTCTCGGTAATATTGGAATAAATAAAAATTTCTTTTTTTGATCTCATTCAGCTTCTTTTGCAGAAAATTAGAATATTTGAAATATTGTTATATATAGGGAAAATTTCGGTATGAAAATTAAAAGAATACTACAGATTGTGACAGATTGAATGCTAAAGATTGTAGTGTTATGGAAAGAACCAGCGCTTATGCCGAAAATTCTCGTTTGGAAGAGAAACAAAAAGGCCGAATTACAAATGCATTAACATATTGCGAGACGTTGTTACAAAATGATGATCTGTTTAAAAGTTCTCCACCGGATGAAATATCCTGTGCTTCTATTGGTATGCCTGAAGAATTTCATGGTGCAATTTTAGAAATATTAGAAGATCGACAAATTATTGAGGCCGAGGAATTGATATTGAATGAAGAAGATGAATTTAACGAATTTACAAAGGTATGATTTTTTACTTTAACAAAAAAAAAAAAAAAAAAAAAAAAAAAAAAAAAAAATATTCGTTATATTTTATTGTTAAAAAAAATCAAAATCAAACAATTGAATTTTAAATATTTTTTTATAGTATCCGGGATTTCATGAAGATCGTGAGAATTTTGTACCTGAAGAATTTGCACCTGAACCACGTGATTATATTCCATTGTGGTACAAAAAGAATGCTGTTGTATTAGATAAAGCCTGTAATAAATAAGTAAAAAAGTAAATAAAAGTAAATAATAAAATTGAAGAAAAGGGCCCCAGGGTGGAATCGAACCCGCAAAGTCCTGGTCTGTAAGCTCGCACGCTACCGCTGAGCCACAAATTCACGTACAGAAAGTCATACTAATGGGTATTTGAAATATGCACTGAACTTTAACCTCAAAATTTTCAAAAACTAAAGCCCATTTGAAGAAATCCTTTCATCAGAATAATTAGTGGTATGACCCCTACAACATACTTTGAAATCATCAAAATCTGTGTGCATCATGTTTGGTGGTGCCCTTGTTAGAAAAAAGCCTATTTATTAAGTCTAATGGCTTTTTAACTGTTTAGTGGATGACAATTTTTTTTAAACTACTGTCTAATTTAATATCAATATTTTCAGTAGTCTAGTTTCAGAGAAGTGTCAAATGACAGTGCACAAAACTTCCTGAAAAGTGTAAAGACTCAACTGCTAAATGTCAAATCATTCCAGGAAATCATTATAAAAAACCTTTATTTTCGATAAAAGATCATAATTGTTCATGTAGTGTTGTTTTAACAGGAAAATCAAACATCTCAGATAACAAGTATTTTAGAGATTTTTTTTTTTTTTTTTGAATAGCCATGAAAAAGTATTTTATAACAAGTATTTCAGAGAATTTTTTTTTTCTTTTAATAGCCATGGGAAAGTATATTATATTTATGAAACTACATCATAGTAGTAGTAGTAATCAAAAGATTGTTTATTAAGATTTTCAAGGTATCAATATTTCACTATGTAGAGCATTTTATTCTTGGAACATAAGACATAACTATTACTAATAATGTTTAAATTATTTCAATTTTCCTCATAACTGACTGTAATTATTTAATTTGAATTATTTTTAAATGATGTATATTGCTTATATATCCAACAATGTTTATTTTTATCAATAAATATGATTGTATATGTAATGGGAAAATCAAAAGATATTTAAAATAAACGTTTTAAACCGAAAAAACCTGGTTTAAACCAAATGAACCATTTTTTGGGTTAAAAAAAACTTTTTTACCAACCCTGCTTTTTGACCCTTGGCTATAGCACTGGCTTCAATTTTCCATCCTAGTATAATTATTTTTAGTACAATCATGTCAATTTTATTCCACACCTCCTGGATAGCTTTCCAAACTTTTTCCAATTTTTGCTATTCTTCATAATGTTCACTTTAACAAACCAAATGTCGGAAAGTCCATGGTGAGTGGCATCAAGTGAATTTACAATTATTTCTTTAAATGGAACATAATTTATTCTCATTTGTGATTATTTTTTCTCTAAATATGTGATAGATTATTTTAAAGTGTGACTGGATTGCCCGCATGAACCTCAACTTTATTGATATCTTTCCAATATAAAACTAAAATATCAAATCCACATGAATCTCTTCAGAAACTTTTCTTTACAATCACAAACCTATTTTGATGAGGAAGGGCTTTTCTTTGATAGATAGAAACATGCACTGTTTTTGCTACAGCTACTTAAATAAATCCATTCTTTAACTAGTTCTGCAACAAATTTCTATTTAACAGCAGAACTAATTGAATGTGTTTTGCAGTTATTTCTTTAATTTGGGCATAATTTATTTCCATTTGTGATTATTTTTTTCTCTAAATATGTGGTAGTTTATTTTAAAGTGTGATTGGATTGCCTGCATGATTTATTTAAAAAGTTGTTAAAGCTAGTGTTAGGAAGACTTGATTAATGTACATTGAAAAACTTATTATTTTGGAAAGCTGCCGAAAAGGTATGGGATAAAATTGACATGACTGTACTGAGAAAAATTATGTTATCATTGAAGCTTCAACCCAGACAGTCGATAGACAATGCTATCAAAGAGAGTTTTAAGAAATACGGAATTTATGTATCGAAATTGTGATAATAATTTCCGTAAAGTGCAAATAACCTTCTGTATTTTATGTTATAATCAATATATTAGTTTTCCCTTTGACTATCTCATTGCTTAAAAATTTAACCAGTTTTAAAGTGAATCTATACATGTAAGGAAATAAAGAGGGGTTGAGTTGGAGAGAGAGGAAGGAGTATGAGAATCAGTTAGCTGGATTGTGAGTAAATGGGCTATCTAACTTACTATCTCAGTATTTTTAACAGCAAGTTCTGCAGCAGTATCTTGAATGCTGGAAACATTTTTTTTTTTTTTTTTTTTTTTTTTTTTTATCTTACAGCAGTCTGGCTGTAACTTTTTTTAAGGCACCATTAAATACCCTAACTGGCACGAGTATCATATTGATCCTTTCAGAATCTCTTCAGAGTCAGACTGGTAAAAACAATTGAATAAAAAAATCTTTAGAAATGCAGAAAAGTAAAAAAAAAAAAATGCTTTGAAATACAATGTAGCTGTATTATGTTATACTTTATGTAATCTTAATTTGCTTCTTAAGGACATCCTTCCATTCCACTTCATCCCTTCATTGTCATGGCACAAGAAGATGCCAGGCCCTGGTCCTACTTTTCCCATTGCTATAATCGAACAAATGATAAAGCTTTCTTCTGATCTCAGGTAAAGTGAAAAAAAAGAGCTGTCAGTAAGCCAAATGCAGTGTTACCATAATTACTGACCTCGGATAAGGTCTGGTGAGCTGACTTTGTGAGGTCAATTGAAATTATATATAGTATAACACATGCATTCATTAACACATTTATTAGCTGAGGCGTAAAAAAAAAAAAAAAAAAAAAAAAAAAAAAAAACAGAAAAAAATCTTTGTTAGCCAAAAAGTTTGTTCGCCAAAGTATTTGTTAGCCAAGATATCACTGTACACTCAAAAAAGTTGAAAGAAAAAAAAAAATGTTGGTTTTGGAGAAGTTGAAAATGCTGTGCAGTTCCACTGAAATTATTTTGTGATTTATTAAAAAAGTTTTTAACTTCTTTTTATACTCCTATTAAAAAATGCATTTTCTTTTTTTGATTATTTGTATTTTAATTTTGAATAGATTTTGGGAGATATAAAACGTTTAGCTATTGCCATTCATGAATTACAAGCAACAAATCCAACACCATTATCTAATTGGCAGCATATGCATAGTGGGGAAGATTCTGCATCCTATCGTAGTAGCAATAATGGCACAAGAGTTCGTAAGCGTAGACATAGAAGAAGTGCTAGTGATTCTTCTGATATGAATACTATTGGGAGTGAATTGAGTGATGAAGAAGATCATTCTGAAGCTTCACATAAGCAGGTATATGTTTTGTTTGTACATTTTTTGGAGAATTTTTTTCTAATGTATATTATACATTGTTCAAAATTCCCCTTTTTATATAGACATTCTGCTAGTGCTCAATATTAATAGAAAATTATTCATTTATTATTTCTCATATTTTTTTTTTTTTTTTTTTTGCAATGTGATAAACAAGATTTGCAAATAATATCATCTAGTGTTATATGGCTAGAATATTTGGTTAACATTTGTCCTAATAGTAGTGATTACTGTTTGATTAAATGTTGATTTTATTATATTTTTTTCACTGTAATACTGAAGATAACAGCTTTAAATAAATTAAAAAATAATAGCAATTTTGCTTGGTACTTGTTTCTTGTTTTACTGCAATCTGTCACATGGGCCAGCCAAGTACAAGATTTTTTTTTTTTTTTTTGCTGTTTTGTGATACAATATTAACATGGAGTTCTTGCTGTTTATCGCTATTGCACCAAATCATGATAAAAAGCTCCATTTAGAGATAAAAAAAACAACCAAATTACAAGAGTTAAATTCTTTTTTTACTTATTGGGGTGTACAGATCAGACTCTTATACATATTGCTGAACGATTGATGTTGCCTATCACATTCAGTTGTATCATACCATTTACATTGCTCTATTTTTATAGATAGTTTTCTGCATTTTGGTGGATTTCTGCTTTTTTTTTATTTCGTCAAAATCCCCCTCCCCCCTACTGCTTGAAAAATAATTCTTTTGCCCGCCTGCAGTATACAAAGTAAAAAATCTACAAAAGTTTTGATTATTTTAATTATTTTTGCCTTTTTTTATTTTACTGTAGCAATAAATAATCAATCATCTAAGTCTCCTCCATCCCCCTCCTTGAAAACGTTACTTCTTTTTTTTTGCACCCTCTCCCAGCATCGATCACACAAAGTTTAAGGTCTTTAAGACTCCTCAATTCTTAGCGAAACAGCACCGAAAACTGGTGATATGAAAACTATTAAAATGATAAAGCTTTGTAAAAAATCACCATAAAATCAAACAAAACATAGGACGCGATTCAAGCTAAAAATATTAACAGCTCGTCATCAACTACAGTAAACACATGTCTGAAAGGGGACAAGGTCAAAAATGAACTGAAAGGTAGAGAATAGAGCTTGTAAAGAATCCGACTGATGGCATTATCTGAAAGGATCACATGCAGAAGACGAAATTGTTGCCAAAATGATAGAAGAGAAATTGATAGGGAAAAATGGAAATAAAAGAAATAAACAAAATTAAAATAAAATAAAATAAGTAAATTAAAAAATATAAATAATAATAACAAAGAAAGAAATATAAAAGAATAAAACAAGAAAAAAACCAAAAGATCCTTTTTTTTTACTCCTCTATCTCCATTATAGAAAACCTTTCACTGTATCTCTTCCTCCTCATGCTCTTTCAAATCATCCTCCTCAACATAAAGTGGCATCCTTTTATACAGTGGAACCCGGTTAAGACGCGTTTCAAGGGAGTGGTCAAAAGTCGCGTATTAAGCGGGATCGCGTATTAAACGTGATGTGTATAATGTTGCATCAATTGGGCTTATTTACTCATTTAATCACCTAAATGAACTTCAGAGCTTTCATTTATACGTTTACGGTTGAAAATTGTATCTTTGGCATATATTCAGATTGAAATTTAATTGTATTTCACTTTGTTGAATCCACATTGTTTCTTTTTATAGGACAGACTGGAATAACAACGGAAAATAAATATAGATTACAACATAACTTTATTGTCGATTAATGCGTTGCAACCAAAAATAATTTTCCTACTCGACTCATTTTTTTAACAGAAAGGAAATTAATATTAAATCCTTGAAGCACAACATAGTTTTTAAAATCATATTTAGTACTTGTAATAACGTGCATTTTAAACATCTCTAACAATACGTATGAGCAACTCTAATATAATCATTTTTATGACGTATCTGAGTAACCTAAATTCGTCTATCTCTTTCTGCTACAGTAAAAACATACACGAAGTGAAAGACAAAGAATGTTAGGAGTGGGATCAATGAAGAATTGCAGTTGTGCTAATTTAGCGGGTTTTTTTTTTTTATTCAAACATCTACCGCTATTTCCGATTAGTAATTTTCTCCTTAATTAATCTGTTGTTAAATAAATTAAATACTATTCGGAAACGTTTTTTATTTGAATAATAAAAATCCTCTAAATCGGTAACACTCGAGAAGAGAGAAGGAAGTCGCATCTTGATCAATGAATTCGCGTCTTAAACGTCATTTTTTTCCTCAAAGAACCGAAAATTTATCGCGTATTAAGCGGGATCGCGTTATAACCGTTCGCGTATTAAACGTGATTTTTTTACATTATTCTGATGGGCGAAGTTCAAGGGATCGGAAAAAATCCGCGTATTAAGCGGAATCGCGTATTAACCGTGAGCGTCTTAACCGGGTTCCACTGTACTTTTGTTTTTAGGGTGTTACGCATTTGTACCGACTCTTCTGCTCTGAATAATCAAATTAATTATCTCAAATCTCTTGCCCTTGCGCGTGGTTATAATCCTTCTTTGATTGATAAAGCTCTGTATAAATTTAATAAGCCTAAACGTCCTTTTTCTGATTCAAATAATCCTCCTAATTTTACTCTATAGTTCTGCCCGTTTATTCTCTTCTCTCTTTTAAAATTGCTAAAATCCTTTCTCATTTTAATTTTAATGTTATCTTCAAACCTATGAGTAAAATTAAATTCTCTTCTCTAAAAGATCCTATTTCTACTGAGAACTGGTAGGGTGTTTATTTTATTCCTTGCTCTTGCAATTTAGGTTATATTGGTCAAACAAACAGAGCTTTAAAATTCAGATTAGGTGAGCATCAGAGGTATATTGCAAATCATGAAATCTCTAAATCTTCGGTTGCTTCTCACTGTTGGTCTTCCAGTCATTGTTTCAATTTCTCCATGGCCAAAATTATTTCTTCCCCTGCCTCTCCCTCTCACTTGGATTTTCATGAAGCATATTTTATTTCTAAAAATTCTGATAATCTTGTCAATGATCTCTCATCATTTCCTTTCCTCTCTCCAGCGTGGAAATTACTTTTGTAATTCTTTTCCCTTTTCTCTTGTTTCTTTTCTTTTTATTTTGTTTGAGGGGAAAATAAGGGATCTTTTGGTTTTTCTTGTTTTTATTCTTTTATATGTTTTTCTTTCTTATTATTATTTATATTTTTTAATTTACTTTTTTTATTTTATTTTAATTTTGTTTATTTCTTTTATTTCAATTTTGTTTATTTCTTTTATTTCCATTTTTCCCTATGAATTTCTCTTCTATCATTTTGGCGACAATTTCGTCTTCTGCATGTGACCCTTTCATCTAGCGCCATCTGTCGCATTCTTTGCAAGCTCTATTCTCTACCTTTCAGTTCATTTTTGATCTTGTACCCTTTCGGACACGTGTTTACTGTAGCTGATGATGAGCTGTTAATACTTTTAGCTTGAAATGCGTCCTATGTTTTGTTTGATTTTATAGTGATTTTTTACAAAGCTTTATTTTAATATCCTCAATTCTTAATTTTTTTTTCTGCCTTGTTTCTCAGCTGTAACAAAAGATAAATAATCAATCATCTAAATAACACTCCTATCGAAATTTCTACTTTTCCTTTGCCCCTCCCATCGCTCAAATTAAAAAATTTTTTAAGCCATATAGTTTAAAATTTATTTTTCTAAATTTCCTATGCCCTCTCCCAAAATTTCTGCCTCCTTCCCATTTTCCTTCCTGGGCATGCAAATATCTTTAAAAACTCTTTATTTTTATTTTTTTTTCTGTCTTATTTGTTACGTTCTAGCAATAATAAATAATCAATAACCTAAATAATTCGAAATATGGGGTATAGGGAGGCAAAACAGAAGATTTCCTCTGTTTTTTTGCCATTTGGTTATTCTTACTCCTTTTTAGATTTGCAATGCTTAACTTCTTCACTTTCACATCAGCCAACGTCATAGCAATTGTTGTGCAGATGATATCCCAGCATCAGGTGCCAACTTGTGTACCTGACAAGCCTAATTAAAAATGGGGAATAAAGAATGATTTTAGAATGAATGTTTCATAGCAAATCTAATGCTAACACTTGAATTGCTAGCAGTTTTTTTTTTTTTCTATTTGGGTATAGTTTCTTTCTACTGATTAGCCAAATGGCTTAAGTTGGTCAAGCATCAGTGACAACCATGTATTAACATTATTAGCAGGTTAGAGTTTTTTGGAAATATTTATTGACTTCAGGTTAAGAATAGATACTAAACTTATCTTACAAATTATATAAATAAGGTTTATGGTTAAATATATTTAAAAAAGTTAAATGATGATTTGCAATTAAACTTATTTGTAATTAATATTTTTACCATCTATGGTTTAATTTACATTAAACTAGGGGGCTCGGCCCCCTACGAGCTATGCTCGCCAACCCCCGTCCAGACACCACAGACTCTAAATGCACGCTAATTTGATCGGCTTTAAAAAGATTTCGAAAGATTGAATTATAATTTAAAAAACAGTGGCGATCTCCCTATAAACGAATTTCTATTCATTTCTCTTTGATTGGGGAATTTTAACACCAAATCCGCTGCGGTACTACTTGATTATCCTGTCGACCAATTTCGCCAAATTATATAAATCGCCAAACCACTTGCCAAATTATACAAATTGATATAATTTTTATTTTAAATAACGAAAGAACAAATAAATTCGTACAACATTAATAAAAACACAAATAAAACGTCGAAGTAAAAATAACTTGATGATGTATACACGTGTAACAACATTTCAAAATAAGCTAATATAAAAGGAATTAAGTAAAGAGAGTGTTTGTCTCCTGGTATTTTTTAACAAAGCGAAAAAATGTGACGTAAATATGACTTAATTTCTCCTAAGACTTCTAACGCATGTTAATGAATTTATTATTTTACAATAGCCTTTCTCTTTTAAAATTCACGTGTATACTTTTTATAATGACGTAATTTTTAATAAGTTCCTGCTTTTTATACGAAATTATTTAATTCTAATTTGAAAGTTTTTTTCCTGTTTATAATAGTCACGTGTAAATAATTTTTTAATTTGAAGCAAACATTATTGCTTGCGCTTTTTATACAGTTGGCAACAGTTTAAATTAGTACAATTTTCTGAAATCTGTAAAAAATATCCTCTAGAAATGCTGAAAATTTGAATTTAAAATAGAAATAAAACCTGAAAAAATGAGTCAAAATAAAAAAAATTAATGCAATCTGCACTCCGGCAAATTCTAACGCATAAAATGATCTAAAAATGATTACACTGCCATGTATAGTTTTTGCTGCTATAAAACTTTTTTAGTGGAACGATTTTGTCCAACTTTAGCATTAAATAACTCTTAAAATAATTCTTCGATTTGAAAACTGTCTGCATCAGCGTGTTTATCAAACATTTCTGTATAAAACCACCGATTTTCATATTTTTGTATGCATTATTTTTGTTAATATTAACGAAGAAAGGCCTCCGGTTACAAAAAAATCAAAACCGGCGGCGGCGGCGGTGACAGCGGTAGTTACTTTTTTTTAGAATAGAGAGATAATAAAGAAAACTTTAATATTCAAAATCAAAGATTAATTATTATTTTTTTAAACTATATAATGTGATGAAATAATAAAACTGAGATAAAAATAATGACTGCCTGCAATAAAAATAACAAACAAATATTGCAGACTGTTCAAATTTAAAGATTCTTTTTGATTTTCTTTTAATTGTGTATGTCTTACATAACTGTATTGCTTGTGAATAAAATTATAAATTTTCAATATTCATACATTCATAGTTTTCATTTGTAGTACCAAGGGCAGATTTAGAGAATCTTTGGGGGTGGGGTGGAGGATTATATTAGAAGTTTCAAGGTTCCAATTCAACCTGTGGTTCAGGTCAGATTGTTTTTTTTTTTTTTCATTGCGGATCAGTTTAACTTCTACTTTTTTGCTGTTTTCGGTTTGACTTATATTATTTCCAGTTCAGATCAGTTTTGAATTTGGTTTTCCCTCTTACAGGTCAGGTTCAGGTTGACCTGATTTTTCAGAAGAAAGTCTAAAATATTTTTCTGATAAAAACTATAAACAGTAAAATCCTCCATAAGGGACACTCCCAAATAATGGGAACTTTTATGTGGGGTACACTTTTTTAAATCTTTTATTTTTATATAGTATAAAACTTCAGATTAGCAGACATCTTGGAAATGTGGAATTTGTCTGCTATTCATAAGTAGTAGCATGTGCAATAAAATCTCCATATGGACACTCCTGAATAGCAGACACCTCGATTTAGTGAACATTTTTCAATGCCCAACACAAATATATGCATATTTTTGCCTCTGAAAGCACATATCTCCAAATAAGAGACAAATTAACTGTCTGTTATTTAGTTTTTTTTACAGTATTTGAATAATAATGACTGTATACTATACGTTTATTTTTCTATATCTAAAAGATAAAATTTATATGAAATATAATGTAGGCTACATTTTATAATTCCATTAAAATATGGATTAATTATCTTTCACTTTGGATTCTGATTGATGAAAATATTTTGGTCAGGTTTATGTCAGAACATCTTGATTGCTCAGGACTCTATGTAGGACCAAACCAAAATTTGAAGTGGGATGTTTAGAAAGTGGAGTTATTTTAAGTGGGATTCTTAGTAGGATCCTCTTTTTTGAAAAACTATAAAAATACGGTGGAAAAAGCAGAGTATCATGTATCATAGAGGTGGGTGTAATGTGACATGTTGAGCTCTCATACCTCTAATATTGCCTATGGCTTAATGGACGAACTGGTGATTACAGTAAAATGTCCAAAAGAACTACAAACCCTTCAGAAACAGACGGGCATGCCACCGTCAAATGATCCATTATTAAAATTGCAAATTTTAGCCCATCACTCGAGCAAAAAAAATCTAAAATTTCATCAAACAGTTGCAGAAAGACTCGCGAATTTTGTCAATTCGTCATGGAAAAAAACTTAAATTTCATCAGTCAGTCGCCAAAAAAAGAGAATTTCATCAAAATGTTGCAGAAAAAATCTCAAATTTCATCAAGCCATTATAGAAATTAATTGGGAATTTCGTCGAACAATCAAGGAATAAAATCGTGAATTTTGTCAGGTCATGTAAAAAAAATCACAAATTTCACCAAACAATTGCAGAAATTAATCACAAATTTCATCAAACAATTGCAGAAATTAATCACAAATTTCATCAAACAATTGCAGAAATTAATCACAAATTTCATCAAACAATTGCAGAAATTAATCACAAATTTCATCGAACAATTGCAGAAATTAATCACAAATTTCATCGAACAATTGCAGAAATTAATCACAAATTTCATCGAACAATTGCAGAAATTAATCACAAATTTTGTCAAACAATCGCTGAATAAAAGCACAAATTTTGTCAATCGCCAATCGCTAGAGAAAAAAATCCTGAATTTCATCAATAGGTTGTGGAAAAAATCGGAAATTTCATCAATCAGTTTCAGGAAAAAAGATCGGAAATTTCGTCAAATGATTGTGGGATAAAATTGCAAATTTTGTCGAATGATCACAGGAAAAAAATCAAGAATTTCGTCAAATGATCGTGGAAATAATCGCAAATTTAGTCAAGAGGTTGCGTAAAAAAAAATTGCAGTTTTCATAGTTGGTTGTGGAAAAAATCGTAAATTTGAACCAAGTTATGTTTTTCTGTAAATATAAAAAGGATAGTTAACTATTGATTATTCATGTTATTTGCTTCTGATTAGGATACATGAAAACCAAACTCTACATTTGGGTAAAAGAATGTTTATGTAGTTTAAAACTGAACATGTACATGTTGACAGGTAAACGCTGAACCTTTATGAGGCTAGCATATACCCTGTGTTTGTTTTACGACTATAGCACTGGTGCTCATAGAGACTTTTAAGCTTTGATGCCTCACTAGATTTCAGAATTATGTAAAAAAGACTAACTGGGTATAAGATTGCTTGTTTCTTTATATCTAAGATCAGTTGTAATTCAGTAAAGAATGTTTTGAAACTTATTAACGAAACATATATTCAGTAGCTATGGGATGTTGGCTGAAAGAAGCATTAGCAAAATTTTAAAACTAGCTTAGATATGTTGTTTAGAGGTCTACACAAAAAGAAATTTTCTGGCACGGACCTGATTTGACCTGTACAAAAAAATTATTGGCCTGGCCCGGCCCGGTGTAAAAGCTAAAAGTTTGGCCTGAACCTGGTCCATACAAAAACTTAATTGCATGACCTAGTTCGACTAGATTTCTGCAAAACATCTTAATGTTTCTGAAGTAACATTATCCTGCAATTAAAATTACTCATGAGGTTTACTTACTTATTCCCAGATTTTATTTTCAGATTATGTTCAAAATTTACGGAATACAGAATAACATAAATATTAATGACTGTTTAGACAATTATGTGAATAAACACAGATTTTAAAAGATGACTTAAACAGTTACATTCAAATGAAAATTCAGTTATAAAATCAGCATAGTTTAGAGTTAAAGAAACAGATGGGTCATATCAAATTAACACAGCTAAAAACCTGACCTCTTCAGAACTTTATGATATTAATCTCATCTGTTAGGTTCATAGAGAAATGACTAAATATCCAAAGATAAATTTCTATTTCATTTGGTTTCTGAGATAATTAGCTTTAAAGATGGACGAAAAAGCATTTCATGAATACACATTTAGTCATAATTTGTTCCCTAATTGTCACAAGGACTTACTTTTTGAGTCTTTGGAAAGTGTTTGAATTGAGCTTTCATATGATAATATCACATGCATAAATTTTTTGAATTTTTAATTTCAAGGTCAAACATTTTGACCTTTTATATCTCAAAGTCAGACTTTTTAATTTTTTCGAAAAAATTACATATTACTCTTATTCTTGTTTTTTATAATATCTGAGCATATTTATTCATTTCTCTATGAACCTAAGAGATGTACTGAGTTTTTAACTACCGGGCTGGGCCAGGACTGAACATTTTGGTCCATGCAGATCTCTAAGGAAGAATGAGGTCCAGACTACGTTCGACCCAAGAAAAAAAAAAAGAAAAAGGAGTCTCGCCCATCCTGGACAGAGTCTGCAGGAAAAAGTAAGACCCGGCCTGATCCGAGTCTCGTAAATGAAAATTGCCAGACCCATGGACTGGGCTAGGCTGGGGTTTCGGACCAGGCCTTTCCCTTGTAGACCTCTAATGTCATTTGTAGACCTTTATTAGCCAAAGGGGGAATCACCACATCCCCCTCCCCTTAGATCTGCCATTAGTGTATACAGTTTTCTAGTACAAAATGTGTTATCTTAATTCAGAATTTTAGAAGGTTTTCGCAGAATATTGTACAATAGTCATGTATAAAACAATATAATTAAAATAATAGAAATTCACAAAGTTTACACCAACAAACCAGCACACATTAAAATAACTGTCTAACCACTATAAGTTTTCAACAAAAATGCTTATTGTCATGTCTCCTAAATTATACCAAATGCATTTACAAGTTCAGAAAGGATCATAAAAGTGAAGCCTTTCTAATCTCTAGAACAGCCTGTTTAGTCATAAAGAGGCTGTTAACCCCTTTGCAGTACACATTACATATACTTATCACATAAAGTTCTCAGAATCCTTGGTTGTTTATACCAGTAAATTTTAATTGAAATTTTTTGCCTTATTTAATAAAAGCATTTCTGGAGTATAAAATATGTAATATGAACTTTAAAAAGTTCACTGTTTCATTTAAAAGGCGACTAAAGTAATAAAAGAGATGTTACAAGTTAAAAATATACATTTTATATAAAAACTTTTTTTTCTTTTTGTAATATGAACTTTAAAAAGTTCACTGTTTTACTTAAAAGGTGGCTAAAATAATGAAAGAGATGTTACAAGTTAAAAATATACATTTTATATAAAAACTTCTACTTAAAAGGCAACTAAAATAATAAAAGAAATATTTTATGTATGTATATTTTTAGCTTGTAACATCTTTTATTATTGTAGTCGCCTTTTAAGTAAAACAGTGAACTATTTAAAGTTCACATACATTACTACATATTTTATGTTTGAATCAAGGTGAAATATTGCGTTTCATCTTATGATTTTATTTGCATTTCTGGAGTTGAATTAAACAAAATTTCTATTTTGAAAAACAGGTGATAAAAAAAATAAAAATTCTATAAAGAACTCTATAAATTCTGTAAGATTGTCCAGATAAGGCTAAGTGATTGTTAATAGAACTATCTTATTTTTGCTATGTTATCCATGCAGTGAAATACTAATTGAATAAGTTATTAATACATAATCTAACTCTAGCCCTTCAATTCTACTCTCTATCCCTACTAAGTGGAACATTCCACTTATTTTACAGGTGGGGAAAGGAAGAATGCATTAGCATTTCTTTAAAATTTTGTTTTAATTTAAAGCGACATGAATTTGTGATGGTTCAGTAGTTTGCCGTCTATTTCCAGTACTTAGGACACAGTTCCAGATCCAGGCATTCGTAAGTTTGAAAAAAAGGAAAAGTTTTTTTTAATATATTTAAATTAAGTTATTAAAGAATAATTTTTAACATTATTAACAATTTATGTAATGTAAAATTTTTTAACATGTGTTCTAGTAATTTCAAATATAATGAATTTCATAATTTTAGAGATTCCAATACAATCTTTTAGCTAAATCCACTGATGTTTTTTCTTTATTTTCATAAGCATGAAGCACTCATATGTGTATTATAGTGATAGCAGATTTAACAAATTTCGTATTTTTCATATTAATAGACAGAAAATATTATAACATTCAGAAAAATTGCATAATTAACTGATCAATTTTTAAAAATCTAACTATTTAATTAAAATGTTAGACAACTTTAAAGATAATTAAAAGATCCTATTATTCATCATTTATTTAAATCTTTGTAGAAAACAATGCATTAGCAGTGTCGCCAGTCAACACTTTTTTCTTCATTCAGATTGCTTCATTGCCAACACTTTCTTGAAGTAATATTCACCTTATTTAATCGCAATTTAAATAAGGAATAAATAAAGCAAATTATACTATTTTTTTAAAAATGGTAACAGTCAATCTGAATTTAGAAAGAGAAAATAAATGTCAAAAGTCAGCCGATTTGGAAATTACCTGCTCGCATATGAAATATGCTCATTGAATTTCTAAACCTTAATGCATACGTCTGGTGTTTGCTAGCTCTTTTCCCTTTCCCTGTCTGCAAAATAAATGGAATGATAAGCTTCTCAGGCATAGAGACTGGAATTGAAGGAGTAGTTAATCTAACAAGAAAAACCTGAAGCATTGAGCTACGATAAACTAAAAAAATAAAGAGTACTTCTGAAATGTAAAAAAAATAAAAACATATTTATAATATTATAATAACTACATTTATTTGTATACTGTTTTTGCTATACCACTTACTGAATGTGATAGCCAAATTAGTAAAGGCTTCAAGTTCTGTTTTGTTAATCTTAGGTTTTATGCTTATATTTACCGTATTTGTAACTTTTTTTCTTTGTGTATTTTTCAGTCGGTTGTGTTATTTATTGTGTAAGTTAAGTATCATAAATAAAATGTAATTTTTAGGGTTCTGTACATAAAAAGTAAAAACGGAACCATTATAATATCACTCTTGTGTCTGTCTGTCACAGGGATTTTACTCATAAACTGTGGAATGTGGAAAGTTCAAATTGGGGGAAGTAATAAAGACTATTAACCCACATATTTACAGATTATTAAACACAAATATATTTAGGAAAAATGTAGAGGGGTTAAGTTACTTGAAAAATAAAATCTTTTCTTTGTATATCGTGTGAAAGCATTCGTAATGCTGAACTCAACAATACATTTCTTTTAATTTTATGTACTATATTTTCAGAGATATCGTCGAAAATGTAGTGCAGAAATATGCCTCTCCCCCCCCTTCTATTTCCGAATTTACTGAAACTAAAATTTTGAAAAAATTAGAGGTAGTAGACGTTACACTAGATTAATATTAACACAATTATTCTAATTGGTAAACAAATCATATTAGATGTAAATTTCCAACTGGGCGAAAAATGTCCGGACCAGGATTCGAACCCGGGACCTCCCTGGCTGAAGCCGCCAGTGCTCTGCCATCTGAGCTATCCCGGAGGATTCTGGTCGAACTTTTTCACCCAGTTTATTCTGTTGAGCTGAACCAGGTTTCAGACCAGATGCTGTAATCATCAAGGTTAGCTGGGTGAAAAAGTTCGACCAGAATCGTCCGGGGTAGCTCAGATGGCAGAGCACTGGCGGCTTCAGCCAGGGAGGTCCCGGGTTCGAATCCTGGTCCGGACATTTTTCGCCCAGTTGGAAATTTACATCTAATATGATTTGTTTACCAATTAGAATAATTGTGTTAATATTAATCTAGTGTAATTTCGTATCCAGCGATTTCTGGAGTTCCATTACCTCAGATTTATTCTGTTGAGCTGAACCAGGTTTCAGACCAGATGCTGTAATCATCAAGGTTAGCTGGGTGAAAAAGTTCGACCAGAATCGTCCGGGGTAGCTCAGATGGCAGAGCACTGGCGGCTTCAGCCAGGGAGGTCCCGGGTTCGAATCCTGGCCCGGACATTTTTCGCCCAGTTGGAAATTTACATCTAATATGATTTGTTTACCAATTAGAATAATTGTGTTAATATTAATCTAGTGTAATTTCGTATCCAGCGATTTCTGGAGTTCCATTACCTGAGATTTATTCTGTTGAGCTGAACCAGGTTTCAGACCAGATGCTGTAATCATCAAGGTTAGCTGGGTGAAAAAGTTCGACCAGAATCGTCCGGGATAGCTCAGATGGCAGAGCACTGGCGGCTTCAGCCAGGGAGGTCCCGGGTTCGAATCCTGGTCCGGACATTTTTCGCCCAGTTGGAAATTTACATCTAATATAGTAGACGTTTATTTAAACCTTGCAAGAAAACTATAGCGATTACCCTAGGTCACATAGTTTTGGGGGAAATTGCATTTTTCTGTTACACACAAATTTTGATTTTCGAACATTCACCAAAGGTTTTGAGGAGTGCTGGCAGTACCTATCGTAGCAGAAGTATAAAAGCATTGTTGATAATTATTTTCGAAAAAAAAATCGTTTGTAATTAGTAGAGATATTAACCCTTAAAGCACAGACGGTTTGGACATATATAATGACGGGGGCAGCATACTCTATGTACCATCAGCTTTTAAAGCCTAGGTAACAACTTTTAATGATATATTTGTATAATGCAATGCTCAGTAGCAGTATAAAATAAATAAATGTCAAATTGTTAAAAACAGACTAATTTAATTAGAATTAATCATATAAATACTATGAGATTTGTGACTAGTTTTCATTGAGTGGATCTCTCAATGCACTTACCGTGTCTTTAAAAGTTGATTAAAAACCTATCTCGAAAAATGAGGCACGGACTAAGGCAGCGTTGCAACTTTGCGACCTGATTTTGAAGTGCGCTTAGCACAGTGCCAAGTTTAAACTTTGAACAAGGGTTTTGTTTTAGCTACACTGTAAAAAAAAAAATTATTACTATGCTGAATTTAGTTTTATGAAAAGCCAAATGAAGTTTATGTATGCACTACTTTTATTGTCAGTACCGAATTAAGTTCATCATAAACAGATTAGGATAAGATTTAAAAAAGAGTTATACAGAATAGCAATATTTGATATTATTTAGGCTTCATATCTCTTTGAACTTTTATTGTATACCCATTCATACTTTTATACTGTATACAGCTATACCCAACCCTATGTTGTAGAGTTTTTCACAAAGTCATTATTCTTTTAGCAACGATTTTTTTAATAATACAGATAATAATTCATATATTTATTGTGTTGTTATCCCTCTGAGCATGAGTAATACTCGCACTTGACTGTTTATTATATTTAATATCACTTTCAACAAATGTTTAATTTTAAATGTTAAAATGTTATGCATATTAATATAATCTTTTAAATTCTTTTAAAAATAGCATTTTATTTTATTATTATTTTTTTAATATTGATCTTGATTTCAAGATTATCAAGTTTGTTTGATATATGAAAGAAAATAAAAGTTTTTTGTGGATAACTGAAATTTTTAAGAGTGTACAGACGAAAGTTTGGATAGATGTTTTCAGATTTATACGGAATTTTAGTGAGCAGCATTCAGCAGTAAATTAATCCTTAAGTGTATTTATCTCACAAGTTTCTATTATAAAATTATAAATATTAAAGTTTCAAAGTCAGCACTTTTTTCCCAAAATATGTTTTAGTGTAACTAAGAAAATCTCCATTTTAACGATCTGTCTTTGTTGCCAGCAAAATCTTCAATCTTTTGTTTAAAAATATGTAATTAAAACAGACCAGAGCATCCATAGCATGTCTCATATATGCTGCCGAAGACAATCGGGCCCCCAACTCCAAGTTTGTTTGGATAGATTTTCATTTGGAAATAAACAGTCATACAGAATCCAGAGAGTACACAACTCAAAGCAATAGGGCCCTTAGCATTAGGATCATTTAGAGAGAATTTTGTTTAAACATATAAAATTATTCAACATTGATTTTAGATATAATTAAAGTTAGTATCGCAGGCTACGGGCAATGCCAGGTGGGTCAGCTAGTATAAAATAAAATATTGTGAGGTCATAAGAAGCCAACACAAAACCCCAAACATTTTGTAATTCATTAAAATACAAACAAAAAACATGTGATCAAGGGGATGGTAACCCAGTTGAAAGCCAGGCGAATGTAATAGCTGAGTTGGACGAAAACTCACTGTTTCATCTTGTATTGCATGAAAGCATGCTTTCTCAGAAAATAATTAACATTTTGGACGATTTTTAATTAATAAAAAAAAAATCTACCAGAAAAATAAAAATTCTGGTTTTAAGGTGCACAATTCCAGATATTTTGGTGACTTTTGGCCCAAATTCCATACTCTACATGCAGTGGTCTCCTCTGGATGCACAGAAACCCGGTCGGTTACCATACATCACATCTGTCTTTATTATACTGCTCAAAACAATTAAAGGATATTGAGGTTATGGATGGATCTTGCATCTGGGGAATTGATTAGTTGACTGATACATGATTGACAGATGTGGTTGGCTATATGAGAAAAAAATTACACATGTTTGGTAGAAAAAAAAATGCATCATTTTCAGTATTTGGGTACAAAAGAAAAAAAACGCAATTTGTGCATATGAAAAAAAAAGGATAGAAAAGGTGTTTCCTTCAAAGAAAATCGTTTTTAGTAAAGGGTATAATTTCTCCAAACAGCCAACAACGTTGAACACCTTTGAGGCATGGTGTCAATGAGGCTATTAATGAGGAGCTGGAGTGCTCTGTCCCACTCCTCCAGAAAAGATCTTTCCAGTTCTTGGAGAGTTTGTGGGGGTGGTAGGTGGCCAGCAACTTGTCTGCCTAGACTGTGCCAAACATCCTCTATCGGGTTCATATCTGGAAAACACGCTGGCCATTCCAGTCATATGATTCCTTCCCCGAAAAGGAAATCCTCCACCAAGTGAGCACAATGTGTCCCTCAATTGTTGTCCATTAACATGAAGTCATCTCCAATTGCTGCAGCATAGGGGACTATAATTGGTCTGAGGATCTCATCCCTATATCGTTGACCAGTCAGAGCTCCATTTCGAATGATGTGGAGGTCAGTGTACCCATCAATGGAGTTGCCAGCATGGACCATCACTCCTCCACCGCCAAATCTGACACTTCCTTGCATGAACACATGAGTGTTTCTAGTGCCACGTTCCTTCCAGATGAAAATACGCCTATTAACAGGATGAACAGAAAAATGGGGCTCATCAGAGAAAAGAATATTGCACCATTCGTTTCTCCTCCAGTTCACATGCTGTGTTACTCACTTCCTGCGGGCGCCACAGAGCCTTGCTGTTAATGTAACACATACCATTGGTCTACGAGCATATAGATCTACAGCGTGGAGCCAGTTTCGGACAGTTTGAGTCAAAACTGTGGTCCAGTAGCCAAGTAAAGGTGTTGTTGAAGAAGAGTGGTATTCATATTTCGGTGTCTCCGAGCGATTAGCGTTAAATATTGATCTTCATTGGGTGTTGTTGCACGTCTACAACCTTGCCCTGGTCTTTGGCCTGCATTGCCAGTCTCCAAAAATCAGTTTTAGATCCTGAAAATCACACTTTGTGAAACTCCAGTGGCTTCTGCTACTTTGGCTTGTGTATGACCCCTCTCTAACTGACCAACAACTCTCCAAGCTTCTGATTCGTTAAATGACTTTGTTGAGACATTGCATTCATCGAAACAAAGCACTACTTACTGAATGTTGATCATTGTTTTCCACTTTGTCTTTCAGTAAGTTGAAAGCCAAATTTCATTCGCTGCCACTAAAGTGTCATTTTTGATGTCAAACTCAAAATTTGCATTCCGAAGTTTGAAAATGAGAAAAATTTGCATTTGTGACTCTTTTCTTCCATTTTCTGCAAAAAAAATAATAATAATAATAATAATAATAATAATTGTGTATACATTTATTTTATATGAGATTGACAATATCCTTTAATTGTTTTGAGCAGTGTATTATAGATTGTTACAATGAGCTTATTTCTGTATAAATGTTTTTTTACATGTTAGAGTTGGGTGTATTCATACTCATATCTATAATCATACATAGATCATAATTATTCACTGCTGTATAAAATATAGCTAAAGACATAAATTACTTTTGTTTTGTATAAGATTTCAAAATGTTCCGTTCTATATTTTTTTACTTTTTTAATTGCTTCTTTTTTAGAAACACATACTCTGCTGAAGAAGCATGATCATTAGGGTGGAACTTAACTATATGGTGAAAATAAAACATTTTTATTTTGATATATAATAGTGAAATTTGCTTTGAATTCTTTTTGAATGTCTAAACTAACAGTTAAAAATTTTATGTAAATTCATTTGTTTTCCGCAGATGTGTCAAAATTTTATAATTTAATTATAAAGTAATTAAAAGTAAAAAACACAGATCTTAGCTCGTGTTTGCTTATGTTAAGCAAATGTTATAAAGAAATCACCATGAAGAGGTGGCTGCATATCGACTACCACCTTTTTTTTCTCCCCTTTGTTATATTAGCTAATTAACCTTCAGGCTTATAGGCCTTTAAAATGTTAAAAAATATAACACTGTGAGACTTCAACTTTCCCAAGATAAATCTATCTCTGGTTTCAGATCCAGACATGATAGATGCAGCTTCATGACACATTGACATATCTTTTCACTGTTTGAATGTGACAAGATAAACATTAAAAAAAAAAAAAATCAGGTATTTCTATATGGCTTTTATTCACTTCATCTGTCGTTAAATCTGACAAGAAAGGGAGTTCCAAAAATTTACAATCATTTCAATTTAGTAAATCTATGTACTCAGAAATTTCAAAATTAAAGGGTAGAACTTCAAAACTTAACATTTTTTTTTTTTTTTTTTTTAAATTAGACTTTAGATCTAGCCACAATTATTCTCCTATGCACAATTTCTCTAATATGTTGGCAGGAATCAGCTATCAGTGCCAAAATTGTATTTTCATAATTGCCAAAAAAGCCATTCTATTAAATGACTTGATAGATTGTGTCTGTGTGTTGTTTTTTTTTTAGGTACCTGGAACCTGGGACATTTAATCTTTTCCCCACAAATGAATAGATCCATCTTATCAAGAAGATTTTACTTTGATGTTGAACTGCATGTGACTATACATTTTAATAATATATTTTATAAGAACCTCTAAAATTTGAGAAGTTTTGCAGTACAGATATAAACACAAAATTATGTTGGCTGTTGTTAAATAGCAAGAGTAGACTTTTTTTCTAGGATTCCTCTTCACTGAATTTTGGGAAAATATGTCACTATACAAATTTTGAAGTCTATACTTTAAATCCACAAAATTAACTTGTGACAGTTGCGATTTAATTTTTTTTTTATTATTTAGAATTTTCATATCTTTACATTTTTAATTTTTTCCCTATTAGCTCAAAAAATCCTTTAGTACCAGGGGGATGTACAGAGGTATGTGCCGTATACCTTCTGACTATTTTTAAGAAGCTCCATATACCCTCTGTTTCTCAAATAAAGATAGAGTGTATACTCTAACCATACCCTTTGCTTAAAGTGTAAAACCTCTGCTTTTTTTATGACTACAACACTGGTTAGGACCCGTAATTTTGGTCATTGAGTTGTTGAAATAAGTGCCAAAACGGAAACTTATTTGCATGTAGTAAGCAAATTATTCATTGTAAAAGTATTTTTAGTCTAGTTTTGAATATTTTGATAACTGTAGATTTACATCTTGTATTGATGGCTCTGTCCCACTCAGTATGTTTCGATGAATTTGAAATGTCAATATTATTATTTTGAAAATACACCAAAATTCCATTGGCTGTATTATTGGCCGAGGAAGGCGTTACTGAAATATGATACTGAAATATTTTGATCATGGCTCTTGCACTAAAACCACATGTTCTTTCTTAATGATTTTTCTATATACTTTTTATCATTTGCTTCAGTAACTATGGTGTTACCTTTTCTGCCATCAAAATACAAGCCTTCTAAAATTTAACTCATCTCATCTTTTTTGCTGTTTCAAATTCTTTATTTATTTTTCTTTTTGTCTTCTTAAAGTCATTCTGTCAATAACTTTATTATCATCAGAAATAAGACCCATGTCTTCTAAGGTGGCATTTCCAATAATAGTTGCTAATTGAGGTAGGTGGTTGATTGTCAAATTCAGAATCAGCAGAATTACAAATTGTACCAATGTCATCCATTCCAGACTGTTTTCTTCAGATGGTGAATCATCCATCAAAATGTCACTTTTTTGTTTTAAAATCTTTTTTTCTTTTTTTGATAATTTTTCCCCCCTGTCTTTTGGCAATGTGCATAATTTTCATTGCAGTTTTTATTTATCCTATTACCCTCATCATTTTATCCCTTTGGTCTTTGAGAAAGTTATGTTCTTGTTTTAGTACACAAAATATTTTGGTGCATTTACCCAATGAAAAGTCTGTGAATCTATGAGCCATATATTTTTAATTGTATCAGCAAAAATTGAGATATATCAGAAACATTATGTTTCCGAATTCACTTGTCTGATTTTAAGTTAAACTAAATCCAAAAATAATGTATTTATAACATCTTCGTACCTTGACTAAAAAAGATAGTCTAAATTAAATGTTTTGGTTCACCAAATGCAAAATATTTTAACAAATATTTAATTCTAGGCATATTAGCAGACATTGTCACATTTGAAACTGTCTGTTTATTAATAAAAAAGAAAAGTGCCCAGCTAAACTGATGGCATTGAGCTCACAGACTATTCACACTAATTGTATGTTATACTCTTATTTTAAAGAATAATGCCCCTCAAAAAAATAAGTGAAGGGGAATTAGCCTCCGTTTCCCCCTTTATCCTTAACCAATGAATCCCCAAAACGAATCGGGGAAGCTCCTTAACATAATAAACCGATATACCAAATTTGGAGCAAATCGAATAATTCTGCATGAAAAACCCATTTATCTAAATTAAGGGGGATGGGCTAGCCCCCTTTTCCCCTTTATCCTTAACCAATGAACCTTCAAAACTAATCAGGGAAGTTCCTTAACATAATAAACCAGTATACCAAATTCGGAGCAAATTGAATAATTTTGCATGAAAAACCCATTTATCTGAATTAAGGGGAGTGGACTAGCCCCCCTTTTCCCCCTTTATTCTGAACCAATGAACCCCCAAAACTAATCAGGGAAGTTCCTTAACATAATAAATTGGTATACCAAATTCGGAGCAAATCGAATCATTCTGCATGAAAAACCCATTTATCTGAATTAAGAGGGGTGGACTAACCCCCCCCTTTTCCCCCTTTATCCCAATACAACCAATGAACCCTCAAAACTAATCAGGGAAGTTCCTTAACATAATAAACTGGTATATCAAATTTGGAGCAAATCGAATCATTCTGCATGAAAAACCCATTTATCTGAATTAAGGGGTTGGACTAACCCCCTTTTTCCCCTTTATCCTTAACCAATGAACTCCCAAAACTAATCAGGGAAGCGCCTTATCACAATGAACCTAGAAAAAAACCTTGAAGCAAATTGGATGTTTCTATCAAGAGTTATCGCATTACGTACGTACGTACATACAGAACGGGCAGGCACATTAGCTCTCAGGCTTTGATAGCCTGTGAGCTAAAAATGATTGAAAAAATTGATAAACATACAAACACTATTTTGCATACATTTACACTTTTGGACTAACCTGTCACAACTTTTACTAAAGTAAAACAGATGCACTGAGAGCCAACGGCCACTGCGCTGACCAAGGTCAAATATCGTTGCAGTGAAGTGACACCAGCTTTTGCATAGGATCCAAACTAAACTGTTCTCTAATTACAGGACTATAATAATTCTTTAATCTAACACTTCTTTATTCTTTGTTTTGCATAATATAAATTTATTTGATAAGCTTAAAATAGTCTTAATAAAATAGTTTTTTTTGTTTTTGTTTTTTTTTTAGAAAATCAGAGGCTTTGCAGTATTGGTAAATATATTTTGAAATTTAAAAGCTAAGTATTTTTGCTACATGGAGTTAAATAGAAAAATAATTTTCACTAAATAAAATTAAAAACTCCATTTTTAAGTTCCACTCTCATTATCATTTAATAATGAATGGAAAGCAAAGATTAAAATTTATTTGATAGTTGTCTTCAGGAAATTCATTAATATTTTAATTATAGTTTTTGAGGCCTGTTTTTGTTATTTACAGAAGTACTAAACGATTTTAAAGGATTCAATTTTATTTGCCTGTAATATTTGTTTTTTCAAACATTGTTGCGAGGGTATGTCAACTAAGTCTTATCTTTAGAGTGAATCTGAATACAGTCAACTCTTTGAAATTCATAAATTAAATTCTTAAATCTTCATAAATTAAAACTTAAACCCACTATCTGATAGGCTAGAATTATACAAGTTATGTACAAAGGTGTGTTTCTGCTGACAATATAAAATTTTAATAGTTTTACAACTTAATTATAAATTAATGCATTAATTTCAAGACTCTTTTCAATTTGTTTGCTGCAGGTGATAAACTGCCAAATATTCACTGTAATTCGTACAATTGTATGGGAGTTGAAAAAACAATGTATTTAATTATGTGCCAATAAACACTTGGCAAAATATGTCAAATTGCTTTAAAATGGTAACAATGAAACATTTTAAAGGCTAAAAAGTAGAAAATAAATTATAAATAAAAAATGAAGAGTAATATTTTCTTTTAAATATGCTTTTATCAGTTAATAGTTTAATATTAATTAATGTATGATTATAAGTTGAGAAATCAACATAGAGATCCTAAAAAGGTAGTTTAAATAATGTTTAATTTTTTCCCATGTTTCCTTATCTTAAAAAAGAAACGGAGTAAAAAATATATTTTTTGAAGTAAACTCACCAGCTAGCACTTTCTACCAAGTGTAAGAATATCAGTAAATTTTTCATAATCGAGTTTGATACAAATTCAAATTAATGTGTTGTAATGGAAATTTTGGGGGAAAAACATGAAATGCAGTCAAAAAAATAGGCAAGACTTTCAAGATGAACAGTGAATAGTTATAAAAGAGTGTTTTTTTAGAAAAACTATTTTTACTTTATTACTTTAGAAATGTAAGTTCATATTTGAAAATATTTCTATTTGTCAATGAAAATTTACAGGGATATAAACTGAATATGTATTAAGCATTTTAACAGTTAATTTATGTGAAGTTAAAAGAAAATCTAATTTCTGTTACAGTTTAAATTTTTATAAAATGTAACAAAATATTTTTGCGAAAACTTAAAGAGAAAATGGTAAACAAAAAAAAAAAAAAAAAAAAAAAAAAAAAAAGCAGACCTTTTAATTTCCACATTATTGTAAGAATTCTGAGACTTATCGGAAAATGACTCATTTTTGTGCAATTGTAAATAAAATTCTTGAAAATAATATATGAAATCCTTTTTTAAAAATAAAAATGACTGTTTTAATAACAGATTTTTGCCCTTTAGCCCCTTTAATAGTTTCACTGCTCAGTTTATCTGTGAAAATTAAAACAACTTATCTTTATGATGTAGGACAGGGACGGCGAACCTATGGCATGCATGCCATAAGTGGCACGCTGCAGATTATTTTTGGCACGGCATAGATTCAATTTCTACATAAAAATATAGTAGAACTTCACAAAATGCATTAATTAATCTATATCTCGTCTATGTTTATCTGAATTCGATTAGTTCGATTGGTAGTCATTGTCATACATATTGAAGAAACTGAAATATATCTCAATGTATCACAATCTAGCTCAATATTGGCTCCCAAAATTTTAAGAATACGAGAGAATTAGGAGATTATCGAAAAAGAAGGATTAAAAGACACTAAAAGCTGTAGATTCTGATGCTTGCTATTTAGACATTTTCTGGTGAATCATTCTTTTTGGAAATGAATAATGTGAAACATTCAAGTAAAAACATCTTTTTAAAGGAGTTCAACTCAACTTGCATTCTCTTAAAAATAACTAAGTATGAAACTGATATTAATTATTTGGCATGTAAGATGAGATGACAGAAATAATATTTAAAAAACAAATTTCTATAGTATAATATCAAATATTACCCATATTTTTTTTTATTCTAAAAACAAAATTTTAAGTAATTTTGATCCATTATTATTTGAACAATTGATTTTTTTTATTGCTGGCACATCATGGTCATGTAAAATATATTTTCGGAAAAATTTGGCACGCGGATGTGAAAAGGTTCGCCGTCCCTGGTGTAGAACTTTATTCTTAGTGTAGATTGAAAATAAAAGTAAAAAGTGCTTCTCTTTTAAAGAATCGTTGTAATATGTTTAATTTTTAATGGATGAAATTGCTGATATACTTTTACATACATCATATTCATCAATGGAAGCGTTGAGTCTTTCTATGTTTAGAGTTGATGGGGTTTTTTCTTTTCATTCTCTCCATGCAAAGAATGGGTTTACTGCTAGTAAGCAATAAAGGTAATTTGATAAAAGCGTTTTATAATCAAAATGAACAATGCTCAGTAAAACTTGCAATTTTTATTATTTTTATGCTTATGCTGTATGACTAATGTATGAAAGTAAGCTGTATATGTATTCATATTCATTTTAAAATGTTTATCTGCATTTATTTTTAAATTACTTCAGTTAAAATCTTAGTGATTCACAAAGGTCAATTTTTCTTTAGCAACCAACATTGATGCTATCTGTGGAGGTAGGAAATTTGAAGCATTATAATTCCTTTAAACTAATGTGTTAGTGTAGAATTGCCTTTATTTTAGCATGCATGTGATGAGTGACATTTCATATTTTATGATTTTATATTTTATTGCTTTTATTTTGTTTTGCTATGTTGTAAAAGCTGTGAATTTTTGTATTTATCCTTAAAAATGCACTTCAGTTTTTATCTTTATTTTCTTTTTAAAGCATGATCTTAAAATTCCGTGTATTTTGTATACTGAAGTATAAAAGTTATTTAGTTGCATTCAATGTTAGCAATTATTTGTTTTCTAACAAACAGATTTTTACTTAACTAATTATTTTGTTATAAATGTGATACTGAAATAAATTAGAATAGAATATTTCTAACATTTTTAAAATTTCTTTTGGCATAGCTGAATGATTTACAACCATTGCATAGTAAAAATAACAACTAATTCCTGCCTCCTTCCTCAATAAAAGTGTTTCACGAATTTTTCAATATTACTAGTTTCCTACTATTTTTTTATTTCTATCAGTAAAGTAGGATACAAATCATTTATCAATACACACTGAAAACTGTTATTGGAAAAAAATGGCTTCCTTATCAAAAGTTCATAAAGTACACATATGAAAAACTTTTCTAAAAATTATTATAACAATATTAACTTTGCAATTATCAAGTTCGGAAATATATAATTTATATTATATGAAATAATTTTTTTATTTCTTCATAAACACACAAATTGATTAACTTTTTCTTATTGCAATTTTTATGTATATATATAAATTCAAAGATATTTTTTAATTTTCTTTGTTCGAAATTTCCTGTAAATTTGAAAATATTATTTCAGCTTTGTAGAAAAGTTTGTATTGTGGTTTATCAATAAAAAATTCTATTGCAGGAAAGTTCAAAAGTATTTTATTTGTTGTTAAACCATGTACAATTTCAAATAGGATCACTGATGTAAATTTAGAAATTTTAATCCTAACTTTTCAGGAAGTATTAATAATGTTAATTTAATCTGATATTAAACACGTTAGTAACATTTTGTGAAACGTAATGTCTTTGAATGAAGCTTATCTGAAGGATTAAAATTAATGTCAGGTAAAAGACCTCCTTTGACTTTAAAGAAAAACAGGAAAAAGAAAACTTGATTTTAGTTTATGAAAAGTTGATAAGTGAATGAATGGCATTTTGAAGGATTCTTTCATCAGTTGGAGTAAAGTTCATTTCCACATTAAGGATAAATATAAGCTTTCAAAGAGATTTTAATTGTTTGGTATAATTAGGCATCTGCATCACTTTTGGCAAATTAGGAATCTGATTATTTATATGTATCTGATGCAGAAGCCTGAGAAATAATAACATTGTTAGTTTGAAAAAAGAAATGCTAATTAATAGACAATGTAATTGCCACCCATGCACAAAAAAAAAAAGGTTGTTATGAGATAGGGTGAAAAAAGACAGGTGTTATTTTTATCAAAGTAACTTTATCATCCATGAAATGTATTGGGTGAGTGCAAAAGTTTGTGAGGAGGTGCAATAGATGGCGTTAGAAGCGGCATAAAGTGTTGTCATTAATACTGCCATCTACGTAAGACAGATCATTGGAAAGGTGACGTGTGCAGCTTTCATTTCAAACAAAATAATTTGTGTAGATACAAAAAACTGCTTCGAGAAAGTTTACTTTCAAAATGAGTGTCGATAGGGTGCATTTACGGCATGTTATGCTTTACGAGTTTCGGAAGGGAATAAACGTTGCAGCAGTTGTAAAAAACATTCAAGAGGCTTATCAAGATCAAGCACCAGCTAAACGAGCTGTGGAAAAATGGTTTGCGAAATTTTGCCGCGGAGAGTTTAACCTTGAAGACGAGCCATGCTCAGGTCGACCTTCACACATTGATGACGATGTTGTGCATACTTTAGTTCAGAATACTCCGTGAATTTCAACAGAGGAAGTTGCTACAGCACTTAATGTTGACTGATCAACCGCTTTTCGGCATTTAAAAAACATGGGATTTGATTTGAAGCTCGATATATGGGTGCCCCATTTGCTGACCGAGAGGAACAAAATCGAGTGAATTTTGGCTGCCGTTTCTTTACTCGGGCGGCTCAAAAACGAGCCGTTTTTGGATCGATTAGTGACGGACGATGAGAAATGGGTCCTTTACAACAATGTTTAGCGCAAACGCACATGGAAACAGGCAGGTGAGCATGGTGACGCAATGGCAAAGGCCAGTTTGTACCCGATGAAGGTGATGCTCTGTGTTTGGTGGGATTGCAATGGCATAATTTATTTTGAGTTTCTCCCCGCTGGCCAAACGATTGATTCGGACAAGTACTGTCACCAATTAACCAATCTGAATCGAGAAATCAAACAGAAACGTCCGATTTTGTCAAATTGCAAAGTCTTTCATCACGACAACACCAGACTACACGTTTCGAAACAGATGCTGCACAAACTGAACAGCTTGAAATGGGATGTCCTAACTCATCCACCGTATTCTTCTGATATCGCACCATCTGATTATCACTTGTTCCAGTCATTGCAAAATCATTTAAATGGGAAAAAACTTGACTCTTTGGATGCCTTAAAAAAGTCATATCTTCGTTCTTCGAATCTAAACTGTGCCGTTTTTATGATCAGTATGCTGCCAGAATGTTGGAAACAGACTATAGAAAACGATGGAGCATATATCATTGATTGAATAAAGAACTTTGTTTGCCTAATCACTGTGTGACTTTTACTCTCTAACTCCGCATGAACTTTTGCACTCACCCGATTAAAGAACTTATTTTAACTTTTCTCAGGCCGCTTATAGCATTCTGTTTTATGGACAAATCTATGTTGACATTTAAAATTACTGCTTGGCTATTGAATTATATGATTGTGAAATTTAAAAATCAAGACTTTTGAAATGTCAAGATGAGCTTTTAATCAATTTAGGTGATAAGGGAAAAAAAAACTTCTTGATAGCACCATAAAATTAAGAAATGCGCAAGAACTTTGTTTTTTCTTGATGTGCAAAGGAGATATGCTATCACTTTGAAGGCAAACGCAAGACTGAAAGGGAAAGAGACGCATTAAAAAAAAATAGCCAATAGGAAAGCAGAAGGCATCAGTAATCACACAAGAACATTCCTCAATCAGAAGAAAACAGAAAGAAAGGAGGAATATGAAGCAAATTGAATAAAAATGAGTCAAAAAGTTAAAGGAAATTGCGAAAAATATAATATATAGATAATTAACAAAAAATAAATTTAATTAAAGAATTAAAGACAAAGTAGGTATAAAAAAATAAATTAATAAAAGTGAAAAAATAAATGATTGCAAATGAAAATAGAGATTAAAAATTAATAATGTATGTAAGTAAAAAATTGAATACCAAAATAATAATAGAATTGTTGAAACCACTTTTGACAGCAACAGATTTTAACTTGTTCAGGACCAGTATCTTTTACACAAATTTTATTAGTTTGGCACCACTTTTTGTTAATTATTTGACTTAACTTTATAAATCCCAAAAATAATGTAATTAAATCAATTTTACTTTTATTTTTTACTGGTTTCAAACTCAAGTGTTTTAAGCACTTTTTGAGGGTGCATAAATGAGCCCATGGTCCCAAATGGGTTAAGTAATAAAGTTCATCATTATATTCATTACTTAAAATTTGTTGCTGTCAAAAGAAATTCCAGTTTTGTTATCGATAATGTTGTGATTAAATTCAATAGGCCCTCTAGTAAATCTGCTCTTTCTAAATCTGTCAAAACGAAACCTGATAATTTGAGTCTTCTGTTTTTTTTGTTTTTTTTTTTACCTTCCTTTATATTTCAATTTTAATGTTTTCTTTAAACCTGTCAGTAAGTTTAAGTTTCCTCCACTAAGTCTCTTGTTCTTCATCTTATCAAATGAGGAATCTATAACGTTCCTTGTAGTAATTGTCAGTTATCTTATATAGGCCAAACTGAAAGAAATCCTGAAACCTGCATAAAAGAACACTCCTGTTATGTCTCTAATAAAGAAATTTCTAAATCTTATATTACACGTATTCTTGGGATTCTGGCCATAGTTTTAATTTTCAAATGCTAAAATTATCTTTAACGCCAATAGAACATCAGAAATGAATTTTCTGAAAAAATAGTTATTTATCTTAATAATGTGTGTGCGTTAATGAAAAATCTAATCCATCATATTCTCTGCAGCTTGAAAAAACTTGTTCAGTTCAACCGTATAATATTTAAAAATTATTATTATTATTATGGTATTTAATTATTTTAAATCTGTATTTAATTACATTTATTTATTGTTTATTATTATTTTTTTAATTAATTTTCATTTTATTATTATTTTTATACCTAATTTGTTTTTTAATTCTTTAATTAATTTTTTTTTGTTATATTTATAAATTTTTTGTAATTTTATTTAACTTTTCTGACTCTGTATTTATTCAATTTGTTTCATATTTCTTCTTCTGTTCTGTCTTCTTCTGATTGGTTAATGTGTTTGTGTGATTGGTTGATCCCTTCTGCTTTCCTATTGGCTGTTTTCTTTAACTTGTCTATTTCCTTTCCATTTCCTTTTAGTCTTGCTCCTGCCTTTAAAGTGATAGCACGTCTTCTTTGCACCTGAAGAACAAAAGAAAAACTTTTTTTTTTCTTAAGACTTTGTGCATGTCTTAATTTCATGGTGGTGTTATGAAGTTTTTTTTTTTTTTTTTTTTTTTTTTTTTCTGTCTTTATTGTATCACACTGGTTCAACATTTTAATTCAATTTAGATGATTTTTTAATTGGCTTTGAAACCCCATGAACATTTTGTTATACTGTACAGTGTTATAGTGTTATACAACAAGTATTTATTCACCATTTAAATCTTTAACTGTAGTTAATAAAGCTTAATTTAAAAAAGAATTTCATAGACTTTTTTGTAACTTAAAAGAAAGAGTTTAATTAGATATTGTTTAAATATTTTTATAAACCACAAAGTAATGAATCTAATAACAAGAATATTTTTTAATGTAATAATTATACAAATGATGTACTTTTAAAAGTTGTGTCATAATGTATTTTTTATTTTCCTTAAAATGCTTTTCGATTTTATAGTATACATACAGACAATAAATTAGATTTTATGCAATAATCAGGCAGTGACTGTAATAGTTTTCTCAAAAGTTTAGGCACAAAAAGAAAGTGTTATTTATTAAATAATAGTACAAAGTTAAACAAAAACATATTTATACATTAGATTCTGTAAAATTATTCAAATAAATCATATCAAAATGAATAAATGGGTATATTATCATAAAATTTGATTTTAAAAAAATCATAAAAGTTTATAACTATACAGTGTCTCAAAAGTTTAGGCACAAGGGAGAAAAATACATCATTTAATACTTTTACATAATACTATTCATTAATAGTATTTCCCTTGTTTCAGATAACTTCAAATAATCATGTTTCCATTGAATGAATTAGTTTTTTGAAATATTACTGATGGCAGAGACTACCATGCTTTTTCAAGGCTCACTTTTAGTTCTTTAGTAGAGACATGTTGTTTTCCATTCTCATACTCTTCATGAGTTAAGATACCCCAAATGTTCTCAATTAGGTTTAAGTATGGGATTATAGCTGACCAATCTAAAATGTTAGCATTTTGGGCAGAAGTCTACTGTTTTGTAGCATGTGAGTTATGGATTGGAGCATTGTTGTGCTCAAATCTCTGCTCAGGAGCCCTAGTATCACCAAATGAATGTGGATGTTGCTCTAGTGTCTCTTGATACTTTGTTGAATTTTGTTTTCCAAGGAGGAATACCAGGCAGGTTTGGCCATTAAACCCCCCCCCCTCTCCTCCACCATCAGAGACTTACCGCCTTGTCATTTACTGAAGAAAGTATGTGGCTGTTTCTTTAGGTCATGCTAGTAACAATTTCAGCCATCAGGATTATCCAGATTCCACTTCTTTTTGTCACTGAATGAGCCACTTGTCTCTGTACAACATGTTTTTTCAAGTCAAATCTATTCTGACATGTTTATGGTGTGGAGTTATGCACAGTTTGCTAGATTTCTTGATAAAGCCATATTTAATGGATTAAATCTTAATTAATTTATTAAATCATAAATTACCTTTATTTTATTATAGTTATCATTTTTTTTTTTTTCTGTACCGTTTCAGCTGTAACCTTAAAAGTACACTGATTACCTATCATATTCATTTGTTTCTACAATTTCTTGTATTAAATTTTTCAAAAGGAATTCCATTTATTTCAGTTTTGTTAATATCTTTTCTCACAAATTTACTTGTATGTTTTCATGTTATGTTGATATTTATTTTATAACTGCTTTTACAGCTCAAACCAGAAGTATGGAAAACTGCAGTTGGCATGGTTTATTTCTTCAGTGTTACATGGATAACTGCAATAGTAATGGTTATTGTACATGATCGTGTACCTGACATGCAGACATATCCACCTCTACCAGACATATTTTTAGACAACATTCCATATATGCCTTGGGCATTTAGTATGTGTGAACTAACGGGCATAATTTTGTTTCTTATTTGGATGGCAATTTTATTTTTTCATAAACATAGGTAAGTAAGATAAGTAAAATGTTATTTGTTTTGAATATTTAACAGTTCTGCTTTTGTATTTATGTTTAAGTTTACTATTAATTCCCTTACTGTTGGAAAATATTTAGGTGCTTAATTTAACTTAAGTGCATTATAATCAGCTCAAATGCAATTAAAAGAACTTTATACTAGTGATGGGCGATTTCGATTTTTTAAATCTATTTAATCAATACTATGGCCAACTCGATTTAATCGATACTATGAATTTTTTAATCGATGTCTCTAAGACAAAATAAGGTATAATTATCAAGTAGGAGCTTGGTGCAATATAATAAAAGCATAAAAAATAGCAACGTTAAAAGCACCAAAATTTTAAATTCTGAGCATACCGGTTTCGGTAGCATATAGCATACCTTCCTCAGTGCCTCAGTCCTCAGTGCCTTCCTCAGTCAAGGCACTGAGGAAGGTATGCTATATGCTACCGAAACCGGTATGCTTAGAATTGAAAATTTTGGTGCTTTTAACAAAATAAGGTAATATCATTTTCATTTTCCTTCAAAAATTGAAGATAAAGTAGTTGGATGTGCCAATCCCAAAACTTTCATCTGCCTCATAAATGTTAAAACTTCAAAATTCGCTATCACAGTGTAAAATTTAAATAACCTATGCGCATCATGAGAATTCAAAAAGCATAGTTTCGTTGAAGTATGTGCATTTTAAAAGAAAATATAAGCATTGCATTTTCCTAACAAATCATTGAATTTCGGCCCACACCTTCTTAAGCTAATGTCAGACGAATGTCTTTTTGCACGCTTTTTTCGCTCTTACGCCATTCCTATACCTTTGCTAGCATGTGTAGGGATGGTGTAAGAGTGAAAAAAAAGCATGCAAAAAGACGTTCGTTTGATATTAGCCTAGATGTCTGCAACGGAAAATCCCAATTCAAAGAGCATAAAAGCGACGGCTGTTGGGCAGTATACACCCAAGCCTAATAAGGATCTATTTATCTGAAAGTGTAACAGAATATGAAGTTTGATTAAATTCTGTGCATTAGTTTTGAGATATGGCTATCATGAATATCATGCAAAAAAAAGTATAGCAGTGCAGCCTGTTACATGATTAACATGAAAAACTCAGGAACAACTTATGTCAATGACACATAATATTAAGTTTGATGAAATTCCGGTCATTACTTCTGGAGATATTATCGCTAATATCGTGTAAATTCTGAAAAACAGTGTTAAATTCAGGGGCTGGTACAGGTGGACAACCCCCTCCCCCGGAACATTGAAATGTCCCTCATGAAGATTTGAAATTTTATGCTTAATGGACAAAAGTCCAATTTCCAAGTCTTTTTTTTTTCTTTCTAGGTTCAGTGTTGAATGGCGGGTTGATTTCTTGACTGCTCCGGTCGGGATTGGGGGAGGGGGGGGGGATATCTTAGAGCATAAAATCTCAAAACTTTTGGGAGGGGCATTCCAATGTTCCCCTGGGTCACCCCCTGAATTCAATACTAGGTTAAATCATTATACTTTTGTTTAGAAGCCTAGTTATTCGTGTTACTAGTTTATTATGTTGTATTTTTCAAGTTCGTCCCTTCTAATCCTCCCCCCCCCCCCCCCTTCCTCGCCAATCTTAATTTACAGGGCCGTTCAAAATATGCATGCTACTTTTAAAATGTCCAATTCTCGTTCTATTTTATTATAAATCCACATTTTGAAACCTTGACCAAAGATACAAACGGTGGGAGGTCACCCCTCCCACCGTTTGGACTTACCTGTCCCCCGGGGGGCATTTTTATTGTTTCTTCCAAACCATCTCGTGTAACATATTGTTGGAAAGCTTTTAATGTCCTCTTTTATTTTCTGTCCCCCCCCCCCCCCCCATAGTTACACGCTCTTGGTACTTTTTAGCTCACAGGCTGTCAAAGCCTGAGATCTAATGTGCCCATCGGTTTTGTATGTATATGTATGTATGTACGTAACGCGATAATTCTTGATAGAAATATCCGATTTGCTTCAATTTTTTTTCTATGTTCATTCTGCTAAGACACTTCCCTGATTAGTTTTGTGGGTTCATTGGTTAAGTATAAAGGGGGGAACGGGGGCTAATCCACCCCCCTTAACTTAGATAAATGGGTTTTTCATGCAGAATTATCAGATTTTCTTCAAATTTTGGTATACCGGTCAGTGGCGCAGCCAGAATTCGGTTCTAGGGGGGGTTTTGGATTTTTTGATAAAGGTGTTCGCCGGTTATTTGAATCACCGGTTAATATAATCTGCCTTTTTAATGAATCAAATCATAATGCTTTTTACCCGCAGTTACATTGGTTGTGTTTCATTTAAACAGCGTTTACAATATTAGAGTTAGAAAACATAAAATGCACCAATGAAATAACCCCAAACTAGGGTAGATTTATAAAAAGCGTTTAAAGATGATGAGGCAAACTTTAAAGAGTTGTATAAGTGTACAGTGAGGCAAATAATTTTTGCATAGAAAATAACAGAATTCCAATCCACTTGTTCAACCAAAAATACACAGGATTTCATTGCAAGACAATTTCGAATTCTTGTTTTTAACTTTAATAATAATGAAGCCATTTTAACAAAATTTTCAATATACTTACCGTGCTTTTGTCAAATGTAACAACATCACGAAAATTGGTGGAATTTATCATCATTTACGTCCAATGAGTGCTCAGTTAGGTAATCCCTATTTTGGAATGTAGTTTATATTAAACATGGTATTTTATTGGTTTTTTTTATTATGCACTTCCAGTACTTTACATGACATCGAATTTGTCATTAAGTAACTTAAATCTGTTGAAAATTTCGCTAAAACATCTTTATTATTGTTAAAGTTCTCTAAAAATATCCGGGTTCAAACTGAAGTCCTACCTGTACTAATATTATAAAGAAGTAACTTTTTTTTGTAGGGGCTACTTTTGGAACTACCAAACGGATTTAAAAAGATAATCGGTCGTGTGGGAACTTAACTCGCATACAAAGGGTTCCATACAAAATATCAGAACTGTTCAAAGATAATATTTACTTGCGTACATATAACAATACCACATGCCATAATTTAATTCTACTGGAATGAAAACTGATGAATATTTCTCCCTCTAAAACACAGACTTTGTACAAAGTTTAAACTTGGTAGAGAACCAACCACGTTTCGGAAAGAGGTCGCGGAGATTCTCACGAAAAGTTACTTGTAAATCATATTTCATGTAATAGTGGACAATTTTAAAGGAATAAAAAAAGGTACGCTTAATAAAGTAAAAATTTTCTATTCATTTTAAAAAATAAAAGCATATTCAGACATAATTATTGAAATGATTTCTAATCGAAAAAATTTTTTCCTTATAAATGATTTATTTATTGAATTATAAGCAATTTTTGTCTCGAAATTACTGACTTTTAATTTCTTGGAATTATTATATGAATTATCTTTTTAATGTTTGCCTTCAATAATTGAATTCAGTTGGAATAAAAAGTGCTTATCCCTATGTTTCACCTTACCTAAAACAAAGATCTTATACAAAGTTTAAACTAGGCACTGTCACTGTGCCAAGCACGCTTCGAAAGGAGGTCACAAGGTAGCAACACTGTTTTGATCCGTACCGTTGTTTTCTACATGGGTTTTTAATTAATATCTCGGCAAATTACAGACACATTTTTTCGAAAATCATTACCGACAATCCTTGGAAGATTCTACGTCGCTTAGGTACACCGAGTGCCCTCAACTCAATTCCGATTTTACTTTTTAAGCGTAGAGTGGAACCTTAATAATAATGGCAAAATGATGGTAACTATCTCCGTTTCAACATAAGCTATATTTTACATCGGTAAAACAACGGCTAGAAACATGGAATTTGCCATGGTTGTTAATTTAGAGACTTAAATGCATGCTCTGAACAGTTTTTTTTTTTTTAAATTCGAAATTTTAAAGGGTGCAAGAGCAAAAAAAAAAAAAAAAAAACTTTCTAAAATTGCGATTTGTGTGATACATTTTGTATAGAAGGTAATCTGGCATGGTGATAACTTTTGGGATGTATAAATGCTCAAGAACGGTTCCTAAAAAAATTCAATTTAAAAAGGATGAAATGAGCGGAAAACGGTCTGAAATGATCTAAAGCTAATGTCAGACGGACGTCTTTTTGCACGCTTTTTTACTTCCATATTATCCCTACACAATGCTATCAGCATTATATAGCCTTAATTATGATTTATTAGGTATTGTTAGAGCTAGATACATTAAGATTGGCATGGCTGTTACTCTAGAAACGTAAATGATCACCAAGAACAGTTTTCCAAAAATTCGAAATTAAAAGGATGCAAGAGCAAAAAACGTTCTAAAACTGCGGTTTGTGCGATATACACTATATGGCATCAAAAGGTGACCAGTCACTTGCGATTATAGACGTTTTGTTAAATATCTAGAAAAATGCATGAGGAATTAACCTGAAACTGCAGGTGTGTAAACAGTATAGTATAGGTCATATTTCCGCGAAGATTTTTTTCCCCTAAACCCCATAGGGGACCGTCAACAAATTGAAAAGGAACTAATATCTTTTGGATAATTCTGTAAAAACTAATGTAGCAAAAACCTTCATATTCAAGATTATTAATAAATGGCTTATTGTAATATACTGTGTTCATTTTTATGAAGCTAGCATGTATACTCGTAGAGAAATTAAGGTTTTTATAAAAACAGTCCCATATTTCGCCAAGTTTTTTGCTTATAATTTGCGAAGTTCTTAATATAAAAAAAGTTCTTTTCAGAAAATATGACAAACAACATTGTACATAATAATCTGCAATCAGAATAGAAAATAATAAAAATTGGATGAAAAATGAGGAGGTTTATTAAAAAATGTTTCACTGCGCATGCTCGAATGCAATCAAAATATAATGTGCATAATGTATTAGCTAATTATATAGAGCAAGTTTTGTGATAGTCTCAAAATCATAGAATGAAAATTCTGAAAATTGTCGTCGATAGAATAAGCTCGAAATCCGTTGTTCTCAAAAAGAAGCAGAAAGATGGGGGTTTGTATCAAATATCTGTTGATTAGTGCCAAGATAGCGTACACAATATTGCACGTACCACTATATTTGGATACAACCCCTCATCTTTTTGCTTCCTTTTGGGAACAATGGATTTCGAGCTTATTCTATTGACGATAATTTTCAAGCTATGATTTTAAGACTTTTAGAAAACTTGCTCTATATAATTAGCTAATACATTATGCACATTATATTTTGATTGCATTCGCGCATGCGCAGTGAAATATTTTTTAGTAAACCTACTCATTTTTCATTCAATTTTTATTATTTTTTAATTCTGATTGCTGGGTATTATGTACAATGTTGTTTGTCATATTTTCTGAAAAGAACTTTTTTTTATAATAAGAACTCTGCAAATTATAAGCAAAAAACTTGGTGAAATTTGGGACTGTTTTTATAAAAACCTTAATTTCTCTACGAGTATACATGCTATTCTCATAAAAATGAACACAGCATATTACAATAAGCCACTTATTAATAATCTCGAGTTTGAACGCTTTTGCTACATTAGTTTTTACAGGGTTATCCAAAAGATATTCGTTCTTTTTCAATTTGTTGACGGTCCCCTATGGGGTTTCGGGAAAAAAATCTTCGCGGAAATATATGACCTATACTATACTATTTACTCACCTGCAGTTTCAGGTTAATTCCTCGTGTATTTTTCTAGATATTTAACAAAACGTCTAAAATTGCAAGTGACCGGTCACCTTCGGACATATAGTGTAGTTGGTATAAAAGCTTGGTTTTTGACATGGTGGTTACTTTTAAGGTATAATGATATTGAGAATGATAAAAAATAATGAGAATATTCCATAATATATTCAAGTAACCGTTTTCTATAATAGCGAGTGACTATAAAGCTAAAACTGCAGATTTTTAACAATGTGCTTATTAATTTAAATTAATGCATGATTAGCATAAAATTGTGTATAATTATATTTTATACAGTCTAAGAAAATGTTTTACATTTAACCCCTCTCTTTTCAAAATCCATACTCACAGACATATTATCTATAACTCTATGAAATTACAATAAAAGCTTCTTTCCTACGTGACACGGGTGGCAATGCTTCTCCGAGAGTAAGCACCATTACTCGTTGCTACATTACTAACTAATGAAATACATTCTTTAAATTTGTGTACAGATCTCCTAAGGAGCAAATATGTTCGAAAGACACACTGATTGCAATAATTTGTTCAATCACAATCAAAAACAGCTTTTTACAACTTTATAGTTACTACTTTTTTAATTCTTATTTTACAAAGATTTTTACTGGAGTGCGTAAAAAGATTTAGCGTAAAAGTCTTAGATATAATTGAGAGCAAAAAGCGTAAAACAGGGCGTTTGAAACTAAGAGAGATCTGCAAAGTGTATATTTCATGTTTTTTCTGAAATTCGATGGTCTATTATTGTTTCGAACATGGAACAAAGGCAGAAGTGCAATTAAGAAATGGCCCATTGTATAATACTTAAACTCAAAGCGTCTGTGTGGCAGGAAATGACCATTCTTTTAGCATAAGACGTCTCGAAAAAGTGATTTAGTCCAAATAACCAATTTTCACAAAACCAATGCATGTAATATGCGCTTTCACAGTTTTAAGTAGAATTTTCGCCGTTTAATTGAATCACTTTGTTGAATAGACTTTGATTTCTCAAAGCGGCGGATTTCGAAAAACACCAAAACGTTTAAATATTAATTTTGGTTTTGATTCTTATAAGAGGCAATTATAGTAATTTTTCTTAGCTCCGGGGGGGGGTTTTAACCCCCAAACCCCTCCCGTGGCTGCGCCACTGATACCGGTTAATTTTGATAACGAATTTCTCTGATTACATTTGAAGGTTCCTTGTTATAGTCTAAAGGAGTGGGGACGAGGGGATAATACCCTCCCTAATTTAGATAGATGGGTTTTGCTATCCGATTTACTTCAAATTTGGTATAACAGTTTATTCTGATAAGGCGCTTCCCTAATTAGATTTGGAAGTTCATTGGTTAAATATGAAGGGGGAACGGGGGTTAATACCCCCTTAATTTAGATAAATGGGTTTTTCTATCCGATTTGCTTCAAATTTGGTATACCAATTTATTTCGATAAGGCGCTTCCCTGATGATATTCGGAGGGCCGTTGGTTAAGTATAAAGAGGGGAAACGGGGAGGGGCAATTCCACCCCGCCCCTTAGTTTTTTTTTCGAAGGGCATTATTCTTTGAAATAAGAGCATAATATACAGTTAGCGTGAATAGCCTGTGAGCTCAATGCGATCAGTTTAACTGGGCACTTTTCTTTTTAGCTCACAGGCTATCAAAGCCTGAGAGCTAATGTGCCCGCAGTTTCTGTATGTATGTATGTATGTACGTACATACGTAACGCGATAACTCTCGATAGAAATATCCGATTTGCTTCAAATTTTTTTTTCTAGGTTCATTCTGCTAAGACGCTTCCCTGATTAGTTTTCTGGGTTCATTGTTTAAGCATAAAGGAGGGGGGTACAGGGGCTATCCCCTCCCCCACACTTAGATAAATGGGTTTTTCATGCAGAATTATCAGATTTGCTTCAATTTTGGTATACCGGTTAATTCTGATAAGACGCTTCCCGGATTAAATTTGGAGGTTCATTGTTTAAGTATAAAGGGAGGAACAGGGGCTAACCCCCCTTAATTTACATATATGGGTTTTTCTATCTGATTTGCTTCAAATTTGGTAACCAGTTTATTCTGATAAAGCGCTTCCCTGATGAGATTTGGAGGCTTATTATTTAAGTATAGAGATGTGACGGGGGGGGGGGCTGATTCCCCCTTAATTTATTTTACGAAAGGCATTCTTTGAAGTAAGAGTATAAAATACAATTAGTATGAATAGATTGTGAGCTCAGTGCCATCAGTTTAACTCGATACTTTTCATTTTTATTTATTATTGTTTCAGTGAGTGCACTCTGCATGTCAGCGAATCAGTCAATAACTGTTTATAGTTTTTAGATTACTGCTGGGGAAAAAAAAAAAAAAAAAACATCAAGGAATATACTTTTATTTATTTGTTAACCAGAGAAAAGTATGTTATTTCATTGTTAATGGCTCTAGGATGAGATTTTTTTTTTTCTTAACAGCTGAAAATTTGGTAAACATTAAAAAGAAAGATATTTATAAACTGTAAATGAGATAAGGAGATATATATTTTAAAAAGGGAAAGAAATTTTAGTTAACACTAGAACGGCGGGAAAATCTTACCTACTGGAACGGCGGGAAGGGGTCATTTTGACCCCTCGATGAAAATACTGAAATAACAACTCTAAAACAATTTTAAATGCCATACATTGGCAAAAATATGTAATTTCCGTGTATTTCATAATTTATATTTAATATTACTCGATAATTTATTGAATTTTAGAAGTACTGTATATGTAACGCCTACATGGCGATTAATTGGATCATACTGCAACTACTCAAAAAGCTCATTAATTTGATATAAAAATCGATTTAAAATTAATGTTTTCACAAATTGAAACTAATGTTAACTAAAATAAAACACAATTTATAAAATAATATATATATATATTTTCAACTAACTTATTCGCCGAAAGATTCACTCTCTAAATCCATAAATGAGAAATTTGTTCTGTTGTTTCCGTTATTTCATTATAAGTGTAGCTGAATGGTTAATATGTTAAGCATTCTGTTTTAATTTTATTTAATGCTTATAATACTCCAAATTGTGCACACGTATTAGGAATTAATTCAGTTGTAACAAAAAAATAGCAATTTTTCCAGTACATTTTCTGCACACAACTTTGGAACATGGTGCGCAAAATTCTTGAGATTTGTTTCCATTGCATGTGCTTGACATTTTTTCTCTTCATATCTATTTTATTTTCGTGTCTTTTTTTTTTCTGAAGACTCAGAAAAGATCTTTGGGAGTTTTGAAACCATAAGATCCATTCTGAACACATCCCCTAAATTTAATAGAAAATCTCTTCTACTGATAGGCTTGCCCGTTACACTTTTATAAATTATCCAGATGTTTAAAGCTGCATGATCCAAAATATTGAAAAAGATACCGGGTGTCCCAAAAAGGACTGACTGATTTTAAAATTCAATAACTTGCAAACGGTGACAGATATTTAAAAAATTCTTGCATTAGGGTTATGCATAAGGTCAAAAGTTTTTTTACAGTGATTTTCAATTTTAGTTCGAATTACAAACAATAGATGGCGCTGCGATCAATAGACGCTGAATTCAGGCTCGATTTTTGGTACTTCGTGGCCCGGATAATACATTTCCATCTCCTTTTTCAGCATGGAACAAGAGAAAGGACGAGAAATCGAGCCTGTATTTAGCGACTATTGCTTACAGCGCCATCTATTGTTTGTAATTCGAACTAAAATTGAAAATCACTGTAAAAAAACTTTTGACCTTATGCATAACCCTCCTGCAAGAATTTTTTAAATATCTGTCACCGTTTGCAAGTTATTGAATTTTAAAATCAGTCAGTCCTTTTTGGGACACCCGGTATGTACAGGCTATCGTCTAGAAGCCGATTTCACGGAGTATTTTCGGCACATCTGATCATGGATATCCACACCATACTTCGTTGCGTTGTAATATTTTATTGAATCGGGGAACTTCTTGAGACCGTCTTCAGTTTTTATAGTAGAATGTAATGAATTCAGTAGAAAAATACTTTGTTTTCTTTTGGCTTGATAGATGGTAAGTGTCATATTATCACATTCCACTATATTCGATGAATAAAGAGTACTGCGCATATTTTTCAATGATATAGGAATTTCTCTTCTGTTCTTTTTCATTGTGCAACCAAAGTTGTATTTTTAGCTTTTAGCATTTCTGCTAATTTGATGCTAGTAAAATAGCTATCTGTCGTAATATTCCTCCCTTCGTATAGATGAGGATCTTTTAATTTCATGACAACATTTTCCTATAAACGTAATTAAGGATTGGCTGTTTCATCTTTTTCTAGATAAATAAATTCATTCAAGAGGTATTTATTATCAACGTCCACAGATCACCAAAATTTTATTCCAAATTTATCCAATTTATTTGGCATATATTGCGTAAATTTATAAATATCCTGAGATTGGGAACAATTGTTCATCAACTGTCGGTAGCATGTTTTGCAATTTTCAATAACTTTATTCCACATTTCAGATGCAAGAGCAAATTTATCAGTCTGTAGTCTGATAAATTGATTGATTAGTCTGCTAGATCTCGTTGTCTTTTCATCAAACCTAAAAAATCTTTTTCTTTCTTTGAATCTATCTCTTGAGATAGTTTCTTTGCAAAATAGTATTCCTCATGCCTTGGACGACAATGAATTAAAATCTAAACCCTTTTTTTTTATTGCTTCACGAACATATAGAACAGCAACAAAAGCAACTTCGAGTACAAAGAGTATTTTACTAAAAGGGTCAAAATGACCCCCGTCCGCCATTCTAGGAATACAAGTCAATATTTCAAAAACTAACAAATCTAGAAAACTGAATTTTTTTTTAGAAATATATGTTATCTATTTAGGAAAAGTCAAAAATTTTCAAATGATTTCGCCCAAGCAAACAAAAGTAATCAACGGGCGAAAGTACTCAGGTGTCAAAATGACCCCTCCCGCCGTTCTAGTGTTAAATATATTATTAAAAGGAGAATTTTGATTATTAACTGGGGGATAATTAGCATGTGATGATTGGTTAATTACATTCATCACAGCTATTTTAAAAGAAGATTTGCAATATTTGCATTTCCCCCACACTTATAGGAGACCCTAAAAAGACTGAAAAACCATTTAACTTTTTAAATAAATTTAGAGCTTTCAAAATTTCGCTCATCTGCGTATTTTTAAGAAGAATGACGTTCATAGGAAGTAAGTCCCCATCTGTTTGGTTGAAGAAAATAAGAGTTAGAGTAGAAAGTACATCTTTTCCGGATGACAAAAAAAATCATTTCTTTCTTTTTTTTATCTGACCGAGATCTTTTTTAAAGATAAATTTAAATATAATATAAATTATTATCAAAATTACATCTTAAAAATAATAATTTTAAAAGTTAAAAAACCTTATTATTTGACTCAAAGGTCTGTAGTAGCTTACTTCTGGGCCGCTAACATTGTCTAGGGCCCCCATAAATGGAGGTGAGGGGTGAGAGATAGTCGTTACGGCCCTGTTGATTTGCTACGTTTTGGAATTACTATTTTTCAGCTTATCTGTGTGAATCTGTGAACATCGAAATATCGATTCTAGAATTTAGGAATCGATTCTTATTGCGATCGATTCTGTTTTATACGATGTCGATTTTAATCGATTCTCAAATTTTCCAGAATCGCTCATCACTACTTTATACTATGCATATAACTTCAAAATAATGCCAAGTATAGGCCTTGGTTTTAAAATTACTACTAATCTTCTGTACTAACAAAACTAAGTGGTTCAAAACATAAACAAAAAACTTGCACTCATTCACATATCATGAATTTTAGATGAAAAAGCATAATTCATACTAAATTTCTTGATATGAGCACATAGGGTCACAGGATAACTGCGATAAAAATTTAAAAAATCCTTGCTGACTCTGAGAGTAATTACCAAAGGTTAATTAATGAAGTTAATATTAATTTTTGTAGTGGGCCGGGACAGGGCAAATTTTGTTTCCTGTGAGTCGGGCCTGGAAATTTCGGCCCGTGCAGACCTCTAATTCTTATTATTCTTATGAATAGTTTTAATAATACTTGCTGCTTGCTTCCGCTTTTACTTTTCTTTTTAACGTGTTCATTTTTATTTTACTGTTATTATTGTTGTTGTTTGTTCGTTTATTAATAGAGTATTTGTAAAATTTGTTACTTTACATTATTTTAATTATAAAATGTCGTATAAAGCATTATCTCTATCCACGTTTTACATGGAGAAAGGTAAAGTCCTGCAAGTAAAAGAATAAATAGCCAGTATTTTTTTTTTTATCCTGCTTTTGAAATAATAAATTTATAGCAAATTGGAGCTACATAAGAATGAAAGAATGACATCGGCTGATTGTAAAATTATTACTTTTTTCCCCCTTATATCGTTACTAAACAGATATTGGAACTAGCATCCTGCCATTTTTTTCTTTCAGTAATTAATACTAAATTATTAATTATCATTTTAGTAATTAAAGCATAAAACTGTATGTTATGTTTCTAATTAGAGAGCCAATTGTTTAATAATTATTAAGAGGCTACTTCGCTCATGAAAACACCCGCTTGCTAATCTTAATCCTATAGAAAAAAAATTTAAAAATATCTCATTTGCATTTCAGTATTTTAATTATAATAATGCATTTGATAATTAATACTGCATTTGATAGCTGCGGTGGATTTTCACAAAGACCCTTTTTCACTTTCTTGATTTTGTTTAGAGGCTTTTTTTACTAGGTTAATTTCACTTTCGAAACCAGTTCTGAAAATCAAAGACCCCTCCCCCCCCCCCCTCAAAAATAAATAAATAAAATAAATAATAAATAAAAATCGAAAAGTAAAAAAGGTTCTTTGTAAAGGTCGACCCAGCTATCCAATGCAAAAGAAAAAAAAAATAATTTAAAATACTAAAATGCGAAAGGGATATTAAAAATAAATTCTTCCATAGGATTAACATTAGCGTGAGTGAAGTAGCCCCTCAACTTTAAGCAGTGTTAACAATTTAATATTAAATGCAGTGTTTTTAATTATTTTAATAAATGCAAATATCTGTAATATTTAATATAGTTTTCCATATTTATTATAAAATGTTTATGTACATAATGTTATTATATATTACTAACTAATGAAATTACTCATTTGCAGTTTGTCATTTTTGTAATTTCTAACTAATAATTATAATTTTATTATTTAAAGCATAAAAACATAGATTATATTAGCAATTAGAGATGTAATTGTTTTGGAAACATAAAATTCTTGGTAACAGTTCTGTATTTTAAAGCGGGGGGGGGGGGGGGGGGGGGTAGAATCATAAAAACTTTATTTAAATTTTAAAAAATTCTGATTTTAATGAAAAAAATTCAGATTATTTTGATTTTTTTTTTTTTTAAATAATGACTTTTTTACTGCCTGTAATTATATGTACATTAAAGATGAGACAGGCTCAGTCTGAGGGTGTGAGACCTAGCCTTTTCCAAATTTCTGCCAGTGGTTTGGTACAAATAACAAATTTTCTGTTTTAAATAGATTTTCAGATAATTTGGTTTTAATCGTTTAACCCAATATAGGTAAGGCTGTCCTGTCTTCAGTAAAATTCATTCGGAATTCGTATAGTGATTTTTAAAAATCTTCTCTTTTTTTTTAATGCGATTTTTAGAATTTCTTACTTTTTGCAGTAAGTTTTTGACATTTGTAAGAGGTATTTCAAATTTGGAGCTTAAGTATAGGAAATTTTGTCCTCAGCAATTTAAAATTTTTAGAGAATTTTCAAGGTGATCGATCTTTTGCATTCCGATGTGATTTTTTTTACATTTCTGCATGGAATTCGACTTAAATTTTTTAGCTTACTACAGTAATTTTTGCCATCTTTTCAATAAAGTTTTTCCGGAATTCGTGCAACTTTTTTTTTTTTAATTTTTTGCGATTTTTAGATATTTTTTGCATTTTGTGGGCTGGGCAACAACGGGCGGGTCATCTAATATAATATGAAATAGTGTTGAAATCAATTTAAAAAATGGTAAAAGTAAGAAAAGAATAATATTCGGAAAAGAATAACATTCGTTATTTTAACCCTCCGAGCATCTTGAGGGCTTTCCTACATTTTCGTAAAAATGCTTGTAAAAATAATCTTAATTAAAATTTTCTTTCCCTGTTTGTTTCTAAAATACATTTCATGCCCATTTATTTGATAGACATCTTGAAATACAATTCTGTTGAAAATATTTTTGTCTACAACATGTTAAAGTTGTTTGGGGAAACAGAAAAATACATCCGAACCACTCAGAGGGTTAATAAATGTTTATATACGCATTATATTTTTTCCGCCAAAATGGCATTTTTCCTTGTTTATTAGTAATCCTCTTCTGTGAAATGGACTATAGAAAGTTTCATATTGTGCTCATGAATGCACATTTTTTTTTTTTTTTCATGGCAGAAACCTATAATCTTGAAATTAGGGCACTTCATCCCATTCCATGGACAGAAGGTGTCAAATGTTTACATTTTTTAAAAATGCAATAGAAAACAGAGAAATATATAATTAATGTATATTATTTACTATATAAACTAAACTAATTTATCCACAAAATGAACAAAAATAAAATACATACATTGCATATGACATGTATTGCTTTTGTTGACAGCTGACTTTGTTTACCAAAATATATGATGGAAAAGTAAACAAGTAATTTCCGGCCTATAATCTGCGGCGGCGTATAACCCGCAGCCGCAATTTTTAGCCTTTATAAAAAAATTTCAGCAGATAATACGCACCGGCGTATAATCCACACTATTGGCATTCCTGTTTTACGGCTTTAAATTTATTTTCTGACCAAATACGAAATTATTTAAATATTTTTAAAGATATCTATCATAATTTATTTATTTATTTTTATTTATTCATTTATTTTTCCTTTATTTTATTTTTTATTAAAAGTTTATTTGTTTTTATCTCTGCACAGTGTTTTAATCCAGTAAATCCTAACATACCAGCAATAAGATGAGATTGCTATCTAAAATTATTTATAACATATGAAATGATTTAATTAAATAAAATTTTATAAAGCATATTTATAAAAAACAGATATTCAGTAAAATTTTATAAAGCATATTACAGGAAGATCTATTGCATAGAAAAGAAAGAATATACGTGCAATTGAGCAAGCACTTCAATTGTGCCATCTGTCGGAGAAATAATAAGGCAAAAAACTCATCTTGGAATATGCACTTATACCAAATATGGATTTGAGACAAGACTAATATATCATAAGTTATATATAAAAAAAAAAAAAAAAAATTATAAAAAGTAAAAAATATATGAAAAATATTTAAATATTATACTAGGTATTTAACAAATAATTGAAAAAATACAAACGAAAATAAGAGCAATTTTTTTAGTAATGTTTTGCAAGATAGCTATCATATTTTCTATCCTTTTTTTTTTTTTTTTTTTTTTTCCATAATTTCTATCTCATGTAAAAGTCTTATTTTTCATAAAAATTCATTTAGATGTTTTATCTCTACACAGATCTAGTTCTATACTGTGTTTTCTTTTTGATTCCATATAACCATTCCAGTATATTAATAAAAGGATTTCAAGCTAAAATTATTTATAATATATGAAGTGATTTAATTAAACAAATAATTAAAATTATATAAATAAACAGATACTTTATAAAATTTTATAAAGCATATTTATAATTAAACAGAACGATCTATTATATTATTATTACTATAATTGGGAGCGAAGCTCCGGACGTGAAGTGTATAGCTAAATTTGAAAATACGAGCAATTGAACAAATATTTCAGTTCTGCCATCTATTGGAGAAATAACAAAACATAAAAACTGAATTTAGATTTTCACCAAATACGGTTTTTAGAGGTATGAATCTAATCAATTTATCAGTTTTAAAAAATATCCATGAAACATAGAACATATATGAAAAATATTAAATATCATGTAGTTATTTAATAATTTGAAACTTACTTTAAATAGCAACAGGCAAATAAATTGAAACTTACTTTGAATAGCAATCGGCAATTGATGGAAAAAATAATAAGAAAAAAATAATAATAAAGCAGAATAATAAGCAATGCTAATACTAAATATTTTATTGCGCTCCTTCGGATGAAAACCCACTAAATTCGGAATCTGAATCGGATACAAATAAGCTTAAAAAATCATCATTATTTAATTCGGAGTTCTCATCTTCAGCATCGGATTCAGGGTCTTCTATGTTTCCGTTTTTTTGTTCAATAATGCTGCATTTTTGGAAACAATTTCTAATCGTCGATTCAGTTACATCATCCCATGCTTGCTTTACCCATCTGCAAACTTCTGAATATGCAGCCCGACGTTGTTTTCCGCTTTTTGTATAAGTATGAATGCCACTGGACATCCATTGCTCCCAATGATATCTTACTTTAGACTTAAAAGACCTATTTATGCCCAGATCTAATGGTTGTAATTTTTTTGTCAATCCTCCAGGAATAATGGACAGCTTTGCACCGGATGTTTTGCATGCACTTTTAACTGTTTCTTTTAAATGTGCTCTCATAGAGTCCATTATCAAAAGAGCTCGGGGTTTGAATAGACGATTTTTTCTTTTGAACCACACGCTATTTATCCATGATATCATTGTTTCTTCATTCATCCACCCCTTCTGATTACATCTAACTTCCAATCCTTTCGGAAAATGTTCTTTCGGAATGGTCAGTCTTTTAAATATTACCATAGGAGGGAGTTTTTCTCCACTTGCTGAACATGACAACACAACGGTAAAAGATGTCTTTTCATTACCAGTTGTGCAAATTGGGACACTTGTCGTTCCCTCAGTTTCTACAGTTCGTGTTGGAGGGCAGTCAAAGCTGAGAGGAATCTCATCCATATTGAATATTTCATTTTCAGTAAATTTATATTGCTGCATAATTTTTCTCGAATGCTGCAAAAAACATTCAGCTTTTTCCTGCCAATCATTAGGCAATTTTTGGCCTATCGTCGTTCTACTTCTTACCACTAAATGACGTCTCTTCATAAATCGGTAACACCAAGTAGCACCACCTTGAAAGTTCTCTAAATTTCTTTCGCGGGCCATTGCTTTAGCTTTCAGCCTAATTTTAACTGTTGATATCGCTGATCCCTTCGCTCTCTCCTCTGTAATCCAGTGATAGAGATCCTCCTCCAAAGATGGCCAAGACGGATTTCCATATCTATCAGATTGCCGTTTCTTATTGCAACTTTCCAAATCTTTTTTGTTTTTTCTCCACAATCGAATATTAGATTCATCAATATTATATTCATGGCCCGTTGCTCTGTTTCCATTCTTCTCTGCATATTCCACAACTTTTAGCTTAAATTCGGCGGTATAACTCGCACGTTTTTTGCAAGACATGTTTTCACGCTATCACTAGATTAAAAAAATGGCGATTGTGGAAAAAAGCGTTTATTGTTCAAAAATCCAGTTCTTTCTTGAGTAAGCTTGCTCTTGCAGAGCATGCGCGTAATGAGTATCAAGTGTACGTAAGCAGGCAGCCAGATTAAGCGATTGTTTGGTGCTGCCATCTATTGGAAAAGTAACAAACCAAACATGCTAAAATTGTTCGTTTTTTTTTAAACTGGAAAAAAAAATTATCAGGTAACCCGCAGCGGCAGATTATCCGCATCGCAAAATTTTGCACTTTTTTGACAGATAATCCGCGGATTATAGGCCGGAAATTACGGTACATTGAATCTCTAATCATGGTATATGGGGAAATGTTTTTTATTAAGAACAGTACTATTCTGTTGGAAAATGAGCTGTATGTAATGTTACATGTAATTAATAAATTACAATCTTTTAAACTGTAATTGAGTTTGAACGTGATACTTTTTTACTAGTATATCTACTATGAATATGAAATTTACTTTTCTGTTTAAAAATCTGGCATGATAGTGTTTCTGACTCTCTCAAAACAATTGATATAATAGTAATAATTCTAATAAATTCTAGACGTTAGTTAAAAGCTGTTGAGGTTCCCCCTCTTTTTTAAAAAAATAGCATCGAGTAAAATGCTGGTTATTTGTTTAAATTCAGAGCAAATATACATCCATATGTTTGAAAGAACATATTTTTAAATTATATTATAAAGCAAAAATGTGTCCCTGAGTAACGCTGATGGTCATATTGATAATGACTTAAACAATCCCTTTTGCTTTTGATACAAATTTATTAACTTTTAAAAATTTAACAGTTTCAATTTTTGCACTTTCAAATAGGGGGAAAATGTACTTTCAAATGCAATTTGTTTCAAACTATATCCCAATGATTTTTTGTGTTTTTTAAATAATTTTCAAGCATGATTTTTCAAAAATTCTATCTTTATCGATTGCAACCTGATTACAAAAAACTAACCCATTTGTTTTTAAAACATTATAAATAGTTCAGCACTTGTCTCCAGCTAATATTCCATAGTGGAACTAAAACTTCATCAATAAATTAAAAAACAAGTAAAATGCAAATTTTAAAATATGTAATTAAATTATGCACTCAAACACTGAAATAATGATAATCAAAAAGTCTGTTGTAAAAGCAAATTCTTTGCAATGATCTTTGACATGCGACTAATACCAAAGTATCATTTTGAATAAATGTCAAAACTTTATTTGGATACATAATTAATATTTTTCATATAAAAATGCTTTTTGGTGTTGTAAATGTACAATCTGAAAAAATATATTAAATGTAAAAAATCTTATAGAATTTTCAATTAAAATGGTTTTAACCTATATTTTGTACACTCGTCAGTATGTTCTATAACACAAGAAGCTTGGGTTGGATCCTCTTTTTTTATTAAAATAAATATAGCTGTTTCATATTCAAGGCTGGAGTAGCACAGTTGAAGTTTTTTCCAACAGAGCGAAAAATGTCCAGACCAGGGATCGAACCTGGATACTTGGCGTGCCGTGCCAATGCCTTACCTGTTAGACTATCCAGACCGATACCTGGCTGACATAATTCACTCTTATTAGTTGGACTTGGCTGTGAACTGCAGCGCTAGTTTCATTCATGCGAGCTATAACTATAGCATTTACATGATGAAACTACTTTAACACGGAATATTCGTTCCCTTCATTATAAATATAGCTGTTTATTAGTCTATGCATGTAATAAAATAGTTACAAATAGTTGTGGAAAAAAATACATAAATAATTAATTAGAGATAAAAAAAATGAAGACTAAGACTTCTTGTAAATTTGTCAAATTATGATAATTTGCTTTTTTGGGATTGAAGACCTTTACTAAATAAATTTTGTTTGTGTATTTCTCAATAGTTAATTAGATATTCATCATCTTTGTTTTCAATATAAAGTATTTATAAATACACAAGCTCTGTCACTTAAAAAAAAAAAAAAAAAAGTAATATATTGAATGATTATTATTAATGTATGGTCTTCTTTATAGCTTATAATTTTCTTTTCTTTTACTGTTATTTTAGGTTTATTCTTCTAAGAAGAATGTTTTCATTGTTTGGATCAGTATTTCTTTTACGTTGCATAACCATGATTATCACATCATTATCTGTCCCTGGCAAGCATTTAGAATGCAAAGCAAGGGTAAGATTTTAATTGCATATAAACTATTACACCTAACTGCTTGTTATCCTAGAATATTTGCTTATCAATTTTCTTTATTCGTTAATAACTGTTGCTCATGACTTTGTTTTTGTAAAATTCAAAGATAAACTAAAATTATTAATTAAGCAAAATTTTTATTGACTGAAAAATATTTAACTAAATGTCTATTGTGCCTTCTAATAAATTATATTTCTGGTGTTTCCTTTTGTCATATATTTGCTTTTCAAGTTTAAATATTAGTTGCATCTGCATGATTTTTTCAATTGCTCAGTCTGTTTTTACTTTTAGTTATTAATTTTATAATGTGCTTAAAAATCTTGTACATTTTACCTTAAGGCACATATACCCTTTGGTTAAGCATAAGATAGACTAGAGATGCATAGAGGCTGTACATATATAATGTTATCACTTTAGAGAGGAGGGGTGTCTGGCACTTGATATTGTAAGATATCGCTAGGGGATGAGAGTTGTCTTTTGATATTATCATTTTTGATCCAACTAAAATTTTCTTTTTTTGGTAATTTTTTTTTTTATTATTAAAAGCATTGAATGATTATAAAATCATTTCTAAAATATGGAATATCCCAACTTTCACCATTCCTATTCTTCTGCAACGTATTGTAATTCGTTGTTAAAGAAACCAGGTTCGAAATGATACTTGTTATGTTTAACTAGTAAAATATATGTTTTATTGACATTTACTATATCATGTTCCCTACTTAAAATCAAGTGTGAAATATTTATATTTTGTTTACAGAGACACTCAAAATAATTTAAATATATTATGATGTATAGGTGCTAATTGTTTTAAGTACATTTTAATGATGTTACACGACTTAAAACACAAAAAAAAAATTGATATGCCTACAAAATGTTTCATATAAAAATAAAGTGGACAACACTTATCATTCATTTATTGGGATACACAAAAGAACTTGATTGCATTAATATTTGTAGGCAGTAATTGTTTAAAATGCCCTTTACATAATTAATATACATTATTCAGGTTTTCATTAAAATCTTTCATATAAAAAATAGTGCATGTAACTTTAAATTTTATTTTATAAAGCAGAACAAAAGAATTCAGATGTATTGTCATCCATTACAGGAAGTGGGTTTTGAAGCTTAAATAAATTTTAATATGTTATGGGGATATGAAATATATTCTATAGATTATATTCAGAGCTTCTTAAAAGAATTCAATTTAATTAACTTCTACTGATGGGAACTTGTGATGTTACATTTTCAACTGTGATATGCATTTCTCAGAAACTTTTCTGTACTATGAAATATGAGTGCAACATGAATAAACTTATGTACAGAGCTACACAAAAAGATATAGATATGTTGCCATCTGCGGATGAAAACTGCAGGAAAAGCGTTTTCAGTTGTGTTCTGTGTTTCCTAGTTTAATTATATTTTAGTACTCTATGTGGTATGTACAAAAATCTATGGACCACATATGGGCAGTAATTGCTGAAAATCTGTTTCAACTATGTTATGTGATTTTTATGTTATTTAAACATCCTCCTTTCTTCATATAAGAAAATAAGTTTCATAATAGTATTATGATTGTGTTGAAAAGTGTTTCATAACCTATATATGATTTTCCTTTTATCTTGTTTATAAACAGACTTATGATAGGTTTGCTCATAAAGCAAATATTCCAACCTGAATATTTTCCCCATTCTTAAGAATTCTATTTTTTGTCCTTTCCTCATTCATTAAATGTAAGTATTAACTTTGCATAGAAGTGCCAAAAGCTAGCTTGTAAAGAGACATATTTCTGTTAAGTACTAACAAGCCGGCAATTTAAGTACACCAGTTAATTAAAGCTATTAATATTCATATGAATCATAGATATTTATTTCTATTCTATCTTATTTTTTAAATATTGTTTCCTTGTTAACTTGGATAATCAATAACACAATTTATTATTCAAGCTGCCTTATCTATATTAGTTATATATCTATAGGAAGGTCTTTTTTCCATATATCAGAAGCTAATAACCAAAATTTAATGTTAGCTAGTTTAAAAATAAGATAATTAAAAATAAAGCAATAATTATTTGGATGAATTTTAATTTATTGTGTCCAAAATATTAATAATTCTTATTCATCACATAGTTGATATTCATGTAATTCAGCACTGTACTATATTTGAATTTTCTAATCTCATTTCTCCGAGTATAATGTTAATAAGATTTTGTGTGTCTATTGAGCAAAATCCTTAAATTCAACTGTGTAATTGTTCTATTTTTGTTTTTAGAAAGGAAAGAATTATCAGTGTTGTTATTTAAGTATCTATAAATTTTTCAGTCATATGGTGAATGGCGTGATAAAGTCCGTACTGCTTTTCTCATTTGGCTGGGAGGTGGAATGTCCATACAAGGTGTTAGAACATGTGGTGATTACATGTTTAGTGGACATACTGTTGCTCTGACCTTGCTGAACTTTTTTATAACTGAATGTGAGTATTTTTTTAAATAGCTATTCATTAATATTTTTTATTGAAATCATTCCTATTTGACCATTTCTTTTTGCAAATTTCTATGGCATTATTATATATCTGAATATGAATTACTTGATTTCAAATGAAAATCAAATTTCAATTTTTTTTTTTTTTTTTTTGCTTAAAAGGCGCAAAGACCAACTTAGTGAAAAATATTCCATGCCGGGAATCGAACCCGGGTCATCAGTATAGCGCACTGACGTTCTACCGTTAAACCACATGGAACAATACCCAGCCTGGAACTTCTCACTATTACAAGTTGGCAAGGCTACAAACGCAGCACAAGATGGAATATTTTCCGTGAGCCACCAACATGGGGCAAACACAGACACTTAATTAAATCCAGCATCAATGAATCTATATTAATATTTGGAAATTTTTCCAGAGAGAAACATTCGCCTTGAATACAATATTTCAAATGAAAATCAAATTTCATTTTTTTTTTTTTTTTTTTTTTTTTTTTTTAGCTTAAAAGGCGCAAAGACCAACTTAGTGAAAAATATTCCATGCCGGGAATCGAACCCGGGTCATCAGTATAGCGCACTGACGTTCTTGCCCCATGTTGGTGGCTCACGGAAAATATTCCATCTTGTGCTGCGTTTGTAGCCTTGCTAACTTGTAATAGTGAGAAGTTCCAGGCTGGGTATCGTTCCATGTGGTTTAGCGGTAGAACGTCAGTGCGCTATACTGATCGATTCGATGGTTCGATTCCCGGCCTGGAATATTTTTCACTAAGTTGGTCTTTGCGCCTTTTAAGCCAAAAAAAAAATTTGAAATTTGATTTTCATTTGAAATATTGTATTCAAGGCGAATGTTTCTCTCTGGAAAAATTTCCAAATATTAATATGAATTACTTGAGTTAATAAATTTTAAACTATTCCATAGGCATATCTTTTTTGTATAAATCCGCTTCTGTATTTTTAATGATTTATCATACTTTTTGCTAAAGAGTAAAATAATTTTCTTTGTTACCCCCCCCCCCCCCCCTTTTTTTTAAACAAAAATGCACTGTTTTCTAAAATTGCATTAAAAAAATCTCCTAAATGAAGTTTATATAAGTTGGAAAAATCAATCTACATCTAAGCTTAAAACACAAAATATTTTTTTTTTTTTTTTATCATTTCGTATGTATAACTATTCATCTTTTTTTTTTCTTTCTTTCTCTAAAAGTTGCATAATGAATTCGCATCTTTAAATCTATTCTACATCAATTTTTTTTTTTAAATTGTAATAAAGATTTTTTTAATTTGTCGATAAATTCATTTCATATTGGATTTGAAGATATTAAAAATTCTACACTTAAGCGTTTGTTAATTTTTGTATGACTATTCTTTAAATGAGTATACTATTTAAATTATATTTTTGTATGTTATGATTCATATTATAATAAAATCTGCTGAAATGAAATAAAAAAAGACTGAAAAAAATTTCATTTAAAGAATGTTTGTGAGTTAGCAAGTATAGTTTTTTTTTTTTTTTTTTTTTTTTTTTTTCAGTAGTATAGGTATTTTATTTTTTGCTATTAACATTAAATTTTCCACTTAAAATAGGATTCTGATATGTACCTTTTACATTTTTTTCAGTTTTTAACTGTTTTTGAAACACATCAAAGAGCTATTACAAGTTCTTTTGAATGCTATTAAAAAGTTATAAAAAATAATAAGTAAACAAGTTAGATTTCATTAAATTTAACACGATTATCTCAACTTGGTAAATAAATCACACAATTTGTAATTTTTAAACTGAGTGAAAAAGTGTCCAGAGCCTGGTTGAAATTCTGGCCTGGGCATTTTTTCACTCAGTTGAAAAAATTACAAATTGTATGATTTATTTACCAATTGGAATAATTGTGTTAAATGAATGAAGTGTAATTATATGGAATTATCCCTTTGATTACAATAAAATGCAGACTTGATACCAGAAAAAATTACGACTTTCTCTTAAAAAAATAGTTATATTGAAAAAAAAAAACTTATTTACATGCTATATACATGAAGACATCACTCACACAAATACATCTTAATTTGTAATTTATTGTCGTTAAAACATTCTATGTCTTTTTACTACATTATTCCGTCTATACCTCCTCATTCCAGCACTAACACTCTAATTCTAAAGTTCTTCCAGTCACTTCAGTTTATCTCTCGCAGCGTGTCTGTCGCCGACAGTCATTTGTTGCGCGCATGTGTTGCCGCTGTCAGCATCAGAGTAGCTTTACAGCGGAGTTGTGATCTAAACTCTTGGCGGCGCTTTTTAAGCTGGCTCTGTGGGGTTTTGCAAATTCCACAGCTCGGCCGTCCTTCTAGACATTCGTCCTCGAATGCATCCTGGACCGCTGGAAACAGCAGCTGGATCACCTGGAAAGATAAAGAAAAAAAAAACAGCAGCATCCAAAGTTCTATTTTGAAAAAAAGTCAATTAAAATCCTTCATCAAGTTTTAAATTATTTCTTGAAAAAAATCTTCTTATTTTGTTTTATGTCTCTTCGTCGTTCTTCCTTCTTACGTCTTATCCGTCTTCCCTTTTCTTTCGTCTTTCCGTCTTCTTTTACCTTACATCTTTTTGTCTTCTTTTACCTTACGTCTTTTTGTCTTCCTTTTTCTTATGTCTTTTCGTCTTTTTTTTTTTTTTTCGTTCCTTCGGGATTAATTTTGTCAAAATCGTTTAAAGTCAGTCCGATGGTGTGTCGTAGTTGGGGTAGTGTCATAATCGGTGAAATTCTTTTTTTTTTCGATGTCAAGCTTCATCCGTCCACGGCTTCATGTACTCGGTGCAAGTACTAGTGACCATTGGACCTTCATTAAATCCAACTTTCTTTACATCGTAGGTGTCGTTATTTTTTACTTTTATGACTTTGTAAGGACCTAAATATTTTGATTTTAACTTCAAACCTGGACCTTGTTGTGTGCGTTTTATAGCAACCATATCATTAAGCTTAAATTTGTTAGGTTTTTTTCGTCTGAGATTATAAGTTTTACGGTTCTCTTCTTGGACTTTTAAAATTTGTTTTTTAGCGTCTTTTCTCAATTCTTCACGATTATTAATAAAATCAGATTGTATTTCAGCGTTCAAAAGGCTAGTAATCTCGATGTTATTTTTTAGTTTCATTTTAGTACCAAACATCAGCTCAAAAGGTGTTGTATTAATACTTCTCTGAAAGGAATTTATTACTTGTTGGACATCGCTTACATGTGTATACCACTTCGTAGGATTATTTACAGATAATTTAGACAAAACAGATATTATGACCAAATTTAGGCGTTCGACTTGGCCGTTAGCTCTTGGTAACCTTGGTAATCTGGGTATGTTTAATATTTTCTCTGATGCAATAATCTTCAAAAGCTTTAGAGGTAAAGGCAGGACCTTTATCTGAAATTATGTGAAATGGACTTCCAAAGACAGTCTTTTGGATTTCTAATTTAGAAATTACTTCTGCAGTGTCGGTAGATTTTGTGGGATACAACCAAACAAATTTTGTGAATGCGTCAATGACCGAAAAAATATGTTTGTAATTTTTATTCGTGTTCTCCAATGGACCTAAGTGATCAACATGATACGTATGTAACGGAGTTTCTTCTTTTTCTATCGGGTGTAGCAAACCTTCTTGTTTACCAGATTTTCGATGTATTAAAATACAGGGAACACAATTTGATATACATTTCTCGATTTTTTGTTTAACTTTGGGGATGTAAAAATCATTCTCTAAATTTTTTTCTGTTCGTGCGACTGCGTAATGACCTTTTTCGTGAGTGGCCTTAATTATATTCATTTGCATTTCATCCGGTACAACTAACAAATCATTACCATTAACACATTTATAAAGAACATCATTTTTAACTAAATAATCATCATAAGATTTTACTTTTAGAATTTCTTTTATGATTTTAATATGTTCGTCAGTTTCTTGAGCTTGGATAATTTTTAAAGTTAAGCTATCTTGGATTACCATACAAATAGGATATCTGCTTCAACATGCCTCATACTAGTACTGTGTCAGTCATTTTAAATGCATTACAGTCGGTTACAATTTTAAATGGAATGCCTAGCACATATATTCTAAACTTTTTCAAGGCTTCAATTACAGCTAAGACTTCTAATTCATAGCTAGTATACTTTCGTTCAGCTTCGGTTGTTTTTTTACTGCCAAAATAAACTGGATGAAATTGATTATCTACTGCCGATTGTTGCATTAATACAACTCCATAGCCATCTATACATGGCATCACAATGGATTTCGGTCGCGCTTTTGGGATTGTAAATTGAAAGTACTGGTTCTGACGACAAAATGCGTTTGAGTTCGTTAAAAGCTTTTCGTTTTTCTACATCAAACTTAAATTTAGAATCTTTTCTTAACAGGTCACTTAACGGTTTAGCTATAACTGAATAATTTCTTATAAACTTTCGAAAGTATCCTATCAATCCTAAATAACTTTGAATATCTTTGGTACACTTTGGTTCAGGAAAATTTATTACTGCTTTTGTTTTCAGTGGGGAGGGACACAATTTACCATTTGTGATTCTATACCCTAAAAAATCAGTCTCATGCTTCAAAAAGTTGAATTTTTTAAGATTTAATTCCAACCCGTATTCCAATGCAGTTTGAAGAACAAGTTTTAATTTTTCTAGACCTTCAGCTTCATTTTTGGTGGGTATTATTATGTCATCCATATAAATGACTACAGTGTGATCTTTTAATAGGTTTTGAAATACATTATAAATATATTTTTGAAAAACACTAGGGCTATTGGACAGCCTGAATGGACACTTTAAAAATTCGTACTGTCCTTCATGAGTGACAAAAGAGGTGTATTTCTGTAAGTCTTCTTCAACCTCAACATGAAAAAAACTGTTTTTTAAATCTATGATTGTAAATACCTCAGCAGAGTGTAATTGATCTATAACATCATCTATTACTGGTAATGGAAAATGTTCACGCACTGTCTTCTTGTTAAGACGTCTGTAATCAAAAAAAAGTCTTATTGTATTATCTTTTTTCTTAACCAACACAACCGGCGATGAAAAATTAGAAGAACTCTTCCGAATGATTCCCTGAGCTAGCCACTCCTCAATTTTGTCTTCGACTATTTTTTTTTTCCTCACATGGCGGTAATTTTCGAGGGGAAAAACAAACTGGGATTTCATCAGTTAAATTAATTTTCATTTTAACATCTACAATTTTAGTTTTAATTGGCACATAATTCTCAATTAAAGAGGATAATTCTGAATGTAAATTTTTGTCAACAATGTGACTTAAATCAAATTTTGGCTCATCTAGAACATTTACAATGTTAACTAAAAAGTCATTAGACTGAACTTCCGTTTTAAACAATTTCACTTCATTCTCAGAAATAGTTAATGTACCTTGATGAATAACATCAGTGCCAATAATTAAATCGAAATTAATGTAACTGTCATTAACGTCAAAAATGTCAACTTTAAATTTCGAATTATCAACTTCAATTTCTGAATCGAAATAACCATCTAGCTTAATTGAGGTTTTCCCTAAACCGGTCAAAGTGATACCCGTAGGTTTTAATTCCACAAAGTTCTTCAAATTATCATAAACACTTTTCTTTAACAGAGTCTTTTGACTACCAGTATCTATCAAGGAGGTTAAATGTAAAGAATAAAGCTTTACCTCTTTTAGAATTAAATCTTGGGATGTAATATTGTTAACTTGTGGCTGAGCGTTTTTAATATTTGTATCTTTCGATTTATTACACTGAAATGATTTGTGACCATAACCGTTACAAGAGAAACTAAGGGGCCCTCTATCTTTATTAACGCAGTTAATGCTTTTATGATTATTCTCGCTACAATTATAACAGCACATATTTGACTTTACAGGCTTAAATCTGTTCTTAACTTCAACTTCGGATTTAATTTTATGCTTAATTCCTTCATGTTTATTAGATTTTGCATTTTCATACTCCGACCGTAACTTCTCATAGACTTTTAATTTTTGTTTAAATTCTAAAATCGATTGACATCCATACAATATTTTTTTTCTAAAAACAGGGTCGCGTATACCATTTATAACATACTGCATCAACGCGGAATCCTCAATATTACCACTTGAACCTAACTGCTTCATAACTAAGAAATACTCTTCAAGCGTTTCATTTTCATGTAACTTTCGTTTATTTAACAAATGATGTAACTCCGCAGAATTATTAGTAGTGCTAAATTCAGCAATCAAAAGTTGCTTCAATTTCTCATATGAATTTATATGTAATTCGGTCTGAATCAACAATTTAGCTTTTCCTCTTAAGGATCTTTTTACAAAAATAAACTTATGCAATTATGACAGATTAAATATATTAGTGACGTCATCAAAGTTATTCAACCATACATTTATATCCTGACATGCACTACCATCAAACGGAGGTACAACATTTTCAATATCACTAAAATTAATAGTTGATGGCACAAAACTTTGAACTGGAAATTGCTTGTTTTTATCCAAATTTGATGATTCCACGTCATTACTTGCTGAACTATTATTTAAAGGTACTTCGTGTTCTGAATCTGCGTCACTGTCGTTCTGAACATAAGCTTGTAGCAAGCTTAAATCCGATAAATAAGTAACTAATCGCGTCGTAAGATCAATTAAAGATCCTTCATTCGAAATGCAAAGTACATTACAAATTGTAATTAAATCATTCAGAGAAAAATCCGCTTGACTTTTTGTTACTTTGCTTTTAAATTCGGAACTATCGGTTTGATAACCAAAACCAGAAAATTCTGATGGCACAAAACTTTGAACTGGAAATTGCTTGTTTTTATCCAAATTTGATGATTCCACGTCATTACTTGCTGAACTATTATTTAAAGGTACTTCGTGTTCTGAATCTGCGTCACTGTCGTTCTGAACATAAGCTTGTAGCAAGCTTAAATCCGATAAATAAGTAACTAATCGCGTCGTAAGATCAATTAAAGATCCTTCATTCGAAATGCAAAGTACATTACAAATTGTAATTAAATCATTCAGAGAAAAATCCGCTTAACTTTTTGTTACTTTGCTTTTAAATTCTGAACTATCGGTTTGTAAAAACAGGGTCGGGTATACCATTTATAACATACTGCATCAACGCGGAATCCTCAATATTACCACTTGAACCTAACTGCTTCATAACTAAGAAATACTCTTCAAGCGTTTCATTTTCATGTAACTTTCGTTTATTTAACAAATGATGTAACTCCGCAGAATTATTAGTAGTGCTAAATTCAGCAATCAAAAGTTGCTTCAATTTCTCATATGAATTTATATGTAATTCAGTCTGAACCAACAATTTAGCTTTTCCTCTTAAGGATCTTTTTACAAAAATAAACTTATGCAATTATGACAGATTAAATATATTAGTGACGTCATCAAAGTTATTCAACCATACATTTATATCCTGACATGCACTACCATCAAACGGAGGTACAACATTTTCAATATCACTAAAATTAATAGTTGATGGCACAAAACTTTGAACTGGAAATTGCTTGTTTTTATCCAAATTTGATGATTCCACGTCATTACTTGCTGAACTATTATTCAAAGGTACTTCGTGTTCTGAATCTGCGTCACTGTCGTTCTGAACATAAGCTTGTAGCAAGCTTAAATCCGATAAATAAGTAACTAATCGCGCCGTAAGATCAATTAAAGATCCTTCATTCGAAATGCAAAGTACATTACAAATTGTAATTAAATCATTCAGAGAAAAATCCGCTTGACTTTTTGTTACTTTGCTTTTAAATTCGGAACTATCGGTTTGATAACCAAAACCAGAAAATTCTGATGGCACAAAACTTTGAACTGGAAATTGCTTGTTTTTATCCAAATTTGATGATTCCACGTCATTACTTGCTGAACTATTATTTAAAGGTACTTTGTGTTCTGAATCTGCGTCACTGTCGTTCTGAACATAAGCTTGTAGCAAGCTTAAATCCGATAAATAAGTAACTAATCGCATCGTAAGATCAATTAAAGATCCTTCATTCGAAATGCAAAGTACATTACAAATTGTAATTAAATCATTCAGAGAAAAATCCGCTTGACTTTTTGTTACTTTGCTTTTAAATTCGGAACTATCGGTTTGATAACCAAAACCAGAAAATTCTGATGGCACAAAACTTTGAACTGGAAATTGCTTGTTTTTATCCAAATTTGATGATTCCACGTCATTACTTGCTGAACTATTATTTAAAGGTACTTCGTGTTCTGAATCTGCGTCACTGTCGTTCTGAACATAAGCTTGTAGCAAGCTTAAATCCGATAAATAAGTAACTAATCGCATCGTAAGATCAATTAAAGATCCTTCATTCGAAATGCAAAGTACATTACAAATTGTAATTAAATCATTCAGAGAAAAATCCGCTTGACTTTTTGTTACTTTGCTTTTAAATTCGGAACTATCGGTTTGATAACCGAAACCAGAAAATTCTCTGATTCTTTTTCTATTTGATCTGTCACCTTCAGCATCGAAAAGAAATTTGTGCAAAAGCTTTATTTTACTTGTTTTTTCATTTTTAATGGCAAGTTCCAGTTCAGGGATATCAATCAATTTCATCATGGAATAAAAAATGAATTTTATACAGTACTCACCACTAAGAAAAATATCCACTTGAATCCAGAATTCTGTAATTTTATTTTTATTTCACCATCAGCGATTTTATCGTACTCATCATATTTGTGGGCAGCGACGTCAAAATATTAAAACATTCGTACCACTTCTGGCTCCAAAAATTATGGAATTATCTCTTTGAGCTGTTTCAGATAACAAACCAGATGCCATTATCAATAAGGTTGACTGAGTGAATTGTGTCTGCCAAATTTGTCAAGGATAGCTCTGTTGGCAGAGCATTGACAGCTTAAGCCAAAAGTCCCTGTTTCAAATCCTGGCCTAGATGCTTTTTCACTCAGTTGGAAAATTACAACTCATACAAAACAAGTTAGATACTTGGATTTATTCATTGATGTTTTGTTGTTGTTTATTTTTTATTGTAGCCAACTTTTTTTTTCTTTTTTTAGATACACCTCGAAGTATGTATTATCTACATACTTTTACCTGGGTTCTCAACATTTTTGGTGTCTTTTTCATCTTAGCTGGCCATGAACATTATTCTATTGACATTTTTATAGCATTTTACATTTCAACCCGACTCTTTTTATATTATCATGCGCTTGCTAATAATAGAGCCTTCGTACGAGATGACAGGAGAAGAACCAGAATATGGTTCCCTCTTTTCTATTTTTTTGAATCTGGTGTTGATGGACCTGTGCCAAATGAATATGAGTGGCCTCTTCGCATTCCAGAAAGAGTGCAACAAATTATTTCAAGATTTTTTGTTTGACAGAAAAGCTTTGTTTTGTGAATGAAAGTCTCTGTTACTTAATATACTTTATTTCTGTTGTTTATTAAAGAACTTTGGGAGAATTGTTTGTGATTTAAAAACTATTTTACTAATTAAATGTTTTTTTGTGAGTCTAAAAGTAAAGTGAATCATCAACAGAGGTGTAGAAATAATCATATAATTTTAATTCAGTCAGTAATATAATTGCTTTCATAAAATGTGATTATTTTACTTTTATTAGCAAAATTCTATGCCTGCTTAAATAATGTGCTAAAAAGTTATTTTTAATGTACATATATTAAAGTTCCCAACTTGCTTTCCCACTACATTTTTTATTTTTCACTTCCCACACTGGAATCAAGTGTTCAAACATGTAGAAAGTAATTTTTTTTATAGTAACTAACTGTATGGAAAATTAGTTTCAGATGTAAAGTAAAATTTCAATGTAAATGTTGAATGCAGTACTATTCCATTGAATAATTGGAAGCCTATCTATATTTAAAAATTTGTGGGACTTTAAAATAATTTTTCATATGAAATATATGCCAATCAACCCATTCACTATCAGTTATTATATTATGCTATTAGTATGAGCTTACTCTTATTTTACATGAGATCAGTGTATAGCTATACAAGACTGAACTGGTAATCGAATTTAAACTGAAAAAAAAAAATCATTGTGAAGGGGGGATTGGAGGGGGGGATTATCTTTTTATTATCCTAAATTAGATAAATATTTAGTTTTTATTCGATCAATTATGCTATTCATGCTTATGTTTTCATTGTATGAATGTGCTTGAGGATAATTAGACACTACATGAAATTTGACCTCCAAAATATATATAACCCAAATATCTGTCTTATACTTTAATATACTGCATAATTAGTGATAGTCTTCCTCTGGCTACAGCTTATAAAGCTACCATGAATAAAAAGTTAACTTCAACATTAAAAAAGTTAAGAAACAAAGCATTGTGAATATTTATGAGAAAGCTGTAACTTATGAGGGTTATTACTTAAAATCTCCCATACAGAATAACAATATTAAAAATATTCTAAGTAATAAATAGGTCATTAGATAAAATAATTAATGCATGATGCAGAAAACAAGTGATCAAATTTATATTAACAATTAACAAAATTTATTTACAGAAATATTTACACAAAATACACAATAATAATGTGAATATAGTGCATTCATTCTGTCTGCACAAGACAGTATTAAAACTTCTCTTATCAAAAAATTAATTAAAATAATCATCTTTTCTTAAATTAAAATTAATTAAATCAAAAATTTAATTAAAATAATCATCTTTTCTTAAATTACTTCTTGTTTCCATATTACTTATTTCTTTTATCATAATAAATATTCCAATCTTAAATTAAATTATGATTTACATTAGTTACAAGTATAACAATATAAAAGAAAATGACAAGACCCTTAAACCCTGCAACACAGGTATCTCTGTGTTTTAGAACATTCATTAAAATAAATATTATTGAATATTAATATTGAATAAATTAATACAGAATGCATCTCAGAGTTTGTTGAGGTCTTGCACATCATTATCCACTCTGTAAGATCTTGTCATCACAGTAAAAGGTTGGCCTTTACTTATTGAGATGCCCATTTTCTTTGTCCCTTAGAAATCTTTATTGTTTTTATTATTTGGCCCATTGAGGCCAAAACTACATTTAACATTACTTGAAATAGTACTGACAAAATCATCAAGGATTAGGCAGAAAATCTGCAGAAGCTAGTAGATTTGTGGATCATCTGCTAAGTTCCAAGAGTTCAGTTTTGTGAAACATCAAAAAAGCTACTCAGTGTCCATCAAGAAAAAAACCCCTCAGAGTTAAAAAAAACTGTATACGTGCTGTAACTTCATTTTAAAGCTTAACTTGGGGTGCAGGAAAAATCCCCTTCATGTCATTAAAGATTATACGTACCCCACAATTATGGATGTCTTCTGCCCTGTTACTTTTTCATTAGCTGAAGTTGTAGTAGCCCCCATGATATAATACCATTCCCCTCTCTCATAAATTCAAGGCTGTAAAACTCTCATGTTTATTGTATTCTCCAACGTAATACCTGCCAATTCGGCATCTATGAAAATAAAATCATTTTCGCATTACATTAGGTCTCCATAGAGAACCATATTAAAATATCTAACATAAATACATTATTAAAGAAACATTATAACAAATTGATGCATATATAATACACATACTTCTTAATAATTGGTACAAAAAATAATTCTTATATTTGCAATCTCTGTGGAGATATGCATAATTAAAAGATAATTAACCCTTAACTGGAAACATTAAAATCCCGTGCACAAACGGAAACGTTCCGTCTGTGAGACTGCTAAATTAAAAAAATTGCTATAAAATTTTAAAAGGAAAATAACTCTTAATAATTTACCAAATAGTGAACTTAAACACTTAATATTTAATAGTAATGCATTAATAGGACCAATTTTTTAATACGACAGCATAAAAATAAGTTTTGAATGGCAGAAAGAGAAAATATTTTGAAATTACACATTATTGTTCAAAATATAAAATTTTCATCATAATAATTAAATAAATGCTAATATTTTTATATATTTCGATACGATATGAACTAAAAAAACATATTACGCAGTAAAATTAACAAAATATTTAATAGTAAATATTGCTGCATGATCTAAATATCTGCATTTTTTATGCATTTTTGACAATGTTGAGTCACTTTCGTGTTTAGAATTTATATATTCATCATCTGAAATACTTTCAATATCGCTTATGTCATTTACTACTTCATCAAACAATCTCAAAGCAGTTTCTTCAGTCTTTTTTATCACTGTAGCGTACCCCCTTTGAGGGCTCCTCCATATCAATACCCCAGAGCAAAAAATTACAAAAACGGAAACATGCCGTTGACACTGCGTTGAAAATAAAATAATTTTTCTTTCAATAAGTAAAAATGTGCAGGTGTTGCAAATGGGTGGAGGAGGCAGAGGACCAGTAGCGTAAGGATTAGATTGTGTGATAAGATTGGGGATGCGTTCATTTTTGTGTAAAGGGTAGATATGTAGACGCAACCGTCTCACAGACGGCACATTTCCAGTTAAGGGTTAAGCCTATTTCTTGTCACCAGCAGTGATGATGGAAAAGAAGAAGAGAGAATTATTTCTCTTCAGCAGGTATGCTATAAATTTTGGCAAGTCTTAGTCAAAAAAATTTATATAAATATTAAAAATTTGTATTTAAATTTATTCTTGTAAATTATACTGACAATAATGTTTTATACACATTGATTATACATATACAATCTTTTTTCTGAGTCATGTACCAAATTATTTTTAGCTTTCATAATCAGTAGATGACGGATTTAAAACTGCCAAAATATAAATGATAAAATACATTTACAGGAAACAAAAAATGTATTTGAAGTATATAACTCTGCACATTAAAAAAAAAAAATTCTAAATTTTTAATGAAAATATATCATCAGTTGTAATAATTTTGAATAAATTTTAAAATGAACTATTCATTAGTCATTATCGTTACAATAAATATGTCATACATTAGCATGTTGAATAATTATATTTTCTTAACTTTTTCTTGAAAATGTACATAGATATTTAACAAAGCTTGTAATAATTTTATCTTATTCAGTTAAACTGGATGAATTCTTAGATTAATTAATTAACACGATTTTAAATGAAATTTTGTTAAAATAAGAATGAGTATTTCAAATGAAAATCAAAATTCAAATTTCAAAATGGAAATTTCTCTGGAATAATTTCCTTGTATTAATATAAGAATGTTTATAATATGTATCTTTTGTTACTCTAAATACATTGCAAAAAATTTTTGGTATATCTCTTTACAAAGTAATTCCATGTCATAATTAAAATTTATGAAAAATAGTACTTTTTGAATAAAAAATTTTTTTTTTATTATTTCCGCTATGTATTGTTTGGTCTGTTTATTTAACTTAAATGTTTTTACATGAGTTAATGATCAATCTGTAAACAGATTTTGTTTTAAAATATTTAAAACTGTGTATTACTAGTTTAGAATCCACTATTTAATATTGTTTGATTACATAAATACAAACATAATTGTATATCATTTATAAAATATATATATATATAATCCAATAATAACCACCCCCATCCCCCTCTTTTGATAACCAATGTTAAATATGAATTTGGAGATGTTTTGTTTCATTATCTTCCATGAATGAACATGTTGCTTTTACAACTCAAAAAGTATTATTTGTACACCTTTGTTAAGACCTAACTTTACTTTTAGTTATATTTTATATTCCTGAATTCTATTTATTTTTCCTAATACCTCAGAGTGATTTCTTGACAGATGTTGCATATGTGATACTTTTGTTATTGAATTAGAGATTGTATTTATTTTATGTGTAAATAATTTTTCTTTCTAAATAATTATTTGCTTTGATTATTCTGCCTTCATATGGGATAATTTTTTAAATATATAATATTGTGTGATGAAAATGTTATGTAAAGATTTTAATTGTACATAATATTTAAATTTAGCTTTGTAAATTAGATATGTATATTTTACTAATGGTGCAAGTCTGAAAATATGTGTTGATATAAATTTAGTTTTGCTATTTCTTTAATCCAGCAGTTTACAACCTTCCTTAGCCCCTAGGGGCTGTGTGGCACTCTGGAAAAATTAAAATCTGAATGAAAATAAAACTTAAGAAACAAAAAGTAAAATCAAAATAATAAAACAAGAAATTTTGACAAATTTTATAGACTATTGTTGCTCTCATCAATAATGGAAAAACTATTGGCTAATGATTTGATTTATTGACTTTGGAAAAACTTTTATAGGTGTCTATTGTGCATATAGATGATAGTTGTGAATAAATTGATTATTGTGGTAAATTTCAAAGTTTTAAAATAACATTTCATTGCGTGGACATTATACAATTGCTTAGATTATCTCTTATTTATATACAATTGCTTAGATTATCTCTTATTTTTTACTTCCGTATTATTTACTCCCTCTTTCTCCATTTTGTAACATTAATTTTAAACATCATTAACTTATAAGACTTGGTGTATGGTAGGAGAGAATGGGCTGTGACTTAGAAATTGATTCTAAAGGAAAGTACTCCATTAGAGCAAAAAGGCTGGGAATAACTTTAATCTAAAAATAAGGATTTAGAAAATATTTTTTGATGAAAGAAATTGGAATATGTCAAAAAAAAGGGGGGCATATGAGTATGTATGTGTGTTATTATTAGTATCATTATTTTTTTAAGTATTAGCTACAGCGGAAAAAAAAAAATTAAATCTAGAATTCTTGAGAGAAAACTGTAAATTATTCTTATAATTAAAGCATTCAGTTGATAGTTAGTCTATCTTTTAAAATAAAAAAAATGTATAAAATGATTTACATTATATGAAATTTCTGGTGTTAAAGTAAAATACCATTTAAATTTTCAGATATTTGAAATAGAATAGAATAATCTCAACTACTTGTTTTCCTTTTTAAAATTCATTTGGCAGTTAATATGATATTGATAGTTGTTGCAACTATTATTGATATAAATTACTATGCAGGTTCAAAACTTTTAATCTTTGTTTTTAATTTTAATTTCTTTAATATTATAAACTTTTAAATCTTTTATTCCTTCACACATTTAAATATAGTAGATAAAGAAATTTTTACTTGTATTCTTCTAAAAAAAGGGTTTGAGGCAGGGCCGGCACAAAGATCGGGCGAGAAGAGTGTCTGCCCAGGGCCCTGTGCAAATTAAAATCTTGTTAGAGACCCTCGAGTCTCCCTATACAATTCAAAATAATGTTTCCTCTGTATAAAATAATGTTTTTGTTTTTAAACATTTCTTCATGAGAAAAAAGTGAGTAATAACTTTATTTCTTACATGTAAAGGTGATATAATTGTCAGAAAATATATAGATTCAGCGATCCTGAAAGTGAAACCATGAACACAAAAAATAAATATTTAAAATATTGTAAAGGATAGAAGATTTTTGCGAAATTAAAAATAAATATGCACATTGAATGTGAAAGTAGTGGTATTTTTCACACATTTTATTATCCGTATTATATATTATTCTATATCTACAATTTAAAAAAAATTATTAATTCAGTATTGTAGTATACGCTGGGCCCCGCAAACTGCTTTGCTAGGACCCCATACTGTGCTGTGCCGGCTCTGGTTTAAAAACTATTTCTTGAGTACAAATCAGATCAATTTTACATTTTATGCAAGACTAATATAGAGCCAAATATACAAATGGCTATGTACATATTCACAATTTATAACAATGCTGGTATCTGCACACCGAGACTATTATAAAAAGGCAATGATGTACAACATACTTATCTATTTCTGAAATCTAAAACACTTTTATTTCCAATATGTATATATTTCTTTTGCCTTGAAAACTGATCTTCTAATTATGTGATTTATTATTTCATATTTTTCAATTGTTGAAATTATATATAAAAGAACTGGATAGATTATACTTTTAATTTATACTAAATTTTACCACCATTCTACATCTATTAAATAGCTGAAAAAATTCCCATATTCTTCACTGCCAATTTTTTTATAACATTAGTTACCGTTGAAAAAAAAAAAAAAAAAACTTACATTGTTATATTCTGTTTTCCTGGAGTAAACAAAGTTTATAGATAATTTCTCCCCTAATATGTGAAAACAGTTTCGTACAAGAGTGATACAATAAAATTAATTGAAGAATTATTAGGTGTTTACGAAATATAAATAATCTAAAAGTTTATTATGCGGGTACCAGACTAGGACTTAAAGTGCTACTGCTGATGATATTAATGTTAATAGGAACTTGTTATAAGTTCATTATATTTGACTGATTTTGAATAAATTGTATATATCTAAATATTAGTGTCATCTGCTATGTTATTTCATATATTAAAAAAATTTAAATCTTTATGGAAAAATTTGTCAAATATTTCATGTTTATTTCACAAATATGAATCTGTAATTTCATTTATTTTTAACATTTTTTTTTCTGTTTTTAAGTTATTTTTTGTTTTAATAGTCAATAATTTCTCATATCTTACCCCTTCATTAAATAAATATAATATAGTGATGAAATTCCTAAATTTGTGAGATTCTTTTATAGATATTTAGGTAGATATGTTGATATTCTCTATCATTTGAGAAATGGATCAGGGAGAAAAGTAGTTTACACTTTCACCTTTTCATAAAGCTAAAGGAAATTCTAAGGAAAGTCTATAAATGAAAGACATAAGTATTAAAATTGGATTTCCTAAAGTTAAAATGAGGATGGTTGGAGGAGGGAAATTTGCAAAGTAAATTCAAAAAGTTGTCTAGTAATAGTTTTGTTTGGGTTAGTAAATATGCTGTTTCAGACTAATTTTCTATTTCAATCACAGGTTGAAAAATATTTGTGTTATCTGATTGTTTATCTGATGCAAACTTTCATCAAAGTCTCACTGTAATTGTTTGTTTATCTATTTTTTTCTTTTTTAATGAAAATTATTAGCAAAAGCCCAGTGATGTTAGTCTTTTTTATTTTATTTTACCACAATTAATTGCTTTATCTTTTTTTTTCCCCTTAGAAAAAACCCAAAACAGATAATTAGAAGGTAAAAAAATAGCTATCAGTATTTTTTTCACCCAATTCAACTGTGTATAGTATTTTTAATGTTAATCAAAGAAACACTGTTATTTTCCCTTTAAATTTTTTTCCTTTTTTTTTTTTTTTTTTTTTTTTTTTTTATATATATTTCTCTTTCTTATTTGTCTTTCTTAGGTGCAATGCTAAAAATATTTTGGAAGTTCAGTGTTTAAAATAATAAATGGTGCTTAAAATTAATTTTTGTTATCATATATTTTACTTTTTAATTTGATGTATTTCTTTTTTTGTAAATTGTAATATGGATTTATTTTTATAAATGAATATAATTTTATATTTTTAATACAATTTTAGTAAGCATCTAGATTTCATCCTTCCTACTAACATTAATATAATACAATGTTGTGATATCTTATATCTACATCTTCTCTTTAGAATAAAATTGTTATCTAATGTACAAAGTTTTATTTGCAAGAACATGAGTTAAAGTGTTGTTGATGGTATTTAAAAAGTATATATTAAAGAAATATATAGTTTTCTATAGTTTAAACAGTAAACTTTTTATTTCTAATTACCTTATATTTTAATAATTAAATTAAAAAAATTACTTGTTCTTTTATTTGTAAGAAATAAATTATAATCGATAAGAGTTTCACTTTGTTTATTTAAGGTTTGAATATCTTTGGCTATTTAAATATTAATATTTCCTTGATTGAATTTCTACTAAGACTGTTTGAGACACAGCCCTTAGACTTAATGTAGTCTTTAGTTTAATTTTGCCTACATTGTTCTTTATTATATTTGTGTGTAGAAAAAACACTTTGATTTTTCGTGGGAAGAGTTCATTAATATATTTTTAAAATAAAATATAACTAACTTGAAATATCTTGTTTTAATTTGAGTTTTACCCAGGATTTATATGGGAAATTTTTTACATAGTTGATCCGTAATCCATGACTTACATGTTACAAATGTCATCATGCTACATAGCTTGACATTCAATTTAGTACAATTTCATATTTTTCAAACATAGATGATAAACATTAAAAAAAAAAAAATACTGTGCCCATACATTTATAACAAAAATTGTAGTGTATGGACAATATTTTCAAGAGAAAAAATGCACAGTATCTCAACATTTTCAAATTTTATGGTTCTCTAAATATTTTTACAGTAATTTGAGTATAATATAAATAGATAAGCAAAAATACAAAGAAACATAAAATAATTAAGATTTATATATGTTCCTAATAAAAATTTAACAGAACAACTTTTTAAAATATACTTTTTCAGTCAAATAAAGAGTTGTTAAAATTATGTTATACATGTATATATAAATAATATAAGGGGGGGGGGGCTTAAGTTCTACAAGTAATTAATTTAGATGAAGGATATAAACAATAATTAATTGATAATCTTACTGATGGCAGCTTACTTAGTCTTTTTACATTTTATTTATTGATATGTTATTGAGATTTTAAAACATAAAGAATGATATTTTTATCATTGAAAAAGAATAAGATTGCAAAATGAAGCAATTTTAATTTTTTTAATTCTGAAACTTCAGTATCAGTAATTGTATAAAATCTATGAATATATATTAAAAATTCTATATTTAAATGTTTGATAAATAGTTTGGCTCATTTTTCATCAATTTATAGATTCATCATCCCTTCTATATTATAATTTTTTTTTGTGTGTGTGTGTGATGTCACAGAAATATTTTTTTTTTTTCAACTATGCCCTATTTATTACATGTGTACATTCTGTTTAATTTATCATGTTTAATTTCCTTTTTCTGATTTTTGTGTCTTTCTTTGTTAGTGATAAAATGCTCATGCTCAAGTCTATATTTAAATAATCTGCAGTATTTATTTTGTTATTTTAATTTACAAATCTGCTATTTAATGATTAATGCTTGTTTTGTTAAATGTTGATGTTTATTATGAATAATATTAACCTTTTTTCTTTATAATATTTGCAAATATAAATTTGTTTTTTATTACTAATAAATTTTATTCTAGTAATAATCATCTTGTGCAATTTAACATTATCAGTGACATCGGACAATATATAGATTATTACTTCACATGTAATCTAGAATTTTCCCTAATTTGACTGGCTTTATATCTTTTTAATTTGATGAAAATAATGTTTCATCTCTTTATACATTTGTTGGTCACTGAAAGAGAATGAAGATTGGTATATTGTGTACTTACTTTAAAAATATCCCAACTGAAAATTTAAAATTTTTAAATATGTGTGAATAACATAAAATAATTCTCAAATTATCTTCAAAAGTGTACATACTTATCTTTACAGAAAGGCCAACAAAGAAAGGTTTATGTCATTTATGATGGATGAATTACCCGGCGCTACTCTCTACAGATCACCAGAAAAAATATTACTTGCAACATGGTTCATTTAGTAATAGAAACATATCTGATTTTGGGTTTTAAAGTGCATCTAATTCTGCATTAAAAATTATTCTTTAAAATACACTTAAACTTAGATTTTTAAAATCTCTCTTTTTTTTCGAATAAAGAAAATATTTTATTTTTATACTTAAAAATGTTACTAGCCTTTCATAAAAAGAAACTTCAAATATTTATAATCGTAGAAATACATCACTGCATCATCATAAAATCAACTCTTATGCAGAAAGTTATATTATGTTTTAATTTTACCTTAATTTTTTTTTTCTTTTTAGGGTTCATTAATTTTTTTTTTCTAATTCATAAAAATGAGCTGGTAGGTTATAAATAGTTGTAATCTTATAATTACGCAAAAATAAAACACATTTATTTATTTATTTATTTTTTTTTTAATGAATCATTGTTATTATTAGATATTTTATTTCATTTTCCTGCCAAAGCACAAATTTTCAATTCTCCTCTCTCTCTCTCTCTTTTTTTTTTAACCCAGCATCATTTATATAATTTGTTGACTATGACTTCCTAAAGCATATTACATTATTATTTTTTTTTCTTTTTTGGTATTTCACTTACTCCAGTTTCATTAATATAGATATTTAAACCTGTTTTCATATCATGATTTACAAGTGAATAACAAGCTGCATATATATAAGACAGACAAATCTATTTGGCAATCGTTTACTTGAGTAATTTATTCCAACTCTACCTCCTGCAGCCTCCCATATTTTAGCAAGTTTTATTTGGTTATCCCATTATCCAAGCATAAAGGGGCATATTAATGGAAAATAAAGTTTACATTTAGAGATGATACATTCTACCTCTCCCCATTATACATTTGCAAACCTCTCAATTTAAATTTTGAATATGTATAAATAGTTCATGTATTTTGTGGAAGAATATGACTTCTGGATTATTCAAATATTGCAGATAATGTAAAACAATATAATCAACTTTATTAGAATTAGGATAACCTGGGGTAACTGAACCCACGAGGTAACTGGGCCATAGGTTATTTTATAAAAAACCGTTGATGTCTTTTAAGTTTTAGCTTTTGTGAACAATGCACCCTAATCTTTACTTCCTAAAGCAATGTGTCAACTCAATCATAACTTTTTCTTTGCTGTGATAGGTTGTCGAAAATTTATGTTTCTTTTTTTTAAAACAATGTCAGTGGTTGAACTTCATTAACTTTTTATTAAAATACTCTAAGTACTTTTATTAAAAAATCTTTTTTTTTTAAGATTAAACATATAACTACATTAATATTATTAGGTATCTGTACACATTTATTTCATATTTTAAATGTAAGCCTGGTGTCCCAGTTACCCCATAAAATTTTTCAAGAATGGGGTAACTGGGACATGTATCAGGGGTAACTGGACTTTGTTGGATCGAGTTACTCCAATAGTTATAAATAATTTGAGTTTCTCTTATTACAGGAAATTAATTTCTCCATTGTTTTTTGCTTATAATAAAGAATTTTATGCTTTTTGTATAAATAAATCTAATATTTTCATTTTTAGTACTTTTTTTAGACAGATTGACAGCAAAGATTTCCCTTACAATGCTCTTTAGTTGTTGTTTACATTTTTTCAAACAGGACCTGATACCACATATTAAAAAAAATAAACATGTGTGGAACATAGACCCTCCTGGTCCAGTTGTCCCACAAGGAAAGAAGGATGAAATGTATATATATTTAATCTCCAGAGTCTCATTGTAAAATCATGGCCCAGTTTCCCCACATAACCCTACTATATTATTCATACAACCAATGAAATTGTTTATCATAAAACACTTTAATTGTTTAATCTTTTATCATATATTTATTCTTTTTTGCTTCTTGTCAATTCTGAATATGAGCCATGATATCAAAATAATTAAATTGTTTTATATGGAAGTAGATATTCTATGTTGTTGAAATTCCAGATCATTGTAAACAATTACACAAAAACTATGATTATTTTAATAAAAAGAAAAAATATATATGTGCTTAATGAAATAAAAATTTATATTTGTTACAATAGTTGCCAACCCTACTGAATAAAAATAGAGTTTTTACATATAATGCTATTTACAACAAAGAATGAAAATGTTTAAGAGTATGGCAATGAAGTTCCTTTACAAGACTAAACAAAAATAAATATTTGAAGAGACTTATTTTTCTTTTCACCACAAAACCATACTATGAAATGTACTATGGTAAATTGTAATAACATATAATGTGCATTAAAAAAATGCAAACATGAAACTTTGTAATCAATACTAAAATTAACATTATATATGTATATATAATGTAAATACATCAAAATTAAAAGGATAATAAAATTTTATTTACAAAAAAAAAAAGCGTTCTGGCTTACTACAAGTTTAAAATATTATTGATAGAATTAAATTTTTACTGTAGAAAATTATAAAGAAATTGAAAATATATGCATAATAAAAATTCTACAGGGACTTGTTAGTGATTATCTGCAAAACTTATGTAATTCAAGAGTCTTGAAAATTCAGATCAGTTGGCAGCTATGCAGAATTGAAGTCTATTTATAAAACTTTGTATTAAAACTCATTTTAATAAATTAATAAGATATATTTATTGATGTCTTTTTTAAATTATCTATATACTACTCTTATAGCTCAAAACATTAGTATTTTAATTTATTATTCTGTTATGATATAATTCTGATATTAATATTACTGAACTATTTGATAATGATTTTCATAACACAATGTCATTACACAAGAGCAATTACATATGAGATTTAATTATGGGAAATTGTAATTTCTTTCACTCTAATAAATTAACACTTTTCTGCAAATTTCAAAGATGTAAATGTGTATAAATTTAAATAAGATAAATCTTTCTTTTAAATTTATATTTTTATATAAAATTCATGTTAATAAATTTATTTAACATGTGTCTTTGCCTGGTAATTTTATTCAACATGCTTATCTTTATTAAAAATGTACTGTAGTATATGTTTGGGATAATAACATGGGCACTTTCTTCACAAATGATCTGCCAATCGTTGAATTCCTATACTGCTAGTTTTGAGTGTGAACATTCTGATATAATAATAAAGTAAAACTTCCTAAGGCAAAATTACAAGGGGCCAGAAAAAATTCCATTTTAGATAGTTATATACTTTCTTAGACAGAAATCTAAGTTCTGCTTTTCCAGGCTTTACGATAATTTAAAAATACAGCAAAACCTGTGAGAATGAATCGATAAGGGCGGAAGAAAATTCTGTCGGAACTATGAAATTCTATTTAAGACAGGATTTCATTTTGCCAGGTGTTGTTTTCATAGGTTTTACTGTATTTAGCATAAAAGTTGTGGTGTTTGACATTATACAAGAAATTTAAAATTTTAATTTTCTAATGAGAAATTTGAAAAATATGTGCATTTCATGCCCATAAGATTGACATTGAATAAGGGAATTTCAGATCTAACTGACAAGCCTTGCATAAAACACTCTCTCAAAAGAAAACTTATCATGAACCTAATCTTAAATCATCGGTGATAAGAAATAAGTCATTGAGAGCCAAACTTATGACTCCTGCACTGACCTTCTCTTCAAAGAGGCCCAGACGAAAGCAGCTTTTATTTTTAAACTAAAGGTTAAAAAAAAAGTTATCTTAATCTTCTAGACTATTTCTGTAGGCAGGGAACTGGATGCAGGCCTGGGGGAAAACGTTTTGAGGCCACAAATGTTTTTTTTTTTTTTTTTTTTTTTTAGTCTTATTGGGGATTACTATACTAGAAGAACAGTACAAAGTTTTTTCTTTAACTTGTCATGCCATTTACATAGATAAAACCCCTTTCCTGCTATTAGTGGCTGTACAAGTACCTAGCGACACTAATTGCAATCCTGGAATTCTATTCTGGTGTAATCGAATTGCTGAAACCAGTCGAAGAGCCGCATTAGTGATCATTTGCTATTCCGGTGTAGTAGAGTAGAAATTTTGTCGATCGGAGTGAGTTTCTTTTCATCTGAGTTTTCCGAATGCTTCAAAAGCATTCAAGGCAGTCGAGATCGCAATGAAAATGCTCAGAAAGGGCTCTTTTTTTTACTTTGGTGCACTTGTTTAACATTAAAGAATAGAAAATGGGCATATTTTTTTTTATTACAATAGGCTATTTCCTTACATAAGGCTCTTTTAAAGATCTAGAAATGTGTGCCCTATTTTTTTTCTTATTAGTAAAAAATTTTCATGTAATTACAAATTTCATCAATATATGTATATATACAATAATTCAGACCGGGAAAAAAAAAAAAAAAAACTTGACATGGAAAGGAACTTTAATTTTAACACACAATTTTTTTTTGTAAAAAAGACAAAATAATTGTATATATTTCAGTCTTTTAAACAAACCAAAAGCTTAGACTAAAAAATAAAAGAAAGCTGAGATTTTTTTAATGTTTAATATAAAAAATGTTCTCAAATTCAAACCATCAATTTTCTGATACTTTCCTGAATTCATTTTTATTTGTAAATGTAGAAATTTGTCAGATGTTCTTATTCAGAAACTGTGAAATCGAATAGTATTTCCCATTTTTCAATAAAGGCAAAGCATCTTTCAGAATAAAGCTGTCAAAGTTGGTATTTAAACAGAAATTACGAAATCAACACCAGAAAAAGATTGCCTGGATACAACAAATGCTTATAATATAATACAGTACAGGACCTATTATCCGGAATCCTCGGGACCGAAGGCTTTCCGGATTTTGGAATTTTCTGGATTTCGGATCCTCCCGAATTCCGTCAAAATATTCGCGGGAAAAACGCAAATTTCGTCAAAAATTCGCGAAAAAACACAAATTTCTTCAAAGGATAGAAAAAGTTACCCCGCAATTTCGTCAAAAGATCCCGAAAAAAAAAATGCAAATTTCGTCAGAAGATCGCGAAATAACGATATTTTGTAAAAGGCGAAAACAAGCAAATTTAGTCAAAGAATCGCGAAGAAAAACCGCAAATTTCGTCAAAATCTCGCGAAAAAACACAAATTTTTTCCAAGACCGCAAAAAAACGCAAATTGCGTCAAAATATAGCAAAAAAAAAAAAAAAAAAAATCGTCAAAGGATAAAAAAAAAATCCACTCAATTTCGTCAAAAGATCGAAAAAAACGCAAATTTCGTCAAAATATCGCGTAAAAACGAAACTTGGTAAAAGAAATTGCGTAAAACACTCAAATTTAGTCAAAGTATTGCAGGGAAAAAAAAAGCAAATTTTGTCAAAATCTCGTGAAAAAATGCAAATTTCGTCAAAAGATAGCGGAAAAAAAAATTTCTTCAAAGGATTGCAAAAGAACCCTTAATTTCGTCAAAAGATCTCGTAAAAACGCGAATTTCGTTCAAGTATCATAGAAAAAACTCATAATTAGTGCCGATAGGCCCCCCCCCCCCCTCCTCTTCTGTAAACTTTCAAAAAATTTGCTGTGAATTTCAGATTTTTTTTTTTTTTTTTTTTAATACTCAGAATCACCCCTGATTGAAAGTGAGAGGGAGGGTGTGAAATATCTGACGATTTTTTTAAAAAACAAATCGTAATATATATAAATTTTACACTAAAATTTGACAGAAAAAGGATTTTTTCTAAATTCTGGGGGGGTGGGGGCACTGTGTTCCCCCATCACTGATGTAACATATTTTAGTGGTTACGCATTGCAACACAATGCACCAAAAAAAAAAAAAAAAAAAATTAGGAATCTGCAAAATTTTTGAAAATTTTCCGAAATTGCAAAATTTTAGTAAAAATTTACATATTTAGAAAATTTTCAAAATTATTTTTTCCGGATTTCAGGTCCTTCCGGATTTCGGAATTCCGGATAATGGGTCCTGTACTGTACTAAGAATCAAAAGAAAAGAAAAAAAGTCTCTTTTTGATTCCCAATCACTCAAATTTCCGTATGATGAAATTAATATGATACCTAAAAACTCGTTTGAATGGAATCTAAGTTTTTAGGGTGTTTAAGTATCATATTGTGTGAATTTCATTTTTACTTTTTGATGTTCACTTGGTTTAACTAATTTGTTACAAAAATTTAACGTTAAATGTAGAACTAACTGAATGAAATATCTTAATATCTGTCCCTTCTCGGGCTTAAATAATGTAGGAAATAATTTTTTTTTTAATTTGTTCAGCAAATTATGTTTTTGTTTAATATGTCAAGTGTTTTAATAACTACTTCATTCAGACGAACTCATTTAAAAATTAACTAGATGTATCATCATCAGGTTTGATCTACAAGGCATATCGCATCACAATTTGTGGTGTATTTACCAATATTTAAGCCAAAATGTTTTATGTGTGCTGTAGTGCAAAGTTTCAACAAAAACTTCCAGTCTGAGCATGAAAAATCTTTAATTAAAAACATTAAAAAATAATAATAATTTTAGTTACCCCATTTTCTACTCTGGTATGCTGTGAATGCAAAAATATCCTTAAATCTTGACTGTTAATATTATAACAACAGTATAGCTTTTACAGAGTAAAACAGCTTTACTTAAATTTTGCTACCCTATTTCCTGCCAGGGGGTGATGTAAATGCAAGATTAAATTGTTACCTAAATTTAACTTGGGGTATTTATTTAGTATCAACATCAGTCGTTTTTAGGCCACAAATAAAATAATGACAAAAGACCTTGAGGAATAATTTTAGATATAAAAAATGCAGTAATAACGTTAAATTTACTTAACGTTAAAAATCTGTCTTTTTAAAATTTACAAATAATTATTTTTTATTTTTTAATACCACAAAAAGAAATTGCATATGAACAATATATATATTACATGCCCGTGTATAATGCTGATGTCATATTGAAAATGAAAACTGTAAAATAGATTTTGGTTATTTGCAAATTTATTAACTTCTAAGCATCTGACGATTTAACTTTTACACGGTCTTAAAGCAATATAAATAGTTCAGTATTTCTTTCCAGCTAGTATTCCTTAACAAAATTAAAACTTTACCAACAAATAAATAAAAAGAAAACATAAGTCACAAAGTAACACCTTTTTAATCGAATGGGCACATCTGTATGTAATTGATATTCATGCTTAAAAATCCGCATCGGTGAAATATGTTGCAAATTTTTGACGTCATAGTCACATGCTTTCTGTATTTACTCTTATTAATGCTTCTTGTATTACTAACAAATGTTTGAAAATATCAGTTTTATTTCCCTTATGATGCCATATTAATCTTTTTAATTCGCAAAAGATTTATTTCAAATTCCATTTCTCACATGGAAATATTTTAACCAAAAATTAATTACTGTAGATAAATTATTATTACGGCTTTTGAATTTTTTGCAACAATAGAAAAAAATGTTAAATTTTATAGCAAAATGTCCATTGATTCTCAATGAAAAAAAGCGAAATTTGGAATTATTAAGAAAAATATTTCAATAATATAAATAAAGCTTATGCTATGTTACTCTCTGCATTATAATTCACACATATGCAAAGGCATTTTATTATCCGTTTTGACCCTGACGTCAGGCGAACATTTTCGTACTTTGAATTTACAATATCATTAAAATTACATAGAATAAAAAATTTGTGGCATCAGGGACAAAAAGATGGGAAGAAAAAGTCAAAGTTATGAGCTCCATAGGCTTTTCTATGTTAAATTAAGATTGAGAAGTGACACTGGAAATAAATAAGTATTGTGCGGCAGCGCAATACTCTATTATTAATCGATTTCAAAAGAGACGTGCCAGTTCAGGAAACAGGCTGAAGTCACAGGGTGAGAGATCAGGGAAGTAAGGAGGATGTGGCAAAACAGTTGTTTTCGTTTTCACAAGAAAGTCAGTGACGACTAGGGATCGGTGTGCAGGAGCATTGTCATGCAAAAGCACCCATGACAACTCAGCCCACAATTTTGGGCTTTTCTTTTGGACCAACTCACGCAAATGATGCAGGATGTCTACATAGAGTTCTTTGTTGACAGTCCATCCTTCAGGGATAAATTCCATATGCACAATGCCCTGGATGTCCAAGAATACCTTTAGCATGACCTTCCTTACGACCCGCAATCCAAGAGAGCATTAGCAACATGGAAATCACCACAGAAGCAGAAATCACGCCAAGATCGTTCTAAAGGAATGGTCATGCTAGAGGTACTCTTCGATATCCTGGGCATTGTGCATCTGGAATTTATCCCAAAAAACTCTATGTAGACATCTTGCATCATATGCATGAGTCGGTCCGGAAGAAGAGGCCGAAATTGTGGGCTGAGCAGTCATGGGTGCTTTTGCATGACAATGCTCCTGCACACTGATCCCTAGTCGTTGCTGACTTTCTTGCAAAAACGAAAACAGTTGTTTTGCCACATCCTCCTTACCCCCCTGATCTCTCACCCTGCGTCTTCAGTTTGTTTCTTGACCTGGCAAGTCGCTTGCAGGGTCGTCAATTTCAATCTTCAGATGAAGTTAAAAGTGCATTGCAGGCTGAATTAAAGGACATGGCTAAAAATGGATTCATGAAGTGCTTCGATGACCTTTACAGCCGATGGCAAAAGTGTGTTGTTGCGCAAGGATCTTATTTCGAAGGCAGGTGTGTTTCAGAAATGTAATTGGTAATATTTTTACAGTTATAAAGTCAGCCCGGGAACTTTTGAATCCTACCTCATAATACAGGAAACATTATGAAAACTACTAAAATGAATGCAAAAGATTTCATATTATAAATAATTATTGCAACAATATAACAAAAAGCACGACATAATGAAATTTTCATAACCATTCAGTTAGTCTACATGTTAAAAGAGTACTGAATTCAAAGCGATATAATGGAAAACCTGATATAACAAGTCAGAAATAGTACATCAAACGTGGCAAATGAGGTGCATTTGTACTACAACTGGTTTATAAATATTCAGCTCTCGGTGCAATAGCTATTGCACTCATATGCAAAAATGCATGAATACAAAATTTATTACAATTATATATATTAAATTCAGTAATACGGAAATAATATGACTCCATATTAAGTAGGACATAATCACCATGGTAACCTAGAATCATTACCTTTCCTGGGATATTGAATGAATTATGTATGAAAGGATTTAATAGAATAATCGCTATGGCAACGTAGAATCATTTTCTATCATGGGATTACAGACAGGCGTACGGGCCAGACTATTATGACTAATGAAGTATAATATATAACTAATAAAAAATTAGAATAACAAATAAATTATATAGTTGTCAAAAAATAAGGGTTACCATAATTAGGGTAGTTGGCACACTTGTATCTGATCTGGCCTGGATAATACGTAAATACCATAATTTTTACTGAATCTAATTATGAGTATGGTACAACTTACCGGTCGATTCTCCACCAACCTTTAACTCGCAGTTCAACTCTCAGTTGAGAAACCTTCCGTTGACAAATCTAACCGCCGGTTAATATTTCGAATTCATCGATAACTTTCAAGCCGCGATTAGTCGACCTGAGTTAGTCAACTCTCGCTTGAAATCTGCGTAGTTAATTGGCCAAAGGAATCACATGACCTAGCAATCCTCTCTGCGAGTTCTGTCCTTCCTTGACACCATCTTAATCTGTTTCTTTTCAATAACGAAACTAAAGGCAGTATTGAAATTGGAAATGCATATACTTATCATGTTTAATTTTTAAATAAAAAATTCTTATAAGTAAATGTGCAATTACCATTTTGATTTCATGATTTTGTTCTTTTACAGAACAAAAGTTTCAATAAAATTCTTAACAATAAAATTCTTAAAAAACAGTTGATTAAAAAATATCTTGATTAAAAAAATCATTTTCTTTAATGTAAGTTTAATAAACAATTATCTGATCAAACTAGTAGTATCAAGTAGAATAAAAGTAAATAACGCAATAGGTTTATTTATTTTTTACAATGAATATTAGATGTGAAGATATTTTCATATAATTATTTCTAATGCATATATATTTTATTTAACAAATGTCTGTACAGATTCAATTAAAATATCTTGGATAAAATAGCATGCTGGTAGCAAAAAAAAAAAAAAGACGAGGCCTTAGAAAATCCTGTGTTGATTATTACACATTTTTTTAGAGATCATGTTTAATAACTTTAGAAGAAGGCCGAGAACATGTATTAATATTCTTGATGTATTACGAAATTATATAAAAAAAAAATCTTCTGAAAAAATGTTTCTTTAAAACAAAAATCATTATTTCAAACTTACTAAGTATGTAATAAAACAAATAATTATTTATCTTTTATGAACAATTGATCACATATACACAATTCGGTAGAAAATTCATGCTTTAAGCAACTATGAACGAGGGACTCAAATGGAAGAAAATTTGTTTTCTATTTTTTCATTATTATTAAAAGAGAGAGAGAGAAAGAAAGAGTTTTGAATCATATATTTTTACAAAATTGGTATTGAAAGTACATATTTCCATTTAGATTTGTTAGATGGCGCCACCACAAAATACTTTGTAAATCAATAAAATTTGAAGCTTTGTTTTCGACACACAAATTAGTATAATTTTGCATTCATAGAGCAAAAATATCCAAAAAAAAAGGGGGAAAATGTAAGTGACACATTCTTTTATAATACCATCTTTAATAATTAATGCTTCGTTTAATTAGTAAATTCCAAAAAGCTTTGTTTTTAAAAAAGAAGCATCAGCGCACAATTTAAAACGACCGCCATCTTTCTTTCTACCTACCTACCACAGCTTGGTTGAGTTAGTCAACCACAGGTTAGTATTTACCTCGAATTTCGTCAGGTTGGGTAAACGGAGAATTGGATTTCGCATTCAACCGAGAGTTAAGCTCCGAAACGCGAGGTTGAAGTTGACGGAGAATTACCGGGTTAATCTCTAGAGTAGCAGACCACTTGGCGTCGCTCAAGCCCAGCCCAATTCGAATCTGAAGAAAAAAACTAAGCTTGGACCCAGTTCCAGTCTAATGACAGAAAAATAGCCCTGTAGGCTGTTTTTGATTTGAAATTCATGCCAGGCCTGTGCAGCCTTACCAAATGCAACAAAACACGAAAAGAATAAAATCTAACCTGAAAATTTACACTACTTCTGTCTTAGTATACATTGTCAGTTATAACTGTGCCGAATTCTTTTTGCTGTGAAGGTAAACATTTTCCATTTAAGGAAGAATTTTGTTACAGACAGGTTCTGTTTTTACGGTATTTAGAGTTGTGGAAGTCAAGTTTACATATTTCAAATGAAGCAGCTTATACAATTCATTGTAAAAGGTTCATTATGATGATGGTTCCATGTAAATTTCCTTTAGGTCTTTGCCATTTTTTAAATAGTAGTTTTGAAGATAAATATTATGTAAAAGAAAATGAACTCCTTGTAAAGAACCTCTGATTTTTCTCCAGTCCGAAGTCAGTTCGGTTCGAATATTCCAAATATTATGAGTCTCAGTTACCCGAAATGGACACTGACAAATATTTAAAATTATTTGTTGACATCAAAGCATTTAAAATATAGTGCAAAGATTTTTTTTTAATTTTTGGTACTTTTCTGTTATATCAATACCATTGTCATCAAGTGTAACAGTTGCCAGAAAATGAAATTCACATTAAATAAAACATTTGAAAAAACAAAACAAAACATTGTTGGCATGAAAGTGAACATTTAACACACTAAGCGGTTTGACCGTATTTTTCTGTTTCCCTAAAACAACTGAAATCGGTTGCTGGCAAAAATAATTTTAACAGAATTTTATTTTAAGATGCATGTCAAATAAAGGGGCATGAAGTGTATATTAGAAACAAATAGTAAAAGAAAATTTAAATTAACATTAATTTTATAAGCATTTTTATGAAAATGCAGGAAAGCCTTCAAAATGCTCAGAGTGTTAAAAGATACAACATTTGAAAATTACAGATTTTCATAGACTATTTTATTAAATCAATACAAATACTTAAAATAAAAGAACATATAAATATCTGTACTAATAAAAGAAAGTTTCATCCTGTCTGTGTGTGTGTGATGGTTAGCAAAAACTACGGAACTGAAAATTTTTGTGATGCTAGCCCAAAGTATCTCCTGATGTACCTGAGACTCAGAATTTTAAATTTCTAATAATTAATTGAGTTATTAATTAAGCATTGCAATTCACTCTCATCAAAAAGTTATTTATTTGATCCCTGGTCAAGGAAAGCACCACGTGCACAAACCCATTTACGCATCAGGAGCTAGCAAAGAAATATTTTTCGACTTTTTTTTTTTTTTAAATTCAAATCAACCAAACCGCTAGGTAGAGTTAAAATTGATAGCCATATTCGAAAGATCATACTCTTAGGTCTCAAATGCCAAAATCGATTCGAAAACATGTCGCAGTTAACCATTTGAAAAAAAAATTCTAAAAGGATCGTTTTTCTGAAAAACATTTTCCTGTTTATTGCAACAATCCCCCAAGGCACAATTTTAGAGATACCGACAAACCAAAGATATGTTCTTAAAGCTGAAACCGTCTAATTGATGGTGCAATCAGTTTTTAAAAATATGAATTTTAACCCTTTCCAATACACCAGCAAACGCAGGCCACTTACGCAGAGACTATATTTTTTCTTTTCTAAAAGTAACTAAATGTCCTATTTTAACACAATCTTTTTACAGCATCTAAATAGAACAGATTTGCATCACCTACAAACATTTTGAAATGTTTGAAAGGATAGAAATATTTTCTACAAAATAAAATGTGTGAAAATTTCGACGAAATCAGTAAAATCCTGAGTGTTTCGTTGCGGTTTCCCTCGCTTTCAGTGTGCATAGACTCCAAAAATCAAATTACACAGAAAATAAAATACCATATAGCATATACTTTCAATTTAATATTTTTTAGCGATTTTTTTATTTAAAAATATAAATTAAGACAAAATGGAGTTAAAGATATAAAGTCATACAAATTTGAGGTTCATCTATCAGAGGATCAGCAACGCCGGGCGGGACAGCTAGCTAAACAATAAATTAATAAAATAAAACAAATTTAAACTGCAGGCATGAATTTGTGTATTTCTCATAGCATTGTGGTAAGCACTCAATTTTTGAATGAAGATGTTTAATATGGTTTTTTAATCAAAACCCTTTTTATGTATAATTCCAAATTCCTGAAACAGTTTTGTTCCAGCTTCTTCATCATCAGGCCAGATGGTAAAATCCATCTCAGCATCTATAATAAATGCAAGTTTATACCCTAAAAATAAATAATTTTGATTTGAAAAATAGCAAAAATAAGATTATATGTGAGCTTATTATTAAATAATAATAATAAAATGATTCCCATTTTAACAAATAGCAAATCATCATGTTTAGCATGATTTGCAATAAAAGTCAAAAAAAGCATGGCACGGTTGATATAAATGGCAAATTAGCATACATAAGTGGGGATCATCGAGCTATGCTCGGTCAAAATTAGCTTTGTGTTCAACATCAACACGATATAATATTCTCATTGTATAATTCTCTCTGTATTATTGGTATAAAGCATGTTATTTTATAACAGTACTATTTACAAAAACAATCAATAGGAAAACTATGTACATACATGTTTCTAAATGTTACATTATTTACACATTTACAACGAAAGAATGTCAATCCAAATTATATTTTGAGCCCGACTCTGATCAGTTTAACCATGTATCTCGAGTCCTATTAGTTTTTATGTATGCAAATTTTGTGGCATTCTTTCATTTGGTGCAAAGTGTTTGTTTTGGCATTCGTAATCTTGAAAGTCAATTTTTCTGCCAAATGTTGCCAATATTTGACCAATTATCGTCAACTTCACGGCTTCGTGACCCACTATTAAAATCTGCTTGAACATGTGACTTATCTAAATGGACTTCTGGTAATCAAAAACAGTAGGATATAAAATTTAGTCAAAATCGTTTAAGTCGTTTTCTAGATAAAATTAGCTTGACCCACGGTGACCCCAAATCTAATTTTTTCGAACATGTGACTTGGCCCAGTGACCTTCTCAAGACCGAAAACAATAGATTACAAATTCAGTCAAAATTGTTAGAACCGTTTTTTAGATAAAATTAACTATACCCGTAGTGACGCAAAAATGACCCACTAATCAAAATTTCTCGAACATGTGATCTAGCCCAATGATCTTCTTATATCCGAAAACGGTATGATACAAAATTTTGTCAATATTGTTTGAGCTGTTTTTTAGTGATGCAACGAATAGTGGTTTGGCCGAATATTCGGCCAAGTTATAGCCGAATATTAATTCATAAATTCTGATATAGGCCTGGGCCTTAAATCGATTTAAAGCTTACATCGGAAATCCGATTTAACCATTAGTCTTAAATCGATTTAAGCTAACATCGGAAATCGTGATTTAGCTAATGTCTTAAATCGCGATTTAGCCATTGGCTTTAAATCGATTTAAAACAAAATACTGATTCAGAGCTAGCATCGGAAAACCGATTTATCAACTTTGATGTATCTACCGCTTACATGGCAAGTTGGTGTTAAATCGATTTAGGTGGATCCGATTTAAGCAAACATCGCAAACTGCAATGGTTTTTGATTTAAGAAAAACAAGACAAGCTGGTGTTAAATCGGTTTAGCAGGATCCGATTTAAGCAAACATTGCAAGCCTCAATGTTTTCCGATTTAAGAAAAACTAGGCAAGCTGGTGTTAAAACGATTTAGCAGGATCGGATTTAAGAAAACATACAGGCCTCAATGCTTTCCGATGTAAGGGAAAGGCCATTTAAGAAAACAACGATTTAAGTAATTTATTTACTTTGTAAACGAGATTCAGAGTTTGAGACTGGAATGTGTATTTTTTTTGGAAATTAAGCATTTAAATGGTTGAAAGTTGAAAGGAAAAAGTAAAGTTTAATTCTTAAAATCCAAATTAATCGAATTTCAGTTTATATGCTAATGCAATCTTTAGATGAAAAATTAAGTTTTCACATATTTGAGTAACATTTTAATATGTATTTTTTATTTTCTATTATTCTGTAATTAATTAAAATACTTTAAAGTAGAATCCCGCATCAAGATTTTTTTTTTTTTTTTTTTTTTGACATTGAGCATTTATGGTTGAAAAAAAGAATAAAGTTTCATATTTAAAATCCAAACTCATCGACTTTCAATTTATACTTTTATGCATTCTTATGATGAAATATTCATTTTTTTACATGTTTTAGTAATATTTTAACATATATTTTTTATTTTCTATTATTTTGTAATTAATGAAATTATTTTAAAGTGTAGTTAGTCATGCATTGTTTTGTGTATTCTGATTTGGCCGTGATCCGCATGAAATATTTTTCTTTTGCTAATAAGAATTTTTTTTCTGAAATTAAGTATTTATTAAGTAAAATAATGCTAAAAAGTGATAAAATATCTTTATTAAGATTGACGATCATTTCATCGCACCTACTGCGACATTTTCAAAATCATTTATGATAGAAAATATTTTCACAAAATTTAAAAACCCTTAATTAAAAATAATTAAAAAAATAAAACAAAATTAAAAAAAAAAATCAATCTTAATAAAGATATTTTATCACTTTTTAGCATTATTTTACTTAATCTGTTTATAAGTGATTTTTATACATGTTTTTATAAGTATTTATTGTTAAAAAAAAAAAGAATAAAGGTTCATATTTAAAATTCAAATTCATCTAATTCCAGTTTTTATTTTTATGCAATCTTTTAATGAAAAATTCATTTTTCTCATGTTTAGGTAATATTTTAATATATATTCTTTATTTTCTATTATTCTGTAATTAATTAAAATATTTTAAAATAGTCATGCATCGGGTTTGACATCCAATTTCAACACCAGCCGCGTGGATTGAGTATCTTGCTGAAATTGATTCACTATTTATATCCAAATTCATCCAATTTTAGTTTATATTTTTATGCATTATTTTGATGAAAAATTAATTTTCATATGTTTTGGGTATTATGGGAATATTTTATTTTTAATTTATTATTATTTTGTAATTAATTAAAAATACCTTAATAAAGCTCTGTAATGCGTCAAGTAACTTGATTTTTACAGCAGAATGAGGGAGGGGTGGAGGGGGCATTCATTAGATTTTTCTGCAGATCTGCGATTTTCTGCTTTTTGACATTTTGTTATCATTAAAAAGAGATATACAGTCGAACCTCGTTATCCCGACACTCTAATGTCCAGAAAAAAGTGTTGTCATAAGTGGAGTGTCGCAGTAACCGGAGTTAAAAAAATATGTTTATAAAAAGGCTATATTTTTAACTAATTTAGGACAATTTTAAATTCATAACTGATTTTGCAGTTTTAAGCAATAAAACATTATTTATTAAACAAAATAAACACAAACAAAATTGAAAAGAATAAAAATCAGATTTATAATGACTTGTTTTTCTTATTGTTACATTAAATCATGATGAATTAAGTTTGCTTATCCCTAGATGTGCTTCCTACAGTTCTTTTCTCAATATTATACAATGGATTGTAATCAATATACGTTGTTTCAGAAATGAATGTTAGATAATTTCTAATAGTTATGCAATGCAATGCTTCGGTTTTAGTCAGATGAAAAATGCCATGAAACCACAAGAAAGCGGCGTCTGACCAGAACAAAAAGACTGCAAGTAGACTGATACGTCTATCTGGTGCTTAAATGGGTCATTCATAGTGTATGTGGGTTTATTTACTCAGATAAAGGATTAAAGTAAAATTTCTCATTTATCTCAATGGGTATTTTAGACACTTTTGTGAAAAGTTTGGCTAAGACATTTCTTACCGCTTAATTTCCATGCTTGTAAGATAGATTATGAGAAATGGACAATTTTCCCAAACCGTCGGGATATCCGGAGTTGAAAATTATTCAGCAACGTAAAATCCAGAGTTTATTTACATTAAAACCATATACAGAAAATCGGGACTTTGAAAAACTGACGTAATAAGCGGAGTGACATGAAAACCGGGTGTCGGGAAAACGCGGTCCAACTGTATTTTAAGATATTTTATTACTAATCTTACAGGGTGTCAACAGGCACAAAAAAATCAGCAATTTCAGTAATGTGCTCCAAGACTCAATCCTTCTGCATCCACTATATGAATGTCAGCATTTATGTTAAACAAATCTTATTATAATCTTAAAGTTAAAAAGATATGAAATTGCACCCTATTTCTCATATTCCCCCCCCCTTTTTTTTTTACTACTTTTCTCATCATGGTAAATGAACAGTTAAATTCATCATAGAATTCTTTGAATCTGCTTCTGTTTTACCCCAATAACTTTTTAATTTTGTGTCTGTAAAAAAAAGTGTGTGTATGTCGTTAGCAATAAAGTGCTATTTGAGTGGGCTAGGGGAAGTTGTTGCCCCCCCCCCCCCCTTAAGAAATTTAGATTGTAGCAAGCATAACAAGTCAGACCAAAAAAAAAAAAAAAAAAAATCATTTTCTTTTCTGTTACTTCTTAAAGAATGAGTTTATAAAATGCATTAAAATAGGTCACTAATTTTTAAAATGGAAAAAAAAAAAAAAAAGTGTTTTGGGAATTCAAAGTTTTTTTTATGTGTCAAATATATCTCTTTTCTAAGGTATTTGAAAAATTAAAAGCTAAGTATACTAAATAATACAGGAGGGGGGGGGGGGCGTGAATAAAGATTGTATTTTGTTACTAAAAATTAAAAAATAGGCGTCCATATTCTAAAATGTAAAATCGGTGTTAAATCGCGATGTTAGATGGATGATAAATCAATTTAAGAAATTTCTACATCGCCCAGTCCTATTCTGATATAAACTAAAATAATATATACATATTAACATGTACATACATACATAATATATCTTCATACAATTTTTATTAAACATATTTAGCCTTAAAGATAATTAAAAACAAAATTTAAATTAGTTGTAATTCAAATCAATGGTTGCTCTTAGAGAAGTGTTTAAGTTTATTGAAATCTTTTGAACAAGCTACAGTAAAAACTAGTTCAACAACGTCACTTATTTTGGAAGTTATTCAAATGGTGGAGGCTTTATTCGTCAAAACCTGGAGAAGGGAATGAATTTTTTGATATTGGAATATTTAAAGACTGCCTGGCTCGAAACATGAATGCATGCTTTAAACATATTTATGGCTGAATCCATATCAACTCAGGCAGGGGGGTTACCTTCCTAGTCTCAGAAGTTTTTGAATTGAACATATGTTAAAATTTAAGAAAAAGTAAGATACTTGTATATTTTCATTTTGCCCAAAAAAATTCCTGGCCCGAGATACAGGCTGCCAAAGATGACATCCCCGGCATCCTTTCTCATTCGCGATTTTCGATAAAAATTTTAAAGTGCTCTATCTCTAGAATGGTGCAGGATATTTTGTTGCGGTTTATTTTATTTTAAAGATAATATTCTTCTGTTTAAAATGATATACCCAATTTCGAAAAATGTATTCAACTTTTCTTGTGGCAACCTTTTGAAAAAAAAAATTTTTTTTTCAAAAAAAATTTTTTTTTTGAAAATGCCAATCTTAAAAATTTTGATTTTTTTGCTGTTGATCAATACCATTGGGAACTATCTTCACTGTAAAGGAGAACTTCCACTTTTGAGTTTAACAAATTTTAGAAACATTTAAAAAATTCAGAGAATTTTACAGGAACTGTATATATACAGTTCCGGTAAAAGTCACTGAATTTTTGCTTATTTGTATCATATTTGTAATGATAAGCCTACTATATATCCTAAACAAGTTAGAAATTGCAATATCAAATGTGGCAAATGAGGTGCGTGCGTACTATAACTAGTTTTATAAATATTCAGATCTTGGTGCAATAAGTTACACTCTTGGGCAAAAAGGGTATGAATACAAAATTTATTATGATTCTACATATTAAATTCAGTAATACGGAAGTAATATGAATTCATCTTAAAAGGACTTAATCGCCATGGCAACCTAGAATCATTGCCTATCATGGTATATCATTGAATCAATTATGTATTATAGGATTTTTAAATAGAATGAAGAAAACTTTTATTAATGTCTTTTATGTTTTAATTTGATTTTCATAGCATTTGAAGTGATACATACTTTATTTTCAATATCGAACATAGTAAAACAATCTCAATAACATATATCAATTACACAGCAATACAAATTATATTAATACAAGTTAGAGTTCAGACAGATGGGCAGACAAATCGAATCCATAAAGACTTTCAACTATGTTGGAAATTGTTAAAAACACATAAATAGGTCGGAATTTGACTTTTAGAAATTTATGTCAATAGACGGAAGCATACTTGAATACTTTCATACAACCCTGTATTTTACCTACTATCTTTATATACATGCCACTATTTAGCTAATATTTAATTAACATTAAAACATCCTTAAAACCAGTGAAATCACACTTCCAGAGATTATCATTCATAGACGGCCATGTATCTAATTCTTTGCATGGACCTGTATATCATTTTATCTATATTCTCCAAACATATCTTAGTATACTAAATGTAGTTCAGTGTAAAAATGCATAACTCATTTAAAAATCACCTTTAAGCTACTTTCATTCATACTCAGTAAATCCTTAAGATTTCTTTTGTGTAGCCCTGTATATGATCTACAGCATTTATGCACACAACGTAATATGGAAAAATTTAGTTAAACTTAAAAACTCAAAAACAACTAACAATGAACTTCCAGCAATACCCTTACGATTTCTTTTGTGTAGCCCTGTATATGATCTACAGCCTTTATACACACAACGTAATATCGAAATATTTAATTAAACTTAAAATCTCATATCGCAACTAAAAATGCACCTCTAGCAATCTTCGCTAATGTGCAGTATTTCCAATAAGGTAAAGTATCCGAAATCTTTTGTGTGTCCCTGTAAACACTATGCACTTTCTATGACACAGGAAGTAATTTTTTGTAAACCTCTGCAATAAAGTATGTATCACTTCAAATGCTATGAAAATCAAATTAAAACATAAAAGACATTAATAAAAGTTTTCTTCATTCTATTTAAAAATCCTATAATACATAACTGATTCAATGATATACCATGATAGGCAATGATTCTAGGTTGCCATGGCGATTAAGTCCTTTTAAGATGGATTCATATTACTTCCGTATTACTGAATTCAATATATGGTATTATAGTAAATTTTGTATTCATGCCTTTTAGCCCAAGAGTGTAACACTTATTGCACCAAGATCTGAATATTTATAAAACTAGTTAATACTATGCACGCACTTCATTTGCCACATTTGATATCGCAATTTCTAACTTGTTTAGGATACATAGTAGGCTTATCCTTACGAATATGATACAAATAAGCAAAAATTCAGTGACTTTTACTGAAACTGTATATATACAGTTCCTGTAAAATTCTCTGAATTTTTTAAATGTTTCTAAAATTTGTTAAACTCAAAAGTGGAAGTTCTCCTTTACAGTGAAGGTAGTTCCCAATGGTATTGATCAACAGCAAAAAAATCAAAATTTTTAGGATTGGTATTTTTGAAAAAAAAAATTTTTTTGAAAAAAAATTTTTTTTTTCAAAAGGTTGCCACAAGAAAAGTTGAATACATTTTTCAAAATTAGGTATATCATTTTAAACAGAAGAATATTATCTTTAAAATAAAAAAAACCGCAACAAAATATCTTGCACCATTCTAGAGATAGAGCACTTTAAAATTTTTATCGAAAATGGCGAATTGGAAATGGTGCCCGGGATGCCATCTTTGGCGGCCTGTATCTCGGGCCAGGAATTTTTTTGGGCAAAACCAAAATATACAAGTATCTTATTTTTTATTGAATTTTAACATATGTTCAATTCAAAAACTTCTGAGACTATGAAGGTAAGATTTTTTCTTTGGCTGCCTGAATTGACATGGATCATACCTTATGATAATAGACATTTTTGCATTTCAACTTTGCTAGACCCCAGCTTTAAACTTACATTTTTTTTATATATAAAACTGAAGAAAATCATCTCAAGTTAAAACCTTGACTGATTCTGCTTATGACTGTTATCTCAAACAATGAGATTCCTGAAACTGAAACAAATGCAAATGTGGCAGAAACAAGCAAAGATGTTCCGAATGAGTAAAAGACCCCATTTTGGGATTGCTTCATGCAGATTTCAACTACTAACAAAAACAAAACAGTTAATTTCAGCTCTTACAAATGATGAGCGGCAATTATTTTGATAAATCACTCTTAGATAGAAATAAATGTCTACTAAACTGGTGGAAAGCAAATTCTATTGAATGTGTAATACTTAAATTAATAATTAAATCATTTTCATAATACACATAAAATTCAAATAATTAAATGATATTATATTTCACGTATTGTACGTTAAGAAAATTCAAGTGATTAACCAAATGACCCACTGCAACCCAAAATGACCTATTATTTAAAACTGTTCGAACATGTGACTTAGCTTAAGGGTCTTCTGGTAATCAAACGGTAGGATACAAAATTTAGTCAAAATCGTTTAAGCCGTTTTCTAGATAAAATTAGCTTGACTTACAGTGACCTAAAAATGACACACTAACCTAATTTTCTCAATCATGTGACTGAACCCAGTAGTCTTCTTAAAATCAAAAATGGTAGAATACTAAATTTAGTCAAAATCATTAGAGTCATTTTTTAGATAAATTTAGCTTGACCTGTAGTGACCCAAAAAGGACTCATTAATCGAAATTTCTCGGAACATGTGATCTAGTTAAATGATCTTCTCATGCCTGAAAACGGCATATAATACAAAATTTTGTCAATATTGTTTGAGAGTTTTTTACATACAATTAGCTTGACCCGGACCCATTGGGACCCACTAATCGAATGTTCTTGAACATGTGACTTAGCCCAATGGTATTCTTGTGCCCGAAAACGATAGAATACAAAAGTAGTCAAAATCTTAATAAAATGGGTATAAATCGTAATAAAATAGGCCCCTTCACAAAATTCCTTTTAATAAAATGGGCTTCTTCACAAAATTCCTTTTAATAAAATGGGCTTCTTCACAAAATTCCTTTTAATAAAATAGGCCCCCTTCAGAACATTCTTTTTCATAAAAACTGTTTTAAAATGTATAAATTGTAAATAAAACCAGCTCACAAAAAACAAGAACTTTAGCAAGGGGATTTAAAGAATGTTTTTGTCAATAAATTCTTTGTTCGAATTTGAGTAACTGGATTTCAACTTTCGTTACAAAATATTATTTTTCACAAAAATGTAATAAAATTCACAAAAATAACTTTTATTTTTCACAAAATGGGCCCCAAGAATAAAAACCTGCATCGACCCCTGTAGATATCAGAGTTTCCCCCAGGTTTAAAAAAGGGCAGGGTGCTTCGTGTAGGAAAAGGGCACTTTTAGATTCCGAAGGGCATCTTTTGGATTCTTAAGGGCACTTTTTAAAATTTTTAAAGGCATTCTTTTGATTTTTAAAACTACTTTTAATATTTAATAGATAGGACGTTATTTTAAAGGCATCAATGAGTCAATTTTTAGTATGCAAGTAATTTTTTTAATAAACAAAGGAGTAAATGCACTTTTTTGAGCTGGGGGTAACAAGGGTGCAAATGTTTTTCATCAAGGGCAAGAGGGGTGCTATTTTGTAAACCTAAGGGCAGGCAGTAGGACTGGGCGATGTAGAAATTTCTTAAATCGATTTATCATCCATCTAACATCGCGATTTAGTGCTAAATTGCGATTTAACACCGATTTTACATTTTATAATCTGGAAGCCTATTTTTTAACTTTTAGTAACAAAATACGGTCTTTATGTGCCCCCCCCCCCTCTTGTATTATTTAGTATACTTAGCTTTTAATTTTTCAAATAATTTTGAAAAGAGGTATATTTTACACATAAAAAAAACTTTGAACATCCCAAAACACTAGTTCTTTTTTTCCATTTTAAAAATTAGTGGCCTATTGTAATACATTTTATAAACTCATTCTATAAAAAGTAATAAAAAAAATAAAAATTTTTTTTTTTTTTGTCTGACTTGTTATACCTGCTACAATCTAATTCCTTAAGGGAGGGGGGGGGGGGACTTTCCCTAGCCCGCCCAAATAGTACTTCATTGCTAACAGCCTACATACATTTTTTTTACAGACACAGATTTAAAAAGTTATTGAGGTAAAACAGAAGTATATTAAAAGAATTCAATGATGAATTTAACTATTCATTTACCATGATGAGAAAAGTGGTAAAAAAAAGGCGGGGGGGCAGAAGATATGAGAAATAAGGTGCAATTTTATATCTTTTTAACTTTTAGATTATAAAAAGATTTGTTTAACATAAATGCTGACATTTATATAGCGGATGGAGAAGGATTGAAAGTGTCAGCCTTTGGAGCACATTACTGAAATTGCTGATTTTTTTCGCGGCCGTTGTCATCCTTTAAGATTAGTAATAAAATATAATCTTAAAATATATCTCTTTTTAATGATAACAAAATGTCAAAAAGCAGAAAATCGCAGATCTGCAGAAAAATCTAATGAATGCCTCCTCCAGCCCTCCCTCATTCTGCTGTAAAAATAAAGTTACTTGACTCATTACAGAACTTTATTAAAGTATTTTTAATTAACTAGTAAATCTGCAGATCAGGAGCCTCAACGTCAGCTCTGCAATTCCTTGTTTTTAGACACATTTTGGTAATATTCAGTTTCCTGCAAACCGCAATTTAAAGTTTTCAAATTATGTAATTATTTATAAGAATAAAAAATACGAAATTTTCAGACATTAGAAGCATTAAATTAAAAACGTTATGGAAGGATATTTCGAATTTTTCATGAGCTGTTAATTCTGGTATATTTTTTAAATAATAAAGTAGATTTCTTCAGGGGGGCGGAGCCCCCCTGAACCCCCCGTGGTCTTATTAATTTACATACGTAACTTTTTATTGATTGCGCTAATGATTAGCGCAAATCTTAGATTTCTTTTTACACTTCCGAGCCTTATTTTTCAATACTGGTAACACAGAAAATGATTTACATTGACGCAATTACATTAAACGTTTAGATTTTATGAATAAAAATGTAATTTCCTTTAAAAATAAAATAATTTTCATTCATATTTTCTGAAATGAGGCGGCATTAAGAAGTAACACCCGTCAAAAAACATTTTTTCAGGCAATCTAGTTAATGTTTGGTTTTTAAGGATGAAAATATTTATTTCCCGCTACAATGACGTCACTTTCGACAGCGATAATTTCGCGGTGCATAATTTTGATATTTACTATATATTTGCTTTTCAAAAGTTTGTTTTTTTTTTCTCAATGGAATTTTCGATTAAGAATTAACATTTCTGTTAGCTGTGTGCAGACGATAAACCACGAGATATTAGTAACATTTTTTTTAATAATAAGAATTAATATCATAACACAAGCCCCTTTTATTTCAACCTCAAAGCATATGAAACACATATATAAAATCCCTCCATAAAAGTTATACACCGAATTTAAAAACTCTGACAAATGTATACACAAAATTTCAAACTAATATGAATAATATATGGTTATAATTAGGAAATTTCATCATCCTTAATTTAGCATTTAAATCCTTCAATCATATGAGCCATTTCTTTTCAACAAATAAAAATGGAGAAATCGTCTGAATTGCTATAGGAAAGCATTAAATCGCAAAATAAAATGTTCTATATATTCCGAACGAATGAACCAAATTCAACCAAAAACTATACAGCTAAATCCGGGGATTTCACCAACATGCATCCTTAATTTTAAGATAATCGGATGCTTTTTACGGCAGTTATCGCCGAACAGACAGACAGACTAACAGAAACCAAAACTTTTCGTGTCTCCACAGTAAGCCTTCACTGACGTTTCGGCAATTACAAAGCAATAATAAATTAAAACTAAAATATTCCCATAATACCCAAACACATGAAAATTAATTTTTCATGAAAATAATGCATAAAAATATAAACTAAAAATGGATGAATTTGGATATAAATAGTGAATCAATTTCAGCAAGATACTCAATCCACGTGACTGGCGTTGAAATCGGATGTCAAACCTGATGCATGACTATTTTAAAATATTTTAATTAATTACAGAATAATAGAAAATAAAGAATATGTATTAAAATATTACCCAAACATGTGAAAAATGAATGTTTCATTAAAAGGATGCATAAAAATAAAAACTGAAATTCGATGAATTTGGATTTTAAATATGAAACTTTATTCTTTTTTTCCAACCATAAATACTCAATCAATTTCAGGGGGAAAATATTATTAGTAAAAGAGAAATATTTCATGTGGATCACGGCTAAATAGTGATACACAAAACAATGCATGACTATACTTTAAAATAATTTCATTAATTACAAAATAATAGAAAATAAAAAATAAATGTTAAAATATTACTAAAACATGTAAAAAATGAATTTTTCATCATAAGAATGCATAAAAGTATAAACTGCAAGTCGATGAGTTTGGACTTTAAATATAAAACTTTATTATTATTATTTTTAATCATATAAATGCTGAGTGAATTTCAGGAAAACAATCTTTTGAAACAATGTAGGATTCTATTTTAAAACATTTTAATTAATTACAGAATATTGGAAAATAAAAAATACATATTGCAATATTACTCAAATATGTGAAAACTTAATTTATCATCAAAAGATTGCATTAGCAAATAAATTGAAATTCGATGAATTTGGATTTTAAGATTTAAACATTACTTTTCCCTTTCAACTTTCCATATAAGTTCTTAATTTCTGAAAAATACACATTCCAATCTCGTGAACTCTGAATCTTGTTTACAAAATAAATAAATAAATATCAATTCTTACTTAATCATCGTTTTCTTAAATCAGAGAGGATTGAGGCTCGATGTTTTTTTAAATCGGATCCTGCTAAATCGATTTAACACCAGCTTGCCTTGTTTTCCTTAAATCGGAAAGCATGGAGGCTTGTGATGTTTCCTTAAATTGGATCGTCCTAAATCGATTTAACACCAGCTTGCCTTGTTTTTCTTATATCGGAAAGCATTGAGGCTTGCGATGTTTGCTTAAATCAGATCCTCTTAAATCGATTTAACACCAGCTTGCCATGTAAGTGGTAGATACATCAAAGTAGATAAATCGGTTTTCCGATGTTAGCTCTGAATCAGTATTTTGTTTTAAATCGATTTAAAGTCAATGGATAAATCGTGATTTAAGACAATGGCTAAATCGCGATTTAAGATAATGGCTAAATTGCGATTTAAGACATTGGCTAAATCGTGATTTGACATTAGCTAAATCACGATTTCAGATTTTAGCTTAAATCGATTTAAGACCAATGGTTAAATTGGATTCCCGATGTAAGCTTTAAATCGATTTAAGGCCCAGGCCTAGCAGGCAGGGTGCAGCACCCTCCTGAAACTGTGTAGGGGAAACTCTGAGATATATAACTGAAGTAAATGATAATGAAGTAGAGGTTAATGTGATGCACCAATCTTCAACTGAATCAAATTTTAAATGGCCTCAATACGAGGACAAAATTTACTATGATGTAGACAGTGTGGTGAAAAAAAATCCAACCTCCCATTCCTACAGGGAACAGAGGACAATTTTCGTTTGGAGAATGTGTTAGGATTTGGCAATTTTTGTACAAACACAATTTTTCATAATAAAATTACTTTATACTTGGATTTAATCATTCTTAAGATCAACTTATTTGTACGTCTGGCACCGAAAATTTACGTCTGACACCAGAATACAAAATTTTAAAATGTACTTTAATATTAAACTAAATAAATCTAAAAATGTCAAACATATAGCATTCATATGTGTACTTTTGACTATAGTTTGTTTAAAAATTATAAAATCAACCAATTCACAGAATTTTGAGAATTTATTTGGTATGTCACAGTTTTCTATTTTGTGTGATTACGTCCGACACTGGTTATTTAAATATTTTTTTCCAGGATTTGAAATATTCAGAAATGTTTTTTTACATGCTTTCTGACAAAGTGTGATGTGGTAAGTACCTTGTATAGAAATTTGATCATTTAGTTGAAATTTATGTACCAAAAACAAGATTGTTGTAAGAAATTTGTATCTGATTTTTACATCCGACACCATGGAGCCCAAATAATATAAAAACATTTCTCGTTTATTTAAATATGATTCTGTTTCTAATTATTCTGAATGTCTTTATAAGTTGACAGTTAAAAGTAGAACTTGTGTAAGATTTTTAAAAACATGCTTTAAAAGATATTTTAAGTATTCGGTTGAGTCGAATATTTTGATATTTGGGCAGACCAAATAGTTTGATATTCGGCATACCGAATAGTTTAATATTCGGCAACATGGCCGAATATTTGGTGCATCCCTATTGCAAATCATTAAAAAGCTAAAAGAAACTGAATTCTAAAATGTAAAACTTTTTACTTTAACAAGCAATGGTGTTTCTTAAAAAATCAAGTATATAATTTGTCTTGAACAAACAGAGTAAAAAATTTTAAATTAAATAAATATGGATTCAAACATTTTTTTGTAAACTTATACTATTTTATTGCATCACTATTATTATTATAGCATAATTTGATAATATTATTTTTATAGCTATGAAGTTGCTTTCATAAGTTTTTTAGCAAACTCAAATAGTTGCTCATTTTGATATTCACACATGTCTAGTGCAACTTCACAACTTTCACGGACGATCCTTTTATTGTCATTAGCATAATTTTTTAAAATATCGTCACATTCTTTTGTAGCAATAGATCCCAAAGCTTCTGCACATTCATGCCTCACCATTTCATGTTCTTTCTCATTCATTAAAGCTTGAGAAAGCTGTGGAACTGTAGATTCCATTTGTAACTGTCCAAGTACATATGCTACTTCATGTCGAAAAAGTGCACTACCACATTTCAAACCTTTTGCCAGGACAGATGCAGCTGATTCTGTATTCATATTTCTTAAACTAAACATCGCACAGTATCGGTTATATAATGACTGATTCTCATCCAAAAATATGTTTTCAAGATCGTTTATATCACCATAATCATTTTTATGAAGTGGTGGTGTAGGATCTACAGAGTTATAAGGATTAACTGACAAACCTTCATCAGAAACATTCTCGCGTTGCATTTTCTGAACTGCAAGTTGACATGTTTCAGCCACTTCTTGAACGGGATCATTCAAATAGGCCTTGAGAACATCAATGCTGCTGGGTAATCCTATAGCAGCTAGTGCTTCTGCTGCTTCATGACGAACAACGGGTTCTTCAGATGTATCACTTAGTAAAGATTCTAGTTTTGGGACGGCCAATGGATCTTGCATTTGTCCCAAACAATAAGCACATTCATGCTTTAAGAGTGCGGAGGAATCAGAAAAACATTTTTCAATCCATTCAATCGATGATTTACCACCAATATTTCGAAGTGTAAATAAAGCTCTGAATCTTTCTTTCATAGGCTGTTGTTCATTATTTAATATGCTTCCAATAGCATCTACAATATCTTTATCAGTTAATTTCATCTTTGAATAACTAATGAAACAAACGCGTAGATGATAAACGAAGCGGAAGGAAATGAGGAAAGTTTGAAAAATTGGTTGGTTGGTTGGTTTCTATAGTACGGCATCTAGACACCTCTGTTGACGTAATACTTCGAGCAGGGTTTAGAATCGATGACTGCGCTGCGAATAATACATGGAATAAGAAATAGAACCTAGTATTCTATATCTATGGAATAATACTGCTCACAGTGATTCCTGTCCTGTTATCACTTATCACTGTATAAAATGATGATTGAAAAAAATTATATGTAAACAATTCCCATGTCGTTGGCAGCCTACAGACTACGCTTATGTCAACCAGCCAACCAACAATCGGACAATAATATTTTTTTTCCGGGTTATCATTAGGCAGGTGGATTTTGATTAGGCAACTTGGCTTTGCAGATCCTTCTATCTCACGATTGTTTAAAAAAAAAAAAAAAAAAAAAAAAAACATATCTTCGTTACGCATTGTTTTAAAAAGCAAAATGTTTTCAAGAGCTTATTGTAATATTCATAAAATTAAGGTTGTATGTTATAGAACAATTAATCCAACTTACAGATCTTTGAGTTCGTTGAACTTTTTTACTCCTGAACATGATGAAATGAGGAAAACCATCAATAAAGTAAAGCCAATTTTGTATAAAAAATGTTATATTCTGTTATTAGTGTATTATATAATTTTATAAATTTTCAGATCATTGATAAAGATATAAATCCCTACGTTGACAATTGGGAAAAGGAAGGTCAGTACCCTGCTAAAAACATTTATAAAAAGCTTGCTGAAGCTGGTTTGCTTGGAATAACAAGATCACCAGGTAAATTGAATCTAATCATAGAGCTTATATTAAATTCTTAGTCTAAAATATTTTTAAATCTATCATTTTGCATATAGAAACTTTTTTTGGTACTTTTCGGTTAGCCGGGTGCCAGTGTTATATACATGTATATATATATATATATATATGTGTGCATATATACCTACAATATGTTTATATGTATATTTACATATATGTATGTATATAAATATGTATACATAATACTGGTGCCCGGCTAACTGAAAAGTACCCTTTATTTTCTGACACGATTGCAATAAACAAATGCAGTAATAGTTTACTTGTTCACTATTCTTTATTGTTATCTTCTATTAATGCCCTGCATACACTTATGGGATTTTTTCATAAAGTACCATCTTGTGGAAATTTGACGTATTCATGATATTTTTAACAAAATTTACTTTCTTTCAAAAGTTGGTGTAAGTGTGCCAGTAATGGACACACTTAAGAAATTAATTTCTTATGAAAAATATTTTTTAATTGATTGTTATAGGCTGAATCCATATCAACTCAGGCAGGGGGGGGGTTACCTTCATAGTCTCAGAAGTTTTTGAATTGAACATATGTTAAAATTTAAGAAAAAGTAAGATACTTGTATATTTTCATTTTGCCCCAAAAAATTCCTGGCCCGAGATACAGGCCGCCAAAGATGACATTCCCGGCATCCTTTCTCATTCGCGATTTTCGATAAAAATTTTAAAGTGCTCTATCTCTAGAACGGTGCAAGATATTTTGTTGCGGTTTATTTTATTTTAAAGATAATATTCTTCTGTTTAAAATGATATACCCAATTTTGAAAAATGTATTCAACTTTTCTTGTGGCAACCTTTTGAAAAAAAATTTTTTTTTTCAAAAAAAATTTTTTTTTTGAAAATGCCAATCCTAAAAATTTTGATTTTTTTGTTGTTGATCAATACCATTGGGAACTATCTTCACTGTAAAGGAGAACTTCCACTTTTGAGTTTAACAAATTTTAGAAACATTTTAAAAATTCAGAGAATTTTACAGGAGCTGTATATGTACAGTTCCAGTAAAAGTCACTGAATTTTTGCTTATTTGTATCATATTTGTAAGGATAAGCCTGCTATATATCCTAAACAAGTTAGAAATTGCAATATCAAATGTGGCAAATGAGGTGCGTGCATACTATAACTAGTTTTATAAATATTCAGATCTTGGTGCAATAAGTTACACTCTTGGGTAAAAAGGGCATGACTACAAAATTTATTATGATTCTACATATTAAATTCAGTAATACGGAAGTAATATGAATTCATCTTAAAAGGACTTAATCGCCATGGCAACCTAGAATCATTGCCTATCATGGTATATCATTGAATCAATTATGTATTATAGGATTTTTAAATAGAATGAAGAAAACTTTTATTAATGTCTTTTATCTTTTAATTTGATTTTCATAGCATTTGAAGTGATACATACTTTATTTTCAATACCGAACATAGCAAAACAATCTCAATAACATATATCAGTTACACAGCAATACAAATTATATTAATACAAGTTAGAGTTCAGATGGATGAGCAGACAAATCGAATGCATAAAGACTTTCAACTATGTTGGAAATTGTAAAAAACACATAAATAGATCGGAATTTGACTTTTAGAAATTTATGTCAATAGACGGAAGCATACTTGAAAACTTTTATACAACCCTGTATTTTACCTACTATCTTTATATACATGCCACTATTTAGCTAATATTTAATTAAGATTAAAACATCCTTAAAACCAGTGAAATCACACTTCCAGAGATTATCATCCATAGACGGCCATGTATTTAATTCTTTGCATGGACCTGTATATCATTTTATCTATATTCTCCAAACATATCTTAGTATACTAAATGTAGTTCAGTGTAAAAATGCATAACTCATTTAAAAATCACCTTTAAGCTACTTTCATTCATACTCAGTAAACCCTTAAGATTTATTTTGTGTAGCCCTGTATATGATCTACAGCATTTATGCACACAACGTAATATGGAAAAAATTAGTTAAACTTAAAAACTCAAACACAACTAAAAATGCACCTCCAGCAATGCCCTTACGATTTCTTTTGTGTAGCCCTGTATATGATCTACAGCCTTTATACACACAACGTAATATGGAAATATTTAATTAAACTTAAAAACTCATATTGCAACTAAAAATGCACCTCTAGCAATCATCGCTAATATACAGTATTTCCAATAAGGTAAAGTATCCAAAATGTTTTGTGTGTCCCTGTAAACACCATGCACTTTCTATGACACAGGAAGTAATTTTTTGTAAACCTCTGCAATAAAGTATGTATCACTTCAAATACTATGAAAATCAAATTAAAACATAAAAGACATTAATAAAAGTTTTCTTCATTCTATTTAAAAATCCTATAATACATAATTGATTCAATGATATACCATGATAGGCAATGATTCTAGGTTGCCATGGCGATTAAGTCCTTTTAAGATGGATTCATATTACTTCCGTATTATTGAACTTAATATGTGGTATTATAGTAAATTTTGTATTCATGCCTTTTTGCCCAAGAGTGTAACACTTATTGCACCAAGATCTGAATATTTATAAAACTAGTTAATACTATGCACGCACCTCATTTGCCACATTTGATATTGCAATTTCTAACTTGTTTAGGATATATAGTAGGCTTATCCTTACAAATATGATACAAATAAGCAAAAATTCAGTGACTTTTACTGGAACTGTATGTATGCAGTTCCTGTAAAATTCTCTGAATTTTTTAAATGTTTCTAAAATTTGTTAAACTCAAAAGTGGAAGTTCTCCTTTACAGTGAAGATAGTTCCCAATAGTATTGATCAACAGCAAAAAAATCAAAATTTTTAGGATTGGCATTTTCGAAAAAAAAAATTTTTTTGAAAATAATTTTTTTTTTCAAAAGGTTGCCACAAGAAAAGTTGAATACATTTTTCAAAATTGGGTATATCATTTTAAACAGAAGAATATTATCTTTAAAATAAAAAAAAACGCAACAAAATATCTTGCACCGTTCTAGAGATAGAGCACTTTAAAATTTTTATCGAAAATGGCGAATTGGAAATGGTGCCCGGAATGCCATCTTTGGCGGCCTGTATCTCGGGCCAGGAATTTTTTTGGGCAAAACCAAAATATACAAGTATCTTATTTTTTATTGAATTTTAACATATGTTCAATTCAAAAACTTCTGAGACTATGAAGGTAAGATTTTTTCTTTGGCTGCCTGAATTGACATGGATCATACCTATAATTATATTCACTTTTTTTTTTTTTTTTTTTTTTTGTATTTATGTTGCAACAATGTTTAAGTAAGTTCACAGTCATATGAAAAATGTTACTTAATGAACACTCATTGCAAAATAAGAGTTGCTGGTGTTTATGTTTGTTATTTGTATTTAGAACAAGCAGCAGCCGTTGACCCAAATAGATGAGAAGGCTGTAAGTGGTAGCAAAGGAAAGTCTTTCTTACCTATCTGAGCCACTAACTTAATGGTAATTTAGTAGACAATCAAATAAAATTGTAGTTTGAAGCTAGTGTTGCCAGTTCCACTTTCATGAAAAGCAGGATAGCGGCTCCTAAATTAAGACATAAAAATACAGTAAATCTAATGAAAACAAAACTTGCCTATAATGGAATCCTGAGACGAACATGGAAACATGAAAAATTCATGGTCCCTACGGAAGAAATACCAGTGAATTTTGTTTCAGTCCCTAATGATTCCAATTTCAAAGATTTTACTATGTGAGATTATTATCCTATTATTTAGTAACATAAAACCAACTAAGAGAGAATCTCAAGTGGTCAGAGAAAGATTTTGTTTTAGAAAGTTTTCTATCTTAGCAGGTATTATTTTATGGTACAGCATTTGAAACCCTTGATGGTTCGCTGGTCCGAGAAAAAGCAGGAACTTCTTAAAAATTACATCATAAAAACTATATTTACATGTGAATTTTAAGAGAGAAAAGAAATTGTAAAATAATGAATTCATTAACATGTGTTAGAAGTCTTAAATTGGAGAAATTAAGTCATATTTACGTCACATTACAGTTATTATATAAAATGAACACAAAATAATATTGCAAAACAGTTTAAATTTAGAAATTGAGCTAGACATTTATTTGATATTTTGAGAGGATACTTTTCAACTATTTTTGTTAGGAAAGTGCAAATAATATTTCATGTCTAACAAAAGTATTTTCACGTGAATATTAAAAAAAGAAAGAATAGTTTGGTCAAAATTACGTCAGATTAAAAACGATTAATTTAAAATGTCTTATTTAAAAGAACTTTCTTTTCGCTTTGTTAAAAAATACCGGGAGACAAAGATTCTGTTTACTTAATTCCTTTTATATTAGCTTTTTTTGAAATGTTTAACTTATTTTACTTACTCAAAGATGAAAACAGCGATTGTATCTTTGATACTACTTAGTTACCCCGTCGAACAAAAATCTATCTTTCGCCAAACTATAAGATTAAATAAATGCCAATAATGGTTGATCGTAAATGTCACATTAACTTGACTTTAAGCAAGTTACACGTGTCTACGTCATCAAGTTATTTTTATTTTGACATTTTATTTGTATTTTTATTAATGTTGCACTAATTTATTTGTTCTTTCGTTATTTAAAATAAAAATTATGTCAATTTGTATAATTTGGTGAGTGGTTTGGTGAAATTGGTCGACGGAATAATCAAGTAGTACTGCAGAGGATTTGGCCTTAAAATTCCCCAATCAAAGAAAAATGAATAGAAATCCGTTTATAGGGAGATCGCCACTGTTTTTTAAATTATAATTCAATCTTCCGAAATCTTTTTAAAGCCGATCAAATTAGCGTACTTTTAGAGTCTGCAGTGTCTGAACGGGGGTTGACAAGCATAGCTCGTAGGGGGCAGAGCCCCCTAGTATTAGAAAATAAGTTTGGTGCTTATGTGACATCATCATATTACATGGAGCAATATTGTCATTGGCAATGAGATATACCACATGCCTAAGTTTTAGTAGTGTCTGAAAATTTATTCATTATTCTAATGTCTGACCTATTGCATTTATTTTATGAAGAAGTGTCAGTGCTTTTATAGTACTGATTTTCTTTTGCTCTTGGTTTTTGGTTATCATTAAAGATTTAATTTTAATATGTCTACTTTTTTTTCTTTCTCCCTTTAATGGAACAGTCATCTGCTGCTTCAGGTAACTTATCTTTCTGCTTATAAGACTTTAAGTATACAGTAGACTTCCTCAAATCTGCAAATGCCTAAAATCCACACATCATCAGAGATGTAAACAATGAAAATCTCAGTTCAGATGTAGGGGCAAAATTACAGAATTTTTTAGTGTTATATCATTTCCGTATGTATTTTAATATGTGATTTTCGATAATATGACTGAACTCATGGTTTTTCATGAAGGAAGTACAATTTATTTCTGAAAAAAGAAAAAGATATTGCTGATATCTTTGGTAATCACAATCTTTTTACCAAATATTTTTATATATTAATCAAGCTGTTTTGGTTATTAAAACTGGCTAAACCTGAAATAAAACTTCCTTACTTTATGATTTTGATATTAATTAATAGGTTACCTTTATGAGAAAGTTTCATTGAATAATTCAAGGAAAATGTATCTCATCTTTATTATACATATTTAATTATTTACTCGACCTTTACTTTTAATAATTTAATCATTTTTAAAATTATCTTACTTTTTATCATTGTAGTCTATTACTTCACTTAATTATTTTAATATTTTACTATATTGCAAAGATTCTTTATAATTTTGATTGCATTATTACATTCAAATTACTGTTTTATAAATGCAAACAAAGCAATGACCAGAAATCTGTAAAAATCTGAACAAGCTCTGGTCCCAAGCTGTGTGGATTTGAGGGAGTCTACTGTAATATGATGTTATAAATGGTTTAACCCTTTATAGTTCTATGGGATAATAGTTTCTTATCACTAGTGTTGACTCAGGCCAATTTGGCAGGGTGCAGTGCCCGGTGACTCTTTTTGACTACTTTATGTGGCTAGCTGCCCTTTTTGAATGCTTTATGCACCTTGCTATCCCTTTTTACTTCTTTATACGCCTGGCTGTCTTTTTTTACTACTTTATCCAGCTGGCGGCCCTGTTCAAATTACTTTATGTGCCTGGTGGCAGTGGATTTGGCCATAAGAAAAAAAATAGCGAAATTTGTCGATAGGCCTAGGGAAAGAGGGGATGTACAATTAATCAATTGGTCACTGAAAAAATAAAGAATAAATTTGTCGAATGGCGTCAAGGAAAAAAAAAATCTAAATTCACTGATTGATTGCCAGAAAAAAAACTCAAAATTCATCTATCCAGCATGGAAAAAAATAACAAAATTTGCCAATCGGTCGTGTGAAAAAACAAAATTGCAAAGCTTGCCCAGCGGTTGCATAAAAAACAAACTTACGTGGGGACAAATCTGGAAACTGGATGTGTCACCAATTGTGTGAAAAAAAACCACTGCGAAATTCATCAATCAGTCATGGGAAAATATCGGGAAATTCGTTGATTGGTCAATGGAATATGTTTCAAAATTTGCCAGTTGTTCTGGAAAATATCGTTAAATTCAACTGATAAAAGGGCACTCTAAACAAACTAGTTCAAATTATGTTTTTGGAACAGTACACAAGAGTGCCCTTTTTGAGAACAATTTGCCCTTTTTTATTAAATTTCTGCCCAGTGGCCCTTTTGTTCTAGAACCAACACAAATCATAGATTAATTTTCTCACTATTGCTTTCAAAAGAGTGAAAGCATTTTATTGGTTCTTTTGTGCATGTTCATATATACCAAGACTCCTACTTATTTCTCCATACTTTTGGAGATAGTATAGTCTAATTTTTTTCGCCTGTTGTCCCAGTAGCAGAAAATTCTCCAAGTGTCTGTGACAGATCTTTCAGGGACTGAAAATAATCTACAGGTAAAATGTTACAAATGAACCTTTAATTAGTTAATCATTTACTTTTAATGTTTTTAAGCATTTTACTCATTTTTATTAATAATAATCTTAAGTTTTAGTAATAAATAATAAAAAAGATTGCAAGAACATAAAAACGATTTGAAGTTTCGTAAATTTTCTACAGCACTCTCAAGAAACTACCATAAAGGACTCATTTCATTTATAGACTTTGACCATGCTAAAGTTATTTCCAAGCAAGTTATTCCGCGCAATGCTATTATTCGTGAATCTTTAGAAATTCGTCTAAGAAACCATGAAGTGTGTAATGATAATGTTTCCTTTCATATCCCAGAAATATGGCTTTCTATTTTGAAATGTCAATGAAAATTCCCCCTTTTTTCAGCATTTCTTTCTTCGTTTGTATCTTTGGTTAAAAGATGGTGCCACTGAACTGTTTATTTGGGAGTAAGAGGTTTCCGTTCGACTGTTTTGTTTTTTTAATTGATTTCAAAATGTAGCATGTAAAGAGTTTGTTGTCGATTTATATTTTAGAAATTTTTTTTTTCCTGATGAAGGTTTTAAAGATTAAACCGAAACATAGAGTTTTATGTTAAACTTGTGAATAAATTGTACGTTGGATAGCAACACCTATTTGTTTTGTATAAATAATAAAGAACTAAACATAATATAAAGTTGGAAAAAGATTCAATGGAAAAAAAAAATGTGCAAAAAGGGAAAAGAAAATCTGCGATGCACGTCACCTGTCAGGAACTTTTTGTTACCAGGCCTGTTGTTGGAGCATAAGAAGCACATTTTTTTCTGTGTTTGGTGTAAATCATCATTTTTACTTTCTTCTATCTTGACAAGAAGAAAGTATTGGTTTCATGAAAATTTTCGAATTCCAGTTTTCGCCGGATTTACACGTTTTATGGGTCAGAGATTCCAAAAAACATGTTTTTACAAAATGTCTGTCTGTGAGTCCGTCTGTCTGTCCGTCTGTCTGTATGTGACACAAATTTTGTGGGCGCTCTATCTCAAGAGCTAATGCACGGAATTTAATAAAAATTCATATTCAGGTAGTCCCTGACATAGATTGGAGCTAATTACTTTTTGGTGTAAATCGCCCTGCAGGTGGCGCTGCTATGTAGCATTTTGCAGGATTTCCGCAAAAGCTCTGTCTAAAGAACTAATGCACGGATTTTTATAAAACTTCAGATTCCGTTAATACTTGATATGAGTTGGTGCTGGTAACGTTTCGGTGCAAATCGCCCAACAGATGGCGCTGCTATGCTGCATTTTGCAGCATTTACACGATTTTTGTAATAGCCCAATCTCAAGGAATAATGCACGGATTTCCATCAAACTTCAGATTCAGTTAGTGCTTGACATGAATTGACGTTATGCTCCTTGTGGTGTAAATCGCTCAGCAGGTGGCGCTGCTATGCTGCATTTTTTGAGATTTCCGCAATAGCTCTATCTCAAGAACTAATGCTTGGGTTTTCAACAAACTTCAGATTCAGGTATAACTGGATATGAATTAGTGCTGCTTATGTTTTGGTGTAAATCGCTCAACAGGTGGCGCTGCTATGCAGCATTTTTCATGATTTCCACAATAGCCCGATGTCCAGAACTAATGAACGGATTTTCATCAAACTTCAGATTCAGTTAGTCCTTGACATGAATTGATGTTTTGTACCTGTTCGTGTAAATCGCTCAGCAGGTGGCGCTGCTGTGCTGCATTTTTTGTGATTTCCACAATAGCTCTAGCTCCAGAACTAATGCACCGATTTTCATCAAACTTCAGATTCCGGTATACCTTAATATGAATTAGTGCTGTTTGTGTTTGGGTACAAATCACTCAACAGGTGGCGCTGCTCTGCTGCATTTTTCAGAATTTCCCCTACAGCTCTATCTCAATAAGTAATGGACGAATTTTCATCAAACTTCAAATTCAGGTATACTTTGATACGAATTGGTTCTAAATTGATGTAATTTCTTTTACTATTTAAATGATTTAATTGACATGATTTATATAGAAGAAAGTTTTGTGATGGCCACAACATACAAGATGAAGTTTGGTGTAAATCATCATTTTTTATAACAAAGTGCTAAAATTGATGTGCTATACATTCTACTTGTATTATGTACTATCACTGCGAGAACAGAAAGAAAACTTTTCTTCTACTTCTGTACTGATAGTACATACTTTTGTAACTGATGAAGAAAGATTAACATTATTAACACACTGTGTTAGCTAATTTGTATTGTATACTAGCAGATCTACCAGTATTGCTTGGGATAACAACCTCAAATATATGTAAAATAATCTTACTGTTTCCCTGTGTTACTTTAAATAGTATACCTTGATCTCTCTACACTGGTTGGTTTTTCCAAACAAACCTCATCTGTTTCCATGTACTGAATTAAAAAAAATTCTATGGTTTTATTTTCTTTAATAATTAATTTTTAAAAAATTATTTCATATTAAAATAAAATTAATTGATTACAAAAATCTCCTTCATACACGGGTATAAAATATAAGATTAGATGGATAAGGTATCAAATAGAAATTGGATGATAGAAAACAAACTTCTCATTTTTAACAAAATGAATTTTAAAATCTGAAAATTTCAAAATTTCCTGCATGAATTCCAAATAAATTTTGTTGGAAAGAAGACAAAATTTACTATGTCAGACAAAAAGATTTAGTTTGGATTGCTTTTTATGTGTGGGTTAAAATAGCATGCAAAAGTATAAGAAGTGTCTTTCCTTAGTAGTATGAGACAAATCTTTAGTTTTTATTTTTTTGATGTTTTAAAGATACTTGAGCAAATCTCACTTAAATTTAAACTTAAAATAAACTTGTGCATTAAAGGGTTATGTATAATTAAGTTTATATAGTGCTGTTTCACTGCTAACGAATTGTATTTAAAAAAAAATAATAATAATAATAATTTTGACTCTTTCTAATGTAGAATATGGTGGATTAGGATTAGACTATTCTTTCACTGTGGCTTTCTTTGAAGAACTCAGCAATATCAACTGCAGTGGTGTTCCTATGAGTATTGCTGTACACACTGATATGTCAACCCCAGCATTAGCTAGGTAATTATTACCTTTCCTAATTTAACCTACTTTACCTAATGCTGAATTTTGCTTATTTTTATTATTTTTTTAGGATGTTAACATTTAATAAGTATTAAAAGTTTTTTATCTGAATGCCCAGATTAAGGAGTATCCATATAAAACTGGTGTCGAAGTCATTAGGTCTGATCATAAAGAAAATCTTAATCCTAGTTTTGGTGATTAAAATTGTTAAAAAAGATAAAAGTTTTTGTAAACAAACAATGATAACTGGTCTCCAAATTAAACAATCTTTTTAAGTGAAATAAGGTAAAACATACAACTGCCAAAAAAAAAAAGTTATTTGTCAAATTATACTCCCCTCCCCCCCCCCCCCCAAAAAAAAAAAAAATAAAATAAAAAATAAAATAAATAAAATATATATATTAGATTGGAAATTGTCTTTTTTTTTTTAAAAATATAAATAAAAAAAATAAGTGTAGGCAGTCATTTTCATGAGAGATCAGCAGTCTTTAAAATTTTCGTTATTAACATCTTTGAAACCAGAATATGAACATAGACAATCAAATTAGCTGAAATATAAATTTTCATGGAAGTTCTGTGATTAGTTCCAGAGATATTCAATATTTAAAATTGAGCGAATTCTGGAGGCAGTCTCAAATTTGAAATCCATTACTGTAAGTTTCAGTTTTAATAAAAAATTTATTAATTCTTTTTAATAGGAAGTTTCATTAGTGATAGAAAAATGCTGCAGTGTAAATCATTTAAATTTTCCATCAAATGAGACCACTGTTATTAGTAATTTTTATTTATTTATTATATAATTATATATTTTTATTATTTATATATTAGTAATTTTTATAAAATTAATTGAGCCCTCAATCTGTATGTGCTGATGTTTTTTAAAGCATAATTCAAAATCTACTTAGTGGAATGAGCTGAAATTTTGTAATTTTGACACCACTAGAAGTTGATTTCTGTTAAAATATAAATTTGAAAATTCATGTGAGAAAATTAAAAAAATTCATGACAGTAAAAAAAATACGATTGAGATACATAATATTAACATAACAAAAAACTAGTATGTTGTGGCCATCACAAAACTTTCTTCTATATAAATCACGTCAATTAAATAATTTAAATAGTACAAGAAATTACATGAATTTAGCACCAATTCATATCAAAGTATATCTGAATTTGAAGTTGGATGAAAATTCGTGCATTAGTTCTTGAGATAGAGCTATAGCGGAAATTCTGAAAAATGTAGCATAGCAGCGCCACCTGTTAAGCGATTTACACCAAAAATAAACAGCACTAAATGATATCAAGGTATACCTGAATCTGAAGTTTGTTGAAAATCTAAGCGTTAGTTCTTGAGATAAAGCTATTGCGGAAATCACAAAAAATACAGCATAGCAGTGCCACCTGTTGAGCGATTTACACCGAAAATTAAACAGCACTAAATTATACGTCAATTCATGTAAGGACTAACTAAATCTGAAGTTTGTTGAAAATCCGTGCAATAGTTCTTGAGATACAGTTGTTGCGGAAATCGTGAAAATGCAGCACAGCAGCGCCACCTGTTGGGCGATTTACACCAAAAATTAAACAGCACTAATTTATATCAGGGACTAACTGAATCTGAAGTTTGATGAAAATTCGTGCATTTTTTCTTGAGTTACAGCTATTGCAATAATCATGAATAATGCAGCATAGCAGCGCCACCTGTTGGGCGATTTTCACAAACAAGTAATCAGCACCAAACTATATCCTGGACTAACTGAATCTGAAGTTTTATGAAAAGTCCGTGCAGTAGTTCTTGAGATATAGCTATTGCAGATATCGTAAAAAATGCCGCATAGCAGCGCCACCTGTTGGGTGATTTTCACCAAAAACTAATCAGGTTCAGTTTATATCAAGGTCTAACTAAATATGAAGTTTTGTAAAATTCCGTGCATTAGTTCTTGAGATAGAGCGCCCACAAATTTTTTGTCACATGCATACACACAGAGTGACAGACAGACTCACAGACAGACATTTTCTAAAAACCATCAAATCATGTTCTGGGCATTCTAAAACATATAAATTCGTCGAAAACCGGAAGTCGAAATTTTTCACGAATCCAATACTTTCTTCTTGCAAAGATAGAAGAAAGTAAAAAGGAGCATGAAAAATAATTAGTATATAGGAAATACAAACAAAGATAATAAAAATATGCATTAGGAAGTCAAAATTTTACATTTACATAATTCCTAAATTTATCCATTGAAAAATTTCAAATTCATTATCTAAAGGTAAATTTTACACTATATGCAAAAGTTAAATTTGGATATTGCTATTGAAAATTCATTGTTTCTTTGTTATAGCAGCCCCCAAGGATAAATTGATAAGAGACAGAGTTCTATCTCTAAGTTAGTTTGTAAATCTTATCAAATAGTTTGCTGTCCTAAAAAAACTAGTCGGATGTACCAATCCCAAAACTTTCTTCTATCTCATACATGTTAATACTTCAAAATTCGCTATCACACTGCCAAAATTAAATGGCAATCTATGCATCTCATGAGGATTCTAAAGATAGGAAATTCCGTGCATTAGTTCTTGAGATATGACTATCGCTGAAATCGTCTAAATCCAGCAAAATGCTGCCTAGCAGCGCCATCTATTAGATGATTTATACCAAATCCTAATCAGCAACAATTTATGTCAGCGTCTGACTGAATCTGAAGTTTGGAGAAAATCCGTGCATTAGTTTTTGAGATAGAGCTATAGCGAAAATCGTGAAAATTCCTGCATAGCAGCGCCACCTATTGGGTGATTAACACCAAAACCTAATTAACAACAACTTGTGTCAACATACAACTAAATCTGAAGTTAGATGAAAATTCGTCCATTAGTTCTATAGATAGAGCTATTGAGGCAATCGTGAAAAAGGCAGCACAGAAGCGCCACCTGCTGGGCGATTTACACCAATACATAATCAGTAGCAAGTCATATCGAGGACTAACTGAATCGGAAGTTTGATGAAAATCCGTGCGTTAGTTCTTAAGATAGAGCTATTGGGGAAATCGTGTAAATCCTACAAAATTCATCATAACAGCGCCACCTGTTGGGCAATTTACACCAAAACGTAATCAGCATCAATTCATATCAAGGACTAACTAAATCTGAAGTTTGATCAAAATCCGTGCATTAGTTCTTGAGATAGAGGTATTGCGAAAATCATGAAAAATGCAGCATAGCAGTGCCACCTGTTGAGCGATTTACACCAAAATCTAATCAGCATCAATTTGTATTAGGGACTCACTGAATATGAATTTTTATTAAATTCCGTGCATTAGTTCTTGAGATAGAGCGCCCACAAAATTTGTGCCACATACACACAGACAGACAGACTCACAGAGTCACAGACAGACATTTTGCAAAAACATGTTTTTTGGAATCTCTGACCCCTAAAACGTGTAAATCCGTCAAAAACCGGAATTCGAAAATTTTCATGAATCCAATACTTTCTTCTTGTAAAGATAGAAGAAAGTAAAAATCACATCACGTGTTTATGCTATCATCATATTATGTTTTCGTTGGATGTTACAGAACTTTTTTCAGTCTGTTTTTAATTGCATGTAGTATTGTTTCTTTTTTTTTTTAATCGCCTGTATTATTTTTATAAATATGGAAACAATCTTTGATTGTGATGAGTCCTTGAGATGGATGCAATTGCAATCTCTTTTTTTTTTCCAAAATTGAGGGCTTTTACCCTCACATACAACTGTGAAAATGGCCATGATTTGAAACCGTATGTTACCTACCAATGATGAACTACAGTCAGTATCGGTTATATGGTCATCCATGCGGTCCTGAAAAATATGACCTTATAAGCAGGGTGGCCTTATATGCGATGTAAGCAGGAATTTTATTTTATACAATAAAATATTATTAATAAGTTAGTTATATTAGTATAATAATGTACAAGGAAGCTATGAACATATAATTTATAAAACAAGAGGTATAAACAAGAATTGATTTACACTTAACATTTCAAATTGATGAGTATACTCGTAGTAGTAAAAATAATCTTTTATGCAAGTTTGTTAGTTTTTATCGTAGTTTTTAAAACTACTTTCTCTTATTCACAAACAGTTTTAAAATATTCTTCTGTGCCTTTGGGATTGGTAAAAAAATGTCTGAATGTATTTATTGCTTTGAGAGCTTCTGCTCGCGTTGTCAGTTCAGCTTCGAATTTACTGTCATTATCATCGTTTCCATCAGTGTTTATATCTAAAATTTCCGAAACTATTTCAAATAGTTCACCATGTACTTTACCGATGACACGTCAGCAGCGTATATGTAGAAGAAAAACACCAATAGGCGTGAGGAACATTTTAATACGGCTTTTTTGGAAGGTACGTACCCGGAAAGGCGTGACTGTTGCCACTCATGGGTAAAGTCCATTAGTAGCGATCTCTTTGTCAACAACTGCATATGTCAGTTCGTCATGTATTGTGTAAACGGCATTCCGTAGTTCTTGTGCAACTTCAAATAGGGACACATCATCACCATCATCACCATCATCATCATTATCGCTGTCTTCGAACGATAATTCTTCACATTCTGAAAGCCATGGATGTCAAAAACAATTTTCAATGATCTACTTTGATACCATATTCCAGCTCTTGTCTACGTAACACATGACATCAAACACAGTCACGCGAAACTTCTTTTTTGATCAATTGCAACAATGATGTCTTTTAGAAGCAGCTTTCGATAATTTATTTTAATATTTTTAATAAACCCTGGATCCGATTGTTGCGCCATACTGATTCAGTTTGGGGGCAAGAAAACAAGTTCAATCGGATTTGAAATGGGAATCATGCAAGGTACAGTTGTCTGCGATTATAGCCACTTGTCTGTGCAAATTTTATCAAAATGCTGAATTTCTTTTTCCCAAATGCTTATTGTCATCCAAGCCTTTCGGTTCGCATCGTCAGATACATGCAAAGATTTGCAGTTTTTCAAACAACGATGCTTGAAAAATGTCCCAATAACTAATGGAGTCAATTTCTGTGAGCCATCCATCCATATTCGCTGCTAATAAAATGGCCAATCTTTTTTTGCTTACCTTCCCACCACTTCTTTTTTCGTTCTTAAAATTAATAGTTTTATCTGGAAAAACTACCCAAGTTTATCAAAATTAAAAACATCACAAGGTCTGAACCTATTGAGGATGTCACTTAACAAGTTAACAGACATTCCTTCGATTCTTTGGCAATAAAATTCGGTTTTCCTAGTTATGCAGCAATTTTCAGAGATTTGTCTCTTACAATAATACATGTATTGGAACATTCTGCAGTCTGGCACATTTTATCCAAGTGAAAAGATGCTCTCAACATTCTGAAATGTTGAAATATGTTCTCGCTTTCTCTTTTTGTTGATCACATCTTCTGTTTAACAAGATTTGAACCCTAAGAGTCACTCTCTCTATTCCATCAGTCTTCGCGAAAGCTGCTTTCGATACATTCGATTTTTCAATCAATTTTTTTTTCCGAAATTGTCAAATTTTTCGTTTTGCTGACATCTTGTATTCACAAATGGCAATTAACAAATGAACGAAGACTTTACACGTAGCGACAAGTAATGAAAAACACAAAAAACTAAAAATGTGCGATTTAACTTTTCTCTGCACGGAGGACAATTTTCATTCGGTCGCAAGGTGTTATGGCATATTTTCCAAGAATCGGTATCTAATGCGACAGTTGAGGGAGAAATCTCCAGAGCATTGGAAACTCTTACCGACAGGAAAGAGTTTGTCTTACAGGCTGCAGCCAGGAACAAGATATGCCCTTCCCTCTCTCCCCCAAGTGTCGACATGCATCTAGTCACGTGGTATGCAATATTATCGCGATCTCTAAAGCTTCAGACAGACTATCATGCTACTTGTTGTTTTTTGTTCTGGACCAGCCGGTGCTTTTTTTGTGGTTTCATCAGCTTTTTTAATCTTTTATGACTTTACAAGTAAAGTGCTGGATGTCCTCCAAGAAGGAGAGAGCTTCTTTCAAGTTCGACCTTATCTTATCTCTTGACTCGTTGTTGAATCCATTGCTGATTCTCCCGTGCTTTTATTAAAAACCACAAATGGGGTTTGAAAAGAATGGTTTTATTGCATTAGCAGGGCGTTCAGCCATTTTTTCTTTCTAAACACAGCCTTAGGCTCCGTTTAATAAGGAAAAGGTCTCCTCCTCATTCTAAAGCTATAAAAATGTCAACTGGCCTTTGTTTACCATACGGAATTTCATACTTGTGGATTTTAGCAAAAGCACGGGAGATTCAACAATGGAAAAAGGGGAAGATTGACTAGAAGGAAAGAAGTTCCTCCTTCAGGATGTCCATCCACTTCTTTCTAAAGCTATTAAAAATGAAAAGTACCGCGTGACCAATGCAAAGAACCGACAGTTGAAGATACTTCAATGTAGGGTGTAAAAAAATCATGATTTTTTTTAAAAAATCAAAAAAATCGGATTTTTTTTATTTAAATCAGATTTTTTTGATTTAAATCGGATTTTTATGATTTTTTTCCTAGCATTCAAATACTGAATAGCTACCAAGAGTTTTAGGTTTCCAAAACAATTAAACCACTAATTGCTAACATAATCTATGTTTTTACACTTTAATTAATAAAATTATAATTATTAGTTAGTAATTACAGAAATTATAAAAACTGCAAATTAGTAGTTTCATTAGGTAGTATCATATAATAATGTCATATACATTAATATTGTAATAATTATGTAAAACTTTATAAATACTAGTGATATTTAATATTTATTAAAATTATTAACTGCATTTTATATTAAATAGTTAACACTACTTCAAATTAATAATTATTAAACAATTAACTGTCTAATTAAGGAACATATTATACATTTTTAAGCCGTAATTATTAAAATGATAATAATGTAGTATTCATTTTAGAAAGAAAAAGGGACAGGATGCTAGTTCCATAAAAAGGGTACTATTTCATGAGGAAATATGTTAGTAATGTCTAATGTGTTTAGTAATGATATAAGAAAAAAAAAATAATTTTTAGTATGATAAATAAAGTGTCCCTAATTTTCAATAATTTTATGAATAATAAATTGAAAAATACAATTAAATAACATATTTTAATAATATCCTGTATTTTCTAAAGAAATAAAGTTCCATATTTTTGCAAGATCTTGGCCACATGAATTTAGAAATATTGTTGAATGGGGAAGTTTTTTACAAGAAATCTCTGGCTATAACTACAGATGAATTTCAACTATTTTTTTTTAAGGCACAGTGCATTTTGCCAATTTCAAAAGGGGCATGGTGCAGCACCATAAAAAAAAAAAAATCCTAGAAGAAATAGTATAATTACAGGATTAATAAAAACTGCAAATAAGTAATTTCACTAGTTAGTAACACAAATAACAAAACTAACAAATATTATTTGCAGCTCGTTTTGCATTTGTATTTAGGAAAATTACTGTAAACCACCAAAATCTAAACTTACACACATGTATGTATATGATAACCAAAAGAATTATGAAAATGAGTTAAACCCATTCATATAGGATAAATATAAGTTAGCCACTTATATCTGAAATCCTCAAAATATTTAAGTAACAGCACTATTACCTCTCAGAGTAAATTTATTAATTAGCATTTGCTGCCTTTTCAACCCGTAATTATTATTTTTTATTTAGTATGTATGAGTTACAAAGTTAAAAACATTTATTCAACCTATATCGAAAAAGTTCTTGCTGAGCTTAGCATTTTTATACCAATTATTTCTTTTTCTCTTACTAGGGGGCTCGGCCCCCTACGAGCCACGCTCGCCAACCCCCGTCCAGACACCGCAGACTCTAAATGCACGCTAATTTGATCGGCTTTAAAAAGATTTTGAAAGATTGAATTATAATTTAAAAAACAGTGGCGATCTCCCTATAAACGAATTTCTATTCCTTTCTCTTTGATTGGGGAATTTTAACGCCGAATCCGCTACGGTACTACTTGATTATCCCGTCGACCAATTTCGCAAAATTATACAAATCGCCAAACCACTCGACAAAAATTTTGCAAATTGACATAATTTTTATTGTAAATAACGAAAGAACTAATAAATTAGTACGACATTAATAAAAATACAAATAAAACATCGAAATAAAAAAAACTTGATGATGTAGACACGTGTAACAACATTTCAAAATAAGCTAATATAAAAGGAATTAAGTAAACAGAGTCTTTGTCTCCTGGTATTTTTTAACAAAGCGAAAAGAAAGTTCTTTTAAATGAGACATTTTAAATTAATCCTTTTTAATCTGACGTAATTTTTACCAAGCTATACTTTCTTTTTTAAATATTCACGTGAAAATACTTTTGTTAGAAATGAAATATTATTTCCACTTTCCTGACAAGAATAGTTGAAAAGTATCCTCTCAAAATATAAAATAAATGTCTAGCGCAATTTCTAAATTTAAACCGTTTTGCAATATTATTTTGTGTTCATTTTACGTAATAACTGTAATGTGACGTAAATATGATGTAATTTCTCCTATTTAAGACTTCTAACGCATGTTAATAAATTTATTATTTTACAAATTCCTTTCTCTCTTAAATTGCACATGTAATTATAGTTTTTATGACGTAATTTTTAATAAGTTCCTGCTTTTTGTACATAATTATTTAATTCTTATTCCAAATGTTTTTTTCTGTTTATAATAGTCACGTGTAAATAAATTTTTAATTTATTTACACGTATAAATATTTTTTTGAAGCAAACATTAATTGTTTCCGCTGTTTATACAGTTGGCAACAGTTTAAATTAATATCACTTTCTAAAATCTGTAAAAAGTATCTCTAGAAATACTGAAAATTTGAATTTAAAATAGAAATAAAACCTCAAAAAATGACTCAAAATAAAAAAATTAATGCAATCTGCACTCTGACAAAGTCTAACGCATAAAATGATATAAAAATGATTACACTGCCATGTATAGTTTTTGCTGCTATAAAACTTTTTTAGTGGAACAATTTTGTCCAACTTTAGCATTAAATATCTCTTAAAATAATTCTTCGATTTCAAAACTGTCTGCATCAGCGTGTTTATCAAACATTTCTGTATAAAACCACCGATTTTCATATTTTTGTATGCATTATTTTTCATAATATTAACGAAGAAAGACCTCCGGTCACAAAAAATTCAAAACCGGCGGCGGCGGTGACAGCGGTAGTTACTTTTTTTAAGAATAGAGAGATAATAGTCACGTGTAAAATAAATTTTTAATTTGAAGCAAACATTATTATTTTCGCTGTTTATACAGTTGGCAACAGGTTAAATTAGTATAATTTTCTAAAATAAGTAAAAAATATTTCTCGAAATGCTGAAAATTTGAATTTAAAATGGAAATAAAACCTCAAAAAATGAGTCAAATTAAAAACGAGATACAGTCTGCACACCGGGAACTTCAAACGCAAGAAATGATCTAAAAATGATTAAATTCCGATGAATAGTTTTTGCTCCTATAAAACCTTTTTAGTGGAACGATTTTGTCCAACTTTAGCATTAAATATCTCTTAAAATAATTCTTCAATTTGAAAACTGCCTGCATCAGCGTGTTTATCAAACATTTCTGTATAATACTACCGATTTTCATATTTTTGTATGCATTATTTTTCTTAATATTAACAAAGAAAGACCTCAGGTCACAGAAAATTCAAAACCGGTGGCGGCGGCGGTGACAGCGGTAGTTACTTTTTTTTAGAATAGAGAGATGCATTCATTTAAATTTAGCTTTGAAAAGATGTCATTCTTTCATTCTTCTTTAACTTGAGATTGCTATTAATTACTATTTATTCTTTTACTTGTAGAAATGTATTACACTTGCTATGTGTAATTTTATATAAAATAATGCATAAATTGATTACCTAAAAGAATTTATAACATTGCAAATTATATTAGATTTAAATATCATTTTTAAATGAAACTGCTTTAGTTTGGATAAAAACTTAAAAACAATGCTTTTTATAAACTCAACTGTTTTTAATTTTTTACAATACTCATGAATTAAGATTAAAAACAATTATTTAAAGTTCTTTTTTTGTTTATTCATCAGTCAAAATACCTATAGAAACTTTCAAATTATGTTTATGTTAGATTTTAATACTTTTTTTGACATTTTAAACATTTAGAAAATTTTTGATTTAAATCAATGATTTTTTTAAAAAAAATCAGTTGATTAAAATCATGATTTTAATCGCTGATTTAAATCAACTGATTAAAATCATTGACACCCTACTTCAATGTGAATGAATTATATGTCTATTCGGCACTTTACACCCTAAAAAAGGGAAGGAAAAAGCATAAAACTATAAGATATTTTCCAATAAAAAGGGAGACAAAAGATGGCCATATGACCATATATACGATAGTAGCCATTAGAAACTGACCATATAGGCAGTGTATTTTAACACGTAATACCTATTTAGTCAGTCTGGACTTACGAAAAGTGACCTTGTAAGTGGGCGGCCATATATCCGGTACTGACTGTATATGGAGATTTAATGTAAAAAGTTACATTTTAAAAAAAGCCTCCGTGGTAGAAATTATTTAATGGTTTGAGAATACCCTTTGTAACTGCTTTTAAGGTTTATTTATTGTTTGTAGCTGCTTTTAAGGTTTAGTTATTGTTTGGCAGCAGAATTAACATTCATAAAATGGTGTATGAAACAATTTCATATGGATGAAAATGCGACACTGGATTGGAATAGTTACATGAGAGAAGTGTGTTCCTCACACCTAATAAAAGGTCATGCCGAATTGAGAGTGCCAATAAAATTGTTGAGATCGATGAAAGTGTGTTTGTACTTAAAAAAACAGTGGCAGCATCATTTTGAATCATATCCTACAGAATTTATGTGTAAAAATACCTTGGGATGAAAAAAGGTTTTTGATGAATTACTGAAAGCAATTTTTGAAATATGACCTATATATAAGGTGTAACATAAAAAATATTATTCTGGTGAAGAAATTGTTATGAATCATTAGTATGAATTTGTTATGGAACAAATAATATTCTTCTTAACATAAAATATTATATTATTTAATACAATGGTATTTATTTTTATATGTATATCATATGTTCATGCTTCACTATATTGGTGAAATTGACGGCAATTTGGCATAATCATAATTGGGGAGGGGTTTATAACAAAGAAGTAGTGAAAATTTTAATGGTTGTGACTATTTCCATAATGTGGGTATGGCTACCTTAAGTTAATTTTATTCATAAATAATTATACAAAACACAATTGCCAGTCAAAATACATGCCTTCTGCATTTTTTTGCATTAATTTGATGATTGAATTGTATGAAGTGTTCTATTTTTTCTTTCTCTTTAGTTTGCGTGTTCCATCTATATACACTGATGGAAAAAAAAATCCCAACACCAAGAAAGACTTGTGTTAGATAAACGAAATTTGGTAGGCGTGTTTATACATCTGAAAGATGACATCGATTGAAATTTCGTGCGTAAGTGTGGCACTACTAGCGCCACTCAGAACTTGCAGGTCAGGTTTACTTTAAATGCATGCTGTAAAGTTCGTGGGCATTATTTAGCTTCGAAATGTGACGTATTGAGTTGATGTTAGCCAAGAATGTCTTTAACAAAACAAAGAAGCCACTGTCAACAGCTCATCGAGTTGGGACAAAATATTCTGGCTACGAGAAGGTAGATTTTCTTTCCATGATATTGCAGAAAGAGTTGGCTGGAATGTATCCATTGTGCATGATTGTTGGAAGCAGTGGTCAAGGGATGGTACTGCCTCAAGAAGACCAGGTTCCAGGCAGCCACATGGCACTCCTGAGAGGGAAGATCGCCGTATTCGGCGTACGACTGTGGCGCATCGTACTCCGTCTTCGGCAGAAATTCGAGCTCCAGTTGGTACCACAGTGACACAACAAACTGTTAGAAATCGGTTACTTCAAGGACAGCTCCGAGCCAGGCGCTCTGTACCGTGCATTCTACTGACTTCAAGCCATTGCCGTTTGCGACGCCATTGGTGTCAGGCCAGAGCTCATTGGAGGACAGAGTCGAGATCTGTTGTGTTTTCTGATGAAAAAGAAACACACATCTCCACTCCGCCCACCAATGAGCTCTGGCTTGACACGAATGGCGTCACAAACGGCAATGGCTTGGAGTCAGTAGAATGCACGCTACAGGGCACCTGGCTCGGAGCTGCCCTTGAAGTAATCGATTTCTAACAGTTTGTTGTGTCACTGTGGTATCAACTGTTAGGCAAACAGACCCTTTTCTCATTCCTGTACATATCCCTATCATAACAGTTCACTTTTACTTTTTATTTACAAGTATAATTAATTCATTATCTTTATTTTAAATACACTTTATTTAGTTCCACTTACCTTTATTCTATTGTTATTTCCAAGCTTTAGTTCCAGGTTTTAAGTTTCTTTCTTTATTCCATATACTTTATTTACGTTTCACTTTACTATCGTAAGAGCCGGCCTTTAGCACATGTTTTCGTTCGTGACGCAATACATCCGAAATCTTCTGAACAAACTGAGGAGTTGTTACGAATGAACACGAGATGGCGTTAGTCATCCGGTCGTTCATTTTGCATATGACGTTTCGTCCTTTCATCCATTAGTGTTTCAGAGATCGGAGAATGTAACTTCCGGGCTGCGTCGCAGTTGTTTTTCTTGTCTGGTTGAATGATATAAATATGCTTTCATTCAACGTGATAGATAAGTCTTTCAGTCCGTGCTGTTATGTAGTGAGGTGTCTCCTTCTGTTTAGTTTTTGGCTAGCTGAAAAGATGATGCTGTTTTTCTTTATTAGTTTCAAGTCTCCTTACAGTTTTTAATGTTGGATAAGATTGTTTTTATTGTCCACTTGGAATTTGACTTTTAAACAAGGGAACGTTTTTGCGAGCTGCATTTAATTTTTCTGATCAATGGTGTCATGTGTGATTTTTCGCTCTGAAAAGAGGCTGGTCTATTTCTCAACGTGGTTTTAGATGTAAATCAACTTTACAAGTGTAAGAGGTATCCGTGTTGGTAATGACGTTTCCTGAAGATGTTGTTTACAGTATTGGGACTTCATTCGTCTTGCATCGACTGTCTGGTGTATGTGGTTCGTGAAAGTTAAATTTCGTTTTTCATGAACCTAAATGTGATTTATGCAGTACATCGTAATCATGGAAATATGATCATTAAATATGAAGGACTCTGGTTCACTAATATAATTACTTGATAGTGTCATGAAGTTATGTTTTAAGAGTATGTTAGTTTCATTTGTAAGAGTAAGACATTAGAATATATATATGTAATTGTTTTATCATTCTATTTTTAAAGTATATTTAATTGAGTAATAAACGTTAGTTGTCTTTTAAATCTAGTTTGTTTATTTCTTTAACCACCACAAATGCTTTTCTATTTCAGCTGTTTGGATTTCATTTAAAGTTAAATAGTAATTGAATCTTTATAATTTGTTTTAACGAGGTTTAGGGATTCTTTCAGCTTTCGCGTTTCCAGTTGCTAATGCAGCTCTGCTACCTATGTTAGACTTTACTTTTGTAATTTCAACAAGGGTTATGGGGTTATGTTTCCCTGACCTCTGGCAGTTTGTTTTCATAGTTCAAAAATTAAAGAAATTCGTAAATTGATATGTAAATTAATTCCTTTATTGTTTAATAATAGCTATAATTTAAAGATTTAAATAAGAGTTAAAAGTAATGAGTTTAAAATTTTTTTTGCCATCTTTAACCTTAATTGGTTTGGCTTTAAACTGATGTGGTGGTTAATCCCCCTTTTTGATTTTGATTAATACACCGTCTTTGACGGGGGGGCTATAAGTAAAAATATTGTTAAAAGGTTATGATTTATAATGGTAATTGTAATGCTACTTTAAATTTTGTTTCATAGTATTATAAATACGAGCTTTTTGTAAAATTTTTAAGATTTTAACTTTATAAAATTTCTTTTGAATTTGATATCTTTAAATGTAAAAATTTTTTTTTGGACTTCATGACACAAGAACCAGAGATATTCAATCAACCATTGAAGGATAAGATGCTCAATGAAGAGTTTAAAGTTTGGAATTTGGAGTTAAAAATGATCAAGAAATCTTTTATGAAATTTAAGTGCTATGCAAGTGAAAGTAATGATCCGGGAATGTGCTTCATAATGAGATCTGAAGTCTTCAGTGAAAGTTTCTTTTTACAAGTCATCTGAAAGTAATATTTAAAGTGACTTAATTTGTGTGCAGTGGATCTCGTGTGGGCCCAATTTTGGGTTCATTTTTGGTTCTTCAAGGACTATCTGCTGAGATTTGATCTTTTGAAAGTTTGCTTTTGGAACTGTTGCGAACATTCCTCTGATTTTCTAAGCTTACTTGAACATTGAAGGAGACTTAATGAACGTTGATTGGCATCATTAAATTAGTATTTTTTTGAATTGAGATCGCATGAGATGATATTAAAACCAAGTCATCAAGATGATGAATGTAGCTGGAAGTGTGCCCTTTTTCTTCTTCGTCTGTTAAAATTATGTTATAGATCTGTGATATTTTGACTGCTATTTTTAGATGTGCATAATTTTTTTAGATAAAAGTGTTTTAGATATGTATGTTACAATTTTTAAGATATGCATAAAAGTTTTAGATTAAATATTGTTTTAGATGTGCATATAGTTATTTTTCTTGTTATCATGTTTAAAGTTTTAAAGGAATATAAAGTATTTTTGAATTGAATTCTTTAAGATTGGTTAAAGTTTCTAGATATCGAGTTAATTGTAAAGATACTGGTTTGTTGCAGTTTTGAGAATTATATTAATCAAATGGATTTTTAGACTAAAATACCAAGTTTAATGGTTTTTAGAGTTTGATTTTGAGAAACATTTTTAAGATTATAGAGAAATTTATTTGTATTTAAATGTATCGTGCTCCTTTCCATAAATTTTTTTAGATTTACTGATATAATGGGCTAAATTGATTAATGGGGCTGGTCGAGGATAATAAGATGTTCTTTTTTTGCAAAAATTCTTGAATTTTAAAATAGTATTTGATGATTAATTAAAGTATGAGTTAAACTTTTTTAATGAACTGTAATTCATCTGAAGTAGTAGTTTAATTATGTAATTTCAGATTAAAAGTTCAGAGGTGATTGATGTTTAACCCCTTACGGTAATGGTATATTTTTTTTTAGTTAAATGTTAAATTTTACTGCAATTGATTGGTTGGAGGTCCGTGGTATTTTGGTAATTTCTCCCACATGTATCCAACCATCATGAGTGGTATATTATAATAGTTTAATAGTAATTGGGATTAAATAAATTGAAGTTAATGGTTTGGTTCTTCATAAATTTTTAAAGGTTTAATTTATTATTGCAATAGTGTAACATTACAATTATGGTGGTTGGGATGTTAATTGTCATGCTTAGCATTGGGGGGTATTTCTTTTCTTTTAAGGTTGTTAAAGAGCCCATCCTGGAGTGCTGAGCAGTTATTCGAATATCTTGACTACTATAATTTATTGGGATTTTCCTTTAAAAATTTGAATGGGTTATTTGTATAGTTTAAAGTTTACTTTATAATAGCAGTTTTTAAAAGAAATCAGTTTAATAATCCATTATCTTTGGGGAATTGAGTAAAGTTAACCTTTGAATACAAGTTTTAAATTTTTGATTTAATGGATCATGGAATATAGTGTAATTAAAGTTCAGGATACTTTTTGAGAACCATAGGGTATTTATATCCAGGTTATTTTTAGATATAGTCTTGAACTTGTTCAGTAATTGAATATGCTATGTAAGTATAAAGTGATTCATGGTCTTATAAAGTATATTTAGGTAAAACCTCTCCATGCCTTAAATTTTAATGTTTCAGTTTTTGCCTGACAAAAAGGTCACAGTAAGTTCATTAAACATCTGAATAAAATGCATGTTGTTTTAGACGACTGTTAAATCCCTAGGATCTCTACTTTGTAGAAAGTGACCATTGACTTATATGTATTAATTGTATGAATTAAATGGTATTTTTTTTTTTTTTTTGAGAATTATTTTATGAAAATTTGATTTATATATATATATATTTAGTATTTTTCAGATATACAGATTTAATTTTTCCTCCAATAAAGTTTTTTTTTTGAGTTTATTAATGGACTTTTTGAACTGCATATTCCAGTTAAGCTTCCCTTGGTGTCAACTTTTGATCAGAATAAGTTTTTGATTATGTTCGTTGTCACCTGTTTCAGTAATTTTTAAATGAGCAAGTTAAATCTCTGTGTCTGCTGTTTAAAAGGGGAAGTGTGCTGAATGTGTATTTTTTCAATAAAATAGAAATGGAGAAATTTTTTTATTTAATTTATTTGTGCTTAATTATTTGTTTAATTTACAGTATAGAATTATACAAAATAACCATGGGTTAATTGGTGCACTTTTAAGGTCTTGTAATGGAAAGGTAAATTTTTGAGGATTGGAGCCAGATCGTTTGGAAAGATTGAATATTTAAAAGGTTTTAAAGTAAATAGCTGTGTTTGTTGCTTCTGATATAGGCCTGCATTGGAATATAGATTTTTGGAAATTTTGAATTCAGGACCCTGGGAAAACTTGTAATATAAATAGCTAAGAAATAGAAAGTGTTAAAGTGGACTTCTTGTTGAACTTTGGCTGGTGACGTTGAAACTGTATATAATTGCATGGTTAAACTGGATATATATTGTCTTTGCCTTTAGGAGTTGGTTTTAAAGTTTTTATAGATACATCTGACTGAATTACTTCTGAAGGAATTGGAATGATGTTTATGGATTGCAGTCATGGCTGTGGTATGGTGTCTGGATCGGTGCTCTTATTTTTATTACTATGGTCATTTAGTTTTCTTTATTTCCCCTTAATGATTTTGATTCTCATTTTTGACAGTGATATATATAATTGTTACATGACTGTAATGTTGATGTAATTTTTGGTGTTCCAGAGTTTCTTCAGCTTTTAGTATCGCCAGCTGTCTAGTCGTTTTTAATAGGATTCTTTTGGCTTATTTGAATTTTTATTAAGATTATGGAACTTGATTAAGTGAGTTGTAGATATGGGTATTTCTTTAATTTTTGCTCAGGAGATACTTGATGTGTTAGACTATCCATTTGGGTTGCTATTGATGTCTCTGTGGGCTGATGTCTTTGTTAGATGTACAGGTTCTGAGAGGGGGGCTTTGTTAGGCAAACAGACCCTTTTCTCATTCCTGTACATATCCCTATCATAACAGTTCACTTTTACTTTTTATTTACAAGTATAATTAATTCATTATCTTTATTTTAAATACACTTTATTTAGTTCCACTTACCTTTATTCTATTGTTATTTCCAAGCTTTAGTTCCAGGTTTTAAGTTTCTTTCTTTATTCCATATACTTTATTTACGTTTCACTTTACTATCGTAAGAGCCGGCCTTTAGCACATGTTTTCGTCCGTGACGCAATACATCCGAAATCTTCTGAACAAACTGGGGAGTTGTTACAAATGAACATGAGATGGCGTTAGTCATCCGGTCGTTCGTTTTGCATATGACGTTTCGTCCTTTCATCCATTAGTGTTTCAGAGATCGGAGAATGTAACTTCCAGGCTGCGTCGCAGTTGTTTTTCTTGTTTGGTTGAATGATATAAATATGCTTTCATTCAACGTGATAGATAAGTCTTTCAGTCCATGCTGTTATGTAGTGAGGTGTCTCCTTCTGTTTAGTTTTTGGCTAGCTGAAAAGATGATGCTGTTTTTCTTTATTAGTTTCAAGTCTCCTTACAGTTTTTAATGTTGGATAAGATTGTTTTTATTGTCAACTTGGAATTTGACTTTTAAACAAGGGAACGTTTTTGCGAGCTGCTTTTAATTTTTCTGATCAATGGTGTCATGTGTGATTTTTCGCTCCGAAAAGAGGCTGGTCTATTTCTCAATGTGGTTTTAGATGTAAATGAACTTTACAAGTGTAAGAGATATCCGTGTTGGTAATGACGTTTCCTGAAGATGTTGTTTACAGTTATTGGGACTTCATTCGTCTTGTATCGACTGTCTGGTGTATGTGGTTCGTGAAAGTTAAATTTCGTTTTTCCTGTACCTAAATGTGATTTATGCAGTACATCGTAATCATGGAAATATGATCATTAAATATGAAGGACTCTGGTTCACTAATATAATTACTTGATAGTGTCATGAAGTTATGTTTTAAGAGTATGTTAGTTTCATTTGTAAGAGTAAGACATTAGAATATATATAATTGTTTTATCATTCTATTTTTAAAGTATATTTAATTGAGTAATAAACGTTAGTTGTATTTTAAATCTAGTTTGTTTATTTCTTTAACCACCACAAATGCTTTTCTATTTCAGCTGTTTGGATTTCATTTAAAGTTAAATAGTAATTGAATCTTTATAATTTGTTTTAACGAGGTTTAGGGATTCTTTCAGCTTTCGCGTTTCCAGTTGTTAATGCAGCTCTGCTACCTGTGTTAGACTTTACTTTTGTAATTTCAACAGGGGTTATGGGGTTATGTTTCCCTGACCTCTGGCAGTTAGTTTGCATAGTTCAAAAATTAAAGAAATTCGTAAATTGATATGTAAATTAATTCCTTTATTGTTTAATAATAGCTATAATTTAAAGATTTAAATAAGAGTTAAAAGTAATGAGTTTAAATTTTTTTTTTGCCATCTTTAATCTTAATTGGTTTGGCTTTAAACTGATGTGGTGGTTAATCCCCCTTTTTGATTTTGATTAATACACCGTCTTTGACGGGGGGGGCTATAAGTAAAAATATTGTTAAAAGGTTATGATTTATAATGGTAATTGTAATGCTACTTTAAATTTTGTTTCATAGTATTATAAATACGAGCTTTTTGTAAAATTTTTAAGATTTTAACTTTATAAAATTTCTTTTGAATTTGATATCTTTAAATGTAAAAATTTTTTTTTGGACTTCATGACACAAGAACCAGAGATATTCAATCAACCATTGAAGGATAAGATGCTCAATGAAGAGTTTAAAGTTTGGAATTTGGAGTTAAAAATGATCAAGAAATCTTTTATGAAATTTAAGTGCTATGCAAGTGAAAGTAATGATCCGGGAATGTGCTTCATAATGAGATCTGAAGTCTTCAGTGAAAGTTTCTTTTTACAAGTCATCTGAAAGTAATATTTAAAGTGACTTAGTTTGTGTGCAGTGGATCTCGTGTGGGCCCAATTTTGGGTTCATTTTTGGTTCTTCAAGGACTATCTGCTGAGATTTGATCTTTTGAAAGTTTGCTTTTGGAACTGTTGCGAACATTCCTCTGATTTTCTAAGCTTACTTGAACATTGAAGGAGACTTAATGAACGTTGATTGGCATCATTAAATTAGTATTTTTTTGAACTGAGATCGCATGAGATGATATTAAAACCAAGTCATCAAGATGATGAATGTAGCTGGAAGTGTGTCCCTTTTCTTCTTCGTCTGTTAAAATTATGTTATAGATCTGTGATATTTTGACTGCTATTTTTAGATGTGCATAATTTTTTTAGATAAAAGTGTTTTAGATATGTATGTTACAATTTTTAAGATATGCATAAAAGTTTTAGATTAAATATTGTTTTAGATATGCATATAGTTATTTTTCTTGTTATCATGTTTAAAGTTTTAAAGGAATATAAAGTATTTTTGAATTGAATTCTTTAAGATTGGTTAAAGTTTCTAGATATCGAGTTAATTGTAAAGATACTGGTTTGTTGCAGTTTTGAGAATTATATTAATCAAATGGATTTTTAGACTAAAATACCAAGTTTAATGGTTTTTAGAGTTTGATTTTGAGAAACATTTTTAAGATTATAAAGAAATTTGTCACATTTCGAAGCTAAATAACGCCTACGAACTTTACAGCACGCATTTAAAGTAAACCTGATCTGCAAGTTCTGAGTGGCGCTACTAGCGCCAGACTTATGCACGAAGCGCAAAATTTCAATCGATGTCATCTTTCAGATGTATAAACACGCCTACTAAATTTCGTTTATCTAACACAAGTCTTTCTTGGTGTTAGGATTTTTTTTTTCCGTCAGTGTATCATCTCATTTCTCATATTTTATCTTTCGTCATTGTATCACATTGATACAATGAATATTATATATTGTACAAACTATCTTTATAATTTGTCTGATTCCAAAGTTGATGTACAGAAAAAGTCTGCAAGATTTGGCACTTGATCATATGAGGTATTTCAAATATTAACAGCGAATTCACAAAACACAAGTTTTGTGAATCATTTTAAATATACACTACTGCGCCATTGTCAGTTTGTATTCTAAAGGAAATTTCAAACTATTAGAGGGGAACTAGACTTTTGAGGATGCACCATTTTACTACCAGGGCTGCTAGCTTTTAGCTAGCCTCAAAAGAGCTGGATAGCTTTTTCTGGTTTAAACCACTTAAAAAAAGCCTAATATAAGAGAAATTGAGCTTTTATTTATTTATTTTTTTTTTAACTTAAAATGTCTCCATTTTGGATGTCATCCGCATTTTTTGCCACATAGAAAGTGTTGTAGCGATTGGAATGAATAGAAATTCGATGATGCAATGTTCGGCGAATATGGTGGGCGAGACAGTACCACTTACACCCCAAATCATTAATTTTTTCCAGGGTTTGTCATGTGCAGTGTGCTTTTGCATTATCGTGTTGGAGAATAACATCTTTTCGGTTGACAATCACTGGGCACTTTTCAATTAAAGATTGATTTACTCAATCCAATTGTTCACAGTACAGTTCTGTATTTGCAGTTTGTCCAGGTTTCAGCACTTCAAAATGAATGATTCTGCGAATAGTCCAACAAACATGCAAAAGCGCCTTTTTGGGATGTAAACCTGGCTTCGTTGAAATTCACTCAGAGAGCCACTGCCTGTTGCATTTTGGATTATCATAGAGGACCCACATTTCATTTCAAATGATCAAGCGATCAAAAAACACTTCTGTATTGTGCCCTTCAAGTAATAAGTTGCATGTGACGGATCGGTTAGCTTTGTTTTCTTTAGACAGATTATATGGGCCCCAAACATCTGCTCTGCTTACTTAATGAATCTGCTGCAAATGTTCTTGGATGGTCAACCAAGGTTGGTTAAGAGTGTTTGACAGTCCCTCAGTTGCCTCACTCGGATTTGCTTCCACTTCTGCCCATTGCCATTGTCTAAAGTTGTTCATCTTCCTGATTGATGTAAGTCAGAAAGTTCAAAATTACTGGATCTAAACTTAGAAAACCACCTTTGGCATTTATGAGTGTCTAATGCACTTGGATAAGCATCACAAAAGTTTTTAGTGGCAACTGCGGCGTTACTACTCTGGTGAAACTCAAAAAACATACAATGCCAGATATATACTTCTGGTGTATTTGGCTGGCCATTTCAACCAAAATTACAAAAAAAAAAAAAAAAAAAAAAAACGAGTTAATCATTTACAAGTAAACAAAATCACTTTAACTTTAAAATGTCTGTGGCACGACTTTGAAGTACACAATAAGCTGATAAATGGTAAACAAATATTGATGTGTGAAAAAACATTACTTTCCGGTCCCTCTAATATATTTATGAAAATTGGAATGTGAACTGTCAGTCAACTGATTAGTCAAATTCATAAAAAAGTTTCAACTATATTGGAAAATATTAAAAATTGATTTTTTCTTTTTTTAGAGTAGTGTCAAGTCGGCTCCATGTTTAAAAAAATAATTATTTGTTTTTAACATTTCTTTAAAACTTTGAATTTTTCCGTATTCTGTCTTTCAGATTTGGAAGTGAAGAACTGAAACAAGAATTCCTAAAGCCATCTATAAGTGGAGATGTTGTTTCTTGTGTTGGTATAAGTGAAGTGCACTGTGGCTCAGATGTTGCTAGTAAGATTTTTCTCCCTTTACAATTATAACAACATTTATGATCATACTGTATTTGTAAAGTAAATGAATGGATTACATAAAGCATTTTGAATTATCATCAAATTCATTTTCTTTTTGTATAAAGTTTTCTTCTGCAGAGACTTTTTGAAAAGTTAGTTATTGAGCCTGATAATCATTTTAAGAAAAAATATGCATAGCTCTGAATGTGTACACTATTTTTTTTCCTTTGGAGGGTGAGGGGGGGGGGGGGGGGGGGGGTTAGAAAAATTTCTTTTCCTGGTGGTTTTGTGTAACTTTTGTAATAAGTTATTTTGTTGAGTTTTTCCTTTTAAAAATATATCAGAGATAGTTTATATAAATTTAGATATGTACAAAGTCTCCCATTACGTGCAATAAGCTTTTCTAAAAGGGTGCTTTTTCTTCTGGTTTCGTACAACTCTATTTTCACAAATTTTACTGTACTAGATTGTGATATGTGACCAATATTTTAGACTTGTTCCATTCCCTTTTTTATTTTTACAATCTATTGTTTGTCAATACAGTTGGCTTCACTTAATCGGGTAACGGATAATTGCATACCTTATATGCATAGAATGCCGTGGAACAGAAATGTTCTCCATAAGGCTAATGTTAAATATACTCATTTTATCGCATAACAATCCCCGGTTAATTACATAAATATCTCCAACCTACTAGTAGTAATCTGGATTTTATGAATTCCTGTAAAGAATGGGAAAAAAAGGAAGAACTTTTTTTTTTTTTTTCTAACAATGGTTTGTTATATTTACAATCAAAGAGCAGAAATCGTCGTAAAAGATGACTTATCTTAGTTCTGGAAACTTATGAGAGTGTTGAATTTGGTCAATTGTCTTTTTCTTTTAAAGCTTGCTGTACATACAGTGACTCAAGATGCTGAGGGTACTTTTTGAAAAATTCTGGAATCGGGGAAAAATAGAATTGAATAGAATTGGTCAAGAGAATAAAAGACCAATATGGATGTGGAGAAATGCAATGTCGAGATATGAAAAAAAAAAAATCCTAAAGGATTTTTTGCGTAGAAAAAAAAGAGAGATAAATTGGTAAATAATTGAAAAATAAAAAGAAATTATGCAGAAACTTTTATTTTCAAAAGGTATGATTTAAAAGCAAAATTTTTTTATTTAACTTTCATTTTAATGTTCACATAAATTATAATGAAAAATTAAACCATATACCGTAAATAGTGTTATAATACCTTATACTTTATTACCTATGTAGAAATTTAATGCACATTGATTTTGACGAATAAATGTACACTGTACTGTGGTCGGTGTCTAGAAGAAATTAGTCCAGGCAGATTCTTGAGGGAATCTTAAACTTTAATGTTCTTGACTATATGGATGAGGTATTTACAGATGGGGTATTTACATTTAGATTAAATATGAAAAAAAATATAGCTGGCCGGCGGCATTCCGCCTTACTCAGGTCCGTGACCGGGGATTCGGTCGAACAGCGACGTTTCACACGTCTGCTCACACGAGCAACCAACAGTCATCTCATCTTTCTCACAATAGTTTTTGTAAGTTCAGCAATTTTTTCGTTGACTCAGAGGTTGGGGTGGATCGTCCCGAGCCTCATTTAAAGAATGTGCTGGTCTTTGCAGTGCAGAGTTCAAACTCTGTCACCACAATTCGGCCTACCTGACAGGGCTGGGTCCTCCCAGTCAGTCATCTCCTTTATATACCAGACTGGTACTGGACTACTTTTTCCAGAATGTATAATATACACACAAAAAACAATATAAAACAAAATAATAGTAAAATCAACCACTAAATACTGATGATCAAAAGTTTTCAGTCCTTGACCAATATTTTCAGAGTTAGAATAATAAAGTTTTTCTGCTTGTCACTTGGGCGCAGTTTTTTTCCACAGTTTATTCATAATAGTAATAAAAAAAAATATCAATAACACACAGTTTTAAAAAAAACAAAATAAAAAACACAAAAAAAAACTTAAAGCATAAGTATTTCGTCTTAGACAGTAGAAGTCCAAGGCTTCATATGATCTGCAGCCGTTGAGGTCGTATTTGGACCCTCATGGTGTTCAACTTTACTCACGTTATAGCGATCGTTTCTTTTTACTGCAGTAATCTCATAGGGACCAAGAAACTTAGGCTTTAGTTTGGTACCTGTCCCAAACTGTGTTTTTTGAATGGCTACCAAATCACCGAGTTTATATGTATTGGCCTTTTTTCGCTTTTTGTTATACGTTTTCATGTTTTCCTGTTGTATTTTTAGTATGTTTTGCTTAGCTATTTCTCTATTTGAATTTCTTTCCGATATGAACGAATTTAACTCCTCATCCTCTATCACTGTTTTGATTTGCAGGTCAGTTTTCTGCCGGAGTTTCATTCCTGTCAGTAGTTCGAAAGGTGTAAATTTTGTACTCCTTGATACGGTACTATTTATGATATGTTGCAGGGGCACGACAAACTTGTACCATTTAGTGGGGTCTTCTACACTAAGTTTTGCTAAAATTGGGATAAGAATTCTGTGCATTCGCTCTATTTGACCGTTTCCTCTAGGTATCCCTGTTGTTATGGGAATATGCTCTATGTTCTCTTCCTTACAATACTTCTCAAAATCAGCAGAGGTAAATGCTGGTCCTTTGTCGGTAATGATTCGCGATGGATTTCCGAAAATATCATGTTGTCGGGTTAACTTATCGATGACTTCTTTAGCGGCTGTAGTTTTAACAGGGTATAGCTAAACAAATTTAGTAAATGCGTCCACAACAGTAAAAATATGATTGTAATTTTTATTTGTAGAAGGCATGGGACCAATGTGATCTATGTGATAAGTCTCAAGGGGCATATTTTGTTTGGGAATCGGGTTTAACAGACCTTCTCAGACCTTCTCGGGTCTAACAGACTCTATGCAATTGGCAATGACACTTTCAATTTGCTTTCTTAATTGGGGTATAAAATAATTTTCTTTTAAAATAATTTCAGTTTTAGCCACTGCGTAATGACCTTTGTTATGAACATCGCATATTATGTCCTTTTGATTATTGGTAGGAATCATCAGAAGTTCTCTATCATTTTCATATTTGTATACGATGTCGTTTCTTATAAAATATTCTGAATTTTCATTTTTTTCAATTAACTTTTTTATCGCTTGTATGTGTTCGTCTTCTTGTTGTGCATTCTTTATTTTTAAAGTTAATTCATCATGCGATCAGGTAACTATTAGAACTGTACTTCTACTCAATGCGTCTACATGTTTCATTTGGGATCCTGATCGGTGGGCAATTTCGTAATCAAATTCCTGTAAGAATAGAGCCCATCTGGCTACTTTTGGCATAATGTCTTTTTTGTCCATTGTCTTTTGAAACGCAGAACAATCGGTCACAATTTTAAATTTCATGCGTAATAAGTAGTTTCAGAATTTTTTAACCAATTCTATTACCGCGAGTGTTTCCAATTCGTAACTCGAATATTTTGCTTGAGTAGGTGTAGTTTTATGGCTCATGTAATGAATAGGATGTAAGTTTTTGTTTTCATCTTCTTGTAGTAGGACACTACCAAAACCTATGGCGCTTGCATCGGTGTGCAATTCTAGTCTAGCGCCTCGTCGGAATGTATGCAATACTGGGGGGTTAACTAGTTTTTCTTTAAGAGTCTCAAAAGCTTGTTTTTTGAGGATTCCAAATTTAAATGTATTTCCCGCTTTTAATAAATCACTTAAAGGTCTCGCTATAGTTGCATAATGTGGGATGTATTTTCTGAAATAAGAAGTTAAACCCAGAAAACTGTGTAATTGTTTAAGGGTGCGAGGTTCAGGAAAATTCTTTACTGCCAAAGTTTTGGCTTCCGAGGGCCTTGTAGTTCCGTTTTCAATAATATAGCCTAAAAATTCAATTTTCAGTTTAAGGAATTGGCATTTTGCAAAATTAAATTCAAGTCCGTAATCCGATGAAACTTCTAGGACGCGTTTCAGTTTTAAAAGCGCTTCTTCCTCAGTCTCCGCAAGTACTATGACATCGTCTAAGTAAATTAATATTACTTTTTCTTTAATTAACTGTTTAAAAACAGCTTGAATATATCTCTGAAAATTCTGGGGCCCAATCAATAATCTGAATGGAAGCTTTAAATATTTGTACTGGGAGTTATGCGTGACAAATGCTGTATATTTCCTACTCTACTCTGCTACGTCTATATGAAAAAACTATTTTTTGAATCCAATGTAGAAGAAACCTTCGCTTCCTCAATGTTATCTAAAATGTCCTCTATTCTTGGCAAGGGAAAATTATCTCTAATTTTTTTTTTATTTAATGGTCTATAGTCCACACACAATCTCCAGGAATTATCTTTCTTTTTCGATAACACAATAGGCGATGCATAATTAGAATTACTCTCCATTATAATTCCCATTTCCAACCATTCTTGTATTTGTTTGTCTACAAATTCCTGTTCTGGATATGCTAACCTACGCGGTCGTTGTGCAATCGGAATATCATCAGTTAATGTTATATTTACTTTTAACTCTGTGTCCTTAACCTTGTTTGGCTTATAATTAGTGATCAATTTCGTTAACTCTTTCTTAATAGTGTTGTTTGTAATATGGTTTAGCTCAACTTCCTGAAAATTAATAGAATTAGATGTCTCAGCTAAATAAATATCTGTGGTTTTCGCTGAGTTTAACTGTGGGACAGAACACTGTTCACTTTCCAACAAACAATTTTTATCAGAGCTTAATTGCATGTTTATTTTTTTCACTAACGTTGCAAGCTCTTTCATTTTGATTAGTTTGCTCCTTTCTCACCAATTCAGCTGTCGCAATCGTTTTTCCCATCGTGAGATTGTTTTGCTTTTCTGACCGCAACATCGCATGAAATTTGGGTGTGACATAGATGACGCGTCTGTTTTTTGTCATGACTGTTTCTTGTGGGAAAGCAGTGACGTAATTCACCCTAACTTCCTTCAATTTTCGTTTCCTTGTAATTTGCAATCCTTTTTCCGACATATTGAAATTTACCTGTTTCAAAATGTTATTTCCTAAAATTATAGAATGGCTCAAATTTTTTACGACGTATAAATCTGCATTCACTGTGTAACCATTTATTTCAATTTTTACGGTCGTAAATCCTGTGGGTGTAATTTGACTACCACCAACACCTGATAAGACCAAATCATTTTCATGCAATTTAGGGCATCCCAGGGCTGTATAAGTATCGTTGCTACATATATTTACGTCACTTCCTGTATCAATTAAAGCATTTATATTTTTCCTTAAAATCCCCACGCTTTTTATTATTTTATCAACCGGATTTGAGTTATTGCTTACGGCAGCGTTTGCATTTTTCGGGGAATTATTTGTACACTGGTCAGACCTGTGGCCAGGAATTTTACACTTCCAGCAGACCGGACTTTCTTTTTTTCGGGGGCAATCCCTAAAACGGTGGGAAAAGTCATTGCAATTGAAACAACGGATTTTTGTATTTAAATTCTTTTGGGGAGTATGTGTGTAGTTTTTCTCATATGGTACGCGACTAATGTCATTTCGATGGAACGCTGTATTATTTTCACTACCTTGACGTTTTCTAAATTCTGTGTTTGGGGGCTTAATTTCAGTTTTCCGTAAGTTAATTCTGGCTGTTTCAAAATCGTCCAATTTATTGCTCAAATCTTCTACACTCGTAATTTTCGGCAATTCATCACAAAAGTGTTCCTTCATTTCTAGGGACAATTTTCACCTAATCTGGTCAATGATTAAAATATTTTTTAACTCTTCGAACGTTGATATGTGTAATCCCGATAGCCATTCATTCAGAAAATTTGCGATTTCAAATGAGAAATCTTTCCATGAAGCTGAATTTTATTTTCTATGTAAAAAGAATTTTTGCCTGAATTGCTCTGGTGTAAGTTTGAAACCTCTTAAAAGTATTTTCTTTACACAGTCGTAATCACTGGATAGTTCTTCACTTTCACGATTTATTAGACTAACAATATCAAGCGGTAACAGTGCCAACAGATATGCAACCCATTCATTTTTTTCTATCCCAAGACGCTTCGCTTGCCGTTCGAAAAGGGTTAAGTAAATGCTAATTTCTTCCTCATTATTATATCTGTTTAGCAATTTTAGAACATCGGAACCCTTTCCGGCGATTGTAGATATTGAATTATGCAATTGGGTATTTTGTGTACTTTCCAATTGTAATTTTCTTAACTCAAATTCACGATTTTCAATTTCTTTTTGTTGCAACAATTTTTCTTTCTCTTCCCTTTCGCTTATAATTCCCGCTAGCAAATTTTTTACTAGATCCTCATTATACCCATCGGATTTTAAAATTAAATCAGTCAGTTGACTTTTATTAGCACCATCTGGAGGACTTAAACCTAACTCGATTACCGCAGTAACCAGATCGATCTTTTTAGACCTTATTAAGTGTGCCATAATTATATCTAACCCATTAACACATAAATAAAATATCTTAATATAAATCAATAATATATAAGCACCCGATAACACTTACTTCCATCAAAATTTTCTCAAAGGAATATATATTCCTTTCTTTTCACATAAAAAAAATAAGATTAAAAAAAAATATATATATATATATATATCGTTATACTACTTTTCTATCAAAGAAGCAAAAAAAAAAGATCATGTATTAGGAATCTAAGATCATGTATATCATTAGGAAGGAAAATAAAATCACAACTTCCTATCTTTACCAGCAAAATCTGATATATTACTTCACTCTTCCGTCTGCAAAAAAAAATTCACCGCAGACACGTTGAATAAATCACTTTCCCCCCCCAAAAAAACTCACTAAAAAACATCACTAAAATAAAAAAAAAATATTTTTTTTCTTCTGGCGTACACACACAAAAACTCACTTTTCCCATTAACACAAGAAAATAAGAACTGAAAATCTTGCGATGAATAAGTAAGTCAACTGGTCACCGAGACTCGGAAACACACTTTTTACTTTTTATCAGCAGAAATAAACGAAACTCTACAAGAAGATGCAGAACACTTAGTTGAAATTTCGAACTTTATCGACGCTGGAGCTCAGAAACACCTAACACAAATGATTCATCACAGGAACAGATCTTTTCAAAAAGATGAACACATAGTTGAAACTTCAACGCGCACAAATAGAAAACACTTGACTCTAAGAACCATTTTTTTTTCCCGCATGAGAAAAATTTTCTTCTTTTCAGAGCTATTCACGGAACATTCGATGAAAGCAACTTTTTTTCTTTTCTTTTTCAGAACATCAGAATTTCTTTAGGACATCAGAAAATTTTTCACACAGGTTAAATCCACACTTTGCATGTAAATCGCGGCCGACAGCCCCCAATCTGTAGAAATTTAATGCACATTGATTTTGACGAATAAATGTACACTGTACTGTGGTCGGTGTCTAGAAGTAATTAATCCAGGCAGATTCTTGAGGGAATCTTAAACTTTAATGTTCTTGACTATATGGATGAGGTATTTACAGATGGGGTATATACATTTAGATTAAACATGAAAAAAATATAGCTGGCCGGCGGCATTCTGCCTTACTCATGTCCGTGACCGGGGATTCGGTCGAACAGCGACGTTTCACACGTCTGCTCACACAAGCAACCAACAGTCATCTCATCTTTCTCACAATAGTTTTTGTAAGTTCAGCAGTTTTTTCGTTGACTCAGAGGTTGGGGTGGATCGTCCCGAGTCTCATTTAAAAAATGTGCTGGTCTTTGCAGTGCAGAGTTCAAACTCTGTCACCACACATATATTGTTATATATAGAGTAATAATAAATTATTTATTAAAGTTATTAATACAATAGTTTTTAATTTATTAGGTAAATAATTATTGTCATTAATATTTATCAAATCTGTGGTATATAATCAAATGATAACGTATACTGATAACCTTAATGGCTGTCCTCGCTTAAATGTATACCCTGCTTAAATGCATACAATTCAGTGGAGCTAACTGTATGCAATTAAGTGGGGCCGACTGTATCTCATGTTTTTCATAGATATTTATTTTTTCTTCTTACCCCCCTTCCCCCTCTCAATTTATATTTTCAAAATTTTTACATTTGCATGCTTTTACCCATTAGGTGAAAAATTTAGACATTTTGACCACTTTTTACACTTTTACATTCAAGTTATTTATTTTTACGTGTATTTTCGCAAAGTTTCTCTCGAGCTCCATTTTTCTTCCCTTAAATTAGGAATTATTTTCGAACTGCTTTCAATAGTGATAAATCTTGAATGTAAAAGGATTGTTTATGATTGTTAAAGAAATGAGTGCAGGTTTTAAAGTTTTAATGTCAAAAAATTCTTTTATAAATTTATTAATTTTTATTGTATGCGAAACGAAGTCATTGTCAGTTTTTGCTCATACTAGCTTGGTCCTATATTCATTCATGGCACTTGGTCCAGGCCTAGTGACTACTCTTTACGGGCCGGGCCGTGTTCAGGCCTTACTTTTTTTCCTGAAGGATCGGGTCAGGCCTAATTTATTTTTTTCTGTACAGAGCCAGGACTGGTTTCATTCTTAGTCTTCACGGCCGAAAATTTTCAGTCTTAGTTTTGACCCAGCCTGTATCAAAATCATTGTCTTGGCATGGCCGTTTAAAGGCCAGTAAAATTAGGCCTGGCCCCAAAATTTTTTTAAAAAATGCATACATTTTTAAATTGTCATTATTCTACAATTAAACATTAAAATTTATTCTTTTTAAAGAATAGTAGATTTTTATGCTTATTAAAATGTAGTAAAACATGTGAAAAAAAACGTGCCTATGACGGAATCCTATTTTAAACTGAAAAATGTGTTGATCCATGCAAAATTAATATACTAATACGCAAAAAAAGAATATATAATACATTTACACTTGCTAAGAAGGGATCTTATCTATAGCGCATTTTTTTTTCATCTTTTCTATGTAATTCCATCTTAGAAGATTTTACTGTATAGCATTTTTCAGATTTTTAACACTTCAATAATGGAAAATTGATTAAGAATATTAATGATAACTGGAACATTTATATACAAGATATAGAGATTCATTAAAAAAATAAATGTTGTAGCCCGCAGCACTTTTATAAAAATGAAGATTTATAAACATGAAAAAAAAAGTTAAGATAAATATTTTTGGTCTGAACTCCTCATACGAGACAAATTTTTAACCAAATTGACATAAAAATCAATGTTTTGTAGAAATTCACTTGAGCCGAGATTTTAACTTTCTCCCTGTGATGGAAATATTTTGTAATATATTATAATCCATAATATGGGCCATTAATTTGAAGGTATAATTAAATTTGAAGTCCTTTTTAATTAACATGCGTTGTGTACTATTGCAATAAAACCCTCCGCTCTTTGAGGTCAGTAATTGTAAAAAAATAGAAAAAGGAAACTTCTTACTTGTAAATCTGTAAATAAATAATGAGGACACCTTTAAGCATAAATCAATCTTTTATTTCATGTTGAAGAAGAGAAGTAAGAGGTCTTCACCCGTTGGTCACCGATTTTTTTAAAAATAAATACGTTGGCTGATAAAATAATCTGTTCCTCTTTAAGAAAATCTTTAAAAATGTAAGATGCAGCACTAGGAGAAATTTTCTATAGATAAAAATCTCAAAGCCTTTTTAAACCAACAGAAAATAAATTTAACAGGAGTTATTAAAAACGCAGACATCGCTTTCGGAAACTTCTTACCGGATTCCACATCCATCGGCAGACACAGACCGGAGCCAAACCCCGCGATCTTTTAAAGCAAAAACTAAGTCATGACAGATCACCAACAAAACAGATTCTGATTTAAAATTAATGAAATTTTTAATTTATAGTAAGAATACGGGGACTTCAAAAGTTACTGAAAGAAAAGATTTAAATCTATTAGAGAATTTAAAATATTAGGTAATGTCTTAATAAACAAATCCGAAAGAAAACATTTAAAAAGCTTTATTTTTATTTGTTGTACGCTCGCCGATTAGACACACCTCCGAAAAGATTGACATCCATTCAATGTATATGCCGTGAGAGACTTGCTCCGATGACGTCATCACATTCGTACAAATCTCAAAGGAGAAGCACCCCATGCCAGGCGCTGCGGAACATCGGAGAACTTGCCGTGCGGTCGAAACGAATTGCCCGCACAAAAATAAATATGGATTTAAGTTTAAAGAACATCGATGTATAAGGCCAAAAGAAATAAAAAAGTAACATGATTTAAACACTGTGAGATTTCATCTCACAATACCCCCATTTACTGAGTAAAATTTTGGCAGAGCAAGTGATGTAAAAGGTAAAATGAAATAAAAACCTTTTACAGAAACGGGATGACAAAATTTTGAATGCCAAAGACAGAAAAGAAAGAAAAAAAAATCAAAGTTAAAATATTAAAGTAAAGCCAAAAGTTAAACTGCTGCAAATGAAAATTAGTGGTGACCAAAAGGGAAGAGAGAAGAAAAAGAAAGTACATCAAAAGTATACATAGTATATTCAAATAGTATACATAAAAAAATGCCAAATCTTTCCATTTATGGCAATTGCAGTATGATGTCATAAACTTATCTTCAAAAATAATACTTACAGTCCGTCTCATAAATATAAAGACACAGATATTTTTGAAATTACATTTTATTAATTCAGTTAAAATAAATTAAATTTTATACCTCATATTAGGAAATCTCTTATATGGGTTTTAATTTAAATAAAATAATTTCGTCTCGAATAATAAAAAAAATAAAAAAATACGCTGTCTCATAAATATAAAGACAAACATGAAACTGCTTCATATGCAAATTTTTTTCAAATGCACGCGTGCAGAATTAATGCGCACGCGCAGAAATACACTTTAACTTACCCAAACGAGCAAGTTGTTTGACTTGTTTCAATTGCAAAGATGCCGTGGAACATTGAATTATCTAAAGATGAAATTTGTAAAATACGTGAATTTAAAGTTAATAGCTTAACAGTTTGTCAAATATGTAAAAAAACTGAGAGAATCAGAGCTGCACTTTATAAAATTTTATCAAAAACTTACAATTTATATTCAAGAAAACGATCTGGCAGACCCAGAAAAACTAGTGAAAGACTCGATCGCAAGATCATGGGACTTTTTTGTAGCAAAAAATGTCACTCCGATAAGTTTCTCAACGAGTTTATGGTATGGTCCCTAAGGATACAGTACATCGTCGTATAAAAGAAAGAAAAAACATTGTATGCCGACATACGTGCAGATTTTCTTTACTGAAAAAAGAACACAAAGAACGGAGGTTAATCGGGGTTAAAGATCATATGCACTGGAAGGATGAATGGATGCAAGACATTTTTTCAGATGAAAAGAGATTTAACTTGGATTGCCCAGATGGTTGGAATCCCTACTCGAACGATTTAAGACGTTAATTTCGAACCTTCTTCAGTAGGCAGAAAGGGGGAGGTTCTGTTATGGTGTGGGGTGCCTTCTCTTTTAATGAAACTACGGATATTGCTTTTCTGGATGGTAAACAGACATCTAAAGAGTATATCGAACTGCTTGATAGTCAGTTGTTGCCAATTGCTGCAGCTCTTGGTGGTCGGAATTATTTGTACCATCAGGATAATGCATCGATTCACACATCAAGACTCACAAAAAAATGGTTTGCGGTAGCAATGTTCATGCCACGGTGTGGCCCGTACGTAACCCTGATTTAAATCCAGTTAAGAATCTTTGTGGCACTCTCGTTCGCAGTGTATATGCATCTGCAAGTCTATTTTCAAACGTCCTTGAGTTGAAAAAAGAAATTGAACGAAGTTAGTTTGATATAAAGCCAAAATTGTTAATCAACTTAATAAAAAGCATGCCAGCTAGAATATTTTCTGTTATTAATAAGAATGGATTATTTATTGGACAGTAATTCTAAAGTATGTAAAATGTCTTTATATTTATGAGACAGCAAATTTATTTACATTTATCAATTTTCGAGTTGAAATTATTTAATTCTAATTTAATTGCTGTAAAATGTTTTCTTGGCACATACTTTTTGTTATATGCATAAATATAATTTTGAATACTGAATCATTAAAATATTATTTCGAAAATATCAGTGTCTTTATATTTATGAGATGCACTGTAAGTACAAATGCTAATGAAAATGAGAATTAGCATATATAAAATCCTATGTATTACTTAAGTAAAAAATGCTAAACAAAATCAGAATTAGTATATATAAAGTGAGAATTAGCATATATAAAATGAGCTCATTATCAAACATTTAATTAAATTGGTATACCATATAAGAAAAGTTGCACTTTACAAGCAACAAAGATCAAAAATAACTTCAGTATTTGATCACAGCCTAGGACTTATAACTCATAAAATAGAGCATTTATTTGCAGTTACTCTAAATAAAAACTGGCCATGCATAACAATTTCTTTAGTAAAATTTTCATAATACAATATTCATCATCATTTTTTTTTTATTATTATTATTCAATTTAGTACTAAATATGTGATTTCAAACAACCAGCTGTACTCCACATGAACAAGTGACCAAACCGTGCACAAAATGACCACCCACATGTAAAACACAGATAGTTAAGGTAGTTGCAACAATATATATAAGAGAGACATGTCTAAAAGGAATTAAGTGTTATATTGCTGAAACATATACTCTTAATACTTTTCATTAGCCCTGAAAATATGTATTGCAAAAGCAATATATCAACAAACACCAATACTTTTTGTATTATTTACTCATCAAAAATTTTCAAAGTATATACTATTCTTTAAAATATGAGACATCACTTAATACAATTTTTAAATATGTATAAAGATAAACTCATAAACTTATAGACAAACAGACAAACCATGGTTTTAAGAATAAGTAGGTACTTGGTTGAGTGGGTGGGGATCCCCAGGAAAATAAATGCTTTCATATACAATGAAAGATTAAAAAAATTGACATTATCATGGGAATTTAAATTTTTAAGTGTACCATAATATAAATATTATAAATCATTTACATAAAATATTTCATACAGAAAAATCAAGAGAATTATGTAAAAAATATACTATTATCCACAATCATAGAACAATATACACTGTGACTACTCATCTTACTCAAGGTTTCAGGTGGCTTGGATCTCCGTAAACAAGGCTCCTGACACCCTGTGCAAAAAGAAAAAATAACTATATACACTAAATAGCACAATATACTACCCCATAACTGCAAAAACAACAGCAATGTACTTCTTTACAGATCCTTGATTCCTTAGCGTTATAAACACAATTTAAAGTTTACATGAAAAATAAATAAATGTTATCAGAATGTTAAAAAAAAACACGCTGAAAGTTTTGGTACACAAAAAGACATCAGGTACGTGTATTGTTGCAAAGGTGTAAACATTGTGTTTACCATGTAGAAAACGACACATATCTCTAGATGATACACACAAAAAGGCAACATCAACTTAACAGTTGAATAGACATTATACGTAGGGGTGCACAACCTTTTTAAGAGAAGGGCCACTTACAAAAATGTTTGGGTTGTCGAGGGCCACATCAGTAACACAGAGAAAATTCTAAGTCGGGGAGGTAGGAGGGGGGGGGGGTAATAAGTCTTTATTCTTGATGAATAATTATTTTTTGTCTATAATACAAATAAACAAACGAAAATAAATAATTGTATGAAGGAATGCAGGGCTTCTTCGCATCGGTATAAATAACCATTCAACACTTTATGAAGACTAACGGTTCCTTCTTGACATATGGTAACTTAAAGAAAAAAAAATTACACAAAATTTCTAAATAATTGAACGATATTGAAAATTATATAAAAAAAATTATTGAAGAATAATTTCATTTAAAATAAATGGAAACTTATTTTTGAAATAACAAGGCATGATGGACTATATTTATGCTATTTTTTCTGCGGACTATTAACAAAACTCTTTTTTTTTTCTTTTGTCGATCAAGTACGACTGATTGACGAAATTCGCGATTTTTTATCAACGTCCGATTGACAGATTTCGCGGTAATTTTCCATTGCCGATTGACAAAATTTGCAATCTTTTCAAACAACCAATTTGCGATACCTGCGATAAATTCACGCAATTCGCGATTTTTTTCTGCAACAAATTTTCAAATTTTGCGATTTTTTTTCCCACAACTGATCAACGGAAATTGAGATTTTTTTTCTGCCCCCGATCGAATTATTCCGCGACTTTTTTGTTCTGCGACCGATCTTCGAAAGTTGCAAGTTTTTTCCATGAACGATTGGCAAAATTCGCGATTTTTTTTTCATGAGTGACTCGCAAATTTTGCGATATTTTACGTGACAGATTGACAATATTTGCAATTTTTTTCCAATGACCAATCGACAAAGAGTGATTTTTCCCTGATATACATTGATGTAATTTGCGATTTTTTTCGCGCAATAAATTGGCGAAAATCGCGATTTCTTTTACGCGCACAAACGATAAAGCTTGCTATTTTTTCTTGCGACCAATGGATTTCTATTTCATGATATTTTTTTGGGACCGATACACAAATTTTGTATTTTTTCCCATGAGCTATTCGCGAATTTTTGAGAAAATTCACGATTTTTTTTTCACGAGCGATTGACAAATTTCGCAATATTTTTGCGACCAATTGACAAAATTTGTATTTTTTTTCCATCAATTGTCAAAATTCGTGATTTTTTTCCACGACAGATTGAAAAAATCGCGAATTTTCCCCAGTCGATCAACGGAATTTGCAATTTTTGTGCCTCATCGACAAAATTCGTGATTTTACTGTGCCCTATTATCAAAATTCGTGATTGTTAACTGACTCTGATGAAATTTGTAATTTTCCCCGCGGCGAATTGACGAATTTTGCGATTTTTTCCCGCAATAAGCTGTCGAAACTCGCGATTTTTCCGAAGCCGATCAAGAAAGTTTGCAATTTTTCCGCAGCTCGTCGAGAAAATTCGCGATTTTTCCGCTTCCGATCAACGACATTCGCCATTCTTAACTGACTCTGAAGAAATTTGTAATTTTTACGCAACAAATTGATGAAATTCGAAATTTTTTTTCGCGATAAACTGGCGAAACTCACGATTTTTCCGCAGCCGGTCAACAAAATTTACAATTTTTCCGTATCTCATCGACAAAATTCGCGATTTTTCTGTGCCCGATTAAAGAAATTTGATACTTTTCCGCGCAGAGTTGACAAAATTCACGATTTTTCCTCTCGCGATCAACAAAATTCGAAAATTTTCCGCTCCCGATAAACGAAATTTTCGATTCTTAACTGACTCTGACGAAATTTGTAATTTTTCCCGCGGCAAATTGACAAAATTCCGATTTTTTCTCACGATCAACTAACAAAACTCGCGATTTTTCAGCAACCGATCAAGGATTATATAATAGACAAAATTCGCGATTTTTAACGCGTCCGATCAACGAAATTCACGGTTTTTAACTGACTCTGACGAAATTTGCAATTTTTTCAGCGGCAAATTGTCGAAATTCGCGTTTTTTCTCGTGATAAACTGACAAAACTCGAGATTTTTCTCCAGTTGATCAACGAAATTTGAGATTTTTCTGCGACTCATCGATAAATTTCGCGATTTTTCCGAACTCGATCAACGAAATTTGCGATTCTTTATTGGCTCTGATGAAATTTGCAATTTCTTCTCGGGGCAAATTGACGAAATTCGCGATTTTTTCCTGCGACATATGGACAAAAAATTGCAATTTTTCCAGTTATAAATTGACGAAATTGTGTCAAAAAAACGAAAAAATTATATAAATTGTGATCGCGGGCCACAGGTTGTGCATCCCTATTATACAGGAACATTGGACAAGAACTTTTTTTTTTTTGACGACAACACAACATCTGTGTGCTTCACTTCTTTTGAAGTTAATCATTAACTTTCAGTAATCACTATTTCTGGACACACTAAAAGGATGAATTACAGAGCACTGAAGATGATAAAATGATGTTGTATTTGATGAGAATTGATGATGTATTCACACATACATCTTGGGGAAAAAAAGAGACATAAGTAGGTAGGTGCTGATATCAATAAGCACTTTTTCTTTAAACTTCTTAGTAATTTTGAAGATTCATCAAGGAACACTTCTACATTAAAAGGCACTGCTAAATAGTTACTAAGAACTGTGCTTTTATTTTCTGTTTATATGTAATCTTGTATAGGAATTGATTTGATGCTTAAAAAAATTTTTTTTTAATTTCTTCATTAATAATAAATCTTCAGAATTCATTCAATTAATTACTTCCTGTGTAAAAATATGAGGCATATGACAACATAAAATTTAGAGACTTTGGGTATATTCACAAATGAAAACAAAGGCACAATCCAATTTTTGAAATATAGGGAATTTAGACGGAAAATAAATTGATCTTAAGAATTCCTGAATCAAAATACAACTCTTGTAACACACATACAAAATCAATATTGAAAGTAACCAATTTTATAATTTTCATAAATTTTCTTGATTTAGCAAAAAAAATTTTTGCAAAAATAGCAACACTCACTTTTAGGAGCAGATAAGTCAACCAATCCACTTAGTAAGGATAATTTACATCTCACAAGAGAAAAGGCCAACCAACAAAACTTCCATAATCAGGTCTTGTGACAGTTGTTACTTGACTTGAGAAAACATGCAAATCTTATTTAGCTTTAGAGACAAACATCGAAGATATTGAATTGAATCAGACATTGTAAGGATAAAATGACTCAAACATGACATGACTCTTCTTCAATAGTTACTTCAGCGTTGAAAATGAAGCATAAATTTTAAAGTTATTGTTAAAAAAACAGTGAGTTAAGCAGGTAAGTATAGTATTAATATATTTATCTTCTACCGTAAAACAAGGAAAATACTAGAGAAGAGGTCAGCACAAATGGATACAACACATCAGTGAATGGCCAACTTCATCAGGTAAAAAACTGTTGAAAGTAAAGCAAAGCTTTTTTTGCAGGTGAATATTTTTTTTTTTAACAGGTTGGAAGAAAACTCTTAGAGCAGCATATGTAGACAGTCTTTAAATATGCGAAACAGCAGTGACACACAGTTAAAATTATTGCAGAGAAATACTGACAATATGAGAACTTATTTTAAAAGCTGTATAAAACCATAAGACTTTTTTAAATAGATGATGTAAAATAATTTCAAGAATATAATTGTAACAGGAATGAAGTGATGCCTACTTCTTCTCAAGAGAAAAAAAAATAATGCTGCTTTCATTCTTTTTCTGAGAGCAACATGAGAATCTTGTCTGTTGAAAATCGTTATAGTCTGCACATACGATGAAGTGGAAAGGTCCCAATTTCAAAATTATAACTTGCCATAAGAATATATAAAAAAAAAGAAGCAACATGAATTTTTCAAATATAAAATTTGGTCAGCTGAGAGTGCTTTTAGAAACCTGAGAACAGTTGTAAAATAAATGTGAAAATATTCTTAAATGCATACATTCTTAATTTGTAAATTGCAGATTATCTTTGCACTAAGCCAAACTGTATGATTATAATAGAACATCACAGTCCAGATGGCATAAGAATAAATCTATGAACAAACTCTTGTATTCAAATTATTGTTAAACAAAATATCTTGATTTGAAATTTGTAGTATAGAAGCATAGAAATCTCTAAGAATGTTATATAGGATATTTACAACTAATAACTTCTGTGAAGAATTTCAGCTTCAGAATAATAAGTATGACATAAGAATAAAATTTCTCAGTACCAATGATCATGATTTCAAAAATAATGCTTCTTATAAATATATATAGAATTTGCAAATTTGTTGCAATTTAATAGTGCCATAAAAAAAATTTAATTTAAAAACCCAAAGTCATAGCCTCTTAAAATATGAAATATGTTCTGAGAACAATTTTATTATTTCAAATTCATTAGAATTTTTCTAAGAACAATATATAATTCATTCCAAAAAAATATATATACCAAATAATCATTCTTTAAAAAATAATAATGTTCTCTAATAATTCATTACAAATAAAAGAATATGTAGATGAAATTCTTTCAAATAAAACTATTTAAATAAAATAATAATTATGCATCATCAAAAATGACTATTCTTCAGTAGGAAATTGATCTTAATTTAAATAATTGTTTTTTAAAAAAAATTGACAAACTTAGCAAAATATATTATATTCTTCAAGATGGAGCAGAACAAAATTCATTCTAGAATTATAAAATTTAATTCTTCAAAATAGCAAAAATCTATGCAAGAAATTTTTTGAGAACAGAAACTTCCAATACTAAAAAAATATTATCATATGTAGTTATGCTAAAATTCTTGCATAAAATATTCCATATTTCTTAGAAATTTACTAAAAGAACAAATCTTGAATTCTATTGAACACATCAAAAAAAAAAAAATTTCAAAAGTTATTCTGAGAACAAAAGTTCTAAAATATTACGATTTTCTTTAAATCAATTTAAATTTTCTTCAGAACCACTGTTTTTGCGGCACCAAATGTGATGGAAATATTTTGTAATATATTATAATCCATAATATGGGCCGTTAATTTGAAGGTATAATTAAATTTGAAGTCCTTTTTAGTTAACATGCGTTGTGTACTATTGCAATAAAACCCTCCGTTCTTTGAGGTCAGTAATTGTAAAAAAATAGAAAAAGGAAACTTCTTACTTGTATATCTGTAAATAAATGATGAGGACACCTTTAAGCATAAATCAATCTTTTATTTCATCTTGAAGAAGAGAAGTAAGAGGCCTTCACCCATTGGTCACCGATTTTTTTTAAAATAAATACGTTGGCTGATAAAATAATCTGTTCCTCTTTAAGAAAATCTTTAAAAATGTAAGATGCAGCACTAGGAGAAATTTTCTATAGATAAAAATCTCAAAGCATTTTTAAACCAACAGAAAATAAATTTAACAGGATTTATTAAAAACGCAGACATCGCTTTCGGAAACTTCTTACCGGATTCCACATCCATCGGCAGACACAGACCGGAGCCGAAGCCCGCGATCTTTTAAAACAAAAACTAAGTCATGACAGTTCACCAAGAAAACAGATTCTGATTTAAAATTAACGAAATTTTTAATTTATAGTAAGAATACGGGGACTTCAAAAGTTACTGAAAGAAAAGATTTAAATCTATTAGAGAATTTAAAATATTAGGTAATGTCTTAATAAACAAATCCGAAAGAAAACATTTAAAAAGCTTTATTTTTATTTGTACGCTCGCCGATTAGACACACCTCCGAAAAGATCGACATCTATTCAATGCATATGCCGTGAGAGACTTGCTCTGATGATGTCATCACAATCGTACAAATCTCAAAGGAGAAGCACCCCATGCCAGGCGCTGCGGAACATCGGAGAACTTGCCGTGCGGTTGAAACGAATCGCCCGCGCAAAAATAAATATGGATTTAAGTTTAAAGAACATGGATGTATAAGGCCAAAAGAAATAAAAAAGTAACATGATTTAAACACTGTGAGATTTCATCTCACACTCCCGGGCCGGGCTTGGACCAAACTTTTAACTTTTTTACTGGGCCGGGCCAAATTTTTTTCTGAGTCAGGCCGGGCCCGGGCCTGAAAATTTTGCCTCCGTGCAGACCTCTAAGGCATTGCATATAACATCATTACATTATTTTTTACATGGAATGTTTTCTTTAGAGGTCTTTATCAATCATTATTCTTGAAAAAGGTCAGAATAAACTATAAATTTGTTGCTTTAGGTAGTACTGTATTTTTTGCCTACTTTACAAAAAAATTGGATTTGAACTTAGTTCTAAAAAAGTATTTTTTTCATGAAATTGTATAAGACATATGGTAGTGGGACTCCCGAGTATTTTTCCCCAGCTGTCCCTGTCTTTTTGCATCACAAAGTTTATGCATGAAAAATGACAAATGTAATACAGTAGCCTCCCTCTTAACTGGCCTAAACGGGACCGAGGGTTAGCCGGTTAAGCGAAAAATCAGTTAAACCGGAGAAGTAAAAAAAAATTAAATAAGTAACTGCATATTTAATTAATTAAATGCATAGGATGCATTTAGTTTTTTAATTTGTGTAGTTTTATAAAAGTACTCATTTTCTATGTTTTGTGAAATGAATACTAGTCGTAATTAACTGAATTGAAATAAAAATTATCACTAATAGCAAATAATGAACAATATTTAATACAAATTAAATTGTTGAAAATCTTGTCACATACCTCTATAAGCAGTTGAAATTATTCTGCATTATGTAAATTTGAGTTAATAACCATAAAGAAATGAGAACCAAAATTTTCCTTTCTCAATTTTGCCTGATGTTGGGAAAAAAAGTCGGCCGGTTAAAGCGGAGTTCCGGTTAAGAGGAGGCCGGTTAAGAGGAAGGCTACTGTATTTTCATTTATGTACAGTAGTTCGCAATAGTGTTTTACTTCAGTCATTGCTTTCTGTAAATGTAAAAAAATTTCATCATATGTAGTATCTGATGCAGTTTTTTTTAAATTGTGTATACTGTTGTATTTCTGATGTTGTAAATCTGATTTTGCTTTTGATTTTAATTATAAGAAATCCTGTATATAATTCTGTCTCATTAATTAGGTATTACTACAAAAGCTGTTAGAAAAGGTGATGATTTGATCATAAATGGAGGCAAAATGTGGATCACTAATGGACCTCAAGCTGATTGGATGTGTATGCTAGCAAACACCAGTGATGGTCCTCCTCATAAAAACAAGTCTTTAATATGTGTTCCTTTAAATCTGCCTGGTAAAATTCTCAATTTCATCATACCTAATGTGTTTATTTAATATCTGTAACGTTGACTCTCAGACATGACTATTTAAAAATTTTTATCCAGATGATCGCTGATGAGATTTCATTTCAATATTTTATTATATTATTGCATTAACCAACAGTGATGCTGCTAGACTTGAAATCCTAGGTCCCAGGGACTCAGACACTTCCAAAAAACTGGGTCCTTTTTTTACAATAGTGGATTGTTCTTGTTAAAATATGGCAGTTTCTATATATTTAACTTTTATGATCTTTCAAGAGGAAAATTACGCATCCTGAAGGACCCATCACAATTATTTTTATGCATCCCTTCTCTAATTTTTTGCTTAAATGATGTGCTATAGCCCAACTGAACCAATTAATAAACAAATGCATCTTAAGCTTTATTTTCATATCCTGCAATAATTTTGATACATGAATTTAAACTTAGAAAGATACAAAAACAATATTACTTTTAAACTATACATAATAACTGCATTACTACTTTTAAGGTAAAAATCGGGAAAATGTAGAATTTCAAGTAAAAAACACTGTGTTATAACAAAACATAGGGAATTATATACTGGGATTAATTGATTACTAGTGTTTTAATTTTTTTTTTCTTTTTTTTTTTTTTAAATGCAGCCTTCTTGGTTCAAGGCAAACACAAAAAATAGGAGTGATAGATAATGATTGTAAATGCCCCTACAAGTGTTTGTATTTATCGTGAACCAAAAGGATAGTTATATAAAAAAAAAAAAAAAATAATAATAAAACAGGCAATTATCCCCAAAATATTATTACGATTTTAAAATCAGTCTTCAATGTAAGTGGATTTATGTTGCACAGTAATATTCTGTGCAAAATTTACTTTACTGAAAAATATAAGTTATTTATTCAAATCATCTTACTAACAATCTATAAAACTTTTGCTTATTAAACTATGTTAAAAATAACTAAAAGCATAGTCCTTTTGTATTAATTTCTCATTGCCAACAATTAGGGAAGACCAGGGTACAGTGGACCTAAGTACACAGTGGACCACCCCTTATATTTTACTTATTTTTAAATTTTTAAAGCTTTTCTTTTAGGCTAATTGATAACAGCACTGGATTGATTACTTATAGCCTTCAGAACACATCGTTAGCTCAGAATTAACCCTTTTATCCTGACTGGTTGTTTTGAGCTCCTAAAAGTAAAATTTTTCATCATCATACTTTTCTTTATTGAGTAAGTAAAGGTATGGATAAATAAGATAAAACAACTTTTTTGAAAAGGTAAGACACTGATCTTTATTTAATTTAAAAGTTTATATGCTTAAAAGAAAACTTTAAATAATATTTTTATGAGTATGTATTGAACTTCAACATGGGGCACAATGGACCGCCCACTGCTGGGGTACAGTGGTCCGCAATGAATACTGCTCCTGTAATGAAGAATTTTCAAAATATTTAATAATTGCTTATTCTCTATACAGAAATAATGTTTTAAAATAGTTATTTAACAATAAAGTAAACAAAGAAAAATGACGATTTATTTAACCCTACAATGCATAGAGTAGCCATTTGGCACACTTTAAATTTCATGTTATATGTTGTTCAGATTATAATGTAGCCATCTGACACTTTAGTTTTCTCCTAAATTATGGATAACAGTTCACGTGTGATTTTAAAAATAAGTTTTCTTGTTCAATATAGCAGTTTTTTTTTTTTTAGGGGGGGGGGAGAGAAGGAGAGAAATGAAAATCATGCATTGTAGAATTAACATATTCAGAAATATTTTGTTTTGCATTTGCTGCCTTTGAAAAATATAACTGTAGCCTAATAGGTAATAGATGACCTCACTGGATTGGTTATTTATAGCTTCAGAGTACATGGTTAGCTCATAATGAACTATTTTATTCTGACTATTTTGAGCTTCTAATAAATTTTTCATCATCATGTTTGTCTTAATGTTTGCTGATTTTTTTGTACTTAATTGATAACTTATTTGCAATCATTCCTGTATCTTATATTGTTATTTTCAAAATATAATAATTTTTTTGATAATTCTTTAGTTTTATGTTTTTTGTTTCAAAATGCAACTTGCAAATTTGTGTTATTATATTATTTTGGAGGTAAAGGGAAATAAAAAAGAATTACATTAATTATAAATAGATTTATATTGTATTTTAGACAATAACTAATAGTGGACCACTGTGCCCCAGTGGGTGGACCAGTGTACCCCGCTTCCGGGGCACACTGGTCCACTTTACGGGTGTATATAAAAAAAAAATTTTGAAAAATGTATTGGGAATTATGTTCTGCGAAAATTATGAGGCATGTAGGAAGGTTTAAAGAATATTCACAAATATTTTCAGGTAGATTGGTTTCTCCATTAAAGAGAAAAAAAATTTTAACTGCAAAAGTGGACCACTGTACCCTGGTCTTCCCTACAGATTTTCTGCATTGGTTAGGGTTTCTTATGTATAAATCAAGTGGCATGTTCCTATTTCCACCTAAAAAAATATATAATTGACGTCACTCACAAAATTGCTAAAGAGTCTTGATTAAAAATTTGTATATTGTGATATTTGCTGAAGTGAAATGATGAGTGAAGTGCCAAGTTTACTATGGGTAATAGTGAATGATTACCCATGGTGGTAAATACAATACCTCTCGACATGTGATGAAGAATAAGCATCTGTCTGGAGAATGCAAAATTAGCTAATAATAGTGAAAAGCATAAGGTAAGTAATTTTTTCAAGGAAGACAAACACTTTTCTGTTATTTAGGCTGAATTGTTTTTTAAAAGATTTTTAGTTGAATTCTATATTTCTGTAACTGTAGCTGACCATGTCATATCATTTTTCTGGAAGATGTTTCTGAACTATGATGTTGTGAAGCAGTATATTTAAATGTATTCCATTTTTATAAATGAAATTAGAGAACTTTATGAAATTTAGTACTAAATAATTAGTATAATCTGAAATCAACTATCAAATTATCATATGTATATTAAACAACTGGAATATATTGGACATAATAATTAATATTGCTTATTTGAACTTTTAAGTTAATCTGATAAATGGAATTTGAAAACTTTATAAAATGTATGTAGCAGTTTAGAAAAATTAATGCTAAATGATTAATGATTACAATCTGAAATTAAATGCATTATATGAATATTGGTAGATATTGAACATAATAGTTAACTATTTCACCCTACATCAAGTGTTATTAAAAAATTTAAAGAGATTAATAATAGAACATAAATTTGTTTCTTTTTTTTCATATTAAATTTTTTAATTATACATGTGTATATAATCAAAAGTTATTTTCTTTATTGGAAAATAAAAGTTGGTATTCAGTTTAAAATTTGGCTGAATATTAAGTATTTGGACAAATCACTATTCGTCACATCCCTATTTGTCTTATTAATACCTTTTTAATAATATATATATATTTTATTAACAGTTTTAGCATACCTGCACATCTATTCCTTTCTATTTTACCATTATGTAATTATTACCTTGTAATGTTCTAGGTATCACTTTTAATAGGATTCATAAGTTGGGAACTTGTAGCTCTGACACTGCTCAGTTCTTCTTTGAAGATGTGAAAGTACCTGCTAAAAATATTATTGGGGATGAAGGAATGGGATTTACCTATCAGATGTTACAATTTCAAGAAGAAAGATTGGCAGCTGTGATTGGGGGTATAATTTTTTTACAATTATTTTTCATTTTCATATTTTTCTTTTTTCTGAGGGGCTGTGCAGATATAACGTTATGATATCATAAGATATCTCGAGGGGGGAGGGGTTACTTTTTGATATCATTATCGTTTTTGATCCAACCAAGCTTTTCCTTTTTTTGTAGCTTTTTCTTTACATCTGAATAGTCTGTTACCTTTTTTTTTTATTATTATTTTTATGCTTTTATGAAAATACAAAGCTATTATTAAAGCTTTTAAATGTTTAAAAAATCTTTTCAATCCAAAATTTGGAATATCCCCCCCCCTCCCCCCCAACGTTTGACATTCATGTTCTTCCGCCTTATGCGCATATAATTCGCTGTTAGAGAAATCAGGAACATAATATGTAGGAAATGATACTTGCGTTTACCAGTAAAGAAAGACAAAGAATGTTATCCACTGGTTTTTTTTTTAAATATATATAAGTTCTACTTTTAACCTCCCAGGGCAGGAAGCAAGTGCAAGAAGCCAATATTACTTTTGAATGCATTATGTAGCAGTAAGCTATTATTACATTTAAATAAGTAGCTAACTCTTTTAGATGTTATCTGATATAATTTTATTTCATGTATTGATATTTATTGACTTCTTGCATCCGTAAAGTATGCGACTAATAAATGTATAATCATATGTATATACCACTGCAAGCTTATAAAAAGAAAGAAAAAGAATCTAAAAATAAAGGAATTTTTAGACATTGTTAACGATATCATCGGATTGGGGGGGAGGGTGTCAACGAATGATATCATAAGGGGGGGGGGGAGGTTCAAAATCAGCAAAATGTTGATAACGTTATATATGTATAGCCCCTGAGTCTCATTATGAACATAGCTTTCAATTGATAAAAATGTATGTTACGGTAAAGTTAAGCTATATATATATTTAAATTTTTAGACCAATGAGGACAACATCATATTAATTTCTAACACATAGTATATTATATTAAATGAGAATAAAGTGCGTGTTTTAATTATAAATTTTATTATTTGTTCTACCCCCCCCTCTTTTTAATCTGGTTTATTTAATTTTTAAGAAAGTTAAAGTTTGTGGACATATTGAATGAAACTAAATAATTTCAAAATTTAATTACTATTTATTACTAATTGTAATTCCTTAGCATCATAATTTTATTTATTTTTATTTAATTATATTTTTAAGTAAATGTTGATGCACTGTAGTCAAAGGAATTTAAATAGTGATATGTTATAGCTAGGCACATTGATTTATGTGAAACATTAATTAATGAATCAATGTCACCAACAGACTTGTATAAAACCAAAAACTTTCTGTGCACATAAATATTGGGTCAAAAACTTTCTGCAAATTAATTTAATGTTTAATAAAATAATGTGTTATATTACCTTTACAGTATGAATTTTAAACAGTGTTTTAAAATCATTACCATTTCATTTAAAAATTAATATTAATTACAGAATAATTATGTTGGCTAAAAAAATAATAAAGCAAAAAATCCATGATAAGAAGGTGTGAATTCTTATCACTTATTTTGTCAGTGCATTTAGAAACAGCCCAATCCCTAATATTGTGACCTCTTCTCACAAAATGCCAGTCACTCTCTTCTCAGAAATAAAGGACATTGGTTTTGAAACAACTGAATCACATTTTGTAAGGAGAGGTCCATTCATAGGTATCATCATTAAAGAGACCACCGATGAGTTTTTATTGCAGCCCTTTGAAGAAATTCTCGTTTTTCCGCGATTATGTGGTGAAATTTCCGTTTTTCCGCGATTTTTTTTGACGAAATTTGCGTCTTTTCGCGATTCTTTAGATGAAATTTGCGTCTTTTCGCGATTTTTTGACGAAATTTGCGTCTTTTCGCGATTTTTTGACGAAATTTGCGTCTATTCGCGATTCTTTGGACGAAATTTGCTTCTTTTCGCGATTCTTTGGACAAAATTTGCTTCTTTTCGCGATTCTTTGGACGAAATTTGCTTCTTTTCGCAATTTTTTGGACGAAATTTGCGTTTTTTTTTTGCGAAATTTTTAGGACGAAATTTGCGTTTTATTCGCGATTCTTTGGACGAAATTTGCGGGTTTTTTTCGCGATTCTTTGGACGAAATTTGCGTTTTTTTTGCGATCCTTTGACGAAATTAGTTTTTTCCGCGGTTCTTTGACGAAATTTTCTTTTTCGCGATCTTTTGACAAAATTCGTGCTTTTTCCACTATGCTTTTACGAAATTCATTTTTTTCCTGCGTTTTTTGGATGAAATTCGCTATTTTTTCGCGATCCTTTGACGATATTCGCGTTTTTTCTGTGGCCTTTTGACGAAATTCGTGTTTTTTCGCGATCCTTTGACGAAAGGCGCACTTTTTCCACGGCCGTTTTGCGAAATTTGTGTTTCTTTCGCGATCCTTTAACGAAATTAGTTTTTTTCCGCGATTCTTTTACCAAATTTGTGTTTTTTTTTTTTTTTTCGCGATCCTTTGACAAAATTCGCGCTTTTTCCACTTTGCTTTTACGAAATTCGTTTTTTTTCCTGCGCTTCATTGACGTAATGTGTTTTTTCTGCGATTCTTTGACAAAATTATTTTTTTCCGCGATTCTTTAAAGAAATTCGTTTTCTTTCTGCTGTCCTTTGACGAAATTCACGTTTTTTCCGCGATGCTTTGACAAAATTCGTTATTTTTTCTGCGAAGGATTGACGGAATTGGTTTATTTTCGGCGACCATTTGTTGAAATCCGCAATATATTTCAGTGACATTTTCTTATGTCTGAATTTTCGGACTGACGGCCGATTTTTTTAGATTTTCGGAACCGAATGCCTTAAATTTTCGGAAAATTCGTAACAGAATCAACCCTGGCAAGCAGTGAATAAATCTTACATAAAATTGGGGAACATTTTTTATTTTTCGGTATTTAAAAAAAATCACAACAACAAAAATTACATTTTTTTTTCCAAGAAATGTTCCAAATTTTGCGAAAAATTTTACACGCACGGCGTGCGCGTCTATATTATACAACTCTGGTCACCAATTTACATATTAATTTTATTTAATTATATCATTTACTTATTTTTTCCAATATAATGGTATAAATTTATTAACATATTTTTAATTATTACTTAAGTATCATTTATTTGTCAGTAGACAGTATTTGCTTAAAAGCTCAATCCATTAATAGATATAAATAGTTTTTATTTTATATTAGTTTTTATTCCAAAACAATATATTTTACTAAACTCTTAATTTTGCAATGGTTCACCAATTCTTTCGAATACATGGTGGAATTCATTTTTAAATTATCTATAGAGGGCGCTGGTCACATATATTGAGAAATATGCTTGACCATATTGTGCATTACTACTTTTTGGTCCATCAACATTTTTAATAAAGTTTTTTGGCAGCATGTGCAAATAATCTCTTACTTGTATTTAATGCTGCCTTCATTCTTAGTCAGCAATGCTTTCAATATGGTAATGGGAATTTTATTTCTTAATCCTTTTTAATCACTTTTTATTTTAAGCTTATTTGTTTTTCATAATTTATTTCTCTATTTTTTTGTGTGTTGGTAGTCTCTTAAGTAAGTATAGCGCCTAGAATATATAGTGTGAAAATCGGCTATCCCTGTAATACTTAAAAAAGTGCTAAAATATTGTATCCCTTAAATGTGCAATGATACTGCTGCAATATGCAGATCGCAGCGACATCTGCAGGATATTTTCTACAACTGCAAGAAATTGCTAGTCTATACAATGTAATACTAGTAATACGATAATCCCGCAGATGTTGCTGCGATCGACACTTGAAATTTTAGCAGTATCGTCGCACATTTAAGGGATATAAATTTTTAGCACTGTTTGGATAGCATATTGTTGAAATTACAAAAGTAAAGTCTAACACAGGTAGCAGAGATGCATTAGCAACTGGAAACGCGAAAGCTGAAAGAAACCCTAAACCTCGTTAAAACAAATTATAATGAAAAGAATTCAATTACTATTTAACTTTAAATGAAATCTAAACAGCTGAAATAGAAAAGCATTTGTGGTGGTTAAAGAAATAAACAAACTAGATTTAAAAGACAACTGACGTTTATTACTCAATTAAATATACTTTAAAAATAGAATGATAAAACAATTACATATATATATTCTAATGTCTTACTCTTACAAATGAAACTAACATACTCTTAATACATAACTTCATGACACTATCAAATAATTATATTAGTGAACCAGAGTCTTCATATTTAATGATCATATTTCCATGATTACGATGTACTGCATAAATTACATTTACATGAAAAACGAAACTTTACTTTCACGAACCATCTCCAGACAGTCGATGCAAGACGAATGAAGTTCCCAATAACTGTAAACAACATCTTCAGGAAACGTCATTACTAACACGGATTCCTCTTACACTTGTAAAGTCGATTTACATCTAAAACCACGTTGAGAAATAGACCAGCCTCTTTTCGGAGCGAAAAATCACACATGACACCATTGATGAGAAAATTAAAAGCAGCTCGTAAAAACGTTCCCTTGTTTATAAGACAAATTCCAAGTTGACAATAAAGACAATCTTATCCAGCATTATAAACTGTAAGGAGACTCGAACCTAATAAAGAAAAACAACATCATCTTTTCAGCTAGCCAAAAACTAAACAGAAGGAGACACCTCACTACATAACAACACGGACTGAAAGGCTTATCTATCACGTTGAATGAAAGCATATTTATATCATTCAACCAGACAAGAAAAACAACTGCCACGCAGCCCGGAAGTTACATTCTCCGATCTCTGAAACATCAATGGATGAAAGGATGAAACGTCATATGCAAAAAGAACGACCGGATGACTAACGCCATCTTGTATTCATTCGTAACAACTCCTCAGTTTGTTCAGAAGATTTCGGATGTATTGCGTCACGGACAAAAATGTGCTAAAGGCCGGCTCTTACGATAGTAAAGTGAAACGTAAATAAAGTATATGGAGTAAAGAAAGAAACTTAAAGCCTGGAACTAAAGCTTGGAAATAACAATAGAATAAAGGTAGGTGAAACTAAATAAAGTGTATTTAAATAAAGATAATGAATTAATTATACTTGTAAATAAAAAGTAAAAGTGAACTGTTATGATAGGGATATGTACAGGGATGAGAAAGGGTCTGTTTACCTAACAAAGCCCCCCCCCCCCCTCTCAAAACCTGTACGTCTAACAAGGGCATCAGCCCACAGAGACACTAATAGCAACCCAAATGGATAGTCTAACATTTCAAGTATCTCCTGAGCAAAAATTAAAGAAATACCTATATCTACAACTCACTTACTAAAAACAAAGTTCCATAATCTTAATAAAAATTCAAAATAAGCCAAAAGAATCCTCTTAAAAACGACTAGACAGCTGGCGATGCTAAAAGCTGAAGAAACTCTGGAACACTAAAAATTACATCAATATTACAATAAAATAACAATTATATATATCACAGCAATAACTAAATATAAACATAATTACATTAAAACATTTCTAAAAATCATATTCAGTCCATTATACAAGTAATCTCCCTCCTTTTCACAAATTCATATTTATATTGCACATGCCAAGTCTTAAAAATTCAAAAACAAGATCTTCCACAAGAAAGATTTAACATAGCTGAAAAATGTACCCCCCCCCCCCCCCAAAAAAAAAAAAAAAAAAACTTTATATCATATCTTAAATATTTACTATCAGATTTTTAACAATTTTAAAACTTATACCTATAAAAACAATTTTCATTGCTCTATACCTCCAGTTCCTCAACTTATCAACCAACAGTTAATTCAACCTGCTTAACTACAAATCAATTAAATATCTGAATACAATTTCCTCAGACAAACTCCAGCCAGGCAAATCCAAACAATTAATGTGTTAATTTCTATTCTGACACAATAACATATTCCACTTCTTACAATATTTTAAATCCATCAAGTATGACTCAGCAAGCTTCAAAAACGGTCCAATGCAAGATATACAGCAATAACTGATTACCAAAAACGTAACTCCTAACACTATATATGGGTTACTTAACCATGGCAAATATACTGTGCTCAACCAACCTAAATTATTCTACATATAACAGCTTCTTTAAACATAAGTAGGTTTAAACCACAACTTATCTAAGAATCCAGATGGAAACATTTATCAAAAAATGGTACTTCACATCCATGCAATCTTTCAAGATCAGGTACTCGAATCCATACCTACATCCAAAAAAAACAGTCGCCCACATTCTCTCTAAAAAAAACAGACGTAGATAAATGTGGTACCGGATATGAAATATCTTAAATTCAAAAACTAGGTTCTTAACAACCAGAAACTAGGGGACTGGCCATATCCCCCATATCAGCCTCAATAGTAAAAGAGCACATACCATACTCCTGCCAATAATCCAAAGTAAAAATCCAGTCACTACTTTAATCATCAGCATTACTCAAGCATGTGGCAATCAATTAAAACTACTCTGCTAATTAACTAATGAGCCATACCCAAAAATTTAAACAACTTAACATGATTTCTGCCCTATCCGGAATCAGGCAAAAATTCAAACCAGAATTTCCCTTAAAAACTCCAAAGATTATGATTAACACAGATTGCCCGGCAGAATTGTCCAATCAAATTCCAATTCTAAACTCATTCGATGACCCCCGGTAAAATCAAGAATTTATCATAAAAAGGACAGCTAAAAAAAATTCCTTAAAAAATATAGAGATCTTACAATATTGCTATTCTCATGACGACACTCATGCAGAGAATGCAACCTAAGATAAAAAGTAATTTTTACACTTTCCCACAATACATGCCATCAAGAATTTGTATTATCTAACACATAAAAAAAACTTCAACACCCTCTAAAAATTTCAAGCTAGGCAACGTCTACACCACAACTTAAACATCAGTCCAATTCCTTCAAAAGTTATTCAGTCAGAAGTATCTGTAATAACTCTAAAACCAACTCCTAAAGGCAAAGACAATATATATCCAGTTTAATTATTCAATTATATACAGTATCAACGTCACCAGCCAAAGTTCGACAAGAAGTCCACTTTAACACTCTCTATCTCTTAGCTATTTATATTACAAGTTTTCCCAGGGTCCTGAATTCAAAATTTCCAAAAATCTATATTCCAATGCAGGCCTATATCAGAAGCAACAAACACAGCTATTTACTTTAAAACCTTTTAAATATTCAATCTTTCCAAACGATCTGGCTCCAATCCTCTAAAAATTTACCTTTCCATTACAAGACCTTAAAAGTACACCAATTAACCCATGGTTATTCTGTATAATTCTATACTGTAAATTAAACAGACAATTTAACACAAATTAAAAATATAAAAATAACTTCTCCATTTCTATTTTATTGAAAAACTACACATTCAGCACACTTCTCCTTTTAAACAGCAGACACAGAGCTTTAACTTGCTCATTTAAAATTACTGTAGCAGGTGCCAACCAATATAGTCAAAAACTTATTCTGATCTAAAGTTGACACCAAGGGAAGCCTAACTGAAATATACAGCTCAAAAGTCTATTAATAAACAAAACAAACTTTATTGGAGGAAAAAATTAAATCTTCATATCTGAAAAATCTTTAAATACTTAAACAAAATATATAAAATCAAATTTATTATCTTAAAACAATTCTAAAAAAATATAGAAAAATATACCATTTAATTCATACAATTAATACATATAAGTCAATGGTCACTTTCTACAAAGTAGAGATCCTTGGGATTTAACAGTCATCTAAAACAATATGCTTTTTAGATATTCAATAAACTTACTGTGACCTTTTGTCAGGCAAAAACTGAAACATTAGAATTTAAGGCATGGAGAGGTTTTTGATTAAAAACACTTTATAAAACCATGAATCATATTACAGTTACACAGCATATTTAATTGCTGAACAAGTTCAAAACTATATCTAAATAACCTGTATATAAATATCCTATGGTTCTCAAAAAGTATCCTGAATATTAATTACACTATATTCCATGATCCATTAAATCAAAAATTTAAAACTTATATTCAAAGGTTAACTTTACTCAATTCCCCAAAGATAATGGATTATTAACATGATTTCTTTTAAAAACTGCTATTATAAAGTAAACTTTAAACTATACAAATAACCCATTCAAATTTTTAAAGGAAAATCCCAATAAATTATAGTAGTCAAGATATTCAAATAACTGCTCAGCACTCCAGGATGGGCTCTTTAACAACCTTAAAAGAAAAGAAATACCCCCCAATGCTAAGCATGACAATTAACATCCCAACCACCATAATTGTAATGTTACACTATTGCAATAATAAATTAAACCTTTAAAAATTTATGAAGAATCAAACCATTAACTTCAATTTATTTAATCCAATTACTATTAAACTATTATAATATACCACTCATGATGGTTGGATACATGTGGGAGAAATTACCAAAATACCACAGACTTCCAACCAATCAATTGCAGTAAAAATTTAACATTTAACTATAAAAAAATATATACCATCACCGTAAGGGGTTAAACATCAATCATCTCTGAACTTTTAATCTGAAATTACATAATTAAACTACCACTTCAGATAGATTACAGTTCATTAAACACATTTAACTCACTTTAATTAATCAAATACTATTTCAAAATCAATAATTTATTCAGAAAAACATCTTATTAACCTCTTCCAACCCCATAAAATCAATTTAGCCCATTATATCAGTAAATCTAAAAAATTATGGAAAGGAGCCCAATACATTTAAATACAAACAGATTTCTTTATAATCTTAAAAATATTTCTCAAAATCAAACTCTAAAAACCATTAAACCTGGTATTTTAGTCTAAAAATCCATTTGATTAATATAATTCTCAAAACTGCAACAAACCAGTATCTTTACAATTAATTCATTATCGAGAAACTTTAACCAATCTCAAAGAAAAATTCAATTCAAAAATACTTTATATTCCTTTAAAACTTTAAACATGATAACAAGAAAAATGACTATATGCATATCTAAAACAATATTTAATCTAAAACTTTTATGCATATCTTAAAAATTGTAACATGCATATCTAAAACACTTTTATCTAAAAAAAAATTATGCACATCTAAAAATAGCAGTCAAAATATCACAGATCTATAACATAATTTTAACAGACGAAGAAGAAAAAGGGCACACTTCCAGCTACATTCATCATCTTGATGACTTGGTTTTAATATCATCTCATGCAATCTCAATTCAGAAAAATACTAATTTAATGATGCCAATCAACGTTCATTAAATCTCCATCAATGTTCAAGTAAGCTTAGAAAATCACAGGAATGTCCGCAACAGTTCCAAAAGTTCTAAAGAAAAACCTTCAAAAGATCAAATCTCAGCAAATAGTCCTTGAATAAAAAAATGAACCCAAAATTGAGCCCACACGAGATCCACTGCTCACAAAAACTAAGTCACTTTAGGCATTACCATCATATGACTTGTAATAAGAAACTTTCACTGAAGACTTCAGATCTCACCATAAAGCACATTCCCGGAACATCACTTACACTTGCATAGCACTTTCATAAAAGATTTCTTAATCATTTTCAACTTCAAATTCCAAACCTTAAAATCTTCATTGAGCATCTTATCCTTCAATGGTTGATTGAAATATCTCTGGTTCTTGTGTCATGAAGTCCAAAAAAAATTTTACATTTAAAGATATCAAATTCAAAAGAAATTTTATAAAGTTAAAATTTTAAAAATTTTAGAAAAAAAGCTCGTATTTATAATATTATTAAACAAAATTTAAAGTAGCATTACAATTACCATTATAAATCATAACCTTTTAACAATATTTTTACTTATACCCCCTCCCCCCCCCCCCCCCCCCCCCGTCAAAGACGGTGTATTTATCAAAATCAAAAGGGGGATTAACCACCACATCAGTTTAAAGCCAAACCAATTCAGGTTAAAGATGAAAAAAAATTTCAAACTCTTTACTTTTAACTCTTATTAAAATCTTTAAATTATAGCTATTATTAAACAATAAAGGAAATAAAGTATATTAATTTAGTTATCAATTTACGAATTTCTTTAATTTTTTTGAACTATGAAAACAAAATTGTTGGAGGTCAGGGAAACATACCCCATAACCCTTCTGATAAGATGATGTTTTTCTTTATTAGGTTCGAGTCTCCTTACAGTTTATAATGCTGGATAAGATTGTTTTTATTGTCAACTTGGAATTTGTCTTTTAAACAAGAGAACGTTTTTACGAGCTGCCTTTAATTTTTTCATCGATGGTTTCATGTGTGATTTTTTGCTCTGAAAAGAGGCTGGTCTATTTCTCACCGTGGTTTTAGATATAAATTGACTTTACAACTGTAAGAGGAATCCGTGTTAGTAATGACGTTTCCTGAAGATGTTGTTTACAGTTATTGGGAACTTCATTCGTCTTGCATCGACTGTCTGGAGATGGTTCGTGAAAGTAAAGTTTCGTTTTTCATGTAAATGTAATTTATGCAGTACATCGTAATCATGGAAATATGATCATTAAATATGAAGGACTCTGGTTCACTAATATAATTATTTATTGTGTCATGAAGTTATGTTTTAAGAGTAATGTTAGTTTCATTTGAAAGAGTAAGATATTAGAATATATATATATGTAATTGTTTTATCCTTCTATTTTTAAAGTATATTTAATCGAGTAATAAACGTTAGTTGTCTTTTAAATCTAGTTTGTTTATTTCTTTAACCACCACAAATGCTTTTCTATTTCAGCTGTTTGGATTTCATTTAAAGTTAAATAGTAATTGAATCTTTATTAATATAATTTGTTTTAATGAGGTTTAGGGATTCTTTCAGCGTTCACGTTTCCAGTTACTAATGCAGCTCTGCTACCTGTGTTAGACTTTACTTTTGTAATTTCAACACATATTTCCACACTAGGTATTCTAGGCGCCGTACCTTAAGTAAAATCAGTCAGTTAGAATTTTTTTTGCTTTTGCTGCATCAAGACCTTTGCAAAAAACTGCATAACTATCCTTAAAATTTACTGAATTATAATGATGGGAAAATGTTGACTTATACCAATTTTAATAGTTGGAAATTTTTCCAGAGAGAAACATTCTCCTTGATGACCCGGGTTCGAGTCCTGGCATGGAATCTTTCACTAGGTTGGCCTTTGTGCCTATTAAGCAATTAATTGAAATTTGTTTTTCACATTATTTAATGTATTGTTTCATCAGTGAAAGCATTCACAAATTGAAGATGGTATGTAAACACAGTATAATGTAAATTTAGGTATGTATTTATAAGTGGCATAACTATAGAGTAGCTGAAGTGGGAAACACATGGGCTCTCAGTCTCAAGTGGATCTCTCTCAGACTTATTTATTTTTGTTTATATGTGCAGTTAATGATTTAAGCGGCATTCAGAGTGCAATTTTGCCATTGCCATGGGTACTGATTAGTGTAGTTAGACCATTGGTATGTGGACATAGGGCATTTAAAAAAGATTGAAAGGTGTTTTACTTTTTTTGCTTGTTGGAGATAAAACAAGTAATGTAAATTGCAAAATTATTCAAAATAAGGTAGGAAATATGGTTATGTTAATGAGATAGTTCATCCATTATTTTTCAAAAAGTTACTTTTTAACCCGCCTTTTTAGTAAAATCAATGAATTGGAAATTTTTTTGCTTTTGCCACATCAAGACCATTACAAAAAACTGCAAACTATGCTAAAAGTTTACTGAATTATAACAAAGGAAAAATGTTGACTTATACCAATTTTTTGTATCATTTAATGTGTTGTTTCATCAGTGAAAAGCATTCACAAATTGAAGATAGTGTTCTTTAGATCAAAACTATGACATTTAAATTATTGCATCACAAATGTAAGTTAAATAAAGCATTACACAGACATAGGTAATTTAAAGTGACGAATATTATTTTAAATCTTAGAAACATAATTCTCAAAACATTCTCATTTATAATACATGGCTGAACTCTTATAATAATGTTTCTGTACATATTTTGGCGTTCATTGTTATTAATATTATTGCAAGCATCAATTATCTTTTGTTTCAGGTTAACTATATATGTATTTAAATCTATGTTTCCTATTTATTTGAATATCTCAGATTTATTTCTAATTTGATACATGGGCCCCATTCACAAGGGTAAATTTTCAATTAAATCAGTGCTCCCAAACGGTCCCCTTTTCCCCCTAGTCTCTCTTTTTTTTTTTTTTTTTTTTTTTTTCTGAGGCCCCCTTTTTATGCATTTTGATCCTCTTAGTGCACTTTTGGTGGCTGGATTCTTTTTTTTATTATTAATATGAAAAAATCACCACAAAACGCAAAAGTCATAAAAGTTAAGTGTCAAAGAAGGCAAAATTTACTATAGTGGGCTAAAACATTGTAACCCTAATTCTTTCACGAATGTCAAATAATCACCACTGAATGCAAAAAATGTTAAAAAATGCACTAAAAATTGCATTAAAATCACTAAAAATTCAAAAATTATAGGAAGACAAAATATACTACATTAAGCTTGAAGTTTAAAACCGATTGATAAAAAATCGTCACAATGCTAAAAAAAAAATTTCATTAAAAAAAATTACAAAAAATTCAAAAATTGCTGTACAAATTCCAAATAAATTTTATTGAAAAGAGGACAAAATTGATTAAATTGGGCAAAAAGATTGAAACCGGATGCATTGAAACCGGTGAATGAAACCGGATTTTACAAATGTCAAAAAATTGCTGCAGAATGAGAAAAAATTGTAAAAATTACATAAATAAAAAAATCACAGTATGAATTCCTAATAAACCTTATTGAAAAGAAGACAACATTTACTATATTTGCCAAAAATTGAAACTGGATTCCATTTACTAATGTAGAAAATTTACTAAACATTCAGAAAATTGGAAGCCAAGATGCAGTATAGTAGGCTAAAACATTGTAACTGGAATTCTTTCACAAACATGAAAAAAATGTCATGGGATTTAAAAAGAAAAAAAAACCTTTTAAATTCACTAACAAATTCAGATTGGGGATGCAAAGGGCTGAAAGTTTGAAACCGAATTCCTTTAAGAAATGTCGAAAAATCACTGCAAAATGTGAAAAAATACTGAAATTTGAAAAAAAATATACAAAAAAAAAATCTTTCTACAAATTCTGAATAAACTTTATTGAATAGAGGACAAGATTTACTATATTGGGCTAAAAAATTGAAACTAGATTCTTTTTACTAAATGGGAAAAAATTCGATATGAAACACTAAAAATTGTATAAAAATTACATTAAAAATTTCTAATAAAAAAATCTAAAAACTGGCATCGAGGTGCATAACTTTAGACATAGGTACCTTCCTGCTAAATCGTGTAGCTCTATGCGCAGTGATCTTTTCAGCACAAAGGCACACAGATAAACGTCTATCTTTATTATTATAGATTTAGTTTTGATTTTGATGGTGAAGTGTATCACAAACTATAAACTCAATCCAATAAAATAAATGTGTCAAAACAGAAAGGGGAAAGGGGGGGGGGGGGTAAGTGCACTTGCCCAAATCGATATAAATTAATACAAGTTTTTAACAGTGTACTTTCATTTACTTTAACATAAAATAATTTGCAAAAATCCTTACAAAAATATTAGATTTTGATTGAGTCAGATTCAATGATTTGCATTCATTGTATTAGATTTTTGCTATATTTTATACTTTTCTTCATGCACATACAGGAGACATTATCAGCGTTCAAAATCCTTGGTAGTCCACTGGTCTGAGACCACCAAAAATTCAATCAGACCACTAATTTGAAAAATTTAGTGCTCCTCAGGACCAGTAATTTTTTTCCCCCCTCTCTGACAAGTAAACCTAAATTTTCCCATCCCTGAGAAAACTGCAACCAAACACAAATCACACAATAATAAATAAAAATTGCATTAAACCTTAGTCAGTTGAAATACATAATCAGAAATAAAATACCTAATTAATAATTTTATAGTTTTTCCTTATATACTGTTTATTTTATTTTTAGTAAATTATAATTTTACATTTTATTATGCTGAAAATTTTGGATAACTGTAAAGGAAGTTTGGTTTATATTCTTGAATGTTGGGGAGGGGGGGGGGGGGGGTCGCTGAAAAGCTTACAGGGACTTAATAGAATTTTATGTAGTGGTCAGTGATGATGACTGCGGACCAGCAAGTTCTGATGCTTACTAGTCCTTGGTATCAATTCTACCGCTGCATTATTATTATATTAAACAGCTGCTTATACGCTAAGTCCTAAAATAATTTAATTTTCCACTCACAAAAACATATCTGTTAAAAGTCTGTATATTCAGTTCATAAAAAAAATTAATAGTTCATATTTAAAGGAATTGAATGAGCTTGGTAAGTACAACATATTTAGTTGTGTCAACATCTTTTGACAAGGGTCTTTAGGAGATGAAATAGAAATCTATACTAATAAAAGAAAAAATTGCTCTCTCTTTTTGTGTGTGTGTGCCTGCGACAGCTAGCAAAATCTACGACACGTAAGAGGCTCAAAATGTTTGTGAGGAAAGTCAAAGGCCTCTCCTGGTGTACCCGAGCTTCAGGATTTTAAATTTCTAATAATTAGTTGAGAAATTAATTAAAAACCCCAAATTAAAAGAATGGAAAAGTATTCATAATTTAACAAAAGCATAAATTTTTATAAAACCGCAGAATATCTCTTCGAAAAGTCTTTGAAAAGTTGAAGAGAGGGCGAGGGGTTAACAATAAACAGCACTGCCATGGTGATAAATGTACTGGACTTTTTTTATAAAGGGCTCTATCTTAAATTCTACTGGGCATAAAAACCCAAAAGTTAGACAGCCAGATGCAGAAAAAAATCCTCTTTCAGAAATTCTAAAAATTATTTTCATACTCCTGTAAATAGTAGAAAAAGCCATTAAAAATCCATTTATAAAATCTCTGATTTCTTTTCAAAGAAATACTTGATTTTTGAAAAATCTTTCATAGGGAGAGCAGATGTTTTGAAAAGCAGACTGGGCACTGGTGGGTAGTGGCATTTATAGACGGCCTGTAAAATTTTTCAAATATTGAATTTATAGATTTAATCTTTATGCATCCAGATGTAGAATTTTTCGCTGATTTCAGATATGTAAATTTCTTTACAGTCACTCAATTACAACCTTAGATATTAATTATTTCTTTAATTGAACGATTCCCTTCATACTCTCAATTTAAAAGCAAGTTTTTCAAAACCACAAATGATTTTTTTACTAGGATTATTTGGAAAGCAGTCAGTTTTTTAAAAACACACCATTTAGAGATTTTAAAGTTATGCATCTAGCCCTATCTTTAAACGCTGTTTAATAACATCTAATTTTTATATAAATCGATCCGCACATTTATGTTTTATAAAAAATTTGATTTTTAGAAAGGAAAACAAATGTTGAAATGCACATTTATTAAAATTAAGAAAACTCATGAAACGATCGATTTGGAACTTTCAGATAAATTATAACATATAATAAAGATTTTAAAGAGTAGGGGGCACATTTTGGGAGGAGAATAAAATTTTTTAGGGGGGGGGGGCAATCAAATATTTAAATTCATACCATTTTAGATGCAGATTTTTGACAGAGCCCTGGGATAAATGTTACTTATTTAATATGAAACTTTCAGATAGTTACATAATATAGAGTTTAAAGAGTAGGAAGTGCAGTTTTTGACAGAACCCTGGGATAATTAATGCTTATTTATATAAAATTTCAAAAGTGTATTTACCCGTATTTTCAAATAGTAATTTCAAAAAATATCTTAAATTCTTGCTAATAAAATATTTTTAGGGGGGCGCGATCAAATATTTAAAACCGTCCTGCAATAAATATTACTTATTTAATATTAAATTTCAAAACTGTTCTTACCACTATTTTCGAATAGTAATTTCAACAAATATCTTAAATTCTTGCTTAAGTCCGCCACCCCCTTGACTAATGTATCTATGAGTAGATAGTTTAATGGAGTTTCGTTCAGAAACAGTTTGATAAAGAATGGAGTTCGCCCCCTAGTAGTGGAATGTGGAACTAAAAGATTTGAGATTAGGGGGGGGGGGGGGGGGTTGCAAGATTTTGCAGTGCGCGCACAGCACGCCTAGTAAACGGTACTGTAAGCAGTGGGGACCTGTTTCGACATTCGTTCGGTTCGAGATTGGGTCTTTTTTTTGATATTTTTCAGTACAAATTTCAGGTTTATTTAAGAATATTATTACAGGCCCAGGTAACGGCAGGCGGGGCAGCTAGTAGCCAAAATATATTACTGTTAACTCCAGTGAAAGATGACAAGTGAATTACTTGAAGATTATCACAGGTGAGTGTGATCATAAGACCACTTATTTGCATGCTAATAACCCATATAATTATTGAACAGTGCAAGAATCTGTTGGCTCCATAAAATTTGGTTTCATCTTTATCTCTGCATGGAAGCTGCTACTTGATGTCTTGATTTGCATATACATGTTACGAAGTTATGCTCTTGTATAGCATTTTTTAAATTCTTTTATTTTTTTATTCATTTTGAAATGGTAGTGTGCAACTTATTAGTAATGTAGGAAAGCTTGACCTATTGCTGAGACGGCTCCCGTCACTACAGTGATCAGAATGCCAAGTGGGATTTAAAAAAGTGTGTCCTATATACTTGATGGCTAAAACAAAAGAGCGAGATTACATGAAGTGATGCTTGGAAGTTCATTCTTTTGGCAGGAAAACCCTGATTGCCAATTGCAGCGCACCGAACTGACACTAATGATTTTGAAGTCCAGATGCCACAGAAAAAGAATGGAAAAACAGTTGATTTGCTATGCGCAAATGTGAGATAACTCGCAAAGCAGACTAAAAAATGAGTGAATTGATTTGTGAAAAGGAAAGATACTGGAATTGGCAACTAGAAACAAAAATTTGGAAAAAACATTAAAGAAACAGTTACAGAAAATGATGGAGGCAATGCAGATGAGAAAAATTGTTATGAAACAATTGCATAAATCCAACAACAATGAAAACAGTCTGCAGACTGTAAAATTATTTTAAATTAAAGTTAATGAAAAGATTGCGAAAATTAAGAGAATTCTGAAGGATAAATAATATAAAAGTTATTTAATAAATTATTTATAATATTTTGAAGATCGTCAATTCCAAGGAAATATTAATTTAAAAATCAATTTTAATTAGGGGTCAAAATTGAAAAATCTTAAAATGAAATTACATTTATTTAATTTTATTATTTTAATTACACTTTAAAAGGTATTTTAATGAAGGAAAATGTTGCAACCTAACAATATCTTAATCCAAGTACAAGACCATTATTAATTATCTTGTGTTTATATATATTTAAATATTAAAATCTATCTTTATGTATAATACTTCTCTGTATATTATTCTTAGAAAAATTTATTTTTGTTTGATACAAAAATATAGTATCTTTGCATAGTCATCAAGCTATTTGTAAAAAAAAAAAACTTTTTTGAAAAATCTGTTGAAACCATTGTTATATTAATTTCATTTTTAACTTTTTCTCTATTAAAATATACATGCATGGCTTTATTATTATTTCTTACTTACCAAAGTTGGTGATGCAGTTGCACTTAGAAATCCTATTCTGTCATTTTAAACTATCACATTTTTCATGCATTTCCTAAGATGTAGGGTATACGGTGGTATACGCCATATACCTTCTGTTTTTTTTTTTTTTTTTTTTTTTTTGAAGGAGCACCGTATACCCTCTGTTTCTCAAAAAAGCTATAGCATATACACTGCTGGGTGTACCCTCTGCCTTGAGCATATAACCCTCTGCGTTTTGTATGACTACACCACTGTGCATTTCACCAAGAGGATAAAACTGTACAACAAATGCAGTGTGTATACTTATACTAGTGGTTACTATTTGGCTTCACTCACATGAGATCACAAAGAACTGGTACTTTGTTACAGGGATCTTGGCACTTATACAAAAAAAAAAAAAAAAAAAAAAAAAAAAAGTTAGTTATTCTCAAAAAGTGGTTGAAAATACTAGACATGATGGGTATTTATTCATCTTATTATTATTTTCAGTTTATACTGGTTTGACTAGAACAATAAATCAAACTATTGAATACTGCAAGGAACGGAAAGCTTTTGGACAGCCCATAATTAATTATCAAGTTATTCATTACACTCTTGCTGAATTGCAAATTGAAGTGGAAGCTCTGAGATCATTAGTATATCGTGCATCTGGTAAGTGCATGGAAATAGGTTTCCCTTCTTTACATTATTGATCATATGTAATATTTTATCATGAACAATGTTACTAAACATTTTTAGTTAGCAGTCTAGCTAAGATTTTACAATGTGCAATTAGAAATGCACTGAATACTGGATATCTAGCACACAGGTCAGCCGAATACTGAATATTCATCCCTTAAAAACTCCTGTATTTCAGGGTTTAAAGATATTAAAAAGTTAAATTTTGAAGCAAATTTTATTTTTTCTAGATCATTTTTTTTTTACCATTTCCTTTTTCTCTGAGCTAATTATGACTAATTGGAAAGGAATAGAAGGAAACTTTTACTGGCATATAATTTTTATGTGTCAGGAAGAGACGAAAGTGAAAAAAATCTATTCAAATAATAGTAATTCAACAAAAATGACTTTCATACTCCTATTGATTTAACAAAGAAGTTTCTAGTCAATCAGTAAACAGCAACTGTACTGATTGGTTATTTCCAGACGTTAGAAATATACAGTTTTTTTTTTTTAAATACTATAGCAAACTTTTAGGGGCGATAATACATATCAAAGGAAACAACTTTTTCACCAAAGTTAGGGTTTCAAATCCACTAGCCAAAATTACAGGATGTCCGATTAGAAACTGAATCAGAATTTCTGTTCACAACTTTAACAATAACGAAGATATTTTAACAAGATTTTGATCAGATTAATTTTACTTTGTAGTATAAATATGATGGCATCATTAGAAATGCACTAAATTTTGGTCAGTGACACAGTATGCAACACTAACTGCATTCTAAATTATAAAACTTCTAGCCCAGCTCTTTTTGGATGTGAATGGTGGCAGATTTCAGCATTTCTTGGGACATCATATTTCACATAAAGCAAAGTAAGTCTGTTGAAAATTGTTAGAATGTTATTCTATATGGAAGGCATGAATACGAAATTCCTCAATAGGTAAACAATAAAAAAAGTTAAAGTTTTACCTTTATGTTTTGATGTGTTTCAATGGAAATATATTCTTCTTTGGATGAACAAAAAACATTTATTAGAAGATTGAATACACTAGAATAATATATATGCTGGTCACAGTACAGATCACACTTCACAATAAAAACAAAACAGATGTATAAGACTATTTACAAACACAAAGAAATACTTTGAACTATGGCTTGTTGCAGTTTTTTTTTTTTTTTTTTTTATCATATTATATTCCTTTGGAATATTATTGAATTTTTTTAATCAAGCAGCATTTTGCTGCCAACTGCTATAAGGGAAGAAGCAACACTCACTGAACTGAGTGTCTGTCACAGTAGATCAAATAAAAAAATGATTGTCTGATGCTGCCATCTGGTGGATGTTCTTGAAAACAAAAGAGCATTTTCTAACAAAAATATCATACAATTTCTTTTTTTTGTTGTTGTTAAAATTATGAACAAAAATCAGAGTTTGACTTTTAGTGAGATACTTTGTATTTTTCATTTATTAAGTGTGCTGCGATCTTATAATCTTTATTTATTGAGAGTTAAAAATACCAGTTTTGTAGTAATTTTTCTTACAAATTTTTAATGTATTCAGCCTGGTTGTATATTTTGATATCCAGAATAAGGATCCGAGATGATACTCATAATTTTGTATATTGATCATTAATATGTCAGTAATAATCAAGATTTAATGTCTGTAATGGATAAGCATGATGTAAGAACATACTCATAATATTATGACTTGGTTGTATGTAAACCCTTAATTTTTGATAATCAAATTTGTAAAGGTTTCATATAGATCAGGTATATCAAACATGTAGCCCGCAAAGCCTTTCCACATGTTTAATTAATGATCGATGCAGTAATTATACTTATGCTGTTGATTTATTTTACTGGATAACTTGAGTTATTAATTTTGAGTTAAATATATTTCGCCAGATCAATTATCAAGTACATTGCAGATAGACGTAAATAACTCGGGTAATACAAGAGATTCAGTAAAAGATCCAAAATATGCATGTGAAAGACAAATGAGCAATAAATTACTCTCACAGGGTGATCCCCAGTATACAGGAGACAAATACTGCTACATCTTTACAGTAGTCCAGCCAGAGATAGAATACCGCCCGACAGCCTTGATTGTAAGTGCATCGAGCCACCAATCTTTTAGCTTTGCACAATTATAACCCCCAACGAACACTTAACAGACATTTTGAATTCAAAATCAGCCCAACGACTGATTAGCTTAAGTAACTGAAATTTGAATGAACAATATGATATGCCAAGGCTGGACATAGGCAATGGGAAACATTTTTCGAAGAAGCAATGCAGATGCAGCACCAATTTTAGTATTAACAGGATATCTTTCAGACCGAAAAAGCATTTTGTATTGACTATCAAATGGAGAATTAACAATGCATGTTTAAGTTACTGCTGCAACAGGAGCATATGATCAAAGATTATCTTTTTTTTTTATATATTCGTTAACAGAAAGAAAGTATGCTCACACAGTAATGATTGAATGATGAGAAAAGATTTGTTTTTGATTTATTTTAATAGCGGTTTTGAGTAAGCTTGGGATATAAAGTTAATGTAATTCATTAAGTGGAAAAAAGAAGAGGAAATAGATATACTTTTTTGAAAAGGAAAAGAAGTATCGATTAAATTTAAAATTGTAAAAAAGGAATTTAATTTTTAAATGGGATAAATAATGATATGTGATGATATTAATTTCATCATCATGTATCTCTCCCACTTTCCCAGAAAAAGTTTTATAACCCAAGTGTTTGGCTCGACACACATACCTGAAGCATAGTAACAATATACAATGGCACATACATAATTGAAGTGAAAAAGAAAAAAAAAATGTTTCAACTGAATATATATGATACATAGATAAATAAGTTCATAAAATTTTAAAGCATATGCACTGATCAGTATAAATTGAGATACAAATTCTCAAATTTGCAGTATAGCCGGAACAAACAGGTCGGAAACAAATTCTGATTCAGGCAGGTTTATGATATATTAAGGTATATATATTTAACCTTCTGTCATCAGGACCATCAAATTTTTCTATTTAACATAATTATTTTCACGTGTTTTACTGTGAAACAGTAAGTGAAACTTGCATTTTACTGTAACAAAATTTTATTAAACCAGTTCCTCGTTCAAGTAGGCGGTCCAGATCTCTGCCCCTTCCCTCTTGGCCACATGATTGTCTTATATTTAAATGATCAAGATTTTAAGTTCTGGTTCAGGAATATTATGTCATTTCTCTTACAATGGCAACTTCCAGTTTATTGGCAAAAGAAAACTGTTTATTATTAGCATAAATTTTGTGTAATGCCACAGTTGATAACAGGAACAAGCTTATCCATTATTAATGTTAAATTGTATTGTTTGGGGGCAGAGATTTTATGTACTATAAATGGTGGATGGGGAAAAAAAGGATGCAAATATTAACTGAGTCGAAACCCATCGAATTTGATGAATAAAAATGTTTAAAAGAACTGATTGATTGAATTTATAAGAAAATTTACAAAAATAATTACAATAATCAATCTTATATTGACTTATCTAACTGTTAAAACAAATATTATTTTTAACTAAATAATTTCAACTTTTCAAATTATTGAAAAATTAAATTTTATTCCTATACGTAACATGCAATTTAGATAAGAAATTATGAAGTTATTAATTGTGGTGTGGCTTTGATTTTTGGTATTGCGTAATGAACAATCAATGAAAATTGTGGCAGTGACACAATCATTTTTTTTTTTTTTTTCAACGAAATCTAAAAATAACGTCGTTATCAGTGTCGCAAAATTTACATGCATACTTTTCGTATTCATATTCACTATTTTTTAAATATTTTAACGTGCCATAGATTATTAATATAGTCAACTCCCTTTAATCCACACAGCTTGGGACCACAGGTTGTGCAGATTATAGAATTTTTCCGATTATAGGTCATTAGTTTTACATTTATTTCCCTCTAATTTTACAGTAAATTAATTAGTAATTTATAAATTAATTGGTAAAAAAGAAAGATGATGTAACACATTGTGTTATTTAACTAAAAAATGCATTATAATTAAGGAACAAATATTTAAATTTTATAATAATATAACTTCTTTTGTTTGTTTTTATAATTTTCAAACATAGTATCAAGTGTCATTGTTTGAGAACTTTTGGTCCAGTATTTTTTTCTTGCAGTCTATGGTCATTATTAATTGTTCTGAGACAAAACTTTGTTTCTGAAGAAAATGTAAATATTTATAGCCAAACCTTGCTCAAGTATTACTTTTTTACCTTCATCATCATTGGCTACATTTATCTTGATTTTCAATAGAATTTAACGGAGTAGTACTTATAATGTCATTATCTGGGAAACTCTCTGTAACTGGATCTTCACCTTGGGAGGACACCCATTCCAATTATATTTTATCCATTCAAGAAATCAGGCACAACAGTTAGTGAGTTTTTTGCAAAACAGAAAAGTTCTGCAGATTTGTTTTGCACTATACAAACTGAAACCACCAAAGTTAACATCATCACTATCACAGTCTAGATGCTGGCCGTAAGAAAATATCACAATTTTTTCCTTTTTTTTTTATTTGAAAAATAAAGTTTTACTTCATTCAAATGAAAAAATTTAATGGGACAAAACTGAATATCGATCGTCAATCAAATTGCTGCTGCTTTGAATTTCTCTTGCAAAGTTAATGGTAGCTGACTTTTCATTGTTTACATCTGAAATAGTGTGCGGATTATAGGCATTTGCAGATTATAGAGTTGCGGATTAGAGGAAGTTGACTGTAGTCCCAAACTTGATGTCACGTTTGCCAGGTACAATTTTGCATCTGAATGTTTGCACTCTTGACTTGAGGTTCTAATCTGAGTGCTGGTGAAATCCAGAAACTTATGCCTCTATAGAAGCATTCTTAATAAAATATTTAGTTTTTCCAAAGTAAACTCATTTCCTTTTTACTATGACTCCATTTTCACCCACTGAAGCCCTCCGAGATTAGTATCTCGATATCAGTGGAATGAAAAAAAAATATTGAATTGTAACAGCTTTATGAGTAAAAATGCACTTTTTTTTAAATCATGATGTCATTTTCTGTTCAATATTTTTAAAAAGTTATTTTTAACTGTAATGTGAAAATGGCATCCTTAATGATATGGTAATTCCCATTGTTTCCCTTTTCTCTTCAACAATGGAAGTCTCTTAATTACCACCAATGTAAAGAAATTTCATAAAGGACTTTTAAAATTAAAATTAAAATATAAACATGGGATTATTTTAAAAAATAGCGAGTGCAGGCACATCTACAGATAAACTGCTTTCATTAAAAAAATTATTATCAAAATTAGTTTGGTGGAAAGCTCAGGCTGGATGACTAAAAAAGTAGCCTTGTCTTTTAAATATATAGATTATATAATTTCAGAATTTCTATAGCAATTTTCTGCTTTTCATTGTTTTTCTAGCTCAAATGATGGATGGACAAGATATAACTTTACTAGCCTCTATGGCCAAGTTGAAAGCTGGTCGTCTAGCTAGAGAAGTTACTGATAAATGTCTTCAGTTTTGGGGTGGCATGGGCTATACTGCTGATGCTCTAATTACTCGTCAGTACAGAGATGCACGACTTATATCTATTGCTGGTGGCAGTGATGAAGTTATGTTAAGTATTATCTCAAAATTTATGGGAACGCTGCCAAAGGCAAAGTGATCTATGTAATGTTTTTCCTGCAATGTATTATTTTAGATTCAAATTACATAATGTTTTGAAAAATGTGGAAAAAAAGAATTATGTATGTGTTTGGGTACTGTAACTATTTCATGTGATGCAAAATATTATTTATTAGAAAATATTCATGTTAATTGCTGGTGAAAATTTGCTACAATGCTAAACATCCGATTTATTAAATCACTTTGGGAAAAAAAAAAAAAACTTATCTAAAGTTCATATTATTGTCATATAAATTTTCTAACATATCTTCAGACGTTAAAGATAGTTATTCAGGTGGAACAGTTTCTTGAAAAATAAAGGTATAAAGAATTAAATATATTTCTGAACTCAGTCATAATCATTATATGGATATTTTATATTAAAATTTTAGTCTTTGAATGGTTTTTATCACAGTTTTAATTTTAAAAACTTATCACTAAAGTAATATATTAACTAGGTCTTATCGAGTTATATCTTATGGGTATGAAAAAAATAAAATTTTGATAAAAACAATTTATATGATTTGAAATTGAAATGTTTTAATCGTTTGAAAGTTTACATGGAAATATATTGTTCCCACATATTTTAATTCTATTATTTTTTTTTTTTTTCATTTAATATATAATTGTAGACATGGTAATTTTAATTTTCTTTGTAATTCTCTGGAAAAACAGAAAACAAAAAATTCAACTTTACAAAGCCTATTAATTAGTCTGGAAATATAATAATGTACATTTTTTAGAAATATTTGGCTTTTCTTAAGCCTCAAATATAGTTTGTTGTCTTTGTATTATTTTACATTTGACTTATGTGAAATTTAATTAGGCAGTCATGTAAAATTTAAATTTAAGATTGTAAAATTTTTAACAGAAATTTGGAAATAAAGTTTTTCTACTTTATTTTGTTATTTATTCACCATTATTCAAAAATCTTATTTCTCATTTAATGATAGGAAATAATTTTGTGCAAATTTCCTCTCATTTGTGAAATAACTGCAGTATAAAAGTTGCACCACAGCAAAAATCTGACAATTGTTTGAATGTTGAATTGATGCAATTGTTATTTATAATCTGTTGCTATTTAAAAACTCGGCAAAGTTCTATGCAAATGTTGTAATTTTATGTTATTTATGGTATATATTATTATGTATAGATATATATTTATTATTATATATAAAGAGATTGTTATATTTATTGCACATTTCAGATATCTTTAAAGATTTTTTTTTTTTTTTTTTCAGTATTTTAAATTTGTTTTGAAGTTTTTTGTGTTATTGTTTTCACAAAAATTTGTAATTCTGTAATCATGTTTTAACAGATATATATTTTTGTACAAGTCTTTATATTTCTTTTAATGTATTTTAAAAATAAAATAATGCATTTATTTAAAAAATTAATTCAAAAATATTTTATTAAACTCAGTTATTTGCAGGTATTTACATATTATATATTTACACATGCATTGCTTTGAAATATATTTTCAAAGTGTTCCAATAAACAAAAAATATTAACATTTACACAATTCATAATTTCTAATAATTACACAATTTGAGACAAATCTATATGTATTTACCACATTTTTGTTTAAAAAAATTCTATGTAAAATAAGATTTAATTACTAATAAAAAGGGAAATACTAAATTTTTTAAAATGTCTTACTGGCAATGTAAAATAATACATGCTATAAAGACATCATTTGGCATGTCCTGCATGCATAATTAAAATTTCTAAAGTAACCATTTATCCTTATTTATAAATAGGAAGCTACTTCTCTAATACTTCTCACTGTAGTACGCATTAAAAACTGAGAATAATATTCATTTTGTATATTGATATCATTGGATTCATCATTCACTATGCATTTGATGCAGCTGGAACGTTCAATGTCAAGCCATCTGTGTAATATACTGTCACAGTCATCTGAATTTTGTAAGCTTTCTAAAACTTTAGTGACACCCCACAAATAACATTCAAACAAAGTTTTTGTTTGAGATAATGAAACAGCTTTTTCCTCTGATAATAAAGAGAATGCAGATTCAAAAATTTTCCTTGACATGTTAGAAGAAAATTTTGATGCTAAAACTGGATCATCTATTGTTTGAATTTTCAGCATTTGGAATAAAAGCATCAAAGTATACTGGCACAGAGATATTTTACATGAATCGGATGAATAATCATTTTCTTCGTAGCAGATGTCGTACAAGAAGACTAAAGTATAATATTTGTCATTTTTGGTTTTGACTAATAACAAGTTTTGACAGCTAGTATCGATTGATTCAATTCCTTGCACTTGGAGGGATTTTAATGACTGTATTAACTGTAAAGTGATAAAACAAAGCTCTTTTTCATTTTCTTCAGTTAATGTCATTGGTAAATTCTCAGAAAAGCATTCTATTGTTAGAATATTTGAGCGATCTAACACTAAGATTGTAGCTGGCATTGACTCTAGTTCTCTGTCCTCTGAATTGTCTAAAAGTTCACCTGGAATGTAATCTGAAAATTTCCCAAACATGGGATACTTGATTTCAGTGTATTCTTGCAACTGGCTCTGATGCTGAATAGAAATCTAGGGAAAAAAATGAAATATAATTCACAAATTTATTTTATTCATTTATAGATTATCTGACATTTATTTCTAAATATATATATATCATATAATACAGTATACAAGGTGTCCACTCTCAATGATGTCCAATGGCTAATTCCTAAACTGTTAGTCATAGACATATACTTCCAATAACAAAAATGTTTTAAACGAAGTAAAGAAGTTATGAAACTTTCTATTTCATAACTTAAACCAGTTTTCTGCAACTGAAGACAGATGAATTGAGCCAAGGTTCGATGGATTGTACACAAAGTGCTTAAAGTAATTAGGGAAAGTAATTAGTAAAGGATTTATTTTGCATTGCAGCCGAAGGAATTACTTCAAGCAAGTTTTAAGATAACTTTAATTGAGTTTTAGATTAAATAATATAATAGCATTTTAAAATAGGTACCATTTTGTAAAAAATTGCAACTGTGACTTTTCATCATTTCATTTAACAAAAATTCTGTTACTTTTTAACTTACATTTTTAATACAAGTTGTATATTTTTCTTTAACATGTCAGAATGAAAATAGATTTCAAATTTATATTGTAATGTTAATTTTACTCTCAACTATTATTATATTTTTTAATATCTGACAATTATTTATATTTCTAGTAAATTTGTGAATGACCCTTATTTCACAGAAAAAAAGATGCTTCAACTTTAAACAGCTATTACTCAGTCAATTTTAATCATAGAAGAATGGGGCTTTTTTTTTTTTTTTTTGGTCTTACTTCTTAATTTAATAGGATATTTTTACTATATATCACTTATAGGTTGGGGGACCATATAAAAATTGAAATTTCGTTATTTTTTAATAAATGTTTTTCTTGACCCGAATCGCTTTAAAAATACTTCTTTACCTCATTTAAAACATTTTTGTAATTGGAACTATATGTCTATGACTAATGGTTTAGGAGTTAGCCATTGGACATTGTTGAGAGTGGACACTGTATATTATAAAAGTTAATAAATCATACTATAGTTCACTATAACATTCAATAAACCACAGAAGACAAATTAAGGTCAAAATCTAGATGAAGTTTCGCATATCAAAATGCATATTTTTATTCTATATAGTTGTATTATCATTTTGAAAAATATTTATGTGGAAACAAGATATGTGAAATTATAAAACTATCTGGATTGTGGCCTTAATGTCATTTATGAATCCAAAGTGAATGACTTACGTTTGCACAGATCCATACAAATATATATTAAAAATATACTCACAAATTCTTATAAACATACTAACATTTATTAATCTATGAACTCACTTTTTATTAAATAAGTACCAAAACATGATATTTATCTACCTTAAATAATTTTAAATAACTTTCCAACTTACAAAGAATATTCACATTGGAATCATAATAATACCTTATTTTTTTATCTTTAATCCTGATAAAACATATGTAAAGGTATGAAGACCTTAAAAAGGTTTTACATAGTTCAACGGAGAGAACAAAGGGATTCACACTCTATTCAATTCCCCCTGTAAAGTTTGAACAAATGTGTACATTTATTCCCTCTCGCATTTACACAGAAAAATTCTATATGCATAAATACTTAAGTACAGGGTGTGTCAAAAGAATTAAAATGCATTTTATTTTTTACATGTTGGAAATACATAGGCTATGTAAATTGCAAAAGTGTTCAAAATAAAAAGTAGGATTTAAGATGATGTTGATAAAATAGTCATGCGGTTAACTTTCAAGAAGTTACACTTTTTAAATTTTTATATGGTCCCTGGGTCCTATAGGTTATATTTAAAAATATTTTTTCCATGCTCAGGCAAGTAAAACAGTAAAAATTTCATTCTTCTACAACCAAAACTCACCAAATTATGATACTTTGAATTTTATGAAAGTTCAAAGCTTTCTGGCACTAAAAATGTATTTATCTGTTTTAATACTGAAACTTTCTTTGAGATTTCATAAACTTCAAAATATCATAACTTGTTAAGTTTTGGTCATATAAAGAGGGAACTTTTATTGTATTACTTATCAGAGCAGGAGAAACTTTTTCTTAGTACCTTTTTTTAAAAGGAGTAACTTTTTTTAAATTAATGGCAGAGATATTTCATCACCTAATCGTAATTCCTACCTTATTTTGGATGCTTTTGCAATTTACATAGCCAACATATATCCAACAGATAAAAAAATAAAGCATGTTTCAATCTTTTTGAGACACCTTGTATATTCCATATAAATAGTATTGAAAAGTAAATGCAAAAAATAATTTTGTTCCTTAAGATTTTTTTAAAAAGCTGTTTACCACTAAAGTTAAAAAGTATTCCGGATACTGAGGCATAGTTGCATGATATGCAATTTTTTCTCCAAATGCAAACATTGAGGATGGTTGACTTGCATCAATTTCAAAGTCATTCCAGTGAAACTGGAGCTTGCTTAACTTAGATTCTTTGATTTTTCGTTTCTTTAGAGCCTGCAAAAAAGTTTACTTGGTTATAGAATTTATTTTTTACATTTAGATACTTATGTATACATATTTTAGTTTTTACATTCCATTAAATTCAATAAAGTTAGAATTTAATTATTCATTACCAAATAATGATAAATCCATTAATTTAATTTTTTTTTCTTCTTTCTAAAGAAGAAATGATTGTAATCTAAATTTTTCTCGACTTCTGTTTTTTGACAGATTTACACGTTTTAGAGGGTCAGATATCCCGAAAAAAACAAGTTTATACAAATAACTTATGCTATGACTTGTAATATTTATAATCCAAATTTTTTAAAAAATGTAGAAAAAAAAGAAAGGTAATTAAAAATGCAACATGTTTCTCATAAAGAACAATACTCAGAAACTAAATTAAGACTATTTTGTGCACAGACATAATGATAGCACACAATTAACAGAAAAAAGAATAGCTGCAAAACATTTAGAAATAACTTGACAAATGATTTCAACATCTCCAACATTAAATAAATGGAAAATTATTTTGTAACTGTTCCATATTAATTCCAATTCCCTTACTGTTTTATGACATTAGCCAGATTTTAACCTCTTTAGTTTCTTAAGTTAGTTGCTAGCGATGTGATAAATCACATATTTAAATATTCAATAATTTCAAGCGTAATTTCACTGCTATTTACACAATTAATTGGAAAATTAATTAAAATTATATATGAACATTTTCTTTTACAGTATAACTGGAAAAGGGCAATTATGAAACTGATAAAATCTGATATAAAATGGTTCATTAGGAGGATAAAACCAGATGGCAAATTTTCCAAGCTTCAGAGTAATCAGCTGGTAATCGCTAGTTGGAGCAATTCCTACCAGTTTCTCTTTAATTTTGCATATTTACCCTATATTTATCTATGTTACTGGGAATGTTATTTAACAATACTCTAGCAATAAATGTTTATTGTTATTCCATACAATTATACAATAGAAAAAACTATGATTGAGAATTATTTTTAAATCATAAAAAATGGTTAAGTTAGTTTTCAAACAAATTTGATTTTAAAAGTACATTTTCCATTTTACTTGATTAAATAAAGATTGAAATTATGTGATATTAAGAAGTAAAGATATATGTGATCAAAAGGAAAATGATAGCACATGTCCTTACATCTAATGTTCCTTTACTTACTATTTTTGATACCTTATTGCTTTATAATATAGATATTTTTAAACATACATAAAGCCTAAACTTGCTTGTATTGTACATTAAAGCTGTATATATAAATAAAAGCCATCGTACCTGGTTTACTAATTTTATGAGAAGTTCTCTGTTGCATGATGTCAAGGCTAAATAGCTGTCTTCTAAAGTTTTCCATGGATGGATATTTTTTGGAAAACTTCCTGTCTGAGGTTTCGAGTAAATGGGTGGAGGTCTTGCAGGTGCTTTTGTAAGTGGAGGATGTTTATTTCTTGACAGCATAGATTTTGAAAACTTTTCGTTTTGATTTGAAACACCAGTTTTAATAGTTATGCTGGTCTGAAGACTGGATTCTTTTGAAGTTTCTAAATTATCATATACTCCTTCACTAGATATACTTAACGAATGATCATTCTATAACATAAAAATGAAAAAAAAAATAAATAAACTAATCTGTACAAATAATATAAAAAAAACAGCTGATATTTTCAAATCCCTTTATAAAAAATATATGTACTTTTTAATAATTTCTTTACTATTAAAAAATTTAATTAACATAAAGTAATTCGATATTAATTTGCATGGGAATTTAGTCATAAAATAAAATGAGAAAAAATTTGTATTCCAAAATTTATACTTAATTATATTTATAAATACTTATAAGTATCAAATGCTTAAAAAACATGTTTTAGTATGCATATTACATCCAACTGAATATAAAAGAAAGCTATGATCAAACAAATTTCTAAGTTTTTTTATTACAAATAAATATTTTTTAGTGTTATGTGTAGGACTGGGCGATGTAGAAATTTCTTAAATCGATTTATCATCCATCTAACATTGCGATGCTAAATTGTGTAGTGCTAAATTATGATTTAACACCAATTTTACCTTTTAGAATGTGCAAGCCTATTTATAATTTTTAGCAACAAAGTACGGTCTTTATGCAGCCCCTCTCCCCCCTCCCCCCTCCTGTATTATTTAGTATTAATATATAATCCTCATCAAAAATGACGGAAAGTGAATGATAAATCTTCAAAACAATAGTTAAAAAATATTTTTCTAACTTAACAAAAAAGAAAAAAGATGCCTCATGCATTTTGTTAATCAAAAAGTATTATCCTTTGATTTTTTTATGATTGAACAAAGAAATTATATAAACTACAGTTTAGTCACCAGCGCTTAAACACGCCATTTCGAGCTACGTATTCTATGACAAAAATGCTTGTTTAGGTTCCCTCTACATTAAAAATTTGTTGTTTAGAGTGACTTTTTTTTTTTCGCTACAAACTGTGTTAAAATTCAAAATTTTATCTGCAAGGTAATTAAAATATGTTGTACCAATAAGAAATATTAATTTTATTTGCAATGTCTTCAAATTTGATAAAATACATTGTTAAAAAATGTACGATTACAACAGAAAGTTGACGCCAAAAGAATTATTAAGAAACATAAGCTCCTAATTTATTGGGAATTAAAATGGCCTACAGAGGCGCTGCTCGCAGCCTTCAGTACAGAAAAAATTGTCCCTTTAAATAATGCTAAAGTGCCATTGAAATAATTCTTTATTGTAAATGCATTTGAAAGTTTTAGATATTCAAATTCAGATAATTTTTACTTTGTCATATAAGACAGAAAACAAATGTCACAGGAAATCTGAAATTGTGCAAAAGAGTAATCATTCTGAATAAATTAAAAATACATGTAATGCAATGTGCATTGCATGGACCTTCCTGGAGCAAAAGTTATATCTTTTCTCCACCAGATGGCGATAGTTATCTGTTATTTTTAATTTAGAACTTGTTGATTTGGACCTTAAATTTAGAACATAATTGGATAGTTTTTGAAGGTTTTAAACAAAGTTAAAATATTTAAAGGTTTTAATATACTTTTACAAATATTTTAAGACCAGCATCGGCGTTAATCTGTAGTTTTTATTATCATGAAGCATTCATTTGTTTGTAGATTTGCTGGAATTTGAATCTGAATGGCAACAGTATTGTTTGTTTAGATCTGATTTCTATGTTTATAATAGATTAATTTTAATTTAGAACTTAATACATTATAAATGGATATGATACACATGTTTTATGTGAAAATATGCTGAACAGACACGATTTCAAGTAGAAAAAATTATCATTTAGCTGTCATATGTTAGGATATGTTTTTCATTAAGCCTAACATGTCATTTAGCTACGGTCAATTCGCAGACAAGAGTGGTTCGCACCGGCATGGCTACCGACAGTTTCCTGCACTCAGATTTTATTATAAGTAGATACTTAGCTTTACCTTTGAAAAGAGGCATATTTTATACATAAAAAATCTTTGAATGCCCCAAAAAACTCGTTTTTTTTCCATTTTAAAAATTAGTAACATATTTTAATACATTTTATAAACTCATTCTTTAAGAAATAATAGAAAAGGATTTTTTTTATTTTTGTCGTCTGACTTGTTATAGTCGCTACAATTTAAATTCCTTAAGGCGACTTCCCTTAGCCCACCCAAGCAGCTTCTCATTGCTAATAACATACACACTTTTTTTTACAGACACAGAATTAAAAAGTTATTGAGGTAAAACTGAAGCAGATTCTATGAATTCAATGATGAATTTAACTATTCATTTACAACAATGAGAAAAGTAGTAATAATAAAAAATAAATAAAAAATAAAAAGGGAAGAGAAATAAGTTGCAGTTTTATTTCTTTTTAACTTTTAGATTATTATAAAATTTGCTTAACGTTAATGCTGACATTCATATAGCGGATGGAGAAGAAGTGAGCTTCGGAGCACATTACTGAAATTGCTGATTTTTTTCACGACTGTTGGCACCCTGAAAGATTAATAATAAAACAATCTTAAAATATATCTGTTTTTAATGATAACCAAATGTCAAAAAAGCAGAAAATCGCAGATCTGCAGAAAAATCTAATGAATGCCCCCTCCACCCCTCCCTCATTCTGCTGTAAAAATCAAGTTACTTGACTCATTTTAGCACTCTATTAAAGTGTTTTTAATTAATTACTAAATAATAATAAATTAAAACTAAAATATTCCAATATTACCCAAACATATGAAAATGAATTTTTCGTCAAAATAATGCATAAAACTATAAACTAAAAATGGATAAATTTGGATTTTAACCTTAAGACTTTTTGTTTTCAGACATAAATAGTGAATCGATTTCAGCAAGATATGAAATTATGATATGCATTCACGTGGCTGGCATTGAAATTGGATGTCAAACCCAATGTATAACTATTTTTAAATATTTTAATTAATTACAGAATAATAGAAAATAAAGAATATATATTAAAATACTACCCAAACATATGAAAATGAATTTTTCATTAACAGAATGCATAAAAATAAAAACAAATTCAATGAGTTTGGTTTTTAAATATGAAACTTTATTCTTTTTTTTTTCTACCATAAATACTCAATCAATTTCATAGAAAAAAATCTGATTTGAAAAATGAAAATATTTCATACGGATCATGTCCAAATCGGGATACATGAAACAATACAGGACTATACTTTAAAATATTTTGATTAATTACAAAATAATAGAAAATAAAAAATATATGTTAAAATGTTATTAAAACATGTAAAAGTGGAATTTTTCATCATAAGAATGCATAAAAATGCAAACAAAGTTGATGAATTTGGATTTTAAATATAAAACATTTTTTTTATTTTTTCATATAAATACCGAATCAATTTCAGGAAAACAATCTTGAAACAATGCAGAATTCTACTTTAAAATATTTTAATTACAGAATAATTAGGAAATAAAAAATACATATTAAAATATTACTCAAATATGTGAAAACTTAATTTTTCATCAAAAACATTGCATTAGCATATAAACTGAAATTTGATGAATTTGGATTTAAAAATTAAATTTTACTTTTTCTTTTCAACTTTTAATCATATAATTTCTTAATTTCTAAAAAATACACATTCCAATATCAATCGCTAAATCTTGTTTACAAAATAAATAAATATAAATTTTTACTTAAATCATCGTTTTCTTAAATTGGAGAGCATTGAGGTTGATGTTTGCTTAAATCGTATTCTGCTAAATTGATTTAAAACCATCTTGCCATGTTTTTCTTAAATCGGATTCTCCTAAAGCGATTTAACACTAGTTTGCCATGTTTTCCTTAAATCGCTTTTTTCTTAAATCGGAAAACATTGAGGCTTGTGATGTTTGCTTAAATCAGATCCTGCTAAATCGATTTAACAGCAGCTTGCCATGCAAGCGGTAGATAAATCAGTTTTCCGATGTTAGCTCTAAATTGGTATTTTGTTTTAAATCGATTTAAAGCCAATGGCTAAATTGCGATTTAAGACAATGACTAAATTGCGATTTAAGACAATGACTAAATCGTGATTTAAGACAATGACTAAATCACAATTTAAGACAATGACTAAATCACAATTTAAGACAATGACTAAATCACAATTTAAGACAATGACTAAATCACAATTTAAGACAATGACTAAATCGCAATTTAAGACAATGACTAAATCGCAATTTAAGACAATGACTAAATCGCAATTTAAGACAATGACTAAATCGCAATTTAAGACAATGACTAAATCACAATTTAAGACAATGACTAAATCGCAATTTAAGACAATGACTAAATCGCAATTTAAGACAATGACTAAATCGCAATTTAAGACATTGGCTAAATTGCGATTTAAGACATTGGCTAAATCGCGATTTAAGACATTGGCTAAATCGCGATTTCCGATGTTAGCTTAAATAGATTTAAGACCAATGGTCAAATGGGATTTTCGATGTAAGCTTTAAATCGATTTAAGGCCCAAGCCTAGTTATGTGGCATATTTTCTAATAGAATTATTTTGCAATAAAATCAAAAGAAATTACCTATCTTAGCAATCATATTATCTTAAGTTGCTAAGTGGAAATATAATTTTTGATCACTTAATTTTTATTTTTCATTGATCATATTTAAATTATAGTGATATGAACTTTTAGGTTTGCTTAAATTAGCACTCCAATCTCACTCGACATTTTTATATATATATATATAAAAAGTAGATAGACATGGAATGTAAACATTTGTAATATTCAGTATCACTTAGGTAATCTTAATTTTTATAACACATTTCAATTTTGATGTTTTTAATGTTGAGTATTCATAAGTAGTCTCAATAAGTAAAAGATTAAAGTTCATATTTTTGGATGCAATTATAATTATTATATTTAATTATTGAAATGCATTAAAAAATTTTAATATAAAACAAAACAACTGTCATTTTATAAAATTATGAAGCTGTTTCTTTGTTTTCATCAACATTCAACAACAACTGTTTCAAAAAGCATCCAGAACAAACTCTTAAAAATTGCATTCCTAGAATAGTCAATTGCATTTAATCCACAGACTTATAATCTGCTAATTCCTTAATTTGCAATACATTTTCAGATGTAAACAATGAAATTTATTATTAAGATTTCAAAGAAAGTTGACAGCAGCAACCTCTCCCTTCAATTTTATCAGGAAAAAAACTTTTCAATTTAATCATTGCTTTTCTCTGAACCACAAATTAAACAATAATTAAATTAATGATTTTTAAACATTACATATAATAACTTTTTATCGCAACAATCCTATCTAAACAGAAAATTACAATTTTTAATAACTTACAAGAATAAAATGTCCACACCTATATCCAAAGTATTCAAACCAACAATTGCATCAATATTTCAGAAAATTAAAACTAATCTGTTATGAATGTGCATTTGGATAAGAATCTAAGTATGTATATATTTTATTCCTATGTATTATTTGGTTATGCTTATATTATTTACTTTTATAAAATTGATAAGCTATTTTATTGTTGAAGAAATATTTTATTGTAAAATATATCCGAAATCATTATCTATCCATTATAATATTTATTCATGTATTAATATTGATAATTCATTGTGTATGTGCAAAAGAAAAATGTAAACAAACAATGACCTATAATCTGCATAAACTTTAGTTCCAAGCTTTGTGGATTAGAGGTAGTTGACTGTTCTTATTAAAACTGCATCCGTAGACTAAAACCTCCAAATAGAAAAATAGCCAAATTTTTAATATGTGCAATTTACCTGTTTATTATCATTCTCTGTTTGAATTATCTGAATACTTGATGTATTCTTGATATTGCTTTCTTCCTGACTGGCATCTTGTTTAATGAACTCTAAAATGGAAAGCGGTTCTTGAGCTGAAGAAAACGCATCCTGTTGTATTTCCACATCTCTTTCCTCATCTATTTATGAGAGAAAAGTAACATTATGCTAAAAACATTTTGCTTCTCTTTATAGTTCTTAAAAAGACATGAAAAATTTAATGTAATTTAAATGATGAACCATTCTTAACATGAGATTGTCTTAGTGGTGATCATATTGAAGGGATTAATTTTATGAATCTTATTTTATGAAAAAAGATGAAATTATCAATTTTCCAGTTTTTTGCTTAAAATTAATTTAGACATCTGTTGTATATTCTGACAAAGTGTCATAAAGACACAATAATTAAAAATGTGCGAGAAGACCTGCACCCATTTTCTTATAAAAGATTCAAAGTTCAAATTCATTTTTCTCAGTTTGTGTTTTTTCAATATATCAGTATGATCAGAATGCTAAAACTTCAACATATACTTTTAAATTGATTCGCTATTTTTTTATGGACAATCCTTAAGGAGCATTAAAAATAAATTAAGCATAAAATTTTCAGTAATATAAATAGTTTTTTTAAAAATAAATAGTATACCATCATCTTTCAAAAGATTAATCAGACATTCTTATTATGCAGTTTTTGTGTTAATTTTTCACCAAGTATAACAAATTGGTACTTACTTCGCAACTATTTCACCAAGTCTTCTTCATTCTCATATATACATATGCCATACACTCATATATATATATATATGGGGCATTCTCACAATCTTTTGACTTTTATGTCCCTGAATAATAATTTTTATTTTAATACATTTTTTTGTGTTTTTTTTTATTTCATATACTGGGGAACATCACATAATAATATTAACGAGATAAATAAGTTTTGGACAATGTTGGGGGTCCAAATACCAGGAAAATTCCTATACCATCCTGTGTCCCTGATGCTGATTTTTAAGTTTGGAGCTGTTTGTATAAAATTGCTTCAATAAAAGTAATTAGATGTAATTTTTTTCCTGGGTTTTTCATCCTTACCGTCCCTTTTGCCAAACTTATACAGAAAATCACTTCAGATGCAGCTACAAATTTTTTTTTCAAGTTTTTTCTCATGCAGAAGTATGCTAGAGAAAGAATGTCTAAAATTCTTTGACAGGAAATTTACTGCAGAATTTAAATCAGCATTTAAATATCAATTTCAAGATCGTAGCTTTATTGATAGTCTTACCGTCCCCAAGGTTTAATTCCTGCAACTTTCGAGATAAATTTTTTTTTTATTTAGTCCAATGTTAACAACTGTTTCTAAAAATCAATGAACATTGTGGCTATCACTTAGCCTTAACATGATTTTCCTAAAAATAGGTGGTAATTTTCCTTACCATCCCATCCTTATCATCCCTTTTTTCCCCATTTCATCCCTTTTTCCCCATTTCATCCCTTTTTCCCTATACCATCCCCTTTTTTCACCTTACCGTCCCTTCTTTAACACCCCTTTAAGACAATCTTATACAAAAATTCTGTATTAAAAGTACTACATTTTTATTATTTCTTATTTGAATGTCCTGTGGGTACTATGCAAATTCATTATAAGTAAAAATTTAGGAGAAAATAAAAAGTTACAGTGGTAAAATGGTAAGGAAAAATTAAACTCGCAAGTTTAACTTAAACCTCAGTTAAATAAAAAAATTTTCGCTGCTGACCATTTTTTTTTTATTTTGAATTATTAAGGCATTCGTCTATCAGATTAAAATGTTATTTTAGCAAGTTTAATTTCACCAGATTTTTATTCCCAAAAGTCAAAAGATTGTGAGAATGCCCCATATATATTAGGGTGGAGCGCTCGCCTATGGGGAAAAAAAATTTCTTCAAATCAAAATTGGCCAGGGTGGGAAAGTTGCTCTATCCGATCCTCATTCTGAATATAAAATATCTTTGAAAAATATTAATATTAAATACTGCCCCAAGGTCATTGAATATTGAGAAAAAACGTAAAAGCGCCCGGCTATGGAAAAAATATTTTTTTTTTCAAATCAAAATGAGGTGGTGTGGGAAAGTTGCTCTATCTCATTCTGAATAAAAAATATCTTTGAAAAATATTAATATTAAATACTGCCCCAAGGTCATTGAATATTGAGAAAAAACGTAAAATTTGTGCATTTTCCCATTTTTTTCTCAAATATACAAACTATTTTATTAATTTAATTTAAAAGGATGATCATCGAATTATTATTATTGTTATTATAAATTTATAGTAAAATTGTGTAATATTTATATCATATTCGCTTTTATTATGCTTACTCAACGACTATATATTTTTTAATATATGAAATTTGGGTAATTGTAATTGTTTTATATTTTTTACTTAACCTGTGTAAAAAAATATAATTTGAAATTATTCTTAAAGAACTATAGTAAATGATAAAAATAATTTACTATTGCAATTTACAAGTAATGAAGTTACCATTTTATAGTAGTTCATACCGTTTTTTGGTTTCAAAAACTGCCTTTTTCTCCGAGACTCCAGACAAGTTTTAATGAACTCAATGCGTCTCAAAGGGCCACAAACAGCAGAAGAACCCTCCGTAACAAGTTTCACACATCTTTCAGTGGCTTGATTGTGACAAGGTAATAGTTTAATCTTAGGTAAGATGTCTTCATCTATTGCCTTTGGATTTAGGATACACTTTGTAAGAATGTTATGATCAAAGAACTTAGTTAATGGTGGTTGTATCACGGTCACTTCAGCCCAATTTATAGAATCTATATAGACTTTGGCTTCAAAATTTATCCGTATGTAAAGAATTTCTTGACTTTAAAGATTTTATTGTTCTGCGAAGTGCCAAAGCTCTTACACAGTATGTAAGAGTGTTGGCACTACGCATAATAATAAAATCTTGAAAGTGAAGACATTCTTTACATACTTTCAAGTTACCTGAGATCATGTACATAAAGAATTTGACTTTCGAGATTTCATTATTCTGCGCAGTGCCACTCTTATATAGTATGTATGAGTGTTGGCACGATGCAGAATAATAAAAATTTCATGAAAATAAACGATCAAGTTACCTGAGAGACCAAAGACTATATCAATTTCACAAATTAGGCTGAAGTGACCGTGACAGAACCACCATTAACTAAGTTCTTAGATCATAACATTCTTACAAAGTGTATCCTAAATCCAAAGGCAATAGATGAAGACATCTTACCTAAGATTAAGCTATTCTCTTGACACAATCAAGCCACTGAAAGATGTGTGAGACTTGTTACAGAGGTTTCTTCTGCTGTTTGTGGTCCTTTGAGACGCCATGGATACATTAAAACGTCTGGAGTCTCGGTAAAAAATGCCAGTTTTTGAAACCAAAAAACAGTATGGACTACCATAAAATGGTAAATTCACTGCTTGTAAATTAAATAGTAAATTATTTTTACCTTATTACTATAGTTCTTTAAGGATAATTTCAAATTATATTTTCTTACACAGGTTAAGTAAAATATGTAAAACAATTACAATTACCCAAATTTCATATATTTAAAAGAAGTATAGTCGTTGAGTTAGCATAATAAAAGCAAATTTGATATAAATATTACATATTTTTACTATAGATAGATAATAATAATAATAATTCGATGATCATCCTTTTAAACTAAATTAATAAAATAGTTTGAATATTTGAGGGGAAAAAATGGGAAAATGCACAACTTTTACGTTTTTTCTCAATATTCAATGACCTTCGGGCAGTATTTAATATTAATATTTTTCAAAGATATTTTTTATTCAGAATGAGGATATGATAGAGCAACTTTCCCACACCGCCCCATTTTGATTAGGAAAAGAATTTTGTTTTTTCCACAGGCGAGTGCTTTTACGTTTTTTCTCAATATTCAATGACCTTGGGGCAGTATTTAATATTAATATTTTTCAAAAATATTTTATATTCAAAATGAGGATCTGATAGAGCAACTTTCCCACCCCGGCCAATTTTGGTTTGAAGGAAAAAAAAATTTCGCTCCACCCTAATATATATGACATGATCAAACCTATGACTTGGTCATATACATCATAACATGTCATACATGATTACAACGTCATATTCATCATATAACTTGGCAATACATCTTGGCTGCCCGCAATTACAAGAAAGTACTAACAAATTACTGCTATTTAGTTCTACTTAATTTAAGTACACTGCAAGAGTCATAGCAACTTTTCTTCATAATGAAAAATAATTTGAAATAACTTTCAGCACTTTTTAAAAATAAAATATTTCTTTTAATATGTAATGTAATCAATTTCATTATCAATTAATGAGAAATTCTTCTTTCACAAATGTAAATTTCATATCCAAAAAAGGATAAATGTATATTTTTAAATTTAGTTATAAAACTGAGGATGTTATGTAACTGAATATAACTTCAGAATTGCCTTATTAAATAAATTTTTAATTATTTGTAGTAGTGCATAAAAAGTTAAAGTGTTAATATTGCTCTGATCAAAATGTTTGAATTAATTCAGAATATTAAAGAAAAACCTTTCGTTTACAAATATTTTGTTAAACAGGAAAACAATATTCCAAACATTGCGCAGAGGGGGGGAAAGCTTATATTTCAGTATAGATAAAAAAATATTTTAGGATAGGGATATTGAATAATTAAATTTATCTACATAGGATCGAAAACTACATAGAAACAAAGAAAGAGGTTTACCTGGGCTTTTATTATCTGACCGTAAAATTGCACTTTTGCATTGCCTTTTAGGAGCTTGGGGCTTTGCCAGAGTAACTGTCACTTCATCACTACTTGAAGTATCTCCATTTATATGAGGAATCTGAAAATTAAATTGTTTGAATGTTTAAAGAATTGAAAATATAATGAATCTTCTGACATTTTTTCTAAATGTACACTAGCACTAATGCATGCCAGCACTGAATATTGCAAGAGTAATTTCGAAAGCAAATAAGGTGTATAGATTAGATTTTGTGTTATAATGTAACTCCATGTTTTCACCATATTCTCTGAAAATATGTGCTCAGTTGATAAAAAGTGATAAAAAAGTTACTTTAGTTTGAATTTTATGTGATGCAGTCCTAAAAAGCTTGTGCTTTTTTGATGATGATACCTATCTGTTTATTGTTTTTAATTTTCAAATTTACGCCATTATTTGCGATACAAATTTTGTTTTTGGCTTTTCATAAGGAACTGCTTTATTTTACATTGAATAATTTTAATTTCTAACACTTCATGTCTCTTTTCTGTATTCAGTCTGTCTTTTTTTTTTTTCATTATAATTGTTTTCTTGTAGTCTTATGCAATTCATACTCTTTGCTTCATTTTTTTCCCAAAATGTTTGAATTTTTTTTATATTCTCATATTTTATATTTCTGGCTCTAAATTTTTATGTGTCTTTTTAGAGATATCTTCTTTTTTACATATACAGTAGACTCCCTCAAATCTGCAACCCTAAAATCATCAAATGCCTAAAATCTGCACATCATTGCAGATGTAAACAATGAAACTTTCATTTCAGATGTAGGGGAACAAAATACAGAATTTTTCAGTTTTATATCATTCCATATGTATTTTAATATATAATTCTTGATATTATGACTGAACTCGTGGTTTTTCATGAAGAAAGTATAAAATTTATTTAAAAAAAAAAATAAAGATATTGCTGATATCGCTGGTAAAATCACAATCTTTTTACCAAAAATATTTATATATTAATCAAACAATTTGGGTTATTAAGACTGACTAAACGGGAAATAAAACTTCTTTACTTTATGATTTTGATGTGTATTAATAGGGTACCTTTATGAGGAAAGTTTCATTGAATATTTCAAGAATAATGTCTTGATTATGCATAAACATCTTTATTATGCATATTTAATTATACTTTATTAATTATTTACTTGACCTTTGCTTTTAATAATTTAATAATTTTTTTAAATTATCTTACTTTTTATCGTTTTAGTTTTACTTTATTTAATTATTTTAATATTTTACTGTATTGCAAGCATTCATTATAATTTTTATTGTATTATTACATTCAAATTATTGTTTAAAAAATGTAAAAGAAGCAATGACCAGAAATCCTCAAAATTCTAAAATCCGTACAACCTCTGGTCCTAAGTTGTGCAGATTTGAGGGGGTATACTGTATTTACACTCTTAGCTGGAGTGCAGTGAGCCAAAGACAAGTGAAATTTCCTATATATCCATTCCAATCTGACAATGAAATGAACACAATTTCTTAGCAATGGCTTGATCAGTTATAATGTAACTTAACACAAGCATAGATCTTAGTAAGACAGAAATAATGATAGGGCCAGATGTTTGGAAATTTGATTTGTGGCTTGAGCAATGAAAGGTCAAATTTCTAATGCTTATTCTTACCCAATGTGTAACAGTCTTCAGTAATTAATTAAATATTGCTGCTTTAGTCGGCTGTCTCTCTCCCAATTGTTGCTGACAGTGATGAATAAGCTATTAAAGAAATAAATATTTCTCTCATTGCTAGTAAGTTATTAAGAGTTTATTAATTAGCTCATTATTGGAGCAGAAGGCTAGCTAAGCTTCATATGTATCCATTCCAATCTGACAATAAAATGAACAGTCTTTCTCGGCTGAGAAATTAAAGGTCAAAATTCTAATGCTTACCCTATATGCAACAGTCTTCAGTAATCGAGCTAAATATTGCAGTGTTGTATATTTCTCGCAGCCCTCTCACCCTCCTTTGACCGCTGCTGGGAACACTGAATAAGCTTGAAGCCGATTATTAAATTCCCCAAACATCCATACAATGCTCTTTGATGTCTTTTACGTAACCAAATTCACTTTAAACTTTTTTAGATGTAGTCGGGCTACTTTCCTAACAGTCTTCAGTAATCAGAATGTGGTGTATATAGATGGTGGTCATTATTCAGAATCAGAGAAATGATTTGATATTTCCCTAAGAGTCACTATCATCTTTAAAATGTTGATTTTTAAGACACAATAATTTCACAGACGCAAGCATCCTGCTGTGCTTCAGTTATGAATTTTTGATTCAGCCTTAGCCTACTACAAGATCAGAAAGATAGGTTTATGTAGCAAATTTTAATGGATTTCAATTATATCCATTTGATTTTTCTTTTTTTATACGACTCATTCATAACACCATTGTAATTTTAAATATGTTTAAGTTTATCATATGTTTAAGCTCCACATAATAAAAATATATATTATGGTGTTATGTGCACTTCATATAGAAATAAAACAAATTGATATAATTGGAAATACATCAAAATTTGCCAAATAAACCTATGTTTTTGATCTTGCATAACACATTTAAAATATCTTTAAAACAAAAATAAATCACTGAGAAAGTAAATATGCATCCTAAATTACATTAAAACAAATGAAAATGAAACATCTTAGATTTATTTTTATTGTATTGAAGGACCCAAAATCATTGCTTATCTACCCACCTTCTTTTATCAACACAAATCCTGTTTCTTTCATTGCAGACCTTTTTTGTCACTGCCAAAAATTTTTAGTCCACTTTCAAATGTCTGCTAAAACCCATTTGCTATTTTTAGAAATATATAATGCTGGTAGCAAAGACTGTCCTATCACTTTCATAATCGCTCTTGCATATTTTCTAAAAATTGCATTATTTCAATTTGTATATCATCAAATAGGGAGAAAAAAGAACTTTTGAATGAAATTTGTTTGAAAACTATCTCAGTATAATGAATTTTTAAACAATTTTCAAGTATGATTATCTTTTTTTGTTTGTTACAGTAATGTAAAGTAGCTACTGGCAAACTTATTACAATTGGTTACTCAGAAAAATTAAACAAGAACAAAAAATCACGCATCAGAAATAAATTATGAAACATTTTCCAACACTAAGAAATTTCATATTTTCATACAATGAAATCGATCATAGTCTGTTCTGTCACTGAATTCTTTTATTTGCTTCTATAAGTGAAGATAATTACTATATACTCCTTAAAATCTATAAAAAACATGTTATAGTGCACCTTGGTGGTCTTTTTTTATTTCATTATGTTTGAAGTATAACAACATCATTAAAATGCATTACAAACGATTTTTCGACCAGAGATAATGTAACTGAATTCTTTTGTGTGTCCCTGTAAATGAGCTACAAAAGCTACACACTTCATTTTCAGTATTGAACATTCTTTAGCACCATGGCTTAATTTCGAACAAAAAAAGTACCGGAGCCCTAATATTCTGCAGCACTAAATATCCTACTGTCACAAAAGAAAATCGAACTGAAAGCAAATTCATTGTTCGTCTCTCCATATCAGTACGTCGCCGCCAACAATGCCAGACATAAATATGCAAATATCACTAGAATAGAAAATCACAATTTCTGTTTCCTTTTCTTTCTGATCAAAATAACATTAAAATGGTACGTAATTTTTAAGGGGAAAAGTTTTTTTTTCCCACCCAAGCACAAAGACTGATATAAAAATTGAGCCTGTTTCATCTTCATCTCCTACGTGTGCAACACATTACGTCACATATAAGTGTTTTATAGAAAATAATGCAAGAACTTGGAGGTGGGAGAGGAAAAAAAGGATAATTTAGGCTTCAGTTTTCGGAAGCGCTATTGCACTGGGCTCCTTTGGGCATTACTTTGTGAGCCATTATACACTGCACATTAGGTTATTACATAGGTACACACTAGGCATTACTTTATGAGCCCTGTATTTATAAGCACTGGTGAATTCTGAGCAATATTTAATTATTATTTTTTTTTTAAACAGAGAAGTACCAAAGCTGAGCTCTGGCACAAATTAAGCCCTGTTTAGCACACATCAATAACAAAAATTTCATGGCAATCTATGATGTTTATGAGAGTTAGAGCACAGACAAACAGAATTCATAAACACTTTTCAACTGTGTTGGAAAGTATTTATGAAGTTATATGTATATATTAGAGTTAAAAAAAAGATTTCATTTTATGTTGAACATAAAATTAATATAAAGTTTCATTGGTTAAAAGATATGCTGTATCAGAATATGCCCAGAATTTTATTTTATTTATTATTTTGCTTTGCTTTCTGGGTAACTAGTTGTGTAGGTTTCATATGAAAAGACATGCAGGTGCTCTGCTAAGGCCACTAAACATTAATATTTAGATATTTTTAATGTCCATAGTTCATATAAATTTTCCTTAGAGTGACTTATAAAGCATGCAAATTAGATTAAGGCCATTCAAAGCAAATTCTATATTTCGTGCATTCTGGCTACTACACTTTAATTGTACCTCATATGAATGCTTGGATATATTTGATAAATGATAATGTAAGCGGTGAGCGAAATTCACAAATGGCAAATTCATATTCCATTTATTATTATTTTGGTTTTTTTTAATTTATTACCTTAAATGTTCCATCAGAATTCCTTATTACTTTGTTTCCTGGCAGCAGGGAATGTGCTCTTGGAGGGGGTGGTGGTTTGGGAGGTCTGTGTGGCACAGCTCCATTTTTTGAACTCCCAGATGTCACTGTACTGGCCTGAGATGCAGTGGAAGATCTGGATGGAGTGGGAGATGTTGAAGAGCTGGTTCCTGCTTTAGAACAAGACTCCTAAAAGGACGAATTTTGTGTTAATTCATCAACTCTAATTAGACTTCATCTTAGTAAAAATGCACTTTAAATACTCTGAAACTACCAAATGTGAAGCATAATTTTGTAAGACATTTAGGGATAGGTCGAAGATTTGCATAGGTGCCAGCAACACGAAATCCAGTGAGGAGCAAGATTTTTAAATAAATGAGAATATGTGTGTGGACGCCGCATTTAAAAACGAATTAAGAATATAAACATGAAATAAGCTAAGTTAAGAATTTTTTTTTTTTTTTTTTTTTTTTTTTTTGACAGAACACTTTGAGAAAGACAATTTTTAAAACAATAACATAAAAAGCAATCAAGAAATTAAAAATTTAAATATCAAATATTTAGAAATAAATTCTATCAGCTTTTTTTGGAAGGGAGAATCGAAACAGTAATTTCTTTTCGTCAGGTGACGATGCCTGCTCCTCCACTCCCTTATCCTCTCATCTCTTCTGCTCCTCTGAACAAATCACTTGTAAAGGATAAATTTTACTTCCGCCCCCCCCCCTCCCCCAATAATAAAAAAAAATCCAGGAAGGAGCATTGGCACTACCCTGCCTCTCTTTGTCGTCGCCTATGAAGACAAGAACTTCTAGGAATAAAATGAATGAAAATATCATTATACACTGGTTTCCAAAAATTAAGGAAAAACAACAAAAGTAGCGATTACTCAAAATGTTACATGTAGATTTTAGTAAAACTGAGACACAATTTACAACACGTAGTAAGGTATAAAATAACATTAAAAGAAATTAGACGATTGTGGTGTTTCAGAAATTAATACAATTATAAAATAAACAAAATAAATGTCTCAGTTTGGTATAGGAAAAGTACCTTTAATATGGAGTATGATCACCCCTAGAAGCAATACAGCACATACAGCGAAGTGTGATACTGTCAATTATGCGATCGAAAAGTTTGCTGGGAAGTACAAGTCATTTCTCTTGTAAAGCAGTTATAAGCGTGTCAAGGGTCTGAGAAGGGGGATTGAGAGCTGAGATACATCTTCCTAAAGCATCCCAATGATGCTCAATGGAATTCAAGTTTAGTGATCGCACTGGCCATTCCATGCGCTGAATTGTTTGATGCTGAAGATAATCTTCTACGATGTGAACCCTGTGTGGTCTAGCGTTATCGTCCTGTAACAGGAAATCTTTAACGATTGCACCAGCATAAGGGTACACATAAGCATTAAGAATGTCATCTCTATAGACGTGAGCATTCACAGTTCCACGTGGAAAGAAATGGGGGGTCTGTACGTCCGCCCAAAGAGATACCATCCCAAACACAGACACTGCCTCCTCCGTACGATTCTCTTTTACGAATGTTTGATGGATGATAGCGTGTTCCCTGTTCTCTCCAAATCAAACAATGCCTACTATCGCTTTGGAGGCTAAACTGGAACTCATTTGTGACGAGAACACGCCTCCATTGATCAGCCGTTCAGTGGACATGTTGACGTGCCCACGTTAAATGTTTCCTCCGGAGACATGAGGTGAGCGGCACACAAATATCTGGTCGCATCGCATAAAGACCACCTTCATGTAGCTTTCTACGCACAGTAGACGTTGATACGAACCTTCCAGTAACTGCAGTAAGGGTGGATTTAAGATGAGAGGGGGTTGCTGTTCTATTTCTTCGTACACATAACCGCAAATATCGTTCATCGGTGCTTGTCGTAGCTCTTGCTTGTCCTTCGCTGAACCTTCTGGAGGCCAAACCAGTGGTTTTAAAGTGTCGCCAAAGCCTATGAGCAAAAGAAGGACTCACATTTAGCCACCTGGCCACCTCTGTCTTACTTTGGCTTACATCCAATCTTCCAATAGCTCTATATCGCAGTTATGCGGACAAATGATACCTCGAGGTCATACTAATGAATTGGCAATCTCAGTTTTCTTATCTCATAATCACAGCGACACCAGCAGCTGTGAAATGAAATCTCACAGTGTTTAAGTCATGTTACTTTTTTATTTCTTTTGGCCTTATACATCGATGTTCTTTAAACTTAAATCCATATTTATTTTTGCGCGAGCGATTTTGTTTCAGTTCCTACTTCGGCAAATCTCTGCCGTTCCATCGGCAATTTTCCTTCTCATCGGCACGCTCTGAGTGGAAGCTCCTCCTTTTAAATCTGCGCGTATTGTGATGACGTCATCGGAGCGAGTGTCTCCCGGCGTAAGCTTTGAATGGATGTCGATCTTTTCGGAGGCGTGTCTAATCACTGAGCGTAGAGCAAATAAAAACACAACTTTTTAAATGTATTCTTTTGGATTTGTTTATTAAGATATTGCTTAATATTTTAAATTCTCTAATAGATTTAAATCTTTTCTTTCTCTAACTTTTGAAGTCCCCGTTTTCTTACTATAAATTAAAAATTTCGTTAATTTTAAAATCAGAATTTGTTTTGTTGGTGATCTGTTATGACTTAGTTTTGGTTTTAAAGATCGCGGGCCGCGGGCTCCGGCTCCGTTCTGTCTTCCGATGGACGTGGGATCCGGTAAAAAGATTGTCGAAAACGATGTCTACGATTTTAATAACTCCTGTTAAATTTATTTTTCTGTTGGTTTAAAAAGGCTTTAATTGAGATTTTTATCTATAGAAAATTCACCTAGTGCTGCATCTTACATTTTAAAGATTTTCTTAAAGAGGAATAAAATATTTTATCGGCAACGTATTTATTTTGAAAATCGGTGACCAACGGGTGAAGGCCTCTTACTTCTCTTCTACAAGATGAATAAAAAGTTTGATTTGTGCTTAAAAGTGTTCTCATCATTTCTTTACAGATATACAAGTAAGAAGTCTCCTTTTTCTATTTTTTTACAATTGCTGACCTCAAAGAACCGATGATTTTATTGCAATATATTACACAACGCATTTAAATTAAAAAGAACTCCAAATTAATATACCTTTAATCAACGGCCCATATTATGGATTATAAATATTACAATTTCATAATTAGTAAATGCCACATTTTGGTGCCAAAAAAGCAGTGGTTCTGAAGAAAATTTAAATCGATTTAAAGAAAATCGTAATATTTTAGAACTTTTGTTCTCAGATTTTTTTTTTTTTTTTTTTTTTTTATGTGTTTAATAGAATTCAAGATTTGTTCTTTTAGTGAATTTTAAGAAATATGGAATATTTTATGCAAGAATTTTTGTATAACGGCATATGAAAATGTTATTTTTACTATTGGAAGTTCCTGTTCTCATAAATTTCTTGCGTAGATTTTTTTTGCTACTTTGAAGAATTAAATTTTATAATTCTAGATCGAATTTGTTCTGCTCCATCTTGAAGAATATAATATATTTTGCTAAGTTTGTCAAATTTTTTTAAAACAATTATTTAAATTAAGATCAATTTCATATTGAAGAATAGTCACATTTTTGATGATGCATAATTATTATTCTATTTAAATAGTTTTATTTGAAAGAATTTCATTTACATATTCTTTTATTTCTAATGAATTATTAGAAAACAATTTTTTTAAAGAATGATTATTTGGTATATACATGTTTTTGAAATGAATTATATATTGTTCTTAAAAATTTCTAATGAATTTGAAATAATAAAATTGTTCTCAAGAACATATTTCATATTTTAAGAAGCTATAACTTTGGGTTTTTAAATTAAAAAAAATTTATGGCACTATTAAATTGCAACAAATTTGCAAATTCTATATATATTTATAAGAAGCATTATTTTTGAAATCATGATTATTGGTGCTGAGAAATTTTATTCTCATGTCATACTTATTCAATTTATTTCCTTCTGAAGCTGAAATTCTTCACAGAAGTTATTAGTTGTAAATATCCTATATAACATTCTTAGCTATTTCTATGCTTCTATTCTACAAATTTCAAATCAAGATATTTTGTTTAACAATAATTTGAATACAAGAGTTTGTTCATAGATTTATTCTTATGCCATCTGGACTGTGATGTTCTATTATAATCATACAGTTTGGCTTAGTGCAAAGATAATCTGCAGTTTACTAATTAAGAATGTATGCATTTAAGAATATTTTCACATTTATTTTACAACTGTTCTCAGGTTTCTAAAAGCACTCTCAGCTGACAAAATTTTATATTTGAAAAATTCATGTTGCTTCATTTATTTTATATTCTTATGGCAAGTTGTAATTTTGAAATTGGGACCTTTCCACTTCATCGTATGTGCAGACTATGACAGTTTTCAATAGACAAGATTCTCATGTTGCTCTCAGAAAAGGAATGAAAGCAACATTATTTTTTTACTCTCGAGAAGAAGTAGACATGGGGCTACTTCATTCCTGTTACAGTTATATTCTTGAAATTATTTTACATCATCTATTTAAAAGTCTTATGGTTTTATACAGCTTTAAAAAAAAAAATAAGTTCTCATATTGTCAGTGTTCTCTGCAATAATTTTAACTGTGTGTTACTGCTGTTTCCCATATTTAAAGACTGTCTCTCTATATATGCTGCTTCCAGCGTCGTAAAAAGTACTCACCTGTAAAAAAAACTTTGCTTCACTTTCAACAGTTTCTTACCTGGTGAAGTTGGTCATTCACTGATGAGTTGTATCCATTTGTGCTGACCTCTTCTCTAGTATTTTCCTTGTTTTACCGTAGAAGACAAATATATTAATACTACACTTACCTGCTTAACTCACTGTTTTATAACAATAACTTTAAAATTTATGCTTCATTTTCAACGCTGAAGTAACTATTGAAGAAGAGTCATGTCATGTATGAGTCAGTTTATCCTTACAATGTCTGATTCGATTCAATATCTTCGATGTTTGTCTTTAAAGCTAAATAAGATTTACGAGTAATCTGAAATGTTTTCTCAAGTAACAGCTGTCACAAGACCTGATTATGGAAGTTCTGTTGGTTTGCCTTTTCTGCTCCTATAAGTCAGTGTTGCTATTTTTCCAAAAAAATTTTTTTGCTAAATTAAGAAAATACTCATTTATTATGAAATATTATAAAAATTAGTTACTTTCAATATTGATTTTGTATGATGTATATTCTTACATATAGTTGAAGTTACAGAATTGCTATTTTGATTCAGGGATTCTCAAGATCAATTTATTTTCTGTCTAAATTCCCCATATTTCAAAAATTTTATTGTGCCTTTGTTTTCATTTGTGAATATACCCAAAGTCTCTAAATTTTTATGTTGTCATATGCCTCATATTTTTACACAAGTAATTAATGGAATGAATTCTGAAGATTTATTATTATTAATGAAGATATTTAAAAATTTTAAGCATCAAATCAAATTTCTATATAAGATTACATAAAAAGAAAAGAAAAAGTCCTTCCGGCCAGTGCCGGGAGGAAGAGGTAGCTTTCATAATCCTTATTTTAAAAAAGCCAAATTATATCATTCAAACACATGAAGCTCAATTTAGTGGAAACCGAATATAGGAGATTCAATACTAATTTTTATCAATATAATGAATGAGAATTTCGCGAAATTAGTCAGCTTTATCCGAGCTGCTTTTCTTTAAAGTAACATATATTTGGCTGCCAAATTCGGCAATTTCTTAAAGTGCCTGTCATTTTAAGACAACATGGTGGATGAGGCTAAGCAGTGAACTTGGTCGAGACCTTAGTAATTGCTGTGCACATGCTCACTCACATCGGAATCGGTTAATATATAGGAGTGCTGTCGCATGCAAAAGATCAGATTTTTCAAGATGTCACCCACAATAGAAATACAAACAGCTATATCTGAGCCATTTTTTACGGTAAAGACAAACAAAAAATGCTCCTGAATCCTTATATCAAGGTCAAATACTTAAGAAAGAAACCTTTTTCAATTTCTAATTTTTTTGCACCTCACTTTAAATATATATATATATTTTAATTTAATGGTCGCCATTTTGAAACAAGATGGCTGATGAATCTGGCCAGCGAACTTGGTCGAGGTGTTGATGTATACTATCCACATGCCTTCTTACATCGAAATAGGCGAATACGTGTGTTATCGCGTGACAAATACAAGATCGTTTCAAAATGTTAGCCATGCTAGAAATTCAAAGTGCTATAAATCAACCATTTCTTAAGATATAAACAAAAGAACAAATTTTCAGAAACAAAAACTGCTCCGGAATCTTTGTATCAAGGCCAAACACATAAAAAAATCTTTTTCATTTTCCAATTGCTTAATACCTCATTTTGAATTTTAAATTTAATTTTTTTTTAATGGCAACCCTTTTAAAACAAGATGGCGAATGAAGCTGGCCAACGAACTCGGTCGAGACATTGGTATGTACTATGTACAGACCAAGTTACATCCAAATAGGTTCATAATTACGCCTGTTATCGCGTGACAAAAATCAGGTCGTTTTAAAATGTCAGCCACAAGAGAAATTCAAAATGCTATTACTCAGCCATTTTTTTTAGATATAGACGAAAGAAAAACTGTTCCGGAATCTTTGTATTAAGGTCAAACACATACAAAAAAATCTTTTTCACTTTCCAATATTTTTGTATCTCATTTAATTTTTTTTATTTTTTTAAATGGCCGCCATTTTGAAACAAGATGGCGGATGTAGCCGGCCAACGAACTCGGTCGAGATATTTGTATGTACTATGTACACACCAAGGTACATCCAAGTCGGTTCATAAATACGCCTGTTATTACGTGAGAAAAATCAGGACGTTTCAAAATGTCAGCCACGCTAGAAATTCAAAATGCTATAACTCAGCCATTTCTTAAGATATAGACAAAACAAAAACTGCTCCCGAATCTTTTTATCAAGGTCAAACACATAAGAAGGAAATATTTTTTCAATTTTTAATTTTTTGGTACCACATTTCAAATTTAAATTTTTCTTAAAAATTTAAATGGCCACCATTTTTAAACAAGATGGCGGATGAAGCTGGCCAACGAACCCGGTCGAGACATTGGTATGTACTATGTATAAACGAAGTTACATCCAAATCGGTTCATAAATACGCTTTTTATCGCGTGACAAAATTCAGGACGTTTCAAAATGTCAGCCACGCTAGAAATTCAAAATGCTATAACTCAGCCATTTTTTAAGATATAGATGAAACAAAAACTGCTCCGAAATCTTTGTATAAAGGTCAAATACATAAGAAAAAATATTTTTCCATTTTCAATTTTTTGGTACCACATTTCAAGTTTTAAAATTTTTAAATGGCCGCCATTTTGAAACAAAACGGCGGATGAAGCTGGCCAACGAACTCGGTCGAGACATTGGTATGTACTATGTACACACTGAATTACATCCAAATCGGTTCATAAATACGCCTTTTATCGCGTGACAAAATTCAGGACGTTTCAAAATGTCACCCACGCTAGAAATTCAAAATGCTATAACTCAGCCATTTTTTAAGATATAGATGAAACAAAAACTGCTCCGGAATCTTTGTATAAAGATCAAATACATAAGAAAAAAATATTTTTCCATTTTTAATTTTTTGGTACCACATTTCAAGTTTTAAAATTTTTAAATGGCCGCCATTTTGAAACAAAACGGCGGATGAAGCTGGCCAACGAACTCGGTCGAGACATTGGTATGTACTATGTACACACCGATTTACATCGAAATCGGTTCATAATTACGGGAGTTACAGTGTGACATAGGTCAGATATATATATATATATATATATCAATTTTAAACGGAGGGTGGTTTCGGGGTCTGGGGGTCATGATCGATGAAAATATACCAAAATTTTTTGAAATCGCTTTCCTCCGAACGGCTGCAATAGGTAGCTTTTTTGTAAAGAAAGCTACCTAAAACACAGTTCTTAGTAACTATTTAACAGCGCCTTTTAATGTAGAAGTGTTCCTTGACGAATCTTCAAAATTACTAAGAAATTTAAAGAAAAGGTGCTTATTGATATCATCACCTACCTACTTATGTTTCTTTTTTTCCCAATATGTATGTGTGAATACATCATCAATTCTCATGAAATACAACATCATTTTGTCATCTTCAGTGCTCTGTAATTCATCCTGTGTGTCCAGAAATAGTGATTACTAAAAGTTAATGATTAGCTTCAAAAGAAGTCAAGCACACAGATGTTGTGTTGTCGCCCAAAAAAAGTTCTCGTCCAATGTTCCTGTATAATGTCTATTCAACTGTTAAGTTGATGTTGCCTTTTTTCGTGTATCATCTAGAGATATGCGTCGATTTCTACATGGTAAACACAATGTTTACACCTTTGCAACAATACACATACCTGATGTCTTTTTGTGTACCAAAACTTTCAGCGTGTTTTTGAACATTCTGATAACATTTATTTATTTTACTAGGGGGCTCGGCCCCCTACGAGCTACGCTCGCCAACCCCCGTCCAGACACCGCAGGCTCTAAATGCACGCTAATTTGATCGGCTTTAAAAAGATTTCGAAAGATTGAATTATAATTTAAAAAACAGTGGCGATCTCCCTATAAACGAATTTCTATTCATTTCTCTTTGATAGGGGAATTTTAACGCCAAATCCGCTGCGGTACTACTTGATTATCCCGTCGACCAATTTCGCCAAATTATATAAATCGCCAAACCACTCGCCAAATTATACGAATTGACATAATTTTTATTTTAAATAACGAAAGAACAAATAAATTAGTACAACATTAATAAAAATACAAATAAAACGTCGAAATCAAAATAACTTGATGACGTAGACACGTGTAACAACATTTCAAAATAAGCTAATATAAAAGGAATTAAGTAAACAGAGTCTTTTGTCTCCTCGTATTTTTTAACAAAGCGAAAAGAAAGTTCTTTTAAATGAGACATTTTAAATTAATCGTTTTTAATCTGACGTAATTTTGACCAAGCTATTCTTTCTCTTTTAAATAATCACATGAAAGTACTTTTGTTAGCAATGAAATATTATTTGCGCTTTCCTAACAAAAATAGTTGAAAATATCCTCTCAAAATATTAAATAAATGTCTAGCGCAATTTCTAAATTTAAACTTTTTTGCAATATTATTTTGTGTTCATTTTATGTAATAACTATAATGTGACGTAAACATGACGTAATTTCTCCTAAGACTTCTAACGCATGTTAATGAATTTATTATTTTACAATACGTAATTTTTAATAAGTTCCTGCTTTTTATACATAATTATTTAATTCTAATTTGAAAGTTTTTTTCCTGTTTATAATAGTCACGTGTAAATAAGTTTTTAATTTGAAGCAAACATTATTGCTTGCGCTTTTTATACAGTTGGCAACAGTTTAAATTAGTACAATTTTCTGAAATCTGTAAAAAATATCTCTAGAAATGCTGAAAATTTGAATTTAAAATAGAAATAAAACCTGAAAAAATGAGTCAAAATAAAAAAATTAATGCAATCTGCACTCTGGCAAATTCTAACGCATAAAATGAACTAAAAATGATTACACTGCCATGTATAGTTTTTGCTTCTATAAAACTTTTTTAGTGGAGCGATTTTGTCAAACTTTAGCATTAAATATCTCTTAAAATAATTCTTCGATTTGAAAACTGTCTGCATCAGCGTGTTTATCAAACATTTTTGTATAAAACCACCGATTTTGATATTTTTGTATGCATTATTTTTCTCAATATTAACGAAGAAAGACCTCCGGTCACAAAAAATTCAAAACCGGCGGCGGCGGCGGCGGTGACAGCGGTAGTTACTTTTTTTTAGAATAGAGAGATTTTTCATGCAAACTTTAAATTGTGTTGATAACACTAAGGAATCAAGGATCTGTAGAGAAGAACGTTGCTATTATTTTTTTGCAGTTATGGGGTGGTATATTGTGCTATTTTAATGTACATATATTTTTTCTTTTTGCACAAGGTGTCAGGAGCCTTGTTTAGGGAGATCCAAGCCACCTGAAACCTTGAGTAAGATGAGTAGTCACAGTGTATATTGTTCTATGATTGTGGATAATAGTATATTTTTTACATAATTCTCTTGATTTTTCTGCATGAAATATTTTATGTAAATGATTTTTAATATTTATATTATGGTACACTTAAAAATTTAAATTTCCCATGATAGTGTCAATTTTTTTTCCATTGTATATGAAAGCATTTATTTTTTTCTAGGGATCCCCACCCACTCAACCAAATACCCACTTATTCTTAAAACCATGGTTTGTCTATAAGTTTATCTTTATACATATTTAAAAATTGTATTAAGTGATGTCTCATCTCTCTATTCTAAAAAAAAGTAACTACCGCTGTCACCGCCGCCGCCGGTTTTGATTTTTTTGTGACCGGAGGCTTTTCTTCGTTAATATTAACTAAAATAATGCATACAAAAATATAAAAATCGATGGTTTTATACAGAAATGTTTGATAAACACGCTGATGCAGACAGTTTTCAAATCGAAGAATTATTTTAAGAGTTATTTAATGCTAAAGTGGGACAAAATCGTTCCAATAAAAAAGTTTTATAGCAGCAAAAAGTATACATGGCAGTGTAATCATTTTTAGATCATTTTATGCGTTAGAATTTGCCGGAGTGCAGATTGCATTAATTTTTTTATTTTGACTCATTTTTTCAGGTTTTATTTCTATATTAAATTCAAATTTTCAGCATTTCTAGAGATATTTTTTACAGATTTCAGAAAATTGTACTAATTTAAACTGTTGCCAACTGTATAAAAAGCGCAAGCAATAATGTTTGCTTCAAATTAAAAATTTATTTACACGTGACTATTATAAACAGGTAAAAAACTTTCAAATTAGAATTAAATAATTACGTATAAAAAGCAGGAACTTATTAAAAATTACGTCATAAAAAGTATACACGTGAATTTTAAAAGAGAAAGGATATTGTAAAATAATAAATTCATTAACATGCGTTAGAAGCCTTAGGAGAAATTACGTCATATTTACGTCACATTATAGTTATTACATAAAATGAACACAAAATAATATTGCAAAAAAGTTTAAATTTAGAAATTGCGCTAGACATTTATTTGATATTTTGAGAATTAATTTAAAATGTCTCATTTAAAAGTACTTTCTTTTCGCTTTGTTAAAAAATACCAGGAGACAAAGACTCTCTTTACTTAATTCCTTTTATATTAGCTTATTTTGAAATGTTGTTACACGTGTATACGTCATCAAGATATTTTTATTTTGACGTTTTATTTGTGTTTTTATTAATGTTGTACGAATTTATTTGTTCTTTCGTTATTTAAAATAAAAATTATATCAATTTGTATAATCTGGCAAGTGGTTTGGCGATTTATATAATTTGGCGAAATTGGTCGACGGGATAATCAAGTAGTACCGCAGCGGATTTGGCGTTAAAATTCCCCAATCAAAGAGAAATGAATAGAAATTCGTTTATAGGGAGATCGCCACTGTTTTTTAAATTATAATTCAACCTTTCGAAATCTTTTTAAAGCCGATCAAATTAGCGTGCATTTAGAATCTGCGGTGTCTGGTGGGGGTTGGCGAGCGTAGCTCGTAGGGGGCCGAGCCCCCTAGTATTTTAAAGAATAGTATATACTTTGAAAATTTTTGATGAGTAAATAATACAAAAAGTATTGGTGTTTGTTGATATATTGCTTTTCAATACATATTTTCCGGGCTAATGAAAAGTAGTAAGAGTATATATTTCAGCAATATAACACTTAATTCCTTTTAGACATGTCTCTCTTTTATATATTGTTGCAACTACCTTAACTATCTGTGTTTTACATGTGAGTGGTCATTTAGTGCACGATTTGGCCACTTGTTGATGTGGAGTACAGCTGGTTATTTGAAGTCACATATTTAGTACTAAATTGAATAATAATAAAAAAAAAATGATGAATATCGTATTATGAAAATGTTACTAAAGATATTTTTTTTTTTATGTATGGGCAATTTATATTTAGAGTACCTAAAAGTAAATGCTCTATTTTATGAATATTAAATAAATTGTAAGTCCTAGGCGATGATCAAAAACTAAAGGTATTTTGATCTTTGTTGCTTGTAAAGTGCAACTTTTCTTATATGGTATACCAATTTAATTAAATGTTTGATAATGAGCTCATTTTATATATGCTAATTCTGATTTTGTTTAGCATTTTTACTTAAGTCATACATAGGATTTTATATATGCTAATTCTCATTTTCTTTAGCATTTATACTTAAGTATTTGTGAAGATAAGTTTCTGACATCATACTGCAACTGCCATAAATAGAAAGATTTGGCATTTTTTATGTATACTATTTGAATATACTATGTATACTTTTGATGTATTTTCTTTTTCTTCTCTCTTCCCTTTTGGTCACCACTAATTCTTATTTGCAGCAGTTTAACTTTTGGCTTTATTTTAATATTTTAACTTCAATTTTTTTTTCTCTCTGTCTTTGGCATTCAAAATTTTGTCATCCCGTTTCTGTAAAAGGTTTTTATTTCATTTTACCTTTTACATCACTTGCTCTGCCAAAATTTTACTCGGTAAATGGGCGTATTGTGAGATGAAATCTCACAGTGTTTAAGTCATGTTACTTTTTTATTTCTTTTGGCCTTATACATCGATGTTCTTTAAACTTAAATCCATATTTATTTTTGCGCGAGCGATTGTTTCAGTTCCTACTTCGGCAAATCTCTGCCGTTCCATCGGCAATTTTCCTTCTCATCGGCACGCTCTGAGTGGAAGCTGCTCCTTTTAAATCTGCGCGTATTGTGATGACGTCATCGGAGCGAGTGTCTCCCGGCGTAAGCTTTGAATGGATGTCGATCTTTTCGGAGGCGTGTCTAATCACTGAGCGTAGAGCAAATAAAAACACAACTTTTTAAATGTATTCTTTTGGATTTGTTTATTAAGATATTGCTTAATATTTTAAATTCTCTAATAGATTTAAATCTTTTCTTTCTCTAACTTTTGAAGTCCCCGTTTTCTTACTATAAATTAAAAATTTCGTTAATTTTAAAATCACAATCTGTTTTGTTGGTGATCTGTTATGACTTAGTTTTGGTTTTAAAGATCGCGGCCGCGGGCTCCGGCTCCGGTCTGTCTTCCGATGGATGTGGGATCCGGTAAAAAGATTGTCGAAAACGATGTCTACGATTTTAATAACTCCTGTTAAATTTATTTTTCTGTTGGTTTAAAAAGGCTTTAATTGAGATTTTTATCTATAGAAAATTCACCTAGTGCTGCATCTTACATTTTAAAGATTTTCTTAAAGAGGAATAAATTATTTTATCGGCAACGTATTTATTTTGAAAATCGGTGACCAACGGGTGAAAGGCTTCTTACTTATCTCTTCTACAAGATGAATAAAAAGTTTGATTTGTGCTTAAAAGTGTCCTCATCATTTCTTTACAGATATACAAGTAAGAAGTCTCCTTTTTCTATTTTTTTTTTTTTACAATTGCTGACCTCAAAGAACCGATGGTTTTATTGCAATATTACACAACGCATTTAAATTAAAAAGAACTCCAAATTAATATACCTTTAATGAACGGCCCATATTATGGATTATAATATTACAATTTCATAATTAGTTATACCACAGGAGCCGTACTCTCTAGCATGCATTTTATGCTCCGCACAGATGACGCAATCCGATTGCAGCGCCACTAATTTGCATTTTGTAATTTTAATCAGCATCTTTTAGTTAACAACATATCCATATTTCATACGAATGGGTTAATTTTTGAACGAGTTATCGCTCTGTGATTTTTCCTTAATTTTTGGAAACCAGTGTAGTATCTAGGGTTTTAAACTCTGGAATCTCGGATCCTGAACTAAAAGAACATTAACTTCGCTCTTCACTATTTTAATATAATTCTCGGGAGCATCAAAGATCGATACAGCTTTATAAAACCTTAGAAAATGTTTACAAATTGTCGTATTGAGGTGTAGTTTGCACCATAAGACGTTTAAGTGTCACATTTTTGTGGAAAAGAAATAAAGTTCAAATTTTCTTTGAACCAATTTTGTTATAAAAATCCCAATCATTCGTCTCGTCTTAAGGTGTAAACCGTACTCTGATACGACATTGAATTTTTTAAACTGAATTTACTTTTGGATTTCTTTTTCCATTGCATCATAAATTCAGATTCTTCAACAAATCTTGTTGTTTCAATTGCTAACACAGCCAACATACTGTAAACGAAACTTCAACGTAAAGGGAAAGAAGATATCTAAGTAAACAATTTAGAAAAAGCATATTTGAAAAACAGATTTCTGCAATTACCGTCCATAGTCGGAAAGCTACTCGAATTATTTTGTGCAGCCGTGTATATAGTCTATAAATCTATATATACAATACATATGTTAAAATTTAACTTGGTTGCAAAACGCTCAACACAAAATTCATCATAAACTTCCCCCAATATGCGTCTTTTCTACAGCGCTGTATATTATCTATACAGATTTTTATACATGTGACATACGTATTTAGATAATATTTATTTCAGGTAAAAAGAGCACAACTAAAAACGCACTTCCAGAAAATTCCATCCATAGATGACACTGGTGCCCAGTTTTCTTTTCTTTTTTTTTTTTTTTTTTTTGTATAGGAATTTATGTTCTACAAACATCTCTTCTACTAAAAAATACCTCAATTAAAAACCAACATTAGCAATTTAAGGCCGTACACAGTAATACTTATGAATTATTTTGAGTAGCCTTGTATATGATTTATAGTAGGGATGCACAACCTGTGGCCCGCGAATTTCGTCAATTTATAACTGGAAAAAAATTGCAATTTTTGCCCATAAAAAAGGAAAGGAAAAAATCGTGAATTTCGACAATTTGGCACGGGGAAAATGGCAAATTTCGTCAGTCTGTTAAGAATCGCAAATTTCGTTGATCGGGCGCGGGAAAATGGCGAATTTTGTTTATCAGGCGCAGAAAAATCGTAAATTCCGCTGATCGGGCATGGGAAAATCGCGAATTTTGATGATCGGGCTAGGAAAAATGGGGAATTTTGTTGGTCGGGCACGGAAATATCGCGAATTTTATCGATCGTGGTCGGAAAAACCGCAAATTTCGTTGAAAAATTCGGCACGGAAAATTCGTCATTTTTCTTGATGATGCGTGAAAAATGCAAATTTTGTTGATTGGCTGCGAAAAAATCGCCTGTTTTGCCTGTTTATCGCGAGAAAAAACGTGAATTTCGTTGATTGGGCGCGGGAAAATCCAGAATTTCGTCGATTAGCCCCGAATAAAATCGCAAATTTCATCGATCAGGTGGAGTAAAATCTCAAATTTTCTCGATCAGGTACGGAAAAATCGCGAGCTTTGTCGATTCGGCTCCAAAAAATCGCGAATTTCGTTGTTCGGGCACGAAATAATCGCGAATTTTTATGATCAAGCACGAAAAAAAATCACGAAATTTGTCAATCGGGCTACCAAAAATCGCAAATTTCGTTGATCGGCTGCGGAACAATCATGAGTTTCGTCAGTTTGTCGCGCGAAAAAATCGCGAATTTCGTCAATTTGCCACGAGAAAAAAATGCAAATTTCGCCAGTCAGTTAAGAATCGCGAAATTCGTTAATCAGGCGCGAAAAAATGCGAATTTCGTCGATCAGGGGCGGAAAAAATGCGAATTTCGTCGATCGAGCATGGATAAATCGCGAGTTTTGTTGATCGGGCTCTGAAAACTGGCGAATTTCGTTGGTCGGGCAGAAAATTATCGCGAATTTGACCGATCACGCGCGGAAAAATATCAAATTTTGTCGATCGGGGCGCAAAAATAGTGAATTTCGTCGAACAGGAGTGAAAAAATCACGAATTTTGTCGATCAGTCGCAGAAAAATAGCAAATTTTGTCGATCAATCGCCGAAAAATTGCGAATTTCGTTGATCTGGTGCGGAAAGATTGCGAATTTCGTTGATAAGGAGCGAAAGAATCTGAAATTTCGTTGATAGGCTGCTTTTTTCTCCTTCGTTCATAAAGTTCACAAATTGTTTTCTTCACTAACCACTTTCATGCCTATGTTTGTTTTTTAGCACTTTTAATGAAACAAAATTTACTCTCCTGAATAAAGTCAAGAAATATTATCACTTCTTGAAAATAATTCTTGCTATATCCTTCTATATATATAAAAAAAAGTTTTGATTTGGAAATGGACCAATGAAAATCTGCGTAGATCATCCGCGTATACTCCTACTAGATCGGCATCCATATTTTTTTATGACTGGGGATCTTTCTTCGTTATTATTAAGAAAACTGTTTCATACAAAAATATGAAAATCGGTGGTATTATAGAGATATGTTTGATAAACACGCTGATGCAGACAGTTTTTAAATCGAATAATTATTTTAAGAGATATTTAATGTTAAAGATGGTCAAAATCGTTCCATCAAAAAAGTTTTATAGGTGTTCGATCACGTACTTGAAAATTGGCCAGTTTAATGTCCGTGATTTAGGAACTACTCAAAAAACTCGTTAATGACTTCAAAACATTGCAACTATGTTCATTTGTAGGATAAATTCACACTCATCACTCTAAATACTTATATAAAAATAAAGAAAACACTTTTTCACACTCAAAAAAATATAGAACAGCCTATCAACAAAAACATTTATTAACTTAACTTCAAAAACTAAACACACTCGTTGCCACATACGTTTACCCAAAAACATATTCTCAATTTTAAAATGTGACATTGATTAAATCATACACCATGGAGGTAAGCCAAAATTTAGTTAGATATTCCAAAAGGTAGGAAAATAAGAACAAATTAATGGAATACCTAACATACTCCCACCTTGCAATGTGGAATTACAAATGTAACATTGCAACATTATTATAAACATCAAATAACTGCAATACATAATGTAACATTACAAAAGACTTTTAGAAATGGTTTAAGGAAAAATTTATAAGAAAAAAGAATATTGTTTTATAAGTCCAGGCGATCAGGTATTTTAATTTTCCTTCCAGATCTAGTTATTATTGGAGGAGTCTCTATGACATTTGGAGTGTAAACACATTTTGTCTCTGAATGAGATGGTTCGGAATCTTGTAGAGTGAAATCATTAGGTCCCACAGAGTCCCCTGTTATATCATGAGACTTTTCCAAAACTTCTGCATCAGACCTTGATGATATTTCTAATGAAAAAAGTCTTTGGAAAGGACGAATTCTTTCCCCTATAGATGTTTTCACTTTTGCAACTCTCGGGATTCCATCTTTCCCCGGGTAGATCTCCACAACAATGCCAAGTGGCCAGTCAATTCTTTTGGTTGTGTCACTGCCTATGAGCACCACATCTCCAATTTTCAGCTGATCATTCCTTCTACTTCCTCGATGAACTAGGAGAGATAAATATTCACTTTTAAATCTTTGTCTCAGATCCTCACGAATTTTTTGAATATATTTAGACCTTTTAACTAGAAAAGATCTATCTATGGTATCGAGATCAGGGGTCTCACTGGTGGTACTTCCATGAATAAACATTGCCGGTGTCAATGGCATCAAATCGTTCGACTCATTACTTATATATGTTAATAGCCTCGAATTTATAACTGCTTCGCAGTCACACAATACTGTCAAGAGCTCTTCATAATCGACAGTAGCTTTACCAAGAATTCGTCTTAAAAGTTCTTTGAGCATTCTTACCATACGCTCCCACCAACCACCCCACCATGCGGCAGTAGGCGGGTTGAATTTCCACGAAATTTTCTGTGTAGTGGAAAAAGAAATAATACTGTTCCAGTCTATTGCTTTTAGAGCATTATTAGTACCGGTAAAGTTCGTGCCGTTATCTGAGTATATAACAGATATTCTTTCTCTTCTGGCTATAAACCTTCTTAAGGCTTGAATGAAGGTCTCAGTGGACAATGACTTTACTAATTCAAAATGCACGGCACGGTATACCGCACAAGTGAATAAAACTACCCATGCTTTTTCCCTTTTTATCCAGGAAAGTACGGTTGAAGAATCTATCCAGAAGTATACATTTCTAGTTTCAAATTCTTTGAAAACGTCTAAAGTTAGACGAGCTGCAATAGTAGCGGCAAGGAGTTCCAATCTTGATATTGTTGTTTCTTTTTCCCCACAAGGAGTAATTCTAGCTTTTGCTCGCAACAAATGAACTTGTATAGAGCCTACTGATGTGCAAATTCTGACAAAGCAATCGCTGAATATACAAACTTACTTGCATCACAAAAGAAATGCAAACTCTCGACTTCAAGATCGCACTGCAGCCACCTCGGTGTTTTAACGTCTTTCAGATAATGTAAGTTTTTCATCCATTTTAAAAACTGTGACTTTGTATGAGAATCTACATCTTCATCCCATGAAACTTTCGACTTCCACAAGCGTTGCAACAAAAATTTAGGAAGCAAAGTAACGGGGCAAGCTATACCCAAAGGATCAAAAATCTTATGAGCTGCTGCTAAAATTATTCTTTTAGAAACCTTTTCAAGTGAATAATCTTCTATGCTTGGCACGTTTAGACTGAGAGTATCTCTACTACGCTCCCAGAGCATCCCTAATATACATGCTGGTTCTACAGTTTTGGAGTTTTCATCAGAGTACTCCCACCCTCTTAAATCAAATTTCCTTTCGGCCATAATGTCCGTTGCTACTTTAATGAGCTTTTGTAATTCCATCTCATCTTCAACACTTGTTAAGCAATTGTCCACATAAAAACTATTCGCAAGCTTTTGAACCATATTTACAGGATATTTTGAATTCTCGTTTAATGCCTTAATCAATGTTGATTCTATATGATACTGGATTACAGAGCCGAGTAGAAATGGACTACACGAAACTTCAAACACGACACGGTTGTGTCTATAATGCATAAGTTGGCCGTTATCATCGTTCCAAAGAAATCGCAGAAAATTCTTGTCTTTAGGGTTAAGACCCCACTGCAGTCACGGACAAAAAGAAATCAAGATGGCCGCTGGCATATTAGCTGAATTGAAAGGATGGTCTAAATTCAAATGATTGACAAGCGAGCTCTTCCAATCAGCAAATAGAATATTCTTGGATCATTTCCAATAGGTTTCAGGTGGTCTAAGAGATTTCTTTTTTCAACTGTCCAGCGTAGATCAAAGCCGTATGTTTTGTGGAGAATCTGGATAACGCTGAAAGCCGTAAAAAGAATTTTAATCTGTTTATAATAAGGGTGCAAAAATTAAAGCGATTTGACTTTCAGAAAATAAATGATTATTTTATTCAGATATATTTCTTTTTTTTAATCATCAAGTTCATTTTACAGTTTTTACAAACATAAAATTGAAATTAGCGCAGTATAAAAACTATTTTATTTCACATAACGAAATTACATTTAAAATCAAGGGGGGAGATATTGAATGAGGGGGGAAATACCAGATACAAATATTCTAAAATAACTATCTTTTGTGGGGATTTTTTTTAGAACATGCAATTTATCAAGAGTTATATAAAAGCTAAACAACATTGAAGGTTAAAAATAAGATGTTCATAAAATTAGGAGAGAAAAGGTTAACCAAATAAACTGTATATTTTGTACTGTAGAGGGGTGGAGGGGAGAACGGGAAATATTAATTTTGAGGAGAAGGGGGGGGGGGGCTGGCTATACATCTAAATCCCAGCGTAGTCATTTATAGGTATAGTACATAATTTATTGTTGTTAGCACTAAAATATATGACAGAAAAAATAAAGTTTTCCCAAATATTCAAAACTTTGTGTGATGTTAGCAGAAAGGTTTCAGGCGGAAGAAAATTTAGATTATATTTTATTTTTACAAGTAAGTTATAAAACATAAAGGAGTTTTCACAATTTGAAATTTTAAGTGCATAGGAGTAAATTCAGGTGTGTGTGGTGGGGGGGGGGGGGTGGGGGGGGGTGGGGTGGAGAGATTTCTGTACACTAAATATTTTTTAAATGATGCAGACAGTTAAGAATGTTTTTTGTAGCGGTTCGTAATCTAAATAACAATAAAATACTTTTATTTTCATTTACATTTTTTCATTTTAAACACTTTCCAAGAAAGTTGAAAAGTGTTTATGAATTGGGTTTGTCCGTCCGTCTGTCTGTCTATCCGTGCTCTAACTAGCGTAAATATAGTCGGATTGCCATGTAATTGATATACGATATTGAAAATCATCATGGTATGTTCGGTGCACCATTCATGGTTCATTTACAGATGCACTCAAAAGTATTCGCTACATTATGGTCTATGTGTGTGGGGGGGGGGGGGATTATTTAGGATGTATTTTAATAGTGTTACACAATGTTAAACACAGTTAAATTTATGTACATTGAGACACACTTTAAAATTGTTACTATAGACTATGTTATGTGTAATGCTTAAAGTACGAGTATAGGGGACTCAAAAGTATTCCGTTATGTGAAGAAATATCGTTTGCGGCGTATTTGATTGATATTACTCTGTCACAAAGATAATGAAATTGATATGAATTTCTGAGGTGTCCTTAGCCTACTTTCTGTACAACATGAGCATTTAACAATTATTTACGGGGGCCGACAAAAGAACTTGGTTCAATATGGTCTACGAGAAAAACTGTTTGTAGCGTATTTTGATCACGTTACACTATTTCAAACATGACGAAATAGATACACATTACTTTGATTTACTACAAGATGCTTACATTCGAATATGGTCTGCATTTCATTTAGCGTTCATTTACAGGGAAACATAAAATATTTTGATACAATACTGTATCCGATATAGCTATTAAAAATTAATGCTGAAAGTACATTTTCAATTACAGAATGCGTTTTTAAGTTTAACTAAATTTTTGCGCACTACGTGGTGTGCACATATTTTACAAACCCTATACAGGACCACACAAAAGAATTCGTAACCATTGCTGAGAATGAGTATGAATTTCTTAAAGATGTTAGGTTTTTTTTAGTTATAAATGGTCAAGCTCAACTACATTTAATATGCTTAGAGATGTTTGTATCATACAAATAAAATCCTATACAGGGATATTCCAAAAACTGGATACATGGGCCGCCGATAGAAAATAATTCCTGCAAGTGTGATTTCAGTAATTTTGAGCATGATTTTGCCTGAATTAGATTTCAGCTTAATACTGTTTGACGTGTATAAAAATCTGTATTCTATATACAGAAATGCACAAAAGAATTCAAGTATGTTTCCGTCTATTAATAGAAATTGCCGAGGGTGAATTTTCAACTGTTTTATGTATTTTCTTACAAAACTAAATTTTAACATAGTATGTAGAATCTGTACAAATATATGCAGTACAAATATATCATATACACTGCCTCATATGAGCTGCACAAAAGAATTGGAGTACCATCCAGGTTATGGGTGCAATTGTTGAAATCTGCTTTTCAAACGTGTCATAGGTATTACAAATGTTTAGTTAGATATCTTCTTTACTTTATTAAACGGCGAAGTTTTGTTACAGTGTTCTGTAAGTGTCGGAATGTATCGACGTAGACGCATGATTTTTCTTTTTTCTTTATGGACATACTCGGTTCAGTCGATTACTCAGGCACCTTTGGTATCTACGTTTGATGGTTCTTTCTGAGCTAGTCGGAATAAAATGATTTCTAAAGGTTTTGAGAATTTACTTGCACGTTGACGAGAAACCACAATATTTTCCTTACAAATATCTCTCTAAAGACATTTTCCTTTGAAAAATACAGTTAAAAAGTTTTTTTATGCACAATTAAATGTACACCTATCGCTTTATTGTTAACACTTTCGTACATAGTTGAAATGATTTAGTTAATATTATAGATAATAAAGATTTATAATTAGGACGAAAAAAAAGTAAAAATTAAAAAGTTTTAAAGACTGTAAATTAGATTTTTTAGCTTCATGAGTTGAGGGTAAGACAAATCAAGAAACAGATTTTTTTTTTTTTTTTTTTTTGGGGGGGGGGGAATTTAATAGATGACCGATTATGTAACTTATTAAAGATTTACAAATAGGGCAAAAACATTGAAATTAGGAGTTTTAGAGACTTTAAATTTTATGACCATGGAAATAATGGGGGGAGAAAAGAAAACGTCAATTTTATATGGGGGTGGAAGAAATTATATAATCGATTATTTATTGTTCAATATGAAACAGATAAAGCTGAAAATGTATTAAAAAAAGACTTTCAAAGATTTTAAACTTAAATAAGGGAACGAAAAAAAAGGGGGGGGGATTTTATTTGATGACTTATTTACTAAGACTAAATTTTGTGTTCTTGGTAAGGGTAGAGTCAGAGCAAGCGTCAATTTTGGTGGGGGAGGAGTATAGTTATATGATTATTTATGATTACAATAAATTAACAGATAGAGTACAAAATGTTTTAAAAAAAAGCAATGACTTTTAAGGTTAAAATTTTGTGATCTGAGGGGAAAAAAAGAGGAATAAGCAGAATTAGTTCTTTTTTTGCGGGGGGGGGGGGGGCGGAAGTTTATCGGCGACTTATTATTTACTTACCTTAGAAAATATTTACAAATAAGTTTAAAAAAATAATAAACGAAAAAAAATTAAGGACTTTAATTTTCAGATGCTTGGTAAGAGGGAGAGGCGAGGAGGAAATACCAATTTCAGTTGGGGTTGGGGGGGGAGGAGAAATTTTTATGATCGTTTGTTTATTGTTAAAATAAAGTGGCAAATTGAGCAGAAAAGATTTAAAAAAATTAAAGAGTTTTAAAGGGTTTTTATTTTAAAATATGGGTACCGTGGATGAGGGAGCAAAAGGGAGAAATGACATTTTCGATGGAGGCAATATACAAGAACTTTTAATGAAATGAATATGGTGAAATAAATTGATAACGAAATTTATGACTGACTATTTATTGTTAGTTTAAAGTAACAAATAAAACAGAAAATTAAAGAAAATATTAAGGAATTTTAAAGATTTTAAACCTTGATACTGTAAGGGGAGCAAAACGGGAAACGAAATTTCGGAAGAAGGGGAGACAAAGAGTGCAAGATGTTTGGATAAGAATATGGTGTGCATCGAATTTATTGTTCATTTACAGGGAAACATTAGGGATGATTGCTGATAGTGAGTTTTAAATTATGATATGTTTGATTTATGATAAGTTATGGTATAAGTTAAGTTAAACTAATATTTTTGCACAGGCACATAGGTGGTGTATATGAATTGCATAGAATATAAAGAGTGATCAAAGGGCTCCAATGCGATGTATCTCATGAGGGTTGTCGAAAAATGTTAGAAAAGTACCGGCATATTATACTATCAGCTAAATGTCCTGTCGGCTAATCGTCTTTTCGGCTAAATGTCCTCCCGGCTAATTGCCACGTTCGGCCAGTTGTCTGTCGGCCAATTGTCTGTATTGCTGAAATTATTGCTATTCCGTTGCATAGACACTACACAAAAGATTTCATCAGTAGTACCGAGAATGACTATGAATTACTTAAAGATGTTTTTTAATTTGATTTATGCATTTTCAAGCTCAACTACTTTTAGTATAGATGTTTGACCCGTAGCCGGTCGCAGACATTTAGCCGACAACCAAATAGCCTTCAAGACATTTAGCAGATTGCAGTTAGCTGAGACGTGCATTTAGCCGATGCGTACATATAGCCGACAACACAATTAGCTGAAATTTACATACAGCATACAGGACAATTGATCGAAACGGACATATAGTAATAATTTTAGCAATACAGACAATTGACCGACAGGCAACTGGCCGAACGTGGCAATTAGCCGGGAGGACATTTAGCCGAAAAGGCGATTAACCGACAGGACATTTAGCTGATAGTATAATTAGCCGGTACTTTTCTAACATTTTTCGACACCCCTCATGAGATACATCGCATTGGAGCCCTTTGATCACTCTTTCATATTATGTACCTCCCGTTCCCCCTCCCCCAATTTGTATCACCGGGAGCATTTTTCTGACTTTTCCGACATCCCTCAAGTGATATATCATTGGACTGGGCAGCCCTTTGATCACTCTTTCATATTATGCACCTCCCGCTAGGTTACAGTTAATTTGCAGTTTGGTTACAATTGCGATTAGTTACTCTTAGATTACGGTTAGGTTATAATTAAGTTACGTTTAGGTGATAATTAGATTACACTTAAGTTACAGCTTGGTCATGGTAAAGTTATGTTACAGTTACATAACATTTAGCATATGATTAGGTTATAACTAGGTAAACGTTATTTACAGTTAGATTATGGTTAAGTCCCAGTTAGGTTACATTTAGGCTACAATTAGGTTACTGTTAGGTTTTAGTTTGGTTACGGTTACTTCATAATTAGGTTACACTTAGGTTACGTTTAGATTATGGTTAGGTAACTGTTCGGTTATAATTAGGTTACGTTTAGGTGATAATTAGATTACGCTTAGGTTACAGCTTGGTCATGGTAAAGTTGTGTTACAGTTACATTACTGCTAGCATACGATTAGGTTATAATTAGATAAACGTTAGTTACAGTTAGATTACGGTTACGTCCCAGTTAGATTACACTACCCAACATCAAAAATGTTTCGGGCTCGAAAATAGTTATTTCCGAAGTATTTTGTCTCGCTAAACACGAAAATCAACATAAAAAGTTGAGATTAGCTCTTGTTTTCAAGATAGGAACCAACTTGAGAAATTTCACTATGGCTGTTTTATGGGAAATTGAATGTTCGGAAGTTGGTACTCCTAATAGCTGTAATTCCTCTCAACTGCATTCTCTGTGTGGAATCTTTTTGACGTTCTTTTTCCTCAGCAGATGGAAGCACCTTCCCTGGGACTGACCGTCTTTTGAACCGGTGAGAGCATCAGTAGAATGAAAAAAGATAACAGTGCACGATTCAAGTGACATTCTCTGCTATTCGCCTTACAACTAAAGGTCAACAACTTTTGTTACATCTGTAGTGAAATAACTTTTGAAGCCCAGAAGCTAACCATTAGCCCAGTTGTAAAGACAGCTTACTTCCATTACTTCGGTATGAAGGTAGGTGACCAGGAGAAATCTTGGGCCCCACATGTTTGCTGTAATTCTTGCTCAGTTAGACTGCGAGAGTGACTGAATGGGAAGAAACGAAAAATGAAGTTTGCTATACCCATGATTTGGCGTGAGCCAAGAAACCACGTTGACAATTGTTATTTCTGCATGACGCCATCCATGAATCGAGGTTGGACAAAAAAGAAGAAGGAATCGGTACAGTATCCCAGTGTTACATCAGCCATTCGGCCCGTTCCTCACTCGGCTAATCTGCAATTCCTGAACCACCTCAAAATTATGAGATTGAAGAGGATGATGCTGTAGAAGAAGAAGTCACTAGACCTAGGACTTCCCATGACCTATATTTCGAGGCAGAAGATTTGAATGAGCCTCACAGACTAAATCAGACAGAACTGAATGATCTCGTAAGAGGTCTTGACTTGCCAAAGGAGAAAGCAGAGCTTCTGTCATCAAGACTGAAGCAATGGCATCTACTCCAACCAGAAGTCAAGATCACAGAATACAGGACTCGTCACAAGAATCTTCTTCATTTCTTTGAGAAGAAAGAACATGGATTTGCTGGTACTGATGTTAATGGTTTGATGAATTCCATGGACATAACTCATGATCCACGGAAGTGGAGGTTATTTGTAGACTCTTCCAAACTTAGTTTAAAAGCAGTCTTATTACACAACGGCAACGTTATTCCTTCCCTTCCCATTGGACATTCCGTTCACATGCAGGAAACTTACGGGAACGTGAAATTACTTAGAGTCAATCAAATACGAGGATCATAAATGGCAGATTTGTGGTGACTTGAAAGTAATTGGTAAGGTAATTACTCCTGGGAATGCAATTAGGCTATACCAAGTACTGCTGTTTTCTGTGTTTTTGGGACAGTCGCGATATAAACTCTCACTGCATAAAAGTTAAATGGCCTTCAAGAAATCTAAATCCCTGGAAGAGAAATGTCGAAAATGATCCTCTAGTTGATCCAAAAAACATTCTGCTTCCACCCCTGCACATTAAGCTGGGATTGATGAAGAACTTCGTGAAAGTCACGAACAAGGATGGAGAGGCTTTCCAGTACCTTAGAGCGAAATTTCCAAGACTGACTGAATCAAAGGTTAAAGAGGGAATTTTTGTGGGCCCTCAAATACGCATAATAATGAATTACCCTGCTTTTGATAAAGTTTTGGAAGGGAAAGAGAAAGCAGCCTGGGAAGCCTTAAAAGGTGTGGTACAAGGATTTCTAGGCAACAGAAAAGCCGAGAACGATCAACAGTTGGTGAAACAACTCCTACAAAAGTACCATGACCTTGGATGCAACATATCTCTGAAACTTCATTTCCTCCACTCCTATCTTGATTTTTTCCCCTAAAAACGGTGGAGCTGTAAGCGATGAGCACGGTGAAAGGTTCCACAAAGGTATCTCTGTAACGGAACGCAGATATCAGGGTCGTTGGGAAGAGTCAATGCTGGTCGACTACTGCTGGACTGTTACAAGAGATGCTCCGGCGTTGACATACAAGAGGCAATTCAAAAGGAAACGTTTGCAAGAATAGGCTAAAAACAATCACTGCTTTCTGAAAAATGAACATTGTTTAATGAAACATGCCTATTGTATTGTATTTATTACATATGAATTTTTTTCTTCTTCAATTTCCTTTTAAATCAATGTGTGGGATATTGTGTGCCTTTTTGCAGTGGGCTGTATTGTATCTTGAAAACAAGAGCTAATAAAGAAATTTCATTTAGATATTCGTTTTTTTCAACCCAAAATTAGTAAGAATTGACTATCTAGAACCAGGAAACTGACAAAAATATTTTTTTTGTTGGGTAGTGTTATATTTAGGCTACAATTAGGTTACTGTTAGGTTTCAATTAGGTTACGGTTACTTTATAATTAGGTTACCGTTAGGTTACGTTTAGATTACGGTTAAATAACTGTTAGGTTACGTTTAGGTGATAATTAGAATACGCTTAGGTTAGAGCTTGGTCATGGTAAAGTTATGTTACAGTTACATTACAGTTAGCATACGATTAGGTTATAACTAGGTAAACGTTAGTTACAGTTAGATTACGGTTACGTCCCAGTTAGGTTACATTTAGGCTACAATGAGGTTACTGTTAGGTTTCAGTTAGGTTACATTTAGGCTACAATTAGGTTACTGTTAGGTTTCAGTTAGGTTACGGTTATCTTACACTTAGGTTACGTTTAGGTTACAGATAGATTATAGTTACGTTACAGTTTGGTATTGGTTAGGTTACAGTTACGCTACAGTTATTTTATGCTTAGGTTATAATTAGGTTAAGATCAGGTTACAGTTACGTTACAGTTAAGTCGGATGAATATCCTGTCGGATGAATGTCCATGTCGAATAATTGTCCTCTGTTGGCTAACTGTCTTGTCGGCTAACAGTCGCTGTCGGCTAAACATCCTGTCGTCTAATTGCTGTCTGCTAAATGTCCCGTCGGCTAAGTGACATTGTAGCATATAAATAAATAGGGATATGACAAAAAACTGGATACATGGCCGTCCATGGATAGCAATTCTTAAGCTAATGTTAGCCTTAGAAGTGTGATATCAGTAATTTTCAGCGTATTTATTTCTGAATTAAATTTCAGCTCAGTATGTGGCGTGTATAAAAATTTATAAGGAACATACAGAGCTTCACAAAACAATTGAAGTACGTTTCCGTCTATTGTTAGGAATTAATAAATGTGTATATTCAAATGTGTTATGTGTTTTTCTAACTGAACTAAAAATGTAGGAAAGGGTTCATAATCCATACTTGACACATGGTTTTCCTTTCTTGTTTTATTTATTTTCAATAATTCATCTTCTTATGTTTTTGTATTTCTCAGTTGCAATAATCATGATTTTTAGGGTTCCGTACTTAAAAAGTAAAAACGGAATCATTATAAGATCACTCCTGTGTCTGTCTGTCACAGCCATTTTACTCGTAAACTACGGAACGTGGGAAGTTCAAATTGGGAGATGTAATAAAGACTATTGACCCACATATTTACAGATTATTAAACATTCACAAATATATGTGGGGAAAACGTAGAGGGGATAATTAGGTTATTTAAAGAAGAAATATATTTTCTTTGTGTATCGTTTGGGGTATCGGTTAAAAGATTCCGTAACGCATAACTCAAAAATACATTTCTTTTAATTTTAGATATTATATTTTCAGAGATATCGTCGAAAATGTAGTGCAAAAATGTGCCCCCCCCCCCCCCCCACCTATTTTCAAATCTACTGAAACTAAAATTATGAAAAAAATTAGAGGTAGTAGAGGTTAGTTTAATACTCCCAGGAAAATTATAGCGATTGCCCTAGGTGGCATAGTTTTTCATAAAATCGCATTTTTCTGTTACATACAGATTTCTATTTGCGGGCATTCAGCAAAGGTATCGAAGAGCGCTAAAGGTACCTATCGTATCAAAAGTATAAAAGCATTGTTTATAATGATTTTCGAAAAAAAATCGTCGGTAATTCGCCGAGATATTAAGACTCCTGTCCCTGCCGGCGAAGACACTAACGAGCTAATGCTAATCCGATGGGGAGGAAAAAGTAAAGAAAGGTGCGATGTAGAGACGGATCTCGGCTATATAATGCCAAAAAAAAAATTTTTAAATATCGAAATACAAAATAGATATTAGAAAAATCTTTCCCTATACGATTAGCATTAGCTCGTGATTGTCTTCGCTGGCAGGGGCAGGAGCCTTAACCCTTAAAGACACGGTTGGTTTGGACATACATAATGGCAGAGGCGGCGTACTCTATATACCATCGGTTTTTAAATACTAGATAACAACTTTTAATGATATATATGTGTAATGCAATACCCAGTAGCAGCATAAAAGCAGTAAACGTCAAATTGTTAAAAACAGACCAATTTAATTATAATTAATCACATAAATACTATGGGATTCGCGACTAGTTTGTGTTGAGTGGATCTCTTAATACGCCTCCCGTGTCTTTAAATGATAATTAAAGACCTATTTGAAAAAACGCGGCACGGACAAAGTCGAGTTGCATCTTTGCGACCTCCTTTCGAAGCGCGCGTAGTACAACGCCAAGTTTAAACTTTGAACAAGGATTTTATTTCATCTACACTGTAAAAAGAAAAATATTTCTATGTTGAATTTAGTTTTATGAAATGCCAAATGAAATTTAAATATGCAGTACTTTTATTATTAGTACCAAATTAAGTTCACCATATGCAGATTAAGATACGTTTAAAAAAAGAATTATACAAAATAGCAATATTTAATTTTATTTCGGCTTCATATCTCTTTGAACCTTTGTGGTATACTCAATCATACTTTTCTAATATATACAGCTATACCCAACTCTACGTTGTATAGGTTTTTACAAAGTTTCATTATTCTTTTAAATAATACAGTTAATAATTCATATATTTATTGTACGGAACTCTCTGAGCGCGAGTAATACTCGTACTTGACCGTTTATTTTATATACAAGCTATATGCATTGGTCTGCCAAGTCGTATCTTGGTGGAAACCATCTGCAGAACATCAATTTAGTGGTTGATCCGCAGGTTTACCATTGTGTTTTCATGCACCCAAACTTCAATATTTTCATACATTTGGGTGCTGCAAAATACAATGATAAACCAATCGATCAAAAACTAAACTCCAGTGTGCAGGTGTTTTCTATCAAGATATGACTTAGCAGACCATTTGCATTTTAATATGCTAATTGAGTTCTATCTAATCCTAAAATTTCAGCCTTCAACTTGATGAGCTGATGGTCTGTGCAATTGCCACCCGTCGAACAAATCCCTTCCTGTGAAATCTTGTATCACTCTTTAGGAATCTGTGGACAGGCACAAAAACATCCTATCTGTGTTTTTATACCTAGATTGTGTATAAAAACCTTTTTTAATTCATTACTCTGAATTTGGAGATTTTTGTAACAAATACAGCTGTATTTTTTTTTTTCCAATTGTTTGAGAAAGACTTTGTTTTTATTTTCTCTGAAAACTGCTTGGATTTTTCATTACATTGATATGCAATTCTGATAATGAATTTCATAGAATTCCATTTCAAAGCAATATTTCGAATTTCTTCCAATTTTACCAAAGCATTCTTTTTCTTTATCAGAAATCAGTGAAAATAAATTTATTTTTCTGCATCTTTATCTTTAGACTAAGGTACAATTTTATTTTCCCCGCATTGCTGATAGAGATTTTTTTTTTACCTTGTCAGTTGAAAGCTCACAGTCAAATATCTCCAGAGATTCTCCATCTTCTTCCTCTACTTCCCAGTTAATAATCAGGAGGAGTTGCCGTAATATCCTTTACCAATCTGTGTCCTATATCGGAATTTGGTAAATTAGCAGTGCTTTTAGTTTATAGTCTTTACTTGACCTTACCGATCATGACAGTGTTAAGCTATCATTCGTTGTTGCTAAGAAACTGTTTTTACTAGTTTATAAATTAGCTTGGTAAATTATCACTGGTTTTACTTTGCAGCCTCTACTTGAACTTGCCGATCAAGACAATGGTAAGCTGCCTTCATTGGTGCCCAGAAAATGTTTTTATCAGTTTGTTAAAAATGTCCTACTGACATTTTCTACGTATATAACGCAGACTTTCACAGTGATAGACTTGTTAATGACGGTATTATCCTTCTCCTATAATTCTTGAAAAGCTAATAACAAATTTACTAACTGTTGCTTTGTGAGCCTTAATTTCCTCTCTAATCATTTTATAAAATTGTGTGATTGAATAATGAATTGTAGTAAACGAAAGAATGTGCCATTACAATACAACATGAAATAAAAATGTTAACTAACGCAATCTTTAACAGGATACCAATGTAAATTGAAAGTAAAGATCGAGTGTTATTAAAATTCATAGTAAAAGACCAGAGAAGAATCTATTACCAAATTCCAATTTTTGGGACGGATGCAAAAGTTTGTCGCATATTGTTGATGGAAATTAAAGAAAATGTATTTCGTGTAAATTTCAATTCCTAGTAGTTACATAATTAGCGCTCATCTGGCTAAAGAATCGATGTATTTTCTCAAATCTTCCAAAAAATAAAATATGTTATCCTCAAAATGTTTTGAAGTGATCTAAATAAACGGTCATACGACGATGCAAGTTTTGGAGAATGGTTCTTGGATTGAAGCATTTCATCTCAATTATAACAGTTTGTGTCTGAAGTGGGCTAGATACATGTGGTCTAGCAGTCTTGTTGGAAAACAATGCCTAATTGTTGATTGTTTGAAGCTGCTTCTAGCGGATTGCTTGTTTTAATTCACTTAATTATAAACAGTATTTCTGCAAATTAATGCTGTATTTTCTACGTAACATCTATTAATAAACAATTTTCTTGTCTCACTGAATGCGAAGAAAAATCTTCTGTAGGTAGGAACTGACTTTTGCTTTGATTAAAAGGCCTCTTCGATGTAGTCATCAATGTAGTCTAAATAATTATTAACATTGCTACTATTCCTTATATTCCATGAATTTCGAAAATAATCTGAAAATAAAAACTATGCGTAAATCTGGTTTTTGAATAATGTAGAATAACGTTGTTTTAAAAATATCGACATGTTTTGTAGAAACTGAGTCAGGCTAAAGTTTTAGCTTCATAAAACGTAATTTTTTTTTTTTTTTTTTTTTTTTTTTTACTGCTAATTGTACTGTCAAGTTCCAGGAACAAGAAATTTCCCTCCGAGGAGACCTCTACTTTCAAATATTTAGCCAACAAAGACTTATAAACTGATACAATCAATTATGACTCGTATTCAATCATAGAGGCTTGCTTATAGAAAAAGTTTCAGGCCGAAATGTGCTGGATCGAACCGTAGCTTCCGATTTCACGAGGATGAAGTAGGCATACTTCTATTACAAATTTTTTAATTTTTTTTATCCTATTTAATAACTTCAGTTAATTAAGACAATAATAACATTTTAAAATAAGTGGTAGAAATTTGTCTGATTTGCCTCCATTAGAACATCGCTTATAGATTGAATTTGGCAAATTCAAAAGTGGAGATTTTATTATGATTTTATCACATATATATATACTTTGCAATGAAATGCTAACTTGGGTGGACTTTCTGCTGAAAATTCCTTCATGAAAACACTTCATTTATTAACATAATCAAATTAAACCTCGTGAAATTGGTCTCCTTCTTCACGCCCATCCCCCCCCCCCCCTCCTTTCTTTATCATTTTATGAGTTTCTCCATCTTCACTGTTCGATTTTTTTTTCAAAAGAAGGTAGTGCGGATGGCCCACTGCCTTTAGTAATGTGGACTATGGTGATTTCAAGTTAAGTTAGAAAACTTAACCAATCTTCTGATTTTCATCAACGTCTTATAACGGTGGATTAAACATGAATTCGCCATTATTCACCAGAGATGAAACAGCAATCTAAACAATGTGAAAGAGCAGCTGAAATTGCGCCAAAGAAAGTGAAAACGGTTCCATCTGCTGGAAAAGCCATGGATACGGTTTTCGGGAATTCACAAAGTGTGGTGATCATAGAGCACCGGCAAAAAGGTAGAATCGTCACCGGACAGTGTTATGCATTTCTACGGGACCAATTAAAGAGTGCTTATTCCGACAAAACGTCTATACCTGAGCAACAAATAAGTGTTCTTTCACCACAGCAGTGCTCTTGCACACATGCTTGTAGTTTTCGCTACGAAAGTCAATGACCTACGCTCTGTAGTGCTTCCACATGCACCGGATTTTGCTCCCAGCGATTATTTCCTTTTCCCAAGCCTGAAGAAATGGCTCGGTAGTCGGAAATTCACTTCAAAATATGGGGTTAAAGCAGAGACCACCACTTCATTTCCAAAGTTAGATAAGGCATATTATGCTAAAGATAATAAAAAGTCGGAAACTCGTTGGTTTAATTTTTTTAAGTTGTAAGGAACTACGTTAAAAAAATTAAATATTGTCAAATTTTTTTCATTTTCTTTGTCGGGCTAATAACCTTTCGAAACACACTCGTATCGATATCAAATTTTATTTTCCCTCCAAAAAAAAAAAAAAAAAAAAAAAAAAGGCGGAGTTCAAGAAAAATGCGGGTCCTAGTTGTAATTAAAATTCGACCCCCTCATGCTGAGAACATGACACTATAAACTTGGTAAGAAAGAAACATAAACAATAGGTGCTAAATACCTTTTTAGATGGGTTTTTTGCGTCTTTGCAGATACAATTGCAGGGTATTTTTAGGGGAATAATGAGAATTCCGTTTAAACCAGGGTTTCGTTACAGCTAGGTATCAGAAAATAAATTTGTTACCTAGCAGACATTTATAAAATGTAATATTTTACCATACAGTCTCCTTATTTTCAGTTTAACATTATTATAGTTAATGATAAATTTTCGCGTTCCCTTTGCGTTACAAAAAATATCTTTAGGTTACCTTTGAGAACACATACAACACTGTAGAAAAGAAAAAAGGACCAAAATACGGAAATACTACTGGCAATCTAGACGCCAGTACTTAGACCGGAATTTAACGGATTTTTTCTGTAATTTAAAGGGAAAAAGTTCCGTTAAAATACGGAAATAGTACTATCGTCAAGATTGCCAGTAGTATTTCCGTAATTTAATCCTTTTTTTACAGTGTAGTGACGGGGAAAAAAATGTAAGCGCTAATGTTAAGTCTATGGGAGCGTTATTTTCAAATATCTCGCGTCCTTTTTAATATTTTAAAATGATTTTTTTTGCATAGGATAGCTGAGAACGATCTACAACCGGGCTGTTTTTTACTTTTTCGGTTTTGGTTAGAGATATTAAAAAAAAAAATTACTTATACTTTCGGAACTGGTGGAATCGGTTCTGAAATTGAAACTATCATTATAAAAGAAAACTGAAACTAAAATCGAAAAAGTAAAACCTAGCCTGGTTGTTGATCGCCCCCAGCTATCCTATGCAAAAAAAATCATTCAAAAATATTAAAATCAAAGCCAGAAAATTGAAAATAACGCCCCCATAGACTTAAAATTAGCATTTTCATTTCTTCCCGTGTCTGAAGTGGGCTCTTGGAAAAAATATGTTACGCAGGACAAATTTTGCATTTTCTTAGACTTTTAAAGGTATACTGTACCCATAAAAATGACAAATATTAAAAATAATAAATATTAATATATTTTTTTAAAGTTTCGAACAAATTGATCAACTCTTTTAAAGTTAACAATCTTTAAAACTTACAAATTTTAAGTTCTTGTTAAATCTTAGTAAATTTAAATTGTTCAAAATTAGGAAAAATTAAAATAATAAAGTCATCAATAATGTTCTTAGGCATGTTTTAAAGGCATGAAAAATATGCTAAAAATTAATATAATAAGTAAATGAATAATACAGATAAAAATCAACTTTCAGGAATTTCTGCCAATTAACGGAAGTGTATTTGCATTCTTTTGTACAGCCCTTTCATTAGCAACAAGATTTTATACACGTCACATGTTAAGATAAAATTTATTCCAGTATAAACATGCTTAAACTACTTAAATCGCACTTCCAGAAATTATGATCCATAGGCGTGCATGCATACAATTCTCTGGATAGCCTTGTATATTATTATATTTAGTTTTTTCTTTCGGAACCGGTTGGAATCCATTCTGAAGTCGAAACTATCCTAATATTAAAATAAACTAAAACTAAAATCGAAAAAGTAAAAACTAGCCTGGTTGTCGATCGTCCTCAGCTATCCAATGCAAAAATCTATTAAAATAAAGCGAGAAATTTGAAATTAACGCCCCCATAGACTTAAAATTAGCTTTTTTATTTCTTCCCGTGTCTGAAGTGAACCCTTAAAGAAAGATGTGTAATACAGGACAAATTTCGCATTTTCTGCGGCTGTTAAAGTTGTACTTTTTCGTTAAAAATAACAAATATTAAAAGTAATAAATATTAACAATATTCCTTTAAAGTTGATCAAAACTTTCAAAGTAAACATTCTTTAATACTTACTAGCTTTAAGTTTTTGTTAAATCTTAGTAAATTTAAATTGTTCAAATTATTGAAAAATTAAAATGATAAAGTCATCAATGGATATTCTTGGGCTTGTTTTAACGGCATGAAAAAAATGATAAAATTTAATATAATAAGAAAACGATTAATGCAGATGAAAGTAAACTTTCAGCAATTTCTACCAATAACCGGCAGTATATTTGCATTATTTTGTACAGCCCTTGCATTCGAACAAATTTATATACACGCAACATGTGAAGATCAAAATTATTGCAGTATAAACATGCTTAAAACAACTGAAATCGTACTTCCAGAAATTATCATTCATAGGCGCGCGCATGCATCCAATTCTTTGAATAGCCTTGTATATTATTATATTTATATTTTACAAACAGTTTCTAATTATAGTTGAACTTGAAAATGTAGAATTTAATTAAAAAAAATTAGCAATTCACTCTTATTCTCAGCAATTCTTCCTAGTTCTTTTGCGTAGCCCTATACACGGTCTATAGAAATCATATATATAATCAAGTATTAAAACGGATATCATAGGTGAAAACTCATTTTTAGCAATCAACTCTAATAGAGAATACTTCGTATACAGTATTGTGTCCAGCAACTTTTATATGCCCCTGTAAATGAAATAAAATGTGATTCACATCACATTCTAATGTAAGCATCTTGTAGTAAACCTCAGTAATGTATATGAATTCCATCTTGTTTGAAATCGTGAAACATAACTAAAACACACTTTGCAAGCAGTATTTTCTGTAATAAAACTGAACTCATTTCTGTGACCCTGTGAATGAATGATAAATGCTTTTCAACCCCTTCAGAAAGCATGTTTTACTGCGCATCATAAATTCATATCAATTTTATTATGTTGTAACAGAGAAACGTTATTAAAATACGCCGCAAACGTTTTTTCTTAATAGGCCATAATATAAAGAAATATACTTTTAATTCCCCTGTACACGTACCGAAATCACCCACTCGTGGACAGCCAACCTTTCCGCATAGGAGCTGTGCACTTAAATAAGGTGCATAATTTTTATGTTAAAATTGTTTTACATCATTAAAGTACACCGCAAATGATTTTTCCCATATAGGCCATAATATAAAAGAATACGCGCGATCTGATAGTAATTAAAATTCGACCACCTCATGCTAAAAACGTGACGCTATAAAACTTGGTAGGACGGAAAAAAAACAATGAGTGCGAAATACCGTTTTAGGTGGGTTGTATCCGTCTTAGCAGATACAATTGTAAAATATTTTTAGGGGAACCATGAAAATATTCAATTTAAACCAGGATTGCGTTACAGTTACGTATTGCAAAATAAATTTGTCAGCTGACAGACTTTTATAAAATGCTATATTTTACCTTACAGTCTCATTATTTTTAGTTTTACATTATTACTAGGGGGCTCTGCCCCCTGCAAGTTACGCTCGCCAACCCCCGTTCAGACACCGCAGAATCTAAAAACACGCTAATCTGATGGGTTTAAAAAATATAAGAGAAGATTGAATTATACTGAAAAAAGCTGTGCAGATCTCACTGTAAATGGGTTTCCATTCAATTCCATTTGATTGCAAAAATGTAAGGCCGAATCAGTTGCTGTTAAGACATCCAATGGTTATTTTCGTTTTTGATTAAAGAGGATCAGTTAAACATTTGAAAAATAGCTGAAATAAAATGAATTAAGTATACAGAGTCTTTGTCTCCCGGTATTTTAAAACAATCTCTATAACAATAGCCTAAGTCATGTGACTATCATCAACAGTTTCGGGCGGGCCATTTCGCTTTTTATACTCTAGGTGCCATTTTGGTACTTTAATGTTAGCCATGCACAGGTGATAAGTCGCCAAATATTATTTTATCGCCATCGTTTCATCTATATTATAATAGTTCAAGTCAACAACTGTCATAAACAAATACGGTCTGATCCCTTCGCCTTTCATATGAAACTTTGGCACAGATGTCATATAGGATATTGGCGCGATTTTTTTCCGACGCCAATTTGGGAAACGCATCAACAGCATAAACAACAACATCCGGCTTGCCATATCAAGCAAAATAACAATACTTTGGCGCCAGTACCCGTTGCGTATATGCCATTGGCGTCAGAAAAAAAAAAATCGCGCCAATATGGGTCCGTGTATAACATCTGTGTCTGTACAAAAGATTTCCATTTTGGTTAAAAAATCAAATTTTTTTTTTTTTAAATAAAACTATATAAAAGTTGTCATGGTCACAAAGAATTCTTGGTACTGTTACGCTAGCCGGGTGCAAATCTCGCCAATAGCTTTTTTTCAAATTGCCAGATAGCATTTTTTTTCGAGCGGTAAATTAAAACATTGATTTGAAGTTGAAATTAAATGTCATGGTTTGTTGCATTATTGGGAAGAGTTCCATATTGTGTGCTGGTTGGCGCGATTGGCGAATGAATCCAAAATGGCGTCAAAAAGCCATTTTTAGCGTCTTATAAATTTTTTCAGGATGTCGGAAAAACATGGTCTTTAAATATTTGTAAATATATATATATTTAATAAATCTTATGTATGTCACATGTTAAAAAAAGTACGATGTTTACACAGATAGTTTTATATATATCACGTATAGAGATATACCTTATACAAATATAGTATATATACACCTATTAATAAATATTATGTACTTATATTTTATGTATTTATTATATTTATTATACATGTCAAATTAAAACAAAGTTATATATTTTTCCGAAAAATATAGACTAAATGCAAAAAAAAAAAAAAAAAAAAAAAAAAAAAAAAAATACGCAAAAAACATATGAATAAAGTTCATTCCAGAAAAAAAAACAACATCAAAGGCTGAAGATCGCAACGACATCGATTCATTTAACGCCAAAAAAAAATCTCGCCAAAAAAACCAGCACACAATATGGAACTCTTCCCGCATTATTTAACATTTGGCCAGATGTCACATACGCACCACAGATTTGGCGTGTTTTTTTTTCTTTTTTACAAAAATTTGGCGAAAACCTTGTTTTCGAATAGCAGTTACATATGCATTTTGTGTATTACTTAGTTATCCCGTCGACCAAAAATCTATCGCCAAACTATAATATTAAATGTCAATAATGGTTGATCGTAAATGTCACATTCACTTGACTTTATGTAAGTTACACATGTTTACGTCATCAAGTGATTTTTATTTCGACGTTTTATTTGTATATTTATTAATGTTATACTAATTTATTTGTTCTTTCGTTATTTAAAATAAAAATTATGTCAATTTGTATAATTTGGCGATTTACATAATTTGGCGAATTTGGTCGACGGAATAACTAAGTAGTACCGTATCATAATATTAAAATATTTATTTGCTTAAAAGACGTTATAAAAACACATTAAAAGTAAATTAAAAATCCATATTATAAATATATTTTATCTATATTTACAAAATATAGATTTTTAATTTAATTTTAATGTGTTTTTATAACGTATTTTAAGCAAATAAATATTTTAATATTATGATATGATTCGTAATGGACGTAATTTTGATTTACTACTCGCACTTATTTACGTAAGTAGTACCGTATTTTTAAATTATTTTCTATTATTTTCAAAAGGAAATAACAAAAAAAAATAATTAATAACTATAGAACAAAATAATTTATATAATTTTAAAAAAGAAATAAAAGTAAATAAACATTTATTATTAAATAAACAACAATAGCCGAGTTACCATGTCAATCAAAATAATGCCATTTTGGCGCCAATCAGAATCTTTCGATTTGGCGAAAGATTGTTCAAGTAAATTGAATTATAAATAAAAGTAGCACGATACATTTTTTGGCATATATTTAAGGGAGGCCAAACTGGTCGCCAAATTAATTTAAAATAACCTTTTCTGAAATAAGAAAAAAATATCTGTTCTGATTAAAATTTCAGTTGCCATCATTAGAAAAATGTACTTAAAACAAGTGGGTAAGTGTGATCACAGATCTCACAGAGGGTTTCGTTTAATATTCCTTTAAAACACTTTATCCTTTTGTGAAATCTGTTAGTTCCACATTTCGCAACCAGGGGCGCACTCTATTCTACACAAACCTCTATCCAAAGGAAACTCCGTTTTACAACCTATGCGTAGGTATATTAGTCGAGGGGATCGGGTCTATAGCACCCGAGATAGGTAGGCGCCCCAGGAAATTGCACGGAACATTCTTTTATAAACTTTTTATTATGTGCTATGAACTATGTCAAAGTTTCCAGCAGATCGACTTGTTAGATTTCATAATTTTAACAAAATTGCGTTATGTTAGTTGCAAATTCCACCACCAGGGAGCGCACACTATTCATAACAAAAGTGTATCAGATCGAAACTCTGTTAAACAACCTATCAGTGGATGTGTTACTGGAGTTGGTGGCGGCCTTAAGCGAGAAATTAAGAAATTTGCTGAAAGTACTATTCGGAAATAGTGGTAACTAAAATTTTGACATTTTTATATTTCATAAGCAGCACGTGTCTGAGTATATCATAGTGCTCAAAAAACGACACCTAAAAAGGTCGTAAACGCTATTTTTTAAAAAAGAAATCCAGCGCCCCTCCCCCGCCCTCCCTTCACAGGAAATTGCGTGCACCATTATTTTATAAGCTTTTTATTATGTGTCATGAAGTATCTTAAAGTTGCAAACGGATCGCCTTGTTATATTTCCTAATTTTAACAAAATCGTGTTACGTTAGTTCCGCATTCCACCACCAGGGAGCGCACTCTATTCTTAACAAAAGCATATCTGAACGAAACTCCTTTGCGCAATCTCTCCGTAGATACATGGTCGGGAGGGTGGCGGTGCAGTCTTAACCAACAATTTAAAACATTTTCTGCGATAACAAACGCTAAGATTTAATAAATAAATCTAGTCCCCCCCCCTCCACTCCTCGAAATATCACACTCCATTCTTTTTTACACTTTTTCTTATGTGTTATAAAGTATCTTAAAGTTTCGAAGACATCGAGTGGCGGTCTTAAACAATAATTTAAGATATTTCCTGAAATTGCTATTCGGAAATAGTGGGATGAACACTTATAAACCTATAAACTTTTTCATATTGAATAATTAATACTTATCTCATAGCGCGCCGTCGAAACACACCACGCAAATTGTTAATTTCCCAATTTAAATGAAATCTCCGTTAAAAAAGCACGTGCCTCCATCTTAATCTGGCATTTGATGGAAATAAAAGGAATAAAATAATAATTAATATCTCAGCTCGTAATGAAGCAATCTCTTTGAACCGGGTATGTATGGAATCTGCGAGAAATTTCCAGCCCGGATGTCAAAAAATTTAATCGAAAAATTTAATATTTAAAAAGTTTAAGTTTCGTATTAGACTTTCCTCCCCTTAAATTTCTCCCGCGACGATATGTCGAGAAATGATGACAGTTGCCTTCCGGTGAATGGAAATCTGTTTTCATTGTTTTTAAAAACACAGAAATTAAATTTTTATCGATCGATTTTTAGTGCATTTTTTGCGTTCTATCCTATGCAGAAATTTGAAATTTATACCAAAATAAAGTAGAATTTTTTCCGCGTATTTCTACACCTGCTACGAATTTGTACGACTGATATTTCGGCAGATCCAATTTTGCTTTTTGAAGGTCCACTTCATTTATTGCTTAAAGTACTCCGTGGTAACCCTGCACCGGCTGATTTGACGGAGCATCCGCCGAGTTTACTGGCAACCATTAGGAGAAACTGGGGAGGATTTCGATAACGTGCATTTTCACCTGCATTCAAAAGGTTGATTGGTTAATTTTAGAATTTAATTAGCCCGTAATTAGGTTAATTACCAACTTTTTCAAAATTTTATGATTTGTTGTTTGATGTGAGGTGTTCAGCTATAAGTACCCAAAATTTCAAGTCTCTAACATGTATAGTTTCTGAGAACGGGCTCTGTGACGGACAGACGGACAGACAGACAGACAGACAGAGGAGCGAGACGAATAGGGTTTCGTCAGATGAACGAAACCCTAATTAGAAAAAAATTAATATTTCGAAAACTAATTCGAATTTAAAAGTTCTAATACCAGCTTTGAGAACTGCAGATCAACACGGATTTTTGGTGTTAATTTCATCGCAATGTATTCCATATTTTAGGAAAAATAGCCGTGAAACTGAATCAGTCGTTTAATCAGTCGTTTCAAAGAATCGTTTCATAAATTCGTTTCATTAGGATTTTATATATATAGGGTAGATATTTAAAGATAAATTTTCGCGTTTCCTAACCGTTACAAATAATATCTTTATGTTTCATTGGAGAACCCACACTAGTAACGGGGAAAAAAATGAAAGCGCTAATGTTAAGTCTATGGGAGCATTATATTTTCAATTATCTCGCTTCCTTTTAAACATTTTAAAATGAATTTTTTTGCATAGGATAGCTGAGGACGCTCTATAACCGGGCTAGTTATTACTTTTTCGATTTTTGTTTCAGATATTTTTCTTTAAAATTACTTTTACTTTCATATCCGCTCTAAAATTTAAACTATCCTATTATATATAAAAAAAAACTATAGCCAAAATCGAAAAGTAAAAGCTAGCCTCACTGTCGATAGTCACCAGATATCCTATGCAAAAAAAAGAAAAAAAAAGAAAAAGAAAAAATCATTCAAAAATATTAAAATCAAAGCGAGAAATATGAAAATACCCCCCCCCCCCCCATAGACTTAAAATTAGCGTTTTCATTCCTTCCCGTGTCTGAAATAGGCGTGCATGCATCCAATTCTTTGAATAGCCTTGTATATTATTATATTTTTATTTTCCAAACATATCTTTCTAAATGTAGTTGAATTTGAAAATAAAATTAATCAATTTCTCAACAATTCTTCCTAGTTCTTTTGCGTAGCCCTATACGTAGTCTATCGAATTTATATATATAATCTAGTATGCAGAAATTTAGTTAAAAACGTATATCATAGCTGAAATCTCACTTTCAGCAATCATCCCTAATAGACAATACTTCATATGCAATATTGTATCCAATATCTTTTATGTGCCCCTGTAAATTAAATAAAATGTGATGCACATCATATTATAATGTAAGCATCATATTGTAAACCTCAGTAACGTATATGAATTCCATCTTGTTTGAAATCGTGAAACATAACTAAAACACACTTTGCAAGCAGTTTTTTCTGTAATAAAACTGAACCCTTTTCTGTGACCCTGTAAATGAATGATAAATGCTTTGCTAACCCTTCAGAAAGCACGTTTTACTGCGCCTCATAAATTCATATCAATTTCATTATGTTGTAATAGAAAACGTTATTAAAATACCCCGCAAACGTTTTTTCTTCGTAGTCCATAATGTAACGAAATATACTTTTTAATTCCCCTGTACAAGTACCTATGCTCTTCAATAATGTGAATAAATTGTATGTTTAAAAATGTTTTATGTCATTAAAATACACGCAAATGTATTTTCCCACATAGACCATAATATAAAATACTTTTGAATGTCCATGTAAGTGAAGTATAAAATAGTAAAAGGTAATACGTATTAGAAAAAAAAATTGCTAGCTAGTATATTTTTATAAAATGCTATATTTTATCTTACAGTTTCATAACTTTTAGTTTTACATTATTAAAGTTAATGATAAATTTTCGCGTTTCCTAACCGTTGCAAAAAAAATATCTTTGCGTTACATTTGAGAACCCACGCAGGTTACGGGAAAAAAATGTAAACGCTAACGTTAAATATATGGGAGCGTTATTTTCAAATCTCACTTCCTTTTTATCTCACTTCCTTTTTAACATTTTAAAATGATTTTTTTTTTTGTATAGGATAGCTGAAGACAATCTACAACCGGGCTAGTTTTTACTCTTTCGATTTTGGTTTCAGATATTTAAAAAAAAAATACTTTTAATTTCGGAACAGGGGTGAATCGTTTCTGAAATTGAAACTTTCCTAATATATATACTAAACTAAACTCTGCGGCTATACAATCCATGAGGATCAGGGCCGACAGTGCCCATCTCTGTTTTCTTGACCCTAGGCCCTAGGTGCTATACAGCATGCGTCCCGGCCAGGTGGTCAGCCTAACGCGAGACCCTCGGTGTTTAGTTCCCAAGCAAGCTTGGTACTCATTTTATCGACCCCAAAGGGATGAAAGGCTGAGTGAACCTTGCCCAGTCGGGAGTCGAACTCTCGACCTGCGGTGCGGCAGTCAGATGCCCTGACCACTACACCACTGGGCTTTATATATATATATATATATATATATATATATATATATATATATATATATTAAAAATCTTAAAAGTAAAATCTAGCCTGGTTGAAGATCGTGCTCAGCTATCCTATGTAAAAAACATCATTCAATAATATTAAAACAAAGCGAGAAATTTTAAATTAACGCCCCCATAGACTTCGTTTTACTTTCTCTCCGTGTCTGAAGTGGGCTCTTTAAAAAATATATCTGTTACACAGGACAAATTTCGTTCTCCGACTGTTAAAGGTGTACTGTCCCCTTAAAAATAATAAATATTAAAGTAATGAACTATAAAAATATTTCTTTAAAATTTTGAACAAGTTGATTTACAATTTTAAAGTTAACAATCTTTAAAACTTATTAACTTTAAATTCTGCTGATTTTTAATTAAAAAAACTGTTTTTCGAACGTAAAATGTTAAATTGTCGAATATTTTATACATATACAAGAATAGGAGGCTTGAAAACCAGTCTCCTGGCCAGGCCACAAATATGTTCTAACAAATTATGACTTCGTAATTATTTGTTAACTATTTTAACTTAAAAAATAATTTAAAAAATACTCGTCTATTTTTTTACCATTTTACTTAATAAACTAGGACTGAAATTTGATTCCTTAATAACTTCTATATGTTGTAACTCCCTCTGTGCGGTTCTGAAATTGTTTATATAAACGAAATGTATAATTTCCTTCGTTATTCATAGAAATATAGAATTTAAAATATTTCATTCTTTCAAGAATCTTTTGTTGAAATTAAACAATAATTTTAGAAAAAAATAAATCCAAGGTTTGAAATAGGAGTGATCTATTTTAACACGATACAATAATCCAATCACAATTAAATCGTTTCCATTTGCTAAAGTGTTTGGATACCAGCCAATTATATTTTTAATAGGCGTGGTTTTCATCGTCTTGGTAGAGGCGGAGAGCATAACATTACGAGGCCATTTTTGACACATTTTTCATCAAAATCTTTGCATATTTTGCTCAGCCTAATTGTAGTAGAACTATTGAAAGCATGTTATTGGAAAGCTTAAACTCTATATTTTCGTTGTTATTTTTAAAATTTTCCTGAATTTTGCTGATATGAATGTTATAAGACTAAAAAGGACACAACACCTCGAATTTCACTGGATCCTAAATTGACAAGATCCTGAGAATTAAACTACAACGAAAATCGGAAAAGTAAAAAATAGCCCGTAAACAGATAGTCCTCAGCTATCCTGTACAAAAAAAAATCATTTAAAAATATTAAAAATCAAGCAAGATATTTGAAAATATTGTTCCCATAGACATATCATTAGCGTTCGAACTTCAAGCCGTGACTAGTGTGGCCTCTTAAGGCCTATTTGTAAAAACGCTTTCCGTATATCTGCAGAAACTCCAATTTTTTTCATGCGAAATCTTGTCAAAATTGAAGGTATTAATTCTATTAAATTCAAACCTTTCTCAAGGCAGTCATTGAGACCAGGTGACGATCTTTGCTTGGCTGTAGCATCGAAGACGGGCCTTATCTTAGTAGTGCTATTCTCCTTCACAACATGCCGATGAGGTAAATAATGGCAAGGTGTCTCCATTTCACACATAGGAACTTTTTCTATGATACCTTCATTTTCCCACTCCTTTAAAATTTCGCCGTAGGCTTCATATAAATTTTCTGATCTTAATTTTTTGACAGTGGAATCTAATCTCTTCAAAGCTAAATTAAAGTTATCTGGTAAGGGAGGATGATCGTCAAGCCATAGTAAATGAACAACAAATCGATCATCTTTATCAACCACAACTGTGCTCAAAAAATGCTCTTTTGCTGCTTCATGGAGTTCTTTTGTTTTCTTCTCTGATGGGTCCAGAATTCCGAGTGAAAAGATCCACAAATCAGAAATCGCTGCATCTTTAGTCAATAGAGTTGTGACAAATAACACTGTACTTTCATGAGCATTTGAGGTAGAATTCTTACCCATGACAGTCCATCCTAACTTAGTCTCAATTGCAGCAAGCCCTGAATCTAGTAATTTGTAGCCTCCCGTCATCAGCTTCCCAGCTACATCAGCTCCCCCAGTAGCAGAAAGTTATGGTTGTGTCTGCGACAGCAATTTAGTGGGATGCAAATTGTCTGCGGGAGTAGCGTGTTACATTTTCTAATGTACAAACATATGAGTGTTAAAATAAACAGCGTTCTTACTCATTAATACCAGGGGTGATTCTGAGTAAAAAAAATTCTGAAATTCACAGCAAATTTTCCGAAAGGTTACAACAGGGGAGGGAGGAGGGACATGGAGCGAAAATCCACTACCGGCACTAATTATGTGTTTTCTTTTTGCGCACTAATTGTGTGTTTTATGAAATTTGCATTTTTTCGCGATCTTTTGACGAAATTTGCCGTTTTTTCGCAATCTTTTGACGAAATTTGCCGTTTTTTCAGGGTTGACTTTTTCCCGTCCAAAACTTGTTTTTCCCATCCCACTGGGAAAAACTGGTAAATACCGGGAAAAACTTCCAAACGACAATATGTAAGAAATATTCTGGCTTTCTGAATCTGATGTGTAAAATTAAAGACAGAAATACAGTTATTACAAATTTTCCTTGGGTTTAAAATTATTTTGTAGGAAAGGAATATAAATAAATAAGAATTATTGCATAAAGCAGAAATTCAAGAATCTGCTGTAGAGAAAATAGCTGGGAGAATTGTTACTCTCATATAAGTTGGATGGAGCAATGTCCATAATGAGCCTTTTGTAGCCAATTCCATATTTTGTAATGGAAAAAGTATGCTTCTTTCTGCAATAGATTTCGGGAAAAATAAGAAAACAAGAGAGTATTGTACAAATCTTGCTCGTGGGGCAAAAATTGCAGCAGCAGCTACATATGGATGCACTGTAAAAAGTTTCGGTTCGGATAATGAACAGAAAATGCTTACAATGAGGCAGAATCTTGAAACGGAAGATATTATACTTTTACATACGGATCTGCATCGCATTATTTAAATATTCTTGGCAAGAATGTGACTACTGATTCTGTTGTGGCTAATGTTGCCAAAATTAAAAACTTTTACTACTAACAGGACTTTTTATCTTCAAATTGTCAATAATCACGAAGATAAAATTGATAAAGAGTGCTTAGTAAATAATCTCTGTATAAAGAAGGAAAAAATATATACAACCAAATGGAACCAGTTCCAAAAGCCCTTACGAAGTTGCAACTCGATAATAATGCCAATATTGCTGATGCTTGTGAAATTTACCTAGAGCTTATTCAAAATAAAGAACTCTATACACATTTCAGCAAAGTGACATCTAACTTTGATAAAGCAATGACCCCTGTCCATTTTTTGGCACACCTGATGGAATCTGAAATATAAAGGTGAAAAGTTATCACATGATCAGCAGGAATCTGCTCGTGAATATTTACAGACTTAAATCCAAAGTACTTACAATACACAATACAATTGAAGTGAGAAGATAAACCTTTTCTGAAGACATTACAAACACTATTTCACCTGCACTGTGGTGGAAGAATTTAAGTAAAACTGGAATAGATGCAGAATTTCTCCAATTAACGGAATATCTTCAGGGATGTCCTGCATCATCAGAATCTCTGGAGTGTATTTTTTCTAATTTTTCTTTCATCCAAAACAAGATTAGAAATAAACTCTGTTTACAAAAAGCCTCTAAATTAGTATTTTGTTATATGATGCTAAAATCCAATGAGGAAGGGGCAAACGAAGAATATGAATACGATTATGATTGGTAAACGTTTGGGAATATGTGTGGTGTATAAATATTTAAATAAATGCACTCCATTGTCTGTTTTCACAGATCTTACTTTTTTTTTAAACCTTTCAAGCTATTTACTTAGAACTCATTTTTGGCATTTTTAAACATTATTTTGAATTTATATTTGTTTTTAATAATCAATTTTTCCCATGTGGGAAAAACATAGTATTTCCCAGGACGGTAAATACCAGTTTTTACCATGGTATTTACCGGGGGTGGGAAAAACCTTGCCAACCCTGCGTTTTTTCGCAATCTTTTGACGAAATTTGCCGTTTTTTCGCAATCTTTTGACGAAATTTGCCGTTTTTCGCAATCTTTTGACGAAATTTGCCGTTTTTTCGCGATCTTTTGACGAAATCTGCTGTTTTTTCGCGATCTTTTGACGAAATCTGCTGTTTTTTCGCGATCTTTTGACGAAATTTGCTGTTTTTTCGCGATCTTATGAGGAAATTTCTCATTTTTCGTGATCTTCTGACGAAATTTGCCGTTTTTTCGCGATCCTTTGACAAAAATGGGCTTTTTTTTCGCGATCCTTTACGAAATTTGCGTTTCTTCCTCGATTCTTTGACGAACTTCGTGTTTTTTCCGCGATTCTGTGACAGAAATTTGCGTTTTTTTGGCGCCCATGGGACGAAATTCACGTTTTCCCCCGAGATCTCTTGACGAAATTCGCGTTTTTACAGCGATCCTTTGGCAGAAATTTTCGTTTTTCGCGATCTTTTGACAAAATTCCGCAAATTTAATTCTGATCTTTAGACAAATTTTCTTATTTTCGTGATCATTTGATAGTAATCTGCGTTATTCGCGATTCTTTGACAGAAATTTGCGTTTTTTACTGATATTTTACAGAAATTTGCGTTTTTTCACGATCGTTTTACAGAAATTTGCATTTTTTCCGCGATTGTCCGACTAAATTTGTGTTATTTCCTTGATCCTTTAATGAAATTAAAGTTTCTTCCGTGATTTTGTGACAGAAATTTGCGTTTTTCTGGCGCCCCTGGAACGAAATTCACGTTTTTTTTTCGAGATTTTTGGATAAAATTCAAGTTTGTACAGCGATCTTTTAGCAGAAATCTAATATTTTCGAGATCTTTCGACAGAATTCCGCGTTCTTTCCGCAATCCTTTGGCAAAAATTTGCGTTTTTCCGCAATCCTTTGACATAAATTTGCGTTTTTTCGCGACCGTTTGACTAAATTTGCGTTTTCCCCACAATCGTTTGACTAAATTTGCGTTTTCCCCACAATCGTTTGACTAAATTTGCGTTTTCCCCACAATCGTTTGACTAAAGTAGCGTTCTTTCTGCGATCCTTTTACTAAATTCGCATTCTTTCCTGCGATCCTTTGACAAAATTCGTGTTTTTTCCGCGATCCTGTGACAGAAATTTGCATTTTTTCCACAACCCTGGGACGAAATTAATGTTTTTTTTTTTTTTTTTTCCCGGGCTCTTTTGACGAAATTCTCATTTTTATAACGACCCTTTGGCTATAAATTACCGGTTCTTTATACGAACGATTGTCAAAATTGATATTTTTCGACGCCCATTTGTCGAATTCGCGATATTTTTTGTCAGAATTTTCGTTTTTTTTTTTTTTTTTTTTTTTTTTTAAGGAAATAATTTTTTTTTTCAAGTTGGCAAATTTATCTGCAAGGTCCAAAATAAATCTGCGACGCACGTCGCGCGTCACGCACTTTCTGCTACCGGGTCAGCTCCTATAAAAATTTCTATAGGACCGACTTTTCGATCATGGAGATGTATACCGAATGCTTCAAGCTTTTGCATCCACTCACCTGGTCCTATTGAGGGTATAGAATTACAAATTACCTCCTGTCCAAGAGCATCAAAATGACAGTTATAATTTCCATCAAGTTTTGAAAGAGCTATATTAAAAACTTCATGAACTAAGACATCTGTAGTACTCCCTCCAAACAAGGAATGCCTCAGTTGTTCCTTTTTTATGCATTCATATCCCATTGCTTCAGCAGTACTCTTCAAAATATACGATCGTTGTGAAGCTGTATCAACTATAGCACGAGCGTTACACTTCTTATCATGACCTCGTAACGTGACCACTAATGTCTGCAAAATAACATCAGGTGATTTCGAAAAATTAGCAAGGACCTCATCTTGTTTAATAGATAATTCATCATTTTTCGCAGTGTTAACATTATCTTGTTGTTTTGAGAAACTTCTACATAAAAGTAAGTGGTGTCTTTTCCCACAAAGTAAACAACCAGCTTTTATTCTGCACTTAGCTACGACATGACCTTTCCTCAAACATAAAAAACAAGAGTGTGCCTTCTCAACTACAGCTTGTCTTTCAACTAATGGCATCTTACGTGCTTTAAAACAGTCGTTTGATTTATGCATGCCTGAACAAAATATACACATACTCTGTGTTTCATTTGACGCAGCAATTAATGTAGCTGCCGTTGCTCTGGAATTAGACTGTTCACATTTAAAAGGTGTGCGCGTAACTTTTGATGTCGATTTTGCATACCAGTATCAAAACATCTACTTGCTATGCATACACGTTCTTCACCCTCAATTTCATCAAGTAGAAATAACAGCAAATTATCTAAATCTGTACGATGTAAAGAGTCCGTGCTAATTTCTTGTAGCGTAAGATTTTCGCTATCAGTTGTACTATTTTTATTCCTGCGGTGTTAAGCTCTAAATCTTTCCCATACACGAAGTATTTCATCAGGCAATGAGGATTCTACCAAAGGATAGAGCATTGCAGCATACTTATCCCTAGCCATACCAAGAACTTCCAACGCACGCAATTTTGACTCTAAGCTATCATACAGTTTACGTAAAGAACATTTTTGATTTGAGTTCTTCCTCAGCACTAGAGAAAGAAGATCCCTGACATAAACTTCAATTAGTAGATCTTCCCTACCGAAACGGGAATGAAGTTGTTTCAAAGCTTTATCATAACTTTCAGCGCCAGGAGGAAAGCTTTTAACCAGTTCATCGGCAACTGATCCTTTTTCCATAGCTTGGGACAAATAAGCGAATTTATCGTGTTTATCTAAATTGGGATCTTTGTCAATTTTTTGAAACTGTCCCCAAAATCCTAACCAATTTTTAATATTTCCGTCAAATACGGGCAGTTGTATTTTAGGATAATTCAATAACTTGTTTTGCGGAGATTCACCTATTACAGAATTTTCTTTCTCTGATTGTATAAGTTTAAATAATTTCTGCTCTAAAATTCGCCATTTATCAATGTAAGCCTCGGACTTTTCAATTTCCTGCTCAGTTAAATCGGCTGTTGAATTATCAAATTGCTCTTGCCTAATGGCATACTCGGTTTCTAGCATAAATTTTGCTTTATCTTCAATTAATCTTAAATGAACAATTTTTTCGTCTGCCGATAGTTCAGCTTCCTTTTTAGAATATTCATTACATGCTTTTGTAAAAAGCCTTCTATTACTTTTACGAATATTTTTCAATTTATCCATGATAAACAAACAAAAGTTGCTTACCTCGCAGTTAGAAGTCCTGTTAGCGGACGCCAAATGTTCGATCACGTACTTGAAAATTGCTCAGTTTAATGTCCGTGATTTAGGAACTACTCAAAAAACTCGTTAATGACTTCAAAACATTGCAACTATGTTCATTTGTAGGATAAATTCACACTCATCACTCTAAATACTTATATAAAAGTAAAGAAAACACTTTTTCACACTCAAAAAAATATAGAACAGCCTATCAACAAAAACATTTATTAACTTAACTTCAAAAACTAAACACACTCGTTGCCACATACGTTTACCGAAAAACATATTCTCAATTTTAAAATGTGACATTGATTAAATCATACACCATGGAGGTAAGCCAAAATTTAGTTAGATATTCCAAAAGGTAGGAAAATAAGAATAAATTAATGGAATACCTAACAATTAGGAGAAAAACTATACATAGGAACTTAAACATTTTTAGATCATTTTATACATTGGAATTTCCAGATGTGCAGACTGCAATTATCTTTTTAATTTGACTCATTTTTTGAAAATTTATTTCCATTTTAAATTCAAATTTTCAGCATTTCGAGAGATATTTTTTACACATTTTAGAAAAGGGCAATTATTTTAAACTGTTGCCAATTTTAAAAACAGCGCAAAGAATAATATTTTCTTCAAATAAAAAATTTATTTACACGTGGCTATTATAAACAGAAAAAAAACTTTCAAATTAGAATTAAGTGATTACGTGTTAAAAATCAGAAAAATATTGATAATTACATCATAAAAACTACAGTTACACGTGAATTTTAAAAGGGAAAGAAAATTTTTAAATACTAAATTCATTATTGTGCGTTAAAAGTCACAAATGAAGGAAATTACGTCATATTTAAAAAGGCCAAATAAATAAAAGTTGGCAAAAAACTTTAAATTAAAAAATATATTTGCACGAGACGTTTATTTCATATTTTGAGATAATATTTTCAACTATTATCATGAATTCTAAGACAGCGCAAATAATATTTCCTTTCTAACAATAAAAGAATTTTCATGTGAATATTAAAAAGAGAAAGGAAACTTTGGTGAAAATTACGTCAGATCTAAAACGATTACATTTAAAAGAACTTTCTCATGGCGTTAAAAATTACCGAGAGACAAAGACTGTGTACTTAATTCATTTTACATTACACTAGATTAATATTAACACAATTATTCTAATTGGTAAACAAATCATATTAGATGTAAATTTCCAACTGGGCGAAAAATGTCCGGACCAGGATTCGAACCCGGGACTTCCTGGCTGAAGCCGCCAATGCTCTGCCATCTGAGCTACCCCGGACGATTCTGGTCGAACTTTTTCACCCAGCTAACCTTGATGATTACAGCATCTGGGTCATCAAGGTTAGCTCGGTGAAAAAGTTCGACCAGAATCGTCCGTGGTAGCTCAGATGGCAGAGCACTGGCGTCTTCAGCCAGGAGGTCCCGGGTTCGAATCCTGGTCCGGACATTTTTCGCCCAGTTGGAAATTTACATCTAATAACATTTTACATTAGCTTACTTTCAAAATTTTAACTAATTTTTAACACTTTCCAACAAAGTTGAGAAGTGTTATTGATTTCAGTTTGTCTGTTCGCGCTCTAACTCTCGTAAATATACTCGGATCGCACTGAAATTTTTGGTTATTGACGTTTAACCTAGCATGAACCCTATTTCAAATGAAGTTTGTAGCATGTTTAGTTCATTTACAGGGACAGTCAAAAGTATTCCGTTACATTACGGCCAATGGGAAAAAATCATTTCAAATGAATTTTAAAGATGTTACACCCTTTCAAACATAATAAAAAATATATGCATTTACGAAGTGCACTAAAATATGCAGAATATTCTGTATACAAAACATTTCAGACAAGTATTTTCTATCCGAATTACTGTATATTAGCGGCGATGGTAGGGAATGCATTTTTAATTATGATATGCGCTTTTAAGTTTCACTATATTTATGCATACTATATGGTGTGTGTAAATGTTATAGTTGATATATAGGGCTACGCAAAAGAATTCGTAAAGGTTACTGAGTATGACCGTAAATTGCTCAAAGGTGGATTTAAAATGTGTTATGCTGAACTGCATGTAGTTTTCTATGAAATGCTTGTAGAATATAGATAAAATGATATACAGGGCCACGCAAAGAATTGGATACATGGCCGCCTATAGATGATAAATTCTGGAAATGCGATTTCAGTAGTTTTAAGAGTGATTTAGTTTGAATTAAAGTTTAGCTAAATAGTGGCGTGTAATAAAGGAACTAGGTAAACAACAGGGCTGTACAAAAGTATTGAAGTATGTTTCCATCTATTAGTCTAAATTGCTGAAAGAGAAATTTCAACCTGTTATGCGTTTTCTTGATAAACTAAATTTTCTATTATATAGTATATATATCAGCCTACAGATCAAATACACGGCTGTTCGGAAGAATTGGAATAAATATTTGGCTATGGACGGTAACTGCTGAAATCAGTTTTTTAAATGTTTAGTTAGTTATCTTATTTACCTTACGAAGTTTTGTTAAAACTTTCAGGGAGTGTTGGAAAGTGTTTCATAATCTATGCCGTACGGATGATTTTTCTTTCTTGTTTTTAATCAAAGACGAAAACAGCCATTGTATCTCTTAGCAGCGGCTGATTTCGTCTTAAAAATCTCCATTCAAAGGAAAATGAATGAAAACCCGTTTACAGGAAGACCGTCACTGTTTTTTAAAATTATAATTCAAACTTTTTAAGAACGATGAAATTAGCATGCTTTTAGATTCTGGGGTGTCTGAACGGGGGTTGGCGAGCGTAGCTCGTAGGGGGCACAGCCCCCTAGTCTGTCATATATACAAACGTAAATACTGTCGATATATCCTTACCAACTGAATTGGATATGTTGACTTGGTAGGGGAACGTAGATGGGTGAACCCCCCCCCCCCCTCTGAAACCATATTTTTTATCTGATTATAGGCCACAGATCAACTCCTCGAAATAAAATTATCTTCGCGCTACTGATGTGGCCCTCGACAACCCAGATATTTTTGTAAGTGGCCCTTCTCTTAAAAAGGTTGTGCACCCCTAATTTATAGAATGTATAACATAATGTAATATGCAAAAATCTAGTTAAGCTTAAAAACACATACCACAACTAAAAACGCACTTCCAGCCATTATCGCTCAGTATTGGAACCAAAATACTCTGTGTGTCCCTGTAAATGAACGATCAATGTTATACACACCATATTCTACAGTAAGTATCTTATAGTGCACCTCAGTGATAAATATCAATCTGAATGTGTTTGAAATAGCCTTAGCATCACTTAAATACACTGCAAACGATTTTTCCTATAGATCACAATGTAACGAAGTTATTTTGAATTTCCCTGTAAACGAACTATAAAGGCTACAAACTTCATTTTCAATACCGAACATGCCACAGATATCCTTTATAACATAATATATAAATTACATTGCAATCAGAGGTACACGAGTTAGAGCACGGACAGACGGCCACACAAACCGAATTCAAATACTTTCAACTATGTTGTAAAGTGTTAAAAAGCATACATAACAAACATTGATGTAATCGATAATTGGGTCCCCAACGTATTTAAATATATAGGAGTGAAAAAAACAAAATGACATTCTTCTCATGGCTAGGTTACTAGAGAGCAGTTCGGGCTCTTTTTTTTTCGGGAGCCCGATGATTCGGAATCGAAACACAAAAATGTTTGTGTTATCAAAACACGGGTCCAAGCCCGATACTGGAAGTATGCAGTAGAAAATTGTTAACTTTTAAAAATTGTTTTGATATTAATTTTCTCATTTATAAATCTCTTCTTACATGGAGATAATAAATATAGAGAGCATTAATTATATATACTCCCAGTGCTTAATTTGCGCCGGAGCTCAGTTCCAGTGCTTCTTTGCTTTCAGTGATTATTTAAATATAGGTCGGAATTGACCGGCGCTCATAAATACTAAGCTCCGGAGTCCTGCGGAAAAGCGCTTTCGAGATACCGAAACCTAAATTACCTTTTCCTCCCATCTCCAATCCTTTGTGTTCTTTACTACCAAAGCGCTTACATATGTGATGTAGCGTGTCGCACATGTAGGAGCCTCCCTCTATCTACGCTCGCAAATGTAGACCCACTGGTTTTCAAACGGCGACGAGGAATGCTAAAATTAACCGCAACCGTATCTGCCGTTTTTTAGCGTAGTTGTGTTATGTTTGCTCGCTGCTCTTTGTTCGTGTTTGTAAAATATTCTTATAGATCAACTTATTAACTCCACCCGGTGCTTAATTTGCACTCAAGCTGATAGGTACGCAGCTCCAGTACTTCTTTATTGTTAGTGACCAAATTTGTAAAAGTCGCAATACTTTTTCTTAATATTATTCTACAACCATGGCATAAAGACATGAGTTCTGTTATCCAGTCATTCTCGAAGAGGGCTTCAAACAGAAAGCGAAGATAGACAAGGGATATCCAGGGCCAGACAAGGGATATTCAGGGCCCGACTAGCAAGTTTCTGTGCCCAGGGCACTTTCAATTTTTCGTGCCCCCTTAGACTGATTGATTTACAAATACTAGTTTTTTTACATATTACACTATTCAAAAAGTGACAACTTAAAAAAATTGAGTTTTCTGGAAAATTGAAAAATGGTTCTAGGTATAATTTTTTTTTCTCTCTATTATTTATTGAAATATGCTTTTAATCATATATTGGGATATATTTTTGTCATTTCATTGTATTAATATATCAAATATCACATTTTTCACAATTATGATTTTTTTAATGGAAATTTAGATGGAATTCTGAAGAATTTTGTGCCCCTCAGAAATTTCGTGCCCTGGGAATAAGCCCCGGGTGCCCTTGCGATAGTCAGGGCCTGGGGATACCCCCCGGGTTTCTTTATGTTACTATACAGAACACTGGCCGTGTAAAGTCTAATCACGCAGAATATTTCCTCTTATTATTCGATAAATATTCGACGAATATACGATATACGAAATACGAATATACGGCATATATAAAGACATGTACGATTAAGACATGTACGATTCCTCTTATTATTCGACGAAAATGCCGTAAAATTTTTATGATCATTTTGTAGAGGTAAAAAATAGTGTGGAAATATCTCTGGTATCGTACAAAATCAAAAGAGTAAAAAAAAAAAAAAAAAAAAAAAAAAAAAAATTCCAATTATTTGAAAAATTTTCCCAATTGTAAAATATAAAACGCTGCTTCATTATTTAACTAAAGAACCTTTTACACAGACCATTGAAAAATTTTGTGTATGAGTTTCAAATTATATTTTTATTTTATTTTTTTACATGATACATGGAACACGATTAACAGTGCATAAATGGAAGTTTTAAGTCATGGTTAACAAGAGACGTTCATTAAAAATAAATAAATAATAATAATAATTTGATTTTAAAATTTATGTGAAACATTTATTTACTTTATTTTCAATAGAGATGCCCAAGCTGATGTCACGAACGGTTATTTGCTGCTGCTGTAGGACAGCTACTGAAATTTTTATCATTGTTTTTAACACTTTCCAACAAAGTTGAAAAGTGTTTATGGCTTCGGTTTGTCTGGCCGTCTGTCCGCACTCTAATTCTCGTAAATATACTGGGAGTTCCGTTACATTACGACCAATGGGGAAAAAATCGTTTCAAATGATTTTAATGATGTTATACCCTTTCAAACATAAGAAAATTAATATGCATTTATGAAGTGCACTACAATATGCGGTGCAAAAAATAGTTATTATTCATTTATAGGGCCACACAAAAGAATTCCGTTACATAATGCTATTGGGGTAGGGGAATTGTTTGCGGGGTATTTTAATTATGTTAAACTATTTCATATATAATGAAATCGATATACGTCGCTGAGGTTTACTATAAGTTATTTAATGTATAATACGATGTGCATAGCATTTACAGGGGCACACAAAAGATTTCAGATACTATATTGTATCCGAAGTAACTGTATATTAGCGATGATTGCTTGAAATGTATTTTCAATTATGATATGCGCTTTTAAGTTTCACTATATTTATTCATACTATATGATGTGTATAAATGCTATAGTTCATATAGAGGCCTACACAAAAGAATTCGTAAAGGTTACTGAGTATGAGTGTAAATTGCTTAAAGATGGTTTTTAAATGAGTTATGCATTTTTACGCTGAACTGCATTTAGTTTACTAAGAAATGTTTGTAGAATATAGATAAAATGATATACAGGGCCGCTCAAAGAATTGGATACATGGCCGTTTATGATTGATAATTTCTAAAAATGTGATTTCAGTAGTTTTAAGAGTGTTTTAGTTTGAATTAAATTTTAGCTAAATAGTGGCGTGTAATAAAGGTACTAGGTAAACTACAGGCTGTACAAAAATATTCAAGTAGGTTTCCATCTATTAGTATAAAATGCTGAAAGAGAAATTTCAACTTGTTATGTGTTTTCTTGCTAAATTAAATTTTCCCATTATATAGTATATATATCAACCTACAGATCAAATACAGGGCTGCTCAAAAGAATTGGAATACATATATGACTATGGACAGTAACTGCTGAAATCAGTTTTAAAATGTTTTATGCGTTTTCTAAAATGTTTACTTAGTTATCTTATTTCCCTAAATAACGAAGTTTTTTTTAAAGTATTCAGGAAATGTTGGCAAGTGTTTCATAATCTATGCTTAACGCATGATTTTTCTTTCTTGTTTTCCTAGTTGTGTGCCATAGAGCTATGTAAGCTTTTCAATGTTGCTACAGTAAAAGTCACATGATGTGCCCAACTGTATATAGGGGAGAGGGGGCACATGTGAACATGGGGTACATGTGAACAGTACATATTTCACTCAGTTAATTCTAAATAAAAAATTTCAAAAGATTACCAATAGATGGTAGTATTGGTAAAAAAAAAGTCTAAGATTTATTTCGATTTCATTTGAACGGAATCTAATTTTTTAGGGTGTTTTAAGTATCACATTGTATGAATTTTATTTTTATTTTTTAATCTTCAATTGGCTTAACTAATTTGTTACAAAAATTTAACATTAAATGTAGAACTAATTGAATGAAAGATCTTAATATCTGTCCCTTCTCGGGCTTAAACAATGTAGGAAATAAATTTTGTTTTTTTTAATTTGTTCTTCAAATTATGTTTTTGTTTAATATGTCAAGTTTTTTAATAACTACTGCATTCAGACGAACTCATTTCAAAATTAATAGAGGGTATCATCATCAGGCTTTGATGTATGCGGCATTGCATCACAAGCAGTTTACCAATGTATAATTCAAAATATTTCACCACTGTAGTAACGCAGGTTGTTGTAGTTTGGATAAAAACTTCCAATCTGAACGTAAAAAATCTATAATCAAAACATAAAAAAATAACTTCACTTAAATTTAGATACCCTATTTCCCACTCAGGAACACTATGAATGCAAAAATAAATTGTGTTGAATCCTTATTGCTAATATTTAACAATATTATAGCTGTGATACAGTAAAAAATAAAAGTTTTACTTAAATTTTGTTACTTTATTCTCTCCCAAGGGGTAATGTAAACACATCAGAAAATTATTACCTAAGTTTAACTTGGGGTATAAATAGTTCACATCTCGGAAAAAAATACATTTTAAAATTTAAGTTATGTAGTTTCTCACTAAGTTCGCTACCTGCGTAAAAATAGCTATCCATTTGAAACTTTTTACTAAAGCAGAAACTTGACCATCAAAGTAAAAACTTATTCTTAAAATATCCCTCTGATTTCCACTATGACGCCATATTCACCTCTTTAATTCTTGAAAAAAAAAAATTAGTTCAATTTAATATTTCACGTGGAATAAATGTTTCAACTAAAAAGAAATAAATTATTATTACGGCTTTTGAAATTTTTGCAACAATGAAAAAAAAAAGTTACATTTTCTATGAAAAATGTCCGTTGATTCTCAATGAAAAAAAGAGAAATTTGGAATTATTAAGAAAAATATTTGAATAATGTAAAAAAAAAAATTGGCCCATGTTTCTCTCTGGGTTATAATTCACCCATATGCAAAAGCATTTTACCATTCGTTTTGACCCAGGCAAACGTTTTTACACTTTAAATTTATAATATCATTAGAATTCGCAAAGAAAAAAAAATGAGTGGCATCAGGGACAAAAAGGTGGGAAGAAAAAATGAAAAAGTTATGATCTCCATAGGCTTTTCTATGTTAAATTAACATTGAGAAGAGACACTGGAAATAAATAAGTATTGCTCTGCCGCGCGATACTTAAATTAAAATATTTTACATTAAAATACAATTATATAAGTTATTTTAATAATTTCTTAGAAATGTGTGAAAAATACTTAACACTGAAGATTCTTTAGTTAAGGCTGCAGAATACAGAGACTTCTGTAAGGAATTTTTTATTAATTCTACTTTTATGGGTTGTTGAATGATGTAGCAAGAACACAAGTCATGCGATAACAGAAAACCACCGTACGTATCGTAAGCAACGGAACCACAATGATTGTTTACAATTTTAGCCATAGATGGCAGCAGCAAATACGAGCGAGAAAGGTCACATGACCGTGAATCGGCGATTCTTACGTCTACATATTTGTTTATGTTCTGTTTCTGGCTAGAAATTTTCATAAAGATCCAAATTGTCTGTCTGATAGATTTTGAGGAAATGACCAGTAGATTTGGTTAGCTTTATTACCACTATAGTAAGTAAACTTTGATATTATGTTTGTAGTCTTGTTAAACCAGTTGCAAATTTAGTTAGTACGCATGAACTTCGTTTCATATCGATATATGTATTATTCAATTTTAAAAGAATGATATACTTTATGTATATTTTAGTTTAGTTTAACCGATATATATATATTATTATTTAGCGTTTGACCTTTATATATTTAATTAAAAAATGCAAAATTGCAGGTATTTGTTTCGCAACTGTTCAAAACGATTAAAGTTCCGAAGAATTTTTCTGCTGTTATTGCTTTAAAATATTTAACGAATAATCTCTTTTCTAACGTTTATCTGCAGCTGATTACAGTTTATCAGCTTGGAATGTCAGATTATTTTTGAAACATTAAATATATCTACAAAGAAGATTTTTAAAAATGGGCTTCATCCAGTTTGCGGTTATTTAAATCTTAGTCTGATTATTAGTGTCAATAACATGAAAAAAATGGTTTTGTTATGGCTGACCCTTCTTTTGAGCGACGCCACTTAAATAAAATGGATAATTTCAGTAACATGCTATCATTGAAGTAGGTACATAAGCTAATAAAAACAATCGCCGGAATAAAGCTGTTCGTTACTAAAAGTACCTAACTACACTCAATGCAATAGGTACCAAACATTTATTTACAGAGATTTTATAAGTAAATGCCCGAAAAACAGGCTTAACACTGAGTATTAGTTTAGTAAATACTTTGAATTGCATAATCCTTTAAGATCTGACCTACGCAATTGTGTAAAGGATCCTAAAGAAAAAGAAAAAACATTCTCTCTTTTTGTGCGATTTAAAGTCGAGCTTGCCCCCACAGAATTGCGCAGATCCTCCGTTGCCATAACCTGACTGAGTATTTTTAAAAAATATTTTTTTCAATCAAATATGATCCTATTATTTTGTGGAAACCACCAAAACTTTTCATTTCTACCAAAAATCTTCCAGTTCTAAAAAAATATCTGCATGCAAATTCTGATATGATGCAAAATGATTCTGTATGGGATATATTCGAGTGTTTCAAAAAGATTGAAACATGCTTTATTTTTTATCTGTTAAAGATACGAAGACAATGTAATTTGTAAAAGTGCCTATGATAAGATAGAAATTAAGATTATTTTGATGAAATCCTGCCATTAATTTTCAAAAAGTTACTTTTAATTTTTATACAATCTCTGAGTTGTACAAGTTATGATATTTAGAAACATACTCTATACTTTGACCATTAAAGCAGTAAAAAAATCCATTCCTTTGCAAACAGATTATGACACTTTGAATTTTATGAAATTTTCAAGCTTTCCAGCACTAAAAAAGTCTTTCCATTTTTAGTATACCTGAAATTGAAATATCTGATGTTTTATAAAACTCAATGTATCATAACTCTGTGAATATTGTTCACAGAAGAATGGATTTTTTACCGCATTACTTACCAAAGTACGGGGAATTTTTTCTAAATATTACTTATAGGATCCAGGTACCACATATAAAAATTTATAACTATTTGAGAATTATTCAATAGGTTTAATTAACAAATCATAACAATGTTATATTTTGAATATTTTTTTGGTGTTATATTACTAAAATTACTGAAGTAAATTGTTCTAAATGTAGCGTAAGTTACCATGAAATGACCCAAAAGTGCCAAACTCTATTACAGCTGTGTGTCTAATGACGATACAACAGTTTAGTGTTTTTAAAACTTAAGCATAAATTAGTGAATTGATTTTAAGTCATTTTTCTATTAGTCAGTCGCAGGTGATAAATCGCTAAATATTCTATATGGTTATAACTGGAGATTGACCAAAAATTCATTTTCGTTCCAAAATCAGAGTTTTGCCGAAAATGCAACTGAAAATTTGGCCGGACTGAAACTATCAGCATTCCAAAAATCTCATTTACTTCTTCAGAAATTTTCAACATTACTCATTGATTTGAGCTTTATTGGCTCAAATGAAACTATTTATTGCTACGAACTTCATTGTTCATAATTTTCAGTCATGACTGACTCAAGACGTGAATGCAAATTATAAAGCAAGCAATGCATAACTAAACTTTTTCATGTGCTCATTAAAAACTGCAGACATAACAGTAATAGAAAATTTTCAGTTTGAAACCACAGAAAGTGTTTCGAATACTCTTTGAGAAAGTTTTAGTATAACAGTTACTAATCATTATAAAAGGTAAATCGAGGTGTGTATACATAAAACTAAAATATATTTTAATTAAATGAAATTCATATAATTAGAAAATCTTTCTGTGTCGTCGATGACTTAATTATGTTTTATTTTATATGAAAATAAAAAGTTTTGGGTGTAAGTCACAGAGAGCCAATTTGGGTCACACGCATAATTAATTAATAATTACATATTTAATAAATATGTATAGTTAATAATTATGTATATTTATGTATCTAGTATTACTTTAGTGCATACAATTTAATTACTTTTAAAAAATTTTTTGGACATTTTTGTTTTCGGCCATAAATAAGATCACTGAAATTCGGTTTCGGCCTTAAAAACCTGTTTCGGTCGATCCTTAGTTATAACTGTTCAGGAGTTACAAGAATGGAGTTAATTATGCACCAAACAACTTGTCAAAATATGCGAAATGGCTGTGAAACTGCAGGAACAATAATAAAAAACTGCAACAAATAAAGTCATTGCATTTTAAGCACTAAAAAGTAGAAAAAATATAAAGAGCAATAATTTTAAAATATGCTTTATCAATAGTTTGATGTTAATTAAATTATGATTATGCGTTGAGAAAACAATTCAGAAAATTTGAATAAATAGTTAAATATTTTGAAAAAGAAACTGAGCAAAAAAAATTATTATTCACACTTTTTACTAAGTGTAAATCAAACTGGTGAATTTTCAATAATTGGCTCCATGCCATATTAACATATTGTAAAATTTTTGGAACCACATGTATTACAGCCATGAATTTAGGTGTGGTTTTTAAGATAAATATTGAATGATTTTAAAGAGTTAAAAAAACTTTTTTTACTTTTTAATGCATTTGTTTAACCATTAACATTTTACACCTATAATTTCATTTTATTAGATAAGCAGCATTTATTGATGAGAAATTTGTTGTATTAAATATCATTTTAGGTACATTTTTATTATAGTATTTTACACTGTCTAAAAGCAGTTTAATGTTAAATGCTTATAAAGTGTAACTTTTCAAATCATGTACTTTGGAAAATGTTATTTCAAATATTAATTAGTTTAATATTTAATTATGTATTCTTATGTTTTTAATACTTGCAAAGGCAAAATCAGCTTAGCTCGCCATTTTTGGAAAATATACTTCATTATGATTATCTGAAAATATTTTAAAAATTAAACTCATTCTCCTTTAAAAAGAAAAATTCTATGGTTTATTCATTATTTTATCTAAAAGTTAGAAACTTTCATCTTTTATAAAAGTCATCACATTGCATATATTTGTGTAAGAATTTGAATTCATATACTTGAGAAGTTTGAAATTAAAATTAGAGAATTTTGTACATTCTTTATTTATGGGAAGTTCATGTAGTAGAAAAGTTTCTCTGATGATCAAAATTTACAGATTTTATTTTAGAACTACCACATGATTTCACTGAATTGTAGATTTTTGAATTGTTGAACTATTGCATTCTTTTTCTAAACAGAGTGGACAAAATACTATTAACACTCCAGCTACACAACATTATTACTGTGATGAACCTTCTTGTTGTACTCTGCTTGGATCTTGGTTGTAGAGCATACGAATATGCTTTTTAGAATAATCCTGGGTTGTAATCAGTGTTGTAAAAAACCCAGCCCGGGCGGGTACCTGGGCAGCTACCCACTACAACCCTTAAGTTTGTGAAAAACCCGGTTTTTTTAAAAATAAAAAACAGACCTGCCAACCTTTGAAAATGAGAAATCGTAGCACACAAAATTAAAATTAATCTGGAGGTTTTTTGTTTGGTTTTTAGTGTTTCGAAGCCATCATTTGACATTCGTAAAAGGAATAAGGTTTCAGTCTTTGAACTCAATAAGTACTCACTGAGTACTAATTGAACTCAAGTAATTTTTTTCCTCTGAAAAATTTTATACGAATTTTAGAGTTTGGTCTCGTTTCACAGCGTTTTTTTTTTTACATTTATAAAATGAGCCTGGTTCCAACTTTTTAACATTTTGACGAAATTAGCGATTTTTTCCCACGATTATTTTAGGATATTCACAAAATTTTGAATTTCGTCAAAAGTTCATGGTAAAAAGTGCAGATTTCAACAAAGAATCGTGATGGGAAAATGTGAATTACGATTATGGGAAATTTTTCTTTGTCCCACAATTGTAATTCACATTTTTCTATCACGATTCTTTGTTGAAATCCACACTTTCTACCATGAACTTTTGACGAAATTAGCATATTTTACCACAATCCTTTGACGAATTTTGCCTTTTTTACCACGATCCTTTGACGAAGTTAGTGTTTTCTTTCTGCGATATTTTGATAAAATTCACATTTTTACCACGATCCTTTGACGAAATTTATTTTCTTCTGTGACCAATTGACGAAATTAATTTTTTTTTACACGGTCATTTGTCGAAATTCACAATAGTTTATCGCAACCGATCGACAAAATTTTTGATATCTTTTCGCGACCAATTAACAAAATTCACTACTCGTTTCCACAACCTTTTGACAAAATTTGCAATATTTTTTCCTCGATGATTTATCGAAATTTGTATTTTTTTGCGCAATCTTTTGACGAATTCGCAATTTCTTTCTGAACTCTTAACGAAATTAGTGATTTTATTCAGCGACCTATTGAAAATAATCACTAATTGTTTCTGAGATCTTTGACAAAGCACCCGATATTTTTACACGATCGTTTGAAGAAATTATCATTTTTTTCTGCGATCTATACACAAATTAATTTGGGGAAATTCCGTAAAAGAAAAGAAATTCGCGGGCTTCCAAGAAATTTTGAAATATAATCACAGGAGAATCATAGGTCTGGGAAGAATGTACAAGGGGAAATACTGTTAGACTTTCCTACTGCAGGACTTTCCTTTTCCGCATGCAAATCGTGCGATTTTGCACACTATTTTAAATCTTGCCCCACTCCAGAAATTCTTAAAATGGCACCCCTGTTTCTAAGGAAGGGAATTCCTGTATAAATATTTACAGAAACACGATTCACTCGTGGTTAATACACATAAAGAGGTTTTATGTTAAGAAGATTGTTTTTCAGCCCAGATTTTTTTCCCATGAGCATTTTTTAATGTCTTTTAATAACTTTCGGACTAATGACCAATTTTTTAAAACTTTCGGAAATGAATACTTTGATATTTTGGAAACTTTGGAACTGAATTACTCCTGAAAAATATGTTGCGCGGGATAAAAATCGAAACTAGAAACAAAAAATGCCTTTGTGGTTTTTGAAAAAAATCATAGCTTAAGACCGACTTTCGTAACATTGTAGTGTATAGGTCCAACTCGTAGCAACTACGATTTTTTCGTAGCAGTTGGCAGGTCTGAAAAAACCCAGCCCGGGTGGGTATCTGGGCAGGTACCCGAGCAGCTACCCAGTACAACCCTGGTTGTAATGCACTGGAATTGGTTGTGTTGTAGCTATTACTTTGTTGCGTATAAGGGACAGGGCCGTGCAAAGTAGAGTGCAGTCACCTCGGGCACGAAAATTGAGGGGACGCCAAATTTATAATACTACAAACCTCTTTTTTTTCTTCTGTTTTGTAAAAAAAAGAAAAATGTATACTTACATATTGGAATTTTTTTCCCAATGGAAGTAGGGGAGAGGGGGACAGCTTTGAACATTTTTATAAAATAATCCACATATTTCGTACTTGAATTTTATTTATTGAATTTTAAATATTTCGTGAGAGAAAGGATGCAATTCTGCATCATATGAAATAAAAAATTACAGTTTTTCAGATAAATTAAATATGTTGTGAGGCTTTAAAAAGCTGAAAGTTTTCTGTTCAAACCTGCCTCATGTAGTGGTACTTTTGAACAAGCTAGAGGCACCTTTGAACAAATAAAATATAAAAATATTAACAGTTTTCATTAAAAACTGCGTATCTTTCCAAAATATAAAATAAGAATAAATTACACAATTACATTTAACTGAAATTACTATTTTCTTTATTATTTAACCAAATTTGTATCCATCAAAGCACATTGTTGAGACAGAACGGAGGATTCCTCCAATTATGTTTAATTGTGGCAACTTTTTTGTATAATATCCTTAAAATCCACCAAATTGATATCTGATGCCTCTGGAAAATATATCGTATGTTCTTTTTTACAAAGAAACCTGACAATAAGCAATTTAATCTGACCAATGTAATGAAAAGTTCTTTTTGCATTAAATTGAATTGAAATGAAATCATTTTCATTCAAATTGTTATAGAAAATGGATAAAACTCTGTTTTATTGAATCCATAAATAATTTTTTTTACCATTGTAAATGAGACAGTATAGGGTTTGTTAGACAAATCTGCTAAATCATGAATTATTGTATATGTCCTGAATTTGCCTGTAGTTGAAGTCCTGCATCAGTACAACTTTCATATTAAGTATAATAACACTTAATTAATCTCTTAATTTTCATATTAAAAAAAATATTCAACAATAATAATGTAGATACATCTATAACTCTTTACTTCATAATTTTAATTGTTCAATGGTGCCCCAACTTTCCCGTTCAATGGTGTCCCATCACATGGAGTTTAGCATTACAAGTATTTACTCAATTAGGTTTGAGAATTTGAATAAAACAAACCTTATAAGTTAAAACTAACATCTTTATTTTGGTATTAAATAGTAAATTATAATTTTAGGGATACAAGATTATCAACAAAAAGCTTACAACTTTATTCTGTTAAGTTTAGATACAAGAAAGCAAAATATACATATCTTGCTTAGACAGTAGTGTGCACACAAAATTGTAAAGCTTTGTATTCTTGTTACATTGAAGCAGTAGTACTGTGCTGCCGTATATATTTAAAAAATATAATTAATTTTAAGGAAAATATTTACATTGTTCAAAGGTACCCTACTCTCCCCTGCGTACATTTTTCGTTTCAAAGTTATTGCATTGTCCTTTACTCTACACCAAAATACAAATTTACGCATAAGGACTTCTTTCTTTTCAAAACTTGTTTTGGGTCTTTGTCTTAATCTCTTTAGTTAACATTCTCTTTGCTGAGTCTTGTGACAAGAACATATACTACTCTCAAAATAGCTTGGGGTTTCTTTCTTGGAATATAAAAGGGTTCCAAACTGTTATATTGTACTGTTAGATACATTTTTTCTACACCCATTTTCCAGATCCCCTTTACCTAAATATAAGTACAATTTTCTCTTATGTTATTTAGTTTTTTTTAATTTCTGAATTAAAATTAAACCTAAAGTTTCAAAACAAACATGAAATATGTATTCAGTAAAATTTGTTTCTGTTGTTTTCAATTTTGTGACACCTGCCACAAAGAAAAGTTTGGAAAGTGAGGGGGGGGGGGGGGGAGTGTGCCAAATTAAAATTTTGCCCCGGGCGCAGTTTTCTCTTCGCACGCTGCTGATAAGGAGTGTCTTCTCTTTTATTAACAAAGGATTTCTACCCCCTATTATGCTTAAGTCTTTTGTCTTAGCTGCTATTCTTTGATGACTCGATAATCTGTTATACATGAAAAGGCAAAAAACTTAGTGGTTTCAGATATACTGGAATCGGCGTTTCTGGTGCCTACAATCATGCAGTGTTCAAAGTCACTGAAATCCCTTGTTTTCCCCCCATGAACAGGCGAATTGCTACATTCACTTATCTACATTCAGATTTGCAATTTGTTTCTTATTACAGACCCCCCCCCCCCAAAAAAAAAGTACTTTAAAATAAGTTATGAGTGACTACTACAAGTGAAATACAAAACATAAAATTTATTGAGCAAAAAATTAATATTGCAAAAAGAACGTGATAAAGAAAAAAGCAGTCTTAGTGAAACTGAAATTCATTAATATACACAGAGTGAAACAGCACCGAAAACTGGCGATATGAAACTATTAAAATAATAATAAAGCTTTGTAAAAAAATCACCATAAAATAAAACAAAACATAGGACGTGTTTCAAGCTAAAAATATTAACAGCTCGTTAGCAGCTACAGTAAACACGTGTCCGAAAGGGGACAAGGTAAAAAAATACACAGAGTGGTTAAAATATTCGCTGATGGACATCCTGCAGGAGGGAGAAATTTCCTTTAAGTTCGATCTAATCTCCTTATCTCCATTTCATTGTTGAATCTCTGTCTTTTTGTTAAAAACCATATTTTATTGCTTTAGAATGAAAGGGCCACTTTTCCTTTCTAAACGCTGCTTCTGACCAGGGGAAAACTATCAGTAAATCTGATTTATTACACTAAAAAGAACTTCTGAAAACACCATAAAAATTTTAATAAGTGTACAAGGCTTTTCAAAAGAACTAGTCTTTGTTCATCAGGCACAGTGAACACATCCTACTACTTTGAAAACAGCAGCAAGACTGCTGTTTCATATACTGTCTTGCTGCTGTTTTCAAAGTAGTAGGATGTGTTCTCTGCACCTGATGAAGAAAGACTAGTTCTTTTGAAAGGCCTTGTGCATTTATTAATTTTTTATGGTGTTTTAAGAAGTTCTTTTTAGCTTATTATTCCACACCATAAAGGTCAAAATTAGCACTAGCCACCGGCCACAGCAGTGGTGTAGTCGAGGGGGGACGCGGGGGGACGGCGTCCCCCCACTTTTTTATTTTAATTCAAGCGTCCCCTTACTTTTTTTTCTTAAGGGGGACGCTAAGGACGCGAGGGGACGCAGGTCTTTCTGATTTATTAAATGTTTAAAATAAGAAACACGTTAATAAATTAGCAATTTTATAAGGTAAAGAATAATTTTTTAAAACTATTTTAGTTTTCTTTAACAAGGGGCATTTAAAAAACAAATTGAAAGGAATTGAGAAGAAAGCGGTGTTTATATGCTGTTTCATCATAATTACACCTCTAACATTTGTTCCTTCAGATGCATACATTAGTTTTACTTGGAATGCTCTAATCGAAAGCTATTATCCCCCTGCTGTTTCTAACAGAAAAACCAGACAAGTTCTCCGAAAAAGACATTTATACACCATATAGTCTCAGTATAAAAATATCCAGATGTTGCAGTTTTGAAAGCCTAGCCATGTTTTCTCACATGACAATTAACAACAGCATGCTTCCATTAGTCAGTAAATAAAGTGTTTAAAGATATTCAGGGTAATCGTCATAGCTGTCACATATGTTAGTACGGTCCTCAGATGGCCGGGTATGATGTTTGCAGTCGAATGCAGAATAAATTAACAAAACAGACATCAATGCAGACCCACAACTCCAGATACTGTACAGTGCAATGCAAGAATCTCCAAAACCATTATTCTCCCTTCTCTCATCTTCGTTTATCGTTCACATTGGCAATTATTTCCTGATTAGATTCGAGGATTACCTCTTTAGACAAAAAATAACTACAAGCATTGAATTATTTTGAATTCAAGCTAGTATCTCTGATGTATCTCTTTTTTAAATCCTAGCCATAAGTATTTTGTATCAATTTTAAATTTTTGAAGGATAAAATAACATTGAAACGATATAGGCAACCGAAACTGGAAAATTTTGTAGTAATTCCTTCCAAACGTTGTCGTACCGAAACAGGTACGAAATCATCGTCCCCAATTGAAAATCAAAAGTTCGATCCAAGAGAATTGTAAGACTCTTTTGAGTTTTGACCAATTATATTTTAAATTGCATGCTATGTTATACCATGAATTTTTAATAAGGATTCTATATTTTCCAAATATCAATAAGTTTTTGTTATAAAACTATGTCTTTTGAAGAAAGGGGTGGTATAAAAACATGGGCGCCAGCAATGGTAGTTGAGAAGGATTGTTCCTCTCTGCATTTTAAAATTTAAACAAATAAATTTTTTTTCCCTCTCGAAATTTTAAGAAAATACTAAAGTTTGTTTTTCTCAAAGGATTTAAAGTAATTAAACAGTAAAAGAAAGGATAACCAAGAATTTTTCATCAGGGAGAGTGTCTGTCCCCCTGAAGACACCGTAAAAGACTATTTTTAGTTCTGTTTTTCTTTTACATATTTTTTTTCAAAACCGCCGATTAAAGTACATTAACATAATCGAGTGTTCAGAAAAAAAATAATAATCTGTTTCAATTTTTCATTTTGTAAAAAAATGTTGATAGAAGTTTAATTTTGTGTTTTAATATGTCTTATTTGTTATGTTTCTAAAATATCTTTTTGCAATAAAATATAGATTTTATTGAATAACGACAATAATGTTTAAAAATATCTGCAATCTCTATAAAATTTGCAGCAGCAGAAAAAATACAATATTTTAACACTTTCTAACACAGTTGAAAAGATTTATTACTTCGGTGCGTCATTCCGATTGCCCGTAAATAAACTTGTATTACCGCACTACTTATATACAGTACTAGCAAACCCCGAGGCTTTGCTCGCGTAATAGTTAGAATATGCCAAGTGGTATTTGCATGACTATCTTTTATTAGAAGAACACTTTTTGAAATATTCAAAAATTACAAACTAAGCCACAGTTTGACTAAACTTCATTATAAAAATGCAATAGACAGAAATGAGATTTTATTAATAAGAAAAACTAAGACTAATTCGAAATAAATGATAATTTAGAAAATAGTTTGAGACTTTTATGCTCATTTCAGTATTCACTTGAAGTTAAGAAGTCTTTAGAAACCATCTTAACACATTTACATCTTAAAATTAACCATCATGTCAAATTCCAAGCTTCTTGTCTAACAGTCTACCCCCTCTCTGGTGTTAATGGCACCAACATAGAATGCCGAAACAAAGTTGAAATAGAATGTCTCGAAAAATGTTGAAATAGAGACTGTCACCATTAATTTGCCAACATTAACCTTGAAATCGGTTGGTATTAACTAATATTCTGAAGAAAACGGAATTTAGATGTTTTTAAAGACTTTTTTGTTGTTTCTGCGAACCAAGTGGTGACACCGGCATAAAATATAGCCCGTATAGGATCACGGACTATCACTCTTGATTCGCAACCAATAACTTCTGTAATCGGTTTATTATTTCCTAAGATTCCATAGAAATCGTAATTTAGGACACTTTTAGAATGCTTTTCGCTCCTTCCCTTCGCTCCACCCCTTTTTAATTTCCAATTTATTTTCGATTGTTCTTAGAGGACATTTATATATTATAAGTAACTACCGTGCTATATTTAAAGTTTCTAGCCTCTTCAGTACCGCAGAAATCGCAATTTAGAAAGTTTTTTTGCTCCTACAACCCTCGACATAAAATATAGCTTACGTTTGAGTTGGTTCTATGACCATCAATTTACAACCATTATGCTTGAAATCGGTTTCGTATTTCGTACGATTGCATAAAAATCGTAATTTAGAACGCTTTTGCCTCACTTCGTCCTTTTTAAATTCGGAATTTTCTTTCGACATTTCTTAGAAAGCATTTGCATCTTTGAAGTAATTACCATTCCAATTTTAAAATGTTAGATACCCTCAGTAACACAAAAAACGCAATTTAGAACATTTTTTGCTCCTATAACCCCCAGGAGCTAGTGACAAAAACGTAAAATATAGGCTATGTTGGATCGGGGATGGTCGCCATCAATTTGAAACCATTGCTTCCGAAATCGGTTTATATTTCCTGAGATTGCGTAGAAATTGCTATGCTATTTAGAACGATTTTAGAACGCTTTTTGTTCATTTTGACCCCTTTTAAATTTCAAATTTATAAGAAACTCTTCTCAGAGAGTATTTACATCTCATAAGTAATTACCATGCGAAATTTCAAGTTGCTTGCCCCTTCAGTATCACAAAAATCACAAATTAGAACTTTTTTTAAAATGCAACCCCAAGGTGGTAGTGACGCCGACATGAAATAGATCCTATATTGGAGCAAGGGCTGTCATCATCAATTTCCAACCATTACTTTTGAAATCGGTTGGGTACTTTCTGAGATTGCGTGGAAATCGCAATTTAGAACGTCTTTTAGAAAGTTTTTCATCCATTTTCACCCCTTTTTAAATTTCGAATTATTTAGGAAATGTTCTTAGAGATAATTTATATTTTATAAGTAACTACCATGCCTAGTTTCAAGTTCCTAACCCCTGCAGTATTACAAAAAAAAAAAAAAAAAAAAAAAAAAAAACGCAATTTAGACCGTTTTTTGCTCTTTCACCCCCTTTGGGGTAGTGGCACTGATATGAAATACAGCCTATGTTGGAGCGAGGGTTATCACTATCGTTTTCACACCATTATTTTTTTAAAATCTGTTTGGTACTTCCTGAAATTGCGTAGAAATCGCAATTTAGAAAGTTTTTTAGAACGCTTTACGCTCATTTTCATCCTTTTTAAATTTCGATTTTTTAGGAAACGATCTTGGAGATCATTTGTATCTTATAAGTAACTGCCCTGCCTAATGTCAGGATTGTAAGCCCTTCAGTAACACAAAAAAAATCGCAATTTAGAACGTTTTTTGCTTCTGCAACCCCTAGGTGGTAGTGACACCGACCTGATATAGAGCCTATGCTAGAGCAAGGGCTGCCATCATCGATTTTCAACCATTACTTTTGAAATAGATTGCGTACTTTCTAAAATTGCGTAGAAATCGCCATTTAGAATGTTTTTTAGAACTCTTTTCCGCATTTTCACCCCTTTTAAATTTTGATTTTATTTTTTTAAAGAAATGTTTTTAGAGATCATTTATATCTTACAAGTAACTACCATTCCAAATTCCAAGTATGTGGGTCCTTCAGTAACACAAAAATCGCAATTTCGAACGTTTTTTGCTCGTGCACCCCCTCTACGGGCAGTGGCACCGACATAAAATGTAGCCTATATTGGAGCAAGGATTGTCACCATTATTTTTGAAATCGGTTTGGTACTTCTTGAGATTACATAAAAATCGCCATTTAGAACGTTTTTTAGAACGATTTTTGCGCATTTTCACCCCTTTTTAATTTCGAATTTTTTAAGAAATGCTCTTAGAGATCATTTATATCTAATAAGTAACTACCATGCCAAATTCCATGTATCCGGACCCTTCAGTATCACAAAAATCACAATTTAGTACGTTTTTTAAAATGCAACCCCAAGGTGGTAGTGACGCCGACATGAAATAGATCCTATATTGCAGCAAGGGCTGTCATCATCAATTTCCAACCATTACTTTTGAAATCGGTTGGGTACTTTCTGAGATTGCGTGGAAATCGCAATTTAGAACGTTTTTTAGAAAGTTTTTCATCCATTTTTCACCCCTTTTTAAATTTCGAATTATTTAGGAAATGTTCTTAGAGATAATTTATATTTTATAAGTAACTACCATGCCTAGTTTCAAGTTGCTAGTCCCTGCAGTATTTTTTAAAAAAAACGCAATTTAGACCGTTTTTTGCTCCTTCACCCCCTTTGGGGTAGTGGCACTGACATGAAATACAACCTATGTTGGAGCGAGAGCTAACACCATCGTTTTCACACCATTATTTTTTTAAATCGGTTTGTTACTTCCTGAAATTGCGTAGAAATCGCAATTTAGAAAGTTTTTTCGAACGCTTTACGCTCATTTTTTCACCCTTTTTAAATTTCGATTTTTAGGAAACGATCTTAGAGATCATTTGTATCTTATAAATAACTGCTTTGCCTAATGTCAGTAACACAAAAATCGCAATTTAGAAGGTTTTTTGCTTCTGCAACCCCTAGGTCGTAGTGACACCGACCTGAAATAGTGCCTATGCTAGAGCAAGGGCTGTCATCATCGATTTCCAACCATTACTTTTGAAATAGGTTGTGTACTTTCTAAAATTGCGTAGAAATTGCCATTTAGAATGTTTTTTAGAACTCTTTTCCGCATTTTTACCCCTTTTAAATTTTGATTTTTTTTTTTTAAAGAAATGTTTTTAGAGATCATTTATATCTTACAAGTAACTACCATTCCAAATTCCAAGTATGTGGGCCCTTCAGTAACACAAAAATCGTAATTTCGAACGTTTTTTGCTTGTGCACCCCCTCTAGGTGTAGTGGCACCGGCATAAAATGTAGCCTATATTGGAGCAAGGATTGTCACCATTATTTTTGAAATCGGTTTGGTAACTCTTGAGATTGCATAAAAATCGACATTTAGAGCGTTTTTTAGAACGCTTTTTGCGCATTTTCAGCCCTTTTAAATTTCGAATTTTTTAAGAAATGTTCTTAGAGATCATTTATATCTAATAAGTAACTACCATGCCAAATTCCATGTATCTGGACCCTTCAGTAGCACAGAAATCGCAATTTCGAACTTTTTTGCACCTGCACCCCCTTTAGGGGTAGTGGCACCTACATAAAATGTGACCTATGTTGGAGCAAGGGTTGTCTTGTCACCATCATTTTGACACCATTATTTTTGAAATCGGTTTGGTACTTCCTGAAATTGCGTAAAAATCGCCATTTAGAACGTTTTTCAGAACGCTTTTCGTGCATTTTCACCCCTTTTTAATTTCGATTTTTTTTAAAGAAATGTCCTTGGAGATCATTAGTATTTTATAAGTAACTACCATTCCAAGTTTCAGGTTTCTAGGCCCTTCAGTGGCACAAAAATCGCATTTTTAGAACTTTTTGGCTCCCGCACCCCTTTTTGGCCTGTTGCACGGACATAAGATATAGCCTATGTTCTAAGTTGGACTAACACCATCGTTTTGATATCATTACTTTTGTAATCGGTTCGGTAGTTCCAAAGCTTACCTCCTACAAATAAACAATTTTTACCTCTTTATAATATGAAGTAAAGTAAAGTAAAGTAATAATAAAGTATGATATAGATAGATTATGATTTACTATGGAGATTTTTTTAATGAAAATGAAGTGCATAGCACTAGTTCGTTTACTTGTATACATCAAACTATTCCGTTAAATTACGCCCTACGGAAAGAAAATTCTTTACATGGTATTTTAATAATGTTACACTACTTCAAAAATAAGGAAATTGATATATATCACTGTAGTGCACAACAATTCGCTTATTATAAGAATTCCGATTGTGTAGCTTCTATCGCTTTTTTGCAGGAATTCACAAAGAAATTCCATTGAATTACTCTCGATATTCAATAATTGTTTAAAAAGCGTTTTGTGAAATTGATATACAGTGAAACACGTTTAACACGAAAATGCTTAACATGAAAAATCGGTTAACACGAAATGATATAGCGGTCCGGACAGTATACAATGCAATTTAATACATTTTTGTTCTTTTAACACGAAACAAAAACCGTTTAACACGAAAAAGAAAAACGCTTTCGATCTAGTTTAAGTTGAAATTGGTGAATTTTGTGTTAAAACCACTGAATTTTGGGTGAAAATCAGAGAATTTCGTGTTTTTTGTAAATTACCTTATGTTTTATGAGCACAATGGCTGAGAAATCGGTGCGAAAACAAACTGTTATTTCGCTTCAAATGAAGATGGAGCTGTAGTTGATGAAAAAGAACGAAAACAGAAATCTGCAAAGAGTTTTGAATTGCCAGTTCTACATTATCAACAATAATAAAAAACAGGGATCGCATTACTTTAATGTGTTGAGCGCAGTTTGTTTAAGCCTGAGAGAAAACGTATGAGAACTGCTAAGCACGAAGATTTAGAGACAGCTTAACTTATTTGTTTCAAACAAGCTAGATCTCAGAATGTTGAAAAAGACACTTCAAAAAAAGATATCTTATTTTTCCCCAAATAAACAATATATTGTTTACTTAAGAAAAAGAAACAACGTATAAAGGCACAAATAAATTTGTTTAAAAGCATACAGCTGTTTCAAAACTTCTAAGGTTTCCTCATCAGTGCTTAAAATAAAAGTTAAACAAAAACATAAAAGTTTGAAACAGCTGTATGCTTTTAAACAAATTTATTTGTGCCTTTATACGTTGTTTCTTTTTCTTAATATTTCGGCACAAAGTACAATCCTTCCCTACTTTTTATATATTGTTTACTTGCTTTTTATCCTAATGGTTGTAACTTACTAGTAGCTTAACAGGAAATCGAAATAAAATTTGATGATGTCGAAAATATTTGAGTTTTGTTCTTTTTTTAGGAATCTTAACGCGAAATTCTTTTAACACAAAAAAATTTTTCCGCCCCTCAGTTTCGTGTTAAACGTATTTCACTGTACATCGTTGAGGAGGGAGATAACGTCACTCACAGAAAACACACTGCCCCCCTCAATACGAGGCCTGAGTGCTGACAGAAATGGTACCTGCCGAAGGACTTTTTTAAACGTATGTACGGTCCCCTAAATATTAAATAGACAACACTATTTTATAAAAGATTTCTTTGTCTTGTTTAATCTCAGACAATTAAAACGGAAAAAACATTTAAAAATTATTTGTACCAAGATTCAAAAGACCATACATACGCTGAAAAAAGTCCGCCTTCGGCAGCCGCCATTTTTGAGGAGGGGATGGAAAACATAGGGCATGTCAGAGACCTGCACCGTCCGAACTCGGGCCTATTTTCATTCACGCACTTGGGCCGGGCCCGGAACATACTTTTGTCTGAAGACTTGGGCCAGGCCTAGTCAATACTTTCCCGTCCGGGCTGGGGCCTTTTATCCTGAAGGATGTGACATTGTCTCGGCGTGGCCTGGTTCGATCAAAGATCAGTAAAATTAGGCCTGGCCAGAAAATTTTTGCAAAAAATGCATACATTTTTAAATCGCCATTATTCTGCAATTCAACATTAAACATTAAAATTTATTCTTTTTAAGAAATAGTAGATTTCTAGGCCTATTAAAATATAGCTAAATTAAAATATAGTAAAACGTGTGAAAAAGAACCTGCCTATGACCGAATCCTGTCTTAAACTGAAAAATATGTTGATCCATGCAAAACTAATAGGCTAATACATACGAAAAGAATATATCATATAATGCATTTACAGTTGCTAAGAAAGAAACTTATCTATAACGCATTTTTGTTTCCGTCCAATGCAATTCCGTCTTAGAAGATTTTACGGTATAGCAATTTTCAGATTTTTAAGTCTCTAATACATGGAATATGGATTAACAATATAACTGATAACTGAAACATTTACATACAACAAATAGAGATTCGTTAAAAAAAAAAAAAAAAAAAAAAAAATGTTCGCAGCCTAAATCACTTCTATAAAAATGAAGATTATAAACATTAAAAAAAAAAAGCTAAGATAAGTATTTTTGGTCAGAACTCCTCGTACGAGACACATTTTCAATCAAATCGACGTAGCATTCAATGTTTTGTAGAAACTCACTCGGGCCCAGATTTCAACTGTTTTTCGGTCCGGGCTGGTCTCGGGTCGAACTTTTAGCCATTACACCGGGCCGACACAATAATTTGCCGAACCGGGTTTGGGTCGAACTTTTAAATTTCATACCAGGTTGGGCCAATTATTTTGTTCGGACCGGGCTCGGGTCGAATTTTTAATTTTTATAACTGGGCAAAAATTTGCGGACATGAAATAATGTTTTTAACATTTCATTCTATAGAAAAATATTTAACGACCAAGTTTTTCTTTAAATTAATTTAAATTAAAATTTTCAAATTTTAATTAAATTGTAATTTTTATTAGTTTAACTTTTAACTTTTCAACTACTTTTCTCTGCAATACAAAATGAAAAGTAAGATTCAAATTCAATTTTGCCGCCCTATGAGTGATATACAGCCTAATGTTCAAAAAATGAGCGTCCCCCCACTTTTTTTTCCAGGACTACACCACTGGGCCACAGGGCCAGTAAATGAGAAAAAGTGGCCAGTGAAATATCGTCTATCAGCGGCCACTTTTTTACAAGGAGAGAATAAAATTTTCTTGCATTTCATCAAGGATTCCACTTTTTTTGGTTCCAATATATTTATATTAACATATTTATTTCTGCTATTCACATATAGATGAATACTTATAGAAATTTTACTGTTTAGTACTTTTAAATAAAAAAGTGGCCACTTAAAAAACTAGTTCTACCAGCTAGTGGCCGCTAATGAAATTTCCCAGTTTTGACCTATACCACACCAGCTTATTTAATCTGATGTATTACGTCCGTATACTACATGCTGCAGCAGGGTTCGATGATATATATATTTATTTTTTAAATATCAAGTTTTATGATATTTTCATATACTTTATATTTATTTTCAAACTATCACTGTGCAAGATAATTTTGATATTTTCAGTCAAAACAAGTGTAAATGAAATTTTCAACTGTTATTAACTATGTCATTCTGTCGATAAAAAGCTTTTCTCTTGCAGTGACTTTTTTAATCTAAGAAAACAAATATCTTTTACAAGCTTTATGTTTGAAGCTTTTATTTTTAAATGTAGAACTAATAATTATGCGAGACAACTAATTCAGAACAGCCATAGAAAGATAAACTGTCTAATTTAGATAATCAGTTATACAGCTTCATTAAAAAATAATCTTTTCTGATTTTGGTTAATTTGAGTCTAGACTGTACAGCATGTTAGAGAATATAAAATAAGACAAGCTTACATTTACGTAAAAATCGTCAAAAAAAAAAAAAAAAACCTTTGGTTTTTAAAATTTTGTTTTTACAAAATTTCTGATTTCTTGATACTGAATCGTATATATATTTTTCTTTTTTAAGTATATAAAGCAAATTGTATCTGTTTTCAATTAATTGGTCTTCGATTTTGTTCTAAGTGAAAAGGAAAAGAAAATGCATTTTTAGAATATTGTTTAAGTTTTCGTGTTAAGTGCAATATATTTTAGTTTCTAATTTATATTATGCTTGAAAATATTTATTGTCAGCAGTAAATTGACTATTTTGAAAATATCGAATGTATATCAATATCAAAATATCGGATATTTTTGATATTTTCGAAAATATTATATTTACGAACCATGTGCTGCACAGATCAGTCTAGGTTTGATGTGTTCCCAATATTTTAACCACTGTGTATATAGTGAATTTCAGTTTCATTATGACTATTTTATTGCTTTTGCTTTTAATGTTTTTTTTTTCTTTTATCACTTTCTTTTTGCAATATTAATTTTTGCCCAATAAATTTTATGTTTTGTATTTCACTTGTAGTCACTTATAAGTATTATTTCAAAGTACTTTTTTAGGTTGGGGCTGTAATAGGGAACTAATTGAAAATATGTACATGGTCCTGGACACTGCTAGTATATCTCTAAATATATCCCCCCCCCCCCCCCTTCTAAAAAATAAAATAAGTTGCATACTAAAAGGTTTCAGCTATTTGCAATTGGTACATTACAGTATAACTATTGTGACGGAAGATTTCTTAATAAAGGCCCGATTCTGAGTACTGTTACAGTAAGTATAAGGGCGGCAGATTTCTTATTAAAGGCCCGATTCTGAGTAGTGTTAATGAAGTGTCAATTTGAAAAAAAAAATATATATTGGTGGGTCAGTTTAGACAGAGGCAGCTTTAATAGTCATTCTGCTCCGGATGAAATTATTTTTTTTCATTGGACCTGCGAATGATAGCTTCTTAAGAAACAAATAGTGATAAAGTATTTTCAGTTCCTTATTTTTAAGGCAATGGTGCAGAAAAATTCACCCCAAACATTTGCCTACTAAAGCTGTCTCTAGGAGAAAATATTGTTATGAAAACCAGTACTGATTGGTCAATATTGATCAATATTAAAATGCATCAGTTGCGTTCATAATTGGGCCCTTTAAACTGTGTCAAACGTTTATCTTTATGCTGCTGTTAAATTACAATTGTAATAAAAATTACAGAATTTTCAAAAGTATGGGAGAGAGAGTTCATAATGTGAAGCTATCTTAGAAAATACTTTTTAGAGAGAAAAATCGGAGGGTTGGGGGAAAGGTCATGCATTTTTCTGAACTAGACATTTTTGTCATCACATATGGTGTTGACTCTAGAAAAAAAGGGGCCGCCGGGCGGTAATTTTTTTAAAAAAGGGCGTTCTTTTATATAGCTAAAAAAAAATATTGTTTAATTGGTTTGTTTAAACTCCCCTTTTATGAATAGAATTTTGTGATCTTCCCCCGCGACAGATTGAATTTCGCGATTTCCCAGCCGATCGATTAATTTTGCAATTTTTTTTTTCCCATGACCAATCGACGAATTTTGTTTATTTCTGCAACTGGTGGTAAAATTTTGCAATTTTTTCACACGATTGACTGACGAATTTCGCGATTTTTTTCTCACTTTCGATTGACGAATTCCACATTATTTTAAAGCGTCCGACAGAAATATTTCGCTTTTTTCTCGACAATCAACTGACGAATTTCGCGATTTTTTCCGACCACTAGATGAAGATTTTCGCTCCTTTTTTTTCCCAGCAACCGATTGATGAATTTCACAATATTTTATTTCTTCAGATTGGCGAATTTTGCATTTGTTTTTCTTGCGACTTGTTGGCGAAACTCGCGGGTTTTTTTCTACGGTGGATTGGCAAATTGCACGGATCTTTCCCCACGTCCGATCTACAAATTTCATGATTATTTCCTATGAACAGCTGGTGAATTTCCCTTACAACTTACTGGCTGAACTCGTGATTGTTTTCGTGACTCTTTAATCGACTGAATAATTTCAAGATTTTTTTTTCCATAACCGACTGGTAGATTTATTGATTTTTTTTTCACAAGACAGATTGACAAATTTCACGATACTTCCCCGCGACCAAATGACGAAATTTAAGATTTATTTACCACGATCAATAGTTTTTTCCTCCAGCAACCAGAAAAAGAAATGAATCGAAAGAGCGTGCCAAAAATAACAGTAAACGCCACAGAGTGCATAAAATAGTTAAAAAAAAGCCACCGGGCGCATAAAATAGTTAAGCACCGCCGGGCGCTGCGCCCTGTCAAATTGACCTAGAGTCAACACTAGACATATGATTAAGGGGCTACTTCACTCACGCGTGAACACCCGCTCGCTAAAGTTAATCGCATGCGAGATTTTTTTTTTTTAAATATCTTGATTTCATTTCCATATTTTAATGCAAAAAAATAATTTAAAAATATTGAAATGCAGACGAGATACATAAAAAAAATCTCCCATAGGATTAACATTAGCGAGCGGCTGTTTTCATGTGGATGAAGTAGCCCTTAAGCGGACCTAAGAAACCTTTAATTGCGTTAATTTGCACTTACAGCATCAGGCTAATACTGGCATCATTGCTGATGTTAAAATGCATTACTAAAATGTTAATCTCACAATAATAATTTGTTTTGCAAGAGTGCAAAATGTTTTCTTGCTCTGTTTTGGAATGTTAAATAATAATAATAATAAATGATAAAAATTTACAGATATTTAATTTTTGTTTTCTCTTGACCATTTCCTTTTAGAACTGGCAACACCAAGACTTCATAAAATATTTTTGTAACATTTAACTGAAATTTAAACTTTATTTTATTCCAATATTTGTTAATGAGTTTTTAAAAAAATAGCATGTTATTTGTGACAGCAACCTTTTGTTTGATTTAATGGAGGAAAAAAAGTTAATGTAGCCAGATTTCAACTGTGGCCAATACTAGAGATGAGAAAGGTTCGATCCAAAACTATTCTTGGGCTCGATTTTTACATAATCTTTGGGCTCGGGTTTAAAGTACGTTTTATTTGTCAAAAAAAAAAAAAAAAAAAAAAAAAAAAAGCAATTTAACAAATTACAACGACCATTTGGAAAATGATTTTTTCAAGGGCTAAAATTTAAGACATAAAAAATCGCACGGAGTTGATCTTACATTACGTACGCCATGAATTAAAGATTAATAGTGTTATTACACGTAAAAATTGCAAGCAAGAAAAATCGCCTGCGACTCGTCAGATTTCCTATGAAACTTAGGTAATAGCCAAGCATTTCATTGGCTGTTCGGGAAAAGGCTTTTCTATCATCAGATTTCCAAAATATTTCACGACCCATTTTAAATAAAATTTCATTCTTAAACTTCTAAACATCCGACAATATTACTTTTTATACCGTCGGATAGAGAAAAAAATGTACTTTAAAATGCAATTTGTTTGAAAGCTGTATCTCAATTTGTTTCTGATTTATAATTTTTTTTTTGTAGTTTTTATTACTTTTTTGTCATAGTGGCAACACTCTGTTGTCCATCGTTGTTGAAACCAACCTAGGCTGTTCGCAAAGAGCCGGATTTCTCAATTAGCCTACAACATACAGTGTCTCACATAAGTGATGGGACACTTGTGCTTTACAAAAGGAAACTAATCAAATAAATTAAAAAAACATGTACACATTTTTTTGTGGGTGTGTTTCATACTTAAATTTAGTAAAGATTATTACATAACATACATTTTGTCAAAATATTAAAATATTAATTTAATAAAAATACAAATGTTTAGAACGGGGCAAAAAATAGCTCACATAAGTGATGGGACACCATTATATATGCAACAAAAATCGTCTGAAATAAGCAATAAAAATATTTTTTGGGGTTTTATTTTTACTTAAAAGCAATTGGCAATAATTTATAAAATCGTCTGCAGTATTTCTCTCCAGTTTGTTTTGGAATTTTTGTGTTTTTTAGCTCTGTGTAGCCATGAATGCTAAACGAAAAGAAACTTCGCCTGAAATTCGAAAATTAGTTATTAATTTGCATATTGAACGTGGAAAATCTATTAGAAAAACTGCTGAAAGAGTTAACTTGAGTCGTTCAACAGTTTTCAATATCATTAAACGATATAAAAAGAATCATATGATTCAGGATAAAAGAAGACCTGGCCGACCATCAAAGCTATCCAATGGAATAAAGCGAATTATCGTTCGAAATATTAAAAAAAATCCAAGAAATAGTGCTCCAAAAGTTGCTGCTGATTTACAAGCATTATATGGAATAATTGTTAATCCTGAGACTATTAGAAGGGTAATTCGATCTGCTGGATATCACGGTAGAGTAGCCAGGAAAAAATTCTTCGTAAGTGAAAAGAATAGAAAACTCAGACTAGCTTTCGCAAAATCCAACATAAATAAGAATTCTGATTACTGGAATAAAGTTATATTTGCTGATGAGAGTAAATTTAATGTATTTGGTTCTGACGGTAGAATCTTGGTGTGGAGAAAACCCAGGGAAGAATTTCGCAAACAGAACTTGGTACCAACAGTAAAACATGGTGGAGGAGGAGTTATGGTATGGGGGTGTATGTCGTCCGCTGGAGTTGGTAATCTTGTTTGTATTGACAGTATAATGGATCAGTACAAGTATATTGATATTTTAAAGCAAAATTTGAAATCTTCAGCACGAAAATTGAACCTTCATAACGATTTTAAATTCTACCAGGACAATGACCCCAAGCACACTGATCTGAACGTTAGACTCTGGCTGCTATATAACTGTCCTGAAATAATAAAAACACCACCACAATCTCCAGACTTAAATCCCATAGAGAATATTTGGCAAGAATTGTAATCAAGAATTCGCAAACACACCATTTCTTCAAAACAACAACTAAAATCGGTGCTTCAAGAAGAATGGGGTAAAATCACTCCAGAAATCACAAAAAAATTAGTCGAATCCATCCCAAAAAGATTAAATCATGTTTTAAAAGTAAAAGGAAATCCAACAAAATAATAAAACCTTTTAAAAAGTAAAATTTTTGGATAAATATTTGATGGAAAATTAAGTGTCCCATCACTTATGTGAGCCATTTTTTGCTCCGTTCTGAACAATTGTATTTTTACTAAATTAATATTTTAATATTTTGACAAAATGTATGTTATGTAATAATTGTTACTAACTTTAAATATGAAACACAACCAAAAAATTTTTGCACATGTTTGTTTATTTATTTTATTGCAGTTTCTTTTTATAAAGCACAAGTGTCCCATCACTTTTGTGAGACACTGTATATACCAATCAGATAACGAATAAATTGCGGATTAAACCAGTGAAAACGTTCAGATATGCTTTTGATTTCCTACCTGACGAGAACAATAACCATTTTTCCAAATGGTTAAAGAAAAATCTATTTGAGAAACAAGACAAAGCTTTTTTTAACCCGGGAGAACTCGCTGCATGAGATTTTCTCTCACAGTCGTACTTTTTTAAGACTCTTATTTAAATCGCTTTTCATTTTAATTAAAATTTCAAAATGTTTTACAATTATTTTACTTATTTTGTGAATAAAAGTACTAAGCCAACCAAAAAAAAGTTGATATTATATGAATGTAAAGTAAAAGAAAAGCAATTGGGCATTCTCACTAGCGAGTTCTCCCGGGTTAAATGCTGTTTTACAATCTTTTCCATTTAAAAGGGAATTGAATTGTTATTGATGGGATATAAAGAAATAGTCTGATTCCGAAGTCTTTGCACAGTCGGTGTCATTAAGGCCAGTCGGTTGTCCCTGCCGGCGAAGGCACTCACGAGCTAATGTCAATTCTATGGGGAGGGATTTTTCTAATATCTCGTTTGCATTTCGACATTTTTAAATAATTCTTTTTGCATTGGATAGCCGAGGTCCGTCTCTACATCGCACCTTTTTTACTTTTTCGATTTTGGTTGCAGATATTTTTTAGAATGACACTTTCATTTTCAGAACCGGTTTTGAAAGTGAAAGTAACTTTATAAAAAATATCTGCGACCCAAATCGAAAAACTAAAAAAGGTGCGCTGTAGAGACGGATCTCGGCAGTCGTCTCTTCAACGTATCCAATGCAAAAAGAAATATTAAAAAATGTGGAAATGCAAACGAGATATTAGAAAAATCCCCCCCCATAGGATTTCGCCGGCAGGGACAGGAACCTTAACATGAAAAAGCTATGGCATATCCCTTGTCTATCCCCGCTTTCTGCTTGAAGTCATTTTACAGAATTGCTGGAAAGCAAAACTCACGTCTTTCTGCCATAGTTTTACAATAATATTTCAAAAGAATAAGGATCGCGATTTTTGCAGATTTCTGCCAGTGGCTGGGTATAAATAACAAATTTGTTATTAAAAAAATTTTTTTCACATGAAAATCACGAAACATTGTTATGAGGGAGTATTTAGGATTAATGGTTATTTCTATGCAAGAAGAGATTTTTAAACGAGAAAATTAATCGTGAAGCAATTTTGAAACGTTATTACCAATTTTCAACTGCGTGCTTTCGATAGCGGTCTCGGGCTCTGATGACAAAAATTTCGTGCTCGGAAAAAAGAAAAAAAAAGAGCCCGAAATGTTGTGTTTACAATGTTCCCACATAATGTTCTAGATGTAAAAATTCAACTTAAAATTTAGATTTTAGTGAAACAATGTTCAAACAAAAATTCATTTACACTTTGTTTTGACTGAATATATCATATCAGAGATCTGCACGGGCCGGTCTGGACCTGGTCTCCACTCTTTTCGGGCCGGGACCTTACTGTTTTCCTGAAGGGCCGGGCCGGGCCTAACTTATTTTTTCTGAACAGAGCCGAGTGTGGTTTCATTCCTAGTCTTCACGTCCTGAAATTTCCTGTCCTAGTTTTGACCCAGCCCGTATGAAAATCATTGTCTCGGCGTGACCTGGTCCGTTCAAAGATCAGTAAAATTAGAACTGGTCCAAGAGTTTTGCAAAAAATGCATGCAATTTTAAATCGCCGTTATTCTACAATTAAACATTGAAATTTATTCTTTTTAAAGAATAGTAGATTTCTACGCTTATTAAAATGTAGTAAAACGTGTAAAAAAGAACCTGCCTATGACGGAATCCTGGTTTAAACTGAAAAACGTGTTGATCCATGCAAAATTAATATACTAGTACGTAAGAAAAAATATATAATACATTTACACTTGCTAAGAAGGGAACTTGTCTATATCGCACTTTTTTTCCCTTTTCTATGCAATTCCGTCTTAGGAGATTTTACTGTATAGCATTTATCAGGTTTTTAACACTTCAATACATGGATTATGGATTAACAGTATAAATGATAACTGAAACTTTTACATAAAAGAAATAGAGATTCATTAAAAAACTAAATATGCAGCCTGCGACACTTCTATAAAAATGAAGATTATAAACATTGAAAAAAAAAAAAAAAAATGTTAAGATAAATATTTTTAGTCAGTACTCCTCGTACGAGACAAATTCTTAACCAAATCGACGTAAAAAGTCAATGTTTTCTAGAAATTCACTCGGGTCGAGATTTTAACTTTTTTTCCGGTCTGGGGCCGAACTTTTAACTTTTTAACGAGCCGGGCCAATTTTTTTCTACGGGCCGGGCCCGAGCTTTTCATTTTTGTGCCGGGCCGGGCCGATTTTTTTTCTGTGGATCGGGCCGGGCCTGGAAATTTCGGCGCGTTCGGGATTGCACTAACACTCTAAAGCGAAAGCTGAGTTCCCGAGGTGGTCATCGCTGCAGACCTCTAAATCATATTATATATCACGATACATGTCCATTGACATGTATCACCGAATCCCGATAGCACTTAAAATAATTCTTAGCAGCATCAGCGTTAGAACCCATTTTTTTAGAATACAGATTATTTGTGCAAGAACATTTTAGTGAAACAATGTTAACTGTTAATTAACCAGATTAAATTTGGTAGAGAATGGATGTAGGGATTATTTCGTCCATTTGTAATGAAGGAAAACTTTTCACTTCTTTTGTCACCTTACTTACATAATGACATTAATTTATATTTTTATTGAAACTAGGGACAGCTAAGATTGTCAATCTCCGTCCAGACCTCGCTGGCTCTGAAAACATGCTCCGTTTTAAAAATATTACCGCTTCAACAGCTGACGGCTGTTTTTGTGGTTAATTAAAATAAATTATATATTTGAAAATCAGCTTGCATAAAATAAATGGTTAAGTAAAAAATATCGCTGACTCTTGGTCTAATATAATGTCTAGAAGAAAAGTTCTTTTACACATAATTTTCACCATCAAGAGACTACTTCAGTCACTTGAAAAGACCCGCTCACTAATGCTAATAAAGATATCTCGTTTACATTTCAGTATTTTTAAACAATTCTTTTTGCAATGTCTAGTTGAGATCGATCTGTACAAAGGGCGTTTTTTACTTTTTCGATTTTGTTTACAGATATTTTTAAGTAGGACACTTTCATTTTCGGAACCGGTTTCAAAAGTGAAAGCATCCTCTTGAAAAAAATCTGCAAACAAAACCGAAAAAGTAAAAAAGGGCAGATGTTGAGATCAATTTCAGCTATCCAATGCAAAAAAAAGTCATTTAGAAATATTAAAATACAAACGAGATATCTTTAAAATTTCTTCCGTAGGATCAGCATTAACGAGCGAGTCTTTCCAGGTGACTGAAGTAGCCTCTTAAATGCTTTTCGCACGCAATAATTTTAATGTTTTCTTTATTTTTTAATATCCACGTGTAAATATATATTTCAAGTGAAAGTACATGTATTTAAAAATATTATTTGGGCTTTTTAAAATCTGGCAACAATAAAAAACGGCTATTTCAATCCATGAAATAAATCTATTTAGATAATGAAATTTTGAATAAAAAATTAGACCCTACCCCTCCTTAAAAAAAAAAAAAAAAAAAAAAAAAAAAAAATACCAGACCATTAAATAAATGATAGGACACTGCAGACTGCAATCTGGTCAAGTATATACCTGAAAAAAGGTAGTTAAATAGCTATGCATAGTTTTTGATTCTATAAAACTTATATACTTGAACTGTCTTGACAGATTTCAACATTAAATAACGCTAAAATAATTCTTAGATTTAAAAACCGTCTGCTTCACTGTTTTTATCGTAGGCTTCTTCTATAAAACTACCAGTTTTATTATTTTTTCTATATGCAATCGTTTTAAGGATAAACCGAGAAAGTGAAGTCACAAATGATTCAATTACGACAGCGTTAGCAACTTTTTTCTTATAGGATAGACAGAGGATTGGTTTTATAGAGGAAAAGAAAAAAAAAACTCATTTGTGGAGTAATTAATTAATGAACTGTTTAGGCACCCTCTTTCCTAAAAAAATGTTTGGAGGAAATATTGGAAGAAATTTAATATAAGCTATTATTTTTTAGATTCCCAAAATATAAATAATATTTTTAACTTGGTAAATAAATGTTTGAAAAGCCTACCTCGTTTTCTTCTGCAATTGACTGGCGTGGTTGTATATACTCATAGTTGGCTTCTTGCTTCCCCTCTTGTGCTGGTGAGAGAGTATCGGAATAGAAACTTCCATAATCACTAGACACACTAGTTACACTGTTTCTGAATGATGAGTCATCATTACTATTAGGACTGAATGTTGACAAGCTGCTTGAATGCAGAGAATCAAATCCGGGATTTACTGTGACAGATTTATTTTCTAAATCCATTGGATGAATGATTTCTAATTTTGCTCGTGGTCTTTCAAAATGATCACTGTATTTCCATGCTTTTGGATTAGGGCAGTTAGGGTCAAATGCTGCGGGTGGTTCGGTTTCTTTACCGATTTTAAGCAGTTTTTTAATGGAAAACCTTTTTCTCGCTTTAGCACTATCTTCTGCGTATCCCATAGCTAACATTTTACATTTAGAATATTGTGTTAATAGGAAGGATGTTTTGGACTTTGAGTATTTTGGATGGTCTTCAACATCTCCATGTAAATTCCATGAAGCGTAACCAGTCTCTGTATCTTGTGAAGAAGTAGATGTAGTAGATGACGATGACGAAAATCCCATAGATTCTCCTCTAAATGTTGAAAAACTGTTAGGTGCATCCGTGGCAGGTGATATCCTTCCGGCACAGCTAGGAGGGTCTTCTTGCGGTGGATCGGGTACTTTAGGAGGAGCAGGAGCTTGCCTTTTTGTACTTATATTTGTGTGACGAACTTGTTCAAGTTCTATAGCTAATGCTGCTAATCTAGATTCTCTAGCAGGAGCCTTAGTAACTAATTCACTGTCCTGAATTTTCTCAAAGTCTTTCTCGTTCACTTCTTGATAAATATTACTTTCGGCGTATGCATCTACTAAGTTTATTGTTGTGGATCGATCTGGAACGGGGGAATAGTAGGAAATTTCACTCATACTCTCAAATTTTGCTGAAGGATTGAAATCGTCTTTCACTGTTGATTTTGGAGAATGATTTCGGTCGTATTGTTTATATGTATCTAACGACAACGGTTTTACTGGCTTCGCTGGAATTTCAGGTTTTCCTTTGTTATTGGCATTTCTTATTTTGCACTTCGTATTTTCTTTCGGTATATTCGAGTCAATTTCATTTTCCGAATCCAGTTCATCCGCACTCTTTTGTGAATCTTCTCCATTTACTCTTACATTTATTGATAGTGATATTTGTTTTTTACTTTGCTCATCTGAGGATGAAGATGACGACGAATCACTTCGAGACACAAAGAAGTCAGAAGCAGGGCCATATATTGCACTCGGTTTTGAAATAGTCCCATGCAAGAAAGAATCACGGGGTATTACATTTAAACTATTTTCGCTCTCGTCATCCATTTCATTGTTATTTTCTTGTATTTCATCACAAACATCCGATTTTCCATCATTTATCGACAGTGAGATTTTGTTAGCTTCATTTTCAAAATCTTCATTTTCCTTCGAAGAATTAATATCTCCATTCTCGAGAACATTGCTTAATTCAGAATTTTCTCGCATTTTGTGCCGATTTGTTAGAGAGGTGTTAATAGCTTGAAGTATTTGACCTGGTACCGCGTCTTCATCCTGCCACTCACTACAACAGTCTTCAGAGGATTTTTCATCCCTCACTCCATCCGAAAACATTACCGCCTCAGCCGACTTTTCGCTCTCTATCATTTCCGGAGCATCAACAGAGCTGGAAAGAGACGCTGCTTCGTTTATGAACTCCGGGTTATTTTTGACATCCTCACTGGAAACCTCAGCCCTTCTCCTCTCCGCTACTGCAACCTCGCACTTTTTTGCCTCTAAACTCTTATTTTCGCTGCTCACTGCGACGTTTATTGATGAGTCATTTGCAGATTTTGATTCCACAGGTGCTAGCTCAACTTTTTTCTCTTCCGAAGTTTGTTTGGCACTTTTACAGTTACCCACTTCTGTTTTGTCTGTTGTACAGGTATGTTGTTCCTTTTGCTCTTTATTGTTGACACCTGTATCAGCAGTTGAATTAAATCTATCATTTTTGTATCTTGTTTTAGTTTGTTGGTTAGCTTCGGATCTTGTATTCTTGGAGTTCAAAGAAGCTTTTTGTTTGCTTTCAATGTTTAGTATTCCATTTGTTTTCTGATCTATATTGAGTTTAGAAATTTGACTTTTATTCTGTTTTGAAACTTTTACTTCAGAATTTTTGGGAGTGATCTCATCTTCATTATTTTGTAATAAATTAAAATTATCCGAGTTGAATTCTGTGTTTTGTTTTGTCATTTTTGAAAATACTATATCGTCTTCAGTTTCATCGAGACTGTCAGAACCATTTTCAACTTCTCCATCCGAAGAAGCCATTTCCCATTCTAATTCTTCAGGACTAAAATCTCGCCCTCCATAACCTATAACAAGTGGTTCTTCATCTTTAAAACCCACATTACTATTTCGTCTGTTTTGACCACTGTCTATTGGTGTAGATGTGGTCTTCTTTAGTATACTGTGAAGAGAGACGTCTTGGGTTATTTCCTCACTTTTATTCTTACCAGGTTTGGATTGCACATGTCTGTTATCAGAAGACTTTATTGGATCCGGACTTTTGTATTCTGAATGTCCAAAATTTTGCTTCTTATCTGGCGATAAAATTCGATTTTGGTTATTACAATTTTCACGCGGGCTTTCTTTAATTCCGTCAGAAACGTTCTTTTTACTTTGGTACAAGATTTCTTGCTTGCTTACTTGTTTTTTCACATTTCCATTCAAGGTTTTTACTGTAATGCCGTTTGTTTGTAACTTTGGCTTCTCATTTACTATTTCGCTTTTACTTTGTTTATCTGTTCCATTTAAAGCTTTATTGATGGTTAGTAAACGCCCTTGGAAGCCATTTTCAAGTTTGAATGGTTGAGAATTTTTGTTATTTCTTTCGGAAATCAACGTTTTCCATGTCGTATGGGGTGTGGGCTCATTTCTAGAAACATAAATATTCGATTGCACTCGAGAAACGCAATTTCCATTCAGATGTTCAGAACTGCCCGTCTTTGGGTTTTCTCCATTTTGTACAATTTGAGGGCTTTCATGGTCTCCAATGGATTTGAAGCAGTTTGAACACAGATCTTTTTTCCAGGCATTCTGAACGAAATTTTGGCAAATGACAGACATCTTGGTATTTAGTGAGATTCGTGCATCTTTTTGATTCGGCCAGTTGAATGACTGAAATGAAAAAAGAAAAGTTTCATTTGACCAAAAATTTAAATAAAATTGATTGACAAATAACAACTCACAATAATATAAATTCAATGTTTTGTTAGTCTGTTTTAAAAATGAACACTTATTTTTCGTACACCTCACCTCCCCCCCCCCCTTTTCCTTGGGTACATTACATTTTTCGGTGTGCAGGTAGTAATAAGTTTTAGAAATAAATGTTTAACTTATTTTGGAACACACACACACACACACACACACACACACACACAAAAAAAAAAAAACTTTGAAACGTACACATTACAAAAGGTTATATGATCAAAACACTGACATAGTTTGTCAGTGCCTCAGCCAGGGTTTTCGTGTGGGAGGTGTTTAGCCCTTAAAGAAGATACTTCACTCATTCGAAAACGTCAGCTCGGTAATGTTAATCTTATAAGAGAAATTTTTTAAAAATATCTCGTTTGCATTTCAATAATTTTAAATGATTTTGCATTGGATAGCTGAGGTCGATCCATGGATGCAAGACTTCATTCTCAGGACTGATTTCAGCTTTGAAAAGTTTTTTGATTAATAATAAATTCTACTTTATATGCTTAAATATTAGCAATTTTACTTTCAAGAACTTTTAATCACTATCTTATTGTAAGAGATCAATTTTCAGCCATAATTCAAGACATAGAAATCTTCTAGTCCATTCCCATTTAGTTATTCCTAATGCTCAGAAAAGCTTTCAGGCTTGACTTGGATCTACTTCTTGCACCTATGGGGTTGATCTCTACAATGACCGTTTACCACCTTTTCGTTTTTGTTTACAGGTTTTCTTTTTTTATTAGGATACTTTCACTTTCGGAACCGGTTTCAAAAATGAAAGTATCCTCATAAAAAATACCTCCAAACAAAATCGAAAAAGTAAAAAACGGCCTTTGTAGAAATCGACCTCAGCTATCCACTGAAAAAAAAAAAAAATCATTAAAATATTGAAATGCAAACGAGATATTTTTAAAAATTTCTCCCATGGATTAACATTAGCGAACAGGCGTTTTTGCGTGAGTGAAGTATCTTCTTAACCATTAGCGGACGCTAACTTTTCATATATGGTTCTACTTTTAGATTCTATTCGCATCGCTACACTTAAAAAATAAATTTTGTTGAACATTTTTCTGACATGTTGTCAAAGCACAAGTAACAGTATTTCTTTAAAAAAAAAAAAAAAGTGCCAACCGAATAAAATTCATGTAAGAGATGCTGGCAGCGATGTCATGTGGGAAGTGAAAGTGACATTGGACCGATAAGGATTAACTGCTGTGACAGAAATTGTCCCATAGCTATTGTGAGCGGTCTCAGAATAAATGAAGGAATAAAAAGAATAAAAAGCTCGATTAACTTTTAGAATAATGTTTCTGCACTAATTTTTATGCACATGACTGTTATAATTAAAATTCACTCAGTCGGTGTCTAGCAATAGTACTAAAGCTCCAAACGAAACCAAATGTCACTAGTAGCAGTTAAGGGTTAAATAATGATTATTATTAAACAATTTTGCTCATTTATGTATGTGTCTTAATTGCTTCTCCTCTCCCCCCCCCCCTTTATTATAAAAGAACGCCTATATTTTAAACACGCAGTTAAAATAAATTTAATATGCTGCCAGAGCTTGTGTGTAGGTAGAGCTTGAAACTGTTTCAAGACCTTTTAAAGACTTTTAGAACAAAACGTTGAAAACAGAACAAGAAAGAAATTACGCGTCAAAGCATAAATTATGAAACACTTTCCAACACATTCGAAATACCGTAACGAAACTTCACCGTTTAATAAGGTCAAAGATGACACTTAAGTCCTTAAGTAAATTTTGAAAACGCATAACGCAGTTTGAAAACCGAATTTCAGCAATTACCGTCTATAGTAAAAAAGCAATTATTTTGTGCAGCCTTGTATATGATATGTAGATTTGTATATATACTACGTAGAATGCTAAAATTTAGTTCAGTTAGAAAAGGTATAATAAACTTGAAAATACCCGTTCAGAAATTTCCGTCAATAAATGGAATTCTTTTCGGATTCTTTCGTACAGTCCTGTATAAGTTCTCTGGAATTTGTACGCACCAAGTAATATGCAAAAATGTTGTTAAACTTAAAAACTCATACCACAACTGAAAACCAGTAATTCTAACTCATGGCCAGTACTGGTAACCAAATTCTTTTGTATGTCCCTGTAAATGAACGATAACTACTATACACTCTATGTTCTACTGTAAACATCTTATAGTGCACCTCAGTGATTGATGTATATCAATTTCCATATGTTTGAAATAGTGTAACATCATTAAAATACATTACACACATTTTCCCGCGTGGATCCTAATGTAACGAAATTCTTTCGAGTGTCTCTTTAAACGAACTATAAATGCTATGCACTTCATTTTCAATAATGAACATGCCATAGTAAACCTCAATAACATATGATCAATTACATGGCAATCTGACTATATTTAAGCGAGTTGGAGCACAGCGAGACAAATAAACCGAAGTCTAACACTTTTCAACTATTTTGGAAAGTTAACAGGTAAGAGAAAGAAACGGAAAGACTAGAGAACAGGAATTCTGCTTTTTCAGAATTTAGTGTCGCCCCCGGCATTTCCATTGCTTCATTTTCTTCTGGTGGATGGAAAAAAAAATGGCCATCATTTTTTTTTTTTTTTCATTTTGACCAGAAAATTTGAGTTCTAACTTTTTACGACTGCTCTTTCATCTTCACCTTAACGCTTCATTTATAATGGCTGTTTCATAATAATAGAAGCCACCAATCCATCAGAAGAAAATAACAAGGTTAAGCGGGACTCGGATAATCGGGACTCTACTGCAAAACATATTTCAATTTTAAGACTTAAAGCACATGCTTTTATTTTATGTAAAATGACGTCATTTGCATTAATATAGATACTTAAATTTAAATATAGTTTATTATAGCTCCATGTTTTATCATAAATTGTTCATTTATATTTCTCAAAATAGCACGTATTTTAATTTTTTTTTTTCAATTTTTATGAGAAAATGGCAACAAAGATATAATTGCTATTTTTATTTTTCAACAGTTTTTTTTTTATACTTTCTACAGAAATGGAGAACTTGAGTTGGCAAAATGAAACAAATGTCGCTAAAAACTACAAAAAAAAAAAAAAAAAAAATTAATATTTCAAAAACAAATGGAGATGCAATTTTCAATCAAATGGCATTAAAAAGTACTTTTTTTCCCCCAATACGACAGTATAAACATTGAAAATGTGCGATGCTTTGAAGTTTTAAAAAGTGATATAGAGTATTGAATCGCACAATGAAACATCGGCATTTGTTTTACGCTGGCGTATACAAGGTAACGTTATTTATTGGAGACAAAATAAGCTGAGAGAAAGAAACAGCATACCGGGGGCTAAAAATGTATTACTGCTAATTATCACCGACCCCTTCCCCCTATTTTGCCCTGAAAAGAATCCTTTTTTCCTCTCAACTTTTTTTGTGTATGGGGAGGGTCACATTTACTCATTGTAACACAAGATTTTCTATATATTTATTGTAATCTGTTTTAAATTGCTCTGTGAGAGGGATTTTAATCTCTAAATCAGCCAGCTTACTTGCCAGTGTACTTGCGCAAATAAATTTATTTATTTATTTATTTTATCTTATTCATTTTTCTCCCTTCTCGATAAGGCCAATGTCAGGCGGGCGTCTTTTTGCCTGCTTTTTTACTTACGTATTATCCATTCACAATGCTAAAAGACGCCCGTCTGACATTGGCCTTAAGTTGAATAAAATTATTTTATGTATGATAGACCGGTAGGCGGCGGCAGCACAGACAATCCCCTCATCGAGTTCACGGCTGAAATTCCAGACTTAGTTAAAACTTGTTTCACATACTAAAGCGCAATCGGTCTGCCAAGTCACATCTTGGTGGAAAACACCCGAAAACCCTATTTTAGCGGCTGACTCGTAGGTTTAGCATTGTTTTTTTCCTGCACCCACTCCTCCATGTTTTCATACTTTTGGGTGCAAGAAAACACAATGGTAAACCTACGAGTCAACCGCTAAAATCGGGTTTTCGGGTGTTTTCCACCAAGATAGGACTTTGCAGACCGACTGCGTTTTGATATGCGAATCAAGTTTTAACTAAGTCTGGAATTTCAGCCGTGAACTCGATGAGGGGATTGTCTGTGCTGCCCGCCTCCCAGTCTATGAGCAATTGAAGCAATTTTCATTTTATTTAAAAAGTACAATACTGTTTAAAAATGCAAATATAGCATATTTCGATGCACTTAATGAAAATTATTGCAGGAATTCAAAGCATGGTACGTTTTTACAGAATTAACTTCCTTACTTTAAAAAATAACCAGCGTACTAACAGAATCAATTATTTTTAAAATCTAAGGAATAATTTCACTTTCTCTTAGATTTACTTTTGACTCCAAATTTGAGATCTTAACTTCGAATACTGAGCTGACACTATGTAACGAATAATTTTTTTTCTAAATATATTTTAATTATTTTAAATGTTAATTTTGAAATACAGTAAAATAAAATTAATCTTTTTTTGTACGTTTAAAAAATTTTAACAGCTTGATGTATTTTTTGTAATACAGTAGAATCCCGGTAATCCGAACCTCGCTGATCCGAAATTCCGGTCAATCCGAACCCATTTTATTTTTGAAAATTATACTTGAACAGATTTAAAAAAAAAAAAAACAGAATAAAAAAATTACTCAACAATGTAAAAGCAGAACATATGTACACGAATATAAAATGAAAGCGTGTACTGTAAGCATACTCGTAGAAGCCATCTTAAAAAAAATATCTTGAACATCTGTTTGTTTGCCAGTCACTATGAAATTCTATTCTAAAATGCAAAGAGTGTTTAATACAGATGATAAAAATTTATTTATTTCAACAGTTCGATTTGGAAAATTATCTACAGAAATGGTTTTTCTTCTCCCCTCGTCGACGTGGTGATTGAGCTATTTATAAATTCGAGATTTTACACCGTTTGTAATGGGTTGTTACGTAATTCCTCATTCTTAAGTTACGTTGGAATATTATAAACACCGAGAGTGATCAAACAGGAATACTATATTTTTCCGAAAGTCGTGCCGGATTACAGGATGTTAACTATACTACTGAGTACTTATAACGCATTTTTTATAGCAGGCATCTTTTTCTGTTCTATTTTTATCACAATTTCGGGTAATCCGAATTTTTTGTAATCCGAACTGGCACCGGTCCCAGTTAGTTCGGATTAGCGGGCTTCTACTGTATTTTAAATATTTTGATGTTAATTTTAATAAAACAAGACTTACTAAATTTAAATTAATTTTATCAGCAGTGTAACAAAAATAAATATATCGTTTTAACTATTGTAGTAATTTTTTTCCTTTTTTTTTTTTTTTTTTTTTTTTAATGAAGAAAATGTATCATATGAAAACATTGAATTTATTACCTATTCTAATATCATGAAGAAACGTTTATTTGCTTTAGGACCTAATCTGAAACTACCGAACCGATTAAAAAAATAATTGCGGTTGAGTAGTTTTTGCTTTGTTATATGCGGAAGGAAGGAAGGAAGGATAGACAGACAGACGGACGGACGGACGGACTGAACAACGACTATAGGTGCTACCTATTTATATAATTACGAACGCACCTGGGCATTCTCACAATCTTTTGACTTTTGGGGGGGGAAAAAAACGGACAATATTAAACTTGCTAAAATAACATTTTAATCTGATAGACGAATGCCTTAATGATTCAAAATAAAGAAAAAATGGTCAGCAGCGAAAATTTTTTTATTTAACTGAGGTTTAAGTTAAACTTGCGAGTTTAATTTTCCTTACCATTCATTTTACCCCTATAACTTTATTTTCTTCTAAATTTTTACTTATAATGAATTTGCATAGTACCCACAGGACATTCAAATAAGAAATAATAACAATGTAGTACTTTTAATACAGAATTTTTGTATAACACTGTCTTAAAGGGGTGTTAAAGAAGGGACGGTAAGATAAAAAGAAGGGTGGGGGGGGGTGGTATTGGAAAAAAGGGACGAAATGGTAAAAAAAGGGACTGTAAGGATGGAACGGTGAGGAAAATTACCTGATTTTTTAGGAAAATCATGTTAAGACTGAGTGATAGCCACAATGTTAATTGATTTTTAGAAACAGTTGTTAATATTGGATTAAATAAATTTTTTTTTTTTAAATTTACCTTGAAAAGTGCAGGAATAAACCTTGGGGACGGTGAGACTACCAATAAACCACGATGCTTGAAATTGATTTTTAAATGCTGATTTAAATTCTACAGTAAATTTCCTGCCAAAGAATTTTAGACATTATTTCTCTAGCATACTTCTGCATGAGAAAAAACTGGAAAAAAAATTCTGTGGCTGCATCCGAAATGATTTTCTGTATAATTTTAGAAGAGGGATGTAGCGAATCTAAAACCCAGGGACAGAGTTTAAAAAATAATAACCCTAAAAATGTGTGCAGGTTAATTTTTAGCTACATATTTATATAAAACAATAGTTCCAGTTTCAGAAAAAAATTATATCGAATTCTTTTTATTGAAACAATTTTATCCAGATAGCTCCAAACTTAAAAATCAGCATCAGGGACACGGGACGGTATAGGAGTTTTCCAGGTGTTTTGGACCCCCAAAATCGTCCAAAATTTATTTATCTCGTTAATATTGCTGTGCAATCATGCAATGGGATGTTCCCCAGTATATGAAATAAATAAAAAAAAACCACAAAAAAGTGTTAAAATAAAAATTATTCACGGACATAAAAGTCAAAAAATTGTGAGAATGCCCCTCCTAAAAAGAGTGAGGCTAATAAGTCAGACTATTCCAAAGTTCTACAGAAGTGGGGAGTGTTTGGGTTATTCCAAGCATACTATATCAAATTTTCGGAATAATGTAGGATAACGTATATCGTTACAAGTGTAATTAGCTCGACGTAGAATTTCTATTGATTGCAAAATTTCTAATTTATGATTAATTTGATAACTTCTTTATTAATTTAGCTTCTTTAAAATCAATCATAACTTCTTGCTCCTAATTTAGTTTAGAAATAGCTGTTCGACATCGGTTAAGCTTGATATCACCGAAATGTTCTGTTAAACGCTTTTTAAATTTACGTGTTGTCATACCGATATAATCCGCCCTCCTTTTATCTTCAATTATAGTAGCTGGGGTTATGTATATACCTGCTGAATCTTCCATAAGGATAGGATCGATGCTGTTGTGAAGTCTTGCTTTTAATTTACTAGTTGGGGAAGCGATTAAATTTATATTTTATTTCTTTATACACTCAAACAAACCTGGAGAATATTGAAATTTGTGTAACTTTACTTCATTGTACTGAAATTTATTATTGCAATTACTTCCATATTGAGTTTGGTAAATTGGTTTATTAATAAACTGCAGTGAAAAATTCAATAAATTTTTAACTTGTAAATTATGTAAGGTGAATTTAAGGATTTCAAGAAATTGATATATCATTTTTAACTTAAGATTCTCTTTTAATTGGTAGTGCTTTTATTGTAGTATCAAAGCGATGTAATTTTTACTTTGTGTTAATGAGCACACAAAGTACATTTTAACAATATTTTCAACAAAGTGCTCTTGTAGTAATTTTCTTTTTCTGTTTTCAGGTCATGAATCGCGTCAGAGGTTTGGAGTTACTGTTTAATTTAGAAAAAGCACGAAATCGATTACAATCAAAACAAGATTGTGTAGTCGCCGCGATACATTGTCTCTTGATAAATGAAAATCTCCAGTGTGTTGGAGCTGGTGACGAGTGGCCAGACATTGATTCTGCAGCCACAGAACTTCTACCTGATAATTGGAACAGTAATCAAAATGTTTATTCGTTAAGATATTGTAGTAAAGATAAACAATCTCGTGTTCTTCTAAAAGCAGTTCAAATGGAACACATACTGATGATAGATGCTGTTATGAATGATGGCGCTGTTGCAAGTTTGCCTGTCCAAGTTGACAATTACATATCTGACGACTTCAGTGAGTATTCGAGTGCTTATAAAGACTTGGAATCTCTTGTCGAATCTTTTCGCAAGGAGATTATAGAAAATCTTAAAAACCCCAAAGACAAAAAAGTTGTACCTCCGCCACCTAAAAGTACGCCAGTTACTACTGATCCAATACGGCCTAGGCCGCGTTTGGAATATGAAAATCCAAGAGATCCTTTTACACCTCCTCGGCCTCCACCTAATCCCAGATCCGACTATGATTATCAAGATATCAATCCTCTGATGGAACGTCCACGGTTCCCTAGAGTTGGCGGTAGAGATCTTGATCCTTTCGGCGGCGCTGGTGGGGGAGGTATGTTCATAGACCCATCAGATTTTGGAATTCCTTCAAGACCAACCTTACCGCAGTTTGGCGTTGGGGGACCTGGTGGTTTACCAAGAGGAGCTGTGCCGCCCGGAGCCAGATTTGATCCGTTCATGCCACCTATTCCACCAGACAGCCGCCGAAACCCTAATCGCAATCCTGATCATCCCGATTTTGATAATTATTTCATGTAAAATTACTTTTAAGCTCAGAAAAGTTATTAAACCAATGTTCTTTTGATATTTAACTTGACTTGGAACATTCTTTCCTTATAAGTTGCAAAGCAAAATTTTTCGTTGAAATGTATTTTTGTTTAGTTTTTCTCAGTGAGATTTATATTACTTGTAAACAGAGACTGTTTTGTAAATAAATTGGTATATATATATATTTAACTTTTAGTTTTCATTCTGTCGAACTGTTTAAGTCTCTGGATACTAAATAAGTTTACGATTATATTATAATTAAGTAAATAATATCTTAACGCAAGCTACTTAAAGCCTTTTGATACTTAGGATTGTCATTCATGAGGTAACTTTTGTAGGCGGGAAATAGCACGATCACTCGTACTTCGTTTCTTGAAAGTCAGCCAGAAACAATTTTTATGTTTTTCAGATTTGGTTTCAAGCCAGAAACTACAAATGAGAAATGAACAATACTTTTAAAATAGTTTCTTTTTGTCCCAAGTGAAGTTTAAAATTTCACCAATCACAAATTATTGTAAATTCGATAGTTTGAAATTATTTAATTTAGTAAGTCAGCGAATTTCTTCATTCTAAATGGTGTTTAGGGATTACGTAAATCGAAGATGCAATAAATTATAATTTAGGAAAAAATAAAAAGCCAAAGTAGTAACGTTAGTTCATTTGTATTAAACCTCTCATGCAAAATAACCTCGTATGAGGTTGTATTGTAAAACAGCATTCTGAGAAATGTGCCTATTTTATTTTTACTTTTTTATCAAATATAAATCTCAAAGTTCAATAATGATTGTGAAATACAACTATAAATAATCGAATAATTTTCTTTTCAAACTTTCAGTTGGAAAATTTGCCTTTGACGAACTTGTTTCTATTCTCAGTGAGAAAATATTTTCTTAAAGAATTTCTGCTCTTGGATCAAAATAAGATAAATTTTTTTAAACGTCTACTTTGTGTTCATATATCTAAATAAAAAAAATCCCACATTTAAATAACTATTTATTATTATTATTGCTTGTAAACCTCATATGAAGTTAGTAAATGTAAGATTTTTCAAAATTTCAAAATATGTTTTCATTCATAAAAAGATGAATGAGAGGGTTAAAAAAGCATTTGCTAGAATCTTAAGTTTTTAACTGAACCAATTTTGTTTCTGAAATATGTTTTATCGGTGCTTGTTTGTTATTAAAGGCCTTAGCTTTTGTATGTGTGTGTGTGTGCGCGCGTGTGTTTAACCGCTTTTCTGATTATCCCGAGTCATCTAGGGTTCATATATATTACAATTATTCAGGAGTGCAGAATATGTCCGATCCACCGATCTAGGATCTGGGGAAATTTAGCCATCTGGGGGAAATTCTGTTGAAAAATACAATTGATTTCGATTTTAACAATGAACTACATAATCCCCCCCCCCCCCCCAAAAAAAAAAAAAAAAAAAAATTCACTATAGATAAAAAGATCTGTATGGAGACCTTCACAAAATCGATCTCAGAATAATATGTACTGTATATACTCACGCATAAGTTGAGAAATTGTAGAAAAATAAAAGACATTTCCATACCTACAGTAATACAGAATTTATGTAAGCCTATGATATATCGTAAAATTTTGGGGACATTTTCATATGGATTGGGGGAAATCTTGGGAGTAAAAACATTTTCTGCACCCCTGCTACTATTATCCCGAGAAAACTCGAGCGTGACATAATTTGTCACTACGATTTTTTTTTATCATGTTTTACCCGGCCTGAAGCTTGAAAAGGAAGGAAATATTCTTATATAATAAATTATATATATAATATTTGATTGGCAGTTTTTCAAGTTTTGTGATGGGAAATGTAAATGATGAAAAGCAATGATGTGATTGCAAAAAATGTGATGATTTTTTTCAAAAAAATTGTAAGGAACCCAGTTAAAGCTTTGCGCATTTAGGGCTTCAGAAAGCGAGATTTGCTGCCACACCGATATAAACAGTTAGGAAACTAAACTCTCTTTTATGCTTCTACTTTTATGTATGTGTTTAAAAAATTGCTACAAATTACATGCATTAGATAAATTACTTCTGTTGGTATATAAAAATAGATAAATGACTAAATAAAATGTATAAGATATTGGAAAAGGTTACTTGTTTGTATAAAACAGTGAATACATTGCCAAGAAATACGCGAGAATTTTTTTCCCCCTCTTGCACAGGCCATTTTCTCTATCTTGCCAAGGCTCTCTATAACAGGCAAGTGCTCTCGAATTTTTGTAAATTCAGTATTTTTATTTTGCACGCTAATTTTATGCCTGAAGTATTTTCACTTAAGACTTTTGAAATCCAAACTCTGTATTTTGACATATTCACGAAGTGTATTCTTATTAATATTTCTAAGAGATAGAGTAACGTTTCTAACTTTTTTTAAAAAAAAGGGCAGAGATCTTTCAGAAAAGCGTTGTGTTTTAAGTCTAGACCACGAAGAAGATATGACACGAGAGTTTGAGAAATATCATTGGGAAATAGATTATAATGTAATATATTTATCAGAAGATGAAAATGCTATTGGATTCCAAATGGGCCAATTGGTTTTTTCGACCAGATTACGGATACTTGAATGTACTTGATACACTTTAATTCTGCTTAGGGGTAAATTATAAAAAACTTTAAAATGCTGTAAAACTTTAATTTTATATTAAAACCTGATTTTGACATCATATTTGGATTCTAAAGTTAATCTTACCGTCGAATTCTAAACGGGAAGTTATTCAGGAAGTATAATTCAGGAATTATCCAGGTTTAAATTTTTAGAACTTCTAATATTAAATTCCTTTTTATACGTTAAAAAACAGATTGCAATGCGGATTTTTTTTGCATAACTCAAAAACTACTCGACGGAATGAGATGTAATTTTGGATTCTCGTACGATTGAATTTGAAGCTTCTGGAAATAGATTTGTTTAAAAATTCACTTTGTTTTTTCGAAAATTTCAAATTATATCTTTAAAATATATCGCTTACTCGAAAGAATAGTGACACATCTCGACAAAAGTAAATTTCACAGGAGAGGCAAAAGAAAATTTGCATGATTTTACTGTAACATGAAGTAATAGCACTCAGCTCTGTATGCAGTAATAAAAACACGAACAAAACCCTCAAGAATGGAAACATAGAATGAGGTTTGGAGGGTTTAGGTAATTTTACCTCTTTATATCAACACACAATCCACCCCACTTCTTTGGCCACAAATTAACGTATAGCGTAATAAAGTGATTTTCCGTATAACTACACTTATGAAACTGTTTATGTAGCAACTATGACAGACCCATTAGTGGAATAAAATGCAAAATGAATTTTTGCAAGATATGTCACTTTTCTTGCGGGTGAGCGATATATCCCTATAATTTTTTTAAAAACAGAAATTGTTTTCTATAAGTTCCAAATATGCGAATCCAAAATTACTGATAAGTAGTTTGGGTAATGCTTAAACCCACATTATAAACTGCTTTCCAACGATTAAAAATGAATTTAACATTAGGAGTTGCCAACTTTAAACCGCAGAATTTCTAAACTGCTTGAGCAAAAAAATCTCAATCTTATGCCAAAATTAGGTGTTAATATTGAAAATTAAGTTTGGTATAATTTCAGTATTGTCGCACCTCGGCAAGAAAAGTGACACAAGTAAAAAAAAAAAATTCAATTTTGAGGTTATGTCATTGAAAAGTATGTATGGGGTGCACGAAAAGCGTCACATCTTTATCTCGCAATTTATCCACTTGAGGCAGTTGTGTCAGTTTTATTTTAGACTAGCTTTAGTTGACTAGTTTATTTTAGACTTTAAGATGATTTTTCTCAAATGCTGCATTTTTTAGTTATGTCACTTTTCTTGCCAGGGTGCGTTATGTAGACGACTGTTTAAGCAAAATTTAAATAGAGCTTTATCCTTTAACTGATGTGAAAGAAATTGTCACATAACTACTGTGAAGCTGTCTGTGAGATTGCTCCATCGAAAGATGAATAAAAGGCGCGATTAACACTTAGGATGGTGTTTGTGTACTAAACTTTTTGTACAGGACTATAATTAAAATTCACCTATTCAAAAGTCCCTAGTGATAGTACTAAAGTTCAAAACGAAACAAAATTTCGGTAGCGTTTGTTGTTAAACTAAAAGTTACAAGTTAAACTATAAAAATTGAAAAAAATAAAAATAATGGTCTGTGAGGCCGGTAACATCTGTTAAAGGTTAATGAGTAGATCTTATTACTAATCGATTGGTACCAGTCGCGCTTTTTTTGTGTAATTTGAGCCAGAATTAGTAGGGGGTGATCATTTTTTTCTCCTCCAGGACTGCACGTACTAGAGAAGTCTTGCACACCAGGAAGTGAGTGAAAAACACATTACGAAATTCCAACTTTATATACATAAAACAAGTTAACCTTTAACTGATGTTACATAAATTGTCACATAACTAGTGTGAAGCAGTCTGTGAGACCGCTCCATCGAAAGATAAATAAAAGACGCGATTAACTCATAGGATGGTGTTTTGTACTATAATTAAAATTCACCTATTCAAAAGTCTGTAGTGATAAAACTAAAGTTCCAAACGCAACAATATTTCGGTAGTGTTTCGGTTGGTTCGGTAGATAGTTAAAATGAAAATTGCAAGTTAAACTACGAAAATTGAGAAAGGCACCGGTCTGTGAGGCCGGTGACATCAGTTAAAGATTAAATAAAAAAGTGAAAATACATTTCGTATATACAGTGAGCAAAAAAAAGTATTTGCACGCAGACGATTTTTTGCATAAGTAACCATAGAAAGCAAATTTGATACTATTCTCTTAATTATTCATTTATTTAAATAAGAAAATAAAAATAACTACCCATTTTCCTTAAACAGTAATATTACACATTTTAAAAAATAAATTAATATTTTCTCATACCTAACAAGTATTTGCACTAGAAGCATTGCCTGTTATAAAAGGCATTAAATGTGAACATTATGCAAATGTTTAGCATATCAGTCCCGCAGTACATTAGCCCCGCACTTTAAAGTCACGTAATATATTAACTGGAGCAGGGATTCTGGGGAGTTTTTGTTCTAATGGCGCCGAAAACGTGTGAACTGTCTGTTGCTACCCGTGAGAAGATTATATTTCTTCACAATTCTGGATTAAGTTACGGAGGAATAGGTAAAAAATTAAATCTCAACTTTTCTAGTGTTCGTTATGTAATTAAGAAGAAAACAGAAACTGGTTCGACAATAAATAAGCCGCGTATAAGAAAGCTAAGTACCAGGCAAAGGAGAGCCATCATAAAAGAATCTTCAAAAAACCCCTTTTCTAAGTGCTCGAGAATTGGCTGTTGATGTCGCTTCAACGTCGGGAACAATAGTTACACCACAATCAATTAGAAATATTCTTCATGATGCAAATATTCGAGGAAGAGCCCCTCGAAAAAAACCATTTATTAGTGAAACAAATAGGGTGAAAAGACTTGAATTTGCAAAAGCTTATGTCAGCAAACCACTAGAGTTTTAGAAAACTTATTTTTTCCGATGAAAGCAAGTTCAATATTTTTGGCTCAGATGGTAAGAAAACTGTATGGCGAAAGCCAAATACTTCTCTTCAAATTAAAAACTTGAAACCAATTGTAAAACATGGCGGTGGTCATGTAATGATTTGGGGATGCATGTCTTTTAACGGAGTTGGCGAAATGAACGTTATTGAAGGCAATATGAATGCTAAACAATATATTAATATATTGTGAGATCATTTATCTAATAGTGCTCTGAAATTATGAATTCCTAATTCATATTATCCAACAGGATAACGATCCGAAACACGCTGCATATATTACGAGGTTATGGTTGCTTTATAATGTAAAAAATCAATTGAAAACGCCACCACAATCACCAGACCTCAATCCGATTGAAAATTTATGGCATATTTTGAATGTGAAAATAAGGAAAATTTCTAACAAATCAGAACTTAAGCAAGCTCTTAGGGAAGAATGGCCACAAATCAGCAGTGGAACATGTCACAAATTAATAGAATCGATGCCCAGACGATTACAAGCTGTAATTGAAGCAAAGGGCGTGCATACTAAATATTAGCACTATTTTTAACTTATAAATAATTCCTCTAGTTTTATTTTTATTGCTAGTGTGCAAATATTTTTTTGGCAGTACAAATGCTACTTTTTTATGTTTTCATATTTTAAATATAATTATTAAGTCAGATATTAAATATGTTTATTTGTTTTGTAAAAGTGTTGGTATTTTTAATTCTTAGTTGCTTTTTATTTATTTATACATATGCTACAACAAATTTACCTGGTGTGCTAATACTTTTTTTGCTCACTGTATAAAATAATAAAATGAAATCATACATGGGAAAATAAAAATGTACAAGGATGTTTGTCTGGGGCGATGGGGGGTTATATCTCGATGGTTCAGCTTTTACACTTTTATAACTCAACCTGGTTTTTATATGTAAAAGATGGAATTTTACAATCGATTTTTAGCCCACTTTCCGATATCCTAAAATTATAAAAATGAAGTAAAGAAAATATGTTTTCGGTGGCAGTACAACATTAATATTTTTACACCTTAATACATTAATTTAAAGACATTTTTCAATTAGCCCACCTTAGATGATAAATCACTAAATATTATTTATAACTCGTACAATTGTATGGGAGCTGAAAAAACAATGGATTTAATTATATGCCAATAAACCTTTGCCGAAATAGGCCAAATCGCTCTGAAGCTGCAACAATGAAACATTTTAAGGACTTAAAAGTAGAAAATAAATTATAACAAATGAAGCGTGTAAATCTTTTTTTAAATATAATTTTATCAGTCAATAGTTTAATATTAATTAATTTACGTTTATACTTTGAGAAATCAATATAGGAATCCTAAAAATATAGTTTAAATAATTTAATTTTTTCCCTGTTCCCTATCTTGAAAAGAAACATAGCAATATATATGTATACACACACACACACACACACACATATATATATATATACACACACACACACACACACACACACACACATAAGTGAAGTACGGTAGCTAGCTATTTCTATCAAGTGTAAAAAATCTGCAAATATTTCATAGTTCGGCGCCCACCCCAAATTAATGAATTAGTCGTGATTTTCAAGATGAAAATTAAATGCTTATAAAAGAGTTTTAATGTCCCGATTTCAAGTTTTTTTTTTTCAAAAATTTTTTTAAAATCATTTTAAGAGAAAATTATTGTAAAACAATAATTTAAAATGTGTCTTTGGTAATTTATCAGTAAATTGCTACTAAAATGCTACTTTTTGCAGCTCCAGGAGACTAAGGCAACTAATAAGTGAAAACTATTTCTGTCAAATAGGCAACTATTTTATGAAGTAGGAGGCTTTTTTGAAAATTTTATTATAGCTTTTCTCAATAAATGTTGCAATATCTGGAGAAAATATGAAACACCAAGAAAAAGTTTGTTCATTCCAGTACAATTTATTCAGAGGTTTGAGACCTGCAATAAACAACACCTTTCTTTAGTGATTTTCCTCTAAACCCCATCTTAACATTCCTATTTTGTGTTCTAATGGGAAAACATGAGTAAAATGAATAACTTTTGATATTGTGTTAGTGCAATATTCCATCTAAGAAAAAGTATTTTCAAACATTTCTTATCAGTATCTGGAATTTATAGAAACTGAAGACTAGAAATTTTGTAGAATAGATTAGGCGTTGGGCAAAAGAGTAAAGATTATTTTTTTCTCTTCTAAATATATTCCCTTCTCCCCCACCCCCACCCAAAAAGGGGGGGGGGCAGGGGGTTTCATCTTGTAATCTATGAAAACAAAAAAATTTGAAAAATAATGGCTAATATCTTATGAATATGAAGGAGGAGGAAATTTTTTAAATGATCACTCTTCCTGTTTCAACTCCTCGCTTCCCATTTCCTCATGTAAGGTGGGTGAGGGGGCCAAATGCTCCAAAATGTTTTAATGCGTTTGTTATGGCGCACTTTTTGTTTATTTTGATGGATAAGCGCAGTAACTGAGAAGTCAGCACATATCGCACCCTTGCTACAAAAGTGTCACAACTCAAAAATTGGCTTTTTTGAGTTATGGCTGCCATTCGGCTTGGTTTTTACGTCTCTACCAATCACTTAAACTGCCAGATAGTGCAATGAAAATTCAGCCACTAGGTAGCAGTTGTGTCGCTTTTTATGTTTGCAAGATGGCTACTGACCATTCTAGAAAAGTGCTACATCTTCAGTTTTGACCTAACCTTCATACGTGAACGTGAGTTCAAAAGTGCATTATTTTGAGTTGTGGCGTTTCTAATGATTCAAGTGGTGATGATCTTCCAAATGATTTCGAATTGTGGCAGTCTAGATGATTCATGTTGAAATATGTTATCTTAATGTTTCTATTTGAACTGTTTTGTTTTACTATGTTTAGAGTTAAAATATTGCAAAGGAATACATTTTCTTGAAGTTACCTAAAGTCAAAATAAAATAATATTACTCAATCATGTTTCCAGCTTCATTCATTGAACCAAAATGAAATGCTATCTAGAGATGACAAAATAAATACATTAATCCTTGTTAATGAAACGTCATAACTCAAAACCCAATCTTCTGTCGAGTCCCCAACAGTGTCACATGCATAGAAAACAAACAACAAAAGTGTCACAACTCAAAATGATCACGCATTCATTAGACAGTATTGGGCGACAAAAGAGGCACAACTAAAAAAAATGGTATTTTTAGTTGAAAATGCGAAAAATCTGTAAGAATGGCAGTCTATAATACCATTATATGCACAGTTCTTCTGAGTAACATCACTAAGATCAACTAAAATTTACCTACACAGCCCGGAAACAGTTTTTCGCATTTTCTGAAAAACGGAGTTTTTTGAGTTATGCCACTTTTGTAGCAAGGGTGCGATATGGTGAGCAAAAAGTTCTGGGAAATTTTTAATCTAATAGTTACCCGAATTTGTATCGTATATAGGAGTACTAATGGTACATCTATAGGAGTTCAGGAATTTCGGCTCAAAATGCCTATTGAACAGTATGATTTGCGTGTGTTGATCCGGCCTTATTGGAGAAAAGGTCTAACTATTCTCAAAGCCGTCGATGACTTTGCACAGTCGGACGGCGTCGAAATTCTTCCACACCCAGCCTACAGTCAAGACGTGGTTCCATCCGATTATGGCCTCTTTCGATCAATGCAACACTTTTTCAAGGGTCGTCGATTTGAATCCTTTAAAGAAGTTGAAGAAGCATGTCAAGAGCTTTTCGATTCCAAGGAGCTGCCATGGTACTTCCAGCAAATCCGGAATCTGGCAGAACGATGGCATAAAGCTGTGGACTGTGATGGTCTCTACTTTGAAGAATAGTCCTTGTTGCTTTTGTTGTTAATTTGCGCATAACAACGCAACTTTCACAAATTTCCCAGAACTTTTTGCTCAACCTAGTATTTAAAAAAAAAAAAAAAAAAAAAAAAACAGTCTGTTGAAATACCAGACTCATTTTTAAAATCAGAAAACTATTTGGCTTTTCACCAGACCGTGGGAAAAAAAGAAATTTTGCGATTTTATGCGCTTGAAGTCAAAGGATAAGGTGAAATTTTTGTCAATTAAGCAACCACCCACCTCTTTCATTTAACGTGCTGCTAAAGGACTGAATGGTGAATTAAGCCCTTCCCAAAATAAGAAGCTGCAAAATTTTGCATGTTTTATGATTTAATAAATAAATAAAAGTGTGATTTTTAATTACTTTTGCATCTTATTTCAAAAGTAAGCAAAACCCCCGGGAAAATAACAACTTCCGTTTCATTGCAGTTTCGGGAAAGCTGCAAAAAATTTTTCATGAACTTTATCAGCGAAATGCTAGAAATATCGCCATTACACCCGTAGCTAACAACAGCTGTATCATTTTTAGATCCTAAAGTTTCAGCAAACTTAAATGTCATGAAAACTAGCAGTTATTTTTAACAATTTTATTACTTACTGATTGGATAATGCTGTAAAAACAATATTGAATTTGTGTACATTGTATGCAAAATGTGTTATTGCTTTAGTCATGAAAACTTGATCATTTTCAATGGAATGTCAGGGAAAAGTCAGAAAATTTGTGAAAGGAAAATCACTGGCCATCCGGATCTGAACACTGTGACCATTTCGGATAATACTTCATGTGAAACTATTTTGCTACTAAATCGGACATAATGTGCCACTATTTTTGGCTTTGTAGGCAACTAAAACAACTATTTCGAATAATATTTGGAATGTCAGCCCTGTGACTTTTGCTCAAGTAATTTCACGATATTTGAAGTAGATTCACAAACCCCATTGAAAGCATTTATCCATGTTAACTAAATTCATGTAATTTTATCACGGTCGAGGTTCGCTATGACGACCCTTTATTTCCCAGTAAAAGTGTAGTTATAATAGAAGTTTTTTTAAAATATATGTTTTGTTATGCATAATATAAAAATAAAAAAATAGAGGAAAAAGAATGGGGCGTAAAAATTTACATCAAAGTATTGTTCACTTAATCATTAAATAAAAGTGACAACAATTTATTAGTTTAAAATAAAGATAGGCTAAGAGAGGGGGCGGGGGGGGGGGGACGGTGATAAAATCAGACCCTTTTTTGGAGGAGGAGGGGGGGGGGAGTCCTGTCAGCTTAAGTGTTCAGTTTATTTTAATGAAAAATTTTATTCATATTATCTGCATTCTACATATATACAGTGAGCAAAAAAAGTATTTGCACACCAGGTAAATTTGTTGTAGCATATGTATAAATAAATGAAAAGCAACTAAGAATTAAAAATACCAACACTTTTACAAAACAAATAAACATATTTAATATCTGACTTAATAATTATATTTAAAATATGAAAACAAAATAGCATTTGTACTGCCAAAAAAGTATTTGCACACTAGCAATAAAAATAGAACTAGAAGAATTATTTATAAGTTAAAAATAGTGCTAATATTTAGTATGCATGCCCTTTGCTTCAATTACAGCTTGTAATCGTCTGGACATTGATTCTATTAATTTGCGACATGTTCCACTGCTGACTTGTAGCCATTCTTCCCTAAGAGCTTGCTTAAGTTCTGATTTGTTAGAAATTTTCTTTTTCCTTATTTTCACATCCAAAATATGCCATAAATTTTCAATCGGATTGAGGTCTGGTGATTGTGGTGGCGTGTTCAATTGATTTTTTACATTATAAAGCAACCATAACCTCGTAATATATGCAGTGTGTTTCGGATCGTTATCCTGTTGGATAATATGAATTAGGAATTCCTAATTTCAGAGCACTATTAGATAAATGATCTCGCAATATATTAATATATTGTTTAGCATTCATATTGCCTTCAATAAAGGTCATTTCGCCAACTATGTTAAAAGACATGCATCCCCAAATCATTACATGACCACCGCCATATTTTACAGTTTGTTTCAAGTTTTTAATTTGAAGGGAAGTATTTGGCTTTCGCCATACAGTTTTCTTACCATCTGAGCCAAAAATATTGAACTTGCTTTCATCGGGAAAAATAACATTTTTCCAAAACTCTAGTGATTTGCTGACATAAGCTTTTGCAAATTCAAGTCTTTTCACCCTATTTGTTTCACTAATAAATGGTTTTTTTTTCGAGGGGCTCTTCCTCGAATATTTGCATCATGAAGAATATTTCTAATTGATTGTGGTGTAACTATTGTTCCCGACGTTGAAGCGACATCAACAGCCAATTCTCGAGCACTTAGAAAAGGGTTTTTTGAAGATTCTTTTATGATGGCTCTCCTTTGCCTGGTATTTAGCTTTCTTGGACGCCCAGTTCGCGGCTTATTTATTGTCGAACCAGTTTCTTTTTTCTTCTTAATTACATAACGAACACTAGAAAAGTTTAGATTTAATTTTTTACCTATTCCTCGGTAACTTAATCCAGAATTGTGAAGAAATATAATCTTCTCACGGGTAGCAACAGACAGTTCACACGTTTTCGGCGCCATTAGAACAAAAACTCCCCAGAATCCCTGCTCCAGTTAATATATTACGTGACTTTAAAGTGCGGGGCTAATGTACTGCGGGACTGATATGCTAAACATTTGCATAATGTTGACATTTAATACCTTTTTTAACAGTCAATGCTTCTTGTGCAAATGCTTTTTAGGTATGAGAAAATATTAATTTATTTTTTTAAATGTGTAATATTACTGTTTAAGGAAAATGGGTAGTTATTTTCTTCTTATTTAAATAAATAAATAATTAAGATAATAGTATCAAATTTGCTTTCTATGGTTACTTATGCAAAAAATCGTCTGCGTGCAAATACTTTTTTTGCTCACTGTATATTACAAATATTTTAATTTTATCGATTTTTTTTTTTTGGGGGGGGGGGGGAGGGGGGTGTCATATATACAGATACTGATATTAGCATTTTCTCTCCCTGTGATGTTTAGCTATAATTTCTTTCAATAAAAAGCATTACATTAACAGATGCAAACTACCATTTAAAATAATTGCTTAGTCAAGACTGATTTGCCGCGAGTCGTTTTACATCAGTCACATTAGCTCTGCTTTAATTTCCTTTTACTGAGTTTATACATCACTATAGTTTGAGTGGTTAATGAACACTGCGTTTGCCAAATTTTGATTTTTGTGTTTCACTGCAACTCTAAAAAATTTCAGATTAAAAAAAAAAAAAAAAAAAAAAAAAGTAAATTGAGCTAGTTTTCAAGCAAATTTCACTTGAAACTGCATTTCCCCCCTATTCCAAAAAAGTACTTTTACTTTCTACTATGTAAGAATTTAAATTATGAGATAATTAGAAGTGAATGCATGGCGTTAAAAGCGATAGGGCAGGTCGCTGTCATTATTGTTATGACATCAGCGTATCGTACTTACTGCCAGTGTTGAATTCAGACTTCTTCTCCGGAAGGGAATTTTGCCGATTCGATGGGGAGGGGGGGGGGGTGCACTTTTAAACTATTACCAAGCACAAAATCTCAAGTCTTCCAGGGCGGGAGGAATCTTTTATTCATGCTATGCACCTCCCGAGCTCCTTCCCCCGAAATTCGGACATCATTCATGCCCCCCCGGGGGGGGGGAATTTGGGGAGAGGGAAGTGCATAGCATGAATAAATAGTCACAGGCCTTTCCAATAATATGTCACATGTGGGGGTCGTCAAAAGTTAGAAAAATGCCCCCCTTTGGGTCTACTAAAGTAGACAAGATTCGGAGATACATAGAATTCGAAATAATATAAGTGTAATTAGGTATTTTCGCTTCTTAAAATATTTTTTAAAATAATACTTTAAAATGACAAAAAGAAAGTTAACGAAAGCAGTGTATCGTGAAATTGAAAGTACTTTAAAAAATATAAGATGTAAAGAGTAAAGACTATTCTGTATATTCGAACAGAAAAATGAAGGTCTGCTTTACTGGAGACTGCTTTGAAAGATATTACATGATTGAAAACTACAAAATATAATTTTTACATAAAATTAAAGCATATTATTGTGCTACATATCTAAAGTTTAAAAAGGAATTACTAATAAATTTTGTATTTCCTATGTAATCTTGCATACTATGTATTACTGTTCGTTCAACGACCAGCATGGCACCTATCTATGAACTTAATACGACCGCAAAGGATTAATCTAATTTTAATTGCGTATCAAGAATCATGAAAAATCGTTCACTGTCATGGCGTAGAATTTACCTCACAAACTTCAGCTACAAGCCCCAACTGTTCATAGACAGAAGGCACCCTGAGCTTAAGGGGGTGGGGGGTGGGGGGCAGAAGATCTTTAAACTTCCAAAAAATCAGTTTTCGGTTTTTGTTTTATTCTGAATTTTTTTTTAATTTCTCAACAATATGTAAAAAACTCCATTCAAAAATCTGCATTATTTCTTGAGTTATAATAATTTATAGACGGTGAGTATTAACTGAAGGCCCGTAGATACTGAAATTTTAAAACGCGTTTTCTCATATTAATAAATTTCGAGTTTGTGCGCACTGTTGCTTTCCAGCTATGTACGCTACAGCTTTAAAAAAAAATGAACCAAATATGCGTTTTTTTATAGTCTACATGCTGAAACAAAAAATATTAGCATATTTTGGTTATTTTTTGTACTTGGAAAAAAAATTGATTTTTTATTTATTTATTTTGCGCTAAAATTAAATTTTAAACAAAATTGTGTATATTTTGGCTTTAATTTAGAAGTAGGTGTGTTATGATTCTATTTTGTTCAAAAATTGTATTCTATATGCATAATTTAGAGTTTTATCATGCACGAGCACTTAATGATTTTAATTCCCGCATTAGTGAGATGCATTTTTAAATTTAAATATTAATTTTCTATATACAACATTTATTTTTCTCGATAATACAGTTAAGAATATATACTTTAGGCAGAAAAGAAAAGAAATGATCTTAATTGCATGTTATTTGTGTTTTGGTACTTTGAAAAAGGCGATGTTTTTGATATTTTACATTTATTTACATACAATTACAGAAAAATTTCGAAAGCTATAAAAATCCATGTCTTGATTGCAATAAAGATTTGAAACATGAATTATTTATAAACAACTTTGTCGTCAGGTTGGGGGAAAACACTAAAAATTAGCACATTACAAAAGCCTCTGAACTTGGCGTGTAGCCCTGTGTTACAGGAAGTTTATCAAGATATCGGAGCTAACTAGACGCATTTTGTCTGAATAAACAGGTAGGAACATTTTTTTTCTCTTCGCTTCTCCCAGTGCAGTTGATGTGTTGCCAGAAAATGAAGTAAGTCACTTAATTTACTGCGAGATCAAGTGTGACATTTTCTGTAATTTTAGAGTATTTGAATCTTTGTTTACGTTTTTTCCTTTTCTTTTGGCTATTGTTCTCTGCAATACGTCAAAAGCCATCAGATTTTAAGATTTGTGTTTCGGGAAAATTACTTTGAAAGATTTTCTTCTGGAGCTCCGTAAAAAAAAATCCTCGTAAATAAAAATTAGTGTAATGAATTTACACGAGAAAACTAGCTTTTGTACTCAAGGGGATATTCAATTTCTATGTTTTTTGGTGGGGGAGGGGGACATCTCGCAAGCGCGTAGATTGTTGACCTAAAGCAGTTTCGTGGTATTCCATTTCCTTACAAAATTTTCTGCTCGGTGAACGAAACCGATCTTTTATAACTTTAACGTGTTTTTCTCAAAACCATATTTTTCGAATTGGGCAACCATTTTTCTCGGGAGCTATTCGACAGATTTCTTTCATTTTATTTCATGCTTTCTTTTAACTTACAATTATGTTTGTGTGTGGCAGTCAAATTTTGTGACTCATTTTTCACCCGCTTCCTGTTGACATAGGCCTTTGAAATTTGGAATATATATATATATATGTATTCCTGAGGGCAACACAGGAATTGGAAATTGATTTTTTTAAATTTGATCCCTAAGGGAGGGGGGACAACTTTACTTAATGGTTACTCAATTATAGTTTGATTTCCTATGGAGAAATCAGTATCAGCCTCAACAATGAGTATTTATTGAAAAATACTAATGCCAGGGTTACTATAATAGCGCCAAATTTTGGCCAACTCGCCGAAATATCGCCAAATTTGGCGAGAAAAATGAGTTGTCATACATGAAGCCACTTTGGCAATAGCTGTCTAATTTGGCGAAATTCCCATTTAATCCGATTGATCTTCCATAACTCGAGCTCACCTCAATATAATTTAAATTCTGCGCATTCAATTTTTTTTTCAAGACTTTTCTACTTTTTAGAGTATTAAAAAAAAATTCTACTTTTTTGTGAATTTTAATGAAAGCATGTTTAACTTTTTTTTTTTTTTTTCACATTTATTAACCATTTAGAAAAATGGTTATTGTCCTCGGTCAGGGTAGGGAATCAAAAACATATCTGAAGCGTTTTATTAGTTGAATCCCGCATTTTATTCGTTTTCTGATTGGTCTATACAGTAATCTGTATTTTCCTTTTACTTTCAACAGAGATGGATGGATACTTCTGTTGCCACTATGACAAAAAGTAATAAAAACTACAAAATAATAATAATAATAACTCAAACAAATTGAGATACAGCTTTCAAACAAATTGCATTTAAAAGTACATTTTTTTCTCTATACGACGGTGTAAAAAGTAATATTGTGGGATGTTTAGAAGTTTAAGAATGAAATTTCATTTAAAATTGATCCAAGAATATTAATGTTTAATCCATGGCGTACGTTATGTATGACCAGCTCCGTAAAAGTTTAAAAATTTACAGTACCGAAAAATGTAATCCATGGCGTACGTAATGTATGATCAACTCCGTGCGATTTTTTATGTCTTAAATTTTAGTCTTTGAAAAAATCATTTTCCAAATGGTCGTTGTAATTTGTTAAATTGCATTTTTTATTTTTTTAATAAAAGTTCAATAAATATTTTCTTATATTTATTTTATTTGTTTCGAAAATGACCTTTTTTGTTCCAATGACTGCCATTTTGTCAAAAATAAAAAATTTTAAACTAAATGTTCGTATAAGCTCCAGAGTACTTAATGCCCTTTCATAATTCAGCAGCCATTTTTTTCCACATACAAATGAAATGTCAATAAATATAATGCAAAAAGTCCGAAAGTGATGTCTTTTCTTTGTAACCGGAAAAAAAAAATCTTAGTAAAAATTATGTTAATTTTAGACTAAAGAAGTAAAAAATCCCTTAAGTGTTTTAACCCAAAACTGTAGTAGTACAGCTAGTATAGTGTAAACGATAAAAGACAAAGCACATTTTGAATATTCATAGTTTATTACGTGTAACTTCTTTAATTTTTACAACTGATCTGGACCGGAAGTTGAAGACCCTATATATTACTTTCTAAGGTTTTAAAAAAAGGCGTGCTCGTACACACAGCAAACAGTTCCCAGTAAGACCCAATTTTTAAAATTTAAGAAAGTATTATCTACATAAAAGGAAACTTTTTCTTTCTCTGTGCGACTGTGCGAAGACCGTTAGCGAAGAGCTAAAGAAAATCTATTTAACCTTTAACTGATGTCACGCGGTCTCCCAGACCCCGCGACTCCCAGCTGTAAACACTTTTACAGCTTTTTACTTTTCTGTACTGAAGTTAAATAATATGAACAAAATACTTTTTTCATGCAATTTAATTCACATGCTCCTAAGAGAAGTACAACGATATTGTTAGGACAAAATTTAAGTAAATTCAACCATTTGAGTTATTTTTTTTTATTCATTTTATTCGTGGGGTCTGAGAAACCGGATCACATCAGTTGTGTGACAAATTTTAGTCACATCAGTTAAAGGTTAAACATATCGAAGTCTGATTTTTAAATTGTTTAATACGGACCTATTGCCAGATCTCTGAATCTATTGAGACTAGAGAGATTAAAGATCGCATATGATTGATCACTATACAATAGGGAGGTGAGTGATTCCTAACCTTTTATTGTCCGGGCACCACAGAAGCATTTCTAAAATGATGATACCCATCCCCCCCCCCCCCACCAGATTACATAACGCACATTTCTTAATATTTATAAGGGTATAAATTTCAAATGGAGGGAACCTAAAAGAACTTTAACAAGTTATTTCGCTTTTTTTTAGCTTAGCAAACAAGTAGTTTTTCTGTCACAAAATGTTTTTTAACATAATCTGTACTAATAGAATAAAGAGAGAACTCCTGGCTAATTGACTGACTGACTCATCAAGGCAGACCTGAACAAATAAAGTCAGGATCACGGAATTGGACAGTAGATTGCTGTTATGACCTAGCAATAAGAAAGAATTTTTGAAAATTTACCCCCTAAGGAGTTTAAATGGGGTAATCAAAAGTTTTAGGTCGTTTCGCCATATCTCAGCAGCAGTTTTAGGTAGGAGCGTGAAATCTAGCAGAACAAATATACTAAAAAATAGCTTATAAATAATAAACACGTATTTTAATGATTTTAGAAATTCAGCCACTAAGAGAGTTAAATGGGGAGTCGAAAGTTTTAAGGCATTTTACCATATCTTAGTAGCAGTTTTAGGTAGGAGCGTGAGAAAAAAAAAAAAAAAAAAAGTTAAATGAATATTTCAGCGATTTTAGAAATTCAGAAACCATCAAATGGAGAGTCTGAAGTTTTATGTCATTTCGTCATAATATGGCAAATCTACTAAGAAAATAATTAAACACGTATTTCATCGATTTTAGAAATTCAACCACTAAGAGGGTTAAATTAGAGGGGGGGGGGGGGTCAAAAGTTGTAAGTCATTTCGCCATATCTCAGCTGCCGCTTTAGCTAGGAGCATAAAATACAGATAAACCAATCTGATATAATAATAAATTAAAAAAATAAAAAAAGTACACTATTTTAGCGATTTCGTCGCAACATCAGCTATGAACCCGATTATGGAAGATTAGACAAATAAGACAAGTGCTGATTTTTTATTACATATTTTGCGTAAGACATTTCCCTAGGAATTTTTTTTTTAAATTTCGTAATACATATAGGGGAGAGTGGTAATGAATGGGCCATGGGGATGAATGGGCCATTAACAAAATATGAAAAAGTATTTGCAAAATTATTTTAGATGCCATCAATAGATGAAGCTATTTGTTCTGCCAAACTCAGATTTTCCATTGTTTGGGAGAAGCCATTTTCCCACTAGAGTACGATGGTCAAGAATCTGATTGAAAAGTAAGTTTTTTCCCTTTTCAGTAAAACAAATAAGCTAAAAAGTATCTATCATTTCATTGCAGATATGTGTATTAGCAAGTCTTTGCATATCTGTAAACTAATTTTAGGATGTATTTAGATGTTATTTGAATTTAATGTATTAAAAAACCTGAATATATTCCAGAAGTATAAGCGGGGCTGAATGGGCCACTATATCATTGTCATGAATGGGCCACCTTTGCCCTGATCATGAAAATATGGTTTCTTTTTCTTTTTTTTCTGATTTTCTCTTTAATATGAAACATAACTGACTGTAATGGATTTAGATTAAATTACTATCTAGTTAGAATAGGTTTATAGTGATGTCTAAAAAATAATTTGCACATTTTCACCCTAAGAAATATCAATTATTTATTAGAAACATAAGTTAAATTGTATAAATGATTAAGGTGAATTGTCCAGTTGTTGACCACACCTACCAGTATTTTTCCATTTGATATAAAACTAGAATAATTGTTTATATTCTGAATCTGATGGGTAGAATAAATAATACCAGAAATTTACACTAAATAGTCAATTAATAGGCAGTTCCAACCCTGTTACAACCATGTCGTTTAATATTAATTTTGAAAAATATAAATTCCGTTAAATCATAATGTGTATTATCTATTATTTTTATGTATATTTTATGTTCTTTCTTTCTTATAATCTCATTATTTTGTCATTTTTCTGCGACAATTATGCGATTTAATAATATCACTTTTCATGTTCATAAATTTTGATAAACATTGTGTATTACTATTTCAGTATGCTTTGATCATATGTCAAATACCATTCATTTTGTCATATTTGGTGAATAAAAGATTAATGCCACATTTTTTCATTGAATTCATTTAGTGGCCCATTCATTACCTTCAATGGCCCATTCAGCCCCATAGATGGGGATGAATCCGCCAAATTTCTATATTTTTATTTTCTATTATCATTCATTATAGACATTTTCTAAGACAATTTATGACTTTTTTATATAAGCAAATAAGTAAAGTAACTGAAGAGCCAATTCTGAGCCAAAAAAAAAAAAAAAAAATATTAGAAAAAATTACAAAAATTAAAAACCAAAAATTAGCCCATTCATTACCACTCTCCTCTAGATGCCATACAAAATAAAGTTTTGCTAAATGCTACGCCATTTGAATTGGATTTTTTCAACTGAGCGAAAAAATGCCCAAGCCGGCACTCGAACCCAGATCCTTGGCATACATTGCCAATGCTCTACCGTTTAAGTTACCTGGGCTGACAACCGGCGAGCATATTTCGCTCAGATAACCTTATTGGTAAATAAGGTATGTGATATGGTAATGTCATATCCCAATCCAACAATAGTTGAGATCTGCGTTAATAGATGGCAGCTCTAAACAATCTGTTTGTAAGGTATCGCATGTTACCAGAGTATTCCACGCAGTTATAAAAAATGACTTGTTCTGAGAGCTGCGTTTAGCAGCCGTTTGTAAATATGTAAAATAAACTATAAGTAATATTATACTTATGCCTTCTTCCTTAGTTAAGAGTGATAATAAGAGCGTGTGGCGATATAAAAGTGGCGACGAAAATGGGATTTAACCCAAATTGAAATGTTGTGAAATTTTTTTTTTTTTCGAAAGAGAAAAAGTGGCACGAAAAATGGCCGATAAAGAAATAATTTCTCTGGGACGCTTAGAAGAATGTAATGCGAATGTTCCTTTGACTATTTACGTCGAGAAAATTGATTTTTATTTCTCAGCGAATAGCATAAAAAATGATGATATGAAGAAGAATATTTTATTAAGTTCTGTTGGAACAACAACGTTTGCTATTTTACGAGATATTATTGTTCCGAATACGCTGAAAGAAATCAGTTACGAGGATCTTTTAAAGAAAGCAAAAGATCATTTTTCACCACGCCCTAGTGAAATTGTGGAACGATTTAAGTTCCAGAAACGACTAAGGAAGCAGGGAGAGAATATAGCCGATTTCATAAGAGAGTTACGTCGTTTATCCGAACATTGCAACTTCGGAAATACGCTTAATGACCGCCTCCGTGATCAGTTGGTATTTGGGATCCAGGATGAGAAAATACAGCAAAAATTACTGGATTCTAGAGACTTAACGTTCCAAACAGCGATAGAAATAGCTGAGGCTGGAGTGAAATCCCTACACATCGGAGATAGTACGACTGTCAATCAAGTGCCCGTTTCGAAAGGAGAGAAATCGAAAGTGGAGAAGTTCGCTCATGCACCTAAGCCTAAAGAAGATAAATTCGCGCCTGAGAAACCGTGATACAGATGTTCTAAAAATCAATCCTAAATTATGTCCTTTTAAATCTACAGAATGCCATTTCTGCCATCGATTGGGTCATTTAAAAATTTGCTGTCGAACTAGAAAATTTGGAATGAAAAATGGTAAACAGTTTAAGAACAGAAAAATTAAAACTGTTCAGGAAGAATATCGTTTAAATTTTATGGACGACAACTCCAATAAGGTGTCATGGATAAAATCGGTTAAAATAAATGGTGTAAATATACAATTTGAAATTGATAGTGGTGCGGCTCATACTATTGTAAGTAAAAGTGTTGCTCATAAATTGTTCTCAGGTAAGTTGCCTTTAATTAAATCTAATATTAAATTACAAACTTATACTAAAGACTAACTGTTTTGGAGGAATTAAAAATAAATGCTGTTGTTAATGATTATTGTATTCCGGATTTAAGAATATTAGTAATTAAAGAGGAGGGTCCGAGTCTAATCGGAAAAACTTGGTTAAAAGCATCAAAATTATTTTGGCCTAATGTAAATATGATTAAAAGCATTTCGAAAGATGAATTAGAAATTTTCCTAATGTTTTTGCTGACGGGATCGATACAATCAAGGGTCCTCCCGCGTCAATAAATTTGAAAAGAGATGCAAAACCAGTTTTTCTTAAGTCTCGACCTGCTCCTTTTGCTTTAAGAAAAGCCACTGATGTGGAGTTGGAACGATTAACTAATGAAGGTATTTTGAAACCTGTTGATCATTCAGAATGGGCTAGTCCTATAGTAATTGTTCCTAAGACTAACGGTTCTGTTAGAATATGTGGTGATTATAGAGCAACAGTTAATGCTAATACTGAAAATGATAATTATCCTCTTCCTAGCATGGAAGAATTATTTTCTAAATTATCGGGTGGTAAATTTTTTACTGTTTTCGATTTAAAAGATGCTTATTTACAACAACCTGTAGATATCGAAAGTAGTAAAATTTTGACTATAAATACACATAAAGGATTATTTAATGTGTTACGATTAGCATTTGGAGTAAAATGTGCTCCTGGTATGTTCCAAAGAAAAATTGAACATATTTAAAAAAAAATTGAATATGTTGGTGTATTTTTAGATAATATTATCATTAGTGCTAGTAATGAATCAGAACATTCTGAAAGAGTTGAAAGTGTTCTGAAATGCTTTTCTGAGCATGGTATAAGATTAAATAGGGAAAAATTAAAATTTATGGTTTCGGAAGTTTCTTATTTAGGTCATAAAATATTTCAGGAAGGAATTAGACCTATTCCAGAAAAAGTTAATGCTATTTTGAATGCTCCTATTCCAAATAATGTGTCACAATTGCGTTCATTTTTAGGCTTAATTTCTTATTATAGAAACTTCCTGCCTAATATTTCAGATGTTTTAGAACCTTTACATAGATTATTAGATAATAATGTAAACTGGACATGATCAGAAAAGCATGAAAAAGCGTTTCAAAAAGTGAAACAATTATTATGTACATCTCCTGTTTTAGAATTATATGATGTTAACAAAGATATAGTTTTAAACTGTGATGCTTCTGAATATGGTATAGGGTCAGTTTTAAGCCACATTGTTGAGGGTAAAGAGAAACCTATTGCTTATGCTTCGAGAACTTTAAATAAAACTGAAAGAAATTATGCCATGATTGATAAAGAAGCTTTATCTGTAATGTTTGGTGTCACTAAATTTCACCAATATTTAGCTGGAAAAAAATTTAAAATTATAACAGATCATAAACCTTTAATTAGATTATTTGATCCTGTTAAAAAGGTACCTGATACATTATCACCTAGAATGCTGAGATGGTCGTTAATGTTATAGCTGGGTATGATTATACAATTGAGTATCGCGAAGGTAAAAATAATAAAAATGACGCATTAAGAAGATTACCTCTCTCAGAAACTGTAAATATAGTGAGTAATCCTGCGGAAATAATGTTCGTTTCAAATAATGATAATTGGCCTATTACGTCTAAAACTATTGCAAGGTGGACAACTGAAAATCCTGTAACTAAACAAATTTTAGAGTGGGTGTTACATGGGTGGCCGCGGAAGATTAAACAAGAAGAATATCAACCATATTTTCGTAGAAGGGAGGAAATTTCCTGTCCAGAAAATTGTCTATTGTGGGGACGTAGAGTGATCGTATCAGAGGAAGGCCGTGAATATATATTAAAATTACTGCATTCTGTTCATCAAGGTATATCGAGCATGAAATCGAAAGCTAGGGGGATAGTTTGGTGGCCAAATATGGATAAAGAAATTGAACAAATCATAAATTCTTGTAACAGATGTCAGATGTTTGCGAGGGATTGTCCCAAAATGGAACCCTTGAAATGGAAATCTGAACTGCCCTGGGAAAGGATCCATATAGATCATGCCGGTCCTCTCTAAGGTAAAATGTTTTTAATAGTAGTCGATTCTTATACTAAATGGTTGGAGGCAGAGGTAGTACCCAGGCCTGATAGTAAAACTACAATTAAGGTATTAAGGAGAATTTTTGCCACATTTGGATTACCTGTTGAATTGGTCAGTGATAATGGTCCCGTGTTCACAAGTGATGAATTTGAGGAATTTCTTAAAAATAATGGAATTAAGCATACGCCTATTCCACCTTATCATCCGTCTTCGAACGGACAAGCGGAAAGATATGTGCAAACTGTGAAAAATTGTCTTAAAAAGCTAGATAAAAGTGACATAACATTGTCAATTTCACGATTTTTGTTAGAAAATCATTCCACTCCTCATTCGGTGACTGGTAAAACTGCAGCTGAATTAATGTTTGGAAGGCCAGTTCGAACAGCCCTTCACTTGATATTACCATCAAAACCTAAAATACAGCAACCCCTGCACAAATATAAGCTTCAAAATTTAGTTTTTGTTAAAAATTTTGGAAAAGGGGAGAATTGGGTAAAAGGAAAAATTATGAAATTATTGGGGAGTAGATGGGTTTTAGTAAATAGATGTGACGGAATAATGTGTAAGCGTCACGTTGATCAGTTGAGACGAAATAAAGAGATAAGTGATGAAATACCAGAGAGAGTTCTAGAGATGAATCGAAATGACAAACTAATGTCAGACAAAGTTGAAAATATGGGACATAGTGGGAAAAATTACAGTAATTATGATAGGTATGAAAGGGTTAACCAAAACCATTTTCTGGAATTAATGGAAAAATAAAAGAACAGCTTAATAATGATGATACTATAGAACCAAGCCAATCTCAGCCTTCGCATGATATTGTGGCAGGTACAGTTGTGAGTAATAAAAATGATGTTACGACAGATAAATCTGTGAAAGATAAGCTGACTGAAACCAATGACGAGGACTGTAAGAAAAGTGCTCCAGTTCGAAGAAGTCATAGAACAAGATTGCCTGTAGTTCGTTTGAACTATGAGGGGGGTGGGGGGTGGGGAGGGGTGCAGACCTGCCAACCTTTGAAAATGAGAAATCGTAGCACACAAAATTAATATTAATCTGGTGGTTGGTTGGTTGGTTGGATTTTCGTGTTTCGCAGCCATCTTTCGATATTTGTAAAAGGAATAAGGTTTCAGTTTTTGAACTCAGTATAGTAATTTTTTTCCTCAGAAAATTTTTATACGATTTTTAGAACTTCTCGTTTCACAGAGTTTTTTGACATTTGTAAAAGGAGCCTGGTTCCAATTTCTTATCCCAATGCAGTAAATTTTGATGAAATTCGCGATTTTTTTTCCCGCAATCGTTTCACGATATTCACAATTTTTTCCCAATTGGGGAAATTCCTTTATTCTGCAAGAAAAAAAAATTGCGGACTTCCAAGAAATTTCAAAATGTACTTGTAGAAGAATCATAGATCTGCGGAAGAATTTACAGGAGGAAATACTGCACACCATTTTTCATTATGCAGGACTTTCCTTTTTCGTGCGATTTTGCACACTATTTCAAACCTTGCCCCTCAAAGAACACCCCCCCCCCACCTCTTCCAGAGATTCTTAAAATGGCACCCCTGTTTGTAAGGAAGGGAATTAGTGTACTATAAATATTGACAGAAACACGATTCACTCGTGGTTAATATACATAAAGAGAGTTTTATGTTAAAAAGTATGTTTTGTAGCCCAGATTTTTTTTCTTCCCATGAGCATTTTTTAATGCCCGAATTTTTGGGCTAATGGCCAATTTTTTTAAACTTTCGGAAATGAATACTTTGAAATTTCGGAACAGAACTTCTCCTGAAAAATATGCTGCGTGGGATAAAAATTGCAACTAGAAACAAAAAAATGCATTTGTGTTTTTTGCAAAAAATCGTAGACCGATTTTCGTAGCATCGTAGTTTATAGGTCCAAATCGTAGCAACTACGATTTTTTCGTAGTAGTTGGCAGGTCTGGGGGTGTCATATCCCAATCCAACAATAGTTGAGATTTTCGTTAATAGATGATAGCACTACACAATCTGTTTGTAAGGTATCGCATGTTACCAGAGTATTCCACGCAGTTGTAAAAAATGACTTGTTCTGAGAGCTGCGTTTAGCAGCCGTTTGTAAATATGTAAAATAAACTATAAGTAATCTTATACTTATGCCTTCTTCCTTAGTTAAGAGTGATAATAAGAGCGTGTGGCGATATAAAAGGTAATTTTTTTTCTCTCACTTGGAAAAATTCAATTCGTATAACTTTACCAATCAATATGACTGTGTTAAAAATAATAGTATAGCTACGCAATTTGGTTGATTTATTATTATTATCTGGGAAATCGTATATTTTTCTGTTACATGTGCCAGAGAAAAAGCACATTCCCATTTATAAAGCCGAAGTTTTTTTTCTATGATTGTGTCAAAACAACTTAATTTTTCCCCCAGTTGTCTTAACGATTTATGTGCGGGAATGTATAGTGCTCCATTATTGTGATCGTCATGTTATTATATTTTATTTTATTTTACCTGTAATGTTTAACATGGGCACAGACATGTTGTTCTGCTAGTAACTACGAATTCGCCTTTATACCATAAAGAGTTTTGTTGTTTTTTGTCAACTTACCTCAGTATAAAACAAAAGTATTGCATAGTCTGCATTTTTATCTTCAAAACATTTTTTGCAGAGGCTTTCATATTTGGCAATAAAGCAAGAAAAGCTACTTTCAAAATTATGAGACTTAGACAAATATTTTAAAAGGTTTTTTTTTTTTTTTTTTTTTTTTTTGGGGGGGGGGGGGGGGGGGGAGTATTCATGTAAAGGAAAAATATTTTTTAGAGTGCCTAAATAAAAAAAAAAAGTTTATTAATGATTTTTTTAAAGAGAAATATAACTTAATTCTGAGAAATATTTGCAAGAAATCATTTTTTTTCACCACTTCAAAGAAGAAGAAAAAAAAATCCGGAAATTTTACACCTCTACTACTTCTACATTAGCATAGTATAATTTACGTATTATATTCAGTGACGTGTACTTTCATATAGCTGTCTGTGTGTAATGCACACACCTTAGTTTTTAGACGTATAATTTTTGAAAAAAGTGCGCATTATACTCGAGAAAATACGGTACAATAAAGTGGTTTATGTGCGGAAAAGAGATTAAATTTGAATGGTGTCGACCTTTAAACGAGTAACTTAACTAAATAACTCTTTCACATGCAGATGAGAGAGAGATTGACCTTCGGCTATACGGAAGTAACATGTAATAAATAAATGCATCTTTTCATCCTTTTGTTGGGACAGATGCTAAAATGGTAAGATGCTCGGAGCATTATAATAGAATTAATGCTCATTAGCGATATATTTACTGATATGTATACAACTCCATAACTTTTCAGAATCAAATATGATACTGAATGGGCCTGTCAGATAGAAATGATTATACAGATGAATGAAGCTTGCTCGGATATCTTCAAAAAAGTACGATTCACGTTTAAATGCGTATACAAAAGAGGGAAAATATAAGGTTTTATCTGTCTTGAATTCAACATTAGTTTTACAGTTGATAATCAAATTGACACTTTTCAATATAACATTCGATAGGAATTAATTTAGATAACAAAATGTATCCAATGGAAGGGTTAATGTTTAAAGCTTTTTTCTCCAGGGAAAACTCGTTTGTGTCTGTCACGATTATGATAGTGTGAGCTTTGATAGGTGCATAACACGTTGGTGTACAAAAGTTAAGCTAGAAACACAAAATGTTGATTTTCGTAGAATAAAATTTAATTATGAGAACTAAAAAAAATGATATAAACAGATGTAGAAAATAGGTACCATCCCTATCCCCCAGTCATGTGTCGTCACTTTTATGGTAACAAATGCTCACAAATATCATAGTCCCTGCTAAAATGCGATAAATTTCATAGATATGCGCTCGAGATCGTGATGATTTAAAACAATAGCTCTCACGGTTACGGGTTACAGTGAAAAAAATTTTCGCAATTTCGAATGGCAACACACTTTTTCCCCCGTGTGCAAATTCATCAGCGCATTGAAAAACCATAAATGGCGTTAGACACACGTATGACTAAAACTGCCGGTGTAATGTCATGACACTCAATCCTCATCAGTTCCTATGTAACGTAATATTCAGCACTCTAAAACAAATTATTACATTTTTAATTTCACTATGTGTACACAAACACAACTCAAAAAGCGCATTTTAAAACAAATCTTACAACATTACTCAGTTCACAAGTGAAAAAAAGAATCGGCTACTGAAAAACATGTCTTGTAGCCACTCCTTCGTTCCTCGCAATGGTCTTTTTTGCAAGTGTTTTACGCCGGCAGTTTTCATCGTACGTGTATCATTCCTATGTCATTTGTGGTTTTTCAATGCGCTGATGAATTTGCGCATGAAAAAAAAAAAAATGGGTGTTACCATTCGAATTTTTTTCACTGTAACCGTAACCGTGAGAGCTATCATTTTAAATCAGCACGATCCCGAGCGGATACCTTCAAATAAATATACCTAAAATTTCTTTTCGATTGGTTGAGCGGTTAGGCCGCTAGGGGTTCATATATCGGGGGAGTTTTTTTTATGACCACCCAGTAAATTCAATTACGGCAGCAGAAGCGCTAGATACCTTTTTTTTTTTTTTTTTTTTTTTTTTTTTTAAATATTGGAATAGAGAGATACTTTGGAGAAATTTAGATTTTTAAAGCTTAAAAATATATAAATTGCACTTTTAAGCATATAACTTAAAATAAGAATCCTTTTAAAAACAACTCATTCATTTACATATTTTTGAAAAATTGTATCAATAGTTGTTTGTATTAGCCTCTTAATTCTCGCTCTCGTGATATTCACGGGCTGTGTTTTTTTTATTCAGATTGTTTGATTCCCACCAGTTTTATAAAATAGTGTAATTGGATTTATTATATCATTTTACTTGTCATTAAATATTTTTAACCAGTAAGACTTCTTACTATTTTATCTATATAATGCCACTTTTCTTTAAAAGTATTTTTCCATTTTTTATTATCTTTATTTTATTAAAATTTTTTATAATAGTATTATACTACAGTTAGACTTTTTACCCCAATGGCTCACTCATTATAAGACAATCATCAATAGACTGGGCGTAAAGTTGCTGAAAACTCGGAAGCCCCTCAAAGTGCAAACAATGTTAAGCTGTTAAGCCACTCATTAAATAAGGTGAATATTTCTTTTTTTAAAAAGTGGTGGCAATAAGTAATTTGAATTTTTAAACCGTTATTTAATGCGACCGTTAAGGGATAAAAGCATTTGTGCATGTTTCCGTGTCTCATTTTGCAATTTACAAATAGTAATAAACTATTAAATTTAAAAAATCAAAAAACCCGACTGAGTAAAAAGCGAACTAATTAATTATTTCTCCTCAATGTGAAACTACATTTTTTTTTTCAATTCTTACTATTAGTTCACACTCTCGCTATATATCCTGCTCAAATTTTCAATCGTTAATAAAATACTTATTATTCATCCAATCAAGCTCAAATAAAATTTTTTAAACTTGTAGTGGACGACACTTGATGTTAATCCAGTTTTTTTCAAATATTAATTCATTAATTAAATTAAATTAATTTTCAATAATCCAGAGAGCCCTCTTCTTGATCAAGATATTTTAAAGCCGACAGAGCCCTCTTCTTGATCAAGGCATTTTAAGCGCCACTCAACAGGAAAGAAGAATGGGAGAAAAAAAGTTCTCTTATTGACCTAAGTAGGAATTGACTTAAAATATTTTTTTTATATTACTTGTTTATATTACTTACCTATTTTTTTTATTTACTTGTATTGATGACTTTTAAGTTGTGTTTAATTGTTAGTTCCTATCTATAAACACTGTTTTGATGAGGTCTATACATGTCAATGATAGTTAGAGTTGCAGTAAAGCTAGAGATCCACAATACATTACACAACTTCCAGGTTGTATAATATTTTAACGGAGCTTCTGACTGTAAAATAGTCAATGAAACATCGTCTTCATTTTGAAAGACCTATCCAATGATATGCCACACAATAGGGTACGTAATTTTTTTTTTCGTCTCTACCACCATTTTGTATTTTACGGCCGCCATTTTGAATTTATTAAAACAAAACCTAGCCTATAACCATCGGGCTGTTAAGACGAATTGATAGAGACCTCATTCATTAAAATCCATCCAGCCGTTGGGATGTTTCGAGGGTATAAAGAAATCCACATACACAGATACGCGTGAAACATATAACCCTTCTTTTCAGCCGGGTAATAATTATCTCCTGAATGACAAAATTCTGTTTTAAGAAATTAGATAACTTTTGACTTAATATTGTAAATACATGTCTAAGACTTAAATTAAACTTAATAAGACTTAAATTAAATTAAAGACTTTATTGATTATTTTATATTTATTAACAGGGATTTTATGAGAATGTTTGATTTCTGAATAATTGGTTTATTTTTACTTCTATAAATTATTTCTATGTGGATGGTTAAATATATTGTCTAAGTTAGCATATTTTATTAATATTAACATTCCTTTAAAAGGTTATACATATTTTTTAATTTACCATTCGAATGATTAAATAAAATATTTTAATACGTAATAGCAATTAAAATTGTAAAGAAGATTGTCAAATGATGTGATAATAAATATCAGAAATTAGGTTAAAGTTAGTGAGGAAAGAAAAAATTGTTATTTAAGATTTTTTCCAAGAATCAAATTTGTTTACATTCATGTATGTAGTGAGGATTGCAGGGGTTTGCGAATTACAAGTTTTTAGATTAACGGCACTCTCAAGGTTCGTAAATATCATGATATTTTCGAAAATATAAAAACTATTCGATATTTTGATATATATCCGAAATTTTCGACATATATCAGATATTTTCAAAATAGCCAACTCACTGCTAAATAATTTCAGTAGCTTATGTGTTTCCTAATATCCATCTAATGTATTTAGTAGGTCACTGCTGACAAATATTTTCAAGCATAATATAAATTGGAAACTAAAACATATTACACTCCGTATCAAAACTTAAACAATATTCTAAAAACTCATTTCTCGCCGTCTCTTTTTTTTCCCTTTTAGAATAAATTAGATATCATCTAATTGAAAACATATACAATTTGCTTTACACACTTATTTAAAAAACACAACAGGATTCAGTATAAGTATCAAGAAATCAAATTTATATTTAAAAAAAACAAACAAAAAAAAAACCAGTTTTTTAATTGGGTTTTAACATAACTGTAAGCTTATCTCATTTTTTACTCTCCAACATGCTGTACTGTTTAGACTAACTAAACCAAAATCAGAAAAATATTCTTTTAACCCCTTGAGTGGCGTTGGGATATGTTATATCCCACCTAATTTAAACAAGATTCGCACCAGAAACATAACTAAATTTTTTATATTTATTTATTTATTATTATTATTATTATTTATTATTATTTTGGAGAGGGAGGGGGGGACTGTCGAAAAATTGCTTTTCCTTATTTTGAAATAAAATCTGATTATTCCGGTGAGAATTCAATATTACAAAGACATTATTGCTTGCCCCTCAAAGGGTTAAAATGAAGCTGTGTATAACCGATTATCTAAATTAGACAGTTTATCTTTCAACGTATGTTCTGAATTATTTTGGATAATTCTTAGTTCTACACTTAGAAAGCTTCAAACAGAAAGTTTGGAAAAAATATTTGTTTTTTTCTAAAGTCATTGATAGAGACTAAATTTCTTTATTTGCAGGGTGACACAATAATAGTTGAAATTTTCATTTACACTTGTTTTGACTGAAAATATCAAAATTATCTTGCACAGTGATATTTTGTAATAAACAGGGAAGACCGGGGGTATGGCGTCACTCGGGGTTATGCCGCCACCCCGCCTAGTTTACAAACTTAGGGCAGCTTGAGATAGTGAATGTGGCTGCACTATAGCGGCCAACAAAAGAAACAGCGCCTAGAGTGACAGCAATTTTGCTGCACGTCGCTCGTTTGTTCTAGTGAAAAATTTAGTTTTCATCTAGTTGCTACTTATTTTGGAGCTTCAAATGAGTAGAGATAAGCACCTTTTATTGTAACATTAGGTATATAAGATAATATTACCCGTAATCTACATGCATTCGCCGACATTTTGATGCAATCTGTTGAACAAGTTCGGTTCTTCTTTCGGCTTTGCTTGGGGATTTCCGCCATATTGTCCTCTCGGGGTAATGTCGTCACCATGCAAATCGGGTGAGAAATGGCCTCATTTGAATGTAGTACAGCCGATTCAGCAGAGATTTATATTTGTGACTTTTGAAATTTGAGTTAAATTGCAACTGATAAACTACTTTTGCTTTCTAAATATTTCCAGTAGTTTATGTGTTTCCTAGTATCCATCTAATGTATTTACTAGGTCATTAAATAGTGGTGTCATTACCCTGATACAGTGGCGGAATTACCCCAGTATCCTGGGTAATTCCGCCACTGCGCAGAGGTTGAAAGAAATTCGTTTTATGGGTGCTTATGTTGCAGTTATAATTACTGTTAAATTTATACAGATACTAAAGTTCATGATTCAGCTTTAGAATTTTTACTGTTTAAAAATAAACATTTTTTAGGAGGTGAAAAAATTTAAATTCCCTTAAAGTGTCGCCATTCCCCTGGTCTCCCCTATCAAGTATATGAAAATATCAAAAATCTTGATATTTTAAAAATAAATATCGAATAGATATATATCATATATATCCATTGACATATATATCGACGAACCCTGGGCACTCTTCTGCATTTGTCTGATGTTAACTGCGGGAAATTTTACTTAAGTTTAAAAAAAAAAAGACACCAGAATTTTTATTTGTAACTTTTTAAACATATTTCTTTAAAATTATTTTTATGCAGTATATATTTAGCTTATTTTATAAAGGTATTTCTGGTTCGAATCTACATTTATTCATTTGGTACGAGTCAAAATGACCCGTCATGGCGGTTCTAGTGTTAAATAACTAAAAATACCTTTGAATTTGTTCCTATAGATCCTATGCTTAACTGGAGGGGGAAAAAATGAGCTTAAAATAATTTTATATTGATACAGTAGTCGCTGATTTAGTAAATTTTAAGCTATAGGAGAACATATAAATAACACCATTGTTTTTACTAATTTTAAATAAAAATAAATGTTCAACTTAAATTTGCCAATTGAAGTGGGAGGAACGCAACTAAATATTGTATAATTTGCTTTAAAAAATTTCGTAACCTGTCTGAGAGGTAAAATATATTGGCTACATTTCATACTGAACGACGTCGCAGATGAAACTGCAAATAAAAAAAGCTAATAACACCAGCGCCTTTGTCTTTGAAATTTACAAGGTCAACATGACAGAAGTGTTTAGGAAAATGGAGAAGCGGAAAATTTCACAAAAAGAACATCGGAGTTGACTAAATATACCTGAAACACAAGTTCCTGCTTCTTAATATGGCAACTGCAACAGATAAAGAAACCTCTCTCGTTAATATAATCAAATTTCCGTGAAAAGAAATGTACATATAAAAAATGCAAAATAAATAAAATACATTTAAAATAATTGACGCGCAGCTAGCTAAAGTTGCTTATATATCGTCTGCAAATGTATATGATTTCTCGGCAATGGATCGATCAATTACGATGAAATTTATCACAAATATAGATATTAGTAACTCATAGGTAATGACGTGTCGGGAACGAAATTTCAAATTGAGCAATTCTTCCCATACGACTACTCGCATTAATTCTATAAGTCATTTTCTTCAAATATTTCCTTGGGGACGAGCGACACGTATACGTGCCGCATGAAGCGCTCAGAATCCTTGTTTTTCCTCACCAGTAAAATTTTACTGTAAAATTTGCCTTATTTAATCAGCGCATTTTCTCGATTCAAGAAGAAACAAATTTCTGTTTTTAAAAAACGGTGACAAAAGATTAAAAATTTCGTAAAAGGCTCCCGTCCCGAAGGGGTTATATCAGGCAAGATTTTTTTTTTAACGCAATTTCAATTTTGAATTCGATATTCTTTTAAAAGCAACTTTCAGCAGTAGTACATTTTCTAAATTTATTTAGACGAATACAGCATTTAGAGGAAGCAATGCCGGCCTTTAACTGTTATCTAATCTAATATATAAAAATGAAAATTTGTCTGTCTGTCTGTAATGCTATACCAGTCCACAGTTCGGAAGTCAGAATTGTGAAATGTTATGTACGTGTGTATAAGACACGCTCGAGGCAACTAAAGTAATCTGGAATCAAAATAATTTATAGTTAATTTTTAATTAATAAAAAACCATCAATTTAACAGCAATTTCCTATCAAATTTAAACATTTTTCGTTATAGCAGCTGATGCCAACAATTAAAATTTCACAATAAAATTCTTACCACAACAATTACTTTTCTATTTCAAGATTTCCGCGTGAAAAAATGAAATAAATGGTTTGACGAATTTAAAAAAAGGTAATACTACATCATAACTTTTCTACTGCAAGATTTCCAAGTGAAAAATAAAAATAAAAATAGTTCGACGAATTAAAAAAAAAAAAAGTGACTGTCACGTCATATTTTTTCTGTTTTATGATTTCCATGTGAAAAATAATTATTTAATTAATTTGACGAATAAAAAAAATGGAATATTACGTCACATTGGAAATATAAAGGACGTGGTGAATATGTAACGTCATATAAGTGTGAAAAAATGTATTGAAGCATGATAAAAACTCGATTATGGAAATATTGGCGCATTTTAACATTATTTCTCCAATGATGAATGGAAATAAGTCCATTTATAGCTGTATTATTTTGCATCTGTTATATAAATGCATATACATTTTTATATAGGGTTTTCATTTGATTCATGTGTACAACTCTTCGACTGCTTCTTTTTTTTTTTGTTTTATGTTGTATGTTAAATTTTGAAATTGGTTTCTCAAAACAAGCATTCTTAAAATTAACTTAACAACTAAATTCTTAAATATGTTAACAAAAGGGGGAAAAAATGGCACCACTAATTTAAATTGCCTACTAAACAGCTAAAAACTTTCAACCTTTATGGGATAGCCTGTTTAATTTTACATTGCAAGGTAAAATTGCAGTCAGCTATTTAAAAAAGATTTAAAAAAAGATAAAATTAAGATCTAATTCTCCATTAATTAAAGTTAACCCTTTATGCCCCGACGGTACTTTAAAATACCATTAAAATAACTTGTTATAAAATTCATTTAATACATCGATTAGCGGTAATACATTTCAGAACGAGTTATAGATTCTTTAATTTATCTTATTCCAAAAGCATTATTCGTTGAATAAAAAAAAATATTTTAAAAAGGCCGATTTCTTTTTTCGTTTGCATCTATTCAGCTTTTGGTGAAAAGTTTCCTTTCGGAATTATTCCTAAATTTCTATTGTAAGAGCATTATATTTGTACATTTCCTAATTCTGTAAAACACTAAAAGAAATTTGAATAAAAGTTTTGAGTGAAGTTATAAATATTGCACCAAATCCCTACAAATACCAATTTAATTAAGTTTAATTGGGAAAATCCTAAAATTCATTAAATGATTGTATAAATTTTCTAATGTAGTTTCAAAATTCACGAAAAATGCTTTAGAAGATGAAATTTTCATGAATTCATAATTTGACGCATAAAGGATTAATGAAGAATTGGATCTCCATTAACTAATAGAGATTAAAAATGTTCGATATTGTTAGGAATCTCCGGTTTTCAGTGTAGTGTGAAATTTGAAAATTACCCTTGTTATTCTTAGTGGATAAATGTGTTTTGTTTGAGGAATATTCCTGAAATACAGACTGATAAAGCAGGTCAAAGAATGGCTATTATGAATAATACTAATTAGAATATTATTAATTATTCTAACAGGAGTTAGAACCCAGTAATAATAAGGTTATATGTTAGAATAATTAGGTTTAAGAAGTAAGCATCACATGATTTATAACAACAGAATTAGGATTTAGAATAACAATAAATTTAAAACTAATAAATTCTAGCTTCCTGTTCTAAAAATGCGATTAGAAAACTGGAGCAATATAGCAGCTATATTTCCAAAGGCTCAGGATTTTCGCTTTTCAATTTAAATGTAAAAAATACTTTTAAAAGGGAAATTTAAACTTAAAGTAATTTATGGTATACATAAAAAATGTATAAAAAATCGAATTCGTAAATTCACCTTAACTATAATATAACACACGAATTAAATGCAGAATTAATTCCATCAAAATTTACAAAAAGGTGTTTAAAATGTTCGTTATGTTGTTAAATGTTTGTTTATATCAAATACAAAAATTTTACATCTAAAAACCAAGTACTTTCAAGTACACTCGTACTCGTCATCAGGGTCCAAAATAAAATACAAACTAGAGAACATATTCCTTTCAAGCCAAGGATCACGTTGGAATGTTCCAAAATGGAACGTAGGGTATGAAACTGCAGGAGTTTATCTTATACCAATGACCACAAATGATAACGAGAAAGAAAAGTTGAATTATATTAGCATGACAACCCGGAAATTCTAGTTACGTCTTAAAGAACACATTTCAGATATAAAATTTGGCCGCCCCCGCACAACACTTTCCGGACTAAATCAAAGAAGTGATATTAATATACAGTTTAACAAAGCTAAGATCAAGAAAGTAGTTGGTTATAACAGTTCATGTATTAGAAAATCTTTGGAAATCATATGCAGAAATAATAACATTTATAATGATATTTTAGCCTACAATATCCCATAAATCTGAATCAATTTGCTTAGTTAGAATAGCAGTTTTCACCCGCTTACCTTTCTACCTTAGACCAAAAAAAGCAGCAAAAAAGACGCCCGTCTGACATTGGTCTTAAGCTCCATTTTAGAACATTTCAACGTGATTCTTGGTTTGAAAGGACTCAGTTCTCTGTTTTGTATTTTGTTTTCGAACCCTGATGACGAGTACGAGTGTCCTTGAAAGCACTTTGTTTTTAGATGAACACTTTTTGTATTTTATATAATTAACAACATTTTAAACACATTTTAGTAATTTTTTATCAAATTAATTTTGTATTTAATTATTTCTTAAAGTTACAATTTCTACTTAGAAGTTAAATCTTGCAAAACTTTTAACTTTATTCTTGCAAGACTTTTTAGAAACAACGACAAAAATTTGTGGATTTCTATAATTTAAGATTTTAACTATCGTAAACTGCATTGGTGAAAGCGAATACAGTAGCGTCCCGATTATCAGAGTTAATATAGACCAAGCTCACCTTGGATAAGCAAAAAACTCAGATAAATCGGATTTACACAAATCGTCACAAACTAAGGAGATGAAACATAATTTTTACTTAATTCATTAATTTTTCCGTTACTTGAAAAGCAGGGAATGAAATTGTTTATTTGAAAAAGACCATGATAGTTTTTTGTTTGTTGAATGTCAATTTTGCTGTAGTTTTTTTTTTCTTTTTGCTGCAGTATTACTACTGCATAGCTACCAATTTCTAAGATTTTTTCTTACCACTAAAACTTACCAGTAAATTTTGATTAATTCAATCGCCGAAATCTAACAATTGTCGACGATTAAAAATATGGAAAAAATGTGTGTAAGAAAATCGTACAAATTGGCAGCTATGTGATTCTATTAGTGTCATTAAAATTGCAGGTGTAGCCTCTTCTTTCTGCTCAAAGTATTAAATAGTTTTTTCAAACGAACTTATACCTTTGGAAGGAATCATTTTCTTCTGATGGACTGGTGGCTTCCATTATTATGAAACAGCCATTATAAATGAAGTGTTAGTTGAAGATGAAAGATCAGTCGTAAAAAGTTAGAACTCTTGATTTTCTTGTCAGAATAAGGGGAAAAAAATGGCCATTTTTTAAAATTACGGCCATTTTTTTATGGCTGCTTTTCCATCTTCAACTAACACTTTATTTATAATGGATGTTTCATAATAAAGGACGCCATCAGCCCATCAGAAGAAAATAACTCGGTTAAAGCGGAAACTCGGTTAAACGGGACACGGATAATCGGTACTCTACTGTACTTTTAGGGATGCATGAGTATATCGATCACCACATTAACATAAAGTTAACAGCCGTGCAAAAAAATCCATATTATGCATCCTAGGATTAAAACAGGAAAACTTATCTACGAAATGCATACAATAGGATAGTTTAAAAACAAGGTGTCTAGACGTTAAAGTCAGCCAAGTTCCATTTTCCGCACAAATAAAAGCCACACACCGCTTTTTCATTACACAGGTGAAAACAGATCGGTTTATAATCTGACTTTTTAATCTCATGGTTGATACACTTACGTATTCAGAGAGTATTCACTTGGCGTGGTAAAAAGAGAAATCTTTGCAACTGGTATCGAGGTTTCCCATAAGAAACAATGTGAATGAAGTTCTTTTACGTTTGTGGCTGCTTTGCCTTCTGAAGCATATCAAGACAATAGTGTGTTAAGGGAATGGCATTAGAAGTAGGCTAGCCTAGGGACAATGGTAACGATTAATGGTGCTGTGCATATTGTAAATACTGTGTTTGGAGGTGTTTTCGTAAACATGTTTTGTTGATTAGATAAAACGAAATACAATTAGGATGATTGTGTTTGGTTGAAAATATTCACTTCACTTATTCTTTTGGAGATCACAGAACTGAAAATTTTTTTAATGGAATAAATGGTGTGAAGATGTGTTTTTCCAAAATATAATTGCAGTAAAACCTCTGAATAGCGGCCACTACTGGGAGCACGGTAAAGTGGCCGTACTTCGGAGGTTGCCGTTATTCAGAGGTTTCACATTTTAAAACCTCAAAATTACATTACATTAAAATAACAATAATTGACCAAAATTATCTTATTTTTACAGTTAAAAAATATATACCATAATTTTACACTAAAGAAATTACAGTGAAACCTCCCTGTGCGATCACCTCCCTGAACGGCCACTTTTTCAAGGATCAAAATTTATTCCCATAAGCTCAGTACTAATTTTACCTCTATTCAGAGACCACCCCAGTTGAACTCCCTCCATGAGCGACCCATTTCTTTGAAGAAAATGAAATAAATTCCATTTTTTTTAAGTCACTTGAAGAAAGTTTTATTAGAATAATAATTCCGGAGAGCACATTATTCATCAAACTTCTAAACTAAGTTTAGAATTTTCATTTATTCCAGTAACTTTAAAGTTTTTAAACCCCTTTGTGCATTTTTATGCAAGGAATTTAACTCTGATGACAAAGTAAAAATGGTGGTCAATAAACTCCCCTGTCCTATTCTGTCAGGAAATTCTCAAAGAAATAGATAAATTAATGAAATCGTCATAATTTGTTCCCGTCCAAAAAAAAAAAAATTGCATTTAGTTACTGAACTTCGAAAGGGCTTGGAAATAAAAGTTAAAGTACGCAGATAAAACCGTAAAATCAAAGCAAATGTCAGTTTTTTTAAATTCTGCAATAATTGACTTATGTAATTAACTTTTGTTCTGATACTTAAATTTTCATATTTTTTCCTAATGTGGAAAATAAATTTTAGCAACATTAATTGTTAGCCTTTCTCAACAATTCAAATCTATATTTAAACATGACCTCCATTAAGAGATCACCTCTCGGAGCAACCAATTTTTATTTGAACGGAACGTGGTCGCTTTAGGGAGGTTTTACTCTAGTTATTCGCACATTTTTTTTTTGTTTTTTAAAGCGTATCTCTTTCTCTAAATGCATAATCATTTCCACAGATTTGTGGTAGAATTCGTTATCATTTTGAGTGAGTGCAAAATTTTTAATTTCCCAGTTTCTCTGCAATATATCTCGGGCACTTTCATGCAACAATAGTCCAGAAATTGGGAGATTTTCCTTTCGAGAGTTTGAAAGCCATTCCAAAAACAACTTATCAATCTCATCATAACTAGTTCTTTTGACGCTTAGTTTCAGATTCCAAATTTACACCTTGAAATGTTTTTTCTAAATAAAAGTCACTTTTTTTCAAAATGTCCTCTGTTTGGGTCCTTCCGCAAATGTCATTTCAGCTAATTTTCATGCACTGACACCTTTTTTGCTGTCCGGGATAACTTTCAACTTATCGCTTAAAGTTAAAATTTTTTCACTTTGAACTCATTCTTTTAGTGAAAAACACATGCTACACACAGACAAGAAATATCATCACGGGATTCAAAAAGAGTACATTTGACAGTAGTCATTTGACTAATGCTTCCTCAATAAACTTAAATTTCGTCACCCCCACCCCCTTTCGCCACACCTATTTACAAAAGAGATTTTGCTAAGCAACCACTAGAGATTAGTAAGGAAATTATAAGGACGTCAAATAAGAAAATCCACCTCCACATTGTCTTCAATGTCAGTTATAGTTAAAAAAGCTGTGGGGTGCCCGTTATTCGGAATTCGTTGTTTGGAGGTTAGTGTAATGTAATTTCTATGGAGGAGATTCGGTAATACTAAAACATGACCGGTATTCGGAGGTTACCGTTGTTCGAAGTGACCGTTGTAAATTTCACTGTATCTTTCATACTGGATATTTTTTAATGCAGTTCATAATAAGGATGCACCGAATATTCGGTATCTATTCGGTATTCGACCATGTTACCGAATATTCGGTTTGGCCGAATATCAAACTATTTGGTATGCCGAATATTCGGTTTGGCCGAATATTGAAGTATTCGGCTGAACCGAATACTTAAAAAAAACTTTTAAAACATATTTTTAAACACCTTATACAACTTCTACGTTTAACAGTCAACTTATAAAGATATTCAGAATAATTAGAAACAGAATCATATTTAAATAAAAGAGAATGTTTTTACATTATTTATTTTCTGTTTGTTAAGTATTATTTAAGAAAATTAACCAATCACGAGGATTTTCATAGGAATTATGTACAAATGCAAGTTCCTGAGCATTGTCCAGTAAATAATCTGTTTCGTGCTAAGATTTTAAGAACAACATTTGCAATTTCTGAAAATGATTGCCCACTCCAGACACTTTAACTTACTAATGACTTAGTGCATTTAAAGATTTCCTTGCTTAATCAAAGGGAATAGAACAGCTATTCTTGCTAAGTTGCCACCATATAAAATTTGAATAGACTGTATTATTTATTTACTTTTATTTGTTTATCCTGACAAACAAATAATATATGATCCTGTACAATTTTTCTTCCAATTTTTAAGAATTTCTGTTTGATTTTAAAATGTCTGTTTTAGAATTGAAGAAAATTTTATTCTTTGTTTTAATTCCCAAAAGAAGCCATGAAATTTAAAATTTTATTGATAAAATTTTTTTATAACTATCCTCTTCTTAAATAACTCAAAGCAGATTTTTTCAGCATAAAGTTTACTTGAAAAAAGCTCTTATTTATCAGAATAAATGTTTATGTTTTAAATATTATATATAATTGTTTTAAAATTTAAAATTTTAATGCCTTTAAACTTTGAAATATAAAAGTATTCGACAAGCCGAATATTCGGTATTCGGTTCGCCTGTTGGCCGAATATTCGGTATTCGGCCAAAATCACTATTCGGTGCATCCCTAGTTCATAAGCAGTTTTCAATATACTTTTACAGATAAACTGAAGCATTTTTTAACCCTTTATGTACTGAATTATGAATTCATGAAAATTTTATCTTCTAAAGCATTTTTCGTGAATTGTTTAAGCTACATTAAAAGATTTAGGTAATAATTTAATAAATTTTCGAAGGATTTTAGAAGGATTGAAGGATTTAGAAGGATTAATTAAATTTGAATTTATAAGGATTTTGTGCAATATTTATAATCCCACTCAAATATTTTTATTTGAAATATTTTGCTTAGTACTCTGTAGAATTAGAAAATGTACAAATACAATGTTCTTACAATAGAAATATAGAAATATTTCCGAATTGAAAAATAACACCCACTCTCCCCAAACGCCAAGAAAGTTGAAAAGATGCAAAGGCAAAAGAAATCATCCTTTTAAAAATATTTTTGTTTTGTGTAACCAATAATGCTTTTGGAACAAGGTAAAGTAATGCATCTATAATTCATTCTAAATTGTATTACTTCTAATAGATGTATTAAATGATATTTAAAACAAGTTATTTTAATGGTACTTAAAACTAACGTCAGTAGATAAAGGGTTAATGCATCCATTTCTTGTACATATTAAAAATCCGATTCGAAATCAAATTAATATGTTATGGCCATCACAAAATTTTCTTCTGTATAAATCAAATTGCAACCAAAATTAAATGACAGTCTATTCCGTCTTGAGATATAGCTATCGTAAAAATCGTGAAAAACAGAGCTTAGCAGAGACACATGTTGGGCGGTATACACCCAAACCTAATAAGAATCTATTTATGCACAAGGTATAACAGAATATGAAGTTTGATGAAATACCCTGCCTTAGTTCTTGAGATATTGCTATCGCGGAAATCGTGAAAATACAACATTAGCAGTGCCACTTACTATGGTTAGACAATTTATAACAAAATCAATCTAGTCAGCATTATGTCCAGGTCTAACTGAATCTGAAGTTTGATTAAATTGCGTGCATTAGTTCTTGAGATAAGCGTCCACAACATTTGAGTCACATACAAACACACTTTTTACTTTCTTCTATCTTAAATAGAAGAAAGTATTGCAATCGATTTTTTTTAAACTTCCAATTTTCCCGGATTTACACGTTTTAGGGGTCAGATATCCCCCAAAACATTTGTATACAAAATGTCTGTGTCTGTCCGTGTGTCGCCATTGTGCCATCGAAAAGTGTATTAAGTTATGCATAGAATATTGACAGCTATTGTGAAATATAATCTCCAAACAAGGACATTAAAACAACCAAGCTAAGTAAATTGTTTTTCATGTGTCAAATGTGATTTATAAAAACAATTATCAAAAGTGATTATAATCTAAAGGAAGGAAGTGAAAGTGAAAAGTGATTGCACAATCATAAACAAACATTTTACTATAAACATTTCGCGATACTCAAGAACTATAGACATTGATAGACACTTATTTTAAATTACTATAAAAATAAATATTGATACAAATAATTTGTTATTATGATTTATGTCACTAATTTCCTGTTTTTTATTGCTGATAATATTTTATACATGTTTTCTCTATTTTTCACTTGTATCCCAGACTCTCCAACGGAGAGATGTATTTCTAAAGCTTTTATTAAATGTTAATTTTCTTTCTATTTAAAAAGTTTCCGGACAAATTTAAGTTTCACAAGTCACACAAAAAACATGGGTCTTTTAAATGACATGATTATCACACGATCATTGCATGTGTATAAATCAGAAATATAGGAGAAGATCAAGACAAAATTACCCTTAACGACGTGTGTTACCAGATAATGTACGGATATACATAAATACAAGGTAAGCCCAATTTATCTTACCTATGTTTTGTTTTATATTGAGAAATAGATAATTTATTTTTTGAGGATAAAACCGAACATCACGCAATTACTGTTAGCAAAGTTTAAATATTGCTATCATAGAATTCAACCACATTTTTGTGTGTGTGTTTTTGGCTGTGGCAAGCAGGTCTTCCTTCAATTTAGAAATATTCCGCCGGAAGGGGGCGCTGTAATAAGGATTTTCTGCCATTTTCTAAATTGTACCATCGAAAAGCGTATAAAGTTATGCATATAATTGAACCCAATTTTTTATGCATGTTTTTGGCTATAGAAGGTCCCCCTTGAATTTGGAAATATTCCGCGGGAAAGGGACGCTGTGATAGCGATTTTTGCATAATTTTCTCGATTTTTCGTAGTTTTATTGTGCATCGGCGGCTCGTGCGGCGACGGGAACTCGCGTCCTGCTAAGCTGGCAATTCGCAAACAGCTGATGACAACAGAATAAGGGAAAACTATTGATTTTAATAAATATAATGATCTACATTAACTCATTTTTACTCTGATTAATTGACTGAAGCAGAAATTTAAGATGAAAATAAAGGTTGGTATAGTACTGAACATATAATTTTGAAGTATTAACATGTGTAATTACTTTTTGAAATATTAAAATGTATGAGATAGAAGAAAGTCTTGAGACTGGCGCATCCAAGTAGTTGTAAAAACAGTCAAATTGTGTTCAGGACCTGCTAAAACGTACAAATCCCTCTGAAACCGGAAATTCGTAAAGATAGCAGAAAGTAAACACAAAATAGTATTACATAACAAAAGAAATTTAATGTATATAGTGAAGATAAAGAGTTTGGCTGCGCTATGGAAAATTCCCTCGGATCAAAGCAAAGTATTTTATTCACTAGTGGGCAAATTAAAAATAAGTATAGTCCAATTTAAAAAGAGCATATACATAAAAACATGTATAATAATAACTTATAAACAAATTAACTTAAATAATGCTATAAAAAGTGATAGAATATCTTTATTAAGACTTACGATCGTTTCATCGCACAATCGGCGACATTTTCAAAATCAATCATAATAGAAAATATTTTCACATAACTTAAAAACAATAATATAGTAAACAATGTCACGAGACATGAAGCATAATGAAAATATTGCAACCATAAAATAAAAAAAAAATTAAATTAGCTATTTGCGAGCGTGGATTAATTTTCACATAATTTAAAAACAACATGGTAAACAATGTCACGAGACATCAAGCATACTGAAAAACATTGCAAAACATAAAATAAAATAAAATTAACTTGGCTATTTGCGAGTGTGGATTAATTTTTACTATTGTTTCTACAATTACTTAGTATCTCTTTCCAAATTCTAGGTAAATCAAGGGACACAGAATCATTGCAAATATTCTCGTTGCGTAAAAATATTTCTATTGATTCTCGGACTATGGATGGTAAATAAAATCTTGATGGATAAATTAACTTTCTATTTTTAAATTCAATCTGTAAAGGTTCTTCGCTGTATAATCTGGCCAAAGCTGTGGTTCTTCTATTGTATTTGATGTCTGCTATATGTTCTTTGATTCTAGTTTTAAGTTTTCTGCTTGTCATACGTATATAAAACTGCTTTGTTCCATCTTCTTTGGTGAAAGGTATTTCGTATACTCCTGCTAATTGGTTGGACTCAATTTGATCTATTTTCTTGCATACTATATTTTTTATTTTCATGGATGGTTTTGCGACTAGGAAGATATTGAATTTATTGAGTTTATATTTTAAACGTTCGAAGAAACCAGGAAAATATTGTAAAGTGGATAACGTGGAATTTTGTGGCTTGAAATATATGACATATACAGGCACACACAGGCGTGACATATACATTTTGAAATCAGATGATTCTAAAGCAACCAATGAAAATGAAATCTCTGTAAATATATAAAGTGGGTATAATTTAATATCCGTTTGGATTTCGATTACTGAAAAAGTTAAAGCGGCTAATAAAATCAAATTTAGGGGACATACGTTTTAGAACACCGGAGTTTGATTGCGACAAAAAAAAGATCCGAAAGCAGTGGTACACACAAATGAAAGGAGCTGGGGTGCAGGCTACTATACTATTTTCTTATAGAAATGGTTGCCTTAGTTAACAGCAAAATACAATGATTAAAATTAGGCGAAAAACCCTGTACAAAATTTAGTAACCTGGTCCTTTCCCCCTTCCTCAACACTAAAACTACGGCGAGGGATCAAATGGCCCTTTTTGAATTTTTGTGGAATTTCTTAAGGGGTCTCAGGACTCTTAAAATTGGAAAAAAGAAAAAAAAAGACCATTTTTAACACTTAATATCTTAAAATGTATTTGATTTAAAGACACAATTTTAATTGGAATAAAATATATAAGTATGTTCTTTCATTTCGTGTCTTTAAAAAGTTATAAGATGCAGAATTAGCATTTACAGGGGGCTCCAAACTGTTAGACATTTTTTGAGCAAAAAAGCGGCAAAACAGCTTACGCACACGATTACAAAATAAGTGTTGCAACTAGAATGAAAATGTTGGTACCTACTTATACTTCAGATTGTAATAATTACCCTGAACCTAAATAAATTTGTATTTAAAGCTTTTTTATATTTTTAATACAAAGTTGTATTTAGTTAATGCAAAATTAAGAAAATTTCAACAGTATAATCACCTAAAAAAATATTATTTTCAACAATAAAAAAGAAATTTTAGGTTCAGTTTATACAGACTAACATGAAAGATATGTTTTGAAAATTTCATGAAAAAATATTCATACGTTTTTGAGATATCGTGCGCGTTATGCCCAAAAACGTCATTTCGAGAAAAATGGCTTCAAAGTTTCCGAAACGACGCTTCAGCTATTGAACGTGTATAAATGTAAAAGCCATAACTTCAGTTCTAATAGGAATTTCAAGGAAACAATTACATCAAAATGTTCAGAAAAGGATAGGAGTTTAACATCTAAAAAAATTAAAATTTCGAAAATTTTAAAGCTTTAAGAGTCCTGAGACCCCTTAAACTAAAACATTATGAAATTTCTTTATATTTCACGATTGTTATTTAAAATGCCTCATCTTTGAACTATATTTTTTGCCTAGAAAAAAATATTTTAGGCTTAACTATCGCAAAGGGTCAATGACCCTGAAGGGACCTTTGAATAAATTTATGTTAAATCATACAGGTATAAAAGTTTTATTTTGTAAGAACATTAGTAAATTGCGTATTTTCGCTATTACATCATTTATTCTATTGTATTTGTTAATGTGTGATGGTATAATTAGAAATTAAACTTTATTCCGAGTGAGATTCTAGTTTGAACATTTCAGGTTATATCGAGAACGAAATAATCTTAAAAATATGTGGTGAACATAAACAAATTTGCACAATATTTGTTTATTAAATTTTCGAATTTCTTGAAATAATTTTTTATTATTTTTTTTGCGAAATTATATATATATATATATTTTACTTTAACCCTTTGAGGGGCAAATAATTGTGTTTCTGTAATGTCGAATTCACACCGGAATCTGCAAAAAAGGGAAAAGCAATTTTACGACCTTTTCCCACCAAAGTTAGAAAAGTAAAATTTAATAAAATTTTTCTGGTGCGAATCTTCATTAACCGAAGATGTGATAAAATATATCCCACTGCCTCTCAAGTGGTTAATAAATAAACAATTTCGAATAATTATTTGAAAAAAAATGTTTTATTCATACACCAAAGTGTATCAACTGGTATATTTTTTGCAAAACATCGCAAAATATTTAACTTTTTATATAGGGATCATTTGACCCCTTCCGGTAGGAATAGGTATAAAAAAATATCGGTACGTTTAAGTGTTAAGGGCGCAATGTTCAAAAATGCCCACCAGTAGGAAAACCGACATTTACGATTTGCGAAAAATTCTAGAGGTGATGCTTAAAAATGAAGGTCATTTTCGGATACAACGATAAAAATTACATAAGAATCAATTATCAAAAGTTAAAAAACACAACAACCACATCTGTTTTATAGTAACAGATTTTTGCTATTTTTTTTACTTTTTAGCTTTGAAATTTACGATTTGCAAAAAATCCTTACGTGATGCTAAAAAATGAAGGTCATTTTCGGATTCAGTGCTACAAAATACATAGGAATCAATTATCGAAAGCTATAAAACATGATAGAACCCAAATTTTGCAGGCTAGTGTAATTAGCGTACAGTCAGTAATAATCAAGTTATTTTGTGTATCCTTGTTAATAAAGAATAAATGCTTCGACACCTTTTTCTATAGAGAACATATTGTACTAGACTTTCAATAACGCGCATCAATTTTGTTGTGTTTGATGTATGACATAGCTAAAATGTACTTGATGCATCGTGCATAAACCATAATGTATCCGAATTATTTTGAGTGTCCATATCAGCGAACTATAAATCCTACTTAGGTAATTGCCAATAGAAAACACGCTAGAGTAAACTTCAGTAACATATCAGTTTTGTGGCACATATTTACAAAGTTAGAGCAGTTACAGGCACACAGATAAACAGACGAACGCATGGCGTTAACACTTTTCAACTATTTTGGAACACGTTAAAAGGAAAAAAAGAAAAAAAAAATAACTTTACAGACTGCCTTGAATTTTGACAAATACGATCATTTGAACAGAAAGTAACTAATTTGGTCGGTCTTTTTATTCAAAATATCTACCAGAAATTTCTAACAGTAACTTCACTTTATTTAACGGCATGCATTCCGTGATTAAATATAACAAAGATGTCTACTTAAAATTTCTGGTACCGTGTATACTCGTGCATAGGTCGTGAAATTTAGGACAAAAAAAAAAATGCTATAAAGTGGAGAATCAACTTATAACGCGAGATTATAAAAATCCAAAATTGAAATTCTTTTTCTCAATGCAATGAGTCGAATAAAAATACTATTTAAAAACGTTATTTTTAAGATATTACGTACAATACATGAAAATATATTGCGATTTACTAAGTCTTTCAATGTCGCGACTTACAAAAGTATTTAAATTTTTGTCTTTGCCGAAAGTGACCTTTATCTTCAGTGGGACAATTTTTAGACGAAAGATTCTTCATACACTAGAATCATGAAGGTCCATGGCTAGGGTATACGGTACAGCTTTTTTGAGAAACGTATGGTATACGGAGCTTCTTAAAAAATCCAGAAGGTATACGGCGTACCTTCTGGATTTTTTAAGAAGCTCCGTACATGTGCATACATCCCTGCTATTGTGGCGTCGTTCCTGACCACATAAAAGCTTGGATGGACGAGGTGGGTATTGACGCCGAGTACTGTGAAGGTATGTCACATGTAACAAAAGGCCGTCTGCCTTTAACCCTTTCAGGAGCAAATAATTGTGTTTCTGTAATGTTGAATTCCCACAGGAATTTTCGAAAATTTTTATTTCAAAATAAGGAAAAGCAATTTTGCAACTTTTTCCCACCAAAGTTAAAAAGCTAAAATTTAATTAAGTTTCTGGTACAAATCTTCATTTAAAATTAGGTGGGATATAATATATCCCACTGCCTCTCAAGGTGTTAAACAAAATAATTTTTTTGTGGGATTCATTTGTTGTTGACCAGCAATGGAGGGAAAATTCACAGGGCTGTTTTACCAAAAGAGAACAGTGATTGAAAAAATGTTGCATCACCAACGAACTTGACGACATAGATGATGTATTACCCCGCCCCCCCCCCCCATTTTAAATGAAAACTAAATTGATTTACACAAAATGCACAGTGTTAAAAACGAGGAATATATATGACGACTTTCCGATGACATCATAAAAGACAATGCTGAATTGCTCGGAGAGTAAATCGGAATTTGAAGGATTCCAATAACACATTTTTAAGTTGATTGAATTTATTAATTTTATGCATATATAAGCATTTATTTTTTGCTTCCAAATCTATATGGGAAGGTTATTTTTGCTTTTGTTTTGAAATTCAATATATAAGTAACATAAGTAGGACAATTGCACCATAAAATATAAGATGTTAAAAACAAACTTGCTTAATGGTACACATAAACAATAACTTTTTTATGAATTTGTACAAATGAAATTAATGATAAACCATAATATTGACGTTTCGAACTGTTTCTGCAGTCGTCTTCAAGATAAATATGATAAAATGCTTAAAAGGTTTAGAGACGAAAGCTTCTTGTATTCATATAATTGATCAAGACTCGACAAGAAGCTTTCGTCTCTCGACTTTTAAGCCCCACCAGTGGCCGAGAGGTTCTGCTCTCGAAGCTGGTAGACGGGAGGTGCTGGGTTCGATCCCAATCGCGCCCATCGGCCTAATCGTTCGGAGTTTTCGTGGTTTTCTTCGAACCTTGGTTCTCCAAGCGTTAATACGGGTTAGGTTCCCTTAGAAAGACCTCCACGGAAGGCACCCCCCCCCCTTAGGGCGTATATCCCACGTGCAGATAATTGGCCGACATAAATACAACCAACCAACCTTTCGACTTTTAAGCATTTCGTCATCATGTTTATCCCGAAAACGACTGCAGAAGCAGTTCGAAATATCCATATTTATAATTTATCATTAATTTCATTTGTACAAGTTTATAAAAAAGTTCTTGTTTATGTGAACCATTAAGCAAGTTAATGTGTTTTTAATAAGTTTTCTTTCTTTCTTTTTTTTTCCCCTGACAGCTTTAAAGAAGAACAAAGAGGGCGACTTATATGCAAGATTTTAATTTTTTTTCTCTTAAAGTATGTTGGAGAAGTGGTGTTAACTTATACGCGAGTGCATACGTTGAATGTTTTAATAATTAAAAAAAAACAAAAACGCGCTGAATTAATGACAAGTATACTCATCACCAGCAGTTTTTGTATAAAAGAGTCATTCTACCAGAATTTCGGTAATTTTCGTTTTACTTGATCACCAAATTCTGTCATTGAATAAAACAATAGTTACTATACAGAAATTCTGGCAGAATAGTAATTTATATTTTTAATAAAAATAGGGACTAAATTGGAAACAGTGGTCACCAGTGTTAAAATGCACATGCAGAAAACTTTGCAACAACTGAACAAAAATTTCGACAAGCTCCATGGCCCTGGATTTAAATGCAGCTCTTAACCTACATTGATATGCGAAATATCACAACTCCAACATAAAAATGCTAATGGCTCAAATAATGAAAAACGCATATCGGAATATAATGAGACCTTTCTTAATCAAAAGGGAATCCATCTTGAGATTGAGGACACTGATAAGGTACAAAGCTCCATGACATGATTCAGTGTCGAGAAAATAAAATGTCCCCGTAAACAAATCCGATATGTTATCACCTGTCCATTGCAGATTAAAGATTCACTAAAAACATTGTTGCCAGAAACTTTTAAAGTTTAATTTTCTTTATCTCTCATTTTGAAAAAAAAAATATTCATCTCAAGTGGCTTAAAATAACTAAATACTACTGTAAGATAAAAAATAACTACGAACTTTTCGACAGCAAGATCCTTTACTACTGAACCACCTTTCTAACAAAAATTGCAATTTCAAACATTTTTTTTTTTTTTTTAAATGTTTACTTGTTTACCCTTAGCGGTCGTATTAAGTTTATACATAGGTGTCATGCTGGTCAGAATTAATTTTCGTTGAACAAACGGTAACACATAATATGGAAGATTATGAAAGAAAAACAAAGGTTATTCTTTTTTAAAACTTTAGGTATGTGTATCACAACAATTTGCTTTAATTTTATACAAAAATTATATTTTATAGTTCTCCCTCGAGTGATATCTTTCAAAGCAGTCTCCTATATGGAGCCCTTAATTTTTCCTGTTTGAACATACAGAACAATCTTTAGATCTTATCTTTTTCAAACTACTTTCAATTTCACGGTACATATTCTTTTTGCCATTTTAGAGTGCAGTCGAACCCCGATTTAACGAATCGTTCGGGACTAGCAACTTCTTTAAATCGGGATAATCAAAATAATATTTTTATACAACAAAACAAGTTAAAAGATGGCAATAAATAAAAAGAACAATGCTCATTTACTTTAATAATAATGTTAAACATTTATTGCTTTAAGAAAATACAAATTCCCTGTATAAAAATTGATTATTTTTATATGCACTACGATAAATAACATTAAATTTTATAACATAACTTTTATAGATGTTTGTTTGCTGCGTTTCGATTTCTTATTCCAAGCTTCTGTATATATATAGATATTTTTTTTTCTGAAGCTGTGAAAACAGTATCACCAACATCATGAAACATCAAATACCGTTTCAAAGTATCCAAACTGCAAACTCCTTCTTTGAACGTTGCATGCTTCATTTCTATTTTATCTTCTTCATCCGATCCACTACTACTGCTATTAATAACCTCGGCGTAATGTATATTCCCGCTTGTAGATATTTCTGTGTCACAAGATGCATATTTAGAAAATTAACAATCAGGGACATTGAAAATTTTTAATAAACATTAGAAAATTTCTTCAATTTTTCATTTTCGGACATCGAAAGTTATTCGTTAAATCGGGATTATAAATTCGCTAAATCGAAGTTTTTTTGTTCCCTTTTTGTCGGGACCATACAAAAATTCGCTAAATCGAGAAATTCGTTAAATCGGGGCTCGACTGTATTATTTAAAAAATATTTTAAGAAGCGAAAATTCCTAATTACACTTAAGATCCCTCAGGACTCTTAAAGCTTCGAAATTTTAATTTTTTTAGATGTTAAATCCCTATCTTTTCTGAACATTTTGATATAGCTGTTTCTTTGAAAATTCCCATTAGAACAGAAGTTACGGCTTTTAGAATTATACCCGCTCAATAGATAAAGCGGCATTTCCGAAAGTTTGAAGTCATTTTTCTCCAAATGACGTTTTTGGGCATAACGCGCACGATATCTCAAGAAAATTCTGAATATTTTTTCATGAAATTTTCAAAATGTATGTTTCATGTTAAACTGTCTGTTTAAACTGAGCCTAAAATTTCTTTTTTACTGCCAAAAAAAATATTTTTTTAGGTGATTATACTGTGGAATTTTTCAAAATTTTGTATTAGCTCAATACAACTTTGTATTAAACACAAATACAAATTTCAACTTTATATACAAATACATGGTTCATACACTCAAGAACAAATAAAATTCAAGCACTTTTCAAGGACTATTCCAGCACTAATCAAGGACTGTTTAGATATATGCATTAAAATTGCATAGAATAACACATAAGAAAAATAGCCACCCCATTGATTATCTATTTCAAAGAAATCTTATTAAATCTTTTAATTTTTATAACAGGAATTTTCAAGACATTATTAGAGAATTTTTAAAGAATAATGTGTTTTAACTTAGTAAGTTACCGTGGAAGACATTTCATATATAATAAAAAGTTAAGAAAACAGAGCTTGAGTTTTTTTTCTTTAAGTGAAAAAAAAAAAATGAAAGGTATGGTATGACTACAAGAATAGAAAACAGGACTAAACCAGTTAAATTTTAGGAATTCTGAACACTCATCATGAGTCAAATATTAGCATTTCTGACGTTGTGAACAATTTTTTACAAATTATACTTTTTAGCTCACAGGCTATCAAAGCCTGAGAGCTAATGTGCCCACCTGTTCTGTATGTATGTATGTACGTACGTACGTACGTATGCTTGTATGTACGTAACGTGATAACTCTTGATAGAAACATCCGATTTGCTTCAAATTGTTTTTCTAAGTTCATTCTGATAAGGCGCTTCCCTGATTAGTTTTGGGGGTTCATTGGTTAAGTATAAAGGGAGGAAAGAGGGGATAGTCCCCCCCCCTTAATTTAGATAAATGCATTTTTCATGCAGAGTTATTCGATTTGCTCCAAATTTGGTATACCGGTTTATTATGTTAAGGAGATTCCCTTATTAAATTTGGAGGTACATTAGTTAAGAATAAAGGTACCTCCCCTTCATTTAGATAAATGGGTTTTTCATGCAGAATTATTCAACTTGCTCCAAATTTGGTATACTGGTTTATTATGTTAAGAAGCTGCCTTGATTAGATTTGGAGGTTCACTAGTTAAGTATAAAGGGGGGAAATGGGGGCTAGACACCCCTGCCCCCTTAATTTAGATAAATGGGTTTTTCATACAGAATTATTCGATTTGCTTCAAATTTGTTATACCGGTTTATTCCGGTATGGCGCTTCCTTCATTAGATTTGGAGGTACATTGGTTAAGTATAAAAGGGGGAAAGGGGGACAAGTCCCCTCCTCTTAATTTAGATAAAGGATTTTCATGCAGAATTATCCAATTTAATTAAATTTTTTTTCTATGTTCATTCTGATAAGGAGCTTTCTTGATTAGATTTGGAGGTTCGTTAGTTAAGTCTAAAGGGGGAAAAGGGGGTTAGCCCCCCACCCCCCTAATTTAGCGATATGGTTTTTCCATGCAGAATTATCTGATTTGTTTCAAATTTGGTATATAGGTTTATTATGTTAAGGAGCTTCCCTTATTAGATTTGGAGGTTCATTGGCTAATTATAAAGGGGGGAAACGGGGGCTAAGCCACTTTCATTTGTTTTTTGAGGGGCATTATTCTTTGAAATAAGAATATAATATACAATTAGTGTGAATAGCCTGTGAGCTCAATGCTATCAGTTTAACTGGGCACTTTTCTTTTTTATTAATAAATATTCTCTGAATTCTCAAACCTTATAGCATTTGCAATTATCCATATGGAAATAATTGAAAAAAAGGTTAGATAATTTGCTTTTACTTTTTAAATACAAAAGATTTTTTTTTTAAATGGATTTATAAAAAGGAAATATTTTTTTTTTTTTTATGAGTTACATAGTGAAAAAATTGGAATTAATATAATTCGGTGAAGTTTTAACTGATTGACAACAGTCGTGATTTTTATGAATGACCCAAATTTTTTTTCTTCATGACCGATTGACTACGTTAGGAGGAGGGGGGGGGGGACAATATATGAAATTGGCATATAACTGATGAATTTTGCGATTTTTTTGACAAATTGACGAAATGTGCATCTTTTATAGATGACCAATGGACAAATTTTGTGGTATTTTTCCCCGGCGAATTGCTAAAATTTGCAATTTTTTTTAAATAACAGATTGAACAAATTCGTCATTTTTTTTCACCGTATACTTGACGAAATTTTCAAGGGTGAATGTGACTTTAAAAAATTTTTTCTAAAATTCACAGCAAATTTTCTGAAAGATTACAGCAGAGAGGGGAAGGGGTAAATCCTCTCCCGGCACTGGCTATGCATTTTTTTCGAAGCCTTTTCGCGGTCTTTCGACGTAATTTGTAATTTTTTCGCGATCTTTCGACGAAATATGTCGTTTTCTCGCGATCTTTTGACGAAATTTGTCGTTTTTTTGCGATCTTTTGACGAAATTTGCCATTTTTTCACGATCTTTGGACGAAATTTGCCATTTTCTCGCGATCATTTGACGAAATTTTCGGTTTTATTTGCGATCTTTTAACGAAATTTACGGATTTTTCGCATTTCTTTGACGAAATTTGCGTTTTTTCCGCGATTCTTTGACGAAATTTGCGTTTTTTTCGCGATCCTTTGGCGAAATTGGCAATTTTTCTGAAAACGATTAGCAAAATTAATTTCTTTCGACGACCATTTGTCGAAATTCGCGATTTTTTATGGCCGAATTTTCGGATTGGTGACCGATTTTTTTAAATTTTCCGAAATGAATGCCTTAAATTTTCGGAAAATTCGGAACAGAATCACCCCTACGCGAACTTTTGGAGAAATTCGCAATTTTCTGCAATCGTTTGTCGAAATTTGTGTTTTTTTTCACGATCCTTTGTCGAAATTTGGCGGGGTTTTTTGCGCGATCCTTTGATGAACACGCGTATTTTAGCGATCTTTTAATGCAATTTGCGTTTTTTCCGCGATCCTCTGACGTAATTTGCGCTTTATTCGAGATCTTTTGTCGAAATTCGGGTTATTTTTCTAGTCTTTGACGAAATACGCGCTTTTTTCCGCGACCTTTCAACGAAATTCGCGTTTTTCCGCGCTCTTTTGACGAAATTCGCATTTTTTAAGAGACCCTTTGGCGAAATTACCAATTTTTTCATGCGAACGATTGTTGAAATTGATATTTTTCGGCAACCATTTGTCGAAGTTCGCGATATTTTCAAGCACTTTTCATTCCTTGAAAATGACTACTTTTTTTCCCAGCACTTTTCATTCCTTGAAAGTGAATACTTTTTTTTCCAGCACTTTTTCTATTTTTTCCAAAGCGTACGAACCATAAAATACAAATTTATTTAAGTTCAGGGTAATTATTGCAATCTGAAGTATAAGTATAGGCGTCAAATTTTTCATTCTAGTTGCAACATTTATTTTGTAATCCTGCGCGTAAACTGTTATACCAATTTTCTGCTCGTCAAATGTCTTGACAGTTTGGATCCTCCTGTAAATGCTAATTCGGCATCTTGCAATTTTTTAAATACATGAAATTAAAGAATATACTTATATCTGTCATAACAATAAAAATTGTGTTTAAAAGTCATATACATTTTAAGATATTAAATGTTGAAAATGGTCTACTTTTTTCCATTTTTTCCAATTTTAAGAGTCCTGAGACCCCTTATAAATAAAATTTGTAAAATATTATTTCAAATTCTACGTACATCCGAAACTTTTCGACTTAATATAAGATCAGTATGGTTCTTTGCTGTTGCGGCTGCGAGCAGACATACGACTGCAACGGTAAAAAAATCTGTGGTGGGGTGGCTGACATACGACCGCAAAAGGTTTAAAAATCATATTGAAAGGAGGGGGAGGTTAGGGGACTGAGCCTCCCCCTGACGAAATAAACGGTCAAGTGCGAGTATTACTCGCGCACAGAGGGTTCCGTAGAATAAATATATGAATTTGTAATTATCTATAAAAAACGTTGCTAAAAGAATACTAAGACTTTGTAAAAATCTATACAACGTAGGGTTGGGTATAACTGTATGTATTAGAAAAGTGTAAATAAGTATACCATGAAAGTTCAAAGAGATATGGAACCTAAATAATATCAAATATAGCTATTCGTATAACTCCTTTTTTAATATTATCCTAATCTGTTTATGATGAACTTAATTCGGTACTGACAGTAAAAGCAGTGCATAGTTAAACTTCATTTGGTATTTCATGAAACTAAATTCAGCGTAGTAATAAACTTTATTTCTACAGTGTAGCTAGAACAAAACCTTTGTTCAAAGTTTAAATTTGGCATTGTGCTAAACGCGCTTCGAATTGAGGTCTCAAAGTTGCAACGCTTAAAGGTCTCAAAGTTGCAATTAAATCTTTCGAGGGCGATGCCCTTAAAAAAACGGACACCTAATTTTAATTCCAAAACATACAAACGGCACCAAGAATATTTAATTAAAATTTTCCTTTTATCATGTACGTGAAAATAAGCAAGTTCGCATTTTCTAATAAATTCGTTTATAAATTCTGGTGTCAGTTCATTATTTCATAAGTTTATAAATAGAATTACTTCGTGCCGGAAAGGATTAAGTGGTCGCAGGACACTTAAAGCTTCAAAATTTAAGAAATTTTAATTTTTTTAGATGTTAAACTCCTATTTTTTCTGAATATTTTGATATAATTGTTTCCTTGAAATTCCCATTAGAACAGAAGTTTTGGCTTTTAGAATTATACCCGCTCAATAGCTGAAGCGGCGTTTCCGAAACTTAGTCATTATTTTCCAAATGGTGTTTTTTTGGGCATAACGTGCAGGATACTCAAAAACTTCTGAATATTTTTTCATGAAATTTTCAAAGCATATATTTCATGTTAATCTGTATAAACTGAACCTAAAATTTCCTTTTTATTGTTCAAAAAAATATTTTTTTAGGTGATTTTACTGTTGAAATTTTCAAAATTTTGTATTAGCTAAATGCAACATTGCATTAAAAATATAAAAATGCTTTAAATACAAATTTACTTAAGTTCAGGGAAATTATTACAATCTGAAGTATAAGTAAGCACCAAAATTTTCATTCTAGTTACAATATTTATTTTGTAATCCTGCGCGTAAACTGTTATGCCAATTTTTTGTTCGACAAATGTCTAACAGTTTCGAGCCCCCTATAAATACTAATTCTGTATCTTGCAATTTTTTATCCCAATTAAAATTGTGTTTTAAAATCATACTTTTTAAGACATTAAATATGGCCTTTTTTTCATTTTTTCCCACTTTTTAGAGTCCCGAGACCCCTTAAATTAGTATGTTTTTAACAATTTGACGTTTATTGCTTTTATACTGTTACTGGACATTACATTGCACATATATATCATTAAAAGTTGTTAACTAGGCATAGAGTACGCCGCCCCTGTCCTTGTGTATGTCCAAACTGACCGTACCTTTAAGGGTTAATATCTCGGCTAATTACCGATGATTTTTTTCGAAAATCATTATCAATAATGCTTTTATTCTTCTGCAACGATAGGTATATTCAGCGATGCTCAACCATTTTTCTGAATGCCCGTAAATCGAAATTTGTGTATAACAGAAAAATGCTAATTACTCAAAAACTATGTGACCTAGGGTAATCGCTATAATTTTCCGGCAAGGTTTACATTAACGTCTACTACCTCTAATTTTTTCATAATTTTAGTTTCAGTAGATTCGGAATTAGATGGGGGGGGGACATATTTAAGCGCTACATTTTCAACAATATCTTTGAAAATGTAATACCTAAAATTAAAAGGAATGTATTTTTGAGTTCAGCATTACAAAAGCTTTCACAGGATACCCCACATGATATGCAAAGAAAAGATTTTTTTTTCAAGTAGCATAATTAACCCCTCTACTTTTTTACTAAATATATTTATGAATGTTTATTAATCTGAAAATATGTGGGTAAATGGTCTTTATTACTTCCCCGAATTTGAACTTTCCACGTTCCATAGTTTACGAGTAAAATGGCTGTGACAGACAGACAGACACAGGAATGATCTTATAATGGTTCCGTTTTTACTTTTTAAGTACGGAACCCCAAAAATATATAAGGAGATTAATATTTCTTAACTGTTAAATTTTTGTATTGCTTTTCATGTTAATATTTTTAAAAATTGCTTTGCGTTGAGGGTTTTGATTAAAACAAAAATCTTACTTTAGCCTATTTCATGTTTAGATTATCTATTTTATTTAAGAAAGGTCCTTTAAAAAATGTTTTGAAAGATATCGCTATTTTGACAATTGGGTTTGGTTCGAACTTTCAGTTCATCGATCAATTTTAGATAGTGAGTTTTGCCGCGATTTCAATCATTCGTTACATCTATTTTAACCCTTTATGCCCTGACGGTACTTTAAAGTACGATTAAAATAACGTGTTATAAAATTCCTTTAATACATCGAATAGTAGTAGTAATGCAGTTTAGATAGAACCGTCCTTAGCAAAAGCGAGGCCGGGTGCAAGAACTTTTGCGAGGTCCTTCGCTTCCGGACTCGTTAATTCTCGCCCATTTCCACCAATGTTGCCAATGTAACTGATTTTTTAAATTCATCTACCAGAAATTTCGAATAGTAATTTTCGCTTTATTTAATGAAGGCATTTCGTGATTAAATAAAGTAAAGGTAAAAGTTTGGAAATTCTGGCACATATTTTGTATAAAAAAAAATCTGCCAATTTGGCAACACTACACGACCACATTTTCATAATGCCGTGTCGTCGCACTCAGGATTACGCTAAAATATCATAATTATAAATAAACATGTTTACACAAACAAATTTTACTATGAAATCCATAACGCAAAACAAAATGAATAATAAATATTTGGCTATTTTGTATTAAATATTTTTTTCTCGGACGCGAGGCCCTGAGCGGCCCCGCACATTCTTAAGGAGTTTAGAATGAGTTATAGATATTTTACTTTATCTTGTTCCAAAATCATTTATTACACAAAACAAAGGTACAGTAGAATCGCGATTATCAGAGTCCTGCTTAACCGAGTTTCCGCTTTAACCGAGTTATTTTCTTCTGATGGACTGATGGCTTTCATTATTATGAAACAGCCATTATAAATGAAGTGTTAGGCGAAGATGAAAGAGCAGCCGTAAAAAGTTAGAATTCTGATTTTCTATCAGTCCATCAGAAGAAAATGATCCGTTCCAAAGGTATAAGCTCGATTGAAAAAAACTATTTAATGCTTATTATTTTCACATAGCTGCCAATTTGCACGGTGTTGTTACCTCTAAAATTTAATACAAATTTTTGCCATATTTAATCGTTGATAGTTGTTAGATTTCGGCGATTGAATTAGGCAAAATTTACTGGTAAGTTTTAGAGGTAAGAAAAAATCTTAGAAATTGGTAGCTATGCAGTAATTCAGCAAACAAGAAGCTATTAAAGGCTTTTTCGAATAAACAATTTCATTCTTCGTTTTTCTTAAAAGTAACGGAAACGTACATCAAAGAAATTGTAATAGTATCATAAAAAATATTTCATCTCCTTAGTTGCAAGCTTATCACATTAACTATTCTCTTAAAGCTTCTACGCAATTGCTGAAATGCTATCAAATCACAACCATATTTTCCTACACTATTAAAAATAAAGGTTTAACTTTTCTCCAAAAAACTGGAGAAAGAAGAAGGTTTCACCATGTTTTTCGTTCAAGTAAAAATGACTGGAAAAGAGAATTAATGCCGGATGGACTATATCCGAAATTGTGGTTCAACGTTTGTTATCGTTGAGTGGCAACACTCGATAAACTTTAATGGCGTCTTCCGCTCTGCCGAACCAAAACTTGGATATCTCAAACAAAAACGTGGACACTGGTATTCAGGTTTAGTTTCTCGGCCCGTCAATCCATGAAATACTCGAAGTAAGTGCACTAGTGATTATTGTTTATTTTACTGTTATACACATTATAATGTTTTACTGTAACTCTCGTAAACAAAATTTGTATTTCTTTTCACGGAATAATTGAATATTTGGCTTAATCCTAAAATATATCCGATCTGCATTATATCCGAAGCGAGTGTCGTTTGAATTATTGTTTTAATATGTGATTTAAATTCTATTTTGTGAATGAAATAATGCATTCAGTGAAACAGTAGAGACTCTTAATTATATTTCATAAACATTTGAATCTGATTAATAGCAGTCGCTCATTAAAATTCAAAATCGTAGAAACGAATTGCCTTTTCTAAAAATGCCACTTATTACGTATAAAAACTTATGCTATATATCTCTATCAGTATCTTATACATTACTTATCATGTTTAAAGCAATTTATACAAACAAAATAATAAAAAAAAGATTTATATGATTTTTAAGCATTGTTTTTAAAAGTTACATGTATCCAGAATTTTTTTTCTTTTATTATTGTCTTTATATTTGATATAACATCCTTTACATTCATGATCATTTTGTTTTGTGAGTGAATTAATGCCTTCCTTGAATGAGTAGAGTGTCTTAATTCAATTTCATAAACATTTGAGCATGATTAACAACAGTCGCTCATAAAAATTCAAAATCATAAAACGAAGCGTATCGCCTTTTCTAAAAATGTCACTTATTACTTTGGTTTTCTGCTTCTTATGTTCATCTTAGATTTTAATAATTTTGTATGTCATTTTAAAATTTAGAAAATTTGTGATTTTAATGAATGATTTAAAAAAAATCAGTTGATTAAAATCATGATTTAATCGTTGATTTAAATCAACTGATTAATATCGTTGACACCCTATAGCAGCCAAATGGCAAACATCAGTTTTTGTTAATCACAATTGATTGACGAATTTTTTCCCTCAAACAACTGATGCTTTTTGCAATATTTTTCCACATTTGATTTAAGAATTTCACAATATCCCCCTTCTACCTAACAATTGGAGAATTTTGCAGCTTTTTCTTAGAAACTTACTTTGCAGTTATCCAAAATTTTCAGCATAATAAAATGTAAAATTATAACTAAAAATTAAATAAACAGTACATAAAGAAAAACTATAAAATTATTAATTTAGATATTTCCAATATTTCAATTGACTAAGGTTTAATGCAGTTTTATTTATTAATTTTTTAAAATAAATAAAATTGTGTGATTTGTGTTTGGTTTTGGTTTTCTCTGGGACGGGAAAATTTAAGTTTACCTGTGATCCTGTGAGAGAGGGGGAAAAAGTTTCTGGTCCTGCTGACCACTAAAATTTTCAAATTAGTGGTCCAATGTCCAATTGTATTTTTGGTGTTCTCGGACCAGCGGACCACCAATTATTTCGAACACTCATTTTTCAAATGCTGAAGATTTCCTTGTAAAAAAGATTTGAATTTATATGCTGTTTAATTTTTTGATTATTTTCCCTGTGAGAAATTTGATTTTTATTGTTATGTCTGCACAAGACACAAATTTATGTCTTATAATATTTACTCTTTCATTTAAAACAGGTGGAGAAATTAACCTGATGCTTGGATCTATTCCATTTTACCTGACTTGAAATCCTGATTCAGAATATACTAAGCTTCAAGAATTCTTTATATTTGATGACTTGAATGGTCAGACAGGGTGCAGCACCCTCCTAAAACTGTCTGAGAGAAACTCTATGTAAAATGATATTATATTACAATAAATATTAGTATGACATACTATACATATAATTTAATGATTACATAATTTGTATTTTCAATAAATGGAGCGGCATACCGCAAACCAACTGAAATGTGTTACTATTTGTGTCTGTAACCATTTCGTTTTTCAGCTATTGCAAGGCTGCTGTTTGTGAATATTTTTCTTTTCTAAAAGTATTGTTAAAAAATAAATAAATTGCCGTCATCGTCATAGATTATCATTTAGGAATACTGAAAAAATACATATATATGTAACAATAATTAGTCGCTTGGTGGCGACACTGCTGTTATTAAATTAACCCTTCAAAGTAAGTATTTAATATACTGTGGAAGTACATTGTGTATTTAAAAAAAAAGCTTTAAAATTTAAAGCAATATTTTTGTATTAACTGATATTAGAAGTTAAATGGATTCTGCTACTTACAGCTGCCTTTCTCATGCTGATTATTTCAGTGTTTACGCATATACTTTGATTATGTATCCGTTATGGTTGTGCATTATTTATTGAAAAGTGTTATATTCATTATTGAATGTTAAACAGAAACAAATGCTGAACTTTTTTTGTTGTTTTATATTCAAATGAGTTAATTTTGCATAATCGAGCTGTGCGCAATATAAATTTTTAAAAGAATCGTGCTTGAAAATTATTTTTAAAACCATGAAAAATCAGTAAATTGAAATACAGATTTAATTTAATTGCATTTCAAATTACAATTCCCTCCCTCCTTTTAACGACGTAAAAATGAAAATTATGTGACGATAATTCAATTTGAGGAAAAGGGGAAGTGGATTGCTTAGATTGTTACTGTCGATATGTGTCAGCAATAGTAGAAAAATTAATTTTTTTTAATACTAATTTAATAATAAATGCAGTAGTAATAATTTTTCAGAATTGGGATTTTGAACAGGACATGTCAATTTTACTGTCCAAAAGTTCAAAAATAGTACTATTAAAATTTATATAACTTAAAACAGTGAAAATATGTGAAATTTTCATATGTGTAACAATTGTACCTTTATATTAAGTATATGCGGAAATGTCGAAAAATATATTTTGCTAATTAAAATATTTTTCATTTTATTTTTTGTTTTGTGAAAAGAAGGTAAAAATTTGAAAACTGTATAATATAAAAATTTCAGCATCTATAGATTCACAACAATTAAAAAAAAAAGGAAAAGAAAAAAGAAAAAAAAAAAACAATTACAGATCATGAAAATAGCAGCTAAGTGCATTATGGAAAAAACTTTTTCAAACCTGTGCAAAAATTAATGTTGGTTGAAGAAATTCATTCAGCCATTGTGTAAATTAAAATATAATAAAAACTGGTATGTATTTAAATTTAAGTAAATTATTATTATTTTTTAATATTTTCTTTGTGAATAAGTAAACACTAAATGTTGATATAAGTGTAACTGAGTGCGGAGAAATATTCCAAAACGTACAAGGACAGAATGGTAATATTTGTGAAAAAAAAAAAAAATGCTATTATTTTGTGAAATTAGATTAGATCAAACTGGTTTACATTTGGTTACACTGGTTTACACTGGTTACATTTTTAAATATATTTCAAAGACAATAGAATCAATAATTAAAACTTTAATAATTTTCGGTTTAATGAAAAAAAAAAAATATATATATATGCTTTCTCTACTGCAACATAATCTCGCATAAATCTGAAATTTTGTTTATTATTACACCATAAAATGATAAATTGAAAACCAAAGTGAGGGGAAAAAAAAAGAAAACTACAATCCGGTGTAACCTTTCCCCATAAAGATGAGAGAAAATCCTGAATCGTGGTTCAACCTTTTACCAAAAAATTGGAAAATAGAGAAAACTTTGAATTATGATTTAACCTTTCACCAGAAAATTTTATTTAAAAAAACTCTGAAACATGGTTAAACCTTTCACCAGAAAGTTGGATTTAAAAACAATCCTGATTTGTGGTTCAACCTTTTACCAGAAAATTGGATTAAAAAAAAACTGAATTATGGTTCAAACTTTCACCAGAAAATTGGATTTAAAAAAATCCTGATTTATGGTTCAACCTTTCACCAGAAAATTGGATTTAAAAAAAAATCCTGATTTATGGTTCAAGCTTTCAGCAGAAAATTGGATTTATAAAAAACCTGAATCATGGTTTAACATTTCACTAGTATAATGGTATTTGTGAAAGCACCAATAAACTGGTGAAACTTATCACCAATATCTTGGTTGCAGCTAAATTTCAGCGACTTTTCACCATTTTCTTGGTGAAACATCACACTTTATTTTTAACAGTGTAGAGTTCAATCCTACTGAATATGTAACCAATAACGACGACAATTCCAGGAATGAGTAATAACTCATGATACAATTAAAAAGAAATTTTGACAGTAGGATGGAATGAAATCATATTATTTTAGGCCACAATATTGACAATAGGTATGTAAAATGTAATTTCATTTCTAAAGAGTACCTAACGAAATGTTAACAGCTCTGTCATTTGTAGGTTTCAAAACAAATTAAAATATTTTGTAAGTGTTTTAATTCTTAATTCATTTTTACTTTCTTCTATCTTCAATGGAAGAAAGTATTGTAATCGAATTTTTTTTCGACTTCCGGTTTTCGACGGATTTACATGTTTTAGGGGTCAAAGATCCAAAATACATGTTTATAGAAAATGTCTGTCTGTCCGTGTGTCCGTCTGTCTGTCGCCATTGTACCATCAAAAAGTGTATGAAGTTATGCATAGAATTGAACCAAAGTTTTATTTTAAGTTTTTGGCTATGGCAAGCAGATCCTCCCTGAATTTGGAAACAATTCGCCGGTAGGGGCGCTGTAATAGCTATTTTTGTGAGATTTTGAATATTGTACCATCCAAAAGTATATGAAGTTATGCATAGAATTGAACCAAATTTTTTTTTTAAGTTTTTGGATACGGCAGGTAGGTCCTCCCTGAATTTGGAAACAATTCGCCGGTAGGGGGCGCTGTAACAGCGTTTTTGTGCGATTTTGAATATTGTACCATCCAAAAGTGTATGAAGTTATGCATAGAATTGAACCAAATTTTTATTTTAAGTTTATAGCTATGAAAAGCAGATCCTCCCTGAATTTGGAAAAAATTCGCCGCTAGGGAGCACTGTAGTAGCGATTTTGCATATTGTACCATCGAAAAGTGTATGAAGTTATGCATAGAATTAAACCGAATTTTTATTTTAAGTTCTTGGCTATGGCAAGCAGGTCCTTCCTTAATTTGGAAAAAATTCGCCGCTAGGGGACGCTTTAATAGCGATTTTTGTGCAATTTTGAATATTGTACCATCGAAAAGTGTATGAAGTTATGCATAGAATTGAGCCAAATTTTTTTGTGTTTCTTTTTGGTCATGGCATGAAAGTCCTCCCTGAATTTGGAAAAATTCCGTTGGAAGGGGGCGCTATAATTATGATGTCTGTACCATTTTCTTTATTGTACAATCGAAAAGTGTATTAAAATTATGCATACAATTGAACCAAATTTTTTGTGCATGTTTTTGGCTTTGGCCAACAGGTCCTCCTTGAATTTGGAAATATCGCGCGGTAAAGGGGCTCTGTGATAGCGATTTTTGTATACTTTTCTTGATTTTTCGTAGTTCTATTGTCCATCGGCGGCTCGTGCAAAGGCGGGAACTCACTTCCTGCTAAGCCGGTTATTCGCAAACATCTGATAACAACAGAATAAGGAAAAACTATTAATTTTAACAAATATCATGATATAGATTAACTCGTTTTTAGTTCATTTAATTGACTGAAGTAGGAATTTAAGATGAAAATCAAAGTTGGTGTAGTAATGAACTAATAATATTGAAGTATTAACATGTGTAACTAGTTTTTGAAATATTAAGATGTACAAGATAGAAGAAAGTTTTAGGATTGGCACATCCAATTAGTTTAAACTTTACAAATAAACGATTTTATTTACAAAAATGTTTCGAAAATTTATCTCACATAACTTAATAACTATTAAATAGGTAGGTACAGGTATGTGTGAAAAAAACTAAAGTTGATCCTTTAACACTTGGTAACTATTTTTTACAAAAGAAATGAAAAAAATGTAATTTTTTAAAAACATGCTTTTATTAAAATTCATTAAAATCTAGAATTTTCTTTTTTTTTGAATGCACTACCAAATTTGGCGATATTTCACTAAGTTGGCTAAAATTTGGCGCTATTGTAGTAACCTTGTCATTAGTACTTTTAAAAAAATACTCATTGTTGAAGCTGATGCCGGTTTCTCCATAGGAAATCAAACTATAATTGAGTAACCATCAAGCTTAAGTAGTGTTTTTTGCGATGTCTTTCGAAAATGGAGGGCGCTTGGCGGCAGAACCCCCTTTGGGGTCGAATTTTGAAAAATTCCGAAAGACATGTTTACTAATTTTAGTTATACTACAGATGGGTCAAGTTTCAAGATTTTATTTCCATTGGTATATGAGATAGGGTGATTTTTTTAAGTTTTAAATTTGACTCCCCCCCCCCCGTTTCCCCCCGCCCCCTTAGGTATGCAATTAAAAAAAAACCAATGTTTAATTTCTGCATTGTTCTCTATAATACATACATATTCTAAATTTCAAAGTTCTATGTCAACAGGAAATGGGTAAAAAATGAGTAACAATATTTGACTGCCATATACAAACAGAATTAATTGCAAGTTAAAAGAAATCATGTAATAAAAACACCAAGGAAATGTGAGAAAATGTAGCTGTAAATGATAAATATTGTGGAGATGTGACAAAGTTGATCTGGTGCAGAGGGTTTGAGGAACGGCTTGTTGAAGGACCAGGAAGGTGTCCTTTATGTTCCCAGAATCGTCGATTCATCGAAAATTTAAAATATTTAATGTTTTCTAGAAAAAAAAAATTAAACTTGTTTATTTTGAAACAATTTTTTTATGTTGTCCAACAGTTTCCGAAAAATCTACTCGGTCGATCTGAATGAATTTTTCAGACATTGTCCTGTATATGTGTCCTATTGTTGGAACTGACGGAACAGATGTGTTTGTGGTCGGAAGAAAAAAAGTAAAAATTAACCTGCGGAAAAAAGACAAAATTTTGAGAATGAACTCTTATTTGTGGCAACCTAGATTTATGGTTACGATATCTTGCTGTATTGTTTCGGGAGGGTCATAAAATTTTTCAATTTCGTTTTGTATGAGTTCTCTTTTTTTCCCCCATCCTGTGTTATAGATATTGATATATACATTTGATTCTTTAAAATCGGAGTTATTCTATTTTTTGAGAAGAAAGTAAAAGAAAAAAAAAACTGGTACTCATAACTTACTTTAAAAATTTCTCTGCATAATGTAAATAATATTTCTGTATCATTTCTTATTCACTGAATTTTATTATGTGATTTTCTATATTTGGATGCTAAATTTTGTAAAATCGAAGTATACATTTCTAATTTTCAATATTTCTTTAATTTTCAGTTTTTGTATGTTAATATGCTGAAAAGGTCGTTACTGAAATTGATAGTAATTACGAAACTACGAGGAAATTTCATCATTCAGATTGATTGTAATCACGCCATTGAAAATGATCGTAGTTACGAAACTACGAGGAAATTTGGTTTTGAAATATGGCGATCACTTTCAAAACTTTAAAACTGTTTTTTAAATGCCCACAAAATCACTTTAGTTTTGAAAGTAGTAACTGCCATATTGATTTACCTCTGAATTTCAGAATGGTGGTTATTTTCAAAGATGGCATTTTGGAAAAAATTCCCAAGCTCTGAGGATCACAAACACATCTGTTCCGAACCGACAATATCTAATACATTTCTGTATTATCTATTTTTTCTGCACCCTCAAATACAAAAAATTATATATATATATATATATATATATATATAGTTAGTTTGATATTTATTTTTTTCAGATAAACAAAATTGACAAAAAACGACAAATTTAATATTTTTGTCGGTTCCAACCAAGCCTATAGATTATAAAACTGTTTATAAATTATATTCCTGAGTTATAGGTATGCTGTAAAGCTTTTACATTGCAATTATGTGAGGCGATGCGGGATCAACTTTGCTGTCATTTTTTAATAACAAAAAATGTTTTTTTTTTCTGTCGCTCCGAAATTTCAAAAAAGATAGTTTGAAATACAGCTAATTGTCAAATATAAACATCTGCAGTAATGCATTTTGTTTACATTAAAAAAAAAAAATCCCAAAAATGCCAAGATATTAGCAGTAGAATGTAGGAAACTCCCTTAATTTTTTTTTCTGCACTTTAGCCAAAACGTTAGAAACTATATATTATTATAAAGAATGCGACAATTTTATTTTCGTTATCTAAATCAATTACTATGAAATCATCTCTGCTTTGTAGATCGTGAGAAATTGCTGAACTATAGCTTTATAGCAGAAAAAAATGCAATTTTACAATTTTATGAAACTTAAATAAGGTTTTGTTCATTTAAGAGGAATGTCCTTGCTACTTCAGTGGCAAGGAACATATTTTATCCATTTATTGACGGAAAACGATAGTAATAAAGCAGACTTAACACGATTACCGAAAATTATAAGTTACTAGTCGCGTATCAGTGAATCTGGTGCCTAAAGCAACTTTTGCCGAATCATCTTAATCTAGATGTTTCTGAAAGATTTTCGTAATCTTCCTCTGGGATATATTTCAATCAAAAGTACCGGCTCTTAGAAGAAAGCGTGTTGCATAACGCTACACCGAACAATTTGGAAGATATTTTGCAGTAGTTTAATGAGTAGCGTGTACGTAAGCGAATAGGAATTATCAACGTAACATCATTGAAATTGATTCGAATCACTGTAAAATTAAACGATAATATAAAAAAAAAAATCATGCATCCCGTTTAGATTCTGAAACAGGTTCTAATATTATATACGAGTCGCTATCCTGAAATATCCTAACATTATGGGAATACAGAGATTGTTTGGATATTTTTTAAACGCTTTTAGGCGTTATATATAATTGTTTACAAAAAGTCTTAGGTTTTAAATGTCTTAGTTGATGCTTCCTATAGTTAGGGAAGGTCTTCTATATTCTGTACTTTCATTTTTATGATATCTTTTGTAATATCAAAATATTGTAAAATCTAGAAGGTCATTGATTAGACGCTATGGTATTATCCAAGGCTTAAAGAATCGTATCCTTGATGAACTTGATCAACAACTGCTATATTTATCAACTACGGTACCTCACAAAAGTTATCGGATATTTAGAAAATCAACTGGTATATTTATCAACTACGGTAGCTCACAAGATTATCGGATACTTAGAAAATTCAAATTCATTTAATATTTAAAAGTATTAAAATTATTTAAAATTATTTCCTGCTGTTGTAATAAATCGTTCCCATTGTCTTTATATTACATTAATTTTAACACAATTATTCTAATTGCCAATTAGAATGATTTGGAAAATAAATCATATGAGTTTTAATTTTCCAACTGAGCGAAAAATGTCCAGGCGAAGATTTGAACCAGGAATCTCTTGGCTGTAGCTGCCAGTGCTCTGCCATCTGAGCTATCCCAGACGAATATTAAGGACCTAATTCACCTAGCTAACCTTCATTGATCATAGCATCTGGTCTGATATATGAATCAGCTCAACAGAATAAATCGCAGGTAATGGAATTCCAGTAAACGCTGGAAACGTAATTACACTAGATTAATTTTAACACAATTATTTTAATTGGTAAATACATCATATCAGTTGTAATTTTCCGACATTTTTCGTCCAGTTGGAAAATTACAATGCGCATGATCTTTATACGTTATGTATTTTTTAAGGAACAAAAATAAATCTGATAGTTTGTTTGAAAGGGGTGGAAAATAATGCCACACAAATATCATAGAGCACTTGTGGGACTCAAACAAAACCAGCTATTATGAATATAAAAATGAAAAGTATATATTATTTGGTATTAAAAATAAGTGGCAACACCTTTGATAATCGTCTGCTTATTTTATTAAAATAAAATACTTTTAGTTGGCATATGGAATATTTTAATCTTATGGATGGTTCAGGAAAAGACATTCCGTTGGAATTTTCAAAATATAGTCCTTGATTTGCATCTAGATAGAAGGACATCTATCTTAAATATTTAATTTTAGCGGTTTAACAACTTTCGATATAGATAAATGCCATTCAGTATATCATACAGTTTAAGGTCTGAGAAAATCTGACAGATCATTAGAGTTGACATATGGTTACAGGCGTCTCATTACTAGAAATATTCTTAAAACCTAAAATTATACTCACATTTGTTCAGCTAATTCAAATGGAATAAATATTAATCGAGAAAAATTTGGAGAAGTGGTGCAATCTGTAAAACTGCTTGGTGACATCGAACCTAACGCTATAATTTCAATACTTCTCTCAGAAATGCAATTTACTTCCAGTAGTGAAACAGAGGTGGCGAAATCTTTGTGTTTGGTTTAATGTCGCCATGTAATTCTACAGATTGCATTACTTCTCCAATTTGTTTAGAGTAATATTTATTCCATTTCGTTTTCTAAACAATTTTAAAAATCTAATTTGGGGTTATTACAAATATTTCTGATAATAATGTGCCTTTAACCATGCGTCAATTTTAACGGTCTGCCAAATTTTCTCAGATTTTGAAATCTATGATGGTGTTGTGTTTTTTCTTTTCTTTACCCTTTCCTTGAAGAAGGCGGGAAGGACGTGCTTAGACTTTTCTTCCACTTCAGAGGGTACATGACACAAAATTGTAGAATTTATTTATAAATATTTTTTACTCAATTTCTTCTTGAAATGTGTTTGATGGCGCTATCTCGTCGTTTATCTTGGTCAAAGATTGTAAAAGTTTAAATTAAATATTTCAACTTGATAGATGTCCTTCGATCCAGATACAAATAAAGAACCATATTTAAAAAAAATCTAACATATTGTATTTTCTAGAACCTTCTTTAACAAAATATTAGGTTGAGCAAAAATGTTCCAAGAAATTTTTAATCTTATAGTTACCAGAATTTGTATTGTGCATAGGAGTATTAGTGGTATATCTATAGGAGTTTAGGAATTTTGGCTCCAAAATGTCTATTGGACAGTACTAGCCGCCCTTGGCGATCAGTTTGGTCTCCCTTAAACATATGCTGAGTATTGTATCACGTTACTTTTATACATAATTCAATTTACTTGCTCAATCCTTCGCCAAATCCGAAGATTCTGATTCAGAAATCCTGAACTCGGTAATTTTATGTTAGCCGGGCGCAGGTGATAAATCGCCAAACATTGTTCCCGTAGTATTTTTTCGTATTTCATTTAAGATATAGTACTTTCACTCATTCTATTTAAAATGCATAACTTTAATTTAAAACTGAATTATTTAAAATTTATGACTCAATTATTGCTTAAAAAAAAAGAAAAGTAATAAATAGTAGAATAAAACATGACATTTAATTTCAACATCAAAGCTTTGTTTTAATTTACCACGTGAAAAATTGTTTATGACAGTCGCATGAAATGGACTATTATAATACTGATGATATAATTTTTACAATATTTGGTGATTCATTATCTGCTCCCGGCTAACATTAAATTACCAAATTGGCCGCTTGGCATACAAAAAGTGAAGCGGTCAATCCGGAACTGTTGATAACAGTCACATGGCTTGGGTTTTTATTATATAGATGATTTGTGTGTGTTGATCCGGCATTATTGGTGAAAAGGTCAAACGACTCTGAAAAGCCGTCGATGAGTTTGCACAGTTAGACGGCGTCGAAATTCTTCCACACCCCACTTACAGTCCTGACGTGGCTCCATCCGATTATGGTCTCTTTCGATCAATGCTACGCTTTTTCAAGGGCCGTCGATCTGGATCCTTTAATGAAGTTGAAGAAGCATGTCAAGAGTTTTTCGAATCCAAGGAGCCGCCATGGTACTTCCAGCAAATCCGGAATCTGGAAGAACGATGGCAGAAATTCGTAGACTATGATGGACTCTACTTTGAAGAATAGTCCTTGTTGCTTTTGTTGTTAATTTGCGCATAACAACGCAACTTTTACAAATTTCCCAGAACTTTTTGCTCAACCTGTAAAATATTTCAACAAATAAAATAAGCAGACGATTGTCAAATGTATTGCCATTTGTTTTAAATATCAAATATAATACTTTTCCAATTTTGTATTCATAACAAGGGGTTTTGTTTAAAGTCTCAGTAGTGTTCTAAGAATTTTGTGACATTTTCCACTTCTTTCATACAAATCATTAATTTTCAGGATCAAATTTATTTTTGTTACCGAAAAATACGTAACATATAAAGATGAATGTGAATGGTTTATTACAACAAAAGAAATCATTAAAATTTATTTTTATACTTTTTAAATGTTCAACAATTCTGGATTTTCCAAGCGTCCGATCACTTTTGTAGGCGACTGTATAGTTTACGTTGCAATGATTTAAAAGCTTTTAATTCGTACCACATGGTACTTTCAGGTGTTCCATATCACTCTCAGTCAACGAAGAAACGAAAATTTTTAGAAAAATCTTTCCTTTGTAATAAACGTCTTTAATATTGGTGAGCGATATAAATGTATATGTGTAGAGCCTATATTAGCGTATTTCAAAGGAATATTAAAAATCGGAATTTTGGATCCATTTTTACTTTCTTCTATCTTTACAAGAAAGTCTTGTACTCATGAAAAATTTCGACTTCCGGTTTTCGATGGATTTATGCGTTTTAGAAGGTCCTGAACACGAAATGTCTGTCAGTGAGTCTGTATGTGACAAACATTTTGTGGGAGCTCCGTCTCAAGAACTAATACACGGAATTTCACAAAACTTTAGATACAGTTAGACCTTGATATAAACTGGTACTGATTAGTTTTTATTGTATATCGCCCAACAAGTGGCGCTGCTATGCTGCATTTTTCTCGATTCTTGCAATAGCTCTATCACAAGAACTAAGGCACGGATTTTCATCAAACTTCAGATTCAGTTACAAGTTAACTTAAGTTGTTGCTTATTAGGTTTTGGTGTATATCATTGAACAGGTGGCGTTGCTATGCTGCATTTTTCACGATTTCAGCAATAATTCTACCTCAAGAACTAATGTCCGGAATTTAATAAAATTTTAGATTCAGTTAGACCTTGATATAAATTGGTGCTGATTAGGTTTTGGTATATATCGCCTAACAGGTGGCGTTGCTGTGCTGCATTTTGTACGATTTACGCAATAGCTCTATCTCAAGAAATAAGGTACGGATTTTCTTCAAACTTCAGATTCAATCAGACGTTGACGTAAGCTGTTACTGATTAGGTTTTGGTCTAAATCGTACAACAGGTGACGATACTATGCGGAATTTTTCATGATTTGCGCAAAAGCTATAGCTCAAAAACTAGTGCACGCAATTTAATCTTAATATTCTGTTACATTTTCCCATAAATAGATCTTTATTAGACTAAAGTATGTGGAACAACATGTGTTGATTTTATACTCTTTGGGTTGGAAATTTTTGGTTGCGGACATCTAACGCTCGTATTCACGAATAACTTCGACCCGGAGTTATGCAGAAAACCGGGTTGAAAACTCAAATGGCATTCACCGTCAACCCCACTGAATCGGTTCGAGGTTGAAATCTAACGCCGGGTTCAGTAACCCAACCTTGGTCTACAGCATTCAACCCAGGATTTTTCAACAGAGCATGCGTATTTAACGAAAAACAAGCGGTGAGAGTGAGGAGAGGAAGAGGACCGCCATTTTACAATGGCGGCAGACGTGCTGATAGAAGGTGATGTGTAAAATATAGAAGTTCTACTATTAAATAAAATGGAATAACATTATGCAAAGGTATGTAATCTCATATATATGTAATTATCTTCAATATTTTTATCTGATTTGTTTATATTTATGTATATAGCCTCTATATATTGAATACATGTTGAATTGTTTGTTTACATAAATACGCGTGGTCGCGAAAAATTTATTTGCCTTAAAAATAGCCAATATTACTTAAACAGCCGAATAATTGCTTCTAAAGTAACAACCGTCGCGTTTAAGGTCATTTATTTTTTGCAATTTTGATGTTAAAAAATTCACAAATGTATTTTAACAGGACCGAAATAAACGCCATACTTGCACAAGTTCTAATTAAAATGTGAGACTCAGGCTAATTTGCATTTTTGTTTAAGTAAAGAAATACACAGATTATCCTAGAATATCCATAGATTCTCTGTAGATTTTTGATCAGTACTTTAGAACGTTTTAAAATTAAATATTGGGTCTATTGTGTAAAAGATATATTATTGTTTATGTACAAACTGAGATAAATATAAATCAGATCTATAAATTACACATTTTAACTTAAAATTTAAACAATTTGAGTTTTATTCCTTTATTGATTTTTTTTTTTTTTTTACGATTGTTTGTAAGCTTCTACGTATGTTTCCCAATTTTTGTGAAATTTGAAATATTTATTTTTATTGCATTTATTTTTCAACTGTATTTTAATTTCAAAATTATACATAATATAAAATATTGCATTAGTACTATTTTATACGAAAGTAATAATAGTAATAATAAATCCTAAAATGACTAACTTTTCAATGTTACCTCCTGAAATTGTGACTTTTTTTAGAGATCTTATAATTTTTGCTTCTTAATTGACAGCTAAATTAAAATAAATTACTAAAGGGTTGAAATACGCTGGTAAAAAAAAAAAAAAAACTTTCCTTTTTTAAAATAACCCCACGCCAAAATTTTTATCAGTCCTTGCAGTAATGATGACTATTTTTAAGGTAAATAAATTCTTCGTGATCATGAGTATTTATGAAAGCAAACAATTCAACATGTTATGAAGGAGATATAATGTATAAATCTAAACAAACCAGTCAAAAAATGTATAGATAATATATATATATATGTGTGTATGTATGAGATTACATATATTCTTCTATTTTTGGTAATATGTACTTTAAACTTTCTTTTTATTTCTATATCTTACACAGCATCTTGAGAAACATTTAATTTACTTAAATTAAAGAATGACACCAAAAAAGAGAAAAAAATAGAGGGAATGGGTAGGGTGTGGTACAAATGGGAACTTGGGTAGGGTGTGGTACAAATGGGAACTTGTTTTTCTCCACTGATTCACAAACAACAGACAGCTATTTTATTTATTAGATATTGTAAAATTATATGAAATTATTAATAATTAATTTGAGTTGTTTTGTTAGATTACAAACTATCATTACTCTGCCTATTTAGTCTAGAAATCTATTATTAATCAGCCATAAAAAAGGGGAAAAGATAAAAGAAAGAATCCCACTTTTAATTTCTATTCTAAATGAGATTCTTATTACATCTAATGAAGTGATATCTAAATGAGTTAAAAATATGAAATTAAGAAGCTGGAAAAAATATAGAAAATAAAATAACATTTTCTAAATAAATACATTTTTTCAAATGCAACACTGCAACCAAAAACAAGTGTCTTCGTGCATGTAATAATATTTCGTAATTATTAGGCTAATTTATCAAAAAATAGTCAAAGATAATCAAGTGAATAGCTTTGATCTTGTAAATGTGATAATAGAAAAATTCTCATACAAATGGCTGGAGGGGAAGGGGTGGGGATAGTTCCTAAAAGCTGGTCGATAAAAATTCAACTTTCTGTAATATTTCACATTTATTTGTCCATATAGTATTCAGAATACATTTATCATGATTTAGGAAAGGCCTTATTCGATTATATGTGTTGAATGGAAATTCACACACTATACACTAGTAGTCTTAAAGTTTAAAATGTTTGTGTTCCTTAAAATAACATCTTATAAAATATCTCCACTGCACACAGTTTAAACTTAAAGGAAGTATAGAGTTTTATTTAGCGACTAGTTAAATGAAAAATGTTTATCAATCGCTCGGAAGTGATAACTATATGCGCCTATGGAGCGCCTCTGCGGCTTGGTACCTGGCGCCAGGGCACCGCTAGGATCACCTGTTCCGCTTTTTCTGCAGTTCTGTTAATATTATTTCACTACTTTTTCCTGTCAACCTGGAATATTAATTACTATCTAATTTAATTAGAATTAAACATTTTAATTAGCTCGCTGAAAATCCAAACAATAAAATTAATACATCTGGGATACAATCTATACTAATAAAAGAAATAGTATATATAAAGTACAACAGACTACTTTCTTAATTTTTTTCCTTTTTTCTCCATTTTAATATTTTCATTATCAGAAATTGTTTAATTGCTAACTAGAGCTATTAATAATAGAAATCATCATAATTGCTGTTGAAATAAAATTTCAGTTTTTATTCAAATCAAGTTTCATTAGTTTGGGCCCAAATCAAGTTCCATTTTTTAGCAACTACGCGAAAATTTATTTTGAAAAAGAACCTTTTAAAGCATTTATTTTAGCAGTTGACACGTTTGATATCATTAACCTAACTCATTAATAAATTTAAAAAAAAATAATTGTTTAAAAAATATTAAAACTTTTCTTGAAAGTTAAGGTGATCCATATTTAGTGATTACAGGTTTATTTTGTCCATACATTTTGTGGGAATTAAAAAAAAAAAAATAAAAAAAAAAAAAAATAAAAATAAAAAAACCACACTACATTGATTCTTTCTTTTTTTTTTTTTAAATTGGCGTTTTTTTTCCAAAACATAAACAAACGAAATCTCGACGCGAAACCGAACAAGGCATGTGATTTTTTAAACCAATAAACACATTTCGTTCAACCTAGGTCGAGAAACCCCGAGTTGGGTAACTTTTCATCCGAAGTAAACGGTGAATAAGAGTTTTCAACTCCCGGTTGAAAATACCGACCTGGGGTTACTGAACCCGCGGTTTAACCTTGGTCGAAGTTATTCATGATTATGAGCGTTAGAGGGTGGGTTCCGAAATTCAATGATTTATTTGAAACAATGCGATACGTATATCTCCTTGTTAAGTGCATCCAATTCAACGAACCTATAACTGTAGAATCCTCATGATGGGCATATATTGTCACTTAACTTTGGCACTGTCATAGCGAATTTTGAATTTTTAACATGTAATGATATATAAGAAAGTTTTGGGATTGGCACATCAGACTAGTTCATTGAAGGAACCCTGCCACTGGACACCAATCGATTTATCTATACTAATATTATAAAGTAGTAAAGTAAGTTTGTTCGTTTATTTTTAGAGGTAATCCCTGGATCTACAGAATCGATTTCAAAAGTAATGGTATCAAAATGATGGTGTTAGTGCCAGTTCGTACATTAGCTATATCTTATGTCCATGCCACTACTCAAAATGGGGTGCAGGAGCAAAAAACGTTCTAAAAGTGCGATTTTTGTGTTACTGAAGGGGCTAGAAACATGAAATTTGGAATGGTAGTTACTTATAAGATATAAATGATCACTAAGAACATTTCTTAAAAAAAATCGAAATTTAAAAACGGGGTGAAAATGCACGAAAAGCATCCTAAAAAAAGTTCTAAATGGCGATTTCTACGCAGTCTCAGGAAGTACCGAACCGATTTAAAAAATAATGGTGTGAAAACGATGGTGACAGCCCTTGCTCCAACATAGGCTCTATTTCGTGTCGGTGTCACTACCACCTTGGGGTTGCAGGAGCAAAAAACGTTCTAAATTGCGATTTTTGTGTTACTGGAGGGCCTTGAATCATTAAGTTAGGCAGGTTAGTTAATTATAAGATATAAATTATCTCTAAGAACATTTCCTAAAAAATTCGAATTTAAAAGAGGTGAAAATGCACGAAAAGCATTCTGAAAAGCATTCTAAATTGCGATTTCTACGCAATCTCAGAAAGTACCAGCTGATTTCAAAAGTAATGGTTGGAAATTGATGATTACAGCCCTTGCTCCAACATAGGCTCTATTTCGTGTCGCTGTCACTACCACCTTGGGGTTGCAGGATTAAAAAACGTTCTAAATTGCGATTTTTGTGTTACTGGAGGGCCTTGAATCATGAAATTAGGCAGGTTAGTTACTTATAAGATATAAATTACCTCTGAGAACATTTCCTTTTATTAGTTTTAGTTCTTCTTCTTAATTAAAATCTCATTGCTGTCTATTGCAGTATAATAATGAAGTTTAGTCAAAACTGTGGCTTAATTTGTAAATTTTGAATTATTCCTAAAAGTTTCTTCTTTCTTCGAATAAAAAATAGTCATACAAGTATCACTTGACATATTTCAACTATTATGCGAGTAAAGCCGCAGGGTTTGCTAGTTTAATATAACATTTTAAACTAGTACATCTGCAGATCAGGAGCCTCAACGTCAGATCTGCAATTCATTGTTTTTAGACACACTCTAGTAATATTCAATTTCCTGCAAATCGTAATTTAAAGTTTTCAAATTACGTAATTATTTATAAGAATAAAAAATACGAAGTTTTCAGACATTAGAAGCGTTAAATTAAAAACGTTGTTATGGAAGGATATTTTGAATTTTCATGAGCTACTAATTCTGGTATTTTTTTAAATAATAAAGTATTCCGGGGGGCCCGCCCCCCTGAACCCCCCGTGGTCTCATTAATTTACATATGTAACTTTTTATTGATTGCGCTAATGATTATCGTAAATCTTTTTACACTTCCGAGCCTTATTCTTCAATACTGGTGGGCAGAAAAGGATTTACATTGACGCAATTATATTAAAAGTTTAGGTTTTACGAACGAAAATGTAATTTCCTTTTAAAGATAAAAAAAAATTTCATCCATATTTTCTGAAACGAGGCGGCATTAAGAACTAACACTCGTCAAAAAATATTTTTTCAGGCAATCTAGTTAATGTTTGGTTTTTAAGAATGAAAATATTTATTTCCCGATACAATGACGTCTTTTTCGACAGCGATAATTTTGCGGTGCATAATTTTTACATTTACTATCAATTTGCTTTTCAAAAGTCTTTTTTTCTCATTGAAATTTTCGATTAAAAATTAAACATTTCTGTTAGCTACGTCCAGACGATAAACCGTGAGACATTAGTAACATTTTTTTTATTAATAAGAATTAATATCATAACACAAGCCCCTTTTATTTCAACCTCAAAGCGTATTCGTTTTATTTTTGATATATGAGATCAAATTCACCTTTCCGTTGCTAGGAAACAGTTAAAAAAAATTTAAGACAACGAAATATGCGATTAAAAAAAAGTAAATTAAAAAAAGAAAATATTTTATGTTATTGGAACACATATATAAAATCCCTCCATAAGATATACACCGAATTTAAAAACTCTGACAAATGTATACACAAAATTTCAAACTAATATGAATAATGTATGGTTCTAATTAGGAAATTCCATCATCCATAATTTATCATTTAAATCTTTCAATCATATGAGCCATTTCCTTTCAACAAATAAAAATGGAAAAATCGTCTGAATTGCTATAGGAAAGCATTAAGGCGGAAAATAAAATGTTCTATATATTCCGAACGAATGAACCAAATTTAACCAAAAACTATACAGCTAAATCCGGTGACCTCACCAACATGCATCCTTAATTTCAAGCTAATCGGACGCTTTTTACGGCAGTTATTGCGGGACAGACAGACTAACAGACAGAAACCAAAAACTTTTCGGGTCTCCACAGTAAGCCTTCACTGACGTTTCGGCAATTATAACTTAGCCGTAATAGATCTAGGCGTAGATCTAGGAAATCTAGGCTTTTGTTTCCTTGTGCGTCGTCTTGAGTATCAAAAAATAGTACTTTTCGTTAAAAAGGAAAACTTTTTGCAACATATTATTTTACTTTTTCGTAAATGTAATGCAACGAAAAAATTTTCTTTCCATCATTTAGTAATTATTGCGTAGAGGCCCAAAAGTGTGTTATTGTGACGCTATATCCTTTCACCGAATGTCAAACACGATGCAACTCTGTAACTAGAGTGATGAATGAAAATGGTCACGCGACACATGTCCAAAAAAGTAACCTCGAAAAAGTCCTATCCAAGCAGCCGTGACGGAACAACTCCCGTTTCTATTGAGAGAAAGGTTACTTTTTAACTGGACAGAACTTAGTTCAAGGACTATTCTAATATATATACATATAAGTTAATGCTTTCAGAAACTGGAGTATATTAGATGTCGAATGTATACGTATATCTTTTTTTTTTTTTTTTTTTCTTTGAAGGGGAAAGGATGTGCTTAGACTTTTTCTCCACTTAAGATGGTCTAGAGTACAAATTTATTCTTTATATATACAAATTTTTTATTCAATTTCTTCTTGAAATGAGTATGTACATATGTGTGTGTTTAAAAGCCCTCTTCACCTCTTCAAAAAGCAAAAAAAATCTTTGACCTCTTTCAAAAATTTTGTCACTAGAATTTCTGTTTACTAATTTTTAAAATAAAAGGCTCAGTAATGTTTAAAACTTATTTATTTTTACCGTTTTTTTTTTAAGCAACAGAGTGGTTTTTTTTCAACAATTAGTCAATAAAGAAATAGAAATTTATTTTTTTAATGATTCTTCTGAAAGAATCAAAGCTTGCTGTTTTTAAGGCACCGGCTACCTTTCATTTGGCGAAAAATGACGAAAATATCAATTTTCCAAATTTTTGCTTAACCCATTTGCATCACAGACGCTATATATACGTCCATTTCAGGAATTTATTTTTATTTCGGAAATTTCGAATCCATGAAATTTTGAAAAAATAATTTTTACTTTATCTAATCACAAAACGTTTGTTATAAAATAAAGCGAAAATTATAATGAAGTAATTCTGGTATGACTGGAATTTTTGAATAAAAAAGGAAATTCTTGAAGTGGATGTAAATGAGCAAAAAGTTAAAATGTACTTAGACATCCCTAGTATATATTCTGGTGAAGTTGCGTAAACATATTACAATTATAAATAAGCGAAAAAGGCTTTTTACTGTACCTACTTACCTTCAGCTAATTCAAAGTTACAATCCTTAAATTCATTTTCTTCAGTTTGTGTCATTTTAATATATCAGTATATTAAAAATGCTATACTTTCCAAATATGTGTCTCATTTTATTTTATTTATTTATTGACGTCCTTTATTGTGTGTTTTTTTAATGAAGTTAAAGATCAGATTTGGAATAATATAAAGATTTTATTTTAAAGAACAAAAACGCTAATAAAAGAGTCTTTTTTGGTTTATTTTTCCATATGTCACAGCATTTTAATTTTCCTCTTTTAAGATAAATAACCTTTTGGAAATGTGGTCTTTATAGAAGTAATAGAAGTTTACATCTTGTAAGAAGTGTGTATGAAAAAAAAAAGGCGCAAAAAGTTCAAAATTGTAAGAAAAGTGAGATTTTAAAATTCTCATTTTTTTTTAAATGTTTCAAAATTTTATCATGAAAATTGCATATTTTCTTGATTAAATCATTTTCCTTCATAAAACAATTTAATAATGTTTCATAAAAGTATTATGAAATTCTCAATTCTATAATTCAAATTGTACAGTCTTCTTAAGCTGAATTTGTGGAAACTGGAATAATTTAAAGGCTTTGGGGACATTTAAAAATGTTGGGACATTGGGACACGTTAACATGGAAATGTTCTGGAAAAATCGAAGCGTTTAACTGCCAGTGTTGCTAATTTAGCGCGTTTTTGGCCCTAAATATCTACCAGAATTTTCGGGATAGTCGTTTTCACTTTATTTAATGACATTTATTTCGTGATTATGACTATTTGAAAATTCTGGTACGCTGTTTTAATTAAAAACGAGCTATATTGGTAACACATGAAACATCAACAAACTTTGAGCGGAAGAAAGAACTTTGTGTTTAATGTACCACTTGCATTTTTTCTTTGCTTTCAAAGTTTTGCATTTTGAAATATTTCAGTAATAAGTGCCAATTTTAAGCGGTTTAACTGGTTAGTTTCAAGCTATTTTGAATTCTCTATCATAAAAGTTGCTAGTCTTCCCGATGGCAGATTAAATATTAAGAAAATAAAACAGTCACAGCTGATTTAATATCAAACCAACTGAGTAATAAATTCTGCCTATCATGCGCGATACCCAGAGAGTCGTAAAAAAAGTAATTTTTCTTCAGTATTTAAGCATTAGGATAAAGAAAAACATGACTGAATAAGATGATATTCATATGATTTTGCGAAGAAAAATTCTTTTTACTTTTTGAATGTATTTTTGAACATACGCTTTTGGCAACAAGTAAATTTTTAAACCCAGTAAACTATAAAGTAAAATAAATAACAAAAGTCTCACAAGAAATAATATTTTATTTCGTATATGAAAATATGGTTGAAATTTTAATAGTTTTAAACGGCGGAATGTATTTAATTTTGATTATAACACGATCGCCATTGTGGGTTCTCCGGAAACTTTTCTATCGTGCTACTTACGTTACTAAGAAAATCAAACGACATATCATTTGTGAAAATCGGCTTAAGAGTTACGGGTTAATATACCAAATCTACAAATTACTTGATCACCATTTTGGATTTTTTAAAAATTTGTACATTCCATGTTACTTTCGTTGTTCAGAGAAAGCAAACGTTGCTTACACACAAAATTTTTAATCCACAAACAATATGGTATTTTATAGGTATACGAGTAGTAATTTTTCAATCAGAGCAAAAATGTGCCTAGGCTAGGACTCTAACCCAGAATCCTTGGATCTAATTGCCAATGCTTATCCAATTGAGCTATCTTGACGACACCTCACTCAACACAATATTCGCTCAGATCAACCATTTGATCATGACATCTGGGCTGTTATTTGAAACAGCACGACCGAATAAGCCGCAGGTAAAGAAACTCCAACAAACTACGGATGAGTAATTACACTTTATTTTAAACACAATCATCTGATTGGTAAATAATTCAAACGAGTAGTAATTTTTCCATCTGAGCGAAAATGTGTCCAGGCTGGGACTCGAACCCAGAACCCTTGGCTCTAATTGCCAATGCTGTTCCAATTGAGCTATCTGGACGACACCTTACTCAACACAATATTCGCTCAGATCAACCCTTTGGTTGATCTGACATCTTGACCTCAATCATGACATCTGGACTGTTATTTGAAACAGCACGACAGAATAAACCGCAGGTAAAGGGACTCCAAACTATGGATGAGTAATTACACTTTACAAATCAGAGGATTGTGTTTAAAATAAATAATTCAAACGAGTGGTAATTTTCCCATCTGAGCGAAAATGTATCTAGGCTGGGACTCGAGCCCGGAACCCTTGGCTCTAATTGCCAAAACTCTTTCAATTGAACTATCTGGACGACACTCCATCCAACACTATCTTCACTCAGATCAACCATTTGGTCATAATTTTGGTCATTTGTCGTCCATATAGCTCAGTTGGAAGAGCACTGCCAATTAGAGCCCAATGTTCTGGTTTCGAGTCCATCCCATCCTGGACATATTTTCGCTCGAATAAAAAAATTACTACTCGTTTGAACTAGTATTTACCAGTCAGATGATTTCCGCATAAAATAATTAAATTTTTTAGATATGCTAATGATTCCATAATCCGTGAAAATCCACTTATTTGCAGCTTTTCATAAATCTTTAGTTAGTTCGCATAACTTTTGAAGAATAGTGTAAGTGTAGTATAGGTGCTTAAAAATAATGTAGGATTTTTTAAAAAAAAATTTCCTAAATGCGAATTGATATATTTCTACTTATGGCCGTCCAAAATAATGATCTTTCTAATTGTCGTTATCCACTGTCTTATTAATGTGTTATGTGGCCCAACATCTGGTAAGTAAATCAGGAATAAAGTCAAGCATGAAAATGAATCACGAACACTCCTACTAAGATATCGCCTAAGGCCGCAGATATGGTGATTTTGCTTGCTTGTTTAGCCCTTTGCCTAATGACTTTTGGCATGCTGTACGCGACTAATGAGGTATATTTATGCCATTACTAGTCAACACGTTAACTACTATACATACTATATATTGTAATTTCAACGGGCAGCTGTCGTCATTACAGATTAACCATTCAAAGAAGATAAAGAGTAACCTAAAACACAGATAAATACTAGGTTGAATTAAGCATTCGCAACTGAAGCGTAGCAGGTTAGCTTGTGTGTAAGAAACTGAGAAAACGTATCGCATCACAGATGAAAGTAACTTTTAAGAGACTACATCGAATTAAAAAATATATATACTATAATTATAGAAAAATAAAATACCACTCAAGTTTTCGACGGATTGTGTCACCGTTTCGAGAAGTTTTTAGTTCGAAATGAGCTTGTATGACTCGTAAGAGAGTTTATTGTAAATTTAAAAGACGCTGTAACTAAGCTTTTTGGACTCTACGACTTCTTAGAATTAATTTTCATCAAAAGGTCAATGTTGGAGGACTGGTCAAGTAACTGATCAGTCAGTTTTCTTACACTTGAGCACGTGATACATGTTATCTAGGTGAGAAGTCGTTTCTACCAATGTCCATAACAGCCTTATCAAGTGTAAATTCCTATAATCGATGAAAACTTATGGCACATGCCAGAGACACAGCGTCACCCATAAAGTTTGCATTAGAGCTTTGATCTTTAATTCTTTGACCTTTAATACTACTCAGCCAGAATTTTAAAAAATTGCGCCACGTCATTGTTGCTGTCTTACTAAGCTGTATGTTTGTGGTAAACTACATTGTAATTGATCAAGCCATTGCCGAGAAATAGTGTTCATTTCATTGTCAGAATGAAGCGTATACATAGGAAGCTTTGCTCGATGAGCTTCAATAAAGCAAGAACAGCGTTAAGAAACTAAAATTATACGACATTACGATTATATCCATCCTATAGTTCATCCCAATTGAAAGATATACAACGACCGGTGCGTTTTATGGCTGTTAATCAGTTTTGGACAACTACGACTTACTGGGAACACCTTGTTTTTCGCATTTTTCAGGTTAGTGGGGGTAGCTTGAAAAGCATGTGTATTACAAAGACGATGACCTTCAAAACTTTTGTAACATACATACAAGTGTATTCAAGCTGCCCCCCCTCCACCTCGTTAAGTCACAAAACATCAAAATGGTGATTTACCTAATTGAGTACAACTATTCAATACAGGTCAGTAAAGCATTAATTGTGTTACTATTAGTCCGAATAACTATATATGTAACAACATACCAAGTGTAGGTATTAAATATTAGGATAATTCATTTAACGTTTAATTTATTATCAGTTTTATTATGCTCATTTAATTTTGAAGAATTTGTAAACACCGAGCAATAATGCCTTCTTGCAGTATCGGATCGGATCGAGAAAGAAAATCTGAATTATCAAATTTTCATCGTTGGTTGTTGTAAAAATTTACTACAAAATTGAGAGTGCGAATTGCCGATTTTTAAATATTATTATAGATTGTTTTAAACCTATACGGTACGACTTCAAAAAACCGGCATTCAGAAATCCGGCAACTCCAAAAATCCGGCATTAAAACCAATTTTTCAAGTTATGGGAGAAGAAAAATAGTACTTCTTTATGAATTAAAAATTTCCAAGATCGAAACTAAAAATACAAAATAAGAATATTTGACATTTTTTTTTAAATTTGTCAGATGTGATTATCTTCTGAACACATTTTCTGAGAGCTGCTCCGTTGCCTAGCAGCGGGAACAACTTTGGGGTGAACTTTGGCAAATGCATGGCACAATATATGGCCGGAACGAATTTTCGGCAACGGCGACATCATTGATGAGGAAGAATTTTCAGGCTTTCCCATTTCACGTGAAAAGGCCGCAATTTATGAGCTGATTATCTGAAAATGCATTAAGTGTCGAAAAAGGGATATAGCTGATTGGCTAAGCATTGACGAAAATGCACCAATAAAGAGCAATTTGACAGACAGCGAGATTGCTGACGCTGTGCTAAATAAAACCGCCGATAATGCTAATTGCACCTCAGAAGACGAGGATTAACAACCGGCAGAAGTAAAGGTGTCACAAGAAAATGCATAAATTTCATAGGAGAATCAATATATGCTTTAGAGAAGCAAAACAATATTCCCGAAATAGACATTCTTCATTTGTATAAAAAAAATAAAACTTGTTAATGAACGCTCAAAAAAACTGAAGCAAACAAAGTTGACATCGATGTTTCTGCAATTACAAGAAAAGATAATTTCACTCCTCATGGGATTTTTTTTTTTTTTTTTTTTTTTTTTTTTTGTTCTGCAACACAGAAAATATAGATTAAAGTAAGTTTTTTATATTTAATTTTGTCTTTTTCTTACATAATTATCACTTAATAATGAATTAAATTATGGCTAAAGGCAACATTAAGAATATATTAGTACTTTTGATATTCCTTCAAAAATGCGGAATTTTCAAAAATCCGGCATAGTTTCGGTCCCGATGATGCCAGATTTTTGAAGTTATACTGTATTGCCGAGTAATGGAAAACTATTGAAAATATGTTGGAATGCGATACTAAATTTACCCTGCACCAATTCAGCATTCATGATCATTATATACATACATCCACCCATCATGATATACGAATGTTTCTGTTGGGGAAAAAAAATTATGGCAAGTTAAACGACGCACGTGCGTTAGTAACGCCATTCAGAGACAACGAGCGATATAATTGTTATCCGAATTAAAAAGAAATCGGAGAGGCGAACAATTCAAGGGCGTCGAACAACTTGGTGATCCGTGACTTTCAACAGATTTGTTGATTTAATTAGCAGGTGGAGAAGATGACTCCATTAAGTAAGCCGTGACGAAACACAATGGAATTCTATTGCAAAGAGAATCATATGTTTAAATTACAAGCCGATGCTTAGTGAATCTGTAAGGATACATTCCAAAAGACAAAAGATTTTGAATGAAATTAATGGGAACAAAATTCATGGATTTAGTCGGATTTAAAAAGAGAATCAAATTAGTATAAAAAATATTCAGTAAGGTTTTTCTTAATTTGCAGTCATCTCAATCCATTACAAGCGAAGCGTTGATTAGTCTAATTTAGCTTAGTAATAGCTAGATCATAGAAACAAATATAGAATTTTCCCAATAACTTCGTAGACGCCACCTTAAAGGTTTAAGAACTGAAAAAAAAAATGAGCGAAGGACCCTGCAATTTAGAAAATAGACTAAGAACACCTTTACAATTTTGAAATTCAAAAGAAACTTGTCAGAAATAAGATGTTATGTTGTTTGTACAGGTGTAGAAATACAACTTTGTGTTCTTACAGGTTTTTTTTTTTCTTCAGCTGGAAGATACATTAAAGACTGCATGTATTGTACTGTTATTGTGGTAGCTGATATCAAAGATTTGAAGGTAAGAATCATAATTAAAAATTCCAACATTGAGGTTGATATGCTTGAGCATGCTTGGGAAAAAATTATTTTGGGCGTAACTAATTATGTCCATGTTGAATAATTCTAATCTTAAAGTGCTAAATAAGTCAAATGTACGTTTTGATTAAAAAAATTGGGCTGAAAAAGCAAGTTTTTGGCCTATCTGAATGTAAAAATTAATACAATTTAACTGTGCTTTAAAAAAATTTAGGACATACGGTTGTTTGAAATATTTTTCCTTTTTAAAAACGACAACAAGAATTTAAAATAATCCCACAAATATCAGTGAAAGAGTAATTTTCGGTATTTCTAAATTCACCAGAGACTCCCCCCCCCCCATTTTTTTTTCTCTTTTTTTTTTTTTTTTTTTTTTTTTGTGGAAGGAGGTATAAAGTACATCAAGTGTCACTTTCAATTTCTCATATGTCTTTTTTGATTTTTAGTCTGTCAAATTAAAGAAATTAAAGTGATACTGCTGCACAGTATACATAAAAAATATATATATTTGTGTGAAAATTTGTAAAAACTTTACGACCGATGATGCCAGTTTAGTGCGTATTTTTAAAATTAAAAATATCTACCAGAATTTTCTAATAGTAATCAGGGATTTATATAGTTACAGATAATTGAAAAGATTACGGTACATGCGTCAGAGCAAATCAACCTCGTCATAATAGCTTGAAAATCTACAATAACCGGATTAAACTAGATCAAGGAGGGTATACTTAATTTTTTAATAATATTGACAGCATAAAGTAGGGACTAAAGTGATAGAAGGCCGATTCCCATCTACCAAAATGTTTTGGTACTTCTCTTAATGAAGTGATTAAGGGGACCGGGAAAGCAAAATTCAACCAAAAACTCGATTTTTATTTTTTTATATCATTAAATAGTTGAAACTTTTATGTTTCAACGATGTGTCACACATGTTTATATATAAAAAATAAGTGTTGAAGTTATTCATTCTTTCTAAGAGAATTTCACAGCTTAATGGCCATTTAAATCTTTAATTGACTTTTTCTCAAAACTTTTATTTTTTATGTTTATGTTCCCTTTTTTCAATATCTACTAAACTTAAGAATTCAGATTTTTATTTAATACTTATGTTATATTGTATACTTTAACACAGGGATTTAATGATTTGTTGGGAATTATTTTAGGCAGTGAAATCTTACCAAAACTGCTAATTTAAAAATGACTTTCAATAAATAATTTTGAATTTCACGTAGAAAGAAAACGGTCTGTTAAAATACGTAAATCATGTTATTCTAATTACTCTAAAAAATCTAGACCTCTATTTTTCACCATTTCTGAGAAAAAGGTACATAAGTTGGTGAATTGAACATGGCGGAGATAGGGCTTTCCCGGTCCTCTTAAGAAGAAAAAAAAAATTCTTGATTATCAATATTCGCTCGAAGAAAGTGAAACTATACACAAAATAATAATTAAAGACATATAGTCAAAATGAATGTTTTGGAGAGCATCTTCTTGCAGTAACTTTTTAATCGTTTCTGAAAGTTTCAGTCGGTCCAAGACTAAGAAATTATAAGCAATTCTAATTATTACTAATTAAATAATTTTGCACTTCAAACATTATTTTATTTAACGTTATCTAATAACACTTAAAAATAATAATGGGTGCAGCTTGAAATTAAAGTGTTGATTTGCAACTTCAAGGATGTTTTCCTTTCACAATAACTAGGTCGAAGAACTTTATCGTTTTCATTAATAAGGCTAATATCATAAAAAACAATGAATGGCAATAACCAATTAAAGAATAAAAAAATGACCTTATCAGACTGCTCTTTTTCTTTTCTAAAAGCAGTTGTGAAAGCATTACCATGCAAATAAAATTATGTTTCAGTTGCATGTAGAAGCAATATAACTTTACCTTTTTTTCCCCCTTCCAGATTTATTTATTAACCAAATTAGCAAAGATAACACTCATTCATTCTGTATTTAAGCTGTTACTGTTAGTATTCAAAATTATTCTTTTCACGTATCTTAAATTTTAAAAAGATGTACATGTTTGTCATAATGCAGAAATATTTTCTCCCTTAAAAACAGTATATAAAGTCTTCTATGAAGATAAAATTACGTGAAAACATAAAAGTGGCTCTAAGTCGTTGCACGCCACAGGCAGAAAACTCATTCTAAAAAGGTGTGATTAAAGGAAATCATTAGAATCAATTTTGCTTGTTATTATTCCAATAATCCATCATGTTTATTCTGATGAAGATAAAGATAATTGAGACAGCCTATATTATTGAAAGTGAAGCATCATCATTATCATTTGCGTGGTGTGCTGATTGACATATTATAAATTGCAACTTCCAGCAACACTTTGAGTTAATACTTTTAGTTTTGTCTTTCCTCTAAACGGTCTTTTTAAGTGCGTTCGTAATTATATAAGTACGTAGCATCTATAGTCGTCGTCTGATCCGTCCGTCTGTCTGTCCGCATATAACAGCGCAAAAACTACTCAATAGAATGGTTTGGAACAGAATATATATAATCCTTGCAGAATTAATAAAGTGTCATTTCAAATTTCATGGAAATCAGATGTATAGTTCAATTACAGGAACAGTAAAAAGTATTCCGTTACATTACGGCCAATGGGAAAAAATAGTTTTAAGTGATACAGTGAAACCCCGATTTAACGTTATTCAAGGGACCATAAAGAAATAACGCTAAGTGCGGGAAAACGTTAAATCGGGGTAAGATGAAAACAAAACACTGACCATAAAGTAAAGACTAATTTACGTAAGATACGTTTCATTTCTTGATTTACAATGATTTAGACATCAGGTTTCTAAGTTATGTTTTAAATAAATATTTTATTTCACTTTGCGTCCTGTTTTTAGCAGCTACATCACGAATCGCTTTCTCAAGGTATGAGAGTTTGTGTAAGTTTTTCTCTTGGCCTTCAGTATTTCAAAAGATGCTTTCAGTGTTATGAAAGTTCTAATGGCTTCCAATATTCAAATACCTTAAACGGTGACGATTTCACTTTTTTTCTTTTTTTTTTTAGCCTGTTTTTCCATTTTTTACAATTTTGCTCCATTAAATCTATTTAGTGTAAATTTGTTTACAAATTTGAATACGAAATTCAAATTAAACATATTAATTGTAGTTTAAGGCTTTCGCGATAGCTTCCAATTTTTCAAGTAAAGAAAAAAGCTTTCCTTTTGACGCCATACAATCTAAAGCTATGAAAAATCTCTAACGAATTCTGTCAGCTCCGTTGTAGGTAACCTTGTGTTGCAGTACATAAAGCACAATCTAATAAAATAAAAGGTGCGGGTGAAAAAGAGGAGGCTTTCGAATGATTTTTGAACGTTTTGATAAGAAAGTTTTTTTAAATCACAAATTCTGACTAATTTCGAAAAATTTCATTGAGATTTTATCGCTCAAAAACACGTTAAATGCGGGAAATAATTCAAAATGATAACGTTAAACCCGGGATTTTTAACATTAAAAGTATAGGAAATTAATTGGGACAAGCTAAAAATGACGTTATATGCGGGAAATCGTTAAATACGGGTTACGTTAAATCGGGGTTTCACTGTATTACATCCTTTCGAACATAATTAAATTCATATGCATTTATGAAGTGCACTAAAATATACATTATGTAGAATATGCACTGCAAAGAATATTGATTATTCATTTACAGGGCCGCACAAAAGAATTCCATTACATAATGGTATAGGGGGAAACATTGTTTGCGGCGTATTTTAATTATGTTTTAAAGTATTTCACATATAATGAAATTGATATACGTTGCTGAAGTTTACTACAAGTTACTTCCTGTATAATAGAAAGTGCTTAGTATTTAAAGAGACACATAAAAGATTTAGGATACTATACTATATCCGAAGTACTGTATATCAGCGATGATTGCTGGAAGTACATTTTTAGTTGTGATATGAGTTTTTAAGTTCAACTAAATTTTTGCAGATTACTTTGTGTGTTTAAATGCTGTAGTATTTAGATCATATACAAGGGCTACGCAAAAGAATTCGTAAGAGTTACTGAGTATGAACGAAAATAGCTTAAAAAAGATGCTTTTTAAATGAGTCACGCATTTTTATGCTGAACTACATTTAGTATATACTAAGATATGTTTGTAGAATATAGATATAATGCTGTACAGGGCCACGCAAAGAATTGGATACACGGCCGTCTATGGATAATAATCTCTGGAAGTGTGATTTAAATATAGTTTTAAGCGTGTTTTAGTCTTAAATTTTAGCTAAATAGTTGGGTATATATAAAGATAGTAGGTAAAATACAGGGCTGTATGTACAAAAGTAGTCAAGTATGCTTCAGTCTATCGGTATAAATTGCTGAAATTTGAAATTCAACCTATTATGCGTTTTTAACACTTCCAACATAGTTAAAAAATGTTTATGAATTCGGTTTGTCTGTCCGTCTGTCTGTTCGAATTCTAACTTGCTTTTATATAGTTGGATTGCTCTTAATTAATATATGTTATTGATATTTACTATGCCATGTTCGGTGTTGAAAATAAAGTATGTAGCGTTCATGGTTTATTTACAGAGACACTCAAAAGTATTCCATTACATTATGATCCATGGAGAAGTGTCGTAATTATATAAATACGTAGCACCTATAGTCGCCGTCAGGTCCGTTTTCTGTCTGCCCGTTTGTCCGCATATAACAGTGCAAAAACTACCCAACCGAATGGTTTGAAATTTAAAATACGTTGCAGAATTTTATCGAGTCATTTCAAATTTTATGAAAATCGAATCTAAACTTAAAAAGATATTAATGAAAGTTTTTTTCATTTTATTAAATCCTATCATACGTTTTTAATTCAATGATATCCCACGATAGGTTATGATTCTAGGTTGCCATGGGGATTACATCCTATTTAAGATGGAGTCATTATTTCCATATTACTGGATTTAAAATACATAATCGTAATAAATTTTGTATTCATGCATTTTTGTATAAGAGTGCAACAGCTATAGCAACAAGATCTGAATATTTATAAAACTAGTTATAGTACGAACGCATCTCATTTGACACATTTCACGCACAAATTACGACTTATTCAAGAATAAGGTGATTTTAAAAAATTAAGTTTAATTTAAATGTAGTATTTCATAGTAAAACAAAATTTTCATCAATAATGCAATATTCAAGAGAGTATAATTTTCATTTAATGAAACGATGTAAATAATACAGTTGTTGAAATATTTCACTTAAATGCGTATAATTTAACTGCTACGAGAATTAACATAACTTTGCAATGAATCGCATGTTCCGAAATTAAAAGTATCCTAATTTAAAAAAAAACCTGTAAACAAAATCGAAAAAGTAAAAAATGGCCCTTGTTGAGATCGATCTCAGATAGCCAATGCAAAAATCATTTAAAAATATTGAGATGCAAACGAGATCTTAAAAAAAAATTCTACATAGGATTATCATTAGCTAGCAGGTGTTTTCGCGTGAGTGAAGCAGCCTCTTAAGTATATTATATACTATATTCAGTTTTATTTTAAAATGTGTTATCCCTTGAATATACGCTTTAAAAAAATGAAAAAAAATTAAATCTGTAATTTTAACATTTTCAGACGTATTTTCAGTTAATTTCCTGCCTACATCATTACTTTTAATGATGTATTTTTACGGTTTTGCAGGCATCAAAGAACTCACTTGATTAACTTGCTGGATACATGATGTTGAAAAATTAAGAGAAATTTTTCGATTTAATGTATTTGTTAAATATTTGCTTTGATCAGTGGAGAAAGACATCGACAAAATAATTTCTTTCTTCGATGCGAATTGTCCATTACACGACAGAAAACGTATCAGAAACTATAAGTGTATTAAAGTCGAACATTTAAAATTATTTAAAAATGTGCAACGATATGTGAAGTTTACACAATTTATTAAAGGGATTTGAAGGATTCTTAAAGATCAATGTATCTAGGCTTCTTGAAAAGGCTGACTAGGCACAATCTAGGGGCAGTTTTTAGCAATTCTAATAATTATCAATTTTTTTTTTCATGGACTAGGGGGCTCGGCCCCCTACGAGCTACGCTCGCCAACCCTCGTTCAGACACTGCAGTCTCTAAAAGCACGCTAATTTGATCGGCTTTAAAAAGATTTTGGAAGATTGAATTATAATTAAAAAAAACAAAGGCGATCTCCCTATAAACGGGTTTCTATTCATTTCTCTTTGATTGGGGAATTTTACGGAAAAATCAGCTGCTGTTAAAAGATACAATGGCATTTCAAAATCATCTAATATAAAATGAATTAAGTAAACAGAGTCTTTGTCTCCCGGTATTTTTTAACAAAGCGAAAAGAAAGTCCTTTTAAATAAGACATTTTAAATATATCGTTTTTAAGCTGACGTAATTTTCAGCAAAATTTTCTTTCCCTTTTTAATATTCACGTGAAAATACTTTTATTAGAAATGAAATATTATTTGCGCTGTCCAAAAAAAAAAAAAAAAATAGTTGAAAAGTTCATCTCAAAATATCAAGTAAATGTCTCGCACTATTTTTAAATATAAACTGTTTTGCAATATTATTTTTTGTTCATTTTACGTAATAAGTGTAATGTGACGTAAATGTGATATAATTTCTCCTATTTAAGACTTCTAACGCATGTTAATGAATTTATTATTTTACAATATCCTTTCTCTGTTAAAATTCACGCGTAATTATAGATGAAGCAATTTTCAATAAGTTCCTGCTTTTTATACGTAATTATTTAATTCTAATTTGAAAGTTTTTTTCCTGTTTATAATAGTCACGTGTAAATAAATTTTTAATTTGAAGCAAACATTGTTTCCGTTGTTTATACAGTTGGCAACAGGTTAAATTAGTACAATTTTCTGAAATAAGTAAAAAATATCTCTCGAAATGCTGAAAATTAGAATTTAAAATAGAAATGAAACCTCGAAAAATGAGTCAAATTAAAAAAATAAATTAATTCTGCACACCGGGAAATTATAACGTATAAAATGATCTAAAAATTATTAAATTCCGATGTATAGTTTTTGCTCCTATAAAACTTTTTTAGTGGAACGATTTTGTCCAACTTTAGCATTAAATATCTCTTAAAATAATTCTTCGATTTGAAAACTGTCTGCACCAGCGTGTTTATCAAACATTTCTGTATAATACTACCAATTTTCATATTTTTGTATGCATTATTTTTCTTAATATTAACGAAGAAAGACCTCCGGTCACAAAAAATTCAAAACCGGCGGCGGCGGTGACAGCGGTAGTTACTTTTTTTAAGAATAGAGAGATAACTGGTTTAAAGAGACGCCAAGGAAAGGAAGTGCATAGGGGTGCCATATAACCTCGAGTCGGCACTGCTTCATAATTTTTTACTAAAATAAACTTTAATATATTTAATAACATGTCAAATGTTAGTTTTACTTGCAATTTATACACAAAGGTAAAAAGTTCATAAACTTACTATTATTTTGTTAATCCTTCTATTGTGTACCTAAATAATCCAAGAGAGAATACATCTGATCAAGTATAGTCCAATCATCAGGGGTAAGTTATTAGTACACTTTCCCGAGAGATCTGTAAAATAATGGAAAATACATCAGTTATTTATTAATTACACAAATATACTTAAAAAAAAAAACTAAAATTTGTTAAAATAATTTAGCTTAAGCTTACAAACATATGATAATAAATAATGAGCTGTAAATGAACAATAAATGCTACACACACTATTCTCTAAAGGAAATATTATTATAGTACGTATGAAGAGTGCATATAAATTTCATAATGTTCGATGTACTGTAATTGACATTATTAAAAGTTACTTAACCGTTATCACCCATACACCATGATGCATCCGAATTCTTTTGAATATCCTTGTAAACGAACTATAACTTCTACGCCTCTTTAATGGATAGATGCTACAGTACACCCCAATAACACAATTATCGTGGAAATCTAAATGTATTTACTGGAGTAAAAGCACGCATTGACAAACAGACGAAACCGAAGAGAAACACTTTTTAACTGTATATTGGAAAGTTAATAAGAACAATGCATTTCTACAAATGCATCATGTATACTATATAGACTTTAATCTTCTTACATAAACTGCATCGCACATAAAAGGAAAAGTCAACCATAAATGTTTATTAATATTTATGATGCTTTATAAATATATAAGAACAAAATCCAAGGTGAGGTTAAGAATACTTCTAGGGGAATTTTATGATAAACCGATGTTTTAAAGTAAATAGAAAAACTTTTTCTCTCAATCGTATCTCTTTTCTCAGTGGTTAATTATTCCAAATCAATATGTAAAGATAAATTCTGCATTTTTATAAAGTCAAATATAAAGGAAATTTACTTCTATATGTAATTCATTCCTTTTTATTGCAGTTCATTTATAAGTTACAAATTAGCACCATTTAATTATTATATAAAAGAGCATTTGCGGTTTGTTCGAGCTTTTTTCTAAAAGAAGAACTAGATGCAATTAGAAAAATAGCCATAAAAAAGCAATTCCATTCCATTTTATTGAAAAAAAAAAAATCAAACAAATTTGAAGTAGAAGATCATGGAAAACGAAGCGCAGCTTTAGATAAAAGATTTAAATTTTGTAAAGTTAACTATAATTTCAAAAAGCCTTGGAATGTAAGGCATACGCTTTTTAAATATGATGTAAAATTAATCGCAGCCTCTCCCCCTAAGTTAAAACATCTGTTAAATATTAAAATTGATCCTGTCCAAGCAATCAATAGATCCGGAGCATACATTATAACTCTCCAAAAAGATAGAAAATATTTTATTTATGTTGGTATGACAATGAGAAAATTTCGTGATAGAATTAAAGAACATGAAGCAGATCTCAGATTAAATAGACCCCCATACTGCATTATCAAGATTAGCTCAAACTCAACTTATGAAAGTAGATTTTAATAAATCGAAAATTATCTTGCGTACAAATAATTACCAGGAAGCCATGATAAGAGAATCAATTTAAATAATTGGTAATAAAGACAAAGCTTGTAACGATGCACTATCATACGATATCCATGGTGTATGGAGAGATTTGCTGCATAATAGATGAAAGCTCGTTTTGTTGAAAATTTGAATAACTTTATATGGCATCTCATCTGACGTTCAACCTTTAAAAAACGATTAAATTTAAAAAATCAAAAAACCCGACTGCGTAAAAAGCGAACTAATTAATTATTTCTCATCAATGTGAAACTATTTTTTTTATTTTACTTATCTATTTTCTTTTATTTACTTGTATTGATGACTTTTAAGTTGTGTTTAATTGTTAGTTCCTATCTATAAACACTGTTTTGATGAAGCCTATAGATGCCTACTGTGATGGTTAGAGTTCCAGTAAAGCTAGAGATCCTACCTACACAACTTCTAGGTTTTATAATATTTAAACGGAGCTTCTAACTGTAAAATAGTCAATGAAACATAGTCTTCATTTTGAAAGACCTATCCAATGATATGCCACTCAATAGGGCGCGTAAATTTTTTTCGTCTCTACCGCCATTTTGTATTTTACGGTTGCCATTTTGAATTTATAAAAACAAAATCTACCCTATAACCATCGGACGGTTAAGACAAATCGATAGAGACCTCATTCATTAAAATCCATCCAACCGTTGGGCTGTTTCGAGGGTATAAAGGAATCCACATATCCAGATACGCGTGAAACACATAACCCTTCTTGGCAGTCGGGTAATTACAATGTTTTCTTCTGGTCAATTCTTGAATAAGAGGCTGTCCATAAATGATGTCACACTTTTTTTTCAAGATTTTTGACCCCCCCCCCTCCCTGCCTTTGTCACAAAGTGTCACACTTCACCATACCCCTCCCCCACCCCTTGTCACATGTCACGCTATATTACATAAACAGATACTTACAGTCCAGAAACAAAGCACTACGTTGTAGATTATATTTAAAAGTTTTTTTTAAACTTTAACTATGTGTTTTAATGACATTTGTGAGCATAACAATAAAAATGATTCGTGCACTTACTTTGTATGAAATAAGACTAAAGTTTACAACAAAAAAACATAATTAATATACAATAGTAATAAAGTATTAATATGAAAGAGCAATTGAAAACAGTAGTATTTTGGAATTTGAAATGGAATTTAATATATTTGGCTTTAAATCTTATCTTTACTTTATCAATAAAAATACTTTAATTTCAAAATAATTTCAAAATTTAATCTGCTGATTTTTAATGCTTTTATTTTAAACAAAATGTGTGATGTCACATTTAGAGATGGAAGTAAGCCATCGCTGCAAGTTTAGAACAAATGTAACAGAAAAATTTGCAAAGTTGTTCAAGATAATACTTTTGTAGTAACAATGCATAAAAAATATTGTTGTAAACCATTTACTAAAATAATACATAACACTTATTGCATTTAAAAACACATTAAATTTATTTAAAATACAATTGAACGTAAACGAGCTTGTTGCTTTTTTATGTATTTGCTGAAAGATGTGTTTGGTGAAATTTCAATACAAAATCAGTTTTGTGTGAGGAAAATATCTTTTATTTCAATAAAATTATAGATAATGGAACTGACATTATTTCTCATTAAGTTAACTGAAAGGAACAGAATCACAGAAGGACTATTGGGGCATTTATGTACCGTTCATATCTGCCTCAACTAGCCTGTTCACAAGTGCCCCACACTGCTGCTTCTGTTAAATTGATAAATCATTATTATTTCTCAATTTTAGAAGAAAAAGAACTTTGTCAAAAATATTTATTAGTATTCATAGTATATGTTAAAACACTCAAATTCAAATAAATGTTATTCGTTGTAAATGTTCGTATTATAAGTTATTCGCTTATAAACTTGGAACAAAGATTTTACTTTTGAGATCTAAAAACAATGTTTTGGCTACAGAATACAAACAAAATGTCAAAGAGCTTCAAAAATGTTTACCATATGTCTACAGGTGCTATCATTTTTAGTAATTTTTTTTTTCAAATAAAAAAAAAACTTATAACTGTTGAAAAATTGCGATGTTCAAATCTGCCTTATGTTCACATTTGCCCCCATCTCCCCTATATTTTCATATGTATGTAAATTTCAACATTAAAATAGGCAACTATTTATGCTAACATGTTTTTAATATTGTATAACGGATATACGGTACAAATTTCGAAAGAATTTGATAATTATGAATGTGCATAGGTTTTAAAAGTTAGAAATGTGCAAAATTTTAATTTTGAGAAATCAGTATTTTAAGTAAAAAAACTGTATTATACAGTTTTTATCAATATACCAATATACAATTTTTACAAATATAAAAGCTTATATCTCTTCAAAGATGCGTCAGATCAGAACTGAAAAATCTTTTTGAATCAGATAACTTTGAACATCTATTTTCATTAAAAAAAAAAAAAAAAAAAAATTAGTCAAATTTCGTGATTTTCAAAGTCTACTGTCACCTTAAAAATATATTGGCGGACATAGGCCAGCGTCCTCGCGGATCGAGTTATACCAGAATCGAACCCGAAAATTCTGTTTCGAGTCAATCCATAACCCAATCCGGCTCGACAAAAATTTTTCCTTGACCAGCAGACTTCCTCCCGAAACCGAAATGTTTAAACCCGAACAAGAAACAAAAGAATATTAATCCACAGTTTAATACGAGTACAATTATGAAAAAGTAATCCGCAATTACATTTATAATATAAATTTTATCTTTTGTGAAGGAAAATGAATAAACTCTTGAGTGTTCAAATATGTAGCATTTTTTCATCAGAAAAACATTCAGAGCTTTCTTCTGAAAAATCGGGTTGACCTGCAAGAGTCCAAACCTGAACCCAAACCCGAAATAATTAAAGTCAATTCGAACCAGCAGCCAAAAAAAAAAGGTGGAAGTTAATTAAATTAGCGTCAACCCAACCCGATGCAGGACTTAAGAGCCTACTTCAGTCACGCGAAAAGACCCGTTCGCTAATGCTATTCCTATGGAAGAAATTTATAAAGATATTTCGGTCGCCTTTTTTTTTTTTTTTTTTTTTTTTTTTTTTTTTGCAGTGGCTAGCTGAGGTCGATCTGTATGCAGGCCGTTTTCTACTTTTTCAATTTCGTTTACAGGTATTTTTAATCAGGACACTTTCATTTTCAGAACCGGTTCCTAAAATGAAAGCATCTTCTTAAAAAAAGTCCCTAATGAAAATCGAAAAAATAAAAAATGGCCTTTTTACAGATCGACCTCAGCTAGCCACTGCAATCATCTAAAAATATTGAAATGCGACCGAGATATCTTTATAAATTTCTTCCATAGGGATAGCATTAGCGAACGGGTCTTTTCGCGTGACTGAAGTAGGCTCTTAACGCAGACGAAGAAATGGCGGTTAATCAGAGATTGGTGATGATTATGACGAAACAGATTAAAAGCGACGGCATTGGCTTTTTTTGTTATACAAAATGACTATAGTGAAATAAATACAGATAAATAAAAAATGGTGCTGTTGACCCTTCTACTAAGGTACAGGGTTGGAATGTAATCTGCATTATAAATATATTAGCATGAATAAATAAATATACTCGTATAAACATACATATTACATTATTAGAACTCCATACGTTTTTTATACGAAATTAAATGAAAGTTACGTTCCATACAAGTCTATCAAAATAGTATTGAATAATTTATACGAAAAAATAAATTTTAAAGTTACTAATATAGCATTCCATAATTTTCAATTTTTTTTTACTATCCATTTTGATTAAGTGTATTCCAAAATATCTTTTCAATATTTCAAATGTACATGCTCTACTAAATCAAAATATAAATTTCTTCCTAATACGACTGTTTCTAATAAGAACACCATTGCTGCGATTTTCAGCTGACTAGAGGAGACCCTATCTAATCATGTAAAACAATTTCAATTCCATATAATTCCTCGGCAATTGGAATTCGATTAAATTCAGAGTCATATTAGACGTTCGAAAAAGAAAAGCTTTGACCTTTTATGACCACTTTTAATAAAATCCACATTTTCGCGTGAGAAGTTTCACGTAACAGCCTCAAAAATTCACTTTCATAAGATATTTTTTTTTTTTTTCAGAATGATTATGTAATATCCTTTTTTTTTTCTTTTTTTTTTTAAGTTAAATTCAATGCAACTCGTAAAAATGAAAAATAAGTCATAAAAAGTTTATTATATTTATAAATAAGATTAATTAATACATTATAATATAATAAATATATTAATTCTCTATAGTATAAATAAATTAGGATAGACTCTCATAGAAAGTCAAATTATTTTACTATTGAAACACTGCAGTTTAGTTTATACGAGATCTCTAAAGTTTAAGAATGACAACTCACTTTATTAATAATGTATCAAATAATCTATCACAAAAAAAGAAAAAAAAACATTTTAGGTTATCAGTATAGTATTTATAGGTTGAATAATCTGATTTTTTTTTCTCTTATGCATTTTTTACAGGTATTCACGATTAAACCTATTGCAGATGTTTGTTAATCTGCAATATGTCAAATACAGAAAAACATTACCTTTTGATCAAATAGTACATTCCACAATGACTCTTTAGGGCGGGTTCATTTCTGTGATTTCCAGCTGACTAGATGAGACCCTATCTAATCATGTAAAGCATTTTATATTCCATAGGATTCCACGATGACTGGAATTCGGCTGAATTCTACGTCATATTAGACGTCCGAAAAAGAAAAGCTTTGCTCTTTTATGATCTCTTGCAATAAAATCTGAATTTTCGCGTGAGAAGTTTCTTTCACGTTAATAACCTCAAAAATTCACTTTAAGATAATTTTTTTTTTTACAGAATGATTATGTAATATCCTTTTTTTTTCATAGTTATGTACAATGCAACTCGTAAAAATGAAAAATAAGCCTTAAAAGTTTACTAATATTTATAAATAAGATTAATGTATTATAATATAATAAATATATCAATTCTTTATAGTATAAATAAATTAGGCCAGGCTCTCATAGAAACTCAAATTATTTTACTATTGAAGCACTGCAGTTTTGTTTATACGAGATCTCTAAAGTTTAAGAATAACAACTCACTTCTTTATTAATAATGTACTGAATAATCCATCACACATACAAAATAAATAAATAAATAAATAAAAATAAAATAAAAAAAATAATAAAAACTTTAGGTTATCAGTATAAGATTTAAAGTTTCGATAATCTTCAATTTCTCTTATATATTTCTTACAGGTATTCACGACTGAGCCTATTGCAGAAGTTTGTTAATCTGCAATATGTCAAATGCAGAAAAACATTATCTTTTGATCAAAAAGCACATACCACAATGACTCTTGAGGGCGGGTTCATTTCTGTGATTTCCAGCTGACTAGATGAGACCCTATCTAATCATGTAAACCAATTTGTATTCTTTAGAATTCCACGGTGATTGGAATTCAGCTGAATTCTAGGTCATATTAGACGTCCGAAAAAGGAAAGCTTTGTTCTTATATGACCACTTTCAATGAAAGCCGAATCTTCGCGTGAGAAGATTCTTTCACATTAATCAGTTCTCTTTTTTTTTCCTTTAGTATTCTGTGGTTATTGGTTCTTGAATTTGTTTATTGGGTTGGGATCTTCTTTTATTGAGGTACAATTAAGGATGGCTGGAGTGATAATATTTTCTGGGGCAGTATTGATTAAAGAAGGATTGAGAGCCGATAGAGAGCCATTACTCTACAAATAGCAGCAGATTGCTGTATAAGATAATAAATTCGGTGAAAAAAAACATCAGTTGTTAAGTGAATATTGAAAAGCAGTTTGTTGTAACAGCATATTGCATCTGAGATGCCTCACTCATTATTATCAATTTCTTTCCACCATCGAGCAAATAAATTAAAATGCAAAAATGTTCTGTATTTTTTTTTTATCTTGTGAATTAACAATTGTAAATTATAAAAGTTTTGTAAAATTTCATAAAAAGAAACTTATTACATTCAATTATTTTTCTTATTTTAGGTAGCTTTCTTTACAAAAAGCTACCTATTGCAGCCGTTCGGAGGAAAGCGATTTCAAAAAATTTTGGTATATTTTCATCGATCATGACCCCCAGACCACGAAACCACCCTCCGTTCAAAATTGATATATATATATATATATATATATATATATATATATATATATATCTGACCTATGTCATACTGTAACTCTCGTATTTATGAACCGATTTGGATGTAATTCGGTGTGTACATAGTACATACCAATGTCTCGACCGAGTTCGTTGGCCAGCTTCATCCGCCATTTTGTTTCAAAATGGCGGCCATTTAAATTTTTTAAAAACATTTAAAATTTGAAATGTGGTACCAAAAAATTGAAAATGGAAAAATATTTTTTTCTTATGTATTTGACCTTTATACAAAGACTCCGTAGCAGTTTTTGTTTCGTCTATATCTTAAAAAATGGTTGAGTTATAGCATTTTGAATTTCTAGCGAAGCTGATATTTTGAAACGTCCTGAATTTTGTCACGCGATAAAAGGCGTATTTATGAACCGATTTGGATGTAACTTCGTTTATACATAGTAAAGACCAATGTCTCGACTGAGTTCGTTGGCCAGCTTCATCCGCCATTTTGTTTAAAAATGTCGGCCATTTAAAATTTTAAGAAAAATTTAAATTGGAAATGTGGTACCAAAAAATTGAAAATTGGAAAAATATTTTTTTCTTATGTGTTTGACCTTGATAAAAAGATTCGGGAGCAGTTTTTGTTTCTTTTATATCTTAAAAAATGGCTGAGTTATAGCATTTTGAATTTCTAGCGTGGCTGACATTTTGAAACGCCCTGATTTTTGCCACGTGATAACAGACCTATTTATGAACCGATTTGGATGTACCTTGGTGTGTACATAGTACATACAAATAACTCAACCGAGTTCGTTGGCCAGCTTCATCCGCCGTCTTGTTTCAAAATGGCGGCCATTTAAAAAAATTTAAATTTAAAATGAGATGTCAAAAAATTGGAAAATGAAAAAGATTTTTTCGTATGTGTTTGACCTTAATACAAAGATTCCGGAACAGGTTTTGTTTTGTCTATATCTAAAAAAATGGCTGAGTTATAACATTTTGAATTTCTATTGTGGCTGACATTTTAAAACGACCTGATTTTTGTCTTTCGATAACAGGCGTATTTATGAACCGATTTGGATATTACTTGGTCTGTGCATAGTGCATACCAATGTCTCGACCGAGTTCGTTGGCCAGCTTCATTCGCCATCTTGTTTCAAAAGGGTTGCGATTTTTTTTTTAAAATGTATTTTAAAATTTAAAATGAGGTATTAAAAAATTGGAAAATGAAAAAGATTTTTTTTATGTGTTTGGCCTTGATACAAAGATTCGGAGCAGTTTTTGTTTCGGAAAATTTGTTCTTTTGTTTATATCTTAAAAAGTGGTTGAATTATAGCACTTTGAATTTCTATCATGGCTAACACTGTGAAACGATCTTGTATTTGTCACGCGATACCACACGTATTCGCCTATTTCGATGGAAGAAGGCATGTGGATAGTATACATCAATATCTCGACCAAGTTCGCTGGCCAGCTTCATCAGCCATCTTGTTTCAAAATGGCGGCCATTAAATTTAAAAAATATATATTTAAAGTGAGGTGCAAAAAAATTAGAAATTGAAAAAGGTTTCTTTCTTAAGTATTTGACCTTGATATAAGGATTCAGGAGCATTTTTTGTTTGCCTTTATCTTAAAAAATGGCTCAGATATAGTATTTTCAATTCCTAACGTGGGTGACATTTTGAAAAATCTGATTTTTTTCCTGCGAAAGCGCTCGTATATATCAACCGATTCCGAAGTGAGTGAGCATGTGCACAGCAATTACTAAGGTCTCGACCTAGCTCACTGGTTAGCCTCATCCACCATGTTGTCTTAAAATGGCAGGCACTTTAAGAAATCGCCGAATTTGGCAGCCAAATATAAGTTACTTTAATTAAAAGCAGCTTGGATAAAAATGACTAATTTCGCGAAATTCTCATTCATAATGATTTAGTATTGATAAAAATTAGTATTGAATCTCCTACATTCGGTTTCCACTTAATTGAGCTTCGTGTGTTTGAATAATATAAGTTGGCTTTTTTAAAATAAGGAATATGAAAGCTACCTCTTCCTCCCGGCACCGGCCGGAAGGAATTTTTTTAATTTTAAAACGGTAAAACGTTGCAACTTTTTCCTAGAATTAAGTATATATTTAAGCGCAATATTAACATCTATCCCTTTTTTAAATGTCATTAATAATGATTTTTAATTCAATACTTTTAAAAAGGACTTTTTTTTTCACACACACACACATAATATAAATAATTTACTGGACTGTGATCTTTTACTGGGCCACAGTTAAGGATACCTGATGTGATAATAGTATTTTGTAGAACAATATTGATTAAAGAAGGGGTGCAAGTTGATATAAAATCATTATTTCACAATTAACAACAAATCGCTCGCTGTGTAAAATAATAAAATTCGAAATAAAAGATTCAGAAAACAAACAACACAAGTCTGGGACACAACATTATATTTTTTATTTATCGATATTTTTTACTCTTTCACTCATTCTAACAAAGTTGAAAAGTGTTTATCTGTGTTATAGATGCAGGCAGATAAAAACAATCGCAATATTTCGGAAAAATTAAAAAAATAAACAAAACAATGTAAATTAGAAGTTTTTATTTAAATAAAAAAAGAAAAATCTACATAACTATGCATTAGCTGTTGAAAATATACTTTAAAATTGCAGATTAAAAAGAAGTAAATTCGATTTATTGAAGAATATCACACAAACTACGAAATTCTCCTTTTTGAGTAATAACAATTGAGGCTTAAATCAAAGTAGACTTTCGTAACATACTACGTCTCAAATATCACCACCCCGCCCTCCACCTACACCTTCCTAATTCATGTAACCGTATTAAAACTTAATATCCTTTTAAAGGGTAGAACTTTTTTTTTTTTTTTTTTTTTTTTTTTTTTACGTTTTATTATTGGAATGGAAAATGCAAAGGGACAATGTGTAAAAAAAGCCGAATTTTCATATTCCTATTTTTTTACTTACATAAATATTAAATTCAGGGGAAAGTTGTAATTTGAAAAGTTCTATCCGATGTATTTCGGAACGATACAGAAAAAAGAAGCAAATCGCTAAAGCCTTTACTTTTTGAATTCAATGCTTTTTTCCGAAAGTCAGCACATTTTGATGTTCGGGGAATGAAGTGGAAAGCAAAGGGGATGGGGTGGGGGTTGGCGAGGAAGACTTAAGAAAATGATCCTTTCTTCATGGCCTAGCATCAAGAAAAGAAAATCACCTTTATATGAATTTGTTCAGACATTGACCATTTTTTCCCCTTTATTTACTCGACATGAATGAGGCCTAGGACTCAAGCTAATGACGTCATGAACATTAACTATATTAATGAGGTCCAGAGATTAACCATAACTTCTGCTTGAAATTAAGTCCAGTGTCATTCCAGGGCTTAATTAACTCTTTCCTTCAATGAAATTTTATCATCTTCATGTTGCAATGGAAAGGATCATGAACTCATGAAAATTCATCATATTTTATTACTTGGAAGATAAGTTTTAAATTATGACCTCAGAATTTCCAAATGAGAACACAGCATTTTACAATTGTTTTTCAATAATGAGATCATTTTCTACTGAAAACGATCGATCTGGAAATGGGGAAAAATGTCTCTGTTTTACACAACTGAAACTAAAAAAAAGGTTTCTCAAACCATTTCATTTTCTAGTAGACACCGAGAACAATAACAAAGTTAATTTGTAGAAAGATATTTCGTTCGTTTAGTTTTGAGAATACATCTAAAAGAAATGGTACTTAGCCACATGTCATAGGCAAGAATTTACATAAAATCTTCGCTGATTTCATTAATGACTTCGTATGTAAATTTTAAGACTTTGTGAGTGCTTTACAGTGTGAAAACCAGTGAACTTCAGAATGAAGAAAAAGTTGTTGGTTCTCGCTGTCATTGTCATCGTTAAGAAATTACTATTCAAAGGATTTCTCCCAATAAAATTTATTATGCTACCTCCCAAAACAGTTTTCGATTTAGATGATATACCGGTGGCCCTCTGAATGAAACAATCGTTCTTGTAACATCAGGAGCCACATCCCTTACTTTAGAGAGAGAGACAACGGCAATTCACTTACCGAGGAAGGCCCAAGCGAAAAGCAAAAACATTTTTCCCCAATCAATTTCATGCTGTTGCAAGTAATACTTATTAACACCACATAGCCTTTTAAAATAATATCTTGGTGAATGTTATTGTTAAATTCATGCCTAACATAACAAATCGGAGGTGCATCTTTTGAAATGTCTTTTGTCTCGTCTAGAGGAATGAATAAAATGGAATAAGCTTTAATCTACAGATGAGGCGGAATTCCACCTTATTGAAAATCTAATAGGACCATAAAGATAAACCTCAAAAACCACCAGTACCTTGATGACCACTGGTAGTCCGCGGACTACATTTTGAGAAACGCTGCAGTAAACTATAAAAGTTATCTAACTGTCGTATTTATGTGCAGTTTGCGTACTTTTATTCTAAAAACTAAAGAGCACTTTTAAAGCAAAAAAATAAATATGTATTTTTTTTTCCGATAATTTTATGTCCAGAACTATCTTAAGGGGGGTTTACCGTTCATCGGCCCGCAAAGTATATCAACTTCGGGAAGTTTTTTTTCCCCATAGAAAGAATAAAGGAACACAAACTGAATTTAACCCACTTATTACTCATTAGGGTGTAAAAAAAAATCATGATTTAAAAAAAAACAGATTTTTTTTATTTAAATCGGATTTTTATGATTTTTTCCCCAGCGTTCAAATACTGAATAGCTACAAAGAGCTTTAGGTTTCCAAAACAATTAAACCACTAATTGCTAACATAATCTATGTTTTAAAACTTTAATTAATAAAATTATAATTATTAGTTAGTAATTACAGAAATTATAAAAACTGCAAATTAGTAGTTTCTTTAGGTAGTATCATACAATAGTGTTATATACATTAATTAATATTATAATAATTATGCAAAACTTTATATTTTATATTAAATAGTTAACACTACTTCAAATTAATAATTATTAAACAATTAACTCTCTAATTTGGAACATATTATGCATTTTTAAGCCTTAATTATTTAAATGATAATAATGTAGTATTCATTTTAGAAAGAAAAAGGGACAGGAAGTTCCAAAAATGGGCACTATTTCATGAGGAAATATATTAGTAATGTATTTAGTAATGATATAAGAAAAAAAAAAGAATAATTTTTAGTATAATAAATAAAGTGTCCTTAATTTTTAATAATTTTATGAGCAAAAAATTGAAAAATACAACTAAATAACATTTTAATAATATCCTGTTTTTTCTAAAGAAATAAAGTTCTATTATTTTTGCAAGATCTTGGCCCCATGAATTTAGAAATACTGTTGAATGGGGAAGTTTTTTACAAGAAATCGCTGGCTACAACTACAGGTGAATTTCAACTATTTTTTTAAGGCACGGTGCATTTTGCCAATTTCAAAAGGGGCATGGTGTGGCGCATTAAAAAAAAAAATGGCGTAGAAGAAACAGTATAATTAATTACAGAATTAATAAAAACTGCAAATAAGTAATTTCATTAGTTAGTAGCACAAATAACAAATATTATTTGCAGCTCGTTTTGCATTTATAAATTACTGCAAACCACCAAAATCTAAACTTACACACATATATGTGTATGCTAACCCAAAAAATTATGAAAATGAGTCGAACCCATTCATATAGAATAAATATAAGTTAGCCACTTATATCTAAAATCCTCAAAATATTTAAGTAACAGCATTATTACCTCTCAGCGTGGATTATTAGCTTTCAATGGGTTTTTTTTTTTAGAAAAGTTTTGCTGCCTTTTCAATCCCTAATTAAATTTTTATTTAGTATGAGTTACAAAGTAAAAAAAAATAAATAAGTAAATAAATAAAAATAAATAAATAAATAAATGAAAATATTTAACCTATATTGAAGACACTCTTGCTGTGCTTAGCATTTTTATACCAATTATTTCTTCTCTTATGCATTCATTTACAATTTAACTGTTGAGCATTCTTTCATTCTTCTTTAACTTGAAATTGCTATTAATATTTATTCTTTTTCTTGTAGAAATGTATTACACTTGCTATGTGTATTTTATATAAAATAATGCATAAATTGATTACCTAAAGGAAATTATGACATTGCAAATTATATTAGATTTAAATATCATTTTTAAATGAAACTTTTAATTTGGATAAAAACTTAAAAACAATGCTTTTTACAAACTCAACTGTTTTTATTTTTTTACAATACTCATGAATTAAGCTTAGAAACAATTATTTAAAGCTCTTTTGTACCTGTAGAAACATTCAAATTATGTTCATGTTAGATTTTAATACTTTTTTTGACATTTAAAACATTTAGAAAATTTGATTTAAATCAATGATTTTTTTTAAAAAATCAGTTGATTAAAATCCTGATTTAATCGCTGATTTAAATCAACTGATTAAAATCGTTGACACCCTATTACTCATAGTTTTTAGTATAAAAATATTGTTATTATACAATAATAATTATTACTAATAATTCCATTATTAAAATTAATGGATATATTGTCAGTTACATATGGATATGCTGCGAGCGTATCATTCTGTGTCGTGCAATGCACAGCTTTTCAAAGCCATCTAAAACAAATATAATTTTTCAGAAAACCTATTGAATTTGGGGTATGGACCTATTATTAGTGCAACTAACCGCCTCTGGCAACCAGTTTGGTCTCTTTTAAATTTATGTTAAGCATTGGATCATGTTACTTTTATCTTAATTTACTTGCTAAATCCTTCCCGAAATCGGAAGATTCTGTTAGAGAAATCAAGAAATCGTGGTTGCATTTCAAAAATTTTCTTTGTCATGTATTTCCTCTTTTATGACAAATACTGCTTAACCTTTAACTAATTTCACAGAAAATGTCACGTAACTAGTGTGAAGCGGTCTGTGAGACCGCTCCATCGAAATATGAATAAAAGCCGCGATTAACTCATAGGATGGTGTTTTTGTACTAAACTTTTTGTACAGGAGTGTTTTAATTAAAATTCCCCTATTCAAAAGTCTCTGGTGATAGTACTAAAGTTCCAAACGAAACAAAATTTCAGGAGTTTTTGTAGATAAACTGAAATTTGCAAGTTAAACTATGAAAATTGAAAAAAGCACCGGTCTGTGAGACCGAAAACATCGGTTAAAGGTTAATTCATTTAGGCATTTATGCTTCATGTCCGTTTGCTTATCAGCGTTACGTTAGCTAATGCGGAGATTTTTAAACCTATTAAGTAACCTTCCGTAAAAAATGGGGTTTCAAGGAAAATGCGTTTAACGTTTTACTACAGAAAAAGAGTAAAAAATTTATAAATTCCATAATACAAAATAAAATACAGTTAACATATATTCCCCTCTATGACTTTTGATGTTTATTGAAAACTTTCTGACAGGAAAGCTCCTTAACATCAGAAATACAAAATCTGCATGAGTGTTAATGTAGCATTTAGAGTTATTTACTAATCCTCCATTCATCCGAAATTACGTTGCAAAGCCTGGGTTTTTTTCAGAATTTTTCACTTACTTAGACTTGAAAATTTAAAATTGCACTTATTTTTAATTCTATAACAACTGAAAACTACCGTAACAGTTAAAAAAAGAAAGCAAATGTGCAACAGTAGTCATTAAAACATTTGTTCCAGCAGTATATTCTTTCTCGGAAAACAAATTTTCGACAATTTCTGAAAATTCTCAGCCAAAATGGCATATTATGATTTAGTAAATCTTTATTTAAAAACGCAAACATCTCATTTTGTTCGCAAATTACGCATTCTATTTTTCTCCCGAATTCCTTTCCCCCTTTCACTCATAACAAACATCCATCACTAACTCGATTTCAGTTCGCCTGTTGGCAGTGCATTCACTTAAAACGACACGACGGTAAAAGCGCACCTAGTGACCAAAATCCATAACTAATGTATGCCGTCTTCCTGAGAACCTTGGGTAATATACGTAGGATGGAGTATTGTCTTCCTTCTCAAATGCAGTTCAAATTTCAATGCGAATGAGCTTTTTGCCATGTCCCATTTTGTGGTGCATGGTTTCACATGAGTTAGTTTGCCGCGGCCAAGGACCAACAAAGAATTTGGAAATGCAAACCAGTCAATTCCGCGGTTACTTTCAATTTTCTGACAAACTGGCAGTCAGGGCCGGCCGTAAGGGAAAAGGGGTGCATTGCACTCGAGCCGCATGCTGATCTGCATGAATCCGCAACAGAACTACCTTTTTTAACTTTCATATTCCAAAAAATTAAGCTACTAAAAAGTTATGCATATGGGGTCTGAATTTAAAGGGTCCCCCAGCGACATTAAAAAGTATTTTGTTTTAACACTTTGCACTTCGTTGTCGCAGCTGCGGCGACATCATCTTTCTTTATAAACCTTGTTTTTAGCACCAGTAAAAAAGGAAAACAAAATTTTCCTTAGGCGCGGTCCATAAATGATGTCACACTTTTTTTCCATATTTTTGACACCCCCCCCCCTTTGTCACAAAGTGTCACACTTCACCATACCCCTCCCCCCCTGTCACATGTCACGCTATATTACATAAACATATACTTGCAGTTCGGAAACAAAGCACTACGTTATAGATCATATTTCAAACTTTATTTTTAAATTTTAACTATGTGTTTTAACGACATTTGTGAGCATAACAATAAAAATGATTCATGTACTTATTTTGTATGAAGTAAGATTAAGGTTTATAACAAAAACATAATTAATATACAATAGTAATAAAATATTAATACGAAAGAGCAGTTGAAAACAGTCGTATTTTGGAATTTGAAATGGAATTTAATATATTTGGCTTTAAATCTACTTTATAAACACAAAATACTTTAAATTAAAAATAACTTCAAAATTTAATTTGCTGATTTTTTATGCTGCTATTTTAACCAAAATGTGTGATGTCACATTTCTTCTTACCCCCTCCCACCCCTTGTCACAAGCTGTCACAATTTCACGAACCCCCCTCCCCCCCCCTCCAAGAGTGACATCATTTTTGGAAGGCCCCTTATTTAATCAGAGCATTTTTGAAATTATGTACTTCAAGTAAACTTTTTAAAAAGTGGTGCCGACCGAATAAAATTTGCGTAAGAGGCTCCGGCTTAAACTTTAGAGTCTCCAAAACTTTCTCGTATGAGAATTCTGTAAAAGAAAAAAATCAACCTTGTTAGAGATTATATACTTTAATATTTACAAGCAAAATTCTTTTGGCAAAAGTAATAATAAAATGCCGTAAATAAATCTAATTTTTTTTTACATGTTAAACAACTGAAATTATGAAGTCTGATAAGGCTTTCACAACTTTAAGGTAAAATTACAATTACAAATGAATACGCTGAGTTTTGAGCAAGAAACTATTTTCGTTTGAGTTGAGAGAAATCGCAAGCTAAAGCTTGGTTATTCCGTCCTCACAACTCAGAATTCAATAACCACATTTTTTTTTTTTTTTCTCTTTAAAACAATATTAATGTAAAAAATACAGAACCTACTATAGTACTGAATAGTTAAACGTTTCTCTTTCTAGTGATTTTAAGATGATTTTTTGCTGCTCACATTTATTAGCATAGAGTGTTGGCATTAATATAAGTATAATAATTTCATATACTTAGTATTTGACGTAACTTATGAATGATACTTCTTGAATGCTTTCATCTAACTTTTCAGATACAATTTAAATGGATAAAAAATTCAGCAAGTTTAAACTCCCATAAATTTTTGCTCAAATATTCAAGATAGATTGGTTATTTTTTTCATATTTCGGTTTAAAAATAAATTACCCCTGTCTTCTTTGGGGGAGATCATATCTCAGAATTGAAATTTTGCGGAATAGTAAATTCTTTAACATAAGCACACGAGTCAAGGAGTTCTTTATTAAAAATTTGACTCCTCCCCTCCACAAGGGAGAAAAACCAGATCTCGGGATTTACTGGGTAAGAAGAAAAAATTTTGAACATGGGCTCGGATCGGGGCCGTCGCGAAACAACTTCGTTCTCTAAGAGAAGAAAGTTGTTTCGCGACGGCCCCGCTCGGATCAAGGCATTATTCTTAAAAATCAAATTCCTGTTTCTTACGGACTGAAGGAAAAAAAAAAAAACCGGGATCTATAAAACTCCATAAGACAGCATTTTGTGGTTATATTATTTCAACATATACAATGGTAAAGAGATCGTTAATTGAAAATATGATCACTCTTGCCTCCGTGGAAGGGGCCAAAACCATGCTGAATCTATAAGGCCCCTCATTGGTCAAATTTTGTAGGATGGTAACTTTTGTCATAAGCACGAGTAAAATGGATTCTCTCAAAATTCCACCCTGTTTACAACATGGGCATGTGTAACAGGATTCTTAATTAAAAATTTGACCTCCTGCCAACTTCAGAAAGAAAAAAAAATACACTTAAGAATCTATCAAGCCTTCAACAAAGACATTTTTGTAAGATGGTCATTTATTTCGTAGTGTATGTGTTTGATAAAATGTAATTATATGAAAGTTATTAATGATAGATATTTTTTTTTTTTAATTTACTCAGCGATTGAAAAAAAAAATATTTTCCACCTATTAGTGCGTTTAATTTGAATAAATTCAGACCTTAATTATTTTCTTTTGAGCTACAGATATTAGTTTAGTCACGTGGAAAATAATATATCTAAGGGAAATCTCATAACATTATCGCTTCGTAACTTGTCTAAGGAACGCCTTATGTTTATAAATAAATAAACGGTCAAGTGCGAGTATTACTCGCGCACAGAGGGTTCCGTACAACAATATATGAATTAGTAAATGTATTATTAAAAAAATACCGTTGCTAAAAGAATAATAAGACTTTGTAAAAACTATACAATGTAGGGTTGGGTATAGCTGTATAGTATACAAGGTGCAAAGGAAAGTCCCTTTAACCTGAAAATACTTGCGAACGGAGGAAGCTACAGCAATACGAGTGAGGTAACGGTACAGTAAAGCGACTAAGCCCGACCTAATGCGAACGACAGCAGCACCCCTGGTGGCGAAATTTGGAAGGTAGCCATTGCAAATCGAAAACGAAAAGAGGTAGAGCAAATTTTCCAATTAGAAAGTTTTACAGCATAAATTAATTAGTACGAAACGACTTTTGGTTCACACGGGTAAGATAAATCATCGTCTGCATACCCAAAAAGGTCCGAAATCGATGAGCGACGATTCTACTTTGCCTATTTCCATTCCGGAAATGTAGCAGTGCACACTTGCAGACTGTGACGTTGTACTGTGCTGTAATGTCTGCAAAGATTTAATTTCCAATGCATTTAAAATTTTAGAATAACCCTTTCAGGGCCAGAAGAATTCTGTTCGTAAACTGATGAAATAATTGACTGACACCAGAATATTCAAACGAATTCCTCAGAAAACAAAAACCCGCTAATTTGCACTTTCATTACAAAAGCAAAATTTTATTAAAATATTCTTGGTGCCATTTGTCAGTTTTGGAATTAAAATTAGGTGACTAGACCGTCTAGCCACCGCCCTTGAAAGGGTTAAATCTATGTCGTCGTATTGGAGAGGCTTGCAATAGACGTTTCATGCTGAGAAATGTGAATGCAGAATTACTCTCACGAATACAAACGTGTATCGTGAGCAATGGCGAACTTTTCGAACATACTGAATATTAACTTTTTATCACTGTGAAGCAGTTTGTCTTATTTTTTTGTGTGTGTGATGTTATCAAAATGTATTGAGATAAGTACGTATTTATAGCATAAATTGTGCGTATTTCTTTTTACTTCTGACTGTTCCATTCAAACGTTTACACAAAATGGAGTGCATCGATTTCGGACATTTTTGGGTAAACAGGCAAATATTTATCTTATCCATGTAAACCAAATGTCGTATTCTATTAATTAATTGATACTCTAAAACTTTCTAACTGGAAATTTTGATATCTCTCATTTCGTTTTCAATTTGCAGCGGCTATCTTCCAAATTTCGCCACTAGGGGGCGCTGCTGTCGTTTTCATTAAATCGGGCGTAGTCGCTTTACTATACCTTTAACTCACTTGCATGGCTGTACTTCTCTCCATTCACAAGTATTTTCAGGTTAAAGAGACTTTCTTTTGCACCCTGTATCCTGTATACTAAAAAAGTATAAATGGATATACCATGAAAGTTCAAAGATATGTGGAAACTAAATAGCAAATATAGCTATTCTGCATATTTGTTATTGAATATAGGTCTTTAGTTAACCTTTAAAGACATAGTAGGTGTATTGAGAGAGCTACTCAATGGAAACTAGTCGCGAATCCCATAGTCTTTATGTGATTAATTATCATTAAATTATAGTCTTTTTTTAACGTTTGACGTTTATTGCTTTTATACTGCTACTGGGCATTGCATTACATAAATATATCCTTAAAATTTCTTATCTAGGCTTTAAAAGCCGATGGAGCATAGAGTACGCCGCCGTCCCTGTCATTATGTATGTCTAAACCGTTCGTGTCTTTAAGGGTTAATATCTCGGCTAATTACCGACGATTTTTCCCGAAATTCATGATCAACAATGCTTTTATACTTCTGCTATGATTGGGACCTCCAGCTCTGCTCAACACTTTTGCTAAAGCTCGTAAATCGAAATTTGAGTGTAACGGAAAAATGAGATTTTCTTCAAAACTATGTGATTTAGGGTAATCGCTATAATTTTCCTGCAAGGTTTAAATTAATGTCTACTACCTCTGATTTTTTGGTAATTTTAGCTTCAATAGATTCATAATTAGAATGGGGGGGGGGGCATTTTTGCGCTACATTTTCCACCATAACTTAGACAATATAATACCTAAAATTAAATGAAATATATTTTTGATTTCAGCGTTAAGAAAGCTTTCACACGATATACAAAGAAAAGATTTTTTTTTCAAGTCACTTAATTAGCCCCTCTACATTTGTCCTACATATATTTATGAATATTTATTAATCTGTAAATATGTGGGTCAATAGTCTATATTACTTCCCCCAATTTGAACTTTCCACGTTGCGTAGTTTGCGAGTAAAAGGGCTGTGACAGACAAACAGACAGACAGACACAGGAGGGATCTTATAATGGTTCCGTTTTTACTTTTTAAGTACGGAACCCTAAAAAGGCTGCTGAAATAAAACATACTGCTCACACTTGAACTGATAACTCACATTTGAACTGAAATTCTTAAAAGATAAATTAGTTGTTTAATTTATATTATCTATCTATACTAAACAGCACTCTTTTGTAACATTCTATTTTATACGACCGCGTTCTAAATTAGAAAACAATGCATATTTTGCACATTCATGAGGATAAATAGGTATCACCGATATTTACTCGTGTAAGATGATACAATTGTATTTATTGCTACAAATCTTGGATGGCAAATCAATCATTGATAACAACTGTAGGAACTTTTATTGTTCGAAGTGCTTGCTCTATACTAATTGGCAATTCTTTAACTTAGATATGTCTAATGAAATCAAACATCATAATAGTATTGTATATTTACTACTTTTCAATTTGCATGAAAGTTCAGTAATAATGAAAGAGCAAGAATTTTATCTTTTGCAAACGCAACTCAGACAATGAATCCCGCTCATCAATGTTTTAATAAGTCCCGAATTATAAAGATAATGATAAAAATAGAAATGGAAACTTTCATAGTTATTTTTCTGTAGCAATAACTAGCATCAAACGCGAAGAAAATTTGGGATAGTTTAAGAGTAAAAAATTTGAAACATTAACTTTAAATAAAATCAAACATTAATTCAGATTAACAAATAAATGAATCGTTGACTGCAAAAACTACTTAAGTCCACTTTGTTTCGAAATGCATTTCCCACCTTTCAAACGCGTCCGACTCCAGAAGGCTCACGTGTGTGGGCAAAAATTACAAATCTTTAAATATTGGGACAATTATAGGTTGTGAAATTAATTATATTTTTGTGAAAAATAACATTTTTTAACGAAAGGTGAAATGCTGTTACTCAAATGAAAAGTACTACGACCGCTTTTACCACAAAAAATGAAGACAAAATCGAGTTAACGATATAAGATAACAGAAGTCAGAGGTTCATTTAGATTATTAACATGGGCCCGGGATACGCGGGGTGGGTCAACTAGTAAAAATATAAGTTCCTTTCCATATAAGAGAGGATAGATGTTCTTTTTAACCTGAAAATACAGATTACTACTCGATTAAAAAATGCTTAATTTTTTAGGCAGATTTCGTAAGAAATCCTACCTATTACAATTTGGAATTTCTGAAAATGTTTTGCAGATCTACACCGATCAGGCCCCTAGAACTCAAAACCACTCCCAGTTCAAAACTTTATCTATCTATATGTATCACATTTTTAAGAACGCGATAATTTCCATAATTCTGCACTAATCTCTTTCAAACTGACACATAAAATCAAGGGGCAGAAAACCTCGTTCAAGTTCGTTAATGGGCAAAATCGGACCAAGGGGGTTGAATTAGGGAGGGGGTTTGTGAAAACAGAAAAAAAAAACCCATAACTTCTTAATTATAATACATATAAAATCATTTTAAAGTTATTATTACTTCTAGGAAAAGGGGCCAAAATTTATGCAAGACAGATTTTTGATATCATTAAAAATGGGCTTAAGGGGGAAAAAAGGTTTTAAAGAAGAAAAAAAAATTCATAACTTCGTCAATTCACAAGATATCAAACCACTTAAATTTATTATAAATCTTCTTAATATTATATACAACTTTTATATTGACAAATTTTTATAGGACCAACTCTTACAGGAAAAAAAAAGGGGTTGAAGAAAAAAATTATCGTATTAACATGATTCTGATAATAAAGAAAAAGGAAATTAGAAATTCGTCAAAAGCGACCAGATAAAATTGTTAAATGGGTTTATCTCTAACCTTGATTTAATTTTTGTTAGTGAAATTAGTACTTAACTTCGAAATCTACTTGTGCCTGTAGGCCGAGCCATAGCAGGCCGAGCCATAGCTTATTTAAACGTATGTCATTATGCTAGATGAGTTATTTCAATACAACAAGTTTAATTCAAAGTATAATTGGATATAAATAAGGATACGTTCGTAATGTTCAACGTAGAACAGTACAATATCGTTGAAATCAGTTGAATATTTCAAAAATAACGAAAACGCACGCCTCAAGCATAGATTATGAAATACTTTCCAATACATTAAGAGGATTCATAAAGAGATTTCATAAAGAGACTTCACTGTTTAATAAGGTGAAAGATGTCTAAATAAACCATGTGGAAAACGCATGATACATTTGATAATCCAACTTCAGTAATTACCATCAACAGTCAGAAAAATATCGGAATTTGTTTGTGCAGTGCTGTATATGATCTACAGATTAGCATATATACTTACATAGTATGCATACTAAAATTTAGTTAGAAAATGCATAGCACAGTTGAAAATTCAGCGTTTTCTATCAATAAACAGAAATATACTCAAGATCTTGTGTATCCTGTATATCCTGATATATGAAGCCTGATCTATAAAATTTATACACACCAAGTAATATGTAAAAAATTAGTTAAATTTAAATCGCATACCACAAGTGAAAATGCACTTACAGCAATTCATTATTCTCACACAGTACTAGAACCGAATTAATGTCCCGGTAAATGAACCATGAATAATGTGCTCATCATATTTTATAGTAAGTATCTTATAGTACACCGTAGTGATATACAGGGTGGCCCAAAAGCCCCCGACACATTTTAAAATTTAATATATATATATAATCAAGTTATTTAATCAAGTGGTACAGGGGTACGATTTGGACTAAAATGCTTCTCACAATGATAAGGTTGAAAAGGTCTCTTGGAGAGAATAAAACAATTAGTCTCAAACATTGTCCATAGATGGTGCTGTGCCTTATATTATCAGAAAGAATAAAAAACTCAAGACATTTAGTTGCAGATCATTTATTTTGTGCAATCCATTATATTTCAGTGTGTGCGCCCACAAAAATAAATGCTCTGTACCTTACCTGCTAATGCTCTGTAATTGCTTGTGTCAAAATAAATATTCTGTACCTGATTTTCTAGAGTTTCTGATGCTCTTTCCTGATAAGTTAAGGTACAGCGCTATCTATGGGTGTAGTGGAACTAATATTTTATTCGCTTCAAGAAAATGAAGCATTTTCGTTTAAATCGCATACCCATAAGACAATTATTTGATTTTATATTAAATTTTAAAATGAGTCAGGGGTGGGCCTGGGGGGAGGTGTTCTTTTGTATCGTTATCATTTTTGATCCAACCATTTTTTTTGGTAACTTTTTCTTTACATCTTATTTTTTTCAGTCTTATCTATTTTTACGAAAATACAAAAGTTATTATTAAAATCATTAAATGATTATAAAATCATTTCAATCCAAAATATGGAATATCGCAACATTCGCCATTGCTATTCTTCTGCCATATGCGTATATAAATCGTTTTTAGAGAAACCAGGTTCCAAATTATATTTGTTATTTTTACTAGTACAAAAAATCGGAAAGAATGTTGTCCACCTGTTTACTTTATAAGAAGTTCTGCTTACCCGTAAGGGGGTCAAGTGCAATATTACAGTTGAGTGTATTTTGCAACAAAAAGCTATTATTAAATACTTTTAACTAGTAAGTATTCTTTTAAAGTGTTATGGTATAAAGTAATTTCATATAATAGTGATATTTTATTAAATACTCTTCATTTAAATCAGTAAAGTAAGCAAATAATAAATGTATAACGATATCTGTATATCATTGCAAACGTATAAAGCGAAAAAAGAGAGAAAACTAGAAAAAGGGAATTCTACTTTTTCAGAATTTAATGTCGCCCCCGATGAAAAAAAAAAATATATACGCATATAAATATAGATAGTTCAAAACATATTTCAGTTTTAAGATTTAAAACACACACTTTTATTTTACATAAAATGATGTCATCCGCATATGCTGAAAATTCTACATTTACAATCCAGCCTTAAACAATATCTACGGGAAAGTATGCATAGGGCGTCACTATCGCAGAATATTACACAATTCCAAAAAAAAAAGAGATGTCATTCAAGAAACTCGACCCAAAAAATAGGCTATCTAATGATTCATATGCCTTCATTTGTTTGTAACATTAATATAGATACTTAAAATTAAATATAGTTAATAACAGCTCCTTGTTTTATCAGAAAAAATTCATTTATATTTTTTGAAAATAGCACTTATTATTTTTTTTCTAGTTATTACGGGAAAATAGCAACAAAAAGATATAATAAGGTACTATTTTTCCAACTATTTTTCCTTTACTTTACAGAAATGAAGTACTTCAATTGCCAACATTAAAAAAATCTCGTTAAAAACTACAAAAAAATTAATACCTCAAAAATAAATTGAGATGCAGTTTTCAAACAAATTGCATTTAAAAGTACTCCCCCCCCCCCCTATACGACGGTATAAAAATTGAAAATGTGCGATGCTTAGAAGTTTAAAAAATTGCAGTAGAGACTACCCCGTACAATGATACATCTGCTTTGTTTTACGGCTGGCTTATATAACGGAAGCGTTATTTTTTAGAGATGATACTTTAATTGCTGGCCGAAATAAATAGCATATCGGAGGCTAAAAACTGAAAAAATAAAAAGAAACTTTTAGACACTGATAATGATATAAGGAGCAGGGCGGGGGGGCGGGCCGAGGAATGATAAGGTATGATATCGTAAAAGGGGGGGGGGACGGTGTCTAAAATTGCCAAAATATTAATAACGTTATATGTATAGATCCTAGACCGTAGTATAACGAAGTTCTTTTGAATGTCCCTATAAACAAACTACAAATGCTACACACTTTATTTTCAATACAAAACATGCAATATGCAAACCTCAATAAAAATTGAAATCAGAGTATATTTACGAGAGTTAGAGTACGGAAAGACAGACAGACGCGGCAAATAGATAAAGCGAATTCATAAACACTTTTCAACTATGTTGGAAAGTGTTAAAAAGGGAGATTCTAAAATTAAAATCAGTATTACAATAAAACATACTAAACTGCCATTCTTACAAGACTATTTAATTCATATTACATTTCGTTATTAACATGACACTCGACTAACATTCAATTTTATATTACCCTAGCATTCTTAAATATTAGAAAACATTTTGTTCATTTGTAACGTATAAATTGTAAGTACCCGTTGCTGTTATGCATTTCTGTAAATGATATTAGATATATTAATTACAACAAATCATGGATGACAAATCAATCATTGGAATTATAGAAAGGTTCATTGTTCTAAGCATACTCCTAATTGGCGATTCTTTAACCTCAATGCTAACAGAAATGTCAAATGAAACCGAACATTAGATTGTTATATATTTACGACTTTTCATACGATCGAAAGTTCAGGAATAATAGAAGAACACGGGTTTTATCTTTTGGATAAGAAACTCCGACAATGAATCCCGGTCATCGATGTTTTAATAAGCCAGGCAATTAGAGATAATAAAAATAGAAATGAAACTTTCATATTTAATTCTGTGATAAACAGGTAGCATAAAAAATAGAGAAAACCAGCAATGACTGAAGAATCTAATTTTAGATATATTATTAGGAGAGATCGACCGAAAATTCGGCCTCAAAATTTGAGTTTCGGCGAAAATTCTGCCGGAAATTCGGCCGGACCGAAACTATCTGTATTCCAGAAATCTCGTTTCTTTCTTCGGAAATTTTCAACATTATTCATTGATTTGAGCTGTATTAGCTCAAATGAGACCTCTTTATTTATTGCTATGAACTTCACTGCTTATAATTATCAGTCATGACTGACACAAGACGTGGGTGCAAATTATAAAGCAAACAATCCATATATATATATGACTGAACTTTGAAGAAGATTTTTCATGTGTTGATTAAAAATTGCAGATTTTACAGTAATAGAAAATTTTTAGTTTGAAACCGCAGAAGTGTTTCGAATACTCTTCGAGAAAGTTCTAATATAACAGATGATCATTCGCAAAAATCATTATAAAAGATAAATCGAGGTATGTATACCCAAAACATGTTTTAATTAAATGAAATTCGTACAATTAGAAAATCTTTCTGAGTCGCTGATGAATTAAATACATTTTATTTTATATGAAAGTAAAAAGTTTTGATCAAAGGCACAGAAAGCCAACTTGAGAAACACGTATAATTAATAAGTATGTATATTTAATAAACACGTATAATTTATAAGTATGTATATTTAATAAACACGTATAATTAATAAGTATGTATATTTAATAAACACGTATAATTAATAAATAATTATGTATATTTATGTATGAATTACTTAAAGTTTTTTTTTACATTTTCGTCTTCGGCCGAAAATAGGAAGATTACCGAAATTCGGTTTCGGTCGATCCTTAACCGTTTGAGTGCGCGCGCTTGTCTTGTTATGTGCCAAAATTGCGGGAAGCGCAACAGCGCTCCTCTTGTTCTATTCTAAAATTGCAGAGAAGGTGATAACGCTCCTTTTTGTTGTCTCAGTTTGATGTGCATTTAAGATGGTTGCACTAGCGAAGTGTACGATTTCTGTGTATATCGTCGGCTTACAAGTAATTTATATATATATATATATATATATATATATATGAAAGGATAAGAATCCTTTCAAAATTCAAATTAAATTTCAAAAATTTAAATTAAAATCCGAAGTCTCTTTCTTCACAGATCCCGGGAATTGTGCGGGTCATGACCACATATCAATCAAAAGATAATCAACCAATTAAAAAAATGTCCCTCCCAAGTTTACAACTGAAACTCTGGTGGAAAATATAACAAGCCCCAAGATATTAGCTAATGCGCGGTCGAAAAAGATGAGATTTTGCACATTTGAGAAGCGTGCTAAAACCCATGGTCATGTAACTCCGGAAATTGACGTAAATGGGTCGAGGGACTTCCGGATCGGACTCGCGAATCGGTTTGTAAGACAGAGCAGCGAAATAAATGAGCTCAATCCACCAAGAGGTTCCGGAGTCAAATTATTATCCCCAAGTTATACGCATATATACCCAAACACATTTCGCATTTTTAGCATAAATACACAAGATTTGTTCCGCACTCAAACGGTTAATTATTAGTTTCAAATTATCATTAAACAAATTCAGAACAACAAATAGAGAAGGTAGCGTATACAAAATATTTCTCAAAATGAGACATCGATTTTAATAAGCAATATAAAACACAACCAAAGATGGAATAATGCAAAGTTTAAAAACAAATGTACCGTGCGTGGAGAGGATTATAAATTGTGAAAATTTACACATTTTTCTTTTAAAATACTAGTAGATCCGTGCAAGGTTTCCGCACTGCAATTTTTTGTGTTTATTTGCCCACATATTTAATTATTTGGAATTTTTAATCAAACAAGCGTTTTAAAAAATGCGATAGATAAAGTTTAAAAAACCAAAAAAAAAAAACAAAAAAAAAAAAACCCCACGAAAACTTATTTAACCTTTAATTGCTGTGAAGAATTTAACTACTGTGAAGCTGTGAGAATTTAACTACTGTGAGACCGCTCGATCGAAATATGGATCGGAATAAATGGCACGATTAACTCATAGGATGGTGTTAAAATTCACCTATTCAAAAGCCTCTGGCGATAGTACTAGAATTCAAAAATGAAACAAAATTTCAGTAATGTCTGTAGTGGAACTGAAAGTTGGAAGTCAAACTATGAAAATAGAAAAAAATCAGCGGTCTGTAAGACCGCTAACATCAGTTAAGGGTTAACTATGCTGAAACAAGCAAGAAAGCGGATATAGCAAAAAAAGGGTGGACAAATTTTTCTATCAGTACAATCGAGGTAAATTCTTATAATTTAAACACGTTTTAAAAGCTATTTATTCAATGAAAAAAAAATATGTATTGGATCATTCGGAAAATCGTGTCCGTTTGGGGAAATCAATTCGTACCAGAAAATTCTGCCCGGTAATTATTAGACATTAAATATCGGAATCAATGTCAAATAATTAAATGATAGAATTTTCCGGTACGAATTGATTTTCCCAAACGGACACGACTTTTCGAACGACCCAATAGTTGCACGGATGATTTTTTATTTTCTTTTCGTAACTTAGAAAATATAAAAACAAATTTAAATTACCACTGTTCAGTCCAAGTTTACTAAATCAGAAAAGAGAATGGAAGGCAGTTTGCTAAAGGTGTGAATAAAAATATATCCGATAGTCGAAAAAGTAAAAAATAACCTGGTTAGAGATCGACCTCGGCTATCCTATGCAAAATCATTTAAAAATATATTAAAACCAGGGTTGCAAAAAAGCCGGATAAAACTAAAAAAGAAAGCCACGCCTGTGGCTTTTATTGGTTTTAACCGGCTTTTTATTTGGCCAAAATTGGCCTTTTTTGGCCAAAATTGGCTTTTATACAGTGCAGCATTTTAATTATAAATGACACATTTTTATGTGTTTTTCAATTAGTTTTAAAGACATTTAATTGAGGTAGAACTCAATATAACCCAATTTTTCAATAATGAAGGCATTAATATTGGAATAAAAGGTCATACCAATTGCTTTCTCTGGTTTTAACGGACCTTAACCCTTTTTTTTTTTCATTTTTACTGCTTTATATAATTAAAAAGGACAATGGTTGCTTAGTTATATATTTTATTAAGTAATTTTAAGGGATATTAATATACAAGTCTTATTTTATTTCTCATAAACATTTATTTAAAATCACACATAAAGTCATTTAATAAAAACATTATTTCTTTCTATTAAAACAGTATTATGAATAACATATGCATTAATTTATGCATGAATATGCACTATTTTTAATAGCAACTAGCTTTTCAAAATTCTAATTCAACAAGTTTTATTTGGAGAATTTTCTTTTTAATTGTTCTCTTTATTTTATGCACTTACATGTACTAAAATTTCCTCAAATGTGATAATCCTACCTAATTTCTCTTTCAACATTGTTCATTCTACGATTTTAATCTGTCCGTGTGGGCATATCTGGAATAAGTTACATAACAGCTTAGTAGCAGAAAAACTTTTTACATATCATCTTTATAAGTTAGAATATCAATTGCTTATTACTGGGTGTTCTCAAGTATTATATAAGATAATTTCAGTTATTAAATACAGATATGCAATTTAGTTTTAATTAATTTTAAAAGTAAATATCAGTATGTAAGAATGTTTCTATTTTTATATATGACATTTTCTTATTCTTTCATATAAATCTTTAAAATGTGTGGTATGTGTAGAGCTATAATAAAGAATTACTAATCAATATTTTAGAGTCTAATTTAATGTATTCTTCTGAATATTTATAATTTTTTTCTGACACAATGCCTTCACAGTTGCATCCTAGCAGTTATAAGGACTTATTTATTTGACAAAAATTAATAGAAGTTTTTATATTCTTTTAAGTAGAAAATATTTATAAGTGTATTAAAAATTAATTAATCCAAATTTTATATTATCTATAAACCACCTTTTTGAAAAATAAAAGCCGGCTTTTTTTGGTCTGGTTAAAAGTCGGCAACCCTGATTAAAACACAAGCCAGCAATTTGAAAATAACGCTCCTATAGACTTAATATTAGCTTGCGCCTGTTTCCCCGTCACTAGTGTTCACGATTACAAATTCAAGTCGAAGTGAACCCCACCGCTTTTCATTTTAATGAATGCTTTTAACGTGCATGTTAGATTTGATATTCCGTTTCAAGGAAAGTTTACGATAACGACATACAAAAATTACGGAAATACCAAAAAGGAAATGTAAAAGTATCTATTTTAACATTTGTAAATGACAATATAGAAGATAGAATAAATACTGTTTAGAATAAACAGAAAATGAATAAAGTGAGATGGTTTACTGCATATTGATACTGCTATACGAATTTTTTAAAACTTTTAAATTTATATTCTACACAAGCGCTCGCATAAATTATAATAAATCATGGTAAAGATGCATTTTTGTGGTCGTAAGTATTTTTTTGCTGCATTAAATTTTTAGAGTTGCCATTCAGGTATTCTCACAAGGAAAAAGTCGCAATAGGAAAAACTAATAGAATAATTATATAGCATTCCAGATAGAAATATACATTTTCAATGAAATCCATTCAACATGTTTTTGAACAAAAAGGAAAATCAGCCAAAGTTACTTTTCCTATAGTTTTTTAATTAATAAAATTGATCTCTTAATGGAATTTGGTATTAAAAGTTTTTTTTTTTTTTAATTGTGAAACATACTATAAACTAGACTTTTGAATTATACATAAGAGAAATTATGACGAAAGAAGTAAAACTAGAAAACAGGAATTCTGCTTTTTCAGAATTTAGTGTCGCCCTCAATGAAAAAAAAATTATATGTATCTAAATATAGATCAGTTTTACAACTTAAAACACACGCTTTTATTTTATATAAAACGATGTTATCCGCATCCGCTGAAGAATTCCTCATTTACGATCCATTCTTAAACAACATCTTACAGTAAAGTATGCATAGGACGTCACTATCTCAGAATAATAAACAAATCCAGCGAAAAGAAATCAGCAAGAAATTCGACAAAAGAAAAAAAAAAAATCAGCTATCTAATGATTCATACGCCTTCATTTGTTTGCAATATTAATAAAGATACTTAAAATTAAATTTAGTTTATTATAGCTCCATGTTTTATCAGAAATCATTCATTTTTCAAAATATCACGTATTTTAATTAAATTTTTTTCAGTTTTTATGGGAAATTGGCAACAAAAAGATATAATTGCTATTTTCAAGTACTTTTTCTTTACTTTCTACAGAAATGGAGTACTTGAGTTGCCAAAATTAAAACAAATGGCACTAAAAACTACAAAAATAGTATCTCAAGAATAAATTGAGATGCAGTTTTCAAACAAATTACATTAAAAAGTACTTTTTCCCAATACGACGGTTTAAAAATTGAAAATGTGCGATGCTTAGAAATAAAAAAAAAATGCAGTAGAGATTATTCTGCACATGTACTTTGTTTTACGGCTGGCTTATACAATGGAACGTTATTTTTTTTTTAGACGACACTTTACGGCTGGGAGAAATAAATAGCATTCCAGGGGCTAATAGCGATCGATATTGATGTTATGTTTATTATACGACTTATAGCTTTTCATTTCAAAATCCTTAGGTTTAAAGCTAGAAAATTTAAATAGAAAGAAAAACTAATCGTTTTGCGCGTAGATAAAATAAACATTAAGCTTGTTGATTAGCGTCTATCGGGAGTGTTAGGCATACTTAGCATAAACGGCTGAAAATACAGAAGCTTACATTTAAAGTGTGCAATATATTACGTACAAATTTTCCTGATTACTTATTTCTACTTAAAACGGGATCCAGCAAAGAGAAGGGCAGGGCAGGGCAGGGGCATTGTTCTTTCCTAGATTTTAAAATTTAATTTTCTTAATCTCTGATGATTTTGAAAAACAAAAATAGTGAAATTTATTCATACAAAGAGATTTAACAGAATTAAACATTAAGAGAAAAGGGACAACTATTTCAACTATCTATTGTGGAAAAAACAATAATAGACCATACAAACTTACTTTTGGATTTTTGATACTCGTTAGCCCCCCGGTATATTTCTTTCTCCCAGCTTATTTTGTGTCGTCCTCAAGAAATAACGTTACGTTGAAGCCAGCCGTAAAATAAAGCAGTTATATAACTGTACGATTAAATACTTTATAGCAATTTTTTAAACTTCTAAGCATCACACATTTTCAATTTTTATACCGTCGTATTGGGAAAAACAGTACTTTTAAATGCAATTTGTTTGAAAATTGCATCTCCATTTATTTTTGAGATATTAATTTTTTTGTAGTTTTTAGCGACATTTGTTTAATTTTGGCAACATGTAATCCATTTATGTAGAAAGTTAAGAGAAAATAGTTGAAAAATAGTAATTATATATATATCTTTTTGTTGCCATTTTCTCATAACAACCGAAAAAAAAAAATTACGCGTTATTTAGAAAAATATAAATGAATGATTTCTGATAAAAATGGAGCTATTATAAACTAAATTTAATTTTAAGTACCTGTATTAATATTACAAACAAATGAAGGCCTATGAATCAAGATAGCCGATTTTTTTTGGATAGAGCTTCTTGCTGATTTCTTTTAGCTGGATTTGTCTATTATTCTCAGATAGTGACGTTCTATGCATACTTTAGTGTAGATGTTGTTTAAGACTGGATCGTAAATGAGGAATTCTTCAGCGGATTCGGATGACGTCGTTTTCCATAAAAAGAAATCGTGTGTTTTAAGTCTTAAAACTGAACTACTGTAGAGTCCCGATTATCAGAGTTTCCGCTTTAACCGAGTTAATTTCTTCTGATGGACTGATGGCTTCTATTATGAAACAGCTATTATAAATTAAGTGTTAGGTGAAGATAAAAGAGCAGCCGTAAAAACTTAGAACTCTGATTTTCTGGTCAGATTAGGGAGAAAAAAATGGGCCATAATTAAATATATATGTAGACCCCCCCCCCCTCCATTCTGACCAGGAAATCAGAGTTCTAACTTTTTACAACTGCTCTTTCATCTTCATTTACAATAGCTTTTTCATAATAGAAGACATCAGTCCATCAGAAGAAAATGATCCATTCCAAAGGTATAAATTCGGGACTCTACTGTATCTATATTTATAGATATATATATTTGTTTTCATTGGGGGCGACACTAAATTATGTAAGGGCAGAATTCTTGTTTTTTAGTTTTCTAGTTTAATGTTTATTTTTTTTATATTGATATCTTAAAATTTACCTGCACGGGAAGTTCTGATAATTTTTTTTTTTTAAGTTTAGCTTATTTCACGTTTGCATTCTTCATTAAAAAAACTTGGGTTGGGTCATTCTCAGGTAAAGGGAAATTTTGTATTTGAAAAAACGGTTAAATTCTATTATTTTAGTCCGTGAATTTTAGTTCAAATTACACCATATATTAAAATAATGGGATTTTTTAAAAAAGAAAAGCAATGAAATTTTTAAAATATCTAAAATGGTAATTACTATGTCCCTGAAATCAAATATAATATGCCTTTATAATGAATACGGTAATGATATATTTAATGTTAAACCTATTTTAGAGTTGTTAACTATAACAATTAAAAGCTTATAGGGTACTTATTCTGAAAGAAATTCTAAACCTACTTTAGGATTAATTGTAAACAACAAGTACGGCTAATCAGTGTATACAATATATTCAAAAATCTACAATTAAAATCAAATACTATTCACAATAATAAAATACAAATTACTACTGTGAGTAGTATGTGATTTTAATTGTAGATTTTTAAATATATTATAGACACTGATTAGCCGTACTTGTTGTTTATTTACTGTAACACAGTGTAATGAGTCCTTTTAGTAGTACTGAATATGCATTTCAGCAATAAAGAACTTGTTAATGACGCACATTAAATGCACTGATTGTAATTTTAGAACAAACTGGAGTAGTTTTTGCATAGTTAATAAAAAACAGACATTACTGCTCGTCAGAACATGTGGAACTGTACAATCTAAGAACGCTTCCATATAAAAAGGACATCTAACGGTAATGAGAGCCAACGCTAGAGACAAATTTTAAATAAGTGTTTTTTTTTTTTACAAAAAAATAAAAAAATAAACACTAGTTAGTTGAGTTGATTTATTCATAGTTGAGTTGATTTATTCACATTTTATAGCCAAGGACATAAAATGTCTCTTTATCTGAGGATGACCAATCTACGTAGCGGAATGCAGCCATATCGGGTCCAAAATCTTGCCCCTTCCCGAATTTTGTTCTTCTTGCGCCTATGCTATTTTGCAAAGAGAACAAACAGAATAATAACAAGTAGGAAATTGCATGTCAAACGTGGCAAATGAGGTGCGTTCGTACTGTAACTAGTTTTATATAAATATTGTTTGCACTGCATATTGTACTGAATGTATATTTTAGTGCACTTAACCCGGGAGAACTCGCTAGTGAGAATGCCCAATTGCTTTTCTTTTACTTTACATTCATATAATATCAACTTTTTAGGCTTAGTACTTTTTTGGCTTAGTACTTTTATTCACAACATTGGTAAAATAATTGAAAAACATTTTGAAATTTTAATTAAAATGAAAAATGATTTAAATAAGAGTCTTAAAAAAGTACGACTGTGAGAGAAAATCTCATGCAGCGAGTTCTCCCGGGTTAAGTGTATATCAATTTCATTCTGTTCGAAAGGCTGTAACATCATTAAAATGCACTTGAAATAATTTTTTTCAAATTGGCCGTAATGTAAAGGAAAACTTTTGACTGTCCCTGTAAGTAAACTATACATCGGATTTTCATAAAATTTGAAATGAGTCGACAAAATGTTGCAACAATTGTAGATTTAAAATTTCAAACGATTCGTCGGGTAGTTTTTGCGCTGTTATATGCGGACGGACAGACTGAACGGCGACTATAGGTGCTACGTATTTATATAATTACGAACGCACCTAAAAAGAAATAGCAACTGATAAGAGAACAGAAAATAATTTAATTCGTCTGCGCTGTCTCGAGTTTTATAAGAGATATATTTGAAAATATTTCAAGGAAAGTCTGCAATATGGGTTTATTTTATACCGATGATTGCAATTTTGTTCTCTAAAAAATGAAGTTAGTGTGCTGTGTCATTTTAAAAGCAGGTCCGACACGCGGCTGTCGAGTACCATGAATTCTCTAATTCATTGTACTTTCAGGCCAGTTTTCTCCGCGGGTCGTAATTTTAAAACTCCTGGTGTCTGAATAATAACATGTATTTATTAATACTGACAATTATGGGATAATCTGCTACACAAAATTATGTTATCCATGATTTGTCAACAGAAAGAATGAAAATTCGGTTTCCCTTTAACAGCAACAACTCAACTCTATTCTTCCAAGAGATGCTCGGAGATCATTTTTTTTTTTTTCCTCCGCGGATTAACAAACGCTTCTTCATCCTTCAAACGAGTTGGAGAAAAAAAAATCACTTTGCTTCAGTTAATAACGCGTCAATGTTCTTTTCCTTCACAAAGTAAGTGACCCGCGAAAGGCAGTATTTTGCTTTTAAGTGTTCATAAAACGATGTTCCTCAAAAAAGATCTTTCTTTTATTGTTTGATCAGCTGAGATGTATCGAGAGAGTAAATAAATCGGACCCAGCAGGAAGAAGGAACTCGCAAAATTCCACTAAGAAAAAATGACAGGAAGAAAGAAATATGAGTGGATACATAGTCTTCAAGGAATTTGTCCTTTCAAGGTCAAAATGGTTCCAGAAGAGGCGTTGACAGTATCAATTATTTTTAGAAATTTCACGATTGGAACTCAATATCCCCGATGATATCGCATGTACTCTAATCTAAATCGCAATCTGGCATTTAGGAGTTTTTGACGACAAAAATTAGGACATCTTTGGATTTAGTGAAACTAGCAGGGTAAGATACTTATACACGTCCTACTGTTTTTACACTAAAATATACTTAAAAAAATTAGTAATAAAAATAATAGAAAAACCTCTGCATTGACCTGAGTTGCCGATTCCATGTAATAGAAGAAAAGAAAAAAAAATCATGATAACCATAGATATAATAGGAAACATGTCAATGTTTTACTTTCAATATCTTCCATAATACAGTCGGACCTCTATTTAACGAAGTCGCTAAATCCTGAAAAAAAGTTCGTTATATGGAAAATTCGTTGAATAGAGAGTCACCTTTTAAAATACTTTAAACTACATAAGTTCATAAACACTAAATATAATTAAAAAAAGTAATTAGTCACATGTTTTTTATAAATTATATCTACTTGTTTTATTTATTTTACCCACCAAAAAGAAATCTGCAAGGGAAATAAGAATGAAATAAAACATTGTCTGGAAATACATTAAAATCACGATTTTTTATTATGATTGATAAGCTGTTTGGACAAATACAACAATACAAATTTTAAAACAGTATTCTTTTCCTTCACGCCTTTATCCACCTCATCAAGAATATTTTTTTTTCTTTGATGCTCAAGCACTTTCGCTTTGACCTTTTCGAGCTACAAGAACCGAAATTACCAACATGATCAACAATCTAGAAAACGGGAAACTATAGTTTAAGCACACCGAACAGCTCCATTGAGGGTTAAAAGGGGATATTGAAGGTTTGCACTTCTTGGATGGAAAGCAAAGAATCACATCGATTTTACTGCTCTCGGTGAGTTAGGTGCCTGGTAATACCTGTTCATGGTCATTGATCACCATAAAATGTGTTAAAAGAAAGAATAAGTTTGAAATGTCCAGTAATATTTTAAGAAATAGGGAGAAAAAAAAATTTAGATCCCAAGGAAAAGTTCGTTAAATAGAGAATGCACTTCGCTATTTGGAGGTTATTTTGCGAAGAAATTTGCAAAATGTTCTTGGTTCCAAGTAAAAGTTCGCAAAATAAAGAAATTCGCAAATCAGAGGTTCGTTAAATAGAGGTCCGACTGTAATTAGCTTTGTTCAGTAACCAACGTTCTTTAATAATCATTTTTCAGTTTATGCCCACAAATCACTTCACAATTATAACTGAAAAAATGTCAAACTAATATATTTCATGAGAAAATTATCATATACATAATTACTTACACATAAACGAAAGAACTTGAAAGCCACACTATAAATTCCTATCAATATTTAAAACAATATCCTGGATGTGTGCATAAAGATGGGTTATCTTAACAGATGAAGAGTTTTATAGTAAGTTTAGGACCCGCTCAGCGTTTTCCGGGCCCGTAATAATAAACTTCAAATTTGTATATATCTTTTATCCGATTTTGTAAGAATATATATTTTTAAATCTTTGAGGGGCAAACTATAATGTCTCTAATATTGAATTCTTACCGGAATAATCGAAAAATTTTATTTTAAAATAAGGAAAAGCAATTTTTCAACATCCCCCCCCCCCCCCCAAAGTAAAAAATATAAAATTTAGTTAAAAGTTTCTGGTGCGAATCTTGTTTAAATTAGGTGGGATATAATATATCCCACCGCACCTCAAGTTGTTAAATGAAAATATTTCCGAACGAATCTCATATCGGGGCTTCCGCGATATTTACATTTTTTAAAAGCCAAGTGCGTTGTTTTAATAAAGTGAAATGTAACGCTGGAAAGAAGACTTCTTTTCACATCAGGTCATTTAATACTTAAAAATATATAAAAATAGTACTTATCGTACAAATACTTGAAAATAGCAATCAGTTATAGGGTGAAAACCTCAGTTATTGCCTCCTAACCAGTAACTGACACTTCAACAAAAATGTAACTCAAATAAGCATTTTCTTGTAAAATTCTACAAAGTAATGTCCTTCAGTGGTAAATTATCTGTCTTAACGTCTTGAGGGGCGGTCACCCAATTTAATCAAGATTGGCACCAGAAAGTTTTTATTATATGTTACTTTTATAACTTTGGTGGAATACAGTTGTAAAATTGCTTTTCTTATTTTGAAATAAATTTTTTCGAAAATTCCGGTGTGAATTCAACATTACAGAAACACAATTACTTGCCCCTGAAAGGGCTAACTGTTATAAATTATGCGTCAGTCATTGGTCTTTCAAAATAGCGATGATGTCAGTTACTGGAGTTATTGCCCATATTTATGAAAAAAAAATTAAATAACAATAAGTATAATTTTTCAAACTTTTGTCAACAATAATTTCTTAAAGTAATTCTACTATACTTTAAAAAATAAAGATAAATATAAATTATATTTAAACTTTGTGATTTGAAAAAGAAAGGATCCTTAAGGTGTCAGTTATTAAGGAGGAGGGGGGGGGGTCACCCTAAATATAATAGTTTTGAAGCCTGTGTACGAAATTCGAGGAAAAAAAAATATTGGAATTTAGTTGTAAAAAGGCTGCATTTTTTTTTCTTCCAGCGGGACGCTTAATATTATATTGCGTCATTTAATATTAAAAACAAAATAGTTCTTATCGTCCAAACGCTTTGAAATTTTTATGAGTTACATATGTAATTTTTTAGAAGCCTGTATATAATTGTCGTGGGAAAATATGCATATACAGTAGTAAAAACATGACCAAAAGCCTGAGGAAAAAAAAATAATAAGATTTTATTATTTTATAGTCCGAATGTTACGAGATTTTTTATACGTGATGTAAATCGAGTATACAAAGACCGTTTAAAAAGATTATGTTACAATACCGATATTTAGACATCTTCAGCGCAGAAAGAAAAAAAAAAAAAAAAAAAAAAAAGGAGGCGCGAAATGACTTACAGCCGCGATTTTTTTGAAAGGGTTACTATTCGTATTTTTGAAAACGAATTGTACCTCGTAGAGATTAAAGTATACAGGTTAAGTATATTTCTTTTTTATCTCTAAAATGGATTCCAATGAGAGTTTCGAAAAAAAGGGGGGTGGGAAGTGGGATAACTTTTTTCAACAAGTTTTTGAAATGGTTAATTCGTATTTTTTCATACACTGAGGGCGTTCAACAATAAAAAGTACGAAATTTAAGAATATGCTTTTAGTTTGTTCGCATTTCGAACGGTGTGCGTTTGGAAAGATGGGTTTCCGCTTACTCACTTTCAGATCTTCCCAACTTCGAATTTTCCGTAATGTCGTTCCGTCTACCACGATGGGAGATTTTGTTCCATTTTGCAATATTCATTATAGCTTTTAATTAACATCTCGGTTAATTAACAAAATATGAAATATCTGAGCCTCAGGCCCTGCCTTGGACTATATCCTCATCGAAATTTTCAGGCCTACTTTCGTTAGATTTTCAGAGGCATTGCACACACACCCACAAACTTATTTAGTTTGAATAATGAACTTTGATACACGATTCGGAGTCCATTCTTGCCCAGTATAGGTGAGATATATTATTATTAGATAAAGGCTTTTATAAACCATCGGAGAAGCATATTTTTATTATTAAACAAAACCAAATCCGAAAATCAAGGTGATCTCAGCCAATAACAATTAATTTATTTTTAGTCAAAGCAATTTAGCTTGCAAAATTATTAGAATCTAATAGATGCCAGGGAGTTTAAATAACTCAAAGAAAGAAAAAAAAATCGAAATCTACGAGACAAAAATGTACGTGTGAAGCCACTGAAAAACTTAAAAAATACTGCAAAGAATATGGAGATGGAAACTGGAAAAATATATATATAGAAGGTTTGAGCGAACGGGAAAGTGATTTGGCGTTTGATATCTTCAAGTTTCAGAAGTTATAAATAATCTATCACTATTTCAAAGTCATAAATAAAATAGTGTTTTTTTTAAATAATTTACCCTAAAGTTAATTGGTCATAATTAACCACAATGGTTTATAAATGATTTTTTTTTAATTTAATGTTAAACTGAAAAAATAATTTATAAACCATTGCGGTTAATGACCAATTAGCTTTAGGGTTAAAGTGAAATTAAATTAAAAATTTTTTTTTTCTGTTTTCCTTGAATAAAAGGTATAACTTTTGGATGTTAATGGATGCTGGCATCAGAGTGGTCTACTTGTAAAGAAGATTTAGACGCAGTTAATATTAAATATATATATATATATACATATAAAGAATTATTGGTGTGAGGCGGAAAGACTTATAATTATGCATCCAGATCGAGACATTTTCATATTTAATATTTAAAGTTAATACTCGAGAGCTTTTATATTTGTTATTTAAAAAAAAAAAAAAAAAAAAAAAAAAAAAATTGCAGCATAGCTGCCAATCTTGTGCATTTAAAAAATATATATATATAATTCAGACAAACGTATTTTGAACTAGAAATTTTATTTAATAAATAAAATGAAGTGAATTCACAAGGAAGAAGATTCAAGAAACAAGACTCATTTGATTCAAAAATTTTCTGGTTCAAAATATGTCCATTTTACACGGAAAAATAAATTCTGGAGTTTATCAGTTATGTGGCAGTCTAGAAAAAAAAATTAGAAAAATCTAATCATTCAAATAAGTTACTGATCAGATAAGTTAACTATTCAAATTTTACCGTAGAGCAGAAAAGTACCCAATTAAAAAAAAATTTAAAAAAAAGTTAAATTACTACGTTTTTTTCCCAATAAATTAAAAATGTTAAACTTCTGATATTGCATAATTATTTTAGTGCACTCTAAACTAGCACATGAATTATTGAAACACCGCTTAAATAGAAATAACATTCCGATTTTTAATGATTCATATCAATTACACCGACGGCAATTACATCTACTAAAACGGGGTTTCCCGAACTTTTAGACCGACGTACCACTAAATAGAAGTTCATACTTCCGCGTATCACCAATACAAATTCAAAGCTAATACAGAAAAACCTGTGTAAACGTAAACGGAATATGTCTGAAACGAAATATTTGGTCTTTTGGGCTTCTGTCTGAGCAGATTTTATTGTATTTAACTGCATTATTAAATTGGTACTTATATTGATTGCTTTATATTAACATTCAAATAAAAGGTAGTATCATCACATTTTATTAATATGTACATTAACAAAATACAGTGCTTTGATGTAAAAAAAAGATACAATACTTAATGCATATTGGCGTAAATGGCTGCATATACACTAGGTAATTTATCGCTATTAATATTGAAATAGTGACTTAATTCCCTTGTATTGCTAATGATAAGGGTATGCTTGCTTTATTAAACACAGCTTCCTCATGTCTGCTTGAATCTTAATTTTAGACGCAAGTCAGATTTGATGTTTAGTTTATTCCTGTATTTGTTTTTTATACAAAGAAGTGAAGAGAAAGCACGTAAAGGATAATTTTTGCTAAAAACAGGCAGGAATTTTAGAGCTTTTACGGTTATCAGAGGGTAATCTTTTCTCACCAACCAAAATTCTGTTACATTCATCTTTTTGAATGTGGATTCCTGCAATCCATCGTTATTGCTGAATTTTTTATTTCATTTTACGAACCAGTATCGGACTTTCGCGTACCAGTAAACAGAGTTTCACGTACCTGTATTGGTACGCTTACCATAGTTTGAGAACCCCTGTACTAAAAGGTTTATCTTTTTATTATTTTCTTAAATATCAAAACTATATCTCATTTGAATAAATGAAAGAGATTAAAAATTTAAATAATTAAAAAATGAAAATTAGTTAAATTCAGATTCGATAAATTTTAAAGCTATTTTTTTACAGCTTTATCAAGTTAACATGTGAAAAATTTTTCAAAGAAAACGAATAATAAAAAAAAAGAGTAGGATTACATTTCAAATTATAACATGGCTTCAAAAATTCAAGTACCAAAATTTAGAAGTACACTCAATGATAAAGGAAATATTTGATAATTAGAAAACATTTCCTGAACCATGCAATAAAAAAAAAAGTATTTTTTCAGCGTGTTTCTATTTACAGCCCTGACAAAAATAGCGTGAAAATTACTCCTCTGCAAAATCGTGACACTTTTACTGCTGCCACCACCAAATTCCCAATATTTGCCTACCTGACTATCACTTTCCATAACATCGTATCCACACTGTGCCGTCCAAACCACTGAATAACATCCATAGACTGATCTCTACGGCAGACGATCGTCACACTTGGAATCACATTAGTGTTGCACGACAACCAGAAACCAGTCACCATGGAAACGGATCGTAAAAAGAGAAAAGTTTGTTTTTGTCGGCAGTTGGTTTTTTGGTAATTCATGAATTGGAGCGATAAGTACAATATCTTTAGAGGCAAGGCATGATCTTTTTTTTTTTTTTTTCAATTTTAATTACTTCTGTTTATGTCACTTTACATATTCGATGTGAAAGGAGATAGTTTCAAATCATGTAACTATTTGCAGGAAATTTTAAATGTAATGTAAACGTCTTTGAAAGGGTTTACCGATGCGAAAAAAAAGTTCGGTTATTTGTTATTTTTAGAGACCCCCTCACCCTTTTCTTTTTCTGGTTTTTGTATTGCATGAATAGTTCGCTCTTTCCCACATATATTATTTATAAACTAATAGTCCACAAATCATAGAACGCAAAGTTGAGCACTTGATTTTTAGTTGATTCGATGGCTTTTATTAAACCTGTTTATTAACAAGTTTAAAAGTTAATAATAATAATAATAGTAGTAACACTGCTCAAAAAATAAAAAATTCAAACGATGGTTATAATTCCGGGAAAAGTATCGATTTAGTTCGTAGAAAGTCCTTTATAATTGCATATAGTTTTTGTCAAATAACAGTCATCCACATATTAAAAGTGAAACTTTCTATCAAAAGTTTAATAAAAACACTATAATTTTATGACATCTTTGCGCTAAACATGCCAAAAGAAAAAAAGGAAAATACAAATGTTTAACAATTTTGTATCGATACATTGGTATTGATAAATTATCAAAATTATCTAATCCATGTTAAGGCTGTTACTCAGTCAACTTCCGAATTCCCCTCGCCAATGTTATACCTACGGGCGTACAATTCATTCGTATATTTTAACCCATTTATGCCAAGCGTCCCTTTTTGGAACGCTTCGAATTAATGAATTTTTATAATTTTCTTCTTATTTCTAACATGAAATTGTATAAAATAATTAACTATAAATGTCTTCCTCTGTTTCCGAAAGATGACAGCATATGATGGATATTTATTTGCTTAAATGAAGGCTTTTTTCGGAGTTTATAGATTTTTCAATTTTCAAGATGGCGAAATCTATAAAGTAAGTTTATTTTTGTTTTTTCTACAAAGGATCCAAATAAATAAGTCGTCATCTTGGCTAGTAGACTTCTTTGAAATATGTATTTTTTAAAATTGTGAAATTATATGTTCAAGCCTATTTTTTATGCCTTTTTGTATCGTACAAAATATACGGCGCTAGGTACGAATGGGTACATATTTTTATTACCCATTTAGAGGGCAGTTATTTATGTGAAGTCTTTTTCAAGATGATTAAGAAACAAATTGTTTTTAAGTCTCAAATACGATTATTCTTAGTTTATTCTTACCTCTGTAAATAAATAAATATATTTATTTAGCAGTTCATAAAAATACTAATTATAGCATATAATATATAATTTAGAAGCTTATTTTATATAAATATAGACAAAACATCTAATTATGCGTATTATATTATTACAAATATTATGCATATTCCCATATTTAGTACGTTTACATTTGATCAAATAAATACAAAAAATTTTTAGCGTAATTTTTTTTGGTATTTTTCCAGTTCATTTTGCAACCTTTTAAAGTGATTTTATGAACAAGTTTGAGAAAACAAAAATTCAGGCACAAATGGGTTAAAATTTCTTAAAGAATGCTTATTTTTTTTCCTTAGTTCTCAAAATATTTCTCAAATCTATGCTTAATTTAATGTTAACATTTCACATAAAATCAAGTATATATTTTAGAAATATTTTGCTCCTATACATGATTTTAGCTAACTTCTGCGTTTGTATTGCTGCCAAATAGAAGACAATGGGGACAGTTGTACTGGGCTCTAAGATAAAGGGGACCCCCCCCCATCACGTGGTTATTTCGTATAAACTGCATGTACGTATAGGGAGTGCATTAATGTAAATCTGTAACGGGCTTCGCAACTTCTATGAACGTCTGTGTGGTCTTCCACACAACATGTGTATCTATTGTAAAATTTGAGTATAAAGAGTACGCATTCAGTTAAAATCATAGTGCAAATATTCTCATCCTAAAAAATATAAAAAATGATCACAAACTAAATAATAAATTGGAACGATTCATTTAAGCTAAAATGGTTCATGTTATTAAACAAGTAAAAATTAAATTTAAAAAATCAAAAAACCCGACTGCGTAAAAAAGCGAACTAATTATTTCTCATCAATGTGAAACTATTTTTTATGTTACTTACCTATTTTTTATTTACTTCTATTGATGACTTTTAAGTTGTGTTTAATTGTTAGTTCCTATCTATAAACACTGTTTTGATGAGGCCTATCAATGTCTATGAAGGTTAGAATTGCAGTAAAGTTAGAGATCTCACCTACACAACTTCCCGGTTGTGTAATATTTAAACGGAGCTTCTGACTTAATAGTCAATGAAACATCGTCTTCATTTTGAAAGACCTATCCAATGATATGCTACTCAATGTGTTGCGTAAAAACTTTTTTTCGTCTCTACCGCCATTTTGAATTTATAAAAACAAAACCTAGCATATAACCATCGGACGGTTAAGACGAATCGACCGCATTCATTAAAATCCACCCAGCCGTCGGGATGTTTCGAGGGTATAAAGAAATCCACATTCCCAGATACGCGTGAAACACATAACCCTTCTTGGCAGTCAGGTAATAAAATAGTGAAATTCCAAAATTCAAGTAACTCTACTATTCGGTTTGGGATGTTTCAGACATTTGGGTTGTTGAAGTTTGGTAATGAATTTGGATTCTCCATCGAAATGAGGGGACACGTATTTCATCATTGATTGTGCTTGAAAATGTGCGATGTTTAGAAGTTTAAAAAATTGTAAAAACGAAATTTAATAGTCTGACATTGCCAAATAACGCGGTGTATTCCACGTATCTTTTTTTACAGACCGCTGGAGTCACGTGATGCTCGAATGCACCAATGAAGGTGTGCGAAAAGTGCATCACGTCCCTCTAGCGGTCTGAAAAAAAAAAAGACACGTGGGATGCACCGCAGTAGCCTGCCTTTTTCGTTAGCCGCAGCCAAAATCAAAATGACGTCAGCGTTAAGGACGGACACGTTTGTCCTTTATAATATAGATTAGCCAGCAGTAATAGACTTAGAAATTTTCTGTGGTTTTATTTCATGTAAATTTAATATGCAATATTGGTTAACTGGGGAAAGAAGAAAAAAAAATAGTTTTAATATGTGCCAATCGATTTGCCCCACTTTGAAAAGCAATTATTTGGAGAAAACGTTGATTTTGGAATATAATTATATTAACAAAAAATTGAATATTTTATTTACTTATTCAATCATTTCTATTCTATTGCTTTCAATTCTTTTTCAGAAAAGTTACAATAAAACAAAAAATAAATTTGATTTGAAAGTATTCATGATTGAATTCTGATTGTGCTCCTTAACATTATTCAGCAATAAAATTACTCTGTTCAAAGAAGACTTGTTTCAGTTTCAAAATCAAAGCATTTGTGAAATATCGTTGACCCAATAAATTACCAGTAACAAATTCATACTGATATTAAAAGATATTTATTGAGAATTTATAAAAAGTACACTGCAAATTCGTGAAACACTTTTGCAACACTAACTGAACATAATAATTAACACTTCTAACTAAAATCATTTTCGATTGTTTTGTGAATGTGTCGCGAATGTGCAGTGGCCAGTAAAAAGATTGTGAAAAAAGTGTTGTTAAAATTTACAAGAGGAGAAAATGTGTTTTCAAAGCATTTCAAAACGTTCATTTTTAAAATTGTGTTATAAATGTTTAATAAATAGTATATTTTAAGTGTGTGTGTGTGTGTGTGTGTGTTATTTTAAAGGCAACATGTAGAAAGTGTTTTTGAAAGCGTTTTACATGCGTTGTTTTATAGTGTTCTAAATTGTGTGGTGTTTACAATGTGTTGTTAATTTGGTGACAAAGTGTTGCGCAGCACAACACTATTATAAGAAAATATTTTCTTCAACACTATTTACAATACGATTTCAACACAATTAACAACACTGTTTTTAGATAGCAACACTTTTGCAACATATTAAGAACATTTCTAGATAGCAACACTTTTGCAACATATTAAGAACGCAATCACAACACAAAAAATATTTTGTATATGAAGTTTTCTAATTCACAACACATTAATGTGTTGTTAATTTGGTGACAAAAAGTGTTGTAAAATGTGTTTATTTTTGTTTTTGAGAATTTGCAGTGTACAGTTTATGTTAATTTGCAATTATCTTTGAGTATTTTAAACACTTTCCAACATAGTTGAAAAGGGTTTATGAATTCGGTTTGGTCTGTCTGTCCATGCTCTAACTGGAGTAACCATAGTCAGATTGCCATGAAATTTATGTATGCTATTAGAGTTTACTATGGCATGTTCGGAATTGAAAATGAAGAGTAGCTTTTACGGTAATTTACAGGAACACTCAAAAGAATTCCGTTGCATAACAGCCAATGAGGAAAAATCGTTTGTGGTGTATTTTAATATTACACATTTTTAAACATATTTAAATTTATATATATCATTGAGGTGTACTACAAAGCACTTCGTGTAGAATCTGGTGTGCAAATAACTTATCATTCATTTACAGGGATACACAAAAGTATTTGGCTACAGTATTATTCCTATGAAGAATAATTAATGGAAGTATATTTTCGGTTTTGGTATATGCGTTTTAAAAATGTACCCTTTTTTTTTTGCATATTACTTGGTTGTGTATAAATTCTATAGATCCTATACAGGCCTATACAAAAGATCTCACGTATACGCTTTCATTTACTGAAGGAAATTGCTGAATTGGAAAAATTTCAACTCAGCTATGAGTTTGATTGAACTAACTTTTAGCATACTATGTAATCTACATAAAAATGTATAGATCCTAAACAGGGCTACACAAAAAAATTCTAATATTTTTCAGACTACTGGTAGCCATTGTAGAAATTCGGTTTTAAAATGCGTTATGCTTTTCCGAATTGTTCATTTTGACACCTTTCACCTTAATGAACTATAAAGTTTTATTACAGTATTTTGAATGGGTTGGAAAGTGTTTCACAATCTATGCTGGACGCATGATTTTTCTTTCTTGTTTTTTCACAAAATGGACTTACTCTAATTTAAAAATCAACGGCTCATATAATGAATATATTAGAGATACTCCAAAGGGGATTCTTCTCTTTTACACTGTTTATTTTTTTACGCTTGAATAAGTTTGAAATAAGGATATCGAGTAGAGATGAGACCAGCTTTGGCTGGATTTTTATACCAGCCTCGGGCTCAATGTGAAAAGATTTTTTTATTCACAAATTGAAAAAAAACTTTCTATTTGAGAAATGAGAATGAATTCCAAACTCCTTAAAGTGTTTTACAACCTTTAAAAATCAGTTTGAGGAGAAATTGAATTGTTATAGTTGGGATATAAGGAAAAATAGAGTCCCAATTATCCGAGTTAATATGGACAAAGCTCACCTCGGATAAGCAAAAAAACTCGGATAAACCGGATTTACACAAATTGTCACCAACTAAGGAGATGAAATATAAATTTTCACTTAATTCATTTTTATGGTACTAGCAACATTTCTTTAATGCACATTTCCGTTACTTTTAAGAAAAAAAAGAAAATGAAATTGGAAAAAGCCCTTGATAGTTTTTTGTTTGTTAAATGTCAATTTTGCTGCAGTTTTTTTTTTTTTTTTTTTAACCATTTGGAAATGGTTGTTTTTGGTCGAGGATGGGGCCAAATGGTGCTCGCATTTTATTTTTAACGAAATTCAACGATGTTCTTTACTTTTAGAAGAATTTTTATTTGAATAGGTAATAGAAAGGCATAAAATCGTAAAAAAATGTTTGAATAGGTAATCGAAAGACATAAAATCGTTAAAAATTGAAAAAGTTACAAAATGGGTAGGCGCAAATTATCTGATATGGAAAAATCCAAAGCCAAAGAGCGACGCCGAAATGAAAATCGTCTTGCAAAACAAAAATCGAGGTCTTCAACTTATTATGTAGGCCATGAAAATCGAGGCCTTCAACTGATTATGTAGCCCATGAAAATCGATTACAGAATAAAAGACGAACGCGAAAAAGGAAACAATCTAATGTTTAATCGATTGATAGTAAAAGGCCATGACTTGGGGAGCTCCAATCCACTAGCCACAGAGTTTTACAATCGGTCGATTCTAACCGGGAAAAATTGAGCTCAACGTAGGTAATTTGTCGCAATCCGTGGATGATTCGCTGGAACTGCTTTCGATTTGTAAACTGTTTTTCTTCTCGAAACGGGACTTGAGAGTTTATCGATGAAGGTTTTGGTCGTCTGAAGTTTGATCTTTGCGATCTGTTGTTGAAGATGATGCAACGGAATTTGGTGGACGAAATAAATTCCAAATGGTCGTTGTAATCTATGAAATTACAATTTTGTTTTTGCTGCAATATTACGCTACTGCATAGCTACCAATTTCTAAGATTTTTTTCTTACTACTAAAACTTACTAGCAAATTTTGCCTTATTCAACCGCCGAAATCTAACAATTGTCAATGATTAAATATGGAAAATTTTTTTATTAAATTTTAGAGGCAACAAAACCATACAAATTGGCAGATACGTGATTCTATTAGTATCATGAACATTGCACGTCTAGCCTCTTCTTTCTGCTCAAAGTATTAAATAGTTTTTTCAATCGAAATTATATCTTTGGAATGGGTCATTTTCTTCTGATGGACTGATGCCTTCTATTATTATGAAACAGACATTATAAATGAAGTGTTAGGTGAAGATGAAAGAGCAGCCGTAAAAAGTTAGAACTCTAATTTTCTGGTCAAAAAAATTATGGCCATTTTTTTTTTTCATTCTGACCAGAAAATCAGAGTTCTAACTTTTACGACTGCTCTTTTATCTTTACCTAACACTTCATTTATAATGGCTGTTTCATAATAATTGAAGCCATCAGCCCATCAGAAGAAAATAACACGGTTAGAGCGGAAACTCGGTTAAGAGGGAACCGGATAATCGGGACTCTACTGTATCAAATTCTGAAATTTTGACACTGCCAGTGTTAGTGAAATAAAGAGACCATGGTATATCCGTTGGTCTATACAAGCTTTCTGTTTGAAATCTTTTTCCAGAATAGCTGAAAAATAGAACTCATATCTTTCTTAAAAAGCAGAAAAACCAACGTTTAAAATGCACAAATAATATATGAAAAGCAGCAAACAGCTGTTTCGAATCTACTAGCGAGATTCTTCTTCAGTGCAAAAGGAACAGCGTGCTAGAAAAAGCAAGGCTGAGCAACCTTGCTTTGCAACCTGCAATATTTTCTAGCACGCTGTTCCTTTTGCACTGAAGAAGAATCTCGCTAGTAGATTCGAAACAGCTGTTTGCTGCTTTTCATATATTATTTGTGCATTTTAAACGTTGGTTTTTCTGCTTTTTAATATTGTTGCACAAAGGCTTTATTTGCTATTTTTATCATATCTTTCTGCCATAGTTATTGTACAATATTTTAAAACAACAAGAACGTTTGGAGATTTCTGCCAGTGGTTGGTTATAAATGACAAATTTCCTGTTTTAAACAGATTTTTAGGGACATTAAAATCGGAAATGTTGTCATGATGGAATATTTAGAATTAATACTTATTTCTATATAGGAAGATATTTTTAGATGAGAAAATTAATCTTGAAACCATTTTAAAATGTTAACAATTTTCTATTGTGTCTTTTAGGTATCGGGCTTTGATAACACAAATTTTCAGGCTCCGATTTCAAATTGTCGGGCTTGGTTCAGAAAAGAGAACCCGAACTCATCTCTAATATAGACACGAATGTAAAAATTCGAGAATCAACGCATTACAAATTCTATGTTAATGCAGGCAATATCAACAAAATAAAACATTTCTGGGTACTCAACAGTACAAAAACACAGGAAAAAATAGTATTCATCCAAATACACACAAAATGTTAAAACTCTGCTGCTGTCTATACAGAAATTTTCAGCTTTTAAATTTCTGACATTTTTGTTTACTTATTTTGTATCGTTTAAATTTTGTAAAGGGGACGCTTTAGCGATACAGGTTTTCTTCCCGCCGATCGTGAAATCCCACGTTAACTTATTGGAAAATTTAAATAAGTGACTACACATGATATAACTATTGAGAAACTATTTTCACCATCAGAAATTACTCTTAAAAAAAATTCGGCGACTTTAACTCGGACGGTGATTTTTCAATCCTTTCCAGTATTGAAAATGTACTTATCCTAAAGGAGTGAATTTCAACCAATTTGCGAAGTGGTTATTTTCATTCCTTTTTGATAAGCCATTTTCACTCTTTTTTTTAGAGTAGATTAGCAGGCAAAACGAGTGACTGCACTCCTTATTGATAAGTTATTTTTGCTTCTTTTTTGACAAAAATTATAGGCAAAGCAAGTTATTTCACTCTTATTTTGAAAAATTAATTTTTATTTTGTTTTTTAACATATATTATTCTCCCAGTTTGAAAAATGTCTTACTTTTAAACCTCTATTTTGTTTTAATTTAATCCAGATGCAGAATAAATTTCGTTTTTCATCTCCGAAAGAGAAATAAAAAAAATAGAAAAGGACGATTAGCTCCATGCCAAGACAACATTTTTCTCCTGGTCAATATCCTGAAGTACTTTGTTTTAACTTTATCTTTCTAATAATAATAATTATTATTATTTTTTTGGAATTTCACTTTGTATATAAAATTTTAACGTTATTAGTTTAAATCCGGAAATGTGGATTTCTTTAATTATTTCTTATATTACTTACGCTCGCCAACAAACCAGATTCTAAAAGCACGCTAATTTCATCGGCTTTAAAAAGATTGAATTATAATTTAAAAAAAAAACAGTGGCGATCTCCTTGTAAGCGGGTTTCCATTCATTTTCCTTTGATTGGAGATTTTTAAGGCCAAATCAGCCGGTGTTAAGAGATACAATGGTTGTTTTCATCTTTCATTATAAAAAAAAATAGTTTAAAAATTAGAAAATAAGCTAATGTAAAGTGAATTAGTAAACAGTCTTTGTCTCTCTGTATTTTTTAACAACGCTATAAGAAAGGTCTTTTAAATAAGACATTGGAAATGTATCGTTTTAAATCTGACGTAATTTTCTCGAAAGTTTTATTTCTCTTTGTAACATTCATTTGAAAATATTTTTGTTGTTAGAAAAGAAATATTGTATGTGCTGTCTTAGAATTCACGATAATAGTTGAAAAGATTATCTAAAAATATGAAATAAATGTCTTACAAAATATTAACAAGTTTAAACTGTTTTGCCAACTGTTAATTATTTGGCCAATTTAAATATGACGTAATTTTCTCCATTTACGACTTTTAACGCATAATAATGAATTTATTATTTAAAAATTTTCTTTCTTTTTCAAAATCTACGTGTAAATATACTTTTTATGACGTAATTTTCAATATTCTCTTGCTTTTAATGCGCAATCCTTTAATTCTCGCTTGAAAGTTTTTTTTCTGTTTATAATAGCCTGTAAATAAACTTTTAATCTAAAGGAAATATTCTTCTTTGCGCCGTTTTTAAAATTGGCAACAATTTAAAATAATATACTCTTTTCTAAAATATGTAAAAATTATCTTCCGAAATGCTGGAAATTTGAATTTAAAAATAGAAATAAATCCTCAAAAATGAATTAAAATTAAAAAAATAAATGCAGTCAGCACACCGGGAACTTCTAATACATAAAATGATCTGAAAATGATTAAATTCTTATGTATAGTTTTTGCTCCTATAAAACTTCTTTAACGGAACGATTTTAACAACTTTAACATTAAATCTCTCTTAAAATAAATACTCGATTTGTAAACTGTCTTCATCAGCGTGTTTATCAAACATTTCTCTATAATACCACCGTTTTTCATGTATTTGTGTGCAACAGTTTTCTTAATATTAACGAAGAAAGTAAAAATTCACACGGCAGTGACAGCGTTAGTTCCTTTTTTAAAAAATAGAGAGAATTTCACTCCCCGTTTTTTTTTAAAGAAACGGAAATGTACATGAAAGAAATATTGCTAGTACCATAAAAATTAATGAATTAAGTGAAAATTTATATTTTATCTCCTTAGTTGGTGTCGATTTCTGCAAATCCGATTTATTCGAGTTTTTTGCTTATCCGAGGTGAGTTTGGTCCATATTAACTCAGATAATCGAGACTTTACTGTATTTACATTTGTGGCATTGTAAAAGTTTTAATACTATTTTTAAGTAGCTATTTAATACCTTTTGGCGATAAAAAGAAGAATTGTGGTGCAGACATGTTCATCAATAATTAGATCACGTACAAGTATAGCGTGTTTTCGCGTCAGAAAAAAACAAACATACGAAGAGCTCAGAAGCTCAGATGATAAAAGGTGGTCAGTGACACAATCATTTTCAGAAAATGAGCGGTAAAGTTCCAAATATCTATTTGCGTTTATTGTCAAATGCTTCCTTTATCGATTAAAATACCTGAGTATTACGTTTTTTCAAAAAGTAATTTATCAGACGATAGAAGACCATTGATTATCTTCAATCATATGATTAGATTTTTTTTTTTTTTTGGGGTCACATACCACCTTTATCACCCGTGTTCTTCATGTCATATTGTAATCTGTGCTACAAAAAAAAAAAAAAAAAAAAAAACGCGAATTAACAATTTTATATAAAGGAAGAGTTGACTAAGTAAAAACAAATCTGTTAGGGGAAAAAAAAACTAACCTAAGGGAAACCTTTCGTAGTAACCGAATTCATTCGACGCGCTCACACACTGTTGAGCAGAATTCACGACCTATTATCTAAAAGATTCCTCGTTAACCACATCGAATGGGAGAGTAAAGGCTAAATGAACCAACAATTAGCGAAGATTTAGAATAAATAAAAAAAAAATGACAGAAGTAACTTCAAATTTCTGCTCATAATCCAGCTATATCATGAATTTGTGGAAATAACACATTTGATTAAGTCATAAAATACTGAAGATGAAAAATATATAGTTGTAGATCTTTTTTTCTGTAGATTGTGGATAAAAATATACAGTGTGTTTGCTCATTATTTGGAAAAAAGAGAAAATCTACTTTTGCAGATTTGATTAAATTGCATTTGCCACCAAGTAATTGAAAGGAATCTTCGCAAAATTGCATTTAATGACATATTATACTTGATTCCATCAGAGATCATTTATATGGAATAAAACACGCTATTAGCGATTCATATCACCCCCCTCCCTATTAACCGAATATTTTTAACCTTATAGAATCCAGACAGGAATGCTGCTTCCGATTCGGCATTAATTTCCTGCTGACTGTTGGCCCAAGCACTGCGGAAGAAGCAACTCTGCTAGTGGTAATGACCTTACCTTCTTGCACAGAAAAGAGTTGCAGCTATCCCCTCTTGGCTTATGGAATCCGAGGTCAGAAGACTATCCGCTTTTTGGGCCACTAGCCCCCGGGGGCCCTGTTCAAACGTAGGTCAAACAAAAAGCTAGTGCCAAAGTATTAAAAGGATTACTTCGTGTTTTAGTTTTCCCAATTGTTGAGGACAAATGAAGGGCCGAGTTCAATTGTCTTAGGCGATTCTTTTAACAACAATAATAATAAAATAATAAAAATGATGATTCAGCGAAAATAAAACTATATTTTCATCATAAGATCAATTTTCTTGAATAAAAATTAATTTTATTGGGAGGATAGTACAAGAATTAGATAAGAAAGCTCAGGAAGCGGGGGAGTAATTTTTTTTTTTAATTCACAAAAGAATAAGAGGGAAACAAAGTAAACTAAATCATACAAAACTAACATAAAATCTAATAAAATATGAAAAAACAGCTTCTCGTATCTTACCCCTACGAAAAAAGCGAAAGGGGCTAGGGGGGGGGGGGGAGCTCTGTAATTTCATTTCTCAAGCAAGGAGTCCAAAATAAACTAAACTGCTTTTGCACATCTCTTATAAGCTCTGTAACAAGTATTTCTTTGGATGTTATGAAAATGTTTTATTATATTTAGAAGTGTTTCACATTTTACTTTAAAAGCAATCTAATAAAACGGTAGAAAAGTTGAAAGACAGATTACATCGCACCTTTAACAAGGCAGGGCCGAAACTAAGGGGGGGGCAGAGGGGGCACGTGCCAAGGGCGCCAGAGCGAAGGGGCCCCAAATGAAGGATTATACCTTTGGAATGGATCATTTTCTTCTGATGGACTGATGGCTTCCATTATTATGAAACAGCCATTATAAATGAAGTGTTAGATGAAGATGAAAGAGCAGCCGTAAAAAGTTCAAACTCTGATTTTCTGGTCAGAATGAAAAAAAAAATGGCCATAAATGGTCTTCGTTTATAATGGCTATTTCATAATAATGGAAGCCATCAGTCCATCAGAAGAAAATAACTCGGTTAAAGCGGAAACTCGGTTAAGCAGGACTCTGATAATCGGGAACATACTGTATATTTCATTTTTAAATGATCTTTAGAATATTTTTCTTGGTGTTCAGAGGGTGTGTCATGACCCCATGATCTCCCCCTTGGATCCGCCATTCTATATTACGTAGTTCATTATTACATATTTTATGATTACATATTTTAAATTTTAAAATAAGTCGGCTATTAGAAAATTAGAAAAAATCTCTTTGTGAATATACTTTGCGGAAGAGGGGGGGGGGGGGCTTCAAAATCCGGGGGCGTTTGCACCGGGTGCAAAAAAGGGTAGTTTCGGCACTGTAACAAGGTTCTTTCAATCGTCGCTTGGTATTTTCTTGGTAGTTGCAATAGGAATATTCACAAATTTTAAATAATTCTTTTTTCAAACTATTATATAAAAAAATCTTTTATTTACTCATTGTCACACAATCAGCTCCTTCATTGCTTTTTTATATGCCTAATGCCCTTTATAAGCATGTAAATTTATATACTCACAGAAAAAGTCTCCAACAATAAAACTTATCATTTAACGTTTAGGTATGTATCTACTGCAGATTTATTCATAAGTACATAAAGTTAATTTTTATTTCTCCGATGATTTTTTAAAATTTTCTTTCGTAAAAGATAAATGAAAGAATGGCCTTCCTATATTGCTATCATTACAGGTTGTAGAACTTTAGCATAAACAAAGAAAAAAACTGTATTTGTCTTAATATATACTTAAACAATGGAGTATTAACTGTAAATACATTTTAAGTTTTTTCTTTTCATTGATGTAAAATGTTCTCTTTTGTTTAGATAAATGTTGAACATCTGGGTTTTATTAATTTGATCAACGTTTATTTGTTATTTTTTTTAAATAAGTTTATTCTTCACGTACAAAATGTCAATGTCCTTAAAACAACTTTTCCATTAAAAAGAACTGTTTTTTAATTGATGAAAAACAATTGAAAACTTCCAAAAGTTTATTAACCCTTGTGGTAAAATGACGAATGTGTAGTGTGTTAGTTATGCAGTTTAGACCAAACTAAAAGTAAATTTAAGGTACACCTTAATGCCACTTTTCATTTTTTTTTCGGTCAAGAAAATTGTATGTAATGGAATCATGCAACTTTCATGTTTTGTTTTATAATGACATCGCAATAAAATGTTTTTGTTGATATTAAAATTAGGTGCAGTGTTTAAACTAAATGATATTTAAACCATGATATTAAGTATGGAATTTATTTTTGAATACCCCTTCTGATATACCAGCCTCCCATAAACAGGACTGCGGAGACGGAGTCGTGGTGATTTTTGAGCGAAAGAGTCGGAGTCGGATCTGTTAAAATTTCCGGAGTCGGAGACGTCCATTTTTCCACCGACTCCGCAGCCCTGCCCATAAATGTAGCTAGTCATGAGTTTTTTGCGTCATAGGTTACAAGCTGCACTCGTCATCACTAAAGTTACTTGAATTTTTTTTTTTTTTTTTTTTTTTTTTTTTTTTTACCACCATAAAATTTGTTAATTTCCTAATTAAAAATAGGGTTAAATAAGAAAGACAAGTTAGAATTTTTCGAAGAAGTTTTTCCATTTAATAAGACAAAATTTTTTCGTAATTACAAAAGGTCGTTTGCACTTCAGGGAAACTATTTTTACAGTTAAAAAAAATAAAAATGGAATATATCATAAAAATACGGCGCATTCACATTAACAGCGAAGGTAACCGAAAAATGTAATTTCTTTGACAACAGCGGCAAGAACAAAAAAATATGCGTTAAGCATAGATTATGAAACAATTTTCAACACATTCAACACACTGTAACAAAGCGTCACCGTTTAATAAGGTGAAAGATAATGCCCAAGTAATTTGGAAAACGCATAACACATTTGAAAACCCAATTTCAACAATTACGTTGGAAAAATATCCGTATCCTTTTGTGCAGCTCTGTACATTATTATGGGACTGGGGTACATAAAAATTTTAAAATTTTGTAACTTTTAAAGAAATGTTTTTATTGATCAAAACGACCTTTAAAACAAATTTTTTACCTCATTTAAAACATTTTTGTCAGGAACAACATATCTATGACTAAAGATTTAGAAATTAACCATTAAACACCGTTCACTGTAAAAAAAAAAAAAAAAAAACTAAAATACGAAAATACTACTGGCAATCTAGACGCCAGTACTATTTCCGTATTTTAACGGAACCTTTTCCCGGTAAATTACAGAAAATTTTCTGTTTTTGTAGTATTACCGTATTTTAGTTTTTTTTACAGTGTTGAGAGTGGACATCCTGTATGTAATGAATATTTTGTATAAAGGATTTTTTTTTTTTCTAAAAATTAGTATTTTAATATTCTTAAATCAACTTTTCTCACAAATAACAAAATTTGTAATAGAAATTCTGAAACTAAACGATTGAGCTAATATAGTAGGGTATTTTTGATATATTTTTCAAGGTATAAGTGAGAAAGTTTGTATGAATCACCGTCAGTTAACCCAAAAAATAATAATGAAAATAAAATTTCAACAGAAAATCTTGAAGTGAGGTAATTTTTGTTCTAAATAGAACAATAAAACATCAAAATTAGAAAATGGATCAGAGATATGATTTAATAAATGGATCATTCTATAGAAAAAGGTTACTTTTTCGATTTATGGTAGTGAATTTTCGACAGAATATATATATATATTTTATGTTTTAGAGGTTTAACATAATTAACACGTTAAAAAATATATTTGATGAAGATTGATGATTTGCGATTATTTATTTATTTATTATTTTAAAACGAAGGAATGCGTCTAATACAACCGTTACACCTAACAACGCATTTATTCTATCAACATTATCACTCATTCTGTGAATGTGATAAACATATTACACATCCAATAAAGTAATTTATTTCTATTTCTCTGAAAATTCTTCTATAGACCATTTTTTTTCAGATATTATGTTTTGGATTATTGTCAAGCCTTTCTTAGACGATCCGTTACAATACAATTCTGTGTAATAATTTCCAAAATATAGTAGCTTTCGACCAGCGGCCGGAAGTAGTGCGCTGTAAGTAGCGAAACTACAGTAATCGTTACTTTTTACATCAGTTTGTAGTGCTGCGCTCTACGTTTTGAACAATGTAGTGTAGAGGCTAGCACAATAAAAAAAAAAAAAAAAAAAATTCGTAGTTTGTAGCTAGAATCAACACTACTTTTAACGCGACTTCATGGGGAAAAAATGCATCATTCTACACATCATTTGGCCGTAACTTGCTTCGTTTGTGGAAAAATTCTTCTGCTCAACAATTTGTGAATTTGAGCTGCAATGTATAGAAGCGCATAGCATGAAATCATTTTTTCTTCTTAAAATCTAGTACTAACCACTAAAGGAATTAATTTTCTTGCTGAAATCACTTGTCTACTTGTTATTAGGTCTTCATGTTTTAATGCCGGGTTTCTTATTTGGAATTGCTTTATTTAGAGATTTATTTATAGTTCGCATTTACAGTTGTTTTTCTGTAATTTTCCAGATTAAAAAAAAAAAAAAAATTAGACAACTAGTAAATGCATTAAAACCTCCACAACGCACTCTCCCAAATAGCGACATTTTTCAAATCCCTAACACCTATTCATTTATACATTTTTACCTTTAAATAGTGGACAAATTCCGCGCTCCCGAGATGTTCATTATTCTGAGATTTTACTGTACATCTCAACTCTTATTTTATATCCCAATGAAATAATTACTATCTATATTATAAAGGACAAACATATCTGTGCGTAACGCATACGTCATTTTGCGAATGGCAGCACTTTGAAATTTGAAATAAAATTTTGGTTTTGCATTTTCTCTACTGCAAATTTTTAAACTTCTATGCATCCCACATTTTAACTTTTTACACCGTCGCATAAGGAAAAAAATTTTCTTTTAAATACTATTTCTTTGAAAGCTGTATCTCAATTTGTTTTTGAGATATTAATTTTTTTGTAGATTTTAATACAAATTTTGTAATTGTGGCAACTGAAGTACTCCATTTATATTGAAAGTAAAGGGAAAATATTCATGGTTTATTATTTTTATTCATTATATCCTTATTGATGCCATTTTCACATTACAAATAAAAGTATTTTTTTATAATTTTTGAACAGAAAATGATGTCAGACATTAAATAAAACACGCATTCTTCTTCATAAATCAGCTACATTTTAATATTTTTACATTACGCTGATAAATGAGTTTGAGGTGCTCGGCAAAATGATTCATTGAGTAAAAATGATATATTTAAAACAAAACGATAATTTTTTTTTTTTTTTGATAAACTAAATATTTGACCAATACTATAAATGGCGAATACTATGACAACTAAAGTCAAATTTCTGAATTTTTTTTTCGCGGGTACTAAGATTAGAACTTAAGGTTTGTGCGAATGTTCACATGAAAAGTTGTATCGGACAAACGTAACTTTAACTTTGGAAATGCATTCATTAATAATCTAATCTTTTGCGCGTTAAAATACTTTCAAATTGTGAATTTGAGTGGTGCGTATGTAAATTACGAGAATGTGAAAATAACGTACAGTTTATATTTTATGGGGGAAAATTTTATGATGTGACAAAGCGAAATCCTTTTTACTGATTTTTCATCCCGTAAAAACAAATATAAGAGCTCCATCGATAACTTCATCATAATTACTCATCTTGATTACGTAATCTAATACAGTTTAATTTTTCAATAACTTAAGCAGTTGAAGTTTGTAGAAATAATATTTTGGTAATTTTGGTTTAAAATATTATTTGTTTTAAGAGTTAGACAACCAATGTAAGATGATTTTTTTGTTGTAATTATTTTTGTAGGTTTATTATAATTTCGATCTGACAGTCCCTTTCAAACATTTTAGTACGTCGAATTTCGACGGGTTGCAACTCGTAAGAGTAATAAATGAAATTTATGTGGTGTATAAATTGCGGTTAAATGTTACATATAAAAGAGTAGCCTTTCTTTATATCGCTCGTTCATAAATATAGCTCTGTTTTCGTACTGTAGTAAAATAGCGTTTTGTCTTTTCGTGCACATACAGTGTAAGTAGTTAACTACATTTTTGATAAAAAGTAGTTTTTTCGATCCCTGCTTTAGGGGGGGGGTCCATAAATGATGTCACACCTTTTTTCAATATTTTTTACCCCCTCCCCCCCCCTTGTCACATGTCACGCTATATTACGTAAACATATACTTGCAGTTCAGAAACAAAGCACTACGTTATAGATTATATTTTTTCAAATTTTATTTTCAAACTTTAACTATGTGTTTTAATGACATTTGTGAGCATAATAATAAAAATGATTCGTGCGCTTATTTTGTATGAAATAAGACTAAGGTTTACAACAAAAAACATAATTAATATACAATAGTAATAAAATATTAATATGAAAGAGCAATTGAAGACAGTAGTATTTTGAAATTTCAAATGGCATTTAATATATTTGGCTTTAAATCTTATCTTTACTTTATCAATAAAAAATACTTTAATTTCAAAATAACTTCAAAATTTAATCTGCGGATTTTTAATATTTTAACCAAAAGTGTGATGTCACATTTCTCCTTACCCCCTCCCACTCCCTTGTCACAAACTGTCACAATTTCATGAACCCCCTCCTTCCCTTCAAGCGTGACATCATTTGTGGATGGCCCCTTAGACAAAATGTTCGAAGACAGAAGGCATTTCTTTTAATTTCGGTTGTTAATCATGAATGTGTACGTTAATTTGTATCAATTTTTTAAGTATTCTCGTTGAACTAGAAAATCTTATGGGCTTTAAGAAAACAGTAAATTTTTATGCACATTTTAAAGTCAGTGCCTTTATAATAAATAAATCGTACAATTTATTATACAAACAAAAATAACATAACAACATAAACAAAAATGAAAAATGATTTTTAAAATGCACCGCCCCCTTAAGCCAAATTGTTGAATATTCAGGAGTTTAAAACTTTCCTTAACGGTAAATAAAGAATCATTTCAAAACAAAAATGTTAATTAACCTTTTACGAAATAAAAAAAACGTACGAATCATAAAAAGAAACCTTTAAAGCCAACCTTGTTTTCAATTTAATTGTTGCGAGAATGCGTAGAAAGATGAAGAAATAGACAGCACGTGTGTATGCAAAATACAGAAAAGAAATATTTTGTTTAGCATGTAACATCACATTAGGAGTTTAATTTTTTTTCATGCAAAATAGTAAATTCATTTTCTGGGCATGGGGTATATCCATGCAATTTTCTATAGTGGGGGAAATTATATTGTTACAGTGCATTTACACAGGTACAAAGAAATTTTAAGATTATATTTAACAAGTACTTAGGTGACTTTCATAAATATTGCTAGCAACCGTCTGTCAGTGCTCTAATTTTCGTATATATATATATAAATGCTTGAATTGTTACGAAACTTAAATATCTTTTTAAGAATCCATAATGATTGTTCACTATTGAAAGTGGCGTTGAGCATTATAGTTAGCATTTTTCTTTAGCATTACCATTATAGCATATGAAAGTGTGTTCTTGCTGTTATAGGTCTTTTTTGCAGGACACTCATATTGCCAGTATATTAAGAGTGATATGTATTTTAATGATGCTAATCTATTTCGAACAGATGTTTACTAACTGATGTAATTTGTTCATTTACCAAATATCTTCACTGTTTCAATGTCGAGCGCATCGTTTGTGGTTCTCTAACAGGAAGACACGAAATAATTTTAATATATCACGGTCTATGGGCGCTAACGAAAATAATGTGTTATGAAAGTTTTGTTCCCTGTCGAAAAAATTGTATGACCTTTATTATTTATAGTTATTTTACAAGACTACACAAAAAATTTGGATACATTATTATCAAGTGATGTCAGTTGTTCTGAGTAAATTCTAATGATGTCGTGCAATTTAAATTCATTTTTATTTATATGGCTCTATATGGCATTATACCTGTTCTTCATATAGGGAAAAGTTTAAACAAAAGTTATTCAAAAATTATTACAAACCTATAATTTAAAGAATATACAATACACTGGTTATCAAAAATTAAGGAAAAGTCCCAAAATGCTAATTTTCAAATATGCGAACACTCAAAAGGAAATAATATAATTCGAGTAATTACTATCTCTACAACACAGCTAGCCCATATAACATCTCATTCATGTCACACATGGTCACAAGTGTCACAGTCACTACGGCGAAGCAAAAAAATAGGAAATTCCATACATCTCATTATGAGTCTCAAATGATCACTATATGCGACTCCACTAAGAAGTCAATGTGACTGCTGCTTTGTGACGAGTCACCAGGTGACTTTACAATGTAGTTAAATTGTGACTCATGTGACTGTCATTTTTAGACTCAATTTCATAGTCATCATGAACGTTGCATTATGATAAGTCACCAAATAATATATTATAGTCACATGCAGACTTTTCCCAAAAGAGCACAATGGTGACTTCACAGTAGTCTCTCTGTCATCTGAAAGTCATGTGACTTTAATGTGACATTATTTGGTAACTTATCACAATGCAGCGTTCACGATGACTTTGAAATTTAGTCTACAAATGACAGTCACATGAGAGTCACAATGTAACTACACTGTAAAGTCACATGGTGACTCGTCACAAAGCAGCAGTCACATTGACGTCTCAGTGGAGTCAGATATAGTGATCATTTGAGACTCGTAATGAGATGTATGGAATTTCCTATTTTTTTGCTTCACCGTAGTGACTGTGACACTTGTGACCATGTGTGACATGAATGAGATGTTATATAGGCTAGCTGTGTTGTAGAGATAGTAATTACTCGAATTATATTATTTACTTTTGAGTGTTTGCGTATTTGAAAATTAGCATTTTGTGACTTTTCCTTAATTTTTGATAACCAGTGTACATGCATCAGACTATGCTATTCAGAGTGAAACATGCTTCCTATTAAAATAGCATAGATAAAGCATATATAGGCCGAAGGACTCGTAGAAGTATTCAAACTAAGTATTGAAATAACTTGATTAGTAAGAAAGACTAAATTACTAAGAAAGTATTCGTACTAAGATGGTTTTTGGGTAGTTATTTCTTGAAGTGTGTTTTCGGCAGTATTATATTACCTTTTCCAGCTGAGCTGAATTTTAGTGTATGCATGAATCATCAATATACAGAGGAGTCTAAAATAATTAGAATACATTACCATTACCAATTACAATGAGTTTTACTAATATTATACGTTTTAAAACTAGACGAAATGAGTTTTCAGTCGAAAAAAGTCAGAAACCACTTCCCTGCACATTAACTAGTGTTGCTGTAAAACTAGTTTTACAGACACTTGTGAATAAATATTAGCATTTGTCAGTATTGAGGTTATCCTTAGAAAAAATTCATAACAATTCTAGCACTGTTGGGAAGTGTTTCCTGGCGTACGATTTTTATTTATTTATTTATGTAGTCAGTTCGCGAACAAAGAATTTGATAAGTTGCAATACAATTTTCTAATACGAGAAAGAAAAATGCGTAGAAAATTAGGGAAAGGTGGCCTAAAATGATCCTAGCGGTACAAACGATCCACATATGTTTTCTTCCAGACAGGTCGTGCTATCTACAGGGTAAGACAAAGTAGTCGTGCCAAGTGAAGAGGAAGCAATGGCGGTATTCAAACGATCGCAGTATTGCGCGTCTGAATAGAATTCTTTGAAAAAGTAAGTTTTATAACATCTGTTATAAGATAAGCACTAACTTTACATTTATTTAGATATGCAGTTTTTCATGAACAAAAATATGACTTGCTTTACTTAATAGAGTATGTTTTTAGATGTGAATTACACTTGCTAAGTTTGTTATGTTTCTCGGCGTTATCCAGTTATATGACCTAAAATGGGCGGCTATGTTTGCGGGTAAAATGATCCATTATGTGGATCGTTTTATTACTATTTCATTGGCTGAAGAAAATCCGGTACCGGGTCTTAGCCATTATGGGAGCCAAATGTGTGACTGCCCAAAATCTTTCTCTTTGAGCCCACGTGTTATCCTACCGTTTCCGAAGAAAACAGAATCAAGCACTTCAAGAAAAAGAAAATCGATGGGAAATGTCATTTTAACGAGCAGTCCTTATAAAGAATCAACTGAGCTTGGAAAATTATGTATGCTATTTGATTGTAAAACTTATTTTATTTCATTATATATTGTCATAATTACTTTTACAGGCTTTGTTTTGCCGATAAAGAACAATTTACAATTTTTTTAAATGAAGGATCATTTTGCCCTTTTGTGTGGGTAAAATGATCCTTTGGACACATTTTCAAAAATCTATTTTTTTCATTACTCAATTTGGGTTTAAAATATTACTGAAGTATGTTTATAATGCAAAATATAGTATAAAACATAATAGCATAGGGCCAAAGTGTTATTTAAACAGTTTTGTTATTTTACGCAAGTTTTTTTCTTAAGGGGGTCATTTTAGGCCACCTTCCCCTACTTAAAAATTAATGCGGTAGGCTAACACGAGTCCTCGCTCCAAATCCATATTTCAGCAAGTTTGAGAAATTTTGTTTGAGTTAACAGGGAGAACAAGTGTGCAAATTTGAATGAAATCATAGGGAGAAAAAGGGTGCAAATTTGAACGCAATCATAGGGGAAAAAAAGGTGCAAATTTGAACGCAATCATAGGGGAAAAAAGGTGCAAATTTGAACGCAATCATAGGGGAAAAAAAGGGTGCAAATTTGAACGCAATCATAGGGAGAAAAAAGGGTGCAAATTTGAACGCAATCATAGGGAGAAAAAAGGTGTAAATTTGAACGCAGTCATAGGAAGAAAAAGGGTGCAAATTTGAACGCAATCATAGGGAGGAAAAGGGTGCAAATTTGAACGCAATCAGCTCATAGGAAATTATTTAAGATTGACAATATTCGATACTTTGATTGAATATACCTAGAAATAACACATTCATAAATAAAATTCAGAAAAAACTGCAATGTTTCCACGAATTTCAAAGTTTCATAATTGAAACTGATAAGGTTCAATGCAACATTTAAATGCCACAATGCTTCTGTTTTTGATTTTTTTTTCTGTTAAACTCGGAAAACAATTTTTTTAATTTATTACATGGAAATTTTAATACAGCTGCACCTAAATCTTAATTTAACTCAGCCTTAAATTAATTATAAAAAATATCAAGTTTATGAAATTTTTTAAACAAAAACAGGAAAGCTGAAGTTCTTACCTCATTTAAAACTTTAAATATTGAAGACGGCTTAAACTTTACAGTTTTATTCAGTATATTTTGTATAAGGTTTAGCTTAAGAAGAAAAAAAGAGTTTTACCATACTATAATATATAAGTATTTTTATAACACAATATATATATAGCTAAAGCTTTAATACCATAATTCGAATTAGTGTAATTTTTTAAATTTTCCTTTGCAGAAAAATAAATATTTATGAGTATAAGCTTAATTCCCAGATTTAAAAGATCATTCAAAATTCTGAATAACGCGTTCTTCCATTTTTCTAAACCCTTTAAAATTTTATGACTGATGAAGATATTGTGTAGGCAGAAAAGTGTGTCGCCCTTGTATAAAAAAGCTCGACTGACAAAGATTACAAGTCGTTGCTCCCAGCCGCTTTGTTCCGGCATTAAGTTTTATGAGAGCATTGTAGTGTCCCAAAAGAGCATTTGCTATTGCAAGGTCATGAAAGTCTTTTCTATAATATAAAGTTCAGAGCAACATTCGGAATGTGTAATTGATACAAATAAAGCCTTTTCTTAGGACAAAAAAGACCTTCAAAATGTCCAAAATAGACTATTTTTACGTTTTTCCTCCATAAGATATCATTTCATGTACATTTTCACCGGGAGGTTGAGTCGAAATATACATAGACAATTTTTCATGCATAAAACGTGTTTTCTGTTATTTTATTGACATACTAAACATTTTAAGCCGTTTTTCTTGGTTTTTAATTTTTGCTGTATTTGGTTGCTTCGAAACAGTCCTTACTCATTGAAATTACTTTGCATTGTTTATTATTCTGTTTGTCGTAATATTTTTGAAAGTTAAGTATTCTGAAAGGCTGTTTAACTAATGTGAAAAAAAAAAAAATGAAAGTGCCATTTTTAAAGAAATATTTATTTTAATATTCATGTATACAGCATTTTATTTATTTATATATATGAAATGTGCTTATATTTGTAAAATAATCATTGTTGTCGAATTTAGAATGCGCATGGAGCATTTTGAATCTCACTAGTTTGTGTTTACATATACGTACAAAACTCATTGGGCCACAAAATAGTTTCATTTGATTATAAAAAGTATTAGATACATTTATAAAAGCTTATATTAACACTATATTTCGAAAAGTGGGTTTTGAAGGTAGCTTGTCTCCTTAAAAAGAAAGAAAAGACGTTTCTTCTAAAATTCTTCTATTAACGCATAAAATCATTTAAAAGTAATGTTTTACAAATATTTGAAGCTATCTGTACACTTTCGACGCACTTTTCAAAAACACTCAATAGATATTATAACTTTTAGCAACAGAGTTTCACTCACCGGAAAAAATTCTGTTATATTTATGATAAAATCATTCCATACCTAGAAAAAAAAAAACGCCTAATTAATACTTTCTTTCTCCCAACAAAATACAGTAGAACCTCTTTTATCAGAAACTCTTTTAACCGAAACTCTCGGTTAACCGAAATCCATTTTTAAAGAGTTTTTTTACTATCACATTTTTTGTGTGTAAAATCCATTTTGAAAGTTTTTTTTTATTTTAACTATCATATTCCTTCTGTGCAAGCTGTCCTTTCTGAACTGCGAGTACATATGAATATTTTCGATCCCCTTTCTTAGAGTTCCTTTGAATTTAACTTGAGCTCCGTAAGCTGCTGAATGGAACGAAGAAAACGAATAAATGAGCAATTATGAAGCTTTTGAAGGCTTTGCAAAAGGTTTGGTATGGCTGGAGCAGCAGAAAGACTGTGATAATGGTGAACTAATAATATTAAAAAACTCCGTGATAGAGCTTCAAAGCAAAGGAAATCGAAACTGCGACAAACAAAACATTTTTTCAAACCCTTGTGATAAAATTAAAAGGTAATTAATTCCAAAATTAAAATTCAGGTAATTTACTCTTGTTTCTATTTTGCTATTGCTTTATTTTTATTAAGCACTTGTTACCATAATAAAAAAAATATTGCATATATTTCTCCTTAATCTTAAAATTGAAGTATTCTCGATTATCCGAAAGTTTCGATTTTCCGAAAGAGGGTCGGTCCCAATTACTTCGGATAATCGAGGTTCTACTGTAGCTATTATTTTTCTTTGTTGAAAAGAAGCACGGGAAAAGGAAATTTTATGACTCTCCTATTGTCATAGATTTTTTAAAATTTAAATGTATACTTACTGAGTTTTAATTGAATAGGGAATTTTTTTTTTTAAACGAACTGATCAACAAGCAAGGCTTTTAAATTTTGAATAAAATGTGGAGATTCCATTTAAGATATTTTTCTTGTTATTACATGATTTTTTCCCTTTTTTTAGTTTTGTTTGCCACTCCTTAGGATAGAAAAGAATACAGATGATGCAAAGGTGACAAGCACTTCGATTATGAAGAGAAAACGCATAAAAATTCAAAGAAATAGTCAATTGCAACTTAGGAAATACGATATTAATAACCTAAAAGTTGTTTATCCTGTATAGTTTGTACCGTAAAACAGCAAAAAGGAAAAAAAAATCGTTATATGCTGTTTAATTAGATTTTACATTTTGTTTCTACATAACAGATTTTATCACTGACACTTTGAAAGTTTACTGCACATTACCGCGATTGATCAAGCTGCTATCCTTTCTTGTAAAGATAGAAGGAAGCAAAAAAAAGGAAAGTATTGGATTCGTGAAAATTTTCGAATTCCGGTTTTAGACGTATTTATACGTTTTAGGGGTCAGAGATCACGAAAAACATGTTTTTACAAAATGTCTGTCTGAGTCTGTGTCTGTGTGTGACACAAATTTTGTGGGCGCTCCATCTCAAGAACTAATGAACGGAATTTAATAAAACTTTAGATTAAGTTTGTGCCTGATATAAATTGGTGCTGATAACTTTTTGGTGCAAATCGCTCAGTAGGTGGTGCTGTTATGCTGCCTTATTCATCATTATTGCAATAGCTCTATCTCAGGAACTAATGCACGAATTGTCATCAAACTTCAGATTCAGTTAGTCCCTGATATAAATTAGTGATGTTTAGTTTTCGGTGTAAATCGCTCAACATATGGCGCCACTATGCTGCATTTTTCACGATTTCCGCAATAGCTGTATCTCAAGAACTAATGCAGGAATTTTCATCAAACTTTAGATCCAGTTAGTCCCGGATACAAATTGATCCTGATAAGATTTTGGGTGTAAATTGTCCTACAGGTGCCATGAATTGTCCACAGGTGCTGCTATGCAGAACTTTTTACGATTTCCACAATAGCTTTATCTCAAAAACTAATGCACGGATTTTCCCCAAACTTCAAATTCAATTAGAAATTTACTTAAGTTGTTGCTGATTAGATTTTGGTGTAAATCACCTAACCGGTGGCGTTGGTGTGCCAAAGCTTTGGCTGTGCTGTATTTATCAGGAAGTATTAACATATATGAGATAGAAGAAAGTTTCGGGATTGCCACTTCCGATTACTTCCATGTTAAATAAGCATGAAATGTTTTTCTAGATGATTATTAATTAAATTCAGTTATTTAATAATAAATTTTCAGGTTTTATTTGTTTCGAAAAAAAAAAAAAAAAACCTCAACACACACACACACACAAAAAAAAAAATGAAGGTTGGAACCTTATGCAATTGAAAACAAAAATCTGCTCTATCTGCTGATTTCGTCTCCTTATAGTCCGGGGGCCGCCGTGACATCGAAAGCCCCGTGATCCAGGAATTTATTTATTTAATTTTTTTTTGTTAAACGATAGTAAAAAGTAATACGAACAAAATGAGTTACGTATGACTAGGTTTGACAAGCCGAAATATGTTTAATTAAATTAATTATTACTATTTAACCTTCTGAGCGGCACGGGTATATTATGTATACTACTTAATTTTAATTCCCAAATGCCACATTGGCACCAAAATTTAGAAATTAAATATTACTTTGAACGATGTACACAAAGTAAAACTTTTACTTACTTTCATATAAATTTGTTAATAAATCCTGGTGTCAGCCAGTCATTTTAACTTTTTGGCAACATAAGTACCTTGCCCCTGAAAGGGTTAAAAGCTACAATCTTTTGCCGTTATCGCGGATATTGATCACTCTTAGAGCATTTTTTAGAACATTTTGTGCTCTTTCAGAAAAACTTGGTATGACAAACTTTATTGTGACGGAAAATTCTATTATACGAATTTTAAGGAGGCGGCCAGTGATAAGATTTCACACTTATTTTGATTCGAATTGTTACGCGTCTGGACGCTGGCCAGTGTCGGCTTTCCGCGATAATGGTAAATCATTAAAGATTTTTAATAATAATAATTTAATTAAGCATATTTTCGACTTGTCAAACCTAGCTCATTCTGTTCGTATGACTTTTTACTATCGATTTACATAAAATTTTTCCAATTCTGCGATCACGGTGATTTCGATGTCACCGACCCCCGGACTATTATTGTTAGGAAGATTGAATGTTTAGGTGTAAAATAGTTTTTGAATTCAATTAACATTATTTCTACCAAGATGTGTCAAAAAAGACACCTTTCAGATTTTAACTTAACCCTTAAATGCCTGATTTTTCAAAAATCATTGTAATAATGTTTTTCGGCTTTCATTTAAATAAATCATTGGAAAAATACTTTTAAAAATCATATTTTGTTTTAAGTATGGTTTACGGCTAAAAAACAGTGTTACTAATCGGCAATACTGGTCTTTAATTGAAAAAATAATTTTCCTTGATAAAATTCCATAATATTGAATACACAAGAATTTTAGGAACTATAATAAGAAATAAATTTTACTTGCTCACTGCAGAACAAAATAGGGTATTTCGAAAGCTTCCAAACAGGCCAAAAAGAACACGTAGCAACAATTGAAAAAATAAATCTACCTTTATTCTTAAGCAGAACAAGTGTTGCCATCTACATGCTGAAAATCGATTTAATAATATTTTCAGAATGTATTTTATTGGCAGCATTAGGCATTATAGTTTCAATGTTATTCTAATAGTATTTTAGAGCCAAAATTGGGTATGTTACCGAAAAGCAACACCCGGCATTTAAGGGTTAAAATTATTCTCCAAGTTTAATTATTTCTCCACAGATTATTTTTTGACTAAATAAATAAAGACACAATCTTGCTTAATGGTACACAAAGCACGAATTTTAATAAGCTAAAAGTTAAATTCTATGTTTCGAGCTGTTTCTATAGCCGTCTTCAGGAAAAATGTGATGGCTAAATGGCTAAAAAAGCTCAGAGATGAAGGTTTCTTGTGCGAGAGATAATTTGTCGAACTTAGTTCCACAAATTATCGACTAAACGTAGAATTTAAGTTTTAGCTTATTAAAGTTCGTGCTTTGTGTACCATTAAGCAAGATTGTGTCTTTATTTATTATATTTTATGGTACAATTGTCCAGTATGTGTTTTTACTTTTCGTACAATAGTTCTCAAATTAATGCAGCGATATCATTTTCCCCCAGCTCATCCTGGTTTTAAAAATGTGCATATGGTATACCTATTCTACCACGAGGTGTCTTGACACCTTAAGGATTTTATAGTTCCTCATTTCGGAGAATTTCATAATTTACAGCATAACTTTGATGTTCGCTTTGTATTCCGCCATGTTGCATTTTAGTATAGATCATTGCAGTGACTAGTTCTAAAATAAATAAATAAATAAATAAATAAATAAATAACGAGTTTTCTTCTCCATTTCTGGTAGTGAGTTCAATACACATGAATTTTGTTTTCATTCGGGTAAAAACTGTGGTATTGAAAAGAATTTTATTACACCGATGTTTTTGTGACTACTGTTTGTTGTTGTTCTTGTTGTTACAAAGACTGAACTTTTATACACGGTATTGAAAGTTTTTTAAGTTAATAATATTAAAATGTTTGATTATCTTTCTAATAAAAATAAAAAAAAATGAACAAGATATTTTTTAATTATTGTTCCTGTTGACGTAAAACATGTTTGATTGCATTTATGTATATTTATATTTTATAGATTGATGAATTAAGCTAGAATTTACAACCTGATTAAATAAATAATCTCTAATAAATACGCCTCAATGTATTAATAAATATATTCCTCAAATTATCTATTTAACTGATAATTTGAAATCCCAACAGTTTTGACAGTTATTTGCATTCAAACGCAAAGGCGTCAAAAGACACCTTTTGGGAAAATAGATATATATACAAATTCGTAGTAGAAATAGTATTAATTACAAAGTTTAACCAAAATAGTCCTTTTTTGTAAATTATCTGTTTAGACTATTTGTATTTATACAAAAGTAGTTTTCACTTATTTATACGACATATCAGTAAAAAATCTTGCTCAATTTCTAATCTCTATTATAAATTAAACAAAAGAATTCTAATAGAAATAGGTTAATAGAAATAACCTTTTCTTTTGCAGTTACAGCCAACTATACATCTTTGTTACATATGTAATGTTGATAAGATGATTTTAATTACGCAGTTTTTGAACTGAGGAAGGAAACCGGGTCAAAAAAGAAGTTATGAATGGAAAAATAATTGCTATTTTGTCTCTTCGAGGTGAGAAAACGAAGCCAGTTTTTCATATGAATTAGTATGTCTATTGTGAAGGTACAAGGGAATCATTTTTGTTGCTGCGTATTCCTACTACCAGGATACGCAGTTTTAGTTCAGAGTGGAAAAAGTAATAAACTCCAATTAATTTATATATTTTAGTATATTACGCTAAAAACAATTATTAGCTCTGGGATAATTAATAGAAGAAATATTAAATACAAGGGGGGAAATTAAAGACTATTTAATGCAATGTAAACGACCACGTATGAAGAGCCTATCGTATTAGATTTTATTTAACAAACGGAAACTGAGAAATTAAAGTGTCATTGAACTTCTTAATGCCATTAAGCTACAATTCGTTGAAAGAAAAAAACCAGTTTTTTAACCGACTTCAAAAAGAAGCAGATTATATCAATTCGACCTATATGTATGTTTTGCCCATGTTCACGCATAACTTTCTTAAATATGAACCGATTTTGATAATTTGTGTTTTGTTTGAAAGTGTAAGTCACCCATTTGGTCCCATTCCAATTTTATAAAAATCTGATAATTAGAACATTTAAAAAAAATAAAAACTTTAAAATTCAAATCCTTTTTGAAGCAGTCGCCCATTATAAGCATTCATCTTTCATACTGTTACTCTTACAGAGATACGAGATCTTTCAAAGTGCGAAAACTTAGCTGGACAAGGGCCGAGATCCAGATAGATTTTTCGCTGGTAGTGAAACGAGATTGACCAATCTGAAGCCTGCAGTTTTGCGAACTTTTCGCTGTTTGCAAAAATGCAGCCTTCTGATTGGTCGATTTCGTTTCGCTAAGAGCGAAAATTCTATCTGGATCCCGGCCATTCTGTCATCCACCAAACCGGAAGGTCCACAAAGACACAAACCGATATCGGAAGTCGGTGTTGAAAAATTGAAAATCAACCTTTAAAGTTTCTCATGTATCAGAGCACAAATACAACGCCTAAAATAAATAGTGTTGAAATCTGCTATCCAAACAGCACTAAATAAATATATCCCTTAAATGTGCAATGATGCTGTAATCTAATGAGCCGATCGCAGAGACATCTGCGTTATATTTTCAAATTTCAGTGTAAACATTGTATTATAACAGCGTCTAGATCAAATGGTCTTGGAATTTTAGAAAATATCCTCAGATGCCGCTCCGATCGACTCTTTGGATTTCAACATCGTTTTACTTTTAAGGGATACAATATTTTAGTACTTTCTAAGTACTACTACTACAGAATCTAGAATATATAGTGTGGAAATCGGCTATCACAGTAATACTTAAAAAAGTGCTAAAATATTGGATCCCTTAAATGTCAAACGATGCTGAAATCCAATGAGTCGATCACAGCGACATCTTCAGGCTATTTTCTATAACTCCAAGACGATTTGGTCTAGACATTGCAATAATACGATGATGTTTACTTTGAAATTTGAAAATATATCGCAGATGTCGCTGCGATCGGGTCCCTGGATTTCAGCATCGTTGCACATTTAAGGGATACAACTTTTAGCAATGTTTGAATAGCAGATTTCCACACTATGTATTCTAGACGCTGTACTACTGCGATAGTCAGTCAATATGTTCTGGATATCTGAATCTGGGGAACCAATGAGAACGGTTCAGGATCGGAACCCATTAGATATTGTGAACATGCCTAGAGCTGAACCAAATTACAGCGTCTAGAATACATAGCGTGGAAATCTGCTTTCCCAACAGAGCTAAAAAGTTGTATTCCTTAAATGTGCAATGACGCTGAAATCAAAGGTGCCGATCGCAGCGACATCTGCGATATATTTTCAGATTTCAAAGTAAACATCGTATTATTACAGTGTCTAGACCAAATCCTCTTGAAGTTTTAGAAAATATCTTGCAGATGTCGCTGTCATTGACTCATTGGATTGCAGCAGCGTTTGACATTTAAGGGATCCAATATTTCAGCACTTTTTTAAGTATTACGGAGATAGCCGATTCCCACACTATATATTCTAGACGCTGTTATAGCGCCTAGAATATACAGTGTGGAAATTGGCTATCCCTGTAATACTTAAACTGCTAAAATATTGTATCCCTTAAATGTGCAAAGATACTGCTGAAATATACAGATCGCAGCGACATCTGCAGGATATTTTCTACAACTTCAAGATATTGCTAGTCTATACAGTGTAATACGAAATTCCCGCAGATGTCGCTGCGATCGACACTTGGGATTTTAGCAGCATCGTCGCACATTTAAGGGATATAAATTTTTAGCGTTGTTTGGATAGCATATTTTTACACTAGGTATTCTAGACGCTGTAAAGCTGTAACCAAATCGTCTTGGAGTTTTAAAAAATATCCTGCAGATGTCGCTGTGATCGACTCATTGGATTTCAGCATCGTTTAACATTTAAGGGATCCAATGTTTTAGTACTTTTTAAGTATTACTGGGATAGCCGATTTCCACACAATATATTCTAGACGCTGTAGTTATATAATAGAAAATGCCTACACTATAGCGCCTAGAGTATATAGTATGGAAATCGGCTATCTCTGTAATACTTAAAACAGAGCTAAAATATTGTATTCCTTAAATGTGCAATGATACTGCCGCAGATCGCAGTGACATCTGCAGGATATTTTTTACAACTGCAGGAAATTGCTAGCCTATACTATGTAATACTAGTAATACGAAAATCCCGCAGATACCGCTGCGATCGACACTTGGCATTTTAGCAATATCGTCGCACATTTAAGGGATACAAATTTTTAGCACTGTTTGGATAGCATATTTCCACACTAGGTATTCTAGACGCTGTACCTACACTGTTAAAAATATCGCGAAAATTTACCTCTGTTTTTAAAGACTATTTTCTGACCAATGAGAACGCTTCATAGGAGTTTATGTAGCATTCTCATTGGTCAGAAAATAGATAGCCTTTAAAAACAGAGGTAATCTTTCACGATATTTTTAACAGTGTAGGTTTCCTATAGTTTGGACATAAGTTCTCTTAAAGCCCTTTGACGCGCTCTGATGTGTAAACTTTATTGATGGATTGTCAGCTTTTCTACACCAAATTTCGATGTCCGTAGGTATCGATGTGGAGCTTATAGTTTACTGGATGCGAACTTTACTTTCCGAAGTGCGAGATCTTGTCTAGAAAAGATGCCGCATTCCGAAAAACCCAAATGTCTAAAACGATGCTAACCGACATCGGAAGTGAGTATCAAAAAGCTTACAATGGACTTTGTTCCAAATCTGGGTTCGAGGCTGAAAAAAGTCACGTGATACCGGTAATTTACCCAAAGAACTTCTAACTGATAAGAAGGGAGGCTAATACTGCTTTCCGCATGAACTGTTTCACTGGCTGGCGAGGGTTTTTCATTACGTCTACGGAGCCTTCCTTCTTTAGGCTAGAAGTTTTTACCTTGACCACGTCATCAAATCGTAGATGGAATACATTCAATAGCAAAGTGGCCTTATATATCAGAGTTCAGCAAAGTGTCCATTAGTCGGTGCACTGCAAAGTGCATCCATATATACATTGTTAGAAATTTGTAGCGTTTGCTGCATAGTCGCTCCACCGCTTTTATAGAAAACGATTACTTGACTATGCTATGGGGCATTCTCATTGGTCAGTTTAGAAATATTCTATAAAAGCGGTGGAGTGACTATGCAGCTAAAGCTGCAGATTTTTAACAGTGCAGTACACATAAAAGTGCCTTCTTATGTGTAGCAGCACTGTCTTCGGTTATCAGATTCAGACTAAACACCTAATCATTGACGCTCATTTTTGATGTCTTTACTGCCTAAGGATGGGGAGTATTGGTATGAGAATGGTGACATACGGAAAAAAATTATTGATTGATAGACTGTGGATAAAAGCTATCGCCATGAATCTTGAAGAGCTTGTCATTGTTGCCAAACTAATGCTTGTTAAATTGTCCGCCACTCGTATAATCAAACTTGTCCAAGCGAGTATCGCCAAGTTTTGGGATAGAAAATGTCTAGTTTTGCCGCAGTGTTTTGCCAAACACGTATGTATAAATAGAGTCTGAGCATTGTATTGGGTGAGTGCAAAAATTCTACCCATTTTGAGCATATGTAAATGTCAAGTGGAATAAAGTCGTTACAGCTTATGTTTTGAGGACAGGAAAGTGGATAATAACGCGTGGAGCAGTAGAGTATGTATAGGCACAACGTTTGACAGAAGAATTCATGCGCAACTGGAAACAACATAGCAAGAAAGCAAGTCCATGTCAGACATTATTTACGGTACGAGTATGATAAAGCTGTTACAGGAGCCGGTGCTTGCCGCAGCATTTATCATGTGTATGGGGAAGATGTCATGGACGATAGCACCTGCTATAGATGGTTTAGGAAATTCTCAGACGGAGACTGGAGCTGTAAAGATCATGCCCATTTTGGACGCCCGTCAGTGGTTTCTGTCGAAGATCTGGACACAGCCATAGCAAATTCCCCACATCCAACAGTCGGAGAATGAGCGGAAATGTTCTCGGTACAAAGAACAACAGTGAAAAGACGGATGTATGCGCTTGGTTTCATCACCAAATTCGATCAGTGGGTATTACACCGGCTTACAGTAAGGTAACGATAAGAGAGGATCAGCACCTGTGTTTCTTTGCTTTCCTGTAACAATAGGGAATCATTTTTGAACCGAATTGTTACGGGTAATGAGAAGTGGGTACTATACCGTAATATGAAGCGTCAAAGGGCCATGTGCCGATGTTGCAGAGGGTACTCCATCGACCTAAACAGGAGGACTCCATTCCAAAAATGTTTTGCTCAGTGTATGGTTTAATGCAAGGGGAATAACCAACTAGGAGGTCCTCGCATCGAACCAAATGATCAAGGCAAACTTCTACTGCCAACAACTGGACAAATTGTGTGCAAAACTGGCGCTTAAGCGGCCAGCATTCATCAATTGCAGGAGGTTTCTCTTTCAACACGATAAAGTCAGCTCTCATGTTGATTTAAGGACTCGTCAAAAATTACTGGGCATTAGTTGGGAAATTTTATCTCAGGTGGCGTATAGCCCCGGCCTTGCAACTTCGATTTATCACCTTTTTTATCATTGCACAACGCCTTTGCTCACCGAATCTTCAATGATGTGGAGACTGTAAAAACGGTGTTACAACAATATTTGTACTGTAAAATAGAGGAGTTTTATCGGCGTGGAATTCACTTACTGCCAAACAGATGGCAAGAGGTCACACATAATGATAGTACATGCGTAAATTCATAGGTGCTTAACTTTGTGTTCTCCGCCTTTCTGTTTTTGCTAAAAAACGGGTAGAACTTTTGCACTCACCCAATATGTCACCACTCTCAAATAGAGGCGCCTTACATGAGGAAACAATTGATGGAGATTATCGGAAAAGAATGCAGAATTATGGACCATATTATTGGTTTAACACATACATCTGACTTGTGTGCTTGACATCTAGGTCCGCTTATAAGTCATCGTCAATATACAGGGACGAAATAGCACAATGAATTTTACAACACAGAGAAATTACATCCGGGAGCTCCACAAAGAGTGTGCAATGGAACCAGCGAGAGTCGAACTCGCAGACCTCTGCCACTCTCAATGCTTGGCGGCTGGCAGCGCGGTGTCCTAACCGCTCGGCCACCGAGGACCCATTATTGGTTTATTGAATACATATATCTGACCTGTGTGCTTATAAGTCATCGTCAATATACAGGAAGGAGATAGCACAAGGAAATTTACAGCATCACAGAATTACATCCGCGAGATCCACAAAGAGTGTGCAACGGAGACAGCGAGATTCGAACCCGCAGCCAACTACGCTTTCAAGCGATTAGCGGCGTGATGCCTTTACCAATCAGCCACGGTGGGCCTTGGACCACATTTTCAAGCCTGACAAGTCTACAACTTTTTGGATATCAGTATTTTAGCACAGAAAATTGTGTTTTATTGGATAGAAGAATTTTTGAAATTTAAAAGGACACACTCTATAAAAATTATAAGTTCGCAAAAAGGCAGGCTTCTGATTGGTCAATCTCATTTCGCTAACAGCGAAAAATATATCTGGGTCCTGGTCAATATACTTGAAGAGTCAATACAAACATTGCTACATAGTCTGTATTTTGCTTCTTGACAACGGAGTCTTACAAAAAATAATTCTTGAATGTAGACTGTGGCTGAATGGTTAACGCATCGCACCACTAATCGCTTGAGAGAGTAGTTGGGCTGCGGGTTCAACTCCCGCTGGCTCCGTTGCACACTCTTTGTGGAGCTCACAGATGTAATTCTCTGGTGTTGTAAATTTCCTTGTGCTATCTAGAAACCCCACCCCCCTTCAAAGGTCAAAGTGTGCTATTTTGTCCTTGTATATTAACGATGACTTATAAGCGGGACCATTATGTCAAGCACACAAGTCAGGTGTATGTGATCAATAAATAAATGAATGTCGACTGTTGTGAATACAATATACTTGTTTTAAAAAATATAAGTATTAAATGCTAATAAAATCAATACTTCTAATGAAATTATAAAGAATTTATTAAAAACTATTTGTTTTATAAATGATTTTTGTAAATTATAATTTATTTGACAAATAATTTACTTATTCAGCAGATGTTGAAATCCGGATAATTATGTGTTACGGTATGAATAACTAAAAAGTAGGAAATAAAATAATCTTAAAAATATTAACCGACTTCAGAAAAGCACAAAAAAGAAAATTCTTTAAACTTCTCTAATGACGAAACGTTATCCATTAACTGCACATCGGACATCATGTATCGGCATAAAAACGTTACATTTAATATATAGAATTTAATATCTACCAAACATGGATTTTTTAGAGAATATTTTTTACAAAAGATTAATTTACATATTTATGATTTAATTTACGAATATATACATATAAAAAGTAATCAATTACTTTTTGAAGTTGGTGCCAAACGTTCACAATCGATAATGATTAAACGAATAATTTGCTGAAGTAATAGAGCATTTTTTTAAAAATTTTGTATAATATTTTCCATCATCACTTTATTCATGGTAATAGCTACAATATATTCACATTTTTACTGTACTTAAGGCAGGTTGGCACCAACTTCAAAAAGTAATTGATTACTTTTTATATGTATATATTCGTAAATTAAATCATAAATATGTAAATTAATCTTCTGTAAAAAATATTCTCTAGAAAATCCATGTTTGGTAGATATTAAAATTTTATATATTAAATGTAACGTTTTTATGCCGATACATGATGTCCGATGCGCAGTTAATGGATAACGTTTCGTCATTAGAGAAGTTTAAATAATTATTTAATTCTTTTTTGTGCTTTTTTGAAGTCGGTTAATATTTTTTTTTTGAAAAGATTATTTTTTTCCCCACATTTTTAATTTCACAGCATTAGTGAACTTGCAGTTGGGTTAATCAACACTATTTTTTGCCTCTGTTCCCGGCCCTCTATTAAAAAACTAGTTAGATGTGCCAATCCTAAAACTTTCTTCTATCTCATACATCTTATAATTTCAAAATATAGTTACAAATAGTTACAAATGCTTCAATATTATTAGTTCAATACTATACCAACATTGACTTTCATCTTAAATTTCTGCTTAAGTTAATTAATCTGAGTAAAAAGGAAAGCTCAATCATGATATTTAATAAAATCAATATTTTTTTGTTAATATGTTGTACGTTAGTTGTTTGCGAATAGCAGGCTTAGCAGGATGCGAAGTTCCTGTCGCTGCACGAGCCGCCGATGCAAAACAGAACTACGAAAAATCGAAAAAAAAAAATACACAAACATCGTGAATACAGCTCTCCCTTCCGGCGAAATATTTCCAAATTCAAGGAGGATCTGCTTGCCATAGCCAAAATCATATGGAATTTGGTTCAATTCTATGCATAACTTCATACACTTTTCAATGGTACAATAATGAAAATTGCACAAAAATAGCTATTTCAGTGCCCCCTTCCGGCGGAATATTTCCAAATTCAAGGAGGACCTGCTTGCCATAACCAAAAACATATACATGAAATGTGGTTCAATTCTATGCATAACTTCATGCACTTTTCGATCGTACAATGACGACACAAGGACTTACAGACAGAAATTTTGTATAAACATGTTTTTGGGGGTCTCTGACCCCTAAAACGTGTTAATCCATTGAAAACAGGGAAGTCGAAAAAAATTTCGACTATTCTATTCTTCTATTATATACAGAAGGGAGTAAAAATGATAAAAACAGTAAGTCTATTAATTGTCGGTTTTATTTATCCGAAGAATAGCTAGAGCCAGCCATACTCAAGCAGCGGCCGGCGGACCTCACGTATTTTGACGGCCTTTTACGTGCGGCACTAGACACAAAATCATTAATTCGTATTTATAGAATTAACTGAGGTATTCAGAAAATATATTTTTGACCTTCACTGTTTTATATACTTTGATGGAAAGACAAAATCTGTCTGTCCGGTTATTTATAATTAATTTAAAATTATGTTAAAACTTCTTAATGCCGTTAGCTTAGTCAAAAGTTCTTTTTTACGCGTAAACATATTTGTGCTACTGTAATGTCCTACATTTTTTTTCATTTTCATCACCAATCAAACATTATTCAAAATAATTTAAATTTGCACTACATATGTCTATAATTAAAATATAAATAAAAAGGTTTTGTATTGTGCAAAAAACTGATTTATTAAAGAAAATTGATTTTTTTATCTATAGAATTTGCAAATTCTCCACAGTTATTACGTTTTATACATATTGTATAACTAATACTGTTTATTGGTTGAACGTTTGTCGTGGGAAAAGAGGTGACAACAAAAAGTTTTACACCACTATTTCGAAACAATCTTCGTGGTATATTTACAGGATGCTTGACAGGATATATAAAAAGAAAACATCGAATAACTTTTGAAAGGGAAAAGATTTTTATTTAAAAATTTCAGGATTTACACATGGGAATAAAGGAAATTAAAACATGAGGTTCTCAAAATGTTGGTCATCTGAGGAAATAACGAAACGAAGTCTGTGCTCGAAATTCGCGATAATCTGAGCCCACCTGTTGAAATCGAATCACACTTGTTATCGCTGTTTTTAGCTCTTCTATGGATGTTTATCTATCTCCGTAGACTTTAACATAGCACCATAAAAAGAAGTCTCGTGGTGATAAATCAGGGCTATACGGGGGGGGGGTGATAAAGTTCATTGACAAAATGATTCGGGAAGCCTCTTTCAATGAGACAACTGTCATAGGGACTTTTGAACAAGTCCAGGATGTCTCCTGTTGAATATGGGGGAGCTCCATCCTGCTGAAACCATGTGTCTTGGATCTAGTGTTCGCGGAAGGTTCGTAACGTGGAAATTAATGTTCTTAACATGCTTGAAGATGCTTTGGCCTATTTTTAAAGACAAGATCACTTCTTGAGTGTTTCGAAATGTCTGTGGTTCCAAAAATAAAACGTTTTGACTAAAAAACACGCTCTTTGATTGTATATCGGTATATTTTGGCGAAAACAATATTCTTCGACAGTAACCAGAGGCCGTAAATACGTTTTCTTTGGGTCCCTGCGCCTCTATGCATAATTTCACGTCACGAGCTCCATTCGTTGAAGAGTTATTCAACTGAAAGGTTCACTATAACCTGTAAAGCAACCGATATACAACAACTGCAATAGAAATCTACCACGAGGCATTATTTGGAAATAGTGGTATTAAAATATTTTGGTATCGCTTCTTCTGCGACAAATTTTCAACCCTACTGATTATATTAAGTTGTATCTACACTCCTTAATATAAATGCCTGTGTCCGGATGGATAATTCAGCCTTCAATAAATCAATGCAGTATTGTAGATGTTAACAGTTGCCGATAAGTTTTGAACGGAAAAAAATGTATCACTTCCTTTATATATGCTGTGATTTTTTCCCCCTCACTTAAAATTCTGTACTTTTCCTACTTGTCAATTTTATGCTTTGAATTCATAACTATCCGGAAACAGCGCTAAACTTCCTCAACAGCATACCTAAATTCAGCCTAGTCCTACGAATACATTATTAAATAGTGCCTCTTGGGCAGGTGAAAAGCTACGGTATGTAAAAGTTCGGGTGAAACCTATCCACTATTTGTCACGTAAATCCATTGTCATAGTATGTATTCTTTAATTTGCGTGAAAAAGACCTAGTTTCGTATTTTCTTTTTTTCACTAAAAAGGTCAATAATGTTATTCGGGAGCACGTATGCAATGGAATTTAACCGATGCTAGGAATAAATGATGCAAATATATATTCTTTGTTACGAATTACATAATAAGACAACAACGGAAGTTGCAATACGTCTACAAAGAAGCATTTAAAAATGTTTTCAAATTCAAACTGACTACTTTCTGACACATTCCTAAATTCAGTTTACAATCGAGTATAACTGAAGATATAAAACACTTATCCAGAAATTAAAAACTGATTTCAAAATACTTCAATAGTGACTGCTAATTTCATGCTTTTACGTATTAAAATGTGTCAAAGTGTAGCGTTGTTCAGCAAAGGAAAAATATTTTTTGGAGAAATACTATAAAAGTTATATAGGGTTGCTACAATCCTTTTAAGTAGTAGCCTATAGGCCAACTAGAAAAGCAGTAACCATTTCAATGTTTGCTCCGAGATAAGTCGGGGTTAAACCACTGTTTCCCTAGGCGTGAAGCAAAACACATATACTGTTAAAATTTCTATGCATAGTTACAAAATAGAATGACATTTGGTATTTTCCAAAAGCAATTTACAAAATACTTTCAAAAATATTTTTTTTCAACTGAGTTTTTGTTAATGTGATACGGAACTCTGCTTCCTAAGAAAATAAATAAAACAAAACCACATAAAATTCCCAATATTTTGAAATTAAACTGATAAGCATTATTGCAAATGGCATAAATACCGTGAAAAAAAAAAATGTTTCTTCCCAAAACTTCCTATCTCATTTTAATAAAAAGCTAAAATACGAATTCCATATTAATAAAATATTACGGTGTAAACTTTGATAAAATATTAAGGTGAAAACCTTAATACAATATACTAAAATTTCAAAATGCGATGGAAAGATAATTATAACTGCAAGCCTGTTTCTCTGTCAAGAAAAGAAAATTCCTTAAAATCTTTCTGGAACCTCATGGAATTTCATTCACGGCTACAAAAAAATTCTAGAAAATAAAGAAATTGGATTTTTTTCCGATTTAATTTTCCTGACCAAAATTAGTCTAAAAATTACCATCAGAGTGCAATCCAAATCGTTTAATACGGTCAAATATATGCATCAGATCGTATGGTCAATATAAAATTCTTCAGTACGGTCCCACAATAGTCTGACCACCGTCAATATATAATATTTTCAGTCTGAAATATATTGAATCTAATCTTTGTTGGAGTTATTATGATATAACGGAATGTACATTTAGTCGTCTTTTTTTTGTTTTGTTTTGTTTATCGAAAGTTAAATTGGCAAAGATAAAAAGGAAAGAAAAAAAAAACATTTTAGAAATTTGAAATTAATCTGAAATTTTCAAGTTATGTCAAATTTGCCAAGATGCTTATCAAGATGAACACATCTCTACCAAGAAAATTATTTCCCGATAATCCTAGCACAAAATGAAACGCACGTTGTTCAAACGATCAATAGCAAAAACATTTGTCACTTCTTACTCGTAGTAGGGTAGGTGGGGGACAAAAGACACACACGGGACAAAAACACGCACCTGCTGATTTAATATGAACGCAGATTTTTATTCAATGTTAAACAGTAGTCAACAATTAGGTTTCAATCGCACCAGTTGTGTGTTGATAACATGAGAAAAAAGTTGCATTCCGTGCTGAGAAAATTAGGTAAGTTTCAATTTTTCATTTTTGATGTAATATTTTTAAAAAATGCATGATTTCTGCGATAATACGCAAATGTCTACAAATTCAAAAATTCAGTGAAGAACGGAAACTCTTTAGCTTTTAAATGTCATGTAGTTTACCTCGATTGCATTTCTGTAAACTTTAAGTTGGCTCTTTAAACAAAACTGAGAATCGCCCCCTACACTGCGCGTTTTCACCGCAACCAATGGAGCAAAAACACGCAGAGCTATATTTTTAAAAAATTGCAATTTCTTGCAAAATTATAATTTGACAGAATCTAGGCTGATGGTGATACTGAATGAGGTTCTAATATAGCATTTTATTCAGCCATTAAACAAATTTAGACCAATGTGTTCATTCAAAATCAAAATTTATGGAAAGTGCGTGTCTTTATCCCCACCTACCCTACATTTTAGTTCTTCGCATGTGGTTACACGTGCGATAGTTATTTACAAAAACTAAATTATTAACTAAGATTATGCAGAGTGTTCCGGTGAAATTTGACAGTTGCTGCTTTCAAAGGTTCAACCCTATTCGCCTGAAAATCGTTTAGAACAATAAATTCCGAAACACCTCGTCATCGCACTCCGTATTTTTACTTTCTTCTATCTTGACAAGAAGAAAGTATTGGTTTCATGAAAATTTTCGAATTCCAGTTTTCGACGGATTTATACGTTTTATGGGTCAGAGATTCCAAAAAACATGTTTTACAAAATGTCTGTCTGTGAGTCTGTCTGTCCGTCCGTCTGTCTGTATGTGACACAAATTTTGTGGGCGCTCTATCTCAAGAACTAATGCACGGAATTTAATAAAAATTTATATTCAGGTAGTCCCTGATATAGATTGGTTCTGATTAGTTTTTGGTGTAAATCGCCCTGCAGGTGGCGCTGCTATGTAGCATTTTTCAGGATTTTCGCAAAAGCTGTATCTCAAGAACTAATGCACGGATTTTTATAAAACTTCAGATTCCGTTAATCCTTGATATGAATTGGTGCTGGTAACGTTTTGGTGCAAATCGCCCACCAGATGGCGCTGCTATGCTGCATTTTGAAGCATTTACACGATTTTCGTAATAGCTCAATCTCAAGAAATAATGCACGGATTTTCATCAAACTTCAGATTCAGTTAGTGCTTGACATGAATTGATGTTTTGCTCTTTTTGGTGTAAATCGCTCAACAGGTGGCGCTGTTATGCTGCATTTTTTAAAATTTCCGCAATAGCTCTATCTCAAGAACTAATACTTGGGTTTTCAACAAACTTCAGATTCAGGTATACCTGGATATGAATTAGTGCTGTTTATGCTTTGGTGTAAATCGCTCAACAGGTGGCGCTGCTATGCAGCATTTTTCACGATTTCCACAATAGCTCAATGTCCAGAACTAATGCACGGATTTTCATCAAACTTCAGATTCAGTTAGTCCTTGACATGAAATGATGTTTTGTACCTTTTCGTGTAAATTGCTCAACAGGGGGCGCTGCTGTGCTGCATTTTTTGTGATTTCCACAATAGCTCTAGCTCCAGAACTAATGCACCGATTTTCATCAAACTTCAGATTCCGGTATACCTTAATATGAATTAGTGCTGTTTGTGTTTTGGTGCAAATCGCTCAACAGGTGGCGCTGCTATGCTGAATTTTTCAGAATTTCCCCTACAGCTCTATCCCAATAAGTAATGCACGAATTTTCATCAAACTTCGAATTCAGGTATACTTTGATACGAATTGGTTCTAAATTGATGTAATTTCTTATACTACTAGGGGGCTCGGCTCCCTACGAGCTACGCTCGCCAACCCCCGTCCAGACACCGCAGGCTCTAAATGCACGCTAATTTGATCCGCTTTAAAAAGATTTCGAAAGACTGAATTATAATTTAAAAAACAGTGGCGATCTCCCTATAAACGAATTTCTATTCCTTTCTCTTTGATTGGGGAATTTTAACGCCAAATCCGTTGCTGTACTACTTGATTATCCCGTCGACCAATTTCACCAAATTATATAAATCGCCAAACCACTCGCCAAATTATACAAATTGACATAATTTTTATTTTAAATAACGAAAGAACAAATAAATACGTACAACATTAATAAAAATACAAATAAAACGTCGAAATAAAAATAACTTGATGACGTAGACACGTGTAACAACATTTCAAAATAAGCTAATATAAAACGAATTAAGTAAACAAAGTCTTTGTCTCCTGGTATTTTTTAACAAAGCGAAAAGAAAGTTCTTTTAAATGAGACATTTTAAATTAATCGTTTTTAATCTGACGTAATTTTTACCAAGCTATTCTTTCTCTTTTAAATAATCGCGTGAAAGTACTTTTGTTAGCAATGAAATATTATTTGCGGTTTCCTAACAAAAATAGTTGAAAATATCCTCTCAAAATATTAAATAAATCTGTAGCGCAATTTCTAAATTTAAACTTTTTTGCAATATTATTTTGTGTTCATTTTATGTAATAACTATAATGTGACGTAAATATGACGTAATTTCTCCTAAGACTTCTAACGCATGTTAATGAATTTATTATTTTACAATATCCTTTCACTTTTAAAATTCACGTGTGTACTTTTTATGACGTAATTTTTAATAAGTTCCTGCTTTTTATACATAATTATTTAATTCTAATTTGAAAGTTTTTTTCCTGTTTATAATAGTCACGTGTAAATAAATTTTTAATTTGAAGCAAACATTATTGCTTGCGCTTTTTATACAGTTGGCAACAGTTTAAATTAGTACAATTTTCTGAAATCTGTAAAAAATATCTCTAGAAATGCTGAAAATTTGAATTTAAAATAGAAATAAAACCTGAAAAAATGAGTCAAAATAAAAAAATTAATGCAATCTGCACTCCGGCAAATTCTAACGCATAAAATGATCTAAAAATGATTACACTGCCATGTACAGTTTTTGCTGCTATAAAACTTTTTTAGTGGAACGATTTTGTCCAACTTTAGCATTCAATATCTCTTAAAATAATTCTTCGATTTGAAAACTGTCTGCATCAGCGTTTTTATCAAACATTTCTGTATAAAACCACCGATTTTCATATTTTTGTATGCATTATTTTTCTCAATATTAACGAAGAAAGACCTCCGGTAACAAAAAATTCAAAACCGGCGGCGGCGGCGGCGGTGACAGCGGTAGTTACTTTTTTTTAGAATAGAGAGATTTAAATGATTTAATTGACGTGATTTATATAGAAGAAAGTTTTGTGATGACCACAACATACTAGTTTTTTTCTGGTGTTCGGGGAGCATCGAGTAGCTACTCGCAAGAATAATCACGATGCGGTACCCTTTTCCGATATTCTGATGACTTCCACTCTTCCCTTTCCGTTACTTTTGACATCAAAGATGTATCTGACACCAAAGAGTATAAACATATGTAGAATATGTCACTTTTTCCTAATTTTATACTATTTACAAACTGTCAAATTTAGCCCGAACTATACACATTTCTTTTAGTTAACCTTTAACTGGTGTGACAAAAATCTTGGCATAGATATTGTGGGCGGACTGAGAGAACGCATGATCGAAGGATGAATGATTAACTGAAATGATTGGATGAATGATTAAAATGAAATGGCTTGATTAACTAATAGCATACCGTTTCTGCACTAACTTTTATATTATAACTTTACTTTTATATTAGTTCTATTACAGATACAATTCACGTACTTAGAAGACTAAGCGATATTACTTAGGGCTTCAAACAAAACATAATTTCATTAGTATTTATAGTTAAACTAAAAATTGCAAGTTAATCCTTAACGGTCCAAGCTTTTACTCGATGATCGACCGCCAGATCGGACTTTTTTTTTTCACAAATAGAAATTACGTTGTTGATTATTTTGTTTTTAGCTTAAAAGAAATTTGTTTAAAGGATTTTTTGCTTAAAGGAATAGTAAAAATATAAAATTTCTAGTCATTCAATTTATATTTAATACTTTTGCTTACCACTTGCTTTCAATATTCAACGCAAAATGCTGAGAAAACTATTTTCTTATAATCGAACTACGCCTAAATTACAGAAATAGATTTCGATCACAAAACAAATATCCGAGAAAAAATGAACAAACAAAATCATGCAAAATGTTTTCAGTGAATTCATATTCGTTATGCAGGGCTGCTAGGGGCGACTATTTTTATTATTACATTCGCACCACTATTTTTGAAAAAATAAATTTCTCTTGCACATTAAGTTTATCAACTTCAATTTTTATTTATTAATAGTTTAAATTTTATTAAAAATTTTAAATAATTGTTAATTTTTCATTTTCCTATCATTCACTTCTTAAGTAGTTTTAACTACACTTTTCTATTACCAATGGCTCACAATATAAAAAGACGTTCAATCAATAGTTAAGTTGCTTTTAAACTAGGAAGTCTCTCAAAGCTGCTCTACCAACTTCTACGTTCTTTGGCTCTACTGTTCAGCACTATTGTCAAAGTACTTGTGGAAAATTTTTATTTGGGAATGTGGTGCGAGATGAATTAAAAAGTTGTCGACATTGGCACCCTTGGTTGTGTGGAATGTGAGAAATATATATTTTCGTTTGGTATGAAGAGCGTAATGGAATTGATAGTATAATTAAAATAACTAAACATTGTTTAACGTCTTATATACAAAATTTAGAAATTAAATATATTACAATTCACCAGATATACAGTAAAAATTACATAATTACATACACAATGAAAAAATTATTAGTTATTTTTACCCGACTGCCAAGAAGGGTTGTGTTTCACGCGTATCCCGGTATGTGGATTTTTTTACACCCTCGAAACATCCCAACGGTTGGTTGGTTGGTTGTATTTATGTCGGCTAATTATCTGCACGTGGGATATAGGCCCTAAGGGGGGGGGGTGCCTTCCGTGGAGGTCTTTCTAAGGGAACCTAACCCGTATTAACGCTTGGAGAACCAAGGTTCGAAGAAAACCACGAAAACTCAAGGATTAGGCCGACGGGCGCGATTGGGTTCGAACCCAGCACCTCCCGTCTACCAGCTTCGAGAGCAGAACCTCTCGGTCACTGGTGGGGCTGAAACATCCCAACGGCTGGATGGATTTTAATGAATGAGGTCTCTATCGATTCGTCTTAACCGTCCGATGGTTATAGGCTAGCTTTTGTTTTTATACATTCAAAATGGCGGTAGAGACGAAAAAAAATGTCACGCACCATATTGAGTGGCATATCATTGTATAGGTCTTTCAAAATGAAGACGATGTTTCATTGACTATTTTACAGTCAGAAGCTCCGCTTAAATATTACAAAACCTGGAAGTTGTGTAGGTAGGATCTCTATCTTTACTGCAACTCTAACCTTCACAGACATCTATAGGCCTCATCAAAACAGTGTTTATAGATAGGAACTAACAATTAAACACAACTTAAAAGTCACCAATACAAGTAAATAAAAAAAAAATAGGTAAATAATATAAAAAAATAATTTCACATTGATGAGAAATAATTCTCTTTTTGCGCAGTCGGGTTTTTTGATTTTTTAAATTTAATTTTTACTTGTTCAACGACTATATTCAATGATCATTTTTAATCCTAGAATACTAGACATAGTATAGCTTGATGTACTAGACTATAGCTGTAGTCGTAATTTTTACGAACGTCTATGAAATTGTACTTGTATTTAGGTAAAAAAAAAGGGGGGGGGGTTCAAAAAATTGGTTTATAATTTTTAGTTTCTAATTTATGTATTTTAATTCAAATAAACATATAGGGGAGACCGGGGGAATGCCACCAACCCGGGTTATGCCGCCACCCCACCTAGTTTAAAAACTAAGGGCAGTTTGAGTTAGTGAATGTGCCTGCACTATAACGGCCAACAATATAAACAGTGCCTAAAGTGAGAGTGACTTTGCTGTACGTCGTTCGTTTGTTCTAGGAAAAAATGTAGTTTTCATCTAGTTGCTTATTATTTTGGAGCTTCAAATGAGTAGAGATAAGCACCTTTTATTGTAAAATTAGGTATTTAAGATAATATGACCCGTAATCTACCTGCATTCACCTATATTTTGATGCAATGTGTTGAACAAGTTCGGTTCTTCTTTTGGCTTTGCTTGGGGATTTCCGCCATATTGTCCTCTCGGGGTAATGCCGCCGCCATGCACATCGGGTGAGAAATGGCCTCATTTTAATGTACTGGAGCCGATTCAGCAGAGTGACTTTTGCAATATGAAGTAAATTGTAAGCTTAACCATTATTCTGCTCAATTACATTGCTTTCTAACTATTTTCAGTAAGTTGTGTGTTTCCTAGTATCCATTTGATGCATGTACTAGGTCATTAAAGAGTGGCGGCATTACCCCAGTGTCCTGGGTAATCCCGCCACTGTGCAGAGGTTTAAAAAATATTTTTTTATGTATGCTTACTTTACAGTTATGATTACGGTTAAATTTACACAGATACTAAAGATCATGATTCAGCTTTAGAATTTTTACTATTAAAAAATAAACATTTTTTCGAGGTGAAAAAATTTAAATTCCCTTAAGGTGTCGCCATTCCCCCGGTCTCCCAACACAAATAAACACATATAGGTATGTATTGCAAAATTATGTTAAAGCTCGTTAAAATATAGTCGTGATAATTGCGAGTGTCTAGTATTCTAGGGTTAATTGTATATGTATTTATGTAATTTTAACTTGTATGTCTGATGAATTGCAATATATTTTTAATGGATAGTAGAATATTTGAAAAACAAATGTATAGCTTATAAATCATCAAATTTCTTTCAAAAGCAATAATAAAAAGGTAAAATATAAATATAAATATTCATATCTTGATCATTATTGCATTTATTGTTCATGTGCCTGGGAGGAGTGCTATGTCTAGAACACCAAACTTTGTGACAGGGAGGATTAAAAATAGCAGGATTTAATTGAAAATGGTCGGTAAGACCGCTAACAGCAGCTAAGTGTTAAACTGTGAAAATTGACAAACAGCAGCACTCTGTGAGATCGCTAACAACAGTTAATCGTTAAATGTTGTCGTATGACGGTGCTATTAAAAGGTGAATGAACTACGAACACATTTTATTCAAATGATCAGGAAATTTTCACTTAAAGTTGACGCCTAAAGTTATGATTTAGCAGCTCATGCTGTGCTATCCTGTTGTGATGAGATGCATATTTTCTACACTTATGAGTAGTTTTTTACAGCTTTGACTGCTTTCCTCATTACGTTAAATAGTTCATATTAAGTCTATAATTAGCGAAAAGGTTTTTTCTTTTACAATTTAAACAGGATTTCATAAAAATACGTGCATATTACTACCATAAGGTCACATTTGTCTTCGCTATATATTTACATTTCCTGCTATTTTACGACACTAAGGATTTTTTTTAAATTTTAACGCATCTTAAACTCAGCTTATACAAATCTGTAGTACTCATTTAAAAATGCACCTTCAGCCCGGTATTGTTAATATTTAACAGTAAAAAAATAATTAATGCAAATTCTACAGTGATTTAAAGTATTGGGATACAATAAATATGTAAATATTACATGATATATAAACAAATGGTACTCAATTTTTTTTCTTTACTTCTTGTATCTAAATCTTTTCAAATTTTTAAAATTATATCTAAACAGTACGTTATTTTTTATCTTCAGATATGAAAATAAAATCAAAGAAGTATTGGAACTTCTTTGACTTTACGTTTAGGTTCAGATATAGCCAAATGTAACACTAGCCTGCATGATATCAGATGATTAAAAACTAAGGACTACCTTTAATGCATTTTTTATGCTGATTACAGAACTGTTCTCAGTTTTCTTCTATCACGTATAGTTTGTTTGCCTTTGCAATCGACACAAATTCATTTCGAAGATTCATCGCTGAGAACAAGCACTATGTTGTAGTCACACATACCGTGGATACTTGGCAACTTATCTAACGACTGTTAGAATACAGTTTGACTGGCATGAGCCACTCGTAATCCCCCAAGAAATTTTGCTTCCACCACTACACATCAAATTGGCATTAATGGAGCAATTTGTAACGGCTCTACCACAAGATGGGTATTGCTTCAAGTACCTTACTATGAAATTTCCCTGCATCACACACGAAAAATTAAAAGCTGGAATATTCGCTGGTCCTCAAATCAAAAAATTTATGAAGGACAAAGATTTTGAAAAAATGATGAATGAGATAGAAAAAGACGCGTGGACCGCCTTCAAATGTGTTACCGAAAACTTTCTAGGGAATAACAAAGATACAAATTACAGAAATATTGTTGAAACAATGGTGGAAAATTTCAAGAAGTTGGACTCTAATATGAGTGTAAAAATGCACTTTCTGCATTCCATATAGACTACTTTCCAGATAATCTGGGACATTACAGTAAAGAACACGGCGAGAGCTTTCACCAGGATATCAAAGAGGTGGAAAATAGGTACCAGGGAAGATGTAATGTAAATAGGATGGCAGACTGTTGGATGTTGAAGAGGGACATAAATGATAGAGGATCTACAAGAAAGACAAAAAGAAGAAATATATTAATACATGGAAATTATTCCAAAGAGAAACATTCGCCTTGCATACAATATTACAAATGAAAATCAAATTTTAAAGTAATTGCTTAAAAGTAATTGCAAGGCGAATGTTTCTCTCTGGAATAATTTCCATGTATTAATATAGTTTCTATCGATGCTGGATTTAATTATGTTTCGTGTTTGTCCCAGGTCGGTGACTCACGATAAATATTCCATCTTGTGCTGCGTTTGTAGCCTTGCCAACATATAATAGTGGGAAATTTTCCGAGCTAGGTATCGTTCCAAGTGGTTTCGTCGGTAGAACGTCAGTGCGCTATACTGATGGCCCGGGTTCGAGTACCGGCTTGGAATCTTTTTCACTATGTTGGCCTTTGCGCCTTTTAAGCAATTACTTTTAAAATTTGATTTTCATTTGTAAAAAGAAGAAAGTTTGTTTAATTAAACACTGTTTGCTTTTCATTTTATTAAATAAAAGGTCATTAATTATTAATGTATATATGTATAATAACATAATTATTATGTATTAATTAAAATATTAAAAACACAACTTCTTATTTTTTGCAAAATCCTGATGTGATAGACAAAAATAGAAGTCATTTCCGGAATCAGCATAAAAAATTTATCCAGGAAAGCTTGATCATAAGAAATCATCTGACAAAAAGTTTAAAAATGCGGACTGGTGTAATCTTTTTTTCATTTAAAAAGAACCCTAAGAAAGAATTGAAAGTCGAAAATACTTGTTTTGTTAGTATGTATCGAAAAAAAAATCTAACAAAAGAGAATTCTCATAACTATTAACTGATTGATTGGTTAGTTGGTTGGTTTTACGGCGCTACAGCCGTTCTTTGAGCTCGGGAAATAAATAGACCATGAACTTCACTCGAAATGAAATCAAACACACTATAAAACATCCAAGTCTGAAAATAGTTACTTAAATTAATAAAATAAAAGAAATATAAAATAAAAGCAGAAATATAAAATAAATTTTCTGTTCAAATGGATTTAATTCAAAATAAACGTCGAACAGGACGTTTAAAATTAACTTTTGAAACCTTTGAGTTATTTGCAGTACATTCGTCCATTTTAAAAACTCGCAAATTTCTAGTTTACTCCTAAAACATAGTATCCCCTTATATTCATCCTGAAAATGCCTAAAAGTCAAATTTTACTTTCTTTTGTCTTTGATCAAAAGAATTTTTCTAAAAACTGCATACTTGTAATTATGAGTTCCATTTGGATGTTTTGTGTTTTTATAAGAGATTTTTAGGCATAAAGTTGTCACGCATTCGTATGACGTAAATAAGTAATTTTATTTTAATTAGCAATAAAATAATGAAAAATGGCAGAAATATGTACCCCTGAATTGATTCAAGCTTTTTTTTATGTTCTTATTTCAAACGGAGTGTTTCATTAAAAATTATTGCCTGTGATTACCATCTGTGATAGACTACCTGTATACCTGATACACAGTACCTGTGATACACTTCTCCTCACACAATAGAAAATTAATTTCGGAGATTCGGTAAATAAATTCAAATAAAATAATTCACCCTTATACCAAAATACAATAAAATGGATAAACAAATCAGCAGTGAAATGTCATACAACTTTTTCACCACTTGAAAACTTCGTTTAAAATGTTATACATATTTTTCGAATTTGCGAGAATAAAACCCACATCATATCTGGAAATGCTCTTTTTGCTTTTAAAAGCTTTAAAAATAGTTTATCTTCTATATAAATTACACAAAATGCGATAGTACTTACCCCCGAGAAATAAAATATAAATCCTTTGCTTTTTTGAAATATGAGAGAGTTTTTCATTTATAAAAAATTATTTCAAATGTGATGTTAAAGGTTAAATGAATATATGTTTAGAATTGCTTTTTAGGAAATACCCAGAAATTTAAAAACTCGCTCGAGCAATGGCAAAATAAATAACAAAATTACTATTTTTCCTTCTTTCGATGAAAGTAATCAGTTTGCAAGAAGCTTTTGATTTTAATAACTTCAAAGAAAAACTTAAGAAATGCAATTTTTAAATAAAATGTTTATACTAAAACAATCTAAAAAATGATTACATGACATTTTTATTATAAGAAAAGGGTTCTTTTTTTTTATTGTTCTTAATTTCTTTAGAAAATGATTGAATTGCAAGCAACTTGCTGCAACAAATTTTTATAATATTGTAAACTGGAATTATGCAATGTATCTCAAAGAAAAACTCCTTAGAAACAAAGTTGACCGGAACACAACATTTATAAATATTTTTTACTTTTTTGAAAAAATATGTATCTTTTGAAACATAAATTCTTAAAAAAAAATTGCAACTTAAATTTTAGGCAGGTATAAAATTTTATATACCTTCTGTTTTATTATTATTATTTTTTTTATAATTTAGTATAGAAAACACATTTTTGGGAACAAATATTAATTTCCCTTCTAGATTTGTAATTTTATATATATATATATATATATATATATATATATATATATATATATGTAAAAAATAAAATAAAGAAGAAGTTGGTGTGTTTAACCCTTTATGTACTGAATTATGAATTTATGAAAATTTTATTTTCTAAAGCATTTTTCGTGATTTTTTGAAACTACATTAGAAGATTTACATAATCATTTAATAAATTTTAGAAGGATTGAAGGATTTAGGAGGATTAATTAAATTTGAATTTATAGGGATTTCGTGCAATATTTATAACCCCACTCAAATATTTTATTTTAAATATTTTTCTCAGTATTTTGTAGAATTAGGAAATGTACAAATATAATGTTCTTACAATAGAAATATAGAAATATTTCCGAATTGAAAATTATCTCCCTTTCTCCCCCCACCCAACGTCAAGAAAGCTGAAAAGATGCGAAGGCAAAAGAAATCATCCTTTTAAAAATATTTTTGTTTTGTGTAACCAATGATGCTTTTGGAACAAGATAAAGTAATGCATCCATAACGCATTCTAAACTGCATTATTACTAATCGATGTATTAAATGAATTTTATAACAAGTTATTTTAATGGTACTTATAAGTTCCGTCAGTAGATAAAGGGTTAAATTCTGTAGATTCCTAAACAGGGCTGCACAAAAGAAGTCCAGTATGTTCGAATACATTTCCGCAATGATGAAAATTGTTGAAGGAGAATTTTCAACTATATTATGAGTTTCCTATCTGAACTAAATTTTTATGTACTTGTAGTATATATACAAATCTATAGATCATATACAATGCTGCATACAATAATTCGGATATTTTTTCGATTATAGAGGGTAAATTTCTGCAATTGTTTTTTCAAATGCGTTATGCGTTTTCCAAATTGTTTACTTTAGACATCTTTCTTCTTATTAAACGGTAATGTTTTAATGCAGTATTCTGAATGAGTTGGAAAGTGTTTCACAATTAACGACGCAAGATTTTTTCTTTTTTGTTTTACTTTTTTTGGCACAGACAAAAATTCGAATAAAATTATTAGTTTAAGACCGTGAGCATAGCTGCACACCTTCCCGTTTTACGAGCGCCACTATTTCGGAATAGAAATATTGTCTTTATTTTATATAAAATTCTGCGTTAAAATAAGGTGAATATTACTTTTCGAAAAAAATGATATAAACTAGAAAACAGGAATTCTGCATTTTCATAAATTTAGTGTCGCCCCCGATGAAAAAAAAAAAAAAATGTATATATAAATAGTACAAAGCCTATTTCAATTTTAAGACTTACAGCACACGCTTTTATTTTATGTAAAGTGACGTCGTCATTCGCATCCGCTTTCCACATTTACGATCCACTCTTAAACATCTACAGTAAAGTAGACATAGGACGTCACTATCGCGAAATAATATACAAATACAGCAAATAGATGCCGTCATTAAAAAAACTATTTAATAAAAAAAAAAAAAAAAAATCTACGGCTGTCTAATGATTCATAGGCCTTCATTTGTTTGTAACATAAATATAGAGACTTAAAATTAAATATGGTTTATAATAGCTCCATGTTTTAACAGAAAGTATTCGTTTATATTTTTTCAAAATAGCACGCATTTTAATTACATTTTCTTTTGGTTGTTATGAAAAAAATGGCGACAAAAATATATAATTAATATTTTGCAACTATTTTTCTTTTACTTTCTACAGAAATGGAGTACTTTCTTATCTAATATTAAGCAAATGGCTCCAAAAACTACAGAAAAATTAATGTTTCAAAAATAAATGGAGATGCAGTTTTCAAACAAATTGCATTTAAAAGTACTTTTTTTCCCAATACGACGGCATAAAAATTGAAAATGTGCGATGCTTAGAAGTTAAAAAAATTGCTATAGAGTATTGCTGTAGAGTATAATCGTACTGCTTTGTTTTATGCCTGGCTTCTGTAAGGTAACGTTATTTTTTGAAGACGACACAAAATAAGCTGGGAGAAAGAAATAGCATACCATACCGGGGGCTAAAAAGTGGTAGAAATTGACAGCAATACGTTAGTATTAAATAATATCTGTAATGTTTGAAAACGTAAGACGTCTACCACAACGGCATAAATAACAGTGCAAAATATTATTCCATGATTACATGGCGGTTAGTTATGCTGAGGATTTAGAGTTCAAATCCTAAGTAAAGGCAGATTTTAAAGAAAGTCTTTAAAGCATGATTAACATTTAAAAACAGCAATTACCCATTGAAAGTTATTTTAAAAAGTAACTTTTAAAAGCTAAACGCTAATACTGTATGGAACAGAAAATGGAAATAAAGTAAAGTAAGCACGAAGACATGCATTTGCTAATTTCAGTAAATTTTAAAGAACAATGAAATTAAAACTCACTGAACCTACTAAAGAGGTTTTACTTCATTAAATAAAACATAACTGATAAAAAAAAGGAAAGGAAGTGAAATACTGGTATGTTGTTTATGCGTGCGAAACTTCGTCTAATAGCTAATATTCAATAAAGTTTACATTGTACACGCGTGGTCTAACCTGACTAAAAGCGGATTTAATATGCAAGGGCTGCCACTGACGACTATTTTTGTTTTCTATTCGTCCACTATTTATAAAAAAGAAATTTTTTATTACATTTTTCTTACACATGTTGTTAAAGTATATATGTGAAAGATTTCTGTTTTAAGAAAGTAGCGCGAGATAGAATTTAAAAAAAAAAAAAAAAAAAAAAAAAAAAAAAAAAAAATGGTCGCCAGTGGCATCCCTGATTATGGCATATGCAAAACTTTTTTTTTCTTTCTAGTTCAGTTCCGAAATATTTTCTGTAGCATAGGTAGTGTTTTATGTACATTAACAATTGCTTATCATTTTTAATTATATAATGTACTGAGAAAAGGAAACAGGATTTGCGATAAATTAAATTTTGAGAATCTCAAATCGTATGAACAGGTTTCTGTTCGTTTCTCTATATAGTGAGAAAAATTAAATGGCGTAACGAAAATGTTTATCCGATGCTAGGGGCTATATTTTTTAAACAAACAAAAAATTCTGATAAAGAAAATACAATGAGTCTGAATATAACGTTTTACTTGCATTTATTATTGTGTTGGAATGACAAGGCTCTAACTGCATTCTGAGGGGTAAACACTCGCTGTTTTACTCTCGAGAAAAATCAAATGAACATTTTATGGAATAATCCTGTTAGAAATTCGGTAAATTCCGAGAATATGTGTTGTATGAGTGCGTTGTACGTTGTATGAGTGCTCAAGTGCTGAGTGTTCATATACACGAATGAGCGAGATTCGTCCTATTCGTCAGATCCTCGTACTTTGAGCCAGCACATCTGCTGTTTCACTTGTAAATGCTTTGCAGGGTAATTTTGTAGTTGGTCTATAGGAACAGGAAAAAAGGGCTAAATCAATGGGATTTTTTAACTTTACCTTCCACAAGTAAAACATAGCGAAAACGGAGAAAAGTTATTTTGGCGGCCAGTGATTAAAGCACCAAATTAGGTCCATTATAGTTGGATCCATAATTGTGGAAACACTAGTTAAGAAATGATTTAAATTCTCGATGTCCGCGCGATGCATTTGTCTGGAAAATAAATCTCAGAAACAGTATTTGTAATCGCAAAAAAAAAAAAAAAAAATTCCATTTCCAGATGTTCGTGCATTCAGAAGGACATATTAATCAATTGTAGTGAAAGTATAAAGCTTTTTACTTATACTTATTTTTTACTTTATCGCAACCTATTTCCTGATTAAAAAGAAAAAAATACAACTCTTTGAAATCGGATGAATCGTTTTGTTATACTTACGTTTGAAGTGAAAGTATTTGGTGAAAATTAGTAGGGGAAAGTAGGGTAATGACGCTCAGAAGGGTAATCCCGCTCACCCGATATCTCTAAACAGAATAGAATTTAAAATATGCGATCAGTACCGGCACCTAGCGAACTTCATCGTAAGTTCCCAGTAAGGATATAGTGACCGTCGGAAGGAAAGTATTTTAATGTCCTCACGTTATTAGTTTGCAGTTGTTTTATTACAAAATTCTACAACATCTAACTTCAAGGTATGTGTACACTCTTATTTTCAAATATTAATTTACTCATTATGTCTACAAAATATATACATTTAGCTGTACGTTTATGCTTTTATTTATTGTTGTAGTGCGTTGTTACGCCAATTATAATGCATTAAAACCCAACATGGCGATAACGTGTAATGGCGCTCGCGTGGAATTCCAGAAGAAGTGTTGCCAGCGGGCAATTTTTTTTTTAAATTCAAATTTATTGATTAACACCACTTTTTTGAAATGGTAAAACTCCCCTGTTTTCGCCTTAATTAATATGTCATTAAAGAAGGAGAATTTTACGATTTCAAAAAAGTGGTGAAAATCAAAAAACCTAAATTAAAAAAAATAACCCACTATATGTGTAACATAATGTGTAAAGTGGTCGCAAAAAGTCTGCAGTAGTGTGAACAGCCCATACAACTACATATGTGACTTTTGTCTTACTTAAATGTTGTATTCAAACTCTGAGCGCAATTATCCTATGATGTTGGGCATTGCCGCTCAATCGATGGTTAGTTAAATAAAACGATAAAAAAAATCCCTTAAACTTTTATGCAAATTAGTTGATTGCAAACTGTTCCTTATGCTTTGGAGTTATACTTCGTTAATAAAATATTAATTTTTTTTATCTAAATTTGACTAGCTATTCATGTTTTCCCTTAAGTGAGCGCCATTTTCCTACTTTCCCCTAATTGGAGTTAAATCGCTCATTATTACTTCTGAACTCCAGCGGGTATCTTTAGGGAAATCTTGAAACAGGATAATTTTGTATGGCTTCATGGTAATGCTCAAGAAAAAACTAAAAGTGAAACAGCCTCCCCATTGGCAGGACTAAAGCCACCACAAGCCGTCAATCCCAACAGGGCGAGTTTATACGAGAATAAAAAGCATTGAGAAGTGAATATTTGTCATGGCGAGATGGAAGCAGTAAACTTTCGCTTCCTTTATTTTTCTCCATTTTTCTTGAATAATTCTTTTGAGAAATATTTAATTTTTTTTATTTTAGCATTAAGAAAATAGATTTCCATTTGCATAAAAATAATGAAATGTTATGGAAGATCTTTGAAATGCAAATGAGAGTTTTAAAGAAGTTGAATGACACCTTTTGAGATTTGTGCTTTGATATATTTAAAAAAAAAATCTTTCTAATATCGAATATTTATTTCCACAGTTACATGCTTTGCTCCGAAAAGAGATTATTTGAAAATGTTTGATTAAAAAAAGTATATATACTGTTGAAATCGGCCTTGTTCTAGATTAGTATGATGAAACAGGTAAAATAATTCAAAATTAGTTTTATTTTAATTTATATCAATCATCTATGAAATGATAATATTATTTACAATTGGTTTCAATTTCTTAATTTCCAATTCCGGATCCCCCCCCCCCCCCCTTGAAAAGAAACAACTTTGGTTGTTGTAGTCATTTATTTCTAGAATGATTTTATGCAAGATGTAGGGGACATCTCTATATCTTTTCAATATATCAATATAAAACATTCGTATTAATTTCCCATATGTTCAGTGAAAGATTTTCTTAAACCTAGAAAAATAACTTCAATTCTGATTATTATTCATAATACACAACAATATTTTGAAATTATGTTAAGATAAGCATAATTTACACATGAAAAACATTCGCTTAAAGTTACTTAAATTTTTTATCTAATCAAAAATACTTTTGAATAATATTTTTCTTATAAAAATATTTGTTTTCAAATAATGCAACATCTAACTTAAACTTCCCTCCAACCCCCAAATTTTTTAAAGATAAAAACTCTTTCAGTTCTATAAATAAGTTAATTAAACTTTACTAGTAAAATAATAGCTAAAAAATAAACTAACAGCTTCATTGTTATAGTTTAATGTACAAAGAATAGTTAAGTATGTAGATTCTATTTTACATATTGTTATATCAAAGGTTTATTTATAGTTAGGTCACTTCCACCTCATTCTGTTCATATAAAAGTTAACTGCTATATTGACATCAAGCTCGTATTCATTTGATAAAACGAACTAATAAAAATAAAAGACGCGCTTTATAAGCATAGAAACATCTTTAAATTAACACGTTTTAAATTACAGGTAAACACACTTCAAATTCATCTCACGTTTGGATTTTATTCACTCAAGGATGAAAATTAATTCTGTCGTATAATTTAAAGTGAAATTGTTCTCAACCATGAATCCTGCATATGGATTATATTTAACAACATTTTAAATTGCAAAACTCGTAATAAAATAACCGATAACAAAATGTTTAACTAAATGAATAAGAAAGATAACGATATTACTGAATCAACTTGAGTGCATTATTAGATATTTTTCCTCAGAGAAAGCAGATTTATAGGTTTTTATAGGTAGATATGTGATTCACGGTACTTCTATTAAAGGGGGGGGGGGGATTGCTTTTTTTTCGGATGAAAAAAAATCATTTTTTTTTCTTTGCATTTTTTCCCCCTATAGTCTATAGATTATCCGTGTAAAAAGATTTGGACGAATTCGAAGTTCTTTTTTTTTAATTAAAGGAAACATATTGGACCTTGTGCCACTTTCAGCCATTTATATATATATATATATATATATATATTTAGAAACACACCAAAGTGCAAAAAAAGGGGTAAAAAAGACCTTTTTCATATGGATGCACTTTGTTGATTTTCAACTTTGACCTTAAAAAGTGCTTGAAGCTACAGACAATCTTATCTACTTTCATAATCCTCAACGAAAATTAATTGCAGACGACTCTGGTGATCTACCGGATACCGCCCGATTGGAAGTGCACGACCCATACGCTGGGACATCCACCCTCGCAATTCGAGCCATGTCATCAATTTATGATTAAAAAAATGAAATATTCTTCAAAATGATATAAATAACATGCAAAAACCCGAAGCTAAAATCTTCATTCCTATTTCAGAATAAACAACCTAAAAAACACTCTTTTTGTTACCTTCTATAAGCAAATCTCCCCTTAATGCATAGCACAGCTTTTATTCATTAACAGAGGAATAAGATCTCCCTCTTTCATAATAATCGAGCAACTACCAACTTCTCACTGTAATGTTTCTAATTTCACAATTTAATAGTGCGTGTAACGCGATGAATCAATGGCGCAGGATGAATTTTGAGTACTGGGGAAATTCAAAATAGTGCGCCCTCTGATGTAATGACTATACTGTAGTTTATTATGCTACATTTTTATGCAACGACTTTTTGCCATTTCCCTACGATACGCTCAATAGACTATACTATACACACGCACAAACTATATATACGTCATTTTACGCATATTTATTTGTACAGTTTAAGAACCTCTGTACTAAGTATTTAAAAAATATATATATTACCACTATGTAAATTTTTTGGAAATTGTATTATTGAATATAAAAACAATCGCCAGTCCTGGCCCATGATCAATTTCGACAAATTGAACAAGAAGAATAAATTTATAAAACAAAGTACACAATTAGTTCCTTATAGGTCTGCGATATTTAAATCCAGCTGAGATAACTTTTCTTTCGTCTTGAATTTGTTTTTTTCTTAACATCACGTCCGGGTCACCACTTTAGAGAGTGATTGGCGCCGATGGGATACGAACCAGGGATCTCGTGATCAGGAGGCGAGAACGTTAGCGTCGAGCAAAAGGCCAAGCTCTAAGCTAGTAACTCGCTTTATACTGATCATGTGAGATGAGATCGCTATAGTATCATATAATAAAAAGTTAAACACACCTGCATTCAAAAGAAAAAAAATCATTGATCTTTATTATTTTAACACAATCATACTTATTGGTAAACAAATCATATGAGTTGTAATTATTTCAACTCAGTGAAAAAGTGTTCAGGCCGGGAGTCGAACTCTGAACGTCTGGCCTGCTCAAGAGCCTAGAACCTCCCTGCACACTTTTTACTCAGTTCGAAACATCGCAACATGATTTCTTTACCAATAAGTATGATTGTGTAATTGTGTTAAAATAATAAAATGTAATTACGTATTCTTCGTTTATTGGAAATCCTTTACCTGCAGTTTATTCTGTAAAGCTGTTTTACATAACAGACCAGATGTTATTGCCAAAAGATTGTCTGTCTGAATTAAGTTGGCCGATTTTCGTTCCAAGAAGCTTAATTGGAAAAGCACTGGCAATTTAAGCAAGAGGTTCTAGGTTAGACTCGCGGCCTGGACACTTTTTCACTCAGCTGAAAATTACAAGTCATTGATTGTTCTTTAGGCGTTGACAAGTGTTGGCAAAACGCACTTTCGAGCTGCTTTTCAACGAGCGGGAAAATTACTTTGTATTTATTTATTTTCTTTTTCGATGAAATCGAAATTGGTCAACTATTAAGATCCTCGAGGCAAAATTTCTCTAGACGGTCACACTTCAGCTCACAAAGTGAGTGCTTGGGAATGGGAATCTTTTTACTGTCAACCTCAGTAGACCGTGATACAAGCTTTACTATGATTTCATTGCATCCGAAAGCTTTTGAAAAACAGGGATTTTCAAGGATATTAAGTAAGATTTCCCAACAGCAGTAAGGAGATAAAATGATGCTGCAAGATGGCAATGTAATTGTCGACAAATAAGAACTGTTATTGAAGGAGATTCGAGACGTTAGGGAAAAGCAAAAATACTGAAACACTTTCCTCTAACACGGTAGATTTACATGAGTAATTTTCAATACAAAGGTTCAAGAAAAATTCTGTGCCTGTGTATTTTCAAAAGAGCATTAACGTCCGAATCATCTGTATTTTCTTTTTGTATCAAAACAGAAAAGTAAAACTGAAATTTAAAATGCTCTAGATAAAGAAAATTTTGCTTGTAATAGCTGTTTTAAAGTAGTCTTTTAAATAGCAATTTTGAGGGGAAATCAAAAGTTTTTTTTCCCGTTTTGTTTGAAACACTGTACAATTTAGATATCCAAAACCGTTTTTTTTTCGTGTGATCATTAAAAGTGTAGTTAAGAATGTTTTTGTTTTAGCTTTTAAATCAGAAGTGTCTAAAAAAGAAACCTGAAAGTTGCTGTTTACAGATCTTTATGAAAGAAAAGAGGTAATATTGATATTAAGGAAGATTACAACAGATAAATTGGGAGAGTTAAGAGGCTTCTTCACTCACGCGAAAACACTGGATTCGCTAATGTTAATCCAATGGCAGAAATTTAAGATAACACGTTTGCATTTGAATATTTTAAAATGATTTTTTTTTTCTCATTGGATAGCACAGGTCGATCTCTACACAGGCCTTTTACTTTAATTTTGTTTGCAGGTTTTTATTTATCCATTTATATGAGGATGCTTTCATTTTCGAAACCGGTTCCTAAAGTGAAAGTATCCCAATTAAAAAAAAAAAAAAACCTGCAAGCAAAATCGAAAAAGTAAAAAACGGCCTTTGTAGAGATAAACCTCAGCTATCCAATGCAAAAAAATCCCTTAAAAATATTGAAATGCAAACGGGACATCTTAATAAATTTCTCCCATTGGATTTACGTTACAGGGAACTGGTGTTTTGGCGTGAGTGAAGTGAGTGAGCTTGGTGTGAATGTAACAGATTTTCGGATTTAAAAACTGTAAATGTCGTGGCCCGTAATGAAAGGATTAATAATTTGTTCCAATCAATCATTTATCTCCAAGCCTCTTATCTACAAATTTTGCTTCTCTACAATCTGCGCTGAAAGTAGAAATTTCCAAGTCAGGGCAATCTGAGTATATTTACAAGGGTTAGAGCTTGGACAGATGAACAGAAATCAAATACATTTCAGCTATGTTGGAAAGTGTTAAAAAGAAAGAAACTTCTTAAGAAGAGTACTCAGAAAAAAGTCGGTATAAATGTTAATTTCCTGATAAGACATTTTAAAAATGCAAGCGCGACCAAGGGTTTAACATTAGAGAGAGAAATTTGAGATGGCTGATCAACATCCTTAAGCGGGTATTTTCTGTGCGATATATAAATTTTCAAGCAGTTTATACCACTGTAAAATGTTTTTCGAATCTGATCAAAACCTTTCAAAATTTTAAGGGGACCGTGGACTTTATTTGAGCAAAAATAGGCAAAAAATCAATTTTTTTTTTTTTTTTTTTTTTTTTAGCCTCCGATATGCTATTTTTTTCTCCCAGCTTATTTTGTCTCCAATAAACAACGTTACCTCGCATACGCCAGCCGTAAAACAAAATCCGATGTTTCATTGTACGAATAAATACTCTACAGCATTTTTTAAAACTTCTAAGCATCGCACTTTTTCAATGCTTATACCGTCGTATTGGTAGAAAAAGAGTACTTTTTAATGCAATTTGTTTGTAAACTGCATCTCCATTTGTTTTTGAAATATTAATTTTTTTGTAGTTTTTAGCGACATTTGTTTCATTTTTGCAACTCAAGTACTCCATTTCTGTAGAAAGTAAAGAAAAAATAGTTGAAAAATAGCAATTATATCTTTTTGTTGCCATTTTCTCATAAAAATTGAAAAAAAAAAAATTAAAATACGAGCTATTTTGAGAAAAATATAAATGAAGGATTTATGATATAAAGTGGAGCTATTATAAACTATATTTAATTTTAAGTATCTATATTAATAAAAATGGAGCCCTTTTACATAAAATAAAAGCGTGTGCTTTAAGTTTTAAAATTGAAATATGTTTTGCACTACAGTAGAGTCCCGATTATCCGAGTCCCGCTTAACCGAGTGTTATTTTCTTCTGATGGATTGGTGGCTTCTATTATTATGAAACAGCCATTATAAATGAAGTGTTAGGTGAAGATGAAAAAACAGTCGTAAAAAGTTAGAACTCTGATTTTCTGGTCAGAATGGGGAAAAAAAAATGGCCATAATTTTTTTTTTTAAATTATGGCCATTTTTTTCCATTCTGACCAGAAAATCAGAGTTTAACTTTTTACGACTGCTCTTTCATCTTCACCTAACACTTCATTTATAATGGCTGTTTCATAATAATATAAACCACCAGTCCACCAGAAGAAAATGAAGTAATGGAAATGCCGGGGGCGACACTAAATTCTGAAAAAGCAGAATTTCTGTTCTCTAGTTTTTGCATTATTCTTCTCCAATCTGATTCATTTGTGAAAAACCGCTTGCGAATGCGACGAATTTTCGCAAAAGTATAAGTGTTTTAATTTTGTACACAAACAATTTTTTGTCCCTTTAATGTGCTTTAAATCCGTTTTTCTCAAAACTGATTTTTCAACGTTTTTAGATTTTTGAAATGCTCCATGCGTCATGAATTTTTTTTATCAAAATTCATGAAATTGATAAGGAAGAATGCTAATATTGCTTACAAAGAAACTGTGTATGCGTTTTAAAATTAGACTTCATTAAAATAATAAAATTTTATTTTTAACTTATTAAAAGCCCAAATTTTCATGAAAATCGATATGGAATTCAGAAAAAAAATCTCTAAAAACATAACTATTCAAGGGATTAAAAATTTGATACACATATTTGTTTGCAATAGAGTTTTAAGTGATTAAAATGTAAAATCGAGGAAATCTCAAAAATTAAGACGTATGGAGCATTGTAAAATTTCATTTTAAAATTTTAAATTTAAAAAAATCTTAAAAATTGAATAAGATTAGATTTTTTTTAAAAATATTTTTTTTATATACTTATGGTGAAATGTATATTTGCACAAAATTTTACACCTCTGTGATGGAATTTAAAGAAAAATTTTAACGTTCACCGTCCCCTTAACTAATTTAAGAAATACATTTAAACTAATATAAACACTAAAACGTATAAGCATGAGGACATTCCAAAGATTCTTGTGAGTATACAAAAAATAAAGGAAAATCAAGGAAAGAAAATACGGTTTCACATTATAAATTTTCAGTTAAGTCGTGACAAATCCAGATAATAAAGCACTTAATATTTTAGGATTAAAGTTACTTGGCAAGGTTTATAAAATGAATATTCAACATTTATATTCACGTGGATTCTTTGAATAATAATAATAAAAGAAAAAAATCCAGAAAGTTTTCATTTAGTCATAAGATTTATACATGTGCGTGCGACAACTTCAAATAACCTCAAAGCGTTATAAGTGGCCTCGCCTCGGGTCCAGTATAAAAATATGAAACTGGATTTTATATAAATGATACGTCATTCGACTTTTCCAGAAATGAGACGATTGTTATTCTAGAAGAACTTAATATAGTATTAAAGATTTCTTTAGGAATTTTTTCAGCGAATTGCATTAAATCTAAGAATTTGATATGTGAGAATACAATTATGAAAGACGCAGTTTGAGATGCAATTTTCATAAAATTCTTACTTTAATATGCACTAAACGTGCTTATGTGAATAATCAAAGACAATTTTACAAGGGTTAGAGAATTTGTTTGCGTTATAATGACTGAAATATTAACAAATCGGAAATTGTACGTCAAACGTGGCATATGAGGTGCGTTCGTACTACAACTAGTTTTATAAATATTCAGATCTTGGTGCAATAGCTGTTGCACTCGTATGCAAAAATGCTCGAATACAAAATTTATTACGATTGCATATATTAAATTCAGTAATACGGAAATAATATGAATAATCTTAAACAGTGCAAAATCACCATGGCAACCCAGAATCATTACCTATCGTGGGATATCATTGGATTAATTATGTATGATTGGATTTAATAGAAGGAAGAAAACTTTTATTAATATCTTTTTAAGTTTTGATTCGATTTTTATAAAATTTGAAATGACTCGACAAAATTCTGCAACAATTGCATATAATAAATTTCAAACCATTCGGTTGGGTGGTTTTTCAGCTGTTATATGCGGACAGATAGACGGACCAGACGCCGACAATAAATGCTGCGTATTTATATAATTACGAACGCACCTATTAATAACGCACATCAAGAATGATACATTTAAGTCGAAGAATTATTTTACATACAGTAGAGTCCCGATTATCCGAGTTAATATGCACCAAGCGCACCTCAGATAAGCAAAACACTCTGATAAACTGGATTTACCCAAATCATCACAGACTAAGGAGATGAAATGTAAATTTTCACTTAATTCATTATTTTTTATGGTACTAGTAACATTTCTTTGATGTACATTTTCGTTACTTTTAAGAAAAGCGGGGAATGAAATTGTTTATTTCAAAAAGCCATTGATAGTTAGTTTGTTGAATGACAATTTGCTGCTCTTTTGTTTTGTTTTGTTTGTTTTTTGTCTGCAGTACGCTACACTACATATCTACCAATTTCTAAGATTTTTACCACTAAAACTTACCAATAAATTTTGCCTAATTCAATCGCCGTAATCCAACAATTGTCCACGATTAAATATGGCAAAAATTTATATTCAATTTTAGAGCTAACAAAACCGTAATAATTGGCAGCTATGTTATTCTGTCAGTGTCATAAAAATTGCAGGTGTAACCTCTTCTGTTCAAAGTATTAAATAATTTTTTTCAATCAAACTTATACCTTTGGAATGGATCATTTTCTTCTGATGGACTGATGGCTTCCATTACTATGAAACAGCCATTATAAATGAAGTGTGATGAAAATGAAAGAGCAGCCGTGAAAAGTTAGAACTCTGATTTTCTGGTCATAGAATGGGAAAAAAAATGGCCATAATTTTTTTTTTTTTGTCCACTAGAAGAAAATAACTCTGTTAAGCGGGACTCTACTGTATCTGTTAATTCGTTTTATGTCTGTAAGATACAGTGTGAAATGATGAGATCCCATAATTAACTGTTACAATATACTGTATGGAAATTAAATGTAAATTATATCCGATAAGCAGGATACTATTTAACAAAAGATATGACACAAATAACTTTAATTTATTCTGTTAATGTTAGAATGAATAATTATGTTCAGGTCGATAGACGTTTTATGTTTTGTAACTAAGGAATGAACTTAACCATTTATGTACCGAATTATGAATTCATGAAAATTTTATCTTCTAAAGCATTTTTCGTGAATTTTTGAAACTACATTAGAAGAATTACATAATCATTTATTAAATTTTAGAAGGATTAATTAAATTTGAATTTATAGGGATTTCTGCAATATTTATAACCCACTCAAATCTTTTATTTTAAATATTTTTCTTACTATTTTGCAGAATTAGAAAGTGTACAAATATAATTTTCGTACAATAGGAATATAGAAATAGTTCCGAATTGAACCCCCCCCCCCCCCCCCCCCCAGCGCCAAGAAAGCTGAAAAAATGCAAAGGCAAAATAAATCATCCTTTTAAAAATATTTTTGTCTTGTGTAACCAATAATGCTTTTCTATAACTCATTCTAAACTGTATTACTACTAATCGATGTATTAAATGAATTTTATAACAAGTTACTTTAAGGGTACTTATAAGTACCGTCAATAGACAAAGGGTTAAACCACGAGTTTAAAGTGATCAGTTCATATGCTTGGTAGTTTCTTGTTAAGGGGGTTGCCAAATTCCCTACTCAATGCGAAACTTCGACACATTGTCCGATTTATTTTTTAAACGGAAATCATAATAAAGACAGGCCAGACAATTGGAGCGATTTGGGATCGAATTGAGTTTTTCATTTTTGATAAATTACTTATAAGCGATTGTTGTCACGCGACGATGAATTTTTCTACTTTCCCGTGGTATCGCATCCGGAAATTTAATTAAAAACGTCGAACTTGATAGTATTTTCTGAAAGATCTTCTGCCTGTACTAAAAAAATGAAAAGCGTCATTCGGTTAGAGTTTCTGACTGAATAAGAACTCCTGTCATTTTAATGCGTTTCCCAACAAAAATGAATTCAGAAAGCAGTTCCTTTGGATTTAAGAACAGCCTAAAACTCAAAATTTATTTTTACTGAATATTAAAGAATTATACTGAATTATAATTGTGTGCTCATGAAGACTGCGGTTGCAGTCTTACCGACTTATGTGAGTGAGAGATGCCAAGCTGGACATCATCCTCGTGGCTTAATGGTAAAGCACTGGAGCGCTATTCCAGGGGTCCGGGTTCGATTCCCGGTTTGGACATTTTTCACTCTGTTGGTTTACGCTTAGTTAGCAAGGTTATAATTCACGTCTTTAATATTAATTTCAAGCGTAATTTCACTGCTGAAAAGTATTTGAAAAATTAATTAAAAAAATTAATTTATTACATTTAGGGGAAAGTAGGGTAATGACGCTCAGCGGGCAATCCCGCTCACCCAAATATATCTAAACAGAATAGAATTGAAAACGTGCGATCGGTACCAGCACCTAGCTAGCGAACTTCATCCTAAGTTCCCAGTAAGGATATAGTGCCCGTCGGGAGTAAAGTATTTTTGTGTCCTCACGTTATTAGTTTGAAGTTGTTTTAGAATAAAATTCTACAACAGCTCACTTAAAGGTAAGTGTACACTCTTATTTTCAAATGTTAATTTACTCATTATTTCTAAAAAATATATACATTTAGTATGTTCATGCTTTTATTTATTTTTGTAGTGCTTTGTTACGCCAACTATAAATAACTCCAATTTAAACGTTATATTCAAATTTTGAGCGCAATTGCCCTACCATATCGGGCATTACCGCTCAATCCATTGTTAATTAAATAAAACGATAAAAAAAAATTCTAAAACTTTTATGCAGATTAGTTGATTGCAAACTGTTCTTTATGCTTTGGAGTTATACTTCGTTAATAAAATATTGATTTTTTGTGTAAATTTGACTAGCTTTTCATGTTTTTCCTTAAGTGAGCGTTATTCCCCTATTTTCCCCTACAAAAACAAAATTTTAGAGAAAATTTGTTTTTGTAAATGTAAATAAGTAAATAAATAATTAAAAATAATATGATGGGATTCTTCGTTTAATAAATAAGCGACCGGCGCGTTCAAGCTGCAGTGACAAAATGCACCAATTTCCAGTGAATTGTTTGCAATCAGAAATATTCTACGTTGAAGAGGCTGGTTCTGCGAGCTACAGTTGCATTCAATAATTCTTGGGCGGAAAGATCGTCAACCCCTCCCAAGCCGGTCGAGGAATAATCTCGTGGTGACTTTTAAGAGGAACTTTTAGTTACGTCTGAAAGAGCAGACTGAGTTAGCAGGATATGAGATGATTGTGCTCAACAAGTGATGCTCAAAGCATCCTGAATTAATGGATGCAGACTTTAAGAGGATAAATTATGAAGTTCATTATACTTCTAATATTGAAGGTAGTAACTTTTTCCGGCTTGGCGCCATCAATATCCTGTTTGTTTGTTAAGCGAAAGTTGTAAGTATGGTATTCGATTAATTACAAAGCGTGCTTACAAAAAATAAATAAATAAATGAAGGCTGGAAAGAGTCATTTAATTAAGGCAAGGTAAGAACGTGTTAATTAGTCAGGTCAGGAGTATGACAATTAGACGAATGCTAATTCGAATTTAGAAGTATGTATAGTTTTCAATGCAAATCTCATAAGATTATTTTTAGTAATTTTGCTGTTACATCAACGGCATTTTTTGAGGGGGGGGGGGGGGTAGGAGGGTTATACAAAACACATAGCAAAAATAAATTAAAAGTCCGACTGAGACATTAACAGACATGCTAAAAATTACGGATAATCGGTTATTTTTCAATAAAATTAGAAGCATTCCTAACGACGTTAGTCTATGCAACATCACATATGTCATAAATAAATAGCCGCCAACCTTTCGGTTTTTTTCAAGTGAAACATTTTGAACCAGAAATTTTATTGCACAAATGAAACCAAGTAACACGTAAAAACAAAAAAACATTTTATTAAATGCATTTTCTGGTTCAAAATTTGTTTATATGAATCGAGGGAAGAAAACGGAAAGTTGGAAGCTATGGCAATGACTACTTAATTCGTCACACTATGAGTCTCGGCTGACAGTTTCACTTCGTAATTCCACTCTCCACTGCGAAATCACTGTGACCGATTTTTTTTTTTAAAGCCATTTGCAACTCATCTCAAAAATACATATCAAAAGTACATATCGACATTACAATGATTTTCATATAGGGGAGATGGGGGCACATGTGAACAGTTCGCATGAATAGTTTTTTCTCATAACTGGATTGATTTCTATAAATAAAAACTACTCAATATAGTAAACAGAACTTTCTTTTACGCATGGTAATTTTTTTAAATCACCTGTATAGTTTCTTACATTTTTTAATAGTTTTATAAATTCAAAAAATTGTTCACATGTGGTCCATCAGCGGGGTAATTGTGAACACACGTGGGGCACATGTAAACACAATGAAAAAATATCCTTTGACATGCTTTTTATTCTGTTATTCATTTGTCATCGTAATCAGTTATATTACCTGTTAAATTAACCATTAAAAAAATTATATATTTCTCTAGTTTCTGGGTGGTATGTTAAAGCGAAAGGTTACAAAATGAAAATAAGTAGACTTAGGAGGGGGGCAGAGGAGGCTTAGATGACTCATTAAGTATTGTTGTAATAAAATGAAAAAATAAAGAAGTAATTTTAAAAAAGAAATTGAAACTTTTAAATTTTGCTTAGGGGTTTTTGTTTGGGAAAATTTTAGGGAGGAACATTTACATACTATTTATCGGAAATCTGCCGAAATACGTAAGATTCTCGCTCCTGTATTTGCCTTATTTACTTGTAAATTAGATAAAGAAGGATTTTTTAATGATTAAAAAAAAATCTCAACTACAACACCCCCCCCTCCCCTATTTTTTTTCCTTTTGAAAGAAGGGGAGGGGGTTACGATCGGGATTTTACGGTAGTTATCAGTTTAAAAATTTTACTTTCCTAAAATATTACTGATATCTATCTCCATTCAAAGCATCATATACATAACTGTTTTAGAGATGGAAGTAAGCCATCATTGCAAGTTTAGAACAAATGTAACAGAACAATTTACAAAGTTGTTCAAGGTACTACTTTTGTATTAACAATGCGTAAAAAATATTGTTGTAAACCATTTACTAAAATAATACATAACACTTATTTCATTTTAGAAAACATTAAATTTATTTAAAGTACAATTGAACGTAAACGAGCTTGTTGCTTTTTATGTATTTGCTGAAAGATGTGTTTGGTAAAATTTCAATACAAAATCAGTTTTGTGTGAGGAAAATGTCTTCTATTTCAGGAAAATTATAGATAATGGAACTGACATTATTTCTCATTAAGTTAACTGAAAGGAACAGAATCACAGAAGGATTATTGGGGCATTTATGTACTGTTCATATCTGCGTCAACTAGTCTGTTCACATGTGCTCCACATTGCTGCTTCTGTTAAATTGATAAATCATCATTATTATTTCTCAATTTTAGAAGAAAAAGAACTTTATCAAAAATATTTATTAGTATTCATAGTATATGTTAACACACTCAAATTCAAATAAATGAATAAATAAATAAAGTTAATCGCTTATAAACTTGGAGCAAAGATTTTACTTTCGAGATCTAAAAACAATGTTTTGGCTACAGAAGACAAATAAAATGTCAAAGAGCTTCAAAAATTTTTTTACCATATGTCTACAGGTGCTATCATTTTTAGTAATTTTTTTCAAATAAAAAAACTTATAATAACTATTGAAAAATTGCGATGTTCACATCTGACCCATGTGTCCCCATCTCCCCTACTCATCTTTCATGTTACGTGATGACAGTGAATTACGAGGTGGTAACAATGCATTCACATCTATCTACTATCTATATTATAAAGGACAAACGTGTCCGTGAGTAACGCCGACGTCATTTTAACGGTGGCAACAGCAGATGATTAAATTATATTTTTATTAACTTTTACCAATTTTTTTTTAATTTCTAAATTCCGCACATTTTCAATATTTACACTGTCGAAATTGGGAAAAAATGGTCTTTCAAATGCAATTTATTTGAAAACTATATGGCAATTATTTCGAAAACTGTATCGCAATTTTTATTCCTTTAAAATAATTTTCAAGCATGATTTTTTTTTTTCAAACCTATCTCTATATTCTGCAGACGATTACGAAAGGTAAATCTGTTTGGACTTAATATAAATAAAATAGTTCAGTATTTATTTTCGATTTATATTCCATAACGAAATTAAAAATTTATCAGTCTAAAAATAAAATAATAAAACCCAAATTTAAGACATGTAATCGAACCAGGCTTAAACCATTGAAATTATCGGAATAATAAAAGATAGCGATCTTTGGCGGTTTCTTCGGCTAATGCCTGGCACGATGCCAATACGAAAGCATAGCTTTTAATAAATTTCAAAATTGTATTTGAATACATAACTGATATTTTCTCAATAAAAATTATTGTTGGTAGTGTTAATGAAAAATCTATAAAATCTATATTAAATGTAAAAAGTCTATCAGGGTTTTCAATTAGAAAAAATATTTTGTTTTCACCTATATTCTGTAACCCGGGAATGCTCGGGGTTGGAGCGACTTGCATATACAAAATGCAAATGGGAATTTTTTTATTCCTTCAGTAACCATTGTGCGCGTTAGACATTCTCCAAAAAATTATTATTAAGAAAACATACAAAATGATTTCTTAATTTTTATTGACTTAAGGGTTATACAAATACATATATAACGTTATCAACTTTTTGGAAATTTTGGTTCCCCCCCCCCCCCTTACGATATCATACGTTATCATTCCTCGACCCCTCCCCCTCCCTCTAATGATATTGTTATCAGTGTCTACATTTAAAATTTTTTTATTTATTTTCTTTCTCTTTCTGTCTATACGTTTGCAACGATATACAGATATGCATTTGTTATACGCATACTTTACCGATTTAAATGAAGAGAATAAGTTAATAATGTATCACTGTTATACACTGGCCTCCCAAAAATTAAGTCACAACCGGTTTTTTGCGTCTAATTTTCAAATGAATGAATGTAGTAACAACAAATTTTGGAGGAAATGTGCACTAAACAGTCATTTATTGAACGCGACATAGAAATTTACCAAAGTTAAACGCAAAAATGACTTACAACAACAAAAAAGAAAGTACTGTTGGTGGAAAAGTCCATTCTTAGAGAAAACAGTACATCACAGTATTATCTGGTAAAATGTCATATAAACATTACAAAAATGGGTTCTAATAAGGAATGTGTCCACCCCTGACTTCAATGCATTGGCGGCATCGAATTTCCATGCTGTCAGTTAAGTTGTCGGACACAGAAATGGGAAGCGAGGACCAGACACGGAGTAAAGTCTTGTTACAGTTCATCTAACAACTTTGGAGAAGGATTTAAAGCAGCAACTTGTCTGCCAAAGATGTTCTATCGGATTGAGGTCTGGAGAATGAGTTAGACATTCCATTCGCTCCAAACCGTGACCCTCAAGATAGTTCCCAACAACCACAGCTCGGTGAGGCCGTGCATTATCATCCATCCGAATGAAATCGTTACTAATAGCACTGGCATATGGGCGGATATATGGTTCAAGAATTTCATCCCGATACCTCACTCTAGTCAGACTTCCTCCATGGAAAACATGCAGGTCAATGTGACCACCAAGTGAGATGTCTGCCCAAACCATGATTCCACCACCTCTGTACGTGTGTGTTTCAATAGTGTTGGATTAATGGTATCTGGTGCGTTGTTCCCTCCAGATCAGCAGACACCCTGAATCGCTCTCCAGTGTGAATCTGGACTCGTCTGGGAAGAGTCCAGGGGCTCTACTACGAAACCATCGGAATGTTCTCTTTCTCGGAAAATCTTCCAAATTTTCCGATGTGACGTTGCATTCCGATGACTCTGGGATAAATGCTACTACGATGCCATCGAGGACGCCTTCCCTCGGATAACTGTTATTGGAATTAGAGATGCAACGAATATTCGGCCCATTCGGCCTGTCGGCCGAATATCAAGTCCATTATTCGGCCTTGGCCGAATAATACTGTAATAAATGTTTTTATATTTACACAGTATAACTTTTTAATTTGACAATTTATATTCATCATATATAATGAAAATTTTATTTGAAATTAACTAACACTTTTTTTTTCCATTAACTTTCATACTCCGAATAAGTTTTATCTACCCATTTTTATATAAGAGGCTAATTTAGGAATCATATTAAAAATTTTTTATGCTGTATCAGTAAGTACAAAAAGTATCTGTAATAAGCTAAAATACTCTGTTAAATTTAATCTATTCAAAATTGTTTTAATACAGCTGTACAAGCTAATTCAATTTTTTTTTTTTTATCATAATGGGAAGTTTAACATTTAACCCTTGTGACATAAAAAAATATTTTTTTCAATAATATTTTGAATTATACCTATAAAGAACATAAATATGATTGGTTAGATATAGATGTATTATATGTATAAGATATTTAAGTCGTATATGTTGCAATACTTAAGGTTTTTTTCTTTTAGTAAAATACGCTTAAAAGTTAAATATAATTTAAGTTATTTTTTTTAAAGTCTGTTACTATTTCTTATTAAATAATGAAAGAAATGTAAATACTAAATTCTTTTAATTAGTATGCATTTACGTTTTAGATTTTTTTTTTTTTCAAGAATAGCATTGTAATGCGTTAAAAAACAATTAAAATGTTTTCAATAAACGTAGATTGTGATGCAGAAATAATAATTCAGCATTCTCAGGTGATAGTCTATTTCTTTTTCTTTTCTTTTTTTTTTTTTTCGTAAATGTTACCTGCTTCTGAAAATAATCTCTCACTATATATGGTATTTCCTGGTGCAGAAAGGTACTTTTTGGCTAATTGTGAAAGGTTTGGAAAGTCTTCCGAATTTTTCGCCCACCACTCCAAAAGACACTGTTGTCTTTCTAGTAGTGGCTGGGAAAGAAAATTACTAATTTCTTTTACTTCTTCACATTGAGGGGCACTTTCTATAGAGGCTTCACTGCTGACAGCAAAGAAAAAAAATAATAAAGATAAATAAAAATTTTGTTAATTGTGAGCTTTATAAAGTCTACAATGATTTCTTTCCGCCATTTTAGAGGATATTCCTTTCACCCTTTCTATCAGTGGTTTTTCTTAAGATATTAAGATTTCTTATTTTTTATTTTATTTCATCTGAAAGCTGAAACTTATGTTTCTTACTTTTAAAATTTTGTCATTATTTTAAAATGTAACAACAACACACATAATATCTATTAAAATGTAACTAGACAGTACCTGATGAGGAACTTTTGCTAAGAATTTTTTTGGGGGGTCCGAATTATATTATTGAGGCAATTTTTAGGCCGAACATAGCCGAATATTTTTTCAGAGTAATATAATGCTTTAAAAATTAAAAATTAGTATATAAATAATTTTTTTAAAGAAAACAATACATTTTAATTGTGAAATATACAAGAATTGTGCATATAGTGCATACTATATTTTATTTTTAGGCAAAAATAAGTTCATTATTCGGCCGGCCTAATATTCGGCTGTAACTTGGCCGAATATTCGGTATTCGGTTATTCGGCCAAACCACTATTCGTTGCATCACGAATTGGAATACCGTGAAAATCTTCCGACCGCAGAGAAGGCAGTGAGAATGAAACAGATATCGAAAGTGAGTCTTTAGAAAGAGATTTTAAAGCTAAATATATTGCTTTTGCTTTTCATTTAAAATGCCATCGACATACGCCTAATTAACATGTTTGGATAATCTTTTTTTTTTTTAAACGATTGTAAAATGTTCAGATTTGCAGCTGCCAAAAGCTCAAAATGATGTGAGCAGTAGTTTTTAAAAAAATGAAAAATAAAAATAAGTTTTCCATTTTTAACCACTTATTTAAAAATAAAATAAAATATTAACACATTACCCAAGAAATATTTAATAACTACCATAAGAAATGCATCATTCTAGACTTTTAAATGTTATTACAACACAATTCTTATAAATCCTTGTTAAATAAATATAAGTATAAATACCCGAAATATTCAGGGTATTCTGCTTAAATATAACTGGAGAAATATTATAAGCTTTAAAACTAATTTTAAACACTAATAATAAACGTCCTTTGAAAAGGCTGCAAAGTTCAGTATAAGTATCAAATTCCTATTAGCTTGGAGTTTTACATGTAGTCTTCTTGGCGTCCAGGTAACGTGCACGTTCGCTATACCGCAGGCGGCGGGTTCAAATCCACATGGTTCCTTTTAAATTAATTTTGAATTTTTGACACGTTACAAGTTTTATGCTGGAATTTTAATTTGGCAGCTTTGAATGTTTTTATATTTTCCTAATACATTACATTTTCGAATTTTTATGAATATTTATATTTTTTCTAATTTTTAAACTAATATTTCTATTGACCAAAATCTAAACTAATTTATGTCGAGAATTTTTTTTTTATAATTTATTATTATTTACCTGTTTATATTTTAAGCGCAGATCTAAAATAACACTTTATTTTTATTTTATGGAATTTTTAATGGAAATTCCTAATTTTGTTGTATATCTTGTACAAAATGTTTTTAATGTTGAATCTGCCAAACGTATTTATGGTTAGATAATTCCAATACATAAATTTGGCAGATTCGACTTGAAATTTTTTTTGTAAAAGTTGTACTTAAAAAAGAAAAAGATAAATTTCCATTTAAAATTACATTAAGAAAAAAAAAAATTAGATCTGTGCTTAAAATATAAAAAGCTGAATAATAAATTTAAAAAAAAAATCTAGACATAAATTAGTTTAGATTTCCATCAATAGAAATATTAGTTCAGAAATTGTGGAAAAAATATAAATATTCATAATTTTTTTTTTAATTTAAATGTAATTTATTAGGAAAATATCAAAAAGTTCAAAGCTGCTGAATTTATAATTCAACGTAAAATTTGTAACCTGTCTAAAATCTAAAATTTATTTAAAAAAGAAAAAAGGTACAAGCAGGGATCAAACCCGCCGCCTGAGGTACAGCTAACGGGCAGGTTACCTCGACGCCATAAACATTACATGTAAAATGCTAAAGCAATGGGTATTTGAAACATATGGTGAAATTTGACCCCCAATTTCTCAAAAACTAAGGTCTATTTGAAGAAAACATTTCCTCCGGAATAATAGGGTTTTACTCTAACAACATACTTTAAAATCATCAAATCATCATACGCATGTACAACAAGAGGTGAGGAAATCTGAACATGCAATAACTAATGATGAAATAGCAGAATTTCAGCGAGAACAAAAATTTTTGCATGTCTGTGAATGGTCAACCAGAATCCGATTTCGCTGAAAGTAATTTCTGAGCTTCAAATCCGACACGCTTTGCCGATGATATCATGGTAGCACATACAGTGAGTGTCGGATTTGTTTTGTCGGAAACATGCAACTCCGATATCGAGATTTTTACGACTCGGATGCGATACGATCTCTTCGTGGTAGGTGGTAGGGCTCCAGAAGCCCAATTCTGTCTGGTCCAGGAAACGTGTTCTATGTTGTACCTTAACTTTCGGAGGCCAGTGTATATGAAATAACTTTATATCAAATAACACTTTAAAGAAATACAATTTAAACTTATTTAACAATAGCTTTTTATTACATAATGCGCTCAACAATAATATTGTCTTTTTGCATTTGCCCCCTGCGCGAGGATAAGCAGGTCTTATAAATAAAGCAGATGTACACAATTCTTCCACATTTTGTACTAGTACGTAACAATTTTCATTTCGAACCTCTGGTTTCTCTAACGACGAATTATATGCATTTATGGCAGAAGGATAGGAATGGCGAATGTTGGAATATTCTATATTTTGGAATGAAATTAATTTATAATCATTTAATGCTTTTAATGTTCATTTTGTATTTTCATAAAAATGCTAACTGAATAAAAAAAATTATTTCAGTCTATAATTGATATACAGAAAAAGTTATCAGAAAAGAAAATTTTGTTTGGATCAAAAATGATAGAGATATCAAAAAGACAAATCTCCCCTCCTCTTCCTAGAGAGATATCTTACGATATAAAGTATTAGACCCCCCTTTTTCAGGGTTGCCGGCTTTTAGGTAGGCCAAAAAAAGCCGGCCGGCTTTTTTTGGTTTTAACCACTTAAAAAAGGCCGGTTTTTATTGTTAAAAGTTGGTTTACAGCTAATTCATATTAAATTTAGATTAATTATTTTTTTTCTACATTTATAAATATTTTCTACTAAAAGAATTATAAATTTCTATTAAATTTTATCAAATAAATAAGCCTTGACTGCTAGAATGCAACAGTGAAGGCATTATATCTATTAAAAAAATTATAAATATTGAAAATAATATAAGTTAGACTCTAAACTGGTGTTTTAAAATTCTATATTACATAGCCCCACATATACTACACATTTTAAAGATTATATTTTATTGAACAATCACAAAATGTAGCACATCAAAATGGAAACATTCTTAATTCTTATGAGTCCATATAGAGAGATTACAGGGTATAATATTTAAGGAGAGTTTGGTGCATAAGTGTATAAAAATAAATCTAGCAATTATGCAAATTAAATAAATAAAATACATTTTGTAAGTAAAATTGAAATAAAATTTTGAAAAGTTTGTTGCTATTTAAAAAGAGTGCATATTCATTCATATGCTGTTCATAATATTGTTTTTAATAGGGAGAAATTGTATTTTTATTGTATGATTATGTATAATTTTAAATATTAATGAGAAATAAAATAAGACGTATATTAATATCTCTTAAAATTTCTTAAGTAATAAAACATGTAACTTAGTAATCATTGTCTTTTTTAATTTTATAAAGCAGTAAAAATGTAGAAGAAAAGGAGGGGGGGGGGGGTAAAGGTCAGCGTAAACCTGATAAAGCAGTTGGTATGGCTCTTTAAATGTAGCTGATATTTCTAATTCTCACTTCAAATCACTAGCAGATGCATCTAATTTTTTTTTCAGTATTATTCATCTTTATTATTGAGAAATTGGGTTACTTATTGTATTCTAAATCAACTAAATGTCATTAAAACTAATTAAAAACAATTTAAAATGTGTAATCTATAATTAAGATGCTTCACTGTATAAAAGCCAATTTTGGCCAAAAAAGGCCAATTTTGGCCAAAAAAAGCCGGTTAAAACCAATAAAAGCCACCGGCCTGGCTTTTTTAAATTTTAGCCGACTATTTTGCAGCCCTGCCCTTCTTCCCTCTAAAGTGAAAAAGTTATATATGCACGGCCTCTTAATCTATTGGTTATATTAGGTAGAACATAAAAAAAAATGATATTTATTGTGGTATAGTACTGTAATGAACTAAAAGAATAATTCGTGTTTCTTTCCTCTTCTCAGGTGCTGATTAACGTTATGCTACATCGACCTCGTAGATAGAATCGTAGAACTGGTAACAGTAAGTGTTAAAATGCATCGAGAATGAATAAGGAATATAAGATGTAATCGAAAGTGAACAATTTAAAAATAAAATGGTTGTATGCATTTCCTTTAAAACAAGCACAGTTAGTAAAATGGCCGAATCCGATCTTTTCCGAACTGAGGTGGTTTCAAAGTCCTACCCAGGTATAAAAATTCCGTGTGAAATTTTGTTCAATCGTATAAATTAAATAGTTATAGGTGATATTGAAGTTTTCAGTATTTTTGGGATTTTATAAGTACATTTTAACTTTTTTAACCGAAATCATCTCTTGGCTTTTGTTCTAATTTATCACATGATTATACAGAGTTAGTCTAAATAAGTCATCGGGTTTCAAAACACTGAGTATTGAGAGAGAAGACCTACAAAGACGGGTGATACATAACAAGATACATACCAGGGTTCCCAGCGACATGGAAAGTCAGGGAATTTCAAAGTAGTAAAGGAAATTTTAAAATATATAGGAAAAGTCATGGAATTTACAAATATTTTCTAAGAAGTGTAGGAAAAAATGAAAAATAACTCGAAATTCGTCGAATAGCCCATAAAAAAAATGGCGAAATTTGTCAAACGACTGCAAAAAGAAAAAAAAATCACTAATTTTGTCAAAGGATTACGGAAATAAATCGCGAATTTCGTTGTATGGAATTTGAGATTTAGTCAAGAAAAGGCATGGAAATTACCAGACATGTTTTGTTGGGAACCCTGCATACACTCAATTTTTAAAAGCTCGCCTCGTGGCTCGCATGCAGGAACACATCTCTACTGTGACGGACATTGCTATTGAACAACATGATATTGTATATACAAGAAGAGAAACATGCTACTGAACGTATGGACGGGACTGGATTACCGTTGGGATGTGTGCCAAGTGACTAAGGACGCACACATTGAACATTTGTAGTATGTACAGTAGGGTGGATCGTAGAAAATGTTTTTTTTAAATTCAAATTCGGCCCGGTGTGCGAAAGTTGCGTATTGTATTGCTTATTACATAAAAAAAAATTTCGCCGCCTGAATTGATATCTTCATGCGCCCCAAGGGGCGCGAAATCCTCGAATTTACGCTAATTTTCTGAATTTTAATAGCTATTAAAAATTTATTTTGTTATTGGCCCATTGTGGATACAATGCTATTATGTCCCCTCACCATATATAAAAAAGTTTCAAATCCCTTGAACATCATCTTCATGCTCCCCAAGGGGGGCGAAATCCCAGAATTTTAGCTAATTTATGCTAATTTTCCTGAATTTTAATAGCTATTTAAAAAAACTAATTTGCTATTGGCTCATTGTGGATACAATGCTATTATGTCCCCTTACCATATGTAAAATGTTTCAAATCCCTACATAATCATATTCACGTACCCCAACAGGGTTAAAACATTATGAAATCTGACAAAATTTGACTTATTTTAGGTTTGTATGAAGATAGTGTTACATAATAAAAATCAAGATTTACACAAATTTTTATTAATTTCGGCTATATATGTTCCTTTTCCATATTTACATTTAAATCCTCAGTTTTAATAAGCATAAAATAATTATAATAGGTAAGAGCGCCCATTGGGGCGCAATAAGATGATGTTCAAGGGATTTGAAACTATTTACATATGATGAAGAGACATAATAGAATTGTATCCACAATGGGCCAGCAACAAATTATTTTTTTTTTAATAGCTGTTAAAATTCAGGAAAATTAGCGTAATTTAGCTAAAATTCGAGGATTTCGCGCCTCTTGGGGCGCATGAAGATATCAATTCAGGGGGCGGAATTTTTTTTTACATAATAAGCAACAATACGCAACTTTTGCGCACCGGGCCGATTTTGAATTCAAAAATTTTTATTCTATGATCCACCCTAATGTACAGTCGTGAAAACAAAAAAAGTAAACACCCCCTGCTAACTTCTCAACAAATTATCGTAGAAGAAAGTTACTGGTACCGAACGATTGGAAATAAAGACTACTTTTAAATGATGCATATAAAAATTGCTTAGGGGGCCATCTACATAGTAAAACGAAACCAAAATTCATTTTTTTCAATAGCAATACCCGATTTTAACATTTCAAATCTTCGGTTCAAACTATGCCTAGACACCAAATTTCAAGTCATTTGAATGATAAGTTTTTGAATTATAAACATTTAAAGTTTAGTGCTTCTAATGTTAAATTACATTTTCATATTTTTGTTAATATCTCCTGAAATTATACTCCTAATGTGCTAATTTTTTGTGTAGCAAATATTCTAAAATATTCAAACCTAAATACGTTGAATTTGCAATTTTTATAATTTTATGATATGAATTATGAAATTAATATTCGAAACAATTATGAATTGCAACCTACAATTTTTTTGATGTCTTTAGATTTATTAAGTCCTGCTTTATGGAAATCCAAAATTTCACATTTTTCTTCCAAGTAGTTTTCAAATTATGCTTAAAAAATAGCAAAATGATGGTTTAAGGGGCCGTCTATGATAGAACTGACTAGATATTTTGAAATTTCTTATGCTATCCTGTAATCTAGCAGTCTTCAATGGGTGATGCCTTGATCAAGAAGGGGGCTCTCTCGGTCAACAATCGAGTACCGAACTTCAATTTGGATACAGCCCATAAAATACGCTAGTTTTAAAATAATTTATTTCTCTGAAATTTATCGTACAAATTGCATACAAATTTGTTTTTAGGCTAGTTGAAGGGTGTAGAGTTCATTTATGCTTTGAGAATTGTGTACTGCTATTGAAAAAAACAAAGTTACGGCTCGTTTTAATATGTATATGGGCCCCCTAAGCAAATTTTATATACATAATTTAAAAGTAGACTTTATTTCCAATCGTTCGGTACCAGTAACCTTCTTCTACGATAATTTTTTGCAGAGTTTTAGTAAGGGGTATTTACTTTTTTTTCCCCCACGACTGTACCAGAAACTTGGCGAGTATCTTTTCATGCATCACCCGCCTTTGTACGACGTATACTTGTAAATAAACAGTCTTTAGAAACCCGATGAATCATTTCGGCTAATCCTGTATATTGGTGTTTCTTCACTAATCTTGTTGTTAATTTATGATATCTAAATTCTTTTACGCTATAAATAATACACATAAAAACCGATCAAGAAAGCAAGATGACGGAAAAGTCTTAACGACATATACTACATCTAAGGGTTTTAATATGAATTAAAATATTAATTTTACAACCGTATTGTCAGTACTTTTGTTATCTATTATTTAACTCTATTCTAATCAGTCAAACAGTTAGATATGATATTAGTACCCACATTCATATTTTATTATTTCTAATCTGTCTCACGAATGAAATAAAATAATTTAGAGATGCCATTAATTAATAACAGGTCTAATAAAAGAATGCCAGCATAGTCATGTGACAAAACAGAAGGTAATTTCAGTGAAAAAAGAGTAAGGCGTACTTATAGAAGACCTAAAATACTTATAAATTCACTCAACTATAAGATTTTTATTTATGAATATCAACCCAAATTTCATACGTAATTTTTTATACCTAGATTGGAACTTCAACAAACCACCAAAGTTTGAAAATATTGGAGTATACCACTTTAACTTTTTCTGTAAGCCATAAAACAACTATTAAAGTATGGTCAGTTATAGAGTCAACATTTTAAGTTGCATTCAATTTCTCAGAAGAAAAAAATTATTTTTTGCAGGACATTGCAGTTGTTTTCATAAAGTTAATCACTTTGCATGTAAACAATCTAAATGCATCAATTAGCATGCCCTGTTCTACAATTCTTGAATTTGTGAATTTTTTCGTTTCTTGCGTGGTTACGTTTATAAGCTATTTCATGTTAACACAATTTTTATGTGCTCCAGTTGTTCAACGCTTTTCGCAATATCCAATTTTGCTATAAAAGTCATTTTCCACGGGAAACAGACATACATTATCGGTCGGTGCCTCTTAGATGGGTATCTCAACTAATGAAAGTGATCGCTCCAACGAACATGGATGTATATGCAAAAAAATATGGAAAAAAGTAGTTTAGTCTGCCGATTGTAGAAATTCCGAATTCTTCCACGGGATCATGAGTTTTACTACAACTAATATATGCTAAAATAAGTACAATTAAACTTATTTTTATACGTAATGCATCCAACAGTTCAATTTTATTAAAAATAATATTTTCAGTATTATCTGGCATATGCAACCAATGAAAGCTTAATTATCTGCATTCTACAAAATTCCAATAACTGAACGCTAGATGGAATAGAACCTCGATGCACACCGAAAAATTTTGAGGGCTAAAAATATTAAAAGATTGATTTAAAAAAAAAATTATAATTTCTAAGATGATACAACATGAAACGATTCTATAATACCTAAAATTTGTATATACAAATAATGAAATTGAATCAGTAACATCAATAACGTAATGTAAGCTAAAATATTGAATACGTTACTGCGCAGTAGCAAAGTTACTTTTAAAGCATTAATAACAAAAAGAAAAAAAAAACTGTTAGACTTATTTGATTTTATTGGTTTTTTCTAACACAATAGAAGGTTAGTGTTTTTCAGATTGAGCAGTGTTAACCGTTAATCAGTTAAGGAAATCCCGGCAATATGGGACATACGACAGAGATGAGTTTCGGCTTTCTTTTCGGTCAAAATTTCGTGTTAGTAGGAGAGCTGTTGAACATTTTTGAGTAGGTATTTGAGGCACCCTGAAAATATGTGCAACACTTCTTTTGTAATGCCTGAATACAAAATCGAATGTCTGGCTGAAGGATCGTGGCCCAAAAACTGTGCCAGACATGTGTCAAGTGCCATTTGGTACTTGACACGTGTCTGGGACAGTTTTTGTGCCGACTAAAGTGTCTCATTTTCAAAATATTTTTTTCTAAGCATAAATATTATTCTGCCTCAATCTCAGCGTGCCTCAAATACCTTTTTTGAATAGTCAAAAAATGGCACTTGACACGTGTCTGGCACAGTTTTTGGGCCACGATTCTTCAGCCAGACATTCGATTTTGTATTCAGCTATTACAAAAGAAGTGTTGCACAAATTTTCAGGGTGCCTCAAATACCTTCCTAAAATGTTTAACAGCTCTTGGACTATGTAATCCAGAGCACGACCATGCTTGAACCTGATAAAGTACGCAATACAAAATTGTTAATAACATATTAAAAATGTTTCCAAGTTAATTTTATCAATTAACTAGTTGGATGTGCCAATCCTAAAACTTTCTTCTATCTCCTATATTTTAATATTTCAAAATGTTGTTACAAATGTCAATATTTCATTTTTATTAGATCAATACTATATCAACTTTAACTTTCAACTTAAATTTCTGCTACAGTCAATTAATCGGAGTAAAAACAAGTTAATCTGGATCATGATATTTTCATTAAAATCAATAGTTTTCGGTTATTCTGTTGTATATCAGCTGTTCGTGAATAATCGGCTTATCAGGATGGGAAGTTCCCGTCGCTTCACGGTGGTTTTCTTCGAACCTAGGATTTCCTTGCGTAAATACGGGTTAGGTTCCCTTAGAAAGACCCCCACGGAGGGCATCCCCCCCCCCTTAGGGCCTATATCCCTCCTGTTAATTGGCGGTCATAAACACAGCCAACCAACCTGTCGCTTCACGAGCCGCCGGTGTACAATAGAACAATGGAAAATAAAGAAAATTACACAAAAATCGCTATTATAGTGCCCCTTTCCCGCGGAATATTTCCAAATGCATGGAGGACCTTCTTGTCATGGCCAAAAACATACACAAAAAAAATTTGGTTCAATTCTATGTATAACTTCATACACTTTTCGATGGTACAATATTCAAAATGGCACAAAAGTCGCTATTACAGCGCTCCCTTCCGGTGGATATTTTCCAAATTAAGAGATGACCTACTTGCCATAGCCAAAAACAAAAAAAAAGAAAAAAAAAAAAGAAAAATGTTCAATTCTATGTATAATTTCATACACTTTTTGATGGTACAATGGCGACAGACACACATATGGACATTTTCTAAAAACATGTTTTTTGGGATCTCTGACCCCTAAAACGTGCAAGTGCGTTGAAAACTGGAAGTCGGAAAAAATTTAGATTATAATACTTTTTTCTAATGAAGGTAGTAGAAATTAAAAATAATAATCTTAGACAGAAATTAGCAGAATCTATTTAGATTAGATAGAAATAATTAATCCTAAATACTCTGACGCGGCAACCTTTCGTGATTTTCAGGTCCCTGAAAATTTGCTTAATATAATAATTTTTTTATGTATATTCAACCGCTAGAAGATATCTGCCAAAGTCCCAATTCTTATTTTAACATATTGTACAACTATGGCAAAAAGATAGGAGTTCTGTTTTCAGGTAAGTCACAAAAAGGACTGCGAATGGAAACTTAAGAAACTTATACATACTTGTTTCTCAAAGGGAAAGTTTTTGAATTTTTCACTCTTTTATTATACAAAATCTAGTTTTCGTATGTGAATATATCCGAGATAACACTTGTAATTAAAATTTTTTGAAAAACTGTACCTCATAACATTTAAAGTTAAATAAGACTCAAGTAATTTAGTTAAGGTTAAAAGCTTTGTGAGACATATGTTTGTAGACTCATTTTTAAAAAAAATAAAGAGTACTTGCATGAAATCTGATTTAATATTAAACTTTAATCCAGGATCGTTATTACTCAATTTTTTTAATGAAATATGGGGGTAAATTTGATTATTTTTTTTATGGTTATTCAAGTCATATGTATTAGTACATGCTTAGAAACAATAAAAAAACAATTCCGTTACGTTTGCCAAGTCACTTAACTCAAATTACAGCTATAAATAAATGAGTTTTTGGCCCTGTATAAAAGACCTCTGACATGAAACTTGCTGCTTATTGTTAACGCACTATTGGTCTACGGCAGGTCTCTTACAAACTGGAGAAAAATCTCGTATCCAGCAAAATTTTTTAAACGCAAGTTAAATTACTTATCTGACACCCCACCCCCCCTCCCAAAAAGAAAAAAAAATACCCGTCCTACCGTTGACAGATTTTCCCTATTTTTACTTTCTTCTATCTTTACAAGAAGAAAGTATTGGATTCGTGAAAATTTTCAACTTCCGGTTTTCGACGGATTTATACGTTTTAGAATGTCCTGAATACGATTTGATGGTTTTTAGAAAATGTCTGTCTGTGAGTCTGTCTGTCTGTATGATAAAATTTTTGTGGGCGCTCTATCTCAAGAACTAATGCACGGAATTTCACAAAACTTCATATTTAGTTAGATCTTGATATAAACTGGAACTGATTAGTTTTTGGTGAAAATCGCCCAACAGGTGGCGCTGCTATGCGGCATTTTTCACGATTTCTGCAATAGCTATATCTCAAGAACTACTGCACGGATTTTCATAAAACTTCAGATTCAGTTAGTCCAGGATATAGTTTGGTGCTGATTATTTTTTTGTGAAAATCGCCCAACAGGTGGTGCTGCTATGCTGCATTATTCATGATTATCGCAATAGCTCTAACTCAAGAAAAAATGCAGGAATTTTCATCACACTTCAGATTTAGTTAGTCCCTGATATAAATTAGTGCTGTTTAATTTTTGGTGTAAATCGCCCAACAGGTGGCGCTGCTGTGCTGCATTTTTCACGATTCCCGCAAGAGCTGTATCTCAAGAACTATTGCACGGATTTTCATCAAACTTCAGATTTAGTTAGTCCTTGACATGAATTGACGTATAATTTAGTGCTGTTTAATTTTTGGTGTAAATCGCTTAACAGGTGGCGCTGCTATGCTGTATTTTTTGCGATTTCCGCAATAGCTTTCTCAAGAACTAACGCTTAGATTTTCAACAAACTTCAGATTCGGGTATACTTTGATATCATTTAGTGCTGTTTATTTTTGGTGTAAATCGTTCAACAGGTGGCGCTGCTATGCTACATTTTTCCGAATTTCCGCTATAGCTCTATCTCAAGAACTAATGCACGAATTTTCATCCAACTTCAAATTCAGATATACTTTGATATGAAATGGTGCTAAATTCATGTAATTTCTTGTACTATTTAAATGATTTAATTGACGTGATTTATATAGAAGAAAGTTTTGTGATGGCCACAACATACTAGTTTATTTTAATCATGGATTTTCAGAAAGCATAAACGATTTTTAAAAGCCGAATGAAGAATAATAATCCTGATCACAGTTATAGTATATCTTGAATATTACCTTAACTCATAATTCTGTTTAACACATTCATTTAGAAAGGTAATTTAAATTAACTTTCTCAACAAAACTTATCAGATTTATATAACTGTAAAAAAATAAAGCATATATATTCAAAAGTTTGAGTAAATAAAATATGCAACATAATTAAAAAATAATTTTTTACTGACCTTTTCAAGAAAATTATTTTAAAAGAAGTTATTTAAACAAAACACTGACACAGTATCCTTAAAATATCAGCTTAATGGCACTTTACCTTAGATAATAGTTGTACTAATACTTTTTCTGACATAATTCTTGAAATTCGGCATTTTTCTACTTTCCACTTTGTCATATGTTCTTGTGTAAATATTTTTTTAACCCCAAATACCACCTATCTATCTATATCTTTCTATGGTTTATAACCGTTAAATAAAGAGCCGTTCGAGTGAAATATCGTTAGATCATTCCATTTTGATGCTTCCGTTTGCCAGTTAAAACATTTTGAAATGCAAAGGCGACCTCCATTTGTCGTTGCGTTAAACTCAAAAGAGTAGTCACATATGTCAAAGTCTGTGTTTGTTCAACAATTACGGGAATTATAGCAGGCTACTATGAAGCCAAAAAACATAATATCAAGTTTTAAGAACACTGACATTTTTCCTGTTCTTAAAATACCATTTCTAGAATAAGATTTTAATCTAATTTATCTAGATCTAATACCTAATGAGAAAATTAGCTTCTACTGCACGTGTTGATCAAAATGACCTATGTCAAATATTGGCAAGTTTATGAAATGATTTCAATTTAACAAGTGCAATTCCGAAAATACCACGTGGAAGTGAGCTATGTCAAAATATACAAAATTCATCCAATGTTGTTCCTTTGACCTCATTAAATTTATCTAATTATACTTCAATTACTTTTCTTCCTTTAACATCTTTTTCTACACCGAAGCCTCGTTCTATGCATGATTAATAGAGAAATAATCATTTAGATATTTTATATATGTACAAGCAATTTACCTACTAAATGTCCAAAGAGGACTAATTTAAAAGACTGTCAGCAACCAATACAAAAATATTAGACAGACATATTTGCAGAAAATTTGAGAAAATCTGTAAATGATCCAAGCAGAACAAGGTCTCGAAAAACACCTTCAAAAAAGGTCACGGCTTAAGTTACAAAAATATGAAGAAGTTGAGAAATTAGTAGCAGAGGAAGTTGCCAAAGCAAAGAAAATTCAGGCTAGAAAAAAGTTATAAAAATAAAGGCAGATTCCAGTTAACAAGGGTGAAAAAGATCTATCCCTTGCAGATTTGTATGACTTTATATAGATAAAATAGACATTGGTCGGAAGTATCAATTGTTTTAAATTTTACTTTTTATGGGCGTAATTTCGACCACCTTCTTACATACTTAAAAATTCCAGTTAAAATAGATTTACTTTTTTATATTATTGCACAAGAGATAAAATTACTTAAAAAAAAAGGGAAATGTATTTTTACCTCGATGACAGTGGTAAGTAATAAGTGCAATATAGTACAAACAAGGAAGACATACAATTTCTGCAAATAGGATGAGTTTCTTTAAGTAACCCAAATTCTACTGTACTTTCGATGACAGTGGTAGTAAGTAATAAGTGCAAACAAAGAATAGTACAAACAAAGAAGATATACAACTTTCTGCACATAGGATGAATTTCTTTAACCCAAGTTCTATTATATTTTTTTATCTCGATGACAGTGGTAGTAAGTAATAAGTGCAATATAGTCCAAACAAGGAAGACATAGAAATTTCTGCACATAGGATGAGATTCTTTAATTAACCCAAATTCTATTATATTTTCTACCTCGATGACAGTGGTGGCAAGTGCAATATAGTCCAAACAAGGAAGACAAATTTTATTTCTACACCTTATATTGCCTTATTATTATAAGATTTTATTACATAACAAATGACTTCACAATAATTTAATTTTCAGATTTAAGCTTTCGTACAGAATTTATGTTTTTTATGAGCAAACAATGTACAGAACCAGATAAAATGCCGTAGTATGGCCATAACCGGTTGTTCCATCCTATTCATTTTTTTTTACAATAATTTCATCAGCCTTGAAGAAATATGACCTACTTTGATTACAGATACCAATTAACTGATAAATGAACATTTCAGTATATAGTGGACAGGGTATATCTGCTTTAGAGAAAGAATGATGAGTTACTATAGTTGCCCGACTGGTACTAAGATCATGGTCAAGGTGAGATAGATAAAAAACAGTAATTCTTCAAAAGAACAAACTAATCGCTTACAAGATCAAACAGACTATTATTTAGAGATTATACAGGTTAATAAGTTATTAGAAAAGAAGAAAATGTAGAACTTGAAATAATAATCTGCGAGTTTTTTCATTGTGTTAATCTTTTCGGAAAAAGGCAAAAAATCATGTTATTGATCGAAATAAACAATCTGGCATATTAATATTCTTTGCCCTATATTTTGCTTAGGCTTAAAAAAACCACATTAGAATTTACCAAAAGATTAACTGTAAGCAGATTTTCTTTCTATACAATGATTGGATGTCATTTGCAATCAGAAAATTCTCATCACGCTGATGCCCAGATTATTTCCTTCGGTTCTAACAACTTTCAACAAGGTAAAAAAGGTGAAAAAAAAATACAATTTTGTTATAAAATACCTGTAATACTTTGATTTATGCTGCATCATTCCTCTGATTAATTTTCATATACATAGTGTATATTATTATTATTATTATTTAATACTATTCATGGTATCAAAGTTTTCAATAAACAAATGTTGACGTTTTTCTAGCATTTAAATAATTAAAAAAGAAACGCAAGTTTTAGAAATCTAGATATGGATTTTGTGTGAACATTTAAGGGATAAAAATGACTAAATGAAAGAAAGTCAATCTGTTTTAAAAGTGCGATTTTTTCTTTGTGCCGTTTGTTGTAAGTTTTAGAAATTGATGTTGTGCAATATAGTAATAAAAATCTTATAAAATAAAACTAAGCGAAAAAATGTAATGGATTCAGGCAGAGCCAATAGAATAGATTTGCTCAAATAACGTCATGGAACGAGGCTAACGAAAAAGACAGGTTGCCGCACTACCTTTCGCATTAGACCACTAGGGTCATGTGATACTCTTTTCGTGCACCTGCATTCGGACATCACGTGACTCAAGCGGTCTGGGGAGGGGAGGAGAGAGGGAGAGAGAGAGAGAGAATGCACCGCGGCTGTCTGTCTTTTAAGCTAGCCTCGTCCCAAGATCCACAAACTTAAATTCGTTAAAATGCTAACTTAATTTCTTTTAAACTTTGTTCATAAGTAGATTATAACTGAGAATAGGACATGAACTATTTTCATGCTGTTTAAACATGTAGATTTTTAATAATTTTAATTATTTTTGTTATTAATTTTTGTTATTTGAATGTAGAATAATTGATAACGAGAAAAAAAAATTGTTAATAATGTATTAAATTTTAAATTATTAAAATACGGTTTTAAAATGCTAAGTGATGTCAAATGTATTTCTAAAACGTGCATAACTTTTTAAAAATATTAAAATGAAGTGTGAATTTAAATTGATAAAACTTTAATATATTATGGTGATAAATTTACGTAATTTTTACTCATTTCCAGTTCACAAGTATCAAATTATTATACAATGCTGGAAAAAAAAATGCATCACCTATACTAACTCAACTACAAATTATAAAAATGTGACTGGTACCAAGATTAGTAATAATGTCTACTAATTAACCCCTTGACTTCCAGGCTTAATTTCACCGGCGAAGGACAATATACCAGGCTATGCGGTGTAAAGTGTTTGGCAGTGCTATAATTGGGTGGGAACGCCGTTCCCAGAAATATCAGATTTGTTACCGTTAAAAAAAAAAAAATCGCGAACGAACACAGTTATTTTTTTCTTTTAAGCGAAACGGTAATTTATGCTAGTTTTAAGAAGATCCGTTTCACTTATATTCATAAGCCGCTTTAACCGAGATATTTTCTTCTGATGGACTGATGGCTTCTATTATTACGAAACAGCCATTATAAATGAAGTGTTAAGTGAAGATGAAAGAGCAGCCGTAAAAAGTTAGAACTCTGATTTTCTGGTCAGAATGGAAAAAATATGGCCATTTTTTTCCCCCATTCTCACCAGAAAATCAAGAGTTCTAACTTTTTACGGCTGCTCTTTCATCCTCACCTAACACTTCATTTACAATGGTTGTGTCATAACAATAGAAGCCATCAGCCGATCAGAAGAAAATAATCCATTCCAAAAAGGTGGTATAAGTTCGATTGAAAAAACTATTTAATACTTTGAGCAGAAAGAAGAGCCTGCAATTTTTGTGACACTAATTGAATCCCATTGCTGCCAATTTATACTGTTTTGTTCTCTTTAAAATTTAATACAAATTTTTGCCACATTTAATCGTTGACAATTGTTAGATTTCGGTGGCTGAATTAGGCAAAATTTACTAGTAAGTTTTAGTGGCAAGAAAAAGTCTTAGAAATAGGTAGCTATTTAGTAGCATAATACTGCAGCAAAAACTGTAAATGTTTTAATTTGGATTTTGGCTTAGCAAAAATCCGGTAGCATCAACATCTTATGAAAAGGTGAGCTCCCACAAATAATTTTTTCCAACTACAACAATGGTGTTTGGTGTCATAAAACTCTCATTCGACCAGTGAATGCCCTGTTATATCAGTTGTATATCACAGACTCCGGTTCAAATACGCAACCATTGCAATGTAGTGAAAGACGTATGGGGTGTACGTCATGGTCGTTAATTACTGAAATGAGAGGACGTACGCAGCGTACGTCCTGGCGGTCAAGGGGTTAATGCTATTCTTAAACTTTGCTTAGGGTGTAGTCTACATACAGAAATGATAACAAATTGCAAAATTTGCCGTATTGATACCTAATTTTGACACCATATTTGGATTCTTCGGTAAATTTGATCTTTAGATATCAAATGGGAAGTCATACGGTGAAGAAGCGTATAAATTATGCAGGCTTAAAGTTTGGAACTCCCAATATTAAGTTACATTAGTAATCGTTGCAAAACAGATTGCAATGAAGGGATTTATTTTAAACATAACGCAAAAAGTACTTGGCGGAATGAGTTGCAATTTCGAATTCGTATATTTGAAGCTTTTAAAAATAAATTTCTATTAAAAAAAATTATAAGTTAAAATTCAATTTTCTTTTCTTATTTAAATAAATTTGATTTTGTGTTCGACGGTGTTTTACTCAATCCATTTGTACGTCAAAGAGAAATCCACCCTGTCTCTTTTTAAATTTCAAAAAGTGCGTATGCATCACCGGAATCTGGTTGCAGCATTATTTATCAGTGGCATATTAATTAGGTAACTGTGGTTGTGTAATGGCGTCATAAAATGAGGTGTTTGCTGGAATCAGCGAATTTGGAACTGATCTCACCTAAAGGTCCAAACAGCTTTTCAAAGTTCGGAACTGTTTTTGTGGTCAGGTGGTGGCTTTTCATGTTTTATTATTTTCATAGGATGTCATAAAATCCAGAAATCTGTCTGACGAAATCCATCTCCGCCTCTTTTTTTTTTGGTAACGACCGTAGAACGGTTGGAGAATAAAGGTGAGTTGACATTTTTATGGCTTTTGTTGGAGGCGGAGCACTAAAAGTATTGTTAACAACTTATATTCGTATTATCATGATTTAGCATGCTCGAGGAAATAAAGGATAACAGGAAGGTATTTCGGCAAGTTTTAAAATTCTTGACAATTTTGTTTTTATAATAGCAGTTATCAAGAGATAAACTAACTATACATAAAGCCAGATGTAAATTTCCAACTGGGCGAAAAATGAACTCTACCAGGATTCGAACCAGGGATCTCTTGGCTGAAGCCGCCAATACTCTACCATCTGAGCTATCCCGGACGAATCTGGTGGAATTTTTTCACCCAGCTAATCTTATTGATTATAGCATCTGGTCTGAAATCTGGTTCAGCTCAACAGAATACATAATGGTATTCTAGTATACATAATGGTTTATATTTTGTGCAGGCTGCCTCCCGATGACGTGGCTCAAAATGCAAGTTTTTTTTAATTCTATCTTTCTTTATCTTTAAAAGGGGTTTTGTGATTCATAGCATTTTGCATTCTATAATGTTTTGTTCCCTAATTTGCTAATGGAAATAAAATGTAATCAAGTTTAAATGTAGCTATTTTTTCAGTAGGAATAGCTTTGATTCTTTGGATTTTCCTTTACAAAAAACATTTTTTTAGCAATAAAAAACATTGATGCATGCGTACTACAGGTAGTACGCGTATACATTAACCTTTTCCGGCACAGGCAATTTTTATTGTAAAATGATCGATTGACACCGGAATTTTAAAACGACTTTTTTAGAAATTAAAAACATGCTACTTTAAATGTTCATTGTAAAATCAAAATTTCACTAAAATATTCTTGGTGCCGGTTGTAAGTTTGGAATTAAAATTAGTATCCCGACCCGGGCACACAGCGTCGGAAAGGGTTAATGGTAGCCTCTTTGAAGGCAGAAAAAAGGGTGTTCATGCTCAAATAGCAAATGAAAAATCTATACTATACCGGTTTCTAGCGAAATGGAAGAGCTAAGTAGAAATACTAGGATATACACGCGTGCACAAAAAACCCCAACAAAACTCATTAACCCTTTACGGGTAATGGTTGTAAACTTACATATGATAAGAAACTTATCACAAAAACCTATAAAGAATTAATATCATAATTAAAAATACCCGCACGAATACTAATTTTAATTACAATATAAAATTAAAATAATCGCTATCTAAGAATCCAAGACGACAAAAAATACTTGAAATTTAACAAATGATTGATCAAAAGGAGGATGTTATCAAAATGTAAAGCAAAAACAGCAATGATACATGAAAAACAAAAATATCCCGCGCGGTCCGTAAGCTTTTAACAACGTTGTCTGGATGGTTTTTAAGGTTGAAACAAGGGTAGGTGTAATAAGGTTTTACCCAGGATTTTCTGCTACCTGGGAAATAAAACAAAGTACTAAATTAGTAGCATTGAGTTTTAGATACGAAAATACTCAAAATAATACTTATGCCTACCCAAACGGTAAGTGACAATGAAAACGGCAGATTTATTATTCTACACAATGTATCACTTGGTAAATGCTTTCAAGAAACCTAAATAGATACATTTCAAACAGCTTTAAACAAAAACTAGTTTATGTAAATTCTGCTGATGTGAATGTAGCTTTACGTAAATTTAGCTGATTTTGTTAAATTTAGTATAAAAAATTGTTTGAAAATTTATTAATTACCTTTAGAATGATTTCCTTTTTATTACTAATTTAAAGAACCACCATACTAACTAAATGTACGCGATTCAAAATAGATAACTCTTAATAAAAGAATCTCCCCCTCTTTCTTTTTGATAATGACCATTTCTACTTTATATTACATGTTAAACATTTTTATAAATCTTTTGTCTTTGTGAACAATATTTCTATACATAAAGATATTCGGAAAAAAAAAGAAATCCGAAACAATTTTAGGTAATCAGAAACCCACCGAAATAATCACAACACAAAAAATATTATTAGCAATACTGACCATGGAAGGATTACTTTAAACATTAAACCAATAATGCATGTCTACATACCAATAATTGATGTCTATGTTTAAATTTGTATTGCACTGTACATAAAAAAAAAAAATCCTTTAAAGATGATATAAAAAATATTTTATGGTTGAATGAATACGCATTTACTCTCCAACACGGAACCAAATAGTGTAATATGATATATATTTCAGCCATCTATTGTACGTGATAGACAGTTATACGGCAAGGAAAGTAGCAGTTAACGAACTGAGGTAACTCTTAAAAACTAATATTTAGATATATTTGCAAGATGAATTTATGTGAATCAGACACGCGATTTTTACATAAGCATTTTGGTACTGCTCAAAAAGGAAAAGAGGAAAGAAAAAAAAGTAATGTAAAGGTATTTATTTAATGGCTCAAAAAAGTTTTTTGCCTCCCAAAAGAGCCCATTCATGTCTGTTGAAAGTGACTTTCAAATCGATGCTTATTCTAGGAACAATAGTTAAAAAAAAAAAAAAAAATCGCCATTTTGAAAATATTTTCGCATTTTCTCCAAAGAGATAGAGAAAAAGAAGCTGTATTCGTTTTTGGCATTTTATTTCCATTTTACATTGTCATAAAATAAGTTTCAATTTTTTTTTCCTATAATAAAAATTCAACTGTTCAATTTTTCAAAATTTATTTATTTCGACCTTTTTAAAAAATGAATTATAAACTATTTCTATAAGTTAAATTCTTTTTGTAAAGAAATTCAATAGTTAATAAAATAACAAAATAATATAATAAAATAATAATAATTAATAAAAGGGAATGGTTTCTTTTGTGCCCTTAAAAAAAAAGTGGTATTTTGATATATATTTATCAATAAAATAATTAAAAATAATTTTAGGCATTATGATTAATATTGTTTTAAGAAAAAAAAAAGTAGTAGAAAAGCTTTCCACAAGATAATTTAGATTTATTTGAAGATAAAACTTATCTATAAACGAAAATAATTTCCGGTTCAAACAATTATTGATAGTCGACATATATTTCTAAAGTCAGGCAGTAAAGCCAGCAAATAACGAACTGAGGTAACTAATATTTAGAAATCTGTAAGAGGAATTTATGTTAATTGAACACGCGATCTTTACATAAACATTTTGGCACTGCTAAGAGAGGAAAGGAGGATGGCAAAATGTAATCTAAAGATATTAATGTAATGGCCTAAAAAATTGCTTGCCTAACAAAAAGCCATTCATATATCTGTTGTAAAAGCTTTGAAATTGATGCTTATTCTCGGAACAATAGGTACAAATAAAAAATAACATAAAAATAAAAATTTCAGATTTGAAATTATTTCCGCATTTCATATCATATCAAAGCAAAACAAAACAAAAGGCTGAAAAAGCTGTATCCGGTTTTTTTATTTTATTCACTCATTACATTGCCATCATTAAGTAATTTTACAAAAGTTATTTTTTGTAATAAGAATGCACTTTTGAAAAACATTTAATTTTTCCGAAATGTTCAACGATTTTATCGTTTTTAAAAGTGAAGGAAAAGTTGTTTCTACAGATTGACATTTTTGAAAGTCCATCAAATCGCATTATTAAGAAGGTACCGTTTCTTTTACACTATTTTCTTTTAACAATAAAATTTGGTGATAGTTTTATTTATATTTTATCAAATTAAAGTATAATTTTAAGCTTTATAACTTTCATATTTAAAAAAGTAAGAATATGTACGAATCAGACACGCAAAATTAACATTTCGGTACTGTTGAAAAAGGAAAGAAAAAAAAAATGCAAACGAATTAATTTAATGCCCCCCCCCCCCCCCCCCAAATTGCTTGCTTCACAGAAGAATAATTTACGTGTATGTTGGAAATGGTTTTCAAATCGATACTTATTCTAGGAACAATACTTGAAACAAGAATTCGGAATTTAAAAAATATTTCATCGTTTGACTTTAAAAAGGCCAAACCAAAAGCTATATCCTGCTTTTGACATTTTCTTTCTGCATATCATTGTCATAAAATTATTTTACAAGTTTTATTTTCTATAGAGGTTTTCTTTTCTTAGATATTCTGTTTTTAAAATTAACAATTATATGGTTTTAAAAACTGCACTGTGAAAAAAAAAACGAACTAAAAAACAGAGATTCTACAAGCAATCCAGATGCCAGTACTATTACCGTTTTTTTACGGAAAATTTTCCGTATAAATTACAGAAACATTTCCGTTTATAATCAGAAAAACGGAAATTTTTCTGTAATTTATGGGGGAAAATTTCCGTAAAAAAAGGTAATAGTACTGGTGTCTAGATTGCCAGTAGAATCTCCGTTTTTTAGTCAGTATTTTTTTTTACAGTGTGAAGGATGGACTGTTTCTATAGATTAAATTTTTGCAAATCTATCGAATCGTGCCATTGACCCTTTATGTACTGAATTATGAATTCATGAAAATTTTATCTTCTAAAGCATTTTTCGTGAATTTTTGAAGCTACATTAGAAGATTTACATAATCACCTAATAAATTTTAGAAGGATTTTAGAATGATTGAAAGGATTTAGAAGGATTAATAAAATTTGAATTTATAGGGATTTTGTGCAATATTTATAACCCTACCCAAAGCTTTTATCTTAAATATTTTTCTTAGTATTTTGTAGAATTAGGAAATGTACAAATATGTTCTTACAATAGAAATATTTTGGAATTAAAAAATTCCCAACGCCAAGAAAGGTGAAAAAATGCAAAGGCAAAATAAATCGTCTTTTTAACGATATATTTGTTTTGTGTAACCCATAATGCTTTTGAAACAAGATAAAGTAATGCTCATTCTAATAACTCATTCTAATAACTCATTCTAAACTGTATTACTACTAATCGATGTATTAAATAAATTTTATAAAAAGTTATTTTAATGATACTTGTAAGTACAGTCAGTAGATACAGGGTTTCAAATGGAGGAACGATTTCTTTGGCACAATCTTTTGAAAATGAGAAAGTTTAATGATATTTTCAGATATATTTTATTAATAAAATAAATAAAAAATTGTTTTAACCGTTATAACTCTTAAAAACTAGCATTTAGAAAGTTGTAAGAAGTTTTGCCAATTAGTCATGATCTTTATATAAACATTTTGATACTAACAAGAATATATAAATAATCATATTAATATGCCTGTCTTCTGAAAGAGCCAAAGTTTGCTGAAAATGGTTTTTTAAATTGATGATTATTCCCTCAAAAATAGTTAAAACAGGAATTCAAAGTATTGAGAATAGGCCTGCATTTCCTCATTAAAAGAAAACAAATACAAGAAACGGAGATTATATATATATATATATACATAATATCTTTCTTTAGATCTCTTGGTTTTTTATCATTTATTATATGATGCGCTATTAGGAGCTAAATTTTGTCATTTTAGGCTTAATGCCGACAAAATTGGATGAAATAACGCATCTTCACTATGAATTAACCAGCAAGCTCTTCTGATGATTCTGTGGGTTATTCACAGTTTCTTATTTTACATACTGGTTTCCTACGTGATATCTTATTCATCTTTAGAATTTTACCAATTTGTTCATGCATTTGTGATTTCATCTTTATTATATATGGGGTATTCTCACAATCTTTTGCCTTTTATGTTCCTGAATAATAATTTTTATTTTAGTACATATTCTTGTGTTTTTTATATATATATATATATACTGGGGAACACCCCATTGCATGATTGCATAATAATATTAACGATATAAATAAATTTTGGACAATTTTGGGGGTCCAAATACCAGGAAAACTTCTATACCATCCCGTGTCCCTGATGCTGATTTTTAAGTTTGGAGCTGTCTGTATAAAATTGCTTCAATAAAAGTAATTAGATGTAATTTTTTTTCCGAAATTGGGACAATTGTTTTATATAAATATGTAGCAAAAAAAATACCTGCACACATTTTTACGGTTGATATTATTTTTTGAACTCTGCCCCTGGGTTTTAGACTCTTACCATCCCTCTTGCTAAACTTATACAGAAAATCACTTCAGATGCAGCCACAGAATTTTTTTCAAGTTTTTTCTCATGCAGAAGTATGCTAGACAAAGAATGTCTAAAATTCTTTGACAGGAAATTTACTGCAGAATTTAAATCAGCATTTAAATATAAATTTCAAGCATCGTGGCTTTATTGGTAGTCTTACCGTCCCCAAGGTTTATTCCTGCACTCTTCGAGGTAAATTATTTTTTTTTTTTTAAATTTAATCCAATGTAAATAACTGTTTCTAAAAATCAATGAACATTGTGACTATCATTTAGTCTTAACATGATTTGCCTAAAAATAGTGGTTATTTTCCTTACCGTCCCATCCTTGCCATCCCTTTTTTTTCAATTACCGTCCCTTTTTTCCTATACCATCCCCTTTTTTTTCTTTCCGTCCCTTCTTTAACACCCCTTTAAGACTATGTTATACCAAAATTTTGTACTAAAAATACTACATTGTTATTATTTCTTATTTGAATGTCCTGTGGGTACTATGCAAATTCATTATAAGTAAAAAAATTTAGAAGAAAATAGAAAGTTATAGTGGCAAAATGGTAAGGAAAATTAAACTCGCAAGTTTAACTTAAACCTCAGTTAAATAAAAAAATTTTCGCTGCTGACCCTTTTTTTTTTTGTTTTGAATCATTAAGGCATTCGTCTATCAGAGTAAAATGTTATTTTAGCAAGTTTAATTTCACCAGATTTTTATTCCCGAAAGTCAAAAGATTGTGAGAATGCCCCATATATATATATATATTATGTATATACGAGGTAGGATTCAAAAGTTCCCGGATTGACTCTATAATTGTAAAAATATTACCAATTACATTGCTGAAACACATCCGTCTTCGAAATAAGATCCTTGCGGAACAACACACTTTTGCCATCGGCTGTAAAGGTCATCGAAGCACTTCTGGAATCCATTTTTTGCCATGTCCTTTAATCCAGCCTGCGATGGACTTTTAACTTCATCTGAAGATTGAAATCGACGACCCTGCAAGTGACGCGCCAGTTCAGAAAACAGGCTGAAGTCGCAGGGTGAGAGATCAGGGGAGTAAGAAGGATGCGGCAAAACAGACTTGGCAGAATTGTTACTGGAGACGAGAAATGGTGTTTTTTATACGACTCGCAATCCAAGAGAGCATCAGCAACGTGGAAATCATCACAATCAACACGGAAGCAGAAATTCCGCAAAGATCGCTCTAAAGTGAAGATTATGCTAGAGGTATTCTTCGATATCCAGGGCATTGTGCATCTGGAATTTATCCCTGAAGGACGCAATGTCAACAAAGAACTCTATGTAGACATCCTGCGTCGTTTGCGTGAGTCGGTCCGGAAGAAGAGGCCAAAATTGTGGACTGAGCAGTCATGGGTGCTGACAACGTTCCTGCAGACCGATCCCTAGTCGTCGCTGACTTTCTTGCGAAAACGAAAACAACTGTTTTACATATCCTCCTTACTTCCCTGATCTCTGACTCTGCGACTCTAGCCTGTTTCCTGAACTGGCACGTCGCCTGCAGGGTCGTCGATTTCAATCTTCAGATGAAGTTAAAAGTACATCGCCGGCTGAATTAAATGACATGGCTAAAAATGGATTCCAGAAGTACTTCGATGACATTTACAGCCGATGGCAAAAGTGTGTTGTTGCGCGAGGATCTTATTTCAATGGCGGATATGTTTCAGCAATGTAATTGGTAATATTTTTACAGTTATAGAGTCAGTCCGGGAACTTTTGAATCCTACCTCGTATACATACATACATATGCACATATACTGGTGTGCAAAACTTAAACAACAATCACAAAATGCTAATTTCTGAATACGTGAGTACTCAAAAGAAAATTCTATGAACAGAAAGTGTAGAAAATAGGTACTACCATAAGAACACGGCCAGTCGATGTGAACTGTCCTTGAAGTTCTTTCATTCGTCTCTTTCTTACTCTGATTTGGTCACTGCACTGAGATGACACTATGACTGCTGTTTTTTGACGGTCACCAGGTGACTTTTACAATGAAGTTACCTAGTGACTCTCGTGTGACCGTCTTTTGGAGACTTCATTGTAAAGCCATCATGATAGCTGTTTTTTGACGAATTCCCAAGTGACAGGAATTGAAATCATCTGGCGACTTTTCACAAAGGAACGCAATAGTGACTTCACAGTAGTGTCTCGGTCATTTGAAAGTTCGTGACTCATCATAATGCAATTTTCCCGACGACTTCAGAATTGAGTCTTCAAATGGCAGTCGCATGAGAATCACAAGGTGACTTCATTGTAATGTCACCTCATGACTCATCACAAAGCAACAGTCACAGTGACTTTTCAATGGAGTCACCAAATGGCGATCATCCGAGATTAAAAAAGAAACGAATGAAAGATCCCATATTTTGTTTCACCTTAGTGATTTTGACACTTACGACCATGTGTGACTTGATGGAGATGTCCCATCAACTAGCTGCGATGTAGAGATAGAACCTATTTGAATTATATTTCTTTTATTTGCGTACTCGCGTGCTTGAAAATTAGCATTTTATGATTGTTGCTTAAGTTTTGCACACCAGTGTGTGTGTGTATATATATATATGTGTGTGTGTGTGTATATAAAGTATTTTTGAGACATTTTACTTGTGCAATATATTCACCAATTTTATCCTTCAAAAAAATAAAGTACATACTTTTTTTTCTTGAATGGATGTTGGGATGGATAGATATTCAATGGATATTCAATATTGAAGATTTCTAAAATCTATAACCAAAATCATTGTGATAACTCCCTTTAGAGTTTGATGAAGATTTATTAATACAAACTTAAATAATGTGCAATATTGTTTCTCCTGTAGATATTATGTTAGTTTATTATCAAACTCGTTGCGCTTATCCAAAATTTATCCGTTTATGTTGATATATACTGAGTAATAAATAAATCGCGAGCTTTAAAAATGTCAAGATGCAGTTAAAAATTTTACAGGAAAATCTGAAAAATCAAAAATGTCAGTTGCTATGTTTTACACCCGAGCCCATCATATTTTTAAAGGAATGTCCTTGTGATAGATATATTTTATCAAGAAAATAATTTTAAGCGCTATAACATTATTATTAGGGATCGACCGAAAATTCAGTTTCGTTTTCGGCTCAAAATCAGAATTGCGCCGAAAATTCATTTTCGATGAAAATGCTGCTGAAAATTCGGCCGGACCGCAACTGGACCGCAACTATCCGTATTCCAAAAATATCGTTTCTTTTTTTGGGAATTTTCAACATGATTCATTGATTTGAGCTGTATCGGCTCAAATGAGACACCATTTATTGCTATGAGCGTCACTGTTTGTAGTTATCGGTCATCACTGACTCATGACGTGAGTGCAAATTATAAAGCAAGAAATGCTTATATGACTAAACTTTGAAGACTCTTTACGTGTGCTCATTAACATCTGCAGCCTCAACAGTAATATAAAATTTTTAGTTTGAAACCGCAGAAGTGTTTCGAATACTCTTTGAGAAAGTTCTAGTATAACAAATGATCATTTACAAAAATCATTATAAGAGATATATCGAGATGTATACACAAAACATTTTTTAATAACATGAAATTTGTATAATTAGAAAAACATTTTGTATCGTTCATGAATTACATTTTATTTTATATGAATACTAGGGGGCCCTGCCCCCTGCAAGCTACGCTCGCCAACCCCCGTTCAGACACTGTAGAATCTAAAAGCACGCTAATCTGATCGGTTTTAAAAAGATTAGAGAAGATTGAATTATACTGAAAAAACCTGTAGCGATCTCCCTGTAAACGGGTTTCAATTCAAGTCCCTTTGATTGCAAAAATTTAAGGTAGAATCAGTTGCTGTTAAGACATCCAATGGTTGTTTTCGTGTTTGGTTAAAGAAGATCAGTTAAACATGTGAAAAGAAGCTAAAATAAAATGAATTAAGTAAACAGAGTCTTTGTCTCTCGGTATATTTTAACAGCGTTATAAAACGATTGACATAATACAATTACTAAAATTTGCTGCTTTAACCCCTTCAAGGGCGGTGGTTCATTTTTGGACTACTTAATTTTAATTCTTAAATGCCACATTAGCATCAGAATAGTGGGATGAAAATTTCCCTTTTATTAAGTAAGTGAACAAAAACATGTTTGTATTTCGAAATTTGTTTGTAAATTCTGGTGATTCACTGATTTCAAGATTTTACGAATAGAAGTGCCTTGTCCGTGAAAGGGTTAAACGCATATTAATGTATTTATTATTTTACAGTTTCCTTTCCCTTTTAATATTCACGTGTAAATACAATTTTCAGGACATAATTTTCAATATTTTCCTGCCTTTAACACGTACTCATTTAATAGTAATTTTAAAGTTTTTTTTCTGTTTTTAATAGTTACGTGAAAATAAATTTTTAATCGTTAAGAACTATTATTCTTTGCGCTGTTTTTAAAATTGAAAGCAATCTCTATAATAATAGCCTAAGTCATGTGACTATCATCAACAGCTCCAAGCGGATCCCTTCGCTTTTTATATTCCAGGCGGCCATTTTGGTAATTTAATGTTAGCCAGCCACAGGTGTGATAAGTCGTCGAATATTATTCTATCCCCATTATTTCGTTTATATTATAATAGTCCAAGTCATGTAACTGCCATAAACAACGGGCTGATTCCTTCGCTTTTCATAAGAAAGGTTTCCATTTTGATTAAAGAATCAAAATTATTTTTTCGAATAAAACTACATAAAAGTTGCCATGATCACAAAGAATTCCTGGTACTTTTATGTTAGCCGGGTGAAAATCTCGCTAATAGCTTTTTTTTTTTTTTTTTTAACTCGCCAGTTAGCATTTTTTAATTTTTCGAGTGTAAATTAAAACGGTGCTACTTGGTTATCCCATCGACCAAAAATCTGTCGCCAAACTATAAGATTAAATGCCAATAATGGTTGATCGTAAATGTCACATTCACTTGACTTTAAGGAAGTTACACATGTTCACGCCATCAAGTGATTTTTATTTTGATGTTTTATTTGTACTTTTATTAATGTTATACTAATTTATTTGTTCTTTTGTTATTTAAAATAAAAAAAATTTCCAATTTGTATAATTTGGCTATTTATATAATTTGGCGAAATTGGTCGACGGGAGAAGTAATAACATTAAAACGTTGCTTTGAAGTGGAAATTAAATCTCATGATTTGTTGCATTGTCACAAATTGTTTTGCGTGATTTTTTTTTTTTTTACGACAATTTGGCGAAAACCTCGTTTTCAAATACCTGTTACATATGTATTTTTAAATTATTTTCTGTTATTTTTAAAATGAAATAACAACAAATAAAAAAAATTAATAACTATAGAACAAAACAATTTATAACATTTTTTGGAAATAAAAAGAAAATAAATTCAAATAAACATTTATTAATAAATAAGCAACAATAGCGGAGTTACCATGTCAGGCAAATAACGCCATTTTGGCGTAAGTTAGGTACCCCGTTGCGTATATGACATCTGTGTCTAATATTTTTCTTTTCGTTTCGTTTAAAAAAAAGAATGAAGTAAAAGCCATTTATTTTAAAGGTTTCAATTTTAAATGAAAGTTTTGTATCAAATAAAATGATAATGAAATACAAATTGAATTCTGAATAAAAGTAACATGGTGCATTTCTTAGCATACATTTAAGGGAGGCCAAACTCGTCGCCGAATTAATTTTAAATAACCTTTTCTAAAATATGAAAAAAAATATCTGTTATGATTAAAATTTGAGTTGCCATCATTAGAAAAAAAGTATTTAAAATTAGAAAAAAATTAATATTTCGAAAACTAAGTCTAATTTTAAAATTTTAATACCAGTTTTGAGATCTGTGGATCAATACGGATTTTTGGTGTTAATTTCATCGCAAAGTATTCCATATTTTAGGAGAAATCGCCGTGAAACGTAATCAGTTGTTTAATCAGTCGTTTCATAGAATCGTTACATAAATTCGTTTCAATTCGATTCATTAGGATTTTATATATATAGGGTAGATAACAAATTTTGGTTATAGGCACAGATAACTTGGGACACGTATAATTAATAATTATGTATATGTATGTATTAATTACTTAAAAAAATTTTTTTGGAAATTTTTGCTTTCGTTTTCAGACGAAAACAGGAAGATTACCGTAATTCGGTTGCAGTCTTAACCTTTTTTAATCTTTTGTTACCGTTTAAAAAAAAAATAGAAATTTGTGTCTTGTTGAATCGAGAAAATGCGCCGATTAAATAAGGCAAATTTTACAGTAAAACTTTACTGGTGAGGAAAAACAAGGATTCTGCGCGCTTCATGCGGCACGTATACGTGTCGCTCGTCCCCAAGGGGTTAAAACCTGTTTAGGTCAATCCTTAAAAAAAAAATAAATAAAATATAAAAAATAAAAATAAAAAGTTGGAAATTGCACGTCAAACTTGTCAAATGAGGTGCGTTTGTACTACAATTAGTTTCAGAAATGTTTTTTGTACCGCATATTGTACTGAATGCATCTTTTAGTGCACTTCATAAGTGCATATCAATTTCATTCTGTTCGAAAGGCTGTAACATTATTAAAATGCACTTGCAATAATTTTTTTCCCATTGGCCATAATGTAATGGAAAATTTTCGACTTTCCCTGTAATTAAACTATACATTCGATTTTCATAAAATTTGAAATGACTCGACAAAATTGTGCAACAATTTTATCTTTAAAATTTCAAACCATTTGGTTGGGTAGTTTTTGCTCTGTTATATGCGGACAGACAGACGAACTGAACGACGACTACAGGTGCTACGTATTTATATAATTACGAACTCACCTTAAAAAAAAAAAAAAAAAAGCCAAAAAGCTAAGATAACTGAGAGTTCTTAAAATTAAAAACCTTACGAATAGACTAAAAATTTTCTTTCGATTGTATTCCTGAAAAAGAAAAGGAAGAAAAAGAAAAAAGGGAATGTACGCATTATAATATACCCGCCTCCCACCTAAAAATAAATAAATAAATAAAATGCTTTCTTTCTGAAAGAGTCATTCACATGTCTGCTGGAAATTTCATTCAAATCGATGCTTATTCCCGGAACAATAGTTAAAAAAAGAATTCACCGTTCTGACAGTATTTCAACGTTTCCTCAAAAACACAAACGAAAAACTGTTTCCGGGTTTTGAAATTTTATTTTTGGATTACCTATTACATTGTCATCCAGTAATTTTCTACGAATTCCTCTTTAAAACGAGAATGTAACTAACTATTCTAATTTTCTAAAATATTCAACATTTTCAATTTTGTAAAAACTCAGGATAGGCTATTTCTACAGGTTAATTTTTTAGGCCCACCAAATTGCACCATTTTCTTTAGGGAGGAAAGGGATTTTCTTTTAGTTATCTTGACCTGGTGATACTGTCATGTGCATTTTTATTAATGTAATAATTTAAAAATAATTGTAAGCGTTATAACTTTTATTTAAGGAAAGGAAGGAGAAAAAAGTGAACTAGAAGAGCTATTACAGAGACTGATATTTTTCGAAAATATACTTATGAATATACGAAAAAAATTTCCTTTTCAATGGTATTACAGAAGAAGGAAAAAGGCAATGTAAACTAATTTAATCCTAGCCCCTCCCAGAAACATTATATATATATATATATATATATATATATATATATATATAACCATTAATTAAACATAACCTACCACCATCAAATATTATGAATTAAAGCTGTAAGTATAAAAAGAAAAAAAATTAATTTATTATAAGAATTATTATGGAACAAAAAGAAAAAAGTGGACACCGACAAAAAATGGAAAAGCTTATACATTGAATTACGTTGTCAAGGGCACAGAATTCAATGATATAAGCAAAATGGTTGTTTTCTGTGAGAAAAATAAACTAATATATATATATATATATATATATACTTGACTTCCTAAACAAACATTCATATGTGAGTTGTAAATGTCTTTCAAGCCGATCCTTAATCTCGGAACAATAGTTAAAACAGCAATTCACCGTTTAGAAAATATTTTCACATTTTTACCAAAACAAACTAAAATCTGTACCGGGCAGAATTTTTCGGCATTTCAATTTGCCATTACATTGTCATAAAATAATTTTGCAAGAATTGTTTTGTAGAACAAGAAAGTATTTTTGAAAAATTTCCAAAATATTCAACTATTTCATACTTTAAAGTCAAAGTTAAGCTGTTCCAATGGGTTGATTATTTTTAGAGTTCATCAAAACGTTAGATTAATGGAGAAATAGTTTCTTTTGCATAGTTTTTTAAAAGTAAAAAGCCTGAGGTTATTTGCATATAGTATTTCATTAATAAAATTTGAAAACAATTTTAACTGCTACAGAGAAAATCTCGAAAGAAAACTTCTTAAACGAAAACTATCGGCAAGACAGTTATTTTTCCCAGTAAGGATATAGTGACCGTCGGAAGGAAAGTATTTTTGTGTCCTCACGTTATTAGTTTGCAGTTGTTTTATTATAAAATTCTACATCATCTAACTTGAAGGTAAGTGTACACTCTTATTTTCAAATATTAATTTGCTCATTATGTCTGCAAAATATATACATTTAGCTGTACTTTCATGCCTTTATTTATGTAGTGCATTGTTACGCCAATTATAATGCATTAAAACCCAACATGGCGATAACGGGTAATGGCGCTCGCGTGGAATTGCTGAAGAAGTGTTGCCAGTGGGCAACTTTTTTTTAAATTCAAATTTATTGATTAACACCACTTTTTTGAAAGGTTAAAATTCCCCTGTTTTTGCCTTAATATGTCATTAAACAAGGAGAATTTTACGATTTCAAAAAGTGGTGAAAATAAAAAAATCTATATTTTAAAAAAGTAGCCCACTATGTGTAACAATATGTGTGAACAATATGTGTAAAGTGGTCGCAAAAAGCCTGTAGTTTTGTGAACAGCCCACACAACTACATATCTGACTTTTGTCTTATTTAAATGTTGTATTCAAAGTCTGAGCGCAATTACCCTACCATGTCGGACATTACCGCTCAATCAATGGTTATTTAAATAAAACGATAAAAAAAATTCCTTAAACTTTTATGCACATTAGTTGATTGCAAACTGTTCCTTATGCTTTGGAGTTATGCTTCGTTAAATAAAATACCGATTTTTTTGTCTAAATTTGACTAGCTATTCATGTTTTCCCTTAAGTGAGCGCTATTCCATACTTTCCCCTAATACACTTATAAATGGGCGAACGTTTTCATTTTCAATCGTCTATTAAGTAAGGGAAAAAAAAAAAAAATCAATGCTTATGTATAAATTTGATGAAGTTTTGCGCTATATAGGTTCATGAAATTGCATTGTTATTGGAGGGACAGTTTCTTTTGGATTATATTTTTAAAATGTAGCTTGGTAATATTTTCATATACAGAAGAGCACCTTTAGAACTTTACTTTTTATATCTTGCAAGTCTATCTCTTTTCGACCCAGAGCTTTCCTATATACAGGAGAGACACAAATAAGTTGGACAAAAGGAATAGTTTATTATGTGTAGATATAATCATTTCTACTGCCATGTTTGTCTGTATAAGAGAAATTCGCAAAATTTTCTTTTTTGACAAAGATTAGATGGGGCTGTTCTTCATTATTCTGAAAATGACTCTTTTGTAAATAAATTCTTCCCAAACCCCTCTTTTTTATGAGCATGTTATGTTGACGTGTATTAAAGTGCAGTTTTAATTCGAGACATCAATTCAGGAATGGATTTTCGAATCGGAGGACTTTAAACCTGGTATTTAATAGCATTCCTAAACTGAAATCCAGTGATAAAAGGACTAGCGATCGTCACCGGCCATGGAATAACAACTTAATATTTGAAAATAATATTATATATTTAATATACTTAATTTATTAATTATTTTTAATAATATATTCTGAATATTTCTTTTCCTTTCTATTTTGACAAATCTAAACAGATTTCTGCAATGAGGTAAGAAGTATATCAGCAAACTTGCGATAACATACTAGTAATCTGTCATTGCAATTAATATTCGCAACATATTTAGTTAGAAATTCTCCAACTAATTTATGTCCACTCTGTATAACAATGTAAAAATGTTTTTAGATTGTACGTAAGATTTAAAAAATCTTTATATTTTATGTCGCCGTGAATACGCCTGTCGTGTCCGAGGAAATTTGTCATTACCAAAGTTCACCATTTTTATTATTATATATATTTTTTATTTTCCTAATAGACATCGACGTTATTAAAACGATAAAATTTTATTTTTTCAGGTAATAAATCAGACTTCAGCTGGATGACCAAAGTGCCAAACAAGAAAGTTTATAACACATAGTGTGGTCAAAGCTGGCCTCTTCTAAAACCATTTTGCTGCACCTACAGAAATTGAAACGGTTGATGTTAATGTATGGACCGATTTTTCAATTGTATGTGTGTGTGTGGGGGGGGGGGGGGGGGGCTGTTAGAAAGTTAATAATGATTTACCGAAATTGCAAGACATTGTGAAATAATTACAGCTGTAGTTCTAGATTGCATTAGGAAGATGATATCGGTTTATCCGAGTTAAAAGCGAAACTACCCATTTCTCCCTCTTTTTCACGTGCAGAGAGAAAAAGGAATTTCCAATATCTGGTATACATAAAAGATGCTTGCACAACGAGATGAAATCAAAAAGGACTAATGAACTGAATAACTTATTTCTGTTTTTAGTCAGTCTCTAACATATATGCCCTAAGCAAGCAAACACGCAGTATGCCTGCGCTCAAATATCTTAAATCTTTAATATGTAAACCAAATATATAACTTTAATTGTAGATTTAATTCTAACTTTCTTTAATTTTATTTCTCATTAAATTAGAGTAGTGAACATCCTGTGCCCCTTTTTTGTTCACATGTGTGGAATATTTCTTCTTTACCGATTTTGCATGGATTTATCAATTTGATGGATTTACGCGACTCGATCAACGCTGGACAATTAAGGTAGGAGCATGCCAATTTTATCTTTTATTCTCTTTTGTGAAGATGTTGAAAAGGAAAAGCATTAGTTTCTAAATATAACTCATGAAGAGAAGCTCAGTTATTTAATAGCCATGTTTCACATATTGAAACAGGGGGGGGGGGGAGGGGGTGTTAAGTGAATTTTCATGCAGATTTATGTTGTGAGAACTTCACTTCTCTCAAGAAAACTCTCTCATAGGGATCCCCATGTAGTAGAAATTTAACTTCTTTTTATTTCAAAGTACAAAAATATTTCGGTTGGATTCAAAAGAAATGATGCATCAGCATCAATTTTACAAGCTGCAGTTAAAGGGACAGGCATTTCTAAAGAGTGCAGAAAAAAAGATCGTCCCCGCTAATGGATTTTACTTGTGATCTTTTCCCGACTAACCCCCCAAGTTGAAAATGAAAGTAAAAGCGAATGAGCGCTCATATGTGTGAGGAAATTAAGCAGAGCCTATTCGAACAAAGTTTGTTTATGATGCAATCAGCTCATGTTCTCTAAATGGCCAAAAAGTTTTTTTTTTGTTCGAGAGGAAGGGAAGAGAGATCTCTGGAAGAGGCTGAGAGATCAGTTGAGTTGGGTCTAAAATTTCAGAGAGATAGAGTCGGTCAAGACTAATCTCTCGGTGATCAGAACAAGGTGACTTATCACCGGAAAACTTACTTCGAATCCTCGAAGGTATCTTTATTGAAGTCGGGTTTAGACTTCAGCCTGCTCATCGCAGGGAAACGTGAACTCAGTTTAATATTCTCGCACCTTGTTATTTTTATAGAGAAACCTTCTGTCAAGAACACTTTCGTATTTTCTGCTACTTAGTGAAATTTGTCGCACATTGAAATCTGTGGACTTTGGGATCCATCACGGATCGGTATTATAGACTTTCTCAGTGCTATGAAAGACTACCTCACAAAAAAACTCATTTCTTCAGAATCAACGAATTCTTCAAAAGTTGTGACGAACTTCGTCTATTTAAGTGTTGTATTTAATCTAGAAAGTTTAATATATCTTTTTTATTTAATAAACATATTTATGAATTAAATTGTGCCTCGGCCGTAGACTCCATTAATTCACGCAACCTGTCCTACATTAAATTCGGGGCATTACAGTGTGTAAATCAGAAGATCCTTATGTAAATAAATTGAATCTAGTAAAATAACGGAAATTCCTGAGAAAACAACCTTCAAGATTGTCTCACTTTCACATTTTATTGAAGAGTGTTACGCGCACGGATGTTTACCGAATTTACTTTATCAGTCAAAATACAGAACAAAAAAACATTTAGATGTTATAGAAAATCCATTGTTTATTGCCATCACTTTATTTTTTATATCTTTGCTTTCATAAGTCTTTTTTAGTTCGCCTTTTTCCGTCGCTCCCCTTAATGATGTATAAAAGGTAGTGTACTGCATATTTTATCAATAAAATAATTTGATATTAATATGTTATCCTCTTAACATTTAAAAACTAAGAAAAAAAATGTAGGAAATCTCTCACTATGATAATTGAGATTTCTAGAAGATAATAAACATACGAATAGACGAAAATTTTTCCTTTTCAAACAATTGTAATTAGTCGTCACTGATTTCTAAAACCTCTTTCCATAATTAATTTCGGTTGATAAAATAGCCACTGCTGTTGAAAGTTGTCAAATAGGAATTGTGAAGGAATAGGAAATGTAATATACACATTGTTCCGCCCATCTAGAAAATTACCGCAAATTTCCTCGCCCACAGTAAAGATCTATGATCTAAGAAACATCAGTCTAACATAAATATCTTGCAGCTGAATCTGGGGGACACTTTCGATTTCCAGTGCTTGGCGTTAAAACAATAGATGAATGAATGGTAAACCAGGTGAAAAAAATTAAGAGGGGAAGTTATTTTCGTGTTGGAGGTTCTGCTTTGCAACACAATACATGGCTATAATTATGTAGAACCAAATATTTATTTCCTTTCTCCCAAAAAAGAGAAAGAAAAGAAAAAAAGTACGGAATCTCAAAAATAGCTGAGGAAAAAAGTGAGGAAAAACGATTGAAAAGTTACAGAAAAGAGAATTATGTTTGTAGAAAGAGACGATGACTTTAGATGAAAGTGCATTCTCGAGAAAGTTTTTTCATTGCCCTCAAAAATAATATTCTAAAAATCTTAAATTTTGAATTAAAATTCAAAACTCCAGTTATTCGCGATTGGAGTAATGGGATGACAACGTAGGTAATTTCTTTAGTTGTCGACCAACCTTCAGCCCGCTAATTGACAGAGAAAAAAAAAAAAGAAACTATAGAACAGGAATTCTGCTTTTCCAGAATTTAGTGTCGCCCTCGATGAAAAAAAAATATATGTATATAAATATAGGTGGGGCATTCTCACAATCTTTTGACTTTCGAGAATAAAAATCTGGTTAAATTAAACTTGCTAAAATAACATTTTAATCTGATAGACGAGCCTTAATGATTCAAAATAAAGAAAAAATGGTCAGCAGCGAAATTTTTTTTAATTTAACTGAGGTTTATGTTAAACTTGCGAGTTTAATTTTCCTTACGATTTCACCCCTATAACTTTTTATTTTGTTCTAAATTTTTACTTATAATGAATTTGCATAGTACCCACAGGACATTCAAATAAGAAATAATAACAATGAAGTATTTTTAGCATAAAATTTTGGTATAACATTGTCTTAAAGTGGTGTTAAAGAAGGGACGGTAAGGTTTAAAAAAAGGGGCGGGACGGTAAAGGAAAAAAGGGGACGGTAAGGATGGAACGTTAAGGAAAATTACCACCTATTTTACGCAAATCATGTTAAGACTAAGTGGTAGCCACACTGTTCATTGATTTTTAGAAACAGTTATTTACAATGGATTAAAAAAAAATAATTTACCTCGAAAAGTGCAGGAATAAACCTTGGGGACGTTAAGACTACCAATAAAGCCACGATGCTTGAAATTGATATTTAAATGCTGATTTAAATTCTGCAGTAAATTTCCTGTCAAAAGAATTTTAGACATTCTTTCTCTAGCATACTTCTGCATGAGAAAAAACTTGAAAAAAATTCTGTGGCTACATCTGAAGTGATTTTCTGTATAATTTTAGAAGAGGGACGGTAAGGAATCTAAAACCCAGGGACAGAGTTTAAAAAATAACAACAACCCTAAAAATGTCTGCAGGTTAATTTTTTGCTACATATTTATATAAGACAATAGTTCCAGTTTTCTATCGAATTATTTTTATTGAAATAATTTGAACTTAAAAATCAGCACCAGGGACACGGGACGGTATAGGAGTTTTCCTGGTATTTGGACCCCAAACATCGTTCAAAACTTATTTATCTCGTTAATAGTGTTGTGCAATCATGCATTGGGGTGTTCCTCAGTATATGAAATAAATAATAATAATAAAAATAAAAAACACAAGAACATGTACTAAAATAAAAATTACTATTCAGGGGCATAAAAGTCAAAAGATTGTGAGAATGCCCCAGGTACAGTAGAGTCCCGATTATCCGAGTTAATCGAACTTGTACCTTTGGAATGGATCCTTTTCTTCTCATGGACTGATGGCTTCTATTATTATGAAACATCCATTATAAATGAAGCGTTAGGTGAAGATGAAAGAGAAGTCGTATAAAGTTTGAACTCCGATTTTCTGGTCAGAATAGGGGGAAAAAATAGCCTTTTTTTTTTGAAAAAAAAAATTATGGCTATTTTTTTGTTCCCATTCTAATTTTTATAACAGTTCTAACTTTTTAGGACTGCTGTTTCATCTTCACCTAACACTTCATTTACAATGGCTGTTTCATAATAATGGAAGCCATCAGTCCATCAGAAGAAAATGATCCATTCCAAAAGCATAATCCTTCATTTGGCACCCCTTCGTTCTGCCGCCCGGGCACATGCCCCCCCCCCCCCCCCACCTTAGTTTCGGCCCTGGCGTTGACAAGTGTTGGTAAAACGCACTTTCTAGATGCTTTGAAACTGCTTGCTTCTTATCTATAAAATGTATCTTTAAGTATCAATTAAGGTTTATTAGTGTTTTCATGTTAAAAAAAGTAAGAAAATAACGCATAGAAACATTGTTTACATTTCTCCTGGCCTTCCAACGCCCACTTCCGGTAGTTGACTCACTACTTCCTGTTTAGTAAATTGGCCATAATTCCTGTTCTGCTAATCGTACGAATGAAATTAAATAGATTTTGAATCTTAAGAGATTGTCCTTTCAAATAAAACAAAATGAACTCTGAAATTTTCACCAAAGCGGTCATTTTAGTGTAGGTAGATACCTTGAGTGTGTCGCGGGAGATTAAGTTCAAGTGTGTGTGCCATGAATAGGTTAAAAAACACTGTACTTTAAAATCTTTTTGTATTATCACAATATCCTGATCTATTTGATCTGGAATGGATATCTGGCATTAACCAGGCAATAATGTTATCGATACTTTATTTCCAGCTCTACCATGAGGATCATTGACCGATCACTGGTGACAACATTGCCACCAGAGAGGATTAGAAATGTTGCCCAAAAGCAATTAAATGAGTAATGAGACGGGTGGAGTTGTAAAGGAGCTTCTTTTAGTCTTAAGACAATAGCCCTTAAGTACTAAATCAGGTTAACACGTGAAAAGAAAGGAAAATTTATCTTTTCTTTAACCACAATATGACCGGTTGTTGTTGTAGTGCGTGTTTCAGAAGTTATCATTTCAAACAACGTTAGGATAAGCTTGATAGCATCCCCAAAATTATTTTCATTATAGACGATATCATTTTTAGAAATTCTTTAATTTGATACGAGGACCTATAGATTTTGGTACATTTCATAAAAGAACCAAAAGCGGCCTTTGAAACAGATATCAATTAGTTACCACTTACATGTTTTTTTAAATACTGAAAACATAATGCATTTTTCAAAATACACTTTGAGCTCCATGATACTTTAATGAAATGTTGTAACAATTGTTCACTTAAATTTTAACATGTTGAAAAAAGAATTATATGAAATTTTTTAAAAGGGAACACTCACCAGACGTTTGAATTTCGTCTAAATCAGTAATTTTGTGTCACAGAATATAGTAAATATACAAGTACAAATATTTAAGCAAATAGACATACAAATGATTAATTTCTAAATATTTATATTGGATCATTTATTTTTCCAACATAGTTGAAAATCATATTTAATACGTGATTTATTGCATTGCTAACCAAGTGTAGAACCAACAGAGTGAAAAATGTCCAAGCCGGGAATCGAACCCGAAACCATTGGAATATTGTTGAATATTAATTGAAAAATTAATTAATTGAAAAATTAATACATGTGTTCACCGATGCTGAGTTTATTTGTGCCTCATATCCATTTTTTATTGGAACAGAAAGTGGTCGCTTTACGGAGGTTTTACTGTATTATTATATAAGTTGTTTTGGATATCTTCAGATATCAACGAGGATAATTATTGAGGTAAAGCAATATTTTGATTCATAATTCAGGAATAAAGAGGGTTAAAGAAAAGTCATTTTAGCACAGTTTGAAAATATACACTCTAATAGAAAGAAAAATACTTTTTGAAAATACGCTCTTTTCATAAAATAACACTTGTGAAGTATTTAGCTCAAGAAGTTAGAAATTTTTCTCACGCTTTTTAGAAGAATTTTTTTTAATATTCTACGCCATGCAAATCACTTAATTTTGAAAAATGAACATCACTTCTAAGCGAGGTCAGTTACTTTTAGCGAACTACTTGAAACACCGCAAGAACTCTTAAATATTCCGCTTTCTAAACAAAATTCTCCTGTCATATACTTCATCTGAGGTCATTAACGAATTTTTATGTCTATTTTTGCATAACACTTAATGCATATTTAATTCACGTATGTCTTGAAAATTTCGAACAGATTCCCAATGAATAAGTTTACTTTTTTTTTTTTTTTTTTTTTTTTTTTTTTTTTTTTTTTTAAAAGTTCTACTAAACAAAGTTGGCACTGAAAAATGAAGTTGTCATTTCTGTATTTATTTAGATTTAATTATAATTTTAACTCTCAGGCGGGCGTAGAATCAAGCCAGCTTAAATTTCAGTATTTTTTGTTTTACTTGCTTTGAGGTTAATAGAAAGGTTTATTTGAAATCAAATTTCATATATTCTCTCTTTGTATGTCCTGATGAAGGTCGCCGATTGCTTTAAGAGCTAGAATTGAGATAATTAGGTGATAAAAAAGTGCCCCAGATATGTGCACTCAACGGAGAGTTAAGGGGTCTCAGGACTCTTAAAATTGGAAAAAATGAAAAAAAAAAGACAATATTCAACATTTAATATCTTAAAATGTATTTGATTTTAAGACAATTTTAATTGGAATAAAATATATAAGTATGTTCTTTCATTTCATGTATTTAAAAAAAATTCCCAGATGCATAATTAGCATTTACAGGGGGTTCCAAACTGTTAGACATTTGACGAGCAAAAAATCGGAATAACACCTTGCGCGCACGATTACAAAATAAGTATTGCAACTAGAATGAAAATTTTGGTGCCTACTTATATTTCAGATTGTAAGTATTACCCTGAACCTAAATAAATTTGTATTTAAAGCTTTTTTATATTTTTAATACAAAGTTGTATTTAGCTAATACAAAATTAAGAAAATTTCAACGGTATAATCACCTAAAAAATATTGTTTTGAACAATAAAAAAGAAATTTTAGGTTCAGTTTATACATACTAACATGAAACATATGTTTTGAAAATTTTATGAAAAAATATTCGTAAGTTTTTGAGATATCGTGTGCGTTATGCCCAAAAAAGTCATTTGGAGAAAAATGGCTTCAAAGTTTCCGAAACGACGCGTCAGCTATTGAACGTGTATAAATGTAAAAGCCATAACTTCAGTTCTAATAGGAATTTCAAGGAAACAATTATGTCAAAATGTTCAGAAAAAATAGAAGATCTAAAAAAAAATAAAAATTTCGAAAATTTTAAAGCTTTAAGAGTCCTGAGACCCCTCAAGTAAAAAATGGTTAAATTTTTTTCTATTGTATAATGAATTTAAGTTTAACAAATTAAATACAACAGCTAATAAAATTGATAATTGTATGATAAAAATTCTCAGAAATAAAGTAGTTTATATAAAATTATAATGTGCAAGTTTAACCCATACGTATTGTTTAAGGGGAGATTCCACTTTGCAAGGCCAAAAAGAGGAATGACTAGAAACTATTGGCGGTATTCTCATTTTAAAACGTGTGTGCTGCACGACTTTGCGCGGTGCAGGATTGTTCTTCATAGTTTTCTGAAACACAATAACGATACGGGTTATGAAGGTTAATTAAATTTACGTGCCATAAATCTTTTGCCATTAAAAGTAAACCACTTTTAGTTGAATTAGTTGCTGTTCTATTTTTCTACCAATTTGTTTTACGTGCTGCTCACTTTCATATGTCCCTTTCCCCCTTCTCTTATTTCTCTTTTCAGTTTTCCTTATGCTCTTATAATAGTAGCACGCGCTTTTTTAAGAATGGTTCAAGGTTTGAAAACATGTTACCTTTCCTACATCAGTATCAGGGTATTTATAAAAGTGTGATAATGTAATAAATGTAAAGTATATTCAACAAGTATTAGTAAATTACAGTAGATATGGGTAAAAATAACAAAAAATGAGATTTTGAAAACAAAAATTTTGAAATTTTAAATCGTTTCAAAACCTCTGATTTTTAGGGTTTCGTTCATCTGACGAAACCCTATTCGTCTCTCTCCTCTGTCTCTGTCTGTCCGTCACAGAGCCCGTTCTCAGAAACTATATATGTCAGAGACTTGAAATTTTGCATAATTATAGCTGAACACCTCACATCAAACGACAAATCCTAAAATTTCGAAAAAAAAGTCTTATATTTAACCCTCTGAGCTCTAACTTGTGTATTTTAAGCTTTTCTTTCTAACTCAACCCCTAATTAACTAGAAGACTTGAAATTTTGCAAAATTATAGCTAAACACTTGCGATCAAACGAAAAATCATAAAATTTCGAAAAAATCTTATATTTAACCCTCTGTGCTCTAACTTGTGTATTTTAAGCAATTTTTTATCCTCACTCTTTTCACCCGGTGGGCACTTTTTAAACTTTTGCCGACACCCCTTTGACCACTCTTTCGTATTATGCACCATACACTCAGTTCCATTTTCTACCGCCAGGGGGCGCCTACCTATCTCGGGTGCTATGGGCCCGATTCCCTTGACTAATATATCTACGGATAGGTTGTAAAACGGAGTTTCGTTCGGATAGAAGTTTGTGTAGAATAGAGTGCGCCCCCTGGTTGCTAAACTAACAGATTTTGCAAAAGGATAAAGTGTTTTGAAAGAAATATTAAACGGAACCCTCTGTGCGATCTGTGATCACACTTACCCACTTGTTTTTTTTAAATGTTAGTTGAACAGCTGAATAAAGGAATTTATATGTAAAATTGTTAAAGTTTGAAGAGCTTAAGTTCATTTTTATGTAATTATAATTATGTGTCATTTTCTTGGCATATGTATGCCAGGATAATGACACTTTCATTCTAAAACATTTTTTACATTGTTTTTTTTACTTTCATTCTAAAACATTTTTCACATTGTTTTTTTTTTATTTTTAGATCTAGCATTTTAATTTTGTTTAAAGGAACATGTTTCCTCTATAGTACCTCAAATTCAGTGTAATGTATAGTTTTATTTGTAATTTATAGAAGCCAGGAAAATGACATAATAAAAATCTACTCAATTTTTACAAAGCCTTTAAACATATTACTTTCAAAGAAATATCTAAAAGATCTTTCTGGTAGCAATGATTTTACTACTTCTGACTTGAATTATGTCAAGAACAAGAGGAATTACTCTGCAGCGCTATCTTTATGCCTCATAAAGATCCAAAATGAGCAGGCCAGTACAATGACATTTTCATTTTCACTGACAATCATATTTCAATTATGGAAAATTATTTGTAAAATACGAAACTTGTTACCTTCCACATATGTGTTATATAAGGCATAATTATTAATTAGAAATAAAAAAAAACTAGAAAAAGATATTTGTACATGATAGCAGAAAGCCTTTTACTTTGCACACATCACATCGTGACATCCCAGGAAAATGTCAATTTTTATTAGACTGTAAAAAAGAGAATTGCATTATATAACATTAAATAGAAATATTATTGTGCGTACTGCAATTTTCGTATTTTGCGATATTGACCCGTATGCACTTATTATTTTGTACCTAGTCTCTAAATTGTTTTCATATTGTAATAGAATAGATTTTGTAAGTTCAATTGCATGAAAATTGCACAGATGATTATGACCGATGATAGTTTTTAAAGAATTCCAAATACCCACTCTTATTCTTACAAAAGATTACTTTCTTCATATCAACAGACATATTTCCCCCGTTAATATGATCATATACATTTTCTATTTGATTTGCTTCTTTTCCGTCAAATCATGAAAATTCTCCAAGTTTAGCTAAAAGTTAAGGAAAATTATAAAATCTACTCTGCATTTAGTACGTTAATTCACTCATCTCTAGTACTTTAACACTTTCCAACAAAGTTGAAAAGTGTTATTGACTTCGGTTTGTCTGGCCGCCTGCCCGCGCTCTAACTCTCATAAATATGCTCGAATTGCCTTCAAATTTTTGGAAGTTATTTACGTTTATCCTAGAACGAACCCTATTTCAAATAAAGTTTGTAGCATGTTTGTAGCAATCAAAAGTTGTCCGTTACATTACGGCCAATGGGAAAAAATCGTTCCAAATGAATTTTATTGACGTTACACCCTTTCAAACATAATAAAATTGATATGCATTTACGAAGTGCACTAAAATATGCATTCTGTAGAATATCCGGTGCATTTATTATTCATTTACAGGGCCACAGAAAAGTTTTCCGTTACCTAATGGTATAGGGGGGAATTGTTTGCGGCTTATTTTAATTATGTTACATTATTTCATATACAGGGTGTCCACTCTCAACGGTGTCCAATGGCTAATTCTTAAACCGTTAGTCACAGATATATAGTTCCAATTACAAAAATGTTTTAAATGAGGTAAAGAAATATTTTAAAAGCGAATTGGATCAGTAAAAACATTTCTTAAAAATTACGAAATTTAAATTTTTATACGGTCCCCCGGTCCTATAAGTTATATTTAGTAAAATTTTCCTTTTGCACTGACAAGCAATACAAAAAAAATCCCCGTTATTCTACGATTAAAATTGAACGAGTAATAGCTGTTTAAAGTTGGTGCATATTTTTTGCTGAAAATGGGGGTCATTCACAAATTTAGTCGAAGTAGAATTTCGTCAGATATATTAAAAAAATGGCTGAGAGTAAAATTAACATTGCAGTATAAATTTGAAATCTTTAATCACTCTGACATAAATATACAATTTGTAATAAGCATTTAAGAAGAAAGAAAACGGAATTTTTGTTAAATAAAATCATGAAAATTAACAGCCTCAATTCTTTACAAAACGGTACGTATTTTAAAATATTATTAGATTACACTAGCCTGCAAAAGCTGGGTTATGCCATGTTTTTTAGCTTTTGATATTTGATTCTTAAGTATTCTGTACAGCTGAATCCGAAATTGGCCTTCATTTTTTACCATCTTGTAAAGATTTTCACATAAATTTTAAAGTTAAAAAAAAAAAAATTGCGAAAATTTGATACGATAAAATAGATGTGACTGTTCTTTTTTTAACTTTTGATGATTGATTTTTATGTATTTTTTATCTCTGAATCCGAAAATGACTCATTTTTAACCACCACATCAGGGTTTTTCACAAATTGCAAATCTCAAAGTTGAAAAGTTGTAAGTTAAAATTGTACCTTCTCCCCCATCTCATCGGACCACTCAGCTGTTTAACTGTAAGAATACCAGGATAAGCATAAATATAGAATAAATTATTGAATTTAAAAAAAAAAAGCTTTACACCTGTTTTATAGTATCAGATTTTCGCTATATTTTAACTTACACATTTACGATATGCAAAAAAAATTCTAACGTGATGGTTAAAAATGAATGTCATTTTCAGATTCAGTGCTAAAAAGTACGGAAAATAAATTATCAAAAGTTAAAAAAAACAGCCATCTCCTCTACTTTATAGTATCCGATTTTTCTTATTCTTTAACTTTGACAATTTATTATTTGCGAAATATCCTGACATGATGGTTAAAAATTAAGGTAATTTTCGGATTCAGTGCTAAAAAAATACACAAAAGTTAATAAAACCCAACCATCGCAGTCTTGTGTTATCTAATCTACAACTTTTTCTTAAACTTCTTGGCGGTAATCTATCCGAAATTTTTTGTGTTATCCTGTAAAATAAGTATAAAGGGTAACCACAGAAAATCATAATAATATTAGATTGTCATCGGATTTGCATCAATATGTAAAATGTAATCTCGATCGGATATTTGTAAGTGAGTTAAAGTTCGAGTACAAATTTCGAACTCGAAAAACATACATACGTTCGTTGAAGTAACATAAAAACTTATAAAAATAACACAATTTTTGTTAAAAGAAATCATAAGAAGAGAAACAGTCTGAAATCCTTACAAAATAAAACATGTTATTTTAGCCAATCTGAACCTTAATAAAAGTTAACGTAATCGTAATACTCATATAATTTTTTTTGAAGCGCAGATAAGCATGAAATAAGATCTTCGAAAACTTTAAGCACTTGGTATATGACCGTTTAAAGCCTAGCAGAACTCATTTGTGTTCAGATGCAGAAAAGCGGCATAAGTCATGTATTTTTAAAGTTTCATAACCCGCTCAATTTTAGTGTTATATGAACGGGACTTTTTTGGTCTTACTTGTCAGTGTAATAGGAAAATTTTACTAAATATAACTTATAGGGCCGGGGGACCGTATAAAAATTTAAATTTCGTAATTTTTTAAGAAATGTTTTTATTGACCCAAATAGCTTTATAAATATTTCTTTACCTGATTTAAAACATTTTTGTAATTGGAACTATATGTCTGTGACTAACGGTTCAGAAATTAGCCATTAGACACCGTTGAGAGTGGACACCCTGTGTAATGAAATTGTTATACATTGGTGAGGCTTACTATAAGTTATTTCATGTATAATACGAACTTCGTAGCATTTACAGGGCCACGTAAAATGCGTCAGATAGTATGTTCTATACGAAGTACTGTATAATAGCGGTGATGACAAGAAATGCATTTGTAATTATGATATACTCTTTTAAGTTTCACTATATGTTTACAATATGGTGTGCATAAACACTATAGTTGATATACAGGGCTACACAAAAGAATTCGCAAAAATTACGGAGTATGAGCGCAAATTGATTAAAAGTGGTTTTTAAATGTGTATTGTATTTTTACGCTGAACGGCATTTAGTTTACTAAGAAATGTTTGTATAATATAGATAAAATGATATACAAAGCGATGCAAAGGATCGGATACACAGCCGCCTATGGATGATAATTTCTGGAAATGTGATTTTAGTAGTTTTAGGAGTGTTTTAGTTTGAATTAAATTTTAGCTTAATAGTGGCATGTAATAAAGATACTAGGTAAACTACACGGCTGAACAAAAGTATTTATGTTTCCATCTATAAGTATAAATTGCTGAAAGAGAAATTTAAACCTCTTATGCGTTTTCTTGCTAAAATAAATTTCCCCATTATATAGTACATAAATCAATATCAACCTACAAATGAAATACAGGGATGTTCAAAAGAATTGGAATACATATTTGGCTATGGAAGGTAACTGCTGATATCAGATTTTTAAATGTTATGTGTTTTCTAAAATGTTTTCTTAGTTATCTTACCTTATTTCCCTAAATAACGAAGTTTTGTTAAAGATTTCCGGAAGTGTTTGAAAATGTTTCATAATCTATGCTTATCGCATGATTTTTCTTTCTTGTTTCGTTCTCTGGCGGGATTTTTCTCCAACCTAAGCTAAAAATGATCTGAAATTCTCCAATCTATCGTGCACGATTTCACGTGAATTTGTTTGAAATCACGCTGGATTTCTGGTAAGTGAACTGCAAGTATTTTTTAGTTTTATGGAGGATTTTTTTTAAAGATAAACAAATTACTATATAGCATGCAGTTAGCACTAAAATACGCTTACAAAGATAATTTTTATTAGTATAGAACGACAAATATTTAAACACTCACTGGACAGGGAAGACATTTATTAAAACCCAGAATCGAGTGACAAATGTTACAAAAAACAGCTTACGCAAACTTAATAAGGAAGTTTATAACTTAACAAGGCTTTGTACAAGGAAAATATTTCATTCGAGAACATGTTAAAAAATAAGTTAACACATGTGAGAACAAGATATCTTTCAGTCGTAATACGGAAAAGATTTAATTGAACTGATGGAACACAAGAGACACTTTTAGTATAGATTTCCAGGATCGTGTATCTCATTGGAAATCTTCAACAAGTTGCCTAATGTGGCGTCAGATATATCACAAGAATTGATTAAAACTTTTCAACTCACAGCTACGCAAGATCAAATTATACGCCAGCTAAATAAAATCTTCACATTACCGTTTCTCGGAAAAAGATACGGTGTTGGATTTTTGTCGGTTACTTTCTAAGAATTGCAAAGATTATGAATGGCGATTTATGAACTATGATGAGTAAATCTGGTTCATGATGTATGTAATATCGTCCGTGCGTAAATTAGAAGTCTTACCAAATTTTAAAAAAAGAACATTTTTTTCGAAAATTCATTATATCCTACGATTTCAGTTTATATTTGTGAAACCACAGAAGGAAACTTTAACAGTTACGAAGAACCCATTAACCCTTTATCTACTGAAGTTAGTTTTAAGTACCATTAAAATAACTTGTCATAAAATTCATTTAATACATCGATTAGTAGTAATACAGTTTAGAATGAGTTATAGATGCATTACTTCATCTTGTTCCAAAAGCGCTATTGGTTACACAAAACAAAAATATTTTTAAAAGGATGATTTCTTTTGCCTTTGCATCTTTTTCAGATTTCTTGGCGTTGGGGGTGGGGGGGGGGGTTCAATTCGGAAATATTTCTATTGTAAGAACATTGTATTTGTACATTTCCTAATTCTACAAAATACTAAGAAAAATATTTAAAATGAAAGATTTGAGTGGGGTTATAAATGCTGCACAAAATCCTTATAAATTCGAATTTAATTAATCCTTCTAAAATTAAATGATTGTGTAAATCTTTTAATGTAGTTTCAAAAATTCACGATTATGAATTCATAATTCAGTACAAAAAGGGTTAAGCGCCGCGTCTCCGGCTGTTTTCACTACACTGCTGTTTACTCTCTATTCTATCACTATCCTTCGCAAACATGCAGTTTCAAGAAATAATCAAAAGGGACGTACAGTGTGCTCAAACGACGAATTTCTTCGGCATAGGTGGATGTATTTTCCAAAGGTTTGTCAAATACACTCCATACCCAAAAATTATTGGACAATTTTGATTTTAGATGTTTTGTAAAATATCTAGAGCTACATACTTCGCAATTTTTTTAGAACTTCGTGAATGTAAAGAACATGTTTGACGTCTAATTTTTCAATGAAAATTTGATCACGAAGAAATTTAGGGATCCAACAACAAATCGAAGAAAAATAATATTTGAGAAATACCCTGTGAAATAAAATGCACTAAACGCTTTGTCACATGACTACGTGGATATTTATTAATATTTGTGCTAATTTCTGTAAGAATAACACCAAAATTCGGGGAAATAACGATTTCTTCAAAAAAAAAATTAAAGAAATATTTTAACGTTTTTTGCTCTTAAAATAGGCAGGGTTTTCAACCAAATTTAAAGCCAGTTTAAGACAATTTGGCAAAATATAGTAAAAACATAGTATAATTGGAATATAAATATGAAATGTTTAATCAAATATGAGTAGTTGTAAGAAATTTGTTTAACAGCGAAATATACCAATATAGATTTTTTTCATGGTTTGGAAGTTAGCACTATAGAGCAACTAATATAAAAAGCAACTAATATAGAGCAATTAATATTAAAAGACCGGTTAACTATCTTGAAAATTCATAAAGATATCGGCGATATAGTGAGCTGAATTTTGCCTGACTTTGAAAAGTAGCTGAATGATAAGGGATTTTCCACAAATTGTCGTTTTTAATTCTTTTTATTTTTTATTGATGCTTTAGTCTCCTTGGAAAACACCCAGAACAAGCCTATTCAACAGAAAAATAAGTATCAAACTCGAAGCATCCATTCCAAAGCAGCTCGTTGACATCCACTAAATGATAAATCATTCATGAAAGTCAGGTTAATAAAGAATCACAATTTGTGGAAAATCCCTTATTCGGCTACTTTTTGAAATCAGGCAAAATTCAGCTCATTAAATCGCCGATATCTTATGAATTTTCAAGAGCCGACTTTATATATATATATATATATATATATATATATATATATTTTACTTGCTCGTTAGTGTTGACTGCAAAATTATGAAGAAAAAAAAATTTTTTTGGTATAGTATGCACGTGCGCAGTTAAAAAAATTTCTTACGTCTGCTCATATTTCATGATGGTATGAAAAAACAATGCAAAGAAAACAACCAGAAAGTATGTACAGATAAAAACCCACCATAGTATTCCACCGGTAAAAATTTATTATATATTCTTAAATATATGTATATTACTAAAGAAATTAATCAATATTTATGATAATCACACTCTTTAAACAATTGGAATTCAGAAAGAAAATGCGGACCGAGGAGATGACAGAAGGAAGATGAAGTAAAAATCAGAAGAAAAATTAACTAAATCAAGTGCATTTTGCAGTTAATTTTTTAGCATAAGTTATTTGAAAATTGTGGAAATGAAAGGGATCCGATATACAGGCGTCTCTTTTTATCGTTGACCAATAGCTAACATTTAAACCGTTAGTTTTAGATGTACAGTTACAACAGAAAGAATGTTTCAAATGTTGTCTCTTCTTATAGTTGACCAATAACCAACATCTGAAACATTATTTTTAGAGGTGTAGTTACAATAGAAAGAATGTTTCAAATGCTGTCTCTTCTTATCGTTGAGCGATAGCTAACATCTGAAACGTTTGTTAGAGGTGTGGTTACAATAGGAAGAATGTTTCAAATGTCGTTTCTTCATACGAAAATCCATTTACGTCCAAATAGTTATTTGTTAAAAAGTTACGCCAAATTAAGATTTTGATGCGACCCTGGAAGTTATATGTTAAAAGAAAAAAAAAATCCGTTCTCTAACAAGTAAAACACTTGCAATTTCATTTTCGTATGACCGAAACCTTTATACTTTGAATTTTTTAAATGTTTAGTGCTTTTCGGAAATAAATGAGTTTTTAGTAGCAGAAAACACAAAAAGTTCATAAACTTAAAAGTATAATAACCCGCAACATTTGATTGTAAAAAAGAATTTTTTGTGTTTTACTTGCTAGAGCATGGAGGATGTTTTTCTAAGTTATAGGATTAACGGACTACATAAAAATTTAAATTAAAAAACCTTTTACAAATTAACATTGACGCAAACGGTTTTTATTATGCTGGAGAACAACATTTTAAACATTTTGTCAATTGAAAGAATAACTAAAACTAACACCTTAGAAATTAGCTATTGGGTATCGATAAGAGAGACATCCTGTGTAATATAAACAAAAAATTAAAATCCGCAGTACATATTATACCAGGGGTAGCTAATCTTATATCCGCGTGCCGATTTTTTTTTTTTTTTTAATATTTTACGTGGCCATGGCGCGTCAGCAACAAAAGTATTAGTGGATCAAATTAAGGAATCAAAAGTACTTTAAATTTTGTTCATGATGATTAAAAAATATGGGTAGTAAAAACTAGGTTTACTACTGTAATAATTATAGTAATATATTGTAATAATTTTACACTGTAATAAAAAAAGTATGTTTTAATGTTGTTTTTATGAGTAAAAAGTATGTTTTAAAAAGTAATAAAAAATATGGGTAGTAAACAAGTAGGTATTATACTAGAATAATTATAGTAAAAACATGTAGGTATTACACTAATAAATATAGTAAAAAGTATATTTTAAAAAGTAATAATAAATTTGGGTAGTAAACATGTAGGTATTACACTGTAATAATTATAGTAAAATGTATATATTAAAAAAATTAATAAAAAAGTAAATGTGATTTCTGTTATTTTATCTTGGATGCCAAATAATTAATATGAAGATCTTGTTACTTTTAACGGAATGCAACCTGAGCAACAGTCATCTGACAAGTAGTGTCTCTTGGAGTATTTCATGTTATTTATTTCTGAAAATAACTTGCGGGCATAAGTAGGAGAAAATTTTCAAAGTATCAGTTTTCATACAAAGTCGACATAATTTCATCATTGGCATTCATGCTTAATAATCTTTCTATTCGATATTCCCCCAATATCTTAAGTTGATAAATTATTGACCCCATATCGAAACAGATCATCAGAATTCATTAAGTTGCAATTAATTTTTTTCAGAAAAACAAAGCACAGTTTGTGTAAATTAGTGGTTTATGTGTTTGGTCATATTTTTTTTTACTGTAGAACTTCAATCAACGCTTTGCCAAAAATATACTATCGTGTGGCATCTATGGCACGGTTGGCATACCCGTATCATAGGAAATAATGTTTATTGAGTAAATTTAATAATGAATTGCTTTAAATACTGTTAAAAATTATGTGCGTAGAAATAATTAAGTCACCATCAGTTATTTTTTAATAGCTTTTCTGCAATTGCCAAAATAATGCAAATCACTATTTAATGTGTTATTCTTAATATATCTTCCATAAATGATGTCAAACATTTCGCTTGTAACAACCTCAATTACCAGAGGGTATACGAGGGTATATGCTAGATTCATGAACTTTCATGGCTAGAGTATATGCTATATAGCTTTGAGAAACAGAGGTCATACGGAGCTTCTAAAAAAAAATCCAGAAGGTATACTGTGTATACCTCTGTATACCCTTCACTACATTTCTGGTTAAGTCATACCAAACATATTACTTTAATTACTTTTTTCTAAGTGAAGCAAACTTTGGAACATTAAAAAAATGCTCAGGTGCGAATAACATAGAAATACAACTATGTCTATTATATTTGACGTATTGGGGTTTCTGAACTTCAAGCACATGAATTTAGTACACCTATTAAAAATTAGTAGATAGAAATATCTTAAGCAAACACGAGAGACAGGTGATTAAAGATTATTTTAGAGATATTTATGACCAAAATGATTTTACCTTACGTACATATTAGAGAATTAAGCTGAAAATAAAGCTTAAATCCTATTTCTAAAAATATTCTTTAACGTCTTACAGCTGGGAAACCGCGATGCTTTTATAAAAATTGATATTCAATGGATGAAGTGTCAGCCACTTGGCAGAAAACCAAAACTAATAGATCATTGTGGATCTTTTGAATACTCTTTAACCAAAGATGACATTTGATCTTTTAGAAGTTATTTATAGTAAGCCACATCGGATGAAATCTGTTGCATCACTATTCAAAAGGAAGAAAAATATAAAAGCATAATCTTAGTATAAATTCTTTTCTAAAATATGTTTTATACAGTAGAGAGTAGAGTCCCAATTACCTGAGTCCCGCTTAACCGAGTTTCCGCTTTAACCGAGTTATTATCTTCTGATAGACTGATGGCTTCCATTATTATGAAACACCCATTATAAATTAAGTGTTAGGTGAAGATGAAAGAGCAGCCGTGAAAAGTTAGAACTCTTATTTTCTGATCAGAATGGGGGAAAAAATGGCTGTACTTAAAAAAAAAAATATTTATATATATATACAGTCAAACCCGGTTAAGACGCGTATCAAGTGAGTGGACAAAAGTCGCGTATTAAGCGGGATCGCGTATTAAACGTGACTTGGACGAGAACGTTGCAGGAATTGGCCTTATTTACACTTTTAATAGTCTAAATGAACTTAAAGGCTTTATTTACATTTTTAAGCTCTAAAAATGCGTCTTTTACGTATATTTAGATTAAAATTTAATTTTATTCCACTTTAACTCATTGCTTCTTTTTATAGGACCGACTGGGGAAATAAATATAAGGAAAATAAATATGGATTCCGACATGGCTGTATTGTATATCAGTACATTGCAACGAAAAATAAAACAACAAAGTAACTTACCTACTAGGCTAATTTTTTTAACAGAAAGAAAAATATCTTAAATCTTTGAAGCGCAACGCAGTTTTTAATATCATATTTAGTACTTGTAATAATGAGTACCATTATAGTATGTCCTTCTTTATAAAACAAGTAAAAACTATCCTTATTTAATCATTGTGCAAAAAATATTGTTAGCCTAGCAAAAAGTAAAGAAAACATAAAAGAATTATCTAACCGAAATGGTATTTGTTTAATCCTTAGCAATTTCATTGTCTTTTGCCTATAACATGCATTATAAAACATAGTAGTGATATAATGTACTTTTAAAACCTCACTAGCAACAGATATGATCATCTCTAATCATGCTATTTTTTATGAAGCATCTGAGTAACCTGAATTCGTCTACATCTCTAAACTACAGAAAAAAAAAAATCGAAGCGAGAGAGAAAGATTGTTAGGAGGCGAGATTAAAGAAAAATTGCAGTTTTGCTAATTTAGATTGTTTTTGTTGTATTCAAAGTATCTACCACTATTTCCGATTAATAATTTTCGCCTTAATCTGTTATTAAATAAAGTGAATAATACTATTCGGAACTAGTGATTTTTATCTGAATAAAAAAATCCGCTAAATTGGCAACACTCGAGAAGAGAAAAGGAATTCGTATCATGATCAATGAATTTGCGTCTTAAGCGTGATTTTTTTCCTCAAAGGACCGAAAATTTATCGCGTATTAAGCGGGATCGCGTAATAATCGTTCGCGTATTAAACGTGATATTTTTACATTAACCTTATTGGCGATGTTCAAGGGCTCGGAAAAAATCCGCGTATTAAGCGGGATCGCGTATTAACCGTGAGCGTCTTAACCGGGTTCGACTGTATATATATATATATATATATATATATATATATATATATATATGGGCGATTGAATTAGGCAAAATTTACTGGAAGTTTTAGTGGCAAAAAAAAAAAAAAAAAATCTTAGAAATTGATAGCTATGCAATAGCGTAGTAATGCAGCCAAAAACTGCAGCAAAATTGACAATCAACAAACAAAAAACAATCTAGGGCTTTTTCAAATAAACAATTTCATTCCCCGTTTTTCTGAAAAGTAACGTAAATGTACATCAAATATTACTACTATACCATAAAAATTAATGAATTAAGTGAAAATTTATATTTCATCTCCTTAGTTGATGACAATTTCTGTAAATCCGGTTTATCAGAGTTTTATGCTTATCCGAGGTGAACTTGGTCCATATTAAATCGGATAATCGGGGCCCTACTGTAGAGAGTATTGTCAGAGAATGTATCAAGGAACACTGATTTGTAAACTTATATTAACTCAACCTGGTTTTAGTATGTAAATATGGAATTTTGTAACAGATTTTAATTTAACCCATTTCCTCATATGCTAAAATTAAAAAAATACTTTTACAGGTGTCTTTCCGATGACAATACAATATTTTAGTATTTTTAAATCTGAACTATAAATTAATACATTGATTCGGTGTGTTTCCGTTAACACAGGTGATAAATTGTCAAATATTTTCTTTAACTCTTATAAGAGTTAAAAAAAACAATGGATTTATTTAATTATGTGTCAATAAACATTCGCCAAAATATGCCAAATGGCTTTGAAACTATAACAATGAAATATTTTAAAAACTAAAACGTAGAAAATAAATTATAATTAAAAAAGAGTACTATTGTAAAATATACCCTTTTATCAATAGTGTAATATTAATTCACGATTATACGTTGAGAAATCAATTTAGAAGTCAAATAGTTTAAATTAGGGGTGCACAATCTTTTTAAGAGAAGGGCCACTTACAAAAATGTCTGAATTGTCGCGGGCTACATCAGTAACACAGAGAGAATTCTATTTCAGGGAGGTGGGTAGGATCTGTTGCCTATAAAAAAACATGGTTTCAGAGGGGTGGAAGTTTTACCCCTTTAGGTCCCCCTACCCAGTCAACATACCCAATTTAATTGGTCTTCAACAGTTTATGTTTGTATATATAACAATAGCAAGAATTATTTTCAAGGAGTGAAAATATTCCTTGACTTTAATCGGAGGAGTAAATTTTGCTTTAATAAAAGTGCTAAAAAGCAAACATAGGCATGAAAGTGGCTAGTGCCGAAAAAAATGTGAACTTCATAAATGAAGTTAAATTGACGAATCTCGCCATTTTTCTGCAGCCGATCAACGAAATTTGAGATTTTTCTGCGCCTGATCGACAAAATTCGCGATTTTTCCACACCTTATCAACGATATATGCCCGTTTTCCACACCCAGTCAACGAAATTCGTGATTCTTAACTGACCGCCGAAATTTTCAAATTTTTCCCGCGGTGAATTGTCGAGATTCACGACTTTTCCTCGCGATAAACAGACGAAACTCGCGATTTTACCGTACACGATCGACGAAATTTGCAATTTTTTTGCACTTCATCGACAAAATTCGCGATTTTTCCTCTGCCCGATCAACGAAATTTGTGATTTTTCGCGCCCGATCGACAAAATTCACAATTTTTCCGCGCCCCATCGACAGATTTCGCGATTTTTCTGCGCCCGATCAACAGAACTCCCGATTGTTTGGTGTGCGATCGACGAAATTCGCGATTTTTCCAAGCCCAGTCAACGATCCTTAACTGACTCTCGGATTTTTTAATTTTTTTTCTTGGAAAATTGGCGAAATTCGCGACTTTTTCTCGCTATAATTGACGAAACTGGCAATTTTTCGGCAGTCGATCACCGTTTGCAATTTTTTCAAGCTTCATCGTCAAAATCGCCATTTTACCTTTCTAATCAACGAATTTTGCGATTTTCCCGCGCCCGATCGACAGAACTCGCGATTTTTAACTTACTGACGAAATTTAATTTTTTTCCCCTCGGAAAACTGTTGAAATTTGCGACTTTTTCTTGAGATAAACTGACGAAACTCGCGATTTTCCCGCAGCCGATGAACAAAATTTGCGATTTTTCCGTTCCCCACCAACGAAATTCACAATTTTTCCACGCTGGATCAACAAAACTCGCGATTTTCTGTTCCAGATCGGCGAAACTAATGATTTTTCAGAACCCGATCGACAAAATTCGCGATTTTTCCGCGCCCAATCGACAAAACTCGCAATTTTTCCACACCCAGTCAACGAAATTCACATATCTTAAATGACTGACGAAATTTGAAATTTTCCCGCTGAAAATTTTCGAAATTCGCAAATTGGAGAAATTCGTGATTTTCCCGTGCTCTATCAACAAAATAAGCGGCTTTTCCGTGCGCAATCGACGAAACACGAGATTCTTCCGAGCCCAATGATGAAACTAGCTATTTTTTCGTACATGATCGACGAAATTCGCGATTTTACCGCGCCTGATCGTCGAAACTCGCGGTTTTTTCGCGCCCAGTCAACAAAATTCGCAATTCTTAACTGTCTGACGAAACTTACAATTTTCCCGCTGAAAATTTTCGCAATTCGCAATTTTTTCTCGCGATAAACTGACGGAACTCGCGATTTTCCCGTGCTCAATCAACAAAATTCGCGACTTTTTCGCGCTATCGACGAAACACGCGATTTTTCCGCGTCTAATCGATGAAATTAGAAATATTCTTCGACTAGCGACTGACAAAATTAGCAACTCTAGAATTTCCTATATGCAAATGGTATAGGCGATTAATGAAATTCCCGATTTTTTAACTGACTGACAAAATTTGCAATTGTTTTCCGCGGCATTCCCCCCCCCCCCCCCCCCGAGATTGCACTTATACTCTGAAACGAAAGCTGGGTTCCTGGGGTGGTCATATCCCTGTCATCCGCGGCAAATTGACGAAATTCACGATTTTTCCTGCAACCTATGATCAAAAATTACGATTTTTGCCCATTAGAAATTGACGAACTTCGCGGGCCACAAGTTAAACCATCGCGGGCCACTTTTGGCCCGCGGGTCACAGGTTGTGCATCCCTAGTTTAAATAATGTTTCATTATTTCTTTCTTGTTGTCCTATCTTAAAAAAATAAACAGAGCTAAAATTATATATTTAATGTATTCACTTATTTGCAATTTATTTTTTTTTAAATTATTTTTACTTTTATACTTATTTTAACCTTTAACTGATGTGACAGAAATTTTCACATAACTACTGTGAAGCGTTCTGTGAGACCGCTGCATCGAAAGAGGTATAAAAGCCGCGATTAACTCATAGGATGGCGTTTTCGTACTAAACTTTCGTACATGACTGTTATAATTCAAATTCATCCATTCAAAAGTCCCTGTTGATATTCATAAAGTTCCAAACGAAACAAAATTTCGGTAGTGTTTGTAGTTAAACTGAAAGTTACAAATTAAACTATAAAAATTGAAATAAGCAGCTGTCTGAGAAACAGGTAACATCAGTTAAAGGTTTAACATCAGTTTTAACTCTAAATTTTCATTTTTGGGCAGTTGGTTTCATTTAAAGCTCCTCGATCAGACTTATAAATGACCCGAGTGTATTTCATAATTAGAAATTTGTTTTCTGAATACCGCTATTTCAGTATAGTAATTTCTCCCTTATTTAAATCGCATAAACTCTGTGATCAAATAGGGCAAAGCGATAATAGCGGTAAGTTATGTCTGAAATTAGTTGATGAAAATTTTACCTTTGAATGCATTTTCCATGATTTTTTTTTTTTTTAAGGTTAGAAAATTTAAGCAATCATTAATTAAATTTTAGAAAGATATTAAACATTTTAACACACTATTAAACATTTTAATTGCATGAATTTTTTCATTGCTAACTAAGCGTTCCCGCAAATCCCGAAAGATAATTATTCATTTTACATTTGTTTTATTTAATCTCAAGACTCAGACTTTGTACTTCGTTATTGCACTTCGTATCTTTTTCCCAGTGTTTAGAGAACAGCTACAGGGAAGAATAATCACAATAAACATTAAAAATTAAGACGTAGAAGAGATAGGAAGGATTGAAAAAAAATATTACATAGTTAGCAATGAAACAAAAAATCACGCTATTAAAATGCTTAATACATAACTACAAAAATTGTGTATGCATAGTCTATTAAAGTTAAACTATAGCGGGATTTAGAGGGAATTGTGTGGAATATTCACAACTATTCAAATAATTTCATTAAAATATTGCTTTAACAGTGAAAATAAAACAAAAGCGTAAAAGTTTACATTTAAGACTTAAAAGTAACTTTTGCGTTATTTAATCGGATAAATCAAAACAAGTCAAGATTTAAAACTTCATTTATATTTTAGTGACAACAAAAAAGCGTAAAAGTTGGCATGCCTTTCGTAATCAATAAACCTGAACAGTTATAATTGAAAAATAAATTATCCGTTTCAAAACATTTCTGTTAAGCAAAATATGTATAACTCATCCTAAAATGTCTAATAAACAATCGGTGAATGGAATAAATTTTATAACAAGTTGTTTTAAATGGTACTTTAAAGTGTGTTGAGAATAAATGTTGAAAGAAACATTGTACGCAATTTGTGAAAAAGCATATGTGCAAGGATTGTTAAATATTCTATATACAGGGGCGTTTAAACTAAATTTGACAGATGCGGATGAAAGAAGAAAATATGAAATATCAGAGTCAAAAAGAAATTTTAATTAAAAGTGGGAAGATTACAACAATGCAAAGAAGCTTTAATCATAGAAACCATCCTCAGCTCAGCAGCCGTTTGGCGGCCGTGAAGTAGCTCCAGAATCTGGTATATGATACATAATTCTGTCCATCATTTGGATACTGGCAGTGTGTTTGGGCTAATACGCCACACACATAATGATCCATAGTATTGCAATCAGGGGAATTAAAGTGCCAGACGTTGGGATCAGAACATCTCCTTAACATAGGAGCCTCCAACCTTTTGGGCTTGAAAATTGTCACAATAAATCCCGAGCGATAATCTTTGCTTTATTTAATCTCAAAGACTTCCATTTTGTACTTCGTTACTGCACTTCGTATCTTTTTTACGGTGCTCAGGAAGCATAGAGTAGCCACAGAGAAGAATAATCACGATGATCATTAGGAATTAAGACATAGAAGAGATCGAGAGGATTGAGAAAATTTATCTCCCCACACAATTTGCCACCCTTCTGTGGTGGCAAATTGACATAAGGCGTAATCTAGCGATTTTTTTTGATACACTCACGTCGCTTTACCTGTTGCAAGACGCGCCTAAATCAGACCTATTAATGCAATAATATACAAAATTAATTTCCGTATTTCATTGTTGTACTTTGTATCTTTTTACCGGTGTTCAGGGAGAACCCAGTTGCAAAAAAATGAAAAATAATCACGCAAAAGAAGATTCCCATGTTTTTATTGTAACATCGAATTATAGCACTTAGCTATATGCATGCAGATGTAAAAGGTGCATGAAAGGATAAAACCATTAAGAATCAAGACGTAGAAGAGATAAAGAGGATTCAGAAAAAATTATCTCCCTACACAATTTTCTCCCTCTTTTGTAGTGGCAACATGACAAATAGCGTAATTTAGCGATCTTCCGGATGACTACACTTACGAAACTTTTCCTGTAGCAAGGCGCAACTAAGTCAGGTCTATTAGTGCAGGCTAGTTCCATTAGTACTTGTAATGCAAGTCACAAAGGTGCAACTTGTTACGTTGTTTGACTACCAGTATTTTAGAACAGAAAAATGTCACATTTTACCAGAGAGCTCATTAATTGAATGAGTTGAAGAAAACTTTTCGAAAATAACGGTGCCCAAAAAGTACAGCAGTTATCAGCTATGTGACTTAACACAGGGGCTGGAGCATATAGGACAAATTTTAATGTTCTTACCAGTATATTTTATCAATAACCCTATATAATCCTATTGTGTATCTTATAAAAATGTCTCTTGAAGATTATTGATAAAAGATACTGGTAAGAACATTAAAATTTGTCCTATATGCTCCGACACCTGCTTACACTACAAAAACTCATGGAACTAGCCTGCAATAACACGAAAATTGAATTTTTTGGAGTTGTGTCACTTTTCTAGCGGGTCAGCGATATGTGGAATATATCACATTTCACACGACAAGCTATAATTTTATACTATTTACAAACTATCATATTAAGCCCGAACACCCTGCACGTGTTTAAATTTTTAAAAACTGCTCTCAGAAAATTTATAAAAATGTCCGACACTCAAAAAAATTGTTGTAAATTATATTTTTTGATGCCAAAGAACTCTCATGACTCCTTAATACTACATGTAAAACTGATTTTCTTGAACATATTTAACCTCAAAAATAAATGGAACATCTAAAGTGGGTATCGCGAACTTTAGAAAATATATCAATTCCAAAATGGGGACCACGTAGAAAATGAGTTAAACAAAAGATTTTTTATGGCTTATTTTTTGTGGCAGCCATATTGAATGTATATTTAGAATAGAATTTTTAAAAAGCAACAAATCTAAGCTTTACTGTAGCTAAATCTTGTTGATTTAACAGCTAATAAAATAAGAACAGCTTCTTTATGGACTTTGAAATCGCTTGAAAAATAGATCTGATTTCAAAAAACCTTCATCGAGGCAACGCTGTCAGAATGTATAATAAATTTAATGTTTATTTACTCCAAAATCAGATACTATTGTCTATTAATCATGTCTGCTCTCTGAAGCGACTTGACAAACACGGATGCAGAAATAGCTTTTCTTCCCCAACTCCGGAAGAATTTAAAATCTACTTCATCGAAGGTGACGTTGGATCCTGAAGAAAACACTCATTAGCATTAATATATAGAGATATCGCTCCTTTCGTAGGATCTTTGTTTCTCTTCTAATTATTACAGACAGGAATAGGTCATTCTGTCAGGACTGGTTTGCATAATTGAATAATCTTTTTTTTTTTTTTTAAGGAAGATCTCTTCGGCCTTGGAAGGTGACATACCCAAGTAGAGTGATAGGTCATCTCATCAGAACTGGACGGTGTATTCCCATTGTAGTGTATTGATGTTTTGAGGCAGTGTTACAATCATCGACAGCGAAAGAGTAACTTAATAAGTTAATTTAATACATTTTTTTAAATAAAAATTTGTAGTTTTTGATGCATTTCATGGTTAATATTAATCGATATCATTTTCCCATTAAAGACTCTGGATATATCAATATTGAGTTGATAATTGAGATAATTAAATAGTCTATTCTTTCTTTCTTTTAAGAAGATTTCTTCGACCTTGCAAGGTGACATATCCAAGTAGAGCGATAGATAGACAATCTCATCACAATTGGAGTATTTCCAAATTAGTTTATCGATGTTTTTGAGATTGTATGACAATAAAAAAGCAACAAATATGCGTTAAGTATTTTTTATATTGAAATGTATAGCTTTATGAGACATTTCCTGGTTAGAATTACACTTATATCATTAAACACTCTTTTGATATATCGATATTGAGTTACAAGTAAAGAGTCGCAAAAATTAATTAAGAAACTTCTTTTAAATTTAAAACTGTTTTATGTACGCTTTCTTATCCTTCTATATATACCGGGTGTCCTAAAAAGGACCAACTGATTTTAAAATTCAATAACTTGTAAACGGTGACAGATATTTAAAAAATTCTTGCAGGAGGGTTATGCGTAAGGTCAAAAGTTTTTTTACAGTGATTTTCAATTTTAGTTCGAATTCCAAACAATAAATGGCGCTGCGATCAATAGACACTAAATTCAGGCTCGATTTTTGGTACTTCGTGGCCCGGATAATACATTTCCTTTTCCTTTTTCCGCGTAGAACAAGAGAAAGGACCAAAAATCGAGCCTGTATTTAGCGACTATTGCTTACAGCGCCATCTATTGTTTGTAATTCGAACTAAAATCGAAAATCACTGTAATAAAACTTTTGACCTTATGCATAAACCTCCTGTGAGAAATTTTTAAATATCTGTCACCGTTTGCAAGTTATTGAATTTTAAAGTCAGTCGGTCCTTTTTAGGACACCCGGTATAAAAAAGTTTTGATTTGGAAATGGACGAATGAAAACCTACGTAGATATTCCCGGTAGATCGGCATCCAATTAGATGCTTAAGCATGGCCTTTCTTCGTTAACATTAAAAAAACTGTTGCTTACAAAAATATGAAAATCAGTGGTATTATAGAGAAATGTGTAATAAATATACGCTGATGCAGACAGTTTTCAAATCGAAGAATTATTTTAAGAGATAATTAAGGCTAAAGTTGGACAAAATCGTTCCACTAAAAAAGTTTTATTGGAACAAAAACTATACATGAGAATTTAATCATTATTAGATCATTTTATACGTTATAATTTCCCGGTGTGCAGATTGCATTTATTTTTTTTTATTTAACTCATTTTTTGAGGTTTTATTTCTATTTTAAAAATTCAAATTTTCAGCATTTGGAGAGATATTTTTTAGAAAAATGTTATTAATTTAAACTGTTGCCAACTGTATAAACAGCGCAAACAATGTTTGCTTCAAATTAAAAATTTATTTACACGTGACTATTATAAACAGAAAAAATTTAAAATTAGAATTAAATGATTACATGTTAAAAGCAGGAAAATTACGTCAAAAGAACCATATTTATATTTGAGTCTTAAAAGAAAAAAAAAATCATTATGCGTTAAAACTTGTAAATGGAGGAAATTACGTCATATTTAAAATGGCCAAAAAATATGGCAAAACAATTTAAATTAAAAAATATATTTGCAAGAGACATTTGATATTTTCAGATAATCTTTTCAACAATTATCGTGAATTCGAAGACAGCGCAAATAATATTTCTTTTTAACAACGAAAGTATTTTCACGTGAATATTAATAAGAGAAATAAAATTTTGGTGTAAATTACGTCAGATTTAAAACGATACGTTTAACATGAATTATTTAAAAGAACTAACTTATAGCGCTGTTAAAAAATACCGGAAGGCAATGACACTGTTTAGTTAATTCATTTTACGTTAGCTTATTTTCAAATGTTTAAATAATTTTTTTAATTAAATACGAAAACAGCCATTCTATCTCTTAACAGCAGCAGATTTGGTCTTAAAAATCCCCAATCCAAGGAAAGCGAATGGAAACCTGTTTACAGAAAGATCGCTACTGTTTAATTTTAATTCAATATTTTTAAAGCCGATCAAATTAGCGTGCTTTTTGGATTTTGGTGTGCCTGAACGGGGGGTTGTGGCGAGCGTAGCTCGTAGGGGGCAGAGCCCCCTAGTTAAATATAAATATATCTTGAAGAAGTAGTTTATCGCTAACCGTTGCCTAATAACAAATAACTGAAATGAGCTAATGAATATATTTCTTGTTTGAATAACACTGGACAACAGAGGTTTTGTCCTAGCACTAAAATTAGTTGATTCTAGATCAGTTTTTGGCGCTGATTCCGAATATGCTTTCCGTTTATCTCTAGGTAGTCCAGGTTGAGAAATTTGCATATTTAAATTTATGCAAATTTAAGCTTTTTTGTGCTATTTTATGCAAATTTTAGATGCAATATATGTCACATCTAATTACGTTTTCTAGATAATGAGTACTTGACTATTTGCTGCAGATAAATGTCACGATTTTCATATTCTTAACATTTATTTATCAGTTATTAAGCCAAATTTGCATTTTTTTCAATGGTGTAATATTGACATCACTATCAACTTTAAAATAGTTGCCACAGAATTGACGTAATGTTTTTCTAGACTAGATTTTCATGCTAATTTCAAATCTGCAGTCTGTTTTCTTATGCCATGTCTAGTTTTTGAGTAAGATGAATTTCTACTTTTGCACGGCATTAACACAGGTTTGATATAAGATGCTTTTTAGGGATGTGTAATTCATTGACAAGAAGGTGAACAGGGTCAGATTCATATCAGAGACAAACAAAAATTTATATAATCGAAAAAAAAAAATAAGTAGTACAATCTATCCTAACTAGTTGAAGTTTATCATACACAGTATCATAAAAAAGCTATTTCTGGCTTTTTTGACCAAAAACTAAAATTTCACTTTTTACAAAAACTAGACGTGATAGAAATTTGAAATCAGCTCAAAAAACTGGTTTAGAAACATATTAGCGTGCTCGTGTGGCAGACATATTTAAACGTCAAGAAACTTTAGAAAAACATGAAAAATATGCAAATTAGGTACAGTATTTCAGAGTCGCATGTCAGTATAATCTCAGAAATAACGTTTTTGTGAAGTAAATTACGTAGTAATCATAACATAAAACAAAAAACCCCGTCTGGTATTGCTTTATACCTTAAATTAGCAAATAATTGTATAAAACTTACTAAATTTGCATGAATTGAAATATGCAAATATCTCTCAAACTTGACGTGCTGGAGTAAATATAAAACTAGATTCGGAATCAGCACAAAAAACCGCTATAAAACCAACTAATTTCTGTTTTAGGACAGAGCAAAAGTTCAAATTTGTTGACCAGTGTAATGTGTCTTGTACTTAAAATTAATATCAACCTATTAAGCACAATGGTGCAATAATTAAGAGCACTCCAAAATGCTGTGAAATAGTGGTTACATATCAAAACGCAAGTTTCAAAACACGCCTTATCCAAAATTTTAAAAATCGAGTTCTCTGTCAATCTATTCTATTGACGAACTTGCATCGAAAGAATACTACAATCTGAAAAAGAAAAAACTAGTTTAATCGCGTATTTCTGGCATTGTAAAATATTGGTTTACAATAAAAACTAATGGACGCAGTCAGAGGTTCTTCGCGATTTTGCCAAAATTTGACTTTCTAGACAAGGCGAGTTTTGAAACTCACGTCATCATATATTCTGTGGATTCAGTGTTCAAAACTCATCTGTGTGTGGTGAAGAAAGTCACTTTAAGTCGGTAATAGTTATTTTTTAAATAACTATGCGTGATTAATATTTTTAGAAACGGCATAAATATTACTGTTATCCAGTGATAAAGACTAACTGATAATTATATAAAGTGCAAAATGAAATTATTCATCAATAACACACATATAATAAAAAGGTTAACTTAAAGACGTACAGTGGCGCCAACTTATATGGGCCCATGGGGCCCGAGCCCACCCAATAATTTGCTCTTAGTACACTCAATTTCCTTTATTCTATTTTGTTACTTGTTTATTTTTTAATCACTGGAAAAATAATTCTTCCATTGAAAATCAATTTGTTTGAAAACATAGTAAGGACTACAGCGTCTAGAAGATAGTAAGGATAGCAGTACCAGTCACACAGGACCCTAAACCCAACCCATATAACCAAACTCAAATAATCCGGTTAAAATATTACTGTCTCTATGGTGGATATGGTAATGAATGGTTACAATGCATAGATGTACTTCGCAAAGAAATTCTCTGTGAATACATTCAGACTCATCCTTTTTATGTGTTATAGCCTAACTTTGTAGTCTAAATAAACAAATAAATCCATACGAAAGTTATAATGCTAGGCTGTTTTCAAATAGAGATTGGCTATTTTCTGACATATTTCCGAATTCCTTTTTCATCATAAATGCACGGAAATCGTAGGTGTTAAGAAACCAAGAAATCAAATAGAGTTTCCGTATTTTTTTTATAAGATTAAATGATTTTCAGGACTTGCTGTCAAAGACTTTTAAACTGAGTTTTGGCATGCGTCATTTTTTAGTTCCTTTGAGTTTGTAGTCATATTCATAGAATAATAGTAAATATTAGAGTCCATAAAATGAAGACCTCATATGAGAACAAAATTTAATAAAATCACAACACTATATTCTATTTAATCCTTAACTGATGTGACTAAAATTTGTCACACAACTGATGTGATCCGGTCTCTCAGACCCGTCGAATATAAAATGAATAAAAAAAATAACTCAAATGGTTGAATTTTTTGAAATTTTGTCCTAACAATATCGTTGTACTTCTCTTAGGAGCATGTGAATTAAATTGTATGAAAAAAGTATTTTATTCATATTATTTAACTTCAGTACAGAAAAGTAAAAAGCTGTTAAAGTGTTTACAGCTGGGAGTCGCGGGGTCTGGGAGACCGCGTGACATCAGTTAAAGGTTAAACAAATTCTAACTTCACTATCTTAACTTTCCATCTATATCCTTATCTTCAAAGAAAACAAAATGCCGATGTAATTTTACCATAAAATGATTGAGCCCACCCAATATTTTTCAAAAGTTGGCGCCACTGAAGACGTGTATTATACACAAAAGGTAAAAACTTTTAAAATTTCATTTTTAATGTTTTGAAAGTCTAAAAACCGACAAATTTCAACCCCTTTCTGGCCATGATCAGGGACGAGGAGTTTGACTTCTGAAACGTGTGCATATGGACAAAATGTTCAACAATTTATAAATATATAATTTCTTTGGATATAACGAGTTTCAAAACTGGGTGACTCATTTAATAGGTAAACAAGAAAGAAAAATCATGTGTTAATCAGAGATTATGAAACACTTTCCAGCACTTCCTGAATGCTTTAACAAAACTTCGTCATTTAGTTAAATAAGGCAAGTAAGATAACTAAGTAAACATTTTAAAAAACGCATAAAACATTTGAAAAACTGATTTCAGCAGTTACCGTTCATAGCCAAATATGTACTCCAATTCTTTTAAACAACCCTGTATTTGATCTGTAGGTTGATATAGTATATACAGTGGCGGTCAAAAGTTTCCGGCCAGCATAAAATTTTTGGTTAATTTGCAAGTATATCCATATGAAGAGGAATCTCAAAGTGATAATTATGCACTTTATTGACATAATACTTAGGAACATATTTATGGAATAAAAAATAAATATGAATAAATTTAATTGACAAAATTAATTGCAAAAGAAAACTCATGTTCTCAAAAGTTTCCGGCCATCTTGGCAAGTTTGGAAAAAAAGTGATGTTATAATAGAAAATGACAGTGATCAACAACATTTACAATCAGTATTTTGCCTTCCTAAATTTAAGAATAAGTACTGAGGCGCAGCGACGTGGCATTGATTCAAAGAACGGTTGAAAATCGTTTATGGTACGTTTTTTCCGCGGTTCTTGCAATTTTTAGGAAAATTCTGCTGAATTGGAATATTTATAATTCCGCACACGTTATCAGGTTCGTCCCAAAGATTTTCTATTTTTTTCTGATCGGGTGATTGGGCTATCCATTTCAAAAGCGCAATTTTTTCAGGCTAAAGCCGCTTCTTGACGAGCTTGTATGTATGATTTGGATCGTTATCATGCTGAAACAAATAGTTGCGACCATATTTTTTCCTCCAATAAGGCAGCAAATGATCTTGCAAGATATCTTTATACATTGCATCATTCATCTTGCAGCGAATTTCAATTAACGGACCGACACATTTTCCAGAAAATGCTCCCCACAGCATAACGTGCCCTCCGCCATGCTTCAATGTAGGAATAACGTATCCCAAATCTTATCTTTTGTTTTTAGGTCGTCGGACGTAGTATCCACCATTATTCCCCAAAAGGTTGAACTTCGATTCATCGGAAAATAGTACTTTTTTTCAGTTTACGTTTGACCAGTCTTTGTGTTCCTTTGCAAGCGTCAGTCGGGTCCTCTGATTTTTTTTACTTATGAAAGATTTTTTAACACCGAATTTATCATAAAGTCCTACGTCACGTAAGCTTCTTGACACGGTAGACCAACTTATTTGAATAATATTTTAACACCGTAAATCGAGGGGAATTGCAGCGGCATTTTTATGCGGGTCATCAACTGCTTTTCTCCTGATAAATCTGTCCACACAAATAGTCATTTTCCGGGGTCTCCCGTACCGTGGCAAGTCTTGAAGATGATGTCCATTTTTATATTTTTTAAAAATATTGTTCACAGTAAATTTTCCCATCGATAACTTTGCCGCAATCTCACGAGAGGATTGGCCCTTTAGTGAAAAACAAATCACTCGTTTACGAACAATAATTGTTGAACTTTGCATTTTTGAATTTCAAATACTTTATTCACGTTGATTAATTAACAAATACGGTAAAAAAAAAAAACACTTTACCGATAGCAAAAACTAACAAATGACGAATGGCCGGAAACTTTTGCACACGCGGATTTTTAATTCCTCCCCTTTGCATCAAGTATCTTCAGTATCCAATCTAAATGATCAGGTGGTCAGAGGTCATTTGCTTATCCCTAACTTTTGGGCCAATTGTACTTCTTTGCTGAAACGTTCAGGCAAACAAATCAAAGAAACTAACTGGCCGGAAACTTTTGACCGCCACTGTATATACTATATAATGGGAAAATTTAGTTTAACAAGTAAACGCATAACAGGTTGAATTTTTTCTTTCAACAATTTATACTAATAGATGGGAACATGCTTGAATATTTTTGTACAGCCCTGTAGTTTACCTAGTACCTTTATTACACGCCACTTTTTAGCTAAAATTTTATTAAATCTAAAACACTTTTAAAACAACTGAAATCACTTTCCAGAAACTATCATCCATAGACGCCCATGTATTCAATTCTTTGCGTGACCCTGTATATCATTTAATCTATATTCTACAAACATTTCTTATTAAACTAAATGCAGTTCAGCGTAGAAATGCATAACTCATTTAAAAGCTACCTTTAAGCAATTTAAGCTCACTAGCCGCCCTTGGCTTAAAATTTATGTTTGGGAAAGCATGCTAAGCATTGTATCATGTATAATTTAATTTGACTCCCTTAATTAAATTCATTTTTAGGGTTCCGTACTTAAAAAGTAAAAACGGAACCATTATAAGATCACTCCTGTGTCTGTGTCACAGCCCTTTAACTCGTAAATTATGCAACGTGGAAAGTTCAAATTGGGGAAAGTAATAAAGATTATTGACCCACATATTTACAGATTAATAAATATTCATAAATATATTTAGGGAAAATGTAGAGGGACTAATTAAGTTACTTGAAAAAATTTTTTTTTCTTTGTATATCGTATGAAAGCTTCGTAACGCTGAAATCAAAAATATATTTCATTTAATTTTAGGTATTATATTTTCAAAGTTATGGTGGAAAATATAGTGCAAAAATATGTCCCCCCCCCCATCTAATTCCGAATCTATTGTGACTAAAATTATGAAAAAATTAGAGGTAGTAGACATTAATTTAAACCTTGCAGGAAAATTATAGCGATTACCCTAGGTCATATTTTTTTAAACTATCCCATTTTCCATTACACTCAAATTTCGATTTACGGGCTTCAGAAAAAGTGTTGAGCACAGCTGAAGGTACCTATCGTAGCAGAGGTATAAAAGCATTGTCGATCGTGAGTTTCGGAAATAATCGTCGGTAATTAGCCGAGATATTAACCCCTAAAGACACGGACGGTTTGGACATACATAATGACAGGGACGGCATACTCTCTGCTCCATCGGCTTTTAAACCCTAGATAACAAATTTTAAGGATATATTTATGTAATGCAATGCCCAGTAACAGTATAAAAGCAATAAACGTCAAATTGTTAAAGACTAATTTAATGAGAATTAATCACATAAATATTATGGGATTCGCGACTAGTTTCCATTGAGTGGCTCTCTCAATACACCTACTATTTCTTTAAATGTTAACTAAAAACCTATATGGAATAAAAAATATACAGAATAGCTGTATTTGCTATTATGTAGGTTCCATATATCTTTGAACTTTCATGGTATATCCATTTATACTTTTCTAGTATAAAGGGTGCAAAGGAAAGTCCCTTTAACCTGAAAATACTTGTGAACGGAGAGAGCTACAGCTATGCAAGTGAGGTAACGGTATAGTAAAGCGACTAAGCCCGATTTAATGAAAACGACAGCAGCGCCCCCTAGTGGCGAAATTTGGAAGATAGCCACTGCAAATTGAAAACGAAAAGAGATAGAGCGAAATTTCCAGTTAGAAAGTTTTAGAGCATCAATTAATTAGTATAATATGACATTTGGTTTACATAAAAAAAAGACAAACTGTCTCACAGTGATAAAAAGTTAATATTTAGATGTTCGAAAAGTTCGTCATTGCTCACGATACACGTTTGTATTCGTAAGAGTAATTCTGCATGCACATTTCTCAGCATGGAATGTCTATTGCAAGCCTCTTCAATACGACGACATAGATTTAACCCTTTCAAGAGCGGTGGCTAGAAGGTCTAGCCACCTAATTTTAATTCCAAAACTGACAAATGGCACCAAGAATATTTTAATAAAATTTTGCTTTTGTAGTGAAAGTGCAAATTAGCGGGTTTTTGTTTTCTGAGAAATTCGTTTGAATATACCTGGTGTCAGTCAATTATTTCATCAGTTTACGAACAGAATTCTTCTGGCTCTGAAAGGGTTATTCTAAAATTTTAAATGCATTGAATCTTTACAGACATTACAGCAGAGTACAACGTCACAATCTGCAATTGTGCACTGCTACATTTCCGGAATGTGTGAATAGGCAAAGTAGAATCGTCGCTCATCGATTTCGGACATTTTTGGGTATGCTGGCGACGATTTATCTTATCCGTGTGAACCAAATGTCGTTTTGTACTAATTAATCGATGCTCTAAAACTTTCTAATTGGAAAATTTGGTCCAACTCTTTTTGTTTTCTATTTGAAATGGCTATTTTCCAAATTTCGCCACTAGGGGTGCTGCTGTCGTTTGCATTAGGTCGGGCGTAGTCGCTTTACTGTACCGTGACCTAACTTGTATAGCTGTATCTCTCTCCGTTCGCAAGTATTTTCAGGTTAAAGGGGCTTTCCTTTGCACCCTGTATACTATACAGCTATACCCAACCCTACGTTGCATAATTTTTACAAAGACTTAGTATTCTTTTAGCAACGGTATTTTTTTAATAATACACTTACTAATTCATATATTATTGTATGGAACCCTCTGTGCGCAAGTAATACTTGCACTTGACCGTTTATCATTCAACTACTATTGAGCAGTGAAATTAATATTAAATAATTTCAAGCGCAAAGACGTGAATTATCACTTTGCTAACTAAGCGTAAACCAACAGAGTGAAAAATGTCCAAGACGGGAATCGAATCCGGTCCTCTGGAATAGCGCTCCAGTGCTCTACCACTAAGCCACGAGGACGATGCCCAGCTTGGCATCTCTCACTCTAAGTGGGAATCTAAGTGAGAGATTCCAAGCTGGGTATCGTCCTTGTGTCTTAGTGGTAGAGCACTGAAGCGCTATTCCAGAGGCCCGGGTTAGATTTCCGGCTTGGACATTTTTCACTCTGTTTCGTTTACGCTTAGTTAGCAAAGTGATAATTCACGTTTTTAATATTCAATAATTCCTTAAATTAATAGTAGTTTTTGTCGCATTAAAATATCTCAATTTGTTGATTTTCGGTAAGCAAGTAAACCGTATTGGTTTACAATGGAAGCCTATAGGAATTTGGCGAAATATTAGAGATATCGCCAAGTTGGTGTTACTTTTGGCGACTCATTCTGGTCGCCAAATTTGGCGATAGAACATTGGTTCTCCCTATGGTAACCCCCTTATAGATATGGAGATGCATTAAATGCGGATCAATAACCAATGAGATGTGTTTCCATTTGGGCATTGCCATTAAATAAATAATCGCGATTTCTGTTCCACGTACGATAGCGTAATATATAGATACTCAGTAACCCTTACGAATTCTTTTCTGTAGCCCTGTATATGAACTATAGCATTTATATACACTATATAGTTATGCATAAATATAGTGAAACTTAAAAGCGTATATCATAATTAAAAGTGAATTTCCAGCAATCATTGCTAATATATAGTACTTCGGATACAATATAGTATCTGAAATCTTTTGTGTGTCCCTGTAAATGCAATGCACTTCGTATTATACATGAAATAACTTACGGCAAACCTCAGCGACGTATGTAAATTTCATTATATATGAAATAGTTTAACATGATTGAAATACGTCGAAAACAATCACCCACCTCTCCTAATACCATTATGTAACGGAACTCTTGTGTGTCCCTGTAAATGAATAATAACTATTCTTTGCACCGCATATTCTACAGAATGCATATTTTAGTGCACTTCTTAAATGCATATAAATTTTATTACCTTTGAAAGGGTGTAACACCATTAAAAATCATTTTAAAGATTTTTCCCCATTGACCGTAATGTAACGAAATACTTTTGACTGTCCCTGTAAGTGAAGTAAACATGCTACAAACTTCATTTGAAATAGAGATCATCCTATTGTAGGGGTCAATAACATCCAAAAATTTCAGAACAACCGGAGTATATTTACGAGAGTTAGAGCGCGTACAGACGGCCAGACAAACCGAAGTCATAAACACTTTTCAACTTTATTGGAAAGTTAAAAACTATTAAACAATTTTTCTAAAATATAAAAATATACGTATCCCGTGTACATGCTTTTTTTTGTCGTATATTAAATAGGCAAAATTTGTCCGGTTTAAGTTCAAAATAATCACCTTGAATGCCATTGGATAATTTTCGATTCATCATACCAATAATGCAGTATATATTATACAATATACGCATCTGTTATCAAAGTTTCGTTGTTTACAATTTTTCATTCATCATGCTTTATTATTACACAGCAGGCTTTGCCTAACCTTTCAGTAAGCAGGGACGTACTTCAGCTGTTGGCAAACAATGAAGGGTGCCATTATCCCCATGTCTCAAAACATATACAGTAAAATCTCTGTATAGCGTCCACCACTGGGAGAACGATAAAGTGCCCGTACTTCGGAGGTTGTCGTTATTCAGAGGTTCCACACTTTAAAAGATCAAAATTACGTTACATTAAAATGGAAATAACTGACCAAAATGATTTTTACATTTGAAAAATACATAGAGGAAAAGGTGTAAATATGGCCACCCTCTTGTTTTCGACTTAAAGTGACTCATTTTAATTTTTTTTAGATTTTTGAGCTTCATCAACAACTATAACAAGTTTACTAAATGAGAGGATGCAAAACGATGATTAATATCAATTATTTCATTTCAAAAAAGAAGATTTACAAAAAGCTGTGAAAAAAGCACCAGAAAAAATGGGGTGCAAATGTGGGCCCTCTCCAAAAAAGGTCACAAAAAACTAGTTTAAAATGTTTTAAAACAGGATAAAACAATACAAAATGGTAAAAAATTTATAACAAAAAATAATTATTTTCAGAAATCGAAAACATAACTGGCTCTTTCAGTCCGGCATAATCTAAGTGTGCTTACATTTGGCACATAGCACATTTAACCCACACTTCTTTGCGAATGTCTTTCCATCACAAAAGATGAAAGTTGCATCACTCGAGACTGGCTTTATCACATCGTTGATATCCAGGTTCATATCATCATGACTACTGCTTGCTCATGCTCAGATTTAAATTTCGTCACCTCCACCCCCGTCTTGCCACACTTATTTACGAACGGGGTTTTGCTAAGCAACCGCTAGAGATGTAGAGGAGAAATTTTAAGGACGCCAAATAAGAAAATCCACCTCCACATTTTTCGCAATCTCAATTGTAGTTAAAACATAACGTAAAAAAAGTGGCCGTTGTTCGATATTCAATATTCGGAGGTTTAGTGTAATGTCATTTCTATGGAAGATATTCGGTAACACTGAAACATGACCGGAATTCGGAAGTTATCGTTGTTCAGAGTGACCGTTGTAGGAGGTTTCACTGTAATTATAATATCTCAACTGTAAGAGTGATAGCGATACACACGCATCTCACAGTGGGTAGCCCTTAATCCCCTATGATTCACGATCTCCATGTAAAAATTGATCGAAAAACGTAAATCATGGTAAAACGAACATATCTAGCGGCAAGCCACCTCACCAGTCTAAGATCTGAAGAGCTCATATGCGTATCGCGACAGACGGACTGGCCTGTGCCAGTGTGGTGCCGCCATGACACGTGCTATAAACCAAAAGAAGAGCACCGCCCAGCGTGGGTCACTCTCTCTGGCCCCAAACACCATTGGAAGTCATGATCGCAGCAACAACAAAATCCGTGTGCTCAAAGACCAAGCCACGTAATTCGATCACACCTCCGAGTTCCCTCAAGAGCTTCGGGTGTACCAGAAGCTCATAGGAGTGCCGGATACTTGGCTGTAACCCCGGGATTTCTAGATGTGCTATTGTATTCCCAACAGCTTCCACGTAAATCATGGTAAATTTAGTATTACTTTTTTCTGAGAGGGAACCTATCTCGAAAAGTTTTGTAGGGGAAGATACCAGAAAACTTAATCGCGCTTATAATGAAAGAAAGCCACGAGGATTATGATTCCAGAAAACATTCTTTAAAATGGATTTTTATATTTAAAAAAAAATAACAGGAAACATTCGAAAGTGCACAAAGAAAAGGAAGCCGCGTTGGACAATCCTGTTTTACAGTGAATATAGACATTTCCATCATCCAATTCCGTAGTCGAATCCTTATAAAATATTTACGAGAAATTTATAAAATATTTTTTATTTCAGTGTAAGAAAAAATAGTCTCATTTACGCGACCAAAATAAATTACCTTGAATGAATATTGTAATTGACTAATATATTTGCTTTACTAAATACTTCTATTTATAATATTAGCTTTCTCTTCCCAGTAATTTTTTTTAGATCCCATTCTCTGCTTGGCTAAAAATAGCGACGGAACAGTCCATTTGCTGAACACATTTTCATGAAATATGAAAACATACACCTCCAGGGTTCATAAAGTTCTTTTATTCACCAAAAACAGTCAAAATTTGTTTTGCATCAAAAATAATTTTTAATGTCACTGGATAAGCTTTCATTAATCAGGCTTTGGTATTACACAATTTAAGCATCTACGCTAGATAAATCTAATGATTATGTAAAACAATTTCACGGTTCAAAGATCTGAGGTAAATTTGGGAAAGCATTTATGGATTGACAATAAGATAAGAGTCCTAGTGCATTAATCTCTTCATAACTATGAATTGGCATTTTCAAGTTAGAAATAGCATTCTAAATAATAAAGTTATTCATTCCGCTATTATATCATTTTCTCAAACAGAAGTTCGAACCTGTCATTTTTGTTCAGAGAGAAGAAATAAAAAAAAAAAAAAAAAAAAAGGTGGAAAGGGTTTAAGGATTTAATAGAGAAAAATGACGAAACTATCCATCTGTTAAGGGTAATTTTTTGTAATTTTCTAAAATATGAAAATTACTTCTCCTAGCTTCAAGATTATCTTTTCCAATTGTCAGACTAATAGCGAAAATTAGCCACCTACAATATTACTGAATACACCTTCATATAGGGGAAAGTAGGGGAATGGCGCTCACTTAAGGAAAAACAAATATCTAGTCAAATTTAGACAAAAAAAAAAATCAATATTTTATTAACAAAGTATAGCTCCAAAGCATAAGGAACAGTTTGCAATCAACTAATTTTCACAAAAGTTAAGATTTTTTTTATCGTTTTATTTAAATAACCATCGATTGAGCGGTAATGCCCGACATGGTGGGGTAATTGCGCTCAGAGTTTGAATACACCATTTAAGTAGGATGAAAGTTACATATGTAGTTGTGTGGTCTGTTCACACCACTGCAGGTTTTTTGCACCTACTGTACACATATTGTGCACACATAGTGTTAGACATATAGTGGGTTACTTTTTTTAAATTTAGATTTTTTTAATTTTCACCACTTTTTTGAAATCGTAAAATTCTCCTTATTTAATGACATATTAATTAAGGCAAAAACAGGGGAATTTTACCATTTCAAAATAGCGGTGTCAATCAACAAATATGAATCTTAAAAAAGTTGCCCACTGGCAACACTTCACTGGAATTCCACGCGAGCGCCTCTACCCGCTATCGCCATGTTGAGTTTTAATGCATTATAATTGGCGTAACAACGCACTACAAAAATAAATAAAAGCATGAAAGTACAGCTAAATGTGTATATTTGCAGACATAATGAGTAAATTAATATTTGAAAATAAGAGTATACACTTACCTTCAAATTAGTTGTTATAGAATTTTATAATAAAACAACTTCAAACTAATAATGTGAGGACACAAAAAATACTTTCCTCCCGACGGGCACTAAATCCTTACTGGGAACTTATGATGAAGTTAGCTAGGTACCGATCGCACGTTTTCAATTCTATTCTGTTTAGCGATATTTGGTGAGCGGGATTACCCTTCTGAGCGTCATTACCCTATTTTCACCTATTGTTTAATGTTGTAAATTAAAATGTAAGATACGTACAAATAATAAATCAAACAGTTATTTAAAATATAATTTCACGACTCAATGATTTGGTCCACTTTATGGAAGACATTTGTGGATATACAGCAAGGTTTAGTCTGATTTCGTCAATTCATCAGTAAATACGATTTTAATACAGCCAATATTTTCACTTTAGAGTTACAAGCAACATTCTAAACAATAATCTTATAAGTGATGTGTCATATCAGTTTTCTCAAGCAGTTATTTAAATTTTTATTCCGCTTATAAAAGAAAAATAAAACAACTTTTAAGATAAATAGAGACGAAATCATCCATTTGTTGAAAATAATTAAAAATTCAGTTAACGCTAAAATGTATCTCCATGCTTTAAAATTTTTACGTTCGCCAATCTAATCGACAAAATTCATCAAATTTCAGGTTGAAGTTATCGCCTGCAATGTCATTGAATATATTCTCATTAATCCTGCTTTAATATAAATATTATACGTTAATATAAATATTATACAGTCGGGAAAAAAAAAAGTCAATATCCCTACTAACTCCTCAACAAATTATCGTAGAAGAAAGTTACTGGTACCGAACGATTGGAAATAAAGTCTACTTTTAAATTATGTATATAAAATTTGTTTAGGGGACCATCTACATATTAAAACGAATCCAAACTTCATTTTTTTCCCCAATGGAAATACCCAATTTTAACAAGATATTTCAAATCTTCGTTTCAAACTATGCCTAGACACCAAATTTCAAGTCATTTCAATGAAAAGTTTTTGAATTATAAGCATTCAAAAATGAATGCTTCTAATGTTAAATTATATTTTCATATTTTTATTTATATCACCTGAAATTATACTCCTAATATGCTAAATTTTTTGTGTAGCAATAATACTAATATACTCAAACATAAATACGTTAAATTTGCAATTTTTATAATTCTCCGATATGAATTATGAAATTAATATTCGAAAATCTTATGAATCTTATGCAACCTACAATTTTTTTTGATGGATTTAGATTTATTAATCCTGCTTTACGGAAATCCAAAATTTCACATTTTTCTTCCAAGTAGTTTTCAAATTATGCATAAAAAAGCAAAATGATAGCTTAAGGGGATATCTATCATAGAAGTGACTAGATATTTTGACATTTCTTCTGCTATCCTGTAATCTAGCAGTCTTCAATGACTGCTTGAGTATCGCTTAAGTTGCCTTGATCAAGAAGGAGGTTCTCTCGCTCAACAATTGAGTACGAACTTCAATTTGGATATAGCCCCTAAAATAAGCTCGTTTTAAAATAATTTATTGGAAGCTTATCGTACGGATTGCATAAAAATTTGTTTTTAGGCTAATTGAAGCGTGTAGAGTTCATTTATGTTGTCAGAATTGTGTACTGCTATTGAAAAAAAAGTTATGGTTCGTTTTAATGTGTAGAGGGTCCCCTAAGCAAATTTTATATACACCATTTCAAAGTAGACTTTATTTCCAATCTTTCGGTACCAGTAACTTTCTTCTACGATAATTTGTTGGAGTTAGTAGGGTGTTTACTTTTTTTTCCACACAGCCGTGTAACGTACAGCATTAGATATTTTTTCACGGTTGAGAGGTCTAACAAATTTGAAAAATAATGTATGATTATACGGTAAAGTTTACTTTTGTTAATACACCATAAACATAACTTTAATCTAACCAATATTTTCTCTTTAAAGTTACAAACAACATTCTTAACAATTATCTTATATATGCTATATCACAACAGTTTCTCAAGCCGTTACGTAGAAGTTATTTCCATTTTTATTCCGCTTACAAATAAAAATAATAAACGGATAGTTTTCAACATGAATGGCAATGAAATCATTCAATTTTTAGGGTAATTAGAAATTCAGTTAACGTAAAACTAGAGATCGAATGAAAATTCGGTTTCGTTTTCTTCACAAAATCTGAGTTTCGCCGAAAATTCGTTTTCAACGAAAATGCTACCGAAATTTTGGCCGGACCGAAACTATCTGTATTCCAAAAATCTTGTTTCTTCCTTCGGGAATTTGCACCATTATTCACTGATTTGAGCTGTATCGGCTCAAATGTGACACTTTTTATTGCTATGAGCTTCACTGTTTATAATTATCAGTCATGCCTGACACAAAACGCGAATGCACATTATAAAGAAATCAATACATATATGACTAAACTTTGAAGGCACTTTTCACGTGCTCATTAAAATCTGCAACCGCAGAAGTGTTTCGAACACTGTTTGAGAAAGTTTTAATATAACAGATGATCATTTACAAAAATCATAAAAGATAAATCAATGTATGTATACTTAACACATGTTTTAATGAGATGAAATTCGTATAATTAGAAAATCATTTTTTGTGGTTGATGAATTACATTTTATTTTATATGAAAATAAAAAGTTTTGCTCAGGGGCACAGAGAGCCAACTTGGACCACACGTATAATTAATAATTATCTATATTTATGTATGTATTAGTTACTTAAAAAAATTTGGACGTTTCATTTTCGGCCGAAAATAGAAAGATTACCGAAAATCGGTTTCTGTTTCGTTTTTAGCCTTACAAACCTATTTCGGTCGATCCTTAGTCAAAACATATTTCCAGGCATTAATTCATCTTTTACTCGTCAATCTAATCGACAAAATTTGTCAAACTTCAGCTCGAAGTTATCGCCTACAATGTCATTGAATACATTTTCACTGATCATGCTTTAGTATTATTTACAATACTAGAAAAAAAAAAAAAAAAAAAAAAAAAAAAATCGAAAGCTTAACTTATAAAGCATAATATACATATAATATACAACGTATAATATAGATTTCACTACTTAAAGGTCTGACAAATTTGAGAAGCAATTTATGGATCATCATCAAAGTTTACTTTCGTTAATCTTCAATAAATATGACTAATCTAACCAACATTCTAAATAACAACGTTATTCACGCAATCACGCTGCATTATATCCGTTTTTTCCCATATGTTCTTTCTATTCTCATCCGGTTTAAAAAGCAAAAATAAAGCCAAAATAGTGGTTTTAACATGAGTAGTGACGAAACTATTAAGGATAATTTACTATATGTGAAAAGTTATATCTCCAGGCTTCAAGATCATCTGTTACGCTTGTCAAACTAATCGACAAAATTTGTAAGACTTCAGCTCAAAATAGCCGCTACAATGTCATGGGATACACTTTCATTAATCAGGCTTTCTTTTTAGCAATGTAAATATTTGCGGAGAAAAATAAATATCGCATGAATATGAAAAATATAATTTCATGGATCAAAAGATCTGACGAAAATTTGGGAAGAAATTTACGGATCGACAAAGGAGTCCGACTTCGTTAATCCATCCGTAAACATGAGTTTAATCATCAATGAACTCGCTTTAAATTCAAATAAAAGAAGCGTTTATAATCCCTTAATGTTGTTTGTTACACCACAAATAATCAATCATTTTATGCAATTATTTTGCGAGGGTCAACGTAAGGGATTGGATATATATATATTTTAGATAATCCTATTACATGCATTCATAAGAATATACGAAGAATACGGAGATTGCAAGAAAAAGACTTTATGAAGTAAAAGGTTAAAAATATGTATTCTATTTTTTTTTATTCGTAAAGAAAAAAATTGGAAGCCCTTTAATTTTGAAAAAATCGAGAATTAAAAGCAGAGAAAAGTAATAATTGAAGTATTAATTTTATTTGAACCGGAGCTTGTTTTCGCTAACACGTTTAAAGAACTTCCAGTAGAACCAAAAGTGAATGCTTTTTTAATGTTTTGGCGTATAGTCGTGGGAAAAAAAAGTAAACACTCCCTACTAACTCTGCAACAAATTATTGTATCAGAAAGTGACTAGTATCAAACGATTGAAAATAAAGTCTACTTTTAAATGATGTACAGTCGTGGGAAAAAAAAAAAAAAAGTAAACACCGCCTACTAACTCCTCAACAAATTAAAGCAGAAGAAAGTTACTGGTACCGAACGATTGGAAATAAAGTCTAACTTTTAAATGATATAGATAAAATTTGCTTAGGGGGCATCTACATATTAAAACGAGCCGTAAGTTTGTTTTTTTTCAATAGCAATACACAATTCTGACAGCATAAATGAACTCTACAACCTTCAATTAGCCTAAAAACGAATTTTCATGCAATTCGTACCATAAGTTTCAGAGAAATTAATTATTTTAAAATGAGCGTGTTTTAAGGGCTGTATCCAAATTGAAGTTCGGAAGTCGATTGTTAACCGAGAGAACCCTCATCTTGATCAAGGCACCTTAAGAAGTCAATGAAGCCTGCTAGATTACACGACAGCAGAAGAAATTTCAAAATATCTAGTCACTCCTACTATGGAAGGCGCCTTAAACCACCATTTTGCCGTTTTTTTAAGCATAATTTGAAAACTACTTGGAAGAAAAATGTGAAATTTTGGATTTCCATAAAGCAGAACTTAATAAATCTAATTCCATCAAAAAAATTGTAGGTTGCAATTCATAATTTTTTCGAATAATAATTTCATAAATCAATTCATATCATAAAGTTATAAAAATTCCAAATTCAGCGTATTTATGTTTGGGTATATTAGTATTATTGCTACACAAAAAGTTAGCACATTAGGAGCATAATTTCTGGAGATATAAATATAAATATGAAAATGTAATTTAACATGAGAAGCACTCAATTTTGAATGTTTATAATTCAAAAACTTGTCATTCAAATGACTTGAAATTCGGTGTCTAGTTTGAACCGAAGATTTGAAATATCTCGTTAAAATAGGGTATTTGCATAGAAAAAAATGAAGTCTGGATTCGTTTTAATATGTAGATGGCCCCCTAAGCAAATTTTCTATACATCATTTAAAAGTAGACTATTTCCAATCGTTCGGTATCAGTAACTTTCTTCTATGATAATTTGTTGAGGAGTTAGTAGGGGGAGTTTACTTTTTTTTTCCCACGACTGTACATAAAATTCACTTAGGGGGGCATCTACATATCAAAACAAACACAAAGTTTGTTTTTCTTTTTTCAATAGCAATACCCAAGTTTGACACCATAAATAAATACTACACCCTTTAATTTAGCCTAAAAAACAATTTTTCATGAAATTCGTATGATTCGTTTTACATAAATTGTTTTAAAATGAGCCTATTTTAGGGGCTGTATCCAAATTGAAGTTCGGTACTCGATTGTTCAAATGCTGCAGAATGACTATGTCGCTTCTATTAATGTATTATTTCTTGCCAATAGGACCATTTCACTCGCTTAAGGGGATCGGGAAATCAAAATTCAATCAAAAAATCGATTTTTTACATCATTAAATAGTTTAAACTTTTATTTTTCCAATGATGTGTCATACATGTCTATATATAAAAAAAATAAGTGTTGAAATTATTCATTCTTTCTAAGAGTACTTCACAGCTTAGTGGCCATTTAAATCTTTAATCGACTTTTTCTCAAAACTTGGATTTTTCATGTTTGTATTTCTTTTTTTTATATCTATTAAACTTAAGAACTCAGATTTTTTTTTTAATACTTATGTTATATTGTATTCTTTAACACAAGGATTTAATGATTTGTTGAAAATTATTTATTTTAGGCAGTGAAATCTTATCAAAAATGCCAATTTAAAAATGACTTTCGATAAATAATTAATAATTTTCAGTTTTACTTAGAAAGAAAATGGCCTGTTAAAATACGTAAAACATGTCATTCTAACTACTCTAAAAAATCTAGAACTCTATCTTTCACCATTTCTGAGAAAAAGGTAGTCGTGGAAAAAAAAAAAAAAAAAAAAAAAAAAAAAAAAAAGTAAACACCCCCTACTAACTTTTCAACAAATTATCGTAGACGAAAGTTACTGGTACCGAACGATTGGAAGTAAAATCTACTTTAAAATGACGTACATAAAATTTGCTTAGGGGGCCATCTATATGTTAAAATGAATCCAAACTTCATTTTTTTCAATGGCAATACCCTATTTTAACGAGATATTTCAAATCTTTGGTTCAAACTACGCCTAGAAACAAATTTCAAGTCATTTGAATGATAAGTTTTTGAATTATCAACATTCAAAGTTTAGTGCTTCTATTGTTAAATTACATTTTCATATTTTTATTTATAACTTCTGAAATTATAATCCTAATGTTCTAATTTTTTGTGTAGCAATAATACTAATATACCCAAACATAAATACGTTGAATTTGCAATTTTTATAATTCTCTGATACGAATTATGAAATTAATATTAAAAAAATTGTGAATTGCAACCTACAATTTTTTTGATGGATTCAAATTTATTAAGTCCTGCTTTATGGAAATCCAAAATTTCACATTTTTCTTCCAAGTAGTTTTCGAATTATGCTTTAAAAACGGCAAAATGATGGTTTAAGGGGCCGTCTATGATAGAAGTGACTAAATATTTTGAAATTTCTTATGCTATCCTGTAATCTAACAGGCTTTATTGACTGCTTAAGGTGCATCAAGAAGGGAGCCTTCTCGGTTAACAATCGAGTTCCGAACTTCAATTTGGATATAGCCCCTAAAATAAGCTCGTTTTAAAATAATTTCTCGGAAACTTATGGTACGAATTGCATAAAAATTTGTTTTTAGACAAATTAAAGGGTGTAGATTTCATTTATTCTGTCAGAATTGTGTACTGCAATTGAGAAAAACCAAGTTATGGTTCGTTTTAATATGTAGATGGCCCCCTAAGCAAATTTTATATACGTCATTTAAAAGTAGACTTTACTTCCAATCGTTCGGTACCAGTAACTTTCGTCTACGATAATTTGTTGAGGAGTTAGTAGGGGGTGTTTACTTTTTTTTCCCACGACTGTACATAAAGTTGGTGGATTTAACATGGCGAAGATAAGGTTTTCCCGGTCCCCTTAATATGTTTCGACTATTACCAGCCTAAATCTTTCTACAAAATGAGTAAAATATACTTTTTTCTAATTATACTTTCTGCACAACACAGAACCATCCTTTGATGTTTTTTAATCATAACTCTGAAACTACTTGGAAGGAAAATTTGAAAGTGAGAATTCGCATGAAGCAGGACAAAAATGTAAATGTATAATAAAAAACTGTAGGTTGCAATTAATATATTTTTCTCCCAATATTAATATCATAATTGAAGAGCTGAGTGGAAGAACATGTTAAGTAACAAAAATTACATTTGAAGAAATTTGATGTGAAAGTTTTTGTTGTTAATTTTAATGATTTATTTTCTGTTTGATACCATGTGTTTAAAATATTAACACGTGTGGTACTAAACTATCAAAAAAACTTATATTTAATTTTTAAATATTAAAAAATATTAATATTATTTGCATTATTAAATATTAAAATATTAAATATTAATAATGTCTTAAATCTTCAAGGCTAAATAGAACTTTGGTATTTTAGCTTTACCATGTGATAGAATACCTGATAACACCTTCGTCCAAAAGATAAAACAATTTTTAAGAAAATGTAGCATAACATGTTCTTCCACTCAGCTCTTCAATTCATATTATAGACAGGGCTTAATTTCTATGAAAAGAAGTACCGGAGCCCTAATATTCTGCAGTACTAAAACCGTAGCGTGCCCTCCCCCCCCCCCCCCCCCCACCCCCGCCACGCCATCATTCCGATCCGCATATTTATATTTCATGCCTTATTTGCAAAATGTAAAGCATCTTTTTTTTCTTTACCAAAATAAGAATTTTAAATACATCTGCCTGCATATACTTAACTGTCAACTATTCCACTTTTTAGCTCATCACTCCTTCGAATAGAAACCTTTGCCTAATTTTAATGTTAATTAATCGCAGAATCCTGCAATTTAATAAGGTCAGGATTATGATTCGGAAATAGTGTTCACACACACACACACACACACAAAAAAAATTCGCAGCTATGCATATATGTAAGCTAATGAATGAACAACAGGTAAAAAAATTTATAAGAAATATGTTCAGAAAATCTTCCTCTCCATCCCCTACGTGGGCGATACACGATGTAAACGTTTTGATAGAAAAGAATGCAGAAACTTGGAGATCGGAGGGAAAGGAAAGAGTAATTTAGGCCTCGGTTTTTCGAAATCGCTATTGCACTGGGCTCCGGAGCCCTGTATTTATGAGCTCCGGTGAATTCCGACCAATATTAAAATATTTACTTAAAACAGAGAAGTACCGGAGCCGAGCTCCGGTGGGCTCCGGCGCAAATTAAGCCCTGATTATAGAATTTTTAAAATTACAATTTCAATGTTTTTATGTTTGGGTTTTTTAGTATTATAACCACACACAAAATTATCACATTAGGATTATAATTTCTAGGATATATTAACCTTTAACCGGAAACGTGCAGTCTGTGAGACGGTTGCGTCTACATATCTAAACTTTACACAAAAATGGATGCGTCCCCAATCTTATCACACAATCTAATCCTTACGCTACTGGTCCTCTGCCTCCCCCACTCATTTGCAACACCTGCGCATTTTCAGTTATTGAAAGAAAAAATATTTTATTTTCAACGCAGTCTGTGAGACCGCATGTTTCCGTTTATGTATTTTTTGCTCTGGGGTATTGATATGGAGGAGCCATCAAAGCGGGTACGCTACAGTGATAAAAATGACTGAAGAAACTGCTTTGAGATTGTTTGATGAAGTAGTAAGTTGCATAAGCGATGTTGAAAGTATTTCAGATGATGAATATATAAATTCTGAACATGAAAGTGATTCAACATTGTCAAAAATGCATAAAAAATGTAGATATTTAGAAACTGCTGCAATATTTGCTATTAAATGTTTTGTTAATTTTACTGCTTAATATTTTTTTCTAATTCATATCGTATCGAAATATATAAAAATATTAGCATTTATTTAATTATTATGACAAAAATTTTATATTTTGAACAATGATGTGTAATTTCAAAATATTTTCTGTCTCCGACATTCAAAATTATTTTTATGCTGCCATATTAAAAAATTGGCCCTGTTAATGCATTACTATTAAATATTAAGTGTTTAAGTTCACTATTTGGTAAATTATTAAGAGTTAGTTTCCTTTTAAAATTTTATAGCAATTTTTTTTTAATTTAGCAGTCTTACAGACGGCACGTTTCCGTTTGTGCACGGGATTTTAATGTTTCCGGTTAAGGGTTAATAAAAATATGGAAATATAATTTAACATTAGAAGCTCTAAATTTTATATGTTTATAATTGAAAAAGTTATTATTCAAATGACTTGAAATTTCGTTTCTAGGCATAGTTTGAAACGAAGATTTAAAATATATTGTCAAAATTGTATGTTGCCATTGAAAAAAAAGTTTAGTCTGTTTTGATTTGTAGATGATCCCCTAATCAAATTTTATAGACATAATTTAAAAGTGGACTATTTCCAATCGATTGGTACCAGTAGCTTTCTTCTATTATAATTAGTTGCAGAATTAGTGGGGGGTGTTTACTTTTTTTTTTTTTCATGACTGTACAAACCGACGTAGGCAACCATAAAAACCAATATCATTTGAGAAAGTTTCAGAATGGCAGGATTGTAAATTTTTTTCAATAAAATGCAAAGAGTTTTTTCAACTAAAAAACAGATTTAATCATAGATAAAAAAAAAAAAAAAAAAAAAAAAAAAATACAGCACTTATGTATTTACTGTTTTGCATTTTAATAAATAAATAAAATATAGACATAAAAGAAAAACTGAAAAGAAATTTTTATATTAAATAAATTTCAATCATCCCATGTACATATTTTCGTGATTGATAAAAATCCTCTAACAAAAAAAAAAAAAAAAAAAAAAAAGGAAACATTTTCTAAGAAACTCACAGTACAGAACAAAAAGTAAACAAGTGTAAAAAATTGTATGACAGTGTTTAGTACTGAAAATCTACGGAATTTCATGAAATTTAAAGAAGTTTTAAAAAGTAACTTTTTAAAAGTAATGGCGGAACTATTTCATCAGAACAATCTCGATGCCTACCATATTTTGACCCATTACATTAATATTGACCACTTTTACAATTTACATGGACTCCGTATCTCCAACTAGTAAAAAATTAAATCGTGATTCAATCTTTTTGAGACAACCTGTAGACCTATAGTATCTTTACTACCCAGGGAACATATAAAATTTTAAAAAGGGCAACTTTTTGAAAATTAAGGGCGGTACCATTTCATCAATCGATTCCTACCTTATTTTGAACACTTTTGCAGTTTACATTGACTACGTATCTCCCTCCAACTGGTTAAAAATTAAACCGCGTTTCAATCTTTTTGGGACCTTCTGTAGACATATACTATCTGTACTACATGCAAATACTAATAAAAAAAAATTGTTAAGACAATAATACTCAATGAAACGATAAGAATGACAAACACGAACGGGTTAATATTGCTTTGTATAGAGACATACCGGTTGAAAAAACGTGGTTAAAGGGAAGGGGAAAAAACAGAATAATAATAATAAAAAAAAATGGACAGAACAGACAATGACTGCAAATAAGATGAACAGAGATGCGGCATTAGACATTCGCCCGAAGGAAACCTCAGCAATGAGGAAAATCCTTTTAGAAGTGAAATTAAGTACTGATTAAAGTAAATATCTAAGGGAGTCAAATTCGGTGGTATGAAAACCGATAAATTACCATTGACTTTTCAAATATTTGCATAAAATGCTACGCTTAAGGAGAAAGTACATCTTAAAAAAGGTGGTAAAAGAAATCGATTTTAGAATTTGATGACAATGTGCATTTTAAAGTGAATAAAATGACACCAGATTTTGCAATCCATATTAAATTAGAAATTACGGAGTTTAGTTGAGTGAGTAGAAAAATTATGATGGATATTGCTTTTAAAGAATTATTCTTTTTATTTTAATTAAAAGGAACAAATTAAGAGATTCCAATTCGTGAAATTTAATAAAATTTAATACTAATAAATGTATGTGAGGGAGAAATTTGAATGTCTTCAAAGTAGTTTCTAGACAATTCGGTGTGAAAGTTACAAAATCGCATTTTCGAGAAAAACTCATTTTAAAATGAAAACCGTGAAGTGACTATTGCAATTTGTTTCATATTCTCTTGAATAAAAAGCTACGCGTTGCTGCGACTGGCTTTTTCGTTAATCGTTCCCCCAGATTAATCTCAGAAAATGAAACATTTGAAGCTACTGAAAAAATTAATAGCTCGAAAAGTATTTGCCAGGAAATTGTTAGAGCAACTGCGTTAGAAAGGTAAAAAATTGTATTTTTCTTGATATAAATTTCAAATCTAATGATTATACCTTTTTTCAAATATTGAATTTCAGAAATTACCAAATTTCACAATGGAGTACCGTAGCGAAACTTTCATGCGCAAAAAGATAATGATAATGACAATGTGTCCTGACTTGTATAATGGCTATAGCACGAGTCAGAAATTATAGTAGCCTTATTATTCTGTTAAAATATAAAAATGAATTATGATGTCACGAATGCATGATTTTGATTTAATTCTTGACAAATACTAGATTGTGCCATTTCTTTTTAGTTGTGAATAATAGAGGTTAATTCACGTATGACCTCATATTTAAAACGAATACATTGTTAATGCATGTTTTTTACAAGAGAAAGTTACATAATGAAGGGCTTTTATGAATTTACATTTTTTTTTTCAAGGACCAAAACTATATTTATTTAGGCTTAGGAAATATATATTTTTTTAAATACTGTTATAAAAGCAAAATTTCTCAAGGCTTTCAATATATTACAAAAGAGACCACATTTGCGCGAGATTCATAGTCCGTACGGTGTTTAATTTTAAAACTGATTTTTCTAATCAAACATGTTTAAAATTCCGGGCAACGCTAGGTATTTCTGCTAGTCTGGATAAATAATTATCGTACGTCTCTAAAATTAGAATTTTATTTAGAATAAAAATTTTAATTGATTAAGGCGAAGGGAGGAATTTTTTTTTAAAACTATCTTCAAGGTATATTGTCCATTAAGATAATATACATTTTAATTTGATGTTGAATTTTAATGTTCGATTTGTATTTTGTAAATTAAATTTAAATAGCCTGAACTCAAAGATCAAGATCTTCACTTTCGGCGATAAATTTCGAATTAGTCATTTCACCATTTAGTATTCACCAATACCCTAAGGAAACAAACTCCCAAAGAAGTAAATTCTTCATCAAAATACAATTAAGTTTTTTAAACAATAATATTATTATAATGATAGCAAAATAATTTTTTAGTTTGTGTTTTACCTCTACAAGATAATTGACATAAAAATAAACATTTTGAAATATTTAAATAATCGGTTAGAGGAGTTCTGTTTTATCTGACCAAATACAGATTATTATTATTTATTCATTTTTAAGGGTTCCGTACTTCAAAACTAAACACGGAACCATTATAAGATCACTCGCGTGTGATAATCGTGTGTCATATAAGGTCGTTTCGCAGAGTAATAAAGGCTATTGACCCACATATTTATAGATTAACCATTCACAAACATTTTTAAGAAAAATTCAGGAAGGCTAATTAAGTTACTTGAAAATAAGACTTTGTATTATATCACGCGGGGTATCGTTCGAAAGATTTCGTATCAACGAACTAAAAGATATATTTGTTTTAATTTTAGGTATTATATTTTCAGAGATATCGTTGGAAATGCAATGCAAAAATATGTCCCGTCCCCTATTTCCCAATCTACTGAAACTAAAATTATGAAAAATATAGTGACAGTAGGAGTTTATTTAAATCTTGCACGAAAACTATAGTGATTATCCTAGGTAACACAGCTTGATAAAATCTAATTTTTTTCGTTACACCTTACTTGAGGGCGCTCAGCGGGGGCAGTTGAGGGGCGTTCGAAGTACCTATCGACGTGGAATCATCCAAGGACTGTTGCTAATGATTTTCGAAAAGACTCTGTATTCATCCAAGATATTAATTTAAAAAAAAAAACCTATCTAGGAAAACGTGGCATTTACCAAGGCGGCGTTGCAACTTTCCGACCTCCTCTCTCCAAGCTGCTTGACACAATGCCAAATTTAAACTTTGTATGGGATCTTGGTTTTAGATAAGGCGAATCATAGTGATAAACAGTCAACTTATTTTTTTTCATTCCGAATGAATTCAATTATTGAAAAATAATTCATAAAATAAAGTTTTTTTTTACAAAGCCTTATTAATCTTTTTTTAGCAACGATTTTTAGTAGTATTGCAGTTAATAATTAATGAATTTATTGCACGGACCCCTTTGTGCACGAGCTAAATTCGCACTTGCCCGATTATTTTTAATTTGTGTCGAAATTCCCGATATGGTAAAATAAAAATTCTGACCACTCTGATGCATAGGGGAGAGGGGGGCACATGTGAACAATTTTTACATTTTTGACTGTTTCTCAAAATTGTTATGAGCTATTGAAACAAAAATTGATTTATATGAATATTTACACTTTGTTTGTTCTTTTGGTGAAATTTTTGCTTGTATTTATGAAAAATTTCTAACTTACATCATTCTAAAAATTGTCTAAATTTGTTCACATGTGCCCCGATGGAGGGGTAGTTGTGAACATACCTGGGGAAAATGTGAACACATGCATAAATAAGATAAATAATTTTTTGTGAATAAAAACTGTTATAAAAACTAATTAGATGTCCTCTTTCTAGTTGTGTGAATAAATAAATGTTTCAACATAGATACAAGAAATTATTCGTAAAATTATACACTAATATACCTACTCCTTTTGAGTCAAGCATAGGAAATCTGTGTTACTTTTAAATAAGTTATTGAATAATTCTGTTATTGTGTTTTATTTTTTTCCAATGTTCTGCAACGTGTATAACAAAACTGTGCATCATGGTTTTAAAATTTGGTAAAATTGTGATAAAAAAAAATTGGTGATTATAACAGTACTACTTATCACTTTTTTTGGCCAACTAAATTTTATTTTCATAAAATAAAATATCTTACAAATACTTTAATATGGACTAAAAAAAATAAATACGTTTAAAACTGGAAATCATTAAATAACAAATAAACATATTGTTTTTTACAGAAACCCATCCTTTTTAATTGTTATATAACTTCCAGTAAATTAAACCTGTGAAGCAATCCTAAAAACATTGAATTTATTACTCAATGTCTGACAAGGGTAAATAAATTTTAAACTAAAAAGAAAAAAATGCATTTACAGACTTAAAAAATACACTTGTGAATTGTTCACATCTTCCCCCATATGTTCTGTTCACAAGTGCCCATCTACCAACTTCAGCCTAACTTATAAAAAAAGATATTTTTAATTGAAATAAGGAAACAAAACTTTCTGTAGACTTAATGCCACTATAGAATGCAACGCTGATATTCTACTTTAAAAAATGTCTTGAGTGAATTTTTACTTCAATAACTTAGAAGACTTTTTTACTTCACACCTTCTAAAACAAACACATTACAACTACCAGAAATCAAAATGGCTTATTGTTCTGAAAATTCAGCCAAAAGATGGTACCAGTACTACCATCTATTGGTAATTTTTGGAATTTTTTTTATTTCAAATTAACTGAATGAAATATGTACTGTTCACATGTGCCCCCCTCTCCCCTACATTACATAGACTGATAAACACTTAACCTTTCACGGTGTGCTATAGTCGGGTAAAAAGGCAATCCGTATTAATTGGATACAGAGCAAAATGCTCACATTTAAATATGCAGTAGATCCTAAAACATGTTCGATACTCTAAAGCTACAGCAACTTCTACTTTATTTATTAACCACCTATAAAATCTCGTTTTTTTTTCTCAGTTCCGTATCATTTCAGTCATCCTTGGCCTTGAGGCAGTTTCGCCTGGAATTCGCAGCATTACATCCAATACACCTGTTGCTCTGCAGGGATGCGTCAGCCGTTATGTGACTAATCTTAGCATTATCCTCAAATTCAGCATACGGAAGCATCTTTTTTTTTTCCTACCAAGCCCTCATATATTTTATGCCTCATTTAACATTATATAAAGTTAATAGTTTGCGATATAAAGTTTCGAACAATACGCGAAGTAATGCGATACCTTCGATGCAGAACAAATTGAACATCTTGTTACTTGCAAAGAAACTCACACGAAAGTAACTTAAGCGATTTTGCAATGAAGTCTCTATTGAGACTCTTGATCGAATTAAGAGCCTATAGATAGTATGCTACTTTCACAAGCTAATGTTAACCCCTTCGGCCCTGACGCCGTATTAATAAGAGATGTCTTTAATTGAGTATTATTAGCCCCCAGTATGCTATTTCTTTCTCCCAACTTATTTTGTCTCCAATAAATAACGTTACTTTGTATACGCCAGCCGTAAAACAAAAGCCGATGTTTCATTGTGCGAATAAATACTCTACAGCATTTTTAAAAACTTCCAAGCATCGCACATTTTCAATGTTTATACCGTCGTATTGGGGAAAAAAAAGTATTTATTAATGCAATTTGTTTGAAAACTGCATCTCCATTTATTTTTGAAATAACTTTTTTGTAGTTTTTAGCGACATTTGTTTCATTTTGGCAATTCCAGTACTCCATTTCTGTAGAAAGTAAAGCAAAAATAGTTGAAAAATAGCAATTATATCTTTTTGTTGCCATTTTCTCATAATTGAAAAAAAAAAATTAAAATACGTGCTATTTTGAGAAAAATATAAATGAAGGATTTATGATAAAACAGCGAGCTATTATAAACTATATTTAATTTTAAGTATCTATATAATGCAAATGACGTCATTTTACATAAAATAAAAGCGTGTGCTTTAAGTCTTAAAATTGAAATATGTTTTGGACTACAGTAGAGTCCCGATTATCAGAGTCCCGCTTAATCCAGTTATTTTCTTCTTGTGGGCTGGTGGTTTCTATTATTATGAAATAGCCATTATAAATAAATTATTAGGTGAAGATGAAAAAGCAGCCGTAAAAAGTTAGAACTCAGATTTTCTGGTCAGAATGGAAAAAAAAAAAAAAAAAAAAAAATATGGCCATATTTTTTTTTTTTTTTTTTTTTAGTTCAAAATGAGTTTTACATTGCGATATTTTGAACAGAAAATAAAGAGAAATTTAGATTATTAAACCAATGTGCATTACAGTTTTTCTTTCCAAGGAATACATTTGTCATTTTATAAAAAGATTTTATATTTCAAGTAAACATATGAAATTAAATTATTTTCGAAATATTGAACATTTTTATTGTAGTCACGACATAAGGATACTTATTTTTTTTCTTGGATACACTCTTGAATATAAAGAGAGAAAGATAAATAATAGAACATTACATATGTGAATAGCATATTTAAAGCATCTCGTTCTTTCGTTGATTTAATTGGCCTTAACTACAAGCATATTAGCACATTTAAAACAAAAGCTAATTAATGTCAACGTAGATTATTTCCAGTGCTACAGTGCATTTACGTACTCAGAATTGTAATAAGGGAAAAAAAGTCTTTCGACATATTAGGACATCAATTTTATCGGATACGATCCGAAAAAGTATGGTACATATCAGTATATACAACAAAGGGTGTGAGATATGTTGCTTAATCCATGAACCGTCGTGGCGCCCATCTTTTTCAGGGTCAAACTTTTTGAATAAATTATGACACCTACGTCTTCCGGGTTGCAATTTACCGGTCTCTTTTATTCACCTCAACCTGGGTTTTGCATGTAAAGACGAAATTTTGTAATCTATTTTTAACTCATTTATTGACAAGCTAGAATTATAAAAATCACGTTCACAGGTGTTTCCGATAACAATAGATTTGAATATTTTCAGAAATTAAGGGGGTCCGGGGCACAAAAATCTTCAAATATTGCAAAAACATTTTATTTCATTAAAAATTTCTTCGGTTTCTTTTCCCTGCTTAAAATGACATTTAAATAATCTTTCTATCTGAATTAGAACAAAAAATACAGTGAAACCTCTCTGTGAGACCACCTCCTTGATCGACCATATTTTCATGGAACGAAATTTATTCCCATAGGCTCAATACTAATTTTACCTCTATTCAGAGACCACCCCAGTTAAACTCCCTCTATGAGCGACCCATTTCTTTTCAAGAAAGTGAAACAAATTCCGTTTTTTCCTGGTCGCTTGAAGAAGTTTTTATTAGAATAATAATTCCGGATCGCACATTATACATCAAACTTCTAAACTAAGTTTAGAATTTTTATTTATTCCGGTAACTTTTAAGTGTTTAAACCCCTTTGTGCCTTTTTAGGCAATGAGTTTAATTCTGATGACAAAGTAAGGATGACGGCCAATAAACTCTCCTGCCTTATTCTGTCAGGAAGCTCTCAAAGAAATAGATAAATTATTGAAATCGTCATAATTTGTTCCCGTCCTCAAAAAAATTACATTTATTTACTGAACTTCGAAAGGACTTTGAAATAAAAGTTATAGAAGATAAAACCGTAAAATCAAAGCAAACGTCAATGTATTCATTTATCAAACTCTTCACTAATTAACTTATGTAATTAACTTTTGTTTTGATACTTAAATTTTGATATTTTTTTTCTAAATGTGAAAAATAAATTAGTAACATTATTTGTTACCTTTTTCTAACAATTAAAATCTAGATTTAAACATGACCTCCATTAAGAGGCCACCTCTAGGAGAGACCAATTTTTATTGGAACGGAACGTGGTCGCTTTAGGGAGGTTTTACTGTATAATTTTTTTTGTTTTTATTAGTTTTCAAAATCTAGCCTTCAAGCAATGGCTGTCATGGAAACGACTTTGCGAAATGCGTTTTTCTTCATGATAGGTTTTTTCACCATATCTCGTATTTAAATTCTTATAACTCGAGAACCGTTAAAGATAAACGGTTCAAACTTGAAACATATCTTTTTCAATTGTTTTACTTTAATTTTGATTCAGCACATTTGAAAAAAATATTCCCTTTTGAAAATATGATTTTAAGTTGCACAACTTTTTTTTTTTTAATTTTTTCGTTAAATATTTTTAATTCATTTACAAATTAACATTTAAAAAAAAGCTGAATCAAAACTAAAATTTATATTTTTTTATTTATTTAAATGAAAAAAAATCAAAATTCTATAAATAATATTCCGAGTTACAACGATTTTAAATTATCCAACTTTTTTTTAAATAAATTTTAAATTAAATTTGTTTTTCAAAAAATTATGAAAAGTTTTATCATGTGATTTTGGTTACAAATGATAAGGGTTAACCATCACAAAAAAATTCAGAATTTTAATTCAATAAATAAAAATTTTAAAATGTGTCCCGGATCCCTTAATTATAAATTAATACATTAAGGTATTTTTCCGTTAGTCCACCACAGGTGATAAATCGCCAAATATTCTCTGTAACGTGTACAATTGTATAAAAATTGAAAAAACAATGCATTGAATGATGCGCCAAAAAACGCTGGCCAAAATAGGCCAAGTGGCTGTGAAACTGCAACAATGAAACATTTTAAAAGGGTAAAGAGTAAAAAATACATAAAAAAATGAAAATTAATAAAAAATAAAAACGCTTTTATCAATTAATAGTTTGATATTCATTAATTTACGATTATACGTTCAGAAATCAGTTTAGAAATAGTAAAAAGATAGTTTAAATAATGTTTCATTTTTTCCCTTTCCCATTGCCCTATCTTAAAAAGAAACTTAGCAAAAATCGTTTTTAATAAATTCACTTGCTTGCGCTTTCTACAAAGCGGAAAAAGAGCAGTGAATTCTTTGTTATAGAGTTCGGTGCCCACGCCAAATGAATGTATTGTAACGGAAATTTTCGGTAAAGGAAAAAAAAAAAAAAAAATGTAATTTTCAAGATGAAAATTAAATGCTTATAAAAGTGGTTTAATTTTTTTTTTTTTTTTTTTTTTTTTTTTTTACTTATGCAGGCATTTCTTGACTTACGTAACTAATGCATTCCACAAACTTTTACATAACTTGAATTTTACGCAAGTCGAATTTGTAAATTAGGTAAAATTTCGTAAGAAAGTGCCATATATTTATTATATATATGTATATAAATATTTAACGATAAAAACAACGATAATTTTTAACGACTTAGAATTTAGTACAGTATCTTATTTATAAATAAATATATATATATTATTTACACAGTATTATTTTATAAATAAAGCATCATGCAGCAAAATTTACTCGGATATAAAATATAAAAGTATGAAAAAAATATAGAAACAAACTGATAGAACACTTAAAAAAAACCTCTTATGGAATGCGGGATTTATAAATTTAAATTGATGAATTGATTTAAACAATTGTCAGTCTACATCAAGCGAACAGGTGAAGTCAGAAGAAAAAATATACTCGTTTCTCTTAATCGAAACTTTAAAATTAGCTTTCATTCTGTTTTGAATTCAGCTAAAATAATTGTTACGGTTGAACCCCAGATTTTATGTCTCATTTTGATTAGATTTGAGTTTGTTTTGTTAAAGATTTGATTTTTGCCCAATAAAAACATAACTCTCACTAATATATAAAACTATATTATGTTTTTTTTTTTTTAATTTATAACAATTATCAAAACTATGCAAACGCGCTAGTGTTTTCATAAATGTAATTTTCGAGATTTATTACGTAACTACGAATTTACGTAAGTCGAGGGATGCCTGTATACTTATTTCACCCCCCCCCCCCCCCCCCCCCACGAGAAAATTAATTTTTTACCGTACCAATATTTTGATGTTACGTTTTAAACAAAAATGGGAAACGTTATTGCGAAGAATTAAATGGATTTAAAAAAAATCATTTTGAAAAATAAGATAGAGAGGTTAAGACAAATTTTCACAAATAAACATCTATTTGAGTTTGGATTAATTATTTGGAAACTGAACTTTTAAAGGAATTCGACCTGTACTTTTGTTACCGACAGAAAGAAAAACAAAAACATTCAAAAACTTAGAGTATCTATAAGTCTAGTATGATGTCTCAGATGATTCCTCAAAGATTTAACATCACTAAAATTAGAAAGGCGTGTACAACAAAACCACCCAAAAATTTAAAGAGCTAGATGTATGAGCGCAGTATGTAGTCGCAGATTATTCTAAACACATGAACTATTTTAAAGATGTATAGACTACGGAAAATTTATTTTTAGAAAAATGCATTTGAAATACATTTTAATTACTTAAGTAGTATGAAAATACACTTTCTGCTATATGGCATCAGCTGTAGTCTATCCGTAGTAGCCTTGGTCTATCTACAGCATATGGCAGTGATGGCGAACCTATGGCAAGCGTGCCACTTTTGGCGTGCTAAAGAATAATTTTGGCACGGCCTTGCTTGTGGCTCTAACTCAAAATAAAGTGAGATTATATAAAAAATCGCGACTAATCTTTTCTAAATTTGTGTAAATGGAAACTGAAAAAAAATAATTGAGCATGTTATATTACAATCTAATTAATTATGGTCTCAATTTTTTTCAAACAAAGACTATATTTGAAAACTATCGGCAAGAATTGGTTATTTTAAATTCCGATGATAAAGTTATGGCAACTTTGGAATTTATTTCAGAGCTATTCAAAGAAACTGACGTTTGCCATTTTAATAGTTTTTCTGCCTATCTATGCTTTCGAATCACTTTTCACAAATGAAATCAAATCAAAACTCAAGCTGAAAGCACTTATCAGACAATTCCGTTTCAGTTTTCATTAACTTTTAACTGATGTCACAGAAATTGTCACGTAACTCACGCAACTAAACTAGTGTGAAGAGGTCTGTGAGATCGCTCCATCGAAAGACGAATAAAAGCTGTGATTAACTCATAGGATGTTTTTTGACTAAACTTTTTGTACAGGAGTATTATAATTAAAATTCACCTATTCAAAAATCTCTGGTATTAGACTTTAAGTTCCAAAGGAAACAAAATTTCAGTAGTGTTTGTAGATAAACTGAAATTTGCAAGTTAAACTGTGAAAATTGAAAAAAAGCACCTGTCTGTGAGACCGGTAACAGTTAAATGTTAAAACTAACTCGATATTAAGATGCAACAACAGAAATCAAATTACATTGCATTATTTTTTTTATATAAATTTTTAAAATATATTTGTTTCCATAATTATTATAGTGTATAATACCTACATGTATGTTCCTCACATTTTTTAAATCATAATAGAAAATTGTAAGTTATTTTAAGCCATTATTTTCCCACCTACTAAATTTGTTTTTTAGTTGGCACGTCACGGTCACCTAAAATACTTTTTGATCAAATTTGGCACGCGGTAACTAAAAGGTTCGTCAACCCTGATGACATATATTGGTATTTAAAGGTTAATAAATTTTAACAACAACAGAAAAAAAAAACATTTGTATTTTTCTTTTCGACGTCTTGTTCATTTAAACTGAAATAGATTTTGATTTTCTGTTATGTATAATCATTGAGGTAAAATAATGGGAAAATACACAATCTAACAATGCGTGCGAAATGTGAAAATTTACATTGAAAAGGGTGAAAAAAAATGTAATAAAAGAAATCAGAGCATGCTAATTTTCGATACTCTTTATTAGTTATTTATTATTATGCTTCAACATAATTTATTACCCATCTATGTTCGAAGATATGACCTCTTGCTTCTAAACTTTTTTTAATCAATCAAAATTCATTTTAAAATTTTATTCTGCAAAAGGCTGCCCAGGCTTTTATTATCATGGGTTTTTGTGAAAATTAATGAAGAATGATTTTTATATTTGCGAAAAATTTAATAATTTTTGGGATTTGAAATTAGCTTTATATTAAAATTTCTTGTTCAGATAATTGAATTTTAACATTCAATACCTATACATGCAATTACGACATCCAATATCTATAATGATACAGATATTTTCCCAAAGAAATTTTAATTGAAACTGGTAAACAAAAATCACGAGATCTCACATATATTGAAATCAAGTGCAACAATAAAAATGGATATTTGTGAATGTGAATTATTTTATACTGTTGTTTCTTATTCTGCAGAGCATCTCTTATACTTTTAGCAAGTATAAACTTAGTTTGATTATTTTAAGCGATTTCGATATATAATTAAAAAATATATTACGTTTATAATAGTAATTTATTAAATAAATTTTATAAAATATTTTAAGTTTATAATAAGAATTTGTTAAATTTTAAAGAACATGTGCAAGAAAAATTCAAGAAATTTAGAAATCTTTTCAAAATTCTGACATTTTGTTTTTTTTGAGGGGTCACTGACCTGCTTGTGAATTTTGTTTACAACAAGGTTAGATCTAACGAAAGAGCAAAATAAAGAAAAAAAAGTCACAGGACACATTTTGTTGCAAGAAAATATAAATTGTTTTTAAAAAGTGCATCATTAAATGATTTTATCTTCATCGAGAGAAGGGGGGGGGGGGGGGAATTCCAATAATACAGCTTCCATAACAGATGTAGCATCCTCCCTGTGGCTAGCTCTGGGTGCCCGACATTTGCACTCACTTTTAGGGAAAATTTAAACTTCTACAATTACACATGATATAGAGATTAGATTTTACAATTTTACTATTAATGATAGAAATTAGATTTTACAATTTTACTATTAATGATAGAAATTAGATTTTACAATTTTACTATTAATGATAGAAATTAGATTTTACAATTTTACTATTAATGATAGAAATTAGATTTTACAATTTTACTATTAATGATAGAAATTAGATTTTACAATTTTACTATTAATGATAGAAATTAGATTTTACAATTTTACTATTAATGATAGAAATTAGATTTTACAATTTTACTATTAATGATAGAAATTAGATTTTACAATTTTACTATTAATGATAGAAATTAGATTTTACAATTTTACTATTAATGATAGAAATTAGATTTTACAATTTTACTATTAATGATAGAAATTAGATTTTACAATTTTACTATTAATGATAGAAATTAGATTTTACAATTTTACTATTAATGATAGAAATTAGATTTTACAATTTTACTATTAATGATAGAAATTAGATTTTACAATTTTACTATTAATGATAGAAATTAGATTTTACAATTTTACTATTAATGATAGAAATTAGATTTTACAATTTTACTATTAATGATAGAAATTAGATTTTACAATTTTACTATTAATGATAGAAATTAGATTTTACAATTTTACTATTAATGATAGAAATTAGATTTTACAATTTTACTATTAATGATAGAAATTAGATTTTACAATTTTACTATTAATGATAGAAATTAGATTTTACAATTTTACTATTAATGATAGAAATTAGATTTTACAATTTTACTATTAATGATAGAAATTAGATTTTACAATTTTACTATTAATGATAGAAATTAGATTTTACAATTTTACTATTAATGATAGAAATTAGATTTTACAATTTTACTATTAATGATAGAAATTAGATTTTACAATTTTACTATTAATGATAGAAATTAGATTTTACAATTTTACTATTAATGATAGAAATTAGATTTTACAATTTTACTATTAATGATAGAAATTAGATTTTACAATTTTACTATTAATGATAGAAATTAGATTTTACAATTTTACTATTAATGATAGAAATTAGATTTTACAATTTTACTATTAATGATAGAAATTAGATTTTACAATTTTACTATTAATGATAGAAATTAGATTTTACAATTTTACTATTAATGATAGAAATTAGATTTTACAAAATTACTATTGAAATACAAATTTTATTAAAAGTAATTGCAATTTACAACATACGGATTTATATACATGAGACAAAATTTTGCCAAAGTTTACGTTATCTATATAAGACGTGCGAAATGAAGTTATAAATCATTTAAAAGCTATTAATCCTATAGCCATAGAATTATCTTTTAACTGTCAAGCAATATTCTAAAAATAAAGCCTTTATGAAAAATATATTTAATAAAGAAAAATATATCATGATCAAAATTATTAAATGAGTAAGGAAATAAACATGACAAACTGGTCAACCTTAAGGTTACATGGTGCGCTTGCCCCACTAACAGTTAATAATGTATATATATATATATATATATATATATATATATATATATATATATTGTGCTTATATACAAGTATATAGGTACAATGCATTTCAATTGAATCATACTGTTAATTCAAAGAACTACTAACTACTATTTAATCCTAAACAAAAATGAAAATTTTAGCCCAATTATGTCTTATCTCCTTCAATAAAATCTTGTCTGAGCCCATGAAAATATTCGTAATTCATGCGATATAGTATACTAGTATTTTTCAGGATATATTTTAGTAATACCCTAGTGAAATAAAACAGTGGTACTGAATTTGTAACTTGTGCCATCCAAATCAAAGCTATCAGATGTGCGATTTCACAATCTACGAAATTTTGAGTTGCACTTTTCTTTCTAAACTTCTTAAAGTTATTCTATTAAAGTTAATGTCAATCTGGGATTGTGAGTAATATCTTCCCCCCTTCCCATACACACACAAACAAACAATCTAGTCCTTGTGAAAAGAAATTCATCGATTTAAAAAATATATTGCAGAGATTGAAATGTTAAAAAGAGAAAAATTCATACATGTGTAGCTATAGAATCGACATTATCTTTTAAAGGAATATCATTCAGAAATATTCTAAAGAGACAATACCGATTATGAAAACTATATTTAATGAATGAAAGCAAAAATATGTATCAAGATTAAAATTATTAAATGCTTGACAATTAAACTTAAGTTGTTAAAAGTCAAATATATTTTAAAGACACAATTAAGTGACGTTGAATGGTACACTTTTCATTCAATCTATGGCTTGAATAATTATTTTCTATTTAGTCAATATATAAAATAACAAACGTTAAATAAAGTATATATACAATATCAATGTATATCAAGGTAATGTCAGAAACGAGTGCAAATTTGTGCAAAACAGTGATGTAGTCATAAAAAAAGCAGAGGGTATACGCTCTAAGCAGATGGTATACGCTCTAAGCAGAGGGTATACGCTCAAGGCAGAGCGTATACCCTAGAGTGTACATACTATAGCTTTCTTGAGAAACAGAGGGTATACGGTGTTCCTTAAAAAAATCCAGAGGGTATACGGCATATACCCCCGTAGCCCCTCCACTACATCCCTGGTGCAAAAACACCTGAAACATGTTCATCAAGGAAAGGAAGATAATTTTGCCTCCTTAAAAAAAATATGTTAAACATAGTACTTTAATCTTTGAGGGGGAAAAAAGGATTAAACGGATATTGTATTATAACATTTATAATAAAGTATAACTTAAAATAGTTTAAGCACAGTCAGCTCAAAGTAAAACAAAAAAAATTGTAGTGCATACCTAAAAATGTATGCATATAAAATTTACATTTTATTGATTCTGTAAATAAACGGAAATGCATTGAACAAGCAGTAGAAAATACTTATATTATTTTAGAATTTACAAATAGTTTAATTTATACAATGATCTCCTTCCTGTCAATTTTTCTTTATTATTAAATGCTTAAAAATATTTGTCATTGAGATGAATATGAAAGATTTAGATAAAAAATTTGAAAATCTTTAACGGAAAAAAGGGGATTTCTTAGAAAAGGATTAATTTTAAATCTATTATTCTTTTCAAAAGGGTTTTTTTTTAAAAAAAGAAATAACTTTGCCAATAAAGTATCAGTAAAATTACCAAATCTACAATATTTATATTACTTGTATACATCTATTTGCTAGTGAAACAACCCTGTTTTGAAAAGGAATTACAGGATTTCAACAACCCCTAAAATTGTACATCTACATTACCAAACTTTATTGTTAATTCAAATAATAAACTACTTAATATTTAAAACACACAAAAGAAAATAAAAGAAAGAATGTTCTAGTCCCCTCCCTTCTTCTCCTCCTCCTCCACCATAAGATTTTATGTCTTATCTACGCCAAAGGAAAGATTCGTAATATGCGATTGTACTCGAGATATTTTGCATCTCTTTCGTGGAGTAGTTAGTAAATCAAATTAGTAATTCAAATAATAAACTACTTAATATTTAACTCGCACAAAAGAAAATAAAAAAAAGAAAATGCTCTAGTCCCCTCCACCTCCCCTTCTTCTCCTCCTCCACCATAAGATTTTATGTCTTATCTATGCCAAAGGAAAGATTCGTAATTAATATGCGATTGTACTCGAGATATTTTGCATCTCTTTCTTGGAGTAGTTAGTAAATCAGAAAACAACGATGTTATTTTTACAAAATGGGCTACCCCAAAATATCACGAATCTTTCAAACAGATCTATAATAAATTTTACAATCTGTGAGGCAGGAAATTATATGTGAACTTATATATGTACTTTTCATTTGACTTATAAATTGATTTATTCAATTAAACTTGATGCCAGTCTGAGATTGAGAATAACACTTCGTTTGTACAAAAGCTTTTAAATTCAAATTCTATCTAGTTGTTTGAAAAATAAATTATTAATTAAAGAAAAATTATATTGTGTAACTTACCATGAACCGTGGGAAATATATTTCTAGTTGCGTACTATTCCAAGTCTAAAAAACAAAACGCACTTTATATAGAAACAACTTCCGACAGACAGCACTTATTTCAGATTTACAGATGTATCAAACTGCCGTGAATCAAATGATGTTCTACTTCAACAGACAGCTTATTCACATCTGAGAGTAGAGAATGTTTTCATTTTTTTTTTTCTATTCCGTTATTGCAATTGCAACTGAACCTCGCGCGTGTGACGTCACGTAAAATCCAGATGGCGTCACTAGCGGTCAAGTTCCTCACGTGAATGAGACATGCCTCCATATTTTTTCACCTCTCCCGTATTTTCATTTTTATTTTTTATGGTGTATTTATGTTGTTTGTTATTACTAGGTTGGTAAAAATGCATGACCCGAGTTGACTGAATTTTCTGGGTTTTACGGGGTCGAAATCGTATCGCTAAAAAAGTGAGTAAAAGATACTGAGAAACATCAACGTGGAGGGAGGAAGGGTTGAACCATTTTCTCAGCTGCGGTGAAAAAAACAGAGAGAGAACAGAGGTGATTGCTTCATTCTTACGTTTTGTATAATATTTTCTGGAACTATGTGGTTTCCCGCAATATTTCTCTGGAAGGGTTATATTTAAGTTATCAGTATAAAACTTTTTACTATCTCAATAATGGGTTTCTTTTTCAATTCTGTAGAAAAATGTATTAACCCACTGCTGCATAAATTCTTTTATTGTAACAAAAAAAAAAAAAAAAAAAAAAAAAAAAAAAACCGTTGATACTCTCTGAACAGGCAAAAAAAAAAAAAAAAAAAAAAAAATACTTCAGTTTAAGGGAAATTTCGAATTTTATTATTCGTGACTTAGCTACAAAATGAAATTTATCTATTCAAGGCAGTTAAAGAGATATAGCACAACGTACAGTCCTGGATAAAAAAAAAAGTAAACACCCCTACTAACTCTGCAACTAAAACTAAACTAAACTCTGTGGCTATACAATCCATTAAGGATCTGGGCCGACAGTGTCCATCTCTGTTTTCTTGAACCTGGGCCCCGAGGTGCTATGCAGCATGCGTCCCGGCCAGGTGGTCAACCTAACGCGAGACCCTCGGTGTTTAGTTCCCAAGCAAGCTTGGTACTCATTTTATCGACCCCAAAGGGATGAAAGGCTGAGTGAACCTTGCCCAGTCGGGAGTCGAACTCTCGACCTGCGGTGCGGCAGACAGGCGTGCTCTACTAACTCTGCAACTAATTATAATAGAAATAATTTATTTACAGGTACCAAACGATTGGAAATAAAGTCTACTTATAAAAATGACGTATATAAAATTTGCTTCGGGGGCCATCTACAAATCAAAACCAGACAAAACTTTGTTTTTTTCAATGGTAACACCCAATTCTAGCACTATATTTTAAATCTTCGGTTCGAACTGTGCCTAGAAATGAAATTTCAAGTCTTTTGGATGATAAGTTTTTGAATTATAAACATTCAAAATTTAGAGCTTCTGTTAAATTACATTTTTGTATTTTTATTACTATCTCCTGAAATATAAATAAAAATCCTCCTAATGTGATAATTAAAAAAAATATATATAATACTAAAAAACCCAAACATAAATACATTGAATTTGTAATTAAAAAAAAAATTATAAGATGAATTATGAATTATGAAATTAATATTCGAAAAAAATATGAATTGCAACCTACAATTTTTTTTGATAGATTTAATTTTATTACGTCCTGCATTATGCAGATTCTCAATTTCAAAATTTTCTTCCAAGTAGTTTTCGAATTATGAGTAAAAAAGTCAAAATAATGGTTTAAGGGGTGTATGATGTCCAAAAAAGCATAATTAAAAAATATATATTTTTTTTATTCATTTTATTGAAATATTAGGGCTGGCAACAGTTTAAACAGCTCCTAAGCGAGTGAAATGGTCCTATTGGTAAGAAATAATGCATTAATAGAAGTAACATAGTCATTCTGTAGCATTTCAATAATCGAGTACCGAACTTCAATATGTATACAGCCCCTAAAACAGGCTCATTTTAAAATAATTAATTTCTCGGAAACTAATCATACGAATTTCATGAAAATTTGGATTTTGGCTCATTGAAGGATCTAGAACCTATTTATGGTGTCGCACTTGGGTATTGCAATTGAAAAAAAAAGTTTGGGTCCATTTTGATACGTAGAAGGCCCCCTAAGCAAATTTTACATACACCATTTAAAAGTAGACTTTATTTCCAATCGTTTGGTACCAGTAACTTTCTTCTACAACAATTTGTTGCAGAGTTAGTAGGGGATGTTTTTTACCACGACTGTATAAAGGTACTAGTAAACATGTATAGTACACAAGGTATTACACTAAAAGTAGTAGGTACCACATATCGCTCACCTGCAAGAAAAGTGGCACAACTCCAAAGAAGTCATTCTTTATTCCACTATTAGGTTCCACTATCTTTATTCCACTGTTATGTCAGAGCGTAGTCATCCGGAAGACCACTAGATCACAGTATTCGTCATCTTGCCACCACAGAAGAGGGTAAGATGCATATGTGTGGGTATAAACTTAGTCAATACTGTTTATCTCTTCTACTTCTTGATCATTAAGGATTTTACCATTTAATGTACGTTTTAAAAGCTAAGAGCCATAATTTTAGGTTACAAAAAAAAAAAAAAAAAAAAAAAAAAAAAAAAAAAAAATCTTTCCTTGCCTATCCTGTGGAATGTAGAATAGTTGAGTTGTGTCATTTTTCTTGTGGGTGGGCGATATACAGGGTGTCCGGTCTCAACGGTGTCCAATGGCTAATTCCTAAAACGTTAGTCATAGACATATAGTTCCAATTACAAAAATGTTTTAAATCAGGTAAAGAAATATTTTAAAAGAGATCTGGGTCAATAAAAACATTTCTTAAAAAATTACGAAATTTAAATTTTTATACGGTCCCCCGGTCCTATAAGTTATATTTAGTAAAATTTTCCTATTACACTGACAAGTAAGACAAAAAAAAGTCCCATTCATATAACGCTAAAATTGAGTGAGTTATAAAACTTTAAAAATGCATGACTCATGCCACTTTTCTGCTCTGAAAACAAATGAGTTCGACTTGGCTTTGAGGGGTCACATATCAAGTGCTTAAAGTATTCGAAGATCTTATTTCATGTGTATCTGCGTTTTGAAAAAAAATCGTACAAGTATTACGATTAAGTTAACATTTATTAAGTTTCAGATTGGCTAAAATACAGTCGTGGCCAAAAGTTTAGGACCACCGTGCAGAAACTAGCGTTTTTAGAATTGAAACCACTGATAACGTCATAAATCAAATCGATTTTCGTCAGATGGCATCATTCCGTCTGACAGTGGAGTTACTGTAGTCGCTTTTCGTTTGAACTTTGAGTAATAAATGTCGCAGACGCAATTTATTGTCTGGGTCTTAAATTTCAGTGGTGGTACTAAACTTATGGCCACGACTGTAACATCTGTTTTATTTTGTCAGGATTTGAGACTGTTTTTTTATGATTTCTTTTAACAAAAATTATGTTATTTTTATAAGTTTTTATGTTACTTCAACGATCGTATTCGTTTTTCCAGTTCAAAATTTGTACTCGAATTTTACCTCATTTTCAAATATCGGATCGAGATTAGATTTTACATACTGGCGCAAATCCGATAACAACCTAATATTATTATGATTATGTAGTTACCATTTATACTTATTTTACAGGATAACACAAAAAATTTCGGATAGATTACCTTCAAGAAGTTTAAGAAAAAGTTTTAGATTTGATAATACAAGACTGCGATTGTTGGTTTTTTTTTTTAACTTTTGCGTATTTTTTAGCACTGAATCCGAAAATTACCTAAATTTTTAACCATCATGTCAGGATATTTCGCAAATCATAAATTGTCAAATTTAAAGAATAACAAAAATCGGATACTATAAAGTAGAAGAGATGGTTGTGTTTTTTAACTTTTGATAATTGATTTTTACGTACTTTTTAGCACTGAATATGAAAATGACCTTGATTTTTAACCTTCACGTTAGAATTTTTTTGCAAATTGTAAATGTGTAAGTTAAAATACAGCGAAAATCTCATACTATAAAACATATGTAAAACATTTTTTATTTTATTTTATTTTATTTTATTTTATTTTATTTTATTCAATAATTTATTCGATATTTTTGCTTATCCTGGTATTCTTACAGCTACACAGCTGAGTGGTCCGATGAGATGGGGGAGGAGATTCAATTTTAACTTTGAACTTTTTAACTTTGAAATTTGCAATTTACGAAAAATTCTGATGTGATGGTTAAAAATGAAGGTCAATTTCGGATTCAGCGGTACAGAATACATAAGAATCAATTATCAAAAGATAAAAAACATGATATAACCCAACTTTTGCAGGCTAGTGTAATCTAATAATATTTTAAAATACGTATCATTTTGTAAAGAAATGAGGCTGTTAATTTAGCATCATTTTATTTAACAAAAAATCTGTTTTTTCATTCCTCTTAAATGTTTATTACAAATTTTATATTTTGCATTAATATGTCAGAATGATTAAAGATTTCAAATTTATATTGCAATGTTAATTTTACTCTCAACCTTTTTTTAAATATATCTGACGAAATTATATTTCGACTAAATTTGTGAATGACCCCCAATTTGCAGCAAAAAATATGCTCCAACTTTAAACATCTCTTACTCGGTCAATTTTAATCGTAGAATAACGGGACTTTTTCTGTAGTACTTGTCAGTGTAAAAGGAAAATTTTACTAAATATAACTTATAGGACAGGGGGACCGTATAAAAATTTAAATTTCGTATTTTTTAAAGAAATGTTTTTATTGACCCAAATCGCTTTTAAAATATTTCTTTACCTGATTTAATACATTTTTGTAATTGGAACTATATGTCTATGACTAACGGTTTAGGAATTAGCCATTGGACACCTTTGAGACCGGACACCCTGTATATTAACCAAATACTTTTTTAAGTTTATATTCTTGATATATTTATAAATAAGAATATAAAATAAAATCCCCCTAATTAGGATTTTTGTAAAATAATGTACAATAATTAGCATAGCAATGCCTCCTAGTACAGATAACTGATATAATTTAGTAGTTCTAATTACCCTCGCCGCGATACAACGCTCGTTTCATATGGGTAAATATGTAACACTTGTTCTAGTGCATCAGATATGGTACAGTATGGAGTAAATGGTTAACATTAATGACATTCAGTAATTAAAAAGGTAAATAAATGAAATATATTAACATTTTAAATGTTATTTTAGGTATTATATTAACATAAAAAAACAATCAATTTAATGTTAAAGAAATAAATATAGAATTACTTTTTCAGAATTTTTTTTCTAAATTCTACTCATATTGAATATTAATGATGTGAATTATCACATTGCTAACAAAGCGCTTTGTTAGCAATGTGATAATTCACATCATTAATATTCAATAATTTCAAGCGTAATTTCACTGCAGAAATGAAGTTGAAAAATTAATTAAAATTCTACTCATATTTTACTTTTTTATGTAATGATTGGTAAGATATTCTGTTTTTCCCAATGGTCGAAATCACATTGGGAAAAAAAAGTGTCGTTAAAGACAATGAGCATGAGCATCATCAATATGGAGGAAATGAGGGTTGAAACATTTTTTTAGCTGAATAAAGTAAATAAATAAATAAATAAATAAAAAATAAATAAAAGAGAGACAGCAAAGGCAATTACTTCATATGCTCTGTATGATATTCTCTGGAAAGAGATAGTTTCCTTCAATGTTTCTCTCTAAGGATTTTTTTTCTTTTAACAAATTTATATACGATTACTATCTTACTAATGGAAGTGTTTTTTTATATTCTTCATGTGGAAAAAAAATATTAATATCATATCAAATATTTTTCGTAATTAAAAAAAAAAAAAAACTTTAGTTAGATTGTTATTTAAGGACAGTTACAACCTTTAAAATTTGAAAAAATCGAAAAAAAAATTATTGCATTTTTCGAAAATTTGAAATTGTTTGAATCATTTGTTCCAAATCACATGAAAATATTCTAATTAGAACCGAGTCGATTTGAACGTAATATGTGTACTTTAACATAGTGGTGAGCATAATGAGTTATTCTAATATTCGAATAAATCATTCGGGCGTGCGCAAAAACATAGCTGCCTACTTTTGTATTCTTTTTAATGAATTACAACGAAACATTTTGTAAAAAAAAAAAAAAAATTATAATAATTAAAAAAATAAAATAAAATAAGAGCCATAATGCGCATCATGGCTCAAACAGCAATAAAAGGAACTTGAAGAATAAGCGCAAAGAGAAATTACAACATAAAAATAAACACTGACACACATACTTCCATTGATTTATAAATTTTAATTTTGCTTTTCTTGAAAATTGTATTTTTGCATCTTGTGTGCGCTGTTAAAAATAAATAAATAAATAAAATAGTTTCCAGACAGATAATTCTTTTCGAAAAGAAAATGTATAAAATCATATCTACAATCTCCATCAACTGTTTTGTCAATTAAACGACGCAAATTTTATTTCTTGCGATTAGAATGTACTTCTTAACGCGATACATGTTTTAAAAGTACGTCTAAACATTCTAATCGCTATCATTTGCTTCATTTAATTGACAAAACAGTAGGTGGAGATTTTAAGTTTGATTATTTTATACATATATGTTCAAACATTATCTATCTGCAAACGACTTTTCTTTGACAGCGTACGCAAGTTGCGGAAACACAGTTAAAAAAAAAAAAAGTTAAATAGAACTTTAAAAATCAGTTGACGTTTGTGTTAAGGAACACATATCAATTTGAAATTAACCTAGTTGTAATTGGAATATTTCCATACAGTTTACAGCATAAGATTAAAAAAGTTCTAACAGCAATAAAAGGAACTTTGAGAATAAGCGCAAAGAGAAATTACAACATAAAAATAAACACTGACGATGGCAGTCTGAATTTGGCCGAAAACGTTTAGGAATATTAATTTGATTTTTAATGTATTTTTAAGGTATTTTAATGTATTTTAAATAATTTTATATTATATAAAGCCATGTTAGTATATTTTAGTTGTGCTTTATATGAATTTTAATTAGCAATAAAAGGATTTTTTGGTTTTTTGAAGGCCTAAAGTTGGTAACGCTTCTTACTGGGCATTCGAAGAGTCTGAATATCTTGTTCAATGCAAATAAATAGGCTAAATATCTAATGTAAATTTTGTCAACGCAAGTTTTTAAGTGAGACTAAATGTCAGTGATTGTTTCCTTTTCGTAATACTCTTATTGTCGGAAAAGTAGATTTACAGGAATATTTTTCAATAAAGTGCGGTTCGATTTTGCGACAATTTAAATTCTTTAATTATTCTATTAACTCAATAGGCATTTTTCGAATAAACAGCTTTTGATATATTATTTGCCGTCTCTGTCGACCAGTTTGGTTTAATTTTGATGTATGCTAAGTATTGTAACATGTTACTTTTATTCATAATACAATTGACTTGTTTAATTCTTTGCCAAACCGGAAAGTTCTGATAGAGAAATCAAGAACTCTTTGCGATCGTGGCAGCATTTCGTATATAATTTTTTGTTGTTGTTATGTCGTTAATATCTCTTGGGGGCTGTGAATTTATAACGTTATCATTTTAGCGGGGGGGGGGGGTGTCTGGCAAATGATATCGTAAAATATCTCTAGGGGGAGGGGGTTGGTTGTCTTTTGATATCGTTATCTTTTTTCATCCAACCAAAATTTTTTCTGCTTATTTGTAACTTGTTCTTTACATCAAAATAGTCTTATATTTTTTTAGTCTGTTCTCTATTTTGATGGAAATACAAAGTCATTATTAAAATCATTAAATGATTATAAAATTATTTAATTCCAAAATATGGAATACGCAACGTTTGGCATTCTTCTGTCATATGCGTATGAATATATAATCTGCTGTTCTAGAAATTAAATGCTAAATATGTTTGAAATGACACTTGTTGTGTTTACTAGTAAATAAATGAGAAAGAATATTGTCCACCTGTTTTTTGATAAGAAGTTCTGTCTCCCTCCCCCACACCCGTGCAGGGGCAAGTGCAAGATGCCATTATTACTGTTGTATGCATTATGTAGCAAAAAGCCATTATTAAGTACTCTTAAATAACTATTTCTTTTAAGTATTATTTGACATAAAGTTATTTCATATACAAAGAACAGGGCCGCACAAAATAATTCCGTTACAGAACGATATAGGGGTGGAGGGAATTGTTTGTGGCGTATTTTAATTATGTTAAATTATTTCATGTATAATGAAATTGATATACGTCGCTGAGGTTTACTATAACTTATTTGATGCATAATACGATGTGCATAGCATTTACAGGGACACACAAAAGATTTCAGATACTATATACTCTGTCCGAAGTACTGTACAGTAGCGATGATTGCTGGAAATGCATTTTTATATATGTCATGTGCTTTTATGTTTCACTATATTTATGCATAGTATATGGTATGTATAAATGTTGTAATTCATATACAGGGCTATACGAAATAATTCGTAATTGTTACTGGGTATGATTGCAAATTTCTTAAAGGTGGTTTTTAAATGAGTTATGCATTTTTACGCGGAACTGCATTTGGTTTACTAATAAATGTTTGTAGAACATAGATAAAATGATATACAGGGTCACGGAAAGAATTGGATACATGGCCGTCTATAAATGATAATTTTTGGAAATGTGATTTCAGTAGTTTTAAGAGTGTTTTACTTTGAATTAAGCTTTAGCTAAATAGTGGCGTGTAATAAAGGTACTAGGTTAATTACACGGCTGTACAAATGTATACAAGTACGTTTTGATCTATTAGTATAAATTGGTGAAAGAGTAATTTAAACCTGTTATGAGTTTTCTTGCTAAACTAAATTTTCCCATTATATAGTATATATATCAACCTACAGATCAAATACAGGGCTGTTCAAAAGAATTGGAATACATATTTGGCTATATACGGTAACTGCAGAAATCAGTTCTTCAAATGTTTCATGCGTTTTCTAAAATGTTTACTTAGTTCTCTTATATACCTTATTTCTCTAACTAACTAAGTTTTGTTAAAGAATTCAGGAAGTGTTGGAAAGTGTTTCATAATCTATGCTAAGCGCATGATTTTTCTTACTTGTTTTTAAAGAATTGGGTACAGTATTAAATGTTGTATTTAAATTGAATTATTTATTTCGGTAAGTTTTGTTTTGCTAAAACTAACTAGGAGACTTAGGAAACTAAAGGCTATTGTTTTAAATATTTGTATTTACTTGAACAAGACTCATGAGTGACTAGTGTGGCAAATTTTTGTACAATATTATTAAATTATAATGCAATAGTAATAATTAATTTTAAATTTTGATTTGTCCTTTTTGAAATATATTGGTGCTGCTTAAATTGGGAATCTCAAAGGCTACTGTTTTAAATTGTTATTTACCTTAACAAGCCTAAGAGGTGACAGTATTGGCGGATACATTTTTTTTTATTATTACAGTATGATCCATTTATGACGTTATAGTAAAATTTTATTCAAAATTTTGATTTAGCATTTTTGAAAAATTCTGGGTACGTTAAAAATGGGGAGTCTAGAGGTTATTGTTGTAATTTCTATAATTAACTGAACAAGCCTCAGGGCTGATTTGTCTTGGCGGGTAAAATTTGTAGGAACAATTGTATTAAATTATAAAATGAAAGTAAAGGATCTAAATTTTAATTGACATTCTTACAAAATTTTCTGTTGCTGAATTTTGGACTCTGTGAGCGCTAATGTTTTAATTTTTATGATTACCAGAACAGGCAGTCGGGGAGTCTGGTAGAGGCAATTGGGTATTTTGAGGGATTGTTAGTTGAACGTATTTAATATTCAAATAATTTTTTTTTAAAGATAATTTTAATTATGCAGTTAAACTTAAAATTTCGTTTCGCAGTGTTAGGGCTTGTCTGGAGTTTTTTTTTATGTAACATTCTAGGAGACAGAATTGTATGGACCATTTTTTTTCAAGCAGAGAACGGAGGAAGCTGTGTATGGCGATATGACCACACATTATGTATACCCTTGTTAAAAGCCTGTAATGTAATATTTTTGTGTTGGATTTTTATGTGTATTATGGTTTTTTATGTGTTGGGTTATAAAGGAAGCAACCTCACAACTTGCGTTCCTTTATGTTTTGTGGTATTTTAAGTTTTAATTTTGGTTTTATTTATGTATTGTGGCTTATGGGTGATAAAGGTTGCAAACTCACAACTTGGTCCTTTATGTTATTTGAGGATGTATTTACTATATTTAGTAGCTTAATATGCTGCAAGAAAAATTGCGTCAAAAATTTTGTGCCAAAATTTTTAGGCAGAAAAGGGGGTATTGCGTTATGTCGTAACACAACACGGCAATTAAAAGTATAAAATTACTATATTAATCATTTATGCATTATTTAATTGTTACATATTAACTTATTTCAACGATATTTTTACTTAAATTTTGTGTTGTCAGTCGCGGTCGGTTTGTTTACAAAATAACGATCTCTGTTTACATTTTGGGGTTAATGTGAGTAGTGAGTAAATGTTTAAATGTTGTAAATTATTATTGTTAAAGTATTGGCACATAATTTTATGCAACTATTAGATAAATTCAACTGCTTACAGATTATATCTACAGTTTAAGAAGGATGAATCTAGCATGTAAGATGGGCAGAATATGTGTGCTTATTGGAGGATGATTAAATTATAATGTCCTTTAGAATTGATAATACTGTTAAATTTAAATGAATCTAATTATATTTTTGTCAGAATTTGAATTATAGAATTATTAGGTCCACAAGGAACACAAGATACACAAGTTGTGTGAACATTAATCATAAATTCCATTTGCTAGTAACAATAAAAGAAATATGTCATCCTTAAATTTGATTTTTTATTTTCTGCAGTGCCTATTTTTCCATTAAGAGTTTTTATTTTCCTTTTTATATCCTATCAGAGACAGTCAAATATATAATTCTTAATATGTTGATTTGAATTGAAATTAATTATACTTGCTTTTTGTTAGTAACATTAACATGTTAAATTTTTGAGTTAGTCTGCCTTGTTATTGTTTAATTTTGACTGTGTCTGATCTTAATCAGCAATCTAAGGATATTCTATAGGATGAGCAAACATTTAAGAGACTAATTTTAGTCGGAAAGGGAATTTTAAGGAATCATGTGGAGTACGTGGTTCGGGAACATTTATTAATCTAATTGGTAAGGGAATTTAAGGAATCATGTGGAGTACATGGTTCGGGAACATTTTTTATAGTTAAATTTATTTTTGATTTACTTGACTCTGGGTTTATTGCATATTTAATTTTTACTTAAAAGGGGTACAGAACGCAACGCACCTCCAAATTAATTTAATTGTTTATAATTATTATTATTTCAGAAGTAATTGGAATTGTAATGTCTTACATAAATTTTAATTGATAATTCTTAATTCATTTTATTAAATGAAATGTGTGATTATTTATTTAATAATTCTAAAATAAATTGCAGGAATTTCAATATCTTTTCATATAAATTTTTATCACTAGTTAATTTCACTGAATGGTAGAATTAATTTAAGAGATATGTTTGTAAATTATAGCAGTTTAATTTTCTATTTTTTATATCTTGAGTTTTGTTGTTGTAAGACACAACAAGATCACGCTGATAATGCATAAATGTTCTGTTAATATGCTATTTCAGTTCAGTAAATACATAATATTTCAACATGCTGATTAGGTATCTTATTGAGATAGAATAGGTACCCAGGATTTTAAAACCAACATTTAAGTCCAAAGAAAGATAAAAACTTTAAAAATGCACCAAAGATAGGTGAAAACTGAATTAATATAAATGTCAAATGTTCAAAGAACTGTAAGGTTTAAGGCGCTGAAAAGTTTACAGAATACTTTCATCAAAATTTATATTTGATGAACGAGTAAAAAGCGTTAATTAAAAATTGCACAAAGCGAAGAAATAATTCTTTGAATCCAATACAACCTTCCGCAAATTCCAACGAAGAGTATAGTCGCGGTTGAAGGAAAAATATGTAGCAAACAAATAATGTGTTGAGCAAATATATGTGCTGTTGTATATATTTGTATATATATATTAATATAATGTGTTGGAGTACCTTGAGCACCACAGGTACATTTATCAGAGTTTATTTTGCCTATATTTTTTAGAAATGCCGAAAACTGCCATGACCGGAAAGAAAATAAGTAGCCACTTTGTTTGGAGAAACAAATTCAACATTAACGAGACACCTGCGAGACACCAATTGACTCTGATGAGGACCTCATGGCAAAACTTTCAGTCGCTGTTGCAACTGTTCGTGAGACATCTAGAATCTTCGACAGGGTACGGTACGACAATCACTTGCTAGGCGTAGCGAATCCTGTATTGATGTTGGTGGTGGGTGACACATTTGAGCACTTACTGTAAGTGTTATGTTAATAAAACGCTTGTTTTATTGATCACATTTCTTGTTTTTCGAAAACACTTTTTATTCCCTACCCCACATCGCTATTCCGATACCAAAATTTCTTCGCTTTGTGAACTTTATCTTCACTTTCAGTTTGGCCCATGAGTTCAGGGACTATATATAGATAAATAGATAGATAGAAAGATAATAATTTGTTCTATGTTACACGTCTGGTGTTTGTTCGTATCATGTATAATGAATAAGCATTGAAAATAAATAGTGTGATCATTTCAACACATATTTATATATATATTTTTTTCATTTAATAATACAGATGCCTGTAACATATCCATTTTTGTATAATTAAACAATACAACAAAGATCATACTTTCATTAGTAATAAATTTGATTTGCAGGGTATCTAAAAAAATTATTTAAAAATTTTTTTCATGTTTGTTTAATTTTTTTTCAAAATATGAGGGGCAGTCAAATGAAAACAGAACACCTGCCATAAGACACATTCTACGCCAAAGTTGGCAACATTGTTCTAACATATCGATACTTCCATCTCGAGGGTTGACGGTAATGCATAATGACAGCTCACAGGCACTCACAGTTGTTTTTTTATTTTTTTGTAGGAGCGTAGTGAAAAGTGTATTAGTCCAATTTTAGAAATAGAGGTAAGAAATGAAGAGAAGAGATGTATGGTTCGATTTTTGGTGGCTGAGGGTGCTGGAACACTCGAAAGTCATCGTCTCATGTCTGCTGTCTATGGCGAAAACTGCATATCACTAACAAGTGTGCACAAGTGGCATAAGAGATTCCAAAACGGATGCACATCACTGCAAGACGATCTCCGGCCAGGACAGGCCCATCGAGCCATTATTCTTAATGTGATCGCGCAGACTGATGGTCTATGCAGACACTATGCAGATCTTTACAAAATCTGAAACTCGCCATAAAGTCAAAATGTTCTTGAATGCTGTCGGACAGAATCATCCTTTTGCATGATAATGCCCGTCCCCATACCGCCAGTCTGGTGAGGGATAAACTCAGAGGTTTGGCTGGGAAACACTTCACCATCCTCCATACAGCCCCGATCTTTCCCCATGTGATTTTCACATTTTTGGCCCCTTCAAGAAAGACATTCGTGCACGTTGGTTTCATTCGGACGAGGAAGTGCAAGAGTGGGTGAGGGTTGTGGATCCGTCAGCAATCTAAATCTTTATACAAGACTGGGATTGAGCGTCTCGTCTTCCAGTGGGATAAATGTCTTAACGGTTCTGGCAATTATTTTTGAATAAAAATTTTCAATACTCATTTTTTAGAGTGTGTTTGGTTTTCATTTGACTGCCCCTTATTTTAAATAATTGATATTATGTTACCTTTAGTTGAAACTAATTAAAAACAGGAGCAATTTTTAACTAACTTTTTCTCTGTCTGTTACTATCAACGAGTTATACAATGAAATAAAAAAAAATATTCCGTGCTAAAACTTAAAGTGAATTTGGCCTTTAAAGAGAATTTGGGCATAAATAAATAATTTCGTATCACTTACCTCTATAATCCCTACATACCCTGAAAGTTTGATTTTTTTTAAATGTTTCGTTGGGAACCTTTTCTTGTCAGAAATATTTTGCGTAGTATTTTTGTTTAGTAATTTTAAAGGATTAATGTATTAAACTTATATTGCATAAGATCGACAACTGCATCCTGTTTTCAGTATTATATAATTTAAGTATTTCCATTCTAGAATAACAATAACCTGAGCAATACAGCAGAGAAAGTAATTTCACTGAATTCGAACACTTTTGGATTATATTATTTCAGTTTCAGTTCTTATCTTTAAGTTCTATAATCTATCCCATTTATACTACCGTATAGATAATGATCTTTATGTATATGAATTGTAATAATAATAATAATAATAATAAATGATTTATCGGCCATTGCGTCATGTATAACTTAGTATACTTTTAGCATTAGATAAAATCTATTTTTGAAACATCATTTTATGATTCGCGAAGCGTGTAAATGTTTTTACGTCGTCATTGTTTGCTTAGTGTAGTTTTAAGTAAAGGAAGAGGTGCTGTAATTTTTCTTTTTTTTTGTGTGTTTTTTTAAATTACTTTCTTCTACATTCATCAGAAGAAAGTAAACATCTGCGCCGCCACGCATTGCAGCTAACACGTAAATTTGTCGCGTCATTGTGAAAGAATGAGTTTTCTTTGCAAACATTAACAGAGCGGTTTTCTGTATTTATAGAGTCGTTTCATAATTCCCAATAACGGCAATTTTTGTAAATTTTATGCACAATGTTAATTTTATACATTTTTAATTGAAAAAAAATCTCAAATTTTACTTATTTTTCCGCAAAAAAGTATCATTTTTTAAAGTGGTTGATCCAGAAACATGTTTTTAACTTACCCATCATACGTAGTATAGGGTAAGTCTTGTAATCGTCTTAAATATCGATTTTTTTGACGGATTTACACGTTTCAGACACTGGAGATTCCGAAAAACATATTTTTAGAAAAAAAAAAATTGCCGTCCGTCTGTGTCTGTGTGTCTGTAAACGCTCTTTATCCCGAACAAATTGAGATAGGGACTTGAAATTTGGTGTGTACTCAATATGTAATAATGGAAAGAAGCCTATTGAATATTAGTAACCTCGATTATTCGGAACTATTTTTTTCGGACTCTCGAAATATTCGTTCTGATAAAAGGTACAGAAAATTTTTCGAAATTGTTTATTTTAAAGAGTGAATATAAAATACAATAAAAAAAAAAACATAAATTTTGCATAAAGAATGAAGTTAATCGGATAATTAGTTTCCGAGTTACTTGTAATCATATTTTTCACACTCTTCGATTTTTCATGACCTTGTTTTTCATTCAAATTTCAATTCAAAGATGTATTTTAATTGGAAATTAGACGCTTAATCCGACGCAGTAAACTGTTAGTTAAACCTCTAGTGCATGATTTTTTATTTTTTCTTAAAAAAATATATTTACTTCCTTGACAGCCATAAATTACAGTAAAAATATTGAAAAAATTTTCACTCTTATATTTTTTAGTATTTTGAAGTTTTTTAAATTGTTGCCAAAAGGCAACACCATGCATTAACACAATTTTTTTTTAACTTTGCCAACTAGCAACACTGTGCAGTTTTATTGCATTTTTTTTTTTTTTTTTTTTTTTTGTAAATTATAAGATTTTAAATGCATGTAATATTTTACATACACTTAGAAAAATAAAATTATATATATATATGTATGCATATACGTATATACATATACATATACTATGTATATGTATATATATACATATACAGGGTGATCTTTTTTAAAGTGACAGTGTTTGGAGCGCCCTGTAGCGCGATCTAATAGCCGAAATGGCACCAAATTTGGTATTTAGACTAATCAAGACATGGGAAAAAGGATTCCGTGAAAAAAATTTAGTTCCAAAAATTGCCGCTAGGGCATTTTGTGGCGCTTTGCAATGTATAAAATGTGAGAAAAGAAAAATACTAACACATACAAACGTACAGTTAAATTATTAATGTTTATTTACTACATTAACTTCCCCGGTGAGGAATTAGACCACCTTCAATGTGAGCACCGTTCTCAGAAATAACACCGTGCATTCTGTGCACAACGTTCTCCATAGCCGTACGTAACATATCACGAGGAATATTCCGCACTGTCTTTGTTATGTTGTCTTTTAGAATAGACAAATTTGATACTCCACCAACATAAACTTGAGATTTCAAATAACCACAAAGCCAAAAATCGCATGGCGTGAAGTCTGGGGAACGGGGCGGCCACGCAACTGGATAATTCCGACTTATGACTCTATCATCAGTGAAGTTATGGCGCAACAGCTGCTTTACCTTATTACTAATGTGTGGCGGAGCACCATCCTTCATAAAGATTGTCTGTTGGAGACTGTTTCTTTGCTGAAGTTGTGGAATAATAAACGTTTGCAGCATTTCGTGATACCTTTCTGCATTTATGGTGCACGTTTCGGATCCTGTCGGAGTGATGGTCTCAAAAAAGAATGGCCCAATTACGAATTCGGATGTGAAACCACACCAAACAGTGATTTTTGGGGAATTTAATGGGATTTCATGCACGGTATGGGGCTGCTCAGAAGCCCAAATTCGGCTATTTTGTGTGTTTACGAACTCATTGAGATAAAAATGGCACTCATCTCCCCACAGAATGTGCCATGGGAAAGCATCATCAATTTCTACCCTGGCAAGAAACGATAGAGCGAATGCCACTCGCTTTTCATAATCACTTAGTTTCAGTTCGTGCAAGCGGCTGATTTTGTAGGGGTAAAATCCAATAACGCGCCGCAAAACTCACCATACCGTGGATAAATTCATGTCCAATTGTCGAGCTACACCCCGGGCGCTGCTAGTACCAGCAATGGTTCCCTGCGATCCTTCGACAATTGCAGTTGCCACATCAGTTATTACATCTTCTGATGCTTGTTTAAGTCTTCTCCCAGCGCGAATGGTCAGTGACCCCGTTTCCTCGAACTTCTTAATCATTTTCTTAAGACCATTCAGCGATAAAGGACCCTTTCGTAATTTTTTCCTGGTTCGAAATTCCCGAAGAGCTGCGGATGCATTACATTGATCTGTCTACTACTTGCTTTTATAGCCCTATTACTGGCGCTGTCATCGCACAACATTTGCATTTTGCTTTGATACCCGTGTTTTATGCTAATTCTCGTTATTGTAAGCTACTGCAGCGCCACAAAATGCCCTAACGGCGATTTTTGGAACTAATTTTTTTTCACGGAATCCTTTTTTCCATGTTTTGATTAGTCTAAATACCAAGTTTGGTGCCATTTCGGCTATTAAATCGCATTACAGGGCGCTCCAAACACTGTCACTTTTAAAAAGATCACCCTGTACTATGTATATGTAATAATTTTAAATCAAAATTTACCTTACAAGTCATATAACAATATTAACCAAAATTCTAAATAAAGACGGCATGTAATAATATTATACATTAATTGTTATCTATCAACAAAATAATAATGGTACAAATTATAGTTCTAAGATATTAAAGGAACATATGAAGTTAGATGCTACAATAGAATCATTTTTAATTTATAAATGAATAAGAAGATATGCTGTACTAATACAGAACACAATAGAAGTATTGTAAAACACATAATTAAATAAGTACATAATAAAATGCGGAAAAGCAGCCATATTTATCCTGTATTTTAAACCAATTGAAATCATTTAAAATTTAAAAACCAAAATGGGCTTATAAAGTGTAATATCACATGTAAAATACAATAAAAAAATTATATGCTAATAAAATATACTCCATAAATATACGGGCAATGCAGCAGAATACTATAGAATTTTATATCAAAAATATTTATCAAAGTTATGAATGGTAACCAATAGAACATTTATTGTTTTTGTTTAAACATAGAGGTACCAAACATTTAATGCATGTTACTCTAGTGTAACCTATACAGCCCAGAACTTTACACCGTTGTTTTTTATCTAAGTGTTGTGGCCAGTGATCAATTTTATCCTTCCTGACATCTTTAGAAGTTTCATAAAGCTGAAAACAATGGACTACTAAGTTGTTACTATAAAATTTTAATCATTGGCTTTTTTGATGATGTAACTTGTATCTTCAGGGGGGTCATGGACACGAAAGCACAAGGGAAGGAGAATAGAGCCCCTTTAAATCTGAAAAAGAAATAATTTGGACATTTTTTATCATTTGGCTCCCGTTTAACAAAAAACTTATATCTGCCATTAGTGGGGGGGGGGGGGGGGGGGGACCTCAAATCGAGAGTCCCGGGCAGCCGCCCGCATACTCCTGCATTAGTCAGGCCCTGGTTTTACAGTAAACTGAGAAGATTTTGTATTTAATAAGAGTCGTTTATCGAGTTATGATGACATATGGTGATAAAAGGGAAAAAAAATTAAATATCATGCGAACCAGTTGTGAAACAAACAATGCTCAAAATGTTTACAAAAGCGGGACTCAATTCATAGTGTTGCCAAATGGCAACAAATGTATATTCATGTGCATGCAATTTTTGTTCCAATAAAAATTACTGAAAATTATTTAAAATAACTTTTAAAAGTATATTCTTTTCAGAAATATTTTTTTCAAATGAAATTTTGCATGTTAAATATTTTTTATATGAGTTAGAAATCCAACTATGGCTAACAAAATGGAAGGTATCAAAAGTTGCTTTTTATTTGTAATTTATAAACAACTATTGCTAACTATGATACTTCTTATGAACTAAACCTAAATATAGGACCAACATGAATACATAAAGCATAAAGTTGTCAAGAGACAACGGTAAATAAACAATAAGGAGGGAAAATTTAATATGTTGCCAATTGGCAACAGTATGAACTAGAGGGTTAATATGATTATCATTTTTGGAGTTATAAGGATGTTTCTTTTCGCAATTCGGTATTATTCGATTATCCCGTCGACCAAAAAATTATCACCAAACTATAAGATTAAATACAGATAATGTTACATTCACTTGACATTAAACACGTTACACGTGTTTTTTGCGTCATCAAGTGATTTTTTTTTTTTTTTTTTAACCATTTGGAAAAATGGTTATTGTTATCGTCAGGGTGGGAAATCAAAGCATATCTGAAGGTTTTTATTGGTTTAATCTGCATTTTATTCGTATTCTGATTGGTCTATACAGTGATATGTATTTCCTTTTACTTTCAACAGAGATCTGTTGCCGCTATGACAAAAAAGTAATAAAAACTACAAAAGAAAATATTAATAACTCAGAAACAAATTGAGATACAGCTTTCAAACAAATTGCATTTAAAAGTACATTTTTTTCTCTATACGACGGTGTAAAAAGTAATATTGTTTAACCATTTGGAAAAATGGTTAATGTTCTCGTTAGGGTGGGAAATCAAAGCATATCTGAAAGTTTTTATTGGTTTAATCCGCATTTTATTCGTATTCTGATTGGTCAATACAGTGATATGTATTTCCTTTTACTTGCAACAGAGATCTGTTGCCACTATGACAAAAAAGTAATAAAAACTACAAAAAAAAAATTAATAACTCAGAAACAAATTAAGATACAGCTTTCAAACAAATTGCATTTAAAAGTACATTTTTTTCTCTATACGACGGTGTAAAAAGTAATATTGTGGGATGTTTAGAAGTTTAAGAAATAAATTTTATTTAAAATGGGCCGTCAGATTTGTTGGAAATCTGACGATGGAAAAGCCTTTTCCCGAACAGCCAATGAAATGCTTGGATAATACATAAGTTTCAGGTGGATAACACCATAATAATACATACGAGTCGCACGCGATTTCCGTCGCTTGCAATTTTTACGTGTAATAACACTATTAATGTTTAATTCATGGCGTACGTAATGTATGATCAACTCCGTGCTATTTTTTATGTCTTAAATTTTTAAATTTTAGTCTTTGAAAAAATCGTTTTCGAAATGGTCGTTGTAATTTGTTAAATTGCATTTTTTTTTTTTTTTTAGTATTTTTATTAATTTTTTACTAATTTATTTGCTCTTTCGTTATTTAAAATAAAAATTATGCCAATTTGTATAATTTTGCCAGTAGTTTGGCAATTTATATAATTTGTCGAAATGGGTCGACGGGATAATCAAGTAGTACACGCAATTCAGTGATAGAGCATTACTATGTGTTAAAAAAATTTAAATATACGTTTAAATTTTATTTTGGAATTGCAATGCCTTTTATAAATAGTTTACACATGTTTTCTTATCATATTTTATATTATGCATATCCATGATGGATAAGTATTACGGTGGCCCACAACGACTAGTTTTACGTCGATTTTCGTTCGATCCAGCATCGCGAACTGGCAAAGTCACACCTGGGCGTAGGTAATCCAACGTTTTTCACTCCTCAAATGCCTACAGAAGAGGAATGTAGGGTGAACCCCGCCAGTAGTTGATCAAATAAAGTCGCTACGTTTTTTTTTTTTATTATTATTACATTTCCTTCTTTTTAAGTTTTAGAAGTAAACTGACATGATTGCTGCAATTCTTAATGAATGCCCTATAATGGACAAAAACGAAATCCACTGAAATTAAATAGCAACAAAATTATAAGTAAATAGTTTTTTAACTGCCATTTTACCAGTGGTTGATCAGACGAAAAAAGTCAATCGAAAATCTAAAAATTAATCTTTAAATATCCCTAACAACAAATCTTGTAAAAATATTAGTGGAAATAAGTCAGATGGAAGTGGATTATTTTAACTTACCGTAATTGTCTCCAACTAATCAAATACTAAATGTTTAGTTTTTCTAACAAGAAAAAAACATAAAATGGCTTCTCTTACAGCACAGTAGACAAATGACAACAATGTGACAACAGGTGCATCAACATTCAAACAAAACTGTTATGACTAGTTATCATACGAATTAAATATTTCCAACTGAGCGAAAAAATGCCCAAGCCGGGAATCGAACCAGGTCCTTGGCGTACATTGCCAATGCTCTACCGTTTAAGCTACCTGGGCTGACAACCGGCGAGCATATTTCGCCCAGATAACCTTGTTCATAATAACATCTGGTCTGCCATGTAGACAGCTCAACAAAATAAATCGCAGTTAAAGGAACTTATACGTGGCACTAAACATAATATACTATTAGTTTTAACACAATCATACTGATTGGTAAAGTTATCATACGAATTCAATATTTCCAACTGAGCGAAAAAATGCCCAAGCCGGGAATCGCTCAGTTGGGAATATTGAATTCGTATGATAACTTTACCAATCAGTATGATTGTGTTAAAAATAATAGCGTATCTACGTACCCATCGTTTATATGGAGTTCCTTTATCTGCGGTTTATTCTGTTGAGCTGTCTACATGGTAGACCAGATGTTATTACCAATAAGGTTATCTGAGCGAAATATGCTCGCCGGTTGTCAGCCAAGGTAGCTTAAACGGTAGAGCATTGGCAATGTAAGCCAAGGAACTGGGTTCGATTCCCAGGGTGGCCATTTTTTCGCCCAGTTGGAAATATTAAATTCGTGTAATAGCTTTACTATTCAGTATAATTGTGTTAAAAATAATAGTATATTAAGTCTAGTGCCAAGTATGAAACTCATTTCCGCCTGAAATGGCGCAATGTTTCAAAAAATTGATCAACTACTGGAAGGTTATAAACCAGGGCTGCGGAGTCTGAGTCGGAGTCGCTAAAAATATGCCGACTCCGACTCCAAACTTTTTGTTGAACAGTTTGAAGTGAAATAAAAAATAAAACCAATTACTCTTAATTTTAAATTTATGAACTGAATTATTATTATTATTTTTTTTAATACTATACATTAATAAATACTTAGTTATTTTTCACTTTATTGACATGTTAATGAGTAAATGTAAGGCAAAAGGGCGGATGTGATTTTGTTGCCTACATCAGTCATCAAATTGATTCATTTACTTACTGCTTCTTCAGGTCATAGACGACATTATTGTCCAATAATTAAATTAAAGTGAGTTTTGAAAGTTTTTTTTTTTTTTTTTTTTTTTTTTGTAAATTAAGTCCAATTCAACCCGAATCCCGTGTCGGTCCGACTACCCAGCCCAATGAAGGAATCTATCTCAGACAAAAATAGATTTTTCAATTTAACCTCTGTCCATCCCTGTTCGGGTCGAGTCCTGAAATTTATATTTTAAGTCAGTCCGAAGCGAACCGTAAAGAAACCTGAACCATGAACCCGATCCGAAATGAAATAAAATCAAAATTTTATTGGAATTATGAAACATAGTCATCTCTAACAACACTTTTATCTTTTGTGTAGGAAAAGGAATATATATTTACTTATTCGACTTATAAGTTAAACGATATTATGGACTTTCTTTTGATAAATCGGGTCAATCCGACACGAACCCGCAATAACAATTATCTGACTGGCTCACAACGGAAATAGAAATATTACAGAAATTCAGTTTCTGTTTCGGTTTCGATCGATCCTTCATTTTAATTACTATTTAATATTGAACGCTTTTTCAATTTGCATTATCTATATATCTACAACAGGTAAAAAATTAAAGGGCATTTTAATCTTTTTGAGAAACCCCGTGTGTATGCCGGAGTCGGAGTCGATTGTTTGAGAAATCCAGGAGTCGGAGTCGGAGTCGGTCATTTTCCCTACCGACTCTGCAGCCCTGGTATAAACTAATGGCGGGGTCACCCTACCAGTAATTTTGCGGGATAGAGAAGGATCTTGACTTTAGAAGACAAAAATGTTAAAAATTATAAAAATTTCTAAAACCATTATAGGTATCAAAATACAATTAATTAAAATAAAATTGTTTCGGCTCAGAATATTGCTCACAAACACACACACACACACACACACACAAAATTTACCACTGTATAAAAAGTTGGACTTACATAGTATTTCTTATTTCATCAATTATTCATTTTAGTTTTTCACCTGTTTTTCTTGCTTTTTCGATACATTTCTATCTAAAAACGGGGCTAGAGAAAACATAGGTGGTTTCTCATGCTGGGGGGAACTTAAGAACAACTCTACATAGCTGATGAACCTTGAGAAAATACATAGAATTTTTATCTATGTCGTATAGAATTTGTTGATTCAGCACACCGCTGCTGTTGGAACCCCAATTCGCATCGGCGTAATATGATAAATTGAAAAAATGCCTACGTTTCGTAATTTTAATAATGCATTTTCAGAAAATTTTCAAGAATAAACAAAACAAAACAAAACAAAACAACAACAAAAAAAATACAATTTAACAAATTACAACAACCATTTGGAAAATGGTTTTTCAAAGACTAAAATTTAAGACATAAAAAATCGCACGGAGTTGATCATACATTACGTACGCCATGGATTACATTTTTCGGTACTGTAAATTTTTAAACTTCTACGGAGCTGGTCATACATTACTTAGCCATGGATTAAACATTAATATTCCTGGACCAATTTAAAATGAAATTTCATTCTTAAACTTCCAAACTTGCCACAATATTACTTTTTACACCGTCGTATAGAGAAAAAAATGTACTTTTAATTGCAATTTGTTTGAAAGCTGTATCTCAATTTGTTTCTGAGTTATTAATTTTTTTGTAGTTTTTATTATTTTTTTGTCATAGTGGTAACAGAAGTATCCATAAATCTGTTGAAAATAAAGGGAAAATACAGATTACTGTATAGACCAATCAGAAAACGAATAAAATGCGGATTCAGCCAATAAAACGCTTCAGATATGTTTTTGATTTCCTACCCTGACCGAGGACAATAACCATTTTTCCAAATGGTTAAAAATGTTTCTTGTTCTATTTTTATTCCCATTTCCAACAAAGTATACAAGTATTTTTAGCACCTCTTTTTATACCTTTAAGAAATCGCACATAAGCTTCATCAACCTCTTGAAACTGGCAACTTATTAAAAATTCGAGGCCTATTTTTTTTTCAACCTTTGATGGGCCGCAAAATAAAGACAAGTGTGAGTGACAAAATGGTTTTATAACTAGGAGTCAACTACAATCAAAGTTATTTTTCGACATAGTCACAATGAAAACTGAGACATTTGTCATACCGGTGGGAGAGTTTTCAATACTTTCTTCATAGAAGGTTGCCGCCAGCGTGTTGACATAAGTCTACAAGGCATCTTCAGGATTTTTGTTGGGATGGAAGCGCTGTCCTCCAGACCTGTCTTCAGTTCTCGAAGAAGATAAAAGCCTATCGGTGCCAGATATGGGCTGTAGGTTGGGTGATCAAACACTTCTTATCGAAATTGTAAAACAAGCTATTGGTTCCTCAGCTCGGCCTCGCACCGAGTGTCACCTTTTTCGAGAACTCAAGACAGGTATGGGAGGACAGGACAGCGCTTCCATCCCAACAAAAATCTGGAAGACTCCTTTTTGACCTATCTCAACATGCTGGCGGTAACCTTCTATGAAGAGGGTATTGGTAAATTCGCCCACCTGTATGACAAATGTCTCAGTCTTCACTGTGACTATGTCGAAAACTAACTTTTATTATGCTTAACTCTTGGTTATAAAATCATTTTGTTATTTATGCACTTGTCTTTAATTTACTGCCCATTGGAGGTTGAAAAAAAAATAGCCCTTGTAATCTTGCGTTTAGAAAGATTTTTATTTTTCAAGAAATTTTTTCAAGTCAAAATTTTAATTATTTCCCGTAAGGCGTGGTGACGTCACGGCGACGTCGTTGTGAAGTCACACTGTGATTTTGTGACCGTCGATGTGACGTCACGTGACGTCGATGTGACGTCATAGTGACTAGAATGCGAAGTCGTTATGGCTGTTTTAGAGGTCGTTTGTGACGTCACATTGTGACCACTCTGTGAAGTCACGGTGTGGCAAATTTGTAAAAAGTGTGTCATTTGTGACTATTTTGGCATTAGCTTTGTGACGAACCTGTGACGACAGCGACAATGCTTTGACGTCACACTGTGACTAATTTGTGAAATATGTGTCATTTGTGACGAACTTGTCATAAACAATGTGATGATTTCAAATGAAAATCAAATTTCTAATTAATTGCTTAAAAGGGCAAAGGCCAACATAGAGAAAAAGATTCCAAGCCGGGACTCGAATCCGGGCCATCAGTGTAGCGCACTGACATTCTACCGACTAAACCACATGGAACGAGACCCAGCCTGGAAAATTTCTTACTAGTACATGTTTGCAAGGCTACAAACGCAGCACAAGATGGAATATTTTATCGTGAGCCGCCAACATCGGGTAAACACGAAACTTAATTAAATCCAGCATCGATCGAAACTATATTAATACTTGGAAATTTTTCCATAGAGAACCATTCGCCTTGCGTACAATATTTCAAATGAAAATCAAATTTCAAATTAATTGCTTAAAATGCAATTTTAATTTGAAATTTGATTTTCATTTGAAATATGCAAGGCGAATGTTTCTCTCTGGAAAAATTTCAAAGTATTTATATAGTTTGAATCGCTGCTGGATTTAATTAAGTTTCGTGTTTGCCCCATGTCGGAGGCTCATGATAAATATTCCATCTTGTGCTGAGTTTATAGCCTTGCCAACATGTAATAGTAAGACATTTTCCAGGCTGGGTCTCGTTCCATGTGCTTTAGTCGGTAGAATGTCAGTGCGCTATACTGATGGCCCGGATTCAAGTACCGTTATGGAATTTTTTTCACTATGTTGGCTTTTGCGCCTTTTAAGCAATCAATTTGAAATTTGATTTCCATTTGAAATATTGTTTGCAAGGCGAATGTTTCTCTCTGGAAAAATTTCTAAGCATTAATACTGTGATGATTCTTGTTATAAACACTGTGATGAATTTTAAAATAAAGTTTCGTTTGAAATATACAATATTATCTTTTTACCGTACTTTTTAGCAAAGTATCGCTATTTTGGAGCCCTATTCTTCTAAAATACTTTTAATTTTTACACTGAAAAAAACAATGCTTATCAACTGGCATCCTTTTTTATTAAGTTCTAAGCTGGATCTTGAGTTCAAGCTTTATATTAAGAATGTGTAAGTTTTTATGTGTTGTAATTTGTTATTATTTTATTAAATACGAACATGGAGTCTAACGGATATTAATATATTTCCTATTTAAAGAAGAATAAGATAAGCCATATTTATTTAAATTTTTTATTCCCGTGTATATTGTATTTTGTTAATATGAGCTAAATAGATTTCGTATGATGTATAGGAAATGACTGATCTGGGAAATAGAAAAAACAAGTAAGAAAAATCATGCGTTACGCATAGATTATAAAGCACTTTCCAACGATTCCTGAATGCTTTAACTAGACATCGTAATTTAAGGAAATAACGTAAATAAGATAACTAAGTAAATATTTTAGAAAACGCATAAAACATTTGAAAAACTGATTTCAGCAGTTACCGTCCATAGCCAAATATGTTTTCCAGTTCTTTTGAATAGCCCTGTATTTAATCCGTAGGTTGATATATACTAGTATATAATGTGAAAATTTAGTTTAGCAAGAAAACGCATAACAGGTTGAAATTCTCATCCAGCAATTTATAATAATATATGAAAACATACTTGAATACTTTTGAACAACCCTGTAGTTTACCTAGAATCTTTATTACACGCCACTATTTAGTTAAAATTTAATTCAAATTAAAACACTCTTAAAACTGCTGAAATCACATTTCCAGAAATTATAATTTATAGACGGCCATATATCCATTTCCTTGCGTGACCCTGTGTATCATTTTATCCATATTCTACAAACATTTCTTAGTAAATTAAATGCAGTTCAACATAAAAATACATAACTCATCTAAAAAACACCTTTAAGCAATTTGCGCCCATACCCCTTAACTCTTACGTATACTTTTGTGTAGCCCTGTATATGAATTGTAGCTTTTATATACACCATATACTATGCATAAATATAGAGAATCATAAAAGCGCATATTATAATTAAAAATGCATTTCCAGCAATTATCGCTAATGAACAGTACAATATCAACTTTTATAAATATCATAAATTATAAATATTTTTTTATAAATATTATAAATATCAAATTTTAAAAAGTATAATAAAGCAGTTTAATCTATAAACTTGTTATCAGGCATAAAAAACACTTTACTTCAATGCTTAAATGTCATGTTTTATTTTTTAATGCGGCGTATCGAACGTGTATCGAAAACGCAGAAAATGAGTTTACAATCGAAGAAAATTTAATAACTGATTCTGAATGTCTACAATTAAATGTTTGATTAAAATCACGAACAGTAAAAAAGTGCTTACATACAATTTAAAAAAATAAATATACCAATTTGAAAAACACTAAATGATTAGTATTTATAATTGTACTATTAAACAACAACAAAGTACAATAGACATTTCCCATTCAGTATAATGTTAATTTCTAATCTGAAAAACAATTCCAGATCAGTCTCTTTCTATAGGTATAATATAAAACTATTTAACTCATCTCACCAAATATACAAAACAAGAATAAACAATTTAAATTAAATAAGACCTACTTTTTAAGTTCCATATGTCATTAAATGTATTATTATATTTAACAATTTCTCAAAAATCTCTCCATATGTTACAAGGAATTCCTATTATTTTATCATTTTGGCAAATGTTAAATCTGAAAACATTGATATGAAGATTTAGGATCTTATATAATAATTTAAAATATTATTAGCAATGAAAAAAAGTCTTTCAAAAGTTTCACAACTATAGTATGTAAAACGACATTTCTCATTCAGTATAATGTTAATTTCTAATCTGAAAAACAATTCCAGATCAGTCTCTTTCTATAGGTATAATATAAAACTATTTAACTCATCTCACCAAATATACAAAACAAGAATAAACAATTTAAATTAAATAAGACCTACTTTTTAAGTTCCATAAATTAATTATTAATATCCGTGTGTATCCGAAAATGGCGACGTCTTTTTCTTCCATTAAAAAAAGCACACGCAAAAGCTTACATTTTAGACTAGTAACTTACCGCATCTGTTAGAACAAAAAGTTCTCTGTTTACCCTCCGGTATCGTGGCAGACGATTTTGGGCAGGTGGATTTGGAACTTACATGTGCAATCATTTTATGAGACTGTCTGTATTTAAATTTTTGTATTTGAAGAATTTTCCAATGTATTTTACCTTTTCTTTTTATCAGTTTTAACCCCGCCCCCTCCCCTTTTCTAAGTAAAGATTGTTTCACACATAATAAATACAAAATATCTTCTTAAAAAAATAATAAGATATAAATAAATATCGAGGATAAAAAAAATTTCTTTGTCAATCGTCATTCTTTTCATGTTAATTTCCTGTAGAATAAAACGATCCGTAAAATAACTTTTTTTTAGAGTCATATCTCTAAAACACAAATTTGAAATACGAATAATAAATGATATCATGGGTTTTGCATAAATTTTGTATTTTTTTTTAATTCGGAAAATGCTAATTTTATTTTAAAAGTCTGAAAGAAGTAGAATTTTTTTAAAAAATAGTTACTTAAAATAGGTACACTAACAGGAAAAAATATGACTTGAATGCAAATTATAAAGCAAGAAATGTATGTATGACTAAACTCTGAAGACTCTTTCTACGTGCTCATTAAAAGCTGCAGACTTAACTATAATAGAATTTTTTTAGTTTGAAGCCACAAAAGTGTTTCGAATACCAGTGGTCGGTAAAAATAAATTAAAAATTTTCCTTCCTGCAAACTAAATATGTAAAGTGTATATATTTAATATTCCTAATTCTAAATATGTTATCCAAATTACTCCAGCACGTACCATTTTTCCGAGAAACACTTTTATAATAATAAGAATAAGAGAAGGATTATTATATTAAATTGCAATACTAGATAAAATTGAAATCAGGAAAAAAGTATACTTTCACTCTCTTAGATATCAAATTGATAAAATATAGCATGAAAATCTAGTTTGTTGATACTTGTACCGTGCATTTTCCTTTATATGCCCCCCCCCCCCCACACACACACACCATCTTTTCGTGTCTGAATTTACTATTTGCTATCCACTAATATATTTTCATTCCTTATGCCGCTGTAACTCGGGCCTTTTTAAAACATTTCTCTTCATTTTCAAAGATTTTTGAAGTTCATATTTTTCTCACACTGTGACTTACAATATGGGGGGATTTTTTTTTGTGAGTGTGACGTGACCTACGTTACATGCAGTGACATAACAATTCTTTTTTATTGCCAGAAAAATAAAATTTTACAGTAACATGTTTTGAAGAATTTTTGTAATTTTTTAAAGTTTTCTAAGAAGTTCACATCTCAGTCACAATGTGACATCACTGAGTGGTGGCATTTCGGTCACTGATGTGACGTGACCACAGTGACTCACAGTGACGTCACAACGACGTCACTGTGACCATGTATGCTATGAGGGTTCATAGGAAAATTTAGTTGTGTACACTAGTTGTATATGTTTCGTTAGGGAAACTGTTTTAAGAAGAAAATATGAAGAAAGTCTGAAAATATGATTTTCCTAGTAAAAATTACTATTTAAAAAAGCCTTTTTTCTTTTAAAGTTTATTAATTAAATAAATACTATTGTAAATATTGAAAATAAATAAATATTATTCTTTTTTGTATTGCAAATGAAAACATTATAAAAAAAAAATAGTTATCCTTTCGAGAGAAGAAAGTGAGTAAGAAATATTTATAAATCTTCTGTACTAATATTATAAAGAGGGAAAAATTGTTTATTTGTAGGAGGTAAGCTCTGGAACTACCGAACCGATTCTAAAAGTAATGGTATCAAAAGGATGGTGATAGTCCAACTTAGAATATTGGCTATATCTTATGTCCATGCTGCAGGCCAAAAGGGGGTGCAGGAGCAAAAAACGTTCTAAAAATGCGATTTTTGTGTTACTGAAGGGCCTAGAAACATGAAATTTGGAATGGTAGTTACTTATAAGATAGTAATGATCTCTAAGGACATTTCTTTAAAAAAAATCGAAATTAAAAAGGGGTGAAAATGCGTGAAAAGCGTTCTAAATGGCGATTTTTACGCAGTTTCAGGAAGTACCAAACCGATTTCAAAAATAATGGTGTCAAAATGATGGTGACAACCCTTGCTCCAAAATAGGCTACATTTTATGTCGGTGCCACTACCCCTAAAGGGAGTGCAGGAGCAAAAAAACGTTCGAAAGTGCGATTTTTGTGTTACTGAAGGGTTCAGATACAGGGAATTTGGCATGATAGTTACTTATTAGATATAAATGGTCTCTAAGAACATTTCTTAAAAAATTCGAAATTTAAGAGGGGTGAAAATGCGCAAAAAGCGTTCTAAAAAACGTTCTAAATGGCGATTTTTACGCAATCCTTATAAGTACCAAACCGATTTCAAAAATAATGATGTCAAAATAATGGTAACAACCCTTGCTCCAGTATAGGCTACATTTTATGTCGGTCCCACTACCCCAAAAGGGGGTGCAGGAGCAAAAAAAAAAAAAAAAAAACGTTCGAAATTGCGATTTTTGTATTAGTGAAAGGCCCAGATACATGGAATTTGGAATGGTAGTTACTTATAAGATATAAATGATCTCTAAGAACATTTCTTAAAAAATTCGAAATTTAAAAGGGATGAAAATGCGCGAAAAGCGTTCTAAAAAACGTTCTAAATGGTGGTTTCTACACAATCTCAGGAAATACCAAACCCATTTAAAAAATAATGGTTGGTAATTGATGATGATAGCCCTTGCTCCAACATAGGCTCTATTTCATGTCAGTGTCACTACCACCTAGGGGTTGCAGAAGCAAAAAACGTTCCAAATTGCGATTTTTGTGTTACTGAAGGGCCTAGAATCTTGAAATTTGGCAAGGCAGTTATTTATAAAATACAAATGATCTCTAAGAAAATTTCCTAAAAAATCGAAATTTAAAAGGGGTGAAAATGGGCGAAAAGAGTTCTAAAAAACTTTCTAAACTGCGATTTCTACGCAATCTTAAGAAGTACCGAACCGATTTAAAAAATAATGGTGTGAAAACGAAAGTGACAGCCCTCGCTCCAACATAGGCTGTATTTCATGTCGGTGCCACTACCTCAAAAGGGGTGAAGGAGCAAAATACAATCTGAATTGCGTTTTTTGTAATACTGCAGGGCTAGCAACTTGAAACTAGGCATGGCAGTTACTTATAAGATATAAATGATCTCTAAGAACATTTCCTAAATAATTCGAAATTTAAAAGGGGTGAAAATGGAAGAAAAACGTTTTAAAAAACGTTCTAAATTGCGATTTCTACGCAATCTTAGAAAGTACACAATCGATTTCAAAAGTAATAGTTGGAAATTGATGATGACAGCCCTTGCTCCAATATAGGATCTATTTCATGTCGGTGTCACTACCACCTTGCGGTTGCATTTTAAAAAACGTTCTAAATTGTGATTTTTGTGATACTGAAGGGGCTAGCAACTTGAAATTTGGCAGTTCTAAAAACTTTCTAAATAGCGATTTCTACGCAATCTCAGGAAATATAAACCGATTTCAGATGTAATGTTTTCCAATTGACGGTAGCAGTCCCCGCTCCAACATAGCCTATATTTTACGTTGTTGTCACTACCACCTGGGGGCTACAGAGGCAAAAAATGTTCTAAATTGCGTTTTTGTGTTAATGTGGGGGGGGGGGGGGTCTAACATTTTAATTTTGGAATGGTAATTACTTCAAGATGCCAATGTTTTCTAAGAATTGTCGAAAGAAAATTCCAAATTTAAAAGGATGAAGTGAGCGAAAAGCTATAAGCGTTCTAAATTACGATTTTTATGCAATCGTATGAAATACGAAACCGATTTCAAACATAATGGTTGCAAATTGATGGTGATAGAACCTGCTCAAACATAGGCTATATTTTATGTCGAGAATTGCAGGAGCAAAAAACCTTCTAAATTACGATTTTTGAGGTATTGAAGAGGCTAGAAACTTCAAATAGTGTAGTACTTATAATTAGTATTAATATAATATATTAGTTTGTAGTTACTTATAAAATATAAATGTCCTCTAAGAACAGTCGAAAATAAATTCGAAATTAAAAAGGCCTGAAGCGAAGGGAAGGAGCGAAAAGCATTCTAAAAAGTCCTAAATTACGATTTCTATGGAATTTCAGGAAATAATAAAGCGATTACAGAAGTTATCGGTTGCGAATCAAGAGTGATAGTCCCTGATCCTATACGGGCTATATTTTATGCCGGTGTCACTACCACCTGGTTGGAAGGAACAACAAGAAAGCTTTTAAAAACATCTAAATTCCGTTTTATATAGAATATTAGGAAATACCAACCGATTTCAAGGTTAATGTTGGTAAATTAAAGGTGACAGTCTCTGTTTCAACATTTTTCAAGACATTCTATTTCAACTCTGTTTCGGCATTTTATGTTGGTGCCACTAACACCAGAGAGGTGGTATACTGTTGGACAAGAAGCTTGGAATTTGACATGATGGTTAATTTTAGGAGGTAAATGTGTTACGATGGTTTCTAAAAAATTCAAAACTTCAAATGAATACTGAAATGAGCGTATGAAATAAGCATAAAAATCTCAAAGTACTTTCCAAATTATCCTTAATTGGAATTAGTTTTAGTTCTTCTTATTAAATAAAATCTCATTTCTGTCTATTGCACTTTAATAATGAAGTTTAGTCAAACTGTGGCTTAATTTGTAATTTTTGAATTATTCCAAAAAGTGTTCTTCTAATAAAAAATAGTCATGTAAATATCACTTGGCATATTTCAGCTACTACGCGAGCGAAGCCGCGGGGTTTGCTAGTAAATAATAAAAAAGGATTTTGTTCCTGCGTCCTAGACCACTTTAAATCAAGACAGTGCAAAGCGGAATATGTATTACACGCTGAGACTTTCAGAGTAAGACTGGTCGCGAGATTTCAACGGAATGTTTGTTTCAGTAGTATTTGACGTGCGGAACTCCCAAATTTGGTCGGTAACGCAGAGCATAGAAGATATTGTGTTGCAATCGACCAACTGAGAAGTGCTAACAAATTGAATCCTATAATCTTGAATGAGGCTGAAAGATACATGGCGATCGCAGCGACATCTGATAGTTCATATGTAAGCATTGTATAAGGACTCAATTGAGAAAGCGTTTTGGTCGGTGAAGTGCTAGCAGATGTCGCTGCAATCGATATTTGTCGTTCAGTATCGTTCAATGGGATCCAATTTTTTAGCACTGTTTAAAGCATTACTGGAATAGCCGGTTGCTACACTGTATCTTTTAGTCGCTATAGCATAGCACCTACTCACATGGGGAAGAGAATTTTCCCAAGATCAACATTTAATGCCTATCGCACAAATAATTTTTTACCGAACAAACATTACACGACACTACAAGTTGCTTTTTTTCCGAATTGTAATCTTCGAGTATTATAAATAATTCCTAAAATTTACTATTTATAAATACTAGTATAGAAAAAAATATATATATGTATCATTCAATGTGATTTCGTACTCCAGCCGCTACGAACACTGCGATAGTCTTCTTTCACCATTCTGAACAACCTTGCGACCACTTCCCATATAGTATGAACATTAGCAGCAAGTTTGATTTTTTCTGATTCATCTTGCCATGACAAATTTGAATTGAGAAATTCGCAGCAAATCTTCTGCAAGATATACCATCACCCACTTGCATGAGTAGTTTGTTGTGAAACTGATGGCAAGACTGTCTTTAATTCACGAAAGTGACGAAAGCAAAAAATCCCTCTGTTGAGAGAATCGACAGTCAGCACATACGCAGAAATTGCAGAAACTTTATTCGGTAGGCACCGCTTTTTCTAAATGCTATACTTATCAAATACCAAAAGTGCTCGAATTGAAAAGTACAAATATTACCTTAACTTGTTTATGGTGATAAAAACGATGCATGCACCTTCTGACGGTGCGCTCGCATCAATAGATCAGATCAGGTCTATGGACCCCTTCCAAGGTGTTAAACTTATAGTGCAACATTTGTAAACAGATAGTGTGGCATGGAAAGATTACCACTTTGCAGTATTTTTGATTACTTGTTTCCGTTAATTTGCAATAAATTTGATACAGCATGAATTTAACTTGCACGACAAGTTAGCTGCAAGTTCAAAGTGTGGTGACTTCGGCGTTTGCGTTATCTGGCTGCAGTCTTGTTATGAACTTTCAATCTTGTCATGCTGAGCTTACTGCAACTTTGCAGGTTTTCAAAGCAAGACTGTTGCAAATTTTCTTCAAACTAAAAAGGCTATGTGGGTTGTTCCATTGGAGTGTTATCGCATTATATATGTACTCAGATTTGAGATAGTAGGTCTAATATACAAGGATCTAATACAAGGAGACGACATACCAATCTTCTCTGTGGGAAGGTTTGAAGCCACCGGACGACTTCCCCCCCCCCCCCCCTCTGCTCTAGCAAACACAGAGGGGGAGTACGCCACTGAGATATTTTAATGGTTTCACTCGGCATGTCAACGCCAACACCACCAAAGTCCTTTTCTGCTCGTGGTGCTTCAGAAGGAAAGTATGGCAGAAAAAGGAGTAGAAAAGGCTTCAAGTCACGTGATAAACGACGTCTTCTTATATTAGATCCTCCTAGGTAGGACTGATACTGAGCGTTCCGGATAGTGAGCGTTGAGAGAAACAAACGACATAAAGCAGGGTCGGCTATAATCTGGATACACTGTACGAAGGTACCGCGCTTTTAAAGGCCAGAACAACTCTGAAAGATCTTCCCTTTGCCTCTCAACCAACCTTAATTTTTTTTCATTCTGACCGTAACTGCCCCGTTGTTTAAAGGGACATTTAATGAAACTAAAATACCTAATTCCTCCTCATCTCTGAATTATTGCAACATTCCCCAATATTTTTTATTTATAAGAAACAGAAGATTGGCCCCTTTAAAGAGAAGATCAGATCGGCCCTGTTAAAAATGGACACCTTTTTAAAATGTGTCAGTCAAGAATCTCATAACACAATTTCCCTTAAAACTGACATATCCCCTTTTCATAAACAGTAATGATATAAATATAATATACATACGGCTGAGATTCAATAAAAAACTTTAATTTTTTTGTCAAAATGTTATATTACATTTAATAACTATTATTGGCAGATTGTTTAAGATCCTCTAATAACTATACATTTTTTGAAGGCCCAAACAATTATGTGAAAGATGATTAAAGGTTTCAGCCCTATAAGAAATTTGCAATAACGAAACACAGCGATGAGTCCTACAATATTTGTTTGACTTCGCACTCTCAAATTAACACATTTTTGGTGACATCTTGTTTAATACGAATTCTAGATAATTCTCAGAGTTCTAGATAGTTAATAATTTACTTTTTTTTTGTTTGGCCATATGCAGAGCCTGAATACCGCACAGGCCAACTAGACCGTTGCCTAGAGCCCGCTGCTGATGGGGCCCCTAAAATAAATAAGTGATTTAAAAAATTTCTTAAAATTACAGTTTTCTACAATTCTTTTCTCAAAACCAAAAACCGATTTTGGCTAACTTGGCAAAAGTATGGTATGATAATCCTCGAACACTCCCGAAAAAAATTTCTGCCTACTATTTTGGTTTCAATGGCCTCCGAAAAGATGCTGGGCCCTGTGCCTCAGACAACCTTAATCGTGCTCTGGCCATGAGGCAGAACTGAAAATGCTACATACACCCTTTTCGATAGGGAACCTCTTATAGCGCACTTCAATAATATGTAATATTCGCTATTTCTGGCATCCAAACATCTTTTAAAAAGTTGGAGTGCGGTGGACCAATAAACGAATCGAAGTTATATAAACAGTATGTTGGAAAGGGTTACATTTTAAACAGATGAAAACAAGCTATACATAAAAATCTCTTCAAAACATCAAAGTACTTAATATTTGCTATAAGTGATTAAAATAAATTAAAAAGGCAAAAAATAACTTTATTTATTCACATTCGACATGTTTCATTGCCTCCGACGACAACATTCTCAAGAAATAAAATTATACAATATTTTCGCAAAAAAAATTTTAATTGAAAAACTGGTAAACAAAAATTATGCGGACACAAGCATAATAAAATTAACTACAATATTAAAAATTAAAAATGGATATTTGTGAACGTGAATTATTTTATATTATTGTTTCATGATTCTGTATAACACCTCTTTCCAAATTTTAGGAAGCTCCATGGAGACTGAATCATTGCACATATTTTTATTTTTTAATATTGAAGTTAATTTCATTATGCTTGTGTTCGCGTGATTTTTGTTTTTGTTTACTAGTTTTTCAATTTAAAATTTTTTGCGAAAATATTGTATCATTTTATTTCTTGAGAATGTTGCCGTCGAATGCAATGAAACATGTCGAATGTGAATAAATAAAGGTATTTTTTGCCTTTTAAATTTATTTTTATCACTTATAGCAAATATTAAGTAAATAAGATAAAAAGATGTTGATAATTTGTCCTACTTTATAAATATAATTAATCTTTGAACAGTCCTCAAACTTTAAATTACAGAAAATTTTTACTTGATTCTTTCCTTAGTAAAAATAAATGTTTCGCCATTTTTCTTTTAAATCACTGCATGGGTGAAAATAAAATATTCTTAAATCCATTGACTCATCCATGGTTTAATACAAATTTAACAGGAAGTTACTAACAATGAACTTGTACCCTTTACAAAACAAGTTCTGCATAAACAAACAGGCAATATGATTTTCTGCTGAAAAGTTTTCCTAACTTACCCTTATGAATGTTTCATTTAAGTTCATTCTTAAGCGGAGACAATGTTGCAGTGTGATATTTTGATTTTTATTGTCAATGCAACTTTGCTTTTTAAATATATTATTATGAGTCGATTGAGGAGTTATGTATTGTTTTATTTAGATTTTAACAAACTTTCCAGAACTTCGTACATCTAAATAAAATCATCGGACTTACACTGAGAGCATTGAAATTACTATCCAAATAATTTAATTAAGCCAGAACGATAAAAGACAGAGGTGTGGATAGATAGATCGTCAAAGCGATTTCATAACTATTTTTAAAGTACCATACAGGGATTTAAAAACAATATTTTTTATTTGTTGATTTATAAGACAAGTGGGACTACTGAAAAGTAGAGTGTTGTGTCACCACCAAGATGTCATTACACTGAGTAATAATTTTCCATTCACATGCAACAAGAAAAATCTATTAAACAGTTTTCTCATCCCCCCCCCCCTTTCAATTCGTTAAATTCTATTACAATTCAGCGCCTCCTACAAGGTGTGGCGGTTAATAATTTTAATTTTTTTCATAGAAAAAAAACGCGTATAATTTTGGAGAAGAGTAAAAAATGGTTTATTCAAAGTACGCACCATCCCTAGCTACACATTTTCCCTATATCTCTGGTGAGTTGCGGTTGTCCTCCCCCCCCCAAAAAAACCGTGTATCTTTCGAGGTGATCCAATAATGAAGTAATTTTTCGACATCTGCGTAATTATTGAAGTGTTTCATGAAAAATGCGTGAGACATAGAAGAAAACAAGTGGTATTCGGAAGGGGCCAAGTCCGGTGAGTAAGGCGGGTAGGCAAGAGTTCCCAGCCAAGTGTAGAAATGGTTTTTCTGACCATTTTCGCTGTGTGGGATGGGGCGTTGTTGTGCAGCAAAATAACGTTTCCATGTCTTGTAACCCATCCTGGTTTCTTTTTAATCAATGTATGGTTCAAACTGATCATTTGTTGTCGGTAGCGAATGATGTTAACTGTTTCACCTGCTTTCAGAAGCTCATGGTACACGGCACCCTACTGATACCACCAAATGCACCGTATTGTCTTCTTTCCAAAGCGATTTGGTCTTGCGATCAACGTTGGTGGCTGTCGCGTGATTTTCTGTGTTTTGGGTTCTCTAAATATATCTATTTTTCGTCCCCAGTCCCGATCCGATGCAAAAAAGTCTTTTTTTCATGCCGAGAAACAAAACTTACCCGTTTTCCGCTTTTCCACCTTCCTGCTGTTCAGGAGATGTGGTCCTACCCATTTACCTGCCTGCTGAATCTTTCCCATGGCATGCAGAGGATCACGAAGGTTTCGGCGATCAACATCTAACCTCTTTGCAGTTCTTTGTTGAGTTTGAGTATCGTCTTCGTTCAACAATGCTTGCAGTTCGGCATCTTTAAACTTTTTCTGTTGACCAGAGCGTTTTTTTTCCTTTTCAAATTGAAACCACCACTTTTTTAAAATCGTCTAATCTAAATCAATGCACATAAGCGTCTTTGCGTTGGTACATTGTCACCGTAAGTTTCCACACGTATGCGATATCTTTCTCTCGCGTTTTTCTTTTGATTGAACAAAAATCTGTCTGTCAAAACTGATAAATTAGTACATTTTGACAGATAGTTGTAATGGAGGAATATTATAGCGGAGAGAAAACAGTGTTCTATAAAAAGGGGATTGCTTTCCTAATTCTACCCTAAATCACCGAAAATCACATTGAAATGAACAGGTGTTTTGCTCGTATTAGCTGTGATCCTGTTTTCTATCTCGTAAAAAAGCATGAAAATCTTAAACACTTACCAGTTCAATATATTTGTTTTTAATTTAAAAAAATGCCTATTTATTTTATTGCAAAAATCATAATTTCATGTCTTTTTTAAACGAAATATATATTTAAAAAATTTAGAGATAAAAAATAAAAATGATATATGAAAATATAAATTTATGTATTTCTGCTTTAAAGTTGGCTTTTTGTATGCACGCGTCCGGATGGGATGACAGCTTTCATTACGTACCTTGCATTTTCCATCCAGTCGACTTTTGCAAAAAGGTTCTAATATTTCAACTGTATTCCGATATATCCGTATCGAAAATCCGAAGAATTACCTGATTCACTCACAGAAATTTCACAATCATTGAAATCAGCATTTTCGGAATCACTGCTCTCAATATCATCCATTTGCAGCCAATACAGAAAGTTTCCATGCAAAATTAGAATTCAGCGTCGGAATATTGATATAAAAATTATATGGAACTCGGTTACCTGAAACAAAAAAGACAAATTTATGCACATAAAATAATTCTAAACAGTCTTCTTCACACAAACGTCAGCAAACGTGACAAACTACTTCGAAAACTAGCACGGGCTTCGCGTAGAATTCAAAAGCCAGATAACAGCAAAACATGTTTGTGGATGACGAATAATGCCATTTATGAGGAAAATTGTCAACTAGATTGAAATAGGCCTGATAAACGCAAATATAAGACTAGAAAATGCATTTTAACCATGTCGTCTTCTGAGATGTGCTCGTATAAACGACGAGTTCGACTATACAGGGTGTTTCATAAAAGATGGGCAAAATTTTAAGAGGTGATAATACACATCAAAACAAACAACTTTCATCAAAGAATGCATTGTCTGAATTAAAACGCAAATATACTAGAGGGCGCCAAAGGTGATGTTTTTATACGATTCAAAAACATAGTATTAAGTGACAAAATAAAGGTGGGAAACCGCTCTCCATACAATCGTTGAGCCTCTGAGCCATTACCTTTGCAGTTTCGTAGATAAAATGCATATCAGCTTTTTCCCTATTGTGAAGGGTAGCATCTTACGATACGTTCCTACCGGGATTGACAGTTGCACACTCGGATCAGCGTCTTTTATGTATTAATCGAGGTGAAATTTTGCATGCACGTTCTTCTTCTTCCCCTATCATATTTACATGCTATTAGTGTCGTTCTTCTCCCGATAACTAGCTACTGGAATGGAGGTTTAACGTTTGTATGGAGCAAATTTCCAAATGCGCCAGGACCTTTGCGTTTTATTTCCGACCATGCATTCTTTGATAAAAGTTGTTTGGTTTTATGTGTACTATCAACTCTTAAAGTTTTGCCCATCTTTTATGAAGCACCCTGTATAATTAATGTTTATAGTGCTTCTTTATGTGCATAATAGTTTTTTCAAAGATGAATTGCCAAACATGGAAGACCAGAAAGTGATAGTCTACTGAAAATGAGGTGTTGAGAACCAGAGTGGATTATCCCATATTTTTGTGAAAAATGAGTTTGAAGCGCCAATTTTCATTGCCTCTGAAAGAACTTTGTTTAGCAATATTCTGTTCACTCTTTCTAAATTCATCTATGCATTCCTGAAATCGACAAATCGACTCCGATATGAACTGAACGGCATTGCGATCTGCGTAGGAACAAAAAATTTGCATTCAGCATTGGTCAAGCGTCGATTTCTTAGATGTCGTGCCATCTATTGGTTGCATACTGAATTTTATTAAATTCGAAACTATTTAAGTGATATAGATAGTTTAACAGTTTGTCTAACGTATCTTGTATATACTCAAGTTGCTAGTGCAAAAGTGAATCGTGTATCTTGGTGACTCCGGTATTTCACCATATGCTTCCTAAAGAAGCTTTGTCTCTTATGGCCATCTTCAAAACTGATCTAAAAGAGTTTGAAAAAAAAATTTTTTTTTCAAATTTTGGAAAGCATTTTTCTCGAAATCACAGCTGGCCAGGTGGGTCCACTTTGGTTCTCAACCACACAAATCTAATGCGATTTTAAATAAACGGTCAAGTGCGAGTATTACTCGCGCTCAGAGGGTTCAGTACAATAAATATATGAATTATTAATTGTATTATTTAAAAAAAATCGTTGCTAAAAGAATAATAAGAATTTGTAAAAAACTATACACTGTAGGGTTGGGTATAGCTGTATATACTAGAGAAGTATGAATGGGTATAGCATAAAAATTCAAACAGATAGGAAGCCTAAACAATATCAAATATTGCTATTCTGTATAACTCTTTTATTTAATCTTATCCTAATCTGATTATGAAGAACCTAATTTGGTACTGACAATAAAAGTAGTGCATAATTAAACTCCATTTGGCATTTCATAAAACTAAATTCAGCTTAGTAATAATCTGTTTCTTTTTACAGTATAGCTAAAACGAAACCTTTGCTCAAAGTTTAAACTTGGCATTGTGCTAAGCGCGCTTCGAAAGGACGTCGCAGAGTTGCAACGCTTCCTTGGTCCGTGCCGTGTTTTTACAGATAGGTTTTTAATTAACTTTTAAAGACACGGGAGGCGTATTGAGAGATCCATTCAATGCAAACTAGTCCCGAATCCCATACTATTTATGTGATTAATTCTAATTAAATTAGTCTGTTTCAGACAATTTGACGTTCATTGCTTTTATACTGCTACTGGGCATTGCATCACACAAATAAATCGTTAAAGTTGTTATCTAGGCTTTAAAAGCCAATGGTACATATATAACGCCGACCCTGTCATTATGTATATCTTCAAACTGCCCGTGTCTTTAAGGGTTAATATCTCAGCTAATTACCGACGATTTCTTTCGAAAACCATTATCAACAATGTTTTTATACTTCTGCTACGAAAGGTACCAACAGCGCTCCTCAACACTTTTGCTGAATGTCCGCAAATCGAAATTTGTGTGCAACGGAAAAATGCGCGTAAAAAAAAAAAAAAAAAAAAAAACTATGTGATCTAGGGTAATCGCTGTAGTTTTCCTGCAAGGGTTAAATTAAAGTCTACTACCTCTAATTTTTTCATAATTTTAGCTTCAGTAGATTCGGAAATAGAAAGGGGATCATATTTTTACGCTTCATTTTCGACGATATCTCTGAAATTATAATACCTAAAATTAAAAGAAATGTATTTTTGAGTTCAGCGTTAAGAAAGATTTCACACGATACCTCACACAATATACAAAGAAAAGATATTTTTTTCAAGTAACATAATTAGGCCCTTTACGTTTTTCCTTAATATAATTGTGAATGTTTAATAATCTGTAAATATGTGGGTCAATAGTCTTTATTACTTTCCCCAGTTTGAACTTTTCACGTTCCATAGTTTACGAGTAAAATGGCTGTGACAGACACAGGCGTGATCTCATAATGGTTCCGTTTTTACTTTTTAAGAACGGAACCCTAAAAATTGTCTTTATTTCAATGGGGGGAATGTTTGAAACCCTATTTTCAGCAGTATAACCAATATTTCATTTTTTGGAAAGGGGGGGGGGGGGGTTGTTACGTGAAGTAATGGAAATGGGCAGAATTTTTCCATGATTAAATTAAAAATCGCTGTTTTTTTTTTTTTTTTGCCTTTTTGCGTGTGTGGTTATAGCCCCTTAACCCATACGGGACCATGGGTGCATATATGGCCCTTTAAAAAGATCATACAGTATTTCTTTTTGGCACCAGTAAAAAAAAAAAAGTAATATTTGTTTTCTTTAATTAGTACATTTTCGTGATTATTTAAGTAAAGACAACTTTTTTTTTAAAGTGATGTTGACCGAATAAAATTTGTGTAAAAGCCACCGGTCCCGAAGATGTTAAGAAGCCTTCCTGGCTGAGCCTCTACTTCCTTTTATTACGCTCCTGCTTTCCTTATTACATCCTTGTTTCTTCAGATTTTAAAATAAAGGATTTCTAGATTCACCAAACTATTAAAATTTATAGAAAAACACAAATAAATATACCATTATTACTTAAAGATGCGTAAACACAATATAAAAACATTTAAAATACATTAAAGTCCTTTAAAATCAAAACGTTTTCAACCGAACTTACTCGGTCATCATCAGTCACCTTTAAGTAATGATGATACATTTATTTGTATTTTTTCTATAAATTTTAATTATTAATCAAGACGAATTTAGCACTGAAATTTTAGCTTTTTATCAAACTCTTAGTCATATATTTTAACAGACGCAAATTGCCAAAAAAAAAAAAAAAAAAAAAAAGAATAAATTATTATAAAACTTTGTTCTGTTGTATATCCTGTTGGGGGAACATGATACCCATTGACGTGAAATATTTCAGATATCACGGAACACCTGTTTATATAAAGAAGAAAAAACGGAATAAATGGAAGAGCTGCAAGGTTACGTGAGTAAAGAACCGATTTAATTCCAACTTTGTATTCCGCACAGGTATATGAAGCAAAATAAACAATTGCCCTTCTTTTTTCGAATACCAACACATTGTTAATTTCTTTTAAAGCGGGATGATTCAATCGAAACTAATTGGTTTTGAATTAGTGATGTCTCAATTACCTATTTCAACATTGACCATATGAGTGTGCTTTGTTATTTATAATCACTGCAATGATATTTAGAACAAATGTGTGCATAACAGTAAAGTTCTTTTGAAAACTATCGTGTATCTTTTACTAGAAATAATACAGAATAAAAGAAAAAAAAGTTTGAACTTACTCACAGTGTCTTATAGAAAGCTATATGTACTATTAAATTCTTTTATCAAAAGCAATACTAATCAAGTAATAATGACGAATTTTCTGAAATACGTTCCTCATGATATGAATTGTGCGAAATGCATAATTTATAATACGGAATGCATTATGCATAAATAACTTTTTGACCGATGAAGTGGCCTTCTTGTAACTTGATCACAGTCTTGATCTTGGGCTTTACGAAATGACCTTTTTACGTGCGTTCGTAATTATATAAATAAGTAGCACCTATAGTCGTCGTTCAGTCCGCCCGTCCGTCTGTCTGTCCGCATATAACAGAGCAAAAACTACCCAACCGAATGGTCTGAAATTTTAAATATATATATTTTGCAAAATTTTGTCGAGCCATTTCAAATTTTATGAAAATCGGATTAATAGTTTAATTACAGGGGCAGTCAAAAGTTTTCCGTTCCATTACGGTCAATGGAAAAAAAATTATTTCAAATGCATTTTAATGATGTTACAGTTTTTCGAACAGAATGAAATTGATATGCGCATATGAAGTGCACTAAAATATATATTCAGTACAATATGCGGTGCAAAAAATATTTCAAAAACTAGTTACAGTACGAACGCACCTCATTTGCCACGTTTGACGTGCAATTTCAGACTTGTTTCATTTTTAGACTTATTTGCCGTATCACGTGCACTCCCTTTTTTTTTTTTTTTTTTTTTTTTTTTTTTTTTTTTTTTTTTTAAAGACAAAAAAAAAAAAACTTTTATTAGATATGTAGTAAAAAACAATATAAAAAACTATAATATCTAGTACTGGAAAAGTATAATAACTAGCTAATCTCAATCAATCCCCAAACATTATATTTTTCTTTTGTAAATAAATAGCATTCCCATTAATGTAGAAATTTCAATACTTAAGTTTAGGGTTGAACGTTAGTTGCTGTGAAAAAAGAATAAGAAATTTTTAACACCACTATTTCTAATACATTAACCACTTTGGTTGATTTCTATTGGAAATGTTGCAGAAAAGTACCACAAAGATTTTTGTTTGGAAAGTGGTATTGAAAATTTTTGTTACCTTTGCTTAACAAACATTCATCCCTTCTTATGATCATCCTTTTTTTCTTAATTTATTAATCTTTCATTCGTATAACGGACGTATAACGCGCACCTGTAAAATTAGATCAATTTTCTGGTATCGAAATTGCGCGTTGTACGTTGGAATCAGGGATGAAAGCGCTGCATCACAAATGTCTAATTGTAACCACTAAAGTTTAATATATTCTTTGATTATTAAATCTCCAAAATCTTGTCATTAAATAAGACGAGAAATACTATTAAAATTTAGTGGTACCAATCGGTCATTTGGGGCGCAGCGTTTACATTTCTGCGGAATATGCGGTATATTGTACTTTGCATTGCTTGCATTTTTTTACAATTTGTACTATAAAAAAAGGTAAAAATGCTTACTGGATTCGATTTCTGTGACTTTTGCTTCTACATAAAAATAAAAAAGTCGACGAGTTATCTCAGAGCACTTAAATTTCATTTTTTAATTTTTTTTCGATTTCATGGACCATTAGAAGCTTTGAAATATTTTTTTTCAAAGGTAAACATAGAAATAGGTATATATTTTTTTTTCAAAGGTAAACCATAGAAATAGGTCTTAAAATTTAGAATTTTACAAAAAGAACCAACCGTACTGTTCGTTTTCGAAAGCCGCGCCTAGCACTCTGGGACGATTTTACTATCCAAAGGAGTGGTACGCTGAGCTGGGTATTTTTTGAAGTTGTTCACTTGTTGGTTCTCACTAAGACTGGCATTCAGCCAAACGCAGCTAAACAAACACCGCTCACCTCCTGGCTCACCCCTATCTATATTATAAAGGACAAACATATCTGTGCGTAACGCATACGTCATTTTGCAAATGGCAACACTTTGAAATTTGAAATAAAATTTTGGTTTTGTAATTTTCTCTACTTCAAATTTTTATACTTTTAAACATCGCACATTTTAAATTTTTACACCACCGTATAACGAAAAAAATGCTCTTTTAAATGCAATTTGTTTGAAAGCTGTATCTCACTTTAATTTTAAGATATTAATTTTTTTGTAGTTTTTATTACTTTTTTTGTAATCGTGGCAGCTGAAGTACTCCATTTCTGTTGAAAGTAAAGCGGGAAAAATGAAAATAGTAGATTTCTGTATCTTTTTGTTGCCATTTTCTCATAAAAACCGAAAAAAATTGAAATTAAAATACTTGCTATGTCAAGAATATCGTCTGTTATAAAACCCAGTGAGTTTTGTTTTTATTTCCTTTTTATTTATCAATTAAATGATTTTGTCGTGCCGGCTCCATTGCGAAATATTAATAAACAATTTGCACATAAAAAAAAGTTCAGAATTTCTCTCCCGCTAATTTTCTACAAGAAATTAAAGCTTCATCAGTAAATAAATAAAAGAATAATATATAAAAAGCACGAATTTAACATATGTGTAATCGAACAATTTAAATTTTTAGAGCCGAATTGGTAAAAATATGTGCTTTTAAGTGTAATTAGTATGAAATAGAGTTGCTAGGCAACTGTTAAAGTAAAAGAGAAAAAATAATCTATATATTGAAACTCAAGATAGCTTTTTCAGAGATCTTCCTTGAACTTTCTACTGTACCAATTTTGCTAATAATTCTTTTTTAAAATGAAAGCTGTTCATTTGTAGATGTCCTCGCACTAGCTATTTTTCTAAATATTTTCACTTTTATATTTTTAATTTAATTTGAAAAGATTTTTTGAAATTTCATCAAAATGGTAGCAATCGCATTATTTCCACTGTTGCAGAAAAAAAAGAAATATTGGGGTTTATTTATTCTTATTGATACCATTTACTCATTAGAATTAAAAATAACTTTATTTTAAGTCTGAACAGAAAATGACGTCACTATTTAAAAAACATTTTCGCTCATAAAGCTAATGTTACAATATATTTTCATTCGGCTGATACCGAATTTGAGACACCTGGCGTAATGCTTCAGTATGTGCCATATTTAAAAGAAAACAATCCTTTGATAAAACTATACATTTTTACACGAATACGTCTAAAAGACATCAGTTTCTGGAATTTGTACTTCGCGGTACTGAAATTAAACCGTCAAGCCAAAAGAATACATTTTCACATCCAAAGTTTTAGCTGACAAACGGAACTTCACGTTTGAAAATCTATCTATATTATAAAGAAAAAAATTGTCCGTGCGTAAGGCTGGCGTCATTTTGAGAATGGCAACGCTTGACAATTAAATGTCGGTTTTGCAATTTTTGCTACTGCAATTTTTTGAATTTCTAAACATCGGGCATCTTCAATTTTTACATCCGTTATATAGGGAAAAAAATCTACTTTCAAATGCAATTTGCTTGAAAACTTTATCTTAATTGATTTATTGATTATGTCTTTTTAAATAATTTTCAAGCATAATGTCTTTTAATCTATATCCATTGCGTACAGGCTCCATTACGAAATAAGCCATTTGCACTTAAAATAATATAAATAATTCAGCATTTGTTCCTGACTAATTTTTTATAGCAAAATTAAAACTTCATCAATCTGTTATATTAAAAAGTGACTGTCCGTTTGTATTTCACAGCTGTTCCTCCTAGAATATGGAATGTTGGGTGGTTAAATTAACGCCAGTTATCCGCATGGGTCCGAGGATGTTAAAAATGGTCGTAGAATTTTAAAATTTGATTAGTTTTCGAGATATAATATTTTTAATGACATTTCTGTAATGATGGAAATTAAAACTGCTCCATTTTTGTGGATAAAAGAGAGAAAAGGGAAAATGACAAGGATTATTAGGTATCACTGTTTGAAATCATTTTATATTAAAATTAACGTATATTTGAATAAATAGTGAAACAAATATTGTAGTTTCAAAGAAAATTTCACGAGATACGAACTCACACATATTCAAGTTCAGGAATCCGTTTATTTTAGAAACACAAATTCGACTCTCGACTGGAACATTGAGATAAATTCTGTTGACGTCAAAAGAAAAAAAAAAAACATTGTACGTTATTTTCATTTAATTTAAAGTCGTAAAGTAGATTTTCAGCTATTGCCTTAAGATGGCTAATAAAACATTTCAGAAGCGGACATTAAAAATTAAATGTTTTAGCGAGAAAAAAAATAATTCCTTAAGTATTTATTTTCATTCATAAATATAAAATGCTTCTGAATAAATTCGTCCAAACAAATTCATTTTTGTATAAGTTGACCCAAATGACATCATTTCTACCAACTCCGAAATTCGAAGCAAAATCTTGGAAGAGCGAAAAGCTCTAGGCAAATAAAGTTATAGTATATGTGCATTTTTATTGGGAAAGTTTTGACTTAAATTGTAAATATAACTTATTATTTGAAATATTGTATTTAATAAAATTAATAATGTAATGGTAACTAAATTTACAATAAATTTGAGATTTCATTTTTCGCAAAAAGATCGATTGTCTCATGCAATTCAAAAGCAACACAACGGGTTGCTACGCAACTAGTTTTGATAAAATCAAAGAAGACCTGACGCATGCGCAAAAGGACGGAGGGTTTTGCTATCCGAAAACAAATACCGTATTTACTCGTGTATAACGCGCGCTTTATTTTCAAAAATGTAGGGCAAAAACCCCGGATGCTCGTTATACACGGAATAATTTTTTACTGCTGGAAATTTATTACTGGAAAAATACTATTTAATAGAAGCATTGCTGCATCTTTATTTCACTCCTTGCGCTTTTTTATACTATCACGCTAGTAACATCATTTAAATGCTAATTAGCAATTTTCATTATCGCTACCACTGTTATTCTCATCTTCACTGGCACAGTCAGTATCCTTGTAAATTACATCGTCTTCAGTTCCATCCATATGAGTGGAAATTCCAGTCATTTTGAAGCTCTTTATTATCATCTCGGTTTAAATGGATTCCCAAGCTTCACATATCCACTCACATACAGTTGAGAAAGAGACACGCTTCATTCTTTCACTTGGAGTGAAGTTGTGATCTGTTGTTGTCATCCACCGACTGTAGGCATGCTGAAATGCAACCTTAAATGCTCGGTCGATGACAACATCTAAGGGCTGCAGCACTTTCGTCATCCCTTCTAGAATCACATCCAAATCACTTGAGAGACGAATTTTTGCTTTTACTCCAGGTGTCGCGTGTAGTCCACGGAAGCTTTCCAGAACCAGCATCGATGGCGGACGTAAAGCACCTAGCCGAAGTTCTCACACAACGTTAATCCAATCTTTCATGGTGTGCGTTATATACGAGATTAAAAAATTAGCCATTTTTTCTTGTAAAGTATGGGGTGCGCGTTATACACGCATGCGCAGTATACACGATTAAATACGGTAGCACTTGGCTATTTTTAAATGATGCTTGTTATGCTGAATAAATTTTGGTTTTGATCACTCAACAGAGTATTGCTAATATGTTATACTTTTTGCGGCGAGCATCATAGCTGAAAAAAAAGTTGCTAGAAATGTACTACATTTTGTATTTGAGGTTATATTTATATAGACTATATAGCCATTAATCACCGGACACTTTAAATTTTAGACATTTTGTCGAATATTTAAAGATATACTTGTCGGAATCTTCTGGAACTTCAGGATTATAAAGAATATGTTTGACCTCATATTTATCACGTCGATTTGATAAGGAGGACAATTATGAGGCCAATAAAATATCAAAGAATTATAATAATATTTCGGATCACCTTGTAAAATAAAATGCCTGAAGTGATCTATCGCTACAACGTACAAATATGTGGATATTATACAATACTCGTATGCGTATTCATTTGTGTAGGAATATTCATGGAAATATAGCAATTTGTTTTAAACGTTCAAAAAATTCTTGCGTGTTTTTTTGCTTATATCATGCAGGATTTTCAACCAAATGTAACTCCAGTTTCAGAAAATTTGTCTAAATTTAGTGGAAGCAATATAGTGCAATTGGAATATAAACATATCAATCATTTTATGAAATATGCGCAGTTGTATGAAATATTTTTTTTATTTTCGCATGTGCAAACGTTAATAAAGATTTTATTTTAATGATTTAATAGTAAACTCAATGGAGCAACTCATATAAAAAAGCCAGTCAAATATTACGAAAATTCATAAGATATCGGCGATAGAGTAAACTGATTTTTAATTTCTCTAAAAAAGAAGCTTAATGATAAAGGATTTTCCGCAAATTGTCATTTTTATTTGTGTAACTGACTTTCATTAAAGGAGTTAGTATTTAGTGATTGTCAATGAGTAGATTTAAATCAAATGTTTCGAATTTGATACTTCTTTTTTTCTCAGAATAGGGTCGTTCAGGTGGTTTTCTAAGAAGAACTAAAGAATCAATTAAATGAAAAATTAAAAAATATATATATATATATATATATATATATATAATGTGGCGTATCTAGACTTATCATTTCGGAGGGGGCTGAGGTAGAGTAAAAAATTTAAGAGGGAATTACAAAAAATGGGGAAAATTCCGCTTTAAACAGGTTTCTATCATAGCCGGCAACACATCTATTATACAATTAAACCTGCTAAGATGGAGTCGCATGGGACTCGGAAAAATATCGTTTTAGGCTGGTTTTCGTCTTTACAAGTATAATTTCATGGTTATACCACATTTTTTAAAGCGGAATACTGAAAATTATCTACTAAAAGGTATCTCAATAAATAGTAAATAAAATCGAAGTAAACAGAAAATTTAAAATTATTTAAGAGCGTTCTCACTCAACACCCCCTCCCCACCTCGTTCAATACGTTCTAGAACTCATTTTGGAGCATACATGCATGACATTTGCAATACTTATGTACTGAATAGCGTTTTTCATTTTCTCATAACTGAGATACATTTCTAATAGCAGCTCCCTGATGATGATTTTTCCGAGTCATCACACTGCAAATAGAAGCGTCTTAAATTTAGACACATATGTGACTGAAAAAGAATTTTAGACACTTAAGTGTCTTAATCTGAAAATTAAGACACTATAGATGTCTTAATTTAAGATACATAAGCGTCTTACTATGACCATGGTGTAAACGAACTGAGAATAATGTCTAAAATATCCGCAAACGTCTTATTTTAAGACACTTTATTGCTTTAAACGTGTCTTAATTTAAGATGTTTTGATTCTTCCGACGCAATAACCACCAGGGGGCACTAGCACTCCCAGTTGCGCATGCGTTTTAGATGTCTTCGTTCGAAGTGGTATACGTTGTAATTCAAACAAAGTTTGTTTTTATGTACGCGTGTATTTTAATTCGTTTTTTGCGAAATGTGAAGTACTGTGATTTTAATTCGTATTAACTTGGAGTATTTATTTATTGAATACATACATCTGACGTGTGTGCTCGACATCAAATGTCTCTTAGAAGCTGTCGTCGATACAAGGGCGGGATAGACACAGAACAGAAGTAGACGGCGGTTGAAGATTACACCCGGAAATTCTACAAAGCGTGTGCAATGGGCTTAGTGTTAACTCGTATCAATTTATATCAATAATATTGTGTTATTCATCTTCGTCCTGTCGAAACTGGCAAAAAAAAAGAAACTTTTGTCTGGCGGGTCCTGTTTTTAGGATGAAACATCTCATTCTTTAAATAGGGCTAGTCGGATGTATTATGGGATTACCTTTTAAACTGATGAAAGTCTTTCTCCCTCACTGTGGTTGTGGTAGTTTTTAAAATTTCAAATCGAGGAATATTTCTTACCTCTTGCAGCAACTCAAGTAAGTTTCTTTATAGTAGTAAAATTAGTGTATTTTATGATTTTACTTATTGTACTAAACAAAATCCTGCATGAAATGTAATTAGTTTTGAATCTGTTCGCAAAAAACCCCACTAATTCTAGAAGTATATATTTTTAAACTTATGACGTTCTTTTTTATTACGAATTATATATTCAATGTCAGTTCTTAGTTTCAATCTTTCAATGGATAATTTTTATCTCGCAGTAAATGACGGCCACAAGGAAGTAAAGAAAAAAAAAAACTTTGAAAGATGACCTAATGCTTTCTTACTTCCTGGCATAAAACCGCAGATTAAAAAAAGATAAATAAAGTAAATGAGACTGGTCTATTATATGAACCTGCCTGTAAAAATATACATATGTATTTGATTTGCAATCAACTCTAATACTGATTTTTTTATTATTTTTAATAAAAAAGTAATTTGAAATTTATAATGGGAAAAAGTAAAAACCTCTAACTAGATTTCGTATTTAAAATTGTGGTAACTTTATTTATATGCACTTATACGAAAAATACAAAAATGACAGATGTTACTGTATATATTTAAGACGAAAGAAGTTTGGAAATCATAAGTTATTTTTTCCTCATGTTTTTAATATAGAATATGTACTTATTTGTTTTTATTGATAGTTGAATAGCTTTTGTGAGTACCCTCTGATCTACATAAAAACTTGTCCATGTGGAAATATAAATTTTTTAAAAACATAATTTTTAAATAAGTATTTTCATTTTTTTTTTGGGGGGGGGAGGGGGGGGGGATTTTGCATGAATTTTTGTAAAGCTGATATCTTAAATCTTGCACTGATTATAATGAAAGTTTTGAACTTTTAGAGTAGGACAAGTTTAAAAACGCAAAATATATTTAACAAAATACCAAAGTCATTTTTTCCCCAATGTTATTAAAGTAGAATATTTATTTATTTATTTTCATTATTCATAGTTAAATGGCTGTTGTGATTATCAAGTGATGTATATGTAAAATTGCCTATGTGGCAATATATTTTTTTATATTTTAATTTTTTTGGGGGTGGGGGGTGGGGGGGGGATTTTTGCAATTTTCGTACATCTGATATTTTAAATCTTTTTCCACATTCAACCGAGTATAATAAATATTTTGAACTTTTAGAGTAGGACAAGATTATAAAATATATATATATATTTATCTATGTACCTTAAAAGCCCTTAATAGCGAACACTTCGGGACCGCGGAATTTGTCCGATAATTGGAGATGTCTACTTTTTTGAGGTAAAAATATACAAATATGTATGTCTGCTGATTAAAAAAGTATTCGTTAAATAGAGGTGTTCGCTATTCGAGAATCTCCATTAACCTCCACAACGGATACTCCCGAATACCGGACATCTCAATTTAGACAACTATAATGCAGGGTTGCGTTTTTTGCAAAAGTACTTCTTGATTAAAGGAAGGGCAAACTGGGAAGTGCCCCGTCCCCTTACGACTGTAGTGCCCCCAAATTTGATGTGCAATATTTGTAAAGCTTATATTTTAAATCTGTTTCGAAATTGTACTGATTATAATCAATATTTTGAACTTTTAAAGTAAAATAAGGTTAAAAACAAAATAAATTTTAAAAAATCTAATATTTAGATAAATATTTTTTGTTTTTTAATCTTGTTCTACTCCTGAAGTTCACGATATTGATTATAATCAGTACAATGTCGTAAAAGATTTAAATTATCAACGTAACGAAAATTGTATACCAAAACTGAGAGCACCAAAAAAAATCAGGCTGTATTGGGGGGGGGGGGGGGGGGCAGGACCACAGCCAAATATTTTTCCAGGATTCAACGTGGTCAAACATGGCTACGTATGATGCTTACAAAAAAATGAATGCGATTCAGACGTTTGAAGTGTCTGAAATTCAGACGCAAAAAGTGTCTGAAAAAATTCAGACATTTTAAAATGTCTGAAAATTGAACACTCCATTTCAGACACTTAAGTGTCTGAATTTCAGACATTTTAATTTAGAGTGCACCGAACTTTCTATCCAATTTTTCGGCTGAACCTTAACCGGAACTGAGATATTAATGTTTTTCAGGAACTGTAAAAATATGTTTTAATAACTGCACGAAGCGGAGTGATATTTAACATAATTTTACGAAGCGGAACAATATTTGTCATAATTTCACGAACCTGAATATCGTTCCTGTTTGCTCCGGTACATTCGAGCATAGCGTACTAGTTTCTTATTTGAATGATGTAATGGCACAACCACGATGATGAAATAAAATAAAGAATATAAAACAAAAGAATAATTAAATTCCGTAATTCGTATAACATTTTAGACTTTTTTTTTTCAACGCCTGAGAGCATCTTTCGTTTCATAACTGTCTCTAATGAAATCTACTTTTAACTCTTTTCCATTTCCATTATTCAAGACGAAGCAAGGTTGGCACGCATCTGGCATCTCCGTATTCTGTTACAGGAAAAAAAAATGGCTTTTTTTTTTCGTTCTTTCGTCACCTATTCAGCTTTTTTAAAACTAAAACAGCGAATAGACACTCGGGAATGGAAAAAAAAAGGTCTTTAACCGACACTTCCGTTGTCCACAGCGAGATTGAATAGATTTTATGAAAGAGTGGCGTGTGGGATTCCAGAAATGGAATCGGATATCCTCATCTCGGCGAGTTACCCTTTGATGGACAAGAATTGACCTTCACCGATGATGATGGTTTTTGATGGAATGAATTGAAGACAATAGAGTAGTTTGTGAAAAGATGCAGAGAAAGCTTTTTTTTTCTTTTTTATTCTAGGGGGTGTTTCAGATACACCAGTATTTTTCAATCGGTGTGTCGAGGAGGTGTGATTCTCAAGTGTGCCGTGAGAATCCCGCAGGTTTGCTACAACTAATCACGTGAAAATTTAGTTTTTCGAATTTTTAATGCAATCTACGTTAAGATTTCCTTTACAATTTCATTTATTTTATTATTGGAGAAAGTGAACGTCCCCATTCTTTGGTTTTAACCTATATCGTTAACCCCTTCGACATCGAAACGAGCATCCTTTACAGAATTTTTAATCATTTATAACCGTTTTTTTTTAATAGAAATTTTTACCTAACTTAATCGCAGAAATGCTTTGTTTAAATAAGTCGAAAATTTCAATTAAATATTACTGGTAGAAATAGCCAAGGATTCTCAGCACTTTATATGCGTTGCGCATACGCGATGCTCGTCGCGAAGCGGTTAATTATGCGAATTGCTCCGGAACTCTACGGACGAGTTTTAGGGGGTTGTACAGCATAATAAAACAAGCAAGTTTTGTGTAGGAAATCACGGTCGTAATTCATTTATTGTCAAAAATACTGGATATCTTTTTCCAAACCAATTATAATTATTATTCATAATTTACAGATTGGCACGCAATGGCTTCTTAGACCGAAAAAATCTATTTATATATAAAGACCACCAAAATCATTGTTGTCAGTAGGGCTGTTTCTTTTCTTCCTTTCTTTCTTTCCCTTCTTTCTTTTTTCTTTATTATTTATTTAGAACTGTCAACTTTTATGCTTCTTGGTTAATGTTAAGATTTAAAAGAAAATTTTGACTTATTTAATCGCAGATTTTGTCGATTAAGTAAAGCAAAATTTATTTTTGAAATTTAGTGGTATGAAAAAAGCGTAAAAGTTAGCAGCTATGAAATGGCTTGATTGTTACAATTTTTTTTTTAATAGTAATATTCGCCTTATTTAATCTGTCATTAAATAAGGCGAATATTATTGTTTCAAAAAGTGGCAGTAAACAAGCAATTTGAATTAAAACAGAAGAAAAAAAAGGCCCGACTGGCAACACTGATCAAAATATCTGTAAAGGTATTTTGATGAAATTTTTAACGAACTTATTTTACTTTGTGTGAAATGCAATAATATCTCTAAAATTGTTGGATATGTTGAATATTTGGACAGTGAGATCCTACGTAATCTATTCAATATTACGTACGATATATGGAGCATCTAGTTCAGCGTTCTTTGGATTTCGAATTTAGATTATGGCTACTTCTGTCAAAAGTTAAGTCTTTGAAAATTTTTACATCTTTGTTTAAAATCTCGGAATGAAGTATGATAGCAACTTTTCGTTTTGTTTTCACACTTGAGTACACAACGTAAAGTCCTTATTTATTACAAAGTTAAGTCTGTTGCGAATTTCGTTAAGATATCTTCATTATCAATAAAGTTATGAACAAACATCCGGGTTCGGATTGAATTGAGACACCCTGTATTTCTGACGGAATTTGTATCTCTAACGGTTTACAACCTTAATTTCTTATACAAAATTTTGTTGTTGTTGTTATAGTGTGCTTTACCACACTTTCAAGTATGTTCTAGTATCTAGTATGGTCGTGGAGTCATGGAATATTCTAAATAAGAGGAGCTTTCAAAATAATAATAAAATAAAATAAATAAATAAATAATAATAAAAAAAACCAGTTATATTTTGCCCTAAGTTTTCAATCGTACAAAATTTTCTAAGTGATAATTTTCAATAGTCAGAACTTTATTACTTAACGTTTTAACACTACCCCCACTATTTTTTAACGATATTGTTGGACTGATCAAAGTTTAATAACAATTTACATATTCACTTAAATAATAATAATAAAAGTAACAATAATAATAAAAATGTACTTATGTTTGAAGATATATGAGTTTTTGCTTTTAAACATGATAATTTGAATTAATAATTTTATCAATCGTAATTTATTTTGAAATTTTATTCCCTTTTAGAATATCCAGTTTTTGAAAACTACAATATTCATTAATAAATAAAATTAAAAGCAACAATTATTGTTAACTTACTTTTGATAAATAAGAACTATTGAGCTTCTTTATCTATTATTCGTACCGAAATGCAGCATTTGGCAGAAAAAAAACTAGAAAACAGGAATTCTGCTTTTTCAGAATTTAGTGTCGCCTCCCGATGAAAAAAAAATATATGTATATATAAATAGTACAAAACATATTTCAATTTTAAGGCTTAAAGCACAAACTTTTATTTTATGTAAAATGACGTCATTCGCATCCGCTTAAGAATTCCACATTTACGACCCACTCTTAAACATCTACAGTAAAGCATGCATAGGATGTCACTATCTCAAAATAACACACAAATGCAGCAAAAAGATCCCGTCATTAAAGAAACTGGACAAAAAAACGGCTATCTAATGATTCATAGGCATTCATTTGTTTGTAACATTAATATAGACGACTTCCGTCGTGACGTCAGTCATGACGTTTTCGTTGGAAACTGACTCCAAACAAACGGTTGCTATGTTGTATTTTCTATTTTGTTTGTGTGTTGCAGTTATACCTTATATCTATATCTCACATCTAAGTGTTTTAATACTTGATATGTACTGGTAACATTTTCCACGATTTATATTTAAAAAGAAATGACGCATAGCAACCGTTTGTTTGGAGTCAGTTTCCAACCAAAACGTCATGACTGACGTCACACTAAAAGGGTCTACAGATACTTAAAATTAAATATAGTTTATAATAGCTCCATGTTTTATCATTCGTAGAAATTATTCGTTTATATTTTTTTTCAAAATAGCACCTACTTTAATTACATTTCCTTTCGGTTGTTATGAGAAATCGGCAACAAAAAGATATAAGGTCAGTCCGCCTAAATGTGATAATCCCTAAATGCGACAATGTTCGTTTACATAAAATCTTAATGCAAGAATCGTAAATAAATGCTATATAATGAAGCATACGAACTTCATAAACAAAACCCGAAACATTTTTTTGCATGTAAAACTTTTTTTTAAAGAAATTTCCAATCAAATACACATCGTTCATTTTACATCGCCCCCATGCTTCATAAATGCGACAAAAATTCCCGAAAGTGGCTCACGGTTTTTATTTTTTAACTTTGAAGATCAAATAACCATATAAACGTCAAGAGCTACATTGTCTGTTTCAGTTACCAGACCAGTTAAACTAAAGAAAAGGCGACCAGTTTCCGGTTTAGAATTTGAAGTTAACTACGCATTTAGGAAAGCTTCTTTTCAGCCTGTGCCTAATAGCGACATACATATTGTTGTAAATGCGGCGAAACATTTAGAAGATTAACGTAGAAGTTTGCATGGGATTTTGTATATATTGTGTTAAAATGATATTTAAATAAAATTTTATGTTTAATTAAGTTGTGTTGAGCCAGTGTAATCCTCCATTAATGTTTTTCTTTAACCAGTTGTTTAAATATGTGTTTAAGACGATCAAAAAAGAAAAATACGCTTCTTTAAAATTTCTAATAAAAAAAAGGTGTAAGAAACGCATTGTCTATTCCAGTAACATAATATGGACATATGATTAAGGAATTTGCAATAATTTTACATAATGAAAATTCTGGAAAATCTTGTGTAGATTGAAAACAATTTATGTTTATTTTAATGCGGTTAAGAAAGTTAGTTTTACCAATATTATACCATTCGGTAGCTTAAATGCTGTCTCCGATTAAAACTTTGATGCAACTGAGTTATTCCCTGGTTTAGGAGTCATGATTTTTGTTAGCACTTTTATAAAATCTGATATTTTAATTCTGTTTTTACCTTTTATTCATTATAATCGACATTTTCTACTTTTAAATTAGTAATAGATAAAATATAAATAAAACCATGTTTATCTAAATGAATATTTGTTTTCATATACGTATTTTTAAGTACAGAAAATGTTAATTTTTTTGAAAAAGTGCAGGAAAAATGAAGAAGGGAAGGGGAGGGGGGTGCAACAGAATATCAGGCACAGAGCTTCTCTTTGGCTTAATCAGAATTATAAGAAATATTGTACGATTTTATCTATTTCTAAGGCTGATATATTTATCATGTGACATTTTATAATAAAGTTATATGCAATAAATAGTCTAGTTAACAATATTATAAATATCTTTTAAATACTTTTTTAACCTTTAACTGATGTCACAGAAATTGTCACATAACAAGTGTGAAGCGGCCTGTGAGACCGCTACATCGAAAGATGAATAAAAGGCACGATTAACTCATAGGATGGTGTTTTTGTGCTACACTTTTTGCACAGGACTGTTATAATTAAAATTCACCTATTCAAAAGTCTCTGGTGATAGTACTAAAGTTTCAAACGGAACAAAATTTTTTGTAGTTAAACTGGAAATTGCAAATTAAACTAAAAAAATGAAAAAAGCCGCGGTCTGAGAGACCGGTAACATCAGTTAAAGGTTAACTCGTAAGCTCCACACTGTGAATTCGCACCGACCGAAATGTCGGCGTCTTTAATTAATGCGCATTTTTCATTCACAAAGTAAGAATTTTGATAAAATCAAATATTTCATTTGGATTCCTTATTAAATTTCGTATATGGATCATGTAGTTATATTTCATTATCACCAGACTGTCAGCAAAATTATGCGGAGTTGAAATTACGGACACCCAAATCCCAGTGGTGTATAAATTATGGGTTAATATTGACGCCCGAATTTCGCGAATTTTAAACGATGTTTTATACGACAATCATTTAATTATAGTTATGGCCATATCTCTTTGGCAAAGAGGGATGAGATCTTTTTATATTAGCAACGCATTTATTTATTTGAGGGTTATTTATATTAGGCATTATACGCAGCATTCAAATAACTTTTGCATATTAACAGTGTAAAATTGACACACAGCACGGTGCTGCGCCGTGATAAACATTTCAAGAATAATATTGAAAAGTTTAATTTTAATAGTCCTGTACTTAAATTTTAGTACAAAAACAGTACCCTGTGAAGTTAATAGAGACTTCTTTCATTCATCTTTTAATCAAGTGATCTCGGGGACCGCTCACTCTACTTATGCAACAATTTTTGCCACAACAGTTAAGGGTTAATTAAATAAAAAAAAATAATTACAGTTAACCCTTAACTGCTGTTAGAGCTGCTTTTTTAAAAATTTTCACAGTTTAACTTTTAATTTCCAGTTTAATTATCGATATAGCGAAATTTTGCTTCATTTGGAGCCTAGTACTATTGTTTGAAATGTTTGAAAAATCGAAATTTTATTAGAAATAGTACTGTACAAACAGTTTAGTGTAAAAGCAGTATTTTATGAGTTAATCGCGCATTTTATTCATCATACAATTGAATGGTTTTGCAGACCGCTCACCGTTGTAATGTAGCAATTTTCTGTCACAGCAGTTAATCGTTAAATGAACTTTTTCAGATGAATTGTCATATATAAAATGCATTATCACATTTAGGACTATGAACGTCGCATTTCGGTTTTAGCTGCCATAAATGCGACAAAAATGACCTAAATGCGACAATCCTATATTGTGGTTTTATACTACAGATAATTATTAAATTTCTACAAAATAAGTTAGTTTTTAACTAAAGGTACAGTATTCAGTAATTTGTTGCTTAATAAAATATACATTTATATAATAAAATCCCAAACATACCCTAAATGCGACAAAACTACGGGGAATCGTGTCTCATTTAGGCAGACTGACCTTAATTGCTATTTTTCAACTATTTTCCCTTTTCCTTCTATATAAATGGAGTACTTGAGTTGCCAAAATTAAACAAATAGTGCTAAAAACTACAAAAAAATTAATATTTCAAAAATAAATGGAGATACAGTTTTCAAATAAATTGCATTTAAAAGTACTTTTTTCCCCCAATACGACAGTATAAACGTTAAAAATGTGCGATGCTTAGAAATTAAAAAAATTGCTATAGAGCATTTAATTGTACAACAATACATCTGCTTTCTTTATTGCTAGCGTCTGTAAGGTAACGTTATTTTTTGGAGACAAAATAAGCTGGGAGAAAGAAATAGCATACCGTTCCGGGGGCTAAAAAAAAAAAAAAAAAAAAAAACCACCAACAAGTCCAAATTTAAGTTTAGGAATTAGTAAACTTTTAGGTAATGTTTATTTAGTGAGTAACTAATTTTATTAATTAAAATAATTAATATTTTTAACCATATTACTTCTTCTATAATAAAGGATACACGGACATATAAATTTATTTTGGCAACTTTAAGTTTACGCAGATCGACTGTCTCTATGAGATTTTCTGTTGTAACGGAGCCGATGTCGTAAGGTGGTGTGGTAGCGGGCAACTTCAACGGCCAAGGCTTATTTAAAGTCGAAGAAATATTTTATTGCATTACAAACAATTAAATAATGTTTTCTAGATTATATAAGTCCAATTTACAACATTTTTCATAAAAGGGTTCGAGTACAGCTAACAATAAAGTATTTGTAGAATCAAGTCCAGTTCTCTACTGGCAGATTGTTTTCAGGGAGAATGTCTCTAATACATTCAATGTCCACACTTTTCGAAGGTAGAGATCGAGATGCTCGACAGGAATGTCGCACTTTTTGTAGATGTTTAACCGAGGTTTAGGAACCTCCGATATTCAACTCCGTGATGGAGATATCTTAACAGCCACAGCTGGCTTTCGCTTTTCTGTGCTTCGGAATATGTCCCGAAGCTGTCGGCCCGTGAGAGATTTCCACTCTGCACGGCCAGAAACACCTTGAAGTCTCAACTTCAACAGAAAGGAAAAAAAAGCTCCCGAGAATGCTCTTGCATCCTCTTTTATCAGTTTCGTTTTTCCGTCTAGGACCAAAGCCACTCCCATTAGCCACTCACCATCCGTGGCCCATGATCTCATAGACCAGCCCTTTCTCTATAGGCTGCAGTCAGGAACCTTAGCGTCCGGTTTAAAATCTGGTTTCACTTTCTACTTTCCCACGGGAACAAGACCCTCGTGAACATCAAAAGAATATTTCTCTCGCTAGATAAAAGAGTTCCTTTCACCCTAGTGTCCTCTGCAAAGATTGATTTAAATTGATATATTTGTTTCATCTTTAGTGACATTTTCTGGGACTCTGAAGAAATTTGGAGGCTAGGTGAAAATACATTAGTTTCCCTATACTGGCTTTTGCCTTGTAAATTGAGAGTTTCAATGTGAGATATCGTCGAATTTTCACACTGTTTTAACAAATTTAACACGTTCGGTGCCACCGACGCGCTAGCGCGTTCGGCCAGCACCTCTTCCTATGCCGCGACGCTCTGGAGCGTCAATCGATATTATGTTATATATGCTCTGTTTTTAGTGTGGCTTTGGACGTTGAACGGAGAGGTTGTTTATGCACGTTAGAGAAGCATAAACTGCACTAAATAGGAAAATAATGTTTTTTGGTTTTCTCGTTTTACTAGAAAAATATAAGGAGCCTTATAACCATTAAAACACTGTCTTGTAATCCGGCTTCTGGGGATGGAAATATCATTTTTAGTGGCAGCGAAAGTGTTAAGGATGTTCTCAAATTTATCTCACTCGACAACTGTTATGTATTGTAACACACTTTTATGCTACGGGAATGGCAACAGGCCGCACGAATTGAATATGTAAATATACTTGGCTGTTACTGTTGGATAGCTATGTTTCTGGCTAGTAACGTTATATAATAAATAGGTTTAAGCTGCATTTGTGTTAACTATTTATGTCTCGGTTAATACTTAATAATTGGCGACGAGGTAAAAGTATTTTGCTAAGCTAAAAGTATTCAGATAACTGCAAGAATTGCTGAAGATCGAAGCTTATGCTTACGCTTTAGGCCTAACTGAGGCAACGCTTACCGACGTTTCAGAACTGTGAGTATATCTACATTCTGCTAATTTCTAATGAAGAACCTTTTTTTTTTCTTTCTCAACATCGTTTTGTGAAGAAAATGGCTACTTTCGGCAGCTTGGAGCCTTTCGACGTATCGGAACCGTCAACATGGGATGTTTACCATGAACGCTTGGAATGCTTTTTAGAAGCAAACAATATCACCGAACCAACAAAAAAACGGGCCATATTTTTGAGTGTGTGCGGAGCGAAGATGTACGCGACGATCCGTTCTCTCGTGTCCCCAGCAAACCCTACTACTAAGTCTTATGACGAGCTAATAAAACTTGTTAAGGCACATTTCTCGCCGAAACCTTCTGAGATCTTCCAGCGATTTTTATTTTATCGTAGGAATCAACAGTCGGGAGAAAGTGTAAGTGCATTCATTGCAGAATTACGGAAGCTATCCGAGCACTGTAATTTCGGTGCGTCGTTAGATGTCATGCTCCGACATAGGTTGGCGTGCGGTATGAGAGATGAAGCTCTCCAACGTCGTTTACTCGCCGATCCATCGTTAACGTTTGCTCAAGCACTAGATAAGGCCTTGGCGGCAGAAACGGCCAATTCTCATGTAAAAGAGATTAGAGGATCTGGAACTGTTTCAGTTATGCCTCTTGGCTAGAGACAAAATCGAAATCAAAGGCAATCTCAGAAAGAAAATTGTGCTAGTTGTGGACGCAACCATCCAAGAGCACAGTGCAAATTTAAAGATGTTGAATGCCATGCCTGCAAAAAGAAGGGCCACATACAAAGAGTCTGTCGGAATAAATCAAATTTCTCTAGGAAAACAGTACATGAGCGAATTTACAAAATAGTGACTCTGATTCCTCCGACACAGAGAGTTTAGACACAGTCCATTTGAAAAATGTGTGCCTCAACAGTGTGGAAACACCAAACATGAAAACAACCGTCCTGATCAACGGTACACCATGCGTTATGGAAGTAGATTCAGGAGCTAAAATATCCATCATTGACAAAGGTACTTTTGACCGGTTATATCCTCACAACGTTCCACTGTTGGAAAAGTCTCCTTTCGTTGTCAAAGACTACAATAAACAACCAGTAGAAATCTTGGGTCGGTGCCAAGTTAGAGTTAAATATGCTTTATATGAACAGGAACTTCCACTTCTGATTGCTAAAAAGAAACGTCAAGGACTTCTAGGTCTAAATTGGTTCGAACCATTGGGAATAAAGGTAACAGGCATCCATAGCATACAGCATTCTACTTTGGATGATGTCCTGAGTGAATTCTCTGATGTTTTCAAGGAAGAACTGGGAAGGTTTACAGGTACACCTATCAAGTTACATTTGGATCCCTCAGTTCGTCCAATTCAGCTGAAAGCTAGGAATGTACCATTTGCTCTAAGACCCAAGATTGAGAAGGAATTACAACGATTACAAGTCCAAGGAGTTCTGGAACCAGCTAGTTACTCTGATTGGGCAACTCCTGTAGTTCCTGTCATGAAATCTAATGGAGATATTAGGTTATGCGGTGACTATAAATGTACGGTCAACAAGGCTTTAGGCACCCATCCATATCCAGTACCGGCAGTAAATCAAATACTTGCAGAATTAACAGGAGGCCGACATTTCATAAAGCTTGACTTGTCCCAAGCATATCTGCAAATAGTCGTGGATGAATCTTCTGCCATGGCGCAAACAATTGTGACACATCGTGGAGCATTCAGGTGCAATCGCCTCCAATTTGGAATTTCCACAGCTCCTGGAATATTCCAACGGTTCATTGAGACATTGCTCGCAAACATACCAGGAGTGTTTCCATACTATGATGATGTCTTGATCAAAGGTTCTACAGAAGAAGAAGTAGCCAAGCGATTTCGTGAAGTTCTTGATCGATTCTCTAAAGCTGGGTTACGCTTAAACAAAAATAAATGTATTATTGGAACTCCAAAACTTGAATTCTTAGGTTATGAAATCAACGAGAGAGGTATTAAACCCACAAAGGACAAAGTAAAAGCTATTCAAGAAGCCCCTACGCCAACAAAGGGAGAAGAATTCCAAGCATTTTTGGGTCTACTAAACTTTTATCATGTGTTTTTACGAGATAAAGCAACAGTGGCAGAGCCTCTTTATCGCTTGCTAGACAAGGGAGTAGTGTGGAAATGGAAGAAAAGTCACGATGAAGCTTTTAATAAGGTTAAAAAACTCTTATCAAGTGACTCCCTCCTCATACATTTCGATGAAAAGAAACCAATCATCCTGACATGTGATGCTTCTCAGTATGGTGTTGGCGCTGTCCTCAGCCACAAATTGTCAGAGGGAGTTGAAGCTCCAGTGGCGTTCTATTCAAGAACAATGAACCCAACAGAGCGTCGGTATGCCCAGATTGACAAAGAAGCCTTGGCCATCATTCAAGGGGTTAGGAAGTTTCACAACTACCTTTATGGGCAGAAATTCGAAATAAGAACTGACCACAAGCCTTTACTGGGCCTTCTGGCCAGCGACAAATCCACACCAACAATGTTGTCTCCAAGAATGCAGCGGTGGTCCCTAGCTTTAAGCTCATATGATTATCATCTTGTATACCAACCTGGTAAATTGATTTCTAATGCAGATGGATTTAGTCGTCTACCTCACCCTCAGATGATTCATCATGGGACATCTCCTAACGAAGTATTGCTCCTGGAGGCTTTGGACAAGCCTCCCATTTCAGCCAAAGATATCGCACGGATGACTATGCAAGACCCTATCTTAGCCCGAGTGCTCAACGGGGTTTTGAAGGGGTGGCCAGCTGAAAATCCAGATGCAGAATTCATCCCTTATTTTCAACGGCGACTGGAAATCTCAACCCACAAAGGATGCCTCCTTTGGGGATGCAGGGTCATAATACCCAGAAAGGCACAAGAACACCTATTGGCCACTGTCCACAGTTCACATCAAGGCATCGTACGTACAAAGGGCCTTGCAAGAAGTTACATGTGGTGGCCAAAGATGGATAGTCAAATTGAAGACACAGTAAATAGGTGTAACGTTTGTCAACAAACACGACACGCACCTCCTAAGACACTGGGAACATGGGAATGCATTAAAAAACCATGGTCAAGACTCCATATCGATCATGCTGGGCCTTTTCAGGGATCCCTTTTCCTCATTGTCGTTGATGCATACTCAAAATGGCTAGAGGTTATTAAGGTATCGTCAACAGACTCACCTTGTGCTATTGAAGCTTTGAGGAAGCTTTTTGGCTCACATGGTATTCCTGACACCATAGTCTCGGATAACGGACCTGGCTTCACATCGTCTGAATTTGAACGGTTCCTTGTGAGAAACGGAATCCATCATACATTCACGGCTCCTGGACATCCTTCATCAAACGGACAAGCAGAACGGATGGTGCAAACAACAAAAGATGCACTTCGAAGAATTGTTTCGGGGAATTGGAATACTAGACTTGCATCATTCGTATTAGCACAACATGCCACGCCCAATTCTGCTACCAATGTTTCTCCAGCAGAGCTGCTTATGAACCGTCGTTTGAAAACCTGCCTCGACAGGATCCATCCAGATTTTTCAGAGCCTAATCCTAAGGATCAGTCTAATTCAAGATTCCGGATGTTTGCACCTCTAGACTTGGTATATGCTCGAGGATTCCACCCTCATGACAAATGGATACCAGCTACAATAATAGAAGTAATTAGCCCCACAATGTATGAGGTTTTGACGGATAAAGGTCTTGTGTGGAAAAGACACATTGACTAACTAAGACGACGCCTGGGCAGTCCTCAACATATGACAGACTCTGACAGTTCTTCAACGTATCCATCTAATGTCCCAACACCTTCATCGTTGATGTCAGAATCAGTAGTAGACAGCGAGAACTCTGAGCCAGCAGGAGGCAACCAGAATCCAGTTTTGTCGACAAAGGACGTGGTTTCAGAACCTAGGAAGATGGACAGTTTAATTGGGACTGCACCCGAAGGGGTTGGAACGTTGCCCGATGTTGCAAGGCCAGCGGTCCTTCCATCGAGACCAGTCAGAGCTAAACATCCACCAAGCTGGCTAAAGGACTACGTTACATAGGGGGGAGGAATGTTATGTATTGTAACACACTTTTATGCTACGGGAATGGCAACAGGCCGCACGAATTGAATATGTAAATATACTTGGCTGTTACTGTTGGATAGCTATGTTTCTGGCTAGTAACGTTATATAATAAATAGGTTTAAGCTGCATTTGTGTTAACTATTTATGTCTCGGTTAATACTTAATATATATAATTAGAGGAATATTATCCAACAGAGGATATTTTTAATACATTTACAAACTCAGTTTCATTCCTATAGATTGAATTTCTCGAATATTCTTATTCAAATGCCAAATAATCGAACGCTGATTTTATTTTTCTATAAGCCGGATACATCTTTGACTTGGTGATTTAAAAAAATAGGCGAGCCCACTTTTTTTTTTCAAACGTATCTTTGAAGTTTACCGGTTCATTTGTATTGCACAGCGGCTGAGAGGTTTTGCTGTCAAATATGATAGACGGTAGGTGTTGGGTTCGAACCCATGTTACGTTCGTCGGCCAAATCGTTCGGAGATTTTTGGAGTTTCCTTCTAATCAACGTAAGGCTGCGTAAGTACGGCTTAGGTTACCTTAGAAAGTGCCCCACAGAGGCACAATTCCTCAAACTGGTTATATTCTTTAGGTAAACAATCAGTCGTAACAAACACCATCAAATATTATATTGCTATCTAATCTACTGCTGCTTAGTACCTGATTTTAAATTGTACTTAATAAATAATTAATTATAACTTATCTTTAATCTCTATAATAACAGCCTAAGTCATGTGACTGTCATCAACAATTCCGGGCTGATCGTTTCACTTTTTATATACCAGGCTGTCATTTTGGTATGCACAGCTGAAAAGTCGCCAAATATTGTTCCATAGCTATTATTTCATCTATATTATAATAGTCCAAGTTTTTTGACTGTCATAAATAATTACGGGTTCACCCTTTCTCTTTTCATATGCAAAGAAGCTTCCATTCTGATTAAAAAATAAAAAATATTTTTTCGAGTAAAAGTATATAAAATTTGCCATAATCGGGAAGAATATTTGGACCTTTTATGTTAGCCGGGCGCAAATCTCGCCAATAGCATTTTTTAACTCGCCAGTTGGATTTTTTTTTATTTTTCATAGGTAAATTAAAACAATGCTTTGATGTTCAAATTAAATGTCATGGTTTATGCTTATGGTATTTTTATTCTTTTTCTTTTTCAATCTTTTTTTAAAAAGAAATGAATGAAAGCCATAAATTTTAAATGCTTCAATTTTAAATGAAAGTTTTGTGTTTTAAATAAAATGAGTGAAAGGACTATATTTTAAATTAAACCAATAAAATACTAAAAATTGCGAAGGGAACAATATTTGGCGATTTATCGCCTGCGCCCGACTAACATTAAAATACCGAATTCTTGATTTCTCTATCAGAATATTCTTATTTGAGGAAGGATTGGGCAAGTAAATTAAATTATGAATAAAAGTAACATGATACAATCCTTAGCATACATTTAAGGTAGACCAAACTGGTCGCCAAGAGCGGCTAGTTATAATTAGACGCTACATAATCTTTACTGATCGTATTATTTGATGAGTGTCTATTTATGATTGTTAGTCCGAAAATCTGTTCCAAAAATACTCTTCTAACATCTTTTGGTGAAAAATGATTTATTTTTAAAGGAAAAACAGAAAGCGTTGTTCGATTATTCCGAATTTACATAAGAATTATCTGTAAGCTTTATACTTGCATGGATGATAATTGTTTTGGAATTAAACTGCAAAGTAAAATTTGAGGTTGCGGAAAATCGCATGCCATGATGGGTAAAACTATAAGGTTGGATGATGTCGATGATTCACCTGCTATATGACACTTAGTGCCGAGTACCGAGCCATTGCTACAGTAAATTCGGCTTTGACTCTGTTTTGTACATATTCTATCTACTCTAATTAAAATTCGGATCCCTCCTGAATAAGGCTTGATAAATAAGCCGTGCCCTGGGCACCTTTGATTTTCGCTGGGAGGGAGATGCTAAATTTGGCATGAAACTTTATAACTGACAATGACATTTCAAATTTGTTTCGACTTTTGTTTGATTATAATCACTATTTTGCACTTTAAGACTTTAACGTGGTTAAACAAAAAAGATATATTTATCCAAATATGCATTTATGTGTTCATGTTAACAGGAACATATTTAGATTAATAAATGAATATATGATAAACGATATACGGATAAATATATATGGGGCATTCTCACAATCTTTTAACTTTCATGTCCCTGAATAATAATTTTTTATTTAATACACTTTTTTATGTTTTTTTTATTTCATATACTTGAGAATATCCCATTGCTTGATTGCACAACAATATCAACGAGATAAATAAGTTTTGGACGATGTTGGGGGTCCAAACACATGGAAAACTCATCCACCGTCCCGTGTCCCTGATGCTGATTTTGAAGTTTGGAGCTGTTTGGATAAAACTGTTCCAATAAAAATAATTCAATTTAATTTTTTTCTGAAACTGGAAGTATTGTTTTATATAAATATGTAGCTAAAAATTAAACAGCAGACATTTTTAGGGATGATATTATTTTTTGAACTCTGTCCCTGGGTTTTAGATTTTTTACCATCCCTCTTCTAAAATTATACAGAAAATCACTTCAGATGCAGCGACAGAATTTTTTTCAAGTTTTTGCTCATGCAGAAGTATGCTAGAGAAAGAATATCTAAAATTCTTTGACAGGAAATTTACTGTAGAATATAAATCAGCATTTAAATATCAATTTCAAGCACCGTGGCTTTATTGGTAGTCTTACCGTCCCCAAGGTTTATTCCTGCACTTTTCGAGGTAAATTAAAAAAAAAAAAAACAATTAATCCAATGTTAACAACTGTTTCGAAAAATCAATGAACATTGTGGCTATCACTTAGTCTTAACATGATTTTCCTAAAAATAGGTGGTAATTTTCCTTACCGTTCCATCCTTACCGTCTCTTTTTTTTTACCATTTCGTCCCTTTTTTTACCATTTCGTCTCTTTTTTTACCTTACCGTCCCTTCTTTAACACTCCTTTAAGACAATGTTATACAAAAATTCTGTTTTAAAAGTACTACATTTGTGTTATTTCTTATTTGAATGTCCTGTGGGTACCATGCAAATTCATTATAAGTAAAAATTTAGAAGAAAATAAAAAGTTATAGGGGTAAAATGGTAAGGAAAATTAAATTCGCAAGTTTAACCTAAACCTCAGTTAAATAAAAAAAATTTCGTTGCTGACTATTTTTTTCTTTATTTTGAATCATTAAGGCATTAGTCTGCAAAACTATATATATAGGTTTAACAGAAAATTTTCTTTTGTTTTCTTTTCTTTTTCCGTTTTTCTGAATTGGTTGCTGATTTTATGCCACATAAATATAGTAAAAAACAGTGGCGTGGAATGTAAAAAATTATATGAGGAGCTTAAGTAATCATTTTCAGATACTAAAAAAAAAAAAAAAAAAAAAAAAAAAAAAAACGGTTATCAATAATTAATAATACATTTAGGAGAACAGTTAAAAGTTCAAATTTATTAACGACATTAGAAAAAAGTGTTGCATCACATTTTTCTCAAAAGTTATTTTTATCGGTCTAGGTTTCATGAGGTAATCTATCATATCGTAAAGCGTAAATACTAAGATTTTAATTATTCTTAAAAAGACGAACCATTATTTTTTTATTGTTTAAGAGCCATTATTTTGAAATTCAGACAAAAAAGTGATAATTTGATAGTTGTATTTTTTAATTGGCTTGATTTTTTTTTTATGTTGAAATAGATCATATTTGATAAATATTGTGCAATTTTGAAGCCCTGAAAAAATTTCCTGTTTCCTGTAGAAAAAAATCAAAGTTCAAGATCATGAATCCCTTTTTTTTCATGAAAATTGAAATGTCAGTATGTTTGGATTGCTGTATCTCTGGAAAGTAACAACATCCCAAAATTCTTTTGTCATAAACTATTAGCACTACATGCTTAGTAAAATTTACTTGGTTTTATGGGGCATTGTTAATTTTCATTGTTATGTTGCCGCAAAATGCAATCAAAATGACGTTTTTGTCCGTTTTCTGCACTTATTATCGTATTTAAGCAATAGTATTCCAAACTTTTTCTTATAGAATATGAAAATTTACTAATAGGACAAGCTAAATACTATAGAACTTTACCGGGATATCGATGCTGTTAGTAGATATAATCTGTTAAATATTCAAAAGTTTCAAAATCTGCAACTTTTGAATTAGTCCTATCTCAAAACAGCATCACAGTAGAATAAAACAAAACATATCAGTTAGTAGTTGAACATATGTACAAAAACATGGAAACGAAAAATAAGTGGGGTCTCGTGCTATTTTCAAATAAAAAAATGGCAAACGTTACAAAAAGGCAGTGTCAATAACAGTCTTTTTCTCTATCAGAAAATGATTTATCTCGTTTCTCTTTCCCTTTCCTATGTTTTTCCCCTAAGAGGAAATGGAACATCCCTTTTCTCTTTCTCCTTCTAGGGGAAAAGCCTGATTATTACACTGCCTTTTTGTAACTATTGTCATTTTTTTTCTTTTGAAAATAGCATGAGGCCCCACTTATTTTTCATTTCCATGTTTTTGTACATATGTTCAACTACTACCTGATATATTCTGTTTTATTCATCTGTGATGCCGTTTTGAGATAGAACTAATTCAAAAGTTGCAGATTTTGAAACTTTTGAATATTTAACAGATTATATTTGCTAACAGCATCGATATCCTGGTAAAGTTCTATATTACTTAGCTTGTCCTAATAGTAAACTTTCATATTCTATAAGAAAAATTTGGGGTACTATTGCTTAACTAAGATAATAAGTGCAGAAAACGGACAAAAACGTCATTTTGATTGCATTTTGTGGCAACATAACAATGAAAATTAACAATGCCCCATGGAACCAAGTAAATTTTACTAAGCATGTAGTGTTATATTAACAGTTTATGACAAAAGAATTTTAGATATTGTTGCTTTCCAGAGAAATAGCAATCCAAACATACTGGTATTTCAATTTTCATGAAAAATGGGATTCATGGTTGAACTTTGACATTTTCTACAGGATACAGGAAATTTTTTCAGAGCTTCAAAATTGCACATCATTCATTAAATATGATCTACTTCAATATAAAAAAAAATGGGAGCAAAACAAAAAATACGACTATCGCACTTTGTCTGATTTTCAAAATAATGGCTCTTAATACGTTACTATTTATTAATTTGAATAATAATGGTTATTAATTGAATAATTAAATGTTAATAATTTTTCTGAAATATCTTAGTAACACCCACATTAACATTTTAAACATGCTGTCAAGAAGAAAATAAATAAAAAAAGACTGCTGTACATCTGTTCCAAAATTTTGCCTTCCCTGGATTTTGTTCTGCTGGCGCCCGGACCAGGGGAAAAATTGAATTGGATTGCTTGGTACTGCTGTGTACATCTGTTCCAAAATTTTGCCCTTCCCTGGATTTCGGTCTGCTGGCGCCCGGACCAGGAAAAAAATTGAATTGGAGTGCTTGGTACTGGTGATTATCTGTTCGGAGATATACAGGCATGGACTTGGATTTGGACGAAATCTGGAGAGGAGTACCATTAAAGGAATCAGAAACTCCGCACCTCCGGTAATAGCCTGCGGACAGAAACATTCAAAACCATAGCCAATGTCCAGAACATCTGGAAACGCGTAAAGGGGAAAAGTAAGACCCAATTATAAAAGAAAGGCCGTTTTTAGGCACCATACATTCTAACATAAGTAGAAAATGGAAAATAAAGATGCATAAAAAGAATTAATACCAGCAAATTAAAAGAAAAATATATATGCAAAAATATAAAAAAAATTGAAAAAAAAAAGTTATATAGTGAGCGACCAGGAAAATAAACCCTAACCTATCAATATAAAAGGAAGTGAAAACTAACCGGTGTCGATATTTTCAGAAAAATGAAGCGTTGCACGAGATCTACGCCATCGGGCACGTTCATCATATAAAGAAATATTATGGAAAGCAGGATTAGTAATATTAGGTATGCTATTGAAGAATTTGGTAGCTTGGTTTTTGATAGCAGATCTGATCAGTGAAATATTGACATCGTGGTGAATCGTAGTATTTCTTTTCTACCATGGTGCACGGACCATGACCTGAAGAATCTTATTTTGCAGAATCTGGATATTTTGAAGATTGGTTTTAGTCGCAGACCCCCAGATCTGCGCACAGTACAGAAGAAAATATAGGCTTGTTTCTGGTGTTGGGAAGTAGACTGCGGAGTCGGTGGGGGAAAATGGCAGACTCCGATTCCGATTTCGACTGAGGCTGGCTAATGTACTAGTGTTGTTTGTAGGTCAAAATAATGATGGAATATAAGAAAAATAAAGCTAAAATCTCACTATTTCGGCATTAATTCTCTTTTCAGAGTTTCAAAAATAAAAAAAATATTTTTTCCGCTTTATTAATTTCACAATATTGCTCCCGCAAACCCGAAAAATCCAACTATCGAAATCTAAAGAACACAAAATGGAAATGTTACTATTTTGGATCTGCGCACTGAGAAGAAAAAGCGAAATCATTACAGTTTAGTTGTTAATTTGCTGTGTCCTCCAGGGCCCCACCAGTGGCTGAGAGGTTCTGCTTTCGAAGCTGGTAGACGGGAGGTGCTGGGTTCGAACCCAACCGCGCCCGTCGGCCTAATCGTTCGGAGTTTTCGTGGTTTTCTTCGAGCCTTGGATTTCCAAGCGTTAGTACGGGTTAGGTTCCCTTAGAAAGACCCTCACGAAGGGCACTCCCCCTCTGGGCATATATCCTCGTGCAGGTAATTGGCCGTCATAAATACAACCAACCAACCTGTGTGCTCCAGACTCGAAAAATTTCTATGGAAAATAGGAAAAATAGAGATGATTTTGGATTGGAAAAATTATTTTGGAAATAGTTCGAATTCTGCGGATTCTAAGGGAAAAAAAATACATTTTTTGAATTAATTTTACATTTTCGGCTTTATTTTGGGTTTTGCAGACCTGAAAAATCCGAAATTCAAAAGCTTAAAGGTAACGAAATTTCACTGTTTTATCGTTATTTTGGGTAACGCCGATTCAGAAAAAAAGAATTACAATTTCATCTTATTTTGACACCTGTGCGCAAAAGACAGAAAGAAGAAGAAGAAAAAAAAAAAAAAAAAAAAAAAAAAAAAACTAGAGAACAGGAGTTCTGCTTTTTCAGAATTTAGTGTCGTCCCCGATGAAAAAAAAAAATGTATATAAATATAGATAGAATCCCGATTATCTGAGTTAATATAGACCAAACTCACCTCGGATAAGCAAAAAACTCAGATAAACCGGATTTACACAAATCGGCGCCAACTAAGTAGGCGAAATATAAATTATGCCTAATTCAATTGCCGAAATCTAACTATTGTTAAAGATTAAATATGGTAAAAATTTGTATTAAATTTTAGAGGTAACAAAACCGTACAAATTGGCAGCTATATGATTCTATTAGTGTCGTGAAAATTGCAGGTGCAACCTCTTCTTTCCGCTCAAAGTATTAAATGGCTTTTTTCAATCGAACTTATAACTTTGGTATGGATAATTTTCTTCTGATGGACTGATGGCTTCTATTATTATGAAGCAGCCATTATAAATGAAGCTTTAGGTGAAGATGAAAGAGCAGCCGTAAAAATTTAGAACTCTGATTTTCTGGTCAGAATGGGAAAAAAAATGGCCATAATTTTTTTTGAAAAAACGAATTGTGGTCATTTTTTTTCCCATTCTGATCAGAGTACATTTATAATGACTGTTTCATAACAATAGAAGCCATCAGTCCATCAGAAGAAAATAACTCGGTTAAAGCGGAAACTCGGTTAAGCGGAACCCTGATAATCGGGATTCTACTGCAGTTCAGTTTTAAGACTTAAAGCACGCGATTTTATTTTATATGTAAAAAAAATCGGCTATCTAATGATTCATATGCCTTCATTTGTTTGTAATATTAATATAGATACTTAAAATTAAATTTAGTTTATAATAGCTCCATGTTTTATCAGAAATCCTTCATTTATATTTTTTCAAAATAGCACGTATTTTAAGTAATTTTTTTTTTCAGTTTTTATGGGAAAAGGGCAACAAAAAGATAATTGATATTTTTCAACTCTTTTTCCTGTACTTTCTACAGAAATAGAGCACTTCAGTTGCCAACAACAAATATCTAAAAAATAAATGGAGATGCAGTTTTCAAACAAATTGCATTTAAAAGAACTTTTTTTTTCCCCAATACGACGGTTTAAAAATTGAAAATGTGCAATGCTTAGAAGTTAAAAAAATTGCAGTAGAGATTATTCTGTACAATGAAACATCTGCTTTGTTTTACGGCTGGCTTACAACGTAACGTTATTTTTTGGAAACGACACGTTAATTGGCGGGAGAAAAAAATTGCACGGTACGGGTACACTGGTACGGGGCTCAAAAAAAAAAAAAAAAAAAAAAAGGAAGGGTATGTTAGAATTTTGGCTAATTAATGACAGTTTTCGCAGAATTCTTAACAGACAACTGATTGGTGACGCTGTTGTAGCAGTAATATATATTTTTAAGAGATCGCAAAAGAGTAAAGAACATGAAGTAATTTTGCCCGTCTTGGGAAAACACTTGCCCGACCTGAAAGTATTGCCTAGCTACGGGCCTGTAACCAGAGGTGGGTTTCAAATAATTTAACAACCGGTTCGCTGCTCGAATGATTTTTTGATGCCTAAACAAGAAAGGAAAATGACGCATCACACATAGATTATGAAACACTTTCCAATATTATAAGAGCATTGTTAAAAACTTTGATCTCTTCGTATAGTGAAAAATAAAAATCCAGAAACATGGTTCCCTATTAAAGGACATAATTTATTTAATAAATATTCGGCAATCATGAAACCCTGATTAGAATTTTTTATCAGAAACTGCATAAATAATCTGCAGTATAATACAATAAGGATAACTCAAAAATAGCAGTAATTTAAGCTTCAGAATTAACCCATGTCTATGATCTAAAGTTGCAATCAGTTAGATATTAAAAACGCTAACTCTAGGAAGAGCTCGAGATATTGCCGAAGTTTATTCTCGTGAGATTACCAATTTATTGAATGTCAAGCTTTCCTATTGACATCCTTGCTTTGGTGATAAATGCTTGTAATTTCTTCAAAGTTAATATCGATAAATCGGCTCTTGTGAGTGGTAGATGCTTGATTTCTGAATTTTTAATGCATGTTTTATGCTGGATTTTGTCTCCAAAGTCGCAAATTTCACCGAGATATTCGTCAATGCCGTCTTCTATAATTAGTTCCAAATGACTCGAAAATTATTTCTGTAGTAACAAAATTGTGCACGCGAAAAAGAATTTTGTATCAATAATAAAATTTTGTTCAGTTCAAAACATGCAACATCTTTTTAAAAACCTTTGTTACAATAACTGCCCGTGAATAACAGTTGCCGATGAAATGGATCAGCACACTATACATGTTCGTATTGAAACTAGCAAAAATAAATTTGAATTATTTTGAGTATTATGTACTGAAAATAACTTTATGTTATTGAAAAGTTTAAAAAGCGTATTCAAAAAGGTAGTATATATTTCATATAGTTAATACTTAAATAAAACAATGAAGAGGACCAAAAAACTAGATTATAGTATGGAAAAGAGTTTTAAAATATTAAATAACTTGGGTTATTTGAAATATTTACATTAGCTTCTTGATAAGGGTCCTCACTTTCAATTTTCTTTACTCGAACATTATCGGATCTGTGCTTCTTTCTTAACATACATTAACTATAAAAGTAGGAACCTATTCTTTTAGAGGTTTTTAGGGCAATTAGGCTAATTGTCATTATGTTATTTAAAATATATTAAAAAAACCTCGATAATCATTAATATTAATTATAAGTGACATTAAATATAAATAATAGTTCTTCAGCTGTTTTCCATGGAAGTTTACTTCTCCACTATTCCCGTAATGTGACAGGAAAAAAAACTGTAGCTTATTCCTACATTCAAATTGACTATAACTTCCATTCAAATGTTCCGAATTCAGTAGCCTAAAATTTCTTTTAACTCGTTACGTTGTTTTTAAAAACGTGTTCCTGAGCACACTAAACCATTTAAATGATCTTCTACAAATTTAATATTTTTTCAAGTTTCTGAAATAATAAAACCCTCCTCGTTCATGTGCTTTTTCCTTCCGAAGCATTTCAAACATTTTATTATTACTTTTCATTCTTTATGATGCTTATACTTCTTGCTTGCAGTGCTTATAAAGGCAATACCATCAGTTATGTGTAGTCCTTATTGCTGACCGAGAGCTAATTCCTAAATCGTTAAATTTAGAATACTTCTCATTTCAAAATATTTCAAATGTTGTTCATCATCTTAGAAAATGTTTTCACTTTAGAAAAAATTTACAAAATTTAAATTTTTATGCGGTCTTTTGTGTCCTATAACATACAAGAAAAAACATTATCCATGCTATAACAAGTGAGACAAATTTTTGCACGAACAAAACTTCTCGAGTTATGATATTTAGAATTTCAGAATTTTTTACTATTTCTTAGTAAAATAAAAAAAAAGGGGGGGGGGGGGCAGACAACGTTGGAAATTCATAAGACATCAGGACTCGGCAAGTTTAGACCATACAATGTTTTTTCATTTGTTAGAGCATGGAAAATCTTTTTCTAAATAGAACTGATAGAACTCAGGGATCTTATAAAAATTTTAATTTGTTACATTTACGAAAATAACTACTTTGATTTAAATGACTTCTAAGATATGAAGAAAAATATTTAAAAATATATATACGCAGTTGGAAGCATTTTGCTAAATCTAACGATTTAGTCATTAGCTATTGATCAGGGATAACGCAGGGAACATTCCGTATATTTTCAAAAGAAGCAGCCAAAGCAAAGTAGCCTTTTACTCGAATATAAGAAGTTATTTTAATGTTCAATAAGCATGCCATATTACTAGGATTAGCCTATATGCTGCCGATTTGTATCCCAAAATTCTTCAAATCTTCAAAATATCATATATAATTTTTTAAGTTAAATTTGCTTCTTACAGGACTGATGAAAAAAAAATATTTTTTGCAAATGAAAAATAATTTAGTAAATGAAACAAATCAGAACATGTCACAGTGCTATGGTTAGAAAACGCTGTTGTGCAGATAAACATTTAAAAAAAGTAAATTAACGTAAATGAGATTTTCGCATTTGAAGTATCATTTTAGCAACCGGTTCTATCGAACCGGCTGAATCCCACCACTGCCTGTAACTGGTACATACGCAATATTCGAAGAAGACCACAGAATATTCCGAAAGGTTAGACCTACAAGAGTAATGTATGTTAGAACATAGAACTTCCTTGTCTATCAGCTTTGAAAGCAAACTTCTTTCTCAGCCGCTGGTAAGATAAGGTTGAGACTGAGAGTTTATGTTTTCAGTTGTTTGAATTCGATTGCAATTTGAATTTCCAGAAAATTATTCCTTAAGTGGTGCTGCCACCTGTCGATAAATTAAAGAAGTAGAAAAGAGGTTTTAAAAATTACCTTAAGTTGATCAGAGAGTTTTGAAATATGAAATGACGGGAAAATGTATTTATTATTATTATTATTATTTATAATGTTTGAATCTTTAAGAAGCTTGGTCAATTGATCCGATTAATTACGATCGTACTAAATGTAACTAAGGTAAATGACATTAAATGAATAATGTTGTCTAAAACTTTCAAATGAATTATCTGGAAACATTGTTTTTGAGCATTGACATGATAAACTTTTGACAAGATAAACTTTGAACAAGTTAAAAGATTTACAATTTTTTTCAAATAAAGGAAATATTTCATTTCCTTATACAAAGGAATGATTTCTTTACAAATTATACATGAAAAAGAAACAAAAAATATGGTTAATACATAAAAAGTGTGAATTTTTTATTAGACTTTTTAAGTTTTTAATGACATTTTTCTTTTTGTTTCGGGTAAAAGAAATAAGCAGTACAAAGAAGAAATGATGGCTCAAAAATAGGGAACCCGTGATTTAAAATTATGGTAAAACAAGTTTTGCAAGGTTCATTTTGTCGTACAGTGTTAAAACTTTTTTTTTTTTTTTTTTTTTTTTTTTTTTACTATTTAACAAAGATATTTAATTTCTATAAAATATAAATAAATAATTACAGAAGAAGTAATAGCTTAAATTAATGACAATGTCAGGCTTCCTAATTCAATTCCTTCAGTCAATTTTCGTGAAAAGCTTTTCGATCCCCTTAATAAATGCTTATATAACTATGGAAATTATAAATCTCCTAAAGTTACTTGCTTGATGCCACAATTTCTAAATTATAATCAAAATAATATAACATACAATCCTAAGATTGTAAATATTTTGTTTAGTTTTATTTTAAAGGAGAAGCTGCATAACACGGAACCTTTTTTCTCTTCTTTGCCCTTCTTATGCTTTACAAGCGAACTGAAAAAGAAAATAATAAATGAGCACGGACTTCTTTTAAGTAATATAAATAAATATGAATCATTTGCCAAAGCATTATCTGTTATTAGAGAAACAGAAAAATAGAGCTACAATTTTATATATAAATAATTTTTTATTAATTTTCATAAATAAATTGAATATCACACCGTAAAGTATTTAAAAGAAAAAAAAATCAGCGACAATGAGAAATTTCGAAAAAAAATTAATAGACATTTTGTACATTTATTTAAAAAATAATTTAACTAATTAATTTAATTAATTAAATTACTTTTAAATAAATGTGTAAAATGTCTATTAATTTTTTTTAATATTGTTCAACAATTTTTATGAGTTTTCTTTAATTATTATTTAACATATAAAAAAATCATTGCATATTTATAAATAATTGTGAACAAATCCTTGAATTAAAAACCAAATATTATTTTTTACATAAATATTTTTAAACATGCATTAGTGAATAGAAAGGATAACATAGTAGTTACAGTTAAATATCACAGATGCCGCCACTATAAATTTCTCCATGAGAATTTTTAGGATTTGTATTGAGCAGCTTTCTTTAAACTTTTTTTCTTCTTTCCTCCGGCCAATTAATTTCAAATTAATTAAATTATGTACCACTTATTCTAGCTTAAAAAACCCATTATGCCATTTTATTTTATTTAATACAGCAAGTAAATGAAAAACAACAGGCAAAAAAGTAAAAATAAAAAATTATATTATATTGGTAAACGAAATTATGTTCGAGAAACGAGTTATGCTGATTTGCACCTCTTTCAGCTCCCAAATTTGTGGACTGATAAATATAAAATTATTTTTACATAATTTAACAATCTACCGTGCAATAGCGCCAACTTTTGACAAAAATTGGGTAGACTCTAAAAAGTTTGAGTAAAATACATACAAGTTGTGTTTTCACATACAATTTTTTCCCAGTGCGTGTGTGGAGAGAGGGGTGGAGGAGGAGCGAATGACTAAAGATGATAATTCGAAGTAAAATTATGGTTTTTCTAAGCAAAACATATAATTACAACAGAACCCCGCTAATCCGAAATTCCGGTTAATCCGAACCGATTTTATTTTCAAAAAATATACTTGAACAGATTAACTGAAAAGATTAACTTACGAAATTTTCCGGATTACAGGATAAATGTCGGGAAAAACGTGTAGAAGTTAGAATTAAACAAAAGGTGGCAGTAAAGCATGTTTTTTATTCTCTAAACAGCTTGAATATAATTTTAAAAAATTCTCAATAATGTACATAATAAAAGGAAAACGTGTACTATAGATATACTCGTAGAAGCCATCTTAAAAAAACTCCAATATTAGTTTGTTTGCCAGTCACAATAAAATTCTTTTCTGAAATGCAAAATGTATTTAATTCAGATGATAAAAATTTATTTTTCCTTTCAACAGTTTGATTTCGCACAATATCTACAGAAATGTTTTTTCTCCCCCCCTCCTTGTCTACTTGGTGACTGAGCTAGTTATAAATTCGCGATTTTGAACCGTTTGTAATGGGTTGTTACGCAATTCCTCATTCTGAAGTTCTACTGGATTATTACAAACATCAAGAGTGATTAAATAAGGAATACTGCTTTTTTCGAAAGTCGTGTCTGATTATCCAGCATGCCGGACTTTAGGATGTCGGATTAGAAGATGTTTACTGTACTACTGAGCACTTATAACTTACATTTTTTAGTATGTATCTTTTTCTTGTCAATTTTTATTGAAAATTCGCGTTAACCGAATTTTTTTTGTAATCCGCACAGGTGCCGGTCCCAATTAGTTCGGATTAGCGGGGTTCTACTGTATTATAATTTAATTATAATTTAAGAAATATTTATTCTTATAAATACATTAATATTTATTATAAATAACATAAAAATTGCTAACTATTGAAAGTGAAAAAATCTAAATATTCAGAAAACTAAATGTCATTTTAGTCGCCGATTCATCCAGACATTAAAAAGAATGGTAAAATAAGCAGGATATTTGTTTATGAGAGAAATTTATTTTTACACAGCTGAAGGGGCTTTCAGTGCTCCTGTGCAACTCTATTGATGCAACTCTATTCTGCAAACAAAATTATTTTCAGAACTTCAATGAAACTAAATTTCATTTCAGCGAGTAAATAACTAAATAAAATAATAAAATAACAAAATAAATCAATGTAAATTGAGTGGGGAGAGAGACCAAATTATTAGGTGGGCTCGCGCCCACGGGCGGGCCCATATAAGTTGGCGGGGTACATATACTGCGTACCATGCTTCAAATGAAACAATTGTTTGCCGTGCTTAAGTACGGCAAACTCTGTCTAAGGTGGACTCTGTGTAAGCCGAAAATCTGTCTAATACGGAAAGATTTTAAAGTTTCGTAAAAGAAATTTCAATAGAATAAACTCTGTAAAACAAAGAATACTGTCTACGGAAGAAAAAAAATCTTTCTTTTCTCTTATTTTCGATTCTGGTTTATACAAAGTTTACTCCTATTTACATGTTACAAAAAACTTTTTCTATTAAAAGTGAAGCTTCTATGAAAGCTTTATAAGGGTATAAGTAAAAATTTGATTGGCTATAGTTTAATATTTAAAAATGTCTTTTGTGCTCAGAGGGAAAATGTACTGTAATAACTGATAGAGGAAATTTTGTGGAAAAAAAAATGACGTAATAAATGAAAATTGTAAAAAATTCTATTTTTTTTTTTTTTTTTTTTTTGTAAACTTTTAAAAATAACGTTGTATGAAGTAAATATTTTACCATCATTATTATTATATTACGGTGAATGGATAAATATGTAAATAAGTCGAATTCTCTATTTTTGTAAACATTTTTTAAGTATAATATTAAATCCCGTCGAAACTCGATTTAACGACTAAGAAGGTTCCCTTGAAAATTACCGTTAAATCAAGGTTATCGTTGAATCGCGAAACACATGATATGAATTAAATTAAAAAAAAAAAATGACCATTACTAGTATTTAATTATAGTTCATTTTGGGACATTCAGTATATACTTTTAAAAATTAAAAACTGATAATTGCTTTGATTTCTTTTTAAATATGCGGTGTCATAGCATTTTCAATTATTTCAAAAGCATTATATAAATTAAAATAAATAGTTTAATTATAACTTCAGAAAGTCGTGTTTACCGTCAGAATACATAATTAACATTTAAACATAACAAAATCAAAGTTATGATTTTTTACTGCTAAAAAGGTGCTAGAAATATATAAAAATATATGTTTTAAAACATAAAAATCATCGTAGATGTTAAAAGGATGTTACGAAATCGACACCCTAGTGCTTTCAATTAATTTACACAGTCATCTCGAGCGGGGAAAATTCTTTAAGACATCAATGTTCATGAATGATCTTTGGTTTTATAGCTGGAGACGAGTCTATTTATAATCAGAGAATCTTTGGAAATTTTAACTAAAGGAAGAAACACTTGTAATGATATGCTCTCCTACAACGTACTCTCCTCCAAATCTAACACCTCGTCGTTCATTGATTATCTTCATACATCAGCCAATAGATAAACAACAGTAAGAAATAATCGGTCAAGTGGAAGTATTACTCTCGCACAGAGGGTTCCGTACAATAAATATAAGTTTGTATTAGACAAATATATCATTAAAAGTTGTGATCTAGGCTTTAAAAGCCGATGGCGCGTACAGTACGATGCCCGTGTCTTTATGTATCTCCAAACCGCCTGTGTCTTTAAAGGTTAATATCTCGGCTAATTAACGACAATTTGTTTCGAAAATCATTAACAACAATTCTTTTATAATTCCGCGATGATTGGAAGAAGAAAGTATTGGATTCGTGAAAATTTTCGAATTCCGGTTTTCGACAGATTTATACGTTTTAAGGATCAGAGATCCGAAAAACATGTTTTTACGAAATGTCTGTCTGTGAGTCTGTGACTCTATCTTTAAAAAGAAGAAAGTATTGAATTCGTGAAAAAATTAGACTTCCTGCTTTCGACGGATTTATACGGTTTAGAAAATCTTGAACACTATTTGACTGTTTTTAGAAAATGTCTGCCGGCGCTCTATCTCAAGAACTAATGCACGGAGTTCTATAAAGCTTTAGATTCAGATATAATCTGATATAAATTGGTGATGATTAGTTGAGTGACTGAACAATTGAGTGAATTATGCACCAAAGCACGCTAGCTGAAATATTATAAATGACTGTGAAACTGCAATAATGAAATATTTTAAGGACCAAAAAGTAAAAAAAAAAAGATTGTAATTATTATTTAAATATTCTTTTATTAATCAGTAGTTTAATAGTAATTAAATTATGATTATACGTTGAGAAAACGATTTAGAAATAATCAATAGATAGTTGAAATAACGCTTCAGTTTCTTTCCTGTTGCCATATCTTACCAAAAATTATAATTTTAAAAATAAATTCACTAATTCGCGCTTTCTATCACGGGTAAATCAAAGTAAGGAATTTTCAATTATCGGTGGCTATATACACTGTATACACTGTTAACGTATGTAACGGAAATATTTTAGAACAAAATAAATTACCGTAATGAATTTAGGCCTGATTTTTAAGATTTATTAAACTATCTTTATTACATTCAAAAGTAATGCAATATAATGAGCTTGTAATATTTAGAATATTTATTTTTAAGATCGAATGTCCAGAAAGTCTTATTCGTAAAATATATATCAAAAAGTGATACTTCAAAATTTGTGTACAATAGAACAAAAGTTAAAAAAAAATTCTTGAAAAAGATTTTTATGCTACTATATAGGATAAAAACCTTATAAATATAAAGTTCAAATATTTCTATAACATTTCTATATCTCTCTCTTTTTTAGAGCAATAATTTTTTCCAGAAGACAGTATATACTTATTAAGATTATTCAAATACTGAAATAAAATTACACGAAATTCTATTTTGTTATACATCGCATCACAAAGTAAATCGTGTAATTCAAATATACTGCGTTTTAAATATACAGCCGGACCCCGATTTAACGAACCCCTATTTAACGAATTTCGCGATTTAACGGATTTTCCTTTTCCCCCGACTAAAATGAAGGCAAAAACCCTTATTTAACGAATAATAAACCCCGAATTAACGAATTTCTTCAACAGCCGAAAAAAAATAAAATTTGTTAGTTTGGGCTAGAAAAATATTGGATTGCTTTTCAAATGATATGTCCATCTTGAGTGAAAAAAAAAAAGACTTTGTACCCAGTAATTTTCGACGTGGGAGGATGCAGTCACAGACTTCTCATATAAGTAGACTCAAAACCGGTTTTTCTACCTCCAAAATCGCCTCGGAATTTCCCTTCGGATTCCCGCCGAAACTTCGTCTGTGTTTCTCTAGAATTGACTGCACTTTTGCTTAGAAGATTTATTAGAACTTAACTGATTAGAACTTAAGAGAATGTAATTGGAAAATTGCCAAGGAAGCGATTACCACCAACAGCGCCAAAAAGGACCCGATGTTTGCGTCAACTTTCCCTCCAAATAGCAATGGTATTGAGGTGAAGTATTCATGGTTCATGATAATATGATGAGGTGACTATAAATCAAAAGGCTATTATGAAAAATAAACTTTATTTGATAAAACATAGCTATTCGCATACGTCGTTGCGAGGATAAATCAGAGCGCATCTGGGCCTCTCCGATGGAACTCTGCAGAATCGAGATGGGAAGGGAGGCGCGGCACGGTATTGGCCGAAATGAAAAACTTATTCTCATTTAGGCCAATAGTGCGCCGCGCCTTCTTTCCTCCTTGCTTCTGCGGCCAAGAGAGAGTGCAGACCGCTATAGGATCCGTTCTCTAGTCATCTTTTCTTTGAGGGTGAGCTCATTATCATTCACAGGTGTAGATGAGTCATGAGTGTAACCTTCATGTGGGTTTCAAGTAGGACAAGAATACAGTTTAAGAATTTACCAATTGTTTTGTTTCTTGAGAGACGTGAAGTGTATTTGACACTCGATTTTGCATAGCATTTAATTTTTGAAACTTTGTGAAGCATTGCAGATTCTCGGAAACAAAAACATTTTTCGTTGAGTGTAATGCTTAACATTTTACACGAATTTGACAAGAACGTTGAACCACAAAGCGCGTTAGCAGAACGCTTTGAAATCTCCACCACCTCGAGATTAGCAACAATTACGAAACAACGAGCAAAAATCGAAAAATCATCAGCAGAATGTGGTAAAAATTCGTCGAAAATAAGAAAGTCATTGAAAGCCACTCCTCTTTCTGTTCTTGAATCTGACCTAGTGGAATGGTTCAACATCGTTCGTTCCAAGTAAATAGCCATTAGTTGGTCTCTAATCAAACAAAAAACACTTCAACTTGCCGCAAAGCATACTGTGAAAGATTTTTCTGCATCCAAATGGTTGGATAGACCGTTTTAAGGAAACATACAAAGTTGTCCAGAAGAAAATGTGCTGTGAAAAGGCGGATGTAAATGAAAATGTAGTAAAACGTTGGGAAGAAAAGTTGCTCAGTCTGATTGAAGGGTATTCGCCATCGGATATTTACAACGCAGATGAAACAGGATTGTTTTATGACTTACAAACCAACAAAGTGCTTTGTTATAGAAATGAAAAATGGTTTGGCGGGAAAAAAAGCAAAATGAGGATTATGGTTTTGCTTGCAGTTAATGCTGATGGAACTGACAAATTCAAGCTATTTGTTATAGGAAGGGCAGAAAAGCCGCGATGTTTTAAACACGCAAAAGCCTTACCGACAAAATATGCAGCAAACCTAAAATCATGGATGACTTCTACATATTTGAAGGCTTTCTGACGTCTTTAGATACGTCTATGCAGATACAAAAGAGAAAAAATATTTTGTTTATTTATCAATGTCCCGCTCATCCTCCAATTTGCAATTTAAACAATGCCAAAATTTTGTTTTTCCCTGCAAATTTCACAAGTGTACTTCAGCCACTTGGCCTTAGTATCATTCGTTCTGTAAAAGTTAATTACAGAAAGTTGCTTATGAAAAAAATTATAGCATCGTTGGACGAAAATGCAGAGAAAAGATACAAAGTCAATGTTTTGGATGCTTTATATATTGTGAGAGAATCTTGGGACCAAGCTTCTAAAAATACGATTGAAAAATGCTTTCAGGAAACGGGATTTCCAGGCATACAAGTGGAAAGTGATGAAGATATTGCCCCTTCAGAAGAAGTTATATGGAAAGAAATCACTCCTGAGATAGACTTTAACGATTATGTCACATGTGATGACGGGACTATCTACCTGTGCAACTGAAGTTAATGAAATAGTTAATTTGTCGGAACGAGTAAATAGCGATTCTGATGCAGAAATCGATAAAGAAATTCTCATTAAATCTGTTACTTTTTCTCATGTTTTACATGCTTTGAAACTGAAAACATACCTCATGCAGCAGGACATACATCACTCAATATTTTCTTCTCTCCATAAAGCTGAAAAAGAACTTTTTCGAGTCACGAATCAAAGAAATTCTCAAACATCTATTACATAGTACTTTAAAATTAATTAATGCGAATTATTCGCTGTATTTTTAGCTGCTGAATAAAAATTGTACAATTTCTAATTATGGTTATTTTTGTGTAGTGGCTTACTAGAACTCTTTCATAAGGTAAGTGCAGAATTTTTAAATTTTTTGTTTTGGACCCCGATATTACGAATAACCACGATTTAACGAATATAGTTTACGGTCCCAATGAATTCGTTAAATCGGGTTCCGACTGTATATTTTTGAAAAAAAAAATATATACATTAATTCGTAAAATCTAGAGAGGATGTGACTGAATATTTTTGGGGCATACCTGAGATCATTAAAAGAAAAGAAATTACATTACTTCGTAAAATCTAGATAGAATATGGCTGTAGACTTTTGTGGGGCATCTAATATCCTTTCACTGCACATAATTTGAAATCCACTACAATAAACATCATCACAAAATAAATCACATAGTTCAAGTATGCTGCGTTTGAAAAAAAAGAAAAAAAAAGTTGCTTCGTAAAATCTAGATACAATGTGACTGAATATTTTTGAGGCACAAGAGAGATCTTTTCACGCCATAACAGTTGAAACCTCCTAACACTAAATCTCACCGCAAAGTAAATCGCGTAGTTATGCTATGCGTAAATAATAATAATAATAATAAAAACATTACTTCATATAATTTAGATAACATGTGTCTGAACAATTTTGTGGCACAACTGAGATTCTTTCATGGCACATCAGCCGAAACCCTAAACATTATAGCTCATCACAAAATAAAATATAATGCGTTGGAAAAAAAAAAATACATTGCTTCGTAAAATTTAGATAGAATGTGACTGAATGTTTTTGTGACACATCTGAGATCTTTTCACGGCACACCAGTTGAAACCTTCAACACTAAATCTCACCACAAAGTAAATCGCGCAGTTCAAGTATACTGTGTAAAAACAAAATTACAGTACTTTGTAAAATCTAGATAGAATGTGATAATAAAATTGGAAGTGAGGTCCTTTCACGGCAGACCAGTTGGAACTTCTTACACTACATTTTATCACAAAGTAATCGCTTAGTTCAAGCATACTGTGTTTAAAAGAAATACATCATATCGTAAAATTTAGATAACATATGTGACTAAATGTTTTTGTGGCACATCTGAGATCTTTTCATTTCACAACAGTTGAAACCCTAACGACTAAACCTCATCACAAAGTAAACCACGTAGTTCAATTAATGTATTCGAGGAAAAAAATACATTGCTTCACAAAATCTAGATAGTATGTGAGTGAATATTTTTGTGAAACACCTGAGATCCTTTCATAGCACACCACTCGGAACCTCCTACACTAAATCACATCCGAAAAGTAATCGCGTAGTATACTGTTTTTTTCAAATAATTTAAATAATTTAAAAAAAAAATCTAGATAGGATGTGAGTGAGTATTTTTGAGGCACACATGAGATCCTTGACAACGTGACACCAGTTGAAACCGTCTGGTGTAGAAGCTATGATTTCGGATTCTACACTGTAAAAAATAAAAATAACAACAACAAAAAAAAGACTAAAATACGGCAATTCTACTGGCAGTCGAGACACCAGTACTATTCCCGTATTTTTACGGAAAATTTCCACCAAAAATTAAAAAAAAAACGGAAAAATTTCCGTTAAAATACGGAAATAGTACTGGCGTCTCGATTGCCAGTAGGGAGACCGGGGCTAGTAGGCGCAGTTTTTAGTTATTGATTTTTATCAATTTGTTGTTTAAGTTTTTTTATGAAATTTTAACTGTACTTTTAAAGAACAGGCATTAGGCTATAAATACCCGGAGTTTTGAGTTTGTAGCTTTTGTAGTTTATGTTTAGCGAATTCCTAAAGTAAAAGTAAAATTGTGCGCCAAACTAACCCGTCACGGGGCAAGTTGCCTAAACCTATGGGGTAAGTTGGCACACGCTTTATAAAAATTCAAATAAGACACGCATTTAAGTGAAATCAATTTCATTATTACCAGTAAGTTTACACAAAGGCGTTATAGTTGTACAATGTAAATTCTAAATTATACAGATATAAAAATAACGAATAAAACATTAACATTGAGTAACTTCTATCCTACTCTATATCATCATCAGAGTTACAGTTTTCACAAATAAGAAATCGAGTGTCTCCGTTTGGGCAAGCCTTGTGTGTCCAAAATCTTGCATTACAACCACTTTTCTCATTGTTTGCTGTTTTTCAAGCTACCAGCACACACCAAACACCGAGGCAAATTGCTCCGTTTTCAATGCGCCTACTAGCCTCATAATAAATTTCTTCACAAAAGGGACACGTAATCATCTAAGCATAAATAATCCAAGTAAATCACATATGGGGTAGGTACAGTTAATCATACACTAAGAAAAACTGTACAAGTTAAATCGCAATTATTAAGATAAGTATTAGAAATTAGAAAAAGAATGAAGCAACAAAAAATTACTTATGAGTGCAAAAAACAGAAAAATCGTAATAAATGTCCACTGCATGTAGGTAACGCTGTAAAACTACAATGAGGATTGTAAAAAAGCAAGAAGAAAGGTACTCTGTGACTGGTTGCGCAATCTATCCACAAACAGGCGATTTATGCGGACTGTGCCTACTTACCCCTGTAGCCAACTAGCCCCGGTCTCCTCTACAATTTCCGTATTTTAGTCCGTTTTCTTACAGTGTATGTTTTTAATCACATGTTTGCTCGTAATAACTGTTTGCTTCCTTTAATTCTTGCATCTGTTAAAATTTGATAGGATAGTTATAAAATACCCGATATGAAATATCCCATGTACATAAAATGTAACTTTATGCTGTAATAAAAAAAAATAATTTTGACAAATATTTACAAGCCAAGATTTTTTTTTTTAGTAAAAAATGTTAATAACTGGTGCTATAATTCATATATTGCGAATTTATTTCTCAAATGCATTTTCCACAAGTCAATAAAATCGACGGATTTATACTGCAAATAGTGTTATACTGAAAAAAAAAAAGCTTCAAAAGCGGGCAAACTTTTGTGGAAACACAAAAAAAAAAAAATGCGAATCTGATACGAAACACATTCGGTGGTTTACATTTTCAGAAATTGGAAGAGACATTTTGAACAAATAATAATAAAAATGGAAAAAAGAGTATATAAATATGTGTTGTTGAATATATGCTTTACATTCTAAGGAACTGTGAAAAAAAAGAACGAAAAATCATGCGTACAGCATAGATTATGAAACACTTTCCATCACATTCAGAATACTATAACAAAGCTTCACAGTTTACTAAGGGGAAAGATGACGTCCAAATGAACAATTTGGAAAACACATAACGCATTTGAAAACCTGATTTCTGCTACTATCATGTCTGTAAAATATATGATTTTTTTCTGCTGCCCTGTACGAGTATATGATCTACAGATATGATGTGTAATATAGGGATGCACCGGATATTGATTTTGCCGGATATCGGATACCGGATATCCGAAGCTCCTTTGCCTGCCGGATTCGGATATCCGGCACTAGATATGTTTTTAGTTATATGGTGAATTATTTCTTAATATAATGCCATCTCAGAACAATAAATTACAAACATGTTTCGCACATTATTAATACATTTTAAATGTATTGAAGTGTAATTTACAAAAACTATATCTCTTTGAATATCAGGGCTTGAAATTCAAGTTTTCCCAGGAGGAGAGTTTCCTACGCAACATTTATAAATGCAGGGTAGTTGAACTGTTGGAAAGGAAAAAAAAATCTTTAAATCCCGTTATTTTTTATGTGCCACTTAAAGAATTACATTTATACAGACATGACAAAATACCATTGAAATAATTTAAATTAACAACTCAAGATAATTATCCAAAATTATTATTTTTATTAAAACAAAGGGACAGAATCAAGCTTTATATATACCATGTCTATTTTTCAACTTTCACCTAAGGTTATGGGCAATTAACAATTGGGTTGCTAAATTAATTTCTTAATTTAGATTTTATTCCATTTTGCATCCTTTAGCCTCTCTCACAAATTACTGTTTTGACAAACGGCACAGAGCACCATTTATAACTTTAGAAATTATCGGAAACGCATGGTTATGCTGTCTTAAACAATTTTAGAAAACTTTGCAAAATCTGATGTGCATTAATTTTTAGCTTATTTGCATGAATAATGCATATCGGTGATTGTATTGTCAATATCCTACAGTGATTGTATGTTACTTCTGAACAAACTTGTTTTATTATATCCTTAATGGAATTATTGTCAAGACTGTAATCTCTGGTAGTTTTGTTAATTAAACTATGTTCTATGGATTGGAATTTTAAATCAATATCCAAAGTTTGAAAAGGGAATAGTCAATTGATTTCTTCTATTACACAAGAAAAGGTTGATTTCAAAAAGTCATGTCCTAATTTCTGTTAACTGCAAGTAACAACTAGTTTGTTGTTTCTAAATAGTTTCCTTGAATTTTTTTTTCTTCTTCGTGTGCACCACAAGATCTAATCTTATTTTGTTTAATAGTGAATCCAGGCCAATTTGGTAGGGCTCAGTCTCTGGTGGCCGTTACTGTCCATTTAGTAATTTTCTTTTTTGGGCAAAGGAAATAAAAATCGCAAAATATCTAAAAAATATCAGAGATTTCGTCAATCATGGCAGAAAAAAAAAATATATATATCATTCTGTGAATTGCGAGAATCAACTAGTTTTTTGTTTCTAAATATGTTTTTTTGAAGTTCACCAATTTTTTTTTCTTCATGTGCACCACAAGTGTAATCTCATTTTCTATAGTGACCAATTTGGTAGAGCTCAGTCTCTGTGGCTAGGACTGGACGATGTCTCAATTTCTACATTGTGATGTATCGCCAGAGTAAAATGACGATATCACAATGCATCGTGGTGTTAGACATTTGTTACAAGTGTCTTGGGGTTTATTCACAACTCAGATACCAACAAAATTATTACATTTACTAACTCTTTTAATTTATACATTTATTTATTGTTATATTTTATTTTATTTTATTTTTTTAAACTGGGGGAGGGGGGTTATCCTATCAAAATAAACTAATGAACCAATCCTCTTTTCCTGTCAATACAAGATGAAAAATCAAATGGCTCTGTATATTATTGCACACGTTTAGAGTCAGAGTGATGTGGCCTAGGGAAAATGTATATTTTGCATCACCGTATTTTCTCAAATGAACATCGTGGTGCCTTCATACATCTAGAAAAACAGACTTGAAACTGTGAAGCATGTAGGGATTTTGGATTGAGTTGTTTATCTGCTTCGACGATTGAAGGAGAAACCGGTCTAACCTTACTCTACCATCGGTCTGGTACATCATAGATGTCTACCTATGCACATGGTTATTCACATTGGCGGCAAAACCAGTCTTCCCTGTACTCTCCCATTCATTTGCGATCCCGGTGTGATGCATCGTATGTCTGCGATGCATCGATAATTCAAAGATCAGGAAATCGGTTTGACAATTTATGATTTAAATCGATATCTCTCGATGCATCGCCCAGTACTACTGGTGGCCATTACTGCCCTTTTAGTTATTTCCTAATTTGAGAACACAGGAAAAACATCACAAAATACGTAAATTGGTCGTAGAAGAAAATATCGCTAATTTCGTCAATCATGGTGAAAATAAATAAAAACATTTGTCGACCGGTCTCCAGTAAAAAAACTGAAGTTTGTGGAAATTGGTAGAGGGAAAAATATCACAAAATTTATCAGTCGATCACGGAAAAATATCGTGAAATTTGCCAGTCCGTCATGAGCAGATATCGTGAAATTCCTCAGACGGTCACAGAGAAAAAATGCGAAATTTTTCAATTGGATGCAGAAAAACAATCGTTACTTTCATCAGTATGTCGCAAGAACAAAGAAGGAAATTTGCCAATCGGTCACATAATAAAATTGCTAAATTTGTCAATTGATCGCAAGAAAAAAAATTATGAAATTCACCAATAGGTCTCCAGAAAAAATTGTGAAATTCGTCAGTCAGTCGTGGAGAAAAATCGCAAAATTTTTCGGTCAGATGCAGACATGAATTTTGTCAATTTGTTGTAAGAAGAAACTGTGAAATCTGCCGATTGATGGCAGAAAATATCATGAAATTGTCGGTCGGTCCGGAGACTTGATCGTCGTTTTACAAAGAATCATTTTCGGAAAATGATTTTTTGGAAACAGGAGCCTCCACCCGCAATATTCTTTAGGGCACGAATCCTGCCATCCCATCTCGAAATTCAAGCCCTGTGATATATATTAATAATGTTGCATAACAAATGTAATTTAAACATTAAAATATTCTGTTTATTTGTACAATGAAATGCTGATAATTTCTATAGGATTTGGATAAGGGATTGACTATATTGATAATTGCTAATAATTAATTAATTTGTACAATGAAATGCTGATAATATGTACATCAAATTTTAACCAATTAATATGCCTATAATTGTACAGTATTTTCACAAAGAAATACATACTTTCTTTTTATAATTTAAACATAAAATATCTACTAATATACCCATGATTAAAGAATTATTTTCTCCAAACATAGGTTTAGTTGATGTCTTTTTTCTGTTTTAATTATTTAATACCGTTTTGCTTTAAGTCACGTTTAATTTTTTTTTAAGTTAAATTACTTTGATATTTATAAGTAAAAAGAAAATTACTTTTAATTTTAAATATTTATAACGAAGTTACAAAAATAACTAGTTGGATATGCCAATCCCAAAACTTTCTTCAATCTCGTACACCTTAATATTTCAAAAAGTAGTTCAATATTATACCAACTTTGATTTTGATCTAAAATTTCTGCTCCAGTCAATTAATCAGAATAAGTTAATCTTGATCATGATATCTATTAAAATCGATAATTTTTTCGTTATTCTGTTGTACATCAGCTGTTTGCGAATAGCCAGCTTAACAGGATGCGAAGTTCTCGTCGCTTCACGAGCCGCCAAAATACAGTACAAAAAAAACTGCGAAAAATCAAGAAAAATTTACAAAAATCACTGTTACAGTGGTACTTTCTGGCAGAATATTTCCAAGTTTAAGGGGAAACTGCTGGCCATAGCCAAAAATGTACACAAAAAATTGGTTCAATTCTTCATACACTTTTCAATGATAAAATAATGAAAATAACACAAAAATCACTATTATAGCCAGAGGAATATTTTCAAATTGAAGGAGGACCTGTTGGCCATAGCCACAAACATACCTCCAAAAATTAGTTCAATTCCATGCATAACTTCATACACTTTTCGATGGTACAAGAATGAAAGTGGCACAAAAATCGCTATTACAGCGCCCCCTTCAGGCGGAATATTTCCAATTTAAAGGAGAACCTTCTGGACATAGCCAAAAACATACAGAAATTTTTTTGTTCAATTATATGGATAACTTTATGCATTTTCGATAGTACAATAATGAAAATGGTACAAAAATCACAATTACAGCACCCCTTTCTGGCAGAATACTTCTATGTTGGAGAAGGACCTGCTGGGCCACAGCCAAAAACACACACAAAAAAATTGGTTCAATTTTATGCATAACTTCATACACTTTTTGGTGGTACAATGGCAACACACAGACAGATAGACATTTTGTATAAACATGTTTTGGGATATCTGACCCCTAAAACGTCTAAATCCGTCGAAAACCAGAAATCGAAAAAATTTAAATTACAATACTTTCTTCTATTGAAGATAGAAGAAAGTAAAATTAGGCCTGTTTAATTGTTAAACTTAAAAGAAAGAATGAAAATTAATAAAGTCATACATTAATAAAGAAGCCCAGTGCTGTAGTGGTCAGCACACCTGTCTGCTATAGGTCAAACTTGGGAAATTTCATTAGCGGCCACTGGCCGGTAGGACTAATTTTTTAAGTGGTCACTTTTTTATTTCAAAATGCTAAACAGTAAAATTTCTATAAGTATTAATATAAAACTGAGTAGCCCAAATAAATATGTTAATATAAGTATATTGGAACCAAAAAAAAAGTAGAATCCTTGGTGAAATGCAAGAAAATTTTATTATCTCCTTGTAAAAAAGTGGCCGGAAGGTGGCCGCTGATAGACAATTTTTCACTAGCTACTTTTTTTCATTTACTGGCCCTGTGGCCGATGGCTAGTGCTAATTTTGACCTTTACTGTCTGCCGCACCGCAGGTCGAGAGTTCGACTCCCGACTGGGCAAGGTTCACTCAGCCTTTCATCCCTTTGGGGTCGATAAAATGAGTACCAAGCTTGCTTGGGAACTAAACACCGAGGGTCTCGCGTTAGGTTGACCACCTGGCCGGGACGCATGCTGCATAGCCCCTCGGGGCCCAGGGTCAAGAAAACAGAGATGGGCACTGTCGGCCCAGATCCTTCTTGGATTGTATAGCCACAGAGTTTAGTTTATACTCTAATAAAAATCTTCAAATTTTATTTTACATTCTGAAATTAAAGGTGTTTTCTAAAACTATTCTAAATTTTCTAAAAGATGTAAATGTAAATTCTTAAATTTATTATAAAGAGTTCAAATATCCATGTTGGGAAAGCTGCAATTCTTTAAACTTTTGGAGAATTACCTTTTACTCATGAATAGTGAACTTACTTTCATATTTTGCATTATAAACAAAAGTTGTTCGGCATTGTTTGGGTCAAATGATTTCTCTTATCCTTTTATATTCGCTCTGCCGGATATCCGGCAGAGAAGTCGGATATCCGGTTATTGTGATTCGGATATCCGATGATATTTCGGATATTGAAAAATCAGCCGGATATGCCGGATATCGGATATTTGCCGGATATCCGTTGCATCCCTAGTGTAATATATAGTATGTTAAAAGTTTGTTTATTTAAACGCATAGCACAATTGAAAATTTCCATTCAGCAATTTCAGTCAATAAACGGATGTTGTTAAGAACATTTGTGCGACAATCTATATGATCTATAGAATTTATACACCCCAAGTATTTAAAAAATAGTTAAATTAAAAAAAATCATACAACAACTGAAAACGCACTTCCAGCAATTACTGTTCGTAGGCTTCAATAGTTCAATTATTGCTCATTTTCTTCTACAGCCAAATTCTTTTGCGCATCCCTGTAAACAAACTATAAGTTCTGTGCACACTATATTCTATAGCAAGAACCTTGTTGTACACCCCAGTCAAGAATATCCATTTCAATACGTTTAAAATATTGTAACAGCATTCAAGTACACGCAAACGACATTTCCCTATAGGCCGTAATGTAACGGAATAATTTTGAGTGGAACTGACTTTTAAATGAACTGAAAATGCTATATATTTCATTTTCAATACCGAACATGGCATAGTAAACGCCAATAACATATATTCATTTCATGGCAATCGGACTATATTTACGCGAGTTAGAGCACGGACAGACAGACAGACAGACAGACAGGCAGACGGAGAGACAAACCGTAATTTATAAACACTTTTCAACTATGTAGGAAAGTGTTAAAAGATAAAATATTGTAGTGTGTTAGTATTAAAAAAATACGGATATTTTATTGAAAAAATTACATTAGTTTCAATGTAACGTATTCGATGCTGAATACATATGAAGAAAACCCAGAAATATTGGCTTGGTACATAAAATCTGTGCTAATGTTTTTAGATTGTTACAGCAGGGCGAAGCGAGGTTTCTTTCCCCTCCCGCCTGTGAGAAAAAAAAAGTGGTTAGAAAATTTATATATGGTTCGCTAAAAGCTCGTTTCCGACTGAAAATATTGCTTGCGTCATTTACATTTGTTTTACAGGGGCACGCATAGTAATCAGGATACATTATTATCTATGGGCGGTTAGTACTTGAACTTGGTTTTGATACCGATTTTTTTCTATCTTAACAAAATATTAGTATACTATCTAGTTTTGATCAGACTTATGTACGTATTGTTCTAATGCAAGTCCTAAAAGAATTCTAATATACAGCTCATATTCAAAATATTAGAATAATTGAGAAAAAGTAATAAGAAAAAATTGTTTTTATTGTTTCGATTATTTTGAAAGTTTCCATTTTTTAATATTGTGTTAGTATTTTACTAACGCTTGATTGCGAACAATGTAAATAATTCGCTATATAACATTGATTTTTACCATGCCGATACAAATCAGACATATGAAGTTTAATAGATTCAGGAATATCACTCACACGAACCATTTTAAGACGAAAAAGCAAACAAAAACAAACAGCAAAAAGAATACTGATTTTAAATAAAATCGTCTGAATTTAATCAATGATGCCCTCAGTTATGAATTAGTGATAATTAAAGGAGAATTAATGTGAAACAGTCTAATATTTTGAATCACTTGAATAAATATTCTAATATTTTGACTTTTTAAAATATTTTTTCTTTCAATTAATCTTTTCAAAAATGATATTAATTTTAAGATAATAAATAAGTTTAATCAACAATAAGTTCCTAATATAAATATCGTTTGCATATTTGCATTAAAAGACATAAAATTACCAAACGACATTTTCAATTTGTAAAAAAAAAGGAATTATTCTAATATTTTGAATATGAGTTGTATTGCCTACAGTCTTCCATTACTTTAATTTAAGCAATTATGTTACACTTTTTTTTGGTCGAACATTATTTTAGCATGAAATATACGCAGTCTTTGTAATTCATATACAGGATCGAACAAAAACTATTTGAGTAATGCAATACTGTCATTTATAAAAAGCAGAAAAACCAACGTTTAAAATGCTCAAATAATATATGAAAAGCAGCAAACAGCTGTTTCGAATCTACTAGCGAGATTCTTCTTCAGTGCAAGATAGGGAAAAAGGAACAGCGTGCTAGAAAAAGCAAGGCTGAGAGATTGGCAATGACAATACTGTCATTGTTTAAAATGCATTTTAATAACAATTAATTTCATCACAATTTAATAGTCTATTTTACACGTGTTTATAAATTTTATTTTTTAGTCTTTTACAGCAGAAGTTGAGTGGAAAAGAGAGCAAAAAGAAAATTGAGGAAGATGGCTTCAATTAATTAAATTTAATTATTAATTAGGGTGTGGGTTTTTCGTGGCAACCACTGTTAAAAATTGGCAGCAAACTATACAGTCATTCGACCGTTTTCGAAGAGAACGGTTACTTGTAGGGCTGGACGATATCAGAAATTTAATATTGCAATATATCAACGAGTTAATATCGATATTGGTGATATATCGCGATAACTACCTTAAACTGTGTTAGAACAGAAATGTTGCTAATTTCGAAAAAATAAAAAGTGGTACAGTAGCAGCAATTTAAGAACCAAAAGATGTAGAAAGCAACGAATCAATGTTTTACACCTATATATGTTCACACAACATCATTAAAATATTTATGTATATCTACCAGGGGTGCACCGCCCCCCTGCTCGCTACTCTCACCAACCCCCCGCGTAATCGCTTAACTATTCCATTCGGTATAGCGAAGCAATTCCTATTTTCTAGCCAACCCCAGATTATTGTTTGTGCTTAAAAATAATGTAAATAGTTCAATTAAGCTCTATTCATAAGATAATATTAGTTTTTGCTGCATTGAAATATCTCAATTTGTTGATTTCCTGCATGCCAGTAAACCCTATTGTATTTCAATGGGAGTCTATGGAAATTTGGCGAAATACTGGAAATAGCGCTAAGTTGGCGTCGCTTTTGGTGACAGAGAGACGGGTCTCCCCTTGGTAACCTCCCTTATAGCGTCATAAAGCTCTGACCAATCAGTTGCATTTCACAGTATCTACGCAAATTTTCATTGTTCCATTTCCAAAGCATTACTTTTTGCAAGGCATACTTAGATACTACTACCGGCAGACCGATTCGCGTTTAATGTATGAAGTTGCTCGCCAGAGGACTCTGATACGCTGCCCAAAACAGAAATTTGACTCTGACCGTAACTTCAACGACGAGAACCAATCAAACCGCTCTGGGCAGGGTTCAGAGAATTCCAATGTGTTTACATTTTTTTTTTCCGTATAGATATGATTCAAAAGAGTTTAATAAAAATATTAACTCTAATCATCAGAAAAAAATTATCATTTTAACAATTATCGGAATAATAAATGGTGCGACCGGAGAATACTTCCAAGGTTGCTACTTAATACCAAGTTAATACTAAATACCAAGGTTGCCACTTTGGCGCATTTATCGCCAGGTTGGGGAGAAGTAGAGTATTCTACGATTCACCCCAATAAATAAAAACATGCATAGTCTAAAAACATCAATGTCAGAAATTTATTTGCTATCTTCACTGCTGAAACAATAAAACTAATGGAATTTCTTTTAAATATATTAAAGTACTCATAAAATTCCTTGTAATAATTAATAAATATAATTTATTAAGTAACAAATACACTTACATGATTTAATCAAAATTGATTGGATAACATAAAATATTGCAACGATATTTAAATCTGCGATCACCATTGCTTTCTATGATTAAAAATAAGAATATTTAATGTTTAAGGAAGATCGTCTTTTTTTTTTTTTTTTTTTTTAAACTATTATTATTATTATTTAGTTCGGACGATATCAAACAGAAACATTTTACGTGTAGCAATAAATTCGTCAAAAACAACTGCTTCAAGTCAGTTATGAGAACTGTAGTTTGATAAAAACCAAATTTTAATTTTAAAACGTGTATATGAAACACAAGCTATTTTTATGTAAATACGGGACATTCAAAAAAGAATAACAGAATGAACCAAACGATCAAGTAAACAATAAGTAATTTAGCTAATCTTAAAAGTATGCGAACACTACTACAAGCTGTGTAAAATATCCTTTTAAATCGAAGGAAATTGAAGAATATAAGTATTTAATTTATTATTCTGAAAATACGATCAATGATTCTGAAACTTCTACGATGAGAAACAAGCCGCTATCTGGGCAGGGTATAAATGTAAACAAAAAAGAGCACGTTGTGATGTTTTGGTTCAGAGTTTGAAGCTGAATCCGACTTCACTTTTTCGACGGTTTTCGGCGAAATGCGTGGGTCGTACATATCATAGTAGGCTATGCTTTTTGGGGTACAGATGTCATATTCGCCCCATATTGGCGCGATTTTTTTCGGTTGCCATATTTGGCAAAAACATCAACAGCATAAACAACATAATCCGGGTTACCACATCAAGCAAAATAACGACACTTTGGCGCAAGTTAAGTACCCGTTGCTTATACTAGTATCCGTCAGGCCGAAATGTCGGAGCATGGAGGCGTATAAACTTAAAAGATATTATTTAAAAAAATGTTTTATTTTCTAGATTGCTGTTTAATAGTATAAAAGTAACATTGAAATAACAATCGTCGATACCTCATTTTAAAGTGTTTAACTTAGTCGTCAGTTGCCTCTGGTAATGCACAAATTCTAATCTGTCAGCAAGTGCTCCATACTTCTAATTTGGGTAAAGCATGTCCTTAGCGAAAATTGCTTCCATTAGAACTTTCTCTAAATGACAAACTACAGTAAAAATGACATAAGTTGTTTTATGTGACAACACCTTTAGATGGATATCCACAGCAGTTTTTGACAATGTTAAACTCGAGGATCTATGTATGGTGGCAAGGTATGCAACAGTTAAAGTTGACTAACTTCGTGTGAATGAGGCTTTTTCTTCTTTCCAATATTTACAAATAGGTTTGATAAAAAAAAAAATTACAGTTAGAAATGGCTCATGATACTCAACAAAATCAACTATTATGGCCTGTGGCAAACCTCGAGGTTGAAAACGTGGGCCATAGGCAATATCTTTCATCGTACTTACGTATACCAATTCTTACTTCGTTCAGATATTGATAGCATAATGCATAACCCTGCATCCAGCTGCTGAGGAAAGTCTAGACTGAAGTCCAGACGCGTGATCATCTTCACTCCATCTTGCTATTTAATCATTATGATCTGTTAAAATACTTGTTTATTGGTCCTTGCTTTGATTTAAGAAGTACTTCTTGATTATATTCTTTAGCTTGCTTGGTTTTGAAAACATATGGCACCTTCAGATCATTCAAGTTAGCCGAAAGCAGTATATCTTTGCGTCGTTGCATAAGGGGTGAGAGGTAGTCAAAAACTTGACTCATGCAAAGTGAGTTCAGAGACTTTCGGAACTGTGTCTGCTGAGTTTCAATGAGCTGTCTCAATGAGTTTGTTAATGTGAAACTTTTTTAAAAAGCTCTAAGCATTTTTTGTCCGCGAAGAATCCAAATGACTTTTAAAGAATGTCTCTTATATAGAGGGATGTCTTTTACGCGATGTAACTACCTAATACGTCCAAGGATATAAACAATTACGCCTCTAAAAGGATAAATGCTATCTATTTTACCTTCGCGATATCTTTGTTCAAGGTTAGCCATAAGATGACATCCTATCATTGAAAATTCGTCAATAATGAGAAATAACACTGTATCCATTCTGAGCTGTAATATATTGCTGACTTTTTAAATTAGCGAACTATTTAAAACACGTTGGTTCTTTAAGCACTGAGTGAGTTACCTTGTCTTTGACATTAAATGCAGCAGTACCTGTTAGTGCCAAAAGAATGATAGCTTCTGATCCTAACTGCTCTATGATTGTTTTACTAATTTCTTTGATTTTTGTACATTTTACAGCTCTTCCTTTTACAATAATAAAAGTTGATTTAGGGAAATTTGTAACCTTTGTTTGTAAAGACAAAAGCTGTTCAGTGCATAACTGAAGGCAGCATAATTTGTTGTTCTTTATAATAATTCAGAAATGTTAAAAGTAAAGAGAAACCATTGGATAAGAGAATCTACGGCAAAGATAAAGAATTACTCGGATGTATTTTAGAGATTTCGAATTTCTAAATTTAGCTCCGATCTTTGAGAACTCGATCCATCGAGTTAGCGGCAGAAAACTTCAAAGCTCCTTCAAAGACTTGCTCGTCTGGCACAGCCCACACTTATTTAATATGACAACAGGTAAAGCTTTGTAACACACATGTAACACACACTCATAGATAGTCTGCTATACTCTTCTATGAAACATGATACCTTTATTCGTCTGAGTTGTTGTTATATCGTTATTATGAAAATATTAGGAATCATTTGGGTTATTTTTATGCGACTTCTCCACATAGAACTAAGCTGAATAACTCTATACATTTGAATTACTTTCTTTTAACCGTCATTTTCGAAACTTCTGTGTATAACGGTGCACATATAAAATATGTATATTTCTTAAAATGTATACTAAATCTAGGCAGCAGATTAATAAAAATCAGGGATTAATTTGTGAGTTTTAGGGAACATGATTTCTCACGAATTATCTTTCATTGTTGTATCAATTTCTCCAATCACAAGCATAAGCGATCATAGTCATATACATTAACGTCGCATTTATCGTTAAGCTTCGCGACATCTGGACGAAATAAAGCCAAATTTGGCGACCAAAAATCAATCTGGCTGTATCTGACTAATTTGGCGAAATCTCCATTGAAATTCAGTACTGATGATTCTTCTCTAACCGGGTTCTTCGCATTTTAACTTCGTGTTCTCCAGTAAAATTAGCTAAAATCTTAAAACCAAGAAATAGGGAAGCTAACTTTTCCAACCCGTACAGGAATTTTTTATTTTGTAATCTACATATTTCTGTTTTCTAGTGTACATCTTGACAAAAAAATCCTTATTTCATTTACTTCAAAATGTTCATTTGCATTTCAGTTGAAATGTATTTACTTACGATGAATTAAAAAAAAATTGAGTAATCGTCAGTAATTGGGACAGCTACCAAATTGTAAAAATTGCGCATCAAACAATGCTCAGTAAATTATAATTTGTCTACAAAAACGATTAAGAAAATTTCCTAATAGAAACATACATTCATCTGAATACAAACATACATACATATAAGTAATGCATACATGGCATTATATTTTTCTCGATTACTTTGAGTATCACTCGTAGCCATTCGACTAATGCCCAAAATTGTATTTTCCGTATTCGATTTTCTTTTCGTTTCTCTTAATTTAAAATTCAAAATGAATTGCATCGATTTGGAAGCTTACAAAGAATGAAAAGTTCGAAAAAAATAGTGGTTTTTACATACGTAGAACGTAAAACTTTTGAAAGGGGGGGGGGGGTCAATTTATATCTCAGGTCAACAATGTATGTACATCGACTTCAACATTCGACTCCATAATGATCCGTATGAGGTAAAAATGTATAATTTACAGCAATCGAGCTAATGTTTTAATTAATAACGGGATGAATCTCGTCGAATTTCGACGAAAGAAATTGATTAAAAACGAACTCATACATAGGTTACTACTTAGTCTCTTAAACCAAATATTATTTTTAACTTAAAGTTACCAAAATACTAATTCCATGCACTTCGACTGTTCAAAATATTAAAAAATTAAACTGCATTATTTATTATACCTAATCAAGATGTGTAATTTTGATGAAATTACCCATTGAGGCTGTTATGTTTAAAAGGCACAGATGCCATATACTCATTTTATCATATTAATTTTTTGATAATTTAAATATTTTTTTGTCATATACGCATATTGGCGCGATTTTTTTCCCACGCCAATTCGGGGAAAACTGCAACAGCACATCCGGGTTACCATATCAAGCAAAATAACGACACTTTGGCGCCAGTTAAGTACCCGTTGCGTATATGACATTTGCGTCAGAAAAAATCGCGCCAATATGGGGCGGGCGTATATGACCTCTGTGCCGTTTAAAATTGCCGATTGAAAATTTAAAAAAATGATTTCACCTTAAGTTAATCATGGAATTATTTTTCGCGTAAAATCTAAACTTTATGTTATTTTCACCGTCTCATAATTTGCATACGCATTATATTTATATTCACTATTTCAAAAATATTACAATGCGCAATATGTGATTAATACATATATTTCTAAACTTGAAATCAAGTCTGTCAACTACGACTTTGCATGTGAACATTCGCACTCTTGACTTGTGATTCTAATCTCTGTATCGGCGAGTAAAATTCCAGAAATTTATATCTTTTAGAGGCGTTCGTAGTAAAATATTTACTTTTATCAGAGAAAATGATCGTTTTCATTTAAATATGATGTCATTTTGCCTCATTGAAGCATTTCACCAAGCGTCTCAAACTCAATGAATGAAAAAGAATTGAATTATAACAGCTTTTTGCGGAAAACATGAGTATTTTATTAAAACATGACGTCATTTTCTGTTCAATTTTTTCAGAAAGTTTATTTTGAATTTTATGAGAAAATGGCATCAATAAAGATAAGCAAACCTTATTATTTTTCCTTTCTTTACAACAATGGAAGTAATCCAATTGCTACCATTTTGAATTCACACAAATTCACAAAAATTTTTTAAATTTTAAATTTAAATATAAAAATGGGAATATTAGAAAAAAAAATAGCTACTGCGAGCAAATCTGCGAAGAAACAGCTTTTATAAAAAAAAAAAAAAAAGAATTATTAAAATTGATGCAAAAAAAGCTCAAGGTATATGACTAAAAAAAGAAAGCCTTATCTTTCAAATATATAGAATTAAACTCGCAATGTTATCTCTATGGGAAAATTTTGAGCCGACATTTCAGGCTGTTAGGGTTGACGAATATTTACGATTTTCAATATGCGCCGAGATTTTGGCCCTACCAACGTCCAGCTCATTTTTTGTGTCTATGCGTCAAATATTTTGGACACTATCGTGTTAACAATAAGTGTAATTTTTGCAGGGAAGCCGGAGCTGTGCTCCGACAATGATATTGGCGACAGAAAAAAATCGCGCCAATATGGGGCGAATATGACATATGTACCCTTTTTGGTACTTTTCCGTTATACAGACAATATTGTCGCCAAGCGCAATAGTTGGCGCAAAATGAAAATCACGTGAATTGAAAATTTGAAAAATAGAAGGAAAACATTGTCGATAGTAAAGTGAGCATTTAAAAAATATAACATTTGAAAATTACAGAATTTTACGAATTATTTTATTAAATCACAAATATATGATTAAAATAGGTGAACAAATAACTGTTATACAATAAAGTAATAAAATAAAAAAATCGTATTAAACTGCTGCCATAAAATTACAAATCTCTTTGGCACAGATGTCATATTCGCCCCCATATTGGCGCGATTTTTTTTCGGTTGCCAATTTGGCGAAAACATCAACAGCATAAACAACATAGGTACAGATGTCATATACGCCCCGTATTGGCGCGATTTTTTTTCTGACGCCAATGACATATACGCAACTGGTATTTAACTGGCGCCAAAGTGTCGTTATTTTGCTTGATATGGTAACCCGGATGTTGCTGTTTATGCTGTTGATATTTTCGCCAAATTGGCGTATATGGCGTATATGGGGCGTATATGACATCTGTGCCACAACATAATCCGGGTTACCACATCAAGCAAAATAACGACACTTTGGCGCCAGTTAAGTACCCGTTGCGTATATGACATTGGCGTCATGAAAAAATCGCGCCAATATGGGGCGAATATGACATCTGTGCCATATCTTTTAGCATTGCAGTAAACATTTCATTTTTTGAATAAAGACGTCGCCACATAAACTCTATGAGATACGACTCTAAATGATGACGAACTGTTCCCCGATGTCTTTTGTTGCGCCATTTTGCGATGCCCCATAATCTCTCAACATTTTGAGTATGACATCCAGTATTAGGGTCGACAAAATTGTATTTGTGATTTACTGTGAAATGATCATAACCAGCACTTTGCAGTTCATCTGTTTTATATCCTTTCCAGTAATCTGTATAAATAATACTTCCATCAGCTACATTGTTTTCTATTGCCGCCATTAAAGTTTCAGCTGTGCGATCGGAAGTAGGAGTAAGGAAACATCCCCGTGTTTCACGGCATAAACCATCTAATACCCATTGAGGAGGAAGAACACGCCCTACGTTGCTTTTTCTTCTGGTAAAAAGACTTTTATCTACTTCTATAATTTTTTTAGGTCCACCGATTTTTCTATTTGGTCGTGAACATAAAGCATTTGCACAAACTTCTCTAAAATAGCTATTCCAGTCCACTGTTGTGTTGTGGTTCATATCAAGTTGCAGATCACAAAGCTCAATCGATCTCAACTCTTGCCACCATAAATATATAAACCTCAAAGCATTAAGAAAAGACAATCGCGATCCTTCAAACCATGTTTTTTGTCGTATTCCTACGCTTTCTTCGCATGATCGTAAGCTACATCTCCATTTCGGATTTCCAGAACTCATCCATAATTTCATTTCATGGTTGTTTGAACACAACCTTTTATTATACAGAATTCCAAATTCCTGAAACAGTTTTATCGCAACTTTCTCATCATCTGGTAATTAACAAATAGTAAAATCCACCTCAGCGTCAGCAGTAAAAGTAAATTCTAATTTTATAAATAAAAAGCATTTTTATTTCGAATAATAGCAAATTAAAAAACTTTTCAAGGTTAAGGTTAAATAATAATCATTCACGTAATCAGTGTGACCGTTTTTTCAAGCTAAATGCAGGCTAGATTTAGACTGACAACAGGCTAAAAATAAAATCGATTGTCCTGCTATCTATTGACGGTTTGTATAATTAAAAATGTAAAAAATCATATTTTGATAAACAAATTCGATATACGATCTTTAGGTTCACTCTAGCATGGTTCAATCAAAAACGATTAACGTAATATTTATTATTCATATACAGGGCTCCACAAAAAACATCGGGTCCATTACTTTCTAAAGGCGTAAATTGTTGGAAGTATCGTATTTGAATTATATTACCCTACACTGGCGAAATTGAAATACTTTGTTCATATACATTATCGTATGTTTTTAACAAAAGATGTATACTTCATACATATTGTTTGGGTTTCATATCTGATGAAACCTTATTCGTCTCACTTGTCTGTCTGTCTGTCCGTCTGTCACAGAACCCGTTTTAAAAAACTATAAATGTTGGAGACTTGAAATTTTGCATACTTATAGCTAAATACCACGCATCAAACGCCAAGACATAAAATTTTGAAAAAGTCTAATATTTAATCCTCTGGGCTCTAACTTGTGTATTTTAAACAATTTTTTCTAACTCAGCCCCTAATTAAGTTGGAAACTCGAAAGCTCGCATGCTTACAGCTGAACACTTGCGATAACAAGACAAATCATAAAATTTCGAAAAAGTCATATTTAACCCTCAGGTCTCTAACTTCTGTATTTTAAGCAATTTTTTTAACTCAGCCCCTAATTAAGTTGGAGACATGAAATTTTGCATACTTATAGCTGAACACCTCACATCAAACGACAAAAATAAAATTTTGAAAAAGTCTAATATTTAACCCTCTGGGCTCTAACTTGCGTATTTAAAAAAAAAATTTCTAATTCAGCCACTAATTAAGTTGGAGACATGAAATTTTACATACATATGGCTGAACACCTCACATCAAACGACAAATCATAAAATTTGGAAAAAGTGTAATATTTAACCCTCTGTGCTCTAACTTGTGTATTTTAAGCAATTTTTCTAACTCAGCCCCTAATTAAGTTAGAGACTTGAAGTTTTGTATACTTATAGCTGAACACTTGCGATAACACCACAAATCATAAAATTTTGAAAAAGTCATGTTTAACCCTCCGGTCTCTAACTTGTGTATTTTAAGCAATTTTTCTAACTCAGCCCCTAATTAAGTTGGAGACATGAAATTTTACATACATATGACTGAACACCTCACATCAAACGACAAATCATAAAATTTTGAAAAAGTGTAATATTTAACCCTCTGTGCTCTAACTTGTGTATTTTAAGCAATTTTTCTAACTCAGCCCCTAATTAAGTTAGAGACTTGAAATTTTGCATACTTATAGCTGAAGACGTGCTATCACACTACATATCATAAAATTTTGAAAAAGTCATGTTTAACCCTCCGGTCTCTAACTTGTGCATTTTAAGCAATTTTTCTAACACAGCCCCTAATTAAGTTGGAGACATAAAATTTTGCATACTTAAAGCTAAGGACGTAAAAGAAAACGTAAAAAAAAATTAATTTTAAAATTTCAGTTATACAATCTTCCCACCAGGGGTACTATCAGCGAAAAAAAAAGTTTCGTGTAAAATATTTTAGTAAAACATAAATTTCACCATATCAGAAACGTATTCTGAAAATTTATTTTAATAAAAATATTTTATTTTAAAATAGTTGTTTTATTTCTTGCCAGGGGACACTGCATATATAAACATGTGATAAAATTGTGTTGAATCTGTGCGAACTTTAACTTTAATATAGCTATCATAAATTGAAAAATCAAAAAAATTAACTTTACCGAAATTTGGTTACCCCATTTCCTCCCATCTTATTCCTTTGTACGGCCTTGTACAATAACTTTAAATGCTATATACATCCTCTTCAAGAAAAGTTATTCTGTAGGAGACTGTAACAACATGATAAAATTACATTACCGTCAGCGTTCTACAAACCCCGCATTTAACATATATTCGTTTGATACTTACATGTTCTTTTGTATGACCTTGTAAAATAACTATAAATGCTATATGCACTATGTCGAAAAAAAAAAACATGCTGTGGGTGACTGTAAGAACATCCTAAAATTGCATTACAATCGGCGATCTACGAAACCCGCATTTAACATACATTCGTATTCTTTTGTGCGGTCCTGTAAAGCAACTATAAATGTTATATGCACCATCTCTAAGAAAAATCATGCTGTAGATGACTGTAACAACATCATAAAATTACATTACAATCGGTGATCTACAAATCCCGCATTTAACATGTATTCGTATTTCGTGTTCTTTTGTAAGGCCCTGTATAATAACTATAAATGCTGGATGCACCCGCTTAAAATAAAACAGGCTGCGGGTGACTGTAACAACATGCTAAAATTACATAACCATCAACGATCTACCAATCCCGCATTTAACATATGTACGTATTCTTTTGTGCGGCCCTGTACAATAATTATAAATGCTATATATATCCTCTTTGAGAAAAATCATTCTGTATGCTAATGTAAAAACATATTAAAATTACACTATCATCAGCGTTCTAGAAAACCTGAATTTAACATATATTCGCTTCATACATTCGTGTTCTTTTGTGCGGCCCTGTAAAATAACTCTAATTGCTGTATGCAAATTCTTGAAGGTAAAACATGCTGCGGTGACTGTAACAGCACGCTAAAATTATATTACATCAACGATCTAAAAATCTCGCATATAACATATATTAGTATTCTACTGTACGGCCCTGTACAATAATTATAAATGCTACTTGCGCCCTCTTGATAAAAATAAAATAAAAAATATGCTGCGTGTGACTGTAACAACGTGCTAAAGTTTCATTACCATCAGTGATCTACAAACCCCGCATTTAAGATATACTCGTTTCATACATTCGTTTTCTTTTGTGGGGCCCTGTAAAATAACTATTATAAATGCTAAATGCACCATCTTGAAGAAACAAGTTGGTTAAGTGTGATCACAGATCGCACAGATGGTTTCGTTTAATATTCCTTTCAAAACACTTTATCTTTTTTGAAAAAATATGTTAGTTCCACATTTTGCAACCAGGGGCGCACTCTATTCTAAATAAAACCTGTATCCGAAAGAAATTCCGTTTTACAACCTATCCGTAGACATATTATTCGAGGGGATCAGGACCATAGCACTCGATATAGGTAGGCGTCACCTGGTGGTAAAAAGTGAAACTAAAATATGTAAGACTATGGTGCACAATAAGAAAGAGTGGTCAAAGGGCTGTAATAATATAAGACATTTTGAATTTTTATGATATGTAGTGTGATCGCAAGTCTTCAGCTATAAGTATGCAAAATTTCATATCTCCAACTTAATTAGGGGCTGAGTTAGAAAAATTGTTTAAAATACACATGTTAGAGCCCAGAGGGTTAAATATTAGACTTTTTCAAATTTTTATTATTTGCCATTCGATGTGTGGTGTTCAGCTATAAGTATGCAAGCTTTCAAGTCTCCTACTTAACTAGGGGCTGAGTTAGAAAAAAATGTTTAAAATACACATGTTAGAGCCCAGAGGGTTAAATATTAGACCATTTTCAAAATTTTATGATTTGTTGTTTGATGTGTGGTGTTCAGGTATAAGTATGCAAGCTTTCAAGTCTCCTACTTAATTAGGGGCTGAGTTAGAAAAATTGCTTAAAATACACATGTTAGAGCCCAGAGGGTTAAATATTAGACTTTTTCAAATTTTTATTATTTGCCATTTGATGTGTGGTGTTCAGCTATAAGTAAGAAAAATTTCAAGTCTCCGACATATATAGTTTCTGAGAACGGGCTCTGTGACAGACGGACAGACAGACAGACAGACAGACAAAGGAGTGGGACAGGTAGGGTTTCGTCAGATGAACAAAACCTGCTGCGGGTGACTGCAACAACATCCTAAAATTACATTACCATCAGCGATCTACCAATCCCGAAGATAGTTTATATTCGTTTCATATATTCTTATTCTTTTGTGCGGCCCTGTAAAATAAGTGTCAATAATATATACAGTAAAACCTCTGAATAGCGGACACCTCGAGAGTGCAGAATTTGCCCTCTATTTGGAGGTATCCGCTACTGAGAGCAAAAAATGTACAGTAACTTAAGTGTCGGTAATAAAAAAAATGTCCGCTAAATAGAGGTATCCGCTAATCGGGTGTGTCCGTTATGGAGGTTTTACCAGTAAAACCTCTGAAGAGCGAACACCTCGGGAGGACAGAATTTGTCCTCTATTTGGAGGTGTCCGCTACTGAGAGTAAATAATGTACAGTTATTTAAGGGTTGGTAATCGAAAAAATGTCCACTAAATAGAGGTGTCCACTAATCGGGTGTGTCCGTTATGGAGGTTTTACTGCATAATAATATCATCCTTTACAAGAAAATTGCATGCTGTAGGATAGACAGACAGACATCCAGAGAAAGATAACCTCCCGGAGCAATAAACACCCATGTCTTTTGTTTTAATCATCCGCAATCTTTTCTAAATTTCCTTATACGAGTATTAAAAAAATCTGTTAATTTCCAGTGGATAGACTGACAACTATCTTTTAGCCTGAGTTTTTAGCCGGATTTAGCCTGTTGTATCTCATACAACAGTCCAGATTTTATACAACAGGCTAAAAACGGTCACCGTGCACGTAATTCACGTTTCATAAATAACAAATCACAATGTTTCGCATTGTTTACAAGAAAAATCCTTTTCACGATGAGGGCTGAAATAATTGGCGCATTAGCATACATTTTGGCATGCTGTCCGTATAACACAAAAGTACCCTTAATTTTGGCGAAATACTGGAAATAGTGCCAAGTTGGCGACAGAGAGACGGGTCCCCCATTGGTAACCTCCCTTATAGCGTCATAAAGCTCTGACCAATCAGATGCATTTCACGGTATCTACGCAGATTTTTTATTGGTCCATTTCCAAATCAAAACTTTTTTTTATATATAGAAGGATGCAATCGAAAACCAAGTTGAGTGAACCAAACCTCGTCGAAATCATGCCCATAGAATCAAAAAAAAAAAAAAAAAAAAAAAAAAAAAAAAAAAGCACCATTAACGTTAGAAAATGTTGGTAACTAAAGTCTAAGCTAAAATTTCATAATACAGAAAGTAGCTGAATTGTAATATAAGTTGAAGTAAGCAAATCCCGTTGAAATTGGGCCCTTAAACCCAAGGCAATAACGCGCCACCAAGCGGTGGAAGATGCCCCCTTACCTTGTAAATTTCATGAATTACTGTTAGCATTAACACGATATTTGATAAACGGATGAAATCCATTATCTAAAGTTGCCTTTAAAGTAACGCGATTTTTAATTTACGACTGTAGTGAGTAGACGTAAGTTGATGCTGAAAAAGGAGATTAATGTTCGAAAAAAGGTGGTAGCTGAGGAATATAGGTAGAACGGGCCCTGGGGGCCAGGGTCTTAAGTGGAATGTAATTGGGTATAAGAAAATTTTTTAGGCGTTTTAAAGTAGCTGGGAGACGCTAAAACTATGTTAAAGAAAATTGCAATGGAATAGGACAGTTTTTAAAGGAGCTGCAACAAAGGCTCCAAGAAGACGATTAATATTCAAAATTGGTGGTAGCTGAAGTCTGTAATTTTTTTTGTCGTTCATGTAGTAGCTGGAGAACCTAAGAAGTTGTTAAAAAAAGTTCTTGAATCGGACCATTTTTAAGGGAGCTATAGCGAGGGGGGGGGGGGCAGGGTCTTAACTGAAATGCAGAAATGGAGCAGAAACTAAAAGGAGAATTCACCCCGAAAACGAAGAAGATCGGATAGTAAAGGGGCATGTTATTAACAATTTAGTGCACTAAAACTTCAAGGGCCCTGTACTGGGGCCCTTTTTAGTTTTCTTTGATATAGATGAAATTTAAGTTGAGTGATACATTAAATAAAACAACTTTTTTTGTTTCGGTTTTTTCTTTTATAGTAGTTTTTTGACGAGTAAATTACACAAGAAACAAAATAAAAGTGTAATGAACTATCTCTGTTTGTGATAAAGAAGATACTAGTTTTCTGCTTTGGTGAATCGTTCTGTGTGAGTACATTTAATATGTAAAACTTGTTCGCAGAACTTTCAAAGCAACTATCCAATTGTAAAGAAACACATTATCTAGTACTTAAAGTTTTGAAAAACATTGTAGCGATTTTTCTTACTTTAGGTATTATTTGTAAAACAGAATTGTGGTTTGTAATTTAGGGGCATAATTGCATTTGCCACGGGGAGAAGTGGTTGACGAAATGTTTGGAAATTTTAGAATGAAATCGATTCTGGTATCTTATTTGTTTAATTTTTAGTTTTTGAAGATTACGTTGAAATTTGAAAGGATGATGAAGCCGATAAAGCAAATTTTTGGAACGAATTTTATGTTTTTAACCTGCGTAGGTGTGAAAACGTTATGAAAAACAAGGAAACAAATAAACTAGTTCAAAATATTTTATTTAAAATCGTAATTAAGAAATGAGATATCAAGAAATAGGCAAGTAGTTAAATGACGGTTTTACACATTTAATTTTATCTATATGTTACAAAATTTAAAACAATGCAAAATCTATTTTCACCAGACTTGTTCTTTCATCTCTTCATGACCAGTTGGATGTGGCATCATTTCTGATAAAATCGCCTTAATCAGTATCATAAGCTTTCTCTTCGTCGAAATACCTCTGGTTCCTTAAGTATCATAAAGCGGAGGCTAGGTGGGAACAATACATTAATACGAGGGCTTTTCGAAAAGTAAAGATACAACGTAGACAATAGGGGGGAAAAGTTTTAATGAGCGCGTTGGCAACACAGATTGTAACCTTGTACCTTTGACTTTTCCCTCGCATCCATTCGTTAATTCTATGGTGATCCTGCTTCGTGTAGCAAATGTATAGAATAGCTGAGTCAATTAAAAATCCCGCCAAATGTGAAGTTCGATCAATCATGCAATTTCTTCATGCAAAAGGGAAGCGTCCAGCGGAAATTCACAAATCTGATGCCCTTCTTTAAAGAACAGAGGAAGCGATTCGAGCAAATAGGCGTCTCACAATGAAAGAGTTTCATAAAATCGTACCTGAAATGTCTATGACAACTCTTTATGAAGCTGTAACTGTGACTTTAGGGTACCGTAAACTGTGTGCACGCTGGGTTCCAAAAATGTTAACGGAAAAGCACAAATAGAAGAGGGTGGGCTACGCACTCGACTTCCTCACGCCCTATGAAACAAGTTGGAAATTGCTCGTCAAACGTGGCAAATGAGGTGCGTTCGTACTATAACTAGTTTTATAATTATTTTTTGCACCCCATATTGTACTGAATGTATATTTTTTTGCACTTCATAAGTGCATAGTCTGTAACATTATTAAAATGCACTTGCATTTTTTTTTTCCCATTCCCCGTAATGCAACGGAAAAATTTTGACTGTCCCTGTCATTAAACTATACATCCGATTTTCATAAAATTTGAAATGGCTAGACAAAATTTTACAGCAATTATATATTTAAAATTTCAGACCATTCGTATTCTGTAACATCATTAAAATGAACTTGCAATAATTTTTTCCCATTGGCCGTAATGTAACGGAAAACCTTTGACTGTCCCTGTAATTAAACTATACATCCGACTTTCATAAAAATGGAAATAGCTCGACAAAATTTTGCAACAATTATATATTTAAAATTTCAGACCATTCGTATTCTGTAACATCATTAAAATGAACTTGCAATAATTTTTTCCCATTGGCCGTAATGTAACGGAAAACCTTTGACTGTCCCTGTAATTAAACTATACATCCGATTTTCATAAAAATGGAAATAGCTCGACAAAATTTTGCAACAATTATATATTTAAAATTTCAGACGATTCGGAAGGCTGTAACACCATTAAAATGAACTTGCAATAATTTTTTCCTATTGGCCGTAATGTAACGGAAAACTTTTGACTGTCCCTGTAATTAAACTATACATCCGATTTTCATAAAATTGGAAATAGCTCGACAAAATTTTGCAACAATTATATATTTAAAATTTCAGATGATTCGGAAGGCTGTAACAACATTAAAATGCACTTGCAATAATTTTTCCCATTGGCCGTAATGTAAAGAAAAACTTTTGACTGTCCCTGTAATTAAACTATACATCCGATTTTTATAAAATTTGAAATGGCTCGACAAAATTTTACACCAATCATACATTTGAAATTTCAGACCATTCTGTTGGGCAGTTTTTGCTCTGTTATATGCGGACGGACAGACGGACAGACGGACAGACGGCCAGACGGACAGACGGACTGAACGACGACTATAGGTGCTACGTATTTATATAATTACGAACGCACCTAAAAACGGGAGATGCATTTCTGAATCAAATTGTTTTAAGCCATCCGCCATACAGACCGGACCTTGCACACAGTGACTTCAACTTATTCCTTTACTTGAAGAGACACCTTGCAGGGCAAAAAGGTCAACGACGATGATGAGATCAAAATTGAAGTTGAAATGTGGCGGCAAACTTCTATGACAATGGGATACAGAAGCTTGTACCCAGACTAAACAAATGCTTCGACAGCGGCGGCAATCATGTTGAAAAATATGGTATATAGCTGTAAATAACTCGTAATAAACATTTTATCAAATAAGATTTTTTTGAGTGTGTATGCGGCATTGTATCTTTACTTTTCGAAAAGCCATGTGGTTCTACCTTGAATTGATAATAACAAGAAGAAATCAGCGGAGAAGAACAGTTATTGTATTTTATCCAAGCATTATACAGGATGACTAAAAAAAAAACCCGGGCTTACTAAATGACCTGGCAATTCAGGCATACAACAAGGATGAAAAATCACATAGGAACATAGGGTCACAAACCACTTATTTAGTCACAAATACAGGGTGTTTCATCCTAACTCAGTTTGGGTTTACGGTAATAACTTTCAGAAAACTGAAATATATTATAATAAAACATTTAACAGACATTCTCACCTCTGTTGTAAATGTGATAACACCAAGCAAAAGTGGTAGAAGTTTGCATTATACGCGCCAGCAGTATGCGCTTGACGCCTCACTTTTTGGACTGTGATTATCATTGCCATATCATCGATTACTAGAGCAGCATGTTTTTAAAGATCTTTTCGTGATGTTATCACATTTCCCACAAAACAAGGTACATTTTGTTGCATTTTTATTAGAATGTTTTTATTTTTCTCGAAATTATTACCATCAACCCGGGTTCAGTTAGGATGAAACACCCTGTATTTGCGACTCAATAAGTAGTTTGCGACCCAATGTTCCTATGTGATTTTTTTATCTTTGCTGTATACCTGATTTGCCATGTCATTTTGTAAACGTTTCTTTGAATCACCCTGCATATTTTTGAAGCTGTATTTCGCCGCTGTAATTACAAGACCTTCAAAGACTTGTTGAAACTGTATCTCGATTATCAATTCATTTATTAATCAGTTACTGAACAGCGTAAATATTTATCGCACGTTAGCATTTACTATTTTGAGTCTCTTCAAACAAAAACAACAATGAAAAACTCTTATTTGTTTTTGCAATAGTTTTCTCCCTTTGTATCAGTTACGAGTATCACTAACGTAAATATTACGCAAGTAACCTTACAATATATACTGATAACTTTTCGAAACACTTTGATACAATTATTTACCAAAAATCATTAACGCACTTCAACTCCACTTGAACCACAATAAAACAAATAGCAATGCGCATAATAGAGATCTGCACGGGCCGAAATTTCTAGTCCGGATCCAAATAAAAGCTATCTTGTCCCGGCCCGGTGTAAAAAGTAAAAGTTGGACCTGGGCTCATTCAAAAATCAGTAAAAACAGGCCCGACCCGGACTGTGCAAATTCACTGAAATCAGGCCCAGTCCGGACCGACTCAATTTCTGCAAAACAATTCAGGGTGGATAGTACTGTGTTATTAAAAGGATGATGTTAGGATAATGTTAGACGAACGCCTTTTTTGCACGCTTTTTTTTGCTCTTACACCATCCCTACACCTTCGCTAGCGTGTGTAGGGATGGTGTATGTAAGAGCGAAAGAAGTGTGCAAAAAGACGTTCGTCTGATATTAGCCTTAAAAAATTCCTTAATTTTTAACATGCAAATATAGATAATGCAAAAAAAAAAAAAAAAAAAAAAATGTTACATATACATTTTTCGGCACAATATTTCCTTATTGGTATGAAAGTGGAAATTATTATAGCTGTTGTTCATATTGTACACGAAATTTAAATTCAATAATGCAAAATAAATTAGGTTATTATCAATAAGAAAAAAGATAAGGCATTTTGATTTCGTTTTTACTCTCACAGAATTTATTTTATTGTAGGGGAGACCGGGACTAGTTGGCTACAGGGGTAAGTAGAGGCAGACCTCATAAACCGCCTGTTTGTGGATAGATTGCGCAACCAGTCACAGAGTACCTTTCTTCTTGCTTTTTACAATCCTCATTGTAGTTTTGCAGCGGTACCTACGTGCAGTGGACATTTATTACGATTTTTCTGTATTTTGCACTCATAAGTAATTTTTTGTTGCTTCATTCTTTTTCTAATTTCTAATACTTATCTTAAAAATTGCGATTTAACTTGTGCAGTTTTTCTTAGTGTATGATTAACTGTACCTACCCTATATGTGATTTACTTGGATTATTTATGCTTAGATGATTATGTGTCCCTTTTGTGAAGAAATTTATTATGGGGCTGGTAGGCGCATTGAACACGGGGCAAGTTGGCTTGGTGTTTGGTGTGTACTTTTAGCTTGAAAAACAGCAAACAATGAGAAAAATGGTTGCAATGCAAGATTTTGGGCACACAAGGCTTGCCCAAACGGAGACACTCGATTTCTTATTTGTGAAAATTGTAACTCTGATGATGATATAGAGTAGGATAGAAGTTACTGAATGTTAATGTTTTATTCATTATTTTTATGTCTGTGTAATTTAGAATTTACATTGTACGGCTATAACGCCTTTGTTTAAACTTACTGGTAATAATGAAATTGATTTCGCTTAACTGCGTGTCTTATTTTAGCTTCATTTAAATTTTTATAAAGCGTGTGCCAACTTACCCCATAAGCATAGACAACTTGCCCCGTGAAGGGGTGGGTTGGCGCACAATTTTCTTTTTACTTTAGGCTTCCGCTAAACGTAAACTACTCTTTAAATGTACAGTTAAAGTTTCATAAAGAACTTAAACAAAAAATTAATAAAAATCAATAACTAAAAACTGCGCCTACTAGCCTCGATCTCCCCTATTTCACTTGCCGAACTTTTATAGAATTTTTAAAGAATAAACTAATTATGAAAGGATGCATTAAAAAAAAAAATTACCTTTAAAATTTTTTTTTTCTGAAATGAGTTTCAGTGAAAAATATCATTTCAGAAAATACTTTACTTTAAAATTTTATTTAAACCAAATTTTACATTTAATATTACAAAAATTGGCCACATATTTTTAGGGTTACGTACTTAAAATGCAAAAACGGAACCATAATAAGATCATTTGTGTGTCTGTTTGTCACAGCTGTTTTCTCGAAAACCTATGGAACGTGGAAGATTCAAGCTTGGCAGAGTTATAAAGGCTATTGACCTATATATTTATAGATTAATAGCCATCCAAAAATATTTTTAGGAAAAATTTAGGGAGTTAATTAAGTTACTTGAAATTCTTTTTCTATATCGAGTGAGGGATCGTTCGAAAACTCTCGTAACACCGAACTAAAAAATATATCTGTTTTAATTTTATTTATTATATTTTCAAAGATATCGTCGAAAATTTACTTCAAAAATATGTCCTCCCCCCTCCTGTTTCAGAATCTACTGTAACTAAAGTTATGAAAAAAATTAGGGGTAGTAGGAGTTTATTTAAACTTTGCAGGAAAACTATAGTGATTAACCTAGGTCACATAGTTTTTGAGAAAATCTCATTTTTCCGCTATACACAAACTTTACTTCGCGGGCACTCAGCGGGAGAATTGAGGGGCGCTCGAGATACCCACAGTCATAGAATCATGCAAGAATTATTCAGAATGATTTTCAAAAAACAATTGACGTTAATTAACCGAGATATTTTTTAAAAAACTATCAAGAAAACAGCGGCACGGACAGACTTGCAAATTTGCGACCTCCTTTCGAAACGATTAGCACAATGCAAAGTTTAAACTTTGGACAAGGTCTTTGTTGCACGGAATCCTTTGTGCGGGAGTAAAAATCGCATTTGACCGATTATTTCTTTAAAGTCTTACATTCATATTAAAGTTTTTTCCCCTCGTATATATGTAAAGTATAATAATGGGTAATTCCAAGCCAATGTTGCCATTTTTATTTTTTCATTTTTACGTCAAATATGTAATATATATATTTTTTTCTGACTGTATTAAACCTATATTTTTTATATTTGCAATGAATTTTATAAAATTTTGAATGGCCAATATCAATAAAATCCGTTATAATCAACATAGCGTCTTTTTATGTGTTTATTTGTTTATCTGTTGCATATTTGATGTTGATCTGTTACAGGCAAGATTACATATTTTTCTTAACTATATTGTGGCAACAGTCACATTTTGTGAAAGACGCATGTTTCTGAACTCCCTATGAATGAAAATACATTTTTGTTACAATAGATTATATGTTATTTTATAAGTAATATAAATAAACATTAAGGTATCCGATAAGCATGGTAATTCCGCTTTGTCTGTTACAATACCATTTTTTGTCATAATTATTTACTTTGAATAATTTATCCATAATAACTATATTAATTTATCTTCTAATGGCATATGCTAATAGTAGCGATCTTTCAATTACATAATTATTATTTGGTAAATAAGATAAGGCCATTTTTCCATCTATGACTGTTAGTCTGTTACAATGAAATTGCCCTAATGAATAAATAAATAAAATGTAAATAGTGAAATGATTTCTTCGGCTATTAAACCCTTCAGTATGCCGCAAATATGAAAAACGTTATCTCTTTTAATAAATTTCAAAACTTTGTTTGAATACATAACTGATATTTTTCATTTAAAACTCTTCTTGATGATGCTAGTGGGCAGTATGTTTTGTAACTGGGGAAGCCAGGGTAATATCGTCCCTTAACAAGAAAACAAAACGTTCCATATCCATTTTCACGAATTAAATTTTTGTTTTCACAAAGTTGTAGCACTATCTCCCATTCGTGCATTTAACCATTAGATACCAACATCTCTTAATTATTCTGGAGTTTGATCCAAGACGAACATGTTTCTAACCGGAAATATTATTTCATCAAAAATTTCAAAATGAAATCTAAAATGTACAGTCGTGGAAAAAAAAAGTAAACACCCCCTACTAACTCCTCAACAAATTATCATAGAAGAAAGTTACTGGTACCGAACGATTGGAAATAAAGTCTACTTTTAAATGATGTATATAAAATTTGCTTAGGGGGCCATTTACATATTAAAACGAACCATAACTTTGTTTTTTTCAATAGCAATACACAATTCTGACAAGATATTTCAAATCTTCTGTTCAAACTATGCGTGAACACCAAATTTCAAGTCATTTGAATGCTAAGTTTTTGAATTATAAACATTCAAAATTGAGTGCTTCTAATGTTAAATTACATTTTCACATTTATGTAAATATATCCTGAAATTATACTCCTAATGTGCGAATTTTTTGTGTAGTAATGATACTAAAATACTCGAACATAAATACGTTGAATTTGCAATTTTTATAATTTTAGGATATGAATTATAAATTATGAAATTAATATTCGAAAAATTTATGAATTGTAACCTACAATTTTTTTCATGGATTTAGATTTATTAAGTCATGCTTTATGAAAATCCAAAATTTCACACTTTCCTTCCAAGTAGTTTTTAAATTATGCTTAAAAAACGGCAAAATGATGGTTTAAGGGGCCGTCTATGACAGAAGTGACCAGATATTTTGAAATTTCTTATGCTGTTCTGTAATCTAGCACTCTTCAATGACTGCTTAAGTAGTACTTATGATGCCTTGATCAAGAAGGAGTCTCTCTCGGTCAACAATCGAGTATCGAACTTCAATTTGAATACAGCCCCTAAAAGATGCTCGCTTTAACATAACTATTTTCTCGGAAACTTATCGCACGAATTGCATAAAAATTTGTTTTTAGGCTAATTGAAGGGTGTTGAGTTCATTTATGCTGTCAGAATTATGTACTGCTATTGAAGAAAACAAAGTTATGGTTCGTTTTAATATGTAGTCATGTAATGTGGTCGTGTAATGTAGTCGCTTTAAGAAAATTTTATGTAAGTCATTTCAAAGCAGACTTTATTAAAAATCGTGTGGTACCAGTAACTTTCTTCTACGATGATTTTTTGAAGAGATAGTAGGGGGTGTTTACTTTTTTCCCATGACTGTACCTTATAGAAAGAAGACACGTTTTTTTATATATATTTTCCGATTTAAAACCTGCTTGTCTTGGATCAGACTCCGGAATAATTAAGAGATGTTGGCATCTATGTACTGAAGTACTAAAATAAGTAGTAGTTGGAAAAGTAATTAAAAGAAAGATGAGAATAAAAAAGAACATATTTTTCTATGTGAATGACCCCATCCTTTCTGGATTCTTGAGAAAATTGAACAGATCACGTGACAAATTAGAGTAGTAATTAAATTCTGGGAATGAACTTTCATATTTTCATTAGTCTGACAGAAATGGCTGTTTTAATTGCTTTAGGTCACATAATGTTTTAGATAATTCAATTGAACATCTGACTGATTAAGATAACATTTGTTTAATTTGGATAATATTTTATAGCAATGGAAAATAATTGTATATTTGAAAATTATTTTTAAATAGTGGAATAATCATCGAATAGTCTTTATTATAAAGCAAAAAGAATATATCCATGAGTAATGCTGACGTCATATCGTCGCCTCCAGTAAAACAAGAAAAATCGCATCAATTTTCTCGAATTCCATTTTTTTCCTTAACACTCTCTCGCCTGCTTATCTTTAACTATAAAGTAATAAAGTAACTAGTCATTGGAAAACTAACTAAAAGAAAGATGAGGGCAACAAACAAAAGGTTGAAGCAAACAAGCAAAAAAGTATTTTTCTATGTAAAAGACGATTGTTCTGGATTCTTGAGAAAATTGATCACGTTACAAATTAGGGCAGCAATAAAATTCTGCGAATGAGCTTCGATATTTTCATTAGTCTGACAGAAATGGCTATTTCAATTGCTTTTGGTCAGATGATGGTTTATGTAATTCTATTGAACAACTAGCTTATTGAGATAACATTTCTTTAATTTGGATAATATTTTATAGCAATGGAAAATAATTGTATATTTAAAAATTATTTTTAAATTTTGGAATAACTATCGAATAGTCTTTATTATAAAGCAAAAACATATCGGCGAGTAATGCTAACGTCATAACGTCGCATCCAGTAAAACAACAACAACAACAAAAAAATTGCATCAATTTTCTCGAATTTCATTTTTTGTTTTTGAACACTTTCTCGCCCCGTATCCTGGTATATCGTAAGCACTGGTAACTGGAAAACTAACTAAAAGAAAGATGAAAACGTTTTTTTTTTCTTTGTATGTGAAAGACGATTGTTTTGCATTTTCGAGAAAATTGAACATGTAACTTGAAAAATTAGTGCAGTAATAAAGTTCTAGGAATGAGTTCCGATATTTTGATTTGTCTGACAAATAGTGGAATAATTATTGAATAATCTTTATTATAGAGGAAAAACCTATCCGTGAGTGATGCTGACGTCATATCTGTTGGACGTGTTTCAACTTATCCAACAATGTGTTTGCGCGAAATTCATTGTTCCTCACTGTTTATTATTTTTTTATATCTCAATTATAAAAGCAAAACATAGGTAAGAGAAAATTGACTTACCTTGTACTTATGTTTGTATCCGTGGTTTATCTGGAATCCATCATCAGCGTAATATCATCTGTAAATTCTAGTCATTTCCCATTCTAATCCATTGCTAATGGTATAATATTCTGTGTTGTTTTAAAGCACTCGTGATTATTTTTGTGACTTCTAAAAAAATATGTAGATTGAACTTTTAAAGAAAGAAACGTAATTTAATTAGTTGCACTTGCAGCATAAAAATCGCCGCATCTCTCCTTTTGAGAGTCTGGAATAAATGCAAAAACATATATTATACATTATTGAAGACAAAAGCAGGAAATTAGTACCATTAATCTTAATATTACATTATTTATATTTATAGTTACTTAAGGGGTCTTGTACCTTTTAAACGCGTCGAAAATTAACGAAAAACTTCCAAGTTTGAATTAGTCTATCTTCGAAACCTTTTTATGTATAAACATGAAATTTTGGATATTGATTAAAAAGATTGTGCTTTGTAATACACTACCAACAGAAATTTATTAACCCTATAGAGAATTTGTGTATTGTTGAAATCAAAATAGCTCTTTTTTTACCCTATAAGTCATTGCGCGCATGATATCTTAAGAAAGTATGTATGGATTGTCATGAAATTTGGTAAATATACTAAACAAATATGTGTGTTTAAAATGATCTACTTTTAAGTATTTACAATGGTAATATTTTTAGTTATGACTATTTTTATTCATTAAAAATACAAAAATTTTATTTTTTTTTTTACGAAAATATTTTTTTTATATACTTACTGAAATAATTTTAGCCTAAGAGTAGATAATTTTAAACACACATATATGATTAGTATCTTTACCGAATTTCATGCGAATCCATACATACTTTCTTAAGATATCATGCGCGCAATGACTTATGGGGTAAAAAAGAGCTATTTTGATTTCAACAATACACAAATTCTGTAAAGGGTTAATAAATTTCTATTGGTATCATATTACAAAGCACAATCTGTTTAATCCATATCCAAAATTTCATGTTTATACATAAACAGGCTTTGAAGATAGACTAATTCAAACTTTGAAGATTTTCGTTCATTTTCAACGCGTTTAAAAGGTACAAGACCCCTTAAACAGTTTAGATTATTGATTGTTCAAATGCCTTAATTTTTTGGATATGCGATGAAATGTTTATACAAAGTATTTATTTAGAATCGTAAACTTATTTGTTTTGAATAACAAGTTATTTTAATAATTGCTTTTAAGAATCATGTTGATAGATGAAAAAGCAATTTACTGAGCTTGATTTATTTCATAGCCTTCATTTGGAGATTAAATTTTCGAAATATCTGTCAACAATATCATCACATCCAGTAAAACAAAAAACTTTGCATCAATTTTCACGAATTTAATTTGAAGACAGCAATGAGAAAAGTTACAGATTTGACAATGAAAGAGTTCTGAAAGAACTCTAACATCTCAGATGCAGTCACAGTCATATGAGATTCACAGGATGAAGTTCAGAGAAACCGGAGTTGAGAGATGCTGGGAAAAAGCTGTGCCTATTTTGCTTCACAGAGACTAAGGAAACATCTGAAAATTCTGTAGCTCTCCTAATTGATGAAATTGTTGAAAATGGAAGAGAACTCAACTTTGAGAGGGATGCTGCAGATGTTGTTGAACACATAAATTCAACTGATCCGGAATTAACCACCGACGAACTTATTGAATTAAAGAAACAAAGTACTGCCGAAGAAATAGATGAAAATTTTGATCCTACGTGGGGTGAAGGGGGTGAGATTATGATGGTTACAAAATTAACTGAAGAACTAAACCTTCTTCAAGCTGGAATGGCGGTTCTTGAAGACACTGATTCGGAAGAGCAAAGAGTGTAGCAACGACTAGAAAAAGCTTAGAAAAATTTCTGCTGTTACAAAGAGCTTCTAAGAGAGAAAAAGAAAAAAATGCCGGTTCAAACTTTATCGCAAGATTAAGCATATGCTCAAAGTCTCGAACGGGGCAGCTAGAAGAGCAATAAATTGTAAGTTAACAACTTATTGATTTATTACAAATTCTTGTAATGCAAACGCATTTTTCTGCAATTGTTTGATGTATGTAACATAATACTTAAATAAAATAGAATATGTTCATTAGATTTCGGTGAATTTTTATTACTTATCCTTTTTTGTTTATCGAAATGTACCTCGACTTACGTCGTTTTCGACTTACGTCGCTAGACTTGGAACGAAATGCTGACGCAAGTTGAGCTGGAAAACTAACTAAAATAAATAAATGAAGAAAAGGATTTTATTCTGTGGAAAAAGGCCACTCCGTATTCCTGCACAGTATTTTCATTTGATTAAAAGAAATGGCTGTTTTAATTACTTTAGGTCAAAGGATGATGATATAATTATATAGAAAATCTAATTCATTAGGATGATCTTTTTTTTTTTAAATTTTTAAATTAGATAATCTTCCAAAATATTTTTCTATGTCTGTGAATGGCATTTTGTGGCTAATAAGTTTAACTGAAAAATAGTCATAAAATATTTTCCCTGTCGGAGTAATTTGGGTATAGTGGGGTAATTTGAGCATGGGTTGTATTTTGTTTTATGAAACCTAACATAATTATTATTTTCAAATCTATTTAATTTATACCATGCTTCTCATTGTTTTAGTGTGAAAAGGTTTTAGATTATTAAGGTTACTCCCTGCAGAAAAAAGTTTAGTGAGCAGAAGCATGAACATCAGAGATTACATGCATTCTCAACTTTCAAAATAACGATTTTTTTTAATTTTTGACCAAAATTAAACCCTTATAGTGTGTATAATTATCGGCAGAAAACTTTGAAGTGATATCTCAATTATTAAGAAAGATATGAGCAAGAATGTCAGCGCGCACGATCAAAATATATTGAATCCTAAAACTTTAAAACGCGATTTTCTGGAAACTACATTTTTCGGCGTGGACAGCATGAAAAAATGAAAAATATTTTACATTTTTGGATAAAATTTGCGCTCATCTACGCATAATTAATTTGTCTAAGGGCCATCTAGCCATTTTTTGAAAACTTTAATTTTTTATGCTTTTCCAATAAGTTCAAAGGTAAAAATTTTAAACGAAAAATGAATTTTTTTTTTCGAAATAGCGCAGTTTTCTTATTCTTCGAATTAAAATTTTGAGACGATGGCCCTTAGGTACAACTTTATTTTACAAGAAGAAACTGATATTTTAGTAATTTTCTGTTTTTACAGAAAATTAGAATGTTGCCCATCAAGCCCGGATATTTTGGTACAGGTCAACGCGACTGCAGGTGTCCGGCAAAATATGTGTCCAAATTTAACAACAAAGAATATTTTTAAATACTTGAAGCAATGAAAAACAACGTAGAATTACTAGTTTTTAAATTAATTTTACTCCCTCCCTCAAAAAACAGACTCATTTAACAGCCTCAATTCTTTACAAAATGATACGTATTTTAAAATATTATTAGATTATACTAGCCTGTAAAAGTTGGATTACGCCACGTCTTTTAGCTTTTGATAATTGATTCTTATGTATTCTGTACCGCTTAATCTGAAATTAACCTTCATTTTTAACCATCACATCAGGATTTTTCGCAAATTTCAAAGTTAAAATTGAATCTTCTGTCTCATCTCATCGGACCACTCAGCTATTTAGCTGTAAGAATCCCAGGATAAGCAAAAATATCGAATAAATTATTGAACAAAATAAAATAAAATAAAACAAAAAAGTTTTACATATCTTTTATAGTATGAGATTTTCGCTATATTTTAACTACACATTTACGATTTGCAAAAAAATTCTAACGTGATGGTTAAAAATGAAGGTAATTTTCAGATTCAGTGCTAAAAAGTACGTAAAAATCAATTACCAAAAGTTAAAAAACACAACAATCTCCTCTACTTTATAGTATCCAAATTTTGTTATTCTTTAAATTTGACAATTTATGATTTCCGAAATATTCTGACATGATGGTTAAAAATTAATGTAATTTTCGGATTCAGTACTAAAAAATACACAAAAGTTAAAAAAAACCAACAATCGAAGTCTTGTATTATCTAATCTAAAACTTTTTCTTAAACTTCTTGGTGGTAATCTATCCGAAATTTTTTGTGTTATCCTGTAAAATAAGTATAAATGGTAACCACCGAAAATCATAATAATATTAGATTGTTATTGGATTTGCGCCAATATGTAAAATGTAATCTCGATCGGATATTTAAAAGTGAGTTAAAGTTCGAGTACAAATTTTGAACTGGAAAAACATACATACGATCGTTGAAGTAACATAAAAACTTATAAAAATAACATAATTTTTGTTAAAAGAAATCATAAAAGAAACACTCTCAAATCCTGACAAAATAAAATATATGTTATTTTAGCCAATCTGAAACTTAATAAATGTTAACTTAATCGTAATACTTGTATGATTTTTTTCAAAGCGCAGATACACATGAAATAAGATCTTCGAATACTTTAAGCACTTGGTAGGCGACCCCTCAAAGCCAAGCTGAATCATTGTTTCAGCTGTCATTTGTTTTCAGAGCAGAAAAGTGGCATAAGTCATGCATTTTTAAAGTTTCATAACTCGCTCAATTTTATGTTATATGAATGGGACTTTTTTGTTTGTCTTACTTGTCAGTGTAATAGGAAAATTTTACTAAATATAACTTATAGGACCGGGGGACCGTATAAAAATTTAAATTTCGTAATTTTTTAAGAAATATTTTTATTGACCCAAATCGCTTTTAAAATATTTCTTTATCTGATTTAAAACATTTTTGTAATTGGAACTACATGTCTATGACTAACGGTTTAGGAATTAGACATTGGACACCGTGAGACCGGACACCCTGTATATCTTTGTTAATACACATTATACCCGATTTCCCCCACCCATGGGGTGATTTGAGTATAGTTCGAGACCTATTGGGGACGCATATTTTATTTATTTATTTTTTTAAACGATATCATCTTGGTTCAGGACAAATACAAACACTTGTAGCCACATTCTTTATCTACTACTCCTATATTTCATGAATCCAATACTTTCTTTTAGTAAAGATTCTATCTTTACAAGAAGAAAGTATTGGATTCTTGAAAAATTTCGACTTCCGTTTTTCGACGGATTTATACGTTTTAGAAGGTCCTGAGCACGATTTGACTCTTTTTAGAAAATGTTTGTCTGTATGTCTGCATGTGACAAAAATTTTGTGGGTTTTCTATCTCAAGTACTAATGCACGAAATTTAATTGTCTGAGCGAAGCGAAGGCTAATACTCAGTGAAATATTACTGTCCGGACACTTTACTACTACGATGGATATTAACGCCATGTCCTACTAAAAAAAAAGCCTAATAAAAACCTTTCGTCAAGCATAACTCAAAAAATATTTGTCGGATTTCGTTTCTGATAGCACCAGAAGGTACCTATGAGAGTCGCCTACTGAATGCACCTACTATGAAAAATAAGTTCCAAACCGTTTAAAAATTATGTAGAAAAAACTCTTAAAAAAGCACAATTTATCTGCATACGTCACAGAAATTTGGTGTGCGTCACTTTCACCGGTTGATGTTTTCGTAGACAACTGGTTTGAACACATGGAGCAAATAAAAAAAAATACGCACGCAGTAATATTGAATAGATCAGTTTCAACCACGTGATCACAAACCTTGCAACAACCCGTGGCAACCAGTTTTGGTGGGCAAACAAATAATAATACAAATATTATACAGACATACAAACAATAAATACAATAAACCCAACTGGAGTGAAAAATTAGCCAGAGCCAGGAATCGAACCCGGGACCACAGTATACAAGACTGCTGCTCTAACCACTGAGCTACTCCGGCCGATGCCTGAGTCTGCAATTTCTCACTAATAAACCATGTTGGGGAAGTCACCAGCCATCTATACGACAGCCTTGGATGACCGGACAACGATGAATAGATTTTACTATTACATCGATCTACGATAATTATAATAAAACACTCATACTACAACATATATTAAAACACGCATACACACATAAATAACGCCTGCATTCAACAGTTAAAGGTATATATAAATATTATACAGACATACAAACAATAAATACAATAAACCCAACTGGAGTGAAAAATTAGCCAGAGCCAGGAATCGAACCCGGGACCACAGTATACAAGACTGCTGCTCTAACCACTGAGCAGCAGTCTTGTATACTGTGGTCCCGGGTTCGATTCCTGGCTCTGGCTAATTTTTCACTCCAGTTGGGTTTATTGTATTTATTGTTTGTATGTCTGTATAATATTTATATATACCTTTAACTGTTGAATGCAGGCGTTATTTATGTGTGTATGCGTGTTTTAATATATGTTGTAGTATGAGTGTTTTATTATAATTATCGTAGATCGATGTAATAGTAAAATCTATTCATCGTTGTCCGGTCATCCAAGGCTGTCGTATAGATGGCTGGTGACTTCCCCAACATGGTTTATTAGTGAGAAATTGCAGACTCAGGCATCGGCCGGAGTAGCTCAGTGGTTAGAGCAGCAGTCTTGTATACTGTGGTCCCGGGTTCGATTCCTGGCTCTGGCTAATTTTTCACTCCAGTTGGGTTTATTGTATTTATTGTTTGTATGTCTGTATAATATTTATATATACCTTTAACTGTTGAATGCAGGCGTTATTTATGTGTGTATGCGTGTTTTAATATATGTTGTAGTATGAGTGTTTTATTATAATTATCGTAGATCGATGTAATAGTAAAATCTATTCATCGTTGTCCGGTCATCCAAGGCTGTCGTATAGATGGCTGGTGACTTCCCCAACATGGTTTATTAGTGAGAAATTGCAGACTCAGGCATCGGCCGGAGTAGCTCAGTGGTTAGAGCAGCAGTCTTGTATACTGTGGTCCCGGGTTCGATTCCTGGCTCTGGCTAATTTTTCACTCCAGTTGAGTTTATTGTATTTATTGTTTGTATGTCTGTATAATATTTATATATACCTTTAACTGTTGAATGCAGGCGTTATTTATGTGTGTATGCGTGTTTTAATATATGTTGTAGTATGAGTGTTTTATTATAAAATAATAATACAGTATTCCATACCACGGTGACCGTTTTTAGCCTGTTGTATAAAATGTGGCATGTTGTATGACATACAATTGTGGATGATTAAAACAAAAGACATGAGTGTTTATTGATCCGGAGGTTATCTTTCTCTGGATGTCTGTCTGTCTATCATACAGCATGCAATTTTCTTGTAAAGGATGATATTATTATGCAGTAAAACCTCCATAACGGACACACCTGATTAGTGGACACCTCTATTTAGCGGGCATTTTTTCGATTACCAACCCTTAAATAACTGTACATTTTTTACTCTCAGTAGCGAACACCTCCAAATAGAGGACAAATTCTGCGCTCCCGAGGTGTTCGCTATTCAGAGGTTTTACTGGTAAAACCTCCATAGTGGACACACCCGATTAGCGGATACCTCTATTTAGTGGACATTTTTTCGATTACCAACTCTTAAATAACTGTACATGTTTTACTCTCAGTAGCGGTCACTTCTAAATAGAGGACAAATTCTGCATTCTCGGGGTGTCCACTATTCAGAGGTTTTACTGTATATAATATTGATAATTATTTTACAGGGCCGCACAAAAGAATAAGAATATATGAAAAGAATATAAACTAAATTCGGGATTGGTAGATCGCTGATGGTAATGTAATTTTAGGACAGACCCGTAGCCAGGTGGGGGCCAGGTCGGGCAAAGCCCGACCTGGAAAATGTTTTGCCCGACCTAGCGCATTCCGATAAAAAACATTAAATTTCCAGTTTTCCCCTACTTCTTGTCCAACCTAGAATGAAGCTCGACATTCTGATCATTTTTTCACTCAGTATTTCCCTTTAAAAAAAAATTATGTAATGCAACATCAAATTTTAATTTTTCCATGCCAGACCTTGCCCTCTACCCCTAAATTTCCTTTCTAGACTGGAAACAAAAATAGCAAAATTTCATGTATAAAGCTTTTTTTCTGTCCCTCTTTAACAGACCTGTCGAAAATTGCTCCATTGTGCGTGCCTCGCTTTTTCGCTTTGTAGAAATTATCCCATACCGCTTCAACAACAAATCGGGTTTAAATCTCTAAAGCTTGGTTTCTTTATACATTTGTCACCTTTTGTGCATTTGTAATTTATCATTAGGAGGCGGGGTTGAAACCAAAGGTTTCTGAAACTAATCTTGAATGACAGTTAAATTCAAGATTAATGCTATGATGTTAAATGATGTTAAGGGTGTATTCGAAAAAATATTTTTCCACCCTCAACAGCTCGAAATTTTCTGAGACATTTTCAGACTCATTTTTAAAAGTAAAAAGTCCTTCCGGCCAGTGCCGGAAGGAAGAGGTAGCTTTCATAATCCTTATTTTAAAAAAGCCAACTTATATCATGCAAACACACGAAGCTCAATTTTGTGGAAACCGAATATGGAAGATTCAATACTAATTTTTATCAATATAATGAATGAGAATTTCGCGAAATTAGTCAGCTTTATCCAAGCTGCTTTTCTTTAAAGTAACTTATATTTGGCTGCCAAATTCAGCAATTTCTTAAAGTGCCTGTCATTTTAAAACAACATGGTGGATGAGGCTAAGCAGTGAACTTGGTCGAGACCTTAGTAATTGCTGTGCACATGCGCACTCACATCGGAATCGGTTAATATATAGGAGTGCTGTCGCATGCAAAAAATCAGATTTTTCAAAATGTCACCCACAATAGAAATTGAAACTGCTATATCTGAGCCATTTTTTAAGGTAAAGACAAACAAAAAATGCTCCTCAATCCTTATATCAAGATCAAATACTTAAGAAAGAAACCTTTTTCAATTTCTAATTATTTTGCACCTCACTTTAAATATATATATATTTTTAATTTAATGGCCGCCATTTTGAAACAAGATGGCTGATGAATCTGGCCAGCGAACTTGGTCGAGGTGTTGATGTATACTATCCACATGCCTTCTTACATCGAAATAGGCGAATACGTGTGTTATCGCGTGACAAATACAAGATCGTTTCAAAATGTTAGCCATGCTAGAAATTCAAAGTGCTATAAATCAACCATTTTTTAAGATATCAACAAAAGAACAAATTTTCAGAAACAAAAACTGCTCCGGAATCTTTGTATCAAGGCCAAACACATAAAATTTTTTTTTTTCATTTTCCAATTTTTTAATACCTCATTTTGAATTTTAAATTTAATTTTTTTTAAATGGCAACCCTTTTGAAACAAAATGGCAAATGAAGCTGATCAACGAACTCGGTCGAGACATTGGTATGTACTATGTACAGACCAAGTTACATCCAAATAGGTTCATAAATACGCCTGTTATCGCGTGACAAAAATCAGGTCGTTTTAAAATTTCAGTCACAAGAGAAATTCAAAATGCTATTACTCAGCCATTTTTTTTTTTATATAGACGAAAGAAAAACTGTTCCGGAATCTTTGTATTAAGGTCAAACACATACAAAAAAAATCTTTTTCATTTTCCAATTTTTTGGTATCTCATTTAAATTTTTTTATTTTTTAATTTTTTTAAATGGCCGCCATTTTGAAACAAGATGGCGGATGAAGCTGGCCAACGAACTCGGTCGAGATATTTGTATGTACTATGTACACACCAAGGTACATCCAAGTCGGTTCATAAATACGCCTGTTATTACGTGAGAAAAATCAGGACGTTTCAAAATGTCAGCCACGCTAGAAATTCAAAATGCTATAACTCAGCCATTTCTTAAGATATAGACGAAACAAAAACTGCTCCCAAATCTTTTTATCAAGGCCAAACACATAAGAAGAAAATATTTTTTCAATTTTCAATTTTTGGTACCACATTTCAAATTTAAATTTTTCTTAAAAATTTAAATGGCCGATATTTTTAAACAAGATGGCGGGTGAAGCTGGCCAACGAACCCGGTCGAGACATTGGTATGTACTATGTATAAACGAAGTTACATCCAAATCGGTTCATAAATACGCCTTTTATCGCGTGACAAAATTCAGGACGTTTCAAAATGTCAGCCACGCTAGAAATTCAAAATGCTATAACTCAGCCATTTTTTAAGATATAGACGAAACAAAAACTGCTCCGAAATCTTTGTATAAAGGTCAAATACATAAGAAAAAAATATTTTTCCATTTTCAATTTTTTGGTACCACATTTCAAATTTTAAATTAAAAAAAAAATTTTAAATTGTCGCCATTTTGAAACAAAATGGCGGATGAAGCTGGCCAACGAACTCGGTCGAGAGATTGGTATGTACTATGTACACACCGAATTACATGCAAATCGGTTCATAAATACGCCTTTTATCGCGTGACAAAATTCAGGACGTTTCAAAATGTCAACCACGCTAGAAATTCAAAATGCTATAACTCAGCCATTTTTTAAGATATAGACGAAACAAAAACTGCTCCGGAATCTTTGTATAAAGGTCCAATACATAAGAAAAAAATATTTTTCCATTTTTAATTTTTTGGTACCACATTTCAAGTTTTAAATTTTTTAAAAATTTTAAATGGCCGCCATTTTGAAACAAAACGGCGGATGAAGCTGGCCAACGAACTCGGTCGAGACATTGGTATGTACTATGTACACACTGAATTACATCGAAATCGGTTCATAATTACGGGAGTTACAGTGTGACATATGTCAGATATATATATATATATACAGGGTGATTCATAAAACATGGGCAGAACTTTAAGGGGTTATAGTACACTTAAAGACAAATAATATTAAATAGGAGACTAAGGGTCCCAGACGTATTCCCAAGGAGATAGGGGGCATTAAAGTTTAGGGTCCGAAATTTCAAATGATTATAAAACATGGAAAAATTGGTCGATTCGTTTGCGGTTTTTGCAAAAAATTTTCTTTATGCCAGTATTTTCTTGATATAAAATTTTAAAGTTCAATTTCAAAAAATGCCGATTAGTGGCGCTTTAGACTTTGGAGTAACAAACAACTATTTTTTAACGTTATTTTTTGTATTTCTTTAAATGATTTCGAAAGCTTAGACTTAAACTTAAATTTTGATCTAAAAATCTGAGTCCTAACGAGTAGTTAAGTAGCGTAAACTGAAATTTGAAATTTGAAACCCTTCTCCCCCCAGAACAAAAATCAGTTATTCCCGATCTTTGTGTCGTAGATTAGGCTCTAACTACTGCCGCGTTTTGCTAAAATTATTCTTTATGTCAGTATTTTCTTGAAAATAAATTTTAAAGAAAATTTTCAAAAAATTCCGACAGAGGGCGCTTTAGACTTTGGAGTAACGAACAACTATTTTATACCGTTATTTTTTGTGTCTCATTAAATGCTTTCTAAAGCTTAGACTTAAATTTTCAGCCCAAAATCTGAATCGTTAGACGTGGTTAAGTTTCTGGGGAGAGGGGTTTGAAATTTCTACTCCTGAGCACAGTTCAGTTTACCATGTCCACACATTGTGTGCTGTGATACGAGGTAAAAAGACACAAATTAGGATTATGTTACCAAAGCATATTTATTAACATGTAATTACAATAAATGTTCAAAATTGTGACCACCAGAGGTTATGCACGCAGAACAACGGCGAAGAATGGAACGGTGAACATTCGCGAAAACATCAGGCTTTTCGAGCACTTCCCCTACAGCGGCGGAAAGTCTGGCGACCAGTTCCTCGGGGGATTCAATGGGTGTCTCATACATAAGAGCCTTCAATCGTCCCTAAAAAAAGAAATCGAGGGGTGAAAGATCTGGCGAGCGAGCAGGCCAAGCAACAGGACCACCTCGACCAATCCATCTGTTCGAAAATGTGATGTCCAGATAGTTGCGGACGTCTCGTACGTAATGGGCTGGCGCTTCATCGTGCTGGAACCACATGACCCGCCGGATGCGTGGAGGAACAACGTTTAACAGGTCTGGCAGCACATGTTGCAGAAATGTGAGGTATGTTTTACCGTTGAGGCGTTCAGGAAGAAGGTACGGTCCAATTAGGTGGTCTCCGAGGATTCCTGCCCAAACATTGATGGAAAAGCGTCTCTGATGAGCATGTGGATACGTAGCATGTGGATTGACATCCGCCCATACATGTGTATTGTGTGTGTTAAATGTACCTTCACGTGTGAAGGTACATTCATCGGTGAAAAGCACAGTTCGTCCAAAATGTGGATTTAGCGCGTTCTGCTGCAGAAACCAGCGGGCGAATTCAATACGATTTGGATAATCCCCTGGAGACAGTTTCTGGACTCGTTGCACATGAAACGGGAGCAAATGTTCATCCTTCTGTACCCTCCAAGTCATGGACTGTGAGGTATCTACCTGCCTAGCCACTGTTCGTTTACTTGTACTTGGCTGCGCCGCTACTACATCCAGAATGGCTTCTGCAACAACTACTGATTCGTCCTTTTTTGCACGACCTGCATTCGACCGGGAAGCGAGAAATGATCCCGTCTCACACAACTGTCTGTGCAAGCGCTCGAAAGTTTTGCGGTTAGGCAACCGCCTGTTGGGAAATCGCTCTCCGTACATTCGTTGTGCCTCTGCACCATTTCCATCTGCCGCTCCGTAAATTAAATGCATCTCAGCCTTTTCCTTATTCGTGAAGGCTGAAGGGCACCATCTTCCGATTCATTACTACAGCGACTTACACTTGACTCACCGTTCAGTGGTTTTTATGCCTGAATCGTGTCGAAATTTTGCATACGTGTTCTTCTTCTTCCCCATTTGACATTTGCATACTTTCTGTTTCCTTCTTCACCCGGTGACTAGCGTCAGGAATGGAGCTTTAACGTTTGCATGAGCGACGTTTCCAACTGTGCCAGTGCCTTTATGAGTGAATTCCGACTATGCAGTCCTTGACGAAAGTTGTATTTTTGCCTCGTATCACAGCACAGAATCGTTGGGCATGGTTAAGTAGTGCAAACTGAACTATGTTCAGAAGTTGAAATTTGAACCCCCTCCCCTCGCTACTGAACCACGCTCAGCGATTCAGATTTTGAGCTGAAAATTTAAGTTTAAGTCTAAGCTTTAGAAAGCATTTAATGAGACACAAAAAATAACGGTATAAAATAGTTGTTCGTTACTCCAAAGTCTAAAGCACCCTCTATCGGAATTTTTTGAAAATTTTCTTTAAAATTTATTTTCAAGAAAATACTGACATAAAGAATAATTTTAGCAAAACGCGGCAGTAGTTAGAGCCTAATCTACGACACAAAGATCGGGAATAACTGATTTTTGTTCTGGGGGGAGAAGGGTTTCAAATTTCAAATTTCAGTTTATGCTACTTAACTACTCGTTAGGACTCAGATTTTTAGATCAAAATTTAAGTTTAAGTCTAAGCTTTCGAAATGATTTAAAGAAATACAAAAAATAACGTTAAAAAATAGTTGTTTGTTACTCCAAAGTCTAAAGCGAACCCTATCGGCATTTTTTGAAATTGAACTTTACAATTTTATTTCAAGAAAATACTGGCATAAAGAAAATTTTTTGCAAAAACCGCAAACGAATCGACCAATTTTTCCATGTTTTATAATCATTTGAAATTTCGGACCCTAAACTTTAATGCCCCCTATCTCCTTGGGAATACGTCTGGGACCCTTAGTCTCCTATTTAATATTATTTGTCTTTAAGTGTACTATAACCCCTTAAAGTTCTGCCCATCTTTTATGAATCACCCTGTATATATATATTACCATTAATTAAACATAACCTGCCACCGTCAATTATTATGAATTAAAGCTGTAAGTATTAAAAAAAAAAAAAATATTATAAGAATTATTATGGAAGAAAAAAGAAAAAAGTGGACACCGACAAAAATTGAAAAGCTTATACATTGAATTACGTTATCGAGGGCACAGAATTCAATGATATAAGCAAAATGGTTGTTTTCTGTGGGAAAAATAAGCTAAAGCTAAAATTAATTTTCCCCTGTGCCCGAACAACCACTAAAATCAAGTGAATTGATTAAAAATGAAAGCAGAATAGAAACAAATAATATGAAATGGAAGAATCAATAAAACTTATTTAAATATTTATAGGATATAAAATAGAAATAATAAACACTATACCGATTAATATTTCAGTATTTTACAAAAATCCATGTGCACATGTCTTCCAGTATATCAAAAAGATTAAGGTGAATAAAACAGTTAAGAAATCACAGTAAATGATACCAAAGGATGCAGTTAATACATTTTGAAATAAAATTTGAAATACCTTGTAAAACAAATTTAATCTAATATAAAATAAATAGATATTAATTACATTATTTAAAATGCACTATTAAATTAATAGATAACAGTTTAACAATATCGTCAAAATTTAGCTAAAAATACACCCTGGTGTATAAATTATAACTGAAATGGAGCTAGAAAAATTAAAAAATAGAGCAAACTGAAAGATACAATTTTAGTGCTGCCATCTATTAATAATTATATTAAACATCTATCGCAAGATAAAAATTTGCAAGCTTTTGAATGTAAATAACTGTTTAAACAGCAAAACCAAACAAATCCTTATACATAGAGAATTATAGAACAACCACAAAATCAAGTGAATTGATTAAAAATGAAAGCAGAATAGAAACAAATAATATGAAATGGAAGAATCAATAAAACGTATTTAAATATTTATAGGATATAAAATAGAAATAATAAACACCATACCGATTAATATTTCAGTATTTTACAAAAATCCATGTGCACATGTCTTCCAGTATATCAAAAAGATTAAGGTGAATAAAACAGTTAAGAAATCACAGTAAATGATACCAAAGGATGCAGTTAATACATTTTGAAATAAAATTTGAAATACCTTGTAAAACAAATTTAATCTAATATAAAATAAATAGATATTAATTACATTATTTAAAATGCACTATTAAATTAATAGATAACAGTTTAACAATATCGTCAAAATTTAGCTAAAAATACACCCTGGTGTATAAATTATAACTGAAATGGAGCTAGAAAAATTAAAAAATAGAGCAAACTGAAAGATACAATTTTAGTGCTGCCATCTATTAATAATTATATTAAACATCTATCGCAAGATAAAAATTTGCAAGCTTTTGAATGTAAATAACTGTTTAAACAGCAAAACCAAACAAATCCTTATACATAGAGAATTATAGAACAACCACAAAATCAAGTGAATTGATTAAAAATGAAAGCAGAATAGAAACAAATAATATGAAATGGAAGAATCAATAAAACGTATTTAAATATTTATAGGATATAAAATAGAAATAATAAACACCATACCGATTAATATTTCAGTATTTTACAAAAATCCATGTGCACATGTCTTCCAGTATATCAAAAAGATTAAGGTGAATAAAACAGTTAAGAAATCACAGTAAATGATACCAAAGGATGCATTTAATACATTTTGAAATAAAATTTGAAAGACCTTGTAAAACAAATTTAATCTAATATAAAATAAATAGATATTAATTACATTATTTAAAATGCACTATTAAATTAATAGATAACAGTTTAACAATATCGTCAAAATTTAGCTAAAAATACACCCTGGTGTATAAATTATAACTGAAATGGAGCTAGAAAAATTAAAAATTAAGGCAATCTGAAAGATACAATTTTAGTGCTGCCATCTATTAATAATTATATTAAACATCTGTCGCAAGATAAAAATTTGTAAGCTTGTGAATATAAATAACTGTTTAAACAGCAAAACCAAACAAATCCTTATATATAGAGAATTATAAACCTAATATAAATCACACAAAGTATTTAAAACTATTGTTAATAAAATTTAAAAGCATACAATATGTTCTATTAGCTAAATTATTTAAACTAAACTAAAAGTTTAAATAATGTTAGAACATTGATAATATATAGCATATATCTATATGCTATAAAACAAAATAAATTCAGTAATAATTAATATAAATAATTATTAAAAATTATCTTAAAATTATTTTTTAATGAATTATATATAAGATATTTATAAAATGAACAGGAAATAACAAACATGTGGAAGTATATAGAAGGTTAAATAATACTTAAAATCCCATTACTTAAAACGCACAAATATAGAATGTGGATTATTTTCAGACATCCATAAAAATCCATAAAGTATGAATATGGGACATTCAAAAACATTAAACTAAGAGTGGCATACTATTAGTAATTAATATGATATTGTCCTTAGTAAATTAAAATTTAATAACAAATAATTGTAAATTAGATTAATGAATAATTAAGCTAATTATAATATTAATGAAAATCTCCAACTTACATATAAAATATCAAATCAACATCCACATAAAATACATAACAAAAAAATAGTAATAATACAAGAGCCCCGCTTTTTTTTTTTTTTTTTTAATAAATAATTAACCATTGCGTATTATCCAGACAACACCACCCTCCTCCGTACTCTAACATCTACCCACCCAACCAACCTATAATATTTTTTTATATTATTTTACAATTTTTAATTTTTTATAGATATTTTTTTTTATTTTATAATTTTTTTGTAATTTTATTTACGCATGTGTTAATTTGTGTTTATAGATGATGTAAGAAAAGTACTAATTGTATATTAATGAATATATGAATTTTTTTGGAAAACCATTATTTAATGCATCATAAATTAGTTTTTTAATTGCCGAAACGTCAGTGAAGGCTTACTGTGGAGACACGAAAAGTTTTGATTTCCGGATGTCTGTCTGTCTGTCTGTCCGTCTGTTCCGCGATAACTGCCGCAAAAAGCACCCGATCAGCTTGAAATTAATTGGGCATATTTGTGAGATACCCGGACGTAGCTGTATAGTTTTTGGTTAAATTTGGTTCATTCGTTCGGAAAATATGGAATATTTTATTTTTCTTTATAATGCTTTTCTACGGCAAGTCAGACGATTTTCAAATTTCGATTTGTTGAAAGAAAATGGCACGTTTGATTAATGGATTTAAATGTCAAATTATGGATACTAAAATTCCAAATAAAGGTTTTAAATTATTCCTATTATATTGAAGTTTTATCAATATATCTATAAGATTTTTTTATTTACGTGTATAATGTTTTGAGGACATTTATACATGTATTCCAATAATATAAAGAATTTTTAAATTAATTTTCTTGTTTTACATGATACATATTTCTTTTTTTTTTCCTTTTCTTCGTTGCCTAGCGACTGTTATTAGTAGCCTATCATTGCGTCAAATATGAATGAAGTTAGTAAATTACGTTAATTTTGTTGCAGGTACTATTAAAAGGCTATCACAAAAAATATTTTATCGCGCCAAATCGATGCAATTTATGCAATTAACAGTGGGCACGATAATGAATTATTTTCCAGTAGATTTATAGATCTCCAGATATGCCTATTTTGGGGGGCTTTTAATATGTTATTGCTATCGCATGGATTAGGATGTTTAAACTAATGTTTAACCATGCTATAAGTGAAAAAAAAGTACAGTTAAAGGCATGTAAATCCTTTTTAACACTTTCCAACATGGATGAAAAGTATTTATGACTTCAGTTTTTCTATCTGTCGCCTGCCGTGTTTCTCTACGTGCTCTAACTCGCGTAAATATAGTCGGGATTACATGTAATTGATATACGTTATTGAGGTTTGCCAAAGTATGTTTGGTATTAAAAATGAAGAGTGTAGCATTCATAGCTTAATTACAGGGGCACTCAAAACTATTCCGTTACATTATAGTCTTTGGGAAAAATCGTCTGCGGTGTATTTTAATAATGTTACACAATTTTAAACGTAATGAAATTTATATACTTTATTAAGGTGCACTAGAACCTGGTTACTATAAAATATGTTATGTGTAGCACTTACAGCATGCGTACAGGTAACTCAAAAGTATTCATAATATTACAATCTTTGAAGAAAATCCTTTTGTGGCGTTTTTTAATGATGTTACTCTGTTACAAAATAATAAAATTGATATGTATTTTTGAAACATTTTTGTAGTATATGGGGTGCAAAGCATATGTTTTTTTCAGGGTCACACAAAAGTGGTCGATTAAAATGTGGTCTACGGGGGAAAAAAACTCTTCACAGCTTATTTTAACACATTAGCGACGGGAAACGAAAATTCTCGTTTTTATTCAGAATACATCATTGGCTAAGGGAGTGACTTCTACCTTACAGAAAAGACATTTATATTGTGTTGTCCATATTTTTTATAGATTGTAAGACATTATATATTACATCCGTACATTGAAAGATATTTACTGCTGCATAAACATGAAAAACATATCTCAGAAACCAAATTCCGAGACACTTTCAGAAGAGGGAGGAGCTTCTACTGTTTTTAAACCCAGATTTAATTAAATTGCCTGTCGTCAGTGTGTTAATTGTGTTGCACTAATTCAAACATTATGAAATTAAATTACATTACTGTGATTGACTACAAGAAGCTTGAATATGATTTGTATCGTATTTATCGTTCATTTATAGGGTCACATAAAATATTTCGGATACAGTTCTGGTCTATTAGGGATGATTGCTGAAGAGCATTTTCGATTATGGTGTGCGTTTTAACGTTAAGTAAATTTGTGCTTAATAAGTAGTGCTTAAATATTGTATAGACCATGTACAGGGATACACAAATGAATTCGTAAGTATAAATGAAAATGAGCGCGAATTGCTTCAGTGTTTTTTTTTTTTTTTTTTTTTTTTTTTTGAGTTATGTATTTCCCAGCCCAAATACATTTAGTATACTAACAAATGTTTGCAGAATTTAAATAGAACCATATACAGGACTCCTCAGAAACTGGATATATGGTGCACACTATGCATACTAATCCCCGGAAATGTGATATGAGCAGTTTTAAGAGGGTTTTTTGTCTGCATTAAATTTAAATGTTATAGACGACGCGTAATAATCTTCACGTAATATACAGGGCTGTAGAAAAGAATTCATGTACGTTTCCGTCTATTGGTAGAACATAAGGTAGAACTAAAGGACATTAACACAATTAATTGATAATTACAAATGTAAATTAAATTACACTACGAAGGGGTTCAGGGGGGCTCTGCCCCCCTGAAGAAATCTACTTTATTATCTAAAAATTACCAGAATAAGTAGCTCATGAGATTTTTAGAATACCATTACATAACAAGGGGTTTAATTTAACGCTTCTAATGTCAGAAACCTTCGAAATATTTTTTCGTTTTATAAATGTTTATGTAATTTCAAAACTTTAAATTTCGTTTTTTGTAGAAAGATTAATATTACTCAAAGGATGCTAAACACAATGAATTGTAGAGCTGACGTTGAGGCTCCTGATCTGCAGATTTACTAGTATTATTGTTAATTAGAGGAGAAGAACATAAACATTTTATTCTGTATAAATGATTAAGTATTATATTACGAAATACAGAATGATGTAGACAAGATTTAAAATTTGTAAATGTATTAACTGTGAATTTAAATTCTTTACGTTTGTCATACAAATCTGTGATTGTTTTATTGTCTTTTATTGTAATTTTAAGATCTAAGAAGTTAATTGTATTGTTAGATAAAAGGTTTTCCGTTAATTCCAAATTAGTGGGATAATCAACTGGAAATCGAGTAATTGCAGATTGATCAGTTTCAATTAAAATGATGTCATCAATATAACGATATAAATGTAGATTATTATTAGTAAAATTGCGTTCATAATGAGATAAGTATAAGTCTGAGAGTAAACTGGAAGTACAACCGCCTTGTGGTATACCGACATGCTGTAAATATAAAGTATTATCTTGCAATATATAATTATTATAGATAATGAAGTTAGTTAAAGATTTAAAATATGCAATATCTATATAAGATGGTAATTCCAGTTTTTTATAATACTTTTTAAATAATGCATTTATAATTTTATGTAAATCTAATAGGTCTATATTATTAAAAAGATCTTTGAAGTCATATGTCGTTATATTACAAACAGAATGAAGATTTTTTACAATCTTAACAAGTTGATAGCTATTTTTTATACAATGTGTATTATCATTGTTTGTAGTAAGTTCATATATTTGATTAAGAATTTTTAAGAGAAGTGTATTGGCTTTATTATTATATGTATTACAACCAATAGTAACAGTCCTAAATTTAATAGGAGTTTTATGAAATTTGGGAATAAGAACTAAATATGGATAATTAAAATTAGTAGATAAAATATTAAGTTTATAATAACTTCGAATTTTACGACTATTTACAATAACATTTTCATTAGTTTTTTGAAAAGACTTATTAGAAGAAATAGAATTTGTAAGAAGTTGGTGATAATATGATTTACATATAATAGCATAATTGTTAGGAGATTTGTCTACATATGTAATAACGAAGTTTTTTTGTAATTTAGTAATTTGTTGGAAATAATGCTGTGTATTAATAGAAACCAAATCAGCAATATTATTTTTTAAAGCCATAGTTAATTTTTCAATTACTAATATCTTCCATTGATTAAAATATTCAATAGGCTTATTATAAGAGATAGAAATTTTATAAATAAAAATATCAATATCATATGTAAACTGTTTGATAATAGATTTAACATTAAATTTAGATGGAAGTCTATATTTAGTACCATAACCCATTAGTTGTTTCAATTTAAAATCATGAACAATATCAAGATTTCCAGTGATTATATGTCCATGATCATTGTTTATGTATTTTTTTAGAGTGGGGTCTTTGCAGTTACACGGAAAAGTACTTGCAGCAGATGTATTTTTTGAAAATGTATTATAGTTAAAAAAATTTTCCCAATTGTATTCGGATATTTAAAGGTTTTTGATATATGAAGATTATTGATAGGAAAAAAACAATTTTTATCATTAATTATAGAATTGATATTAATTTTATTAAAAATGTGATTTGAAAAAGTAATTATCATTTGAGTATTCATGTTCTGAATTTTGTGTTTTTTTTTGTATATTAATATTTAAAAGATTAACCCTACTCATAATAAGGTCAAAGTAAATATCAGAGAAATGTTTAGAGAAAGATTTACTTAGAAAGACATTTAAATGTTGTACCAGCTGTTTCTTTTTAATAGCAAAGATGTTTTTACGAATTAACAACCAGTTATAATTCTCTAAGTAATTTCGTTGAAGATCATTAATTTGTTTTGTGATAGATTTTTTTGGAAACTACAACTGATGATGAACCCTTTCCGCGTTTATTACGTGTTGTTTTAGCATTTAAATTATGATTAAGAGTAGGATAAATTGGAGAATAATCAATATTGTTATTTATAGATGTGAAGACTTTGACAGGTCTGTTAAATACTTCACTGTTAAGTCCATAAGGATATATTGTGTTATAATATTTCATATATGATGATTCCATATAAAGACGTTCTGATTTATTTTTTAGAATTTGAAGGATTTCAATTGTCGTATTTTTAAATAGATGTTTATGAAAATGTTGAATTTCAGCTGTAGATTGTATATTTTTTGCTTTGTTATTATTAGAGTCTGATCGATGATGATTGATTCGTTTATGAATTGGACCTGATGTTTCACCAATATATTTCATATTACATAAGTTTATATATCAATTTTGAACGGAAGGTGGTTTCGGGGTCTGGGGGTCATGATCGATGAAAATATACCAAAATTTTTTTAAATCGCTTTCCTCCGAACGGCTGCAATAGGTAGCTTTTTTGTAAAGAAAGCTACCTAAAACTGCTCCCGAATCTTTTTATCAAGGTCAAACACATAAGAAAAAAATATTTTTTCAATTTTCAATTTTTTGGTACCACATTTCAAATTAATTTTTCTTAAAAATTTAAATCGCCGCCATTTTTAAACAAGATGGCGGATGAAGCTGGCCAACGAACTCGGTCGAGACATTGGTATCTACTATGTATGAACGCAGTTACATCCAAATCGGTTCATAAATACGCCTTTTATCGCGTGACAAAATTCAGGAAGTTTCAAAATGTCAGCCACGCTAGAAATTCAAAATGCTATAACTCAGCCATTTTTTAAGATATAGACAAAACAAAAACTGCTCCGGAGTCTTTGTATAAAGGTCAAATACATAAGAAAAAAATATTTTCCATTTTCAATTTTTTGATACCACATTTCAAATTTAAAATTTTTTAAAAAATTTTAAATGGCCGCCATTTTGAAACAAAATGGCGGCTGAAGCTGACCAACGAACTCGGTCGAGACATTGGTATGTACTATGTACACACCAAATTACATCCAAATCGGTTCATAAATACGAGCGTTACAGTGTGACATATGTCAGATATATATATATATATACAGGGTGATTCATAAAAGATGGGCAGAACTTTAAGGGGTTATAGTACACTTAAAGACAAATAATATTAAATAGGAGACTAAGGGTCCCAGACGTATTCCCAAGGAGATAGGGGGCATTAAAGTTTATGGTCCGAAATTTCAAATGATTATAAAACATGGAAAAATTGGTCGATTCGTTTGCGGTTTTTGCAAAAAATTTTCTTTATGCCAGTATTTTCTTGAAATAAAATTGTAAAGTTCAATTTCAAAAAATGCCGATAGGGTTCGCTTTAGACTTTGGAGTAACAAACAACTATTTTTTAACGTTATTTTTTGTATTTCTTTAAATCATTTCGAAAGCTTAGACTTAAACTTAAATTTTGATCTAAAAATCTGAGTCCTAACGAGTAGTTAAGTAGCATAAACTGAAATTTGAAATTTGAAACCCTTCTCCCCCCAGAACAAAAATCAGTTATTCCCGATCTTTGTGTCGTAGATTAGGCTCTAACTACTGCCGCGTTTTGCTAAAATTATTCTTTATGTCAGTATTTTCTTGAAAATAAATTTTAAAGAAAATTTTCAAAAAATTCCGATAGAGGGCGCTTTAGACTTTGGAGTAACGAACAACTATTTTATACCGTTATTTTTTGTGTCTCATTAAATGCTTTCTAAAGCTTAGACTTAAACTTAAATTTTCAGCTCAAAATCTGAATCGCTGAGCGTGGTTCAGTAGCGAGGGGAGGGGGTTCAAATTTCAACTTCTGAACATAGTTCAGTTTGCACTACTTAACCATGCCCAACGATTCTGTGCTGTGATACGAGGCAAAAATACAACTTTCGTCAAGGACTGCATAGTCGGAATTCACTCATAAAGGCACTGGCACAGTTGGAAACGTCGCTCATGCAAACGTTAAAGCTCCATTCCTGACGCTAGTCACCGGGTGAAGAAGGAAACAGAAAGTATGCAAATGTCAAATGGGGAAGAAGAAGAACACGTATGCAAAATTTCGACACGATTCAGGCATAAAAACCACTGAACGGTGAGTCAAGTGTAAGTCGCTGTAGTAATGAATCGGAAGATGGTGCCCTTCAGCCTTCACGAATAAGGAAAAGGCTGAGATGCATTTAATTTACGGAGCGGCAGATGGAAATGGTGCAGAGGCACAACGAATGTACGGAGAGCGATTTCCCAACAGGCGGTTGCCTAACCGCAAAACTTTCGAGCGCTTGCACAGACAGTTGTGTGAGACGGGATCATTTCTCGCTTCCCGGTCGAATGCAGGTCGTGCAAAAAAGGACGAATCAGTAGTTGTTGCAGAAGCCATTCTGGATGTAGTAGCGGCGCAGCCAAGTACAAGTACACGAACAGTGGCTAGGCAGGTGGATACCTCACAGTCCATGACTTGGAGGGTACTGAAGGATGAACATTTGCTCCCGTTTCATGTGCAACGAGTCCAGAAACTGTCTCCAGGGGATTATCCAAATCGTATTGAATTCGCCCGCTGGTTTCTGCAGCAGAACGCGCTAAATCCACATTTTGGACGAACTGTGCTTTTCACCGATGAATGTACCTTCACACGTGAAGGTACATTTAACACACACAATGCACATGTATGGGCGGATGTCAATCCACATGCTACGTATCCACATGCTCATCAGAGACGCTTTTCCATCAATGTTTGGGCAGGAATCCTCGGAGACCACCTAATCGGACCGTACCTTCTTCCTGAACGCCTCAACGGTAAAACATACCTCACATTTCTGCAACATGTGCTGCCAGACCTGTTAAACGTTGTTCCTCCACGCATCCGGCGGGTCATGTGGTTCCAGCACGATGGAGCGCCAGCCCATTACGTACGAGACGTCCGCAACTATCTGGACATCACATTTCCGAACAGATGGATTGGTCGAGGTGGTCCTGTTGCTTGGCCTGCTCGCTCGCCAAATCTTTCACCCCTCGATTTCTTTTTTTGGGGACGATTGAAGGCTCTTATGTATGAGACACCCATTGAATCCCCCCGAGGAACTGGTCGCCAGACTTTCCGCCGCTGTAGGGGAAGTGCTCGAAAAGCCTGATGTTTTCGCGAATGTTCGCCGTTCCATTCTTCGCCGTTGTTCTGCGTGCATAACCTCTGGTGGTCACAATTTTGAACATTTATTGTAATTACATGTTAATAAATATGCTTTGGTAACATAATCCTAATTTGTGTCTTTTTACCTCGTATCACAGCACACAATGTGTGGACATGGTAAACTGAACTGTGCTCAGGAGTAGAAATTTCAAACCCCTCTCCCCAGAAACTTAACCACGTCTAACGATTCAGATTTTGGGCTGAAAATTTAAGTCTAATCTTTAGAAAGCATTTAATGAGACACAAAAAATAACCCTATAAAATAGTTGTTCGTTACTCCAAAGTCTAAAGCGCCCTCTATCGGAATTTTTTGAAAATTTTCTTTAAAATTTATTTTCAAGAAAATACTGACATAAAGAATAATTTTAGCAAAACGCGGCAGTAGTTAGAGCCTAATCTACGACACAAAGATCGGGAATAACTGATTTTTGTTCTGGGGGGAGAAGGGTTTCAAATTTCAAATTTCAGTTTACGCTACTTAACTACTCGTTAGGACTCAGATTTTTAGATCAAAATTTAAGTTTAAGTCTAAGCTTTCGAAATCATTTAAAGATATACAAAAAATAGTTGTTTGTTACTCCAAAGTCTAAAGCGCCCCCTATCGGCATTTTTTGAAATTGAACTTTAAAATTTTATTTCAAGAAAATTCTGGCATAAAGAAAATTTTTTGCAAAAACCGCAAACGAATCGACCAATTTTTCCATGTTTTATAATCATTTGAAATTTCGGACCCTAAACTTTAATGCCCCCTATCCTTGGGAATACGTCTGGAACCCTTAGTCTCCTATTTAATATTATTTGTCTTTAAATGTACTATATCCCCTTAAAGTTCTGCCCATCTTTTATGAATCACCCTGTATATATATATATATATGTATATATATATATATATATATGTATATATATATATATATATATATGGATATATATATATATATATATATATATATCAATTTTGAACGGAGGGTGGTTTCGGGGTCTGGGGGTCATGATCGATGAAAATATACCAAAATTTTTTGAAATCGTTTTCCTCCGAACGGCTGCAATAGGTAGCTTTTTGTAATGAAAGCTACCTAAAACATGAAACTTGCTGGGGTGATTTCTGAAGACATGTTTAACATGCCGTGTGATTTCATTTTCAACTCAATTAATTAGAATTTGATTTTTAAACAATTATTTTCTCAGTATGACCATTTTTTTCATTCCCAGATCGCCCGCTTCGGAAAATTCGGTTCAAAATGCCAACTTTGACAGCGTTTTTTACAGTATTTTCTGCATTTATCAAAAAATTAAGAAGCACCACGCATTATATAGTTTCTAAATAAGAGAATTTCCAAGTTTGATGCGTTTGAGAGCAAAAATGAATTTTAAAATGAATCAGAAAATTAGCATTTTGGATCGGAATACACCCTTAAATGCTTCTTTCGTGGACACTTGGTCCGATTACAACAAACTCCAAACGACACTCCCCCCCCCCCCATGTGAAAATACAAAATAGATAATGGAAGGTCTGTCCCTTCATCTCTTCGACTGTCTCCTATTCCAATGAAATTTTTTTTAAAATGTCGCTTCTAAAATAAACCAGATCATTGTTTCAAATTTAAACAATACAATATGTCAGGTTACTTACGATTTTACAAATCCAAATTTATTACTCACTGACACATTCATAAAGCCATTTTTACTCTTAAATTAAAAAATGATATAGATGCTTTTATTAAGAAACGAAGAAACTGAATGCATTGTTTAATGAAACTGTTCTGTACTTTTTCTTAAAAGCAAATCAGTTTCCAAAGTGGTCGTCAGAGTTGCCAATATAAAAAATAAAAAAAAAAATCACCGCAAAATGCAAAAGGATGCCAAAAATTGATAAAGATATTTCGAAGTTCATAGCGAGCAAAATTTATTATATTGTGCTAAAAGATTGAAACCGGATTTTTTATTTACGAATGTTAAAAAAATTACCAGAAACACAGCTAAAAATTCTCTAAAAATTCAAAAATAGCAAAGAACAAAATTTGGCAAAAAAAAAAAAAAAAAGTTTCAAACTGAATTCCCTTTGCAAATGAACCGCCACAAAAGATCCCCAAATATTGCACATAAATAAAAAAAAAAAATGTGGAAGCCTTTTCGTATTCTCTGTTTTTTTTTTTTTTTTTTTTTTTTTTTCAGTTTGACAATGCCATCCGCATGGCCCAGACAGATTTTTTTAAGCAGAAAATACTCACATTTTTTTCTGCTTTGAACGGTGCCTTTTATTAATATATATATATATATATATAGAGAGAGAGATTTACTAATTCCAAAAAAATTACCTTTGGGATGTCGTCTTCGTATTTTTCAGTTTTCTCCAATTTAAAATTGTCACCCAAGTGTTCCAGATAGAAATTGAAAAAGAAAGGCTTCGGATAGACAGTACCTTTCTGTGGGCAACGAAGATGGGTTTCTTACTAGATAATAATAAAGACATCTGCGAATCTCTCTGTCCATTTCTTTTTCTTTTTTGGTCTGACCACATGTTTTTCTGTTCACGACAAGATTTGACAGGGAGAATACCTGTATGCCTTAAATTATGCACATCGAAATATGTTTTTTTTTTAATTAAATTTTTAAATTTAATTTTTTATGCTATTTTTAGTGTTTTAACGAATTTCGTGCTTTTTTTCCCCACATTCATAAAAGGAATCCATTTTTCAATCTATCTTTCCATTTTAGCCGAATACAGTAAAGTAGTCTTCTGCGATTTTTGAATATTTCACGAAGTCTTTTATGTAATTTTTTAACTTTCTTTCGCGTTCCGACTGGATTTTTTTGCATTAGTAAAAGGAGTCAGGTTTCGATCTTTTAACCACAAGTACAAAATTTTGTCCTCTGCAATTTTTGAATTTTTTGCAAACTTTTTATGCGATTTTAAACGCTTTTCCCGTTTTCAAGCTCCTGTGATTAGAAGATATTTTTTTCATATTTGAAGAAATTTTCGTCTTTTAAAAATTTCTAGAAATTTTGATCGCTGATAGGCGATTTTTTCGTGTTATGAAGGAAAAATATTAATGCTTAAGTTCAGTTTCTAATTATGAAAAGTACAATGCAACACAGTTGACGGAACACTATTGGGATTTGATTTGATGAAACTGCATCTTTATATTGAAGGATGTTGGGTAATTTTTACGCTAGATTGACTTTCTATATTTTTGCGAAAAATGGGCAAATCAAAGCATTTTTTGTGTGCGCGTGTATTATTTATTTATTTATTTGAGAATGTAAAAGGAATCCGGTTTCAATCTTTTATCCCAATATAGTAAATTTTGCCCTGTGCGGCGTTTTACTCGCTTTCCGAGGTGGTTTTTTTGTACATTCCTAAAAGGAATCAAGTTTAAGTCCTTTAGTTCAATATAGAAAGTTTATCGTTTGCAATTAGTGATTTTTTTACAAACCTTTTATGTGATTTTTAGAGTATTTTTTAAAATTCTACATTCAATCTTTTGGCTCGATATAGTCAAATTTTGCTCTCTGCGATTTTTGAATATTTGTCCAATTTTTTATGCGTTTTATACCTTTTTTTTTTCGCGTTTTGCGAAGACCTTTTGGCAAGTTTTTCTGAACCGAAGATCTAGTAGATTTTGCTGCTTTCATGATTAAGATGAAGGTGGGAAAATAACAAATTGGCTCCTGTAGCAAGATGAACGACGATGCTGGAAAATTTAACTTTTACCTAGAGACTATCATTTTTATGGGGAAAAAAATTACAATAATTCAAGAATCAGATTGGTATATTCCGAACGGGTTTATGCTGTTGAAGGCAGTGGGGCCCCCAAGGGGGAACCCCTCCCCCAAGAAAAAAAGTTTTTTTTTTGAAAAACCAACCGGCAAAGCAAGCGAAGCTCAGCTAGCAGATTTAAATAATTACAGATTAGATGAAACGTTAAAAAAGAAACAGGTTGAACGTAAGGGGATATGTTGCAAAGGCATAGCACACAAATGCCTGCTTATTGGGACCCCAACGAGATTAAAAAGCACATTTTTTTAAAACAATTGAATAACAATACTGAGGAATAACAATTTTGAATAACAATAATGAGGTTTAAAAGTTTTGAATCTTGGGTTTCAACTTTTCCTCCATTTAATAGGGACCCTAAAAAAAGACATTTTAAAAAGTATTTAGAATTTGCAAAATTTCTTTCATCTGGGCACCTTTAAAAAGAATGGTGACTGTAGAAAGAAGCCCATGTCTGTTTTAGTTGAAGAAAGTGATAGTATTAAGGAGGTTTTGAACCTGATTGGGACCCCCAACGCGATTAAAAATCACATTTTTTTAACATTTGAATAAAAAGTGGCAGCTACAAGTTTTGAATCCTGGGTTCCAACTTTTCCTCCCTTTCATAGCCCTACCCCCCCCCCCCAAAAAAAGACGATTAAAAAAATTAGAGCATGCAAAATTTCTTTCACCTGGGCACCTTTAAAAAAATGATGGCTAGAAAGGAAGCACATTACCTGTTTTGGTTGAAGGAAGTAATTGTATTAAGGAAGTTTTGAAGCTCATTGGGACCCCATTGAGATTAAAAAGCATATTTTTTAAACATTTGAATAAAAAATATGGGGCCTAAAAGTTTTTAATCTTGACTTCCAACATTTCTTTATTTTTATAGTGCCCCCCCCCCCCAAAAAAAAAACACAATTCAGAAAAAATTTAGCAAAACTGCAAAATTTTTTTTTTCATCACCTTTCAAAAGAACGGTGACTATACTAAGAAAGTACAAATTTTTTGAAGGAAGTAATGGCATTAAGAAAGTTTTGAAACTTATTGAGAACGCCAATGAGATTAAAAAGCATATTTTTTAAACATTTGAATAAAAAATTTGGGCTAAATGTTTTGAATCTTGGGTTCCAACTTTTCCTCACTTTTATAGCAGGCACTAAAAAAGACAATTCGAAAAGAATTTAGAGCCAACAAAATTTCTTTCATATGGGCACCTCTAAAAAGAACGGCGGCTGTAGAAAGAAAGTGCATATCTGTTTTGGTGGAACGAAGTAATAGTATTAATGAAGTTTTGAACTTTTGGTTTCATCTTTTCCCCCCAGTTATAGGACCCCCCCCCCCACACACACACACACAAAAAAAAAAAAAAAAAAAAAAAAAAGAAGACTAAAATACCATTATATTTAAAAAATAGAATTTAAGCTTTCAAAAGCTCTTCCATCTGGGCACCTTTACAAAGAATAGTGGATGTAGGGGGGGGGGTGGGGGGGGGGGTATGGGAGACGGTTCCTACGGCCCTGGTTATGCCAAATATCATATTTAACTTTAATACATTTTTATTATGTCTCTGAAGAAAATTTAAAAATTTCGTACTAATTTTAAAAATATCTTATATTTTAAATTAAAAAAAGATTCCCTAAAATTGTAATGCATATTTTTGAAGAACTGCAAATAAGAGATAGAAAAAAAATGAAGAAATAATCTGCCACCCCTGGAAAAATCTTTGCCCTACCTGGAAGTATGGTCTAGCTACGGGCCTGTTTTAGGATGCTGTTACAGTCATCCGCAGCATGTTTTTAGAGTTTCGTCCATCTAACGAAACCCTACCTGTCTCACTCCTTTGTCTGTCTTTTTGTCCGTCTGTCACAGAGCCCGTTCTCAGAAACTATATATGTCGGAGACTTGAAAACTTGCATACTTATAGCTGAACACCACACATCAAACGGCAAATAATAAAATTTTGAAAAAGTCTAATATTTAACCCTCTGGCCTCTAACTTGTGTATTTTAAGCAATTTTTCTAACTCAGCCCCTAATTTAATTAAGTTGGAGACATGAAATTTTGCATACTTATAGCTGAACATCTCACATCAAACGACAAATAATAAAATTTTGAAAAAGGCTTACTATTTAACCCTTTGGGCTCTAACTTGTGTATTTAAAGCAATTTTTCTAACTCATCCCCTAACTAAGTTGGAGAATTGAAAGTTTGCATACTTATAGCTGAAAACTTGCGATAACACGATAAATCATAAAATTTTGAAAAAGTCATATTTAACCCTCCAGTCTCTAACTTGTGTATTTAAAGCAATTTTTCTAACTCATTCCCTAATTAAGCTGGAGACATGACATTTTGCATACTTATAGCTGAACACCTCACATCTAACGACAAACAATGAAATTTTGAAAAAGTCTATTATTTAACCCTCTGGGCTCTAACTTGTGTATTTTAAGCAATTTTTCTAACTCAGCCCCTAATTAAGTTGGAGACATGACATTTTGCATACTTATAGCTGAACACCTCACATTAAACCACAAATAATAAAATTTTGAAAAAGTCTAATATTTAACCCTCTGGGCTCTAACTTGTGTATTTAAAGCAATTTTTCTAACTCAGCCCCTAATTATGTTGAAACATAAAAATTTGCATACTTATAGCTGAACACCTCACATCAAACGACAAATAAAAAAAATTTGAAAAAATCTAATATTTTACCTCTAATATTTTGTCTCGCGCAATTTTTAAATTTAAACTGTTTTGCAATACTATTTTTTGTTCATTTTGCATAATAAGTGTAATGTGAGGTAATTTGTTCTATTTCAGATTTTTAACGCATGTTAATGAATTTATTTTACAATATCCTTTCTCTTTTAAAATTCACATCTAAATATAGTTTTTATGGCGTAATTTCCAATAAGTGCCTGCTTTTTATACCTAATTATTTAATTGTAATTTGAAGGTTTTTTTCTGTTTATAATAGAAACGTGTAAATAATTTTTTTTATTTGAAGCAAACATTATTGTTTGCGCTGTTTATACAGTTGGCAACAGTTTAAATTAATACCATTTTCTAAAATATGTAAAAAATATCTGTCAAAATGCTGAATATTTGAATTTAAAATAGAAATAAAACCTCAAAAAATGAGTCAAATTAAAAAAAATTAATGGAATCTGCAGACCGGGATCTTCTATTGAATAAAATGATCTAAAAATGATTAAATTCCCATGTATAGCTTTTGCTCTTATAATTTTTTTTTAATGGAACGATTTTGTCCAACTTTAGCATTAAATATCTCTTAAAATAATTCTTCCATTTGAAAACTGTATGCATTAGTGTGTTGATCAAACATTTCGCTATAATACCACCGATTTTCATATATTTGTACGCAATAGTTTTCTTAATATTAACGAAGAAAGACCTCCGGTCACAAAAAATTCAAAACCGGCGGCGGCGGCGGTGACAGCGTTAGTTACTTTTCATAGAATAGAGAGATATATAAAAATGAAAACTTGTCTATCTGTTTGTCTGTAATTCTATAAAAAATCCACGATTTGGAAGCCAAAATTGTGAAGAGATACGTACATGTGTATTAAAACATGGCCGAGACAACTAAAGTAATCCGGAATCGAAATAACTTATAGTTAATTTTTAATTAATAAAAAACCACCAATTTAACAGCAATTTCTTATCAAACTTTTTTATCTTTTAAACATTTTTCGTTATAGCAGGTGCCAACAATTAAAAAACACAATAAAATTATTACTACAACAATTAATTTTCAACTGCAAGATTTCCACGTGAAAAATGAAAATGAAATAAATAGTTTGCCGAATTTAAAAAAAAGGTGAATATTACGTCATAACTTTTCTATTGCAAGATATTCACGTGAAATATGAAAATGAAATAAATGGTTTGACGAATTTAAATGTAAGTGAATATAACTTCATAACTTTTCTATTTCAAGGTTTCCACGTGAAAGAGGAAAATATTACGTCATATTGGAAATATAAAGGGCATGGTGGATATAGTATAACGTCATACGAGTGTGAAAAATGTATTGAAGCATAATAAAAACCCGATTAGGGAAATATTGACGTATTTTAACATTATTGCTCCAATTATAAATTGAAATAAGTTCATTTATAGCTGCATTCTTTTGCGTCTGTTATATACATTTATACATTTTTATATAGCGTTTTCATATGATTCATTCAACAACATTTCGACTGCTTTTTTTAATGTTTGTTTTGTGTTGTATGTTAAATTTTGAAATTGATTTTTCAGAACAAACATCCTTCAAATTCTGGGCAACGCCGGCAACAGATAAATGGCTTTTGTATCTGTACATCTAATGCTAATATTATAAAGCGTTATAATATTATAAAGTATATAATATTATTAATGCTTGTACGTTTGTGAGGTGTTATCTCTGAAACTACATAGCCATTTAAAAAAAATGTTGCTGGCCATCTCTGCTCCGAAAAAAAGACTATTTTATGTCAGTGCAAGAACCTACATCGCTGCAGGAGCAAAAAAGTTCTAAAATTGTGATTTTTGCGATATTGATTGGATTAGAAACTTTAAATTTGGTGCGGTAGTTACTTTTAAGATGTAAATACACGTAATGAACGCTCTCTAAAAGGTTCAATTTGACGGATAAACGTAAAAATTTCTAGAAAGGTTCTAAACTATGATTTATTTGGAATACTGAAATTTTTGGGATACTGTTGGGGTTAGAAACTAGAACTTTGGCATGGTAGTAATTAATAAGATGTAAATGCTCGTTGTAGAACGAATTCTAAAAAATAGAAAGACTAAACAAAGCGAAAAAAGATCTAAAGATGATCTAAGTAACGAAGAACATGGAACTGTTAGGAATATAAACATGAAAATTGACATGGCTGTATTTATCATGACGTAAATTCTCGCAATAGAACAATTTCTAAAAATGTCGCTATAAAAAACAGTGCAGAAACAGAAAACTTTCAAAAATTTTCTATTTCTCTGTTACTGCTGAGCCCAAAATCTTGAAATTTTGCTTCGGGTTAGTTTTAAAATATACAATTGTCTCTATGAATGGTTTCTAAAAAATTTAAAATTTAAAAAGATGAAATTAACGGAAAGCGATCTCAATTACCATTAATTTGGAATTATTAGGTACAGCAACTTTAAATATTTCATAATGCTGCATTTCCCCCGCAAAACATGCGATTTAAATGCATTAAAACTGATAGATACCCACCTAGCATTAAATAAATTGTGTAAATATTGAATAAAGACCTGTATGAAACAGTGAGTAGGTTGCCCGAAAGTACTTGTTAAAGTGTTCCTTCTCTAGGCTTTTCTCTCTCTCGCCAAGGCCACTAACAGAGGGAAGTGCCGTTTTAAATGTGATATGAATTTTTTATCCGATTCATTTTTCTAGACATTTTATCATAAGGTTATATTCTCAATTATCATTAGTAGATTTTTTATATATTAACTTATTCTGGTGAAATTTTGTAATCGGGTTCATATTGGCGTATGTTAGCTTGCATGATTTGCTGAATAAATATGTATGGATTTGTAAATTACTTCAAATGACACTTTGACAGCTCAAAAGTTATGCAGACGATATATTCAGATCTTGTGTCATACTTTATGTAGTAATCATTGCCGATTTCTTTTATTTAATACATGCTAAATACAGCTCAACTTGTGCAGAATATGTTTGAAAACAAAACAATACAGCCTATGTAGTGGCCAGCATACACTCATAATTTAAATCCGATCGAGCATATCTAAAACACACTCTAACGAAGCATTGCATGCCACTTTTGATGTATTCGGTACTTTGATACTATATTAGATTTTGAGAAGAGTATTCCTTAAATGTTATCGACAACCTCTTTGCATCCGTGGAAAACAGATATTGTACAATACTAACTATTCCGGGGGAGCACACACCATATAAAGTATAGTCCATTCTTTTTAAACATCATATATTTGTCATTTAAAGTTACTCAAATTGGTGCGGAGCGTCTGATTATGCTCTTGACATCATTTTATACAGTTAAAATTCCGATATAAATAAATTAGTGTTTCATTTTCTATTTTACTTTTTATATATTGCGTACTTTCAATTTTATATCCATGCATGGCTGTCTTGAATGGTTTGATTTCCCATTTTTTTAAACAGTGTATACGAATTGATATATAAGATTTTGTAATTCTACAATTCGTTTATTTTCATCATTTCAATTTTTCGCAGTATATGGACAATTAAAGATAACATCTCATTTTCTTTGCTTCCACATGTTATTATTAAATCTATGTTCTCAGTAATATCGCTCAGACTAATCCCTCTGAGGGAAGTCCTAGTAAAAATTTAGATTCAGTTAATCCTGTGTATAAATTGGTTCTGATTAGGTTTTGGTGTAAATCGCCCAACAGGTGGCGCTGTTATGCTGAATTTTCGACGATTTCCACAATAACTCTATCTCAAAAACGAATGCATAGATTTTCAGAAAAGCTTCAGATTCAGTTAAAAGTTGACATATGTTGTTGATGATTAAGTTTTGGTTTAAATCTCCCAACAGTTGGCGCTGCTATGTTGCATTTTCATGATTTGCACGATTTTAGCAACAGTTATAGCCCAAGAACTAATGCACGAAATTTCATATCTTTAGAACCCTCATGACGGGCATAGATTACCATTTAATTTTGGCACTGTGATAATTTTGAAGTATTAACATGTATCATATGCTGCTGTGCTGCATTTTTCACATTGCTTAAATGGAACCGAAAAATATAAGAATTTGTAGTCTCTGTAATATTTTAAAGTTTCGAAGATGCGATTTTAAAACCAGAATTACACCGACAAGATGTATAAAAGTATAGGGTAAACTTTTTAAAATTATATCCTCTTGGTTCAGGATAAACGCAAACATTTGCGCATTCATTGCATAATTCCGCAATAGCTGTATCTCAAGAAATAACTCACGGATTTTCAGCAAACTTCAGATTAAGTTAGGCATTGATATAAAGTTTTTGCCCATTCGGTTTTGGTGTAAATCGCACAACAGTTGGCACTGCTATGCTGCATTTTTCAGGATTTACACGATTTTAGCGATAGTCATATCACGATTTTCGCGATAGCTATATCTCAAAAACTAATGCACTTAATTTAATCAAACTTCATATTATGTTACACTTTCAGATAGTAAATAGATCCTTATTATAGGCTGGATAAACACTGTCCAACAGGTGTTGCTTTTATGCTCTTTGGTTTGGGTATTTTGGTTGTAGACATCTAAAAGGGTGGGTGCCGAAATTGAATGATTTGTTTAAAAAATGCGATGCTTACATGTACTTTTTAAATGCACACAATTCAATGAACCTATGCTTTTAGAATCCTCATGATGGGCATAGATTGTCATTTTAATTTTGGCAATGTGATAGCGAATATTGAAGTATCATGTATAAGATAGAAGAAGGTTTTGGGATTGGCACATCCAACTGTAGTTTGTATTTGTCGTGAACCCATATGGTAGCTTTATAAAACGAGTATGTTATACCATAACAAAACTTGATTCTTTAGAAATCAAACCGTTTGAAATAAAAATTAATTGACAATGATTCGTTCATAAAATATAGCTAATAATAGCCATCGCGGAAATCATGGAAAAAGAGCATAGTAGCGACACTTTTGTTAGGCGGTACACACCCAAACTTAATAAGGTTGTATTTTTGTTAAAGTCTAACAGAATATGAAGTATGGTGAAATTCCGTGCATTAATTCTTGAGATATAGCTATTGTGAATATTGCGAAAAATGCAGCATAGCAGCGCCGTCTGTTGGACGATTTATACCGAAGCCTAATTAGCATCTATTTATATCAAGGTCTAACAGAATCTTAAGTTTGATAAAATTCCGTGCACTAGTTCTCGAGACAGACAGACATAAAGGCAGATTCAAGGACAGACATTTTCTAAAAACAGTTAAATTAATCTCAGGACCTTCTAAAACGTATAAATCCGTCGAAAACTGGAAGAGGAAATTTTTCACGAATCCAATACTTCTTCTTATCAAGATAGAAGAAAGCAAAAATAGCTAAAAGATGCGTCCCCAATTAACCGCATTTACCATATATGCAGTAACAAAATAGTGTAGTTAAAGGAATATTTAATTACACAACTGTGTAATAAATATATATATGCACATATAAACAATAATTAACTGTGTATTTCAAAAGTATAACAAGACATTAATGGGTCATACAATGTTAAATCTTCCATCCGTTCGATTTTTTTAGGGGAATAAAATGAAAGAGCAATATTTTCTGTGAAAAAAAAAATATAATATATAAATCTATAATTACGAAACTTACTGTTCTCGGTAAATAAAGATGACAAAAATACTTTTAACTGTTTTATCTCGAATTGATATGCGCAAGAAATCAATTGAACTAAATATTTTTCATGACATTTTCGCACATTATAGATTTTATGTATGTTTTAGGAATAAAAATAAGTTTGTTTGCATTGTTAAAATTTTCCGTTAAATAATTCATTATCCATATATTTTACAATAAGTTTAACATTTACATAGAAACTTGGTAGAAATACTACTATTTAAAAAATATTTCGTTCAACCAGTGATAGAAAAATTATCGTTCAGCATTTTTTTTATAAATCTTGTAAAGTAATCGCAATTTTATCGTACCAATGAGAATACTTCATAATAGAACTGTGTTACGTATGGCTAAATGTCTGCTGAACTGGTTTCTGCAATGATGAGCTGTAAGATGATTAAAAAATTTTACACTCTAACACAAAATATTTTATGTACAGAACTCTACATTTTTTTTTTTGAAAAATATGCAATATCAGATTTTTTTCTTTTTTTACAATTAGAACTTTTCTAGGCGATATACAAATTTAGATGCAGAACATGCTAGACGTTTTCTCCGGTTATACACAACAAATAAAATATATGATACTAATGATACTGTTAATTTTATTTTTCAAAATTGTGCTAGAACATATACGAATTTAGATACAGGATATGCTAGACATTTTCTCAAGTTATACACAACAAATAAAATATAGGATTATGTTACTTTTATTTTGCAAAATTTTACTAGAAAATATACAAATTTAGATTTAGAATGTGCCAGACGTTTTCTCAAGTTATACACAACAAATAAAGTATATGATACTTTTAATTTTATTTTGCAAAATTTTGCTAGAACATATAGAAATTTAGATTCAGACATGCTAGACGTTTTCTCGAGTTATACGCAACAAGTAAAATCTATGATACTGTTAATTTTATGTTTCAAAATCGTGCTAGAAGATATACAAATTTAGATTCAGAATATGCTAGACATTTTCTCAAGTTATACACAACAAATAAAATATATGATACTGTTAATTTTATTTTTTAAAATTTTGCTAGAACATATATGAATTTAGATTCAGAATATGCTAAACATTTTCTCAAATTATACACAATAAATAAAATTTAGGATACTGTTAATTTTATTTTGCAAAATTTTGCTGGAACATATACAAATTTAAATTCAGAATATGTTAGTCATTTTCTCAAGTTATCCACAACAAATAAAATATATGATACTGTTAATTTTATTTTTCAAAATTTTGCGAGAACATATGACGAATTTAGATTCAAAATATGCTAGATATTTTCTCAAGTTATACACAAAAAATAAAATATAGAATACTGTTAATTTTATTTTGCAAAATTTTGCTAGAACATACACTGTCATCAAAATTAAAGGATAATGAGAAAAAATATGCTCACTGTGTTAATGTTGCAACCAATGCCCAATACTGCAATGATTTATGTTAATTAAAAACTATTGAACTCAAAATTGCGCTTCCGCGCATACATTAGCATCGGAAATATGCAAATTAGATGATTGACAATGTAGTGCGCAATGGCCGTATGTTAGAATTCTGGTTTGTAGTGTTGTTTAAAGTGAAGTTGGTGTCTGAATGTGATCAGTACTCATTAGTTATAGCTCAAAGGCATAATTTAAGTTAAGGTCAAAAGTGGCGAATAATTGGTAGAATCCAGGAAGGTAAAAAACAAATGGAGGTCGCCCAGGATTTGAATACCCCTCAAAGTGTGATATCAAGTGCTTCGAGCCACTTTTTAAGCACTGGATCCGTTGATAGACAGCCAGGTCAAGGGAGACCAAGAGCAAAAACTGCCTCCGAAGATCGTTATTTGTCATTGTGGCTCCAAGAAACCGTGAAGCAGCTACGAGAGATTTGGTTTCAGACCTTCAGGCTGCCACAAGAACTCGAATTAGCCATTCTAATGCTGCACGAAGGCTTAACGAAGATGGACTGTATGCGAGAAAACCAAAAGTTTGTGTTCCACTCTTTCCAGTTTCCCAAGGAACCCGTTTAAACTGTTGTTGTCGTCATGCTCAATGGAGCGAAGAAGACGGGGCTCGAACGGAATATTTCACGGACAAGGGAAATGGAAGTTGCGTCTTCATTCAACTCTTCAGATCAAAACACGTCTAAAATCAGTGTTCAGACTATATCTGAACTCCTCAGTAAACAATACTTGAGCCCAGTCTTGTTGCCTCCATTGAACTTGACGAGGGCAGCAGTTTAAACGGGCCCCTTAGGAAGCTGGAGTGAGTGGGACACAAACTTTTCGTTTTCTCACATACAGTTCATCCTCGTTAACCCTTCGTGCTGAAGAAGAACGGCTAATGCGAGTTCTTGGGGCAGCCTGAAGGTCTGAAACCAAATCTCTTGTAGTCGCTTCGCGGATTTTTCGAGCCACAATGACAAAAAATGGTCTTCGGATGCAGTTATTACTCTTGGTTTCCCATGACTAGGCTGTCTATCAACGGATCCAGTGCTTAAAAAGCGGCTCGAAGCTCTTGATATCACACTTTGAGGGATATTCCAATCTTGGGCGACCTCCATTTGTTTTTGAACTTCCTCAATTATACCAATTATTCGCCACTTTTGACCTTAACTTAAATTATGACTATGAGCCACAATGAATGAATACTGATCACATTCAGCCACCACATTCACTTTAAACAACACTACACACCAGAATTCCAACATACGTCCATTGCGCACCACATTGTCAATCATCTAATTTGCCTATTTCCGACGCTAACGTATTCGCGGAAGTACAATTTTGAGTTTAATAATATTTAATTAAGATAAATAATTAGAGCATTGGACATTGATTGCAACATTAACTTAGTGAGCATATTTTTTCTCATTATCCTTTAATTTTGATGACCAGTGTATAAAAATTTAGATTCAGAATATGCTAGACGTTTTCTCAAGTTATACACAACAAGTAAAATATATGGTACTTTTAATTTTATTTTGCAAAATTTTTCTAGAACATATACAAATTTAGATTCAGAATACGTTAGATATTTTTTCAAGTTATATACAGGGTGCAATATATTTATCTATCGCCGACCTTTAATTTTTCAACCGTTAGCCGTAGACATATAGTTCCAATTACAAAAACATTTCAAATGAGCTAACTATTCATGTTGTGGCATTATTTAAAATAAAAAATCAATTTTAGGAAAATTACGAAATCTAAATTTTTATACGGTCCCACAGTCTTTATAGTTATATTTAGTAAAAGTTTACACATATCATAACAGATATAACTCAAAAAGTTTGACATCGATACTGCAAAAATTTACATAGTTATTAAATTTCAAAGTTTGAGATTTTTGCACATGATTTTGTCTTTCATTGAGGGATCAGTTAAAATGCAATGTCCTTTTTACGACGAAACCACCTTTAGCCGATATCGCCAAATCGGGGAATCACCAAAGAGGGTTATTTCAACTAAAAATTTGAGCTAAATTTTATGGGTTTAACAACATTCAAACGTCAAAGTAGATAGAATCCACAACCGGACACTAAAACATACTCACTAAGGATTAGATAAATGGCAGCGGAATTGTACTCTGATTTTGATCTTGAATTACTTTAATTCCTCTTTTAACTGATCCCTCAATGAAAGACAAAATCATTTGCAAAAATCTCTTGTAGTACAGATGTCAAACTTTTTGTGTTATATCTGTTATGATATGTGTAAGCTTTTACTAAATACAACTATAGGGACTGGGGGAACGTATAAAAATTTAGGTTTTGTAATTTTTATAAAATTGATTTTTTACTTTAAATAATGCCCCAACATGAATATTTACCTCATTTGAAACGTTTTTGTAATTGGAACTATATGTCTATGATCAACGGTTGAGAAATTAAAGGTCGGCGATTGATAACATATTGCACCCTATATGTAACATGAGAGGGTAGCATTATACACACACACACACACACAAATATATATATATATATATATATATATAATAAAGCATGCGTCCCCAGTTCCCCCAATACCTGTTTATCCTATATTTTTATATCCTCTGTAGGGATAATTTTGGTATAAAATTGCTTGTTTGCAAATTTAAAATCTTACATGTACTACAAATGACAGGATTTCTTATATTTTGATAGTATTACCAACTTAATACGATATTTGAACGTATACTTCATAATATATTTAATAGTAGTACCTACTTAACTTAAAAAATTAATGGCAAGTATTTTGAATTGTTGCAACTAATATGTTTATAACTTTAATTTGGACATCAATGTTATGTATATATAACATTCTATGAAATCACTCTGCCAGATATTAAAATATTCTTAATCATTATGGAAGTCTAATTTATTATGTTTATACTAGCCCTACCCTTTAAACATTAGTTTTACTGCATTAATTTTCTCCCTGTACGTAAAAATATATTTATCTTACGTTAAATTAACATACATTCATGAAATATTAACAAAGCAATAACATTTAAGATCAATATTGCTAGCAATTCATAAAAGTTATCCTAAACCTTTTTCAACACTGTATTTAGTGTTTATCTTGAAAAATAGAAATAAATTATTAATGAATATAAAAATGATTACGTAACTTTGAAGTATTAACTCGTATAATAGATGCCCGAAAGCTCAATGCTAGCGCATAGCTCTGCCTTCCCGCAGTTTAAAGGCTCGTCTGGAGACTTTGACAAGGTTTATTCAATCTTTTTTATCTTCCGGGTCGGTAAATTAAGGACTAAACGTTAGGGTCGGCCGAAGAAACATTTTTTCGATTTTCGATGATGAGTAGCGCGGAAAAGTTGCCACTAATGGCACTAAGCTTATACGAAAAATTTGAGATTTTTTAGACAATTCCTTCATTTTCCGCAAATTGCTTCAAGTTTTGCTCAAATGCTGATTTTTGAACTTTTTAGCAAAATTTAAGAAATGTTAAATAAAATTTATTTTCACTGAAGTTACTTGAAATGTGATGTTTAGTGTACGAAATGTTTAAATAATCTCTGATTATCTATTATTTATTAATTATGCGTATTTTGAATAAGGCTAGTTTTATAGCCTTTTCGTGTAACTGAGCAAAAATTGTAAGTATCTTTTGGTTCGTTCGGCGGTTTCTCTCTTTTGTCTTTATTATATTCTTCGCTCTTCCTTCGGTTTTTTGATGCGTTCAGAGCCACATATTTGAATGCCGGACCACAGCGTGTCTTCACAGCAATTTTGCAAGGAGAGAAGCCAATGAAAACGCAAACAGTCATCATGAGGATGAAGGAGGAAATAGGAGATGAGAGATACTGCGAGATGATATGTTAATTATTTTTCTGCTCTAAAACACAGCTATTGTCAGAAAATTCAAAAAGTGAGAACTTGAAGCAGGCAGTTCATCTGAATCAGAATTTGAACCAGGGCCTTCAAAAGCAAACACCCTCAAACGCATATCCATTTCTCACACAGCGTTCGACGAATTTAGAACTGGTATATCATATAGGTAAATTGTGCTAACAGCTTCATCTGTGCTTCAGGATGCAGGAATTGTGACAACTAGGAATAAGGATCTCGTCATCGATAAAGACTTGGTCAGGAGAAAGAAAAATAAACTCGAAAAGGCGATACAGGAGGAGGAATATCTTAGAGGATGAAAAATTACAACCATATTTTTTGATGGTAGAAATAATGACACGATCTTTATAGAAAAAAGGGAACAAGCGGCACCGTCGAAAGAAATACGAAGCAAATATCACTAATGGCGTGCGAAAATGCACGTGTCCATTTCTACGAGCCTATTCCTGTTTCATGGAATCAGAAAAGCAAAAGGCTGTAGATTTGAGTACTCTATTAATTAAGCTCCGTTTCAGTTGGTAAAGGTCTTGGGTCAAGTGGTTGGCTTAGAAAATTATATAATGGTTTTGCTATTTCCCCGCAGTGACCAGAAGTAGGTGTTATGTGGCCCAAAATATTCCGAACCACGTTCAGACAACATGGTGCTATTTGTTTCGTCTTTCTGTTGACGGTGCTGTTAGTCCCCTTTTTTCTATGAAGATCGTTTTATTATTTCTACTATCAAAAAAGATGCTTGAAAATTTTCTTCCCCCAAGATCTTCCTCCTCCTGTATCTTCTTTTCAAGTTTCTTTTCTGCCTCCTGACTAAGTATTTATGTTTTAACAATTCCTGCAATTTTTGCTCACTTATACGCGAAAAAGCTATAAAAGTCACCTAATCCAAAATGTACATAACTATTAAATAATACATAATCAGAGCTTATTTAAACATTTCGTACACTAAATACATTTCAAGTAAATTCAGCTAAAATAACTTAAATTTAAGATTTTTTAAATTTTTGCTAAAAAAGTTCAAAAATCGGCATTTGAGCAAAACTTCAAGCCATTTACGGCAAATGAAGGCATTGTTCGAAAAATTAAAAATTTTTTGTGTGAACTTCGTGCCACATTTTTTTTTTATATATGCCACCTTCGTGGCAACTTTTCCGCACTACCCATCATCGAAAATCGAAAAAAAGTTGTTTTCGGTTCACCCTACTAAACGTGCTTTGGAAATAAACATTGGAGGTTCCGCATCAGGCTAACCACTTGATCGAGAAATAGCGCCTTAGAGAGTCCATAGTCAAGAAAGCGGAGTTCGGCACCGTAGGCCGTGATCCTTACCGGATTCTAGCATCGCAGGATTTAGTATTTTAGAATTAAATTAAACACTATATTTTGCGTTTGAAACTATGATCAAGTTTGTTTAATCGCCTGAATTATCTGAAAAGGTAAGATCAAATGTTTGATGTATATAAAATGATTATTTAATTCTGAAATAATTAACTTGGAGAAAGTTATGAAACATTTGTATGCGATATTTCAAGCAAATGAAATACACAAAAGAAGAATATGAAATAAATATTTTCCGATAATATAGATAATATATTTGATAAAATTAGAAAGCAAAAGTGAATGGTGAAAAATCAATTCTCTTTTAATAGACAATCAAATAAAAAAAAAAGATTATGAATGCACATGTTAAGATTTTAAAAGTGAAATCAGTGGATTTTATGGTATCGTAAAGGAATTTTTTTTCATTTAAGCTCCCATTAGGATTCTAAAATTATCTATAGATGTTTATATATTTTTCTGAAATAAGTTCTGAAATAAGTTTTTCCGAAGTTTTGTGCGGCACTTGACATTTACAGTTAGCTTTTTAAAAATACAGAACGGTATTTGATTTAAGAATCCAGAAATGGCAATATCATAAATGTAACAATCGATTTGGCCACTCTAGATACATTGATTTCTTTCATCGACTGAACTTAATTTACAAGAGTGTGCTGATAATCGATTAACCGAAATTTTAGCACAAAAGAGAATTGTTTTTCAGAATATTGGAAAAAGGGTGTGAAATACGTCCAAAATTTGGAATACTAATATTGATTTCATTTTTCTGATTGTGTCCTTTTAAGAACGATTGAACATAAAAGAAATTCTAGAAAAGTAAGATATACATTTATAAATGGGACTGAAGTACAACAAAATTTAAGTACAAAAGAAGCTATAAAAAAGAGGGAAATTTTTTATAAAAAATAATCGTTTCATATCACCTTAATTCCTCATTAAATCATTTATATTAACATTATTAAATCGCTTTATATTGTCTTAATCTTGTGCTTGACAGTCTAGTTTTCGGAAGCTCTTTTAAATATTCCATCCTTTATGCGGAAAATAATGTCCTTTCTCGACAATTCATTAATGAACATTAATGTTAAATGACACATTAATGTTAATGAACTTTAATGTTAATGATAATGTTTAATGTTACAGTGAAACCTCCCTGTGGGACCACCTCCATTAAGCGACCACCTCCCTAAACGACCATTTTTTCATAAAACGAAATTTATTCTCATTGGCTTAGTACTAATTTTACCTCCATTCAGAGACCATTCCAGTTGAACTCCATCAATGAGCGACCCATTTCTTTGAAGAAAATGAAACAAATTCCATTTTTTTCTGGTCGTTTGAAGAAGGTTTTATTAGAAAATTATGGAAAGCACATTAATCATCAAGCTTCTAAACTAAGTTTAGAATTTTTTTAAAATTATTCCGGCAACTTTTAAGTGTTTAAACCCCTTTGTGCCTTTTTAGGCAATGAATTTAACTCTAATGACAAATCAAGAATGGCGGTCAATAAACTCCCCTGCCCTATTCTGTCAGGAAACTCTCAAAGAAATAGCTAAATTAATGAAATCGTCATTATTTGTTACCATAAAAAAATTTACATTTATTTATTGAACTTTGAAAGGACTTGGAAATAAAACTTATAACAGACAAAACCTTAAAATCAAAGCAAACGTCAATGTATTAATTTTTTAAACTCTGCAGTAATTAACTTATGTAATTAACTTTTGTTTTGATACTTACATTTTAATATTTTTTCCTAATGTGAAAAATAAATTTTAGTAACATTAATTTTTACCTTTTTTCAACAATTAAAATCTAGATTTAAACATGACCTCCATTAAGAGACCACCTCTCGGAGCGAAATTTTTATTGGAACGGAACGTGGTTGCTTTAGTGAGGTTTTACTGTATTTATTGGAAGTTCAACTGCAAACCATCAAGTATATTTTATCTAATTAATTACATAAGTTGGTATAAAAATAAATTAAACACCCAGAAATTCATTTTAAATAAGACACAAGTTAATTTTTGGCGAAAATACAATAATTTAAATAAATAAAACGCAAAACTATATATTACAAAATAGTTATATATTTTTCTTTACTCATTCGCGGAAAATAATGCGCTATTTTGGCAATTTATTAATTAAAATTAATGAAAGTTACCGGATAAGCATTGATTTTTGGTCCTTTCCATAAGATATTTTTTACTTTTTCTATCTTTACAAGAAAATATTGGTTTCCTGAAAAAATTCGACTTCGGGTTTTCAACGGATTTATAAGCTTAAGAAGGTCCTGAACACGATTTGATTGTTTTTAGAAAATGTTTGTCCTTGAGTTTATCTGTATGTCTATCTGTATGTGACACAAATTTTGTGAGCACTCTATCTCAAGAAATACGGAATGCATGGAATTTAATAAAACTTCAAATTCAGTTAGACATTGATACAAATTAGTGCTGAGTATGTTTTCGTGTAAATCTCGATTTACAAGGTAGTTATATCTCAAGAATTAAGGCGCGGAATTTCATCAAACATCATATTCTGTTAGACCATGATATAAGTATATGCCGATTAGGTTTTTTTCTAAATAGCTCAACAAGTGGCTTTGCTATGTCGTATTTTCAGGATTTCCACTATAGCTATATCTCAAGAACTAATGCACGGAATTTTACCAAACTTCCTATTCTGTTAAACCTTAACATAAATAGATCATTATTAAGTTTGCGTGTATACCTCACAACAGATGTCGCTGCTGTGCTCAGTTTCACACTTCATATTCTGCCAGACCATGACATAAGTAGACGCTGATTGGTTTTGTTGTATATCGCTCAACAAGTGGCGCTGCTATGCTGTATTTTTCACGATTTCACCATAAGAATATCTCAAGAACTCATGCACGGAATTTTACCGAAATTCCTATTCTGTTAGACGTTGACATAAGTAGATCTTAATTAGGTTTGGGTGTATATCTAGCAACAGATGTCGCTGCTGCGCTCTGTTGATTTTTTAACCATTTCCGCGATAGTTATATCTCAACTAATATCTAACTTAGCTGAGATTTAAAAGTGATAAATTGTGTAAAATTTTTTGAAATCTCTCTCCCATTTTATATTACATTTGATAGATTTATACATTTTATAATGGATTCTAGTACTTCATTAAGAGCAAGTAATATTTGTTTATCACGAGACGGTATGGATAATTTAATTTACAAGTTACATTTCAGGATTCGCACTTTCATTCATTTTGAGTAACTATTTTTCTTTCCCCTCATAACACATTTCTTTGACAGGGTTCGAATGCATCAAGGGATTCAGGGGATTTTAAGTGTTTTAGTATCAAAATTTCGTAAAGTACTGGTCGCTATACCTGAAGATAGATTTTTTTCATTAAATAGGACAAATATTACTTTACAAAAAGGTCCTTGAAAGTCCTTGAAGCGTATGAATCATGTTTTATAGCGGGCTTTCTTTTTCCCATTATTATTATTTGGCCACCATGTTTTTTCCAATTTTAAATGATGAAAGTCCTTTCGGCTTGTGCCGGGAGGTAGAGGTAGCTTTCATATTAGACTGGGAGGTGGCAGCACACACATTCACCTCATCGAAATTCCAAACTGAGTTAAAACTCGATTCGCATATTAAAACGCAATCGGTCTGCCAAGTCATATCTTGGTGGAAAAGACCTGAAAGCACGATTTTAGTGGTTGACTCGTAGGTTTACTATTGTGTCTTCCTGTACCCAAAGATATGAAAACATGGAAGACTGGGAGCAGGAAAACACAATGGTAAATCTACGAGTCAACCACTAACATCGGGTTTTCAGGTGTTTTCCACCAAAATATGACTTGGCAGACCGATTGCGTTTTAATATGCGAATCAAGTCTTAACTGATTCTGAAATTTCAACCGTGAACTCGATGAGGTGTTGTCTGTGCTGCCATCTCCTGATCTATATATCTTGGTTTTAAAATTTCACAAGTTTAACTCGAAGCTAATTATGCTCAAATTTTAAGAAGCTAAAATGCGACGAACCCGAAATGAGAATATTCATGAATACTGAATTTGAATGAGAATTGCGTTACATTAGTAAGCTATAGCCAAGTTCGCAAAATTTATGGTTACTTTTTTTTGGTTGCCACATTTGGCGATATTTAGCCAAGTGTCGCCAAGCTTGGTGAAAATTTGAAGCTAACGGACATTAATAATATTTAAGCATTGCGTGGCAGTGCACGGTTCAAATGGCCGCCGTTTTGAAACAAGACGGCGGATGAAGCTGGCCAACGAACTAAGTCGAGACATTGGTGTGCACTATGCATACAATCAATCTCATCCAAATCAGTTTATAAACACGAGAGTTACAGCATGACGAAAATCAGATTGTTTCAAAATGTCAGCCACCCTAGAAATTCAAGAGAATTGCGCCAAATCAGTAAGCTATAGCCAAGTTGGCATCATTTACGGTTACTTACTTTTAGTCGCCAAATTTGGCGATATTTCACCAAGTGTTGCCAAGCTTGGCGAGAATTTGAAGCTAACGGATATTAATAACATTTAAGCATTGCGCGGCAGTGCGCGGTTCAAATGGCCTCCATTTTGAACCAAGATGGCATATGAAGCTGCCCAACGAACTCGGTCGAGACATTGGGATGTACTATGAATACAATCAATTTCATCCATATCAGTTTATAAATACGAGAGTTACAGCCTTTCGAAAATCAGATTGTTTCAAAATGTCAGCCACCCTAGAAATTCAAACTGGCATATCTCAGCCTTTTTTAAGATAAAGACGAAATTAAATATGCTGATGAATCCTTGTATTAAGGTCAAACTCTTAAGAAAAAAGTATTTTTCAGTTTTTAATTTATTCGCACTGCTTTTTAAATGTTAATTTTTTTTAAATTGCCGCCATTTTGAATCAAGATGGCGGATGAAGTTGGCTAACGAACTCGGTCTAGACATTGGTATGTACTATGCATACAATCAATCTCATCCAAATCAGTTTATAAATACGAGAGTAACAGCATGACAAAAATCATCTTGTTTCAAAATGTCAGCCACCCTAGAAATTCAAACTGCTATATCTCAGTCATTTTTTAAGATAAAGACAAAGCAGTATATGTTCCGGAATCCTTGTATTAAGGTCAAACTCTTAAGTAAAATATATTTTTCAGTTTTTAATTTATTCGCGCTGCTTTTTAAATTTTAAATTTTTTTTAAATGGCCGCCATTTCGAAACAAGATGGTGGATGAAGCTGGCCAACGAACTCGGTCGAGACATTGGTATGTACTATGCATACAATTAATTTCATCCAAATCGGTTAATAAATGCGAGAGTTATCGCATGACAAATGTCAGATACAGTGGCGGTCAAAAGTTTCCGGCCAGTTAGTTTCTTTGATTTGTTTGCCAGAACTTTTCAGCGTAGGAGAAGCACAATTGCTCCAAAAGTTAGGGATAAGCAAAGGACCTCTGATCACGTGATAATTTTGATTGGATACTGAAGATACTTGATGCAAAGGGGGGTAATTCGAAATCCGCATGTGTAAAAGTTTCCGGCCATTCGTCATTCGTTATTTTTTACTATCGGTAAAGTGGTTTTTTGACCGTGTATGTTAATTAATCAATGTAAATAACGCAGTTGAAATTAAAAAATGAAAAGTTCAACAATTATTGTTCGTAAACGAGTGATTTGTTTGTCGCTGAAGGGCCAATCCTCTCGTGAGATTGCGGCAAAGTCATCGATCGGAAAATTTACTCTGAACGATATTTTAAAAAAATATAAAGATGGCCATGGCCTTTAGGAATTACCACGGTCCGAGAGACACCAGCAAACGACTATTCGTGTGGACAGAATTAGCAGGAGAAAAGCTGTTGATGACTCGCATAAAAATGCCTCTGCGGTTTCCCTCGATTTACGGCGTTAAAATATTGCTGAAATAAATCGGTCAGCCGTGTCAAGACGCTTACGTGACGTAGAACTTTATGGAAGAGTCGGTGTTAAAAAACCTTTCATAAGTAAAAAAAATCTGAGGGCCCAACTGGCGTTTGCCAAGGAACACAAAGACTAGTCAAGTGTAAACTGGAAAAAAGTACTACTTTCCGATGAATCGAAGTTCAGTTGTTTTGGGAGTGACGACAGACACTACGTCCGACGACCTAAAAACAAAAGATAAGATTCTAGATATCTTTTTCCTACAATGAAGCATGGCGGAGGACACGTAATGCTGTGGGGAGCACTTTCTAGAAAATGTGTTGGTCCGTTAGTTGAAATTCGCTACAAGATGAATGGTGTAATGTATAAAGATATCTTGCAAGATCATTTGCTGCCTTATTGGAGGAAAAATTATTATCGCAGCTAATTGTTCCAGCATGATAACGACCGAAATGATGCATGCAAGCTCGTCAAGTAGTAGTTTTAAAGCAGAAAAATTCCGCTTTTGAAATGGACAGCCGAATCACCCGAACAGAATCCAATAGAAAATCTTTGGAACGAACTTGAAAACGTGTGCGGAATTATAAATATTTCAACGCAGCTGAATTTTCCCAAAAATTGCAAGAACTGTGGGAAAAACTTACCATAGACAATTTTCAAGAGTTCATTGAATTGATGCTACGTCACTGCGCCGCAGTACTTATTGTTTAATGTATGAAGACAAAATACGAATTGTAAATGTTGTTGATCACTGTTATTTTCTATTATAACACCATTTTTTTCCAAACTTGCCAAGATGGCCGGAAACTTTTGAGAACATGCGCTTTCTTTTGTAATTAATTTTGTCAATTAAATTAATTAATATTTATTTTTTATTCCATAAATATATTCGTAACTGTTATGTCTATAAAGTGTATAAGTATCACTTTGAGATTCCTCTTCATATGGGTATACATGCAAATTAACCAAAAATTTTATGCTGGCCGGAAACTTTTGACCGCCACTGTATATATATATATAAGTCACATTTTAACGAAGGGTGGTTTTGGGGTCTGGGGGTCATGATCGGTGAAAATATTCCAAAATTTTCCTGAAGTGCTCTCCTCCGGACGGCTGCAATAGATAGCTTTTTACTTTTTGTAATGAAAGTTACTTAAAATGCATGTATCATGAAGGATGTTTATATATTGTGAATGTGGTCTCAGTGTAGAATTCAGAGGGACATTCCCCCCCCCCCCCCCCCTCGGAGTGTTGAAATGTCTCTCCCGGAAGATTTGTGATTTTGTGTTTTTAAGGGTCAAAAAGTGCAAATTCCCCCCCTCTCCCGGAACTCTATAATGTCCCCCCGGAGGTACAGAAATGCCTCCCGGAGAAAAATGTCTGAATTCAACACTATGTGGTCTGCAAAAGAGCCATAAAAAGTTTACTTTCTACCCATTTCCTTCCGTGATGCGCATGGGGATTTATTAATTTCATAAAAGTAGAACCTCATTTAGATAATTCAAAACATTGTTTAGATTAAACATATCCAAATAGTGAATTTTAGATATACCCTACAAAATTTCATATGCAAAAGTTCCTTCATGGGGCATATTGCATCATGAATAGATGTACAAGTTTTTAAAAAAATAAATAGTATAAAAAGGAAATGTGTTTTACTAAAATAATATTAAAACCAGAAAAATTAAAATATTTTTTTAATATATAAAATGTATCAGACTATCTAAAAGAAATTTATAAAATTATTTCGGTGTCAGTGTATTTTTAACTTTTAAATGGGAACGTTTCAAAAACTAATTTTTATTCAATTATTTTTGAATTTTTTCATCTGTTATTTCTAGTTTTAGACTACGACACTACTTTCATTAGAAAAAAAATGACAGAAACTTTGGTAATAAGAAATCTGAAATTGCCTTCCTGAAAAGTCATATTGCACCCCTGTGGGGCGTACGCCCTACGTAGGGAACCATTGATTTAGAGCAGTGGTTCCCAAACTTTTTGACTGGCGGACCCCTTTTTTGGATAAATTTCTATAGTGGAGCACCTGAAGTCTACCGTACCCTACGTTTTGTAGTTGTGGAGCAAACATTCAAATCATGCTTTCTCCTTTAGATACAAATTTTCAAAAAAAAATAAAAAAATAAAACAAAAAACAAAAAAAAAACCCCACATAAAACAGATAAATTGGAAAATAACTTGTATTTAATTATAATTTTTATTGTGTATTTTTTTTTACTGGTTATTAGAGAGAATTGCAAGCATACATAAGATATTAAACATAAAACAAATTAATAAAATGCATTTAATGTTTGGAGAAATCACGTTTTGACCGAATTCAGAGGAGGAAACATGTTTTGATTGTTTGACAAGTGGATAAAACGATTTTTGAATGAAATAAGTTCTAACTCACAAATAATACAAAAGCATTATTTTATATAAGGAAATACCGAACTTCAGTTGATTATTGATAAAATAAAATTACAGATTATGGTACCTAGTAGAATTCATTAAATATTTACTAAATAAATACTCGTTTGACAAAAATCCACTTCAAATTTTAAAACCAATATCTTCATCTAGACAGTCACACACTCCCCCCTCTTCTTCATTTCAGGATGGTAAATCATGGATAATGTGGTTATACCATTTGAAGACATCATCAGGTTGATTTCTCCCCTGTTCACCATACATTACCTTCTAAAGTTTGTCAATATCTTTTTTCTTTTCAACTGATATGGCGTGGCTAAGAGGAAGTTATTCTAAAACAACTCTCTGATCACGAGCAACAGTAGCTCCTTTTTTAAGAAGATTTACATCATATTCTTCACTTAGATCTTGAAATCTATAATTCTGGAAGCCTTTAACATTAACAGTTCTCTTATTGTTCTCTAAAACAACCCATTTCAATTGTGATATGTATGGTAGGTTTCGAAAGTACGCATTAAGTGACAACTACGATTGGCAGACTGGAGAAATCACTGTTTGACTGAATGCAGGCTTTGGAGGAAACACTCTTTGATTGAATGGTCAAGTTTTAAAATTGGTTTACAATCGGAGGAAATTTTTTGTTGTAAAAAATACCGTTTGTTTCTGTGTAATTTAGCACAGAGTTCATAAAACTAACAATAACTCATTTTTTATTTTTTTGTGAGAAAACACGGTTTGAATGTTTGCTCCAGAGTTGCATTGCTACTGAGCACAGGAAGAGGGAATGAATGGTAATCTAAACAATTGTGCATTGCCCCAGAAATAAAATTATATTTTGAAACTGTTACTGTAATACGGAATTTATTTTCAATTATCATCAATACAGATGGAATTGTCAAAAGTTTACAATCCCGCTGTTAAAAAACCTCCAAAACTCAAGAAATCGTAACATTTGCTTTACAATAAATTTTACATTATTAGAGTGCCGAACAATGATGCATAATCGCTTAAAGTGATTGGATTGTTTTGCACAAATATTTGAATTCAGGTCCAGTTGATAGTAATTGCAGGCGAATGTTTGGTTCTGCATTTAAAAGACTTCTATATTCTCGATTTGATTTTATAGTAAGATCTTTAACTCTACTACATATATCAGGAATTTCACTCAAATTTTATAAAAATATTTCAGGTCAATAATTTTTATTTAAAACTATTTAACTATTCTTATTTAACTATTCTTATTTAACTTATTTCTATTTGATTTCTATTTATTTACTATATGAAAAATTTCTGGTTTAGATCGAAATATTTCATTTGATGCCACCAAATAATCGGTTGTTGTTGGTATATTTAGTGTAACTTGCTATGAGATGCCAAGCCAACGAGGACCACAGTGTTTTACCGAGTTTAAGCTGGATGATTTTTTTTCTTTTTTTGATAATTCTGAACCCATTTAGAGTCGTCCAAAGCCTTTTCTATTCAGATGTTGAAAAATGTTGTTTGAAAGAGTTTTTCAAAGCTGTAGGATGCCCCTAAATATTTATTTGTATACTTTTTTATCTGGTGTTGTTTGCCTTCGTTTTTAACAAGACGACGTAATCGATATCATTGTTTGACTCAGAATTCGAACAATACTCGTTTCACTTTATATGAAATTAGAATTTACAATCTTCATTAGCTAAAAGTTTTGTCAGTTTAGAATTATGGCTCTTCTAATATAACCTCTAGAGTTTCAACAATCGTGTAAACCCTCTACATTGACAATACCACTTACTTCGGAATGTAAGTAGTAGGGGCGGATGCTGGCATCCAATAACTTCATACATAAGCTTAAAAAGTTTGTTTTTAAGGGTTCGTGATTTTATATGTTTTACTACTTTAATGGCAGCATTTAACCTTTTCATGAGTTCAGAAGACATTTTCCCCGGGATAGCGTGATTCTATAATCCCTTCGGGGACGAGCGTCTTTTACAGGATTTTTAATCTTTTATCACCGGTTTTATTTTTGCCTCATTGTATCATCAAAAAGCTCGGATCAAATAAGGCAAAATTTACAATAAAAATTTACTGGTGAGAATAATCACTGATTCTCAGCACCTTACGCGGCACGGATACCGGTAGCTCGTCCCCAAGGGGTTAAAGAACGCAATAGATGGTGCTACGGTGCATTGTTATATCTTTAATTTTTGCAATGGCATTGGGACCCATCATTGCTTTCGCATCATCAGTGTATTCATGTTCATATGTGTTTTCCTATGTATTAACCAAAAAATATTTCGTCCCTTAGTGCGTTGGTTTGTAGTGATCTATAAAAAATATGATCCTGATAGCTTTGTAAAACCTCTTTCAGACTGGTGTTAAAGCGCTTAATTTTAATAAAGTTAATGTTGTCAAACACTGTAATAATAGAAAAGTCAAGTTATGTTCTGAGTGCCCGTTTCAAAAAAGTCAGTTAAGACACTTTAACTTCCCTGGTCTGAACAATATATTAGTATATGCAACTGAAAAAATACTAACATAACTGCTAATCCAGTGACGTCAGTAGATTCATTCATTTTTAATGCAAATCTTGTGCATTTGAAGATGCTGTTAAATGTTCTTATTAGAGTTAATTTTAAAAAAAAATGATCTGTTTGACAAGGAAATATTGAAGCTAAATTAACAACTGTTCATAAAGCAAATTCATGAAAATATCAATTTTGCGACATTTATTATGTCTTTGCAAACATATCATCTCCACAAACTCAAGCGACTTGTTGAAATAACAGGTAAGCGCCATGGGATAATAAGCGCCGACTTAACGAGGGCGACGGTGTCTAACAAGGCAAACTTCTATCACTAATTATATAACATTATTTTTGTCCTAATTAATGACAGTGATTAAACAGGAAAAAAGGAAATATTTAAACTAGTTGTAGAAGTATACTTTATTGCCTATTTCGCACCCGTGAAGTCTGCACCTATGTCCAGGAGATTTCATATTTGTTTTAACAAGTGTTGTGATATTTTCTTTTAAAGCATGCATACATTACTTTGCCTTTCATACTGAAAAAAAATCAGGCGGTTTTTCTTTCAAATCAGACTGATTGTTTTCAGAATGATGACATAGTTGAGCATGAAACATGGAGTTACTGGATAACACTTCACCTCAAGTCACACTGAGAGGAGGAGTTGGTGAATTCAAATATCCAAATTTTCCTACATAACAGAATTTCTGGCTTTCTTACAGTAAATATACGTTTGTTTCTCCATTTATCGCATTTTTTTTTTAAATCGGAAAACGTAAAAATAGAGCGTAAATTAATATTTGTACCGGAAATTTTAAAGAATATAAAATTTAGTTAATTAAAAGAATGCAGATTGTCGAAGATAGTCATCATATATGTATAAATACTTTTGTAACAAAAGAACATGTTTTTATTAAAAAAAAAGCCCTAGCTTTAAGTGTATTGGTTTTGCTCAAATTTTTATTACTTTCCAAAAGCGCGGCGGAGCCCCTGGAAAGTTCACGTGGAGCCCCTAGGGCTCCGCGGAGCACAGTTTGGGAACCTCTGATTTAGAAGGACACTCAAAAGAATTTTATTACATTACGGTCTGGAAAAATCGTTTGCGATGTGTTTTAAAGGTGTGGCACAATTTTAAACGGAAAATTATATACATATAATTGAGGTGTACTACAAGTGCTTACTGTAGAATCTGGTGTGCATATAATGTATCGTTCGTTTACAGGGACACACAAAAGTATTTTTCTACTGTATTGCGTATGAAGAATAATGGCTGTGAATGCTTTTCAGTTGTGGTACACGTTTTAAAAGTTTACCATTTTTTTTTGCATATTACTTGGTGTGTATAAATTCTATAGATCATATAAAGGTAAACACAAAGGATATAGAGTAAGTTTCCGTTTATTGATGGAAATTAATGAATGGGAATTTTAAACTGTGCTATGAGTTTATCTTATTTGAGCATATGATGTAATATAAATGACAATCTGTAGATTCTGATGTTTTATCGTATTTTGATATAAAGTACTGTAGAATCCTGATTATCCGAGTCCCGCTTAACCGAGTTTCCACTTTAACCGTTATTTTCTTCTGATGGACTGATGGCTAATATGAAACAGCCATTATAAATGAAGTGTTAGGAGAAAAATGAAGGAGCAGTCGTAAAAAGTTAGAACTCTGATTTTCTGTTCAGAATGGGGGAAAAAAATGGCCATAATTCTTTTTATTTATAATGGCTGTTTGATAATAATGGAAGGCATCGCAGTCAATCAGAAGAAAACGAACCATTCCAAAGATATAAGTTTGATTGAAAAAACTGTTTAATACTTCGAGCAGAAAGAAGAGGCTACACCTGCAATTTTCATGCCACTAATAGAATCACATAGCTGCCAATTTGTACGGTTTTGTCACCTCTAATATTTAACAAAATTTTTTTGCCATATTTAATCGTTAACAATTGTTAGAGGGCGATTGAATTACGAAAAATTTACTAGTAAGTTTTAGTGGGAAGAAAAAATCTTAGAAATTGGTAGCTATGCAGTAGCGTAATTCTGAAAAAAAAATTGCAGCAAAATTGACATTTAACAAACTATCAACGGCTTTTTCAAATAAACAATTTCATTCCCCGTTTTCCTTAAAAGTAACGGAAATGTACATCAAAGAAATGTTACTAGAACCATAAAAATTAATGAATTGAGTGAAAATTTATATTTCATCTCCTCAGTTGGTGACGATTTGCGTATATCCGATTTATCCGAGGTGAGCTTGGTTCATATTAACTTGGATAATCGGGACTCTACTGTATTCTGAATGTGTTGGAAAGTATTTCATAATCTATGCTTGACGTATGATTTTTAGTTCTTCTTTCAAGTAGGACATATAAAAAAATCACGATGATGGCACGAGCGAAATGCTTATACGATTTGGAACAAATAAAAAAAAAATCAAATTGATATAACTAAAATACTTTAAAATTTGCGGAATAAACCAATGTTTCTAATCTTGTATAAAACTTTTAGACAATCTTCAAACAAAAACCAATCAGAAAGGCAATAAATATCCATCGCAAATTATATTAAAACAACAAGAACACATTAAGATTTTTTTTTGACGATGTCGGAGGGGTGCGAGTGCAAAAATCAATGCTTATCTGAGGCATTCTCACGAAATTTTAACTTTCAGGAATAAGATCTGATGAAATTAAACTTAATAAAATGACTTTTTAAACTTATAGACGAATGCCTTAATAATTCAAATTAAAGAAAAGATGGTCTGCAACGACGATTTTTTTATTTAACTGAGGTCTAAGTTAAACTTACGAGTTTAATTTTCCTTATCGTTTTACCTCTATAACTTTTTATCTTCTTCTAAATTTTTACATAATAAATTTGCACAGTACCCACAGAACATTCAAATAAGAAATAATAACAATGTAGTACTTTTAGTGAAAAATTTTGGTGAAACATTGTCTTAAAGGGGTGTTAAAGAAGGAACGGTAAGAGAAAAAAGAGACGATAAGAAAAAAAATGGGACGGCAAGGAAAATTACCACCTATTTTTAGGCAAATTATAATAAAACTAAGTGATAGTTACAATGTTAATTAATTTTTAGCAACAGTTATTTACATTGTATTAAATTTAAAAAAATAATTTACCTAGAAAAGTGCAGGAATAAACCTTGGGGACGGTAAGTCTACCAATAAAGCAACGATGCTTGAAGGTGATATTTAAATGCTGATTTAAATTCTGCAGTAAATTTCCTGTCAAAGAATTTTAGCCATTCTTTCTCTAGCATACTTCTGCATGAAATAAAAAAAGTTGAAAAAAATTCTGTGGCTACATCTGAAGTGATTTTCTGTATAATGTTGGCAAGAGGGACGGTAAGGAATCTAAAATCCAGGGACAGATTAAAAAAAATAATAACAACCGTAAAAATGTATGCAGTTTAATTTTTTGTTACATATTTATATAAAAAAAATCCCAGTTTCGAAAAAAAAAATTACATCGAATTCCTTTTATTCAAACAATTTTATACAGACAGCTGCAAATTTAAAAATCAGCATCAGGGACACAGCACCGTAAGGAATTTCGTGGTATATTTGGACTTCCAACATCGTCCAAAATGTATTTATCTCACTAATATTGTTATACAGTCATGCAATGGTATGCTTTTCAGTATAATATCCCCCCCCCCCCCCCAAGAATTTCTTCTATCTCATACATATCAATATTTCCAGAAAAATAAAGTATACCAGTGCCACCGGTTAGGTCTCATTTACACCAAAATCTAATCAATAACAACTTATGTCAAGTTATAGCTGAATCTGAAGTTTGATGAAAATCCCTGCATTAGTTTTTGAGGTAGAACTATTGCGGAAATCGTAAAAAAGCTACATAGCAGCGCCACCTGTTGGTCGATTTACTCCAAAAACTAATCAGAACCAATTTATATCAGAGTCTAACCGAATTTGAAGCTTGATGAAAATTCATGCCCAAGAATATGTACTAAAATAAAAATTATTATTCAGTTACTTGAAAGTCAACATTATGTTAAGAATGGTTTATCAGCCCACCTGCTTTATTTAAATATTATAAAAGCACAAAGGTTTAATAAAGGACATAGTTTTGTTAAAAGATTAATTTTAAATTATCGCGGAATTTAAGTAGTTTTATGTATGGGTGGATATAGAAATAATGGGACCACTAAGGAATACAAAAATTCTAGGAATTTAATCCAGTAAAACATTATAAACATTTATTCTTTCTATTGATAAACATTTATTCTTTACAAAATTGATAACTACGATTTTAGAAACCACAGTGAATGTACTGATGAAATAATGCATTTTTCATGACGGATAAGATAATCTGATTCACACTTTAAACATAGTCATAAAAACTCCGAACGCCTTTATAAAAAGCAGATGTATTCCAGAGGAAAAACAAGCATCAAATGAATTTTACATTGCAAACATTCAATCGCTTAAGCTTCTGAGAATACTTTCACTTTAAACCTTAATCAAATAAAAAGAAAAACCAAGCAAAGATCTTATAGGATATGTACCACAATGTGATAAATTCAGAGAGGTTACGATTTTTTTTTTTTTTTTTTTTTTTTTAAGTTTCTTTACGACTTTAAAATCTAAGATAAATTAGCGTAAAAAAAAGATTCATCTTTTTAAATAAAAATACATTAGATTTAGTAAGAATTATTTAGTTGCTGTAAATTAGAATGAGAAATCTGAATTTTTTCGAAAAATGAGGCTTTTCTTGGTTTGAAAACTAAGGAAAAAAGTAAACCTATTAAACATGTTGACATTTTTGTTTAACTGTAACCGTGTGCTATGGAGAATCATAGAAAAATAATGCGCTGCTGCATAGTATAAAGCTTATAATTTAAGTTTTTATGATGAAAGTATAGTTTCGAATTTCAAACACTACTTATTTGACTTTATTAAAAGTTTTAAATAGTTCTTAATATAAATGTAAGTGTGGCAAAAAAAGGAAAAAAATTAAAAAATGGAAAAATAATTGTGTATTCTGTAATAACGTTTTCTTTTCATATAGAAGTATTATAAATCACAATCACTATTATATTTCAATTTTTTGTTAACAGATATCACATATACACAGTATATTAATATATAAATACATCTTCAAATTTTAATTAATAATTATAATTATAAAAATTTCAAAGAATTTTTTCTCAACTTTTATAAAAGCCCAGTAGTTTCAAAGTTCTGCATTTTGTTTTCCATTTTTTTATATATATAGAGCAATAACAAATCATTTATTTTTTTCTGAGGAAACAATTTTTAAAAAATAAACAAAACTAGTCGGATGTGGCAAACTCAAAGCTTTCTTCTATCTCATACATATCAATATTTCCAGAAAAATAAAGTATACCAGTGCCACCGGTTAGGTCTCATTTACACCAAAATCTAATCGACAACAACTTATTTCAAGTTATAGCTGAATCTGATGTTTGATGAAAATCCCTGCATTAGTTTTTGAGGTAGAACTATTGCGGAAATCGTAAAAAAGCTACATAGCAGCGCCACCTGTTGGTCGATTTACTTCAAAAACTAATCAGAACCAATTTATATCAGAGTCTAACTGAATTTGAAGCTTGATGAAAATTCATGCCCAAGAATATGTACTAAAATAAAAATTATTATTCAGTTACTTGAAAGTCAACATTATGTTAAGAATGCTTCATCTACCCACCTGCTTTATTTAAATATTATAAAAGCACAAAGGTTTAATAAAGGACATAGTTCTGTTAAAAGATTAATTTTAAATTATCGCGGAATTTAAGTAGTTTAATATATGGGTGGATATAGAAATAATGGGACCACTAAGGAATACAAGAAATTCTAGGAATTTAATCCAGTAAAACTGATAAACATTTATTCTTTACAAAATTGATAACAACGATTCTAGAAACCACAGGGAATGTACTGATGAAATAATGCATTTTTCATGACGGGATAAGATAGATTGATTCACACTTCAAACATAGTCGTAAAAACTCCGAACGCCTTTATAAAAAGAAGATGTATTCCAGAAGAAAAACAAGCATCAAATGAATTTTACATTGCAAACATTCAATCGTTTAAGCTTCTAAGAATACTTTCACTTTAAACCTTAATCAAATAAAAAGAAAAACCAAGCAAAGATCTTATAGGATATGTACCACAATGTGTTAAATTCAGAGAGGTTACGATTTTTTTTTTTTTTTTTTTTTTTTTTTTAAGTTTCTTTACGACTTTAAAATCTAAGATAAATTAGCGTAAAAAAAAGATTCATCTTTTTAAATAAAAATACATTAGATTTAGTAAGAATTATTTAGTTGCTGTAAATTAGAATGAGAAATCTGAATTTTTTCGAAAAATGAGGCTTTTCTTGGTTTGAAAACTAAGGAAAAAAAGTAAACCTATTAAAAATGTTAAAAATTTTGTTTCTATGGCGAATCATAGAAAAATAATGCGCTGTTGCATAGTATAAAACTTATAATTTAAGTTTTATGATGAAAGTATAGTTTTGAATTTCAAACACAACTTATTTGACTTTATTAAAAGTTTTAAATAGTTCTTAATATAAATGTAAGTGTGGCAAAAAAAGGAAAAAAATAAAAAAAAATGGAAAAATAATTGTGTTATTGCGGAAATCGGGATAAATGCAGCCTAGGAGCGTCACCTGTTGGGCGATTTACAATAAAAGCTAAACAGCACTAATTTATATCAGGACTGACTGAATCTGAAGTTTGGTGAAAATTCGTGCATTAGTTCTTGAGATAGAGCTATTGCGATAATCATGAATAATGCCGCATAGCAGCACCACCTGTTGGGCGATTTACACTACAAAGTAGAGTTGCCTCCCGCTTAACCGACCTAAATGGGACCGAGGGTTAGCCGGTTAAGAGAAAAACCAGTTAATGCGGAGAAGAGAAAAAAATTAAATAAATATCTGCGTAATTTAATTAATTAAACCCGTACGATGCATTTGTGGAGCAAACATTCAAGCAGTGTTTTCTCCCCCCCCCCCCCAAAAAAAAGAGTTATTGTTAGTTGTATGAACTCTGTGCTACATTACACAGAAATAAACGGTATTTTTAACAACAAAAAAATTTCTCCGATTGTAAACCAATTTTAAAACTTGACCATTCAATCAAAGAGTGTTTCCTCCAAAGCCTGCATTCAGTCAAACAGTGATTTCTCCAGTCTGCCAATCGCAGTTGTCACTTAATGCGTACTTTCGAAACCTACCATACATACCACAATTGAAATGGATTGTTTTAGAGAAAAATAAGAGAATTGTTAATGTTAAAGGTTTCCAAAATTATAGATTTCAAGATCTAAGTGAAGAATATGATGTAAATCTTCTTAAAAAAGGAGCTACTGTTGCCCGTGTTCAGAGAGTTGTTTTAGAATATCTTCCTCTTAGCCACGCCATGTCAGTTGAAAAGAAAAAAGACATTGACAAACTTTAGAAGGTAATGTATAGTGAACAGTGGAGGAATCAACCTGATGATGTCTTCAAATGGTATAACCACATTATCCATGATTTACCATCCTGAATTGAAGAAGAGGGGGGAGTGTGTGACTGTCTAGATGAAGATATTGGTTTTAAAATTTGAAGTGGATTTTTGTCAAACGAGTATTTATTTAGTAAATATTTAATGAATTCTATTAGGTACCATAACCTGTAATTTTATTTTATGAATAATCAAGTGAAGTTCGGTATTTGCTTATATAAAATAATGCTTTTGTATTATTTGTGAGTTAGAACTTATTTCATTCAAAAAGCCTTTTATCCACTTGACAAACAATCAAAACACGTTTTCTCCTCTGAATTCGGTCAAAACGTGATTTTTCCAAACATTAAATGCATTTTATTAATTTGTTTTATGTTTAATATCTTATGTATGCTTGCAATTCTCTCTAATAACCAGTAAAAAAAAAAATACACAATAAAAATTAGAATTAAATACAAGTTATTTTCCAATTTATCTGTTTTATGTGTTTTTTGAAAATTTGTATCTAAAGGAGAAAACATGGTTTGAATGTTTGCTCCACATTTAGTTTTTCAATTTTTGTAATTTTAAAGAAGTACACATTTTCTACTTTTGTGAAATGGATACTAGTTATAATCAACTGAATTGAAAGAAAAATTATCCCTGATAACAAATACTGAAAAATATTTAACACAAATTAATTGGTTGAAAATCGTATCAAAGACCTTTATAAGAAGTTGAAATTGTTCTACATTATGTATATTTAAGTTAATCAACCTTAAAAAAAAATCAGTGACCTTCTTCTGTTGAAGGCAAGATGCCCGATATTTTGAAGCATCTCTACATCTCTTTAACATCATAAGTTTAACCGAGGAAGCTGTCAGCCGCTGCTCACCATAGCGTAACGCGAACTCTAATCCTTTTACCCTTTTCGTATGAGGAATTTTCGGAAATTCGGTTCAAAAGCCCAACTTTGATGCTAATTAGTTACAGTCCTAATTATATCCTCGTCAAATAATGTTTCATGCTTGAGATCTTTATCAAACTCAAACTACTCTTATACATCTTCTACGGTGATCTTATACATCTTCTACGGTTCGCATCCATCAAGCTTTTTAAATGTTTGTACAAAACAGTTTGCAGATAGATCAGATATTATGGAGTTCCGGGACAGCAGTGGTGGTGGTGGCGTGTGTGTGTGTGTGTGGGGGGGGGAGATTGCACTTTTGACCATTAAAAGCATAAAATCTCAAAGGGGCATCTCATTGTTCCTGTGGGGAGTGTCTCCCTTCTCGGGCTACACCTTGAATTAAGAGGGAACACCTTAAGTTAAGAGGGAGCCTACTGTAATCAGCACCATATTATGTCAAGGACTAACGGAATCTGAAGTTTTATACAAATCCGTGCATTAGTTCTTGAGATATAGCTATAACGGAAATCGTGAAAAATGCAGCTTAGCAGCGCCACCTGTTGGGCGGTTTATACCAAAAAGTAATCAACACATATCAGAGCTATACATATGCTATATCAGAGACTTATTGAATTTAAAGTATTATTAAATTGCGTTCATTAGTTCTTGAGACAGAGTGCCCACAAAATTTGTTTCACATACAGACAGGCATTTTGTAAAAACATGTTTTTATAGTTCTCTGACCCCTAAAACGTGTAAATCTGTCAAAAACCAGAATTCGAAAAATTTCATGGATCCAATACTTTCTTCTCGTAAAGATAGAAGAAAGTAAAAATATCACAAAAGCAAGTCTTTTTTAAAATAAAGATATAAGATACATTTTTCATCCAAAAAATGGGAAAAAAAATATTCTTTACAAAACTTGATAACAACTACAATTCTAGAAACGACACTAAAAGTATATTCCATTTCTTATTCAAGGTTGGAGTAACACAGTTGAGATTTATTTCAACAGAGTGAAAAATGTCCAGACCAGGACTCAAACTTGGATAAAAACAAAAAAACAAACAAAAACTAGAAAATAGGAATTCTGCTTTTTCAGAATTTAGTGTCGCCCCCGATGACAAAAAAATATATGTATATAAATATAGTATAAAAAAATATATGTATATAGATACAGTAGAGCCCCGATTAACCGAGTTAATTGAACTTATACCTTTGGAATTGATCATTTTCTTCTGATGGGCTGATGTCTTCTATTATTATGAAACAATTGTTATAAACGAACTGTTAGGTGAAGATGAAAGAGCAGTTGTGAAAAAATTAGAACTCTGATTTTCTGGTCAGAATGGGGAAAAAAAAATAAAGGGCCATAATTTTTTTTTTGAAAAAAAAATGGCTTTTTTTTCTAACTTTTTACGACTGCTCTTTCATCTTCACCTAACACTTCATTTATAATGGTTGTTTCATAATAATAGAAGCCATCAGTCCTTCTGAAGAAAATAACTTTGTGAAAGCGGTAACTTCGATAATCGGGACTCTACTGTAATTCAGTTTTAAGACTTATAACACGCGGTTTTATTTTACATAAAGTGTCGTCATCCACATCCGCTGAGAATTCATCATTTGCAATCCAGTGTTAAACAACATCTACAGTAAAGGGCGCTTAAAACGTCACTATCCCTGAATAATACACAAATCCAAACAAAAAGAGATTTCGTCATTCAAAAAACTCGACAAAAAAATCGGCTACCTAAAGATTCACAGGCCTTCATTTGTTTGTATTATTAATATTGATATTTAAAATTAAATTTAGTTTCTAATAGCTCCATGTTTTATCAGAAATCCTTCATTTATATTTTTTTCAAAATAGCACGTATTTTAATTAATTTTTTTTTTGGTTTTTATGGGAAAATGGCAACAAAAATATATAATTGCTATTTTTTTTTTCACTTTCTATAAAAATGGAGTTCTTCCGTTGTTAATATTAAGCAAATGACTCTAAAAACTAAAAAAAAAAAAAAAAAAAAAAATCTCAAAAATAAATGGAGAAAATTGTATTAAAAAGTACTTTTTTCCAATACGACGGTATAAAAATTGAAAATGTGAAATGCTTAGAAATTAAAAAAATAGGTATAGAGTATTTAATTCTATTGCTTTGTTTTACGGCTGGCTACTGTAAGGTAACGTTATTTTTTGGAGACTACACAAAATAAGCTGGGAGAAAGAAATAGCATACCGTACCGGGGGCTAAAAAAAAAAATTCCTTCTCTTCTTTATGACAGTAAAAGTATTGATATAATAATGCATTTTTCATGAAGCGATATAACTAATAGACTCACTAAAATAGAAATTAAAGCCTTTGTGCAGAAATATTAAAAAGCAGTAAACCAACGTTTAAAATGCACAAATAATGCGTGAAAAGCAGCAAACAGCTGTTTCGAATCTACAGCGAGATTCTTCTTCAGTGCAAGATAGGGAAAAAAGAACATCCTTCTAGAAAAAGCAAGGCTGAGCAAAATGATAGACAGAGACGCGCTGCCTTATATACCCTATGCGGGTAGCGAAAGCGCCAGAAACAACCAATGAGAGAGAAGCAGTGCAAACGACTGGGTGGACAAGTAGCGACATCTACCGGAGAAAGAGAGAAAAAGAAACCAAAAAAGAGGAAATTAAATTAATGCTTTCCAAATACTTGGAAAATCTGGAGTAATAGATAAGTCATTGACTAAAGAGTGAAATTTTTTAATGATGTGGTAAGATTCCCAAAAATCAAGATCAAGGTTAGAAGAACATTTTTGGATAACGGTGGCTGAGGGAAAATCGAACCTATGTTGAGAAGATCAAGAATGTTGAGCAATAGAAGAAGGTTTGAGCTCCTGATTTTTAACATAACCTTCATGCTGTTTTAAACGAAATCTAAGAGCACGTTTAGTCTGGCCAATGTAAGAAAGGCCACACTGGCAAGAGATTTGGTAAATACCCTAGTTATCTAGGCGATCAACGGGGTGTTTGAGATTTGAAAAAGTTATTTTATTAAAAGGAGAAAAAATAACATTAAAATCAAACCTTCTTAAGATTTTAGCAACTTGCTGAATGATTTTAGGAAAAAATAGTAACACAACTGAAGTATTAGAGTTGGAATTAGAATGCTTTTCAGAATGGACGGGTTTCGTCAATTTCTTATAAATAGAATCAATAATATTAGAGGAATAACCACGATCAACAGGAATAGTTTTGAGGTAATTAAGTTTAGCACTAAGTAACTGAGGAGTGGAACAAATATTGGTAGCCCGAAAAATATGAATTCTATTTATCTTATTTTGAAATCGAGGAACTTATCCTTCTCACTCGCATTTGCTTGTCACAAAATACTTTTGTTTTCAATGGTAATTTCTTCCGCGTGATTGATGGTTTGGCTATGGGTAATCCTCTTAGTCCAATTTTATGCGATATTTATATGCACTATTTTGAAATCAAACTTTTTGAAATTTTAAAATTTCCGTTCTACGTCCGTTATGTTGATGATGTTTATGTCCTGGTTGAAATAAATTCGGCTATTAATCATATTCTTTCTATTATGAATTCCATTGATCCCTGCATTCAATTTACCTCTGAAATTGAGACCAACTACTGTCTTTCGTTCCTCGATGTCCTTGTTATTCGTTGTGAAAATGGCTTTCAGACTACCGTCTTTCGTAAACCTTTTGCTGTCAGTCTCCCACCTCACAGGCATTCCTCTCATTCCCCTAACCAGAAATTCGCTGCTTTCAATACTTTTGTTTTTCGGGCTACCAATATTTGTTCCACTCCTCAGTTACTTAGTGCTGAACTTAATTACCTCAAAGCTGTTGATCGTGGTTATTCCTCTAATATTATTGATTTTATTTATATGAAATTGACGAAACCCGTCCATTCTGAAAAGCATTCTAATTCCAACTCTAATACTTCAGTTGTGTTACCATTTTTTCCTAAAATCAGTCAGCAAGTTGCTAAAATCTTAAGAAGGTTTAATTTTAATGTTATTTTTTCTCCTGTTAATAAAATCACTTTTTCAAATCTCAAACACCCCGTTGATCGCCTAGATAACTGGGGTATTTACCAAATCTCTTGCCAGTGTGGCCTTTTTTACATTGGCCAAACTAAACGTGCTCTTAGATTTCGTTTAAAAGAGGATGAAGGTTATGTTAAAAATCAGGAGCTCAAACGTTCTTCTATTGCTCAACATTCTTGGTCTTCTCAACATAGGTTCATTTTTCCTCAGCCACCATTATCCAAAAATGTTCTTCTAACCTTGATCTTGATTTTTGGGAAGCTTACCACATCATTAAAAATTCTCACTCTTTAGTCAATGACTTATCTAGTACTCCAGATTTTCCAAGTATTTGGAAAGCATTAATTTAATTTCCTCTTTTTTGGGTTTTTTTCTCTCCTTCTCCGGTAGATGTCGCTACTTGTCCACCCAGTCGTTTCCACTGCTTCTCTCTCATTGGTAGTTTCTGGCGCTTTCGTTACCCGCATAGGGTATATAAGGCAGCGCGTCTTTGTCTATCATTTTGCTCAGCCTTGCTTTTTCTAGCACGCTGTTCCTTTTCCCCTATCTTGCACTGAAGAAGAATCTCGCTGTAGATTCGAAACAGCTGTTTTCTGCTTTTCACGCATTATTTGTGCATTTTAAACGTTGGTTTACTGCTTTTTAATAGACTCACATCTTCAAAAGTCATTCGAAAGAAACACCATCACTCAAAAGCATATATATTTCAGAAGAAACACAAACAAGATACAGTGATGCGATTGAAAAATTGTAGAAAATCCTTTATAATAAAACTGCTTTTAGAAAGTAACTCACTATATCGCCCCTATCTTTTTAATTTTCGCGATATTTGACTGGACTTTTTACACTCATGTCCAAAAATTAAAGATTAGTGACTGGACGCTTTTTCGATTTTTCACGGTTTGTCGAATGCCTACTGAAATTCTTGACAAATTGTTCTGGAACTTTTAGGATGTAAAACATGCTTGATTTCATATTTCTCAGTGAAGATTTAGTCGGGAAAACAATTATGGGGCTAATAATTTATTTGAAAATAAAATAATATTTGCGATCAGTTATATAACAGGAACTGCTGAAAATGGTTTGTGTTAAATAACTATGTGGGTCCTGTTCAACATTGTTGTGCATTTGTGCGAGCATAGCACTCATATTCGTGAAGATGTTAACGTTTCTGTGAAAAATTCAAACTTTTTTTGTTTGTAGGATACGGAGTTTTCAACCAAATTTAACACAACTTTCCGAAAACCTGCCAAAGAATAGTAGAAACAGCATATTACAAATAAAACATGAATATATTGAATACTTTATGACATTTGGACATTTACATGAAATTATTTTTGACGAAAATTCCAAAATTTGTATTTCCTAATTTGGTAGTCAGCTATTTAAGGCACCTAAACTGGTGTCCAAAATTAAGGAACAGTCACAAAATGCTAATTTTTAAGTAAGCGAATACTCAAAAGGAAATAATATAATTCAAATAATTACTATCCCTACAGTACAGCTAGTCCATATAGCATCTCATTCATGTCACACATGGTCACAAGAATCACAGTCGCTATGGTGAAGCAAAAAATAGGAAATTCTACACGTCTCATTATAATCAAACACAGTATCATTGTATTGTAAATTTGTAGGTAATTATTATCTACAATTACTTATACTTTCATAATAGTGCATAATATTAATTATTGTTCGCATCTTGTACCTTAATACTTATTTTTAGTATAGAGTTAAAAATAATTTTGCATCATATATATCTTGAAAATAGCTTTAAGTGTTGCAAATATCACATTTGTACATGGTTTAAATTGATGTTAGTATTGTGAATCCTGAAAATAACATAAAAGTGTTGCAAATATGTAGGTAATTGTGTTAAAAAAAAAGTTTAATATCAAATTCTAAAAACTATGCATATTTATATGTTATAATAATGAATATTTCTCTCAAATGTAATTATAGGGGTCATCTGTAAATATTTATTGCAAACATTGTCAATAATTGTCATATACCTAACATTGTTATTTCTCCTAAACTGTATAAAAAAAAAAAAAATAAAAAAAAAAAAAATTAAGGAGTTTCGCAGGTAGTAAAACTTTTCCCTGCCCTGGGCTTGGGGGTTACACCTAACCATAAGCCAAAAGCGGGTTCCCAGGGTGGGTGCTTACTTACTTACGTCTCATTATAAATCTCAAATGTTCACTATATTTAACTCCACTGAGACGTCAATATGACTGCTGCTTTGTGACGAGTCACCAGGTGACTTTACAATGTAGTTATATTGTGACTCTCATGTGATTGTCATTTTTAGACTCAATTTTAAAGTCATCATGAACGTTGCATTATAATAAGTCACCAAATAATATCACATTATAGTCACATGGTGACTTTTTACAAAAGAGCATAATGGTGACTTCATAGTAGTCTCTCTGTCACCTGAAAGTCATCATGTGACTTTAATGTGACATTATTTGGTAACTTATCACAATGCAGCGTTCACGATGACTTTGAAATTGAGTTTGCAGATGGCAGTCACATGAGAGTCACAATGTAACTACATTGTAAAGTCACATGGTGACTCGTCACAAAGTAGCAGTCCCACTGATGTCTCAGTGGGGTCACATATAGTAGTCATTTGAGACTCATAATGAAATGTATGGAATTTCCTATTTTTTGCTTCACCGTAGTGACTGTGACACTTGTGACCATGTGTGACATGAATGAGATGTTATATGGACTAGCTGTGCTGTAAAGATAGTAATTATTCGAATAATATTATTTCCTTTTGAGTATTCGCGTGCTTGAAAATTAGCATTTTGTGATTGGTCCTTAATTTTGGAGACCAGTGTACTATAAAACGTCCTGTGAAATATTGTGAAAACTCAGAAAGATACAGTGAACTGATAGAAAAATTGTGGAAAATCTCTTATAATAAAGTTACTTTTTGAAAATCAATCCACTATATTTCCCCTATCTTTCTGAATTTTCGCGATATTTGGCTGAAATTTTCATATAACTTGCACTAAATGGCTGACTACCAAATTATGAAATACAAATTTTGGAGCCTTCCATACATGTGCAGTTAAACATTATTTCATACAAATACCCATATCTTTATAAATATTCAACATATTCATGTTTTAATTGCAGAGTACCTTTTCTACTATTCTTTACAAGGTTTTCGGAAAGTTGTGTTAAATTCCGTTGAAAACTGTATTTTCTATAAACAAAAAACTTTTGTACTTTTCATAGAAACGTTAACATCTATACGAATACGAGTGCTATGCTTACACAAATGCACAAAAACGTTGAATAGGACCCAAATAGTCATTCAAGACAGCGACAGACCATTTGCAGCATTTTCTGTTACACAGGTGATCGCAAATATTATTTTATTATTAAATTTATTTTTAGCTCCCTAACTGGCCTCCCTGCTAAATCTTCAATCAGAAGTCTGAAGTCAAACATGCTCTTTACATACTAGAAGTTGAAGAACAATTCGCCGAGAATTTCTGAATGTATTCGACAAAAAGTGTAAAATCGAAAGGGTCCGGACACTTATCCTTAATTTTTGGACATGAGTGTATATGTGGAGCAAACATTCAAACTATGCTTTCTCCTTTAGATACAAAATTTCAAAAAACACATAAAACAGATAAATTGGAAAATAACTTGTATTTAATTCTAATTTTTATTGTGTATTTTTTTAATGGTTATTAGAGAGAATTGCAAGCATACGTAAGATATTAAACATAAAACAAATTAATAAAATGCATTTAATGTTTGAAGAAATCACGTTTTGACCAAATTCAGAGGAGGAAACGTGTTTTGATTGTTTGACAAGTGGATAAAACGCTTTTTGATGAAATAAGTTCTAACTCACAAATAATACAAAAGCATTATTTTATATAAGCAAATACCGAACTTCAGTTGATTATTGATAAAATAAAATTACAGATTATGGTACCTAGTAGAATTCATTAAATATTTATTAAATAAATACTCGTTTGACAAAAATCCACTTCAAATTTTAAAACCAATATCTCCATCTAGACAGTCACACACTCCCCCCTCTTCTTCAATTCAGGATGGTAAATCATGGATTATGTGGTTATACCATTTGAAGACATCATCAGGTTGATTTCTCTACTGTTCACCATACATTACCTTCTAAAGTTTGTCAATATCTTTTTCTTTTCAACAGATATGGCGTGGCTAAGAGGAAGATATTCTAAAACAACTCTCTGAACACGGGCAACAGTAGCTCCTTTTGTTAAGAAGATTTACGGACTGGCAGACTGGAGAAATCACTGTTTGACTGAATGCAGGCTTTGGAGGAAACACGCTTTGATTGAATGGTCAAGTTTCAAAATTGGTTTACAATCGGAGAAAATTTTTTGTTGTTAAAAATACCGTTTTTTTTTTTCTGTTTAATTTAGCACAGAGTTCATAAAACTAACAATAACTCATTTTTTTTTCTTGTGAGAAAACACGGTTTGAATGTTTGATCCATATATAAGTTGCCCTAAATAGCTGACTACCAAATTAAGAAATGAAAATTTTGCAATATTCCACGCATGCACAGTTAAAAATTATTTCATACAAATACCCATATCTCATTCAAAATTCGATATATTCGTGTTTTAGTTCCAGTATACTGTTTCTTTTGTTCTCTGTCAGGTTTTCGGACAGTTGTGTTAAATTTGGCTGAAAACTATGTGGGCTATAAACAAAAAACTTTTGAATTTTTCACAGAAACGTTAAGATCTTTACGAATAGGAGTGTTATGCTTACACAAATGAACACAAACGTTGAACAGGACCTAAATAGTCATTTAACAGAATGACAGGCCATTTTCAGCATTTGCTGTTACATAGGTGATCGGAAATGTTGTTTTATTATTAAATTGGTTATTAGCCCCCTAATCGACCCCCGACTAAATTTTAACTGGGAAATAGGAAGTCAAACATGTTCTTTTCATCGTATAAGTTCAAGAACAATTCGGCAAGCATTTCAGAAGGTACTCGACAAAACGCGTAAAATCGAAAATTACCGATCACTTAACCTTAATTTTTGGACATGAGTGTAGAATGGTATATAGAAAATCATAAAAAATAGCATGTGGTTAGTTGGATAAGTTAAGATTTATAACATAAGTTGTTTTATGATGAAAGTTATGTTTCGAATCTCGAATACACACACACAACTTATTTCTCCTTTTTGCTTATTACAGATTTTTAATAGTTATGATTATAAATGTAAATATGGCAAAATTATCAGTATCATAAAAAGAAAAAATAAAGGGAACGAAATGCGTATTTTATTTAATTTTTTTAAATACAAACGTAGTATAAAGCACAATCAATATCATATTTTAATCTTTGTCAAGGATATCATACAGGAGGTTATCATATATATCAAATGCATCTGAAATCGCTAAATAATAATACAATATATTGATAGATTTTTTATTTTTTGTAATTCTTCTAAAAATCAAGTAGTTTCAAGCTCTCATTTTTGAGTAGTTTTTTATTTTTATTTTTCAGAATGTTATAACAAAACATTCAGTTGTTTACTGGAGAAAGTTATTATTTTCTAAAATAAACAGAATTGCTTTATAAAACCAACTATTTTTTTAAAGCTGTGAAGATAAAACTGTAATCCGAAAATGTTGATAAACATTTATTCTTTGTGAAAATTGATAACTACAATTCCAGAAACGACATTAAGAAGTGATGAAATAATGCATTTTTCATGAAGCGATACAATCAACGAAATCGCACTTGAAACATTATTCGAGCAAAATGTCATCTTCAGAAGCGTAATGTATTTGAGGGGAAACACAAACATCATACGAATTTCACACAGCAAACATTCAATGGTTTAAGTTTCCTAGAATACACTCACTTTCAAACTTAAATAAATAAAAGAAAAACCGAACAAAGATCTTGTTGGATACATACTATATGTTATGTTCACAGACATTTTGAAATTTTTTATAGAAAGCGGAAAGTTTTTTTGAGACTCGAACAAGATCTAAAACAAGTTAGCATTAAAAGAAATAAATGTAACAAAATAAAATAAAATAAATACGCTTTCATTGAAATTCATAATAATGTAGAAAAAAATATATATTTTAAATAGACTAAAAAGTAGAAAAAGTCCTCGAAAAAAACCCCATAATTGCGCGGAATTTAAATTAAATTACGATGAGCTAGATTATGGAAGATTAATTGATTTAAATGATATTTTCACCAAATTAGCCAGCTATTGCCAGGTTGGTCTCATATATGACAACATATTTTTGTCGCATATTTCGCCAAGTTGATCAAAATTTGGCGCTATTGGGGTAACCCTGCCATTATTACTTTTCAACAAATACTCATTGTTGAAGCTGATACTGATTTCGCCATAGGAAATCAAACTATAATTGAGTAACCATTAAATTTAAGTAGTGTTAACCTTGGTAGTATTAGTTTAACCTTAAGTAGTGTTTTTGCGATGTCTTTCGAAAACGTAGGGCGCTTGGGTGTAGGTTCCTCTTTGCCCCTTAGGGATCGAATTTAAAAAAAATCTGAAACTCTTGTTTACTAATTTTAGTTATACTATAGGCATGTGAAGTTTCAAGATTTTATTTCAATTGGTTTATAAGATATGGTGCTTTTTTTTTATTTTCCCTCCATTGCTTCCTTAGGGATCGAATTTTAAAAAATCAATGTCCAATTCATTTATTTCCCCTACATATATACGGCAAATTTCAAAGTTCTATGTCAACAGTAAGTGAGGGAGAAATGAGTAACAAAAAATTGAGTGTCACATACAAACATACATTAGTATGTTGTGGCCATCATAAAACTTTCTTCTATATAAATCACGTCAATTGAATCATTTAAATAATACAAGAAATTACATCAATTTAGCACCAATTCAAATCAAAGTATATCTGAATTTGAAGGTTGATGAAAATTCGTGCATTAGTTCTTGAGGTAGAGCTATAGCGGAAATTCTGAAAAATGTAGCATAGCAGTGCCACCTGTTGAGCGATTTACACCAAAACATAAACAGCTGTAATTGATATCAAGGCATACCTGAATCTGAAGTTTGATGAAAATTCGTGCATTAGTTATTGAGAGAGAGCTATAGTGGAAATTCTGAAAAATGCAGCATAGTAGCGCCACCTGTTGAGCGATTTACACCAAAATGTATAAAACATCAACTCATATCCAGGTATACCTGAATCTGAAGTTTGTTGAAAATCCAAACATTAATTCTTGAGATAGAGCTATTGAGGAAATCGCAAAAAATGCAGTATAGCAGCGCCACCTGTTGAGCGATTTACACCAAAACGTATAAAACGTCAGTTCATGTCAAGGACTAACTGAATCCGAAGTTTGATGAAAATCCGTGCATTTGTCCTGGAGATTGAGTTATTGCGGAAATCGTGAAAAATGCTGCATAGCAGTGCCACTTGTTGAGCGATTTACACCAAAATGTATGAAATGTCAATTCATGTCAAGGACTAACTGAACCTGAAAGTTTGATGAAAATCCGTGCATTAGTTCTGGAGACTGAGCTATTGCGGAAATCGTGAAAAATGCTGCATAGCAGCGCCACCTGTTGAGCGATTTACACCAAAAACTGATCAGCACTAATTTATATCACGGACTAACTGAATATAAATTTTTATTAAATTCCGTTCATTAGCTCTTGAAATAGAGCGCCCACAAAATATGTGTCACATACAGACAGACATTTTGTAAACATGTTTTTGGGGTTCTCTGACCCCTAAAACTTGTAAATCCGTCGAAAACTGGAATTCAAAAACTTTCAGGAATCCAATACTTTCTTCTTGTAAAGATAGAAGAAAGTAAAAATTGTAAGTTAAAAGAAAGTACATGGTGACCTTAATTAAACTGACAATACTCAGACATTTCTGTAGCGCGATCTAATTGAGAGAATGGCGCCAAATTTTGTGGGAAGAAAACAAGATGGGGGATAAAGGATTCCGCGAAAATATTAGTTCCAAATGTCACCACTAGGGGAATATATGGCGCTGTGTAATAAAAAAGAAGGTTTTAAAAATGCAGAATAACACTGAAATAAAATTACCTTTTATTTAGCACATTTAAATCAGGTTCAATATGGCCGCCGTTTTTGTGGACCACATATTGCATACTGCGCACAGCATGCACAACAGCAAAAAGTAAGATATCTGCAGGAATCTTCCGTAACTCCGTATTATGTTATCCTTCAACATAGTCAATAGTCAGGTCCCGGACAACTCAGTTATGGATCTTCAACTTTAGATAAACCTATATCCAGAAGGGGCATGGAGTAAGATTGGGGGACTGAAAGGGCCATGCAGTTTGAAAACAGGGTCTAATGAATTTTCTGTAGTGAATTTCTATCGTAGCAGCTGCTGTACCCGCAAAGCTATATGTGGAGGGGCTCCACTTGCATGAAAAGGATTTTATCCAGGTATTGTCTTGCTGAAGGACCGAAATGACAAAGTTGTTTAACATTTGACGATATTTCTTTACGGTAACAGAAGAGGTTACCAGTCCTGTTGGGGCAATGTTCTCATAGAAGAATGGACCTATGCTCATTTCCGATGTGAAATCACAAGTTGTCTTTAGTGAATGTAAGGGAATTTCTTTGAATACATTTGGGGGATCTGTTATCCCAGTTTCGTCAGTTCTGGTAATTTCCGGTTCCATTCAGGTAAAAATGGGCCTCGTCTTCCCATACATTTTCCACGGCCAAGCAGCATACACCTTCATTTTGGCAAGAAAGGTGAGAGCAAATGTCAAACGCTTATCATGTTCGGTGTGACGTAACTCTTGTACACGGATGATCTTGTAAGGATAGAAGTATATAATCGTTTGTGAAATTTTCCATATCGTACTATAAAGCATATTCAGATTCCGAGCTGCCCCTACGAGCACTGGAAGTTGCAACAATATTATCTTGTGCTCTGTCGACAATCGACGTTGCGTCTTCTTCCATTGTAGCCTGTGGTACGGGTTTTCGTCCTGTGCCTTACTGAACTTTCAGAGAACATGTTTTCTCAAACTATGCAACCATTAAAAAGCATTTTGAAGAAGCATCCGTCCATTCTCAAAATCATTCTAATTCCAACTCTAATAGTTCAGTTGTGTTACCATTTTTTCCTAAACTCAGTCAGCAAGTTGCTAAAATCTTATGATGGTTTGATTTTAATGTTATTTTCCCCCCTGTTAATAAAATCACTTTTTCAAATCTCAAACACCCTGTTGATCGCCTAGATAACTGGTGTATTTACCAAATATCTTGCCAGTGTGGCCTTTCTTATATTGGCCAGACTAAATGTGCTCTTAGATTTCGATTAAAAGAGCATGAAGTTTATGTTAAAAATCAGGAGCTTAAACGATCTTCTATTGCTCAACATTCTTGGTCTTCTCAACATAGGTTCGATTTTTCCTCAGCCACCATTATCCAAAAATGTTCTTCTAACCTTGATCTTGATTTTTGGGAAGCTTACCACATCATTAAAAATTCTCACTCTTTAGTCAATGACTTATCTAGCACTAATGACTTTCCAAGTATTTGGAAAGCATTAATTTAATTTCCCTTTTTGGTTTCTTTTACTCTCCTTCTCCGGTAGATGTCGCTACTTGTCCACCCAGCCGTTTCCACTGCTTCTCTCTCATTGGTTGTTTTTGGCGCCTTCGCTACCCGCATCGGGTATATAAGCCAGGCGTCTCTGTCTATCATTTTGCTCAGCCTTGCTTTTTCTAGCACGCTGTTCCTTTTTCCCATCTTGCACTGAAGAAGAATCTCGCTAGTAGATTCGAAACAGCTGTTTGCTACTTTACATGTATTATTTGTGCATTTTTAAACGTTGGTTTTTCTGCTTTTTAATATTGTTACACAAAGGCTTTATTTGCTATTTTTATATGCAACCATTGCTTTTAAACCATTAAGTGAGAAAGGACTGTTACATTTACGCATTTTTTGTGCGTTCTAAAAGTACGAAGAGCCGGTCACGCGTTGCACTGGTTGAAATAAAAGAATTTGACATGTAACGCACGCTCGACTAAAGAAGGAGACATTATTGCACATAACTTTCAACCAAATGGTTTCTAAAAGTAACACATTTCCCTTAAAAGCACAACAAAACGGCACTGTGTCAAAGGAGGCAATGTGATATTTGAGTAAAGAATTTCTTTTCCTGCTGCAGCTTTCTTCGGGACTCAGTAAGTGAAATTGCAGATAAAGAACCTTTATCAGTGTTTATATAAAGTTTTAGCTTTTTTTTCAAAGTGTTGCCATATTAAGTTTGAATTAAATCGTTAAATGTGCTAAATAAAAGGTAATTTTATTTCAGCATGGATTCTGCATTTTTTTCTATTGCACAGCGTCACATATTTCACTAGCGGTGACTTTTGAATTTTTTTTTTCTGGGAATCCTTCGTCCTCTGTCTTGTTTAATCTTCTCACAAAATTTGGCGCCATTCTGTCAATTAGATCGCGCTACAGAACACTCTGAGTACTGTCAGTTTAATTATGGCCACTTTGTACGTAAAAAGAAAAAAGATACACGTTTTTTTTGAGGAAAAGGCATTAGCTTTTATAAAAACTATTTTATGCGAAAGATTTAGAAAGGGATATATAAACTCTCTTTAAAGAACAAGAAATATCTTTTCATTCATACAGATTTCAATAGAAATAAGAAATAGAACAAAAACCAACTTATCGAAATAGTTCATTAATTCATTCATCAGTTTTGTACAGAAGCAAATCCGTAGAGAAATTTACGATGCTGGGATTTCAGAATTACTCATTCACAGGATAAAGCGAATGATTTTTTAAAAAATCAGTATATATTTTTTCGATGACTAAAAATGTAAAAGAACCTAAATAAGTATAATTTAACGGAAATGATAATTAATAAAGGTATATTATTTAATTTCAGAACGATAGCTCACTTAATTTTAAAATGGTTGATAAATCACAACAACATATAAATTACGGAAACTATATGATAAGTCAAAATAATTTATTATGAATCAATTTCACTGAGCGGTATTTGAGAATGAGACATTAGAAACTCAAAAGCCATAATTGGTTAGTCTGCTAGTAACTTTCATTTGTTTTGTTAATAAAACTAATCATGCACATGACTCTCTTTACTTCAGCAGTAGTTTCAGAGATTATCGATAGTACTTTTACGAATTTTAAGAAATTATCACATATTAAAAAGTAATTCATTGCATGTTATTTAGAAGGGTGTATACTCAAGAAAATATGATCTATAAGTACCATGAATTACTTTATGATGATAGTTTGAAGCAGAGGTGTTTCTTGTTTGTTGGTTTTTTTAAATTATGAATAGAAATGTAAGTGTTATAACAATGTATCATTGTAAATAGAAAAAGAAAAGTTATAACTATAAATCAGGAATTCTGCTTTTTCACAATTTAGTATTGCCCACGAAGAAAAAAAGATATATGTACATAAATATAGATAGTACAAAACGTATTTCAGTTTTAAGAATTAACACACGCTTTTATTTTATATAAAATGACGTCATTCGCATCCGCTGAAGAATTCCACATTTACGATCCAGTCTTGTCCAACATCTACTGTAAAGTATACATAGGACGCTGAATCGCATATATTGCTGAATAATACACAAATAATAATAAAAAAGAAATATCGTCATTCAAGAAACTCGACAAAAATAAAAAATTTAAAAAAAGCGGCTATCTAACGATTTACATGCCTTAATTACTTTGTAACATTAATATAGATACTTAAAATTAAATATAGTTTATAACAGCTCATAGGTCATGTTTTATCAGAAATCATTCATTTATATTTTTTCAAAACAGCACGTATTTTAATTACATTTTTTTTCTCAGTTGTTATGGAAACTGGCAACAAAAAGAAATAATTAATATTTTCCCACTATTTTTCCTTTACTTTCTACAGAAATGGAGTACTTGATTTGCCAACATTAAACAAATTGCGTTAAAAACTACAAAAAAATTAATATCTCAAAAATAAATTGAGATGAAGTATGATTGTACACTGATACATCTGCTTTGTTTTACAGCTGGCTTAGATAACGGAACGTTATTTTGTAGAGACGACAATTTAATTGCTGGCCGAAAGAAATGGAATATCGGTAGCTAACAAAGCACAATGGATACTAAAGATTAAATTTTCAATAATGCTTATTACATATGCATACATGCATACCATTATCTTATAAATACAGCTTAGTAAAAAAAACAAAAAACAAAAACGAAAAAACAGAAAATCATGCACTAGGCAATAGGCATATATTTTACACACTTTTCAAGAGAAAAAGAATATTATTAAGAAAGTTTTTTTTCATAGAATGAAAAGAAATTTCTAAATAAGCAACTTTAAAAACACGTAACTCGGTAAAAATACCTTTTTACCCGGCTGCCAAGAAGGGTTATGTGTTTGACGCGTATCTGGGTATGTGGATTTCTTTACACCCTCGAAACATCCCAATGATGGTTTTTAATGAATGAGGTCTCTATCGATTCGTCTTAACCGTCCGATGGTTATAGGCTAGGTTTTGTTTTCATAAATTCAAAATGGCGGCCGTAAAATACAAAATGGCGTTAGAGACAAAAATAAAAATTTACGCACCATATTGAATGGCATATCATTGGATACGTATTTCAAAATGAAGACGACCTTTCATTGACTATTTTACAGTCAGAAACTCCGTTTGAATATTACATAACCTGGAAGTTGTGTACGTAGAATATCTAGCTTTACTGCAACTCTAACCTTCTCAGACATCTATAGACCTCATCAAAACAGTGTTTATAGATAGGAACTAACAATTAAACACAACTTAAAAGTCAGCAATACAAGTAAATAAAAAAATAGGTAAGTAACATAAAAAATAGTTTCACATTGATGAGAAATAATTAATTAGTTCGCTTTTTACGCAGTCGGGTGCTTTGATTTTTTAAATTTAATTTTCACTTGTTAGCAATTGCCGTCCGTATGCAATAACGTGTGCGAAATTTGTCGAGCAACCCGAATATGATCTATGGCAGGGATGACGAACCTATAGCACGCGTGCCAAAAGTGGCACGCAAAAGAATAATTTTGGCACGGTGTTGCTTGTGTCTCTAAATTAATATGCAGTGATATTGCACAAAATACGCGATTTTAGATGATCTGATCTTGTCTAAATTCGATTAACTGGAAATTGAAGAATTTTAATTGTGGCTGAAAATACTGAATAAATCGAATATTGAATTTAAATACTGAATTTAATCGAATACTGTAAATTACCGCATTAGTAAAAACACCAATGGTAAAATTATGTCAATTTGGAAATAATTTCAGAGCTATTTAAAGAAACTGCAGTTTGCCCTTTTAATATTTTTTCCTTTTATCTATTCTCGGAAGGTTATTATTTTCTCAAATGGATAATACAAAAAATCAAATAAAAATCAGTTGACAGATAAATCTAGTTTAGTTTGCATTGTGTTGAAATTATAAACCTAATATTAATTAAACTTAAAACTACACTATGTGCAAAACACGGTACAACTTGGTTATCCTGTCGACTAATTTTGCCAAATTACACAAATCGTCAAATTATGCAAACTGACATAATTTTTATTTTAATTAATGATAGAAGAAATAAATTAGTAAAATATTAATATAATTACAAATATAAAGTCGAATTAAAAATCACTTGATGGCGTAACAAACACGTGTATCTTGTTTAATGTCAAGAGATTGTGACATTTACGATCAACCATTATTGACATTTAATCTTATAGTTTGGCGATAATTTTTTGGTCGACGGGATAATCAAGTAGTACCCAAAATAAATTAGTAAAACATTAAAAAAATACAAATAAAACGTCGATTTAAAAAGACTTGATGACGTAACACATGTTTAATGTCAAGTGAATGTGACATTTACGATCATCCATTATTGGCATTTAATATTAAAGTTTGGCGACCGTTTTTTGGTCGACGGGATAACTAAGTAGGACCCAAAATACTTAAAAGATGACAAAAAATATTTAACAAGTAGAAATTGCTCATCAAACGTGGCAAATCAGGTGCGTTCGTACTATAACTAGTTTTATATTTATGTTTTGCACCGCATATTGTACTGAATTTATATTTTAGTGCACTTCATAAGTGCATATCCATTCCATTCTGTTCGAAAGGCTGTAACATCATTAAAATGCACTTGGAATAATTTCTTTCCATTGGTCGTAATGTAACGGAAAACTTTTGACTGTCCCTGTAATTAAACTATACACCCGATTTTCATAAAATTTGAAATAACTTGACAAAATTTTCCAACATTTATATATTTAAAATGTCGGACCATTCGGTTTGATAGTTTTTGCTCTGTTATATGAGGGCGGACAGACAGACTGAACGACAACTATAGGCGCTACGCATTTATATAATTACGAACGCACCTAAAAAGATGTTAAATTACTTTAATACTTCTTAGTACTGTTAGTTGTAAGCACATCCTTAGTCAGAGGATACAAAAATACTGTTATTAAAGTCTTATTTTCAAATTTCACGTAGTTAGTGTCGAAAGGAGTGAAAGTGAAAGTCAATATTTAGATACGGAAAACTTTGGGAAAGTAAAAATATGGATATAGAGGGAAATGAAATATTACGTGTTTAATGACCCTTTAAGCAAACTGAGACAAATCCTGGGTATGTTGTAGGATAAAACGTCATTACAAGCAGTATTTTCTTTAGTAATAATACTATTGATTCACGGTTAATTAGATCATTATAATTCTTTAAGGGGCATATAATTTTTGTACCTTCGAAATTAACTTGAATATTCTGCTTCTGATTAAGTCTTGACAGGGTTGTTGTTGGCCGGTTCTACTTCAAATCTCTCAAAGGTTCTTTGATACGATCTTTAAGCCTATGAAAAGTCATTCCTACGTATTCGAGATAAATATTTTCTGTTTTCACCGGGATTATATATACTCCAGAAACTTCATCTTTCAGGATTTGTTCTATTTTGGCATTAACTAGATCTTTCAATTTTACTGAAGGAGTGGCGATTCAGTTTACGCCAAAGCGAAAAGGTGCATGTCTGAGATTTTCGAAAAGTCCTGGAATGTACTTCCTTTTCAAATATTTATTATAAAATATTATAAAAATTAAAACTATTCAAATATTTACAAACTAAAAAATATGTATAATAATTGAAATTGACAAAAAATATAAATTAAATATACGTTTAGTAGCATGTAAATGCATTTTTAACTACGAAATTTTGCATGTTTAAATAAATATATATATCTACCCTATATATATAAAATCCTAATGAAACGAATTTATCAAACGACTTTATGAAACGATTTTATGAAACGACTGTATGAAACGACTTTATGAAGTGATTTTGTGAAACGACTGATTAAACAACTGATTATATTTACGGCGATTTATCCTAAAATATGGAATATTATGCGATGAAATTAACACCAAAAATCCGTATTGATACGCAGATCTCAAAACTGGTATTAGAATTTTTAAATTCGAATTAGTTTTCGAAATATTAATTTTTTCTAATTTTAAATACATTTCTCTAATGATGGCAACTCAAATTTTAATCATAACAGATTGTTTTTTTTTTCATATTTTAGAAAAGGTTATTATTTTAAATTAATTTGGCGACCAGTTTGGCCTCCCTTAAAAGTATGGTAAGAAATGTATCGTATTACTTTGGTACTGCTAAGTTATCCCGTCGACCAGAAATCTATCGCCAAACTATAAGATTAAATGCCAATAATGGTTGATCGTAAATGTCACATTCCCTTGACTTTAAGCAAGTTACACGTGTTTACGTCATTAAGTGATTTTTATTTCAACGTTTTATTTTTATTTTTATTAATGTTACACTAATTTATTTGTTCTTTCGTTATTTAAAATAAAAATTATGTGAATTTGTATAATTTGGCAAGTGGTTTGGCGATTTGTATAATTTGGCGAAATTGGTCGACGGGATAACTAAGTAGTACCGTTACTTTTATTCATAATTCAATTTACTTGAACAATCTTTCGCCAAATTGGAAGTTCCTGATAGAGAAACCAAGAACTTGGTATTTTTATGTTAGGTGATAAATCGCCAAACATTTCTCCTGTCGCATTTTCTTTTTTAAATTTCAGTATCATTTTATTTAACACAAAACTTTCATTTAAAATTGAAACATTTGAAATTAATGGCTTTCACTTCTTTCTTTTTTTTTTAAACGACACGAAAATAAAAATATTAGGCACAAATGTCATATACGCACCGATGTACTTAATTGGCGCCAAAATGGCATTATTTTACCTGACATGGTAACCCAGCTATTGTTGCTTATTTCTTAATAAATGTTTATTTACATTTATTTTCTTTTTATAATTTTTTTTAATAAATTTTTTTGTTTTTAGATATTAATTAAACTTTTTTTTATTTATTGTTATTTCATTTTAAAAATAATAGAAAATAATTTAAAAACACATATGTAACTGGTATTCGAAAACGAGGTTTTCGCCAAATTGTCATTAAAAAAAAAAAAAAAAAAAAATCACTCCAACCCGGTGTATATGTGACATGCGTGCCAAATATTAAATAACAACTCATGACATTTAATTTCAACTTCAAAGCTACACTGGTGTCCAAAATTAAGGACCAGTCACAAAATGCTAATTTTTAAGTAAGCGAATACTCAAAAGGAAATAATGTAATTAAAAAATTACTATCCCTACATCACAAGTAGTCCATATAGCATCTCATTCAAGTCACACATGGTCACAAGTGTCACAGTTACTACGGTGAAACAAAAAATAGGAAATTCCACACGTCTCATTATGAGTCTCAAATGATCAATACATGTGACTCCACTGAGACGTCAATGTGACTGCTGTTTTGTGACGAGTCACCAGGTGACTTTACAATGTAGGTGTATTGTGACTCTCATGTGACTGTTATTTTTAGACTCAATTTCAAAGTCATCATGAACGTTGCATTATGATAAGTCACCAAATAATATCACATTATAGTCACATGGTGACTTTTCACAAAAGAGCACAATGGTGACTTCACAGTAGTCTCTCTGTCACCTGAAAAGTCATCATGTGACTTTAATGTGACATTATTTGGTAACTTATCACAATGCAGCGTTCATGATGACTTTGAAATTGAGTCTGCAGATGGCAGTCACATGAGAGTAACAATGTAACTACATTGTAAAGTCACCTGGTGACTCTCACAAAGCAGTAGTGACAGTGACGTCTCAGTGGAGTCACATATAGTGATCATTTGAGACTCATGTTGAGATGTATGGAATTTCCTATTTTTTTGCTTCATCGCAGTGACTGTGACACTTGTGACCATGTGTGACATGAATGATATGTTATATGGACTATTTGTGCTGTAGAGATAGCAAATATTCGAATTATATTATTTTCTTTAAAGTATTCGCGGTTATTTAAAGTTTTCCTGCGGCTGGCTAACATTAAAGTACCAAAATGGCACATGCAATATAAAAAGCGAAGTGGTCCGCCCGGCATTTTTGATGATAGTCATATGATAGGCTATTATTATAGAGATTTTTTACAATTCTAAAAATAGCACAAAGAATAATATTTCCTAACGATTAAAAATTTATTCACACTTGACTATTAAAAACTGAAAAGAAACATTTAAATTACTATTAAATGAGTAAGTATTTAAAGCAGGAAGATATTGAAAATTATGTCTTGGAAATTGTATTGACACATGAACATTAAAAGAGAAAGGAAACTTTAAAATAATAAATACATTAATATGCGTTTAACCCTTTCAGGGGCAAGGTACTTATATTCGTAAAATGTTGGAATCAGTGAATGGCACCAGAATTTACAAACAAATTTCGAAATACGAAAATGCTTTTGTTCACTTACTTGGGACACCCAACCAGGACGCAAACCGCGAGGTTAATGGAACTAATGTCCTGGCGGGAAAAAAAGAACCTACTACTATCCAGCTCTAACACAGCCTGAAAACGGACGGATCAACGGCATCATTAAAACTTACTAAAGTGAAGCAATGGCATATTCAAATATGCTAATACATAACAACTCGCTATGTTTCAAAAAAATACAAAATATGCATGTTTAAGGTAGCCATGCATTTAAATATCAAAACTGATGGTTTATAGGTAACTCACCAACTAAAATATAAACTAAATAACATTAAAACAAGAATGCCATCACGGCCTGAAATGTTTATAGGTAACCTTCAGCTTATGAAGAACTGCATAAAAAGAAGAACACAAAGAAGTACACTGAAATGGCAACACACTGTAAGGCAAATATCAATGTTCAAGGTCCATATCACAACGAGATTAAGTATAAGAAATGTCCAAAGCACTACTGAACAGAGAGGGATATACAATGAAAATTAATGTTACTTGAAATGCTGATACTTCTCAGTCACTAAACATGTTTACTTTTCCAAAGAGTTCCTCAACAAGATATATATTTATATCAAAGTTCTTGAAAGTCAAACTCAGTGTTCAAAAGTGCTCACATTCTACACTGAATCAAAATACAACGTACCCAACTTCTAAGGCAAATCTAGCTTATTCCAGCCTCAGAATATATACCTAATAAACGAATATAATTCGTTTAAAGAATTGTATATATTACAGAGTTTCTTATAATTGTTTTTGTCAAAGAATACTCTTCTGAGATTTTGCCTGATGCTTAACGAATTGTCAAAGTTAAAGAAATGTGGGACAAAAGGACAGCGTCCATACAAATAATGCAGTACATTACCCACTGTGCCACAGTCACAAAGTACATTTCCTCTTTTTCCAATCATAAATAGGAACTCAGGGAAACTACCATGTGATGTTATGAAATATTGCAAAACTTGACTCGTACACACATAATCGGTATTAACTTTCCTGATAACCTTATAGGTGTCACTACCCTTGTCACTAGATGACCATTCTTCCTGCCATTGTCTAATGGTATTCTCACTACATATTCTCTTAACTAAAGAAATTGGAAATAATACATCAGCAGTTATGTCAGCCATTGATGAATCTGTATTGATGAATCAGCCATTGATGAATTTCGCCAAGCGATCTACTCTTTCATTCCGGACGTTTCCAACGTGTGTTATGGTCCATCCAATAATGACCGTTTTTTCCGGATGACTTTTCATATTATCATAGATTTCTTTAACAATGGCGTTTGCGGGAAAGTTTCTCTGTATAACCAAAGTTGATGCTCTATTGTCAGTAAAAATGACAGCACTGTTATAATTTGAGTTCATTACCCAATCTATTGCATACTTTAACGCCGTCAGTTCAGCTTGATATATACTATTTAAAATATTTAAAGAGATCTTATAATCCAAGATACATTCACCATTTACAAAAATTGTGTATGCGGCACCTACTCCACTGGCCATTTTTGACCCATCTGTATAGATTAATGGCTTGTTATTTCCTTGATATTCAAGATCATCCTTATCTGTGATATGCATATTACTGAGATCTCCATAATCTGGATAGTCCATTGTCACCAAGTTGATCATGATATTATCTTTCTTAATCTCTGTTCCATTCCCTATGATACTGGCATTTCCATGAATAGTTCTATATTTCACCACAGAATGTTTAAGTGAAATGTGTAATGGAGCAACACCAGCCAATACACACAAAGCGTCCGTAGAGACTGTTTTATATTATGTGATAATTGATAATAAATCAAGCCTCTGACACGAACTTAATTTTCCAAGTGCTTGCACTTTCAAATCTCGAAACCAAATTTCTGCACCATATGTTATCTGTTTTTCTATCACAGAATTATACCAAATCTTTCTATATGATGCTTGTAATCCCCTAGCTCTCTGCACGTTTTCGTAATGTTTGAAGTAATATTTTTCACCCTCTCTCTTACTTTCTCCAGGTGTCTAATCCAATTTAATTTACTGTCAATAGTTACGCCCAGGTATTCAACCGAGTCTTTTACGGGTATCGATGATGTTCCAATCTTGAAAATAGGATGCCTGTTTTCTAACAAATACCTGCCAAATAAAATACTTTCGCATTTGTCCTTGCTTATTGTTAAATGTAAATTCTCGCAGTTCTCTGCAAACCATGCTATACGTCTGTTTATTTCCTCTTCTAATTCTTTTCTTGTGTCTGCAAGTGCAAAAACTACGAAATCGTCAGCGTAGGATAATATATTGCCATATCTTAATCTATATCTCTTCAATAGGTAGTCTGCAACGATCAACCAGAGAAGTGGACCAAGGCAACTTCCCGGGGACAGACTTTAAATAATATGTACCAGATAATTCCATATGTGAACCTAAACCTTATTCTTCTACGTGATATATAATTTTTCAGAATATTCTTGAGAGAATCTCAGAATATTCAGAATAGTATTGAGCTATTGGTAACCTATCTATCAACATAGCTAGTATCTGCCAATCCACCGCATCAAACCGACATATCAACCGACGTCATTGCAAAATATTTATAATTATTCAGATTTCTGCGAATTCTTTCTCTTAGATCTTCCAAAGCTGTGATAGTGCTCCTTCTTTTTCTGAATCCATGCTGACCATTATTGCAAAATTCTTCTTTTTCCAGCTTCGGAATAATCCTAATTTTAATTAACCGTTCAAGGAGCTTACCAAAAATACATAACAAAGTATGTAACAAAGTATGAGGTCGGTATGAACTGGCAGACCTACCATCTTTGTTCCTTTTACGAAAGAAAATCACCTTACCAGATTTCCATACCTCTGGGAAATGACCATGTTTCAGACATTTTCCAAATAATTTCTTGACATAATTCATATTGGTTCTACAAATATTTTTGACTATCAAAACATCTAAGTCGTCATAGCCAGGTGCCTTATTATTTTCTTGTTTGCTCATTACGTAATTCAATTCTCTCGTTGTTACCTCCATACATCCATCTTCTTCGATCTTATCCGAAATAAACTCATAAATATTCTCCGGAACTTCCTCAATACCAAAGTGTTCTGCCATCAATGTCCTTGCCACATAATCATATGTATCAAAGGGTTGTGATTCTTCTAATCTGGTAAATATGAAGTCTGTATGTTTCTTCGTCTTTCCAGAAATATACTTGCATAAATTTCCAAACGATTGATTTGTCTTCTGACAAAAAATTTTCCACGATTCTCTTTTAGCATTTTTCACATTTCTATTGTATTCCCTTTTATATTTCTTATAGGTTTCTCTCATATCTATATCTTCCGGATTTTTAACACTTTTTCTATACATGGCGGCATCTCTGTTTCTTTCGATCCTTAACTCTTCTGAATACGATTTCATCATTGGTTTATGCGATAGACTTCTCTTCCTAAAACATCCCTTTGTGATATCGGACACCTCTTCCACGAATTGATTCACATGTTTTTCCAAGTCTTCTGTATTCTTGATTTTCAGGAGTTCGTTCAACCAGTATACTTCCTTTTTCTTAATATTATCATTGAATTTTCTGAAACTCTTATTTTTGGTCTTGTATCGTTGATTCGTCTTTTTAGAGGCCATGTAACCCAGAGAATATCTTATATATCTATGATCACTGAATGAGTAATTCTTTTCATCGACATACCAGTTATCAATCTTTCCACAGATCTCGAGACCTCCCAATGTCAAATCGGGTCTACCCTTCAGCGAACCTTGAACAAATGTATGAGCGGCATCAGTGTAATTTATAATCCGCAGATCTTTCTCAAAGAGATGTTCCAGGAACACATCAGTTTTTTCGGATTGACGAGTACAGCCCAAGTCCAGTAATGGGACATTAAAGTCCCCTGCTAATAGTACTTTGTCAAAATTCTGGAAATGTTCGCCAATGTCTTCAAAGTCTTTATCTATATTTCCACTTGGGGAAGAGTATTGCGAACCGATGAAAATTTTATCATTATTTACATTTAAAGACACAAACACAGCATTATCCAAAACCAAATTACTGATCGTGGCACATTCCCTATTAGTAAAAATGATAGCAGCATTAAATGAGTTAGAATAAAAGATAATTCATTCTGGTGGAATGCCAGGGGCAGTACCATCAAGAATGTAAGGATCCTGGCATAAAATTATATCAATGTTATTATTAATAGCATAGTTAAATAAAGCTTCATTTGCATCATTACAGTGGTGAAGATTAATTTGCAACACATTCAAACAACCAACAGGGGGCCACCAAGCGTGCCCTTAACTACGGTTCGGCAATAGACCATCCCTATAACTCAGGAAGACTGGACAACCACTACTATCTGCCCTGTGACTACATTCTCCACCAGCATCATTGAAATAGCAATTGGTGCAACATAAGGTTTCCGATTTACAGTCTTTCAACACATGGTCTCCGGCACATTTTACACAATGGGTTGCTTCACTACATTTATTTGCCATATGCCCAAATTTTTGACACTTGAAACAACGCGTGATTGAGATAAACTCAACCACGCGGTGTCTTTCAAAATCAATGCAGATGCGGCGAAGTCCAAGGAGGGCCTGTTTGCTGTCAGCATCCACATCTAACAACCAGTTATTATTTCCTTGTTTCGTTTGTATTTTTCTTATTATTCTTACTTCAGCATCTGACTTATATAAAAATCCTTCAATAAGAGAATGTGTAGCACCCTCAAGTTGAGCAGTCAACAGTCTTTCTTTAAAACTTCCACTAGATATATCTGTATCCATTCCCCGCAAAAGCCTCTCAACCTCTCTCCCAACATCCTCCTCATTTAAGTTTGGGTCGACACTTAGGATCAATACCCTGTCCCTTCGCCTAACCGGTACATTTACCTTCGCCATATCCTTTATCTCTTCTGCCTCCGTTAGCGAATTTTTCATTATCTCAACTTCTTTTTTATTACGATATTTTAGAATATCCTGATTAGATTTTGTAACAATTACATCATTAGGGGTCGGGAGATCACTTCTGCCTTTACAAATTTCCTTAATTTTATCTTTAACCACATCCATATCTTGATTCTCAGTATTAGGTGTTATTATTAAAGAGAATTCCTCCCTCCTCTTCTGCTGTATCTCCTTTTCCTTGACCGGTATCTCATCAACCGAGCCAGTAGATGGTCTTGTTATTTTCTGCGCCAGGTCACTCAACATCTTGGTATATTCATCTCTGACCTCCAATCTTACTTTCATCACTTTACTCTCCTCACTCATTTCGTCACATTGTTTAAGTAGAAAATCCATGGCCTTCTTTGTATTTGCCACTAAAGGCATCGTAATTTTGTGATCCTTTGATCTTTTATATTCCAATAGATCCATAATCTTAGCATGCATATCTATTACCAATGTTATAAAATTCTTTCCCTCAACTTCTTTGATCCATTTATCTACATCGTCATTAGCCATAATTACTCCGAAAGGCACCAAAAGTACTCTAAAACACAAGAAAAACCAAGAAAAAACACACCAAATGACCCTCTACCCTGTGAAAACCAAACTTCCGACGATCCACCAAGGGCCGGTAACAGTCAGAATAACCTTTCACCTTATGTAGTACAGACCAATGGTATCAAACAAACCTATTGATCCAACCAAATGACAAAACAGACAGCCCACTCCAATCACCAATTAATATCCATTAGAAATCAGCCAATGAATCACACAATACTACAAATACATAAACTCCCTACTCATGTGACACAAACAGACAATGAGTGTGTTCAAGAAGCACGCACGTTACGCGCGCGAGCTCAGGAGACAGGAACATGGAGTGGGTCCATATCATGTATGGAATAACACGTAGTATGTTCAGGAACAGATGATGGATTTGATTAATTAAGGTGCTAATTATAAAGACATTTTGTTGCAAAAGGAATGTGTGCTGGATGGCCGAATGGATAAGGCAGTGAACTCGAGACTAGGGATTGTGGGTTCGAATCCTTCCAGTCCACATTGTGTCGCAATTTTTTTTTTTTTTTTTTTTTTGTTTATTGGTTGTTTTATATTTTTCATAATGAATAAGATATTTTTGATGAAGATATATTTTTTATTTTTGTTATACAGAGGCACGTGTATTTTTATTATAATAATAAAATACTCATTTAAATGTGAGAAAATGAGGTATTTCGAGATGAAAGTTTTAGATCTGAACGCCTTTTAAATATTCAAAGTTTTGTTTCTAAGGGGTCATTCCATTTTAAATCAACAAATGGGGTGTGCACTACTATTTTTGATTTATATGACAATTTCCATGTGCATTCTCCATGCCTCCAAGACCTCAAAAATGTATTTTTTTTTATTTAAAAAAATATTTTATTATATATAGGCTAATTTTGGCGTTGGCAACAGTAAAAATTTGCTATTTTAATGCTTTGTCTTATGAACTGTAACTATTTTTCTATCAAAGTTATAGAGCACAACCATATCTTATTACAAAGCTAAGAGAATGACCTTTTTTCATATGGTATCAATAAATTTGAGATTTAAATATAAAGCTTATTTTTTCAAGGTCAAAGTTAGCGATACAAAATTGATTTTTTACCGTTTTTGAAAATTTAAAAAGTCATGAAGGGCTTGGAATAACAAGCTCTTTTTTTCCTTACATTCATATGTATGGATACTCATTGTGTTAAAAAAATTGGCTTGTTACCCTGCCCCCTTCACAAGATATGGCCCCCCGAAGTTGCACATTTTCTAAAAAATCCAATTTTCAATGTTAAAAAAATTAATGGCAAAGTAATTTTTTTTTTACTTGTCTGATCTTAAGTACTTCATATCAGCTTTCAAACAAAAAAAAGATTGCTTTGTTATTCAAAGGCATTTGGCAGCTTTAGGGTGTCTGAATTTTCAAATAATTTCTCTGAAACAATGCAATTTTTTCATGTGCTTTTTCTGTAAATATGCATTTATTTTTGCATATATTATGAACTTATCTTATTTAAAGGCTTTATATTAACCTCATAAATAGTATTTTAATATATTCCTACCTCTTATCATTTGTAAGCATCCATTTGCCAGCTATGACAGGAATAGCCAAGTCTCAACTTGCCCAGCCTTGCTCCCACATGTAGAATAAACATGAACAGTTCTGTGTATGCTTCCTACTAGTGGTTGGCACTGTGCCAATGACAAAGCTGTTTACATATTATTGGATACAACTACCCAATAACATCAGAGTAAGACAAATGATTTGCCTAATGATGTCAGAGTCACATGACTCAGTTGATTCTTTAACTCTGGAAAGTTGCTAAGCCAGTGTTCTGTTGTAGTCTTGTTATGTCAGTGTTTAATGTATTTTTTTTTTTTTTCATTTCAAGATCCACTACATATTTACAGAATATTTTGGTGAAGCACTATTCTTCATTAATATAAAAGATTTTTTTTTAAACTCACTTAAATGTATCTTTCTACATATAAAGAGTAAATTATGGATAACCCTAAATGTTCTGTAGGAATTTTTAAGAAGGATGATTGTAACATTTTAAGTTACAGTAGACAATCAACTATAAACAGTATTTCAAAATATAGTGATGAGGATAAAACTTTACTGCATTTAAGAACTGGATGTAAAAGCATTGAAACTGTTTGTACATACCATGAAAAAAAATTTCTGGACAAATATTCCCACCTTTATGGAACTTCTTGCTGTGACCCATATTCGGCACATAAAAAGGTGATAACAAAAACCCTAAGAATCATCATCAAAGACTTGTATATGAGAAACCCAAATTTAAATCTTATTCCTGGAAAATCTCTTTGTTCCAGATGCCTCAATAAAATACAGAATCAGAGAGTTGAAACCTATAAAGATAATAATGAAGAAATTTATGTACCTGAATCTGATTTAGTTGAGTCTATAAATGCAGCATGTACTTCTCTGGGAGTATCACCTTTGATAGTGGCCAAGTTATCGCATGATCGTAAATCATCGGCATTAAAAAAAACAGTTTCAAAGATAACAAAATCTGTCACAAATAAATTGAATAAATCATTTGATCTTTCAATTGCTCCATATGAAGAAAAAAATAGTTCTTGTCAAAAGCAGTTATGTGATAAGTATAATAAAATTAATAGGAGATCTGAAAGAGAGAATGAAAACTGCTGAGTGTGTTCAAGATAAAGTAAATATTTTACGTTTGTTGCCTCTAACTTGGAGCTGTGCAAAAATTCAAGCAGAATTTGGTGTCAGCCAGTATTTAGTTCGAAAAACAAAAGATTTAGTCAAAACACATGGAGTTTTACCAAAACTGGAACCTAAGAAGCCAAGCAATGTTCTTAGTACTTATACAATAAAAACTGTACAGGATTTTTATCAGAGAGATGACTGTAGTCGCATAATGCCTGGAAAAAAAGACTGTATTTCTGTCAGAGGAAAAAATGGAGAAAAGTCAAACCTTCAAAAAAGGCTCATTTTGTGTAACTTGAAGGAACTTTACATATATTTTAAAGAAAATTACCCTGATCTGAAAATAGGATTATCTAAATTTGCCGATCTTAGACCAAAATTTTGTGTGTTAGCAGGAGCATCTGGTACACATTCGGTATGTGTTTGTTTGTACCATCAAAACGTAAAACTTATGCTATCATCGATAAAAAGTCATCATAGTTACAAAGATCTCCTGCAGATTATGGTCTGTGACATGGAAAATGAGAACTGTATGTTTTCTGAATGTACTGCATGTCCAGGTGTGGATGCCATTTTACCACTGATCTATCCCAATGACAACATTCAAATGGACTTCGAAGATTATGAATTTGAGGAAATGCAAGTCTCATATAAACAATGGGTGTCCACAGACAGATGTGAACTTACATTATGCATGCTACCTTTGCAAGAATTCTTGGTTAAGTGTTGTGAAAAACTTGAGCATCTAAAAAAGCACCACTTCATTTCCAGTAAACAAGCAGAGTTTCTGAAATTGAAGAAAGAGGTTCTGGATAACGGAGAATTTGTGGTTCTTGGAGATTTTTCGGAGAATTTTTCTTGTGTTGTCCAAGACGAGGTTCAGACCTATCACTGGTCAGGTGTACAATGTACTCTTCATCCTTTTGTTGTCTACTGGAAAAAAGATGGAGAAATTCAGTCTCAAAGTTTTTGGTTTGTAAGTGACTACCTTGATCACAATACAACTGCATTTTATGCTTTTCAAACGATCCTTGTAAGAAAGCTGAAGGCAGACCACTCTTTGATTTCAAAATTATTCTATTTTTCAGATGGGTCTGCCGCACAGTACAAAAACAGGAAAAACTTCATTAACTTGAGCCACCATGAAGAGGATTTTGAGGTAAAGGCAGAGTGGCATTTTTTCGCCACATCGCATGGCAAAGGCCCTTGCGGTGGGATCGGAGGAACAGTGAAGAGGCTAGTGCGAAAGGCTAGTTTGCAGAGGCCAAGCAATAATCAAATCTTGAATCCGTTAGATGTTTTTAAATATTGCACTGAACATATTAATGGTGTAACATTTTTCTATGTTTCCTGTGATGATGTTAATGCAGTAGAAAAAGTCCTTGAGAAAAGATATAAATCAGCATTATCATTACCCCAAACTCGGTCTTTCCACAGCTATATTCCCATCAACAAAAATATTATTCATGCTAGAAGGACATCCTTTTCTTCAGATTTTAAGATCTTTCAAATCATGAAAGACGAACCTGTCAACCTTACATTATCAACAATCCGACCAAAATTATCAGATTACATTTGCTGTATATATGATGGTGACTGGTGGCTAGGAGAAGTTTTGGAAATAAAAGTATATGATGTTGAAGAAGAATACAGGATCCACTTCTTTCATCCTAATGGACCTGGAACATCATTTAAAAAATCGCGTCACGATAACCAAACTTGGGTTCGATTTCAAAACATTTTGAAAATCCTAACTCCGTCAGAATTATGGTCTGCACAGGGTAGATGCCATAATATCACACCTGCGATGAGTGAACATTTATCAACTCTTCTCCGTGAGAGAGCAAAACACTGAACAATATACTTTTGCATGCTTTGAGAGTTCAGTTTTATTCTATGTCCTCAGGTGTTAAAATTCTTAAATTAGCTTATTAAAGTTTAAAAAGGTTCTTTGATAACTCTTCTTTGTCTTTTCTAGCTGTTTTCAACATTTAAAATTAACAATCTTTCAAAAAAAAACTATAAGAAGTATGAAAAAAATTGTGTCGTTTCAGAGCAATTATTTGAAAATTCAGACCCCCTAAAGTTGCCAAATGCCTTTGAATAACAAAGCAATTTTTTTTGTTTGAAAGCTGGTATGAAGTACTTAAGATCAGACAAGTACAAAAAATTTTACCTTGCCCCCCACATTAATTTTTTTAGCATTGAAAACTGGATTTTTTAGAAAATGTGCAACTTCGGGGGGCCATATCCTGTGAAGGGGGCAGAGTAACAAGACAATTTTTTTAATACAATAAGTATCCATACATATGAATGTAAAAAAAAAGAGAGCTTGTTATTCCAAGCCCTTCATGACTTTTTAAATTTTCAAAAATGGTAAAAAATGAATTTTGCATCGCTAACTTTGACCTTGAAAATACAAGCTTTGTTTTCAAATCTCAAATTTATTGATACCATATGGAAAAAGGTCATTCTCTTAGCTTTACAATGAGCTATTGTTGTGCTCTATAACTTTGATAGAAAAAAAGTTACAGTTCATAAGACAAAGCATTAAAACACCAAATTTTTACTGTTGCCAAACGACAAAATTGGCCTATATATCAAAAATAAATTTTTTAAAAACAAAAAATATATTTTTTTGAGGTCTAGGAAACATGGGGAATGCATATGCAAATTGTCATCAAAATTAAAAATGGTGATGCAACAACTTTTTTCAAAATTTGTTGATTTAAAATGGAATGACCCTTAGTGATTATATATGTAGTATGTATATGTATAATGATATACACATTAAGCAAATCCAAATGAAAAAATAATATATATTGTGCGAAAATATCCTTTTGCACGTAGAATAATTCCTTGTTTTTTTTTTTTTTTTTTTTGAGTACTTTACGAGTGAATTTTTATCGAGACTAGGCTAGAAATCATATTTTACTTTGAACATTATAAAAATAAAATGTAATAGTTGTAAATTATTTTAACTAAAAATATCTGTACATATATTTTTTTAAGAGATAAAATATATAGGTCTGCTGTCTAGTTTGTAATGAATAAAGTATGATTAGAATGTTTATAAATTTTTTACTGAAAGTATAAGTAAGTATTTTGCTTATACTAACAGAATTTTGAATGCCATTTATTTCTCATGTTTTATGATGTATTTTGGTCTGTTATCCACACGGTATTAAAATATGCAATCATAAAATAAGAAATATATATGTGTAGATTTAAAACGAATAATTGATATAGACTTTATTTGTATAAATAGAATAAATTGAATTCACAACAGTACCTTTGATTTCTTGATTCAGACTCCACTGGCGTTCAAACCTTTTGTCATCACGAAGCTTTTATTCCGAGCGGGCGCACTTGAAATGGATGAATTAAAATAAAAGAAATTGTTGATTTTACATGAATGAGGATAGAGCATACTTAACGAATAAAGATTTCACATAAAGAATTACGAATAACTTGTCTTTTCACACTTTAATCGAATCGAATTTGACTTTCACACATTAGATTTCAGAATCAAAAACATTGGAATGTTCTATTACAGGTCCGCACATGACCATCAAAATACAGAATAAAATTTATCTAATAAAAGAAAATAAAACAAGATTAATATGCATATAATACAGAAAAAGGATAATAGGAATTTTAAAATTAAAAAAGAGTTAAAATAATAAGAATAAAAATTGAATAAAGTCTTCTATTTTTAAGGCAGTCATTTACCAGTCCCTTTCAATTCTCGTAGTGCTGCCATCTATATCTATCTTTCAGTATTAAAGTCTCTGCTCATAAGAAATCATACAATATATATTAAAACCTACTCTGAAAAACTGTCTAACTAACAGTGCAAATTCCATTGAAATCCACCCAGTATAGTAGATTACAAACAAATCTCATATGTTGATATCACAATCTTGGTTTACTAACAGCATTCTATTTATCACAGTAGATATAAATCAACTGATAAATCATTTTTAAATAAATAAAAAGAAAACTGTTAAAAAGTTAAAATTTTTAGATTACCAGTTGAATTCTTAAATTGTATCAATCAACCTACCAAACAAAGCACAACCAATAACACATAAGCAGAAAATGCACAATCACGTGATCAAATCGCCCACACAATTTTTTTGAGCAGCTCGTGCGGAGTTTGTGTGCGGTTGGTTAACTAATTTTAAATGCTAAATGGGCTAAAGTAGATAAAGAAGGTCACGTGATGTTTTTCCCGACTATTTTAGATTTTATCTGAGTGAACATAGGCATGTATTCCTGTTACGAAAACCATGTTTTGGAAGGATGAAGAAATATAGTCGTTGGTTTTACCTTTTTTGAACCATAAAAATAATGAAATAATTGAATTATGTTAAAATTCCTTTCCTCGATAAGACCTACTCCATGACATAAACTTCTGAGCTCGCGCGCGGCGCGAAGTGCACTTCTGAACACACTCAATGACACAGCACAGTAACCAGCCTACCACCAAAGGACGCCACAGTTAGACAAATAGCACAGTAAGACAAATAATATTACTACTAATAATCAAAATCACCAAGGTAACCAATAGAAGCAAAAATAATTTAACAACCAAACTAATAATACTGCAGCCAATTCAACCGTAACTATGGCAACTCCATTAGTAATATAAGCACTATATACTCAATAAGACCAAAAGCAAGATAGCACAAGAAAAACTTTAAAGGCTCCAACCATGACACGTGATCCCAAATAATCCAAAAAGAACCTCAATTATAAAAGGTACTCCAAAGATGCGAGAGATACAACTAAACCAGTAACAGAACTAAACAAAGCGCAAAACACTAATAACCAGATAAAAATAAACACTGAAACACAGCACAGAAACTACTCAACACTACACGGCTACAAAATGACCACCATAACAAATGGAGACGAAATGTCATCCGCCCAAAATCAAAAACTTGATAAATAGATAACTACTAAATAAATACAGTAAATTGAAAATTAATACAGCGATCAGAATGAGAATGTAAGTATACTTCTTTACAGAAGTGTTTTAAACAGTAAAATGAATAATTAATATGAGAAAATAGAAAATCAAAAAGTCACTTAAACATGACGTGTCTACCGGCGAGCCGGATAGACACGAAAAATTTCAAAGTTAAATTAAGTAAAGAAATACTTTATAAAACTAAACATAAATTTTAACAGATAGGTACATTAACATATATAAAAGAAATATGCCACATAATCAGAACTGGATCAGATATTTACCGAAAAAAAGAACTTTAAATCAAGAGCTCAAAAAATGCACACGACAACAATGGCGGTTACTTCTTCCTCCTTTTTTTTATTCACTTACTTAATAAAAGGAAAATTTTCATTCCAATATTCTGGTGCCAATGTGGCATTTAAGAATTAAAATTAAGTGGTCCAAAAATGAACCACAGCCCTTGAAGGGGTTAAAGCAGTAAATTGAAGTAATTGTAGTAAATTGTATTATGTCAATCGTTTTATAACGCTGTTAAAGAATACCGGGAGGCAAAGACTCTTGTTTACTTAATTCATTTTATTTAAATTCTTTTCAAATGTTTAACTGATCTTCTTTAACCAAACACGAAAACAATCATTGGATGTCTTAACAGCAACTGATTCGGTCGTAAATTTTCACTATCAAAGGGAATTGAATGGAAACCCGTTTACACGGAGATCGCTGCAGGTTTTTTAATTACAATTCAATCTTCTTTAATCTTTTTAAAACCGATCAGATTAGCGTGCTTTTAGATTCTGCGGTGTCTGAACGAGGGTTGGCGAGAGTAGCTTGCAGGGGGCAGAGCCTCCTAGTATATATATATATACAAGATTTTTTTTTGTTATTTAATATTGTTTATAGTTAGAAAAATATCTAGTATTTTTAACAGAGAAATAAAATACGTAAACAAATATATTATTTTCATCTTGTTTACTACTTGTTTACATCTTGTTAAATACTTTAAATATTTCATGGTTTATTAAAAATATGCTTTTATATTTTAATGTGATTTTTTATAGTCTGGAATTATTGATTTTTAATTAGAATAAGTGTCTATGTAGGATTTTTTTTTAGAAATTCAAATTCCCCCCCCCCCCGTTTAATACGTTTATATAATGTAGTTTAATTATATAAATATAGTTTCAACTGTGCATCTTTACATGTTTATATATTTAATGAAAAGTAAACATAGAATAAATAAATATTAATAATAAAAGATAAAAAAAGTCAATTGGAATTTTATTGACCATAAAATTATGCTAAGAGTAAAATTTATTTACTGTCATTTACATAAATAAGCTGTTATTTTTCACATAATGTATTAAAATACAGTGAAATAAATTAAAATACGTTATATAAGATTATAACATGCTGCTTTATTTTTTAAATTGTAATTTTTCGATTATCGTAATAATGTATAAATGTATCGTATTTTAACATCTAGCTTTTTAACTTTTGAATTTTTAAAATCTTGGATTCTTATGTTTATAGTTAAAATAACTGTCTATGTGCTTAAAAATGTTCTAAAAATATATTGAAATTCTGAAAATAGTCATAACCCCCTTGCCTGTGACGCCCGAACTGAATTCGGGTATCGCAAATGCACCAATTTTGGAATGCCCGACTTGGGTTCGGGCAAGAGAAAAATTCAATTCCTTGAAGCCTGAACTCAGTTCGTCCAGTGCATGATATGCAATTTATCATTCTACCTATCTTATTTATATTTATCTTGAAAATTATGTCATTTGATTTATTTTGCTATAATTTGAGCAAAAATTACTTTAATGCATTAACATTTCCCGTATATGTAAAAATATTAAATATAGTACATATTTCATTTACTTTTTTTTTCATTTTTTTAAGTAACCTATTTCTAACATTTTGAAGATAATAACGAATAAAAATAAGAGTATTTTTTTTTCCCATTTTTGGCACGTTTTTCCGAAATATATACCACAGGCAAGGGGTTGACTAGGCAATAACTGCAAAATTAAGAATCCGAAAGAAAAACCTTTTTAAAATTCAAAACAATATTTTTTACAAAATCATGAAACGTTTGAAATATTTGCATAATGAAACAAAATAAAAATAATACATTTATTCACGTATCAATATCACGTATCTTTATTTATTTTTCTGTGAAAAATAGTAGATATTCATTGAAATAACTGTAAATAATTTTGAATTGCAACTAAAATTTTCTAGTCTGTAGAGATATAAATTGACTTTTTTTTTTCTTTTCATTAAATATTTAAACATGCAAAATTTCATAGTTAAAAATGCATAATTTCAACTATTATAGATATTTTTTTCAATTGCGGTTCGGAAATAATTGATGGAAATTTTTGTTCAGATAAAAAAGGCCGGAGCGGGATTCGAAATGACAAAGAAAAATCTCAAACCCGGTATCCTGACGACTATGCTACTGAGCAGCTTGCCAAAAAAGGAAATTTATCCGATTTTAAACTGTAGCGTATAGCGTAAACTTTGTGACTTATTTTTTCGAGACCCCCTGGCTGTTGCGCCTCATGAATGTCGTATATTTATATTACTAACTATACTGTATCGATACAGAAACGTTCACCTTATTCGATGACACCAACCTCGGACTTTCTCCTTGTTGGTATCAGCCGAAGGATAAAAAAAAAAAAAAAAAAAATACTGAAATGTAATAGCTTTATGAGTAAAAATGCGTTTTTTTTCATCGTGACGTCATTTTCTGTTCAATATACATATTTTTAAAAAGTTTTTTTTCAATTGTAATGTGAAAATGACATCCATAATGATATGGTAATTCCCATTGTTTCCTTTCTCTGTTCAACAATGAAAGTAACCCGATTACCAGCAATGTGAAGAAATTTCATAAAGGACTTTTTAAATTAAAATTAAAATATAAAAATGGGATTATTTATAAAAATAGCGAGTGCGGGCACGCCTAAAAATGAACAGCTTTCATAAAATATAAATATATATATATATATATATACATATTAGAGTCGGTTCAGTAAAAAGCTCAGCGCAAATGACCAAAAAAACAGCCTTATCTTTTAAATATTTTAAAGTACTCTAATAAACAGTAGTTCAAAGAACACCGAATCCTCTTAAGAGCATATGATAATGTAAAAAAAAAAAAACGTGTTAAGGAAAAATTAATAACCAACCATTCAATTCTTTCTTGTGAAAGTTTTATTATTTCATTAAACGAACAGCGGCATGCTTTGTAACCAAGCTGCTGTCTTAAAATATCGACTTAGAGATACCACCCAGAAAAACTGATACATATATGTTTTTTACAAAAGTCTGTAACTTTTCAAGAAAAGATAACTAAAGAAACACTTAAATAATGAATTTTTCATGAGGCAATAAAATCAACGATTTCACTCTCCAGACAATGTTCTGCAACAAGAATAAAAAAGACTAATGTATTTTTCATAAAACCATCTGAAACATTCATTGATTTAAAGCTTAAATGTATGTATTCACTTTCAAACTTGAATGAATAACAATAATAAAAGAACGAAGATTTTGTCGGATACATTATTATGTTCACATGCATGTTAAAATTCCTCAAAGAAGGGAGGAGAGAAAAACTTTTCACCTAAAAATCTAGCTATAAAAAGAGAGGTATGTTTTTTTAAAGAAAAATGCATTAGCTTTTCAAAGAAAAAAAATATTTCGGGATATTTAAAAAGTGAAGTCTCAGTTTAATAATAGCAAAATGGATGCAGAAAGTCCTTTAAAGTAAATTAATGATTATACGTTAAGAAAACAATTTAGAAATACTGCATAGATCGTTTAAATAATGCTTTAATATTTCTTACCTTTTCCATATTAAAAAAAAATATATATATATATATATATAATTTTTGATTCAATTCACTTGCGTGCACTTTGTATTCACTTTTTATCTACTGACGGTACTTATAAGTACCATTAAAATAACTTATTATAAAATTCATTTAACACATCGATTAGTTATGATACATTTTAGAATGAGTTATAGATACATTACTTTATCATGTTCCAAAAGCATTAATGGTTACAGAAAACAAAAATGTTTTTAAAAAGATGATTTCTTTTGCCTTGTCATCTTTGCTTTCATAGTGTTGGGAGGGAAGAGGATTTTTCAATTCGGAAATATTTTTATAATTCTATTGTAAGAACATTCCATTTGTACATTTCCTAATTCTACAAAATACTAAGAAAAATATTTAAAATAAAACATTTGAGTGGGGGTTGTAAGTATTGGACAAAATCCCTATAAACTGAAATTTAATTTATCCTTCTAAATCCTTCAGTCCTTCTAAAATCCTTCTGAAATTTATTAAATGCTTGTATAAATCTTCTAATATAGTTTAAACAATTCACAAAAAATGCTTTAGAAGATGAATTCATAATTCAGTATGTAAAGGGTTAATCACAAATCAAAGTGGTGAATATTTCATAATCGGATGCATGCCAAATTACGTATTGTAATGAATTTTTTTTTCTCTTTTGGAACAAGGTAAATTGCAGTTATGAAGGTAGCATGTTTTAAATATAGTCACTTTTATTGTATTTTTACGCATTGTATTTCATAACACTTTATTTATGTATCTTATTAAACTATTGAACTTTTTGGAAGTCTGATCTTTACTGTTACAGAGCACACTTGTAAAAACAGTATAACAAAAATAAATAAATAAATAAATGAATAAATAATTAAAAATAAATAAATAAATGAATGAATAAATAATTAAAAATAAATTAATAAATGAATAAATATTAAAAATAAATTAATAAATAAATAAATAAAAATAAATAAATAAATAAATAAATAAAAAAATTGCAGGAGAAGTGTGATTAACTTTTTTTTCATTTACCACAAAATATGCATTTTTTTCTGGATTGAATCATTATCTTTCATGAAACCATTTAATAATATGTTAATAAAGTAATATAAAATATTCCTCATCACCGAATCCCCTTCAGAGCATGTGATAATGTATGAAAAAGTACAAATAAAAAGTTTATAACTAACCATTTATTTCTTTTTTTTTTTATGAAAGCTTTATTATTCCATTAAACGAACAGATATATGCTTTAGGACAAAACTGTTGTTATAAAATATCACCATAGAAATACCATCCAGAAAAAATGATAAATATTTATTTCTCACAAAAGTCTGAACTTTTCAACAAATTATAACTAAAGAAACACTTCAATAATGAATTTTTCATGAGGCAATAAAATCAACGATTTCACACTCCAGACAATATTCTGCAATGACAAAAGAAAAAAAAAAACTAATGTATTTTCATAAAACCATCTGAAATCTTACTAACAAAAACGAAAAAAAAAAAAAAAAAAAACCCGAAGATTTTGTCGGATACATTATTACATTCACACGCGCGTTAAAATTCCCCAAAGACGAGAGGAGATAAACTTTTTCTCTTAAAAATCTAGCTATAAAAAGAAAGGTACATTTTTTTAAAAGAAAAATGCATTAGTTTTTTGAAGAAAAAATATTTCGGGATATTTAAAAAGTGAAGTCTGAGTCTGTTTAAGAATAGCGAAATGGAAGCAGAAAGTCCATTAAAGTAAATTAATGATTATACGAATTAAAAGATCTTCTTAAAACACCATCAAAAACTTTTAAATGCGCTAGGCCTTTCGAAAGATGTGAGTCTTTCTTGGTCAGGCGGGAAAAGACGTGCTTCTGCTATGAAAGCAGCAGCAAGACTTTTTCTTGCTTGGAAAAAAAAAGATTACGTGAATTTCATTTCTCTGATGCTGAAGGCCAAGATTTTCTTAATTTAACTAAGATTTGCATAACTCAAACTGCTTTTGAATTTCATAATAAAATTTTCAAACAATCAGACGGCTTAAGTATGGGAAACCTTTATCTCCAATTCTTTGCGATATTTATATGCATTATTTTGAGGGAAAATTATTAAATTTGGTTAATTTTAAATGTTGGATGCGTTATGACAGCGATACCTTTGTCTTAGTTGATAATTCTTTTGATATTTATATCATTCTTCAAACTGTCAATTCTACCGACCCACATATTCAGTTAGAAAATTGTAATAAACTTCCTTTCCTTGATGTTTTAGTTACCAAATGGGGTCTTTTTTTCAAAACTTGTGTTTATAGAATATCTTTTTCTGTCTCTAACCCAACTCATGCTCTCTCAAATCATCTTGTCAACCAAAAAATCGGTGTTTTTTACACGTATGTAAACCGTGCTCTCAAAATTTGTTCTGACTCAGCATCCCTTAAGGATGAACTTAATTACTTAAAAACTGTTGCTGTCAAAAGAGGTTTCAACCCTTCTGTTATCAATAATGTTGAGTCTTGCTGCTGCTTTAATAGTAGAAGCACGTCTTCTTTGCGCCTGACGAAGAAATACTCAGATCTTTCGAAAGGCCTAGCGCATTTAAAAGTTTTTGATGGTGTTTTAAGAAAATATTTTTGTTCTTATTGATTCACACCGGTTTCAACTTATTTTCTTTAATGATTATACGTTAAGAAAGCAATTTAGAAACCTTGAATAGATCGTTTAAATAATGCTTTTATATATCTTATCTGTTCTATATTTTTAAAGAACAAAAATAAAGAAATATAACTTTTTTATTCAATTCACCAGCGCGCACTTTGTATTGAGCGCAAATCAAAGCGGTGAATTTTTCATAATTGTTGGAATCCTTGATTATAAAATAAATCTTTTGCTAATAACCTCCCTGTATTTTATTTCTTTGTGAAATATGTCCAGTGAGGTGTGCAACTATTTACATCGTATTCTTATGTAAACTATATAATAGTTCGACTTATATTATTCAAGAACTTTGCGATGGAACCAGCCCAAATAGCAAAATACGAACAATAATATCATCCATTCTCGGTAGATGGCAGCATCAAAACTCAGTCTGCTTTACCCATAGTAGATCGCAGCAGCAATCTCAGTTAGTTTAAACTCCACAAAATGGCAGCACTACACAGAGCTAAAAGTTGGACAATTATCTACGTACTGAACTTATGAAGAAATCTTGCTGATTTTACAAGTCTGCTTTGTTTTCTACAATTAAAAGACTCTGTCGATTCTTTCACATAGTATTTCACTCCCCAAGGATTTAGTTGCTGGCAAACGCTCATCAAGCGAGACATTAGCTGATGAGAAATATGGTTCCTATTGTCTATTGTGAAAGCGTTGAATGCTTCATTAAAGACTGAGCCAGTGTATATTTAAAACCAGCACAAAAACAGTTGACAACTACTTTTAAATGTTTGTATATACATTTATCTAATCTGTATTTATCTTTTTATATTTAGTCCAGATGAAAGTGAATAAAATTTAGTGTGTGACAAGAGATCTCGACTTATCATCGTCACCATGTCTGAAGAAAAAGAATTAGCTTCTTTTCTTATCACTGAATGAAATAAATATTTACAGGTAGTAACGAAGGGGTGCATAGAGCGACAATCAACGGCAACTGCGCTTACAGAATATCACAGGTAGGAGAAATTTATTTATTCCAATTACGATATATGAATGAGAAATATAAACTGGGACAGCACTTTTTGCCAACAGCATAAAATTAACTCACGTATTTTCTCCCCCTCAATTTTTCCAAGAGATTATGCGACCGATTTGAAACTGAGGAAGACGTGAGATATAAATTTATTTATAACCCAGTAATATTCTGACAAATGAAAATAATAAATAATGTACATATTAAAATGAAAATATGAAAGTGTAAATATATATATTTATGATAAATTATGAAAACAATGTGCATATATATAAAATATTTGTGTGACAGAATTATATAATAAGTGACTTATTTTTGAACAGAAAATTGACATTATAAAAACATTGTATAGCATTACGATATTATAAATTAGTATTTGAATATTTTGAACATTACGTTGGTCATATAAATAAGAATATAAAGAAAGTTACAAAACTTCCAAAATTGAGTATCATAATACACACTATATATATACACACATATATATATATATATTATTAGAGGATACAAATTACTAATTTTACAAATGGCTGTATCGAAAGACCTAGTGTCAATTGAAAAGTTAAATATAATTCAAACTATTCAAACTCGACATTTAAAATAGAAAATCTTTTGATGAAAGATGAACTATTCAAATATGTGCTCGAAGAGTCATCTGCCATGCCCACCGTCAGTTATCGCAAAAGCAGTGCTAAGGCGAAGGCTATCATTTATCTCTGCATAGAAGATAGATTATTCACGTCAAAAACCTTCAAACCCCAAAGGAAATTTGGGACAAGTTAAAGTCCATACATCAGCGCGCGAACTTGTTCTCAAAACTATTTCTGCTCAGAAAATTATTCTCCCAGAAACCCTCAAAGGGGGGTGATATGAACTTGCATATTAACAACATTCTACTTATTAAACTTTCCGCAATTGGCAAAGAAATAAATGAGTCGCATATCATAAGCAATTATGCTATGTTCTCTGCCTCAATCTTACGCGCCTTTGATTACGGCGTTAGAGGCGATAGATGAAAGTGAATTGAAACTTGAGTTCGTCAAGAGTAAATTAATAGGCGAGATCTCACACAGGACCGAAAGAAACACTCCAACCCGCAATCTAGAGATACTGCTTACAAAGTAGTAAACAGATATAACAAGACGAAGAAACTCTGTTCCTTTTGTTCTCTCGAAGAGCATTATAAGTCCGACTGCTTTAAACTACAAAATAAGGTGAAAACAATTATCAGAAAAATAACTATAACAAAAATTAAAACTACAATAACAACGTTAGCTTCAAAAGCAACACAGGGAACCATAAGAACAATGATAATGGCAAGGATCACTCGTCAAATTTCTGCTTTGACAGCAAGATAGATAAAAGTGACGAGGAAAATGACTCGGATGTTCCTCCTCTTCCGGTAGAAAATAATTTTGAAAATGAATCAACACTTGTTAATCAAACACGAGCAAGAAACCCCAACACATATATAATCGATTCGGGCTGTACTAGACACGCAACATTCACAAAAGAAAACTTCCCTACATTTACACCAGGTAATATAACTATCGCTAAAGGGAAAAGGTTAAACTCTCAAGATTTAGGTGACGTAACACTAGACACGGGTCTGAAAGCAGTATAACACTTAAAGGCGCATTGTATCGCCCAAAGTTACAAAGTAATATTCAGTCAGTGAAAAAGGCCACCGATAACAATATAAAAGTAAAATTCGATAAGGAAACGTGTTCATTTGTTAAAGATAATAACACCATCTTAACCGCAAAATTAAATAACAACCTTTACGAGATAAATCCCAAAGATGAATACGGTTATACCTTAAGTGCACAAACATCCTGTAATAATACAATCTGTATATCTATATGGCACAGAAGACTCGGGCATAAAAATTTCGACGCGATTAAATATTTAGTTAATCACAAATTAGCGAAGAAATAATGATCAACGATTGTAAACATGACACGCATTGCACCAAGTGTATTGAGGGGGAAACTCTCAGATTCACCCAACCCCAAATCGGCTACAAATAGTAGCAAAGAAATCTGTTCTCTTGTGCATTCAGATATTTGCGGGCCCATGGAAATGGAAACGCTAGAGGGGAAGCGGTACTTTACAACATTTACAGACGACTATAGTAGATTCACAATGACGTACCTAATTGCACATAAGTCGGAAGCTGTCATGAAATTAAAAGGGTTCGTAGCCCTAACGAAAAGTAAATTTGGTAAAAAAATAAAGTAAATTAGGTCGGATAATGCCAAAGAATATCTTGGTGAAAATTTCGAGAACTACTTGACCGAAAACGGAATCGAGAGCGAGTTAAGTGTCCCCTATTGCAGCCCCCAAAATGGCGTGTTGGAAAGGTAAAATATTGAACGATAGTAGAAATGGCACGAACTATGCTATGGGATACAAAACTACCTAAACATTTCTGGGGGGAAGCAGTCATGACAGCCCCACGTATCTAATCAACCGATTACCGACAAAGGCGAATGAAAATAATGCCACACCGTATAAGCTATGGAATAATAGGAAGCTGAACCTCTCTAACATTAAAACATTTGGCTGTAAAGCATTTGCCTACATTTATAAGCCTAAAAGAACTAAATTTGAAGAAAAAGCGATCGAAGGGGTCATGTTAGGCTATGACTTTAGAAGTAAAGGATGCCACATTCATACGCGGGAAACAATAACATAATAATTTCTAGGGCCGTATAATTTATTGAAGAGGGAATTAAGGATGAGGAAATTAAGGATATTAAATAAAATAAAAATGAAGCACAAACACCTGTGGAAAGTATTAAAATTGATTTAAGAGATGACGACGAAAATCAAGTGGAAGCCCCAGCGCAAAATACTGCCGAACCTAGAAGGTCCGAAAGACACAACAAAGGTGTACCTCCAAATCGTTTTGGAATAAGCGTAAATCTATGCCAAATTCAAGAACCTAAAACCTGGACAGACTTACAAAATATTAAAGATACGGAAATAAAAAATAAATTGATAGAAGCGACAAACAAAGATATAAAATCCCTAAATCAAAACAAAACAAGGAAATTAATCAAAACATCAATAATACTAACAAACTGGAAAGGTGCGTGATAGGGTGCAAATGGGCATTTAAAACTAAAAGAGGTGTTAATGGGACAATAGAGAGATATAAGGCGAGGTTGGTAGCCAAAGGATACTCCAAAAAATATGGATGTGATTACGACGAGATGTACGCGCCCGTCGTAGCACATACCACATTAAGAGCCTACACTAGTCACTCAAAAAGAATCGAATGATAATGTTAATCCTATGGGGAAGTTATTTTCAAATATCTCGCTTAAATTTTGATATTTTCGAATGATTTTTTTTTGCACAGAATAGCTGAGGATGATGTACATCCGGGCTAGTTTTTACTTTTTTGATTTTGGTTTCAGATTTTCTTAAAAAAAAATTCTTTTACTTTCGGAACCGGTTTGAACCTGTTCCGAAAGTTAAAGTAATAGTAATCAATTAAAAAACTCCTTAACAGTTTAAAAGTTTGTAACGCAGCACTTTATCTTATTGCTATAAGAATTTTAAATATGGAACTTAAAATAATGATATCAAATTTTAAGTGACGCTATATTATTTATTTCATCATTTTATTTTTGTTTTATTTATAATTGCATGCGTAAGAATTATGTTACATTTAAAAGGATGTATAAAAATTTATTCATTGATGTGTTATCATTCACATTTTTCATAAATTCAAACTTTGAGTTTTAAAAGATATGATATCAAAATTTAAGTGACGCTTTGATGTAGCCTTAAACAATTTGTTTTAAAATTCAATTTTAATTGTTTTCGATTTGGCTACATATATTTACACATCTAAACAATAAAATGTGGGGGGTTATGGTTTGTTTCACAGATATAGAAAGCTTTGTTAAAACTTTCTATGTCAAAAGTTTACTTTCTTAAGAAAAATATAAAGAAATATTACTCTTTAAACCTTTTTATTTAAAATACAATAAAATTGTAAGCAAAAAAGTACTTTCAAATAAAATTTATTTGGGAAATTACTGATTTTTTATTTTTTAAGAAATAATTTTCCATCATGTAAGTTTTTAATCTATCAACATGTGACATAACATTTATTGCTACTTTAATGTAAAGTAATATTATCAGTTTTCAGTATCAAAAATAGATATGCAAATCTAATGAGAAATGGGAGCCAGGACAAAGGGTGATGGAATAAAAATTTTGAAGGATGTGTGATTTAGATTTTCAATATGAGATAAAATGTGTATAATATATCTATATCTACCAAATGTGAAAAATCACATCCTCCCGCTTTGTACTTTAAGTCAGTAATAAAAGATGATTACATTTAAAACGATTCAAAAATGAATAACTACAAATAAAGAAAGCATTATTTTTCTGCTGCATTACAGACAAGAATTATAAAAAAAGAATGGATATAAATGTATTTAACACACATAGAGTTAAAAAAAATGTTAAAATATTGTTGAATTGTTAGGTACTTCTTTCAAAACTCTAACTGCATTTTTTAAATTGTAAATTAGGTCATGTCCTGAAATATTAAGATTTTTAATCACTGCATATTATCACCTAATTTGGGTTTTCATTGAATTGCATCTTTATAGGTTTATTATAAATCATAATTATGCATGGTTTAAAAAGTGCATTAACAACTGAGCTTGAAAAGCAGTTTAACATGTTTTTTTTCTTAATATATGTTCAATTTTTAGTTGTATTGGGATGGTAGGATATTAGATTTACTGGATACAACTGTATAAAATGCATAAAATACATTATTATTGCTCCCATTATTGAAAAGAAAATTTTATTGTGATATCCCTCCCCATTTATTGTTAATGCTGAATTTAGCCAATAGATGGCGATACCATGCAGAGAAGCATTTAATTATTGATGTATTTAACCCATGTAACAAGCAACTTAAATTACCTCAAAAACAGATTTTAATTATATTTTGTACCTTGAAATTTTTAATGCTAGGCAACGGTTTAATAATTTAGTTAGCCAACTGAATTATTTAATTTGAGGTTTTTTATTCACTTAATTGTTTCTGTGAATACATTTCCCATTTATTGTTAATGCTGAATTTAGCCAATAGATGGCGATACCATGCAGAAAATCATTTAATTATTGATGTATTTAACTAGCAACTTAAATTATTTCAGAAACAGATTTTAATTACATTTTGTACCTTGTAATTTTTTTAATGCTAGGCAATGGTTTAATAATTTATTTAACCAACTGAATTATTTAATTTCAGGTTTTATTTAGTTTATTTTCTTCTGTGAATACATGGGAAGTTTGCAAGGTATTTTTTGTTGTTGTTGTAAAACTAAAAAATAATTTAAATATATTAAAAAAATAAATTTACATGACAAATTTTGCATTTTATGCTCTTTTGATTTAAAGAGATGGTTTAATAAACCTTTGTTTGATTCCCTCTCCCTCCCCCGAAGATAAAAGTATAAAACTGCAATTTATTTGCATGCCAATTTATGCAACAGTACAAAAATTTAAAACTTTTTAAAATTTAAATTTTTTTTTAAATTTACTTTTTTAAATTTTGAATGTATGACATTTTTTTTTTAAATCTCGTAGTCTTCCATTTACAGCTAGAATAACAGCATGTATTTATTATTATTATTATTATTATTATTATTATTATTATAAAGGTAATGGAAGAATTACGGCCAGATTTTTCTTTTTTTATTATAAGGGTAATGGAAAAAATAAAAACGCATAAATTTATGTACCGTAGAAAAACAGAAATTTATTTGTGTTAAAAATTGTAAATAAAAAGAAACTGTTGTAGATTGAACAAATACAAACTGCGTATTTTCTTTTCCTTATCATTAAGTCTGAAAAATTTCAAAATTAAAATTATCTCACTGTAAACAAATGAATGCGTAAAAATGTGCTTTTATTTATATTTGTTTTATTTTATATGTATTTATTTATTATATGTATTTGATCTATCTATCAGTTTTAAAGTTCCATTTACCGAATGCTTTTCGGTATTAAAATATTCTTTTTTCCGTCTTATGTAAAAATTGGCTTTCGCGGACCTTAAAAACCTTTCCGTTTCCGCGTTAGGCAGATTCTGGCTTATGGAGCACGTATTAATGTTATTTTCAATGGATTCGCCGGGACTTGAAAGTCTTTCCGCGGTAGGCAGATTTTCGGCTTACACAGAGTCTCCCTTAGACAGATTTTTCAGTATTTTTATTGTCTGAAAAATTGTCACGAAATAGTGATATGTGAAACTCTTAAAGAAAAAAAATCAAAATAAATAAATACATTTTTATAGAAACATAAAATCAAATTTACTTTGATTAAAAAAAAAAAAAAAATGCTTACTGCTTCAAAGAGGCCCGCACTTAACCGACTGAGCTACGGAAGGTTCGTAAACTTTCCACCAAACGTTGATCAGAAGAAATTAAGCGCATGAATACAGTAGGCGCATCTTCGGTGAAATTCCCATAAATGGTGGAAAAATAGAGTCCTATTTTTCATGCTTATTATAAAACGAATAAGAGTATTCCTGGAAACAAACATGGTCTTATTCGGTTCATCTAAAATACATTCATATTATATATTAATTTTAATAAGATCATTTTTGGAGGAAAAAAAATGTGAATTAAAAAGAAAATCAGAGTTTTTCCGGAAACAAATTTTATCTTATTCCCTTTTCATAAAACAGATTCCTATTATATATCAATTTAAAGAAAATCGCCCGGGACATTTTCAAGTTATCGACATTAGGAATTTGTAACATCTCTTTTACTTTAAAAATGAATATTTAGATCTCAAAATATACTGCACGTAGAAATTTTAAAATTTCAGAATAACATTAGTGTACAGAAATAACACTGTTCTAAAAAAATCAGAATAAGAGCTATATTCGCTGAGTTATTGAAAGGCGGCTTTTCGCGTTTTCTTTGAAGTCGAGTTAGTTGTATATATGAGTTCCGCCATTCACGAATTCTACGATACGATACGATACGATTTTAGGCTTAAGTCTGCGTCACTGGAATACTATCGTCTTCCATTATAATAAAGTTATAAAGTAATATAAAGTTAAAGCAACCTGCCCGAATAGCAACTGTATCATCGATTCTCGGTAGATAGCAGCATCAGAACTCAGTTTGTGTTACCCAGTGTTGAATTCAGAGGGTGGCCCCGGAGCAATGAGATGTACCCCCCGCGGAAGATTTGAGATTTTGTGTTTTCAATGGTCAAAATATGCAATCCCCCCCCCCCCCCCCAGGAGCCACAGAAATCCCTCTCGGAGAAAAGTGTCTGGATTCAACACTGACTTTACCCATAGTAGATCGCAGCAGCAAACTCAGTTAGTCTAAACTCCACAAGATGGCAGCACTACACAATGTTAAATGTTGGACAATTCTCTATGTACTGAACTCATAAAGAAATCTTGCTGATTTGGCAAGTCTGCTTTGTTTTCTCCAATTAAAGAACTCTGGCGACACTTTCACATGCCCAAGAATTTAGTTCCTGGTAGAACGCTCATCAAGCGGGACATTAGCTGTGAGAAATCTGGTTCCTATTGTCTATTGTGAAAGCGTCGAATGCTTCATTACAGAGGCAGCCAGTGTATACTTAAACCCAGAAAAAAAAAAAAAAAAATGAAGACAACTTTTAAATGTTTTGTATATACATTTATATAATCTGTATTTATCTTTTTATATTTAGTCCAGATGAAAGCGAATAAAATTTAGTGTGTGACAAGAGATTTCGACTTATCATCGTCACCATGTCTGAAGAAAAAGAATTAATCTTTTTTTCTTATAACTGAATAAAATAAATACAGTAAAGCCTTGATTATCCGCGAGCGGATGATCCGCGGTGCGGTTTATCCGCGAAACGATTTTTTTCTTTTTTTTTTTATCAAGCCAACAGCAAGGAAAATACAGTAAGTCCTTCTAATAAATATAAACAGAAAAATTCATGTATTCGAAAATAATAGAAGAATATTTTTATACTCGGTTGCCATGTTTGAAATATCAGGTATAAAGTCTTGATGTCTTTTCTTGATTTTATTAACCAAATGTAAGCACAGCGATTAAAATATTTAAAAATTAATTAAGACTATTAAAATAAATTCCAGGAGTGCATATCAAGAATAACTTCATTTTCGAGATAAAAATTATTCCATACTAAAATAAAAACAACAGTTTACAATTTAGAATAAAGAAAATGTGTTTCCAAAGCAAGAAGCAAAAACAAGTGACTGATTTTTTTTTAAACATGTAACTCAGCTCTTTTTGTACAGTACTAGGGGGCTCTGCCCCCTACGAGCTACGCTCGCCAACCCCCGTTCAGGCACACCAAAATCCAAAAAGCACGCTAATTGCACGCATTTGATCGGCTTTAAAAATATTGAATTTAAAAAAAAAAAAAAAAAAAAAAAAACAGTAGCGATCTCTCTGTAAACGGGTTTCCATTCGTTTTTCTTGGATTGGGGATTTTTAAGACCAAATCTGTTGCTGTTAAGAGATACAATGGCTGTTTTCGTATTTAATTAAACACATTAGTTATTTGAAAATAAGCTAATGTAAAATGAATTAAGTAAACAGTGTCATTGTCTCCCGGTATTTTTTAGCAGCGCTATAAGATAGTTCTTTTAAATAATTAATTTTAAATGTATCGTTTCAAATCTGACGTAATTTACACCAAACTTTTATTTCTCTTATTAATATTCAAGTAAAAATACTTTTGTTGTTAGAAGGAAATATTATTTGCGCTGTCTTCTAATTCACGATAATAGTTGAAAAGATTATCTCAAAATATCTCGTGCAAATATATTTTTCAATTTAAATTGTTTTACCATATTTTTTGGGCATTTTAAATATGACGTAAAATTCAAGTGTAAATATAGTTCTTATGACGTAATTTTCCTGCTTTTAACATGTAATCATTTAATTCGAATTTTAAAGTTTTTTTTTTCTGTTTGTAATAGTCACGTGTAAATAAATTTTTAATTTGAAGAAATATTTGATATGATAATTTGTTTCGCTGTTTATACAATTGGCAACAGTTTAAATTAATGACATTTTCTAAAATTTGTAAAAAACATCTCTCGAAATGCTGAAAATTTGAATTAAAAATAGAAATAAAACCTCAAAAAATGCGTCAAATAAGAAAAATAAATGCAATCTGCGCATTGGGAACTTATAACGTATAAAATGATCTAAAAATGATTAAATTCTCATGCATAGTTTTTGCTCAAATAAAACTTTTTTAATGGAACGACTTTGTCCAACTTTAGCATTAAATATCTCTTAAAATAATTCTTCGATTTGAAAACTGTCTGCATCAGCGTGTTTATCAAACATTTTTCTATAATACCACCGATTTTCATATTTTTCTATGCAACAGTTTTCTTAATATTAACGATGAAAGGCCATGCTTAAGCATTCAAATTGGATGCGGATCAACCCGGAATATCTACGCAGATGTTCATTGGTCCATTTCCAAATCAAAACTTTTTTTTATATATAGAAGGATTTATGGCATTGTTTCTTGTTTACTGTTCTTTATTTTAGTGATTTAGACGTAAAGCAAAGGTTTCTGATGTACCGTGCATATGTATATATTTTAAACGTTTTATTATATTTTTTGTACACTAAAATATAGTTTTTATGTTGAATTTTCTTTTTTTTTTTTCGTGTTTGCACCCCATTTTCAGTCTTTTTTGGGTTATCCGCGGTACCCTTGCCACCCAATTCCGCGGATAATCGGGGTTGTACTGTATTTACAGATAGTAACGAAGGAGTCAATAGAGTGACAATCAACGGCAACTGCGCTTACAGAATATCACAGGCAACAGAAATTTATTTATTCCAATTATGACATATGAATGAGAAACATAAACTGGGACAGCACTTTTTGCCAATGGCATAAAATTAACTCACGTATTTTCTCCACCTCAGTTTTTACAAGACTAATCGGGTGCACGCCAAATTACATACTGTAATGGATTTTTTTGGAACTAAGTGAACTGCAGTTATGAAGTTAGCATGTTTTATATATAGTCACTTTTACTGTATTTTTTACGCATGTCATTACAATTTATTTATGTTTTATATTAAACTAATTAACTTTTTTGAATTCTGATCTTTCCTGTTATAGAGCACACTTGTAAATACAACATACCAAAAATAAATAATTAAATAAAAATTCATAAATAAAAGTAAATAAAAAAATAAATAAAAATAAAAGAAATTGTAGGAGAAGTGTGATTAACTTTTATTTAAATTTACCACAAGAGATGGATTTTCTTTCTTGATTGAATCATTATCTTTCATGAAACCATTTAATGACATGTCAATAAAGTAATATAAGATGCTCTTAATGACTGAATCCCCTTCGGAGCATGTGATAATGTATGAAAAATTGCTAATAAAAAGTTTATAACTAACCATTTATTTCTTTTTTTGTGAAAGTTTTATTATTCCATTAAACGAACAGACATATATGCTATGCGACAAAACTGTTGTTATAAAGTATCGACATAGAAATACCATCCAGAAAAACTGATAAATATTAATTTTTACAAAAGTCTGTAGCTCTTCAAGAAACGATAACTAAAGAAACACTTCAATAGTGAACTTTTCATGAGGCAATAAAATCAACGATTTCACACTCCAGACAATATTCTGCAACAACAAAAAAACTAATGTATTTTTTATAAAACCATCTGAAAACTTCAAACATGATTGAATAATAATGCTAACAAAAACGAAAAAAAAAAAAAAAAAATCCGAAGATTTTATCGGATATATTATTATGGTCACATGCGCGTTAAAATTCCCCAAAGAAGACATTAGATGAACTTTTTCTCTTAAAAATCTAGCTATAAAAAAAGGGGTATATTTTTTTTCAAAGAAAAATGTATTAGCTTTCTGAAGAAAAAAATATTTCGGGAAATTTAAAAAGTGAAATCTGAGCTCGTATAAGAATAGCGGGTTTTTTATTTTCATTCGTGCTACTGCTTTTGTATGAAAGGGAAAAATCTAACTTAAAACGAACGTTACAAAACTTTACATGAATACTGTCATGTAATATTAATTAAGAAAATTAAAATTAAAGAAACAGCGCATTAGCTTAAAGAAAACTAGTCGGAAGTGGCAATCCTGAAACTTTCTTCTATCTAATACATGTTAATACTTCCTGAAAAATGCAGCATTAGCAGCGCCACCGGTTAGATGATTAACACCAAAATCTAATTAGCAACAACTTATGTCAACTTCTAACTGAATCTGAAGTTTCGTTAAAATCCGTGCATTAGTTTTTGAGTAGAGCTATGGGGGAAAATCGTAAAGGAATCTGGTTAGCAGCGCCACCTGTTGGGCGATATATACCAAAACCTAAAAAGCAACAACTAAAGTCAACTTGGTAACTCAATCTGAAGTTTCATTAAAATCCGTGTATTGCTTCTTGAGATACAACTATTGCGGGAATAAGGAAAAATACAGCATAGTAGCGCCACCTGTTGGGCGAATTACACTAAAACGTAGTCAGCGCGAACTCATATCAAGGACTAACTGAATCGTAAACAGTGCAGCTTAGTAGTGCCACCTCTTGAGCGATTTGCACCAAAAACTAATCAGCACCAATTGATATCAGGGACTAACTGAAAATAAATTTTTATTAAATTCCGTGCATCAGTTCGTGAGCTAGAGTGCCCACAAAATTTGTGTCACACACAGACAGACAGACTCACAGACAGACATTTTGTAAAAACATGTTTTTCGGGATCGACCCCTAAAACCTGTAAATCCGTCGAAAACCAGAATTCGAAAGTTTTCAGGAATCCAGTACTTTCTTGTAAAGATAGAAGGACGTAAAGATATTTCGGGATATTAAAAAAAGTGAAATCTGAACCTATATAAGAATAGCGGGTTTTTTATTTTCATTCGTGCTACTGCTTTCGTATGGAAGAGAAAAAAAAATTAACTTAAAAGCAATGTTACAAAACATTGAATGAATACTGTCATGTAATACTAATGAAAAAAACTTAATAATAAAATGATAAATTAATGAATAAATGCATTAGCTTTTCAAAGAAAAAATATTTCAGAATATTTAAAAAATGAAATCTGAACCTGTACAAGAATAGCGTGTTTTTTTTTTTAATTTGTGCTACGGCTTTTGTATGGAAGAGACAAAATAGAACTTTAAAGAATGGTATAAAACTTTGTATGGATACTGTCATGTAATATTAGTGATACAGTGAAACATAAACTATTCGGATGTGCTAATCCCAAAACTTTCTTCTATCTCATACATGTTAATGCTTCAAAATTCGTCATCACAGCGCCAAAATTAAATGACAGTCTATGCTCAGGCCTGTTGGATGATTTACACCAAAACCTAATCAGCAATAACTTGTCAAGCTCTAATTGAATCTGAAGTTTGATGAGAATCTGTGCATTAGTTTTTGAGATAGAGCTATTGCGGAAATCGTGAAAAATTCTGCATAGCAGCATCACCTGTTACTCGATTTGTTCCAAAAATTAATCAGCACCAATTTATATCAGGGACTAACTGAATCTGAAGTTTGGTGAAAATTCGGGCATTAGCTCTTGAGATAATGCTATTGCAGATACCGGGAAAAATGCAGCATAGCAGCACCACCTATTGAGCGATTTACACCAAAAAAGTAATGAGCATCAAACTATATCAAGGTATAACTGAATATGAAGTTTGATGAAAATCTGTGCATTAGTTCTTGAGATATTGCTATAGCGGCAATAATGAATAATGCAGCATAGCAGCGCAACCTGTTGGGCGATTTACACCGAAAAGTAATCGAAATCAATTTACATCAGAGATTACCTGAATCTAAAATTCTATTGAATTCTGTGAATTTGTTCTTGCGATAGAGCACCCACAAAATTTGTGTAACACACAGACAGACTCACAATTTTCTAAAAATAGTCAAATCGTGTTCAGGTCCTTCTAAAACGTATAAATCCGTCGAAAACCGGAAGTGAAATTTTTTCACGAATGCAGTACTTTCTTCTTGTAAAGATAGAAAAAAGTAAAAAGAATACCCGAGTTTTAAAATTCAATATCTCATTAATTATAATAAGCATAAATATGAAATTTACGTTAAAATTAAGTTCAAAGTTTCAGCAAAGTATGATGTAAAACAATTTGACGCTATAAGATCAAATCCTTGTTCCAACATTTGACTTTCCAGTTGAACCATAAACTTGTGTAGATTGATAAAATCCTCAACCATGACTTGGTAAAATGTTGAACCACAAAATGACTAAGTAATCCTTTGTTAGTAAGGACTACTTAGACAGGACCCCCTATTAAAAGTAGAATATAACTAGTACAACATACAACGACGGCCACCCAAGTCTGAACCGGTATTCGTACCGTTAGAACATAAAATTTATTAATAAGGCAATTTATTATTATTATTATCATTGTTATTATTATTATTATTATTATTGTTATTATTATTATTATGGAGCATCATATATTGTTCTTTTAAAGTAATATTTCAATTAAATTTTATTCCTTTCTTTCTCATGTATTCAAAAAGTTCATAACAGTTTTATGCTTTAAAAGTAACTTTTTTTTTCTCATGGCCTAATATATTTTATCATGTTTATTCATCAACCGTCATATTCTCTTTTCATTACCGCAGAAATATGTAATAAAAATTAAATAGATTGAATCATTTTTCGTTACGCTATTCTATATTTCGCAATTGCATACAACTTACTCAAAATTAACAAGATTTATGATAGTAATTTCCCATCTTATTCCATAAATTTAACGCAGATATTTCATGAGTAATGTAAACATGCTTGGTAGATTCCTAGCTGCGGTTCTGGAATTACTAGTGATAAATTGGCGATATACAGTGGCGGTCAAAAGTTTCCGGCCAGCATAAAATTTTTGGTTAATTTGTAAGTATACCTATATGAAGAGGAATCTCAAAGTGATACTTATACACTTTATTGACATAACAGTTAAGAACTTATTTATGGAATAAAAAATAAATATTAATAAATTTAATTGACAAAATTAATTGCAAAAGGAAACGCATGTTCTCAAAAGTTTCCGGCCACCTTGGCAAGCTTAGAAAAAAATGGTGTTATAACAGAAAATAATAGTGATCAACAACATTTACAATTAGTATTTCGTATTCATACATTTAGTAATAAGTACTGTGGCGCAGCAACGAGGCATCGATTTAATGAACGGTTGTATCGTCAATGTTAGGTTTTTTACATGGTTCTTGCAATTTTTGTGAAAATGCTGCTGAATTGGAATATTTATAATTCCACACATTTTTTCAAATTCGTTTCAAAGATTTTCTATTGGATTCAGATCGGATGATTAGGCTGTCCATTTCAGAAGCGGATTTTTTTGTGCGCGAAAACCACTGCTGGACGAGCTTGCATGTATGCTTTTGGTCGTTATCATGATGAAACAAACAGTTGCGACCACAATTTTTCCTCCAATAAGTTAGCAAATGATCTTGCAAGGTATCCTTATGCATTTCACTATACATCTTGCCGCGGATTTCAAATAACGGACAGGCACATTTTCCAGAAAATGCTCCCCACAGCATAACGTGTCCTCCGCCATGCTTCATTGTAGGAATAACGTATTTCGAATATTATCTTTTGTTTTTAGGTCATCGGTTGTAGCGTCTGTTATCAATTCCAAAAAGACTGAACGTAGATTCATCGGAAAATAGTATTTTTTTCCTGTTTTCACTTGACCAGTCTTTGTATTCCTGGGCAAACGCCAGTTGGGCCCTCTGATTTTTTTTACTTATGAAAGGTTTTTTAACACCGACTGTTCCATAAAGTCAAACTTCACGTAAACGTCTTGACGCAGACTTTTTTCAGCAACAGACTTATTTCAGCAACACTTTAACACCGCAAGTCTCGAGGAATTGCAGCGGCATTTTTATGCGGGTCGTCAACTGCTTTTCTCCTGATAATTATGTCTACAAGAATAGTTATTTTTAGATGTCCTCCGGACCATGGCAAGTTCCGAAAGCCATGATCATCTTTATATTTTTTTAAATATCGTTCACAGCAAATTTTCCTATCTACAATTTTGCCGCAATCTCACGAGAGGATTGTCCCTTTAGCGACAAACAAATCACTCGTTTAGGAACAATAAATTGTTCAACTTTTCTTTTTTAATTTCAAATACGTTATTCACGTTAATTAATTAACAAACAAGGCCAGAAAAACACTTTACTGATAGCAAAAACTAACTGATGACGAATGGTCGGATACTTTTGCACGCACGAATTTCGAATTCCTCCCCTTTGCATCAAGTATCTTCAGTATCCAATCAAAATGATCACGTGGTCAGAGGTAATTTGCTTATTCCTAACTTTTGGAGCAATTGTGCTTCTTCTTCGCTGAAACGTTCTGTCAAATAAATCAAAGAAACAAACTGGCCGGAAACTTTTGACCGCCACTGTAGTCCTGATCATATTTCTCGCCAGAAATATTCCCATAGCACTTCTATTAACGGTTAATTTATGTCTTTCGCTTGATTCTCGAATTGGCTTCGATTTTGCAAGATGTTGGGTGGAATGTTTTTGTAATACCATCATTCTGCTCTTGACTGCGATCTATAAAACAACTCATGTGTTCGATGGACCATCCCTGCCAAAACTGTTTTCATAAGCTTGAAATAAAAACATCTTAACACTAAAATTTTTCAGTTGATTATTCTGGATGAGAGCTCATTTCAATGGGTTCTGTGATTAAATTCACGGATAAATGGGATGTACTGGCTATGTACGCCCCAGCCAATCCTGCAATTGAAAATATGGGGGTTTCTCTTCTATAATAATTATTATTATTTAAGGGTGAAAGCCACGTTTATTGGTGAAACATTGAAAAAAAAACAATAATCCATAGACTACCAACAGAACACATGTGAACCACTTATGGTATATAAAGGCGACTATTTTTCAATTCCTACTATTAGTTCACACTCTTCCTATATTTATTTATTTATTTATTTATTTATTTATTTATTTATATATATTGTTCAAATTTTCAATCGTTAATAAAATGCTTATTATTCATCCTATCAAGTTGAAATAAATTTTTTAAAACTTGTACTGGATGACAATTGATGTAATACAGTTTTTTTAAATATTAATTCATTAATTAAATTTTAATTAATTAATTTTGTTTTACATGGGAGACAAAATGGCGGCCATTGGTTATTGAAGCATTTAATGCATCTTCATATCTATAAGGAGAGTTACCATAGGGGGGACCCTGTTCTGTCGCCAAATACAGTCAAGTTTGTCGCCAACTTGGCGATATATCGCCAAATTTGGCGACCAAAATGAGTCGCCAAAAGTGACGCCAACTTGGCGATATTTCTAATATTTCGCCAAATCCTCATAGACTTCCATTGTAAACCTACTTGCTTATAGAAAATCAACAAACTGAGATATTTTAATGCAACAAAAATTAATATTAGCTTAAGGGATTATATTAAATCTTTTTTTGATGATCTAAGTAGGAATTGACTTTAAAAACAAAATTTTTATATTACTTGTTTAATTATTTTTTCTGTAATTATTTCCAATAAATGACGTACCTATGGTAAATTCCTACTAGAAATATATTAATAAGATTTTTGTACAGAAATAGCGGTAAAAAAACTAGTAAAAAAAAGTCACCTCGAGCAACCTGCAAAAATCAGTATAAAAAATTTGTACCCTAAGATTTCATTAGTTGTTACTATCTTTTGTGGCCTTTTCTTAGTTTGGTATGAGTGGAAAACATCAGAATTTTCCATGTCTTTTATCATATGACTCGCACTTGATTATATGTAAAAACCGTATTTATTTTTAAAATAAATGCTGAGGACACAAAAAAAGTATATAAATACATTTGCATTAACCTATTTTCATTTTATGACGCATAAAAAACTGTTTGAAAGAAGATGCTTTAGTTGGACCTGGTGTAATTCTCTTAATGAGATTTCAAATGCGAATTCGAAAAAACTCTTTTTTTGTGTGTGATTTTTAAGCATCACAGTCAACAAATATTTTTTCTATAAAATTTTAGTGTTTACTCCGAATTATAAAGTAAAGATTACCATACAAATGTATTTTTTTTTTTAATTTGGAAGAATTCCATGTAACAAACAGTCAATATGAAAAAAAAAATGGTTCTAAAGCTAGAACACAGAAAAAACAGCAAGTATATCTGTACTCCTTATCTGAAATGCGCACAAGTTAAAAAAGAATTTTTTTTTCGTTTTCATGGAACGCTTGTAAATATTCATTTGTTAATGGAATTTTTTACATTTTAATTATCTATAGTCAAGAATGCAGTGCTTGTTTTTTTTTCATGGCTTTTTGCAATAAGAAAATCAAATTAAGATGACTCGGTACCCTTTGAAGAAGATTAAAGAATTTTTTTTACTACTTATTATTTTATTATTCATTTACTTACTGTACACCCATATTATTTTAGGTAATACCGTGTATTTCCGTATGTAAGCCGAGAATTCTTGGAAATTTTTTGGCTCGAAAGTGGGGAGTTCGGCTTATACACGAGTCTAAGATAATTTCCAAATTTCAAATTCTAAAATGAAAAAGATGGTAAATATAAAAAAAACATAAAAATACCTACAAATTTCTGAAAATACTTTAATACACCGTTCTTTTATAATGAAAAAGTCACCAATCATCTTTTACTATCCAAGTCATTATCAGAATTTTCAAGCAACTCCTTAAAATTGCTTTCACTCATTGGTACACCAGAAATAACAGCGCCAGTATCTAGTTCATCATCATCTCCATCTTCTTCGAAAACTTCATCATCCTCTGTTCCATCCATCGCATTACTGATACGACATTTTTTGAAAGATCGGATGATCAGTTCTTGTGGTAATTCAAGACAAGCTTTTTTCACACTTCCAGAGGTAGCAATGATGTCAACTTTTTTCAAATTACCGGCATTTGTCACTGCTGCATCCCCAAATGACATCCATTCAGTACATTTAGAACGGAGCCTGTCTTTAAATCCCTCGGTTAGAAAAAAGTCCGAAGTAAGGCCACAGGGGATCTACCGAAATTCTCTGGGACACATCAATTATTTCAGAGAGTGCATTTTTTCGATTAGCTATGCAAAAAAAAAGTGCTAAGTTTTCTTTCGCTAAATTTTTCATCACGTTTGTTTAACATCGGCTTATATACGGGTTTTCAATTTTAGACGATCTTTTACTGAAAAGTCGTATACTCGGTTTATTCACGGATCGGCTTACACACGGAAATATTCGGTACTTAGAAAACTGATTTTGACATGAAAAAAAAATCTTTCTGTGGGAAAAAAATTGAGAATTAATTTTTTTTTTTTTAAAAATTTAAAAGAATTTTAAACTTTGCTTTTATTTTATACACTAGGGGAGTTCTGCCACCCTGCTCGCTACGCTCACCCCCCCCCCCCCCGCGTAATCGCTTCGCGATTCCATTCGGTATCGCGAAGCAATCCCTATTTTCTACCTAACCTAGACGTAATTGTTTAGCGTTTCCATTCTGGATCACTTCGCGATCCCTTATTTTCTATGCATTCAATTTTTAGATTCCACTTGGTAAAAACGCGCTCCTCTCCAACTCCTAACAATTTTATTTCCTTATCTCCAAGCACATAATCATTAGAGCTACAGAGTTTCACAATCATAATAGTTATTAAATATAAAATTATATATATAGTGTTACGAATATTGTAAGTATTAGTGTTTGTGCTTAAAAATAATGTAAGTAGTTCAATTAAGCTCTATTCATAAGCTAATATTAGTTTTTGTTGTATTGAAATACTTCAATTTGTTGATTTTCTGCAAGCAAGTAAACTCTATTGCAAGTTAGGGGGGGGGGGGGAGGTTATAGTCGAGAATTTTATATCATTAAAAAAACCCTTCTTTATCTATGATTTACAAGTAAATAAGGCAAATACTGGTGTGAAAATCTTTCATGTTTCGGCAGATTTCCGATAAATAGTATGTAAATACCCCATCCTTAAAATTTCCTTCCTATCAAACAAAAACCCCTAAGCAAATTTTAAAAGTTTTAATTTCTTTTTTAAAATTGCTTCTTTTTTTATTTTATTGCAACAATACTTAATGAATCATCTATGCCTCCCCCCCCCAAAAAAAAAAAAAATCTACTTATTTTCATTTTATAACATTTTGCTTAAACATATCACCCAGAAACCAGAGAAATATATATATGAATTTTTCTTTATGGTGAACTTACCAGGTAATATAAGTAATGATTACGATGACAAATAAATAACAGAGTAAAAAGCATGTCAAAGGATATTTTTTTCTTGTGTTCACATGTGTCCCGCGTGTGTTCAGAACTACCCCGCTGATGGGGCACATGTGAACAATTTTTTGAATTTATAAATCTATTAAAAAATGTAAGAAGAAGTATACAGGTGATTTTTAAAAACTTACCATGCGTAAAAGAAAGTTCAGTTTACTATATTGAGTAGTTTTTGTTTACAAAAATTAAAACAGTTATGAGATAAAGGTATATTTATGCGAACTATTCACATGTGCCCCCATCCAGGGGGCTTAATCTTGGATTTTTTAAAAAATAAAACAGCAGTAATTTGCATAATTAAAAAAAAATAAAGAAGGCTTAACCTAAGGTATATTTCTGCATGGGATCCTTGATTTCCATGTCAAAAATTATTTCGTATTTTTTATAGTTCTGTTACAATTTATAGGCCGGGATACAGATAGATTTTGCGCTGTTAGCGAAACGAGATTGTGCAATTAGAAGCCTGCATTTTTGCGAACTTTTCACTGTTTTAAATAAGCAGATTTTGTGATTGGTTAATCTCGTATCGCTAACAGAGCAAAATCTGTCTTGATCCCGGCCATGGTTTTCAAGAGCAGTTTCAATTTCCAAATCGGTTCGGACACCGGAAGTGTTTTTAGCGAATATCTGCAACGAAAATAAGAAAGCACAAACTAACAAATGTTTGAGATGAGCCTCATGAGAAAACGTTAAAATATATTGAAATGCAAACAAGTAATTTGAATAGGTTTAAAGCACAGGATTAATATTAGCATGCGAGTGTCTGGCATGTGCGCAGGGTCTTAAAATTATTAACCACCAAATTAATAAACATATTATTTTTTCCAAAGCTGGACAGGAATCAGCTTGCTGTTGGACAATGCAAAGTTTAACAGGTGGTTTGCACAATTTGGGCATATTTATTTTTTGGATACTTCTGACGGATTCTAGACTGGACGCCACTAACATAACCAGCCATATTGGCCGCTCCCTCATACGCCTGTGTGACGCATTTAGACATGTCAATACGTAGTTCATCACAACGTCGTAATATTACTTCTGTTACATTTTTGGCGGACAAGTATGAAACCTACTATTATGAAACCTAAAAATTCTTCCTGAAATGTGGGTTTTGGGAATTTTATAAAGAGTCCACATGTCTAACACAAAGGACAAGCTGTTCTGTTCTTGAAATGCCCATAGTTTCACCAGCAATAAAGCTAAAACAGATCGCGTTATTTATTTTGGTAATTAGTTCTTCGGTAACTATATCCGAGAATATTTGAAGGATTTCATTCTGAATGTCTGGGCTGAAGTAAGTAGCATTTCTGCGACTGTTTATAATATGTCGTTTCGATCCATCATCTCCAGACTTTGCTCCAAATCTTACAAGACCTCTTAGCTTACAGTCTTTTTTATCGATTTCTCTAACGTTAGAGGACCACTATCATGATCACCTCTAAGCGGCATTCCTTGCTCAGCACAAAATTAGTTAGAATGTTAGATGTCGCTCCCTAGAAAACTCTTTAGGGCGCGCTGTGAAAAACTACCAAAAAAATCCCTACATATGGGTATCCATCCCTAAATTTAATAATTCTTCAAAATACAAAGAAAATTTCCCAGCCAAACAGGCAACTCTGTGCATATTTTCTTTCTATTAAAGATTCATACGGAAACAATTTAAAGCAAAATTGTTCAATGAAGAGCCTGGGGGACACCGGTCGCCGCCCGAGGAAACTTTGAAGGTTTCTCGGTAGTCCATCGTATTTTTTCAAACCATTCCTTTTCAAAATCTCCTGCTAATAGTTATTTATTTTTTATTTTATAAAAAGCTTTTTACAGTTATAACATCATTTTCAGAGATATTTCCTTTAAAATCATTAATTTTTATATGATTTTTCATCATAGGCGGCTATTAAAGTTTTTGGCTTCTTTCTCTACAAAACATTTTAACATTTGCCCCTCTAAGTTTTCATTATATGCGTGATATAATGAGCATAGTGAAAATTAAGGAAGATCCTAACATGCAAGCAAATGTTTTATATTTGACTCCTAAAGTTAACTTATACGCCATACGACACTGACTTTTTCTCAGTCAAATTAATTATATGGAATTACCCTTATCGAATTTTACTGTGTATAAAGCCAGTTCAAATTACGTTTTAAAAACTGATATTTTTAGTGGTAGATATGAATAAAGAACAATATATCCGAATGAGCGATATAACGAATGATTGCTATTACTGTAATCGAATATATTTATATTTTTCCAACTAAAAATTTATGTAGCTTTAATGTAATGGAAGATAAAAACAAGAAAAACATTGTCAATTTTTATTACCATTATAGATATCTTCCCAAACACTTTTTAAACTTTCGGGAGGAACGTCAGCCCCCTTAGCACCCTCCCTGGCTACGTGCCTGCCCCCATCTCCCCTACATATTGACTTTATCATGCACTCAAGTGTCTTGTGAATGAATGTTCTCAACACTTAAAATTATAAAGAACTGCTTGCGTTCATCTCTAGTACAAGAATTGTTAGATATTTTTATCCTATTCAGTTTTGATTGATCTTTTGATTACGATTATGATAAAAAAACAGACGGAGTGGCCTCAAGTTCAAAAGAGATGTCAAAATATCTGACATTCTAATTAGTTAATAGAGAGGGTATATAACAAACTATTCAATTTTCAGGTACTATATTGATATTTTAAACAAGCGTTAATCAATATACAACGCGTATATATCTTGATAAATTCGAATAACAAAATAAAATGTACAAATGAGTATAATGGCATTTCAAATAACAAATTATCAATGTACGTGTGCCAATTTTAATGGTTCAAAAACTTTCCAGTATAAAATTTACAACGTAGTGTACAGACAAGTTTATGGTTTTTTTTGGTGGCATAGTGGTTAAAATGTTAATCTTCCACAGATAGGGTCCTGGGTCCAAATTCAGGGATGAATGTTCCTAGGTGTTGTCAATGTGCATAGGTTAGGGCCAGCGATGCCTTATTCCCGCTGGGAGCCCCTTCACAAGTAGCCATCATCTATTCTAACCATATCGTTGGCCGATGCTGACAGAGCAATGGACCAAACTTTTTTTTTTTTTTTTTTTTTTTTTTTTTGTACAAAGCATAAAAATATCTGAACAGAATTCCCATAAGGAATTTAAAACGTTTTTATTTATTAATAAAGTTGTTTAAAGTTTTCATATTCAAAAAATAAATAAAAGTTAAGCAAGTTAACCTTCCCCTATCCACAAGATTTTTTTCACGATGAAATTACTACCATTTTAAAATAAACGATTACAAGGATGCTAACATGTCTCGAATTGGAGTTAAGTCATCTTCACAGAGTCAGAGCAAAGGGTCGTGTTGATACTCCGAATTTAAACATTTTAACAATGGGGTTGTCGATTGGTGGGTCAATGCATAAGTCTAGCAGGGTGGGCCAAACTATGCCAGTCCGCCCCTGTTTAAAGCATTACTGGAATAGTTGGTTTCCAAACTATATCGTTTAGACGCGACAGTATTACTGAATCTATTTTTGAAATTCTTATACACTTGTAAGTACATTGTTGCTAAAATCTTTAGGGTCAATCCATTTCAAGTGGTCCAGAAAATCATTTATTCGTTGCTTGACCATTTTTAAAAAATCTGAAATTTTTTGTACAACAACCCTAACATGATGGAAGTTCAAAATTACTATTATTTTAATTTTATTAATTTTTGTTTGTGCATGGCGGCCATCTTTGTTTCATTGTCTGCAGCAATTTTCTCACAAGAAGGGTTTGTGGAATTGTAAATAATCCATCGTTTATTTCTCCAATTCAAGTGCGGATTAAAGCAATTTGTACAGGATACATTGGGCTAAAAACTTGGTAATAGAGTAGTTTCCGAAACTAAATCCTTATTGGTGAAATTTAAGCATAAAGTTTCAGTTTTTTTCCAATATTTGTCCTTTTACAAAAGGAAATTTTTCTAGCAAGGAAAACTGTCAGCCTGACATAATTTTTTTTACAAATAGGCCGAAAGTACTTGTACGCACACGCCAAGTTCCAGATGTGGGACTTTCTTTCACTTCGCTAAAAAAAATCCCAAATTTTTCAAAAATGTCAAAAATCGCACTTTTGAGGCTTTGATATCTCTGGTGGGGTACGAGATAAAAATGTGAAGTTCTGGTTTCTGACACTATTGTATGGTAGTGTTATGCAGAAGAAATTTCAGGATGAAGATTTGACTAAAAGCTCAGATATGGCAAGGGCAACATGTCAAAACAATACTGAAAAACTATTGTTTTGTTGTAGTCACAGCTAAGTATTTATCTCAGAGTGTCACTTAAATTCATGTTTTTGATTATTTTTAAATAATAGTAACAGAAAATAAAGCCCTTTGCGAAGCTTAGCAATTAATTAAAAAAATAATTATGCCTAAGGACATACATTTTGTCTGGTTTCAGTAATTTTTTCTGTAAGTAATTTTAGTAACTAAAAGAAACTTCAGCACTTCTACATAAAGAAAAAAAATATTTTTTACAAGACCTGAGACAAAAACAGAATAGGGAAAGAGAAAAGCTGCTAATGTTGTCATACTTGTTGAGACATGATCAAACGTGTCAAAACACAATATTACTTGTTGGTTTAAAAACCACAATTTTGGTCTTTCTCAAGATTTTATTTCTAGGAACCAAATCTTGCCATCTCTTGATAACTTGATTGAATATCTTGGTCCTTCTGGCTCATAGAAATAAACTTTGAAATCACTATATGCAAGTCTCACTTCATTAATAATTCCTAGCTTACTTCTTATGCAAAAATGTCATTTTTCTGAAGTATAAATTTTGAAAGGTCTTTGGATATCTTTACTTTCTGAAAATTACTTGAAGCTGATGCATGGTAACATCGTATAATGTTTCATTTACAGGACTGACAAGCAGCATTAAAATTGTTTTACTTTACTATTGGCGTCATTAGACCTTTCAAAGGCTTTAAACATATCTCAAATGACTAAAGGGAAACCAACCTATCAGGAGGTCGGAAACCTCCCTGTGGTCCCTAAGCGAGTAAAGGTAGTTTATATGCCACCCGGCACACAACCCAATGGTAATGCTGTTCCGTCCATATGTTCAATAGAATGTTTCTGTCAATGTCCGTCACAGCAACAGTGATGCGTTACTGCAATGCTTGCAGCGTTGTTGGCGTTGGGGATACATAAACTTTGTCCTTCACCTAATTCACAGGAAGAAATCACATGGCGTGAGATCTTGCGACAGGGGGGTGGGGGGGCTTGGTAGCAAAGTAACATCACCCAGACCAGTGCGCCCTATCTAGCGGTGTGGCAGTTCTGTGTTGAGAATGGCCTGTCATCTAGCGTGCACGCGAGCCACGAGACGGGCTTTTAAACTTGATGAGTGTATGTATCTTGTCATGTATCACCCATTTTTGTAGGCCGTATACATGAGGCATTATGACATAATTTTGAATTTTAAGTCCCTGAATAATAATTTTTATTTTAGTACATATTCTTGTTTTTTTTCTCATTTCTTAAGTTGGAAAACACCCCATTGCATGACTGTATAACAATATTAACGAGATAAATAAGTTTCGGATGATATTGGGGGTCCAAATATACCAAGAAATTCCATACCGCCCCGTGTCACTGATGCTCATTTTTAAGTTTGGAGCTGTCTGTATGTAATTGTTTCAATAAAAGTAATTCGATGAATTTTTTTCCGAAACTGGGACTCTATTTTTATATAAATATGTAGCAAAAAACTAACTGCACTTATTTTTACCGTTGTTATTATTTTTTTAACTCTGTCCCTGGTTTTTAGATTCCTTACCGTCCCTCTTGCTAAAATTATACAGACAATCACATCATGCAGCCACAGAATTTTTTTCAAGTTTTTTCCTATGCAGAGGTATGTTAGAGAAAGAATGGCTAAAATTCTTTGACAGGAAATTTACTGCACAATTTAAATCAGCATTTAAATATCAATTTCAAGCATCGTTGCTTTAGTGGTAGTCTTACCATCGCCAAGGTTTATTCCTACACTTTTCAAGGTAAATTAATTGAAAAAAAAATTAATTCAATGTAAATAACTGTTGCTAAAAATCAATGAACATTGCGGCTATCACTTAGTGCTAACATAATTTGCCTAAAAATAGGTGGTAACTTTCCTTACTGTCCCCTTTTTTCCCTTACCGCCCCTTTTCCCCTTACCGTCCTATTTTATTTCCTTACCGTCCCTTCCTTATCATCCCTTTATAACAATGTTATACCAAAATTTTGTATTAAAAATACTACATTGTTAATATTTCTTATTTGAATGTTCTGTGGGGGCAATGCAAATTCATTTTAAGTAAAAATTTAGAAGAAAATAGAAAGTTAGAAAGATAAAATGGTGAGGAAAATTAAACTCTCAGGTTTAACTCAGGTTTAAAAAATATCGTCGCTGCTGACCATTTTTATTTTTATTTTGAATCATTAAGGCATTCGTCTATAAGTTTAAAATGTTATTTTATTAAGTTTAATTTCACCAGATTTTTATTCCTGAAAGCTAAAATTTTGTGAGAATGCCTCACATCTCAGTACACAGTGTTTTGAAACCCGATGAATCATTTTGGATAACTCTGTATTATAATGATACATAAGAAAGTTTTGCGATGGCCACAGTAGACTAGTTTATTTCGGTCCAAGTATAGTCATCTCATGGGATCAAGCCCGAAGTTACGGTACATCAAATGATATACATTTTCAAACGATATTCCATTAAGCACATTCGATTGTATTCCTTGAATTATTCATCAGATGCAATTCAACAGATGATAAGTTTAAATTCAATTACATTGAATGACATTTGACATTGAAATGACAAACTTTTTATACCACCAGTTAAGTAAAATTATTCTAAATTTAACAAGAAAGGGAGAACATTTTATAAAGACTTGCACTCTCGAAATTAAAAGTAAATATTTCTTTAGAAGATAACAGATTGATGTAGCAATAACAAAGGGAAACTTTTTTAGAGCGAGTTTTTTAGCTTAAACGTAAGAAGAAACACAAAAGTTACCCTTTTCCCGAAATGTATGTCTCTCCAATAAACGATTAGGCAACTGTTTTTCTTCAATTTATATTAATTTAAAATATCTTCGCTTCTATTTCAAAAATAGAAATTTTGCCGAGTAGATAAATTATAAATTGTTTTACGTAATATGCGCTTTTACAATATTTTCGGAGCTTCACATAATAACCACTAATAATACACACTTTAATAATAATGCATTACAGCTTGACATAATAATAATCTTTATAAATTTAGTGATTTATGCTTATTTTAGCTAAATAAAATGGAATATATTTCAAATATACAGAGGTCTATATAACCGATGGAACAAATTTTAAAAAATTGTAGAACGTAATGGAACAAGCGTTTATTTATTTATTTTTATTAAAAAATGTGTGATCAGAAGTGAAATTTTAAATTAATAGAGGTTGGATTCTGTTTGTAGGGAGAAACTTATTTATTTTACAGTATCTTGTAAATAATTTCTAAATTTATGGTACTTAATGTTATTAGCATAAAAAATATGAAATGCAGAGCTAAAACAGGAAAAAAAAATAAACGAATGGAATATTAGTTTTATTTAAGACTTATGACAAAATTCGTTAAAAAGAATTAGGAAAACCGAATTATTGTTTTAAAAATCTTACAGGAAACAGAGAATTTGGTTGACTTTTCCTTCAAAATATACCTGTCGGCACATTCCTCATTCAACTATATACACTGTTAAAAATTTGCAGCATTCTGTCCAGTCATGTGACCGTTACCGTAATTTAACAATATTCTGACCATATTATTGGACATTTTATGCTCAGAATATAGTTAAATCACGGTTGTGAAACCGTTTTCTCAAAAAACGGTGGAATGACTGGACAGAATGCTGCAAATTTTTAACAGTGTACCGGATGTCTAATTATGGTGGGGCGAAGCTCCCCATACTTTTATTTGTTGAAGATGTGAAACATGTCAGGTCGGTTCGTATGTACTTTGTGCACGATGTTCTTCGCACGATGTTCTACCCATTATTGAGTTCCAATGCAGAACCTGTAGGAGAAATGAGTAGAAACGCTTACATTTTAAGATGTTTTATTTCTTTATGATCCATAAAAAGCTTTAGCAGGGGTGGCCATTAAAACAGCCAATATTTGTTTATATGATCAGAGTTGCGAATAGAATCGCAAGAGGCCGAAAGTAATCAAACAATACAGTTTTATTAAGTTGGCATGCATAAACATCCAAAATTCGCCAACGTGGTAAAAAGAGGCGCAATCATTGGCAAGATCTAGTGCCAAATATATTAAGAATTAATATAATGACATTTTGAGAATTTATTACCTTACTCCAAAGAGAAAATTAGTGTAATATTATTTTCAATAGTCATAAGTAAACAAAACAATATTACAGGGGAATTACAGCTATAAATTTATTCTTAGAGTGAAAAGAATTAACAAGTTAGCTATCAAGAGTTATGCTTTTAAATTTATGGTCAACTGATTTAGCAGAGTAACGGATAAATAAAATTTATGATAACTATAATCAATATCATAGTGTCTTAACTGAATGTTAAAAACAAAAGATTTAAAAGTAACAATGGTGTAATCAACTTCTTTTAATATTTAATATGTAACTGCTAAAAGTTATTACTGACAGATATACATAAATATCGTTACAAGAGGAAATGTTATATTCACAAAGATGAAATTAATTATAGCGCGATCTATAATTATTATAGTAGTAAATTTACGAATAAAATGAAAACAACACTAAACTGAAAAAGCGAAATTTGATAAGGATAAAATGCTTCTTAAGAGAATTAAGAGTTTAATTAAAAGGCCAAATAATTTAGTAACTAATGTATTTTTTAAGTTCTACAAAATCCAATTATATGTGATCTACATCACACTAATAATTCTTGACATTTTCCGTGTTCCTTTCCCGGCTTATGAACATGTTTGGTAATTCATAAATAAAGCCTATATTCTCATTCTCAGAGGCTTTTCACATATTTTATAAACAATTTTAATGATATTTATAGAAATATTTCACTTAAAATATTGTTATTTTAAATGTTAAGTTTAATAACCTATAACCTTAACTACCTTTTTATGCTTTAATTTCTATAACAACGTCTTTTGGAGAATCGGATATGAGGTATTGTACCTATCTTGGCATTTTATTTCTTTAAAGGTATTTCATTTCTCTCGAAAAGCTTTACAAAGCCTAGAAGGACTGTAGGTGAATGTTTGTGTAATACCCAATTTAAAAAATTCAAAATTCCAAAATCCACACTTTGAAAAAAAAAAAAAGATATGTTTCCGTAGAATAGTTTTATTTTTCTGACAAAGAAAGTACAATATCCGTGAATGGCATTTTGTGATTACAAATCCTAAAAAAAGCAAAAGTATTTTTGTTTTACAGACTTTCTACTGTAATTCCGCCGCTAAATTTGACTGATCTTTTATTACATACATAAGTAGTTTAATTAGTATTTTTTTCAAAATATTCTGAGTATGCCCGGTAAGAAGACCTTCCTTGTGAGTTATGCGTGTGAGTTAAGTTGATTATTTAGGCTAATGACTGACGAACGTAGTTTTACACGCTTTTTTCCTTACGTATTATCCCTACACAATGCTAGTAAGGAAAAAAGCGTGCAAAAAGACGTCCGTGATATTACGCCTTAGATATTCCATTCCATGAAAAAATGAAATAATAATATCTTGTTAGTGTTGGAAAGTGATTCATAATCTATGTCTGATGGATGATTTTTCATTTTAATAGATGAATAAGAATAATTCTCTATACAATGAGCCCAAATGTAGCCTTCCATCTATCGTTTCTTTAAAAGTGCAATTTGCATGTAAACAAAATTTTCAGATAACTGACAATCTAATATATAAAAATGAAAATTTGTCTGTATGTTTGTAATGCTATACAAATCCACAGTTTGGAAGCCAGCATTGTGAAATGTTACGTACATGTGTATTAAAACACGGATGAGGCAACTAAAGTAATCCGGAATCGAAATAATTTATCGTTAATTTTTAATTAATAATAAAACCACCCATTTAACAGCAATTTCCTATCAAATTTAAACATTTTTCGTTATAGCAGTTGCCAACGATTAAAAATCCACAATAAAATTCTCACCACAGCAATTATTTTTCTATTTCAAAATTTCCGCGAGAAAAATGAAAATGAAATAAATAGTTTGGCGAATTTAGAAAAAAAGTGAATATTACCCCACAACTTTTCTATTGAAAAATTTCCACGTGAAAAATGAAAATGAATAAAATAGTTTGACAAATTTTTAAAAAAGAAAATATTACATCATATTGGGAACATAATGGACGGCAGCAAGTTAATATATAAGGTCATATGAGTTTGAAAAACGTGATAAAAATCCGATTATGGAAATATTGGCATATTTTAACATTTTGAGGTCCCTGAGTTTATTTTCGCCATTTTTAAATCTATTCCATATGTATTCGTGTGTGTATCCGTGTATATTAGAATTTTAACAAAGGTATTGGTCTAGAGCTCATTCTTAGTAAAGAACTGAAATAAAGATGTTTTACTGATTTTTTATTGTTCGTTTTATACTGTATGTTTTATTTTGAAATTGATTTTTGAGAACAAACATTCTTAAAATTCCGGCAACGCCGGGTATTTTTAAGCAGTAACTTATATTTTCAAAAACGTAACTACTGCGAAAAAATTCTTTTCAAGCAGGTAATTTTTTTTATACAAAATGAATCGACAAAAAAAATTAAAAAAACATGTACGAGCTTCATCTATCTATTTTATATCTATACTAATATTTTAAATGCCAAAAACATTATGTACCAAATACACTTGCATGATTTTGTATAGTAAGTAATGTTTTTTTTTTTTTTTTTTTTTTTTTTTTTTTCAGAATCAAATCACCCTGTAGTGCATTATCGCTTTAGTTCCGATAATTTATACGTTCATTAAAAAATAAATAAAAATAAAAATGTGCGAGCTTTTTCTATGTGTCTTAAATCATGCTATTATTTTTATTACCAAAAACATTATGTACCAAATACATTTGCATGATTTTGGAAAGTAAGTAAATTTTTTTCAGAATCAAACCACCCTGTAGTGTATCATCACTTTAGTTTCGATAATGTGTACTTTAAAAAAAACGTTTCTTTTCGTGTTTTTTTCTTTACTTAAAATGATTTTGTATAGTTTGATAATATTTCGATAACTGTTTCTTCATTTATTATTAAAACTGTTTTATTGCATTTTTTTTTTTTTTTTTGCTTAAGTTTATTCCAATTTCTCCCGAAATCAGAGGTGATGAGTCCGGAAAACTATTCTGCCAAAAACAATCACGTGTTTCTATCTAGGTAAGGGATAAGAAAGATATAGCGAAATTCTTTATCCCAATCAAGAAATTTCATTCCAGATTTCGAGGAAATTTAATACTTTTTGTGACGATTCAGCAAACGAAAGTGGAATTTTTAGAATTAACTTAGACTTTTTTACTACGTAAACTAAAATATACCTTTGATCAAAGCGTAAGACATGAAAATGGGCGTAATCTAAACGAGAGCTTTTATATACCGTATGTAGTATATAAGGATATTGCAATTATGCTACGCGCCTTTGTGACTGCGAATTTGGAATACAAGCACAAAGTAAAACGAGGCGGATATGGCATTCCCAAAACTTTATTCTATCTCATGCATGTTACTACTTCCTGATAAATGCAGCACAGCAGCGCCACCGATTTGGTGATTTACACCAAAATCTAATCAGCAACAACTTACGTGAACTTCTAATTGAATTTGAAGTTTGATGAAAATCTGTGCACTAGTTTTTGAGACAGAACTATTGCGGAAATCGTGAAAAGTTCTGCAAAGCAGTAGCATCTGTTGGCCAATTTACACCAAAAATTTATAAGGATCAATTTATATCATTGACTAACTGAATATAAAATTTAATGAAAATTCATGCATTAGTTCTCCAGCTGTTGCGGAAAATCGTCAAAAATGCAGCATAGTATCGTCACTTGTTAGACGATTTGCACCAAAAACTAAACGACACTAATTTATATTAGGGACTAACTGAATCTGAAGTTTGATGAAAATTCGTGCATGTGTTCCTGAGATAGAGCTAATTGCGATAATCATGAATAATGGCCACATAACAGCGCACCTTTTGGGCGATTTACACTAACAAGTTATCAGCTTCAAATTATATAAAAGACGAACTGAATCTGACGTTGATGAAAATCCGTGCTTTAGTTCTTGAGATATAGCTATCATGAATAATGCAGCATAGCAGCGCCACCTGCTGGGCGATTTGCACCAAAAAGTAATGAACACCAATTTATAGCAGGGACTAACTGAATCTAAAGTTTTATTAAATTCCATTCATTAGTTCTTGATATAGAGCGCCCACAAAATTTGTGTCACACACATGCAGACGACAGACAGACAGACTCATAGACATACTCACAGACAGACATTTTGTAATATTTTTTTGGTGATCTCTGATCCCTAAACGTATAAATCCGTCGAAAACCGGAATTCGAAAAATTTCACGGATCCAATTCTTTCTTCTTGTAAAGATAGAAGAAAGTAAAGAGTCGAATTTTTGTTAATTTACAAAATATATTCTATCGACGAACGTAAATATACAATTACCAATTCCGAGTTACCCGTGATTCCAAAAAATGTTCTTTACTTTTAGAAACCTCATAAACGAATATATTTTTGAGATTTAAAAAATCATTTATAAAAACAAAGTTCATTTTGCTGCTAGGAAATTTCGAAAAGTCTCCGAGTTGTACAGTGTTTCGCAACGCGGAATGTAGATTTTTCACCTGATATCAACTCTCAAGTAAACGTTTTCATGTTTAAGGGGTCTCAGGACTCTTAAAACTTCAAAATTTTCGAAATTTCAATTTTTTTAGAGGTTAAACTACTATCTTATAAAATTGTCTCCTTGAAATTTCCATTAGAACAGAACAGAAGTTACGGCTTTTAAAATTTTACTCGCACTACAGCTGAAGGAGCGTTTCCGAAACTTTGAAACTTCCCCAAATGACGTTTTCGGGTATAACGTGCATGATATTAAAAACATTTCTGAATATTTTTTCATGAAATTTTCAAAACGTATGTTTCATGTTAATCTGTATAAACTGAACCTAAAATTTCCTTTACATTGTTCAAAAAATATTTTTTTAGGTGATTATACTGTTGAAAATTTCTAAATTCTGCATTAGCTAAATGCAACTTTGTATTAAAAAATACAAAAATGCTTTAAAGAGAAATTTATTTATGTTCAGGGTAATTATTACAATCTGAAGTATAAGTGGGCACCAAAAGTTTCATGCTAGTTGCAAAATGTATTTTGTAATCCTGCGCGTAAACTGTTATACAAATTTTCAGATCGTCAAATATCTGACAGTTTGGACTACCTGTAAATGCTAATTCTGCAACTTGCCATTTTTTAAATACATGAAATGAAAGAACATACTTATATCTTTCATCCCAATAAAACTTTTGCTTTAAAATCATAATATATTTTAAGATATTAAATGTTGAAAGTAGTCTTCCTTTTTCATTTTTCCAATTTTAAGAGTCCTGAGACCCCTTAACAAACATGCTTTACAGATAAATATGATAATTTAACAGCATTAAAATTAAAATTATTAGGTTGAGCAAAAAGTTCTAGGAAATTTTTAATTTAATATTTACCAGAATTTGTATCGTATATAGAAGTACTAGGGGTATGTGTATCTATAGGAGTTCAGGATTTTCGGCTCCAAACGAAATGCCTACTAATCAGTATGATTTGCGTGCGTTGAATTGGCATTATTGGAGAAAAGATGATTCTGAAAGCCGACGATGACATTAATGAGGGTGAAGGTGCGGCGACAAGCGTACTTCCAGCAATTCCGGAATCTGGCAGAACGATGGCAGAAAATTCGTGGACTCTGATGGTCTCTACTTTGAAGAATATTCCTTGTTGCTTTTGTTGTTAGTTTGCGCATAACAAAGCAACTTTCATAAATTTCCCAGAACTTTTTGCTCAACCTAGTAATTTTATTTTGTTTGTCTTCCATGTATAAGTTCAATTACACAGCTGAAAATGTTCAATTCAGAATTGATATAATCCTAAAGTAGGATATATCCGTTTGAGGAAACTGATTAATGCACTGTGAAAACTACTCGAAAACTCTCTGAAAATCAGTGACAGGAAAAGAAACTTTGGTTTTATAAATGCTTCTTCAAATACTAATTAAAAAATAACTAGTCGGATGTGGCAGTCATAAAACTTTCTTCTTTCTCATACATATAAATACTTCCTGAAAAATGCAGCATATCATCGCCACCGGTTAGATGATTTACACCAAAATCTAATAATCAACAACTTAGGTCAACTTCTAACTGAATCTGAAGTGTGATGAAAATCTGTGTATTACATTTTGAGATAGAGCTATTGCGGAAATCATAAAAAATTCTGCATAGCAACGTTACCTGTTGGGCGATTTACACCAAAAACTAATTAGGACCAATTAATATTAGGGAGTAACTGAATCTAAAGCTTGATGAAAATTCATACATTAGTTCTTCAGATAGGCAGTGCTATTGCGGAAATTTTGAAAAATGCAGTATAGAAATGCCACCTGTTGGGCGATTTACACCAAAAGTTAAACAGCATTAATTTATATCAGGGACTACCCGAATCTTAAGTTTGATGAAAATTAGAGCATCTGTTCTTGAGATAGAGCTATTGCGATAACCACTAAAGATGCAGCATAACACTGCCACCTGTAGGGCGATTTTCACCAAAAAGTAATCAGCTTCAAACTATATCATGGACTAACTGAATCTGAAGTTTTATGAAAATCCGTACAGTATTTCTTGAGATATAGCTATTGCGGAAATCGTGAAAAATACATTGTAGCCGCGGCATCTGTTGGGCGATTTACACCAAAAATTAATCGGAACCAGTTTATATCAAGGTTTAACTTGAAATAGACCGTCCACAAAATTTTTGTCACATACAGACTCACAGGGTGACGAGAAACATTTTCGAAAAACCATCAAATCGTGTTCAGGAGCTTCTAAAACGTATAAATCCGTCGAAAACCGGAACTCGAAATTTTTCACAAATCCGATATTTTCTTCTTGTAAATTTTGAAGAGAGTAAAAATACGAATGTTTCTTAATTTACGAAAATATGCAATAAGATCTTTCGAGTTACCCATGATTCCAATAAATGTTCGTTATTTTTAGAAACCTCAAAAAGTAACATTTTATCAAATCATTATATATATCATCATGTATAACATATGTTATATCACCATATATATTTATAAAATCAAAATTTTTTTTGTTGCCACTAATTTTCGGAAACGTTTCTGAGTAGCAGTTTTCATACTTTAATAATCAGTTTTCTCAAATCGGAATATCGGTATTTAGGATGCTATCAATCCTCCTTGAAATATTTAAGACTGTATAATTGAATTTATTAATGAAAGAGATAGAAAATAATATTTATTAAATTCCTACTATTAGTTCACACTCTCCCTATATTTATTTATATATTTATATATCTTGTTCAAATTTTCAATCGTTAATAAAATACTCATTATTCATCCTATCAAGTTGAAATATTTTTTTTTAAACTTGTACTGGATGACAATTGATGATGTTAATACAGTTTTTTCAAATATTAATTCATTAATTAAATTTTAATTAATTAATTTTAGTTTTGCATGGGAAACAAAATGGCGGCCATTGGTTATTGAAGATCAACGAAAGTATTTTCAATAAGGGGTTACCATAGGGGGGACCCTCCTCTGTCTCCAAATACCTCCAAGTTTGTCGCCAACTTGTCGATATATCGCCAAATTTGGCGGCCAAAATGTGTCGCCAAAAGTGACGCCAACTTGGCGATATCTCTAATGTTTCGCCAAATTCCCATAGAGTTCCATTGTAAACCTACTTGCTTATAGAAAATCAACAAATTGAGATATTTTAATGCAACAAAAACTAATATTAGCTTAAGGGATTATATTAAATTTTTCTTTGATGACCTAAGTAGGAATTGACTTTAAAAACAAAATTTTTATGTTACTTGTTTTAGTGTTAATGTTGGTATGTTGGTAATTTATCATGTTTGTCCATAAAGCGTGTTTGATGAAATGAGAATGTTTACTTGAGAATTAATACGTGGGCGGTTCAATAATGATTGTCCTTAGTGTATATAAAATATTTGTACTGCGATGGTTGTTGTGGAGTATCGAAGCCTAATGTCTTAGATGCTTGTAGGCTCAATTTCAGAACCCTAGCTGCTATATTCGCATAGTTTTGGAGTGAGGAATGAAAGGGGGGAGTGGGGGGTGAAAAGCTAATTTATAGCTTATGGGGCTAGATTTGTGACTAGCTGGGTCCCTAGTGGGCATCCCGCAATTGAGAACGAAATTTCATCAGGTTTGCTGTATATGAATTTGAAATAAAATTCGAATACCAGTGTAATTTATTATGTCAGCGATCACTATAACCAAATACATAAAACGTTTCGCGAACTGAAAAAAAGGGTAAAAAGGATTTTTACCCCAATAGGTTAATTAGTTCGCAAATCGCCTCGTTCATTGTTTCATTAATTAATTAAAATTAATTAATCAAAATTAAATAATTAATTATCTATTTAATATTATTTATTAATAATATTATTTATAATTTATTAATAATATATTTGTAATTTATATAAATATTTAAATAATATATTTATAATTTATTAATATTATTTAATTACTAATAAATAATTAAATAATTTTAATTAATCATTAATTAATTAAAATTCATCAGGTTTGCTGTATATGAATTTGAAATAAAATTCAAATACCAGTGTAATTTATTATGTCATCGATCACTATAACCAAATACATAAAACGTTTCGCGTACAAAAAGGGTAAAAAGGATTTTTAACCCTATAGGTTAATTAGTTCGCAGATCGCCTCGTTCATTGTTTCATTACAATCCCTAGACTATTTTTTTAAAGTATAATTTCTGTTTTATTGTGGCGAAATTTGTTAACAAGAGTATTTCTGACTCCGCTACATTTTTCTTCTAATAACTATTCGAAATAATCTTTCACAAATGGATAGAAATACACTCAACGTGTTATTATTACTATTATTATTTTCTTTTAAATGATATATAAAAAATAAACCGGTTAGTTTATTTACAGAAAGATTATATTAAGTTTCAAATGTTAAAAGTATTTGCATGTATTTCTGTACGAGTAGGAAATGTATTCAAGAATATATAAAAGTTTCGTTAAATCAATGAAAATATTTTTCCCTTTTTTTGTTTATATCATGAAGGATTTTTGACTAAATTTAACGTCCCTTTCTTAGAACTTGACAAAGTGCAGTAGAATCATGTATACTTCAATTAAAAAAATTGATTATATTACTTATTTGATGAGATATAAGCATTTGTATGAAATAATTTTTAATTGAGTTTGCGCAAAGGAAACCATTTTCTTTTTTCACAATTTGCAGTCAGCTATATGTGACAACTTCCGACAATTGAATGCGACAATTGAATACCATAAAAATTCGGAATGATATCGTTGATAGCATGATCTGAATTTTAGTTTAGCTAAAAAAGAGTTGGATGATAAGGAATTATCCACAAATTGTCCTTTTTGATAAATAAACATAATCTTATTGGTTCTTCATTTCATGCATATGGAAGAACATTTTGAAAGAACCCATTGCAAGAAAAAAAATCAACGAATTCGTTCAAAGGCGAAATTTGAATCCGTCTTTCTAATAGCTAACAAATTACTTTCATTTTCATTGTTAATATTAATTTAGGTGTGGAGAATTAAAATGCTAATTTTTTTGTAAACAATGGCTTTATTAGGCTGGGCTTTTCTATTGATGCTTATTAATTGTTTATTTTATATTCAGTATATTTATAATATGTCTGTGCCTAAATGACATTGTCAGTACTTGTATAATAAATGCATACCAAACATGATATTCTTAATACAATTTTTTTTTTATTGAATCATCTGAAAAATACATTTCATGTATTTTTGCATTGAAAAATGCTTGAATCTTTATATGTTTAAAGTAATAATCTATAATTGTTTACATTTAAATAGAATCAGTCATGTTACCAGTTAGAGTAAGAACTTTCTTGAACGTTACTTGAACTATTGAACATTTAGAATAATGTTTGTCATTGAAACATCTTAAAATGCTTATCTGCTATATAGATCCTATTCAACAACTATTTACGTCTTATTCAATTATCAGATTTTACTAATAATGCCTTTTGAAATGTTCCCATGAAAACGTATACTTGACTAACCTATTGCTGTTACACAAAGACACAAGATAAAATAGGAATTATATCACTACCTTGTAGTTAAATATATAAATGATACTTAATACAAACTGCTATATGAATTACATGTAATGATCAATATATAAGGCATTACTTGACATTTAACATGATTTTTAACAAAATGAGTATTTTATCTTTTGAATAACGGCATAAAAAAAATAGTAAAGTTTTTTTTTTAATTATTGGCGAATAAAAAGGCCTCATTTACAATATGTTCTTCTTTTTTTGTCCAGAAAAAAAATGTCATGTTGATTTTTTGTGCTCAAAATAGAGCTAAGCAGAATGTTATTTTTTTTTCAATTTTGCATTTATAGTTTAAATATTCACTTTAAATATTCAATTTATAATGTTTAAAGGTCAAACTTTAAATATCAATGTATTTTTTCCATAAAAGTAAATTGTATTTAAGTTGATGCGTTAGGGTTTATAATCATTAAAAATCAACGATAATATGCCTACTTTATTTTGTATTAAAAGTCAATAGTGCAGTGACCATCTTTGTTAACAAAAAACTTGATAAATATGGATTATTTATTAATAAATACTCACAAGAAAGATAGAAAATTAAGTTATAAATTTTCTTTATTTCAAATAATTTCTTCCACGAAGTATTGGTCTCGGGGCATATCAGGCAAAATTAATTAAATTCTTGAGCACCGTGATGCTCGAATATTTCTACAGACATGTAACAAGCCTTTCTAAGATATCCGTATTTCTCAGAACTAATTGCTAATACATCTCAAGAAATAAGAAATGCATTACTCTTGTACCCAAGAGAAGAACTTCTATTAGAACAATAAACATTTAAATAGGCAAGTGAAGATATATTAATCTCTTTTGTATTCATCATTCGTTTGTAGAGAACAACAAACATCTACCCTTTTCCATCATGTATAATGTACCCTATTTTTCCAAAATTTTGAGATTAAAGTGTAAAGTGCGCATCATATACGGAATAGTTCTGAGTATTATATAAACTAGGGGATCCAAACAAGGACTTCCCGGATTAATAAGTATTAGAGAAAACCATTTTTAAAAAATTAGAAACTTTAATACATTTTTTTACATCTACATAAAATGTATAATATAAGGAAATATATATAACATAGCAATATATAGGAAATATATAATATACAGATGGGTGAGAAAATAATACGAACACCCACGAAAAAGGCATGGTCCATTTCAAATAAGCAGAACGAGCATGTCACTTTGCACTCAATTCTGCCACCTAGTGGTTATGAAAGGTAAGGTATCGGTCGCTTAGCATCAGTCATAGGCGTTGCATGCGCTTACAATACGCTCTGTAAAACTCAATAATGATTGACCTGTCGGAGTTCGAAAAAGGAATGATTGTGGAATGCGGTGCAGTGATTGCTCCGTGACGGAAACAGCCAATTATTTGGGGTGTGCAAGGAGTACTGTATCAGATGTTATGACAGCGTACACGAAATGCGGTAAAGTGTCGTCTGCAAAGTACAATAGTGGACAGAAAAGAAAACATTCTGAGAGGGATAAAATAGAGCTGATCCGCATAGCGGTCCGAAAGCGCAGGCAATCTTTATCCCAGATAATGTCAGAGATAATCACCTCCAGAATCCCATTTCAGCAAGAACTGTCCAAAGGGAACTTCATGCTTCGAAAATTTATGGAAGAGTTGCAATTCGCAAGCCATTGGTCACATCACGTCATGCTTTTTAGCGATGCCAATGATGTAAAACACACAAAAACTGGACTTCTCAACAGTGGCATAGGGTCATTTGGTCTGATGAAACAATCTTCGCCATATTTCAGACAACTGGATGCGTTTATGTGTGTAGAAAGTCCGCAGAAGCATTTCCTCCTGACTGACTCTTGCCGACTGTGAAGCATGGAGGTGGTTACCCTTATGGTATGGGGTGCGATATCTTGGCGTGGCCTTGGGCCTCTTGTTACGCTACATGGGAAGGTTACAGCTGCTCACTATGCCGATATTCTGGGGGATCAGATACATCCTTTTATCCTGACTTTATTTTCAGGAGAATGGCTACTTTATCAAGACGACAATTCTCGTATCCACACTGCTAAAATCGTCCAAAAATATATTTAAAAAGCATGAGGAGGAAATAGGAAATCTTTTTTGGCCTTCTCAGTCTCCTGACTTGAACATTATTGAACATTTGCGGGGATATTTGGACTCAAAACTCCGTGCTTGATTTCCTCCACCATATACGCTTTTGGAATTAAAGACCGCTCTCAACAAAGAATGGCTCCATATTCCTTGAATGTTGTTCATAAACTCTATGAATCCATCCCACGTCACATACAATCTGTAATTAAGTCAAAGGGTGGTCCAAATAAAGATATTAATAAAGATTTTATCTTATTTCATAGGTGTTCGTATTATTTTGTCACTCATCTGTAATATAATATAGGGATATATATATAAAATCCTAAAGAAACAAATTTATGAAACAAATTTACGAAATGATTTTATAAAGCGACCGATTAAACGACTGACTATGTTTCACAGCTATTTCACCTAAAATAAGGAACGTTTGGCGGGGAAATTAACTCTTAATTATCCGTATTGATCCACAAGTTTCAAAACTAGTATTAGAATTTTAAAATTTTAATTAGTTTTAGAGATATTATTATTATTATTATTATTTCTAATTTTAATGACATTTCTCTAATAATGGCAAGTAAATTTCTCCATTTTTGTGGAAAAAAGGGAGAAAAAAAAAAAAACACAAGGATTATTAGATTTCTTCTTTTTGGCATTTTAGAATTGAAATTGAAATTATCTTTCATTTCAATCGAAACTGAAGACAATATTGTGATTAAATTATGTTTTTCAGGGAAAAAAATAAAAACATTTTTTTCACATTTCGATCGTCAGGAATTAGTTTATTTTAGAAATCAAAAATCGTCTGTCACTTTCAAATTCCATAGGTGTACAAAAAGGTTTTCTTTTGAATTGAAAGAGAAATAACATAAATAATCTTAAAAATAAAAGAAAATTTTAAAATGAGATTTAAATGAACAGGTCACGATGAAATGAAATCGATGATGAATGAAATCGTCACGATAAAGGATTCCGTGTTAAAAACAGAAAATAAGGAAAATCAAAATCTTTACACTTAAATATTAAAAAAGTTCGAAAACTATAACAATAACGTTATCACACGCGAAACGCATTTAAAGGTGATAATTATTCAGTATAATAATAATTATTAGTATTCAAATAAAGTTTTTTTAAATTTATTAAAAGCTATATTTTTATATTAGCCGAAGAAATCGCCAAAGGTTTTTCCACTTACAGCAGCTTTTTTGACTCTGATAATTTCAATTGTTTAAGCGCGTAGTTCGATTAAATATAACTTTGCGTTTTTTATTTATAATATTTATTATTCTGTATATTTATAGAGGAAGTTTTAATTTTATTCTGGAGTATTAGCCGGAAACAAATGTGAAACCATTTATATTGTTTTAAGTGGAAACAGATTAATCATTTGTAATTGAACTGCATGTTAGAGAGAAAGATTATCAAAAAAATCATAACAAGTAACAACGCACATTACTGGCACGTATAAAACACCTATAAACACACGTATAAACATGTATATTGAAAGTATTATATGAACAGTATCGATAATATTTATTAAGAGAAGTTCATAATTTTAGATAACTATACCTTGAAGAAATATTAATTCTGTATTTTTTAATTAAGATGACGCAATTTACGTGATGGAATGCTAATTTATGGAAGTTTATGTTACAAAATTACCTTAATTGACACTATCAGTTTTTGGTAGATTTTCTTCGTCTGATGTTTCTATTATTAATGCTATCAAAATCTGTAATTTTCCAATTATGTTAAATACAGCTATATATACTGTTTTCTGGAACGCTATTTTCATTATGACCATTCTCTATCTTAAACGACTGCATGAACTATTATAATACCATATTCCTAGGTTGTGGTAGTAAAAAGTATATATGAGTACATACAATGCATGAATAGCACAACAAGCGTACTATTATCGCTCATAGCCTTTGAGAAAAATGGCAAAGGAAAGGTATGACTTCACATTCGAGGCATTAAAGTAAATTCCGGAAATCTGGGCTCAGTTGATACAATGATTTCAAATAAGGTGACAAAAGTGTGCGTCGTCATTTGAAAAATGAAAAGTGGCACAATGCTTAATATGTAGAAGACTTCTTACGATGAAATAAACTATATAAAGTTTAAAGAAGTTTACACAAATAAAAATGTAGTTCATTTTTCGTTCTTTCTGAACTGAATCAAAATTAAAATTATAGCCATAGTTTTATTTCAGTTATTATGCTAAATAAATAAATAAATAAAATATATTAATCGGAAACATTGAAACTAGTAATATTTTAGAAACTTTATTTTAATATTTATAAGGCATTCTGTCAATTTTGTTTTAGTTTTTATTATTGAAAAGCAGACATATCTTTAAAAAATATTGAATTTGAACAATTATTATTAGTTACAGACCAGTAAAAAGGTCCTCTTCAAGTCGTAATATATCTGCTTAATTAAATATGTATAATTATTCAAATGATATATATCTTCTAAATTAAATCAAGTTTTTATCCTTCACAAGTGACAACAACGAATTTAAAATTAGTATAAAAAAAAGGGATTTTTGTAATGACGATAAAAACTCCTGCACTCTGCGAAATTAAAAGTAAATATTTCTTTAAGAAATAATAGAATGGACTAGTAACAAAAGTAAGCATTTTTTTAGAACGAGACAGAAAGTTTAAAGTTAAGATGAAAATGTGAAAAATCAACTTTTTTCCAGCATAACACATTTCAATAAGTTATTAGACAAATATTTTTCTTTAAGTTAACTTTAGCTTAAAATGTTATCACCACCTTGAAAAAGTAAAATGCTAATTTAATTAGTAAATAATGAAATCGAAAAAACGGATTTCTTTTATTCATCTTTTACAAAATAAGTGGTTCGATTGAATACCCTTTTTCAAATTTCAAATGTTTTAAAAATTTTTAAAGTTAAGGGGTCTTCTACATTAGGACACGCACACACACACACACACACACACAAAAAAAAACTTTTTTATGATTTTTTTTTGTAAGAAAACTGCTTGGTAGATCTTTTCGAAATTTTAACAGTTTATTGAACATATCTTAAGGTAGTCACAAGAATTTTTTTATTAGATTTTGTTGCTTCTACTCTAAGTTATAAACAAATATGTTCAACCACATTTTTTGACACGGTGGGCAAGATTTAGAAAAAAAAAATACTCAATGGATTATCTTGATTTAAAAAAAAAAAATTAAAGCTTGTTTAACTGCCTTCGATATGAATTAAAACTTTTACTAAAGTTATTTTAAAAATAAGTTATTAAAAAATAAGAACGAATTTTTTCAGCAATTTTTTTTTTTTTTTTTTTTTTAACAAGCCGTTACATAACTTTTTTAAAATATATTTATGGGTTCCTTTAATTTAACTAGAAGTAACTAGAAGTAATTTAACTAGAACTTTAACACTCACGAAGTTTACGAAAAAAAAATTTATTTTTGTGTTTCAAATAATTCTACAAGACGCTATCATGCTCACCGTCCAGGCGAAAATTTCCAAACTAATTGAACATATTTGTTTATAACTTAGAGTAGAAGCAACAAAATCTAATAAAAAAATTCTTGTGTATACCTTAAGATAGGTACAATAAAATGTTAAAATTTCAAAAAGATTCACCACGAATGTTTCTTACAAAAAAATCATAAAAAGGGCCTTTTTTTTGGTCTCCTAATGTAGAAGGTCCCCTTAAGGCAAAAGGAAAGAAAATGCATGTTTTAATACATAATTGAAGTGCACATAATGATAATGCACATGTTATTATTTTTACAGAATTTGTTTTTTCAATTCACTAATATGTACCGAGCCAAGTTGATCATATTGCAAGTTCGATTACAAAGGCGTGCGATGATTTTTTTTTTCTTCCAAGCAAAGATTTTCTCTACACTTTCCTATTTAATTTAGCTTGTTTTTTCTCCTTTTTGTTTGTAAAGATGGAATTTGTAATAGATTTTAAACTCGCTTCCTGATAAGGTAGAATTATACACAAGTGAGTTTCCGATGACAATATATCATTTCAATATTGTCAGAACTCAATTATAGTTAATTTTAAGGCATTTTACCGTTAGCCTGCAGCAGGCGATAAATCGCCAAATAATTTTTACTAGCTTTGTAAGAAAAGTCATAGAAAAATTATTCTACTGAATAACCAGTAATTTATAACAACAGATATGTCATTATCATTTACTTTACTATTGTCATTGTCATTATAATTTTAATAATGAGATTTAGGGAACAGATATCCTTTACACTGTTAAAAAAAAAAAAAAAAAAAAATTCTGTAATTCTACAGATGTAAAGTTACAGAAATCTGTATGCTTACTAAAATTTTATCTGTACACTGTACAAAAAAGATGCAAATCTTCTGTAACTTTACAAAAGAATCTACTAAAATTAAAATAATCTTACCAAAATTTTATCTGTAACCCGGGTTGCAGTTACATAAGAAGTTCTCGGCATCCCACTTTCCTAAAAAATTCTTAGTAAACTTACAGATTTTTTATTTGCTGTGCAAAAGTGTATCTGTTACATGAATTTTTCTTGTTGCCGTTACTTAGAAAGTTCTAGAAAACCCAGTTCCCTAGAAAAATTTTAGTAACTTTACAGATTTTTTTTTTTTTTTTTACAGTGTACAGCGCAGATTCACACAGAGGAAACATTTTAATGAATATTTATAATAAAAGTATAAAAAGTATTTACCTATCTTAGTTACTCTGATGCGCTTGTAAAATTTGTCATTAAAGTTGTTTTATTATTTTTTTTTCATTCTTGAATCAAATTTATTAGTATCATATGAAATTATTTTCTAATGAAAAAGTTACATTTTAGAAATTTTATTTTAATGCTTAAGTAAAAATTCTGTGAAAAAAAAAATAGTTTCGATTATTGAAAAGCAAAGATATTTAATTTGAACATTTATTATTAGTTACAAACCAGTGGAAATATCTTCTTTAAGTCATAATGTATCTTTTTAATTAAATAGGAATGATTATTCAAATGATATCTATTTTTAAAATTAAATCAAGTTTTGTCCCTCACAAGTGACAATAACTAATTTAAATTTAGCAGAAAACAGGGATTTTTGTAATAGCAGTACAAAGGCCTGCACTCTGCGAAATTAAAAGTAAATATTTCTTTAAGAAATTATAGAATAGACTAGTAACAAAAGTATGCATTTTTAATAACGATACGGTAAGTTTAAATTTAAAAAGAAAATGTAAAAAAATAACTTTTTCAGCATAAGCCATTAGATAAATATTTTTTTCAAGTTAGCTTTAGCTTAAAATGCTAACAGGCACCTTGAAAAAAATGAAATGTTAATTTAATTAGTAAATAATAAAATTGAAAAAACTCTTTTCTGTTATCCACCTTTTACAAAACAAGCGTTTCGATTGGTTCTCTTTTAAATTTCAAATAATTTTACAGTCTCTTTTAACGCAAGTTGAAAAAATGCCTGTTTTTATACATAACTGAAATGAAAATAATGGTGGTACACGGGGCTAACGAAAAAGACAGGCTACCGCGGTGCATTCCTCATATATTTTTTACAGACCGCTAGAGTGACGTCATGCTCTTTTCGTACACTTGCATTGGTGCATTCGAGCATCACGTGACTCCAGCGGTCTATAAAAAAAGATAGGCGTAAAGCACCGCGGTAACCTTTCTTTTTCGTTAGCCTCGGGGGATACAGGTGTTATTGTTTTTGCAGAATTTGTTTTTTCAATTCACTAACATTTATTGAGTCAAGTTGATCATATTCAAAGTTTCTATTAAACGTACAGGCGTACGATGAATTTTTGTTGTTTTTATCCTCTTTTATTTAACTTAACTTGTTTTTCCTTTTTTCTGTCTTTCTATTTTTTAATTTTTCGGTTTTTTTTTTTCTTTTTCTTTTTTGCATGTAAAGATGGAATTTTGTAATCGATATGTCACACACTTTCTGATAAATCCTGTGTTGAAATATATAATCCTGAAATTTATCAAAAAAAAATCGATATGTATTCGTATGTATGGTTACATACATATCTCACTTCCTGATACGCTAGAATTATGCAAATTATAAACACATGTGTATTTCCGATGACAATACAACATTTTAATATTTTTAGAAATTAATAATAAATTAATAAATAACTTTTTAAGGAATTTTTACGTTTTGCTGGTCGCAGACGATAATAATTACACTCCAAAATATGCCAGCTGGTAACGCAACTGGAACAAAGCTAAATTTTAAACACCAAAAAGTATGAAATATAAATAAAAAACAAAAACTTTAATATTTTAAAATGATAATATTTTATCATTTTATTGTTTAACATAAATTAAATTATTATACGCTGAGAAAACAATTTAGAAATCCTGAATAGATAGTTTAAATAATGCTTCTTTTTTCCTCTCCTGTTGTCATATCTTAATTAAAAGAAACAGTCCAAAAATCATCATTTAAAAAATAAATTTCAGTTTGCTCTTTCTATACTCAGCGTAAATTAAAGTCGTGAATTTAAAATAATCGGGTCTCACGCCAAAGTAACTTATTGTAACGAAAAAGTTTTGAAACTACTGGAATTGCAGGCCTGAAACTAAGTGTGGTTTTAAGCTAAACACTGAAGGCCTATAAAAGAAATATTTTTAAAAAAAAATATTAATAACTGTTATTTATCTAATTTTTGATGCAGATTTCCGAAAAAGTCTCATCATATGTGCGGTTTTGTCACAAATCGAGAATTTTTGTCTGTTTGATAAATTTAGGTTTAAAGACACAAGAATTTCCAATTGGTAAATTTGTAATGTAGTTATAAACACCGCCAGACATCAGTAAGCATGACAGCAGACACCGAGAATTGCTGCATAGAAAGCAGCATCAAGAGAAAGAATAAAAGATATTAAACAACGAATTTTAATGAATGAACCCTCTTTTGATGTTTATTGTTGCAACTCGATATTGAACTCAATGGGTTAAATTCTATCACTTGATAGGAAACATTTGTGTCATCACACTGTAAAAAAATATAATTTTTTTTAAATCTAGGGAAGTATCCAAAATATTCACTAATCTCTTCCGAAATGTCTTCTTTATCTTTAGAAACCTCAGAAACTATTAAAAAAGCATTGATATGTAAAAAAATCTTTTGCTGCCATTGATTTTCGGAGACATTAACGAGTAGTTTTTTATAGTTATATTAACCAGTCGCGCCATCTTTTATCGATTGTGGCGTGCAACCTGTCGTTTCAAATCATTGAATTCGCCGTAGTAATTAATCTCAATAACTTCACGTGCTTCACGCATTAATGCGTAATTTAGATTATCATAATTTGCTAGTTTCTCGACAGGAATAAAATTTATGTGCATTAAAGATTTATTGGTTAATAGAGCTATTGCTGTACTGTCTTCATTTAATCATATTCCATGCTATTTAATTCTTCCCTTTATGTTTCGTTTAGTCATACCTATATATGCACCTTCTTTTCCCTCGCTGTTATTTGTTCTTAGGGCGAATAATAACTGTTTATCCAGGTTCAGACAATAATGTCAGAGTTGTTATGATCAAGACTAGTAATTGTGTCATCGATCATCCAATAGTGAAACTGTGTCCTCTTCCTATAGAAACTAAAAACTGTGAACTCAGAACTGTCTAATATTTTTCTATTTTTTGTATTAATTTGTATGTGATATTAATTGTTCTTTCATTATACTTATAAATTGTAAGCAGCTAACTACTTGTTGAAATCCCAGGAGATTTCAACGGGGGCCAGAATGTTTATGTAAGTATCGTCTGCTGCATATTCCTTGGTTTCGTGTGTTCCGAATCCATGTAAGTTTCTTGTTCTTTTTTTCCGCATGTGGCAACACTCTGTGTTTATTCTGTTTGATTCTTGTTGTTGTGGAATGAGAAAAATGATAGAATGTAGTAAGTCGTCTGTTGGCTCACATATATTTTGTGTTAAAATAAATTCGTGTTTACAGACCGCTTTGGTGTTTATGTGAACGAACCAGTTGTGTAATGATTAGTAAAAGCCGCAAAACCAGTATGAGTTGTTTTTCTGTACAACTTTTCTTCGTTATGATTCAATGCAAATTTTTTTATTTCACGAAGGTTCGTCAAAAATTCGGTATATGTGTTAATACTGGAAATTTTCGGTGATTCTATAATTTCTTTCTTTTCTCCATTCTGATAAATTTTCTCTTCCTCTATTCAATCTTCCACCGTTTGCTGTATGAATCAAATGTAGCAGTAACTGCCAAATCTTTGTTTAGACATACAAACTGGCTGGCATTCGTGTTAGTTATGTCTGCCGTTCTAAGAATATTATCTAAATTTTCCCCATCATTATTAATGTCTTCATTTTCCATGTCTAGTTTTTGGAAAAGGATGAAATGTTTAAGAGATTAAGTAACTTTTTGTTGACACATTAAGAAAATTTTGTTTGACCTGCTTCACATTTCGGTTTACAAATAAATATGAAATTGTACCAGGAGCTGTTAAAGTTTTTTCTCGTGACTTATGAGCGGCCGTTGTTCAGAATTCCTTATTTAGAGGTTCGTTCTAATATTGATGCTATGGAACGTGTTTGGTTTCATCAATATGTGGCCGGTATTCGGAGGTTGTCGTTGTTTAGAGGTGACCGTTCAAAGAGGTTTTACTGTATTTTTTACATATTAATTTAAAAATACATATTTTTGGAAAAAAAACCCAATTTTGAAAATCTGTATTTAAAAAACAAGAGGCAATGAAAATTTCTCATGGTGATCTCCGTGTTTAGTGGATTAATTTCATACAGAATTCCAAATTTTCACTTCAGAAGCATTTTCATTGTTCTATAGTGTAATTAAAATGTACTTTTTAAAATCTCTGTTTTCTTTTTAGGCCGTACTTGTCCTGAAATTTCAAGACTGGGAAATTCTTCGGTATGTTTTCTTATAGAAAATATCTTCTTAAATAAGGCTAAATTTCGCGCGTTTAACCTAGATTTATTTTCCTATAAAAAATATTGATATTAATACATGGAAATTATTCCAGAGGGAAATATTCGCCTTGGATACAATATTTCAAATGAAAATCAAATTTCTAAGTAATTGCTTAAAAGGCGCAAAGCCCCAGGTTGGAGGCTCACGGTAAATATTCCATCTTGTGCTGCGTTTGTAGCCTTGCCAACATATAATAGTGAGAAATTTTCCTTGCTGGGTATCGTTCCAAGTGGTTTAGTCGGTAGAACGTCAGTGCGCTATACTGATGGCCCGGGTTCGAGTCCCGGCTTGGAATCTTTTTCATTATGTTGGCCTTTGCGCCTTTTAAGCAATTACTTAGAAATTTGATTTTCATTTGAAATATTGTATCCAAGGCGAATATTTCCCTCTGGAATAATTTCCATGTATTAATATAGTTTCTATCGATGCTGGATTTAATTATATTCCGTGTTTGCCCCAGGTTGGAGGCTCACGGTAAATATTCCATCTTGTGCTGCGTTTGTAGCCTTGCCAACATATAATAGTGAGAAATTTTCCTTGCTGGGTATCGTTCCAAGTGGTTTAGTCGGTAGAACGTCAGTGCGCTATACTGATGGCCCGGGTTCGAGTCCCGGCTTGGAATCTTTTTCACTATGTTGGCCTTTGCGCCTTTTAAGCAATTACTTAGAAATTTGATTTTCATTTGAAAAATATTGATATTTGTTCTGAAAAATTCCTTTAAGTATACGACCTCTGACTATGTCTCTAATTAAAATAAATTAAAATGCGGAAAAAGTTACTTATTTTGAACAAAAATAGAGAAAAAATATTTTAATGCAATTTATTTAGTAAGTATTTTTACTTACAAAGTTACATTTATAAAATTAATTTTATGCATATCACTCTTGAAGTATTGCCATTCATTTTTCGTAATATTATAATTATCCCCTTTCTTTTATCCAATACTTGCGAATAAAGAAAATACGTTATTGGTAATACTCTTGTGCTACTGGTTTATTTACTGCTTATCTATTGTCTCAGAAATAAATTTATTGAAGACAAAACCTAAAGTGATGAGTACAGCAAATTGGTTACAGATAAACATTCCCTTATCTAGACATAGGATAACGAAGAAGAACAATATTTCTCTTTTCTCTTCCAAACTAATTTATTCCAGATTCGACAGAAAATCGAACTATATCATAGCTAGTTTGATTATACATCTTCCTTTTAATTGAATTTTAACACTGTTACTAGATAAACGAAAGCAACAACAAAGTTGTTTAAATGCAAAAATTAAATAAATAAATAAATAAAAAATAACTAGAAAACTAAAAATAGTTTTTTTTAAATACACTCTTTTAGAAGCATTCGATGTTAATCTTGAAAATCAAGCCTAATTATTTGACTGCATTTCATGTTTATTCCCAAAAACTTCCGTTACAATACATAAAAATGGCGTGGGTAGCGAATTCAATTATGAAAAATTCACTGCTTTTTTTTTAATACTTGGTAGGAAGCGCAAGTAAGTGAATTTATTGAAAAATAGGTAATTTTTGTGCTGTTTCTTTTTTTAAGGTAGGACAACGGGAATGAAAAAAATGAAACATTATTTAAAATATTTTTTTAGGATTTCTAATCGTTTCTTTAGTATAATAGAAAATTAATATAATATTAAATTAGTAATTGATAAAAGCATATTTTTAAAGCATATTTAACACGTCATATTTCATTTAGAATTTATTTTCTACTTTCCATCTTTGTAAATGTTTAATTTGTTATTGTTTCACAAGTATTTGGCATATTTTGTCAATTGTTTACTGGCGAATAACTAAATCCACTATTGTGCCAACTCGTATATAATTGTACGAGTTTGAGAGAATAGTTGACGATTTATCACCCGTAGCGGACTCATTGAAAAATACTTTAAAATTAATGTTTACTTTAAGGTTACGTGAGGCAACTGGGCCATGATTTTATAATGTGACTCTGGAGATTCTGGCAATTCAGCTTCAAAAGGCTAATATTCATTTGAATTAAAGTCTGAACTTTTGTAAATGTGTTCAGTTGGGTTCGCTCTATCAGATAGAAATGTTCAAAATTACATTTTAATATCTATCTATCTATCTATCTATCTATCTATATATATTTCATCTTTCTTTCTTCATGGGTCCAGTTGCCCCATGAAAATGGGGCAATAAACCAGAAGGATCTATGTTCCACACGCGTTTTTTTTTTTTTTTTTTTTTTTTTTAAATATTGGGTGTCAGGTCCTGTTTTAGTGTAAACAACAAAGAAAATTTTTAAACCAGGCAGATCATGTAAATTATATATCAACTAAAGACCGGTGTAAGGGAAACCTCTACGGTAAATTTGTCTAAAAAAAGCACTAAAAGTGAAAATATTAGATTTATTTATATAAAAAACACAAAAATTAAGTAAGTACTTATGTACTTTAGTATAGGTAATAAGTATAAAAGTTGCATGGGTATTTTAAGGAAATAATAACAAGATAAATCTATAAACAAACGGCTACGTAAGTACTTAATTACCTTATTCTCATTTTTATTTACCACAATGGAAGTTAGATATGTCCAATAAACCTGCGGAGAATGTAACCATGTTTTTATGTCGAACAGAACTATTTTTTATTCTTTTCAATAATTTTCTAATAATCTCACTTTGCCTTATGCACGCCTCTTCATCTGTATCGTAAAGTTTCGAGCTATAGCTATCACACTTAAGAAATTTGGTTTGATATCCCCAACATGCTTTTTTAAAGTTTTATTATGTAATTTTAATAATGTATTGTGTCATTTTCTTTATTGCAAGCAAAAAAACAATGGAGAAATTAATTTCCCGTCGTAAGAGAAACTCAAAAAGATATTTATAACTGTTGGGGCAATTGCATCCCATATGGTCCAGTTCGCCTTGATACATGTCCAAGTTAGCCCGTTCTTGAAAAATTTATGGGGTAACTGGAACACCAGCTTTACATTTGAAACATGAAGTAAATATGTATAGATACCTAACAATATTAATGTATTTATGTGTCTAATCTTAAAATAAAGATTGTTTAATAAAAGTACTTAACATATTTTAATAAAAAGCCGAGGAAGTTCAACCAAATGGACGTTGTTTGTTAAAAAAATAAATCTACATTTTCGGCAACCTATCACAGCAAAGGCAGAGTTATGATTGAGTTGGCACACGTTGTTTTAAGAGGGAGAGATGGGGTTGCAATGTTGACAAAAGCTAAAACTTAAAAATCACCAACGGTTTTTTATAAAATAGCCTATGGTCCAGTTATCTCGTTTGTCCAGTTACTCCAGCTTACCTTATAATTCAGTAGAAAAAAATATTAAAATGTTGTATTGTCATCGGTTGATGGTTGGTCGATTTTTGACGGCCGATTATCTACACTAGGGATATAGGCTGTATTGTCATCGGAAACACACCTATGAACTTAATTTTTATAATTCTAGTATATCAGAAAGTTGGTTAAAAATCGATTATCAAATTCCATCCTTATATACAAAAACCAGGTTGAGTTAAATAAAAGAGTGTAAAAAACACCCCCAAAACAAGCTGTTAGGAACATTTTACATTAAGTAAGACTTTCTGGGATTTTGAAAATAATTTTTTTTCACTATTTTTTATAAGCATTCAGGGTGTCCTTGTACCTTTGTAAACTAGGAATGCGAATGTAACCTCAATTATGCATAATTTTTTCTTGATTCTTTTGAAAAAAAAGTTTAAATTGTATGCACTGAATCGAATATAATCGAGCATTTATTGTTAATTTTTTCAAATTAAATAACTGTTAATAGTGCACTCTGTTTGATATTGTCCTGAAAATAAGTTTTTAACGGTTTACTAACTTGTTTCATAATTATATGCGTATGATTTTTGAAATGAACATAGAAACTAATAGCATTAAGCGGCCCAAATCGATATTCGATACTCGTCAATACTCAATATCTATCTAAATCAATATTCATCTAAACTAATCGCTTTCTAGTCGATTTTTTTTTTTTTTTTTTTTTTTTTTTTTTTTTTTTTTTTACAAAATTAAATCATTAAAACAATCTTAATCAATATAATTGCAACCATTGTCAACACTTTATTAATATCTTAAATTGACATGTTCAACAGTCAAGCGAAAGGAATTCCCTAAACTTTGAAATGTGTAATGTAAATGGCTGTTCTCGAGTTTTGGAAAAGTTTTTGAATTGGCTTTACTTGGCCAGTTTTTTTATGTATCCTCATTTCCAAATATCTTTGGGATTCATGTATGAGGATCTGGTATGCCAGACATAATAAAGAAACGACTTTTTGATAATATCTTCTGGGCACCTACTCAATCCGTTTGAGAATGTATGGAGGAGTTCAACCCTGCAATGAAAATTTATCTGTCAAGCCACCGCTGAGTTTCACAACAGAACTGAAAGCTATCCATCTTCTGCCGCGACAGCATCACACTTATAAACATCATCACACTCTTCACTCACTTGAAAGTATCCGTTCCGTAATGTTAAACCTATGGGCAGATTATTTTCGAATTTATCGTTTAAATTGGATTATTTTTAAACGATGTTTTGCATAGGACAGCTGAGGTCGATCAGTAATATGGCTGTTTTCTACTTTTTTGATTTCGGTGTCAGATTTTTTTATTAAAGGTACTCTCACTTTCACTACTGGTTTCGAAAGTGAAAGTACCCTTATTAAAAAAATCTGAAACCAAAATCTAAAAAGTACAAAATGGCCTATTAGAGGTCGACCTTAGCTATCCTATAAAAAAATTCGTTTAAATATATTCAAATTTAAACGAGAAATTCGAAAACAACCTGCCTATAGGTTTAACATTACGTAGCTGGTGCTTTCAAGTGAGTGAAGAGTCCCCTTAAATATATGCTCGACAGCATCACATGTGCGCAAGTAATGAAATCTGCTCTTTACTTAATATCAGACGCATTTCCAAACTTTTCGGTTTATTGTTAATCTCTTTTGGCCATTGTTACATAATTTTCATCTTTTTATGAGCAATATTAATCAAATTTTTCATGTTATGCTCATATGAGATTTTATTTTATAAATGATAAAATTATAAAAATTGGGCTGATATTAAATAAAATACGTAGTTATTTAAATTAGAAATATAATTCAGGAAAAATTATAGCATTATTGTCATATATTATATATATATATATATATATATATATATAACCATTAAATAAACATTACCGACTACCAACAAAAACTGTGAAATTATGAATAAAATGACATTAACAAGTACAGTTACCCCAAACACACTTAACATACATTCCAAAAACATAGTAAAAACACCAGAAATTGAATAACAGAAATGGAATGATGGAAATTTGTAGAACTTAGACAGAATCGTCGGGTCCCAAATGCCTTAAGTTCCACAAATAAAATGTATGGTTTCATCTTCATATTAGCCATAAATTAGCTAAAGAATATGAATTTGAGATTACCACACACATAAAACCAAGAAATAAACCATTGAACACCAATTAAGTTCAAAATGAAACAAGATTAAAAAGGATAGAGGAAAAATAAAAAAACAAATTACCGAATTAAGATCCATACTGTCATAGTATTAGGTATAACAAATACACTTATTATGCATTTTATTCTCATTTAAGATTGTATACAATTAGAAATTAATATGATATTGTCCTGAGTAGGCTAAAATTTAAATACAATTAAATCGTTAACTTTATTAATTATTAATGAATATGAATAAATTTAATATGAATTGATAAACATACAAATATAACTACACCATTATACATATAAAAGTATCGAATCAACATCCATTATAAAATGTGTATTAGCAACGTAGTTATAAATAAAACGACCTCCCCCTTTTTTTAAATAAATTAACCATTCCGTATTATGCAGACAACGCCACTCTCCTCCGTACTCTAACATCTACCTACCCTACCGTCCTATAATAATTTTTTATTATTATTTTACAATTTTTATTTTTTTATAATTATTTTCTTATTTTATATATTTTTTTGTAATTTTTTACGGATGTGTTAATTTGTTTTTAAGATCATTTAAATACTAATTATATATTAAATAATATATGATTTTTTTTTGGATAACCATGATTTAATGCATCATAAATTAGTTTTTTAATATTATTGTTAATTAGATGAGAAGAACATAAACACTTTATTCTATATAAATGATTAAGAATTGTGTTACGATATACAGAATTATGAAGACAAGATTTAAAATTAGTAACTGTATTAACTTTGAATTTAAATTCTTTACGTTTATCATATAGATCAGTTATTGTTTTGTTTTCGTTTATTGTAATTTTAAGATCTGAAAAGTTAATTGTATTGTTAGATAGTAGGTTTTCCTTTAATTCTAAATTAGTAGGATAATCTACTGGAAAGTGAGAAATATTAGTTTGATCAGTGGCAATTAAAATGATGCCATCAATATAACGATATAAATATAGATTAATTTTAGTAAAAGTACGTTCTTAGTGATATAAATCAGATAATAAACTGGATGTACATCCACCTTGTGATATACCGACGTTCTGTAAATATAATGTGTTATCTTGCAAAATATAATTGTTATAGGTAATGAAATTTGTTAAAGATATAAAATAAGCTATATCAATATTAAATGGTAAATCCAGTTTATGATGATACTTTTTAAATAATGCATTTATAATATTATGCAGATCTAATAAATCTATATTATAAAAAATGTCTTTGAAATCATATTTCGTTATATTGTTTACACATTTAAGATTTTTCATAATATTGACCAGTTGATAGCTATATTTTATACATTGTGTGTTATCAGTGGTTGTTGTCACTATATATATTTGATTGAAATTTTTTAATATAAGTTTATTGGTTATATTATTATATGTATTGCAACCAATAGTTACAGTCCTAAATTTAATTGTCTTCTTATGAAATTTGGGTATAAGAACTAAATAAGAATTATTAAAGTTAGTTACGATTGTTTAGCATTACATTTTCATTAGTTTTTTTGAAAAGATTTATTAGAAGAAATACAGGAAGTAAGAAGTTGGTGATAGTAAGATTTACATATGATTGCATAGTTATTAGGAGATTTGTCTACATATGTAATAACGTAGTTTATTTGTAATTTAGTAATTTGCAGGAAAAACGGCTTTGTGTTAATAGCAACCAAATCCGAAATATTATACTTTTAAAGCATTAGTTAATTTTTCAATAACTAGTATTTTCCATTGATTGAAAAATTTTTATTAAAATTTGATTAAAATATTGATTAAAATATTCTATAAGTTGATTGTATGAGATAGAAATTTTATAAATAAAAATATGTATATCATATGTAAACTGTTCTATAATATATATATATATATATATATATATTAGGGAGTTCTGCCACCTGCAAGCTACGCTCGCCAACCCCCGTTCAGACACCACAGAATCTAAAAACACGCTAATCTGGTGGGTTTTAAAAATATTAGAGAAGATTGAATTATACTGAAAAAAGCTGTGCAGATCTCCCTGTAAACGGGTTTCCATTCAATTCCCATTGATTGCAAAAAGTTAAGGGCGAATCAGTTGCTGTTAAGACATCCAATGATTGTTTTCATTTTTGATTAAAGAAGATCAGTTAAACATTTGAAAAGAAGCTAAAATAAAATAAATTAAGTATAAGAGTCTTTGTCTCCCGGTATTTTAAAACAATCTCTATAGCAATAGCCTAAGTCATGTGACTATCATCAACAGTTCCAGGCGGACCACTTCGCTTTTTATACTCTAGGTGCCAATTTGGTACTTTAATGTTAGCCAGGCACTGGTGATGTGTCGCCAAATATTATTCTATCGCCATCATTTCATCTATATTATAATAGTTCAAGTCATCAACTGCCATAAACAAATACGGTCTGATCTCTTCGCTATTCATATGAAAGTTTGGCAAAGATGTCATATACGTCCCATATTGGCGTGATTTTTTAACGACGCCAATTTGGGGAACGCATCAACAGCATAAACAGCAACATCCGGCTTACCATATGAAGCAAAATAACGATACTTCCGCGCCAGTTATGTGCCCGTTCCGTATATGACATTGGAGTCAGAAAAAAATCGCGCCAATATGGGACCGTAAGTTTTCCATTTTACATTACAAAATCAAAAATTTTTTTTCGAATAAAACTACATAAAAATTGCCATGGTCGCAAAGAATTCTAGGTACTGTTAAGCTAGCAGAATGCAAATCTCGCCAATAGCTTTTTTTCAATTCGTCAGTTAGCATTTTTTTTCGAGTGGTAATATTTGGCCAGATACGGTTATACAGGTTACAGATATACACGGTTACATATATACAGGTTTGGCGTGATTTTTATTTTTTTACGAAAATTTGGCGAAAACCTCGTTTTCAAATACCAGTTACATATGCATTTTTGGTCTTCCTTAGATATCCCGACGACCAAAAATCTATTGCCAAACTATAAGATTAAATGCCAATAATGGTTGATCGTAAATGTCACATTCACTTGACTTTAAGCAAGTTACACGTGCTTACGTCATCAAGTGATTTTCATTTCGACGTTTTATTCATATATTTATTAATGTTATACTAATTTATTTGTTCTTTCGTTATTTAAAATAAAAATTATGTCAATTTGTATAATTTGGCGAGTGTTTTGGCGATTTATATAATTTGGCGAAATTGGTCGACAGAATAACTAAGTAGTACAGTATTTCTTAATTATTTTCTATTATTTTCTAAAGGAAATATTAAAAAAAATAATCAAAGAACAAAATAATTGATATAATTTGTAAATAGAAATAAAAGTAAATAAACATTTATTATCAAATAAACAACAATAGCCCGGTTACCATGTCGATCTTTCCTGAAATAAAAAAAAAAATATATATATATCTGTTTGATTAAAATTTGAGTTGCCATCATTAGAAAAATGTATATAAAATTAGAAAAAAATTAATATTTAAAAAACTAATTCGAATTTAAAAATTCTAATACCAGTTTTGAAATCTGCGGATCAATATTGATTTTTGGTGTTAATTTCATCGCAAAGTATTCCATATTTTGGGAGAAATCGCCGTGAAACATAATCAGTTGTTTAATCAGTCAATTTATACTTCCGTTTCATAAATTCGTTTCATTAGGATTTTATATATATAGGGTATATATATATATATATATATATATATATATATATATATATATATAAAGAATTTAAAAATATCTACTCCATATACTCCTATATGAGAAAATCAGTATTTTGAAATAAGTTTTCCTCCGAAATTCTATGGCACTGTATTCATTAGCTGACGCTGAATTCATTGCAACAGAATGGTGAGTTAGCTCCCTGTTCTATGTCGGAACTCAGTACAAGAGACTTGTGTGCTTACAGAGCTAGAACAAAGGTATTAAACAATTAAGCATAAAACTGTCTAGTTATAGAGCATGTCAGAGAACCGGATCACTCGATATCAATTCCTAAAAGAAATGCTTAAATGAAATTGAGCTTAAATGATCAATTAATTCACGTTATATCTATTCCACATCTTTCAGATACGGCAACGGAACTTACAGAATCGAATGGCTATTTTCCTCACAAGAAGTTTCTGAAAGGAATACAACAGCCTCTCGTACTATAAAAAGGCAAGTTTATCAAAAAATACGATGTAATCGAACACATAAAACTAATTGAGTAAAAAGATAAGTATTTTCTACCGTCTTTTCAAACGCTACTAATATTACATACTGCAGGGTTTTTTTCTTTTAATGAATTTAATAATTTAGAATTATACTTTATTTTTTGTGTACACAAGTAGTTATTTAAGAAGCTGAGAAAAGTTGTTAAAACTTATTTTTCTTCTTTTCGGAAGCCATCAGAAAAGAGCGCTGTATTAGAATGAGCAACATAACGAGGCGCGATGTAATGGTGGACTACTGTGCTTTTCAGATACACTGTAAAAAAACCACTGTAAATTTGGCAGAACAAACTCGATCACAGTGAATGTACTGTATCTTTCTTTGGTTTCCTGACTATATAAACATGGAAAATACAGTAGTTGCGTAAAATTAACAGCACAATGTGCTGGAAATTTTACGCAACTACTGTATTTTCCATGTTTATATAGTCAGGAAATCAAAGAAAGTTACAGCACATTCACTGTGATCGAGTTTGTGCGCGAGATGAACAGTACTTTGTACTGTAAAAATTTCGTTTTTTTTTATTTTTTTTTACAGTGTAACTGTTCACGTAAAAACTGTCCGTACATCCTGTTCTTTTCCCTTTTTTTATAAATAATTCGGCCTTATTTGATATTCACATAATTAAAGAAAGTTTTCTTTTACTTGTAAATTTATGAAAGACTTCAAAGTATAAATATAATTAATGCGAAATTGATCAAGTTATAACACATAAACGACAACAATAACAAAATTGTACATTTATTTTATAACTATCTCAAGAGAATTGCTTGACTGATTTAATTAACATGGATAAAATGGATCAAAGAGGCGGTGAAAATTATTTAACTAAAAAAGTTTTCCTTTGTTTCATAATAAAATATTGATCAAATTTTCCCATGAAGATTGATTTTTAAGAGATCTTATACTAAGGAAAAACATGATGAAATAGCTTTTAATTTATAATTGACATTACAGGTATGTTTGCATGTGAAGTTTGTAGTCAGATTTCAAATAGCATATTCTAAACTATTTACTTTGAAACTTTGTATGTAGATTGATTATAAATGAGATTAGGACGAGACTGCTTATTTCAATTTTAAACATGATTCTAATCTTTCTTACTTAAATACATACTTCAATTTCATTGTTTTTTGGTGTAGTTGGTGTCCAATCACAAATATACATATATATATAATATTAAATGTAAAAAATCTATTAGAGTTTTTTAAAATTAAAAATGATTTTTACCCATGATCTATACTTCTACCAATATGTTGTATAAAAAGGCAGCCCCGTTGGATCCCTCGATATTATTTAAACCACAAACGATTCATGCGAAACAAACAATTTTTTCTAACTCTTAATATTTAAAAGGTGTTGGTAATATAAGTTTAAGAAAAGATGTGAAAATAATTCACATGGAGAAATAATAATACATATATATATATAGATAGATATAATACAAAGTAACAATCTCATTCAACATACTTTTAAATGGAACCAAATTTACGACATTTAAATATCCTCTGTTAAATAAAACAGTAAAAAATCCGTTCTTCTACGACTAAAGTCCACCGATATCTGATATATTGAATTTCACAAAACTTCGTAGTTTTCCGCCACTGAAAATGGAAAGGTATTTTTTTAGTGGCAGAAAGATCGAAAATTTCAGCATTATAATAGCAGAACATTATCATTAACATAATCTTAAATCCTATCTTATTTTGAACACTTTTGTTATTTATAATGCGTACGTATTCCAACAGGTAAAAAATTAAAATGTGTTCCAATATTTTTGGGACACCCTGTGTTGTCCCATTTGTTCACATGCAACTTTCTCCGGTCGAAAGATATGCCGAAGAATACGTATTTTTCTATACACACTTTACATTCGGAAGCTAAAAGTCGGAAAATAACTTCAATCTACTTTCATTAATGGTAAGTAGAATTCTTCATTGTACTTCGCATTTGTATTATTACAAATTGAAGCCGTGTTAAGAACTATAAACTGCAGATAAAGCAGGAAAGGAAACGTTTGATATGTGCGTTTTAACCAAAACTGCATGTGGTCGGCCAAAGAGTTGTGGAAAGATGAGACTTTACGCACACTTTCCATTGCACGAAGACATTAATACTAAAAATTCTTGGATATGTGGGCTATCTAATCTTTCTAAGTATACGCAGAAACTACTGAATTTACCAAACGGGATAGCTTGATGAGGCTTCACGAGGTCTTCTGTTTTTTGCCCTTTTTTCCTTTGAAATACGTGTCTCAGTAAATAGCTGCAAATCTTTCAGATGACGAACTTTTATTTGGTTTCTGTAGCTATGTGGTTCATCTCTTCGTTTAAGAAATGCATTTTATAGTAATGTTTATCCAAATTGAAGCGACTTCTTCTCATTTGTTAATCCACTTTAAATTCCTTGCTAATGCATTTGATTATGACTTTAGTCTAAAACAGAATCATTATCAGAAAGTTTTAGACTCAATGGCCTCCTTAATATTTAGATCTGTCTCCAGTCGATTACTGGTCATAGGGATACTTGATGTCCAAAGTATACCGATCAGGACCTACCACCTTCTAAACTGAACTGAAAGATAATGTTTGATATGATGTCGGATCCATCCGTCCAAAGCATTGTAAGCTTGGCGGTTGCGGACATTGTTACCAGTTTGAATTGTGTTACATGTTATAACGGAGACTATTTTGAATACTTCCTTTTTTAACAATACTTTTTTTAAAAACACACATAAGCTAATTTTAATGTATTTTTCTTCGTTTCTAGTAAATCAGCCTCACCAATCGGTGATTTTTATTACAAAGTTACCCGCCATGTCAACATCAATCTGGCAAATCACACATCAATGCTAACTTTTTGAATTTTTAAAGCTTTATGCAGAGTTTGTGACTACTTTATGCATCGTATACAATTTTATAAATTATTTCAGTAAATATTACGGGAAAATGTCATTTAACTTATTTTAACGTACATTTTTTACTTGCCATACTTAACGCGCTGTTACATCTTTTATTTAATAATGCTTTTAAAAACTGCTTAATTAATAAAAAAAAAGTTTTGCTGAGGTATTTTTCTGAACAAGTATTATTATAAAATAAATAAGATATTTCGTTTCAGCGAAAACACCTATTCTACTTCTTTTTATTTGCGAGAAAAAATTTCTGTCTAAAATGAAGCATATTAACAGCAAACACAAAAAATATTATTGATACATAGAAATATTTTGTATTAAAGTAGAACACAAGCACAAATTCATACTTTTTTTCTAATCATTTATGAAAATTTCCATGAAACATTACCACCAATATCCTTTTATTATAATTTTTTTTCTTTATAAGACATTCTATTTACGTGCTATTAAAATAGTTTTTATTAAATAAATATTTTAAAGAAAGAGTAACGCTTCTGAAAGTTTTTGTAAAAGGCTAGTATCGAATTTCTTCCATCGAATAATATTTTAATAGAAAAATATATTCACTACATAAAATTTACATTATAGTATAAATAAATATTTCTTTTACAATATTGTACAACATTAAATACACTTTAAAGTAAGAGGAAGTAGTCGGATGCTGCAATCGCAAAAGTTCCTTCTATCGCATACATGTTAATACTTCCTGAAATATTCAGCATAGCATCGCCACTGGTTACGTGATTTACACCAAAATCTAATCGGCAACAACTTATGTCAACTTCTAACTGAAGTTTGATGAAAATCTGTGCATTAGTTTTTGATATAGAGCTGTTCCGAAAATTTAAAAAGTTGGCACCTGTTGGGCGATTTACACCAAAAACTAATCAGGACCAATTTGTATCAGATACTAACTGAGTCTACAGTTTGATAAAAATTCATGCATTAGTTCTTCAGGTAGAGCTATTGCGTAAATCGTGAAAAAGGCTGCATAGCAGCGCCACTTGTTGGGCGATATGATGATGCATCATATATTGTTCTTTTTATCTAATATTTAAATTAAATTTTATTCCTTTATTTTGGTTTATTCAAAAAGCATAACAGTTATATTTTTAAAAAAAGTAATTATTCCTTTTTCATTGCAAAATACATTTTCAGGTTTATTTCACTTTACTTTAACGCTGAAGTAAATTATAAAAACATTTTAAATGGATTTAATCATTATCATTTTGCTTCTCGATATTCTAACATCTGCGTTTCAATGAACTTACATTGTATATCAAGATTTACGATAATTATTTTTTTTTATCATATTCGATAAAAATTTAAAGCTAATCTATTTATTTACAAGATTTAAGAGTATATATTCCCCAGCGCAGTTTATAAAATTTAAAGTTAATCTTTTTATTAACAAGAGTTATTACCTACTTACACCATTATATTCAGACAATAAATTTAAGGCAAATGTAGATATGCCAGCAGTATTATAAATATATTGTAACGTTTTGTTTTGTAGATGATTCTGTAGGGTTACTAAGGGTATTTTCACGATAGAGTTCTTATCATTTTATTCGCCAATAATTTAAATTCTCTCTCATTGCATTTCTATGTAACGGCTAATTTTGGCGATTGTTTGGATTCTCAAATTGACTTTGATGCCATAGGATTTTGCCGTGGAATTATATGTAAGTGGGGCATTCTGCTCCCGCCTATGCACTATATAACATCTCTTTTGTTTGGCGGGCCACCCCATCAATATGTCTTGTCATGAAGTTCAATAAAATTACATCTTTACCTTTACAATCTGTTTGCAGTTAATTTGCTGGGATTGGAGCCCACAAAAATGAGTTCTGTGAAGCGAAGCAATGTATTGTCACAACATTCACCCGCCAAAATTATAATTTAAAATGTGTGGAGATTTCTCCCTCATAGGCGATTTACACCAAACTCTAAACAACACCAACTTATATCGGGGACTAACTGAATCTGAAGTTTTATGAAAATCCTTGCATTAGGTCTTAAGATAGAGCTATTGCGGAAATCGTGAATAATGCAGCATAGCAGCGCTACCTGTTAGGCGATTTACACCAAAAAGTAATCAGCACCAATTTATATCAGGGACTAACTGAATCCAAAGTTTTATTAAATTCCGTTCATTAGTTTTTGAGAGAGAGCGCCCTTAAAATTTGTGTCACATACATGCAGACAGACAGACTCACAGAAGACATTTTATGAAAATATGTTTTTCGGAATCTCTGCCCCTAAAACTTGTAAATTCGTCAAAACTGGAATTCGAAAATTTTCTCGAATCCAACACTTTCTTCTTGTAAAAATAGAAGAACGTAAAAATGATGAGTAAAATAAAAAAATAAATTATAAAATAAGTATAAGCTCTGTAGAGTTTTATTTAGTCTGCACAATATTTTCAAAGATGGCTAAAATAGATTAATTTTAACACAGTTATTCTAATTGGTAAATTGGTTTTTCGCCTCTTTGGGAAATTACAACTCGTGACTAAAAGTAATTTTGTAGCTGTTTCCCATCGTTATGTAAAACTAAATTTCAAATTTCACTACATAAAGATACATTCTGAATGTAAATGAATTATTAATATAGGGTAATATATTCCAGAGTTATTTGTGAATGCATACACGCACCCATAAAAGAACATATTCCTAAAATTATTGTAGACTAAATTTTGGTATTAATGTATGGACGTTTTTTCAGTGTCGCTATGATTTTTTCATGTTGGAAAAAGTTGTTTTCAAAAGTCTGAATTAAAAGGAAAAATAAATACATGGTTAGCATAATTAAATTGTGGCTAAAGCAGCAGTAATCTACTATCCTTGGTAACATATTTCGATTATTTTTGACATCTTCAAATAATAATAATAATAATAACCTGCATTAGTTTTAATACTGTAACTATTGCAAATGTAAGTAACGTACTAAATAAGTAAATTAAGGAAAACTACCCATCATGCAGATATGCATGTTAATTTTATGTACAAGAATTTAAAAAAATAATTAATGTGCTTCTAACGAGCTTTTTCATTAAATTACTTTTAAAATCTTTCATACATGTAATTTTTAAAAAATTGTAATGGTGTTCTATACTATCTCAAAATTTTAGTTTGTCTTCGAGTAGTTTCAATACTTCCACCCAGGGTGAGGTTAGGCTCCACCTACCTCATTCCCGACCGGCCTTGGGGTGTTTGCTCACTGCACCCCGGCTATTTATACCCGTTTCTTCCCGTTTTTGGTTCATTCGACCGGCGGTGCTCAGGCATCCCAGTCACGAAATTTATGTCCCAGTTTTGTAGTTAATTTTAAAGTTCTCTGTTTATTTTTTAGCTTTCAATTTTAATTTTAATTTGTCCCCATTTTCGAACACTGTCAATGCCAAAATGCAATTTACAATAGTGGTGTTCTCTCGATGTCTAGTACCACAAAGCCTTTTTCAAGGCTAAACGGTTTGTGCGAAAGGCGGGAGACCCGCAACTTGTGATACGCACTAGGCTTGACATCTAAATTAGTGAGCTATATGGGCCCCCCCTTTTTTTATAAGTTCTTAGAAAGAATAATTAGGCTTGGCTACCTTATGTTATAATTTTTCTGTGCTCGTTGGTACCCTACTGCCTTTACATTCTCCGATATTTTTTACCTACGCCAGTCGGTGAAATGACATCGAAGCCAAATGACAACCAAATTTATTTGGATGCCTTATGCACTCTTATTCTGGAGGTTATATTTAACCTTGTGCTTCCAACTCTGGAATGGCACTCCACCAGAGCTTCCAAATACCTTTAGGCAGTGTTGCCAGATTGGGGACTTTTTTGTCCCCAGATTGTTGATTGTCACAAATTTTTTGAAATAGAAATATTCGGTCTATTTAAAAATAGATTAAAAATTCTGAAAAATAAGGCGAATTATACTATTTTTAATAAAATAATTTGAATTAAAAAAGTCCCCAATCTGGCAACACTGCCTGTAGGTCGTGCATTGTTTCGAAATTCATCCTTAGTTCTTTTTCATATTTAGTTGGAAGTTACGCGCGGCAGCGTTTCACGCCGCGTTGGCACTCCTTAAGCACCGCGATGTCATGTCATACATTTAAAACTATTTCGTGTTAAAAAAAATAGAGATTTTACATTAAATAACGATAATAATTACATCAACTTTGATTTTCATCTTAAATTTTTGCTTCATTTTTCTAATCGATGTAAAAACGAGTTAAACTCAGTCATAATATTCAATAAAATCAAAATTTTTTGTTATTCTATTGTACATCAGCTGCTTGAGAATTGCCTGTTACTGCATCGCTGCATGAACAATCGATGTACAGTAGAACTATGAAAAATCGAGAAAAATAGCTACTACAGCGTCTCCTTCCGGTGGAATATTTCCAAATTCATGTGTGACCTACTGAGCGTAGCTAAAAACATGCACATGAAATTTGGTTCAATTCTATGCATAACTTCATACACTTTTCAATGGTACAATAATGAAAATGACACAAAAATCGCTATTACAGCACCCCTTCCGGTATTTTATTATAATATTTCCAAATTCAATGAGGATCTATTGGCCATAGCTAAAAACTTACACAAAACATTTGGTTGAATTCTATGCATAACTCCATACACTTTTCGATTATACAAAGCGGACACCCGGACAGACAGACTTTTTGTATAAACATATTTTTCGGGATCTGTGATCCCTAAAGCATGTAAAACATGTAACTCGAAAATCAGAAGTCGAAAAAAATTTCGATTACAATACTTTCTTCTTTAGTCAGAAGAAAGTAAAAATTAGATACAAACTCATTCAAATTCTTTATATATGACTTATTAAATAAAGTTTAAATGGTATAACCCTTTGAGTAGGAAGCAAGTTACAGCCTACTTCAAGAACGTTTCTTTTAGACCAAGAGCCGGCAACACAGACAATCACTTCATCGAGTTCACGGATGAAATTCTAGGATTAGTTAAATTTTGATTCGCATATTTAAACGCAATCGGTCTGCCAAGTTATATCTTGGTGGAAAACACCGGAAAACCCGATTTTAGCGGCTGACTCGTAGGTTTACCATTGTGTTTTCCTGCTCTCAGTTCTCCATGCTTTCATAACTTTTGGTGCAGGAAAACATAATGGTAAACCTACGAGTCAGCAACTAAATCGGGTTTTCAGGTGTTTTCCACCAAGATATGACTTGGCAGACCGGTTGAGTTTAAATATGCGAATCAAGATTTAACCAATCTTAGAATTTCATCCATGAACTCGATGAGGTGATTGTTTGTGCTGCTGACTCCCGGTCTATTTGTGATATAAGTATTTTTTTAAATCTTAGAATTCAGATAGGCAGACAATAATCTCGTAAAAAATAAACATTATAATACCCGATTAATGAAGGATAAAATATTTAAAAAAGAATGTGTTTATTCTCCAGAAAATGCTCAAAAGTATCTACTGTCGCCAGAGCCGAAACTAAGGGGGGGGGGCGGGGTAGAGGGGGCATGTGCTCCGGGCGCCAGAGGCAACGGGCGCCAAATGAAAGATTATACCTTTGGAATCGATCATTTTCTTGTGATGGACTGATGGCTTTCATTATTATGAAACAGCCATTATAAATGAAGTGTTAGGTGAAGATGAAAGAGCAGTCGTAAAAAGTTTGAACTCTGATTTTCTGGTCAGAATAGGGGGAAAAATGGCCGTAATTTAAAAAAAAAAAATTATGGCCATTTTTTTCCCCCATTCTCACCAGAAAATCAGAATTCAAACTTTTTACGACTGCTCTTTCATCTTCACCTAACACTTCATTTATAATGGCTGTTTCATAATAATGAAAGCCATCAGTCCATCAGAAGAAAATGACTCGGTTAAAGCGGAAACTCGGTTGAGCGCGACTCGGATAATCGGAACTCTACTGTATAAGCAAACACTCTAAATAGCCGGTAATACATGCGAATACTTTTATGTGAACGAACTATAATTGCAACAAACGTCACATTTAATTCTTGTAGTTCAATATTACATATTTTATGATTACATATTTTGAATTTAAAAATAAGTCGGCCATTAAAAAATTAGTAAAATTCTCTTTGTAAATATACTTTGAGGATGAAAGGGGGGGGGGAGGGGGGCGCCAAAATTCATGTTTGTCCCGGGCGCAAAAAAGGCTAGTTTCGGCCCTGACTGTAGCTTATGGAGCATGCTCTTCCCTTTGTCAATTGAAGAAAAGAGGATTTACACAAGCAAATATACATTAGAATATCTCTCTTTTTAATTATTTTATATAGAAAATGCATTTATCATTGAGTTAAAAAAAAGTGTTTCATATTGTTACTATATTGTCGTATAAGAAAAATGCTTTAATGAATATAGATACTCGATCGTTCTACATTTTATGAACAAAGATTGAATAAGGAGTCTCCAAAATAAGCAATGCAATAAACATGCTGAAAGCCAGGAGAAAGTTTTAAGCTTCCTACTTTCAGGAATTAAGCTTTTGTCTCATAAGGATTAGACTAATCGATGAAATCGACTTACGCAAAAGCTATCGTAAATTTTTCCTTAAGTAAGCTGTCATGCTTTCTGAAAAATTAACTTATTTTGTAAGAGAAGTAAATTACAAACTTTTTGGTTGTTAGTCAGGGGTATTAATGGATGAAGAAATGTTTAATCTAAATTTAAGGTAATACATACGAATATCTTCAAAGACTAGCTTTTTAATTATTTGATGTAAAAAACATATTTGTCATTGAATTAAAAAAAGTGTTTCATAACATTACTTTATTGTCGTAAAAGAAAAATGACAACAAATATAGGAAATCTGTCATTCTACATTTTATGAACAAAGACTGAAATAAAAGCTTACGTTTCCAAAATAAGCAATGTAATAAACATGTTGAAAGCGAGGATGAAGTTTCGAGCTCTCCACTTTCAGGAATTATGCTTTTGTCTCATAAGGATTAGACTAATCGTGAAATAAACTTATGCCAAAACTACCGTAAATTCTTCTGTAAGTAAGCTGCCGCCCTTTCTGTAAAATTAACTTATTTTCTAAGAATAGAAAAAAAGTTAATTATGAATAGGTATTAATAACGAGTATTAATGCACGAAGAATTATTTAAACTTTAGGTGATATATTTTTAGTCTTCGGAGGCTTAAATTGAATGCTTTAAGCAAGAGTCGGGTGGGTTTATTTAACTAAGTTTCTAGATGATTTTTGTTTCAGCGAAAACTAGTCTGTAAATAAAATATGACGATTGTAACAAAATGTTTACAGTAATAAATATTATGGTATGGTATGTTACAGAATCGTGGCGAATTGTGCATATTTTTTACCGTGGATGCATCTTTTAATTTTAAGCTATGAGGTATTCGCTACGGCTTTTGCCGGCATGACCTCAAATATCACAAAATGGCGTTATTTCCTTGGAACAACCTTCCTTTACGAGGAAAAAAGGCAAAACCTCTACATGTACCAATTTTTGTAATTTCTTCCCTTTTCATTTAAAATGTTTTCAGAAATCCATGCATATTTTTAATGGATTCGTATATGAACTAAATAAGATCTTGTAATGGCCTTTTCCTCTGTTTCTACTTCAACATTTAAAAAATCATTCGATCATCATAAAGTTTAAATTGTATTAGGGTGTAATAACATCGCTATGATAAATGCACTGGTAAAAATTTCTATAAAAACAGCCAACCCCCCCCCCCCCCCCCGAGACACGCTGTAAATTTACACTAGTTCTGGGTTAAATGCATCCGATTGAGTTTCTCGTTTGTCATTTTACAGACATTTCCTCTTTCTTACATCACATTCCTTGTAGGGTTTGCCATGTCTTTATGCAAAGATATTTTTATTTTTGTTATAACAAGTAATTCAAAATACATTTTAAAAATCGTTTACAATTTTATTAGAAATATTAAAGAAGAAAATTTGGTTTAAAAATTATTTTATTAAAATAATTGTCGAAAAATTTTAACTTTTTTCTGCATTCGGCTTATAAATGGGTCCATTTAACTAATTTTAGTCTGCTGAATTAGTGGAATAATCAGATTCTCTCAATCACGTCCCATTTATTAGGTACAGGGCAGTTACGTAAAGACAAAAGTGAAATATTTAACAAAAATTTACCGCTTGAAATGCAAACAAAATCTATTTTTATCAGTAAAAATGTCTTCTTGATTACTTAACAAAAACTGTGAACCAATACGAGGATGAAACTGTTGTACAATAAGCCATAAAGTTCATATTAACAATGTTATTTTTAAAAGTGTGAAGAAATCTTCCTCGATGATAGTGTTTTACATTTTTAAGAGTCGGATCATGCTCCCTAATCAAAATCCATCAGTAGTCGCCCATCATTGCAGGCTCTCAGCGCCCTTGATAACGATTTTTCATAGTAAGAATGTCTTGGTGAAAACATTCATCCTGTTCGTCACTCACCGCTCCCAAATTTTCCGGAAAAAAGTCTTGGTAGGAGAGCAAAAAATGAATGTTTAGTGACATTTTACAACTCATATTCTTGTAAAAGGTATATATAAATATTATATAGGTATATTATATAATATTATATAAGTCTGTCAGACATACATTCAATAAATACACCAATCCAATTGGAGTGAAAAATTAGCCACAGCTAATAGTTAGAGTTAGCCACAGTTAGAGCAACAGCCTAGTACGCTGTGGTCTCAGGTATATACCTTTAACAGCTGAATGCAGGCATTATTTATGTGTGTATGTGTGTTTTAATATATTGTAGTATGTTTGTTTTAACATATTCTTGTAGCTGTCCAGTAGACCAGTCACTATAGAAAGATATCCATTGCCATTTTTATTACCCTAAAAACTGAGAACAATGTCTCTGAAAAACGTCCAAGCAGCTAACTCCAGATTCATCAACTTAGCATGGAACGACGAGTCTTTCGACAATTTTCTGATTTGTGGCCAACTAAATATATCCTCTATCACCTTTATTTTTTTTAAAGTGACATTTCACAACTCATATTCTTGTAAAAGGTACATATAAATATTATATAATATTATATAGGTCTGTATAGGTACATACAGACATACATACAATAAATACAACAATCCAATTGGAGCTTAAAATTAGCCACAGCTAATAGTTAGAGTTAGCCACGGTTAGAGCAACAGTCTAGTACGCTGTGGTCTCAGGTTCTATTCCTGGCTCTGGGTAAATTTCCACTCCATTTGGGTTTATTGTGTTTATTGTATGTATGTCACATCTGTATAATATTTATATATACCTTTAACAGCTGAATGCAGGCATTATTTATGTGTGTATGTGTGTTTTAATATATTCTTGTAGTTGTCCAGTAGACCAGTCACTATAGCAGGATATCCATTGCCATTTTTATTACCCCCCCCCCCCCACCCAAAAAAAAACCAAAACAAAACAAAAACTGAGAACAATGTCTCTGAAAAACGTCCAAGCAGCTAACTACAGATTCGTCAACTTAGCATGGAACGATGAGTCTTTCGACAATTTTCTGATTTGTGGCCAAACAAATATATCCTCTATCACCTTTATTTCACTTAATTTGGGAAACTGTTAACGCAAATTCTTAAAGCTGTGGACATTTTTATCAAGAGCTTTCAGAAAGGTTTTCATCAAACCCATGTTTAAATGAAGGGGCAGCAAAAGGATTTTACTCTGCTCAACAAATGGCATATTTCTGACATTTTTTTCTCCAGGAATGTATCATTCCTTCACAGGCCACTGTTTGTCTTTGAAGTGGCTCTTTTTAACTCGGCTGTCCCATAGGCAAACACACAAAAAAAACCCAGCAGAATTTTGTAAACCCACTCTGTAAACCTAATAGCATTACCACTACTTTTAAATCACAGCAAATCTGCCACCCATTATGTTTGTACTTCATTGCCGTCAGCAGTAGAATAATATTTTCGTAAGTTCAATTCACGCTCACTACACGAGCCAAAGGTACTGATGGTAGTTTGTTGCCATTATACATAAGCACTGCTTTGAGTCTAGCTTTCGAGGAATCTATAAAAAGTCTCTATTCGTTGGAAACATACTAAATACCCAACTCTGTCCTTAAACCATTTACACCAGTACACACACACTGTTTTTTTCATTTAAAAAAATAAACTTAAAGATGTATGTCTTTTTCTATAAACTGAAATATATGTACCTTCAATTAATAGATTCCATTGTTGCAACCTAGATCTTAAGAATTGTGAGTGTTGTTTAAAAAGTTTTAAGTCACGTACTAAATCGTTCATTTCCTTCTGTTGTATGAGGTGAAGCGGTCTCTCATGTGATTCTGGAATAAACTTTGCACAGGTTGTGCAGATTAAGACTCACTTTCCTGTGATTATGATCCTTATTAGTGTTTTTCATGAAAGTCTCACGATCAGGTAACCCTTCCCCGTGAGGAACAGGTTTCAGTGCTGAAGGCACTTCGGGATAATTGATGCTACGCTTATTTTTACTTAAATATCCAGTAATATTTTACTTTATTTAAGAATGTATCCGAGTAAAGGAACCTGCATCGTCATTCATTTCCTTATTATTTGACCACAAAATGTAAATTATAATTTACATTCCACCATGTATGTAAAAATTAAAATCTAAAATTTTGTAAAATCCTTACCTGATAGAAAATTTCATATAGCAGATTCGAAATGTCCATGCAAAAATACATAAAAAAATGTTTATTATAAATCAGATACAAAATGACTGATGACTAGTGAAATCAGAATACTTTAGAAAGTGAAAATTCATCTTTGTGTAGTTAGCGGGGATTTTCTTATCGGCAATTACTTTGCAGTGTCCACCAATGTATAATACTGTAATCCAGCATTGTATCTTATATGAAAAAATGGGAAAAACTTCTCTTAACTCCCATTGTTTTTGTTGTATCTGTAAGTCCTATTAAGTGGATTTTCCATATTTGGTTCACATCTGGACTTCTTTTGTTTAGTGTATTTTTATTGTTTTTTACTTGTCCACCAATGTATAATACTGCATTATAAGGGTTTCCCCCCCCCCCCCCCATTCAAAATCTGTAATGTACATAAGATTGTATAATGATAAGTCCAGCACGCCTGGGATATAACTGGGCTGCCACTTGTAACATTTTTGTATAATTTTGTAAGTTTTAATATATAGGGGTCTTATTCAACGAAGGTATTTCCGGGCAATTGGTAGGCCTCCCCGCCTGGTCTGAAACTGAAACTGTTTCATTCGCCATGTGCATGAAGTTTGGCAATTCAAAAAGCAAATAAAAAATAAATTAAAAGTATCTCCCCGCTGAATCATAAGACATTCTTTGCGTGCAATAGTAACAGATCCTATAAGCACTGCCAGAAAGATGTCCGTCTTCAATACAGAAAATTCGAGATCAACTCCCTCGCCGGCTAGAAATAAATATTGTAAAAATAAATGCTACAACAATTCAAATTTACTCGAAAACTTTAAATTATCCGATGTCAAAAAATTCACTAATTTCGAAAATTAAATTAAATTAGTATCATTAAAAATAAATAAACTAAATAAATTTACAGAGTGTTGTGTATTATTTCATAGTGTCTACTGTAAATTTACCGAATAAATTCTTTGTTACTTAACAGAATTTCTTTTATTCTTATATTACCTCTGTAATTTTACATAAGGCTTAAGATAATGGATTACCAATAGATTTTCTGTAATTTCACAGAACTTTTTTTAACTGTGTGGCAATGTTTCATTGATATTCATTGACTATTTATTTTAATATATTCACATGCAAGATTTCAAAAAAATTATAATTCATTGTTAGTTACCATTAGAACACATGCAGAATTTGAAGTTCTATATATTGTTACTTGCTTAAGGTTCTCGCAAAAACGTACATTTTCTGCATTAAATTTTCTGAAAAGAAATTGCAAATTAAGGGTATATATTTTTTCTACTGCTTTTAATTTATATAAGTCATGCCGGTATATTCCCAGATTGTGAAAAATATTTATTAAAATTGCACTAAATATTAGACTGAATTAAATGAAATTCCGCCACAGTTGAAAACTGTTTATGAATTTGGTTTGTCCGTCTGACTTTCCGTACTCTAACTCTAGTAAAAATACCCGTGTTTCCATATAATTTATATTTATTATTTATGTTTACTATAGAATGTTTGATACTAAAAATTAAGTGTGTAGCCTTTATAATTCGTTTACAGGGACACACAAAATAATTCCGTTACATTACGGTCTATGTAGAATAATCATTTTCGCTGCAGCTTAATGATATTACAATACTTCAAACATAATGAAATCGATATGCATCACTGAGATGAGCAAAAACATGACTTTTAAGAAGTATAAAAGAAATAGCATTTATAATTCGTTTACAGGGACACGTGAAAGAATTTCATTACATTGGGACTTAAGGGGAAAAATCGTTTGCGATCCATTTCAATGATGTTATGGTATTTCAAACGTGGAATTAAATTAAATTAAAAAGATTACTGAGGTGCACTACAACATGCTTTCTATAGATTATGGATCGCGTAGGATTTATCATTCATTAACAGATACTTAACGAATGAATTTGGTTTCAGAACGGACTATGATCGATTTCATGCATGAAAAAATGAAAATTTCTTAATAATATTCTGTTAGTAGTGTAAAGCAGACCTGTCCAATTTTTCAATAAGCGTTGGCGCATCTCATCTATTGGCAAACATTAAATGGCGACATTGTTGACATATCGGGAGACATACAACTGTATTACATCACTAATAGTAGAGGGTGGGTGTGGGGGGAGCAGGGTTTATTGTTTGGCCTCATTTTGTATTCAGAAATTCCGAAAGGAGATTCTTTTTCTTTGACCCAGTAACTACCGAAACTATAAGACAGTGGTGTAAATTTCCAACAGGCCAAAAATGCCCGGACCAGGATTTGAACCAGGGATCTCTTGGTTGAAGCCGCCAATGCTCTACCATCTGAGCTACGCCCGACGAATCCTTTTCATTAATTGAATGCGGTTCTGTTACCTGCGTGTGAAGATATTATTATAACTCACACATTTAAAACTAAAAGTTTGACCGGTGATGTAAAAGTGGAGTACGTTGGGATGTCTCACAGAACCCATTTTGTTTTGAACTCTCATCCCATTGACTGCGAACAGATTTAGCAAAGTAAAGATAAAGATTTTATTGAAGAAATGTTGACATAATATACTGATGGGGTGGGCCGCTTAGAAAAAGTGCGACTTTACACAGTCAGAGTATCAGCCCGAATGATGCACTTACATATCGAATACACGCCACATCCACTGGAATACCAAGCCAATATGAGAGTTACGCAAACGCCAAATTATCCGTTGCATAGAAAAACAATGGGAGAGAATTTAAATTATTGGCGAATAAACTGATAAAGACAAAATCGTGAAAATAACTTCAAGCAACCCTACCAAAACATTAACAATACGTAAAATTTATTTATATTATACATGTCAAATATAATTTTATGATTAAATTTATTGCCTGAGTTAAAATGCAAGAAATGGATAACATCCCCTTGTTAATAAAAATGATAGCTTTCTTTTATAAACAAAGCAAAGGAAAATTACCCACATAAATATTGTAACTAAAATAGATTAGTATTAATTTAATATTGAAATGACAGAAATGTAATTATCGTAAATCAAGTATAATTTAAGCTGTTGACTTGCAGATATAAAATAGCGAAATCAAAATGATAATGAATCATTTCGTTAAAAAGATATGTTTATTATTTAATGTTTTACTTTCGCATGAAAGAGACGAGAAATAAGCCTGAAATTACTTTTTAACAAATACAGTTATGACTGACTGAATACATGGAAAGAAAAAGAAAACATTAATTTAAAAAGAATAAAAAGACAATATATGATGATTGCATCATCATATATTATCACCCCCCCCCAGCAAGCAAAAAATGCTGACTCTCGGCATGGCTTGATTCCAAAAATAACATAAAAATATATTCAAAAACACTGTACTAAATCAATATATACGGTACTTAAGTTACAAACATTTTCCTCATTATTATTTTTTTTTTTGAAAAATAAGTAATTAGAAGCTTCTTGAAAAAAATAATGCACAGATCTGAATGTTAATAATAAAGTCTATATCACGTGATAAAATTGATTGTTGATCGATCGAAACTTTCAAAAGTTTCTTATTGTTCTTTTTAAACAGTCGATTATTTTCAATATGAATATTCTTTCTGATATCAAATAATCAGATCTACTAAAAAAAGTCATTTGTCCTTAACAAGTACTGTGTACTTATTTGTGAACTTCTGAATAGGACATAAACAAATCTTTGTTTGTTTGTTACAAGGGGTGATCAAATGAAAAGGTACGAAACGACATGGTGGGTACAAATGTAGACTTTATTCAAAATATTCACCATAGGCCTGAGCACAACGATCCCACTGATGAACAAGCCGCAGGATTCCTTGTTCCCAGAATTCCTGTGGCCGTGAAGAGACCCAATCCTTCACAGTGTCCTTGAGTACGTCGTCCGAGTTGAAGGGCTTTACTTTCAGGTGTTTCTTCAGTGGACCAAACACATGGAAATCGCAGGCGACATGTTCGGACTGTAGGGCGGATGGTCCAACGTCTCCCACTTGAACTGGTCTCGGGTCATCACCCAGACTCTCACGGCCTGCACGAAAATGGGCACTCCATTTTCTGACAGACTTGTCAGAGACACATTTCTCCCCGTAAATTGTCGCCATCCGGCGATGAATAGCTGCCGGTTTCTCACCTTCCGGTGTCAGAAATCGGATAACACCTCTCTGCTCCTCAAGCGTCGAATTTTGCAACGCGAACGCCATTCTGTCCGCATACGGACTGCCGCATCATTTGGACGCCGCTTTTGATAAGAGCTTCTGCTCTCTACTGCGCTTGCGGGCACCCGCGCATGCTCCGATCCCAGTCAGAGACTCCAATCGCATCCCGAGATGTCTCGCTACGTCCTCCCATGGCGGAATATGCAAATATTTAACTGTTACGTTTTTACGTCGTTTCGTACCTTTTCATTTGATCACCCCTTGTATAATTGTTGCTAGCATAAACAAACATTTTTTTAATATGTATTCTAATACTTGACATTTACAAAATATAATATATGTATGCATACAATGAAATATTAAACACAAAATTATATACAAAAAGTGCGAAAAATAAATGTAATATTCGTGCAATTCGCACAGGAGAGTTAGAAAAATTATGCACATGCGACATCGAAGAAAAATATATATCTCCCCTTAAACTTGTAATAAATAATTATAAGGAATATGACCGCAGCTTATGGCTTTGGTCCTAAACGGGACAGGGTGTAAAAGGGAGGAGGACCCACAGACATTAATAATTAATACAGTCAAACCTGTCTATCTCGAATCTCTCGGGAGTAAAAAAAAAATTCGAGGTATACAGGTTTTATATAAACAGACTAAGAAAATTTCTTTACACTAAATACAAAACACTGAAGGTTAAAAATAGTAAGTTTTATTTACATACCTTACGAAAAGTAATCCGTTAGGAGTTTTTGTTGCAAAACTTTTTTAGATTGGACAATTTTTTGCAGTTTTACAACAGCAGAGAAACAATCCTGATCAATATTGTCCTGGGATTCAAGAAAAATTCTCAATGTTTCAATGGCTTTTTCTGCTTCTTTTGGTGTAACAACTCTTTCTATATTGATATTGTCCTCATTATCATTTTCCTCTTCATCATCAGAAATCCCTCGAACATTTTCTAAAACTTCGGAATCAGTTAATAATGTTCCGCTCGTTACCAGTGATTCATCTACGTTTACAAAATCTTTAAATGAACTGTCAAAATTTAGTTCATCTCTGATAATCCTCCATTCCTTGGAGTTTTCATCAATTTCCTCTGACGGCTTTTCTTCTTTTTCTTCTAGCTGATGTTCTCCGACAGTGCATGGTTGCTCAAATCCAGCCTTTTTAAAACAATTCTTTATAGTTTTTTCTGTGACACATCTCCAAGCATAGTCTATCATCCTCATAGCATCCAAAACAGTTATGCTTGGAACTTTTTCACCCTCTTCAATTGCATTGATGAGTTTTCGAACGAGTTCTTTTCCGTATTCAACTTTAAAACTCCGAATAATCCCTTGATCTAACGGTTGAAGTTTTGAAGTTGTATTCGGGGGTAGAAATTTTACCGTAACGTTCTTTGTTGAAGGAAGATTCTTATGAGAGCTGCAGTTATCGATGAAGAGCAGAATTTTTCTGTTTTTCAAGCCCATCGATTTATCGACTTTCTTTAACAACTCTCCAAAAATTTCGCTGGTCATCCAAGATTTTCTGTTTGCTTTATAGAGAATCGGAAATGATTTTACTTTTGCAAAACATCTTGGCTTTGCTGAACGGCCAATCATTACTGGCGGAAGTTTTTCACTGCCATTTCGATTAGCAGCTAGAAGTACAGTTAGTCTTATCTTACTTTGCTTGCCTCCTTTGCATTCATCTCCTTTAAAAATTGCTTCTGCTCTCGAAGCTGGTAGACGGGAGGTGCTGGGTTCGATCCCAATCGCGCCCGTCGGCCTAATCGTTCGGAGTTTTCGTGGTTTTCTTCGAATCTTGGTTCACCAAGCGTTAATACGGGTTAGGTTCCCTTAGAAAGACCTCCACGGAAGGCACTCCCCCCCCCCCCCTTAGTGCCTATATCCCACGTGCTGATAATTGGCCGACATAAATACAACCAACCAACCAACCTTTAAAAATTGCTGTTTTGTTCGGCAAACATTGGAAAAAAAGGCCGGTTTCATCAGCATTAAAAATATCAGTTGGATCATATCCTTACAACAAAGATGGAAGTGTTTTAAGCCAATCTTCGATAACACTTGTTGGTACAGACGCTTTCTCCACAAAGTTTTCTGAATACAATGCCATGTCTCATTTTGAAGCTTTCAAGCCAGCTATTACTTGCTTTGAAGTCGCTAAGTCTCAGTTCTTTTGCAAAATCTTCAGCTTTTTTCTTAAGCATTATCCCACTGATAGGAACTCCTTCTCCACAGTATTGCTCAAACCATTTTTTAACACATTTGTCCACATCGGGAAAAGTGCAGGCACGGTTCTTTTTCATGGTTTTAGCGCTGTTTTCAAAGTTCTTCTCGATAGAATCTTTATTTTTTATGATGGTGGAAAGAGTACTGGGTGGAATTCCATATTTAACAGCGACCATACTTTTCATCACAGACGGATTTTCCTTCAAAAAAGTCAAAATCTCCATCTTTTTTTCGATTGATAAAACGTTTAATTTTCTTTTTACACCTGACATTTTTAGCTCTAAATTAGTGAAATGTGTTGAAACGATTTTTTACTCGTTACTCATTTGGCTAAATGATTGTAGTAGCCTGCTTTTTCGCTCTCTCCACGCAGCACGAGGAGAGGTTTTTCATTTCGACCAATAGCCTCGCACCGTGCCTTATTTCCCCTTCGTTTCCTTCGGAGCGCTGGCTTTCGGTCACGTGTTATGCAGCCAAATCTGAGCCCTCCAGAACACACAGAATTATTCTCGCACGCAAAATATTTGGCTATGTGTCGTAAAATTTAGCAAAGTTTATTTTTTTTTAATTAATCTTCTGATCATTCGAGTTGCCAAGGTATTTTCATGATTCCTTGAATATCTTCTAAAGGATCAAAAACTAAGAACGAGTTACCTTTTCGGAGAAAAAAGAATAGGGTCCCACACATCTTTTCTCCAACCCCTACTCCCCCTCCCCCCCTCAACTCCCTGCAGCGTAGAATCTATCTTATAATTCCCGTGCTGTCCCTGAGCATTCCCTGCGGTGTGGAGAGTGGCATATGTCCCCTAGGAATTTTACGGAAATGAGGACTAGCGAGTTACAAACGTTTATTGATGCTCCGGTGGGATTGTTTGTTATTCATAAAAAAGATCGGATCTCGAATTGAAAAGTGGGGTTTCTTCCGAAAATTCGAGATAGGCAGGTTTGGGGAAAAAATAATGTGGGATAAGTTTGAAAAATACGTTGATTTTTGAATGAAAATGCAGGGAAATTTGAAAATTTCGACATATACAGGTTTTCGAGATAGGCAGGTTTCGAGATAGACAGGTTTGACTGTATCTGCAAATCCCCCGCTCCGCACAAAATCAGAGAATCCTCTGACAAGTTGGAGCCACCTGGACTTCAAAACAAAAATTCTCATAAGGGAAGTTGGCGAACCAACTTCCAAAGTGTATATGTGCTCTCAATACAATGAAATGCAGACCCCATGTGGGCATTTAATTTTGAACGGGTCTCATTTCAGCAAGGGCGAATGGAAAAATAAAACAAAAGATAAAATAAATCAAAGTTTTTTCTAAAAAAAATGTAATAATGTGTAAAAGACATAAATCTAGAGTATTGAGAGCGAAAAGTGTCATAGTCGAGAATAGCTATATTCTTGTATTTTTTTACTTAATCCATATATTTTTTTAAACAATCAATTCCATAAGATGTAAACTATTTTATCTGTTAATTATCCTTCATGTTTATAAATAGTAAACTACTGCTAGCCAAAACGAAACTTAAATTAACAAGTATCAAAGTTACCATTTAAAATACTAATTAAAATAAAATTTAAGCTGCAAATATTTTTTTTTTTTAGAACTTAATCTCAAACCTTCTCTGCATGGAGCATCTGTGCATATAAAAAAACACATGACACATGGAACCAGCCACATGACAACAAAAGGAGAAAGAGAAATAAAATGTGTTCACAGACATAGAAGTAAAACAATGCAAAGATACTACATACAAAAGAAACATGAACGAGCAGGGCTAGTGATATATTTATTTCCTAGGACGTAAATTATAGGGATGGGGTTGATTAAGGATGTAATTGTTGTTATTAGAAGGACTGTTATTATTATTACCATAGCTTAAATCAAATAAGTGACCATTGCGAGGTGGGGCCAGCAGTAACCTGTCAATATGAACTCTGAATATGGAATTGTTGTGATGCGAGTTTACTTGTTTGATGGAAAATGAAACAGGTGAATGTTTCTTTACAATTGTGTATGGTCCTGTGTACTTTGGCTTAAATTTATCCACCGATTTCAAATATACAATGTCTTTTTCGCATATAGGTCTTAACTTTGCTGTTCGTTGATGATATTGATTTCTTTTAATTTGTGAAGATGTATGTTTTCATATGCTTTTATGTAAATAACCTTTAAATCATCCAAAAGTTTATGGATTTCAAAACATTGATTTAAAATTGGTTGATTAGCATATAAATCATAAGTGTAAAAAATTAAGGACAATTCACGTCCAAAGTGTAACAAATTTGGCGAAAAGGCAGTGGAAGAATGTTTTGATCCGTTATATAAATTTTTGTGAATAGCAATAGAATTTTCAAATGTATGACCTTCTTGCATTAACATATTAATAGAATACTTAATAGAAGTATTAATACGCTCTGAAATCGCATTACAAGCGGGATGCCCTACCGAATAGTGGCTGATTTCAATACCTAAAGTATCATTAATTAATTCATAAACATGTGATGTAAACTGTTTTCCTAAATCTGACAAAATTCTGTAAGGTCGACCGAAAGTTGTTATGTAGGAAAATAAACATTTTACAATTTTGGAGCAGTAGTACTGTGTAACGGATATAATTCCATGTGGCGTGAAAAGTGATCAATGACAGTTAAAATAGATTGACTATTTGAAAAAGGGCCAACTAAATCCATTGAAATAGTATCGCCAGGGAATTTAGGTGTATAAGTAGTTTGGAGAGGTGCATTAGGTGTCCTGTGATGTTTAGCTTGTAAACATTTGACACATGATGAAACAAAATTTAATGTATCCCTGTACATGCCTTTCCAACAGTAACGGGATGAAAGAAAATCATATGTTTTACGCAGTCCAAAATGAGAGAAATGTGAAATAGTTAACACTTTAGGCTTAAGAGAATTTGGAACGATAATAATGTATGAATAACTATTATTAGCAACATTGTTTTTATTTAACATTAGCACCTTGGAATCCGGATGAATAAAATAAGATGGAAATTTTTCACATGAACCATTCTTTAAAATTTCATTGTATCTAGATAACTGAGGGTCTTTAGATTGTTCCTGTACAAAAGTTTCATTCGAAATTTCTAGAGGAGGGTCTTTTTTCTTAGCATTACCTGTTACTAAACAATTGATAATCTCATGTTGTTTAGCACTCTCATCTACATCATTTTCGATAATGGCCAAAGCCTGATCTACCTCGTGAATAAGTTGAGGGTTAGAATTTAGAGATTCAATATTATCTTCCTTGAAATTGCATCTAGATAAATAATCTGCCAATACATTTTTGGAACCTGGAATATGTTGAAATGTGAACGTGTACTTTGAAAGGTGCATAAGCCATCTAGTTATAATATCAGCAGGGTTAGAAATCTTTTTATATTTTTGCAGAGGTGCACTGTCTGAAAGAACAGCAAATTCACGATTGAAAAGGTAATAATTAAAAGCATTAATAGATTTAACGATAGCCATCAGCTCTAATTTCAAAGCTGGATATCTTCGCTCAGATGGTTTAAGTGATTTAGAAAAATAAGCGACAGGTAGTAATTGATCATTATGTTTTTGAAGAAGAGCATCTGAAATTGCAGTACCTGAGGCATCAGTGTTTACATAAAAAGTCTTATTCCAGTCCGGTAATCTAACCATGGGAGGTTGAAAGAAAATTTTCTGAATATCATTGAATAACTTTTGATGAAAATCAGTCCATTTGAAAGTAGTATTAGGCTTCGTTAAATCAATAAGTGGTTGTATGAGCTCAGAAAAGAATGGAATTAAACTTTTGTAAAAAGTTGCTAAACCAACAAATCCTTTAACTTGTCTTTTAGTAGTTGGAGCAGGAAATGATTTAATTTTCTGAATGTTAGCATTAATAGGGGAAATGGAGTGGTTTTCAATGTGAAAACCATGATAGTCTACTGCCGAATTATGAAATGAACATTTAGATGGTGACAAAGTAAGATTGTACTTCTTTAAAATTTGAAGAATTCTTTCTAATTTTTCACAAGTTTCTTGAAATGAGTTAGAACCAAAAATGAGATCATCCTGGTATACATGTATACCTTCACTTTGCATCTCATCTACTAGCATGTCCATTAAAGTTTGGAAATAAGCGCTGGCATTCTTTAAACCAAAACATAAACGTTTAAATTTAAATGAACCAAACATACTGCAAAAAGTAACCTTTTCTTGATATTCTTTAGGGAGATCAATCTGATGATATGCCTGTTTAAAATCCAAGGATGTAAAGAATTTATATTTCGAAAGATTTGAGATTATAGTCTGGATTTTAGGAAGTGGATATGAAGAGCTTTGAATGATGGTATTTAACATTCTTAGATCAAGCGCAAGTCTATATTTTTGTTTTCCTGACCCATCTGGTTTCTTTTTAACCAAAAGGATGGGACATGCCCACTCTGAACAGCTACGTTTGATAATTCCAGCCTCTACTAATTGATTAATCTGAGATGAAGCTTCTTTCTGGAGAGCCTGGGGAAAAGGAAAAGGTAGAGTTTTTATGGGGAAGTCATTAATAAATTTTAAGTTTGGCTTGAACTTATCAGTATGTCTTAACGTTTTCATACTTTTAGAAAATACAGCATAATGATCTAACAGTAACATTTTTAGCTTTTCTGCCTCTTGTGAGTCAAAATGATTTAATTTAAAATCAGAAGAGGATAGTTCTAATTTCCTCTGTTGGTAATATTTCTTGAGAAGCCTGAATAAAATTAACAAATAATTGAGAGTCCTTTTTAAAATCCTCCTTAATGTTTTCAAAGTCATTAACATTGTCAAGTATTTCATCAACTTGAGTTATGCATCCTATATTTGTGTTTTTGTTCAAATGCACATTTTCTTTAGATATATTTTTAACATAAATATTAAATTCATCAGTTGCATGTTTCTTTACCTTCTTTTCATACTGATGTTTACTATCTTGTAGCTGAATAATTGAGTCAAAAACCAGAATATCTTTAGAAAAAGCATTACTTTGGAACAAATATGGAGTCTCGTGTAACATGTTACTAGTTTTAACGGTGACACATTTGACTTCATCCGGATGCAACATAAGTTTACTTTTTAGAGTTACATCTTCAATAATGTGAGTGTCTACAGAAATATTATGGCATTCCGGTGATGTATCATTTGACTCTATACAAGTAAACGGTATATGTAAGTCATTGAGTTGCATAATTTTATTTGACAAATCTAATGTGATGTTATATCGTTGTAGAAAATCTAGCCCTAGAATGCCATCAAATTAATATGACTCTGGTATATCTACGACATAAAAACAATGCGAGAAAAATTTACGATTGATCTTAAACGAGAAACGTGCTGTAAATTTCAATTCAGAGTTAACCGTTGTCAGTGTAACATTGGAGCCTTGACGTTTATATTTTAAGTTGTGTTTAAGATTTTCAAAACGTTTCACTGAAATTAAAGACGTGCTGCTACCAGTATCTAATAATAAGAAAGCATCTTCCTTGGCAATGGAGGCCTTTACAAGAGGAAGTGCCGGAGGGTCTCTATTGACATTAAATATGTGTTCATGAATTTCACTCTCTGTCTGGGTATCATAACTGTTTGCAATTTTTATCGTAGACTCTGTTTGCGATGCAATCGAGTTAACAATTCTTTTAGAGGATAATTTTGGAAGTGCGTGAAAATGTGTGTGAAAAATGGTTTGTGTATCTGTTGCTGAAATGTCTTGAATTTGTTGAGGTGTAATATTATCAGCGCTATTACACCTCACCTTGAGTTTAAATTACGGTCTCTAAAATTATCGTGTTGTTTAAAATCATTGTTTTGTTGATGAAATCGTCGTGTGCTAGCACGTTGCCACTTAAAACAATTGGTGGCTACATGACCGACCCGAAAACAAAGCTGGCAACGCTCACGGTTATGTCTCTGAAAATTTTGATGTCTGGGGGTGCTTGATAAGTATTACGAGTTTTATCATTTTTCTTTAACTCCTGAGACTTTCTATACTTGTGTTGTCTGACCTCAGGTGATTGTTTATGTTCCTGGGATGATGAAGTAGCGGCAAAACTTAAAGTATTAATTTTCTCGGTCAATTCCGCTAACTGTATTTGAATGTTGTCAGTCACCTGAGAAGAAGAATTACTACTCGTAAGAATGTGATCCTGACGAAAAATATCTTGTAAAGTCTGGGCTCTCTCAATCGCTTTTTCGTAATCCTTAATATTTTTTTCCCGAATTTTAATTTTGATTGCAGAGGGCAAACTATAAAATTGCACTTAATAATAATAATTTGACAAATTTAATATTATCCAAAGCAGTTTTCTCAGAAATATCCGGATATACTTTTGTTACAAACACATTTAAACGGTGCGCAAAGTTCCGAATATTTTCATGGGGCAAGAGGGTTAAAAAGTGTAGTACATTGGGATGTCTCACAGAACCCATTTTGTTTTGAGCTCTCATCCCATTGACTGCGAACAGATTCAGCAAAGTAAAGATAAAGATTTTATTGAAGAAATGTTGACATAATATAATGATGGGGTGGGCCGCTTAGAAAAACATGACTTGACACAGTCCGAGTATCAGGCCGAAAGATACACTTACATATCGAATACACACCACATCCACTGGAATACCAAGCCAATATGAGAGTTACGCAAACGCCAAATTATCCGTTGCATAGAAAAACAATGGGAGAGAATTTAAATTATTGGCGAATAAACTGATAAAGACAAAATCGTGAAAATAACTTCAAGCAACCCTACCAAAACATTAACAATACGTAAAATTTATTTATACTATAGATGCCAAATATAATTTTATGATTAAATGTATTGCCTGATTTAAAATGCAAGAAATGGATAACATACCCTTGTTAATAAAAATGATAGCTTTCTTTTATAAACAAAGCAAAGGAAAATTACCCACATAAATATTGTAACTAAAATAGATTAGTATTAAATTAATATCGAAATGACAGAAATGTAATTATCGTAAATCAAGTATAATTTAAGCTGTTGACTTGCAGATATAAAATAGCGAAATCAAAATGATAATGAATCATTTCGTTAAAAAGACATGTTTATTATTTAATGTTTTACTTCCGCATGAAAGAGACGAGAAATAAGCCTGAAATTACTTTTTAACAAATACAGTTATGACTGACTGAATACATGGAAAGAAAAAGAAAACATTAATTTAAAAAGAATAAAAAGACAATATATGATGATTGCATCATCATACTGCGATTTATTTTGTTGAGCTGATTCAGATATCAGACCAGATGCTTTAATCAATAAGGTTAGCTGGGTGAATTAGATTCCACCAGATTTGTCCGGGATAACTCAAATGGTAGAGCATTGGCGGCGGCTTCAGCCAAGAGATTTCTCGTTTGAATCCTGGTCCGAAAATTTTTCGCCTAGTTGGAAATTTACACCTCATATGATTTATTTACCAATTAGAGTAATTGTGTTAAATTTAATCTAGTGTAAGATAGGGGTCTTTTTTGCTGAAAAACGTCTGCCACCACAAATTTTGAAAGATAAACTTCAATTTATTTAATGGAAAACTTTCTGTTGTTAAATAAGGCAAATTTTTTAATTTAAAAATAGTGATAGCTTGATAGTTAACTTAAGCATGCGCATTTACTTTTGTCGTTGCGTCAACGGAACACCAGTCACCGCCCAATGAATACTGGGCCTACGCGGCGCTGACATAAAAATTACGGCTGACGTAGGCGCAGATTTTTTTTTCAGAGTATATACGTTCCCTTGAGTTTTAATTTTATTAAAATCGAAAAGTTTTCCACGTTTTGTTTTAAAAAATTAAATAAGCTCGCCAAAGACAGCGGCCATTTTGTGTCAGCGCGAAGGCCTTGTAATCAGAGTCGGTGTGCTAGCGGGTAATGGTTCCTAAAACTGGGTAAAATCCTAAAATAATGATGTAAAAAATACTTGTCGGAATATCTGGTATCAATTCGGCTTTTCTGAATAAAAAACGAGGGTCATACTGGTAACCCAGGTAAAGAGTTAACGATATGCAGATGTCATATTATGAACAGATACCGCACACAGCTTGAAATAAGGCCCCATATTGTGCAGAGCTCGATGTGAAAAATAATTGCAGAAGAAACATAAATCATAATAAATATACAATTAATTTTCTTAGAGGAAAACATATCAATTTTTTTTTTCTAGAGAAAAGAGTCGAAAACTAATCTCTGCCTAGAATTAAAAATCATATCGAACACTAGTGTTTTTAAAGAAACATCTTTTAAAATAAATTTTTATTTAAAAAACTCCTAGTAACAGGAATCATTCGAAAGAGCACCATCAAAACCTCCAAAGGACGACATTGCGCAAACAGGCACCATGTTGAACAGCCCTAGTGTACAGTGTTTTATAATCTATGCTTAATGCATGATTTTTTGTTCTTATTTATGAATGCACGATGTTTTAATAAAAAAAAAAAAAAAACATATCTCCTAAACTATACAAGATATTTTCATACAAATTATACTTTCAAGTTCAGAAAGAATAACAAAATTGAAATTTCTTATAAAACATTGACTTTTTTTAATCAATAAATTGGACCAAAAATGAAGCTGTTAAATGATTAAATTTAAAATTTAAATGTTAAATGATTAAAGGATTAGGAATACTGTCTGTCTTCAAATACTCATTCGGATTTTTCTCTTGATTGGAATTATATGCTGTGTTGAAATTATTTTAAAATTAATTCTAAAATATAGAGATTTTAATCTGAAATTTAAGGAATATAATTATTTTATGTAGACATTTGGGATTTTCCCAAGAGATATCCGCTTTCGATGCAATCTTTTAACCTTATTCATAAAAGTTTTAAAAATCCACTTAATTACTGAAGAAGATTTTTGGAAAATTTCCATTAATACGCGATCTTTGTGCTATGCAGAGTTAATTTAACTCAGCATCTCATAATACTAATTGGATGGATTATGCGGGTTATTTTGAGAATTCAAATGTTAATTACACGCGCTAGTGTGTCTTTAGAAGTTTTAGGTTACATACAACTTTAAAAGCGCATTGATCTTATTGTTTAGTCTGAATCATTGGATATATGGTTTGTTTCAATTAAAGTATAATCGAGTTTATTTTATTGTGTAATCTCAGTATTCATTAATTTAAAACTACCACCAAATAAGTCTTTAAATACCTGAATTTTATTACACATGACAACTTCATTTGTATACATTTTAACAGATTATTTATGATTTTTTTTTATTTTATCATATAGATCGCTGAGCTTAGAGAATGGAGATCACTCGTTTGTTTCAAGGTAATGGAAATCTAAGGAAATTATAATTTTCAGTTATCCTTATGAAAAGTAGATAAGTTTTTATACTCATAAGTGAATACCTACTAAACAATTTGTAATTAATAATATTTCTAATTAAGCATAACATATGTACAATGAACTTAACTATAAAAAATAGCAGTTAAGAAAAGGATTTTTCTTTTAAAAACTACACTATATAGCCAAAGGTGACCGGTAACTTGCAAATTTAGACGTTTTGTTAAATATCTAGAAAAATACATGAAGAATTAACCTGAAACTGCAGGTGTGTAAACAGTATAGTATAAGTCATATATTTCCACGAAGATTTTTTCCCGAAACCCCATAGGGGACCATCTACAAATTGAAAAAGAACGAATACCTTTTGGATAGCCGTGTAAAAACTAATGTAAGAAAAGCGTTGAAACTCGAGATTATTAATAAGTGGCTTATTGTAATATACTGTGATCATTTTTATAAAGATAGCATGTATACTCGTAGAGAAATATTTTTTTATAAAAACAGTCCCAAATTTCGCCAAGTTTTTTGCGTATAATTTGCATAATTCCTAATAAAAAAAACTTCTTTTCAGAAAATATGGCAAACAACATTGTACACAATACCCTGCAATCAGAATGAAAAAAAAAAAATTGAAAAATGAGCAGGTTTACTAAATAATGATTCACTGCGCATGCTCGAACATTATCAAAATATAATTTGCATAATGTGTTAGCTAAATGTATAGAGCAACTTTTGTGAAAGTCTCAAAAACATAGTTTGAAAAGTCTGATAATAATCGTTTATAAAATAAGCTCAAAATCCGTTATTCCTAAAGGGAAGCGAAAAGATGAGAGGCTGTATCCAAATACAGTAGTACGTGCAATATTGTGTATGCTATATTGGCACTAATCATTGGATATATGGATACAACCCCTCATCTTTTTGCTTCATTTTGGAAACAACGGATTTTGAGCTTATTCTATAAACGATTATTATCAGACATTTCAAACGATGTTTTTGAGACTTTTACAAAAGATGCTCCATGCATTTAGCTAACACATTATGCACATTATATTTTGATGGCATTCGCGCATGCGTAGTGAAACATTTTTTAGTAAACCTGCTTATTTTTCATCCAATTTTTATTATTTTTTAATTCTGATTGCAGAGTGTTGTGTACAATGTTGTTCGTCATATTTCTTGAAAAGAACTTCTTTTTGTATTAAGAACTCTGCAAATTATAAGCAAAAAATATGGCGAAATTTGGGACTGTTTTTATAAAAACCTTAATTTCTCTACGAGTGTACATGCTATCCTCATAAAACTGAACACAGTATATTACAATAAGCCACTTATTAATAATCTCGAGTTTGGACGCTTTTTTTTACAGGGTTATCCAAAAGATATTCGTTCTTTTTCAGTTTGTTGACGGTCACCTATGGGGTTTCGGGAAAAAATGTTCACGGAAATATATGGCCTATACTACACTGTTTACACACCTGCAGTTTTATGTTAATTTCTCATGTATTTTTCTAGATATTTAACAAAACGCCTAAAATCGCAAGTGACCAGTCACCTTTAGCCATATAGTGTGTATGTTTTTCGATATGCATTAAATTTTAATATACATGGTTAAAATTGAAGTTCTGGTATATATATGTTATAAAAATTCATGTTTAACATAAATATTCATTTCACATTTGAAACAGCAGTAATTAATTTTATTTACTAAACTCACTTAAACTTTTTTGTAGAAAAAATTGCAATAATAAATATTAAATTCAACTATTTTTTCAAAAATTATGTTATTTTTCTTAACAATATAAGGACACACTTGGGCTGATATGAATAAACAAAAATATTTTAATTGAAATCCTGTACCGTTTCAGTAGTTGTTTTTTATAAATACGCCGTATATTTTTTCACAGAAATAATCCTCTCTTTTTTTATAATGTGTCATACGACTTTATGATTTTTTTTATTACTAGGGGGCGCTGCCTCCTACGAGCTACGCTCTTCAACCCCCGTTCAGACAACGCAGTCTCTAAAAGCACTCTAATTTGATCGGCTTTAACAAGATTTCGGAATATTGAATTATAAGTTAAAAAACAGTGGCGATCTCCCCATAAACGGGTTTCTATTCATTTCTCTTTGATTGGGGAATTTTAAACAAAATCAGCTGCTGTTAAAAGGAACTTGAACTGCTGTTTCCGTCTTTGATTAAATAAAATCAGTTAAACATTTCAAAATAAGCTAATATAAAATGAATTAATTAAACAGAGTCTTTGTCTCCCGGTATTTTTTAGCAAAGCGAAAAGAAAGTTTTTTAAAATAAGACACTTTAAATATATCGTTTTTAATCTGACGCAATTTTTACCAAACTTTTCTTTCTCTTTTTAATATTCACGTGAAATTACTTTTGTTAGAAATGAAATATTATTTGTGCTCTCCTAATAAAAATAGTTGAAAAGCTCATCTTAAAATATCAAATAAATGTCTCGCGCAATTTTTAAATTTAAGGGGACACAGTACCTTTTAAACTACTTTTTCAATTTTGAATAATACTGTAAAATACTTAAATATAATGTCACTACAGATATTAGGTACTATAAAGCAAATATAATTTCATATAATTTAAAAAAAAAATCTTGTAGAGCAGCCTATTTAACTAAAATTTAAATAAAAAAAAATAAAAAAATAAATTTAATATCCCTACTACTTTTTTAAATATGAATATTTTTGCTTCAAAATTTTTTTCAATAATCTTAAAAACATACTACGTAAAATCATAGGCGTAGAGTTTTCAAAATTATTGGAGGGGCTCAGCCAGTGGCGCAGACAAGGGGGGGGGGGGTGTCTACACCCCCCTTTAACAGGGATTTAATTTACGAAGTAATGGATACAAAAATAGTAAAATCTGCTAAGACAAAATTACAAATAACCGCTGAAAGTTTTCGTTGTATACAGGTTTCCGTCTGCCATAGCAGGTAAAAATTCGAAGTGTTCCTCTCGATGGGGTCATGAAAGATTGCCATTAGACAAGACTTCTTTATAGACACATTTTGATTACACAGTCTAACCTTATACCCATAGCCATACAGTAATACCTTTGTACAAGCAATCGCAAGCGACCGAAACAATATTCCGTTTAAGACAGGTTTCTGGCTAATTAAGTAAAATTGCACGGTAATCTTTCCTTCTGGAGCATGAAAAGTTTCCATTTTAGACTGGATTATGCCACAGACAGGTTCCGTTTTGACAAGTTTTACTCTACGTATATCATAAATATCTATATATCTAATAATAAAAGACAAAAACGCTGCTCGTGTGTGTTTATTGCCGATGGCTAGGAAAATCTACTGCCCGCAGAGGTCTGAAAATTTATATGAGAATAGTTCAATGAGGAATGGATTCCCCTGAGGCTCACACTTTTAATTTTTTGATAATTGGCCGAGATAGTAATTAAAAACTCATAAAAAAAAGAGATTTTATTTTTTTAATTGGCGGAGGCGCGCTGGTGCATGACCAGAACCTGCTTTTCGAGAGGAAAGGAAGGAAAAACTAAATACATCAGCCGTGCCGTTTAAAATACGGAAAAACGGACGACTTATTCTTATAGTTCGTACTTTTACGTCTCAAACGCCTCAATCAGTTAAAAAAATATGGTTCTTAACTCTTTGAAAAAAAAAATTCAAACAGGGATTTCTCAGTCGACTTTTTGTCCCTTTTGCCAACGCTTACTCAAATTTTAGGGGTACCGATTCACAAAATACACGTACACTGTTAAAAAATTTTCCGTTAAAATACGTAAATTGCACTGGCAATCGAGACGCCAGTACTATTTCCGTACTTTAACGGAATTTTTTTCCGTAAATTCCACAAAAAATTTCGCTTTTTTTTTCACAAAATTTACGGAAACAAAATTCCGTTAAAATGCGGAAATAGAACTGGCGTCTCGATTGCCAGTACAATTTCCGTATTTTAACGGTAATTTTCTTTTTAGATTGTTTTTAAGCTAAGATCTTCTTCTCGTCGGTAGTGCAATCGGTTTTCTAAAAGACTAATTTTAATTCTTTAAACAAATTTGTGACCGTAGGTCACTTCGTGCCTCACTGTGACGAGACTATCTTTTTTCCACAATCTTTTTAGAGCATTTCCACAGACTGGATTTTACATCTATTACAAAAATTTCGTACTGTTCAAACGAGTAGAAGTATTTAAAAATAAAAATAAAATCTTAGAAAATTAGACGAAAACGCTCAAAAACGGTCTCGGCGCGGTTTCGCTTGGCTTCGGCACACGTTTTCACTATTAAAAATGCATGTTTTTCATGAAATTTTATAGAGTACTCGGGTACAGTTAAATTTATAGCATATTAACATTTCGGACAGTTCGGACAACGAAAAGTATCTTTTGTTTGTTATATTAAAGAACCCGACGCGAAAACAAGAAAACTAGTCTGATGTGACAATCCTAAAACTTTCTTCTATCTCATACATGTTAAAACTTTAAAAATCGTTATCACAGTGCCAAAATTAAATGAGAATCTATGCTCATCTCCATCATAAGGATTCTAAAAATATAGGTTCATTAAATTGTGTGCATTTTAAAAGGAGAACTTTGAAACAAACAACTGAATTTTGGCATCCACCCTCTTAGATGTCTGCAAGCAAATTTCTTAGCTCAAAGAGCATAAAAGCGACACCTGTCGCGCTGTATACACCCAAGCTAAAAAAAAAAGATCTATGTGAAAGTGTAACAGAACATGAAGTCTGATTAAATTCCGTGTATTAGTTTTTGAGACAGAACAATTGCGGGAATCGTGAAAAACGGAGCATAGCAGCGCCACCTATTGAGTGATTTACACCAAAACGTAAAAAGAACAACATATATCAACGTCTAACTGAATTTGAAGTTTGATGAAAATTTGTGTATTAGTTTTTAAGATAGAGCTATTACGAAAATCATGAAAAATTCTGTATTGCAGTGCTACCTGTTGGCCAATTTACACCAAAAAGTAATCAGCACCATTTAATATCACGGACGAACCTAATCTGAAGACTGATGAAAATACGTGCATTAGTTCTTGAGAATGAGCTATTCCGGAAATCGTGTAAATGCAGCTTAGCAGCGAAACCTGTTAGACGATTTACACGAAAACGCAATCAGCACGAAAAAATATCAAGATGTAACTGAATCTGAAGTTTAATGAAAATCTGATCATTAGTTTTTGAGATGTAGCTATTGTGAAAATCGTGAATAATGCATCATAGCAGCGCCACCTATTGAGCAATGTACAACAAAAATTAATCAGCACCAAACAATATCAAGAACTAACAGAATCTGATGTTTTATGAAAATCCGTGCATTACTTCTTGAGATATAGGGCAATTTGCACCAACAACTATTAAGCACCACTTTATCCTCCTGAGACCTGGCATCCATTTAAATGGATGTTTTGCTTTCGCCTTCTATTTCGTTAAATTTCATTGTAGCAATCTAAAACCAGTTTGGCATGGTAATGTATGAATCAAAAATCAACATTCAGCTTTTGGATTTTGGCAACAGTAACTACTTTGTTTACAAAATGGCGTAAAATGAGTCAAATTGGAATTCTACGTTCTGCTGGTAAGTTTCGTTTTTATGTTATTTTAATTTGTTTAAACTTTTTTTTTTTTTTTTTTTTTTTTTTTTTTTTTGCAATTTTAATAGCAGATGTTAATACTTGCCTTATGTTCTTTATAGTAAATTCTATTCTTTCTCATACTTTTAGCATTTTTTAAATTATTTTAAAGTGAGTTATGGCCTGAACATCCATTTAGATGGATGTGCTGTAAAACAAAATTAAAAAATCGAAATTTATTAATTTCTTAAAAAACATCATTTTTATGCCTATTTGTTGAAAAAAAATCTATATTTAAAAAAGAATATATGCATTATATTTTGCTTGGGTCTCAGGAGGATATATCAGGGACTAATCGAGCCTAAAGTTTTATTAAATTCCGTACAATAGATAGAGCGCCCAAAAAATTTATGTCACACATACAGGCAAACTCACAGACGATTCACAGATAGACATTTTGTAAAAACATGTTTTTCGGGATCTGTGACCGTAAATCCGTCGAAAACTGGAATTCGAAAATTCTCCTGAATCCAATACTTTCTTCTTGCAAAGATAGAAAGTAAAAGGGAAGAAGAAAACACACGTCTTTTAGAATCAATATTTTTTTCACGAAACTTTTACAGGGGGTTAGAAACGGTTATATTTATAACGATAAAAATTTTAAAGAGTTCCAAAAAAAACTATTTAAAAAAAATTATGAAACGACCGTACGTGAAAAACAGAAAATAACTCCTTACGAGCGCTTTTACCATTAAGGCTAATGTCAGACGAACGTCTTTTTGCACCTTTTCCCCCCTACATATCATCCCTACACAATGCCGCTAGCATTTCGTTTGACATTAGCCTTAAAGTCAATATTTTTTGGAGAATTTTTCGTTTAAAAATATAAATTCGGCAAAATCGGATTAAAGGTATAAAATCATACAAATTTGTGCTTTATTAAAGGTTATTAACACGGGCCCGGGCAACACCGAGCGGGTCCGCTAGTCTATAATAATAAGGAAAGAAGTTTGTCTGTCTGTCGGCCATGTTCTGAAAAAATCGCTGCGCGCAGAGCTACAAAATTTGGTATGAAGGTACCTCTATGTATTTAGCCCGATTTCGGAGTTTTTGATTAGACTTTTTCAATATAATTTTTAATGCTATTTCTAACGCTTTTTCACGGTTCGAGGCGATTCTTTTTTTCTTATTATTATTAAAATAAATCCGATTTCAATCTTTTAGCGCATAATATAGTTGATTTTGTCCTCTTTTTAAAAAAGTTTATTCGGAATTCGTACAGCGATTTTTGAATTTTTCGCAAATATTTGCATGCGATTTCGTGTTTCGCAGCGATTTTTTTTATATAAAAGAAATTTGGTTTCGATTTTTTAGCATTATACAGTAAATTTTGTCCTTTGAAATTTTTGAATTTTTAATTCTATTTTTAATGCGAGTTTTTGTGATTTTTCGCAACGAGTTTTGACACTCGTGAAAGAGTTACGTTTAAAATGTTTTAGAACACTTGTAGTAATTTTTCGTCTTTGCTACTTTTGGAATTTTTAGCGTTTTTTAATGCAATTTTCAGCGGTTTTTCGCGTTCCGCAGTGACAGTGATTTTTTGCATTCCGTGGAGATTTTTTGACATTCGTGAAAAAATTCCGGTTAATGCTTTTAGTCCACTATAGTGAATTGTGTTCTCACCGATTTTTGAATTTTTAATGCTCCTTTTTGCGTTTGTTTGCGTTTTTTTTCGTATTCCGTAGCGATTTTTTGGCATTAATAATTTTTTGGCATAATAATTTTTCAGTTTCAAACTTTTAGCCTAATATAACAAAGTTTCTTTTTCGCAAATTCTGAAAAAAAAAAAAAAAAATAAAAAAAAATAAAATAAAATAAAAATCCGCATTTCAACACGATTTTTAGCGTTTTTACGCGTTCCGTGCCTTTTTTTTACATTTATAAAAGAAATTCGTTTCAACCTTGTAACACACTGTAGTAAAATTTTTCCTCCGCGATTTTTGATTTTTTATCGATTTTTAATGCGATGTTTAGCGTTCCGCTGCTATCTTTTGACATCCGTAAAAGGAATTGGGTGTCAAACTTTTAGTCCAATATAATAAATTTTGTTACATTTTCAATAAAGTTTATTCGAAATTCGTACAGCGATTTTTGAATTTTTTGCGAGAATTTATGCATTGTTTAGAGATTTTTCGCATTCGCGGTGATTTTTCTGCATTCTTAAAAGGAATCATGCTTTAGTACATCAAAAAAATCCCATAATAAGAAAATTTTGTCACCTGCGATTTTTAGAGTTTTTTCGCGATTCGCTACAATTTTTCCAAATTAGCAAAATGAATCCGCTTATCTTCTATCCCACAATAGTAAATTTTGTTTTCTTTTCATTTAAATTTATTTGGAATTCGTGCAGCTTCTTTTTTTTTTTTTAATTTTTCGCGATTTTTTATTACGATTTTTTGAATTTTCGTGTTTTGTACTATTTTTCAACTGACCGGACGACGCCGGGCATGTCAGCTAGTTAGTGTATAAATGCATAATATAAATAATACAGGTTTGCGCACGAAAAAGCGGCCCTGCTGTGTTTGCCATGAATGCGCATGTACAGATAGATACTTTTATATGAACATCGAAAAGTTTGAAAATAACACGAAAATCATATAACAGGAAATAACACGAAAATAACACGACAGCACGGGGAAAATGAAGTTTAGGACTGGCCCGGGTTTACTCAAAAAATTTAGACCCGGTCCCTACTCAGCCTGATAATAATGAAAGAAAATAGAAAATGGGCCTGAGAAAGGGTTTCTTGCTCGGTCCGAATAAGAACAACTGAATATGTATTGTTCATTGTTACCAGATCCTGGTGAATCGTCATTTACTATGGAGAGACCGCTTGATTGATTTGGACTATTTTAATAAATATGACCTTTATGCATGATTTAGAGACAAATAATTTCTTCCTTTATATTCTATGCTTTGGAGACGCTGGTGCTTCTTCCTGGCTTCTAGTTTCATCATTTGCAGCAAAACTTAAAGCCTCATCCCCTTCCCTCCCGAGTTCTTCAAAGCTTGTAAATTGGAGTCCCTTTCTTTGTAGCTTCGGAAAATAGCGAATCACCCTGTGCTCTAATCAGATCATATCGGACACAATATGTTGTCCGTTAAAAACGTGAATTTATTGCTCTATGTCTATGACACCGAATTAGAAAAAGAATATCTTCCCAGAAAGTGTGCCCAGTGTCCAAAGAAGGAAGAAAAACCCACCATGGAGAGTGCTTTGTTTTTTCTCATATGCCACAATAAAATTCTCCAGTTGTTATACTTGTTTACAAAGAATAAAAGAAAATAACGAATTTAGAGAAAGAACAATTATCCATCGAAAACATACGCTAAAAACTTTTGTAAATTATATGAAATTCCGAAATCTGAGTTTTTTCTATGTCAGTTGGCGTGAAAAAATTTAGCGCATCTGAAAAATTATTGGAGGGGCCCGAGCCCCACGGGCCCATATAACTCTACGCCTATGCGTAAAATTGTGCATGGATTTAACATTCAAGGTTATAGTTATTTTTTTTTTAATTTTTCAATTATTTTTCCTTGATTTTTTACAATACAAAAGAGAAAAAGATTGTTATTAAATGTAATATCCCATATATCGAAAAATCCATGCACAGTTTTGTGTAGTATAATCTAAGGAATATGGAAAAAAATTTGAAGCAAAAATATTCATATTTAAAAAGGTAGTAGGGATTTTAAATTAATTTTTTTATTTTTTTTAAATTTAAATTTTAGTTAAATATGCAAGGTTTTTTTTAAAAATTATATGAAATTATATTTGCTTTATAGCACTTAATATCTGTAGTGACATTATATTTAAGTATATTACAGTATTATTCAAAATCGAAAAAGTAGTTTAAAAGGTACTGTGTCCCCTTAAACTGTTTTCAATATTATTTTTTGTTCATTTTACGTAATAAGTGTACTGTGACGTAATTTCTTCTTTTTAAGACTTTTAAAACGCATGATAATGAATTTATTATTTTACATATTCTTTCTCTTTTAAAATTCACGTGTAAATATAGTTTTTATGACGTAATTTTCAATGACTTCCTGTTTTTTATATTTTCTGTTTAAAATATTCGCGTGTAAATAATTTTTTAATTTGAAGCAAACATTATTGTATGCGCTGTTTATATAGTCGGCAACAGCTTAAATTAATACCATTTTCTAAAATATGTAAAAAATACCTCTCGAAATGCTGAAAATTTGAATTTAAAATAGAAATAAAATCTCAAAAAATGAGTCAAATTAAAGAAAATAAATGCTGTCTGCACACCGGGGATTCTAAGGCATAAAATGATTAAATTCTCATGTATAGTTTTTGCTCCTATAAAACTTTTTTAATGGAACGATTTTGTCCAACTTTAGCATTAAATATATCTTAAAATAATTCTTCGATTTGAAAACTGTCTGCATCAGCGTGTTTATCAAACATTTCTCTATAATACAACCGATTTTCATATTTTTGTATGCAATATTTTGTTTAATATTAACGAAGAAATATAGAACCCCGGTCGCAAAAAAAAAAATCAAAACCGGCGGCGGTGACAGCGTTAGTTACTTTTTTTTTAGAATAGGAAGAAACATGTTGTTAACTAAGACTAAATTCTTTTACACTATGCAGGATGTCCAATTTATCGTTCTACAGCAGTCAATTCCTAAACCATTAGCTTTAGAGATATAGTTCCAAATGCAAAAATGTATTAGATGCTGTTCTTCCTTATATTATAGCCATTTACCTTTTCTCTTGTTCCTGCTCGCGTGTACAACACTTCTATTATCGATGAAGTTAGCTCTGTTTGTACCCAGGCACAGAATTAAATTATATTCTTTTAAAGATCTTATTTTTATCGATAACCGGTATCCCTTGCTTTCGTAATTTCGGTTATATTGGCCAAACTAAGAGAGTTCTGAAATGTAGAATAAAGTAATACCATACATTTGTTTCTGATCTCGAAATTTCTAATTCTTCAGTTGCTTCCCATTCCTGAACATTTGGTCATTGTTTTCGATTTTTTAAGCTAAGATTATCGGTTCTTTTAACTCCTCTTCTCACTTGAATTTTCATGAAGCTTCTTTGATTGTTAGGAATTCCACAAAATGATCTTTTATTCTTCCTCTCTGTTCATGTCAAACTCTTGTCTAAATCGCTCTAATCTTGTCCTTTTTCAATTCGTGTCTTTCTTTCTCTCTCTCTCAATTAATTATTTAAATATTCTAATTTTTATTGTTTAAGGTTTATCCCACCTTATAGTTTATATATTTACTAGGGGGATCTGCCCCCTGCAAGCTACGCTCGCCAACCCCCGTTCAGACACTGCAGAATCTAAAAGCACGCTAATATGATCGTATTTAAAAAGATTAGAGAAGATTGAATGATACTGAAAGAACCTGTACCGATCTCCCTGTAAACAGGTTTCCATTCAATTCCCTTTGATTGCAAAAATTTAAGGCAGAATCAGTTGCTGTTAAGACATCTAATGATTGTTTTCATGTTTTATTCACAATCTGTTGCCTGTTATATCTAAAATCTGCCACCAAACTATAAGATTAAATGCCAATAATAGTTGATCGTAAATGTCACATTCACTTGCCTTTATAAAAGTTACACTTGTTTACGCCATCAAGTGATTTTTATTTCGACGTTTTATTTGTATTTTTATTAATGTTACTAGCTAACTTGCCCGGCGTTGCCTGGGTACGTCAAAAAACAGCACGAATTGCGAAAAACCTCTGAAAATCACAATAAGATATCGCGAAAAAAATTTAAATCGCTGCACAGATTTCGAAAAGAGAGAGAGAAAAAAAATTATATATTGTGCTCGAACATTGAAAGTTGATTCAACTTCTATCAACGTCTTTCACTAATGTGGAAAAATGGTAAAAAATCGCTAAAATACACTAAAAATCACATACAAAATACCCGAAAAATTCGAAAATTGTTATACGAAATCCGAATAAACTTTATTGAACTGAAGGTAGAAATTACTTTAGTATTATAGGTCAAAAATGGAATGTCAAAAAATTGTAGCAGATCACGAAAAAACGTAAATATCGAATTAAAAATCACCTGATGACGTAACAAACACGTGTAAAGTGTTTAATGTCAAGTAAATTTGACATTTACGATCACCCATTATTGGTATTTAATCTTATAGTTTGGCGATATTTGTTTTGGTCTACGGGATAATCAGGTAGAACCACAAATTATTTCTGTTCGTATTTAAAAGTAGATAAATAGCTCTTCTTTATATAAATAAATAAAATAAATATTTAAAAAAAAAAGCTTATATGTATATAAAAAGTAAATAGTTTGCCAGTAAATATACGTAAAATTCACTTCAGTCGCCAAGGCCATTTTCTCTAACTCACCAAAGCCCATATATTAAAAATATACCAAATACTCTTCAATCTGTTGCCTGATACTAAGTAATCGCAATAATGTAAATAACTATTAGGCATAGATACGTACCGGGTTTGGCGCGATTTTTTTTTTCACGCCAATTTGGTGAAAACATCGTTTTTGAATACCAGTTCCACATATATATTTAAATTATTTTCTATTATTTTAAAAGGAAATAGCAATAAATAATAAAAAGTTTAATTAATGTCTATAGAACAAAACAGTTTATATAACTGTAAAAAAGAAAATAAAAGTAAATAAACAACTTATTAATAAATAAACAACAATAGCCGAGTTACCATGTCAGGCAAAATAACACCATTTTGTACCATGGAGCGTATATGACATCTGTGCCAACAAAACTTTCAATAATATAGTAAATATGTCATTTGGTGGTGGCTTGATTATCGAAGATTATAAAATATGCGTGTATATGGCACATTTTTACATTAAAATTTAAATATTTGACTACATAGTTATAATTTTAACTCCTTTTTATATAATTTACATTTGAATATAAAGATTTACTCCGAAATGTTCTCATATACTTAAAAAAAAAGTTATTGCGACCTTCGCCTGGCTTATTTCACGCTTCTGTCTTTGTGGCTTAAAATTGCATTGTTTGGAGACCAAGGTAATAATTAAATAGCATGTAACTCACAAATAAAGCTTTTCTCCTGTAAGACATACGATGGGAAAATTACATAAAAATGATAATTAAATTGAATAAAAAAATAAAGAAGGACTAAAAGACTGTTACTTAAATTTTATTTCTTCAAGTTTTTTCAGGCACATTTTCATTAACCTGGCGAAGCGAAAAATCGCCAAATAATGTATCAATTGCTTCTTTCATACTAATTTATTTTTTAAGTTTTATAAACATTCCTTTCATATTTAAATTAAATATTTTCATTTTATAAATTTTATCTCGCATTAAAAAGGTTTTTGATTCTTTTTTTTTTAATTAAACAAATAACAGTTATTTTCTTTTAATTTGCGAGTTGTTTACATTATTTTCTAACGGTTATAGCCATTTCAATTCATTTATCAACTATAATTTTCGCCAAAATGACCACTGGCAACCCTTTCGTCGAAAATATCAATAAAATACAATAATCTAAGCATTGTATCATGTTACTTTTATTCACAATTTAATTTACTTGAATTCCCTTAAATATAATTAATATAATCCCTTAATAGTTTTTGTTGCATTAAAATATTTCAATTTGTTCATTTTCTGTAAGCAAGTAATCCATATTGGTTTACAATGGAAGTCTATGGGAATTTGGCGAAATATTAGAGATATCGCCAAGTTGGCGTCACTTTTGGCAACACATTTTGGTCGCCAAATTTGGCGATATACCGCCAAGTTGGCGATAAACTTGACGGCGTTTGGCGACAGAACTGTGTCCCTCTACGGTAACCTCCTTATGGAAGTGCATTAAATGCTGTTCAATAATTGCATAAAAAAATTCGCTAAAAATTCAAAAATCGCTTCACGAATTCCGAATAAACCTTTTTGAAAAGAGAACAAAATTTACTATATTGGGTTAAAATAAAGAAACCATATTCTTCTCACTTATATGGAAAAATCGCCTCAAAACATAAAAAATCGCTAAAAATCGCATAAAAAATTAAATAAAAAAAATCTAATAAAAAAATCGAAAATCGGGCTTCGAGGTGCAAAACTTCATATATAGACGTACCTTTTCTCCAAATTTTGTAGCTCTACGTGCAGTGGTCTCTTCAGAACACCGTCGACACACTCACTCACTCACACACAAACTTCTTTCTTTATTATTATAGATACTAATTTATTTGTTCTTTCGTTATTTAAAATAAAAAATTATGTCAATTTGTATAATTTGGGGAGTGGTTTGGCGATTTATATAATTTGGAGAAATTGCTCGACGGGAGAAGTAGTACCATTAAAACATTGCTTTGAAGTTGAAATTAAATGTCATGATTTGTTGTATTGTCATATACGCACCGGGATTGGCGTGCATTTTTTTTTACCACAATTTGACGAAAGACTCGTTTTCGAATGCCAGTTCCATATATATTTTTAAATTATTTTATGTTATTTTTAAAATGAAATAAAAATAAATAAAATAAAGTTTAATTAATAACTATAACAAAACAATTTATAACATTTTTTGTAAATAAAAAGAAAATAAATTCAAATAAACATTTATTAATAAATAAGGGGCATTCCACGTCAAATCAGGCAGTAAAATATCAATATGTAACCCACCATCACAGATTTTAATGAAACTGTGTGTGTTTGTTCTTACTATTAAGATATGATCACCAGTAATTTTTTTTGCTTCTTGGTGAAATAGTTTCTGAGAAAAAAATTGTCAAAATTTTGAAAAACTGCCATCAGTTGGCATTCTTGACTGCTCGATTTTCAAATGTAGCATGACATAAATATGATCATATTTCAATATCTATTCCACAAATCATCTTCAAATAATTTATGCATAATATATAGGGTACGTATTTTATGAAAAAAAATACTGTTACGCTTATATAACATTTTAAGTGTGTCTAAAAAAATGTTTAATCTTTGAAGTCGTGATTTTTTTATGAAAAATAATGCATTAACTAAAATAGCATTATTAACAAAAGGCGGTATTTTTATTAAATTTATTTTTTATGGGAGATATACTTAAAGGTGTCCTTTACCTGATTCTGAAATAAAAATAGTGGGATTTTGGGTGTTTTTGGTAGTATTTCCTATTTAAAAATATTTTGAGGTGCATTTCATATCAAATCAAGTAGAGTCATTCCATGTCAGTTCCCCTAAGCCATTTAATCACTGTCACAAATTTCAATGAAATTGGGGTTTGTTTATAGCTTATTTTAAGACGTAATCAAGTTTAATTTTCTTGATCCCACGTAAAATATTTTTTAAGATAAAAAATATCAAAATTTTGAAAAATTGTTTTAAATTTTTTTAATGACAGTTCGATATTCAAAGACTGCATTAAAAAAAAAAAAAAAAAGTCATTTCAATATAAAATCACTAAATAGGTTTCAAATAATGTATATGTGACAAATAATGTAGGCTGATTATTATTTCTTGTTTTTTTATCATGTTTAAACACTAAGAGTGTCTTTTATCTTATGAATTTCTAAAATCAAGAATTTTGTCAAAAATAATGTGTTAATCAAAAGTTTATTATTAACCGAAGGCAGGTTGTTATTGCCTTTTTTTAATTGTACGTAAAAATATCTTTTAAATGGTTATAAAATAAAAATAGTGAACATATGAGAAAAAATTATCAAAATTTTGGAAAAATGCCACGAGTTGCCATTAATGATTGTTCAATTTTCAAAGGCCTCATTTTATATATAAAATCATATTTCAATATCAAATAAAGAAATCTTCTTCGAATAATTTAAGCAAGGTAAATAAAGTATGTAGATTATGAAAAAAATATTGCTGTAATGTTAAAAAATATGTTAAAAAATATTTAAATGTGTCTAAAAAATTGTATAATCTTTGAAATCAAAAATATTTTACAAAAAATAATGAAATTATTAAAAAATCTTTATCAATCAGAGGCGGAGTTTCTATGACTAATTTTTTAATTTTAAATTGTACATAATACTACATTATAACTGGATATGAAATAAAAATAGTGGGATTTTGGTTGGTTTTAGTAGTATTTAAATCATATTTAAAATTATCAATATTTTCGAATGTAAAACCTATCCAATGTATCATCCCTGGAAATATTTTTATTTATACATTTATTTTATTTTTCAAATTATCTTTTATGTTCGTTTCTCAAGGAAAAAAAATAAACAATATTGTTTTTTAGTAAAACTTCTAGGGCGAAGAGCAATTATCCCTTTCCAAAAAAGAGAAAAATCACTAGCTCCTCACCGCCCAATAGAAATTTTCAAAATGACAGTCCTAGTCTTTAAACTCATATTTGGCTGTTAATATTGAAAATTTAGCATTGAGCTGCTAATATTGAAAAAAAAAATACCAAATTTCACTCTTTTGAAGAAAATTTTGACGTATTGTGCTTTAAATATATGCAAAAAATGCATAATCCATTATATTTATATCTTTCAAATAACTATATTTAAAAAAAATATTTAAAACTTAATGAGTTGCACTTTTGTAACTTTATTCAGTTTCTAATGATATGTACCGTAATTTCGGGTGTATAGCCCGCAGATCAAACAATTCAGTTTGGACCCAGAAATTTTATTCAGTATTTGAAGACCAATATTTACTGTGATCTAAAAAGTTACATTTTATTTTTAAAAATTTCTGGGTGGAAACACGATTGTTTGATCCGCGGGCTATACACCGGAAATTACGGTAATTTGATTTATTTCATCACAATATTGCTGAAAGATGGATTTTCAACATATATATGTGTGTATATATATCCCTGTTCTCAAACAAATTATTTAAAAATTATTCATTTATGTTTAATAAAGCATATATATATTGTTTATACACTTATAGAAAATACATATAGTAAATTTTATGATATTATGTCAATAATGTCTAAAAGTAAAGAACTTATCTAATAGTATGTAACGAAAAATTTAACATCTGGTGTAATGACAACAAAATTTTATAATTGTTTTACTTAATTTGGATGAATGAAAAAAGCTTACATGTTTATATTTTATTGAAGTACAGGTGAAAATGTCACAAAGACATTCCTACCTCAACAACCACTGAGTATGTCACATTCACACTACAGATGATTTTTTTTTCTTTTTGATCTTTCGGGTTTGATTTCAGATGGTAATGAATTAATTAGTTTTGTTAGAAGTGTCATTGCAGTCAGCATATTAGGCTCACTATTTCTTTTATATAATTTGTTTTGATTGACTCGATGAACAACAATATTTAAAGGGACCATTTCATGACTTTTCAATTAAAAGCTGATTTATAAATTCATCATGTTGTTTAGTTATTATTATCGTCTTAAGATAATAAGTTGATATTAAAATTTTTAAATGCAGTTTATTTATTATTTGAATAGTTGAAAGTATTTTTCAATAAGAGAGGGCTGTTGATTTTAAGTCGGCTGTTGAGCAATGTAGTGTTGGTAAAGGAACTGGTACTATTTAATTTAATTTTTATTGCTGTAAATAATATTTGTTATTTTATTATTGTATGTATTATACTTAAGCAAGAGTAGAAATACACGATATCGTAGTCATTTTGGTACATCTTAGCATGAAAAGCTTCAATATTTATCATTAAACATTCACATTTTATGAAAATTTTGTTAAAATTGCTCATATTTTCACTATTTTTATTTTATAACTATTGAAAAGATATTTTTACGTACAATTAAAAAAAGTAATAACAGCCTGCCTTCGGTTAATAATAAATTTTTGATTAACACATTATTTTTCACAAAATTCTTGATTTTAAGAATTCACAAGATTAAACACACTCTTAGCATTTAAACATGACAAACAACAATAAATAATAATCTGCCTACATTATTTGTCACATATACATTATTTGAAACTTATTTAGTGATTTTATATTGAAATGACTTTTTTTTTATGCAGTCTTTGAATATAGATCTGTCATTAAAAACATTTTTAAAAAATTTCAAAATTTAGATATTTTTTTTATCTTAAAAAATATTTTACTTGTAATCACCTTTAATTTCCTTGATCCTGTCTTAAAATGAGTTAAACATACCCAGTTTCATTGAAATTTGTGACAGTGAATTAAATGTCTTAGGCGAACTGACATGGAATGACTCTGCTTGATTTGATTTGAAATACGCCTCAAAATATTTTTAAATATGAAATACTGCTAAAAACACCAAAAATCCCACTACTTTTATTTCAGAATCAGGTAAAGGACACCTTTAAGTATATCCCCCACAAAAAATAAATTTAATAAATATACCGCCTTTTGTTAATAATGCTATTTTAGTTAATGCATTATTTTTCATAAAAAAATCACGACTTCAAAGATTAAACATTTTTTTAGACACACTTAAAATGTTATATAAGCGTAACAGTATTTTTTTCATAAAATACGTACCCTATATATTATGCATAAATTATTTGAAGATGATTTGTGGAATAGATATTGAAATATGATCATATTTATGTCATGCTACATTTGAAAATCGAGCAGTCAAGAATGCCAACTGATGGCAGTTTTTCAAAATTTTGACAATTTTTTTTCTCAGAAACTATTTGACCAAGAAGTAAAAAAAAAATACTGGGAATCATATCTTAATAAAAGGAACAAACACACGCAGTTTCATCAAAATCTGTGATGGTGGGTTACATGCCTGCCTGAACTGACATGGAATGACCCATAAGCAACAATAGCCGGGTTACCATGTCAGACAAAATAACGCCATTTTAGCGCCAATTAGGTACAGCGTTGCGTATATGACATCTGTGCCTAATATTTTTCTTTTCGTTTCGTTTTAAGAAAAGAAAGAAGTGAAAGCGATTTATTTTAAATGTATCAGTTTTAAATGAAAATTTTGTATTAAATAAATTGATAATGAAGTGCAAATTGAATTATGAATAAAAATAACATGATACATTTCTTAGCATACATTTAAGGGAGTCCAAACTGGTCGCCAAATTAGTTTAAAATAATAATCTTTTATAAAATATGAAGAAAAAATATGTGTTATGATTAAAATTTGAGTTGCCACCATTAGAGAAAAGCATATAAAATTAGAAAAAAATTAATATTTCGAAAACTAATTCGAATTTAACAATTCTAATACCAGTTTTGAGATCTGCGGATCAATACGGATTTTTGGTTTTAATTTTATTGCAAAGTATTCAGTATTTTAGGAGAAATCGCCGTGAAACATAATCACTTCTTTAATCAGTCGTTTCATTTCAGTCGTTTCATGAAATCTGTTTCATAAATTCGTTTCATTAGGATTTTATATATATACTAGGGGGCTCTGCCTCCTGCAAGATACGCTCGCCAACCCCCGTTCAGACACTGTAGAATCTAAAAGCACGCTAATCTGATCGGTTTTAAAAAGATTAGAGAAGATTGAATTATACTGAAAAAAACCTGTAGCGATCTCCCTGTAAACGGGTTTTCCCTTTGATTGCAAAAATTAAAGGTAGAATCAGTTGCTGTTAAGACATCCAATGGTTGTTTTCGTGTTTGGTTAAAGAAGATCAGTTAAACATTTGAAAAGAAGCTAAAATAAAGTGAATTAAGTAAACAGAGTCTTTGTCTCTCGGTATTTTATAACAGCGTTATAAAACGATTGACATAATACAATTACTAAAATTTGCTGCTTTAACCCCTTCAAGGGCGATGGTTCATTTTTGGACCACATATTTTTAATTCTTAAATGCCACATCAGCACCAGAATATTCGGATGAAAATTTCCCTTTTATTAAGTAAGTGAACAAAAGCATTTTTGTATTTCGAAATTTGTTTCTAAATTCTGGTGCCATTTACTGATTTCAAGATTTTACGAATAGAAGTGTCTTGTCCGTGAAAGGGTTAAACGCATATTAATGTATTTATCATTTTAAAGTTTCCTTTCCCTTTTAATATTCACGTGTAAATACACTTTTCAAGACATAATTTTCAATATTTTCCTGCCTTTAACACGTACTCATTTAATAGTATTTTAAAGTTTTTTTTCTTCTGTTTTTAATAGTCACGTGAAAATAAATTTTTAATCGTTAGGAAATATTATTCTTACCACTGTTTTTAAAATTGAAAACAATCTCTATAATAATAGCCTAAGTCATGTGACTATCATCAACAGCTCCAGGCGGATCCCTTCGCTTTTTATATTCCATGCGGCCATTTTGGTACTTTAATGTTAGCCAGCCACAGGTGTGATAAGTCGCCGAATATTATTCAATCGCCATTATTTCGTTTATATTATAATAGTCCAAGTCATGTAACTGCCATAAACAACGGGCTGATTCCTTCGCTTTTCATCCTCCTCGCTTTTCATTTAATTTCCTCATTTAAAGAATAAAATTATTTTTTCGAATAAAACTACATAAAAGTTGCCATGATCCCAAAGAATTCCTGGTACTTTTTTGTTAGCCGGGTGAAAATCTCACCAATAGCTTTTTTTTTTTTTTTTTTTTTTTAAACTCGCCAGTTAGCATTTTTTTTTATTTTTCGAGTGGTAAATTAAAACGGTGCTACTTGGTTATCCCATCGACCAAAAATCTGTCGCCAAACTATAAGATTAAATGCCAATAATGGTTGATCGTAAATGTCACATTCACTTGACTTTAAGGAAGTTACAGATGTTCAAACCATCAAGTGATTTTTATTTCGACGTTTTATTTGTATTTTTATTAATGTTATACTAATTTACTTGTTCTTTTGTTATTTTTAAAAAAATTATGTCAATTTGTATAATTTGGCGAAATTGGTCGACGGGAGAAGTAATAACATTAAAACGTTGCTTTGAAGTGGAAATTAAATCTCATGATTTGTTGCATTGTCACATACGCACCGGGTTTGGCGTGATTTTTTTTTACGACAATTTGTCGAAACCTCGTTTTCAAATACCTGTTACATATGCATTTTTAAAGTATTTTCTGTTATTTTTAAAATGAAATAACAATAAATAAAAAAAATTAATTAATAACTACAGAACAAAACAATTTATAACATTTTTTGTAAATATAAAGAAAATAAATTCAAATAAACATTTATTAATAAATAAACAACAATAGCCGGGTTACCATGCCATGCAAAATAACGCCATTTTGGCGCCAATTAGGTACCCCGTTGCGTATATGACATCTGTGTCTAATATTTTTCTTTTCGATTCGTTTAAAAAAAAGAATGAAGTAAAAGCCATTTATTTTAATTTTTTAATTTTAAATGAAAATTTTGTATTAAATAAAATGATAATGAAATACAAATTGAATTCTGAATAAAAGTAACATGACGCATTTCTTAGCATACGTTTAACGGAGGCCAAACTCGTCGCCAAATTAATAAAAAAAAAAAATAGCAATTTAACAAATTACAACGACCATTTGGAAAATGATTTTTTCAAAGACTAAAATTTAAGACATAAAAAATCGCACGGAGTTGACCCTACATTACGTACGGCATGGATTAAACGATAACATTCCTGGACCCATCGTGAACAAATTTTAAAAGAAATTTCAGTTTTACAATTTTCGGTACTGTTAATTTTTAAACTTCTACGGAGCTGGTCATACATTACGTACGCCATGAATTAAACATTAATAGTGTTATTACACGTAAAAATTGAAAGATTTCCTGAAACTTGCGTATTGTCCAAGCATTTCATTGGCTGTTCGGGAAAAGGCTTTTCTATCATCAGATTTCCAAAAAATCTCACGACCAATTTAAAATAAAATTTCATTCTTAAACTTCTAAACATCCGACAATATTACTTTTTATGCCGTCGGATAGAGAAAAAAAATTTACTTTTAAATGCAATTTGTTTGAAAGCTGTATCTCAATTTGTTTCTGATTTATTAATTTTTTTTGTAGTTTTTATTACTTTTTTGTCATAGTGGCAACACTCTGTTGTCCATCGTTGTTGAAACAAAAGGGAAATACAGATTACTGTATATACTAATCAGATAACGAATAAATTGCGGATTAAACCAATGAAAACGTTCAGATATGCTTTTGATTTCCTACCCTGACGAGAACAATAACCATTTTTCCAAATGGTTAATAACCTTTTCTAAAATAAGGAAAAAAATCTGTTATGATTAAAATTTGAGTTGCCATCATTAGAAAAAAGTATTTAAAATTAGAAAAAAATTAATATTTCGAAAACTAATTCTAATTTTAAAATTCTAATACCAGTTTTGAGATCTGTGGATCAATACGGATTTTTGATGTTAATTTCATCGCAAAGTATCCCATATTTTAGGAGAAATTGCCGTGAAACGTAATCAGTTGTTTAATCAGTCGTTTCATAGAATCGTTACATAAATTCGTTTCAATTCGATTCATTAGGATTTTATATATATAGGGTAGATAGGGTAGATTTATCTATTTTTAATTTATTTCATTTCACTTTTATCCACTTCTAATTTCACATTTCAAATTTTATTTATTCAATCGTTAATGTTATTCGTTTTTACAAAGACCGCCTTTCGTTGTTCTACGCTTTAACTTGACTCCCATTCTTAATTCCTTAAGCCTTTTTTCTTTCTTCCGTCACTTTTTCGCCCAATCGAATTATTTTCCCCCTTCTCATTTCGTAAGTTTTCTCGCTTTATGCTCATGCTTTCAACACATGTATTTTTTACACCTGTTGCTGGATCAATTTATATTATCCAAAATAGCGCTATACTGTTCTTTGTACTTGTAATATTTTTTATGGTGATATTAACAAAGTTTAATGTACTTATTTTACTGGCCTCCAGTTCTGTATGATTTTTGCTACTTACTTATTTAATTTTTTGCACAAAAGCATGAATTTATTCTAAACGCAATGTTTTATTACATGTATCTTTATTCACGGTTATTTATTCAATAATAAATACAGTTAGATGGCACTTTAAGTAAGAATTGGTTATGCTATGATGTTCATCATAATTAAATACCAAGTACATGTAACCACCATGTAACAATTAAACACCAAGTAGTGTTCTATTTTCTCTATCAATAAATAAATTAATCTCGAATGAATTAATGTATGTATTGCGGCTGAAACTTTCATAAATGCATCTTAAACTTAACTGTTAACAGAAAATGACAAAATGATAAGTGAATATAATGAGATAATGTTAAGTGATAAGTCAGTTGCATAATTATTGTATTATGTGTGGCGTTATTATATTAGTGTTGGCGTATTAATTTAATTAAATACGTTTATTGCTTAATGGGGTGCCCGGAGATCCTTTCAGATCGTATTACACTCCATGTTTACTTTAGAGAAAATTTCGTTACAGGGTTACTTGAGATACTTACTATATGAAGACGCTTACTATAGAATATGTTGTGTTTAATAACATTTCTCATTTATTTACAGGGACACACAAAACAATTCGGTTACATTGTTATAACTGTTGATAAGCAATTATTGCTAGAAGTTAGTTATATATTTTGCATGTGTTTTTAACATTTTGCATATTACTTGCCAGTATAAATTTTATAGATCATATACAGGACTAATTCGAATATAATTCCATTTATTGACGGATATTACTTTGAAGGGAAACTTTTAACTATATTAGGGATTTCCTAATTGAACTAAATTTTTGCAAGCTATGTGGCATGTATACATATCTATAGACGATATGCAAGATTGCATAACAGAACTCTGCTGTTTTTACCAATTTAGATGGTATTGCTGAAACTGCGCATTCAAATAAGTTATAGGGGAGAGTAGCCGAATTTGGACCACTTTACATATTTTCAGGTGTAACTCACCTAATTTTTGGAATATCTGCAAAACATTACTACACGGGGTCAATCTATTCATCTCCTAACTAAATAAATCTTTAGATCAATTTCTTTTTGAAAATCCTAAATTTTATTTTAATTTGAAAAAATTGTCAAAAGTGGTCCAAATTCAGCAACTGCTCGCCTAAGTTGGACCACCAGTCTCTTAAATTGGACCAAACAATATCGGGTTGTTTTAATGACTAGGGAATATAACTAATTTTATTAAAAACAAAGTTTGCAAGTAATGAAACAATCAAATAAAATAACAGCAATGAAATATAATGAAATCAAATATCTAAAAATAAGAATATTGTTTTAAATCAAAATGTATTCAAAATATAAATCGAAGTTATTAGTAATTAAGAATAGAAATTATGGAACTGATTTCCAGTTACTTGAATATCATGTAATGAGGGATGCAAAGCTTATACATGAATTTCGTTTATTGATTTTTTTTTCCAGCGCACACAACATGGAACCGCATATGGCAATCTGAACATTGAATCATTTCTGCTATTTTATTTTTCATACAAATTTGTCATAACCAATCATCACTGTCTAGAATTTTCTTTTTCGTTTCTGAATTATTAGACTTTTTTTGCAACCGAAGTTTTCTTTACATTATGTTTGTAGTTCTTCCCTTCCATCATTTTCTTTCCAATTGCAGTACGCCTATTTTTTAAAATTTGATGTTCCAGTTGCTTTTGTGCTGTAAGAGCTTCCTTTTTGTCTTTTTTTTTTTCATTTCAAGGTTTACTTTATATGGCGAGATGGTAACAAAACTGTTTTTTGGCTCCCTCTGTACTTTGATTTAACCGAATTTATCAAGGGAGATAACATTTCTAATGACTTTTTCTTGGCTTTTTGTGCGGGGGGGGGGGGGGTGGGAGACGATTTGTAGCTGCAGGCTTCTTGCAGGTCAATTTCTTCACATCTTACTTTCTCCTTTTTGCTTCCTAAATCTTTAACAGCTTTTGCTGTCACGTGTGCTTTTCTTCCACACAGTTTGTTTGAGTCGTTTTCAACAGTTTCAACATTATATTAAATAAGTGTTTAAAAAATACGCTATGATTAATAAAACGTAAACATTATATGTTCAAACAGTGTTGAATTTATGCCCTGCCGCCCCTGGGAACATTTAAATAACCACTCCCCACGGAAAGTTTAAGATTTTATGCGTTTTAATGGCAAAAAAGTGTAATTCCATCCTCCAGAACTGTAAAAAGTCTGCGCCTCCTCCCCTCACTACCAACTCACGGAATCGCAAATATTCTCCAGGAGGAAAAGTTTTGAATTCAACTCTATAAACCAAAAACGCAGTAGGAATAAAGAATTCAAAGTAAATAAATACAAATACATACAAGATAAAAAAAATTGCAAACAAAATTTATTGCACAAACATGTAAAAATACTTTTATGTTTATATAGACCTAAACAATATAAACAAATTAATCCAGATATAAAAAAACAAAACTTTAATATGCGTGGAGATAGTAATCCATTATTAAATATTAAAAAAATTAAACAGTAGTGTACAAAACATACCGCCATCGAAATTCACTACTTACTTTTCAAATTTATGATCCTATATCTGATCCAATTTAAGCAACTTAAATTGACCCAATTAAGGCAACTGCGCCATTTTTTAAAACAGATAATTTCGAGACTAAGAACAAAAAAGAAATCAAACAAATCCGCATGAAATATATGCGCGATAAACAGATGAATTTAGATATGTATATGAAAACACAACAACTTACCTTAATTTTAAAGTATTCACTTACGCTTTGTAGGAAAAAATTAGATCAAAACAGCTAACTTTAGATTTTTAAAAAATGTCTGAAAACAGCAAGTGGTAGGCGGGTGCTTCTTCTAATCATAAATAACGTCACTCTGACGAGTAGGATTTCAGAGGTAGACGGCGTCACTTCCTGTAATTAACGGCAGAATGGCAACGGTCCAATTAAAGCGGCGGTCGAAATATGGCTACTCTCCCTTATGTTTTCCAAATTGTTTACTTAGATAAAACCATTCACCTTATTAAACGGCGAAGTTTTTTTACAGTATTCTGAATGTGTTAAAAGTGTTTGATAATCTATGCTTGACGTATGATTTTTCTTTCTTGTTCTCATTATTACTTTTGGGTAAAATTTAGGCTATTATCTAAAGTTTGAAAAAATTCGTTTTGAAAAGGTTTAAGGCGTGAATTTTCTGCTACCGGAAACAGGATTAGAAAAAAAAAAGGGTAAATAATGCGTAACTTTTTAAATTAAAATTTATTTACAGGGGCACTCCAAATAATTCGGCTACAATACTTTCTATTAGCGATAATTACTTGAAGTACTCTCAGCTGTGGTTAGCATTATTTTAATTTAACTAATTTTTTCCTTATTACTTGGTGTGTATAAATTCCATCGATTATATATAGGGCTGTAAAAAAAAAAAAAAAAAAAGTCGAGTACATTTCCATTTAGTGGAGAAATTTTTTAGAAGATAATTTTAAGCTGTGTTATACGTTTCGTAACTAAATTAATACAACGTGTAGTATATACACTGCAAATAGAGGCGTCTTAAATTAAGACACATATGTGACTGAAAAGGTATTTCAGACACTTAAGTATCTGAATCTGAAAATTCAGTCATGATAGATGTCTTAATTTAAAACATATAAGTGTCTTACTATGATCATGGTGTAAACGAACTGAGAAAGGTGTCTAAAAAATCTGCAAGTGTCCACTTTTAAGACACTTTGTAACTCCGTTCCGCATTAACCACCAGGGGGCACTCTAGTTGCGCATGCGTTTTAGATGCCTTTCGTTCGAATTGGATGTTCGTTTGTAATTCAAACTGAGCGTTTGTTTTATCTACGCGTACATTTTAACTAATAATTTATTTTGACTTGATTCGGTTTTTGCGGAATGTGAAGTTCCAGGATTTAATCCGTATCGACATAGTGATATTCCATATTAATGAAAGGTGTCAAGCAATAACAATAACATAGTGTTCTTCGTCTCGTCAAAGCAGGTAAAGAGAACTGTTGTCTGGCGGGCTATGTTTTTAGGATGGAAATATTCCATTCTTTTAACAGAGCTAGCCGGATGTGCAAAGGGATTTACTTTTTTAAATATCAAAGTCTGCTTAACTCACGGATACTAACGTAGCCTCCAATCCGGACGTCGCTTGGGTGGATGTGATTTTGGAATAATCACACCTTTTTCCAGGTAAGTGGACCCTTCACTATGCATTGAAAATTCTCTGCGAATGTTTTCTCTTTAAATAGAGATCTCACACGAGTCTATAGCTTTATTAGTTCCTGAGTTATGCCAAAATTTGTTTAAAGCATTTTGCCTATGGGATTTCCATGTTAAAATTTTATCTTGCTAATATTTAAATTTCTACTATTCAAATCATCTTCAATCATGTTTCTGTATTATTTTACATCCGATGTCATCCTTAAAATAAGTTTTGGCAAGTCTGCATGGTGTATTAGTTGTTATTGAATCTATTGAGATACACCATCCTAAGCCTTCTTTCTCTGTCTACTCGCACGCCATTACTTTAAAAATAGCAGTGACAGCACCTGTTGATCGGCTCATAATTTCATAGTTACCATCAAGGCTATCTTAACAGCGTTTTCTTAGAGTAATTATTACACAGGAGTACCTTTTATATGGGTTTTATTTATGTTTACAATATTTTTATAAGCATTTAATGCGACAGCATTTGTAACGTTCACATCGGTTTTACATTTCCCATAGGTTTAATATGTGATATGTACTGAAATTCCCAACTTTTTATAGTAAACATCCTTATTTAATTTTTATTTATTATGTATGCTTTTCATGTCTGATGACGTTTTCTTGCATCTCAGATTTTATACACCGTGATAAATTTTAAGTGATTTAAAAGAATATAGTTCGAAAATCCTTCCATTTACCCACATCATTAATTCCGCCATACATACAGCGAATTACTTGTCCTCATTTATTACATTAAACTGTTTTGACTGATAAAACTCAAATCCGGTCATGAAATCTGTTTTTTCCTTCTGCTATATACTTATGTTGTTTCCGAGCATTTTAGAAATATTCTATATCCTATACTGAAAGTAGTCAACTTCAGATGTTTTCATTTTCAAGCCCGGTGATTCACACCACAATTTGAAGACTCATCAGAAATCGTCTGAAATCTGTAGACGTAAAGCGGAGAAAATTTTGTTGGCGTCTTCAATAAATCTTCTTATTTAACGATTTAGAAAATGTTCTCGCCTTATCTCTGTATTAGTAATAATGATTATTTGTAAATTCTTAAATTCATGTAATTATGTGCTGTTAACATAATTGTAAAAATACGGTAAATATATACAGCTATATTTCATTTGAAATCAATTATAATATTGATTTTTTGATTATTTTTAGTAAAAAAGAAATCTGAAATTTAAAATGAATATCAGAAAAAAGATAGAATTTTATACTATATGTACTTAAGCATAACTAGATTTTGTACTTAAAGCTGAATTATTCTATATTTGCTGAATCGCAATGTAGAGTTGGAATTTTTCTAGAAGGACTTGATTAAAGCAAGGGTAAACTTTGACATGTCCTCCCCCCCCCCCCGTCCCCCACCACCTACGATTTTTGTTGCCTCAAATTCGATATGCAATTTTTTTTAAAGCTTATACGTTAAATGTGTTTCGACATTGTATATTGGTTATAATCAGTATTTTGAACTAAAAAGTAGAATAAGATTAAAAGTTAAGTACAAAAAATTTTAAATACAGTAAAAACTCTTAATCGCGGGCACCTTCAGAACGCTGAATCTGTCTGCTATTCGATTGTGTTAGCTTTTATGAGGTAAATATATATACAGTGAAACCTCCCTGTGCGACCACCTCCATTAAGCGACCACCTCCATTAAGCGACCACCCCCTGAACGACCATTTTTTCATGGTACGAAATTTATTCCCATAGGCTCAATACTAATTTTACCTCTATTGAGAGACCACCCCAGTTGAACTCCCTCCATAAGGGACCCATTTCTTTGAAGAAAATGAAACAAATTCCATTTTTTCCGGGTCGCTTGAAAAAGATTTTATTAGAATAATAATTCAGGAGAGCGCATTATTTATCAAACTTCTAAACTAAGTTTAGAATTTTTATTTATTCCGGTAACTTTTAAGTGTTTAAACCCCTTTGTTCCTTTTTAGGCAATGAATTTAACTCTGATGATACATTAAGGATGACGGTCCATAAACTCCCCTGCCCTATTCTGTCAGGAAACTCTCAAAGGAGTAGATAAAGTAATGAAATCGTCAAAATTCGTTCCAAACAAAAAAAAAAAAAAAACATTTATTTATTGAATTTCGAAAGGACTTGGGAATAAAATTTATAGTAGATAAACCATAAAAGCAAAGCAAACATCAATGTATTCATTTTTTAAACTCTGCAGTAATTAACTTATGTAATTAACTTTTGTTTTGATACTTAAATTTTCATATGTTTTCTTAATTTGAAAAATATAATTTTAGTAACATTAATTGTTACATTTTTTCAACAATTAAATTCTATATTTTAACATGACCTCCATTAAGAGACCACCTTTCGGAGCAACCAATTTTTATTGGAACGGAAGTGGTCGCTTTAGGGAGGTTTTACTGTATATTGATAAAGGTGAGTCTTCGCTAAAGACAACTGTTCGTATGAAGGCTTTGCAGTGAAATCTCCATAACGGACAATCCTAAATAAAGGACACCACTATTTAGGAAACACATTTTTTTATTGAAAATAAGCAAAATTTTTATACACTTATACCTCAGAAAAGCAGACACCTCTGAACGTCGGACAAATTCCAGGGTTCCGAGGTGCCCGCTATTGAGAGGTTTTACTGTATTAAGAAAAATATATTTTGTTTTTAACCTTATTCTACTCTAGAAATTCATAATATTGGTTAATAATAAATATTGATTAATAAATATTACAATATAATACTCATATACTGTAAATTTGGGGGAATCCAGTGTTAGATTTTATTTAACACAGAAATAAAAATGCTTAAACTAATTTACTGGGAATATCTTATTTAAATGGGAAAAAATTGCACAACATAGCAGGGATGGGATTCTTTCTGAAGGAGTGAATCATATTTTATATTTGGGAGTAATTTCTTACCATAAAGCAGAGCTGATTGCAGCATGGGCAAACTGGGCTGTTTCTATGGGCCTTTAGCTTTACGGGCCTCTAAATTTGGTACGAAATTTCCATAAAGCTGATATTTTAAATTCGTTTTTATCTTACACTTATTTTAATAAATATTTTGCACTTTTAGAACATGATTAGGCTAAAGAAAATGATATATTTATCCAAATATGTATTTGACGGCATTGAATAGGCTTATTTTTTTTTGTAACAGTATATGAAGGCAATGGGGGGAGGGGTGAATGAATACTAGGTATTTGGACTAGAAGCAATTTGAAGTTCTCACTAAAAGTAATAAACATTTTTGATGCCGTAGGGCATATATGATAACACATAAATACATATTTAGGTGAAAAAAAATATATATGTTATCCTATTCTAAAACTACAAAATACTGATTACAATCCTCATAAGGTCAAAACTGATTTAAAATATCAGCTTTATGAAAATTTCATACCCAATTTGGGATACCCTAAAATCAGGGGGCAGAGAAGCATCCCAGTTTTCCCACGCTGCAATCAGCTCTGCTGCATGGTAACAAATTATTCCCATTTATAAAAAATGATTCAATGTGGTCAAACATGGCTGCGTATATGGTTTAGAAAGAAAATGATCAAAGATGGCTTCATATTGGCTAAAAAAAAAAAAAAAGGCTAAAAAATGGCCGCAATTAAGACATTTGAAATGTCTGAAATTCAGACGTAAGAAGTGTCTGAAAAATTTAAGACACTTTAAAACGTCTTAAAATTGAACACTCGTGTTTCAGACACTTAAGTGTCTGAAATTCAGACGCAAGAAGTGTCTGAAAATTTTAAGACATTTTAAAACGTCTGAAAATTGAACACTGCGTTTCAGACACTTAAATGTCTGAATTTCAAACATTTCAGTTTACAGTGTATAAATCTATAGATCATATATCGAGCATCTTAAAATATTTGAATACTTTTTCGATTACAGATGGTAAATGCTGAAATTGGGTTTTTAAATGTGTTATTACGTTTTCCAAATTGCTTATTTAGATATCATCTTTTACATTATTAAACGGGTAAGTTTTGTTACAGTACTCTGAATTAGAGATGCAACGATTATTCGGCCCATTCGGCCTGTCTGCCGAATATTTGGCTTCGGCCGAATATGAAGTCCATTATTCGGCCTTGGCCGAATAATTTTGTAAGAAATGTTTTTATATTTACACAGTAAAACTTTTTAATATGATAATTTATATTCATCATGTATAAGGAAAATTTTACTTGAAATTAACTAACACTTTTTTTCTCCTTAACGTTCATACCCTGAATGGGTTTTATCTACCCATTTTTATATAAGAGGGTAATTCAGGAATCATGTTTAAACTTTTATGCTGTATCAATAAGAACAAAAAGTATCTGTAATAAGCTAGCATAATCTGTTAAATTTCAAATTAATCTATTCAAAATTGTCCTAAAGAACATAAATATATACAATAGATTAGATATAGATGTATGTATAAAATAAATATTTAAGTCGTATATGCTGCAATACTTAGGTTTTTTTTTTTTTTGAGTAAAATACGTTTGAAAATTAAACAAAATTTAAGTGATTTTTTTAAGTGTGTTACTATTTCTTATTAAATAATGAAAGAAATGTAAATACTAAATTCTTTTAATTAGTATGTATGTATGTTTTACATCACTATTTAATTTAGATTTTCTTTCATCTGAAACTTGAAATATATTTTAAGTACTTTTAAAATTTTGTGTTTATTTTTAAATGTAGCGGCAACAACAAACATAATACCTATTAAATTGTAACAATACAGTATACCTAAGATACTACATAGTGAATATTTGGAAATTTATATCTAATTTGCTTTTCCTTACAGATATTTCCTTTCTCTGAATCCGAAATTCACTATACACTTCCTAATAGTGCTGTCTGCTGACATAGCAAAACAATACATGTTTTTTTTTAACTGTGAGCTTTATAAACTCTACACTGGTTTCTTTCCACCATTTTAGAGGACATTCCTTTCTGTCAGTAGTTTTTCTTAAGATGCAAAGATTTATTTTTTTTTTTTCATCTGAAAGTTGAAATTTATGTCTTCTAGTACTTTTAAAATTTTGTCATTATTTTGAAATGTAACAAGAATATACATAATATCTAATAAAATGTAATTAGACAGTACCTACCTGATGAGGAACTTTTGCTTTTTTTTTTTTTTTTTTTTTGGCCGAATTATATTAATGAAGCAATTTTTAGGCCGAACATAGCCGAATACTTTTTCAGAATGAAATAATGTTTTAAAAAATAAAAAAAATGCATATAAATAATTTTTTTAAAAGGAAATACATTTTAATTGTGAAATATACAAGAATTGTACATATAATGCATACTATATTTTGTTTTTAAGACAAAAATGAGTTCATTATTCGGCGGCCGAATAGGCCGAATAATTGGTATTCGGTTATTCGGCCAAACGACTATTCGTTACATCAGTACTCTGAATGTGTTGGAAAGTATTTCACAATCTGCGTTTGAAGCATATTTTTTCTTTCTCGTCTAGATTATAATATTTTAAAACGTGTTGAAAAACAACTACACAACAAATACATCTAAATGAAGGTTTATATAGGAAGAAATAATGTAATAAAAAAATGCAGTTTTAAATCCTAGAAACATAAATGAAAATAAGCAATGCATAGAGGATATTATCTCAGCTTGAATACGTACCTGAGCTCTTCTAATAATGTGTCTGTAAATATTTTGGAGTATTTCACTGCTGGTATTATTTCAAGCTTGATTATCGTTTGCTTAAGATCAACTGAATACGTATTATCGCCTGTCTTTTCTTTGTCTTACCGATTTACATATATAAATTTGATGTATGCACGCATTCACAATAATAAATATTTAATTAAGGATAACTCATCCAATTTTAAAGTCTCAAATACACAGTTTTTGTGAGGTTTGCTCTTTAGATCAAAATAAAAAAGTGTTATAGAACAATTTTGTCTATAGAGGTCTTAAAAAATAAAATGTGTACTCGGTTTTTAACACTTTCCAACATAGTTGCTGACACATTCCAATATTTTTGAAAAGTGGTTTTGACTCCGACTTGTCTAGCCGTTTATCTGTCTGTCCATGCTCTAACTGACGTAAATATACTGTGACTTGCATGTAATTGATGTACACTCAGGAACATCGAAAAGAGCGCACCAAAAATGGAGCATCAGATTGAAATGAAACTTAATACACATAATGATACAGATGAGAGAGTCACTTGATCCCAAAATAAAGACAATTAAACAAATACAACATGTACAATTAGACAAATACAGTGCAATTTCAGTAGCGCGTCGGACCGCTTCCTGCTGTAATACATGCCGCAACACGGTCCGGCATTGAATTGATTAGACGTCTGATGTTGTCCTAAGGCAGATGGGCCCACAAATATTGAACAGCTACCTCCAAATCACGTACAGAGGGACACGGCGGCACCTGCGTTTCAGCTGGCCCCACACATGCTCTATAGTGGTCAAGTCGGGGGAGTGGGCCAGGGGAGAGTGTCTGTGCATGAGGAAGGAAGTCTTGAGCAATTCGAGCTATATTCGGACGAGAATTATCTTGCTGGAAAATTGCGCTTGGAAGACCAATTAGGAAGGGCCCCACGTGGGGTCGAAGAATGTCATCAACATACCGCTGGGCCGTTAAGATTCCACGTACCACAATTAGAGGGGACCAGCTATCATGGACTATAGCCCCAAGACTATTATGCCTGCTATGCGGGTAGTGCATTGCGCGACCGAGTTAGTGTTCCGTTCACCAGTTCGCCTCCACACCCGCAGGCGGTAATCATCTGTCCCCAACACGATCACTGATTGTCAAAATGTGGTGTTTAGCGATGAATACCGGTTCATTTTGGGGACAGATGGAGCTTTGCCCATCCACTTTATGGAAGATTTTGCAGAAAGATCTTGGTTTACGAGCGTAGAAGATCCAGCATGTGCAAGAATTGAAGCCTCTTCACCATATTGTGCATCGTACTTTCGGTGAATGGGCCGAAAACAAGATTGTGCTTGTTGCTTATTTTCAATGGAAAATTTTGTTCAGCGACGAGACTGAGTTTTGGATGAACGGCTACACTAATAAGCTGAATTGCCGAATTTGGAGTAGAGAAAATCCAGACGGCTTTGTTGAGACGCCGTTAAATCCATTAAAAGCCACTTTTTGGTGTACTTTATGGGAGGATGGAAGCATTAGCCCAATTTCTTCTAAGATGATGCTGGTCAGAATGTTACAGTGAATGAAAAGCTCTGCTATGATTGTTGACATTTTCGTACCTCGCAAATGGAGTTAATGTAAAGGCGCTTTGGTTTCAGTTAGATGGTGCAACATGTCACATAGCGCGCGACACCATCAGTTTATTGCGCGAGACATTCGGGGAGCGCATGACTTCCCGTAATGTACATGTGAACCGATCTCCATGATCATGTGATCTCATATGATCATGGGTATCTATGAAGTCGCTGTTCTACGCCGATAAACCACAGGCGTTGAGGTACTTGTAAATCAACATTCGCCACGTTGTTGCTGATATAGCACCCCAGCTGCTTGATTAAGTGGTCGAAAATTGGACTTCCAGATTGCGCTTCATTCGAGCCAGCCGCGGCCCCCATATGCCCGAAATCATTTTTAAACAAACACTAAAGGCATAAAATTATTTCTTTAATAAAACACCTATCATGACCATTAATATTATTTTTATGTGCTTTATTTCGTTTGAAATTTGTATACCGTTAAAAAACACCCTTTATAAGTAGGGGAGAGTAGTACACAGTGAGACGAAAATTATTATTACTTAACAAATGGCGAGGATTTTTATTCTTTTAAAAAAGTTTTTGCTACATCTTTAAGTTACACAAATGCGCTACACATTAATGTATAAATGGTTTAAAAAAAGTTATTTATAAAAGCACAGAAGCAGCATAACGGAGTATCGAAAATTATCTCACTGTGTACCACAAGTAGTACACAGTGAGACAATGTATATATTTTCATAAATCATACATTTTTACACTCTGTCAATAATTTTCTGCAGTTTATGATTTCTAATTAATATTTCTAGATTTTCAAAATATTAAAAATATGAGCCTCGGGTGGACAATGGCAGACCTTGGGCTACATTCATGCAAATTTTCAGCCTCTTACGTTTAGTAAATTTCCCCAACCATCGCATGTCCACACACACAGAGAGAAAGAGAGAGAGAGAAAAAAACCTTCTTTTATTAATAAATAACTTTTTTAACATCAGAACCACATAATAGGTACACAAAAAGACGCGTCTCACTGTGTACCACAACTGTGTGTCTCACTGTGTACTTTCGTTACGTTGTAACAAAATGGATGCCACATCTATTACATCAATTTCATCGCTTTAAAAAGTTTATGTCGTTTTGCCGAAACAGTATATCATTAGACATAGATAGGTTTGGTTAAGTAAATATATGTCCTATTGAAGGAAATAAACTCTAAAATAGACGTTTCTGTAACTTTAATCACTATAAAATAAGGAATTATTTACTATTTCGTCGGACGAGTAATTGAAGTGCCGAAACTACATCCACGTGTTGCATAAGGTGAGGTCGTTATGTGTGTGTGCCAACTTGAAGAAAACGTTACAACTATATGTCAAAGCGGCTGCTGTCTCACTGTGTACCATGTCTCACTGTGTATTCCTCTACTCTATATATACAAATCTGTAGATCATATACACTATGTGTATAATTCTTCACAAAAGAATGGGAAAACCTTTCCGACTATTCATGGTAACTGATGAAATTGGGTTTTCAAATATGTTATGCGTTTTCTTAATAGTTTACTTATATGACATCTTTCACTTTAGTTAACGGCAAAGTTTTGTTACATTATTCTGAGTGCATAGGAAAGTGTTCCATAATCTAAGTATTGGGTAGCTATTTCATTTTTAACACTTTCCAGCAAAGTTAAAAAGTGTTTATGTATTCGGTTTTTCTGGCCGTCTGTCCACGCTCTAATTCCCGTAAATGGACTCGGATTTTCATGCAATTGATAAACTTTATTTAGTGTTACCATGACATGTTTGGTATTGTATATAAAGTGTGTGGGATTAATAGTTCATTTACAGGGGCACTCAAAAGTATTCCATTACAATATGGTATATGGGGAAAAATCGTTTGCAGAGAATAATTGCTTGAAATGCGTTTTCAATTTTGGAATGCTCTTTTAAATTTAACTAAATTTGGCATTTTTCTCGTTGTATACAAATTCTATACCTCATATGCAGGGCTGCGCAAAAGAATTCATGTTAGTGGAAATTGCTGAAGGCGAATTTTCCACTGTGGTATGTATGTCCTCACTGAACTAAATTTTTCATGCATGTAGTTTATAGATAGATATTTATATATCATATACAGGGCTGCTCAAAGAATTCGGATAATTTTCCGACTGTAGATATGAGTTGCTGAAATTGGGTTTTTAAATGTATTATGCGTTGCAAAATGGTTCAATCCGGCATCATGTTTCAACTTATTAGTTTTGTTACATTATTTTAAATGTCTTGGTGTACATTATTCTAAAGTGCTTCATAATCTTTGCTTGATGCATGATTTTTTTCTTTCTTGTTTATATTATCTTCTTTCTTTCATTTTTTTTTTGTACTCCTTTGCAATTTACATTTTCTACTAATCTCCCGTAGATAAAAAAAAAATAAAGTGCGTTTTAACTTTTTTGAGAATTTTTTTATCGTTTTCGATACAGGATTAATTTTTTCTAGATTTGATAAACAATATAATGTATAACCTAACAAACAAAAAGTTTAAGAGTATTACAAATAAAGAAGTTTAATTTATATATATATCTGTTGTTTTTTAATCTATATGGAGAATGTAGTTTATTGTTTTGAGAAAGCCAAAACAGTTTCGAAATTATATGTGAGACAATTGAAATTTATGTGTGTTTTTCTTGGTAACCGCTGAGGCAATTTAAATACTGTTTAGAAATAGTTTTGGCAATAGTTAAACTATAAATTGATCATTCGACAAAAAATCAAAATGACAACTTTAATAGTTATCTTAATTTCACAAACAGAAAAAATGTAGTTTATAAAAACTTAATCATTACTTCGTCTGAAGTTCGTCGGATTAGAAGGTTTACATTTTTATCCTTAAAGTACTGTAGGGACCTGAAGAAATCTGCGTAATGTCTTCAATTTATATTTGGTAATTTTCTTATAATGCTCAATCTTTAGCTTTATTAAGGTGTTAGTCTTAATATCGTAAGAAAAATTAAGGATTAGAAAACAGGAATTCTGCTTTTCAGAATTTAGTGTCGCCACCGATGAAGAAAAAAATATATATGTATATGAATATAGATAGTACAAAACCTATTTTAGTTTTAAGACTTAAAACACACGTTTTTTTTATATATATATAAAATGACGTCATTCGCATCCGGAGGAAAAATTCCTCATTTACGGTCTAGTCTTAAACAACATCTACAGTAAAATATGCATAGAACGTCACTATCGCTAAATAATACACAAATCCAAAAAAGTAGATGTCGTCAATTGGACAAAAAAAAATCGGCTATCTGATGATTCACATGCCTTCATTTGTTTGTAATATTAATATAGATAATTAAAATTAAATATAGTTTATAATAGCTCCATGTTATATCAGAAATCATTCATTTATATTTTTTTCAAAATAGCATGTATTTTAAATACTTTTTTTTCAGTTGTTATGGGAAAATTGCAACAAAAAGATATAATTACTATTTTCCAAATATTTTTCCTTTACTTTCTACAAATGCAGTACTTGAGTTGCGAACATTAAACATAAATAGTAAAAATTACAAAAAAATCAATATCTCAAAAATAAATTGAGATGCAGTTTTAAAAAAAAATTACATTTAAAAGTGCTTTTTTCCCAATACGAGGATATACAAATTGAAAATGTACGATGCTTAGAAGTTAAAAAAGTCCTTCCGGCCAGTGCCGGGAGGAAGAGGTAGCTTTCATAATCCTTATTTAAAAAAAGCCAACTCATATCATGCAAACACACGAAGCTCAATTTAGTGGAAACCGAATATAGGAGATTCAATACTAATTTTTATCAATATAATGAATGAGAATTTCGCGAAATTAGTCAGCTTTATTCAAGCTGCTTTTCTTTAAAGTAACTTATATTTGGCTGCCAAATTCGGCAATTTCTAAAAGTGCCTGTCATTTTAAGACAACATGCTGGATGAGGCTAAGCAGTGAACTTGGTCGAGACCTTAGTAATTGCTGTGCACATGCTCACTCACATCGGAATCGGTTAATATATAGGAGTGCTGTCGCATGCAAACAATCAGATTTTTCAAAATGTCACCCACAATAGAAATTGAAACTGCTATATCTGAGCCATTTTTTAAGGTAAAGATAAACAAAAAATGCTCCTGAATCCTTATATCAAGATAAAATACTTAAGAAAGAAACCTTTTTCAATTTCTAATTTTTTTGCACCTCACTTTAAATATATATATTTTTTTTAATTTAATGGCCGCCATTTTGAAACAAGATGGCTGATGAATCTGGCCAGCGAACTTGGTCGAGGTGTTGATGTATACTATCCACATGAATTCTTACATCGAAATAGGCGAATAAGTGTGTTATCGCGTGACAAATACAAGATCGTTTCAAAATGTTAGCCATGCTAGAAATTCAAAGTGCTATAAATCAACCAACCATTTTTTAAGATATCAACAAAAGAACAAATTTTCAGAAACAAAAACTGCTCCGGAATCTTTGTATCAAGGCCAAACACATAAAAAAAATCTTTTTCATTTTACAATTTTTTAATACCTCATTTTGAATTTTAAATTTAATTTTTTTTAAATGGCAACCCTTTTGAAACAAGATGACGGATGAAGCTGGCCAGCGAACTCGGTCGAGACATTGGTATGTACTATGTACAGACCAAGTTACATCCAAATAGGTTCATAAATACGCCTGTTATCGCGTGACAAATATCAGGTCGTTTTAATATGTCAGCCACAAGAGAAATTCAAAATGCTATTACTCAGCCATTTTTTTTTTAGATATAGACGAAAGAAAAACTGTTCCGGAATCTTTGTTTTAAGGTCAAACACATACAAAAAAAAATCTTTTTCATTTTCCAATTTTTTGGTATCTCATTTAAATTTTTTTATTTTTTAATTTTTTTAAATGGCCGCCATTTTGAAACAAGATGGCGGATGAAGCTGGCCAACGAACTCGGTCGAGATATTTGTATGTACTATGTACACACCAAGGTACATCCAAGTCGGTTCATAAATACGCCTGTTATTACGTGAGAAAAATCACTACGTTTCAAAATGTCAGCCACGCTAGAAATTCAAAATGCTATAACTCAGCCATTTCTTAAGATATAGACGATACAAAAACTGCTCCCGAATCTTTTTATCAAGGTCAAACAGATAAGAAGAAAATATTTTTTCAATTTTCAATTTTTGGTACCACATTTCAAATTAAAATTTTTCTTAAAAATTTAAATGGCCGCCATTTTTAAACAAGATGGCGGGTGAAGCTGGCCAACGAACCCGGTCGAGACATTGGTATGTACTATGAATAAACGAAATTACATCCAAATCGGTTCATAAATACGTCTTTTATCGCGTGACAAAATTTCGGACGTTTCAAAATGTCAGCCACGCTAGAAATTCAAAATGCTATAACTCAGCCATTTTTTAAGATATAGACGAAACAAAAACTGCTCCGAAATCTTTGTATAAAGATCAAATACATAAGAAAAAAATATTTTTCCATTTTCAATTTTTTGGTACCACATTTCAAATTTTAAATTTTAAAAAAACTTTTAAATGGCCGCCATTTTGAAACAAAATGGCGGATGAAGCTGGCCAACGAACTCGGTCGAGAGATTGGTATGTACTATGTACACACCGAATTACATCCAAATCGGTTCATAAATACGCCTTTTATCGCGTGACAAAATTCAGGACGTTTCAAAATGTCAGCCACGCTAGAAATTCAAAATGCTATAACTCAGCCATTTTTTAAGATATAGACGAAACAAAAACTGCTCCGGAATCTTTGTATAAAGGTCAAATACATAAGAAAAAAATATTTTTCCATTTTTAATTTTTTGGTACCACATTTCGAGTTTTAAATTTTTTTAAAAATTTTAAATGGCCGCCATTTTGAAACAAAACGGCGGATGAAGCTGGCCAACGAACTCGGTCGAGACATTGGTATGTACTATATACACACCGAATTACATCGAAATCGGTTCATAATTACGGGAGTTACAGTGTGACATAGGTCAGATATACATATATATATATATATATATATATATATATATGAATTTTGAACGGAGGGTGGTTTCGGGGTCTGGGGGTCATGATCGGTGAAAATATACCAAAATTTTTTGAAATCGCTTTCCTCCGAACGGCTGCAATAGGTAGCTTTTTTGTAAAGAAAGCTACCTAAAAATTGCAGTGGAGTATTTATCAGTACAATGGTACATCTGCTTTGTTTTATGGCTGGCTTATATAATTGAACGTTATTTTTTGAAGACCACAATTTAATTGCTGGCCGAAAGAAATAGCATATCGGGGGCTAAAAGGTAGTTTTAGGTAGCTTTCATTACAAAAAGCTACCTATTGCAGCCGTTCGGAGGAAAGCGATTTCAAAAAAGTCCTTCCGGCCAGTGCCGGGAGGAAGAGGTAGCTTTCATATTCCTTATTTTAAAAAAGCCAACTTACATTATTCAAACACACGAAGCTCAATTTAGTGGAAACCGAATATAGGAGATTCAATACTAACTTTTATCAATACTAAATCATTATGAATGAGAATTTGGTGAAATTAGTCATCTTTATCCAAGCTGCTTTTATTTAAAGTAACTTATATTTGGCTGCCAAATTCGGCGATTTCTTAAAGTGCCTGCCATTTTAAGACAACATGGTGGATGAGGCTAACCACAGAACTTGGTCGAGACCTTAGTAATTGCTGTGCACATGCTCTCTCACATCGGAATAGGTTGATATATGCGAGTGCTGTAGCAGGCAAAAAATCAGATTTTTCAAAATGTCACCCACATTAGAAATTGAAACTGCTATATCTGAGCTATTTTTTAAGATAAAGACAAACAAAAGATGCTCCTGAAACCATATATCAAGGTCAAATACTTAAGAAAGAAACCTTTTCAATTTCCAATTTTTTTGCACCTCACTTTAAATATATATATTTTTTAATTTAATGGCCGCCATTTTGAAGCAAGATGGCTGATGAAGCTGGCCAGCGAACTTGGTCGAGATATTGATGTATACTATCCACATGCCTTCTTCCATCGAAATAGGCGAATACGTGTGTTATCGCGTGACAAATACAAGATCGTTTCAAAGTGTTAGCCATGCTAGAAAGTCAAAGTGCTATAATTCAACCATTTTTTAAGATATAAACAAAAGAACAAATTTTCAGAAACAAAAACTGCTCCAGAATCTTTGAATCAAGGCCAAACACATAAAAAAAATCGTTTTCATTTTCCAATTTTTTAATACCTCATTTTAAATTTTAAATTACATTTTTTTAAATGGCAACCCTTTTCAAACAAAATGGCGAATGAAGCTGGCCAACGAACTCGGTCGAGACATTGGTATGTACTATGTACAGACCAAGTTACATCCAAATCGGTTCATAAATACACCTGTTATCTCGTGACAAAAGTCAGGTCGTTTTAAAATGTCAGCCACAATAGAAATTCAAAATGCTATAACTCAGCCATTTTTTTAGATATAGACGAAACAAAACCTGTTCCGGAATCTTTGTATTAAGGTCAAACACATACAAAAAAAAAAATCTTTATCATTTTCCAATTTTTTGGTATCTCATTTTAAATTTTAAATTTTTAAAAAAATTTTAAATGGCTGCCATTTTGAAACAAGATGGCGGATGAAGCTGGCCAACGAACTCGGTCGAGATATTTGTATGTACTATGTACACACCAAGGTACATCCAAATCGGTTCATAAATACTTCTGTCACGTGACTAAAATCAGGACGTTTCAAAATGTCAGCTACGCTAGAAATTCAAAATGCTATAACTCAGCCATTTTTTAAGATATAGACGAAACAAAAACTGCTCCCGTATCTTTTTATCAAGGTCAAAGACATAAGAAAAAAATATTTTTTCAATTTTCAATTTTTTGGTACCACATTTCAAATTTAAATTTTTCTTTAAAATTTAAATCGCCGCCATTTTTAAACAAGACGGCGGATGAAGCTGGCCAACGAACTCGGTCGAGACATTGGTATGTACTATGTATGAACGAAGTTACATCCAAATCGGTTCATAAATACGCCTTTTATCGCGTGACAAAATTCAGGAAGTTTCAAAATGTCAGACCAGCTAGAAATTCAAAATGCTATAACTCAGCCATTTTTTTAGATATAGACGAAACAAAACCTGTTCCGGAATCTTTGTATTAATGTCAAACACATACAAAAAAAATCTTTATCATTTTCCAATTTTTTGGTATCTCATTTTAAATTTTAAATTTTTTAAAAATATTTAAATGGCCGCCATTTTGAAACAAGATGGCGGATGAAGCTGGCCAACGAACTCGGTCGAGATATTTGTATGTACTATGCACACACCAAGGTACATCCAAATCGGTTCATAAATACTTCTGTCACGTGACTAAAATCAGGACGTTTCAAAATGTCAGCTACGCTAGAAATTCAAAATGCTATAACTCAGCCATTTTTTAAGATATAGACGAAACAAAAACTGCTCCCGTATCTTTTTATCAAGGTCAAAGACATAAGAAAAAAATATTTTTTCAATTTTCAATTTTTTGGTACCACATTTCAAATTTAAATTTTTCTTTAAAATTTAAATCGCCGCCATTTTTAAACAAGACGGCGGATGAAGCTGGCCAACGAACTCGGTCGAGACATTGGTATGTACTATGTATGAACGAAGTTACATCCAAATCGGTTCATAAATACGCCTTTTATCGCGTGACAAAATTCAGGAAGTTTCAAAATGTCAGACCCGCTAGAAATTCAAAATGCTATAACTCAGTCATTTTTTAAGATATAGACAAAATAAAAAATGCTCCGGAGTCTTTGTATAAAGGTTAAATACATAAGAAAAATATATTTTTCCATTTTCAATTTTTTGGTACCACATTTCAAATTTAAAAATTTTTTAAAATTTTTAAATGGCCGCCATTTTGAAACAAAATGGCGGATGAAGCTGGCCAACGAACTCGGTCGAGACATTGGTATATACTATGTACACACCAAATTACATCCAAATCGGTTCATAAATACGAGCGTTACAGTGTGACATAGGTCAGATATATATATATATATATATATATATATATATATATATATATATCAATTTTGAACGGAGGATTGTTTCGGGGTCTGGGGGTCATGATCGATGAAAATATACCAAAATTTTTTGAAATCGCTTTCCTCCGAACAGCTGCAATAGGTAGCTTTTTGTAATGAAAGCTACCTAAAATTTTGGTATATTTTCATCGATCATGACCCCCAGACCCCGAAACCACCCTCCGTTCAAAATTTATATATATATATATATATATATATATATATATCTGACCTATCTCACACTGTAACTTTCGTATTTATGAACCGATTTGGATGTAATTCGGTGTGTACATAGTACATACCAATGTCTCGACCGAGTTCGTTGGCCAGCTTCATCCGCCATCTTGTTTAAAAATGGCGGCCATTTAAATTTTTAAGAAAAATTAAAATTTGAAATGTGGTACCAAAGAATTGAAAATTGAAAAAATATTTTTTTCTTATGTGTTTGACCTTGATAAAAAGATTCGGGAGCAGTTTTTGTTTCGTCTATATTTTAAAAAATGGCTGAGTTATAGCATTTTGAATTTCTAGCGTAGCTGACATTTTGAAACGTCCTGATTTTAGTCACGTGACAGAAGTATTTATGAACCGATTTGGATGTACCTTGGTGTGTACATAGTACATACAAATATCTCGACCGAGTTCGTTGGCCAGCTTCATCCGCCATCTTGTTTCAAAATGGCGGCCATTTAAAAAAAATTTAAAAATTTAAAATTTAAAATGAGATACCAAAAAATTGGAAAATGAAAAGATTTTTTTCGTATGTGTTTGACCTTAATACAAAGATTTTGGAACAGGTTTTGTTTCGTCTATATCTAAAAAAACTGGCTCAGTTATAGCATTTTGAATTTCTATTGTGGCTGACATTTTAAAACGACCTGATTTTTGTCACGCGATAAAAGGCGTATTTATGAACCGATTTGGATGTAACTTGGTCTGTACATAGCACATACCAATGTCTCGACCGAGTTCGTTGGCCAGCTTCATTCGCCATCTTGCTTCAAAAGGGTTGCCATTTAAAAAAATGCAATTTAAAATTTAAAATGAGGTAATAAAAAATTGGAAAATGAAAAAGGTTTTTTTTTTTGTTTGGCCTTGATACAAAGATGGCCTTGATACAGTTTTTGTTTTGAAAATTTGTTCTTTTGTTTATATCTTTAAAAATGGTTGAATTATAGCACTTTGAATTTCTAGCATGGCTAACACTTTGAAACGATCTTGTATTTGCCACGCGATAACACACGTATTCGCCTATTTCGATGTAAGAAGGCATGTGGATAGTATACATCAATATCTCGACCAAGTTCGCTGGCCAGCTTCATCAGCCATCTTACTTCAAAATGGCGGCCAATTAAAAAAAATTATATTTAAAGTGAGGTGCAAAAAAATTAGAAATTGAAAAAGGTTTCTTTCTTAAGTACTTGGCCTTGATATAAGGATTCGGGAGCATTTTTTGTTTGTCTTTATCTTAAAAAATGGCTCAGATATAGCAGTTTCAATTTCTAATGTGGGTGACATTTTGAAAAATCCGATATTTTGCCTGCGACAGCACTCGTATATATCAACCGATTCCGATGTGTGTGAGCATGTGCACAGCAATTACTAAGGTCTCGACCAAGTTCACTGGTTAGCCTCATCCAACATGTTGTCTTAAAATGGCAGGCACGTTAAGAAATCGCCGAATTTGGCAGCCAAATATAAGTTACTTTAAATAAAAGAAGCTTGGATAAAGCTGACTAATTTCGCGAATCATTCATAATGATTTAGTATTGATAAAAATTAGTATTGAATCTCCTATATTCGGTTTCCACTAAATTGAGCTTCGTGTGTTTGAACAATATAAGTTGGCTTTTAGGTAGCTTTCATTACAAAAAGATACCTATTGCAGCCGTTCGGAGGAAAGCGATTTCAAAAAATTTTGGTATATTTTCATCGATCATGACCCCCAGACCCCGAAACCACCCTCCGTTCAAAAGTTGATATATATATATATATATATATATATATATATATATATATATCCATATATATATATATATATATCTGACCTTTGTCATACTGTAACTCTCGAATTTATGAACCGATTTGGATGTAATTCGGTATGTACATAGTACATACCAATGTCTCGACCGAGTTCGTTGGCCAGCTTCATCCGCCATTTTGTTTCAAAATGGCGGCCATTTAAAATTTTCTTAAAACTTTTAAATTTAAAATGTGGTACCAAAGAATTGAAAATGGAAAAATATTTTTTTCTTATGTATTTGACCTTTATACAAAGATTCCGGAGCAGTTTTTGTTTCGTCTATGTCTTAAAAAATGGCTGAGTTATAGCATTTTGAATTTCTAGCGTGGCTGACATTTTGAAACGTCCTGAACTTTGTCACGCGATAAAAGGCGTATTTATGAACCGATTTGGATGTAACTTCGTTTGTACATAGTACATACCAATGTCTCGACCGAGTTCGTTGGCCAGCTTCATCCGCCATCTTGTTTCAAAATGGCGGCCATTTAAAAAAATTTAAAAAATTTAAAATTTAAAATGAGATACCAAAATATTAGAAAATGAAAAAGATTTTTTGGTATGTGTTTGACCTTAATACAAAGATCCCGGAACAGTTTTTGTTTCCTCTATATCTAAAAAAATGGCTGAGTTATAGCGTTTTGAATTTCTATTGTGGCTGACATTTTAAAACGACCTGATTTTTGTCACGCGATAACAATCGTATTTATGAACCGATTTGGATGTTACTTGATCTGTTCATAGTACATACCAATGTCTCGACCGAGTTCGTTGGCCAGCTTTATTCGCCCTCTTGTTTCAAAAGGATTGCCATTTAAAAAAAATTAAATTTAAAATTTAAAATGAGGTATTAAAAAATTGGAAAATGAAAAAGATTTTTTTATGTGTTTGGCCTTGATACAAAGATTCCGGAGCAGATTTTGTTTCTGAAAATTTGTTCTTTTGTTTATATCTTAAAAAATGATTGAATTATAGCACTTTGAATTTCTAGTATGGCTAACATTTTGAAACGATCTTGTATTTGTCACGCGATAACACACGTATTCGCCTATTTCCATGTGAGAAAGCACGTGGATAGTATACATCAACATCTCAGCCAAATATAAGTTACTTTAAATAAAAGCAGCTTGGATAAAGCTGACTAATTTCATGAAATTCTCATTTATAATGATTTAGTATTGATAAAAATTAGTATTGAATCTCCTATATTCGGTTTCCACTAAATTGAGCTTCGTGTGTTTGAATAATATAAGTTGACTTTTTAAAAATAAGGTATTTGAAAGCTACCTCTTCCTCCCGGCACTGGCCGGAAGGACTTTTTTAAAATAAGGAATATGAAAGCTACCTCTTCCTCCCGGCACTGGCCGGAAGGACTTTTTCGTAGGCAATATCTTATAATAATCAACTCAGAGAATAGAAGGAGGAAGGAGTAAATTCCAGGATTTTCTTATTAATAGATATAAAATGAGCCTATTGTGTAGAGTTGCAACTCATTATACTTATTTGTTAGCAAATGAAGCAAATCTTACTGCATCGTTGCAGCCAAATTCTATAAAAAGAGATATGCTGGCACGTATCGGTCTAACAACAAACATTTATTCTTATGCGATACATTTTTATTTTTATTTTTATTTATTTCAGGTGAAGTTATTTATTGAAGTAGAATCACCATTATACAAACGGAAGATCATGTGTAGAGTTTATTTTATTGACTATTAATTTATGAACAAAATAAAAGATTACATTCGCTTTTTGGTTACCTGTTAAATGTTTTTATTAATAAAGAAAACTTTCTCTGATTTTAATAAATGGAATTTTTACTATTCGTCTCTCTTTAACGCTTCATTAATTTCTGTAGTCAATCAGTTCCTAAAAATAAAACATATACAAAAAAAAAAAAAAAAAAAAAAACGATTTTCCGTCTTTATTTACCAGCTTTCGGTTAATGCTTATGAACTTCAAAATAAAAACGTAGAATTAAATAAAGAAATATCACAAGCTTTTTAAAAAAATAAATAATGAAATGTACCATTTCATAAATTTATTTTCACCATTTAAGTTTGAAGGAATGTTAAAAATAAGTTCAACTTGGAAAGAAGTGTTGTATTTTTATAATGTTTTGGCTAGATTTTTGTTTAAATTTTTTAAATATATGGTATATTTTAGTATATATAATGTACGAGTACGAACTCTAAGGGCTATAATACGCGGCGACAAAAAAAAAAAATAAATTATTAGTACACAAAATTTTATTATTTCTAAACAAAAAAGGTTTGTGTTAGTGGTCTCTCAGGAAAATGGGTCTCTTATATTATACGTTGATGTCATCGGTTAACAGGAGCTCATTCGGATGCTGGGAAACGATTTCAATAGCTTGTCCATGAAAGAACAGGTCATACCAAATTTAAAAAACCGAACAGTCAACATTTCCAAGAAACTCGAAGTTATCGCAAAGATGACTGGGCGCATTTGGAATGATAAAAGCCTAAAAAAAGAGAAAAAAAAGAGGAAAATAAATCGACAGATGCTTCGACAAATTATGAAATAGTTTCCTGGATACCTGTCTAAGAAAATGAAACAGTGTCAGAATCTACGGTGGCCAACAAAAGAGTAAAGCTTACAAAAATGGCTAGAATCAATGAAGCAAACATCTCATGTTCAATGTTATTTATTTATTTATTTTTTTTTTTTTTTTACAAACGTACTGGTGGTACAATCAACACATGAGTTCAATTCTATTGAAATACGCTTTTAGTCAATGAATCATTATCGAAAGACGGCAAAACCCCAGTGAGTTAGTGTTTAGGCTGGGATTTACTCAACTGACAAAACACAGCTTGCTTTTATTGATCAGGGCGTCAAAATCAATTATAAAACATATCGTTAAAATCCTGGAGATTGTTTTGCTTCCCTGTCCCCAACACCCCTTTGCAATTAAACAAGTACAAAAGAGTCATGCTTCAAACATAGATTATGAAACACTCTCCAACACATTCAGAATACTATAACAAATACTATAACACAGAATACTATATCAGAATACTATAACACAGTTTAGTAAAATTGATTATCCCTACCTTGTATATGATATATATATTTGTATACATACTACATAGTATACTAAAATTTAGCTCAGTTAGGAGACGCATAGCACATTGGAAAATTCCCTTCAGCGCTTTTTGCCAATAAACGAAAATGTACTCAAGATATTTTGTGCAGCTCTGTATATTATCTATATAATTTATTCACACCAAGTAATATGAAAAAAAAAAAAAATAAATAAAACGCTTACTTCAACCGAAAACGTATTTCCAGGAATTATTGTTCACAGACTTTAATGTAACTGAATTCTTTTGTGTGTTTCTGTAAATGAACAATGAATGTTATGCGCACCATATTCTATAGCAAGCCTCTTCTAGCGCACCCCAGTAATATATATCAATTTCAATATGTTTGAAATCGTTTGACATCATTGAAATATGCCGAAAACTATTTTTCCCCACAGACATTAATTTAACCCTTTATCTACTGACGTTGCTTATAAGTATCATTGAAATAACCTGTAATACAGTTTAGAATGAGTTATAGATGCATTACTTTATCTTGTTCCAAAAGCATTATTGCTCACAGAAAACAAAAATGTTTTAAAAAGGATGATTTATTTTGCCTTTGCATCTTTTCAGCTTTCATGGCGTTGGGAAAAGGGGGATTTTTAATGCGGAAATATTTTTATATTTCTATTGTAAGAACATTATATTTGTACATTTCCTAATTCTACAAAATGCTAAGAAAAATAATTAAAATAAAAGATTTTAGTGAGGTTATAAATATTACACAAAATCCCTATAAATTCAAATTTAATTAATCCTTCTAAATCCTTCTAAAATTTATTAAATAATTATGTAAATCTTCTAATGTAGTTTCAAAAATTAACGAAAAATGCTTCAGAAGATAAAATTTTCATGAATTCATAATTCAGTACATAAAGGGTTAACGGAAAGCTCTTGTGTTCTCCCGTAAGCGAACTACAAATTCTATACGATTTCATTACAAAACAGGCCACAGTAGAGATCAATTGCGTAGCAATTCGAATATATTTATGTGAGTTATAGGTACTGACAAACCGAATTCATAAACACTTTTGAACTGGAAAATGTTAAAAATGAGCTCTTCATTAAGATTATCTTTCATCACACAGAACAAGAAGAGCACGGGAATGGTTCAAGGCACACCTCACAGACTTTTCTTAAGAGCACATAATGTTCCTTTATTCTCTTAGATGTCAACCAAATGGGCTATTCTTCAGGATTATCTTACAGAGGAGCGTTTCTCCGAAACCTCGGTGGCATTTCGCGTGTCTGAAAAAAAAAGTTCTGAAGTAGAAATATCCAAAATATCAGTAGATAAATTGCGGCTCAATGCTGAAGACAAGAGCAGGCTATTTTCTGTCGCAAAAGTTTACTGTTAGATGTAAATTTCAAACTGGGCGAAAACTGTCCGGACCAGGATTCGAACCAGGGATCTCCTGGCTGAAGCCACCAGTGCTCTACCATCTGAGCTATCCCGGACGAATCTGGTGGAACTTTTTCACCCAGCTAACCTTAATGATTATAGCATCTGGTCTGAAACCTGGTTCAGCTCAACAGAATAAATCACAGGTAATGGAACTCCAGAAAACACTGGATGCATAATTACACTAGATTAATTTTAACACAATTATTCTAATTGATAAATAAATCATATTAGATGTAAATTTCAAACTGGGCGAAAAATGTCCGGACCATTATTCGAACCAGGGATCTCCTGGCTGAAGCCGCCAGTGCTCTACCATCTGAGCTATCCCGGACGAATCTGGTGGAACTTTTTCACCCAGCTAACCTTAATGATTATAGCATCTGGTCTGAAACCTGGTTCAGCTCATCAGAATAAATCACAGGTAATGGAACTCCAGAAAACGCTGGATGCGTAATTACACTAGATTAATTTTAACACAATTATTTTAATTGGTAAATAAATCAATCATATTAGATGTAAATTTCAAACTGGGCGAAAGATGTCCGGACCAGGATTCGAACCAGGGATCTCCTGGCTGAAGCCGCCAGTGCTCTACCAAATGGGCTATCCCGGACGAATCTGGTGGAACTTTTTCACCCAGCTAACCTTAATGATTATAGCATCTGGTCTGAAAACTGGTTCAGCTCAACAGAATAAATCACAGGTAATGGAACCACAGAAAACGCTGGATGCGTAGTTACACTGGATTAATTTTAACACAATTATTCTAATTGGTAAATAAATCAATCATATTAGATGTAAATTTCAAACTGGGCGAAAAATGTCCGGACCAGGATTCGAACCAGGGATCTCCTGGCTGAAGCCGCCAGTGCTCTACCAACTGGGCTATCCCGGACGAATCTGGTGGAACTTTTTCACCCAGCTAACCTTAATGATTATAGCATCTGGTCTGAAAACTGGTTCAGCTCAACAGAATAAATCACAGGTAATGGAACTCCAGAAAACGCTGGATGCGTAATTACACTAGATTAATTTTAACACAATTATCCTAATTGGTAAATAAATCATATTAGATGTAAATTTCAAACTGGGCGATAAATGCCCGGACCAGGATTCGAACCAGGGATCTCCTGGCTGAAGCCGCCAGTGCTCTACCAACTGGGCTATCCCGGACGAATCTGGTGGAACTTTTTCACCCAGCTAACCTTAATGATTATAGCATCTGGTCTGAAAACTGGTTCAGCTCAACAGAATAAATCACAGGTAATGGAACTCCAGAAAACGCTGGATGCGTAATTACACTAGATTAATTTTAACACAATTATTCTAATTGGTAAATAAATCATATTAGATGTAAATTTCAAACTGGGCGATAAATGCCCGGACCAGGATTCGAACCAGGGATCTCCTGGCTGAAGCCGCCAGTGCTCTACCAACTGGGCTATCCCGGAGGAATCTGGTGGAACTTTTTCACCCAGCTAACCTTAATGATTATGGCATCTGGTCTGAAAACTGGTTCAGCTCAACAGAATAAATCACAGGTAATGGAACCCCAGAAAACGCTGGATGCGTAATTACACTACATTAATTTTAACACAATTATTCTAATTGGTAAATAAATCATATTCGATGTAAATTTCAAAGTTCACTCAAAATTCAAACATTCAAAGTTTACTGTTATCCACATTCGCCTTGAATCCCATTGTTGTCAATACACCTGATTTGGATGCAGTGCAGACGACGCTATATATTAGTTTTTGTGGCGTCTTTAAAACTATATTACGATACGATGAATATTTTAAAGAGATAAAGTTGTGCCGCGTACCTTAACAACGTACTGAAATTTCGCGCCGCTTGTTCAATGTTTACGAAGTTACTGTCTAGAAAGTAAAAAAAAAAAAAAAAGACAAGAAAGCGGACACGCATATTATTTTCGAATTATGACGAAATTCATAATTGGGCCACCCTCTAAACAACCCCTTTAAAAATAAATAAATAAATAACAAGTATAAAAGTTAAAATAGTTAAAAAATACCTCTTTTATAAGCATTCAATGTTCATTTTGAAGATCACGCCTTATTTTTTAGCTGCAATTCATGTTTTTTTCCGAAAATTTCGAAACATTTAAAAGACTGATTACCGTAGGCGAACAGTTTTGACATAGAATAAAATACCATAGGTTAAATTACTCACTAAATAAACTTGTAACTGCTTTATATGGATTCCTTTTCATTTTAAAGTTTATACATGTTGCACTACGTATTGCACTTCTGAATCAATGCACTATTTTAATATTAATTATGAATTAACTCTTTAACTAAAACTTTTAGCTTCGATATGGGTTCAACCGTTAATTACGCTAGACAAATTTTATGTTTTTTATACCCCTGCCTATCTCTGTGTCACACTCGAGTGATTCCACCCCACCCTTCTTGTTGTGGCGTCACATATTTTATTTCAAATTCTTAATTTAAAGTTAATTTTACATAAACTAGGGATCTGTATATACAGTATATATACAGGGTGTCGAAAAGTCCGGAAACGGTCCAATAACTCGAAAAATACGCATCGGATTGAAAAACGGAAAAATGCGTGTTAATATTTTTTAAAAAGCTATTCAGTCATACCAAAGTTGATTCCCACCCCTACCACCTGAGTGTCAGAGGGTGTCCAACTTTGAAATCTTGCTTTTGTACTACAGATTCGGATTCTACGGGGAAAAATACGCAACTCTTGTATTTAACAATTTTTTCGGATGATTGTAGATGGCGATGCAATCGAGCAAATCGTGGTCAGATTCGTTTGCTGAGCATTGAAGTTCTGATAAAAAAAAAAAAAAAAAAATAGAAACTAAACAGAAAAATGTGCTTTTCGTTACATCGTGCTTAGGAAGGAGGCTATTGTTTAAATTCTAAATGGATTCACTACTTTAGTGTTACCCAAGAACAACTAGTTGGTCGTAGTAGTTTCCTGGTTCCCTTCGGGACGTTTCCTTAACGTGTGTCGTTCGAGGTGCTGTTTAACGCCACATTTTGTTCCATTACATCGTCATCTACGATGATCAAAAAAAAAAAAAAAAAAAAGGGTAAATAAGAATTTTCCGTATTTTTTCCGCACAATCCGAATCTGAAATAAAAAATGAGGATTCTCATATCAAGATTTCGAATGGGACCCCCTCTGACCCCAGAGTGCCAGACTGGGGGGGGGGGGGGTGTCATATTTGGTATCGCTAAATAGCTTTTAAAAGAATATTTAACGGATTTTCAATCAAATGTGTATTTCTCGAGTTATTCAACCGCTTCCAGACTTTTCGGATACCCTGTATACAGTCAAACCTCGTTATCCCGACACTCTAATGACCAGAAAAAAGTGTCGTCATAAGTGGAGTGTCGCGATAACCGGAGTTGGAGAAAAATATTTTTATAAAAAGCTGTATTTTTAATTAATTTAAGACATTTTTAAATTCATAACTGTTCTTGCAGTTTTAAGCAATGAAACATTATTATTAAACAAAATAAACGCAAAAAACAAAATTGAAATGAATAAAAATCAGGTTTATGACGACTTGTTTTTTTATTGTTACATGAAATATTGATGAATTAAGGTTTGCTTATCCCTAGATGTGCTTCTTACAATTCTTTTTTCAATATTATACAATGATTTGTAATAAATATTCGTTGGTCAGAAATAGATGTTAAATAATGTCTGCTCGTTTCAATGCAATGCTTCGGTTTCAGTCGCATGAAAAACGCCGTGTAACCACAAGAAAGCGCCGCCTGACCAGAACAAAAAGACTTCGAGTAGACTGATACGTCTATCTGGAACTTAAGTGGGTCGTTCAAAGTGTGTAGGTTTATTTATTCAGATAAAGGATTGAAGTAAATTTCTCATTTATCTCAATGGGTATTTTAGACATTTTTGTGAAAAGTTTGGCTAAGACATTTCTTATCGCTTAATTTCCGTGAAGATGGATTATGAAAAATGGACAATTTTCCTGTACCGTCGTGCTATCTGGAGTTGAAAATTATTCAACGACGTAAAATCCGGAGTTTATTTACATTAAAATTATATACAGAAAATCGGGACTTTGAAAAACTGACGTCATAAGTGGAGTGACGTGAAAATCGGGTGTCGGGATAACGGGGTCCGACTGTATTACAGTATATAGATCTATTAGTTATTAAGAAACTACAACAAAACCGCCAAGATTTAATGTGATTAAAATCCAAGTTGTTGCAATTCAGTGGAAAAGAAATAAGTACAAAAGTAAAAATATTTTTTTTTAGAAGACTCTCTTTTAAAAGCATCCAAAGTTCATCTAGAAAATGACGCTTCCTTTTTTTAAGCGCAACTCGTGTTTTTTTTTTTTCGAAAAAAATATTCCGTTACAGTACATTAAGAGGCTACTTAAGTCATGCGAAAATACCCGTTCGCTAATGTTAATCCAATGGGAGAATTTTTTAAAGACATCTCGTTTGCATTTCAATATTTTTAAATTACTTTTTGCATTGCATGGCTGAGGTCTCTATAAAGGCCTTTTTGTACTTCTTTCCGATTTTGCTTAGAATTATTTTTAATTATAACAACTTTCAGAACCGGTTTCAAAAGTGAAAGCATCCTCAAAAAAAAAAAAAAAAAAAAAAAAAAAAAAAAAAAAAATCTGCAAACAAAATCGAAAAAAAAGGCCGATCGGTCTTAGCTGTGCAATGCAAAAAAAAAAAAAAAAAAAAAAAAAAAAAAAAAAAAAAAATCATTTTAAAATATTGAAATGCAAACGGGCAAATTTCTCCCATTGGATTAACATTAGCGAACGGGTTTCACATGACTGAAGTAGCCCCTTAATTTGTCGTGGGCGCCGAACTCGATTATGAAAAATTCAGTGTTTGTTTTACGCTAGGTAGAAAACTTACGCAAATGAAATTATTAAAAATAAGTAATTTTTCTTTTCGAAGATAAGTCAACAGGAAAGGAAAAATGAAACATTATTTAAACTTTTTTTTCTAAATTGATTTCTCAACGGATAAACATAAATTAATTTATATTAAACTACCAATTCATAAAACGATGATTTTTAAATATTACACTCTTTATTATTATTTTTTAATTTATAATTTTTTTTCTACTCTTTGGCCTTTAAAGTGTTTCATTGTTGAAGTTTCACAGCCATTTGGAATATTTTGCCGAGCGTTTATTGGCACATAATTAAATCCGGTGTTGTTTCAATTCGTATAAAATTGTACGGTTTACAGAGAATATTTGCCGATTTATCACCTGCAGCGGGCTACCGGAAAAATGCCTTGAAATTAACGTATTTATAGTTTAGTTCTAAAAAGATTAAAATGTTTCATTGTCATAAAAAACAAACCTGTGATTGCATTTTTAGGTGCGTTCGTAATTATATAAATACGTAGCACCTATAGTCGTCGTTCAGTCCGTCTGTCTGTCCGTCCGTCTGTCCGTCCGTCTGTCCGTCCGTCTGTCTGTCCGTCCGCATATAACAGAGCAAAAACTACCCGACCGAATGATCTGAAATTTTTAATATATAATTGCTGCAAAATTTTGTCGAGCCATTTCCAATTTTATGAAAATCGGATGTATAGTTTAATTACAGGGACAGTCAAAAGTTTTTCTTTACATTACGGCCAATGGGAAAAATTATTGCAAGTGAATTTTAATGATGTTACAGACTTCCGAATGGTCTGAAATTTTTAATATATAATTGCTGCAAAATTTTGTCGAGCCATTTCCAATTTTATGAAAATCGGATGTATAGTTTAATTACAGGGACAGTCAAAAGTTTTTCTTTACATTACGGCCAATGGGAAAAATTATTGCAAGTGAATTTTAATGATGTTACAGACTTCCGAATGGTCTGAAATTTTTAATATATAATTGCTGCAAAATTTTGTCGAGCCATTTCCAATTTTATGAAAATCGGATGTATAGTTTAATTACAGGGACAGTCAAAAGTTTTTCTTTACATTACGGCCAATGGGAAAGATTATTGCAAGTGAATTTTAATGATGTTACAGACTTCCGAATGGTCTGAAATTTTTAATATATAATTGCTGCAAAATTTTGTCGAGCCATTTCCAATTTTATGAAAATCGGATGTATAGTTTAATTACAGGGACAGTCAAAAGTTTTTCTTTACATTACGGCCAATGGGAAAAAATATTGCAAGTGAAATTTAATGATGTTACAGACTTCCGAATGGTCTGAAATTTTTAATATATAATTGCTGCAAAATTTTGTCGAGACATTTCCAATTTTATGAAAATCAGATGTATAGTTTAATTACAGGGACACCCAAAAGTTTTCCGTTACATTACGGCCAATGGGAAAAAATTATAGCAAATGCATTTTAATGATTTTACAGGCTTCCGAATGGTCTGAAATTTTTAATATATAATTGCTGCAAAATTTTGTTGAGCCATTTCCAATTTTATGAAAATCGGATGTATAGTTTAATTACAGGGATGCCCAAAAGTTTTCCGTTACATTATGGCCAATGGGAAAAAATTATTGCAACTGCATTTTAATGATTTTACAGCCTTCCGAATGGTCTGAAATTTTAAATATATAATTGCTGCAAAATTTTGTCGAGCTATTTCAAATTTTATCAAAATCGAATGTATAGTTTAATTACAGGGACAGTCAAAAGTGTTCCGTTACATTACGAGGAATGGGGAAAAATTATTTTAAGTGCATTTTAATGATGTTACAGACTATGCACTTATGAAGCGCAAAAAAATATACATTCAGTACAATATGGGGTGCAAAAAATAATTATAAAACTAGTTATAGTACGAACGCACCTCATTTGCCACGTTTGACGAGCAATTTCCAACTTGTTTATAATTCTAGCCCATCAGGATGTGAGTTAAAAATCAATTACAATATTTCATCTTTTCTTACAAAAACCCGGTTGAGTGAAATAAAAAAGTGTAAAAATCGGAGTATCAATTTAAAGGATATGCACGCTGTACATACATGAAAAAAATCGTACAAACGAATTGTATAAAATCCTTTGTTCGAAATCGGTTGTTTAGTGATATTTTTGGACGCTTGAATAAATAGAAAAGAAGTTTGGAACATAGTTCGCAATGGAAGTTTGAATGAATTTATAAAATTGCACAAATGAATTATGTATAGGTTCCTTTTAATTTTTATACCTATAATTAATAAATAAATTTACTTGATGAATTAATTTCCCTGTTTTATAGATGAAAATACAAATAGCTTTTGTACTGTATTCTATAAAATATTCGATAAAAAATTATTCACGCAGAGTCTTATATTTATAAACAGGACAATATATATTTCAAGAATAACTTGTCATTGATGTAAGAAATTTTCTTTTAATAGTATATTTGCTTTGACGCATTGTTATCAGGTTATATTAAACAGGATTAATTAAGTTCTTGTGTAACGTCATGTTTTCTCATTCTTACAACAGAAACTAATTGGAAATAACTTAAGAGTAAAAATTTCCAGAACTGTGTATTAATAAGTACATGACAAACAATATTGTACGTTTTTGTCATATGGCAGGCTTTTGATTATTGATATAACGAGTATTAAAATATTTATTGGACAGTATCATTGTTTTTAATCTTGCTTATTAAGTTTCTGTTACAATGAAGATAAATTCAGGTGATAATTTATAGCATATTCTCATTTAATTTCTTTTTCATATTATCCTTTCGAACTAGCCTAAATTAATAGAAGATAAAATCGACTTCTTGAAAATCCTGATTCAAACACAATTTTAAATTAAAGTCTTAATTATTATCTTCTATACTCCTATTATAAAGAGGAAAAAATTGTTTATTTGTAGGAGGTAAGCTCTGGAACTACCGAACCGATTCCAAAAGTAATGGTATCAAAATGATGGTGTTAGTCCAACTTAGAACATAGGCTATATCTTATGTCGGTGCCACTACCCCAAAGAGGGTGTAGGAGCATAAAACGTTCTAAAAATGCGATTTTAGCGTTACTGAAGGGCCTAGAAATATGAAATTTTGAATATTAGTTAGTTATAAGATATAAATGATGTCTAAGAACAGTTCTTAAACAATTCGAAATTTAAAAGGGGTGAAAATGCCCACAAAGCGTTCTAAAAAACGTTCTAAAGGGTAGTTTCTACACAATCTCAGGAAATACAAAACCGATTTAAAAAATATTGGTGTCAAAATGATGGTGACAACGCTTGCTCCAAGATAGGCTATGTTTTATGTCGGTGTCACTACCCCAAAAGGGGTGCAGGGGTGAAAATGCACAAAAAGCGTTCTAAAAAATGTTTTAAATGGTAGTTTCTACACAATCTCAGGAAATGCCAAACCTATTTAAAAAATATTGGTGTCAAAATGATGGTGACAACGCTTGCTCCAAGATACGCTATGTTTTATATCGGTATCACTACCCCAAAGGGGTTGCAGGAGCAAAAAACGTTCTAAAAATGCGATTTATGTGTTACTGAAGGGCCTAGCAATATGAAATTTGAAATATTAGTTACTTATTAGATATAAAAGATTTCTAAGAACAGTTCTTAAACAATTCGAAATTTAAAAGGGTAGAAAATGCGTGAAAAGCGTTCTAAAAAACGTTCTAATGGTGGTTTCTACACAATCTCAGGAAATACCAAACCGTTCTAAAAAATAATGGCGTCAAAATGATAGTGACAACCCTTGCTCCAACATAGGCGATTTTTTATGTTGGTGCCACTACCCCAAAGGGGGTGCAGGAGAAAAACGTTCTAAATTGCAGCTTTTGCGTTACGGTAGGGCCTAGAATCGTGAAATTTGGAATGGTAGTTATAAGATATCAATGATCTCTAAGGACATTTCCTAAAAAAATCGAAATTTAAAAGGGGGTCAAAATGCGCAAAAAGCGTTGTAAAAAACTTTCTAAATTGCGATTTCTAGCAATCTCAGGAAATACTGAACCGATTTCAAATATAATGGTGTAAAAATGATGGTGACAGATCTTGCTCCAAGATAGGCTATATTTTATATCTGTTTCCACTACCCCAGAGGAGATGCAGGAGCAAAATGCGCGAAAAGCGTTCTAAAAACGTTTTAAATGAGATTTGTCGGCAATATCTCAGGAAGAATGAATCGGATTTCAAACGTAATGGTAGGAAATTGATGCTGACAGCCTCTGCTCTAACATAGATGCTATTTTATGTAGGTATCACTATCACTAAGACGTTGCAGGAGCAAAAAAGCGTTCTAAATTTCGATTTTTGTTATCGGTAGGGGCTAACAACTTAAAATTAAGCAAGGTACATATTTATTAGATATAAATGAGCTTTAAGAACAGTTTCGAAAAAATGGGAAATTTAAAAAGGGGTGAAAATGCCCGAAAAGCGTCCTAAAAACGTTCTAAATTGTGATTTCTACTCAATCTAAGAAAATACCAAAGCTATTTCAAAAGTAATGGTTGCAAATCAATTGTGACAGTCCCTGCTATAACATAGGTTATATTTTATGTTGCTGTCACTACCATCTGAGACTTGCAAAAGCAAAACATGTTCTAATTTGCGTTTTTTGCATAACTGAAGGGTCTAACACTTTGAAGTATGGCAGGGTATTTACTTACAAGATGCAACTGCTTTCTAACAAATGTCGAAAGAAAATTTCAAATTTAAAAAGATGAAGTGAGCGAAAAGCGTTATAAATTACAATTTTTATGTGATCTTATCAAATACCAAACCGATTAAAAAATAATGATGACAAATTGTTGGTGATAGAACCTGCTCAAACATAAGCTATATTTTATGTCTGTGCCACTACCACCAGAGGGTTGCAGTAGCTAAAAACTTTCTAAATTGCGAATTCTGTGATACTGAAAAGGCTAGAAACTTTAAATATGGCATGGTAGTTACTTATAAAATATAAATGCCCTCGAAGGACTGTCGAAAATAAATTCGAATTAAAAATGGGTGAAGTGAAGGGGAGGTGTGAAAAGCATTCTAAAAAAGTCCTAAATTACGATTTCTACGCAATTTCAGGGAATATAAACCAAATATAAAAGTAGTATTTGCGAATCAATGCTAACAGTCTCTGATCCTACACAGGCTATATTTTATGTCGATGATTCTACCACCTGGGGTTCACAGGAACAACAAACGCTCTAAAAAAGGCCTTTAATAGCTTTCTAAATTACGTTTCTGTGGAATATTAGGAAATAACAAACCAATTTCAAAATTAATGTTGGCAAATTAATGGTGACAGTTCCTATTTCAACATGGCCCTTTATGTTGAGAGAGGTGGTAGGACTTGGAATTTGACATGATGGTTAATTTTAAGATGTAAGAAGGTGGTTTCTAAAAAATTCAAAACTTCAAATGAATACTGAAATGAGCGTATTAATTGAGCATAAAAATTTCAAAATATTTTCTAAATTATCATTTATGTAGTTTTATTTAATTTTATTAATTTAAGTCTCACTTCTGCCTAATGCAGTGTAATAATGATGTTTAATCAAACTGTATTTTAAATTGTAATTTTTGAGTTATTCCTAAAAGTAATAAGTACCTTTTAATAAAAAAAACCTTTTAATAAAATAAAATATTACCTTTTAATAAAATAAAAATTTAGTTAGTACCTTTTAATAAAAATTAGACATATAAATATCACTTGGCATATTTCAAATATTACGCGAGCAAAGCCGCGGGGTTTGCTAGTATATATATATAAAAGATAAACCTGGGTTTACGAAGTCTGGTTTAAAAACTCTGACTGCCTGCAGATTTTAATTTATTTAATAATGCAGGTTTTAATATATATAGTAATGCTGGGTTTAATTTATTTAATAAACATAAAAAATTACTAAACACAACTTAAAAGTCAGAAGTTTTGAAAAAATTCGTTATACTAGCCTATCTTCATTTCAAGAAAGTTTCTTTTAATAATATACATATTTTATTGCTGAAAGGGGATTAATTAATTTATTGCGTAACACAGGTGATACTGACACTGTAGCAAGAGAACTAATTAAAAACAACTTAAAAATAGAAAATTCTTCAACTGCAAATTATTAAATAAATGACAACTAATCCTTGTGCAATAAGCAAATTTTAATTTTCGAAAACACAAATGTGTGTATGGATATATACTATGTATGGATACTTAATTAATACGTTAAAATTGGTAAAACTTCAGACTTTTAATAAAATACAATGTAAGCACAATAAAAATTAAACGTTTCGGTACCAATCCCGAATCCCTCATCAGTGTACAACATTACAGAAATACAAACAATCACAAAAAGACTTCGGTTCTTTTTGGAATTGTTTGTGTATCTGTAATGTTGTATACTGATGAAGTATTCAGAATTGAATCCGAAACATCTAATTTTTATTATATTTACATTGTATTTTATTAAATGTCTGAAGTTTTACCAACATTAACGTACTAAGTTTTAATTTATTTGCGGTGCTTCTATCACTTACGCACGAAAGAAGTTGCGTAATATATTTTTCTATCAACTAATACGAATGTCCTAATGTTTTCGTTAGTGACAGTGCCACACTGTAAAAGAAGATAGATGTTTCTTGATGTAGAAAAATAAAATATAACCACGAACGAAAATACCCAATATCCTCTTCCGAGTTACCCATGATTCCAAAAAGATTTCTTTATCTTTCGAAACACATAAACCATTATATATTCGAGATTTAAAAAAGCATTTATAAAAACAACAATTTTTTCGCTGCTACTGATTTTCGGACACGCTTTCGAACAGTTCTAAGGCTAATATCAAACGAACGTATATTTGCACGCTTTTTTGTTTCAACATGAAACAGAAACACATGCAAGCGAAGGTGTAGGAAGGCTGTAAGAAGGAAAAAGGGCATGCAAATAGACGTTCGTCTGACATTAGCCGACGGCTAATGTCATGTTGCGAACTATGTTATGTTTATGTAATGTTGCGGAGCTATGTTAAGCCGATGGCTAATTCTTTCTGCAATAATTTGAGCTCGGCCTTAATATAACGTTTCATGTCATTGGACACTGCATAAAAATCGATGATTGACAATTTTTTATTTAAATTTACAAACCATTAAGCAACACACTGTGATTATTATGCAATATTAGTATAAGCTGTTAGATTTCAATTTGGTCAAAATCTCTTTTGTTTTATCCTATTTTTTATCAGAGTATTTTTTTATATATTATTAAATTTTTAATAATATGTAATGCTTTAATATTTATGCTTTTTTAATGTTTTTTTATAATTTTTAATGCTTTAATATAATGCTTTAATATTTTTTATGTTTGTTAAATAAATTAAATCCAGTATTACTATATATTTTAAAACTTGCATCGTTAAGTAAATTAAAATCTGCAGGAGTCAGAGATTTTAAACCAATCTTCGTAACCCAGGTTTATTTTTATTTTTATTTTTATTATTTTTTTAAATAATAATAATTAAGACTAATTTAAAATTGTGTTTGAAGCAGGATTTTTAAGAAGTCGTTTTTATCTTCAATTAATTTAGGCTAGTTCGAAAGGATAATATGAAAAAGAAATTAAATGAGAATATGCTGTAAATTATCACCGGAATTTATCTTTATTGTAACAGAAACTTAGTAAGCAAGATTAAAAACAATGATACTGTCCAATAAATATTTTAATACTCGTTATATCAATAATCAAAAGCTTGCCATATGACAAAAGGGTACAATGTTGTTTGTCATGTACTTATTAATACATAGTTCTGGAAATTTTTACTCTTAAGTTATTTCCAATTAGTTTTTATTGTAAGAATGAGAAAACATGACGTTACACAAGAAGTTAATTAATCCTTTTAATATAACCTGACAAAATTGCGCTAAAGCAAATATATTATTAAAAGAAATTTTCTTACATCAAAGACAGGTTATTCCTGAAATATATATTGTCCCTGCTTATAAATATAAGGTTCTGCGTGAATAATTTTTTTATCGAATATCTTGTAGAATAATAGTATTACATTACAGTGCAAAAGCTATTTACCTTTTCATTCATAAAACAGGAAAATTAATCCATAAAGTAAATTTATTTATTAATTATAGACATAAAAATGAAAAGGAACCAATAATTGATTTGTGCAATTTTATAAATTTACTCAAACTTCCGTTGCGAACTATGTTATCACATTTAAATCAATAAAATTGAGTAAGTTGCGATATAGTTTTGAAACAAATTTAATTTTAATGTACATATATTTCCCTATTCGACGGTGTAAAAGGTGAAAATGTGCGGTATTTAGAAGTTTAAAAAACTGCAATAAAAGTCAATAAAAGTTAAATTTAATCGTCTTCTATTGCCACCGTCAAAATGAGGTCAGTGTTACATTTGAAGACGTTTGTTCTTTATGATATAGATAGTTTTTGTAAAAAATTGCTAAATATAGCATTTTAAAGTAATTAAAACAACGTACGAAACATTTTAATTTTCTCTCATTAATATATTTTTTAATTAATTTAAGAAAAAATGTTATACAGATATAGAAATCTAGTAATAATACATGAGAAAATAGTCTTCATGAAATGAACACTTATAAAAAAATCTACAACATTCTTTCTGCAATAATTCGAGCTCAACCGTAATATAACGTTTCATGTCATTGGCCACTTCCACTGCATAAAATCGATGATTGACAATTTTTTATTTAAATTTACAAACCATGGAGCAACACACTGTGATTATTATGCAATACAGTGGTGGACATAATTATAAGACACCTACTGAATTTGAGATACAGTGAAAGAAAAGATTCAGAGCTTAAAAATGCTTTATCAAATACGACAAAAACATAAATTTATTCTGTTATCACACGTAATTGTTTTACAGAAATGATATTTTTATAGAGTTTAATAAAAAAAAATTAAAAATACCATGGACAAAATTATAAGACACCAACCTTTTTTTTCCAAATACAGTGGTCAACATAATTAGCAGACACTAATGGTTTAAAAGAAAATCCTCTAACATGGTTATTCAATATTTGGTGGAGCCGCCATTGTTTTTTATAACATGTAAGATGCGATTCGGCCTCGAATCTATCAATTCTAACTAAATATCGCAAGACAGTTCTTCCCAAGCACATTTTATAGCATTCTTTAGGTTTTCGACACATGTAAACTGCCTCCCATTTCGGTAAACCTCAACCTCACGAGCTAAGATCCCCCCACAAGTTTTCGATGGGATTTAAGTCTGGGGAGCGAGAAGGCCACGGAAGAACATTGATACTTTGCTCTGAAAGCCCCATTCTTGTTACGTGTGATGTATGAATCGACGCGTTATCGTGCTGGAAAGTGTAGTTTTCGCCACAAAGAAGTTCACCGTATATGGTTAGTTGATCTTTAAGAAGATTCTTATACTTTTCGGAGTTCATTCTTGAATGCACAACAACGATATCGGTTTTCCCTTGAGCCGAAAAACCAGCCCAAACCATTACTGAGCCTCCACCCATTTGGCGGCTCATTTGTACATCAGGAGACTTCCATAAATCATGCCAACAATAGTGAAACCCGTCAGGACCATCCAGGTTAAACTTTTTTTTTCATCAGAAAATAACACAGAGTACCATTTGGAGGGAGATGCCATAGTTTGTTTAACGTAGTTTAAACGGTCCATTTTGTGCCGCCTTAGAAGTGGTGTTTTTTTCTCCAATTTTTTAAATTTCACATAGGAAGCATTATGCAACACCCTGCGAATGGTTCTCTTTGAACAATTCAGTTTCAAAGCATTTTTAATGCCTGTAGTGGTCATCTTATTCTCTGTAGCGAGCGAAATCACCTGGCGTCTGCCTCTCGAGGATAAGTAAGGAGTACGTCCAGATCTTTTAATCACCGATCCATTAATTCCTTTTTTGAAAACATTTGAAATTGCACATCTAGAGCGTTTAATAACTTTTGAAATATTATTAACGGAAGCACCAGTTCCATTTAATCTCCAAATTTCGTGAACTTCACTTTCTTTTAATTCTGTACCTCGTGGCATGTTTGTAAATGCGTGAAGGCGGTTATCGTCTGCTTTAGTTAACTTCTGACGTCATAACAGCGTGCAGAAAATTTGCATATTGCACATTATTTTCGAAAAAAAGCAGGTGTTTTAATTAAAATGTTAGGGTGTCTTATAGTTTTGTCCATGGTATTTTTAACTTTTTTTATTAAACCCTATAAAAATATCGTTTCTGTAAAACAATTACGTGTGATAACAGAATAAATTTATGTTTTTGTCGTATTTGATAAAGCATTTTCAAGCCCTAAATCTTTTCTTTCACTGTATGTAAAATTAGGTATGTGTCTTATAATTATGTCCAGCACTGTATTAGTATATACTGTTAGATTTTAAGGTACTTTTCGGTTAGCCGGGCGCCAGTGTTATACATACATATGTTGTATGTATACCTATATATGCATATATATGTATATATACACACATATATATATATGTATACATATAGCTTCTATATATATATATAAATATACATATATATGTATATATAGGTATACATACATATGTATATATAACACTGGCGCCCGGTTAACCGAAAAGTACCGATTTTAATATGATCAAAATCTCTTTTGTTTTCTCCTATTTTTTATCAGAATATTTTTTTCGGAAATAAGGAATTAAAAATAAGGATGTGCATGTTACAAGAAGGCACCGCACACCAAAAATATGGTATTATTTTTTCTATCATAAAAACTTTGTTATAAAAATGGTACGAGCTGTTGAAATTTGGATGCCATATTTAAATTTAGGAATATCAATCATCAAACTATTAAAAAAATTCTATCTATCATAAACAATCGTAAGAGGTAACGAAAGAAATTCTATTGAGTCTGCAAAAGCAATTCTTTGTAGCTGGCGAGATCAGCGCAGTCATGCCAAGGGATGCGTCTGAAACAACTGCTATCTGGTGATGTGCAAAAAGTAGCGGAACTTACTTTAAAATGATCACAATCAAAACTTTTAATTTTCTTAATCAGGAAATGTGGTGATAAATATTATTATTATGCTAAAAATTAAAATTTGATACTTAGTAGGGTCTTTTTTCGAATATGAAGGTGCGAAGCGGCCTTAATGTAGTTGATCTCGACATTCATACAGGGCCGAAACTAAGGGGGTGGGGCAGAGAGGGCATGTGCCCCGGGCGCTAGAACGAAGGAGCGCCAAATGAAGGATTATACCTTTGGAATGGATCCTTTTCTTCTGATGGACTGATGACTTCCATTATTATGAAACAGTCATTATAAATGAAGTGTTAGGTGAAGATGAAAGAGCAGTCGTAAAAAGTTAGAACCCTCATTTTTGGGTCAGAATGGGAAAAAAAAATGGTCATAATTCTTTTATGACTGTTTCATAATAATGGAAGCCATCAGTCCTTCAGAAGAAAATAACTCGGTTAAAGCGGAAACTCGGTTAAGCGGGTCTCGGAAAAGCGGGACTCTACTGTATATTTAATTTTAAAAATGATTTTCAGAATATTTTTGTCTGTGTTCAGAGGGGAGTCACGACCGCTCCCCCTTCAATCCGCCAGTTCAGTATTACACATTTTAAAATTTAAAATAAGTCGGCTATTAGAAAATTTGTAAAATTCTCTTTGTAAATATACTTTGCGGAAGAGGGGAGGCGCCAAAATCCATGTATGACCCAGGTGCAAAAAAAGGTAGTTTCGGCCCTGCATTCGTAAGTGAAAAAAATTTCGCAAAGGATTATATACCACTGTTCCTGCAAATGGAAAACATTTTGGAAAAATTGCATTTTAAATTTCAAATTTTTTAAATTTCTTTAGGTTTATTGCGTAATTTTCTAGTCTATGAGATCGAAAGCTTTAATCGTTGTTACAATCCATTCTAAGAAGGTTTTTCTGTTTCTTTTGCAGGAAGAATGGATCCAGGTAAAACATATCTACGACACTGCATTTTATGATTGTTCAAATTATTCAAATTTGCATCGTAGCTGAGAGTGAAGCATATGGAAAGGGCATTATTAGAACATTAACAGTAAAGGTTTGTAAAGTTCAACAAATGTCAATTCTAGTTGTAAGATGGCCTATAAACATAAGACCAAAGCAAGCTGGCGATATGCAGTTTCAAGAACTGTTGGATGAAGACTCAACTCAATCGAAGCGAGTACTTACAAGATCTATTGATGTTTATCAGTCACGAAACGACGATTGCGAATTATGGGTAAGATTTAGAAAATTTAGTCACTTGATTCCACATCAACTCAGCGTTCAGGATATTGCATAACGACTCAAGATTTTGCTCCTTGCACTGCTAACTCACTTACCGACAAAAACCACGTTTTTTGGGTGGAGGGAGTAGTGAAGAAAAACTTTATTGTAGCACTTGGGTGGAATGTTTTAACTCATCCGGTCTATTCTAACTATTAAGTGGCATATTTTAATAAAAATTGTTGTTTCTGTAATATATTTGCTAATCTGATACAATACAGCATTAATTGAGAGTTAGTTTTGAGATTGAGTTAGTTTTTCTTAAATGTAATAAGACATTTTTATGTTATATAAAGTTTTGAAATAATGCTTATAGCAACATCTTACTTTACGACAGAGATGGTTACTGCAATGGCCGGTAAAATGCTATATGATTTTTGATGAAAGTACCCTTTTTATGGAAATAAACCTTTATTTCAGTGATTGTTGCATTATGAATTAAGATAATAAAACCTTCCGCATCAGACGATACTATTTTCATTTGTTATATCCATTTTCTCTATTGAACTCCAATCATAGAAAAAGCACATAAATTTGGCTGAACGATTTTCAAAGATACTTACACGGTTTGTAAAGTAATTTTCTGAGCAAGGTTTTTGTCTGTTGACCATATTATATGTACCATATATATTATAAGTTGTATGTATGATATAAGATGTATGTAAATATGTGAGAAGGATGCAAATAAGATATAAAGAGTGTCCTAAAAGTTCCCGTACTGACGGCATATGTATTTATTACTCACAAAACAACAAACCTTAAAACGATTATTTTTATGCTAATGATAAAAAGCCCTTTTAACATAACGTAAGAAAACATACTGAACTTAAATTAACAATAAATGTTCAAAATATCCACTCCTTTCTAGAAGGCAAAGTTGAACTCTTTTGAGCATGTCTGTAGAAACGCGTTTTAACATGCTCAGTGAATTCTTGTATCCATTGAGTAATGGCAATTTTCAGATCATATTTTGTTTGCGGATTATTTGCATAAACTTTGTTCTTTGAATATTCCCACAGAAAAATGCCCGGGATGCTCAGATCAGGGGATCGAGGGGGCCAAAGATTTTTTGAGATGAGCCAATCGCCGAAAAATTCTTCACGCATGTCCATGGTTTCATTAATTTATATGGCATGTTTCACCATCTTATTAGGACTTAGAATTTCGTTAATTCACTTTTAACAATGCTAGATAATGCTAGATTGCTAGATAAGTGCCCTGTACACAAAACAATCAACAGTTGATTAAAAAAACAGAGTTCCAACAATATTTTTGGGTGATACAGCACACCTTACGCTAATTTTTTGAGAATGTAAAGATTTATGCATTAATGAATGAGGATTGGTCGTAGCCCAAAACCGAGAGTTTTACGTGTTCAGTTAACCACCTAAATGAAATCTTGCCTCATCGGAGAAAAATGTTTTGTCGAAAATCTTGATGTTGTTGCAAATAAATCTCAGAAACCACCGGCAATAATGAATCCGCTTTTAAAGTCCGGTGGCTTTATCTCCTGTCCCATTTTTACACAATCAGCACGAAAATGCAAAGCACTTAAAGCCTTATGTGTCGATCCACGAGATGTGCCTATTTCTTGTGCTTCACGGACTTTTGAGAAGTTTGCAATGTCCTTCGCTGAATGTTTTGCAGAAAAGCTGGTGTAACAACTTTCGGCCTTCCAATCCTGTTCTTGTAAAAACCGAAACTTTATTACGAAAATGTCGAACGAGCCGATATAGTGTATCTTTACTTGGTATTGCCTAATTTGGATATTTAATTCGCCAAACACCTTTGCACATTTCATACGATTTGCATCTAAAATAAGTTTCAATCAGCACAATTCTCCGAATGCGTGATAAATTCATTTCACTATGAAGAACAGCATAAGATAGAATTTTATTCTCGCACCAAATGAGCGCGAAAAGTAGGAAACGAGAAGAACTGATGCAATGTATTGTATTAATCATGAAGATAGCTTAAAAAAAAGTATTTATTAATATTAACTACTTTGACGCATAACAAAAATCTGTCAAAAATGTTGTGTTTTTCCAAACCTGTTTTTAACTACCAAATTTTATTTTGAGCCGGTCCACCTCATTTACATTTTTGTCAACACGAAAAGTCTTTTAGTATATTTTTAGCAGTTAAACGCATTTTATGTAAAAAAAATATCCATCCTAATTGTTTTGAAAATCATCGTAAAAAATCATTTTCGTCTCATGAATATTCGTAAAACTATACGAAAAAGCTGTGTAATTAAACTTTTTTTGCTGACAAAACAATTAACTAAAATTAATTGGATGATTATCCAATATTACAAAAGAAAAACTCTAAAACATATTTTTTAATCAGCTTTAGCCTTCCTGGAAAAATATTTTTAAATATCGCATCTGCTTTAAAAAATTGGCACTTACTTAATAACATTTTAGATCGTTATTTAGCTAAGATCTAGAAAAAGATTCCGTAAATATTTTTTTCTTACAGATATTGCAGTAATTAATGGATCAAAAAACTTACTGTTAAACGCCTTAAAATGTTTACAACATTTTTATTTATTTTTACCAGATTTAATTGCTGAACTCTTGTAAAATCTCTTCGAGTACTTTACATTATTTTATTGACACATTATTTAATGGTTTTATGAAAGAAAATGATTTTGTCAAGGACAAAGGTAACTTTTGTAGTAAAATTTGAAAAAATTAATTTAAAAGTAAATTTAAGAAAATTTTAAAACACTCTTTTCTTATAATTTGGAACATTTTAAAATATATCTCGCTGCATATTTTCTAATTCATTTTGGATTCAGATTAAGATCAAATTTCTAAAAACTAATAAGTGTAAAAAAATAATTAAAACGTCATAAGATATGTAAAAATTACAGTAAAAATGACTATTTACTTAACATTAAAAAAACTATTTATATTACTGAAAATCGGATCTTTACTTTTTATTAACTGTATCTTAAGGATAAGCCCCTCCCCCTCCCCAAAAATGCACGGAAATTGAAAAATGTTATAAAATTATAATTATGTAACATCATTTATTATCCTTAAACTAACGTTATAAAGTAATAAAAATGAAAAAAGTACATTTAAAGGCATATGTAAGTATTTTTTAAGAAAGCACAATTGACGATTTTTTCAAGATCAATATTGCTAAATAAACTATTTCCAAAAAATGAGTTTGATAAATAAAAATCACGAAATCACAGGCATAGTGGAAGCTAAAGCTTTAATAAATAGTCACCTGTGAAAGTAAATTACTTTATAGAATTTGGAACGAAATGCTTTATATATTAAAAACAACAGGATACAATAATTCACGAACAAAAATGATCGCTTATTAAAGCATCAGCTTTCATTATACCTGTGATCTAGTGATTTTATTTATCATGTTCATTTTTTTAAAAAATTGTGGAAATAGTTTGTTTATCGATATTTATCTTGAAAAAGTTGCCGATTGTGCATACGAAACATGCAGATCTATTTATTAAGAGGTATTTATAAGCTTTTAAATGTACTTTTTTGTCAATTAGAGTCGGCTGATATATTTATAAGAATAATAATAAGAAGAATTAAAAAGAAATTAAAAAGGAACCGCATCACATAAAGAGAAATTAAAGGCTACAACTCTGAATCATTTAAAGGGAAGTGGATGTAAAAGAGTATTTCAAAATTAAAGTCTAAACATGATTTGAAATTTGATTTGATATATAAAGAAAAATTAAGAGAAGTAAGACAAACAATATATCATATAGAAATCTTAAGTAAAATTTATTTGAAAAATTTAATAAAAGCTCATCAGTTTTGTTAATAAACTATTTTAGGATAAAATGGTCAAAATTGTTTTTCTCGTGTTGGATATTTTCTTAAGTATTAAAAATTCTGTTAAATTATCATAAAGATAATAATAAAGTGCAATACAATCTTTTCATATAAACCATACGAAGCTTATGTGCGTTGATAGAAACAGGATCGCCAGTTAGAATGCAAAAAATAATACACTGGGAAAGTTAATAGAGAAGAGTGAATGAGAAATGAAAGCGAAAGGAGAAAAAAAGAATAAAATAACGTGAAAGAAAATACTAATAAAAAGCTGAAAGTTGAGAAAAAAGACTCAAAAATAAAAATAGAAAACTAAAACTTTTTCTTTCTTAACACATAAAGAATAATGTGTGTAAGAGAGAGTTATGAAAGAAGTTTCCAAGCATACGGCAGAAAATGGAAGAAGAGGGGAAATTTTTCTTAGCCAGATTCTTGGTCTTTTTACGTTGTAAAACAACAGAATGCTTGCTTCTTGTTTCGGGGAAACTAAAAAGATGTGACATGAATTCTAGTAGCGAAGCCAATGAACAATCTGGAATTTTTTATTCGTTTAATGTATTTTTAGAGACAATTCCTATTTTCCTCACTACATATCGTTACTCCTCAGAATTATGTAAGCCACTTTTAGATGGCTACAGAAATTCGGTCATTATTTTTACCTCTCATACATCACTTCAATCTTTTGTATGATTTCAATTTTTACATGGTAGGATAGGAAAAACAATGTACTTTCGAATGAAAATTTCTTTGAAAATTGTGATTCAACTAAATGACTTTTTTAAATAATTTTCAAGCATAATTTTTTAAAAGCGTCAATGAGGGATATTTGTGCGCTGTATTAATGCTAAGTGATTATTCGCAGAGTTACCACAATTGGCAATTAAATACCCAGAGCAAATTAAAAAACAGCAGATGACCTATAAAATCAGATTAACCGTAAGAAACCGCACTATAGTGCAAAACTAATTTTGTCAACAAAAAGACAGATTTTCATTTTAAGTTGAATATAAAATTATTATCAGGCTAAATTAAATTGATTAAAAGATACTTTTTATTAGAATATGCTTGAAATTGTATATTAATTTTTATCTCATTTCTTAATTTCTAACTGTGAAATTATCAAATTATGTAAGAAAAAAACTTATTATAATTAAACTAGAGCTATAATATGCGAAAAGTGAAAAAGGTACATTTAAAGGCTGATAAATATCTTTTAATAAACAGATCTGCATGTTTTGTACGAACAATCGGCGACTTTTACGGGATCATTATTGATAAATGAAGTATTTCTGCCAAAACTTTAAAAATGAATTTAATAAACAAAATGTACGAGATTACAGGTATAATTAATGAAATGGTCACTTGTGAACGTGAATTATATTATCCTATTGTTTTAGGTAGATTTCGTACACATTCTCTCCTATGATTTAATTTCTGAAAAAGGTTTGCATATCTACGCCGATCATGACCACTAGAACCCCCCCACCCCCACCCCCACCCCCATCTCAAAACTATCTATCTGTCTATCTATCTATCTATATCACTTTTTTATGGACACGACAACTTCCATAATTGTACAAATACCTCTGTACAAACTGATACATAAAATCAAGGGCAGAAAATCTCGGCCAAGTTCGTTAATGGACAAAATCGGACCAAGGGAGGTGGAGGTACGATGGTTTTTGTGAAAACAGATAAAACCCATAACTTCTTAATTATAACACATATCAAATTAGTTTAAAGTTTTTATTACTTCAAGGAAAAGAGCCAATAACATAACAGATTTTTGATATAATTAAAAATGGGCTCAAGTGGTGAAAAAAAATGGTATTTTAGGTAGAGAAAAAATCATAACTTCGTCAATTCTCAAGATATCAAATTCACTTAAATTTCTTATAAATCTTCTTAATACTATCTATAACTTTTATATTGAGAAGTTTTCGATAGGACCAACTCACGCCGAAAACACAAAAGAAAAAAAAAAGAAAAAAGAAAAACGGAAAAAAGGGGGATGTGAAGAAGGACAAAATTCATTACTTCATCATTTCACAAGATATCCAATCCGTTTAAATTTATTATACATCTTCTAATTATTATATACAACTTTTATATTGACAAGTTTTTGATAGGACCAACTCTTACAGAAAAGACAAATTAAACAAAAACCGGAGTTGAAGAATTGCTGTATTGGTCAAATTTTTGATAAAAGCAGAATATATTTCAAAAAATGCTGCCAAAGTGGGCATTTCAAACCGATTTTCCCGAAGTGATAGTGCTGGAAACGAAAAAAATGGTCGACCTGGGAAAATAATTGTTTGTAAATCAAGTTCTAATTAATTGAGCAAAAAATAGAAACACAGGTCGCTTTTAAATCTCTTCAAAAAATTAAGTCAGCAAGCTTTATGTTTTTACTTTTAAAAAGAGTCCTAAAATTTTCTCATTAAATTAACAAAATCTCAGAAAATTTCGAGTTGTTGAACGTGGAATCTTTTTTTTTTTTCTTTTTGAGTTTTTTTTTTATGCCTTAACATGATTCAGATAAAACCAGCTCTTACAGAAAAATGAAATTAAAAACTCGTCAAAAGCGGCCAGATAAAATTATTAAACTGTGTTTATCTCTAAATCTTGATTTAGTTTTTGTTGGTGAAATTAGTATTTAACTTCGAAATCTACATGTGCCTGTAAGCCGCCGAGCAGGCAGGATTTTTTTTTTTTTTTTTTTTTTTTTTAAAACATCCAAATTTTAGGTAACTCAGAGGAGGTTGAATCATTGAATATATTCTCTATACGTAAAAAGATTTCTATTGATTGGGATAACGGATGATAATGGATTGGAAATAAAATCTTGATGAATAAATTATTCCACTATTTTTGAATAAGTTATTCTACTATTTTTAAAATCAATCTGTAAAGTCAGTTTGCTATGAGTCTGGTTTAAGCTGTAGTTCTCTTGTTGTATTTTATGCTATATGTTCTTTGATACTCATTTTAAACTTCCTGTTTGTCATTCTTACATAATATTGCAATGTTCTATCTTCTTTAATCAAAGATGTTTCATATATACTTAATAATTGATCTGGTTCTATTGTAGGGCTGCCAAAGGCGACTATTTTTCAATTCTATTCGCACCACTATTTAAAAAAAGTAAATTTCTCAGTCTATTTCTCTTGCAAATGTTGTCAAACTGTATAACAAACATTTTTGTTTTGAAACAGTGGTGCGAGGTAGAATTAAAAAATAGTAGCTTGTGACAGCCCTGTATTGGATCCATTTTTTTAAAGACTATATTTTTTAACACCTTGGCGACGAACGACCGCTATACGTGCCACTTAAGGGGCTAAGAATCCTTCATTATTCTTATAAGTTATTTTTTATTGTAAAGTTTACCTTATTTAATCAGAGCATTTTCGCGATTCAATTAGAGAAAGTTTTCTGTTTTTAAAAAGCCGGTGGTAAAAGATTAAAAATTAAGCAAAGGGCTCTCATCGCGATGGGGTTAACACCATTTCTACCGGTGTCAAATGACAACTTTTAGAAGATTTCAATTTATGGTATAAAACTACACCAAAAAACTACAATAAAATAAATCATAAATGAAAACTTTAAAAAAGTGTCATTTGACACTGGTAGAAATAGTGTTAATTTTATGGGAGGTTCCGCTATATATATAAGAGAGATATTTAATCCTTCTATATATAAAAAAAAAGTAACGTTTTGGAAATGGACCAATGAAAGTCTGCGAAGATACCGCGAAGCGCATCTGATTGGTCAGAGCTTTCTGACGCTATAAGGGGGGTTAACAAGGGGGAAGGAACCTGCTCTGTCGCCAAACGTCGCCAAATTTGGCGACCAAGATTACTCGCCAAAAGGGAAGGCAACTTGGCGCTATTTCCAGTATTTCGCCAGATTTCCATAAACATCCATTGAAATCCAATAGAGTTTACTTGCTTGCAGAAAATAACAAATTGAGATATTTCAATGCAACAAAAACTATTATTAGCTTATGAATAGAGTTTCACTGGACTATTTACATTATTTTTAAGCACAAACACTAACTATTTACAATATTCGTAACACTATATGTATAATTTTACATATATATGTTGGCGGAGAAAAGGCGGCGTAGTGAAAATTTCAGAGAAGAGGAGATTTATATGATAAGATAATTTACTATAACTATAAACTAGCCATTTCATTACAGAGATAAGGGAAAAAAATTCCAAATAAATTTAATAAATTTGTTACTTTTTTAATTTAACACATTTTTTTTTTAATTTACAACGTTTTTAATTTAAAATTTTCTAATAATTTATAATTTTATTTAATTATAAATTTACTTAATTTGTAATCATTCAGATAAATTTTAAATTTTACGATTTTTAATGATTTTATTGTTAATAATTCTTTTAATTATGAAACTCTGTAAGCTCTAATGATTTATGTGCTTGGAAATAAGGAAATAAAATTGTCAGTTGGAGAGGAGCGCGTTTTTACCCAGTGGAATCTAAAAATTGAATGCATAAAAAATAAGGGATCGCGAAGCGCTCCAGAATGGAAACGCGAAACAAGTATGTCTGGGGTTGGCTAAAAAATAGGGATTGCTTCGCGATACCGAATGGAAATCGCGAAGCGATTACGCGTGTGGTTGGCGATCGTAGCGAGCAGGGGGGCGGAGCCCCCCACCCTAGTTCATTAAGTTCATATTTAAGTCTTTCAAAGAATCCGGGAAAATATTGTATAAAGTAGATAACACGAATTTTTGTTCATTGAAGTTTCTTTTCTTCCTATTATTCATGCTCATAATTAACACGAAACGTACCGTGAGGGGTCATTTTGACCTCTATCAATTGAAAATATTTCGGTTTGTAACAGGATTTTCTTTATATAATAAATTAAAAAAATACAAGGAAAAAAAGGTTAAATAAGTTAAACGTTTTAAATAAAAATTCTGGTGTAAAATATTTTTATAAAACTTGAGTAAAATTTCCGGTAGTTATAGTGTTAATCTATTTATAGTGATTTATTTATATCCATTATTTCTTGGGATATCATATATTTTATTTATTTCGTTAATTAACTGCTCCGAGTTACAGCTGTGAAACCTCTCTTAGACATTTTATTAATAGAGCTTTCACAGTCTGTACCTCAGAACACTTAGCCAACGAAATAAACGAAATTAGGAATGTTATATAACATTAGTTTAATGTATGATTATCGTTTGCCGAGTTTAAAAAAAAAAATGTTTTTCCTTTTGTATTACCTCATTAATCCTTTCGCGTTTTGTATATGCATGGAAAAAGTCACGTCAGAAATAATATATATAGTTTGTTTTCAGGGGTGTAATGCAGGGTATATGTAGGTACACGCTGTATACCTGCGACTTCTGGAATTTTTTAAGAAGCTCCGTATAGCCTCTGTTTCTGAAATAAAGCTATAGCCTATACCTTAGACATGAAGTTCATGATTTTAGCGTATACCCTCCTACGCCTATAGCGTATACCCTCTGGGTTTTTTTTTTTTTTACGGCTACAACAGTTTGTTTTACGCCAAGGTCTTCCTTATATTGTTCAAACCGCAAATAATTATTGCTCCAAATAAATTTTTAATGTATTTTTATATAATTTGAGAATCATTAATTTCAGTAAGTATATTTTTGATGTAGTTTTGAAATTTTTATCGCCAATGCTATAATAAACAAATACTAATAAATTTCCTTTCAAATTGAAGTATATAGTACATTTCTAAACCTATTTAAAATTTCAGTTTCATTGTATAAAGTATATCTAATAACAAACTTTATGAAACTCTTTATAGTATTTAACCTTTAACATTACATTTATTTGAAAGTAGAGAAAAAAAATGAAATTATCGTTGAGGTTTTTTAAAGATAAAGTATGTTGTAATGAACGATACTCATGATTCAAAGAAAATGGCATACTTTGGGCAATTTCTTAGAAGCTCGTAAAGAAATAGAAGGAAATTCTTTTGTGTAACTATAATTGGACAAAGAATTCGTTAGACTTACCTATGATTGAACGATGAGAAAAACAACATTACTGAACCCACATTCTATAACAAAAACCTACTATTTATCCAAGTACAGAGTATATCTCGTCAAGTATAATATAAAGTCTATTTCATAAGGGAATTCACTTTCAGAAATGATATTTTTTGGATTGTATGTAAACAATAATAATTAAAAATAAATAAGTTTAATATAACTGCGGTTTCCTAGCTGAAAAAAAAAGTGAAATTCACTACACTTCTTCTGTTATTACATTTAATAAATGTTTTGTTTACAAATAAACATTAAACTGAAATATTAAATATTAAATATAATAGAAATTTTCTTATGTTGAAAAGAAAATTTTTTGAATAATTAATACTTTGAAAAATAAAAACAAATGAAATTCGATGATTTTATGTTAAAATTCAAAGTTTTTATGTAGCTAGATGAGCAGTTAAAATAGATGATGCAAATAGCCTTTGATTTTTAATTTATCTAATGACGAAATCTACCTTTTTAGGTAGATTTCGTATACTACCTATTACATTCTCTCCTATGTTGGAATTTCTGAAAATATTTCGCAGACCTACCCCGATCATGACCCCTAAGAACGCAAAACCACACCCAGTTCAAAACTTTATCTATCTTTCTCTCTCTCTCTCTCTACACACACACACACACACACACACACACACACACACACACACACACACACACACACACACACACACACACATATATATATATATATATACACATACATTTTACTTTGCAATATTCATTTAAATTATTCCAAGTTTTCGTCATGTTCATTATTTCGCTATTTCTCAATATTATCTGTTATTTATTCGTAGTTAATTTCCTTTAAAGTTAAAACACGTATAATAATAATTATTTTATTCGAAATCTTAATCTAAATTTTTAATCCCTTCATAAACTTTTATCACATGATAAAACTATAATATTCTGAGAGAAGCTAATTTTTGTTTTCGAATGTTTTAAAATGCCATTTTGCTATTTTTTATTTCCAATCTTAAATTCAACGAATCTGTTTTCCGCGCGTTGGAGGCACAAGATTTACCTCAAAATCCCTATGTCACGAGGTCGGGGATTCATTCTCCTAAAATATTTCTTTTCTCACGTCATTGGTTTAGCTCCCACTGATCGAAAATCGCCGTTCACCAATTGTTTTGTCTCTATATTACACGGGAATCCGTCATCCTACGCTCCTTCTAACAAAAAGCCGATGCGATGATTTCGGTACTCAGAATTCTGTCTTGCTCCAGTGTTTTACAACTATGTTACCAGACGTCTTACTGTCTAGTAGAATATCTAAATTTGTTGTTTAAGATCTTTTTATCAGGATGTAGTAATTCATGTTCCAGCCTGAGGACTCTACAAATGTTCTCATAATGTGGGAATTGTTTACGTTTTCATATCTTGATGAATAAACGGTTTAAAATGACATTTGGCTCTGTTTTTATGGCGAAATTACCGGATTTATAATTCCTTTGCCTTGCTACACGTATGCCATGACCATCGCATTATAATTCGATTGCAAAAACCAATACTTGTGTTTCGATTGGAATTAGCCGAACTATTACAAACAAATTCATGTAGTTGATTGGATTTATCAACTGCCAAAATAATACAACCTGTAACCAACTTCCAGTATACTACGAATTTAATGCATCCAACTTCAATCTTTCACTAATTTGATAAGAATTTTATACAGCGTTACATTACTTTTGTGTTTTGTGTCATCAATGTTATTAACCATTTAGAAAAATGGTTATTGTTCTCGTCAGGGTAGGAAATCAAAAGCATATCTGAAGGTTTTTATTTGTTTAATCCGCATTTTATTCGTTTTCTGATTGGTCTATACAGTAATATGTACTTCCCATTACTTTCAACAGAGATGGACAACAGAGTGTTGCCACTATGACAAAACAGTAATAAAAACTACAAAAAAAATTAATAACTTAGAAACAAATTGAGATACAGCTTTCAAACAAATTGCATTTAAAAGTACATTTTTTTCTCTATATGTCGATATAAAAAGTAATATTGTGGGATGTTTAGAAGTTTAAGAAATAAATTTCATTTAAAATTGGCCGTCAGATTTCTTGGAAATCTCACGATGGAAAAGCCTTTTCCCGAACAGCCAATGAAATGCTTGGATAATACGTAAGTTTCAGGTGGATAATACCTACGAGTCGCAGGCGATTTCTGTCGCTTGCAATTTTTACGTGTAATAACACTATTACAGTCAATCAGGGTAACTTTGATCCGCATTTTCTCTATTTTCATATGCCACACTCTTATTTGAAGAATATTGTCGTAACTAGGGGCATAAAAGAGAAGAAATGATCCTAAATTATAGTTTGACTATAAAAAATTAAGGAATAATAAGGATAAAAGCAATAAAAAATGGATTTTTAGCCTGGTTACCCAGCCATTTAGGGTAACTTTGTACCATATGATAAATTTTTTATATAAAATAATTAATTATAAAAAAAAGTATTGTAGTCAGGATAACTTTAAATTCCAAAAAATGTTTTCAGATATGTAAAGACTGCGAATTTACATTTCCCAATATCACAACATTTGTATAATTTATGATATTACAACAAATATCAGGCATAAGAAAAGTGGAAAAAGAGAACCATGAACATTTAGAAATACAGTCGGACCTCTATTTAACGAAGTCGCTAAGTCCCGAAAAAAAGTTCGTTATATGGAAATTTGTTAAATAGAGAGTCACCTTATAAAATACTTTAAGCTACGTAAAAAACATTTTAAGTCCATAAACACTAAATATAATTAAAAAAAGTTATTATTCACACTTTTTTTTAATAAATTATATCTATTTGTTTTACTTATTTTGCCCATCAAAAAGAAATCTGCAAGGGAAATAAGAATGAAACTTGAAACAAAACATTGTCTGGAAATACATTGTATTTTCAGTTAAAAAAATAATTTTACATTAAAATCACGATTTTTTATTACTGTTGATAAGTTGTTTGGAGGAATATAAAATTTTAAAGCAGTATTCTTTTTCTTCATGACTTTATCCACCTCATCAATAATATTTTTTCCTTTGATGCTCAAACACTTTCGCTTTGACATTTTCCAGCTACAAGAACCGAAATTACCAACACGATTGATCATGATCAAAAATCTAGAAAATGGGAAACTATAGTTTAAGGACACATGGCAGCTTCATTGAGGGTTAAAAGGGGATATTCAAAGTTTGCTCTTTTTGGATGGAAAGCAAAAAATCATAACAATTTTACTGCTCTCTGTGAGTTAGGTGCCTGGTAAGACCCAGTGGTGGAAAATTGGCGCAGAGGAGGAGCCTATTGACACCACTAAATTATTATAGTATTCTTCACCTTAATAAAAACTCAGAAATTCTGCCATTAGATAACACGAAAAATACTACGAAAATTTAGTGGTGTCAATAGGCTCCGCCTCCGCGCCAATTTTCCACCGCTGAAGACCTGTTCATGGTCACTGATCATCATAAAATGTGTTAAAAAAAAGAATAAGTTTCAAATGTCCAGTAATATTTTAAGAAATATGGTGAAAAAAAAAAATTAGATCCCAAGGAAAAGTTCGTTAAATAGAGAATACATTTCGCTATTTGGAGGATATTTTACGAAGAAATTTGCAAAATGTTCTTGGTTCCAAGTAAAAGTTCGCAAAATAGAGGCTCGTTAAATAGAGGTTCGACTGTAAAAAAAACCTATTTATTGTTCATATAAAACATAAAAATTCAGTGAAAAACAATTTTCAATGTTTTAACTCTATAATATATCCATAGTTACAGTAATACATACAAGTACTAGTATTATTCAAACAAGAATAAAAAACGTCGAACGTATGAAATGTCAAATTTGAGTAGCTCCGCCCCTAATCACGCCTCTAAATGAATTTTATGTATTTTACACATATTTGTAAAAATATTTACATGTCATATCTAATGCACACTTTCGGCATTTATATAAAATATACGTGCAAATACGGGAAATTTTCGACAGTAGCACCTATAATCAGTAAATTATAAGCATCGGTGTAACTTTGAGCCGGCTCAAAGTTACCCTGAAAATGCGGTAAAATGCTAGTGCCTTCTTATTTTACATTTTATTAACTATTAATAAATATGTAATCACAAAATATTAACACGTTTACAACATTTAGATAATAATATGTCTGATAAATAAGTATACTGTTGCTTACTATGAAAATTTAATTGGATTACAACAACTTCAAAACAGCATTCAAAATTAACTTGAAAACAGTACTTCACAAAAATAGTTAGATGATGCAATTGCGCATAATGTTGCTAATTTATTTTCTAAAATAAAGAGTAGAAATCCCAGTTTAGAACCTTGCCAACAGAGCACAGTTCTGGAGTTTATTTAGTCTTTTAGAGTCAAAAATATTGAAAAATAGGAGGTGGTGCAAAGTTACACCCCGTGGTTCAAAGTTACCCTGATTGACTGTAATGTTTAATTCATGGCGTACGTAATGTATGATCAACTCCGTGCTATTTTTTATGTCTTAAATTTAAGTCTTTGAAAAAATCATTTTCCAAATGGTCGTTGTAATTTGTTAAATTGCATTTTTTTTAAAAAATATATATATAATTTTTGTATGGACACGATAACTTGCATGATTCTACACAAATCACTTCCAAACTGATACATAAAATCAAGGGACAGAAAATCTCGGTCAATTTCGTTAATGCAAAAGTGGACGAAGGAGGTGGAAATGGGGAGAATTTTTGTGAAAACAGAAAAAACCTATAACTTCTTAATTATAATGCATGTTGAATCAGTTTAAAGTTATTATTACTTCTAGGATTACGGCCAAAAATTTATGCATGACAGATTTTTCCTATTTAAAAAAATGGCCTCAAGGGGCAAAAAAAAAAAAAAAGAAAAAAAAAAGAAAAAAGGGTTTTAAGAAGAAGCAAATTCATAACTTCGTCAAGACATCAAATCCATTTAAATTTATTTTAAATCTTTTTAATATTATCTATAACTTTTATACTGACAGGTTTCAGACAGAACCAACTCTTACAGAAAAAAAAATGTGTGGTTGAAGAAGATAATATTTATAAATTCGTCAATTCACAAGATAGCAAATACCCTTAAATTTATTATAAAGCTTCTTAATATTGTCTACAACTTTTATAGCGACAAGTTTTTGATAGGACCATCTTTTACAGGAAAAAAAGAGAGAGGAGGTTGTAGAAGAAGAAAAAAACACATCTCCGTTAATCCGCTACTAACGCTATAAAAAGTATAATTGATGTGATGAAAATTTTTGACAACCTCAGAGATGCTGTGTATATAGTGTTACATTATTAAACGAGCACGTGTCAAAAAAAAAAAAAAAAAGTCAGAATTTTAAATATAGTGTGTGGTTCACTTAATGAAACAATCACCACACGGTTCAAATTTATTATATAAATCTTTTTACTATTATCTATAACATTTTCAGAAACAAATTTTTGATAAGATGAACTCTACTATTGGATATATCACTAAAATATTCTTAAGGGATTAAAAAAAATAAGGGTTGAAGAAAATATTATCGTATTAACATAATTCTGATAATACCAACTCTTACAGAATAATGAAATTAAAAACTCATCAAAAACGGCCAGATTAAATTCCTAAGCTGGATTTGACTCTAATCTTGATTTAATTTTTATTGGTGAAATTAGTACTTAACTTCGAAATCTACTAGTGCCTGTAGGCTGAGCTGGCAGGGATATTTAATCTACGCATCCACGCAGAAATTAAATCTATTGTTTTAACTACAACTGAAATTTTTTTTAATGGAGTGGTAACATCAATAACAGAGAGATTGAAAAATGATACTGAGAGATGAGTTGACTTATTTGACTGGAAATTCCGACAGGATCATAGTTTTTCCCCCATAAAAAGTTAACATTGAGTACGCGTTTTTGGATATGACCGTCTGATATTCTAAGAGTGATGTTAATAGACGCCTTTGCCCAGAAGTACCAACCAGAACAATACCTTCACTGAGTTTCTACAGAAGGAAATTTGTGTGGCAGATTAAAGGAGCCCCAGCAAGACCAAAAGTAGTAAATTTATATATTTTGTTCAAGTATGATGTAGAAACATAGTTATTTTATTGAATGTTTCGAAAAGTACCCACGTTTTCGTGTCAACGTTCCTAAAGTTTTTTCTTGTTTTATTATTTTAATTAATTTAGATCATAACAGAATATAATACAGTAGAGCCTCGATTATCCGAGTTAATATGGATCAAGCTCACCTCAGATAAGCAAAAAACTGGGATAAACCGGATGTACACAAATCGTCGCCAACTAAGGAGATGAAATATAAATTTTCACTTAATTCATTCATTTTTATGGTATTAGTAACATTTCTTTAATGTACATTTCCGTTACTTTTAAGGAAAACGGGGAATGAAACTGTTTATTTGAAAAAAACCCTTGATAGTGTTTTGTTTGTTAAATGTCAATTTTGCTGCAGTTTTATTTTACTACAGTATTACGTCATTGCATGGCAACCAATTTCTAGGATTTTTCCTTACCACTAAAACTTACCAGTAAATTTTGCCTAATTCAATTGCCGAAATCTAACAATTGTGAACGATTAAAGATGTCAAAAATTTGTATTAAATTTTAGAGGTAACAAAACCATACAAATTGGAAGCTGTTATTGTATTAGCGTCTTGAAAATAGCAGGTGTAGCCTCTTTTTTCTGCTCAAAGTATTAAATAATTTTTTAAATCGAAATTATACCTCTGGAATGGATTATTTTCATCTAATGGGTTAATGGATTCCATTATTATGAAACAGTCATTACAAATGAAGTGTTAGGTGAAGATGAAACAGCAGTCGTAAAAAGTTAGAACTCTGATTTTCTGGTCAGAATGGAGAAAAAATGGCCATAATTAAAAAAAAAAATTATGGCCATTTTTTCACCATTCTGACTAGAAAATCAGAGGTCTAACTTTTTACGATTGCTCTTTAACTCCACCTAACACTTAATTGTTAATGGCTGTTTCATAATAATGGAATCCATCAGTTCATCAGAAGAAAATAACTCGGTTAAAGCGGAAACTCGGTTAATCGGTACTCGGCTAATCGGGGGCTTTACTGTATTGTAATATTATAATTATGGTAAGAATAAATAAAGTTGATGTTAAAACTTACTTTAAGGAAGATAGATTTAATTAATTGCTTTCATATGAAGAGCTTTAACACTGTCTTGTCAAATCTTTTAACAGTGCCCCCCCCCCCCCCCACCCCATCGCAAACAGATTTTCAACGACTTGTAGCAAAAAAGCTCCATTTTGCTTTTATTCCACCAAAATCATGTTCATGGGTTCAAAAATGTTTTTCAATTTTAATATTGGGCAGCAGAGCCACCAGTAAAATATTCTACATTTGTAGCTAAGATATACTTATTATTTAAATGCTGCAAGATTAATTTTTGAGTCTGATAAACCATTGGTATATCATGGTCTATATCATCTGAAAGCATGCAAAGGCTTTCACTTTTTAAGCTGCTTCCATTTTTTTGCTTTACATAGAATGCAACTGTATGTAAAGTACAGCAACCAGGCGTCCAATGGTAGCTGTTGCGCTTCGTCTTGCAATACAAAAGAAAAGTTCTCACTAAAATCCATTTGTATGTAAGCCTCATGACTAGTAAGATCTTTTTTTCAAATAAATGCTTTGGGACTTGGATATGTGTCTATGGGGGTACGAGCTTTTTAAGAATAAGATGGATGAAATTGTACAGAGTCAATGTACGTGATGTTAATCGTACTCTGTCAGTTGATACCCACTGTTTATGTTCAATTGCGTCTTCAGGACATTTGCTGCATATATGTAACATAAAATTTGTATTGTTAGAACTGCAAACCAATTTCTGGATTAAATCTTCATATTTTTCTTCAATCCCTGTTGCTGCAATAAGCAACTGAACTTTCTGATGTATTGTATACATGCAGACAGAATGTGTGCCAGAACTTCCAACTAAGACACAGTGTTTAGGTCGTAGGTCAGCAAATTTTGAAAACCCAATTTTATTATTGGCAGGAAATTTCAATCGAAATTGGATATACAGTTAATTCAGATTACAAAGAAGAAACCTTTTTTGAACATGGGGAGACATTTTTTTTATGCTGACCGTATCTCCCTGACCAGGCATGAGACATGAAAATTCATTATCTTCATGTAATTCCTTCACAGATTTTATAGTGTCTTCCCAAGTATAAAGTCTGTACTTGGTATTCAGTTGCACTAAAGGTTTCAATTATTTTCTTTCTTGAGCATCATGACTCAGGAATCAAAGTTAGAAACTGAATTTTTTCTCTGGGACTAATTTGTGGAAACTTTTCTTTCACCATCTTTATTAATCTTTCGAATTCTGAAGCTTTTCTTTTGATTCCCATTATCTTTATCAGAGCTACTGTTTTCACTCTAGAAAACGTTCTCTTCTAAATCAAGGGTGCAAGCAACCTTCTTTCGCAAGGCAGTTTTCATTTGCTGTAATTTTCTTTCTCTAGCAATCGAATTTCCTTCGTTTATTATGATTTTGGATCGTTTGTAATTTTTTTTGTAAATAAACTCTTATTAATTTCCAAATCGAAATTTGATATCTTTATTTTGCATAATGTGGTTATTTTACTGTTTCGAATAATTTTAGCATTGATAATGCTTTACGGAATTTAGTTTTAATCCTCATAACTTAAGGCTTTCTTCAAAATTGCACAACACTTTGTCTTTTAGCAATTAATTATTAATTATATCATTTTGACCGCGGGATCTTACGATAACAAAAATTCTGTAAGACTGAGGCGTTCAGAAGACAATCTATGACTAACGCCATTTTAAGTGGCGTTTTTTTAAACAAAGGAACATTGAAATTTTTCTATATGTTTATATACAGTGATAAAAAGTTACCCTTGATTAACAGAAAATTAATGAGTTCAAACAAAATATCCCTAGAAAAAAATATTATATAGATACAATATTTTTATAGTTACAATAGCTTGAACTGTTTATACAGAACATTTTCATTTGATGGAATTAGTCGATTTGTGCACTGAACGGCTCATATATGTAACCAGTTTTATGGAGTATTTCATTTTGTCACCTCACTTTGGCGATTAAAGTCTGAGATCTAGGCGTTTAATTGAAACGTATCTTTTTAAACACATGTTTACAGACGAACTGTAAGCTTGGCCAAACCATTTTCACAATTGGGTCATTCCATACAAAATGAGCAAATCAGCTGTGGCTGACGTGTCATAGATATTAATGAAAATCATCATATAAGCAGATCAAATTCATTGATGAGTAAATGCAAAATAATAGATTTTAGGACTGTTTATTTAAATAAAAACTTCCATTAAAAGTTGATACAAAATCCATGTTTTGTGTGCATGTTTGTAATTTCAATTTTGATTATTAGCCTTGGAACGAAAATACTATATGAAAAATTATTTACAATTAAGAATGAATAATAAGTAACTGATTGGCTTAATTTAGTAATTCTCTTTTTATTCCGTAATGAATAAATAAATAAATGAAAAATTTTGAGGGAAAAATTGAATACAGTGAAGCCTCTCTAAGAAGACCACTCATTAGACCATAAAAAATCGCTGTTTCAGAGAGGTGGTCTCTGAATAGAGGTGATGGGGTAAAGCAAAATTTCATAAAATGTATACTATAAAAATTATTATTGAATTAGTTTATTATATTTCATGCCTATACAGCTTTAAAGAAGGAATTAATTGTAATTTGCTTTGATTTAAATTATTGCTCATTAACAATTTTTGTTTCTAAACATCCTTTGATCTCTTTAATCAAATTCTTTATTTTATAAAAATTATAAGAAATTCTGTAGTGGAGGGGAGGGGTAGAAATTATTTTTATTCACCAGGTCTAAGGGAGTAGACTTAGCTGAGCGTGTTTTACGAAGAGAAGTAGTTTCGAGATTTCCCATGCAAAAGAAAATAATCCTACTCTTCGACTGAAAAGTTGAAAAGTGGTCTTTCAGGAAGGGAGACGGAAAATAGTGGTCCTTTAATGGAGGAAAATTAACATTGAGCATATAGCCAAAAATTATAGACCATAAATAAATGGTCTTTGTGAGAGGTTGTCTCATTATAGAGGGATCTTTCAGGGAGGTTTCACTGTATTTCTATTACTCGTTTGAACAAGAAGGAATGCTCTTAAAATTATTTTTTTTTACGTTATGGATAAGAAATATATATTTTGAATTTAGAAACTTTCATTTTTGCCTTTTTATTTCTTAATGAGAAAAAAATAAATAATGAAAAATTTTTAGTTGAAAAATCCAATATTTCTATCACTTGTTTGAACATGAAGGAAAGCTTTTAAAACTTTTAAATTATTTGATGATATAGATAAAAGTGTATATTTTAAATATAGAAACTTTTATTCTTGCTTTTAGTTTATATTTTCCTCACGAATATTTTAAATTAGAGTAGAAAAATGATTCAGTTGAACAACAATATATATATATATTAATCCTAAATCCAGATGGAAAATGACAGCTCTATTTTTTTCCCTTGAAAGCGTGCGATATTTTAAGAAACGCGCGCGAATTCAAAGAGGAATAACCCATGGAATGTAACAAATATTACCTTTTTGAACTCATTTTTGTTTTTTTAGGAATCAAAGGGCAATCTTGAACTTTTTTTAGCATATCATGGATCCTTATGTCTGTGTTATATTGTAAATGTCGGACGTTTCCTTTACTTATTTTTTTGCGCATACTTAAGAGGAAAAATTAGGATTTTGTAATTTGTTGCAAATTTTTTTTTTGAGATCAAGGAAATAAATGGCAACTTTTAAACTTGGGGAATTCGATCTTCATTAGTAATACTACACCAGGCATCAATTTCACAGATGTTTTTTAATTCCTTTGATTTTTATAACGTTTCTAATTTTCTCAAAATTCATAAATTTTCACAATATTAATATAATTTATAAACAATATATACAAACAATTTATATTGTTTGTAAATTTTTACAAACAATTTAAGATTAATCATGGTGTTACCAGATTATTATTAGTGAATGAATATGAAGATAATTTTTCAGAAGTTACAATAATATATATAAAAAATTCATTTCAGTTAAATAGTTTTCAAGATACTGAACTTCAAACTTGCAACTTTGGACGATTGCACACATACCATTCTAAGTTTTTTAAATGTCCAAAACTGCTAAAATAATTTGTTTTTTTTTTCAAAATATTTTGCAGAGCTCAATTTGAAACTGAATCGAACCGTGTATCAATTTTTATTAAATAGGTTACTATGTGGCCATGACTTTTTTAAAATATTTGCTCATTTTACGTGGAATGACCCAATTATAATTAAAAGTTGACGCAACATTAATATTAAAGAAAGTAAACTTTGTTATTCACGCACACGTGCTTTTAGGTAGCTTTCATTACAAAAAGCTACCTATTGCAGCCGTTCGGAGGAAAGCGATTTCAAAAAATTTTGGTATATTTTCATCGATCATGATCCCCAGACCCTGAAACCACCCTCCGTTCAAAATTGATATGTATATATATATATATATATATATATATATATCTGACCTTTGTCATACTGTAACTCTCGTATTTATGAACCGATTTGGATGTAATTCGGTGTGTACATAGTACATACCAATATCTCGACCGAGTTCGTTGGCCAGCTTCATCGCCATTTTGTTTCAAAATGGCGGCCATTTAAAAATTAAAAAAAAATTAAAATGTGAAATGTGGTACAAAATTTTGAAAATGGCAAAATATTTTTTTCTTATGTATTTGACCTTTATACAAAGACTCCAGAGCAGTTTTTGTTTCGTCTAAATCTTAAAAAATGGCTGAGTTATAGCATTTTGAATTTCTAGCATGGCTGACATTTTGAAACGTCCTGAATTTTGTCACGCGATAAAAGGCGTATTTATGAACCGATTTGGATGTAACTTCGTTTATACATAGTACATACCAATGTCTCGACCGAGTTCCTTGGCCAGCTTCATCCGCCATCTTGTTTAAAAATGGCGGCCATTTAAATTTTTAAGAAAAATTTAAATTTGAAATGTGGTACCAAAAAACTGAAAATTGAAAATATATTTTTTTCTTATGTGTTTGACCTTGATAAAAAGATTCGGGAGCAGTTTTTGTTTCGTCTATATCTTAAAAAATGGCTGAGTTATAGCATTTTGAATTTCTAGCGTGGATGACATTTTGAAACGTCCTGATTTTTGTCACGTGATAACAGGCGTATTTATGAACCGATTTGGATGTACCTTGGCGTGTACATAGTACATACAAATATTTCGACCGAGTTCTTTGGCCAGCTTCATCCGCCATCTAGTTTCAAAATGGCGACAATTTAAAAAAATTTAAAATTTAAAATGAGATACCAAAAAATTAGAAAATGAAAAATATTTTTTTCTTATGTGTTTGACCTTGATAAAAAGATTCGGGAGCAGTTTTTGTTTCGTCTATATCTTAAAAACTGGCTGAGTTATAGCATTTTGAATTTCTATTGTGGCTGACATTTTAAAACGACCTGATTTTTGTCACGCGATAACAGGCGTATTTATGAACCGATTTGGATGTAACTTGCTTATCTCTGTACGTAGTACATACCAATGTCTCGACCGAGTTCGTTGGCCAGCTTTAGTAGCCATCTTGTTTCAAAAGGGTTGCCATTTAAAAAAAATTTAATTTAAGGTATTAAAAAATTGGAAAATGAAAAAGATTTTTTTATGTGTTTGGCCTTGATACAAAGATTCTGGAGCAGTTTTTGTTTCTGAAAATTTGTTCTTTTGTTTATATCTTAAAAAATGGTTGAATTTATAGCATGGCTAACTCTTTGAAACGATCTTGCATTTGTCACGCGATAACACACGTATTCGCCTATTTCGATGTAAGAAGGCATGTGGATAGTATACACCAATATCTCGACCAAGTTCGCTGGCCAGCTTCATCAGCCATCTTGTTTCAAAATGGCGGCCATCAAATTAAAAAAAAATTATATTTAAAGTGAGATGCAAAAAAATTAGAAATTGAAAAAGGTTTCTTTCTTAAGTATTTGACATTGATATAAGGATCCAGGAGCATATTTTGTTTGTCTTTATCTTAAAAAATGGCTCAGATATAGCAGTTTCAATTTCTAATGTGGGTGACATTTTGAAAAATCTGATGTTTTGCCTGCGACAGCACTCGTATATATCAACCGATTCAGATGTGAGTGAGCGTGTGCACAGCAATTACTAAGGTCTCGACCAAGTTCACTGGTTAGCCTCATCCACCATTTTGTCTTAAAATGGCAGACACTTTAAGAAATCGCCGAATTTGGCAGCCAAATATAAGTTACCTTAAATAAAAGCAGCTTGGATAAAGCTGACTAATTTCGCGAAATTCTCATTCATAATGATTTAGTATTGATAAAAATTAGTATTGAATCTCCTATATTTGGTTTCCACTATAAATTGAGCTTCGTGTGTTTGAATAATATAAGTTGGTTTTTTAAAAATAAGGTTTATGAAAGCTACCTCTTCCTCCCGGCACTGGCCGAAAGGACTTTTTTATTTAATATATATATATATATATATATATATATACATATATATATGCGCGTCTGCTTAAATTAATAAAATTACTGCTCAGTGTACGCTTTGTTTGCATCTATGAACAAAATGTTTAATAACAGTTAGTTCTTAATTAATAATTTAGTAAAGAAACGTGTATTAAAAATGTGCCATTTCTTGATTTCAATTGAATTTCTCTTAATAAAATGTTTTCGTTCGGTAGAATTCGCTATACATAGAAAACAGCTGGATATGATATCTTATGCTATGTTACATTTCTATGAACAAGCACAAGTGAAAAGTTGAAGTTATTTGCAGCCCATAACAGTATTCTTGTGTCAAATCTTAATATGTTTTATTAAAATTTTCGACAGTGGTATGAATATCTAAGTGTATCTTTCCATTCGTTGTATATTTTTTGTAAGAAAGTCTCATTTCCGTAAATTAAAAAAATTGCTTTAGACTGCATTAGCTCTTAATTAAAAAATAAATGAGATGACGATAAAAAAAGTGTTAAATTATATCTTCAAAGTGCTCAATCGCATGCATGTGGATGTATAAAAATGCTTTTCGTTATAAAATGGAAATCTTAACTGCACTTCGATTGACGCATTATTTATATATAATTTATTCCCACATCCCGCTTTTCCTCATGTAAAATCATATCCATTGTAAAAATGTAAGGTGCATTTTTTAAACATCTTTTTTCAGTTACTGGCCATCCACCGCAAATGCCATATTATACGATTAAAAAATATTACACCTAAAATATTAAGTTTTAGAAAAATTGTCTCCACAATTTATTATTAAAATATTTTAAAGTGTTTTATTTGAAGAGTAGCGTAATTATTACTTTTTGAAATCAGCAAGAAAATTTTCTTTGAATCATTGTATCCCTCTCAAAATCTGCTTTATTTTCATTTTGGTTTGCTTTATACGCAAGTATGGGATGGGCGAAAATTAGTTGTGCAAATTTGTACCTGAGTAATTTGCAGAATATTAATTGTAAGATATCCGTTCAATGACAGATTACTAGAATAGTACCATAAGTTATACTTCTTATCACAGTACTGAAATTTCAGTTTAGATTTGTCGAGGAGTTATTCCATGGTCACCATGATCAAGATTTCTTTCACCCTTACATTTTACTGCCTGAAATTATTGAAGATCAGGTTTATACTCCATTGCTTCGAAAACCAGTCCTAAATTGAAATCAGGGATTGGCACTGTACTTGATCGAGGTGAATATGCTCACAAACAAAAAGACCTTATTTACAAAAGGGACACTTGCATAATAACAAAAGGTCGCCACAGCGAACATTTTTCTAAGAAGATAAGTTCGTCAGTTTCTCTATTTTATAATCATTTGTACTCTCATTTTTGGCTATATAATTGCACATAATAAGCTATACTTTTTATGCAACTAATTTATGTCCACCTTGTATTTATATATTGCAAAACTGGCTCACATGGCTCTACATAAAGGGCAATCCCATTGTCCTTTACGTAGTTTGGAATGAGATGTCGATTTCTTGTAAAAAAAAATACGTTTTCATTTGTGCAACTTTTATCATCTTCACTGTATTTTTGTAATAAAAAAGCCCTAAAAATTCTTTATTTAAAAAGAAAAAATCCAAACCCACACAAAAAGAAAGATAAAAAGGTTAATCAACATTGTAAAACATTTTTACATTCTACTTTTTCACAAACATTTTTTAAGCTATTTTCCTTCATAAGATTAAATTTCCTTCTCTTTCGCTCGTTTATTAAAAGTTGCACAGTTTCTAACTAAAATATCTTACCCAGTTTATTTAAAATAGTGATATTTATTTTTAGCAGTTTATACACGTTCTATTATCTGAACAAACCTTTGGTGACATAACAAAAGAATCGTCAACAGCTCTGGCGTAAAATCAACACTTCATTTTCCTTTGCATTAACAAAGTTATTATGAATATATATACATATTTATTTATTCACAACGTATAATAAAATTAAAAACAAATCCAGAAAGTTGTTGTCTTCATACCTTAATATTACTTATCTCTCATAAAATAACAGTTTTTATGTCCTTATGTATCTGATTAAACGACAGAACACTTTAAGTAGAGAGGGTGTTGTTAAATTTAATAAAGATGAAATAAAAGTGTTTTAAAGACGTTGCGTTACTTCTACCGTTGATGAAATTCAGATTCACGGTATTTTCTTTTACTTAGTTGCACAATATCTTTAAACTGGGAATTATAATTAGGAAAGACCCCAAATTTAATTTACTCTGTTAAATGTTTATAAGCTTTAAAAGAAATAAAAGTATACCCAATTCAAAACATTTATAATTCATGTTGTTTTGAATAGCTTATGTTTTGTTGTTTTTGAAAATTATATTATTTAAATACTGTTTATTCCTAAAAGTTAATAAAATAGAACTTCATGTGAAAATTATATAAATTTCGATTATATGTTCTAAAACAATTGAGAGAGAGTTAAAAGGATGAATAAGACAATTTATTGAAGTTACTAATGAAAGTTATGTGTACTTAATTTTACCATAAACGCATTATTTTAACATTTAATGATAAACTTAATAGTGTTGCTTTAAATAATTATCCTAGATTAACAAAAATTGCAAACGTTTAAAGTTCTTTTTTTTTAAATCGCTTTAGAAATATAATGATACATTTTTCTAAATATTTGAAGTTAATTACCGAACAAAATCGTATTTAGTGAACTTATGTATAATAATATTTCAGCCTTCCATATTATTAATTTAATTTTATAGAAATTATATAAACAAAAATAGACTTGTAAATACATACACAATGCAATTTTCACGTACGAGACATATTGATTTAATACTTATTTAACACATAAGAAATTACAATTTTTTAATCAATTAAATATTATATTAAATGACATATTCTACATTTCTGAAGTGTTGGAATCTTATCGTATAGCCAAATTAAATATGCCAATAAATGAAAAAGAGCAATTTGTGGTATTTCATTGCCATCATTCCTTCTCTAAACGCTATCGCTCTAAATATGTAGTATCAACATAATATATAACTATTTATGGGTGACACCGCCGCCGGTAGACGTTATGCATCGAACACTATATTTGTGCTTTATGATGTAACTATAGACAAGTAAAGTATTTTTATATACTCCTAATCTACTCTGCGCCTCTTTTTGCTTACCTGGATTTTTTGGAGTATTGGAAATTTTACATAAATTTCTTTCAATTCTTCATTACTTAACTGACGCTCTAATTTCGGAAGGGTTTTTATGGAGAACATGATGCAAGATATGCACAAACAAAACATTATTGAAAATTACTTTATTTCGGCTAAACAAAATTTCTGTATTATATATATACACATACAGTGAAGCACCGTTTATACGTTTTTCAAAGGTCCAAGAAAACAGAACTTATAAATGAAAAAACGTATAAACGAAAATCACAAAAGTACAAACATTTCCGTAATTACCAACAATACAAAAATCATAGATAAATTAAAATACCTTAAATACAAGAGGTATGTAATACTAAACTTCTTATTCCGGATTTAATTTACAACTTACTGCTATTCATATTCATTCACCATGTACAAAATATTTTGTTATCATAGGTTGTACGGAATTTTTGGAATGCACAGAAAAAAGTTCATTGTTCAGAGTTAAAAGTGACATCTTAACGTTATCATTCAAATCAGAGCTAATGAGGTATTTTTGCATGGTGTTAAAACCTGTCAAAGCTTGTTGAAAACGTGGTGCAGTTATCCTCTTCTTCGCTGCTAGTTTCCTCATTTGCAATCATTTCATCGATTGTTAGAAGAGAACATGTTACAAGTTCCGAATCACATTGCACATAATCTTCAAATGTAGTAATATCACTTAAATTTGACCAGTTTTCTGGTGGAGCAAAATGATCAGGTTCGGTGTTTTCAATAGGATTGCTATCCACTGGTGCTAAAATCCACCAAGGGCGAAGCAGTTTTTTATCGTTTTGAGTAAAACATTTTACCAAGCCATCATTATGAAATTCATAGCTTGTAAGATGTTAATGTTCACATTTCGAAGTCACCGTGGTCTAAATAGGTGATAGCAGTTTTCACCAAAAGTTTTCGATAATGTTGTTTTAGGGATTTTATGACTCCTAAATACAGTGGCTGCAATTTGCCGGTATAATTTGCAGGGAAGAATTTGACAATTATGTTTTTTAGAAAGTTCGTATTAGGTGGATGAGCTGGACACTGATCAATGAATAAAATGATTCGCCACTTTTAGTTTCGCATTTTATCATCTAATTCTTTTAACCAATAGAGTAAAGAAAGACATTGTCATCCATGATTTATTATTGGCCTGGTACATTGTTGCTAATATTTTCACATTTTTGAAGCAGCGGGGCTTTTTTGATTTGCCAATACTGTAAAAGCACTTATTTTCGCGAGCCGTAATTTTCGCGAAAATTAAGATATCGGTGATTTCGCGAGCTGAAAATTTCGCGAATTTACATGAAGAGAATCCAAAGTTGAAAAATCCCGAAACTACCTAAATAGAATCAATCCCTTTTGCATAAGGCATTTTAAGAAACTTCCTTTTGTCCGAAAAGTTCGTTCTATTAATTGTATTATTGTTTTTATTCAAGAAATAGTTGTATAGTATTCAAGTTGTAAGTATTGAAGCAATTTGTGTACTTATTTCTTACTTAAGTAACTGTAATCATTAAATTTTGGATAAGTGAAAAATTTCTGAATTTTTTTTTATTATTATTTGAGGCGAAAAAAAAAAAAAATATTTCGCGAGGCTTAAATTTTCGCGGTTACGACGGGATCGCGAAAATCGTGAAAATTAAAGCCTCGCGAAAATAAGTGCTTTTACAGTAATCAAAGGAGGCAATTTTTCTGATCCATCTGCATTGACACACAATAACGCTGTTAATCGCACTTTACTCTTTTTTTCACCGTGACACGCATCCGATTTGATTGCAAGAGTTTTAGATGGCAGAAGATTATAAAACAAACCGGTTTCATCTGCATTGAAAATGTGTTTTTGTTCATATCTTTTTATCAGATCTGGCAATTGGTTTTGAATCCAATCATTCACTGTTTCGCAATCGACATCTCCAGACTCTCCACTTATAGCTTTGCTTGTTATGCCATGTCTTAATTTAAACTTGTGAAGCCATCCTGAAGAAAATGATGCATCGCATTCCACATTCAGCATCTTCGAAATTTCTCGCGCTTTCTCCATAAGCAAAGGACAACTGGTGGGAATTTTTACACTACGACGCTGATTAAACCACTGTAAAAGCAATTTTTCAACATCAGTGAATTTTCCGCTTTGGATTCGAAGTTTTTTGAAGCACTACATCCACTTTGATGATGGCTTTCCTCGGTGATCTTACGCTTATAAATTAGCATGTTTAAAGTTGAAACCGGTAAACCTAATTTTTTGGCAAGATCCACTCTTTTTAAATGTTGGTTTTCATCCACTTTTTTTTAAATGCACATTTTTTCCTTCAACGACAGAGATTTTCTATTACGTGAAGTCATCGTGAACCGCTAATGAACGATAATTCCAGACACCGAAGCTGCCAGGAAAAGAACTTGCCCTGTTGGGCATAGGGAGAGCACAACAACAACCCTTATCTATAGAAAGTGGGATGTTCGCATTCCTTAGCAGCTCTGTTCAACTGGGCAGGTGTTGGTCAACGTCACGTGCCCTTTGTAACACTGGACAATCGGGAGTTGAGAATATGAGGTTGAAATGCATATTTTCTCTATTCTTGACTTGTTGAAATAAACGTATAAATGAAATTTGCGATTTAAGGAAAAACGTATAAATGAAATTATTTAACATTAATATCCATTGGATTTTGTCGGGATCATTAAAAAAAAAACGTATAAATGATAAAAACGTATAAACGAGAAACGTATAAGAGGTGCACCACTGTATTTATATTTCTCTTACGTGGCGCGAAAATAGGGTTGAATTTGTAGTTGGTCGCTTGGCAACAACCGTAGTTTCCAGAGCGACGATTCTCAGTGGTTTATTTTAGGGTCACATGATCCTTACAGCAAATTAAATGTCAGAGCAAGATCTCTTTTCAAAAACGGATTTTAACAAAATTTTTCATTAATGAAACGTGAACAAAAAAAAAAAAAAAAAAAAAAAAAGAGGGAAAATATATATATATATTTTTTTCCTGCTTTTTGTACATGTCTGATTTGAAATCCAACATAGCTACTTCCTAACTCATCTAGCAAATGGTTTTCTGTCATAAACGCATTAGTATTAATCCAAAAAAAAAAAAAATTAAGGATTTTAAAATTGTTATTTAATATATAAATTATTTGAAATTCTTACAAGACTGCATGCGTTTTTTAAACTCCTGACTTTAAAAACGACTGTTTTAACCCTTTCACGGGCAAAGTACTTCTCTTGCTAAAATGTTGCAATGATTAAAAGACATAAATATTCATGAATGACACCAGAATCTACGAACAATTTTTTTTTGTAGAAAAGTCAAATAATTTCTTCAAGTACCTTATAAATGAAATTTTTTAAAAATAAAAAGTCAGTGTCATTTGGGACATTGAAATTAAGTGGTATAAAAATGTACCATTACCCTTCAAAGTGTTAAGAAGGTGAGATAGGCTTTCTTTTTGCGTCGGTGTTATACAGGGTGTCTACAAATTAGTTGGGCAATTTCGTAAGTTAAGAACTTTCGAAATATTAAATGAAATTAACTAGTTGAAAGTCAGACTAGTAGTAATATTACCGAAGTTTATTCATAGATAGCGTTAGGTGTCATTGTGACACAGTTCTCTCACATTCCCTTTTTATTTAAAAATTAATTTAATTCATTTATTTTGGCTTTTGAAACGTGTTGTTTTCTCCCTTCGTTATGTTAAAATTTATTATTTAACTCTATGCTTAAAATCCATTTCGAATCTTATCTGTTTGTTTTTTTCTTTCTTTCAATAACCTCTATAATTTAATGCAGTAATTTTCACTTGATGATTTATAACCGTTTTCTCAATAACATTTTCGGCCGTTGAAACAAAATAAAAACAGTTATTTTTTTTACATTTGCGTCGCCCACGATAGATATAATTCAGTCTCATTCTTTACTTAAATAAATAAAAAAAAAGCCGTTGAAATAAAATATCAAAATGTAAAATAATAATAATAATAATAATAATAATAAAAAATAAAGTACATTGAAGTCAAAGGCAGGTGCTTTTAACACTTCTGTTTTTATTTTATTTTAACGGCGGAAATTGTTATTGAGAAAACGGTTATAAATCATCAAGTGAAAATTACTGCATTAAATTATACAGGTTATTGAAAGAAAGAAAAAAAAACGAACAGGTAAGATTCGAAATGGATTTTAAGCATAGAGTTAAATAATAAATTTTAACATAACGAAGGGAGAAAACAACACGTTTCAAAAGCCAAAATAAATGAATTAAATTAATTTTTAAATAAAAAGGTATATGTGAGAGAACTCTGTCACAGTTATAACATACGCTATCGCTTAGAGAGCGGTAATCATTCTTGTTATGCATTACGATATGGAGTCGTACAACGGTGCTGAAAAAGCGGAATGCTGTCTTCGGTTTCATGAAACTCATTCTGCTGTGCAAGTACGAGGAAATAATGGTAGTAATGGTAAATATGAATTATTTTTCTATCTTACAACAATATGTACTTTATTTTTTTCCTGGCAACTCCATTCAATAAATCATTCTTTTCCCCCAACTAATTTGTAGACACCCTGTATTTCAAACTTCTAAAAAACCCTGCTAAGTTCAGTTTTCGGGGGAACATATTAATAACATAAAGCTACCAGTAGACCCGTGCGAACCTTTCGCGCTGTAACTTTTAATTTTAGTTTCTGTTACAATTTTTATAACTTTATAATTAACTGCAATTTTTTAATTAAACAACTTGTTTTAACTATGTCAGAAGTCTGTTCAAACTTTCGTAAAATACCCTATTCATCGTTGTGGGTTTTCTATGCAGCTCGACAGGATAGTATTCTGCCATTCAAAGGTTCTGAATTCAAATCCCAGTTTAAACGTTTTTTTTTTTTTTTTTTTTTTTTTTTTTTTTTTTTTTTTTTTTTTACCCAGCCGAAAAATTACTCTTTATATTTACCAATCAGGTTGATTGTGTTAAAATAATAAAAATGTATTTTCCAATAATATAATTAAAACAAAATTATTGCATAAAATATTGCCTTTTAAAACATCGGTTTTCATTTTTCAAGTTACTTATGGAAAGCTTAAATAATCAGTGTTTCAGAGAAGTTTTTCCTTCCACCAATGAGGTACTGATGTACCTTTCATTCAACTAATAAGAAAAAAAAATAATCCATTTTTTACATCATTTTCTACAGCAGTTAATACACTGAATGATTTTTCCAGAACTCATATAAAAAGAAACGATTCTGTACAACTTATTTGGGCGTGAACAATTTTTTTTAAATGAACTCAACCTCATTTTCTTTTAGTCATTTTTTAATATTTCTTCATGATTATTATTGTTCCCGGTATTATGTTTTTTAAAAGATATTTTTTTTAGAAATTACATGGTAAACAAAGAATTTCTTTCGATTAAGAAAAAAAACCCACTTTTTTTTCAGTCTTTAAACTTTTAATTAAGCTTAAAATATTGGTTCAAAGCTTAATTATTGGTAGTTATATCTTTTTCCCCTTCCTTTATTTTTGCCATTATTAGTTTTTTTCTTTCGCTGTAAATCATTCCAAATATTTGCGAATATTATATTTCTGAGAAATGATGTGGAGTTCATAAAATTAATAGAATAAGTTCTATATACTTACTTTTCTATATCAACATTGATGCCTAAGAAACTAAAAACAGTAAAAGTTGATAAATAATTCTGAAACATAAAAATCAACGCAACCTCAAACTATATTGTTTCATTCTAAACGACTTGCTTGAAAATGTGCAAAAAGCTCTTGTTACATTGGCTATTTTTTAATTTTTAATGAGAGCCAGCGGACGTATTTTAGCGTGAATATGTATTTTGTGAATATGTATGTTGGCAGAAGTTTGTACTTTTTATGACAACCCAATTCAGTTTAATCCACGGTGTTGGTATTTGACTCGCTATACTAATTAATGAGTGCTAGCATAGGCACATGACAAGACTCAGGAGTTTTTGTCCAAATTGTTTGAACTCACATTACAGAACTGGGAATTTAAAAAAGGGCATGTATACAAACAAACACTTCTATCAGCCAATCTATTTACTATATTTTTGCTTCAGCGATCATTGCAGGAATCATCATGGCGACGTTCACCAATTGTATCACAGAGCTATTAATCATAGACCAATCAGATCGCCAGAATTCTTGTGTACAGTAGGAGTTATAAAGATGGTAAGGAAATTACTGCGGATCCACAGTAATTTTACCCACAGTGACGTCAGGTGCCCTTTCCTTATACTTGCATGGACAAGTTTTATTAAGCGAATGAGCCAACAAAATTTGGTTGGGAATAGTAGCAAGCTCGATATTTTTTGTCCAAAACCCTCTCGACCAATGAAATTTTATTGCTCATATGTTGCCACTGTCTTATATATAAAGGTACTCTACTAATTCATCGTTTGCGATTTTTCACAAAATTCTCTCCATTAATAAAATTTTATTTTTCATATACCGTTACTTTCTTATTTTTAAAGGCACTCTAGTTGGTCAATTAAAGTATTAAAACCTTGTAAAAAATCACCATAAAATAAAAATAAAACTTAGGACGCGTTTCAAGCTAAAAATATAACAGCTCGCCATCAGCTACAGTAAACACGTGTCCGTACGCGGACACGTGTTTACTGTAGCTTATGACGAGCTGTTATATTTTTAGCTCGAAACGCGTCCTAAGTATTATTTTTATTTTATGGTGATTTTTTACAAAGTTTTATTATTTTAATTGCTTCATATAGCCAGTTTTCGGTGCTGTTTCGTCACTCTAGTTGGCCATCTCTCAATATTTCGTGAAAAATACTTTCGACCAATCAAATTTTATTTCTGTGTGCCACTTCTTTTAAAAAGGCAATCTATTCCTCATTGCTCACGTAAAGTGCAGCAGACAAGAATATTAAAATATTTTATGTGTCTTTGTAAAAAAAAAAGAACACTTTTAGTTCAAAAGCTTCCCTATCTACTAGAGTTGTAGGGTAAAAGTTACATTGAAATCCGTTTAATGGCTGTTGAGAAAATTGAGTAAATACATACATATACAATCTATCTTTCTATTTCTTTCTAAATTTGAAGCTATCTATTACTAAGGTGCGTTTTCAAAACATCCTCTTACTATGAGACACAGATAGATTAGTTAAATACAAGTTAAAAGATAAGACTAACAATTTTGTTTAAAAAATTAATTATGACATTACCGTATTTATCATGAAAAGCTTTTTTATTATGATACTGCAAATCTTTCAGTGCACTTTAAAAACTCAGTGGTGCTAGTCGTTAAAACTTCAAAATGTAGCTTGTCTGGAATTATTATTGCGGCAAGGATTATGTTTATAAATTTATTGAATACTTCATTCTTCCCCTTAGCAAAAAATGACATAGAATTACCATAAAAAAAACATTTTACGAGCCAAGTTATAGCACTTAATTTCGCAGAAATAAACTCGGTTAAGAACTTTGTACAAAGATATATTAACTTTTAAGTCAGTCACTGACAATAAAAACTATTTTATGGTATCAAATTGCAAAAAATAAATCAATGAAAACTGAATTAACCCTTTATACCCCCTAAAGTACCACAGTTTTCTATCCCAACTGAAACACGCACATTGCATGCATCCCTGGAAACAATATCAAGTACTTCCCTTGACCACCACTAAATAGCCGTAACAGTTCTAGGCAGCTGAAACTTATTCATGAGCTTATTTTGGCACGAGTGTGTATCAAATTTGCTTCTATTTTGCATTTGACGAGGCACCCCTAATTTTTGCTTGGAAACACCTCAAATTTTAAAGCTAAAACTATCATTTTTTTTATCTTGTTTTAAATAGATCATTTAACAATATGTTATGCAAAAAATAAATAAATTACTGTTTGTTTTATTTACGGAGCATTTATCAAATCGGTACTTTGAAGTACCGTCGGGACTTTTTTCAAGATTTTTACTTAGATTTTTATCATCTACTTGTAATAAAATCTGAGTGCAGGAAACTATTGGAACCACGGCCGTGCTAACCACTCTGCTATGCGAATCGACCGTAGCTAAACACCGTGTTAGGCTTAATGAAAAACATATCCTAGCATATGGCGGCTAAATGATAATTTTTTCTACTTGAAATCATGTCTGTTCAGCATATTTTCACATAAAACTTGTGTATCATATCCATTTATAATGTATTAAGTTCTAAATTAAAATTAAGCTATTATAAACATAGAAATCAGATCTAAACAAACGATACTGTTGCCATTCAGATTCAAATTTCAGCAGATCTATAAACAAATGAATGACTCTTTGAACGCTTCATAAAAAAATGCAGGTTAACGCCGAAGCTGGTCTTAAAATATTTGTAATAGTATATTAAAACCTTTAAATATTTTAACTTTGTTTAAAACCTTCAAAAACTTTTAAAAGCTATCAATTAAGTTCTAAATTTAAGGGCCAAATCATCATCATCAACAACAAAAATTCTTAATTAAAAATAACGGATAACTACCGCCATCTGGTGGAGAAAAGATATAACTTTCGCTTTAAAAAGGTCCGTGCAAGAACACTGCATTACATGTATTTTTAATTTATTCAGAATGATTATTCTTTTGCACAATTTCGATTTCCTGTGACATTTGTTTTCTGTCTTTTATGGCAAAGTAAAAATTATCCGAATTTGAATATCTAAAACTTTCAAGTACATTTACAATAAAGAATTATTTCAATGGCACTTTAGCGTAATTTAAAGGGAAATTAACCTTTTATGTACTGAATTATGAATTCATGAAAATTTAATCTTCTAAAGCATTTTTCGTGAATTTTTTAAACTAAATTAGAAGATTTACATAATTATTTAATAATTTTAGAAGGATTTTAGAAGGATTGAAGGATTTAAAAGGATTAATTAAATTTGAATTTATAGAGATTTTGTGTAATATTTATTACCCCACTCAAATCTTTTATTTTAAATATTTTTCTTAGTATTTTGTAGAATTAGGAAATCTACAAATATAATGTTCTTACAATAGAAATATAGAAATATTTCTAAATTGAAAAATCCCTTCCCAACGCCAAGAAAGCTGAAAAGACGCAAAGGCCAAAGAAATCATCCTTTAAAAAAATATTTTTGTTTTATGTAACCGATAATGCTTTTGGAACATGATAAAGTAATGCATTTATAACTCATTCTAAACTGTATTACTACTAATCGATCTATTAAATTAATTTTATAGCAAGTTATTTTAATTAAAGGGACAATTTTTTCTGTACCGAAGGCTGCGAGCAGTGACACTGTAGGTCGTGTTAATTCCTATTAAATTAGGAGCTTATGTTTCTTGGTAATTCTTTTGGCGTCAACTTTCTGTTGTAATCGTACTTTTTTTTTTTTATAAAGCATTTTATCAGATTTGAAGACATTGCAAATAAAATGAATATTTCTTATCGTACAAAATATTTTAATTATCTTGCACATAAAATTATGATTTTTAACGTAGTTTGTAGCGAAAATAAAAAGTCCTGCTGAACAACAAATTTTTAATGTAGAGGGAACTTAAACAAGCATTTTCGTCATAGAATGTGTAGCTGGAAATAGCGCTGGTGACTAAATTGTAGTTTACATAATTTCTTTGTTCTAATCATAAAAAATCAAAGGATAATACTTTTTCATTAACAAAATACATGAGGCATCTATCTTTTTTCTTTTTTAAGTCAGAAAAGTATTTTTTAAAACTATTGTTTTGAAGATTTATCATTCACTTTCTTTCATTTTTGATGGGGATTATATGCTAGTTTGTATATATATATATATATACATACATATCTATCTATCTATCTAGGCGCATAAAAACGTATGTATTTACTAGAAATTCATGAGTAGTAGACGGGCGGATTTTGAAACAAAATAATGGAAGATATGGCATAGTTTACGTATGACGTTGATGACTAATAAAACAAAAAACACATTCTTTTTTCTTCAGAACAAATATTGTATATATATAAAACGAAAATTTAAATAATGCAGATTAGAAAAATAATTTAAAAATATCTTTCAAGATTTTTATGAATCATTTTGAGTTCTCTAGGACTACAAAATTGCAAATTTCTCCCAGATTTGCTTTCCATGGAATGATAGTGATACAACTATAGAACAGTCTTCTAATGACTAAATGCTCACTGATGATCAACCAACAGCATCATCATCTAGTCATATATACATCATAATCATTTATGCATCTAGATATATATACATAATAAGTTACATTAAAATAATAAGAAAAATTGGATATATTTTTTTCGCACTCTCGATTTTTTGCAAGTATTATAACCCGACGGTACTTTGAAGTACCATTTACAGTAACTAGACCTAATTAACAACAAAAAAATAAATCTTTTATTTTTAGTGCATATATCTTCTACTGTATCATAGTAATGCAAGGGGAAAAAGTTTCAAGGATTTAGATTTTTTAATTCATAATTTGGGATATAAAGGGTTAAAGACAAAAATAGGGAAAATATCCTGCTAAATAAATATAAATATCACTTGTTTTTAATAGAAAGTATATAAAATCTTTAGCACAAAAAATATACCAATTAATTCATACAGTATGTTTGATTACTCATTTTAGTTCAAAGTATCCAGTACTAGCAAAACCCGCAGCTTTGCTCGCGTAATAGTTGAAGTATGCCAAAACTTATTTGTGTGCCTATTTTTATTAGAAAAGTTATACTGCTACGGATAATTAAAATAACCACCATGCCATATCCCAAGCTTCTAGTTATGCAAATTAAGGCTGTTCTCAAATCCAAAAGGGCAACTTCCTGACATAAGTTTTAATTTATTTTTGTTCGAAAATGCATGAAACTAGCTGGTGTTGTTGTTCAGAAACTATGTCATCGAGCTGTTTTTTTCATTTTTTTGAAACGCAGTAGATCTTTCACAAAATAATATCAAAGTGGACGTTTTGAACCGAATTTCCGCGCAAAAGTAGAAAAATCACTCAAGATCGGGCGAAAAACGGGTTTGTCACGTGATCGAAATCGCTTATAACTCAATGGGTAATTGATGGATCAAAAAATGGAAAAAACAGTTTAATTCCAAATCGCTTCCATGGTCAGGCTTTCCAATTTTATATCTTTCCGTTAAAAAATGAATTTGTAAATGTGTCAGAACGTTTTGCACTTGTTAAGCAGAGCAGTTAAGAACAGCTTTAAGAAATATGTTACAGAAATCGCAAATTTAGAGCGTTTTTTATTCTTGCACATTTTAAAATATCTAAATTAAAAAAAACTGCTCTGTCTTCTGTGAGTGCATTTACGTCTGTAAAGTAAGAACCATGTAAGATTTTACGTTTCTATCCCTAACAGTTTCAGATAAATCATAGTTTAGAAGGCTTTTCGAACGTTTCCACGCGCATTTTACCCTTTTAACTTTCGATTTTTTAGAAACCGTTCTTAGCGAGCATTTTAATCTTAAATACAACTACCATGGCATAGTTTAAGTTTCTATCCCAGCAACATAACAAAAATCGCAAATTTAGAACTTCTTTCCTTCTCAACATTTTCAAATTTCAAATTTAAGAAAAACAAAACTGATCTGTGCGAGCGTTTACGTCTTAAAATTAATAGGCATGTAAAATTTTAAATTTCTATCCTCATTTCTGTCCATTTCACACCTTTAAATACGGAATTTTTAATCGCCTGTTTATACCGTGCATCTGCATCTTAAACGTAACCATATACTAAATTTAAAGCTTCTAATTCGAACAAATCCAACTAAATTGTAATTTAGAACGTTTTTAGAACATTTTCCGCTCCTTTGATTTTTTTAAATTTCTGATTTCTCAGAAACCGTTCTTAACGCGCTTTTACATCTTAAAAGTAGCCACCATACTAAATTCCTAGCTTCTATAACAACTGTATCACATAAAACACAATTTTAGAACATTTTTTGCTACTGCACTCTTTTAAATTTCAAATTTTTAGAAAACTGTTCTGCGCGAGTATTTACGTCTTTAAAGTAATAGCCGAATTTTAAGTTTTTACCCTAACAATTCCAAATAAATCGTAATTTAGGAAAATTTCGCTCATTTCTCCATTTTAAATTTCGAATTTTTTCAGGAACTGTTCATAGCAAGTACTTAGAGGTTAAGTACTTAAAGGTTACCACCACCCCAAATTTCAAATTTGTAGTCTCAACAGTATCATAGAAATCGCAATTTTAGAACGACTTTCTCTCCTACACCACCTTGGTGGTTGTTATGCCGATATAAAATATAGGCTAAGTTGGAGCAGGGACCAGCATTTTGAAACCATTATTTTTTAAATAGGTTCGGTAGTTCCAGAGATTATCCCCTACAAACAAACAAACGTTACTTCTTCATAATATTAGTAGAGATTATGCAGCCAAAGGAAGTATGTTCGAATTTTTTTGCGGGATTGAGAACACTTTTTTTTTTCTATAGAATGTGGCTGACCTATGCATATAAAACTTTATTCAACTATTTTTATGTTTAACTGTTTAATAGTTCAGGAAATAAATCACTGCAAATCTTGTATTTCAAGTATGTAATTTCTCGTGCTGTATATGCAAGTGATCTTCTTTTAATTTGAAAGAGTTAGTTTGAATGGTTATGAATATAAAAATTTATTAATGTATTAGATAATAAATATATTTATGAATGTTATGGGTTGTTGAGGAAGTTGCAAGTGTTATAAATATTCAATTCATATGTTGTTTTTATTTCAATGCAAAAAATGTGACGCATCATGCTTGTGAAGAAATGAAATACTTAACGTTTTTTAATATATTTAATGCGTATTCTCTAGGGCAGGGTCGGCGAACCTTTTTGTTGCCACGTGCCAAATTTGATCAAAAAATATTTTATTTGACCATGACGTGCCAATTGAAAAACAAATTTAGCAAGTGGAAAAATAATGAAATAAAATTGCTTAAAATTTTCTATTAAGATTTAAGAAATATGAGGAACATACATATAGGTATTAAACTGTAATAATTATGCCAACAAATATATTTTAGAAATTAATTTTAAAAACAATAATTCTATATACTTTGATTTCTGTTGTTGCATCTGAATATCAGGTTAATTTTAATGCACACGAAACACCGGATTTATCTGACAAGTTCTTTCAGTATGAGTTTTGATATTATTGAATTGTGAAAATAGTGCCTTGAAAACACAGATAGACAGAAAAACTGTTAAAATGGCAAACACCAGTTTCTTTGAATAGCTCTGAAATATATTCAAAGTTGCTATAACTTTTTCATTAGATTTTAGTAATGCCTAATAACAAATTCTTGTCTATAGCTTTCAAATATCGTCTTTGTTTTAAAATTTTTTGAGACCATAATTAATTAGATGGAATATAATATGCCGCAATTAAAATTTTTCAATTTTCATTTAATCGAATTTAGAAAAGATCAGTCGCAATTTTGTCTAATCTCAATTTATTTTGATTTAGAGACACAAGCAATGGCGTGTCAAAATTATTCTTTCGCGTGCCGAAAGTGGCACGCGTGTCATAGGTTCGCCATCCCTGCTCTAGGGAAGATGTTTTATTCTTTATTTAACTGTTGTAGTTATCATGCGAATTACAACATACAAAGAGTTTCGAATCATAATGGTTCCACTTTTCATTCATTCAAATTTAAAGATGTGTCAGTGAGATCTCAAATTTCCCTCGCTAATGTTAAATCTATGCATGTGAAATATATTCGTATTTTTAAAGTCTCCTCAAAAAATTAATATTTTCACCTTCATTTTTCTGTGTTCTTTGTCTTTTCAACTGACAAAATATTTCTAAAATATAAGCTTAATGTAATATTTCTTCAGTTGAAATATTAGCGAGACTGACGAACTATGGGTAGGATTTTAACACTTGAACTGAAATTAAGTATATATTTAAAAATATTTAACAACTAAAAAAGAAAGAGACGACAGTACATCGAAAAAAATCAATTGATTGATGAGATATTTTAAAAATACGAATACAGTCAAGTCCATAGGTTTAACATTAGCGATGGGAGTTTGATATCTCACAGACGAACACCCTTAATATGAATTCTTGCTTTATAGGCAGTAATTTGTGCGGTGCTGTAGCAAATCAACTCCTACGTCTAAAGCGTGAGCAATACGAGATTGAGCTAGTCTCCTATGATTCTAATTGGCGTATTCATCATCTACCTTCGAACGCCTAAATAAAACTCCCAATTAATCTAATCGTATCTGATCGCGTCTGAAGTCTTCGAAAATGAATGATGAATGCAATTTGAGCGTTCGACACAGGTGTTCTAGTTTGAGGCAGATGATAAATACGAGCGTTAATAATTTACAGCTTCGTCCGAAAACTTTTATGTGATAACTGGTCCCACACAATAGCTCACTTTATTTAATCACTGCACGCAACACAAATAACAGAATTAAGCAGACTGTAAAATTAACTGATTTCACCACTGATAAAAATGAACGCGAGCCGAAGTATAATGCAACTTCAGATATCGACCTCTCGATCCAACTCACGACGTTTTTAAACATTTATGTAAATGACGCAACTTTAATATTATTTTTAATTAAAATGCTTTTTAGATTAATTTAATTATTGTAAATGTACGAAATTTGCATATGTATTTATTTCGACAAACTAAGACATTAAATAGAGTTTTTTCCTTTTTTTTTTTTTTTTTGTCAGGAATTTAAAACAGAGGATCTTTCAGAAACTGACTACAAAATTGTCGTTAATAGCAGATTTTTGCGATGCGACAGCCAAACATTATTCAAACCTCTTCAGATCCGATGGCAAAATAACACTGCGAATACACATTCATTGATTTTACACAGACATTATAGATGACAGAAGGAGCCCTTTTTCTGAAATTTATACTTTAGGGGGCTGGTAATTTAGGTACAATAATACTGATATAAAATTACTAACACCCTTAAAATATCAATTTTATTATCATTGACCTAAATTACGCAGTAACAAATTGAACCCCTTTAATTAATTGAATGATCTACAAAATCTCAAAATTTGTTATTATAAAGCGTTTAAGTTAACTAATTTTGAAAATTTCTTACTTTCTTGGATACACTGTCTGGGATGCATTTTGCAAACTCAGATGAAAATAACACTTATTTCATGAGGAAATAAGCGTCAGTGATGCCATTTATTGGTTTTGATCCAAAGCCAAAAACATTCAGCTATATAGAAGTAAAGTAAAAATGTAAAAAAAATCAAATAGTTCAGTTTATTTCCTCCTCGGTTCGGAAGTATCACATGTGATACCTCCGAACCGAGGAAGTTAGAAAATTTCATGTTCATGTGCGAGAAATGTATATTTTTAAATTTTGTTTACGGCCGTAAGATTCAAGGCTCATAAATATTTTTTCCAACTCGACAGTTTCTGGCGCATTTGCGCATTTATTTTTAAACGTAAACGCCTGCAACTGGCAGGTCTGAAATGATTTCGGATCGAATAGATTTTTTAGATTATTCGATAAAATCTTAAGTTATGCGCAGTTTCTGTCTCATGACGAGTTCTTTCGAGCTTTTGCGTCCGAAAACCTAATGTTCACTTAATTTTATGAAAGATTCTTTACTTTTATCAAAAAGTAAAAAAAAAAACTCTATTCGATTTCTTAGCTTTTCAATAACAATATCTGCCATTTGCAGATTATCGCGCGATTACGAAAAAAAAAAAAAAAAAAAAAAAAAAAAGAACGAAAAATCATGTGTCAAACATACATTATGAAACACATCCCAACACTTCTAGAATATTTTAACAAAACTTCATCGTTAAGGTGAAAGATTATGTCTAAGTAAACCAGTTGAAAAGCGCACAATACATTTGAAAACCCAATTTCTGGAATTCCCATCATTAGTCAGAAAAATATTCTAATTATTTTGTGAAGCACTTTATATGATCTACACCTTTGTATATATACAGTAGAGACCCGATTATCCGAATCCCACTTAACCGAGTTTCAACGTTAACCGAATTATTTTCTTCGGATGGACTGTTGGCTTCCATTATTAGGAAACAGATATTATAAATTCAGTGTTAGGTGAAGATGAAAGAACAGTCGTAAAAATTTGGAACTTTGATTTTCGGTCAGAAGGGGGGGGGGGGGGAAATGACCATTTTTTTCCCTTTTTTTTAAATTATAGCTATTTTTTACCCATTCTGACCAACAAATCAGAGTTCTAACTTTTTACGACTGCTCTTTCATCTTCACGTAACATTTATCATTTATAATGGCTGTTTCATAATAATGGAAGCTATCAGTCCACCCGAAGAAAATGATCCATTCCAAAGGTATAAGGTAGTAAAGGTATAGGTAAAGGTATAGGTATAAGGTAAAGGCATAAAGGTGGTTCGATTAAAAAACTATTTAATACTTTGTGTAGACAGAAAAGGCTACACCTGCAATTTTCATGGCACTAATAGAATCACATAGCTGCCAATTTGTACAGTTTTGTTACCTCTAAAATTGAATGCAAATTTTTGCCATATTTAATCATTGACAATTGTTAGATTTCGGCGATTGAATTTGGCAAAATTTACTGGTAAGTTTTAGTGCTAAGAAAAAATCTTAGAAATTGGTTGCTATGCAATAGCGTAATACTGCAGAGAAAAAAACTGCAGCAAAATTAACATTCAACAAACAAAAACTATCAAAGGCTTTTTCAAATGAAGAATACGGAAATGTACATCAAAGAAATGTTATTAGTATACCATAAAAATGGATGGATTAGGTGAAAATTTATATTTCATCTCCTTAGTTGGTGATGATTTTTGTAAATTCGGTTTATCCGAGATTTCTGCTTATTCGAGGTGAGCTTGGTCCATATGAACTCGGATAATCGGGACTAATAAATATTGGCTGTACTAGATAGTATGCCAATATTTATTTCAGTTAGGGAACTCACAGCTCAGTTGAAAATATCTCTTTAGCAATTTCCATTAATGAATGGAAATGTACTCGTGATTTTTCCTTCTGTCCTGTATATGATCTGTTGCTATTATACATACCAAGTAATAGGCAAAAAAAAAAAAAAAAAAGAAAAAAAAAAGTTAATTATTAAAAAGCGTACCACAACTGAAAACGCACTATCACCAACTATTCTTTATAGGTAGCACTGTAACCGAATTTTTTTGTATGTCCCTGTAAATGAACGATAAATTCTATGTACACCATATTCTATAGTAAACCTATTGTAGTACACCTCAATGATTCATATCCATTTCCATACATTTGAAATAGTGTCGAATCATTAAAATACTCCACAAACCATTTTTCTGTTAACTTTAGAGCGTAAAGTAACGGAATTCTTTTGAATGTCTCTGTAAATGAACTACAAATGCTACACACTTCATTTTCAATACAGAACATAGTCACAATAAACCTCAATATCATATATCAATGATAGGTTAATCCGACTACATTTGAGCTAATTAGAGCACAGACAGACAGCCAGACCGGATTCATGAACACTTTTCAACTATGTAGAAACGTGTTAAAAATCAGAAATATGACTGAAAGTCGCCAGCCTGATTTTGAGAACAGCCTTAAGTGATAATATTAAATATTAAGCAAATAATTTTGAAGAAAGATTTATATCTAAGTAGATAATATTATTTACTTTAATGAAATTCAAATTAGCGAATAATAATATTTTTTTATGTTCACAAGCAAAGTCGGCCCTACTGTTTTACTTAAATCCAAAATATTCTTGCCCGTTATATAATTCTATTTTGGCATACTTCTTTGATAATAGATAAGAAAAAAATGCAGGCTGTTTCACATCTTTTTTCACTTAAGGATTATGTTCCCAAAACTTTCTTCAAAAAGAGTATAATAAATACATTTTACTTAGACGTAATACTTAGAAAAGACGTATTACTTAAAAAGTATGCCACATAAAAATGTCTTGGATACTGAAAAATTGTGAAAAATTTCGAATATTCAACAAGTTTTTTTTTACATAAATTTCTCATTTTTCTTTAAGTAACAGAATTTTTACTTTATTCTATATACTTAAACAAGAACGAAAAATCATACATGCAACATAGATTATGAAAAAATTTCCAACGCATTCAGAATAGTGTAACAAAACTTCACAAATTATTAAGGTGAAAGATGTCTAAATGAACAATTTAGAAAATGCAGAACGCATTTGATAATCCAATTTATACAATTACCACGAATAGTCTGAAAAATATCCGAATTTTTATGAGCAGCCTGGTATACGATCCATAGATTAGCATGCATATTATATAGTATGCTAAAAGTTAATTCAATTATACTCACTGCAAAGTTAAAATTTCCAATTCAGCAATTTCCGCCAATAAATGGAAATGAACTTAAGATCTTTTGTGTAGCCCTGTATACGAGCTATAAAATATATAACTCACCAAGTAATAAGCAAAAACTAGTTAAATTTTAAAACGCGTATCACAGCTGAAAACGCATTTCCAGCAAATATTCTTTATAAGCAGTACACTTTTGTGTGTCCCTGTAAATGAACGATAAATTATATGCACACAAGATTCTACAGTAAGCAATTTGTAGTATATATAAAAATTTCAGTGATATATAAAAATTTCAATTTATTTAAAATGGTGTAATATTATTAAAATACTCCTCAAATGATTTCCCCCCGATAAGCCTTAATGTAACGGAATTCTTTTGAGTGTCCCTGTAAATAAATCGTAAATGCTACACACTTTATTTTCAGTACCGAACATGCCAGAGAAAACGCCAATAGCATATATAAATTTCATGATAATCTTATTATATTTACGCGAGATAAGGAACGGACAGACAGATGCACAGACAGACAGACAACCCGAACTCATAAACACTTTTCAGCTATGTTGGAAAATTTTTGACTTCTGTTTTTTTTATGCATTTACATGTCCCGAATGAGATTTGACTATTTTGTCGAAGATGTCTGTTTGTCAGTCTGTATGTGACACAAATTTTGTGGGCGCTTTATCTCAGAACTAGCGCACGGAATTTAATGAAAATTCAGGTTCAATGAGACCTTACACGGATTGGTGCTGATTAGGTTTTGGGGTATTTCATCCAAAAGATGGCGCTGCTGTGTTGAGTATTTTACGATATCCATGATATTTATGTCTCCGCATTTATGGGATGAATTTTCATCAAGTTTCATATTCAGTTAGACTTTGACATAAGCAGGTACTGATTAAGTATTGGTGTATATATCCCAAAAGGTGGCGCTTCTTTTCTGCATTTTTCACGATTTCTGTGATAGCTTCGGCATCTAGGGCGTAGAATTTCTCCAAAATTTAATTTGTAAGACAATCATGAAAAATTATTTTGCTTCAATTTTGGCTTTGTTCTCTTTCAACAGGGGGCGCTGCTACCTGTGTTTTTCCCAATTTCTGTCTTAGATATATTTTGGTATTTACAGGATGGAATTTCACTAAATTTTATAATTAAGATATTTTTTTTAAATTTATGTTGCAACAATTCTGACGTTATTAACTTAAGATGGGCCGCAATTATGCTACATTTATACGATGAACATTGTGGAGGTATCGCAGTTTCTGTTGAGTAGAAATTGACCAAATCTTATATTTCAAGTTATTAAATAAAAATATATATGTTGGTCCAATTTTGTATTTGAATGCTCAACATGGGGTGCAGTTGAACTGTGCATTTTTTTATTCACCGATCGCTGTTACTCCGAGTTAAATTCAAAGAACTGTAGGGGGGGGGGGTCTCGAGGGGGGTCACAACGTGCCCCCTTATATACGAACAACTTTTGACACCCTCCTTAGAGGCCTAAAAGAGCGGAACGGGCGGTTCATCGCTCCTCAAGTTACCCTCAAGGTACACCTCAGTGATATATATGTTACGGCCAAAACCCGAAATTGGTATATAGAAACCGATTTTTACGTTTTATCATTTTCTAACATAGTTGAAAGTGTTTATGAATTCATTTTGTCTGGTCGTATGCATGCCCGTGCTCTAACTCGGGTAAAGACTCGGATTGACTTGTAATTGTTATAATATTTAGGTTTATAAATACATTTTGGTATTACTAGTGAAGTTGTACTATTTTTGGTTAATTTGCAGGAACACACAAAAGTATTTCATTACAATATCATCAATGGTTTTTTCAGTGCATTTTAATGTTGTTACATTATCTCAATTATAATAAAATAGGTATGCTTCATTAAGATGGACGACAAATTGTTATCTAAAGGGTATGAAATAAGTAGCAATTATAGTTTGTCTACAGAAACACTCAAAAGTATTTCGTTACATTGCAGTGAATGGTGAAAGATCATTTCTAGTGCACTTAATTGATATTACACTATTTCAAATATAATAAAATTTACATGCCTAACTCATGTAGTGAGCAATATGTTTTTTTTTTTATATAGAGTATTGATTAAGTAGCCATTATAGTTCGTTTATAGGACTCCCAAAAGAATTCAGATAAAGAATTATGATATATGTGAAAAAATCGTTTATAAGGTATTTTAATTATGTTACACTACTTCAAATGTAATGAAACTCTTATATATTACTAATATGCTCTACAACATTTTTCTATAGTTTATTGCTTAGGTAAAATTTGTCGTTTATTTACAGAGTCCTTCAAATAATTTGTTTATTGGATTGGACAATGAATCCGATGCATCGATATTTGTCACAGAGGACAGAAATCTTCAGCAGATTAGAATATAATGCTCACAATAAACCCAATTTATCGAAATATATCAAACAGGCGGGAAATTGTCCAACATATCAGAATATAATCGTCACAGTATAGAACGTTCTTTCCTATCAAGTGTGCACGTCATTGCCACCTACCGGGTAGCCTTGAATCCCCACTTCGTATATTGGCCAAGGCTTCCCGGCAGTTCGTGAATTGGCCGGCCAAAACCCGAAATACGCTGTTCATTTCACGTATTTCGGGTTTTGGCCAGGAATCTCGGCCAGTTCCTGAATTGGCCGGCCAATTCGCGAACTGGGCAAGCTCCGGGTTTTGGCCGTAACATATATAAATTTCAATATAGTTAAAATAGTGTAATATTATTACAATACACCGCAAACGATTTTCCCCATAGGCCGTAATGTAACGGAAATCTTTTGAGTGTCCTGTAAATGAACCATTAATGCTACACACTTCATTTTAAATGCCGAACATGCCGCCGTAAATACCAATAACATACATTAATTTCATGGCAATCTGACCCCATTTACGTGAGTTAGAGAACGGACGGACAGAGATGACAGCGATGACCACCTCGGGAACTCAGCTTTCGCTTTAGAGTGTTAGTGCAATCCCGAGGGGTAGACCACATCCACTCCTCCCGACTCTCAACCAGAGTCTGAGAGGGAGCGTCGGGTCCCTGATCAAGCTGCTGAGATTTATTTCGGTTACTATGAGATTTACAATTACAATCACAATTGGTTAGCCAATTTTTCTGGGCGAACCGAAGATTTTACATCGAAATATATGACTGTATGTAGTGATTACATGAGGATCATTTCACCTAATGTGATTGCATAATTGTTTACAATTTTCTTGGATATATATACGCCACAGTACATTTAACACACAATATTTAACATGACAATTAGAAACACATTACAACACAATATCAAACACCTACTATTTACATGACTGTGTGTAGTGATTACATGTGGATCATTTGAATGTGATTGCATAATTATTTACATTTTTCATGGATTTACAGGGATTTCACAGTACATTAAACACACAATATTTAACATCACAATTAGAAACACATTACAACACACTTACTATTTACAATTTGCGCATACAAGAGTTTGGAGAGATGCACAAGATAAAAATTCAAAAGTGATAGAAGTTTCTGGCACCCGCTAATAACCCGTTTCTCCCTCCATGCTACACCCTAGTGATGGAGTCGGACTAGAATGGCTCTGGATTTCAAAAGATGTACTCGTTTGTTTCTATAAACCTCATGCATTGTATGATCTTGTTGAGTAGTTGTGGTTTCTCTTTTACATCCCGCCACCAACTTGCTAAATTCATACGTGTGTGATTTTTGAGATGATAATGCGATGTTAATGTACAGTATAATACATAGTGTAACGATGTTGACGGCAAGCCACAAATGCATAGTGGGGAGTCTCTTTTGTTAATTTTGTATAAGTGTCCCTGAAAGGGGCCGTGATTTGTTAAAAATATTTGTAAGTATCTGTTGTTTACGAAATACTTGTGGTCAACCAATGGCAAGAATTCCTTTGTATATCGGCCTGTGTCTGAATCCGTCCAGCGTTTTCGCCAATTTTTTAACAGATTCTGCTTTGTCTGTGATTTTAGTGAAGAAGCTGCATATGGTAAAAATGTATGTATTAGTGTTTCATCCGTTACTGCCGATTTTGCCAGTTGGTCAGCTGCCTAATTGCCCTCAACACTTGAATGTCCTTTTGTCCAATTGAAGTATATGTCTTTTACTGTTGTTTGTAATTGTTGAAGAATTTTTAGTATTAAATAGTTTGTATTGTCAAAATTGTTTAATGCTTTTAAACTTGATAGGCTATTCGTTATGATTAAGTATTGTGAATGTTTGTCCGACTCTATCCACTCTAATGCTGAAGCGATCGCGAAGAGTTCTGACTGGAAGACGGAGTTATCCTGGGACAGTTTCGCTCTCCAAGTATAGATTTGCTTGTTTTTTTCGTACACACAAAATGCCGAGGTTGTGCCTTCGGGCATTTTGGAACCGTCCGTGTATATTGTAATTGTGCCCACATAGTCGTTTATTTCACAAATTTGAATTTCACTTGTTAGTGGTGATGTTTTGTATTTTGAGCATTTTGGATAGTATAGTGGAGCAAAAGCCTTTTCTGTTGACTTGCCGAGACGAATCGTCCCCGAATACTCCGCCTCCGCCTCCAACTGCAAATCCAGTGGGGGGAGACCTGTGAGGACCTGCAGGGCGTTTGTTGACGTATTGCGATATGCTCTCGTTATCAGCAACAAAGCTTTCCTTTGTGCCGAGAGCAAATGTTGACGACCGTGATATTGCGCCATACGCGGAAACCAGAAAGCACACGCGTAGGCCAGTTTCCTTTGTAAGATCGCCGAGTACCAAATCTTAAAAAATTCCTGAGGGAGTCGACCTGAGATTGATGAAAATTTATAAAGATTTTGAGTTATTTTTCCGATTTCTACTCTCTTTTGTGCCACATGTGGGAGAAATGATAATTGTTTATCTAATATTACCCCCAGGTATTTTAGTGTTGTTTCTGATTTTATTGATTTACCTTGAAGTTTAAATGTGGGGCCCCGCTTAAGGTGTTTGGGTTTGCCAAAAGTTAATGATGAGGATTTTTCATGGGAAATTTCTATTTTTTTGGTTTCTGCCCAATTCTGAATAAATTTTAAAGCTTTCTGACCTTTTTGTTCAAGTTGCTGTCTCGACTGTGCCCAGATCAGTAATATCACGTCATCCGCGTATGCCACCAGTTCACAGTCCTGTACATCAAAGGTCCCCAATAGAGTCTCCAACAGAACCAACTAAAGAAAAGGACCCAGACACGATCCCTGCGGGCAACCCTTACTAAATAAGTACAACAAAAATGGTGCCATCCAGTCCACCTGAGCTCGCCTACCCGAAAGGAAGGAAACGACAAGATTAATGAGTTGTTTAGAAATACCTAGTCTTTGCAATGCTAGGATCACCTGGTCCCAAGGGAGGTTGTCAAATGCTCCTCTGAAATCCAGTGACACCAGTGATGTGTATTGTTTATTTTGTTTGTGTTGTTCTACTAATGAAATCACTTGCTCCAAAGCCGTTTCCGTAGATTTATTTTGCGTGTAGCCGTGTTGCTTACCCGATAGGAAATTCGTTTTGTCTAATGCGTGATGTATTCGTCTTAGAATTAATTTCTCTAAGATTTTTCCGAATATTGGTAATAGAGTGATGGGGAGATATGAAGAGCTCTCATTCAAGGGTTTTCCCTCCTTTCTAAAATACACGAGCTCTCCCAATTTCCAGTCATCAGGAAAATAGTTTAACTTTAAAAGACTGTTGTACATATCCAACAGAATATTAGGAATTTTTGAAAAGATGCACCTGACCATCCTGTGATCAATTTGATCAGGTCCTGGCGCCTTGTTAATATTGAATGAGAAAACAACATTTCGCAACTCTCTTTTCGTGAATTTTGCCTGTTCGTGCGAGTTTAGTCGCTGTGGTAGTTGCTTTGGAGTTTCATCGTCAAAAATGTCTCTCGTTAGTTTTAAAAGGGTTGATGACCTGGAAGTGGGTGACAAAGAATCAAATTGGTAAGTGATATGTGAGTCCTGGAATCGCTGGAAGGCCAACTTTTTCGTTAAACCAAAAGGATCCGTCTCTCTGCGACACAGGTTTGTCCAAGCTTTTTCCTTCTCCGATAAAATCTGTTTTTGATAAATTGCCCTTTCCCTTTTGTATTGCTGGTTTATATTTGACTCATAGTTTGAATTTTTTGCTCTTTTTAAAAGAGCTGCTACTTTATTTCTTTGGACCCTCAATTGTGGAGACCACCAGGAAATTTTAAATTTCTTGAAAGGGGCTGTCTTTTTAAAGGATTTATTGGCTTGTAATAATATTTCTTGTTTAAAAGTTTCGTATTCTTTGTTTAACTGGTCTATAGTTTCTATGTCATTAAAGTTAATCTGTGAGCATTTTCGAGTTAGTTGTTCGGAAAATTGTGTCAAAGGGATTCCCTTTGTTTTGAATCTTCTTCTTGGTAGTTTGGGTATTGTGAAATTTAGCTCTGTTTCTATTGGGTAGTGGTCTCCAAAAAGGGAAGGAATTACTTCCCAGTGTTTTATGTGTGAAAACATAGCCTGCGTGCAGATGGACCTGATCTGGCCACCCCAGGTTCTTCCCCGACTCATACGTTGGTGGACTGGATGAAGAGTTTAGAATAACTCGTTGATACGCTATGACTCTATCGATAAGAACTTTTCCCCTGGTGTCTTCACTCCTATAGCCCCAAAGCTGACTGTGAGCGTTGAAATCACCGAGAACCAACTGCAATGGGCTCTGATTTTTAGAACCCAGCCAGTTCTCAATATCCTCATCAAAGTCAGCACTCGGGGGGCTATACAGGCTGCCAATGCTTAAGGTTAAAGGCTTAAGGTCTAAATTTATAAAAACTGAGTTATAGTGTTTAGATGAGAGACTATGTTTTATGTTTTGGTCTAAGATTAAAATGTGGGTTTTTTTAGAGCTTGAACTATAGCATGGTGTTGTTCGAGGAAGTGATAGAGGTCTATTTTCATAAAGGTATGCATCTTGAAGACAAACCAGGGAATAGTCCGAGTCTGAGAGGAATTTCATAAAAGCAGCGGTTTGTGATCTGTTGTTCTGTAAATTTTGTTGAATTAATTTGAATTTTTACCTCTATAAGACAATGACGCTAGCGCTGCTTGTTCTTTCGCTGATACACGCTGCAGGATGGATCGTAAGATGGATGTTTTTCATGTAGTCCAGCTTTCCTATGGTCCCCCTTGTAGTAGTCGAGCACTTTTTTGCAGTTAACACACTCTTCTTTTTCTGAGGCACAATCCTTGATGTTGTGGCCTTTGCCACATTTAGCGCAGGCCTCTGCATTCTGGCACACTCTTGCTGTATGCCCTATTTCCTGACAGTGATAACACCTTTGAATGAAGACATACCGTCTTACCGTGCACCGGTTAAATCCTATGCACAATTTTCCTGCCATTAGTTGCAGTGCATCTCTCTCCAGTAGCTGCAACACCAAGTGCGAGGTTTCCTCGCCTCCTCTTCCTTTCCATACTCTTATCAGCTTATATTGCACCTTCCTCCTCAGAGCTCTTTCCAAAGCCGGATAGAGCACTTGTTTCTCATATAGCTCTTGTTGCTCTTCTAAGTTGTTCAGTGAACTGTCTGCTTCTCTTTCGACGTTTTTCCGTGTGACTACTGGGGCTTCTGGGACTCCAAAGACTATCACTCGGGCTGTTTTCGGGTTTGGTTCTTTAATATCCAGTTTTTCCGCCATATCTTATGTAGTGCAGATTTTATCTTTCACCTGTTCTAGGTCAAATTTGTTTTTACATGTTATTATTATTTTATTTTGTTTAGTTGTTTGGCAGTCTACTGGTGGTAATTCAGCCATATTCATAGAATTGAGAACTTTCTTTATTATTGGCATTTTTGTTTCCTTGTCTTTTGGTGTTAATATTAGTGTCGGTCTTTCTTGTGGGAGCGGTGGAAAATTTGTCATTTCTGCATATGTTGGTTGGTCATTTTCTATTGCTGTTTCTCCCTCTCTATGATTAATTGAGACCTTTCGGTTTTCTGCCTGAGGAGTGGTAACATGTTCGACGAGTCTTTTTTCCATTTGTTCATGGTTCTGTTGTATGATTTTGTTCATATCATTGATCAATTGATCTTCTCTTTCGATTTTATCTTGTTTTGTCTGTTTGATTAACTCTTCTTGGAATTTAATTCTTTCGCTGAGTTTCGTTATTAAGTGATCTTTTTCTTCTGTCTGTTGTTTGAGCTGCTTAAAGTTTTTGATTACTGATGACATGGTATTCTTTATCTTTACTTCTTTGTTTGACGCTAACTGCGTTTGTAGTTGGTGCATGAGTTCTAGTACCTGGTCTGTAATTTTCGACAACTTGTCTCGTTCTTGGTGTTCTTCCTTCTCAGCCTTGTCGTGTTGTCTTACGCTTTCTTTCTCTATTTCCACCGCTTTCTCTTCCAAAAACTTTCGATATTTTTGTGCATTTTCATTACTTCCTTTGTCGCGTTTCTTTTGATGTCTAACCATCTGATCTATTAAAACCAGTATCGTCATTCGTGATGCTGTTTCGCCGTCAAATGGCAGCAGTTCATCTCCCGGCTGGTAATTTTTGTTTGCTCGCTGTGGTAGCTGTGTTTCTTTGTCGTTAGACTTCACCCCGTCTTCATCTGACTCTGTTATGACAGAGGAATCATTCCTTTGCGACTGCAACTCTTTTTCATTTCGCGGATCGCCCTGTTTCATTGTGAATATATATTTTTATAATATCAGTAGATAAAAATACTTCTGATTTTCTCTATCAGCTTATGTCTTCTATTGTGACTTTTTCGGTCCTGATTATACTGTTTGCACAGCGTTTTCACTTAGTATAATTAATTCACTTTTTCAATTATGGCCCAGGCATCACCAGGACCCAACCATGCTTTTTGAAGGAAAGGGGAAATAGAAGAGTTTAAAGTAAAAATCAGTGACCTAGATCACCGTAAATGACTAAGATAAAAAATTAATGATCGGACAGCGGGGGGTTTTTAGTAATCTTAAGGGGAAAAAAATGTAGAGGCTTTGGAAGATAAGTTACATAAACAAGGGGACATAATTTTGAAGAAAACTGACCAAAAAAAAAAGTAAAAAATAAATAAAAAATAAATAAATAAAGAAATAAGTAAAAATAAATAAAGAAATAAATAAAACGAGTTTCAATGCTCATATACCTCATTGCTCTCGATGTGCCATTTACAAACATTTTTCTCTTGGTTACTTTCAAGTTCTTTTCATTTAATCTTTATTTACATTTATGTACACATTGTTGACAAGTTTATTCAAGTTTCCTGTTTCTCTCCACCAAACCTTACAATGATATGTGGTATGTCCTGTGAATGTTTTTCACATTTGATAATTTCGCATTTTGCCATAGCTAGTTGCACAAAATGTCTAATATTAACTGTAGACCAGTCCTGCAGTTTTGAGGTTTTTCGCTGAAGTAAAACCGGACAGGGAATATTAACAACTAAATGAACTTTTTAAGGCTTGCCTGTGATTGAAAGAAGTTCATGCTGAACTTGGTATGATAAAAAAAGTAATGGTGGGGGAAGTTGGGGGAGTAAATAACGTCAGGGATCATAAGTGTTCAACGAGAATTTTAATTTGATATGTCACCTGCCATGTTTCAGAGCTTATTTAAAAGAAGTTGAAAAGTTAACCCTTTTAGAGTCCCCTTACAATACTAAAATGGCATGTAGCATATGCAATTGTGAATTTAATCTATGAAGTTTAAAATACTGGCTTTCTGTACGACTCTCTATAAGATTTTGAGAAATGCCTGAAAATGCGCCTTAAAGAGCCTACTACTGCCTAAAGTGTGAGTTGAAAAAGGGGATGAGATCATAGATGAAGAGCTTATGTCATGACCTTTCTGTGGACACCAAACTTGGGGGTTTTCAAGCACCTTCCAAAAAACGCCTAAAAACGCCCCCTGGAGGCTAAAAAAAGAACTAAAAAAGGAAACGAAAGTCAGGGTTGTGGAGCTTAGGTCAAGACCTACCTAGAGATATGTCACATGACACCCCCCTGTAACAAAATTTTAACCCCCCCTCCCCCCGGTTCCCCCCAGGTGACAGCTAGGAAAAAATGGAGATAGCCAATCGATGCCCCGTCCCAAAAAACATCTGACATACGTACATGTGGCCCCCTCCGAGCAATATTTCGCTTAAAAAAGACGAATTTTGAAAATTACTCTTTGTAAGTTCCGGTTTGGGACAATTGCCCTAAAGAGCCTACTACTGCCTAAAATATGAGTTAAACTAGGGGATGAGATCATAGATGAAGAGCTTATGTCATGAAATTTCAGTGGACACCAAACTTGGGGGTTTTCAAGCACTTTCTAAAAAACGCCTAAAACCGCCCCCTGGAGGCTAAAAAAAGAACTAAAAAAAGAAAGACAGGAATGTGGAGCTTAGGTCAAGACCTAACTTTAGATATGTCACAAGAACCCCTGTGACAAAATTGAAAAAAGAAAAAAAAAATTTAAAATCCCCCCCCTCCCCCCGGTTCCCCCCAGGTGACAGCTAGGGAAAAATGGAGATAGCCAATCGATGCTCCGTCCCAAAAAGGATCTGACATACGTACATGTGGCACCCTCCGGGTAATATTTCGCTTAAAAAAGACGAATTTTGAAAATTACTCTTTGTAAGTTCCGGTTTGGAACAATTACGAAATAAAGGATGGAAAAGACTATCGAAGTGACTTGCACAACAAGGGAAGCGCTGAGGGGTTAAATAACTAACTTCAGTAAAAATGTGCCTGCAAGGGGTTAGAAACTTCAGAACTCTTGAAACACTGCAAACCCCAAAGGGTTAAGTGTGTAATGTACTGTCATGAATAAGTAGTGATTTATTGAAGCAATTGAAAGCAATATTTATGAAAATTACCCATGATTCTCTGTATTTCAGTTAGTGAAATAGTGTCGGAAACTTAACAGGCACCCAGAGGTACCCATAATTCAATGCTAACTTTATAAATACTCCCGTGTACAGATTGTACCATATCTATTTTATTTATTAAACGTCACTCGTTGTGCTAATTAGTTTGTGGCAACACCCTATGATGATTCCAATTCTTAGCCTTGTGGAAATTCAGCAAATTGGCTCTCTTTGTTATTATTATCTTCATTACAACTTTCAATCTTTAACTTTTACCATTATTGTGAGTACTTTGTACTCCCAATACTTTTCTTAAATGTAACTGAGCACCTCTTGAACTATATTTAAGATTGTGGCATATCATACAATGTATCATTGATTAGCAAAGATTTAAATTTTCAAAGCTTTAACATGTCGGCATCATTATATTAGTTGGCTACATGTTTTATATCTATGTAAAACCTTTTTCTAAAGAATGTAAAGGAATAGTTCTGCAAAGGACTCATCCCCAGGCCAAAACAACTCAACCCTTGCCTAACTTGGGCGGCAATGAGTAACGAGAACGAAACCAGCCGCCATCTTGAGTAAAAATAGATACATAAAATAACATATTTTAAAATGCTCGTAAATCACTTAATAACATAATAAAACTCAATAAAAATTATGGCGGAGGAAACTTCAAACTTTCTACTTTACATACATGCACACCACTTTATGTAATAAACAGTATGAGTTATTTAAATAAATTTTCAAAAAATATTCAATTCACATTTATTCCTATGGAGATTTAATGATTAAAATGGGGAATTGGGGAATCTCCTATCCGCCAACTTGGAGCAAAAAACAGAAAATATGTACAAGTTTTGAGTAGTAAAAATAGCACTTACATACAATATATTTTTGTAAAAATTATGGCGAAATGAACTTTAAAGCCTCCTACATCTTTCCAATACAATTAATAATTGCTAAAAGCATTAAAAGTATTTTTTATAATTTTATTAGAAATGATGTTACCCATGCTATTTCTATGGGCGACCTGAATTGTTGAAACTTTTTACTAAGTCTTTCAAAAAATCATTTAAGTACCTTAATTTATTGCCAGCAATTTAAAATTGGTGGCGGAGTAATGTTTAGACATTATAGTACACGAAATGATCAGTTTTAAGAAACAAATAAGCTTTATAAGTTAAATTATGAGGCAATGAAAAAAGTTAATTATTACGATCTGTCCCATAGGAAAGCTTTAAACATGGCGGACGTGCCAAAAACATAAGGTTTTTAATTGAGGGGAGGAGACACTTAATCATGATAAAAGTCAATAACACTTACTGAGATGGATCCTGGAGGCTTTTAAGTTAGCAAAGAAATACCACAGCAACAATTTTTTAGCTATTATTACACTTTAAAATAAAGAAATTTTTTTGAAGATGAGCTACAACATACTGACGCACCGAGAGCAATTACCAAAATAATCTATAAATCCATAACTTTGCTAATAGGTAACATACGAATGTTCTGTTACTGTGCAAATGTTCATAAAAGTTTTTAGAATATGTAACAAACTCCCAGAACTTTGGGAAAAATCTATTTTATTTATTATAAGCATTGAAAAGGTATCAGTCCAGCAGCAATGGCGGATTCCGAAGTATGGGTTAGAGATTAACATAGAGGACTAAAATTTTAAAGACCCATATCTCCGAAACCACCGGACCGATTTCGATGCAGTTTAGTTTAAAATGGTCAGTAAACCTTCACGGAACAGAAAAAGCATAATTTAGGACTCTGGCTTACCTGGGACGTTTAACTTAGTACCCGGCCATGGGAGCTCGCCAGCGACAACTTTTGCGACACAAATGTCTTACCGGGAACTCAGAACGGACGGACAGACAGACAGATAGAATTCATAGACCCTTTTCAACTATGTTGGAAAGTGTTAAAACCGGCTGTCTATTTTAGGACACCCTGCAGATTATCATCAATTATATGAATATTTTGGCATTATTTATGATGCTTTGCACGCTGACAAAAATTCAGTTACGAGACAAAGATACCAAGTTCATTAAACATTTTTTAATGAAGAGTAGAAATAATTAAAAAATGTAAAATTAAATAATTACCTTAAAAGTTGAAATTTTTTAAAAGCATAATAATAATAATAATAATAATAATAATAATAATAATAATTATGCAAAATATTATGCATAAATATTTACAAATTCAAAATATAATGATCATTTGCATATTTTAAATTACTCATTACTAACTAACTTTATTTTAAAGAGATATTTAATTTACTTTTAATCTGAAAAGTAAATTTTGTACGTCAATTAATTTGTGGAACTACATACGTCTTTCACTTATTTTATTAAGCTAATTAAATTTTATAATGAAAACAATGCATGTCACTTAACGTATTTAATATAACATGGTATACTTTTAGAATCCTAATGAATTGTTAAAGTCTGTTTTCAAAAGCATGGTAAGTCGTCTTAAAATAAAATAATTAATGTTTTGGAATAAAATCAACATCGTCTGACACGTTGGGCCAATCACATATCTATAAATATTATTCTGCGGTCATTCAGAAAAGATATTTAAAAAATCTTTCTGTGGCCATCACAAAACTTTATTAGGTAATATTCTACTATAAGTTAAACGAGCAAGCAGTTTTTCTGGCTGCGGTTGATATCGAGAACGGCTGGAACGATTTTCACGAAGCTTGCCTGCTATACTAAATCGAACATGAGGAAACGATCTGAGTTTCGAAGTCGAAGAACGTCCCTTTTGACAACAGTAAAGCAAACTCAGCGATCGAAATTCTGCTATATATAGAAAACGGCTCGAACGATTTTCATAAAACTTGATTCCTATAGTAATTCGAGCACGAAAAAACGATCTAGCTAGGTCGCCAATTCGGCAAAATTGGTTTTATATGGTTAAAACAAATTTAGTATTGGAAACTATGGTATAAATTTAAAATGGTTCCGGCGATTAAAAAAAAAAATTAACCTAATTCGAATACGAGAATACTGTCTAACCAGTCTTCGTAAAATTTGGTCATAGATTAAGGCATTTATTTTTTTTAATTAATTTTCAGTAATCGGAATTCTTCCGAACTATTGGTTGATCATCAAAGGACGATATCGAAGACACGATTTTCAGGAAATCCACTTTCTAAATTAATCACATGAAAATGGTTTAGATATCTCTAATTCAGGAAAATATGTTTTCAGAGGTTAGAACAAATTCAGCATTAAAAATGCTGATGTAAAATATTTTAGAGGTCTCAGATGTCATACTTTTTCACTGAAGGTACAATTTAGCATCATGTCACATTTAATTTTATTTCTGCTTAACTATAAAAACACAAATGCATATATATTTTTTTATGTGACATAATTATTTCAATATTCTACAACTAATTTTTTATTTACTTTTTAAGTTCAATTTTGATAAAAATTCTGAAATTGTGTTTTGACTTGCATTCCACTGCGCACAAAACTGTAATGAATCTATTGGTTCTAGAGTCTCAAATAATATTGATAAAGATGCAAAACTAATGCATACCTTGAACGCAGTAGCGCCAACTTTTAAAGGCCCATGGGGCGCGAGCACATCCAATAATATGATCTCTCCTCCCACCCAACTTCAATTGATTTAATTTGTAATTTATCTATTTTTATTTATTTAATCGCTGAATTGAAATTAGATTTTATTAACGTTCTCAAAATAATTTTGTTTGAAAAATAGTAAGGACATCAGACTTATGGGAGACCTGAAAACCCCTTCCGTGGATGTATAGTTAAATTTCTCACGAAAACAAATTTCCTGAATATTTTGCCGTCTGTTCTGAGGTCTTGAATTGATAAATCACTTAGAGCTAATTCCATGAAAACTTGTCATGTCTGTCACGCAGCTGAAAATCGCTATGCTTGTTGTCCACCGTTATTCTCGAAAAGTTTGCTTCACGTTATTCAATTGATGAGAATTTCCGATAAAATAAGTCACATTTTTATATTCTAAAATACTGGTAGCCAACAAGCATAGCGATTTTCAGCTGCGTGACACACATAACAAGTTTTCATGGAATTAGCCTTAGGTGACTAAAATGTATGCTTTTCTTGACAATTAGTTATTTGCATTAAAAAGCAGAAAAACCAACGTTTAAAATGCACAAATAACATATGAAAAGCAGCAAATAGCTGTTTCAAATCTACTATCGAGATTCTTCTTCAGTGCAAAAGGAACAGCGTGCTAGAAAAAGCAAGGCTGAGCGAAATCATAGACAGAGACGCGCTGGCTTTTATACCCTATGCGGGTGGCGAAGGCGCCGAAACAACCAATGAGAGAGAAGCAGTGGAAACGACTGGGTGGACTTTATTTGCTAGTTTTATAGTTATTTGCAATTTTAATAGTTAGCAATTTCAATGTTATTTAAAATAAATATTAATGTATTTATAACGAAGAACTTATAAGAATATAATTAATTAAAATTATTTATAAAATTAAAATTAAATTATAGTAATTTAAAAATTTAGTTAGAAAAAAACATAATTTGATTTCTAATTAACATTATTAGTCATTCGCTCCTCCCCTGTCTCTCTCCACACACATACACACTAAGGGGACAAATTATAAGTGTTATTTTACTCAAAAAAGTTTCAGTCCACCCAATATTTTTCAAAAGTTGGCGGTACTGATTGCACGTGTACTTCATATTTAAGCAATTAAAAACTTAAATTAAATAGCGTAGACACATACCAGCAATTAAGAAAATCATGTCTAATTTATATATTTTGAAAATTTAACATGAAGATACAGTGGCTAGTGAATTTAAAAAAATGCCTGCGGGCTCGGCCTACAGGCGCTGGTAGATTTCAAAGTCAAGCACTAATTTCAACAACGAAAACTAAATCAAGATTGATCCAGTTTAACAATTTTATCTAGCTGCTTTTCACGAGTTTTTAATTTCCTTTTTCCGTAAGAACTGGTTTTATCAGAATCGTGTTAATACGATAATTTTTCAGTTTTCCCGCTTTTTATTACTATATGGATATATATAGAGAGATATAAAAGGTTACAACAATAAAATAGTTTTTAGCCAAACCAGCCTCACTGAAATATAAAAATTAGAATGAGGCTCCGATTATGGAAGTTATGGGATTTTGCCGGCTTTCACAAACCCCCTACTTATTTCCACCCCCTTGGGCCGATTTTGCCCATTTACAATCCCCGTCGAGATATTAACCATCTCAGACTTTTTGGTGCGTTTTAAGGGAATCCGTGCATAATTGCGAATTTTATCGTGGCAAAATTTAGTCCATACATACATTCATATATATATATATATATGTGTGTGTGTGTGTGTGTACTAGGGGGTTCTGCCTCCTGCAAGCTACGCTCGCCAACCCTCGTTCAGACACTGTAGAATCTGCAAGCACGCTAATCTGATCGGTTTTAAAAAGATTAGAGAAGATTGAATTATACTGAAAAAACCTGTAGCGATCTCCCTGTAAACGGGTTTTCATTCAATTCCCTTTGATTGCAAACATTTAAGGTAGAATCAGTTGCTGTTAAGACATCTAATGGTTGTTTTCGTGTTTGGTTAAAGAAGATCAGTTAAACATTTGAAAAGAAGCTAAAATAAAATGAGTTAAGTAAACAGAGTCTTTGTCTCTCGGTATTTTTTAACAGCGTTATAAAACAATTGACACATTACAATTACTAAAATTTGCTGCTTTAACCCCTTCAAGGCCGGTGGTTCATTTTTGGACCACTTAAGTTTAATTCTTAAATGCCACATTAGCATCAGAATATTGGGATGAAAATTTCCCTTTTATTAAGTAAGTGAACAAAAGCATTTTTGTATTTCGAAATTTGTTTGTAAATTCTGGTGCCATTCACTGATTTCAAGATTTTACGAATAGAAGTGCCTTGTCCGTGAAAGGGTTAAACGCATATTAATGTATTTATCATTTTAAAGTTTCCTTTCCCTTTTAATATTCACGTATAAATACAATTTTCAGGACATAATTTTCAATATTTTCCTGCCTTTAACACGTACTCATTTAATAGTAATTTTAAAGTTTTTTTTTTCTTTTTTTAATAGTCACGTGAAAATAAATTTTTAATCGTTAGGAAATATTATTCTTTGCGCTGTTTTTAAAATTGAAAACAATCTCTATAATAATAGCCTAAATCATGTGACTATCATCAACAGCTCCAGGCGGATCCCTTCGCTTTTTATATTCCAGGCGGCCATTTTGGTACTTTAATGTTAGCCGTTGCCGAATATTATTCTATCCCCATTATTTCGTTTATATTATAATAGTCCAAGTCATGTAACTTCCATAAACAACGGGCTGATTCCTTCGCTTTTCATAAGAAAGGTTTCCATTTTGATTAAAGAATCGAAATTATTTTTTCGAATAAAACTACATAAAAGTTGCCATCATCACAAAGAATTCCTGGTACTTTTATGTTAGCCGGGTGAAAATCTCGCCAATAGCTTTTTTTTTTAACTCGCCGGTTAGCATTTTTTTATTTTTCGAGTGGTAAATTAAAACGGTGCTACTTGGTTATCCCATCGACCAAAAATCTGTCGCCAAACTATCAGCTTAAATGCCAGCAATGGTTGATCGTAAATGTCACATTCACTTGACTTTAAGGAAGTTACACATGTTCACGCCATCAAGTGATTTTTATTTCAACGTTTTATTTGTATTTTTATTAATGTTATACTAATTTATTTGTTCTTTTGTTATACAAATTGACATATTTTTTTATTTTAAATAATTTGGCGAAATTGGTCGACGGGAGACGTAATAACATTAAAACGTTGCTTTGAAGTGGAAATTAAATCTCATGATTCGTTGCATTGTCACATACGCACCGGGTTTGGCGTGATTTTTTTTTTTTACGACAATTTGGCGAAAACCTCCTTTTCAAATATCTGTTATATATGTATTTTTAAATTATTTTCTGTTATTTTTAAAATTAAATAACAATAAATAAAAAAAAAATTAATAACTATAGAACAAAACAATTTATAACATTTTTTGTAAATAAAAAGAAAATAAATTCAAATAAACATTTATTAATAAATAAGCAACAATAGCCGGGTTACCATGTCAGGCAAAATAACGCTATTTTGGCGCCAATTAGGTACCCCGTTGCGTATATGACATCTGTGTCTAATATTGTTCTTTTCGTTTCGTTTAAAAAAAAAGAATGAATTAAAAGCCATTTATTTTAAAGGTTTCAATTTTAAATGAAAGTTTTGTACTAAATAAAATGATAATGAAATACAAATTGAATTCTGAATAAAAGTAACATGATGCATTTCTTAGTATACATTTAAGGGAGGCCAAACCCGTCGTCAAATTAATTTAAAATAACCTTTTCTAAAATATGAAAAAAAAATATCTGTTATGATTAAAATTTGAGTTGCCATCATTAGGAAAAAAATATTTAAAATTAGAAAAAAATTAATATTTCGAAAACTAATTCTAATTTAAAAATTTTAATACCAGTTTTGAGATCTGTGGATCAATACGGATTTTTGGTGTTAATTTCACAGCAAAGTATTCCATATTTTAGGAGAAATCGCCGTGAAAGGTAATCAGTTGTTTAATCAGTCGTTTCATAGAATCGTTACATAAATTCGTTTCAATTCGATTCATTAGGATTTTATATATATAGGGTAATATATATATATATATATATATATATATATAAACTTTTTAGATGGGGGTGGTTTTGGGCTTCTGGGATCATATAATGGAAAGTTATGAAGAAGTTTTTCAAAAGTCTCACCATGGTAACGGCAGCAATAGGTAGTATTTCTTATGAAATCTACTTAAAATCACAACAAGCCACTTTCAGAATATTCAAAGCCAAAATCCTATCACCAAATGTATTTTTAATTAATAACATCAAATGTAAAATTTGGTGCATTTCAATAACTAAAATGTCTCTCGCAAAAAACACTGCATAGCAACGCACCGTCTTTAGTGATCGAAGCCAGAATTGAAGAAGTGTGTAGTTTTTCACAAGAAGCGTATATGATATTGGGTGGAATTCCACCTCGTAGATGTTGAGGTGTAGTATCACCCAAAACATGAAAAGCACAGTATATCAGCGACCCCTTGTTGAATGATATACGCAAAAATCCTTAATACCAAAAAACTTTATATCTATACTCCCCAAAAATATTTCGTAAAAACACGTAAATAAATTAAGTTTATAAATTTTCCGTGTTTTGAAAGAAAAAGGATATACGTCCTTTTCTACACTGTTAAATATTTTCAGAAAACTGTCCAGATTTTCAACTATTTTTATAGAAAATGGTTATATAGCTATAATTAAAGTCTATTCTGAACATATTATATGCTATATTATAGTCAGACTAGAGTTAAATGACGGTTATGTAACCGTTTTCTATAAAAACGGTCAAATGTGACTGGATAGTTTTCTGCAGATTTGTAACAGTGTACGGAAAAGAACTAAGCAGCGCAGTTGCCGGAACACCCTTGTAGGATGACGAAAATGCAGCTTTAGATTGGAAGGTTTCAGATAACTCTTAAGTTAGATTGGGTAATTTTCTGCATTTTGAGTGAAAATGGGGGGGGGGGGGGATGTGGAAACCCAGGAATTTTTCGTGTTTTACTAAAATATAATGAACGGTAAATTATTTCAATTCACCGATTTTTTTAAAAGTGTATAGATCCATAATGAAATCAATTAATTTATATCAAGGTCTAAATAAATAGGAATTTTCACGAAATTCTGGGTATCAATATTTTTGAATTAGAGTGGCCGCAAAATTTGCATATCACACAGACAGACACCAGACAGATAGACATTTTCCGAATAGTTAAATCGTATTCTAGAAATCCAAAAATATTTAAATCTGTTGTAAAATAGTTATCGAAAATCATCACCACTGTTTACTAATAAATATAAGAGTCTAAAAATATGATAATAAATCTAAATATAAAAACTTAATAAATTTGTTCTAGTTTTTCATAAATTACTCTTTTATGTCAGAAAATAAAGATAAATGAAATTTCCATAAGAAATGAAATAATAATAATAAAATTTTAATGCACTGTTATATGTCATAAATTTTAAATACAAGTTTATTGCAAAATGTCAAGCGCAAAAAAGTAAAATTTTGAATTTTTATATTAAAGGAAAGCAGATATTTCATTTCCGAACATTTTGATAGGAAATTAATGTTTATATGAAATTCAGTTTAAAAAAATGTCGCACTAAAATGAACGTATTTCTGGATATTTTTCTTTAAAATGAAAGTGTTGAACGTATGTATCTCGAAATACTAATTTTTATATTGCGTGCAAGAATTTCTTCGCAACATTTTATGAAACGTTTTGAGATTTACGGAAATCATAAATATTACAATTCTATTCCAAACGTATATAAAATCCTATACATGGAATACTTAGCACTGAAATTTTAAAATTAATACAAAGAAACTGGATGTTACTTGAAATTTTTAAGCATTTTCACGCATTATATTTTTACATTCTATAAGATTTCCTAGACTTCGGTTCGTTTTAGATAACTAATGCATTTATAAATTATGAAAATTTGAGGTCCCTTCATTCTGTGACTATGCAGTTATCCTGCAAGCCGTAAAATAATTTGTATTCCGACATTTAATAATGTGAAACTTTTCAATTAAAAGAAAATTTAATGGAGTTCATTCATTGTTTGTTTGATATTTTTTAAAGAATAAAAACAGAGAAACATAATTAGTAGGAAACTTTTCAGAACTATGATATCATTCGATTAATATAAAAAATATTATTATTATATAAAAAATACTATTTTTAGGTTTATGGTGATCTATCCTGTTTTTGCCGTTGCTATTAGACTAGCGAATCCGCGCAGCATTGCCCTTCGTGCACAGAAAAGTACCGCTTGTTTGTAGGTATTCTTTGTTTCTTTGTATTTCATCCCGATATAGTGGATGACAATTTTAGTTTGCAGAAAAACCCGGATAATATAAACACGATCTTCACAATTTTTTCTTTTGAAATAGTAAATATTAATATTTTTTTAATGAGAGGTACTGTTGAGAGAAGAAAAAAAAATTGTATACGTGGATGTATATATATTTTCAAAAATCAGTTTTTCACTCACATGTTTCAATTTTTAATTTTTGTTATGTATGGGTTGATTATGTTTAAAAAAAATTGTTCACGGTTAATCGGGCAATGGTAGAAATTTGCTTTCAAGCAGAACTTCTTATTTATACTTCAGAAATTAACCGTATTTTACTTATGATTTCGAAATATTGCCCTTGAAAACAAGTTTCGAATCATAAGATCCATTTTTATTCATGATCGTTCTCCTTTTTGCATCTCTTTTGGGGGTTTTCTTATTGAATTTATGCGTTTTCCAATATAATGTACTTCATTTCGGACAATGGATTTAATGGTGCTGCCAATGATTTAATTTTTTCTAGTCTTTTTTCATTTGTTAAAAGGTTTTAGTTATAAATATTTTGACAAAATGTGTCAAATGTTTCTGATTTCCTATATATATACATATTTAAGCATTCGGCTTCCTGTTGGTAATGATCTTTTGCCGAGTTTGAGTGTTGTAATGTTTGAATATTCTTTAGTACTTCATTTGTGAGAGTTTGGATCTGGTCTTGAAAACTGATTAATGATTGGTTAGTTTAGTGATTGCTGTTCCAAATATAGAAATGTATAATGTTTGTATCGTGTCCTGATGCTCAGTTTGTAAATTGTATTTGAAATGGATGATGATCTGTAGTGTTCGATAGTGGTTTTATTTTATATATACTAGGGGGCTCTGCCCCCTACGAACTACGCTCGCCAACCCCCCGTTCAGGCACACCAAAATATAAAAAAGCACGCTAATTTGATCGGCTTTTAAAATATTGAATTAAAATTAAAAAAAAAAAAACAGTAGCGATCTCTCTGTAAATGGGTTTCCATTCGTTTTCCTTGGATTGGGGATTTTTAAGGCCAAACCTGCTGCTGTTAAGAGATACAATGGCTGTTTTCGTATTTAATTAAAAAATTAGTTAAACATTAGAAAATAAGCTAATGTAAAATGAATTAAGTAAACAGTGTCATTGTTTCCCGGTATTTTTTAACAGCACTATAAGATAGTTCTTTTAAATAATTCATTTTACATGTATCGTTTCAAATCTGACGTAATTTACACCAAAGTTTTATTTCTCTTATTAATATTCACGTGAAAATACTTTTGTTGTTAGAAGGAAATATTATTTGCGCTGTCTTTGAATTCACGATAATAGTTCAAAAGATTATCTCAAAATATCTCGCGCAAATATATTTTTCAATTTAAATTATTTTGCTATATTTTTTGCCATTTTAAATATGACGTAATTTCCCCAAATTACAAGTTTTAACGCATAATAATGATTTTTTTTTTTTTTTTTTTTTTAAGATTTTGTTTCTCTTATTTTAAGATTTTGTGTAAATATGGTTTGACACAGATGTCATTGGCGCAATTTTTTTTTGACGCCAATTTCATATACGGAACGGGTACTTAACTGTTGCTAAAGTGTCGTTATTTTGCTTGATATGGTAACCCGGATGTTGTTGTTTATACTATTAATGTTTTCACCAAATTGGCTTCGGAAAAAAATTGCGCCAATATGTATATGACGTATATGACATTTGTGCCTATGGTTCTTATGACGTAATTTTCCTGCTTTTAACATGTATTCATTTAATTCTAATTTTAAAGCTTTTTTTCTGTTTGTAATAGTCACGTGTAAATAAATTTTTAATTTGAAGTAAACATTATTGTTTGCGCTGTTTTTACAACTGGCAACAGTTTAAATTAATAACATTTTCTAAAATTTGTAAAAAATATCTCTCGAAATGCTGAAAATTTGAATTTAAAATTGAAATAAAACCTCAAAAAATGAGTCAAATAAGAAAAATAAATACAATCTGCACACCGGGAATTTATAACGTATAAATTGATCTAAAAATGATTAAATTCTCATGTATAGTTTTTGCTCCAATAAAACTTTTTTAGTGGAACGATTTTGTCCAACTTTATCATTAAATATCTCTTAAAATAATTCTTCGATTTGAAAACTGCCTGCATCAGCGTATTTATTAAACATTTCTCTATAATACCACCGATTTTCATGTTTTTGTATGCAACAGTTTTTTTAATATTAACGATGAAAGGCCATGCTTAAGCATTCAAATTGGATGCCGATCTACCCGGAATATCTACGCAGATGTTCATTGGTCCATTTCCAAATCAAAACTTTTTTTTATATATAGAAGGATATATATATATATATACCGGGTGTCCCAAAAAGGACTGACTGATTTTAAAATTCAATAACTTCCAAACGGTGACAGATATTAAAAAAATTCTTGCAGGAGGGTTATGCATAAAGTCAAAAGTTTTATTACAGTGATTTTTGATTTTAGTTCGAATTATAAACAATAGATGGCGCTGTAAGCAACATTCGCTAAATACAGGCTCGCTTTTTGGTCCTTTCTGTTGTTCCATGCAGAAAAAGGAGATGGAAATGTATTATCCGGGCCAGGAAGTACCAAAAATCGAACCTGAATTTAGCCTCAGTTGATCGCAGCGCCATCTGTTGTTTGTAATTCGAACTAAAATCGAAAATCACTGTAAAAAACTTTTGACTTTATACATAACCCTCCTGCAAGAATTTTTTTAATATCTGTCAAGGTTTGGAAGTTATTGGATTTTAAAATCAGTCAGTCCTTTTTGGGACACCCGGTATATATACACTAGTATAAATGTCCGTCCTAGAACGGTGGGCAGAAATCAGGGTTTTCTCTTACAATTTGAAATTACTAATAAAAATATTCATATATTATTCATGAAGAATAAGTAAAACGGACATGAAGCGTTAAATTATGGGCTTGATTAATGCACAAAACTCTGGGATTTTAAGAACAAATTTGTAATCCGATTTAAATAAGATTAAAAATTGGTCACAGGAGACAGAGGTGAAATTTCAGATCTATTTTAATTAGTAAAAGAAAACAGATATATATTGAATGCAATGTCAATGTACAAATAGCTTTTATTCACTGACTTGTTCTCTAAGATAGAAAAACATGTTTATATACTATTCATCGATATTAAGGAAAACTTACGTGAAACGTTGAGTTCCGATCCTCGGACATTAATCCGTCTTACGTATAATTTAGTGGTTAAAAAAGCAGTTGCTAACATGTAATCAAGGCATACAAACAAGATAAAGTAATCAATAAAGGCTCCAATTCTAATTTTTATAATTAACAATTGAAAAACAAGTGAAAATTAGGTTATGTTGGCAATCATATGATTTTTTTTTTTTTTTTTTAGTTTTATCAATACAAAAATACATTTAAAGGCAAGTATAAGATCATTTTCACTTGCGCAAACTTTTCACACGTACTTTATATACTTACTTTTGTGCTTAACCACCATGAATTCAAATAAAAATATATTTTCTATTTAATTGTAATGAAAAAAATGGAAACAATAAAGTTATAATGCATAAAGATAAATTAAACCCAATAGTCGCTATTCTCGGGATGTCAGGCTAATTACAAATTGCTATTAACTTATAAAAATGAAGTATACGTGCAGAAATATTTTTACCAAAATTTAACCTAAAAAAAAAAAAAAATAACAAATTACAAGGACCATTTGGTATATGATTTTTTCAAAGACTAAAATTTAAGACATAAAAAATCGCACGGAGTTGATCCTACATTACGTACGCCATGGGTTAAACGATAACATTCCTGGACCCATCATGAACAAATTTTAAAAGAAAATTCAGTTTTACAATTTTCGGTACTGTAAATTTTTAAACTTCTACGGAGCTGGTCATACATTACGTACGTCATGAATTAAAGATTAATAGTGTTATTACACTTAAAAATTGCAAGCAAGAAAAATCGCCTGCGACTCGTCAGATTTCCTATGAAGCTTACGTAATAGCTAAGCATTTCATTGGCTGTTCGGGAAAATGCTTTCCTATCATTAGATTTCCAAAAAATCTCACGACCAATTTGAAATAAAATTTCATTCTTAAACTTCTAAACATCCGACAATATTACTTTTTATACCTTCGGATAGAAAAAAAATGTACTTTTAAATGCAATTTGTTTGAAAGCTGTATCTCCATTTGTTTCTGATTTTTTATTTTTTTTTATAGTTTTTATTACTTTTTTGTCGTAGTGGCAACACTTTGTTGTCCATCGTTATTGAAACCAAAGGGAAATACAGATTACTGTATAAACCAATCAGATAACGAATAAATTGCGGATTAAACCAATGAAAACGTTGAGATATGCTTTTGATTTCCTACCCTGACGAGAACAATAACCATTTTTCCAAATGGTTAAAAACGTCCAAAAATTACGTGTCTGAATATTTTTCAGTATTTTTCCTTTCTCTGCAACAATGGAGGTAATCCAATGTTTGGATGAGTTCATACCGGAATCGTCACACTGTGTTTTATTATATTTAGATATATAACAATATTATGCAGCCAATAGGCCTATATAGTAGAAGTTAATAGAGTACAGTCTCTTAAACTAGAATAATGAAATTGTCCATGAGGATAACCATGAAGAAAATTCGATGAATGATTCAAGAAATTAAATTTCTATTCACGATGATTGTTAAGGGATAGCGTCCAATTAAATCCTGGTTAAACTATTGTTCATTACAGTATATTTAGATTTCAAGATCAGGATGAAATTATGTTTGTCAACTAAAAATAATCTTTTAAATAATAAGTATTTAAAGAATATTTTCTAGATTATTATTGTATACCTCCAATTATTTACAGAATAAACATTATTTACAAAATAACTTTAGATAATATACATAAAAAAAATTCATTGTTCCTTATTCGGAACCCATGTGCGTTTCAAAACACAATTCGAAATCATTTTTAGTTGCTTTGTTCTTTTTATGGAACCTAAGTATTTTAATTAAAATTAAAAATTTAACGATTATTTTCTTCGATTAAGAATCCTTGATAAAAAATAGCATGTTTTCACTCTCAAGAATAAATTATTTCAAAATGAAAAAAGAATTACTTTTTGATTTGGAAGACCGAATAATAGCAACTACTTACCGCGTTCAAATTTACATGAAAAAGAAAAGTATATTTAAATAATTTCGCCATTGCATCACGTGATTACGGCTCCTCCTAGACGGATTAAGATGCCCGCGAAGGGTTGAAGTTGTGAAATATTCCAAAACTCCCACACCCAAGGCACATAAATTGCCGATTCCATGCAAGTTTCCCTCAAATTAACAAGTCCAAATAGTGACACTTATTTTATTTCAAATTATAAATAATAGCTGTGATAAACTCTTCGAAAATCAAAGATGGTAAGATTCTCAGCGTAGAAAGGTTAGCGAGTCTTATTCAACAACAGAAGAACTAGTAAAAAGAACACTCAGATTTAGCACTGTCGGAAGTGCACAGGATCAGAAAAATCTGAAATGCAACAAAAGCCAATATCCAATAAACACTTCAAAACCTTAGACTGAGAAAGCGGATGCCGAATGGGTGTAACCAGGTCCGAAAAAGCACGCAGACAATATTCGAAAGAGTCCTTCAAATAAACTAAAAAAGGCTTATGATTAAAAAAGCGTGTTCTGAAATAGAATGAATTAAAAAGAAAGAAATATATTATAAATTTAAAAAGCAACGTTAAAAACGCCAGAATAAGCAAACGTTCCGCAGACTAGTTTCGGTAGCGTTTAGCGTACCGTTTTCAGTGCCAATTCTCTCAGTGCAAAGCCTCTCTTTTGCTCTGAGGACGGTACGCTAAACGCTACCGAAACTAGTCTGCTGAATGTTTGCTTATTCTGGCGTTTTTAATATTGCTTTTTAAATTTATATCATTCTGCGCCAAGTAGCATCTTAATAATTATTAAAGAAATATATTATTGATGTCCGACCAAGACTAATGTGGAAGAGGGAAATGTATAAATAAAGAATAAAAATATGATACTCATTCCAAGTAGAATAATAATGGGCATCTAAACCTAATGCAGATCTTCTCGTAAAAAGGTTCCAAGCTACGAAAATCCCCTTAATTAGTTTCTAATGCATCCATCAAATCACTATGAAGATTATTTTATTTATTTTACATTTAAAGAAACTAATATTTATATTAAAGTACAGTAAAACCTCTTTTATCCGAAGCTCTTTTAACCGAAACTCTCGGTTATCCGAATCTTTTTCTAAAGATTTTTTTTTACTATCACATTCCTTGTGTGCAAAATCGATTTTGAAAGCTTTTTTTGTTTTAACTATTATATTTAATGTGTGCAAGCGGTCCTTTCCGAACTACCAGTACATTTTAATATTTTCTATCTCCTTTCTTAGAATTTAACTTGAGCTCCCGTAAGCTGCGGAGTGAAACGAATAAAACGAACAAATTAGAAATTCTGAAGCTTTTGAATGTTTTGCAAAAGGTTTGGCTTGGCTGGAGCAGCAGAAAAACTGTGATACTGGTGAACTAATAATACTGAAAAACACCGTGATAGAACTTCAAAGCAAAGGCAATGAAAAGTGCGGCAAATAAAACATTTTTTCAAGCCCTTGGGATATATATAAAAGGTACTTAATTTCAAAATTAAAATTCACGTAATTTATACATGTTTCTATTTTGCTATTGCTTTATTTTTATTAAGCACTTGTTATTATAATAAGAAATATTGCATATAATTTTCCTTAATTTAAAATTGAAGCATTTTCAATTATCCGAAAATTTCGATTTTCCGAAAGAGGGTCGGTCCCAATTACTTCGGATAATCGGGGTTCTATTGTAATTACATAAGTTTCGAACTTGGAACTCTTAACTTTATTTACTGATTTATTGAAGTTTTATTTTGTAAAGCCAATAAATTTGTGTAACGATCCGTACACATAGAAGTTTCTTGACTTATCAGAAAAAAAATATCAACTAGCAAATTAAAAAATGTTTCAAGCTGCTATCAAACTTCTAAGTTGGTCAAAATCATTCCATTAAATAAGTTTTATAGGATCAAAAACTGCGCATAGGAGTTCATAATTTTTTCTAAGGATATACATTAGAATCTCGCGGTGTGCAGACTGCATTAAATTTTTTAATATAACTAATTTTTTGAGAATTTATTTCCAATTTAAATTCAAATTTTCAGCATTTCGAGAGATATTTTTTACATATTTTAGAAAATGTTATTATTTTAAATTGTTGCTAATAGTAAAAACAGCGCAAAGAATAATATTTCTTTCAAATTAAAAATTTATTTACACGTGACTATTATAAACAGAAAAAAACTTTCAAATTAGAATTAAATGATTACGTATTAACAGCAGGGAAATACTGAAAATTGCGTTATAAAAACTATATTTACACAAGCATTTCGAGAGATATTTTTTACATATTTTAGAAAATGTAAACATAAAAAAATATAACGTGTAAAAATTTACACGAGACATTTATTTCACATTTCTAGATGATCTTTTAAACCATTGTTGCCAATTCTAAGGCAGCGCAAATAAAAATATTTCCTTTCTAGCAAGAAAAGTATTTTCATGTGAATATTAAAAAGAGAAAGAAAACTTTAAAATAAAAAAATCATTAATATGCGTTAAAAGCAGTAAATAGAAGAAACTACGTCATATTTAAAAGGACCAAATAATAATATTGTAAACCGGTTTAAATTAAAAAAATATATTTACCAGAGACATTTATTTCAAATTTTGAGATGATTTTTTTAAACTATTGTTGTGAATTCTAAGACAGCGCAAATACTATATCCTTTCTAACAACAAAAGTATTTTCATGTGAATATTAAAAAAAGAAAGAAAAGTTTGATGAAAATTAAGTAAGATTTAAAACGATACATTTAAAACGCCTTATTTAAAACAACTTTGTTATAGCGTTGTTTAATAATACCGGTAGACAAAGACTCTGTTTAGTTAATTAATTTTATATTAGTTTATTTTCAAATGTTTAACAGATCTTATTTAATCAAAGACGAAAATAGCCATTGGATCTCATAACAGCAGCTGATTCGGGCTTAAAATTCCTCAATCAAAGGAAAATGAATAGAAACCCGTTTACAGGAAGATCGCCACTGTTTATTATTATTATTATTATTCAACTATAATTAACTTCCGTGATGTTTTTAAAGCCAATCAGATTAGCGTGTTTTTAGAGTCTGCGGTGTCTGAATGAAGGTTGGCTAGCGTAGCTCAGAGGGGCAGGACCCCCCAGTTAAATAAAAAAAAAAGAGGGCTTTAATGATTTTTTAAATTTTAATAATTAAATGAATTTTCGAGTAATATGTAGTTTAACTTGTGTATATCTGCATGCATACAATTATACGATAATAAATATTTTATTTTATGCAGACACATTAAAATTTCCTTCATACATACGAAATTTTGCGGATATTAGGGACGAACACGGCAAAGATTTTTTCAACATAACATGGAAGACTATAGTAAAGTAAGTGGTGTAATCTCTTACAAGAGTCCAGTTCGTATATAATACAGTTAAATTTCCTTTAGACTAGAGCCTGAAAAATCGGCAAGAATGATAGGATGTGTATTTTAAAATGATGTTTCTCGAAACTTGTGTTTTGGGAATTCGATCGTAGCATCCGCAATGCATCGCATTTTTTGTAGGAAGTATTGTACATAAAGATATTCATCTTAATTCAGCAGTTATACGTACTTACAATTAATTAATTTAGTTTTGAAATTTTTAAACAATCCAAATTAATCCTTTGAGGTCGAATACACATGATTATGAGGATTAGAATTTATTGTATTTCATAACTTTCCGCAAGTCACTCAGTCATAAGGGATTGTGATATTTCTAGACAACAAAACATAAAATGATAGTTGAGAAAGATTAGCTGAACATATCAAAATTAATTTTCTTGAAAAAAAGATATTTTTCTCGATCCGAAAATATTCCCGCAGGTCTTAAAGGCAGGCTCAATATAACAGGATTTGGGAGCACAAATGAGTTTTGAAAATATTTTCCTGTTAATTAATTTCTACATGCATTGAATATAATTTCTATTTAATTAGATAAAATGATAACAGAACAATTGTCTGAATTTATATATTTAATTAAACTAATCTTATAAAAGTGCTTTTTTCTTCTATGGCAATCTATGGTGCAAGAGATTCATCATAAATCATTAATTAAGTTTTCGGCTATTTCATTTTAATTCATTATGCTTAACAAGATACTTTCTTATTCTTTTATCATTATATTAGAGGGAATGAAAATACATTTTTATTTTATCATAATAATTTGATATTAATTTCATCGAAAACACAGTCCTGGAATCAACAGCTGTGTCAAAGTATAACAAAGAATTATTATTACGAGAATGAGTTTGTTTAAATGGAATTACTTTAAATAAAATGCTCCCAGTAATTTCGTATTATTAAAGTACTTCAAAACCATTCATTAAATTATTTCTTGCAGAAAAAGTTTGAAACAGTTGAATTTATATTTTTGAATAAATGCAAAATGCAAAATGCAAAAAAAAGAAAAAAAAAAAAAAAAAAAAACTCCCATTGTGTCACGGTAAAAAAACATTAAAACATGTAAATCACTAAACCTTTTGATTAGTTTTTCTCAAATTTTGTTTTAATGCTTCAAAGAAAAAATAATTTTTCATGCGTTGCTTAATTTGTTTTCATTTTAAATATATTCACTGAATTATTTAGTTCCAGTATATTGAAAATGTTGCTTAAGTTAAATTCAGGAGTTTGCACCTACATTCTTTTAGGGGTAACACCACTATGACTGGTTTAAAATTTAAATTTAAATTTTATTTTTTCTCTTAAAGTACTCTTTATAGAGACGAAAATCTTATTTTATTAGTTAGAAATGGATAGTTATAAAAGTAGAGCGCGTTACTCTAGCAAAATCTTTAAGCATGTTTTTGTTTTTTCAGAAAGATAATTTAAAAAATGGGTGGACATTCTAACTCCATCAATAAATTAAATCAATCAACTTGATCTTTTAAAAAATAATCATTACACTTTTTCTAGTGAAATGAGCAGAAATTTTCTGAAATATTAATATCTCCCTTTTCTCTGTAAGATAGATAGAACTCGTATACACTGCTATAGCCATTAATAACAAGACACTTTCAATTTTAGGCATTTTGTCGCATATTTAAAGATATATTTGTCGGATTTTTCTGGAACTTCAGGATTATGGAGAATATGTTTGACTTCATATTTATCAATAGTGATTTGATGAGAAGGACAATTAGGGGGCACAGAAAAAAATCAAAGAAAATAATAATATTTGGGATCACCCTGTAAAATAAAATGCATGAAGTGGTCGATCGTTACAGCTTACGAATATGCGGATATTGTATAATAGGTGTATGCATTTCTGTAAGAATAGCACGTATATTCATGGAGATATATCGATTTTTTTAAGAAGTTCAAAACATTCTTGCATATTGTTTTGTTTATATCATGGAGGGTTTTCTACTAAATAAAAAAAAAACTCAACAGTATATCATAATATTATCATCTATGAAGAACGTATTTTAATGATATTACTCTGTTACAAACATAATGATATTGATATGAATTTCTGAGGCGCATTAATATATGCTCTCTGTAGAATATGGGGTGCAAAGTATTTATCATTCATTTACAGGGTCACGGAAGAGAGTTCAGTTACATAATGGGCTACGGGATAAAATTGTTCGCAGCCTATTTCAATTATGTTGCAGCAATTATAAACACGATGAAATTGATACACATTATTGAGGTTACCACAAGATGCTTTCATTTTAATATGATGTGCATGTTGGGCAGATCCAGGTCCATGTACCGGTACCAACTTAACTACCCAAACATACATTGAAGTGGGGGAAAATATATATTGGGCAATGGGGGTAATTACCCAAGAGAGAAAAGTAATTAGTAATTGGAGGTTAACTACTCCTCAATTACTGTACCTGAATTATTATAGTGGGTATTTAAAATATTATAATTTATAAACAAACATTTGTGATCGTAATTATATAACAATGGTCCTGGCTATTCCTGATAATTAAACTAACCTTAATTATCTTAAATTGAGGCGGGAGGAAACACATCTCCAAAACGCCCCAAGCTGCGTTGTGTAATTTTAGTGAAGAAATAGCGTATAGACCGCGCAGTTATATCTAAATAAAACCTATCTAAACTACGCATAAATAGCCTCATAAAGCAGACTGTCATCTGAAATAAAACTTACATTAAAGAAAAACAATGGACTCATGTTGTATTAAAAACATAGCCAAAAGTTAACAATAAACAAAGGGTTTATTTACAGTTAATTTACATATTTACAAAAATAAAATAAACAAAATAGAATTGTGTCACAAGATACCAGCGTTCCAAAGAACGAAATTGAATTCGTAATTGCATTAAATTTACCTTTTACATTATCATTACAAATATTAACTAATTGCTTGAGTACCATGAATTGTACATCCCTAACGCAACATAAATTATTAAAACAATGGGAATACAAAAACGTTAAAAAGAACATACCTTCTGTAGAGGGGGATCACTCGCGATTAAGGTTGCACTTGAATCCTTGGCACCTTGAGTGTTTTTTATTTTACACTCTAGGAAAAGTTCACTAATTTAAAACACTTAATGATGAAAGCAATGTCCGAGGACGGTTGATGATAGGGCCATCCCTTAACGAGAAAACACGACCCGAATAAGTCGTCGTCGTCATAGAATTTCCTTTTAAACACTTAGGAAATTGGAGCTGGACTCAATCATTTAAAACCATACTGTTTAGAGAGCTGGAACGCATCTCTTGAAAAACATCGTAGTCTGGGAGCTCGCCTTCATCTCTGTTCAGACATCATAGTTCAGGAACTCGCATCACTCTCTTTATTTCTAAGACTTCATATTTTAAGAACTCGAACTGATCTGCTTATTTTAAGTCATCATGGTTCTGGAACTCAAACTGAACTGACTGTAACTTCTTTCTTCAGTTACGAAATCACCTCGTGAGGACAATATGGAGGAGGGTCCTCTGCCCTCTTCGTCGAATGGTCGGCCAGCCTTGCTGACCCCCACTTCTTCCTTCGACCTGCAAACCTCTGATTCGGTATTGCACTTTTTCCGGGGTAAACCGTACTCCGCCCCCTGAGCGTGAGCGATCTTGGTTTCTCGACCCCGTGTCTTCTGACATCGCCTGTGTGGTCTGTCATATACGCCTTCTTTATTAGGTACCATAAATAAAGTAGCACCCCGTCATAAATTCGACTTGGCATTTTATGTCAAGCTATTGTCAGGCTTGCAGACTCTGTGTCTCGCTGAAAAGATCCCCTCTACAGATAAGACTCACTGTGCAGTCCTTCTCTTATTAAGACTTTACAGCGTAAATACATATATGAGTATATTTATATTAAATAATAATAATAATAATCAAAATAACTACATGTAAGAACACACTCTAAATATATATATGCATTTTATAAAATAATAATAATAATCAAAATATATAAATAATAGTATTTTTTTATGACAATAAAATAAAATAACAACCTGCTGAAGTGGTATCAAGGGTATTTATGTCAGTTACATGATACACTTCCAGCAGTGCATTCATTTATCTTTCATTTACATGGATACATAAAAAATTTCGAATACAATGTTGTATTAAAAGTGTTGTCTATTAGGGATGATTCATGAAAGTACACTTTCAGTTATGGTATGCGTTTGTAAGTTTAAGTAAATTTTTCCATACTACGTGGTAAGCATAAATTCTATAGACCATACAGGGCTACACAAAAGACTTCGTAAGCATTGCTGAGAATGAGCGTGAAATGATTAAAGGTGTGTTTTGTTTTATGAGTTATGCATTTTCAAGTTCAACTGCATTTATATACTGAGAGATGTTTGTAGCATATAAATAATATCATATACAGAGCTAATTCAAAGAACTGGATACATGGCCGCGTATGGATAGTGTAACAAATCCACAAAACGTACCACACAAAGCAGATTTATGTTTACTGTTAAATTCTACGAATGAAAGTGTTTTACTGAACTTTAAATTTTAGACTTAAATTATACTCACATTAGCACCTTTGTGCTCGCATAGTTGTACTATTTATGTCACAACTCCTACGGTGAGATAACTTCAAAAACTTAGTAATAATAACTCATAAAAAACAAGCTACCAGCATTTATTTTCTTTCCTACCGGAATCTACAAAAAATAGGAAGTTGCCACAGAATACATCCAAACTTGTCCTTTATTTTCTTTAACCCGAGAGAATCACATGAACCCGCAAAAACAAAATAATAAATGTCATTTCAAGTCAATTGTTTTTCGTTGCATTTTTCATCTCTGATCGCGTGATTTTGAACAAAAATAAATAATGCCGATTCCGTAACATCCTCCCAACTTCTGATTACCTTCTATAATCAGAACTAATTCTAAACGTAGATAAATTGACAAAGTCACTTGTTATAAATTCAGTCTTTCAGGAATTTTCAGTATCCTTCCAGCTCTGCTGTGTCTAGGAGATTCCTTGCTTGAGGATACATCCAAAATTGTAGCTTTGTTAAGTATTTTCACTGGATTGCGGGAAATCTTTGGTGTCGGACAATCAGTAGACGAAGCTATCTCTAGTGGATATATTCTTTGTATAGGTCGTAAAAGCTCATGTTGTGATGTTTGAACTCTTACGAGTTGAACTTTCTTGTCTCTACCAGGTATAATTTCTGTGATTCGACCTAAAGGCCAATCAATTCTCTTTTTATTATCAGATCCGATCAATACAACATCACCTACAGCTATAATTTGCTCTTGGTGTTTGTTCCTTGCTCGTTCAATTATTGCACCTAAATATTCGGACTTGAAGCGATTTTTCAATTCTTTTTGCAATAACTGCCGATACTTCAATCCCTTGCTTAATTATTTTTGTTCCACAACATCCAGGTCTGGGAGATTGCATTCTTCTATACTCTGCAGAAACATAGATGGGGAGATAGGTTTCACAGTTGCGTCTACCGAAAGGTATGTGAACGGTCTTGCATTTATTACACTTTCGACATCTGTCAAAATTGTGTTAATGTTTTCATAGGTGAGGTAAGCATGACCTAATACTCTTTTGAGAAGATCTTTTATTATTCTGATAAGCCTTTCCCAAAAGCCACCCCACCACGCTGCGGTTGGTGGATTAAATTTCCAATCAATAGCATTAACAGAACTGTATTTTTGTATTCGTGACCAATCTAGGCTTTTCAATAAATTAGCTGATCCAGTGAAGTTCATGCCGTTGTCAGAATAAATGATAGTGCACCTTCCTCTCCGTGCTACGAATGGTCTGAGTCCCATCAAAAATGCCTCTGTCGAAGCAGCGGTCACTAGCTCTAAATGCACTGCTCTGTATATTGCGCAGGAAAATATCAATATCCAAGCTTTCTCAATTTTCTTCAAGTATAACGGATCCGCCATGTCTACACCTGTGATCTGAAGCACGTTAGCATTCTTTATTCTATTTTCCGGTAGAGGCGCACTATCTCTCCTTAAACTCTTCCCACTGAATCGTTTGCAGACAATACACTGTGCTAACACTTGTTTTACATTTCTACGACCATTAAGTATCCAGTATTTTTCTCTCAATAAATTAAGTAGGATGTGTAATCCAGCGTGACAATGTTTTACTTGTACATGATATATGAGTCGTTTTACAACTTAATGTTTTGCTGGCAGGACTATAGGTTTCAGAAAATCTTCATTGTCTTTCCTGTACGTTATTTTAGTCTCCAGTCGAATTATATCTTGTTCATCTTTTCATGTTTGTAAAGTTCTCAATCTGTTATCATTCTCGGGAAAAAACGCTTCTTTCTGAATCATACGTAGAGTCTTTAATTCAGCTTCTTTAAATTCAGATGACGTCAGGTCTCCTTCTCTTTTCACTTTGGTACTTTTGCAGTTATGCCTAAAACGTAATATCCATGCGACCATCAGTATGATTTTTACATAACTCGAGAAATATCTGTAATACCAACCATCTTGTTTAACCCTTTGAATACTGAAGTCTAAAAACGCACTGGCATTCAAAATACGGAAACGCCCGAATGCTGAAATTTTGCAGGGAGATTTTTTCACCCCCTTTCTTCTGCGCTTCTGACCTGTCAGAAGTACAATAAGAAGGCAGCCTTCTTCGAAAGTAGAACGTATTTTCCCCTACTATCCCTCGTAAGGTCACTCATACAAAAGGCTAATCCTGTTCAAGGGAATGTTTTTATTGTACTAAAGCACGAATTATTTGTACATGTTTTATCTTTCAGGATTTATTCCTGGCATGTTATTTCTGAGAGTTTCTCGAAATTAGCTTTTTACGTGTTAGAATTAGAGTAACCTTTGTTCAATAATGAAATTTGTCGCAGGGAGAATACAATTTCTTGCTTTTCGTTTTACTGTATATTTTTTCCCGATAAATATTTGCAGCGAGTGAACTAAAAAAATCTGTTCTACAAATAACATTTAAAAAAATCGACTTCTGTTTTCAAAGAAATTTATGAAAAAATATACCAATATTTCCATTGTACGGTATTTCTAAATTGCCTAACTGTATTTGACAGATAATTTTTTTATGTCATAAGTCAAATCGTTAAAAGAGAAACATCAGATGCGAACTAAAAGATAATAACTAAAAAATATTCTGTTCGAAAATTATTTTACAAATCACATCAAAAATAAAAATTCTACTTTTTGTTATATATTTGTGAATCCTAAGAAAGTACCAAATTTTTAATATCGAATTTTAAAATTATTCAAGGAATAACATCATTGTGATTAAAAAAAAATACTGATTGATGCCATTAAAAGAATGATAGTAAACAATTTATTTCTTATTTATAGCATTTTAAAAGTTCATATTAATTTTCTATTAATTGTTAAACACATACGATTTATGAAAATATAGTAACTAAAAAAGCTGTATCTAGAAACTAATATCTCAAAAATTCAATTTATTTTTTCTTAAGAAAATTTCAACTTTTTCCTAGAAGTCAAAGCTTTAAAAATGTTTAAAAAAAATGTTTAAAGTTAAAATAAATAATAATGACTTGAATTAATAAATAATAATAACTTAATAACTATTTGTTCCAAAATGTATTTAAATATTATGCAATACAGAAAATATATGTATATTACTGTACATATTTTTTAATCTAGCAAACTTGTAATAAAAGTGAAATAAACATTAAATCCTTATATTGTTAATAGATTTTTTTTTATGTTTCCAGACACAAAAATACAGTAACTAAAAAAAGGAAAAGCATACAGAAAACAAAGTTATCTACAGAAAAATTAAAATATTCTTTTTTTTTGCTTTTTTTCTGGAAAATGGACATCGTCAATTTTTATAAATTTGTAATAAATGGATCTAAGGTTCGCTATTATAGATTCTAATGGCTGTAATGGATTTTCTAAGTTTCCAAGCGTATAGAAAATACAGTAACTAAAAAAAGGAAAAGCATATAGAAAACAAAGTTATCTAGAAGAATTAAAATTGCCTTTATTTTTCTTTCTTTTTTTCTGGAAAGTGGATGTCGTCAATTTTATAAATTTGTAATAAATGGATCTAATATTCATTATCAGGGCCGAAACTAGCTTTTTTGTGCCCGGGGAAAACATGTATTTTGCACCCCCCCCCCCAACACACACACACACACCACCGCCATCCTGACGCACAATAAAACTTATCGACTTCATGTATCCTATACAAAAACAAACAAACAAAGAAAATCCTTAAAAAAATAATTTAATAATAATTAAAATGCGAGGTAGAAATATGTAAACAATGGTCCCATAGGATTAACATTAGCTTGAGCGTTGAGAGCTAATAGTAGTTACGCGAAAAACTAGGACGCTAATGTTAACAGGGCTGCGTAGTCGGAGTCGTCCATTTTCCCACCCACTCCGCAGCCCTCAATGTTAAACCTATATTACTTTTCCGATTTTGGTTGCAGATATTTTTTTTGTAAAGTTATTTTCATTTTCAATACAGGTTTCAAAATCTCAAAGTATAGAAACTCTAAAGATCAACCTAAGCTATCCTAAGAAAGAAAAAAAAAACAATAATTTTAAAATATTTAAGTGGAGGCGAAAAATTTGAAAAGAAATCTCCCATAGGTTTAACATTAGCTTGCGAGTTTCTTTGTATTTCATATATATATATATATATATATATCAGTGGCGTGGCGTGAAAATTTTCGGTGGTCATCGCAATTATTTAAGTTTGTGGTGAAAAATTATTAACTCTAAAATTTAATGGTTGAATGTTCAAAAAAGAAACTTTAAATCTTACCTTCACTTATACATGAACTCCAAATGTTCTGCTAAAACTGGATCGTAGAGTTTTAAAAGCTTATTAAGAGTTTTAAAATATTGCTTGGTCATCGCCGCATCCAGCGATGACCGGACGCCACGCCACTGATATATATATATATATATATATATATTTGTATGAAACAACAAACAAAATCTTAAATTCACGCCCCCCCCCCCCTTCGATTTCGTGCTCGCGCCAGGGCATATATACCCCTAGTTTCGGCCCTGTTCATTAATATAGATCCTAATGGATGTAATGGATTTTCTAAGTTTCCAAACATATAGAAAATACAGTAACTAAAAAAACGAAAAGAATATAGAAAATAAAGTTATCTAGAGGATTTTTTTTTTTCTAATTCTGAAAAATGGGCAACCTTTTAAAGTTTTACAAATTTGTGATAAATGGATTCATGTTGTTAATAATCATAAAGTTAGCAGAATATCTTTTTTTTTTTCGCCACACTCCCCATCCTGACGCACAATAAAAGTTATCGACTTCAGGTACCCTATGCAAAATAATAATAATAATAATAAATAAATAAAACTAAAAACTTTAAAAAATAATAATTAAAATGCAAGCTAAAAATATGTAAACAATAATCCCATAGATTATCAGCATCCACTGATTCGTCATAGGGTAATTGCATATTTTCATTAGAATCATATTCATCTTCTGATTTATCAGATTCAGATTCGCCTGTATCCTCGTAAAAATTATTGCTAACGCTTCTTCTTGAGTTAGACTTTTTCCTCTGCGATACATTTTATGCACTGTATACAAATAACTGAATAAAATTCAGATAACTAAGTTAAATTAAAAAAATAATATTATTGTAAAATACAAATTTCAATAACGCATAAAGTTTAGCAAATATATCATGTATCACCAATAGAAAGAAAATGTAGAAAGTGTTTTCCTTCTGAAATTCCCCATCCGTTCACTGTAATAGTCCCCGCATCAATCACTCCCCTCGCACTTACTCAGGGACAATAGCTGGATATTTCCGAGGGGGGTAGAAACGGAATACCTGTTTCTCAGGCGCTCGGGCGGTTTCGCCGTAGTTAGATTGTTCGGCCGTTTGGGGCGGCTTCATAGCGAAAGGGTTAACATCAGAATTCGTTATCATGGAAACTGACTTTATTCGTTCCTTCCGAATTTCATCTTCGTCAAAGTCTTGATCACTAGAGTTCGTATATTTTTCAAACTCTGCTGAATCTCTCAACCAAGCTGGACCCTCCCACCATATCCTGGCAGCCAGCTGTCTCTATTTACATCCACGAGTTGGCAAATCTGCAGGATTTTTATCACTTGGCACATACATCCATGATGAAGGACTGCTTAATCTTCTGATCTCTAGAACCCGATTTCGCACAAATACTGACCAACTGACATCTCTGGATATCCAAGCGCGTACTGTAGATGAATCGCTCCAATAATATCTCTTCATGTTTTCCCAACCGAGGGCATCTACAATAGTTTGCGCCAAACGAGTTCCCATAGTTGCCGCCAATAAATCCATTCTTGGTATCGTGACCAGGGGTGTAGTGGAGGGTATACTGAGGTATACGCCGTATACCCTCTGGATTTTTTTGAGAAGCTCCGTATACCCTCTGGTTCTCAAATAAAGCACTAGCGTATACAGTATCCGTGAATGTTCCTGACTCTAGCGTATACCCTCTGCCTATAGCATACACCTTCTGATTTTTTTACGACTACAACACTGATCGTGACGTTCTTCAAAGGTGCAACTCTTGATTTGGCTGCTATAAAAACTAACTCGACTTGGCTTTCAATATCTATTTAAGGAATATAACTGTTGCGTAAGCATCTTTACTTCCATCTACAAATGTGTGAAGTGCACATGCTTCTATGTTTCCTGGAGTCATTTTCATGTATCTTGGGATCTCTATATCCTTCAAAACTGTTCGTTCTTGAAACCATAGTAAAACTTCTTTACGTAACTCACCAGTTATCTCTTCATCCCATTTAAAACCTAATTTCCAGGCTCTTTGCAACATTATTTTCGGACAAATCATGACTGGCGACGTAAAACCAAATGGATCAAATATTTTATGCACAGCTGATAACATACCGCGTTTGGTGATCTTTTCTGTCTCAAAATCTGGTAGCCAACTTAGGTTGATCTTTAACGTGTCGGATTCCTCATTCCAAACAAGTCCTAAGACATTAGTTTCATTTGTGTTTGGTGTTTCTTGGTGATCACCTGTGTACTCCTACTGTCTTAGATCAAAACTACCTTTCGCCATGAGCATCCTAGCATCTTCGATGAAATGTTTCAATTCTTCTTCCCTATTTACACTGGTTACGACATTATCCACATAAAAACTGTGCAACAGTCTATTTTTAAAACTTTCAGAGAAATCTGGAGCCCTTCGGATGTGATATTCAATGACTGATGAAAGAAGAAATGGACTGCATTTCACACTGAATACAACTCGGGTATGCCTGAATTTCATTAATTCCTTTTCCTTTAAGTCCTTCCACCACAAAAAACGTAGGAAATTTCTATCTTTCTCACAAATGCTGATCTGTAAAAAAGCTTTCCTAATATCTGCAATTACACCAAGTTTTCTTTCTCGAAAGCGTAGAAGAACATCTGGAATGAGCTCGATCAAGTTGGGTCCACATTGTAGGCATTGATTCAGAGATGGATAATTTGCTAATCTTGCTGACGCATCAAATACAGGACGGATTGGGGTTGTAGTACTACTCTCTTTTATGATTGGATGATGCGGCAAGTAATTGCCATAAGATTTCGTTTCGGAAGAAGGAATTTCCTCTATAATACCTTCGTTAATCCAATCATTAAAAACATTCTCGTATTGTTGAAACATGTTCTTGGCGATTAACTTTGAGGTGGTGCCTTCCATTTCATCGCCAAATTAAAGTTATTTGGCCGTGTTGTTATGTCATCAGCCCAAGTAAGGCAAATCTCACACCGATTTTCATCGTTTATTTTTACTGTTTCGAAGAAATGTTCCTCAGTTTGGCGATCTATCTCTTCTCTTGACTTCTTCTCTATGGGATCTGTAATTCCGATTAAGTCAAGTCTCCATAGGTTTGAGATATCCGCTTCTTTTACAAACATTGATGTTACTGTCATCGCCAAGTTTTCGGATGAACATGGCTTTTCACATGGTGTTTTTCTCATTAATGTCCATCCAAGATATGTTTCCACTGCAACTAAACCAGAAGACAATATTTTTTTTTTACCAGTTAACATTTTCCCCATAACATCAGCTCCAATTAAAACTTCTATACTACCACAACATTGACTCACATCGCTTAACATGATGCCACTTTCCTTTAATTCTTGTAACCATTGCCCCTGTGTAACGGGTTGAATATCTCCGCATATGCTAACTTGATCTCGTACTTCGAAATTACACCTCAATTCTTCGGTCAAATCTCTAACTCTTATTTTGTAACAGTTGTGTTGGCATTCTTGATTGGTAATGTCGCCAAACAGAGAATGTATTATCTTTTCTTGCCGAATAGGCTTGTAATTCATTTCTTCCGCCACACTTTTTAATATATACGACTTCTGTGATGCTGAATCTAACAATAAACGAACAATCTTTTGTTTACTTTCAGAAACTAGCTTCACCTTCAAGGTCTGCAAGAACACTTTGGCGCTCTTCTTACTAATATTTGTCATATTCACTTCATCTCTTTTAGACTTCTCCTCAGCTCCCTCTTGAGTATCTTTACCGGATGACTTACGTTGATCGCACAGTAATGACACATGCTGCTTATTACAAATAATGCATTTCACCATCGCTCGGCATCTTCTAACGGTATGTTCTGGTACTAAACATATGAAGCAGCATCTCTTCTCCTTGGCGATTTTTTGTATTTCCGCCAAGTTTAATTTTCTCTCAGAAAAGCATTCCGAACTTGCATGTCTTCCCTGGCAAAAAATGCAGACTCCTTTTTCCTCTGTTACGGAAGAGGTAATCCTGCCGCTGTAGAAGTCTTACCGGTTTTATGTTCAAAATTATTGTGATTCTTTTTTGCGACATATTTACGATTTTCACTTTTAGCTAATCCAAAACCAGCTACGGCGAGTGACACCCTTTTTTCACCTTCTACTTCTGTTCGCAAAAACTGCATCAGACTATTTAATCTGTCCTGCGCCTCAGTTTTCTCAGATGATATGTTCGTGCGATTCCACGCTTTTAGAAATTCTGCTGGAAAACAGGACTCAACTAATGGATATAAAATTTATGCACATTTGTCAGTTGTGACACCTAATGTATCTAAGGCCCGTAAATATAATTCCAATTTATCATATAACGATGTTAACGAGAATTTTCCCTTCGTTTGTACTGATATTATTAATTTCAGTAGTTCTCTCACATAGACTTCTACCAATATATCTTCTCTACCAAAACGGGTTTTTAAACTCTCAATTGCCTTTGCGTAATTAGTGCCACTTGGCGGGAAACTCTCTACCACTTCTCTTGCTCGGGAGCCGGCAACTGTTGCTTGCACCAAATACTGAAATTTATCTTCTGGTACTATTTCTGTATCTTCATCAATTTGTCTAAATTGACACCAAAAGGGTAACCAGTCTATTATTTCACCGCCAAACTTTCTGAATTCTAACGTGGGCAGCGTAAACTTTCTTCTCATAGCATAGCTATCGATAATTGGATTAAGAGCTCCACCTTGGCTGGTTACTGCTGACTGAAGTTTCGCCAATTCTAACTCGTGCGCCAATTTTAACTTTTCTCCTTCATTCTTTGCTTGTAATTCCATATTCAATGCTTCAGCTTTTTCCTTCGCTTGTATTTCTAATTTTTCTTTTTCCATATTCAATGTTTCAGCTTTTTCCTTTGATTGTCTCTCTAATTTTTGCTTTTCATTTCTTTCTGAAACGGCATTTTCTAAAACGCTCTGTACAAATTCAGGATCATCTTTATATGCCTTACAATTCAAAATTAAATCTTTAAGTGTCACAAGTGAAGCCGTTAGTGCTGCTATTATATTTTTAAAACATTTAACCACCTTAAATATCATGGAAAATCTTTATTTCATTTAATTTTTAGTAACACCTTTTAAACTACGTGTGATAGATAACCTTGTTTAAACTCAGGTCCTATACCGGCGAACACCACTAATGCAACAAATCCACAAAACGTACCACGCAAAGCAGATTTATGTTTACTGTTAAATTCTACGAATGAAAGTGTTTTACTGAACTTTAAATTTTAGACATAAATTATACTCACATTAGCACCTTTGTGCTCGCATAGTTGTACTATTTATGTCACAACTCCTACGGGGAGATAACATCAAAAACTCAGTAATAATAACTCATAAAAAACAAGCTACCAGCATTTATTTTCTTTCTTACCGGAATCTACAAAAAATAGGAAGTTGCCACAAAATACATCAAAACATGTCCTTTTTTTTTTCTTTAACCCGAGAGAATCACACGATCGCGCAAAAACAAAATAATAAATGTCATTTCAAGTCAATTGTTTTTCTTTACATTTTTCATCTCTGATCGCGTGATTTTGAACAAAAATAAATAATGCCGATTCCGTAACAGATAGTAATTCCTGGAAGTGTGCTTTCATTAGTTTTAAGCATGTTTTTGCCTGAATTAAATTTCAGCTTAATATGTGGGGCGTATATAAAAATCTGTATTTAATATACAAGGCTATACAAAAGTATTCAAGTACGTTTCCGTCTATTGGTAGAAATTGCTGAAGGTGAATTTTCAACTGCTTTATGGGTTATCTTACTAAACTAAATTTTAGCTATACTATGTAGAATTTGTACAAACCTTTGGATTATATACAGATCTGCAGAAGAGTAATTTTCCAGCTATGTGCGGTAATAGTTGAAATCAGTTTTTCAAATGTGTTATGAGTTTTCTAAAATGCTTACTTGGGTATCTTATTTACCAAAATAGTGAAGTTTTGTTAAAACATTCTGGACGAATTGGTAATTATTTCAAAATCTATGCTTGACGCACGACTTTCCTTTCTTGTTTTAAGTCAAATTTAGCCATTCGGAATACATCATTCTGATGGACATCGTGTTCGTCACAACTGCTCTCTTATTCGCAGTTTTCCACGATGCTTGCAATTATGTCATATGTAATTTCTTGCAGTTCATCTGCGTTCATCCATTCAGCAATATCTTCTTTAGCAAAAAGTTCAGAAACAGGAAGTCTATGCTTGGCTCAACAAAGATTCGTTATCCCCAGCTTCATTTTCATCATTTGGCTGCTCTGTTGCAATAATCTCCCTCGACAATTTCTGTACAGTTGTTGGTTTAACTCCAAGCTTAGACAATTCAATACGCAACATTCTTCTGCGTAACCTATTTCAGTCATTCTATAAATCCTTGTTCAACACCTTCAATCAGTTTTCTAACAGCTTTTTTTGTAGTTTCTTTTTAAGTTCTCAAGAACACCTTGATCTAATGTCTGTATTAGTGGTCACATTTGGAGGCAAAAAATATGCTTTGATCTCTCCACTCTCCAACTGTTCCTCATCTGGATGGAATATGTCAATTTGTAAAAGAAGGATTGTTTTTATTTCAATTTCTATTATCTAATCCTTTTTCCACATTAGGAACAAAATGTTCATAAGAAAACTTCTTAAAAACTTCAACATTCATCCATGCATATTTTTGGTTTGTGTAATACAATTGAAGGCTTGAGGTGTTGATGTTCTTGATGTTTCAGACTTCTTTGATTTTACGTTAAGCATGGGTTTCAATTTCAAGGTAGCCAATGCATTACGACAACCTTAAATTATTACCATTTCCTTATTCCGTATCATTTTTTTCAGCGATCGAGCCATCCAGTACTTGCAGTGAAGGGCTCATTATCATAAAATGTCTGTGAAAATCTAGAGTTTTCGACTGAAGTATCGGTCTAAAATTAGAAAAAAATGCCCATTATTTTTTTTCGGTAACTTGATTAAAGCGAAAACTTCGTTCAGCAGTATTCTACCGTATAATAATTCAGTGTAAATGGATTTTTATAAATATTTTGCATTCCTTAGAAAAAGAAAATAATCCCATCAAAAGCCTTAAATTTTAGGACGACAAAGTGGTTCTATCTCTAAAACAATTTAACAGCTTATTTGTTAAGTAAAGCGATGCAGATTGAGACATAATTCATTTTAAAGTATGAAGAGAAATTGTTTTTGCAATTAAGAATCGATCGGAAAATAATCTTTTTTCTCCATATAATGATTTGAGAACGCGACACGACTATAGTTTCGAGAACAAATAATTATCTGTTTTTATTATATGATGAGAGTAGAAGAGAATAGTTATCCAAACAAGAATAAGAATATGTTCTGCCTTGTTAATCATTGCTTGGATAACTATTATTTTATGCTATCATCTGATGATGAAAACACATAATTATTCGAAATTGTAGCCGTGTTCTTTAAATGTTATATGCAGAAAAAATAAAGATTTATTCCTAAATATTTTCTATCTCCTGCAAATATACTTTCGCAAATATAATTTGTTATATGGGCCACGTAGAATCCGATTATCTAATGATTTATAGATAATTGAGTTGTTCAAAGTCATAATCATAAAATCATAAAACTATTTATCATTTTATTAACTAGATTAAAAGTAAACTGAACTTTGTTATTTCAATTTCTGAATAAGATTTCAAAAAATATTAAATCATAACTTACACGAGTGATATTATTAAAATTAGAAATTCATGCTTACGAATATCCCAATCGTCTGTAAATGAAATTAGCTCTCAAAAATATTTATAATTGATCTTTGAGTATGTTTATTTTCCATAAACTGAGTCTAAATTAAATTTTATACTTAAAGATCACATATTTCCATGGAAAAAATTTAAAATATGTAATTATCTCCAAGTGAAAATTGACGTTACATGCAGTGGGTGATCGTGTTATTCCAACCAACTCCAATAATTGATAATTTCTCATTTTAGCAAGTTATAATTAAGGTCAAATTTACTTATTTTTAATTAAATGAAAGAATAAGTATAAAGGTATTTCTTAAACACTCTTTTATTAACCATTCAATGTTCATCTTGAAAATTACGCCGAGTGCAATTCATGCTTTCCCCAAAAATTTCTGCCACAAATAATTTATTCGACGTGGCCACTGAACTCGATTATAAAAAATTCACTGTTTTTTTTTACGTTTGTACAAACAACAGAAATTATAAAAAATACACATAAAATTTGATCTGTTTCTTTTCAACAGAAAAGAAAAAAGGAAACATTATTTAAACTATCTTCTTGGGATTGCTAAATTGATTTATTGACGTATATATAATCGTAAATTAATGAATATTACACTTATAATTGATAAAAGTATATATATATATTTTAAGTATTGCGCTCTTCATTTTTTGTTTATAATTTATTTTCTACTTTTTCGTAGTTAAAATATTTCATTGTTGCAGTTTATGGCTGCGATTTAGCATATTTTGGGGATCTTTTATAGAAGCATCATTAAATCCATTGATTTTTCAACTCCGATAGAATTGTACGTGTTACAGAGAATATTTGGTTAAATAAAAGAGTGTAAAAAATTGTCATTACTTACAAACCATATAGCGATGAACAATAGAAGATTTCTAAATCTTCTATTGCCAAGCACTCTTAGGATTCCGGCCATAGTTTTAATTTTCAAAATGCTAAAATTATAATTTTGTTGTTCTCCACTTTTATCCTACTTTATCTTTCAAATTAGCTAAAGGTTTAAGTCGTCTCAATTTTAACGTTATCTTTAAACCTGTCAATAAATTCAAATTCCCCTCCATTTAATCTCCTGTTCCTGATCTTCGAAAATGGGGAATTTATAATGTTCCTTGTAACAGCTGTAATTTATCTTATATTGGTCAAATTAAAAGAAATCTTGAAATCCGTTTAAAAGAACACTCTCTTTATGTAATTAATCAAAAAATTTCTGAATCTTCTATTGCCAAGTACTCTTCGGATTCCGACCATAGTTTTAATTTTCAAAATGCTAAAATTATCTTTAATGTCAATAGTATCTCTCAATTGGACTTTCTTGAAAATTTAGCTATTTATCTTAAACGTGAAGTTATTCTTAATGATAAATCTGATTCCACAATGCTCTCTGCAGCTTGGAAAAGCCTTTTCAGTACTACTACATAATTTATTTTTTGTATTAATTAATATTAGTCTGTTTTTATATTTTAGTTATTTATTTATTTTTTAATTTCGTGTGTTCCCATTTTATAATATATATGTGTGTTTTCATTTTATTAAAATCTATTTTTATTTTTATTTTTATTTTTTCATTTTATTAAAGTCTATTTTTAATTTGATGTAATTTAATTTTATTTTCACGTTTTTTTTCAACTTGCTTCCTTATTCACCTTATACTCTGCGTTCTTTTGTTTTGATTATACTCTTCTGTGATTCGCTGTTGTCAACTGCTCTCCTATTGGCTGTTTATTTCTACTTTCCTATTGACTGTTTTTTCAGCTTATTTACTTTCCCTTTCCTCTCATTTCAGTCTTGCTGCTGCTTTAATAGTAGAAACACGTCTTCTTTGCGCCTGAGGAAGAAAGACTCAAATCTTTCGAAAGGCCTAGCGCATTTCAAAGTTTTTGATGATGTTTTAAGATGATCTTTTAGTTAAAATAAAAAATATAATTTATGAATTAAAATAAAGTTTTAAAATTTATTAAAAGCGACACTTTCGCATCAACCGCATGCCACGTGTTCATAGCTGAATAAATTGCAGAAAATTTCGCTACTTACAATTGAGGACTAAAAATTGAAAAAGCTGAAAGTCCAAAAGAGGAATTTTTTCAAGAGGACGAAAAAAAAAAGAAATACTCCTACTAGTGGCACATACAGTATTTTCCGCTTCACTCCTTTTGGGCTCTTAGTTCAACACTTTAAAATGTAGGTACCTACCTTCCTTTCGTTTAGCGTTTAAACACCTTAATATTATCATGTGTAAACATTTCTTTTATTTATATATTTAATTTGTTTTCGCCTTGCTTAAAAATATCCCATTGACCTAAACAATAACAACATGATTAAACTGTGTAATGGCCACCATTCGCCGTGCATCTTATCATTGGCACTTTCAGCGTGATCCACCTCACATCGTGTGGCACGTTCAACCAGTGACATTTTCCTTCTCTTTTTTGAACTATTTCTACTAAGGTTGGCACTTCAGCTTCTTTTCTCATGCTTGTTAAGGTTGGTATTTAAGACTAAAAAAAAAAAAAAAAAAAAAGATTTTTCATTTTTTGGTACTTTCAGCGTTTTTTCACTTTTAGTCCTCAATTCATGTATTTTTTTTTTTTTTTTTTTTTGTCCACTAATAACACGTAAAAGCATTTTTATATAAAAAATATGTAGAGAAATAAAATTTTGGAATTTATTAAAAACGGACTTTTGTATTAGCTGCATGCCAGACGTAAAAAAATAATACGGTAGGTTGATTTTTTCTGCAAAAATACGTCCTAGAGTACTCTATAATTGATATCATTTACTTAAGTTGATCAGAGAACTTTTTTAATTACATTCAGATTTTCCTTCCGGGGCTTCTACATTCCTTGTAATAAAGTTTCGCGCAATAATATTTTTTATGACATAAGTAGCAAACTTGGGTGTTTTCTTTTTTATGAGCTAGAATAATATTTTGGGATGTTCTTTTTTAAAGAGTAAAGTCGCTTACGGAAGCACTCTCTATGCAATGTAAAACTAATTCTCTAAGAACTTGCAGTTTAATGTAGAATATTGCGTTAAAATTAATTTTTTATGCCTTTTTAGCTTGCTTCATCTTAGTATGTATGTAATATAGTATTTTATAAGAATATGCGATGAATAATGAATCTGTAATATTTCATTACAGATCATTGAAACACAAATTTGTTGCATTTCAGAAGTTAACAAATGCGTTTTTTAAGACTAAAAAGACCAGATATTTTACTCAAGTTTTATGAAAAGTTTTGTCACCAGAATTTTTATTCAAAACGGTTTAACTTATTTATCTAATATTTTTCTCCTTATTTGTCTTTTAAACTCATTTTATAAAGAAATTTCTGGTTTAAACCGAAATATATTCATTTGGTAGGGATCATATGACCCGTTACGGTCCTTTTAGTGTTAAAAAATAAAATCTAAAGAAATTAATAATAATAATGAGTTAAAAATGTAGAGAGATATTTAACCCTTTCAGGGGCATGTAATAGTATTTCTGTAACGTTGAATTCATACCAGAATTTTCGGAAAAAATATATTTGAAAATAAATAAATGCAATTTTATAGCGTATTTCAATCAAATTTAAAAAATGTAAAACTATTTGAAAAATTCTCGTGCCAGCTTCATTAAAATAAGTGGGATATAATATATCCCACCGCCCTTCAAGTGGCTACAGAAGAATTCCTTATCTATCTATATTATAAAGGACAAACATATCTGTGCGTAACGCATACGTCATTTTGCGAATGGCAACACTTTGAAATTTGAAATAAAATTTTGGTTTTGAAATTTTCTCTACTGCAAATTTTTAAACTTCTAAACATCGCACATTTTAAATTTTTACACCGTCGTATAAGGAAAAAAATGCTCTTTTAAATGCAATTTGTTTGAAAGCTGTATCTCAATTTATTTTTGAGATATTAATTTGTTTGTAGTTTTTAATACCACTTTTCTTATCATGGCAACAAAAGTACTTCATTTCTATTGAAAGTCATTGAAAGTAAACGGAAAATAGTCGAAATTAGGAGATACTGTATGTTTTTGTTGCCATTTTCTCATAAAACCTGAAAAAAAAAGTTGAAATTAAAATATGAACTATGTCAAGAATATTGTCTGTTATTCTCTGATAATGACGTCGTATGCTTATTTTTCTATAGACGAAGTTTAAGACTGAATTGTAAAAGTGGATTGCTTTAGCGGATGCAAATGACGTCACTTTATAAAAAAGCGTGTATTTTAATTCTTAAACCTGAATTATGTTTTGTAGAAGTGCGTCATTTTCACAACCTAGCTGCTTTGAAATTCTTCACAGGTGAAAATGCTTCACTTTTGAAAATAATGTAATCGAAATCAGGCACTCATAAAACACAATGTTTTAGAAAAATTTAGAGTGTCTTTATAAAAGAGAGGTGACATGCAAATAATAGCGATTTATACTACAGAAATTGATGATTCTCGCCTGGATGGATTTGCTTCGCCGAGTTAGACAAGCAAACAAATAATTCGTGATTTAAAATAATATCATGTTCCTGAAGTTTTTGTTCAAAATTCTCTCGAATAATAAAATTTTAATGCTATTCTTTAGGACATTCTACTATAATTTTATCAAAATAACATAATTTGCTTAATTTAATTTTTTCTAATTTTATATAATCTATATATTTAAAACACAAGTATGTTTTTTATTTATCTGCCCTGATCTTTCTGCTGAACCAATTTTATTAATATTTTTTTTAAACTGAAAGCTCTTCATTTGTAGATGTGATCGAACTATTTGTTTTTTTTTTAATATCCTCACTTTTATATTTTAATTTTAAAAGCATTTTATGAAATTTCTTCAAAATGGTGAAAATTAGATAGCTTTCATTATTGCAGACAAGAGATGGTATTTTTATCTTTAATCAGGCTATTTTCTGATAAAAATTAAAAATTGTTGATAAAAATTGTTGTATAGGATTTAGTGTTGCAAAGTCCCATTAGGAGCAGAATATTATATTAGGGGCATAATAACGGAAAATGATATACTGCTCTTGGAAACACGCATTTTTCCTCATAAATTTTCTATATTGTTTTTCCTTCTGCATGGGTACTGATACTAATTTTTAGACACTATGAGAAATACTTATTTAAGTGAAAATAAAGTCCTATTTAAAAGAAATCGATCATTTTCTTAGATAAAACTAAACATTTTAACACAAATGCGTCTAAAAAAGATAAATTACGGAAATTTTAACTCTCCGGAATTGAGATTAGAATCTCAAGTAAAGAGTGCGTCTGTTCACATAAAAGATGCTGCTGACAATCGTGATTTCAAGTTTTGAGTTAAAATGATTTTTAAATGATCAAACAAAATACAATTTTTTTAAATGAAAAAATATGGATATGAGAAGCGCGTATGCAAATTTTGAGAAGGCGAAAATTGCTGTTTTTCATTCCGGAATATCAAGCATCAGAGTCTCAATTGATAACCACATCCTAATAACTTATCTTTATTATATTTTACTGATTAATTATCTATCTATATTATAAAGAACAAACGTATCTGTGCGTAATGCTGACGTCATTTTGCGAATGGCAACACTTCAGGATATTTCGGTCTTGAAATTTTCGCTACTAGAATTTTTTAATCTTCTGACCATCGTACATTTTCAATTTTCGTCGCACACGGAAAAAAAAAAAAATTACTTTCAAATGCAATTTGTTTAAAAACATTATCTTAATTGACTGATGTATTATATTTTCTAAAATAATTTTTAAGCATGATTTTTTTAAAGTTTATCTTATCACGTACCGGTTTCGATACATAATAATAATAAACATTTTGCACATAAAGCAACAAACATTTTTCAGCATTTGTTTCTTACTATTTTTGTATAATGAAATTAATACTTCCTTTATAAACAAATAAAAGAATGTTAAAAAAACTACCAATCTAACATATTTGTGAAAGACAAATTAACGAAATTAATACTTCTTTTATAAACAAATAACAGAATAATATTGAAAAAATACAAATCTAACATATATGTAATCGTACAATTTAAATTTTTATATCACCAAATAGGATTTTTTTTTTTTCAAATGGAATTTGTTTGCAAAGTTCATCTGAGTTTACTGATTGTCTATGGTTTTAAAAACAATTTTAAAGCATGAAATATTTTTTAATTTATCTATATCGCGCGGAGCTCGATTACGAAAGATTAATCCGTTTGCCCTTAAAACAAAATAAAGAGTTCATCATTTTCTTATGGCTAATATCCATTAAAAATAAACTTCCTTATGAATAAATAAACTAGAAAACAGGAATTCTGCTTTTTCAGAATTTAGTGTCACCCCCAATAAAAATATATATATATATATGTATATATAAATAGTACAAAACATATTTCAATTTTAAGACTTACAGCACGCGCATTTATTTTATGTAAAATGACGTCATTCTCATCCGCTTAATAATTCCACATTTACGATCCACTCTTAAACATCTACAGTAAAGTATGCATAGGACGTCACTATCGCGAAATAATACACAAATGCAGCAAAAAGATGCGTCATTAAAGAAACTCGACAAAAAAAAAAGGCTGTCTAATGATCCATGGGCTTTCATTTGTTTGTAACATTAATATAGATACATACTGAAAATTAAATATAGTTTATAATAGCTCCATGTTTTAACAGAAATCATTCGTTTACATTTTTTTAAAACAGCCCGTATTTTAATTACATTCTCTTTCATTTGTTATGAAAAAAATGGGAACAAAAATATATAATTAATATTTTACAACTATTTTTCGTTTACTTTCTACAGAAATGGAGTACTTCCGTTGCCAATATTAAGCAAATGGCTCCAAAAACTACAAAAATATTAATACTTCAAAAATAAATGGAGATGCCGTTTTCAAACAAATTGCATTTAAAAGTACATTTTTTTCCCAATACAACGGTATAAAAATTGAAAATGTGCGATGCTTAGAAGTTTAAAAATTTGCTATAGAGCCTTTAATCGTATGCTTTGTTATACGGTATATATAAGGCTTCTATAAGGTAATGTTATTTTTTGGAGACGACACAAAATAAGCTGGGACAAAGAAATAGCATACCGTACCGAAAGCTACTAAAATAATATTTATAAAACATAAATTTAACAGACATGTATAAGCTCTGAAATTATCACAATATAAAAGGATGCCATAAGTAGCTAAATATTGTTCAAATAGCTCTTAGCATGCGGCTAATAAGAAAATATAGCTTTTGATAAATTTCAAAAATTTATTTCATTGTATAATTCGTATTTTCTATATGAAAAATGCTTTTCTGATGTAGTGGGCAATCTAAAAAAAAAAATATTGCATATAAAAAATTATAAGTTTTCAATTAAAAAAAAATGTTTTCACCTATATTCTTTAACCCGGGGAGCGCGGGTACGATCCCCTAGTATATATAAAAGAAAGTCTGGATTTTGTATTAATCAACGCGCAGCCCAAACTACTAAACCTGAAATCTTGAATTTTGGGGTAAAAATACTTCTTATGACATAGAATGCCGCTAAGGAAGGATTTTCTAAAATTCCACCCCTAAGGGGGGTAAAAAATAGAACGAACTTTTAAAAAATTCCTTAAAAATCTGATTTTATAGTTATTTTTCAACTGATAACATATTTTAGTGTATTTTTGTATGCTGAATCGAATGGTACTAACCAAATTCTTTTAAGTCCAATAGTCTGTGAGATATTTCATATTTTTCTAATTTGACGATGTATTTGGCGCCAAAACCTCGAGATATCTAACATTACAAGCGATTATTCATTCATATTGTACATCCGTTACTGTAGCAACGGAAGAAATTCAAATTAAACCTTTTTGTTAATTCTTTTGGTTAAAGAATTAAAACGGCTGTATGAGTTTGAAAGAAAAATACAAACGCCTTGAAAAAAAGAAAAATATATATATTGATTTTATTTAAAATACAAGGAAGCGATCCACTGAGAAATTAACATTATAAAACGAAAATATTAAAAAATTGGAAATGTGCGATGCTTAAAAATTAAAAAAATTACTATAGAGCATTTAATCATACGATACATCTGCTTTGTTTATTGCTAGCTTTCTGTAAGGTAACGTTCTTTTTTTTTTTTGGAGACAAAATAAGCTGGGAGAAAGAAACTTACATCCGGGCCATGTCAGATACAAAACAATTACACTAATTACAGCAAACCTTAGTTTTTGTCCATTTGATTGTTTATTTATTATAGTTTTAAATTTATTTTATTATTATAGTTTTTTTAAATTATAGTTTATAGTATGTAGTTTTATATTATAGATTTTATTTATTTATTTACTTTAAACAATTTGCCATTTTTAACAAGGTAATGATTTTGAGAATGTTAAGTTACTTTTTTGAACGTAATTGGCAACCGATAAACATGATTGGGAATTGTCAACAATTTTTGGCGATCTATCTCATGGTACAGATAATACATAACATAAGTTCCACTTTTTTCAACAGAAGAAATTGGAATTGAAATAATAAATCGCGATTTATTGTTTGCTCCTGGATAAGAAGAAAAAATGGGTAATTTTATTTCAGCCGTGTGTAAATCTCGTCATTAGCATTTTAAAAATTGCCATTAGCAGTAATTACATTTCGCGTATATAAATTAAAAACAGTTCTTTCTTTTAAGTTGTGGCATTATTTCCTATTATTGTTTTAATTTTCAGTTTTTCAAGGAAATTAGCGTAAGGCATGTATTTTAAATGAAATGAGTGAAACGTTTATATTTCGAATGAAAATAATAAAACTAGAAAACATGAATTCTGCTTTTACAGAAGTTAGTGTCGCCCCCGGCATTTTCATTACTTCATTTTCTTCTGATGGACTGATGGCTTCTATTATTGTGAAGCAGCCATTATAAATGAAGCGTTAGGTGAAGATGAAAGGGCAGCCGTAAAAAGTTAGAACTCTAATTTGCTGGTCAGAATGGGGAAAAAATGGCCATAATTCTTTTTCTTTCCCAAGAAATTGGAAGCCATCAGTCCATCATAAGAAAATGATCCATTCCAAAGATATAAGTTCGATTAACACGGATAATCGGGATTTTTCTCTATCTATATTTATATACATATATTTTTTTTTCATCGGGGACGACACTAAATTCTGAAAAAGCAGAAATTCTGATTTTTTTTTTTTTTCAAAAAATATTATGGCCATTTTTTCCTCATTCTGACCAGAAAATCAGAGTTCTAACTTTTTACGGCTGCTCTTTCATCTTCACCCATTGCTTCATTTATAATGGCTGTTTCATAATAATAGAAGCCACCAGTCCATCAGAAGAAAATAACTCGATTAAGCGGGACTCTTCTGCAGTACAAAACATATTTCAATTTTAAGACTTAAAACACACGTTTTATTTTACGTAAAATTGACGTCATTCACATCCGCTTAAGAATTACACATTTACGATCTACTCTTAAACATCTACAGTAAAGCCTACATAGCACATCACTATCACGAAATAATACACAAATGCAGCAAAAAGATGCCGTCATTTACGAAAATCGACAAAAAAAAAAAAAAAAAAAAAAAAACGGCTATCTAATGATTCATAGATACTTAAATTTAAATATAGTTTATAATAGCTCCATTGTTTAAGCAGAAATCATTCGTTTATATTTTTTTCAAAATAGCACGTATTTTAATTACATTTTCTTTCTGTTGTTATGAGAAAATGGCAACAAAAATATATAATTGCTATTTTAGAACTTTTTTTCCTTTACTTTCTACAGAAATGGAGTATTTCCGTTGCCAATATTAAGCAAATGGCTCTAAAAACTACAAATAATAATAATAATAATAATAATAATAATATTTGAAAAATAAATGGGGGTACAGTTTTCAAACAAAATGCATTTAAAAGAACTTTTTTTCCCAATACGACGGTATAAAAATCGAAAATATGCGATGCTTAGAAGTTAAAAAAATTGCTATATTGTATTTAATCGTACTGCTTTGTTTTACGGCTGGCTTCTGTAAGGTAGCGTTATTTTTTGGAATATACAAAATAAGCTGGGAGAAAGAAATTGCATACCGTACCGGGGGCTAATAAGAATAATATATGGAAACAATCTTTGGTGATTTATTACTTGCAACCGGCTAACATAAAAATATCACAAAAGCCATATATTCACCTTTCTTTGGGTAGTTGTTCATGGGATTCCTGGTTAATCTTCCGTAATCAAAGACCTCTCCAATCGGTGTGTTAGCTACAATGTTCAAAGCACCGTTTACGTATGAAGCGAAAACTTCACGATGAATTCTATTACAGAAAATCGTATCATCATCATCTACTACATATTTAAAAGGAAATTTTGAATTTATTCCGATTGTTCGGATTTTGGTATGATATGCCACTATTAGTTAGGTAATGTTTTTGGAACGGGTTTTGTGTACACACAGTGTTCTACGTTGCTTAGTTATAGTGATAAAGGAAAAAGTTAAAGAATTAAGTGAACCTTATTATTAAAGGTTAGCCTTTAAAAAAAATTCTATGGAACAGATTTTGATCCAAGTGGCACTGTTACATAACTTTTCAGGAATAGTTTTAGTATATAACATTTCATTATATGTTGCTTAGTTATAGAGCTATTGGAAAAATTATAGATGTAATTATTAAAGATACATCTACTGTAATTATGTAAAATGCAAATTAGTCTTTCCTTCCACCCGTTTATAATTTGAGTTTTGCTGGCTGTATTTTGATGGGACTTAACACTGTTAGTTAGATATTTTTTTGTGGATGATTGGTACTTCTTGCATGGATGGTACTTCTCTGTAGCGAAATTTTCTTCTGGGTTATTGTTTTTTTTTTGAAGCACAAACTTGACAACAAATCAGATTGCAGAAAATCTCATTACAAGAAAAAGTCCTTCCGGCCAGTGCCGGGAGGAAGAGGTGGCTTTCATATTCCTTATTTTAAAAAAGCCAATTTATATTATTCAAACACACGAAGCTCAATTTAGTGGAAACCGAATATAGGAGATTCAATACTAATTTTTATAAATATAATGAATGAGAATTTCGCAAAATTAGCTTTATCCAAGCTGCTTTTCTTTAAAGTAACTTATATTTGGCTGCCAAATTCGGCGATTTCTTAAAGTGCCTGCCATTTTAAGACAACATGGTGGATGAGGCTAACCAATGAACTTGGTCGAGACCTTAGTAATTGCTCTGCATATGCTCACTCACATCGGAAATCGGTTGATATATATGAGTGCTGTCGCAGGCAAAAAATCAGATTTTTCAAAATGTCACCCACATTAGAAATTGAAACTGCTATATCTGAGCCATTTTTTAAGATAAAGACAAACAAAAAATGCTCCTGAATCCTTATATCAAGGTCAAATACTTAAGAAAGAAACCTTTTTCAATTTCTATATTTTTTGCAACTCACTTTAAATATATTTTTTTAAATTTAATGGTCGCCATTTTGAAACAAGATGGCTGATCAATCTGGCCAGCGAACTTGGTCGAGATATTGATGTATACTATCCACATGCCTTCTTACATCGAAATAGGAGAATACGTGTGTTATCGCGTGACAAATACAAGATCTTTTCAAAATGTTAGCCATGCTAGAAATTCAAAGTGCTATAATTCAACCATTTTTTAAGATATAAACAAAAGAACAAATTTTCAGAAACAAAAACTGCTCCGGAATCTTTGTATCAAGGCCAAACACATTAAAAAAAATCTTTTTCGTTTTCCAATTTTTTAATACCTCATTTTAAATTTTAAATTTAATTTTTTTTTAAATGGCACCCATTTTAAAACAAGATGGCGAATGAAGCTGGACAACGAACTCGGTCGAGACATTGGTATGTACTATGTACAGACCAAGTTACATCCAAATCGGTTCATAAATACGCCTGTTATCACGTGACAAAAATCAGGTCGTTTTAAAATGTCAGCCACAATAGAAATTCAAATTGCTATAACTCAGCCATTTTTTTTAGATATAGACGAAACAAAAACTGTTCCGTAATCTTTGTATTAAGGTCAAACACATACGAAAAAAATCTTTTTCATTTTCCAAGTTTTTGGTATCTTATTTTAAATTTAAAATTTAAAATTTTTTTTTAAATGGCCGTCATTTTGAAACAAGATGGCGGATGAAGCTGGTAAACGAACTCAGTCGAGATATTTGTATGTACTATGTATACACCAAGGTACATCAAATCGGTTCATACATACGCCTGTTATCACGTGACAAAAATCAGGACGTTTCAAAATGTCAGCCACACTAGAAATTCAAAATGCTATAACTCAGCCATTTTTTAAGATATAGACGAAACAAAAACTGCTCCCGAATCTTTTTATCAAGGTCAAACACATAAGAAAAAAATATTTTTTCAATTTTTAATTTTTTGGTACCACATTTCAAATTTAAATTTTTCTTAAAAGTTTAAATGGCCGCCATTTTTAAACAAGATGGCGGATGAAGCTGGCCAACGAATTCGGTCGAGACAGTGGTATGTACTATGTATAAACGAAGTTACATCCAAATCGGTTCATAAATACGCCTTTTATCGCGTGACAAAGTTCAGGACGTTTCAAAATGTCAGCCACGCTAGAAATTCAAAATGCTATAACTCAGCCATTTTTTAAGATATAGACAAAACAAAAACTGCTCTGGAATCTTTGTATAAAGGTCAAATACATAAAAAAAAATATTTTTCCATTTTCAATTTTTTGGTACCACATTTCAAGATTTAATTTTTTTTTAAATTTTTAAATGGCCGCCATTTTGAAACAAAAAGGCGGATGAAGCTGGCCAACAAACTCGGTCGAGACATTGGTATGTACTATGTAGACACCGAATTTCATCGATATCGGTTCATAAATACGAGAGTTACAGTGTGACAAAGGTCATATATATATATATAAATTTTGAACGGAGGGTGGTTTCGGGGTCTGGGGGTCATGATCGATGAAAATATACCAAAATTTTTTGAAATCGCTTTCCTCCGAACGGCTGCAATAGGTATATTTTTGTAATGAAAGCTACCTAAAAGTTCCAAAAATGGTGAACCCGATTGCGAAAGATAACCTTTTATTTAAAGTTCTACAGAACGTATTTTAATTGGTGTTGCACAATTAGGTAATATTTCACGGATTGTTTCAATATTTAACATATCATTCTACATTTTTAGTTACGGATCTATGAGGAAAGTTCTAAGTGGTGTAGTTGTAAAAAAATAGGATAAAATCTACAGGCAGAGGGTATATACTAGAGAGTATATATAATGCTATGGAGGGTGTGTAGAGTTTCTAAAAAAATCCAGAGGGTCTACGGTGTATAGCCTCCGCTACATTCCTGAAAGTTCTGCAATCACGTTAACGCGATTATATATGAAAGATAATTTAACTATCTACTCCACATATAAAATACAAAGAGCAATTTCGGCCCTACCACTTACAACGTGAGTTCTTTTGAATGGATTTTGAGAAGATTTGCATTGTTAGTTAGATAAATTTTCAAGAAAGGTTTCGTATGCAACACATATCATTCTACATTGCTTAGTTATAGTATTATGTGCGAAAATTCTTTAATCAGTGAAGTCTATTTGGAAAGATTAGCCTTTTTAAAGGGTTCTACTGATTTAACTTAGGTGGAATTATCACTGGTTGTTCGATAACTTTTCAGGAAAGGTTTTAGAACTTAACACATATTGTTCTACATTGCTTTGCCATAGAATTATAGGTGACTGTTCTATAATCTGATGAACCCGATTTAAAAATTTCCAGTCTTAGTAGAAGGTTCTACTAAACGGATTTTGATGAGATTTGCATTTTTAAATTTTCATGGATGATTTAATATGCTACATATTGTTTTTCCAATCTTTTAAATATTCAGTTGTAAATAATCAACTAAAAGATTTGTTTCTTAATAGTCCAAATTTTTTTTGAGACATTAGAAGGTATAAAACCGTAATGGCGTCAGAAGATCAAATACACCGATATATTTCGTTTGATTAAAGTTTCGTTTGAAGAAACCGACCAGCGTAGCGGGCGAAGGCTGGTGGCAATATTATAAATTTGAAAGTACATTTGAATACAATAAAAAAAGAAAAAATCTGGAAAAATATAATACAGGGTGTCCAGCGAATATGACCCTGATTTCAAAATTAAATATCTCAAAAATAAAGATCAATAGAATTATGTGGTAAACGATTTGTTTATTAGCTAAGCTGTAAAAATGTTATACAGAAGTTTCAAAATTTAGTTGCAAAAATCATTAACAGATGGCGCTGTAATCGCAATGTCTATAAATTGTGCTTCGAAGTCCAAAGCACTAGTGTCTCATTCCTAGATGGTTACCTATGGAAGAACGAAAATTGGGAAAGTCCACTTTTTCGTTGGGGTGATGTGCAGAAGGGGAGACATCTGGTCACAGAATTATTGCATCAGCTTTAATTTTGGAGAATTTCAATGTGAAGCGTTCAAATCCTGTGCTATTGCGGTTGACTTTTGTCAGTACACTTTAATATTATTTCAATCTGCACACGTTTTCGCGGAGATAAGTCTCCTTTCTTACCCATGACCTGCAACAGAATGGTTTCAAAGACAACTTACGGGATTAGTAAGCGTTGGAAATATTTTTTTTTAGTTAACGTATTCTTTAAAAGAAATAGCTATTTTCTTCTTCGTTTTATCGTCCAATCTGTCAGAGAACGCATGCTACATTTTTTGTTGCCACATCGCCGGCATGTTTACATTTCTCCCGGCATTTTTCTCCGAGTTGAGTTGCTTCATGTCAGTTCCTGCTTGAAAAACTCACTATAGGCAGGGATGCTATAGGGCTATAGGATGAACTGTTGGTTCACGAATCACGAATGTATTATGTCTTGCCGCAGAGTGACGTTTACTTTATCGTGATTCGTGCAGACACCTAACTGGCACGCTTATGCAAATGTTTTTTTTCACTGTGTTTTCAGATTAAATATTTAAGCTTAACAGCTTTAGAGAAAAATAATCTACGTTTAGCCACAAAATGAAAAATTGTAAACCTTCAAGGTCACTTTCATGTTCCAATACCAGAGTCCTGTTATTGGGTGGTGCCAAATATAACAAAACACGAAAATAGACGCAGAATACTCAGTTACCATAATAATTTGGCCAGTACTGTATTCAATCCCCTTATATGATTATTAATAACGAAAAATCAATTGAAATATTGAGTTCAGTTTCTTTATTGTATGTTCAGACGAGAATTAACTTACGGTTATGTAACTGTTTTTTATCAAAACGGTCGAATAACTGGACAGTTATCTGCAAATTTTTGACAATGTATAAAGCAGAAAAAGTAATGCTTATAAAAAAACAATTTTACTGTGAAAATTGATGGATACTGTTTCTAATAACAATCCTTTACAGAAACGTTTACTCATCATATGAATAACAAGCAGTTTAAAATAAACTATAAAGAGGAGTTTTTGTTAAAATATAATGTAATATTTATTTTTAAATCTATTATGTGAATGTTTTAGATTCCCAATTAAGACTGATTGTTTTAGAAACTAAGTCTTTAGTTTCTTTCAAATAGAACTTGTTTTCGTCATTAGTATCTTAAAAAAGTATCTGAGAAGAAAAAGATTATTATTATTTTTTAAATAACTTTAGATGATAATAGCTGAACAAAGTTTTTTACTGAAATTTTAGATAAATTTCAGTATTAACTCTAATTTGAAGGCAAAAGGAAGCATATATATTTAAAATGAAAAGACAACAAAAGATCTTGAGAATTAATGTTTATCCATATCACTTCTCGCAAACATAATCTTTTTTTTTTAATTTATATTCTTCATTTATAAGAGTCAGATTATATGTAAGAGTTAGATTGTATGTTATTATAATATTTCATTGTGTAGGAAAAAGTGGGGTAAAACAACATACCTTATTAATAGCTGTTTCTTCAGAATTTCCATCAGAATTTAATGCACCTTTGCGTACTTACTCTGTACTTTTACTTGTATCAGAATGTCATTTGAAGTATATAATTACTTCATAACATTTTTATTAATAAATGTTTTGTTTTTTTTTATAAAAAGTTAAATCATCCGTTTTTACCTCATCTGTGGGGTATAACTAAATGGATAGGTTAATCTTACTAGAAATGAAAAAGTTTACATTTTCTTCTAAAAAGGAAGAAAGATTACTTTTTACCGATTCAGCAGGAATAACAGTGGAACTGTTGGGAACAGAAGGTTTTGGAAGTAATCAATAAGAGTCAGCTGGTTTAGGATTTGAAGTATTACGATAATGAGAGTCAGCTGGTGTAGGACCTGGAGTATTTGGTTAAAAAGAGTCAGTTGTTTTCGGATCTGTGATATTAGGCTGTATTGGTGGATAATAACCTTGTTTTATCATTGCAGTTTCACTTCTAAAATTTCCTGTATCACTTTCTTCAGGATATGTATCATTAACTGAAGAAATCCATGAACCTGTATTAGTGACTTGATTAACGTGTCTTTTCCAAATATTTGAACCAACTTGAATTCTGTAGTGTAATTTTCCTTGTTTTGCTATAATTCAACCAATTTTCCACTTGGCTTCTGGAGCATAATTTCTCACAGCCACTTTCTGGTTAATTTAAAATTCTTTTATTTTAACCTTGGACTTTTTAGCATTTTGTTAATCACACTGTAAAAAAAAACGACATTTTTACAGTACAAAGTACTGTTCATCTCGCGCACAAACTCGATCACAGTGAATGTGTGGTATCTTTCTTTGGTTTCCTGACTATATTAACATGGAAAATACAGTACTTGCGTAAAATTAACAGCACAATGTGCTGGCAATTTGGACGCCAGCAGTTTGTGCTGTAAAAAAATGCGTCCAAATTGCCAGCACATTGTGCTGTTAATTTTACGCAACTACTGTATTTTCCATGTTAATATAGTCAGGAAACCAAAGAAAGATACAGCACATTCACTGTGATCGAGTTTGTTCTGGCAAATTTACAGTGGTTTTTTTTACAGTGCATGTACAAAAATTGTAATTGTCACTTTGAAGTATTTTTAAATAATTAATTAAAAATTGTCCTGATACTCAAAGATGAGGTAGACTAGACAGACATAATTAATATAATTTAATTATACTCCTAAACAAATGAGCAAAAGTTACACTTACACGATCACATTCTAGACTGTATTCTATTTACATCGGTAAATTATTTTCATGAATTAGGGAGAGTATTGCTTAGTGCAGCCCTACACATTTTAAATGGAAACTAAAATATATATTTTAAACAACAATATATATTTTATTTTACAAATTTAAGCAAGGAACTAAACTAATGTTTGTTATGAGATGTAAATTTCCAATTGGGCGAAAAATGTCCGGACCAGGATTCTAACCAGGGATCTCTTGGCTTGAGCTGTCAATGCTCTACTATCTGAGCTATCCCGCACGAATCTGGAGGACTTAATTCACCCAGTTAACCTTATTGATTATAGCATCTGGTCTGATTTTTGAATCATCTCAACAGAATAAATCTCAGGTATCTGTTGAAATGATTGAGATATCAGACCAGATGCTATAATTAATAAGGTTAGATGGGTGAATTAGATCCTCCAGATTCGTCCGGGATAGCTCAGATGGTATAGCATTGACAGCTCAAGCCAAGAGATCCCTGGTTCGAATCCTGGTCCGGACATTTTTCACACAGTTGGAAATTTACATCTCATATGATTTATTTACCAATTGGAATAATTGTGTTAAAATTAATCTAGTGTAAACTCATGTTTTTATTATTTATAGGCTCCTCCCCTCTCTGGATAATATATCTTAATACTTATATAAAAGTACTTAAAATGTACATGGTCTATTTACTAAAGAGAATATATTACCACGCACATTACTAACGTACATTTTATTCTCTTAGAAATAGTATGGTATCGCTAAAATAATCACTGTTTGTAGATAGTAGTGTAATCGAATATTTTTGTGTGTTCCTGGAAAAATTCCTGTTTTTTAATAAATTTATTTTAAGTTTTTGTAATCCCAAAGTGATTGATTATATTTTCATTAGATATTCCTTTTTAAACTAGTCGAATGTGCCAATCCCAAAACATTTTTTCTTTCTCATACATATCAATATTTCAAAAATTTGTTACGCATGTTAATCCGTCAGTGTTATTAGTTCAGTACTACACTAACTTTGATTTTCATCTTAAGTTTCTGATTCATTTTGATATTCTGAGTAAATACGAGTTAATCTCGATCATAATACTTATAAAATCAATATTTTTCGTTATTCTGTTGTACTTCAGCTGCTTTCAAATAACCGGTATAGCAGAATGCGAAGTTCTCGTCTCTACATGAGAAGTTGATGTACAACAGAACTACTAAAAATCCAGAAATACAAAAATCGCTAATTACAGCCCCACCTTCCAGCAGAATATTGCCAAATTCAAGGAGAACCTGATGGCCATAGCCAAAAACATATACATGAAGTTTGATTCAGTTCTATTCATAACTACATACACTTTTCGATGGTACGATAATGAATATGGCACAAAAATCGCTATTACAGCGGCGCCTTCCGGCGGAATATTTCCAAGTTGAAGGAGGACCTCCTTGCCATAACCAAAAACATGAACATGAAATTTGGTTAAATTCTATGCGTAACTTCATACACTTTCGATGGTACAATGATGCAAATGGTACAAAAATTACTATTAAAGCGTACCTTTCCGGTGGAATACTTCCAAATTCAAGGAAAACCTGCTTGTCACAGCCAAAAACATATACGTGAAATTTGGTCCAATTCTATGCATAACTACATTCACTTTTCGATGATACAAAGCGGACATACGCACATACGGACATACGGACAGACAGAAATTTTGTAAAACATGTTTTTCGGGATCTCTCACCCCGAAAAAGTGTTCCTTCGAAAAGGTAAGTAGAAAAAAATCTCGATTACAATATTTTCTTCTTTAGAAAAAAGAAAGTAAAAATCAGTGCGCTAAGGAAAAAAAATATGTGATATTTATGATAGTCTTGGAAAAAAAAAAAAAACTTTCCAATGATCGTATACTTTTTCAGATGTCGGCATCCCTATGTCTATGCATATATAACTTTCCCAATGATGAATGGGTATCATACGAAAGATTTTTTTAACAGAATTTTGACATAATACACCCTCGTTTCGTTAAAACACGTTGTTTGCACCCTAAACAAGTCTGTATTTTACAACAAAAGGCACTGGCACCCTGGCTGCCAACACAGTTGCTGTAAAATTTACAAGCTGATGTCTTTAAGAGTGCTGTAAAATTTCTCAAGTCTCGGGAAAGGGATGTTGCTATTGAATTGGTGATGCACATGACAGAAAAAATTCTATTTTTACATCCCTTGTTGCTTGAATTGGCTTTCACAGTATCGGTGCTTGAATTCGATTTCACAGCATAGGTGCTTTAAAAATTAGAATATAAAGGGCAGGAAAAATCACATTTTTTTACAGTTTAATTAAAAATTGATATTTTAAAAAAATTAATGAAAATAAAGTAGCAACAAATGATCTCAAAGATTCCAATGTGAAAACCTCACACGAGTTCACTGGTATAAATATTTTGGGATGTTTCCCTTCCAACTAAAACGGTTTATCTGCCTGTCGGAACATTCTAAGCATTGCTTTAGATTTATCAGTAAAAGTAATAGATGTTAAATAAACAATGAGATTAGTTTAAAAAAAGTCATTTTTCAATTTGTACTATGTGACCACTTATTGAACTATATTTTTCAGAAATACAGGACTGAAATGTTATTAAAATCACTCGATATTTTGTTATAATTTAAATTTATTTTTTAAAAAGTGCAATTAATATTTTTTTTCTGATACAAAACGCTATATTTAAACAGAGGAATTTTGAATCTTATAATTCTGTACCAAAAATATGCAGTTTCTAGAATTTGTACCTGTTTGGACATAAGTAAAATCAGATTCCAGTTTCGCACATGAGATTAAAAAAGTTCTAACGACGTAGAGTGTAGTAGAAGATACAATTAATTTTAATTTAAATTTCAAAAAGATAAAGTCTAAAAAGTGTAAAACGTTAATAGTTCATAGTTAAATACACACAAATTTAAGCATACTTGTATAAAATGCTAGCAAGCATTATCGTGTAATAAGTATCTTTAAGCATCTTAATGACCATTTGAAAAATATAAGGATATGTTCCAAACATTCAAAAATAAATACCAAAGACATCCCCAACCAAAGTCCCATATGTCCTCCGATTTGACTAAAAACTTCAGAACTTTGATACATAGGACTTTGTCTGTAAACTGTGTAATCTAATGTGTCATAATAAACGTTAATTCTTAATCTGGTTTCTCGAAGCTTATCATAAGATAATGGAGTAGAATTTTCATTTGTTTCAGTATACAAATTTTTGTTTTCTTCATAATGAGTTTTGGTTGGCCAGAAAGACGATGACAATTGTGTTTTATAAACTGTTTCTTCACAAGATAGCGGACAATCACAAGGGTATTTTTGATTAAGGACAATATTCACACAACACATAATTAGCGGATCAGTAAGATCACACTGTCGAATGCCACTGTGAAAATGTCTTATTGTAGTGCAAGCACAAACAGATGTCGTAATGTTGTGAAGGCATAAATCACGGCAATTCTCTGGACTGTCTCCAAGTTTATATTTTCTGCAATGATCCTTATATGGAGAGGTAAGTCTGGACAAGACGGATTTAGTAACAGCAATATGGCTTTCAAAACCTGGACTCAGAAAAATCCCGTTAGTATCAACTCTGTGCTCTAAATGTGGATCATGTATTTCAACACGAGCTCCTACTGTCTGTGTCAATGTTGAATATTTATCAACTTCTAAATCCAGCTCTAACTCTAAACCACTCACTGGACCAGGTTCGGTTGATAAATATTTGTCCTCTCTTGAATTAAACGTATAGCAGTTTCCATACAAATGGCTTACCGATAACTTAAAATCACTCAAATCACAATTCCAACCATTGTAAACACAAACTCGTACAAAATCTTCGAACTGGTGGCCATATATTATTCGGTTTGTTACTTTCTGGGAAATAAGTAGGTAAATCCATTCAAATCTACTTCCCTTTACATTTTGAAAGTTTCGCATGTCAATAGTACATTCTGGCAACGCGATATTGTTATTGTCATAAACATCAGCATCTGTATCGTTCAAACCGAAGCATTTGTGATAGTTCAGCAATTGTTTTACACATGGTTCAAATTCTCGACGAAAGCTGTTTATATTACAAACAGTGACAGCGGGAAATACTAGATAATTCGGTTTTATTGATTCCAGATTAACCACTACTCCATAACTGTAGTAAGATGTCAAAAATTGCCCTATTTGTGAAAGACAGCCAGTTATGCCTATTATTAAGATGATGAACCAGAATGCTTTCAGCTTCCATCTCGCAGAATTTCCGATGCGATTCAAAATATGGAGTGAGGAATTTCGAAAAAATGCACTAAACAAAGATACGAGATTTATTTTTTTGTTAATATTTCTATTTTGTATAAAAGATCGATTTTTTCTATGTTTAGTAATTTTCCTTTTCATTTGAAATGAAACAATTAGCTTTTTCTTAAAAATTGAGTTTTTTATCCATTGCTGATAAAAAGCGGAATAACGAGAATTTTTATGGTCTGAATAATTTATCTTATTTGATGCCATTGTAGATTTGAAAGTTTTACGTTCTTGTCTAAAAGTGATGCAAATTTAGAATTATTTCTGCTATTGCCGTTAAAAATAAATAATACCTAAAAGTTATTGAATATAAATGTCCGTTAAAGAATACAACATATATTTCAAATTTTTTTTTTTAAATCTTGTTACATAGAAAGTTTTTTTTTAAGTTAATGCAAAATTGTAAAATTTTTTGAGCTTTTTACTGGATGAATATTTCATGTTTTGCCGTACTGTATACTGCACATAAACATCTGTACTTTGCTAACTTGCGACACATTAAATAAATATGCACTTTTCAAATTATTCAATAGTTGTGCTTGATTTGTGGAAATTTTTTTATATTATTTGACACTCAACACAATAGTTGAAACTGCAATTTCATTGTCAAAATATATGACCAATCAAACAAACACACAATGAAATATTTCAAGTGGTATACAGCTTTAAATTTGTCAGGATAGTGAACATCTTAAGCTAAAAAGTTATTTTTTTCATGGATAATACAACACATTTAAAAAATGTATTTCTACTTGATATGTATATATTTAGAAAAACGAAAAGAAGTATTATCTCATCAATATATTGAGAATGTATTTAACTTGCTTATTATATATATATGTTTTTGCCTTTTAAGATAAGAGAGAAAAGAAAAAAGTTTAAATGAAAAAATATTCATTAAATATCTCCAGTTTTAATCGTAATTTTCAATAAACATATTTTTATGTTCAATAGAAATCGATTCTCTTATAGAAAGTGAAAATAGATTACTAACTGAGTTCATTTTATTTTATTTTATTTTTTATGTTATATCTGTGTTTATTTCTTATTTATAATTTCTTAAAGGTGCACACTGCACAGTGTAAAAAATTGCTTTATATTTATTCTCGAAGATTAATATATAATTATCATTGGAGAATGTTCTTAACATCAGATTTAGTATATAATTATAATGGATATGTTTTATAAACATATACACACATTCTTGGACATAAGAAGTTTTCTAAAATTATAATTAAACAAAGATTAAATGCATTTCTTTTATCATTACTTGCAAAATGTATTTATAAGCATTGCCAAAAAATACTTAACATAAATACACATATCATATTATTACATTCTTATCACTTTAAAATAGTCTGAAATAAATTGCAAGATGACTTTACAAAGTAATTTAAATCAACGACTATCTAAATAGCGTTGAATACAAGCCTGTAAAACACGATAAACCATCTTTGATAATTGCAAAAGTTATGAGCAGATAATGGAAAAGAAGATACTGTGACAGTAGCAACTTTATAATAGCATCAACATTTACAGATTACTCATACATAAAACATCATAAGATCTATAAAAGTAATCATTCTTAACTTAAAACTGATAATTGTAAATACAGCAACGAAAAACTGTCATTTATTAAATTATTAGAAGGTCAAATAAATGCTGTTTTTAAATATGTCCAAGTCACGTCACATTAATATTTAATCTATTTGTTGTTTATTCATCCAATTTCATACTATTTTTTAAGAGGATTGTAATTATAATGTATCAATATATAGATTTAGGTTTAATACTTTCTTTTAAACATTCATGACGCAATAAATATCTGCAGAAGTAATATTTTTTACCTAATGTTCAACCAATGCGTATACTTGCGTGAGCTGATATACTGTGGTTGTTTAACGCTCATATGTGACAACAATACTGTTGTAAAAGTCCTCACGCAACAGTAAGTTTTTATTGTTAAATTTAGATGGGTTATTTTCTCCGAAAATCATACTTTCACTTCTAAATTATCTGAATTTTCTTTTTTAAATTAAGGGTAAAAAAAATTGTTTTTATATTGCTTAGAACTTATGTACCATCATGACAGAATTTTTAAATTTCATAGATGTTACGTTCGTTACCATGATTCCCACTTGGTGTTTGTTCGTAAATTATTTGTAACACATTAAATGTTAGACTTCAATGACTGATGTTCTAAATTAAGTTTTGTGCAATTAATATTGCATGTTATTCTCTTTATTTTTACTATTTTATATTCTTACTTGTTTTTATCTTGTCCGCAGAATTAATGGTGAGAAATTTACGTTAATGATTTTTTCAATTATTTAAAAATATAATAATGACTATTTTATATAGATAGTATTTTATGAAAATTTACTGATTATTGTAATATAGTCAGTCATTCATCCATTAACTTACATGAATTTGCACACAAAATGAATTCCTACTTAAGTGGACGATAGACATTTAAAAAATATTTTTTTTTTTTAATTTTTGTCATAGAGATACATAATTTTGTGGAAATATGCATTTCACTATAAGTATATAGAACACGTTAAAAGAAATTTCAAATCTTATTTTTAGGGGACGATAGACATTAAAAAAAAAGAAATATATATTTTTAATTTTCATCATAGAGATACAAAATTTTGTGGAAATATACATTTCACTTGCAAAGTATTGGTTACGTTTAAAACGACTAACAGTCTTCTTCTATCACACTAAAGTATTTTTATATATATATCATCTCTTGAGCTATTTACCAATTTATTTTTCTGTTCACGGACACAACTTAATTTATTGTGGCAGTAGTTATTTATCAAATTACAAGTAATAAACTGTTTCTTTGAAATTTAATCTGAAATTAGTTTTAAAGCGCACAGAATCAATAGGACAATGTCTATTTCAAGATATTATGGAAACTTAGCCCTCCCCCCCCCCCCCTGCCTTACTGGTAGGAAAAAGAACAGGATATAGTTTTGCCCCGTGTTATAAATTAACAGTAATTAGTCATGCTTTTCGATAAAAAGATTATATCGTGTTTCTGTACATATGCAACATTGAAGGCCGCTCTACACGAAGAGTTTGAAATGCGTTAAAATCTTATGGCTCAGAGCAAGTATTAAAAAAGTTTTTGAAATGCTCAAACACAAACTTTCTTTCAAAAACTAAAGTGATCTCAGTGTTCATTTTAAAGTTATAAATTACAGTCGAACCTTGTTAAAACGCGTTTCAAGGGAGTGGACAAGAGTCGCGTATTAAACGTGATTTGTATCATGTTGCTGGAACTGGTTTATTTACACATTTAATCGTCTAAATGAACTTTAAAGATTTCACTCATATGTTTAAGGTCGAAAATTGTGTCTTTTACGTGTATTTAGATTAACATTTAATTGTATTCAACTTTAAATGATTGTTTCCTTTTATACGACCGACTGGAATAATAACGGAAAAGAAATGTGGATTTCGACATGACTTTATTATCGATTAGTACGTTGTAACCAAAATTAAAACAACAAAAGTAATTCTCAGCTAGAATAATTTTTTTTTAACAGAAAGAAAAAATATTAAATCTTTGAAGCACAAGCCAGCTTTTAAAATCATATTTAGTACGTGTAATAAGGAATACCATTATAATCTGTCCTTCTTTTTAGTATAAGAAAAAAACTATCCTCTTTAATCTTTGTGTAAAAAGAATTGTCATGATAGCAAACGGTACAGAAAACATAAAAGAATTATACAACCGCAGTCATATTTATTTAATCTTTACGACTTTTATTTTTTGTTGTTTATAATATACATTATAAAACATAGTACTGATATAATGTACATTTGAAATCTCACTAACAACTGGTGTGATCATCTCTAATCATAATTTTTGTGAGGTGTTTGAGTAACCAGGATTCGTCTATATCTCTATAATACAGTAAAAACACACACAAAGCGAGAGACAAAGAATCTTAGAAGGCGGGATCAAAGAATTGCAGTTTTGCTAACCTAGCGAGTTTTTCTTTTATTCAAATATGTACCACTATTTCCGATTAGTAATTTTTGCCTTAATTAATCTGTTACTAAATAAAGTAAATAATGCTATTCGGAAACAGTGTTTTCCATCTGAATGAAAAAAATCCGCTACATTAGCAACACTCGAGAAAAGAAAAGAAAAGATGAATGAATTCGCGTCTTAACAGGTTGAATGTCATGTCAGTCACCAGTGACTGACGGTGTCGACACGGTGTCAGTCACCAGTGACTGACACCGAACTTTCAGTTTAGACTGCGTGAGTCATCGGTGATTGACGCTTATAGATTGTGTAACGGATCCGAAAATCTATCGTGTACTAAGCGGGATCGCGTTATAACCGTTCGTGACACGTTACGTAATACGTGATATTTTTGCATTAGTCTTACGGGCGATTTTCAAAGTACCGGAAAAAGTCCGCGTATTAAGCGGGATCGCATATTAACCGTGAGTGCCTTAACCAGGTTCGACTGTATTTATAAATGTCTTCTAGACGTGATGAAATGCATGTTTGAAAATTAACTCGCTCAGTTCAATTTTGTGCAGGCCTGCATGCATTTCTCTAAGTCCTTAACACACATTGACACCATAATCAAAACTGAAGGTTATTTAAAAGATTAATTTTGATCATATTTAATTAAATATTCCTATTTGTAACACTTTCCAACTAGTTGAAAACTGTTTGTCTGTCCAACTGGCCGCGCTTTAACTCTCGTAAAAATATTCTGATTGCCATGCAATATCTTTGTTATTGAGATTTACTATAGAACGTTCGCTATTGAAAGTGAAGTGTGTAGCACTTATAGTTCTTTTACTGGCACACACAAAAGTAGTGTGTTACATAAATATTTTATGGAAAAAATCGTTTGCGGTGCATTTTAATCATACTATGATAATTCAAACAAAATGAAATTGATATGAGGCACTGAGGTGTACTACAACGCGTTTTCTATAGAATATAGTGTATATATTTATCGCCCACGTACATAGGCATTCGAAAAATTCTGTTACAGGATGGACTATCTATATTATAAAGGACAAACATATCTGTGCGTAACGCATACGTCATTTTGATAAAGGACAAACATATCTGTGCGTAACGCATACGTCATTTTGCGAATGGCAACACTTTGAAATTTGAAATAAAATTTGGTTTTGCAATTTTCTCTACTGCAAATTTTTAAACTTCTAAACATCGCACATTTTAAATTTTTACACCGTCGTATAAGGAAAAAAATGCTCTTTTAAATGCAATTTGTTTGAAAGCTGTATCTCAATTTATTTTTGAGATATTAATTTTTTTATAGTTTTTAATACCATTTTTCTTATAGTGGCAACAAAAGTACCCCATTTCTATTGAATGTCATTGAAAGTAAACGGAAAGTAGTCGAAAATCGGGGATACTGCATCTTTTTTGTTGCCATTTTCTCATAAAACCTGAAAAAAAAGTTGAAATCAAAATATGGGCTATATCAAGAATATTGTCAGTTATTCCGTGATAATGACGTCATATGCATACTTTTCTATAGACGAGGTTTAAGACTGGATTGCTTTAGCGGAAGCAAATGACGTCATTTTATAAAAAAAGCGTGTATTTTAATTCTCAAACCTGAATTATAATTTGTAGAAGTGCGTCATTTTCACAGACCAACTGCTTTGAAATTCTTATTAAGTATCTATATTATAAAGAACAAACGTATATGTGCGTAATGCTAACGTCATTTTGCGAATGGCAACACTTCTCGACCAAATTTCGGTCTTGAAATTCCCGCTACTGCAATTTTTTAATCTTCTGACCATCGTACATTTTTAATTTTCGTCGCATAGGGAAAAAAAATACTTTCAAATGCAATTTGTTTAAAAACTGTATCTTAATTGATTGATGTATTATATTTTCTAAAATAATTTTTAAGCATGATTTTTTAAAAGTTATCTTATCACGTACCTGTTTCAATACATAATAATACTAAACATTTTGCACATACAGCAACAAACATTTTTCAGCATTTGTTTCTGACTATTTTTGCATAACGAAATTAATACTTCTTTTATAAACAAATAAAATAATAATATTAAAACAATCACCAGTCTAACATATTTCTGAAAGACAAATTAACAAAATTAGTACTTCTTTTATAAACAAATAACAGAATAATATTGAAAAAACACAAATCTAACATATTTGTAATCGTACAATTTAAATTTTTAGATCACCAAATACGATTTTTTTTTTCAAATGGAATTTATTTGCAAAGTTCATCTCAGTTTACTGATTGTCTATGGTTTTAAAAACAAACAATTTTAGAGCATAAAATTTTTTTTAATTTATCTATATCGCGCGGAGCTCGATTACGAAAGATTAATCCATTTGCCCTTAAAACAAAATAAAGAGTTCATAATATTCTTATGGCTAATATCTATTTTAAAAAAAACTTCCCTATGAATAAATAAATAAAATAATATAAATGAAACAAATTTAACAGACATGTATAAGCTCTGAAATTATCAGAATATAAAAGGATGCCATAAGTAGAAAAATCTTGGTCAAATAACTCTTAGCATGCGGCTAATAAGAAAATATCGCTTTTGATAAATTTCAAAAATTTATTTGATTGTATAATTCTTATTTTCCATATGAAAAATGCTTTTTTAATGTAAGTGAGCAAATCTAAAAAATGTATTGCATATAAAAAAAATATTAGTTTTCAATTAAAAAAAAAGAATGTTTTCACCTATATTCTTTAACCCGGGAAGCCCGGGTACAATCCCCTAGTGATCTATAATTGCTTGAAGTGTGTTTTCAGCTATGGTATGTATATATATGCCACGTAAAAAAGGTGCTGTTGAGAAAATCGATGCAAGATCAGCTAATAACCGAACTCTGAGCATGAAGTAACTAAATATAGGCAGTCAACGCGTACGAGGTGGTTAAGAAAGGCATTGGATAAAATTAAGTACAGTTTCTCCTAAAAAAATAGTCAGTTGTAGTAGCAAGTCTTTATTTAGCAAATAAATGGCAGTAATAATTAGATGAAAGAGTTCTTGTCGAGACACAGTCAGTTATACAGAACTGGGTATATTCTATATAATCATACAGCAGATTACGTAAATTTAGGCCAGCACACAACTACAAAAAAACTGAATTTATATTAAGCAGCTACACTACGGCATTGACATTCCACTGAAACTGAAGCAGCGGATTTTGAGACAAGGAAAACGAGAAAAAGTTCTATTCTGACCTACTGCAAATTAATTTATTGGTTAGAGCGTAAGAATACAAAAAATGTTCTATTCTGACCAACTGCAAAGTAATTTATTGGTTAGAGCACAGAAATACAAAAATACGCAATGTGATAGGATTGCAGCCAATAGAAGAACCCAATTTGCCGGCCGATTGGCGGAAGGAGAAAAGAAATAAACAGTTCCCAAAAGCGTGCGAATATACCGAAAAATTCTTAAAAAAAAATTTTATCACGAAAAGAATATTCTGAAATCGAATGATTTCATGCTGGAAAAAATATTGTCGTACATCCAAGACGAATTTTGAATAGGGAAATGTAAAAAATAAAAATAAATAAAAGTATGATAAGCATTGTAAATGGAAAAAAGTAAATTAAAAGGAAATAAATTTAATTAAAGGGATAAAGAATTTAGAATAGATTTTAGATAAGTTAAGATTTAAAAATGTATTATATACATATACTGAAACCCATATTCTAAAAATGGCTTCAATAAACTTTTCATTTTTCGTTTTTTTCATTAACTTTTCATTAAACATTTAAAGTATTCGAATACATAACCGTATATGGACCAAAACTGCAAAAAATGACTTTTACTGCATTATTGAAAATGTTTATTTAAATATGTTATTTCATTTTCTAAGAAAAGGAAGTTTCTTAACAATATTCAGTTAATGTTTTAAAGTGTATTATAAAAAGTGCTGAGTGCAAGATTTTTCATTCTTATTATTTTATTGTGCATGGGAAATAGTATGTAATATCTTACACATGTATGATTTGTACAAAAACACACACACACACACAAAAAAAATTATAAATTTTTTCCAAGACATTAATAAGAGTAGATGCATTAAACTTTTAAGGCTTCTATTGCTTTATTTCAAAGAGCAGTATTTTATGATTCCAAATCTGTTTTACTAGAAGACGAGTTATGGCCAATTTAATAAACAGAAAGTAATGAGTCAAATACCGGAAATGAGCAGTAAGGCCAGAAGATGTGGTGCCAGAACAAATGTCTCTATGCATGATTTTCTTACTAATTGACACTTCTAGATTAATTTTACAGATAACAAATCTTTAAATGCGATTTCTGAAAAATCAACTTTTCCGTTATCTCCATGTTCTATAAACTCCATTACATAAAATGTTTTAAACCTATTTCAATGAAACTTTGTCAGAATGCTTACCATATTACTCACTATGTTCTGAACTAGAATCTAATCTCTATGTGATAATGTAATTATTTTATAGGTACTTGAATATAAAAGAGTGTAAATTTTAATTTAAAAAATATGTATTTTCCGACATATTTTCAAATATCTTACGTTAGTTAATTTTGAAGATATTGCAATACTCCTAGCTCGGTGCACAAGTAAGTGTAAAAGTAATATGCAGTACAAAGCAAATTCAAATAAATATCTTTGAATTGAGTGTTCGCTTGTCAGATTTAAGCATGAAATTTTGCTAAAAAATATAGCAACCTCCCCAATATTTAAAATATTATGAAGACATTCCTAGGATTGTATGTTTTTTCATCATTCTGTATTATAATTGAACTGGAAATATCTTTGTTTATGCAATATTGCAAATTAAAAAGAAGCCCTCCTTAGACAGATACCTTAAAATAAGTTTGAGGAGATATGAAAAAGGCGCAAAAAAGATTCCTCGCACGTGCCATATTTACTTTCCATTTTTAACACTTTCCAACAAAGTTGAAAAGTGTTTATGACTTCGGTTTGTCTGTCCGTCTGTCCACGCTCTAACTCTCGGAAATATGCTCGGATCGTTCTGAAATTTTTGCATGTTAGTGAACTCTACCATAGCACGTTCCCTATTGCAAATGAAGTTTGTAGCATGTTTAGTTCATTTACAGGGACAGTCAAAAGTTTTCCGTTACATTACGGCCAATGGGAGAAAATCGTTTCAAATGATTTTTAATGGTGTTACACTCTTTCAAACATAGTAAAATTGATATTCATTTATGAAACCCACTAAAATATGCATTCTGTTGAATATGCGGTGCAAAGAATAGTTATTGTTCATTTACAGGGCTACACAAAAGAATTCCGTTCATAATGGTATAGGGGAAATTGTTTGCGGTGTATTTGAAAAGATTTCAGATACTATATTGTATCCGAATTACTGTATATTAGTAATGATTGCTCGAAAAGCATTCTTAATTATGATATGCGCTTTTTTAGGGTTTCGTTCATCTGACGAAACCCTATTCGTCTCGCTCCTCTGTCTGTCTGTCCGTCTGTCACAGAGCCCGTTCTCAGAAACTATACATATTGGAGATTTGAAATTTTGCATACTTATAGCTGAACACCACACATCATACGAAAAATCATATAATTTTGAAAAAGTGGTACATTTAACCCATTGGGCTCCCACATGTGTATTTTAAACAATTCTTTCTAAGTGAGCCCTAATTAGGTTGGAGGCGTGAAATTTTGCATACTTATAGCTGAATACCACGCATCAAATGACAAACCATAAAAGTTTGAAAAAGTTGTACATTTAACTCTTTGGGCTCCCACATGTGTATTTTAAACAATTCTTTCTAAGTGATTCCCTAATTAGGTTGGAGGCGTGAAATTTGACATACTTATAGCTGAACACCTCACATCAAATGACAAATCATAAAATTTTGAAAAAATAGTACATTTAACCCTTTGCGCTCACACATGCGTATGTTAAGCAATTCTTTCTAACTGAGCACCTTATTAAATTGGAGATTTGAAATTTTGCATACTTATTGCTGAACACCTCGCATCAAATGACAAACCATAAAATTTTGAAAAAGCCGTACATTTAACCCTTTGAGCTCCTACATGTGTATTTTAAACAATTCTTTCTAAGTCAGCCCCTATTTTGGTTGGAGGCGTGAAATTTTGCATACTTACAGCTGAACAATACATATCATACGACAAATCATAAAATTTTGAAAAAAAATCGTACATTTAACCCTTTGGGCTCCCACATGCGTATTTTAAGCAATTCTTTCTAACTGAGCACCTTATTAAATTGGAGATTTGAAATTTTGCATACTTATAGCAGAACACCTGAGGCCAGGCGACAAATAATAAAATCTTGAAAAAGTCTTACGGTTAACCCTTTGAGCTACCACATATGTATTTGAAGCAATTCTTTCTAAGAGAGCCCCTAATTAATTTGGAGACAAGAATTTTTGCATACGTATAGCTGAATACCTCAGACCACATGGCAAATCATAAAATTTTCAAAAAGTCTTATATTATTTACTCCTCTGGGCTCTAATTCTCTATTATTCACTCTCGGCTGTTATCTCTCTGGTGGAACTAACAGATTTTTCAAAAGGATAAAGTATTTTGAAAGGAATATTAAACGAAACCCTCTGTGCGATCTGTGATCACACTTACCTACTTGTTCACTATATTTATGCATACAATAAAGTGCGTATAAATGCTATAGTTCATATAAAGGGCTAAAGAAATGAATTCGTAAAGGCTACTGAGTATGACCATAAATTGCTTAAAGGTGGGTTTAAAGGAGCATTTTTACGCTGAACTGAATTTAGTGTACTAAAAAATATTTGTAGAACTAGGGGGCTCGGCCCCCTACGAGCTACGCTCGTCAACCCCCCGTCCAGACACCGCAGACTCTAAATGCACGCTAATTTGATCGGCTTTAAAAAGATTTCGAAAGATTGAATTATAATTTAAAAAACAGTGGCGATCTCCCTATAAACGAATTTCTATTCATTTCTCTTTGATTGGGGAATTTTAACGCCATATCCGCTGCGGTACTACTTGATTATCCTGTCGACCAATTTCGCCAAATTATATAAATCGCCAAACCACTCGTCAAATTATACAAATTGATATAATTTTTATTTTAAATAACGAAAGAACAAATAAATTCGCACAACATTAATAAAAACACAAATAAAACGTCGAAATAAAAATAACTTGATGACGTATACACGTGTAACAACATTTCAAAATAAGCTAATATAAAAGGAATTAAGTAAAGAGAGTCTTTGTCTCCTGGTATTTTTTAACAAAGTGAAAAGAAAGTTCTTTTAAATGAGACATTTTAAATTAATTCTCAAAATATCAAATAAATGTCTAGCGCAATTTCTAAATTTAAACTTTTTTGCAATATTATTTTGTGTTCATTTTATGTAATAACTATAATGTGACGTAAATATGACGTAATTTCTCCTAAGACTTCTAACGCATGTTAATGAATTTATTATTTTACAATATCCTTTCTCTTTTAAAATTCACGTGTATACTTTTTATGACGTAATTTTTAATATGTTCCTGCTTTTTATACGTAATTATTTAATTCTAATTTGAAAGTTTTTTTCCTGTTTATAATAGTCACGTGTACAAAATTTTTAATTTGAAGCAAACATTATTGCTTGCGCTTTTTATACAGTTGGCAACAGTTTAAATTAGTACAATTTTCTGAAATCTGTAAAAAATATCTCTAGAAATGCTGAAAATTTGAATTTAAAATAGAAATAAAACCTGAAAAAATGAGTCAAAATAAAAAAATTAATGCAATCTGCACTCCGGCAAATTCTAACGCATAAAATGATCTAAAAATGATTACACTGCCATGTATAGTTTTTGCTGCTATAAAACTTTTTTAGTGGAACGATTTTGTCCAACTTTAGCATTAAATAACTCTTAAAATAATTCTTCGATTTGAAAACTGTCTGCATCAGCGTGTTTATGAAACATTTCTGTATAAAACCACCGATTTTCACATTTTTGTATGCATTATTTTTGTTAATATTAACGAAGAAAGGCCTCCGGTCACAAAAAAATCAAAACCGGCGGCGGCGGTGACAGCGGTAGTTACTTTTTTTTAGAATAGAGAGATACAGATAAAATGATATACAGGGCCACGCAAAGAGTTGGATACGTGGCCGTCTACGGGTGATAATTTCTGGAAATGTAATTTCAGTAGTTTTAAGCGTGTTTTAGTTTCTCTCTATTCTAAAAAAAAGTAACTACCGCTGTCACCGCCGCCGCCGCCGCCGCCGCCGCCGCCGGTTTTGAATTTTTTGTGACCGGAGGTCTTTCTTCGTTAATATTAAGAAAAATAATGCATACAAAAATATGAAAATCGGTGGTTTTATACAGAAATGTTTGATAAACATGCTGATGCAGACAGTTTTCAAATCGAAGAATTATTTTAAGAGATATTTAATGCTAAAGTTGGACAAAATCGTTCCACTAAAAAAGTTTTATAGCAGCAAAAACTATACATGGCAGTGTAATCATTTTTAGATCATTTTATGCGTCAGAATTTGCCGGAGTGCAGATTGCATTAATTTTTTTATTTTGACTCATTTTTTCAGGTTTTATTTCTATTTTAAATTCAAATTTTCAGCATTTCTAGAGATATTTTTTACAGATTTCAGAAAATTGTACTAATTTAAACTGTTGCCAACTGTATAAAAAGCGCAAGCAATAATATTTGCTTCAAATTAAAAATTTATTTACACGTGACTATTATAAACAGGAAAAAAACTTTCAAATTAAAATTAAATAATTACGTATAAAAAGCAGGAATTTATTAAAAATTATGTCATAAAAAGTACACACGTGAATTTTAAAAGAGAAAGGATATTGTAAAATAATAAGTTCATTAACATGCGTTAGAAGTCGGAGGAGAAATTACGTCATATTTACGTCACATTATAGTTATTACATAAAATGAACACAAAATAATATTGCAAAAAAGTTTAAATTTAGAAATTGCGCTAGACATTTATTTAATATTTTGAGAGGTTCTTTTCAACTATTTTTGTTAGGAAAGCGCAAATAATATTTCATTTCTAACAAAAGTATCTTCACGTGAATATTTAAAAGAGAAAAAAATAGCTTGGTAAAAATTACGTTAGATTAAAAACGATTAATTTAAAATGTCTCATTTAAAAGAACTTTCTTTTCGCTTTGTTAAAAAATACCAGGAGACAAAGACTCTGTTTACTTAATTCCTTTTATATTAGCTTATTTTGAAATGTTGTTACGCGTATCTACGTCATCAAGTTATTTTTATTCGACGTTTTATTTGTATTTTTATTAATGTTGTACGAATTTATTTGTTCTATTGTTATTTAAAATAAAAAATTATGTCAATTTGTATAATTTGGCGAGTGGTTTGGCGATTTATATAATTTGGCGTAATTGGTCGACGAGATAATCAAGCAGTACCGCAGCGGATTTGGCGTTAAAATTCCCCAATCAAAGACAAATGAATAGAAATTCGTTTATAGGGAGATCGCCACTGCTTTTTACATTATAATTCAATCTTTCGAAATCTTTTTAAAGCCGATCAAATTAGCGTGCATTTAGAGTCTGCGGTGTCTGGGCGGGGGTTGGCGAGCGTAGTTCATAGGGGGCCGAGCCCCCTAGTGAATTAAATTTTAGCTAAACAGTGGCATGTAATAAAGGTAAGTAGGTAAACTACAGGGCTGTACAAAAGTATTCCAGTATGTTTCCATCTATTAGTATAAATTGCTCAAAGATGAATTTCAACCTGTTATGCATTTTCTTGCTAAACTAAATTTTCCCGTTATAGTATATACATCAACATACAGATCGAATACAGGGCCGTTCAAAAGAATTGGAATACATGTTTGGCTATGGGCGGTAACTACTGAAATCAGATTTTTAAATGTTTACTTAGTTATCTTATTTAACTTATTTCCCTACGTAACTAAGTTTCGTTAAAGCTTTCAGGGAGTGTTGGAAAGTGTTTCATAATCTATGCTGTACGCATGATTTTTCTTACTTGTTACTTTTATACAGTGGAAAGAGAGTAATGTAATCAATCATGACATCGAAAATGACAATGAATCTTTACTATATCATTTCATTTAGAAGCTCCCTTAAGGCTGTTTTTCAATGAAAAATGTAACATATTTTCAAAAAGTATTAATTTAAAGTTGAACTCTGATATCAAATAGTAAATCAAGTAAAATATAATTAATATTTTCTAATCAGCAGGTCGTAATTGAGTTGAAATTAAACAAAATTACTTACATTGCGCTTTATATTTCATTTAAAAAAACAGATCAGTATATTTGTCTTTAAGAGCATCAAAAGTTTAGAGGCGGATTGATGTTATCAACAGCAAACTCTACATTATTTCTCTTTCGTTTCTGATTTAACGTCCAAGGTTTTGTCTTTATGGGCTGAGTCGTATACAGGTGCAATGCCAGGACTCACATGCGGCAGTCCTCATATCTAGAGCTGCCTTAGCGATATGAAGCAAACAGGGTCACTGGAGTCGTAAGGTGCAATATTACACACGAAAAAGAAAAAGGAAAGAAAGGGGAAATAATAAAATCAGTTCAGTAGATCACAAAATTAATATTCATTTGGCAAAAGGCTTCATATACTCAGCGCAGAGGTGGTAGTGTCTATCAGTCCTTCCACATGTGCAATCCTGCAAACATCGCATGTCGTTGAGTTTAGTTACATTATAAAGGTTTAAGAATTTAAATTTCAACTTTAGTCCTCGTTCTTCTTGAACTCTCTTAATAGAAAAATTGTCACCAAAGCTGTAAAGCAATTCTGTATGTAGAAAGAACTCCATAAATCATTACGAATCATACCTTTATTGAATGAAGACAGGAACACAACATTTACGTCATGAACAGAGAATTCTACATTCTTTTGCTCTCGTTCCAGTTTTAATCTAAAATGTCTCATCTAATAAGAATACGGTTGTTGCGCTGTCCACACGTCCTATGCATGTGAAACGTCTACACGTCATATGTAGATGCAACGTCAGAACCCACAGTATGTTGAAATTTCTTTACGTCTTCAGGCACCAGCATTTTTGTAAGATGCCTGTATGTATGAGTGCGTTTGTGAATGGACACGGTAGCGTCCTAACGGTACTTTCGACAGTGATCCGTTGTAGCAGGCATCATACAGTTAGGCCCTTGTGGCAAAAATTGTATGGCTTTTTGGACAGAATGGCCAAGCAGACGAGTATCTAAACGATTTGTGACGAAAGGTGACCGATAAATAAAGTTTCTATAGCGAAAACAATTAGGAAATGTGGCGGATGAAAATTGATAAATATTGCTTTTACTGACACGAAGTCTGATTTTAGGATTCAAATGCTGTAAAGGAACGAACATCGATTTTTTTAAGAAGTGAAATGAATAATAATGAAAAAATCCTCTAAAATCATTTCCGAAAGTTGTGTTTCAAAAAGATTTCTTTAGAAATATTTTTTCTAAAAATTTTAGTATTAGTAAATAAGTGGCGTCTAACATGCAGGTTTAAAATATTTTCAAAAATTTGAATTTTAAAAGAGTGAACAATCGGGAGAATTCTTTTAACTAAATGTTTCACGACGATGAATATTCAACTATGTTTCTGTAAAGTTATTCGAACAAAGATTACTTTCAGGACGTAAATATCCGCTAAAATCTAATTTGTTTTAGAGATAGAACAAGGGATGTTTTAAAACTGCCTTGTCAATACTATTTGTTTGAAGCTGATGTTACAAGAAACTTGAAAATGAATATGGTGATAACTATTAACACGTAAACATTCAACAAGCTCTTTTTTTTTAATCGAGTTTTTAAGAGGTTGAATGTGCAGTGAACCTTTTCCAGTCGCGATGTTTCTTAAAGTATCAGATCTAGAAAAAGGAAATTCTATATAGATGTTACCTTTAACGTGGAGACATTCTCTATGATTAGTTTTAGAAAATTCAAATTTTTAAATGAGTCAAGTGTAACTAAATGTATTTGTTTTATAATTACGATCCTATTTTTCCTGACAAACTAAAAGTCGGCAAGATACTTACTTCTCTATAGGGTTATAAGTTGCTATGCATTTAGGAATACCCATAAAGTGCCTACATATCGCTCACTTGAAGGAAAAGTGACACATCTCGCAAAAATTCATTTTGCGTTTTATTGCACTAATAGGTGTATCATAAGTGTGTTTTGCTACATAAACTGTTTAATAAGTGTAGTTATACGGAAAATCCATTTATTACTGTATATGTCCATTTGTGACAACAGAAGAGGGGTGGATTGTGTAGGGAGGTAAAATTACTCAACACTCCAAACCTCATCATACGTCTTCATTCTCAACGGTTTTATACTTCTATGCACGTTTTTAGGTGCGTTCGTAATTATATAAATACGTAGCACCTATAGTCGTCGTTCAGTCCGTTCGTCTGTCTGTCCGCATATAACAGAGCAAAAACTACCCAACCGAATGGTCTGAAATTTTTAATGTATGATTGTTGCAAAATTTTGTCGAGCCATTTCAAATTTTATGAAAATCGGATGCATAGTTTAATTACAGGGACAGTCAAAAGTTTTTCTTTACATTACGGCCAATGGGAAAAATTATTGCCAATGCATTTTAATGATGTTACAGCCTTCCGAATGGTCTGAAATTTTAAATATATAATTGTTTCAATTTTAGGAAAATCGGATGTATAGTTTAATTACAGGGACAGTCAAAAGTTTTCCGTTACATTACGGGGAATGGGGAAAAAAATATTGCAAGTGCATTTTAATGATGTTACAGACTATGCACTTATGAAGCTAAAAAATATATACATTCAGTACAATATGGGGTGCAAAAATAATTATAAAACTAGTTATAGTACGAACGCACCTCATTTGCCACGTTTGACGAGCAATTTCCAACTTGTTATTCCTGTATGCATAGCTAAGTGCTGTAATTTCACCTTAAAGTAAAATCATGCAAATTTTATTTTGCCTCTCCTGTGAAATTTACCTTTGTCGAGATGTGTCACTTTTCTTACGGGTGAGCGATATAAGCACTGTTCTTTTATTGATGTTATGATAAATTAATCGTATTTTTATACTAATGGTTCTTATATAGGTTTTTAATGATATTACATCGCATAAACATATGAAGAAATTCTGGATGATCATCAAAGATTGCCTGCTAAAGGCATTAATGCTTTTATTAACAATAATCATTTAACAATAATCTTTTATTAACAATAAATCGAAAAATTTTCAGTAAAAATACCAGAAAACTCTTACTTTAAATCGAAAATAATCTGGGTGGTAAAATATTAAAAAATGACTAATTTTAAGAGGATTTTGAATACATTTACATAATGATATGTGAGCATCAGTGGGCCAGGCCTATCAGGCCTTAGTCAGGGCGATTTTATAAGGCCACGGTAATGTTTTCTAAATGAAAGAATAATATTTATAACTTATAGAGTTCTGAAAAAATATTGTACAGTATTTATATTATAAGAAAATTCGAAAAACAAAAATAAATATATAAAAGCCTGTACCACACGTTGCTTTAAAATTAAAATTCGTACAATACTAACTTAGTAGTAAACAATTATACTGAGATGTACAGCTGATTAATTACCATATACAGTTTAATGCTCAATTAACGGATTTAAAATATTTAATAACATATGATTTTTACCTACAAATTTATTGGATGATCTAACTTAAATTAACTTAATAAATTGCAGTTCTTAGTGCAGTTTAAAAAACTATTCAAAAGTCTAATAAACATTACTCATAAAAATGGTATAAATGCTTCAAAAGAATGTGTCAATGAACTTTTAATGACTTTTCTTCTACAATGAATGTCGCATAAATACGCTTTTTATTTTTACAATTGTAACTAATTGTTTTCTGATTTTCCATAATAAAAAAAAATCAATCATAATAATTACGACAAAATTTACCTCATGAATGAAAGACAATTTTTTACTTCCTTAAAGAAAATTATTTTGGTTGATTTATAAGAAAATTACGCATAATCATTACGCTTTTTGTTAGAATTATAATTGGGTGTTGAAAAAATTTCTTAGATAATAATTTTTTATTTTATTTGGTAATTATTCAATTTGTTAATTACTTTTACATAAGTTTGGTTTTTTATTCTTCTTAAAATACACAGGATTAATAATTCATTAAAAGTAAATACTATCACTTTTAAATTTACTTCTTTACATTGCTGTGTATATCATATGTTAGCGTTTTAAACATATGCTAGATGGAACCTGTCAAAACTTGATACAATTCTGCCTTGCAGCAATTACAAATGAATTTAACATTAGACTTTCCAAACTTAGAAGCTTTGTAATTCCTAAATTAGTTGATTCAATGACCCCTCTATTTTGCATCCTAATGTAAAATTTACCAAAGAAGCTAAATATGATGTCAAGAGTACGTGTTCGTGTAATTTCAGAGTTTGGAACAATCTTTATAGGAAGATGACACTCAGAGCTTAGTTTTAAAACATAAATTAAAAGTACATATAATTGCCAACCAAACAGCTATTTCTATTTTTTTTTTCTGTTGCAATTTTCAGATTTAAATGAGCTATCTTTTATTTCTTTTGTGGACTTCATGTATTTATTAAAAGCTTTGAAAAATAAAATAGCGTGTTATTTTCTTATATTTTTCCTTCTTCTTCCTATTTTATTTAAAATTAGATTATGCATGAATTTTTCTTCTCCTCTTTTTACTCTTCCCGTATTAAGAGAATATAATGGTTATTCAGGATGTAGAGAAGATCAAAAATACATAAACGAAACATAAAATATAAAAATAAAAATATCAATACACGTTAATCTTTTTCTTACAGAAGATGTAATTTTTTGTACGTGATCTAACATCTATTTTGACACATTTTATGACAGGTGAGACAGGGATATTAAAGTACCGTAAGGTACTTTATTCGCAAGGATTATCATCATACAATTTTCTGTAAGAATGGGATAAAAAACAGATGTTGTGTAACATATCATAAACAAACTATGGCAAATACTAAATATACAGAATTTTTTTTACGTTGTATCGGGTTTCCGATTATAAGTATTTAAAAAAGAACTTTTAATTAATCTACTCATTGTTCATTTAAAATACAATTTTCAATAATTCACACACTAATAATTAAAGGATTATACAAATGCAAGAAAATATAAAAAGAAAAAATGTACAAAATGTAACTAAAATTCAAAATTTAAAGTTTGCTTAAAAAATTTACTTACTATACGTATTGTAAATCAAAAATATGTCCGTGAATAAGACTGACGTCATATTGACTGTGGCAACACCTGACCAATAAATTTTGCTTTTACAGCATTTTTTTAACTTCTAAACATCGAACAATTTCAGTTTCTGCACCGACGAAACAGAAAAAAAGAAATGATTTTTCAAATGCGATTTGTATGAAAATTATCTGAATTTACTGATTTTTTATGATTTTAAAAGTATTTTTCAAGCATAATTAAAAGAAAAATCTATCTCTGTTGCGTGCAGATCGATTAAGAAAAATTAATCCGTTTGCACTTAATGCAATATAAATAATAAAAACTTGGATTTACGTTGTAAAATTTAATGATTAAAAACACTTACGATACTCATCAGCTTACAACATATATAAAAACTATATTAAATACACATTAAACATACACTGTAAAAAAAAAAAAAAAAAAAAACGGACTACAAAACACCCAACGTTTCAGACTCTCTCTAATAAGCCATCTTCAGGGGGAGGGGGGGGGGGTTAGGTTCTTGACATCTACGGAGCTAAGTTACGTGTACACTGTACAAAAAAAAAAAAAAAAAAAAAAAAAAAAGGAGATTCTACTAGCAATCTAGACACCAGAAATAGTACTGGCGTCTAGATTGCTAGTAGAATCTCCGTTTTTTTTTTACAGTGTACACGTAACTTAGCTCCGTAGAGGTCAAGAGCCTGAACCCCCCCTCCCCCTGAGGATGGCTTATTAGAGAGAGTCTGAAACGTTGGGTGTATTTTTAATGTGTATTTAATATAGTTTTTATATATGTTGTACGTTGATGAGTATCGTAAGGATTTTTAATCACAATATAAATAGTTCAGCATTTGTTTCCAGCTAATATTTGAAATTTAAACGCCTCCAATAAATAAATAAATAAATGTAAGTAAATTAAAAGTTTAACAGACATGTAATCGAACTACGTTCTTAAAGCACTGACCTTATGAGAATCGATAAGGCAGCTGTAAGTAGCGAAATCTTTGTCAATTTATTCCGCTTTTAACGCCTAGCATGCGGTTAATACGAAAGTATTGCTTTTAATAATTTTGAAAACTCTATTTGAATGCATTATTAACTCTTTCTGCATAAAAATTCTTTTTGATAGCGTTAGTCTGCAATCTGAAAAATATATTAAATGTAAAAATTACATTAGACTTTCAATTAAAAATCTAGTCGGATGTGCCAATCTAAAACTTAAATTAAAAATTAAATGACAATCTATGCCCATTATGAGGATATTAAAGGTATAGGTTTGGTGAATTGTGTGCATTTGAAAAAGGAGATATAAGCATCTCATTTTTTCAAACAAATCACTGAATTTTGGCACCCATATGTCTGTTTAAATTTGTCATTGAAAATTTGTTAACAAAGTTCATATGCTTAATTAATTGTGATGTGCCAAAACCCTTTTTTCAATTAGTACCATAAGAAATATTCTGCGTGTGGCTTAAATATTTAATGCGTGCTAAACAAAAGTAAGAACAAACTATAAAAAAAATAAAAAAATGTAATTTTACAGATATAAAGTTAGTGAAATGTGTATGCTTACTAAAATTTTATCTGTGCAATGTACAAAAAAAGATGTAAATCTACAAACATCTGTAGCTTTACAAAAGAATTTAGTAAAATTACAGTAATCTAATTAAAATTTTATCTGTAACCCGGGTTGCAGTTACATAAAAAGTTTTAGGCATCACAGTTTCCTAAATAGTTATTAGTAACCTTACAGTTTTTTTTTAAGTGCAAAAGTGTATCTATTACATGAACCTTTGTTGTTGCCGTTACATAAAAAATTCTAGGAATCCCAGTTTCCTAGAAAAAATTAAGTAACTTTACAGTTTTTTTTTTTACTGTGCACCTGCAAGAACATCATTTGTAAATGCATAAAACACCTAATATGCAACATCAAGAGGTTATTAAAATACAGCTGAAATTTCCAAGCCGCACTGTAACAAAAAGACAAAAGTTTCTTAATCTGGGAAAATATAATCCAGGGCGCGCTTTCTCAAAAACTAATTTATTTTTTAAATCGATTTTTTGGGGGGTTGCCGGGTGAAATTTTGGTGGGAAGTTACAAATTCGGATTCAGCGACCCAAAAAACATAAAGTGAGTCGAAATCCAGAACTAGTATTAATTTTTTCCAGGTAAAATCCCCTATTGCCTGGACTTCATAACTTAGTGCACGTAGCGCCGCAGTGCATGTTCAGAGGCAGCCCTCCCCTCCCCGTTCATCCTACGTCATTATGTCATATATCCTATTTGTTGCAAATTTTGTCTAGTTTCTGAATTTCGTAATGCTTTTCCCTTAAAACAATAAGAAATTTAACTTAAAAACAACTATTTTGGGGGTTTTTGGGTGGGGGGCGGGATTTTGAGGGGAAGTTAAAAATTCGGATTCAGCGATCCAAAAAACTTAAAGTAAACCTTATAGAGAAAGTTCGGAGGGCGAATGTAAACATGTGAGTGGTTAAGTGGAGTTGCGCAACTTAGTTCACGCAGCACCGCGCGCATGTTCCGAGGCAGATCCCCCCTTCCCCTTCGTCCTAAGTCATAATGTCATACATCTAATTTGTTGCAAATTTTGTCTACTTTCTGAATTTCTAGATACTTTTCCCCTAAAACAATAAATTTTTTTTTAAATAAAAACTATTTTTGGGGGCTTTTTACCAAAATTTGGGGCGGGGGGGGGGGTTGTCGAGGGAAATTTTGGTGGGAAGTTAAAAATTCGGATTCAGCGACCCAAAAAACATATAGTAAGCCTTTTTCCAGAACCACCATGAATTTTGCTAGGTAGAGTCCCTATACGGTCTCTATTGCCTGGACTAGTATCCGGAATGATCGTTTAAGGGGACCGAGAGAGCAAAATTCAACCAATAAATCGATTTTTACTTTTTATAACATTCAATAGTTTAAACTTTTATCTTTCCAATGATCTGTCACACATGTTTATATACAAAGAAATACAGTGGTGGTCAAAATTATAAGGACAAGGCAAAAATTGCCAAATCTTGGCTACATTTCGCCGGAAACCTATGGAAATTTAATGGATGGAAACTAAAAGAAAAATGAAGAATATTTTTATAAGTTTTTATGGAAATATGTGTAAAATTTATATTCATAAAATGTATTATGGATTTATACAGCCATCTGATATGGACAAAATTATAAGAACAACTGTATTTGTGTGTTCTAAAAAGTAAAATTTGCATGTTTTTTGCTCTGCACACGGAACTCAGCGACGATATAAATGCGTAGTAAGCGTTTGGGATCGTCATATTCCGTTTTTCAGTCATGCCGCTGGGTACAAAGCTTTCGGACTTTGAGAAAGGGAAAGTGGATGCATTTAAAATTTCAGGACTTTCTGTACGCCAAATTGTGACAAAGCTTAATAGATCAAGAACGGTTATTTACAATTATCTTAAAAATCCCGGTATATATGGACGGCAAAGACATACAGGTAGGCCATCTTCTGTTTCCGTAAGGGAGAAAAGAATGATAATAAGGCGAGCTTGCTCCAAAAAACAAATGTCAACAGAAATAAAACGTGAATTAAACTTAGAATCAGTGCTCGAACTGTTCGACGTGTTTTACAAAAAGAAAAAAAAAAGGTTCGCTATGGTAAACATATGTCACAACCGCCTCTTACAAAAGCTCATAAGAGACTGAGGATGGACTTTGCCAAAAAATGCATTACTATGCAAAAAAAGTGGGATGATGTTGTCTTTTCAGATGAGAAAAAGTTTAATTTGGATGGATCAGATGGTTTTCGCTACTTCTGGTATGATATCCGTAGAGAAAAAGAAATTTTCTCAAAGCGTGCATTTGGATGCGGCTGAGTAATGGTCTGGGGAGGTTTTCACAACTGGTGGAATTACTCCAATAGTTTTTGTGCAGGGTAGAATGAATTCTGAGAGTTATGTTGATGTATTGGGCGATAATCTTTTACCGGAAGCACCGTTAATAACGAGTAGAGACTATTTTTTTCCCGCAGGACAATGCCTCAGTACATGTTTCCCAAACTTCAAAATCGTGGTTTGATGCTAATTTCGTGAAACTACTTCATTGGCCGCCCAGAAGCCCTGATCTGAATCCAATGGAAAATCTGTGAGGTATTCTGGCACACGAAGTATACAAAAATGGTATACAATATGAAAACAAGCAAGAGCTCATTTCCTCCATCGAAAAAGCCTGGTCAAAAATTTCCAAGAACGTTCTTAAGGAACTGTCAAACTCCATGACGTCAAGACTGATCAAAGTGATTGAGAATAAGTGAGAGATTATTAATTATTAGTGTGTTTCAGGCAAAACCATTCATTGTCCTTATAATTTTGTCCAATTTTTACAATGGCATATTTTGTTAATTATGGCAAAACATTCATATTTTGCATTTTCCAACGTTTTGCATTCTACAATGATTTCTAGCATAAAAAAGCATTTTATGTATAAATTTCACTTTATTTACTTCAGAAATAATTTTTTTCTGTGCAATTTTCAATTGTTCTTATAATTCTGACCACCACTGTAGGTGTTGAAATTATTCATTATTTCTAAGAGTACTTTACATCTTAATGGCCATTTAAATCTTTAATTGACTTTATCTCAAAACTTGGATTTTTCATGTTTATGTTCCTTTCTTTCAATATCTATTAAACTTAAGAACTTACATATTTTTTTTTTTACTTATATTATGTTATATTGTATACTTTAACGCATGGATTTAATGATTTGTTGAGAATTATTTATTTTAGGCAGTGAAATCTTACCAAAAATGCTAATTTAAAAATGACTTTCAATAAATAATTAATAATTAATTTTGAGTTTCACTTAGAAAGAAAATGGTCTGTTAAAATACGTAAATAATGTTATTCTAACTACTCCAAAAAATCTAGACCTGTATCTTTCACCATTTCTGAGGAAAACGTACATAAAGTTGTTGAATTTAACATGGCGGAGATAGGGCTTTCCCGGTTTCCTTAAGGGATCTCAGGACACTTTAAATTGGAAAAAATGAAAAAAAAAAAAAAAGAAGAAGATTTTCAACATTTAATATCTTAAAATATATCTAATTTTAAGACACAATTTTTATTGAAATGAAAGATATAGGTATGTTCTTTCATTTCATGTATTTAAAAAATTGCAAGATGCAGAATTAGCATTTACAGGGAACCCTAAACTGCCAGACATCTGACGAGCAGAAAATTGATATAACAGATTACGCGCAGGATTACAAAATACATTTTGCAACTAAAATAAAAATTTTGTTGCTTATACTTTAGATTGTAATAATTACCCTGAACCTAAATGAATTTGTATTTAAAGCATTTTTATATTTTTAATACAAAGTTGTATTTAGGTAATGCAAAATTTAGAAAATTTGATCAGTATAATCATCTAAAAAATAGTTTTTTGAACAATAAAAAGGAAATTTTAAGTTCAGTTTATACAGACTAACATGAAACATATATTTTAACAATTTCATGAAAAAAATATTCTGAAGTTTTTGAGGTATTATTCGCGTTATGCCCAAAAACGTCATTTGGAGAAAAATGACTTCAAAGTTTCGGAAACTTCGCTTCAGCTATTGAGAGCATATAATTCTAAAAGCCATAACTTCTGTTCTAATTGGAATTTCTAGGAAATAATTTTATCAAAATGTTCAGAAAAGATAAGATTTTAACATCTAAAAAAAATTCATATTTCGAAAATTTTAAAGGTTTAAGAGTGGAGACCCCTTAAATTTGGCGGGGAGGTAGAAAATAGCAAAAGAAGAAAATTTCACATAGGAAAGTATGGGCAAAAACGAGCACATGACGTTGTAGAGGGCACTGTGATATAATTAGAGCAGAGCTATAAAAACGCAGGGTTTAAGGTCCTTTGGTGTGGCGTTAAGTATAAAGTACATCTATGAAACAGTTCAATTGAAAATAACAGTTCATTTATTAATTCAGCTTGAATTTTAAAACTTAAATGATAAAGACATATACATGCACCTCCAGCTTTTCGTGGGAACTTTGTTATATTGACATATTATAACTGTAACAAGGAGTAAGTTTAAACTCCGATTCCACTGTCCTTCCATTACATCACTTCACACCACACTCCATGGAGCTGTTTCACACGAGATATACTTACTCAGTACAGCAAACTGGAATAAAAATATGCATACAGTTGCAGTTAAAAGAGAGTACCTTTACGACAGAAATGGAGAAAGAAAAACCAGTTCGGAACAATATAACTTCCGAACAAACCACACGACAAATTGAGGAGGACAAGACTTTGTCCAGATTTCCAACACACTGTGTATCTGCAATTTCTGCTGGCGCGCAGAGATCTCTGACAAGTCCAGACGGTCGTCATTAGACAAGGTGACCTTGCATAAGTCTCATGAATCATTACAGGTTAAATGGGTATGCAGACATATGCGTCTAACTTACGGTGCGACAGGGGATAGCCGTCGGAGAGTTGCGAAAATGTATGCAGAACGCTACTCCAACTTGCGCAAACCTCAGGATCAAATGTTTGCACGTATATTCCTCAACATCTGAGCAAAACTGGATCGGTTACCAGTATCTGTCATGATAGAGGAGGCAATTCATCGATTACGGAGAGTTCCAATCGAGATAGCTATCTTACAGAGTTCTGCAGACATTTGCGCAGCTCTCCGACCACTTTCCTCTATCGCACCGTAAATTAGATGCATATCTGCATATTAATTTAATATAAAATGACTTATGTTACTTCTGCAACGTCACCTTGTCGAATGACGAGCGGCTGCGCTTGTCAGAGAGTTTTGTGCGTGAGCAGAAATTGTAGATTCACAGTGCCGTTTGCAACTTCATGCGTTCATTTGCGCCAATAGTTTCCCCATGGGAAATTGTCTTCTTTTGCTATTTTCTACCCCCCTCCTCCCCAACCAAATTTGAACGATCATCCCTGATACAACTTGTATAACCACGAACGAAAATATACAACAGCAACTTCTTGTAACTTATCTTTGATTCCGAAAATCTTTCTTTATCTTTAGGAACCTCATAAAGTTATATACAGTAAAGTCCCGATTATCCGAGTTAATATGGTCCAACTCGGCTTATCCGTGGAAAACTTAATAATTATATCATATAAATTTTCACTTAATTTATTCATTTTTATGGTACTAGTAACATTTCTTTGAGTACATTTCCGTTACTTTTAAGAAAAACGGAGAATAAAATTGATTACTTGAAACACAACTAGACAACCACAAATTACCATACAATCCATGGTTGGAACGTAAGCTGTAAATCGCTTGAGAGCGCCTCCCAGCGACCGCAATAAAAAGGCTGTTCGCCGCTGCTGTCTTCATTCATTCTGTGGATCATCGATGAGATGGATGTGTACTCAAATGAGGAGAAGGCCGAGATGCATTACATGTACGGAGCGGCAGACGGTAATGCAAGGAAAGCCCAAAGGTTGTACCAATCAACTGGCCAGACCACTCACCCGATTTGTCATGTCAGGACTTTTTCTTCTGCGGCCACATGAAGAGCCTCATCTACGATCATGGTCCCATAGATTCCGTCGAAGACCTTGTTGCCTGGATATCCGTAGTTGCTGACACCATACGAGAGATGCCTGGAGTTTTTGCCAATGTACGGCAGTCACTCCGTCGACGGTGTGTAAAGCCTGCGTTACTGTTGGACTTGGTGGCGCAATTTTGAGCAGTTGCTGTGATGGGGGACGTACGTGTTGTTTACTTTCATTTTGTTGAATAAATTTTTTTCATTCCATCGCTGTCTATCTTCTTTCTTTTCATTTTGTGCCACAGTATGTTTTGCGCTCTAGCTTTTTACGGCTTGCGTTCCGACTATGGATTGTATGATGATTTGTGTTTGTCTAGTTACTTTTTATCACCCCCTAACGTATGCACCATGAGTTTAGGGACACCCTGTATTTCTCAAGATTAAGAATTATTTGTATTTTATACAGTGTAGCATACATCATATAAATCGTGATACATCTTATTTTGTGAATGTATTGTATTATTTTCACCGGAATGCGAATCCTTTTTTTCTCTAATTAAGTATTGCGTTAATTAGAAATTTATCTTTTAACAGGTTTTACTATATATTTAATGTAGTTAGCAATGAAAATAATAAGGAATATAGGCATAAAGAAAGTTGGCAGAAAGAGACAGGCCTACTATATTGTCACACAACATATTAAGAAAATTACCGAAAAGACCAAATGATGTTTAAAGAAATTATATGACATCTGGCACAGAAGGAGATTTTATTGGGTATCGTTTAGTTTTAATTATATTGTTATGAAAAGGATATTTTCAATGAGGAATTTTGAAAGAAAAACGACCAGAATATTCTTATTCACATAAGAAAAACCCCGTAAATCTTACTTGTTAATCACCGAACAAGGAAAAAAAGCGTAGTATATTGTCGCACAACATAGTAAGAAAATTACTGAAAAGGCCAAACGATTTTTTGAGAAATGGTATGAAAAAATTATATGATATCTGACATAGGCAGGGGATTTTATTAGGTATCATTAGGTATTAATCATATTGTTACGAGCGGGATATTTTCAATGAGGAATTTTGAAAAGAAAGCGACCAGAATTTTCTTATACTAATAAGAAAAACCTTGTCAAATCATGCCGGTAAATCACCGCCTCCCTTGTCTTGCCGCACTGGGACCGAATTTGAAACCTCACGAAAAGTGGAAAAAAAAACTACAAATAATTCAAGAAAGAGCATTTCTGTTCTCTATTTCTCTGTCTCATTTATGATCTTTTAGTCAATAAATTTAAATGAAGAAAAAAAAAAACTCACAAACAAAAATATCGTTTTTCATAAATACAATCTTACAGTTTAAAATCTATATAATAAAGAAAAACAGGTCCGTGAGTAACACAAATGGCCGTCAAAAAATGGTTGTAATTTGCTTTTGGAAAACAAAATTATGGCCACTTTTTTCCCCATTCTGACCAGAAAATCAGAGTTCTAACTTTTTACAGCTGCTCTTTCATCTTCACCTAACACTTCATTTATAATGGCTATTTCGTAATAATAGAATCCACCAGTCCATTAGAAGAAAATGATCCATTCCAAAGGTATAAGTTCGATTGAAAAAACTATTTAATAGTTTTAGCAGAAAGAAGAGGCTTCACCTACAATTTTCAAGAGACTAATAGAATCCCATAGCTGCCATTTTTACGGTTTTGTTACATCTAAAATTTATTAAAAATTTTTGCCATATTTAATTGTTGACAATTATTAAGTTTCGACGATTTAATTACGCAAAATTTACTGGTAAGTTTTTGCGGTAAGAAAGAAAATCTTAGAAATTGGTAACTATGCAGTAGAGTAATACTGCAGCAAAACCTGCCACAAAATTGACATTCAGCAAACAAAAAACTATCAAATAAACAATTTCATTCCCCGTTTGTCTTAAAAGTAATGGAAATGTACATCAAACAAATATTACTAATACAATAAAAATTAATGAAGTAAGTGAAAATTTATATTTCGTCCCCTTATTGGTGATGATTTGTGTAAATCCGGTTTGTCCGAGTTTTTTGCTTATCCGAGGTGAGCTTGGTCCATATTAACTAGGATAATCAAGCCTCTACTGTATTGATATTTTTTATATAAAAATGCTTCTTGGTATTGTTAGGGGGCAATCTAAAATTATATATTAAATGTAAAATATCTTTTAAAGTTTTCAATATAAAAAAAATCCCTGCCGGCTCGGGCCTACAGGCGGAGGTAGATTTCGAAGTTAAATACTAAATTCACTAACAAAAATTAAAACAAGATTAGACATAAACCCAGTTCCTTCACTAAGAATGTGCTCTAGAGAGGTAGACATTTTGAGAAAATTCTAATATACACGAATACACACACGCATGTATATGGAATAGGTTTAAAAATGGCTAAAGCAAATTTAGAGAACCTCAAAGTGTTAAAATATGTTAATATTTCCATAGTCGGGTTTTTATCATGTTTTAATACGTTTCTTCAAACTCACATGGCGTTACATATTCGCCTGCTGAGGTCCTATATATTTTTAATATGACGCAATATTTTGTTTTTATTTTAATTCGTCAAACTATTTATTTTATTTTGAGTTTTCATGCTGAAATCTTGCTCTTGAAAACTTATGACGCAATATTCAATTTGTTTTCAATTCGTCAAACTGTTTATTTAATTCAATTTTTCACGTGAAATTCTTGCAATAGAGGAGCAATTGTTGTGGTGAGAATTTTATTGCTTTTTTTTTTAATTGTTGGCAATCGCTATAACGAAAAATATTTATTTTTTCCTGCCATTGTTGTGTAAGAGCTGGTTTTATCAGAATCATGTTAAGACGGTATTCAAAATTTTGAACCCTTCCCATTTCCATTCACTTGGACCGATTTTGCCCATTTTCAATCCCGCCGAGATATTAGCCATCTCAAAGTTGTTGGCGAGTTTGAAGACGATCAGTTCATCATTGCAACTTTTATCGTGCGGACAAAATTTAGTACATACATACATACATATATATATATATATATATATATATATATATATATATATATATATATATATAAACTTTTTAGGTGGGGGTGGTTTTGAGTTTCTGGGGTCCTATAATGAAAAGTTATGAAGGAATTTTTCAAAAGTCGCACCATGGTAACGACTGCAATAGGTAGTATTTCTTACGAAATCTACCTAAAAATATTTATGGTTTTCACCTATGGTCTGTAACCAAGAAGGCCCGGAGTGTATTCCCTAGTATTTATAAAGTTATTTTTTTATAATAACTAGGGGGCTCGGCCCCCTACGAGCTACGCTCGCCAACCCCCCGTTCAGACACTGCAGTCTCTAAAAGCACGCTAATTTGATCGGCTTTAATTGAATTTTTTTGGAAGATTGAATTATAATTAAAAAAACAAAGGCGATCTCCCTATAAACGGGTTTCTATTCATTTCTCTTTGATTGGGGAATTTTACGGAAAAATCAGCTGCTGTTAAAAGATACAATGGCATTTCAAAATCATCTAATATAAAATGAATTAAGTAAACAGAGTCTTTGTCTCCCGGTATTTTTTAACAAAGCGAAAAGAAAGTCCTTTTAAATAAAACATTTTAAATATATCGTTTTTAATCTGACGTAATTTTCACCAAACTTTTCTTTCCCTTTTTAATATTCACGTGAAAATGCTTTTATTAGAAATGAAATATTATTTGCGCTGTCCAAAACAAAAAAATAGTTGAAAAGCTCATCTCAAAATATCAAGTAAATGTCTCGCGCTATTTTAAAATTTAAACTACTATTTTGCAATATTATTTTTTGTTCATTTTACGTAATAAGTGTAATGTGACGTAAATGTGATGTAATTTCTCCTATTTAAGACTTCTAACGCATGTTAATGAATTTATTACTTTACAATATCCTTTCTCTGTTAAAATTCACGTGTAATTATAGATGAAGTAATTTTCAATAAGTTCCTGCTTTTTATACGTAATTATTTAATTCTAATTTGAAAGTTTTTCTTTTCTGTTTATAATAGTCACGTGTAAATAAATTTTTAATTTGAAGCAAACATTATTGTTTTCGTTGTTTATACAGTTTGGCAACAGGTTAAATTAGTACAAGTTTCTGAAATAAGTAAAAAATATCTCTCGAAATGCTGAAAATTTGAATTTAAAATAGAAATGAAACCTCGAAAAATGAGTCAAATTAAAAAAATAAAATAATTCTGCACACCGGGAAATTATAACGTATAAAATGATCTAAAAATTATTAAATTCCGATGTATAGTTTTTGCTCCTATAAAACTTTTTTAATGGAACGATTTTGTCCAACTTTAGCATTAAATAACTCTTAAAATAATTCTTCGATTTGAAAACTGTCTGCATCAGCGTGTTTATCAAACATTTCTGTATAATACTACCAATTTTCATATTTTTGTATGCATTATTTTTCTTAATATTAACGAAGAAAGACCTCCGGTCACAAAAAATTCAAAACCGGCGGCGGCGGCGGCGGCGGTGACAGCGGTAGTTACTTTTTTTTAGAATAGAGAGATAATCTCTCTATTCTTTAGAATTTGCCGGAGTGCAGATTGCATTAATTTTTTTATTTTGACTCATTTTTTGAGGTTTTATTTCTATTTTTAATTCAAATTTTCAGCATTTCTTGAGATATTTTTTACAGATTTTAGAAACTGATATTAATTTAAACTGTTGCCAACTGTATAAACAGCGGAAACAATAATGTTTGCTCAAAAAAAAATAAAAAATATTTATACGTGTAATAAATTAAAAATTTATTTACACGTGACTATTATAAACAGAAAAAAACATTGGAATTAGAATTAAATAATTATGTACAAAAAGCAGGAACTTATTAAAAGTTACGTCATAAAACTATAATTACACGTGAATTTTAAGAGAGAAAGGACTTTGTAAAATAATAAATTTATTAACATGCATTAGAAGTCTTAAATAGGAGAAATTACGTCATATTTACGTCACATTACAGTTATTACATAAAACGAACACAAAATAATATTGCAAAACGGTTTAAATTTAGAAATTGCGATAGACATTTATTTGATATTTTGAGCGGACACTTTTCAACTATTTTTCTTAGGAAAGCGCAAATAATATTTCATTTCTAACACAAGCATTTTCACGTCAATATTAAAAATAGAAAGAATAATTTGGTCAAAATTACGTCAGATTAAAAACGATTAATTTAAAATGTCTCATTTAAAAGAACTTTCCTTTCGCTTTGTTAAAAAATACCGGGAGACAAAGATTCTGTTTACTTAATTCCTTTTATACTAGCTTATTTTGAAATGTTGTTACACATGTCTACGTCATCAAGTTATTTTTATTTCGACGTTTTATTTGTATTTTTATTAATGTTGTACTAATTTATTTGTTCTTTCGTTATTTAAAATAAAAATTATGTCAATTTGTATAATTTGGCGAGTGGTTTGGCGATTTATACAATTTGGCGAAATTAGTCGACGGGATAATCAAGTAGTACCGCAGCGGATTTGGCGTTAAAATTTCCCCAATCAAAAAGAAATGAATAGAAATCCGTTTATAGGGCGATCGCCACTGTTTTTTAAATTATAATTCAATCTTTCGAAATCTTTTTAAAGCCGATCACATTAGCGTGCATTTAGAGTCTGCGGTGTGTGGACGGGGGTTGGCGAGCGTAGCTCGTAGGGGGGCGAGCCCCCTAGTTTAAAAAAAAAAAATCATTTCACATGACAACTGTATTCCATTAGTTTTAATAGGAAAATTTTGATGTTTCTCGGGTAATTGCTATTTGGAAATAATACCAGATATTTCGTCATAAATCTTTATTTTATCACCGTAACCATATGCTATTTGAGTATTTAACTTTCATCATTTAACTACACCATATTCTTAAATTAGTTCGGAATTTCAAAATTTATATCAAAGACCTAAAGTTAAATAAGAAATTCTCTCTCCCTGTTTAATTAACATTCACGATAAAAGCTATTTGCAGTGCGTGTAGTTATTATCATTCTGAAGTAATTATTAATTTACTAATTCTCAGAATTTCGTTTTATATAATCCGATTTAAAAGATGTCAGGTATGTAAAGTATAAACGGAGAGAATATCTTTAATACCCGCATTTCAACAGAGATTATTTCTCCCTGTTTTAATTCCGATTAATAAATAAAAAAAAATAACTTTTAAAAGGTAATTAGCTGAAAGGATAAGCTTATTTTTCAACCCAATTTACAATGCAAAAAAGAAATTTTTTGTAGAGAATAATGTTAGTTTTAAATACTCCATAAGTAATTGTTAATATAGTTAAAGAAAATGGAATATATTAGATAGCTACTTTTGCGTTACCCGGGCCCAAATCCTGCCAGTAGCATTTTTTCTCGCCAACAAACAGCTTTTACTTTTGCGTGTGTAAATAAGAAACAATATTTTTAGGATGAAACAAAATGTTTTCTTTTATGGTAGCATTTCTTATTTCTTAAATTTTTATATTTCTGCGTTTTAACTGAAATGAGTGAAATGCATGTATTTTAATTGAAAGTTATTTATTTTAAATGTCATGAGATTATTTACAAAATGAAGCGAATGGAATTTGAAAGGTGGGGGCAATATTTGGCAATTTATCACCTGCGACCGATTAACATGCACTACAGAAAAAAACAAGAACGAAAAATCATGCGTACAGCATAGATTATGAAACACTTTCCAACACATTCAGAATACTATAACAAAACTTTCCTTCTATTACCATGAGTAGTCGAAAAAATATACGATTTTTTGTGCATCCCTGTATATCGCTCACCCGCAAGAACAGTGACACATGTTTCAAAAATTCATTTTGGGCTTTATTACACTAATAGGTATGTCATAGGTGTGTCTTGCTACACAAACAGTTTCATAAGTGTAGTTACACAGAAAATCCCTTTGTTACGCTATATTTCAATTTGTGACCACAGAGGAGGGGTGGATTGTGTGGGGAGGTAAAATTACCCAACCATCCAAACCTCATCCCACGTCTTCATTCTTAAGGGTTTTATGCTTTCATGCATGTTTTTAGTCCTCCATGCAGAGCTAAGTGCTGCAATTTCATCTTATTTGTAAGATTATGAACATTTTCTTTTGCCACTAGGGGTCTCTGCCCCCTACGAGCTACGCTCGTCAACCCCCGTTCAGACACCGCAGACTCTAAAAGTACGCTAATTTGATCGGCTTTAAAAAGATTTCGGAAGATTGAATTATAATTTAAAAACAGTGGCGATCTCCCTATAAACGGATTTCTATTCATTTCTCTTTGAATGGGGAATTTTAAGGCCAAATCCGCTGCGGTACTACTTGATGAACCCGTCGACCACTTTCGCCAAATTATATAAATCGCCAAAGCACTCGCCAATTATATAAATTGACGTAATTTTTATTTTAAATAACGAAAGAACAAATATATTAGTGCAACATTAATAAAATTACAAATAAAACGTCGAAATAAAAATAACTTGATGACGTAGACACGTGTAACTTGCTTAAAGTCAAGTTAATGTGACATTTACGATCAACCATTATTGGCATTTAATCTTATAGTTTGGCGAATGATAGATTTTTGGTCGACGGGATAACTAAGTAGTACCAAAAATACATATGTCAATCGCTGTTTTCGTCTTTGACGTAGACACGTGTAACAACATTTCAAAATAAGCTAATATAAAAGGAATTAAGTAAACAGAGTCTTTGTCTCCCGGTATTTTTTAACAAAGCGAAAAGAAAGTTCTTTTAAATAAGACTTTTTAAATTAATCGTTTTTAATCTGACGTAATTTTGACCAAACTATTCTTTCTCTTTTTAATATTCACATGAAAATGCTTGTGTTAGAAATGAAATATTATTTGCGCTTTCCTAACAAAAATAGTTGAAAAGTCTCCGCTCAAAATATGAAATAAATGTCTAGCGCAATTTCTGAATTGAAACCTTTTTGCAATATTATTTTGTATTCATTTTATGTAATAATTGTAATGTGACGTAAATATGACGTAATTTCTCCTATTTAAGACTTCTAACGCATGTTAATAAATTTATTATTTTACAAATTCCTTTCTCTCTTAAAATTCACGTGTAATTATAGTTTGTATGACGTAATTTTTAATAAGTTCCTGCTTTTTGTACATAATTATTTAATTCTAATTCCAAATGTTTTTTTTCTGTTTATAATAGTCACGTGTAAATAAATTTTTAATTTATTTACAAAGTATAAATATTTTTTTTTGAAGCAAACATTATTGTTTCCATTGTTATTACAGTTGGCAACAGTTTAAATTAATATCACTTTCTAAAATCTGTAAAAAATATCTCTAGAAATGCTGAAAATTTGAATTTAAAATAGAAATAAAACCTCAAACAATTAGTCAAATTAAAAAAAGAAAAACAGTCTGCACACCGGGAACTTCAAACGTATAAAATGATCTAAAAATGATTAAATTCCTATGAATAGTTTTTGCTCCTATAAAACTTTTTTAGTGGAACGATTTTGTCCAACTTTAGCATTAAATATCTCTTAAAATAATTCTTCGATTTGAAAACTGTCTGCCTCAGCGTGTTTATCAAACATTTCTGTATCATACTATCGATTTTCATATTTTTGTATGCATTATTTTTCTTAATATTAACGAAGAAAGACCTCCTGTCACAAAAAATTCAAAACCGGCGGCGGCGGCGGCGGCGGTGACAGCGGTAGTTACTTTTTTTTAGAATAGAGAGAATCCTGTGAAATTTGCTTTTGTCGAGTCTCTCTATTCTAAAAAAAAGTAACTGCCGCCGCCGCCGGTTTTGAATTTTCTGTGATTGGAGGTCTTTCTTCGTTAATATTAAGAAAAATAATGCATACAAAAATATAAAAATCGGTGATTTTATACAGAAATGTTTGATAAACACGCTGAAGCAGACAGTTTTCAAATCGAAGAAATATTTTAAGAGATATTTAATGCTAAAGTTCGACAAAATCGTTCCACTAAAAAAGTTTTATAGCAGCAAAATCTATACATGGCAGCGTAATCATTTTTAGATCATTTTATGCGTTAGAATTTGCCGGAGTGCAGATTGCATTAATTTTTTTATTTTGACTCATTTTTTGAGGTTTTATTTCTATTTTAAATTCAAATTTTCAGCATTCCTAGAGATATTTTTTACAGATTTTAGAAAGTGATATTAATTTAAACTGTTGCCAACTGTATAAACAGAGGAAGCAATAATGTTTGCTTCAAAAAAAATATTTATACGTGTAAATAAATTAAAAATTTATTTACACGTGACTATTATAAACAGAAAAAAAAAACATTTGGAATTAGAATTAAATAATTATGTGCAAAAAGCAGGAACTTATTAAAAATTACGTCATAAAAACTATAATTACACGTGAATTTTAAGAGAGAAAGGAATTTGTAAAATAATAAATTTATTAACATGCGTTAGAAGTTTTAAATAGGAGAAATTACGTCATATTTACGTCACATTACAGTTATTACATAAAATGAACGCAAAATAATATTGCAAAACGGTTTAAATTTAAAAATTGCGCTAGACTTTTATTTGATATTTTGAGAGGATATTTTTCAACTGGTATTTTCACGTGAATATTTAACAGAGAAAGAATAGCTTGGTAAAAATTACGTCAGATTAAAAACGATTAATTTAAAATGTCTCATTTAAAAGAACTTTCTTTTCGCTTTGTTAAAAAATACCAGGATACAAAGACTCTGTTTACTTAATTCCTTTTATATTAGCTTATTTTGAAATGTTGTTACACGTGTCTACGTCATCAAGTTAGTTTTATTTCGACGTTTTATTTGTATTTTTATTAATGTTGTACTAATTTATTTGTTCTTTCGTTATTTAAAATAAAAATTATGTCAATTTGTATAATTTGGCGAGTGGTTTGGCGATTTATATAATTTGGCGAAGTGGGTCGACGGGATAATCAAGTAGTACCGCAGCGGATTTGGCGTTAAAATTCCCCAATCAAAGAGAAATGAATAGAAATTCGTTTATAGGGAGATCGCCACTGTTTTTAAAATTATAATTCAATCTTTCGAAATCTTTTTAAAGCCGATCACATTAGCGTGCATTTAGAGTCTGCGGTGCCTGGACGGGGGTTGGCGAGCGTAGCTCGTAGGGGGCCGAGCCCCCTAGTTGTGTAAATTTTCTTGCGGGTGAGCGATATGATCTACAGATATGTATGCTAAAAATTAGTTCAGTTAAACGCATAGCACAATTGAAAATTTCCACTCAGCAATTTCCCCCAATAAACGCATGTTATAGAAAACTTTTGTGCAGCCCTGTACATGATATAGGGAATTTATACAAACCAAGTAATATTTAAAAAATAATTAAATTTAAAAACGCATACCACAACTGAAAACGCACTTCCAGAAATTATTGTTCGTAGGCTTCAATAGTTCAATTATTGTTCATTTTCTTCTCTAGCCAAATTCTTTTAGGTGTCCCTGTAAATGAACGATAAATTCTATTCTCACCACGCTGTATAATAAGAATCTTTCAGTACACTTCAGTAATAAATATCAATTTCAATATGTTCAAAATGGTGTAATATCATTAAAATACACCGCAAACGATTTTTCCCCATAGACCGGAAGGTAATGGAATTGTTTTGAGTGGCCCTGTAAATGAATAATAAATATTCTTTGCACCGCGTATTCTACAAAATGCATATTTTAGTGCTCTACATAAATGCACATCAATTTTATTATGTTTGGAAGCTTGTAACATCATTAAAAATCATTTGAAACGTTTTTTCCCCATCACCTGTAATGCAACGGAATACTTTTAACTATCGCTGTAAATAAACTCAACATGCTACAAACTTCATTTTAAATAGGGCACGTGCTATAGTAAACGTCAATGATATCCAAAAATTTCAGGGCAATCCGAGTATGTTTACGAGAGTTAGAGCGTGGACAGACGGCCAGAAAAACCGAAGTCAATAACACTTTTCAACTTTGTTGGTAAGTGTTAAACGAGAAAGAAAAAATCATCTGTCAAGCATAGATTATGAAACACTTTCCAACACATTCAGAATAATGTAACAAAAACGCACCGTTTAAAAAATTAAAATATTACGCGTCTAATTCAACCATATGGAAAAGCATAACACATTTCAAAACCAAATTTCGGCTGTTCCCATCTACAATAAAAAAAAATTCCAAATTCTTTGAACAGCCCTGTATATGATATATAGATTTGTATGTATTAACTACATGTAACTACTTAAACTGTACATGTGAACTAAATTTAGTTCACCTAAGAAATACATATAATTCAGTTGAAAACTCCCCTTCAGCAATTTCCTCTAATAAGGAGAATAGTACTTGAATACCTTTGTGTAGTCCTGTATGTGAGGTATATAATTTATATATAACGAGTAACATGCAAAATAAATAACTAAATTTAAAACCGCATACCGAATTTTAAGCCATACACTCCAGCATTTATTACTCCAAGACAGTGCTGTAACCGATTTCTTTTGTGTGTCCCTGTAAATGAAGAAAAAATGCTATGAATGGCCTGTTCCAACGTGATCGTAGTGGAATTCAGTGATTTATATCAGTTTCAATACATTTGAAATAGCGTAATGCCATTAAAATACTCTGCAAACGATTTTCCCCCATATACCATAATGTAATGGAATACTTTTGAGTGCCCCTGTAAATGAACGGTTAATCCTACATACTTTATATACAATAACAAACATGCTTTGGTGACCCTAAATAACCTTTACCAATTGCATGAAAATCCGAGTATATTTACGGGAGTTAGAGCGTGGAAGACAAACCGAAGACAAACACGGGCAGACAAACCGAATACATAAACACTTTTGAACTTTGTTGAAAAGTGTTAAAAAGAATATTTAGTAGTATTTAAACATTCTAAAATATTTTTGATTTTCATGTGACTGAAAATGGTTAGATTTTCTTATCTCGCAGTAGTTTCATTAATAGCATTTTACAAAAAATGTTATTCGCTTCGTTTTAAATTGATTATGGCCAATTAACGATTCTACGATATTATCTACTTACACACACATACACATATATAATAAAATTAAAATCGCACATGTGTAAATAATTGGAAAAATAAATGAAAATGTATTAAGCAATGGAGAGTAAAAACGCAAAAATATAGAAAAAAAATAGAATAGTAATTGGCAAAGTAAAAAAAGCGGCTAGCATTGTCTTACTAGGTAAGAATATATAAAATATTTTAGAGAAACTGCAAAAAACGTCACTTTTGGCATATAGCTGTTAGTTTTTGGCAGAATATTAAAAATAAAATCTTTATTAATTTGACACATTTATGAACAGAACGCGAAACATTGGGCTGGAGCACAGAAAATCACTAGCACACTAAAAGTAATATCACATGCTACCTAGTTCATAATGGTTCGTCTTATTCCTAGAATGTTTAAAAATTTTTCAAATTTCCACTTTATCTGCATTGTTATTTGAAGTTGGAAAGATGGCATGCATATGAACCTATTTTGATTTTAAGTCTTGTAATTAAATAACACTTTAAATTATATTAATTTATTCTTTTTCCAATATTCTTCATATAAAATCACGAATTCCAAAGTAAATTATACAAATATACAATGCCTTCATTTTGTAAAATACAATTAACGTAATTACTTAGTCTTTTAATTTTTTGTGTTTGCTGGGACTAGCATTGTATAATGGACATCTAGATTTCGGATGGAAATTCTGCATCTTCAAACAATAGTATAAGATATGCCATTATTGCCAACTATATGTGCATTCTAATATATGGTATATTTATAGCTTTCAATTCCTACATCATAATACTTGTGAGATTTATTATAATGCGATTAAACTCGATATCAAAACAAGAATGAAAAATCCTGCATCAGTCATATATTATGAAACACTTTACAATACTAACATGATAATATTAAGAAATTTTTTTGTTCATAAATGAAATGAGATTAAATACGCAACTTAAAAAACACATAAATCAGTAACAATCCATTTTCAGCAGTTATTTTCCATATCCAGTAAGAGGTGCCTGATATCTACCCCTTGTATATCTGCCCCCATACGTCATTTTGACGTCACAGTAGAAGGGGACACATATCCAGTGCTACACAATTTCACTTTATTCGAGAATTGTATATCCGACCCCTGTATATATGCCCCCAAATCAGAAGGGGGCACATATCCAATACAGAGCATTTTATTTTTCTCAAGAGCTGTATATCCACCCCCTGTATATATGCCCCCATACGTCATTTTGACGTCACAGTTGAAGCGGTCACATATCCAGTCCTACAGAATTTTCCTTTCGTCGAGGGTGTATATCCGACCCCTGTATATATGCCCCCATACGTCATTTTGACGTCATAGCAAAAGGGGGCAGATATCAAGGGGGCAGATATCCAATGCTAGGACTTTTACTTTTGGCGAGAGAGTTGGATATCCGACCCCTGTATATATGCCCCCATACGTCATCTTGACGTCACAGCAGAAGGGGACACATGTCAAGGGGGCAGATATCCAATGCTAGGACTTTTACTTTTGGCGAAAACGTTGGATATCCGACCCCTGTATATATGCCCCCATACGTCATTTTGATGTGTCACAGTAGAGGGGACACATATACATTGCTAAAACATTTTTACGCTCGTCGAGAGTTGGATATTCTGAATATATGTTCCTTTCTACGTATAGTTTTTATTGTGGCCGCGAACTATCATACGGCTTTATTTATCTAGAAATTTGTAGACGACATTTAGAATGTAACTCACGAATTATATAGATATATATGACGACGCGAGTTTCAAAACTCACCTTATCCAAACTTTAGAAAATCGAGTTTCCTCTATGAATCTATTCTATAGGGGGTAAACTTGCATCAAAAAAACACTATAATCTGAAGAAAAAAAAGTTTTATCGTGTATTTCTGGCAATGTAAAATCTTGGTTTACAGTGAAATAGAATGGGTTTTAATTTGGTTTTCTGGATAAAGCGAGGTTTTAAACTCACGTCCTCATGTATGCATACAAAATTTATATTGACAATTTATAACGTTAAAAAAATGTTTAATCATTTTGTTTCCGTTTTAAAATGTTATAGACAGATGGTTAGAAATTATTTCCAAATGAAAAAGCAATATTATTGCTGGTTTTCCATCTGAGGTTCATTCCTGCTGATATACGAACAAAACAATGAAGAAAAATGATGCTGGTTGTATAGATTATGAAACACTTCCCAACTGCTTTTGCCCGCCTTTAGTTTATCGAAATAATCTGTACTTTCATGCAAATTTTAACATCAAATAAATTTCGTTGAATTTGTTCGAGTAAACATCATCAAAATGGAATTCAAATAAATTGCTGTAGTATACCCTAATGTATCCGAATTCTTTTTTGCGCCCCCTATAACAACTATAATTGTTAGATATAATTTTTTTTTTTTTTTTTTTTTTTTTGGAGGAACATGCTGCAGAATAAGACAATTCTTTCATAAAAAAAGAGGTACTTTCTAATACATTTCTGATTTTTTTTTTTTTTTTTTTTTTTTTTTTAAGAAACGCGTGGAATTGGCGAATTTGGCCGAAAACGTTTTGGAATTCTAATTTGGTTTTTAATGTATTTTTGAGGTATTTTATATTACATATATGCTCATAAAAACAATTTTATTTGTATTTTACACTAATTTTAATTGTAAATTGCTTATATCTTAATTTTCTAAAGTTATTATGAAAAAATAAATTCGCTTTTTAAAATATCTACAGAAAGTAATTTATATTTTTCTTAATAATTTTAAATTTTCTTGTAATATTAAATTTTAATTAAGATAATAAATTTTACGAAAAATAATTAACTTTACAATTTTCCAAAAGCTATTATATAATTTATCTATCTGTCCATCTGTCAAGCTTTCCTGCAATTTTACTTTCACAGAATCATAAGTATCGTTCAATTGCAATGATATTTATACATATTTAAAAAATTTACGACAATATGTTTTCTATTGAAAATAGTGCGAGTAGTATTTGTATATTTTTTACCGAGACACACAAACGAATTCTCATACATTTCGACTTACGTATGGTAATTGTTTGAATCGCATGTTTTTTTCCCTCCATTTTTAGGGTTCCGCACTTAAAAAGTAAAAACGGAACAATTATAAGATCACTCATGTGTCTTGTCTGTCCGTCTGTCATAGCCATTTTACTCGTAAACTATGAAACGTGGAAAGTTCTAATTTGTGGGAAGTAATAAAGACTTTTGATCCACATATTTACAGAATGTTTATTCACAAATATATTTAGGGAAAATGTAGAGAGGCTGATTAAGTGACTTGAAAACAAAATCTTTTCTTTGTATATCGTGTGGGGTATCAGGTTAAAGCTTTCGTAACGCTGAATTCAAAAATACATTTATTTTAATTTTAGGCATCATATGTTTAAAGATATCGTCGAAAATGTAGTGTAAAAATACGTCCCCCCTCCCTCTATTTCCGAATCTACTGAATCTAAAATTGTGAAAAATTTAGAGGTAGTAGATGTTAATTTATAACTTGCAGGAAAATTATAGGAATTACCCTAGGTCACATTGTATTTTAGAAGAGTGCATTTTTCCGTTACACACATATTTCGATTTGCACGCATTCATCTAATGTGTTGAGGAGAGCTGGAGATACCTACCGTAGCAGAAGTATAAAAGCATTGTTGATAATGATTTTCGAAAAAAATCGTCAGTAATTAGCCAAGATATTAACCCTTAAGAGGGCTGGTCACTCAGATTCGGAATTCTCCTCCGTAATGTTAAGTCTATGGGCATTTGATGCATTCGTATATTTAAAATATCTTCTCGGGAAATTAATTTTTTTAACTTCTATTTTTTATGTACACTTCTTAAAAGATGTTTCGTTTTATCTTAGTTCTCAAAATATTTCTAAAGTATAAACTTAATTTTATATGAAGCGTTAAAATCTTACTCACAGTTCGCCCGCTTTTAATGCATAAAATATTAAATTCTGCATAGATTTTAGAAATATTGTGAAAACTAAGAAAAAAAGAGACATCCTTTAAGAAGAATACACAGAAAAAAGATTTTAAAAATATGAATTTCCCGAGAAGATATTTTAAATATACGAATGCATCAAAAGTCCATAGAGGAGAATTCCGAATCTGAGTGACCAGCCCTCTTAAAGACATGGACGGTTTATACAAACATAATGACAGGGACGGCGTACTCTATGTACCATCAAAGCAATAAAAGTCAAATTGTTAAAAACCGACTAATTTAATTATAATTAATTACATAAATACTTTGGGATTCGTCACTAGTTTGGATTGAGTAGATCTCTCAATACGCATCCCGTGTCTTTAAAAGTTAATTAAAAACCTATATGGGAAAACGCGGCACGGACCAAGGCGGAGTTGCATCTTTGTGACCTCCTTTCGGAGCGTGCTTAGAACAATGTCAAGTTTAAACTTTGAACAAGGGTTTTGTTTTAGCTACACCGTAAAAAGAAAAGATTATTACGACGCTGAATTTAGTTTTAGGAAATGCCAAATGAAGTTTAAATATGCACTAGTTTTATTGTGAGTACCGAAATTAAGTTCATCATAAACAGGTTAGGATAAGATTAAAACTAGTCGGATGTATCAATCCCAAAACTTTCTTCTATCTCATACATGTTAATATTTCAAAATTCGCTATCACACTGCCAAAATTAAATGGCAATCTATGCATCTCATGAGGATTCTAAAGATATGAAATTCCGTGCATTAGTTCTTGAGATATGATTATCGCTGAAATCGTCTAAATCCAGCAAAATGCTGCCTAGCAGCGCCACCTATTGGGTGATTTATACCAAATCCTAATCAGCAACAATTTATGTCAACGTCTGACTGAATCTGAAGTTTGGAGAAAATCCGTGCATTAGTTTTTGAGATAGAGCTATAGCGAAAATCGTGAAAATTCCTGCATAGCAGCGCCACCTATTGGGTGATTAACACCAAAACCTAAGTAACAACAACTTGGGTCAACATACAACTAAATCTGAAGTTAGATGAAAATTCGTTCATTAGTTCTATAGATAAAGCTATTGAGGCAATCCTGAAAAAGGCAGCACAGAAGCGCCACCTGTTGGGCGATTTACACCAACACATAATCAGTTGCAAGCCATATCAAGGACTAACTGAATCTGAAGTTTGATGAAAATCCGTGCGTTAGTTTTTAAGATAGAGCTATTGGGAAAATCGTGTAAATCCTGCAAAATTCATCATAACAGCGCCACCTTTTGGGCGATTTACACCAAAACGTAATCAGCATCATTTCATATGAAGCACTAACAAAATCTGAAGTTTGATCAAAATCCGTGCATTAGTTCGTGATATAGAGCTATTGCAAAAAGCGTGAAAAATGCAGCATAGCAGCCCCACCTGTTGAGCGATTTACACCAAAAACTAATCAGGTTCAATTTGTATTAGGGACTAACAGAATATAATTTTTTATTAAATTCCGTGCATTAGTTCTTCAGATAGAGCGCCCACAAAATTTGTGTCACATACACACAGACAGACAGACAGACAGACAGACTCACAGAGTCACAGACAGACATTTTGTAAAAACATGTTTTTTAAAATCTCTGACCCCTAAAACGTGTAAATTCGTCGAAAACCGGAATTCGAAAATTTTCATGAATCCAATACTTTCTTCTTGTAAAGATAGAAGAAAGTAAAAAGGGTTATACACAATAGCAATATTTGATATTATTTAGGCTTCATATCTCTTTGAACTTTTATAGTATACCCACTCATACTTTTCTAGTATATACAGCTATACCCAAGTCTGCGTTATATAGTTTTTTAAAAAGACTTATTATTTGTTTACAAACATTTTTTTTAATAATGCAGTTAATAATTCATATATTTATTGTATAGAATCCTCTGAGCGCGAGTGATACTTGCGCTTGACCGTTTATTTAGAATGAAATGAAAGTTTTTATATATATACGGGTGTTTCATAAAAGATGGGCAAAACTTTCAGAGGTGATAATACACATCCAAACAAACAACTTTCATCAAAGAATGCATGGTTGGAAATGAAACGCAAATGTGTTAGAGGGCGCCGAAGGTCACGTTGTTATACGAGGTAAAAAAAAAAAAAAAAAAAAAAAAAAAAAAAAAAAAAAAACACAAAGAACGATTAAGTGGCAACTGCCTGTTGGGGAACCGCTCTTCATACAATCGTTGAGCTTCTGATCCCTTTCCCTTTGGAGGTTCGTAGATAAAATTTATATCGGCCTTTTCCTTATTAGTGAAGGGTAACATCACGCGATACATTCCTACCACGATTGACAGTTGCACTCTCAGATCAGCGGTTTTTGTGTGTTAATCGAAGCGAAATTTTGCATACGCGTTCTTATTCTTCCCCATATCACATTTGTATGCTATTAGTGTCCCATAACTTGCAACAGGAATTGAGTTTTAACCGCTGATTGAACCAAGTTTCAAAATGCGCCAGTATGTTTGCGTTTCATTTCCAACAATGCATTATCTGATGAAAGTTGTTTGTTTAGATGTGTACTATCACCTCTTAAAGTTTTGCCCATCTTTTATGAAACACCCTGTATATATATATACACACACACACACACAATATACACTATAACAGAGCACTACTCAAAAGGGCGTGCATTACTTTACAATCCATTTACAGGCACACAAGAAACGTAAAACATTGGGACTATGAATCATGCAATTTTTAAATTGTTGTTTTGTTTCACTATTTTAATAGCCTTTTGACTTCAATGTTTTTCCAAGTAGATTTTTATCATATTTAGAATTTTAATAAAAAGTCCGAGATAAATAACAACACAATGTGTTAAACATTTTATGGTAGTTATTTGAGGCATCCTGAAAATTTGTATAACACTACTTTTGTAATATCTGAATACAAAATCGAAGATCAAGCTGAAGGATCGTGGCACTTAGCCAACCCGTGAATTTTTAAATTTCCAAAATTTTCGTGCAAAAAAAAAATCCTTGAGGCATTTTGAAATTTTAATACCTTCAAATTTAGTATTTAATGAAATAAAAAATATAAAAGCCAGACTATTTAGTGTGACCAAAAACTGTGCCAGGTGGTTTCAAGTGGAATTTTATAACTATCGAAAAAAAGTATTTGAGGCCCGCTGAGATTGAGGCAGAATAATATTTATACCTAGAAAAAATATTTTGAAAAGGACAGACGATTTTGGTGGAACTTTCTACTTGCCAGATGATAGGGAATGTTAAGCGCGAGTGTCAGTAAAGCTGGACTTGCGGTGCCTCGCTGAAGATTCATTTACTGGCTTATGATACAAACAAAGCGTAAACCGCGTTGCACCTGTAGAAAGGTGAATATCTTAAGATGACTATCTTAAGACTATCTTAAGATGGCTATCTTAAGATGAATTTCAACTGGATGCGTGCGCAATCACAACAAATCTAACTGCGATAGGCTCTCGCAAGACTACGTGACTCATAGCAAGCGTGCAGTTGTTCGAAAAATTTTGGAGTAGTTAAAATTTTTTTATTCGTAGTACATGTGCAGCTTTATAAGGGCTATTTTTTTGTATTTTAAAATACTTTTCTTTTTATATAGTACGCGTTACTTATATATATTTATCATGGAAATAAAAAAAATATATATATATTTGTGTTATTTACACAAAAAGCGATGGAAAAATCACGGTTTTTAGTGAAGAAAACTCTACAAGAAAAAAGTCGTGAAGTGTTGGAAATTCCGCAAAATCATATAGTCTAAGAGCAAGAAGCGTAAAAAAAAGTAATTTTAACAAGGCTAATTTTTCTAGGGATTTTAGACGGATAAATATTTATAATTGTTATTTGTATTTTCTCCTTTTCTGACTAAATAAAGAGCTATTTCTTCAAACTTCTGTCCTTATTTAAGTTAAATTTTACTATCTGGTAACAAACTTTGTTAAATATCTATCTGCACACCCAGTGTTGTAATTAGACGTTGGTATTATTTTGTTGTACCAAGAACATTGTTGCCAAGCATAATAGTTGGCACTAAAAGAAATTTCTCTCTATTCTAAAAAACAGCAACTTACGCTGTCACCGCTGTTCTGAATTTTTAGTGACCGGAGGTATTTCTCCGTTAATATTAAGAAAAATATTGCATACAAAAATATGAAAATCGGCGGTGTTATTGAGAAATGTTTGATAAACACCCTGATGCAGACAGTTTTCAAATCGAAGAATTATTTTAAGAGATATTTAATACTAAATTTGGACAAAGTCGTTCCATTAAAAAAGTTTTATAAGCAAAAACTATACATCGGAATTTAATCATTTTTAGATCATTTTATACGTTATAATTTCCCGGTGTGCAGAATGAATTTATTTTTTAAATTTGACACATTTTTTGAGCTTTTATTTCTATTTTAAATTCAAATTTTCAGCATTTCGAGAGATATTTTTCACTTATTTTAGAAAATTATACTAATTTAACCTGTTTCCAACTGTATAAACAGCGCAAACAATAATGTTTGCTTCAAATTAAAAATTTATTTACACGTGACTATTAAACACAGAAAAAAAACATTCAAATTAGAATTAAATAATTATGTATAAAAAGCAGGAACTTATTGAAAATTACTTCATAAAAACTATAGTTACACGTGAATTTTAACAGAGAAAGGATTTTGTAAAATTATAAATTCATTAACATGCGTTAGAAGTCTTAAATAGGAGAAATTACGTCACATTTACGTCACATTACACTTATTACGTAAAATGAAGAAAAAATAATATTGCAAAATAGTTTAAATTTAAAATTGCGCGAGACATTTATTTGATATTTCGAGATGAACTTTTCAACCATTTTTGTTGGGATTTTTGTTAAAAACGATGTATTTAAAATGTCGTTCATTTATTTATTTACTTATTGAACAACAAACATACGACTTGTGTGCTTGACATGAGAGCCCGCTTATAATCTCTTATTTAAAAGAACTTTCCTTTCGCTTTGTTAAAAAATACCGGGAGACAAAAACTCTGTTTACTTAATTCATTTTATATTAGCTTATTTTGAAATGTTTAACTGGTTTTATTTAATCAAAGAGGAAGACAGCCATAGTATCGTTTAACAGCAGCTGATTTTTCCTTAAAATTCCCCAATCAATGAGAAATGAATAGAAACCCGTTTATAGGGAGATCGCCACTGTTTTTTAAATTATAATTCAATCTGTCTAAATCTTTTTAAAGCCGATCAAATTAACGTGCTTTTATAAACTGCGGTGTCTGAACGGGGGTTGGCGAGCGTAACTCGTAGGGGGACGATTCCCCTAATACATGAAAAAAAATTGTCGCTATGAAAATGAGTATTTAAAATATATAAAATTTAAAAATTACAGACGTTTACGAACTGTTTTATTAAATCAGTACAAATATATACTTAAAACAGAATAAAATATATTTAATAAAATAAACAAATTAAAACTACCAGCTCTTTTATAGCTATACAATAAACATTTCATTAACTCAATAAGACAGGATGACATCCATCAAAATACATCTCACAGTCATTAATAAATGCAAGTTATAACTTATTAATAAATATTTTTTATTCGAAAAACAGCAAAATATTGTGTTTTGTGAGTTTACAAATAAGTAATAATAAAATAAATAACGTTCAATAAATAGCAAATGACAATGTTAGGTGCGTATTGCAAAAAACATCCTTTGTATGGTCAGAATTGAAATAAATGGTGTATTAGCATATGCATTTTGACCTTAGAGCCTAAAAGGCACATTATTTCATATTCAATGAACTGCAGTACTATTTACGTATCTCTACCAAACAAAAAAATTTCTTTCTGAAAAAATTTCTAGTCTTTTGAAGTCTCATAATATCAGTACATCATTGAGATCGCAAAATGTTTTGAAAAATCTACTTTGTAAATCTAAACCTAAAATCCCCCCTAGCTACTATCAGATTCACCAACTTTTCGAGCAATTTTTGGGCCAACTCCTGATTTCCTCCAACTTTTCGCGAAATATTGTCTCACCACCCAGTAAGATAGCAAACAGCAATATCCCCAACTTTTTATCTGCATCTCAAAAAAGTCTGCGCTAGCCGCAACATTTCTTTCCACCTTTCAACATTTCAGCGAATCAGAGATAAGCGATTGTTACGAAAAGGCAATAAATATTGATGGCTGGTACTAGTAGTATTGGTTTTCCTCCAACTTTAGCAACGACAATTGTAACCTTTTTCTCCCTTTGAACTGGAAAAAGTGGGGTTAAAATCGGCTGAAAAGTTGGTTGCTTGAAAAGTTGGTGAATCTGATAGCAGCTTTTATTACTAGAATTGGTTCAATTTACAGTATCCCATGTAAAGATTGCGACTCGGTTTTTATTGGCGAAACTGGTCGTACTTGCGCTATTCGCCTTGCCGAACATAAACGTGCCTACAAATCTGGAAGCCTGCAGTCTAAAATTGTACAGCATTCTTCAGATTCCGACCATATCCCAGATATCACAAATGTGACACTTCTCAAATTCGGTTGCAATAACGTTAAAAGTAGAGTTTTTCCGGAAGGTGTATTCACTCGTAAGCAAACTTCGCCGATTAATAAATCTTGTGCACTTCCACCTGAATACACATCATTGCATTGATATTTTTATACTTTCTTTAATTTTAACTGCTAATAATTATTAACTGTAAACAAGATATATAGTTTTCTGGTCATTTGAATGTTATTTATTGCACTAATGAGAGGCTAAAATTTAGTTCGAAACGCTTGCATTTTTAAATGCATTAAATGTACTTATGCAATTTTTACTTGTAATGTCTGATGAATCGTAATATATATATATATTTTAAATCGTATATCAGACGTTAAACAATGATTTAAAAATAATATTGTATTTTGAAACTTATAAATAATTGTTGATTTTTTCTGTAATTAATAAAATTTACAAATGTAATAAAAAAACTTTATTCAATATATATGTGCAATGACCATTGAAAACAACTCCATCCGTTGTTGTTAAAATCTGATGCAACATTTAAGTGTAAAAACAAACGAAAGAAATATGTAATATTTAAAATAAAAAAAATGAACAACTGCCATGTACAGTCATGGAAAAAAAAAAAAAAGTAAACACCCCCTACTAACTCCTCAACAAATTATCGTAGACGAAAGTTACTGGCACCGGACGATTGGAAATAAATTCTACTTTTAAATGGTGTGTATAAAATTTTCTTTGGGGGCCATATACATATTAAACGAATCCAAACTTCATTTTTTTCAATGGCAGTACCCAAATTTAACGAGATATTTCAAATCTTCGGTTCAAAATATGCCCAGAAACCAAATTTCAAGTCATTCGAATGATAAGTTTTTGAATTATAGACATTCAAAATTTAATACTTCTAATGTTAAATTACATTTTCATATTTTTATTTATATCTCCTGAAATTATGCTCCTAATGAGCTAATTTTTTGTGTAACAATAATATTAATATACCCAAACATAAATACGTTGAATTTGCAATTTTCATAATTTTATGATATGAATTATGAAATTAATATTCGAAAAAATTATGAATTGCAACATGCAATTTTTTTTGATGGATTTAGATTTATTCCGTCCTGCTTTATGGAAATCCGAAATTTCACATTTTTCTGCCAAGTAGTTTTCAAATTATGCTTAAAAAACGGCAAAATGATGGTTTAAGGGGCCGTCTATGATAGAAGTGAGTAAAGTTTTGAAATTTATTCTGCTATCCTGTAATCAAACAGGTTTCATTGACGCTTAAACGTGCCATGATCAAGAAGGCGGCTCTCTCGGCTAACAATCGAGTTCGGAACTTCAATTTGATACAGCCCTTAAAATACGCTCGTTTTAAAATAATTAATTTCTCGGAAACTTATGGCACGAATTGCATAAAAATTTGTTTTTAGGCTAATTGAAAGGTGTAGAGTTCATTTATGCTGTCAGAAATGTGTACTGCTATTGAAAAAAAACAAAGTTATGGTTCGTTTTATTATGTAGATGGCCCCTTAAAAAATTTTTATATACATCATTTAAAAGTAGACTTTATTTACAATCGTTCGGTACCAGTAACTTTCTTCTACGATAATTTGTTGAGAAGTTAGTAGGGGGTATTTACTTTTTTTTCCACGCTGTACATTTACAAATTGATTTTTATGAACAGATAAGTAACCTTTACTCTTTTCATTTTTACTAGCGTTTTTTAAATAATTTAGATTCATCAAATATACAACACGAATCCTTCTCATTCATTAGAAAATAAACAAAAACATATCGCTATATCGTAGAAAGAATTTAGCACTTTGGCGGTCGCCAGAAAAAAGAAATAAACCTTCTTTATGGCACCCGTGCTGTCAAAACGACTAAAATAAATATTTATTTAAACTTCATTACGTAAAAAAACATATACTTGGCTCACCTTTTCGAGATTTTATAGTTTTGAGAAAAACATTTAAAAAATAATAATGTTGCAAAACGATTCAAAATTTATTAGTAAAAAAGAAAAAAATGGGAAGTTTGCCAATATTTTGCACTGAACCGGAAGTGCCGTGCGACAATTCCGGTTGAGCTGGTTTTGTTTATGTTTACACTGATAATTCGGTCTATAGTAGGAGTTTATCATCTAATTTCCATTCATATTCTAAATCGGTTCGGAAAAAAAAAATTAAGCCTCCTTAAAAATTAAGCCCCCTAAAAAATTATTAAAAAAGAAAAAAATGGGAAATTTGCCAATATTTTGTACTGAACCGGAAGTGCCGGCGACAATCCCGGTTGAGCTGGTTTTGTTTATATTTACACTGATAATTCGGTCTATAGTAGGAGTTTATCATGTAATTTCCATTCCTATTCTAAATCGGTTCGAAAAAAAAAAATAAGCCTCCTTAAAAATTAAGCCCCCTAAAAAATTAAGGCCACTCAAACTCCCTTTTGAAAAGAACTAACCACTTGTGTTATAGTATGACTCAGCCTTAAAAGGTCATTTATTCCTACTCTAAGTCGATTCGAAAAAAATATATGTATAAAATAAACCCCTCTAAAAATTTAGCCCTTTAGACTTCCTCTCGAAAAGACCTAACCTCTTGTATTATAGTATGGCATCACCTTAAATAGTCATTCATTTGAGCTAAAAGACGATTAAAAAAAAATTAAGCCCCCTCTAAAAATTTAGCACCTCCTACCCCCCTCAAACTATAGGATAATCAGATAAAAAAACATTCTTTTCAATCGAAAATAACAAAAAAATCTCTCTCAAACTTCATCATACTACATTATGATTCCATTCTCTGCGCCACCTCCACAATCGAACTGTTCTTTTCACACTCCGAAACCGACTCTCTACATAAAAAAATAATCCCACTATAAAAATTTAGCCCGTCCTACCCCCCCCCCCCTCCCCGTACAACAGAATAATCAGATAAAAAACATCCTTTCCGATCGAAAAAAAATCTATTTAAAACCTCATCATACTATAGTATGATTCCACTTCCAGCGCCACCACCCCCTCCACAATCAAACACCCTTTTTCCCACAATTGTTGTGTCGTCGTCATCGCACAATTCCATGAATTAGGATACGAACTGAAACTGCATCCACCATATTCACAAGATTTAGTGCCTAGAGATTATTTTCTATTTCCAAATATGAAAAAATGGTTTAGTGGTAAAGAATTGGCTTTAACGACGAGATTATTGCTGGAACAAACGCGTATTTTGAAGGGTTGGAAAAATCGTATTTTTAGAGGGGATGCAAAAAAAAAAAAAAAAAAAAAAAAAAAAAAAAAAAAAAAAAAACAGAAAAACGTTGGGCTAAGTGTATCGAGCTAAAAGGACATTATGTTAAAAACAAAATACATTTTAGACATAAAAAGATATTTTTCTTGTGAAGGCTAGGTACAGCCCTCGTAAAATGCTAGCTAAATTTTGTTTTGTGAATTCTAATTTTTATCTTCAATAAAATAAAATAATTAGAAAAATAAATTTTATTTATAAAACAACATATAAACTCGAACTATTCAAAAATATATAAATTACTACCTAATTTTTGCAACACCTTTTCTAGCGCAGGGATTTACGAAATTAATTATTTTATTGAAACACAGCCGCAACAGGGCCTGACCCATACAAGGGCGTGCGGGATAGATGAGCTGGGCTGCCCTTTTCTGGAGGCCCGCATGGGTTGGGTTGGGTTGATTGTTGACGGCCAATTATCTACACGAGAGAGGCCCGCATGGGAATAACCACTATTTTTATTAATACGTGACAAATGGGTAAAATCGGCGAAATGTGATCAAAATTCATATATTTTCAGACATTTAAGAAGGGAGTGCGATCTCCCTCTCTGCTTCCCATACCTTCTCCACTTTCACAAAAAATAAATTATATTAGAAAACTAATGATTAAAATTTTATTATAACAACTTAATTTTCTATTGTTTTTAAAATCAATTCTTTATTGACATTTTCCTCCTAACTAGGCTAGTTAAAACTTTTACTTGGGACCCACTGGGGGCATTTTCTTTTAGACATCGTATAACATATGTAGATAAGCAAATTAAAAGGTTTCAAATACTCCAAGTCAACCAATGAATCAAATTTTCTACTGTTTTTCTATAACGATTTTGTCTTAAAGTTGTGACCATCTCTTTGCGATGCCCTGTATACAGATGTGACTAGTACCCGAGCCATTGACAGGGAACGGCAATTAATGAAAATATTCCCAGAGGATAGCTGCGGAATTGCGGACCGAACGTACTAGGTAATTTAAATAAAATGTATATTTTAAACTTGTAACATTTATGTTATTATTATCTGTCACTTTTTAAGTTAACAAGAAGTTTTAAATTTTATATTGTGAATCAGGGGACATATTTTCTTCGAAAAAATCATTATTGTAAACTCATATATGATACCACCGGAAACGTTTTAAAATAAGAATATATTTTATATAAAAGATAAATTCATGCATCGCCTGTCATGCACATTTGTAGGATCTTATGGAACTTTTTTTTTTCTCTTATTGATTGTACTAACGATTTTCTTAATTGTTTTTCTTCTCTACTTTTACTTTTACCGGTGCTCTCAGCCGTGTTTAAATTTTCTTTTTTATGGTTCCCAATGCACTGTAAAACGCAACATCTATAGCCCGGAGGTGCAGTTGCAACGCAACTAGGTACTCCAAGAACGTGGCTCCGATTGTTTCATTGTTCCATAGTTTGCATCGTTTGAGGGATGAAAAAGCTATGTGCTTCGTTGTAATGAATCTTTTTTTTCTTCAGGCTAAAGGATATAATTTCTTCTATTTAAATGAACAGGTACTTTTTTATTTTTTTAATTATAAGAATAAATGGCATCTTATAAAATAGTGCCCTGTAATAATTTTAATATATATACATTCGTTCTGTACAAAATAAGATTATTAAGAGGAATTTTCTGATTTATAACCTCTAAGACGCAAAAAAATGAGAACAGAGAATTAAAAAAGATCTAACATTTCTAAAGGGATTGAAAAATAAATAAATTAAGGTTATGCACGTAATTTTTTTACATGCGAACTGTAATATTTCTAAATACAGTCAAACCTCGTTAACATGAACACGCTTAACGTGAATTACTTTTAACATGGATTGTTTTCACAATCCCCTATAAAAACGAATACAAAGATTTGACACTGATAACATGAATTACTGTTAACACGAACAAAATTTTGATCCCCCTTGAGGTTCATGTTAACGAGGTTCGACTGTAACTCAAAGCTATTTTCCCGGCACGACCAGCGACGCCAATTTATAGTAACACCCTTTATTCTCCTTTGACACTTACAAAGCATCCGTAAAACTTTTTTTTTTCTGGGAGAAGGGGGGGGGGGGGGGGGTTGGACTTGTCACAAGTAATTGTCAGACACCTTTCTGTTAAAGCTCCTATACATATACAGAAATCTTTCTTTGTGTAGAGTGGTCTTATCTGTCGGTGTGCAACAATATGGACTACCCCTCACTCTATCTTCACACAATGAAAGTAACACATAAATACAATACATTCAAAACAAAAAACAAGAGACTAGGTGTAAAAGGCGTGAGCTGCCTCAGAGCGGCGTTTAAAATGGGTGTCAGTGGTGGGTCAATTTAACTCTTTAGACATGTCCAGTTTAAAGTTTAAACACCCTTATACAGTTAGGTACAATTACCATAGTTTTGGATTTGAGAACAGCATTAAGCTTCTTTTTATTTTAGAAAGAACTGAAAAGAAAGGTTATATGAAGTTAAAAAAAAATAATTATTATTATTAAATATTTTAATTGTTTTTATGTGCTATAACTTAAAAAAATCATAACTAAGGTTGCCTACGTGATTGATTCCAATTTAGAAAAATTGTACTGATTCTCAGTAAAATTTTATAACTATATAGATATAGCTTATAGAATGTCGGAATATTATAATCGATAGAAAATACAATTAGAATTAAAAATAATTCTGCAATTTGTAAACTGCTGAATAGGTTTAAATCAAGCACACAACCTTTAAATGTTAAGGTTGTGTATTTTATTTGGTAGGCGGAAAAAATCGCCATGGAAAAAATCACCACGGAAAAAATCACTACCGGAAAAAATCACCACGGTAAAAAGCTCCACCGGAAAAAATCACCACGGAAAAAATCATCATAAAAAATTTAGCACAGTTTTAATTAAGGCCCAGTTTTTTTCAGCGTAGTGGACGGGCGGGGGGGGGGGGGGTGCAGAGTTAATAGGTTAGACATTTGCGCACGAGTAAACTTTACATACAAAGATGTGATGAAATATAGATAAAAAAAAGGGAAGATTTTTCATTACCTATTTTTTGAGGCGAGGAAGCGGTAGATCTAGGGGTGGGGGGGGCGTAAGAATAAAATATGACATAAAATCTTTGAGATTTGGTAGTCTCCATTACTTTTAACATTCGAGAGAAATGATGCGCTTAATTTACTTTCATTTATATATATATTTTTTTCCCTTTCGTCCAGTTTTTTAAAATTATTCCCGAATGTACAATTTCTATATGATCGCTATAAACTCAGTAACAAAATCAGAAAAAAAAAAAAAAATGTGTATTGCCCTTTCCCAGATCCCGGAAAATAAAGCACTGGAAAAAAGAAGCGCAATAAACAACCAGGAAATAAATCAACGTACAACAAAGCAGTCGAAAAATAAATCACTACATTGGAAGGACTTCAACTCTTGGTTACAATTGCCATGGTGTTATCAAACTAAAGCTGCTTCAAAAGCATAAAATAGAAAATGATCTAAGAATTCATATGCCACGTGTATACACATTAATATACATCTTTAAATGATTCCCCATTGATTATAAACAAGAAAGAAACATCATGCGTTAAGCATAGTTTATGAAACACTTTCCAACACTTCCTGAATGCTTTAACAAAACTTCGTTATTTAGGGAAATAAGGTATATAAGAGAACTAAGTAAACATTTTAGAAAACGCATAAAACATTTGAAAAATTGATTTTAGCAGTTACCATCCATAGCAAATATGTATTCCAATTCTTTTGAACAGCTCTGTATTTGATCTGTTGGTTGATATATATGCTATATAATGGGGAAATTTAGTTTAGCAAGAAAACGAATAACAGGTTGAAATTTCTCTTTCAGCAATTTATACTAATATATGGAAACATACTTCTATACTTTTGTACAACCCTGTAGTTAGCCTAGTACCTTTATTACACGCCACTATTTAGCTAAAGTTTAATTCAAAGTAAAACACTCTTAAAACTACTGGAATCACATTTCCGGAAATTATCATTTATAGGCGGTCATGTATCCAATTCTTTGCGTGACACTGTATATAATTTTATCTTTGTTCTACAAACATTTCTTAGTAAACAAAATGCAGTTCAGCGTAAAAATGCATAAACAATTTAAAAACCACTTTTAAGCAATTTACAATCATACCCAGTAACCATTACGAAATCTTTTGTGTAGCCCTGTATATGAATTTCAGCATTTATACACACCATATACAATGCATTAGATATAGTGAAACATAAAAGCACATGACATAATTAAAAATGCATTTCCAGCAATCATTGCTACCGTACTTCGAATACAATATCGTATCTGAAATCTTTTGTGTGTCCCTGTAATTGCTATGCACTTCGTATTATACATGAAATAAGTTATAGTAAACCTCAGCGACATATATCAATTTCATTACACATGAAATAATTTAACATAATTAAAGTACGTCGGAAAAAATTCCCTCCACCCGTATATTATTATGTAACGGAGATCTTTTGTGTGGCCCTGTAAATGAATAATAATTATTCTTTGCACCGCATATTCTGCGGAATGCATATTTTAGTGCACTTGATAAATGCATATCAATTTTAATATGTTTGAAAGCATGTAACATCATTAAAAATCATTTTAAACGATTTTTTCCCATGGCCCGTAATGTAACGGAAAAATTCTGACTGTCCCTGTAAATGAACTAAACATGCTACAAACTTCATTTGAAATAGAGTTCGTGCTATGGTAGAGGTCACTAACATCCAAAAATATCAGAACGATCCGAGTATATTTACGGGAGTTAGCTCGCGTACAGACGGACAGATAAACCGAATGGATAAACACTTTTCAACTTTGTTGGAAAGTGGTTAAAAATGAATTTAACATTAACTTTGTTTTTGGTATTCTAGGGTAATTTTTTAATTAATACTAATATAATGTTAATGTTGGGTGTTCATATTAAAAATTTCATTTTTGTATACGTGTGTTATTATTATTATTATTATAATTACTACTCTTGTATTATGTGTAATTTAAAATTTGGATACAGCCTTCCAAATATGCTCATTGTAAAATAAATAATTTGTCTGAAACTATAGTGCGAATTTCATGAAAATTTGTTTTTAGACTAATTAAGTGGTGTAGAATTTATTTATGGGGTCAAAATTGTGACTTGCTTAAAAAAACAAAAACAAAACAAAAACAAAACAACAAATATTGAGTTTGTTTTCAATACATACATATATCCCCCTAAGCAAATTTTATACACATTATTTAACAGTAGACTTTATTTCCAATAATTTGGCACCAACAACTTTCTTCTATGATAATTTATTGCTGAATTAGTGGGGGCTGTTTATTTATTTATTTTTTTTTTCAAGACTGTACATTTATTATAAAGATTAATCCAGAATTTTAAAAAAATATATAACAAAGTAATTTCAATTTTTTTTTTAAATAAAATTTATTGCATTTTGCATTTTTTCTCTTAAGGGAAATATTTCTAAATTTTCTTTTATATAAAAATTATTATATAAAAAATACCATAAGTTAACTTGACAAAGTTAATCGAACTTCATTTCCCCTAAAAAGTCTTTGTCTTTTTAGTAATTTTTCTTCTTAACTTTTCTTTTTCTGATTAAAATATAACTTATTTACCGATATATATTTTTATATGAAAACCTGAAAAACTTCAGATACGCCTAACTTTTAGATTTAAATAATTTGACATTAAATTAAAATAAACTTAATAAACAAGAATAATACGAAGAATAATATTGTTTAAAAAATGTCAAAATCATAATTTAAGTGAAATAAATAATCTTAAATAAGTTTTTTTTTTTTTTTTTTTTTTTGGATTTGTTTAGGCATATCTTCTGAAAATGTGGTGATCCCCTGAATTTAGTCTTTTTTTATGAAGATTTTTTATTTTAAGAAAATATTTCAAAGTTTGTAGCCCTTTTGTGAAATTTTATTTTTTTTCTAACTTTTCTTCTCTTTTGAGTTTTATGTCTCTGAATTATATATATATATATATGAATTACCTGCGATAAATTACAGACAATTTATGTTGTAACTCTCTATGTCTCTTTTTACCTCTTTTTTGAATCTCCATGTTGTCCAGATTATATTATCTCTTTCTATGCGCAATACAATGGCAACCTTGGTTTTTGCCAAGCCTTTGCTAAGCCTTTACTGATTAATAACCAATAGATCAATAAACGTTCCATCAAAACAGTGTGGGGAAATGGGAAATTAATGATGTATACCGAAAAAAAGCGATTATCAAAACCGTATTTTCCGGATTCTCTAAAAACTCATCAATCAAGTACTCAATCAAACACTTCCGTTAGGAAAGAACCTGAGCCCGAAAATCATTTAGACTGGGGAATGTAAAGGATGATATAGGAGTCGCATAGCGCCAATTTTCAGATCTGAATCCCAGCAAGATAAAAAAAATTCAAAATAAATACTATTGGCTATGTTCTCGCTATAAAACCTGCAACGCAAGAATTATATTAAAACTGAACTAAAGTTTGTTTGTAATTCTAGGCACAAAAACAGATAATTTTAATGCATACAATATTTTCATCAATAATTTTTAAATAGAAATTTTACTAAAATATGTACAAATTTAAATCCAATCTTAAGTTGTAGATATAATATCTAAATTCGTAAAGATTGCATGCAAAAGTATTAATTAATGTAAAATACATCTTTTGTGCGCAGCCAAAAAAAAAAAAAAAAAATTGCTTTTATCTTTCTGAGAAAAATAACTTTAAAGTGTCTTTTAAATCATTGTTTGCAGTAAAAGAATGGACGCATTTTTTTAGTCATAATTTACGTAAAACTAGAAATATTTCTATGCAAATTGTTTTAAAATGCAACAAAATACTACTATAATGTTCTTTCATATATAATTTTTCGAAAAATCAATATTTTGGTGATTAAACAGCTCTAAGTCTCTTAAAATTTCAAGATAATAAGATTTGAATTATTTTGTTGCTAACAAAAAAAATGCTTAAGGGGGCACAGGATTTTTAAGATTTCTCAACCATATGCAAAAAACTGCATTCAAAAATCTGTATTATTTCTTGAATTATAATCAGTTTTAGATGATGAGTATAATAGAAGGTCCGTATACATTGAAATTTTGAAAAGCGTTTTCTCATATTAGTAAATTTGGAATTTGCGCGCACTGCTATTTTTAAACTATGTAAGCTACAGCTTAGAAAAAAATAACCAAATATGCATTTCTTTATAGTCTACAGGGTACAAAAAAAAAAAAAAAAAAAATCAGATATTTTGGTTATTTATTTTTTTGCACTTGAAAAACTTGAAATAAATTTCAGATTTTTGAACTTTTTTTTTATTTTGTGCTAAAACAAAACTTTTTGCGTATATTTTGATTTTAAGTTATACGTAGGTATGTTATGATTCTATTTTGCTCTAAAATTATTTCCTATAGGCATAATTTAGAGTTTTATCATGCGAGCTGCACTTAATCACGCATTAGTGAGATTAATTTTTAAATTTAAAATTTAAATATTAATTTTGTACATACAGCCTTTATTTTTCTAGATAATGTACTTAAGGATATATTCTTTAGGCATGAAGGGGAGAAAAAGATCTTAATTGCATATTGTTTGTGTTTTGGTACTTTGAAGAAGGCGATGTTTTTGATTGTTTCGACAAACTCAAAGGTCCTGTGCCCCCTTAATTTTCTTTTATAATCAGAAATATTTAAATTACATATACATATATACCAATCTTTATGAAATATGAATCTACTCATTTTAAGGTAATATAATCTCTACAATATACAACTCTTTTTTTAAATAGTCTAGTGAATTTTCACGGGAAACAATATATATATATAATATACATATATAGTTATAATATGTTGATTTTAATCCATGTACAGAAGAGCGCCGATTATCGGAACTCCAATCAACCGAGCTTCCAACTATCCAAACAGCCTATTTCTCCCTCAAAAAATTTGTAACCTAACTCCCACTTATCCATTGGCTTGAAATAAAATTTTAAATGAAGAAAAAACTGATACTGGATCAGAAAATGAGGAATGTAAAACAATAAAAGAGATGGGAAGAAGGTATGAAGAAAATGAAATTAACGGGTGGTTAAATAGTGAAGTAGTACATGACCCTGGATATCAGATTTTAAATGATGATGAGATTGTGGATGAGATTCATGATGAAAAAGAAATTATAGAAAATGAAAACGATTGCTCTGGAAATACCCAGGTCCATCACATAATGAAGCATTTGAATATTTGGAAACAGCTATGAAATGGCTCGAACGGCAGAAGAACGTTGATCATATTCAACTGATATAGAAAGAAAAAAAATTAAATGATAAACATATAAAAAAAAAATCTCTCTATTCTAAAAAAAAGTAACTACCGCTGTCACCGCCGCCGCCGCCGCCGCCGGTTTTGGTTTTTTTGTGACCGGAGGCCTTTCTTCGTTAATATTAACAAAAATAATGCATACAAAAATATGAAAATCGGTGGTTTTATACAGAAATGTTTGATAAACACGCTGATGTAGACAGTTTTCAAATCGAAGAATTATTTTAAGAGTTATTTAATGCTAAAGTTGGACAAAATCGTTCCACTAAAAAAGTTTTATAGTAGCAAAAACTATACATGGCAGTGTAATCATTTTTAGATCATTTTATGCGTTAGAATTTGCCGGAGTGCAGATTGCATTACTTTTTTTATTTTGACTCATTTTTTCAGGTTTTATTTCTATTTTAAATTCAAATTTTCAGCATTTCTAGAGATATTTTTTACAGATTTCAGAAAATTGTACTAATTTAAACTGTTGCCAACTGTATAAAAAGCGCAAGCAATAATGTTTGCTTCAAATTAAAAATTTATTTACACGTGACTATTATAAACAAGAAAAAAACTTTCAAATTAGAATTAAATAATTACGTATAAAAAGCAGGAACTTATTAAAAATTACGTCATAAAAAGTATACAAGTGAATTTTAAAAGAGAAAGGATATTGTAAAATAATAACTTCATTAACATGCGTTAGAAGTCTTAGGAGAAATTACGTCATATTTACGTCACATTATAGTTATTACATAAAATGAACACAAAATAATATTGCAAAAAAGTTTAAATTTAGAAATTGCGCTAGACATTTATTTGATATTTTGAGAATTAATTTAAAATGTCTCATTTAAAAGAACTTTCTTTTCGCTTTGTTAAAAAATACCAGGAGACAAAGACTCTCTTTACTTAATTCCTTTTATATTAGATTATTTTGAAATGTTGTTACACGTGTATACGTCATCAAGTTATTTTTATTTTCACGTTTTATTTATGTTTTTATTAATGTTGCACGAATTTATTTATTAATGTTGCACGAATTTATTTGTTCTTTCGTTATTTAAAATAAAAATTATATCAATTTGTATAATTTGGCGAGTGGTTTGGCGATTTATATAATTTGGCGAAATTGGTCGACAGGATAATCAAGTAGTACTGCAGCGGATTTGGCGTTAAAATTCCCCAATCAAAGAGAAATGAATAGAAATTCGTTTATAGGGAGATCGCCACTGTTTTTTAAATTATAATTCAATCTTTCGAAATCTTTTTAAAGCCGATCAAATTAGCGTGCATTTAGAGTCTGCGGTGTCTGGACGGGGGTTGACGAGCGTAGCTCGTAGGGGGCCGAGCCCCCTAGTAATAATAAAATAAACGTGCCAGCACTAACTGGTGCTGACAGACCTAAGCTTCGATAAGGTGTGAAGGTTTTAGTAAAGTCAGAAACATCCCTTAAATTGTCTGTCCATTTATCCGAACTAGGGTCGGTCCCAACTTGTTCGGATAATCGGAGCTCTACTGTACTCAGTTTTAGATTTTATTTTGTGCAAACCGTTACATACAAAACTTTAAAAGGCAAATTAATTAAAATAATTTTAAAAAAAACTTTAACTTATATATTCCATTTTTTTAAAACATGTCCTTCTGAAAAATTTGTTGATGCACATTTTCATTAATTACGTCAAAATTTAATGTCTAAACTCATCAATCAGTACCATACTTCTTTAAACAATATGCTTTCTGTGAATCTTAATGTGCTAAAGTTCTGAAAATTATGGACATTTGGAGACGAAAACTTTGCTAAATAAATAAGAATTCTACAGATTTGCTTGTAGTAGCTCCTAAGGTGTCTTTAACCTCTTAATTCTCGCTCCCGTGATATTCACAGGCTGTGTCTTTTATTCAGTTTGTTTAATCCCCAAACACTTTTATAAAGGCTTTTGTATGTAATTGGCCTTATTATGGCATCATTTAACCTGCTATTAAATAAGGTAAATATTTCTTAAAAAAAAAAAAAAAGGTGCCAATAAGCAATTTGAATTTTTAAACTGTAATTTAAAGCGACCGTTAAGGGATTAAACTGAAGACCGAGAGCCGACGAATTACCACTAATTCAATATCTAAAAATTGTCTTATTTAATAGCAGAAACTTTGCAATTAAATAAAGCCATAAAGAGTTAATAAATATCACCTTTTGAAATTTGTGGTGGAAAACGATATACACAAATTAAATAAATTCATATAAATAAAAAACATAGATTTTTCGGGATGCTTTGAAAAATAAAATTATTCATTATGTAAAATAGTTGAAAGTTACTTTTTCGTGAGTTCAACATTCAAAGACAAAATATTATAAATAATAAAATATACATAAACTGGTATTAAAATATTATTAAATTTAATAAATTTTAAATTTATAAAATACTTATATTTTTATAATACTTTCATACTAGATTAATTTTTTTTATATCGAAAAAAAAAAAACCTCAAATAGAAAAAAAAGTATTTTTTCATACTGGAAAAGAAATCAGTACAACTAAAAAAATAAAAATAAACTCCAAATTTAATCTTAATACTTTTAATAAGGATGTCAACGATTTTAATCAGACAATTAAAATTAGTGATTAAATCGTGTTTAAAAATTAAAATTTTTTAAAACTGTTTTAAAAAGCATTGAAATATAAAGTGAACCTAATTTGTAAAGTTTCTATGGATACTTTGCCTTAATGAATAACCGAAAAATGCTTTAAATACATGTTTTAGCTTAAATGATTATCTTTATAAAAAATTAAATATGATAAGTTTGTAAAAAGCAAGTTCTTATCTGACGTAAAAATCATTCAATTTAAAAAAGATATTTAAATCTAATGCTGCTATATTTCAAATATAACTTCAGATATAAAATTGGTCGTTCTCATATTTACTTTGTGTGCACAATTTAATGGTTTCCACCCATTTTCATAGTTTGTTTTGATTAGCAAGCACATACATGCGTGTAAGCTTTAATTTATGGTGTTAACAGTAATTTTTATAAGTTGAAATGCAAAAATTCTTGCCATGATATTTGTTTGATTTGTTATTTGTGTTAATTGATGAAATTACTTATGTGAAGTTTTTATTATTTCTATAATTATATTAATTATAATTTTATTAATCAAAACGTAAAATGTGTAATGTTCTAACTAGAGAAATAATTGTTTAATAACTATTAATTTAAATAGTATTAACAATTTAATATTAAATTAAGTTATTAATAATTTTAATAAATATAAATGTCTGCAGTATTTAATATAGATTTACATAATTATTACAAAATTTTAATATGCATAATGATATTACTAACTGATAAAATAACTAATTTGCTGATTTAATCTTTTAGTACTAATACTAGTTTTATTAATTAAAGCATAAAAACATAGATTATGACAAATGTTTACGAAAAAAAACCTGACAACTGTATAATCCTTTGAATGAAATTTTAACATGCATTACGCAATCTCATTTTTTTTTTCTTTCGGAATTATAATCAAGATTTTTTTCTTTACTTGCGTGCTGATATTCAGATCTCAAATTCTTTGATTTTGAAACCCATACCATTAACCAAAATTTATCCCTAGAAGATCTCGGCTGCATTACAATAGTTTGTGCACAATAGAATGTTTCCAGCTCACATAAATAAACAATATAAAAATCACATTTTTTTAAATTTAAATAATAATAATAATAATAATAATAATAATAATAATGATGATAATAATAATACATTATTATTCAGAAGCAGAGCTAACACAATAACGTTTCAGAAAAAAAAAAAAAATATATTGCTTGCAATTTTTATTTGACAACAAATATCTGTATCTCACAAATAATACATTTGAATTTCATGATAATCGAATTAATAATATAAATAATACATTACTGAAGGGGAAAAGAAGGGATGTAACAGTGAGCTGCTACAAGAAAATCGAAAATGGTTTGCCTATATTTTAATATTTTATATTACTATTAAAATCTTTAGATGAAAAGTGTTATAATAAACAATAATGCTGAAAAAAAAAGCAAATTTATAGACGTTAGAAAAAAACTTGCCAAGAAATTTATTTTTTAATACAGTAAAGCCTGTCTGTAACGGAATCTCACTTTAAACTGGAAAAATCATGATCATGCCAAAAAATACCATACAATTGTACCACTTCAGACGTAAAAAACCTGTGTAAAACGGAATTCCCATTGATAAATTAATTTTTCGTCTTAGCAGATATTTCTCTAAAATACTTGTGGTGGCATTCGAATTATTAACGGGGCCGGCTGTCTCTATCTACGGTCCTGTTTCCACATAGTAAGTCCTTGAAAGCCGAGTATGCCAAATAAGCGAAATACTATTTTTTATATTACACACTAAATCTCTCCTACATATTTCTTCAAGGCCGTATACTAATTCACAGCAACAACAAAATATGCACGTAAAAGGGGAGCGGGACACATATACAGGAGTCAGATAATCAGCTGTCGACGAACCTAAAAATGTTCTTATAGCATCGAATATGTAACCCCTCTGCTGTGACATCAACATGACGTATGGGGGCATATATACAGGGGTCGGATATCCAACTCTCTCACCAAAAGTAAAAGCCTTAGCATTGGACATCTGACCCCTTGATATGTATCCCCTTTGCTCTGACGTCAAAATGACGTATTGGGGCAGATATACAGGGGTCGGATATCCAAATCTCTTTCCAAAAGTAAAAGTCCTAGCATTGGATATCTGCCCCCTTGATATGTGTCCCCTTCTGCTGTGACGTCAAAATTACGCATGGGGGCAGATATACAGGGGTTGGATATACACCCTTGGAAGAAGAGAAAATTCTCTAGGACTGGATATGTGTCCCCTTCAGCTGTGACGTCGTATGGGGGCATATATACAGGGGATGGATATACAGCTATCGACAAAAATAAAATGCTCTCTATTGGATATCTGCCCCCATCTGCTATGGGGACATATATACAGGGGTCGGATATACAACCTTCGACGACAGTGAAATTCTGCAGTACTGGATATGTGCCCCCTTCTATCTGTGACGTCAAAATGACGTATGGGGGCAGATATACAGGGGGTAGATATAAGCGTCCCCTCCAGTAATGTGTGCGTATTCTAAGAATTTATATACACTGTCTAGTACACTCAAAATTAGATCAGTACAAAAATGCTTAGTCAGCTCTTTAACAGAATTCTTTAGTGAAAATGAACAATAAACGCTCTATGCACTCTATAATCGATAGAAAACATGCAGTGCACTTCAGTGATTTTGTTATGTTTGAAGAATCGTAGCATTATTAAAGTACACCGCAAATGATTTTTGCACACAGATCGTGATGCAATTTTCTCCTTTTGAGTGTCTCTGCAAACAAACTATAAATGCTACTTACGCTGTACTCCTGAAAAATCCTACTGCAGTTCATGTCAATGGTGCATATCAATCTCCTTATGTTTGAAATATGGTAACAGGAATAAAATGCATTGCAAAAAATTTTCTCCCATAGACCGAAATGTAACGGAATGATTCTGTGTGTCTCTGTAAAATAAGTATAATTGCTACGCACTTCATTTTCAATATCGGGCATTCTATAGTAGACCTCAATAACATCCCATACACTGTAAAAAAAATTCCGTTAAAATACGGATATGCACTGGCAATCGAGACGCCAGTACTATTTCTGTATTTTAACGAAATGTTTTCCGTAAATTTTGTGAAAAAACGGAATTTTTTCTGGAATTTACGGGGGAAATTCGATTAAAATACGGAAATAGTACAGGCGTCTCCATTGCCAGTACAATTTCCGTATTTTAACGGAATTTTTACTTTCTTCTATCTTTACAAGAAGAAAGTATTGGATTCGTGAAAAATTTCGACTTCCGGTTTTTGAAGGATTTATACGTTTTAGAAAGCACAACTAGTTCACTTGGCACAACTAGTTTATGTGTTACCCTGTAGCTAGCGCGACCTGTCTTGAAGAAAACATAAGTGGATCTTTTTGCCCGCTAGGACCATTTTAGGCCACCTTCCCCTAAATTTAATATAATATTTTTACTCATATATATAGTAACAAGTTGGAAATTGCTCGTCAAACGTGGCAAATGAGGTGCGTTCGTACTATAACTAGTTTTATAATTATTTTTTGCACCCCATATTGTACTGAATGTATAATTTTTTGCACTTCATAAAGCGCATAGTCTGATACATCATTAAAATGCACTTCCAACATTTTTTTCCCATTCCCCGTAATGTAACGGAACACTTTTGACTGTCCCTGTAATTAAACTATACATCCGATTTTCCTAAAATTTGAAATAGCTCAACAAAATTTTACAACAATTATATCTTTAAAATTTCAGACCATTCGGAAGGCTGTAATATCATTAAAATGCACTTGCAATAATTTTTCCCATTGGCCGTAATGTAAAGAAAAACTTTTGACTGTCCCTGTAATTAAAAATACATCCGATTTCCCTAAAATTTGAAAGGGCTCGACAAAATTTTGCAACAGTTATATCTTTAAAATTTCAGATCATTCGGAAGGCTCTAATATCATTAAAATCCACTTGCAGTAATTTTTCCCATTGGCCGTAATGTAAAGAAAAACTTTTGACTGTCCCTGTAATTAAACTATACATCCGATTTTTCTAAAATTTGAAAGGGCTCGACAAAATTTTGCAACAGTTATATCTTTAAAATTTCAGATCATTCGGAAGGCTCTAATATCATTAAAATGCACTTGCAATAATTTTTCCCATTGGTCGTAATGTAAAGAAAAACTTTTGACTGTCCCTGTAATTAAACTATACATCCGATTTTCCTAAAATTTGAAAGGGCTCGACAAAATTTTGCAACAGTAATATCTTTAAAATTTCAGATCATTCGGAAGGCTCTAATATCATTAAAATGCACTTGCAATAATTTTTAACATTGGCCGTAATGTAAAGAAAAACTTTTGACTGTCCCTGTAATTAAACTATACATCCGATATTCCTAAAATTTGAAAGGGCTCGACAAAATTTTGCAACAGTTATATCTTTAAAATTTCAGATCATTCGGAAGGCTCTAATATCATTAAAATCCACTTGCAATAATTTTTCCCATTGGCCGTAATGTAAAGAAAAACTTTTGACTGTCCCTGTAATTAAACTATACATCCGATTTTCATAAAATTTGAAATGGCTCGACAAAATTTTGCAACAATCATATATTTGAAATTTCAGACCATTCGGTTGGGTAGTTTTTGCTCTGTTACATGCGGACAGACGGACGGACGGACAGACGGACGGACAGACGGACGGACGGACGGACTGAACGACGACTATAGGTGCTACGTATTTATATAATTACGAACGCACCTAAAAAACGATGAAATCTAACACACCTTCATATACTTTTATTTTTTTTTTTGAATAATAAAAAAAAACTGAAGGCTAATTCCATGCGCAGATTTATCCCATGCATAATAATGAACATACACAAAAAAGTTTAAATCCCTATCTCAAATACGAAAAATGCCTTAGCATTTTTAAAACAGGAAAGTGACGAAAATATCAACATAGAGAAAAGCCACCATAAAATTAAAACTAAACACAGGACGCGTTTCGAGCTAAAAACATAACAGCTCGTCATCAGCTACAGCATACACGTGTCCGTAAACGAACAAGTTCAAAAATGAACTGAAGATAAAGAATGTTGCGAAGAATGCGACAGATGGCGCTACCTGATAGAGGGATATGCAAAAGGGAAATGTGTTGAAAAAAGATAGAAGAGAAAATGAAATGGAAAAAATGGAAATAAAAGAAAAAATAAAAATAAAAGAAGTAAATTAAAAATATAAATAAAAATAATAAATAAAGAACTATAAAAGAACAAGAAAAAAATCCAAATTATAATTATTATAATTATAATTATTATTATTATTATTATTATTATTTTTTTTTTTACAAATTTTAATTGCTTCATATCGCCAGTTTTCGGTGCTGTTTCGCTATAGAGAAAAGCCATTTAAAATTTTAAGTTTTATGGGTAATTGCACTGGATGTATTAACAAAATTTACAATATCTCGCGATTTAATAACCGTATGAGTAAAAATGAGGTGTCAAAATATTCACAATTAAACAAGCTTTCGTGTAATATTTTAAAAAGAAAATCGACATTTTGACCAATTTTGATGTAAACTGTCCCCTTAAAAATATAATTTTAAAAGTCTAAAAACCGACAAGTCTCAACCACTCTGTGGCCATCATGAGGGTCATACATTACCCTAATGATTACATTTATAAATGTTTTGAAAGTTTTTACCTTTTGTGTATGATATAGGTCAGGGACGGCGAACCTATGGCACGCTGCAGATTATTTTTGGCACGGCATAGACTTAAGTTTTACATCAAAATATAGTAGAATTTCACAAAATGCATTAATTAATATAGATGTTGTCTGTGTCACTTGAATCCGATTAGTTCGGTTGGTTGTGATTGTCACACAGATTGAAGAAATTGAAATATAATTGAAATCTGATGCAGTAAACTGTTAGTTAATACGATTATAATTTTTGGAGTTATAAGTATGTCCGTCTGTCTGTATGTCTATGTGTCTGTAATGGCTCTATCTCCCGAACAAATTGAGATAGAGATTTGAAATTCAGTGTGTACTTAGGGAGTAAAAATGGAAAGAAGCCTATTAAATATCAGTAACCTCGATTAACCGGAACAATTTTTTTCGGACTCTTAAAATATTCGTTCTGATAAAAGGTATACAAAAATTTTCGAAATTGTTTATTTGAAAAAATAAATATAAAAGAAAATAAAAAAATATAAATTTTGCATCATGAATGAACTCAATCGGATAATTAGTTGCCGAGATATTTGTAATTCTATTTTTCACACTTTTCGATTTTTCATGACCCTATATTTCATTCAAATTTCAATTCAAAGATATAAATTTATTGGAAATGAAATGCTTAATCCGACGCAGTAAACTGTTAGTTAATAGGATTATAATTTTTCGAGTTATAAAGATGTTTCTTTTACGCAATTCGGTACTACTCGATTATCCCGCCGACCAAAAAACTATCGCCAAACTATAAGATTAAATGCCAATAATGGCTTATCGTAAATGTCAAGCATTTAATGCCTGTTATACCTAACCTATAAGGGAGTTACCGTAGGGGGGGACACAGTTCTGTCGCCAAATACCGCCAAGTTTGTCGCCAACTTGGTGGTATATCGCCAAATTTGGCGGCCAAAATAAGTCGCCAAAAGTGACGCCAACTTGGCGATATCTCTAATATTTCGCCAAATTCCCATTGACTTCCATTGTAAACCTATCTCGATTACTTGCTTACAGAAAATCAACAAATTGAGATATTTTAATGCAACAAAAAGTAATATTAGCTTAAGGGGTTATATTAATTATATTTAAGGGAGTCCAAATAAATTAAATTATGAATAAAAGTAACATAATACAAATACAATGCTTAGCAAATTTCACGTTTTATTTTCATATTTTATATTATCTATATCCATGATGGGTTAGTATTACGGTGGCCCCCAACGTCTAGTCAATTATGATATGCGCTTTTATGTTTCACTATATTTATACATACTATATGGTGTGTATAAATGCTATAATTCGTATACAGGGCTACACAAAAGAATTCGTAATGGTTACTGGGTATGAGTGTAAATTGCTTAAAGGTGGTTTTTAAATAATTTATGCATTTTTACGCTGAACTGCATTGAGTTTACTAAGAAATCTTTGTAGAATATAGATAAAATTATATGCATGGTCACGCAAAGAATTGGATACGCGACCGTCTATATGTGATAATTTCTGGAAATGTGATTTCAGTAGTTTTAAAACTGTTTTAGTTTGAATTAAATTTTAGCTAAATAGTGCGGCGTGTAATAAAGGTACAAGGTTAAAACAGGGTTGTACAAAAGTATTCAAGTATGTTTCTATCTATTAGTAAAAATTGCTGAGAGAGAAATTTCAATCTGTTTTGCGTTTTCTTGCTAAACTAAATTTCCCCATTATATAGTATATATATCAACCTACAGATCAAATACAGGGTTGTTCAAAAGAATTGGAATACATATTTGGCTATGGATGGAAAATGTTGAAATCAGATTTTTAAATGTTTTATACGTTTTCTAAAATATTTACTTAGTTATCTTATATACCATATTTCAATAAATAACGAAGTTTTGTTAAAGCATTCAGGAAGTGTTGGAAAGTGTTTCATAATCTATGCTTAACGCATGATTTTTCTTTCTTGTTATTATATATGTGATGTTAATTTTCAAGACGTATAAGTCTTTTAATTTAGACTTCAATAAGTTATAAAAATTTCTTGGCAACCTGAGTATATTTGCGAGAGTTACAGCATGGACAGACAGACGACAGACAGACAAACCGAAGTCATAAACACTTTTATGTTAGAAAGTGTTAAAACGTCATTTTTTCCGCCTTTGTTACATTAACTAGTTTAAAATTCTACATCCTACGGATTAAACTGTCTTCACAAAAATTTCGAAACTGATATTTCTCATTTTTTTTTTTTTTTTTTTTTATTGAGCTATAAATATATTTTAATCAAAATAATCTCACTCCGTCACGTCTCAAAAATAACATTATAATTTTATGATATTTTCCTTTGGCAAATAAATTAATGTGTGGCATTTTGAATGTAAAAATATATCATTTATGATATGACAAAAAATTAAAATGTTAGATCCTTCGCATCCACGAAGTCTTAAATCATATTTGATATTTAATCTCATAGTGCAGTTGTTAAAATATAGAATCATTTTGCACCTTACTAACGTCTTAAAAATAACAATACTGACTGACCTTTTAAATAATGAGGTGATTAATTATTTTTAGAATGGAAATCGCGTTATATGTATGTCATCAATTTAAATGCGTTTTGAAAGTAATCTCGTTATTTTTAATGAATGCTTGCTTTCATATCACAATATTAAAATTTATTTGCTTAAAAGACGTTATAAAAATACATTAAAAGTAAATTAAAAATCTCTATCTACATGTTTCAACTCTTTTACTGAGTCGTCATCAGAATGTATAACAGAAAATTACAAATGCATACGAACAATGGAAAAAATCATCGAATATAAACAGATAATCATATAACGCGCCCTACATTTTTGCGATTGCTCGTGTTCCCTCTATGTCGTGACGCCGTATGTTTTCCAACCATTCAACCCATAAATTCGAGATACGAAATGATAATATATCGTTACAAACTCCTGACCCTTTTAAATAAATTTCAATGGACTCTCTTATAAATAATTGTAAATAAAAATTTGACCTGTAGATTATTTTACTCTCGTTAAAAAGTATGTTAATGTTCTCTATTTGATTTAGCCGGGATAAAGCTGTATTACCTCTATTACATTTTATGTCCGCTATATGTTCTTTACATCTGATATTGAATTTTCGTTGGGTTATACCTATGCTTGCTTTCATATTGTTAGTTTTTAACAGCATAAAGTAACATAAATTAAACATTTCTTTTGTAAACTAGTATTAACTTAAAATATGTGCTTAATATTTTACAAAATCTTTGTAATATTAAACTCTTTCCCCAAACTTGCACTATTTAAACGTCAATTAATGTTAAAAAGTTAATTTATTGAATAAAATGTTAATTCCACTAAAACAATTTATAATACTTTTCTATTGAAGTGCAGTTCTGAAATAATTAGCCGTTTCTGTCAAAATTACGTTCATAATAATAATAATAATAAAAACATTTTCTTAAGAAAAGAAAAATAGATACAAAGGAATTGATTAATATTTTTATCATTGACATTAGATAATGTTTTCGATAAATATGAAAGTCCATGATCGTACAAGTGTGTTTTACACAGGGAATGATTCAGCAGTTTTAACCCATTTATGCTTAGCGTCCCATTTTTGGGACGTTTCGAATTTTAATAAATTTTTATGATTTTCTGTTTCTTTACAATATGGAATATTGTATAAAGTAATTGCCTATAAAGGTCTTTATCTATTACGGAGAGATGACAGCATAAGATTGATATTTAGTTGCTTATATGAAGGCCTTTTTTCTGTGTTTATAGATTTTTCATTTTTCAAGATAGCGCAATGTAAAAAGTAAGTTTAATTGTATTTTTTGTATCAAGGATCCAAATAAATAAGTCATAATCTTATCTTGTGGACTTCTTTGAAATAAGTATTTTTTTAAATTGCGAAATTATATGTTCAGGCCTACTTTTTGTGTATGTTTGTAGCTTACAAAATATAGGTTGCTAGGCGCAAATAGCCACATATTTCTATTTGCCATTTAGGCACAGTTATCTATGTAACGTCCTTTTCAGGATCATTTTGAAATAAATTGAATTTTAGCCTGAAATACGATTATTCTTAATTTATTATTAATAATACTTATAATGTTATTAGTTTCTGTAAAGAAATAAATATATTTTTTAATAGTTCATAAAAACACTAATTATAGTATATAATATACAATTTAAAAGCTTAATTTATATAAATTTAGGCAAAACATACGATTATGCATTTTTCCACACATGGATATTCCCATATTTAGCACGTTTACATTTAATGAAATAAATGCAAACATATTTTAGCGTAATTTTTTTCAGTATTTTTCAAGTTCATTTTGCATCATTTTAAAGTGATTTTACCAACAAATTTGAGAAAAAAAAATCAGGCATAAATGGGTTAAGAAGATAAATTAATCCTTTCTAACACTTTCGAACACAGTTGAAAAGTGTTTATAAATTCGATTTGTCTGTCTGTCCACGCTCTAACTCGCGTAAATATACTCGGATTTCATGCAATTGATAAATGATGTTTACCATGTCATGTTCGGTATGGAATATGATTGGTGTGTAGTAGTTCATTTACAGGGGCACTCAAAAGAATTCCATTACATTATGGCCAATGGGGGAAAATTGTTTGCAGTGTATTTAAATGACATTACGCTATTTCAAATGTATTGAAATTGATATAAATAACTAAATCTCACTACAAGATTATTACTATAGATTAGGGCATTCATAGCATTTATCCTTCATTTACAGGGGCACACAAAAGGAATCTGTTACAAGAATAATTTCTGGAAGAGCGTTTTCAAATTCGGTACGCACTTTTAAATTTAACTAATCTTTTGTTTATTACTCGTTGTGTATAACTTCTATACCTCGTATACAGGGCTGCACAAAAGAATTCACGTGATCATTCTCCTTATCCTCTTCAGACCTGAAGCTATAATAATGTTACAAATATCCATTCATTGGTTTTTCACAAAGAAAATGACATCATAGATGACATAAAAAAGAAATTTTCTGAAATTTATCCCTTAGGAGACTTGCAATTTAGTTTCCCAAATATGGATCTAAAATTACAAACCACCTTAAAATATTAATTTAATTATCACTAACCTAAATTCACACAATCAGTAATTTAAGGGCTTTAACCCATTTGTGCCGGAATTTTTGTGTTCTCAAATTTGTTGGTAAAATCACTTTAAAATGCTGCAAAATGAGCTGGAAAAATATTTTAAAAAATTACGCTAAAATTTCTGTGTATTTATTTGATAAAATATAAACGTACTAAATATGGGAATATGCACAATATTTGTAATATTATAATATGAATAATTATATGTTTTGTCTAAATTTATATAAGATAAGCTTTTAAATTGTATATTATGTACTATAATTAGTATTTCTATGAACTACTAAAAAATATATTTATTTCTTTACAGAGACTAATTACATTGTAAAGGTTAGTAATAATAAACTAAGAATAATTGTATTTAAGGCTTAAAAACTATTTGTTTAAAATCATCTTGAAAGTAACTTCACATAAATAACTGTCCCATAAATGGCTAATAAAAATATGTATCTATTCGGGCCTACCCAGCAAAGAAAGAAACAGTGGGCCATCAGCTGGAAAAAAGATGGCAGCCAGCAGTGCCATCAGCGGTAAAGTGCAAGGGTGCCATTACTTAAACCTGTCGAAAAGTGTCCAAGCCGAATGCAACTGGCCCATCAGTGATGGCTTACAGCAGGCCAGCATTGGTATGCCATTACATTACTTCAATCCGGCACTTTTCCTCTAGTGCTAGCACCTATCCTACTGCTATTCCTTTGCTGGCCCAACACTTTCAACTTACAAAAGTTTCTTATAGAATTCTATAAAAAAAAACAATGTATTATACAATTATGGCTCTTTTTTTCTATAAGCTAGTTTCACCAAGAGCTATAGAAATATCTGTAGACGTGTCTATAGAAATATTTGCACTGCGTGCGGTCACCTTCCCAAGTTCTGACCGCGCTCGATGTTGTTTGGTTTTCGTGATCAGACATGAACAAGTGCTTTCAGCGTACGCTACGACTGCTCGTAGTTTTCAAGCTCTTATTATACTATTTCAAGTTTGTTTCTTTTGTGATTTACGTTCTTAATGATTAAGCTGGTATAGAAATTATTCTATTGTATAGAAATCCTATGTAATTTATACGCTTTTTTTTATAATTGATTCTGAACTGCGTAAATTATGAAAACCGAAATCCTTTGTAACCTAGTAAAACCAGATTTAAGGAGAAAAAAAAAGTACGTTGAAATAAAGAATTTATTTATTTATTCATTCATTTACTTATTTATTTTGTTGGTGGCAGTGGTGCTATATTTTTTACAGTTTAAAAAAAATAGCTTCACAGCTTAATTTGTGTTAAGATATTCATTTCAGATTTGTGTTCAAATACTCAATGTCTTCGATATTCGCAGCTCCACATAGCGTAAGGGTACCCAGGAATAATACTGCAAAAGTTCGTGCACTTCCATGTAGTGGTGGGCCAGCGCATGAGATAAAATGAATGCCCACCAGAATTTTATCTGATGATTTCCAACAGTAAAGTTGACTGAAGCGGTCCAGCAGTGGTCATGCAGTGGTAGACCATCAGCCAGCACTTCTCCATCACTGCCAGCACCTATCTTGCTGCTGGCCAGCAATTTCCTCTTTGCTGGGTAGCGCCCAATATTTTGTACGTTAAAAAAATGCATAAAAAGTAGGCTTGACTATATAATTTCACAACTTCAAAAATACGTATTTCAGAGAAGTCTACAAGCTAAGAGTATGACTTATTTATTTGGATTCTTGGTAGAAAAAACACAAATAAACTTACTTTTTACATTTCGTCATAATGAAATCTATATAAATCTACAAACCCCGAAAAAAAAAAAGAACCTTCATTTAAGCAAATAAATATCCATCTTATCCATCTTTCGGTAACAGATAAAGACATTTATAGATAATTATTTTATATAATTTCCATGTTTTAGAGAAGAAGAAAATTATACAAATTTATTAAAATTCGAAGCGTCCCAAAAATGGGACGCCAGGCGTAAATAGGTTAAACAAGTCAATGATATACAAATCCTGAAAAATTTGTATTGTAAAGGATTTAAGTTAAATACTTATGAAAAGTTCTCACTTTCTTGGCTGCACCGTCTTCAAGGCATTTTAAAAATTCAGATGAAAATAACATTTATTTCATCAGGAAGTCAGCATAGATGTTGTAATTTATTCGTTTGCTTTTAATTCAAAAACCGTTCAGTCATTAAGAAGTAAAGTCAAAAGGAAAAACAATCAAACACTTCAGTTTATATGATGAAAAGAATAGAGCTCCACATATGTAGACCTAGGTATCGAAGAGGTTATTAGAGGAAAATGCTGAAGGAGAATTTTCAACTGTGGTATGTATTTCCTAACTGAACAAAGTTTTTTAGGCATGTAGTTTATAGACAGAAATCTGTATATCATATCTAGGGCTGCTCAAAGAATTTGGATAATTTTCTGATTGTAGAAGGGAAAGTCTGAAATTAGGTTTTAAGATGTGTTATGCATTTGCAAATGGTTCAATAAGACATGATATTTTAGATTATTAAACGGTGAGGTTTTGTTACATTATTCTGAAAGTGTTGGAAAGTGTTTCATAATTTATGCTTGACGCATGATTTTCTATTTCTTGTTTAGTAAAAATCAATATTTAAGAAATTTCCAAATCTGTTTATAAATAAATTTCTACTAAAAATTGCACATTCAGAAGAAGCAAAAATGTAAGCTTTAAATACGTTATATCCTAAATACTTTAAGTACTTTAAATAATTTTAATACTAAATTAAGAAAATTTTAATTAGTTTCTCCCTTCTTCCTCATAAAATTATTTATTTAGTACTAAACTGCGGGATTCGTTGTCAATTTTATATAAGGAGCGACAGATAACTTTGAAAACAGAGATGGTAATCTTCATAAAAGGGCGAAAACCAAAAGGTTTAAAAACATTGCGTTTATTGGTTTTATCCTCTGGCTCGAGTAGTTTTTATAACACTGCGTTGCTTTCCTTTAATTACTCAATTAACATCTTTTAATCAAATGTTTCTGCGAAAAAACTTCAATTAATATATATATATACAGGGTGCAATATGTTATCTATCGCCCACCTTTAATTTCTCAACCGTTGGTCGTAGACATATAGTTCCAATTACAAAAACGTTTAAAATGAAGTAAATATTCATGCTGTGGAATTATTTAAAGTAAAAAATCAATTTTGTAAAAATTACGAAATCTAACTTTTTATACGGTCGCCCAGTCCCTATAGTTATATTTAGTAAAAGTTTACACATATCATAACACATATAACAGAAAAAGTTTGGCATCTGTACTACAAAATTGATAGAGTTATTAAATTTCAAATTTTGAGATTGTTGCACATGATTTTGTCTTTCATCGAGGGATCAGTTAAAAGATGAATTAAAGTAATTCGAGATCAAAATCCGGGTGCTATGTTCTTTTTACGGCGAAACCACCTTTAGCCGGTATCGCCAAATCGGGGTATCACCGAAGAGGATTATTTCATCTAAAAATTTGAGCTGACTTTTAGGGGTCGTATACAAAGCTAAGAATGAAATATTAAAATTAAACAGAAAAATAAATATCAATTTATTATGCAATCGAAAACGGTCTACTAAAACAAATCAATACATAAAACGCCGGAAACTATTGGAGATACTGCTCAAAGTGTTCTCCATTGGCGGCAATGCACAATGGATTGCGTGATAGTCCTGAGTCCTGGACACGTTAGAGCATAGCAAGTGTGCAAACTGTGCGATAATCAAGAATGATGCGCTGCTTCAGATAAACCATAGAAATAGTCTCAGTCACATAGACTTATGCCTTGATGTAATCTCAGAGGTAGAAGCCCATGGAAGTCAAGCCCAGTGAACGTGGTGGCCACTCTACTGGACCACCATATCCAAGGATCTGTTGACCGAATTCGGTGGCCATATACGCCCGGACGTTTGATGTTTTATGCGGAGAGGGTTCCATCATGTTGAAACCACACCCGGCATGCATGTCGGAGAGCAACTCTTCAGACACGTACCAGTCACGTATCGTGTTTTGTAGCAGATCCAGGTAACGATCGCCCATTAAGGTCCCACCCATCGTAGAAGATGAGTCCAACAATTTAGGTTCTCCATATACCGCGCCACACGTGTTGTACTGTCCGGGCGATGTGAAGAATTCCAGATCGTATCATCCTTTTGATTGTCGCACAGTTTGCACACCTGCTATGCTCTAATGTGTCCAGGACTCAGTACTGTCATGCAATCCATTGTGCATTGCCGCCAATGGAGAACACCTTGAGCAGTATCTAGTAGTTTCCGGCGTTTTATGTATTCATTTTTTTTTTTTTTTATAGTAGAACGTTTTCGATATTATAATAAATTGATACTTATTTTTATGTTTAATTTCAATATTTCATTCTTCGCTTTGTATACGATCCCTAAAAGTTAGCTCAAATTTTAAGATGAAATATCCCTCTTCGGTGATACCCCGATTTGGCGATACCGGCTAAAGGTGGTTTCGCCTTATAAAGCATATAAAAAGCATAAAAAGCATATAAGCATAAGCATATAATCGGATTTTGATCTCGAATTACTTTAATTCATCTTTTAACTGATAATGATAATAATAATAATAACTGACTTTTAACTCAATGAAAGACAAAATCATGTGCAAAAATCTCAAAATTTTAAATTTAATAACTCTGTAAATTTTTGTAGTACAGATGTCAAACTTTTTGTGTTATATGTGTTATGATATGTGTAAACTTTTGATAAGTATAACTATAGGGACGGGGGGACCGTATAAAAAGTTAGATTTCGTAATTTTTATAAAATAGATTTTTTACTGTAAATAATGCCCCAACATGAATATTTACCTCATTTGAAACGTTTTTCTAACTGGAACTATATGTCTACGACCAACGGTTGAGAAATTAAAGTTCGGCGATAGATAACATATTGCACCCTGTATATTAGCGTTTTAATTTTATCTAGTCGGATGTGTCGATCCTAAAACTTTCTTCTATCTCATACATGTTTATAGTTCCAAATTTGTTATCACAGCGCCAAAATTAAATAACTATCTATGCCTACAATGAGGATTCTACAGGTATAGGTTCATTGAATTGTGCGTATTTAAAAAAGATTATAAAAACGGACACTTGTTGGACAGTATACAACCAAGCATAATAAGGATCTATTTATGTGAAAGTGTATCACAATATGAAGATTGATTAAATTCCGTGCATTATTTTTTAATATACAGCTATCGCAAAAATCGTGAAAAATGCAGCTTAGCAGCGACACCTATCATATGATTTACACGAAAACATAACCAGCATTACTTATGTCAAGGTCTAATAGAATATAAAGTTTGATGAAATTATGTGGTTTAGTTCTTGATCCCATCTTGAGATTAGTTCTTGAGACTATTGCTAAAATCGTGTAAATTCTGAGATGTGCAGCATAGCAGTGCCATCTGTTGGGCGATTTACACATAAAACTAATCAGCACCAATTTAAATGAAGGTGTAACTGAATCTAAAGTTTCATTAAATTCCGTGCATTTGTTCTTGAGATAGAGCACCCAAAAAATTTTTGTCACATTGAGACAAACGGGCAGACAGACGGAGACATTTCCTAAACACAGTCAAATCGTGTTCAGGACTAGAGATGAGTTCGGGCTCACTTTTCGGAACCCGTGCCTGCCCGAGCCCGACAGTTTTAAATCCGAGCCTGCCCGAGCCCGAAAGATATTTCGTCATCAGAGCCTGAGTCCGCCCGAGTTTTATACTTAAATTATACAATACAAAAAATAAAAATAAAAAATAATAAAAAGAAAAAATCATAATATTGAAAATTGTTCTAAATGTAATATCTCATTTTTAACAACTTCTTTCATGGAAATAAAAATAACTGTTAATTCCTAGCTCATAATTAATTTTATGAAATTTACATTATTTACGTTCAATATTGTTGAAAAAGAAATTTCGTATCAGATTAATATATACCAACCATCTTAAAAGAATTCTCTTACTTGTCTCCCCAACAAGCAAATATGATAAACACATTAACGAAATTTGTTCTATCAATAAATAACCGAAATTTGCAGAAATTACTATTTATATGACAAAGAATAGCACAACGTCTTTCTATTTCCTATAAAAGGTATATATCTTAAATTATAATAAATTCCTCCTTCAAAACAATCTTTCATTATTATCGTGTCCTTGCAAATCAGCTTAAATTAATAGGTTTGACACCGTTATCTGAAAGATCTGAAGTTTTATAGGAAATGAGGAAACACTGCTCGATTGCTTTCTATTGGAATAACAATACCTGCTAATTATATTTACTTAAAAATGAAAGGGACTTCGTAAATGTGAAGAGCAGAGCAGGCTGTATGAGCAAAGTTCTTGATGACGTTATTTTCAACAATAAAACACTAAAAATTCACAAACCTTAAACTACTGTTGGTTAACTGAAAGCAAAAGAAAGTATTCATTTCGCATTAGAACTCTAAAATAATAACAATAATAATAATAAATAAACGTTTTCATTAAAAATATCCTTATGTTGCCATATTACGATTGTCTTCACATCACATAATCAGATCGTCGCCGTCAAGACCGGAGATGAATCTGCAAATATCACAATTATAATACAGAAAAGAAGAAAATACGATTTCTGTTTTCCCTTCATTCGGATCAAAACAGCATTAAAATGACTTAAAACGGGATGAGTAATTTTTAAGAAAAAAAGAAGTTATTCGTATTTTATCGGTACGAGAATAAATCAAAACGTCAAGTTCAAAATAATGAGCCCGAGCCCGAAGACTCGTGTAAAAATCGAGCCAGAGCCCGTCTCATCTCTATTCAGGACCTTCTAAAGCACATAAATCCGTCGAAAACTGGAAGTAGAAAATTTTCACGAATCCAATACTTTCTTCTTATACAGATAGAAGAAAGTAAAAAAATAAATGCATATATTTTAGCTTTTTGCAACATTTCCAGCTAGTTAAAAATATATTGTCATTTCTTTTCTTTTTCATAAGGAAACGGTCCGTCTCTTTGAAAATTGCACTATTTATGGTTCGCCTTTAATCAGAGTTAACAGATAACTTTCCAGATTGAACTTGTAATAAATATGCTTGATGAAATTAAAGAGAAAGTGCTTTAGTACAACTTTTATTACACTTACCACCAATCTTATCTGTTTTACGATGTTGTTTATTGTAATTTATTCTCGTAATTTGTTTATTTTGAGATATTTTAACCGAAAACATTCTTAATTAAATATCAGTATGCTATATGTTAATGTAATTTAAAGTTCAATAAGTTTCTAAAAGCATTATAATTACTTTAAGTTGTAGTCCCATTATGTTCAGTTCGAAAAAATTTATGAAACAGCTTATAATACAATATCAGTATGGCACATATGACTGTAGTTTAAAATTAATTATGATTTTTGAAAGTATCGTAATTTCCGGCATATAAGCCGCAGCTTAAGTCTTTTTAAAACCGGAAATTTTATTTAAAAAATGAAGTCAAATAAATGCTAAGCAGAAATAAGTATTATTTTTTACATTTTATTTTTTAAAAATTCTGGTAGAAAATAGAGTTATCTGAGGTGCGGCTTATAAGCCAGAAATTACGGTATCCTACAAATTAAATATTTTAAATTTTAATAAATGCTTTTTTAGTTTTTACTATATGTTTCTTCTTGCTATATCTTAGATTTTTCTTCTTTATCACAATAAAATAGTTCGCTTTTTTTTAATTACTCTATTTATTGCTCGCCTTTAATAGTAATGACACAAAATTTCCAACATGGACCGTGTGATAAGTGTAGTGAAATTAAAAAAAAGGCGTTTTATTGCAGTTATTATAGCAGTTTTAGACATTGCTTATTATTTACGCTTCTAATGTGTATAATTTGACAATTTTTAAAGCGAAAGTTTAAGAATTAAATATTAGTATGCTAATGTAATTTATAGTTTAATACAGTTTTAAAAAATATGCTTGTACAGTGATGTTAAAAAATTTAGGATCACCAACAAAAACAGTGAAACTCTTATTTTAACGAAAATCTAATGTCATTAAAAAATTATATGCATAAAGTTATGCAAGTTTTGTCATTTGCTTAAGGGGTCTCAAGACTCTTAAAATTGGGAAAAAAAAGTCGATTTTCAACATTTAATATCTTAAAATGTATGCGATTTTAAAACACAATTTTTACTGGGATGAAAGATATAAGTATGTTCTTTCGTTTCATGCATTTGAAAATTGCAAGATACAGAATTAGCATTTATAGGGGGTTCTAAACTGTCAGACATTTGACGAGCAAAAAATTGGTATAACAGCTTACGCGCAGGATTACAAAAGAAATATTGCAACTAGAATGAAAATTTTGGTGCCTACTTATACTTCAGTTTGTAATAATTACCCTGAATCTATATAACTTTGTATTTCAGGCATTTTTAATACAAAGTTGTATTTAGCTAATACAAAATTTTGAAAATTTCAACTGTATAATCACCTAAAAAAATATTCATTTGAACAATAAGAAGGAAATTTTAAGTTCAGCTTGTATAGAGTAACATAAAACATATGGTTTAAAAAATCGTAAATAAATATTCGGAAGTTTTTCAAATATCCTGCGCGTTATGCCTAAAAACGTCATTTCAGCTATTGTGCGGGTATAATTCTAAAAGCCATAACTTCTGTTATTATGAACATTTCAAGGAAACAATTACATCAAAATGTTCAGAAAAGATAGGATTTTAACATCTAAAAAAATTTAAATTTTGAAATATTTGAAGCTTTAAGGCCCTGAGACCCCTTAAAATTACAATAATATGTTTTAAAATATAAGAAAAAACGAATTTCTACATAATATAACTTAGTGGAAAAATGTTTAGGACCAGTATATTTAAGATTTAAATTACATATGTAAAAGATTTGTACATTAATTTTAAGTACCTTGTTTGCCTCCCCTTAACCAACACGTAGGTGTTACCTTAACACGGATGACTTACGAATAATACATTGTGAAGGATTTGGCGAGTTTTTTGCATGTGGAAATGGGTTTTTGTTTCATGTTTCCAAAATGACTGCTTTTAATTCCGCAATCAAATCAAACTGCTTTCCGTTGGCATAAACTTGACGAACCAAGATTCCCCACAAGTCTTCTATGGGATTTAAGGCAGGCTTTTAGCTAGAAATTTCAAAGTTTCAATGTTGTTTCCAGATAACCAATTTGAATTTCACAGAAACATATGAACTATTATTGCGTGTTCGAATTTGTAAAAAGTCAATCTGTTGTGACAGTTCAAAGAAAATTTCGTGCAAAATACGGAATGCAACCACAAACGGACAAAGCAATTCATGCGTGGTTTCGGGAATTCATGAAAAGTGGTTGCTTGTGTGGTGGACTACGAACTGGTCCTCCAGGTCCCTTCGGCGGAAATGTTTACTCGTGTTGGAGATGCGTTTCTGCGTGATTTAATAACTTTACGCCAAAGGATCACAATCGCATTCGCTACGATTGATCGTAACACGTTGAAGCGAGTGTGGGAAGAATTTAACTTTAGACTTGATATCTGCCGCATCACTAAAGGTTCACATATTGAACATTTCTGAAACAAAACTAATAATGTTCATTTCTCCAGTAAAGTCAACTTTGTTGATGTATTGGTAATATATTTTTTATAAGCCTTCAAAACCAAGGAGGGAATTGCGACACACCCTGTACAATCGTAATAAATTTTGTATTCATGCATTTTTGCATAAGAGTGCAACAGCTATGCACCAAGTTCTAAATATTTATAAAACTAGTTATAGTACAAAAGTACCTCATTTCCCACGTTTGACGTACAATTTCCCTTTCTTTGTAAGACAACATAAAAAATTTGAGATACATTAAAAATTAGTAAAGAATAAACTGACTATTTATTAATACATTTTTCATACGCTTAAAGTGGAAGAAAAAATACATATCAATATTTATCATTTAAAATAATTTTAGACTTTTCTTGTAATGGCAATCAGGCATTTAATATGGAGTAGTGTTGTAAGAAATGTTAAAATTGAAAAAAAAAAAAAAAAAAGCAATTTAACAAATTACAACGACTATTTGGAAAATGATTTTTTCGAAGACTAAAATTTAAGACATAAAAAATCGTACGGAGTTGATCCTACATTACGTATGACATGAATTAAACATAAATAGTGTTATTACACGTAACTTCACAGACTTTTTTTTACAGTGTACCTTTGATTTCAGTTAATCTCAGAACCAGAAATCCTTTGGAATGAAGTCGGAGGATCGTGGTGGCTACGAAACTGCGAAGTTAGGAGAGATGATTCTATCATCAAAGTGTTGTTGCAGCACTTGTCGATGCATATACGCGAATCATTAACGACATTTTGCTGCTGCAATTCTGGAATTACGTAATTCTGCAACATTGTCGTATATCCAAGCACTTGTGGTGGGGCACGTTTTCATACCTGTGGTAGTGACCTCAAAAAAGTACGGACCAAGAACGAATGTGTTTGCGATGCCGCAGCACGCAGTCACTTTAGCTTCGTGTAAAGGCGTTGGTGTCACATCGTGAGGATTTTCATCAGCCCAGTGAATGCAGTTTTTGGAGTTTACGTTCCCAGTTAAATAGATAAGTGCCTCATCCATCTATAATAATCGCAATGGCTAGCTGTTATCTTCATAATATCTGATGAGAAAATAATTTGCAAAGTCCAAGTGCTGTTGCTTGTCTCCAGGTTGCAACATCTGGGCGCTCTGAAATCGATTGGGAAACAACAGCAGAATCTTGAGGACTGTTATTTTCGGTACATCCAAACTACGTGCAACACTTTTTGCAGTATGCGATGGATCTGCAGTAATCCTGTTATGCACTTCCGCAACAACTCCAACAGGAACAGATGGTAGTCGAAATCGTGGTCGATCACATCTGTATCCAGTTTCTTCAATTTTTTCACCAAATCATGTAGAATTTTTACGGAACAGGACCTCGTCGTAACTTATGATTTCAGCGATAAACCTGCACTGCTTCAGCTGCATTTTTCCCATTCAGATAAAACAGCTTTATCAATTAACCTCGTTTTATAGTAAGTGTCATCTTGTTGGCACGTACGAACAACTGATTGAAGAAACAATCTTCCCACACTGTTTATTAAAAATTTTCTACAGGCAATAATCTGCATATGGTCTTCTGTGATTGGTGCTTTTACTATCTATTCCTGTGAATTATTCGAAATGTGTCAGTTCACCTCGTCTTTGAATTGTCATTGGTCCTTTACAATGCTCTTTCTTGCAAATGTTTTATGTCGGTGTAACGACCTAAATATCACTTGGAATGCGTAATTTTTCGTAAGACGCGAAACCACAAATAAACTCTGGATACATCATGAGATATGAAAGCAGGACTTGCTCCTGAATTTGAGCCCTTTTAACTTGCGTCTGGCTGACTTCACTATCGCACCAAAGAGCACGTTTTCGATATGCGAGGAAACAAGACATGTTTTTTAGTAGCCGATTTTTTTTTTCACTTGTGAGCTGAGAAATGTTGTAAGATTTGCTTTAACACATTCGTTGCCAATAAAAATGATATTTCATCCTCAGAAGCCAGATTACAAAATAGTGTTTTAATGGTTAAAATGTTCCTTAAATTTTACTAGTAAAACCAGAAAAACGAAAAACGTATTATTTTCCTATTTAGTGTGGTTCATGCTTTTCTAACATGCATAAACAACCTCTCCATTGAACGTCCAAAGCAACGCTAAAAACAGAGCATATAACTTATCATATCGATCGATGCTCCAGAGCGTCGCCGGCATACGAAGAGGTGCTGGTCGGACGCGCTAGCGCGTGTTAAAATTTGTTTTTGAGTTGTGTTTATGTACACATAGGGAAAATAAAAATGCAATCATTTTTTTAGAGTGCTGAATATTACATTACATACACTGTTAAAACTTTTGCAGCATTCTAACAGATCATTCGACCGTTTTTTGAAAAAACGGTTTCATAACAATAATTTAACTATATTCTTACATTAAAATGGCCAATAATATGGTCAGAATAGTGTTAAATTCACGGCTGTGTAACCGTTTTCGGAAAAAACGGTCAAATGACCTGCCAGAATGCTGCAAATTTTTTACAGAGTAGAAACTGATTAGGAGTGAACGCCACGATATTACAACGGCAATTTTAGTCATACGTGTATCGTTCCAACCCCATTCATGGTTTTTCAATGCGCTGATGAATTTGCGCAAAAAAGGGTGTTGTCATTCGAAAATTTCGTAATTGTTTCACTGTAATCCGTAACCGTGAGAGATGTATTGTTTTAAATCATCACGGTATTGAGCGAATACCTTCAAATAACCAAATCTGAAATTTCCTTTCGATTGGTTGAGCGGTTATGTAGTTAGGGGTACCTATATCGGGGAAGTTTTTTTATGGCCACCCTGTATATTAAATGTAAAAAATCTATTAGAGTTTTCAATTGAAAAAACATATAGATGGTTTCCACCTGTATTCTGTAACCCGGGAAGCCAGAGTTGGAACACTTTGTATTAAGTAATCGCATTATTCAGAGTAAAATATATGAAAGCAGAATCACCAGTGACTGAAACAAAATTCCGCATTGGGAAAGATTTTAACTGAGAAGTTTGACTGAAACAAAATTCTGCATTGGAAAGGTTTTTAGTTGACAAGTTATAATTTCATGACAGTCTTTTCGTAGGGTTCATGGGTGCTTCGTTTATATATACGGAGCTAAGTAGGTTCAGATTTTAAAGAATTTACCGAACTAAGCACAGTAAAACCTGTAAAATCAGAATCACAATGGAGTTAGAAAAATATTCCGTTTTAGAGAGGTTTCTATCTGATCAGGTAGATTTCTTCCGGCGAAACCGTAAAAATTTTCTGTTATAGACTGGTTCTATTTCAACATGTTTACCGCATAAAGTTCCACTCGATGCAGAGTAACAAATAGCATTACACTAAAAGAAATTTAAAGGAATTAATTCCTTTAAAAAAGAATAGATGCTATCTATTCTTTTTTTATTTATTTCTGTTAAAAAACGTATTTACATTTTGATTGTGAAAGAGTGAAAAAGGAATATCGATCTATCTATCTATCTATCTATCTATCTATATATATACATACACATATATTAGAAATATTTTAGGGTCAAGAAATACACAAAAAGTTTTCTTCGTGTATATTTTAAAGCATTAAATATATATTTCGCACTTTATTTAAAAAGGAATTTTATTAATTTTTTCTTTTATACTGAATTCAGAACTTTAAATTTCTTTTCCATTCTTTTATTTTACATGAAAATATATTTCAAATGGTATTAAACATTTATGTTTAAGGAACAGCTTAATTTTACTTTCCCCTTTTCTTTTTTACTCTCTCGCGTTCAACAATAACTGCTTGTTCGAACAATCGAAGCGCATTTTTTCATTTTGTTTATGACAAATATTTTTTCATGGAACTTGATAAAAAAATAATAATAAGTAAATTCACATTTATCATTAAATTCTAGTAGATGTTTTGTATAATATGCATACTCAATAATACTCAATACTCAATCTTACTGTAATTAAATATTTTGTATTGTTCCAATTCAGATGTATTTCTTATGAGTTTGTAGTCCGTTTAGTTTGTTTATTAAAATCAATAGAAATTGAAAAGTATACATTCATTGTTTCCAGTGTGACGGGAAAAAATATATACATACAAAGATATTGAAGCATTATTTTGGATACTTTTTTATTTTTTATAAAAGTATTTGAAAACTAAATAAAAATAAGTAATATATTTTACTGCTTTAAATATAAATCTCATAACGCATTTATATTTTTACTAAAACCCACATTTAAAATAATTAAGCTTACTTTGAAAGAAATGAAGAAAAAAAGACATTTTCTCTCTTCAAATAAATATGGGGTAGGGTGACATTAAGACGGTACTTTCTAGCCAATGAGAGACCATTACATATTATACCCAAACCGACCCGCAATGACTAACGGATAAAGAAAATGCAACATTTTTCACAACGCGGACCGCAATCTGTTTAGCTATTGCTGCCGTAATTAGCGGCGCGTCGCTTACGGTACAGCAATGATTGGGTAAAATTTGACTGACTTCATTATGCCCATAATTAAAATTCCAAGCGGCCACAAATCTTGTGTTTGTTGGGTTTGTTCATCAAGAAAAGTCGGGACTTCTAGCGTCCCGCGCATTCGTTCCTCGGACAGATCTTAAAATATCTGAGAATTGAGACATCCTTCCTGGAAACACCAGTTCTGGTGTACTGCATCTATTATCTGAGATTCATAACCCGGTAAATTTCATCAGTAAGTATTCATTGAGATATTTTTTTGAAATACAATTTAACACTTCAAGTAACTTCCCTTGTTATTGTCATGACCCACAGTATAAAAATATATATAAACACTGCACACACACTGTCGCTGGTGATCTTAATATATAGAACACTATAATTTAAGAAAACTAATAATGCATTATGGTCCTAAATTCCGCCTTCCATACAATCATAATATTAAAAGAATACTATTGAAGTTTATTCAAGATTTAGATTTATTTAGCTATAAAATTGCACTAAATAATATAAACCAGTTGAGTTTTCTAATGAATGAAAATTTACAGTTATAAATTATTTAAAAAATGAACTATTAAAAAATATATTACATATTAAAAATGTAGATATTAAAATCATTACTAACAATATCAAGAATCTACAAAATAAATTTATTACCAGTTATGCAGAAAAATTACAAACAATTATGTTAATATTTATAAAAAATACTGTGACAATTCTCCACTATGCTATTTAATAGTAGCAATATTTTTAACAAAACATCATTAAAATTTTAATATTGGTAATAACTTAAAATTATAAAATAATATTAAAACTTAAATGTAAAAATTTAAAGTATCCGTATTTTGTTGTCCCATCATAATGAATAATAAAAGACGATAAAATTTTACATTATTGTTACATTTTACATTGGTTGAAATTCATATAATAATGCTGAATATTTATATACTGCTGAATATTCTCACTCGGACATACAATATCACGATTAAAAAGACAGGAGGGGAGGATCAACACTATTTGAAAAAATAGTTTTCAGCTTATAAATAAGTTACAAAACATAAACTCTGCAAAATACATAGACATATTTTATTTTAATAATCTATCTTCTAAGAAGTTTGTGTGTGAGTGTGTGTGTCGAGGATGTTCTGAAGAGACCGCTGCACGTACAGCTGTAAAATTTGGGGAGAAGGTATCTCTATGTATGTAGTTCTGCACCTTGAAACCCGATTTTGGATTTTTTGATTAGATTTTTTTTGCGATTTTTAGCGTTTTTGTATGTTTTGGGGCGATTTTTCCACGTTAGTGACAGGAATACGGTTTCATTCTTTTAACCCAATATAGTAAATTTTGTCCTCTTTTCAATAAAGTTTATTCAGAAATTGAACAGTGATTTTTGAAATTTTAGAGAAATTTTGAATGCGATTTTTAGTGTTTTTTCGCATTTTGCGACTATTTTTTTTTATATTGGTAAAGGGAATTTTGTTTCAAACTCTCAGACTAATGTACTAAATTTTGTCGGCTACAATTTTTGAATTTCAATGATTTTTAATGCGATTTTCAAAGCAATTTTTTGTGTTCAGCGTCGATTGTTTTTCATTCATGAAATATTTTCGATTACAATCCATTAGAGTAAAATTTAACTCCTGCGATTTTTTAATATTTAGCGATTTTTAATGCATTTTTCAGTGCGATTTTTAGAGTTTTTTCGAGTTCTACCGCGATTTTTTTGACATTCGAAAATAAAATCTGGTTTCAAACTTTTAGCTTAATATAGTAAATTTTGCCATTTAAAATTTTGTATTTTAGCGATGTTCAATGCGATTCTTAGCGATTTTTCAAGATTAATTACGTGCCGCATCGATTTTTTATCATTCACGAAAGATTTCCGATTACAATATTTTAACCATTAGAGTAAATTTTGTCTTCTGTGATTTTTTGTTAATATTTAGCGATTCTTAATGCATTTTTCAATGCTATTTTTAATATTTTTTTCGATCCCCACATTGATTTTTTGACATTCGGAAAAGGAATTTGGTTTCAAACTTTTAGCTTCACAATCTACACAATCTTTTTTGAATTTTGACGATTTTTAATGCGATTTCGCGAGATTTTTTATGTTCCGCGTAATTTTTTGTAATTCACGAAAAATTTACGATTACAATGTTTTTACAATGCACCGATGAAAAATATTTATTATCATTAATACATACATTTACACATAACATTTACTATTATTACTATTATTAACGATTAACAATAAATTAATTGGTTAATTTAGCATAACAATGTCTTTAAATATTAGAATTAAAATTTATTTTTAATCTTTGAAAATTATTAAGAATTATATGAGAATTTTTCTATCAATTAAACTTAAATAATTATTCGATAATAGGTGACAGCACTAAAATTATAATTTGATTTTAATTTATAATATATTTATTTGTTAATAGATAGATAACATCACTAAATTTTTAAATGCTTTTAAGTTAGTATACAGCGTGTCCACGTATAACCTGACCGACCTTTATTTTCGCAACTGTTGGTCCTAGATGCATACTTCCCATTACAAAAATGATTTAAATAAGGTAAAGAATTACTTTTAAAGCTATTTGGGTCAATAGAAACATTTATTGAAAAATTACGAAATTTAAATTTTTATACGCTCCCCAAGTCCTATAAGTGATATTTAATAAAAATTTACTGTGACACTAACAAGTATGACAAAAAAAGTTCCATTTAGCTAACATTAAAATTGACCGAGTTATGAAACTTTGAAATGCATGACTTATGCCACTTTTTTGCAGCTCAAAACAGATGATTTCTGACATGCTTTCAGGGGTTCATATATAAAGTACTTAATCTTATTTCAAGGTATCTGCGCTTTGAAAGAAATTGTACAAATATTACGATTAACTTTTATTAGTTCAGTTTCAGATTAGTTACAATAATTGTATTTTAACATACGTTGTATTTTGTAAGGATTTGAGGCAATGATTTTCTTTTAACAAAAATTATGTTATTTTCATAAGGTTTCTTTTAACTTGCAACGATCATTTTTCCAGTTTAAATTTTATACTCAAACATTAACTCACTTTTAAATTTCCGATCGAAGTTAAATTTTACATACTGACTTAAATCCGATGACATTGCTATATTAATATGATTTTCGACACTTACCATTTTATACATCTTTATATTAGAGGATAACACAAAAAATTCGGATAGATTGCAGTCAACAAGTTTAAGAAAGGGTTTTAGATTAGATAACATAAACCTGCGATGGTTTTTTTTTTTTTACTTTTATAATTACGTTTTATGTATTTTTTAAAGCTGAATAAAAAAAATCACCTTCACTTTTAACCATCATGTCATGATTTTTTGCAAATCGTAAATTTCAAGGTTAAAAAATAGCGAAAAATCTAATACTATAAAATAGATATAAGACTTTTTAATTCAGTTTAATTTTATTTTATTCAATAATAAATTCAATTTTTCGGCTTATACTGGGTTTCTTACAGCTAAATAGTTCAGGGGTCCGATGAGGTTCGAAGGGGAAGAGCGGGGGAATCAATTTTAACTTTAAGCGTTTAAACTTTGAATTTTGCGATTTGAGAAAAATCCTTACGTGATGGTTTAAAATGAAGATCATTTTGGGATTCAGCGCTAAAAAATACATGAGAATAAATTTTCAAAAGCTAAAAAACATGGCACAACCCAAAATTTGAAAGACAGTGTAATTTTAAAATATGTATCATTTTGTAAAGAATTGAGGCTGTTGTTTTTCATGTTTTTATTTAATAAAAATTCTGTTTTTCTTTTTCTAATATGTTTATTACAAATTGTATGTTTCGCAGTAATATTTCAGAATGATTAAACATTTCATATTTATATTGCAATTTCAGTTTTACTCTCAACCATTTTTGTAATATATCTGACGGAATTATATTTCTACTAAATTTGTGAATGACCCCTAATTTGCAGCAAAATGTATGCTCCAAGTTTAAACAGCTATTACTCGGTCATTCTTAAACGGAGAATAACGGTACTTTTCTAGACTTACTTGTCAGTGTCACAGGAAAATTTTACTAAATATAACTTATAGGACCAGGGGACCGTATAAAAATCTAAATTTCCTAATTTTTTAATAAATGTTTTTCTTGACCCAAATCGCTTTAAAAATAATTCTTTACCTTATTTAAACCATTTTTGTAATTGGAAGTATGCATCTAAGATCAACGGAAAATAAAGGTCGGTCAGGTTATACGTGGGCACACTGTATATTTATTCGTTAACAGGTAGCAGCACTGTAGTTATAAATATGTATAATATGTTTTCATTTACAAGTTATTTTTGCAACTGATTTGCAGTTTTATAACTTTAAATTATAATTATTTTTCCAAAAAATTAATGGTCTTAAAATTAAATGTATACATAATTAAATTTAAATTTTCATGTTGTATTTTTTTTAGTAATAATTTATAATTTTAAATTAACAAAAAACTTAGGTGCTTGTATGCAATCTCAACTGTAAGTGTAATAATCTACAGTGTTAGCCTAAATGATTCATCGGTTTTCAAAACATTGTGTATTGGGAGGTATACGGCGTACAATGACGGGTGATACATGACAAGATCCATACACTCACCAAGTTTTAAATCCCGCTTCCTGACTTGCGTGCAGGAACGCACCATTGCTGCTGTCACGGACACTAATAGAAACGTGCTTTTGAACGTATGGGCGAAACTGGATTACCTTTGCGATGTGTGCGGCGTAACTAAGGGCGCACACATTGAACTTTTGTAGTACATACCAGAAGCTTGGTGAGTGTATGTATATTTTCATGTATCACCAGTCTTTGTACGTCGTATAATTGTAAATAAACAGTTTTTTAAAACCCGATTAATCATTTAAACTAACCTTGTATATTTTTAATGTTCGGACTCGACTCGACTCTTCTCTGTAAATGTTTGTATGCATATCTCAACATGTTATGAAAGAATGTGAGTATAATCCGCTTTTTTTCTCTATTAGTAATGGATTTTCTAATTCAAGGTTTCTCCTCTTGTAGCTTCATCTATTTACTTTATACAATGCATTATAGACGAGAGTAATGGACTTTGTTTTAGCTTGTTTGCTAGTCTGTTACATGAAATAATGCATTTGCAGCGACAAGTGGATGCTCTTGCTAACTGATGAATAAACACCCAAGTGCCTCTTTGATTGTGGTTTTCTTTTTCCTTTCATAATATATCTCTATTCCATTTTCTTCCATATTATAATTTTTAAAAAATTCAATTTTGTTTGCCATAATTTGTCTTTAAAAATGTTGATTATTATTAATGTATTTAGATATCTGGGCACGTTGTAATCATAACATTTTTTTTCTATATATCTATTAATTTAGTATAACAATTATTATAGAATATTATTATGTGCTATCTTTAAATTACAGATTCGATCCTTATTGTTATAGAACTTGTTATATATATATTTTATTTCAAAGGTATTTTATATGTGTGTATATGTGTAGTGCTGATTCCCAATACTTAGTATATCTTTTGGGGGAAAAAAGATAATGAATTGCCAAAAGTAACTTCTTTCAGTTAAGTAATGTAAACACAAATTAATTCAAGATGCTTTCAGATTAGTCGATCATTCCATTTAATAACGGATTAAAAATTCCTATGACGGCTTATGCTTAAGCACAAATTGTCAAATGGAAACTTAAGAGCACTATAAATAATATCTAAAGATAAAATGTTACTCAAAAGACTCTAATGTTGATTTTGAAATCTGTGCAATAATCCCTGATACTTAGAAACTTGAATTTCTATTATGTAACTAAACATTTAATATCTTAGAATGTATCTAAAATTGGGAATTATTATTTTATTATTACTTTCAAAATTTTACATAAAACAAAATGAATATTAATAATTGTAGTATAACTGCATTTTGAGTAGTACTTGTAGTTTGAGGAATAAAGACAATATAGGGAAGATCAGGAATAGTATAGCGACAGTTTCTGTTGTCTTTTTTTTTACTTTAATATTTAAAATTGATAAAATTATTATATAGGACAAAATGCATATGAACAACATCTATTTCGTCTGATTAACATCAGGTAAAAATCTTTACAAAATTGTCAGTAGTTGATAGGATTTATTTTAACTATTTATGAGGGACAGTCAAACGAAACCAGAACACCCGCCATAAAACACGTTCCTCGCCACAGTTGGCAACAATGTTGTAACATATCGATACTTCCATCTCGAGGCTGGATGGAAATGCATAATGACAGCTGCTCACAGGTAGGGGAGACCGAGGCTAGTTGGTTACAGGGGTAAGTAGGCGCAGTCCTTATAAATCGGCTGTTTGTGGATAGATTATGCACCCAGTCACAGAGTACCTTTCTTCTTGCTTTTTACAACCCTCATTGTAGTTTTGCAGTGTTACCTACGTCCAGTGGACATTTATTACGATTTTTCTGTTTTTTGCACTCATAAGTAATTTTTTGTTGCTTCATTCTTTTTCTAATTTCTAATACTTATCTTAATAATTGCTATTTAACTTGCGCAGTTTTTCTTAGTGTATGACTAACTGTACCTACCCCATATGTGATTTACTAGGATTATTTATGCTTAGATGGTTACGTGTATCTTTCGTGAAGAAATTCATTATGGGGCTAGTAGGCGCATTGAACACGGGACAAGTTGGCCCGATGTCTGGTGTGTGCTGGTAGCTTGAAAAGCAGAAAACACCGAGAAAAGTGGTTGCAATGCAAGATTTTGGGCACACGTGGCTTGCCCAAACGGAGAAACTCGTTTTTTTATTTGTGACAACTGTAACTCTGATGATGATATCGAGAAGGATAGAAGTTACTCATTGTTAATGTTTTATTCATTATTTTTATGTCTGTATAATTTAGAATTTACACTGAACGGCGATAACGCCTTTGTTTAAACTTACTGGTAATTAATGAAATTGATTTCTCTTAACTGCGCGTCTTATTTAAATTTTTATAAAGCGTGTGCCAACTTACCCCATAGGTTTAGGCAACTTGCCCCATGACGGGGTAGGTTGGCGCACAATTTTCCTTTTACTTTAGGCTTCCGGTAAGCATAAACTACAAAAGCTAAAAAGTACAGTTAAAGTTCCATAAAAAACTTAAACAAAAAATTAATAAAAATCAATAACAGAATACTGCGCCTACTAGCCCCGGACTCCCCTACTTACAGTTAGCTTTTTTTTATATGTCTGTTGTCTATGACGAACACTGCAAGACACTGACAAGTGTGCATGACTGACATAAGAAATTCCGAGATTAACAGACACTTCAAGACGGCCTCCTCCAGGACAGGCCTGTCGAGCCATTACTCCTGATGTGAATGTGCAGACTGATGGTCTTATCCGGTACAATATCTGGGTGATTTTCACATTTTTGGCCCTTGAATAAATACATTCGTGGACGTCGGTTTAATTCGGACGAGAAAGTTCAAGAATGGGTGAGGTTGTGGATCCGTCAGCAACCTAACTCTTTCTACAAGACTGGAAATGATCTTCACGTCTTCAGTGGGATAAAAGTCTTAACAGTTCTGGCAATTACTTTTGAATAAAAATTTTCCATACTCACTTTTTAGTGTGTGTTCGGTTTTCCTTTGACTGCTCTTTATAAATTTTAAAAGAAGTTTTATTTTATGTAAATTAGATGAAACGGATGTTGTTCACATGTGCTCGTTTTTCTTTATCATATGAGTACAGTAGGTCTTTCTAATTGTATTTTTAAAAATAATTTAGATTTGTGTACACTAAAACTGGTACATAATCACAGGGCTTTAATTTTAACAACAACACTGTAAAAAAAAAAATGGTAACTTTCCATGTAAAATCCAGGAACGTTTCGCCTTTTATCAGGTTTTCAGAATAATTTAGCTCTTTCCTGTGAAATTCTGGTTTTCTTATCTGAAACGTTCCTGAACAAAAGTTGGAAACAGCAAAACGCTGCGGCCGCCATTTATTATTTTTTTTTCCCTATAATCCGTTGCTCGCGCGCGAGTGTCGAAAACGAATTCCTTAAATGAATGTAAAAAAATCAATATGGAATGCAAATAAATCAATAGACGACATAATCCTTTACGTCTCTATTGTCAAGATAATTCAGATGAAAATACAATACCTCTGTGACATCACTAAGAGATTATCTCTCGTACTTGTCTGTGAAATCTTTAACGAGCAGACTGTGTAAAAAAAAAATACACCTATTATTTGGATCTGCATTAACCAGGGGACAATCAAATATGATTCTCACCTATTTTGATTAATTTAAAGTATGTTTTAGAGTTCTTATCTCTAATTATTCTTGTGAAAGGATTTCTTCAAATGGGCCTTAGATTTTCAGAAATTAGATGCCGAGTTTTAGCATACGTTTCAAATACCCATTAGTTTGCAGCTCTCAACGTGTCTTTCGTGGTGTGGACGCAGAAAGCTTGCACGCCACCCGTACGGCCCGGGTTCGATGCTACCTCTTGACTTTTTTTTTCTTTTTTAATTAATTTTATATTTTAACACTTTATTACAATTTGATTTAAATTTGACATATATTTGACACTTTGAATTGCTGCAAATTTGAATTTTTTTTTTATTTTCGGAAAAAATATACAATTACGTTTAGGTTTTTTTTTCATGAAAATTTATATGTATTTTATCTAACTTGTAAACTAACATAATCACTGACGAAAATCCAAAATATTTTATGTCTAGATTTTTTTTTCTAATTATTATTTACATTTATATATTTTTATATTTTAAGCAAAGTTCAGAAACAATATATCACATATATATTTACTTTATTGAATTTTAACTGAAAATTTATTTTTTCGTGTAAATTATAAATAATAATTTTGATGTCAATTTCAAAATATTTTTCCATTCTAACAAATAATGATAATAAAGCGAAAATTGTCAACTGGAAATGTAAAAATCGTCTGCGGATCCCGCATGCTGTGAAATGTCAGTAATGTCATAATGAAGGGAACGAACATCCAGAGTGAATTATGTCAGCCAGGTATCGGCCCGGATAGCCTAACAGGTAAGGCATTGGCACGGCACGCCAAGTATCCAGGTTCGATCCTTGGTCTGGACATTTTTCGCTCTTGTGCTACTCCAGCCTTGAATATGTCAGTAATGTTTTGCTGTCAACAGAAATATTCCTGGTATTTCGCAGGAAACTTACTGGCATTTCTGTAGAAAGTTTTTAACATATACAGTAAAGTACCAGTCATTTTCAAGAAAGGTTTCTTGGAAATAATGGGCAACTCAGCTGCCCATTTTTTCCCAGGAACGTTGCGGAATTTTTTTTACAGTGAAAAGTATCGGAGCTCTAGTATTCTGCAGTAATAACAACCGTAGTGTATACTTCATCCCCTCTAGCTCTAGCCGCATATTTATATTTTATACATTATTTCCAAAATGTAAAGCAATTCCATCTTCAGCAAAATAATTTGTTTATATATATATTAACTATATCTATAGGCAATTATATATAACAAATTCTAATAAATAAACAGAGCAAAAACATGAAAATCAGGAGTGAGGAATTTTTAGAAAATCCTACTTATCAAAGATATCTTTGTCAATTAGCAAAACACAACAAACAGCGCTGCTCTGGTGGCCTCTGGAGAGCGGTATCTATGAGCTCCGCTGAATTCCAATCAATATCTAATTATTCCCTAAAGTCAAAGAAGGATAGTTGCTGAGCTCCGGTGAGCTCTGGCGCAACTTAAGCATAATGATGAATTCTGTCATAACTTGACCGAAGAGGAGCAATATGAGACTTGCCTAGAGCACATTGTGATACATATACCATTAAAAAAACCGTTGACAAGTCTTTCTTTAAATAGGCATAAGATAGACTATAATTAAAAACTATAAAGTTAACAGTACAGACAAAGGGTAAAAAAAGTAGACATTATCGCAACAAAAATTATTTTCAAAGTTATTTTTACACTGACGTTTTTACTAATTACAATTATTTCTTTCTGTTTGTGTTTTACTTACAATAAAACAAGAAATAAATTAATATTCCAATTAATATATTGGTTTGTTATTTCTCATACATAAATTAAAAATAATCATCTTTACGACTTTTTTTCACATCCTATTTCCACTATATGGGAAATTTTTAGAAAATTCTATTCGAGTATGCAGTTTTTATACCGAGCAGTTTGCAACATATTTATGATAAAAAGCAATGAATATGTGTGTGCGAAGAGAGGGGAAGTTTTGAGGGGTTATTAAAGGCCCATAGCAAAAATTTCATAAGATAAATTCAAGCTAATCTTAATAATCAAATACTTATAACAAATTGATAAATTTTTGCAGTTTGATTTATTTTCTGTTTGTGCATTCTACTTGCAAGCTTATAATTTTAAAAAGTAATCAGAAAAAGTCTTGTTCTAAATGCATTATAAAATTTAATAATAAGATCTACTAGTAAAACCTATTAAAACAAAATCACATTGGTTGGAGAAATATTACGTTTTAAGTAGGTTTAGGTACCCGTCATTTATCATTTTATCGTTTCCTTTTCACCGGAACAGTGGAATATTTTATTTAAAGCAAATTTGTATTACACAGGCTCATTTTAAAAAGTTTTTTAAAATTTATAATTTGGGCAAATTTAGATGTATTTTATTTGAGTTACGGATTTTTTATATAACTGAGAAAAAAAAATTATTTTACAAAGAAAATCAACCTCGGTATTGCTACAAAATTAATGTGCTGATTTACAGAACTTACTTACATTTCCAATTCACTTGCTACCAAAAATATAAGAAAAATGTAATTTTCAACGAGTGTTTTATTAAAGAAAGTTGTTTTTATTTTATCAAAGAATGTGGAATAGTTATTTTATATTTAGCGTTACATTCATCTTCTAAATCAGAGTCAGCACTTAAAAAAATACCATGGACGTTATGCCTGAATGTGGACTCATCCCTGTTATCCTCCTGAGTGTATGAGTGGACGTTATTATCCTATCAATGTATTGTAATATTCCAACGTTGGCAGAAGTTATGACTTTAAAAAGTGTTGACAGAATGCGAGTTTTAATGAAAAGTATATATAGTAGAACCCCGCCAATCCGAACTAATTGGGACCTGTGTCTGATCGGATTACAAAAAATTCGAATTAACCGAAATTCTTATAAAAAAAGAAAAGAAAAGACACATACTAAAAAATGTAAGTTATAAGTACTCAGTAGTACAGAAAACATCCTCTAATCCGGCATCCTAAGGTCCGTCATGCTGGATAATCCAGCTCGACTTTCGGAAAAAATAGTATTCCTTGCTTAATCACTCCCGATGTTTACAGTAGTCCAATGGAACTTCAGAATGAGGAATTACGTAACAACCCATTATAAACGGTTCAAAATCGCGAATCTGTAAGTAACTCAGTTACCAAGTCGACGAGGGCAGAAGAAAAAATAAATTCTATAGATAATTTGCGAAATCAAATTGTTGAAAGAAAAAAGAAATTTTTATCATCTGAATTTGCTTTTTTGTATTTTAGAAAAGAATTTTATAGTGACAGGCAAACAAACTGATATTCGAGATTTTTTAAGGTAATTACTACGAGTAGGAAACGCATGTACAAGTTTTCATTTTATATTCGTGTACAGATGTTGTACTTTTACATTACTGAGTAATTTTTTATTCTATTCAAGTTGTTTAAAGAATTAAAAAAAATACTTTACTGCCCTTTTCTATTTAACTACTATGCCCTTTTCCATTGAAACTGGGAAATTCTTTTATTTTCACCCTGTGTTATTGGTTTACGGATCTCGCTAGTTTTAAGGATTCACTTTTGGAATTTGCGTTATTTAAACCCTTCAGGAAATAGACTTTATTTTATCAATATTTTTGAGTTGAATGTGTTTCTTAAAGTGTATTAAATTAAAGTCTAATTTTGTGTCAGAGTTGAAAGGTTTTATTCTATAAAATTAAAGTGGTCAATATCACAATTATCCTTTTAAGTGGATTTTTATAAACGGCTTATAACTTTTCCCAACACACTTGAAAAGTGTTTATGACTTCGGTTTATCTGGCTGTCTATCTGTTGCTTTGTCCTCTAACTCTCGTAAATATACATGAATTTCTATGATATCGATATATGTTATTAATGTATACTGTAATATGTATGCGACTGAAGATGAAGTATGCGGCTGTTAGTACCGTTAGCCGTTTAGTAGCCGTTTTAGTAGCCGTTTGTAGCGGCATACAAATTTATTCCATAATATTGTTTCTAGTTTACCATTTTTGAAATTCTAGAAGGTGGTAATTTTTTTAAGTGTTTTGGGAAATTTTTCTCCAGGATACTTTATATCGGATTTTAGTTATCGGCATAAAATTTGTCTTTAGCATAAATATTTCATAAATATCTCACGGCACCACATGTTTTCAACGAAATTCAACCAGAGCTTAGGGATGGTCGCTTCAGCAACGATGCTTTGTATGCTTTAAACTATGATTTTATTTCTGAATCATGTATTAGGGTATTTTTTCTTTAGAAATGTGTTATCCATACATAAAAGAACTTACTTGCAACATACTTTTATATTTTATATGTATTTTTTTCTTATTAAAAAATATTATTGGCGTTGTTCCGCTACAATCATAACTGCACCAAACCACTACACTTCCTCCTCCGTATTGTCGTTTAGATCAGGACTTCTCAAATTTCTTCTGTTTGTGACCTCATTTACTTGATCAAACATTTTTGAAACCCTGGGTTTATACACACACACACACATATATATAATTTAAGTAGTAGCGTGCGATGCTTTTAACCAATGTAAGCAATTGTGCCCATAACTCTCAACCATCCAGTATTTTCAAATCATAACAATATAATCAGTCTGAATCAGAAACATTATTCAATAAAAAATTTCTTGTTTCTATGTGCATATTAATAATTTCTTTATTAAACAAAATTTCTGGTTAAGTTGGCAGATATGGACAAGCCATGTGGACTCTCTGCTTCTATGAACGGCACACTCCTAAATAGAAATAATTACCGATAATAAATCATAAAAAAGAATTTATATAAAAATATTCCTTTGATATGCATTGGAAGATAATTTTTCAATTTAGTAAAAACAAAGACCAATATTAATACTAAAGACATTCATGAAATATAAAATTATGCTAACTTCCCAACTAAAAGGGAAGACTTTTTGAACTAAATATATCATAAAAGATACTTAGTCATAGTAGTTTGCAGACTTGTAGTTCCAAACACATTGTTTTTTAAAAATAGAGATCTAAAGCGTAAATTTGTTAGTACATATTTTATAATAACTTATCATTTTGAGTAGGGAAATATTTATAATACTGCCTTAAGCATTATTCTTCGACATGATTTTTTTTCTTTTTTTTATGTTTAGTTAAAATTTTCACAATCCTGATATTGAGCTACGCGACCCTAGTTCGGGTCGCGTCCCGTAGTTTGAGAGCCAAAGGCTTAGGGAAAACGGCTTTTTCACCTTAGATATGATTCCAGTATTAACACTACCCTCATAGCATGCATGGCCACAGTAACGTCATTGTAACGTCACTGTAAGTCACTTTGGTCACGTCACAACTGTGACCAAAATGCCACCACTCAGTGATATCACATTGTGACTGATATGCGAACTTCTTAGAAAAATTTATAAAATTACAAAAATTCTTCAAAACATGTTATTTACTGTAAAAAATATTTTTTCGGCAATTAAAAAAAATGTGACGTCACTCTTATCTCATTACATGTAACGTACGTCTCATTATCCTTCTATCCTTCTATAGATAAAAAAAAAAGTTTTGATTTGGAAATGGATCAATGAAAATCTGCGTAGACATACCGGGTAGATCGGCATCCAATTTGAATGCTTAAGCATGGCCTTTCATCGTTAATATTAAAAAAAAAAAAAAAATGCATACAAAATTATGAAAATCGGTGGTATTATAGAGAAATGTTTGATAAACACGCTGATGCAGACAGTTTTCAAATAGAAGAATTATTTTAAGAGATATTTAATGCTAAAGTTGGACTACATCGTTCCATTAAAAAAGTTTTATTGGAGCAAAAACTATACATGAGAATTTAATCATTTTTAAATCATTTTATACGTTATAACTTCCCGGTGTGCAGATTGTATGTATTTTTCTTATTTGACTCATTTTTTGAGGTTTTATTTCTATTTAAAATTCACATTTTCAGCATTTTCAGAGATATTTTTTACAAATTTTAGAAAATGTTATTAATTTAAACTGTTGCCAATTGTATAAAGAGCGCAAACAATAATGTTTACTTCAAATTAAAAGTTTATTTACACGTGATTATTACAAACAGAAAAAAAAAACTTTAGAATTAAATGATTACATGTTAAAAGCAGGAAAATTACGTCATGAACGGGGGTTGGCGAGCGTAGCTCGTAGGGGGCAGAGCCCCCTAAATCATCCGGTTTATCAAAGTTGAACTTATCGTCCGAGAAAATACATCTTCACACTTCTTTTCATATACCACATACGTTTTAGTAAAGTGCACTGAATTCTTTTTGTGCGGTATATAGCCAGAAAGGAAAAAATATGTTATTTTCTGAATTGAGAAGAAGTTCAGTTTTTGATGAACCGGGTGGTTTCTATTATTATAAGCTAGATCTGAAGCAAGCAAAAGAAGTAGTCATCTCCAAACGCTAATATGGAGACAGAAGCGTCATTTTCTGGCGCAGTTTAGGCTGAAGCCGGACAGATCAAAACCCATTTTTAAACAATAAAATAAATTTTAAATTATATAAAGACCGGAAAGATATCCCGTCAAAAATGACGGAAAATGCGATATATAGATATACTGTATACACATGTGCAAGAATATCAGTGTTTCTTGCTTTTTCCGCAGTGACAGATGAAAATAACACATTTTTAAAACAAATCACATTTATTAAAAACTATGTATAATGAATACATAAAAAATGCAATTTATCATTGTTTTTTTTATGTACAAAAATTAGGTAAATGGCGTCTTCATGGTTAATAAATTGTATAAATATAGAAAAAAAATGCATGTGTATATAAAATAAAACAGTGAATAGGTGCCCAGAAAATATGTGGCCAAATTTCCTTCATCGCCAAGGCCCCTAAAGTGGAAAAGTACCGTGAATTTAACTTTTGTATCCGGATATATAAAGCGCGATACATTTTACCTTCGGGATCTTGGTCCATTGGTATCTTGGCGTACTTTTTTAAAGTTTAGGTACTTGTTAGTTATACCGTCGACCAAATTACTATCGCCAAATTGTAAGATTAAATGCCAATAATAGTTGATCGTAAATGTCACATTCTCTTGACTACACGTGTTTTTACGTCATCAAGGTATTTTTATTTCGACGTTTTATTTGTATTTTTATTAATGTTATACTAATTTAATTGTCCTTTCGTTATTTAAAATACAAATTATGTCAATTTGCATAATTTGGTGAGTGGTTTGGCTATTTATATAATTTGGCGAAATTGGTCGACGGGATAACTAGCAGCTACCAAAGTTTGTCATAATTTGGGCTTCAGAAATGAGATTTTTTGCCAAATGATACAAACAGCTATGAAGACAAAATTAATGAACTTTTAGGTTTATTTATATAATCTATCGGAATAAAGATGTAAAGATTTACATTTCCGCATATTACACTTTAAATTCTCACCCATAGATTTTGAAAAAAAACCCTTAAAAGAGCAGAGTTTAAATTAATTTGCGGTGATCTCAATTATAAAAGATTAATGGTTTTAAATTGGAATTTCGCCAAATTAGCCAGCTATCGCCAACTTGGCTTCATGTATGTCAACTTATTTTTGTCGCCAAATTTGGTGCTACGGTCGTAACCCTGCAATAGTATTTTCCAACAATTACTCATTACAATGAGGCGGTCCTACCGGAATTGTGAGGGACACACAGAGACTTGGATTTTATACAAACAGATCCTCTTTTTTTGGCAGAAGTATATTTTATTAGATTTTGATAGTACACATGTTTCAGCAGGATAATGCCTCAATCCACATTTAACCATCCTAAAAATCATGGGCTTAAGTAAAACAAGATTTCATTACTGAACAAATCTTCCTAGTATCCTTACATAAATCTAGCAGAAAACCTGTGGCGAATAATGTGTGAGATATTTATGCAAAAAGCAAGTTTTATGCCAATAACAGCAAACTAAAAATCTGATATAAAAGAGCCCAAAGAAAAATTTTCATACAAAATTTCATAATTTCATCAAAATCTTTCATGTTTTGAAACTTCTAAAATGGTATAATAGAATGAAAATAATGGTTGTTAAATCACTAGCATTAATTGAACTGGATTCTACCCTCTGATTATAAATTCAGTCCCAATTTCTTACCGGTGCAAATGTCATTAAAACAACGTAAAATAAAACTATATACATATTTTTCAAATGATTGACAGAATAAAGATTTTTTTTAGCGAATGTCTTTACGTGTCAGGAGAATAATAAAAAATACTGCAGTACTTTAGATTTATCAATTTTAAATATGTCCCTATCTTTTATTCAAAAACTTTAAATTTTTAAATGTATTAAATGAGTTTTTACTTTGATACATGATTTTCTTCCCTTTTGCGGTCTTTTTAAAAAATAAAAAAAAAGAACTGATTCGCCAACATACTGATACTTCCGTCCTAAAATCTATATTATAAAGTACAAACGTTTCCATGCATAACGTTTACGTCATTTTGACGGTCTCAATAGCAGCCGATTAAATTTAACTTTTACTGCATTTCTTGAACTTCTAAATATCGCACAATTTCAATTTTTGTATCGCTAAACAGAAAAAATATATATACTTTAAAATGCAGTTTGTTTAAAAACTGTATCGTTATTTGTCGGAAACTTTATCGCTGTTTACTTAATTTTTATTGTTTTTAAAATAAATTTCAAGCATTATTATTTTTAAATATATCTCTATCGCATACAGAAAATTATGATAGATAAATCCATTTGCACTTAAAATAATATAAATAACTCAGCATTTGTTTCCAGCTTATATTCCATAACGAAATTAAAACATTCATACATCACTAAAGAAAACAATACAATATAAATAAAACACAAATTTAAGACACGTAATCAAACTGAAAAGAAAAAGGCTGAAACAAAGCAATAAAAAAGGCTAATTGTAAATAGTGATTTTTGGCGATTTCTTCGGTTGTTAACTCTTGACGCCAGCCCAATACGAAAGTATTGCTTTTATAAATTTCAAAATTTTATTTGAATGCATTATTGCTATTTTTCATATAAATATGATTTTTGGTATTATTATTGGACATTCAAAGAAATATATTAAATGTAAAAAATCTATTAGTTATTTAAAAAAAAAAAAAAAAAAAAAAAAAAAAAAAAAGGATTACAACACGAGAAGCCTAGGTTTATCCCCCTATCAGTTATATACATGCTTATTGAAGCAGAATGATATATTTTAGTAGCAATAAGGTGTTGTCTTTCAACAAAAATGAAGTATGAGAAAGTTTATTTCAGAAACTTTTTTACACTTTTTGTTTTGACAGCCATCAAATTTATATTTCTTCTGACAGGCATATCGCAGATATCCTTTCTTATACAGTTTTATTAGTACGATTATATAGATATTTGGAGGCTTAGAAAAGTTTATTTACATATAAAGTAGACTTGCAAAGTGTTAGTTTGTTTTATACATATGCTGTAGAATAACACATAAGAAAATCTTATAAATAGCAAAATCTAAACTACTACAATATCTAATGCAGTCAACTGCATTTTTATAACGAGAAGTATACTTAAAAAAATTTAATTTGTCAAGCATTTAGCAAAAATTTATGTCATTTTATTAATAATATAGTTGAAAAATGTTTATGAGTTCGGTTTGTGTGTTTATTTGTTTGATTGTCAATCAGTCTGTTTTCCTGCCTGTCTGTCTTCCAGCCTGTCCATGCCTCTAATTCGTGTAAGTATACACGGATTGCCATGAAATTACTATGAATGTGTTCATAAGGCTTACTATGGCATGTTATGTATTGAAAATGAGGTATGTAGTATTTATAGTTCACTTACGGGTGTCCGGGGCATATAACATCTTTTGCCTTGAGAAGCGATGCATCAGCTGTCCGCTGACGAGAAATTTAGCTCCATTTATCTCAGAACGAATTTTTTCACGATTTGTCAACTTTAAAAGAATGTATCTAAAGTTCCTTGCAAGATATATATATGAAATTTTTAACAGAGATTTTATATCATATTTCCAACAAATTGTTTTCAGGATTTTTAATTTTGAGTGATAATTGTGAAAATATACTAATTAATGCAAAACTCACTCATAAAAAAATTCATTTTTTTACTTAATTTTTTTTTGTAAAATTCCTAATCAATACTGTAACTACTACTAAAACGAAATACTAAAACAAATTAAAATGACACATTTTCAGTACACAAAAGTGTAAAAATTTTGTAAATCGAGTAAGTACTTCCAGAGTTATATCAAAAATTATATATGTTTAAAATTTTACAATTTAAATTAAAAAAAATATTTAAAATTTTTGAGATTTTTTTTACATGCAATATTTTTATTATACTGAAAGCTGTTTGAGAAAAAAGTTCATAACAAAATCTCTATAAGTAAAAAAATAGAATTTTGAGCCCCGATCCCCCTTACAGGGACACTCAAAGGAATTCCATTACATTACGGACTGTGAGGGGAAAATCCTTTGCGGTGTAGTATTTAATGAAGTTTCACTGTATCAAACATATTTAAACTGATATATATATCACTGAGATTCACCACAGCAGACTTAATATAGAATACGGTGTGCATAGTATTAATCGCACAGGGACACACAAAAGAAATCGGTTACGGTACACTCTATGGGGAAGAAGTATTGGTTGCTGCAAGTGCTTCATCAATTGTGGCATGAGTTTTAATTACTTTTTTGCATATTGCTTGGCGTGTATAAATTCTATATATCATATACAAAGCAGCACAAACGATCTGGAGTACATTTTCGTTTGCTGACAGAAATTGACGAAAGGGAAACAACAACTGTGTTATTAATTTCTATGTCTGAACTAAATTTTAGAATAATGTAGATCATATACAGGGCTGTGAAAAAGAATCCGGATATTTTTCCAGCTATTGATGGTGATCCTTTAAGTTGAGTTTTCAAATATATATTGTGTTTTCCAAATAGTTTACTTAAAGATTGTCTTTCACCTTAGTCAACAGTGAAGGTTTGTTAAAGTACTTTGGAAGTGTTGGAAAGTGTTTCTTAATCTATGCTTGGCGGCGCATGATTTTTATTTCCATTTTGCATTTGTATAGGAAAGAATTTTGAAAAACTCTAAGTGAAAGAGGTCAACACACAATTTAGCTGATAGTAATTTAAAAAAAATCGTTTTCAATGAAGTTTACTATTTTTGAAGTCATAGAATGTGATAGCTTTTTTAATGTCTTCGGGAATTGTTTTACAGGATAATTTCTTTTAAATCGGGATTTTAATGGTGATGAAATATGTATTTAAAATGATTTTCCAGAAAAATGCACCTTCAGAATATAATAAGAGGTGTTATACTGGAAATATATTTTCAATTAAAGTAACATAATATGCTTTGGAATTTGTTTTATTACTTAAAAATGCTATTAGTGTTTCGTTATCACATAAAAAACAGTGACGGACTAAAGCATCCTCTTCGTCCGTTTAGATAGAGAGTACTGCTTTTCTGTTCACACCGGAGTTCACGCCAGTAATAGCTATCAATAATAATAGCCAGTAATAGCCAGTAATAGTAATCCGTTCAACTAAATTAAATACCTCGCTTGACAAAAATGACATCTTCTTACTTTTGCCAAATGCCACATGCTTTTATAAGTTATTTCGATTCGATTCATTTTGTGTTTTTTTTTCCTTCAGTGGATTTTTTTTTCTAATTTTACATATTGACGCGAATGTTTTATTAGCACATTAAAAACTTTTCGACTATCACAGAAATATTCAGATATCATTTAATTTTATAAGTAGATTTCTTTCTTTAAAGATTTAAGCGAATCCACAGTTCTTTTTTAGTTCATGTGACAAAACCTTATTCATCTCACTTCTCTGTCTGTCATAGGGTTCATTCTCAGAAACTGTATAAAAGTTAGAGATTTGAAATTTTGCATACTTACAGCTGAATACCTCCAATCACACAACAAATCATAAAATTCTGAAAAAGTTTTATATTATTTTAATTAAACGAATTAATTTAATGACATCCAATCAACTATTGCGATTTAGATTTTAAAACAGAACCTTAAATTCAATATTTTTTGCGAAGCATAGACGGATCCGTGCTAGCGCATTTCCCTTCTGATCAAAGGTTCCCAGATTGAAGTTCGGCTTCGGAGTTTGAAAAATTTCCTCTGGAATGGATTTTTTATTTAATATAGATACAATTTTACAGAATTTTTGTAATTTCTTTTGCCGTTTAAGGCCAAAAGTTGTTGTAAAATATTTTATCATTTTTTTTAATTAAAAAAAATTATTTTTTTGAGAAGATGCAAAAATTTAGATTGATTTGATTAAAAGAACTTTCATATTTTTTGCCATGTTAAGAGTTCTAAAATTAAATGATCTAATTAAATATACTTTTCAGATGTACAAACAAATGCTGTTACAATTGTCTGAGCAGCAGTTCTTGAAAATTTTTAATTTGATTACAAAAGATATCTTTCAGTTGTAATAATTTTAAAAATAAATTTAAAGGGGTCCGGAACACAAAAATCTTCAAATTTTGTAAAAACATTTTACGAGGTGCATTCAAGTTCTATGGCCTCCGAATTTTTTTCTAACTAACTACTCACCCGGAAACTATGAAACTGGTGTTACTTCTCGACGTAATCTCCATACAAACACATTTTTCATAACGTCGATGCCATGATGCCATGGCCGCGGCGAAGGCTTCTTTAGGAGTCTGTTTTGACCATTGTAAAATCGCTGAAGAAAAAGCAGCACGGCTGGTGAATGTGCGGCCACGGAGGGTGTCTTTCATTGTTGGAAACAGCCAAAAGTCACTAGGAGCCAGGTCAGGTGAGTAGGGAGCATGAGAAATCACTTCAAAGTTGTTTTCACGAAGAAACTGTTGCGTAATGTTAGACCGATGTGCGGGTGCGTTGTCTTGGTGAAACAGCACGATTTACTTCAGCGACTTTCCAGTGGTCAAAACAGACTCTTAAAGAAGCCTTCGCCGCGATTGTGATAGTATTTTTATACTATCACAATAACAAAATAACGTAGGTAAGTTAAATTTGCTTACCTTTTCTAAGATAGCCAAAACTTTAACTGGTCTCCTGATAACGTTGAATTCGATCATTCAGCAACAATATTGAAGATGTAATTCTCACCTTTATTTATGTGTTTCATTTTTGTGTATTAAGAGCTGCAGTGTATTTTATTTACTTTGATAAAACCTGTTTCTGGAATAAACTAATATACAGTAGATGCTCTATTTTACGAACCTCATTTTTACGAATTATTCGTTTTTACGAACTGATGTACTAGTCCCGACCAGCATCTTAATGAACTAATGTTACTCCCGTTTACGAACTTTCGATTTTACGAACACGTTATATGATTCCCATTGACTTCGTAAAATCGAGCCTCTACTGTATTTATTTAATATCATAAAACAGTAGCAGCTATATGGCTGCATGTCTCTTCCTGAGACTTTGAACAACAACTATCAAAATATGCACATGAAAAAACATATCTTTTAAACAGGAAGTATAAAATAAATTTCAGGAGATTTATGATCTGTAATTAATGTCATTAATTGAAGAATGTTCAAAAGTTTTTATAAGTCATTATTGATAATTATGATATTCTTGAAACACTCAGCGGAGATTAGATAAATAAATGACTCACTTCTTTATTCATTATTCATCTGTGTAACCTGATTGACGTTTCTTGATTAACTGATACAGATGAAAGAACTTTGTAAGATTAATCATTATTTACTTTCATTTGGGGATTATAATATTTGATATATTGTGACAGTGCTATTTTAAGATTTAATTTTTTTTCCCTGTAGGTACAAATGTCATTAAAGTAATACAAAAATAGCATTTCAGACATTTTCCGAACGTTTAGATCAGCTTTAAATTTCGTGATGTCCTAATCTTTTATAATTTCTTTTCCTATACGTACAAATGTTATTAAAATAACACAAAAATAAATTTTCAGAATTTTTTACCGAACGTTTAACACAAAAATATTTTAAAGAGTTTTTTTATTCGTACAATTGTAACAAACGAAAACAAAGCAAGCTATACAATTTTTAAAAATTGCAAATACGGTAGAAAAAACCCATAGAATATAAAAGTATTACAACATTAACTTTGAATTTGATGCGTCTAATATAAAATAAGGGATAGACGTGAGCCATTCTCATAATTTTGACTTTTAAACCCTGAATAATAATTTTTATTTTAGTACATATTCTTGTTTTTTTTTTTATTTCTTGTACTGGAAAACATCCTATTGCATGGCTGTATAACAATATTAACGAGATAAATAAGTTTTGGACGATTTTGGGAGGTCCAAATATGCCGCGAAATTCCTTACCGTCCCGTGTTCCTGATCCTGATTTTTAAGTTTGGAGGTGTCTGTATAAAATTGTTTCAATAAAAGTAATTCGATGTAATTTTTTTCCGAAACTAGAACTATTGTTTTATATGAATATGTAGCAAAAAATTAACCTGTACACATTTTTACGGTTGTTATTATTTTTTTTAACTCTGTCCCTGGATTTTAGATTCCTTACTATCCCTCTAGCTAAAATTATACAGAAAATAACTCCAGATGCAGCCACAAAATTTTCTTCAACTATTTTCTGATGAAAAATGGTTAAAATTCTTTGACAGGAAATTTACTGCAGAATTTAAATCAGCATTTAAATATCAGTTTCAAGCATCGCTGCTTTCTGGGTAGTCTTACCGTCTCCAAGGTTTATTCCTGCACTTTTTGAGGTAAATTACATTTTTCTTTAATTTAATGCTATGTAAATAATTGTTTCTAAAAATCAATGAATATTGTGGCTATCACTTAGTCTTAACATGATTTGCCTAAAAATAGATGGTAATTTTCCTTACCATCCCTTTTTTCCCTTACCGTCTCCCCTTTTTTTTTCTTTACCGCCCATTTTTTAACACCCCTTTAAGACAATGTTATACCAAAATTTTGTGCGGCCAAAATTCCACCAATTATACCAAAATTCATTATAAGTCAAATTTTAGAAGAAAATAAAAAGTTCGCTAGGCAAAACAGTAAGGAAAATTAAACTCACCATTTTAACTTAAACCTCAGTTAAATAAAACAAATCGTCGCTGCTGATCATTTTTTCTTTATTTATAATCATTAAGACTTTCGTCTATAAGTTTAAATTGTTATTTTGTTAAGTTTAATTTCACCAGATTTTAATTCCTGAAAGTTACATTTTTTGAGAATGCCTCACATACAAACGTTTAAGAAAGCTCAGAACACATTAAAGAAAAAATATCAATATTTACTCCTTTGTTCGGAAATTATGTGCATCTGTCAGGTAATCTTAGCAAAAGAGAAAAAGGAAAAAGTTAATAACATTCTTAATAGATGTGCAGCAGTTTATTGTTTGTTACGACACAGTAACTACAATGAGGGAAAAATATGAAAGCTGATGTTTTTTTCTAAGGCTGCGAAATAATTTTGTATGTACGAATATATGCAGTAACAATATTATACATAGAAAGATTTAGAAGTACAATAAAAAAGATAAAAAAAGGCTACACAGGTATGTAAAATAGGAAATACTTCATAATTCACAATATTTGACCCATTGTCCAATATTTTGTCTTATTAGTGTCAAGCAGAAAGCAAACTATTTCAACTGAAATTTAATTTTAAAATTTTGCTATTTTTATAGTAGACATAATCATTCTAAATGGCAACCGATCTACACTTATTATTATTTTGTTTTAAGTCGCACATTTAAAAGTGGTTCGATTAATAGAGATTTTGAAGCTAAAATAGACAAATCAAATAACAATAATTAACGGCCAATACAAACAAAAAGCTTATATTCTTAAATTTGACATTTTATGCTTCCAAACTTTAAAAGCGAGCAAAAACCCATAGAATACCCACAGCTGCTATGTGAGTTATTCTTGAACCTCAACGCGAATCTGAGCCTGCAACTGTTGCGGAAAAACAGAATGTGAAAAGAATTTTTTCACTAAATCAATTATTAGCAACTTTTCCACCTCGTGAAATGCTTCACTGCACATTATGTACCAATAGCCTAATTTAGCTGACAGTGGAAAATCAAGGTAGATGTCATAGCGTTTAAAAAATGCCTCCTTTCCAATATGATAGGTTTTTACTAAGTTACCTAATTTTTTTTTTTTCTATGAAGCAAGTAACAACTCTTCACCAATTTCTCTCTCCATGTTGCAGGGGAAAAAAAAAGATTGATGCAGTGCTTAAAGTTTTGCAATGCCTTTTCAGTCTGATAGGGTTCTACGGATTCCGAATACAGTAAGTACATTACTGTAATACAATTTGTTACTGTAAATTACTGTAAGTACTGTAAGTACAGTAATACAGTCAATTTTTGCAAAAAAAAAAAAAAAAAAAGTGACACTAATTTTTTCAATGTATTGAATAGAACAGATATTTAGTTTTACTAAACAGTTTTGATTTTATATATACGTCAATTACATGGCAAGGTATCACAGAATTTATAAAGCTCTACAAACCGAAAATGATCATTAAAATAGCTGAAAATAACCATGTTAAGTTTGCAAACAAAACTAAAGTGCCGCATTTTTTAATAAATATAATTCTTTAAGAGCTTTTTCTCGTCATTTAAAATAATTAACGTTTCATCAGAGTATCTGGCGACGAAGTACTTCAGTAAAATTTGGCAACACTTGTTTTGTCCTGTTAATTAAAAATACAATTTTGTGAAAGTACGTTTTCATATACTATTATTATTATTATTATTAATTTTTTTAATTAACTAAAAATTTTATGGTTCATTTTTTTCAAATTTGACGTATTTTTCTTCTAATGTTTCATAAGGCATAAACTAAAAGAATGTTCAAAACAAGAATATTTTTCTTATTATAGTGCGGTATTTGAATAACGATGATGTAAAATAAGCTAAATATCTAGCATTGATTTTTCGACTAGCTCTACATTTAGATTATAGGAATAGCCTAAAAGTTTAAAACAAATCTTAGATATATGCGCGTGGGGATTATTTTGAGGTTAAATTTATTTGAATTAACCGATTAGATTTGCATATCACATGTCAGAAGTTTTTTGTCAAATATCTTTAACATTTTCTATATATTATCAGTTTTCTAATATTAATATAATGGAAATATAATATTAACATAGTTAACCCATACATAAACTATAAAATTAAAAAAGTGGGTAATTTGTTTCCATATGAATTTTTTTTTTCAGTTTTACTATCTTCTATCTGTACAAGAAGAAAGTATTGGATTCGTGAAAATATTCGAAGGAAGTACACGTTTTAGAGTTCAGAGAGACCGAAAAACATGTTTTTACAAAATGTCTGTCTGTGAGTCTGCGAGTCTGTGACTTTGTCTGTCTGTATGTGACACAAATTTTGTGGTCCTCAAGAACTAATGAACGAAATTTAATAAATCTTTATATTCAGTCAGTTCCTAATATAAATTTTTGCTGATTACTTTTTTGTGTAAACAGGTGACGCTGCTATGTAGCCTTTTTCATAATTTCCACAATAGCTCAAGAACTAATGCACGGATTTTCATAAAACTCCAGATTCAGTTTGTTCTTGACATAATTTGGTGTTTACAGCTCAACAGGTGGCGATGCTATATTGCATTATTCATAATTATCGCTATAGCTCTGTCTCAAGGACTAATGCATGAATTTTCATCAAACTTCAGATTCAGTTAGCCCTTGATATAAATTAGTACTTCTTAGTGTTTGGTGTAAATTTCCCGAAAGGTGGCATTGCGATGCTATTATATTTTACGATTTCCGCAATAGCTGTACCTCAAAAACTAATGCATGAATTTTCATCAAAATTCAGATTCGGTTAGTCCCTGATATAAATTACTCCTGATGACTTTTTGGAGTAAATCGTCTAACAGATGGCACTGCTATTCAGAATTTTTTACGACTTCTGCAATAGCTATAATTCAAAAACTAATCCACGGGTTTTCATCAGATTCAGTTAGAAGTTGACATAAGTTGTTGCTGATTAGATTTTGGTGTAAATCTCCTAACCGGTGGCGCTGATATGCTGCATTTTTCAGGAGGTATTAACATGTATGAAATAGAAGAATGTTTTGGGATTGCCAGATCCAACTAGTTTATTAAGCGCTCCGAATATATTCGGATAACTTAACAATGCTATTTAACTCTATTGTGGTTATGGAAAAATGAGAGATATTAATCATCAGAGATTAATATCATTCCCCCATAATGAAGTTTATAATCACCATTATAAACGTCAAGAAATGCAGCACTTTTTCAGACAGAGCTTGAAACACATTGAAAGGGAGAGACAGTTAATTTTTATAGCCGTTGTCTCGAATGTTCCTATTATTAACATAATCTTACATCACATACACAACTTGATACAATTTTCATTCTTTATTTTTACACTAGCAGGCTATGCCCGCTGCGCTGGTCAGTAGTTCCAAATAAACCTTGAATTAAGCGAAATGGTGAATTCGAGCTTGTATTTTTTTTAAAATGGACCTTTAGCTTGAATGTCCTTCCGCGTTGGTGAAAAGATGCGAACACCATTGCGATATTATATTACCTTAATCTTTGAAAGTAAATTATTTTAGAATATGTGTGTATGTGGAAGACATTTACACTAAAATTTAAATGATTGACTACATAATTATAATTTTAACTGCTTTTTATATAATTTACGCTTGAATATAAAAATGTACTCCGAAATGCTCTTCTCTCGGCTTATTTCACACTTTTGTCTAATTTGGCTTAAAATTGCATTGTTTTGCGACGAAGGTAATAAATAAATAGCATGTAACTCACTAATACAGCCATTTTTACAAATACTTCTAGTTTTTCCTGTAAATCACATGATGGGAGAATTATATAAAAATAATAATTAAATTGACAAAAAAAAAAAAAAAAAAAAAAAAAGACTAAAGAATGTAACCTAGATTTTATTTCATCAAGTTTTCAGACACGTTTTTATTAACCTGGCGCAAGCGATAAAACAGCTAAAAAGAAAAAAAATTGCCATTCAAAATTGTCAAATCAAATTTTCAGATTCATTTTTTTAACATATCGCAAGCGATAATTCGCCAAATATTGTACCAATTGTAAAATTTCATAATAATTTATACTTTAAGCATTACAAATATTTATTCCATGTTTAAATTAAATATTTTCGTTTTATAATATTATGTCTTATTAAAACATTTTTTTGGTGTTTTTTAAATTAAATATCAGTATTTTTTTTCATTTATTCGCGAGGTGTTTGTATTATTTTCTAACAGATATAGCCATCTTAATTCTTTAATCAACAAACCTTTCGCCAAAAGATAATGACTGGCAACCTTTTCTTTCAAAATAGCAGTAAAATACGAAATTTATTATCAATAATCATAACTATCCCGGTATATTTTTTCATAAACCACCCCGGGAATATTTCCTATCGAATGAAACAATTTGGAAAAAAATCCATCGGGTAGTTTTTGAAAAAACTCGAGTGGAACTTTTAGAGCTTACTGCTTTATAATATACAGCTCATATTCAAAATATTAGAATAATTACTTTTTTTTTACAAACTTAAAATATCGTTTGGCAAATTTAATGTCTTTTTATGCAAATATGCAAACGATATTTTTATTAAGAACTTATTGTTGATTAAGCTTATTTATTATCTTAAAATTAATATCATTTTTGAAAAGATTAATTGAAAAAACAATTATTTTGAAACGTCAAAATATTAGAATATTTATTCAAGTGGTTCAAAATATTAGAATATTTCACATTATTTCTCCTTTAATTATCACCAATTCATAACTGGTGGCATCATGGATTAAATTAAGACTATTTTATTTAAAATCAATATTCTCTTTGCATTTTGTTTGCTTTTTCGTCTTAAAATGGGTCGTGTGAGTGATATTCCTGAATCTATTAAATTATGATGGCTGATTTGTGTTGGCACGGTAAAAATCAATGTTATATAGCGAATTTTTTACACTGTTTGCAATCAAGCGTCAATAAAATACTAACACAATATTTAAAAAATGGAAAATTTCAAAATAATCGCCGAAATGGCGGCCGAAAACTAAAAACATCTGCTAGAGATGACAGGAAACTGAAGCGTATAATTAAGAAAAACCGTTTTAAAAGTGTGCGATTCTTACACCGAAAATGGAAAGAAGAAGGAGTTGAATTTTCTACATCAACAACATTAAGACGTCTCCATAAATTTAAGTGAATCTCGTGTACCGAAAACAAAACCTCTCATGACTGCAAAACAAAAGCGTATAAGATTGAATTGGTGGAAATCAAGACGTTTATGGAGCGAAGAAGATTGGAAAAACATATTAGTTACTGATGAAATTAAGTTGTATAGATACAAAACGTACTTTCATCACTAAATAATAGTTTTTTCCAGTCTTCTTCGCTCCATAAACGTCTTGATTTACACCAATTGAATCTTATACGTTTTTGTTTTGCAGTCATGAGAGATTTTGTTTTCGGTATACGAGATTCAAACTTAAATTTATGGAGACGTCTTAATGTTCTCGATATAGAAACTTCAACTCCCTCTTCTTTCCATTTTCGGTGCAAGAATTGCACACTTTTAAAACGGTTTTTCTTAACTATACGCTTCAGTTTCCTGTCAGCTCTAGCAGATGCGTTTGGTTTTCGGCCGCCATTTCGGCGATTATTCTGAAATTTTCCATTTTTTGAATATTGTGTTAGTATTTTATTAACGCTTCATTGCGAACAATGTAAATAATTCCCTATATAACATTGATTTTTACCGTGCCGATACACATCAACCATACGAAGTTTAATAGATTCAGGAATATCACCCACACGACCCATTTTAAGACGAAAAAGCAAACAAACAGTAAAAAGAACACCGATTTTAAATAAAATCGCCTGAATTTAATCAATGATGCCACCAGTTTTTAATTGGTGATAATTAAATGAGAATTAATGCGAAATATTCTAATATTTTTGAACCACTTGAAAAAATATTCTAATATTTTGACTTTTCAAAATATTTTTTTTTCTATTAATCTTTTCAGAAATGATATTAATTTTAAGATAATAAATAAGTTTAATCAACAATAAGTTCTTAATAAAAATATCGTTTGCATATTTGCATTAAAAGATGTTAAATTACCAAACGATATTTCCAGTTTGTGAAAAAAAAGTAATTATTCTAATATTTTGAATATGTGCTGTATATGATATACTAGTACCTTCTTATTTATTCGTCTATACACAAGGTGACAGCCTCGGTACAGATGATACTCAGGACGACAGACATACAGCTGGTAGCTATGTCATGTGTGTGCCACACATGCCACTACCATAGTGGCAGACACGCTGTCGTCCATGGGGAGCCCTGATCGAGCTTTAAATTCAAAGTAAGGATCGACCGAAGTAGGTTTTTAAGGCCAAAACTGAAACCAAATTTCGTTTATCTTTCAATTTTCGGCCGAAAACGAAAACGAAAATGTCCAAAAAATATTTTAAAGTAATTAAATTGCATGTATTAAAACAATTAATACATACATAATTATTAATTAATTATACGTATTTATTAAATATGCATAATTATAAATTAATCATGCGTATTTTTTAAATATACATATTTATTAGTTAATTATACGTGTGGCCCAACTTGGCTCCCTGTGCCTTAGACCTAAAACTTTTTATTTTCATACAAAATAAAACGTAATTAATTAATGAACGACAAAGAAATATTTTCTAATTATACGAATTTCATTTAATTAAAAAATATTTTAGTTTTATGCATACACACCTTGATTTATCTTTTATAATGATTTCTGTAAATGATGATCTGTTATTCTAGGACTTTCTCAAAGAATATTCGAAGCACTTCTACGGTTTCAAACTGAAAATTTTCTATTACTGTTATGTCTGCAGCTTTTAATAAACGCGTGAAAAAGTTTAGCTAGATATGCATTGCTTGCTTTATAGTTTGCATTCACGGCTCGAGTCAGTCATGACTGATAATTACAAACAATGAAGTTCGGAGCAATAAATAGCCTCATTTGAGCCAATAAACCTCAAATCGATGAGTAATGTTGAAAATTTCCGAAAGAAGAAACGAGATTTTCGGAATACTGATAGTTTCGGTCCGGCCGAATTTTCAGCAGCTTTTTCGCTGAAAATGAATTTTCGTCGAAACTCAGATTTTGGGCCGAAAACGAAAAAGAAACAGAATTTCCGGCCGATCTCCAATTAAAAGTATTAAAAGATAGGGACATTATATTATGTACGAGTCAAAAATACGTATAGGGCGAGGGCACGAGGTGGAAATTCCAATTTACTATAAAAATATGAAAAAATCATACTATCAGTGAGTCAGTATATGTAAATCTTAATGTTACCTATTTAAATCATCATTATGAAATGTTCTCTAAATTATATGGATTAGTTAATTAAATAAAAATTTAGTATGTTATGCCGCTTGATCGGCAACGTGTTCATCTCAAATGAAAGTTGCACAGCGTTCAATCCTAATTTTCTTCCTGCATTAGAAAATATTTAATTTTTTTGGGAGAAGGGGTGGGGGGATCTGCTTAACAATCATGAAAGAATATTCTTATTTAGTTCGAGAATAAATAAAAACATGAATTAAATTATTCTATTTTTTTAGTCAAACAGTGTCCTATTTTTTTTTTTTTTTTTTTTTTTTTTTTTTTTTACTACGAATTTTTCTGTTGGCATCAGAAAATTATTGTTCCCTTTAGAAAGGTTAAAAAAATTAATTGCTATTTCTATAGCTCATACAATTTAAAATTTTAAATCATAATTTAATAGGGAAAAAGGTATTTTCGAATGAAATTTGTTTAAAAATTTGTTTAGCTCAATTTAGTGATTTTTATGACTTTTTAAAACATTTTTCAAGCATGATTAAAAAAAAAAATCTCAACAATGTCCACTTGTCCACTTGTCCATAAGGTAAGTACCAGGTGTCTCAAAAATGATTGGTGGGTTTTAAAATTCAATAACTTACAAACGGTGACAGATATTAAAATTTTTTTTGCAGGAGTGGTATATAAAATGTCATGAGTTTTTATGCTGTGATTCTCAGTTTTAGTTACAAATAGCATCGATAGATAGCGCTGCAAGCAATAACCGCTAAATACAAGCTAAATTTTTCGGCCTCTCTCTTCTTCCATGCGAAAAAGGGAGGTTAAAATGCATTGAATGAATCCCGAAGTACCAAAAATCGGGTCTGGACTGAGCACCTATTGCTCTCAGTGCCATCTATTGTTTGAAATTCGAACTGAAATCAAGAATCAAGAACCGCAGTACAAAACTCCTGACATCATACATAACCCTCCTGCAAGAATTTTTTAAATATCTGTCACCGTTTGCAAGTTATTGAATTTTAAAATCTATCAATCATTTTTGGGACACCCGGTAAATACATCCAGCATTAACAGACTTGACAACTGATTATTCAGAACAAAGTAAATAGAAAAAAAAAACCAGATTAAGCAACTTTAACACTGAAACTTGTCAGCAGAAAACATAGATTTTCACTTTATACAGGGTGTCTACAAATTAGTTGGGGAAAAAGAAGGGTTTATTGAATGGAATTGACAGGGGAAAAATTAATGTGCATAAGATAGAAAAATAATTCAAGTTTACCGGCATTATCACAAATGTTCGACGTGGCTTGCACAGAAGAATGAATTTCATGAAACTAAAGATAGAATTTCTCTTTTTCAGCACCGTTGTACGTCTCCGTTATTGTAATGCCGAACAAGAATGATAACCGCTCGCTAAGCGACAGCATCAATTATGACACCTAGCGCCATCTGTGAATAAACTTCGGCAATATTACTACTAGTTTGACTTTCAATTAATTAATTTCATTTAATATTTCGAAAGTTCTTAACTTACGAATTTGTCCAACTAATTTGTAGACACCCTGTATTGAATATAAAATGAATATCAAGTTAAGTTAATTTTTTTTTTAAAGATAGATACGCTGCATGAGAATGTGCTCGGAATTGTATTTTAATTTTTACTTTTGATTTATTGAATTTAAATTTTCTAACCGTACGATTATCATCTGATGGCTTTTATGATTTACTGTCTATTACATTTTGTCCGAATAGTAGTTACTGACTTGTTCGCGAATGTCAGGTTATTACCACAGACTTCTCATATATGTAGACCCCAATTTGGTAACCTTTTCTTGACGCCTACATCTCTGGTCTCCGTCACGTGATAGAATGCAGAGATGCGCGCCAAACCAGTTTTATTCCCGGCAAATATCTGTCCGGAACCTTGAGTTGAAAGGGAATGAAATCCGAAAGTTTCCAATAAAGGGATCATTGCCAAAAAAGACTTCCTTTTGGCGATGAAAGAGCGAAAACATGATGGATTCAAAATCCGGCTGAAAGATCGATAGGGTTTGGCCTCTATTGCTATCTTTCCTCTGAGGTTATTATATGATCATTTCGAAGAAACTGCATTATTCGGACAATTGTTGAGTTGGATAGAGCGTACTGTTTATGAGATTTCTGACGAAACAGTTTTTTTCGCTTCTTTGAACAGTTTCTTAGTGAAAACATAAACTTCGATAATGTAAGAACGTAGAAACTATTCATGCACGTTTCTCAACATTATTATGAACTTTATTTGCTTATCTGATTTAGCTCCTTTAGTATTGCATCTAAAAGTTTTCAAAAGGCTCTTGCATATGTTTTAATAACGTATAAATTATTTAAATTCCCATAAAATGTTTCTTTCCTTCTTTCTTTCTTTCTTTTTGAGACACTGTATGTTTTTTAAACTTTAATTTCATTCTTTAACATTATATACAAAGTATCTGAAGAAAAAGTAGGAATTTTGCGTTCAAAACTAAACTCTACTTTCCTGCCTACGCTACATATGAAATTTTAATGATTTTTATATAAAAAAAAAATTTAAAAAACTTGCATTAAAAGTTTGTACACATTAAAAATAACCATTAAATATGTCTGTATTTTTTCCCGTATTATTTAACAGTTTATTCTTTATTATAAATTTGCTATTATAAAATATTCTAAATTAATTTTTTAAAGCTTCCATTACATTTTATAAATTTTAGTAATAAATTCCGAATGTGAAACATAATATGACAGTAATGTCGTACAGAAAATGATGTTACTTTTTGATAAATATACTATGACATGATTATCATAATTTTTTTAATATTTTATTACATTAATGCTGCCAAATGTAAAGTAGAAAATAAGACTTCAGACTTACTCTCAAGTATCATTTCAATGACAAATTATTCTTCCTAATTATAAACTCGTTTTTATAAACAGATTAAGATTGATTTTTTACATTTACGTTTACCCGACTATAAAGAGCTTCTAATTAAAAGAGCATCAGCGTAAGCACTTAAAAATAGAACGCTATATTTTTAGAACTTCCAATTACATCGATTAATTCAATGTGAGATAGGTTTTACGTGTAAACAATTCATTAGCGTATGGGAATAGATCAATATTATCGTTTTTGTTGCATCGACCAAACTTTAAAGATTGTTCAGTGTTTACTTATCCGCATTACAAAAGAGAAAAGAAGGAATAAAGTGATCAATCAATATGTAACTTTCGTCTACTAAAACATGTAACAAAGTTTTTTACTACAAGATCAAAATTAAATTATTTTTGAATGGGATTTTATTGTTGATTGATGATTAGATACAATTTTTAAACCTTAACTTTTATAACACTAACCAGCAAAATTTGAGTTGTACCATGTTTTTTCGCTTTTGGCAATTGATTCTTACGTATTTTGTAGGGGTGAATTCGAAAATGACCTTTTTTTTTTTACTATCACGTATGGATTTTTGCAAATCTTAAATTTCAGAGTTAAAAAGTCAAAAAATAGTGAAAATCTGATACAGTAAAATAAATGCGATTGTTGTATTTTTAACTTTTCATAATTGATTTTTATGTATTTTTTACGCTGAATCCAAAATGACCTTAATTTTTAACCATTGCGTCATGAGGCTTCGTTAATCGTTAATTTTAAAGTTAAAAAGTTAAAAGTGAACCCCTCCTTCCCTCATCGGACCTCTGAGCTGTTTAGCTATAAGACTATATCAGTTCAAGCCAAAAAATTGAATATATTATTAAAGTAAATAAAATTAAATTAATAAAAAACGTTTTATATCTATTTCAGGCTGGAGTAGCATAGTTGACGTTTTATCCAACAGATCGAAAAATCTCCAGATCAAGAATCGAACCTGGATACTTGGCGTGGCGTGCCAATGCTTTAACTATTAAGCTATCCGGACGATACCTGGCTGACATAATTCACTCTTATTTGTTAGACATGGTTGCGAATTGTAGTGCTAGTTTTATTCATCCGAGCTATAACTATAGCATTTGCATGATGAAAGTAAAACACGGAAACTCCTGTATACCATGTAATTAGATCATAATGAAGAGAACGAATATTTTTTTCAACTGGCCGTATTCAAGGCTAGAGTAACACATTTGACGCTTTTTCCAACAGAGCGAAAAATTTTCAGACCAGGAATCGGTTCAGTTTCGATTCCGATTTTCGACTGATTTATACGTTTTAGAAAGTCCTGAACACGATTTGACTGTTTTTAGAAAATGTCTCCCTGTATGTGACAAAAATTTTGTGGGCGCACTTATCTCAAAAACTAATGCATGAAATTTAAGAAAACTTTAGATTCAGTTAAAACTTGATATACATTGCTGCTGATTAGTTTTTGGTGTAAATCTTCCAAGAGGTGGCGCTGGTATGCTGCATTTTTTTACGATTTCCGCAATAGCTCTATCTCAAGAACTAATGCACGGATTTTCATCAAACTTCTCAATCAGTTAAACGTTGAGATAATTTGTGGCTGATTATCTTTTGTTGTAAATTCCCCAATAGTTGGCGCTGCTGTGTTGCATTTTCCACGGTTACCGCAATACAGCTATCTTAATAACTAATACACGGATTTTCATCAAACTTCAACGTTGATGTTGACATAAGTTGCTGCTGATTAGGTTGTAGTGTGAATTGCCTAACAAGAGCTGCTGCCATGGTGCACTTTTCAGGATTTACAAGATTTTACGTCATACGTCAAGAACTAATGCATGGAATTTCATCAAATTTCATATTCTGTTAGGACTTGATATAAGTTGGTTCTGATTAGGCTTTCGCGTAAATAGCAGGTGTAAATAGCGTGTCGTAGCAGGTGGCACTGCAATGCCTCTTTTTTTTTTCGCGATTTTCTTGATAGCATTATCTTAAAAATTAATGCACGGAATTTAATCAAACTTTATATTCTGTTACACTTTCACATAAATAGATCCTTATTTGTTTCAGGTGATTACTGACATGAAATGTCAGTAATGCATTTATGCTCTTTGTATTGGGTGTTTTGGTTGCAGACGTGTAATAGAGGGTGGGGTGCCGAAATTCAATGATTTGTTTGAAAGATGCGATGCTTTATCTCCTTTTTAAATGCCTACAATTCAAGGAACCTACTACATCTTTAGAATATTTATGATGGGCATGGATTGTCTTAATTTTGGCACTGTGATAGCAAATTTTGAAGTGTTAACATGCATGAAATATAAGGATGTTTTTGAATTAGCACATTTGACTAGTTTACTAATGAAATAACATTTTAAACAGTACAAAAAAACTGTATAAGTAGGCTTTTTCTTTTTTATTATAATAAATCACTTAATTTTAAAAACAAAGGCATGCAGTTTTTCTAATGATCTTGTAAGAGGAAATTGAAAATTTTCTTAATTGACCAGTTATCCATAGGGATGGAGAGAGGGTGTAAGTGCAATTTTGTGAAAATTAATCTGTGGACTATTTTATTAACGTAAACTTTTTTTCCTGCTATTTTTAACAATTTTGTTTATATTTATATTACCTATTCTTATCTCTAACAGGTTATACATTGAAATATGATTCATTTTTTTGGGATACCCTATACGGATATAACATAAAAATGCAATTTGTTGTATTTTGTAATAATTTTTGAAAGTTTATTTATGAAAATTTTTACTTTTTAAAATACTAAAGCTAAAATGATACTACTATCGTCCTATAAAATGTATACTAAGAAATACAGCCAGAACTAGACCACAAATTCGGTGCATTTTGACAAGGTAACAGAATAATAAAGCAGCTGTATATCGGTTAATTATTTAAATAACTAAGAGAACGCATTTTTTGTATAATATATGATGAACTCTTTTAAGGAATTTTCAATTAGATTTTCTTAAGTCGATAATTGCTCCTTTAAATATTATCAAACGCTGAAGGGAAAAAAGTGTACGAATAAAGATAAGTTTTAACTTTAGCTCGCTTTTCTCCATTCCTTGTTCTTGCTGATTTAATTAATGCGCGAAAATCTAATTAAAATATGCAGGGATTTATCGCTATAATTGTAATCGATGTAGGTGATATTTTTGTAAAATTTGACTTTTCTAGATAAACTATTTTTTTTTTAAAGACAATTTTTTTCTTATATTAGAAAAAGTGTAAAGCATTTTCTAATTCTCACGTTTGTGGTTAATAAATTGCACATTTTAATGGATTTTTTTTTTAATATTTTGTGTAAATTATCAGAAACTCATGTTAGTCTACACCAAAGTTTTTAATTTTTTTACTGTCTAAATTTTCCTTGCTTTCTTTCATAACTAATTGTTCTTGTTTACGCTAGTTTTTGACAAAATATATATCTTGTCGTGTATTTTCGTACATAAAATATTTAAATCACTAATATAAAAATAACAACAATGGTTTCTAAAAATTAGTTTTATCGAAGTCACTAAAAGTTTGTGATAAAAACTAATTAAATTTTTGCTATTAACATTAAACATTGGCATTTATTTCTATTCCCAATTCATATTTCATTATGTAGAAAAAAAAACTCATTTAAATGGTTAATAAACCCCTGGTTATTATGTTATAATAAAAAAATGGCTATCGGATATACACATAGATATACGGCAGGAGCTAGGTACTCGCCTATAAAGGGAGTCTAGGTTTTGACAACAATCGTTTTGTCCGAAGTTAACATGTTTGCGTAAATATTACATCGACCTTTATTTTTCTTTAATTTTCACTGGCGTGATTCTGACTCTCTGAATTTGAGTTTCGTGATTTTCGATGCAGTTTTATGTTAATTAGGTCTTGGTCGTCAATTATTGAAATATGAATATGGAAGTGAGAGCTTTATGAGCGGATTTGGAGTTGGATTTTTCCTCGACAAAGGTTCATTAGATTTACTGTTATCACCTGGAGTTTTGATAATGGACCATATTCTCCCCTTGGGTTCGAGGCTACATAAATTCGCCTGCTTGGGAATAACATTCATAACCGCACTATTCAAAAACCTTGTGTTTAGAAAATTCATGATTATATTATATTTTATACGGAGTTTTAGACCTTTCCAGGGGCAGGTATGTGTTATACATGAATTCTTTTCACTATTTTAAAGTAATGGTATGCATATTTTTAATTTTATTTATAAAATAAAAATTTTAAATTTTAGTTAATACGTATATATGGATTTTAAATAATATGTATATAAGTACTTATCGAAAATAATTCTTACAAAATAAATCTGCAGTATTTTGCGCATGCATTTACCTGTATTTCTGCTACATCAAATGACGCAATAAGGTAAACAAACGCGCTAGCCGCTATTTTTACACCTCGTGATTCCTACTGTGACGTCAGGAGAACACTGTCTATTTGCTTGGCTGACACGCGTTGACAGTTTTCTGCCTGTATATAAAGCGAAAATGAGCAAATGAATTCTCACATTTGTGGTTAATAAGTCCCTTGATAAGAAAATACTTCATCGTATTCGAAATACAATGCATTCCGGACACCACGGATTAATATCTTATTGTGCCATTCAGGATTTGTGAATTTGCTTTTTAGGGAAGTAATTTTAGAATTATAATTTCTTCAACAGCAAAACAGCCTTGAGCGATTGTGAAAAGCTATTTTGCCTAGTGTAAGTACGCTTTACATTAGTAATTTTAGATTGTCTCTTAACTAAAGTTAAGTTGAAGTTCAAATTTGCTCGGCATAGTTAAATTCTCCGTTAAGTTGAAGTGGAATAGTTAAAATCTCCAGCTTCACTGTCAGTCCAATCATTATTTTTTAACAAATTTGTTCCGTTGAACTTAAAATCTGTGTCATTTCGCATCTTTTACGTAACGTGGCGGGCACGCCCGTTCACATGTATACAGATAGATTATTTGATATTAGTAATGCTAATGCAATATTCTCAAAGAAAAGAGATTATATGTTTATGATGCGATGATAAAGATAATTTAAACAGAATACTTGTTTACTGAAAAAGAGGTCAGAAATTGTTTAACGTTTAATTGTGTTGTTGAATTAAACGTGGCAAATGAGGTGCATTAGTACTATAAGTAGTTTTATAAATATTCAGATCTTGATGCAATAGCTGTGCAACTCTTATGCAAAAATGCATGAATAAAAAATTTATTAGTAATAGGGTAACTTGAGGTGAGATGCCGTATCGCGTAGTTTTCATATGCGCAGGCGATGTAGGGAAACGCTGCTCAGTTGTAAGGAAAAGGTTTCCTAGTGATACTTTAATTTCCATTTGCGTTCTTTAAAAAAAAATTTTAAGTGGTACTTTTTATTGCTATTTCGTCTTAACACTTCTAGTAAATGTCCAAAATCTTTTACGTGACTTCTTTATTTGCCTATATAAGTCTTAGTTTAAACACCAGAGAAATAAATCTGATGTTTTTAGAGAGTACTACTTGTACCTGGTCTTTCTGCAAAGCATAAATAGTTGCCGGTTCTCACTTCTTCAGGTCAGTGGGGGTCACCGGCGTCTTGCCCAATACTTTGGGGTGAGTGGACGAGAATTTTTCGGGGTAAGATGCCGTTTATTTTCCGTTGCGGTCAACTGCCTGGTTGATTCTTCATTGTTTAAATTACTCTTGGTTAGTAACTAACTTGTCAACAATTTTCATGAGATAATTTAAATCAGTGATTAAATCGTGATTTTAATCAACTGATTAAAAAAGATCATTGATTAAAATTATAAATTTTCTAAATGTTTAAAATGACACAAAGAAATATTAAAATCTAAGTTGAACAAAATTTGAAAGGTTTCTGTATGTATTCTGCCACATAAATAAACTATTTTGGCCTTATAAATAATTGTTTAATAATTATTAATTTTAATCATTGTTAAAACATGTATGTTAAATGCAGTTATAAATAATTTTAATAAATGTAAATATCGGTAGTATATAATATAGTTTTAGATAACTAGGGGTTTCTGCCCCCTACGAGCTATGCTCGCCAACCTCCATCCAGACACCGCAGACTGTAAAAACACGCTAATTTGATCTGCTTTGAAAAGATTACGGAAGATTAAATCATAATTAAACGACTAGTGGCAATCTCCTGTAATCAGGTTTCCATTCATTTCCCTTTGGCTGAGGGATTTTAAGACAGAATCAATTGCTGTCGAGACAGCTAACTGCTACTTTCGTGATTGATTAAATAAGATCAAACCAACAATTTAAATTTAGCTTGTATAAAATGGCTAAGTAAACAATTTTATAAAGAAGTTATAATAAATGTATTTTAAATTAGACATTTTAAATGTGACGTCATCAAAGTTTTTTCTCTTATTTTAATATTCAAATAAAAATAATTTTAAAGGCCTATAAAAGCCAAACTAAATCTTTGTGACAATAGATACTGCAAATTTTCAGGTGTCTCAAGCCTTTCTAAAAAGGAATTAGATAAGAAGTCAAAGGGTAGAAAGACAGAATCTTCAACTGACGATGGTATGGATGATGATTAAATTCCCTCCCAAGATTCAGAACAAGAGGTTGTTTTTCTTTTTTAAGTGAATGAGAATGGTTGTTCAGAGTAGAGGTCTGCACGGGCCGAAATTTCCAGGCCCGGGCCCGGCCCGGCCCGACTCATCGAAAAAAAATTCGGCCCGGCCCGATAAAAAAATTAAAAGTTCGGACCGAGCCCGGCCCGGCCCGTAGAAAAAATAATATTGACCCGGCCTGGTAAAAAAGTTAAAAGTTAGGACCGGGCCCGGCCCGGCCCGAATGAATTTTTACAAAAAATTGTTTTTTACGTCAATTTGGTTAAAAATTTGTCTCAAACGAGGAAGCTCTGACCAAAAATATTTATCTTAACTCTTTTTTCTCATGTTTATAATCTTCGTTTTTATAGAAGTGCCGCAGGCTGCGACATTTATTTTTTTAACGAATCTCTATTTCTTGTATGTAAATGTTTCAGTTATCATTAATATTGTTAATCCATATTCCATGTATTAACATACATGTATTCCATGTATGCTAAAAATCTGAAAAATGCTATACAGTAAAATCTTCTAAGATGGAATTGCATAGAAAAGAAAAAAATGCATTATGGACAAGTTCCCTTCTTAGCAAGTGTAAATGCATCATATATACTATTCTTACGTATTAGTATTTTAATTTTGCATGGATCAACATGTTTTTCAGTTTAAATATGGGGTTCCGTCATAGGCAGGTTCCTTTTCACACGTTTTACTGTATTTTAATTTAGCTAAATTTTAATAAGCGTAGAAATCTACTATTCTTTAAAAAGAATAACTTTTAATATTTAAGTGTAGAATTATGGCAATTTAAAAATATATGCATTTTATGCAAACATTTTTGTACCAGGCCTAATTTAACTGATCAACTGACTAACCAAGCTGAGACAATGATTTTCATAGGGGCTGGGTCAAAACTAGGCTGAAAATTTTGGTCCGTGAAGACTAGGAATGAAACCAGTCCCGGCTCTGTACAGAAAAAATAAGTTAGGCCCTTCCCGGCCCGAGCCTTCAGAAAAAAGTATGGCCCGGGCCCGGCCCGAAAAGAGTGGAGACCAGGCCCGAGTGCCGTGAATGAAAATCGGCCCGAGCCCGGCCCGTGTAGATCTCTAGTTCAGAGTGTCTAGCAGAGTGCAATAAAACCTCAGGAAATTGTGATGGGATCAAGGGCATTCAGTGAAACTGTTGGTTATATAAAGATTGCTCAAAGTTATTAAACAAATGTGCAGTTTGTGGCAGACCTGAGATATTATGCTAAAAAAGAACAAAAGGATATATGAAAAACGTCAACAAAAAAGCTTGACTCTAAAGCACTTTATCACAGTGGCTTTTATCGTAGTTAAACTTGTTATAATGTTTAAAAATAGGCATACTTAACACGTTAAGCGCCACGTCAGCCACCGCTGGCTGACAGCGAACTTTCCGTTTAAAACGCGCCATTCACCGATGGCTGACGTCTAAAATATGATACAAAACTGAAAACATGTACATTGTTTCAAATAATTACTTAACAAATATTTAAAATTTACCTACCTTTTATTTATTACAGGATTATAATTTCTTAAAAATTACTTTAAACATTGTAAATTTTCAGCGCTTCAGTGTCAGTCACCGTGGCGCTCAGCGTGTTAAGAGCCATAATTCTTTTAAATGTTAAATAGAACATAATATATTAAATAAATGTTACAAAACCAAATAGATTAACATAACATAAATAATTATATAACAAATAAATATTAGTTTGTTCTTTTATTATATTGCCAATGTTTGTTACATTCATATTTTTGTAATTTCCTAATATTAATAAGTTAAGAACTTTCGTATATCTAAAATATTAAAGTTACTTTTATTCGTCCTATTATGATTTATATTGCTCCATAAAAATTATTGTTTACATTCAAACTGTATCAGGCATCTTACCCCTAGATAGTTAGCCATCTTACCCGTAGTTAGTTAGTCATCTTACCCATATCTATGGGTAAGATGCCGAAATGCAGGTGTTTACAAAAACAAAATTTTCGATGCGTTCTATAACATCTGTAAAATGAAATAAGTTTTTAAATCATACATAAGAGTCTAAACTTTAACAAGAAATCAATGAATAACAAATATAAACAACAAACGATTTTTAAAACAATTAAGTTAAAAACTACGGCATCTTCATCCAATCTACCCTATATATATTAAATTCAGTAATACGGAAATAATATGACTTCATTTTAAATAGAATGTAATCACCATGGCAACATAGAATCATTCCGTAACATGGGACATCATTGAATTAATTACGTATGACTGGATTTAATAGAATGCAGAAAACCTTTACTAATATTTTTTAAAGTTTTGATTCGATTTGAAATAACTCGACAGAATTCTGCATCGATTATACATATTAAATTTCAAACCATTCGCTTGGGCAGTTTTTGCAGTGTTATATGTGAGCAGACTGACAGACCAGTCGACGACTATAAATGCTACGTATTTATATAATAATAAACGCACCTAAAATAGGAATTAACGAAGGTTCTTAGAAAATGGATAAATCAGCACCTTGAAAATGGCGCTAAATAACAAATGTATAAGACACTTTTTGAAGAAAAAAATATTTAGGGGGAAATTAATAGGTAAATATTTAAGTGGTTATTTGTGGGGGGTAAAGTGTTATATATAGCTGAAAAAGTTACGAAAAATTCTTTTCAAAAATTGAAAAAAATATACATCTCTGGAAATTTAATTTATACGGGCGATTCTACGCAAATAGGCCATTTTTATCATAGTGATGAAGAAAAAATAAATCATGTCAGAAGTTTCTAATTTTTTGTAACAGGACAAAATGATAATTTTTTATATTTTTGGGTGGTAGTAGTTGCATGTGAGGGAATTATATTTTATAGGTTTAAAAAATTATTTTAAATATACGTTTGAATTAAAGCTTCAATTTTATGAGCTAATATAATAAAACCAAGTCTAAACTACATGTAATAAAATTGCATTAGGTTTTTCTGTTTCAACTTAAATGTCCACCAGTTTCATGATTATGGCCTATTTGCGCAGAATCACCTATACATATACACCTATAATTTTTTAACACCTATATCACCTATAATTTTTTATATTTTTGGGTGGTAGTACACTGTAAAAAAAAATCTGTAGTTCTACAGATGTAAAGTTACATGCTTACTAAACTTTCACCTGTAACTGTACGAAAAAAGCTGCAAATCTACAAAACTAGTTTTTGTAAAGCTACAAAAATCTGTAACTTTACAAATGAATCGGCTAAAATTTCAGTAATCTTACTAAACTTTTATTTGTAACCCTGGCTGCAGTTACATGAAAAGTTCTCGGAATCCCAGTTTCCAAAAAAATTCTTAGTAACCTTACAGATTTTTTGATTTTCGGCGCAAAAGTGTGTCTGTTACATGAAATTTTGTTGTTGCCGTTACATGAAAAGTTCTAGGAATCCCAGTTTCCTAGAAAAACTTTAGTAACTTCACAGATTTTTTTTTACAGTGTAGTTGCATGTGAGAGAATTATATTTTATAGGTTTAAAAAATTATTTTAAATATACGTTTGAATTATAAAGTTTCAATTTTATGAGCTAATATAATAAAACCAAGTCTAAACTACATGTAATAAAATTGCATTAGGTTTTTCTGTTTCAACTTAAATGTCCACCAGTTTCATGATTATGACCTATTTGCGCAGAATCACCTATACATTATTTAATAAAACTTAATATGGGTTGAAATAAAGTTTTAAAATTTGAAAAATAAACCAGCACTAAGGGGTCTCAGGACTCTTAAAACTTTAAAATTTTCGAAATTTTAATTTTTTTAGATGTTAAACTCTTATTTTTTCTGAACATTTTGATATAATTGTTTCCTTGAAATTCCCATTAAAACAGAAGTTATGGCTTTTAGAATAAAATTTCCTTTTTATTGTTAAAAAAATACGCTCTTTTAAGGTGATTATACTGCTGAACTTTTCTAAATTTTGCATTAGCGAAATACAACTTTGTATTAAAATTATGAAAATGCTTTAAATATAAATTTATTTAGGTTCAGGGTAATTATTACAATCTAGTATAAGTAGGCCCCAAAATTTCCATTCCAGTTGCAAATTTTATTTTGCAATCCTGCGCGTAATCTGTTACGCTGATAAAAATTTGCAGCATTCTGACCAGTCATTCAACCGTTTTTTTGAAAAAAAAAAACGGTTTCGTAACCGTAATTTAACTATATTCTGACCATAAAATGGCCAATAATATGGTGTTAAATTACGGTTGTGTAACCGTTTTCGGAAAAAAACAGTCAAATGACTGGGCATGTCAATTTTCTGTTCGACAAATGTCTGAGAATTCGGAGCCCCTGAAAATGCTAATTCTGCACTTTGAAATATTTTAAATACATGAAAATGAAAGAACATACTTATATCTTTCAATTCCAATAAAAGCTGTGTCTTAAAATCAAACACATTTTAAGATATTAAATGTTAATAAACGATTAAATTTAAAAAATAAAACAACCCGACTGCGTAAAAGGCGAACTAATTAATTATTTCTCATCAATATGAAACTATTTTTTTTTTCAGTTCCTACTATTAGCTCACACTCTCGCTAAATATATCTTGTTCAAATTTTCAATCGTTAATAAAATACTTATTATTCATCCAAACAAGCTCAAATAAATTTTTTTAAACTTGTAGTGGATGACACTTGATGTCAATCCAGTTTTTTCAAATATTAATTCATTAATTAAATTAAATTAATTAATTTTCAACAATCGAGAGAGCCCTCTTCTTGATCAAGGTATTTTAAGACCGAGAGAGCCCTCTTCTTGATCAAGGCATTTTAAGCGCCTCTCAAGAGGAAAGAAGAATGGGAGAAAAACAAATTCTCTTAATAGCCTAAGTAGGAATTGACTTAAAATATTTATTTTATATTACTTATTTATATTACTCACCCATTTTTTTTTTATTTACATGTATTGATGACTTTTAAGTTGTGTTTTATTGTTAGTTCCTATCTATAAACACTGTTTTGATGAGGTCTATAGATGTCTATGATGGTTAGAATTGCAGTAAGGCTAGAGATCCTACATACACAACTTCCAGGTTGTATAATATTTTAACGGAGCTTCTGACTGTAAAATGGTCAATGAAATATCGTCTTCATTTTGAAAGAACTATCTAACGATATGCCACTCAATGGGGTGCGTAATTTTTTTTTTCGTCTCTACCGCCATTTTGTATTTTACTGCCGCTTTTTTGAATTTATAAAAAGAAAACCTAGCCTATAACTATCGAGTCGTTAAGACGAAATGATAGAGACCTCACTCATTAAAATCTATTCAGCCGTTGGAATGTTTCGAGGGTATAAAGAAATCCACATACACAGATACGCGTGAAACACATAACTCTGCTTTTCAGTCGCTAAAAATGTTTCTTTTTTTTTTTTTTTTTTTTTTTTTTTTTTTTTTTTCAATTTTGAGAGTTCTGAGACCCTTTAATGTTATAAAATAAAATATACAAATATTGTTACTTTTCAATATTCTTTACATAAAAAAAGAAATACTAATACCTTATGTCTTTCCTAATACTTCAATGACAGGTTTTTGACGTATACGATGACAGTGTAAATAATACTAGTATGTTACATGTTATGCATTATCCTTCAAAATTTCTTCATGAAAAGGAAAACACAAAGAAATCCAGTTTGATATTATATATAAAAATGCTATGCTTTATCCTTGTAAAGTTTATTTATGAAAGGAGAACAGAAAAAATAATGTAATGTGATGTTATACTATATTTCAAAATACAGTAGATCCCGGTTATCCGAAAATCGGCTTAACCGAAAGACCTTAAAACTCCTCAAAATCCTTTTTAAATGTGAAAACATTTATTGTTAGTACTCTTTTTACCGGGTCAAATGACACCTTTTAACATATGTTGATTTATGATTGCTATTTTATTTGTAAATTTTAGATCAAAACAATTCCGAATCTTTTTTAATACATTGAAGTAATGCATTGTTTTATTACTTATTGTCTTTAAAAATTAAAAGAAAATAAGTAAAAATTAAAACTTTGAAAGGTGTTATTGGACACTGGTAGAAATAGTGTTAAAAAAGCATGTTCTTTATGAAATAAATAAACTGTGTCAACTTACTTATTTTGTTCATTGAGTAATTTCGGGCACTTTATTAGATAGACATGTACGACACTTCATTTTTTTTACAAAATATGTTGTGATTTTCTTTTGTTTTTAAACTTTGCATCGTTTCAATGCAGCTTTATCACGCCACCTTTTAAATAACAAAACATCTTATGCTGTTGCATCTTCTTGTACTTCAACATATCTATCACAGATTTTCATCAAACAAGTTTTCAACATAAGCCTCCCGGTTATTCGAAAATTCCTACGGGACCCCGGTTAACCGAAAATGCTTTGGTCCCAAGCTTTTCGAATAACCGGGTTTTACTGTACTGATATCAATTTCTTTCAACATTAAAAAAATATATATTTAATAACTGTAACTTGAAGATCTAATTTTACAATAAAGTAATTTCCTTTTTTTTTAACAATTTTTTTGCTTACTGTAATTTTTGCTTAGTTTTAAATAGATATTTATAACGAAAATGATAATAATATTTAAATGATAATAATATTATAATGATGTAACTACCCCGCTGATATATAAACAAGTGGGTAAGTGTGATCATACATCGCACAAAGGGTTTCGTTTAATATTCCTTTCAAAACACTTTCTTTCAAAACGTCCAGTACATTTATCGCCATGGAATACCTTCTAAATTTTGGCAAACACATCCTAAACTATGTTAAAGTTTCATACATATTCGCCTTGTTATATTTCCTAATTTTGTTCGCCCCCCCCCCCCCCCAAATGCTACGATATATCAAATGACGGGTATCTGCCAAATTTAGAAAAGTGCCCCCCTTGGGGGGGAGTGGGCAGATGGTCAACATGATTTTTGACGCGGCCTGATTTTAAAAATTTATGTTATGTTTTATAAGCCATATTAAAGTTTCAAACAGATCGTCCAGTTATATTTCCTAATTTTGTTCGCGCACCTCCCTCACCCCCCCCCCCTCCTCGAAATGCGACGCGCCCTTCTTCTTTATAATTTATTATCGTGTGTTATAAAGTATCTTAAAGTTTAAAACAGATTGAATTGTTAGATTTCCTACTTTAAATGAAATCGCGGTCTGTTAATTCCACATTCCACCACCAGGGAGCGCACTGTATTCTTAACAAAAGCGTATCTGAACGAAACTCCTTTACACAACCCATTAGTAGATATGTTACTCCAGGGGGTGGTGGTCTTCAGCAAGAATTTAAGATTATTGTTGAAATTACTATTCGGAAATAGTGGTAATTTAACTTTTGACATATTTATATTTAATAAGTATAAGTAGCATGTATCTGAGGACTCCATCAAAAAACGCACCTGAAACGGTATGAAACAAAAAATAAATATTTTGCCCCTCCCCCTCTCCCCACCTTCCCGAAATTTCACGCGCCATATTTTATAAAATTTTTCTAATGTGTTATAAACTATCGTAAAATTTCAAACAGATCGCCTTGTTATATTTCCTAATTTTAACAAAAATGTTAGTTCCACATCCCACCACCAGGGAGCGCACTCTATTCTTAACAAAACTGTATCGGAAGGAAACTCCGTTACACAACCTATAAGTAGATATGTTACTCGAGGTGGTGGCGGTCTTAATAAGAAATTAAGATATTTGCTGAAATTACTATTAGGAAATAGTGGTAACTAAACTTTAGACAATTTTATATTAAATAAGTAGCATATATCTCAGGACTCCCTCAAAAAGTCACCTAAAGCGGTCAGAAACGCTAATTTTTTAAATAGAAATCTAGCGACCCCCCCCCCCCCCCTCCCCGGAATTTCGCGTGTCATTCTTTCTTACACTTTATCTTATGTGTTATAAAATATCTTAAAGTTTCAAACAGATCGACTTGTTAGACTTCCTAATTTTAACAAAATCGCGTTATGTTAGTTCCACATTCCACCACCAGGGAATGCACTCTATTCTTAACAAAAGCATATCTGAACGAAACTCCTTTACGCAATCTTTCCGTAGATAGATGGGTCGGGATGGTGGCGGTCTTAAACAAGAATTTAAAATATTTGCTGCGGTAACAAACGCTAAGATTTTAAAAATAATTCTAGCTCCCCCCCCCCTCCTCGAAATATCACACTCCATTCTTTTTTACACTTTTTTCTATGTGTTATAAACTATCTTAAAGTTTCAAACAGACTGAGTGGCGGTCTTAACCAATAATTCAAAATATTTCCTGAAATTACTATTAGAAAATAGTGGTATGAAGTAAACTTTCTGATGATGAATGAGTTATACTTATCTCATATCGCTGTTCAAAAAGCCCAGGCAAATTATTAGATTTCCTAATTTAAGTTAATTCGTGGTTAAATAAGCGTCTCTTCATTTTAATCGATGCATTTGATAGGAATAAACCGATTAATTAAATAATAATTAATATTTCAGCTTGTAATTAAGATAGGACTTAGATATGGGTATCAATGAAATCAGCGAGAAATTTGACATCGGGATGCCAAAAAATTTAATCAAAAAATTTAATATTTAAAAAGTTAAAATTTCGTATTAAAATATGCTATTATGGAAAACCGCAGCGTCGTCATGTCTACCTGCTTTCCCGCCGAATTGAAATCTTTTTATTTCCTTGTCTTTCCAATTAAAGAAATTAAATTTTTATCGATCGATTTTTAGTGGATATTTTAACTTATACAGATCGCAGAAATGTGAACTTTATACCAAATTAAAGTAGATTTTTTTCTGCGTCTGTCTATTCTATTTACAAATTTCTCGCACCAATATTTTCTGATATACGATTTCGCTTTAAAATCTCCACTTCATTTTTCGGCTTAATTTCCTCCGTGGTAACCGTGCATTCGGCTGATTTTACTGGCAACCCTTAGGAGAAACACGGATGATTTCGAGAAAGCCCGTTTGAATTTGCGTTAAAAAGGTGGATTGGTTAATTTTAGAAGTTAATTAGCCCGTAATTCGGTTAATTACCAACTTTTTCAAAATTTTATGATTTGTTGTTTGATGTGAGGTGTTCAGCTATAAGTACCCAAAATTTCAAGTCTCTAACATGTATAGTTTCTGAGAACGGGCTCTGTGACGGACAGACACACAGACAGACAGACAGACAGACAGACAGACAGAGGAGCGAGACGAATAGGGTTTCGTGAGATGAACGAAACCCTAAAAATGATGTTTCAGACGATTCCCATCAAGATAAAGTTTGCAAAAATAGTACTCGAAAAGTCCGTTAGAAAACGATATTTTATATTTTTAGTATGCAAAATTTTAATTTATGATAATTAGATAGACCTCTAAAAAGTTTACTTTTAAGTAACATTAAACTATATAGGGTGTCCCAAAAACATTGACTTCGGATTTTATTCATTAAATATTGATATAGACATATATTAGAAGTTGCAAAGTCACGTAAAAAAAGGTACAGAATTCTATAAAATCGATTAAAATTTTCAGGGGATTAAATTTCTTGAAATACAGAAAAATTAAATTTTTATACGGCAACCGTACAAAATTTCCCGATGAGTAAAATGTGCCCCATACACTAATAAGGTCATGTACAAACTTTCAACATTTTATCATAAAAAGTCGCAGAGATATGTTTAAACAAAGGTGGTGACCTTTAACTGTTGAATGCAGGCGTTATTTATGTGTGTATGTGTGTTTTAATATATATTGTAGTATGAGTGTTTTATTATAAAGGTGGTGAGTGTTTAATCATAAATTTGTACTCAAGAAAACAAAACAATCATTGTTTTCTTTCGTAATTTGTGCACGAATCTGAAACGCGATCATTCGACATGATTTTTCACCTTTGCAAATTCATATCCATTCATGGAAAAGTGGTTTAAGTCAGCATTTATGGTAATTCCATATCTCTGCAACTTTTTATGATATAATGCTGAAATTTTATACATTACGTTGTTAGAGTATGAGGCACATTTTACTCATTGGGGAATATTTTGTACAGAGGTTGTATAAAAATTTAAAATTTGCATTTCCTCAAATTTAATCCCTTGAAAATTTTAATTGATTGCTTAAAATTCTGTACCCCTTTTTTTTACGTAACTTTGCAATTTATATTATATGCCTATGATCAATGTTTAGGATTAAAAGCCGAGGCGATTGTTTCTGGGACACCCTGTATATGGTATTTATTGCAAGAATTTAGTCTCACGTTTTCTTTATAACTTGTAATTAAAATTCAAAGCTTATTGTACATAGACCTTGTAATAGGGAAATATTTTAAAGTTAAATATTATATAATTTTTTAAGTATGTTGTTTAGAAATGTTGTATGTTAGCCTGTTTTCTTCCAATCTTCAATAAAATCGATGAAGCACAAAGAAAATTATTTATTATAAATTTAATTTTATAAATAATCTGATTGGAATATTTTGATGTATCAATTCACGTTACGAAATATTAAATTTGTTTAAACAGAAATATACTAGATACATTTTTAAACAGAACAAGTAATATAAAAATTTTGTTTTTAAAGTCAATTCCTACTTAGGCCATCAAAGAAAAATTTAATATAATCAAGCTAATATGAGTTTTTGTTGCATTAAAATATCTCAATTTGTTGATTTTCTATAAGCAAGTAGGTTTACAATGGAACTCTATGGGAATTTGGCGAAATATTACAGATATCGCCAAGTTGGCGTCACTTTTAGCGACTCATTTTGGCCGCCAAATTTGGCGATATATCGCCAAGTTGGCGACAAACTTGGCGGTATTTGGCGACAGAACAGGGTCCCCCCTATGGTAACCCTTATTGAAAATACTTTCATTGAAATTCAATAACCAATGGTGGCCATTTTGTTTCCCATGCAAAACTAAAATTAATTAATTAAAATTTAATTAATTAATTAATATTTGAAAAAACTGTATTAGCATCAATTGTCATCCAGTACAAGTTTAAAAAAATTTATTTCAACCTGATAGGATGAATAATGAGTATTTTATTTACGATTGAAAATTTGTACAAGATAAATATATAAATATATAAATAAATATAGGGAGAGTGTGAGCTAATAGTAGGAACTGAAAAATAGCTGTTTTTTATGATTCAACTACGAAGTCAGCACCATTTTCTATGCTAGATGACATTGAATATGAAGGTGTCAAATACCAGATGTTAGACATCAATATTTCCTTTTTTAGTGAATTTGACAGACTTCCTCTAAATTTTAGATAAAACATTTCTGGAATATATTTTATTTAAATGACAATCAACTTGAGACTTTTTTTATACCGTTAAAGCGATATGACAGGAAATACCATTTTTTTTTCTTCAAGAAAAGAGGCATTAGCTTCTTTTTTGCGATCGTTCCAGTTGAAATAAGTATAAAAAATTGTCTTTTTTAAATACACTCTTTTGTACGAATTCCTTGTTTACCTTGAAAATCCCGCCTAATCTTTATGACTGCCATTAATGGTTTTTTGATAAACATTTCGTTATAATATATTAATTTGGCGTAGGCACCGAACTATATTATGAACTAGTATTAAAAAATGCTCTGACGAGCACCAAAAAAGGCTAATATGTTTTTAAGTATGAAAAAGGGTTTGACAAGTGCTTCTAATTGGGCATGAAAAAGGACAAAGGGTCCCTTCATGGCTGCAGCTCACTGTCAATGCCAACTTTGAAAATATCATATTTGCGCTTTTTCTATATAACATAAATTCGCGGTACTTTAGTAAAACTTTCCGTCGTGCTTTACATGTTAACTGCACTGTTGCACTGTTGTACTGCGCATGCGTCTGCAATGCAACTTTGTACAGTGCACTGTATACCATTATTTCTCTATAAATTATACTACACTGTACATTCCTATTATGCTTTTAATTTTTGAACCTCAGCGCACACTCACACTGTGCTTTTGTACTTCCGTATTAAAGGTGTATGCATCTAATGTTCGTTTATAATTTACATGCATTGCTGTACTGCATACTACATTGTACAGCCACAGCCACTTGCATATAATTTCAACAATCAATTAATGCATTATACTGTTATGCGTGCACATGTGGAATTGTTCCTGTGCAGAGTGCTGCAACAGTCTGCACTGCACTACAAATCAGTTTTTTGTACAGTTCTACACTGCGGGCGTGCTTGGTGGCCCTGCATTAGTGTGATACGCTGCAGGAACTAAGGTTTTTGGTGCTATATCGCCTTACATTCATGTTTAATCAGGCTGCGTCGTTATACTACACATTTTTATCGTAACTGTGGCTGATTTTTTTTATAGGAAAAAAGCGCAAATATGATATTTTCAAAGTTGGCATTGACAGTGAGCTGCAGCCATGAAGGGACCCTTTGTCCTTTTTCATGCCCAATTAGAAGCACTTGTCAAACCCTTTTTCATACTTAAAAACATATTAGCCTTTTTTGGTGCTCGTCAGAGCATTTTTTAATACTAGTCATTTAAATTTTTTGATAATTATATATTGAATATAAATAAACTTGAGTTGCTTTTAAATATTCCCAATACTTTTTTCTTATTTCGCGCAATAATGCACTATTTAACCAAATAATGCACACTGTTTTAAGAGGTTCAAGGTTTTAAAATCAAATTCACGTTATTTTTATTCATAATTTAATTTACTTTTGCTCTCTTCATTATAATTAATATAATTCCTTAAACTCATATTAGTTTTTGTTGCATTAAAATATCGCAATTTGTTGATTCTCTCTAAACAAGTAAACCCTATTGGTTTACAATGGAAGTCTATAGGAATTTGGCGATATATTTACAAGTTGATGACAAACTTGGCGGTATTTGGCGACAGAACAGGGTCCTGCCTATGGTAACCCCCCCTTATAGGTATGGGGATGCATTAAATGCTGTTCTATAACCAATGAGATGCGTTTCATTCGAGCGTTGCCATTAAACAATTAACAACTAATCGCAATTTCTGTGACACATACGATAGCGTAATATATATATATATATATATATATAGATTATCAAGGAAATCGAAGGTTTAGGCCACATCGTATTGTTTAGCTAGACCGGTTATACTAATATCGTTCTCATGTTTTGCTACAATTTCTTTTATTGAACAGTAATTCGCTTAAGCTTCTTACTACTGCTATCACTAAGCACTTTTTCATTCTTAGAAGCCATAATGAGAGCTAAAATTAGCGCAAACCTGACTAAAAGTAAAACAAAAAGTTAATTTTTTTACAGTAATAAAGGTACACAAAGCACTCTGATATGCACACCTTACTCCAAACTTGACTAATAACACGAGTTATGTAAGGGTTGCCAATTGAACTATTCGGCACCCTTGGTCGTGAACCGAGATATTGCACGCCAACCGAGTCAAATTTTGATCACCGAAGTTGTACATAAACCGAACTGGTCATAAACAGAGGCGGTCGTGAACCGAGGTTCCACTTATATTTTGACCTATAAGTTTGCAAATATGGCATTATTTATATATTCAATGGCGATGATCATTAAGCATCTTGGCGATTTTGGCGATGAAACTCACTGATTTCAAAGTAACGTTCAGAAGTGTACTTGAAACGCCACAGATGTCATATACGCATCACGTTGACCCGATTTTTTTCTGACGCCAATGTCATATACGAACCGGGATACTTAATTGGCGCCAAAGTTTTGTTATTTTGCTTGATATGGTAACCCGGATGTTGTTGTTGATTTATTAATAAATTGTTTATTTACTTTTATTTTTTTTTTTAAATTATATAAATTGTTTTGTTCTATTGTTATTAATTAAACTTTTTTTAATTTATTGTTAAACCCTTTTTAAAAATACATATGTAACTGGTATTCGAAAACGAGGTTTTCGCCAAATTGGCATCAAAAAAATATCGCGCCAACGTGGTGCGTATATGACATCTGTACTGGTACAACTTGATTATCCTGTCGATCAAAAAATTACCGCCAAACTATAAGATTAAATGACAATAATGGATTATAGTAAATGTTACATTCACTTGACATTAAACACGATGCACGTGTTTGTTACGTCATCAAGTGATTTTTAATTCAAGTTTTGCACAGATGTCATATATATATTAGCACAATTTTTTGACGCTAATGTCATATACGCACCGGGTACTTAACTGGAGACAAAGTGTCGTTATTTTGCTTGATATGGTAACCCGGATATAGGTGATATATTAACGAGGTTTTCGCCAAATTGGCATCAGAAAAAATCGCGCCATTACGGAGCGTATATGACATCTGTGCCCAAGTTTTTATTAGTATTTTTATTAATGTTTTACTAATTTATTTATTCTTCCGTTATTTAAAATAAAAATTATGTCAGCTTGTATCATTAGGCGAATAGTTTGGCGAAATTGGTCGACGGGATAATCAAGTAGTACCGTATATTTTTGCTGTACATTTTCGACAATATCTCAAGCAAAAGTACCTAAAGTTAAACGAAACCCTAATTATTTAAGGTACAGATGTCATATACACAACGGGTTTGGCGCGGTTTTTTCTGACGCCAATTTGACGAAAACCGAATAGCAGTTACATATTTTTTCGAATAGCAGTTACATATATATTTTTAAATTACTTTCTATTATTTAAAAAAGAAAACAACAATAAATAATGAAAAGTTTAATTAATAACTATAGAACAAAACAATTTATATAATTTTAAAAAATAAAATAAAAGTAAATAAAAAAATATTTAATAAATAAACAACAATAGCTCAGTTACCTTATCAGGCATAAAAACGCCATTATCGCGCCAGTTATGTACTCTGGTGCGTATATGACATCTCTTCCTTATTTAAAATAGATGGAATGCTATTATCATGGCCGGGTTCGGTATTCCACGATATTGGTGAAGAAAGAACACATTGAAGAGATTAAATGCTCCAATTAAATACATTTAATATTTACATTAGACGAACACAATTACAGCACACACACACAATATATATATATATTTAGATAATACGCTTCCCGATTACATATCTCACGAGCGTCTTTCCGAACACCTCGAAAGAACCACATCGTCTCTCTCTCCTCTGGCTGTTGCCATTCCGAGTTTCCTAAAGTCTTTCGACCACGGAGTATAGGCGACTTTCACACCTTCCCTCCAGTTTCTACATGTTGGACGGTGTCCCACACTGTGAAACTACTCTTTAAAGTCTTAACACAAGTCTTACTTAAAAAGTCCTATCAAAAGTCCTAATTAAAAAGTTCTATTTAAAAAGTCCTTCACCTGTCCCATCGAGAGCATTTACTTAAACTACTTAAGATATATAAATTCTTATACACTATATATTAAAAATACACATATTACAAATACATATTATACAATATATAATAATGAAATAATACAAAATATATATATACAGATTTTTTTTTTCCTACTCATAAATGCGAGATAAAGCATCTGCCACTACATTAGAACTTCCTGGTTTATGAGCAATAGAAACCTGATAGCGAGATAGTGCCAACGACCATCTCTGTAATCGAGCGTTCTTAGGAGTTCCCTCTGTTAAGTATTTTAGAGGATTATGATCCGTATGCAATATTATGGTGGTTCCATAAGTCCACATTTCGAATCTCCCAAGCGCCCAATTTACAGCATATGCTTCTCTTTCAATTGTGCTCCACTTTGATTGAGTTGGAGTAAGCTTTTGACTGGCAAAGGTTATGGGCTTTAACATGCCGTCTTTGTCCCTTTGCATTAAACAGGCACCAATACCCGATATGGAAGCATCGGTGTTTATTTCGAACGGTTTGGACATGTCTGGGGTATAAAGGTTTGTAACTTCACATAAGCTTTCCTTTAACTTATTGAACGACTTTTCAGCATCTTCCGACCATGGAATATCATTTGGAACAGTTTTTCTGGTCAGATCTGTCAAAGGCTTTGCAAGGTTAGCATAATGCGGGACATATTCTCTGTAATAGTTAAATAGACCTAATATGGATCTCAGTCCTTTCTTCGTTTTGGGAGCTTTGAGATGTTTTATTACTTCTAGCTTCTCGGGAATAGGTCCATGTTTGCCTGAACCCACGATATGTCCTAAATATCTGACTTCAGATGCTGCAAAGGAGCATTTTGTCAAGTTAGCTGAAAAATTCAGAGATTTTAAAGTTTCCAAAATTTCTCTTATATGTTGCAAATGTTCTTCCCAGTTAGAAGAGAAAATTATAATATCATCAAGAAAACTTTCTGCATAATCACTATGCGGTCTCAAGGTCTGATTCATTGTTCTTTGAAAAGTAGCCGGTGCTCCAGACAATCCGAAAGGCATTACTTTCCATTGGTACTGGCCTTTTGGTGACACAAAACTGGTCAATTCTCGACTACTCTCTTCGAGTGGGATTTCCCAATATCCCTTTAAAATATCTAGCGAGGTCAAATATTTCGCCGAACCAGCTTTAAATTTTAGGTTGTCGGAATTCTGCATAGGAAAAGGGGATATCTTGGTGGCGGCGTTTAACTCTCTATAATCTACACACAGTCTGATTGTTCCGTCCTTTTTAGCTACGCACACCAGTGGATACACTATTTCCGCAGAAGAAGGTTCTATAAGATCTTTCCTTAGTAATTCCTGTATTTGGTTTTCTACATTAGCTTTCAAAGTTTCTGGTACTTTATAAAGATGTGGTTGTTTTCTTACAACACCAGGTTTTAAATTTATGCTATGTGAACCAACTTTGGCTCTCTTCAGTTCTCCATCAAAAACCACTCTATATTCTTGGATAAGTGCTATTAGTTCCTTTTGTTGTTTTGGTGATAAATTGCCTGAATTAATATTTTTCTGCAGTTCTTCGTCCACGACACTGTATTGTTCTATCGGAGCATGCTGTACTTCTCCAAACTCTTCATCCACTTCGTAAATAACACCAATAGCTCTAATCGGTTGAATATATTTTCGTAATTTGTTCTGATGTAGATGTCGAATACTTCCATCAGGTAGTTTGACTGCATAGGAATGCACCGATTTTTGTTGAACTATCTCTCCTGGTCCCTTCCATTTTGAACACAGTTTATTAGTGGAATCGGGGATTAGTACTACTACTTCATCTCCGACGGAGAATGTTGTATCTTTCGACCTTAAATTGTGATGATGAACGTATCGCTGTTGCTGGGTTTCAGCCACGGTCTTTGAATATTCTGCCGCGTCTTTTAAACGTTCCCGGAGTTTCTGCATATAATCTGCTACAGACTCTCCAATTCCTTGGGGAAGTACCACTTCATCTTCCCAACTTGATTTCAATATGGCTAATGGTCCTACAGGTGGACGACCGTACACCAACAAGAATGGTGCAACACCAGTGGTGGCATTGGGGACTTCTCGGTATGCCCATAACAGGAATGGTAGTTGTTTGTCCCAACCTCTACCATGAGAGTTTATGGCATGATGTAGCATTGATTTCATTGTTCCTACCCATCGTTCAACCAATCCATTTGATTGTGGGTAACCTGGAGTAGAAAACTTAGGGACACACCCCAATCGTTTCAAAAGTTCTTTTGCCAGTTTTGAAGCAAAATTTCCTCCATTGTCCATGGCAATCATTCTAGGAATTCCAGTTCTAACAAAAACTTCAATAAACGCTTCGCAAGCTGCTTTTGCTGTCAACGATTTAATAGGGACTGCTTCAGGCCAACGACTATGTTGATCCATAATAGCCAGAACATACCGATGACCTCGAGAAGACTTCGGCTCAATTGGTCCTAAAATATCTGCATTTACAACTTGAAATGGGAGTGCTGGTCTTCCGACCGCTTCAATAGGTGTTCTGTCTGTTACTTTTGTTTTTCTGCGCATTTGACAATCATGGCAAGCTGCGCATAGCTGTTTTACTTCTTTTGGCATTCCTTCCCACCAAAACGACATAGCAATTCTATCTCTTGTTTTCTTAGCAGCTAAATGCCCACCAGTTGGTGTTTCATGTGCTAATTTCAAAATTTCTTGTCTTCTACAGGCAGGTACAACAAGTTGAACATAATTTTGTCCTCCAACTTTGCCTCTATGATACAACAAATCGGATTCTACCCAATAATTATTTTTCTGCCGTTTTTCATCTTCAAAGCATTTTTCTAATGTAGAACAAGCCAATTGCTCCTTTTTCAACAATTGCGCTTGTGAAACGGAACAACTTTCCTTTTGGTCCTCGTTACCAACATTTTCGGGCAAAACAGTTGCCTCGACCGGAGTAGGAATCAGTTCCAAATCTGAAGCTTCTTTGTCTTCATCTTCATTATTTAGATTTGTTTCCAGGTTTCCTTCTGGACACCTTCCCTCCACATTGAATACAGATTTTTCTTTATTTTCTTCAACCGGGGTGATATCTACCTCATCCCCTAAATACAACTTCTGCTGTTCTTTTAACAGAGCGAAAACCTTGGGAGTGATCAAAGCTTCTTCGTGTAATCCTTCCACTACCGCAACCTGTACTCGTACATACGGAACAACCTCATCTTCTGTCCGAAGAGTGAGCGGAATGGAAACAAGCTTTGCTTCTACAGGACTCCCTATTGCGGGTCTCAAGAATACTTTTCCACATGACTGTAAATACTCTTCCGGCACCACCGACTTCCGCAGCACTGTAATCTCCGCACCACTATCGATGATTCCCTGAAACTTCTGGTTACCGATTCCTAGATCTACCTTAAGGAGTCTCCCATCTGTTTCTTCCACCGGAATATTCACATTCAAACAAATTGCATTTAGACCCTTTTTCTCAAGATCGCTTTTGGAAGTTTTTCCTCCATCTTGTTTTGCTGTATTCAATTTGGAACAATATTTCTTCACATGCCCTTCCTTACCACATGCGAAACAGCTATATTTTGTGCGAAATTCTCTCTTTTCTCGTTGCACTCCGAAAGATGCTTCAGTCTTGGGTTCAAATTTCGGTTTACCATCTCTCGTATCTTTTTTTGATTCCGAACTGTAATTATTCCAACTTTGATTTCGAGAGTTAGATAAATTTTTCTTTGGAAATTCTTTTCTTTTAAAACTGTCTGTAATGCTCTCGTAATCATCAAGTTTTTCTGCGAATTCTAACGGCGTGGTAAATGTGAGCCAATTTTCTAAGAAGTGTTCTCTTATTTCTACAGGCACACGAAATTTTAATTGTTCTGTTACTATTAAGTCTTTTAATTGCTGGAAAGTGTTAATATTTAATTCTGTGATCCATTCGGTAAAATAACTCAAAAGCTCTTGTGTATAATTTCTCCATGATTTTTCATGTGTTTTGTGATGTTTGTAAAAACATTGTTTTAATTTTTCACTGTTTAACTTGTATCGCTTTAAGATAAGAGTTTTTACAAAATCGTAATTAATTGCATCTTGCGGGGGTTCTCTAGCTAGCATATTTGCAATTTCCACCGGTAAAACTGCCAATAGGTAAGCTACCCAGTCTTTCTTCGGTACTTGTGCCATTTCCGCTCTTCTTTCAAAATTTATCAAAAATAATCCCATCTCATCACGTTTTTCATCAAACTTCGGGACAATCTGTGCTAATTGAATTTTTGGCGCTATCTCAATTTTCGACTCATTTCTTTGTTCCGGAAATTTCTGCAATTGTTCCAGTTTTTTCATTTCCAATTCATGTTCTTTTGCTTCCCTGGCAATTCGCTCCTCCCTCTCTTCTTGTCGTATTTTTTCTTCCCTTTCTTCTTGACGTCTCGCTTCTTGACGTATTCTTTCCTCCCTCTCCATTTCTTCTTTCTTTTTCCTTTCTTCAATTACAGAACTCAAAAATCCCTTAACAAATTCTTCTTCGTAGTCTTCGACTTCTAGTATAGCTTTTTTTAGATCTATAATTTTTAAATTTTCGACATCCTGAACTCCAAGTTCAATCGCTACTTTTTGTAAATCTTCTTTTCTACTACCTTTGCTTAAAAACGCCATATTTGAGAAAAAAAATCGAAGCAATCAGCAATATTCAAACAGTGTTTCTACCCTAATTGGAACTTTCCCTAAGAACGCCTTAAACCAAATTTAATTTAAACCTGAACACTCTTTTGTAAATAACCCCTCAAACTGAATGAAATTTATTTTATTTAAATACTTATAACTGACTAAATTAAAACACATTTGCGCAATAATAACAAAAAATATATATATAGAAAACAATTTTTGCAATAATTAAAATATACTTTTACCAATATGTCAAGTTAAAAAAAAAAAATATTTGCGTTCTCACAAAATAAGAATTTGTCAATGCTTTGCGTATTAATTTTTAAATACATCCTTCAAAAATACATAATACATTAACAATTTTCTTTTTAACACTTCAATCTCTTACTAAATTATATTTCAAAACGAACCAAATATTTATAAATCTCAATATTAAATTAACACCTTTTAATTAAATTAAATTCTATCCAAGATATGAAAATCTTTCTTTTATTTTGATTTAAAACTCAAATTAAATCTCTATATTTCCTTTCAATTAGTCAATCGAAAATAAGCAACAACAAAAACAAAACATACAAATGCTTAATATTCTGCCACAATTAAAAAAATAAATAAACAACCCAATCCGTAATAATCAAATTTATACATCTCAGTTTCACTGAACAAAGATTACACAACTTTTATTTCATATTTCGATCAGAAGTTTCAAAGGATTCCAAAATAATACGCAACAAAAAAATAATAAATAAAAACACTTCCTCTACATACTTTGAAATAGCACCTTTTTATCTTAATCCCAAAGATAAAAGAATAAATAAAAAAACATTTGAAATAAATCTGTTTTTCCTTTTTTTTTTTTTCTGCAAACGATAATTTACTTAGGTAACACTTTTAGTTATTCTAGTGCAAAGTTTATTCTTAGAGAATAAATAGCTTCATAGACAGACGTGTTATGAACTTTTAAAATGACAATTTTAACTCATTTTTATGTTTCTTTTTCTTTTCTTTTTTTTTTTTAACACAATAACTAGAAAATATTTATTTAAATAGCAGAATTTAAACTTTCATGCTAAACAGTTATTTTTAAACACCATTCTATCTGAACATTCGATCAATTTAACAATCATGATACATAATTCTGCATTCATATTATGAAATATACCATAAAAATATAATTCTTAAGTATACTTTTCAAACTTAATTACTGATAAAATACCATGTTTATTCCATTAATTGAATAAATATTAACCCGTTGTTTCGAAACATAACATATACACGTTAAATAACTATATTTTACTAACATATATTTAAAATATGCTCTCGATAGGAAAGAAAAAAAAAATACCTTTATGATAGCTAGGCCTGTCATTGAACTCTCGTTGCTGTCAATCAAATACTATCGACGCAATATTATTCACTTAGATTAGGCACAACTCTCTTTGCTTTCACCACAATATCATGCGATGACATTTTTTCTTGCTGGAGTAACACCGCTTATAATTTTTAAAAGCTGGGGATCACCATCCTAGTCGTCTGCGACATTATCATGGCCGGGTTCGGTATTCCACGATATTGGTGAAGAAAGAACACATTGAAGAGATTAAATGCTCCAATTAAATACATTTAATATTTACATTAGACGAACACAATTACAGCACACACACACAATATATATATATATTTAGATAATACGCTTCCCGATTACATATCTCACGAGCGTCTTTCCGAACACCTCGAAAGAACCACATCGTCTCTCTCTCCTCTGGCTGTTGCCATTCCGAGTTTCCTAAAGTCTTTCGACCACGGAGTATAGGCGACTTTCACAGCTATTTTTTAAGGTACGCTTAGTATGCGAAGTATTTATATTACTGCATACCATTCGCTTGTGCAAGTTAGGATGTTACGATGATAATTTTAAAAAAACTTACATTTAGCTCCTGAACAGAAGCTTGCGATTTACTCTGTTTTTTTTTTCCTATCAACTCGTTTGTGCTCCATTGTGTCTATTACCCCAGTTCAAAATATTAATCAAGAAAGTTCATATATATATTTATGAAAATTATGCATTATCTGCTTAGGTTGACGTCGATTTCAAAGTTAAAAAAATCTATTAGTTGAATTTCAATTTTTATTGACTTATAACAACAAAAGTACACGTGTTATCCTTTTCTTTAATTATTGTATTGCTTTTTAGGGAGTGGCAACACGAAAGAAATTATTGAATTAGAAAATTAAAAAATGAAAAGGAGAGATTGCTATAATTTTATGGAGACATTATAAAAGACAAATTCGATTTTCTCAGCGACCGTCAAACATTCAAAGATAAAAAAAAAAAAAAATCTATTTTAAGTTTGAACAAGAGGATCAAAATAAAACAAAAACGAAGTTAATCCACCCACTGGAACGTTAGCTACACTTTGTTGAATTTTGTGTCCTTATTTTTTCGTTTAAGGTTGAATAAAAAACTACTGAAAGCTACAGCAATTTTTTTAATGCTATCAGTTTATTCGTCTCGTCGAGTTCTATCTTTCAAAAGAAAAATCATTGTCGTATGTCAACTGGTTCGCCAGAAATTTAAGAAAGTCGTTTGCATTTTCTATTTCTTAATCATATTATAGCTTAACGCTACTGCGTTTGCTATGATATATTTGATAGAGATCGCAAGCTAGTGAATTTATATATATATATATATATAAAATCTTTTGCTTTGTTTCTTTTTTAAGATGTGGCAACGGGAAAGAAAAAAAAAAGCATTTTTTAAACTCTCATTTTAGGATTTCTAAATTGATTTCTCAACGAATAATCATAATTTAAATAACATGAAGTGTATTTTTAAAAATAGTGTAACTTGATGGTGGGATGCCGTGTTGTACAAAATACCGTATCACGTATTTTTCATGTGCGTAGACGATGTAGGGAAACGCTGCTCAGTTGTAAGGAAGAGGGTTTTAGTGACATTTTAATTTCCATTTGCGTTCTTTTTAAAATTTTTTAAGTGGTACTCTTTTAATGCTATTTCGTTTTAACACTTCTGGTAAGTTCCAAAATCTTTTACGTGATTTCTTCATTTGCCTATATATAACTCTTAGTTTAAACACCAGATAAATAAATCTGATGTTTTTAGAGAGTACTGGTACCTGGCCTTTCTGCAAAGCATAAATGGTGGCCGGTTCCCGCTTCTTCACGTCAGTGAGTGGCTCCGGCGTCTTTCTCAATACTTTGGGTTGAGTCGACATCATTTTTGCGGGTAAGATGCAGGTTTTCCTTTGGGGTAAGATGCCGGTTATTTTCCATTGCGGTCAACTGCCTGGTTGTTCCTTCATTGTTCAATTCCTACTACTAGTTCACACTCTCCCTATATTTATTTATTTATATATTTATTTATATATTTATATATCTTGTTCAAATTTTCAATCGTTAATAAAATACTCATTATCCATCCTATCAAGTTGAAATAAATTTTTTTGAACTTGTACTGGATGACAATTGATGTTAATACAGTTTTTTCAAATATTAATTAATTAATTGAATTTTAATTAATTAATTTTAGTTTTGCATGGGAAACAAAATGGCGGCCATTGGTTATTGAAGGTAAATGAAAGTATTTTCAATAAGGGTTACCATAGGGGGGACCCTGTTCTGTCGCCAAATACCGCCAAGTTTGTCGCCAACTTGGCGATATATCGCCAAATTTGGCGGCCAAAATGAGTCGCCAAAAGTGACGCCAACTTGGCGATATCTGTAATATTTCGCCAAATTCCCATAGAGTTCCATTGTAAACCTACTTGCTTATAGAAAATCAACAAATTGAGATATTTTAATGCAACAAAAACTAATATTAGCTTAAGGGATTATATTAAATTTTTCTTTGATGACCTAAGTAGGAATTGACTTTAAAAACAAAATTTTTATATTACTTGTTTAAATTACTCTTGGCCAGGGATGTAGTGGAGGGTATACGGGGGTATACGCCGTCTACCCTCTGGATTATTTAAGAACACCGTATTCCCTCTGTTTATCAAGAAAGCTATAGTATATATACACTAGGGTATACCCTCAGTCTTGAGCGTATACCCTCTGCTTAGAATGTATACCCTCTGTTTTTTTACAACTACACCCTTGCTCTTGGCTGTTAACTAACTTGTCAATAATTTCAATCAGATAATTTAAATCAGTGATTAAATCGCGATTTTAATCAATTGATTAAAAAAAAACATTGATTAAAATTTTCTAAATGTTTAAAATGACATAAAGAAATATTAAAATCATCAGTGGCGATCTCCTGTAATCAGGTTTCCATTCATATCTCTTTAGCTGAGGGATTTTAAGACAGGATCAATTACTGTCGAGACAGCTAATTGTTACTTTCGGGATTGATTAAATAAGATAAACCCAACAATTTAATATTAGCTTGTATAAAATGGGTAAGTAAACAATTTATAAAGACGCTATAAAAAATGTATTCTAAATTCGACATTTTAAATGTATCGTTTTAAATATGACGTAATTTTTACCAAAGTTTTTCTTTTCATTTTAATATTCAAATAAAAATAATTTTAGAGGTCCATAAAAGCCAAACTAAATCGGTGTGACAATAGCAACTGGGAATTTCCGGGTGTCTCAAGTCTTTCTAAAATGGAATTAGGTAAAAAGTCCCAAGTTTCAGAAGACGAGGATTTTTTTTTTTAAAATGAATCAGAATGATTGTTCAGATTGTCTAGCAGAGCACAATACAACCTCAACAAATTGTGATGGGATCAAGTGCATTCAGTGAAACTGTTGGTTATATAAAAGCTGCTCAAAGGTCCTAAACAAATGTGCAGTTTGTGGCAGACCTGAGATATTGCTAAAAAGAACAAAGGGACATATGAAAAACATTAACAAAAAAGCTTGACTCTAAAGCACTTTCTCACAGTGGCTTTACCGTAGTTAAACTTGTTATGATGTTTGAAAATAGGCATTTTTAACAGCCATAATTCTTTTAAATGGTAAATAGAACATAATATATTAAATAAATATTATGCAAACAAATATATTAACATAGCATAAATAATTATATAAATATTATACAAACAAATATATTAACATAACATAAATAATTATATAAGAAATAAATATTAGTTTATCTTTTATTATATTACCAACGTATGTTACATTCATATTTTTGTAATTTTCTAATATTAAGTAAGTTAACAACTTGATTATGTCTAAAATATTAAAGTTACTTTTATTCGTCCCATTATGTTTTATACTGCTTCAAAAAAATTATTGTTTACATCGAAACTCAGATAGTTGGCTATCTTACCCATATTTATGGGTAAGATGCCGAAATGCAAGTATTTACAAAAACAAAATTTTCGACGCTTTCAATAGCATCTGTAAAATGAAATAAGTTTTTAACTCATACATAAGAGTCTAAACTTTAACAAGAAATCAATGAATAACAAATATAAACAACAGGCGATTTTTAAAACAATTAAGTCAAAAACTATGGCATCTTCACCCAATCTAGCCTATATATTTATCTCTTAATTTTTTATTTATATTTACTACTTTATGATGTTTAAAATATTTTATTTTTGCAGCTTCACAGCCAGTTGTTTTTTTTAGATGCGTGGTTTGGCGTATAATACATTAATATACTATTATGTACAAGAATAGTATATTAATACATTAATATATTATTCTTGTTGTAACTCGCATACAATTATAACATAAAGAATATTTGGGTATCTGATTATTCGTGGAAGATTAACGGAAAAATGCCTGAAAATTAAATTATTAACTTATAATTACGATCTAAAAATATTAAAATATTGTATTGTCAGCAGAAACACACATTTGTAGATAATTTTTATATTTCTAGCATAACATGAAGTGAATAAAAAATCGAAAACGAAATTATATTTTTACAAAAACCAACTTCGTTGAATAAAAGAGCATGGAAAAAACAATTTTGAGCCACTAAAAACTTATTGGTAATTTAATCTGATTTAAGGTGGTACAGGACCTTTAAACTTTCAAAAAATCAGTTTTCGGTTTTTGTTTTGTTCTGATTTTTTTTTTAATTTTTCAACAATATGCAAAAAACCACATAAAAAAATCTGTTTTATTTCTTGAGTTACAATCATTGAGTATAATCGAATATCCGTAGATATTGAAACTTTAAAACACGTTTTCTCAGATTACTAAATTTGGAGTTTGTGCCCACTCTTAGTTTCAAACTATAGCTACAGGAAGAATAAGATGACACTTGGAGTAATATGTTTTTTATTTCTATTTCTATTTCTATTTCTATTTCTATCAATATTATATCTATTTTTTTTTCTACTTAATGTAAACTACAGCTTAAAAAAATGATTAGATATGCGTTTCTTGATACTCTAAATGCTAAAACCAAAAAAAAAAAAAAAAAAAAAAAATCACTTACTTTGGTTATTTGCACATATTTTGCACTTGAAAAACTTGATTTTTTTTTTAAATATTTTTTTTTGTGCTAAAATTAAATTTTAAACAAAACTTTTTGTGTACATTTTGTTTTTAATTTATAAGTGGGTGTGTTATGATTCTATTTTGTTCAAAAATTGATTTCTATGTGTATAATTTAGAGTTTTCTCATGTGCGCAGCACTTGATGATTTTAATTCACGCATTAGTGTGATGAATTTATAAATTAAAAAATTAAATACTAATTTTGTATATGCAACATTTACTTTTCTGGTTAATATAGCTAAGAATATATACAGTAAAACTCGGATATAACGCTCACCGTTTAAAACGCTTTCCCGCATTTTACGCCCATTTGTTCCGATCCCTTGAACCACACCCATAAGAACGATGTAAAAATTCCTCGCTTTAAACGCTTTTCCGCTTTTAACGCGCTTTTTATTGGTCCTTTTAACAAAGAAATCCCGGATGTTACGCTTTGGTGCTTTAATTTACATCCGGAGTTCTCATTATCTCGCCCGTACAAAGAGAGAGAGAGACAGAGGGGGGGGGGGGGGGGGGGCTCGTGGAATTGGCAGCCAGCCAACGCCCATAGACTATGTTTAAAAAAAAATCAGCCGGCGCGGCGTTTTTTTTTTTTCTCATTGAATCAGAGAACAAAAGAATTTATGCTGTCCATCTCAGCAGCACCTGTCTGTCTCTTACTTCACACAAACTGTTTTTACTTCGTTAATTTACACATAAGTAAGTAGCATCGCTGACCACACCAATTAGGTACAACATAAAAGCTAAGAGTATGAAAAGAAAGACGCTGACACGTTCTAAAAAATCATGACAAAAAATCACTTTTTCTGAGCCAGAAAGATTTTGCGTTATCTATGAATATTGCGCCGTCGTCTCTTCGGACTCTTCTTCAAAACAGAAAATATATTGAAAAAAAATGCTGCAATTGGTGGCTTAAAGAAAAAGAGAGTGAAATCAGGAAAATATGAAGATTTAGAAAAAGTTATGTACGAGTGGTTTCTTGAGTCAAGACGCTATAACATACCTATCAGCGGATCCATAGTTAAAGAAAAAGCTACAGAAGCAGCCTAAAAGCTAAGAATTGAAGATTTTACTCCATTAAATGGCTGGTTAGACGCCTTCAAACCCACCACGGCATTATGTACAAGAAGATTTGAGGAGAATCCGCCGCCGTGAACATAGAAAATGCAGAATTTTGGTAAAAGGACAATCTTCCAAGGCTTATCAAAAGCTATGCCAGTTGTGGTATTTATAACGTCGACGAATTTGGCTTATTTTTTAAAGCGATGTCTGATAAATCCTTAACGTTAAAAGATGAGCAGTGCCATGGAGGGAAACTCAGTAAAGAACGTGTGACTATGCTTGTTTGTTCCAACGCCGATGGGAGCGACAAACGCCAGTCTCCATTGATTGGAAAATGGGCCAAACTTCGCTGTTTCAAGAACATCAAACAACTGCCCTGTGACTATGAACATCAACGTAAGGCTTGGATGACGGGTCCCCAGTTCATTAAATATGTTTCTGATTCTGATGTGGAATGCGGAAGCAAAAGAGGCATGTCATATTATTCTTAGACAATTCGCAGCGCATCCCCAAGAAATACCAGATATTTCAAATGTCTCTCTGGAATTTTAAATGCAAACACCACAACCGATGGATCAAGGGATCAAAAAAATTTTAAAACAACATTATCGCAAATGTATAGTGAAACGATTTCTACATGAAATGGAAATTAGAAGTAGTCGATCTTCTGTAACTCTCCTCCTTAGCGCTGCTTGGGATGCAATCGAACTTAAAATAATTCAAAATTGCTTTGAAAAGGCAGGCTTCATAACGGACGCCAACGATAATATGGATGCGGTTGAAGAGGGGTAGAATCATATAGACGAGGAGGATTGGCAACCTGTTTGCGAGCATATTGCAGAAAATGCACACAGCCATCAGAACTATCTTAACATTGATTAAGATATTATCACAAGCAACGTTAGGAGCATTGACTACATTATAGGGGACACTGTACAGGATGCCACAGAAGAAGAGGACCCTGATGAAGTTGCTGATGGAGATGTTCAAGAGCGCATCCCAACGATAGCTGAAGTAATTGAAGCTTTTAGCACTATCCGTCTATACACCGCTTCAGTAGATACCGCCGATTCACATGAAGATATATTAAGACACAAAAACAAAGCAGAAAATGCTCTTTTATGTGGTCGTTCGTCCACCCATCAGACGAAACTCGAAGAGTTTTTCTCTAAAACAGAATAAACAGTAAGTGAAAATTTATAGTCCTCATAGTAGTGCTCAATATTACAAATGTTACATTTTTTTTTTTTAAACAAAATACTATTATTAGTTTCTTTCATAATTTTACTTTATGTTTAATATAAGTATAAAGGTTCCTTTAGAAGTGTTAAATATATTTTATAGCTTTTGTTGTAATGCTAACAATTCTTATACCTATTCTGATTTGAAATAATAATACACTTTGTAAACACTATGTAAATTTGTGATATTTTAAATGAAGGAAGCGTTTTTGTAACTATGCAGCGGAGTTTCTATTTTAAATAATACACAAAAATGATTCCCCGCATTATTTAAAGCAGATAATCTAATATTCTCAATTTTAAAATGCCGAAAACCTTCTCCCGCATTTAACGCTTTCCCGCTTTTAACGCTCTTCTAGCCCTGTTCCCCGGAAGAGCGTTACATCCGGATTTTACTGTATTTGAAGCAGAAATGTAAAAAATATCTCAATTGAATGTTACTTGTGTTTTGGTACTTTGAAAAAGCCGTTGTTTTTGATCGTTTTCACAAACTCAAAGGTCCCGTGCCCCCTTAACAATACTCTGGATTTTCGTAAGCCAACAAAATCCTAGAACAGGGAAGGAGAACTTTTCACTCATTTAACTTCATTCCGATTTTCAAAAACTTCTCTTTTTCTTATTCCTATTAAAATTCGTATAAGTTCAAAATATTAATATATATATATATTATTTTTTAAACGATTCTCGGAGGTTTTCTCTATATAGGAATATAAAATATAACATTATATAACCGAGGTATCAAACAGAAACCTATTCACAAAAACCAAAGTTCTCATTTTCGACAAAATGGGTTTTTAACAAAAAAATCGGGAAAAACTTTAAAATTACTGAACAAATTCCGAATAAACTTTATTGCAGTAAAACCTGTGAAAACAAAACCTGTTAAAAACGAAATTTGTCTATGACTCCAATTAGGGATTAACCGAAGCAGCAATTTTGGCGAATACCGAATACCGAAGCTTCGGTCGAAGTGTATACCGAAGCTTCGGTATTCGGCAACCTTATATTTGAAACTTTTTAATACGCATTTTTGCATATATTACCTTTTTTAATAAGCTTTAATTGAAATTAAATTCGCAATAATTTAATTCAGTTACAATTTTATTCAAAAATCTAATTACACAAAATAAATTAACAACTTCTTTCCTCTCACAAATTCATTAACCCATCACTTATTTTTTATTATTTTATCACTAGTCAATACCCAAAAATAACCTATGAAAATGTTAAACTATACAGGGTATTATTAAGGATAAGGATTATCAGAAAAAGAAAAGTTCATTCAAATAATAAGAAACAATGTTGTCATTAAGCAGATTTACTGATTGTCTAAGTGTAATTATAAACATATTGAATAGGAATGTTCTCAAAATACAAAAGGTATTATATCAATTTGTACATTTAACTATTTTCTGTCAAATTATTGATAGAATATTTATATTTTGATGAATATTTTAATATTGCGGTGGTGAAGATAAAAAATTTGAGCGATTTTTGATATAATGATTATAAAAGCTATAGGGTAGGCATAGGGGTATACTTTGATGTGTGTATTTTCTTTAATATACACCTTAGATATACAGATATGAACTCTGATATACGCATTTGATGTGTATATTAAAGAAAATACACATTAAATAAATTTCAATTAAAAAACTAATGTAGAAGTAAATAAAATTAAATGAATAGGGAAAAGACGTGCATCTTCCTTACTTTTTTTTTCTCTTTTGTAGACAGTTGTTTTGATTTCACACCTACGTACACTATTTTAGGAAGGAAAAAGTTATTTTAAAATAAAAAATGGCCTTTGACTTGCTTTTTGTAGTGCAGCTGAACTCTGAACTCATGCATGTAATATTGAAACTCATTGTTTAGCCTATTCTACTGCAAAATAAAAGATAATTCTTCTACTTCTAAGAAAATACTTATCTGTAATTATTCGGCCGAATATTCGGTTTACATGCCGAACCACCGAATACCGAATCAACTATTCGGTATTCAGTCAATCCCCAGACTCCACCGAAAATAATACCGTAAAAATATACTCGCTAAGACAGAATCCTGTTTAATACGGAATGTTTTTCCAGTCCCTGTCGGTTCTGTTTTTGATGTTTTATTGTATTTTGTTTAGTAAGACCAGTGAAAACGGAACTTGTTTATAAAGGAATCCTGTCTTAAACATAAAAAATATGTCATAGTCCCTACGGAAGGAATATTACACAACTATAACTGTACAGTCAGAAACCTTTCCAAAACGAAATTTATTTCGGTTTTTAGCGATGATGCTTTCATAGATTCTACTATATAACACTAATTATCCTTTTTATCAACCTACTAAAGCAGAATTTCAAGTGACCGGAAACATTTTGTGTTTTAGGTAGGTCTCTGTCTTAGCAGGTGTAACTGAGTATGTATTTCTTCCGTAGGCAGCTGAAATTTATTACGTTTAAGGCAGGATTCCATTATAGGCAGGTTCCTCTTACGTAGGATATACTATATTTTTATGTCTCCATTTAGATGCCATGCCCCGCTTTTTGTGACAGAATCTGCCAACACTACACCGGAGACAAATTTGTAGATCCCTTCATACAATAGACTTTGCCAACTTTCGCAAACACACAAAGACATATACACATGCACGCACGCACGGACTCGCACGCACACAAAGACCCATATACACATGCACGCACTCGCACATACACCCACACGCACATATCATACATCTTTCTGTTAGGTAGCTTTCTTTACAAAAAAGCTACCTATTGCAGCCGTTCGGAGGAAAGCGATTTCAAAAAATTTTGGTATATTTTCATCGATCATGACCCCCAGACCCCGAAACCACCCTCCGTTCAAAATTGATATATATATATATATATATATATATATATATATATATATATATATATATCAATATATATATATATATATATATCTGACTTATGTCATACTGTAACTCTCGTATTTATGAACCGATTTGGATGTAATTCAGTGTGTACATAGTACATACCAATGTCTCGACCGAGTTCGTTGGCCAGCTTCATCCGCCATTTTGTTTCAAAATGGCGGCCATTTAAAATTTTTTTAAAATTTTAAAATTTGAAATGTGGTACCAAAAAATTGAAAATGGAAAAATATTTTTTTCTTATGTATTTGACCTTTATACAAAGACTCCGTAGCAGTTTTTGTTTCGTCTATATCTTAAAAAATGGCTGAGTTATAGCATTTTGAATTTCTAGCGAAGCTGACATTTTGAAACGTCCTGAATTTTGTCACGCCATAAAAGGCGTATTTATGAACCGATTTGGATGTAACTTCGTTTATACATAGTACAGACCAATGTTTCGACCGAGTTCGTTGGCCAGCTTCATCCGCCATTTTGTTTAAAAATGGCGGCCATTTAAAATTTTAAGAAAAATTTAAATTGGAAATGTGGTACCAAAAAATTGAAAATTGAAAAAATATTTTTTTCTTATGTGTTCGACCTTGATAAAAAGATTCGGGAGCAGTTTTTGTTTCGTTTATATCTTAAAAAATGGTTGAGTTATAGCATTTTCAATTTCTAGCGAGGCTGACATTTTGAAACGCCCTGATTTTTGCCACGTGATAACAGATGTATTTATGAACCGATTTGGATGTACCTTGGTGTGTACGTAGTACATGCAAATAACTCAACCGAGTTCGTTGGCCAGCTTCATCCACCATCTTGTTTCAAAATGGCGGCCATTTAAAAAAATTAAAAAAAAATTAAAATTTAAAATGAGATGCTAAAAATTTGGAAAATGAAAAAGATTTTTTCGTATGTGTTTGACCTTAATACAAAGATTCCGGAACAGGTTTTGTTTCGTCTATATCTAAAAAAATGGCTGAGTTATAATATTTTGAATTTCTATTGTGGCTGACATTTTAAAACGACCTGATTTTTGTCTTTCGATAACAGGCGTATTTATGAACCGATTTGGATATTACTTGGTCTGTACATAGTGCATACCAATATCTCGACCGAGTTCGTTGGCCAGCTTCATTCGCCATCTTGTTTCAAAAAGGTTGCGATTTTTTTTAAAATGTATTTTAAAATTTAAAATGAGGTATTAAAAAATTGGAAAATGAAAAAGATTTTTTTTATGTGTTTGGCCTTGATACAAAGATTCGGAGCAGTTTTTGTTTCTGAAAATTTGTTCTTTTGTTTATATCTTAAAAAGTGGTTGAATTATAGCACTTTGAATTTCTATCATGGCTAACACTTTGAAACGATCTTGTATTTGTCACGCGATACCACACGTATTCGCCTATTTCGATGGAAGAAGGCATGTGGATAGTATACATCAATATCTCGACCAAGTTCGCTGGCCAGCTTCATCAGCCATCTTGTTTCAAAATGGCGGCCATTAAATTAAAAAAAAATTATATTTAAAGTGAGGTGTAAAAAAATTAGAAATTGAAAAAGGTTTCTTTCTTAAGTATTTGAACTTGATATAAGGATTCAGGAGCATTTTTTGTTTGCCTTTATCTTAAAAAATAGCTCAGATATAGTAGTTTCAATTCCTAACGTGGGTCACATTTTGAAAAATCTGATTTTTTGCCTGCGACAGCAGTCGTATATATCAACCGATTCCGATGTGAGTGAGCATGTGCACAGCAATTACTAAGGTCTCGACCAAGTTCACTGGTTAGCCTCATCCACCATGTTGTCTTAAAATGGCAGGCACTTTAAGAAATCGCCAAATTTGGCAGCCAAATATAAGTTACTTTAATTAAAAGCAGCTTGGATAAAGCTGACTAATTTCGCGAAATTCTCATTCATAATGATTTAGTATTGATAAAAATTGGTATTGAATCTCCTATAATCGGTTTTCACTAAATTGAGCTTCGTGTGTTTGAATAATATAAGTTGGCTTTTTTAAAATAAGGAATCTGAAAGCTACCTCTTCCTCCCGGCACTGGCCGGAAGGACTTTTATTAACATAAATTCATTCCGACTTAACGATATCCTTCAATTCAACACATTACATTTTCTTCTCCAGAAAAGTATTTTAAATTCAATTTCAGAAAATTACTTTATCTTTTCTCATTAATAAATTAATTGTCTCATACTCCGTTTTTCTTTACCTTTTTTTAATAGATAAGTGTAATTGGTTTGCCAAAATAGAAGCAATTCCATCCCATAGAAGTATTTTAAAATAACTAATTTGCATGATATATTTTTTTACGAACATATAAAATAAGACGAAAAAAACGTAAAAGAAAAGGAAAGAAACAATTAAAATAAAATAAGTGTCATATTTCCTTTACATCAAGCAATTAATTAATGCTTTTAGAATTTCACCTTCTTTGTATAACATTTAAAAGCTTATTGATTACTTTTTTTGCATTTATAAATTATTAATTTACATCTTGTAAAGTGACAGTACTTAATAGCTGTTTCTTTAAAAAGACAGGCGAGTAATTTCTGGTAAAGGCTTTTTATCAGAATGTTTTATAATTATGAGTAAAACATAACTCCCAGCAATATATATTTATATAAATTACTGATTTTTTATATAACGTAAAGCGAGGACAGTTCGCGCGTTAGGAGAGATTGTGCACAAAGAGATTCGTCAGGAAGGGGTAGAATGCCCGCCCAGTGACTCCAGGCAGTTGTACAGCAGCATTAGTGAAGTGTCTACATGAATGAGTATATTGATTGTTCCAAGCGTCTTGGATAAAGCAGTGCTATTTTGTTTTGTTTTTCCAAAGTAAGTGCTTGAATTTTCATAACTGTTCGTCAGAATTTTTATAGAACGTCAGTAATACAAAATATTTTGAACTTAAAAGATTTCTTATAAACTATTAATCTGGACTAAATATGCGAACACCAAAAATTCATGTTAGAAGTGGCCATATTTAAATAAAAGGCCAAATATCTCCTACCAAAATAGGAGAGTTTGCGCATCTGCTACTTAGGAGAGATGGCGCATTTCCCCATAAGTTTAAGTGCTAGGAAGGATTACACAGCTTATTGATAAATTTGTATGAATTGCAAATTACCTGTAAAACATATGAATGAATCAATTTCGAAATAATTTCGGAAAAAACACATAATTATCAAAACTAAATTTGGCAACAAATTAATTTGCAAAAAAGATACTTTTGCAGATAAAAATTTTATTCACAAATTAATAATACAGTTGTTATTAAATAAATTTTATGTAATTATTTTTGTTAATAAATTGATAATATATTTGTTATTAATTTAATTAAATATTATCATATATTTTTTTAATTTATGAGCAATTAATTTGCTAATAAATTAATTTTGTCAACTAAAATAAATTTTCTAATACAATGTTTTGGAAAAGTTTTCACCCATTCTAAGTAGTGTAATGCCCTCGAAATCAAAAGGAAACAGTGTGACACTAATGTTACTAATCCACAAAATATACATGAAAAAAGACTTAAGAAGGATGCCGCTACAAAAAAAACAGCTGAAGATAAGGTGTTTCCACAAAAAGTGGGATAAAAAAACTCAAGGAAAAAAACCGAAGGTCAATGAGGATGAGTGCACTGAATATCTGGAACTGTACCAGGAGACAACTTCGACAACTGACTGGATTCAATGTATTGCTTGTTGCAGGTGATTGCACGAAAGATGCACGATTTACACAATAAGTGCATCGATTGTGGACGACAGCAACTTCGGTTAGCAAACAAAATACAATGAAACTGTGGAAATGGAAATGAAGTAATTTTCAAGTTAAACATGTTATCAACTGGATTAATCTTAACAGGGCTTGCTTTTCTGATATTTTAATCTTCTTAAATTAAAATTTTTAACTGTTGTTCAAATTCTTTCTTTTATTTATTATTTAAACATTTGGTTGAAGTATTCACTCCTAATACAATAATATTTACTCACAAAAACATTTCAACAATGTCAATTAAGTGTAATTATTATTGTTAACAATTTAATTACAGTTATTATTATTAACAACCTCTTCTACCTATGTGCGCAATCTCTCCTACCCATGTGCGCGTTCTCTCTTACCATGTAAGAGGAGATTGCACAAAATAGTTTTCTTGGTTTTATTACTGTTGTTCTATTAAATTATAGTATAACAACAAAACAACAATGGAAATGCATAAAAAACAAATGAAGTCAAAATTATTCATGCATAGTTTAGCAAAATATTAATATTTAGATTAATTATTATTATTCTTTTGAAATGTGCGCAGACTCTCCTCGCTTTACGTTATATTTTTAAAACTCTGGAACGGAAAAATTAATCATTTTGACTCCTTGTCTGGCTAAATTACCCTGAAGCGGTGAATTCTATTTTTTAAATGCTTGAAACTTGTTGAAACAATCTATAAACAGACTATTAGTATGTGGAAAAATGTTTTTTCAGGGAGTTTATTTTTCATTCCTAATACTTCCAATGAAGGGGATATTCTTCCATTATGGGTAAAATTAAGCCTTGGCATGTAATTATCGATTAACTAAATTAACCGATCTACAATTTTTGGTGTATTTTTTACGACAGTGATCAAGAAGACATTTATAAAAGTAAAACTAGATAATTATTTTTCGTAAATAAATAATTAACTAAAACTAAAATAAATAAATAAAAGAAGAGAAATCAGAAATAAGGAAAAATATTTATATAAGAACTACAAAAACGTTTTCAATACTTAATTTAAGATTTTAAAAAAAAAAACTGATAAAAAAAATCAAACTTTTTTTTCTATGAAAATCTCAAGTTGTTTATCGTCAAATTTTGCCGGGTACTATCTAATTTCTTCGTAATTCTAGACGGATTAAATTTTAGAAAAATGTATATTGTATTCAATGGTCTGAAAAGACAAGCTGCACATTTTCTAATATGCGAGGGATAAAGTCAATTCTATTTTTTATAAGTACTTTTTTATATCATATTTCGTTTAAAACGAATATACTGATATGGATAGCAATGATTTTTTTAAAAATTAAGTCGCAAATGACATTAAAAGTGTTTGTATTATAGTGTTTACGATTATCATACTCTATTCTTTTATTTTGTAGCGAAAATCATGAAGTATTACGTAAAGAAGACGAAAATATTAAGAGTTTATTTTTTCTTATGATTCTGAGAAATGCAATTTAAATCAATGCTTTACTTTAAATAGTAAATGTTTAAATGTATTAAATTTGTAATTGATTCCAGTTTTTTATTTGCATTGCTTAGCTCTCTATGTTAGGAGAAATATCTATCGAATTCAGTTCCTGTTATTGACTTTTTTACTTTCGTTTATATTCATAAGAAAATATTAGATTAGTAAGAGTTTCGACTTTCGTTTTTTGATTGATATATATGTTTTGGGATTTCTTAAAAAGGATTTGTCTATTTTTATCCATGTGTTACAAATTTGTCGGTATCAAATCTCAAATATTAATGTACAGAATTCTATAAAACTTTATATTTAGTTAGATCTTGAAATCAATTGCTGTTGATAAGATTTTGATGTATATCATACAACAAGTGTCGCTACTACGCCGTGTTTTTCATGAAGTTTTAGGAATTTATGAGATGAAATTGCGACAAATTTCGTATGTAAAAGGTTAATGATAAGTTGTAGGGATATATTTTCGCCTTTAAACATCCAATAGTAGATGTAGAGGCTGCTATGCTGTATGTTTTGCGATGAACACTATAACTGGGCGTTTCTATTAAGAAAAAAGACACTAAAATTTGTAGCTCAGATTATTAATTAAAAAAAATATATATATGTAAGCTCAGTTTTGGCTTTCAATATTCAACAGGGGGCACTATTGTGTTCTGCTTATTTTATACAATGATCACTGTAACTCCGTATTAAAGTAAAAAAAAAATGTACTGTACTTATGTTCTTAATTCATAATTAACTATCCTAATTATCAATTAAAATCAATAATGAAGAATGCTTGTTATACAATAAAGTTTTGTGATGGTCATAACAGTTTTTAAAATACATCTCAGTTTCAATCATTATTGCAAATAGTGGAAAAAGGGCAATCAGCTTAGAAAGGAATGGGTTTCTATTTCGACTAATTTTTGTACGTATATATGTGACTTTTATTTTATGAAAATGGAAACTTAGTATTAAACTCAAAATCGTTGTTCAAAATTGCGCGCTCAAGTAGCAAAATTGCAGGAGTCGTTACTTTTTTCGGTAGTTTATTATGTAGCGCGCTACATTTTGAAAAATGTAATGTGGCGATGTTTGTAGCAAACCCTTCCGCTATTTTTAACACTATTTCAGGAAGAAAAATGCGTCATTGTTGTAGGCATGTGATAGTAACTTCCTTCTTTTGCGCAACAATTTGCGAATGTGAGCAATTCAACTGCAGCGTTTAGCCCTGCATTGAATGATGTCATGGATTTTTTCATAGATACTGACAAATCCAAGTGCCAAATTACAAATCAAAGAAATTAGTTTTCTTGACAGGAACAATTGTCTACTTACTCGTTATTTATTAGATCTTCATGTTTTAAAGCTCCCTTTCTGCTATTGGAATGGCTTTATTTACTTTATTTTTTAAATTTATGTTGAATTGCTCTGGCCATTATATAATGACTAAATATGTTTAATAAACACTTTAGAGAATAATGTAAAACATTTTCATGAATAATATATGTCTTAATTTTTCTATTGCTTTCGGTTTTATTGAATTTATTTGATTGTATTCTGGGAAACACAGTATAACGAAGGGCCATTCATTCTATTACTCCTCTCTAATCCTTCATTCTATTATCCGTATTCTCAATTTTAAGTGTAGGTTTAATCCTTTGCTCCGCTTTCGGTACGCATAGACTCCAAAAATCAAATTACACAAAATAGCATGTACCTTCAATTAAATATTTTTTCGCGATTTTTTCATTTAAAAATATAAATTTATACAAAATGGAGCTAAAGATATAAAATCATACAAATTTAAGGTTAATTTAAGTGCCATTTATCACGAGCCCGGGCAACGCCAGGCGGGTCAGCTAGTAACATATAAAAGTTTGAAAAATATTACACAATTTTTTCTCAGCTTTTATGAATTTTAAAATTTATAGCGTTTTCTATCATGCATTTTGAAATTATTTTCTTTTAATTGGTAATTTATAATTTAAACTTGAAATTTCGCTTGTTGGAATAATATAAACCTAAACATTTCACTAATACAAAAGTAACCATATCCACTTTAAAATAATGCAAATTTTTGGATTACTAAGTACAAGTACTAAAAAAAATCGAGTGATCTAAAAACCCTAAGACTTTTTGAAAACATAATGATTAGAAACTTTTGTAAAGTAGAAAGATACGGTTTCCACAGAAGTTCCCAGATACATGCGAGATTTTTATTTATAGTGAAAAGAGAAAAGAAAGTTACATTATTTACCAACAGGTAAATTTTACAGTAGGGCCTGATTGAACCTACTGTAAAATTCCACTAAACTGAGTATCTATACCATATTTTATATAATCAGATGAATTCATTGAGTTACATATTTCCCAATATATTGTACATATTTCGTTTTAAGGGATGTTTCTGTTCAAATGTTTTTTCGAAAACTAAATAAATTTGATTTTAAAGGAACTTTAATGCAATTTGACTTATAACTGCGATAGTTGGACATGTTATCTTAGCGTGATAAGGTACTTTTAGTTAAAATGTTTTATAGCTCCGCGTTTCTATTGTACAATACAGGGAGTTAAAAGTGAAAAAGGACATTGAAGGTTACAACACTTAAGAGGGCTGGTCACTCAGATTCGGAATTCTCCTCCATAATGTTAAGTCTATGGGCATTTGATGCATTCGTATATTTAAAATATCTTCTCAGGAAATTAATATTTTTAACTTCTATTTTTTGTGTACACTTCCTAAAAGATGTCTCTTGTTTTCTTAGTTTTCAAAATATTTTTAAAGTATTGACGTAATTTTATAGGAAGCGTTAAAATCTTACTCACAGTTTGCCCGCTTTTAACACATAAAATATTAAATTCAGCATAGATTTTAGAAAGATTTTGAAAACTAAGAAAAAATGAGACATCCTTTATAAAGAGTACAAAGAAAAAAGAAGTTAAAAATATGAGTTTCCCGACAAGATATTTTAAATATACGAATGCATCAAAAGTCCATAGACTTAACATTACGGGGGAGAATTCCGAATCTGAGTGACCAGCCCTCTTAACCCTCTCGTCATCCTGAAGCTCCTACTTCGAATTGCAATATTTGAAAGAAGAAAATTATTTTATTTAATTCCAGCACCTAATAGTGATAGCATATGTCGATACATTTACTATTATGACTTTACTTATGTTTCAGCATTTAATAATAATAATATTAATAAAAGTTTTATTAATTATTAGTAAATTGTTGGCGTTTCTTTTAATTCAATCATATGTTTCACTCTTTAAATTTAAATTAGGGACTCTTTTTCTGAATTAGTAATTTGTGATAAAAAATAAAAATACTACTAAATTTTTTATGTTCGTTTAATCTGGTTGTAATACGACATTTTCCAAACGTCTTAAAAAATTCGTCCTTAGATTATTTTTATAGGAAAAACGCGCAACATAACTAAATTCGTTAGGTTTATGTAAAGAACGTATTCGTTAAATTTCAATAAACTGTAACTTCTGTGAATTCGACAGCTACTTTTAATTTTGTTAGCGTAAAAGTAATTTTTCCCAAAATTGGAAAAAAAAATCAGTGCCGAGAGCGTTAAAGCTATGATAAGGTTTGAGGAAACTGGCTCATGAGAAGACCGTGGATTTTAAAGGAACTTTGATGCAATTTGACTTATAACTGCTATATTTATATATGCTATCTTAGCGTAATAAGGTTTTTTTAGTTAAAACGTGTTATAGCTTCGCGTTTCTTACAAAGGAACCATTTTTGGTGTTGCTCGCACCTAGAATCGAGACCTGGTGCGTTTTTTAGCCCTATACATGAAAGTTAGAGAACCGAAAAAATTTCCCTGTTAAAATAATATTTTATATACTTTTTTATACTTTTAATTTTTTATTATTACATACTTATTTGTTTATTTCATGCCAAAAGTGAGTTAAGTCGCCGAATATGGCGCTACAATTTTTCTGCCCGCTTTATTCAAAGAGAAAATGTACAGAACATATTACTAGAATTATATTAGATTGCGATTTTTTTTTATAATTGATAGCATCAGAAATAAACATTAGGTTTTTATTATTTTTTCTATGCAGATGATAAATATATAAGTAATAAATATAATTCTATAAAAGCTTCGAAGATCATTGAAAACTATTTTTTAGTGAAATACAAAATAAGCAAACTATTTTCTTTTGAAATGGAATGAAATAACGTTTCGAATGTTTAAAATGAAATGTCGCTGTATTAAATAGTCCTTCGGTAAAAGTAATCATAAAGTAAATTAACATTTTTACGCAATTTAGAAAAATTGCTGTGGCGAAATAGGTCGGACATTGCAATTTCTAGCTATTACAAATTCAGCTATAACATTTGGCTAGGGTTGCCGGATAGCTCTACTTTTGAAAATAAACGCCAACTGTTTCCCCGCCAAAAATATGAATATAAAGTTACAATTTTTCAAAATCAAATTCGTGGGTTTTTGAAGGTATTTTCAAATTTTTTTCTATATTTTATACTTATTATTAACTAATTTTTATTTTTTAATGCTTTTCTTTTAAAAAAATTCAATGTTAATAGTCCGATAAGTGATCTCGAAAATTGCATTTTCAGAAAATTATACTGCTGTATAATCAAGAAATATTATTTTAACAGAAAAAATTTAACGATTCTCAATTTTCATAATATAAGGCTTTAAAATTCACCAGGTCTCAATGCTAGGGGCGAGCAACACCAAAAGTGGTTCCCTTGTTAGTACAATATAAGGGGTTGAAAGTGGAAAAGGACACTGAGCGTTACAACACTGAAAGCTATGATAAGGTTAGAGAAAACTGGCTCAATAGAAGATCGTTCACAAACCGGGACACGCCAAACATCTGTTGCAGTCGTAAACGAAGTGGAATAGGATGTTAACACACACAATCGACAACTGTAGCACATGGTGAATTCAGTTCACGTGCACGTGCAATTTCTCGACGAACTAGAGTTTCTTATGGAAGTATGTGGAAGTAAATCCCTTAAGAGATATCCGAATAAAATCAACACGTGCAAGAAGAAAAATCTACTGATTTTAAATCGCATCAAGATTTGGTAAGATGGGTTTTCGTGTAAATTGAAGACGATGCAAATTGGCTTTTAAATGTCTTGTGGACAGACTAGACTTTTCACAACGTGGAAGTCTCAACACAAAAAGCCGTCGCATATGAGCAGAGGGAAACCCACATGCATTGGTGCAAAAACCTCTTCAGAGAACAGTGTGTTGCAGGTTCACAGCTTCTTTCGTCATGGGTCCTTTCTCTTTGAGGAAATTTGCAGATTTCAAGTAGTTTCTGTGACAAGTGACCGATATACAGCGCTTTTAAGGTATAATATCATCCGTCACTTGCAAGAGAAGCAAGCGTTCCATTCCATAACATTCATGCATGATACACCGCATACACCCGTCACTGTTCCTATCACGACAATACTGATGAACCCGCGTAATTTTCTGCACGAATGGCCAAAAGGTCTCCAAATCTTATACCTTTCGACTTCTGGTCATGGGACTACTTGATGTCATATAGTTAAGAGATCAGCATATGTCACTGATCCAGTTGAAAGTGCTATACACCATCGTGTTTCATAGGTACAACCTGAAATGCTCTTCAGTGCTCTGTGCATGCTGTTTTCCATCGTCTAACGGCTGTAAATGTAAGGTCTGAATGAGCTGTACTATACCATTGAAAAACTATATTATGAATAGAAGCGCCACCTGTTGGTCAAAAATGTAAATATTAAAACAATTTTATTTTTAACAAAAATCTCACATGTTTCTAAGTATTTCAATGAAAACCGCATCTTTGGTGTATTATATACAGTTAACTGATTATTAAGTTTTGAAAAATCTTAGTACTACTTGATCCCCCAGTATTTATATAATACTTTGTCTTTCAAAAAAGTTATTTTCTTCATTTTTGTATATTTTGATAATTCATCACTTTTTGTTTATTTTTTATTAATACAAAAGTCACAAGTATTCTTATAATATAATTTAGTTAAAGGAACACAATACATACTTTGAATTTTTGTTTAAATAAACAAAGTATTAACTGTATATTATTAACATTTTTCAGAGCATTTCCTGTCTTAATATTTATGCCATGGTGCAGATACTCTTAAAACACATCACTTTTATGAATTAACCTCTAAAACCATAAAAATAAAAACAAAATATTGTCGACATACAAGCTATAGAATTATATAGTTATCTTTTTAAAAATTAATTAACAGCAGCACAACGCGCTTTTTTACTTATTTGATTAATTAAAAAGAAAAGTCAAGTTGATTTTTAAAAGCTTATTCCAAACTATAGATATTTCTTTGTTAAAAAACTTATCTCCTTAAAAATCTTTTGAAATCACAAAATAAGTTTTCATAATATCTAATTGCATGAAACTTGACATGTCAAGTATGAAAGTTCAGTGTTAATAATTGACACATAATAAAAAAAAACCTTCAATCGATGAGTCAAGTTATAAATTCTTTTCAATATTTTGGATTGATTTAAAGAGCTTATAAACGATCTTTTTTTAAATTTTCTAAAAGTACTTATTCTTAATAAAATAGCATCATTCAGTGATTCTTTAGAAAACTAATAAGAGGCGGTTATAAATTTTAATAATATGGATCTTTTAACTCAATAAAACTAGTAATGCTTGAAAAACGTCTTTTTGAAAATAGCGTTAATTATACTTCCGTTTTCAAAGCAATGTTTTCTTGTATTTATTTTCATAATGATTTCAACGCCTGTAAGCAAGATTATTAACTTTTAAATGAATTATTAAAAATATTTTAAGCCTTTACACTTTAATAACATTTCCAAATATTTCATTTATTATATTTTCAAGTTCAATTATTTGCTGTATATTGCGCTAATGTAATGTGTTTCTTGATCCAATACTTTTTAATTGGAAGTTGTTCTGAAAAGTTGATCAAATGAAAATAAATATATGAGGTAATTCGGGGGAAGATGCAAGTTGGGTGAAGACGCAAGTTTGCTTCTAGTACTTTTATGTGTTACCAGATGCAAATAATGACCGGCTTTTGTGACGAGTCTTGTCCCAGTGTGCACGTGGTTTGTGAATTTACCTTAATTTGTCCCTTTTAATCGCCGTTATTTTTGGATCGTGGGAGCATTTAGCCGGGTGGGAAAAACCCTTATAATATTCTGTTGTTGATATTTAAAGTTTATAAACGGATGTTTTATTTTAAATAAGATATTAGCAATATAAGTGAATTCCACATTCTGTTACACACACGAAGCAAGCAGGAGCGGTCATAATCTTGCAGCAATACGGAAATAAGTGTGTGTAGCATGCATCTTCCCCCTATACTTGGGGGAAGACGCAACATGGTTCAGAAATAAGCTAAAATGAAGACAAAAATAAATTAATTCTTCTCTGTCTTCCGAATCATATTATCCAGTACTTACAGACACTTGATCACTCATTTTTCAAACCATTAAAAATATATTGGCGACATGCCCTGGACGCCTGGATCCACAGCAAGCCACATCGTAAACTTTTAAGATTTCAGTTCTGATCTCTTCTGAATATAGCTTGGAGCAAGGCAGCCACGGTACACAAATGGCACTTCAGGATTTTCAGTTACTAGGATTTATCCTTATAACCCACAAGCAATCCCAGAACATGCGTTTGATGTAACTGAGGATTCCATTAATGATAGAGCTGTTGCTTCCACAAGTGGCGCATGTGACAAGAGGCCTACACCAACAGATCACGTGGACCTATACCAGCAGTTGCTTCCAGCAGATCTACTGACAGTGGTTTGTCACCAGCAGTTACCTCCACCAGCACAGAAAAAGGGATTTCCTGTCTAGAGTCAATCAGTCCTATTCTTCAGGTCAGAAAACCTAAACCATCTGGGCGTAAGAAACAATCAGCAGCAGTCTTAACTGCATCAGAGAGAAGAAAAACTATGGGGGAAAAGATAAAAGAAAAGGTAGAGAAAATGAAGAAAAGTTAAATTTAATAAAAAGGAAGCTCCGAAAAAATAGAAGTAAAGAGATGTGTAAGCGCGTCTTCTTCAAGTGAAGAAATTCCTCTGAGTACCAATGGTGATAGTTTTGATGAGGATAATGATGATGATTTTTATGCTGTATGTAAAGGATACTTTTACGCTAAAAAAAGGTCTCAAATGTGGTTTAATTCAGTGCATGTTTGTGCACAGTGTCATGTGCATGCAAGAAATGGTAGCACGAAGATTGTAATGGTGATAATTTGCTCTAAGTGAAATGTTGTGCAGGCTTGTACCATTATTAGTTTTAGCAAAGTAAATTTGAAAAAAATGATTTCAGCTTACAGATTTTTTGTTTGACTATAGTCATTGTTAATTCACAGGTAATATTCCAATATTAGTCTTATTTTTCTTCTTTTCTGTGGTGTGGCATCTACCCCATAACAGGTGGCATCTTCCCCTTACCCAAACAACACAAACACATCCTAAGAACATCCGAAAGATGTCATATTCAGGACAAGCTGATATCCTGCGGACCGATGAATTGGTCCTGCCGACCGTTTTAGGACATCCCCTGGGTTTCGAAATGTCCCACCTGTCAACATCCTACGGATGTCATTTCATGACACCTTTTGGACGATTATAGGGCAATTGTATGGTATCCTCTGGATGGTCCTAATGACATCCTAAAATCATCCAAATAATGTCATATTCAGGATAAGCTGATATCCCGTGGATGGATGCAGTCAGTAATAGGACATCTCCTGGCTATCGAAATGTCACACCTGTCAACATCCTGTGGATGACTTTTTTATGATGGCTCGATAACCCCTGGATGGCTTAATGAATGTTACTGCCTACAATTTGCATTTTTGAAATTTATGGCAATTCATTGATGTCTTGTCACTTTTAATTATTATAATCAATTATAACAATTATTTAATAAATTATATAGCCTGTAAAAAGATTATTCAGTAAACCTTTCTTTAAAAAAAAAAATCAATCTTCAAGATATCTTAGTTTATACAATTTATTAAGTAAAAAATGGTTTCAGTGACAATATAGGAATTTCAAAAATGCAAATTGAAGATAGTAATATATCTTACATATTTTTGATAAGATTCAAGAATATTTAAGAAATTTGGTAAAATTCCTTACTTGCATACAATAATAGTTTTACATACTTTATTCTTAATTTAAACAAATATTATCCAAAATGGTGCAATTTAAAAATTTTTCATCATAGCTTCATCACTATTTAAGATGTCTTGCAGATATTTTTTAATATCTGGAGTTGAACATTTTTCTAATTTACTATTTTTGCCATACGAACCATTTTTTCAATGACAATTTTATTCATTTTGCAATTATTTGATTTACTTACTAAAAAAAGCATGGGACTACCTGATCCACTATGCACTTTAGGAACACCCAGTATCTGTAACAAATGTTATGCATTTGATTGTCCTGTGATGAAGTGCCACATGAAATTAAAAAGTATAATTTTGTTGCTCCGATGATTGTTTTACATTTTTTTTTTTAATACTGCATAAGACATCTTAATATTTTTGAAGTCAAATAAATAAAGTACAAAAAGTATGCCATTTTATATTTAGTGACCAAAGCACATTTTACTGTTGTGATAATTTGGCTGTAAAATACAACTTTAAATGAAATGTTTTACTTACCTTTAATTACATTACCTTACTTTAACAAAATAGTGCCATGGATACATTTAACTTTATACAATTGGTAATAGCTCAGTAAATGCCTTTTATGAACTTGAAGAATTAACACAAACTGCAGAAAAGTTAAGATACTCTTTTCATCCTTTGTTCTTATTTTAATGAATAAGAACTTCTATATTTTAATTGCATTTTAAATGATTGCACATATTACACTAAATGCTGAATATAAAACAATAAACTTAAATTATTTGACAAAGAAAAGTTTAATCTTTACGTAAAAATTATCAAAAGTGAATACCTGAAAATGTTATTCAAAATAAAAAGTCAAAGTTTACTCCTAATTTAATTTAAGACCAGTAAAGGAAAAAAAAATAAAAGACAAAAAGAAATACTTATAAAATATATTCTGCAGTGTTAAGAATGATAGTACGAAAAAATGATAATCGCTGTTGAATTATTTTGTTTATTAATTAAAATAATTCCTATATTAAAAAGCTTAAAGTTACAAATTACACAATAAAACAGTCACATTAAAAGCAAAACAAGTATTTATTTACAATTTTCACAGCAAAATACAAAAAATATTTATTTAAAACTTTCACAGTAAAATACAAAACAAATATGTTTTACAACCTTCCACATTACAAAATATAGTTTCAAAACTTTTTTTTAACAACAATCCAACTTTCCAGTTTCTCCTGCCTGCACTTGTCACAAAATAATTTTTACGCTGCACACATCTATAATGAAGAAAAGACAAAATATACATTTCTACTAAACTTTATTGGTGCATCACATTCATTCAAAAGGAATAAATCAATATATATATACGCAAGATATACAATAATTTCTTATTGTTTGTTTCTTCAAAAGATCTTTTTGTAAAATTTACAGTTATTTTTAGGAATTTTATTATTTTAAGCCCTAGGAAATGCTTGAAAAAACTATTAAAAAGTACAAAGCAGCATAATTGCACATCTTATTTTATGTCAAACATCAACATGAAGCACCTGTCTCATTTTGTATCAAAAAAGAGTTAATATTTATAACTGATGAGAATACCATTTTTAATAATTAAAAATTATGGTAATTACAAGCAACAGGACCATGCAAAGAGAAAACTGTGCCCATGGTAAAGTTTAGTTTGCCTGTCCGCCCCCCCCCCCCCACACACACACAGACCTTCCCGATTAAGGAATGTAAAAACCAAAGTTCCCTGAACCAGAGCCAAGCGGATACATACGGTCCTCCTTTCTAGGGGATCACTTAGCAACCTGTCCCAAAAGGCATCAACTGACGCCCAATCACCACGACATCAACCTGCCATTCGAAACAGCTAAGTGAGGAAGACAGAAGGCCACAACACAACATAGTCTCTGCTGCAGCCTGATAATTTATTAGACATGGAATATTTTGACGAGTCCGAGAGTCAAGGAAACATCTGCACAAGGGTGGCTATGTCGCCAGGCTCGGACTGGCCCGCCGGCCCGATGCGCCCTTGTCAAGGAAAAAATTCGCACCCTAAGCCGCACCAATATTTTTACCTCATTGTACATTTTGACTAATGTACTAAATTTCGAGAATTCGTTTAGGGAGTAACAATCATTTCATAGACAAACAGCATTATTTTTTATTATAACAAAGAAATTAAAGATAGGATCGAAAATCAAAGTCGGCCTGCGATTGAGAATGAAAACATGCATCCAGGGAAAGTTTTAATAGCCATGGCGTCGTGGGCTAGATTTTTTTTACATTAGTTCTTTGAATGATATATTATAGAATTTAATTTTAAAGAAATATTTTGCATATTTTCATTCCTTCTGCTTTTACTACTTTGTTTCTCCATCCCCTTTAAAGCCGGCCCTGAATGCACCTATATTTGAAACCGTGCTTTTTGAAAACAACTTGAGAAAAGAAAGAAAGATGTATCAGAAAGCAAAAAGACTTTTTGTGGGGTTTTTATTGCTGATCAAAAAATATGATCTTTCTTTTCGAGGAATAAAAATTTGATGACACTTCTAGATTACAATCCTGCAGGCTGTGAAATCTTGCGGCCAGCGTTTTTCCATTCACAGAATTTAACCACAACTTTCAGTTAATACTAATCTTCTCTTTATTTAATTACATACTTTTCATGGTAAAATAACTATTAGAAAAACTTGTATGTATTTAAAAAGATTGTTTAATCTAATCACGACAAAATCTATCATTAAATAAAGACAATATTTAAAAATATGATAGATTTTTTGAATAAAAAAAACTATATGTTATATGATATCAGTCACCTATTACAGGCAAATCTATGTTCACCTTGTTGGAATTTTTAGATATTACATTATTTGTTTTAGAAAAAAAGATATAATAAGCCATTTTCATACTTGGTAATGTGCGAATGTGTTAAACCTTGTTAAACCAGATACAACACAATCCAGTAAAATTGACTTGTGTTCTTTAAAATTTTTGCGTCCTCTGAAAATCCAAGGTCTGCGCCCTTTTGCCTGGCCCAGTCCGACCCTGTATGTCGCAAAATAAATAAGACGCTGCCAAGTAGGCTAAAGCCAGTGGGCCTCCCACTGGTGAACAACAGATACCATCAAACCAACAAGTACTCCATGTTCAGAAACTTCTCACCATGAATTGCTAGCATTATACCTCGAGGGTACCCCTCAAGTACTATAAGTGTCAAGCACAAGAGCTACCTCACTTAGAACTCTGCACATCAAACAGGGCAGAACCATCACTCCATAAAGCCGAAAGCTACATGCATCCTAGACTGTCACTAGGCATTATGCCTCGAGGGGAATGTAACAAAACACCTTCCAGGTAGGTACCGAACGAAAGTTCAAGATATCCTTTTTAGAGGCCTACAAGAGTAGAACGGGTGGCCCAATCGCTCCTCTAGACCACAAGCCGAGATCAAAGCCATGAAAGATCGCAGCTCTCGACCCCAGCCAGACACAAGGAGAAGCCACATAAGGCATGTCACACACTGCAAGAAAAGAGAAGGTAACTGCTAATCCAACCAGCAGCGCAGTAACTTCCCCCTACACACAGTTCAGAAAATTAAACAAAACAGACCTAAAACAATTTCTAAAATGGAAGAAGCCCTTAGTCAGAAATTTGTTTTGGCATGTTGGGTAAGGGATGGTGCAATAACTTTGAAACTAAAAATGGGGAACGAATGAAACTAAAAATAACTACTTTCATTGGGAAAAAAATTCTCGATGTGTATATATAATATATATAACCATTATATAATTACAATTCATCACTTTTCTCCGTTTATTAAAAATAAAATTAATAAATTGAGCATCAATACATTACACTGACATTATACAAAATAAAGCAGGATCATCTATTTTTAATTTAATGAATCATTAATGAATTGTGTCTACTATAATGTACCAATATACTGATCACCAACATATAATGAATTAAAATTTTTACGGAATTTTACGGATTGCTTAGGGCACTTCAGTTTTTATTATGCAAACAATTGTTTTAATGCCAAAAAGATAAAGGGAAGATTTTGTCAACTGAGAGACAAGAAGCGTGCAAATTTTTTGGATGAGCAGCAAGATGGGTGCTAATTTTTTGAAAGAGGGGCCAGAGAGGTGCTATTATATAAACCAAAAGACAGGGGGGTGTTATTCTATTATATTTTTTCATAAACATAAAAAACTATAGCAAATATCTTAAATAATACTAAATGAGTTTCATACTTTTCTGTTATACAAACCAGGGATATGTTTAGGAAAATTTTAGGTCCTTTAAAGGACCCTTCACAAAATTATTTATCTTAAAACAGGACCCTTCACAAAATTATTTGTCTCTTAAATAGAGATTTCATAGAATGTTTTCGCTTTCAAATTGAACTTTTCCACAAATTTAGTCATTTAAAAATAAAATCAGGCCTGTAAGTAAGCAGTTGAACTCACCAAAGAGCTTACTTAGCTTTTTATACAAGAAGGATAGAACATGAAAACATCGATAATTTAAAATTCACAAAATTATGAGTAGAATTTTCACAAAAATAAGAAAAACTTCAGTTTTACAAAAACAGGACCCTGTCAGAAAAGTCTGGACAGATCCCTATAAACACCTTGCCAAAATGTATGCTGATATCACAATCCTATCCATGCAACAGATTTTTATTGCAAACCATGCCATTTTCTTGGGTTATAATTTACAAACAAAAAAAGTTTGCCAGAAAGAAAAACTTTAGCATAAGGACTTAAATAAGCTATTATTATTAAATTATTGGTTCTTTATGTAACTAGATTTCATTTTTCATTAGAAAATGCTATTTTTCACAAAAAAAAAAATTAAATTTCATGAAAGCAACTTTTACTTTTCATAAAATAGGCCTCATAAAAAAAAAAAAAAAAAAAAAAAAACTGCATTGACCCCTGGAGATACCGACTATGAACATTTCACAGTCTAATTAGATACAATTTTGTTGGTGCTGAATATCATACCCAGTCTATTAAGAGAATATAGATCGTCGCAAAATGCTATAACAAAAGCAATATATGTCATTGATATCGTGTGACGTCTTTATATATATATATATATAAATCAAATGTTTGCTACAAACAATGCTAAGAGACACTTATAACTTCATGACTGAATTAAAAACCTAGTTTTACTTTATTGTATAATATTCATTTGTTCTTTTATTGTAAGTATATATTTGTGTTGATATAGTAAAATAGTGTGAAAGTTTGAAACAGTATATTTTTTAAATGATCACTTTTATACCAACAGTTTTTTTTTCTTCTCTATTTGGCACCAACTATCATGCTTGGTACAATGGTGTTGATATAATAGAAACGCACCTAGAGTTTAAATATTAAAAATCAAAATATGTTTCAGAATGTTTACATTCGAAATAAAGCTCATAGCCATAACCAGGGGTGTAAAAATCTAAGCACCAGCGGGCAGTCTCTCATCAATAAATTTTATTCATTATTTTTCGTCTAAATTTTTTGTAAGAATGCTAATAAAATTTAAACGAAGAAAACTAATAAAATTTATAGGTGAGAGACGCGTTGGGCCCCTATACTTTTACACCCCTGGTCATAACATAAAAAATTTCCAACATAAAATAAAGATTTATTCGAGCTGAAAAAGAATACAAGTTGAATTAAATGTATTTGGCAGGTAAAATGTATAATAGAAAATTTCAATAGTCACACGACTGAAAAAAAAAACTTTGACATAAGCATTTTAATAGTCATTGCTTTTTGGCTGGTATGATATTGTAATTTTCTATACATAAGTTAATTTGGGATATCCATAAATAATACTGCAGTACTCAAATTCATGTGAAAAATACCAGGAAAAAAAAACATTTCATAATGTTTAAATTATAAAATACAGTCGGCCCCACTTAATCGGGTAATGGATAATTGCATACCCCGCTTATATGCATAGAATGCCGTGGAACAGAGACGTTCCCCATAAGGCTAATTTTAAATGTACTCGTTTTATTGCATAACAATCCCCGGTTAATTGCATAAATATCGCCAATCTACTAGTAGAAATCCGGATTTTATGAATTCATGTTATAGTGGTGAATGGAAAAAAAAGGAAGAACTTTTTTTTTGTAACAATGGTTTGTTATATTTACAATCAAAGAGCAGAAATAGTTGTGTAAGATGACTTCTCTTAATTCTGGCAACTTATGAGAGTGTTGAATTTGGTCAATTGTGTTTTTCTTTTAAAGCTTGTCGTACATATAGTGACTCAAGATGCTGGGGGGGGGGGGGGGTATTTTTTGAAAAATTCTGGAATCGGGGGAAAGTAGACCAATAAAAGATCAATATTAGCGCTGGAAGTGGAGAAATGCAATGTCAAGATATGAAAAAAAAAAAAAAAAAAAAAAAAAAATTCCTGAAGGATTTTTTGTGTAGGCAAAAGAAAGAAAGAGAAAATAAATTGACAAATAATTGAAAAATAAAAAAGAATTTATGCAGAAACTTTTATTTTCAAAGGTATGACTTAAAAACAAAAATTTTCTATTTAACTTTCATTTTAATTTTCACATAAATTATAATGAAAAATTATACCATGTACCATAAATAGTGTTATAATACCTTATACTTTATTACATATACTTTTATATATAGAGTAATAATAATTTATTTATTAAAGTTATTAATACAGTAGTTTTTAATTTATTAGGTAAATAATTATTCTCCATTAATATTTATCATATCTGTGGCATATAATCAAATGATAGCGTTTGCTGATAACATTAATTAATGTCCTCGCTTAAATGCATAGAATTCAGTGGAACCAACTGTATGCAATTAAGTGGGACGGACTACATTTTAAAATTAAGTCTATTCTCTAAATTTAGGTTGAATTTCTGACAACAGAAACATTTTTAAAATTATCAAAAAAAAAAACGGTTTTCATAACAAAGCAAACTTCCTTTTTTTTAAATATCAAAATATCCCAAACTGACACAATTCATAATTATGTTTGAAACCAAAACTATTACTATTCAAAGAAAAATATTATACTGTATTAAATAATAATAAAATATAATAATTTAAATATTATAATAAATACATGCTCACATGATCTTATATTTTTTTGAAGAAACAACAACAACAAAAAAATTCAGTTAAACTTACCACTGTTGGGGAGAATTTTTGATGATTTTTTTTGACAGCATGCAGCTCGATTTGTATATAGATTTTTCACTAATTATTTCCAAGGTATCTAAAATAAAAGAATAACTTTAATAATAATTATGGTGTCAAAGTACAATTTAAAAAACAAAGTTTTATACAGAGATGGTTTTTGAGACTACTCTATACATTTAAAATTATGTGTAAAATATTATAGCTAAAACTACAGGTACTTATCATGGTTTTTTGGTACACCATAATATCCTGTTTATCCACTTTTCTCGATAACGCCCTCTCCCTCCACCTTTTGTTAAAAAAAAAGATACTTCTTAGTTATCCCGTTGACCAAATTACTGTCGCCAAATTGTAAGATTAAATGCCAATAATGGTTGCCATTCATTAATTAATTGTAAGATTAAATGTTAATAATGGCCAATAAAACCATTAATTTGACATTTTATTTGTTTATTTATTAATGTTTTACTAATTTATTTGTTCTTTCGTTATTTAAAATAAAAATTATGTCAATGTATATAATTTGGCGAAATTGGTCGACGGGATAACTAAGAAGTACCAAAAAAAAAAAAAAAAAATCCCAAGAAAGCATCACCTACTTCCAAAAAAGTTCCACCCTGCATGTCAATGTCAGAATCAATACCAAGTATTTTATTTTTTCGCCACATCAGAAAGGGGCGTGAATTCTAAACATGACATTCCCAACACAGGGATTATTCAGTTCCGAATTTTCTGAAAAATTACGCATTCGGTTGAGAAAATAAAAAAATCAGGCATCAGTCCATAGTCCAACAATTCGGACATAATAAAATGTGAATTTCGACAAACGGTCACAGAAAAAATAAATTTCATCAATCGTTCACAGAAAAAATTGCCAATTTTGTCTTAGGACTGCAAAAAAAAAAAAACATGAATTACACCAAATGATAGCAGAGACTGCACATTTTGTCTAAAGATCGCGAAAAAAGCCAAATTCGTCAAACGACCGCAGAAAAAACATGAATTTCATCAAAAGATCTTGGAAAAATGCAAATTTCGTCAAAAGATTGCAGAAAAAAGAAATTCAGTCAAAGAATCCAGTGAAAAACACACATTTCATCAAAGGATCGCGAAAATAGATACATTTCAACAAAGAACTGAAATAAAAACCCTGCACATTTCATCAAAGTAAAGGTTAAAATTCAATATTTGCTTTAGTAGCCAGTGGCCGGTAGAGGCTGTATGTTTAGTAGCCTCTACTGTCAAGTTAGTGGCCACTTATCGTAGTTTGTAGATTTAAATAGTTTTACAAGTAATGTTTTTAAAATATTTATGTTACGAAGACATCTTTTAAAATATATAAAAATAAAACTATCCACAGTGTCAGTTTACTTACCGCAACAAAAACAATTAACAGTTATTTTACATTAAAAAAAGAGAGAATTTATCGAACAATGTCGTACAAGACCTAGGTCAAAGATTGGTTCACATCTCCAATACGTCACCGTGTAGCCCGCGATCAGAATTCTTTCTGAAAATAGACCTAAAATATTTCCCGTTTGACAAAATTCGCAATTAATTTTTGAAATTGTTTTAAGAAATTTGCAATTATTTTACGCAACCTCTTGCTAAAATTCACAATTTTTTCGCCGATCGTTCAACAGAATTCACGATTTTTTTTCGCGATTATTCGACGAAAGTGACGATTTTATTATGCGATCTCTTGATGAAATTCGCGATTTTTTCTACGATCAATTGACGAAATTCGCGACTTTATTTCCTCGATCTTTCGCAAAATTCGCGATTTTATTCCGCGGTCGTTTGACGAAATTTACTTTTTTGCGATCTTTAGACGAAATTTGCGTTTTTTTCGCGATCTTTTGACGAAGTTTGCGTTTTTTCGCGATCTTTTGACGAAGTTTGCGTTTTTTTCGCGATCTTTTGACGAAGTTTGTGTTTTTTTCGCGATCTTTTGACGAAGTCTGCGTTTTTTCGCGATCTTTTGACGAAGTTTGCGTTTTTTTCGCGATCTTTTGACGAAATTTGCGTTTTTTTCGCGATCTTTTGACGAAGTTTGCGTTTTTTTCGCGATCTTTTGACGAAGTTTGCGTTTTTTCGCGATCTTTTGACGAAATTTGCGTTTTTTTTCGCGAGCTTTTGACGAAAATTGCGGATTTTTCGCGATTTTTTGATGAAATTTGCGGTTTTTACGCGATCCTTTCACGAAATTTGCGTTTTGTCAGCGATTTTTTGATGGAAATCGCGGGGTTTATTTCGCGATTCTGAAATTCACAGCAAATTTTCTGAAAGGTTACAGAAGGTGGAGCTGTGTTTTTTCTGCACCTGATTAACGAAATTTCCGTTTTTTCAAGATCCTTTGACGAAATTTACTTTTTTTCGCGATATCTTGACAAAATTTGCACTTTTTTCGCGAACTTTTGACAAAATTTGCGATTTTTCGAGATCCTTTGACGAAATTTGCAGTTTTTTCGCGATTTTTTGACGAAATTTGCGATTTTTTCGCGATTTTTTGACGAAATTTACGGGTTTTTCGCGTTCTTTTAACGAAATTTGTGGGTATTTCGCTATCTTTTGACAAAATTTGCGGTTTTTCGTGATTTTTTGACGAAATTTACCGTTTTTCGCGATCTTTTGACGAAATTTGCGGTTTTCCCCCTATCTATTTGCGAAATTTAAGGGGTTTTCGCGATCTTTTGACAAAATTTGCAGTTTTTCGTGATTTTTTGACGAAATTTACGTTATTTCGCAATCCTTAGACGAAATTTGCGGTTTTTTCGCGATTTTTTGACGAAATTTGAGATTTTTTTCGCGTTCTTTTAACGAAATTTATGGGTTTTTTCGCGATCTTTTGACAAAATTTGCGGTTTTTCGTGATTTTTTGACGAAATTTCAGATTTTTTTCGCGATCTTTTGACGAAATTTACGTTTTTTCGCGTTCTTTTAACGAAATTTGTGGGTTTTTTCGCGAACTTTTCACAAAATTTGCGATTTTTCGTGATTTTTTGACGAAATTTGAGATTTTTTCGCGACCTTTTGACGAAATTTACGGTTTTTCGTGTTCTTTTAACGAAATTTGTGGGTTTTTTTCGCGATCTTTTGACAAAATTTGCGGTTTTTCGTGATTTCTTGACGAAATTTGAGATTTTTTTCGCGATCTTTTGACGAAATTTACGGTTTTTCGTGTTTTTTAACGAAATTTATAGGTTTTTCGCGATTTTTTGACTAAATTTGCGGTTTTTCGTGATTTTTTGACGAAATTTATGGTCTTTTTGCGATCTTTTGACGAAATTTACCGTTTTTTCGCGATCTTTTGACGAAATTTGCGGTTTTCCCTCTATCTATTGGCGAAATTTAAGAGGGTTTCGCGATCTTTTGACGAAAATTGCGGGTTTTGCGATACTTTGATGAAATTTGCGATTTTTACGCATTCCTTTCACGAAATTTGCGTTTTTCCCGCGATTCTTTGACGGAAATCTCGTCTTTTTTCGAGATTCTTATGAAGTTCTCGTTTTTCCCGTGATTCTTTGACTATTTTTTTGCGAACGATTGACAAAATTGATATCTTTCGGCGACCATTTGTCGAAATTCGCGATACTTTTATGCCGATTTTTTTTTAATTTTCGGAACCAAATGCCTTCAATGTGAACATCAACGCGATTTTCTTTTTCTTTTACGATTCCGCGGAAATCGCTGATCGATTAAAAAAAATAAAAAAAAAAAAACGGAAAAGTGGCATTTCTGACATGTACTATTACATGAAAAATAAAGATCGCCACTTTGGCGATCAGATGCACATCATAAAGTCGCCAATTTTTTACATTTAGTCGCCCTGTGGCCGGTGGCCACCGGGAATTTTAACCTTTACATCAAAGGTTTATGAAAAAAAAAAAAGAATTTCGTCAAAGTATTACAGAAGAAACGTGATTTTGGTCAGAGCAATGCGAAAAAAACTCTTGCAAGGTTCACCAAATGTCCCCAAAATCCCCCACAAATGTCGTGAAAAAATCTTATGCAAGCACCCCCCCCCCCCCAGATTATTTTACAATTTTTCGTCATGTCTTTCTTAGGGGGAGGGGAAATAACAGGATTTTACGGTACAGTTTTAAATAAAGATATTTTAAAAAGTTATAAATGCAATTCTAGTGTGGACCTTAGGCCAATTTTGCAGGGCGCAACGCCTGGCAGCTCTTTTTAACTCGTTTATGTGGCGTCAGAACAGCCTTTTTTACACAGTGTATGCATCTGGCAGCCCTTTTAATTATTTTATACACCCTGTGTCCTTTGCTGACATTTATGATGCACCCTTTCGACTCATTTCTTTTCTTAGCTGTGAGGGGAAGGGGGGATAACTCATGAAATATGTCCATTATTTACAGGAAATATTATATAAATTTCAGCATTTGTTTGTGGGGAAGTGTTGCAAAATCTGTCAATCGGTCATGTAGGAGGGGGAAAAAGAAATTTGACAGATTAATTTAGTTAGAGAAAAAAAAAATTGCAAAATTCTTCAGTCTGTCATGAGAAAATAATATAATCGCTTATTTCGCCATTCAATCACATGGAAAAAAAAACTTTGCAAGTTTTGCCAGTAAATCATGAGGAAAAATCTGGAGTTCATCAATTGCTTCATCGATCTACCATGGGGAAATTGTGAAATTCAAGTACCGATTATATGGGGGAAAAAAAAAAAGCCCCAAAAGTTTTGCAAATTGGTAACAAAGGACAAAAAAAGGCAAATTTCACTAATTGGTAGAGATAAAATATCATAAAATTCATCAATCGGTTGGATAAAAAAATTGCCTTTCAGTTTTCAAAAGAAACTGAAATTCGCAAGTCGATCGCTGAAAAAAAAAAAAAAAAAAAAAAAAAAAAAAATTGTTCAGGAAGTTGCTTTGAAATACAGCAAAATTTGTTAATCAATCACAGGAAAAAACATGAAATTCAACAGTCAATCGTGAGAGAAAATCATGAAAATTTTCAGCCAGTTGCAGAAAAAAATGCAAAATTCATCAACTGATTGTACGGAACAAATCCTGAAACTCATCAATCAATAAGGAGAAAATTAGCAAAATTCACTCAACTGCGGGAAAATATAGCAAAAATCCACTGATAAAAAGGAGTCTAAACAAACAAATTCAAAAATATTTTTTTGCGACACAAGTGCCATTTTTTTTAAAATTCCAATCCGAGAACCCCCCCCCCCCCTTTTTTTTTCTCTAGAGTCAACATGAAGTTCATCTAAAATTTCATAATTACATTAAATAAAAATATTTAATTTTTTTAATTTAATTGAAATGTAACAACACAAAGTGTTGAGCAACAATGGAATGCTTTATTTTTTTACTGACCTGTACATAAAAACACAGGATTGAATATTTTTATGTATCGAACAAAATAAAGCAAAAATATATTGTTTACAACATGTAATTAATAGAAAATTGATAATCCAAATCATCTTAAATTTTTAAAGTGACCTGCTACATCATTGTAAACATTTTCAAATTGATTTATTATCTGAATCTTTTAAACAGCCTTGCTACATCAAAAATACTAAAACAAAATTGAACAGATGCTGCAGCCACACCAAGGTTGGTGCTTTTTTTTTGAGCCATTTTGGCAAGAAAACCCTGGTCTGAAATACTTGTTGGGCATACTGTGCAAAAACTACATGTTAGTTTTATTATATTTTGAATCAGTTTATTTTATAATGAAAACACACACACATGCACTTTAATATAAAACACACACATTTTTTTATATATATATAAAACACACATTTACGTTATTGCAAAAAAAAAAAAAAACAAAAAAAAAACATTTTTTTTATTATAAGGCACACATATTTACTCTATATAAATAAAACATTACACATTATTTTAAAATACAAACTGTTTTATAAAACAGACACAAAGTTTAATTTAATAAAAAACACACTATCTGTTATGCCGTGTTGTCATACCAGACAAAACATTATGATTTTTGCACCAAAAAGAAATATTGGTGTATCTACGAGATAACTACCAAAACATATTTTCTACAAAGAAAACCATATAAAATAGTGTTCACATTTCTTTTAAAAAACAGCCTGGCAGAATTATAGAAATCAGCCTTTTTCTTGAATTTTCAGGAGAGGGAGAGGAATATCCCCGCTGGTCCACCCTCTGAATTCATCATTGACATGCATTATCAAGACAAGCTGAAATCATATACATTTTAAAAGCAACGTTAAAGATGCCAGAATAAACAAAAATTTTTTGCGAATTTTTGTTTATTCTGGCATTTTTAACGTTGCTTTTAAAATGTATATCATTCTGCGACATGTAGCATCTTAATAATTAAGCTGAAATCATGCTATGTTTTGAGAGAAATGAACATATAAATCAAATAAGCTTTCCATGGATTACTAGATGTAATAGAATAATGCATTTATAGTAAAATCGGCAATGCTAATTCAATTCAGTTACCCTTGAGTATTCGCCTGGAGATGGGGAAGATTTTTTTTGCCGATTTTAAATTTCTTCATTTGTAAATTTTTTATGTTAATATCCGAATCTTTTTTGCCTGTAAATTTGAAATATATACTTTTAAAAATGAATATTTCCTTTATTCTATTGTTTTAAAATTTATGTATATTTGCTGTCTGCTATTTACAAATTCCCCCTCCCTATTTTTCTTTTTACAAATGAGGTTTAGAATGCCGATTTCTGTTTAAAATTTTTCCATTTGGATTGTTTTGTTGTTGTTATTTTTAATCTTTGAATTTTCGAAAATTAAGCTTAAAGTGGTTATAAATGAAAAAAAAAAAAAAAAATAGCGTACTCAGGGCAAATACTCACGTTATTCCTTTAATTCTAATATTAATTTTCAGAAGTATTTTTTTATTTCAAGAAGTAATGGTAATTTTCAGAAGTATTATTTCTTTTTTCTAGAAGTAATATTAATTTTCTGAAATATTTTTTTTTTCAAGAAAAGCCTTAAATGTATTTAATGTTTTGATATGCAAAAATACCTGCATAGAAATTTAAAAAAAAATATTGTAATAAGAAGTTCAAGTTACCTACCCTGTTTAGAACCTAAATAAACATTGATAAATATTAAATTAATGTGAACAAATAGCGAAAAAGGGGTGTCGAAAAACGCGGCTATTTTTCAAATTTATTTTTAAGTGGTTAAAGAATGAATTTAAAATGTCAGCTTAAATTGATGTGTCTATAAAAAATCTTATACGCTTACTGTTTATTTTGGAATTAAGACTACAATTTATTTAATTCTGTCTGTTTTAACTTTAACATATATTGTAGTTTTAATTCAACCGACAAGAATTGCTGACATCTTTTTCCTTCTATTCCACGTTTTAATCGTGCGATGACTAGGCCTAATTTCTTTTTTAAATTTCATCTTAATAAAGTAAAAGTTTTTCTAACATAATATAAATATATAGACAGAATAATTATAAAGAAATGCATTACAAAATGAAAGAAAATTCTTACCTTGCATCCACATTCACTTTCTTCATATTTGAATTTACCATGACCAGCGACAGATCTCATCTAAACATCGACGGAGGCACAGATTATAATCGTCTGTGGACGGAGGAATCAAAATAAACGCCATTTCTGGTAAGTAGGTTGGCTGGTTTCACGGTTGCATTCTCGAGATCCGTCTTGGAATATCCTCTGATCGTTTTGAGGACCGTTGCAGCTGGACGGTTTCAATTGGTCCGTTCTTTAGTATTCTGCGGACATTCACAGGATAGTTTTATAGGATATGACGAGTACAGGATTTTTAGGATCATTGTAGAGCGTCCGAAGGACGACTGTGGTTGTCTGGGTATATATGGGGGAACATACCACAACTACACGAGTTTATTTAACATTAAATTTCTCAATCATTTAAACATTGAAAAAGGAATTAATGAGTCTACATAACCAATTAAATATTAAAGAGCTTGCTGGTATATTATTTATCTTATCATTTCAATTTTGGCTCTACTAAGCAAAACATCCTTATATATGGCGTCTTCCCTCGAATTACCTTATATTCTTAAGGTATTTTTAAATATTTTTAATCTCGCAGGAAAATGTAATTTAAATTAGCGCTAAAGAAATGTTATAAAACCTAAAATGAATTACCGTACGATTTATTTTAATCTTACTTACAGTAACTTACAGTGAATGTGTTAATTTGATTTTAATATCTACCCTATATATATAAAATCCTAATGAAAGGAATTTATGAAACGGAAGTATGAAACGGAAGTATGAATCGACTGATTAAACAACTGATTATGTTTCACGGGGATTTCTCCTAAAATATGGAATACTTTGCGATGAAATTAACACCAAAAATCAATATTGATCCGCAGATTTCAAAACTGGTATTAGAATTTTTTAATTCAAATTAGTTTTCCAAATATTAATTTTTTTCTAATTTTATATACATTTTTCTAATGATGGAAACTCAAATTTTAATCAAACAGATATATTTTTTAATATTTCAGAAAAGGTTGGCATGGTAACCCGGCTATTGTTGTTTATTTGATAATAAATGTTTATTTACTTTTATTTCTTTTTGCAAATTATATAAATTATTTTGTTCTATGATTATTAATTATTTTTTTTATATTTCCTTTAGAAAATAATAGAAAATAATTAAGAAATACAGTACTACTTACTTATTCCGTCGACCAATTTCGCCAAATTATATAAATCGCCAAAACACTCGCCAAATTATACATCTACCCTATATATATATAAAATCCTAATGAAACGAATTTATGAAACGGAAATATGAAGCGGAAGTATGAATCGACTGATTAAACAACTGATTATGTTTCACGGGGATTTCTCCTAAAATACGGAATACTTTGCGAAGAAATTAACACCAAAAATCAATATTGATCCGCAGATGTCAAAACTGGTATTAGAATTTTAAAAATCAAATTAGTTTTCGAAATATTAATTTTTTTTTAAATTTTATATACATTTTTCTAATGATGGCAACTCAAATTTTAATCAAACAGATATTTTTTTTTTTTTTTTTTTTTTTTTTATTTATATATATTTCAGAAAAGGTTGGCATGGTATCTCGGCTATTGTTGTTTATTTGATAATAAATGTTTATTTACTTTTATTTCTTTTTACAAATTATATAAATTATTATGTGCTATGATTATTAATTATTTTTTTTATATTTCCTTTAGAAAATAATAGAAAATAATTAAGAAATATAGTGCTACTTAGTTATTCCGTCGACCAATTTCGACAAATTATATAAATCGCCAAAACATTCGAAAATTTTACAAATTGACATAATTTTTATTTTAAATAACGAAAGAACAAATAAATTAGTATAACATTAATAAATATACGAATAAAACGTCGAAATAAAAATCACTTGATGACGTAAACACGTGCAACATGCTTAAAGTCAAGTGAATGTGACATTTACGATCAACCATTATTGGCATTTATTCTTATAGTTTGGCGATAGATTTTTGGTCGTCAGGATATCTAAGGAAAACCAAAAATGCATATGTAACTGGTATTTGAAAACGAGGTTTTCGCCAAATTTTCGTAAAAAAATAAAAATCACTCCAAACCTGTATATCTGTAACCGTGTATATCTGTAACCTGGATGTAATAAATATCTGGCCAAATGTTACCACTCGAAAAAAAAAAAAAAAAATGCGGTACTTCTTAGTTATCCCGTCGACCAATTTTGCCAAATTATATAAATCGCCAAACCACTTGCAAAAATTATACACATTGACATAATTTTTTATTTTAACTAACGAAAGGACAAGTAAATTAGTAAAACATTAATAAAAATACAAATAAAACGTCGAATTAATGGTTTTATTGGCAATTATTGGCATTTAATCTTACATTTAATTAATTAATGGCAACCATTATTGGCAATTAATCTTACAATTTGGCGACAGTAATTAGGTCGACGGGATAACTAAGAAATACCAAAAATGCTAACTGGCGAGTTGAAAAAAAGCTATTGGCGAGATTTGCATCCTGCTAACGTAACAGTATCTAGAATTCTTTGCGACCAGGGTAACTTTTATGTAGTTTTATTCGAAAAAACTTTTTGATTTTTTAATCAAAATGGAAAACTTACGGTCCCATATTGGCGCGATTTTTTTCTGACGCCAATGTCATATACGGAACGGGCACATAACTGGCGCCAAAGTATCGTTATTTTGCTTGATATGGTAAGCCGGATGTTGCTGTTTATGCTGTTGATGCGTTCCCCAAATTGGCGTCGTTAAAAAATCACGCCGATACGGGACGTATATGACATCTTTGCCAAACTTTCATACGAACGGCGAAGGGATCAGACCGTATTCGTTTATGGCAGTTGATGACTTGAACTATTATAATATAGATGAACCGATGGCGATAGAATAATATTTGGCGACTTATCACCTGTGCCTGGCTAACATTAAAGTACCAAAATGGCACCTAGAGTATAAAAAGCGAAGTGGTCCGCCTGGAACTGTTGATAATAGTCACATGACTTAGGCTATTGTTATAGAGATTTCTTTTTTTTTAAATACCGGGAGACATAGACTCTTATACTTAATTTATTTTACTTTAGCTTCTTTTCAAATATTTAACTGATCCTCTTTAATCAAAAACAAAAACAACCATTGGATGTCTTAACAGCAACAGATTCGCCCTTAAATTTTTGCAATCAAAGGGAATTGAATGACACCCGTTTACAGGGAGATCTGCACAGCTTTTTTCAGTATAATTCAATATAGTCTAATATTTTTAAAGCCCATGAGATTAGCGTGTTTTTAGATTCTGCGGTGTCTGAACGGGGGTTGGCGAACGTAGCTTGTATGGGCAGAGCCCCCTAGTATTCAAATATAAACAAATGTACACCAAATTTTAAAACTCTATGTATAACTTAGAAAAATATAGACTACACTGCAAATTAAAATGTCTGAAATTCAGTCACTTAAGTGTCTGAAACGGAGTGTTCAATTTTCAGACATTTTAAAATGTCTGAATTTTTTCAGACACTTTTTGCGACTGAATTTCAGACACTTGAAATGTCTGAATCGCAGACATTTTTGTAAGCATTTTATGTAGCCATGTTTGACCACGCTGAATACTGGAAAAATATCTGGCCGTTGTCCTGCCCCCTCTACCCCCATACCGCCTGATTTTCTGGTGCTCCCAATTTTAGTATGCAATTTTCGTAAAGCTGATAATTTAAATCTTTTACGACATTGTACTAATTATAATGAATATTTTGTACTTCAGGAGTTGAATAAGATTAAAAAGAAAAAATATTTATCTAAATATTAGATTTTTTAAAATTTTGTTTTAAATCTTATTTTACTTTAAAAGTTCAAAATATTGATTATAATCAGTACAATTTCGAAAGAGATTTAAAATATAATCTTCGCAAATATTGCACATGAAATTTGGGGGAACTAAAATCGTAAGAGAACGGGCACTACGCATGCTTTAATCAAGGAGTCCTTTTGCAAAAAATGCAACCCTGCAGTATGGTTAGCTAAATGCAGATGCTCGGTATTCGGGAGTATCCGTTATGGAGGTTAATGGACATTCCCGAATAGCGGATACTTCGATTTAGCTAATACTTTTTTGATCCGCAAGGCATACATATTTGTATTATTTTTACCTCACAAAAGCAGGCATCTCCGATTATCGGACAAATTTCGCGGTCCCGAAGTGTCCGCTATAAAGGGTTTTTAAGGTATATGGATATATATATATATTTTTTTTTTGTCTTGCCCTACTCTAAAAGCTCAAAATATTTATCATACTCGGTGGAATGTCGAAAGAGATTTAAAAAATCCCGTGGACGTGAAAATGGACAAGAAAATCCCCCCCCCCCGTCCCGCCCTCCAAAAAAGGAAAATTCATATAATTCAAAAATTAGATTTTGCCCCATAGGCAATTTTACATATGTATCAGATGGTAATCACAACAGCTATATAACCATGAGTAAATAATAAAATAGTAAATAAATATTCTATTTTAATAGCATTGAGAAAAAAAATTACTTCTAATTTCAAAACATAGCCATTTTTGTATTTGTCATTTAAGTACATATAAATAAAATAGTTAAGTCATTTTAAGTAGTAAAAATGTGTAAGATATGTTTTTCTTTTTAGGTAATTTGTCATTGTTTAGTTAAAAGTAAACACCAGTTTTGTATCTAATTTTATATATCATTCTTCGGAATATGTATATAATTTTCTTTAAACATATTCCGTATTCAATTTAAAATTTTCACCCGCTTTGCTTAAAAATGTATATCATTACTATTCTTTTTTATGGAACAACACGATATAAGTCATATTTAATTTATTTTATTTTTTATTCCTGTAAACTTTGTATCCTTTGAATATGAGCTAAATAGATTTTATATATTTGATAAGAAAATATTGATCTAAGAAATAGAAAAAAAAAAACAGAAGAAAATAGAAAGTAAAAAAATATACCGGGTGTCCCAAAAAGGACTGACTGATTTTAAAATTCAATAACTTGCAAACGGTGACAGATATTTAAAAAATTCTTGCAGGAGGGTTATGCATAAGGTCAAAAGTTTTATTACAGTGATTTTCAATTTTAGTTCGATTTACAAACAATAGATGGCGCTGTAAGCAATAGTCGCTAAATACAGGCTCGATTTTTGGTCCTTTATCTTGTTCCATGCAGAAAAAGGAGATGGAAATGTATTATCCGGGCCACGAAGTACCAAAAATCGAGCCTGAATTCAGCGTCTATTGATCGCAGCGCCATCTATTGTTTGTAATTCGAACTAAAATTGAAAATCACTGTAAAAAAACTTTTGACCTTATGCATAACCCTCCTGCAAGAATTTTTTAAATATCTGTCACCGTTTGCAAGTTACTGAATTTTAAAATCAGTCAGTCCTTTTTGGGACACCCGGTATATATATCAGACAGTATATGCACTATTCTTAATTGTTTGAAAAATGTTTTGAACATAAAAAAGAAGTTATTAAATGGCTTAAAAATATATTTAATACTGTATCATATAAGTAAATACGAACTTTTAAAAATATAAGGCAGCTTTATACATAAACTTCATATCAAGGCATAAACAACTCTTTATTTATGTCTAAATTATCATGTGTAATTTTTTTTTTGTGCCAACAATTACTTGTACCAGAAACGTTGCAAATTCGATTGCAGTAAAAGGAAATTTAATAATTATTTCTCGCATTACTCAATTTTAAAAATTTAAAATCATGAATAAAATACCGCAAAAAAATGCTTGCATATAAATAAAAAAATTAATATACCAATTTAAAACACACAAAAAATATTAATTAAACTTTATAATTATACTGCTAAACTGCAACGTAAAGTGCAAAATATGAATAAAATGTTTCTCCGTTTGTTTAATGTTTCAAAAATTTTACTGGATGATATAAAAAATTCATATTATTTTTAGAAATTTGGTAAATGTTAAATCTGAAACATTGGATATCAAAATTTACGATTTTCAATAATAAATTTAAAAAATCAATAAGAATAAATCTTTATAAAGTTTCAATTTCCGTGATTAAAAACTGCAATATATACAGTCAAATTTCACAGTATTAATGCTTTTTTTCAATCTGAAAACTTTTCCTAATATCATAATAATATGAATCATCATATTTAGCTCCAAAATAATAATTACAAAAAATAAAATAAATGCCTGATGTCATATACTACAAGCATTTATAGTCAGTAAACAGTAAAAAACAAACATTGAATAAACACAGTTACAAATGGCTTCAATTTAATGTTTTTATCTCTGATAAATGAAGCGATGAATCATTCAACTTTTCAAACCTATGTTGCAAGTTTTGTTTTTGAGCAAAGACAAATTATAATTATTTCACATCACCCTATCGAAAATGAAGATTAAACTATCACTCATTCGTTTATTTACAAACGTCAAGCAAATAGAATTACAGCATTGCTATTTAATTTTCAAAACAATTATATTTCATTCCGTTACATTAAGAAGGCATATAACAGACGACCGTTAGTGAAATCAAAAATTTAGCATTAAACTACAGAAAAGAGATAAATTTTTATAAACGATTTCACTCATATTCAAAAGGATACAAATCTATCGGAATAAAATATTAGAATTAAATATGACTTACTCGTTCGTTCAGTAAATACCCAGATTAACACATTTCCTTTTAATCCAAGCAATGGCGGCGGTGAAAATTTAATTGTTTCTGTTCTTATCTCATGAAGGTGCTGTAGATGACACGCGCGGAAATCACCGTTCTGATTGGCTGTTAAGAATATGACCAAAGATGATGTTTAACTATCGCTTGGAGCGTATCGTCTTAAAATCAGACGGTTGTTGGATAATTTACACATGTTTCTCGGTTCGTTTATAGCATGATCATAGTAAGACACTTATGTGTCTTAAATTTAGACGCCTGTTATGTCTGAATTTTCAGATTCAGACACTTAAGTGACTGAAATTCTTTTTCAGTCACATATGTGTCTAAATTTAAGACGCCTCTATTTGCAGTGTACTTTATTTTGCTAAACTATTTATTAAATATATATTTTATTAGATTGGAACTGATTTTTTTTATAGTTTTTCCTATGCATACTGATTAAAAAAATTCTCTTTTTCTATCCTTATATTATTGCATATTGTTTTAGATAAGGTCAAAATTCTTCAATAAATTCTTTTCTTCATTTACATTTTATAAAAACAGATAAGGAAGTTCTTTATCAGGATGTTAATAAATTGAAATATTAAACTGAATTTTTTTTAAGAAGTATTGTTAATCTTTTGTATGAAATTTTAAATTGAATTTTCCTATGAATATTTAATTTTTCGTTTTTCGTTACATTTTTTTTTACAATAAAATTCTAGGACACAGAATTTAATAAATAAATTGAACATTATTTTATTTAATCTAATTAAATACGATTTCTTCCGTAGAATTTTTTGAACTATTTCAAAAGTTTATTAAATTGTTAATTACTTAATGCATATTGAATAACTACAGTGAAACTCGGTTAAGATACGCCCGCTTAAGATACGATCCCGCTTAAGATACGAATTATCTTCGGTCCCTTTAAAAATGCCTATTAAACCTGTGTAAAATTACCCGCTTAATATACGTACGCATAAGATACGATCCCGTTTAATATACGAAGAAAATTTGTCAGTTGATGTCAAAAAACCCGCTTAATATACGAAATGGTGCTTATGTAATCCATTTATCACGTGTCTTTAGGATAGAATAGGTAAAAGAGCAAATGAATTGCGCTAGAGTCTCTCTTGCCGCCTTTACCCCTCCAGTTTCTTCTTTCTCTTTCATTCGTATTAACGCGGTATCGGTAGTTCTCAGTTCCTATGGAAGGTTCTGGAAAGTTCTCCTTTACTTCACAATCACGGAACGTGACGCAACTCCATACCGTGCCTTCGAAACCTCAGTACCGGTAAAACTATCAAAAGGATATTGCCTAAATCTAGTCTTTTGTTTAGCCGCTGAATAGTGATAGGAGTAAATAATGGATGAGCAGCTTAAAGTAAAGAGAAAAGCACTTTCTTTGACTGAAAAATTGAATATCTTAAGGAAATATGACGCCGAGAATTTGATAAGCAACACAGCCTTTACCAAATCTGTGGGAATACACGAGTCAACACTTCGAGCTCTGTTAAAAAATAGATAGAAACTGGAAAACAGTGCATCAGCTCAGAAAGAAAATTTAGGTGGCAAATTTGGAAGAATTGGAGAAGATTTTTATTTGAATGGTTGTCTCAAATCCGAACTAACGGATCCTTGATTAAGGAAAAGGACTGCGAAATTGCTACATGTCTTGAAGCGGATTTCACGCCGAGCAATTGTTGACTAGACCACTTCAGACAAAGATACGGCATAGTTTATAGAAAGGTATGCTGAGAGTCGACAGCTGTGAATGTAGATGATGTCAAATGTTGGAAAAATAATGTGCCCGCGCCGCTATTGAAAAAGTACTCCAGATGCGATATTTACAATGTCGACGAGATGGGCCTTTTTTAAAATTAATGCGTGATAAAACAATGGCGTTTAAGGGTAAGAAATGTTCTGGAGGCAAACTGAGCAAAGAACGAATCACAGTTCTCGTTGGATCAAATATGAGCGGAACGGATAAATTAAAACCCCTCGTTATCGGCAGGTCAAGGATTGCTCGCTGCTTTAAAAAGGCTAGAAATCTACCCAGCGATTATGAAAGTCAAGCCAAACATGGATGATAAGCGATATATTCGTTAAGTGGATCCGCAAGTTCGATGAACGTATGAAAAAGAGTAGTCCAGAAAAAGTATTGTGTCTCGCCGACAACTGTCCCACCCATCCCATGGATATCCCCGGCTTAGAAAACAAAGAACCAGTCTTTTTACCACCCAATGCGACAAGCGTGGTTCAACCCACGGAGCAGGGCATAATTCATGTTCCCAAAATGAAATGCAAAAGTTGTGTTATTGTACGTCATCTACACCACATGGATCATCGCGAAAAGGATCTGTCCCGCCCAACCTGTAAGCCTATTAACCTCTCGGATGCCATGCATTTCCTGAGGGCGTCCTGGGAAGACGCAACACCAACTACCATTGAGAACTATTTCTGTAAAGCCATTGACGTCGACGGCACTTTGCAAAACAGTTGATATCACAGAAAAGGAGCAGCATCAAGAAGAATGCAAAGATTGGAACTTTTTTGTCAAAATTGACGATCAGGTTGTAACAAAGGAAATTCGTTCTATCTCGGATATAATTGCGGATGTCAAAAGTTCCGATCAACCTAGGTTGGGTTGATTTTTGACGGCCGATTATCAACTCAAGGGATATAGGCCCTAGGGGGAGTGCCCTCCGTGGGGGTGTTTCTAAGGGAACCTAACCCATATTTACGCATGGGAATCCACGGTTTCGAAGAAAACCACGAAAACTCCGAAACGGTTAGGCCGACGGGCGCGATTGGGATCGAACCCAGCACCTCCCGTCTACCAGCTTCGAGAGCAGAACCTCTCAGCCACTGGTGAGGCCCGATCAACCTAGGCCTTCAGAAGAAGCAGAAGACGACGCGGATGAAGAAATGGATGTGCTAGCCATACCATCATTCGCATCTGTAATGAGCTCGTTCAGCTTACTTCGACTGTACGCCTCTTCGATGGATGCTGGTCACTCCGTCAAAGATTTTTTCTACCACATCAACAAGGCAGAAAACTTGGTGATAAAATCTCGCCCTACGTTGCCCCAAACCAAAGTAAACGACTTTTCTTCAACAAACTAAAACTACTTCACGTACTTTAATTTTGATAATGTATCGAATAATTATTGTTTCTTGCATACATTTAGTTTGTATTTCTAAAAATAATTATGAAAATTTATTATTTTCCCTTTTAAGTATGTAGTGTATTTTAGTTACTGTTTTCTAAAGATTAACAAAAATTTCGATTTACTGTCTTTTTTTAATTTGGAAGATACTATTGCTTAAAGGCATTTTACTTTTGTTATTGTACAAACGGTGACTCAATAAAATTTTGGAGAAAAATAAAATCATTCTTTATTACAAAATCTTAAATTCAAATTTTCTAGAATATCTCAAAATTGTTAGAAATGGGTAAAATAAGAGTTGTAAATGGCTATAATACATTAATAACAATGTGCACCAGCTTTAGATGCATTATTACTCGAGAATCTATGAAATCCGGATAAGATACGATCCCGCTTAAGATACGAAATGCTCTCGGTCCCTTGATTCGTATCTTAAACGAGTTTCACTGTAATTCAAAAGTGGATGTTATGAATTACGTCATAAAAAAAAAAAAAAAAAAAAAAAAAAAAAAATGCCATGGAAATTGTAGTATTTTACAAGAAAAACGGGATGAAAATTATAACATTTTTAATCACACGTTTAAAAATTGAAACATTTAGACGAATTTTGAAAAAGCTGTGGCACTGTGGGAGCATGCCTACTAAAGTATATCGAAAACGATAATAATAAGAAAAAAATTCTGCAACAGTCATAGATTTAAAATATTTAACAGCAGAGCGGATTATACTTTGTGCCACTATATTAAGAAAGAATGCGTAATTTTAAATCACACAAATGAATGTATAAAAAACTACATACAGCTGTTTCGGGTATTTCTAAAGCTCAATCATGAATACGAAACTAAAAATTAGAGTCTAATTTGACTCCGCTGTTGTTTTGCGACGCTCACCTCTTTTTCGCTTTTGACTGTCGAACTGTAAGGTGCGTCTCTCTGCCTCCTTATGTTTTAAACTTTACTTTTTAATTTCGCACTGACGATGGAGCTTTAGAAACTCCGAAACAGCTGTATGCACCTTTTGTATACATTCATTTGTGTCATCTTACGTTGCTAATTCTTTCTTAATATAAAACACATCTCAGCATTAGCAGATATTATTAAGAATTTTCATTTTTTCACACAGTGAAATGATATATTTAAATAATCAATTAAAAAATCCCACATAACTCTGTACAAATTAATTTTAAGCAGTTGCTGTCCATATCCGCTAATGTGTGCGAATTCTTTCATAATAAAATGGAATTATAATGTAATGGAATGCTTTTTTCCGTCCCTGTGAAAGATACTTATGATAAATTATGCTTATTGTATCCTCCTGGGAAAGGATGTTGTAGTCCATCACAAAAATTTTAGTCGGCAGTGAAAAAGTGATGTGGATACGATTTCTCATATCTTTTTAAATACTTATTGAAATTACATAAATCTTCGTAATATAGTTAAACCATATTTAATTGTTTATAAAATATAAAAATAAACATTTATAATATAATATAAAATATAGCTCAATTAATATTGTAGAATTTTTTTCATATGGTATGTCGCAATCCGCAAGATAACTTAGAATAAATATATTACTATAAAACTTATGTTAAAATGAACTTTCAACTATATTTCATAGAATGAATTAATGATATATAAATTCTTTGACAGAAACTATTTTTAAAATTCAATTGAATTTGAAAGATGGAGAAAAAAATTGAAAAATTAATTAATTACTGATCAAACAATAATGAAAATATTTACTTATCTCAGTAATCTTAATTCGTTCTATAAAATAGGTCAGACCTCATTTTAACATAAATTTTGTGTTTATATAGCTAAATAGCTAAGTTACGTTGTCGTGCGGATTGTGATATACCTTGTGAAAAATATTTGCAATATTAACTGAATTGTATTTTTTATTATCTTATAATTGTTTATTTTTGCATTTTATAAAGCCTTAAATATGGCTTAAATATATTACACAGATTTCTGCAATTTCAATAAGTATTTAGAAAGTTATGAGAACTTGAAAGTATATCACTTTTGCACTGACGAAGGACATTTTAAAAGATACGAGATTCCTTAATAAAATGCATCGCGAATGCTCCCCCCCCCCCTTTAGACGATAATGAAACAGAATTATTTTGTGAGCCCCCGTAAATGAACTATAAATGCAACATATTTCACTTTAAATTCCAAAGATTCTATAGAAAACCTCGATAACATAAATATTACATGACAGTATATTGACCAGATTTAGAGTCTGGACAGACAGACCGAATTCGAAGCACTTTTCACCTATTTTGGAAAGGATTGAAAAAGGGAAAAGTGTAATCAGCTCAACCATTCAAACAAAAGAATTGTACACTTTTGCAACCTTCATCTCACTATTGTCCAGAGTTTTAACAGCATTTTATATGCGAATATATATATATATATACATAGTTTTACATTCTTTTATTTAACTCAACATCGTTTTTGTATGTAAAGATAGAATTTTTAATCGATTTTTAAACCACTTCTCGATATGATAGAAGTATAAAAATTACGTTCATAGGTGTGTTTCCGATGACAATGCTACCTTTTAATATTTTTAAAACTTAGGTACTACTTGATTATCGCGTCGACCAATCTCGCCAAATTATATAAATCGCCAAACTACTCGCCAAATTATACAAATTGACATAATTTTTATTTTAAATAACGATAGAACAAATAAATTAGTATAACATCAATAAAAATACTAATAAAACGCTGAAATAAAAATTACTTGATGACATAACAAATACGTCTAACGTGTTTAATAGCAAGTGAATGTGACATTTACGAACAGCCATTACTGGCATTTTATCTTATAGTTTGGCGACAGTTTTTTGGTTGACGGGATAATCAAGTACGGTGAAACCTCCCTGTACAACCACCTCCTCGAACGACCATTTTTTCATGGAGCGAAATTTATTCCCATAGGCTTAATACTAATTTTACCTTCACTCGGAGACCATCCCAGATGAACTCCCTCCATGAGTGACCCATTTCTTTGAAGAAAATGAAACAAATTCCGTTTTCTCCTGGTCCTTGAAAAAGGTTTTATTAGAAAAAAATTCCGGAGAGTGCATTTTTCATCAAACTTCTAAACTAAGTTTAGATTTTTTTTTAAATTCTGGTAACGCTATTGGTTAAACCACTTTGTATCTTTTTAGGCAATGAATTTAACTCTGAATGGCAAATTAAAAATGACGGTGAATAAACTCCCCTGTCCTATTCTGTCAGGAAACTCTCAAAGAAATACATAAATGAATAAAATCGTCATTTGTTCCCATCCCAAAAAAATTTCATTTATTTACTGTAGTTCGAAAGGACTTGGAAATAAAAGATAAAACCATAAAACCAAAGCAAACGTCAACGTATTCATTCTTTAAACTCTTTAGTAATTAACTTATGTAATTAACTTTTGTTTTGATACTTAAATTTTCATATTTTTCCCTAATGTGAAAAATAAATTTTAATAACATTAATTGTTACATTTTTTCAACAATTAAAATCTACATTTAAACCCGACCTCCCTTGAGAGACCACCTCTCGGAGCGACCAATTTTATTGGCACGGAACATGGTTGCTTTAGGGAGGTTTTACTGTAGCACAAAAACTTAATTATAAATTAATGGATTAATTTTAAGCATTTTTTTCGGTGGCCAGCCACAGGTCGTAAATCGCCAAATATTCTCTGTAATTCATACAATTGTATACGATTTGAAACAACGATGAATGTATACACGGTATCTCCGAATTCATGGGCCAAACTGTAAGGGAAGGTAAAGTACACATAAAGGAGCAATTTTGGTATATCAATGTGGAGTCGGAAATGAAAAGTTTTGGCGAAAAACAAGAAATGCGGAGGAAATGAAAACGAGCGTTTTATTGACATAAAAATTACAGTAAGGGGCCATCCAGAAATGATGTCCCGCTTGGAGGGGGGGGGGGGGGTTCGTGAAATTGTGACAGTTTGTGACAAGGGGGTGGGAGGGGGTAAGAAGAAGTGTGACATCACACATTTTGGTTAAACATTATTTGCAATTCAACCGCTCGAATACGCCATCTGGTGGAGAAAAGATGTAACTTCTCGCTTCAGGATACCGCAGTGCAAGCGCATTGCATTACATGTATTTTAAATTTGTTCAGAATGATTATTCTTTTGCACAATTTCAAATTTCTTTTGACATTTGTGTTTTGTCTTATATGACAAAGTAAAAATTATCCTAATTTGACTATCTAAAACTTTCGAATGCATTTACAATAAAGAATTATTTCAAAGGCACTTTAGCATTAGTTAAAGGGAAATTAAAGGGACAATTTTCCTGTACCGAAGGCTGCGAACAGCGCCTCTATAGGTCGTTTTAATTCCCAATAGGGCTTACTATCATTGTATTGCCATTAGAGGGCTTACTATCCCCGAGGATGAGAGCGATGTCAAAATGCCAGTGTACTCTATGGAAGAGCATATATCTTCTCCAAGGGAGGAAGACTTGTAATAGTAAATGATTCAGAGTAATTTCTATTTTATGATTTAATATATAATATTACAAATGTTCATATTAAGGTGACAAATGAAATGTGATGGCAATTCCATTTAAGTAAAACTAATATTGAGGCTTCTTCAAAATCAATCTGTTTTAAAGTATTTTATGTTCATAAAATAAGATAACCAAATATATTAAATTCCATTTCAAATTCTAAAATACTACTGCTTTAAAGTGCTCTTTCATATTAATATTTTATTACTATTGCATATTAATTATGTTTTTTGTTGTAAACCTTAATCTTATTTCATACAAAATAAGTACACGAATCATTTTTATTGTTATGCTCACAAATGTCATTAAAACACATAGTTAAAGCTCAAAAATAAAATTTGAAATATGACCTATAACGTAGTGCTTTGTTTCTGAACTACAAGTATATGTTGACGTAATATAGAGTGATATGTGACAAGAGGAGGGGAGGGGTTATGGTGAAGTGTGACATTTTGTGACAAAGGGGAGCAGGGGGTAAAAAATATTGAAAAAAATTGTGACATCATTTATGGATCGCCCCTAAGTGCTCAAATATGCCACTGGCAGCGTCTAGCAAGTTATTGGTGTACCTTTTCACAGATTTTAAGTGTTTCACGAACATTTGCAACAACGCTTGAAAGCTTTGCAATGAGGTCCTCATCAGAGTCAACTGGTGCCTCATAGAAGAAAAAAGGTAACTATAAGTTTGTCTGCAATAAACGTGGTGATGTTGTGCATTATATATTTGGAAAATGCAGCATGATGCCTGCGCACTTTTCATTCGACAATAGCAGAACTCTTAGACAAAACCTGTGGTCAGTTTTATTTGCACAAACAAATTATCATAAGTTACATCAGATTAATAACAAACTAAATGAGCTCTATAGTTTTATTCAATACAGATTTTAATTTTATTCTTCTGCTTATGTAACCATAATACAGATTGGAACCTGTCTTATCCAAATTCTCCTAATTGTATATTCTTTGATTTTGAACTACTACGTAAAACTCAAAAGTTGTTTTGTTACTTAAGAATTTGTTCTGTATTATGTTAAATTGTAAATTGCTGTATTGTTCTACATTATGTTTTAATTGTATTTAATGCAACTTTTCATATGTTTTTAATTTTTTTTTTCAATTTACATTTTCCTTTTATATGTCGCCATCAGCGAAAAATTTTGTTCATTTTACCATGCTCTGCAAAGCATGTAGGGCATGTTGCGTTCTTTTGTAATGTAATGTACACATATATATATATATATATATATATACTAGGGGGCTCCGCCCCCTGCACGCTACGCTCGCCAAACTCCGTTCAGACACCGCAGAATCTAAAAACACGCTAATCTGGTGGGTTTTAAAAATATTAGAGAAGATTGAATTATACTGCAAAAAGTTGTGCAGATCTCCCTGTAAACGGGTTACCATTCAATTCCCTTTGATTGCAAAAAATTAACGGTGAATCAGTTGCTGTTAAGACATCCAATGGTTGCTTTCGTTTTTGATTAAAGAGGATCAGTTAAACATTTGAAAAGAAGCTAAAATAAAATAAATTAACTATACAGAGTCTTTGTCTCCCGGTATTTTAAAACAATCTCTATAACAATAGCCTAAGTCATGTGACTATCATCAACAGTTCCAGGCGGACCACTTTCGCTTTTTATACTCTAGGTGCCATTTTGGTACTTTAATGTTAGACAGGCACAGATGATAAATCGCCAAATATTATTCTATCGCCATCATTTCATCTATATTATAATAATTCAAGTCACCATTTGCCATAAACAAATACAGTCTGATCCCTTCGCCGTTCATATGAATGTTTGGCACAGATGTCATATACATACCATATTGGCGCAATTTTTTAACGACACCAATTTGGGGAACGCATCAACAGCATAAACAGCAACATCCGGCTTACCATATCAAGCAAAATAACGATACTTTGGCGCCAGTTAAGTGCCCGTTCCGAATATGACATTGGCGTCATAAAAAAATCGCGCCAGTATGGGACCGTAAAATTTCCATTTTGATTAAAAAATAATTTTTTTTTCGAATATACATAAAATTACATAAAATTTGCCATGGTTGCAAAGAATTCTTGGTACTGTTACGCTATCCTGATGCAAATCTCGCCAGTAGCTTTTTTTCAACTCGCCAGTTAGCAGTTTCTTTTTTTTCGAGTGGCAATATTTGGCCAGATGTCATATACGCACAGCAGGTTTGGCGTGATTTTTTTTTTTTTTTTTTTTTTTTTTTTTTTGTACGAAAATTCGGCGAAAACCTCGTTTTCAAATACCAGTTACATATGCATTTTTGGTATTGATTAGTTATCCCGTCGACCAAAAATCTATCGCCAAACTATAAGATTAAATGCCAATAATGGTTGATCGTAAATGTCACATTCACTTGACTTTAAGCAAGTTACACGTGTTTACGTCATCAAGTGATTTTTATTTCGACTTTTTATTTGTATATTTATTAATGTTATACTAATTTATTTGTTCTTTCGTTACTTAAAATAAAAATTTTGGCAAATTGTATAATTTGGCGAGTGTTAGAACAAAATAATTTATATAATTTATAAAAAGAAATAAAAGTAAATAAACATTTATTATCAAATAAACAACAATAGCTGGGTTACCATGTCAACCTTTTCTGAAATATGAAAAAAAAAATATCTGTTTGACTAAAATTTGAGTTGACATCATTAGAAAAAAATTAATATTTCGAAAACTAATTCGAATTAAAAAATTCTAATACCAGTTTTGAAATCTGCTGATCAATGCCGATTTTTGGTGTTAATTTCATCGCAAAGTATTCCATATTTTAGGAGAAATCGCTTGAAACATAATCAGTTGTTTAATCAGTCGATTCATATATCCGTTTCATAAATTCGTTTCATATATCCGTTTCATAAATTCGTTTCATTAGGATTTTATATATATAGGGTAGATATAGTGGGTTATTCATAGTTTGTTATTTTGCATACTGGTTTCCTATGTCATTTCTAATTCATCTTTAGAATTTTACCAATCTGTTCATATATTTCTGATTTCAAATTTATTATTTCAGCATTCTAACAGCATTGCTGCAAATGCGCATGTTATTAATTATGTTATTTTTACTTTAGTCTTACAACATTATTATTCTGGCATTTTTAATGGTACTATCTTTATCAACTAAAAGGTAATTTTAGCTTGGTAATTATTATAGCTTAGTTTTAGCTGTTCAACTATTCTCACTCTCTCTTACTTTTTTTTCTCTTTTTTTAAATCTACTGTTCAATCTAAGTCATTTCTTGATTTCTTCAATCAATTTCATTCCTTTTTTGTGGGGGGGGGGGTAAAGATGGCAGCACTAAACATTATTGTTAATAATCCAGTTCCAATTTACATTTTTTCCTTGCTCACATCAGATTGCAGTAAAGTTATAGGTTTCAGTCAGATACTCAACTGTGGCCCACATGTTAAAATAGTCTTAACTGTTTTTTATCCTGACATGCTGCAGTTTTGATTCCTAGTATAAAAATTAGGTATTGTGCTCTAATAATTTTTAGGTGTATTTTTCTTTAAACCTCTTGGATTTTTATTATCTATTTTTTGTTATGTTTGCGTTGTAAGGAGCTAAATGTTGTCATTTTAGGCTAATGCCGACAAAATTGGATGAAATAACGCATCTTCTATGAATGAACTCACAAGCTCTTCTGAAGATTCTGTGGGTTATTCATAGTTTCTTATTTTACATATTGGTTTCTTATGTTCATTTCTAAATCATCTTTAGAACTTTAGCAATTTTTTCATATATTTGTTATTTCAAATTACATATATATATATATATATGTGTATATATATATATATATATACATATATATATATATATATATATATGTCGTAGGCTAATTGAGAAATCCGGCTCTTTGCAAACAGCCTAGGCTCTTTGCAAAGAGCCGGGCTAATTGGAGAATCCATCTCCATTTTTCCAATTAGCCTGATATTTTTCAGGCTTATTGCAAAGAGCCTAGAAAGCGTTAGGCTAATTGAAAAATGACCACATATTATCCGATCAGGGTGATATTTTTAGATCACAGCCTATCAAAGCCAGAGAGCTTATGTTCCCGAAGATTCTGTATGTACGTGTGTACGTACGTACGTACGTATGTACGTAACGCGATAACTCTTGATACAAATATCCGATTTGCTTCAATTTTTTTTTCTTGGTTCATTCTGATAAGGTGCTTCCCTGATTAGTTTTTGGGGTTCATTGGTTAAGGATAAAGGGGGGCTAGTCCCCCCCCCCCTTTAATTTATATAAATGGGTTTTTCATGCAGAAATATTCGATTTGCTCCAAATTTGGTATACCGGTTTATTGTGTTAAGGAGCTTCCCTGATTAGATTTGAAAGCTCATTATTTAAGTATGAAGGGGGGAAAGGGGGGCTACCCCCCTTAATTTAGATAAATTGGTTTTTCATGATGAATTATTCGATTTGCTCCAAATTTGGTATACCGGTTTATTAAGTTAAGGAGCTGCCTTGATTAGATTTGGAGGTTCATTAGTTACATACAAAGGGAGGAAAGGGGGCTATCCCCCCCCCCCCGTAATTTACATAAATGGGCTTTTCATGCAGAAATATGCGATTTGCAATAAATTTGGTATACCGGTTAAGTATGTTAAGCAGCTTCCCTGATTACATTTGGAAGATCATTATTATGTATAAAGGGGGGAAAGTGGGGCAATTGCTTCTCCCCTTAATTTAGATAAATGTATTTTTCATGTAGAATTATTCGATTAGCTCAAATTTGGTATACTGGTTTATTATGTTAAGGAGATGGCTTGATTAGATTTGGAGGTTCATTAGAAAAGTATAAAGGGAGGTAGGGGGGCTACCCCCCTTAATTTAGGTAAATGGGTTTTCGATGCAAAATTATTTGATTTCTCCAAATTTCGTATACCTGTTTATAATGTTAAGGAGCTTCCCTGATTAGATTTGGAGGTTCATTAGTTAAGTATAAAGGGGGGAAAGGGGGGGCTAGACCCCCCCCACCTTAATTTAGATAAATATGTTTTTCCTGCAGATTTATTCTATCTGCTCCAAATTTCGTATACCGGTTTATTATGTTAAGGAGCTACCCTGATTAGATTTGGAGGTTCATTAGTTAAGTATAAAGGGAGAAAAGGTGGGCTAGACGCCCTCCCCCCTTAATTTAGATAAATGGGTTTTTCATGCAGAGTTATTCGATTTGCTCCAAATTTCGTATGCCGGTTTATTATATTAAGGAGCTGCCTTGATTAGATTTGGAGATTTATTGGTTAAGTATAAAGGAGGGAAAGTGGCTAGTGTCCCCTTAATTTAGATAAATGGGTTTTTCATACAGAATTATTCGATTTGCTTTAAATTTGATATACCAGTTTATTACGATATGGCTTCCTTCATTTGATTTGGAGGTTCATTGGTTAAGTATAAAAGGGGAGAAAGGGGGGCAATTGCCCCTCCCCTTAATTTAGATAAAAGGTTTTCATGCAGAATTATCCAATTTAGTTTAATTTATTTTCAACCGGATCGGAACTTGTAGATTTTGTCGTCAACCCAAAAACAGACCACAACCAGGTTTCGGATTGAGTTCAATTAGAACTTTCAGTTTCGGATCGGGTTGCCGGTGGACGGAGATTATTTTGTCTGGCTTGCATCGGGTTATAGTTCTTTGGAATATTTTTGTCGGTTAAGATTTGGTTCGGGACGGGTTTCAGGTTGACTTCGAATGGAATTTTTAGGTTCTGGTAGCGATGCGTGTCCACGGAAACTAATTTGTCTTGTTCGGATCCGGTTATGGATCTTTGGAATATTTTTGTCGGTTATCAGATTTGGTTCGGGATTTCGGTTTTTTTCAAATTTTTTCAAAAATTTCTAGCTTATTTCTAGCTCAGGTTCGGGTCGGGTTGCATGTAGATTGAAATTATTTTGTCTTGCTCGGATCGGGGTACGGTCTGTTGTAATTTATTTTTCGTGTTTGTGTAGGGTTGTGGGTTAATAAACCTAATAAAAAGAAAATTGCCCAGTTAAACTGAACGCATTGAGTTCACAGGCTATTCACACTAATTGTATTTTATACTCTTATTTCAAAGAATAATGCCCCTCGAAAAATAAATGAAGGGATTAGTCCTCGTTGGCCCCCTTTCTACTTAACCAAAGAACCTCCAAATCTAATCACGGAAGCTACTTAACATAATAAACTGGTATACCAAATTTGAAGCAAATCAGATAATTCTGCATGAAAAAACCATTTCACTAAATTAAAGGGGGGGGGGGGGGTATTAGCTCCCCCATTTCTCACTTTATGCTGAACCAATGAACTTTCAAATCTAATCAGAAAAGCTCCGTATTAGAATGAACCTAGAACAAAAATTAAACTAAATTAGATAATTCTGCATAAAAACCCATTTATCTAAATTAAGGGGAGGGGCAATTGCCCCCCTTCCCCCCTTTTATACTTAACCAATGAACCTCCAAAACAAATGAAGGAAGCCATATCGTAATAAACTGGTATATCAAATTTGAAGCAAATAGAATAATTCTCTATGAAAAGACCATTTATCTAAATTAAGGGGACAGTAGTCCCTGTCCCTCCTTTATACTTAACGAATAAATCTCCAAATCTAATCAAGGCAGCTCCTTAACATAATAAACCGGTATACGAAATTTGGAGCAAATCGAATAACTCTGCATGAAAAACCCATTTATCTAAATTAAGGGGGTGGGGTCTAGCCCCCTTTCTTCCCTTTATACTTAACTAATGAACCACCAAATCTAATCAGAGAAGCTCCTTAACATAATAAACCGGTATACGAAATTTGGAGCAAATCGAATAACTCTGCATGAAAACCCATTTATCTAAATTAAGTGGGGGGGGGGGGTGTTCTAGATCCCTTTCCTCCCTTTATACTTAACTAATGAGCCTCCAAATCCAATCAAGCCATCTCCTTAACATAATAAATCAGTATACCAAATTTGAGCTAATAGAATAATTCTACATGAAAAACGCATTTATCTAAATTAAGGGGAGAGGCAATTGCCCTCCTTTCCCCCCCTTTATACATAATAATGATCTTTCAAATGTAATCAGGGAAGCTGCTTAACATAATTAACCGGTTTACCAAATTTATAGCAAATCGCATATTTCTGCATGAAAAATCCATTTATATAAATTAAGGGGGAGGGGGACTAGCCCCCCTTTTCCCCCTTTATCCTTAGCCAATGAACCCCAAAAACTAATCAGGGAAGCACTTTATCAGAATGAACCTAGAAAAAAAAATTGAAGCAAATCGGATATTTCTATCAAGAGTTATCGCATTACGTACAGTCGTGGAAAAAAAAAAAGTAAACACCCCCTACTAACTCTTCAACAAATCATCGTTGAAGAAAGTTACTGGTACCGAACGATTGGAAATAAAGTCTACTTTTAAATGATGTATATAATTTTTTCTTAGGGGGTCATCTACATATTAAAATGAATCCAAACTTATTTTTTTTCAATGGCAATACCCAATTTTAACGAGATATTTCAAATCTTCGGTTCAAACTATGCCTAGACACCAAATTTCAAGTCATTCGAATGATAAGTTTTTGAATTATAACCATTCAAAATTTAGGGCTTCTTATGTTAAATTACATTTTCATATTTTTATTTATATCTCCCAAAATTATGCTCCTAATGTGCTATTTTTTTTTGTAGTAATAATACTAATATACCCAAACATAAATAAGTTGAATTTGCAATTTTTATAATTTTATGATATGAATTATGAATTATGAAATTAATATTCGAAAAAATTATGAATTGCAACCTACAATTTTTTTGATGAATTTAGATTTATTAAGTCTTGCTTTATGGAAATTCAAAAATTTCCCATTTTTCTGCCAAGTAGTTTTCAAATTATGCTTAAAAAACGGCAAAATGATGGTTTAAGGGGCCGTCTATGATGGAAGTGAGTAGACATTTTAAAATTTATTCTGCTGTACTGTAATCAAACAGTTTTCATTGACGCTTAAACGTGCCTTGATCAAGAAGGCGGCTGTCTTGGTTAACTATCCAGTACGGAACTTCAATTTGGATACAGCCCTTAAAATACGCTCGTTTTAAAATAATTAATTTCTCGGAAACTTATGGTACGAATTGCATAAAAATTCGTCTTTAGGCTAATTGAAGGGTGTTGAGTTCATTTATGCTGTCAGAATTGGGTACTGCTATTGAAAAAATAAAGTTATGGTTCGTTTTAATATGTAGATGGCCCCTTAAGTCAATTTTATATACATCATTTAAAAGTAGACTTTATTTCCAATCGTTCGGTACCAGTAACTTTCTTCTACGATAATTTGTTGAGGAGTTAGAAGGGGGTGTTTACTTTTTTTTTCCACGACTGTACATACGTACATACGTATGTACACACGTACATACAGAATCGGCGGGCACATAAGCTCTCAGGCTCTGATAGTTTGTGAGCTAAAAATATCAACCTTATCTAAAAATATCACCCGTCATTTTTCAATTAGCCTAACGCTTTCTAGGCTCTTTGCAATAAGTCTGAAAAATATCAGGCTAATTGGAAAAAGGGAGATGGATTCTTCAATTAGCCCAGCTCTTTGCAAAGAGACTAGGCTGTTTGCAAAGAGCCGAATTTCTCAATTAGCCTACGACCTATATATATATTAATATTTTTAATTAATGCCCGTTTTTCAGGCTCGTTTCTGCGGCTGGGGTTTGCTAGATGTTGTTGGGGATCTTACCACCAGAGCATTAATCCATAAACCGAATGGTTGGAGCTCCGGTTGGGTGTTTACTGGTGCCTCATGAAACATCTAGAACCTTCGAAAGGGTACGCCAATTACTTGCTAGACGCTGCCAGGTATATATTGATGTTGGTGGAGGAACATTAGAGCACTTTCTGTCATTCTTATGTCAATAAAGCATTTTCCTTTCTTCCGCATTTCTTATTTTTCGACAATACTTTTCATTTCCGATCCACATTTCTATACCAAAATTGCTTCTTTATCTGTACTTTACCTTCCCTTACAGTTTGGCTAATGAATTCGGGGACACCCTGTATAATCTTACAACGACTGTTTTTAGCTTAGAACCTCTTCTACGTAATTAGAATTGCAGTGTAAATAATTTCATTGAAATTTGTGCAATTGATATTGATTAAACTGCGTTACCTAAACTCTCATACAAAACGGCCGATCACAAAAGCTCCTTTTTCAAGTCGCTTGATAAATCATTAACCCATTTGTGCCTGATTTTTTGTTTACATAAATTTGTTTGTAAAATCACTTTAAAATCTCTCTATTCTAAAAAAAAGTAATTACCGCTGTCACCGCCGCCGCCGCCGCCGGTTTTGAATGTTTTGTGACCGGGGGTCTTTCTTCGTTAATATTGAGAAAAATAATGCATACAAAAATATGAAAATCAGTGGTTTTATACAGAAATGTGTGATAAACACGCTGATGCAGACAGTTTTCAAATCGAAGAATTATTTTAAGAGATATTTAATGCTAAAGTTGGACAAAATCGTTCCACTAAAAAAGTTTTATAGCAGCAAAAACTATACATGGCAGTGTAATCATTTTTAGATCATTTTATGCGTTAGAATTTGCCGGAGTGCAGATTGCATTAATTTTTTTTGTTTTGACTCATTTTTTCAGGTTTTATTTCTATTTTAAATTCAAATTTTCAGCATTTCTAGAGATATTTTTTACAGATTTCAGAAAATTGTACTAATTTAAACTGTTGCCAACTCTATAAAAAGCGCAAGCAATAATGTTTGCTTCAAATTAAAAATTTATTTACACGTGTCTATTATAAACATGAAAAAAACTTTCAAATTAGAATTAAATAATTATGTATAAAAAGCAGGAACTTATTAAAAATTACGTCATAAAAAGTATACACGGGAATTTTAAAAGAGAAAGGATATTGTAAAATAATAAATTCATTAACATGCGTTAGAAGTCTTAGGAGAAATTACGTCATATTTACGTCACATTATAGTTATTACATAAAATGAACACAAAATAATATTGCAAAAAAGTTTAAATTTAGAAATTGTGCTAGACATTTATTTGATATTTTGCGAGGATATTTTCAACTATTTTTGTTAGGAAAGCGCAAATAATATTTCATTGCTAACAAAAGTACTTTCACGCGATTATTTAAAAGAGAAAGAATAGCTTGGTAAAAATTACGTCAGATTAAAAACGATTAATTTAAAATGTCTCATTTAAAAGAACTTTCTTTTCGCTTTGAAAAAAAATACCAGGAGACAAAGACTCTGTTTACTTAATTCCTTTTATATTAGCTTATTTTGAAATGTTGTTACACGTGTCTACGTCATCAAGTTATTTTTATTTCGACGTTTTATTTGTATCTTTATTAATGTTGTACGAATTTATTTGTTCTTTCGTTATTTAAAATAAAAATTATGTCAATTTGTATAATTTAGCGAGTGGTTTGGCGATTTATATAATTTGGCGAAATTGGTCGACGGAATAATCAAGCAGTACCGCAGCGGATTTGGCGTTAAAATTCCCCAATCAAAGAGAAATGAATAGAAATTCGTTTATAGGGAGATCGCCACTGTTTTTTAAATTATAATTAAATCTTTCGAAATCTTTTTAAAGCCGATTAAATTAGCGTGCATTTAGAGCCTGCGGTGTCTGGACGGGGGTTGGCGAGCGTAGCTCGTAGGGGGCCGAGCCCCCTAGTGTTGCAAAATGAACTAGAAAAATACTAAAACAAATTACGCTAAAATTTTTTTGCATTTATTTGATAAAATGTAAACGTTCTAAGTATGGGAATATGCATAATATTTGTAATAATATAATCTGCATAATTATGTGTTTGGTCTAAATTTGTATAAAATAAGCTTTTAAATTGTTTATTATATTGGACATTCTCACAATCTTTTGACTTTTATGTCCCTGAATAATAATTTTTATTTTAGTACATGTTCTTGTGGCTTTTTTTTTTTTTCATATACTGGGAAACATCCCATTGCATTATTGCATAACAATATTAACGAGATAAATAAGTTGTGGGCGATGTTGGGGATCCAAATACCAGGAAAACTCCTATACCGTCACGTGTTCGTGATGCTGATTTTTAAGTTTGGAGCTGTCTGTATAAAATTGTTTCAATAAAAATAATTCGACGTATTTTTTTCCGAAATTGGAACTATTTTCTCTCTATTCTAAAAAAAAGTAACTACCGCCGCCGCCGCCGCCGCCGCCGCCTCCGGTTTTGAATTTTTTGTGACCGGAGGTCTTTCTTCGTTAATATTAAGAAAAATAATGCATACAAAAATATGAAAATTGGTAGTATTATACAGAAATGTTTGATAGACACGCTGATGCAGACAGTTTTCAGATCGAAGAATTATTTTAAGAGATATTTTCTCTCTATTCTAAAAAAAAGTAACTACCGCTGTCACCGCCGCCGCCGCCGCCGGTTTTGAATTTTTTGTGACCGGAGGTCTTTCTTCGTTAATATTAAGAAAAATAATGCATACAAAAATATGAAAATTGGTAGTATTATACAGAAATGTTTGATAGACACGCTGATGCAGACAGTTTTCAGATCGAAGAATTATTTTAAGAGATATTTAATGCTAAAGTTGGACAAAATCGTTCCACTAAAAAAGTTTTATAGGAGCAAAAACTGTTCATAGGAATTTAATCATTTTTAGATCATTTTATGCGTTAGAATTTGCCGGAGTGCAGATTGCATTAATTTTTTTATTTTGACTAATTTGTTGAGGTTTTATTTCTATTTTAAATTCAGATTTTCAGCATTTCTAGGGATATTTTTAACAGATTTTAGAAAGTGATATTAATTTAAACTGTTGCCAACTGTATAAACAGCGGAAGCAATAATGTTTGCTTCAAAAAAAAAAAAATATTTATACGTGTAAATAAATTAAAAATTTATTTACACGTGACTATTATAAACAGAAAAAAACATTTGGAATTGGAATTAAATAATTATGTACAAAAAGCAGGAACTTATTAAAAATTATGTCATAAAAACTATAATTACATGTGAATTTTAAGAGAGAAAGGAATTTGTAAAGCAATAAATTTATTAACATGCGTTAGAAGTCTTAAATAGGAGAAATTACGTCATATTTACGTCACATTACAGTTATTACATAAAATGAACACAAAATAATATTGCAAAACGGTTTAAATTTAGAAATTGCGCTAGACATTTATTTGATATTTTAAGAGGATACTTTTCAACTATTTTTGTTAGGAAAGCGCAAATAATATTTAATTTCTAACACAAGTATTTTCACGTGAATATTAAAAAGAGAAAGAATAGTTTGGTCAAAATTACGTCAGGTTAAAAACGATTAATTTAAAATGTCTCATTTAAAAGAACTTTCTTTTCACTTTGTTAAAAAATACCAGGAGACAAAGACTCTGTTTACTTAATTCCTTTTATATTAGCTTATTTTGAAATGATGTTACACGTGTCTACGTCATCAAGTTATTTTTATTTCGACGTTTTATTTGTATTTTTATTAATGTTGTACTAATTTATTTGTTTTTTCGTTATTTAAAATAAAAATTATGTCAATTTGTATAATTTGGCAAGTGGTTTGGCGATTTATATAATTTGGCGAAATTGGTCGACGGGATAATCAAGTAGAACCGCAATGGATTTGGCGTTGAAACTCCCCAATCAAAGAGAAATGAATAGAAATACGCTTATAGAGAGATCGCCACTGTTTTTTAAATTATAATTCAATCTTTCGAAATCTTTTTAATGCCGATCAAATTAGCGTGCATTTAGAGTCTACGGTGTCTGGACGGGGGTTGGCGAGCGTAGCTCGTAGGGGGCCGAGCCCCCTAGTTTTATATAAATAAGTAGCAAAAAATTAACCTGCACACATTTTTGCGGTTGTTATTATTTTATTAACTATGTCCTTGAGTTTTTGATTCCTTACCGTCCCTCTTGCTAAACTTATACAGAAAATCACTTCAGATGCAGATTTTTTTTTCAAGTTTTTTCTCATGCAGAAGTATGCTAGAGAAAGAATGTCTAAAATTCTTTGAGAGGAAATTTATTGCAGAATTTAAATCAGCATTTAAATATGAATTTCAAGCATCGTGGCTTTATTTGTATAGTTTTACCGTCACCAAGGTTTATTCCAGCACTTTTCGAGGTAAATTAATGTTTTTTTTTTTTTTTTTTTTTTTTTTAAATTTAATCCGATATAAATAACTGTTTCTAGAATTCAATGAACATTGTGGCTACCACTTAGTCTTAACATGATTTGCCTAAAATAGATGTTAATTTTCCTTACCGTTCCATCCTTACCGTCCCTTTTTTTCCCATTTCGTCGCTTTTTTCCTATACCGTCCCTTTTAGGTAGCTTTCATTACAAAAAGCTACCTATTGCAGCCGTTCGGAGGAAAGCGATTTCAAAAAATTTTGGTATATTTTCATCGATCATGACCCCCAGACCCCGAAACTACCCTCATTTCAAAATTGATATATATATATATATCCTTATTGCTTATATCATTGAATTCTGTGCCCTTGAAAATGTAATTCAATATATAAGCTATTCCATTATTTGTCGGTGTCCACTTTCTTATTTTTTATTCCATAATAATTCTTATAATAAAATATTTGGCACTCTTTTTTTATACTTACAGCTTTAATTCATAATATTACGGTTTTTGATGGTGGTAGGTTATGTTTAATTAATGGTTATATATATCCATACATATACGAGGGTTACTCTGAAATTATTGAGATACGCACAGACGAGAATTTACAAAATAAAAATAACGGTTTAATTTTAAAATACAAAGTATTTTAACACAGCAGACGGTTTTTACTGACTTACTTCAACTTGTTTCGCGTAGAATAAATTTTAAACAGAAAAGAAAATGGAGTTGACGCGAGCACTTTTTCGCGCTACGATTTTCTACGATTTTAAAGCAGGATTAAATCAAGAAGAATGCGTTCAACGGTTGAAATTAGCATTTGGGGATGAATCTCCAGCTCGTGCTACTGTATTCAGATGGTTTAAGGATTTTAGCAGAGGTCGCAATTTTCTTCAGGATGAAGAACACACAAGAAGGCCGCCGTCGGCAGTAATCCCGGATAATGTACCTGCCATACGAAAAATGTTAATGGATGATAATCGCTGTACCTATCAAATGATACAAAAGGAACTTAACATTGGATCCGCAGCCATACACAAAATTATTCATGAAGAATTGCATATGAAAAAAGTAGTTTGCCTTTGGGTTCCCCATAATCTAACTGAGCACCAAAAAGAGGAGCGTGTCAGAATCAGTAAAGAAACTCTTAAACTGCTAAATGATAGTGGCCACCGCATCATTTCTAAAATTGTAACGGGTGATGAAACGTACATACCGTTTTTTGACGTTCCAACACGTCAAGAAAGCAAAGTATGATTCTTTGAAGATGAATGCACGCCCACAATGGTGGAAAGACAACACGCACTGAAAAAAGGGATGTATGCCCTTTTCCCTTCAGAAGTACCGGATTGGTCAAAGTCATCAAGTTGGAAGGACAGAAGACAGTAACAGCAAACTGGTACCCCACTAAATGTCTTCCAGAAATTCTACAAGAAGTGAATGTTAGGGGACTAATGCTTCACCATAACAATGCATTTTCACATACAGCCGGATTAACAGTTCAGTTTCTTAAACAAAAACTAATTAAAGTGATAGAACATCCACCGTATTTACCTGATCTAGCTATGTGTGACTTTTAATTATTCTTTAATCTAAAAATGAACTTACGTGGACGTCGTTTTCATTCAGAAGAAGATATTGATGTGGCTATAAATGCATTTTTTCATCTATTCCAAGAAATGAATGGCTTGAGGCATTTAATCTGTGAAAATTCGTCTACAAAAGCGCATTGATGCTGGAGAATACTACACTGTAAACTGAAATGTCTGAAATTCAGACACTTAAGTGTCTGAAACGTAGTGTTCAATTTTCAGACGTTTTAAAATGTCTGAAAATTTTCAGACACTTCTTACGTCTGAATTTCAAACACATAAGTGACTGAAACTGGAGTGTTCGATTTTCAGACGTTTCAAAGTGTCTTAAAATTTTTAGACACTTCTTGCGTCTGAATTTCAGACATTTCAAGTGTCTTAATTGCAGCCATCTTTGAGCCCTTTTTTTTTGCCAATATGAAGCCATCTTTGACCACTTTTCTTTCTAAGTCATATACGCAGCCATATTTGACCACATTGAATCATTTTTTATAAATAAGAATAATTTGTTACCATAAAGCAGAGCTAATTGCAGCGTGGTAAAACTAGGATGCTTCTCTGCCCCCTGATTTTAGGGTACCCCAAATTGGGTACAAAATTTTTATAAAGCTGATATTTTATATCAGTTTTGACTTTATTATGATCGTAATCAGTATTTTGTAGTTTTAGAATAGGATAATATATATAAATATATTCACCTAAATATGTATTTATGCGATTTCATATATGCCCTACGGTATCAAAAATGTTTATTAAATTAATTCCAGTCCAAAGACCTAGTATTTATTCGCCCCCCCCCCTCCCCACCACCACCACCGCCACCTTCATATATTGCTACAAAAAAAAAAAAAAAAAAAAAATAAGACTGCTCGATGCCATCAAATACATATTTGGATAAATATATCCTTTTCTTTAACCTAATCATATTCTAAAAGTATTAAACTATATATCTAAAACTCTAATATTTATTAAAATAAGTATAAGATCAAAACAAATTTAAAATATCAGCTTTATGGAAATTTCATACCAAATTTGTGGGCCCGTAAAGCTAACGTCCCATAGAAAAAGCCCAGTTTGTCCATGCTGCAATCAGCTCTGCTTTATGGTAACAAATTATTCCCATTTATAAAAAATGATTCACTTCTTCGGAAAGAATTCCATCCCTGCTTTGTTGCACAATTTTTTTCTATTTAAATTAGATATTCCCAGTCAATTAGTTTAAGCATTTTTTGGATTTTTATTTCTGTGTTAAATAAAATCTAGCACTAGATTTCACAAAATTATCAGCATATGAGATCCGAACATTAAAAAAAATTTGAGCACAAAACACTTACTTTTCTTTATCCCCTTCGTTTTTATTATTATACTATTTTATCATTACCAAGAAATGCTTAAACATTTGACAACCGCACATCGGCGCCTGAGACGAGCAGTAGTTATAAGATTCTGGATGGACTTCATGCTTATTTGGCTCTTTTCAAACGATAAATAATATAGTAAATATCTATGGACACAGAAATCCTTCATTATGATTTGAGTACCCTTCATTTCTGCTCCCCACGTTGCTTGCGATCACACAAGCAGTATCAGTCGCAAAAGCGATTTCTTATCCACATGATTGGAACAGTCGTCGAAAAAAAAAATAAACACCTCCTACTAACTCTGCAACTAGAAGACAACAATAATAGAAGAAAGTTACTGGTACCAATCGTCTGGAAATAAAGTCTACTTTTAAATAATGTATTTAAAATTTGCATAGGGGCCATCTACAAATCAAAATTAGACCAAACTTTGTTGTTTTTTTTCCAATGGATGCACCCAATTTTGACACTATATTTTAAATCTTCGGTTCAAACTATGCCTAGAAACGAAATTTCTAGTCATTTGAATGATAAGTTTTTTAATTATAAGCATTCAAAATTTAGAGCTTCTAATGTTAAATTGCATTTTCATATTTTTATTAATATCTCCTGAAATTATAATCCTAATATGATAATTTTGTATGTGGTTATAATACTAAAAAACCTAAACATATATAAAAACATTGAATTCGTAAAATTGCATACCAAATTTGGGGCCACAAAAATCGATGGGAAGGTGAGGGGGCAGGGCCGCGGATTAGTTTCCATGTTTTAATCAGGTCCTGCTTCTAGAAGAAACACTACCCCGCTTTATATTTTTCTAAATAGAGCTGTCCGCTATTCGGGAGTGACCGGTTATAGAAGTTTTACTGTATGCTTCAGTAATAACGGACATTCTCGAATAGCAGACACCTATATAGCGATCACTTTTTTCAATCCACAACATTTGTGGATTGAAAAGCAGATTAATAATATATTGAAGCATATTTTGTGTAATTTGTACTCGGTATGCTGGATATTTGTACACTCTGGACTTTTTTTACATATGAAAATAAAACCTCTAAATAGCGGGCAAATTCTACGGTCCTAGGGTGTCTGCTATTGAGAGGTTTTATTTAGTATATACAGTTATAAATATATTCTAAAAAAGTTAGAAGTTTTTTTTTTTTTTTTTTTTTTTTTTTTTTTTTTTTTTTTTGACAGTATAGGAAATGTGGTTCTAATAACTTTCAGTACCAGCGGCTTACATTCATTACCCCCCCCCCCCTTCCCCCTACTACATATACAGCAACAAAAATTTAAACACATTGATGACTTAATATATATATATATATATATATATATATATATGAACATGTAAATATATGTTTGGATAAATATATCCTTTGTCATTAACTTCATCCTAATCTAAAAGTATGCAATATGATGTATAATAAGTACAATAAATTGCTTTGCGCAAATGGATGCATTCTCCGATGATAATAAAAAATAATCCTATAAAAAATCAGAATAATTTTGACGTTGAAAGTTGTCAGAAAATTTCTGTCTTAAAATTTAAATATGTTATACAGATGAAACACAGGAAATACATATAAATGTAGTTATTTTACTTTGAACAAGTTTCCATAGTCTAAAAAAAATTCTTTCATCGTGCAATTAAATACTGTAGAAATTTCGAACTTTTTAATAAAGCGTTACAAAGGAACAATTTAAAATGTATTTATAAAACATTAAAAATTTCACGATAACTCCGATTCTGATGCTTTTATAATTATTTTTCAAGTTTTATGCCCACCACTTGAAGCAAAAATGTTCATAGCATTTCCTATACATAAATTTAATTTTGTTACATGAAAACATTAATTTCGAAAATGTAAAAGAATTAAATGATCTGTCATTAAACATAAAAATTCATATACGAAATCATGTTAATATTATCTGTAACTAGAAATTACAACGGAAGGGTTTATTAATAACAATATCATTTAATAACTTGATCTTTTTAATTATATTTTGCCATGTAGGCAATTTCTTTTACATATAGCATATGGTAATCACCAGAGCTACTAAGCTATCTTTAAAAAGTTAAACATATATATATTTTTAATAACATGCAAGAGAAATAAATCTAATTTCAAAACTTATTTTGCATTAAAAATATATATTTAATTGTTATTTCTGTATCTTTTATAAAAATGAACAAACGTTGAAAAAAAATCCCCCCAATTTTATGTGAAAAATGCAGTAAAATATGAAAATAAAGTCTTTTTTCCGTTCTAAATCTGTAATTTCTTTTTAACAATCAATAAATCAATATTAAGAAATTTTTCAATATCTGAAGTTGTACAAAACTTAAATATAATTTTAAGCAATTAAACAAAGTAAATAATGATTTATTTCCTTACTTATTTTATTGTAAATCATTATATAGCTATTATAGAAAAATATTTTAAATAAAATTAATTATTAAAAAAATGGCATTATATTAAATGGCTAATATTTACTGACATTTTTATAGTCAGATTAATAGCTTGTATCCACAATAAAAACTATATAGTGCTGCAACTGCTTTTTCTTTTTTCTTTTTTTGGACAAAAATATAATACTAAAAATGTTGACAAATTTGGGTGTCAATGTACACAAGCAATAACTTTTAATGCTTAAGCAATGATTTAAGCAATGATGATATTATTTTATATGAAAAACATTTATTTATAAATCGAATATTTTAAGAATTATCAAGCAAGTTAGTTAATTAATCCTGAAAATGAAATAAATTTAGTCGAAAATAATAAAAAACACTGTAATACTGAAAAATATTTATTCTATATAGAAAGATACAAATATGATAAACACATGTATTCTTTAAAAAGTGATTTAAATAATTAATATTACATAATTAATATTGTTCAAGGAAAATTTCTATTTCCAAATAAAAATTATATTTTTGTAAATAATCACATTCTTACCTTTTTAGCATTTCCTTAAATGTAATAAAGTAAATCCATGTAATATAAACAGAAACACAAAAACATGGACACTTTCTTCTTACATATTTCACTAAATATTCAGATGAATGCTGATAATTGAAAAACATAACGAAGACATTTTTTTTTCATTATTCAACATATTTTTTTCATAATGATATAATTTAATATAATGCAGAATTTAATTCAATTCGCTTTTTCGAATCACATTTCACTCGCACTTTCTTATTCTCCAATCTCTCAAGTACAATTATTGAAATTCCAAAAATGCACTTTATAAGCTGTGTATTAGTAAGCTGCATATACATTTATGTGGATGGCACAATTACTCAACGTATCATTTTTATAATAATCGCATATATTATTCCATAAATGAATTATTCCAAAAAACTGTTCCAGCTATGTATATGTCACAGTCACAGAATATAAATAATGTTACACATAAAAAAATTGCGGGCAACTTTGTTAAACAGGGAACTACCTCATTGAAAGCATCGAAAGAACCGTTTTAATGCGCCAGTTGCCAACGGTCGAATTTGAACAAAGAGAAATAGGCGAAATCAGCATTTTAATTACCACTGCAGTCGCTGATCTCAGCCTACTGTTTATAAACCGTTATAAAGTGCTTGATGAGCTCATTTGAACTTTTTATCAGCGAGAAATAAATCATTGAATAAGAAGAAATAAGAAAAGTTTTATTTTCTTTATTAGGTGTTTTTCTTAATGTGTTACATTTATTTGAGTATAGTTTTTGCAGTTTTTTTATTTTTAGACATATAGAAAACATACTTTAAATAAAGGTTTTATTGTAAAACTAGAAAATAACATATCGAATTTTCGATGGCCATGAAGAGAGCAATTGTCCATCCCTGAAATTTAATTAATTATATTTTCTATACGTTTGATTATTTAAAAAATACTTTTTTCTCTTCCAAATAGCAATATATTAATTAAACGCTAAGAGAAAATGCTGCTAAGAATTTTTCTCCAGAGGAACCCCCCCCCCCCATTAACTTCTCGTAGAAGACGATTTTAATTCTGTTCTTTCTGTTAGTGTTCATATATATCAAATTTATCTTAAATGAGGAGGGGCAGTTCAAAAAAAAAAAAAAAAAAAAGACAGAGAGAGGAGAGAGAAAAAGAAATCAGTTCTCCATTGTGAAAAATATCGTTAGAAACTTATTTTTAAACGATTAATATTTCTTAATTTTTAAATTTCTTAAAAATTGTCTTACACGAGGAGTTCTGGCATAAATTCTTAGTTTAGCCTACTTCATGTTTATATTCTGCATTTTACAAAAGCGGACTGGGCTGTGGACCTCAGGCATATACAGTGAAATCTCTCTGTGCGACCACCTCCATTAAGCGACCACCTCTCTGAACGACCATTTTTTCATGGAACGAAATTTATTCCCATAGGCTCAATACTAATTTTACCTCCATTCAGAGACCATCCCAGTTGAACTCCCTCCATGAGCGACCCATTTCTTTGAAGAAAATGAAACAAATCCCGTTTCTTCCTGGTCGCTTGAAGAAGATTTTATTAGAAAAATAGTTCTGGAGTGCGCATTATTCATTAAACTTCTAAACTAAGTATAGATTTTTTTTTTTAAATTCCGGTAACTTTTAAATATTTAAACCCCTTTGTGCCTTTTTAGGTAATAAATTGAACTCTGATGACAAATTAAGAATGACGGTCGATAAACTCCCCTGCCCTATTTTGTCGGGAAACTCTCAAAGAAATACATAATTTAATCAAATCGTCTTTATTTGTTCCCGTCAAAAAAAAAAAAAAAAAAAAAAAAAAAAACCGCATTTATTGACTGGATTTTGAAAAGACTTGGAAACAAAAGTTATAAAATATAAAACCGTAAAATCAAAGCAAACGTCAATGTATTCATTTTTTAAACTCTGCAGTAATTAATTTATATAATTAACTTTTGTTTTGATACTTAAATTTTTATAGTTTCTTTTACTAACGTGAAAAATAAATTTTAGTAACATTAATTGTAACCTTTTTTCAAAAATTAAAATCTAGATTTAAACATGACCTCCATTAAGAGACCACCTCTCGGAGCGATCACTTTTCATTGGTCGCTTTAGGGAGGTTTTACTGTATGTTCTAAAATCTTGCTCCTCAGTACGTTTCTTTCTCCATCTACTCATAACTCTTAGTATTTAGGTGAGCGATTCTCCCAGTATACGATCATGATAACAAGTAATTTTTGGAAAACTTTATATTTTGTGAAAAGCAATTATTTAATTATTTATTGCGCCAAAAATAACTTAGCTCCAAACCTTAGTAAGCGAACTTTTCTAATTTTCTCAGATATCCCATGATTTCTTCATTTATAAATAAATACTAAATTAAATGGATGAAAGAGTATTTTAAATATCTTTCATCCATTCGGAAATATTTTCTGATAGCGCTGATATACATATTGTAATACAATTATACGTACAGTCATCACTCATATGATACATTTGTATCGCATTCAGACACTTAAGTGTCTGAATTTCTAAATGTCTTAATTTCAGACATGCCACTATTATTCAGACATTTTTCTCCGTTCATTTATAACATGATCATAGTAAGACACTTATGTGTCTTAAATTTAGACATCTATGATGTCTGAAATTTCACATTTAGACACTTAAATGTCTGAATTACTTTTTCAGTCACATATGTGTCTGAATTTAAGACGCCTCCATTTGCAGTGTACATTGAACACACATAAAATTTTGTAAGTATAACTTTAAAAACCTAGTTGTATCTCAAAAATTTCAGTGACCCTCGTATATATATCTGACTTTTGTCACACTGTAACTCTCGTATTTATGAACCGATTTCGATGTAATTCGGTGAGTACATAGTACATATCAATGTCTCGATCGAGTTCGTTGGCCAGCTTCATCCGCCGTTTTGATTCAAAATGGCGGCCATTTTAAATTTGTAAAAAAAATTAAATTTTGAAATGTGGTACCAAAAAATTGAAAATAGAAAAGTATTTTTTTCTTATGTATTTGACCTTTATACAAAGATTCCGGAGCAGTTTTTGTTTCGTCTATATCTTAAAAAATGGCTGAGTTATAGCATTTTGAATTTCTAGCGTGGCTGACATTTTGAAACGCCCTTAATTTTGTCACGCGATAAAAGGCGTATTTATGAACCGATTTCGATGTAATTCGGTGTGTACATAGTACATACCAATGTCTCGACCGAGTTCGTTTTCCAGCTTCATCCGCCATCTTGTTTCAAAATGGCGGCCATGTAAAAAATTTAAAAAAATTAAAAAATTTAAAATTTAAAATGAGCTACCAAAAAATTGGAAAATGAAAAAGATTTTTTTCGTATGCGTTTGACCTTAATACAAAAATTCCTGAACAGTTTTTGTTTCGTCTATATCTAAAAAAATGGCTGAGTTATAGCATTTTGAATTTCTATTGTGGCTGACATTTTAAAACGACCTGATTTTTGTCACGCAATAACAGGCGTATTGATGAACCGATTTGGATGTAACTTGGTCTGTACATAGTACATACCAATGTCTCGACCGAGTTCGTTGGCCAGCTTCATTCGCCATCTTGTTTCAAAAGGGTTGCCATTAAAAAAAGTTAAATATAAAATGAGGTATTAAAAAATTGGAAAATGAAAAAGATTTTTTTATGTGTTTGGCCTTGATACAAAGATTCCGGAGCAGTTTTTGTTTCTGAAATTTTTTTCTTTTGTTTATAGCTTAAAAAATGGTTGAATTATAGCACTTTGAATTTCTAGCATGGCTAACATTTTGAAACGATCTTGTATTTGTCACGCAATAACACACATATTCGCCTATTTCGATGTAAGAAGGCATGTGGATAGTATACATCAATATCTCGACCAAGTTCGCTGGCCAGATTCATCAGCCATCTTGTTTCAAAAAGGCGGCAATTAAATTAAAAAAAAATTATATTTAAAGTGAGTTGCAAAAAAATTAGAAATTGAAAAAGGTTTCTTTCTTAGGTATTTGACCTTGATATAAGGATTCAGAAGCATTTTTTGTTTGTCTTTATCTTAAAAAATGGCTCAGATATAGCAGTTTCAATTTCTCATGTGGGTGACATTTTGAAAAATATAATTTTTGGCCTCCGACAGCACTCGTATATATCAACCGATTCCGATGTGAGTGAGCATGTACACAGCAATTTCTAAGGTCTCGACCAAGTTCACTGGTTAGCCTCATCCACCATGTTGTCTTAAAATGGCAGGCACTTTAAGAAATCGCCGAATGTAGCAGCCAAATATAAGTTATTTTAAAGAAAAGCAGCTTGGATAACGCTGACTAATTTCGCGAAATTCTCATTCATTATGTTGGTAAAAATTAGTATTGAATCTCCTATATTCGGTTTCCACTAAATTGAGCTTCGTGTGTTTGAATAATATAAATTGGCTTTTTTAAAATAAGGAATATGAAAGCTACCTCTTCCTCCCGGCACTGGCCGGAAGGACTTTTTTTTTACCTTACCGTCCCTTCTTTAACAAACCTTTAAGACAATGTTATACCAAAAAATTATACTAAAATTACGCACCATTATTATTTCTTATTTGAATGTCCTGTGGGTACTACGCAAATTCATTGTATGTAAAAATTTAGAAGAAAATAAAAAGTTTTAGTGGTAAAGTGGTAAGGAAAATTAAACTCGCAAGTTTAACATAAACCTCAGTTAAATAAAAACGTTTTCTCTGCTGACCATTTTTTCATTATTTTGAATCATTAAGGCATTCGTCTATCGGATTAAAATGTTATTTTAGCAAGTTTATTTTCACCAGATTATTATTCCCGAAAGTCAAAAGATTGTGAGAATGCCCCATATACTGCAACTGGTATTTTTATGAACTATTAAAAAAATATATTTATCTCTTTATAGAGACTAGTAACATTATATGTATTAGTAATAATAAACGGTGATTAATCGTATTTGAGTCTTAAAAACAATTTGTTTCATAATCATCTTGATCAGGACATGCTGCTTAAAGTTTTATCGAGTAATTTAACTTGTATAATGGTGTAATTTAAACTTATATAACTGATGTAGCACACATTAGAGTAACGTGACACCAGTTATATTATAAATTACTCCATAAAATGGAGTTAGCAAGGCTGCCACCAATTTTACGGAGTAACATTACATAATTTTTTTACAGTGTATGATGAAAGATTAATTCTGTGCGTGTGAAATTTAATAGTAAAAGTTAAATAGTAAAAATTATTCTAAACTAATAAAAAATGTGCAACGTTTATAAAATATGTTGACCGATTTTGCTATGTGTAACTACAAATCAGTTTAATGCAAGGTATAAAACATAAAACTACGGAATAATGAACAGAGAACAAAGCCATAAACTTTTACACTGTACATTATTTACAAAATATTGACACTTACTATATAACCTGAATATAGTATGCAGTGAATTCAATATGAATACTACCAGTGCGCACTGTTTAAATAATAAGATCCCAAAAGCTCCCAAAAATAAGATATAAAGAAAAAACCGATATTGTGAAATGTTTAAATGGATAACTGCAAAGATTAAAGGTTTTAGTTAATCGAAGCACTCAAGTGTCAAATTAAAATTTGGGGAAAATTTATTGGATTTTTTTTTAATATGAATAGCTTTATAAAGGCTGTTTATTTTTCCTTTATCAATATTATATTATATTAGTATTCAAAAAATATTTTATGCCAAACGTTGTTATATATTGTTTTTGCATAAATCTAACATGTTGTGCACCATTACCTTTTCTTCATTTTTTTTTTTTTATTTGCTACATATATTAAATAGCAACTTATACAAATGGGAATTTTGTATATTTCTAGATGATTGTATTCAATTTTTACTTAATTATTTTTGCTTTAAATATAAAGAACTTTCTATATTGTTTTGTTTCCTAAAATGTAATAAATCAAACTCATAACTGAGTAATTGAAATATTGTTCGTAATTTTTTTAGATGTGATTATTTATTTAAATACATTCAATAACATACAAAAAAATAATATAGGAAATAAATTTTAATTAATTTACTCTAAGAATTCTTTTGCATTAACTAGTAAAATAATAAAATATCTTGTAGTAAAAGATAAATTAATAATATGTGCGTTGATAGATTGTGCTGATATGTAATAATATAGGCAGCGTTGTTTATGTTTGGGTGCAAATAAATTCTTTTCTGTGTTAGTTTTATAATTTTTCAAACATTGTAAATTTTATAAACGACAGAGAGTAAGTTGCGGTTGTTGGAAAAACACCGTTGCTAAAACATTTCAGACATACCGATTGTAAAAGATACTTCAATCCAAATGTAGGTTTATTACTTTAAAAAGATCAGCATTAAAAAAAAATGCAAAGTAATGTACGCGTAATGTATTCAAATTCTCAGTAAAATATTTTTTTAAATCCAAATATGCATATATATATATATATATATATATATACATAATTTGACAAAAAAATTATTTTGACACACACACACATATATACAGTGTGTCCATGTATAACCTGACCTGCCTTTATTTTCGCAGCCGTTGATCCTAGATCCATTCTTCCAATTACAAAAATGGTTTAAATAAGACAAAAAATTATTTTTAAAGTGATTTGGGTCAAGAAAAACATTTATTAGAAAATTACGAAATTTAAATTTTTATACGGGCCCCCTGTCATATAAGTGATATTTAGTAAAAATTTACTGTGACACTAACAAGTAAGACAAAAAAAGACCCATTCATCTAACATTAAATTGACCGAGTTATGAAATTTTTAAATGCATGACTTATGTGATTACTTAATGTATGACTGTTTTTGCATATCAAAACAGATAATTTCGGCAATGCTTTCAGGGATCGTATATAAAGTACTTAAACTTAATTCAAGGTATCTGCTCTTTGAAAGAAATTGTACAACTATTACGATTGGGTTAACTTTTATTAATTAAGTTTCAGATACGTTAAAGTAATTGTATTTTAACATATGTTTTATTATGCAATGATTTGAAAATATTATTTCTATTAACAAAAATTATATTATTTTCATAATGTTCTATTTAACTTGCAACGATCGTCTTTCCAGTTTAAAATTTATACTCGAACTTTAACTCACTTTCAAATGTCCGATCGAAGTTAAATTTTACATACTTACTTAAATTCGATGACAATGTAATATTATTATGATTTTTGACACTTACCATCTTAAACATACTTAGATTATAACACACACACACACACACAAAAATCGGATAGATTACTGTCAACAAGTTTAAGAAAGAGTTTTAGATTAGATAACATAAACATGCGATGGCTGTGTTTTTTAACTTATATAATTACGTTTTATGTATTTTTTAACGCTGAATAAAAAAATTACCTTCACTTTTAACCATCATGTCAGGATTTTTCGTAAATCGTAAATTTAAAGTTTAAAAAATAGCGAAAAATCTGCTTCTATAAAATAGATGTAAGACATTTTTATTCAGTTTAACTTTATTTAATTCAATAATTTATTGAATTTTTTGGCTTATATTGGGTTTCTTACAGTTAAACAGCTCAGGGGTCCAATGAAGTTGGGAGGGGAGAGGGGGATCAATTTTAAGTTTGAGCATTTTAACTTTGAAATTTGCGATTTGAAAAAAATCCTGACGTGATGGATTAAATTGAAGGTTATTTTCGGATTCAGCGCTAAAAATACATAAGAATCAATCTTCAAAAGATAAAAAACATGGCACAACCTAAAATTTGAAAGACAGTGCTATCTAACAGCATTTTAAAATATGTATCATTTTGTAAAGAATTGAAGCTGTTGTTTTTCATCCTTTTATTTAACAAAAATTCTGTTATTTTTATCCTCTTATATGTTCAGTACAAATTGTATATTTTGCAGTAATGTGTTAGAATGAATAAATATTTCAAATTTATATTGCAATGTTAATTTTACTCTCAACTATTTTTTTAATATATCTGACGAAATTATATTTCCACTAAATTTGTGAATGACCCCTAATTTTCAGCAAAAAATATGCTCCAGCTTTAAACAGCTATTACTCGGTCAATTTTAATCGTAGAATAACGGGACTTTTTTGTGTTACTTGTCACTGTAATAGGAAAATTTTACTAAATATAACTTATAGAACCGTGAGACTGTATAAAAATTTAGAGTCTGTAATTCTTCACTAAATTTATTCCCTCTTCAAACTTTTTCTCTTAACTCTGCACCTAGTTTTGATCACTTTTGTAATTAGAAATATGCATCTAGGACCAACGGTTGCGCAAATAAAAGTCGGTCAGGTTATACGTGGACACCCTGCATATATATATATATATATATATATATATATTATACGGACATACACATACATATATTATATATATATATATTGTAATAATATCATAATGATTTTTTAAATTTTTTATTTAAAAAGATATATTTAATATATCTCTTCATATAGCAGAAAGAAATGTTAATTATAAAAAACAAGAAGTTTAAGAACCCCGATTATAAATAGAGAATGAAAAAAAATTCCAGAAAATGTACCAATAGATTGTCAGTCGATTATCACATCCAGATTTTGTTGATGCTGCAATGGAAGGAAATACATACATACATATATATATATATATATATATATATATAATTTCTGTGTTAACTTAATTGTTTTATTCACCTTAATCTGATCATGCTTGGATACCATGTGCAGGAGGATATTTTGAAAATCAACTGGGTTTTTATTCAGTATGTGGTGTAATATTTCTATTTTGTATGCTATAAATTAAATATTTAAAGGGTTGTATTGTTTTTTCCATTTCATGCCATTTGATAATGTTCTGTTTTCATCTTGAAACTATTCTTTTGATCATATTGGTTGTTTGGGTACAGGAGAAAAAAAAATTTCAGCTTTTAGCTTTTTTCTCACCGAAAACAACCAATTTGCTTATAAACATTGAATTCTGTACTCTTGAAAACGTAATTCAATATATAAGTTTTTCAATTTTTTTTCGGTATCCATATTCTTCTTTTTTTCTTCCATATTAATTCTTGTAATTATGTATTACTTTATTTTATACATACAGTTCTATATTATAGGTTTGTGGTACCCATTTTTATTGTCATTTCACAATATTGCGGTTTTTGATGATGGTCGGTAATGTTTAATTAATGGTTATATATATATATATATATTCTATATATTAAATTAAAATGTACTTACTTTCTTAAACCAATCTGACACATAAAAGAAATCTGCGAACAAACCCGTTTTCTCGTTTTCTAATAATATATCCCGATGAATGGAATTAAGTGGTATGACAATTTTAAATTGGTTACGCATGAAAAAAAAAAAACAAAACTTATAAATATATATAAATTCTACAAATTTAAATCATTTTTTAAAAATTGTCTTGAATTATTGCTAATGTTTTAGCATAATTTAACACATCAATAATTTGATTCAAACTGTGAACATAACAAATGCACTGTGAAATATTTAAATGTTTTCAATATTGAAAAACATAAATTTCTAAGACAGAATATTGTATATAAAAATACATGATTATTTAAAACAAAGATGACTTACCGACACGCATAATGAAGTCTTAGATAATTCGTGATTATATAAAATGAATGAAATACACATAAGTAAGAGATAAATACATATTTGGCCGAATAAAACACAATAAATGCACTGAACGACATGGCATATTTCAACTTAATTCTAAGTGAAAGAACAGAGATGCACGATCCTTTTAATAGAAGCCTTCTAATGCAGCTTAAACTGTCTGTGTTAAGCGGATTTAGAAATTACCGGAACTTAAATTTAGAAGCGAAGGCACCGAGTTTCTTATTTAAATATTATACGAATATTTCACCTGAACACATACATACGAGATGAATTGAAAACTCATTTTATTCTGTGAAAACTTGGGAATACAGAAATTTGACATCTCTTGCATAACGATGCACTAATGCCGATGATGGAACATACTTAACTTAATTTTCTTAAAATAAATTATACATTTCTTGCATGAGTTAGTTTTACTAGTAAATGTGCATCTACCTGCCTTATAATTCACATGTCTACACGCGATTAGTGTCGTATTTAAGTCGGTGATTATGATATCAAAAAACTTACATTTCAAACCGTCTAATAAAGGGTGTTTTTTTAAAGAAATATACAAATTTAAAACGAAATAAAACATATATTAGAGAAGAGGAATTCTGCTTTTTCAGAATTTAGTGTCGCCCTCGATGGAAAAAAAAAATATATATATGTATATAAATATAGATACGGTAGAATCCCGAACTTATACCTTTGGAATGAATCATTTTCTTCTGGTGGACTGATGGCTTCTATTATTATGAAACAGTCATTATAAATGAGGTGTTAGGTGAAGATGAAAGTGCAGCCGTAAAAAGTTAGATCTCTGATTTTTCTGGTTAAAATAGGGAAAAAATGGCAAAAAAAAAGGGCCATTTTCTTTGTATTTAAATTTTTTATTATTTATTATGTAATTTTATTACATAATTTATATTTTCAAAGTTTAAATTTAATTTTGTATATATATATATATATATATGTTTTTGTGTTTAAAAATTATTTCGGGCATATGGGCTCCGCGGCTGGCTTGAATGAAGCGCAATCTGGAAGTCCAGTTTTCGACCACTTTATCAAGTAGCTGGGGCCGTATATCAGCAATAACCAACACGTCTTATAGCAAGCACTCTTGTAAGACGTATTGCAATAAAACGAGGAATGTTGATTTTCAAGTAGTCCAACGTCTTTGGTTTATCAGTGTAGATCAGCGACTTCCCACAGAAAATTATCCATTGGTGTGAGATCACATGATCGTGTAGGTCATTTCACAGGTCCATTACGCGAAATTCTCCCGCAATAAACTAATGGTGTTTTGCACATTTTGAGCGTGTTGTTCTGGCGTAAGCCTATTCATGGGGAAATTGCAAAAGAGACTGAGCACTAGTCATGTGCCAGCTGTCGAATTGATTGTGAATAGAAACAGTGTTGCCAATTTTAGAAACACACCTAAAACAAAAAACATCCTTTACAATTATTTTTACATATAAGACATTTCATATTAAATCGAGACTTACACTTCTTAAATGAGCGTGTTCTCACTATCTGTTTTCGAGACAGGGTCGACAAATTCCGAATTTCGCCAATAAGGGGCGCTGCCATTGGTTGTATTAGGTCAGACGTAGTCACTTTACTATGTCGTTGCGGAGCTTGCATAGCTTTAGCTTTCTCTGTTCGCAAGTATTTTAAGCATTAAAAATAAATCTAACTGTAATAGAATATTAGATGTAAATTTCCAACTTGGCGAAAAATGTCCGGACCAGGATTCGAACCCGGGACCTCCTGGCTGAAGCCGCCAGTGCTCTGCCATCTGAGCTATCCCGGACGATTCTGGTCGAACTTTTTCATCCAGCTAACCTTGATGATTACAGCATCTGGTCTGAAACCTGGTTCAGCTCAACAGAATAAATCTCAGGTAATGGAACTCCAGAAATCGCTGGATACGAAATTACACTAGATTAATTTTAACACTATTATTCTAATTGGTAAACAAATCATATTAGATGTAAATTTCCAACTGGGCGAAAAATGTCCGGACCCGGACGTTCGAATTCTGGTCCGGACATTTTTCGCCCAGTTGGAAATTTAGATCTAATATGATTTGTTTACCAATTAGAATAATTGTGTTAAAATTAATCTAGTGTAATAGAATATGTTTGTCATGAAATTATGACAGTTTTTAGAAAATACAGAATAATTTTTTTTTTCAAAATATTAATCGAAGTTTATTTATTTTCTTTGATGACCGCATTTATCAGTCGAAATTTTTTAGTTTAGCCCCAAAATATTATTCAATCGAAGTATAATTTTCCTTTGAGACCAATTCTAAAACTTTAGTGTGATTTTACTTACATTTACATTCTTAATCCTTCTAAAGCTATTAAACTAAAACATCCCAGTCTTTTCTAACATTGATTAATTGCTTTTCACAATCTACTACATTTTCCTAATCATATCTCTTTTCAGATGACTCTGTTGAAAATTCTGTGACAATTTCAGATGTACCACTCATTTACTTTACTAGCAGCTATAATTTTTCCCCTATTGACCAACGGTAGGAGTATAAAGATTAAATCCATTGATATAAGAAATATCGTAGCGGTTATTTTGTCCAAAAGAGGATTTTATTGCAATAGAATAGAGTACCCACGTCTGAGGATAATCGCTAAGCTGAAGTTGTACATAAGGTACTTGTACCCAATATGGACAGTGCTCTCAATATGGACACCCCTAATATCTTTAAAAGTAACAATTCTGATCGAGAGATTGGGGTACAGGTCCTTGAAGAAAAGCAGTTGAAAAGATAATTAAGCCTGGAAAGGGCAAAAAAGTGCGCTGTTCACCATTTGGAAGGAAACTTGTTGGTTTGTGGTGTGCTGATCGTAATTACAGGTAAGTTTAAATTCGTGTTAGATATGGTAAAATTAATTTAAATATTGAAAAGTGGAGTGTTTTAGAAAGCTGATAAAACATATTTTCGATTGCTATTGCATATATTGCTTAAAAATGTTTTCTTTGTTTTACAAGATTTAGCAAAACTATGCCCGATTCCCAATATGGACACATTATGCCCACATTGGAAATACAGCAAGTGAATCTTCAGGTTCACAAATTTGTAAAATATCTGTTTAATGTCATCTGAACAATCCTCCAAGAAAAAATCCTCCAAAAAGTCCTTGCAGAAAAATCAAAAGAAGCCTCCCCTCAGTAGGGTATCTGTTGGCGAAATCGGAGGTACCAGCGGTATGACTTCCTCAACAAAGGAGAGCTGGTACTGTTTCTTATGCAGTATCGATGCTGTTGCAAGCATGCGGCTATGCATCACATGCGGCAGATATGTCCATGAGGACTGTGTCGGACTTACCGCTCATGATGAAGAAGTTTTTATTTGTCCATCCTGTGAGGACTGAGTAATAACAGATGTAAATTTTGCAGACAGATGCAATACAGTAAGCAAAACCAACTATATTATTTCATAACATTTTGCAGTAACTGAGATGCTTTGCATGGGTCTTCGAAGAGCCAAAACCGAAAATAATCCCTACTTCTAAAGTGCATGTTCTGAAGATATTTACTGTGCCCCCTCCCCTCTTTCGCAATACTTTAAGATATATTTCTTTTATCCCCTCTCCTCTAAAATCTCTTGGAAGAGGGGCTCTTCCATACACCCTGGTAGTAGGTAAAAAAGGAGTCACTTGTCCCTAATATGGATATGCATGTCCATAATAGGGACAGGTGGTTCCTTATATGGACACTTGTAAACATTTTTTGTTTTTATCATTAAAATTAAACCAGAATAATTACAAGGTCACTAATTTTAATAAAGATAGTCAACAATCCAGGGATAGTGATCATATATTTTTGGAGTCCTATGACGTGTACAAGGGGGTGAAAAAAATCAATTTTCCTTAGGGTGTCCATATTGGGCACTGGTACCTTATAAGGGGCAGTCGAATGAAAACGAGTCACAATGCGTAACTCTCACGAGGCGCATGTTAGTACCACTGAATATTGCTGAACTGAGATGTAGTAGGGGCTCGAAAAAGCAAAATTACAATTTTTGCTTACACACGACTTGTTAGTTAATTGTGCTGAAAGTAAGATTAAATATACGTGTTTTCGTCCAACATTGGTGATGGAGGAAATTCAAGAAAAAGAGCGAGGGTGCGAAAAAGTGCGATTTTTGACAGCTGAAAAAATAGGGGAACGAGAAATCCATCGTCGTATGCTATTTTTGACTGCTGAAGAAGTAGGGGAACGCAAAATCCAGCGTCGTATGTCTGCTGTTTATGGTGACACAGCATGTCGTGGTCACGTGTACTGCAATGACACAAGAGATTCTGTGAGGTGCATGTGTCAGTGAAAATTCATGCTTGCCGAGGACAGGTTCATCGTGATATGAAATGTATTCCGTAGTTGCTCGCTTCCTTCAAGAGGTTTATTCACGCTGCAAATCCATTTATTTTGAGGACTGAATGGAACCAATTAATTTAAACAACACGCGGAACATTTGGTGCATAATCGCTTCTAAGTGTTGAAAAGTTGTGAAAATTTCAAGAACTTATTTTTTTTTTCCTCTGGAAAAATTTCCAAAATTAATATTTCAAGAACTGTGAACAACAATTTTTAGAGCTCTATGTTTAATGAAATTGGAGCTGATATTTGTGTAGGAGATACAAATAGCAATAAGTTCGCCATTGACAAATTCACAAGAGGTAAAATAGCACACTATGCATTTTCGACTATTTTCCTCCTGAAAAAGTTCTTTATGAAGAAATATATCCTATGATAGGATATTACGTGTGATCAAAGAGCATTACACCCATCGGTTAACTGTTTATTCTAAATACCCAATACAATGTTTTGATGATATAAGAATAAAATTAAGTTCACAATTTTATTGAATTATTGACGAGAAGGCATAGCTTTTTTAATTGACTTGCTTAATATTTTCTTTAATTTTTGGGTAATAGTTCTGTTGTACAAAATTTTTACAGAAAAAAATTAAATAAAGACAAATAATTTATATTATGTTAAATTAAAATGTTAAAAATCTGGGTATTTTATTCTTCATCTACAGAAAATATAAAGAATAGTGTTGAATATTTTTTATATTTACATACATCAGTATTATTTTATTTTATTTTTTATTTTTTTGTAAGTTAGGAAAAAAACTGTTCTTCAATATTTCGCATTCATTCGTACATATAATACTTACATCAGTTACTACACATTAGCAGTGTGCCATACATCATAAATAATTTAATGTTTTTCATGTTTAATAATATATTTTATCAGTCCATCTGCACTAGTTCTTGGGCAAAACAAATTTACTATCAAAACTATCTACATTTTCATAGTTTTTCAGCTGTGTTTATTTGCTTCTCCTTACGAATACTAATCCAAATGTTTCGCTTTCAAATTCATTTACTCTATTTTTTTTTCTGGGTTGATTTCGTTTTATTGATTTTTTGGAAATACATTCCTGAATCAATACTGATAGCAATGAATAGAAAATGGGAAAACTGTCGATTTTCTTTGAATAAAATACGAGAAGAAATTACTCTTATTGAGCATTTGTATCTTTTATTTATATATTTTACCTTTAGGAAAATATTCAATAACTCAAACTTTCAGAAATTATCTTTTCTGATTCTTTCTGGCATGCACAAGCAAATAAATTAATGATACAATTTTCGGCTAACTTTAATTTAGTTCTCCAATTTAATTATGAAATAGTAAATCATTGCAGGTATTTTGAGATAAATTTAAGTTTATGAGAATTTCGTGTTTAAGTGTTACATAGAGTAATATAAATTTTCATGATATAAATGTATATATACATGTTACGATATTTTGGTAACAAGTCATGGAATGATGTAAAATAAGCAGAGATCGCTGCATAACACTCGAAAGGAGTTAGGTAGCCGTCGTCGTTATGATTCTGTTGAAATCACCTTATTTAATAGCTTATATGCAGCCGTCGTTATTTTGAATGTTGAGATCACCATATTTAATAGCCCATATGCAGTTGTCGTTATTGTGCCTGTTGAGGTCACCATATTTAATAGCTTATGTGCAGTCGTCGTTATTTTTCCTGTTGAGATCACCATATTTAATAGCTCATATGCGGTCGTCGTTATTTTCCTGTTGAGGTCACCATATTTATTAGCTTATGTGCAGTCGTCGTTATTTTTCCTGTTGAGATCACCATATTTAATAGCCTATATGCAGTCGTCGTTATTTTGGTTCTTGAGATCATCATATTTAATAGCTTATATGCAGTCGTCGTTATTTTGCCTGTTGAGATCACCGTAGTCCATATGCAGTCGTCGTTATTATGCCTGTTGGCCTTGGTCGAAAAACATTGGCAGTTTTCCCGAAAAAAACAGAACAATATTTTATAACAGACGAAATTTTATTGGTTTCTTCCAGCATAATACAGTTGAAAAGCATCCACCACAAATCTTTGAAACATTAGACACTTTGTCATGTCATCTCTTCACATACTAAATTTTATTACAAGATGTTAAAATATAATTCGATTTACTCCGATGACTCTCTTCCAGATAGCAACGTGGTTTTAAAAAACAACAAATGTCACGTAAATCTGGGCTCCGTAACTCATGTTTCGGATTATATATCGAGACGCGGAGAGATTTCTGTGCTAATGCAGATGCGAGGAACTGAATCATAGCCTTGAAACATGGAAGAACTATATCCTAGCCGCTCACGATATTAGAACACCTGCGGTGTTTACGAGAACAGGCGCGAAATGGACTTTGGAACAAAATAAGAGAAAAGAAATGGTATAAAAAAGATAACTTACTAGAATAAATATCAGCAATTTAAGATTGAGAAATAAAAAAGTCTTGAAGAAAAATGATTACGAGAAAATGTTTTTTACCCGACTGATAAGAAGGGTTATGTGTTTCACGCATATCTGTGTATGTGGATTGCTTTATACCTCGAAACATTCTAACGGCTGAGTGGATTTTAATGAATGAGGTCTCTATCAATTCGTCTTAACGGCCTGATGGTTATAGGCTAGGTTTTTTTTTATAAATTCAAAATGGCGGCCGTAAAATAAAAAATGGCGGTAGAGACGAAAAAAAAAATTACGCACCCTATTGAGTGGCATATCATTGGACAGGTCTTTCAAAATGAAGACGACGTTTCATTGACTATTTTACAGTCAGAAGCTCCGTTTAAATATTATACAACCTGGAAGTTCTGTACGTAGGATCTCTAGCTTTACCTGAACTCTAACCATCATAGACATCTATAGACCTCATCAAAACAGTGTTTACAGATAGGAACTAACAATTAAACACAACTTAAAAGTCATCAATCCAGGTAAATAGAAAAAATAGGTAAGTAATATAAACAAGTAATATAAAAAAAAATATTTTAAGTCAATTCCTACTTAGGTCAATAAGAGAATTTTTTTTCTCCCGTTTTTCTTTCCTGTTGAGTAGGCTTAATATGCCTTGATCAAGAAGAGGGTTCTCTCAGTCTAAAAATACCTTGATCAAGAAGAGGGCTCTCTCGATTATTGAAAATTAATTAATTTATTTTAATTAATGAATTAATATTTGAAAAAAAAAACTGGATTAACATCAAGTGTCATCCACTACAAGTTTAAAAAAAATTATTTGAGCTTGATTGGATGAATAATAAGTATTTTATTAACGATTGAAAATTTGAACAAGCGAGCGATATAGCGAGAGTGTGAGCTAATAGTAGGAATTGAAAAAAAAAAAAGTTTCACATTGATGATAAATAATTAATTAGTTCGGTTTTTACGCAGTCGGGTTTTTTGATTTTGTAAATTTAATTATTTATTAGAAGATGATTTTGAAAGGAAATTATATATGCGCTTTAAAATAGAAATGAAATTAAATGAAAGGAATGAATGGGATATTATTTAAGATAGTGAATAATATAATAAAGTAATATTATAAAATAATTTCGAAACAAATTTTTTATGAAATAAAATTTAATAAAGCGCCGAAATTTAATTTTCGTAATACATATATAAATAGATAGAAACTGTTTATTATTTTACAGTTAGTTTTATAGATAAACACATAAACTGTTTATAAATATATTTTGGCATGCCATAATTTTTGACAATATAAAATCAATTTATGTGAAAATATTAGTTTTTTTTTTAGATTACGTAAATTTTTCATGTATAGTTTATTGGAAATTAAATTATTTTAGATTATTTTTGATTGGCGTTGACATGAAATAACAGGTTATCTAGTGACATCTTTACTTTCAATATATTTTTGCAGCTATTTCACAAAATATAAAATATCGAAGCAAAATAGCATAAAAGTTTCAACTTTAGTTCGTTTTATGCGAATGTATGTCGCTATTGTGCAACATTATTATAAAAGCTCACCATGACTAGACTTCATTTTTTCTTTTGCTTCACTTACAAGTTTGGAAAACATCTTGTGGCTATAAAGTTTGAACAAAATTCTCTTGAATACACATTGACATATATGTATGTTTGAAAGGTTTTGTGTACTTCAAGATACTATTTTTTAAAAATGAATATAAAGTGTCGTACGTTAAAAAATACTTTAAAACTTTGCCCTTTTTTTTTGGGAAAAATAAAGATAATTAAAAGTAAGAGTACATATATACATAATCTATTGTAGAGTACCATTAAATTGGCAAAATAAGATCAGTTTTCAAGTTTAGGTGTAAAAATATAGTATTAAACTGACTTTATAAATAATCCATTTGTAACGCCAAATTCACCTCTGTTTACTAATTTTTTCTATTTTTTACAATTTTTTTATAAAAAAATTTAAAACATTCAAAAAATGATTCATTAAAATATATTGCTAAAATAGGTGTGATGAAATATGCAAATGTTTTTCAAAAATGAAGTACACTAAATGTTGAAAGCATTCAAAGAGCTTTCGGCTAAACATAAGTCATTGTCAAAGACTGACGAATGGAGAAAAACTTGACGTTGATTGATATACTCTGACAGGAAACTTCTTCCAGAATGCCCGCAAGCGGTCGAAACCATTAATAATGAAGAGTGTGTGCGTGTGTGCGCGCGCGTGTGTGTGTGTGTGTGTGTGTGCGGGGGGGAGGAGTAAGGAAGTAAAGAAAGCTGGCCAAACTCTCCTGTTATATGAAGCAATTATACCAAATTTCGCATATTTGGTCTGAATTGTCTCCTATTACAGGAGAATTTGCTCTCTAGAGTGATTGAGCGTTCTTTATTTCTCCCCTTCATTATTAATGGTTTCGACCGCCTACGGGCATTCTGGAAGAAGTTTCCTGCCAGCGTATATCAGTCAACGTCAAATTTTTCTCCATTAATTTTGCTCCTTGACAATGTCTTAGGTTTAGCCGAAAGCGCTTGGAGTGCATTTAACATTTAGTGTTTTTAATTATTGAAAACCTTTGTATATTTCATCACACCTATTTTAGTATTGTATTTTAGTGAATCATTTTTGGATTGTTTTCAAATATTTTATATAGTAAAAATCCAGTAATAAATATGTTTTAAAGCAAGCAATTCCACAAAATTTTAGATCTTACCTTCTTCTTTTCATATAAAAAAAAAAAAAAAAAAAAAAAAAAGAAAAAAAAAAAGAACTATAAGCTATTGGGTAGAGCGGGGTACGTTTACCCATAGGGCACGTTTACGCAGTGCACTTTTTTTGAAACGAGTTATAACTGGCGCGCCACTAGTCGTGACAGATTGATGCTGTTACCTAGTGGGTATTCTCACACGTTTTTGAGCGTCAGTCGAGCTTTGGTCTAGCATGAGGAAAGGATAATCTGTTTTCTGTCAAGGTGAGTAAATTTTGTGTTGAACTTATTGAAACTCATTGTGAACTAATAATACTTAGTTAAGGATAAACAAATATATGAACGTTAGCAAAATTTTATCCTTTTTTGAGAACTGTATTAGTATGAACAGAAACGTTATTAATTTTCGTTGCACGTTAAAAATAAATACACGGGGCGACGGGACACGTTTACGCATTGACACCGGGGCACCTTTACGCACGTTCAAATAGAAGAAATTGCGTAAAAATTTACTAGTTTCTATGGAAGCAGAAAAAAAAGACAGGAAAGGAAAAAATATGAAACCATAAACTGCAAAAAGGAAAAAGTTTGTACACTCTGGAATAAAGAAAATAGTGAATGAATCTGATGACGAAGATGAAAACTGTGTGTGTATTTATCGTTTGAAATCATACAACCAATCCGAAAAAGGACAAGACTGGGTTCAATGTCTCAGATGCAAAAGGTGGTCCCGTGACAAGTGTGTAAAAGGAAATATTTTAATGTTTGTTTGTAAAAGCTGTAACAGTGATGATGAAGATGACTAAATAGTTTTTGTTTTTAATTAGCAATAAGCCATATGTTTTCAGCTTAGCCTATAAAATATTCTTTAAGTAATTCTCTTTATTTTTTTTTAAACAATGTTTTAAATTATAAATAAAACATTTCAGTTTGATTAAATATTTATTTCACTTACTCCTTGGTATCACTTATAATATGCGTAAACATGCCCCACTTAACGCAAAAGCCTTGGACCTAAAAAAAAATTTTCTTACGGTTAAAAACACAAATAGGGCAACAACTGAACGCGCAAATTTTAACTTTTTTAAGTGCTTTATAAAACCACAATGTCTAAAATTTCCCAAGTTAAAACATAAAAATTAGAAAAACCATTAAACAAAAAAAAAAAAAAAAAAAAAAAAAAAAAAAAACGCGTAAACGTGCCTCGGTCTACCCTATATTAAAAGAAAACATGGTGTTCATAACCACCTCACAAAGTGTTGTGAATAGGAACCATGTTCCTATTATTACTCGTGTGAGATCAAATGGAATAAGTAATAGAGCGAGTAGCGTATAAGATTCAAAGATTTTACGAGGTAAAAACTATATATATATAAAATTTTACATGAATATAATATTCTGATGCATAAACATAATCTTTCACTAAAAGGAGAAAATCATTCTCGGCCTACTACAAAAAAAAAAAAAATAAATAAATAAATAAATAAAAAAAAATAAATAAATAAATAAAATAAAAATAAATAAATAAAAAATCCCTGCCCGCTCGACCTACAGGCGGAGGTAGATTTCGAAGTTAACTATTAATTTCACCAACAAATACTAATTAAAGATGTGAGTTAAACCCAGTTTAACAATTTTCTCTAGCCGATTTGACGAGTTTTTTATTTCTTTTTTTTCTTTTCTTTTTTTTTTTTTTTTTTTTTTTTTTTGTAAGAGCTGGTTTTATTAAAATTATGTAAAAACGATAATTTTTTCTTCAACGTCTAATTTTTTTTATTTTATTTATTTATTTATTTATTTTTTTTTTGCTGCAAAAGTTGGTTTTATCAAAAACTTTTTAGTATGAAAGTTGTACGTAATATTAAGAAGATTTATAATAAATGTAAGCGGATTTCATATCTTGTGAATTGACGAATTTGTGAATATTTTTCTTCTTCAACGCCCCCCCCCCCCCTTTTTTTTCGGTAAGAGTAGTTCTATCAAATACTTGTCAATGTAAAATTGTAGAGAGAACTAAGACGATTTATAATAAGTTAAATGAATTTGATATCTTGAGAATTGACGAAGTAATGAATTTTTTTTCTCCCTGAAACCCAATTTTTTACGCCCCTTGAGCCCATTTTTAGTTTTCTCAAAAATCTTTTAGACATATATTTTTGGTCCTTTTCCTAGAAGTAATAATAACTTTAAAATTATTTGATATGCATTATAATTAAGAAGTTATGGAGGGTTTTTTTAGGTTCTCACAAAACCCCTTCCAATCTCCGCCCCCTTGGGCTGATTTTGCTCATTTGAAATTCCCTCCGAGATATTATACAATCTCAATGCTTTTGGTGAGTCTGAAGGCGACCCGTGCATAATTGCGACTTTTATCGTGCGGACAAAATTTAGTACATACATACATTATATATATATAATAAACTTTTAGGTGGGGTGGTTTTAGGTTACTGGGGTCATATAATGTAAAGTTATGAAGGAATTTTTCAAAAGTCGCACCATGGTAACGAGTGCGCTAGGTAGTATTTCTTATGTAATCTACCTAAAACTAGTATGTTGTGGCCATCACAAAACTTTCTTCTATATAAATCACGTCAATTAAATCATTTAAATAGTAAAAGAAATTATATCAATTTATTCATATAAAAGTATACCTGAATTTGAAGTTTGATGAAAATTCGTGCATTAGTTATTGAGATAGAGCTGTAGGGGAAATTCTAAAAAATGCAGCATAGCAGCGCCATCTGTTGAGCGATTTGCACCAAAACACAAACAGCACTAATTCATATTAAGGTATACCGGAATCTGAAGTTTGATGAAAATCCGTGTATTAGTTCTGGAGCTAGAGCTACTGTGGAAATCACAAAAAATGCAGCACAGCAGCGCCACCTGTTGAGCGATTTATACCAAAAGGAACAAAACATCAATTCATGTCAAGGACTAACTGAATCTGAAGTTTGATAAAAATCCGTGCATTAGTTCTGGACATTGAGCTATTGTGGAAATCGAGAAAAATGCTGCATAGCAGCGCCACCTGTTGAGCGATTTACAGCAAAACATAAACAGCAGTAATTCATATCCAGGTATACCTGAATCTGAAGTTTGTTGAAAACCCAAGCATTAGTTCTTGAGATAGAGCTACTGCGGAAATCACAAAAAATGCAGCATAGCAGCGCTACCTGTTGAGCGATTTACACCACAAGGTGCAAAACGTCAACTCATGTCAAGCACTAACAGAATCTGAAGTTTGATGAAAATCCGTGCATTATTTCTTGAGATAGAGCTATTAAGAAAATCGTGTAAATGCTGCAAAATGCAGCATAGCAGCGCCATCTGTTGGGCGATTTACACCAAAACGTTACCAGCACTAATTCATATCAAGGATTAATTGAATCTGAAGTTTTATGAAAATCCGTGCATTAGTTCTTGAGATAGAGGTATTGCGAAAATCGTGAAAAATGCAGCATAGCAGCGCCACCTGTTGAGCGATTTACACCAAAAACTAATCAGCATCAATTTGTATTAGGGACTCACTGAATATGAATTTTTATTAAATTCCGTGCATTAGTTCTTGAGATAGAGCGCCCACAAAATTTGTGTCACATACGCACAGACAGACAGACAGACAGACAGACAGACAGACTCACAGAGTCACAGACAGACATTTTGTAAAAACATGTTTTTTGGAATCTCTGACCCCTAAAACGTGTAAATCCGTCGAAAACCGGAATTCGAAAATTTTCATGAATCCAATACTTTCTTCTTGTAAAGATAGAAGAAAGTAAAAACATTGTGGTCGTTCTAGAAGTTTAACATGTTCTTAGAATGTCCAGATAATTTGGCATTTTTCTCAAAAATTCTATTTTTTAATAACGTCTTTTACACAAAAGAGTGACTCTTCTTCTATTTAGAAAAACTTCAGATTTCGAGATTTTTTTTTTTTTTAATCATAGCAAACGCGGCAGCGTTAAGCTATAATATGATTATGAAATAGAAAATGCAAACGACTTTCTTAAATTTCTGGCGAACCAGTTGACATACGACAATGATTTTTCTTTTGAAAGATAGAACTCGACGAGACGAACAAACTGATAGCATTTAAAAAATTACTGTAGCTTTCAGTAGTTTTTTATTTAATCTTAAACGAAAAAATGAAGACACAAAATTCAACAAAGTGTAGCTAACGTTCCACCGGGTGGATTAACTTCGTTTTTGTTTTATTTTGATTCTCTTGTTAAAACTTAGAATAGGTTTTTTTTTCATCTTTGTATGTTTGACGGTCGCTGAGAAAATCGAATTTGTCTTTTATAATGTCTCCATAAAATTATAAAAATCTCTCCTTTTCATTTTCTAATTTTCTAATTCAATAATTTCTTTCGTGATGCCACTCCCTAAAAAGCAATACAATAATTAAAAAAAAAGGATAACACGTGTACTTTTGTTTTTATTAGTCAATAAAAATTGAAATTCAACTGACAGATTTTTGTACTTTTGAAACTGACGTCAACCTAAGCAGATAACGCATAATTTTCATAAATATATATATAAACTTTCTTGATTAATATTTTGAACTGCAGTAATAGACATAATGGAGCACAAATGAATTAATAGGAAAAAACAGGGTAAATCCAAAGCTTCTGTTCAGGAGGTAAATGTAAGTTTTTTTTTTAAATTATCATCATAACATCCCGACTTACACAAGCGATGGGTATGCAGTAACATAAATACTTCACATACTAAGCATAACTTAAAAAAAACCATCCCATTTATTTTAAATAAGGAAGAGATGTCGTATACGCACCAGTGTGCATAACTGGCGCGATAATGGTTTTATTTTGCCTGATACGGAAACTGAGCTATTGTTGTTTATTTATCAATTATTTTTTTATTTACTTTTATTTTATTTTTTAAAATTATATAAATTGTTTTGTTCTATAGTTATTAATTAAACTTTTCTTTATTTATTGTTATTTCCTTTTTAAAATAATAGAAAGTAATTTAAAAATATATCTGTAACTGCTATTCGAAAACGCGGTTTTCGTTAAATTGGCGTCAGAAAAAAACCCCGCGCCAAACCCGTTGTGTATATGACATCTGTGCCTTAAATAATTAGGGTTTCGTTTAACTCTAGGTACTTTTGCTTGAGATATTGTCGAAAAGTACAGCAAAAATATACGGTACTACTTGATTATCCCGTCTACCAATTTCGCCAAACTATTCGCCAAATGATACAAACTGACGTAATTTTTATTTTATGTAACGGAAGAATAAATAAATAAGTAAAACATTAATAAAAATACTAATAAAAACTGGTCATATACGCTCCATATTGACGCGATTTTTTCTGACGCCAATTTGGCAAAAACATCGTTAATATATCATCTATATCCGGGTTACCATATCAAGTAAAATAACGACACTTTTTCGCCAGTTAAGTACCCGCTGCGTATATGACATTGGCGGCGTCAAAAAAATCACGCCAATATGCGTATATGACATCTGTGCCAAAACTTGAATTAAAAATCACTTGATGACGTAACAAAAACGTGTATCCTGTTTAATGTCAAGTGAAAGTAACATTTACAATGATCCGTTATTGTCATTTAATCTTATAGTTTGGCGATAAGTTTTTGGTCGACAGGATAATCAAGTTGTACCAAGTATGGTACAGATGTCATATACGCACCACGTTCGCGCGATATTTTTTCTGACGCCAATTTGGCGAAAACCTCGTTTTCGAATACCAGTTACATATATATTTTTAAAAAGGGATTAACAATAAATTTATAAAAGTTTAATTAATAACAATAGAACAAAACAATTTATATAATTTTAAAAAATAAAATAAAAGTAAATAAACATTTTATTAATAAATAAACAACAACATTCGGGTTACCATATCAAGCAAAATAACAAAACTTTGGCGCCAGTTAAGTACCCCGGTGCGGTGCGTATATGACATTGGCGTCAGAAAAAAATCGCGTCAACGTGATGTTCATATCACATCTGTGGCGGTTCAAGTACACTTCGGAACGTTACTTTGAAATCGGTGAGTTTCATCGCCAAAATCGCCAAGATGCTTAATGATCATCGCCAGTGAATATATAAATGATGCCATATTTGCAAACTTATAGGTCAAAATATAAGTGGAACCTCGGTTCACGACCACCTCTGTTTACGATCAGTTCGGTTTATGTCCATCTTCTATGATCAAAATTTGACTCGGTTGGCGTGCAATATCTCGGTTCACGACCAAGGCTGCCGAATAGTTCAGTTGGCAACCTTCACATAACTGTTGTTATTAGTCAAGTTTGGAGTAAGATGTGCATATCAGAGTGCTTTGTGTACCTTTATTACTGTAAAAAAATTAACTTTTTGTTTTACTTTTACTCAGGTTTGCGCTAATACTAGCTCTCATTATGACTTCTAAGAATGAAAAAGTGCTTAGTGATAGCAGTAGTAAGAAGCTTAAGCGAATTACTGTTTAATAAAAGAAATTGTAGCAAAACATGAGAACGACGTTAGTATAACCGGTCTAGCTAAGCAATACGATGTGGCCTAAATCTTCGATTTCCACGTTAATCTATATATATATTACGCTATCGTATGTGTCACAGAAATCACGATTATTTGTTAATTGTTTAATGGCAACGCTCCAATGAAACGTATCTCATTGTTTATAGAACAGCATTTAATGCATCTCCATACCTATAAGTGGGGTTACCATAGGCTGGCCCCTGTTCTGTCGCCAAATAACGCCAAGTTTATCGCCAACTTGGCGATATATCACCAATTACCTATAGACTCCCATTGTAAACCAATAGGGTTTACTTGTTTAGAGGGAATCAACGAATTGAGATATTTTAATGCAACAAAAACTAATATCAGTTTAAGGAATTATATTAATTATATTTAAGGGAGCCCAAGTAAATTAAATTATGAATAAAAATAACTTGAATTTGATTAAAAACCTTTGAACCTCTTAAAACAGTGTGCATTACTTGATTAACTAGTGCGTTATTGTGCGAAATAAGATAAAAGTACTGGGAATATTTAAAAGAACTCAGGTTTATTTATATTCAATATATAATTATCAAAAAATTTAAAAGACTAGTATTAAAAAATGCTCTGACGAGCACCAAAAAAGGCTAATATGTTTTTAAGTATGAAAAAGGGTTTGACAAGTGCTTCTAATTGAGCATGAAAAAGGACAAGGGGTACCTTCTTGGCTGCAGCTCACTGTCAATGCCAACTTTGAAAAAATCATATTTGCGCTTATTCCATATAAAAAAAAATAAGCCACAGTTACGATAAAAATGTGTAGTGTAAAGACACAGACAGTAAAGACGCAGCCTGATTAAATATGAATGTAAAGCGATGTAGTACCAAAAATCTTAGTTCCTGCAGCGTATCACACTCATGCAGTGCCACCAAGCACTCCCGCAGTGTAGAACTGTACAGAAAACTTATTTGTAGTGCAGTGTAGACTGATGCAGCACTCTGCATAGGAACAATTCCACATGTGCACGCATTACAATATAATGCATTCATTGATTGTTGAAATTATATCCAAGTGGATATGGCTGTAAGATGTACTATGCAGTACAACAGTGCATATGTAAATTATAAACGAAAATTAGACGCATACACCTTTAATACGGAAGTACAAAGCACAATGGGAGTGTGCACTGAGGTTCAAATGCATAATAGGAATGTACAGTGTAGTATAATTTGTAGAGAAATAATGGTACACAGTGCACTGTACAAAGTTGCATTGCAGACGCATGTGCAGTACAATAGTGGAACAGTGCAGTTAACATGTAAAGCCCGACGGAAAATTTTACTAAAGTACTGCGAATTTTTTTTTGTATAGAATAAGCTCAAATATGATTTTTTCAAAGTTGGCATTGACAGTGAGCTGCAGCCAAGAAGGTACCCCTTGTCCTTTTTCATGCTCAATTAGAAGCACTTGTCAAACCCTTTTTCATACTTAAAAACATATTAGCCTTTTTTGGTGCTCGTCAGAGCATTTTTTAATACTAGTGAATAACATCTATATAGCCAAGGGCAGATCCAGCTCACCATTTAGGGGAGAGTCATGGATTTTCCTTTTTTGGGGTGGGAGGGGATTACACCCATTTTTGAGAATTCTTTATATTGACAGCTATTCCCAAATCCAAATTAACTACTTTTTTGATACTTTCACGAAGTCATTTTCATTCGTAAATACAAAAAATATTCGTAAAAATATAAAATTAACTGATTTTGTTGAGATACCAAGAAATTAAAGAGTTTCCCATTTTTTTTATGCAGGTAAAGATTCATTCAGAAAATGTTGTCAAAGTTAGCATTTTTAGCCAAGTTTTACGAGTTGACAGCTACAGAAATGCCGTCACAGGGGAGCAGTTTGTTGTAGTCCGGAAATTCAGTTTTAAAAGTCTAACAATTGTCAACGATTAAGCATGGCAAAAATATGTATTAAATTTTAGAGGTAACAAAACCGTACACATTGGCAGCAATGTGATTCTATTAGTGTCATGAAAATTACAGGTGTAGCCTCTTCTTTCTGATCAAAGTATTAAATAGTTTTTTTTTTCAATCGAACTTATACCTTTGGAATGGATCATTTTCTTCTGATGGACTGATGGCTTCCATTATTATGAAACAGTCATTATATATGAAGTGTTAGGTGAAGATGAAAGAGCAATCGTAAAATGTTAGAACTCTGATTTTCTGTTCAGAACGGGAAAAAAAATGGCCATAATTAAAAAAAAAAAATCATCTTCATTTATAATGACTGTTTCATAATAATGGAAGCCATCAGTCCATCAGAAGAAAATAACTCGGTTAAAGCGGAAACTCGGTTAAGCGGGACTCTACTGTATATTTCAGTTTTGAAAATTATCTTTAGAATATCTTTGGTGTTCAGAGGAGGATCATGACCCCCGTCACCTCCCCTTTGGATCCGCCATTGTATATAGTTCTTATCTTGAGAGTTTAAAACTTTCCTAAAATACTGCCTGACTGCTTTTTTGTTCTTACCATGCAATTTGACAATGAAGATGTCCCAGGACGGCAAAGAGTCCGAGACATTTCAGGCGTTTCGCGAATTTCAAAGTCAGGTTCTACGTTAGACATTGTTGAAAACAAACACAAACTTTCTCACTGTCTTATATGCAATCAGGGCTTAATTTCTATGAAAAGGAGTACCGGAGCCCTAATATTCTGCAGTACTAAAACCGTAGCGTCCCCCCCCCCCCCCCCGCCACGCCATCATTCCGATCCTCATATTTATATTTCATACCTTATTTGCAAAATTTAAAGCATCTTTTTTTTTTTTGTTTAGCAAAATAAGAATTTTAAATATATCTGCCTGCATATACTTAAACTTAACTGTCAACTATTCCACTTTTTAGCTCATCACTCCTTCGAATAGAAACCTTTGCCTAATTTTAATGTTAATTAATCGCAAAATCCTGCAATTTAATAAGGTAAGGATTATGATTCGGAAATAGTGTTAACACACACACACACACACACACAAAAAAAAATGTTCGCAGCTATGCATATATGTAGCTAATGAATGAACGACAGGTAAAAACATTTATAAGAAATATGTTCAGAAAATCTTATGCGCCGTTTCCTCTCCATCCCCTACGTGGGCGATACACTAAGTAAGCGTTTTGATAGAAAAGAATGCAGAAACTTGGAGATCGGAGGGAAAGGAAAGAGTATTTTAGGCCTCGGCTTTTCGAAATCGCTATTGCACTGGGCTCCGGAGCCCTGTATCTATGAGCCCCGGTGGGCTCCGGCGCAAATTAAGCCCTGTATGCAATAGTGTCAGGCACTTAGGTTTTAGTCTCCTAGATTAATTTTGTTTTCCTTTTGGGACGTCTTTTAGTCGTTAGAGCTGCTGTATTTTTTAAAATAGAAACACGTACAAAAAAAAAAAAAAAAAAAAAAAAAAAAAAAAAAATACTTGTTTCTAATTTACACATTTATTATTAATTCTATTGAATCACAACAAAAGAAAGTTGTTTACATGACCTGCTTGATAAAAGTAATAAGAATATAATATGGAGCAACATTATATAGGTTTTAACGGCCGTATCCGCTACTTCACATCAACCCTTGAAAGGCGGTGATGCCGCTATGGCATCATATAATTTTAATCCCTAATCGCCACATTGGCACTCGAATTTTTTTTATGGAAATTTCACTTTTATTAAGTACGAGAAAATGTACTTTTACTTGTTTACAAATAAATTTTCTTGTAAATACTGGTGTCGTTCAATTATTTCAACATTTTACGTATACAAGTACCTTGTCCATGAAAGGGTTAAAGGATGTGGTATGACATAGATTTTAAATTTAAAAGAACAAGTTTGTTTAAACCAGGAGTAGGTTTGTTTGGTAGTAAAGCTGTAGGTAGTAGGTAGTAGAGTTGATTTAACTATGCTGATAAAATTTTAGCCTCAACTTAACTTCAATCAACAATCCATTTAATTAAAAGGCAAAACGACTGATGAAAAATTAACTTACACGAGACAAAACGGCTGCTCAATCAATCTGTGCTGTTTCGATGCCGAAGAAATGATACTTCTAAAAAATTTTTTAATCTAAAAGAAGCTTACAAGTCTCAAAATGAATTTGATTCTTGTTTTTCTTAATAAAGAGTCGATTTGAGTACCAGTTTTTTTTCATTTTAATATAACGCAAGCTCGAACGAAGAAACTCATATCTTGCGACAGTCACACCTGTAGTGTATAACTTCAGTAACGTAAATTATGACGTACGAAAAAGAATCAACGGACCAATTTTTATTATTAAAATAATAAACTTCTAAGTTAATATTTTTTCTTTAATATTTCACTTTTAAAATCATAACACAAAATTAAACTGCTTTCATTAAATCCCAAGTTAAAATAGTAAACAGAATTTTATTTAGCAGCGTAACAATAATATTAATAAAATAAATTAATAGTTTTTATTTTCAAAATTGACACTGGCATTTGAACAGAAAAATTTAATAAAATTTAAATTAAGTAGTAAGTTATATTCAAATAAGTCTAATATATTTTTTAATATCTGCAGAAAAAGTTCAAATAAAAAAAAATAATAATAAAAAGCAGAACAGCTAAAAAGTTAAAAGTACATATTAATTGAATTTTTAGTTTATTAGAAAAGACTGAAACAATTTTAATTAACTTAGTAACGTCACAGAAAATATATAAAATATAAAAATTCAGATGTGTTAATATTTGTTGTAGAAAATTATATTAAAATTTAAATCTGAAAGAAATATATGTTGTACTTTTGTGACACGTATTAAGGAAATTGCATCTCGATGTCAAAATTGCAATAATAAATGTAATGCATGAAAAAGATTACAGATAATAAATTTTCTCATATCAGAAATACAGTAGAGTTCTGATATTCGAGTTAATAGGGACAACGTTCACCTCGGATATGCAAAAATCTCGGATAAACCGGATTTACACCAATCGTCACCTACTAAAGAGATGAAATATAAATTTTCACTTAATTCATTAATTTTTAAGGTACTAGTAACATTTTTTTCATGTACATTTTCATTACTTAAAAAAAAAAAACGGGGAATGAAAATGTTTATTTGAAAAGCCCTTGATAGTTTTTTCTTTATTAAATGTGAATTTTGCTGGGGTTTTTTTTGTTTTTTTTTGCTGCATTATTATGTTATACTGTATAGCTATCAATTTCTAAGATTTTGTCTTACCAATAAAACTTACCAGTAAATTTTGCCTAATTCAATCGCCGAAATCTAACAATTGTCAACGATTTAATAATTCAAAAATTTTTATTAAATTTTAGAGGTAACAAAACCATACAAATTGGCAGCTATACGATTCTATTAGTGTCATGAAAATTGCAGGTGTAGCCTCTTCATTCTGCTCAAAGTATTAAATAGATTTTGTTCAATAAAACTTATACCTTTGGAATGGATCATTTTCTTCTGATGGACTGATGGTTTTTATTGTTAATAAGCATCCATTATAAATGAAATGTCAGGTGAAGATGAAATAGCAGTCATATAAATTTAGAACTCTGATTTTCTGGGCAGATTCTGGGGGAAAATGGCCCATTCTGATCAGAAAATAAGAGTTCTAACTTTTTACGGCTGCTCTTTCATCTTCACCTAACACTTCATACATAATGGATGTTTCATAATAATAGAAGCTATCAGTACATCAGAAGAAAATAACTCGGTTAAAGCGGAAACTCAGTTAAGCGGGACTCTATAGTGTATGAGAAAATTAAGAGAAAATGTTCTTGAATCGTTCCATTTTGCAATGTGATTTTCTTTACAGACATTATTTATAAGATATATTTTTATTTTGTATGCTATTAATTATTTACAACATATAATTACTAATTATTAACAATATTTTATATTTAATTATTATGCATTGAAAAATTGTAATATTACAGAAATGCCTTTTTTATGCATTTTTTTTTCCTTTTCTTCCTTTCTATAACTTTTTTTTTTTAAATCTTAAAATTCTTTTCTTAACTCATCAAGATTTCAAATCAAACGTGCTGTACGAACTTAATTTGTAAAGAACATCACTTGTTCACAGAATTGAAAGAATATATATATACTACTTGATCATCGCTAGTCGGCTTTTCGAAACGAATCTTTTTCCAATTGAACTAGGATTAGTGGACCCAGTGCTTTCGGTAGCGTACACCGGGGAGGACACATCTTCTCCAGTTTCTAAGCCCACGAACCATGAATTATTATGATTTTTAATTGTTAGACGGCGACCTTGCCAAACGTACCAAGGTTGGCGCACCCACTGACTTCGGTATTGTACGCGTAACTTGTTTTATCTCAAAGACACGAATTAAATTCAAATTTTCAGCATCGTCTTTTATGATATTATACGAATCGATTTGACCAGTTTCCAAATTGTATTCAATCACGGGAGTTATTTTCGGAGAGTTTTTGTTTCCGTTTCGGATAAAAATTCATCGCCTTACTTTTTTTTAATTATAAAAATTATTATTTTTAAGTTATTATTATTAGCAATTTAAAAAATCTACTGCATGTTTTTTAGATTTGTCTTTTTAAGTAATGATTTTTGAGGGAAAGGAAAATTTAAAAAATAGAAAAAAATTTAAAAAATCACTCTACTGAATTTATTTTAATAAGAGGACAAAACGTACTATATTGAACTAAAAGTTTGAGAGGAAATTTCTTTTACGAATGTCGAAAAATTGCTACTGAATGCAATAAATAAATAAATAAATAAATAAAATAAAAATTAATTCGCTAAAAATTTAAAAATTGCTGTACGAAATTCAAATAAATTTTATCAAAAAAAAGGACAAAATTTACTACATTGGGCAAAAAGATCGAAAGAGGATTTCTTTTAATAAAGTGGAAAATTCATCGCAGAAAGTGATGAAAAGCGCTAAAAATCGCATAAAACATTAAATAAAAAAGTCCAGTCAAAATATTCTAAATCTATGTTGGGCTTGTACGCGCAATAAATAAGTAAATAAATAAATAAATAAAAAAATAAATATTTCGAAAAATCAAATATCGCTGTACGAATTCCGAATAAACTTTATTGAAAAGAGAACAAAATTTAATATATTGGTCTAAAAGATTGAAACCGGATTTATTTTTACCAATCTGGGAAAACTTACAGACTGACAGACGGACAGACATAGCCGCAGACTCACAGACCAACATTTTGTAAAAACGTGTTTTTCGGAATCTCTGACCCCTAAAACGTATAATTCCGTCGATGAAAATTCGCGCATTACCTCTTGTGATAGAGCTATAGTGGAAATTCTGAAAAATGCAGCCTAGCAGCGCCACCAAAAACAAGCGATTTTCACCAAAACATAAACAGCACTAATTCATTTCAAGGTATACCTGAATCTGAAGTTTGTTGAAAATCCAAGCATTAGTTCTTGAGATAGAGCTATTGCGAAAATCGCAAAAAATGCAGCATAGCAGCGCCACCTATCGAATGATTTACACCAAAACGTATAAAACGTCAACTCATGTGAAGGATTAATTGAATTTGAAGTTTGATGAAAATCCGTGCATTAGTTCTGGAGATTGAGCTATTGCGGAAAACGTGAAAAATATTGCATAGCAAGCGTCACCTGTTGATAGATTTACACCAAAAACTAAACAACACCAATTTATATCAGGAATTAACTGAATATAAATTTTTATTAAATTCCGTGCTTTAGTTCTTGAGATAGAGCGCCCACAAAATTTGTGTCACATACAGACAGACAGACTCACATACAGACATTTTGTAAAAACGTGTTTTTCGGAATCTCTAACCCCTAAAATGTGTAAATGCATCGAAAACCGACAGTTGAAAAATTTCACGAATCCAATACTTTCTTCTTTTAAAGATAGAGGAAAGTAAAAATGAAGAGTTTATTAAAAGTTAATTGGACATCATAAAGAATTTGTTTTTGATCATGTTGCCCGACAAAAAAAAAAAAAAAAAAAAAAAAAAAAAAAACACTTTTTTTTATTTTAGTTGCAAAATATTTCTATGAAAAAGTAAACTAAATTAATAAAATTAATGGGATTTTGACTTGCGTTAAATTAAATAATTGTTATACAAGCAATATAGTCTAAGAGCTAGTAACGTAAAAAAAAAAACATCATTTTATCAAAGCTCATTTTTCTATATGCTCTTCCGTTTTATGGTGTAGTACGTATGCGGATGGCCTGCTGGCGGGAGACGTTGCGTTTACCTGCGGGAGAATGGGTTATGCAGTTAAAAAAACTTCAAAATTACGTCATTTTATCAAGGCTCATTTTCCTATATGATCTTCCGTTTTATGGTGTAGTACGTATGCGGATGGCCTGCCTGGCGGGAGACGTTGCGTTTACCTGTAGGAGAAGGAGTTATGCAGGTCAAAAAGCTTCAAAATTCCATTTTATCAAGGCTCATTTTTCTATATGTTCTTCCGTTTTATGGTGTACACTGTAAAAAAAAAAAAAAAAAAAAAAAAAAAAAAAAAAAAAAAAAAAAAAAACGACATTTTTACAGTACAAAGTACTGTTCGTCTCGCGCACAAACTCGATCACAGTTGAATGTACTGTATCTTTCTTTGGTTTCCTGACTATTTGAACATGGAAAATACAGTAGTTGCGTAAAATTAACAGCACAATGTACTGGCAACTTGGACGCCAGTAGTTTGTGCTGTGGTCCAAATGCGTCCAAAATTGCCAGTTCATTGTACTGTTAATTTTACGCAACTACTGTATTTTTCATGTTTAAATAATCAGAAAACCAAAGAAAGATACAGTACATTCAACTGTGATCGAGTTGTGCTGGCAAATTTACATTGGTTTTTTTACAGTGTAGTACGTTTGCGGACGGTCTGACTGGCGTGAGACGTTGCATTTACCTGCGGGAGAAGTGGTTATGCAGGTCAAAAAACTTCAAAATTACTTCATTTTATCAAGGCTCATTTTTCTATATGGTCTTCCGTTTTATGGTGTAGTACGTTTGCGGGCAGTCTGGCAGTCAGGAGACGTTGCGTTTACCAGCGGGAAGAGGGGTTATGCAGGTCAAAAAACCTCAAAATTACGTAATTTTATCAAGGCTCATTTTTCTATATGTTTTTCCGATTTATGGGGTAGTACGTTTGCGGGCGGTCTAGCAGTCGGGAGACGTTGCGTTTACCTGCGGTAGAAGGGGTTATGCAGGTCTAAAAACTTCAAAATTACGTCCTTTTAGCATGATTTTTGTTTATAACATCTGTTTCTACTAACTATTTGTGATATTAATCCATGATTATTAGACGTTACCAATGTTGCTAAGACCCTGCCAGATTCACATTTATAGATAACATACTACTCTTTGGCTATCAGGCAACCTATAATTAATTTGAAAGACACAAATTCGATTGCAAAGTTAATGCCAGTCGGCTTTAAATATGGCAACGAAAGTGCCTGTTTCAAAAGTGTTTTATAGTTTAAAAATTAAAAGTCATCTTTACGCCATTTTATCAAGCTTAAAAATAAGAAGATATTACTCTTTGGCTAACAGACAACCTATAATTAATTTGCCAGACACAAATTCGGTTGTAAAGTTAATACGGTTTTAAGTATGGAAAAGAAAGTGCCTGTTTTTAAGCTTGATAAAATGGCGTAAAGATGACGCATAATTTTAAAACTATAAACCACTCTTGAAACAGGCACTTTCGTTTCCATATTTTAAGCAGTCTGGCATTAACTTTACAACCGAATTTGTGTCTGGCAAATTAATTATAGGTTGTCTGTTAGCCAAAGAGTAATATGTTACCTATAAATTTGGATCTGGAACGGTCTTTGCAACATTGGCAACGTCTGCAAATAATGGATTAATATCACAAATAGTTAGTAGAAACAGATGTTATTAACAAAAATCACGCTAAAATGACGTAATTCTGAAGTTTTTTGACCTGCATAACCCCTTTTCCAGCAGGTAAACGCAACGCCTTACGCCAGCCAGACCGTCCGCAAACGTACTACACCATAAAATGGAAGAAATAGAAAAATGAGCCTTGATAAGATGACGTAATTTTGAAGTTTTTTGACCTGCATAACCTCTCCTGCCACAGGTAAACGCAACGTCTCCCGACAGCAGACCGTCCTCAAACGTACTACACCATAAAACGGAAGAACATATAGAAAAATCAGCCTTGATAACATGAGATGGCGAAAACGTTGCTAGCTCTTAGACTAATACAAAATACTATTAGGAATGTACCAGGATTAAATTAGATGCATTCAGTGGAAGATGATCGTATAAGTGTAACAGCTAAATGAATAGGAAGCCGATATATTTGATACCACACTCGGATAATCAAATTGGTAGTTAAGAGATTTTATTCTATCTGACTTTTATGAAAGATAAATTATAAATTGATGCTAAGGCTTTTGTTTTATGACAACGCTATTGAAACAGATGTTACCCATTGATGTTTTTATTTATAGACTTGATATATTAATTGAAATATCTAGAAACCTTAGCGGTATTACTTAAAAAAAATAATTGAACCATTTTAAATGACAAATAGATTGCCCGGCTAGTGCTTGTCCGTATATATAGAGTACTAGCTAAAGTACCCGGCGTTGCCCGGAATTTTAAGAATTTTTGTTTTGAAAAATCAATTTCAAATCTAAACATACAGGTTTTTAAATTCTAAACACAAATAAAAGAAATAAAATGCCTGAAAATTGTTTCAAAACAATAACTAATATTAATGGTATAATGTTAATTTCGAAATCTAACGTAAAACACAGAATTGATCAGCTAACGTTCTTTCAAATGTAACTTTGCATATAAACAAAGAATATGTGTTTTCATTCTAAAAAAATAACTATTGCGTGTTGATTTACGTAATTTTTACTCTTTCCTTCATTTAATCCGGATGACACATTAATTACTTACTTAGTAAATGTAATCTGTGATCTGGATTGAGACCAATATTAAAACCTTTTAATGAAAAGTTGTTTCCTAATATTTTGTTATTTAAATATTTTTTCATGATTAAAGAAAAATAGCAAGTACAAAAATTCTATGAATTTTATTTTAAAAAAATCTAAAGTCTTTATTTCAGTTCATCACTAAGAATGAGCTCTAGGGACCTAAACATTTACGGAAATTTAATACACACGCACACACAGATGTATATACTATATGGGATAGATTTAAAAATGGCGAAAACAAATTCAGATAACCTCAAAATGTTAAAATAAGCTACTATTTTCCTATTTTGGTTTTATCATGCTTCAATACGTTTTTTTCGCACTCGTATGACGTTATATATTCACCTGCTGACGTCCATTAAATTTCCAATATGACGTAGACATAATATTCACTTTTTTAAAAATCCGTCAAATTATTTATTTTATTTTCTTTTTTCACGTGGAGATCTTGCAATAGAAAAGTAATTGTTGTGGTAAGAATTTTATAGTGGATTTTTAATTTTTGGCAACTGCTATAACGAAAAGTATCTACATTTGATTGGAAATTGCTGTTAAATTGGTGGTTTTTTATTAAATAAAAATTAACTATGAATTATTTCGATTCCGGATTACTTTAGTTGCCTCTGCCGTGTCTTAACACACATGTACGTAACATTTCACAATTCTGGCTTCCAAACTGTTCATTTGTATGGAATTACAGACAAACGAATTTTCATTTTTATGTATTAGATTTCTTATTGTAAATATTATTTTAAATATATTGTAAAAATACAAATTGTTAACTTATTTTCACTGCTCTGAATAAAACCATTTCGATGTAATTACCACAAGTGTTTAGAATGTGCGCATTGGACAGCGAATTTTATCAAACTCAATAAAATTTTGGCATCTCTCTATTCTAAAAAAAAGTAACTAGCGCTGTCACTGTCTCAGTAAATGAATTCTTTTGACTTAGGGTCTTTCTTCAGTAATATTAAGAAAACTATTTCACACAAAAATATCAAAATGCTATTATTATAGATGTTCGAAAGTACTATGTTTGATAAACACGCTGAAGCAGACAATTTTTAAATCAAAGAATTATTAATCAAAGAGATATTTAATGTTAAACTTGGTTAAAATCATTCCATTAAAAAAGTTTTATAGGAGCAAAAACTATATGTAGGAATTTAATAATTTTTTCTAAGGATATGGGTTAGAAGCTCCCGATGTGCAGACTGCATTTATTTTTTTTTATTATTATTTGACTCGTTTTTGGGGTGTTTATTTTCATTTTAAATTCAAATTTCAGAGTTTCGAGAGATAGTTTTTACATATTTTAGAAAAGGGACTATTTTAAACTGTTGCCAATTGTAAAAACAGCGCAAAGAATAATATTCCTTCAAATTAAAAATTTATTTACACGTAACTATTATAAACAAAACAAACCCTTTCAAATTAGAATTAAATTATTACGTATTAAAAGCAGGAAACTATTGAAAATTACTCCATAAAAACTGTATTTATAAGTGAAAATTAAAAGAGAAAGAAAATTTTCAACCGTAAATGGAGGAAATTACGCCATATTTAAAATTTCCCAATAATAATATTGCCAAACAGTTTAAATTTAAAAATATATCTACACGAGAGTAGAGTTTTATTTCACATTTCTAGATTATCTTTTAAACTATTTTTCTCAATTCAAAGGCAGGGGAAATAAAAATATTTCCTTTCTAGTAACAAAAGTATTTTCACGTGAATATTAAAAAGAGAAAGACAACTTCAAGTAATAAATTCATTAGTATGCGTTAAAACCAGTAAATAGGAGAAATTACGTCATATTTAAAATGAGCAAATAATAATATTGCAAAACATTTTAAATTAAAAAATATTTTTACACGAGAAATTAATTTCATATTTTGAAATTATCTTTTTATCTATTGTTGTGAATTTTAAGAGGGCGCAAATAATATTTCCTTTCAAACAACAAAAATATTTTCACGTGAATATTCGAGCGACCGAGATACGTGGAAAAAGACAACGAAAAACGGTTCGATCGCCCAAGATACGGTGAAAGAGAACCTGGGAAAAGTCCCGATAATAAAACTAGTTGGAGGAAGAAAAATGAGGATAAAGAGAGGCAAAAAGCTTTCTAAAACAAACCAAAGTTATTGCTTTCAACGTGGCAGTTCAAAACATTGGAAACGAGATTGTCAAGATTTAAAAATATCGGAAAAAGAAATAAGCACACTGTATCATGTTAGGTGTAGTACGAAATTAGAAAAAAGTTTCAAACCATATTTAAGTAAGGGAAAGATAAATGGAGTAGAGATTACAATTCTCCGCGACACGGGGAGTATGAATGATGTATGTTCGAGAAAACTCGTTAATAAAGGGAAATTAAACGGATAAATCAAGTGGGTAAGTCAACCTCTAGTCAGAGACCTGCAGCGGCTTCCAGTAGCGGAAATAAAGTTAGAATTAGCGGGTAAAAGGGTGATAATAACTAAAGCATTTACCACGGACCACGAGTCAGATTTGGATTATTATGTACTTGGAAACAGAACACAAGAATTAATCAATTCGAATGAGCGCAATAAAAATAGAATCATACAGTAAATAACAACACGCAATCAGGCGAAACAGCTGACAAAACATAACGAAACTAAACATAGGCAGAATTCAAAGTCCAGTCCACAGGGGACCGGTCAATCACAAGAGATTACACAGGAGGGCGCGAAACCAGCTGAGGAATTAGATGACAACGAAGGAGAGGAATCAATTTCTCTACCGCCACTCATTGAGGATGAAACTTTCGTTTTAAGTAAAAAAGAAAAAAAAGACTTCGAAATGGTGCAAAAAGAGGAGGAGTTGAATGAGGATAACAAAATACCGTTTGAAAGTGACGCTTATAACTTAAGAAAAAAAGTGAGACGGATTATAAAAAAAGCACAAAACAAAGTCAAATCGTGTGGGGAGTCGATTTTCAAGTCGCAAAACTTTCGAGATGACGGCGAGTCCAAAAGACAATCAGGCCTTACGGAAAAGGATTATAACGGTAATACGGAAAACAGAATAGAGACGAAATCGTCAAACTTTCAAAAACGGAAAATAGAAAACAACTATGAGTTAGAGAGCCAAAAGGGGAGACAAAGAAATAGGGTTTTTAAATACGTAAACCTAATTGATAGGGGTGTAAGAAAGGAATGGGGGGGAAAAAGGTAAAAGCAACACGCGAAAAAAATAGTTACGAAAATAAGAGATAAATCAGCTGTCCGTAGTCAGAATTTTAACTGGACGGATAACGGAAATAAATTAAAGAATTGGAAAGAAACCGGGTACTACAATAGAAAAAAAAAGATCTGGTAGATATGAGACACAGACTATGGAACGATAAAAAACAATGCAGCCTATCCTGGTGTTAAAAACCATAGGTCAGACGATTACACACGTCATAGGTTTTTTCTATATAGGGCAGTATAATGCCCGGGGAAAAAAAGACAGAAATTCTATATAGACTGCTCTCATCATATTATTTTTTCTAAGTGTATTTTGTAAAGTTCTTTTCTAATTGTATTTTGTAAATGTGCAGGTTTATGAAAAGTGTATGGGTAAAATATTTTTGGTAGGACATGTTTAAAATATAGGGGAAAAAGGGGTAGTTATGCGTATAAATGTTTTGTGTTTCATGTGAGCCATTCAATTGTTGTGAGCCACTATATGTTTCCCGAATATTCTGTCCTGCGGTCAAAATATTCTTTAACGGGACGGGGAGTGATTGTACAGGCCCAGAATATTACAATATTCCCTATATAAAAACCCGAAGAGGACACAGGCTCTCAGCATAGGAATTGCAATGTGTTTCAAAGAAACGACCAAGTGATAATGAAAGTCCACTAATCCGTCGGGAACATCAGAGCAAACTTTACGTATTGATCAATCTTAGATGCTAGACAGTTTCTGACAGGCACTTAAGTGCAAGACCACCATGGACGACTTTTGATCCCCCGACAAATTGAAACTAGAAAAATACTTTCGCTTTAGAAGGCATTTCCTCCAGGTGTACAGCCTAAGAGAAGGCGGGTGATATGAAAACACAAGCGGACCATTCAGGTGAGAAAAGAACAGAGATTGGTAAAAAGTCCTGCACACAGATTGCCTGGAGAAATAATCTATAATAAATAGGGGAAAAATAATTAAGACAGTTACGGCAGATAGTTCCTCGACACTTGAGAGAACAGAGATCGTTTGAACCGATGTTTTGCCTCTAAATTTTGACGAGGGCTCATCCTGATCCCAGGGAAGAAGCAAGACTTCGTCGGCGTACGAACCGTGCGGCCCGGAGACGGCGATAGTCAGCAAGACGCGACTCAGTCGGAGAAAGGGAAACTTACTCTTTGGTAGAACAATATAGCGAATAGATCACATTTTGATCCTAGAGATAATTAAGTCAGTGAACTTTTCATCTTCTACAATTTGGACCTTGAACTTATAGCTACCACCTCGTGACTGTATATATTTTCATCAGTACTCCACTATAATTATTATTGTTGTGTTTGTGATATTTAGTAGCGTTCATCAAGAAAGTCATTTGTTTATTTTTATCTTAATAAAATAACTTAATATTTTCTATAACTGAGTTATACTAAACTTCACACCTCCGAAGTATATTTACCGCTCTCGCTACCACATTTTGAGGACTCGGTACAAGCATACCAGGAGGCAAAGATTCTGTTTACATAGTTCATTTTATATTAGATTTTTCAAAATGTTTAACTAAACTTTTTAAATCAGACAATGAAAACAGACAGTAGATGTTTAACAGCAGCTGATCCGGCGTTATTCCCCAATCAATTGAAAATCCCCAATCAAAGGGATATGAATGGAAACCCGTTTACAGAGATATCGTCACTGATTTTTTAATTATAGTTCAATCTTCAGCAATCTTTTTAAAGCCGATTAAAGTAGTGTGTTTTTAGAGTCTGTGGTGTTCCAATGGGGATTGGCGAGTGTAGCTCGTAGGAGGCTGAGCCCCCTAGTGTTAGAAAAACTTTAAGAATTCAACTCTGATATAATTATACTTTTTTGTATCTTCTTTCTAAACAGAATTTCGCAATGTTGCAAAATTTGACAACTTTTTCAAAAATAGCTTACTTTTCTGCTCATTGCATCAAATGCATGATTACCGAAATATTGTAAAATTTTAAATTACTTTTTAATGATGCTATAAGTATAAAAAATAAGTTATAAAAATCATTTGTAACAGAAGTAGGAAAAATATATGTAATAAAAAATAATTATTTTCATATCCATGATAGATATAACAAGTGGGTAAATGCGATCATAGATCGCACAAAGAGTTTCGTTTAATATTCCTTTCAAACGTGGTTAAAAAAGAACGTGCCGCCATTTTAATCTATGCATTATATAGAAATGAAACAGATTAATTAAATAATAATTAATATCTCAGCTTCGAATTAAGTTTGCTCTTTGAACTGGGAAGCTCTTTGAATCTGTGAGAGATTTCCCGTCCGGATGTCAAAAATTTTTATCAAAAAATTTAATATTTAAAAAGTTTAAATTTCATATTAAAATAAAAACCTCAAGTGCGTCGTCATGTCTGAGATAAAAAACCCGTTGAAAGGAAAGTTTTAAAGCAATGATCCAATTAATGAAATAATAATTAATATCTCAGCTTGTAATTAAGCTAGGAGTTTGAACTGGGTATGTATGAAATCAGCAAAAATTTTTACGTCGAGATGTAAAAAAAATAATCTAAAAATTTAATATTTAAAAAGTTTAAATTTCGCATTAAAATATCCGCTGCTTAAATTTCTCCAGCGCCGATACGTCTGAAAGATGACAACACCTGCTTTCCGCTGAAATGAAACCTCTTTTCATTGTCTTTTTAAATACAGAAATTAAATTTTTATCGATCGATTTTTAGTGGATTTTTTGCGTTATACCCAACGCAGAAATTTGAACTTTTTACCAAAATAAAGTAGAATTTTTTCGCGTCTTTCTATACCTTTTACGAATTTGTAGGACCAATACTTTGGGAGATGCGATTTCGCTTTTTAAATGCCCACTTCATTTATTGCTTAATTTCCTCCGTGGTAACCATGCATCCGCTGATTTTACCGTGCATCCGCTGATTTTACTGGCAACCCTTAGGAGAAACTCCGCTGATTTGGAGAAGGTGTGTTCCTAGCTGCGTTCAAAAGGTTGATTGGTTAATTTTAGAAGTTAATTAGCCCGTAATTCGGTTAATTACCGACTTTTTCAAAATGTATGATTTGTTGTTTGATGTGAGGTCTTCAGCTATAAGTACACAAAATTTCAAGCCTCTAACATGTATAGTTTGTGAGAACGGACAGACAGACAGACAGACTCTGTGACGGACAGACAGACAGACAAAGGAGTGAGATGAATAGGGTTTCGTCAAATAAACGAAACCCTAAAAATGCCAGAAAATTACTTAACTCTTTTTAATACATTTTTTCCCTTTTTCCTTTAACCCGATACTTTCTTTAAGTTATAACTTTATCTCACAGAAATATTTTTTCTTTTATAGGTCAAAATTAAACAGTATATATTTCAATATTTAAGAACTATTTTGTTTGTGATGCGTTTCAATAATGCCCTATATTATCACCTCACCAAATCATAGCACTTTATTTAAATAGAGTGTAATTAAAAAAAAAAAAAAAAGAAAAAACAATTTCAAAATGTTTTTATGAAGTATCTTTTTTTTAAGTTTTATATAAAAAGAAAACGAAACTAATCGGATCTGCCAATCCCAAAACTTTCTTCTTTCTCATACATGTTATATTTCAAAAAGTTGTTACACATTTTAATACTTCAGTGTTATTACTTCAATATCCCATCAACTTTGATTTTCATCTTAAGTTTCTGCGTCATTTTACTAATCGGAGTAAAAACGAGTTAAACTGAATCATAATATTAAATAAAATCAACATTTTTCGTTATACCATTGTACATGAGCTGCTTGAGAATAGCCGGGTTAGCTGGTAGCGAATTGCCGTCGCTGCATGAGCAGCCCATGTACAATAGAACTATGAAAAATCGCTATTACAGCGTCCCCTTCCGGCAGATTTTTATCAAATTCATGTGGGGCTTGCTGACCATAGCCAAAAACATATACATGAAATTTGGTTTAATTCTATGCATAACTTCATACACTTTTTGATGGTACACTAATGAAAATGGTACAAAAAAGCACTATCACAGCGCCGCTTCAGGCTGAATATTTCCAAATTGAAGGAGGACCTGTTGACCATAGCCAAAAACATGCATAAACAATTTGGTTGAATTCTGTGCATAACTTACACGCTTTTTCGATGATACAAAGAGTACACTCGGACATACGGACGGACAGACAGAGAATTTGTACAAACATGTTTTTCGACATCTCTGACCCGTAAAACATGTAAATCCGTCGAAAGCTGGAAGTCAAAAAAAGTTTCGATTACAATATTTTCTTCTTTAGGAAGAAGAAAGTAAAAAGGCCTAAAGTACACCAATATACACAGAAAATAGATACGACTTAAAAGGTGTAAAAAAATACTCGAATTGGATAGAAAGATACTTAGGTATAAGGTTACCGAATTTGGGTCCATATGCCTGTTTTTTTTTTCTTCCAAAATGGGTATTTAACAGTGTCCAAAATGAATACACAGTGGTAACCTAAACAGTTCCAAAATGAGCATTTAACAGTGCCCAAAATGGATACATAGTGGTAACCAAAACCGGCATATGGACACAAATTAGGTAACCTCACACCTAAGAATCTTTCTACCCAATTTCGGTATTTTTCTACACATTTTAGGTGTTATTTTTTTCTGTGTATATGCGTATGTTTTTTTTTTTTTTTTTTTTTTAAACGATTTATTGATATTACAGGCGAATATACTCGTGGATACCAACCTTTTCTCTTTAAAATAATTAATCATACCTTTTCGAATTTACAAAGTGGTGCATTGAATGCAATGCATTATTTTGTGGGAGACTAGTGTTCAAATTATTTAGTAATATCCTTTGCCTAGATTAATTTACAGAAGTTTTAGTGCGTCTATATAATATGAGAGATAAAATAAAGAGCTATTTTTTAATATTTTTAAAACGAAAGAATATATTCGTAACTTACCGCTTTAAAAATATGTTCTTTCTGATCTGAAAAAGAATAAAAGAGCAAAATCATTCTTTATTTTTTTCATCGAATTCTATTACATTTGGTGTCACTTACGATTAGTTGTAAATCGAACTGAATGGCTGCAAGCAAGGGAGTATTTGACCCGAAATTCTGGCCAAAAATATTTTTTTATGTAAATACAGCCCGATTGCCTTGAAATTCTTAGATGTTATTGCCTATCACTATGGCATGTTCGGTATTGTAAATGAAGTCTACAGCATTTACGGTTTATTTACAGAGACACGCAAAAGAATTCCCTTACATTATGGTCTGTAGAAAAAAATCGTTTGCTCTGTATTTTAATGATATCAGACTATTTTAAACGTACTGAAATTTATATACATCCCTGAGGTGTACTAAGGTACTTATTGTAAAATATGGTGTGCATTGAATATATCGTTCATTTACAGGCACACACAAAAGAATTTGGCTGAAAAATAAATTTAACTATTGAAGTCTATGACCAATAATTGCTGGAAGTGCGTTTGTAGTTGTGATATGCGTTTTTAAATTGAACTATTTTTTTAAAAAATATTACTTGGTGTGGATACATTCTATAGATCATATACAGGGCTGCACAAAAGTTCTCAAGTACGTTTCCGTTTATTCACGGAAATGGCTGAATGGAAAATTTTAACTGTTCTATGCATTTCACTGAACTAACTTTTAGCATACTATGTAATATACATACAAAGACCTTAGCTTTGTTTTAGAAATACATATCCATTTTTAATTGTCGAAACAACCATTCACCTACTGTATACATGGAGCAGAGTCCACTGGTTGAAACCTCGACGTTTTAAATTATGTTACAAATGGCTCCCGCGAGATTAAATTTAAGATTTTAACGTTAAGTCTGTGGAACTTATGATCAATAATTATACCTAAAGAACACTATTTGGGTCATTTTTTTAAAATAGGAACTATGCCGATCGTGGCATCGGTCACAGATGCTGGATTTGATGGTCTTAAACCGAAGAGATTAGGAAGAACAGCGTCGCAAAGGAGTGCACGCATAAGAGTTTCACTCGCGCAATTTAATAAAAGAAAAATTTGTGCATATTTTATGGTTATTTTCAGATCGAGATTTTAACTTCGGTCGTACGTTGAATTTGGATAGTAAGTTGAATAAGTCGTAAGTCGACGACCATGTGCATATCAATTGCTTAATATGTAATGACTGAATCTTTGAATATGATTGCTGAATCGCAAATCCATTGCAACTTTATGTAAAAGTAAATCAAGATTTCAATTAAATTAAGCAATATTTTTGTATAATCATGTTGTATCATTAATATTTAAATTATAACTTTATTATTATATTTTTTAATTTAATATTACATTTTAAAAATGTTATTTAAAATTTAACTTTTAATATTTGATTTTACTCCAGTTATATCAAAGCTTTGAAAGTGAGCATTCATCTCCAACTGAATAAATCAAAACTTTTACGTTCTGCTTTCTATGAATCAAAAGATAGAAATCGAAGAAGAAAATGTTTGACTACCTTATCAATAAGTTCCAGTCATATGAAAAGCATCCTTTTTTTTAACGATAAATCTTCAATTAACTGACAAGCCCTCCCCCATACCAATCGAATTTATGCGGAAATACCCCTCACGGATTCATTTTCTATAAATAGCAACTCTTTTCGCCAATTCTAACGAAAGTAGTGGGTGTAGGGGGACCCACAGAACTTCGCCGCCATTCGACAATTCCACAGGTTGCGCACATGTCTCTTTTTGGAGTATAAAAGCTATCGTTTGCCGATCACTACTTTCACTCTTTGAACGGCATAAACCAGATGAAGTCAAATTAAAATACAGAAAATATTTCAAAAAGTTTTCGAATAATTTTGGTAACTTAAAAAACACCCCGAAATCAATTGTTACAAATATTAAAAAATCTTTATATTTTGTCTTAACGAAAAAGTAAAAATTTAGTTTTGTTTCGGCAGCGTCAAAATGTTATTTGCCATCTTTGTATGCCTAATGATTGGTGTATATGGATCACCTCTTTCACAAGTAAGAGTATTTTTTTTTTAATAATTCATTTTTGTATCTATAGTATCTGAAATTAAATACATTTATTTTTTTTTTCTATAAATTTAAAGTACTAATATAAATGTTAAGCCTTTAAAAATTCGATTTTTTGCGAAAATAATGTATACAAAACAGCAACATTTTTTTAATTTAAAAAAAAGTATTTTAAAGTGTGTCATGTAAGTATTAAGTCTTTTACAAGTCTTCTTTTCCAGAAAATAATGTATATAAAAAGCAAAAATATTTTTTAATTTTAAAAAAAGTATTTAAAGTACTTCATGAAAGTGTCGAGTCTTTAAAACCTGAAGTTTGAGAAAAAATAATGTATATAAAACAGCAAAATATTTTTTATTGAAAAAAAGTACTTTAAAGTGCATCATATATGTACATAGTCTTTAAAAATTCGATTTTTTTGAAAAAGTAATGTATACGAAACAGCAATACCTTTTTTAATATAAAAAAGAGTACTTTAAAGTGAGCCATATAAGAGTTAAATCTATAAAAAGTTTACTTTTCCAGAAAATAATGTATATAAAAAACAAAAATTTTTCTAATAAAACAAAAGTATTTAAAGTACATCATATAAGTATCGAGTCTTTAAAAACTGAATTTTATAGAAAATAATGTATATAAAAGAGGAAAATATTTTTTATTGAAAAAAAAAGTAAAAGTGCGTCATATATGTAGATAGTCCTTTAAAATTCTATTTTTCAAGAAAGTAATGTATATAAAAGTTTTTTTTTTTCAAATTAAAAAAAAAGCATGTTAAAGTATATCATATAGTTAAATGTTTGAAAATTTGATTTTTTCAGAAAATAATGTATGTAAAACAGCAAAATTTTGTGAAATTAGAAAAAGTACTTTAAAGTACGTCATATAAGTGCAAATCTTTAAAAATTTTACTTTTCGAAAAAATGATGCATGTAAAAGAGAAAAAAAATTTTTTGAAATAAAAAACGTACTTTAAAGTACGACCTATAAATGTTGATACTTTAAGAAATTAGATTTTTTCAGAAAATAATGTATATAAAAGAGCAAAATGCTTTGAAATTAATAAAAAGTACGTTAAAAGTATTTCTTTATATTTTTTCATACAAGCTATATCTTGAAATAGTTAATATTTTTACAAGAAAATTCTACAGCTTATAATAGATGATATCTGTATTTTAAAACTGAGCTTAAATGTGTATATTTTTAATAAAATTTCTAATTCTTAAGATAAACTAAAAGTACCGCAGATATCCCTTAAATAAATTAGTTTATTCATGCATAAAACTTATTTTTCTATTTAAAACAACAATCAAATGAAAAACAACATCTGCCTTAAAAATGTAGATATAATCTGTAAGTTGCAAAAATTAATGTAAAATATTAAATATTAAACAGTAAAAATATAAATGTTATAATTTGCCGACCGCCACTTTCATTCTTTGAATGGCATAAACTCAGTGACGTCAAATTAAAATAAGGAAAACACTTGAAAAAGTTTTGCGACAATTTGGTAAACTTAAAAATTATCTGAAAAACAATTGTTTCAAATATTATATTTAGATGGATTGCTTAGAGACTTTTATCTACTATGCCTGTTGTCTATAAAGTGAACATTTAATTTTGTTTCGGCAACATCGAAATGTTATTTGCCGTTTTTGTATGCCTTATGTTTGGTGTATTTCACAAATATTTATTTTTTTTTCATTTTGGTATTGGCAAGTTTATAATAAATGATATTATGCTTTACAATAATAATTTGAATAATGTAGATTAAATATGACATAACGATTTAATAAAATTTTGTAAAAATTATTAAAAAGTAGAATTGGAAAATAATATTGTTAAAAATAAAAAGGAAGAATCACATAAAATTCTACAAATTATTATTTTATAAGTATGAAAACATTTAAACTGAGATGTCAGAAAAGAAAATAGGCATCTGAAATTAAAATTAGTTTATATAATTCAAGAAATATTTAATTTAATTTTGAAAAAAAATTGATAAATTTTAATTAATCTAATACGACTATATAACATTCTTAATTAAAATAAAATAATAGTGCAATTTTTATTTCTAGTGTCTAAGTTTTAATCTTGAAATGGCTTATTTTTCTTGTATTCTGTGAAGAAACTATAAAGCTATGACAAAGGAAATGCCTTGGAGGTGGGGGGGGGGGGATGACACGTAAAAAAAATTATTGAAAGAAGAGCAAATAATGTAACGATTTATCTAGAAGTGAGAATTAAACTACTCTTTTTCAATGGATTTTTTTACTAAAAATATTTGAATTTAGAATAATTTATATACTTCTTTCTGTAGCGCATGGTTTGAAACTTTCCTCCAAATGAAGTATTAATTTGTTCTTAACAGAAATATATGTATTTTAACCATAATTATATACATTGGAAATAAAAATGTTTAATTGTTTTGCAAAGTACGTCTGAAACGATAAATTTTATGGTACATAATAGTAAGTAGATGATCGACGCTTAGCTGGCAATTATCTTATGCAAGTACAGATAAAAACAACTACTATAACAGCATTCACTTTTTTATTGTCTGTAAATAGCTACCTCTGAAATTTTTGTATCTTAAAAAGTCGAGTTTTACACAGAAAATTAAAGATATAATAATAATAATCTAATATTAATAATAATAATGATGATGATTTTTCGAAAACATTTTTTTATTACCAAAATAAAACAGTTGTAGGGGAGACCGGGGCTAGTTGGCTACAGGGGTAAGTAGGCGCACTCCCCATAAATCGGCTGTTTGTGGATAGATTGTGCAACCAGTCACAGAGTACACTTATTCTTGTGTTTTACAATCCTCATTGTAGTTTTGCAGTGTTACCTACGTGCAGTGGACACTTATTACGATTTTTCTGTTTTTGCGCTCATAAGTAATTTTTTGTTGCTTTATTCTTTTTCTAATTTCTAATACTTATCTTAATAATTGCGATTTAACTTGTGCAATTTTTCTTAGTGTATGATAAACTGTACCTAACCCATATGTGATATACTTGGATTATTTATGCTTAGATGGTTGCGTGTCCCTTTTGTGAAGAAATTTATTATGAGGCTAGTAGGCGCATTGAACACGGGGCAAGTTGGCTCGGTGTCTGGTGTATGCTGGTAACTTGAAAAACAGGAAACACCGAAAAAAGTGGTTGCAATGCAAGATTTTGGGCACATGGGGCTTGCCCAAACGGAGACACTCGATTTTTTATTTGTGACAACTGTAACTCTGATGATATTATCGAGTAAGATAAAAGTTACTCAATGTTAATGTTTTATTCATTATTTTTATGTCTGTATAATTTAGAATTTACATTGTATGGCGATAACGCCTTTGATTAAACCTACTGGTAATAAGGAAATTGATTTATCTTAACTGCGTGTCTTATTTAAATTTTTATAAAGCGTGTGCCAACTTACCCCATAGGTATAGGCAACTTGCCCTGTGACGGGGTAAGTTGGCGCACAATTTTCATTTTACTTTAGGCTTCCGCTAAACATAAACTACAAAAGCTACAAACTCAAAACTCCGGGTATTTATAGCCCAATGCCTGTTCTTTAAAAGTACATTTAAAGTTTCATAAAAAACTTAAACAAAAAATTAATAAAAATCAATAACTAAAAACTGCGCCTACTAGCCCCGGTCACACCAGATTAGTCGTTATTGCATTATCCGGGGGAAAATATTCGAATAATTGGGGAATTTTAACATTGCCTCTATGGGAAAATTTTTGATCTAGAAGATTTTATTTCTATAAGCGGGATAATTTGTTTATCCGATACCGATTAAGCGGGCCCGACTGTATTTTAATACCTACCAGGGATGTAGTGGAGGGTATACGGTGGTATACGTCGTATACCTTCTGGATTTCTTTCAAGGAACACCGTATACCCTCTGTTTCTTGAAAAAGCTATAGATATACAGTGTAGGGTAGAGGTCTGCACGGGCCGACATTTCCAGGCCCGGGCCTGGCCCGACAGAGAGAAAAAAATTTCGGCCCAGCCCGTAAAAAAAAAAAAAAATTATTGGCCCGGACCGAACAGCTAAAAGTTCGGCCCGAGCCCGGTCCGAAAAAAAGTTAAAATCTCGGCCCGAGCCCGGCCCGGCCCGGCCCGAGTGAATTTTTACAATACATTGATTTTTACGTCGATTTGGTTAAAAATTTGTCTCGTACGAGGAGTTCAGGCCAAAAATATTTATCTTAACTTTTCTTTTCATGTGTATAATCTTCATTTTTATAGAAGTGCCACAGGGTGCGATAGTAATTTTTTTAATGAATCTCTATTTCTTGTATGTAAATGATTCAGTTATCATTAATATTGTTAATCCATATTCCATGTATTGAAGTATTAAAAATCTGAAAAATGCTATACAGTAAAATCTAAGATGGAATTGCATAGAAAAGAAACAAAAAATGCGTTATAGACAAGTTCTCTTTCTTAGCAAGTGTAAATGTATTATATATTCTTTTCTTACGTAGTAGTATATTAATTTGGCATGGATCAACACGTTTTTCAATTTAAAACAAGATTCTGTCATAGGCAGGTTATTTTTCACACATTTTACTATATTTTAATTTAACTATATTTTAATAAGCGTAGAAATCTACTATTCCTTAAAAAGGATGAATTTGAATGCTTAGTTGTAGAATAATGGCGATTTAAAAATGTATGATTTTTTTTTTTTTTAATTGTGCCAAACCTAATTTTACTGACCTTTGAACGGACTAGGCCACGCCGAGACAATGATTTTCATACGGGCTGGTTCAAAACTAGGAATGAAAATTTTTGGCCGTGAAGATTAGGAATGAAACCAGTACCGGCTCTGTGCAGAAAAATAAGTTAGGCCCGGACCGGCCCGAACCATCAGCTCGGGCTTCGGGCCACGGGCCGGGCCGTGCAGATCTCTACTGTAGGGTATAATACCCTCTGCCTTCAGCGGATACCCTCTGCTTAGAGCGTAGGCCCACTGCTTTTTTTAGGACTACATCACTGATACCTACGTTTTAATATAAACAACTTTTTCAACACTGATGCATTTGTTCTAAAGTTGTTACAATGGTGAAATATTTATTCTTTGATAAGAAATTCCATCATAATTTTGATATAGTAAATAAGTGTTTACTTTAATAGTAATACCCTTATACAAGTACAGATAAAAACATTAAATACAGAAAATAGTAATTTAATAAAGATCAAATATACATTTATATATTGCAAAGTATAGAATAAAAAAACTATCATATTGATTTTAATAAGAATTAATGTTGATTAAAGTAATTATAATTGTGTTAATTTATATACGTTAGACGATATTATTTGTATAAGAAAAATAAATTAAACATTTTTCAAGCAGATGTATAAATAAAATATATCATTTTGTCTTTATAAATTATATACCCAGAATATAAACTCAAATTAGAAAAAAAATTTAAAGCTATCGTAATTTTAAACTAAAATTAATTTTAGGTCTTCAATTTTTATTTTTATTTTTATTTTTATTTATTTATTTTTTTTAACGCAAAGATGATATAATCTACCTGGAGAAAAAAACAGACAAAACTTTTCTAAACACAGATAAATTAACAAAACAACCATTTTTTCTTTGTGAATAATTAAATTCAGATTATAAAAACGTACAAATACACTATATGGCCAAAGGTGACCGGTCACTTGCGATTTTAGACGTTTTGTTAAATATATAGAAAAATACACCAGGAATTAACCTGAAACTGCAGGAGTGTAAACAGTATAGTATAAGTCATATATTTCCGCGAAGATTTTTTTCTTGAAACCCCGTAGGGGACCGTCAACAAATTGAAAAAGAACGAATATCTTTTGAATAACCCTGTAAAAACTAATGTAGCAAAATCGTTCAAACACGAGATTATTAATAAGTAGCTTATCGTAATATACTGTGTTCATTTTTATGAGGATAGCATGTATATTCGTAGAGCAATTAAGGTTTTTATAAAAGCAGCCCCAAATTTCTCCAAGTTTTTTGCTTATAATTTGCAGAGTTCTTAATATAAAAAAAAGTTCTTTTCAGAAAATATGACAAACAACATTGTACATAATACTTTGCAATCAGAATTAAAAAATAATAAAAATTGGATGAAAAATGAGCAGGTTTATTAAAAAATGTTTCACTGCGCATGCACGAATGCAATCAAAATATAATGTGCATAATGTATCAGCTAAGTATATAGAGCAACGTCTGTAAAAGTTTCAAAATTATAGCTTGAAAATTCTGAAAATAATCGTCGATAGAATAAGCTCGAAATCCGTTTTTCCCCAAAACAAGCAAAAAGATCAGGGGTTGTATCCAAATATAGTCCCGTAAGGCATGTTGACGTCACGGCGAAGTCGTTGTGAAGTCACACTGTGATTTTGTGACCGTCGGTGTGTCTTTGTACCGTACGTTTTAGCAAAGTATCGCTATTTTGGAGTACTATTCTTCTAAAATACTTTTAATTTTTACACTGAAAAAAACAATGCTTATCAACTGGCATCCTTTTTTATTAAGTTCTAAGCTTGATCTTGAGTTCAAGCTTTATATTAAGAATGTGTAAGTTTTTATGTGTTGTGATTTGTTATTATTTTATTAAATACGAACATGGAGTCTAACGGATATTAAAACATTTCCTATTTAAAGAAGAATAAGATAAGCCATATTTATTTAAATTTTTTATTCCCGTGTATATTGCATTTTGTTAATATGAGCTAAATAGATTTGGTATGATTTATAGGAAATGACTGATCTGGGAAATAGAAAAAAACAAGTAAGGAAAATCATGTGTTAAGCATAGATTATAAAGCACTTTCCAACGCTTCCTGAATGCTTTAACTAGACATCGTAATTTAAGGAAATAACGTAAATAAGATAACTAAGTAAATATTTTAGAAAACGCATAAAACATTTGAAAAACTGATTTCATCAGTTACAGTCCATAGCCAAATATGTTTTCCAAATCTTTTGAATAGCCCTGTATTTAATCTGTAGGTTGATATATACTAGTATATAATGTGAAAATTTAGTTTAGCAAGAAAACGCATAACAGGTTGAAATTCTCATTCAGCAATTTATACTAATATATGAAAACATACTTGAATACTTTTGTACAACCCTATAGTTTACCTATAATTTTTATTACACGCCACTATTTAGTTAAAATTTAATTCAAATTAAAACACTCTTAAAACTGCTGAAATCACATTTCCAGAAATTATAATTTATAGACGGCCATATATCCATTTCCTTGCGTGACCCTGTGTATCATTTTATCCATATTCTACAAACATTTCTTAGTAAATTAAATGCAGTTCAACATAAAAATCCGTAACTCATCTAAAAAACACCTTTAAGCAATTTGCGCCCATACCTCTTAACTCTTACGTATACTTTTGTGTAGCCCTGTATATGAATTATAGCTTTTATATACACCATATACTATGCATAAATATAGTGAATTATAAAAGCGCATATTATAATAAAAAATGCATTTCCAGCAATTATCGCTAATGAACAGTACAATATCAACTTTTATAAATATCATAAATTATAAATATTTTTTTTATAAATATTATAAATATCAAATTTTAAAAAGTATAGTAAAGCAGTTAAATCTATAAACTTGTTATCAGGCATGAAAAACACTTTATTTCAATGCTTAATTGTCATATTTTATTTTTTAATACGAAGTATCGAACGTGTATCGAAAACGTAGAAAATCAATTTACAATCGAAGAAAATTTAATAACTGATTCTGAATGTCTACAATTAAATGTTTGATTAAAATCACGAACAGCAAAAACGTGCTTACATACAATTAAAAAAAATAAATATACCAATTTGAAAAACACTAAATAATTAGTATTTATAATTGTACTATTAAACAACAACAAAGTACAATAGATGAATTAAATATATTATTAGATTTAACAATTTCTCAAAAATCTCTCCATATGTTACAAGGAATTCCTATTATTTTATAATTTTGGCAAATGTTAAATCTAAAAACATTGATATGAAGATTTAGGATTTTAAATAATAATTTAAAATATTATTAGCAATGAAAAAAAGTCTTTCAAAAGTTTCACTACTATAGTATGTAAAACGACATTTCCCATTGAGTATAATGTTAATTTCTAATCTGAAAAACAATCCCAGATCAGTCTCTTACTATAGGTATAATATAAAACTATTTAACTCATCTCATCAAATATACAAAACAGGAATAAAAAATTTAAATTATATAAGACTAACTTTTTGAGCTCCATAAATTAATTATTAATATCCGTGTGTATCCGAAAATGGCGACGTCTTTTTCTTCCATTAAAAAAAGCACACGCAAAAGCTTACATTTTAGACTAGTAACTTACCGCATCTGTTAGAACAAAAAGTTCTCTGTTTACCCTGCGGTATCGTGGCAGACGATTTGGGGCAGGTGTTAGTTTATTTGCTTTTATATAAACAGATTTGGAACTTACATGTGCAATCATTTTATGAGACTGTCTGTATTTAAATTTTTTTATTTGAAGATTTTTCCAATGTATTTTACCTTTTCTTTTTATCAGTTTTAACCACCCCCCCCGCCCCTCCCTTTTTCTAAGTACAGATTGTTTCACACATAATAAATACAAAATATCTTTCTAAAAAATAAAAAGATATACATAAATATCGAGGATAAAAAAATTTTCTTTGTCAATCGTCATTCTTTTCATGTTAATTTCCTGTAGAATAAAACAATTCGTAAAATAACTTTTTTTAGAGTCATATCTCTAAAACACAAATTTGAAATACGAATAATAAATTATATCATGGGTTTTGCATAAATTTTGTATATTTTTTTTTATTCGGAAAATGCTAATTTTATTTTAAAAGTCTGAAAGAAGTAGAATTAAAAAAAAAAATAGTTACTTAAAATAGGTACACTAACAGGAAAAAATATGACTTGAATGCAAATTATAAAGCAAGAAATATATGTATGATTAAACTCTGAAGACTCTTTCTACGTGCTCATTAAAAGCTGCAGACTTAACTATAATAGAAATTTTTTAGTTTGAAGCCACAAAAGTGTTTCGAATACCAGTGGTCGGTAAAAATAAATTAAACATTTTCCTTCCTGCAAACTAAATATGTAAAGTGTATATATTTAATATTCCTAATTCTAAATATGTTATCCAAATTGCTCCAGCACGTACCATTTTTCCGAGAAACACTTTTATAATAATAAGAATAAGAGAAGGATATTATATTAAATTGCAATACTAGATAAAATTGAAATTAGGAAAAAAGTATACTTTCACACTCTTAGATATCAAATTGATAAAATATAGCATGAAAATCTAGTTTGTTGATACTTGTACCGTGCATTTTCCTTTATATGCCCTCCCCCCCCCCCCCCACACCATCTTTTCGTGTCTGAATTTACTATTTGCTACCCACTACTATATTTTCATTCCTTATGCCGCTGTAACTCGGGCCTTTTTAAAACATTTCTCTTCATTTTCAAAGATTTTTGAAGTTCATATTTTTCTCACACTGTGACTTACAATATGGGGGGATTTTTTTTTTTTTTTTGTGAGTGTGACGTGACCTACGTTACATGCAGTGACATAACAATTCTTTTTTATTGCCAGAAAAATAAAATTTTACAGTAACAACATGTTTTGAAGATTTTTTGTAACTTTCTAAAGTTTTCTAAGAAGTTCATATCTCATTCACAATGTGACATCACTAAGAGGTGGCATTTCGGTCACAGATGTGACGTGACCACAGTGACTCACAGTGACGTCATAACGACGTCACTGTGACCATGCATGCTATGAGGGGTAGTACGTACAATATTGTCACGCTATCTTGTCACTATCAACAGATATTTGATACAAACCCTGATCTTTTTGCTTGTTTTTGGGAACAACGGATTTCAAGCTTATTCTATCGACGATTATTTTCAGAATTTTCAAGCTATGATTTTGAGACTTTCACAAAAGTTGCTCTATATACTTAGCTAATACATTATGCACATTATATTTTGATTGCGTTCGCGCATGCGCAGTGAAACATTTTTTAGTAAAGCTTCTCATTTTTCATCCAATTTTTATTACTTTTTAATTCTGATTGCAAAGTGTTGTGTACAATATTGTTTGTCATATTTTCTGAAAAGAACTTTTTTTTTATATTAAGAACTCTGCAAATTATAAGCAAAAAACTTGGCGAAATTTGGGGCTGTTTTTATAAAAACCTTAATTTCTCTACTAGTATACATGCTATCCTCATAAAAAAAGAACACAGTATATTACAATAAGCCACTTATTGATAATCGCGTGTTTGAACGCTTTTGCTACATTAGTCTTTACACGGTTATCCAAAAGATATTCGTTCTTTTTCAATTTGTTGACTGTCCCCTATGGGGTTTCAGGAAAAAAATCTTCGCAGAAATATATGACCTATACCATACTGTTTACACACCTGCAGTTTCAGGTTAATTCCTTCTGTATTTTTATAGATATTTAACAAAACGTTTAAAATCGCAAGTGACCGGTCACCTTTGGCCATATAGTGTATATCTGTGTCAGGTAATTCCTTTTTTACCGTAAGTAAATACTTTCAAATTATTCCACTTTTTTTATTGTCTTTTTAATTCCTGCTTTTAATTTAATCAAAACAGGCCTTGGAGGTTTTTTTCTTATAATGTAAGAAAATGATATATTGCATGATGAAATTCTGGTGAAAGATGCAAAGGAAAATAAATTATAATTTTACATTAAAATACAAATCTTTAGAAAAGATTAAAGATGAAAAAATATTCTTATTTTTAATATATACCAATAAGATATTACGTTTCAATTATTATACATACAAAGCGTTACAAAACAGTTCATACTTTTAGAAAAGTCTATGTTTTTTCAAAAAAGTACATAGAATCTTGCGATAAGGGTAGAAAGTAAAAAATAAAAATTTACTTACAGTTGTTCCTTAATATATCCTTAAAAAAAGAAAATCGTTCTAGATTGTAAAACATGCATGCACCAAGTTGACGGAACACACCTCTGATTTAAAGATATTTTTCTATTTTTTATAGAAATTTTTGTTCTTTGCCTGGAGTTTTTCAGAAAAATGTTGAGCTTCGTTTCGCGACTTTATCCTCAAAGGACATGATGAAAATTTTCGTTTGTAATGCGAAAGGTAGCAAGTAGCACAATTATTTGAAAACTCCTGTGATTTGACAAAAATGCAGCTTTATATTGTATGATTTCAGGTATATTTTGGTACGTATTCTGTATTTTTGAGGAAAAGGGGTAAATTTAATCTGAAATTTTTGTGTTTTATCGGAAAAGGAAAACAATACAAAACTTTTAATTCACGGATTTTTTTTTTTTTTTAATATACGCATCTTCCGGTCTTGAGGCATACATTTATACATTATAAAAATGCTTCTTTGTCTACGAAAATGTGATATTATTTCAAACGAAAATGCCCAATAACCTCTTCCGAGTTACTCATGATTCCGAAAAGCGGTTTTTTTCTTTAGAAATCTCAGAAACCAATACAATTTCATGATTAAAAGAATAAATTATATAAACAAAGTTTTCTTTTGTTGTCACTGATTTTCGGAAACGTTTTCCAATAGTTTTTATAGTAATATATATTTGATGCAGTTTTTATATAATATATAAGCACTGATCAAATATCTATAAGCCAGGTGTAAAGTACTAAATTAACTATATTAATCAGCTTTCTCAAAATGGGATATTGGTTTTTAGTATAGTTAATCGTATCTGTTCTCAATTAAAGATTTTCAGCTGCACTCTCAGAAATACTTCCTCCAATTCAAGGAAACTTTCTTGGCAGCACTGCTGCCGATATATATCCAAGAATCGAAAAAAAATTAAATTGTTTTTAATTTTCTGTTTTAGGACAGGAAAAAATTCGTTTTTTTTTTTTTTTTTTTTTTTTTTTTTTTTTTTAATTTTACGTTCTAGGACACAAAATTTCTGTAATCTGAAAGGAGGAGTTTTTAAAAAGTACGTCTCTCATTCTTCCGTGAATCCTATTGGGTCTGAACCCGGATCCGCACGTCTCGAATCCAGCATATTAAGGGGCCATTGCACAGAAACTCCTAGAACTCGAAATCCCACGTTAACCTATGGGAAAACTTTAGAGCGCGATAACTCATTACCTAATATAATTATTAAGATACCGTTTACACCACCAGAAAGTAGACGTCAGATGCAGATGATGTGCGTTTTTAAAAATTGTCTACGTAAATTTTAAGCATTTTTAAGAAGATAATAAAATTTAATCAAATGGAAATTTCAAAGTTTATACGGATTTTTTATGTGCTTAAAATTTACGGGGATAATTTTTAAAAACGCACATCATCGGCATCTGACGTCTACTTTCTGATGGTGAAAACGGTATTTTAATAATTATATTAGGTAAGGAGTAATCGCGCTTCAAAGTTTTTCCATACACTGAAAAAAAAATACGACCAGTTTTCCTGTAGGAATCGGAAAAATAGTTGCCCTTATCGTACACGAAAAATTTCCGACCCAGCTCGGAATAAAATCCGTAAAATCGGAATAAAATCCGTAAATCACCGTTTTATTGACTATTTCCTTTTTTTTTTTACGGATTTTATTCCGAGCTGGATCAGAAAATTTTCCGGTGCTGGATTCCTACAGGAAAACTGGTCGGATTTTTTTTTTTTTTTTTTTTTAACAGTGTAGGCTAATATGGGATTTTGCGATCGGGGAGTTTCAGTGCAGCGGAGCCTTAACCAGATAACGTAAAATACCGTTTTATTGAGTATTTCCTTATTTTTACGAATTTTATTCCGAGCTGGATCGGAAAACTTTCCGGTACGATAAGAGCAACTATTTTTCCGAGTCCTACAGGAAAACTGGTCGGATTTTTCTTTACATTGTACTTAACTGCAGGAACATTTCGTCGTTATGAAATAGTGTTTGGTGTTTTAACACTTATAGAATAATAGAGAGTAAAAATGACTACATATTAGACATATTTTTAATAAAGCATAATTTGATTGTTAGACGTAAATTATGAATATTATATTTTCAATTAAATTCGAAACTAGAGAACAGGAATTCTGCTTTTTCAGAATTTAGTGTCGCCCCCGACATTTCCATTATTTCATTTTCTTTTGATGGACTGATGGCTTCTATTATTATGAAACAGCCATTAGAAATGAAGTGTTAGGTGAAGATGAAAGAGCAGTCGTAAAAAGTTAGACCTCAGATTTTCTGGTGAGAATGGGGGGGGGGGGGAAATGGCCTTTTTTTTTTTTTAATTATGGCCATTTTTTTCCCATTCTGATCTGAAAACCAGAGGTCTAATTTTTTACGGCTGCTCTTTCATCTTCACCTAACACTTCATTTATAATGGCTGTTTCTTAATAATAGAAGCCACCAGTCCATCAAAAGAAAATAACTCGGTGAAAGCGTACACTCGATTAAGGGGAACTCGGATAATCGGAACTCTACTGTAGCTCAGTTTTAAGAGTTAAAACACGCGATTTTATTTTACATAAAACGACGTCATCTGAATCCGCTGAAGAATTCCTCATTTACGATCCAATCATAAACATCTACAATAAAGTATGGGTGGGACGTCACTATCTCAGAATAATACACATATGCAGCAAAAAGAAAGCAATTAATTAATATTTTTTCAAAATAGCACGTATTTTAATTACTTTTTTTTCAGTTTTTATGAGAAAGTGGCAACAAAAAGATATAATTGCTATTTTTCAACATTTTTTTCTTTACTTTCTACAGAAATGGAGTACTTGAGTTGCCAAAATGAAACAAATGTCGCTAAAAACAACAAAAAAATTAATATTTCAAAAATAAATGGAGATACAGTTTTCAAACAAATTGCATTTAAAAGAACTTTTTTTTCCAATACGACGGTATAAAAGTTGAAAATGTGCGATTCTTAGAAGTTAAAAAAATTGCTAAAGAGTATTTAATCGTAATGTTTTGTTTTACGGCTAGCGGCTGTAAGGTAACGTTATTTTTTGGAGACAAAATAAGCTGGAAGAAAGAAATAGCGTACCGTACCGGGGGCTAAAAAAAAATGTTTGCTTTTTTGAATAAAATCGATTTTTATTTTAAAACTTGGTTGAAGTACTATATATATTTTTTAATGTGTTCGTTTAGACCATATTTTACATGCGAATATTTTTTTTAATACTCTAACAAATAAATTGCGAATAAGTTTAAATGAATGAGAAAAATTTATTAAGTTCGAAAGCATTATTTTTGTTTGTTTGTTTTTAAACAAATTAGAAATTTTAATGTATTGAATTTTCGGTTTTTCATTTTAAAATTAAATTCGAACTTAGGTTTTAATACAGCCAATACGCATGCGTGCAAGGAATAAACGGAATTGAATTCTTCCCTCTTTTTCAGGCTTTCGGGAAGAATTAACGGAAAAAGCATGTTTTCTAGGAGTACGAAAACTATTTGTTTGAAAATAACGGATAATTTAGTGTATAAAGACGAATTTTTCTGACAGTGTGCGTAACGGAATTTAAACATACAAGAATAAGAAAATAATATTAATTTTAATGCTAATATTAATGCTGCTAATCTATGATCTTTGTCTGTAACACAAGTTTGTAGAACATAAAAACGTTTGCTTAAGAATTGATAGCATTCGTAAAATCTAAATGTTAGGAGTATATTGTGTAATAAAAAATTAAAAAGAGAAAAAAAAATTGAACGTTTTCCAAAATTCTCTTATTATGAATGCTGTTAACTTATCCAGTTTGTCTGTAAAACACGTTTGCTGAAAATGAATATGCTTCCTTGAGAACTGATGGCATCCGAAAAACTTTTTTCCCCGATTGAGACAGTTGATTAATACACTATAAGAACTGCTCGGAAGAGTTTTCGAAAATCTGTAGTAGGAAAGGGAATGTTATTTTTAACTTATCCAGTTTGTCTGCACTGTAAAAAAAATACGACCAGTTTTCCTGTAGGAATCGGAAAAATAGTTGCCCTTATCGTACCGGAAAAATTTCCAACCCAGCTCGGAATAAAATCCGTAAAATCGGAATAAAATTCATAAAATACCGTTTTATTGACTATTTCCTTTTTTTTACGGATTTTATTCCCAGCTGAGTCGGAAAATTTTCCGGTACGATAAGGACAACTATTTTTCCGATTCCTACAGGAAAACTGGTCGGATTTTTTTTACAGTGTGTAAAACACGTTTGTTGAAAATGAATATGCTTATTTGAGAACTGATGGCATCCGAAATACTTATTTTCCCGATTGAGACAGTTGATTAATACACTATAAGAACTGCTCGGAAGCGTTTTCGAAAATCTGTAGTAGCAAAAGAAATGTTATTTTTAACTTATCCAGTTTGTCTGTAAAACACGTTTGTTGAAAATGAATATGCTTATTTGAGAGCTGATGGCATCCGAAATACTTATTTTCCGAGTGTGACAGCTGATTAATACACTATAAGAACTGCTCGGAAGCGTTTAAGAAAATCGATAGTAGCAAAAAGAATGTTGTTTTTATAAATGCGTCTGTAAATCTCGAAAAAAAAAAAAGAAAAGAAGAATCAAATTGCCTTCGGAGATTTCTAAGCATAAACATGACCGATAGGTGGGGGGGGGGGGGCAGGGTGCCAGGGGAAGGGGGCGCCAAATGAAGATTTTGTCTATTGTTTATATATATGCATATATATGAAATCTGGATACAAATGTCCAACAGACGGAAAATCCAAAAGGAAAATTGAACCAAATGCATTATAATTGACAAACAGTTAAAATGATTCGCAGAAAATTGTATAAAGCAGATTTTTCCCCACATTATACATTTTTAATGCATTCAATTTTAATGAAACTTTTTGGTTCCTTTCGATTCTGTTACAAAGTTTTAAAGAATCAATATTTGAGAAAGCTGATTCGTAGCTCAGTATTACGTGTTTTATGATTACATATTTAAAATTTTAAAATAAATCGGCTGTTATCAACTTCGTAAAATTCTATTTGTAAATTTAGTTTGTGGAGGAGTGGGGGTGGGGGTGGGGCGCTAAAATCCATGTTTTCCCCGGGTGCAAAAAAGGCTAGTTTCGGCCCTGAGCATAAAGGACGCTTTTCGGAATCGTGAGTAATTCGGAACGAGTTATTGTATATTTTCGTTCGCAGTTGTATTATATTTTTCTAGATTAAAAAACATTTTTTTTTTTTACAGTGCATTTTAATCTGATTCGAGCAGGAATATAGGGTGACGGAGCCAGTAGTTGATCAAATAAGGTCTGTGCCACGGGGTTTTTATAATATTTCCTTCCTTTTAAATTTTAAAAGTAAACTAACATGATTGCTACAACCCTAAATGAATGTCCTGTAATGGGCAAAAATGAAATCAGCTGAAATTAAATAGCAACAAAATTATAAGTAAATAGTTTCTTTAATTGACATTTACCCAGTAGTTGATCAATCGAAGAAATCAGTCAAAAATTCAAAAATTAATTTTAAAAATATCATGCTTAAGCTGTGCTGAACAATAATTCATATAAAACTATTATTTGAAATAAGCAAGATGGAAGTGGATTATTTTAACTTAGCGTAATGGTCTCCTACTAATCAAAAACTAAATTTTTACATCTTTTAATAAAAAAAATTCATAAAATGGCTTCTCTTAGAGCAGGCAATTGACAACAATGTGACAACAGGTGCTCCAACATTCAAACAAAAATATTATGTCTAGTGCCAGGTGTAAAAATCATTTCCGCCTGAAATGGTGCAATATTTCACAAATTTGATCAACTACTGGAGGGGTATCAACTACTGGAGCAGTCACGCTAGCTCCGAAACTTTTCAATTTTTCGGTATTTATTTTTACCAAATAGAAATATTAGTTTCGGCTAAAGACAGGAATTTGAGAATAATATTACTAAAAAGTGGAAGGTTTGGAAGCTAATGCAAGCATCCCTGACGTTGTTGCAAACATTCTATTGTTGAGCGGCTTCAATGTTAATCCATATATGTTGAAAGAACGGAATTATAAATGGAATCTAAAAATGAATAAATAAATAAATAAGTGCTGATCAAATGACTATGAACCAGGTGTAAAATACTAAATTAACAATATCCTTAACGTTATCTACATCGTAAAAAAATACAAATTTCTCTTAATCTAGTTCTTTTTTTGTAATGTTTATGAAAATATAATACAGCATATTGCAAGTTACTCGCTATTCTAAGAAATCATTTCCTTGTCTTTATAAGCAGGCAAAACCAATAGATTTCAGAGATTTTAAGACTTACAAAGAACGGAATTATAAATGGAATATGAAAATAAATAAATAAGTACAGATCAAATGGCGTGAGACAGGTGTAAAGTATTAAATTAACAATATCTTTAACGTTAATATTGTATAAAAAATAAAAGATAAATTTCTCTTAATCTAGTTCTTTTTTTTTCTTAATGTTTACGAAAACATAATATAACATATTCCAAGTTACCCGCTATTAAAAAAAAAGCGTTTCCTTGGTTTTACAAGCTACTGAAAACAATGATTTAAGAGATTTGAAGAAGCATTTACTTCAAAAAAGGTTTCTTTTGCTGCCCGTAAATTTCGGAAAGGTTTCCAAATAATCAGCGAAAAAGTTTTTATTTAACTGAGGTTTAAGTTAAACTTGCGAGTTTAATTTTCCTTGCCATTTTACCCCTATAACTTTTTATTTTCTTCTAAACTTTTACTTATAATGAATTTGCATAGTACCCACAGGGCATTCAAATAAGAAATAATAACAATGTAGTACTTTTAATACAGAATTTTTGTATAACATTGTCTTAAAGGGGTGTTAAAGAAGGGACGGTAAGGTAAAAAAGGGGATGGTATAGGAAAAAAGGGACGAAATAGTAAAAAAAGGGACGGTAAGGATGGAACGGTAAGGAAAATTACCACCTATTTTTAGGAAAATCAAGTGATAGCCACAATGTTCATTTGTTTTTAGAATCAGTTGTTAACATTGGATTAAATTAATTTTTTTTAATTTACCTCGTAAAGTGCAGGAATAAACCTTGGGGCCGGTAAGACTACCAATAAAGGCACGACATTGAAATTGATATTTAAATGCTGATTTAAATTCTGCAGTAAATTTTCTGTCAAAGAATTTTAGACATTCTTTCTCTAGCATACTTCTGCATGAGAAAAAAAGTGAAAAAAATTCTGTGGTTGCATCTGAAGTGATTTTCTGTATAAGTTTAGCAAGAGGGACGGTAAGGATGGAAAGGATGAAAAACGCAGGGATAGAGTTAAAATAATAATATCAACCGTAAAAACGTGTGCAGGTTAATTTTTTGCTACTTATTTATATGAAACAATTGTCCCAGTTTCGGAAAAAAATACATCGAATTATCTTTATTGGAACAATTTTATACAGACAGCTCCAAACTTAAAAATCAGCATCAGGGACACGGGACGGTAGAGGAGTTTTCCTGGTATTTGGACCCCCATCATCGTCCAAAACTTATTTATCTCGTTAATATTGTCATGCAATCATGCAATGGGATGTTCCCGAGTATATGAAATAAAAAAACACAAAAAAGCGTATTAAAATAAAAATTATTATTCAGGGACATGAAAGTCAAAAGATTGTGAGAATGCCCCATGTAGAGGGGGAACATATGTTTCAACATATTTAAATACAGTAGAACCTCGATTATCCGAAGTAATTGGGACCGACCCTCTTTCGGAAAATCGAAATTTTTGGATAATCGAAAAGGCTTCCATTTTAAGATTAAGAAAAAATATATTCGCTATTTCTTATTGTGGTAACAAGTGTTTAATAAAAATAAAGCAATAACAAAATAGAAACAAGAATAAATTACTTGAATTTTAATTTTGAAATTAAGTACTTTTACATATTTAACAAGAGTTTGAAACAATGTTTTGCTTATCGCAGTTTCGATTGCCTTTGCTTTGAAACTCTATCACGAAGGTTTTCAATATTATTAGTTCACGAGTATCACAGTCTTTCTACTGCTCCAGCCATGCCAGCCCTTTTTAAAAACATTCAAAAGCTTCAGTATTGCTAATTTGTTTGTTTTCATCGTTTGTTTTGTTCGTTCCACTCAGCAGCTTACGGGAGCTCAAGTTAAATTGAAGGGAACTCTAAGAAAGGAGATCAAAATATTTATATGTACTCTAAGTTCGGAATGCACCGCTTGCACACAAGGAATATTATAGTTTTAAAAACCCCTTGAAAATGGATTTTGCACACAAAGAATTTAAAAAAAAAAAAAAAAAAAGAAAGAAAAAAAAAAAGAAAAAAAAAGCCCTTTAAAAAGGGATTTTGGTTAATTGAGAGTTTCGGTTAAAAGAGTTTCGGATAAAAGAGGTTCTACTGTATATGGGAATTTATTTCACTGGCTTGGAGCGCAGCATCTCTCTGACCGTCACATCACCTCTGCACTGTATATCCAAACTAGAAGTTATTCATAACTGATTTTCACTGGTAACTTCAGATGTAAATTTAGACGAAGATCTTTCAAAATCAAAATGTATAGACATGAATGTGAAAGAGAATCTTTCTAAGTCGAAATCTGCAAATCCGGATACCGGCATTATTTATTTATCTATATTTGGTATTAAGATTGTGCGAAAAGCAACAAATACAATCTCATAGCACTACTGAGAAATCTGCATAAAGACGAACGTGTTACAGCGACAGTATTTATTTTGGGGGAAAACGAATTAAAAAAGAATTAATTTTAAAGAATCATTATTTATTTTATTTTATTTATTTATTTATTTGGAGGGGGAGGGGGGGTCCACTCTTTTCATGATCATAAATTCATTAATTAATCAAAGCCTTGATTTTTTCCATTTTCAGACCCCCTTCTGTTGTACCTCGAAAATCGAGATAGGAAGAAATAATTTCAACCTTCGAAAAACAAATTTACGTGTAATAAGGATTTTGATATTTGGATTATTTATTTATTTATATATCTATTAATTGACGCTTGTTATTTTAAGATTGTTTTGCAGTAATATGATCAAGATATTTTTTTAAATGTTAAAACACACCTTTCTCCGAACTTTGATTATGATGTTTTCTACAATCTCTTAGAAATGGAAAACGATGGTTAAGGAGGTTTTTGAGAAAAGTATTAAAGGGTACAATTACTTTTAACCTTAAAGGATAATTTTCAACAAAATGTCACTGTATATTTCAAAGCCTTATATATTTTCAGAATTATTCATTTATTTATTTTAAACATAAAAAAAAATCTACACAATTTAAATTCCTTGTAAATCGTACTTTTAAAGTTATTTAAAATAAAAAATAATAATCTCGCAGAAAAATATGCACAAAATAATAAACTTGTCAGGAACTTAAAAGAAACAACAAAAACTTTCACAGCGGTTCGTTTTCAAACGGTTTTTGGAAATAAATGTTGGAATTACTGTCATAGGCATAAAACTGACTCCTTTTGGCAACTTTATATGTTATATGCTACTCTAAAGGAATAACAAGCTTTCGAAAAAGAAAGTTCTCACGTACTTGAAGGAAATTGCTTCTTTGGGTAAAATTTATTGGCATATCTTCCAGCTATTCACCAACGCAGCATGATAATAAGTTCGACTAGTGTCTCGTGGCAGACATCACGTGACCATACTTACATTCCTTCCCTTTTAAATATGTTTGCTTCAATAAAAAAGTATTTGATAATATTGCACTGAAATGAAACTTTAAATATTAAAAGCAAATGCAAAAATTTAAGCACATTTTATTGTATTTAAATAAGTATTTTATTTTATTAATAGAAAGAAATCTAATTGTTATTAATATCAAAATTAACTTTTATTACAATATTCCATGTATAACATTTTAAAATAAAAAAGTAGAAAAAAGTGCTGACATGGAATATTTAATTAAGTATTTTATTTTTAAAATAAAACTAAATTTTTAATTGTTGTTAACAACAAAATTTACTTTTATGAAAAATATTCCATTTATCATGAAAAATATAAAGCAACCGATTAAGTATTTTTAAATAAAAAAGTTGAAAATAAAACTGAAATAGAATGTTTCTCCGACAATATATATATATATATAATGAACTGAAATAGAATATTTCAACCGACAAAACATTTTAAAGTAAAGATCTAGAAGAAAAGTTGAGAATAAAAAGTAAACTGGGATTCGAACGAATGCTATCTAAACACAAATGCATTGCTTTAACCCTTTATCTACTGATGGTACTTATAAGTACCCTTAAAATAACTTGTTATAAAACTCATTTAATACTTCGATTAGTTGTAATACAGTTTAGGATGAGTTATAGATGCATTACTTTATCATGTTCCAAACTCATTAGTGGTTACACAAAATAAAAATATTTTTAAAAAGATGATTGTTTTTGCTTTTGCAACTTTTCAGCTTTCTTGGCGTAAGGGGAGGTGGTTCAATTCGGAAATATTTCTACATTTCTATTGTGAGAACATTATATTTGTACATTTCCTAATTCTACAAAATACCAAGAAAAATATTTAAAATAAAAGATTTGAGTGGGGGTTATAAGTATTGGACAAAATCCCTATAAACTCAAATTTAATTTATCCTTCTAAATCCTTCAGTCCTTCTAAAATCCTTCTGAAATTTATTAAATGAATTTGTAAATCTTCTAATGTAGTTTAAACAATTCACGATAAATACTTTAGAAGATAAAATTTTCTTGAATTCACAATTCAGTTCATAAGGGGTTAACCATTCAACCACCAAGCACGTAGCCGTTCAGCAGCAAAACATTAAAATAGGTAGGCAAATCTATGACAGGAATGCAGGTACCCAAGTATGGTCACGTGATGGTCCCTAGCATAAGTTAGCAGTTGTACCAAAATTAGGCCAGGCAGATAACATATTTTACATGCTTCAAATAAGATTTTATCTCGTTATGTTCACTATAGTACTCGTACTGTAAACATAAATACAGTTTTATTGGCCAACTTCAAAAATGATAATTTTTTTTTTGTTTTTTAAATGGCACACACTCATAGTCACTAAAAAGTAATTAGATAACGCAGATAGGTAGATGCAAGAACAAAACTCAAGAACAACTTTATCATTACGATATATTTCTTTGTTCTATTTATTTTTCTTTTTGTTTCAGATTTTGGTTTCATTCTTTATTACTCTTAGTCGATTTGCTCTGAGAGCATGAGTCGTGATTACACTTTGAATTGGTGAAATTTTTATCTTTTCATTTTTTCTTTTATAGCAATTTGTTGTACTGGGTGTTAATTTCAGTTACTGACATTGTTTAATTATTGTACCAATAATAAAATTTATAAAGTGTGAATAGAATACAAAGTATTTTTTGTATATTACACATCCGCACAGAAATAAAAAATAGGGATAAAGTTTGGCATATATTCTAATGCAGAAGCATCGTTGAAATTGAACATTTGGATCATGCTTAGTTTAGGATATTTCCTATTCGTGTTTCTTCTTCATTTTTAATAACTATTTCACTGAATTTTATGATTAAATCAGAAAAGGTAAAACAAAAACAGGTCGTAACAACTTGTAAATCCTTGTAAAGTTGAAATGACACAGAGAAACTTTGTGTTATGGAAGACCAAAATAAAACGCAAAATTACAATATATATTTAAGCTGCCCTGACAATTCTTACGGTTAGAATCAAAATAAGCACTATCGAATTTTATAGAGAAAATTCGGAAGGCAAAAAACAAAGCCTATACAGACTTTAAGCAACATAAATATTTGAGATCATAACCAAAACAATGTCGACACAGAAATTGAATTTTGTGAAAGATAGTCAAATTCGGTCAACATTTTCAAATAATCTCTATTGAAATTTGCTTTAAAATGAGGTATTCTTATATTCTGTTACATTCCGATTTCGGTTATTGCGTATTACTTGGAATATACGCCTGAGGCGACATAATTTGAAGAGCTAAAATTCCCAGAGGCTTAAGAGTGCGTACTGTGTTTTTGATACAAAATATTGGCATGTGTTGGTATTTGTAAATATCTTTGTGATATTTTGTTCATATTTAAAAGCCAATTTCACAGACGGTCGCCCAAGACGTATTGTATGATTGATCAATGTCTTCAAATTCATAGTATGGTTTTCTTTTATTTATACATATTGATTATTAAATTTGAATGGTATTTAGGCATTTTTTTTTAATATTATTGATTTCTTTTTCAGTCAAACGCCCAATTTTTCTCTGTTTTTGGATGAAATAACACAATAGAATGTGTCCGTGTTTTCAGCAGTATAGCGTATTAAATGGTAAATCAACATTTTTATAGTACTGGAAAAATATTTTTTTAATTGAGAGAATTTTTGTTCATCTTCAGCAAAAATAGAAAAAAAGGGGAGGGGGGCCTTAACCTCTGTCTAAGTTGTGGATTTAGCTATCGAAAAGACGGTGGCGTATTTTGCGAAATTACATAATAGATAGTTCTTTTAAGACAGTGTTTATAATGAGCTTCGTTTTCTTAATCCTATCACCACAATGATAGGAAATGCACAGGTAATTTTTTTACGCGTTGACTTTAAACGGGTCAGGTGCCATATGTAAACAAATTAATTCGATATATATTTTTTATCTTTCTCCAAAGAATAATAGATGAACTGAGAATTAGAGATTAAATTTTGCGGATTTTATTAGGTGATCATTATTACATGGTCATGTCCTAGCCTTTTAAATATCGAGCATTTGTTTTTAACCACTTGAATGGCGGTGGTTCATTTTTAGACCACTTAATTTTAATCCCTAAATGCCACATTGGCACCAGAATTTCGGAATGAAAATTTTATTTTTGTTAAATACGTGAAGAAAGGTTTTTAGTTATTGTTAAATAAATTTCTTTGTAAATTCTCGTGTCATTCAATCATTTCAGCATTTTATAAATAGAGGTACTTTTCCCCTGAAAGGATTAAAGGTTCTGAGATATAAAATTTCTATAATTGTTAATTTAGGCATTCATTAATTTCAGCATTTTATAAATAGAAGTACTTTTCCCCTGAAAGGGTTAAAGGTTCTGAGATATAAAAATTCTATAATTGTTAATTTAGGCATTTTTTTTTAATTTACAGACATCAGCGCACATCCTCCTATCCCTACATTGAAAAAAATTGAGACTTTTAGATGCAATTTCGAGTATCTCACAAAGTAATCACTTCTAGACAGTATGTAATGGCTAAACCAGTTATCTGCTTGCAACACAACATATCAAATACATCCTTCAGAGACGCTTGAACTTATACATATTAGGTGTATAAATATAAGCTACATTCTTTTTAAACTAAGAAAAAGTACTTGTTTCTTCTCAAAAAGAAAGAAAGATTTATTCAAAATATGTTCAACCAAGAAGTTACATCATTCATACACGAAGCCTGGTTGTTTTGAAGCAATCCAGTCATCAAACCAATTTTGAATTTCTGCATAAAAACTGAATTGCTTCTTCACTTCAGAAATAGTGCTCTCCATGGAGCGAAAGAAATGACAGTCTGAAGGAACAATATCCGGTGAATATAGTGGATGGGATTCATCTGGAGTTTTCTTGATTATTGTTCACGTATGGATGAGCATCTGCTCGACGACAATGGATAATTTCATATAAACTATTGAAAACGTTTCACGCAATCAATGGTGAATGTAAAAAGCAAGTAATATGAAAGAAAAATGTCAAAAATGCTTTGAAAAACACGACAAAGTGTTTTTCCCACATGACAATGTCCACCCACAGGGAGCTAACTCCTTGTTATGCTTCCTGCTACCCTTTTTATTAGCCCACGGGCTGAGTTCACTCAGGTTATTATTTGTTTTGCACCATGCAAAGCGGCAATTTGCGAGAGAAGTTCAGTTCTTTTGTAGAAATCGAAAATCGATTTTGTGACTGGATTGCTTCAAAACAACCAGGCTTTCTTATTGTGGAATTCGTTTATTACTTGACAGATGGGCGAATCTTGTAGCTAATGATAGGATATACCTTGAATAAGCCTTTTCTTCAATTTTGACGAAAACAAGTGAACATTTTTTACTCGAAAATGAGGGTGTCATATTTATACTCCTAATAGCGATTTGAAATTATTTTGTAAGGAAATGAAGGTAAAACCGTATGCCAATATATATATATATATATATATATATATATATATATATATTTATCGTTCCAAAGTGCAAATGAAAAGCCGAATTTAACTACGCATTACAAAGAAATTATTAAATGATAAAGACTGGAAGAAAGGGGATTGAAGTCAGATAAAAAATAATTCAAGTAAAAAGAGCGGAATTTGCTTTGGAACGTCCTATTCACAATAAAAATATCTGAAATATAAATTAACGACATTTTGTTCATGTACGTATCTTAACGTCCACTCTTTAATATTTTCGGAAGAGGAAAGGGAATTATAAATAATTACTGATATCTGAATTTGGCAAGATACCTTAATACATATAAATTGATACACTTAATATTTAATATATATAAACTTAACATTACACTTAATATTTAATATATGTAAACTTAACATTACACTTAATATTTAATTGAGGCACATTCTAAATTCAAATACTTATTTTTACAAGTTCAAACTTGTAGAAATTTATAACAGTTTTTACTTTCTTTTTTACTATATACTAGTACTTGAGTTCAATACAGGAAAGGACCACTTTATTTTATGCTAAAATATAAACAGAATATTTATAAGAAAAACTGTCCTTTTTCTCCCATAGATATTTTTAAAAATTTCCTTATTGAAACTCGTATAAATACATTTATACGCACAGGCCAAAAAAAAAAAAAGAGAGATAGTGCATATATGAATTAAAGTTATATTTAGTTACTGCTTTTTTATGTTGATGTACTTTACTAACCTTGCCTATAACTTATACAACCTTATATTGACCGTGATATTTGTAACTAATATAACATTTACGTTACTGGCATATTTAAGTAGTTCATACAAGAAGCTCTTTCATTAATATTTCTGTTCGCCATATTTACCATTTCTTACATAACAAATAACAAACAACATTTGTATCTTACTGATTTATATATATATATATTTATATAAATCTTTATTGTGCAAAAACTTATTATCTTTTGTAACATATTTCATTCATTATTCATTTAATCTTCAGCTCTAAATAAATACAAATCATAGTTATGTAAAAATGAAGTGATAATTTTCAAATACATAGAGAATTTGCAAATAAATATTTTTTGTCTACTACTACATGCAGAAAGACAGGTGCCCCATTTATATTTTCACTTCCAAATGATTGATAAAGCCACCATAAGAAATGAAAGCGATAATGGTTATCTTTCATGATGGTAAAAGATGATTGAAAGACAGGTTATTGTAATATTTGCAAGGGAAAAAATATAGAGAGAGATTGCCTAATACTATAGATAGATGAATGTATGTCATTAATTATAAGAAGCTATTGTAGTTAAATTAATTAATTTCTTGTTTTTTTCCATTTTGTCATTATAAAATTATTCGATAAGTTATGATAGAAGTTAGCTGTTACAAGAAAGAAAAATCATAGGTTAAACATAGATTATGAAAACTTTCCAACACATTCAGAACACTGTATCAAAACGCACCGTTTAATAAGGATAAATTTGGTACCTAAGCAAGCAAATGATATGAAATGAAATGAAATCACCCTCTCGTGGAGAGCCAGACGTTAAGCATAAGAAATTTTCTCCACGAGAGGAAATGTTTATTGAAAATCCATATTTTAGATACAGATGTTGAATTTTACATAAGAGGTTAAAGTAAAATTACTACAAAGTTAGTTTTTACAATATAAGTTTAGCATAACAACATTTCTTAGCGCAAAAAAAGGAAGATTCCTTTTTTGCACTCATGAAAGCTCCTAAGCCAAATAATTAAAATAAAGCTATGTATCATATCAGACTTCAACATTTAAAAAAATGTGTTATAAGAAAAAGTTAAAAACAAGTAAAAAGTAATTTAATGCATAAAACATCTAGAAATTTTGCATAATACTACCAGTAAATATTGGTAGGAGCAATATGAGTACAAAGTTATGAACACAATGTGATCTATAATATTCAGATTTCAGTAGCAAAATAGACATTATTAAAAAGTGTTTAATAAAAGTATTAAAAACAATTATAGATTCTTTTTAATAAATGAGAAATGTTTCTTTAGAATGTTGTAATTTCCTTTTAGTTTATCACAGTTTAAAGGATCAAACAGGGCTATTTTCAGGTTCCATCTGACTGTGGAATTTTTATCAAAACTGAAATTATGTCTTATTAGAGGACAATTACCATAGGAGGCATTCTCACAATCTTTTGACTTTTCTATATTTTTCTGTCCCTGAATAATAATTCTTATTTTAGTACACATTCTTGGGATTTTTTTAATTCTTACACTGTAAAACATCCCATTGCATGACTGCATAACAATATTAACGAGATAAATAAGTTTTGGAAGATGTTGGGGGTCAAAATATACCATGAAATTCCTATACCGTTCAGTGTCCCTGATGCTGATTTTTAAGTTTGAAGCTGTCTGTATAAAACTGTTTCAATAAAAGTAATTCGATGTAATTTTTTTTTCCGAAACTGGGACTATTGTTTTATATAAATATGTAGCAAAAAATTAACCTGCACACATTTTTGCGGTTGTTATTATTTTTTGAACTATGTCCTTGGGTTTTTGATTCTTTACCGTCCCTATTGCTAAACTTATACAGAAAATCACTTCAGATGCAGCCTCCGATTTTTTTCAAATTTTTTCTCGTGCAGAATATGCTATAGAAAGAAAAACTAAAATTTATTGACAGGAAATTTATTGCAGAATTTAAATGAGCATTTAAATACCAATTTCAAGCATCGTGGCTTTATTGGTTGTCTTGCCGTCCCCAAGGTTTATTCCTGCACTTTTCGAGGTAAATTAATTTTTTTTAAATTTAATCCAGTGCAAATAACTGTTTCTAAAAATCAATGAACATTGTTGCTATCACTTAGTCTTATCATGATTTGCTAAAAATAGGTGGTAATTTTTCTTACCTTCCCTTTTTTTTCTTACCGTGCCTTTTTTCCTATACCGTCCCCTTTTTTCCTTACCGTCCCTTCTTTAACACCCCTTTAGGACAATGTTATACCAAAATTTTGTTCCAAATATACTGCATTGTTATTATTTCTTATTTGAATATCCTGTGGGCACTATGCAAATTCATTATAAGTAAAAATTTGGAAGAAAATAAAAAGTTATGGCGGTAAAATGGTAAGTAAAATTAAACTCGCAAGTTTAGCTTAAATCTCAGTTAATTAAAAAATTTTTCGCTGCTGACCATTTTTTCTTTATTTTGAATCATTAAGGCATTCGTCTAAAAGTTTAAAATGTTATTTTAGTAAGTTTAATTTCACCAGATTTTTATTTCTGAAAAGTCAAAAGGTTGTGAGAATGCCCCATATATGTAATGCAGAGCAGTTCCTAAGCTTTTTTGGCATATGCATGTTGGGAGGAACGTTTTCCTATTTTATTTAAATAGGAAGGGGAACTCCCATGTCCACTAATGCAATAAATTAAGACTTTTTTTTTACAAATAAGATTCAGATCAACTTTAAGTAGAATTTCAAAAGTATCTCTGCCTTTTAATGAATAAGACAAATCTTCTTGCCAATCTGTAACTGCTTTCAGTCTAAAAGATAATTTGACTTTTGAAAATGAGAATAAACGAGTTTCCTTTTCGTTGTAATGGTCTTTTATGATAGCATCTTTTGCCAATCTGCTGGTTCCACGCCCTGTGTGCCATTATACGATTTAATCCATGTGATTGTTACCAGTTTCTTGAGGATTGACAATGAAATTCTATATACTGTAGTTATTAAATAATTTCGTGGAAACAGAATTTTGAGGGCTTCAAGTGATGAGCAGCTATCCGTTAAGATGAGATTTTTGTAGGGTGAAGATGCAAACCATTTTAATGCGCGTAAGATGGCATTTAATTCTCTTTTATAAATTGAGTTTTGGTTATGTAGTCTGATTGCTTTATCGTAAATATATGCATTCTGGTATTTACTGTAAATTCTGATGAAGTTCTTGCTCCATGAGGGAGTCAATCAGTATAGATTTTTAAGTCATAGTTTTTTAACGTTGTCATGGGAATTTCATCCAGTATGTCTAAATTTTTTAAATGATTGTAGTTTGGAAAATTGTAAGTTTTCCCCTTTAGCATTAAATTGGTTAATTAGTATATTTAGCCTTAATCGTTCAAAATTCTTCGTCCAAGCAATTTGGAAAATGCACAACTCATCTAAAAACTCAATTTAAGCAATTACCATTTATAGTCAAAGCAGCTTTGTACACTATATAGTGCAGCTCTGTATAGTATATATAGATTTGCGTATATATATACAGTATGTAAAAAGTAGCTCAGCAAGAAATGCATTACACAGTTGAAAATTCCCCGTTAGCACTTCCCGTCAATAAGCAGAGATGTATTCGAATTCTTTTGTGCATCCCTATTTACGATTTATAGAACTTATACACGCCAAGTAATATGCAAAACATATTCACATTTAAAATCGCATACTACAATTGGAGACTCACTTTCAGCAGTTATTGCTCATACACAGTACTGTAAGCAAACTATTTTGTATGTTAAAATAAATAATCATTGTTTAACGTCTGATATACGAGTTAAAAATAAAAAAAAATATATTACAATTCATCAGACATACAAGTAAAATTACATAAATACATTTAATACAATTAAAAAGCAAACGTTTCGAGCTAAATTTTAGCCCCTCATCAGTGCAACAAAACATTCAAATGACAGAAAACTATATATCATGTTTACAGTTAAAAATTATTAGCAGTTAAAATTAAATAAAGTATAAATTTTTTTAAAAACAATGCTGAGTATTCAGGAGGAAGTGCACATGATTCATTTATCGGCGACGTTTGCTTACGAGTGAACACACCTTCCACTTTTACATTACCTTACATTTTTAACTGTAAACATGATATATAGTTTTCTGTCATTTGAATGTTTTGTTGCACTGATGAGGGGCTAAAATTTAGCTCGAAACGTTTGCTTTTTAATTGTATTAAATGTATTTATGTAATTTTACTTGTATGTCTGAGGAATTGTAATATATTTTTTATTTTTATTTTGTATGTCCCAGCAAATGAACGACAACTATTATGCACATCATAATAAGCATCTTTTACTGTGCCTCAATAACGTATATAAATTTTATTTAGTTTGAAATAGTGCAACGCCATTAAATTACACTGTAAACAATATTCTCCTGAAGGCCATTAAATAACCGAATCTTTTTCTGTGACCTTATAAATGAATAGTAAATGTTTTGCACCCCATATTCAACAAAAAACCCAAAAAGTAAATATAAATTTAATCATGTTTGAAATAGTAAATAACAGTTATAACATCATTAAAATACACCTCAAATTATTTTTTTCTCTCAGACAATAATATAACAGAATTCTTTTAAGTGACCCTGTGAACGAACTATAAATGCTACAATTTTCAGTTTCAATACTGACCTTACCATGGTAAGCCTCAATGACATATTAATAGCATGGTAATTCGAGTATGTTTACGCGAATTAAAGCATGAACAGATGGCTAAAGACATAGAGAGATAGACGGTGAAACAGACTGCCACAAAAATCGAAATCGTAAATACTTTTCAACTATGTTGGAAAATGTTAATAGGAGTTACAGACGTTTAAGTTAAGAACTTTTAGTGACGTTTATCACCATTTATTTTATTTATTTATTTTTCTTTTAAGCAGCATTATAGCAATTATAGCAATTTACAGGATTTTCGGATTATTATTCCCCACTTTAAATGCATGTTTATTAAGTTGTAAGATGATTCAGAATTATGGAAGATTCCTCAATTGGAGGGCTTAGAATTAGCGACAGCTGATCGTTATTATTATCTTTTGTCAGAAAAACCACTATCATGCGCATTGTATATAATGTCTTATTTTATGTCTTGTAAGTTTCTGTGTGTGTGTGTGCGTAAGTACGAATCTATACAAAAGGGGAGTTCATACGTTAGGCATGGAATATTAACTACGGAGATATATAAATATATGGAGATATAGAAAACCCTCCAAAATCTTCATGTAAATCTAAATGTGTTTTAAGCCAATATTTCAAAATTTGAAAAAAATATAATATTTCAAAATTTGAGAAAAAAATATAATATTTCAAAATTTGAGAAAAAATATATTTCAAAATTTGAAAAAATATATAACAATGTACTAAAAACAGATGTATTTTTATATCTTCCCCATTGATACTTAAAGTACACTTTTCAAAACTACACACGAAAATTTCTATTTATGGTTAACACTGAAAAAGGTACCCTTTAAAGAAAAAAGCACACCACCAAAATTAAATTTTGTACCTCTTACAATATATTTGGGTTTTCTTTAGAAATCTAACAATTTACTGTACTTTTTGTATAATTACTCAAATAATTTTGAAATGAAATCGTGGAAAATAATTTAGGATACAACATAATCTAACTTTTCAAACTTTATTCTTACCAGAAAGTAATTTGTGAGGAAAAAGAAAAAAATATATGCCATTTTTCATAAAAAGCGCAAGTTAATGAAAATTTCCGAACTGGAAACATGCAAAAACTAATTGAAGCTGAAGCTTAATATACGTATAAAAAATTCATCTATTGAAAAAAGAAAATCGATTTCTTTCAAATATTTAAGATCAAATGTGTTTTTACGAGATTTGATCGCATAAGAGTGTTTGGGGCATTACAGAACAAAAAATCTAAAATATATAATATTAACTAATATTTTTTCTTCTTTCTTTCTTTCTTTTTCTATTTTAGATTGCCTATTCGAGTTACAAAAAGTCACTCAAACTTATAGGATTCTTGTAAAGAGGAATATTTGCGTTTAATCCTTCACGTAGGCGTTAAAAATATCATACACTGTAAAGAAAAGAAAAATATATCTTAATCTAGCAGCATGGTTTAAGAAAATATTACAGGGTGACCATAATTAAAACACCCCTACTTCGACATCTCTATATATTCAGTGACCTTCAGTGACTTTCAAACTTAGTGCACATGCTATTCAAGACATGTGGAAACGAATTAAGCGAAAAAATAGTTTTAGAAATCACCAATAGATGGCGCTGTACAACTGATTATACGCTGAAAAGATGCGTCTCTACAAACTTTATATGAACATACCAAATGTTCAAGGGGCAAGCGCCTTATCTACGCACGGGATGCTGCTAATATGGTTTCCTTCATGAAGATGTAATATCTGCAGACGGTGGACTGTACAGCTTGTTCAAATCCAGATCTTAACTAGTCGACTGAGATGATTCTCACAAGTAGAGTGATACTTTCTTTCAAATATGCCAAGGTTAATAGAAATCCTCGATAAACAAGATTTTTAAGTTTCCCCCACAGCAGAAAGTAACACGGATTTAGATCCGGAGAGTAAAATGGCCAAGTTGTTAGAAACGCAGGACCGCTTTCTTATTATTGAAATGTTGCAGAAGAAATAACATTTTCCCAGTTTTTATCCTCTTTCATATCCAGAACATGGCTCAAATCCATGAGTTTATAGACAGTTTTCTACTTACAAAGTGAAATTGTAGTTACAATGGTAGTTTAAGCTTATTTACTATTTTTTTTTCTGCATTAGGGAAATAGAAATGAAAATGGAAAAAGCTTATTTCTTTTTTTTTTCCCTTTTTCTTGTTGTACAGCGCCAGCTATCGGTGTTGCTGATACTATTTTTTTTTTTTTTTTTTTTTTTTTTGCGTAATCCGTTTACCCATGTCTTGAATAAGCATGTACACAAAATTTTAAGCCTTTAAACTGAGTAGTTCAATATATAGGGAGTTCAGACTAGGGGTGTTTTAATTGTAGCCAGCCGGTAAAACCTATTCTGAATTAACAGCGATTCCGAAAAACGTTCCTTTATCTTTAGAAACCACAGGAATCAGTAGCTTTTCCAGATTTAAAAAAGCATTTCTGAGAAAAGTTTCTTTCGTTGCCCGAAATTTTTGGGAACGCTTCCGGGTAGTTTTCACAGTATATTTATCATTTTTCTCATCCCACCACATCGGTCTTTTTTAATTCTATCACAAGTAATTGTTTTCAGCTGCGTAATAAAATTTCTATATACTAGAATAACAAAATATTGGTAATTATAATGTTAATATTTATCTGATAATTTAACTTGTTTGTTTGTTGAACATGAAAATATTTACTTGATAATTCACAGCATAAAAAAATGACATTTCGTGTTTAGAAATCTGTTTAATACACTGTAAAATCTACTCGGAAATGTTTCCAAAAAATAAGGGCAGCAAAAGAAACTTTTGCTTCAGAAATGTTTCTTAGGATTCTTAGGTTATGTTTTCTGAGGTTTCTGAAGGTAAGGAAACGCTTTTCGTAATTTTTGGAAACGCGGAAGATGTAATATTGTACTTTCGGAAACCTTCGTTTTAGATCAAGAAACATTTTTATTTTCTTTACAATGTAGGAGCAATGCGAGAACAACATGGAAATTAGTAAAATGCTAAGGATAAAAACAATCTCAAATGAGAGCAGAAAAAAGGACAGACGATCATGATTCTGAGATCAAAAGCCAACGGAATTAAGGGGGCACAGGACTTTTAAACTTAAAAAAAAACAAACAGTTTTTGGTTTTTGTTTTATTCTGAATTAAAAAAAAAAATACTCTCAACACTATTCAACCCCCCCCTCCCCCCCCCCCCAAAAAAAAAAAAAAAAAAATCTGCATTATTTCTTGAGTTATAATAATTTATAGACGGCGAGTACAATTGAAAGTCACTTAATATTGAAACTTTAAAAGGCATTTTCTCAGATTAGTAAATTTGAAGATTTCGATTACATTCGAATTAGTTACATTCAAATTATACAAGCTATAGCTCTAAAAAATTAACCAAATATACGTTTCTTTATACTCCTCATGCTAAAACCAAGAAAATTTACATATTTTGGTTTTTTATTTTTTTGCACTTGAAAAACGTGGAAAAAAACTTGAAAGGTTTTGTATTTTTTATTTTTTTGTGCTACTATTAGGTTCTAATTAAACTTTTTGTATATATTTTGGTTTTAATTTAGATGTAGTTGTATCATGATTCTATACTTTTCGAAAATTGTTTTCTATATTCATAATTTAGAGTTTTATCATGCGCGCAGCACTTAATGATTTTAATTCACGAGTTAGTGAGATGAATTTTAAATTTAAAATGTTAATATTAATTGAATTACAGCATTTATTTTTCTCGATAATATAACTAAGAATATATACTTTTGGCAGAAAGGTAAAAAAAGATCTTAATTGCATATTATTTGTGTTTTGGTACTTTGAAGAAGGCGATGTTTCTCATCGTTTCGATAAACTCAAAGGTCCTGTACCCCCTTAAGGATTTCCCTATCTGGGATTCCAGAATCGAATCAAGAAGATTTATAATCGACACATGAACTACATTAAATAAAATTTACATTTACTATACTACCGGTACATGACATGCCTTATTAATCGCTGATTAGTTACTGATATTGCACGAAAGGTCATTCGTCCTATTTCTGCAAAAAATAAATTGACATACTGCAAAGAATCATTTGAGCATCATTGACTATCTTCACACTTTCGCACTTTGTCTTTTAATGATTATATTCCTTTTTATCACAGTTAGGGATTGATAAGATGATTGCCACTTCACCTATTTGGGATTTTTTGAAGTATAATAAGACGTCTACTTACAAGGTAGGTTTCCTTACTGGGCATACTCAGAATATTTTGAAAAAAAAAATACTAATTAAACTGCTTATGTATGTAATAAAGGATCAGTAAAATTTAGCGGCGGAATTACTGTAGAAAGTCTGTAAAAAGATAGGCGCGCAAAGACGAAAGCGTTACGCGATTTGGGGAGCAGCACTTTTCCTCGTCAAAAGCAAACGATTTTAATGCATCTGAAAATTTCTTGTAAATTGATTTTTAGAATGCGTGTAAATAGTATTGAATGAATTTAAACTTAAACAATCAGAGAGTTTAATGCATATATTTTTTGTATTACATATTTATGTTGCTTGTTACTGCCGTTATTTAATTTTATCACAGTTAAAATAATTTAATAAATAAAATATATTTTCATATTGAAAAATGTATTTTCATATATGTGAGCATATTGCAAAATAAAGGTCAGATGAAGAATGCTGCAGTTATAGTAAAGATAGGAGAGTTCGCGCGGTAGGAGAGATTGCGTACAAAGAGATTCGACGGGAAGGAGTAGAGTGCGCGCCCAGCGACTCCAGGTAGTTGTACAGCAGAATTAGTGCAGCGTCTACTCGAATGTGCATATTGATTGTTCCAAGCGTTTTGGATAAAGAAGTGATATTTTGTTTTATTTTTCCAAAGTAAGTGCTTGAATTTTCATAACTGTTCGTCAGATTTTTTATAGAACGTCAGTAATACAAAATATTTTGAACTTAAACGATTTCTTATAAACTACTAACCTGGGCTAAGTATGTGAACACCAAAAATTCATTTTAGAAGCGGCCATATTTATATAAAAGGCCGCTCAATCTCTCCTACCAAAATAGGAGAGTTTGCGCATCTGCTACTTAGGCTACTTAGGAGAGCTACTTATGGCGCATTTCCCCATAAGTTTGAGTGCTAGGAGAGATTACACAGCTTATTGATAAATTTGTATGAATTGCAAATTACGTGTAAAACATATGAATGAATCAATTTTGAAATAATTTCGGGAAAACACATAATTATCAAAACTAAATTTGGCAGCAAATTAATTTGCAAAAAAAAAAAAAAAATACTTTTGCAGATAAAAATTTTATTATTAAATTAATAATACAGTTGTTATTAAATAAATTTTATGTAATTATTCTTGTTAATAAATTAATAATATATTTCTTAATAATTTAATTAAATATTTATATATTTTTTTTAATTTATGAGCAATTAATTTGCTAATAAATTAATTTTGTTAACTAAAATAAATTTTCTAATATAATGTTTTGGAAAAGCATTCACCCATTCCAAGTAGTGTAATGCCATCAAAATCAAAAGGAAACAGAGTGCAACTAATGTTACTAATCCACAAAATATTCATGAAAAAAGACTTAAGAAAGATGCCGCTACAATTAAAAAAAAAAAAAGCTGAAAATAAGGTGCTTCCACAAAAAGTGGGATAAAAAAACAAGGAAAAAACTCGAAGGTCAATGAGGATGAGTGCACTGAATGCCTGGAACTGTACCAGGAGACAACTTCGACAACTGACTAGATTCAATGTATTGCTTGTTGCAGGTGATTGCACGAAAGATGCACGATTTACAACAATAAGTGCATCAATTGTGGATGACGGCAACTTCGGTTAGCAAACAAAATACAATGAAACTGTGGAAATGGAAATGAAGTAATTTTCAAGTTAAACATATTATCAAGTAAATTAATGTTATTTTGTAATCTTAGTAGGGCTTTCTTTTTCTGATATTTTAATCTTCTTAAATTAAAATTTTTAACTGATGTTAAAATTCTTTCTTTTATTTATTATTTAAACATTTGGTTGAAATATTCACTGCTAATACAATAATATTTATTCACAAAAACCATTCAACAATGTCGATTAAGTGTAATTATTATTGTTAACAATTTAATGGTAGTTATTATTAATAACAATCTCTTCTACCTATGTGCGCAATCTCTCCGACCCATGTGCGCGTTCTCTCCTACCCTGTAAGGAGAGATTGCGCAAAATAGTTTTCTTGGTTTTATTACTGCTGTTCTATTAAATTACAGTATAACAACAAAATAACAATGGAAATGCATAAAAAACAAATGAAGTCAAAATTATTCATGCATAGTTTAGCAAAATATTAATATTTAGATTTTTTATTATTATTCTTTTGAAATGTGCGCAGACTCTCCTCGCTTTACTATATATATTTCAATATCGGAAAAGTTTTTGTTTCCATAGCAACAAAATTGAATCAACAGTGCTCCATTGGACTTAGTTTTGAGATTTAAACAATTTTAATTAATTTAAATTTGTTTTAATTCTTAAAATTTCATAGTTAACTTTCATTACAAATATATATATATACTAGGGGGCTCTGCCCCCTGCAAGCTACGCTCGCCAACCCCCGTTCAGACACCGCAGAATCTAAAAATCAAAAAACATGCTAATCTGATGGGTTTTAAAAATATTAGAGACGATTAAATTATACTGAAAAAAGCTGTGCAGATCTCCCTGTAAACGAGTTTCCATTCAATTCCCTTTGATTGCAAAAATTTAAGGGCGAATCAGTTGCTGTTAAGACATCCAATCGTTGTTTTCGTTTTTGATTAAAAAGAAGATCACTTAAACATTTGAAAAGAATCTAAAATAAAATGAATTAAGTATTCAGAGTCTTTGTCTCCCGATATTTTAAAACAATCTCTATAACAATAGCCTAAATTATGTGATTATCATCAACAGTTCCCAGCGGAACACTTCGTTTTTTATACTCTAGGTGCCATTTTTATACTTTAATGTTATCCAGGCACAGGTGATAAGTCGCAAAATATTATTCTATCCCCATCATTTCCTCTATATTATAATAGTTCAAGTCATCAAATGCCATAAACAAATACGGTCTGATCTCTTCGCCTTTCATATGAAGGTTTGGCACAAATGTCATATACATATTGGCCCCATATTGGCGCGATTTTTTTTCCAAAGCCAATTTGAGGAACGCATCAACAGCATAAACAACAACATCCGGCTTACCATATCAAGCAAAATAACGATACTTTGGCGCCAGTTAAGTACCAGTTGAGTATATGACATTGGCGTCAGAAAAAAATCGCGCCAATATGGGGCCGTATACGACATCTGTGCCGAAAGAAAAAAAAGCCGGGTGCAAATATTGCCAATATCTTTTTTGCAACTCGCCAGTTAGAAATTTTTTTTTCTTCGAGTGGTAAATTAAAACATTGATTTGAAGTTGAAATTAAATGTCATGGTTTGTTACATAATTTAATATTTCGCCAGATGTCATGTATGCACCGCATGTTTGGCACTATTTTTTTTTTTTTTTTTTTTTTACGAAAATTTGGTGAAAACCTCGTTTTCGAATACCAGTTACATATGTATTTTTGGTACTCCTTAGTTATCTTTCGGCCAAAAATCTATCGCGAACTATAAGATTAAATGCCAATAACGGTTGATCGAAAATGTCACATTCACTTGACTTTTAGCAAGTTACACATGTTTACGTCATCAAGTGATTTTTATTTCGACGTTTTATTTTTATATTTATTAATGTTATACTAATTTATTTGTTCTTTTGTTATTTAAAATAAAAATTTTGTCAATCTGTACAATTTGGTGAGTGGTTTGGCGATTTATATAATTTGCGAAATTGATGACGGAATAACTACGTTGTACCATATTTTTTAATTATTTTCTATTATTTTCAAAAGGGAATAGCAAAAATATAATTAATAACTATAGAACAAAATAATTTATATAAATTAAAAAAAAATAAAAGTAAATAAAAACTTATTATTAAATAAACGACAATAGCCATGTCAATCAAAATAATGCAATTTTTGCGCCAATTAGGTACCCCAGTGCGTATATGACATCTGTGCCTAATATTTTTCTTTTCGTTTTGTTTTTTTAAAAAAAGAAAGAAGTGAAAGCCATCAATTTAAATGTTTCATTTTTAAATGAAAGTTTTGTATTAAATAAAATGATAACGAAATAAAAAAAAAAAAAGCATTGTTCTTAGCATAGATTTAAAGGAGTCCAAACTGGTCGCCAAATTAATTTAAAATAGTAAACTTTTCTTAATTATGAAAAAAAAATATCTGTTATGATTAAAATTTGAATTGCCATCATTAGAAAAATGTATTTAAAATTAGAAAAAAATTAATATTTCGAAAACTAATTCGAATTTAAAAATTCTAATACCAGTTTTGAGATCCTCGGATCAATACGGATTTTCGGTGTTAATTTCATCGCAAAGTATTTCATATTTTAGGAGAAATCGTCGTGAAACATAATCAGTTGTTTAATTAGTCGATTCAAAGAATCGATACACGTTTCAGCATTTTCATATATTTGTTTAATAAATTCGTTTCATTAGGATGATATATATATAGGGTAGATATGATAAAACTATAGTTAAAACAAACTAAAACTGACAAAACTAAAGTTATTTAAATTAATTTAAACAAGCTCAACATGAAACATTTTTACCTTACAGAGTATCAGCATTTGGCATAAAATGGTATTTTTTTTTTTTTTTTTAATTCCATTTTCCAACCTTTGATAAATCACCAAATATCGGAATTTTCTTTATTTTTTTACAGATACTGTATCGAGTTTCCGCCGAAATTTTTTTAATAAACATATCTATCCTCATGCGAAGGACATTCCATATTTTTTTCAGATTTTTCGGAGTATGCCCATATGGAGACCATCCTTGTTAGCAGTGTTTTCGCTGCCGCTCGCCTTTGCGCCAAATCGCCACAAAATTCTTCATTTGGCGAGTAAACCAACAGTCAAATTCGCCAAATTGCGAGTGCTCAGTTTGTGTGTTTGGGTATGTGGTGTGCCAATAGAGTGGAGATTCTTCGAAGCGTTACTGAACGATTTATGTCGCTTTACATATTCAACCGCACCGTGTCATTTACATTGCTCTATATATAGAGATTCTGACGCAATACCAATTTAGTTTAACAACAGGCAAAGACACAGAAAGGATTATGCGATAGGTATTTCTCTATTGTCAGTTAATCACTATCTATGCTCCAGCTTCGCGGCAGGAAAAACGTAAACAAAATTTCTCGCATTAAGCGCTAAATAGAGAAAATTTTTGCTGGAATGCGGTTTTGAAATTAGTCATTTACCATACTATTTATTAAATGTATGCAAAGTATCATTGGCCGGTGAAATTTTTTCAATCGGTTAAGAGTCGAAATCTCATAGACATGTTTAGTGTATATTTTTACAATGGTAAATCAAAGATTGCTGTATTTAATTTTTATTTAGACAGCTAAAAGAATGTCTGAAACATTTACACATTTAGGAGACATTTAGAATGTGTTTATTTTTAATAGTTTCGGTAGCAGATACACGAATTTCTATTATATAAGCAATTACAAAAACTTTGGTTATTTTAGAACATATTGGAAAAAAGGGATATGATTAAATATAGATTTTTCAGTGTTTCAAGCCGAATCTATTTTGCTTACATTTTTGTTCATTTGGCTACTGTTTTTCATTTCTTATTCGCCAAATCGCTAATGTTGGTCAGAAGCCAGCGAGAACACTGCTTGTTAGTTACGAAGATCTCTTACCAAACTGCTTAACCCTTTATGCTCCAACAGTATTTTGAAATGTTATTAAAGAAAATGCAATATAAAATTTATTTAATTCGTCTGCTAATAAAAATAGATAGTACTTTTCATACAAAATACTTTGTTCGATTACATTTAGAAAGCACAGTGAAACAGTCGAAGCTAAATTGCGAAGTTTTCATAACAGTATTTTTTGTTAATTAATCTAATTATTCTTGTAAATGTTTTTCAAAAGGAGCTCCTACTACCGATTTATTAAATCAGTTTTAATTAAATAACTATCTAAAAATCAAATTATTATTATATAAGCTGTTTTGGATATCTTCCGATATTAAAGAAGCTAATTGTTGAGGTGGAGCAATTTTTTTTAGTTATAATTAGGGGTATAAAGGGTTAATCTTACGGACATAAATCTTTGTATAGTGGAATTCTGGGAAGAACTGGGATATAAGGGGCCATCCACAAATGATGTCACGCTTGGAGGGGGGAGGGGTGTTCGTGAAATTGTGACAGTTCGTGACAAGAGGGTGGGAGGGGGTAAGAAGAACTGTGACAGCACACATTTTGGTTAAAATAAAAGCATTACAAATCAGCAGATTAAATGTTGAAGTTATTTTAAAATTAAAGTATTTTGTATTCATAAAGTAAGAACAAGATATTAAGCCAAATATATTAAATTCTATTTCAAATTTCAAAATATTACTGTTTTCAATTGCTCTGTCATATTACTATTTTATTACTATTGTATATTAATTATGTTTTTTGTCGTAAACCTTAATTTTATTTCATACAAAATAAGCACACGAATCATTTTTACAGTTATGCTCACAAATCTCATTAAAACACATAGTTAAAGTTTAAAAATAAAATTTTAAATATGATCTATAACACAGTGCTTTGTTTTTGAACTGCAAATATACGTTTATGTAATATAGTTTGACATGGACAAGAGGGGGAGGGGGGGGGTCAGGTGAAGTGTGACACTTTGTGACACAGAGGGGAAAGGTGTCAAAAATATTGAAAAAAAGTGTGACATCATTTATAGACCGCCCCTAATTGAAAAATTGTGCTTTAAGTTTATCGCTTTCAGGTCTGCCATTAGCGACAATTTTCTTAAATTATTCTTCCTTTTCTATTTTTAAACAAAAACAACCTACATCGAAGAATAGTGAAAACAATTACGAATATTGTTATTTTTAAATAGTGGTGTACAAGGTAATAAAGAAATAATCGCACGCGCCACAGCTACAATGACATTCTACATCTCAACAAAACAGGACGGCTGATAAATTAGATTTCCAAGCATCAGAAATCTTCCGTTTTAAGACCTTTTCTTGAAATAAAAAGAAATAACGAAAAGGAGAAATAAAACGCGTTGTCTAAATCATCAAAATTAATTTAGTACGAAATAGACCACAAGACATATTTATCCGATTTCAACGTTTTTTTTCCTTAGAAAGTTTTTTTTTCTTACTTGCTGGAGCTCAAAACATTCGGTTTTAATTTCTTTTTAACCTCATTTGGAGCATCGGTTGATAATTAAAATACACGGAATAGATAGATGTTGGCCAAATTTAGTACAATAAAGAAAAACAGAATCTGTAGCGTCTCAGAATAGAAATTTAGAAACGTTTACACGTTGTTTAACTCATCAATTGTATAAATAGAGATCTTAACATGTTATTTAACATTTTATTTATTTATTCAGCATTTGGCTACAGTTTATTCCAGATGATCTAAAGAGTTTGTGTCATTTTTAATTTCTGAACATTTCTACAGGAAGAAATGACATGAAGTAACAAGAGTAGGGAATTAATTTGTTGATCAAAATGTGAAATGCTGACATGTGGAAGGAATTGTGATTATTTATTTGAATAAATATTTTCTTTTAAGTCTTATAGTTATTTATTAAATGGTTCTTTAATTTTTATTTTCTTTACCTATTTAATCCAAATTGCCTTTTTATCGAAATTGTTTTTGTTGCTACTTTATTTTTAGTTAGCTTATATTTTTGACAAATTACTACTATTATTATTATTTTATCTATTGTTTCACTATTTTTCACTCTTCTTATTCATTATCTCCTATTCGTTCCAATTCGTTCGAAGAGTCTTTATTATCAGCTCTATTCTAGTATGGAGCTTTTCTTTTATTTTCCTATTAGTTGTTCTTCTCGATACCTCTCTCCATATATTCTAATTTTCTATGCGATCCTACTGTTTCTTCTTTTATTAGCATTTTCCAACATAGTTGAAAAGTGTTTATGATTTCGGCTTGTCTGTCTGCCGTCTGTCCGTGCTCTCACAGTAAATATAGTCCGGTTGCCATGAAATCGATATATGGGGCATTCTCACAATCTTTTGACTTTCATGTCCCTGAATAATAATTTTTATTTTAATACACTTTTTTGTATTTTTTTTTATTTCATATACTGGGGAACATCCCATTGCATGATTGCACAACAATGTTAATGGGATAAATACGTTTTGGACGATGTTGGGGGTCCAAACACCTGGAAAACTCCTATACCGTCCCGTGTCCCTGGTGCTGATTTTTAAGTTTGGAGCTGTCTGGATAGAAATGTTTAAAAAAAAATAGCAATTTAACAAATTACAACGACCATTTGGAAAATGATTTTTTTTTAAGACTAAAATTTAAGACATAAAAAATCGCACGGAGTTGATCCTACATTACATACGCCAGGGATTAAACGATAACATTCCTGGAACCATCGTGAATAAATTTTAAAAGAAATTTCAGTTTTACAATTTTCGGTACTCTAAATTTTTAAACTTCTATGGAGCTGGTCATAAGTTACGTACGCCATGAATTAAACATTAATAGTGTTATTACACGTAAAAATTGCAAGATTTCCTGAAACTTGCGTATTATCCAAGCATTTCATTGGCTGTTCGGGAAAAGGCTTTTCTATCATCAGATTTCCAAAAAATCTCACGACCAATTTTAAATAAAATTTCATTCTTAAACTTCTAAACATCCGACAATATTACTTTTTATACTGTCGGATAGAAAAAAAATGTACTTTTAAATGCAATTTGTTTGAAAGCTGTATCCTAATTTGTTTCTGATTTATTAATTTTTTTGTGGTTTTTATTACTTTTTGTCATAGTGGCAACACTCTGCTGTCCATCGTTGTTGAAACCAAAGGGAAATACATATTACTGTATATACCAATCAGATAACGAATAAATTGCGGATTAAACCAATGAAAACGTTCAGATATGCTTTTGATTTCCTACCCTGACGAGAACAATAACCATTTTTCCAAATGGTTGAAAAAAAAAATAACTCGATGTAATTTTTTTCTGAAACTCGAGCTACATTGTTTTATATAAATATGTAGTTAAAAATTAACCTGCACACATTTTTAGGGTTGTTATTATTTTTTAAACTATGTCCCTGCGTTTTAGATTCCTTACCATCCCTCTTTTAAATTTATACAGAAAATCATTTCAGATGCAGCCACAAAATTTTTTTCAAGTTTTTTCTCCTGCAGAAGTATGCTAGAGAAATAATGTCTGAAATTCTTTGGCAGGAAATTTACTGTAGAATTTAAATCAGCATTTAAATATCAATTTCAAGCATCGTGGCTTTATTGGTAGTCTCACCGTCCCCAAGGTTTATTCCTGCACTTTTCGAGGTAAATTAAAAAAAAAATTAATTTAATCCGATGTTAACAACTGTTTCTAAAAATCAATAAACATTGCGGCTATCACTTAGTCTTAACATGATTTTCCTAAATAAATAGGTGGTAATTTTCCTTACCGTCCCTTTTTTTACCATTTCGTCCCTTTTTTCCAATACCATCCCCTTTTTTTACCTTACCGTCCCTTCTTTAGCACCCTTTTAAGATAATGTTATACAGAAATTCTGTATTAAAAGTACTACATTGTTATTATTTCTTATTTGAATGTCCTGTGGGTACTATGCAAATTCATTATAAGTAAAAATTTAGAAGAAAATAAAAAGTTATAAGGGTAAGATGGTAAGGAAAATTAAACTCGCAAGTTTAACTTAAACCTCAATTAAATAAAAAAAATTTCGCTGCTGACCATTTTTTCTTTATTTTGAATCCTTAAGGCATTCGTCTATCAGATTAAAATGTTATTTTAGCAAGTTTAATTTTGTCAGATTTTTTCCCCCAAAAGTCATAAGTTTGTGAGAATGTCCCATATGTTATTTGGGTTTACTATGGCATGTTCGGTATTGAAAATGAGGAGTTTAGCATTTATGGTTCATTTACAGGGACTTTCAAAAGAATTCCGTTACATTACGGCCTATGGAAAAAAATCGTCTGCAGTATAATTTAAGGAAATTACATTATTTTAAACTTATATATATATATATATACATATCATTGATGTTTACTACAAGACGCTTACTGTAGAATTTAGCGTGCACATTATTTATCGTTCATTTAGGGGCACACAAAATAATTTGGCTACAGAAGAAATTGAACAATAATCAAACTATTGAGGCCAATAAACAATAGTTGTTGGAAGTGCATTTTCAGTTCTAGTACGTGTTTTTTAATTTAACTTTAAAAAAATATGATTTGGTGTGTATAAATTCTATTATAGATCTTATATAATAAACTGTGAAGTTTTCTTACAGTATTTTGAATGTGTTGGAAAGTGTTACATAATCTACGCTGGACGCATGATTTTTGTTCTTGTTTTAGTAGTCGCACGTGTCTTATTAAGAAGAAAAGATGCTACGGAAATGATATGCATGTTCTACATTTATAAAGTCTATTTAAGGACTTTTTTAATTTTTTAAAAAATTCCTCCTCAGTGCATGCGCAACATAATAATGTTTTCTTCACACATGTGGAAACACACAAAAAATCAAAAACAAAGGAAATGAAATTTTGACGTTTAAGTGTTAACTGGCTGAAATGTATTTCAGTAGTTATAATGACATAATATACGTTTTCCTATTTAATTAGTGCAATTTAAAATAAAAATAATTTTTAAAATTACTATGGAACTGACAAGGAAGGTCTCCTTACTGGGCATACTCAGAAAAATTTGAAAAATGTACCAATTAAACTACTTATGTATGTCAAAAAAGATCAGTCAAATTTAGCGGCGGAACAGTAGAAAGTCTGTAAAAAAATAAAATACTTTCGAGTATTTGGCGCGAAAAGACGAAAGTGTCACGCGATTTGGCGAGCAGTACTTTTCCTCGCCAAAAGCAAACGATTTTAATGCACCTGAAAATTGTTTGTTAATTGATTTTTAGAATGCGTGTTAAAAGTATTTAATGAATTTGAATATAAACAATGAGAGAGTTTAATAAATGCATTTTTTCGTATTACATATTTATGTTGCTTGTTATTTAATTTTATTACTTTAAAAACAATTTCATATATAAAAAATACTTTCATATATTTAAGCGTATTCCAAAATAAAGGCAAGATTCATTTACCAGTTATTCATTTCAATATGAAAGAATTTGTCGTTTCCATAGCAACAAAATTGAATCGACTCGACAGTGTTCAATTGGACTTAATTTTGCGATATTGAAGTAATTTTAATTTATTTTAATTTTGTTTTAATTCATAAAATTTGATATTTAACTTTCATTAAAAAAGCATTTTTCGAAATTTCATTTCATCGCCAACCGATGATAAATCGCCAAATAAACGAAATTTTCATTATTTTTTTACGAACGTTCTCTCGAGTTTCCGCCAAAAAAAATTTTACAAACATATATATTCACATGAGAAGAACACTCTGTAATTTTTTCAGATTTTTCTGAATATGCCCGTATGGTGACCTTCCTCGTGAGTATGTTTATTTGTCATTCTGAAGTTTTTAAAACAGATTAAAACATAATATATAAACAAGTTTGAAAAATTTTCAAAATGTAAATAAATGGGATCTGAGCATTTGGCTAAAGGAAATAACCTAATATGTATTTAAAATTTAAAAAAAAACTTCAAAATTCTTTATCGAAATATAGACATAAACATGTTTCTAGCAAATAACGTTGCAGATGCTATAAGCGGTTTGTAAATAAACAACTGTAGCCAATCATGTAGTCTGTCAAAGTTTTTATTAAAATAACCGCCCTCTTTAGTTGACATAAAATCCAACCTATTTTAAGATGTTACACAACTCTTAAACTCAATGTTGAATTGCAAATTTCACCATTTTTCGACTTATGATATTAATAAAATATTTTTTTTAGCATAAATGAAGGTAATTGCTCTAGGACATTGTGCTTCATTACTTATAAAACATTTTTTAAATGTACGGAAAACTTATCTATATTTTCCAATTTTGAAATAATAGCATGTACACCTATAACTCTCCAATTATAATAGCTATCTACAAACATTTGTCTATTATCTGTATTATAAAATCTTAAATATTATTCTGAACAATTAATATACTCATTTAAAATATTTCATAAAAATTAGCCTAATCATAATCTTGGTTTGTAAGTCGTAAAAGAACCTGCAAGTGTATTTTGATAAGGAACGATTTTGATTAGATAAGGAAAAAGTAGAATTTATAAAAGTTGTTTTTTGTTTCACCCTTTTAGCAGGAGAATAATTCGTGGTAAACAAATGTTTTTATTGTATTGTTTGTATTATTAACCAGGACAAAATAAATATAAATCGATCAAAAGAATTGTAGGTAACAACTAATATTTTTTTCGTATCTTAATTTCATAATTCATAATTCATATTATAAAATTTTTGAAGTTACAAATTCGATGTATTTATGTTTGGGATTTTTAGTGTTATAACTACACAAAAAAATATCACATTAGGATTATAATTTCAGGACATATTAATAAAAATATTAAAATGTAATTTAACATTAGAAGATCTAAATTTTGAATGTTTATAATTCAAAAAGTTTTCATTCAAACGACTTGAAATTCCGTTTCTAGGTATAGTTTGAACCAAATATTTAAAATATATTGTCAAAATTGGGTGTTGCTATAAAAAAAAACAAAGTTTGGTCTGATTTTGATTTATAGATGACCCCCTAAGCAAACTGTATATACATCATTTAAAAGTAGACTTTATTTCCAACCGTTTGGTACCAGAAACTTTCTTCTATTATAATTAGTTGCAGAGTTAGTAGAGATAGTTTACTTTTTTTTCTCCCACGACTGTACATGCACATGCATGCGTGTACACTTTAAAAAAAGACAAATTTTACCTAATCTACGAAAGTACGATATAACCACGATTAAAAATGTAAACCCGGAAAATATTTTCTTAGGATTTTATCAGTTCTCAAGTAAACATTTTCATATTTAACAAACATAACTTACAGACAAACATGATAAATTAACAACATTAAAATTAAATTAAACTTTATATTGTTTTGTTATTCTTCCATGTATAAATTGAATAAAGCAGCTGAAAAGGTTTAACCTTTCACGTACTGAATTTTGAATTCATGAAAATTTTATCTTCTAAAGCATTTTTCGTGAATTTTTGAAACTACATTAGAAGATTTACATAATCATTTAATAAATTTTAAAAGGATTTTAGAAGGATTGAAGGATTTAGAAGGATTTATTAAATTTGAATTTATAGGGATTTTGTGCAATATTTATAACCCCACTCATATCTTTTATTTTAAATCTTTTTCTTGGTATTTTGTAAAAATAGGAAATGTACAAATATAATGTTCTTACAATAGAAATATTTCCGAATTGCAAAATCCCCCCCCCCCCCCCCAACGTCAAGAAAGCTGAAAACATGCAAAGGCAAAATAAACCATCCTTTTAAAAATATCTTTGTTTTGTGTAACCAATAATGATTTTGGAACAAGATAAAACAAGGCATCTATAACTCGTTCTAAACTGTATTATTACTAATCAATGCATTAAATGAATTTTATAACAAATTATTTTAATGGTACTTGTAAGTACCGTCAGTCGATAAAGGGTTAATTGAGAATTGATATAATCTTAAAATACGATACTCCTGTTTGAGAAAACTGATTAATACGCTATGAAAGCTACCCGAAAAGTTTTCAAAAATCGGTGACAAGAAAACAAGCTTTGTATTTATAAATGCTTCTTTAAATTCTAATTTTTAACGAGTGTTTCTTAATTTACAAAAATATAATATAGGGGAGACCGGGGATAGTAAGCGCAGTTTTTAGTTATTGATTTTTATTAATTTTTTGTTTACGTTTTTTATGAAACTTTAACTGTACTTTTAAAGAGCAGGCATTGGGCTATAAATACCCGGAGTTTTGAGTTTGTAGCTTTTGTAGTTTATGTTTAGCGGAAGCCTGAAGTAAAAAGAAAATTGTGCGCCAACCTACCCCGTCACGGGGAAAGTTGCCTATACCTATGGGGTAAGTTGGCACGCGCTTTATAAAAATTTAAATGAAGCTCAAATAAGACACGCGGTTAAGCGAAATCAATTTCATTTTAACCAGTAAGTTTAAACAAAGGCGGTATAGCCATACAATGTAAATTCTAAATTATACAAACATAAAAATAATGAATAAATCATTAACATTGAGTAACTTCTATCCTACTCTATATCATCATCAGAGTTACAGTTGTCACAAATAAAAAATCGAGTGTTTTCGTTTGGGCAAGCCTCGTGTGCCCAAAATCTTGCATTGCAACCACTTTTCTCGCTGTTTGCTGTTTTTCAAGCTACCAGCACACACCAAACACCGAGCCAATTTGCCCCGTGTTCAATGTGCCTACTAGCCCCATAATAAATTTCTTCACAAAAGGGACACGTAATCCTCTAAGCATAAATAATCCAAGTAAATCACATATGGGGTAGGTACAGTTAATCATACACTAAGAAAAACTGCACAAGTTAAATCGCAATTATTAAGATAAGTATTAGAAATTAGAGAAAGTATGAAGCAACAAAAAATTACTTATGAGTGCAAAAAACAGAAAAATCGTAAGAAATGTCCACTTGAATCCGGACCTGGGGCCTTCTTGTCATTCAATGTGTATAGTGCTGTTTTTACTTCTGCCTTTGTGAAACGTTTGTCTTCGTGTGCTGTGAACAGGATATCCTGGTTGTCTTGTTGGGTATAAGCCGAGGGGCCAAAGAGAGTGTGTGTCAGGAATTCCAGGTTATTTTGTCGCGAAGTTTCGTGAGTTGGTCTTTCTAGACGCATTTCATCCGAAGGGAAGAACTTGCCGGTCAGAAATTTTTGAGTAATGCCGAAAGGGTTCTCATTGTTGCTGCATAATTTCTTCCACGCCGCCCGTCTCAAAAAGATTTAAAATAAAAGATTTGAGTGGAGTTATAAATAATGCAGAAAATCCCTATAAATTCAAATTTAATTATAAATCCTTCTATATCCTTCAATCCTACTAAAATCCTTCTAAAATTTATCAAATGATTAAGTAAATCTTCTAATGTAGTTTAAACAACTCACGAAAAAGGTTTTAGAAGATAAAATTTTCATGAATTCGTAATTCAGTACATAAAGGGTTAAGTCATTTTTTCTCAACGCGGAATATCCTATTTTAGGATGTTATAAACCTACACATTTTCACTCTGTAGTTGAATTTACACATGCGAAGGTTAGCAAAATAATACAGATTTTAATGTTAGTGTTAATGTTGTTTATTTATCATGTTTGTCGCTAAAACATGTTTCTGACTGTGAAAATTTTTACTTAAGAATTGATAGCATCCGAAAAAAGTATATTCCTGGTTGAGAAAACTGATTAATTCACCAAACAAATTTAATACTTGCTAAAACTGGTAAAAATAGGCTTACAAGGCAAATAAATACCTAGCAAATCGACCTTGTTTCATCGCTCAGGCGGCGACATTCTCAAGATCTATGACGATACAAATGTTTTTCATCATATGGCAACATACAAATGCCGGGAAGAGTTCCATACCCTGTTCCGGTTGGCGCGATTGGCGAAGTAATCCAACATAACGCCAAAAGGCCGTTTTAGTATCTTACCAAATTTTTCAAGATGGCGAAAAAACATGGTTTTTAAATATTTATAAACATATATTTATTAAATAAACCTTATATATGTCACATGTTGAAAAAATTAAGTATAATGTTCATATAAATATGTATTACTTTTATACTTATATTAGATATGTAATTATATATACAGATATACATATATAAATACATAATATATAACAATATCAATAAATATTTGATATTTTATATATTTACTGTATATGTAAAATTAAAACATGGCATTATATTAAGCACGTTACTGTTATATGCATCTTAAAACATGTAAAAATGTACAAAAAATATATTAACACAATGTTACATCTACAGAAAAATAATGTTAAAAAAACCCGAAAAGTTATGAATTTTTCCGAAAAAATACGCTAAATGCCGAAAACTATACAAAAAATGCATATAAAGCCCATTCCACTAGTAAAAAAAGCAAGGGCAAAGGCTGAAAATCAGGCAACCACGTCGAAACATTTATCGCGAAAAAAAGCTCGCCAAAAAAACCGGAATAGGATATGAAACTCTTCCCCAGATACCTAACTCAATAATTTCGTAACCAAGATTAATAACTGAATAATCACTTTGCTAACAAGTCGTAAATCAACTTAGTGAAAAATGCCCAAGCCGGGAATCGAACCCGGACCCCTGGAATAGATCTCCAGTGCTCTACCACTAAGCCACAAGAACGATGCCCAGCTTGGCATCTCTCACTTATATAAGTCGGTAAGGCTGCAACTGCAGCACTAGATGGAAAAGTCTCCATTAGCACACAATCTAGTGGCGAAACAGGAGACGCAAATGAACCAAAAAATGAATCTGTGAATATACATTTTTTTAATTCATTTTTTTTAACTACTTTTCAGCAGTGAAATTTCGCTTGAAATTATTGAATATTAAAGACGTGAATAATCACTTTGCTAACAAGTCGTAAACCAACTTAGTGAAAAATGTGCAAGCCGGGAATCGAACCCGGACCCCTGGAATAGATCTCCAGTGCTCTACCACTAAGCCACAAGGACGATGCCCAGCTTGTGTGCCGCCACTAGATTGTGTGCTCATGGAGACTTTTCCATCTAGTGCTGCGGTTGCAGCCTTACTGACTTATATAAGTGAGAGATTCCAAGCTGGGTATCGTCCTTGTGGCTTAGTGGTAGAGCATTGGAGATCGATTCCAGGGGTCTGGGTTCGATTCCCGGCTTAGACATTTTTCACTAAGTTGGTTTATGACTTGTTAGCAAAGTGATTATTCATGTCTTTAATATTCAATAATTTCAAGCGTAATTTCACTGCTGAAAAGTAGTTGAAAAATTAATTAAAAGATTAATAACTTTGATTCTAAAATTAAGTTTACGTTGGAAATGGAGCATAATGGTACACTACGTTATTTGGATGTATTATTAAGAGGACAGATGATGTTGACGGTTAAAAGAAAAATTATTTTTCCCAAATTTCAGAATGGATACCTTCAAAAGTTACAAATCCCCTGCAAAAAGAATTTTACAAAAATACCTATCAGAACAGAAGTTGTGGCTAAAAATATCTTGCATAAAAGCATTTGCTGTAATCTTATAAACCAACTTTGATGCCGTTTTTCTAAGAATTGATTTTTTGGTATTGCATGCAGCACTTTCACTTAAAAACTAATTATTATAGAACCTTAAAATTATGTATATTCTTAGTTTACGTGTGTTAGTATATGCTGAACCTCAATTTAGTCTGATTTTTGTTACAGAAAATTGTGGATTGAAAAAATAAGTATGCATTTTTTGATGAAATTTAGTGAATATGAATAGAAAAGCTATTAATTATGCTAAAGAATTTGAATATACTTTCAAATTTAGGTTCAATATAAAATATAGTATTATAAGTAACAAAATATGAAACTTTAAACATATATGTGCAGTAGAATATGTAAAATCGTGCGCGCAAAATGCATATTTCAGTATTCATATTTTTCAAAAGCCACTTTTGTCGTTTTAATTTAATTAATTAATATTACTAAATATCTGTGTATTTGAATATTTTATCAAATCATAAGAATTTGTGAAAGTACAGAAAAAACATCGTTGCGTTTCATTGATTGGTTAAGAAAATACAGAGTTTTTCGTACTGCTTTAAATATGGCCATTTTCTGTCTGCTTAGCATGATCTACCCCCTTAATCATAAAGCGCCAAGGAATAGAACGTACTTTTTTATAGAAAACCCATAGCCAATCAATCCGCTAGCCCTCATAATGAATGCTCAAACATCGTTTTCCTGCAAAAATTCTGCATTTAGACATTCTATTAAAAGAGCTTTCACAGTCTGTACCTCTGAGCAGTTAAACAACGAAATAAATAAAATATATAACTATAAACACCGCAAGAAATAATGGCTATAAATAAAGCACTATAAATTTATTAATTATGAGCACGGAGAATAAGAAGAAAAGTAACTTCAATGTTCAAAAGTCCAAGTTATTCACTTTACAATATTTTCTCAGTTTCTTCGATTGAAATATTTTATTATATTATTATATAACAAAGATTATATAACAAAGAACCTTCAAAAATTGATTTTAAATATAGTAGAATAATTTATCCATCAAGATTTTACTTGCCATCCATTATCCGAAAATTAATAGGGATCTTTTTACACATTGAGAATATATGCAATGATTCAGGCATCATGAAGATACCTAAAATTTGGAAAGAGATGCTCTGTAGAAAAGTATAAAATAATTCACGTTCACAAATATCCATTTTTATTATTACATTTTATTTCACTCTGCTTGAGATCTGGCGATTTTTGTTTACCAGTTTCAAAAAAAAAAAAAAAAAAAAAAAAAAGCGCGCGAAAATATTTGTGGCATTGTAGATCTTGAGAGTGTCCACGTCTCAGCGATGAAACATGCCGATCTGAATAAAGGCATTTATTTACTTTATAAGTGTATTTTTATCACTTTTTGCAAGTGTTAACTTAGTTTGATGATTTTAAGTAATTTTCATATATAATCTTATATGATTAATACACTATAAAAACTACTAGGAAGAAACGTTTTCGAGAATCAGTGGCAGCAAAATAAACTTTGTTTTTATAATGATTTATTAAACCTCTTAAATATATTGGTTTTTGAGGTTTGTAAATATAAAGAACATTTTTCGAAATCCTGGGTTAATCGGAAGAGGTTATTGTAAATTTTTTATCTTTGCTATATTATATTTTCCAAGTCCAAAAAACATCTATCTCTTCGAGGTATGTTAGTATTTTCTTACGTTTTCAAGTCTCCACATCCGATTTGGGTGTTTTAACGATGATGTCTGTACGTACAGTCCTGGAAAAGAAATTGATCATGCCCTATTAATTCTGCTGAAAGCATTCGTATAGGTCAACATGTGACAGAAATTCAGTACCGCTTATCATTTTAAAGGTTGAATCCGTTTTTTCTATTTTTTCTATTTTTAAGATGCTTTATGCATGTGTGTATGTTGGTGCTTTTTTGCGTTTTAATGTTTCTAGGGTCCGTTTTTGGTTCTTTTACGATTATGTCTGTATATACAGTCTTGGAAAAAAAAGTGCTAATTCTGCCGAAAAAAATCGTATAAAAAAGATATAAGTGCCAATCAACAGGGGACAATGCCTACTATTAAAAAAAATCGTATAAAAAAGATATAAGTGCCAATCAACAGGGGACAATGCCTACTATTAAATATTAATTGTATATTGTGTTTCGGGGGGCATCAACATAGGACACAATTATAGTACATCTTGTCATTTTGAAAAACCCTGAATCAGTTTTTTCTATTTTTATGATTCTGTATGCATGTGGATAAGTATGTGTGCGTATGTTGGTGCTTCTTTACGTTTTAATGTCTCTGGGGTCCGTTTTTGCTGCTTTTACAATGATGTCTGTATGTGCAGTCGTAGAAAAGAAAGTGCTTATTCTGCGGAAGAAAAAACATATAGAAAATATATAAGTACCAATCAACTGGGGGAAATGTCCACTATTAAATACTATTTATATATTGTCGTTTGGGGAACATAAACTATTGCGACCGGTTCTATGGTTCAGTGGATTTCTTAATTAACTAACGTTATCTTAATTTAAATCAATTGGCACTTACTCAGTTAATTCGACGGGACATCATTTTTTCTCTTCCTTTTTATTGGAAGACATATTTACTGCCATAATACACTATACTACATCTATTTATAGTAAAAAGCGAAAAACGTGTTCTTAAAACATTCTATCAACACGCACCTACTCATACAGAGATATGAGCCCAAGCGCGAGCAACCCCACGTAAACAATAGAGCCACCGCCATCCCTTTAACGCTCAATTTGTGTCAAAACATATAATTCTCCGCACTCCCCACCTGGACTCATGAGAGTACATAATGATAAATGAACATAAACACATTCTTATAATAAAAATGACCTTAAACCACAACACAAATGATAAAATAGAAAATTTTCAATCTACAGGTGTTGAAGTATAAAGAATAAACTTATGATCAATATAAAAAAAATGACACTCTTATAACATGTGGCTATATGAGCATATCTGACCAGATATTTTACCTGAATAAGATTAACTGAATATATATATACCGGGTGTCCCAAAAATGACTGATGGATTTTAAAATTCAATAACTTGCAAACGGTGACAGATATTTAAAAAATTCTTGAAAGAGTGTTATGTATGATGTCAGGAGTTTTTTTACTGTGATTCTTGATTTTAGTTCGAACTTCGAACAATAGATGGCGCTGACAGCAACTGACCCTTAGTCGAGGCCTAAACTGACGTCACTCAGCATTGATGCGAAGGAAGGAGATTAAGGCTATGGAGTGGGTCTCATTCGCCAGCACAATCTTGCTCTCAGGGTCCGATTGTGAACTCATTCGATATGATTTCAATGGAGTGCGTTGTAACCATGAAAACAACAAATTCTTCGATAATGGAACACAGAGTTAAGAACTGGGCATGAATTTAAGAAGAAGTATTCGAGCAGGCAGTTTTACATTGATGAAGTTTTATTTTCCCGGATTAAATTGATTTTTATGGTCTCATTTAAAGAATATTTTATGCATTGTATTTTAAAACTAGGTGAAGAGATTTAGTATTTTTGTTGTTGTTAAAAATTTCATAACTTTTATTACATTCTAAAACATTTTAGATCTTTTAAGGAAGTTCGTCAGTAGGTTTTTATAAATGTTAGATAATAATCGTGAAAATGGATAATAGTATATTGTTGTTCGAAATAACTACTTAAAAAACAAATATTAGAAGTTACCTTGTTTAAAACTTTTGAATAGGGATATTATATCGTTGCAATAAAATTAAAAAAATAAAAAGAATGCTAGTTAATTAAAATTTTGTTTGACAGTTTGATATTAAAATATTGTACTACATGTAGCTTCATCTTGATGTTTGATAAAATAAAACTAGTAAATATTTTTTTATCTACATCTACTATTTAAATTGTAAAAATGTGTTAAAAGTATTCTTGGAGTTTGAATTTTTACGCTTTGGCAACTCTTTCTACACACAAATGCTAATATGGATATATTTTTTAATAATAAAGATATCAATGTTATCTAATGTGATAATCTAAGTTCAAATTAAGCTTGAAAAGAGTCTAAAACTTAGTAGTACTTAAATTATTGAAGGCCACAAACAAATGTTTATTAAAAATTTAATCTTGATATAAATTAAGACCGTATTTTTAATAGCACTTTTTGTTGGAATGCAATTGTAATTTTAAAACTTTTTAGTTTATATATATTTTTAAAAAAATCATGAATCGTAATAATCAGGGCTTGGGAAATGCGGTCGCCACTTGCGACCAATATTTTTTACTCGAAGACCAAGATTTTTAATTTGGCGGTTTTTGTAGTGTTAACGAAAGAACAAAGTGTAAACGGCATTTTTCATATCATACACAGAAAACGACATTCGCTGCTTCTCTAGCCAGCTAGCATGTCATGTCATATGATTAGAATGTGGGGAGAGGGTGGGTCGTTCTTACGGGTTGTTTACCAATGTTTTTTGCAAGAGGGTTCGGTTTACAGTTTTTCAGAGAAATTTGGTAGTAGTGGCCCGGGGGGGGGGGGGGGGGAATTGAGAGAGAATTTTAAATATTAGAATAATGAATTTATTTAATGAAGAATATTCTATAATTATACGTGTTTAGTGTTTGAATTATCATCCATAGTAAATGGAAAAAAAATTCCACTGAAAATCAGAAGGACATTTTTTGGAAGAGGGAGGTATTTATCCTTAGCGATTTCATTGTTGTATTAAATCAATCCTTTGATTGTTGTATCAACCCGTAAGAATGACCCACCCTTACGTATAAATTAAGGCGTATTTTAAGAAATACGGCTTAATTTATATCAAGATAAAAATTTGAATAAAAATTTGTTTGTGGCCTTCAATAATTTAAGTACTACTAAGTTTTAGACACTTGTCAAATTTCATTTGAACTTAGTTTATCACATTAGATATCATTGATATATTTATTATTAAAAATATATGCGTTTGTGTGTAGAAAGAGTTTCCAAAGCGTAAAAATTCAAACTCCAAGAATTATTTTAATATATTTTTACAATTTAAAACGGATGTAAATTAAAAACGATTTACTAGTTTTATTTTACCAAACATGAAGATGAAGCTGCATGTAGTACAATATTTTAATATCAAACTGTCAAACAAAACTTTAATTAACTCGCGTTCATTTTATTTTTTTAATTTTAATGTAACGATATAATACACCTATTCAAAAGTGTTAAACAAGGTAACTTCTAATATTTGTTTTTAAGTATAGTTATTTTGAACAACAATATACTAATAACCATTTTCACGATTATTATCCAGCATTCATAAAAACCTATTGACGAACTTCCTTAAGGGGTCTCAGGACTCTTAATGCTTCAAATTTTCGAAATTTTAATTTTTTTAGATGTTAAACTACTATCATTTCTGAACATTTTAATATAATTATTTCCTTGAAATTCCGATTAGAACGGAAGTTATGGTTTTTAGAATTATACCCGCGCAATAGCTGAAGCGGCATTTCCGAAGATTTGAAGTCATTTTTCTCCAGATGATGCTTTTGCGCATAACGCGCAGGATATTTCAAAAACTTATGAATATTTGTTTTATGAAATTTGAAAAAAATATGTTTCATGTCAGTCTGTATAAACTGAACCTGAAATTTCCTTTTCATTGTTCAAAAAAAATTTTTTTAGGTGATTATACTGTTGAAAATTTCAAAATTTTCTATTAGCTAAATACAACTTTGTATTAAAAATATAAAAATGCTTTAAATACAAATTTGTTTAGGTTCAGGGTAATTATTGTAATCTAAAGTGTAATTAGGCACAAAAATGCAATTTTAGTGACAAAATTTATTTTGTAATCCTACGCGTAAACTGTCATACCAATTTTCTGCTCAACAAATATCTGACAGTTTGGAGCCCCCTATAAATACTAATTCTTCAACTTGATTTTTAAAAAAATACATGAAAGGAAAGAAAATACTTATATATTTCATCCCAATTAAAATTGTGTTTTTAAATCATATGAATTTTAAATATTAAATGTTGAAAATGATCTTTTTTTTTTCATTTTTTCCAATTTTAAGAGTCGTTAGACCCCTTAAAAGATCCCCTTAAAATTTATTAGAATGTAACAAAAGTTATGAAATTTTTAACAACAACAAAAATTGCTAAATTTCTTCACCTAGTTTTAAAATACGATGCATAAAATATACTTTAAATCAGACAATAAAAAGTAATTTAATCCGGGAAAATAAAACTTCATCAATGTAAAATTGCCTGCGAATTCGAATACTACTTCTTGAAATCATGCCCAGTTCTTAACGCTGTGTTTCACTATCGAAGAATTTGTTGTTTCCATGGCAACAACGCACTCCATTGAAATCATATCGAATGAGTTCAGAATCGGGCACTCCATAGCCTTAATCTCCTTCCTTCGCATCAATGTTGATTGACGTCAGTTTCGGCTTCGACTGAGCGTCAATCGCTGTCAGCGCCATCTATTGTTTCAAATTCGAACTAAAATCAAGATTCACAGTACAAAAACTCCTAACATCATACATAACCCACCTGCAAAAATTTTTTTAATATCTGTCACCGTTTGCAAGTTATTGAATTTTAAAATCGTCGGTCATTTTCGGGACACCCGGTACAAGCACGGATAAGTTTTACTGTGATTCTTGATTTTAGTTCGAACTTCGAACAATAGATGGCGCTGACAGCAATTGGCGCCCAATCGAGACCGAAACTGACGTCACTCAGCATTGATGCGTAGGAAGGAGATTAAGGCTATGGAGTGGGTCTCATTCGCCAGTACAATCTTGCTCCTAGGCCCCGATTCTGAACTCATTCGATATGATTTCAATGGAATGCCTTGTTGCCATGGAAAAACAAATTCTTCGATAGTGGAATATAGCGTTCAGAACTGCTTTGTTTCGTGTATTTCGATTTGGCTGTGGTCCGCATGAAGTAACCTTTTTTTTTTTTTTTTCAAATAAGATTTTTTCTCTGAAATTGAGTATTTTGGGATGAAAAAAACTAGAATAAAGTTTCATATTTAAAATCTAAATTAGTCGAATTTCAGTTTTTATTTTTATGCATCCTTTTAATGAAAAATTAATTTTTCATATGTTTGGGTAATATTTTAATATGTATTGTTTATTTTCTATTATTCTGTAATTAAAATAGTCATGCACCGGGTTTGACATCCAATTTCAATGCCAGCCACGTGGATCGAGTACCTTACTGAAATTGATTCACTATTTATGTCTGAAAAAAAAATAAAGTCTTGAGGTTAAAATCCAAATTCATCCATTTTTAGTTTATATTTTTTTGAATTATTTTGATGAAAAATTAATTTTCATATGTTTGGGTAATATTGGAATATTTTAGTTTTTATTTATCATTATTTTGTAATTTATTAAAAAGAGTTCTGTAGTGAGTCAAGTAACTTGATTTTTACAGCAGAATTGTGGAGTGGTTGGGGGGGGTGGGGGGGGTGGCGTTCATTAGATTTTTCTGCAGATCTGCGATTTTCTGCTTTTTTGACATTTTGTTGTCATTAAAAAGAACATATTTTAAGATTTTATTTTATTACTAATTTTACAGGGTGCCAACACTCTAAAAAAAAATCAGCCATTTCAGAAATGTACTGTGAGGCTCATTCTTTCAATCCTTCTCCATCCACTATATGAATTTCAGCATTTATGTTAAACAAATTTTGTTATATAATCTAAAAGTTAAAAGAAATAAAAGTACACCTTATTTCTCATACATTCCCACTTTTTTTTTATACTTTTCTCATGGTAAATACACAGTTAAATTCATCATTGAATTCGTTGAATCTGGTTCGTTTTTACCCCAATAAGTTTTTTATTTTGTGTCTATGTCTTATTAGCAATGAGGTGCTATTTGGGTAAACTAGGGGAAGTCCCCTTCCCCCGTCCCATTAAGAAATTTAGATAGCGGCCATAACATATCAGACACCCCCCCCCCCAAAAAAAAAAAAAAATCTTTTTTTTTTTTAATTTCTTAAAGAATGAGTTTATAAAATGTATAAATGTATTAAAATCTGTCACTAATTTTTAAAATGGAAAAATATGAGTGCTTTGGGGCATTCAAAGATTTTTTATATGTAAAATATTACCTTTTTTCAAAGGTATTTGAAAAATTAAAAGCTAAGTATACTAAATAATACAAGAGGGGGGAGGTGGCAAAAAGACCGTATTTTGTTACTAAAAATTAAAAAATAGGCTTTCATATTCTAAATAATCTGTTAAATCACGATTTGGTGCTAAATCGCGATGTTAGATGGATGATAAATCGATTTAAGATATTTCTATATCGCCCAGTCCTACTAGTTACCTAAGAAGAATGCAGCAAACCGTACATTTCTATAGACCTCCGTTTTTCTTTAATTGATCTTTCAAATCGCCGGTCATTTTTGGGATACACAGTACATTCTAAGAAATTTTAGATCTTTTAATGACGTTCGTCAGTAGACTTTTATAAATGTTGAAAAATAATGGTGAAAATGATTAACAGTATATTGGCCTTCAAAATATCTACACTGTTAAAAATATCGTGAAAAACTACCTCTGTTTTTAAAGGCTATCTATTTTCCGTCCAATGAGAACGCTACATAAACACCTATTCTTTCCCGATAGTTTTAACACTGTACCTCAAAACAAATAATAGAAGTTGCCTTGTTTAACCAGGCCTGAACGCTGTATTCCACTATGGAAGAATTTGTTGTTTCCATGGTAACAAGGCATTCCATTGAAATCATATCGATTGAGTTCAGAATCGGGGTCTAAGAGCAAGATTGTACTGGCGAATGAGACCCACTCCATAGCCTTAATCTCCTTCCTTCGCATCAATGCTGAGTGACGTCAGTTTCGGCCTCGACTGAGCGCGAATCGCTGTCAGCGCCATCTATTGTTTGAAATTCGAACTAAAATCAAGAATCACAGTAAAAATTATCCTGACACCATACATAACCCTCCTGCAAGAATTTTTTTAATATCTGTCACCGTTTGCAAGTTATTGAATTTTAAAATCGTCGGTCATTTTCGGGACACCCGGTACAAGCACGGATAAGTTTATCTCTGCCAAGAATGACTTCCTTAACTATCCCTAAGTCCCACAACAATTTAGATTTAGCAGTACCATCTACTATGACAACATCTCCAATTTTTAAGTTTTTCTCTCTCTCAGGAGTTTTAAATTCCTGAATTGAACTCAAATTCAATAAGTATTGTTCCTTCCACTTAATCCACAGCTGTTTCAATAACTTACTTTGATATCGTTTTCTCCTTAACAAAAATTCTTTGGTAGAAATTTTATTTTCTAATTCGGCAAAATGTAGAGGAAAACAAATGTTTTCTCTTCCTAGTTGAAGGAAATGAGCTTATGTAAGTGGATCTGGCTCGCTGAAATCACTTGTTGTATAGGTTAGTGGTCTTATATTTATTTTGGCTTCTATTGCTGCCAAGCTTGTTGCCAATTCTTCAAATATGATGAGAGCTCTTCCTAAAATTTTTCTTAGGGGTTCCTTTACACTTTTTACGAGCCTTTCGTAAAACCCTCCCCACCATGGGGCACGCTCGATGATAAATTTCTATGTCATACCTTTATTTTATATAAAATCCTTAAGTTCTTGATCTTTAATGATTTTTTCAAATTGTTGTAGTTCTTTATCAGCAGCCTTAAAGCCTTCATTAAGTCTGCTTCTTACTTGTAAAAATTTATTTCTATCCAAATATGGACATAGGGAATAAATTCGTGAGGTTTTCTTAACAGGATTTTCTTTTTCTAATGACTCAATTTCTTCCTTATAATTTTTCATTTCTACTTCTTTGATCAATAATTCTTCAGCTTCTTTCAATTCTTCAGCAGATAATGCGCCTTTACGTTTAATTGGACTGCTTAGATTGAAGACAAATCTTTTAATTCTTGCCACTTGTAATTGCCTTCAAGGAAGAACTGAAACGCTCAATCTCTATAAGTGGTTTCTGATGTTCTGATGAACAAAGATTTTGGAAAATTACTTTTTGTTTAGCTTCTATATGTTTCATATCTTCATCTACTTCTCGTCTTCCTTGGGCCATAAATTTGAATCTTTAATTAATCATGGAGGCCCTGACCACAATAGGTCATCGCCCTCGAGGTCGAGAAGTGAGAGTCCCCTTGTAAGTCGGTCAGAAGGATTTGAGCTACCGGGATAATGTCGCCAATTCATCGGATTTGCTAAAGTTTGTTTGTCCGTTCGAATCACAGGATGGTGGGGTAAGTAGTATGTCAAATTACCATAGGTCGAATTTATTTCCTGGTGTTCAACAATTTCTCCTATTCCCAAAGCCTTGATATCTTTATTTAAGCTGAATGGTATCTTTATGTTCTTCGAATAATGCAGGATTATTTACAAATCGTTTAATTAAACTTTCAAATTTCTTTTTGGCAATATCATAATTATTAGGAAGATCAAGATTATCATATTTCATAGGTAGTTTAACTTCATATCTGTTGTTCTTAAATTTAATGGAATTTTCAAATTGTTCTAATATTTGTTTATCACACAAATCTTTGTTCGTATTATCTTCTTGAACCCTCAACCCTTCTACATTTTCAAGTTGAACTGACGTTTTATCGTCCTTGTTATTATCCCAAATAGATATGTACATAACACACACTAAATTATTTACACTAACTTCTTTTGAGAATTTGCCGTGATGTGACCAACCTAATTTAGTTTCATTCAAGACAAGAGTTGGTGAAATGCGTTTATATTTTCCTGTCATAATTGACCAATAGTAATTTCTACCAATCAATAAATCTATTTCATCCTCACCATCACCTAATTCATTCGAAACGTCTGACAACTCTATACCCATACTTTTAATTTTTTTCATATAACCCCGAATTTAGGGCGCGTATTATATCGGAACAGATTTTTTCCGTTTCTAACGTTTCCAGACATATTATGTTGTCAGAATTATTGTCTTTTAGGAAAACCTTTACTATATTATGATTATCAACAATAGGTTTATTTCCAGCAAAAGTATGAATTTTTAATGATTCCTGCTCTGTTACTTCTAAATTTAAACGATTTGACAAATTCTTCCCGACCAATGTGAGCTGCGAGGCGCTATCTAATAATATTCGAAAATTAATATTTTGGTTCTTTCCAATCATTATTCCTTTCAACGTTTGAAAATAAGTATATTAATCTGGGTTACAACAAAGGGACGAAACAGTTATTCATTCATATTGTTTATTTTCCGTCCCCCCCCCCCCCCCGGTTCACGCTCAGTCGAAATGAGGTCAATTTTTTTTCATCCGATGATCGTTCTGTTTGTTTTTTGTTACAAAGAGAATTTTCATGAGATTTCGAAAAGCAAATTGCGGAACGAATCCCAAAACTTCTGCAATATTGTTTCTTATGGAATTTCCTATAACATTTAAACATTTCGCTTGTTTTAATAAAGATTGCTTTCGTTGTTCCAAATTTAAATTACATAAATTTGCTTCGTGTTTTTAGAGCAAAAGGGGCAGAGAATTTCTGCAATTGTATTTAATGTAAATGCTGAAGGATTTTTAATTTTTCCTTGTTGAAAGTGTTCGAGAGAATTTTGTTTAAATTTATTTTCATGAGATTTAGTATTTTCAAAACTAATAAAAGTAACATTAATAGTTTTTTCTCGCGCTTTTGTTACACGTTTAAGGAACAACAATAAAGGATTTACACAAATGTTCTTTTTATCGCATTGTTCTCTGTGAAATTGTAATACAAGATCATTCGGTATTTATTTATAAATCATGGGTAATAATAAGCAACCATATTGGTCTGACTTCATATCAAGCGATTCGAGACTTCGTATTTGTATCGCTATTTCATCATATTATTTTCTCAAAGAATGCATGTCCTTTGATCTTCGTACTGCTTCTAAATTTAATAATTTGTTAGTGTGCGCGGAAATCAAAACCTCTCTTTTTCCAAAACGATTCTTTAAAATATTTTTTGCCGTTACATAATTTTCACTTGTTAATGGAAGCCCACTAATGGCGGCAGCTGCTGAATAAGAAATCAAAGATTTCAAATATGTAAATTTTTTAATTGCCTGAAGAGCTTCATTTTCGTGAATAGCGACTTTAAACTGAGGCCAAAATTCTTGAAATTCGCAAATGTCGCCAATAAATTTATTTAAATAAATTCTCGGCAATTTCGCATTTGACTTCGTATTTACTGTCTGGAGGACGTAGTTGCTTTTGGTTCACTCGTGATAGTAGAATGTATCTTTAAATTTTCCAATATCTACTGGCTCTTGATTTGCAAGTTACAATAGCTTCTTTATACTCTATCGAATTTTCTATTTCCGTTTCTCAATTTTCAGTTTCAATTTCCGATTCAATTGATTCATCTAATTTTTCTAATTATAATTTATATTCAAGTAGCACCGCTAAAGAATCCTCAGCTGTTTCCGGTTTGGAATCAACTTCTTTTTTAATTTTGCTATCAATTTTTTTAATCAATTTCGTTGCTGGGGATCTAATTCTTCCGCGTTTAGCTATATTTTGTTTTAGAATTTCACTTTGATCCCTTTTATATTCACTTTTTTCAAATAGCTATGTCTTCCAATATATCGTAAATTTGAGAGAAATTTTAAATTAACTTACCCGTTTAATGAAATACCAATTCTTAGCGCAGTCATCAATTTATATTCACAGCCTTTACACCAGTGTTGAGACCGGTTCTTTGATTCAGTGGATTTCTTAGTTAACACTAGAACGGCGGCGAGGGGTCATTTTGACCCTTGCCAAGTGAAAACATGTCGATTCGAACCAGAAAACTTTTTAAAATATAAGATTAATATATGCTGCCCAAAACTAACTTAAATAAATAAGTTAAATATTTTTAAGCAAAAATTCTGATGTGAAATATTTTTATAAAATTTGAGTAAAATTTCCCGCCGTTCTAGTGTTAACTAACACTGTCTTAATTTAAATCAATTGGCACTTACTCCGTTAATTCGACAGGATATCATTTTTTCTTTTTCTTTTTATTGGAAGACATATTTACAGCTATAATACACTATACTACATCTATTTACAGTGAAAAGCGAAAAACATGCTCTTAAAACATTCTATCAACACACACCTACTCATACAGAGAGATGAGCCCAAGCGCGATCAACCCCACGTAAACAATAGAGTCACCGCCATCCCTTTATCACTCAATTTGTGTCAAAACATATAATTCTCCACACTCCCATCTCTCCACATCAACATATAAAACATTATATTAACATTATTTTTTCCTAAAAGACACTTTTGACACTTGTTTTGAGTTCCTTGTGTCATATCATCACCTGAAAAATACAAATATTGCGGATTTTTTCTCAAATCTTTAAATCTTCACATCTGCATGGGTAATTCCACAGGAAATCATCATTTTTGGGGGGAATCAAATTTATAATATGTTTAATTTAAGGGTATGATTGAAAAACTTGATATTTTTATATTCTATAGAAAAATCCTAATAAAAAGGCATTGTAAATTACTGTTTACAAACTAAGTTAAGTACCATTATTGTCTTTGTAAAGTCATAATATTACGCCAGTTACACAATGTGTAAATGCCATTTTTTTTTTCTTTTTTATTATTTAGAAATTAATTAAACAAGTTACTGTTACAATTTGACATTACTTAGTGTTGTGGAGAACATTAAATCACTTTTTTTAACTGGATAGTTTTGATATTTTAAATTGTAAAAATTTGTTCTGGCTTTATTAGTAAAGATTTGAGATACATAGATTTGACTACATAGATTTGAAAACAAAATTCGATGATAAAATGTTACGTCAGTTGCGATGGAATTGCCCCATGATTACAACACTTCTTTAACGAGTAGCTTCTTGTTTATTAACCAGATGTAATTTTATCGAAGAATGCAAGTATGGTATGGAATTTAGATGTTATTACTGAAAATTCTAAATTTTGCCCCTGTTACAACATAGAATAGCCCTTTAATCTTTTCTTTTTAATTTTTCATACAGAATTATATAAACACAACTCCCTGCCCAATGGAACTCCTGGCATCCCTCTGCAACAAATTGATGAAAAAATAGTTTGCGTAGGAGTGTGCCCTCTTTTTTTTTTTTTTTTTTTTTTTTTTTTGTCTATCTGCAATTTGGCAATTAAAATTTTCTATTATTATTATTTATTTTAATTGCCTAACTTAACTTGTATTTATTATTATATAATCGGATTGGAAACTAAATAATTACTAGTAAAATATTTTATTGAGAAATATTTACTAAAGTAATATTTTTGAATTTATCGATTTTAAACATTATTAAAAATTCCAATGCTTTCTGGGGGTGATAAGTATAAGAAGAAAGCCATCCTTAACAAAATATTCAAATTCAAATGTTGATATTTATTTTGCTTAGATTTCCCATATAACTGAAAGTACGGGAGCTTTATCATGCGAAAATGCTTCAGAGCTTAGAAATAACTATGAACATACACGTTTTTGTTCAGTTTGCTCTACAAATATGTAAAACATTCCATTAAGGATTCTTACCATACAGTAAACCTTTGAACCAAAATTTAAATTTTCAAAATTCCTTTTATGTACGTAAGCACAAAATCGCGTAATGCTGTGTACAAATTTAGACACGATTTTACAATACATTTCATCTTTATCAAACGTCTCACACGTCAAAATCTTTTAGCTGAATCAAAATCCGAAATGCATTAGTAGCACTTATATACTAATGCAGAGTTTTTAAATTTTAAATAAACAACTGAAATCTTATTCGCACAATATATATAAAGATAAAAGATTTTATCAGTGAGAAATACTTCGCAAAATAAAAAGGAAAAACTAGTAATATAGTATATCCGATCCTATGTCTTCAGAAGTTTTTATATGAAATTCTATCATACAAAAAATTCAGATTTGATATTTTTAACTAAACACTGTAGATATTTGGCTATTCTTAGCATTGAAACATTTCTTTTATGTACCTTATTTATTTTCTTGATGAATAAAATAGCTTTTTGTTTAAAATTTATTTTTATGAAATCTATCTCATATACTTTTTGCCTGGATACTTACTTTATATAGGATTCTATTATTTTTTGTATCTTTTGAATTTGAATGTTTACATATATATATATATATAGTGTTATTAATTTAACAATAAAATGGGCTAGTTGGCTACCCTGTCAAATTCGTGATTATTAGTCATTGAGCCAGTATCCAAATTGAGGGACGATTCATTACAAAAACTAATTAATAGGTCTAATTTTTTTACACTGGCCTCCAAAAGTTAAGGTACAGGGACTGGACGCTTTCGATTGCCCACGTTTTGTCGAATATCTACCAACATTATTGGCGAATTGTTCTTGAACTTCTAGGATGTAAACAAAATGTTTGATTTTATATTTCTCGGTGAAGATTTATCGAGCGGTACAATTAGGGGGCTAATAATAAATTTAAACTATTTATATAAAATCCAAGTCTCTCTGTGTCCCTCACAATTCCGGTTGGACCGCCTCATTGATCGCGGCCATATCAGGGTTAGGATTCCTATGGAGAAATCAGTACCAGCTTCAACAATGAGTAGTTGTAGAAAAGAACTCATGGCAGGGTTGCCAAAATAGTGCCAAATTTTGACCAATTTAACAAAATGTCGCCAAATTTGGCGAAAAAAAATAAGTTGCCATATATGAAGCCAACTTGGCGATAGCTGGCTAATTTGGCGAAATTTCCATTGAAAACCCATTAATCTTTCATAATCGAGCTCACCGCTATTTAATTTAAACTCTGTGTATTGAAGATTATTTTTTTCAAAATATATGGGTCAAACTTTAAAGTGTAATATACGAAAATGTACGTCTTTACATCTTCATCGCGACCACCACTAGACGGCGATGTGCTATCTGAGCTCCTAACTGCCCAATTTTAATGTGCTTTACATAGCCGAATACGGACATTAAATTGTTGGTATTTTTCCAGTATAGGGGCCTTGGCGAAATAGAGAAAACAGTCTTGGCAAAGAAGAAAATTTGGAAACATATTTTCTGGCCACATATTTCCACATTTTAAAAAGTGTTCTTTTCGTCTATCACTGCAAAACACAGAGAACCAGTGCGCATATCACAGCGAGAAAAAACTGCTCATATTCCTGCACATGTGTTGTATATATGCATCTTTATATCTCATTTTCCATCATTTTTGACGGGTTATCTCTCTAGTAATAAAATAATATTTGCGATCACCTATATAACAGAAAAGGCTGGAAATGGTTTGCCACTGTGGTAAATGACTATTTGTGTCCTGTTCAACGTTTGTATGTATTTGTATAAGCATAGCACTCATATTCGTGAAGATGTTAACGTTTTTATGAAAAATTCAAAAGTTTTTTGTTTATAGCATACAGAGTTTTCAACCAAATTTAACACAACTTTCCGAAAACTTGCCAAAGAATAGTAGCAATAGTATACTGCAATTAAAACATGAATATATTGAATATTTGATGAGATATGGGCATTTGTATGAGATAATTTTTAACTGCGCATGCGCGGAAGATTTCAAAATTTTTATTTCATAATTTGGAAGTCAGTATTTTGGGGCAACTTCTATAAAAAGTCCAGTCAAATGTTGTGAAAAATTAGAAAGATATAGTGAGCTGATTGAAAAGTTGTGGAAAATCCCTTATAATAAAGCTATTTTTAGGAAGCAACTCACTATATCGATCCTATCTTTGTGAATTTTCGCGATATTTGACTGTACTTTTTATATAAGTTGTCCTAAATAGCTGACTACCAAATTATACAATAAAAATTTTAGGATCTTCCACGCATGCGCAGTTAAAAATTATTTCATACAAATGCCCATATCTCATGAAATATTCAATATATTCATGTTTTAATTGCAGTATACTGTTGCTACTGTTCTTTGTCAGGTTTTTGGAAAGTTGTGTTAAATTTGTGTTTTTCTATGAGGAAACTTTTCAAAATCCGTTAAGATACTAAATCTCATGATTAGAAATCTTCTCAAATCAGATTTAGTTTTTTTAGGGCAATTAAGTTTCGTGTAATTCTACTTCAATATTTTTTACCTTCAGACATTTATTTGAAATTTACTTTATTAGATGTAGATGCTGTATTAATTTGATTTTTGTTGCTATAAAAAATAATGTTGCTATAGAAAAAGAAAAAAAAAAAATTTTTATTTGCAAAAAATGAGCTATTTTTGAAAATTAACATAATATTTTTAAGTTTAATTTATTGCATTTAACAAAATTCTATTATTATTTTTCATATTTATTACATTCTACTTAATACGCAAATGACAAAATTAATCCAATGTTACAGGATTACTTTCAATCAAGTAATTTTTTATTTGAAAGAGCGAAAACATAATGCTACAAAATATTTATTTTTTCTTAAATATAGATTTCAGTTTGATTTCGAAAGCGTTTTTCAAATAAACTTATATTTTAAGAATTCTAGAAAAAAAACTGTTCTTTATTTAATTCAGATATTTTTGTTTAACGATTGATAGAATGGCTTTATATGATTAATTCAAAACTCGCATCATCTTTTATAACTGCTATAAGTCTAACTAGTATTCTGTGATCATCACTAAACATCCTTCTATATTATTCTATTATATTAATCTAAATTATTCAGTTTTGCTATTTTCGGTATTGTATTATGTGTCTACACTCCCGCTTTCTGAAGCTGATGCCCCGTTATTAACACCTATGCTTTCTTCAACGTCCACCCATGATGTATAGTATCGTTGACACGCTTTAACTCTTCTGCCAGTATATTTGCCAAGTAAGGCGGGTTTCCGCAGAAGGCTTATTCTTGTAATTTGGCAAAAGTTAATTTTATAGATGTTATGTTCTGTCATTCAATGCTTCCGTAATAGCTAAACAATTTAAGAAACATTAGTTTCCGTAAGTAAAGTTAAACTTTTCCTAATCTACGAAAATATAATGCAGCGACATGTAGAAAATATGCATTAATCTTTTCCAAATTACCCACAATTCCTAAATTCGTTCTTAATCTTTAGAAACCCCAGAAACCCGTATATTTTCTATATTTAAGGAAGCATCTATAAAAACAATGTTTCTTTTGCTACTAATGATTTTTGTTAACGTTTTCAAGTAGTTTTTTCAGTATTTTAAGCAGTTTTCTTACACCAGAATATAGGTTTTTGGATGCTATATGATTAATACATCCCTCTTCCAGCATTAAGGCATACATTTTAAAAAAGACAAATGCTTCTTAGTCAACGAAAGTGTAATATAATTACGAATGGAAATGTACAATAACCCCTTCCGAATTAACCATGATTCCGAAAAGCGTTTTTTAACCTTTAGAAAACTGAGAAACCAAAATAATTTCAAGATTTAAAGGCGAATAATGTTTTCTTTTGCTGCCATTGATTTTCGGAAACGTTTCCGAATAGTTTTTATAGTAATATATATTTTCTACACTTTTTATATAATAAACAAGCACTGGTCAAATGACTATGAGGGTGGCGTAAAGTATTAAATTAAAAATATTAATCAATTTTCTCAAACCGGAAGATCGTTTTTTTTAGATGCCATCAATTTTTATTTAAACATTTTCAGCTGCGAAACAGAATTTATACATGTACTAACTGTTTAACCCGTTCTACGCACGGGATTTCATCAATTTAATTTTAAAACCAAAATTAAAAATAAAAATCTGTATTCGATTTAGAAAAATATTTTTCTACTACTGTACATTTTTTAAAATGAAATTTAATTTATCATATTGCTATGGCAGCAGACGATAAGACGATATCTTTGGAATAAGGAAATAAATAGAATAAAAAGTTTTGTTGATGTTTGTGATAAAATGTTTTTCTTTATTTTTAAAAAAGGGTAATAATTAAGCGCAATTAAATAATGTCTAATTATTTGCATTTGAGGTAAAAGAACTATCGTAATACCCACTAAGACTTCTTAGTATTGCAGTGTGGCGTACGTAATATGTATATCTCACATTGCAGCAAACATTTAGAACTGGTTAGAACTCGCGCGATTACGGGTTGAACATAAAAAATTGCAAAAATTCGTAAAAAAAAAAAAATATATGTTTAAAATTTTCCAATTTTTTGCCCCAGTAGTTCATGGGCCCCCTAGCAGCAACCCGCGTGCCAAATATCGTAGCCCTGCGTCCTGTGGTTTCTCAGATTTTAAGGTTACATAGATACGCGCACAGATTTTAATAGGGTAGATGAATAACAAAGTAATATTAATTTAATGATAATGTTAATAGTAATTATCATGTTTGTCTGTAAACAAATTTGTTGAACATCAAAATGTTTACATAAGACTTGATAGCTCTGAAAAACCTATATTTCAGGTTGAGAAAACTGATTAATACACTATAAAAACTACTCGAAAGTGTTTCTAAAAGTTAGTGGCTGCAAAATAAACACTATTTTTATAAATGCATCTTTAAGGGGTCTCAGGACTCTTAAAGCTTCAAAATTTTTGAAATTTTAATCTTTTTAGATGTTAAACTCCTATCCTTTTTGGAAATTTTGATATAATTATTTCCTTGAAATTCCCATTAGAACAGAAGTTATGGTTTTTAGAATTATACCCGCTCAATAGCTGGAGCGGCGTTTCCGAAACTTTGAAGTCATTTTTGTTTAAATGGTGTTTTTGGGCGTAATGCAATATAACGCACGATATCTCAAAAACTTCTGAATATTTTTTCATGAAATTTTCAAAACAAATGTTTCATGTTAGTCTCTATAAACTGAACCTAAAATTTAATTTCTATTGTTTAAAACAATATTTGTTTCGGTGATTATACTGTTAAAATTTTCAAAATTTTCTTTTAGGTAAATACAACTTTGTATTAAAAACATAAAAATGATTTAAATACAAATTTATTTAGGTTCAGGATAATTATTACAATCTGGAGTATGAGTAGGCAACAAAATTTTCATTTTACTTTCAAATTTTTTCTTGTAATCGTGTGCGTAAACTGTTATACCAATGTTTTGCTTTCCAAATGCCTGACAATTTGAAGCACCCTATAAATGCTAATTCTACATCTTGCTATTTTTTTAAATACATGAATTAAAGAACATACTTATATTTTTCATTCCCAGTAAAAATTGTGTTTTAAAATCATATATATTTTAAGATATTACATGTTGAAAATGGTCTTTTTTTCCAATTTTAAGAGTCCTGAGACCCCTTAAATATCGAAAATATGTTAAACATATAGACCGGGAGTCGGCAGCAGAGACAATCACCTCATGGAGTTCACGGATGAAATTCTAGGATTCGTTAAATCTTGATTCGCATATTAAAACGCATTCGGTCTGCCAAGTCATATCATGGTGGAAAACACCTGAAATCCGATTTTGACGGCTGACTCTAGGTTTACCATTGTGTTTTCCTGCACAGTCCTACATATTTTCATACATTTTGGTGCGGGAAAACACAATGTTAAACCTACGAGTCAGCCGGTAAAATCGGGTTTTCAGGTGTTTTCCACCAAGATATGACTTGGCAAGACAGATTGCGTTTTAGGTCAAGGTCTATGTAAATATTAAGTTTGATAAAATTCCATCTCTTAAATGCCGAGATTTAACTATCAAAAACTGTAACAAAAATTGTGAAAAATGCAGTGTTTTCTGATGAGATATATACACCAAAAACATCACCCACACACCAAGATCCAACCTATATATTCTACCCCCTAGCCGATTATGATGTTTGATGAAATTTCATCGAATAGATGTCGAGATATAGCTAGCATGGAAAACGTGAAAAACACAGAATACCAACTATACCTGTTGGACGATATACACCTAATTTTAATCAGTGCCAATTTATGTCAAGGTCTAACATAATACAAAGTTCAAAAACCCAACATTTGTGTCACATGCATACATACATTTTTCAAAATCTGTCAAATCATATTCAAGCCAACTCAAAACGTATAAATAATTGAAAAAAAAATTAAAAAGTTTAAATTTCTACAATTTGAATCCTTTCTTATTTTGTATATAAAATAAATTAAAAATTAAGTGGAAGAAAGCTGTATGCAAATACATATTTCTACATTTTTAAACAATGTATTTGTTTAATTGTTCAAAGTAATGTAATCTGTTTTCCGCACGACTTCTTGGCAAGTCTGACCAATAAATACAAGTAAGTATCTATATTTTAGCAACAATGTTTTACATTAACCTGTTTTCTAAATTTACTGTGACAAGAAAATTTATGTGCAAGCTAATATATCAAGTACAGCTAGCTTACTAAAACATTAAATATGCTATTTATTAAAGCGTCTCACATGCTGGGAACTAATGTACTTTTTTATTCATAGCACTATAAATTATACCTTAGTTAAATATAAAAAGGCAATATTGAAATTTTGTGTATTCAGGTATTCATATCGTTTATGAAATAATACAAATACGTCATACAACACCATATTTTGTTTGGTTTAGAATAGTTTATTAACTATTAATCTTTTCATGGCAGTTGAATAAAATATACTCTAGAAATATATTGAATATAAAGGCTAAAAAAGGGAGAGGATTGTACTTTGTGCAATATATTAAGAAAAAAACAACGTTAGATAAAAGCTCAAATGGGAGTGTGCACTGTAAAAAAAAAAATAAAAAATAAAAAATAAATAAATAAATAAAAAACCGGGCTAAAATACGGAAATACTACTGGCAATCTAGACGCCAGTACTATTTCCGTATTTTAAAGGAACTTTTTTCCCGGTAAATAACAGAAAGTTTTCCGTTAAATTTAAAAAAAAAAAAAAAAACGGAAATTTTTCTGTAATTTACCGGGAAAAAGTTCCGTTAAAATACGGAAATAGTACTGGTGTCTAGATTGCCAGTAGTATTTCCGTATTTTAGTCCGTTTTTTTGTTGTTGTTGTTTTTTTTTTAACAGTGTGTATAAATCGCAAACAGCTGTTTCAAAGCCTCTAAGGCTTCATCATCAGTGCTTAAAAATTAAAATGAAGATAAAATTAAATGTAGATTAAAAAGGGGGGATGCAGAGCGCCAGAGAGGCGTAAATCACAGCTCGACTGTCAACGCCGATTTCTTAAGCACTGATGATGAAGCATTAGAGGCTTCGAAAAAAGCTGTTTGCGATTTATGCACACTCCCATTTGTGTTTGTTTTCTTTTCCAACTTTTTTTATTTCTTAATATAAAGGGTGTTTCATAACTACTTAACCAAATTTTAACGGATATTAGAACTCACCCATAACAAACATTTTTTATCAAAAAAGTCGGCGGCAAAACTGAAACATTAAGGGGACTTTGTGTTCTTTTTAAGATATCTGCATGATCAATATGATAAAAACTTCCCTTCTCAATTACGTTGAAATTTTTTATGGGCGATACTTAAGATGTATTTCATAACATTAGAGTTTTCACTGATATACCTTATATTTCGGCGTATAACGCGTACCTATGCTTTAAGAGAATATTTTTCAATTTTTTAGAGATATTCGCCGTATTATGCGTACTCCTTCCTATGAAAAGAAATCTTCATGACATGTAGCACGAAAAAACAATAAAGGGTAATACAAAAGCATAATAATTAGTACAAACATGAATAAAATATGCAAAAGCAAAGTGAGGACATGTTCTACTGCCTATGAATCCCTAATTGAATCCGGACAAAATACTTGGAATTGTGCTCTCGTTCATTCCTATAGGGCAGGGACGGCGAACCTATGGCACGCGTGCCACTTTTGGCACGCGAAAGAATAATTTTGGCACGGCATTGCCTGTGGCTCCAAATCAAAATAAAGTGAAATTTCATAAAATCGCAACTGATTTTTTCTAAATTCGATTAAATGGAAATTGAAAAAAATTAATTACGGCATATTATATTCCAATCTAATTATTTATGGTCTCAAAAAGTTTTCAAACAAAGACAATATTTGAAAACTATCGGCAAGAATTGGTTATTAGACATTACTAAATTCCGAAAGTAAAGTTATGGCAACTTTGAAATTATTTCAGAGCTATTCAGAGAAACTGGCGTTTGACATTTTAACTGTTTTTTTGCCTATCTATGCTTTCGAGTCGCTGTTTTCACAAATGAATAATATCAAAACTCAAAGCATTTCTCAGATAAATCCGAATCAATTTACTTTAAAATTAACATGATATTAAGATGCAACAACAGAAATCAAATTACATCGTATTCAATTTTTATAATTAATTCCTAAAATATATTTTGTTTCCAATATTATTATAGTGTAGCACCTGCACGTAAGTTTCTAATATTTTTTTTTATCTTAATAGAAAATTTTAAATAATTTTAATCCATTATTTTTCCATCTACTAAATTTGTTTTTTAATTGGCACGTCATGGTCACGTAAAATATTTTTTGACCAAATTTGGCACGCGGCAACAAAAAGGTTCACCAACCCTGCTATAGGGTAAGGTAGTGCAAGAGTGCGCCGTACACAAAACTACGCAAAGCGATTATATAAATGCTAAATGGAAAACAGAGTTTTGCATTTAGCTGCAATTGTAAACGATGCAATGACGTAATAAGTTTATGGTGCAAAAAAACTGCGTATTTTGGTGAAATATATAATGATTTAAAAGAGAAAAAGTAATTCTGGCCTTCTCGTTATAATATGGTTTTTTAAAACAGAATCGTAATAAAGATTACAAAGCTAATTTACTTTTTTTTTATTTTTATGGATTGGCCTTCTCGTTATAATATTTATGGTTTTTGAAAACATGATCATAATAAAGATTACAAAGGTAATTTACTTTTTTGTCTTTATGGATTAGATTATTATTGAACTACCTGACACCTACCTACTTGATTTGGATTAGTTATGGAATTAGTGATGTTTCAAAGGTATTTACTGACGATAGTGCAAGGGTGCGTAGTGCCAAAGTGTGCAAGAGAGTGAAGCTGTTTTTTCTAAAAACTGCTACCGTTGCTAAAGCAGGATTTAAACTAACGGTTCTATATCGCTTTTCAAAAATTACCTTTACTTATATACGGACTTTTCAGCAAGCAGTGTCACTGGAATACCATTAGAATCTAAACTTGTTGAGCCACATATGTCAGTTGAACCGCAGAACACTGAAAATGGGGAGGAAAGAGAATTGCTTTCAATATAAAATGATATTAGAGAAAAGGCAGAAAAACTATGTAAAGAAAAGACGCACGCTCAGTGTGAAATAAGCCTAACTTCTGTTTTGTAAGGTATAGATTCGACTTTAACAACTTCATCTTATGAGGGGTGTTTAAATGAAAGTGATTCGAGGTGTGTATCCATGAGATGCATAGGGACAGAAAGAAGACAGATACATAGATAGAAACAACAATATTTAATGAGTATACAAAGTTTGTTTAAAAAAATCACCCATGGTATTTAGGTAGGCAGGGTCTAACGACCTTGGGAAGGCCGTGCAAAGAGAAAACTGCACCCGGGGCAAAGTTCCAATTTAGCGCCCACACCTCTTCTCTTTGTGACAGGCGTCACAAACTTGATAAAGTGCTAAAACAGAAATAACTTCTATTGAATAAGTATTTCGTGTGCATTTTGGAATTTTAAAAGGGTTTAATTTTAATTTAGAAATTCCGAAAAGCTAAATAATATAAGATAAATGTGCATTTATTTGTCAGAGATCGTGATGTTTTACCACAGATTTTTCTAATCATTTTCATTTGTTATTAGTATTTGATTTGGAGAAAATTTGAAAATTCGCAAGATAAAAATCGCTAACAACCAGGTAGGACGTGAGTGCTCCTTTTAACAAATAAGTACTGAAAGAAAAAAAACCCCAGCAGAACATAATATAAAAGATGAAAATAAATTATAATTTCAGTACTATAATTAAGGCAAATAATGGATGCAATCTTTTAATTAATATAAAATAAAAAATATAATATCAGGCACTTACATTTACTTCAATTTCATTTTCTCGCTTTTAGGATAGCGAAATCGTCCATTTATTTATTTATCTAAATATTGTGTCACACTGATAGAAAGTAAACCCAGACCTTTCCACTGATGCGGTGGTTATGGAATGCTTAGAAAATTCTGTACGCTGTCTCCATGTTTTCTAATCCCCTGTTAAAATTCTGGAGCAGTTGACGGATTTCTAAATGATCCATTTTATAAAAGTTTTCATCCGATGTTGGAAATTATTATTTTGCGCTTAACTCAAGTTCATTTACGTCAGCAGTATATTTATTTGCTAGATTCATGCAATATATGCTTAATAGAGTTTCGTTAACTGATTTTAGATTCGCAGTAGTCAAAAACTCAAAAACTTGTGGCTTTCGCAGTTTGATGAACTTCCAGCTCAGTTGCTCGATTACGATGTCGGTAGCCTCTATGTATGTAACACGAAATCCTTCACTATTATTTAAATTGCCACTTACATCAGGAGCTTCATAGTCACCTTGAACTAGGGTGCAGCTCAGAGCATAGGACTATGAAGAAAGAGGAACCGACATATCTTAAAAATGGAGAAGCTTCAATTCTAACCGGTTCCGCAGAGCCTGATTACAATCGGGAATCTTCCACCAATAAATCTGAATAGAAACTGACTCATTTTTTAAACACCTTTTTCATGTAAAATTTCTATCATAAATAGCGAAAAATTATTTATTCGTTTTTACTGATGGAAGTTGGCACCAACGATAGCCAGCTCTGCGGTTCCGCCATATTTTGACTACATAAACAATCCTCCAGCCAATGTCAGTGTATTTGGTTACCGCTAGGGCAAACTTCACTTGTAAATTTGAATAAGAATTTTCGTTTTATTTTAACGTTTTATTCATGCAGAATTTCTGTTCTAAACAAGGTAAAAATTTCTAGTTGTGAAAGTTGAATCCCGCGTTAATGGTCCGATGCGTCCTGATCCGATGTAAACAAGCAACAGCCGTCATATTGTGACAACCTCGTCCGTTACTTCACTCGCATCCGGTAGACACGACTACACTTTTTGTCTCTTCCTGTTAATTTATAGCTCCATTGTTCAGAGGGGTCAAACTCATATGGGGCTGCAGGCCGTTTTAATTGTACCTCATGTGCAGCAGAGTAGCCCCCCCCCCCCCAAAAAAAAAAAAAAAAATCGGGAGCGAGGTGAAACAAACAAAATTTTTGTAAATTTGTTCTAAAATGCTTATATAACTTTACTTTGAGGTTAATGTTGAACTGAAATATGTCAGAAGGAAAGAATTCGGGCGAGCAAGTTTCGTAGATGATGTAAAGAGGGTAGCAGAGTGCAAAAATTTGAGAAACACTGCAATAAGATATTACAAAAGTACATCATAAAACGATCAAATTTGAAGAACTTAATGACAAGTAAATATGAACTTACTAATAAAATTCAAGGAAAAGCGCAGATCCAATAAAAAAATTTACTTATAAATAAAGTAGAATCTTCTGCTAAAAAAGGCACTAGCAAACACCTAAAACAAGTTTTAAAATGTAAAAATATTTTTCCTTAGTCATAAATTTCTTTTTTTTTTGAGGGGGGGGGGGGAAGGGTAGGGTAGGAGCCGATGCAATAACTTTGAAAATAAGAATGTACATAATTACATTGCGGGAAAATTCTAGATATGCATATAATATGTATATGTTTTTTACAAATAAAAAGTGAAAAAAAGAATGACCTTGAAAAAAATCCCGGAAAATCATCAATAGGCAAAATAAATAAAAAACCGAGTTGATAGTATAAATTTGGCGTCCCCTAAATTTTTGCGCCCCCCCCCCCCCCCCTTTTTTTCGCACGGTGCTGTAGGCAGGCGTCCCATTGCTTAGGGAGGTTACGAATCTCGTCCTTGAAGAAAGATGTCGGTTGAGAATGTTGGTCACAATATTGTGAACATTACCGATGGAAACATTGAACTCAGTTGCGACATCACGAATGTTATGACGCCAATTTCCCTGATTGCAGTTTCAATGTCCGTAATCAGCTTCTCTGCCACAACTTAGTGCGCTTGATTAGGCCGCGGCAAATCTGTTGTCTCCTGTCAACCGTCGCTAAACATTCTTGCCCACCTCGTCACCGTGGGCTTTGACACACACGTGTCGTCGTACACAACTAACATTCTGCGATGGAGATCCACCGGCATACACTCTTCCAATGTTAAAAACTTAATTACAGCTCGCTGATCCGTTTTGGACGCAGTTGCATCCACACCAGCAATTTTTAACTGAATGCCGCGTCTTTACAATGAAGTTATCACAAATCTGCTTACGCTTGCACACGCGCGGTACATACGCCTTCACTATTGCGTTTGTTTCACGAAAATTCATTGAAAACTGTTCGCATGCGATGGTTCGAATCACTTTCATTTGAACACGCTTTATACGTCAAATGAATAGAGTTGTCACCGTATCCCGAATCAGCTGTGCGCGATACTGTAATAAGTGGAACATAAAGTCTGAAATTTTAAGCAGTTCACAACACAAAAGGCAACCCTTCAATTATTTAATTATTACAATAAATTATTTTAAAACTGAATATATTTTCTTTTCTTTAACTTGCGCCAGTATTTAATTTAAAAACCAAGAAAAATGTAGGAAAATGTTACTTTTTCTTTAGTTAAAAAGTTTTTTTATGTAGTAAAATAAATAAGTAAAAAATATAAATGCTGCTTTGAGTTTATGACTGATTTTATTAGATTAAAATGTCAAATTATTTACAAGTTGTATTTTTTAAAATGAGTTTAAGAAGTTTAAAAGTCTTTTAAATAGAAGAACAACGTTTAAAAGACTATAATTATATTTTGTAAAGTTAAAAAAATTAATTTAAATGTATGTTTTAACGAATTTCATTAAAATTGAAAATTGCTTATACAAGTATATGTACTTTCTCATAAAAAATTGATAATAAAAACAACAATTACTTATTTCAAACAACTTTCTTTGAAATAGTGCTCGTTAAAAAGATAAGATTAACTCTTACTCACTTTATAAAAACATGTATCACATCATTATTTATTTCATACTTAAAGTATCTATGCAAATATCTTTTTGAAATGTCATTTCCTTCTAATTTAATATCTGTATCCCAATAGAATAAATTTTTCTGTTTTTTTATTTATTTTATTTTCTCAGATTCATATCTTTATTAAAACATTTTATTCACAATCTAAGAAAATGTGTTCTTTCTGCTAAACATAAGTTAAAAGTCTTTTACAGCAATTTCTTAAATTAGAGAATAATCAACGCGTTTCAAAGCGATATTTATCCATCTTCGAATAAAAATTGCAACACTATCAGTGAACAAGAGACAGTTTTTTCTCTTTTTTTCATAGAATGAGAGATGTTTTGTAAGAATGACATGTTTTTATTTTTCAGCATGATAAGTTCTTTTGGGAAATGATTCTTTAGAAATTGAATTTCTCAACTTAATGAGATTATTTGAAAAATAGTTGCTAATAGCCTGAAATATTTAAATAAATGAATGATTTTTATAAAATAATTTTATTATACGATAAAGAGTTGCCATTACTACAAATTTCATTGAACAAAATGCTTTATGTAAAGGATATTTTTAGATGGATTCGTCTATCATCTTCCAAGAAGGCCAAGAAAGATCATTAGTCATTATTGTATTCTTTCTATAAAGTATGGATGATTATTTGAAATGCGACAATTTTCTTTTGAAATATATTTAAAGCTATGTCTGAGATTGATGTTGTTAATAAAATTCATTCAATTAAAATTTGATTGAATGCTGACATTTGAACTTAAAAACTTTTAAGCAGATTAAGTTATTAAGATGGAGCTTGGTGCAATATATTGGTAAAAATATCAACGTTGAAAGCAGCAATAATTTTAAATTTTAAGCATACCGGTTTCGGTAGCATATAGCATACCGTCCTCAGTGTATTGAGAGCTAGAGCACTGAGGACAGTATGCTATATGCTACCGAAACCGGTATGTTTAACATTTAAAATTATTGTGCTTTTAACGATGATATTTTTACATTTTTATTTTCTTAAGCATTCGCTTCACCAACACCTGTTTTGCTGACAGATAAATCCCATGTTAAACGTATAGAAAAATTTAATTAGGGGATCACTGGTCGGCACCAAAATCCTTCCTGTAGAAATAATAATTGATTCCTATAAAATTCACTCCGCTAAATAAAAATATAATAACGAAATTACTGTATCACACACCATTCCTTTGGTAGAAGAGTTTGTTTTTAAAATTAAGGTATTTTATATTATGCTAAAACATAACTGGAAATTTTGTAAATCATAAAAAGTAGATAATAGTATGTAAATTTCGTGTAAATAAATGTTTAAATATGATTACCGAGTTACAGTGGCATAAGGAATGAAAATATATTAGTGGATAGCAAATAGTAAATTTGGACACGGAAGTGGGTGGTGGTTGTGGTAGGGTGGGTGGTGGGTGGGGGGGGGGGGCATAAAAAGAAAAATGCACGTGCACGATACAAGTATCAAAAAACTAGATTTTTATGCTATATTTTATCAGTTTGATATCTAAGACAGTGGAAGCACTTTTTTCATGATTTCAATTTCATCTAGCATTGTAGAAAATTAATATAATAATCCTTCACTATTTGCTATTATTATAGAACTGTTTCTCGGAAAAATTGTATGTGCTAGATCAATTTAGATAATATATTAGGAATATTAGATCTGTACACTTTACATATTTAGTTTGCAGGAAGGATTTTTCTTTTATTTTTTGCCGACCAGTGTTATCTAATATACCTTATATTATAGGAAAAGTAACAGTTATTATACTTCACAGCAATCTTTATGTTATTTTTTTATATATACTTTATGAAGGTTTTTTTTTTTTGAAAAGAAGGAGGTGCGCGCGTTATACTGAGAATATACATAAAAATAGAAAAATGATGTTTGAAAGTTTGAAAGTTCGAAAGTTTAAGGACGCTTTATACACGGAAGTGAGTTATATGCCGATTATAAAATGAAAAATAGAAAAGAAAGAAAGAAAAGATTCTTAACACAACTAAGGTTTCTAATTTAATGAATGTTATATTTATTTACAAAAATAAAATTATCGCTGTCAAATTATATGAAAAGAAATAGTTATTATACTTTACAGCAAACATTATTTTAATTTTTCCAATATACTTCATGGTGGTTTCTTTGCAAGAAGAAGGTGCGTGCGTTATACAGCGAATATTCATAAAAATAGAAAAATGAAGTTTGAAAATTTGCGAGCGTGTTACACACGGAAGTGCGTTGCATGCCGATTCTAAAATAAAAAGAAATTTTCGCGATAAAATTGTATGAAAAGAAATAGTTATTATATTTTACGGAAATCTTTATTTTATTTTTTACTATATATACCTCATTTACTATATATGTATATATACTTCTATTTTTTTTTAGTATTCGCCCTATAACGCGCGCATCTTCTTCTTTGCAAAGACACCTTCCTGAAGTATTCAGAAAAAAATAAAATAAAGATTACTGTAAAGTATAATGAGTATTACTTTCCATATAATTTGATAGCGAAAATTTTCTTTTTGTAAATAAATAGAAGATTTATTAAGTTGAAAACCTTTGTTGCGCTAATCATCTTTTCTTTCTAAATTTTCTATTTTTCATTTTATAACCGGCATATAACGCACTTCTGTGTATAACGCCCCCTAAACTTTTAGATATCATTTTTTCATTTTTACGAATATTCGCCGTATAACGCGCGCACCTCCTTCTTTGCAAAGGGACTTTCATGAGGTACTTAGGAAAAAATAAAATAAAGATTGCTGTAAAGTATAATAGCTATTATTTTTCCTACAATCTGATAGCAACAATCATCTTTTTGTTAATAAAATGACACACTTCCTCTCTACAATGTAGACGACAACGTCTTCGGTATGTGTAGTTTACTCGGTTAAAAGTACTTTGTCAGTACTGGCAGGGCCCGGCTAGCAAGTTTTTGTGCTCAAGGCACTTTCAGTTTTTCGTGCCCCCTTAGATTGGTTGATTTACTGATACAAGTGTTTTTTTTTTCTACATATTACATATTACTTATTATTCGAAAACCGTCAACTCAAAAAATTATGTTTTCAGGCAAATTGAAAAACGGTTCCAAGATTAAAATATTTTTTCTATTATTTATCAAAATTTCATCAATATATGTTTGTCATTTCAACGTATTAATATCTAAAATATTAGGAATTCAAGCACTCGAATATGCCATCTGTTGGAGAAACGATGTAAACTCTCCCTTCAGGGGAATCCCCTACAAGCACATTGCTTTATGTGTATAACGCACATTGCATTGTGTTTTTAACTTGTTTATAACCATAAATTTTTTTGAACAATTTCAGATTTCAAGTGACATGAGCCTGAAATGAGAAACATTTGGAAGAATGTATTACCAAAAAAAACTATTGATTTATTATGCTTAAATTTTTAGAAATAAAAACGTTCGCACAATTATGATTTTTTTAAATGAAAATTTAGATGAAATTATGAAAAATAACGTGCCCCTCAGATATTTTGTACCCAGGGCACGGGCCTTGGGTGCTCGTGCGATAGTCAGGGCCAGAGCATTGGACGTATTATTCGAGCCGTCCAAAATGATAGTTTAAAAGAAGGAATATTTGAAAATTTCAGGAATTTCCTGCCGTTTTAATTACTATAATCATGTTTTTTTTTATAATGATTCTGTTTTATATTCATTATTATTCTATATATGGCATGATATTTTTCAGTTTATATCAATATTTTTAGCAATATGTCTTAATACTAACTTTTAGGACTATTTACACGAGTGAGTATCTGAATGGTTTTAATTGGAAGGATAATTATTAAAATATACTCTAAAATATAATTATGAAAATTCTGAATCTCTCATCTTACATATATTAATATATATTTTTTATGTAGTGCCAATAAATATGATTTATACATTGCATTTAGTATGAATTTAATCTCTTACGGATTATCTTCCGGCGGCACTTTATGTTTGCTTTTATAATTTTCAATGATGCTCTAGAACTCTAATTTTATAATACTTTGTGATATTTTTTTATAATTACTATACTTGAGAACTGACATGTATGATTTTTTAAATATTGTTTTGAAGTAAATAAATTTGTCTATTTATTTTGTTCTCATTCTGAAGAACTTTTTCCTGGGTGTTTTTATAAAGCTGCATTAGTGTTAGAAAAGTGCAAACATAAATTTTGATTATTTTATGTTGTTGAAAGTTAGATTATTTGAAAAGCAACTAAAATATATTAGTATAATATTAGTATATATATTTCATATTAATGAAAAGTGTTGAAAAATAGCTTTATAAGTGTATGCTGTTTTTGTAATATTTAAAAATATATATTTGATAAAGCTGAATAAATTCCGTGTTTTTATTTTCATTTATATGTTGTTAAGAACAAGTTAAATATTTCCATTCCCTTATATTCACTATGTGAATATTCCTACTTATTAGGTTCAAAACATATTTGATGAAAATATTCATATAAACTGAAAAAACATCACGTAATCTATCAAATAGTCTTGCTTAGGAAAAAAAAAATATAAAAATATGATTAGAGTATTTAAAACAGCACAAATTCTTATCTTTTTAAGTATTCCTTCACTAAAATTCTCTTTTTGGATCAAAATGAGCAGAATGTTGGGAAGTAAAAAATATTTTTTTATATTTCGATCTCCCCCCCCCTCCCCCCCCCAAAAAAAAGAAAAAAAATATTGTCTGTAAATATTTGTTGAATATATACACACATATTACATATAAGCATAAATATTAACTACGTAAATAGCTGTATTTTTTTTTCAAGGAAAAAAAACCCCAATCGGTGCCTGTTATTAAATTTATTATGCGTGTGTCTGTGTATTTGTGAGAACTGCCATCTAAAAATTAATGGGTAATGAAAAAAAAAGGGGGGGGGGGTAATAGGAAATAATAAGAATATAGGAGATGATGAAAAAAGTCACAACTAGCCAAGTCACTCTGTCAATTTTTTCAGCATTTTAGTTTTTATGCATAAGCAAATTCACAAATATGAAGCAATAACTGTATTTTTTAGATCGCTTTGACTGTTATTATATATTAATTTTTTTCAGTATAGAACACATCTCCTTAGGAAAAATTCTTAGTGATAATGTAATAAATTACATATAAAAACAGGTAATTAAAATTTTATGATAATTATTTATTGCCTTATTTAAATAAGTAACTATTCATTTGAAAACTGAATATATTTACCCATCAATTTAAAATAAAGAAAAAGTTTGATATTTTATTAGCAGAGTTTCTAAATAATTATTCTAAATAAAACGTTATCACGAATTCAACGATAATCTTAAATAAGATAAACCGGTTTTATTTGCTCTTAAAATATTTTTATTGCCAATAAAGTATAATAAAGCTATTTTTATTTATATATAAAATATTTCATTGCATCATAAATCTCAATTCCTCTCCCCTTTCCCCTTCCTTTTCAGAAAAAGATTTAAATTTAACAAAACTTTCAGTATTATATTTCGGAATAGAACAGAAAATAAATCCTGTTTTAAAACTAAAGCAAATTCGTATGATACTTAATATTTTCTTTCTTTTTTTTTATGTTTATAAAATATATCAAATAAAGTCAGAAATATGAATGCCATAATGAAAAAAAAAAAAAACATGCAGACATTTTGAACAGATTATTATTTTAAAAACTTAAGGTCTTCTTTTAAAGTTTAAAATAATCCCAGATAGCATTTTTAATTAGCAGAAAATGTGCAGCAGTCTTGCTTTGAAAACCTGCAAAGTTGCAGCAAGCTCACCATGACAAGACTGCCAGATCATAACAAGACTGCAGCAAGATAACGCAAACGCCGAAGTCACCATACATTGAACTTGCAGCTAACTTGTCGTGCAAGTTAAATTCATGCTTCAAATTTGTTGCAAATTTTGAACAAAAATTACTTTTGAGGTATTTAATTAAAAATTTAAAAAGGTTTAATTATAAATAGTAACCTAATATTGTATTTCTTAATTATTTAAACAGTTTCAAAAAAGAGAACCGACATTTATTTGAAAGCATAATAAAAATCACATAAGGAAAACTTACATTAATTTTAGACGAAGAAATCTATAATTTTTCGCTGTTTTGATTTCAAAATTGTTATACTCTCGAAAAAATGTTCAATGTGTAGCAAGGAATGAAAAATTGTATCGTTAACATTTTCCTCCATTTAAATTCTCATTCACCTTAAACTTCAATTACCTCTCTGATCCCACTCTTATATGTGTAACAATCCAATTGACACTGTCTTAAGAAGTATGTTGGAAGGTGTGTGGGAGGGGGTGGGGGGGGAGATGAATTCGTTGGGCATAAAAAACAAGGAAATTCAAGGTAGAAAGGTAAGATAAAAAAAACTCAGCACTGAACGATAAATCACTAATCAGTGATGGAAAATGGATTCCATGTGATTTGGAAGCTTTTTTAAAACAATAAATAAAGAACATTTTATGAAAAAATTCATTATATGGAGATAGATATTTCGCTACATGGAGACTGTTTTTAATGAGATCATGGGAAAAAGGGACCGTTCCTACTAAAAATTCGTTATATAGAGAAATTCGATGTATGGAGTTTCGTTGTAGAGAGACTCGACTGTAATCAAAAATACTGCAAAGTAGTAATCTTTCCATGCCTCATTATTTGTTTACAACTGTTACCCTATAAGTTTAACCCGTAACTGGAGACATGAATTTCCTTACGCGATCAGAGACATAGAGTCAAAAAGACTCCTGTGTTATTTTTCTTTTTTGTCTTTTGTATACAGCATTGGAATTTATTTTGGAAGCGCAATATATTCTGGAAATCATGTAATAATAAAAGAACTACTTGACGGTACTGAGGAGATGATTTTATTCAAGGAGAAAAGCCACGTGAGAATCAGAGCCAAAGAACAAAGCGGAGTCATTTTGACTTCCGTCTCCAGTTACAGGTTAACCCCTTCAGAGGGGTCCATAGACGTAATCAGGTCTATTGATGCGAACACACCATCAAAAGGTGCATGTATCGGTTTTTTCCATCGCCATAAACAAGTTAAGATAATATTTGTACTTTACAATACGAGCCTTTTTTTGGTATTTGATAAGTATAGCGTTTAACAAAGCGGTGCCAACCGAATAAAATTTCTGCAATTTCTGCGTATGTGCTGATTGTCTATTCTCCCAGCACGGGAATTTTTTGCTTTCGTCACTTTCGTGAAGTAAAGACAGTCTTGCCACCAGTTTCACAACAAACTACTCTTGCAAGTGGGGGATGGTATACCTTGCGGGAAATTTGCTGAGAATTTCTCAATTCAAATTTGCCACGGCAAGATAATAATAATAAAAAAAGAAAAAACTTGCTGCTAATATTCATGCTATCGGGGATAGTTCCCTTCTGCCGTAGAAAAAGAATTACCGATCTGGATTTTGTACGCTTGTGTTTCATGATCATTGCACGCGCACTTCAAAGTTTGAAATGGAAGGAGAGCGTTGTTAGACTGCTTTCGCTTCTGACGTCAGGAATCGCAGCGTAGGGGCATTGCAGTCGAGGGGGGCAGTGGATGACATGGCCCTAATGACGACAGCCTGAAATTTCAACAAGATTCTTAAGTTCGGAGTAAACGAGCAATCTTACTCATAGATAGTATTAGCACACATAGTTTCAAAAAACTCGTTCTGCTTCTTTTATTCTCAAATATGAGTTTAAAGTTACTATTATAAAGAACTATCGTACGACTGTAGTATCTGGCTTCATTCCAGCGACTTTTTCTAAATATCAATAGGGTTATTTTTCAGACTGAACACAATCCGGCAAATAAAAGCAACACGCGCAAAATCTATCGTAGAAGTTCCAACAGCGATAAGTTCATTATTCACGAAATTAAGAGAAATAAACTATCACACGGTGAGTTTTCCTTTTGAAAGACTTGTTTATGGGGAAATATTTTACATTGTCTACGATCGGATAATGCGTGAGATAGTAGGTTTATTCAAGGTGCGTAGGAAAGTCTATTTATGCTCAAATAATCCTTGGACGGATAAAGCTAGAATCATAGAATACATTCCTATCTGTAGTGAAAATAGAAAACCATATTTCGAGTATTCGAATCGTGAATAAAAACATCCTAAAATATTATCTGACGAATAAATAAATAGGCATCACTATATCAAAATAAAAATTTCAATAATAGTGCTTGGACTATTCTTTAAACAAACGTTTAATGAAAGTAATATAGTCACAGCTATTTTACAAATTTACAAAACTTAAAATCATAAGGCTCGGAGACGCAATCATTCATAACAAAATTATTCTAAAGCAACATTTTGTTGCGTTCTGTTTCAAACCAAAAAGATGTTCTGGGAATGAAAGTAGAATTCGAAATACATAGCGCGTAGCGCAAGTCTAAGTGTAATTCTTTTTTTTCCACAATCCTAAACGACTTTACACTATTATATGAGCGTGATTACAGTGCCCCTAATGGCAAAATTAGGACGTTAGCCACCCTATCTCGTAAACTATTAAAGATAGCAGAAAAATGTCTAATACAAAAGTGTAAGGTCTTTTCGATTTTTCAATTTAGTATGAAATGGCCTTTTTACATGTAAAAATAACTATCACAAACCTTAAAACGGTAATTTTTCTACAGTGGTGGTCAGAATTAAAAGAACAATTGAAAATTGCACAGAAAAATTTTATTTCTGAACTACATAAAGTGACATTTATACATAAAATCTTATAGTATAATGCGAGCAAAAATTGTGTGTGTATGTATGTGTGTATGTATGTGTGTGTGTATGTGTGTGTGTGTGTGTAAATTTTATCTTAAAAACGGCTCTAACGATTTTGACGAAATTTTGTATTTTACAATTTTCGGGCATGATAAGACCATTGGGCTAGGTCACGTGTTCAAGAAAATTCAATTAGTGGGTCATTTTGGGTCGTAATGGGTCAAGGTCAAGCTAATTATATCTAAAAAACGGCTCAATCAATTTTGAGCAAATTTCACATCCTACCGTTTACGAAGAAACTTTTGGGCTAGATCACATGTTCGAGAAACTTCGATTAGTGGGTCATTTTTGGGTCACTATGGGTCAACCCAATTTTATCTAAAAAACGGCTCTAACGATTTTCACTGAACTCTATATTCTACAGTTTTGGATTACGAGAAAACTATTGGGCTAAGTCACATGTTCCAGAAAATTCGATTAATGGGTCATTTTTGGGTCACCATGGGTCAAGCTAAATTTATCTAGATAACTTCTTTAACGATGTTGACGAAATTTTGCACCCTACTGCTTTCGGGCACGAAAAGACCATTGGGATGGGTCTCGTGTTCGAGAAAATTCTATTAGTGGATCATTTTGGGTCATAATGGGTCAGGGTCCAGTTAATTATATCTAGAGAACGGCTCAATCGATTTTGACTAAACATTGTACCTAACCACTTTCGGGCACGAAAAGATCAGTGGGATGGGTCTCGTGTTCGAGAAAATTCGATTAGTGGGTCATTTTGGGTCATAATGGGTCAGGGTCAAACTAATTATATCTAGATAACGGCTCAATCGATTTTGATTAAATTTTGTATCTAACTATTTTCGGGCACTAAAAAACCATTGGAATGGGTCTCGTGTTCGGGTAAATTCGATTAATGGATCATTTTGGAACATAATGGGTCAGGGTCAAGGTAATAAAATCTAAAGAACGGCTCAATCGATTTTGACTAAATTTTGTATCTAACCATTTTCGGGCACGAAAAGACCATTGGTATGGGTCTCGTGTTCTAGAAAATTCGATTAGTAGGTCATTTTTGGGTCACTGTGGGTCAAGCTTTTTCAATCTAAAAAGCGGCTCTAACGATTTTCACTAAACTCTATATCCTACAGTTTTGGATTACGAGAAGACCATTGAGCTAAGTCACATGTTCGAGGAAATTCGATTAGTGGGTCATTTTTTGATCACAGTGGGTCAAGCTAAGTTTATCTAGATAACGGCTCTAACGATTTTGACGAAATTTTGCACCCTACGGTTTTCGGGCACGAAAAGACCATTGGGATGGGTCTCGTGATCGAGAAAATTCAATTAGTGGGTCATTTTGCGTCATAATGGGTCAGGGTCAAGCTAATTATATCTAAAGAACGGCTCAGTCGATTTTGACTAAATTTTGTATCTAACCATTTTCAGGCATGAAAAAACCATTGGGATGGGTAACGTGTTCAAAAAAATTCGATTAGTGGGTCATTTTTGGGTCACCGTGGGTCCAGCTAAGTTTATCTAGATAATGGCACTACGATTTGACGAAATTCTGTAATCTATCGTTTTCGGGCAAGAAAAGACCATTGGGATGGGTCACGTGTTTGAGAAAATTCGATTAGTGGGTCATTATGGATCAGGGTAAAGCTAATTATATCTAAAAAACGGCTCAAGACATTTTCACAAATTTTTTTAATATACGGCCGTTTCTGGTCATGAGAGGACCATTGGGCTAAGTCACATGTTCTAGAAAATTCTATTAGTGGGTCATTTTGTTGATAATGGGTCGGGGTCAAGATAACGGCATCTCAAAAAGGTTCAAACAATTTTGGCAATTTTTTTGTTATACCGTTTCACAGTACAAAAAGACCATTGAAATAGCTCACATCTGTCGATGAATTTCCGTTAGTGGTTTTTTGAATCAACGTGGATCAAGCTTATTTGACCTAGAAAACGACTAACGATTTTCACTAAATTTTGTATTATATCATTTTCAGGCTCGAGAAAAGCATTGTGATAGGTCGGATGTTCGTAAAAACTCGATTAGTGGGTCATTTTGGGTCACTATGTTTTATGGTCAAGCTAATTGCATCTAAAACAGCAAGAATGATTCAGTGGGAAATATATATCGAGATAAACAGAAAGCTAATTTTGACCGAGCTTGGCTCGGTCATTCCTGCTAGTACTTTTTTATGCTAGAAATCATTGTAGAAATCAAAACATTGGAAAATGCAAAATATGAATGTTTTGCCATAATTAACAAAATATATCATTGTAAAAATTGGACAATATTATAAGGACAATAAATGTTTTTGCCTGAAACACACTAATAATTAATAATACTCTCCCCCTTCTGCTCAATCACATTTATCAGTCTTGACGTCATGGAGTTTGACAATTCCTTAAGAACATTCTTGGAAATATTTGAACAGGTTTTTTCAATGGAGGACATAATCTCTTGCTTGTTTTCATATTGTATACAATTTTTGTATACTTCGTGTGCCAGAATACCCCACAGATTTTCATTAGATTCAGATCAGGGCTTCTGGCCCGTCAATGAAGTAGTTTCACGAAATTAGCAGCAAACCACGATTTTGAAATTTGATAAACATGTACTGAGGCATTGTCCTGCTGGAAAAAATAGTCTTCACTCGTTATTAACGGTGCTTCTGGTAAAATATTATCGCCCAATACATCAAAATAACTCCCGGAATTCATTATACCTGCACAAAAACTATTGGAGTAGTTCCACCAGTTGCAAAACCTCCCCAGACCATTACTGAGCAATCTTCAAATGCATGCTTTGAGAAAATTTCTTTTTATCTACGGAGATCATACCAAAAGTAGCGAAAACCATCTAGTCCATCCAAATTAAACTTTCTCATCGGAAAAGACAACATCATCCCACTTTTTTTCACATAGTAATGCATTTTCTGGCAAACTCCATTCTCAGTCTCTTATGAACTTTTAAGAGGCAGTCGAGACATATGTTTACCATAGTGAACCTTTTTTTCTTTTTGTAAAGCACGTCGAACAATTCGAGCACTGCATTCTAAGTTTAATTCACGTTTTATTTCTGTTCACATTTGTTTTTTGGAGCAAGCTAGCTTTATTATCATTTTTTTCTCCCGTACAGAAGCAGAAGATGGCCTACTTGTATGTCTTTGCCGTCCATATTTACCGGGATTTTTAAGATAATCGTAAATAACCGTTCTTGATCTATTGAACTTTGTCGCAATTTGGCGTACAGAAAGTCCTGAACTTTTAAATGCATCCACTTTCCCTTTCTCAAACTCCGAAATCTTCGTACCTAGCGGCATGACTGAAAAACAGAATATGACAATCCCAAACGCTTACTCCGCATTTATATCTTCCGGGAGTTCCGTGTGCAGAGCAAAAAACATGCAAATTTTGCTTTTTAGAACATACAAATACAGTTGTTCTTATAATTTTGTCCATATCAGATGGCTGTATAAATCCATAATACATTTTATGAATATGAATTTTCCACATATTTCCACAAAAACTTATAAAAATATTCTTCATTTTTCATTGGTTTCCAGCCATTAAATTTGCATAAGTTTCCGGCCAAATGTAGCCAAGATTTGTCGATTTTTACCCTGTCCTTATAATTTTGACCACCACTGTATAACCTATCACCGTCTTAAATGGGTCATAAACCGCTTTTATAAATGTGCCGTTATAAAACAGACCCATATTTTATAATAAAAGTAACTGCAAGTAAGATATAATTTATTTTAATAATAAAATCAAATTAAATATGCTCTATGTTTCCAGCATAGGCAGTAATATCCATGCACACGTATTAAGTTGATTTCCTTACTAAAATAAACTGTATGTTGCTTACATGTGTCAGTAAATATGCATTTGTTTTATAATGCCATACTTCTACAAGCGATTAAGGGGGGGGGGGGTCAAGCCGGTAATTCTTTATCGAAAAATTAACTTTTCAGGTCTTATAATAAAGTTTTTTTTACATATAACACATCATTTCAATATAAATCCAGTACTCTCAATACTTTTGTCTTTCACTTTTCTTTTTGTTACCTGTCATAGTTTTCTAGATAATCTCGATAACATCCAAATTTCACCAATAGGGGCGCCACTATTAGTTGTATTAAGTCGGGCGTAGCTCCTTTATTTATACTTAATAATATTTCAAAATTTCTCGCCAGATATTTTTAAATTTTATTTAGGGTGAAACTACCAGTTATTGACAAATAACCACTAACTGACACTTCAAGAAAAATCGCACTCAAATAAGCATTTTCTTGTAAAATTCTGCAAATAATGTCATCTAGTAACTTAGTCACTTGTCATTAATTAGTAACTTAGTCACTTGTCATTAATTAGTAACTTAGACACTTATCTTTATTTTTTAAACTAATTGATTAAAAAACTAGTAGGCCAAGACCATATATGGGGCATTCTCACAATCTTTTGACTTTCGGGAATACAAATCTGATGAAATTAAACTTGCTAAAATAACATTTTAATCTGATAGACGAATGCCTTAATGATTCAAAATAAAGAAAAAATGATCAGCAGCGGAATTTTTTTTATTTAACTGAGGTTTAAGTTAAATTTGTAAGTTTAATTTTCCTTAACATTTTACCATTATAACTTTTTATTTTCTTCTGAATTTTTACTTATAATGAATTTGCATAGTACCCACAGGATATTCAAATAAGAAATAATAGAAATGTAGTATTTTTAATACAAAATTTTGGTAAAACATTGTCTTAAAGTGGTGCTAAAGAAGGGGCGGTAAGGGAAAAAAAAGGGGGACGATATAGGAAAAAGGGGACGGTAAGGGAAAAAAGGGCGTCGGCATAGGAAAAAGGGGACGGTAAGGGGAAAAAAGGATGGTAAGGATGGGACGGTAAGGAAAATTACCATCTATCTTTAGGCAAATCATGTTAAGACTAAGTGATAGCCACAATGTTCATTGATTTTTAGAAACAGTTATTTACATTGGATTAAATTTTAAAAATAATTTTATTTAACCAGGAAAGTGCAGGATTAAACTTTTTGGACGGTAAGACTACTAATAAAGCCACGGTGCTTGAAATTGATATTTAATTGCTGATTTAAATTCTACAGTAAATTTCCTGTAAAAAAAAAAAAAAAAAAAAAAAAAAAAAAAAAAAAAAATTAGTCATTTTTTCTCTAGCATACTCCTGCATGAGAAAAAACTTGAAAAAAATTCTGTGGCTTCATCTGAAGTGATTTTCTGTATAAGTTTAGCAAGAGGGATGGTAAGGAATCTAAAACCCAGGGACAGTTTTCAAAAAATAATATCAACCGTAAAAATATGTGCAGGTTAATTTTTCGCTACATATTTATATAAAACAATTGTCCCAATTTCGGAAAAAAATTACATCGAATTACTTTTATTGCAATAATTTTATACAGACATCTCCAAACTTAAAAATCAACATCAGGGACACGGGACGGTATAGGAGTTCTCCTGGTATTTGGAGCCCCAACATCGTCCAAAACTTATTTATCTCGTTAATATTGTTATGCAGTTACGCAATGGGATGTTCACCAGTGTATGAAATAAAAAAAAAACACAAGAATATGTATTAAAATAAAAATTATTATTCAGGGGCTTAAAAGTCAAAAGATTGTGAGAATGCCCCACATTCAAAGAGGAAGGAACTTTTGAAGACACAAAAAGTGCGATTTTGAGGCTATCATCTTCTTTATAAAAGTAAGGTAGTGTTTTTTTTTTTTTTAAATCTATTTTAATTCAATCATCGTAAACTTTTCTTAAAGTTACACTTGTAGAAATTACTTAAAAGATGCCTGTGATACATTAAAGCCATGATTAATAGTTTATAGTTATCTAATTTAGCTTAATGGGGGTGACAGTTATTGGTTCCAGGAATATCATTTCTCCAATCTCCGACAGAGGTGTCAATTACTGAATGTATTAAAGAAATTTGAAATCTATTATTTGAACTGTTTAAAAAACATAATAATGAATTAAGTTTATCTTGCAGTAAACGTCATTAAAATTTCAGTTGTTCTATCAGTGTCTGAAACCACTTGTCAGTTACTGGTTCGTAAATGTCAGTTATTGGATATCTGCATTACTAATAATTTAAAACCTGAAAAAAAAGAGCACCAGTAGTATAATATCACATATGAAAGAAGTTTAAGAATTTTGCTTTCGTAATAATGATTAAAGTATTTTTAAAGCATAGATTCTTTGAAATATAAAAAAACTCCTTTCTTTTTTATCTTTGCAAATAAAATATCAGACGCTGGTTCCCTTTGTACCAGTTACTAGTTTTAGAAAATGGGGTTCGTATAAGTTACTGATAATTGATACCTCTGTCGGAGATTGGAGAAATGATATTCCTAGAACCAATAACTGTCACCCCCATTAAGCTAAATTGGGTAACTTTAAACTATTAATCATGGCCTTAATGTAACATATGCATCTATTAACTAACTTCTACAAGTGTAATCTTAAGAAAAAGTTTACGATGTTTGGATTAAAATAGATTAGAAAAAACACTACCTTACTTTTATAAAGAAGATGGTAGCCTCAAAATCGCACTTTTAGTGTCTTAAAAAGTTCCTTCCTCGTTGAATGTGGGCGATTCGCACAATCTTTTAACTTTCCCTGTATAATAATTTTTATTTTAGTACATATTCTTGTGTTTTTTTTTTTTTTATTTAATACAGTTACTGGCGTTTTTGACCATACTTATGAAAAAAACTAAATTTTAGTGATACAATGTATAAATTTTCAAAATTTTATTAACGATATTTATTAATGTACAGGGTGTCCGTAAGAGAATGTCTTAGTTCTAAATTTTAATAGTATAAACTGTGAGTATTGTAGAGTGCTGGTTCAAGATCACAAATAAAGAATAACTCAAACAGTTTTAGATAAGCGCATGCGCGAGTACTGCTTTGTGATTGACTCGCTTGCAGTGCTCCATACGTAAAATCCTGAGCGTAAAGCGTGATTGCTGGGCTGAAGATTTAAAAGCCGTTAAACCTATGCGATTTTTTCCTTTGGGGCATTATAAAAGATCGTGCCCACTTTCCGCCGCTACCTAATGATTTGCCAGAGTTGAGACACAGAATTGAAGAGGCTACAATTTCCATTACTCCGGACTTATTAACCGAAGTATGAGAAGAATTCGACTTTAGGTTGGATGTGTGTCATATTATTAAAGGTGTACATACTGAACATTTGCAAGGAAAACTTGGTTAGTTTACCTTCAATTTGATGCATGTTTTGTGGTAAATAGTCTAAATTAAACTGTTATAATATACCATTGAAACTGGGACATGTTTTAAGGACACCCTGTATCTCTACTATCACTAATACATGTAAATTATCCCACAGAGAAACAGTCGCCTTAAATACAATATTTCAAATGAAAATCAAATTTCAAAGTAATTGCTTAAGAGGCGCAAAGGGACAACATAGTGAAAAAGATTCCATGCCGCAACTCGAACCCGGGCCATCAGTATAGCGCACTGACGTCTACCGACTAAACCATATGGAACGATACCCAGCCGGGAAAATTTCTCACTATTACATATTGGCAAAGCTACAAACGCAGCACAAGACGGAATATTTATCGTGAGCCATCGACATGGGACAAACACGAGTAATAATTAAATCCAGCATCGATAGAAACTATATTAATTCATGGAAATTATTCCAGAGAGAAACATTCGCCTTGCATACAATATTTCAAATGAAAATCAAATTTCAAAGTAATTGCTTAAGAGGCGCAAAGGTCAACATAGTGAAAAAGATCCCATGATTCCATCTTGTGCTGCGTTTGTAGCCCTGTCAACATATAATAGTGAGAAATTTTCCAAGTCGGCTATTGTTCCATGTGGTTTAGTCGGTAGAACGTCAGTGGGCTATGCTGATGGCCAGGGTTCGAGTCCCGGCATGGAATCTTTTTTATTATGTTGGCCTTTGCACCTCTTAAGCAATTACTTTGAACATTGATTTTCATTTGAAATATCTCTTCTGTCATTTCAAAAAGAAGGATAAGTATTCATAAATTAAAAATTTTATAATAGAGACAAGAAAGAATCCTTAAGGTGTAAGTTACTGGCGGTTTCGCTCTATTTATTTACTTTAATTTGTTTAACGGTTTCACAATGTTGTGTGTACCATTAAGAACAACGATATTGTGTCGTAAGTTCATCTGTACTTTCGGACAAGTGGTGTTTTGATTTGAAACCATTAAATATTGCTGTATTTTAATTATTGCTTTAATTCTTACTTTCCGCTAAAACCATAATAACGCAAAAATTCTGTAGAAAATATCGTCGGAACTATGTCAAATTATCCTATCCGAAAACAGTGTTGTCAGTGGGGTACTTTTTTCTTCATCGGCACCACTTTTTAGGTGCGTTCGTAATTATATAAATACGTAGATCCTATAGTCGTCGTTCAGTCTGTCCGTCTGTCTGTCTGTCCGCATATAACAGAGCAAAAACTACCTGTCCAAATCGTTTGAAATTTTAAATATATAATTGTTGCAAAACTTTGTCGAGGCATTTCAAATTTTATGAAAATCGGATGTATAGTTTAATTACAGGCACAGTCAAAAGTTTTCCGTTACATTAAGGCCAATGGGAAAAAAATTATTTCATGTGCATTTTAATGATGTCACAGCGTTTCGAACAGAATGAAATTGATATGCACTTATGAAGTGCATTAAAGTATACATTCATTGCAATATGCAGTGCAAAAAATATTTATAAAACTAGATATAGTACGAACGCGCCTCATTTGCCACGTTTGACGAGCAATTTCCTACTTGTTTGAAATGGTGAAACTCGCCTTATTTAATGACATATTAATTAAGTTGAAAATAAGGGAAATTTTACAATTTCAGAAGAGTAGTGCCAATCAAGAAATCTGAATTTAAAAAAGTAGCCCACTGGCAACATTTTTTTTTTTTTATTGGATAGTTTGACATGGTACAGACGATATGTAGAATACAAATTTAATTTTACACATCGGAAGATATTTTCAAACTAAAAAAAAAATAACGTCCTCCAAAAACCACTAAAGCTTTCCTGTAAAATTAACAAGAGTAGTAAAATAATTGTAAGTAAAAGGGAAAAGAATAATTGTGTCGGAAACTAAGAAGTGACAGATATTTTCTTTAAACTATTTAAGCAGGAATTACAATACAAATATAAGTTAAAAGCGTACAATTATTATTTTATGCGTATTTAAATAAAACTCATAATTACAAATCATTTTAATTGGTTTGTTCAAAAGAAAATTATCCGATGGGCAGAACACTACGTAAATAGGAGGGTATTAATTAATTTATCAGTCAATTATTTAAAAACAAGGTCGTATCATAAAAGACATCTGTTTGTTTTCTTTATTAGATGTTTTCATTTAATAATGGCATAATTAAATCAATTAAATTAATGATTCGAATAAACATCTAGATATTTATTTGCATAAATTTTAAATGGACATTGCAATTAATTGAGCTTTGGGTTATGAATTAATGACAGAAGTTACCTTTGTGTGAATTACACCTAATTTGTTTCTTGAAAAAGTTGCATTGTTAGAAATGAAAAAAAAATTAATGAGTCTATTTAAAATTAAAAAATAGTAATGCATCTCAATAATGAATGGTATTAAAACTTATTAAGTATTTTCCTTCGTATGTTAAAATTTGTTTTTGCTATTATAAAAAATTAATTAAATTAAATGTAGGTCGAATTGAAATTTTTCACAGTACAAGTAACTAATTATTCTATTGAATTTGAGTTTTAACTATTTCTTAAATTTCCGCATTTCATTGGATCTTTTTCCAAAAACATATTTTAGACGTTGCGATATATTTCATTAGATAAATAAACAAACTCACAATTTTAATTAAGCCTATATTCCACATCGATAAAGATGAAGTAGTTATTATCGTAGAGCTATGAAGATTAAACGGCGACGACATATCAATTGAACACCGTGGGAAATTTTGAGGCCGAAAGAAGAGTTATTTCCCCTTCTCCGGCGTCCACCATATTTCACTTTTACCGTAGTTGACTTGCGTCATCGAGAAGAAACTGGCTTACAACCAAAGCCTTCTCAAGACTATCAAGCCAGACACGATTTCATTCCCCCACATATGTGACGTCACGACCCGGGGCTGGTGCCAATGCCGAGCATTTGAAACTTGTGTCTGGTTGTTTAGAATTAAAATGTAACGTATGCACGTGCTGTTTACTTAAAAGAATAGAACATATTCTTTTGAAGGTAAGTTTTATTTTCAAATTAACTACTTATATTTTAATAGTACTAGTTCTATGTTTTGTGTTCAGAATATCTTTTATTTTTAACTTCTTTAAAATAAATTAACTATTAAATACCAGTATCATATTGTCAATAATTCCGTGTGCGTGTCTCCAAAACAAAACGATATAATTGTACTTCTGTTTCATTTCAAAAACAGCAGTAATTTAAAGTGGCAAAAGTCACTAAATCGTATCGAGACTTATATCATCACCTGTCTCTCGTAATTTGCTAAAAAATGGTGCTTGAATGGTGTGAATCGGTGAATTATCTCAAAAGTTATTAATTAATAAAGTTTTCATTGTTTAATTATATTCTTTATAAATATATAAAAATTGCTTCATTTTAATATGTGCTAGAGCTAGACAGTTCTGTTGGGGCCAACACATTTCTCCTTATAATTTGGAAGCTATATGGCCAATTCAGTTTAAAATTTTAATGTCCTATGCGACTTATTTTTCTACCTCAACTATTATATTTTCAAGTGGAAAATTTAGTTAGGTCTTTTAATTTAAACAAATTAATTAAAAAAAAAAACTTTAAAATCATTATTACTCGGGAATTTATCACTGAAAACTGATGAAATTTTGTCTATAGTACAGTACAAATATTATTGTTTAAATTTTACATTTTGGTAATAGCTATTTGCAACATTACCTTTCTTGCTATTCAAAAATTCCGGTTAAAACTTCTGAATTTTATTTACTCGGAAATATTGGCACCAGACAGCTGAAACTTATGTCAGACTGGGTTCTTTGAGTACTAATCATGCTCAAAAATGTTCAGCCAAAAGTCTTAGTTGCAAGCCTAATTATTTAGTAATTTCTAACTTGTCACACCTTCCTCCCTTTTTAATATGTTCTGTTTTCTCTCATTAAAGTGACTTTTAATAAACGTCTATTTATTAGAAAACATTTGTCGTGTGAATAATAACTAATTATTTTGTATGCAGAATTGATTGGGATTTAATTTAATACAAAATTTATGTATTTTTCTTTGACATACAGTTTGACAACATTTGCAAGAGAAATATACATTTTTTTTTTTTTTAAATAGCGGTGCGAATAGAAGGATACTCGGAAAATACTCGCCGGTGGCAGCCCTGTATACGTACCAATTTATTGTTGTGTTTTAATCTTAAACTCTTAATATCTTGGTAAAAATTCCTTTTATAATATTTGTTACATAAACCATGCTTATACGTGAAAACTGCAGATATGGGGATAATGTGTTTGAATCTCTATTTTTGCAACCACTGTAAACAATTAATTCATAAGATTTGCAAGGCTTGTCAGCGCCCTTATGCAAAACAGATGTTGGCGAGCCCCCCCCCCCCCTTCCCCAACCTCTTCGAAAAAACTGTGTGTGTTTTTATATGCATTTTAATGTTTAATTAAAAATAACAATAAATAAAATAATTTTTCTATAATTATAAATTTACTGTTCGATCTAGTCATGGCCCTTTATACTTTTCATCTCATATATTGACTATTTTAAGCTTAAAACATGTGAACAATCATTTAAACAGCCCACACAACATTATTTTTGGAAATGAAATATTTTCGAGGAAGGATTTGGGTTTCTCTATGTTTTTTAGCAGTTAAATCTCAAATATCCGAGGAAAATGAACATAAGTTAGGAAAATTGTAATTTGGATTGATGAAAGTGTTTTCTTTCTTTTTTTTTTTCCTCTGTCATGTTTCAGTACACTTTAAAAAAATCTATTGCTTGTACCTTGCATAATATGTTAAACTAACACAAAATTAAAATAACAATAATAATTTTCCATTTCATGACCTTGTTTTGTTTTATTATGAGAGTTTTATGTTTCTCAATTCTAATGGACTTTATGTGAAAATTACCCATTTCTGATAAGTAAAGTTTGCAGTAGGTACGAAAAATTTATCTGTATGAATATTTAATTTCATATATGCTTTAATTTTACTCTTTATTTATACTAAATTTGTTATGTGAAGGTTTCAAATCACTAAATATTTAATAGAATATTTCCTGTATAATTTCAGGCCACAATAAATAATAAAAATAGAACACAAGTTGAATTTGTTTTATTTGACATTCACTTTGCTTTCACTTTAACTTAATTTTAAATGTGGGTTTTGATTGCACACTTATTAGTATTTATTTATTTTTGAAAGTGAAATAATTGAAAGCAAAATAATTCAATTGATATGCGTTTAAACTGAAAATTTATATATGTATATGTATATTAATGTATTGTTTTTGAATATATAGAAAGTAAATAATTGATATTGTTTCTAAATTTCAAAGTAGAATAAATATAATAAAAACTGTTCACTAAAATAAATGTAATACTTGGTGGGTTTTTTCCTTATTAACGATCCAATTTTCTTTTATGTACTCTTAACTTTAATACTGAGGCACATTTTTATTGACACAGTGATATTATTTCATAAATATAGTACTTTTATTTTTACTGTTGACGAGTAATCGAAATTGACTGAAAAGCGCTTAATTAGCGTCTTTAAACTACAAGTACGTATATAATTTTTTACCGCATGCTGTGATAATTAAGTTGGAATGTAGAGGAAAGTATTGATATGTTTTAAATAAGTCTGTGCTCTTCTCTGCTGGCGTAAGCCCCGCGAAGTGACCTGTCACGAAACCTTGTGTTTGGCTTGTAGTCTTTAGGCGGCTTTGCTTACAACGCAGCTCACCGCGGTCAAATATGGCGGAAGCAGGGGTGTAGGAACAGCATCAAATGACGTTATTTATGTCGTCTCCTTCAATCTTCATAGCTCCATGGTTATTATGCTATGCTGGAGTTCTTTTTCTCCAGCCGAATCTGAAACTCGTGATTTTGATCAACATGCTACATAAACATTTTTTACTGAAAAAAAGGAAGGAAAGTCATGCTTTAAGCATACATTAGGAAACACTTTCAAATTCATTCACAATACTGTAAGAAAAGCTCATCGTTTAACAAGGTGAAAGATTATCTCTATGTAGTTTGAAAATGCATAACATGTTTTGAAAACCCAATTTCAGAAATTCCCATCTACACTTGGAAAAATATCCGAATTACCTGTATATGGTATATAGATTTCTATATATCTTGCATTATAATACGAGCAAACCTTGTGTGTGTATGTAAATTTTATCTAAAAAACGGCTCTAGCAATTTTGACTAAATTTTGTTTCCTACCATTTTGGGTTACAAGAAGACCACTGAGCTGGGTCACATGTTTGAGAAAGTTCGAATAGTGGGTCATTTTGGGGTCACTACAGGTCAATGCATTTCAATGGAAATGAAGGTTGAAACAGTTATTAAGTTGTTGAACAGTTGGCAGTAAACGAAGTCGCAAACTTGGCAACACTTTGCCAAATTTCGCGATATTTCCGAAATATTGGCGGTATTGGCGAAATTTGTGCTGGAAAATAGACTTTCCATTACCAATGCCAAAACACATGTTTGGCGCAAATGAAAGAATATCGCCAAATATGGCGATATTTCGCGACATTTTGCGAAAACGTTGGCTTTCAGACTCTGAAGGAATTTTCTAGAAATTCCCAATAGGAGCCGAGATACATAATTCAGCCAATCATAGCCCAACTAAAAATGTAATTTGGAACTCTTTCGTTGTAACTATCTAGGTAATGTAACATTTAGAATCATGTACATAGTTTTAATATTGATTGTTTCTGTAAATAATTACATAGTATGCCAAAACCTAGTTCAATTAAAAGAAACACATAACAGTTGAAAATTCCCTTTCAGAAATTTCCGTCAGCGAGCGGAAATGTACTCAAATTCTTTTGTGCAGCCCTGTATATGATCTATAGAGTTTATACATACATAGTAATACTAAAAAAAAAATATTATCATTTTAAAGCGTATGCTGCAATTGAAAACCTACTTTTAGCAATCGTTGCTCACAGACAATACTGTAAAAGAAATTGTGAACGATAAATGTTATGCACACGATATTCTGCATTAAGCATTTTGGAGTGCATCTCAGTGATATATATAAATTTCAAAATGTTTTAAATAGTGCAACATTATTAAAATACACTGCAAGCGATTGCTCCTTATAGACCGTTATGTAACTGAATTCTTTTAATTGCGCCTGTAAATGAACTATAAATGCTACACACTGCATTTTCAATGCCGAAAAATCCATATTATGCCTCAATAAAACATATAAATTACGTGGAAATACCAGTGTATTTACGCGAGTTAAACGACAAAGACAAACAGAATTCATAAATACTTTTCAACTAAGTTGAAAAGTGTTAAAAACATACAGTAAAAACAAATGAAATAAACAATGAAACTATTTATCCGATAAGCCAGCTCTGATACTTTGAACCAACTAAGCAATGTTGACGACTGCGAAACATTTATTGTCTTAATTGTTCAAATTTCAAATAATTTAATTTAATTTCTAATTGATTAAATTTCTTGCATTCAAATTTAATTTTACTTCAAATTTGCAATCTGCTCATTCAATATAATCTATGTGCGGTAAAAAGCAAGAGTATAAGACCATGCGTCAAGTATAGATTATGAAACACTTTCCAACACATTCAGAATGTTATAATAAAATTTCGAATTTAATAAAGTGAAAATTGATGTCTAAATAAACAATATGTAAAACGCATACTACATTTGAAAACACAATTTCACCATTACCACCAATAGTCGGAAAAATATCAGATTTTTTTGTGCAACCCAGTATATGATCTATAGATTTATCATATAATAGATAGTATGCTAAAATTTAGTTCAGTCAGGAAACGAAAAGCACAATTAAAATTTTTCCTTCATTAGTTTCCATCAATATCGGTTTCAATCGGATAAGTTTCAATCGGAAATGTACTCGAGATATTTTGTGCTGCCCTGTATATCATCTATAGAATTTATATGCAGCAAGTAATAGAGAAAAATCTGTTTGATTTAAAAACGCATACCACAACTGAAAACATACTTCCAGCAAATATTTTTCGTAGATAGTATTATAACTGAATTATTTTGTGTGTTCTTGTATATGAAGGATGAATGTTATGTACATCATATACTATAGTAAACATCTTGCAGTGCACATTAGAGATGCGTACAATTTGATATGTTTGAAATAGTGTAACATGAATAAAATACATGTCAAACGATTTTTCCCCCATAGACCGCCATCTAACGGAAGTCTTTTGAGTGTCCCTGTAAATGAACCATGAATGGATTGCATACCATATTCTATAGATAGCATATTGTAATACTCTTTATATATGTAAATAGACATATAAATTTCAATGTGTTTGAAATAGTGAAACATCATTAACCCTCTCGTTCATACGGGCCTCATATGAGAACAGATAAGTATTGTCTTATAAAGCAAAAAGCTTTTCAGCATTCATTTATGGAGATCTGATTTGTGGACAGATAACAGCTAACATGCAGCACAATAATAAAATTATTTTATAATGGGTTCTCATTTATCACCAAAAAAATATATATATTTTTTTTGTGAATAATGAAAAATAAGGAAAAATAATTTATGCACGAGAGGGCTAAATTCACCGCAAACAATTTTTCCACATGGACTCTAATGTTACGGAATTCTTTCAAATGCCCCTGTAAATGAACTATTAACGATACATATTTCATTTTCAGTACCGAACATGCCATAGTAAACATTAATAACATACATCAGTGTCCTGGCAATCCAAGTATATTTACGTGAGCTACAGCACGGACAGACAGAAAGACAAACCGAATTCATAAAACACGAATTCATAAACTCTTTTCAACTTTGTTGGAAGTGTTAAAAAAGAACATGAAATACTATTTAATAAACAAATTACCGCCAGGAAAATATTCCTATTCTATTGCGATTTGGGAGTCATTCCTTTCTTTAACCAGTTTTAAGCACAAGATAGATTTTTAATTGCGAAAATTGACTGAAGTTTTCTCATAGATTAGAAAGCCTGTAATTAATTTAGACTTTAAGTTCTGTTTTGCATTTATTTATTTGTGTTTGATAGAAATAAGAAACATTTGTTTAATTGTAAAAAAAAAAAAAATAAATGTTTAATATTGGCGACAATTTCTCTTTATATTGCTTATTACGTTGTTTCTCAATTATCTATATTATAAAGGAAAAACGTGTCCGTGCGTAATGCTGACATCATTTTGACGGTGGCAACAGCAGACGGTTAAATTTCGCTTTTACTGCAGTTTTTTAAACTTCTAAACATCGCACACTTTCACTTTTTACACCGTCGAACAGAAAAAAAAAATATTTGTCAGTTGTAATTTGTCTGAAAACTCTATCATAATTTGTTTGTAAATTATATCACAATTGACTCATTTTTTATGGTTTTTAATATAATTCTCAACCATGATTTTTTAAAATCTGTTTCTGTCGCGTGTAGACAGCCGCTTACAAAAGAAAAACTGTCTGCACTTAAATGAATATAAATTAAATAGTTCAGAATTTGTTTCCGATTTATATTCCATAACGTAATTAAAACTTTATCAATCAATAAGTAAAGTTATAAAATATAAATAAAGACAAATTTAAAATACGCAAATGAACTGCCCTTAAACCACTGAAATTAGCAGAATAAAAAGCGATCTGTGGTTATTTCTTCAACTGTTAAATCCTGGCACGATGCCGAAACTTTATTTGAATACACTAGGGGACTCTGCCCCCTACGAGCTACGCTCGTCAGCACCCCGTTCAGACACCGCAGACTCTAAAAGTACGCTAATTTGATCGGCTTTAAAAAGATTTCGGAAGATTGAATTATAATTTTAAAAAAGTGGTGATCTCCCTATAAACGGATTTCTATTCATTTCTCTCTGATTGGGGAATTTTAAGGCCAAATCCGTTGCGGTACTACTTGATTATCCCGTCGACCAATTTCGCCAAATTGTATAAGAGAAATATTTCTTAATCTACGAAAATATAATATACATACATGCATACGAAAATTTACAATAACTTCTTCCGAGTTACTCATAATTTTCCACCACAGTTGAAAAGTGTTCATGAATTCGGCTTGTCTGCCTGTCCTTGCTCTAAGTCGCGTAAATATAGTCCAATTGCCATGAAATCCATAGATGTTATTGGGTATCACTATGACATGTTCGGTATTGAAAATGAAGTGTGTAGCATTTGCGGTTCATTTACAGGGACACTCAAAAGAATTCAGTTACCTTGCGGTCTCTGGTGAAAAACCGTTTGTAGTGTATTTTAATGATATTACACTATTTTCGACATTCTGAAATGTATATATATTAGGTGTACTACACGGCGCTTACTGTATTATATGGTATCCGTAGAATTTGTCGGTTGTTTACAGTGACACACAAAATAATTTGGCTACAGAAGATACAACTATAATAACAACAACTATATAACTATCGAACAATAATTGAACTATTGAAACTTGTGAACAGTAATTGCTGGAAGCGCGTTTTCAGTTGTGATATGCTTTTTTTTTTAATTGAACTCTTTTTTTAGGTGCGTTCGTAATTAATTAAATACGTAGCACCTATAGTCGTCGTTCAGTCCGTCCATCCGTTTGTCTGTCCGTCCATCCGCATATAATTGAGCAAAAACTACCCAGCCAAATGGTGTGAAATTTTAAATATATAATTGTTGCAACTTTTGTCGAGTCATTTCAAATTTTATGAAAATCGGATGTATAATTTAATTACAGGGACAGTCAAAAGTTTTCCGTTATATTACGGTCAATGGGAAAAAAATATTTCAAGGGCATTTTAATGATGTTACAGACTTTCGAACTGGATGAAATTGATAAGCACTTATGAAGTGCACAAAAATATACATTCAGTACAATATGCGGTGCAAAAAATATTTATAAAATTAGTTATAGTACGAACGCACCCCATTTGCCACGTTTGATGAGCAATTTCCAACTTGTTTCTTTTACATGTGCCAAATTCTTCCCACGCGCCTATTCACACGTGCCAGACCTTCGTTCGCACCAAATTTCAAGATTTCACGTCAATGGGAAGAGCTCTGTAGGTTTTAAGAGTAGTTCGTATGAATAAAAAGGTTGTTTTAAGCACGTGATTATTTATTGCATTGAGCTGGAAGCTCGAAATTTTTGCAAAACAATGGGACCATAAAGCTTATTATTTTATATTAATTTATTTCAACATGATACCTATAGCTGTTCTTAAAAATAACTGACCTTGCAAACAGATGGGCAAAAAAGTGAGCCTATAAAAAGTTCCTTTTTTTTTTTTTTTTTTTTTTTCCTTATTGAGGTACACACTTTGTACTTAAAAAGAATTTGTGAAGAAACAGCAATTTTTTAACTTTATTAACACACTTGTTCCGAGAATTATTTTTTATGATACTTTACTCTTTATACATAATACCCTATTCTTGTACAGTCGAACCCGGTTAAGACGCTCACTGTTAATACGCGATCCCGCTTAATACGCGGATATTTTCCGATACCTTGAAGTTCGCCCATAAGGCTAATGCAAAAATATCATGTTTAATACGCGAAAGGTTATTACGCGATCCCGCTTAAGACGCGATAAATTTTCGGTCCTTTGAGGCAAAAAATCACGTTTAAGACGCGAATTCATTGATTAAGATGCGAATTTCTTCTCTCATCCCCAGTGTTGACAATTTAGCGGATTCCTTTTTTATTCATATAAGAAATGCTCTTTCCGTATAATAATATTTACTTTATTTAATAACAGATCAATTAAGGCGAACATTACTAATGGGAAATAGTGGCAGATATTTGAATTAAATAAAACCCACTAAATTAGCAACACAGCAATTCTTTAATTTTGCGTCCTAACATTCTTTGTCTCTGACTTCGTGTATGTTTTTACTGTGGTAGAGAGAGATAGGCGAATTCGGGATATTCAGATACGTCATAAAAAATATAATGATTAGAGATGATTATGCCTTTTGTTAGTGATGTGATAAATGTACGTTATATCATTAATATGTTTTAAAATGCATAAAATAGGCAAAAAAGAAAAGAAAAGAAAGAAAGAAACGCATGAAAATTAAACAAGTGAGATTGCCGGTTGTATATATTTTTTATGTTTTCTATGTTTTGTTTACTTTTTGCTATGCTAACAATATTTCTACACAGAAATTAATAAGGATAGTTTTCTTATTATATTAAAAATGAAGGACATATTACAAGGATATTCATTATCACAAGTACTAACTATATTTTTAATAACCGGTTTGTGCTTCAAAGATTTAATATTTAATCTTTGTGTTAAAAAAAATCCGTATAGCAGCAAAATTATTTTTATTCTTTTATTTTTGGTTGTAACATATTAAACGACAATAAAGCCCTGTTTGAATCCATATTTATTTTCAATTGTAATTCCAGTCGGTCCTATAAAAATAAACAATGAATTAAAGTTTAATGCAATTAAATTGTAATCTAAATATACGTAAAAGAGACAATTTTCGACCGTAAACATATAAATGAAAGCTCTAAAGTTCATTTAGACGATTTAATGTATAAATAAGCCCAGTTCCTGTAACATTATACAAATCACGTTTAATACACGATCCCGCTTAATACGCGACTTTTGTCCACTCCCTTGAAACGCGTCTTAACCGGGTTCAACTGTATCTATTATTAATGAATGAGGCCATATTTTATTTAGCATTTAAAGTTGGTTTATAGGCTTATTTTTCCCTGACAAGAAAACTTGTAGAGGGAAACAGCACAGACGTGAATTAAAAACGTGATATACCAACAAATATAGTAATCGGACTTTATGTAGAAAATAAAGAATAACAGTGGATAGTTTCAAATTCGTGAATTAAACTTGCTTTTACATTCTATACAGGGTGTCCGGTCTCAAAGGTGTCCAATGGCTAATTCCTAAACCGTAAGTCATAGACATATAGTTCCAATTACAAAAAAGTTTTAAATCAGGTAAAGAAATATTTTAAAAGCAATTTGGGTCAATAAAAGCAATTCTTTAAAAAAAAAAAAAAAAAAAAAAAAAATACGAAATTTAAATTTTTATACGGTCCCCCGGTCCTATAAGTTATATTTAGTAAAATTTTCCTTTTACACTGACAATTAAGACAAAAAAAGTCCCGTTATTCTACGATTAAAATTGACCGAGCAATAGCTGTTTAAAGTTGGAGCATATTTTTTGCTGCAGATTGGGGGTCATTCACAAATTTAGTCGAAATATAATTTCGTCTGATATATTAAAAAATGGTTGAGAGTAAAATTAACATTGCAATATAAATTTGAAATCTTTAATCATTCTGACATATTAATGCAAAACATACAATTTTTAATAAACATTTAAGAAGAAATAAAAAAACAGAATTTTTGTTAAATAAAATTATGCTAAATTAACAGTCTCAGTTCTTTACAAAATGATACGTATTTTAAAATGTTATTAGATTGCACTAGCCTGCAAAAGTTGGGTTATGTCACGTTTTTTAGCTTTTGATAATTGATTCTTATGTGTTCTGTACCGCTTAATCCGAAATTGACCTACATTTCTAACCATCACATCAGGATTTTTCGCAAATTGCAAATTTCAAAGTTAAAAAGCTCAAAGTTAAAATTGAATATCCTTCCCCATCTCATCGGACCTCTCAGCTGTTTAGCTGTAAGAATCCCAAGATAAGCAAAAATATCGAATAAATTATTGAATAAAATAAAATAAAATAAAATAAAATAAAAAATTTTCACATATGTTTTATAGTATGAGATTTTCGCTATATTTTAACGTACACATTTACGATTTGCAAAATAATTCTAACGTGATGGTTAAAAATGAAGGTCATTTTCAGATTCAATGCTTTAAAGTACGTAAAAATAAATTATCAAAAGTTAAAAAACACAGCCATCTCCTCTACTTTATAGTATCCGATTTTTGTTATTCTTTAAATTTGACAATTTATGATTTGCGGAATATCCTGACATGATGGTTAAAAATTAAGGTAATTTTCGGATTCAGTGCTAAAAAATACATAAAACTTAAAAAACAATCGCAGTCTTGTATTATCTAATCTAAAACTTTTTCTTAAACTTCTTGGCGGTAATCTATCCGAAATTTTTTGTGTTATCCTGTAAAATAAGTATAAATGGTAACCACTGAAAATCATAATAATATTAGATTGTTATCGGATTTGCGCCAGTATGTAAAATGTAATCTCGATCAGATATTTGAAAGTGAGTTAAAGTTCGAGTACAATCTTTGAACTGGAAAAACATACATACGATCGTTGAAGTAACATAAAAACTTATAAAAATAACATAATTTTTGTTAAAAGAAATCATAAAAGAAACAGTCTCAAATCCTGACAAAATAAAACGTATGTTATTTTAGTCAATCTGAAACTTAATAAATATTATAACTTGATCGTAATACTTGTACGATTTTTTTTCAAAGCGCAGATACATATGATATAAGATCTTCGAATACTTTAAGCACTTGGTATCTGACTCCTCAAAGCCAAGCCGAACTCATTTGTTTTCCGAGCAGAAAAGCGGCATAAGTCATGCACTTTTATAGTTTCATAACTCGCTAAATTTTAGTGTTATATGAATGGGACTTTCTCGTCTTACTTGTCAGTGTAATAGGAAAATTTTACTAAATATAAGTTATAGAACCGGGGGACCGTATAAAAATTTAAATTTCGTAATTTTTTAAGAAATGCTTTTATTGACCCAAATCAAGCGGAATTTTCGCCTAGCAGCTTTGTTAGTGTTATCGGCTTTGAGTTCCCGCCAATTTGATAATAAGATGAGCTCTCCACTTGAATAAAGAGCAACACCGGTATCCACAGGATTCCGATGTTGCTGCAATCACGACATTTACCATGATATTATCTACTATGAGTTCCTTAGGTCCCTGCAGAAAGAACGATGAGGTCATTTGGAGCTGTATTGACTGAGAAATTTTCGTAAGTTTTGGGAAAGGATTTTCACACTCTCTGTCATTCATAAAATTCAGCTGATTTTTGATTGCCTTACAATTTTCAGATTATTTAAACTATTTTTTTTTAAATTTAAATCCATTTATTAAAATATATATTGCTAATTATTGTATTGAGGATTTCTAATGAGTCATTTCCCTTGTACTTGTATGCTATTATATGAAAGTGAAATATGGTTCAAAAAACTACTAAGCTTGCAATTAATTTAAAAAATACTGATATTTTGAAGCTTAGGCAAATCAGTACGTCTCTTTGATTTCTTATGTCTTTTACACACAACTAGCCAGGGAGACAAAAACTCAGATCAAACTCGCAAGGTCACTGCACGGCCTGTGTCAGAAAAAAATGATCTCTTAAATCATCGTATAACGATGCGACTGGCACCAGTCGATTAATACTAGCGTCTTCTAACTAATACTCATATATTTGCTTAGGAGATCGCCTGCATTTTGAAATTATAAACCTTTAACTTTTTTAATACTAATACCTAATTTTGACATTCAATTTGGATTCTTCGGGAAGTTTTACTTTTGGATTCCAATCCCTGTGTATGTATTGGTTGGATTCCACTTTAATTGGAGGTCCCAGGGCCGAAACTAAGAGGGGGCAGAGGGGGCATGTTCCCCGGCCGTTAGAACGAAGGGGCACGAAATGAAGATTTTGTTTGTCGATTTTTCTCACATCTATGTTTAGCACGGTATTGTTAAAATCATCCTGTCTGGGGTATGACAAAGCATAGAATAATCTAAAGATGATATGGCATAAGGATCCTGTATATAGTGGAATTTTTTTCGATTCCGTTTTCAAGATTTTAATAAATCAATATTTGACAAAGCCAGGGGCGGATCCAGCTGACCATTTAGAGGGGGAGGGGTCATGCATTTCCTTTTTTTGGGTGGGAGGGGAACACATCTCGTTATGAGAATTTTTTATATTGAAAGCTATTCCCAAATCCAAACTAACTACTTTTCTGATACTTTCGCGAAGTCATTTTCATTCGTAAATACAAAAAATTTACATTAATATTCATAAAAATATAAAATTTACCGATTTTGTTCAGATACCAATTAATTAAAGAGTTTCCCATTTTCTTATAAAGGTAAAGATTCATTCAGAAAAAGCTGTCAAAGTTAGCATTTTTAGCCAAGTTTTACGAGTTGACAGCCACAGAAATGTCGTCGCAAGAGAACAATTGGCTGTCACTTCCGGAAATTCAGCTTAAAAAGTCTAAAAGTAGTCAACGATTAAATATGGCAAAAATTTGTATACAATTTTAAAGGTAATTAAACCGTACACATTGGAAGCTATGTAATTCTATCAGTGTCATGAAAATTGCAGGTGTAGCCTGTTCTTTTTGCTCAAAGTATTAATTAGTTATATTCATATTCAAGGCTGGAGTAGCACAGTTGAAGTTTATTCCAACAGAGCGAAAAATGTCCAGACCAGGGATCGAACCTGGATACTTGGCGTGCCGTGCCAATCAATTCGATCCCTGGTCTAGACATTTTTCGCTCTGTTGGAATAAACTTCAACTGTGCTACTCCAGCCTTGAATATGATTTAATCCAGTTGGAAAAAATATTCGTTCCCTTCATGATGATATTAAATAGTTTTTTTTCAACCGAACTTATACCTTTTGAATGGATCATTTTTTTCTGATGGACTAATGGCTTCCATAAAAAGAAGTTATGCCCATTATTTTCCCCATTCTAACCAGAAAATCAGAGTTCTAACTTTTTACGACTGCTTTTTCATCTTCACCTAACACTTCATTTATAACGGCTGTTTCATAGTAATGGAAGCCATCAGTCCATCAGAAGAAAATAATTCGGTTAAAATTCTCTTTGTAAATATACTTTGTGGAAGAGTGGGGGGAGGGCAAAATCCATGTTTGCCCCGGGTGCAAAAAAAAAAAAAAAAAAAAAAGAAAAAAAAAAGGCTAGTTTCGGCCCTGGGAGGTCCCAATCTGTTTTGCATGTTTAATGTTTTCACTTACAGTTTGTAGAAAACCAAATCACTTTAGCTCTAAACTCTTATCATTCTCAAATTGATAGACATTAAATATACCGCCGAATATTGTTCAGTAATTTTTAACGCAATACAAAATTGTATTTTAAAAACGTAGTTGAAAACTTAAAGTTAACAAAATTTTTTTATTTTTATTGTCATTAAAAACTGTCCAAACCTGAAATTCTGGGGTCATTCCGATGGGTGAGTTATAGATAGGCATGGGCCTTTATGGTTCTTGGATTGTAATATGAACGATAATAATTAAAAAATCAATAAATCAATATTACATAACAAATTCCAATTCTCTTTTTGTATTCCTGGTCTTCAGTCAGATCTAGAATTTTTGAGGTAATTTTAAACATATGCGCAAATAAATTAACAAGCCAGAAACATGATTCAGTTAATAAATAAGCTATGTCGTAAAATACATTTTAATGAATGATTTCGAGCTGTTAGAACAAGTAATGAAATCCTACACGCAAAATCATTGATTTATAAGAAAGGTAATTTTATTGATAAGCGTGGGCTGTTATTTGACATCTAGACAGATGCTGCTATACACAAAATGCTGCAAACCTTCATTGTAAGTATGATTTTCTTGGCAAAATTTGTTTTAAATTTTCTTTAATGCTAAAATATTTAACTTTAGTCGAAATGAAATGTAAACGGATTTTAGAACTATGTTTTAGTTACGCAGTGCAGGTTAAAGAAGAAAATAATATTCTTAAAAATAATTAGGCTGCTAATACAGCTGAAACTATCAATTAAAATTTTAAATTTATATTTTTTCTGATTCGTTGCATAGTTTATCAAGTCTACATTCACAATTTATTCGTTCAATATTGAAATCCATATTTTATAGCTGCCAACCTTCTTCTCTCTCTCTCTCTCTCTCTCTCTCTTTTTTTTTTTTTAAATAAATATACTTTAAGAAAAACATTTATCTAAAAATATATGTATGGATTCTAAGTGGTACTAGTTTTACATCATTTATTAAGTAAAATGATTCGGTTCAAAAAATGTTCATTTGACTTAAAGACCCGCAAGTTTTGAAGTTATGGTATTATTCTGTAGAATGTTTCTGCTTCCCCCCCCCCCCAACTTTTTATTTATTTATTTTACTTTTCCAATAAAATATTTTGTTATAGTTTAAAAAGTTTCATGTTAAGAGTAAGTGTTTTCAAACCTTTGTTGACAACTAATGGAGCCAAATAATTAATTCCATAGAATTAACTTTCCGCTTTTGTCAATTAAGACAAAACATAACGTAAAACTTTTGTCTTAATTTCCAAAAAATAAAAACAGTTAAAATATTTTTATTAAATTGAAATCAAAAGAAAAGATTTTTCTTTTCATTAATTCAAAAGGGGGACAAAAAAAGGATTATATACTTTATTTGCTTCCATCCGATTTAAACATTCAAAGTAAAAGTTCTATTAACAGTTTCTTTTATGTTTTTTGTTTTGAATTTAGATTTTAAAATAAATAAATATGCAAAGCAAAAATATAACGAAATACACAATATGAACCTTAAAAAGCTCGCTGTTTTACTTAAAAGGCGACAAAAATAATAATATAGATCCACTGTAAAAAAAAAAAAAAAAAAAAAAAAAAAAAAAAATACTGTAAATTCGTCAGAACAAACTCGATCACACTGAATGTGCTATATCTTTCTTTGGTTTCGTGACTATATTAACATGGAAATACAGTAGTTGCGTAAAATTAACAGCACAATGTGCTGGCAATTTGGACGCATTTTTTTTACAGCACAAACTGCTGGCGTCCAAATTGCCAGCAAATTGTGCTGTTAATTTTACGCAACTACTGTATTTTCCATGTTAATATAGTCAGGAAACCAAAGAAAGATACAGCACATTCACTGTGATCGAGTTTGTGCGCGAGATGAATAGTACTTTGTACTGTAAAAATGTCGTTTTTCTACAGTGTGTTACAAATTAAAAATATACATTTTATCTAAAATTTCTTAGAACTTCAGGCCTGCAATTCTCGCAGCCATTGTCAGAGAATATTTTTATTATTATTTGCTGTTCCATTCATACAAATACGAAATGAGTTTGAAATGAGAGAGTGTATAATTATTATGGTTGCTGCAATTTTAAGTAGCAGTGCCTTGGATTGATCTTAGGTAGAGAAAATATATATTTAACTGCCTTTCCATTTATTTTATTGTAATACGTCACTTTGATATATATATGTATTATAAATAAATATATGTATCTATTAATATATATATATATAACCATTAAATAAACATTACCGACCGCAAACAAAAATTGTGAAATTGTGAATAAAATGACATTATCAAATACAGTTCCCCCCAACAGACATAACATAGATTCCAAAAACATAGTAAAAAACAGCAGAAATTGAATAATATAAATGGAATGATGGAAATTTGTAGAACTTAGACAGAATCTTCGGGTTCCAAATGCCTTAAATTCCATGAATAAAATGTGTGGTTTCATCTTCATATTAGCTATAAATTAGCTAAAGAATATGAATTCGACTACTACACACAAATCGGGACTACCACAACAAAAACCGAGAAATAAACCATTGAACACCAATTAAGTTCAAAATGAAACAAGATTAAAAAGGACAGAGGAAAAATAAAAAAAAACAAATTACCAAATTAAAATCCATACTGTCATAGCATTAGGTATAACAAATACACTCAATATGCATTTTATTCTCATTTAAGATAGTATACGATTAGAAATTAATATGATATTGTCCTGAGTAGGCGCTAATATTTAAATACAAGTTAATAGTTAACTTTATTAAATATTAATGAATAGGAATAAATTTAATATGAATTGATAAATATATAAATATAACTACACCATTATGCATATAAAAGTATCGATTCAGCATCCATTATAAAATGTGTATTCGCAACGTAGTTATAAATCAAATGCCCCATTAAAAAAAATAATAATAACCATTGTGTATTATCCAGACAACGCCACCCTCCTACTTACTCTAACATCTACCCATTCAACGGTCCTATAATAATTTTTTATTATTAATTTACAATTTTTAATTTTTTATAATTATTTTCTTATTTTATATATTTTTTTGTAATTTTATTTACGCATGTGTTAATTTGTTTTTTAAGATCATTTAAGTGCTAATTATATATTAAAGAATATATGAATTTTTTTGGAAAACCATGATTTAATGCATCATGAATTAGTTATATTATTGTTAATTAGATGAGAAGAACATAAACACTTTATTCTACATAAATGATTAAGGATTATATTACGATATACAGAATACAGAATTATGAAGACAAGATTTAAAAATTAGTATATATATATATATATATATATATATAGAGAGAGAGAGAGAGAGAGAGAGATTATATATAATTAATGGAAAAATTATTGCACAACTGGCGCTACTAGCAGCTCATATCAAATGCAACAAAAAAGTATTTCATTACTTTAAAATGCAAAAACACCATAACTCAGAAAAGAAGGTGTATATCTGCAATATTTAACTATAAAAAACTTAAAAAAAAAACAAGTAAACGACAGGTAAAAAACAAAAACACAGGCAAAAAATAGTCTGTTTTTCTTCAGTGGGAGGACAGACAAAAACCTAACTTCACCCCTACTGCTAAAAATGTTTCATGTTTTTGAAAATTTTTTTATCTTGCAGGTTTGGGTGGGTGCACGTTCATCTGCATTCATGCATGTTAATTTGTTTATATTTAAATTGTAAATTTTTAAGTAATTTTCTAAAAGATTATTTTATTAAAGATTTTTTGTTTTTGTTTTTTAAATTATGCTTTGTTTACATTTTTTTTTTTGCTTAATTTTGGTTTATTTTAGCTTTTTTGAATTAAGTTACTGAAATGACAATAGTTTTTTTCTGTATTGGATGCAGGATGGACGTGTGTTCAGAAACCTGCAGATTTTTAGCAGTGGGGGTGGAGTTAGGTTTTGTCTGTCCTCCCACTGAAGAAGAACAGAGTATTTTTTGCCTGTGTTTTTGTTTTTTGCCTGTCGTTTACTTGGTTTTTTTTTAACTTTTTTATAGTTAAATATTGAAGATATACACCTTCTTTTCTGAGTTATGGTGTTTTTGCATTTTAAAGTAATGAAATATATATATATATATATATATATATATATATATATATATATATATATATCCAAAAACCAAACCAAAAATTCGAAACCACGGAACTGGTCCAACGATAAATAAACTAAATCAAATGACAACAACTAACGCTCGTATTCACGAATAACTTCGACCCGGAGTTATGCTGAAAACCCGGGTTGAAAACTCAAATGGCATTCACCGTCAACCCCACTGAACCGGTTCGTGGTTGAAATCTAACGCCGGGTTCAGTAACCCAACCTTGGTCTACAGCAGGTTCAACCCAGGATTTTTCAACCGAGCATGCGTATTTAACGAAAAACAAGCGGTGAGAGTGAGAGGACCGCCATTTTACAATGGCGGCAGATGTGTTGATAGAAGAAGGTGCTGTGTAAAACATAGAAGTTCTACTATTAAATAAAACGGAACAACATTCTGCAAAGGTATGTAATCTCATATATATGTAATTATCTTCAATATTTTTATCTGATTTGTTTATATTTATGTATATAGCCTCTATATATTGAATACATGTTTAATTGTTTGTTTACACAAATACGCGTGGTCGCGAAAAATTTATTTGCCTTAAAAATAGCCAATATTACTTAAACAGACGAATAATTTGTTTTAAAGTAACAACTGTCGCGTTTAAGATCATTTATTTTTTGCAATTTTGATGTTAAAAAATTCACAAATGTATTTTAACAGGACCGAAATAAACGCCATACTTGCATAAGTTCTAATTAAAATGTGAGACTCAGGCTAATTTGCATTTTTGTTTAAGTAAAGAAATACACAGATTATCTTAGAATATCCATAGATTCTCTGTAGATTTTTGATCAGTACTTATAGAATGTTTTAAAATTAAATTTTGGGTCTATTGTGTAAAAGATATATTATTGTTTATGTACAAACTGAGATAAATATAAATCAGATCTATAAATTAGATATTTTAACTTAAAATTTAAACAATTTGAGTTTTATTACTTTTTTTTTTTTTTTTTTTACGACTGTTTGTAAGCTTCTACGTATGTTTCCCAATTTTTGTGGAATTTGAAATATTTATTTTTCAACTGTATTTTAATTTCAAAACTATACATAATATAAAATATTGCATTAGTACTATTTTATACGAAAATAATAATAGTAATAATAAATCCTAAAATGAATAACTTTTCAATGTTACCTCCTGAAATTGTGACTTTTTTTAGAGATCACTTATAATTTTTGCTTCTTAATTGACGGCTAAATTAAAATAAATTACTAAAAAGTTGAAAAAAAAATTCCCTTTTTAAAATAACCCCACACAAAAATATTTTTTATCAGCCCTTGTAGTAATAATGACTATTTTTAAGGTAAATGAATTCTTCGTGATCATGAGTATTTATGAAAGCAAACAATTCAACCTGTAATGAAGGAGATATAATGTATATATATAAATAAACCAGTCAAAAAATATATAGATAATATATATATATGTGTATGTATGAGATTACATATATTCTTCTATTTTTGGTAATATGTACTTTAAACTTTCTTTTTATTTCTATATCTTACACAGCATCTTGAGAAACGTTTAATTTATTTAAATTAAAGAATGACACCAAAAAAGAGAAAAAAAATAGAGGGAATGGGTAGGGTGGTACAAATGGGAACTTGTTTTTCTCCACTGATTCTACTACAACAGACAGCTATTTTATTTATTAGCTAATGTAAAATTATATGAAATTATTAATAATTAATTTGAGTTGTTTTGTTAGATTACAAACTATCATTACTCTGCCTATTTAGTCTAGAAATCAATCATTAATCAGTCATCAAAAAAAAAAAAAAAAAAAAAGGAATCCCACTTTTAATTTCTATTCTAAATGAGATTCTTATTACATCTAATGAAGTGATATCTAAATGAATTAAAAATATGAAATTAAGAAGCTGGAAAAAATATAGAAAATAAAATAACATTTTCTAAATAAATACATTTTTTCAAATGCAACACTGCAACCAAAAACAAGTGTCTTCGTGCATGTAATAATATTTCGTAATTATTAGGCTAATTTATCAAAAAATAGTCAAAGATAATCGAGTGAATAGCTTTGATCTTGTAAATGTGATAATAGAAAAATTCTCATACATATGGCTGGAGGGGTAGGGGTGGGGATAGGTCCTAAAAGCTGGTCGATAAAAATTCAACTTTCTGTAATATTTCACATTTATTTGTCCAGATAGTATTCAGAATACATTTATCATGATTTAGGAAAGTCCTTATTCGATTATATGTGTTGAATGGAAATTCATACACTATACACTAGTAGTCTTAAAAAGTTTAAAATATTTGTGTTCCTTTAAATAATATCTTATAAAATATCTCCACTGCACACAGTTTAAACTTAAAGGAAGTATAGAGTTTTATTTAGCGACTAGTTTAATGAAAAAATGTTTATCAATCGCTCGGAAGTGATAACTATATGCGCCTATGGAGCGCCTCTGCGGCTTGGTACCTGGTGCCAGGGCACCGCTAGGATCACCTGTTCCGCTTTTTCTGCAGTTCTGTTAATATTATTTCATTCATTTTTCCTGTCAACCTGGAATATTAATTACTATCTAATTTAATTAGAATTAAACATATCTGGGATACCATCTATACTAATAAAAGAAATAGTATATATAAAGTACAACAGACTACTTTCATAATTTTTTCCCTTTTTTCTTCATTTTAATATTTTCATTATCAGAAATTGTTTAATTGCTAACTAGAGCTATTAATAATAGAAATCATCTTAATTGCTGTTGAAATAAAATTTTAGTTTTTATTCAAATCAAGTTTCATTAGTTTTGGCCCAAATCAAGTTCATTTTTTAGCAACTATGCGAAAATTTATTTTGAAAAAGAACCTTTTAACATTTATTTTAGCAGTTGACACGTTTCATATCATTAACCTAACTCATTAATAAATTTAAAAAAAAAACAATTGTTTAAAAAATATTAAAATTCAAGAAAAATTAAGTTGATTCATTTTTAATGATCACAGGTTTTTATTTTGTCCATACATTTTGTGAAAAAAAAAAAACAAACACACTACATTGAATCTTTCTTTCGTTTTTTTTTTTTTTAATTGGCGTTTTTCTTCCAAAACATACACAAACGAAGTCTCGATGCGAAACCGAACAAGGCATGTGATTTTTTTAACCAATAAACACATTTCGTCCAACCTAGGTCGAGAAACCCCGAGTTGGGTAACTTTTCATCCGAAGTAAACGGTGAATACGAGTTTTCAACTCCCGGTTGAAAATACCAACCTGGGGTTACTGAACCCGCGGTTTAACCCTCGGTCGAAGTTATTCATGAATACGAGCGTAAATAACTAAAAACAACTAACTTCAAAAACAACATACTTTAAAAACGGCAAACTTAAAATCATTCAAACTAAAAACCAGAAGAAATTGAATCAATGGAGACAGGCGGCATGCACTTGCGACATGCATCTGCGGGGTTAAAACCAGTTTTTATGTGCACAACGCTCCCCCAACAACCTGTCAAGATCAAATGGAAAAAACTAACAAATCGAATGAGCTGCCTACACCCATCGAAAACCAACAACTGAACGTGAAACCTCAAACAATCGTGCACGTAATCCCTGAACAGTCAAAGCCACAGTTACTCCTCTCTTCGCATCCACATTACCTGTAAATCTCTGCGATAAGTTTTACACTTTACGAAATTTCGCAGCAGACTCTTCAAAAATCTCTCAGGATAGCCATGGTGCAATGCCAGAATATATCATTTGTAAAGTTCTTCAATTTTTTCCCCAGTATTTGATGTCAATCTATCTATACGGTTTAACCCATTAGTAAAAATAGTTCTATATATTGAGATATGCACATTTGATCCAAAATTCAACATTTTTATAGTTTCAAAGTTGAAGCTTTTTCGTTTATCATATATATCTGTTTTTATCTGTTTTCTCATGGCTATCCTGAGAGATATTTGAAGAGTCTGCTGCAAAATTTCGTAAAGTGTAAAACTTATCGCAGAGATTTAGAGGTAATGTGGATGCGAAGAGAGGAGTAACTGTGGCTTTGATTGTTCAGGGATTGCGTGCACGATTGTTTGAGGTTTCACATTCAGTTGTTGGTTTTCGATGGGTCTAGGCAGCTCATTCGATTTGTTAGTTTTTTCCATTTGGTCTTGACAGGTTGTTGGGGGGAGCGTTGTGCACATAAAAACTGGTTTTAACCCCGCAGATGCATGTCGCAAGTGCATGCCGCCTGTCTCCATTGATTCAATTTCTTCTGGTTTTAGTTTGAATGACTTTAAAGTTTGCCGTTTTTAAAGTATGTTGTTTTTGAAGTTAGTTGTTTTTAGTTATTTAGTTGTTGTCATTTGATTTAGTTTATTTATCGTTGGATCAGTTCCGTGGTTTCGAATTTTTGGTTTGAATATTTAGATATTTTTGATCTGTGAAGTAAGATGGCGAGTCTACTGCTTTTTTGGGTCATGTTAAGTATATATTTTGGCGACAGTTATGAGTTGGTTGTATATATATATATACATATGTTAAATGTATGTTTTCTCTACATAAGTTCAATCCAAGGCACTGCTACTTCTACTTTCAGCTACCCTAATAATTATAGACTCTCGCATTTCAAACGAATAGGCATATTTGTGTGAATGGAACAGCATTTAATAATAAAAATATTCCCTGACGATGGCCGCGGGAACTGCATGCAAAGTACTAAGAAATTTTAAATAAAATGTATATTTTTAACTTGCAATATCTATATTATTATTTTTGTCGCCTTTTAAATAAAATAGCAAGCTTTTTAAAATTCATATTGTGTATTCTGAGATTTAATCAAGGTGGAATAATGCATTTCGTCTTATGATTTTATTTATAAAAATATAACGTTAAAAACCGTCTCTTATCTCGAATTTTCAAATGTAATAATAATAATTACGAAAAATTTGTTGCAGCTGTTAAAAGCTTAAGATAAAAATGTTATTCTGGATTTACCTGTATATCAAAACTCTGAAAATTTTTATAAAGTGATTTTACATCAGCTAGTTTTCAACATTAATATATTTCTGTAAAATGGTATGTTAAAATAGGAGACATTTATTTGCAAATTTATCATTGAGCATTTAATGCGTGCGTGTAATTATAATAAAATAATGAGGCTTTATTCTATACGTAACATGAGAACAATGTTTAGATTCACAAGAAAGAAAAAAAAATCTGTTATTTGCGAGTATATTTTCCCAATTTTTATAGATTTTTTTTTTCGAATAAAATGGATTTTGCGAATAAATTAAAAAGTATAAAGTGCGTATTTAACAATATCCTTTCAAGATAAGTGTCAAAAATCTAATTAAATTGTAATTTTCACTAACGTTCTGAAAGGGATTCACTTTAATGTATTTTGCCAGTAAAATTTTCGAATCAAAATAACTTTCATTGAAATTAATGTCTCTATGTCTATTTATCTATATATCTGTCTCATTATCTGTCTGTTTATCTATCTATCTATCTACTTACCTACGTATCTATGTATCAATATAAATACCTATCTGTCTATCTATCTATCCATCCATATGTATATTTATAACTATCAATCCATCTATAAGTCTATCAGTCTATCTTTCTACCTATCTATCGATCTATCATCCTATCTATTTATCTATCTCTCTCCCCGTATGTCTACCTAAATGTTTGTCTATCTCTACATTTCTATATCTACCTATCTATCTGTCTGTCTGCATGTATATCTACCTAAATATCCGTCTATCTATATGTTTTTCGATCTTTACATCTGTATATCCATCTACCTTTCTGTCTATCTGTTCATCTATTTATCCATATTATGGAAGTGTGGTAATTACACATGTAAACATAAATGCAGTTTTTATTTCAATATCTATCCTGAAAAGAAAGTCGTATATATATTCTTCTATACTAATAAAGTTTTACTCTGTCTGTATGGCTGTGTGCCCGCGATGGTTAACAAATTAAAGCACGTACAAGGCTGAAAATTTGTGAGAGATTAGTCCAAGGCCTCTCCTGGTGCACCTGAGACTCAGAATTTTAAATTTCTAATAATTAGCTGAGTTATTAATAAAAAATAACAAAGAACTCTAATTAAAAACTCAGCTCTGTCCTTTCAAGAGAGAAAAAGCTGGCGTATGCGTAGTAATCCATTTACGCGTTCGAAGGAAGCGAAGAACCGACTTTTAGATTTTATTTGTCTTTTTTTAATAGTTTTGTTTTAAGTTAAAATGACCTAACGGCTCGTCACAGTTAAAATTGAAATACATATTCCGAAAGGTCTTACGCTTATGTGTCAAATGCCGCAATAAATTAAATATATATACATTGCATATATATATATTGCATTTTGAAAAAAAAATTCAAAACGGGTCGTTTTTCCGAAAAACGTTTCCCTCTTATGGTAAGCCCCTCCAGGACACAATTTTAGAACCAAAAATATGCTCTAAAAGGTAAAACCTACTTCTAATCAATGGTGTAATTGGTTTGAAAAAATAAGGATTTTAACCCTTTCAAATACACCGTCGAACTCAGGTCACTTTGCGTCTCACGGAGACGATATCTTTTCTACGCTAAAAGTAACTAAATATCCGTATTTCAACAACATCTTTTTAGAGCATCCCAATAGACCAGATTCATTTCAACTGCCATAATTTCGAAATGTTCCGACTGGTAGAAGTATATTTTACAAAATAAAATGTGTGAAAACGTCGACGAAAAAGAAAATACCAAACAATATATACCTTCAATTCAATATTTTTTAGGGATGTTTTCATTTTAAAATATAAATTCAGACAAAATGGAGTTAAATATATAAAATCATTCAAATTTTAGATTCATTTAAGGTTATTATCAAGTGCCCAGGCAACACCGGACGGATCAGCTAGTACAAAATATAATAATAGCTGAAACAAATAAACAAGCAGAAAAAAAGCTTTAAAAATTGACAAGTACTTATTATTTTTGAAAAACCTAACAATTAATTGATTTAATCTACGGTAGAAGCACCTTTTGAATTCTAGCTTCTTTGTCTATAACGAAGCAGTTTTCATTTATTACTATAATTATTGAGCCCGCATAAAGTTGGCATTCATGTCATGATGGATTCATAAGATAGGATATTCAGTTTTAATTGAATTGTTTACATGCAATTCCAGTGTTAAATTGGGAAAACTACATTCAGTGCAAACTTCGTAAAATAAATAGTCGTACTCATCTTAGAGAATATAATTAATCTGTCATTTCCATTAAGATTGTAATATTAGGTCCCTTTGAAGTATCCTTTTCTTTGAAACAAATTAATCTACTAAGCGCAGATGATTTCGTTCGAGTAAATAGATTCCAACAAAATACGTAGAAGTGAACGAGAAAGTGATTTTCCAATATAATGGCAGTTAATTAAATTCAGCAACTGTCATGGATTAAACTTGAAAGCAAAGTGCGATGCAAAATAAAAATTCTTTTATTGAATATATTCGATAATTTTTGTTGGATAATATGAGATTCCTAACATTTAATGATTCGTGTGCCAGAATTCTTTAATCAAGATTTTCTATTGCGAAAATGGTTGAACTGGAATAATAAAGCTATTTTACATGAAATTTGTGAATTGAAGCATTTTATGGTGGACATTAAATTAACCGTAATTAGCATTACGGTATTATGCGAAATACTGAAAGATGAGCTATTATATTTGAAGATTCACAAATAAATTTATTTATATCAGTGTTTAATATAATTGCAAGGCATCTTTTTCTTTCTATTTATCATTCGTTTTTAAAGATTGGATTTATCGCTATTTGCTTTTGTTCAACTTCGAGTTTTATAATTTCATTGAAACCAAAGAAAAAATTAGTTCTTCAGTTATAGTTAAATAATTAATTGGTCTTACAGACAAAATTGTCCGAGTTCTTTGAAATCCATATTCTACATTTGGAAAAAGGTTTTCAATAAAAGTGAGTACCTTGATTAGTGCGAAATTCAATACGTAAATACAATGCCAAAGGGAAGTGCAATGTGGTTGCACAATAAAAGCGGCCTGGCAGATAACCAAAAGTTTCTTTAAATATAGAGATTTTAATGTAATTTTTAAAAATTTGTTGGTTTATTAATGGATTCATAATTGTTGCTTCAAAATGATACGAGTATAAACTTAAGCGCTACATTATTGTGAATTTAAAACCGAGCAAAAAACCATTGCCGGCTTTTTTAAAAAAACATGCTTTCATTAATTTTTTTTTATTAATAAATTAAATTTTTGATAAAAATAAATATCACAGTCTGATTTCGCATTACATTTCATATAGGAATCATGTGCTATATTTCATTATCACTATAATGCCAGAAGTTACACACAATTGAATTTACGGAATCCTAAATCTCACTAGTGCTGAGAGCTCCTGTTAACATATTTTTTCAGTGCATTTCCTGTTATACACTGACCAGATAAAAAGATATGACAACTTCTGTGTGGCGAAATAAATGCCCGTTTCTGAAATATCATTATGTGGGATAAATTAGAAAAACGTGTAAAAGATGCTAGGGATGGGAAACTATATTTTTAACATATCACTGTAGGAATAGTGGGAAAGTTTGGGATTTTAATGTTTTCGATAAAAGTCAGTTTGTAGTAGTTCGGAAGTTCAGAAGATAACAACTGAAGAGGCTTAGTTGAGAACGCACAAAGTAAGAAAGCACTTTCTAGCGAAAAATTGAAATTGACTAACCAACGTTTGAATGTAAGCATAGAATAAACTTTGTGCGAATTTTAATAAAAAGCTAAAATCTCAAACAACGATTTTTACGCACAAATAACGTACAAAGCGATAAAAATACTCATACGATCGTTTCAAGGATACTTCGATCCCCTTCCTCAATGAGAAAAAAAAATTAAATGGGTTCAAAGAATTCCCCGGCTATAGCCCCGGGAACTGGCTTATGGATTGATTGAAAACGCTGCGTTTTCAATCAATCCATAAACCAGTTCCCGGCGCTATAGCCGGGAGGTTCTTTGAATCCATTAAATTTTTTTTTCCTCACTGAGGAAGAGGATCGAAGTATCCTTGAAACGATCGTATGAGTATTTTTATCGTTTTGTACAACGTTTGAATATTTAGTATAATGTATTTCCGGACTCTTATTCATTACTTTAAGTTTCTATTCAAAAATGAGAGGAAAAAGGTTTACCTATCTCAAGTGAATTACAATCAATTCAGTATTATGTGACTAGTTCTAATGTTCAGCAGAAATATTCTCAATAAATTTAATAGCATTTAAATTAAAAATGAAGTTAAAAATTGCAAGAAATTTTTGCTTAATATCTACCGTTAATATTAGCAGATATGTTTCGAGAATATTAGTACATATGGCTTAGTGTGGATCAAGATTTTTTCTCTACTGTGCCACTCGATACAAATATTTCTCTAAGTATGCGGCCATAGAAAGCTGAAAGTTTGGATACCCCTGCATTAGACTAAATCCCTGCGTTGAGTGCAGAAGAAATGCGCGATGTACAAGTATAATGTATAGGGATTACAATCCCGAGACTAATTTCCGATCCCGGGATTTCGGGATTGCTTAGATTCAATCCCGGGATAATCCCGGAATTAGGAAAATTAGAATTTCTGTAATACCATCAATTTTTACAATAGCTAAATATCATAATACTATAGAAAAGATAAAGCAAAATTACAGCCTAATTTACATATGAAAATATACCAAATTAAAAAAATTAACTTCAATTAATTATCAAAACTTATAGGATAAATTAGAACAATTGAAAATTAAAAGAAATACGCTGTTGATGTTTAAAAATGCAACAAAAAACATGAAATGTCTATGCTTCATCTTTTAGATAATTTCTTTTATTTCCTGTTAAACAAGTTTTTGAATAGTTTAATATTTATAATATTAAAAACTAATTAATATCACGAATTAAATTATGAATTATTCTCATACCCACGTAATTAAAGTTTATAATTCTAGGATATTGCAAATGCAAGGTTTTCCCTAACATGAAGATTTTTTTCTTGAAATAAAAGAACTTAGCACACACACACATAGAATAAAATAATACATAGATGTATAGTTTAAATTTCTAAATAGCAATAGCTGTTAAAATTCGAAAATGTTGCATAATATAAAAAATTATTACGTACCTCGTGAAAGAAAAAAAAAAAAAGATTATTTTGAATAGTTTACTGTTTCCTAACTAATCGGTATTCCTTTGAAAATATGTTCTAAGAAATATGAGGGCATCTAAAGTTTCATCTCCAAGTCCCAGTTGTAACATTGTCTATTTTTAGAGAAATGTCATATTCGTTTAAGCACTCTGTTAGCATTTCAATGCACTGTTTTGCTGTAAAAGATCCATATATGCGCATAAGGCCTAAATTCCTGAATTTGCTCAAATTTAAATTTCTTGAATGGGCATTAATATTCATAAATCGCTTTTTTGCAGTAAATGTCCATTCGTCAAAAGTCAAACTAAATTTTTTTCCAGAATTTTTAAAAGTTTGTATTTCACTTGTAATTAACTCTTTTATTATAGTTCACTACACGATTTCGAATTGATATTGCAGATTTTGGCAAATCATTATAGCCTTTAGCTATCAGTAAATTTCTTAAATCAGTCGAAGTTAAATAAAAAACAGTCTTTAGCTGTCATTCGCAATAAAATTAAATCCAGTGATTCCTTATCACTACTAAAATAATCTTCTATTTTCCGCTTTTTAGAAAGCAATGCATGTTCTATGCAATCTTGACGTGTGGAAGGAAGAGATGATGTATTATATTCTTTCTAAACTTTAGTACCATGTTTCGTCGATAAATGTGCATGCAACCCTTAGTCGATGCACCTAACGTTTTAAGCACTTGGCTACATCTTTTACGTTTAGCGATTTTTTCACCTTTTGACCTTAAATAGCAGTGCCATACTGAAGATGTATCATTATCTTTCCTATGAGCTACAAAATCCTTTTCATTAGACATCTTTAAAGCAAAATAGGTATAAACGTCCGAAAAGCAAAGAAGTTAGCACATAATAATGACTATGAAACTCAAATGCGACGCTTATCAGTAAACTCTAATTCGAAATTTTGTGATTGCCAGTTGCTGAAACGACCGGCTTTCTAAACGCGGCGAAATCGAAATAAACAAATGATTTCATTGTTCCCGAATAATAGCCGAGTGGGTTACATCTGTTTGCAAGTCAAAAGGTTTTCATGTTAAACGATTTAATAGCTTTGAAATATGTAAAAAATACTTGAAATATGTATATTTTCTCAAGGATATATAAATTTCATAAAAATTAATTCTTTTTCTTTCCAAAAGAGAAAGTCTATAAATATATTTTTTTTTATTTCAGCTGAATATTGTTCCATTTTAAAAAAAGGACAATCCCGAAAATCCCGGGATTTGGCAGACAAGATCCCGGGATTTTCGGGATTAAAAATGATGCGGGATCCCGGGATCTCGGGATACGGGATCCCGGGATTGTAATCCCTAACTGTGAATCAACGAGAACTATAATCCACAAGGTGGCCATAATTAAAGTGCCTGCACTCAACGTGTTTTGTAACGCGATCCAATTCCGAGAATCGAATCAAATTTTGTAGGATGATTAAACAAGACGGGCGACGAAGAATTCCGCAAAAAATAGTTCCAAATGTGACTGCTATGGGTATATGTGGCGCTGCTTTTTTTCGCGGAATCCTTCGTAACCTGTCTTGCTTAATTATGCTACAGAATTTTATTCCATTATCGAAGTTAGATCGCACTCCATGGCTTCCACAAGTTCCCATAATTAACTGACAATATTTAGAGAGTATTCTGTTCTTAAACATGACGATGAACGAAGAATTCGTGACAAACAACGTCGACACATATCCCCTAGCGTTGACTTTTGGAACTATTTTTTTATTTCGCGGAACCCTTCGTTTTCCGTCTTGTTTAATCATCCTACAAAACTTGAATCCCATTTTCGCAATTAGATGTTGCTGCAGAACACGGTTAGTAAGCTGAGTAGTATCAGTTCAGTTATGACCATCTTGTACATAAAATGTTTTCTCTGCAGTTGCACAAATGCACAGAACTGTAGGAAAGTTGGTTGGGATCAGTTATATATAGCCAGAGAAGAGATTCAGTAAGACAGGATGGACATACCTCACGTATCTCGAGACATATGAATTGTAATAATCGCTACACGACTCCAGCATGATATCTTGAAGGGTTCATCATAGGAGAGAAATTCATTCCGTAATTTCATGTTCAAAAGTGACCGGCAGCACGACAATCGAGCAACCATTCAGCCGGTCGTCTAGAATCCAAGTATGCCACTAAAAGCCATCCGACAAAATAAAATAAATTAAAAATTGATAACACCCCCCAAAATATTTCATGTGCATGCTTTAGATATATATATATATATATGATTTTATATGTATATTAAAATATAAGAAAATAATCTTTTTAATGTCTTTCTTCTAAGTGTTTACGGTATTTTTATTTACAGTTCGACGAAACAAGATTAGAAGAAGCATTGAGCATACCAGAAATTGAACAGCTGGAAGTGGAAGAAGAAACAGGACGTAGGTATTTTTATTAAATAGTCATGGTATCGCTCATTTTAAGGAGAAACGTAATTTTTTATGAGCTTTTTCTGATGATTCCGCAACAAACGTAATGTACTAGTCACAACTCCATCTAGCTTAATTTTGGAGAATTATAAAATATCATACAAAATATAAACCGTAAAATGTGTAAATGTAAAATGTCTCAAAGAGCTGAAATTTAGCAAATATTTTGCGAATTATACAGAGATGTCTACAAAATTGGAGATTATATAGATGAATTTGTTATATTTATGATTTCGAGAAATAATCTTAGTGAGAAATTCTTTTAATATCATCTCAGTTACAACGGAAAAGTTCTTTATTTCGCATTCTAATACGAATAGAAATTAGATTTATGAAACTTTCAGATAAGGGTTTGGTGTTTATTATTATCACCAAGTCACTGTAAAGTTTGGAAATTTGTCCCTATAGTATTGTTCTAACTGCAGACATGAAATGCTAACTTAAATTCCATTCCATAAAATAAATAGTAAGGTTATTCTAATTATTCTGCGTAATTCACCTAATTATACTTCAAAGACATTAGAATGCAAGCTTTTGTCCAAATGTTTCAACTACTGCACTCTACTAACTGCTAATGAGAAAAATACTGTGATAATCTTCCTTATTTTACGCTATAAGAAAATTGCAGCAAAGTAACAAGTCTATCGATCGTTTTTATAGAAAAAAGTGTACATAATAATAAAATAACTGTATTCTGACCATAATATGGACAATAATATGGCCAGAATACAGTTAAATTACGGTTGTATAACCGCTTTCTATAGAAACGGTCGATAGACTTGTTACTTTGCTGAACATTTTTTACAGTGTAGTTTTTAAATATATTGGATTTTACATATTTAATAAATTATTTACTGACAAAATCCATATGAAATTCTTGTAAATAATAAAGTATGTATGCTCGGATACATGGTTGATATGCATGTAAACATTTGATGACTTGTTTGGCAGAAAATACATTTCACTGGGATCTACTTAGAAGTGTAATAAGTTTCTCGAGTTTGAAAGAGTGAAATTTTACCTAGATCTCCACCTACATATGAGGAATTAAATTGCGTAATAAAATTGGAGATTTTATAGAAGTAAAAAAACAAACTAATATTACTCCTTAGTGTCGTAAGTATTTTTTACGCAATTTAATTTTATTTCATTATTTTTGTATTGTATATATTCTCGTTTAATTCAATGAAAAGCTATTTGAGAATGAAACAAATAGCTTAATACTTGAATATAACATAAAAGTTGGTATAAAGTACATTTAATTTAGCATTTATACGAATGATATTCTGAGACATAAAGGCATTAAATTACATGAAATAGGAATATGTTTTATCTCAAAACATTCAGTTGAAATTGAATGCATTTATCTGCTTGACATTTGCAATATTTCTAAAATTATACCAATCTAAAGAAATATTCAGATATACAGAAAAAAGAACCTGGAGGAATTTCCTGTTTTGATCCCATTGAATGAGTTATTTACAGTGTTGACTGCAATATATTTCTAAATAGTATAAAGTTACATAAAAGAAAAAGATGATTTACTGACTTTGAAAGGGTATATCAGTTTCACTGACACTTTTACCTATATTTTTCAAAATTCTTGAGCATTGTACTATTGATGCTTTTTAATGTACTATTGATGCCACACGAGATTTTCCAATTCATAGCTTTATGAACATTTATTTTAGTTTATGAAAAGAGAAGATGTAAATTTTATTGAGTTAATCTTTTCCTTTTTTAGGTAGATTTCGTTAGGCCTATTGTAATAACTTCGTTTATCTATCTATCTTTCTTTCTATCTATATATACAGGGTGATCAATTTAAAACAGTGCCCGTTTGTTTTTTGTATTATACATATTTATAATATATGTAGCAAGGCTTTGAACATCATTACTTATTTAATATGTCTATATTTAATGTGCGGGTATCGTTTTTTTTTTACTTTCTAAATGCGAAAACTTAAATTTTGGAAAAACATCATTAGTAATTTTTAATCCGATTCTGTGTAAATGATTTGAGTAAATCGTCTGCTTCTTTCAAAGCTTTTATTCCCCTTCACACACATCAAACATAACAATGGAAGTGCTTAAGGAGTTATTTGATGACCGTTTAATTTCAATAGGCCTCTTGCCTCCAAGGTCACCAGACCTCACCCGTTAGATTTTTTTATGTGGGGTTGTCTCAAAGATAGGGTTTTCCACCTGCAAGCATGGATGAATTAAAACAAATCATAACTGAAGAAATCTCATCAATAACGCCAACAATGTTGCGAAGTGTGTCAAAAGACTTTGTTCGATGTGTTCATGTTTGCATTCAAAATGGTGGCGAACATTTTCAATATTTCCTGCAAGGAATGGTTATGTAAAGAAATGAATTAAGTTATGTTTTTCAAAAATGAAATTATCACACGATTAAGTAACATTGTGCGTATCCATTTCTGTTTTACCTCACAAATAAAGTTGTTACTGTCCAACAGTGATGGAAATTGTCTCCCACACTTAAACAAGGTTCAAACAATTATAATTTAGAGTTAGAATAGTTGCCACATCTGCAGATTTAAGGGTAATAAGAAAATCCAACAGTTACTCTTTTAAATTGATCACCCTGTATAATACAAATATGGTCATAGATATACATGGTGTCCCTGAGCGCATGGGCCAAACTTTAAGGGTTGACAGAGAACACATGAACTCAAGTTATGTGATGAGATACAATCACAGGAAAGATGCATAGAAGGAATGTTTCATCATCATCATTCAGACATCATTCAGAAGTGCCATGTTTACAATAAGTGTTCAAAATTTGCGTCAATCAACAGTAATACATGTCTGGCAGCATCCATGGAGCAATTGACGCTCAGATTCGAAGATGCCTAGTATTTCACGCACTCATGCAGCAGCAACGGATATTCAAGGGGCGAAAATGCCAAAAGAGTAAACTGGAGTCGCATAAACAAGACTCTACAAATGTTCCCAAAAGAAGTAATCTAGTGTCGATAAATCGGGTGATCGGTGTGGCCAAGTGATTGGTCCAGCACGCCAAGGCAGGCAGTTGTTATCGTATTTTTCTAGAGAAGGTTTTACCAAAACAACTTTAATACGTTCAGATTGCCATTCATAGGTGACTGTAGTTTCAGCACGATGGTGTGCCAGCCGATTTCAGCACTGTTGTGCGAAATTACCTGGACGCCACTTTCATGACGCGATGGATTGGGGTGCTCGTTTATGCGACTCCAGGTGGATCTCGTCGCTTGATATTTGTTTCTGCTGCACGTGTTCGTCCTGGAGTCTTTGCATCTGTACACAAATCGCTCTATTGAAGCTGCCAGGCATATATAACTGTTAAAATGCAGAAAACCAATATTTTAAAATGCATAAATAACACAGAGAAAAGTAGCAAACAGCTATTTTGAATCCACAAGCGAGATTCTTCTTCAGTAACGACAGGGAGCAGAACACAGCGTGCTACGAAAAGCAAAAATGGGCCAAAGTCCTGGGGACTAAGCCCAGTTTTGCTTTTTCTAGCACGCTGTACCCTGCTCTCTGTCGCGCTGAAGAAGAATCTCGCTTGTAAATTCGAAACAGCTGTTTGATTATTTATGCATTTTTAAACGTTCGTTTTCTGCATTTTAATATTCTTGCAAAAAGGCTTTATTTGCTATTTTTTGTATCCTGTTGGTTGACGCAATTTTCAACATGTATCGCAAACATGGTACTTGTTAATCACGCTGTCAATAAGCATTCCTTTCATGCCTCTTTCTGGTGTTTATGCTTCAATGCGATTTTTGCGCCCATACATTCCTATACAATAAATGATTGTTACAGTGTCCTCTATCAACCCTTACAGTTTGGCCCATAAGTTAACTTTCCCATCATAGAAAATATAGAATAACCTTTTCGGGGTTAGCCAAGATTCTGGAAAGCGTTCTTTATCTTTTGGAACCTCATCAACTAATATATATTCGAGATTTAAAGAAGCATTTATAAAAACAAAGTTTCTTTTGCTGCCACTGATTTTTGGAAAATTTTCTGAGTAAGCGTATTAATCCATTTTCTCAAACTGGAATATTGGTTTTTAGGATGCTATTAATTATTAGTTAAACATTTTCAGCTGCGTAATTAAATTTATACATGGAAGGAGTAACAAAATAATATTAAAGTTAATGTTAAAATTAATTTATCTTTTTGTCTGTAACACATGTTTGTTGAACATAAAAATTTTTACTTAAGAATTGATAGCATTTGAAACACCTAAATGGTAGGTTATATTGTTTAAAAATATTAAACATAAAAAAAAATTAAGCGTTTTCAAAATTTTTAAAAAAATTATAATTTTTTCAAAATTGAACCATGATATTACTTTTTTTTTTTTTACTGAATCCAATGCGATATAAATGTCTGCAAAAAACAAAAACTACCTTTTTAGCCAGATTGCATAATTTCTTTTAAGATTTTATATATGATTATCTAACACATTTAAAGGTTTTAAAAATAGTAAAATAATTTATCCATGAATATTTTATTCTCAACCCATTACCCAAAAATCAAACGAAATCAAACGAGAGCATATGCAACGAACTATCCTCCTTTGCGATACCTAGAATTTGGCGCGAGATGCTCCATAAATTTAAAAATAAGGTAAAATAAATAAATCACGTTTACATATTATCATTTTCATTAAAGCACCTGCTTTCGTAATACCTGATATCTGGTTGCGTTTTTTTTTTAATCAAGTGCATATTTCAAATATTGTTGCTGAAATAGTTTGATTATCTTTACTTAAGACCTCGTTATTATGAGCACGAAGCTAGTCGATCTGTTTATTAGATTTTATAATCCTTTATCACTACAATCACTTTTAGCATATGTACTTTTATTTTTATTATATTTTTGTTGTGGAAATAATTTTGTCTAACAAATTCATTCTATGTTATGAAAAAAGATACAAAACAGGTATAATTAATATTTTTAATGGACATCGATTTCTCTTAAATTTTCTTTGCGAAGAATAATTACATCGCCTTTAGGCCCAATGAATTACAATGTCACGGTTGAATATTTTACAAATTCATGATTTAAACTACTTAAGTTTATAGTTCAACTGGACCACCAAATGTAGGTACAAGGTTTCTATATCCTTTGACAGTAACATTTGATAAAGTTTTCGAAACTTTGGGAATCTTTTAAATTAATTTTGAAACACAACATTATATTTCTAACGTAACAAGATTAAATTTCAGTGTATCGAATCAATTGGCTTTTAATCATTAACTTTATTTATTGAAATTCAATAAACGAAATGGAAATTACCGACTTCCATAATTTCTTAAATTATACGACTTGTATAAAAATTGTTCTTTTATGGTTTTCTATCTTACTAATTTTTTAATTGTTATTTCTTTATTAATATTTTAGAATGCATATATGTGAAATCAGAAGAAGGAATCTTTTCTTTTATTTCACCCGGAACTGGAGATCAAGTGTGCGGCTTGTACATAGTTGCTGAGCCAGATAAATTTGTAGAATTTGAATTTCAGTCTTTTGATATATCATGTAGTAAAGGAGGACTTTTAAGTGTGAGTGAATTTCTCCTGGTATATTTTAACATAGTTTAAATAACACTGTATGGAATAAAATGTAAATATTCATTTCTTATTTACTAGGTTAAAATAAGAATCTCCAAAAGCAATTTGTATTGTAAATCCCCACTAAAAAAAATCTGTAGAAATCTGTAGGCAATTGGCCCAAAAATCTGTAGGTAATTGGCCTATTTCTGCAGATATTTTTAAGAATATCTTTAAAAAATTCTGCAGATATTTAAAAAGTAAATCTAAATCAGCAAAATTTCTTCAGATTTATGTAGAATTTCTGGAGAAAGTGGAGATTTCTTCAGATAATCTTAAGATTATTTTTAGTGAGGAAGGAACTGAAATAGCCAATAATTATTCTGTTAAAATCATCGTAAATCGTAATGACATATCAAAGGCAACATTTTTTCCCCTTTCTTGAAGCAAAGGTTAGAACACTCTTACTGACACTTCATTTTATTGAGGGCCAGAAATCAACATTCGATTAAATTTTTTTTATATTTTTTAGCTATTGTTTCATTTGAATGGTTAAACTTAAAAAAATGCCTTAAAAAGTATTCATAACTATTTAAAAATTATTTAACTATGCAATCTTCATAAATGTATAAACATATCTAATACTCTAAAAAAGAAAGACTTTCGAATTTGTAACAATAAGCAAAGAAGTTCATTTGTGTTCAGAAGAGACCGCTGCATGCAGAACTGCAAAATTTTGTAGGAAGGTACCTCTATACATGTAGCTATGCACCTCAAAGCCAGATTTGGGGGTTTTCGATTAGATTTTTTAAAGCGATTTTTTACGCGTGTTTATAAAGGTTTTTTTTTTAATAAGTTTTAGCACTATTTTTTTACATTATTGAATCCGATTTTAATATTCTAGCCCAATGTAATATACTTTGTCCTCTTTTAAATAAAATTTATTAGGAATTCATACCGCAATGTTTTAATTTTTTTAATGCGATTATTAAGTGTTTTTTTTTCCGTTGCGTGGCCATTTTTGACACTGATAAAAAAAAAATCAGGTTTAAACTTTCAGCCTCACACAGAAATTTTGGCCCTCCTCGATTTTTGAATTTTCAGCGGTTTTTTTTTAATTACTTTTTAAAATGATTTTAAAAGCAATTTTTAGCATGTTTTCCTGTTCCGCGGCAATTCTTCGAATTTCCTAAAGGAATTCGGTATCAAACTTTTAACACACTTTAGTTAATTCTTTTTTCAGCGATTTTTAATGCAATTTAAATGATATTTTCTACGTTTTTTCTCGTTCCACGGTGACTTTTTGATATTCGTACATGAAAACTATTTCAAACTTTGACCTAATATTTTATATTTTGTCCTTTGCGAGTTTTGAAATTTTAGCGATTTCTAATGTTATTTTCACTTTTTCCAATGTGATTTTCAGAGTTTCTATGCGTTCCGTGTCAAATATTTTGATATTCGTTAAAGGAATTAGGTTTTAAACTTTTAGCATGTTTTTTATATATAGTACATATAGTAAATTTTGTCTTCTCCAATGTATGATTTTTTAGCAATTTTTAATGCGATTTTAAGCGATTTTTCACGTTCCACTCTGACTTTTTACATTCGTAAAAAGAATAAAGTTTCAAATTTTTTGCTTAATATTGTAAATTTTGCCCTACACGATTATTGAAGTTTTGCGATTTTTAAAGTTATTTTTAATGCGTTTTTTAGCATTCTTTTGCATTCCTCGACTTTTTTTGGCTTTTGTAAAAAAAATCGTGTTTAAACATTTAGCATAGTAAAGCACATTTTGTGTTCCGCGATTATTGATGAGCGATATGATTAGCGGTCTTTAATGAGATTTTTAATGTCTTTTCACGTTCTGCACCGATTTTTCCTCATTTGTGAAAGAATTCCAGTTACAGTGTTTTAGCCCACTGTACTAAATTTTCTCATCTGCGATTTTTTATGCGATTTTTTTTGCGTTTCGCGACGATTTTTCCATATTAGTAAAAAGGAAATCTGGTTTTTAATTTTTAGCCCAACATAGCAAATTTTGTACTCTTTTTAATAATGTTTATAGTGAAATTTTTATAAAGTTTCTTCATTTTAAATATAGTTAATAACCGTGCTTTAAAAATTTATTAGAATTTTTCTTTTTCAGACTAAAATGGGGAAAACTTGTTTTCAATAATAACAATAATAATAATAATAATAAATAATAATAATAATAATAATAATAATAATAATAATAATAAAACAGTATTACGTATTATAGATGCAGTGTCTCAATTACCACATAATTCTTTAAATAAGTCAGAAGTAATTTATTTTATTTTTTTTATTTATTTTATTTTTTTTAATATCATGATGACCTGTAAAATATAGATATACACTTCTTTCTAATTTTGCAACAAATAATCAAAAAAAAAAAAAATGTCGCAGGCAGTATATTGGAAATTTTATGTACTATAATATATATATATTACATTAATATATATATATATATATATTTTGGGAACAACCTCTATTTTGAAATTTGCACACATTGATGGATTTTTAATACCACCATCTCATCTTTCTGGGTAAAGTTTTTAGATTATTTCTTATCTGAATAATCTTAAGTAAATTTAACCAGTTAAAGTAAAATTGTCATTTTAACCAAAATAAAGAAATGAATGAGATTCTTTGTAAGAGCGAGGAAGGGGGGGGGGTCGCAGTTTCAACCACTTTACTGCTATTATTGTCATTTATAAATGAATCTACATGGAGAGATAAAAAAATAGGCCAAACTATTATATTATTTCTATTCAAAACTCTGTTATTTAAAATATTCTTGTTTATATTTCCTGTAATTATTACGACCATTAAAGTAAGTAATGAATCAATTATTTCTATGCCTCATGGTTTATTCTTATTGAATTTATATATTCCTTTCTTTTGTTTTAAGTTAATTCACTGATTTTTATTATTAAATGCTAAAAAATAGTAAATAGACTTTGTAGTCTGTAACACAAAATAAGTTTAGATATCGCATTAATCGTTTCTATAGAAAAGCTATTTTTCCATTTTCTTAGTATTAAAAACTATTTATTAAAATCTCAAAGTGTAAGTAAATTTTATCAGTAAATTTTTATTATTAAGGTAGTTCTCAAAATTAAAAATATTTTTCCTATTCAACAACACAAAACTTTCGGACATATTTTCTGACTCATTTTTAAACAAAAAACATGATAGCTGCAGACATGACTTTTAAAGTTATTTATAGTCGCATAGTTTTTCCGCTTTCCGACAAATTAATACATCTTACGTTATAAGCGATTGTTGTCTCAGGAGGTAGTTATTTCCCTTTCCCGTGCTGTTGCGTCAGGAGATTCGTTTCAAAACGCCAACTTTGACAGCATTTATATATATATATATATTCATTCTACCTTTACGAAAAACGGGTAAAACAGTTCTATTACATATTTTATTAATGTGAGCACCTGCGAATTTGATACCATGACAAGCAAAGATATATTACAAATGTGTCAGAAAGTAGCCAGTTTGGATTTGAGAACAGTTTTAAGTAATTTATTGAAATTGAAGTTAACTCTTGAAATCATTTCGTATATCTAAAACTAACCATAGAGGGAGCATTAAATTTTGAATTCAAACTAATTACGAGATTTAGAGTTTTTGTAGAGTAACGAATTTGTGTCGTTACTTATTAAAAAGTTTAATTAGAAGATAGCCTCCTAAATAAGTTTTTTAAGTGACAATCGACAATAGCTATTACCTACAAGTTAGGATTACTTCAGACGTGTATCGCAAAGTACTTTGAACATGTTGTCATTACCTTCAAAAATAAAAATGAGTTATTAGTCGAAGTAAAGTGAAAATGATGAAAAATTATTATTTTTACACGGCTAAATAATTTTAGAAATTTATGTCTAAGCTGTTTGTGTTTTATTTATCTTCACAGGCTATCGACGGATGGGAACTAAATGGTCAGTTCTTTCCAAGTCCAGCAGACCATCCCCTTCCACCAGAAAACAGATTCATAGAATACTGTGGCAAAAATAAACCCAGAAAATTATTTAGGACTTCTCAAAACGTGGGATTACTAGAATTCAGAATACCTACAAAGGGACAAGGCTTTACCGTAGCGGTCAAATTTCATCACAATCCAAAGCGTAAGCTTTAATTTATTCATTTAAATCCCATGTCACGTATTTAGTATGTCAAGTTTTAATGTTCTCTTTCTGATGTTTGAACCCCAATAACTGATAAAATAGATGTAAATATTTGATGAATAGAGAATGTTGTGCGGTGTGTTTATGTTTACCCTTAGGTTTCCTTTTACATCGTTACTTCTGCTTGCATATGGTACTGCATTTCCGAAAGGGAAAGAGAATGGAATTGATTATCAAGCAAGCGTTTGTATTTTATGATTCTATTGTCGGTCGGTCTAGTTTGTAGGATTTAGATTAAAGTTAGAAAAGATTATGATAACAAAAGTTAAAGTTAAGTATTAAAATAACTTCAAACTCTTATTCAAATGAAATAGCTGGTTTCCGGCCTTAATTTAAACCCATTCAGTTCATGTACAATTTATAAATCTAATTCGTTGTTGTCGTTTTATTATTTACAGCAAATTCTGAAAACAAATGAGTCAAGTTGTGTGGTTTGTTTCAGTTTTCACTTTAATTCACCTAAAATTTAATCTGCAATTTCCTTTTAATAAAGCTTCATGTTGGTCACAAAATGGAAAGAACATTCGCAGTGAGATGTGTTTCCATTTTTAGGTGCGTTCGTAATTATATAAATACGTAGCAGCTATAGTCGTCGTTCAGTCCGTCTGTCCGTCCGTCCGCATATAACAGAGAAAAAACTACCCAACCGAATGGTCTGAAATTTTAAATATATGATTGTTGCAAAATTTTGTCGAGCCATTTAAAATTTTATGAAAATCGGATGTATAGTTGAATTACAGGGACAGTCAAAATCTTTCCGTTACATTACGGTCAATGGGAAAAATTATTGCAAGTGCATTTTAATGATGTTGTAGCCTTCCGAATGGTCTGAAATTTTAAATATATAATTGTTGCAAAATTTTGTCGAGCCATTTCAAATTTTATGAAAATCGGATGTATAGTTGAATTACAGGGACAGTCAAAAGTTTTTCGTTACATTACGGGGAATGAGGAAAAAAATTATTGCAAGTGCATTTTAATGATGTTACAGACTATGCACTTATGAAGTGCAAAACAATATACATTCAATACAATATGGGGTACAAAAAATAATTATAAAACTAGTTATAGTACGAACGCACCTCATTTGCCACGTTTGACGAACAATTTCCAACTTGTTCCTTTTATAATTATTCTCATCGCAATAGAGTGTTTGTTGAATTCACTTAAAACTTAATTGTGATTAATTAAAATTTAATTGGAATCGGGAATTTTAATAACTTAAAATTTAATTGGGGAAATGTTTATTAGATGAAACCGGGATACATACAGTTTACATTAATTTTCAAATAGAATTTTTCGCCTTGTTTAACCGCAGGAAAATATTTCAAATTCTGCGATTATTCGCTGCATTAATGGAATCTGCCGTCCTAACACAACTTTAAAATTGAAATTCATCACTGCAATTACTGCAAGTACTACAAAAATTAGGTGAAGTTTTGTACTTTAATTTCAGTTTTCACTTTTATTCACTTAAAATTTAATCTACAATTTATTTTTCATAAATCCTCATTCTGGTCGTAGAATGGAAACAACATTCACAGTGAGATGCGATTCACATTTTCCTTTTATAGTTGTTCTTAACGCAATAGAGTATTCTTCTAAAAAAATTTTAATAAATGAAAGTAGGATCCACAACTACCATAACTTTTAAATGGTCTCAGGACTCTTAAAGTTTTAAAATTTTCGAAATTTTAATTTTTTTAGATGTTAAACTCCTATTTTTTCTGACCATTTTTATGTAATTGTTTCCTTGAAATTCCCATTAGAACAGAAGTTATGGCTTTTAAAATTATATCGACCCAGTAGCTGAAGTGGCGGTTCCGAAGCTTTGAATTCATTTTTCTCCAAATGACGTTTTTGGGCATAATGCGCATGATATCTGAAAAACTTCTGAATATTTTTTTTATGAAATTTTCAAAACATATGTTTCATGTTAATCTGTATAAACTGAAGCTAAATTTTCCTCTTTATTGTAAAAGAAAAAGAAAAAAAAAAAAAATAGGTGGCGATACTGTTGTAATTTTCAAAATTTTGCATTAGTTAAATAGAACTTTCTATTAAAAATATAAAAATGCTTTAATTACAAATTTATTTAGATTCAGGATAATTATTATAGTCTGAAGTATGAGTAGGCACCAACATTTTTATTCTAGTTGCAAATTTTATTTTGTAATCCTGCGCATAATCTATTATACCTATTTTCTACTCGTCAAATGTCTGACAGTTTGCAGCCCCCTGTAAATGCTAATTCTGCATCTTGCAATTTTTTCAATACATGAAATGAAAGAATATACTTATATCTTTCATCCCAATTAAAATTGTGTCTTAAAATCAAATACATTTTAAGATATTGAATGTCGAAAATTGTCTGTTTTTCATTGTTTCTAATTTTAAGAGCCTCGAGACCCTTAAATAGAATTTCTGGCCTTATTTAACCACAAGAAAATGATCAAAATTCTAAGATTAATCGCTGAAGAAATTTTAATATGATGAAAGCAATATTGGGCAGAGATTTCTGATCTGAAATAAGGGCGCGATACTCCTTAGAAATTCAAAGGAATGTACACACCTTGATGAAACTATAACTGTGTGATTACAATAAACTTAAAAAAAATAATTTAAGTAAATCTTTATTTTACATTCCTCAGATTAAAAAAATTGCAATTTAGAAAGTTGGTAACATCTCTAATTATTAATATGGGGCTTGGTGCAATATAATAGAAATGTAAAAATATCAACATTAAAAGCACCAACTTTTTTTTACTTAAAATTTAAGCCTACCGGTTTTGGGTAGCATATAGCAGTAGCGGATGGGGACAGCTTAATGCAACAATGTTAAAAAAGCGCCTGTATAATCCAAGAAGGGAGAAGGAAATCTCGTAGGGATTTCTTCAAACCTGGTACGAAGCACAGGGGAAAATAATAATAATAATAAGCTTTTGCATTTTTACTGGCGCCACCTACCAAAAATATTTGAAAATAATATTAAAAACGAAATCTTTAGAACATAATCTTTCCAACTTGTAGTAAGGAATGTTTAAATAAGTAAACAATTATCTACAACTTTTACTTTTAAAATTTAAAAGCAGTTCATCTTTTATGTCATAATAATGTTATTTACTAATTAACTCATTTCATATAAATAAATTAAATTGATAGGGATGTGTATGTGGCGTTCTAACAGCTTTAAGAAAATTAGTTTCCAAGGGATACAATAAAATTATTATTTCTTATATTCTAAATCTTTTGACTTCACTGTCAGTCAAGGCTTTAAAAAACAGTAAATATGACTTAACTAACATACACTTCTATAATTAAAATATACATAATTTAATACGTGTTCCGTAAGTATAATTGTGCTATGAAACTATTATTATATATAATACATCAATGTGGCTTAATTTTTTTTTTCTTACTTTAGAAAGATTTGAAAGCTGTTACTATTTGTTTTCTCTTTGTTCCAAATTTAACATGTTTCTTTGTTTGAAAAAAAAAAAAAAAAAAAAATCCCAATTGAGATTTTTGTTCAATTTGAGAGTTGAATTTTGAATTGATTTTTGAGAATTTGCTCAATTTTTTTTTAATTATTACGTTGAACTAAACATATTTTAATTTTATGATTCTTTCAGTTCCTATTTTATACTAAATGTATAATGATAGCATCTCATAAACTTTTTAACATTAGAATATTAATCATTATAATGCATTCTCTTCAAGTATTAGCCTCTTAAACTATAATAAAAATATGAGAAAAATAAAATATAAAACACATGGAAAATTAAAGTACCAAGTACAAACGAACACCAACACAATCAAAACAACGTGCCAACGCCGGCTAGGGATTTTTTGAATTTTTCCCCCATATCATTATGCAGTCGAAGTTTTAACATTGTTGCATTAAGATGTCCCTATCCGCTACTGCATATAGCATGCCGTCCTCAGTGCTAAGGATGACGAAAATTTGCTCACATATCTAGGAGAAAGGAATCTTCATCTACTTTATAGGAGAGATGAATCCCCTTTAACTTGGAAACCCCATTTCTTCTGTATATGTGAGCAAATTTTCACCATCCTTAGCACTGAGGACGGTATTCTATATGCTACTGAAACTGGTATGTTTAAAATTTAAAATTATAGGTGTTTTTAATGTTGATATTTTTACATTTCTATTCTATGGTAAAATCTCTGTTTAGTCTAAAACAGAGAAGTATAAAGTAATTAAATGAAAGTATGATACATATGATGAAAAAGAATTTCGCAAAAGGATATAAGATAAAGCGCTTCTTACAGCAATTTCTATATCTTTTACATTTTAGATTTGTTATACACCCTTAAAGAATTAATCGAAGAAAGGTTGCATAACATTTTTAGAATATATACAGGCATTTTTTTGTCGTTATTAACAGTTGGAAAATGAAATAGCTTGAGTGTCTTTTCACCTATAAAGTAATTAAAATTTTAAAATGAAAGACTTTTATAGAAATATTTATTAAATAATCCAAATATAGATGTATGTATATATATAAGGGTCTCCCAAATGAAAGTGGCATTGCTATAATAACTCCGCCATTTGAAGAGAAAGATAACTGCGCATGCTGCCATAGAGGGCGCTGAGTGCTGGGAATGCATATCGCCAGATCCTACCAGATGCGTGTGTGATAGCGCGGGAGCAAATTAAAAGGCATCGTTCGCATCATGGATGCCTCCAAACGGTGTCAACGAGCGGTCGTGCAATTTTTAACAGCGGAAAATATGAGTGTTAGTGAAATTTATCGTCGAATGAAAAATGTGTATGGCAAGGAGTGTATGTCACACAGATCGGTATTCCAATAGTGTAGCGATTTTCTTAGTCGAAGAAGCAGTACCGACAACAGGTCACGATCTGGTCAAAGGCATATGGTCTTCTTCTACTACGAAAATCCCTACACTATCAGAATACCGATCTGCGTGACATGCACTCCGTGCCATACACATTTTTCATTCGATGATAGATTTCAATAGCACTCACATTTTCCGCTGTTAAAAATTGTACGACCGCGCGTTAACACCGTTTGGATGTACTCATGATGCGAACGATGACTTTTAACGTGCTCCCACGCTATCACACACGCATCTCGTGGGATATGATCGCATGCATTTCCAGCACTCTGCGCCATCTATAGGAGCATGTGCAATCATCTTTCTCTTCAAATGGCGGAGTTATTACAGCAGTGCCACTTTCATTTGGGTGACCTTTATATATATCCAAAATCAATAAGACAATCCAAATATAGATGTATAATTAACACTTTCTAAAAAAAATAATATTTTCTTTATAGATATGCTTGTCGCGTGCTGAACAATTTACAATGTATAACTGAACAATTTACCAATTGAATTGTTTAAAAAAATTTCGTAATTTTTTTTATTAAGTTACTTTTATGTCTTTCAGTCGCAACAAAAATAAAGGTACCCTTATTATTGAACGAAACCATTTTTTGCGATTATTAGAATTAAAAGAGATTCCTCAAAAGTCACCAAACAGTGACATTAAGGAGTCTTCGTGTAAAAAAAGGTTGTTATACTTATTGTATATATCAAAAGTTGTTGTATGTAAGCGTGTAAGTATCTACGTTATAACATTAATTATATCAAACTTTAAAATTGTCAATAATAATGCACGAATTTTACTTCATACTTATATTAATTCTTCGACCAATATTATCATCGGATACTTTTTATAACAAATTATTTAGAAATTACTCATGTATAAAATTTGGAATTTCTAATATTAAATTCATAGTTAATCTTTGCAAAACAGATTACAATGAGGCTAGTTATTTAAGCATAACTCAACACCCTACTTTACGAAATTAGCCATATTTTCGTATTTCATATTTGAAGCTTTTATAAATCGATTTCTGTTTTAAAAAATTCGTAGTTTACAATACATATTATTTACAGCGCATATTTTTTCGAATATGAATGTCAAAACATGTAATATATGTAATTAACATTCGGAAAAATTATAAACTTTAACCAACGAATTTTTTAACAGAAATCAATTTGTAGAAGGTTCAAATATGGAGATCCAAAATTAAGTTCATTCCGCAAAGTAGTTATTGAGTTATGTTTAAAAATTGTTCGCATTGCAATTTATTTTGAAATGATTAAAAATTAATTTAGCATTAACAGTTTTAAACTTCAAACTGCATAATTCCTCAAATATCTGACCGAATGGTTTTACATTTCGTATCCGAAGGTATAATTTACCGAAAAATTTAAATATGATATCAAAATTAGGTATTGTATTGAAAACTTTGTTATCAAAAGTTTGTTATTGTTTCTATATGTAGATAAACACTAAATAGTGTTGCCAGTGAGCTACTTTTTTCAAATTCAGATTTCTTGATTGGCACCACTTTTTTGAAATGGTAAAATCCCCGATGTCTTCGTCTTAATTAATATGTCATTAAATATGCGAATTTTACCATTTCAAAAAAGTGGTGCCAATCAAGAAACCTGAATTGAAAAAATGTAGCCCGCTTGCAATACTGCCCCTTGATAAAATTTAAGTATCGCATTAATTATTAGAGTTATTACTAATCAAATGATACCGGTCGCATGTTTATGAGTGACTTTTTATCACATTTTCATGATGTTTTGTGGCGTTATTATCTGGAGTATATTTTTCTTTTCAAAACTTTAGATAATTCATTAAATGTAGAGTTTGCAGCGTGAAATTAACTTGAATTTTAAAAATCATTTATCGGTTTTAACCACTTTGGTGCGTAAATGAAATCTACAAATACAGCAAAATTTCTACTTGTTGTTAATTGTACATTTTTTATGCATTTGAATTGATCCATTCTCAACTACACATCTGAAAATAAAAAAATATTCCTCTTTTTTTATTCTTTTTGTTACCGTTGTCCTGTTAATTATTTTTAACCCATTTATTCCTACCGTCCCATTTTTGGGACGCTTCGAATTTTAATAAATTTGTATAATATTTTCTTCTTTTTGACATGAAAAAAAGTATGAAATAATTACTTATAAATGTCTGTATCTGTTACCGAAAAATGACAGCATAAGATGGATATTTATTTGCTTGGGACTCAGGACTCTTAAAATTAGATTTTTTTCCAGATCATTTTCAACATTTAATATCTTAAAATGTATATGATTTAAAAACACAATTTTAATTGGGATGAAAGATATACGTTTGTTCTTTCATTTCATGTATTGAAAAAATTGCAAGATGCAGAATTAGTGTTTTATAGGGGGCTCCAAACTGTCAGACATTTTTCGAGCAGAAAATTGGTATAACAGCTTACGCGCAGGATTACAAAATAAAATTTGCAACTAGACTGAAATTTTTTGTGCCTAATTATAATTCAGATTGTAATAATTATTCTGACCCTAATAAAGTTTATATTTAAAGCATTTTTTATATTTTTAATGCAAATTTGTATTTAGCTAATTCAAAATTTTGAAAACTTCAGTAATATAATCGCCTAAAAATATTATTTTGAACAATGAAAATGAAATTTTAGGTTCAATTTATACAGACTAACATGAAACATATGTTTTGAAAATTCCATGAAAAAATATTCATAAGTTTTTGAAATATCCTGCGCGTTATGTCCAAAAACTTCATTTGGAGAAAAATGGCTTCAAAGTTTCGGAAATGAGGCATCAGCCATTGAGCGGGTATAGCCATAATTTCTGTTCTAATGAGAATATTAAGGAAATAATTATATTAAAATGTTCAGAAAAGACCGGAGTTTAACATCTATAAAAATAAAAATTTCGAAAATTTTGTGCCTTTAAGAGTCCTGAGACCCCTTAAATGAAGGCTTTTTTTGGAGCTTATAGATTTTTCATTTTTTGACGAAGGCAAAATGTAAAAAGTAAGTGTTTTTTTTGTGTGTGTGTGTGTCAAAAATCCAAATAAATAAGTCATAATCTTAGCTTGTAGACTTCTTTGAAATACGTATTTTTTAAATTATGAAATTATATGTTCATGCCTATTTTTTATGCATTTTTGTAACGTCCCAAATAAAGGGCACTAGGCCCGAATGGGTACATATGTTTATTAGCCATTTAGGGGACAGTTATTTACGTAAAGTCCTTTTGAAGATGATTATGAAACAAATTGTTTTTAAGCCTCAAATGCGATTATTCTTAGTTTATTATTAAATTCTTACAATGTTATTATTCTCTGTAAAGAAATAAATATATATTTTTTTAGCAGTTCAAAAAACATATTAATTATAGTATATAATGTACAATTTAAAAAATTATTTTATATAAATTTAGACAAAACATATAATTATGCATATTATACTATTAAAAATATTATGCATATTTTCATATTTAGTACGTTTACATTCTATCAAATAAATACAAGAAATGTTTAGCGTACTTTCTTTTTAGTGTTTTTCAAGTTAATTTTGAAACATTTTAAAGTGATTTTACCAACAAATTTGAGAAAACAAAAATTCAGGCACAAATGGATAAAGGTAAAGCTTAAAAATAATTAACTGAAGGTAGTTAAATTATTTTGATAAAATTAAATGCTCTCTATATTACCACTATTCTATTATCATTTCAATTAATACTATATAATTGCAATGGCTACAAAGTAACTCAAAATTATAGGCAAATACTTAATTTTTATTTATTTTCTTTTATAGCAAAGTAGTAACGAGTATAAACTATTGTGAGTCAATTGCTTAATAATGCAAATTTCAATTAAATGTATTAAATTCCACATTGTTTAACAAGTAAATAAATCTTCTAAATTCCACATTGTTTAACAAGTAAATAAATCTTCTTTATAATCATTTTTTTTTTATATTGGTAGAATTTTGTATTACTTCTCTCTCCCTTTCTATATACGAAAAATCATAGTTTATGATGTTTCTCTCATTAAAATATCTCATTCATCTACTGTTACATTCCTTTGCAGATATAACCAGTTAAAATGAACAACTAAATTATGTAAATTGCAGTGTTTCAAACTTAAATTCGAATTGCATTCCAAAATTATTCCATAAAAATACACACTCCCTAATTATTGCATTTTCAACAGCTTGTAATGCGGTTCTGCAGTATCCCGAGGGTACGTACACACTACGGAATTACAACCGCAGGTCAAATTGCAGCATCTCTGTTATATTTCCTCTCAGTGTCAAAATCGTGGCTACTTCGGTGGGAGTACAAAACGGATGGCCTCAACATACATTAGATTACGAAACAGGGCTTCTTTCTAAGGTAAGTAAGTTTAAACATTAATGTACGAGGCGTGTTTTGTAAGTAATTACCGTTTTAATATAAAAAAAAAAATCACAAGACCATTTTTTTTAATTGAAAGATTGGACCTTAATCTTCTTTTTAATGTATTTTCTGTCTTTATTAACACTTTCCGGCGCAGTGGTCTCACGTCGGACCACCTAATTTTAACTCCAAACTTACAAACGGCACCAGGAATATTATAATATTTTAATAAAATTTAGGTTTTACAATGAAAGTTTAAAGTAACAAGTTTTTCATTTCTAAAAATGTCGTTTGTAAATACCGTTATCAGTCAATCGTTTCATCCTTTTACGAACAAATTTTTCTGCGCCGGAAACGGTTAAAGCACTTATCGTATCGTGCGATGAGCTTTTGTGCCCCTCTTCATAAAAATCTGTCGCCTGCTGTGCTAACCATTGCCTCGCGGCGATTTTGGCGTCCTCGTCGTCATTTTATCGCTGACCACCAAGGTGCGTTTTAAAGTGCTTTAAACGCTTTCATTACAAAAAGCTACATATTGAAGCCGTTCGGAGGAAAGCGATTTCAAAAAATTTTGGTATATTTTCATCGATCATGATCCCCAGACCACCCTCCGTTCACAAGTTGATATATATATATATATATATATATATATATGCCCATATATATATATACATCTGATCTTTGTCACACTGTAACTTTCGTATTAATGAACCGAATTGTATGTAACTTCGTGTATACATAGTGCATACCAATGCTTCGACCGAGTTTGTTGGCCAGCTTCATCCGCCATCTTGTTTCAAAATAGCGGCCATTTAAATTTTTTTTTTAATTTAAAATTTGAAATGTGGTACCAAAAAATTGAAAATTGAAAAATATTTTTTCTTATGTGTTTGACCTTGATACAAAGATTCCGGAGCATTTTTTGTTTCATCTATATCTTAAAAAGTCATTCCGGCCAGTGCCGGGAGGAAGAGGTAGCTTTCATATTCCTTATTTTTTAAAAGCCAGCTTATATTATTCAAACACACGAAGCTCAATTTAGTGGAAACCGATTATAGGAGATTCAATACTAATTTTTATTAATACTAAATCATTATGAATGAGAATTTCGCGAAATTAGTCAGTTTTATCCAAGCTGCTTTTATTTGAAGTAACTTATATTTGGTTGCCAAATTTGGCGATATCTGGAACTGCCTGCCATTTTAAGACAACATGGTGGATGAGGCTAACCAGAAATAACAGAAATCACCCACTCGTGGACAGCCAACCTTGCGGTATAGGAGCTAAATGTCCACGAGGGGAGAAAAAAACTCATATCCCCCATCCCACGAAACCCCCAGACACCGGAGCGGGCCCAGAGGCCTCAGTAGGATGGAAGAACCCTCTTTTTTGAAATTTCACTTAGGATGTAGTACAATCTTCTCACAAGAGATACCCAATGTTGCATAAGCTGGGCGAGCCAAAATTAAACAATGTTTTGAAACTTTGGATCTTTTATGTATGGATATTACAGATCATCAATCAGTTATTGTGAAAACTACTTGTGAGTAGAAATAATATGATTTATTTAAAGTTTAATAGAAATAGCTTAAAAGCTTGAAATCTTGAAGCCTGAAATTTAAAATTTGAAATTTAAAAAACTAATTCATCAAGGAGATTAGCATTAAATCTTAAAAAGTCATAGAAGTTTTGATAAATCTTAATAAATTCGTAATACAACTAAATAAGTAATCCATTTAGGATAAAACAGATAATTAAATCAATGCAAGAATTTGAAAATTTGAATAATTGTTAAATTAGATATTAAACTTGCTGAATTTAATTATGTTCCGGAGTGATGACCTGTTAAACAAATTTGAGATATAGATCATTGATTATTATTAATTTTAGAGTTCTAAATTCGAAAGTCTTTGTATTTCACAGTTCATAAAGTTTGTTTCACAATTTTGAATCATTATATTTTACAGATCTAAGGATTATATTTCATAGTTCGTAGGCATTATTTTACAATCCAGAGCACTATACATTTGAAGATTTAATTCACAGTTTGAGGATTTAGATCACAGTTTGAAGATTTAGTCATATATTTCACTATTTTGGATCAAAGATATTATATTTCTTTGTTCTTGGGCATTATTTTACTGAGCAAGGCACTACAGCTTTCTGTTTGAAGACATATTTTACAATTTGAAGACATATTTCGCAGTTTGAAGATTTGAAAACATATTTCACAGTTTTTAGACATACTTCATTTTTCACAGTTTTAAAATTTAAAGATTTGACGATTTTGTCAAAGTTCAGAAATTTAGTCTTTTTGCAAATCAAGATATTACTTAACTATTTTCTGAATAATCTTGGTTGTTTAAGGCATTTTATTATTTTCTATAATATTCTATGACACTGTTTATAAAATCTTTTTTATGAAGGAATAATGTTTATTGCGAATATTGTAGTTTTCATTTAGCGCTGAAAAGTTTGCTGGATCCAGTAAAATTTTTTGGAAGTTTTTCCTTAAGGTTTTGCTTTTATTGAATTTGAAATGATTAGGTAAAAGAGAGCAATTCCCAAAAATATAATGTTGTACTGTTCCTCTAGCTTTGGTGCAGGAGCACATGTCCGAATTTAATTTGCCGATTTTATGTAAAAATGCAGGAAAACTGCCATGGCCACTAATATAATAGACTGACGATCTTGAAATGCAGATAAATTCTTTGTTTACTTTATCTAGAATTTTGTATGTATCACGTCCTTTTCTGAGTGTTTCCAGATGTCTTGCCAGTCAAGGATAATTTTCTCCCGTATATAATTTTTTATTATTGAATCTGGGTATGGTATATATTGCGTTTCATCGTAGTGGTCGTGTTTAATTGCGTTTTTAGCCAAGGTGTCTGCACGTTCGTTCCCAACAGTTCCTATATGAGCTTTTGTTCATGCTATATTTATTAATTTTTGCGGGATTTTTTGAATTTCTGTATAAATCTGTCTTATGATTATATTTCTTGGAAAAATAATTTTGAGGGCATCTAATGAAGATCTGCTGTCTGTCAATATAAGAACTGATGTGAATCTGGAGGTCGAAAACCATTCTATAGAATTTAATATTGCTTTAAGCTCTGCCTGATAGATTGAATTATGAGGATTTAGCCGTGCAGCACTATCATGGATAAAAGCATCGTTTAACATTACTGTAACGGCACATGATGTCCCCTGCTCCATTAAAGAGCCATCTGTATATATCTTTAATTTGTTGTTACGAATCTGTGACTCCGTTATTTCTTCTATTATATTCAGGTTATTGATTTTGTAGTAATCCGGAAAATCAAACGTACTTTCTTTCAACATTAAATTATCCTTATTTATTTTCATTGATTGAATTATTAAATTTCTTTTTCCCATTTTTGTCTGGTATGCCATGAATTCATTCTGGATTTTCGTAATGATTGGCATACCAATGCCTGTTAAGACATTTAATGCTTCGTGTGAGATACTTCTGTAGGTTTTGATGACACTCATTAAACTCATTCTTTGTATTGCCTTTAATGTTCTAATACCACGACTGTTTAAATTAGGGAATCAAATTTCATGTGCATACAACATTTGTCTTTCCACTACCGTCGTATACCACATCTTTTATATTTTTGGATTAATTCCTTTCTGGTAATTTCCCAGAAATTTGAAGCTGGTCTCGAACTGAGATATTCTTGCCTTTAAGTCTTCTAAGTGAATTTGAAAGTTTAATTTTTTAGTCAAAGATAATTCCTAAATATGGTAGTGATTTTTCAATTTTAATTGTTTTATTTTTTAATTTAAAAATTGGATGTCTGTTATTTAATAGATTTCTTCCAAAGAGTATGGCTTTTGTTTTTTCTTGTGAGATGTTCAGATTTAGCCTGTCACAAACTTCTTCAAAACTTCGGATCTTATCGTTAGCATCTTTTTCCAAGCCAGTTCTTGTATTTCCCTTTACTAAGACCACGAAGTCATCTGCATAGACTACTAGTTCAGGAAATTTTTTAAGTAGTTCCTTAATAATGAAATCTGCCACTATTAACCATAGAAGCGGACCTAAACATGAACCCTGCGGGCATCCCTTGAAACTGCGAATCCACTGAATGAAATCAAAATTGTTTGCTCCAATAAATCTTTCACTTATATAGTTTATGAGTAAATTTTTTAAATATCTAGGTAGTTCTGAATCTTCAATTAGTTCCGAGATCATATTCCAATCTATTGAATCAAAAGCTCCTTGGATATCAAATGATATTAGTCCTACATATTTATTTTGCTGGAGAAGTTCCATTATTTGATCTTTTACTGATTGTAATGCCGTTAGTGTGCTTCTCTTCTCTCTGAAGCCATGTTGCTGGTTTGCTAAGAGATTTCTGTTTTCTAGATAAGTTTGTGTACGAATTTTTATGACTCTTTCTAACACCTTACCCATCATTGGGAGTAAGGTTGTTGGTCTGTAGGACTTTGTAATTCTTGGGTCTTTATTTTTCTTTCGAAAGAATATAACTACACCTTTCTTCCACGCCGTTGGAAAATGGCCAATCTGAAGACATTTATTGTAAAGGAGTAGCATCAGTTTTGGATATCGTTTAGTTAGATTCTTTATTATTTTTATGTCAATTCTATCATACCCTGGTGCTTTTTTAGGATTTTGTTGGCTGATAACATATTTTGAGTTCCCTCATATTGATTTTAATCTTGTCAAAATCTTCATTTGTAATAGGGTCCCGATTTATTCTCGAGTGGATTTGCTCTGTATCTGGATTCCCAAAATGATGATAGATTAGATTTTGTTGTATATCAAGAAATGAGTCCTCTGTTGCTGATGTTTCTAGTGTTGTGTGGACTAAATCGGTATTTTTTAGGTATTTTCCCTTCATTATTTTGAAAGCTGTGCCATATACACTTGTGGTTTGTTGACAGAATGAATACCATGAGTCTTGTTTAGCTTTCTTGATATGTAGTTTGTATTCAGCCAATGCTTTTTTATATTCTTTCCTGTACTGTTGATTTTCTAAGTCTCTTCGAAATCGTTTATGTAGTGCGTTAAGTCTACTACGCTCAATTTTGAGTTTGTCTGTGTACCAGTTGATATTTAGGTCTCTTTTTTGATTTTTCTTTTTAAGTGTCAAATTCATTAAATTTTCCATGTGTATTTGGAAGTTGTTTACCCATGTATCTAACTCCTCAGGAGTTGATGTTTCTTGAAGTGTTGTCCATAATTCTTCTTCCTTTTTATCAAATTCTTTGTTGAATTTTTTAAAAGTTTCATATTTGGTTTGAAATCTGTACAGATTTCGTAAGAGAGGTTCTAATTTCAATGTGAAGTTTATGTATCTGTGATCACTTAATGATGGAAAGTCCACTTCTACTGCCCAAGAGTCGAGTAAGTCCTTCGTACTTAATCCACATAATGTAAGATCAGGGTTACCTTTCTTCTTTCCCAAGAAAAAAGTTTTTTCTGCTTGTGGGTCATTCACTATTGTTAGATCTCTATTTGCAAGATAATCTAGTAGGATTTCACCTTTTGCGTTATTTCTCCTGTAACCCCAGGCCCTCAGATTGGCATTAAAGTCGCCTCCTAATACTAGATTAGTACAATTGTGAATGATATTTGACCAGTCCTCAAAATCTTTAGCTAGATCTCCTTTCGGCTTTGAGTATTGCGAAGCAAATTTAAAATTTTCTAACTTCGTTGTTACATTTATAAATACACTATTATCTGTGTGCAGAATCTTATTATGTACAAATAAGGGGTTGGCAATCAATATTCCCGCTGTTTTTAATGTTGATTGATATAAAGCCCAAGAAATCGGGAGACCAGTAAAAGAGTTTTTGGGATTAGTGCTATGTCAATATTGTTCTGGTTCATGTATTTAATTAATTGAAAATTTGCTGCACGACAATTATTTAAGTTTATTTGGGTTACTTTTATATCTTGTTGATGTAATGGTGTACCACCAAAGAAGTACGTTGATTGTGATGATGAAGCTTGGTTTTGATTATAAGTGCCTCTATCGGCGACTGGGAGGCAAAGCCTCCCTTGTATATTTTGGATATGTATAATTATGGTTCTTTCTGTTCGAGTTTTCGAAGGTTCGCATTGTTATATTTCTTGTTTCTCCGTATCTATCCTTTACTTCATCCTCTTTATATTTTATCTGATTATCACTTCGTCCGTATCTGTTATTTGTATATTCTTTACTTTTTGTATAATTGTTGTCATATTTATTGTCATTGTCATATCTATTTCCTCTAATTCTGTTTTCAGAAGGTTGGTTTCCAATATGTTGGTCTTCTCTCTTATAATTTCTTCTTGACATTTTTTCAATTTCGTCTTTGTTTTCTCTTGTTAGAGTCTTCATATTCGGAAAGATTTCTTTTGATTTGTAGTATTCTTTCAGTCTTTTGTCTTTTTCATATTGGAAAATGGGACATTGTGGTGAATACGCTGGGTGATTGACTTCGTTTTTATTGTATCTTATACAATTTATACATTTTGTTACTTTGTCTTCGCATCCACTAGTTTCATGTTTCCCCGAGCACTTGGCACACCTTGTCCGAAATTCGCACTGTGATTTGACATGGTTATTAAGTTCTTGACAGTTTGTGCATCGCATTACTCTGATATAAAATTCAACTCTAAAGACTTCATAAAAGAGTTTTACTTTACCCATTTTTACCATTTTCCTACAGTCGGCTGCTGCCGCTTCGACTACCCAATTGTTGTACGATGTTTTCTGAATTTCTATTGATTTAAGTATGGTAAACGTTTCTAAATATTTTCTTTTAGTTAATTCATCTTCTAACTCTTCTTTAGTGATGTCTTTATTTATTTTCAGTAGTAATATTTTCATCGTTCTTTCTTCCGGATGTATGATTGTAAAGTTGTCTTGTTTATTTTCTAGTAACTTAGATATTGTGTCTATTTCTTTTTCTGAGGATTTTAGCTCTATATTATTATTCGTGGTTTTTCTTATATTCTTGATTTCCGGAGGTTTGTCTGATTTTTTAGCCTCTTCTCGTATTAATTTTGAGACTTGTGAAATTTTTATATTCTCGTTCGGTATCAGAATGAGTTTTTTTAATTTTTTTTTGTTTGCATCATTGGTTCTGGATGAGGCTAACCAGTGAACTTGGTCAAGACCTTAGTAATTCCTGTGCACATGCTCACTCACATCGGAATCGGTTGATATATACGAGTGCTGTCGCAGGCAAAAAATCAGATTTTTCAAAATGTCACCCACATTAGAAATTCAAACTGCTATATCTGAGCCATTTTTTAAGATAAAGACAAAACAAAAAATGCTCCGGAATCCTTATATCAAGATCAAATACTTAAAAAAGAAACCTTTTTCAATTTCTAATTTTTTTGCTCCTTACTTTAAATATAATTTTTTTTTATTTACTGGCCGCCATTTTGAAACAAGATGGCTGATAAAGCTGGCCAGCGAACTTGGGTAAGACATTGCTATATACTATCCACATGCCTTCTTACATCCAAATCGGTTCATAAATACGCCTGTTATTGCGTGACAAAAATCAGGTCGTTTCAAAATGTCAGCCGCAATAGAAATTCAAAATGCTGTAACTCAGCCATTTTTTTAGATATAGACGAAAGAAAAACTGTTCCGGAATCTTTGTATTAATGTCAAACACATACAAAAAAAATCTTTTTCATTTTCTAATTTCTTGGTACCTCATTTTAAATTTTAAATTTAAAAATTTTTTTAAATGGCCGCCATTTTGAAACAAGATGGCGGATGAAGCTGGCGAACAAACTCGGTCGAGAAATTGGTATGTACTATGTATACACCAAAGTACATCCTAATCGGTTCATAAATACGCCTGTTATCGCGTGACAAAAATCAGGACATTTCAAAATGTCAACCATGCTAGAAATTCAAAGTGCTATAACTCAGCCATTTTTTAAAATATAAACGAAACAAAAATTGCTCCGGAATCTTTGTATCAAGGTCAAACACATAAGAAAAAAATATTTTTTAATTTTAAATTTTTTCGTACCACATTTCAAATTTTAATTTTTAAAATTTTTTTAAATGACCGCCATTTTGAAATAAGACGGAGGACGAAGCTGGCCAACGAACTCTGTCGAGACATTGGTATGTACTATGTATACACCAAGGTACATCCAAATCAGTTTATAAATATGCCTGTTATCGCGTGACAGATATCAGGTCGATTCAAAATGTCAGCCACGTTAGAACTTCAAAGTGCTATAACTCAGCCATTTTTTTAGATATAGACGAAACAAAAACTGTTCCGGAATCTTTGTATTAAGGTCAAATACATACAAAAAAAAATCTATTTCATTTTCCAAATTTGATACCTCATTTTAAATTTTAAATTAAAAAAATGTTTAAATGGCCGCCATTTTGAAACAAGATGGCGGATGAAGCTGGCGAACGAACTCGGTCGTTACATTGGTACGTTTTATGTATACACGAAATTTCATCCAAATCGGTTCATAAATACAAGAGTTACAGTGTAACAAAATCAGATATATATGTATATATATATATATATGGATATATATATATATATATCAATTCTTGAACAGAGGGTGGTTTCGGGGTCTGGGGACCATGATCGATGAAAATATACCAAAATTTTTTGAAATCGCTTTCCTCCGAACGGCTGCAATAGGTAGCTTTTGTAATGAAAGCTATCTAAAAATGGCTGAGTTACAGCACTTTGAATTTCTAGCGTGGCTGATATTTTGAAACGACCTGATTTTTGTCACGCGATAACAGGCGTATTTAAGAATCGATTTGGAAGTACCTTGGTTTATACATAATACGTACCAATGTCTCGACCGAGTTCGTTGGCCAGCTTCATCCGCCATCTTGTTTCAAAATGGCCGCCATTTAAATTTTTTAAAAAATTTAAAAAAATTTGAAATGTGGTAACAAAAAATTGAAAATTGAAAAATATTTTTTTCCTATGTGTTTGACCTTGATACAAAGATTCCGGAGCAATTTTTGTTTCGTCTATATCTTAAAAAATGGCTGAGTTATAGCACTTTGAATTTCCAGCGTGGCTGACATTTTGAAACGACCTAATTTTTGTCACGCGATAACAGACGGATTTATGAACCGATTTGAATGTACCTTGGTGTATACATAAAACGTACCAATGTCTCGACCGAGTTCGTTCGCCAGCTTCATCAGCAACAAATTTTCAAAATGGCGGCCATTTAAAAATTTTTTTTTAATTTAAAATTTAAAATGAGGTATCCAAATTTGGAAAATGAAAAAGATATTTTCGTATGTATTTGACCTTAATACAAAGATTCCGGAACAGTTTTTGTTTCGTCTATATCTAAAAAAATGGCTGAGTTATAGCATTTTGAATTTCTATTGTAGCTGACATTTTGAAACGACCTGATTTTTGACACGCGATAACGGGCGTATTTATGAACCGATGTGAATGTACCTTGGTGTATACATAAAACGTACCAGTATCTCGACCGAGTTCGTTCGCCAGCTTCATCCGCCATCTTGTTTCAAAATGGCGGCCATTTAAAATTTTTTTAATTTAAAATTTAAAATGAGGTATCCAAATTTAGAAAATGAAAAATATTTTTTTGTATGTATTTGATCTTAATACAAAGATTCCGGAACAGTTTTTGTTTCGTCTATAGCTAAAAAAATGGCTGAGTTATAGCATTTTGAATTTCTATTGAGGCTGACATTTTGAAACGACCTGATATTTGTCACGCGATAACAGGCGTATTTATGAACCGATTTGAATGTACCTTGGTGTATACATAAAACGTACCAATGTCTCGACCGAGTTCGTTCGCCAGCTTCATCCGCCATCTTGTTTCAAAATGGCGGCCATTTAAAATTTTTTTAATTTAAAATTTAAAATGAGCTATCCAAATTTGGAAAATGAAAAAGATTTTTTTTGTATGTATTTGACCTTAATGCAAAGATTCCGGAACAGTTTTTGTTTCGTCTATATCTAAAAAAAATGGCTGAGTTATAGCATTTTGAATTTCCATTGTGGCTGACATTCTGAAACGACCTGATTTTTGTCATGCGATAACAGGCGTATTTATGAACCGATTTGGATATAACTTGATGTGTACATAGTACATACCAATGTCTCGACCGAGTTCGTTTACCAGCTTCATTCGCCATCTTGTTTCAAAAGGGCTGCCATTTTTTAAAAAAATAAATTTTAGATTTTAAATGAGTTATCAAAAAATGGAAAAATGAAAAAGATTTTTTTTTTATGTGTTTGACCTTTATACAAAGATTCCGGAGCAGTTTTTGTTTCGTATGTATCTTAAAAAATTGTTGAATTATAGCACTTTGAATTTCTAGCATGGCCGACATTTTGAAACGATCTGATATTTATCACGGGATAACACGCGTATTTATTAACCTATTTCGATGTAAGAAGGCATGTGGATATTATATCGTAAAGTCTCAACCAAGTTCGCTGGCCAGCTTCATTAGCCATCTTGTTTCAAAATGGAGGCCATTAAATTAAATAAAATATTATATTTAAAGTGAGGTGCAAAAAAATTAGAAATTGAAAAAGGTTTTTTTCTTAAGTATTTGACCTTGATATAAGGATTCCGGAGCATTTTTTGTTCTGTCTTTATCTTAAAAAATGGCTCATGTATAGCAGTTTCAATTTCTAATATGGGTGGCATTTTGAAAAATCTGATTTTTTGCCTGCGACAGCCCTTGTATATATCAACCGATTCCGATGTGAGTGAGCATGTGCACAGGAATTACTAAGGTCTCGACCAAGTTCACTCGTTAGCTTCATCCACCATGTTGTCTTAAAACGGCAGGAACTTCAAGATATCGCCGAATTTGGCAACTAAATATAAGTTACTTTAAATAAAAGCAGCTTGGATAAAGCTGAGTAATTTCGCAAAATTCTCATTCATAATGATTTAGTATTGATAAAAATTAGTAGATTTTCTCCTATAATCGGTTTCCACTAAATTGAGCTTCGTGTGTTTGAATAATATAAGCTTGCTTTTTAAAAATAAGGTATATGAAAGCTACCTCTTCCTCCCGGCACTGGCCGGAAGGACTTTTTTAAATGATTTTTTGCTTTGGATAGCCGAGATCTATCTGTACAAAGGCCGTTTTTTACTTTTTCGATTTTGTTTACAGATAATTTTAATGAGGACACTTTTATTTTCGGAACCGGTTTCGAAAGTGAAAGCATCCTCATAAAAAATAAAATGTGCAATCAAAATAAAAAAAAGGAAAAAATGGCCTTTTGTACAGATCGATCTCAGCTACCCGATGAAAAAAAAATCATTTAATAATATTTAAATGCAACCGAGGTATTTTTATAAATTTCTTCCATATATGATTAGCATTAGCTAGCGAGTCTTTTTGCGTAACTGAAGTGGTCTCTTCAAACAGGCCACGACTTTTGTTTTGGATTGCACTATGCAGTTTACGACCATGGCGGCGCCAAAGTTGTGGTGATGCAGGGCTTAGCAAGCAGGCACAGATTTCTAGGAGGATGGGTTACAAAAGCTGGTCGTACGATACGATAACTGCCTTACAAGGACGGAAATTATGTCAAAAGTTTATTAAGATCCAGGCTTTCATGTAAAAATAAAATTGGTAAAAAAATGTCCTTGTGTTTTTTTTTTTTTTTCCCATATCAAAACGGTACTTAAACTAGCCTCGCTACAACTCCGTATATGACTAGTGTATTATTTCTCAAATGCATATTTTTATCTCGTTTTTTCGCAGTAAATAACATAATATATTTGTCTAAAACTGAGTCAAATCTTTCTAAAATTTTCCAAAGAAGTTTAAAAGTTTTATGCAGTTTTGTTTTATTCCAACCTTGCTATTACGTACATCTAAAAACGAATTGTATGTATAGATACGGGGAATAAGTAGACTTAGGAAAATCAAATAACTAAAAAAAGAGTAGCCTTATAAAATAATTAAAACAAAACATTTATATATAATGAAAAAAAGTATTTTTTAAGATATTACAATAATTTTTCGTATATGCTGTCTTTTCGAATAATACGCACAATCTGTTTTATTATTTTTTTTATTATTATTATTTTTTTTTTTTTTAACATTTGGGAAGGTTATAAATTGGTGAAAAACGCTTCAAATAGACTTTTATTTGCTAAAAGCTGACACTTAGTGCTACAATTATGCAATAGTCATCCATGTATTGCTTAATGGTTTCGAAATTTAAATGCAATATAGCCCTTCGATGATTTATGCATTTGCCAGGGGTCATATTTAAAAATGCAGTCAACTCTCAAAATTCACGTGTCACTGCACCTTGATTTTTAAAGTGATTTTTGTGGTAAAAACTCCATGCGACATACGCAAAAATTATGGCAGTTTACGAATTTTGCCGATTTCGCTATTAAATTAGCCATTTTACGTATTGTTCTAAATAATAGTTAGTAGTTTTATGGTTTAATATTTTATTTAGAAAAAAATTGGTGGGCATAATTTTGATCGTTTTGTCATCTGATCGTGTTTAAAGCATTTGCATTTTAAAGTTAAAGTTGTATTTTTATAATATTAACCAAGCATTAAGAAAAATCAATGTAACATTAAAAGAAATTTTAAAGACCATACCAAGATTATTAATCAACATTTTTTTACAAGGGACATCAAATTGCAAGGGAAATCAAAAGTTCTCATGTTATTTAGACGATCTGCAATTAATATGAAACACAGAAGAATAAAAATAAAGTGGTTAATTGAAGTTTTGGGGGAGATGGGGGAATAAAATAAGTATTAATGCGATATGCTTATCAGTAAGCGGAGCGATTGACATTGCATTATCAATTAATTATTAAGTATAGCGGGAATTTCCCCTTGTTTTGAGTGTAACATATTGGATTTGTTCATGAGACTAACTCTGTAATCTAAAACTATCAATTTTCCTTATGAGCGTTTAGTTAAACAATTTTTCTGATTCTCGCCATCACCGAAATTATTTTCACGCACCCCTAGCAGTCCCGACAAGTACCCCCAGGGGTACGCGTAACCCAGTTTGGAAACTGCTGGTGTAGTATGATCATTCTCAGGCAGAATTTTTTTTTTAATAGTGGGCATGAATTCCGAACTTTTATTCGTACAGAAGATTTCCACCGACAGTAGATATGCCGAAAACAGTAAATATGAAAATAATAACAAATAAGACTAAACGACTTTAGATGACACGCTACTATACCATCTGTTGATAAATTTATATATTCATTAAATTTTATGTATTCATTTTTAATTACTGTAAAATTTCGAAAATAACCCCTTGATGACATTAAATATTATCAAAAGTAGGGAGGGGGTTCATAAACGTAATTTTCTTGAATATTTCCTCAATACTGTTCGCATTAATGTCTAGTAACAGAAATTATTTGGTACACGATAAAGTATATTCCGTAAATATATAAAATAAAATGTTCTGTATAATTCTTGGAATTTTTTTCTGTAGAAAATTCCTCACGCTTTGCATTCAATAATATTAATTGCTTAAAAGGGGTGCAACCAAGAGAGTGGAAAAGTCGAAGCCGGTACTCGAACGCGTGTCATCGGTATAGCGTTGAATATTATTGCAATATTATTGAATGCATGGTGTGAGGAATTTTCTACAGAAAAATTTCCAAGAATTATGTAGATTCATTCAATTTCATTGATGCTGGATTCTCTTTAAATTCTTGTTTTCCCCAGAGTAGGTGGCTCACGGGAAAAATATTCCATCTTGTGCTCCGGTTGTAACCTTACCTACATATGATAGTGAGAAGTGCCAGACTCGGCATCCTTCTAAGTGGTTCAGTTGGTAGAACGTCGGTGCGCCGTACCGATGACCTGGGTACAAGTCCCGGCTTGGGCAATTTTCACTCACTTGGCCGTACCCCTTTTAAGCAATTAAAATTCGATATTATAAAATGTTCTAAGAAAGTTTTAAAAATTTTAATATAAACAAAAAATAATAAGTAATCCACCAAATAAGAATATTTCCTGTTTAGAGAGAGAGAAATTATTCAAATTCTATTTTTTACGCATTAAAAGAACTCCGCGAATGTATAAGCAAATTCGTGTTTTTTGAGTACTGGAAAAATAAATTATTGAATTGAAAACAAAGAAAAACAAACAAACAAACAAAAAAATTAAAATAAAAAGATTAAAAAGCGAAACCCACTTTTTCATTACTATTAAAAAATATTGATTTTTCCGTTGTTAATTGACCGATTTCGCCCAAGTTTTCAACAAATTGCAATAATTGTGCTGTATAAATTTTTTTATTAAAATGCAATAAGTTATTAGAAAATTCGAGCACGCCACAGAAAAAACGTTCTATAGAGGTACTGCAAAGAAAAAGGAAAGAACTATGTGGGGTTAGTTTTGTTTATTCAACTCCATGAAGTTGAAAGTCGAACGTTATCAGAATCCGATCATCAGATTTGGACGAATAACATGTTTCATTATGCAGAACGAAACCGTGCATAGACTTTTCTTTTTTGATTAAAGAAAACAATGCCACGGGCTTTCCACCAAAAAAAAAAAAAAAAAAAAAAAGAAAGAAAGAAAGAAAGAAAAAGAAAGGCAAAATATTTAAAAAAAAAAAAATAGAGGGCGCAAAGAAGAAACATGGAATAGCAGGGCGCATTTTCTATGTCTAAAAAGAGCACTGCGTATCGGCACTTAAAACAGAAAGGGTATTGCGGGACGATGTTTGAAAAATGTCGAACCAGCACACTAGGAAGCATGAAAAAAGACCTTGACGCACTATCCACACCGTTTAAAAAATTTCTTCGTCAAGCGGTGGATAAAAACACATTCCAAGCAAAGTTTTTTGGTAGGGCGCTTATAAATTGAATTTTTTCAAAAAAAATGAAAATTGTTGAAAATTGTGGAGACTGCTTATATTCGGGTGAGGGGTTATTTTTGGAATTTTGCAGTAATTTTTTTTTGAAAAATAATTGTTTTAGTTATTTAATTTTTAAATTAGTCAGTACTTTTATAAACAGCTGTATATTTTTATAAAAATACACATAACACATGATACCCTCAGTTCTGTATATGTTTATTAATATGGCAACTGAATTATCTGTATCGAATTAAGTTGCTTCTTTTTTTTTAAGTGTCGGAAACGTGGCATTCATGATTTCGTTGAAATAAGAGGAGGAGAAGGATTAGACCCCAGCTTAATGAAGGTTGCTGTTGACTTCTGCGGACTCAAATCTTTACCTGGTAAATGAATTTGGAAATTGCTTCACAATTTCTCTTTTATCTGTATACAACAGTATATTTATGCTTATGATTAGATCTATATTTATTTCTATACAGGTTGTATAATTAATTTTTTGCTTGTGATTAACACTAAAACCTTATACATAATTTTAAGTCATAAGTGAAAGATGAAAAGCTGTACGGTGTGTCTCAAAAAAGGTTGAAACGCGCTGTAATTTTTTTACTTGTTGGAAATACGTAGGCTAAGTAAATTACAAATATATTCAAAATAAGGTACAAATTAAGATTGTGTTGATAAGCTAGTCCAGTCCTTAACTTTAAAAAATTCTACAATTTTTAAATTTTTATATAGTCTCTGGGACGGCATAAGCTATATTTAGAAAGAAAAATTGAAATAGTCAGACAAGTACAACATTAAAAATTCCATTCTTTTGAGACCAAAACTCACCGAGGTAGGATATTTTGGATTTTAGAAAATTTCAGAGCTTTCCTACGCTAGAAACAGAAAAACTCGTTTTCAGTGCCAGAAAAAGCCAACATTTCATAAAATTAAATTTATTAAAGCTCAGTTAATTTTGGTCGTAAAAAAATAGAATTTTTGCTGCTTTCATGTCAGAGCATAGAGATTTTTTTTTTCTAAGTATAACTTATAAGACCCAGGAAATGCATACAAATTTAAAAAGTCTAACTTTTTCGAAATTAATGCTGGGCTGTTTCGCCAACATAATCATTATTCCTGTCTTATTTTTAACTCTTTTACAATTTACAATGCCTACACATCTTCAACAGATAAAAATTTAAAAAGCGTTTTAATTGTTTTGGTAGATCCCGTGTACAAATAAAAGTTTACTGTCGAAATTTTACAGCGGTATATTCTATCTATAATTTGCAAAATTTCTTTTTTATTTAATTTAAACGTTATCGATGATATCACTGAATAGCACACACATGTGATTAAATATTTATTAATTAGCATGTGGTGAATACAATTATGTGCTTCATTTCTTGCCTATTAAAAAATGTTAATACTTAATGTGCTATTGTAATACCTTAATAAACAGTGTGAAATGTTTTTTTCTATGTTGCACCAAGCACTTTTGAAAAGACAATGTTATGGAGGTAGTTCTTCGGACAGAATAATTATCTAAATTTATTTTCATCAACTTTTATTACAATAAGAAGAAATTTATTAGTTGATAATGAAGAATAGCGATTCAATCTATTGATGAGAACTATGCTTACATAAGATGGTGTAAATGAGGAATTGTAGTAGAAACTGGACAATCGAAGGCACACTTCAACGATTACCTAACGATTTGCTCAAAACGTTAAAAAAAAATTCAACGAGAAACAGTGAAATATAAAGCTGGTCGTGATGAAAGACTAATATGTGATAAAGCTTGATTAAAATATATATATATCTACTTGAAACATTGCGCGTAAGATTCTTCTTAAATGCCCTAGTGTTGTTTGGTGTTACGGTGATGTTAAGTCTATGGAGGCGTTATTTTAAAACTTCTCGCTTTGATTTTAATATTTTTGAATGATTTTTTTTTTCATAGGATAGCTGAAACGATCTACAACTGCGCTAGTTTTTACTTTTTAGATTTTGGTTTCACATTTTTTTAAATTGCTTTCACTTTCGAAACCGGTTGGAATCGGTTCTGAAATTGAAACTATTCTTATTTAAAAATACTATAACCAAAATCGGAAAAGTAAAAACTAGTCCAGTTGTAGATCGTCCTCATCTATTTTATCCAAAAAAAGCATTCTAAAATATTAAAATTTGAGCGAGATATTTGAAAATAACGCTCCCATAGACTTAGAATTGGCGTTTTTCTTTCTTCCCGTGACTGAAGTGGGCTCTTAAGCGTACTGCATACACTTTAAATAGTAAAATGTTGATTTTTATAATGAAAAAATGCTTAGTTCTACAGTTATTAACCCAAACAAAACCGCTTAGAACGCTGCTGCATCATAGTGTTTGAAATGTGATTGGAAAGATTCTTTCCTCTTTTTAGGGGATGTTTTATGTTTTGTGTAATCAAGACTGAACAAGAAGCTATTTTTGGTTAATTTCTGCACATAAGGGTGTAGTGGACTAGCAAATGTTTGAAAAAAGTAGTCTAGTCTCTCGATTGTGAGCGTTTTGTGGATCTAATCTGTGAGTGCAAAAGAGACACCTTACGTTCTTTTACTTTAACTTTCCGAAGTGTGTTTGTGGGTCTCGGAATCAGCAATTAGGGATTTTCGCTGCGAGTATCTCAAATTTGGTTACTTTGGTCGATCTGCAGAATATAAAAGCAGGAGCGAAAGTGTATATAAGCGGAAATCAGGTAGAGTCCTGTCGTGAAGAAGATGAAACAAATCAACTGCAGTGTGAGTAATCTCTGCCACGTGCGCTGAATCCATGCGAGAGAAAGTTGCCTGTCGGTAAGAAATTGAGTGTAGTTATTGTGAACAAAGTTGATAAAAAAAACACGGGTTGTTATTGTTAAGGAAGCCACATTTATTTAGCTAGAATTTTGTAAACTAACGTTTATTTTACAGCGGCATTTTTGCTTGCCCTTGAAGATGTTAGCGATTGAATAGTTTCAGATTGAATAGCACCTGAATAGTTTCACTTCACCACGTGGGGAAGTTTCGAGTTTAGTAAGATTTCATTTTTTGACTTAATTATTGTTGAGCGTCGTGTAGTATAGACAAAATTAGTGGAGCTCCATTATTGCTCCGTTCGATTAGATTTAATTAAACACTGTTTTAAACCTACGCCTTAGTGATGTCTGCATTTCAACGCAATGTCTGCATTTCATCTTGACGCTACAAATGGCAACCCTGCAGCTCACGTCACAAGGGATGAAACGAAACATGCATTTAAAAATTGAAGAAAAAAATTATGTTGCCACATGTTTTATGAAGGATAAGATTTTTAATTATTTTCTTTGGCTACTGAGGAATTTTTTTTTTATTTCAACTGTAGTGATCCAAAAAAAACTAGCAGGGTCTATATTGCAAGTTTATAATCGGTAGCATTTAGCTAATAAGAAAGGAATTATCTTGATTGGAAGAATTGCGAGATAATAAGTGTAACATATTACAATTGGATAATCTAGTATGAATTGTCTGCAGTTGTCTCTGTTCTGTAATAAAGGAAATTAACTGTTGTAATATGTTCTCTTTAAGCGACATTATAACCTGTGAAATTTTAAAAAGGGTTGTTTGAAAATTTACAAGCTAAAAGAATCTCTTCACAAACTTTAACATCTTATTTAAGTTTTCTTTTCCCTTAAATTACATGATTTTGATCTTGTGGTAGTAACAACTTTCATTGAATATATATAGTAGTTCAACATTTGAATAGTTATATTTACGGAAGGAAAACATTAATATTTTACCTGAATAATACAACATTCCTGTAATCTGAATGCAATGTATAACAGACAAAAACATCCATTAAGCTTATTATAGAAAACAACTGATTTTGAAAATATTGCTTGTAATAAAATTACTATTTTGTTTCTAATTTCTTTGAAAGTTTTATTATAAGCTGATATTGCTAGCATTACATTTTATTGTAAAATTGTGTCTTATTGACTTTTCTGTTAATTTTTAGTGAAAAAACCTTTGACAATAGCTTGTGGCAACACTGCCGTGAGGCTCGTATCCAGTGGCCGCTTTGAAAATTCAGTTACATTTAGTTTTGATATGCCATCTGATTTTTCATCACTCGATTTAGTCTGCTCCTCATTTCTGGAAGCTGTATGAGCAAATCCAGGTATTATTATCGAATGTTACTTTCTTTGAATTGTGGATGTGTTATACAGAGTGTTTGAAAAATATCTAACGATTTTTAATTCAATATAAATGAAACACAAAGTAACTTGTTTTTATTCCAGGTGTGTATGTTAAAAAATGCCAGCTTTAGTGCAGTAGAGAAAGTTGTTTACCTAGGTAGACAATACTGCGTTCGTAATGGCCGAATTAAAATCTTTGCAGCTTTAGAATACACGTTTTTTGAATTAATTAAACATAATCATACACAAATACAGCTTAATGGAAATTTCTCGCTATGTTCATAATTTATGTAATTTAAAATAAATAATGGAGATTTTTTTTTTCATTCTAGTCTTGTTAACGAAATTATTTGCGGTCTAATCAAATTAACACAAACTGTAATAGTAATTCATCGTTTACATAAAATAGTTGGTATACTATACAGTTTCGAAAAAACATTACAGGTTGATGGGCGATCGCTCATCAAGTCTTAGTTCGTAATACTGTTGTTATTCAGTGAAAAATACAGAGTAACAAATTCCACACTAAACTTGAATATTTTTTCATAGATTTAACATTTATGAAAGTAATTTAATGAATATTACTTTGCTTTGAGTGAAATGCTGTAACATCACAACAAGATCTTGAAGTACTTATACAATACTATTTCAAGTACTACAACAGCATTTTTTCCGTTTAGAATCGCTCAGGGCTGGAAATGTATTGGAGCAAGTCGAAGCAATGTTCCGGTTCGTGAAATTGTGACAAATAAATTTCCGGTTCGTGAGAGTATGGAAAATAATGTTTCGTTTCGTGGAATTATTAAAAAATATTATTACAGTTTCATACATATAGCTTGCTAGTATTACGTTTTTTTCTAATTATTTAGAATCATGAATACAGTTTTTTAAATTGGTTTTTCTACGGTAAAATATAAATTTGATATACAGTAACGTCCCGAGTATCCGAGTTAATCCACCAAGTTCACCTCGGATAAGCAAAAAACTCGTATAAACCGGATTGGCACAAATCGTCACCAACTAAGGAGACGAAATATAAATTTTCACTTAATTTTTTCATTTTTATGGTACTATTAACATTCCTTTGATGTACATTTCCGTTACTTTAAAAAAGACAGGGAATGGAATTGTTTATTTGAAAAAGCCCTTGATAGTTTTTAGATTGTTGAATGCCAATTTAGCTGCAGTATTACGCTACTGCATAGCTACCAGTTTCTAAGATTTTTTCTCTTACCTCTAAAACTTACCTATAAATTTTGAATAATTCAATCGCCAAAATCTAACAAATATCAATGATTAAATATGGCAAAAATTTGTATTCATTTTAGAGGTAGCGAAACCGTACAAATTAGCAGATATGTGATTCGATTAGTGTCATGAAAATTGTAGGTGTAGCCTCTTCTTTCTGCTCAATGTATAAAATAGTTTTTTTTTTTTTTTTCAATAGAACTTATACCTTTGGAATGGAACATTTTCTTCTGATGAACTGATGGCTTCCATTATTATGAAACAGCCATTATAAATTAAGTGTTAGGTTAAGATGAAAGAGCAGCCATAAAAAGTTAGAACTCTGATTTTCTGGTCAGATTGGGGAAAAAATGGCCATAATTTTTTTTTTCAAAAAAAAGCTATGGCTATTTTTCCCCAAAGAATTTGTCAAACGAATAACTTCTTGCAAGGGAAAATGTATCCACAGCTATACCACTTTCTACATAAAGCAATTGCTTAAAAATCAGTGAATATCGTGTAAGCACGCTATCGATTCGGCAAGCTTCGGGGACGCCCGTAACACAATGCAGAACGCTATTTCATAATCATTGCTTTTCTTCATCTCGACAGATATTTAAGATTATCTATGCAAGTAATTTTATGTATTCAAGCAGTTTTAAAATTTTATTTTTGTCCAACTAAATTAGCATCTTTTCCGAGTGATGTGGCATCTGACTGTTCTTGTTGAATGTCCCGTGGGAGAACTTCTTTTTCCCCAGTCTGGAAGGGGATCGCAAATATTTATCGTATTATCGCTCCTCACTTTCTAATGAAAGAATTTTGAACAAACTGCTTAAGGCTGCTAGTCACTCAGTTTCCGGATTCCCCTCGATAATGTTAAGTCTATGTGCATTTGATGCATTCGTATATTTAAAATATCGCCCCCGGGAAATTAATATTTTGAACTTCTTTTTTTCTGCGTACTCTTCTTAAATGATATCTCTTTTTTCCTTAGCTGTCAAAATAGTTTTTAAATCTATGCTGAATTTCATATTTCATATGTTAGAAGCTGATGAACTGGGAGTAAAATTTTAAGACTTCATATAAAATTAAGCATAGATTTTAGAAATATTGTGACAACTAATGAAAAAAGAGACATCCTTTAAGAAGAGTATACAAAAAAAAAAAAAAAAAAAAAAAAAAAAAAAAGCAATTTATCAAATTACAACGACCATTTGGAAAACAATTTTTTTGAAGACTAAAATTTAAGACATAAAAAATCGCACGGAGTTGATCATACATTCGCTCAGTTGGATATATTCAATTCGTATGATAACTTTACCAATCAGTTTGATTGTGTTAAAATAATAGTTCATCTACGTATCCATCGTTTATATGGAGTTTCCTTTACCTGCGGTTTATTCTGTTGAGCTGTCTACATGACAGACCAGATGTTATTACCAATAGGGTTTTCTGAGCGAAATATGCTGGCTGGTTGTCGGCCCAGTTAGCTTAAATGGAAAAGCATTGGCCTTGTAAGCAAGGATCTGGGTTCGATTCCCAGCCTGGGCATTTTTTCGCTCAGTTGGAAATATTCAATTCGTATGATAACTTTACCAATCAGTTTGATTGTGTTAAAATAATAGTTCAGAGATATTATGGATTTTTGGGCGAAAGGAGATCTGAAAACTAATGATGAGCTTGTAAAAAAATCTCCCACAAAAATATCAGCAGCTGGGTTGGAATATGTCCCTAAAAATTCACTTTTTATCACTCTCATCTCAATTTTTCCCTGCAAACTGCGGTTTTGTGAGTGACGAACATCGCTATGGCTGCGTATAAATGCTTTTTTTACCATCCTTCTACAAGTTTATTGGAAATCTTTTGTTCTGGATCCTTCTGCAGTTTATTAAAAAAAGGATGAGGCAAATCAACAATGGGTCTGGAGATAATTAGTTCAACTCTACTGGACGGAAATGTTCGTCTTTTTCAGGACATCAGTTCCTTTCCTTTTAAAGGCATTAAAGATCAAAAACACAGCCTAGCCACAAGAAAAGACGCCGATACTGATAACAGTTAGACGGGTGGTCATTCACGATGATTTTACCAAGGCATATCTACAATAGAAAACGATACCAGGTGTGATGGAATGCATCAATGTTAGCAGACTACTGCCGGAACCTGAGTAGAGGTGCCCCTGAAATCGAAGACAAAAAACAGGTGAAAAAGAAGAGGCCTTCTTGATTGATGATATAAAGATAAAGTTTTGATATTGTTCACAAATTCTTAATTTCATGTAAAAAAAAAAAAAAAAAAAAAAAAAAAAAAAAAAACCGAAATAATTTTATGGCGATTTTTAAAAAATAAATAGTTTATGCTCTTTGACATTTAACTTAAAATCATAATTTTTTATACTAGTCACGTTTTTACACCGAGAGCTAACATTAATATTTTAATGGTTAATTCATACTCTGTGAGCCAAAATTAGTATAAAATATATTGTTTATTTAAAAGGCAGAAAAAAGCTTAATTTTATAGACCAGTGTAATTAATTAATGTATATTATTATTTGATTTTAATAATTTTGAATAAACACAAAATCTGTTTTTTATAGTGTTATGTGCTCTTAAAATTATCTGTATTTTTTCCTTTTCTTTCGTAGGTTTCCAATCTCTTTTGTTTGGTCACTAATAAAATGTTTCATCCTACGTGCTGACTACAAAAGGGGAAAGCCGTTTTAAAAGCAAAGTACTGTATAAATGTCGAGGATCATTAAATTTTTGTTACGGAGTATTTAATTTGAATACTTGTTACAAATAAAATTTATTCATAGTCTATCAGAATGTCCTCTTGAAAAGTCGATCTTAAAGAAAACTAGGAGCAAAGAAATGGGTATTTTAATATGTTACAATTATAGATGATTGATCAGTATATTTATTTGAACAATGGTGTTCATTTGTTTGTACTAAACTTCGGTTAAGCTAAGAAGCTGATGTTTGTCACATCAAAAACCAACATGTCTGTTGAAAATAATTGTATGATGTAAGTTTTTGTTATGTTGCTGTCGTTGTCATTTGTGTAATCGAGATTAAATTACTCAATTCTGTGTAGCTTTTTACTTGAATGAGCCTGGAACAAAGTAATATAAACTATTACTGACGATACATTGTTTTGAAATGCAATTCAAATAACGTCTTTTAAAATCAAGTTCTGTCGAAATAATTAAAAGCTTAAAAATTTATGTATTTTATGAAAACGTATTTAAAGAGAACCTCATTCGAAACAGATTATCCATTTACAGACCATGAAAGTCCAACCTATTGAAAACTTTTATATAAGAATATCTTATATACAGGGTGAGTACAAAAGGTGAACTCGATTTTAAAAAATTATATTTTCGAAACTACTGAATATACAGGGTGCAAAGGAATGTCCCTTTAACCTGAAAATACTCTTCAGTGCCCCCTAGTGGCGAAATTTGGAAGTCGAAATTCCATTGCAAATCGAAAACGAAAAGAGATATAGCAAAATTTCCAGTTAGAAAATTTTAGAGCATCAATCCATTAGTACGAAACGACATTTAGTTCACACGGATAAGATAAACCGTCGCCTGTATACACAAAAAAAAATGTCCGAAATCAATGAACGACGACGATTCTACATTGCATATTCACATTCCGGAAATGTAGCGTGCAGAATTGCAGATTGTGATGTTGTATTGTGCTGTAGTGTTTGTAAAAATTTAATTTACAATGCATTTAAAATTTTACTTTAACCCTTCCTAGAAAATATGTTCCTAAACTGATGAAGTAATTGACTGTCACCAGAATATTCAAACGAATTTCTTAGAAAATAAAAACCTACTAATTTGCACTTTCATTACAAAAGCAAAATTTTATTAAAATATTCTTGACGCCATTTGCAGGGCTCCCAAATGGTCCGCCAACTGAATACCAATATTTTTTAGAAAAATTTTCTTTTTAGATTTTTCTTACAAACCGCCCCGGAATCACCTTTGAAAGTTAATTCTAGCGCAAACCTGCCACAAAATTTTCTGTTAAAATTTATTGGTATTTAGTTGGCGGACCATTTGGGAGTTTTGGAATTAAAATTAGGTGGCTAGACCGTCCAGCCACCGCCCTTGAAAAGGTTAAATCTATGTCGTCGTAATGAAGAGGCTTGCAATAGACGTTCCATACTAAGAAATGTGCATGGAGAATTACTCTCACGAATACAAACGTGAACCGTAAGCAATAGCGAACTTTTCGAACATACTGAATATTAACTTTTTATCACTGTGAGACAGTTTGTCTTATTTTTTTGCGTGATGTTATCAAAATGTATTGAAATAAGTACGTATTTATACAATAATTGTGCGTATTTCTTCATATTTCTGGCCATTCCATTCAAACGTTTACACAAAATGTGTTGCATCGATTTCGGACATTATCGGGTATACAGGCGCAGATTTATCTTGTCCATGTAAACAGAATTTCGTTTCGTAATAATTAATGGATGCTCTAAAACTTTCTAATAGGAAATTTTGCTCTATCTCTTTTCGTTTTCCATTTGCAATGGCTATCTTCCAAATTTCGCCACTAGGGGCGCTGCTTTTGTTTGCATTAAATCGGGCGTAGTCGCTTTACTATACCGTTACCTCACTTGCATAGCTTTTGCTATCTCCGTTCGCAAGTATTTTCAGGTTAAAGGGACTTTCCTTTGCACCCTGTATTACAGTAAGTGATACATGAATTTAAAGAGAAATATACCAAGTTTTTTTTCTGTTACAAATGCTTGATGCGTGACCCTCTTGTTACACGGCATACGTCCAATCTGTAATCCAGTTCGTTCCAATCATTTTGTAGCATCACTCTGTGATTGGTTCTGAATGCTGCAAAAATGCGCTCTTTGAGTTCAATGCAGTGTTTTCGGTATTGGTGGTACAGTCGTGGAAAAAAAAAAGTATTCATCCCCTACTAACTCCTCCAGTAATTATCGTAGAAGAAAGTTACTGGTACCGAACGATTGGAAATAAAGTCTACTTTTAATTGATGTATATAAAATTTGCTTAGGGGCCATCTACATATTAAACCGAATCATAACTTTGTTTTTTTTCAATGGCAATACGCAATTCTGATAGCATAAATGAAACCTACACCCTTCAATTAGCCTAAAAACAAATTTTTATGCAATTCGTACCATAAGTTTCCGAGAATTTAATTATTTCAAAACGAGCGTATTTTAAGGGCTGTATCCAAATTGAAGTTCTGTAATCGAACCGAGAGAGAGCCCTTCTTGATCAAGGCGACTTAAGCACCATTCAAGCAGTCAATGAAGCCTGTCAGATAACAAGACAGCAGAAGAAATTTCCAAATATGTACTCACTTCTATCATATTCTTAAACCATCATTTTGCCATTTTTAAGCATAATTTGAAAACTATTTGGAAAAAAAAAATTGTGAAATTTTGGATTTCCATAAATAAACTTAATAAATCTAAATCCGTCAAAAAAACTGTAGGTTGCAATTCATAATTTTTTCGAATATTAATTCCATAATTCATAATTCATATCATAAAATTATAAAAATTGCAAATTCAGCGTATTTATGTTTGTGGACATTAGTATTATTGCTACCCAAAAAATTAGTACATTAGGAACATAATTTCAGGAGATATAAATAACAATATGAAAATGTAATTTAACATTAGAAGCACTAAATTTTGAATGTTTATAATTCAAAAACTTATCATTCAAATGACTTAAAATTTGGTGTCTAGGCATAGTTTGAATCGAAGATTTGAAATATCTCGTTAAAATTGGGTATTGCCATTGAAAAAAATAGGTTTGGGTTCGTTTTCATATGTAGATGGCCCTCTAAGCAAATTTTGTATACGTCATTTAAAAGTAGAATTTATTTCCAATCGTTCGGTACCAGTAACTTTCGTCTACACTAATTTGTTGCGGAGTTAGTAGGGGATGTTTCCTTTTTTTTTTCCACCACTGTACAGTACATAGACAATGGCCCATACAATTTTTTCCGTCACATCGCACAAAAAACATTCACTTTTGGTGAATCTCTATGAAACTGCGCAATTTCATGAGGATTTTCACTTCCCCGCACTCTGACATTATAGTCCAAGAGCTGTTAAACATTTTAGGGAAAGTATTTGAGGCACCCTGAAAATTTGTGCAACACTTCTTTTGTAATGGCTGAATACAAAATCGAATGTCTGGCTGAAGGATCGTGGCCCAAAAACTGTGCCAGACACGTGTCAAGTGCCATTTTTTTTTTTTTTTTTTTTTTTTTTTTTGACTACCCAAAAAAAAGGTATTTGAGGCACGCTGAGATTGAGACAGAATAATATTTATACTTAGAAAAAAATATTTTGAAAACGACAGACACTTTAGTCGGCCCAAAAACTGTGCCAGACACGTGTCAAGTGCCATTTTTGACTACCCAATAAAGGTATTTGAAGCACGCTGAAATTGAGACAGAATAATATTTATGCTTAGAAAAAAATATTTTGAAAATGACAGACACTTTAGTCGGCACAAAAACTGTGCCAGACACGTGTCAAATGCCATTTTTTGTCTGGCACAGTTTTTGGGCCACGATCCTTCAGCCAGACATTCGATTTTGTATTCAGGCATTACAAAAGAAGTGTTGCACAAATTTTCAGGCTGCCTCAAATACCCACTCAAAAATGTTCAACAGCTCTCCTACTATTACGACGATTTACATGTTCTGATAAAAAAACTTGGTATATTTCTCTTTAAATTCATGTATTACTTATATGTGCAGTAATTCTAAAAATAGGATTTTTTTAAAAATCAGGTCTATTATTTGCACTCATCCTGTATAACAAATTAAAACCTTGTAATAATATACTAATTTTAATTGCTAAAAGTTATTAATTAAAACTTTAAAAACAGTCTAATAAACCTATTTTTACTGTTTTAAACCCCTTAATTCTCGCTCCCTTCATATTCACGGGCTGTGTCTTTTTTTCAGTTTATTCAGATTTGTTTGATTCCCGCCAGTTTTATAGAATAGTGTAATTGGCTATGTTATGGTATCATTTTACTGTCATTAAAGAAGGTGAGAATTTCTTTTTAAAAAAAGTGGTGCCAATAAGCAATTTGAATTTTTAAACCGTAATTTTATGCGACCGTTAAGGGGTTAAAGTTTTAATTTATACCTTTTAGGAATTAAAATTAGTATGAGAATATTTTGTTGAGGCAAAAAGAATGATTGGTGGATCAAAATAATAGAACAATTAGGAAAAGTTATTAATATATTACATGAACATTCTATATGATCAGTAATAATCCAATGTATTGTTGAGCTAACAGAAACGTCTTTGGCTCAACAAAATGATTGATTTAAATATGTCACAATAGGAATTATGTTGGATAAACAGTATTTTTATGGTGTAGGTTAACAGGAAATTTGACGATTGTTGACGGTTGCTGAAATTATATCGTAAAAACCTTATTATAATTCTATTGATACAACGAAACTATTTTGAAATATTAGAAATATTCAATATATGATCGATTACTTTTCGGATAAGACATATAATATTTGAAACTGTAACTTTCAGTTTTAGGGCAAATGCGTAGTGGTTAAGAGATCCACATCCTGTAATGAAATAATGTGATGGCAATTTTGTATTCTAATCTTCACAAAGTTTTGGGTTAAGAATCAAACAACGACATTTGCAAGTTAATATTAAATCAATGCAAACATCTTTGCAAATTTATCGTTTGCATTTAAATATTTTTCAATGATTATTTTGCATATCAAAATTTGGTGATTAACATTGTACATGTACAGTCGTGGAAAAAAAAAGTAAACATCCCCTACTAACTCCTCAACAAATTATCGTAGAAGAAAGTTCTTGGTACCGAACGATTGGAAATAAAGTCTACTTTTAAATGATGTATATAAAACTTGCTTAGGGGGCCATCTACATATTAAAACGAACCATAACTTTGTTTTTTTCCATAGCAGTACCCAATTCTGACAGCATAAATGGAATCTACACCCTTCAATTAGCCTAAAAACGAATTTTTATGCAATTCGTACCATAATTTTCCGAGAAATTAATTATTTTAAAACGAGCTTATTTTAAGGGCTGTATCCAAATTGAAGTTCCGTACTGGATTGTTCACCAAGAGAGCCCCTTCCTTGATCAAGGCACCTTAAGCGCCACTCAAGGAGTCAATGAAGCGTGTTAGATTACAGTACAGCAGAATAAATTTCAAAATGTCTACTCACTTCCATCATAGGCGGCCCCTTAAACCATCATTTTACCGTTTTTTAAGCATAATTTGAAAACTACTTGGAAGAAAAATGTGAAATTTTTGAATTTCCATAAAGCAGGACTTAATAAATCTAAATCCATCAAAAAAATTGTAGGTTGCAATTCATAATTTTTTCGAATATTAATTTCATAATTCATAATTCATATCATAAAATTATAAAAATTGCAAATTCAGCTTATTTATGTTTGGGTATATTAGTATTATTACTACAAAAAAAATTAGCACATTAGGAGCATAATTTCGGGAGATATAAATAAAAATATGAAAATGTAATTTAACATTAGAAGCACTAAATTCTGAATGTTTATAATTCAAAAACTTATCATTCAAATGACTTGAAATTTGGTGTCTAGGCATAGTTTGAACGGAAGATTTGAAATATCTCGTTAAAATTGGGCATTGCCCTTGAAAAAAATGAAGTTTGGATTCGTTTTAATATGTAGATGAGCCCCTAAGAAAATTTTATATACATCATTTAAAAGTAGACTTTATTTCCAATCGTTCGGTACCAGTAACTTTCTTCTACGATGATTTCCTGAGGAGTTAGTAGGGGGTGTTTACTTTTTTTTTACACGACTGTAACTTTGTACTTTTTCGATTTTTTGTACAGGTTCATTCTGAAGACCTTCAATTTTGAAACCAACCAACAATTTTTTCCCCAAATTGAAAGTGTCCTCAGGGTTAATCTCAATCAAAATTGAAAAAAAAAAAAAAAAAGCCTACGATGCAATGTTAGACATCAAATTCTGTTGGCTTAAGCAAAATAAAATCATCGAAATGCGCGCAAGTTTGTAAAGAACGCATCCATTGATATAACATTAACTTGCGAATGTCGTCGCGTGACTAGTGGAGACACGTACTCAAAACCTTTGTGAAAATTTGAATAAAAAATTACTAGCACATTATTTCATTACAGGGTGTGGGCCTCTTAATCACTAGGCAGTGATCCTGAAGAGCTTACAGTTTCAAATATCTATATACGAGGTAAGGTAAGTAGCGGCGAAAAAGCAGGTATTTCTCTTTTGCCGATGGCAATGACTGGTTTGTGACAAGAAAAATTATAACAATTTTCGCTAGTCGGCTAAAATTAAGAAAACTAATCAAGATATCGATTTGAAAATTTCAGAGAGAATGAAGAATTATTTTTACATCCGAATATCCATTTTTTTAATCTGTCGGTAAATTTCTTTAATTTTGGAAAAAATTGACGGTGACAGTTCAAAAATTCGGAGAAAGAAACCAGACAGGGACAAGCATTCATTTTCAAATATTTGACAATAATACAAGGAGTATTAATATGAGTAAAAGAACAGAAAGCAGATGGATATGACGCCATTAAAAGAATTTTAAAGAAAGTGAATATGACGTCACGCAGGAAGTTATATTATATTTTATCCGAATATTTGACAATAATACAAGAAGTATGAATAAGAGTAAGTACAAAAAGCAGATAAATATGGCGTCATATTTGAAATAAAACAGACATTTTGAAATGTTTGTAAATAATACAAGGAACATAAGTATCATCCATACAATAAGTACAGACAGCAGATAAAAATAAAATCATATTTAAAGCAAATATATCATTAATTCCCGGATTTTACAAAAGAAAATTATGTTTGGGATGGCTTTTCATTTATAAAACATGTATTTTCACTTATCTTTCGATTTTTTTTTCAAGAATCAAGACTATATTTATTTAGAATTAGAAAACATTTTTTTAAATACTGATGTAAAAGGGAAATTTTTTAACGCTTTCAATATATTAAAAAAGAGAGCATATTTGCAAAAAAATCATGTACTGAATGAAAAAAAAAAGTATGTTAAAGTATTAGCCCTTACGGAGTTTAATTTTGAAATTGATTTTGCTAAACAAACATTCTTAAAATCCCGGGGAATACTGGATACTTCAGCTATTTATCTGTATTATTTAAAAAAACAAACAAAAAAACTATGGTATATTGTATATTTCTAATATTTCAAAATATATTTTCGGTCGTCTATCAGTGGGAAGGCTTGTACGACATCATTCTATAGTATTGCTGATTTATATTCATGAACAAGAAGAAGAGCATATAATTTAGTCAAGAAAGTAAAAAACGAAATTAATGTGATTTAATGCAGCATGCATCTAATATTGAGAAGTCTGTCATGCTCCAACTTTGATTCCTGATATTGTTACTTTTTGTGTTTATTTCAGAGAATTAAATACTTATTTAAAATAAAAGAAACACTTATCAGGAATTTATATTTTCTTAAATCAAGTGAACTTGTAGGCTTTTATTGAAGAAGCTTTAAGAAAAAAACTAGTCCTGCACTAATTTCATGCTTTATTATTAAAGTGTCGTTAACTTCAATGATCTTAAAACTTTTATTTTAGAGAGAAATTGAAATTTTTCTTTAAAAGAAAAAGATTAAATGAATTTGAGGTACAAATAAAGATGTATTTTGTCACACAATTTTCCATTTTAATGTATTCTTATACATATAATACATATTATATATATATACATCTATATATATACAAAATTCCCATCTATATATAGGCTGTAAAATTGAAATGAGGTAAGAATATTCTTAGAAGAACATTTTAAACAGCGATATGTTACCAGTACTTCTCTTTAAATATATTAACTCCTTTTTTATCAGATATATAATTTAAATTTCTATATGATGGTTTGAAATAAAAATTTTAAAAACTTTAAAATAATTCTATTTTTATTTTGAATACCTTTAAAATCCAAAGCATTAAGTCTGTTATTAAATAAGTGAAAATAACTATGGCCTTCCCGGGTTAATCATTATTAAACTTAGTTTCAAATTATTTTATGCAATGATTTATCAGCAGCAAATCAGAATGAAAAAGAGAGCGGGCAGAAATTATTATTAGAAATAAAATTGGAAAAAATACCTTAACCTTTTAATGCATAATTTTTTATTTTATTCCGAAAACATTATATCTGAGTCTATTTTTGTTAATTATCACTAGAAAAATAGTGAAAACATTTATTTATGTTTATCTTGGACATATGTTATAATGTCACCCCTGAGTTACATAACAAGAATTGCTCAAAAAATGATAATTTTAAATTATGTATTTACTTTAAAGTGCTACGGTATAAATTTTATAATGCTTTCAATAATTTTGAGACTTAATAAATACTACCTTATGAAGATAGAGGGAAAACGCCAGTCGAGCACATTGCAAGCAGTATCAACAAAAGATGTTATAACCTCCACGTGATAACAAATCTGAATAAAAACTGACTTCACGACCTTAAGAGAGCTGGTCACTCAGATTCGGAATTCTCCTCCGTAATGTTAAGTCTATGGGCATTTGATGCATTCGTATATTTAAAATATCTCCAATGGAAATTAATTTTTTTAACTTCTATTTTTTGTGTACACTTCCTAAAAGATGTCTCTTTTTTTCTCAGTTCTCAAAATATTTCTGAAGTATAGACTTATTTTTATAGGAAGTGTTAAAATCTTACTCACAGTTCGCCCGCTTTTAACACATAAAATATTAAATTCAGCATAGATTTTAGAAATATTTTTTAAAACTAAGAAAAAAAGAGACATCCTTTAAGAAGAGTACGCAGAAAAAAGATGTCAAAAATATGAATTTCCCGAGAAAACATTTATGTATACGAATGCACTAAAAGTCCATAGACTTAACATTACGGAGCAGAATTCCGAAGCTAAGTGATCAGCCCCCTCAAATGCATGTTATCACACGTAAGTGACTACCACTAATTCACCAAAAGACCAATAGGAAGCGCCAAATGACAAAAAAGATCATGTAACTCCTGAGTTACGCTATGCATAAGTATGGTTAATACATGGTTAAGGGGAGTTACAATCTTTAATCTTCAAAAAATCGAAACAAAGAAGTGCATTTTTCGAACGTTTAAGCGTTTCTCAATCTCATACTTCAAACCACATGAAAATATTCAATTAGAAGCGAGACAATATTCAAATTGATACGTGAACGTTAACACACCCTGCAATTTATTTTTAAGATTTGATTTCGCTTTTTTGAAAACTCTGTTTTTGCAATTTGTGCACTTAAAAAAAAAAAAAATAAAAAAAAAAAAGCTGTTGTCAGATATTTTTTTTTCGAACAGAGATGTATAGAAAGAAAGATTACACTCATAATTTCCACCTACTGCTTTGTCAATTAAACGGCGTAAATTTTATTTGGTGCGATTAACATGTACTTTTTCACATAACATTAAAAGGCATATTTTAATCGCATCAAATACAATTTTCATCGTTTAATTGATAAAACAGTAAGTAGAGATTATAGGTATGGTCACTCTATACATATATGTTAAAAAATATATATAAATCTGTCTGCAATTTGTTTTTCTTTTTTCTTTTAACATTGCGCTAAAATTCCAAAATCTATGTTTCCTAAAATCCAAATCAAAATTTAAAAATATTAAATTAATTTAAATCTGTGTTAAATAACACATATCAATTCCAAACAGACTTGATTCTAATCGGTATATTTTCAAGCAGTTTAGAGCTTATGATTCAGAGAAGTTTGCATTTTTGAAAAATACAATTTTTTTTTTTTTTTTTTTTTTTTTTTTTAGGTTTAAAGGTTGTAACTCTCCTTGAAATTCTAGAAAAACAAGTAATCTACGCAACAGTTTTGTGTTCAATTTAATTCTCAACTCCCTTTGTCAGACTGAGTAGGTTGTTCTTACATTTTCAAAGTAGAATCACGTTTGAAGAATTGCACAGAGAAAAATGACTCTTTCAAATCTGAACAAATCGATGTCTTCATTTTGTTACGAAACTTTTTGTTTCATATATGACAACCTAATGCTTTCAATTCTGAAATACGAGAAATAGGCAGTTTTAAACAAAATTACTTTTTATTAGCTAAATGTAGTAAATTTCACCCGTGTAGTTGAATTTATTCATATTATCTCATCTGTTATGATTTCGATCGAAACGCTCTTTCCAAAAATATCTTATTACCTGAAATGTGGCGAACTACATTTTTATCATAATCGCGGAAAAACACTTAAAAGCTTCGTAATATGATCGCAGAAGCGTAGATTTTGTTCTTGAGCCTTCGAAACCAAAGAATGGATGATTTCGTAAAATAAAGACTTCACAAGTGGAATTTGCAAGATTTTATTGACAATTTTAAAGGTAATTTCATTAATTTTGTTGTTTCGAAATATTTATCCCTATTTTTATTCTATGCACACTTAATTTCTATAATTTATCTCCAGATTAGGGTTAGCTATGCACATTCCATGTTTTCAGAAATGAATAAATATGCATGTTTCAAACTTGAGTAATTTTGACTATGCGACATTCTCTGATTTGAGTATTTTTTGCTCAATTTTGAAAATGTCGTTTTTAGAGTGTGATCGGTGAGTGAAGAGGAACTAACGTCTCCTACAGAAATTAAGGATGAAGCTGCTACCACATTATGATAAAGTTCTATCCGTATAGATGGACATCCATATTTTGACTTTTCTAAATTTTATATAGTTCAGTTCAAAAAGTCTGTGGCCATATCTGTAGTATTTTGAAATTAATCTACTGATAAGTACAGTATGTGCCAAACTCTTCAAAGCAGGAGCAGTTTGAAGACATTGCGCTAATTAAAATACTTTGTAAAAAGATGTAATTTTCTTTTATTTTTAAATTATATGCAAAATAAATAAAGACACAATATTGCTTAATGGTATACAAAACACAACTTTAATAAGCTAAAATTTAACTTCTACGTTTCGAGCTGTTTCTATAGCCGTCTTCAGGAAAATATGATGGTAAAAAGGCTCAAAGTTCAGAGACGGAAGCTTCCTGTACAAGAGATAATTAGTCAAAACTTGGCCAATGATTTGAATACAAAAATGTAGTGTTTCCATCTAGTGAAAATAAATAATTATTAATGAAGTGAGATCAAATGATTCAAAAAGGTTGATTTAAGGAACCATGAGTGCCGCCATCTACACATGAGGGACAAAACCACGTTCAACTGAGTTTTCATTCAAGATTTGGCAACATGATACAAGTTTCAGCTGAAATATTGTAATTAGATGTAGAATTATGATTTTATGATATTATGCCAGATTTTGGGATATTATAAGATAAATTATTGTTACAAGGTTTATCTTCACGTGCAATGATTCCAACTGATTCTCTAATTTTACTTTCAAAGGGGTTATTGCACGGAACTATAATTTTTGCTTCAGCAAAGTTAATATGGCAGACTTCATTAGCTAAGAAAACCTAGAAAGAACTGTACTCTGTTTACGATGTTTAATGTCGCTGCTATGCTCCATAATCCTTACTGATAATTTACGTTTTGTCATGCCGATGTAGACTTTTTCAACATTGTTAGATAAAGTGATAGGGATTTCATATATACCAGATTTTTGATCCATTGGGATCCTATCGATCTTATTACTGACGATATCAATGAGGTAAGGAGGTGGAATAGCGACCAACTTTATATTATATTTATGTATGATCTTTTTTTAGCTTTTCAAATATAGTGGGAATGTAGTGAAATTTTCTGTAGACCACAAGTTGATTATTATCCTGTTGTTGACCTGAAGGAGGGGCAGCGTTGTACTTCTGAATTATCTTATCTATATATTTTGCTGGAAAACCATGATCAAATGCTATTTTCTGTATAAACTCGATTTCTTCACTTAACTGGTCATCTGAGCAAATCATAAATGCTCTTTTAATGAATGACTGAAATGCAGTGATTTTATATTGAAAAGGTACGTTTGCTGAAAAAGGGGATAACAGTGTTTTCTTTAATAGGTTTTCTATAAACTGAAAAGTTTAATCCAGAGCTGCATCTATTAATTTGAATATCTAAAAATGGAAGTGAAGTATTTTCTTCGATTTCAAGGGTGAATTTTATACAGTTACTTAATTTATTAATATCTTGAAGAAAATCAGTTAAGTCAGATAAACTGTAGTTCCATAAGATGAAAACATCATCAACATATTTTAACCAAGATTCAGGTCTCAAATTAAACGTATCAAAGATCTTATGTTCTAGTGGCCTTAAAGCAAACTCTGCAAATAAACCGGAAACTGGTGATCCTATCGGTACACCATGTAGTTGTCTATAAATATTCTTATTAAAAATGAAAATGTCACTGTAAACTATGAGGTTAAGTCCAGATTTTAGTGAGGTTTTTATATCTTGAGATATATTTGAATTGTTATCTATGATCATATTAATGTATTGTATGACTTCATGCATATTGATGGAAGGATATCCAAGGAAGGACCTTTTTGATTCATTTGATCTCAGTTCATTAATAATTATTTATTTTCACTAGATGGCAACACTACATTTTTGTATTTAAATCATTGGTCAAGTTTTGACTAATTATCTCTTGCACAGGAAGCTTTCGTCTCTGAACTTTGAGCCTTTTTACCATCCTATTTTCCTGAAGACGGCTGTAGAAACAGCTCAAAACGTAGAAGTTAACTTTTAGCTTATTAAAGTTCATGATTCATGTTCCATTAAGCTGGATTGTGTCTTTATTTATTATATTTTATGGTGCAATTGTCCAGTATGTATTATATGCAAAATGTTTGAAACACGGGTTTTCTAAACACAAAGTAAGTATGGCAGACATTTTGTACACTTGCATATCGTCGTCTCAGAGCAACAGTAAGGACATCTAGTAATAATGGAAAATGATATGTCTGACTTACCTGTATGAAAAATTGTGTCTGCATCTAGTGGAATAATAGGGAATTTTTGTAAAACACATATGAGATATAGTATTAAACATAACTTTGTGTTTCAAAAGTTGTTCCATTAGATGCAAACAACAGTTTCTCATAGCAATAAGTCACACATCTCATTTTTTATTATTACTAGATGTCCCACTGTTGCTCTGAGGCGACGATGTCCTTAGTACACAAAATGCATCAATTTTATCCTATAAAATGTGACTATTTGAACAATGCAAAAAATAAGAAGGAATCAATTTTATACAACAAACAGGCTTTATTGAGCACTTAGATACAAAGACGATTTGGAAAGTGTTAGAAACTATACAAAAGTCTTAGTTTAAAACAAAATATTATGTTACAGTTGTCACTCTCCTCCGAAGAAATGCAATAAGATATTGACTTGAAACATTATTGTATAACTTAAAATTATGTAATAAAATTTTATTTGCATAAATATTAATCAGAAAAATATGACTTCTAAATTTTAATAATATACAAGGAACAAATTATCTATCTCGTTAAGTTATTCTTTATTTCTTTAGTGTAAAGTTGAAAGCACCATTACATTTCCGTATTTCTATGAAAATACATTTCCTATTTGAGTATTTATAAGAACATTATAATTGGGAACCTAAATTATTAGCTTAAAATGTTAAACCAAGTCAGCATATAATACAAAAATTACCCATTTTTATTAAAGATGTTTTTATCGAATAAATAATATAAGGAAACGTCTATAAATATTGCGTCAAAATACGGAAAGAATAAGCCTTTCACATGATGCAAACGTATGAAAAGTATTAGTTTGTCTTCTAATCTTCCAAAGATACATTTTTCATGCTGTAAGTTATCCAATATGATATTCCACGAAAAAAATCGGCATTTACATTTCCAGCATGTGGAATACATATTTTGATCATCATTGTTTCTAAAACATATCGTGAAGGGTAACGAAATTGAAAAATAGTTTTTTGTAGTCTTTTTTGCACAAATTCTTTTGGCAACTGCACTGAAAGAGACCATTGCACCAACAAATGTCTCTAGGCACATAATGCGAAGATCTTTTCAGAAGTGTCACAGGTGAGCCTTCAGACTTTGTCCAGCAACACCAGTTAATTATTACGCTGTTACGTGAATATTTTCACTACGTGAGTTAGACGTAACGTAGCAACCATTGTGTGATCATACTGACCGTAAAAGTTTCATTCCTGGTAAAATGCAGGTCTCTGAAGCTCATTACTCGATTCCTTTCGCAATCATTTTGTTTTGTTCGGAAATTTTTACATGTGTGACGTCCAGCGTCCTCTTATTTTTTTCACCAGACGTACACTTGCCCATCATATACAGTATAGTTCATTGGTTTGTTAGGAATATGAGGCTGTTTGGCTCTTGGAATCATGACTGGAGGTGATGTGTAACCTGTTGACAAACTGCGGTTGAGACTGAGGTCGCTGCGTTTGCTGCTTTTGTGCGGAGTGACATCACCACTTTCCTGCAAAATTCATCAAAAAAACATTTTTTTGTTAATACTGTAAAATTGTATCTAATACAATTTAAATACAGTTAAAATAAAATATGAAACCATTTCCCACACTGTACAAAATGCGTTAAAAATTTAGAAGCAAAGTTAAGTAATAATATTATATTCAATGTGCATCGTGAGTTAGAGCTTCATGTTAAAGTTGTATGATAAGAAAGCCTTTAATAATCCTAAAAATTGTTTTTTATAATAAGTGTTTTGAAAAATCAAGGTAGCATATGAAGATCTCAGATGTAAAAAAATGAGTTACTGATTATGATTGAAGATAATAGATGATTCTCTACCATCTGTTAAATTACTATTTGAAAAAACCTAATACTCATAGAGATTAAGGAGACATTTGACAATAAAAGATTGTAATTTTAGTTGATAAAAGTAGTTCAAAATGTGTTTTCTCAAAATGATGACATCTCACTTACCACTTTTATTATCTGAGCTCTTCATATAATTATCATATATACTTTTATAAGAACCATTTGGTATGACTCATTATATAAGAACCAAATTGGTGTAAATAACACTTTCTGATAGGAAAGTCTTTTGGAGGGCAAATTTTTCCAGAGGTGCTTAGAGGCAGGTATTAACTAACCATTTTCTTTAATAGTTAACAAGATGTAGAGTATGTCTGACACTAATCAGCTCTTCATACCGAGTCGTAATGAAACGTGATAGAGAAATACAGGGGATTCTTCATTAATTTTATGTAGCTTCATAATGGTTTTTCTGACAACTATGAGGTATGTCGTGGTATTTTAAAATACGTTATATATATTGTCACCTTTTCTATATCGTTAAAACAATAGCAGCAAGCCATTGAAAACGTGTGAGGTAACTGAAAAACGTTTTATTCTATTTTTAAAAATATCACCAACGGCTTTAATTGTCAAATTTTCAAATTCCATCTTATTTTATCATTCCACTTAATCCTTTCGCAAAAAGAAAAACTGAATTTAAACATACTTTTTGAAAATATTCTTAATCCTTTGTACTTCAATAAAACTAGTTTTTAAGAATAATTTAGATGAATATGAGATATTATCTTATTCATTAAAAACATACTAGTGTGAAACCTCCACTAACTGACGCCTTAAAGTTTCTTTTTTGTTCAAATCACTATTATAAAATTTTAAATCAATTTCCAATTTTTTTTTTTTTTTAAAGATTGTAGAGGTGCATTAAAAATTTCTGTTGACAATTTTTGAAAAATTATACATTTTATTATTAAAAATTGTTATTTTTAAATAAATAGAGCCAAAGAAGAGATTGATTGTCATGAAATTTGGTAAAGATACTAAACAAATATGTGTGTATAGAATGGTCTACTTTTAAGTATTTACAATGGTAACATTTTTAGTTATGACTATTTTTATTCATTCAAAATGCAAAATTTTTAATTCTTTTTAACAAAAATATTTTTTTGCATAATTAATGAAATAATTTTGGCTTAGGAGTAGATCATTTTAAACGCACATATTTGTTTAGTATCTTTACCAAATTTCTTGACAATCCATACATAATTTCTCAAGATATCATGCGCGCAATGACTTATGGAGTACAAAAACAGCTATTTTGATTTCAACAATACACAAATTCTGTAAAAGTTTAATGAATTTCTAATGGTAGCATATTACAAAGTACAACCTGTTTAATCAACAGTCAAAAATTTCATGTTTATACATAAAAAGGTTTTGAAGATAGGCTAATTCAAACTTTGAATTTTTTCGTTAACTTTCGTCGCATTTAAAAGGTACACCTTAATTGAGTAGTATTTAGCTATTTAAACTTATTATTTATATTTGATATCATACTACAGATGCATGTGTACTTTTGTTTCACGTTTTAAATTACTAGTATCGCAGAAATCCAAAAACTGAGATTTATGAACCAGTAATTGCCATATGGTGTCAGACACTAGTAGAAGAAATTAAATTTAAATAATTTTTATTACAAAAAACATTTAAATTATTATTATGCATTTTTAAACAGTTCAAATAATAGATTGAAACTTCCTTTAGTATAACCAATATTTGACACCTATGCCAAAGACTAGTGAAAGTAAATTCCAGGAACCAATAACAGTCACCCGCTCATTAAGCTAATTTAAATAACTATAAACTATAAATCAAAGCCCTAATGTATTATATGCATCTTTTAACTAATTTCTACAATTATAACTTTTAGAAAAAGCTTTGGATGGTTGTATTCCAAATATAATTAAAAAACACTAATTTGATTTTTGAAATAAGATGGTTGCTTCAAAATGACACTTTTTGTGTTATCAAAAGTTTTACCCTCAGTGAATATATTCTTGACTCTCTAGTAGCGAATTGACTCCAAAGTAAAATGCTGAGTTATCACCAGATGAATTTATTTTGCAGAATTTTACAAGAAAATACTTATTTGAGTTAGATTTTTGCTGAAGTGTCAGTTACTGGTTAGTATAGGTGCAGATTCCCAAAAATGTTAAGGAGCTAATGGCTCCTAAACCCAAATAATCCAGTGGCCACATAGTGAGTGAAACGCATAAAAGCAATAGCGTTTATATGGGGGAAAAATCTCAGGTATTACAAGTAAAAAATAATCTACACATGTACAAAAAAAAAAAAAAAAAAAAAAAAAAAAAAAAAACCCGCAGACTAGTTACATTAAATGTGTATTAATTACACATTTAATTACACAATCAATTTAATTTTAATATAAATTAAGTATAATATAAATAGTTAGCTATGTATACCGTCAAAAGATAAAGTTGGGAAAAATAGAGGTTAAAAAAATATCTATGAGAATAAGCTAAGCAATCATAATAGTGGGGAACTTTAGGAAAACAATATTTCCTATTTTCATTTTGTCATACAAGAACATATATGAAAGAAAATTGTGAATGTGTGAGATTATTTTGTACTATAAAAATCAAAATAAAATTCAAACATTTGTTTTTCAAGAACACAGGAAAAAAATAATCTTAAATTTTATCACAAACTATTACAGGGGAGTTTCTGTTCAGAATTTTCTAAAAATTGAAGACATTCGGTTCCAAAAATTCGGAGATAAAAAAATATTACAGAAAAATATGGAGAATTTCGAGAAATTGTCCCCGATAAAATCCATTTTGTCAATCGCCAGCAGAAAAAAACGCGAATTTCGCTAAAGTATCAAGGAAAAAAGCCGTGAATTTTGTCAAAGGATCGAGGAATAAACGCTAATTTTGTCAAAGAATCGCAAAAAACAAAGAGAATTTCATCTTAAAACTTCAGAAAAAAAACGCGAATTCCGCCAACAGATTGCAGAAAAATCGCGAATTATATCAAAGGATCGCAAAAAAACCCGCACATTTCGTCAAAGGGTCACAGAGAAACATGAATTTCGTAAAAGGATCACTATAAAATCCTGAATTTCATCAGAGTATCGCAAAAACGCGATTTTCGTCAAAGGATCGCGAAAAAAAAACGCGAAATTCGTCAAAACAAAAAATGTAGTCACCACGTGGCGATCGGCAACTGGCGACTGTAAATATGCACATATCCTGGTTAGGTGCCAATAACCGGGTTTTCACCCTATAAAGGATTTAAGAATAAAAAAATAGAGAATTTCTGACCAAATACGAAAGCAATATCGGAATTAAACATTTCGTAGGAATAATTTTTTTCTGGCTTCAAAAATATTTTTAAACGTAAAATATGCCTATTATTATATGTTTAAATAATTTTTCCAATTTTTTAGTTCATTTAAAGAAAAAATTAAGATTTAATAAATTCCTACATGTTATTTATTCAAACACACATGAAATTTTCATTTCAAAAGGCAACATGGTAATACTCTAGTTTGAAAATCTTACTGATAACTTGTAATTAAGTGTTTTAGCGAGACACTGATAAATTAAATAGTTTTGGAAATAAATTTTTTAAATTAATAGCTCAATGGTTTTTGTTGCATACTTGCACAACTTTTACAGAAATATTTACATAAAAATTCAATTAAAAAAGTTTAATGTTACCTGATAGCCTTCATAAGCCATGGGTCCTTTTTTACCGTGCTCTCCACTACTTTCACTTGAAGTATCTATCATGGCTTTTCTGTCTAGTGTTCCTCCTACAGGACCCTTCAGTGCAATGCCTCTGAAGACACTACCATGATCTCCAGTGTTTGCTTTGGGCGGTTTGCGTTTACATTTTCTGCAGCAACACAATACAGCACACAGCATCAATACTACAATTGCTACTGCAGTCGGAAGAGCAACAGCCAGGACTATAAAGAAAAATGAAACATTTTAAAATAAGATACATGTAACTGTTTTTCATTAATATAATTACATCTAGAAGTCTGCATGGGGTAACGCTTTCATCCCTCACCCAATATTAAAGCTAACATATTAACCCGTTTATTTTCCCTTGTTCGCAGCCCGACCCAGCTTGATTTCCGCAAAATTGACTATCTTTCTTAATCAACATTGCTCCAAAATTACAATTAATTTAAAAGAATATTGCATACATTTTAGTGGATAAATTTTGAAATACAGCTTTCCTTGAATATACGTTCGAAGTAACGGGATACAGAATTACAACATCAATGATCGCTAAATTACATACAATTAGTAAATAATTTAATATACTTTATAAGGAAAAGAAGAAATGGTTTAAAAATTCACAGTTTTGAAGTTATATAAAGAAACAAAAAACGTAGATTTTTTATAATATTTCTCTTCAACATGTAGATCAAAATTAATTTCCGAAACTTCCATCAACAAATAAACAGACTCACACGCCTCCTTCGTTGGAGTAACACTATTTACGAATAATAATAAATGCTTTATTTTATAATAGAATTTCTGTTATTGAATAATGGGAACATCACAATTCAGAATAAATGGTACTCTAAAGTACGTACCATATAACCACTGAATATGCAATATTACTAATATTTTTACAAAACAAATTAACGGTGTGACACAGCTCGGAAAGTTCAGATCTTGTTTTGCCGGAGTTCAATGAAATAAAACAGGCCCTAACCCAGCCCCTGGGTCTGGCCCCTCTAGCCACATCTCTCAGTTACAAATATATTACGTTATTTTTTTATGGGAAGAATAAGTATACACTTCCTGAATATTTTTCCAAAATGTTTTATGAATAGAAGTTTGCCACACAAATATTTTTCTTTATCCTAACCATATCTCCAAATAAATGAAATTGTATTTTGCGTATAATTCAAAGGTAGGGTGCATTAATTGCAAATAATTTTAAACAAATAATGCAATTCATATCAAATCTTCCTAACTCTTTTCGAAAAGTTAAAAACCGTTTTCATGTTTTACAATGTTTGATTTGCCTTTCTGATGTGATTAGCACGCGTTTTTGTATAAATTTAGAAAAAAAAAGATTTAAAAGTAAGAAAAATAAGTTTTTTTTTCGTAGGCGTGCACATTTTAGAAATTTTTGAGCATAAAGTTATTTATTTAAATATAGAAAAAGAAAAGTGATTTTTTTAATCTATTATTTATTATCTTCACAGTTCACATAAGGTTTTAGAATGTAAAACTTTAAAAATGTACTTTTTTAATCAGAATTTTTTTCCCTCGTCATTGGAGAATAATTACCTTTTATCCATGCAAAAATGTTTCAACTCAACTCTGCTATAAAGTGATAAAATATCATTTATTAAGATTGACGATCGTTTCGTCGCACCAACGGCGACATTTTCAAAATCATTCACAATAGAAAATATTTTTACTTAATTTAAAAATAATAAACATAGTTTATTATGTTTATTATTTTTAAATTATGTGAAAATGTTTTCTATCGTGAATGATTTTGAAAATGTCGCCGTTGGTGCGACGAAACGATCGTCAATCTTAATAAATGATATTTTATCACTTTATAGCATTATTTTACTTAATCCATTTTATTTTATTTTATTAAATTTTTATTTACTTTTAATATTATATTTTTATTATTTTAACTAAAATGTTATAGTGATTATGATTACTCAAAGTAGCTTATTTTGAAGATTTTCGGCGGTGTATATAAATATATATAATATATGTATGGCTGGTGGGGGGGGGGGGGGGTATACAATACGTTCTGGGTTACTTCCATGCGTGTCTTAGTATTCTACATTAGACATTTTTCCAGACATTGCAGTGTGAGTTTAAAAAGTACTGATACTTTTATGTTAGCCGGACGCAGATGATATATTGACAAATATTCTTCCTCTCGCCATCATTTGCATTGCATCCATTTCATTTAAAATATAAACCTTTCACTCTTTTCATTTAACTTTCATTTAAAATATATATATTACATACATTTAAAATACATCATTAAAAATCTCTTTCTCTTTTTCTACTTAAAATGACGTTTAAATCATGTTTCTTCTTTAATTGAAACAGGAAATATTAAATTTTTCGTTTTGGTTTGTTTTCAAAATCCAGCTTTCAAGCAATGGTTGTCATACAAACGATTTCTTGTGAAAATGCGTTTTTCTTCATGATCGGTTTTTTTACCATATCTCATATTTAAATTGTTATAAATCAAGAAACGTTAAAGATAAATGGTTCAAACTTGGAACATGTCTTTTTTAATTATTTTACTTCAATTTGGATTCAGCAAATTTGAAAAAAAATATTTAATTTTGAAAATAAAGAAAAATATAAAATTTTGAAAATTTTTGAAATATAATTTAAAAAAAAATTCATCATTTTTTTAAATTTAACTTTAAATATTTTAACTTTTTATTTAAATTAATATTTTAAAAAATGATGAATCAAAGTTAAAACTTATATATTTATGTTTATTTAAATGAAAACAAATTGAAATTCTACAAAAAATATTTCGAGTTATAACGATTTTAAATTCCCCACTTTTTTAATAAATTTTAAATTAAAATTTTTAAAAAATTAGGAGAAGTTTTATCATGTGACTTTGTTTACAAATGGTGTGGTTAACCATTACAAAAAATTTCAAAATTTTTACTCAATAAATAAAAATTATTTTAAAATGTGTCCCGGACCCCCTTAAATTGTTACAATGAGATAATCTCATTTCATTTAGTAGCAGTAATAATAATAGTAATAATAAATTATATCATAAAGAAAAATGTGTCTAGTTTACAAACGAGGAAAATCTAAAGCTGCTATTGGGAAGAAGCAAAAATTCTATTGGTTACATTTACGTCAGGATAACATGAAAGTATCAAGATATTTTCACGTGTAAAATTTTTGTTTTATATACCAATATCTTTCTCGAGAAAAATATTATTTTTAGCAGATTAGAAATTCTTCTTAAGTAGTTTAGTTTATTTGCTCTGCATATAATTGCAGAAGTATCCCTTATACTATCATAATAGAATTTATTTATTGTATAATGTTTTAATCTCAAATTTCTTCTGATTACACTATCAATAATACAAAAATATTCTTGGCCATAATTGTGCTCAAGTGTTCTAAATTACAGAAAATAAAGTGCAAAAGAATTCATGAGTTGTTAAGTCTTCTTATTGAAATTTATTTTGTAGGATTTAATCTAAAACACAATTGTGACTTACACTATACATTTTTTTTAATTGGATCATTTACTTTATTATAAAAATCAATTTATAAATTATTAAATTAAATAAGATTATATTAGAAACTTATATTAAATTACACTACCGTACTATATAAATTAATAAGCAGTTTTACAATCCTAGTGTTTCCACAGCATAAGAAATGAAATATTGACAAAAATATTCATGAAATATCTTTTAGGATAATAGCAGTGGTTGGAAAAACAATTTTATTTATTTAGCGAACTGCAAGTATTTTTTCGAAAATATAGTCAACTACATTTACAATTGCTTGTTTTATAAAGTAGCGACTACAAACTACTTTTCAAAAGTAATCGCTACTTTTTTACTATCAGATCTGGTCAAAGGACTTCACTTTAAATTGAGGACACGGATTATGTAATACAACAGCACTTCGTTATATCACGGTTGCCGGTATGTAACCAAATAAATGCGATTTAACCAGGTACATTTCACTGGCCCCTCCACCCTAGGAACTAAAAATTCCGCATACACCAATCGTTTGCACTTCGTTAATGTAAGTAAGTACCAAGAGATTTTCATTTGTACCGGCTCTGGTACCGAGTTATACAAATTTTTTATTCTAGTAGACTATTTCACTGATCCTTCTACCTCCAGACCTGGAAATTTCGCATGCAGCAATCGTTTGTACTTCCTTAGTACCAGTAAGTACCGAGATATTTTCGTTTCTACCGGCCCCGGTACCGAGTTAATCAAAATTCAAAGTGCGGGTGCCAGCGAAACGGGGATTTCCCGTATTAAAGAATGAAGTTTGACAAAAAAAGTCAATCGTTTGTATTTCGTTAGTATTGGTACGTACCGAGAGATTTTAATTTGTACCGGCTGCGGTACCGAGCTATTAAAATTTTTAGACTGCATTAAAAAATTAAAAATTATAATATTCAATAAAATGTTTAGTGTAATTTTCTAAAATATTAGATTAAACACAAACTCATTATATGCCGACAAGGACAAATTCAATATTAATTTTATCTGTTGTAATATCAAAAAGTAATAAATCTGGGAATAAAGCAAGTCCATAAGTAGAAACGCGGCATTAAAACATGAAGATCTAATTATGAGCAAATAGACAAGGGTTTCCAAGAAAATTTAACAGGTCACGTTTCTGTGTAATTTTTATTGTGTAATAATCGGGTTCTTAACCCGGAATATAGGCTATTCGAATGCTATAAATTCTCAAGTAAATATTTTCATGTTCAACAAATGTGCTTTATAGACAAACATGATGAATTAATATTAAAATTAGTACTTACTTGTTACTCTACCATATATAAATTTAATTATGCAACTGAAAATGTTTACCTGGGAATTGATAGTAGTCTAAAACTCTACCAGGTTGAGAAAACTGATTACATTCTAAAAACTACTCGGAAACGTTTCTGAAAATCAGTGACAGCAAATAAAACTTTGTTTTCATAAATACTTCCTTAAATATCAAAAATATAAAAAAATACATTGGTTTCTGTATTTTCTACGGATACAAAACACTTTTGGCATCGTGGGGAGCTCGAAAGAGGTCTTTATATATTTTCGTTCTTGGTTATATTATAATTTTTTTAAGATTAAGAAACATTTGAATTTTTTACAATGTACTGACAAATAAAATGCATAAAAAGATTTTTAAGTCTTTCAGAAACATATTCTGTAACAAACCAGCCGTTTTTTTCCTTTTATTTTGAATCTACTCAGAATAAGATTTCAGTTGCGGAAAAATATAGAGGCTCGCCTAGCCTAATTGCTTATGTTTTAGAAAATTATACACTTAGGGTGGAGTGAGTCTAAAAAGTTACCCTAAGATTATTAGGTTATTTCATATTGCATCAATATATCTATTACGCTTAAGATTTATTTATATATCCTAAAGAACTTATTACTTACCAAGTCCATTTATTTCACATCGGCGACCAACGAACATTGGTTGACACCTAATTAAACAAAACAAATGTTAAAGATTACAATATTTTCTTTACGAGAACAGTACTGATAATATTAAGATAGGCATAAGATTATTAAATTATAAAAAAAATAGAAACAATATTGAAGCTTGTTAATATGGAGTAACTGGAAGTAAAGTTTTTTAGAACATTTTAGTAAAATCTAGAAAAAAATGTAGGATGTTCACAAAGTATTGTTGCAATAAGCCATTACTCTCAGAAACTAATATGACAGTTTTTCCTAAAATATTCCATTCAAATTTTGTTTACATTTAGTCCAATTTAGCTGCAATTTAGTCCAATATTGCAACTATGGTGACAATTCGATGTTCTACTTATCACACTTTTACAGATCAATATAAACAGTTTACACTAACTGTGAAGAATGTATAGAAAACGAACATATATACAAGACTTTAAAAAGCAGCATCTTGTCTAGGTTATTTAATTTGTGTAACTTCTGAAGTGGCAGTAAGTCAACCAGTACTTTATAGGCAAATCTGATGCATGAAAATGTATTAATTATTAATTTAAATTATTTTCTTTTTCTTTTAAATTACTTGGGCAATTCGTCCGACACATTGGTTGGTTTTTCCAAACGAACCTCTTTCAAAACAATGCTTTCTTTTCGCTGGTCAGTTTTTTCTTGATGAATCTCAAACTAAACAACGAACCTGTAATTGGGGAACCGACTGTCTTCGGCAACCTGGGAGCTACGCCCGATCCAGTCTGGAATCAAAGGAATCTAAAATTATTTTGATTTTTAATTTTTGGACGAAAAAGCCTCCCAAACGATGCTACCTTCAGCAGCGTATACAAATAATTATTTTCTAGTCTTTAAAAAAGCCTAACTGTTTTATCTCACACGGAGATCGACCCAGAAAAATATCTGAGCTGTCCTATCTGCTGTTTTAAATTGACCGCTAATATTTTTATTAAAATGTAACAAATTATTAAACGAAAAGTTAACTTGATAACTAATTCCTTTAAAATTTATCAATAAAATGACGAACTTACATAGAACAGTAATCCAAAATTGTACTTGCCTCATTGAAATAATCATTTATATCAGGTAAAATTTAATTTAAAATCTTGAGAAATGAAATAGCTGTGATACAGAAATATTTCAAGAGGAATGTTTCAGAGTAATAAGTGGATATTCTAAAGTTTCCCCTTTTGTAGTTTCTACGTCAAGCAGAGTAATTTAAAAGTGTCATTGTTTCAGTAAAATAATAGTTTATTTTATCTAAAACTTGATCTAAAGTATTGAAAGACAAAAGTAAGAATGGTCATATTTTTTTAAGTAAAATGTTCCCAATAAATAAATAAACATTCTGAAGTTTGCTAATTATATTGCTGTATTTTAGAATTTAATGAAAAAAAATTATCTAGGAGCTTGTTTTTCCCTTCTTTTTTTTCGAAAAATAGATAGACTATGATAATCATAAGTGTACACATTATCACTTTAGTTCAGGTAAAAGACAAACATATAGTTAAAATTTTATTATTGAACAAAGGCAAATTTTGTTTTAACTCTGTACGGATTTCTGTTTACTGCAGTTATCGAAACGAAGTACAAAAATAGCTCAAAAATAATGTTCATTTAAAGCTCATTGCTAATAGAAATTGCTGATAATAGAGGTAGAGCAGTAGATCGCCGATACTAGAAAATGTTAATCATAAATTTAAGAATGATTGTCCGATTGATGTCGTTTAATAAAATAATTGCACAACCCAATTACCAAAAGCGAGAATTCGGTTTCACTTCAAACGCCTTTTTTGAATTTTTTTAAGTTAAACTATTAACTTATGTTTATAATTGTTTATCAATTAATATTTGTGTTGCATTGGTTGGGAAGGCAATGTAAATGTTAATAGTTACAGTACTTTTTACGCGAAAAAGATTCTTTTATAACGCATTATATCAATTGCGTGCATATAAAATTATAATTTATCCAATAATATTCGGATAAATATTCTCTATTTCTAATGCAATTGGAATGTTTTAGCTGGAAAAAATAATAAAGAAAGAAACAGATAAATACCTTCTGATTCATTTCTCAGCATTTTATAGATATGAAAGACATGCATTTACAAATTTACGACCTGGATATTCAAAGTATTGTATTTTTTCTTGATTAGGGCTTACTTCAATGTATTATAAGCTGTTTGAGTTATTTCATTACAAAAATGTATACAAATGTATTATTATAAATATAAAAATGTCATTTTTAATCACATAAATAAATGAATAAAAGCATTACCTACTACCAGACATTTAAATGGCACAATTACACATATTTATTAAAATATTATTATTATAGATTTTCACCTCGTGTTCAGAGATACCTTCAGTGAATAAAATACATCGATTGAAACAATCTTCGTTATTGAAACTTGACCTGTGACTTCTCTTTGAGTAGGTATTGTCATCTGGCTTGAATATTTGAGTGTAAGAATTCTCCATCATTAATTATTTCTAATAACAAAGCTATAGAAATAATTAACGATGAAGAAATCGTGTGCAATAACATCTTACACTGAAACATTCAAAGCATATAAAGTTACCTACTCAAAGAGAAATCAAAGATCAAGTCAGAATAACGTATATTGTTTCAATCTTTGTCTTTTATTTAATGAAGAGGCCTTTTAACACCATTGAACTAGGTGTAAAGGTGTTATTTTAACTCTTATCGGTCCTATGTCACCTACCATGCGACATCAGTACTTTGTCGTATCGATCGCATGGCATGTGTGAGATAACAAGATTAATCCGCTTGGAACCAGCATTTCTTACACTAATTTTATTCCATTGACTCCACTTTTTTTTTAAGCATAATTTTTATTTGCACTTTGATAACACTTACAAGAGAAAAGTACTAAAACATTTATTTCTAAAGTATAGCGGTGCCAATAGAATATAAAAATAGTCCTCCGTGGCAGCCCTGCGAATATTCACTGAATACATTTGCAACCTAGTAGCGAATCATGCATAAAAAGTTAGCGTCCAATAAGAATTAATATCTGATAATACGTTTAATGTATTTATTTATTTATATGTATACAAATAAATTTTTTAATTTATTTAATTTTTAAGTGCTGTATTGTATATATAATATATACATATATCTTTATGTATGAAAAAAATATATATATCTTATATATATATTTTTTTTTTTAACAGCATTATTCTTACTAAAATAACACGTTTCTCTCAGCTGTAAACTTAAGAAAAATGCAATAAATAATGAAACTTTAAAGTCTGAAAACGTTTGTTTTAAAAATAGTCAATCTCTTTTTGTATAAAAATATTATTAAATTTATTTTATTTGAGATGTAAAGAATCGGCATTTTTATAGTTATAAATATGATATATTTTTCAAAGATTAAAAAAATTAAATTTTAAAGGGAAATTTACCTGCAAAAAGTTTTGTCATCTTCTCCACGTAGGCAATCTCCTCTTCCATGACAATAGTTGCAATTTTCCGTTTTTGCTGAATCAAATACAAGGAAAACAAATGTTAAATTACATATTTTCTTTTACGTGATTGACATACAAAATTAATTCTTTATTTCAGTATGTATTCTGCAATTGAGAAATATTTTTAAATCTATAGTTAATAATTACTAAAAATGTAATTTTTACACTGTTTTAGTTAAATCATTACGAAAATTCATTAAATGTTTAGTTATTTTTCTTTCCAATTCTGTAGAAATTGTATTAGAGATTAAAGGCAGTTTAGCTACGCTAACTTATTTGTAATGCTAAAGTATTAATAAGTAGTAAAGTAAAAATGTATATCTTATGAATGTTTAGTTCAAGTAAAAAACGTCGTAGTTTCCTGACATTGATATATTTATATATATACTTAAATTTACTAACCTGAAACTCGCAATACATGTAGTATATTAAACTCACCTATTGCACTGTTTAAACATATTAGAAACTTGTATATAATATAATATATTTTGTCGATCTCTCTTTCTTCATAATGGGATTCCATTGCATTGAAATTATCTTGTCTCAAGAGAAAAAACAATTAATCAAAAATGAAACAATTAAGGATTGTACAAGAAAGATTAACAGAGACATTCCTGCTACTTTATATAGAACGACTTCATAATTTTATTTTCTCTGTTTTTCAAACAATTTCTCTAATTTTATCCATTCTTAAACATATTCCTTACTTATAAGCAATGTCAAACTGCGATTGAAATTAAATAGTTAATCTCAAAAGACTTGGTCTTCAAAGTTCGTGAACATTTTTAACAAAATTTGGTTTTAAGCGTAAAATAAAATTTAAGAAAGTGCATAGGAACATACACGTTTTAAATTTGTGAAAAATGTGCGATGATATTGTGACTATAATTTAGTTTTTAGCATCAGTTAAAGTGAAAGACATGCATAGAAGGTAGTCTACAAAATTAAGGCATTATAAAAAATAATTACCTAAACAAGTTCTTCCTGGCAAGTTAAAGTCATAATCTTCAAAGCCTTCATTGCATTTGCACGTGAAAGATCCAGGTAAGTTTATACAAGTTGCCCTGAGAGCACAGTCATTTTGTCTGAAGTCTAAACATTCATCATAATCTGGAACAAATTGAAAATAACTATTGTAAAAATAAAATAGGTGCAATATTTGACACATTATTTAGACTATCAGAAGATTAGGTGAATATAAATTCTCAATGAATATTAAATGTTATCCTAATAATATCTTAAACAAATAGTAAAGTACATTTTTATTGGCATAGGCTTGGTGCTCAGATTATACCACTTGACTTTTCACAGATAAAAAATGTTTTTAACTTCGCCAATTTATCTGGTTGAAAATGACTATTGTAAAAATAAAATAGGTGCAATATTTGACACATTGTTTAGACTATCAGAAGATTAGATGAATATAAATTTTTAATCAATATTAAATGTGATCCTTATAATATCTTAAAGAATTAGGGAAGTACATTTTATATTGGCATAGGCTTGGTGTTCAGATTATACCACTTGACAACTCACATATAACAAATATTTTTAACTTCGTCAATTATCTGATTGAAAATAACTATTGTAGAAATAATATAAGTGCAATATTTGACACATTGTATAGTCTGTCATATAGGTCTGATTAGGTGAATATAAATCCTTAAAGAACATTAAATGTGATCCCAATAATATCTGAAACAAATAGTAAAGTACATTTTTATTGGCATAGGCTCGGTGCTCAGATTATACCACCTGACTTTTCACAGATAACAAATGTTTTTAACTAAACCAATTTATCTGGTTGAAAATAACTACTGTAAAAATAAAATATGTGCAATATTTGATACATTGTTTAAACTATCAGAAGATTAGGTGGATATAAATTCTTAATGGATATTAAATGTGATTCTTATAATATCTTAAAGAATTAGGCAAGTACATTTTATGTTGGTATAGACTTGGTGCTTAGATTATACCACTTGACTACACGCAGATGGCAAATGTTTTTAACTTCGCCAATTTACCTGGTTGAAAATAACTATTGTAAAAATAAAATAGGTGCAATATTTGACGCATTATTTAGACTATCAGAAGATTAGGTGAACATAAATTCTTAATGAATATTAAATGTGATCCTAATAATATCTTAAACAATTAGTGAAGTACATTTTTATTGGCATAGGCTTTGTGTTCAGATTATACCAATTGACTACTCGCAGGTAACAAATGTTTTTAACTTCGTCAATTATATGATTGAAAATAACTATTATAAAAATAAAATAGGTGCAATATTTGACACATCGTATAGTCTGTCAGAAGATTATATGAATATAAATTCTTAATGAATATTAAATATGATCCTAATAATATCCGAAACATGTAGGGAAGTACATTTTATATTGGCATAGGACAATTACTGCTGCTCTGATTATTATACCACTGAACTGTTCGCAGATAATAAATGTTTTTAACTTCGTTAATTTGTCTGGATGAGTTTTAAAAGACTAATGTTTAAAGCTTCGTCGGTGAGCTAGAATATAGAACTAAGGCGTAGTAAATTGTATTTTTAAGCAGAAAAAAGGTTAAAATTTTAAAAGTAAAATTACTCAAGTTATGAGACTTTATTTTAAAAGATTATTAACATGTATTAGGAACATTTTTCCCCTTAATACTTCAAGGTTTTTAAATTGATTCTGACTCAGCGTCACAGGATATAAAACCACAAAATGTTTTATTGATGGTTGCTAACATATGGAACTTGGAAATGCCTTTGTATGTGCAGTATCTGATTACCGATCAAGACTTGTATTTTATATAAACATTTTACAAAAAAAATCTTATAAAATGCCTTGAAATTACACAAATACCATTCAAAGGCCCCAGAATCACAATTTACAGCATTAAATTTCGAATTATAATATCTCGTATCAACAAACTTATACTCAATCACAATTACATTTCAAAAGCATGAAAACTTCAGATAATCTACTGTCGAATATGGCAGTTCTATCTTTCTTAAACTTGTTACAAAAATACAACTGCCACAATCAGATAAATTTAGCTTCTGTGCAAATGTAAAGTTACCTAGATGACACCGATTCCGGATTTTGGATACCACTATTTCAGAATAGTTATCCCCGCCTTATTTAATCGCAGACTCCCTGTTTTTAAATAAGCCGGTAATTACTATTTGGAACATTCAAAATACGGAATCCATGACAGTTCTGGGTTAGTATAAAATAATGTAGATGTACCTCGAACACTTTGTGATAAAGGAGCAGCCAACAGCGCTGAATCACCCACTCTCATGTGTGTTAGTTGTAAAGCTCTTGTTAATTCTTGTTCTAATAAATTGCTGCTAACACTTTTGCTAACATGCATTGTGAAATTTACAATTATTCCTTCCTCTGGGGTTATAGTTGTCACTTCATTAGCATCGTCAATTGGCTTAATCTCTCTTATTGGCATGATTTCATTAACTTCTGCATCCCAGATGTGTTCCTTTACATTTGTTATACTGTAGGCATCAGCGATCTGCAAGAAGAAATTTATGAAAAATTATAACAAGTGCATTCATTGATTCAGTTCTTTTAACGTTATAAAGCAAAAACATTGATGACATATTTCCTTCTGCTATATTATGAATTTTACCGAAAGAAACTTCTTAACAGTTGTTAGATAATTAAACTGTATTCTAAAATTATTCACAGATTTTTTATCCATGCTGTTTTAAAGATTTTCAAATTTACAAGCTTTTTCAGATTACACTAGCCTGGAAAATTTGTGTTGTGTCATGCGTTTTAGATCTTGATAATTGATTCTTGTGTATTTCTAGCGCTGAATCTGAAAACGACCTTCATTTTTAACTGTCACATCATCATGATGCTTTGCAAATCGTAAATTTCAAAGTTAGAAACGTCAAAAAATAGCGAAAATCTGATACTATAAAATAGATGTGATGTTTGTATTTGTTAGCTTTTGATAATTGATTCTTATGTATTTTGTAGCGCTGAATTCGAAAACGACGTTAATGTTTTACCAGTACTCCAGGAATTTTCAGAAATCGCAAATTTTTAAATCGTCGAAATAGTATTGCGAAAATCTGATACTATAAGATAGACGTAAAACTTTTTTTCCATAATAAATTATTCTTTTTTTAGCTTATACTATGCATTTTTACAGCTAAACATATAAAACAATGCGTATTTAAATTCTTAGAATTCTATTCCATGTGTGAAAGTTACACCTAATGTAGTTCCCAAATCGTCTCTAAAATTGAGAACTATACATATCTCCACATGTTCAATAACCCCCCCCCCCCCCATCGCCTCTCCTCATCAGACCGCTGAAATGTTTAGCTGTATAGCTGGCATATCATCAGTATAAGCCAAAAAGTTGAATAAATTATTATTAAAAAATGTTTTACATCTATTTTATAGTATTAGATTCGCTATTTTTTAACGCTGAAATTTACGATTTGTGAAAACTGCTGACGTGATGGTTAAAAATGAAGTTCATTTTCGGAAGAAGCGCTAAAAAATACATAAAAATCTATTATCAAAATTAAACACAACAATCGCAGGCTTGTGTTACAGTTAATACATAAAAACACTTGACTATTCAAAATAATCGTAAGGTATTCTAAACTTAAAATTATAAAATAAGAATGCAATATGAGGAAATAGGGCATTTCGTAAAAGAATATTTTTCCTCAACTATCTTATAGAAAGCTTATATGACTAACCTAATAATGTAACATCATATTGTATGCTTTAAAACATATTTTTAGAAATACATTACCCCTTCTTTGGCAGTTTTCGCAAATTCTTTAAATTCTTTGGAATCATTGTCGGCTAGACCTCCATTGTATTCAATACTTTCATTGCCTTTCTTCACTACCTTCAACAGCACCACAAAAGTTTGGATCTCTGAAATATGATCATGCAATTTATCAGACTAAATCCATTTTAACATGTATTTTAGAAAATTCTATAGTGGGCTTGTGTAACCCTTTTGATAAATGATTCTATACTCCGTAAATTCGTATTCATGCATTAAAACGCAATAAATGTATATAATTTGCTATCACATTAGTCAATAATTATGATATTTTCTTGAGTTACTGATTTAAAAAAAAAATTAATTGCTTGAAACATCATTTACATTTACAGACACACGTTTTTCTTTATATGTTTAATTGAATAAATTATTTCTTATAGGGGTATTCTGGTCCAGAATTTTGGAAAAATCAATTTGTTTCTTTTCTTATAATACTCTTAAAGTTTATTATCTTTAAGAATATATCGTCTAGAGAAAATGTAAGTATAACGTACCTTTCTATGACTTATACCGTTGCGGCTGCCTGAAACTTTTGCTAAAAACTTTAAACACGTTTTTCTCAAAACTAACATTTTCAACATGATCGACATGATATCTCAACTTCTACTTAACAGATTTACTTAAAATTTTGTGCCAACCTTCAATGTATAAGTATCTATCGCCGCTACTGATTTTGTATCAAAATTATTACTTTTACCATTTTAAAAAATTAAAAATTATGAAAAAAAAGAGCCGAAGAATGCTTTTTTTTTCAGACAGCCGACTTTTTGAATTTTTTTTTTTTTTACTTATATCTTAGGTAGAGGCTATAACGACATTCTGACTGATTAAAAATCTTTGTTTGAATTTTGTTTCAGATGGCCAGAAGAGTTGCAATCGTGTCAACTAGCACACCCCTTTTTCCTTTACCCCCAACTATACCAGCTTATAATTTATTTAATTCAAAAACACAAACTCAGAATGAGCTCAGAGCGGAATGACAAGTTCACCTTGCATTAAAATAACTAAAATTAAAAACTGTTTACTGAAAAGGTGGATAAAAATTTTATTAAAATATTCTGTAACAAAATGAACTGGTCTTTAAAAACTTAAAAATGATTGATGTTAAAAATCATATGAAACAGAAAAGATCTCAGGAATCATCTTTTCTGTTTCATATGATTCTTAAGATCAATGGTTTTAAGTTTTTAAAGGCCAGTTATTTTGTAACGGAATATTTTAATAAAATTTTATGTACCTTTTTAGTAAACAGTTTTTAATCTTAGTTAATTTATTTAATTTTCATTTCTTTTTTTCAAAAAGGTTTTTGTATATTTTCAAAATACCATTAAATATATTGTAAAAGAGTGAATGGTAAAAATACTTTTTTTCATCGAGCTCGACAAAACGCCCAAAACTGATGCCTCGAGGCCAGAATACCCGCATAATAGTAACAAAGATAAATAAAATGACAGAAAAAAACTTCATTTAGACATTTAACAGACAAAAAAAATACTAAGCTTTGAATTATTTTAATAAGTATTGGTGAACATTAATTTAAATCAATAAATTTTATTTTACTTTCATGCCCTAAAATTAAAAACTTTTTTTTTAAAGAAATGCCAAGTCTTTATGAAAATCCGTTTACACTATGTTATTATACATATATCAATATTGAAAAATGTATGTTTTCTTCACAGTTAATATTGATATATTCAAAAATGGAGACTTGACAACGGATGGGTTGGAGCGATTTGAATAAAAAAAAAAAAAAAACATCAAGCTGTGGACATGATAAAATTAGATTGTGTAGTTCAAAAGATAGTAAAATACTTAGCCATTTTAAACAATATGGAGTTTTAGGGAAATGGCATCAATTCAAAATAAATGTAAATTTTCATCCAAAGATTTCGTTACTTAAATTTACACAGAAAGTCCAGCTATCAATATTTCGAAAAAATCCTACATATTGCATTAGGAAAATACCTGGCAACTAATTTTCAAAAAGATTAAGTTGGTTGATAAACAATTGCTGGAGCTAGCATGCCCAACGGTTTTGAAATTGATGTTCTGAAATAATAATAATAATAATGATAATAATAATAATAATAATAATAATAATAATAATAATAATAAAACGCGCTAAAAGTTTTCGTTACTGTTTACTCGCTGTGGCACTTTCTACTTCTACAACTCCAGAATTTCCTTTTAATTTTCGATATGGACTACTGATTAATAAAATATGGTTTTCGTATGTATAAAGAATAGTTTAAGCGATAAAAAAATTGCGAAATTTTGTGCCAGTCAAAGTGGTTGTCTTAATCTAAAAAAAAAGCTCGTGAACTGGCCAATAAATGTATGTTAATTTTTAAAGTTGTTCTTTTAACTGACATGTCATTTAATATTAAAAAGTATTTTTAATTCACTTCCAACCTGTTATTTGCTTAACACTTTCGGGTCTGGTGTACGTTTATAGTACGTGTCTTTTCATCAAGTATTATTTTTTCTTAAAAATTACTTTTGTTACTATCTACATATAGTAATAATAGTATATGTTTACGCATTTCTCATTATGACTTCATTTATGTTTTGTCATTTAGTAATAATAATAATAATAATAAATGTTTGCTTTATTCTCTTTGCCCCGTTGGCGATTCCTTTATTTTAATCATATAGGGGAGACCGGGGCTAGTTGGCTACAGGGGTAAGTAGGCGCAGTCCTCATAAATCGTCTGTTTGTGGATAGATTGCGCAACCAGTCACAGAGTACTTTTCTTATTGCTTTTTACAATCCTCAATGTAGTTTTGCATAGTTACCTACATGCAGTGGACATTTATTACGATTTTTCTGTTTTTTGCACTCATGAGTAATTTTTTGTTGCTTCATTCTTTTTCTAATTTCTAATACTTATCCTAATAATTGCGATTTAACTTGTGCAGTTTTTCTTAGTGTATGATTAACTGTACCTACCCCATATGTGATTTACTTGGATTATTTATGCTTAGAGGATTACGTGTTCCTTTTGTGAAGAAATTTATTATGGGGCAAGTAGGCACATTGAACACGGGGTAAGTTGGCTCGGTGTTTGGTGTGTACTGGTAGCTTGAAAATCAGCAAAGAACGAGAAAAGTGGTTGCAATGCAAGATTTTGGGCGCACGTGCCTTGCTCAAACGGAGACACTCGATTTTTTATTTGTGTCAACTGTAACTCTGATGATGATATAGAGTAGGATAGAAGTTACTCAATGTTAATGCTTTATTCATTATTTTTATGTCTGTATAATTTAGAATTTACATTTTACGGCTATAACTCCTTAGTCTAAACTTACTGGTAATAATGAAATTGATTTCGCTTAATTGCGTGTCTTATTTGAGCTTCATTTAAATTTTTATAAAACGTGTGCCAACTTACCCCATAAGTATAGGCAACTTACCCCGTGACGGGGTAGGTTGGCGCATAATTTTCCTTTTACTTTAGGCTTCCGCTAAACATAAACTACAAAAGTTACAAACTCAAAACTCCGGGTATTTATAGCAAAATGTCTGTTCTTTAAAAGTGCAGTTAAAGTTTGTTAAAAAACTTAAATAAAAAAATTATAAAAATCATAAACTAAAAACTGCGCCTACTAACCCCGGTCTCCCCTATATCACTCTTTAAATTTAAAATAAAAGTTACTTTTCTGAACGAATCATGTGCAGTAAAATGCAAAAAATATTACAAATTTGTAACACCTGTTAAATACTGCTGTAATACGATATTTTCCAAACGTCTCCAAAGACTCTTCCTTAGTCCATTGTCATATGAATATGAATTGAATAGTACGTAAAATAACTATTTTCGTTAGACTTCAGACAATGAAATATTCTTTAAACTTCAGTAAATCTGTTTGGATAGCTACGATTAATATTATTAACACAAAAGTAATTTTGTTCCAAAAACTGAAAAAAAAAAATCGGACCCGAAAGGGTTAAATATCTTTCCTATTTTTTGTTATTCATATACGATTTTATCGTTAATGCAAGCAGAAAAAGAAAAATATATAATCTAAGAAATATTAAGTAGTATTTTAATTAAGCTTATTCTCGGTCACACATTTACACTTTAAACTAGAGATAGAGCAAAAATTCGTTTGCGGCGAAAATGCTGCCGAAGATTAGACCAGACCGAAACTCGACCGAAACTCGATCGAAACTATCTGTATTCCAAAATTCTCGTTTCTTCCTTCGGAAATTTTCTACATTACTCATTGATTTCAGCTATATCAGCTCAAATGAGACATTGTTCATTTATTGCTGTGAAATTCACAGATTATAATTATCACTCATGATTGACTCAAGAGGTGAATGCAAATCATAAAGCAAGCAATGCATATATGACTAAAATTCGAAGACACTTTTCACGTGCTCTTTAAAAGCTGCAGACTTAACAGTAATAGAAACTTTTTAGTTGGAAGTCGCAGAAGTGTTTCGAATATTCTTTAACCTCTTAACTGTTTCATCATTTTTGGCACCATAAATTAAAAATCGGGAAGGAAAAAAAAAATTCATACTGAAATATTTGGCTTATAGAATCGAAAAATATCTTACAATAAATAAAGAGAAATTTACAGTTACAAATTAATGATATCAAAAAGCTTTTAGTAACGAAGCAAGCAAAGTCTTCTTTCCCGAGCTCAGTTCGGGCAAAACAGTTAAATGGTTAAGAAAGTTATTGTATAACATATGATCATTTACAAAAATCAATAAAAAAGATAAATTGAGTTATGTATGTCTAAAACATTTTTTAATTAGATTAAATTCGTATAATTAGAAAATCATTCTATGTCATAGACAAACTAAACTAATTGCATTTTATCTCTCTATTCTAAAAAAAAGTAACTACCGCTGTCACCGACGCCGCCGCCTCCGCCGCTTTTGAGTTTTTTGTGACCGGAGGTCTTTCTCCGTTAATAATAAGAAAAATATTGCATACAAAAATATGAAAATCGGCGGTATTATAGAGAAATGTTTGATAAACACGCTGATGCAGACAGTTTTCAAATGGAAGAATTATTTTAAGAGATATCTAAGGCTAAATTTGGACAAAGTCGTTCCATTAAAAAAGTTTTATAGGAGCAAAAACTATACATCTTAATTTAATAATTTTTAGATCATTTTATACGTTATAATTTCACGGTGTGCAGATTGCATTTAGTTTTTAAATTTTTCTCATCTTTTGAGCTTTTATTTCTATTTTAAATTCAAATTTTCGGCATTTCGAGAGAATTTTTTTTTACTTACAAGGGGGCTCAGCCCCCTACGAGCTACTCTCGCCAACCCCCGTCCAGACACCGCAGACACTAAATGCACGCTAATTTGATCGGCTTTAAAAAGATTTCGAAAGACTGAATTATAATTTTTAAAAAGTGGCGATCTCCGTACAAACGGATTTCTATTCATTTCTCTTTGATTGGGGAATTTTAACGCCAAATCCGCTGCGGTACTGCTTGATTATCCCGTCGACCAATTTCGCCAAATTATATAAATCGCCAAACCACTCGGCAAATTATACAAATTGACATAATTTTTATTTTAAATAACGGAAGAACAAATAAATTAGTACAACATTAATAAAAATACAAATAAAACGTCGAAATAAAAATAACTTGATGACGTTGACACGTGTAACAACATTTCAAAATAAGCTAATATAAAAAGAATTAAGTAAACAGAGTCTTTGTCTCCTGGTATTTTTTAACAAAGCGAAAAGAAAGTTCTTTTAAATGAGACATTTTAAATTAATCGTTTTTAATCTGACGTAATTTTGACCAAGCTATTCTTTCTCTTTTAAATATTCACGTGAAAATACTTTTGTTAGAAATGAAATATTATTTGCGCTTTCCTAACAAAAATAGTTGAAAAGAACCTCTCAAAATATCAAATAAATGTCTAGCACAATTTCTAAATTTAAACTGTTTTGCAATATTATTTTGTGTTCATTTTATGTAATAACTGTAATGTGACGTAAATATGACGTAATTTCTCCTATTTAAGACTTCTAACGCATGTTAATGAATTTATTATTTTACAATATCCTTTCTCTTTTAAAATTCACGTGTATACTTTTTATGACGTAATTTTCAACAAGTTCCTGCTTTTTATACGCAATTATTTAATTTTAATTTGAAAGTATATTTTCTATTTATAATAGTTACGTATAAATAAATTTTTAATTTGAAGCAAACATTATTGTTTCCGTGGTTTATACAATTGGCAACAGGTTAAATTAGTACAATTTTCTAAAATAAATAAAAATTATCTCTCGAAATGCTGAAAATTTGAATTTAAAATAGAAATAAAACCTCGAAAAATGAGTCAAATTAAAAAAATAAATGAATTCTGCACACCGGGAAATTATAACGTATAAAATGATCTAAAAATTATTAAATTCCGATGTATAGTTTTTGCTCCTATAAAACTTTTTTAGTGGAACGATTTTGTCCAACTTTAGCATTAAATATCTCTTAAAATAATTCTTCGATTTGAAAACTGTCTGCATCAGCGTGCTTATCAAACATTTCTGTATAATACTACCGATTTTCATATTTTGTATGCATTATTTTTCTTAATATTAACGAAGAAAAACCTCCGGTCACAAAAAATTCAAAACCGGCGGCGGCGGCGGCGGTGAGAGCTGTAGTTACTTTTTTTTAGAATAGAGCGATTTTAGAAAATTGTACTAATTTAACCTGTTGCCAACTTTATAAATAGGGCAAACAATAATGTTTGCTTCAAATTAAAAATTTATTTATACGTGACTATTATAAACAGAAAAAATCATTTGGGATTAGAATTACATAATTATGTACAAAAAGCAGGAACTTATTAAAAATTACGTCATAAAAAGTATACACGTGAATTTTATAAGAGAAAGGATATTGTAAAATAATAAATTCATTAAAATGCGTTAGAAGTCTTAAATAGGAGAAATTACGTCATATTTACGTCGCATTACAGTTATTAGATAAAATGAACACAATATAATATTGCAAAACAGTTTAAATTTAGAAATTGCGCTAGACATTTATTTGATATTTTGAGAGGATCTTTTCAACTATTTTTGTTAGGAAAGCGCAAATAATATTTCATTTCTAACAAAAGTATTTTCACGTGAATATTTAAAAGAGAAAGAATAGCTTGGTAAAAATCACGTCAGATTAAAAACGATTAATTTAAAATGTTTCATTTAAAAGAACTTTCTTTTCGCTCTGTTAAAAAATACCGGGAGACAAAGACTCTGTTTACTTAATTCCTTTTATATTAGCTTATTTTGAAATGTTGTTACACGTGTCTACGTCATCAAGTTATTTTTATTTCGACGTTTTATTTGTATTTTTATTAATGTTGTACTAATTTATTTGTTCTTTCGTTATTTAAAATAAAAATTATGTCAATTTGTATAATTTGGCGATTTATATAATTTGGCGAAATTGGTCGACTGGATAATCAAGTAATACCGCAGCGGATTTGGCGTTAAAATTCCCCAATCAAAGAGAAATGAATAGAAATCCGTTTATAGGGAGATCTCCACTGTTTTTTAAATTATTATTCAATCTTTCGAAATCTTTTTAAAGCCGATCAAATTAGCGTGCATTTAGAGTCTGCGGTGTCTGGACGGGGGTTGGCGAGCATAGCTCGTAGGGGGCCGAGCCCCCTAGTTAAAAAAAAAAAAAAAATGTTTTGCCCAGAGGCACAAAGAGTTAATTTGGGCAGCATGTATAATTATACGTATAATTAATTAATAATTCTCTATATTTATGTATGATTAATTACTTTTTTTTTAAATTTGGGACATTTTCTTTTTCATTTTCCGCCGTAAATAGGAAGAGTACCAAAATTCGGTTTCGGTTTCAGTTTCGGTCTTAACAGCCTGTTTCGGTCGATGCTTACTTCATATGACAGAATATATTTTTTAAAGTACAATTAAAGCAAAGAAACAAAGCAAAAACATTCAAACAAGCATTTTCTCTAAAATATAAATATATAGAGGAAGTTTATGAAATATCTCTTATTGCAGAAGAAGAACGTTATCAGATTATTTACTTAGAAATATTGTAACAATTTTCCAAACAATAAATTTTAGAATAATATGAAAGCATATTTTAGGTTTTGGAATCATATTTATAAATATTACGAAAGCAAATACTTTGTAATATCCTCGAAGTCCTCTGAAGTGATGAAATATTTTTAAAACTATGTTACTGAAACATTAATACTTCGAATTAAAAACTTATTTGGCTACAGTCAAATTGTAAAAAGTTTCATTTAAAAAAAAAATTGCTGGAAAGGGAATTCACTTTCGTATAAAATCATACTATTCTGACTATTGGCAACAGTGTAGATATTACTTTCGTTTGATGGAAAAACATTATTAATCAAAAATTATGATCCTCAAGTTAAATGCATATTTATTGTGTTTTAGTAGAATAGGGATTTAATAAAAAAGTAGAAACTAATGAAAAAGCAATGAATTAAGATTTGAAATATGTTTTTCCTTTTAGATCTATAAATTTTCCTGTAATGACATGAAAAAGATGGAGTTTTTTTTATGCTTATTTTAAATGATATATTTTTCTAGCCCCTCACTGGACGGAAAGAAAGCCCGGTCATATAACAGGGATTGGCACTACGGTTAAGAGAAAAAGATGAAGCAAAATACTAAAAATAATTACTAATAAGTCATTCATTGACAGTATTACAAATCTGCTTAATCTGCGGATTTTGTCGGCGAAGCACTCTGGCAAAAGTTATTAAAAAAATGAAATATCCATTAATTTCAGTCACCAGTAAAATTTGACAAGAAAGTAGTTTTAGATTATTTTATTTCATTTAAAAGTTTGTCTTATTTTTAGCTCACAGGCTATCAAAGCCTGAGAGTTAATGTGCCCGCAGGTTACGAATGTACTTATGTATGTACGTAACGCAATAACTCCTGATCGAAATATCCGATTTGCTTCAAATTTTGACTACCCGTTCATTCTGATAAAGCGCTTCCCTGATGGCTTTTTTTGGAGGGGGGGGGGGGGTCATTGGTTAAGTATAAAAGGGGGAAACGGGGTGCTAATCCGCCTTAATTTCGATAAACAGGTTTTTCATGCAGAATTATCCGATTTTGTTCAAATTTGGTATGCTGGTTTATTCTGATAAGGCGCTTCCCTGATTAGATTTAAGGTTCATTGGTTGAGTATAAAGGGGAGAAATGGGAGAGCTAATCCCCCCCCCCTTAATTTAGCTAAATGGGTTTTTTGTCGATTTCTTTATTTTTCGAGGGGCATTATTCCTTGAAATAAGAGTATAATACACAGTTAGTATGAATAGTCTGTGAGCTCAATTCCATCAGTTTAACTGGACACTTTTTTTTATTTAACTTAATTTTATTTTTAGATAGATAATTATTACTTTTTGTATTACAAATTACGGCCCTTTCCAGAAATACCGTTAGACTTAAGGTAAACGTGATCAGCCTCTTTGTGTTAGTGTTCTTCCTTCCACTCCACTGTACTATGTTCTAATTTCCTCTGACAGCATATTATCAAGTTAAAAAGCACAAAAATATGAGAATTCATTACTGGATTAATTATATTAGTGAAAGTCCCTTTCTCATTAATGTCTACACTAATGAGATTTATAGAGAAAAGTGAAGTCATTTTAGAAATATTCATCCGTACTGCTTAGATACATCTTCAGGCGACGACCACCTCTGATCTATTTTGTTATTTTATCTGTGCTCATTGTAAATAATTTTTTTCTTGCTCTTTTATTATATTTCATTCTTCTATTAATTTTTGTATCGCTTTTTTTTCTATTCTAGGTTTTATATTACATTCAAGGTTTGCTTTGGTCAGTAGTGTACAGTATATGCTATAAATTGTCATGTTTTGTACCAAGCAGCTAACAATAATAAGTATCTTACAGGATTTTTTTAAGACACTAAAGTGACTTAATATCAGTCACAGAAACTGGGATAAAGATTACAAAATTTAAAAATTTTAAAGATGCCAAGAAAAGGATAGACTAACAGATGGGCTTCTACCGTCCGTACGAAAACATTCCAACAGGCTTACAGCTTGGAATTAGAGTTCGGATTCCCCTTTCCCCTTTAGATAAATTTTAGTACGTTTCTTGAGAGAATCGTCATTTTACAATAGCTTGCAATATATTATAAATTAACGCGTTTAATAACATATTTCAGAATTTGAAAAGAAGGACAGAAGAAAACAAAATAGCTGCATATTTATATAAACAGTTTAAAAATTTCATGGATCTCTTACTAAAAAAATAAATGTTATTCATTTATTTTTTGCAACTTTTACAAGCTATTTTAAATAATATTTAATACTATTCTTACCTTTACAAATTTCATGATCATCTTTCCTGGCATGACCTGGGCGGCACTGGCATTTCCAAAAACCATCTTTTTCTTTGCAGACTTCTTTCTTGTATGGCTGGCATTTAGGATCACAAATTCCATTTCTTCCATTCAAAAATGGATCATCTTCTGGTCGAATGGCTTCTGTAACTACTATAAGAGGTCTTTGTGTTTCTTCTTCAAAATGCATATCAGGATAATTATCGTGAATTCTTGGATCAGCCGCCCTTAAGTATGTCTCATTTCTGATTTTTTGAACGGGTTTTATGGCTTCTTTTGTCATATCATCATTTGATATGGCTGTACTATCGCCAACTTCTGGAGGTTTAGCCGGTTTTTCTGTTCCAGCATTTATAATATCCGAATCAGATATTGAAAATGTTGTGGATGTCTCAGACCTGACGGCTTTTGTTGGAAGCCCAGTTGGAAGAACCAGTGTTCTAATGACTGTAGATGGTATTGAATTAAAAATGAGTGTTGTAGTCGTGACGGTAGTGGTACGCTCCGATGGTTCTAAAGTCTTGTGAATTTGTACTGTTTCAGTGGGTTCAGGTAAGATTCCAAGAATAGTTCTTGATCCAATTATTGTAGATACAAATGTTCGCGGAGGTATTGTAGTTGTATAAACTGAAGGAACAGTTAAAGTAGAATCTCTAGTGTAATATGTTCGGGTTGTAGTTAATGCTAAAGTTCTTGTTATACTCTCTACACTAGTAATGTATCGAGTTGAAATGACTGGCACTGTATATTTTGGAATTTGTCCTGGAAAGAATATAGTTGTTGCACCCGATGTACTTCGGCTTACAACAGTTTGCCCATCTTTAGTTAATGTTGTGAAAGACTTTGGTGTGTTCACTGCTGAATTAGCGCGACCAATTATTTCCTCTTTCGCTGATGAAATAAATGTATTCTGAGAAGATTTAGATGAGTGGTGTAAAATTGGATCGAAAAATACTGTACGTATTCCACTTACAATACTAGTACCGATACTTGGTTTCAGTTGTGGAGTAGTGATTGTTGAACTGTCTCTGAATGAAGATTTCATAGACGAAGTTAGAACCGTCTCCATTTTTAATTCAGGTTGTACTGGTAGACTCGAAGAAGACGATGCCGTATCTTTAATAACTTCCGTCATAGGAATCTTATTTTCTTTTGTTGTTTCAGATGTTGTTACAGAAGATTCGGAAATTCCAAATAAAACTTTTGATACCTCTTTTGTGATAGTGTCGGAAGTAATAGAGCTTTCTCTAGCTCTGTCGATTTTTGGAACTCGATGTTCAATTGTGTACGTTTCTTTACTATCATCGGCAACCGATGTCGCCTTACTAGGAACAATAAATACAGTTCTGGCTCCAGTTATGACACTTGTTGATACTGACTTAGAAATTTCTGAATTTAAGTTTTCTTTAAAGCTAGTTATAGAAATATCTGAAGTTTTTGAAATTTGTGGTTTTACTGTTCTTATAGTCTCAGATGGAACATAAACTGGGGCTAAAACTTTGGTGGAAGATTTGGAAGCTGTGTCTTTACTTGGAAGCACAAATATAGGATAATCGAATTCCCCAGGATCCGAATCAACCTTTTCAGTAGCAATTTTTTCTGTAGTTGGCTCGAATGTTGTGTCTGAAATTTCTTCTGAAGTTGCAGATTCTGTTGTGACGTCTTGCGATTCCGTAGATTTTTCTGGTATGGGTGATTCTTGGTCAGAGCTTTCAGTTACTTTTTCAATCACCGCATTTTCTTCAGTTTTATTCTTTTTACCAGTAATTAAGCTCACAATATCTTTTATAGCTAAACCAATATCGCCTCCTAAAGCAGTATTTCCTCCTAACAAATCTGATAACTCTATTACAGTTGCTGGTTTTATTTCGGAAGAAATTGTTGATACTATTTCCTCTGTTCGTGGTATATAAACAGGAGATAGTACAACAGTATCTACTTCTGCATGCTTAGTTACAAAGCCATCAGCTCCTGTAACCATTAATAACGTATCACTTGGAGCTAATGATGTTACTATGCCGTCCATACCAACGATTTCTGTCTTTTCAGTAAGAATACTAGATATCGTTGAAGGTAAAACATCACTTTTTGTTGAATCTTGTAAGCTTTTAGATTCAATATCTGTTAATGTATTTACAATTGTTGACACTGAATCGGAAGATAATGCAGTGGTTAAATCACTTTCTGCTGATCTTGTGTCTGAAACAGAGAACACGGTTGACTCAACTGTGTCCGTCAATAATAATGCAGGTGTGGAAGATATCAGACTTGAACCTACTTCTGAGTGAACTTTACTTTCAACTTTAACTTTCGTTTCAACTGATGGGGAAATTTCTATACCTGTTGCTGCGATACTTGAAATTCCAATAATTTTAATATCATCTGAATGCTCACTGAAGCTACTAACAATATTAGATACAGTTGCAGTAGATACTCCTATTATTGTTTCTTCTACAGACGTTGGCTCAATAGATGTCTCTAGAGACGACGAAATTGTTGGAGGAGCTTCGATTGTTACCAACTGTGTTACAACACTTTCACTAGATGCTATTACTGGGTCTGTTCCACTGAAGTATGTAGTATAATAAGTGAATGTGGTTAGGAACGTTAAGATGGACTCATCTTTTGTTGATGTTTGAGCGGGTGTTGTAGAAGATGGTGTTATAGTAGCCGTTATTACTTCAGGCACAACATGCTCACTTGAGATAACAACTATTTCATCACCGCTGAACAAAGTTGTGTAGAGAGTCAATGTAGAATAATCAGTCGTTGTAAACACAAACACAGAAGGATCTATAGTAGATGTTGGTGCTATCACGTCTGTCGTGGTTTCTGACGTTGTTATCAAAGATGGTGGCACAAACAGTGTAACATAACTTGTCAGAACTTCTTCTTGGCTTGCAATAATTGAGCTAGTATCACTGTAATAAGTTGTATAGAACGTCATTGTTGAATATATTGTTCTAATGGATGGAACTAATTCTGGATGATAAGTAGATATTTCAGAAGTAATTTCTTCGATAGTTTCTGAAGAGGTACTGAAAGGTGTGAATAATTCTGTTGAAGGAAGCAATGTCTCCGAAGGCAACAGTGTAACATCTAAAGGCAAAATAGAGCTAGATTTTGGTATCTCAGCAATGAATGAAGTGTACGATGGATATGACGGGCTATATGGTGTCACTAATTCTGTTACGTACTTTGTGATAGTTTCCTCTATCGATGATAATATGCTTTCATCATTATTAAATAATGTTAAGTAATGAGTCTGTGTACTAACAACCTCTCTTGTTGTGTATACTGGTGTCGATTCTGTTGCCATGATACTTAATGTCTCTTCTTTAGATGTTGGTGTCGAAGTAATTGTAAATGAGCTTGCAGCATGGGCAGGAACAGTTAGCGTCACGACATTTGTTACTATTTCTTCTAAATTAGTTACAACAGTATCTGTTCCCTGGAATAGTGTCACGAAGTTAGTGAAAGTTGTATAAAGTGTTTGTGTTACGACTACTGAAGATTCGGATTCAGGAGCAAATATAGTTGTCTCAGTAGTTGGTTTTATTTCAGTTGTTAGAGGCACAAACTCAACTAATGGTGTAGGTAATATAGTTCTTGTAATTGTAAATGTTTCAGTAATTGTAGAAATATCAGTCTGTATTTCTTCTATTGGTGTTACGAACGAACTAGTATCCGAAAATAGCGTAGCGTAAAATGTAACTGTGTTATAATTCGTTTTAGTTATTACTGTCTCACTTGTATCAATCACAATTTCTGGGCCAAGTATTTCAGGAACTGGTGTAGAATCCTGAGGAATTCCAGTTGTTAGAGGAACAGTAACAACATTAGTAATAACTTGTTCAGAAACGGAAACTACTGGTTCTGTGCCAGCAAATAATGTTGTATAGAATGTGTAAGTTGTATAAAAAGTTTTGGTTTCATAGATTGTTGGAGACAGAGTTTCGAAATACGTTTCAATTGACGAAACTGTTGGTTCTTCATGGGCTTTAACAAAAGGAGCTAGAAGAAAAAAAATCACAGTTTTGATATTGTATTTAAAACATAAAGCAACAAAATTCAGTTAAAAAAATATTTTTTTTTCATAGCTATTATAATCCCCATTTTTACCCAATTCTATCTTAAAAACAGCATAATAATATAGCTAGATTACAGTAAATCTCTTATTATAGTTTACAATTATAAAATAATTGAACAATTTGCTATGTACAATTCTAATAAAGATTATTTAAACATATTTTTTATAGTTTATTTGATAAAATCATCTAAAATTAATCTAATTAATAAGTTTTCTTGGTTAATTCTCGTCGTTTTCTGCTTCTGTCTTGGTCTAACATAATTTATCAGCTATCAGCAGTATGTTACTTCATAATATAAATGTACTACGAATATATTTGAAGACGAAATCAATTTTGTATGGATATCAAACCTACAAAGAAACTTCCTGAGTCTTATGAAGTTTCTTTGTACTTTTTTAATTCTTTAGAAAAATTACATTACATTTAGGCAATGTTAGAAAGTGTTTCCGTAAATTAATTAAATCAATTAAGGCACTATTAACACTACTTACGTGATGATAATGTATGGGTAACTGGGCCGTCAAATCCAAATTCAACGCTAGTAATTAAGCTGACTATAGGTACGTCTACAGTTGGAAGCAATGCGGTTGGAATCAACACATGGGAATCTGGAGATTCTAAAAGTAAATATCAAATTAAATTTTAATTGAAGGTATGTGCAAAATAGCTTGTTCCACTAATTATTTTTAAAAACATGTTCATACTTAAAATAACGCACGTAATCAGTTTTAAACTAAATTGCAAAATGAAATTCTTTAAATATTTGTTTATTGTTAAAGTATATGTAAAGAAATAAATATCTTTCCTAAATAAAATCATAAGACGAAATACAATATTCCTCCTTGAATCAATGACGAACTACACAATGTGAATTTTAAAAAGTTTTCCATTTACTTAAAAGGTGACAGATAATCATATTAAAACCAATGGAACAGCAGTTAATTATCTTTTTCTCTACAAAAGTTTAATCCAGAGCACTATACTACTTCTACTTCCAGCTACCCTAAGAAATATAAAAAAGCCCATTTCAAACGAAGTGAGGTATTTGAAATGAATAAAAATTCAAATTATGAAAATATTCCCCGACGATGGCAGCGGGATTGCACACCAAAAGTACTAGGAAATTTAAATAAAATGTATATTTTAAACTTGTAATATCTCTATTATTATTATCTGTAACCTTTTAAGTAAACAGAAAACTTTTTAAAGTACCTTTCCTAATTTCTTTTTATCTTATAAACTTTTGGGGGCACAAACTTCGCAGAATGTTGCTTTTTCAATATATAACTGTCCTGTCAAATTTAGAGCATAATATTTTAAAAATATCTTAAACATTTTTTAGTTCTTATATATTAGTATTTCCTAGGAATATGCGTTTATTTTCTTCCACTCAATTCACAAGTATGCTAAAACAATTCGCGAACTAATAAATAAAATATTTGAAATGTATAGCATAATCATAATTAAATTAAGGAAAGGAAAGCTTTTTTAATCTGTTGGTTTCACGCCTTAAACTCAATTTGAATAAAAATTCAATTACAATTTCTAATGTCGTATGCTATTTCTACAAATTATATATATAGTGGGATCATAATTAAAACTTCCCTACTTCGACCTCCCTATATATTGAACTACTCAGTGTCTGACCTTCAAGTTTTATGTATATGCTATTGAAGACATGGGGAAACGAATTAAGGATGATTCTCACAAGTAGAGCAATACCTTCTTTCAGGTATGCCAAGGTTAATAGAAGTCCTCGATAAACAAGATTCTTTAAGTGTCCCCATAGCAAAAAATCACACGGATTAAGATCTGAAGAACAAAAAGGCTAGATTGTCAGAAATGCATTAGTTGCTTTGTCATTATTGAAATGTTGCAGAAGAAAAAATAACATGCTCCCAATTTTTATCATCTTTTATACCCAGAACATGGCAGCAAACCATAGGCTTATGAAAAGTTTTGTGCTGACAAAATGAAATTGCAGCTACAATGACAGTTTAAGCTTATTTTCTCTTTTATTCCTTTAAGGCAATAGAAATTAAAACGGAAAAAGTTTATTTTCCGTGTGTTATGTTTTTATTATTAATTTGTTTTTTCCCTCTATTTTCTGCTGTACAGTGCCATCTATCGGTGTTCCTGGAACTTTTTTTTATTATTCGTTTCCCCATGACTTGAATAGTATGCACACAAAATTTTAAACCTTTACACTGAGAAGTTCGATCTATAGGAAGGTCAGAGTAGGGGTGTTTTAATTGCGTCCACCTGGTATATTCATTTCATCAGTTCTAGAATTTTCTTACGTTTTAGGTTTGCCACATGGCTGTAGTTCATGAATATATCCCATCTTGTGCCGCAAAAACAGCCTTACTAACATACCAAAATAATGAATGGCGGGCTGGATATCGTCCGGATAGTTCATCGTTGGCGAGTAATGCCAATGACCTAGGTTCGTATCCTGGCCTGGACACTTTTCAGTATACTGGTTTCGCGCCTTATAAGAAATTTGAATAAAATTCAAGCAGTTAGAAAGGAATATCATTTATTTTCGCTCATCTATTATATTATTTTATGTAGTTTGCATTGCAGAAACTTTTAATGGATCTGGATTTATTTTTACTTATTTGAGAAAATTAGAAGTATTTTGAAGCCTCAAGGCATACGAAAATTTTTAAAAAATCTTGAACGCAGAAAGGAATATATGATGTGAATTGCTTCTAAATTAATGAAGAAAATCAGAAGTACAGGGTTAGCAAGAAATAAGTTGCCCACTTCAGAGGGCTCTAGAATGCGTTCTGCTGGTTCAAATGAGATCAAATCTGAACTACAGATAATTCCAATGATGCATTTGACATTTATTAGAAAGAAATTACACAAACAAAAATACGAAAATCCGCCGATAGGGGGAGCTTTCATACACATAAATACATTTAATATGCTTTTAAAATGTTAAATAATATTAAAAAAAGGTAGCACTAAAGCTACTCAATATGTCCAGCTTCATTTTCAACAATGTGCTCTAATCTCAGGACAATATTTTTCACAGCTGGCCGGAGAGAGTCTGCCGGAATACCAAGAACATGGCGACGAATGCTGTCCTTCAGTTCTAGCATAGATGCTGGCCTTTTACGGTAGATATTGTCCTTCAGGAAACCCCACAACCAAAAGTCGCAGGGGTTGATATCCGGAGAACGAAGACAACATGCTGTTGGAAAATGGTGGCTGACCATCCGTGAATCTGTGAAATGCTGCCTTAGCAATTGCTTTATACGATAATCAATGTGAGGAGGTGCGCCATCTTGCATGAAAGTAATGTCCTGGAGGTATCCATGCTTTTATTTGTGGGATTTCAAATTCCCTCAGCATATCGCGGTGCCGTTTTCCGGAGACGGAACAGGTTTGGATCCCATTTGCAGTTAACTCTTAAAAAAGATATGGTCCAATGATAAAAGTAGCCGTAAAACGAAACCGTACTGACACTTTTTCAGGATACAAGGGTTGTTTCTAGATAGCGTGAGGGTTTTCCGCTGCCCAACTTCGACAATTGTGGGTATTAACTTGACACAAACGTGGTCCTCGTCAGACCATGCTACTTTTTTTTATATTATTTAAAGCATATTAAATGTGTTTATGTGATTGAGAGCGCCCTCTATCGGCGGATTTTTGTATTTTTATTTTTGTAATTTCTTTCTAATAAATGTCAAGTGCATCATTTGAATTACCTGTAGTTCAAATTAGATCTCATTTGGACCAATAGAACGCATTCTAGAGCCCTCTGAAGTGAGCAACTTATTTCTTGCTAACCCTGTATTTAGAAGCCATAAGTCATATTTCGGCTTAAGGAATAAAAACAATAAATTTCTAATTTCTCTCTAAAATAGTTATGTGAAGTTTTATGAGCTGTATTCTTTAGTATTTTGAATGCTGGTGTTTCAAATCCGTAATTTTGCATACTTCGTGTAGTGCTCAGTATTATGGAACCAAAGCAATCAGTGATCTAATATTACTTTTTAACACTTTGCAATACACTCTGGTCTCCAAAAGTTAAGGAGGCTCAGGGCTTGAAAACTTTTCAAAAAATTGATTTTTTTTTTTAGTAACTATTTTGATTATTCAATTAATTCTGAACACAGTGCAAAAATACCGCATAAAAATGTTTGCATTTTTAACGGAGTTATAAGCATTTATGTAACAATCACTTTCATAGCCGCACCGATTTAATTGCTACTCTAAGTCGCGTTTTCTCAAAACTTGACTTTTGACGACTCTCCGTAAGATTAAAAAAAAAAACTATTTGATGGAATGGCTTTTTTTTTTTTTTTTTCTTTTTTTTGCATGCATGCATGCATATAACATCGTTATCTATAGAATGAATTAATATATTTTAGATAGCTTAATATTTTGAGTATTTATCTGTCAAAAAAAACTTATACTTTTTAGGGGTTTTTAAATATTTAAATTTGAGAGGGTTTTCTTAATAAGGTTTCCTTTGAGTGATAGTTATATCCTTAATTCATTCTATAGAGTAAATTTTCCTGATCTTTTTAAAGCAAAACTAGGTTCTTGTGTCGATTCAACGTTAAGATATCTTACGGATGGTGATATGACACCTAAATTTTTTTTCGAAAATTGTGTTATATAAATTTTGCTATATTTTTTTTATTTTATTCCATTGAAGTACTTCATTTTATAATTTTATTACATTGAAGTACTTCATTTTATAATTTTATTACATTGAAGTACTTCATTTTATAATTTTATAAGACTACAAACATACCTTAAAAATATCAGAAAGTTTAAATTAGTTAGATTGAATATTTCTGTTTTTATATGGATTCGAAGCGAGAGCTCCATTTACATGTTTTTCGGTATCGATCAAGCCCTCAGCCCCCTTTAGATACAGGGGCTGGATGCTTTCGCTTGAGCACGACTTGTCGAATATCTACCAAAATTATTGGCGAATTGCTCTTGAACTTCTGGGATGTAAAGAACACGTTTGATTTAATATTTCTCGGTGAAGATTTTGTTTGGAGGACAACTAGGGTCTAATGATAAATTTAAGGGGGCTCAGGGCTTGATCGATAACGAAAAACATGTAAACAGAGCTCTCGCTTCGAGTCCATATAAAAACAGAAGTATTCAATCTAATTTAAACTTTCTGATATTTTTAAGGTATGTTTGTAGTCTTATAAAATTATAAAATGAAGTACTTCAATGTAATAAAACAAAAAAAAAATATAGCAAAATTTATATAACACAATTTTCGGAAAAAAGTTTAGGTGTCATATCACCATCCGTAAGATATCTTAACATTAAATTGACATAAGAACCTAATTTTTGCTTTACAATGATCAGGAAATATAATGATGAATATAGAATGAATTCTCTATAGAATGAATTAAGGATATAACTATCACTCAAAGGAAACCTTATTTTGAAAATTTGAATTCAAATTTGATATTTTTTGAAAATATGAATTCAAAAACATGACAATGAATAGTAGCAACAGTTGTACTGATTTAATTGAATTCAAAAATTCACCTCTCAAATTTGAAAATTTAAAACCCTCTAAAAATACAAGTTTTTTTTCATAAAAAATTCTCAAAATATTAAACTATCTAAAATATATTAATTCATTCTATAGATAAGGATGGTTATATGCATGCAAAAAAAAAATTAAGCCATTCCATCAAATAGTTTTTTTTTTTTTTTTTTTTTTTTTTTTTATATTACGAATAGTCGTCAAAAATCAAGTTTTGAGAAAACGCGACTTAAAGTTGCAATTAAATGGGTGCGGCTTTGTAACGATTGTTACATAAATGCTTATAACACCGTTAAAAATGCAAATATTTTTATGCGGTTTTTTGCAATGTGTTCAGAATGAATTAAATAATCAAAATAGATACTAAAAGAAAAATCGATTTTTTAAAAATTTTCAAGCCCTGAGCCCACTTAATAATAAAATAATATTTGCGATCACCTATGTAACAGAAAATGCTGAAAATGGTTTGGCACTGTTTTAAATGACCATTTGGGTTCCAAATGTTCAACGTTTGCGTGCATTAAACTTAGCACTCATATTCGTTAAGATGTGATTATGTCTGTAATAAATTCAAAAGTTTTTTGTTTATAGCATACAGAGTTTTCAAGCAAATTTAACACCATTTTCCAAAAACATGACAATGAATAGTAGCAACAGTTATACTGATTTAAAATATGAATATATTGAATTTTTGATGAGATATGGGCATTTGTATGAAATAATTTTTAACTGCGCATGCGTGGAACATTTCAAAATTTTTATTTCATAATTTGGTAGTCAACTATTCTAGTCAACTTCTATAAAAAGTCCAGTCAAATATTGTGAAAACTCAGAAAGATATAGTAAGCTGATTGAAAAGTTGTGGAAAATCCCTTATAATAAAACTATTTTTAGAAAGCAACTCACTATATCGCCCCTATCTTTGTGAATTTTCGCTATATTTGACTGGCCTTTTTATATAAGTTGCCTAAATATCTGACTACCGAATTATAAAATAAAAATTTTAGAATCTTCCACGCAAGCGCAGTTAAAATTATTTCATACAAATGCCCATATGTCATCAAATATTCAATATATTCATTTTTTAATTACAGCAGACTGTTGCTACTGTTCTTTGTCAGGTTTCTGGAAAAACGTTTTAAATTTGGTTCAAAACTCTGTATGCTATAAACAAAAAACTTTTGAATTTTTCCCAGACGCAATAATATCTTCACGAATACGAGTGCTATGCTTACACAAATGCACATAAACGTTGAATAGGACACAAATAGTAATTTAACACAGTGACAAATCAATTTGAGCATTTTCTGTTACATAGGTGATCGCAAATATTATATTATTATTATTAAATTTATTATTAGCCCTCTAATTGACCTCCTGCTAAATCTTCACCGAGAAATATGAAATCAAACATGTTCTTTATTTCCCAGAAGTTCAAGAACAATTCGCCAATAATCTTAGTAGATATTCGACAAACCGTGTACAACCGAAATCATCCTGTCCCTGTACCTTAACTTTTTGGAGGCTAGTGTAGTTGAAAAATATTTATGAATTCCTGCTTTAACTCGCATAAATATACTCGGATTGTCATGTAATCTACATATTATATTGACGTTTACCATGGCCTGTTCAGTATTGAAAATGAAGTGCGTAGTATTTATATTTCGTTTACAGGTCACAAAAAAAATTTTCATTACATTATGGTCCATAGGAAAAAATCGTATGCGGTGTATTTAATGATGTTACACTACTTACACAAGATAATTCGTGTAATATACGCTGTGCAGAGCGTTTACCGTTCATTTACAGGGACACACAAAAGAAGTCGGTTACAATACTCTAGATGAGCAATAATTGCTGGAAAAGCATTTTCAATTGTGATAGGTGTTTTTAAATTTAACTAATTTTTTGCATGTTACCTGATGTGTATAAATTCTATATATTATATGCAGATCTCCACAAAAGAATTCGAGTACATTTCCGCTTATTGGTGGAAATTGCTGAAGGGATATTTTTAACTGTGTTATTCTTTCCCTAACTGAACTGAATTTATACATACTATGTAGTACATATATTAATCTATAGATCATACACATGGCTGGCTAAAGAGTTTAGTTATTTTTCGGGCTATTGATGGTAATTACTGAAATTTGGTTTTCAAGTGTGTTATGAGTTTTCCAAATTGTTTACCTACAAGGAAAGGTCTCTATAAACGCATACTCAGAAAAATGTGAAAAAATACAGTATGTTCTTCTCATGAGTATATATATGTTTATAAAAAAATTCCGGCGGAACCTCGATATTGCGTCCGTAAAAAATAATGAACATTTCGTTTATTTGGTGATTTATCACCGGTTGCCGACGGAATAAAATTTTTAAAAATACGCTTTTATGTCAAATACTCTTTAGAGAGAAACTTTTTAATGCTGAACCAGTTAAACTCAAATGCTAAAATGCAAATCCTAAACTCAAAATTGGCGCTGTTTCTGAGCACTCAGTGAAACGGTGTAAAATGAAATAACTTTAGCTACATTCAACTACTATATATGATATAAGCTCATAATAAAAATTGTAAACCGTTTCATCGTTTATGTTTAAGTCCATTAGATACTGCGCAATTTAACACTCATGTAATTGAAATTTCCAAATGCATTAAAATCACTTGCTTTTGGCGAAGAAAAGTGCTGCTCAGCAAATCGTATGGCACGTTTTGCTTTTCGCGCCAAATATTCGAAGGGTTATTTATTTATTTATTTATTTATTTTACAGGCTTTGTACTAGAATTCCGCTGCTAAATTTGACTGCTCCTTTGTTGCATATATAAGTAGTTTCATTAGCATTTATTTCAAAATATTCTGAGTATGCGCTTTAAGGAAATCTTCCTTGTTAGAGATGGGCGGGCCTTGCTGAGCTTAAGCCATTTGGCAGGTCTACACATCTGGCCTGAATTTGTTGACTTATAGCTCAATAAACGGTAAATTTCTGTCACAGTATTCTGAATATGCTGGAAAGCGTTTCATATTCTGAGCTTGACGAATGATTTTTCTTTCTTTTTTAAAAACCAAAAAAAGTTTTACATTTGCTAAGCACCGAGTCGATTAAAAGCAATAATAATGACTAAAGAACAGGAATTCTGCTTTTTCAGAATTTAGTGTCGCCCCCGACATTTCCATTACTTCATTTTCCTCTGATGGACTGGTAGTTTCTATTATTATGAAACAGCCATTATAAATGAAGTGTTAGGTGAAGATGAAAGAGCAGTCTTAAAAAGTTAGAACTCTGATTTTAATTTTTAAAAAAAGGCCATTTTTTTTTTAATTATGGCCTTTTTTTTCTCATTCTGACCAGAAGATCCGAGTTCTAACTTTTTAAGTCTGCTCTTTCATCTTCACCTAACACTTCATTTATAATGGCTGTTTCATAATAATAGAACCCATCAGTCCATCAGAAGAAAATAACTCGGTTAATCGGGACTCTACTGTAGTGCAAAACATATTTCAATTTTAAGGCTTAAAGCACACGCTTTTATTTTATGTAAAATGATGTCATTTGCATTAATATAGATACTTAAAATTAAATATAGTTTATCATAGATCCGTGTTTTATCATAAATCATTCATTTATATTTTTTTCAAAATAGCACGTATTTTAATTATAATTTTTTTCAGTTTTTAAGGGGAAATGGCAACCAGAAGATATAATTACTATTTCTCAACTATTTTTTCTTTACTTTCTACAGAAATGGAGTACTTGAGTTGCCAAAATGGAACAAATGTCGCTAAATACTACAAAAAAAAAAAATAATAATAATAATATTTCAAAAATAAATGGAGATGCAGTTTTCAAACAAATTGCATTTAAAGTACTTTTTTTTCCCCAACACGCCGGTATAAACATTGAAAATGTGCGATGGTTAGAAGTTTTAAAAAATGCTGTAGAGTATTTAATCGCACAATGAAACATCGGCTTTTGTTTTACGGCTGGCTTATACAAGGTAACGTTATTTATTGGAGACGACACAAAATAAGCAGGGAGAAAGAAATAGCATACCGGGGCATAATAAACATCCTCAGATAACAAAATGCAGGAAATCATAATTAACTCTTAAACTCACCCAAAGTTGAAGTAACTACTCTTGAATTCGTTTCTTCTAATGTTGTGAATAGCGTTTGGTCATCAACAACGTAAGGAATTGTAAAGGTTGTAGTTGTAAAATATGTTAATATCACAGTTGAAGGCATTACAGCTGGGGAATCAGTTTCATAGGTAGGTGTGGGAACAAAGCTTACGGTTATTGGCGATGAAGTAGTCAGGAGAACGTTTCTAAAGCTTGTTTCTAAACCAAAGATGACTGGCACCGAAGTCAAAGTAGTATAAGTATCATAAATAACAGTTGTAGAAGGTGAAATCTGTTCAGTAGCTGTAGGTTTAAGCTTTCGGCTAATTTTCACAGTGAATGGTCGCTGTGTATTCGAGACCACCCCCAGAGCGCCTATGAAAGCAGAAAAAATAAATATTTACAATTAATGGATAAATATTCGTTTTTACAAGCAAGATGTGGTGGTATATAAAAAGAACTTTATGCTTGTTAATGTGGTATACATTATATATATATTCCCATACTGGAAATATTTTGTTTTGTTAGCTGATTGCTATACCAATGCATACATAATATAGAAATATAAGATTTTAATCAAACCCTTGTTACTGAGTTCGAATATTCTACTAACCGATATTACATTAACATAGCTGCCAACCTTCGTAATTTTCGCAAGTCGAATAAACATATTTTAAACCAGAAAAATTACTTAATAAATAAAAAAACACATAAAAAAAGAATGTTTTTTAAAATCAGATTTCTGATTCAAAATATGTTTATTTCACTTGGAAGAACCGGAAGGTTTTCAGCTGTGCATTAATTTCTGATTACATGCATTACATTTTTCCATGAACTTTTTATATGAAAAAATATTAAATAAAGTTAATTTATCTACAATTTTCTACGCAATTTTGCCTAATAACAATTGAAATTTAAATTATAAAATTGTAAGTGTATAAGCTCTTTACCCATCAGCAATTCTTAAACACTTGTAAAATATTTTGTCGCTAATTACCGACAAAATTACTCAACATTCGGAACAGAGCTTTTTAATCCGACTGTTTGCTACTTTGTGAACACTACACTTTGCTACATGTTGAAGATCTTCACGGGCCCAAATTCCCAGGATCGTGCTCTGCCCGATCCGACAAGATATTTATTGACCTGGCCTGGTATAAAAGCTGAAAGTTCGGTCCGAACACCAGCCTGAACAAAAACATTATTCGCCCTACCCGTCCCGGTATAAAAGCTAAAATCTAGGCCCGATTTCGGCCGGTATAAAAGTTAAATTTTGAAAAAACCCGGCTCGGTCTAACAGCTCAAAGTTCAGCCGATCGTGGCTCGGACCGCACAAAAAAAATATTGGTCCGCTATAACAGCTAAAATCGCAGCCCGGACCGTACAAAAAATTTATTGGTCCGGTATAACCGCTAAAATCTCGACCCAAGCCCGGCACATACAAAATATTAATTGGCCCGACCGGACTGAATTTCTACAAAACATGTCGATATTTCTGAAGCAACATGATTTTATAATTAAAATTATTCAAAAAGCACACTTATACATAGATTTTATTTTCAACTAATATTTGAAATGCAAAGAGTGCAAAATAAGAATAATATTAATTACTATAAATATAAAACATATTGATATTTTTAATTTTTCAAAGAAATATTTATATTTTTATGAATATATGCGATACCACACGAATAGTACATATATGCTTACATAAATACATACATGTATTCTACTGAGCCCATTTAACCAATTCTTAGAGCTAAAACAAGACAGATCATATCAATATTTTTTTTATAAACAGGCAGATCGCAAATATTATCTTCTATTCTATTTGCTGATGGTTTCCTAATTATCCCCCTGATTAAATCTTCTTTTTACTCTCCTAAGAGTAATTTGTCAAGCATTTCTCGAGATTTCTACAAAACTTTTAAAATCGAAAATGTCCGAATACTTTTGACTAGATAGTGTAGCTTTAGACGCATTATAATGTGGAATTAAAATTAAGCTTTATTATAATGTGACATCTCATAAAAGATTACAAAGAGCGTAAAGTTAATTCCGAAGTAAGTTTTTAAATACGTAATATGTTTTCTATACGTATTTGTTCTGTATATATGTAATATGTCAAAGTAATACTGCAGCATGCATAATTAAAATACATCAATAAAAAAAAATTCTAAATTGACTGTCGAGATTAGATATATTACATTGCTTAAATAGTTTACGTGTTTGCATGATCTAAAATTAAAATATATGGAATTGTATCCGATTTGGCTATGATATACTTTAAGATTTCATTCTTTAGTAATTCCCATTTTTGTTAAATCAGGTTTACAGAGATCTGGTTAGTAAATAAAAAAATTAAATAAACTTACCTGTTCTCGTTACAACATAGAACCTTGGTCTACTTGTTATTTCAAATCTAGATGGTAGGACAAATCTTGTATGAGTTCTGCTAATGCTTTCGCTTTGTGGTCTTCGCACAGTAACTTTCAATTTCTTTCTTGTTGGCACAACCACTCCTTCTGTCGTAACTAATCCGTCATCAAGATCTTCAGTAACTAGTTCATTATCATCTCCACTTAGCTCGGATGACATAATATTCGTAATGAAGGATTCATCTAAAACTGGTGTAGGGATAGCGCCAATATTTAGACTAGGTGGTGTGTATTGTGGAGATATTGGTAATTCTTTAACATATTCAGATGCAATTTCGTTCACATCATATGATATATCGAAAGATGATACAAGTTCGCTTGGCACAAGACGTTTTGAAGCAACTGGTTTTACACGTACTCGTACTCCTGGTCTAGGATTAAACACACCACTTCTTAACGGACCGGTTGGCTTATGTATAACAGATGTTACTTTTATAATTGGTCTCTTCTCTTCCGAATGACCAAGAAGAGGCAATTCGTTTGAAACTAACGGAGTTGTTTCTGCAGAAGTATCTAGCTGATTATTCAATCCATATAACTCATTAGCCGAAGAATATGATGATTCAAGGATTACTGAAGAATGAGTGTCATATGAAGACGAATGTGGAATTTCAGAAGAAGATGATGAAGTATCAGGAGTATATGTTCTAGATGGGGTAATGTATTGCAAAGGCTGCTTTGTTTCAATAACAACATTTTTGACATTGTCGAATTTTATTAAAGTCTTTAAGCCAAGGTTAACTTCTGTTGTTGTTCCTTCCAGTGTTCGAGATCCTAAATGCAATGTTCTGGTAACAGGCAAAATATTTAAACCACCGTTTCTATCTATGTAGGATCCAATGGTTTCTGATAAGAATTGTGTAGGATCATTATTTACTTTTGTCATGGTTTCAGCTCTTGTGGATTCTCTTTTATTAAGACCGTCAAAAAACGTATATGAGTAGGTAAATAATGTAAAATAAGTTTTAGGTAGTGACGCAATAACATTGATGTTCAATGTGTTTGGCAAAATACTCTTATTTATTTCTGGGAAAGGCACTGCTTGAGTTGCACTTTTTGTCCTACTTTCTCTGTCTAATAAATTGTATATTTCAGTATTGTAGAGCTTTTGATGCGATGCCAAATTTACAATGGTTGTAGTATCTCCAAGAGTTCTAGAAGCTAAAAGTACTGTACTGATTTCAGTTGGAGGATTTTTATTCAACCTTATTGCGTTTATCAAACTTGGATTAAGAGTATGATCAATGATATTTGAAAATATAGCGACACGACTACCGTAACTAGTGTCAGGTCCATGAAGGAATGTAGTAAAGTAAGTTAGAGACGTGTAATATGTGATAGGGAATACTTTGGTAGAATATAACGATAAATCGTCTGAATTTCGACTTGAAAGAGCAACAATTTTGTTAAAATCTTCTATATCATGCTCTCCATCAGGAATGAGATGATTTTTGTCAGCAACTAAATTATTCCTTTGTCTACTATCAGTAATATCAATTGAATTAATTGGTCCTCGGCCTTGCACTGTATTTGATAAAATTGTATCGTGAGGTCTTCTACTAATAACAACTCGCCTTCTTGAACCTGGTGGAATTTGATCGGAGTTTTCTGGTTTACGCAGTCTGATAATTTTCTTTAGCGGCGGCTTGGAAACACCATTCAATTCATCATAATTTTCACTTTCATTTACGTCTGAACTTGAAGCCACATTAAGAGAACTTTCAATTCTAGGAGTTTTGAAGACAGTAGTTGGTTCGTGTGATACTGATATGTCTAATTCAGAGCTTGAAGATGATTGTCTTTCATTTATTCTCGTTCGTCTGACAACAACAGGTCTGCGACCACCACTTCCATCCCCTGGGGTGAATGATGGTCTTAGTCTGCGTATAACTGTTCTTCGACCAGCAGGAATATCTTCATTTTTATCAAAATCTTCATTTCCTGATACTTCAGTATCATCCGTTACGGCATTTTCGGTGTTACTAGGTTCTGATGATAAGTTAATTTCAGATGTAGAATGTAATAAAAGGGATTCAGAATTTGAAGTAGGTGATATGTCATCAGAAGATATCGTATAAGGTGCTGTGAAAGCTGGTGATCTTATTCTTGTTATTCTTCTAACTACTCCACTAGATAAATCCCCAGTTGCAGGTCTTGTGATTCTGAGTCTTCTGGGTCGAAGGCTACCTTCCTGTAATTCATTTACAGCGGGACCCGGACCTCGTCTTAAGGCTCTAAAATTTGTTATAGGTTGAAATCCATCACCACTTTCATCTAGGTTTGGCGATCCAACGAAATCGTTCAAATCATTTTCATCCCGGTTAGACACTGGCAGTCCTGCTGGATTAAATTCATTTTCTGATGTAGGAATTACACTAGGCTCAACTAAAACATCAGTGGGTATGGCATAATTCAATATTTCGGTTGTTGTAGGTATTATATTTACAGGCCTTTCTATGAACGGTCTAAAATTACCTTCTGGTCGTCTTAATGGCCTTCTTACTACAGATGATCCACGTAAACCATTTCTCACATCATCTGTGTCAGGTAAATCGTCGTTGAGGTTTTCTGTCGGCTGTCTCCTTGCAGGAGGGAATTGCCGGGGTCGAACTCTAATAGGAACACTTTGTGTATTTAGTCGTGATACTCCACTAGGACTTGAAACAGTTGCCAATATTATACCTGCTGGTGGTCTTCTTAATCTTGTAAAGTCCCTTTGTGGTCTAAATGCAGGTTCTTCTTCGACAAATTGTTGAAGTTTGCGAAAATTATAGCGGGACTCTAATCCATATATATCTTTACTTTTTTCTATTTCATTTTGTATTAAACTTTCATCATCTGTATTTAAATTTACAGTAACTTTCTGTTCATATATTTCTGTCAGAGGGCCTTTGGATATTGTAGTCACATCATAGGTTGTGATGCCATATGGAATATTTGAAATACGTGTACTGTCTAAAGGTTCTGTCTGTATTTGGGAGCTGCTCTTTTCAGATAAATCATTTATTTCTTCTAACCCTGAACTTAATAATTTGTCATAATGAGTGTCAATGTCCATATCTCGTGTGTAATCACGGCCGAGAGAGGAGCTGAGATGCAAGTCCATGAAATCTGCGGTTTTTAATGTATGTCCAGGAATTGCATTTTGTTGAAGACTTCGAGCGACTTTTGTGTGAAAAACAGGTTGCTGATACAATGGAACAGTTACAGTAGTTACAACAGGCTTTAACTCTCCATGTTCACCTGTTACATACAATGTTAACAAAGTTGTCAAAGGTTGAAAAGCAAAGTATGGCTGTGGAATAAAGGGAGCAGGTGATGGCACTTGAGGTAATCGAACTGTCTGTACTACCGTTGATTCAGCTGTAGATGTAGTTGTCAACGTACTTAAAATAGTTCTGCCTCTTAAAATGATAGGCACAACAGTTGTTGAAGTTACAATCTGAGTTGTTACGAATGAGTTAGCTGATGCAGCCAGTAGACCAAAATCGGGATTTTGCGGTCCTAGTTGAGGATAAAAGTTTGGTTGAAATTGCTGAGGAAATGCTGTTGGTTGGGGGGCATCTGGAGTTATTGTACTATAGACTGTAGATAAAGTAGTTAATACTTGTATGTCTGTGATAGTGTCAGTTCTAGTACTGAATCCGATTTTTATTGGAACTAGTTTAACGGAAGCTAATGAAGTTGTAGTGACAACAACTTCAGTTATAGTAGTGTGGAGATTTTCAATCCCATCTGGATATCCTGTTTTGGAATAAAATATAGTCTTTGTTATTCCATCACTTACTATTTCTGAGTATTGGGTCGGATTAATTATACTGGTATCTAAAGCAGTTGTAGTCAGTGTGGCGTAAGAAGTTCTGAATCCATGATATATAGGAAGTGTTTTCACTGTAGTTACAACAGATGTTACGGTTAAGTACGGTTTTTTAATTGTAGGTGTTTCTGTAACAGTTTTAGACGGTCTTCTAGTTCTCGGATTATAGGAAGGTCTTCCCCGTCTGTTATTTCCACGAATACGATTAATTGGTTGCAAAGATTGTGAATCTTCATCTTCATCTCGGCTAACAGAATTAAAGGATGTTTTCAATGACGGTGAATTATTTCTGTTGTATCTTCCTCTAGATGATTTTCTTTGGTTAATTCTGTTTCTGGAATTTCGGTAATTTGGGGTAGTAGCATCAAAGTCATCATTTTCGGTTTCTTCTTCTTCCCTATGATGAAATGATCCCCTTTTATTCGAAGCACTTCTTCTTTCTCCAAAACGAGTAACTCTAGATGGTGGTCTTCGAGTCGATCTAAAATTTCTTAATCCTTTGTTAGGATCTTTCTTGTCAGCGAAATCATCATAATCATCAAATTCATCATCTTCAGTTGTATTTTCATCGTAATCTGGAACAGTATCTTTAATAGAAGGGGTAGGAGATGGACTTGTCGAAGTTCTCCCAAAAGGTCTGCGATTGCGTCCTAATGGGATAGGCCTCGTGGTTGATGTCGCAACAGAATTCCTAGATGGGGCTTGAAATCTGCTACTTCCAAATGGCTTTCTTCTACTAAATGATAACAATTGAGGCGTGGCTGTTGTAACAACAGCCTCACTGGCTTCTATATCGCCCTCATCTTCGTCCTCATGTAAATCGTCGTCGAAATCATTTTCATTATCTGACCTATGACCAAAAGCTCTGGAATTCCTTGTTCTGCTAGGCCGTCTAAATTGTATCGTAAATGATGACTTTGTTGTTGAAGATCTAGATGGTGTTGAATATGTAAGACGACCTCTTCCTGTAAAAGGTCTGATTCTTACAGAAGAAGAAATCGTTTCTTTTGTTGCAGAAGCTTCACTAGTTGTAGAAGGTAATTCATGTATTGTTTCACTATCATGATAATCATAGTCATCATAATCATCATAATCCGCAACACTAACAGATTTTCTTTTAGATTGTCTGGTGTTTTTAAGTCTGGATGAAACTAAACTAGGAGTGGATTTTCTGTTGTGTTTTCGACTTTCAAAGTTGCCGTAATCGTCCTCAAAACCATATTCATCATAATCATCTGCAGGATCTATTTTCCTTGACGATACCAATGACGGTACTTTATTTTTTCTTGCATTTTGATCTCTAATGTTAGGCTTTGAGGTTATAGAATCTTTATCCTTAAATGTTTTATTATCAACATAGTCATTGTAGTCGTTGTAATCATCAGATGGTTCTTTTGTCGATTTTTCCTCTTTTTTAATAGTTTTAGTAGGTTCATCATTTTTAAAATTTTCCACAGATGACTTAGGTGGCTCATTTATTGTATCTGAACTTACATCATTGTAAGAATATAGGTTTTTGAAATCTAAAGTGGTTATGAATGGTGTATGAGTCGCAGAAAATTCAATTAATGCGGGAGTTGTTGATTTAAATGCAGAGTTTACAGAGGCGATTGAAGGACTAAGTAAATCCAAAGCTGTAGATAGTGCTAAAGGCGTTTTTATGCCTAAATCACTGTCTTCACTTAGAGAAATATACTGATTTCCATTATCGAGTTCATTAACTTTTGCTGTATCTAAGTCATCTTTTGCTGTACTGAGTTGTGGCAATTTAAGTTCCTGGCTAAACTTAGTTTCCACTAGACTTCTAGGATATATATCTGAAGCGTATATTACAGATGATGCCACTTTTACTGATTGCATGTAAGTACCATCAATTTCTAATCCAATCACACTAGTTCTGTATAAGGTCGTGTCGCCATTGTTTATCTCAGTTGATGTCGTGGCAGATATAACACCTACTGGTTTTTTCGTTGCTGTAGGGGTTATGACATTTGATGAACTTCGAGCAATGTGAGCATAGAAACCGTTTATTGTTGTTCCATATATTTCAGTTGTATGTAAAGTAGTGACGCCGTTGTTTAATTCTGTATTAGTAATCGCAGAAACTAAACCAGATCTCGTACTTGATGGTGTAATAGTTGGATTTATAACATTTGACGAACTACGTGCAACATGAGCATAGAATCCATTAATGTAAGTTCCATGAATTTCACGTGTGTGTAATGTCGTAGTACCCTGATTCACTTCAGTTCTAATTTCCGAGGAAATGAGACCCTCAGATTTTGATTGAAATGTGCTTGTTTGTGTTTCTTCTATTTTACTTGTTGGAGTAGGGCTAAAAGGCAAAACAGTAGAGGTACGGCGGGCTACATGAGCATAATAGTTTCCTACAAAAGTACCATGAACTTCTGCTATATGCAATGTAGTTGTACCTTCGTTGACTTCGGTTTTGACGCTTGATGATATCAATCCAGTTTTCTGTGTATTATCTACAGTTGCAATTTTCCCTTCTGCTTGAGTAGGTTTTATAACTTTTGATGTAGATTTTGCTATATGAGCATAAGCATTTCCAATGTAAGTGCCATATATTTCATTTATATGCATAGTTGTTGTACCTTCATGGATTTCACTTCTAACTACGCTAGAAGATAACAATCCAGTTTTCTGCACTACTTGAGGTGTAATGCTTGAAGATGTAGGTTTCGGAATGTAGGAATATTCTGTAGATGTTCTTGCTAGCTGTGCATACAACTGGCCTATATATGTTCCAAATATTTCTGTCTTATAAATTGTAGCAGTATTACCATTGATTACACTGTTAACAAATGTTGACAAAAGTCCAACAGAACGTGTCGGACTACTTTGAGATGGTTTAGTTGGTAAAATGATCTTAGATGTAGTTTGTGCATGTTTAGCGTATTGCTGTCCTATGTATGTTCCATATATATTTGTTACATGCTGGGTTGTGGTACCATCATTTTCTTCTTCTGATATAATTGATGACAGTAATCCAGTTTTATATTCTGCAGGACTATCTATTGATCTTGCTGTTGCTGTTGAAGACCTGAGATCTGGAGTTGCTTGTGCGTATTGTTGATTTGATCCGTGAGGGGACAATTGTGTGCTCTGATCTGGTGAAACGAAAACACTAGAAAAGGTAGATGCAATATGAGCATAGTAATTATTTACAAAAGTTCCATATATATGTGTTGTCCAAAGAGTAGTTATTCCATAGTTTTCTTCCGAACGAAGTGAAGAAGATATTAATCCTGTTGGATAAAGATTCTGAGTTGTTGGTGTTGGAGTTATAATATTTGATGTTGTTTGAGCTAAGTGAGCATATACATCTCCAATGTATGTACCATAAACATTTGTTGTATAAACAGTTGTTGTTTGATCTTTTACTAAAGTACTTAATTTTGAAGACACTAGTCCAACTTTATTTGTTTCAGATTCAACCAATCTTTCAGCAACAGGTGGAGGAGTAGATGATTGAAAAAACGGTGTTTTTTCTATTTCATTTGAAGTGTCAGAAAGAATTTTTACTTTACTTTGAACTACTTGGGCGTATGCACCATTTATAAAAGTACCATGGATTTCAGTAGCATAAACAGTAGTAACTCCGTTATTAATTGCTTTCGCTTCCATGGATTTAATAAGACCCAAAGGATAATTTTCTTTGGCGTTATTATACCTTTCTGTATTTCTGTTGTCAGCAATTAAATCATTATTTTTGTATATACTGTCATTCATTTCTTCGGACGTCGAAAGTATCTTTCTGATCAATGGCATTTCTTCGTAATCCTTTTCTACAGTAAAAAATGATCTCTTTCTCCTGTTTTTATTTTCTACATCTGTAGAACTTGGTGTTGTTCTGACTGGTCTAAATCTTTGTAGCGGATTTACACGAGGAGCTAAACTTGGTCTTCTAAATAAAAGTCTAGTAGAATTTCTTCGACCGACAATTGTAGGTTTTGACGTCGTGATTATTTTGTTAGACGATTTGGGAGTAGTTGTTGTAGTAGTTGTAGATGATGTGCGGAAAGATGGTCGAGGTTTATATTCCGGCCTACTTCTCCGCCTTGAAAATATGCTTCGAATGGTAGGAGCTACTGTGGTGGTCGTAGTAGTTGTTGATTCTTCAGTAGTTGTCTCACTTTCCGTTTGTTTTTCTGTATTTATAGATGTCATAGATAGAGTCACTGCTTCCGTTGTCGTAGAGTCAGTTTCTTTAGACAATACATTCTCTGGAGTTAATTCAGACGGATTCTCAGTAGTTAAGATTTCAGTAACATTTTGAGGGTTTTCGGAAATGCTGTCTGTAATAACAGGTACATCTTCCGTTGCTGGAGATTCTGTTGAAATCCTTGTTGTGGATAGTTTTTCTAATGCCGAATCTGAATTCTCTGTCATTGAAAAGTTGATTTTCGGATTAAAGGAATGTTCGTCAATATCTACCGTATTTGATGTATTATCAATTCGTCTCAAAGCATTATCCTCTGTATCATCTTTAATTGTTACATTTCCAGTATCTTCTTTTCGTGATTTGTTTTCAGACCAAGGTTCGTGACCTGGAATGCTAACAAACACAGGTGTTGTCTCTGACGTTGTAATAATTTGTGACGTGGAAGAGGGTAATATATAGTTCAAATCTGTTGAAATTAAATTAGTTGTACTTTTAATTTCATGCACTACAGAAGCAGTAGCGGGAGCTTTAATTACATTCGTAATAGTTTCGTATCTAGTGTTAATAATTGGATTATTACCATGAAATCGCGTTGTATAATAAGTATAAGTTGTATAAAATGTATATGGATAGATTGGAGGTTCTAATGTTGATGGCTTTATTATGACTTCTTTATTTCCATTTTGTTGAACTGTGGCAGTTGCCACAACTTCACGTGTTATGTAACTTGTTTCTCCACCAAGATTAACAGACGTTGTCAAGTATGTATGAGTAGTGAAATAAGTAGCAACTGGTGTTGGGTGTACTCTATTTTCATGAAGACCGTCTTCTGCAGCATCCAAGTCTGATGTTACTAAAATTACTTTTTCTGTTATAGTTGGAGTAATAGTAAGTGTAATCATATTAGATTTTGTTTCATACCGTGTTTGAATAAGAGGTGTTCCATTAGGGAATAACGTTGTATAATACGTAAAAGTTGTATACACAGTGTTGACCACTGTTGAAGGTGCAATTATTAATTTTGAATTGTCCAGAGTTTTTGTTACTTTTGGCTGATTTAAAGCAGTTGATAATTCTTGAGTATTTGTTTTTACAGTTGATGCATCTCCATTTAAGAGAGGAAACGAAATAGTTTCTGAAAATGATCCATGCACTGTAGTTGGATAGTTAGATGTTAATAAAATGACAGGAATTTCTGTTGCAGGTGTCTCCATTAAGGACCTTGATATGGTTTCAGTTACGTAATTAGTTATAGTTTCATGCCTCGTCGACACTGATGGAGTTCCTTTTGAAAGGAAAGTCGTGAAAAATGTGAAAGTTGTGTATAAAGTTTTTGTCACTACAGCAGTTGGTTGAATTTTTTCAGCATCTAAGACTGAATAGGGGATAATTACAGAAGGCTTTGAAGAAATAGGTTGTGCATTAGTCAAAGTTACAGTATTGCTTGTAACAACTTCTCTAGTTGAAACTATAGGTGTTCCTGAATTTAGAAGTGTCGTGAAATAAGTATATGTTGTATAATACGTTGTGATAACTGGACTAGAGTTTAATGCTGCATTAAGAGCTGTAGACTTAATATCTTGAATTGGAGTTTCTAAAGCAACTACATCAGTTAAAGTGCTATAAACAGTACTTATAGATGGAATTCCGGCATTGAATAACGTGTAATACGAAGTTAATGTTGTAAAATAAGTTTCAAAACTTCTTGTCGGAAGTATTGTTGATGGAATTCTTTCACCAAGTGCGCCTTCAAGAACAGTGTCGGTAACAGTACTTTCTCTAGTTGAAACAACAGGTGTTCCATCTCGAAGGAATGTAGTATAATAAGTGTAAGTTGTAAAGTATGTTTTTATTTGAGGAGTTGATTTTATATCAGTCACAGGTGATTCTGTTTTTATTATCGAAGGTATTGATGGCGTTGAAGATATTCGATTCAAAACATTCGAAACAGTTTCTTTTCGAGTACTGACTGTTGTAGTACCATCTTTTAAAAGAGTTGTGTAATAAGTATAAGTCGTATAGTAAGTAGTTTCTTTTGGAATGGTGTCAGATTCATCTGGGCTCAATAATGAATTAACATTAGTTGATTTTGTTAGTCCTACACTAGATACAGTTTCTTCTCTGCTAGATACTACTGGAATCCCACCTTTTAAATAAGTTGTATAATACGTATACGTTGTATAATATGTTGTAGGTATATAATTTTCATTTTGCATGGGGCTATCTGTTTTGTAAATGCTTGACGTTACTGGAGTACTGACTATATTTTCTTTTTCGTATATCACATTAGAGACTGTTTGGTAGTTTGTACTGACAGATGTAGTTCCATCTTTATGGAATGTTGTATAATATGTATATGTCGTAAAATAAGTTGTGGGAGTATGTATCGGTTTTGAAGTTAAAGTTTTTAAAATTAAACTTGGTTCAACATTTGAAGTAGGCGCTTGTGAAGGTGTAACAACATTAGAGACCACTGTTTTGCTTGAAATAACCTCAGAAGTGCTGCCTTTCAGCAGCGTCGTAAAATATGTCAATGTTGTATAATAAGTTGTTGGATAAGTTAAAATTGTGTAAGATGGCTTAGACTGAATTGTGGGTGTTGGTGTTTCTTTCATAGCATCCCCAAGAGTTTCAACTCGAGAGGTAACTATTTTTGTTCCATCTTTATAGAATGTTGTATAGTATGTAAATGTGGTAAGATAATCTTCAGGCTCTTCCGTTTTTAATGGCTTGATAGTCTGTGGCATAATTATCGTTTCAGTGGGATTTATTTTAGCTAGTTCGAGTTGCTCACTATCAGTATAAATATGCGAAATTGTCTCTTTTCTGCTGGACACGATAGAACTTCCATCTAAAAGGTAGGTTGTAAAATACGTTGATGTTGTGAAATATGTGATAGGAAATACTATAGAGGGAAATATCTGATCCACCTTTGGCCTTTCTATAGATTCATTTGTAGAATATAGTGCTTTTGCTTTTCTAGGTGAATCGTTATCTGCATTTATCGAAGATGCATCAGCTGAATTTTCTTGTTTTTTAAAAGATGGGCCAGAAGAATCAAATACTATTGTTTTCTCGTTATCCCCTGCCAAGCGACCACTGAGCTCATTTGAATCCTCGTCTGATAAATATTCGGCAGTTAAGGGAGCTGATGATGGCAAAGCATTTACAGGAGAAATAGATATTTCAAGTTTCATTTTTGCATCATTACCAGGAAGAATGAAACCGTCAGTAAGAATGCTAAGAGAATTTGTAGTTGGCGTAGAATTAATGGTTGTACTAGAGCTTGATTTTTCTAAGGATGGTAAGATAAAATCTTCAGTTAATATAGTAGCTGATTCTGTTAGAGTAGAAGTCTGCTCACTGTCTGATAATACATTTGTTACACGTGGAAGCATAGGCGTCGCCTGTAAAGTAAAGTCTCCTGTTAAAGTGCTTCTTGATGTTAATGAGGAAGACAGATCAGCATTTGTACTTTTAGAATCTTCTGAAGAAGGATAATTTCTTTCAATACTACTTGGTAAAATAAACCCACCAGTGAGTAATACAATTCTGGATGAAGAACTCTCCATAATGTCGTCAGTGTTTCTGTCTTTTAAATTTTCGTTTTTTAGCTCTTTAGATAAATGCATAATTTTTTCCTTTGATTCGTCTTTCAAATTTTGTTCATTCGATAATCCAAATATTAATCGATCTAAATCTGTTAACTGTAACCGGTCTTCTTGTACTTTCATTGAACGTTCTCTAGGCGCATTATCATCAATTTCTTCAATTGCTGAAGACGTTGCAACATTAGTAGCACCAGGAAAAATGAAACTATCCGTTATAATATGAACTGCACCTTTTTCAGATGAATTTTCCTCAGATATTGTTTCCTCTAAATCATCATCATCGTCTACATATATTACACCTGGTTTCATACTCAAGGACTGATCAGATTTTTCAGTAAAAGTTAAAGCAGAAGATAATTTAGAAGTATGTGTAGACAATACCTCATCAGTGTTCTCAATGAAGGTATTTTTAGGTAGTATAAATCCCGAAGTTAATATTTCTAATGTCGGTGTTTCCAGTATATTTATTTCATCAGATTTTGATGATGTAGAAAATGAAAAATCACTAAGGGATGACATTAGCTCAACACCATTGTCTAATGGATATGAATTATCTTTGTTGAAATTATTGGACATAGTATCGAAAATTTTATTGTCATTTGTAACAGCCACAGATAATGTTTCTTCGGGACTTACAGTTTTTGAGACGGTAAAGAATATACTTGAAGTGCTTTCAATTACGTGAGCATAAGTATTATCTATATAAGTTCCAAATATTAGAGTCGTCCAGTGTGTAGTTGTTCCATCAGCGACTTCTGTCCCAGTTATTGAACTCACTAACCCTGTTGGATAAGCAGGTTCAATATGAATAGAAGAATCTGTTACGTCTACAATTTCACTTATATCTAGTTCAAGTGAACCGGATGTCATATAGTCATGTGATTGAAATGTTTTAAATTTTAGAAATAAATCTCTCTCATCCGAATTTTTATTTCTTTCACTTTCTCTTTGATACACCGATGCTAAATTTAACGGTAATGTTTCAGCTATAACACTTTTTGCCATAGTATCATCAATTTTTCGTGGCTGAATTTTGTCTACAGAAAATTCATTTAGACCTATTGTAGATGAAAGTGTAGGTTTATGAAATTCAACAGGATCATTTACTGAAGAAGTAAACATGGAGTTTTGAGAACTAAATTCTTTTGCTTCAGTTCCAAAAATTGGTTTTCGGTAAAAATCTGTTAACGTATCTGCTTTATTGCTTACTGTTTGACTTTTGTGAATGACTGGAATTCCATTTGTAAAGCTTGTTCTTGTTACTCTCGGTGTAAATGTTCTCGGACGAGTTGAAGCAGGTAAAAATATATAATGAGTTCCAGATATCCTGGTACTAAATTCAGAGAAACCGTATAATGTTGTCGTGAAATCGTTATCAGTGTCATCTTCAGATGTCTCTGATGACCTCGATGACTCTTCTGAATCAAAATATTTAGGAACAACATTGTCTGTTTTTAAATCATCATATTCATAAATTGGTCCATACAATCCAACTGTCCTTGTGAGTCTAACATCTTTGACAGTGTTTCTTCCATACGTGGGTGTTGGTTTGACAATTTTTTTCAACTCATCCTGAAATTTATCACCGTTGATATCATAGTATGCGTTAATAATATCTTTGTCTTCAATGTCATCATCTGGTAATGATTTGTTCAAACTGTTGCTCGGAAAAAAATATTGATCTGTAATTATTGTAGGACCAAATTGCCCTATTCTTCTTCCTGAAGGAGATGGATTGTACATTCTACCTTGTCGAAAATTGCTCTGATGGCCTCGCAAATTTGAAAAGTTTGGAGGTTGTTGTAAGGGTTTGCGAATATTTCCAACAACTCCAACAGTATTTCCCCCAGCAACAACCAGAACAGGTTCATCGGTTTCTGGATAAGCAGTAGGTTGAACAAATCTTGTAACAGCTACAGGATTAATTTGTGGATTTGATGTCGGTAGAATATCGTGATGTGTATAATTTCTATTCTCAGATCTGTAATATGGTTGAGGGATTTCTTTTTCAAGGCTGGAATCTAACAATAAATTAATATGACTATCTTTCTTGGTACGAGAGGCCTGCAGTTCACTTTCTTCAGCATCAATACCCTCAATAAAATCTGTATTTTCTATAGTAGTTGCTGGAAGAATTACTTGCACTTTTGAAGTTGAGGGATGGTTTCCAAAGAAAAATTTATAAGTAGTTGGATTCACTTGGCCACTAACATAAGATCCTGTATAAACTGGAAAACTTCTGTCACTAGTAGAATCTGGACTTATGAAAATGCCTTTGGTACCCGTAACAGTAATGATAGAAGCATGAGCTTTCTCAGGAAATAATGCACCTATTGTTTGAGCTTCTAAATCTAATCCAAAATATTTTGTAGTAATTTCTCCTTCCGGTGGAATGAAGGTTCCAGTTATTTCTATTGGTCTTTCAGATTCGGCATTTATGGCAGAGACTGGTTCATTGACTGCAGTTAGGTAAACCTGGAAATAGAGTAAAATTATTTCAGTTAATAACAACACTAATAACTACTAACATTCATGAATAAAATATAATTTTACTATAAATATTCTCATGCATATATACGATGATTTACACAATAGTATAGAAAAATATATGCATCATTGATATGGTGCATATCATTCAAAGAGGATACTGCAAAATAATTTATAGAAATTCGTTTATGATACTTAAATCTTGTAAACGAAATTTAATTCACCGTAAGCTTTTTAAAAACGGAAGTCATACGAAAACAGTACAGAATGTTTACTTATACTATACTTTATTTTAGAATACAAAAAAGTGATGCAAAAAGAAGAAAATAACAAATTGGGCATTCAAAACGTAGAGCATTTCTCGTTAAAAAAAGTTTTAGAAAAGGAAATATATTAATGTTAGAATTTCTGTTATTTCAGACGTGAGAAAATATATAATAAAAATAATTATTTTAAATAAATGGTCAAGTACGAGTGTTACTCGCGTACAAAAGGTTCCATAGATTAAATATATGAATTTGTAATTGTATTATTTAAAAAAAACCGTTGCTAAAAGAATACTAAGACTTTGTAAAAAACTATACAACGTAGGGTTGGGTATAACTGCATATATTAGAAAGGTGTAAATGGATATACGATGAAAGTTCAAAGAGATGTGGAACCTAAATAATATCAAATATAGCTATTCATATAACTCTTTTTTTAATATTATCCTAATATGTTTATGATGAACTTAATCCGGTACTGACAATAAAAGCAGTGCATATTTAAACATCATTTGGCATTTCATAAAACTAAATTCAGCGTAGTAATAACCTTTATTTCGGCAATGTAGCTGAAACAAAACCTTTGTTCAAAGTTCAAATTATGCATTGTACTAAGCGCGCTTCGAAAGGAGGTCTCAAAGTTGCAAGGCCGCCTTGGGCAGTGCCACGTTTTTCCAGATAGGTTTTTAATTAACTTTTAAAGTCACTTGAGGCGTATTGAGAGATACACTCAATGTAAACTAGTCGCGAATTCCACAGTATTTATGCGATTCGTTCTAATTAAACCTTTCGAGGGCCGTGCCCTGAAAAAAAGGACACCTAATTTTAATTCTAAAACAGACAAACGGCACCAAGAATATTTAATTAAAATTTTCCTTTTAGGACGTAAGTGAAAATAAGCAAGTTCTTATTTTCTAATAAATTCATTTATAAATTCTGGTGTCAGTCCATTATTTCATAAGTTTATAAATGGAATTACTCCGCGCTGGAAAGGGTAAAGTGGTCGCAGAATAGAGCTTCAAAAATTAAGAAATTTAAATTATTTTAGATGTTAAACTCTTATCTTTTCTGAACATTTTGATATAATTGTTTCCTTGAAATTCCCATTAGAACAGAAGTTATGGTTTTTAGAATTATACCAGCTAAATAGCTGAAGTGGCGTTTCCGAAACTTTGAAATCATTTTTCTCCAAATGTCGTTTTTCGGGCATAACGCGCAGGATACCTCAAAAACTTCTGAATTATTTTTCATGAAATTTCCGAAACATATATTTCATGTTAGTCTGTATAAACTGAACCTAAAATTTCCTTTTTATTGTTAAAAAAAGATATTTTTTTAGGTAATTTTATTGTTGAAATTTTGAAAATTTTGTATTAGCTAAATGCAGCATTGCATTAAAAATATAAAAATGCTTTAAATACAAATTTATTTAAGTTCAGGGAAATTATTACAATCTGAAGTATAAGTAAGCACCAAAATTTTCATTCTAGTTGCAATATTTATTTTGTAATCCTGCGCGTAAACTGTTATGCTAATTTTTTGTTCGACAAATGTCTAACAGTTTCGAGCCCCCTATAAATACTAATTCTGTATCTTGCAATTTTTTAAATACATGAAACGAAAGGACATACTTATATCTTTCATCCCAATTAAAATTGTGTTTTAAAATCATATAAATCATCATATAAATCATTTTAAGACATTAAATGTTGAAAATGGTCTTTTTTTTCATTTTTTCCACTTTTTAGAGTCCCGAGACCCTTAAATTAGTATGTTTTTAACAATTTGACGTTTATTGCTTTTATACTGTTACTGGACATTACATTACACATATATATCATTAAAAGTTGTTAACTAGGCATAGAGTACGCCGCCCCTGTCCTTGTGTATGCCCAAACTGACCGTGCCTTTAAGGATTAATATCTCGGCTAATTCCCGATGATTAATTTCGCGAAATCATTATCAACAATGCTTTTATTCTTCTGCAACGATAGGTATATTCAGCGATGCTCAACCATTTTTCTGAATGCCCGTAAATCGAAATTTGTGTATAACAGAAAAATGCTAATTACTCAAAAACTATGTGACATAGGGTAATCGCTATAATTTTCCGGCAAGTTTTATATTAACGTCTACTACCTCTAATTTTTTCATAATTTTAGTTTCAGTAGATTCGAAATTAGATGGGGGGTGGGGACATATTTTTGCGGTACATTTTCAACAATATCTTTGAAAATATAACACCTAAAATTAAAAGGAATGTATTTTTGAGTTCAGCGTTACAAAAGCTTTCACAGGATACCCCACATGATATACAAAGAAAAGATTTTTTTTTCAAGTAGCATAATTAGCCCCTCTACTTTTTTACTAAATATATTTATGAATGTTTATTAATCTGAAAATATGTGGGTAAATGGTCTTTATTATTCCCCGAATTTGAACTTTCCACGTTCCATAGTTTACGAGTAAAATGGCTGTGACAGACAGACAGACGGACAGACACAGGAGTGATGTTATAATGGTTCCGTTTTTACTGTTTAAGTCGGAACCCTAAAAAAGGACGGCTAAAAATTTGACTGAGGAGTCACTAAACATAGCACAATAAAAATTACAAAAAATGTTTCTAGACTCTCATGAAGTTATTAAAATCATACACTAAACCAAATTTTGTTTATTTTAAAGCCACTCAATTTTCATTAGGTGTAATAAAATTGTCGAATATTTTAAATTCATTAATCAGTTTCATTACATTGCATATGCAAATCCATTAAATAGAAGGTAAGTGTAAATAGCCAGACTTCCCATCTTACGGGTGAAGACTTCGAACTCATGAGGCAATTTATATGAAAATATATATATATATTGAACCACACGCATTAATAAGTGGGTACCATAAAAAAATAAAATTCAATCTCAGCAGGAATCTTGTTCAATTATAAAAAAAGAACAAAGGGATAGCCAGAAAGTTGTCTATGTCGCCATTTCGATTTGAAAAAAAAATATGATGAACTATACTATTATACTATAGAATAAGTTTAACACAATTAATCTAAATGGTAAATAAATCGTATGAGATCTGAATTTACAACTGGTTGAAAAATGTCCGAACCAGGGATCTCCTGGCCGAAGCTGCCAATGCTCTGCCAAAATCAAAATTAAAATTAAAATTATTAAAATTAATATAATGTAATTACGTATCCAGCGTTTTCTGGAATTCCATTATCTGTGATTTATTCTGTTAAGTTGATTCGGGTAGCAGACCAGAGGCTATAATCAATACGGTTAGCTGGGTGAATTAGATCCACCAAATTCGTCCGGGATAGCTCGACAGAGCATTGTCAGCTTCAGTCAAGAGATTTCTGTTTCGAATCCTGGTCAGAACATTTTTCGCTAAGTTGGAAATTTATATCTCATATACTATTATGATTTGACAATATTTGATTGAATGAAAAATTTTATCTAGAATTGTATTTAGATTTTTTTTCTTCATCTTTACATGCATTTCACCACCTCATTTTTATCTCATCTTATTATTGCATATATAGTATCGCTTGTAATTTCTTCATGTAACTCCTCTGGTGTATGTTAGATGGCGTCACTTGTTAGCTATACAGATCGCATATGACGCAGGCTGGATCAGTCATAAAGAGACTGAAGCGCTCTAGCTGAAGTCAGTGTAACATACCCGAACACTATATTTAAGAAAGAAAAAAGACACTTTTTATCGTCAGTAAACTTTACTCTTTGTGTTTGCAGCAGTTTATATATATATATACATATATATAACCATTAAATAAACCTTACCGACCAACAACAAAAATATATATATATATATAATAAAAGCACTTGCGTCTTTCTGTTTTTAAAGGCACTTTATGATTATTGATTTCTTTTGCATCAACATGACTTATATTCAATTCATGATTTAATTTTCGGAATATTTGTATGTTTCTAAATTTAAATAAAAGGAATAGTGAAAAAATTGTATCGTTTAATGATACACATTGTTCTTAATTTATGTGCATGAAGATTAATAATACAGGACTTAGTGTCTGATTAATGCACGTTTACACAGCATTGAGTGCCAATAAATCGAGTGTGTGTTCTATAATTGAGTGTCGTGTAATTGAGAATCTATGATAAAAATAATACAAGAAGAAGCATCTAATTTAGTCATTTTCGTATAAGATGAGAGTATTTGTGTCCCTTTTGAAGAAAACATAATCCGAATCCAATTCATCCTTTTCATATGCATATAAATCTCGGTACTTTTCCGGTATAGGGGCCTTGGCGAAATAGTTAAAATGGCCTTGCAGAGAGAAGGAAATTTGGGAACACGTTTTCTGGCAATCTATTCACTGTTTCATATATACAAGCAATGTTTTCAATATTTATAAAATTTATTTAATATAAAGAAACCATTTATCTATTTTTATATAATAACAGAAGCAAATTGTACGTAAAAAACAATAATAACATACATATAAATAAAATGTTTATATATATATATAAATACATATATAAACAAGCATAAAAGCTCATCAAGTTTGTTTTCATAGCTGTTTATATCATTTGGCAACATATCTCACTTTCTTAAGTCCGAACAACGCCAGCCTTTTTTAAGAAATCGCCAAGGCCTCTATACTGGAAAAGTACCCAAAATACTGCATAGTCATTTCAGTCGAGCCACGCAGGATCAAATCTGAAAACATTTTTTAAAAAATTTCTGTTCATAGTAATTTAACTAACCACTTGCTAGTGGTCTTTCTTTACCACTTAGTACCGCAATTAACAAAAAATCTCATTCGGTGATCAGATAAGTTGCATCTTCGATGAAGCGTTTGGGGCAGAAGGAAAATGCAATCTGTATTACTCAATGTTAAAAAATTAGAAGTTGCCTATCTTGATCAATCATAACGTAATAAATCTATAAATAAAAAAAAAAAGGGAAATATGTTCTACACTTAACACGTATAGCCAAAACGAAAAAGAAAAGGCTTTCACTGTAAAAAAACCACTGTAAATTTGCCAGCACAACTCGATCACAGTTGAATGTACTGTATCTTTCTTTGGTTTCCTGACTATTTAAACATGAAAAATACAGTAGTTGCGTAAAATTAACAGTACAATGTACTGGCAATTTTGGACGTATCTGGACCACAGCACAAACTACTGGCGTCCAAATTGCCAGTACATTGTGCTGTTAATTTTACGCAACTACTGTATTTTCCATGTTTAAATAGTCAGGAAACCAAAGACAGATACAGTACATTCAACTGTGATCGAGTTTGTGCGCGAGATGAACAGTACTTTGTACTGTAAAAATGTCTTTTTTTTTTTTTTTTTTTTTTTTTTTTACAGTGTTTTTCGAGCCTGAATTGAGAAATAAAACTATTGTTACAACATTCAGGCCCAGTAACTTCCATAAATTATGTTTTGGAATACAGAATCAGCTTTCCTATTATCTGTGGAGTGCAGCATCACACGCATAAACAGTGTAACATGGATTATCCGAAATAACGAAGGGGCAGGATGGCCGGGTTAATCAAATTCACGCAAAAATTGACAATTATGAGGATTATTATATACTGATACATTATATTCCAAATATAATATAACTTATCATAACTTGCCATTATTAACAAAACGAAGTTTTTATAAACGGGCTAACCTTTCCGGAATTGAGGGACCCAAACCTTTGTATATCTGCAGTAGTCTCAATACGAGACGAGACATCCAAGGTGAGTGTTGGTGATAGCGCGCTGGTTGAATTTAAGTAATTAAAGCACGGATTCATCAATAACTCACAACACTTAATAAATAACAAAGTGAACTGTATCACGCTTTTAATTATAAACCCTCTTGGGTTTTTTTTTTTTTTTTTTTTTTTTTTTTTTTTTTTTTTTTGTTACACTTTTTTAGAATAGAATAAATTGCATGTCAACAAAAAGAACGTTGCCATTTTCAGCAAAAAAACTTACGCAACAAATACTCGCACTGAGCCTTGGCCGACGATAAATTAATTTTGAACATATATATCATAATATTAAAAAAAAGAAAAGTGCCCAGCTAAACTGATGGCATTGAGCTCACAGGCTATTTACATTAATTGTATATCATACTCTTATTTTAAAGAATAACTCCCCTCAAAAAAATAAGTGAAGGGGAATTAGCCCCCGTTTCTCCCTTTACACTTAACCAGTGAACCTCCAAATCTAATCAGGGAAGCTCCTTATCATTATAAACCGGTATACCAAATTTGGAGCAAATCGAATAATCCTGCAAAAAAAACCCCATTTATCTAAATTAAGGGGGTGGACTAGCCCCCCAACCCTTTATCCTTAACCAATGAATCCCCAAAACGAATCAGGGAAGCTCCTTAACATAATAAACCGGTATACCAAATTTGGAGCAAAGCGAATAATTCTGCATGAAAAACCCGTTTATATAAATTAAGGGTGGTGGACTAGCCCCCGTTTCTCCCTTTATACTTAACCAGTGAACCTCCAAATCTAATCAGGGAAGCTCCTTATCATTATAAACCGGTATACCAAATTTGGAGCAAATCGAATAATCCTGCAAAAACCCCCATTTATCTAAATTAATGGGTGGACTACCCCCCCCCCCTTTATCCTTAACCAATGAATCCCCAAAACGAAACAGGGAAGCTCCTTAACATAATAAACCGGTATACCAAATTTGGAGCAAAGCGAATAATTCTGCATGAAAAACCCGTTTATATAAATTAAGGGTGGTGGACTAGCCCCCCTTTCCCCTTTATCCTTAACCAATGAACCCCCAAAACTAATCAGGGAAGTTCCTTAACATAATAAACCGGTATACCAAATTCGGAGCAAATCGAATCATTCTGCATGAAAAACCCATTTATCTGAATTAAGGGGGTAGACTAGCCCCTCTTTTCCCCCTTTATTCTTAACCAATGAACCCCCGAAACTAATCAGGGAAGTTCCTTAACATAATAAACCGGTTACCAAATTCGGAGCAAATCGAATCATTCTGCATGAAAAACCCATTTATCTGAATTAAGGGGGGTGGACTAACCCCGTTTTCCCCCCTTTATCCTTAACCAATGAACCCCCAAAACTAATCAGGGAAGTTCCTTAACATAATAAACCGGTATACCAAATAAAGAGCAAATCGAATGATTCTGCATGAAAAACCCATTTATCTGAATTAAGGGGGGTGGACTAACCCCGTTTTCCCCCCTTTATCCTTAACCAATGAACTCCCAAAACTAATCAGGGAAGTTCCTTAACATAATAAACCGGTGTATCAAATTCGGAGCAAATCGAATGATTCTGCATGAAAAACCCAGTTATCTGAATTAAGGGGTTGGACTAACCCCGTTTTCCCCCCTTTATCCTTAACCAATGAACTCCCAAAACTAATCAGGGAAGCGCCTTATCACAATGAACCTAGAAAAAAATTTTGAAGCAAATCGGATGTTTCTATCAAGAGTTATTGCGTTACGTACATACATACATACATACATACATACATACGTACATACATACATACGTACATACATACATACAGAACGGGCGGGCACATTAGCTCTCAGGCTTTGATAGCCTGTGAGCTAAAAATGCATTTAAATATAATATAACGTAGCACAACTTGGCATTATTAACAAAACGAAGTTATCATAAACAGGCTAACCTTTCCGGAATTGACAGACCCAAACCTCTGTATATCTGCAGTAGTCTCAATACGAGACGAGACATCCAAGGTGAGTGTTGGTGGTAGCGCGCTGGTTGAATTTAAGTAATTAAAGCACGGATTCGTCAGTAACTCACAACACTTAATAAATAACAAAGTGAACTGTATCACGCTTTTAATTATAAACCCTCTTGTTTTTTTGTTTTTTTTACACTCTCTTAGAATAGAATTAATTGCATGTCAACAAAAAGAACGTTGCCATTTTCAGCAAAAAAAAAACTTACACAACAAATACTCGCACTGAGCCTTGGCAGGCGATAAATTAATTTTGAACATAATATATCATAATATTAAAAATGCATTTAAATATAATATAACGTAGCACAACTTGGCATTATTAACAAAACGAAGTTATCATAAACAGGCTAACCTTTCCGGAATTGAGAGACCCAAACCTCTGTATATTTGCAGTAGTCTCAATACCAGACGAGACATCCAAGGTGGGTGTTGGCACTATCACTGAAGTTGACTGCAGCAACTCCGTGTATGATCCGTCCACGTACGTTCGATATCGTTGTGTCGTATGCAGTGTCGTCATGCCTCCGTTCACCTCTGTTCCGACGAATGTAGAAATGAGACCCGTAGGATAGACGACAGGATCGTTGCGAATTCCTTAGAAAACACATTTTTGGTAAGAGTTACAATAACAATTGATTCTTTTTAAGCAAACAAAAATTAATGAGACTATAAATAAATAAATGTCTTACTTAATTATGCAGGGTGTCTACTATCAAAGGTGTCCAATGGCTAATTCTTAAATCGTTAGTCTAGACCAGTGGTTCCCAACGCGGGGTGTACGCCCCACTGGGGGGCAATTTGACAATTTAGGGGGGACAATTTCAAATTTGTACTCTATACATTCACCATCAGTGTTTATTGGAAAAATAATGTTTCAGACTTAAAGTAAAAGCAATACATGCAAAATTTAAAACAAAATTTAAAAAGTAAGTTTTATGTTAAATTGTAAAACAGTTTCCAATCAAAAGTTTAAAAATTCAGCTCAAAAGAGAATTTATATATATGAATAATTTTTTTATATTGACAACCCCCCCCCCCCCACACACACACACACACGCAGCCTCTCTCTCTCTCTCTCTCTCTCTCTCTCCCTTTTTTAATCATTAAAAAGTTTCATCATTTTTCTGGTTATCGTCGTATCTTATAAATTTTTTAATTTTTTCAACTATTTATCGTATGAGTTTTGTATTTTTTTTTACTCCTCCGTATGACACATAAAGAAACTTTTAAGCGTGAAATCACTTGAAGCTATATTAGCTGACCGTCTTGAAAATATTTAACGTAATATGCATTTGAAATGTCTAAAGGAGGTACAATCAACTTCATAAAATTTATAAATCTTAAACGTTATTAGAAAAGGAACTAATAAATAGTAAAAGTTATGACTCTAGTGCAGACCATATTAAATTTTTATTTAACACTGAGGTAAGTTGCAAAGGAACAACAACCCTCTTTTTCATAAAGGTGAAGATGTACAGCTTCATTGCATTTATAGAATTATATTAAAAACACATGTGTAACAGAAGTTTAAAAAAGCGAAATGAATAGTTATCGTTAAGGCTATGTTAAGCTTCCTCCATGTAAATAGAGTTAACTTCTTAAATAATAAGAGATATATGTTACAGTGTGTGTGTGGAGTGGGGGGCAAAATGATTTTACAGATGCTTCGGTGGAGCGCAGCCAAAAAAGGTTTGGAAACACTGGTCTAGACCTATAGCTCCAATTACAAAAATGTTGAAAATGAGGTAAAAAATTATTTTAAAAGTCATTTGGATCAATAAAAATATTTCTTAAACAGTTAATAAATTAAATTTTTTTTATACGGTCCCCTTGTCTTATATGTGATACTTAGTAACAATTTCCTACTACACTAAGAAATAAGACAAAAAACAGTCCCATTCCTCTAACACTAAAAGTGCCCATTTTATGAAATTTCGAATTGCATGCCTTATACCAGTTTCCTGCATCTGAACATACATGAATTGGGCCATGCTTCGAGGGATCGTACACAAAGTGATTAAAATATTAGAAGAATTTATTCCGCGTGTATCTGCACTTTAACAGAAAGTAGTCACATTGTACAAGTATTAAGATAGTGTTAATTGTTATTAATTAAGTTTCAGATTGGTTAAAATAATTTTATTTTGACATATGTTTTACTTTGTACGGAAATGAGGTTGTTTCTTTTTAAAAAATTCTGTTATTTTTTCAATTATATTTTTAGTAAAAGTTGTATCTTGTGATTTAATATGTCAGAATGAAAATTAATTTCACATTTATATTATACTGTTAATTTTATCCTCAACTATTAATTTTTTATATCTGACGATCATTTATATTTCTGATAAATTTGTGAATGACCCCTATTTTGCAGTATAAAAGATGCTTCGACTTTAAACAGCTATTACTTGGTCAATTTCAATCGTAGAAGAGTGGGACTTTTTTTGTCTTACTTTTTACCCGGTAATTCTCCGTCAATCTGAACCGCGAGTTAACCCTTTAGTGCGCAGCTTTGCATATATGCAAACAACAGTGTTTTAAATTTAATAGATTTTTTATTCGTATATTACATAATTCACATCAGAAAATTAAAATAACAATATTTGCTTTAGACAATAACAAAATTTACGTATTTAAATAAAGGGAAATTAACCATTTAATCTTTCTGGTGTAAAGTCAGATTCTCTGGACAACGTAATTTCTAGAACGTATTCTATCATGGGACTTAAAGGCTTAAAGGTTAAGCTTTATAAAAAAATAATTATATAAAAATGTATTTGGAGACATACTTATGAAAATATTTGCTAATTTGCAATATTTTAGCGTAAAACAGTCACACGGCAGTAGTTTGTACTTGTATTTCAGATGTGCAACAGAAGAAAACATTGACGTATTATTTTTTTCATTATTTTTCCTGTGTAATAAACCTTTCAGAGAATCATATATAATTTTTAATAATAAATAATAATAAATAATAAAAAGTCGCGCATTTAAGGTTTAAGCGCTTAACTCTCTGTTGCACCTGAAATCCAATTCTCCGTTAACTTAACCTGCCGAAATCCGAGAATAAATCGAAACTAACGTTCAGTAACCCAACCTACCTACGATACAGATATTGTTCGACCGCGCAGGTGCAGTCGAAGTGTCGAAGCAAAGATGGCGATCTTTTTGAATTAAACGTTGATGCTTTTTTTTTAGACAAAGCTGTTTGTAATTCAGTAATTAAACAAAATGTCAATTGTAAAAGAGGTTAATATCAAAGAATGTATCGCTTTTAATTTTCGGGTTTTTTCTTTTATATTATACCTGAATAAACTCAATATTATATTATTTTGTGACTAAGCCTTCAGCTTTTAAGGCTTAATTTTCTACTGACAATTTTGGTATTTGGTGGTGCCATCTACCGAATGCAAATAGAAAGACAAAATTCTTAGATAAAAAAAAATTGAGTTATATGATTCAAATATTTTCATTTATTTATTTTTTTTTTTAAATATAATAATCAAATAGAAAAACAGTTTTTCCTAGATATTAGTTTCCGCCTCTTCATATTTGTTTAAAGCATGCAATCATAGAAGCAGGAATTGTTTGTTAAGTATTACGTATATATGGTCATTAGTTTATAAAAGCTAAATAATAATCCGTTGAATTATAATATACCATAACGATTAATTTTAACTGCATTCTTGTTAAATTTAAAATAACTTATTTTTGTTTGAAAGAAACATTTTTCAGCGGACTTCTTGAAAATTTTCGCATTTCGCTAGAAATTTTTAGAACACGTACTAAAATTATTATCTAAGAAATAATAATAATAATAATAATAATATATCTATTTTAATAATCTACACATGAAATAATAACAAAAAAAATCCCTTTTTACGTCTCGTATAAAGGGATAAAGGCTAAATTTAACCAAGATATTTTAATTGAGTATGTAATCTTTTTTTTTTTGTTAAATAAAATATATATGTTAGGATAAATATATGAAAATGTCTTTATATTTAATATTCACTGCAGTAAATAAACCACTCGTTATTTACTTCTGTAGAAAAAAAAAATATGATTTTTTTTTATCAAGTAACTTTTTAAAAAATTTTACTGCAACACAAAATTTTGTACTTATAACTGTGATCTTTGTAATCTTATAACTGTGTTAGTACTTAGAACTTTTTAGCTTAATTTTGTGAACGAACAAAACCATCAAATCAAAATAGTAATTCGAAATTTATTTGTAACATTAATTTATATAAAAGTTAAAAAACACAAGAATGCATTTTCAGTACTCATTTTTGGAAACTGGTCCTAAGTGAGGACAGAACTCGTCAACGTTATTAGTGTGTCATGTGATTCTTTTGGCCAATCAACTATAAATTTTCAACCCATGATTCACTAACACGAGGTCAAATAATCTCGGCTCTGGAGTTAACCATGAATTCCAAATAATAACCGACGGTTAGATTTGCTAACTTAGGGTTTCTCAACTGTGAGTTGAACCGCGAGTTGAAGGTTGATGGAGAATCGCCCGTTTAGTGTAATAGGATATTTTTACTAAATATAAATTATAGAACCAGAGGATTATATACAAATTTAAATTTTGTATTTTTTAAACAATATTTTTATCGACCAAACCGCTTTTAAAACACTTCTTTACCTCTTTCAAAATATTTTTTTAAATTGGAACCATATGACTATGACAATGGACTTAGGGATTAGCCATTGGACACCTTGTATAACAAAAATCACATATTATCATTAAAATAAATATAAACATATATACTAAAAGTGATTACAGTAAACTTACGGGGACAATTTACCTCAAAATTGGTCAAAAAAATCGTTTATATATATATATATATATATATATATATATATATATTAAAGGAAAGTCTGTTTTATTGTGAATATTTTGATGCCTCTTTTTTACCCATAAGGCAATTATATCGCGAGGAATTGTAAATTTTGTTAATACATCCATCGCTGTTTCCCACACAAATTAAAAATTTAAATGGCTTTTTCTCCATGATCATATTTTATTCTTTACTATAATGTATTTAAAATACTAAGGCTTTTTTTCTATTTCAGATACAGATTTAAACTTTTTTGTGTATGTTGTTTATTATAGTATATGTGATAAATCTGCGTGTGGAATTATCCTTCAGTTTTTTTTTGTTATTAAAAAATAAATAAAAGTATATGAAGATGTGTGAGATTTAACCGTTTTATACTATATACATTAGTAATAAAACTATATTAAATTTAATATTAGATGTATCTAAAAATCTATACGTGTCCTGTGCAATACAAATTTGAAAATCTTAAAAAAATTGGGCAAAAATATTAATATTTAAAAAATAGTAAGGATTTTAAAAAACTCAAAAAATTGTTTTAACTTTTCCTTTTTTTTTTTTTTTTTTTTCAAAATGTACTTTTAGTTGAACATTGAAATGCAGTAAGTTCACCATTTGAACCATATTTTTTTTAAATAATCAAAATTATTGAAAAGGTAAACTGTGCCCTTAAAGGCTTATAAAAACCTTTTGATAAAGATATCAGGGGCATTCTCACAATCTTTTGACTTTCATGTCCCTGAATAATAATTTTTATTTTAATACCCCCCCCCCTTTTTTTTTCATATACTGGGGAACATCCCATTGCATGATTGCACAACAATATTAACGAGATAAATAAGTTTTGGACGATGTTGGGGGTCCAAACACCTGGAAAACTCCTATACAGTCCCGTGTCCGTGATACTGATTTTTAAGTTTGGAGCTGTCTGGATAAAATTGTTTCAATAAAATAATTCGATATAATTTTTTTCCGAAACTGGAACTATTGTTTTATATAAATATGTAGCTAAAAATTAACCTGCACACATTTTTAGAATTTTTATTATTTTTTAAACTCTGTCACTGGGTTTTAGATTCCTTACCATCCCTCTTCTAAAATTATACATAAAATCATTTCAGATGCATCCACAGAATTTTTTTCAAGTTTTTTCTCATGCAGAAGTATGCTAGAGAAATAATGTCTCAAATTCTTTGGCAGGAAATTTGCTGAAGAATTTAAATCAGCATTTGAATATCAATTTCAAACATCGTGGCTTTATTGGTAGTCTCACCGTCCCCAAGGTTTATTCCTGCACTTTTCGAGGAAAATTAAATAATAATAATAATAATAATTTAATCCAATGTTAACAACTGTTTCTAAAAATCAATGAACATTGTGGCTATCACTTAGTCTTAACATGATTTTCCTAAAAATAGGTGGTAATTTTCCTTACCGTTCCATCCTTACCGTCCCTTTTTTTACCATTTCGTCGCTTTTTTCCAATACCATCCCATTTTTTTACCTTACCGCCCCTTCTTCAACACCCCTTTAAGACAATGTTATACAAAAATTCTGTATTAAAAGTACTACATTGTTATTATTTCTTATTTCAATGTCCTGTGGGTTCTATGCAAATTCATTATAAGTAAAAATTTAGAAGAAAATAAAAAGTAATAGGGGTAAAATGGTAAGGAAAATTAAACTCGCAAGTTTAACTTAAACCTCAGTTAAATAAAAAAATTTTCACTGCTGACCATTTTTTCTTTATTTTGAATCATTAAGGCATTCGTGTATCAGATTAAGATGTTATTTTAGCAAGTTTAATTTTGTCAGATCTTTTTTCTCAAAAGTCAAAAGATTGCGAGAATGTCCCATCTAGTTTCGCACACACAATCTGCCACTTTCTCAAAATCTAGATTGATCTTGAGGATACTGCCGATTGTGTATAGGTTTGTGATATGTTTATTAAAAGGTCTTTACAAACGTTTAAGTGTACTGTAATCACTTTTAGCATAGATGTATATACTTATTTTAAATACCTTATTGTCATATTTTATTATTATAAATGCCAGACTGGCAGAGATTAATAATTTCTTTTTAATTTTATGTTTTAAAAAACACATTTTCCCTGTTGGTGTGTAAATACAATCTACAGATTAAGCATTTTGTTTATATTTTCAATTAATAAACATTTCATAATTTTGGCACTTTTATGTTAGCCGGAAGCAAATCTCACCGATAGCGTTTTTAGGTAGATTTCGTATGAAATACTACCTATTGGGATCGTTCCTATGTTGGAATTTCTGAAAAATGTTTGCAGATCTACACATATCATGACCCCTAGAACACAAAACCACCCTCAGTAAAAAAACTTTATCTATCTATCTATCTATCTATCTATCTATCTATCTATCTATATCACTTTCTTCTGGACACGATAACTTTCGTAATTCTGCACCAATCTCTTCCAAACTGATACATAAAATCAAAGGGCATAAAATCTCGGTCAAGTTCGTTAATGGGCAAAATTGGACCAAGGGGATGGAAATAGGGAGGGGTTTTGTAAAAACCGAAAACCCCCCTAACTTCTTCATTTTTGTACATATAAATCAGTTTAAAGTTTTTATTACTTCTAAAAATAGGGCCAAAATTTTATGTATCACAAATTTTTGATAAAGTTAAAAATGGGCTCAAGGGGCGCAAAAAATAGGGTTTTTTGGAGAAAAAAATTCATAACTTAGTCAATTCTCAAGATATCAAATACTCATCTCCTTAACATTATCTACAACTTTTATATTCAAAAGTTTTTGATAGGAGCAATTCGTACCGCAAAAAAAATTAAAAACGAAAACAAAAAAGGGATTTGAAGAAGTAAAAAATACATAACTCCGTCAATTCAAAAGATATAAAATCCCCATGAATTTATCTTATATCTTCTTAATATTGTCTACAACATCTATATAGACAAGTTTTGGATAGGACCAATTCTTATAGCAAAAACAAATTAAAAATACATAGCGGTTGAAGAAAAAAATCATCTTAGTGAGGGTGTATTCAAATCCAAACTTCTTATTTTCTGACTCATTTTACCCTTCATTTTTGCTCCCAAAGGCTTCCAATTGGTACGTTTTCTTACTCAGAAACTATATAATGTACCGTAATGGTCGATTTTTTGATAGAGGCAGAATATATTTTTAAACATGCTGTTAAAGTGGGCATTTTGAACCGAATTTCCCGAAGCGGATTGTGTTGGAAAAATCATTGCATTAAGGATGCACTCAAATCCAAACTGCTTATTTTCTGACTCATTTTTAAATTCATTTTTGCTTTCAAACTCATTTAATTGGTCGATTCGCTTATTCAGAAACTATATAATGCACCGCAATGATCGATTTTTTGATAGAGGCAGAATATATTTCAAAAAAGGATGTGAAAGTGGGCATTTTGAACGGAATTTCTCGAAGCAATTGTCTTATAACTTTCTTCTGGACACGATAACTTCCGCAATTCTGCACAAATCTCTTCCAAACTGATACATAAAATCAAGGGACATAAAATCTCGGTCAAGTTCGTTAATGGGCAAAAGCGGACAAAGGGGATGGAAATAGGGAGGTGTTTTGTGAAAACCGAAAAAAACCCATTACTTCTTAATTTTTGTACATATCAAATCAGTTTAAAGTTTTTATTACTTCTAAAAATAGCGCAAAAAATTCATGCATCACAGATTTTTGATAAAATTTAAAATAGGCTCAAGGGGCGCAAAAAATAGGGTTTTAGGGAGAAAAAAATTCCTTACTTCGTCAATTCTCAAGATATCAAATCCAGTAATTTTATTTTACATCTCCTTAATATTATCTACAACTTTTATATTCACAAGTTTTTGATGGGACCATTTCGTACCAAAAAATAAAAAATAAATAAAAATAAAAACGGAAACAAAAAAGAGGGGTTGAAGTAAAAAAATTTTCATAACTCCGTCAATTCACAAGATATAAAATCTCCATGAATTTATCATATATCTTCTTAATATTATCTTTAACATATATATAGACAAGTTTTTGATAAGGCCAATCCTTACAGCAAAAACAAATTAAAAATACATAGCGGTTTAAGAAAAAAATCATCATATTAAGGGTGTATTCAAATCCAAACTGCTTATTTTCTTACTCATTTTTAAATTCATTTTTGCTCTCAAACGCATCCAATTGCTAGATTCTCTTATTTATAAACTATATAATGTACAGTAATGATCGATTTTTTGATAGAGGCAGAATATATTTCAAAAAAATGATGTCAAATGAGGCATTTTGAACAGAATTTTCCGAAGCGATTGTGTTAGAAACGAAAAATATTGCCTTACTGAGAAAATAATTGTTTATTAATCAAGTTTTAATTAATTGAAAGAAAAATAAAAACACAGGTCGCTTGTAAATCTTTTCAAAAATCACGTCAGCATGTTTCATATTTTTTTTTAATTAAAAATTAATCAGAAAATGTGCTAGAAAATTTTGAGTTGTTCAGTATGGAAAAATATTTTTTTAAATATCGCCTTAACATGATTCTGATAAAACCAGCTATTTTATAAAAAGGAAATAAAAACTCGTCAAAAGCAGACAGATAAAACAGTTAAAGTGGATTTATATCTAATAATGATTTAGTTTTTGTTGGTGAAATTAGTATACTTAACTTCGAAATCTACCCCTGCCTGTAGGCCGGGCCGGCAGGGATTTTTTAATCCCCAGTAGCAGATTTTATGTTTCACGTATGTTGGATTAGAAATAATTATTTGTTGTTGCAATACAATATTTTGGGTTATGGTATCAGTTTTTCTAATTATTTTTCCATTTTGGTATTTTAAATGAAATGTCTGAAAGACATGTATTTTAAGTTACATGCGTGAAAGATTTATATTATAAATGAAATATCAATATGAATATGATATAGGTGCAGTATTTGTCGATTTAGCATTTGCGTCTGGCTTACGTAAAAGTATTAAGAAAAAGAAACAATGTATAAGGGCACAAATAAAATGTGTTTAAAAGCATACAGCTGCTTCAAAACCTCTAAGGTTTCCTCATCAGTGCTTAAAATAAAAGTTAAATTAAAACTAAAACATTGTGTAAAAAAAAGGGGGGGGGGAGGTGGTCAGAGAGTCAGAAAAGCGTACCTTTCAGCTCTACTGCCAACGGTGAAATGCGACAAGGTACGCTTTTCTGACTCTCTGCCCACCTCCCCCCGCCCCCTTTTTACATTTCATCTCTACTGCCAACGGTGAAATGCGACTGTCGCATTTCACCGTTGACAGTAGAGATGAAAGGTACGCTTTTCTGACTCTCTGTCCACCCCCCCCCCCCCTTTTTACACAATGTTTTAGTTTTAATTTAACTTTTATTTTAAGCACTGATGAGGAAACCTTACAAGTTTTGAAACAGCTGTATGCTTTTAAACACATTTTATTTCTGCCCTTATACGTTGTTTCTTTTTCTTAATATATTGGCACAAAGTACAATCCTTCCCCACTTTTTACGTAAAAGTATGCCGCATTTTTTTAATTATGTTAAAAATGTAAACGAAATGTACATAAATATATTTTCAGTACCTGTTGCTCGCCTTCTCCTTTTCTTCATTTCTACTTCGAGCAGATTTTCATCTGTCGAGGAATCGGGACAAAGTTTGCTGCCATCGTCTCCTATTAAATGAAAGAAAAAAAAATGAATGATTAGAATCTGGATGAATTTTAAATTTCTAAACAACTGTATTGGATATTCGTTTATCACTTAGACATTAACACTCCCATGCATGATAACAGAATTTTTTTTTAGTTTCTACGAAAGGAATTCTTTACAAATGTACCTGCGTACACGTAAGTCTGTATAAAACGGGATTTTTAGCGACATAGAGATTCTGGTTTCATAAATTTTACTGATTACTTCTACTGTACCTTATGTTCAGTAAATTCTGTGAAATTGGACCTGTTTATAACGAAATTCAGCTTTAAAAGTAAAAATTTCATTGTCCCAGTGTTTCCACTACCACAAGTTTTACTGTATCAGATAATTGTGTTTTTTCAGTAAGGTAAAATCTTATAAGACGAAATAGCAAAGGACCTGAGAGAACTTCCGATTTGAATAGGTTTCCGTCTTATCAGGTGGTATTCTTACCATAGGACCAATGAAATTTTTACGTTTAAAAAAATGCTTCCGCTATAGACAGATTTCGTTTTAGTAGGGTTTACTGTACTTTCATGTCCCGTTTTAGAAACTGTCCCCCCCCCTTTTTTGTGTATGTGTGTTTGTCTCCCTGTCCACTTTTTTGTGACTCTGGACATGGCAACACTAATTGAACAATCGAAGATCGCACAGAGAGTTTCGTTTAATATTCCTTTAAAACACTTTATCCTTTAATTACTAATAAATCCGAACCGTTGATTTATAATTATTAAACCCTTAACCCTGTTCAATAAGAACATAGATGGCAGCACCATTATATTTAATTTAAAAATTATTATAATTGGGTGATATTCTTTTAATGAAATTATAAACATTCAAAAACTTCTTTTCAGACAATTGTAACAGCATATGTTTGTATATCTGAAAAGCATATTTAATTACATGATTTAAGTATAGCAAAATACATAAATAAATAAATAAATAAACTAAAAAGAAACAAAACCCTTAAAATGCCGTAAAGAAATTTCGTATTTTTTATACGAACTTTCGTTTAACAAAACCCATTCGACAACGAAATTTATTCGGATGTATGATGTTTAACTCACTGCGATTGTGGATCGTCGAACCTCCCTTTTTTCATTTAGTATAACTGACTGTATTTCAAATTTTTAATTATTGTATTTTTAGTTTTTTTTTTAATATTTATAAACTTATTTCAATAATTAATAGTGTAGATATCAATATTTTTAAATAAAAATAATATTCACATTCAAACTGACAACAAAACTGGCAATTGAAAAATGCCATGAAATATAAATTCAAACAAACTGTTTTACTATTTGGAATGAGTTAGTCAATATGCACAGTTACGTAGCTATATCTTAAAATTGTACATTGTATCCATATATATATATATATGTTAGAGTACGGTTGAGGGTGGCATTGTCTGGATAATACGCAATGATTAATTTATTTTTAAAAAAGGGTGTATTTGATTTATAACTACGTTGCTAATACACATTTATAATAGATGTTGATTCGATACTTTATATGTATCAAAAGGTGTAGTTATATTTTTATATTTATCAATTCATATTAAATTTATTCATATTCATTAATATTTAATAATATTAACGATTAACTTGTATTTGAATTTTAGCCTACTCAGGACAATATAATATTAATTTTTAAAACACGGTATACTATCTTAAATGAGAATAAAACGCATAATGAGTGTATTTCTTATACCTAATACTATGACAGTATGGATTTTAATTTGATAATTTGTTTATTTATTTTTGCTCTATCCTTTTTAATATTGATTTATTTTGAACTTAATTGGTGTTCAATGGTTTATTTCTCGATTTTATGTGTGTGGTAGTCCCAAATTCATATTCTCTAGCTAATTTATGGCTAATATGAAGATGAACCACACATTTTATTTGTGGAACTTAAGGCATTTGTGACCCGACGATTCTGTCTTTCTACAAATTTCCATTATTCCATTTCTGTTATTCAATTTCTGCTGTTGTTTGCTATGTTTTTGGAATTTATGTTCAGTGTGTTGGGGGGAACTGTATTTGTTGATGTCATTTTATTCATAATTTCATAGTTTTTGTTGGTGGTCGGTAATGTTCTTTTTATGGTTATATATATACACACACATATATCCACATATATCCACATATATCAGAACTTATACTAATGATGTTGAGTTAGTTTTGTCCAGAGGATCTCTTGAAGCTATCATCACATTGAATCATCAGTAGTGATTCGAAAAGAGTAGATTAAAAAAAGAAATTCTATGATTATGAAAATCTTCAGTGATTTGTGAAATCTTTTATATGAGACATATATATAGGTATTGAGATGAAATTGTTTTACTCAGCGACCAAGTAAAATAAATGATGTTTTGAAATAGAAAATGGTTACGTTAAAAATTTAAGGAGAACGTATAGAAGTTAAATTTATCACTTACACGTTAATAAATAAAATTTCTGGTGGAAATATATTTATTTAATTTACTGGGTCAAATCTCTCTAAAATAATTAGGTTTGATCCAGTTTACAAAGTTATAGTTTTTTCTTTTTTAATCTTTTAGTTTCCTTTCAGAGCTAAGACACCGTAAAAAGATACAATACATATAGCAACCTGTTTATATGATAAAAAATGAGATGCTACTGCATGCCATGCAAAAAATTGCAATTATTTTTGTAAAGAGTGGGTAAAACATGACGTCTCTCTTATATATATTCTCTACATATATACTATGCAACTAGAATCCTCCATGTATTTCACGACATCATGGATTGGAAGGTGTAAAATTTTGAATTTACTGCTCATTTTGTTTCCATCCTATTCTGATTATTACCTAAATGCATCTAAATTAGATATTTTTGTATTTGTCTCGACTAGCGCATATTTAACTATATGTCATATATATTTCGTTGGAAATTTTTATAAAATAAACTCTTTTTTTCTATATTTTTTACGTTTCGTGTTTGTTATTGTGAATTTTTTGTGAACTCGTATACTGCATGTATATCACCTACAGTTCCAACACAAATTGACTTTTCCAATTGTACAGCGAAACAGCACCGAAAACTGGCGATATGAAGCAATTAAAATAATAAAACTTTGTAAAAAATCACCATAAAATTAAAACAAAACACAGGACGCGTTTCGAGCTAAAAACATAACAGCTCGTCATCAGCTAAGCAAACACGTGTCCGAAAACGAACAAGTTCAAAAATGAACTGAAGAAAAAGAATGTTGTGAAGAATGCGACAGATGGCGCTACCTGATAGAGGGATATGCAAAAGGGAAATGTGTTGAAAAAAGATAGAAGAGAAAATGAAATGGAAAAAATGGAAATAAAAGAAAAAATAAAAATAAAAGAAGTAAATTAAAAATATAAATTAAAAAAAAAATAAATAAATAAAGAACTATAAAAGAACAAGAAAAAAATCCAAATTATTATTATTATTCTTATTTTTTTTTTTTTTTTTACAAAATAAAAAGAAAAGAAACAAGAGAAAAGGGAAAAGAATTACAAAATTAATTTCCACGCTGGAGATAGGAAAGGAGATGATGGGAGATCATTGACAAGATTAGCAGAATTTTTAGGACGAGCTGTTATGTTTTTAGCTCGAAACGCGTCCTGTGTTTTGTTTTAATTTTATGGTGATTTTTTACAAAGTTTTATTATTTTAATTTTTTTTCCAATTGTAATTTTCCAATTGAGTGAAAAAGTTTCCAGGCAAGATTCGAACTTGAGATCTTTTGGATTAAGTTCCCAACTCTTTCGCTCTGCCAAATGAGCTATCCTGGACAAATCTGGCTGACACATTTCACGCATATAAGTTTATTGATAGCTGGGTGAAATATGTCGGCCAGATTTATCCACGATAGCTCAGTTGGTAGAGCACTGGCAGCTTAAGCCAAAAGAGTCATGTTTCAAATACTGGCCTGGACACTTTTTCACTTAGTTGGAAAATTACAACTCTTATAATTTGTTTGCCAATTAGACAAATTGTGTTAAAATAATGAAAAGCTACTTTTTTTCACTTGTCAACTATCTCAACAAACCTTTTTGTCTCTAGAGGTAAAACAATGAATAACAACATGCACAAAGGCATGAAAAAGGTGTGGATTTTTTTCTTTTACTTCACTGTAATCGAGTAAAAAAATGTACGTGCAGAGAAAATATATTGTTTATTTACCTTCATCAGAGCCATCTTGACAGTGCTTTATCCCGTCTCCAACTTTATTTCGTTCGATGCACCTGGGAAAGCCACAAGCGCATATGTGCATGCCATCTGGACATTCTGGAAATTAAATAAAATGCGTCCATAAGGAAAAATATCTTTGCAACTTAAATCTAATCAGTTTTCTTATTTTGATAAAATAATAATATAGCATATACATTGTTCTTTTTTATAAAGTTCCAGTTTTAAAATGAATTAGCTAACAATTGTATATTCAGAAAAGGTTTATTAAAGCTGAATATTAATTTTAATTATAATAATTAATTTTAATAATTTTAATAATTAATTAATAATAATTAATTTTAATAATTTTAATAATTAATTAATAATAATTAATTTTATAATTTGCAACTATTTCTTAAAGAGCCGATTTCAGGGATACGATCTAATTGACCGTGTACTTACATTTAACATACTAGCACAGATCGAATTTCATACGCCAGCTTCTAAGCTTGTAATATGATGTTTTTGTTTTTAAGAATAACTAAAAACCATTCAAAAGTAAAATATTAAATTTGTGTACACGTTTAAAGCATTTGCCTAGTGAATTCAGTAGAAATAAGTTATAATTCTTAATTCTTTACGATATTAATGCAATATTCATATTTCATATCATGAAATCATGGGAAACGCAAAAATGAGTTATTTATGTTTCGATTTTTAAATAGTATGTTCATGCGCAATAAGTGGAATAAGGCTATACTTTCAGGAAATATTGAAGAAGATTTAAAAGAAATTTGTTATTAAAAAGTCAAATTTTCGAATAATTGTAATACCAAAACTTTTTGCACAAATCATTTGAAATTTGATATCTGGTCACGTACTTCAATGCAAATTAAAATATTTCAAACCAATCATTTTTTAAATTAGTAAAATGTTTAAATCATGTGAACTTTAGTGAATGCATTGCATATTGAGTGAACTTAAAAATAAAATAAATACAGAATCTTTCGTGCAAAATGCGAATCGTAATCAATGCAAAGAAGGACAGGAATAGCAAGAAAATTTAATACATATGGGATTGTTTCATGACTGCGTGAAACGTCTATGAATCAGAAGAAACCACATTCTGTGGAAAAAAATATGTAGTATTGCATTGTTAGTTGACTGGGTGCATCCAGTGTTGGGTAATAGAATTACCGGGTGAGCAAAAAGTCCGTATAAACTTTAAAAATTCATAAAAACCGGAAAAAAAAACGAAATGAAAAACTGTTTGCAGGATTAGCATCTATAGGTCACGGGAATATTTTTAAGACAGAAATAAAAAATAACTCAAAACACAGCCGACAGATGGCGCTGGTTCGTGCGATTTTGGTGGAAATATGCAAATGAAACGGTTATAAGAACTTGCGCTCCTAATCCAGAAATTGTCCACGTAAAATAACTTCACCAACAAAGGTTTATCCTTCATACTCAGCATCCTTGATCAAGTACACGGCTCACAACGGTGAACTTGTTCTGGATTAGTAGCGCAAATTCTTAAAACAGTTTCATTTGCATATTTCCACCAAAATCGCACGAACCAGCGCCATCTGTCGTCTGTTTTTTGAGTTATTTTTTATTTCTGTCTTAAAAAATTCCGTGACCTATAGATGCTAATTCTGCAAACAGTTTTTCATTTCGGTTATTTTTTTTCGGTTTTTATGATTTTTTAAAGTTTATACGGACTTTTTGCTAACCCGGTATATGTACACTGTAAAAAAAGACAAATATTTCTTAATTTACGAAAATATAATATACATACATGCATACGAAAAATTACAATAACTTCTTCCGAGTTACTCATGATTTTCCATCAAAGTTGAAAGGTGTTCATGAATTCGGTTTGTCTGCCTGTCCTTGCTCTAACTCGCGTAAATATAGTCCGATTGCCATGAAATTCATAGATGTTATTGGGTATCACTATGACATGTTCGTTATTGAAAATGAAGTGTGTAGCATTTACGGTTAATTTACAGGGACACTAAAAAAATTTCAGTTACCTTCCGGTCTCTGGCGAAAAACCGTTTGTAGTGTATTTTAATGATATTACACTATTTTAAACATTCTTAAATTTATATATATTAGTTAGGTGTACTACATAGCGCTTGCTGTATTTTAAGGTATCCATAGAATTTGTCGGTCGTTTACAGTGACGCACAAAATAATTTGGCTACAGAAGTAACAACTATAATAACAACAACTATATAACTATCGAAAAATAATTGAACTATTGAAACTCGTGAACAGTAATTGCTGGAAGCGCGTTTTCAGTTGTGATACGCTTTTTTTTTTAATTGAACTCTTTTTTTTTTAACTGAACTCTTTTTTTTAGGTGCGTTCGTAATTAATTAAATACGTAGCACCTATAGTCGTCGTTCAGTCCATCCGCATATAATAGAGCAAAAACTACCCAGCCAAAGGGTGTGAAATTTTAACTATGTAATTGTTGCAAATTTCGTCGAGTCATTTCAAATTTTATGAAAATCGGATGCATAGTTTAATTACAGAGACAGTCAAAAGTTTTCCGTTACATTACCGCCAATGGGAAAAAATTATTGCAAGTGCATTTTTAATTATGTTACAGCCTTCCGAATGGCCTGAAATTTTAAATATATAATTGTTGCAAAATTTTGTCGAGTCATTTTAAATTTTATGAAAATCCCATGTGTAGTTTAATGACAAGGACAGTCAAAAGTTTTCCGTTACGTTACAGCCAATGGGAAAAAAATTATTGCAAGTGCATTTTAATGATGTTACAGCCTTTCGAACAGAATGAAATTGATATGCACTTATTATTGAAGTACACTAAAATATACATTTAGTATAATATTCTTTGAAAACAATATTTATAAAACTAGTTATAGACGAACCACGATCATTTGCCACGTTTGACGTGCAATTTCCAACTTGTTTTTTTTATATTACTTGGTGTGTATAAATTCTATTTAACACAGGGCTGCACAAAAGTTCTCAAGTACATTTCCGTTTATTCACGGAAATTGTTGAATGGAAAATTTCAACTTTGTTATTCGTTTATCTGAACTAACTTTTACTACACTCTGTAGTGTACATACAAATCTATAGGTCATGCATAAGGCTGCACAAAAAAATCTCAGATTTTCTTGACTATTGATGTGAGAAATTTCGTTTACAAATTTGTTATGCGTTTTTCAAATTGTTTATTTAGACATCATTTTTCACCTTAATAATAAAATTTTTATAAATGACCTTCAATTTAATAAATGAAGTTTTTTTACAGTATTCTGAATGTGCTGGAAAGTGTTTCATAATTTATGCAAGACGCGTGGTTTTTCGTTAATGTTACAGTGTATCAATTAGATTTCTCAAACCAAAATATCGGTTTTCACGATGCTATCCGTTCTCAATTAAATATTTCCTGCCGCGAAATTGAATTTATACATGAAAGAGTAACTAAATATCAAATTTAATGGCAATGCTATTATTGTTCATCTATCATGTTTGGTTGTAAAGCATATCTGTTGAACATGAAAATGTTTACTTGTAAATTAATAGCATGGTAAAAGCCTATACTCAGGTTTGAGAAATCTGATTAACACAGAACTAGAAAACAGGAATCCTGCTTTTTCAGAATTTAGTGTCGCCCCCGATGAATATATATATATATAGATAGATAGATAGTTCAGTTTTAAGACTCCAAACACGCGCTTTTATTTTATATAAAATGACGTCATCCGCATCCGCTAAAGAATTTCTCATTTACGATACAATCTTAAACAACATCTACAGTAAAATATGCATAGGACGTGACTATAGCAGAATAATACACAAATCCAAAAAAAAAAAGAGATTTCGTCATTCAAGAAACTGGACTATGGGCTATCTCCTGATTCATATGCCTTCATTTGTTTGTAATATTAATATAGATACTTAAAATTAAACATAGTTTATAATAGCTCCCTGTTTTTTCAAAAATCATTCATTTATATTTTTTCAAAGGAGCACGTATTTTAAGTATATATTTTTTTCAGTTTTTATGAGGAAATGGCAACAAAAAGATATAATTGCTATTTTTCAACTATTTTCCCTTTACTTTCTGTAGAAAGGGAGTACTCGAGTTGCCAAAATTAAACAAATGGTGCTAAAAACTACAAAAAATTAATATCTAAAAAATAAATGGAGATGCAGTTTTCAAACAAATTGCATTTAAAAGTACTTTTTCCCAATACGACGGTATAAAAATTGAAAATGTGCGATACTTAGAAGGTAAAAAAATTGCAGTAGAGATTATTCCATACAATGATACATCTCCTTTGTTTTACGGCTGGCTTATACAACGTAACGTTATTTTTTGGAGACGACACATTAATAGGTGGGAGAAAGAAATAGCATACCGTAGACTAAAAAAAATATTTAACGTTTCTGAAAATCAGTGGCAGCAAAAGAAATCTTGTTTTTATAAATACTTCTAAAAATTTTGAGGTTCTGGATTTTTGTTTCCCAGGTTCTAAAGATAATGAATACTTTTCAGAATTTGGGGCCACTCAGGCATTTATTGAATATTTTCGTCCGTGGTTATTTTATATTTTTCTATATTAAGAACCAATTTCTTTTTTTCTTTTTTACAGTGTATCTCTCTTTGCTTGATTATATACCTAATAATGTATTGATCAATATTTGATCTTCATATTTACTTCCTTTAAATATGGAACTACGCAACTGAAAATGATTGATTTAAATTAGGATTTTACTACAATTACTTATGCTTTTCCGGCAAAGCATGAATAAAAAACAGGACATAAATAAGAGTAATCAAATAACACCTACAGCGGAGTATCAAAGAGATAGTTAAGCAAACACAATCAAAATATGCATAATTAATCTGAAATCTGTCAATACACGTTAATCAACTGTAAAGATAATGATACCTTTCACAATGTAGCTAGAGGAAAAGAAGATAAACGACAATTGGATAGTCGACTGGGCAATGGATATGAACAAAAAAAATGTAATTATTTTTTGTTTGTGGATTTATAGATACAGAGGTTGTAAGAAAATACTGACTCGCAAAATCGTTAATTGCACATTTCTTCAATTTTTAGGTCATGTAATAAGAGAAAATTAAGGTTACTCAAAAGTGGGATAAATCTGATGGGCATTGAAGAGTTATTAATTTCTTTTACAATTACGGTTCAGCGAAATGTTTTAGCGATCAATTTAGAAATAATTGTGACGAAATACCGTTTAAATGATAATTGTAATCGGAAAGGTGTATTTTTGTTATCATTATTTTAATAAATTATTCTCATCCATATTTTATTAGCGCAAGTTTGTCCGAAAGTTTGAATGAAGTCAACGTCTAAACGTAATGAATTAATGTGTTTGGATCTTTGGATATAGATGGATTACAACGCAGAAATGAACATAGTTATTTTATTCAAATATTTTTCTCAATAATTCAGAATTTCATTATTTTTCATACAGAATCAATTGACAATATTTTCCTGTAAAATTTAACCATTATTCTTTTTTCGTTGCCAATAAATAAAAAAAAATAATAATAATTTCTCCTCAGTAATTAATTTTCATCTGAACAATTTACACGTGAAAAACGAAAATACAAAGAATTCAAAAGAAAATACTATGACGTCATATTTTAAACGAAAAAATAAGGGAATATTTTTTATTATACATGAAGCGTGAATATCATATGCCACTTATGTTACAAAACTGAAAAAAAAACTAATTTAAAACAGACATAATTTGCTTTTTACACTCACACACACAAAAAAAACTATGGTATCCGCCATCAAGATTCAGGAAAATTTTATGTTTCATACAACAAAATAGTATACAAAATAATTTGTTTTTATTGAAAAATTGAACATAATTGCAAGCTTGTGTGCTTCCCAATTCCCTAACCTGCTGTGCAGTTTAAACTGAAGAAAATCAAAAACAGAAAAGATTCTAACGAATCTGTAAATAACTTCTTTAAATTAGACAGTTTATATTTCAATAGGTGTATTAAGTAAATATATATCGTCCCACATAATTATTGGTTCTACATTTAAAAAATCAGTTTCAAATGTAAAGCTCGGAAAAGATCTTTTTTTTTGGGGGGTGGGGGGGGAGAGGTGGGAAGGCCTTCCAAAGCAAAAGTTCTTATTCACAAAATGACACAGTCAATAGTAGTTAAAAAATTCATTTACACATGTTTTGAAGGAAAATATCAAAAATATCATACGTAATATTTAGAAAATAAATATCAAATATATGAAAATATAAAAAATGCCAAACTTCATGATATTTTGAAAATAAATATCGGTTATATATCATGATAAAAATATATCAAGAGATATATCCATTGATATATTTCACCGAACCCTGTCTGTTAAGAATGGACTATAATTTAAAATAAATCACATTTGCAGAAACATGGAAAGCGCTGTTCGAAAATTTTAGAACCTGCACTGAACATAGAAATGAAAATTATATAGTATTTATGCCAAAAAGATTCTCATTATCGAATGGGTATAATGAAATTCTTAAAAACCCTTAACATTATGATTATCTACTGTCATTTTCATTGATTGATAAATCTGTTCATTTTATGATTCCGGCAGATTTTTTCCTTCCAGGAAATAAAACTGATCGCACTTCAAAAGCCCCGATAAAACACACCATTCCTGACATCCTGTCTTAATTTGTTCTAATTTTTTTCTCTCGTCATCATTCATTAATTAATAACCGCCGAAATCGAAATAAATAAAAGTTGCACTTCAATAACCATCTGACTTGAACCATTTTCTGTCCTACTACCTTGCCCCACTTTCACCTTTTCAGCGATCTCAACAGGACAGTCTTTTGATCAACAGTTTAACTTTTGGACAGTGGAATTGGTACTGGCCTTCGGCGACCGGCTTTTTCTCCTTTTTTTCTTAAAAGGAAGAAGGAATTAGTTGCGTGCATACTAAAATATGGGTTAACGAATTCATCATAAGTATTATTGGGAGGCGGATATCTTTTGCCGCAGTAGCAAAATACCACATTTATAGAAACATGGGAGATGAGGAGAAAGGTATCCGATTTGAAAATGATATCTGATCACTACTCGTAATTCTTAACTTTCACACGATGATCAAAATGTTTCCTTTCCCGTTTAATTTTTTCGGTTATTTTGAGACTAACCTGTTAATATACTTTCGTAAATTGGAACAGGAAATGCATGTACTGCTAATTGACTGTAGAATCATTAAAAATTATATATTTGTGAAAAAATCAATTCATCTAGTTCTAAATAAAATATTTGATGCGGAAAAATTAATTACATCTAATTCAATAAATAAATCTTCACTTTAATAATGAATATCTAATTCCCATTTAGAAGTGCTTGATAAATTTAAAGTAATATGTCGTGTCTTGCAATTCACTTTTTAAATCAGTTAAAAATGCCTTCATATTTAAATGAATTTTGAAAATTGCCAATCAGTTATACATGATACCTGGTAAATACAGACTAGTTTTTTAGATTCCTATGAATTGGAAAATAGTACTCACCATCCTAATACAAATAAACGCTCTCCAATATTCCCAATTCTTTTAAAGTTCTTTAGGTGTAACCTAGGTTATCATAATTATAAAAAATAAAATAAAATCGTGTGTTCAATGTTTAAACTATTTATATAATCTACGAATTGAAAAAAAAAAAAAAAAGAGATTGATTACTGTAATATTTGTGTCCAAATTAATTCAAATTAGTAGTATAAATATAGTAGTGTTTTAATTACAGGGGTAGAGTCCTATATTTTTTATGCACTTAATACAACTGTTTCAAACTTAAATCGTCGTGGTATATTTATTTATCATGTGCAATAGGAATCCACATGAGTATTATAATTTAAAAATATTGGTAGCAAATATATAAGAAATGTAGTACCCTGCGACTCCTGTAAATATTACACTTTTATTTTTAGACAGCTAATTTGAATTAATTTGGACACAAATATTACATGACTTAATATTTATTTTTAGTTTGTAGATTATATACATAGTTCTTGCGAGGACTCGGAAATTTTGATTCATAATTGCCAAACAATTTCATATGTTATACATAACTGTCAGCTTTAACCTCTTAAAAAGGGACATAGTACCTCTATAACTTCAAAAAATTTATTTTTCAAAATTATTTTTAAATAATAATTCAGTCTTAAGAACATTTCAAAACAATGTGGTTGATTGGCAGGAGTATTTTAAAGGTTCCACTATAAATAATGGTATAAATAATACAAACCTTTTTTTTTACACCTGAGTTTCTGAACTAATTTTTACACTTACCTGCAAGATTAACTCTTTCAAGGGCGATGGTCATACGGCGTGACAACTTAATTTTAATTCCAAAACTGACAAACGGCACCAAGAATATTTTAATAAGATTTTGATTTACAATGAAAGTGTAGAAAAGCTGGTTTTTACTTTTTGAAAAATTCGTTTGTAAATTTCAATTATTTCATTTTTTTACAAATAGAATATTTCTGCCCCTAAAAGGGTTAAAAAAAGTAATGATTGTAGAGTTGTAATATTTTACATGAATCTTTTACGCATAAGTCTTAATTCACCGAACCTCAGTTAAGTGAAAAAAAAAAAATCAATAGATTTTGATATATTACATGGTAAATGTTAAAAAAATTAAAAATTGCAATTTCGAGAAAGTTTTTTAATTTTTAAAATTATTAAAATATTAAAGATTTTAAAGATTTCGGTTCAGTTAATAAAGACAATATAAGATACGATTTGTTACTAGAATTAGGATCCTATTGCATTTTTTTCAAGAGTTATCATGCGGGTAAGCAAAAGTCATTAAATTTCTTATTTTTATTTTTATTCATACATTTTACGTAATTTTTAAATATCTGTTAATTACATTGGAAAATTTGAATTAAATTTATTATGTTATTACTATAACTGTAAAATGAGGAAAACTTACTGATTTATGTCGATTTCGTTAAAAGCATCTTATAATGAACAATTATAATGAACAATTTTGGACTCGAAAGGTACTATTTCCCCTTTTAATAACCTCAACATTATTGTTGTTGTTGTTGTAGAAAAGTTCTTTTTGGAATATAAATATATCTGTATGGACAACTTTAATATTTGTTTAAACCACAGTCATTACGCGATTAGTTGTGACATTGACGAATGCATGTCGCGATTAATCATACTTGTAGAATTTTCAAGAAATCCTGCTCTTTAATCGACTTTGTTTACTCGAAATCAATTTCCTATAACCGTCATGTTTTTGGGAAATTGTGCAAACCATTTTCTCAATACTTTAGTCGTGTTTCATAGATACGACATGATATCCGGTTGTGACATATTCTTATTCTACACATTTTCAATTGCTGCGTCATTTAATTGAACATTTTTAAACATTTAATTTAAGCGTTAAAAGAAACGTTATTTTAAAACAATCTTTAGTTAATGGAAAACTTTCCACAAGATAAGGACGCATACAACTACTGAGAGTACGTAAAAATGAATAAATGAATTTAAAATAGCATTTTTAATCATTATAAATAACTAATCTGTAAATAGATAATTTAATATTTTATAGTTACATTGTTCATTTCTGTTCCGAATATACAAAAAATGTTTTTTAAGTAGAATTAGATGTTTTTTGATACAGTAATGTTAATTTTTTTTTCATGAATAAAGAACATTTATTTTTCCTTTAATGTTTTTTACCGAGATACTATCAAACTCATCTTTAAGAATTGAATCATTGAAATATATTACCTAATTTTTGACACAAGCAATAAACATTTAAAAAAAAAAAAAGCTACCATTATTAAAGGGAGGTTTTGGTCAAGAACTTTTAAAAGATCAATTTTTTTATTTTTGCATATGTCACTTCATAAAAATATAGAAAAAATATATATTTAAAAGGAAATTTCAAATTATTAATATTACTAATGTTACCAAGGTCGCGATCAATTATATTTGTTGAGTTCTCCAGCAATCCGTCACTTTAACCCATTACGCGTCGCTATATATATTAACCTACTTTTTACGAAACTGTTGTTTTTTTCTTAATGAATAAGGGGTTTTTAAATTATTTCTGAAAAAAAAAAATGAAAAATTTTCGAATACAGACTGTTCCCAAAATGGGCGCAATGGCGCCGAATGGGGCATTTAAAAAAAAAAAAAAAAAAAAAAATTACATTTGCTTCCGTGAAGTTATGACAGTTTGTTTTCAGTTCTTTAGAAGGGAAAAAAGGACAATATCATTCTGAATCTGATATTTTACGTAGAATTCAGATAAATTACATCTATAATTATAATAAACATCAATAAAAAATCAATTTACCCATCCCATGATTATTTTCATTATCTGTTTCTTAATTTTTCATCATTGCATTATTTTTTTCTGACTATTTTATATGAAGATCACTGAACAATTTTTATACAGTATTACATTGCATTTTTTACAGGAAATTCTAGTATTTAGTTGGCAAATTTTACACCTAGATTGTTTCCTATAAAGAGATTTCTGTGTTATTTCTAAACAGTTTTCTTCTAATGTGGAGATGGGTTCCTTTGATATAGGCAATATATCCGAGCATTTTGTCCAGTCAAACGTTTCTTTCGTATAGTTCTTAGGATTAGCTGTAGTTTCGTTTTCTGAAATTTGTTTTTTATCTTTTATTTTCTTCTTTTTGTACTTTGTTTAGTTTTTTTCTATATCCCGATTTGAAGATTCGTCTGAACTTTCGTCAATGCTGTCATGTCTGCGTTCAATTATTATTATTTTTTTTTTAATCACTAAATCAAATATTTCTTGATTGTCGTTCATTTGGAATTTATCAAAAGTTCTACCTAATTCGATATATCACGGGGAAAATCATCGCATAAATTATTTTATGTTACATCTTCATCATCTGTTACTATGCTCGAATCAGGTGGCAAACAAATGATTTCCAGGTAATCCGAATAATCACTTACTGAAATTGTTCAAAATAACCTAAAGCCTGAGCCACAGTTAAAGATTTCACAGGTATATTTTTCTAAAAACCAAAATGTGTGCAATGAAAAAATTGAAAAAGTTACTAGAAATATTGTTTAGCAAACAGAGGTTATTTGACAAAGATTTTAAGAGTAACATTTCCAACCCGTAAGGCATGGTGACGTCACGGCGACGTCGTTGTGAAGTCACACTGTGATTTTGTGACCGTCGATGTGACGTCACGTGACGTCGATGTGACGTCACAGTGACTAGAATGCGAGGTCGTTATGGCCGTTTTAGAGGTCGTTTGTGACGTCACATTGTGACCACTCTGTGAAGTCACGGTGTGACAAATTTGTGAAAAGTGTGTCATTTGTGACTATTTTGGCATTAACTTTGTGACGAACCTGTGACGAAAGCGACAATGCTTTGACGTCACACTGTGACCAATTTGTGAAATATGGGTCATTTGTGACGAACTTGTCACAAACACAGTGATTTCAAATGAAAATCAAATTTCAAATTAATTGCTTAAAAGACGCAAATAGTGAAAAAGATTCCATGCTGGGACTCGAACCCGGGACATTAGTACAGCGCACTGACATTCTACCGACTAAATCACATGGAACGATACCCAGGCTGGAAAATTTCTCACTATTACATGATGGCGAGGCTACAAACTCAGCACAAGATGGAATATTTAGCGTGAGCCACCAACATGATGCAAACACGAAACTTTATTAAATCCAGTATCGATTGAAATTATATTAATACTTAATTTTTCCAGAGAGAACCATTCGCCTTGCATACAATATTTCAAATGAAAATCAAATTTCAAATTAATTGCTTAAAAGGCAATTTTAATTTGAAATGTTGTATGGAAGGCGAATGTTTCTCCCTGGAAAAATTTCCAATTATTAATATAGTTTCGATGCTGGATTTCATTAAGTTTCGTGTTTACCGCATGGCGGTGGCTCACGATAAATATTCCATCTTGTGCTGCGTTTGTAGCCTTGCCAACCTGTAATAGTGAGAAATTTTACAGACTGGGCGTCGTTCCATGTGGTTTAGTCGGTAGAATATCAGTGTGCTATACTGATGGCCCGGGTTCGAGTCCCGGCTTGGAATCGTTTTCACTATTTGCGCCTTTTAAGCAATTAATTTGATATTTGATTTTCATTTGAAATATTGTATATAAGGCGAAGGATTCTCTCTGGAAAATTTTCTAAGTATTAATACAGCGATGAATTTTGAAATAACCTTTTGCTGTAAATATAAAATCTTATCTTTTTACCGTACTTTTTAGCAAAATATCGCTATTTTGGAGTCCTATTCTTCTAAATCATTTTAAATTTTTCCACTTAAAAAACAATGCTTATCAACTGACATATTTTTTTATTCAGTTGTATGCTTGATATTAAGTTCTATGCTTGATATTGAGTTCAAGCTTGATATTTAGAATGTGTAAATTTTTTAATTTGTTGTGATTTGTCATTGCTTTATTAAATACGAACATGGAAACTCACGGATATTAATACAACTATTATTTATAGAGCGGCATGATAAGCGATATTTATTTAAATTTTTTATTCCCGTGTATATTGTATTTTGTGAATATGAGATAAATAGATTTGGTATGTTTTATAGGAAAAGACTGATCTGGGAAATAGAAAAAAAACGAGTAAGAAAAATCATGCGTTAATCATAGATTATAAAATACTTTCCAACACTTTCTGAATGCTTTAACAAGACATCGCAATTTAGGGAAATGACGTAAATAAGATAACTAAGTAAACATTTGAAAAATTGATTTCAGCAGTTACCGTCCATAGCCAAATATGTTTTCCAATTCTTTTGAACAACCCTGTATTTGATCTGTAGGTTGATACACTGAGAAAAATGAAGTACTCAAAAATAAGTAAACCGACGTACTCATATCGAATTGAACATTTTTGGATCAAAAATGAACCCATGCTTTCTCTATTTTGAAACATCACATGTTATCAAACCCAAACAAACGAATAGTTTTGTACCCTGTAATGGTTCATTTCATTTATGGCGGCATAAATGATGTTTATTAATGTAAATATTAAATTATGCACAGCATTTTAAAAATAATTTAAAAGTGCTTGGAAATAATGCTCTTGTCATAAAAATATTCGATTTGAGTATCTTGTTAAGAATTTTGCTATTTTTCTTAATAAATAATCAATTAAACATTTCTTGTTAAGAACTTTGAACGGGAAATAAATGTCAGTACATTTTTACTTTAAATTTTAGGTTTTTCTTTTTGGGGGGGGAGGGGGGCAGTACATAATGATTCATATTTGATCACAACCAATGAATAAAAAATGAGTACATGTGTTTCTGAACTTTGAGTACATTTGGATCTGAGCTATTTTGAGTATGTGACGCATTTAAATTTGAGTACTTTTTACTCAATTTTGACTTCCCATTTTTTTAAGTGTATATATACTATATAATGGGAAAATTTAGTTTAGCAAGAAAACGCCTAACAGGTTGAAATTCTTTTTCAGCAATTTATACTATGTATGGAAACATACTTGACTACTTTTGTACAACCCTGTAGTTTACCTAGAATCTTTATTACACGCCACTATTTAGTTAAAATTTAATTCAAACTAAGACACTCTTAAAACTGCTGAAATCACATTTCCAGAAATTATAATTTATAGACGGTCATGTTTCCAATTCTTTACGTGATCCTGTATATCGTTTTATCTATATTCTACAAACATTTCTTGGTAAATTAAATGCAGTTCAGCAAAAAAAAAGCATAACTCATTTAAAAACCACCTTTAAGCAATTTGCGCCCATACCCAGTAATCCTTACGAATACTTTTGTGTAGCCTTGTATAGGAATTATAGCATTTATATACACCATATACTATGCATAAATATAGTGAATCATAAAAGCTCATATCATAATTAAAAATACATTTCCAGCAATCATCGCTAATGAACAGTACTTCGGATACAATATAGTATCTGAAATATTTTGTGTGTCCCTGTAAATGCTATATACGTATTATTCGTATTATACATGAAATAATTTATAGTATGTAAACCTCAGCGACATATATCAATTTCATTATATATGAAATAGATTAACATAATTAAAGTATGCCGCAAACAATTCCCTCCACCCCTATATCATTATGTATTTGAATTCCTTTTTTAGCCCTGTAAATGAACAATAACTATTCTTTGCATCGCATAGTCAACAGAATGCATATTTTAGTGCACTTCATAAATGCATATAAATTTTATTCTGTTTGAAAGCGTGCGTAAAATCATAAAAAATCATTTGAAACGATTTTTTTCCATAGGCTGTAATGTAAAGGAAAACTTTTGGCTGTCCCTGTAAATGAACAAAGCATGCTACAAACTTCATTACAAATAGGTACCGTGCTATGGTAAACGTCAATAACATCCAAAAATTTCAGGGCAATCCGAGTATATTTTCGAGAGTTAGAGTGCGGACAGACTGCTAGACGGACAGACAAACCGAAGTCATAAGCACTTTTCAACTTGTGTCCTATATTATGTATCCTGTATTATATGAACTTTTAAAAAATATATACTAAAGCAGTTTAATCTATAACTTCCCATCAGGCATGAAAAACACTTTGTTTCAATGCTTAAGTATCATATTTTACTTTTTAGTGCCAATAATTACGCGTATCATAAACGTAGAAAATGAATTTACAATAGAAGAAAATTTAATAACCGATTCAGAATGTCTATAATTAAATGTTTGATTAAAATCACAAACAGAAAAAATGCTTACATACAATTTAAAAAAATAAATATACCAATTTGAAAAATACTAAAAATAATAATTAGGATTTATAATTGTACTATTAAACAACAGCAAACTCAATAGATAAATTAAATGCCTTATTAGATTTAACAATATCTCAAAAATATTTCGATATGGTATAAGGAATTCCTATTATTTTATAATTTCGGCAAATGTTAAATCTGAAAACATTGGTTTGAAGAATTAGGATTTTGAAAGATAATTTAAAATATTATTAGCACTAAAAGAAAATTCTTTCAAATGTTTCACTACTGTAATATGTAAAGATACATTTTCCCAGTATAATGTTAATTTCTAATCTGAAACAGTTTCGTAATCTTATGATAATCGAACATCATATTTAACCCCAAAATAATAATAACTATAAGTGTTAGTAATCAAAAAATAGTAAGAAGCCGATAAAATAATTCCAAATCATTGTCGTTCCATACATTTTCAATCTCAAGTAAGAGTAAATTAATGTTTATATTAATTCCAGTATGAATGTAGGCATGCACAGTCTCTGCGCAGTTTTTTTTTTTCAAGCGATGGCAGATTAAGATATTTTTCTTTACAGTTATCGAATTTTAAAATATCGCTTCTAACAGTTTAAAGATCAGTCTCTTACAAGTATAACATAAAACTATTTAACTCATATGTACAAATCAGGAATAAAATATTTAAATTAAATAAAACTTACATATACGTTCTATTAATATCCGTGTATCCAAAAATGGTCATTTCCTTATCTTAAAGTGTTGTAGACGTGGTGAAGGTGATGTTCTAAAAACAGTGAACTATTTATTTCCCGCGTCTTCTCATGTTTATTTTTTTGTGGGCAGACGATTTTCAAGCAGATGGTCTGGTACAGATTATTTGTTTTTGCATGCAAGAGATATGAAACTTGAATGCGCAGTAATTTTCTGAAAGTATGGTTAATTAAAATTTTGTATTTGAAGAAATGTCCAATGTATTTAACCTTTTCTTTTTATCCGTACCAAATAATACAAGTTAAAATGTATTGTAAAGTTCATTTTTTCTAAATAATTATAATAATAATATTCATAATTAGAGTTTATTAGATATACCATTGTTTAAATTTTCAAAAGGTGTAAAAATAAATTTAATGGTAATAACGAGCCCCCCCCCCCTTTTTTTTTTCTTTTTTTTTTTAAGTAAGGTTTGTTTTGTACAAATTTTGTATATTTCTTTTATTTTCGGAAAATGCTAATTTTATTTAAAAAGTCTGAAAGAAGTAGAATGACTTGAATACAAATTATAAAAATATTCTAAAGCAATAAATGCATAGATGACTAAACTCTGAAGACTCTTTCTACGTGCTCATTAAAAGGTGCAGATTTAACTGTAATAGAAATTTTTTATTTTGAAACCACAGAAGTGTTTCGAATAATCCTGGTCGGTAAAAAAAGAAATAAATAAATAAATTTCCTCCCAGCAAACTAAATATGTAAAGTGTATAAATTTAATATTCCTAATTCTAATTATATTATCCAAATGCTAGATAAAATTGAAATCATGAAAAAGTATACATTCACTATCTTAGATATCAAATTGATAAAATATAGCCTGAAAATTTAGTTTATTAATGATTGTATCGTGCACTTTATTTATTATGCCCCCCCCCTCTCCCCTTTAGTGAGAGAATTTACCATTTGCTATCCACTAATATATTTTATTCCTTATGCCATGTAACTCGTGACTGTTTAAAATATTTCTCTTCATTTTCAAAGATTTTTGAAGTTCATATTTTTGTCACACTGTGACTTACAATATGGTGGTTTTTTTGTCACATATGTGACGTGACGTACGTTACATAGCAGTGACATAACAGTGACCTCACAATTTTTTTTTAATTGCCAGGAAAACATAATTTTACAGTAAATAACATGTTTTAAAGAATTTTCGTAATTTTTTAAAATTTTCTAAGAAGTTCACATCTCAGTCACAATGTGACATCACTGAGGGGTGGCATTTTGGTCACAGATGTGACGTGACCACAGTGACTTACAGTGACGTCACAACCACGTCACCGTGACCATGCATGCTATGAGGGAAGAAACATTTGCTAGGAATGAAAATCACCATTTGCAAGATTTTCTATAAAGAACGTTTTGGCGCGTGTAACAAAAACACCGTATTGGGCCTTCCAAACTAATCTTGAAAACTAACGAAGGCGCCATTGCTCCCATTTTGGGAACAACTTGTTCTTTCATGAATTGTGGTCCATCTATTATATTTATTATTTGGGTATTTATGTTGTATTATACAATAGACAGTTATACACATATTTAACTGAAACATATATATTTTATTATAGAGTAATTTTTTAAAAATCTTCCGACAGCGACCAAGCAGCTAAATTTCGCTTTTTTTACACGTTTTAAAAAATAGAAAATTCAGATGAATCTTAAAAAAAAAAAATTACACAAGTAATCTCATATATTCAAAATACAAATACTAACATAAACTTTTTACCAGTATATGAAATATCCATTTTAGAAAAAAACCTTAAAGCAATGTTCCCAAAATGGAAGCAATGGCGCGTAATGGATTTTGATCAGATGTTTTTTACTAAAAAGCAATTGGCCATAACCTTCATAGTTATGGGACAATGTGCCAGAAAAATTGTTTATCAATATTTCAAACTTGTTTCATGAATACGGCATAGTATCGTGTTGGGAAATATCTTTTTTCGAGAAATTTTCAGTTATTTCACCAGTTGGGACACTTTAATTCTTTATGTGCTGAATTATGAATTCATGAAAATTTTATCTTCTAAAGCCTTTTTCGTGAATTGTTTAAACTACATTAGAAGATTTACATAATTATTTAACAAATTTTAGAAGGATTTTAGAAGGATTGAAGGATTTAGAAGGATTAATTAAATTTGAATTTATAGGGATTTCGTGCAATATTTATAACCCCACTCAAATCTTTTATTTTAAATATTTTTCTTAGTATTTTGTAGAATTAGAAAATGTACAAATATAATGTTCTTACAATGGAAATATAAAAATATTTCCGAATTGAAAATTCCCCCCGACCTTATCCCAACGCCGAGAAAGATGAAAAGATACAAAAGCAAAAGAAATCATCCTTTTAAAAGTATTTTTGTTTTGTGTAACCAATAATTCTTTTGGAACAAGATAAAGTAATACATCCATAACTCATTCTAAACTGTCTTACAACTAAAAGATGTATTAAATGAATTTTATAATAAGTTATTTTAATGGTACTTATAACTACCGCCAGTAGATAAAGGGTTAAACTATAATAAGAAATAATGGTTTTCAAAAACCATATTTAAAATAAGGATAAATTTTATTTTATTTGACTAGAATTTTCGAAATCTTCGAAGAGAAAATCACTCTATGTAATTCCCGAGAATAAATAAAAATTAATAGATTAATTTTCAATCATTATAGAAGATCAATTTGATAATTCATTGTAAAAAAGATGTTTATTTTATTGAAAAAATCTGACAGATGGGATACTTAAAATATAGTTGAATTTTTCATAAATATTTAAGTGGAATCTTTCATGTTTTTCCTACCGATTAGATTTATTTTGTAAAGCGTTATCTGGAATTTGCCCCACATTACAAAAGAAAATAAACAAATCGTTTATTTCTTAGCATATACAATACAAATATTGATTTTATGCAAAAAGACTGTCAGCCAGAATGCTAGTAATAAATTGTTTTTTTTTTTTTTTTTTTTGAAAAATATCTGTATTTATGAAGAAGTTCTTACGAACTTTCTTAGTTTTGTTACATGTAAGATGCATTCTAACAAATATATTAATTTAGAGTTATTAATAAAAATTTTGATGAGGTAGAAGGTTTCTTGTATATTCTAGAATTTATATTATTTATTGGTTAAAAACTATATTATTAGTTTGAAACTTGCTCAAAACTAATGCTTGTGATTCGTAATGCTTTTATGCAAGAAGTACTTGATTACATCATTCATTACATAGTACATAAGACCATAACCTTCTTACTAATAAATTTTATTGGATTAATATACCACTATAAAAAAAATCTGTAATTTTTACAGGAAAAAATTGTATTTTTTACAAAAAAAACTGTTTTACAGATAAACAGTTTCTTTCTGTAAAAAAATGTGGATTTTGTAATTTTTACAGAAAAAATCTATATTTTTTTTTACAGAAAAAAACTTTTAATGAAAAAGTATAGATATTTTCTGTAAATTAAACGGTTTTCCAATGGCGCGAAAATTCTTAGTTTTTTCTGTCAATTTGAGAAGTTTTTTTTTTTTTTTTTTACTGTGCATGGTAGTTTTTTTTTTTTTTTTTTTTTTTACGAATATTTTGAACTAGAGCGCTTCTCTTTGCTGTTTATATATTATGTAGTATAATGCGTTAAAATTCATCCCAATTGTAATTTATTTTCCTAAATAAGAAAAGGAACTGTAGATTTAATCTTCTAAATTTGTCCTAAATATTAAAATTCAAGATAATTACTAAGTAAATTAACATGAATTTAGAATATCTGTTTTTCAACATTCTGATTAGCCTTGTTTATTTACAACAACTAAACGTATTTTATAATTTTTATTATGAATGTTTTAAAAATTAAGATCCGTATAAAGATATTATCTCTTTAATCTGCATTTCAGCATCTGGTGATTCCTCCTTTGTCTCTATCAGATGATTTTCCAAGCATAACTATACTTTTTGAAATAATAAAAAAAGCTATTAAAACGCAACGAAAAGAAGTTACAAGAATTTGCATTCCAAAACTTTAAATTTCAAATGAGAATTTGATGAAAGAGTTAATTAACATATATGTTAATTTTTATCTTTGTAATTTTTTTTTAAATATTCATGTAAAATACTAACATCGCTAAGTTCCTTGTTTATGACCTATTTATAAAGAAGATTTTCACCGATGAATATTTGACAGTAGAGATTTAAATGGAATTTAGAAAATACAAGGAAAGAAATATTTTTTTCATTCAACAATTCTTCTCAGACTTTGTAAATATTTTTAATTTTTATATGGACTGGTGAATCTTTGCTGTACATTTCCCCGAAGTATTTGATTTATATCACGTCTCAATTTTAATCTTTTCAAAGTATGTAGTCATTTTGATTTTCTTCCCTCCTTCTCAGAAAATGTATGCTTAACATTTTGAAATTATAATCGATATTTCAAAAGTTATCAGAATTTATTATCATGCTCATAAATGAAGTGTTTATGCTGGGTTTATATGTGTGTGTTCTAGACTGTAAAACTGCACTCGTAAAACCGCTTAATTGCACTCATAAAAATATAAGTGAAAAAAAGGAGAAATAAATTTTATAGGACTCGCTGTGTGGAATGACACATTTCAATACTTTCAACTTTAATAGCCCACGGGACGGTATGCTATTTCTTTCTCCCAGCTTATTTTGTCTCCAAAAAATAGCGTTACCTTACAGACGCTAGCAATAAACAAAGCAGATGTATTATTGTGCGATTAAATGCTCTACAGCATTTTTTTAAACATCTATGCATCGTACATTTCCAATGTTTATACTGTCGTACTTGGAAAAAAAAGTACTGTTTAATGCAATTTGTTTGAAAACTGCATCTCCATTTGTTTTTGAAATATTAATTTTTTTGTAGTTTTTAGCGATATTTGTTTCATTTTGGCAACTCAAGTACTCCATTTCTGTAGAAAGTAAAGAAAAAATTGTTGAAAAATAGCAATTATATCTTCTTGTTGCCATTTTCTCATAAAAATTGAAAAGAAAATAATTAAAATACGTGCTATTTTGAGAAAAATATAAATGAATGATTTATGATAAAACATGGAGCTATTATAAACTATATTTAATTTTTAAGAATCTATATTAATGCAAATGACGTCATTTTATATAAAATAAAAGCATTTGCTTTAAATCATAAAATTGAAATATGTTTTGCAGTAGAGTCCCAATTATCCGAGTCCCGCTTAATCGAGTTATTTCCTTCTGGTGGACTGGTGGTTTCTATTATTATGAAACAGCCATTATAAATGAAGCGTTAGGTGAAGATGAAAGAGCAGTCGTAAAAAGTTAGAACTCTGATTTTAATAAACAAAATGGCCATATTTATTATTATTATTATTATTATTTAATTATGGCCATTTTTTTTTCATTCTGACCAGAAAATCAGAGGGGACCAGAAAATCATGGGGAAAAAATTGCCATAATTAAAAAAAAAAAATAATAATAATAATAAATATGGCCCTTTTTTTCAAAATCAGAGTTCTAACTTCTTACGACTGCTCTTCCATCTTCACCTAACACTTCATTTATAATGGCTGTTTCATAATAATAGAAACCAGCAGTCCACCAGAAGAAAATGAAGTAATAGAAATGCCGGGGACGACACTAAATTCTGAAAAAGCAGAATTCCTGTTCACTAGTTTTTTTCTTTCAACGGTTTTTGAGTTAAATATTGCTTTTTAGCTCACAGGCTATCAAAGCCTGAGAGCTAATGTGCCCGCCCGTTCTGTATGTATGTATGTATGTATGTATGTATGTACGTACGTACGTATGTACGTAACGCGATAACTCTTGATAGAAACATCCGATTTGCTTCAAAATTTTTTCCTAGGTTCACTGTGATAAGGCGCTTCCCTGATTAGTTTTGGGAGTTCATTGGTTATAAAGGGGGAAAAACGGGGTTAGTCCACACACTACCCCCTTAATTCAGTTAAAAGGGTTTTTCATGCAGAATGATTCGATTTGCTCCGAATTTGGTATACCGGTTTATTATGTTAAGGAACTTCCCTGATTAGTTTTGGGAGTTCATTGGTTAAGGATAAAGAGGGGAAAACGGGGTTAGCCCACCCCCCTTAATTCCGATAAATGTGTTTTTCATGCAGAATGATTCGATTTGCTCCGAATTTGGTATAGCGGTTTATTATGTTAAGGAACTTCCCTGATTAGTTTTGGGAGTTCATTGGTTAAGGATAAAGGGGGAAAAAGGGGGTTAGTCCACCCCCTTAATTCAGATAAATGGGTTTTTCATGCAGAATCATTCGATTTGCTCCGAATTTGGTATACCGGTTTATTATGTTAAGGAACTTTCCTGATTAGTTTTGGGAGTTCATTGGTTAAGGATAAAGGGGGGAAAACGGGGTTAGTCCACACCCCATCCCCTTAATTCAGTTAAATGGGTTTTTCATGCAGAATGATTTGATTTGCTCCGAATTTGGTATACCGGTTTATTATGTTAAGGAACTTCCCTGATTAGTTTTGGGAATTCATTGGTTAAGGATAAAGAGGGAAAAACGGGGTTAGTCCACCCCCCTTAATTCAGATAAATGTGTTTTTCATGCAGAATGATTCGATTTGCTCCGAATTTGGTATAGCGGTTTATTATGTTAAGGAACTTCCCTGATTAGTTTTGGGGGTTCATTGGTTAAGGATAAAGGGGAAAAAACGGGGTTAGTCCACACCCCACCCCCTTAATTCAGTTAAATGGGTTTTTCATGCAGATTGATTCGATTTGCTCCGAATTTGGTATAGCGGTTTATTATGTTAAGGAACTTCCCTGATTAGTTTTGGGGGTTCATTGGTTAAGGATAAAGGGGGAAAAACGGGGAAGGTCCACACCCCACCCCCTTAATTCAGTTAAATGGGTTTTTCATGCAGAATGATTCGATTTGCTCCGAATTTGGTATAACGGTTTATTATGCTAAGGAACTTCCCTGATTAGTTTTGGGAGTTCATTGGTTAAGGATAAAGAGGGAAAAACGGGGTTAGTCCACCCCCCTTAATTCAGATAAATGTGTTTTTCATGCAGAATGATTCGATTTGCTCCGAATTTGGTATAGCGGTTTATTATGTTAAGGAACTTCCCTGATTAGTTTTGGGGGTTCATTGGTTAAGGGTAAAGGGGGAAAACGGGGTTAGTCCACCCCCCTTAATTCAGATAAATGGGTTTTTCATGCAGAATCATTCAATTTGCTCCGAATTTGGTATACCGGTTTATTATGTTAAGGAACTTCCCTGATTAGTTTTGGGGGTTGATTGGTTAAGGATAAAGGAGGAAAAGGGGGGTTAGTCCACCCCCTTAATTCAGATAAATGGCTTTTTCATGCACAATCATTCGATTTGCTCCGAATTTGGTATACCGGTTTATTATGTTAAGGAACTTCCCTGATTAGTTTTGGGAGTTCATTGGTTAAGGATAAAGGGGGAAAAACGGGGTTAGTCCACTCCCTCTTAATTCAGATAAATGGGTTTTTCATGCTGAATGATTCGATTTGCTCCGAATTTGTTATACCGGTTTATTATGTTAAGGAACTTCCCTGATTAGTTTTGGGAGTTCATAGGTTAAGGATAAAGGGGAAAAAACGGGGTTAATCCACCCCCCTTAATTCAGATAAATGTGTTTTTCATGCAGAATGATTCGATTTGCTCCGAATTTGGTATACCGGTTTATTATGTTAAGGAACTTCCCTGATTAGTTTTAGGGGTTCATTGGTTAAGGATAAAGGGGGGAAAAACAGGGTTAGTCCACCCGCCTTAATTCAGATAAATGTGTTTTTCATGCAGAATGATTCGATTTGCTCCGAATTTGGTACACCGGTTTATTATGTTAAGGAACTTTCCTGATTAGTTTTGGGGTTCATTGGTTAAGGGTAAAGGGGGAAAAGGGAGGTTAGCCCGCCCCTCTTAATTTAGATAAATGGGTTTTTCATGCAGAATGATTCGATTTGCTCCGAAGTTGGTATACCGGTTTATTATGTTAAGGAGCTTCCCTGATTCGTTTTGGCGATTCATTGGTTAAGGATAAAGGGTTAGTCCACCACCTTAATTTAGATAATATATTTTTTTTTTTTTTTTTGCAAGATTATTCGATTTGCTCCAAATTTGGTATACCGGTTTATTATGATAAGGAGCTTTCCTGATTAGATTTGGAGGTTCACTGGTTAAGTATAAAGGGGGAAACGGGGGCTAATTCCCCTTCACTTATTTTTTTGAGTGGCATTATTCTTTAAAATAAGAGTATAATATACAATTAGTGTGAATAGTCTGTGAGCTCAATGCTATCAGTTTAGCTGCGCACTTTTCTTTTTTATTATGGCGACTGGGGGAAAAATTTTTCATTAGAAAAAAATAATTCTCAACTGCACAAGTAGTATTGTAAATTATTTTTAATTAAATATGTATTGGAAATTGCACCATAAAATATACTAAAAAATTGTGTATTTAAACTAAATACAACTTGCTAAATGGTACATACAACATATAGGTGATATTACAAAAACATTAAAAAGTATTACAAACCTAAGTTTCGAAATCGCTTCCGCGATCGTAATCAAGATCCTGATTATGATCGCGGAAGCAATTCGAAACGTAGATTATGCAACATATAGGTGTTATTACAAAAACATTTACATCAGTTACAAGCTACTTCATAATCTCATCAGGATACTGATGACGATCGCAGAAGCGAATCGAAAGGTTGATTAGTCGTTCATTTTAATGTTTTTGTAATATCGCCTATATGTTTTATATATCATTTAACAAGTTGTATTTAGTTTCATTAGAAAGTTTTTAAGTATGTTTATTCCTTTTTTTTATTCTAATGGTACTTTTTTTGTATTATTGTGATACTGGCTTCATTTATATCGATTTATTTTTCGTCGCAAAATTAGGTGCAATTTCGACAAGTGCGGCAAGCTGGGCGAAAATTTGTCACTACGGATTAAAAAAAAAAAAAAAAAAAAAAAAAAAAAAAAAAAATTCAGAATCCTTATAACGAAAACGAACATTTAACTGAAATCTTTTTAGGGATTTTATTTTTATTTATTTATTTTTCTTTCGTACATCTTTTTGAATTTAAAATTTTTAAGTGGACACCATTTTAAAACCAAATGGTGGATGGAGCTGGCCAACGAACTCGGTCGATACATTGGTAAATCCAATACGCAGCTTTAGTCACATTCAAATCCGTTCATAAAAACGAATGCTATCGCATGACAAAAGTAAGATATATATATTTGTATAATACTTTTGAATTAAAATACCACAAACTGGTTCCGTAAAACAAATCTGTCCAAATGTCCAGTATAAAGATGGCATGCAATTTTATACATTAATTGTTATAGAAAAAAAACAAATATATGGTGAACATAAATAATAAAAATTAACCTCCATGAAATATCAATATTATGAAACGTAATCATTTTAAAGATACATATGCCAAACGAAAATTGAAATAAAAAGGATTTAATTATGCATACATACAAAACAATATTTGGGCGGAGGGTGCATGGGGCTCATGATCCTGAAAATACACTGAAGTTTTCCTAAATTGTTTTCCTCCGGACGACTGCAATATGTAGCTTCTTTAAGCTACCAAAAAAAAAAAAAAAATTTTTTTTGCGTTTTAAAATTTTTAAAATGAAAATAGATTGGCATATACTTAGCAGAAAGTGTGTTTTCATATTTCTTAAAGGTTAGTAACGAAAAGAACACAGTGTATTTAAAATGGATTATTTAAAAAAAAAAAAAAAAATGCAGATTACACATCTTTAAAATGAAACATGCATTTTATTTTTTGCTCAAAAATCTCAATAAATCTAAGGGACAATCTGTTCATGCGTTTACAAAACCGAGTTTATTTAGAAATTAGTAATAAAGTATATTAACATGTGAATTTTTAATAAACATATAGTTTACTGCCAGTTTTAATAACGTATTTTTCTTTTTAATACAAACTGGGTCGAATTAAAAATGGATGCACATTTTTTAATTAAGTGGTTTGAAAGGAAAAAATGATAAAATGTAGAAAATATAAAAGAACTGGAACGCATGAATCATTTATTTATTTTTTATTTTATTTTATTTTATTTTATTTTATTAATTAGTAACTTAAAAATTTTTCAATTTGCCGTATTTTTTTTTTTAAATATTTATTGCACGCGATAGAGAACACGTCTTTGAAGATTTGAAATAACACAAATAATGAAAAATATTTTTTTTTTTAATCCACCATTACCATCCTCCCCTTACGCACACATTTCTTTGAAGATATTTTTGTTGAAATAACATAAATAATGAAAAAAATATATTTTTTAAATCTCACGTTATCTTCATTATCGCCCCACCCCCCCTGCACACACACACACACACATACATACACATTCACGCTTCCTTCTTTGCAGTATACAAAGAGTTCTGTTCCCACCAAGCGTTGTTACTTGGTTTATATTTTGTCTTTTTACAATCTACCCCTCTCAGAACTTTCTACACACTGCAAAGAAACACCCTGTCGATTAATTTTTGAATTCCTCTGATTTAAAAATACAGTAGATCCCCAATTATCCGGACGCCGATTAACCGGATCGATCAAGGACCATACGCCTTCCGCGAAGGCCATCCCGCACTCTCCAAAATTTTTGAAGTGAAACTTCTTTAGGTGCGGTAGGATAAATTCGGCTGGATGTCACGAAACTTATCCGTTAAAATAACCATTTCCTAATCCTGAAATAATAAAATCGCCAACAATTGCAAAGAGAGCAATGCATAAAATCAACTGTTTTTAGAACAAAAGAAGTTTCACTTCTGGCGCAAGAAAGTCCCAGGCATTTTTTTTTTACGAAAATCCTTCTTTATCTTCAGGTTCTCTGAAGAGGGTCAAAAAATTGCTCCTTTTGTCGCTTGCTGACCTCGGAAAGGGAGACTCCCTTCTCTCTCCGGCCCCACCAGTGGCCAAGAGGTTCTGCTCTCGAAGCTGATAAGACCGCAAGTGCTGGGTTCGAACCAATTGCGCCCGTCGGCCTAATCGTTCGGAGTTTTCCGTGGTTTTCTTCGAGCCTTGGATTTCCATGCGTAAATGCGGGTTAGGTTCCCTTAGAAAGACTCCCACGGAGGTCATCCAACATCGGGTCTATATCCCTTGTGCAGATAATCGGCCGTCATAAAACAACACAAACAGCAACAGCCCTTCTCTCTCCACTCGCGTTTATTCGTACAGTATATGTATATATACATGTAATAATTTTTACGTGTACTTCTATGTATAACTTTGTACAAATTTTGTAGAAAATAAAATATTTAAAAAAGTTTAAAAGATAACTTCTAAACACACGTCGTTTGTAATATGCTAAAATGCGCATTTCTACAATTGCCAGTCCTAAGCCTGGAAAAAGTGCCAAGGGAAGTTACCTAAAAAACATAACCATAGCCGTTTTTTAAAGTTATCCAATTATCCGGATTTTTCATTAACCGGATCGACCTCCGCCCCAACCGGTCCGGATAATCGGCGCTCTACTGTACCTTTTTTATGCATATGTAGGCTGTACTTCCTGATATATACAATGTTGCGTCAAAAGAAAAAAAAACATGTGAAAAAAACCCCATAATTAATTAGACAGTTGCATCTTTAAATGTAACGCGGAAATGAATGTAATTGTATTACCTAACTAACACGCAAAAAAAAAAAAAAAAAAAAAAAAAAAAAATAGGATGACACGATGCATCTGCCTACATGTACAAATCTTAATGCACTTCCCATAAATGTCTATTTTTATCGTATTGAGCTATTACTTTTCCTTTCTTGCAAAATTTCTCTCTTCCACCTCTGGTACAAGTTCATCGACTTAAAATACCAGAATTCAGGACATTGAGCTTAATGAAGGCCTCCGGGTAACGGAGCCTCTTTTACGAGGCTCTAAAAAGCAAAAGCATTAATGAACACTGAATGGAAATGAAAGGGAAAAGGCGTTAGAGCTTATCAGATTAATTTGGGGAAAAAAAAGAGTATGATTGTTCAAGTCAATATAGGCAAATAGTCTGAAAAGTAAAATCAATGGAGCAGTAATAGGGTAGGTGTGATGTAATGTTTCCATTCACTCCAGCTGTGAAATTAACGTTATACAAATGGACACTAAGTTTTATAATAAGTGATTATCTATTATGAAGTACTTATGTTAACTATTAGAAAAAAAAAAAGGTCAATATCAAGAACTTCTTTAAATCTTTTAAATGGTCTGAATCTTGTTAATAAAGAACTTAAAGAAACACACGTATAAAGCATATTGTTACAATCACAAAGAAACAGTGTAATATAATGACAAGGTGATATACTTCGTTGTCGCAATCGCTCGATTGTGTTTATTAATTAAATAGTTATTGTTAAATGTTTTAAACCTGTGTTTCCCAACGTAGTTTAAGACACGTTTCTAACTAATCGGCAGTTTCACAATATTTCATATTTTATGAAAATAACAAAGAGGAAATAACTTTAAGATTCTCAAGAAAATATTGAACTGCAATCAATGGAATGTGAAGTAAAACTTCATTAAAAATTAAAGTGTTTAATTTATCTTTTACAAATAAAGCATTTGTTAACTACTATTAAAGCACTATAATTATTTTTTTGCAATTTAATGGGGTTTTTTTTTGTTTAGTTTTCTAAACTTGTCTAGTATAGACAGGAAGCATAAACTACATAATTTTCGACAAAATATGATTAATCCGAAAGTGCAGGCGATTCGAAGTTCACTTAACGTTATTTTAAGTTTAATTTATACATGTATTTAATTTGAGAATAAAAATTTTCTATTTCTATTTTCTTTTTCATTTTGCCATCGAAATATAAATAATTTTAACTTATACTTGCCTATCGCCATATGGTAGAGATAGATTATTATCTCCAAAATGTTTTACAGGTTTAACGTAATGGATTTGCAGCAATATATTTCCCAATATTGATTTTGCGCGTGTGTCTGCTCTCCGATTAACGTATTTGTTTTTCATTAAACTTTCAATTAAAAAAAAAACATCGTGGGATATTGTGCGCCCTGTAATGTTAAATTTCAAATTATATCAATATTTAATGATTTACTAAACTGTGTACAAGTTTTGACGAGTTGTGAATATGAAGCTTTAAATGCATATAGTACTATCCAACCTGCAAGTAAAAGTTGGCGGCCCTGAAAATTTCATTACATGCAAGTATGGTTGTGTTAAAAAGAGACTAATCTGTCCATTTTGTGCGGAATAACATTGTCAAATATACTTTATGTAAACAGAAATGATACATCAGAAATACCTCTTGAAAGTCATCACATTTTCATGGCAGCATAACGTAAAATGACCGAAGCCATTAAAATTGGAAAACTTTACTATTTTGAAATGATTTGTTTGTGTGCTTTTGAAAAACAACAGATAAGTAAACCTCTATTCTAATTCAATTTATATTTCAACACAAGATAAAAACAAAATTAAACATCTAGTTTTTTAGTAATTAACCGATAATAGAATATATTTTAAAACAGAGGTCCCAGTGTTGAATTCAGACTTTTTTCTCTGGGAGGGATTCCTGTGGCTCCAGGGGGGGACATTATAGAGTTCCAGGGGGAAATTGCACTTTTTGACCATTGAAAACACAAAATCTCCAATCTTCTGGGGGACATCTTATTGGTCCGGAGCGGGCACCCCTCACCCCCACCCACCCACGGTACACCTCCTGAGTTCAACACTGGAGATCGCCAAGCTTTCAGACCACACGGACCACTAAATTCGAAATTTTAAATACTGCGCACTACCAATATGAATTTTTTTTTAATATAAATGTAATTGTAGAATAGTGATTAGAGAGTTGCTTTTTTTCTTAAATTTGAAAAAATTATAAAACTGTAAAACTATAAAACTCTGTCAATCTGTATCCCGCGGGATACAACTACTTTTTAATCTTCATCTTACTTAATATTATTTAATTTAGAAAGAGTTTATTTAATCACAATAAAAAACTTTAATTATTTAATTGTAAATAAATTATAAAATTCACTTTAATTATTATAGAACAACTGAAGATTATTTAAGTATCACGCATTTTTAGTGTGATATTAGTTCCCACTTCTTTTTAAATAAGTTCATATATTCAATAAATGGCAATGTTTCTCCTTCAACGATGTTACAGAGATTCGGAGAATGGTTTTTACTTAAAGGAGAGACCGATATTAAAATGATATTTTACGATATATTTAAAACCGTGATTTATTTACTAAGACAGATGAAAATGCATTTTTGCTTAAACATGTTCTTTAAAACTGAATCAAAATTTTCATCGCTTTTTCGATCACCAATGACACAATTGCCAAAGTCTTCCGATTTTTTAATACCAGTATTTCCGAAAAAAAAAATTAATCACTGCTACGATTATATTCAGTTTGATTATTCATAGCGTACAGTTGTTAGAAAAACATAAAAAATGCAAATAATGTCCAGATTTTTCTGTGGATCATCAAAATTTTCTTGTGGACCACTGGTTGAAGGCCTCTGTTAAAATGTTCCTTTTAATAAATGCATCACGCGAAAAAAATTGTTTTTTTCAGTTAAAAATTTGCTATGCAAAACGTGTGTAAAAAGCTTTTTAATTTACGTAAGTTAAATTAACAGTCAAATAAACTATTTGCTTCTTAGAAAAAAAGAAAGGTCGTAAAAATGTTAATTTCCATAAAAGAAAAAGTTTTTTTTCCTTAATGTCAAATAGGGAACCAGTATAATTCTCTTATTTACGGCGTTAGCTTTTAAGAATTTAAGTTAAGTTGAAGTGAATCTTGAATTGTGTTCCTAAATAATTATCATTCAACGAATTATTGTAGTTATAAAATTCTGTCTAAATAAAAAATATATTTTCACCAAATTTACCTTTTTAATATAAAGTTAAATTTATTTCCATTAACTTAGATAATCCTGTTTATCACAAAACTAGCAGGCAAAAATATATAATCACTTTCAAAGATATTGAAAAATAACCTTGTATTTAGAATTCATATATTTCGCTTTTCCCGAGATTTGAATAATAAAACTTGAATAGGTTTAGTTCAAATCCTTCAGTTAAATTCTATAAACTTACAGTAACGTACAGTACTTAACAGTAAATTCCAAGGCTTGGAGTAAAATAATAAACTTTTGCTTTAAATATAAAACAGAAGTTCCATTCCATAAAATAATGTTTGTATTTATCAAGTTATTATTAAAAACATTATAAGGTAAATAATCTAGGAAATTTCTACTTAAATAAGTTCAACGAAATATGATTTTAGAGTTTGTGCAAGTTAAACTATTCATAAATAATCTGATTATATTTATTTTTTTGTTGTAAATATTCTTCACTATTTCAAAAAGTTTCAAAGATTAAGAAAGAGACATTTCTAATTCTGTGATTTATAAATCACAGAATTAGTACATTCATGATTCACTATTTCAAAAATGTTCCATGGATTAAGAAATAGACATTTCTAAGTTTGTGTTTATGTAGTACATTCATGATAGACTACATAAAAAATGTTTCATAGATTAGCCCTTTATGTACTGAACTTTGAATTCATGAAAATTTTATCTTCTAAAGCATTTTTCGTGAATTTTTGAGACTACATTAGAAGATTTACATAATCATTTAATAAGTTTTAGAAGGATTTTAGAAAGATTAATTAAATTTGAATTTATAGGGATTTTGTGCAATATTTATAGCTCCCACTCAAATATTTTATTTTAAACATTTTTCTTAGTATTTTGTAGAATTAGTAAATGTACAAATATAATGTTCTTACGTTAAAAATAAAGAAATATTTCGGAATTGAGAATCCCCCCCCCCCTCCCCTCCCAAAAGCCAAGAAAGCTGAAAAGATGCAAAGGCAAATGAAATCATCCTTTTAAAAATATTTTTGTAATCAATAATGCTTTTGGAAGAAGATAAAGTAATGCATCTATAACTCATTCTAAACTGTATTACTACTACTCGATGTATTAAATGAATTTTATAAGAAGTTATTTTAATGGTACTTATAAGTACCATCAGTAGATAAAAGGTTAAGAAAGAGACATTTCTAAGTCTGTAATTATGTAACACACTCATAATTTTCTAAATGCTTTTCAGAAAATAAAAAAAATACTGTTAAATTTATATACCTCAGAGACTCAGGGCCCATGGTCTAGTAAAAAGGTCTGGGAGTTTGGGCAATGTAGCGCCACACAGTTTAGTTTGATTTTTTTTCCTGTTTTTGTTAAAGTTATACACTATAACTTTTTATTTTTCCATACTTAATGTAATTATAAGATGTATGTTTTCCTAGAATGTACTCTACACAAGCTTTCTTTTTTGGATCAGACTTCTTTGATTTTTTTCACTTTTAAAAATCTATTTTACTTCGCATTATGTACTTATTACAAAGTACGGATTTTAAACATTAAAAAATAAAAACAAATTACGTCTAGATGTGTTTCGTTCAAAAACTTATTACATTTTTTAAATGACAGAGTGGTTATAGCTTTGGATCGCCGAAAAAAATGTCACCTCATGTATAATATAAGCTCCTCGACAGTGAAAATTAATAAATAGTGTTGCGTTATGGATTGGGATTATCGAAGTTATGCATTATTCACTAATATTTCCATTTATCGAAAAAAGGATTGTTACATCTGCTGTATGTATTGAAATCACTCATAAAAAGGGAGACATATCCTACAACTTAATTTCTAACGAACAGATTTTAAAGGCATTTACTTAGTTATGTAATTTTCCGAGAAATTTCTTAGATGTTGAAATTTTTTATATGGTTTTTGGTTATAGAATTCTGGCGATATTTATGAGACAAATTGTAGAAAATTTATACAACTGACACATCAAAATTAACAATGGCAAATATATTAATACAAAGCTGCAACCTAAAAACTCAAAATTTTGAAAAATGGGTACATTTTATAACGTAAGTACTCACAAAGAAATATTTTTGAGCGATATTTAAATTGAAGGTACCGTAAATTGGAATTACTTGGCCTGTAGGCGGTTACTAGTCCCACAAAATAAATAAATCAATAAAAAAATAACTGCCCTAACTGTCCTAATGTTTAAAGTTTCAAGAGTATTGACGGTATTCACCTGGTATTGTTGAATTATGTCAATACTTTCAACACAGTAAAACCGGGACTAATTTTTAAAAAAATGTTATGGGTCGAAGTAACCCTAATCCACAGTAATTAAAAAAAGTTAAAAATATTCATTTTTCTCAGCCATTGTGCCGCGTTAATAAAGTCTGTCAAGCATTTTTTTCCCATTATCCTTGTTCTGAGCACGAAATAAGTGTCTTTTTACATGACAGCAACCACTTTGCGTGATTATATACAAATAGTTGAACGAAATGCAACAATTCTGCACGAAACTGTAGAAAGATTAAGTGATACTGTCACCCATTTTAATAATATGCATTGCAGTAGGAAATGAAAAATTTCTTTTGAACTCTTTCTTTACCAAAGCATTTAAAATTATTTCATCACATTCAGCTTTATTTGCTTTCTATATCATAATGAATTAAAGAACCTCTCTAAAAGATTGTTTTTAGAAAATGGAGAACAGAAACAAATGGAGACAGAAAGGGCGACGTATTTTCTACTTCGTTTTAACATAACAGGGAAACATAAAAATGTATATCGTAAATGTTGTTAATATTTATTATGGATAGGCCACACTTTACATTCTTATAACCTCAGGTTAGATCTTTTCTCGTACTTCTTAATTTACCTAAAACATGGTATTTTCCTACCTTACAATCAGGGGTCATACCTGTCCTGAAATTTCACGACCAGGAAATTCTTCGGTACCAGTATTTTCTTATAGAAAATCTCTTCATCAATAAGGTGAAATTTCGCGCGTTTGATCTAGATTCATTTTTCTATAAGAAATATACATATATATATATATATATATATATATATATATATATATATTGATATCTGTCCTAAAAAAATTCCCCCTGCATGCAACACATAATTTCATATTTTATCATTCAGTTTCATTTTAATACCTGTTTTCATAAAAACCGATGCATACATACAAAAAATAATCCTTGGTGAATGTACATCCAAAGGAAAAAAAAAATAATAAGTTCTACGAAAGAAAATATTTTATTACATAAAATCAACATTGATACTTAAAAAACATATTATTCTCCCATCTCAAAATAATACTAAGTACAATAAATTTATAAAAAATATGAAATATAGATCCTACTTCAAACTGAGAAACTACGAAATTAAAGTTTCGCTAAGGTCGCTTAAAAATTTTAAGCACTTTCGCAGACTGTAACTATTGTTTATTTTTTGGAATTTCTGTTAGTATTAGCTGTACAACACATCTTATATCTTTTTCTAGACACTAATACTGGCGTCTAAATTACCATAGGTTATATTTTACTTAGATAAAAATTATTTTTAAGTAGTCATAGTCATTGAAATGAAGTTAAATCGTTAAACATTACAGAAGTTCTGCATATTTACCGTACCTGATGCGTTACAGTTTATACCGAAGATAATAGAAATAATATTTTTCATAAAAGCAATCATATCATTATCCTGTGTCATATAAGTTTTGTACTTACACCCTACTACAGCATTCTATTTAGTGAAACATTAAAAAGAAAAAAAAAATCATTAAAACAACTAACATTGAACCCGTTAATATATTTTAAGTTCCTTTGTGATGATAAATCGATATTCCAAGTCCTAATATTCTTTTACCTTAAAAGTCGATAGATGGCAGCAGTACCATTCAGCGAAAAATTAATAACACGACTACCTGTTATAAAATCTATCACTTTTAAGGATCTCTTTAACATTTAATGTATTTTTTATTGACGTACTCAAAATTTCTGGAACTAGTTATCTACAGCAACCTTACTTTATTTAAACTGAAGTTACTTAATTTTGATTTGATTAATAAAAAAAAAAATATTTTTGACAATATAAATAAGTTAACATTTTTCTTTCATATTAAAAAAACTTTTTTACTAAAAGAAAAAAAAGGAATAATTTAAACATGATTTGAACTAATGCGTGAAGAATATTAATAAAAAAGAAAAATTGAATCAATCATTTGAAAATATGAAAGATAATTCCATGTATATTTTCAAATACGTAAACATAAATACTCGGATATTTTAGTGATTTTACCCGATGATATACTTTTTAATATTTTTTATAAAATCACATTCAATGTTGTTATAACATTTTACGTATGCTTTATAATTTCGCTGCAAAAAGTTGGACTAATTTTAGAGTCGAGTGTGTTACTGAATATAAATTGAATAGCAAATAATTTATTCTCATATAAACTACGATTTTTTTTTTTTTTTTTTTTTTTTTTTTCATGTATTAATTTTCAAAAAAATTTCAGGACGAATAGAAAAAAAAAAAAAAAAGTAAATTTGAAGATATTTTTGGAGTCTTAGAAGAAAATAAATTTTGAAAACTGAAGCATCAATATTTTGGATCACGCAACTGGTGAATTCAGAAAACTATTTTTAAATTATTTTCATTTTATTGGAGAATGTAATTTCATTTCAAATATCCTAATAATGTTAGAACATTTATCAGGGAATATTATATGGCATTCTTTATTTTTCAAAATATTAAACATATGATATTTATAGAATTATATCAGAAAAAATCTCTTATTATCACTAAAATAAAATACACATACACATGATAAAAATTATTACAATAAATAAAAAAGTCTAAAGAGGCTTAGACAAACTATTATTTGTTAAATTCTTCTTAAAGATAAATCAATTGTGTAATGTGTGTTTAGTTTCATTGTTTTAACTTTCAATTCTATTTAAAATAAAATGTTAGCTTCTTGGAAAAAAATGAAATCGTATTCTGTTTTCTTTAAAACGTTTCTCGATTAAAAACAAAACAAAAAAAAAAAAAAACATTAAAAATCAATATTTAAAACTATAAAAAAAGAACATTGCAATTGTTTAATTGTTTTGTATCGAATTATTTTAGAAGCAGGGAGTTTTCTTTTTAGTAAGGGTACGGTACTTCTTTATGCATTGTTTTATATGAAAATTATGTATAAAGAATAATAAAGATAATGCTAAAGTACATTCTCTAACATTTTTACGAAATATGAAGATTCCATTTAAAGGTTATGTTAAACAATAGTTGAGAGAAACAAACTAAACATTAATTCGTGTTTTTACGGCAATAAGATAAGAAAAAAAATACTCCTAAATCATTTTAAAGGATATTCTGAGTTTATGAAAAAAAAAATAATAATAATAAAGGACAAGGAATAAAGAAAGAAAGATATATTTTTAACCAAACAAAAGGTTGCAAGCATTTTTTCCCTTAAAATTTAATACTTGAGACTAGGTGTAGAACGCATTAAAATATCATTTTAAAGATTGTTTTTTATCGTACAACAGGGGTGCCCAGAGAGGGGTTTGGTGACGCAAAATGCGTCATAAAATTTATTTTTGGGGGGAATTCAGAGAAAAAGTACATTTTGGGGAGGATATTTAAAATCTTATACTATTTCCTTTTTTTCTTTTTTTTTTTTTTTTTTTTTCACTATTAAAAAAGTTTTTGATTTTTTTAATATCACTTTTAACTTCTTTCAACATTCAATTTCCAGAAATGGTCATTTTTTTTCATTCTTTAAATTCTAGATAAGGGCAATAAGAACCGATTTTGCATCTTAATATCTTTGAAAGTGCGGGAATAAAAAAAAATACTTGGTATACAGGTGGGAAAATGTTTAACACATTCTGAAAGGCAATTAGGACCGCAAGACGTGATAAAAGGAATAGCTTTCCAGAAGCGTCTTAAGTAATTTATGATATTGTTTGACAGGGTCGAATCGTACAGTCCGAGTGCAAAAATACATTCTAGATGGATATGATAAGAATTAACAACAAAATAAGCATTTCAGAGGAAGAGACAACGCTAAAATTACTTGACGATTTTCAGAAAACTAGGATTTTTAAGTACAATATATTTTAGTGATGTTAGAAGAGTGGTATTGTGTGTCATTAAAACAGTATAAGGTAAACAACCTGTACAGAGAAAAAGACTTCCAGGTAGTGATGGGCGAAAACGAGATGTTTTTATAGATTTTATCGATTGTATGGACATCTCGATATTTTTTGATTGTGCAAAATTTTTCTCAATGACTTCAGTTTGCCAATTGCTTTTATACCATACCCGATTCGATTTTATCAAGAATCGTCTGTGGGAAAGCTGGAATGAATCGGGTTAATAAGGACTAGTTGGCTACGCCCGCTAGTGCGCCCCTTCTTTAATCAGGGCCTCTAATTTATACGTAATCTTGTAATATGAAATCTCAAACTGGGTCCCCGCTGCATACGGCACCGTATAGAAGGCACCGTACTTTCATACAATATGTCACATGAGGGGTCTCGGTTAATTTAGAAAAGTGCCACCCTGGGTGTCAAAGTGAGGAAAGGGGCACGGTAGGTGCTTAATATGAATAAGTGATCGCAGGACTTTCTAATGATATATCACATGAGGGGTGTCGGCAAAAATTAGGAAAGTGCTCCCCCCCGGGGGTCCAACTATCGCAACCCCCGAGGAATTCAGCCCCCCTTTTTGAAATTTCATATATTATAAGTAATATTTTTCGGAAAACTCCTTAAAAAATTCGAATTAAAATGATGAAAACGCAAAAAAGTTCAAAAACTGGGGCCAAATTGAGAAGGGGAGAAGAAAGTCTCATAATATGATAGAGTGATCCGAGGGCTTTCCAATGATATATCACATGAAGGGTTTAAAAAAGGTTGAAAATCCTCCCCCCCCCCCCGGGTTTGTTCACTCTTTCGGCCCGGAATTCACGCATGCCCCACTTTTAATTTTTTATATTTAATAAATAATATCTACCGGAGGACTCCATAAAAAAACCACATCTAAAATTATATTCATTGTAGAAATCACTACGGTTTTAAAAATTTGTTCATCCCCTCCGCACCCCCCCCCTTTGAAATTTTTATATTTAATAAATAGTATTTATCAGGGGGTTCGAGGTATGTGACAGCTTGATAGGGCTAAAATAAGAGAAACTTTGAATATTAGGGCTTCATTTCACAGCTCATTGTCATGCCTCTTTCTCTATCTCGTCTCGATAAATCTTCTCACATCTCTTCTCTGCCGAGAACGAGAAATTGAATTCTCGTTCTCGGCAACCTATGAAAAGACACTAATCAAGAACAACATATCGAGAAGCGAAGAAAATTGATTTCTCATTCTCGGCCAACATACGAAATGTTGAAAAGCGCGAGAGGAATAATCGGGAAGTCAAAAGTCGAGATGCCGGTCAAAAATCATCGAGATGAGATTTGCGGAAATGCCAGAGAAAGAGAGAAATGAAGCTTTCAGAGTCAACTTACCGCATTTCTGGTTTAAGTCATTGCTGGGCAACATATAACTATGATATGTTCCCGCACCATGTTGGTTAAATCAAAGTAAAATTGCGTAATTTGTTATTTCTGTTTGTATAAATATTTTTTATAAAATATAATTATGAGTGTAAAATTATAATGTTTATATATTTAAGTAAAATAGGAGTGTAAGTTCATACAAAAATTATTAAGTTGATTTTAAATATTAAATATATATTTTTAAAAAATTGTTGTATTGTAAAATGAATGTATAATGTTGATTAGAGTTCGGATCTCAGACAACAACAATAGCTAGACGCCATGGTGTCGTTTTATGACAAGCCAATGGAAAGTGGTGTATAATTAGAAATCGTAAAATCATAAAAACGTTGGAATCAATTTATGGCCTCAATAAAAGTGTTGGGATAAATTTATGACTTTTCAGACCACCCAAACTTTAAGGCAGATAATAATATTAAAGTATATGTAAGGGGCCATTTGCAGACTGTTAGCTAATAGGCCTATCGAAGTATAATAAAAAATCTTCTCACATCCAATAACAGTGGACTAGACAAAATAGTTCCACCCACTGCAGGAGTTGGGGTGCAAGAAGAATAAGGTTTGAAAAAGGGAGTCTGAAAAAAGATGTAGAGGACGCAGGAGCTCTCCTGAAAGCCCGTGCAATGAATCCTGAAAGCCCTAAGAATGCCCAGGCGAGATGTACATATCGGAGTGAGCCTAATCAAGCCTAATACAGGATGTCCTCCTGATGTACTTATCGGAGTGAGCCTAAGCAAGCCAAATTGAGGATGTCTTCCTGATGTTAAAATAAAGAGGATTATTCTACAGAGGTCCGTAGCTTTGCATCCTGCCATCCCGATGTTGCCGCTCTGATACACAGCGAATTCCGGATGACATAAGAATATGAACCCAAGCAACGCGACAACTCTGAATTTGATGAATAAAGGACACCATCCCGTATATTAAAAAAAAGGTACTATTTTAAACATTTTCTTTTACCACTTAAGATCATATGAAAAATCTTACAAAATACTTTTCTGATATTTTACGGTAGAGAGTAATCTGAGATCCGACAAAACCAATAATTAAATAAGATTAAGGTAATTTAAAAATGAAAGAGAATTATTCTTTTAGCAAATAGAAAAAAATGTAATAATTAGAGTACATGAAAATATTGTCTTTTTTTTTAAGATTAAATATACATAAAATAATGAGAAGTAAACAAAAGTATTGCTTTCTATTTTTTGAATTAATATTATGTTTTTCTGTATGCAGTTGTGTTCAATGTAAATAAAATATTTAATCAAGTTTTAAAAAGTTTCTGTAATTATTTAATTAATAATATTTAAAGCGTGTCAATTTATTTTTATAGCTTAAATTTTAGTTTAATTCATAAGTGGAAGAGTTCGTCTAAATAATTCACAACGCAAACTCTTAATTTTATTCGTAATTATTCAAATTTAATAATTACATTTTGACGCGAATTTTAATTTAATTTTATTAATGCTTCGCGTTGCTCTTCTACTAGAATTATGTATTTACGATCACTTATATTATTTGAATTTATCTAAGGTATATAAAATTATATACCAATTTGCTATGAGGATGCTTGGATGATTTGGACCAATTAACAATTTTGGATATAATTTAAATAGAAAATAAACAGGTGTAATTATCTGTCCAGCAGTCATAGTTTCTCGAAGGAGTGCATTTGCTTATCCAATCTCTTTTTGTTATTAACCGATATGGGTTAGGAGGTATAGTGGTTTATTTATTCAGTTCTGTATAGTCCTAATTTCAATAATTACTGTTGAATTTAGTGTCATTTTGCCCCGAATTTTCAATGTTTCTCTTACTTTTGCTCTGTCAAGCTGTCCCATACCTGGGGCCCTCAGATAAATATTATATATCAAATATAAAATTTCAGAAGAGGAAGGTGAGTGAATTCTGGAAGGCGCGAGAATGGATCGACGAGGGATTAATTTTCAAACTTTTACCGAACCCCTCCTGTGACATATCATCGGAAAGCCCTTTGACCATTCTTTCATATTATGAACCTTTCTCCTCCTGGAGTAAATTTCGGGAGGGGGAAGCAGTAAGGGGGTGAATTTTTTAAATCGTTGCGATTTCTACAAGAAATATAATTTTAAGTGTGTTTTTTTGATGGAGCCCTCCGGTAAATATTATTTATTAAATATAAAATTTAAAAGTGAGGGTTGCGTGATTTCCGGGTGTATTCTGGGAAGAAAGAGTGAACCCATGGGTGAGGGGTAAATTTCAAACTTTTTGGACCCGTCATGTGATATGTCATCGGAAAGTTTTCGGACCACTCTTTCATATTATGAATTTTTCTTCTCCCCTCCCCAATTTGGCTTCCCGGGTGAGGCGCTTTTCGAAGTTTTTTGAAATCGTTGCGTTTTTATCATTTTAGATCGGATTTTGTTACGGAACCCTCAGATGAATAATTTATAATATATTAAAATTTCAAAGAGAGAAGGGAGGGTGTATTCCGGGGCGCACAATAGTTGGAATCCTGGGGGCACTTTTCTATCTTTTGCCGTCACCCCCTCATATGATATATCATTGGAAAGCTCTGTGACTATTACTTCATGTACATACCTCCTGCGCCCTTCTCCCCTTTGACCCCGCGGGGAGTCACTTTTCTAAATTTAGCCGACACCCCTCATGTGATATATCGTTGGAAAGCCTTATGACCACGTATTCATATTATGCATTTATTGCTCCTCCCCTATTTCCCCCCCAGGGGGGTTGTTTAACGCATTCCAGTAAATGGTCTTCTAATAAAGGGGAAATCATAGAACTGATTTCAAATGACGTAAAAACATCAATAAAAAATATTGATATTATTTACCATTCTTTCAGTTCATGTTTTTGCCACTAGGGGGTGCTTTTCATTCTTATTTCTTTGGCCAATTTGCTGCTAATTGTCGAAAAATTCTAATTATTGATACTTAAACTCCTTTTACCGTTTCATACCTACTCGCGACTTATCAACTTTTTGCAACCAAAGAACGCCGTTACATGACATTTCCACTATTATGGCTCCATTATAGCCTTCCTTCGGTTTGTTGTTTTTTAAATCCATCTCTTTTCAGTTACCATGTATTTACTAAATACTGCTTTATAAACATATAAAAACAATGATTTTACTTTTTGCAACCAAAGAACGCCGTTACATGACTTTTCCACTATTATGGCTCCATTATAGCCTTCCTTCGGTTTGTTGTTTTTTAAATCCATCTCTTTTCAGTTACCATGTATTTACTAAATACTGCTTTATAAACATATAAAAACAATGATTTTAATAAACGATTGTAGAACATCTCGATTGTAGGTTCTCGGAAGTAATTGATGACTATATCGATTGCGTTTTTTACCGATTCGATTTTTTTTATTGGTCCACGAATTATTTTAGGGGAAAGGGAGAAATTTATAGAAAAATTAGAATTTTTTTGGAGGGAAAGGAGGATTAATTACTAGGTAATAAGACTGAAAAATTATGGTGTGAAAGAAAAACATACCTATACAGAATACAGGGGCTTACAATAGATATAGGACTATGTTTTAATGGTATAATGTCTGCCATTTTATAAGAATCGGTACTTGTATAAGAGTATATTGTATGTTGTTAAAGCAGTATAAAGCAACACTTGTACTGAAATAAACGCTTCAATCCACAGTTTATTTTAGGGTGGAGGGTGATTTAGAGAATTTTTTTGGGAGGGTGAGATTAAACTGTATGACTAGATAGTATAAAAAAAAAAATGATTGGGAAATCTTAAGCGTTAAGATTTAATCTTAAACAAGGGCGTATGTACATGCAAATGTATTTGATATAAACGACTCGTCTTTAATATTTTAGTTTTCTTAAAACGATATGTATTTTTTGTATTTAAGATTTATTTTGTAATAATTTAAAAGATTTTTATTTTAAATACTTGTAAGTAAATATTTATTTTCATAAAAAAGTAGCTTTATTTATTAAAACGTATATAGTGAACACAAGCTTGTCAGTCAGGACTTATAAATGTGAAAACAATCAGACTGCTAATAATAAAAATGTATCTTTTATTATTTATTACGCTCTTAAAACTTTTATTTTATGTTTGTGTGACAGTACGTAAGAATACTATTATTAAATAATTTAATAATAAGAATATATTTTACAATTGATTTTCTGTTTAGGGGGGGGGACTCAGTGTTAATGTGTGAAGATTTTTTGGGGGGGAATTTGCGTCATTGGGTTTGGGGGGGATGGTCACCACTGTCGTACAATACTGGAACAAACTACTGTCAAATATTAATTTCTGAGAAAAAGAACGCATGTTTATTTTTTATTTATTTAATACAAAAGTTAAATATGCTTCGTAAATATATGACATTAGTAGCTTCGAAGTTAAAAAGACTACTTTAAAAAAAGTATTTATTTTTAAAAAATCAGTTTATTTTTAACTATTGTCGCTTTAGCGATCACTTCAACGATGATAGCTCCATATCAAATTCAGATAGCCATTAGGACTAGCTAAAATTTAAAAGAGTATTAATAAAGTGACAATTTATGGGGTCTCGGGACTGTTAAAACTTCAAAATTTTCGAATTTAAAATTTTTTTAGATGTTAAACGCCTATATTTTCTGAACATTTTGATGTAATTCTTTCCTTGAAATTTCCATTAGGACAGACCTATGGCTTTTGACAGTTATGGCTTTTAGAATTACGCCCTCTCAATAGCTAAAGCGGCGTTTCCGAAACTTTGAAATCATTTTTCTCCAAATGACGTTTTTGGGCATAACGCGCTGGGTATCTCCAAAACCTCCGAATATTTTTCATGAAATTTTCAAAAAATATGTTTCATGTTAGTCTGTATAAACTGAACCCAAGATTTCTTTTTTATTGTTCAAAAAAATATATTTTCTTAGGTGAGTATACTGTTGAAATTTTCAAAATTTTGTATCATCTAAATACAACATTGTATTCAAAATATAGTATAAATTCTTTAAATAGAAATTTATTTAGGTTCAAGGTAATTATTACAATATGAAGTATAATTATGCTCTAAAAATTTCATTCTAGTTGCAAAATTTATTTTGTAATCCTGCGCGTAAGCTGTTATACCAATTTTCTGTTCGACAAATGTGTGACAGTTTGGAGCTCCATATAAATACTAATTCCGCGCCTTGCAATTTATTAAATACATGAAATGAAAGAGAATATTTATATCTTTCACCCCAATAAAAATTGTGTTTTTAAATCACATACATTTTAAGATATTAAATGTTGAAATTGGTCTACCCCCCCCCCCCCATAATTTTAAGAGTCCTGAGACCCTTTAAAAAATAGCTCAAAATAATATGTGAGGGTATGTGAGGGAGAGATATGTACGAATCGAAATTTTTTGGCTTTGGACCGGCTCTGGCAGGTGCAAAAGATAAAAGTTTCGCACGGTAAGTTTATTTTTATTTTATTTTATTTTATTTTATTTTATTTTATTTTATTTTATTTTATTTTGTTTAATTTTATTTTATTTTATTTTATTTTGAGCAAATATCAATAAAATTAATGAAATCATGATATGGCTCAGTGCAACCTAATTTCTACAAAGAATGCTGGCTATATTTCTTAACAAATGTTATCCGACAATAGAAATTAAGAACAAAAAAGAAATACAGTATAATTTCAAAAATCCGGCATCATCGGGACCGAGGCTGTGCCGGGTTTTTGAAGGAATATCAAAAGCAGTAACTAGGAATAGCAAAATTAGTACTATATTCCTTATGACGCTTTAGCCATAATTTAGTTCAACATTAAGTGATAAATTATTTAAGAAAAAGAGAAAATTTAAAAAAAAATCTTACTTTGATATTTTCTATGTTACAGAAAAAACATCTAATAAACAGTTAAATTATTTCTTCTCTTGTAATTTCGGAAACATTGATTTCAACTTTACTTGCTTTCCTTTCCTTTTTTTTTTTTTTTTTTCTTCGACCGTCTTTTAACAAGTTTTATTATTATTATTATTATTATTATTTTATACGAATGAATAATGTCTATTTTGGAAATTGAGTCTTGTTTCTATAAAGCATATATTAATTCTCCATTCAAATTTATGCTATTTTCTAGTGACACCTTTTCTTCTGCTGGTTGTTCATCTTCGTCTTCTGAAGTGCTAATCAATATTGGCGGTTCCATTTAGCAAAGCGTCAGCGATCTCCGATAAATTGTTCGTTGTTAATGAATTTTCATTAATATTTAGCCAATCATCCATATCCCTTTTTTCGTCCCTTAATGCATTTTCGGATTTTGCGTATTCAACCAGCTCATAAATTGCGGCCTTTTCACGAGAAATATGAAAGACTGAAAAATTTCCCTCATCAGTGATGTTGCCGAAAATTAGTTTCGGCCATATATTGTGTCATGCATTCGTCAAAGTTGGCCCCAAAGTTGTTCCCGTTGCTAAGTAACAGTGCAGTTCCGAGAAAATTTGTACAGAAAATAATCGCCTCTGACAAATGAAACAGAAAAGTCAAATATTCATTTTTTTGCATTTTTACTTTCGATCTTTAAGTTTTTAACTCATAAAGAATTGCTATTTTTCTTCTCCCATAACTTGAAACTATAAAAGAAAAAGGAATGGAAAAGATGCTTTGGATGCCGGATTTCTGAATGCCGGAGTTTTGAAGTCACACTGTATAAAGATAAAACTTATTTATTTCTCTTTTAATTTATACAGAAATAATTTCTAAAGACTCTGTTAAAAAATGCACAATATCACTGTTATGACCGATGTAACACGGCCTGAACACAATGAAGCCCAGACCAGAGTGTGGAGGGAGACATCCCAGGCCTAGTCCATGGAGCGGCATATTCTTTTGAATATCCTAATCCAGATTTATTACTCCTGAAGTTAGTAAATTTTAAGCGTTTTTAAATATCACAATTTACTTAAATAAGGTAAAAGTATACATATTATGCTATAGTAATTTTCGTATAGAGTACTGAAATATTATAATTTGCAACTTCCAAAAGGGTATTCAAAAGTGATTAAAATTAACCCATCACGAACAACGCTAGATTTCATCTTTTTGAAATCTGTCTCGAAATTAACAAAATTAACCTAGGAGCTAATAGTATTTGGCCTTATAAAATACGGTGGTACAGTAATATTATAAAACTATCTTTCAGTCTGTACATTTACGTACGATACAATGAATATAAGAGGAAAATTTGAAATATAAAATTAGTTTTTATCAAAGAGAAAAAAGTAGAAATTAGTTTTCATAATAGGATAATTAAAACAAAATATTTTTAAAACATTTTATTTTTTATTAACTGAAGCTTGTATTATTATTATTATTATTCCTTGTTAATTAGGTAAATCACGCATCTTGGTTTTAAATAAATTATTATAGAATATATAAAAAATATTATTAGGTTTTTTTTTTTTTTTTTTTTTTTTTTTTTTGGTAAAACATAGCCATTTTACGAAAGAGAAATATGGATTAATGAACGTCTTAGAAACTGTATATCAAGAAAATTGAATTATAAAGGAATATTATGAATGCTTGCCTCATCACACGCGCACGCATATGAATTACATCTCGATTTCATTTCTTAAATTTCTTAACTGGATATTTAAATTAATAAATTTCTTATCTTAATCGATTAATAATAATAATAATAATAATAATAATAATAATAATAATAATAAAGCAATTTAACAAATTACAACGACCATTTGGAAAGTGATTTTTTCAAAGACTAAAATTTAAGACATAAATCGCACGGAGTTGATCATACATTACGTACGCCATGAATTAAACATTAATAGTGTTATTACACGTAAAAATTGCAAGCGACAAAAATCGCCCGCGACTCGTCAGATTTCCTGAAACTTGCATATTATCCACCTGAAACTTACGTATTATCCAAGCATTTCATTGGCTGTTCGGGAAAAGGCTTTTCCATAGTCAGATTTCTTGGAAATCTGACGACCCATTTTAAATGAAATTTCATTCTTAAACTTCTAAACATCCCACAATATTACTTTTTACACCGTCGTATAGAGAAAAAAAATGTACTTTTAAATGCAATTTGTTTGAAAGCTGTATCTCAATTTGTTTCTGAGTTATTAATTTTTTTTTGTAGTTTTTATTACTTTTTTGTCATAGTGGCAACAGAAGTATCCATCTCTGTTGAAAGTAAAGGGAAAGTACAGATTATTGTATAGACCAATCAGAAAACGAATAAACTGCGGATTCAACCAATAAAACGCTTCAGATATGTTTTTGATTTCCTATCCTGACAGAGGACAATAACCATTTTTCCAAATGGTTAATAATAATAATAATAGTTAGTGAAGAAATTTAAAGTCATTCATTTTAAAAATGACGAAATTTGGTAATGTTAAAATATAGAAAATATATCTAGATAGCAGAACTATCTATATGCAGAACTAAAAATTCTCTAAAATTTTAGAGTACTCGGAATTTCGAATAGATATTTCCTCTTTTTTAATGCAAAAATTATGCATTTAAATAAGATAAAGATTACTGCACGGAAAGAAATATTGCGAAAATTCGCGAGTATTGGCAATTCAAGTATACGAGTAGGTAAACCTTCTAAGATTCAAAATTGATTGAAAAAAAAAATAGATCAGACTATTTTATTAAAATTTTATTTAAAAAAATTATTTATTAAAGTTAATAAAGGCAATTTTTTACAATATTTGTCATAATTGATAGAGATGTTGCCCTTTATATACTTTGGTTTCTTCTTTTAATTTTAATAAATGGATATAGGTAATGTTGTAGTTATTAAACTCTAGTAAATTTTAAAAATTTGCCTTGTACAAAGAAAAAAAATAATTTATAGAATTTTAGATAATTTTTTTCCCGGACAAAATAAGAAAATAGTTTTGAGTTAAAATAAATAAATAAATAATATATATATATATAATAGATACATTTTTTTAAGTAAAATTTTTAAAATATTTTTCTTTCTTTAGTATTCATATGAAATTTAAATACTAACTTAAATTTAACTACTGTATTTTTAATGTTTATAAAGTGTTTGTTAAACTTAATAATTTTTATCAGTAAAGTTATCAAATTTACTGTTATTATACTATTATTATTATTATCATTAGAATGAATGAATTTCTTAGAATTCAAATGAAGTTATTGAATGAGAAAATATGTTTTTCGGTAACCAAAAAACAAAATATTTAAAGATTTAAAAAAAAAAAAAAAAAACCCTCCAACATTGAAATATCACGGTATTCTCAAAAATAAAATAAAATAAATAAGTGTAAATGAAATCTTGTTAATTAACGCTAAATTTGTAATTACCATGGGGGATTTTCTCCAAGATTGAAATAATTCGTGATATATATATATTTTTTTAATAAAATAAAATAAAATATTGTCATTTAGTCAAAACTTCTAATTTCCTCACCAAGGCGGAATTTTTCTAGCATTGAAAATATCACAGTAATTAAAGAAAAAAAAGTAATTAAGAAGAAAGTTGTTAACCAAGGGAATAATTCCCCCCCCCCCCCCCCCCAATAACCGAAAATTAAAATTTCCAAACCGGATAATTTCCTGCTGCATTCCAAAATCACCGCATTATTAAAATAAGTAAAATAAAGTTGTCATACAAAGACAACTTCCAAGGGTGAGAATTTTGTAGACACGTGATTTATTTTGTGCCTTTCATTTCATTTCAATTACGGCAAACTCGTTAAAATTCACTCACATTCTCGTCTGTGACGAGAGAAATCAGCCGTTAGGAGGATGATTCGAGAATTCAACTAAATTCGAATCCCCCGTAATGACTAGGGTCGATTTGGAGGCGTCAAACCTGAAATGCAATCGAATCTGGGCCAAGGAGAGCTGGGGGATGACGTCGGACTTAACTCTGTTGGGCGAATAATATGGGAAAAAAGTAACATTAAAAGAATGGGAGAAAGCTAAAAAAGCACTCAAGTCTGATGAGGCTGAAAAGAACGAAGATTCTGTGTTTCTTCTTTACAGGTACATCACGAATGTTCATTATTAAGGTTACTGAAGTTGGTGTATGGAGAAAGGTTTGCAGCAATAGGTTGTAAACAAATTATATTGATTAGTTAGGTAGCTAGACACAATAGGTTACAAACGGAAAGCTTTTCCGACATGTATGAACTAAATATAATACGTATCATTCTAAAGAAGAAATATTCCAAAAGAACATTTGATTTGTGCAGTTGTGTAGCATTTGATCCTCCCGGCCCTTTGGGCTGTAATAAAATAACAACAACAAAAACATTGCAACTGAAAATATAGAATGTTATTTATTTTGAGAAAAATAGTCATTAATTATGATTATAGGTTTAGATTTAGAATGTAATTCTTATTTGCAGTCAAAATATATTGAAATCAAAAAGCGCTTCGCAACAGTATGCTTTTCGAATTAAGAGGAAACTCCTAGAATAATTAGAATTCGATCTTAATAAAAATTATAAAGATATAGAGCAGGGACGGAAAACTTACGTCACGCGCGACCGAGATGGCATTCAAGAAACTTCCTCTGACACGCGAACTGATTATAATAGGTAGTAATAAGTTTATATGAGAAATTCGCATTTATGTATTCATATTATTATTTCCGCAATTCTCTTAAGTGGGATACTATAAAACAGAATAAACTTTCAAAATAAAGTATCATGGGCAATAAAAATAGACAAGTTAAATTTTTAAAAGCAAGAACTTCCATTTCTTCAAACCTCGATACGGAAAAAATAGATTTAAATTAATGTGGAAATAATATCTTAAATATTACATTTTGTCAATTATATCGTTAAAAGAAAAAATAAAATGTTAAGAGTACTCTATAACATTTAATTATATTTACTTTACTTGTGTCTCTTTTGTACCTCTTTTACATATCATAAAAGGAAAATGTTAAACAAAATGATTCTCATGGCAAAACACATAATCTATTATGGCTAAAGTTTCTAAAAAAAAAAAAAAAAAATAATAATAACGATTTTAAAACCGTTTAAACTTTTTCGATTTTTAATATTTTTATACATTTATTTCTTATACGCACAGGAGAATTCTTCGTAACTTTAGGAATGATTTTTAGACCGTTATTGCTGCAGTCGATGATAATGCTCTGCGATGGCCAGTATTGGCAGGTTTTAATCAATACTCGGAGTATAATACCAAAAACTATTTAAAAAAATGTTTTTTTTTTTTTTTTTTTTTTTAATTAATCATTTTGAAAGGAAACAGCACATTATCGAATAGAATTAAAGGAAGAAGAAAAAAAAATAAATTTTAAATAGATCGTCTTAGAAATGAACTTTCTAAAAATATAATAAGCTAGAATAATTAAATTAAGACGAAAAATTGACTTTATTTAGAAGAAAAAAAATACTTCGGAAACAAATGTAATACCATACCGAAATCAAGGGATAATGAATTTTTTTTCTGCATTAATATTTTATATTTATTCTATTTTGAATATGTTTATTCGCATTTTATTTTTTTCGACATTTATTTTCATGTTGACAGAAAAATATCCTACTAAAGAAATCTAAAACATAATTTCAAATGCAATAAATGTTCCATTCCTCATATTTTAAGGCATTGTGAGTGTTTTGAAAGGAAAATTCATTGAAGTTGGACAATATGTCACAGATATGATGTATATATACATTATTCTCGGACATATATATTTTAAGAGACTTTCCTAAAGAGTAGCATTTTGCATAATGCGGTAAAATTTCGATAAATGAGAACAATAGGCTTAGGCAACACACAATTTAGAATAAATTGTGGACAAAGGCTGCGGTGAAATTCGATCACGTTTATAAATTGATAAGAAAACTGTCACCTATCTCCGGGTGAAAATGGGTCAAAAATGGTGAAGTTTCGAAATGTCTTTGCAATTCACACTAAAATATTCTAAAAATGTCGCTACCTATTTCCGTGCTTTCAATTTCGAGATCACTGTCGAGATTGTGATGTTAATAGTGATGTACATATGCTTTTGGCACACAAGCTTGTGATACTCATTTGTAATATAACATGTGTAATAAGAGAGAACATTAAAAAAAAAAAAAAAAAAATTCTTATCTTTTTGTAATGCAACAATTTAAATGAGTGTAACAAATTGCGTGTAGGATTTTCAAAATATTTTTCTGGGTTTATATGGAACGTATTCTCGTAATCGAATATCTTGCTCATTAAAATATAAATGTATTTCGCCCGAAAGAATTTTTTTTAAATGGCTTTTGAACTGCGTTCGTAGCTTCGGTTTGCCTGTTACATATTGTAGTTACACGCACAGAAAAAATAAAAATAAAATAAATATGGCTTGAACACATTTATATTTTATAACTCACTAATATGTGTAATTGTAAATAACATAAATAAATTTCAAATCTTTTCTTATGTAATTTTTCGTAAGTAAATGCGTTTAACAAATTGTGTGTATCATTTTCGAAACATTTTTCTGGGTTTTCGTGGAACACATTATCATAATCACTCTCTCTAATCTAAAAATCTAAATTTATTTCTCCCAAAAGAATTTTTGAAATACATTTTTAAATGATTTTGTAGCTTCGGTGTGTCTGTTACATATTGCACAAACGCAAAATAAACAAATAAACAAATGAAAAATAAATATATATGTAGCTTGAACTCAAATTTATTTTATAACAAATCAACATAAGTAATTAGACATAACAAAAATAAATTACAAATCGTTCTTATGTAATGTTTTTAAAATTCAGCAATTTAAATGAGTGTAACAAATTTTCGTGTAAGATTTTCATAATATTTTTCTGGGTTTTTATGCAACGTATTCGCGTAATCGGATCATTTTCTGATGAAAATTTAAATTTATTTCGCCCGAAAGACTTTTTTAAAATTCGTTTTGAAATGCTTTCGTATCTTCGGTTGGTCTGTTACATATTGTACATACACGCGCAGAAAAAAAAATAAAAATAAAAATAAAAATAAATATGGCTTGAACTCATTTTTATTTTATAACTCATCAATATGTGTAATTGGAAAAATAATATATTGCATAAATAAATTGAAAATCATTCTTATGTAATGATTTTCAAATTACTGCAACACTTGCTTGTTACAATTGTTAAATTTTGTTTATTATTATTATTATTTTTTTTTTTTTTTTTTTTTTTTACAGAACGTATTTTCATAGTCAAATCTCTTATTGATGAAAATCTAAATTTATTTTTGTAAGTTTTTTTCTAATTACTTTAATTACTTTTTAAAATAATTATTTGAAATACCTTCGTGTCTTCAGTTTATTTGTTACACATCATACATATGAAAACCGAATATTTGAAATCAGTACGGCTTGATTTTTATTTGTTTTACATAACGCATCAACACTTGCAATGAGAGAACTTAAAAAATAAAAAAGAACAGTGCCCAGTTAAACTGATAGCATTGAGCTCACAGGCTATTCTCACTAATGGTATATTATACTCTTATTTCAAAGAACCCCATGGGAAAATAATTAAGGCGGGGGTTTGCCCCCCCTCCCGTTTCCCCTCTTTATACTTAACCAATGAGCCTCTAAATGTCAGTATGGAAGCGCATTATAGAAAAAAACCGGTATACTAAATTTGAAGCAAATCGGATAGAAAAACCCATTTATCTAATTTAAGGGGGTATTAGCCCCCCGTTCCCCTTTACATTTAACCAATGAGACTCCAAATGTCCTCAGGGAAGCGCCTTATCGAAATAAATCGGTATGCCAAATTTGAGGCAAATCGGATAGAAAAACCCATTTGGTATAACCTCCCCCGTCCCCCCCTTTTATATTTAACCAATGACCTTCCAAATCTAATCAGGGAAGCGCCTTATCAGAATAAACCGGTATACCAATTTTGAAGCAAATCGGCTAGAAAAACTCAGTTATCTAAATTAAGGGAGTATTAGCACCCGTCCCCCCCCCCCTTTTAGACTTAAACAATGAACCTTCAAATGTAATCAGGAAAGCGCCTTATCAGAATTAACCGGTATACCAAATTTGAAGAAAATCTGATAATTCTGCATGAAAAACTCATTTATCTAAGTTAATGGACGGGGGGGGGGGTTAGCCCCCCGTTCACCCCTTTATACTTAACCAATGAACCCCCCAAACTAATCAAAGAAGCGCGTTATCAAGAGTTATTGCGTTATGTACATATACATATAGAACCGACGGGCACATTAGCTCTCAGGCTTGATAGCCTGTGAGCTAAAAAGTAGAAGGCTTTGTTATCAAATGTACTAAAACGGAGATATTTATGTGAATATGACAATTGCGTGTGCGATTTTAAAAGCATTACGGCATTACAAAGCAATACACGTTTTCAGTGTCAAAAAACACTAAAATTTTCTATAAGTCGAAGTTTCATTTTTAGATAACTTTTAATCGCACAAAAATATAACTTTTACTGTCTTACTTGTTAGAGCACGGTGAAAGTTTTTCTAAATATAACTTATACGTCCCAGGGAGCGTATAAAAAATTCAATTTCGTCACTAAAAAAAAAAATAAATAAATAAACTATTTTGGTGGACATGGATTTTCATATGATGAAGATCAACATTAGATTTTTTTTCATTGGAATTTTACCACTCATTTATAAATTAACTATTGGTCAAGAATAAGAAGGGACACACTGTATAAGGCGCCATGAAGGAATCGTTTATTAGATATTTTCTTCTTGCTACTTTAATTTCTTGAAATTTTGCGATATTGTAAATTTCACGATGATATTGGTCGCTTGAAAAGCTTTTAGAATTCAAATTTTGTTTTAGGAAGACTGGTTGAATATTAGCCATTTTTTAATTTTTCAATAATTTTAGAGGAGTATTTAAATTTTTAGACTGAAAAAAACACACATTTGAAGTACAATCACCATAGTAAAAATATTTTTTACTTTACAAGAAAAATGTGTAAATGTTAAAAATGTTTAAAGAAAAAAATTCAATCAAAACCATTGTTATATTTCTACTTGGAATAGTGCTTCGAAGTTTAAAACATATAATTATTTTAACTTGGCCAGTCTTCTAAGGGTCAATATCTGAAAATTGGACAATTTGCGTAAACTGTCAATAATATTTCATTAATTATACTAAAATCAAAAATTGAAAAATGTAATATATTGTAACATTTTTTATAACAATTACCAATGATAGATGGACAATAATGATGCATAAATAATTAATTTTAAGCTTTAAACAAACGAAATCATCATTTCAGCCCCTGTCCTCAGGTACAAATATCCGATATTAAATATATGCTACAAAAATTTCGATAAATATTATTAATTTTTGCTATTATATATTTATACCTATATATATACATATATATATATATATATATATATATATATATATATATATATATATATATATATATATATATATATATATACAGTATGGGAAAATATAATTCTCCTTTATTAGTATAGACTGTATAGTAAAATATTGTAGTAAATATATTTGTCCCTGAGGTTGACCATCATCTCAGTCTCTCTAAACACACATTTAGGTTAAGAGATACTAGGTGGCACTGGCAGAATTATTTCCTTTGTAACAGCAACTAAAGTTCAACTAGCCACCATGGATGAAGGTAAGTTGTTCTTTTCTTTGTTTCATATTTAGAAATATTTAGTTTTTGTTCTGAATAGGGAAGATTGTTTTTTTATAGCATCATTCATTTCCCCATATTTAACTTTTTATTTATAAATAAAAGCTTGTTGCAACTTTATTTGTATAACATACTAAAGTCACATGACATATTTAATAATTTACATGTATTCAAAATGATTCAACAAAATGGCTGTGCAGCTGTTAAGACGAAAACATCACCCCCACTGAGCCCCCATCATCTCAGTCCCAAATATTAGACATTCCATAAAAGTTTATCCTACGCATAAAATATACATCCTTAATCTCAAAACACTACAGCATTTAAATGACAAAACATGTATCATAGTATATAATTGTATGTGGTAGTTGGTACATTAATTTAAAAAAATAAAAATTTTGGAATGAAATTGTCCGTTTTTCAAATATTGACCCGTAAAAAGGACTTCTAATAATAATAAAATAATTTCAAATTCTTAAAAATGCTTAAGTATTCAAAAGTTATTTTAAAGTAAAATATAAAATGGGTATTTTTAAATAGCCTATAAATTCAAGGTAAAGTCTTCTGAATATTAAGTTAAATTACAGTTTTATTGTAATGCGGAAACTTGGAGAAATAAAGTTGTTTTCACAAAAAGAAGCATGCGTGTTTCCATTAAAATTTATCTTAAATATCTGTATCAGAATGTACATATCTGATATGTACATATCTGATCCATAAATGTTTTTTACTAAAGCATATTCAAGTGTTTTTTCTGCATCGACGAACGCAAATTACATTCATTATATTTGTATGCATGAATTTATCTAATGTGAGATTTTAGATCTATTGTACGTATCGAAATCAATGAAATTTCTTTTATGTACAGAAATAAATTAGTTACATGAAATTATAGTTTTATTATAAAAAAAAAAAAAATGGTAAAAATATTACCCATAAACTGAAAAAAAAAATATTGTAATATTTTTACTATACCATCGGTGAATCAGTTAAAACTTGTTTTGTTTACCACTAATCGCGTCAACTACCACAGCGCCCCCCCCCCCTTTTTTTTTATGGCATGAAAGAAAGCGAAACGAAAATAAGTATTTTAGATTAGATTATAGTTTATTTTCCAGTCTTGTAAGTGGTTTATTTCGTGTTGAATTGATAATATTTGTTTTTATATCAGTTGCCTCTTTAAAAATTATGCAGACTCAAAATTTACAATTTATAAATATTTTAGTTTCACTTTTAACATACTTATTTACAGTAATACTTTAAAAGTTTCTTGAGGTGGATATATAACTACAGAATGCAATATAGTGGATATATATTACCGCAATAATTAAGTTTATAATTATTCAATTAGTATAAAAAGTTAATTTTAAGATACATACCGTATATAGTGGCATATAACGCACGCTTTTGATAGAAGAAAATTGATGGAAATTTATAGGCGTGCGTTCTTACGACTGTTTTAAAAATGAAAGATTAAAATTAAGAGAAAAAAGTATGAATCATATTAACTAAGATTTGTAATTTAATGAACATAATATATATAATTTTCACTCTCAGATTACATGACAAATAATAGTTATTATACTTTTAAATAATCTTTATATCATTTTTTGTATGTATCTCATGAAAGTTTTTTGCAAAAAAAGAGGTACGCGTTATACGTCGAATATACGTAAAAATAGAAAAATGAAGTGCGAATGTCTAGGTGCGCGTTATGCACCGGAGAACTTGATAAGCCAGAATACAGGTGTGGGTATTGAAAGTTATATGTATTTAAAAAAAAAAACTGTATTAACATAATTACCTTAATTTGAGACATCAATACTGAAAAAAATATCTGTAGCTAATAATGCACTGTATTTTTGTCTTAAATGAAAGTGTTTGATTAACACCACTTGAAAATAGTTAACAGTGCTAATATAACGACAAGCGCGGCTAAACAGAGAGATAGGTTGTAGATGCGTAATGCGTAAAACTCAAGTAATGCGGCTAAAAAAAGGATGAATAGCTTGTCAAAGTCAATGCAATCCTATGAGATAGAGCAGCAACTCGATCATAGATAACCATGGAACAAATGGTGGATTTTTTTGTTTCTATCTGTCGTAAAACTCCAACTATTTGTCCCACTCCAGTCTAAAGAAAATTAAAGTATTTATAGGCAGTAATTACAACGATTCAAAGAAAAACTCGGACACTTCTTTTTTTTACATTAAGGCGTTGTTATTTATAATGAAAAAATTAAAAAAATATGTATTTTTTTAAATTTAAAGTACACATTTTTTTTTTTTAAATCATTAAACCAAAACCGCTTTCCATTAAGTTTGAAAAAATAAAATTTTAACAGAAAATGAAAAGCAATCTCAAAACAAAACTCTGACCAAATTATAGTTCTAGCTAATTTGAATTATTAAATTAGTTTTAATATTTGGTTGGTAAACCTTTATTTGCTGTAACGCCTTTTAATCTATTGGGTATTGAATGAACTACCTTTTTGCAATAATTATAGGAGTAATATTTTACCATTATTTTTTCAATGCCTTTTCCTAATCTTTTACATTTGATATGACATGACTTCTGAATTTTTCATTCAAATTGAGCCAATCCATTTTATATTACATTTAAGTCTGAATATTATGGTACATATCTATAAAATGCGGGTAATTATAAAGCAACCACAGTCTGACATTTAATATATTGCTAGGTGACGTAGCAACACGTTGTGTTGAATTTGACCTTTCGATTTTTTGAGCAAAAAGTAAATCCAATTTAATTTTACATTTAGAAAAGATTTATAATATCAATTTTATTAACTATTATAAGAAATAAATCAGTTTAAAATTTAAATGAGCTGAAAATTACGAAGATTACTTTCTGAAAGCTACCTGATTTTGATACAATTATAGTAACACGTCTTTATAAGGAAACAGCACCCATACGGGCAATAAAATTCCATTTTATCGAGTGGACTTTGGATAAAATTTGAGGAGTTTGCAATTATTGACAAGATAATGTTTTAAAAGTATGTATGATAATCACTTATAATTATAATCAACCAAACTAAGCTAAAAATTGCTAATAGTGATAAAAAAATACTTAAAAGGCATAATACCTTCATTTAGATCAACATATGTTTCATCGCAGAAACGGCGACATTTTCAAGATTTCTATATTTTCGCAAAAAAATTTAAAAAGAAGAAATTGATAAGTAATATCACAAAGATTTCATATATAATGAAAAACCAATTCCCATTCCATTTATCATTAAATGATACACATATTTTCTTACTTTCCTTATAAATTTCGCACCTTCAAAATACGGTCTCCAACAATGATAATTTCCATACACTTGTTTACAAATAGTCCTCCATATTAAAAAAAAAAATCGTGTTTGGATCAGAGGAATTACTAATCAAAATTTCTAGACCTAGACCAGTAAGGCCCGAACGAATGCTATCTTGCTCCAGCTCAATCAAGATCAACTAAAATCACGACCGAGATTCGACCCGTGGAAAAGTCAATGAAATCAGGCGCGGTCACAGTCAATTTCTACAAAAAATGCCGATTTTTTTAAACATGCAATTACATTTTTTATAAAGAATACTGCATACATATTTGTGCGAGAATTTATAATATAGTTCAGACTATTATTATATGTACACAAGATATAAAATACAGAATAGAAACATTAATGATCCCTTAGACACTTAGACTATGACAATCAAATATGCGCTTATTAAAAAGAAATAATGCAGTTTAGAATAACGGATAAAACATGGTTAAAAATACCATAACTTTTGAAACTGTATGGAAAAAATGTAGAATTTTGAAAATATTTCTCTGTAGTTTATTAAATAATATTTTTAAATATTCCGTTTATAAAAGCTCATTATCACTATCATTTTTACAAAAAAAAAAAAAAAAAAAAAGAAAAGAAAAGAAAAGAAAAAGAAAAGAAAAAAAAAGCCTGCTCGACAAGTCTTGGGAACAATTAAATCCAGGTCTGGCCCGCGCCGAATAGGTGAAAAAAATTGTAAGTCCGAACCGGCATGGCTAGGCCCGAGTCTTCAGAAAGCATTAAGGCCGAGCTTAAACACGATGTAACTGTCTGATGCAGAACTCTACGCTGGACATGTTAAATTTCGGTATTGATGTTGTCAAACTAGCATCGTCTGGTACAGCACATTAAAAACAGATACCAGATACATTGAGTCAGAGATAGCCAGATACATAGGAGTTTTCTCATATTTGAAATTTTTTCATTTTGTCGGCTTAAACCGAAATTTATAATTTTTTTATATTGGACTAATTCTTTCATTGGCCTAGTCCGACCCGTTTGAAAGTTTGTTTCATTTTGCCGGCTTGGACCTCGGGCCGGATCCGTGTAGATCTCTAGTTTAGATACAAGAATTTTTTTTTTTTTTTTGAATTATTTTTTTTCGAGTAATACTTTAAACTCGTTGAAGAAGACCGGTGACATCATGCATTACAGTAGCCATGCGTTCACCTGACAATTAAGCTTATGTTAATTGAATAAGAATAAACAAAAGAGGAGTACAGGCTCGCAAAATTTATCCAGAGATATTTCGAGATAAAATTAATGGCTCCGTCTTCATTTCATTCAGAACTATAGGGGGGTATCTGTTGCTCATATAGTCAACGAAAGGCTTGGTGAAATCACGAAGGCAACAAATAAATTATCATTTATACAACATGAATTAATCCAAATTGGGTTGAACGAAAAACTGTACTTTATCTACTTAGATTCTGAACAGCTCAATAGATTTTCAGATACACAACAATTGTAAGTTTCAGAAGATTTCCAATAATAATAATAATGATAATAAAAATAACTTCCTTCCATTGAGTGACCTTAGGTAAAAAGTTTTTAGCACCACTCTTAGGCAAGTTAAGAAGGCTTGCGTGGCGTATAAGCAGAGAGACAAACAAGAACACAATAAATTGCTGCGTTGTGTGATGTCGATAGAGAAATATAAACACATTGAGACTCTATTTAAACGCACTAAAAATTAATTATACATGTGAATATGATTCTGAGATATGTAGTATAGCATACTATTCTAATGATCACTACATCATATCCATGCTTGACCTTACTTTGTTTACTAATTTTGCGCCTTCAAAACGCGGTCTCGAAACAAGAACGTTTTTTCTGTGCCCCTAACCTTCCCTAATTTAAGTGATCTCAAATAGTTCAAGCTTTCCCGAGGGCTTTAGAAATGGAAGGACCGGAGCAAAGGTTATTCAACTAGTAGAATCTTTCCTGACCTTAATTTGGAGTGCCAGGCTCTCAGAATATTAGTAGGAGGACATTTTGCAAAATAGCTCTTGTCCCGTTTTTGAAATGGAACCGGATTTCGACAACGGGGTTGTCATTTTAAGAGATAGTGCGAGAAAAATTGCTGAAATGTCATGGGTGTTGGCAATATATGTTTTGATAGATGCATACGAAAATTCATTGATATCTAATTTGATAGGCATTAAATGACATTAAATGAAGAGTAATCATTAATTATTAATAAATTTTATTTTGGATGTACAAGATTTTCCCAAAATTTATTGGTCCATAATAACTGATATGTACGATAATAAAAATGATATAATAATAATTGAAACATATATTGCAATGTTTTATGAAATGAATGGTTGTGATAAATCGACAAAACATTGTATAAAGATATAAAATATAGTTAAACTATTGTTTAAAATAGCATTGCATAAAGATATAAAAATTCTTGGCAATGTACCGAATAAAAAAAATAATAATTCAGAATGATGGCTATAACTTCAGTTCAAATTAGAGCAAGAAAAACAAAAGGTATCCGTTTAACTTCTTAGAAAGTTCTTGATAATTATATGTATTTATTTTGTTATGAAGCGTCGTCTGCATATAAAAAGTGAACACAATTTTAAAAAGTTCATAAACAATATTATATTTTTATTATCTAGATTATATATAAAGGATAAACGTGCCCGCCCGTAATGCTGACGTTCTTTTGTATGGTGGAAACACTAATAAATTAAATTTAACTTTTACTGCAATTTTTTAAACTTCTAACCATCGTTCATTTTAAATTTTTACACGAAAAAAAACGGCGAAAAAAACACACTTTACGGCGAAAAAAATATGCGTTCAAATGCAATTTGTTTGAAAACTGTATAGAAATTTACTCGTTTTTCATTAATTTAAAATAATTTTCAAGGGTGGTTATAAAAAAAAAATGTATCTCTATCGCGTGCAGATGATTACGAAAGGAAAACCCGTTTGCACGTAAATTAATATAAATAGTTCAGTAAATGTTTCCAGCTTATATTCCATAATGAAATTAGAATTTCATCAATAAATAAATAAAATAATAAAATGTAAATAAAACACAAATTTAAGACATGTAATCGAACTACCCGCTTAAACCACTGAAACGATCATAATAAAAATGGCTGATGTAAAGTCTTCGGCGAATTCTCAGTTAATTGCTTAAACTCCTTCTTTATTTAACACCAGGTACTAGGACAATACGCCAATTTTTTATACAAAGCCTAGGCCAATACTAGGCCAACTTTTTATACAAAATTAGTTTGGTATATTTAGTGAACATTCCAAAAAATATATATTAAATGCAAAACGATCTATTAGCGTTTTCAATTAAAAAAAAAAATGGCTTTCACCTGTATTCCATAACCCGGGATATGCGGGTTTATCCCATTGTATTTTTAAGTTCAATAAGCGCAAAGTCGTGTGAATATAAATTTTCATCAATTTTGTATGATTGATTAATAAAACTTAAATTAATGAAAAATAGCCAAATAAATTATAAGAAACCTCATTAATTTAGGCACAATGCGAACAATAATTTATGTAATTCATTGCTTTTTATTTTGTATGTTTATTAAAATCCCAAACATAACGTTCATGCATATTTTTGTATTGAATTATTTTAAAATATTAATTATTGATTAATAATGCAAATATTAAAAATTCATAGATATATAAACATATACTTTTTTAGTCACCATTAGAATTTACGTTGTCGAATATTCCATTTAATAAGTTTTTGTAGCGTTCTGAGCATTGGTTGTCAAGTTTTCAGGAAACATGTAAAATAATCAATTTTAAGAAACCATAGTTTAGAAGATGAAAATTTAAAATCGCTTACCTGCCCTATTGTGTTGAGTAGATTGTTACTAGTATATACTCAATTCTCGTAAATCAATGAGATATCTATATATTTCGACATGAGTATCGTATCGTCCCCCCCCCCCCCGTTACTAAATAACTGTTGCATCATTTTTTTTTTAACAAGGGCATAAACCCAGACTTCCTGGGTTGCAGAATATAAGTTAAAACCCTTTTTTTTTTAAATTGATAACACTAATAATTTTTTTTACAATTCAGATATATTTTTTGAATGTTCACTAACAAAACCAAAAATCATATTTCTTTGAAAAATAGCAAATGCGTTGAAGTAAAAATTTTAAATTTATTAAAAGCCATACTTTTGTATTGGCTCCGTGCCAGAAATTAATAGCCGAAGAAATCGCGGAAGATTACTATTTACAACCGTTATTTTGATTCTGTTCATTTCAGCCGTTTAAATGCTTAGTTCGATTACGTGTCTTAAATTTGTGTTATATTTATAATTTATTGGGTTTTTTTATTTTATTGATTGATGAACGTTTTAAATTCGTATGGAAACAAAGCCGGAAACGAATACTAAGATATTTACCGGGTGAGCCAAAATTTCGTTAAAATTTTAAAAAATTATAAAAAAGGAAGAAATTATAATAAAGGAGTATGGTTTGCAATAAAGGGCTCACAAGGTAGTCGATTTTTTTTAGAAGCAAAAAAAAAAAAAAAAAAAATAGTTAAAAAATCACTTGTAGAGGCCGCTGACGACCCGAAACACAATGAACAGGACACCAATACGCTCCATTCATTTGATCTTCCGATAACAATTGTTCAACATGACCTCCAGAACATTCTGCGACACAACTGTTGTCCTGTTCATAGAGTTTCGGGTCATCAGCGCCCTCTACATGTGATTTTTTAACGTTTTTTTTTTTTTTTTGCTTCTCAGAGAAATCCGATTACATTGTGAGCCCTTTCTTACAAACCGCGCTCCTTTATCATAATTTCTTCCTTTTTTATGAGTTTTTAAGTTTTACCGAACTTTTGGCTCACCCGGTATTTATTTTAAGTGCAAATGGATTTATCTTTCGTAATCGCCTGCACGTGATAGAGATAGATTTAAAAAAAAATTATGCTTGAAACTTATTTATTTAAAAAACAATAAAAATTGAGTAAATAGCCATACATATTTTTAAAGAGACTGCGATACAGTTTTCAAACAAATTGTATTTGAAAGTACATTTTTTATCCTACATAACAGTGTAAAATTAAAAAATGTGCGATATTTCGAAGTTAAAGAAATTGCAATAAAAGCGAAATTTACTGCTAGTTATCGTCTACTGTTGCTACCCTAAAAATGATGTCAGTGTTAAAATTAAGACGTTAGTCCATTATAATACAGATAGATTTATCGATAATCCGCAATATCACTCAGTCTTCAAATTACGTTTTTTCTCGTTGACAAAGTCTCAATTACATTTTAATTCATATTTAGTTAATTTTTAACTAGCAGCTTTACCTACCACTTTTAAAACGATAATATTTTCGTTAGTGCGTTCGGATTTTTTTTTTCTGCTTTCTTAAGTCTACTGTACTTATTTATTTACTATTACAGTAAAGCCGCCATAACGGTCACTCTCGAATAGCTGACATTTTTTCGATCTCCAATATCTATATATTTGTACATTTTTGCTCCTGAAAATCGGACACTTCGGAATAGTGGGCAAACGTCTCGCGCGAAAGTGTCCGTTATTCAGAGGTTTTACTGAATATCACTGAATATCATTATTATTATTATTATTATTTTACGACTTTAACACATTTTTAGAATACTTTGTAAGGTAAATCACATGGTAACGTTTAGAGCATTATTTAAATATAAATTTTGTCTATTATTCACGTAATTAAAAAGCAGTAAACCAACGTTTAAAATGCACAAATAATGCGTGAAAAGCAGCAGTTGCTGCTTTTCACGCATTATTTATGCATTTTAAATGTTGGTTTACTGCTTTTTAATATTCCTGCACAAAGGCTTTAATTGCTATTTTAATATATTATTCACGTATTTTAATTTGCTTATTATTTTCTAATTTTTTTATTAATATTTTATTTAAATATATATTTTTTTAATATTCGGCACATTTCGAGTTATCTTAAAATTCACAAAACATCACTATATTCACAAAATTAGCAATATTGCAATATTTTACAAATTGTCATTTATATATATATATATTTTTTAAATTGAAGTTAAAATGTTACGTTATAAGCAAATTTAAATGATTATTAAGGGTAAATTTTATTTTAATCCGTTACTTTATAAAGAACCTATAATTTAAACATAATTTTACTTTTTTTCCCCCTATTTGCTATTTATATTTTTTCTCGATAATGTTTACCTAGGCATTGAAATGTCACAAAATTCTCTTTATTTACTGAATTATGATTAGTGTCAGAAGTGTAAACTATGAAAATACTACTGCAAATGTGCTGAAATTTTTTGAGATACAAGATCTAAAAAATCCCCTATTATAAAAATAAGGTATATTTTCTATAATATGAAAGACATATAATAGACACAATAGGCACATATTTCATCTTTCACTTTTATTCTTATAATTATCATTCTCCATTTTTATTTTCAAGAAAGTATAATCCCTTTTAAGAATACCAATTATTTCTAGCTGTTCATTTGTACTCAACTTTGAAATTTTCGTTTTAAGTTGAAAGTTCATACATTTTTATTTTAACAACAATATATTTCGTAGATTTAATGTATGTTTCAAGCAGATGATAACAAAAAATGAAGTGTGTTATAAAAAGGTTGTGCTGTATCTAAAGTTGGTAAAATAATTTTTAAGTACATTTATGGGGCATTCTCACAATCTTTTAACTTTCATGTTCCTGAATAATAATTTTTTATTTAATACACTTTTTTGTGTTTTTTTTTCATATCCTTGGGAACATCCCATTGCATGATTGCACAACAATATTACCGAGATAAATAAGTTTTGGACGATGTTGGGGGTCCAAACACATGGAAAACTCATCTACCGTCTCGTGTCCCTGATGCTGATTTTGAAGTTTGGAGCTGTCTGGATAAAACTGTTTCAATAAAAATAATTCAATTTAATTTTTTTCTGAAACTGGAACTATTGTTTTATATAAATATGCAGCTAAAAATTAACCTGCACACATTTTTAGGGTTGATATTATTTTTTTAACTCTGTCTCTGGGTATTAAGATTTTTTACCATCCCTCTTCTAAAATTATACAGAAAATCACTTCAGAAGCAGCGACAGAATTTTGTTCAAGTTTTTGCTCATGCAGAAGTATGCTAGAGAAAGAATATCTAAAATTCTTTGACAGGAAATTTACTGCAGAATATAAATCATCATTTAAGTATCAATTTCAAGCACCGTGGCTTTATTGGTAGTCTTACCGTCCCCAAGGTTTATTCCTGCACTTTTCGAGGTAAATTTAAAAAAAAATTAATTTAATCTAATGTTAACATCTGTTTCGAAAAATCAATGAACATTATGGCTATCACTTAGTCTTAACATGATTTTCCTAAAAATATGTGGTAATTTTCCTTACCATTCCATCCTTACCGTCCCTTTTTTTTACAATTTCGTCGCTTTTTTTACCTTACCGTTCCTTCTTTAACACCCCTTTAAGACTATGTTATACAAAAATTCTGTATTAAAAGTACTACATTTGTATTATTTCTTATTTGAATGTCCTGTGGGTACTATGCAAATTCATTATAAGTAAAAATTTAGAAGAAAATAAAAAGTTATAAGGGTAAAATGGTAAGGAAAATTAAACTCGCAAGTTTAACCTAAACTTCAGTTAAATAAAAAAATTTTCGCTGCTGACCATTTTTTCTTTATTTTGAATCATTAAGGCATTCGTCTATAAGATTAAAATGTTATTTTAGCAAGTTTAATTTCGCCAGATTTTTTTCCCCAAAAGTCAAAAGATTGTGAGAATGTCCCTTATACTTACATTTAAAGTTCTGAATATCAGTATAGGTAAAAGACCAAATATGTATATCGGTTACGAAAAGATATATTTGACTGTAAGCGTTTCCGATTTACCGCCAATTTCACTAAACACCCCTAAATTCACAACATTTTCCAAATTATCCTACATATATTTTTTAAATGAAGTTAAAATGTTAAGTGATTATTAAGGGTAAAACTGCGCATATGGATTTTAAAAAAATGTTAGTTGAATATGTAACGCATCTTTCTTACATTATTATTATTATTTTCATATTAAAAGAACATGCTAGTAAGTCAACAAAATTAAAATGAAACAAATTTGAAATTAAGCCTCAAAATTATTAAATAATTAGTTTATAATAGTTCATATTAGTAGTTTATACGAGGGAAAGTCAGGAAGTGGGTCACAAACTAATATGAGAAGTCGGATATTAGCAGTAAATTGCTTTCAAATATGCCAATAGGTGACAGCATGATCCAACTATAAGATATTAATTTCGAATTTATGAGACAGCGGTTGTACAAATGAGCAGGATCGTTCAAATGTTGTTGACAAAGAGCGAAGTGGTCGTCCAGTTTAGATTGCGACAGACGAATCCGTGCAGAAGGTTGGAGAAATGGTTAGAGCTGACTTGCGAACAACAAAAGACAGCATAGCAAACATTTCCTCAACCTTCCTCACTGTTTCATCTTGTACAACTGCTATCTCATAAATTCGAAATTAACATCTTATAGTTGGATTATGCTGACACCTATTGGGATATTTGGAAACAATTTACGACTAATTTCCGACTTCTCATATTAGTTTGTGACCTACTTCCTGACTTTCACTGGTATTAATAGTTATATATTAGTAGTTTAGCATTAGTAGAATTTGATGCTACGCAGTTCAAATAAATAAATAATTATATTTTCTATTCAAAAATTGCTATGAATGAGAAGGACTATCTTAAAATTAACTGTATCTTTAGCCTAATGTCAGACGAACCTCTATTTGCACTTTTTTTGTTTCAACATGAAAAAGAAACACATGATAGCGAAGGTGTAGGAATGCTGTAGGAAGGAAAAAAGCGTGCAAATAGACGTTGTCAGACGAACGTCTAATTGCACGCTTTTTTCCTTCCTACAGCATGCCTACACCTTCGCAAGCAATTGCTAGCGAAGCATTTTAGCTAGTATTTAATGTTGAAACAAAAAGTGTGCAAATAGACGCTCGTCTCACATTAGCCTAAGAATTTCTTATGTCAATTAGGAAATCTGTGTTTGAACTGCTCTTTAGAAATGGGCCTAAACTTCAACTCTTAAATCGAAATTAGTAAAAGTTTTAACATGAGATTTATCTTAACTACATTTCGAAGAAATATAATACTATTAAAAATACTATAATACTAGTTTATGAAATACGGTGGAGGTTGTAATTCGTGAACTATTTAGTTGCAATGTTTTCATTACAATACCGTTCACTAATTAACTTTAATAAATTTTCATCAAATAAACGACAATAACACAGAATAGCTTAGGCGGGCTAACAATTGTACTGTTGTTCTGAAGTTAGAATCCTTTGTAAGCTGTCTATAAAACATCACGATTTACAAATGTAGTTTACAAATAGAATATCTCAAGAGAAGAAGAAATTGTTGACCCAAGAGACTAATCTACATTAATTTCATTTTCACAGTCATTTGTATCCTATTCAACACCAATTTATGACCATCCGGAATAAAATTAAAATTTTCAATTCAAGAAGACATTGTAAAAGTCCTTCCGGCCAGTGCCGGAAGGAAGAGGTAGCTTTCATATTCCTTATTTTTAAAAAGCCAACTTATATTATTCAAACACACGAAGCTCAATTAAGTGGAAACCGAATGTAGGAGATTCAATACTAATTTTTATCAATACTAAATCATTATGAATGAGAATTTTGCGAAATTAGTCAGCTTTATCAAAGCTGCTTTTATTTAAAGTCACTTATATTTGGCTGCCAAATTCGGCGATTTCTTAAAGTGCCTGCCATTTTAAGACAACATGGTAGATGAGGCTAACCAGTGAACTTGGTCGAGACCTTAGTAATTGCTGTGCACATGCTCACTCATATCGGAATCGGTTGATATATACGAGTGCTGTCGCAGGCAAAAAATCAGATTTTTCAAAATGTCACCCACTTTAGAAATTGAAACTGCTATATCTGAGCCATTTTTTAAGATAAAGACAAACAAAAAATGCTCCTGAATCCTTATATCAAGGTCAAATACTTAAGAAAGAAACCTTTTTTCAATTTCTAATTTTTTTGCACCTCACTTTAAATATAATTTTTTTTAATTTAATGGCCGCCATTTTGAAACAAGATGGTTGATGAAGCTGGCCAGTGAACTTGGTCGAGATATTGATGCATACTATCCACATGCCTTCTTCCATCGAAATAGGTGAATACGTGTGGTATCGCGCGACAAATACAAGATCGTTTCAAAGTGTTAGCCATGATAGAAATACTAAGTGCTATAATTCAACCACTTTTTAAGATATAAACAAAAGAACAAATTTTCAGAAACAAAAACTGCTCCAGAATCTATGTATCAAGGCCAAACACATAAAAAAAAAAATCTTTTTCATTTTCTAATTTTTTAATACCTCATTTTAAATTTTAAATTACATTTTTTTTTAAATGGCAACCCTTTTGAAACAAGAGGGCGAATGAAGCTGGCCAACGAACTCGGTCGAGACATTGGTATGTACTATGTACAGACCAAGTTACATTCAAATCTGTTCATAAATACACCTGTTATCGCGTGACAAAAATCAGGTCGTTTTAAAATATCAGCCACAATAGAAATTCAAAATGTTATAACTCAGCCATTTTTTAGATGTAGACGAAACAAAACCTGTTCCGGAATCTTTGTATTAAGGTCAAACACATACAAAAAAAAATCTTTTTCATTTTCCAATTTTTTGGTATCTCATTTTAAATTTAATTTTTTTTAAATCTTTTTAAATGGCCACCATTTCGAAACAAGATGGCGAATGAAGCTGGTCAACGAACTCGGTTGAGTTATTTGTATGTACTATGTACACACCAAGGTACATCCAAATCGGTTCATAAATACGTCTGTTATCACGTGGCAAAATTCAGGACGTTTCAAAATGTCAGCCACGCTAGAAATTCAAAATGCTATAACTCAGACATTTTTTAAGATATAGACAAAACAAAAACTGCTCCCGAATCTTTTTATCAAGGTCAAACACATAAGAAAAAAATATTTTTTCAATTTTCAATTTTTTGCTACTACATTTCAAATTTAAATTTTTCTTAAAATTTTAAATGGCCGCCATTTTTAAACAAGATGGCGGATGAAGCTGGCCAACGAACTCGTTCGAGACATTGGTCTGTACTATGTATAAACGAAGTTACATCCAAATCGGTTTATAAATACGCCTTTTATCGCGTGACAAAATTCAGGACGTTTCAAAATGTCAGCTTCGCTAGAAATTCAAAATGCTATAACTCAGCCATTTTTTAAGATATAGACAAAACAAAAATTGTTACGGAGTCTTTGTATAAAGGTCAAATACATAAGAAAAAAATATTTTTTCATTTTCAATTTTTTGGTACCACATTTCAAATTTTAAATTTTTAAAAAAATTTTAAATGGCCGCCATTTTGAAACAAAATGGCGGATGAAGCTGGCCAACGAACTCGGTCGAGACATTGGTATGTACTATGTACACACCGAATTACATCCAAATCGGTTCATAAATACGAGAGTTACAGTGTGACATAGGTCATATATATATATATATATATATATATATATATATATTGATATATATATATCAATTTTGAACGGAGGGTGGTTTCGGGGTCTGGGGGTCATGATCGATGAAAATATACCAAAATTTTTTGAAATCGCTTTCCTCCGAACGGCTGCAATAGGTAGCTTTTTGTAAAGAAAGCTACCTAAAAGTATTTTTAAGAAGCCTATAAATTTTGAAATTTTTTCTCAAGTAGCATATTTAAAGCTTATTGTCTTTTTATATATACGGAAGAAACCCATTTTTGCATTTTTTAATGGTGGAATCAAGGAAAATGTAAATTACGAGAAATTACAGGAGAACGCCATTTTTGCACTACAAGGGGAAACTTCCATCAGAATTTTATAAAAGGAATTTCCACCTTATTTAAGTTTAAAAATATTCTGAGTATAAAATAGGTGAAAATTTCTGTATTAAAACACTGGGGAAATTTTTCTCTCGCGGTAACTTGACCCTGTTTACAAATTTCAAAGAAGGTAAAGAAAAGGTGTAAATTGCTGGAAAACGTGAATTCCGGAAGCATAAAAGGGGAATTATACTGCATTTAAAATATACAATAATACATTTTAAAACGTAGTATGTCGGTATAGGAGAGAATTTTATTTGTTCTGATTCCGAAAATCAAATTTTGATAATTATACTATATACTAAATAATCCTATGTAAAAATTTGCTCATAGGTTAACATTTTATTTCGGGATCTCTGAAGAAAAAATCCTATTTCACTAGAGCGTCCGTTTTACGTTGAAAAGTGTGACATGTACTATAAGTGGTACATGATTTTCAATTCTTGATACTATACTAAGTCATTGCTCCAAACTGGTTATGCGTGTATCCTTTCTCTGTGAAATTTAATTTTTTTTAACTTATAAAACTATAACTGAGATAGCGGAAATGCATTACAGTACTTCGTTGGAAAAAAAAAAAAAGATTCATTTGCTACGAAAATATGACACAGGATGTCATGTTCTGTTATTTAATATGCAACATTCATATGAGAACCCATGATAGCAGCCGTAGCTTCCTTTGTTACTTGAGGAATACATGTCTTAAATTTCCTTCCTCTTTCTATTGTTAGAACGAAAAGATTCAGATTTACTCAAATACTTAAAAAAAAAATTTCAAATTTCAACTAACTTGGAGCACTAAGCCGTTTTTTTTAAAGCATGCTAATTGCATAAAAATATTTTTTAACTTTGTGAATACAAACCAATTTAAAAAGAAAGAATTTAAATAAACAAAAGGGTTGCTAATTTACGATAGGGAGTTCCAGTTCTGCACTTTTTTCGTTTATTTCAATATTTTATAAAAAAAAAATTAATAAAAATTTGTTTAAAAAAAAGAAAGAAAGAAAAAGCAATTGACAGGTATTTAAGGGTTAAAATTTAACTTTGCAAAATACCAATTACATCTAATTGAAGCATTAATTACACCAATTAAACATTTATACAAATTGTACTATTTTTTTATGGAAAACAACGGTCGTTGCTTTGGCAACCATTGATGTTGGGCTGGCATTGAATTTAGCAAAAATATTTCAAAAGCTATCAATTCACACGTGTATTTATCTATTTGTTTTAATTCTTAATTTTTAATAGAGTGTAAGAAATAAATTACTTGGATTTGATAAAGGTTATTACAATTAAGTACATTACAATTATTGAAATTTTTAACAACAAAAATAAAACATTATTAATCAAATCGTGACAAAAATTATTACTTATAAATATTATTACTATTATGGTACAACATTTATTTTAATAAGTAGAAATTACACTTAGATGTACGATAGCATATGTTCACATGATGTTGCAAAATTATTTGCACAAATCTTTAGAGGTGATAATACAACGTCAAAACAAACAGATTTTTGCCCAAGAAATAAAGGCCCCAATCTCTTATTCACTTAAAAATGCAGGTTACCTCATTCCAAGTCGAACATGGATGGAAACTTAATTCGGGAAATTTCAGATACTCCCTGTGTAACAGCAACGAAATAGCATCTTGATAATTCTATTAATAATTCTAATTAGTTGCAATGCTGTAGAAGTGCAACACTGAATAAAATTATCCTTAAAAACTCGATTTTGGAATCGAAGGATTTGCTGCAAAAAGGAGGTAGTTTCATTTTTGAGATTCTCGTATTAACGTTCAGAATAGGCATTTTTTGGTTATTATTGGTGCAAACCAATGAACAGGTAAATGCATCAATTCACAAGTAAAAAAAAAAAAAAAAAAAAAAAAAAAAGAACACTTTTGACGAAACTGTAAAATTTAAATTTTAAAAGGGTTTTTGTTTATTTTTTCAAAAGTGCCAAAATAGAGCTACTTCCTTTTTGCAGCAAACCCTTCGATTTGTTAGTAAACCAAATAACATCCACAATATAAAAACACAATCAGTGTATTATGACCAGATGATGATGTTATAAATAGTGCCTGATTAAAATTGGTGCACATGAAGCACCAACTTGCTCTAAAATTTAAGAGAAGTCCCAAAAAAACTGATGAAAATGGGTCTTCCAATATCTATTTTTATTTTTTTTTACACTTCAATTTCAATGCTTTTATCTTTTGAAAAAAGATTTTTTAAATGAAGAGAAAATCCACATTACTTCAGTTATCTGATTGTCAAAATCTAAAATGGTCGATAAGCTGTTAATCAATCGTATGGGATATGGTATCCTGATGTCCTGGTTAGAAATGGGTCTAATAACTAAGCCTACAAAAGCTATGCATGCTGAAAATATACTCTGTATTATTTTTATGCAGGAAACAAAATAAATAAATAGATAAATCTGTTTAAGGAAATGCTATTTTTCCCAAGTGAGTAGCGAGAATAAAAATCGTAGTACTGATGTGTTTCCATTTATATAGCATTCAGAAGACTTTCCCAGAATATAAACTGTACTTTCCGTAATTTGAGATATTAATTGGGCCCTGTATATAAAGGACTAATTTGTATAAATAAGTTACTCAATTTAACGTGTTCACACGTTTTCGTAACGATTTTGGAAAAAGAAATATATAAACATACATGAGAATTTTATTATTTATTATGTTCGACCTGATAGCCTTTTCGTTGAACTATCACATTATATCTTGATTCCGAAGATAAAAAAGCTTTTCTTAATATATCAAGGTTAGTTTTGTTTCACCCCTCAACCACGATCTTCCAGAGTGATCCAATGTTTTGGAAAAAAGCTTATAAAGGTCCACTTTAAATGTCCACATGCACATTAATCCATAAGGGATTGGGGAACATAGGTGGGATTTATTTAAATAGGGTAGTCTCAATTCCGGTTTCATTTCTCTTTTTTTTTTTTTTTTTTTTTTTTTTTCTAAAAATATAGCAGTATGTTTCGAGGTATAGCTGGTAGTCTTATCTTGATGGAACTTAACTCAATGAATATTGTTTGGATAAAAGTGATGTAATGTCTTTTCTGAAATCTTTTCTTAAATCATATTTAGTAAAACTTTCCTTGGTTTCACCGAACCAACATTTTAGGTCTTTTTCTCCTCTTTTGTTTTGTAGTAAATTGATTCTTTTCTATGGTAATCAGATAACTGTATCTAAGCCTCATCAATTGTAACTACATACTTCCATTTTTCACCTGTCAAATAATTTTCATGCAACAATCTTCACATTAGTCTTATGCTGAGAAACATGTTTTTGCATTAGGAGGTGAACACCATGTCTTTTCGTTTTGATTAGCTTTAAATCAGATTTATAATTTTGTTTACAGCTCCTATAGAGATGTTTAAAGATTTTGTGATAGTTCTTTCTGAGTTGGGTTACCTTTTAAAACATGAGATGGGACTTAAATATAATAAGCGGTGAACGCACCCTTGTTGAGCATAACTGTACATGTTTTACCTTTTTCCCAGTCAAATGTAAATGTAGACGTTTCTTTTTTATTATGTCACTTCTTTTAGGTGTAGAAATATTAAAACATATTTTTTCACATCTTTATTTAATAAATTTTTAATTATAGCTTTTCACATCTTTATTTAATAAACAAATAAGTCTTCAAGCAACTGTTTATTCTCCTGAGACATTTTAAATCAAAGAATATTTTTAATGATGCAGATGATAATTAAAACCAATTCCGAATTGTTGCATATAGTTTTTTTTTTCAGTTAAATTTAAATCACAGAGAAAGTTAAAATCATTATAAAAATGTGTGAACACACTCTGTAAAATAAAGAATTGTTTATAAAAATAAAATGTTTAAACTAAAATTAATTCCTATGTTTCAGCTATTAGTTTTAAATCAGTAAAATATAAAACGAATGCTATAGGATAGAATAAAATGATGAATAACGTAATTAAACTAGCAAACTTTCAAAACTTTTAGACTCATGCAACCATCTAAAACAAATACAAAGCAATTTTCCTGAAAAGGGGTTTTAAAACAAATTTAAGCAAAAACCAAAAAAAAAAAAAAAAACCAAAAAAAAAAAAAAAAAAGCACTGCAAGTCTTGGTATTCTTTCCCGGATCATCTATTAAAGATATTATTTTCAAAAATGAAATATTTTTATTTTCTCAACAAAAATCATGAAATAAAATCCACTTAATGCATACAAGCAAAGAAACGACATAATTGATTGTTATGATAAGAATAGTTGTGCTCAAGTTTCTAGAAGTTTGAGAGCTATTAGTGGCGAAGTTTTTAGTACCTTTAGGTTTATATATTTCATGTTTTACAAACTAAAAAATACAATTATTTTTGTATTTCCAAAGTTTTGTAAAATACATCGAACTGTTCTGTCATCCAGCCTAGACTGTGCGAAGAGAAAACTGCGCCCGGGGGCAAAGTTTCAATTTGGCGCTCTTCACTCCAATCCCTCCTTCGCTTTGTGACAGGTGCCACAAAAAGAGCAGAAAAAGAAATAAATTCTGCTGAAAACATATCTCATGTTTATTTTTTTCAAACTTTAAACGGTTTAACTTTAATTCAGAAACTACAAACAACTAAATAACATAAGAGAAAATTACACTTATATCACGGCAAATGGGATCTGGGTAATTGGATGTGGAAAAAAAATGTATCTGACAGTGCAGTATAACAGTTCGCAATATTTCGTACTCCAAGAATTAAACCACATGCTATTTTGAGAGTGTACGTTTCTGTCAAAAGCTCAGAAAGGAAATTCCAGACTCAGAAAAAATGAAGGTTAACAAAAGATACTAAGACAAAGACCTAAAACAAATTTTACAAAAGGAAGAAGTTCTTAGTCAGAAATTTGTTTTGGGGTGAGGAGTAAGGGACGATGCAATAACTTTGAAACGAAAAATGTACGTACTTTCATTGGGAAAAAGATTCACGATAACTAAACGTATAATTTTTTTCAAAAAAAGACAAAAAAAGGAGGTTGGTAGTATAAACTTTTCACCCTCTCAATTTCCGCCCCTTCGCCCCTCCCCCTTTCGCACGGGCCTGCATCCAAGACTAAAAAGTGTACAAAAACTTGACACTATTGAAAAATCACTTTATTATTTTTTACCCATATGATTGGGTTAAAAATAATAAAGTGACAATTAAAAAAATCTGCACATTTAAGAAAGAGGTTTTTGAACTGGTAAAATGGTTTTTATTGTAACGTATTATATAATTAAAGTTATGTAATAATACGTACAGTAAAAAAAAGAGTAACACACTAATGCTCAGTATTCACTAATCCTTTTTAAGGCCTAAAAAACTGTAAATGTGATCATTGTCGTTCTGCTTAACATTTTTATTTAATTCATCAAAACTTTTTTCCGTCGTAGCAGGTCGTTTCATTTATATAATGAATTATTTATTTGCACAAAATAATTTAACATAATGAAAATATGTAAAAATAATATGCTTTTAAAGGTCTACCTCAATATATTAAATTTGAATCAGTAAAATCAGGGTTCCCACTGTTCCATTTTTTTAATACCATTATTTCTGATGAAAGGTTTTCGTGTTATGTTTTTACAACACTTGCAATAAAAATTATGTTCCAGGTTCCATCTACAAATTTTTTAAGAAAAATCTAAAAAGTATATCTGTATATATTTCTGATTTTTAATGCATTTTCAATTCCTTGTTTCTATTGATATATGACTATATGCTTTTAAAATTTATAATTATTAAAACTTCATTTTTAATTTGCATATAACTTCATTTATAATTTCTATATTCACTATTGTAGATGATCATTTGTAATGGTTTATGATGGTTTTTAATATTTATCAATTAGAGTTCATTAATGTATCTCCAAACTTCTTTTAATTTCACTCTTCTCTGTACATATGGAGAGTCAGCACTAAAATTTTGTTAAAAAAATTCGTTATAATATTGTTTTTCATTTTTCACACCAGATGGCAGCAGTATATTTAGTTTATTAAATGTCTGCTATTTTAGTAGTTAAATCATAGCCACATGTTCTCATCATCTTAAATCTGTTTCCATCTTTGCACACTCTACATTGGTAAGTCAAATTTCTCGTATTTTAGATTTTTATCTTTTGTTGAAGTATTATGTTCTCTTCATGTTCTCTTCATTTATTTATCTTTTAATATATTATGTGTAGTATTTCAATTTTAGGGTATCTTAGATTTTTTTCATTTATTTTAGGAATGTTTGATATCTTATAAGGAGCTAAATTTTGTAATTTTCGGGGCTAATGCCGACAAAATTGGATGAAATAACATATATGTACTATGAATTAAACCAGCAAGCTCCTCTGACGATTTCGTAGGTTATTCCAATTTTTTTATTATACATTTATGGTTTCCAATGTTCATATTTTGTTCATCTTTAGAATTTTACCAACTTTTCCATACATTTGTGGTTTCATTTTAATTATATATATATATATATATATATATATATTGTAGTTGTAAAAATTTGACCAAGTAGGTGGCTTTTTAAATATAACCAATAAGATACTATTTTCTAAAATAAACTCATAAATAGCATACATAGAATTAAACTAAGGAAGTTTTCAAAATACTTAGACATCCAGAAATTCCAAAAAATACAACCCCTAAAACGAAATATTCCTCAAAAGAAGGTTAAAAAGAAATAAAAAGACAAAATAAACTGCGCATCTCGGTATTTTCCCATCTGGAATACATTTCTAAAATAAAATATTTTATCTTTTAAAGATAAATATTCAACCAAAACTTTACTGCTACATATATAGTCAAAGAAATGGCATAACTGATTGCTGCAAAGGATACATTTGAGCTAATGTTCCTGAAAATTTGAGGGTTATTAGTGCTGACATTTCTAGTATTTGAGGTTTTCATGCTTCAGATTTTATAGGCTTAAACGTACAATCTTTTATGTAATGTTTCTTAATGGTGTAAATAATTTCAAAATATTTTGCCATCGAACTTATGGCGAGGCCATATATTTGTATTAGATTTGTATTCGAAATTAATCTGTTTTCAGAATTTATTTTCCTTTCTTCTATTTAACGCTTGCATTTAAAAAATCATTTCTAAGTTATGTCTAATTTAAGTGCAATCGTTATACCCACATAAATATTCTTTTATTGTTTTTGTTAAAAGCTATCATTCAGATTAATGATTTATTTGTTATTTCTAATTTAAGCCCATTCATTCCCCCTCATATATACATTCTTCATTGATATTTTATTTGTTAAACGCCGTTTTTTACAAATCTGTTTACATAATATAAAGATCATATAGCTAATTTAAGCTTGCTGGCGTCTCGTAAATGCATTAAAATACACATAAATTTCATTTTCACTTCGGCTGGTAAGTAGATATTTGTCAGTAATTATCCTCACCGTTAGGCTCTATGGAAGCAATAATAGGTTTGCTTTATTATTTCACTTATTAATTCGTTGCCAAATCTGGTTTCTGTCCTTGGCATTTATCTAGTTCAAATTTTAATATATCTCCCAGTTTAACGGTTATTTTGTGATTGGCGTATTGGCTCAAGACAGATGTATTCTTGGCGTATTAAATTACGCAGATTGAAAGGGACTTGCTCTCTGATCTTCGTACTGAAAACAGCTTAAAAATTTGCTGAGCTAGGGAGGCCACCCCTGCTTTACATCTTATGCCCACTTCCGTAAAAATAAATACTTTTTCCATAGAAACTGTACTTCTGAATTATTACCTGATGGATTTTTCTAGGAAACGGATCATCTCATCTGGGTTTGCATTTAGTAACATCGTCTTTGTAATCAACTATTGTGTTTACTATCACGACCGGAGTATTAAATAAAAAATACTCCATAGAACTTTACAACATGTCCAAGAATTAGATGTCATAATAAATATCCGAAATTAAAAGCATAAAAAAGTTTTTCAACTGGAATGAATGCTCTTTTTAAAGGCATTCTTTTTATGTGTGAAGATATTATTAAAAATTATGCTAAAGTTTGCAAAATATCTAACTTTACTAATTGTGAGACAAAATGCATAATTAAAGAAACTTACAAATTGTCAGAATCAAAAGTTTTTCAACTGGATAAATGTTTTTGTATCTATTTTATTAAAACATAACGTAAAATAAATTATATAATAATACTAAAAATTTTTTAAACGTACTATCTCAGTAATACTGAGTATCATCGAATCCTTTTGAATACCAAAAAACTGGCGCTTTGCTTAATGTTTTTATTCATAAAAAATTTTCTTGTCGAAACATAGTAATATAAATGGTTAATTAGTGTAAATAAGGCACTCATTTGCACAAAACAACCTTAAGGCTGTTTTAAAAAAATATTTTTCCAGCTCAACAACGCGATATTCTCTGACACTTTTGCGGACTCAATTTAAACATAAAATCATGATGCTTGCAAGCATGACTAATGAAAACATTTGTAATCGAACAGATTTTTTTTTGTATTTTGAAATAAATGACTGAAATCTTGAGTTATAACCGATCGGGATGTCAGGACGGTATTTTCTTTTCTTTCCTGCACTGTCATGGCCTGAAATTCGGTTCAAAACGCCCACTTTGGTAGCTTTTTTTTTAAAAAAACCTTCTCTCTTTACCTTAAAACGGAATAAACATGTGTATCACATAGTTTCCTAATAAGAGCCCTGCCAATTTGATATGTTTCCGACCAAAAATGAATTAAAAAATACTGCTGGATTTGATAAAAGCCTTAAGGTATCTGTATGTTTTAAAACGTAAATTTCGATTATAATTTCAATTAAAAAACAACTGTTTTAGAAAAAAAGAGAGGGTAAACTTTATAATCCTGGAGCTGTTTGAAAATTTATATATCTTTAAAACTTGAAAAAAAATTGTAAGTTGTTTCTTGATTTTTTTTCAAGAGGTATTTTTTTTTTTTTTTTTTTTTTTTGTAAATTTGCATTAAAAATCGTCGTAACTCAATAATTTAATTACTATAACTTTTTAAAATTATATTTCAAACATATATGCAAAAGAAGTAGACTATTCCTATGCTGATTTACTAAAAGGTTTATGAGTTACACAGTTTTAATTTACCAATTACTAATGTTTTTCAGGAATTTTCAGCGTTGTTCGTCTTTTTCGTATTTACCATACCCACAGCTTTCAAAATATTCATGTTATTGTCATAAAAATTGTCTAGTCTTTGTATAACATTATTATATATATTATAGAATTCATAAAATGTACTTATATTTAATAATTTTAAAATTAAATAGTTTTAAGAAAATAAAAAAATTTCGATTAATTTTATACTTTTTTTTTTCTCTTAATAAAGAATTAAAAAAAAAAAAAACAGATTGCTTATTTGTATGTTTATGTCCCTTTTTTATGACATTTTAAATAATAATTTGCAATTTTAAACTTAAAATTTACAAAGATTTAAAAAAAAAATACCATTACTTTATATTCGTGTACCTATAAAATAACTACTATATCACATAGAACTTTGGTTCTATTTAAGAGCATAGTGAGTAAGATGGAAAACATTCTAACAAATTTTCACTGAAATATGTTTAAAACATTTTATGTAATTAAGTTTATCGTGCATAGAAATAAGGGAAAAATTGATTATCCAGAAAACACATTTAAATATTTCTTATCTATGAAATTAACCTATAAACCCCAATAAAGGTTTACTATTTTTTTTTTTATTAAAAGGTAAAAAAATCATACATAGAAACATTTTTTACATCTCTCCTGACCTTCCTATGCTCACTTCCGGTATTTGACTCATTACTTCCTGTATTTTAAATTCACCATAAGGGGCTATACATATATAACGTTATCAACATTTTCCTTATTTTGGACCCCTCCTCCCCCTTACGATATCATACGTTATCATTCGTCCACCCCTCCCCACCCGATGATACCGTTATCAATGTCTAAAAATTATTTTCCTTTTAGATTTTTTTTTCTTTCTTTTTATACGCTTGCAGAGATATACACATATATTATTATACATTTATTAGTCGCATACTTTACCGATTCAATAAGTCAATGGAATATCAATACATGAAATAAATTTATATCAAATAACATCTAAAAGAATTAGTTACTATTTAAAAGTATTTAATAATAGCTTATTGTTACATAATGTATTCAAAATGTCTGTCTTATTGCAGTTTCCCCCTGCCCGGTGAGGTTAAAAGCAGAACTTATCAACAAAACAGTGGACAACATTCTTTGTCTTTCTTTATTGGTAAACGCAAGTATCATTTCCTACATATTACACTCCTGATTTGTCTAAAAGCGTATTACATGCGCATATGGCGGAAGAACAGGAATGCCAAACGTTGGGGCATTCCGAATTTTGGAAGGAAATGATTTTATGAACATTTAATGGCTTTAATAACAGCTTTGTATTTTCATAAAAACATATAAAAAAAATAATAAAACAGGTAACAGACTATTTGGATGTAAAGAAGAGTTACTAAAAAAAAGGAAAGTTTGGTTGGATCAGGAATGATAACGATATAAAAAGCAAAGCCCCTCCCCCCAGAGATAGCTAATGATATTAAATGCCAGACCCCCTTTTCCCCATAAAGTGATAACGTTATACTATATATATGCACAGCCCCTAACTCGCCTGCTAGTAATAGTATGAATAAAATTTAAACTTATTTGGAATCGTAAAAGGTTGATCATTGAAATAAGACAATACTAGAAAACAGGAATTCTGCTTTTTCAGAATTTAGTGTCGCTCCCGATGAAAAGAAAAAAAATATATATAAATATAGATGTAGAAAGCATAATTCTGTTTGGAGACATAAAACACACGCTTTCATTTTATATAAAATGACGTCATTCGTATCCGCTGTAGAATTCCATATTTACGATCCAGTCTTGAACAACATCTGCAGAAAAGTATCCATATGACGTCAGTATCACAGAATAATACATGATTAAAGCAAAAAAGCGATGTCGTCATTCAAGAAACTCGACGAAAAAAGAGAATCTAATGATTTATATATTTATAAGATTAATATGGATACATGAAATTAAATATAGTTTATAACGTCTGCCTATTTTATCACAAATCATAAATTTATATTTTTTCAACATAGCACATATTTTAATCACAATTTTTTTTCCAGTTGTTATGGGAAATGGCAACGAAAAGATATAATAATGTATTTTCCAACTATTTTTGCTTTACTTTCTACAGAAATGGAGTAGTTCAGTTGCCAACGTAAAAAAAAAAAAAAAAAAAAAAAAAAAAAAAAAATCGTTAAAAACTACAAAAAAATTAATATCTCAAAAATAAATTGAGATGCAGTTTTCAAACAAATTGCATTTAAAAGTAACCCCCACCCCCCTATACGACGGTATAGAAATTGAAAATACACGATGCGTAGAAGTTTAAAATATTGCAGTATAGAATATTCCGTAGAATGATACATCTGCTTTTTTTTACGGCTGGCTTTTATAACGGAACGTTATTTTCTAGAGACGACATTTTAATAACTCGCCGGAAGAAATAGCATATCGGGGGCTAAAAAAATGTCGAAAATTTTCACCAAAACGGTCATTTTAATGAAGGCCTTAATATTATAGTGAAGATGCCTTAATATTATAGTGAAGCTACCTATATCTTTAAAAACGGCCGAATGATTGAACAGATTGCTGCAGATTTTTAACAGTGTATGGAATAAACACATAAATAAGTATAGGGTTAAAGTAAGTAGGCTTTCCAAAAACTCCAATACAAAAAGTCATTCAAAAAATATAATTTTTACAAAAACATATTCCTATAAAGAAATTTGAAAGAAATAAAAAGAAATAAGAAACTCGCGTATCTCGGTAGTTTCATCTCAGAAACATCCATTAAGGGCATTATTTTCAAAAATAAAATGTTTCTTCTTTCTTTAAAATCCGTTCCAACAAAGCCTTAATACTACATACAACCAACGAAATAACATAATTGATTGTTAGAAGAGGTATATTTGAGATAACGTTTTTGAAAGTTTGAGAGATATTTGTGTTGAGGTTTCCATTCTTTAGATTTTAAAGATTTTTAAATAACCATATTTTATATATTTCTAAATGATGTATAATATTTTAAAATGTTTCGTCATTAAACTGTACTAGGTATACATGTTCAAAATTTTGATGCTGTATTAACCCTTAAATGCCGGGTGTTGATTTTCGGCAACATACCCAATTTAGGCTCTAAAATACTATTAGAATAATATTGAAGCTATAATGCCCAATGTTGCCAATAACATACATTCTGAAAATATTATTAAATCGATTTTCAACATGTAGATGGCAACACTTGTGCTATTTAAGATTAAAGATAGATTTATTTTTTCAATTGTTGCTACTTGTTCTTTTTGTTTTGTTTGGAATCTTGCGAAATACCCTATTTTGTTCTGCAGTGAGCAAGTAAAATTTATTTCTTATTATAGTTCCTAAAATTCTTATGTGTATAATATTAAAGAATTTTATCAAGGAAAATAATTTTGTCAATTAAAGACCAGTATTGCCGATTAGTAACAAACTGTTTTTTAGTCGTAAACCATACTTAAAACAAAATAGGATTTTTAAAAGTATTTTTCCCACGATTTATTTAAAAAATGAAAGCCGAAAAACATTATCACAGTGATTTTTGAAACACCAGGCATTTAAGGGTTAAAAATCCTCAAATAAAAGAATCATAATATTTTTTTACTGGACATACGCTTTTTAAAATAATTTTCTTTTTCTGTCTGGAAGCATTACCAAAAATTGTTTCATTCAATAGTTTTAAGATAATACGTCAAATGTGTTAGGTGCATATTAATAATGAAAAACGACTTTCAAGCGGCGAAGAATCAATCAGTTTCACTCCTGTCCGGATATTATGACGTTTCGCCATCCTTGTCTGATGCACCGGAGTACATATGAAACTGCGTTTGGAGTCACTAACGGATAAATTTTGAGAAGTTGCATCAATCAGCCTTGGAAAAATGATTAGTTTTAACTGTAGGAAACACACTATTAACTTTTATTATAAATGTATAATATATAAAACGTCATTTAAATTTATTACGTTTCGTAAACCAATTCGCCCCCAAATTATTATTTTGCCCATACTTTTGTGGACACAACATAGAATGTGAAAAACATGCGAAAAAAAAAAAAAAAAAAAGAAAAAATATGTATTACTATTTCGTTGGAATTTATTTGTTTACTTATTCAACATTACTGTTTGATGCAATAAGTATGTATAAAACTGCGTTTGGAGTCACTAACGGCTAAGTTCTGTAAAAGTAGATCAACAGTTTTCTGAAAAATGTATTCATTTTCTCTATAGAAAGTACACTATTAACTTTTTTAATAACTGAATATGATGTAAAACGTTTTTTAAATTTATTATGTTTCATAAACCAATTCGCCCCAAATTATTGTTTTCCACATACTTTTGTGGACACAACATAGAATATGAAAAACATACGAAAAAAAAATTAATTACTATTTCGTTGGAAATTATTTATTGATTTATTCCACATTATTCTTTGATGCACCATGTATAAAACTGCGTTTAGAGTCACTAACGGCTAAGTTCTGTAAAGCTAAATCAACAGTTTTCTGAAAAATCTATTCGCTTTCTCTATAGAAAGTACACTATTAACTTTTTAAAGAACCGAATACGATGTAAAACGTTATTTAAATTTATTACGTTTCATAAAACAATTCGCCCCAAAATTATTGTTTTAGACATGCTTTTATGAACATTACATGGAATGTGCATAACATGCAAAATTTAAAATGTTTTAATTACCATTTCGATGGAATTTATTTATTTATTAATTTATTTTAAATACAATATCTAGAAGATACTGAATTTATAAAAAATTAAACGTGCAGAATAACGATGGGCGTATTGCTTTGAAAAAAAAAAAACAAAAAAAAAAAAACATTAAAAACTGCCGAAGAAATATTTTAAATAAATAATTTTTAATTATATAATTACCCAATTTTAATTGCTGAAACAAGATTCCATAATATAAAGCTTAAAGTTTTCCATCTATCTAAAATCAAATAGACAGATGATTAATCGAATCAAACACGTTAGACCATGATCATTGATATCGCCTCTTAAAAGATATCCCATGTAACACTTTTAATGTTTTTACACAGTCATACTGATTGGTAAATAAATAATGCGATTAGTAATTTTTCCAACTGAGTGAATATGTATCCAGGCCGGGATTTGAGCCCAGAACCTTTGACTTTATTTGCCAATGATCTTCCAATTGAGCTATCTGGACGTCATTCCAACTAGCGCAATTTACTCAGACAAGCATTTGCTAATAACATCTGGTATGTTATTTGATCTGGTATGCTTTTTGAAACAGATCAACGGAATAAACGGAAGATAAAGGAACTCCAATAAATGATGGATACGTAATTATCCTTTTATTACTTTAACACAGCCATATTTATTAATGGGTCTCAGTACTCTTAAAATTGCAAAATGAATAAAAAGACCATTTTCAACATTTAATACCTTAAAATATATGGGATTTTAAAACACAATTTTTATTGTGATGAAAGAAAACTTATGCGCAAGATTGAAAAAAAAAATGCAAATAGAATGAAAATTTTGGTGCCTTCAGATTATAGTATTTACCCTGAACCTAAATAAATTTCTATTTAAAGCAAAAGAAAAATTACGTTCAGTTTATACAGACTAACATAAAACATATGTTTTGAAAATTTCATTGAAAAACATTCAGAAGTTTTTGAGATATCCTGCGTGTTAATCCCAAAAACGTCATTTGGAGAAAAATAACTTCAAAGTTCCTGAAACGCCGCTTCAGCTATTGAGCGGGTGTAATTCTAAAAGCCATAACTTCTGTTCTAATGGGAATTTCACGGAAACAATTATATCAAAATGTTTAGGAAAGATAAGAGTTTGATATCTTAAAAAAAAAAAAAATAAAATAAAATTTCGAATATTTTGAATCTTTAAGAGTCCTGAAACCCCTTCCAGGTAGGTCAATTCGAAGAGCATTGGCAATTAAAGCCAAAAGTTCTGCGTCCTAGTTCCGTTCTGGACACATTATCACTCAGAAAAATCACTATTCGTATTGTCCCATATAAGTATGTTAACATTTTAAAAATTCGTAAAAAAAATAACAAATTGTGACCTCGGAGGGTATATTGTACTCTAAAATTCGACAAAGTGATGGATTTTTTGTGGCAAAAGAAACAAAAGTTCAAAATTTCTTTGAATTATTTTTTGCTGCAAAATTTTCGACCATTTTCCAAGTCTTATGGTGCAAACCAAATTCAAATATGACATTTTGTTAAATTTTTATGAGTTTCTGTAATGTGTACGGACTTATGGAACTCTTTAAATTATGTGTTTTTCTTTTGCCACGAAAATTCCCGCATTTTGGGAAGTAGTGCGGTGTAAACCGCACTTTGATTCATAAATTTGTTAAATTTCTATGAACTTTTGAAATCTGAACTTACTTTTGGGGTCTCCGTGATTTTTTTTTTCTTTTCCACGACAAAATTTCACTTTTTGACAAGTTTTGTTGTGTAATCCGCGCTGAAATAGAATTAATTTGTTAAACTTGTATGAATATTTGAAATGGGAACTTACTTTGTGGTCCTCCCTGAACAACCTTTCTTTTTTTTTTTTTTTTTTTTTTTTTTTTTTTTTTTGCTACGAAAAATTCCACTTTTTGACAACTCGTGTGGTATAAACCACACGACGATAGAATACATATTTTATTAAATTTGTATGGCTTTTGAATCTCTGTAAACTATTTTTTCCTCTATTCACGAAAAATTGCATTTTTTGATAGGTCGTGTATGTCCGATACAACAATTTGTTAACTTCTATGAACTTTTGAAGTCTGAGGTGACCTTTTGAATATCCGTAAACTTTTTTTTATTGCCACGCAAAGTCTGACTCTTTGCCAAATCTGAGTATGCAAACCACCCTCTAATACGACAATTTTTTAAATGCATTTTAAAAATATAAACGGACTTATGGGGTGCATGAAGTAGATGTGCAAGTTTTATACTGATGTGTAGGGGAGATAGGGGCACATGTGAACAGTTCACATGAATATAGCTTTTTCTCATAAGTTCTGTTTGCTATATTGAATGGTTTTTGTTTAATTTCTATAAACAAAAACCATTCAATATAGCAAACAGAACTTTTTTTTAACACGTGGTAATTTTTTTAAAATCACCTTTATGGCTCTTCGTACTTTATGTAATAGTTTTATAAATAAAAAAAATTATTCACATGTGCCTTATCGGAGGGGTAGTTGTGAACACACGTGGGGCACACGTGAATAGAAGGGAAAAAACCCTTTGAGATGTTTTTATTCTGTTATTTATATGTCATCATAATCATTAGTTATATTATCTGTCAAATTCATTATAAAGAAAAAATATATAAATATTTCTCTCGTTTCTGGATGATATGTTTAAGCAAAAGATTATAAAATGAAAATAACTAGATTTGGAGGAAGGGGGGAGGGGGAGGTTTAGATGATTGATTAAATATTGTTGCATTAAAATAAAAACTAAAGAAGTAAATTTGAAATAAAAATTAAAGCTTGTAAATTTTGCTTAAGGGATTTTGTTTGGGGGAGATAGAGAGGGGGCATTTAGATAATATTTATCGGAAATCTGCCGAAATACGAAAGATCCTCCCGCCCGTATTTTCCCTTATTTACTTCTAAATTAATGATAAAGAAGGGTTTTTAATGATTTTTTTAAAGACATCTCGATTCTAAGCTCCCCCCCCCCCCCTTCAAATTTAACTTCTTTTGCTTTTAAAAGAGGGATTGGGAGGGAGTGCTTACGATGGGAATTTTACGATACTTATCAGTTTAAAAATTTTACTTTCTTAAAGTGTTACTGATATCTATATCCATTCAAAGCATCATATACATAGCTGTTTTAGAGGTGGAAATAAGCCATCTCTGCAAGTTTGGAACAAATGAAATATAAAAATTTGCAAAATTGTTTAACGTAATACTTTTTGTTTTAACAATGCATAAAAAATATTGTTGTAAAGCATTTAGTAAAATAATATATAACACTTATTGCATTTTAGAATACAATAAATTAATTTTTATCTACAATTGAATGTAAACGAACTTATTACTCTTTTTATGTACTTGCTGACAGATGTGTTTATTTAAGTTTCAATACAAAGTCAACTTTGTATGACGGAAACGTCTTCTATTTCAGGAAAATTATAGATATTGGAACTGACATTATTCCTCATGAATTGAACTGAAAGAAACATAATCGCAGAATGATTATTGGGGTATTTATAAACTGTTCATATCTGCCCAACTACTCTGTTCAGAAGTGCCTCACATGGTTGCTAGAGTTAAATTGATAAATCATTCACATTTATCAATTTTAGAAGAAAAAAAACTTTATCAAAAACATTTATTAGTATTCATAGTATATGTTAAAACATTAAAATTCAAATAAATGAATAAATAAATACAGTTATTCGCTTATCAAGTTGAAACTGATATTTTACTTTTGAGATTTATAAGCAGCTTTTTAGTTACTGAGGAAAAAGAAAATGTCAAAGAACTTCAAAATTTTTTTACCATATGTCTACAGGTGCTGCCGTCTTTCGTAATTGTTTTCAAATGAAAAAACACATCATAACTAGTGAAAAATTGCGACGTTCACATTGCCACATGTTCACATGAACCCAAGTCTCCCTTACATCTATTTATTAGGAGTTTTGCTGGAGGACAGCGAAGATCACATGTGAATTATTTTCGTTTGTGAAAGATTAATTCTGTAGCCTTCGACATAAATTACAGTTATGATGTACCTATCATATGTCTCCAAATAATATATTTAAATAGTTTCAACATGTGTAAGCAAATATTTTGTGCTCATACAAACCTGTCTTTGTATAGGGAAAAACAATAGCATGAAACATGTTTAGCATATCCTCAGTAACGAAATTTCATTTAAAATTTCTAAATCAAAAAATTCTTAGAAAGCGTAAAATTTCATTTGAAGAAAATATATTTCATTCGCGTGAAAACCAGATTCTTGAAATAGTACCTTATTCAGTTGGGTGGAGCAAAACATTGGGCGAGGTAGTTTTTCAAGCTTGGGGTTTCTTTTTATGATGTTCTAAACTTAAAAGATCTAGACGTAATAAAAATGAAATGTCCAATTTTAATACTTGTTTAATCAAAACATCACAAGGTCAGGGTTTTCCTTCTTTTGTATTTTATTAAAATAGTATTGAAATAACTGAGAGCACTTTCGTTATTAAAAATATTTTACACAAGGATATTCATTTGGGTTAATTCCAGAAATAAACATTCTCAATTCAAATAGAAATTACGACTATAGATTTTTAGTGCACTTGATTAACGCATATTTTAATTCATTAATAAATATTAAAAATGATGCTTTCCATATTTATTATACTAATTTACCAAAATAATGACATAAAGTATTTGATAGCATTGTTTTATTTTGGTCATTTTGATGTATTCCGTAATAGGGTACTGAATATCTGTAACATAGACAAATGCTTAGTTCTTAAAATATCCTTCTATATATAAAAAAAAGTTTTGATTTGGAAATGGACCAATGAAAATCTGCGTAGATATTCCCGGCAGATCGGCATCCAATTTGAATGCTTAAGCATGGCCTTTCTTTGTTAATATTAAAAAAACTGTTGCATACAAAAATATGAAAATCGATATTATTATAAAGAAATGTTTGATAAACACGCTGATGCAGACAGTTTTCAAATCGAAGAATTATTTTAAGAGATATTTAATGCCAAAGTTGGACAAAATCGTTCCATTAAGAAAATTTTATAGGAGCAAAAACTGTACATGGGAATTTAATCATTTTTAGATCATTTTATGCGTCAGAATTTCCCGGTGTGCAGATTGTATTTAGTTTTTTAATTTGACTCATTTTTTTGAGGTTTTATTTCTATTTTAAATTCAAATTTTCAGCATTTTCAGAGATATTTTTTAGATATTTTAGAAAATTGCATTAATTTAAACTGTTGCCAACTGTATAAACAGCGCAAACAATAATGTTTGCTTCAAATTAAAAATTTATTTTACACGTGACTATTATAAACAGAAAATATAAAAAGCAGGAGCTCATTGAAAATTACGTCATAAAAACTATAATTACACGTGAATTTTAAAAGAGAAAGAATATTGTAAAATAATAAATTCATTAACATGCATTAGAAGTCTTAAATAGGAGAATTTACGTCACATTTACGTCACATTACACTTATTACGTAAAATGAACAAAAAATAATATTGCGAAACAGTTTAAATTTAAAAATTGCGCGAGACATTTATTTGATATTTTAAGATGATCATAATATTTCATTTCTAACAAAAATATTTTTACGTGAATATTAAAAAGAGAAAAAAATGTTTGGTAAAAATTACGTCAGATTATAAATGTCAGATTCAAATTATAATTCAATCTTCCGAAATCTTTTTAAAGCCGATCAAATTAGCGTGCTGTTAGAGTCTGCGGTGTCTGAACGGGGGTTGACGAGCGTAGCTCGTAGGGGGCAGAGCCCCCTAGTCTTTTGAAAAATAATTTCCCATATAAAATAACCTCACATATATTTAATACAGACTCGAGATAAATACCAAGCTAAATAGTTTCGATAAAGATACCTCGATAGTTCACTAAAATATTAATAATTTTTTCTTAGTAGAACAATGTAAAAATAAAAATCTATTAATTGCCAGAACATGCTATGCATTTGTACGTTTTTTTTTTTTTTTTTTCAAATAAAAGCTTATCAATCAATGTGTAAGAAATGTAGCAAATATGTACCTTTATATATCATTGACACACGAATAACATTGACACACATGCTGTATCACTGTTAAAAATATTTAAATTATTATTTTTACTAATTTTTTAAAATGCAGTTTTGTTGTTTCACTATAAAAACTGTATAAATACGTTAATTGCATTGTCAAAGTACAGAAAAATTTTACAGTGTAAAAATAAAATAAATCATACACCCTTAGGGAAAAGTACAATTCGACTAGACATTTAGCATTGTTACCTGACAAAGACATTCTTAAATTGCTATTAGTTACTTTAATTACGCAAAATACCTTTTAATGGAAGAAAAAAATCTGTAAAAATACGGAAATTGCACTAATGAAAATGACAATTCGACTAGATATTTTAGCACTATTATCTAAAAAGAACGGTCTTAAATTCATATTACATACTTTTATTAAACTTTCACAAAATCACTTTCAATAAAAATTCTGTCAGAATGCAGAAATTGTAATTGTACTGTCAAACTACGAAAAAAGTTATGAATAAAATTAAACATACAGTCTTAGTGAAAATGACAATTCAACTAGAAATTTAGCACTGTTATTGCCAATGATACTCTAAATTCATATTAGTTACTTTTATGACACATTCAATGGAAAAAAAAAAGCGTAAATATACGAAAATGATACTGTTAAAGTAGGCGAAAAGGTTTCCAGTGTAAAAATAAAGTAAACCATCCTACTCTTAGTGAAAATGTGAATTCGACTAGACATTTAGCACTGTTACCTGCCAAGGATATTCTTAAATTCATATTATATATACTCTGATGACGCTTTCAGAAAATTACTTTCAATTGAAAACAAATTTTCTGTAAAAAGGTGAAAATTGTTCTAGCAAAATACGGAACAAGTTTTACTGTGTAACTATAAAAATAACTCTTACACCCTTAATGAAAATGAAAGTTTAACCAGTCACCATTTTAACCCTTTTAACACTGTTATTTGTCAACGATATTCTCAAATTTATTTTCAACTGTTTTGAGATAGTCACAAAATCCCTTTGATAGTAAAAAAACTAATTAAAATTGCGGAATTTATACTGAGAAATAACAAATTCTCTTTTCTTACAGTATAGGAAAAAATTGTAAACTCATTGAAATGCAATTCATTAATAAAAAGTTGTTTAATTTGGAAATACTTTTGCTAAGTTAAAAAGAACGTGAGTGTTATTTAAAATAAAATCAAATAACAATAACTTATAGGGAGATAATAATTTTACTCTATACTTTTGTATATGATAATAATCATTAAAACGACGCAACCATTATCAACGAATAACACTTTTCAGAAATTTGTAAAAAGCATCTATAAAAAAAGTACATATGTAAATTTGCTTATATCTGAAGATACCAAGAAATGTAGCTTAACAGTCTTAGATCAGATTTCTCTCGTATTTCGGTTAAGGCATGTTTATACATAAAAACAAGAATAAAAAAAACTGCCTTATTTTGAGAATTTTTTTTCTGCTCTATAGTGGTAAGATTATCTAAGGCTTTTTATTAAAAATATTTTCATACTGAGCACTCTTTACTTAATGCATTGTTTCCATAATTACATACATCTTTCCTCACTTACATGCCCGATAGGGTATGCCCATGTAAGGATACTAAGTTTGTAGATCATAGGCGTTTATATGCTTGCATATATTCCTTTTACATACTTAAATCCTTCTTTTTACCCGACTGCCAAGAAGGGTTATGTGTTTGGCGCGTATCTGGGTAGGTGGGCTTGTGGATTTTTTTTTATACCCGCGAAACATACCAACGGCTGGATGGATTTTAATGAATGAGGTCTCTATCGATTCGTCTTAACCGTCCGATGGTTATAGGCTAAGATTTGCTTTTATAAATTCAAAATGCACTGTAAAAAAATAGGACCAGATTTCCTGTAGGAATCGGAAAAATAGTTGCCCTTATCGTACCGGAAAAATTTCCGACCCAGCTCGGAATAAAATCAGTAAAATCGGAATAAAATCCGTACAATTGGAATAAAATCCGTAAAGTACCGTTTTAATGAATGTTTCCTTTTTTTTACGGATTTTATTCCGAGATGGGTAGGAAAATTTTCCGGTACGATAAGGGCAACTATTTTTCCGATTCCTACAGGAATACTGCTCGGATTTTTTTACAGTGTGGCGGTAGAGAAGAAAAAAAATGAGTTCGCTTTTTACACAGTCGGGTTTTTTGATTTTTTAAATTTAATTTGTAATTTGTATACTTACGTATATCTTATAATATATACGAGGGACCACTGATAAGTAATGCACCATCCCGATTAAATCAATCAAAAACAGAGATAATTGAAATTTGCAAAAAACAAATGAAAGGACACTTCTTTAGCTACAAATAGTAATTGCCTTTATTTTTCAATATAGTCGCTATTTACAGACCAACAAGTGATACGTTTTTTCATGCCTTTATTCGAGTAAGTAACTGTTCTGACTTTGATAGAAGACTTCACTGCTTTCTGTACTTCTGCTGGGAAGAAGTGAAATCCCAAATCGGGTAAGTACGGCGGGTAAAGAATGTGCTGCAACGAAAAACTCTATAAGAACTCTTTGCTTTACACACGTTGAAATCGCATCTGCACTATCATCCGTGCTCACATGTACTAATTAGAAAACAGGCACGTGATTTTCAAGTCTAATTGCAGAGTTGTAATGGCTGACGTTACTTATCTTTTGGCGCCTAGCGGGAATTTCTAGCTAGTTAAGGTATTGCTTTATCCACGAAAGTGCATTACTTATCAGCCACCCTCGTGCATGCATCCAATAAATTTTAACACATGCAATAGATATATGTGCATTTTTTTCTCGAAAAATGAAAGCAATAGCAATGGTAGAGAAATCTATCGTAATACTTATTCAACTAAAATTTATTGAATGTGTTCTGTTGGTGCAAAAGTTAGTAGAATTAAATTTTTATTTGAGTTGAAAAATATACAATAGATATAATCAGTAATAGATTCTCCTCTATAATACGAGAAAAAAAAAACACTTTTATTAAAAGTGGTCAAATTTTTTTGAAGAAATTGAAAAAAAACTTTTTGTGTTTAAAGCTAGAGACAAAAAACAACGACCTAAGGGTACAAAAAGAAAGAAAAAAATCTCCTTTGTAACTTTTTCTGAAAAAGTAAAACTTTTATTTTGCACTTAAAATTGCAAATATTTTCGCTGTATATTTCAATATGCTTTAAACAAAATTTATGTTTGATATATAGCAAGAGACTTCCATTATCGATTAGAGTAAAATAGATCTAGTCGTTGCTTTGAAATTTTGGAATAAAGACTCTAACAACTATTGAAATATAGTTCGCTCAAACTTTGAATTTGAGAAGACTCTTGTAACAAAGAGACGTATTTGGTTATCTACGACATTAGTTTATTAAACTAAGTATGATTAATGGAAGATGAAACATTGTTTAGATTACTTTCCCATTAACAAAAGTGTTCATTTTAAAGATGCATACAGTGTTTGCTGCAACGACGCAACGTTAAAATTTAAATATAATACATGAAACAGAAAAGTTAGATAAATGTTTAGTTGATCTTTACCAAGATAGTACATATGATGCAAAGTTTCTTAATTATTTGATATTTTATAAACGATGCAGTATGTTAAACGTCTATTCTATACTATATCTATGGGAAATAAAGGCCTTAGACTTTGAAAAATCTTTTATACAGATTTGTTAGACTCAACGTTTTTTCGTATCTTCTTTAGCTTAATTTGGGAGTGTAATAGTTTGTAGCAATTTAAAACTAACAAGAGGCGTATATTATGAAATAAAAATCAAAGTTCCAAGATAAACGGCTACACATAAAATGTAATTTATCTTTAAAATGGGTTCCGAATAATAGGTGAAGAAGTACATTTTTTGTATGGAGTTTCATTCGACTCTCATCCTTTTCTCATCATACGTCCTTTAATTCTAAAATGAAATGTTGAAGCTCATTTAGAGACAGCTTTATGCAGACTATTTTTTTCCCCGATACACATAACTACAACTCACATTCAATTTACTTTTGATATAGCATGCAAGTCATTGTTATGAATGAAAACTGTATTCCTGTTTTGCTTACAGATAGAACTACATTAACACACAGTTGTTTCTTTTCGCATTTATTTTTTAAAAATGAAAAAGGTTTTCCTTAGTTCATATTTACTGTAAAAGCTGAAAGCAACATACAAAGTAACTGACTTGTCAGTTCATATATAACTAGTCGGATGTGGCAATCCCAAAACTTTCTTCTATCTCATACATGCTAATACTCATACATGCTAATAGCAGCACCACCGGTTAGGTGATTTACACCAAAATCTAATTATAAACAACTTTTGAAAACTTTTAACTGAATCGTATGTCTGATGAAAATCCGTGCATTAGTTTTTTAGATAGAGCTAATGCGGAAATTGTAAAAAATTCTGAATAGCAGCTTTACCTGTTGGGCGATTTACACCAAAAACTAATTAAGACCAATTTATACCAGGAAGTAACTGAATCTGAAGCTAGAAGAAAATTTATGCATTAGTTTTTGCGATACGCTATTGCGGGAATCGTGAAAAATGCATGGATGTATTTTTTAATAATACATCCGTGGAAAAATGCAGCACAGCAGCGCCATCTGTTGGGCACTGTTGTGCTGCATTTTTCAAAAACTAATTGGGACCAATTTATACCAGGAAGTAACTGAATCTGAAATTTGATGAAAATTCGTGCATTTTTTCTTGAGTTAGAGCTATTGCGATAATCATGAATAATGCAGCATAGCAGAGCCCACCCGTTTGGAGATTTTCGCGAAAAAGTATTCAGCACCAAACTATATCCTGGACTAACTGAGTCTGAAGTTTTATGAAAATCCGTGCAGTAGCTCTTGAGATATAGCTATTGCAGAAATCGTGAAAAATTCTGCATAGCAGCGCCACCTGTTCGGTGATTTTCACCAAAACCTAATCAGGACCAGTTTATATCAAGGCCTGAATCTAAAGTTTTGTGAAACTCTGTGCATTAGTTCTTGAGATAGAGCACCCACAAAATTTTTGTCACATACGGACTCACAGAGTGATAGACAGAATGACAGAGTGACAGAGAGACTCACAGACAGATTTTCTAAAAACCACCAAATCGTGTTCAGGACATTCTAAAACGTATAAATCCGTCAAAAACTTAAAGTCGAAAATTTTCACGAATCCTTTCTTCTTGTAAAGATAGAAGAAAGTAAAAATGTAGATGAAAGTTGTCGAATCCTCGGCTCGCGGGCTGCATGCGTCCCAGTAATGTGTAAATGCAGACAGTAATATAATGGATGCGGAAAATGCGTTCAAAAATTCATATAGTATTGATTTTTTTTCTTCTTTTTTTATGATTAGTAACTTCTTATGGGAATGGGACACAAACTACTGAACAAAAAGTAAATGTTGCGCCACATAATGCTAAAAATGTAATACGATTAATTAGGAGTGTCAGGTCATTATGATAATGATTTTCATGAATATCCAATTCTATAACGCCACTCAAATTGTATTCGCCATTCACTTGATTGGACTTTTGCAGCGTTCAGGTCCAATGAGGCGAATGCTGAACACAAATTGAGCATTTGACCGAAGTTTTCGCACATAACCTACAATTCAGCTAAATGGTGAACGAACATAAATTCAGTAACTAATTGAGCAGCATTTGAGAAGTGAAACCGAATAAACTCTTCTTTTATATAATACATTCAACATTCACCTTTATTATTTTTTACCTTCTACTTAAAGAATCATTGCAAATGTTTAGCATATCTAATTTGAATAAAAATAATAGAATGTGGCTAATCATATTGTGTTATATACACTATATAGCCATTAATCACCGGACATTTTCAATTTTAGACATTTTGTCGAATATTTAAAAATATTACTTGTAGGATTCTTCAGGGTTATAAATAATATGTTTGACCTCATATTTATCAACGTCGATTTGATCAGGAGGAAAATTATAGGGCGACAAAAAATCAACGAAAAATAATAATATTTGGGATCACCCTGTAAATTAAAATGCACGAAATGATATGTGACTCCAGAATACAAATTTGTGGATATTGTACAACATGTTTATTGATTTGTGTAAGAATAGCACGTATATTCATGGAGATATAGCGATTTTTGTTTTAAAGTTAAAATTATTCTTGCTTCTTTTTAGCTTGTAACATGTAGGGTTTTCAACCAAATTTAACGTCAGTTTTAGGAAAATTAGCACAGTGTAGTAAAAACAATGTAGTGCAATTAGAATATAGATATATTAAATATTTCATGAAATATGAGCAGTTGTATGAAATAATTTTTATTTGCGCATGCGCGAATGATAACAAAGATTTTTTTTTTACATAATTTAATAGTCTACGGAGAAACTCATTAAAAAAAAATCAGTCAAATATCGTGAAAATTCAGAAAGATATCAGCGATATAGTGAGCTGATCTTTAGTTGCTCTCTAAAAGCAGCTGAAAGATAAGGGATTTTGCACAAATTGTCAATTTTAATTTTAATTTTTTTTAATTTTCATTTTTTATTGATGCTTTAGTTCTTCTTGGATAACCACTGGAACGAGTCTATACCATGATAAAAAGAAGATCAAAATTCAAGCATTTGTTCCAAGTACACTCATTGATATTCATTAAATACTAACTTTTTTCAGGAAGTCAGTTAATAAAAAATGACAATTTGTGGTAAACCCCTTATCATTCAGCTTCTTTTAGAAAGCAACTAAAAATCCGCTCACTTTATCGACGATATCTTTCTGAATTTTCACGATATTTGACTGGATTTTTTTTAATGAGTTGCTCCATAGAGTTCACTTTTAAATTATGTAAAAAAATATTGTTATCATTTGCGCATGCGGAGATAAAAATTATTTCATACAAATTCTCATGCTATTTCAACTACATTTTGCCAATTTTTCAGAAATTGACGTTAAATTTCGTTGAAAACCCTGCACTACATAAGCTAAAAACATGCTAGAATTTTTTTAACTTTTAAAGAATACCTCTATATCTCCATGAATATACGTGCTATTCTTACACAAATAAGTAAACATGTTGTACAGTATTCACATATTTGTATTATGCAGGGCTAGATCATTTTGTGCATTTTAATGTACAGGGTGATGCCAAATAATATTATTTTTCTTTTATTTTTTGTTGGCCCCCTAACTGTCCTCCTTATCAAATCGACGTTGATAAATATGAGGCCAAACACAGTGTTGCAGACTAGGGACTTTTTAAATTCAGATTATTTGACTGTCATCACTTTATTAAAATAGTATAATTCGCCTTAATTTTCAGAATATTTAATCATTTTTTAAACAAGCCGAATACTTCTATTTAAAAAAAGCGGTGATAATCAGCAATCTGGGGACAAAAAGTCTCCAATCTGGCAACACTGGCCAAACATATCCTTTATAATCCTGAAGTTCCAGAAGAATCCGACAAGTATATTTTTAAATATTCGACAAAATGTCTGAAATTGAAAGTGTCCGGTGATTAATGGCTATATAAGTGTATATATATAGACTGCTTTCTAAAAACAACGAAAAGCATTTTTATATTAAAAATATCAATAGTGTATTCAAATAAAGTTTTAAAATTTATTAACAGTGAAGCTTTCGTATTAGCAAGTGGGTTAACTACGTAGTTCGATTATATGTCTGCAAAATTTGTGTTTTATTTATTTTATTTTATTTATTTATTTAGGAAGTTTTGATTTCGTATGTGATATTAGTCGGTAAAAAGTGCAGAACTATTTGTACTATTTTATGTGCAAAATTGAAAGTGTGCGAAGTTTAAAAGTAAAAAAAAAAAAAAAAAAAAAAAAAAAAAAAAAAAATGCAGTAAATGTGAAATTTATTGGTCAGGTGTTGCCGCCGTCAATATGAGTTCAGCGTTACTCATGAACATGTTTCTACTTTATAATATAGGTATGGAAGATGATATGTAGGCATGCTGAAATAAAACTGTATCAATTGCTTCTTACCAGCGTATAACAAGTTGAAAAGAAACTTTGTTTCCACATCATACCCCACCCTTTCTAAGAAAGTTTTGAAATTATGTTCCTGATCCATTTTATTTCAGCCATTAATTACTTTAAATTTTAAAACCACAATGGTTTTCTATGTATGGAAAATACGACAACCATTAGCTAATATGTTATAGAATCGTGTAATTTGCACTCCACATACTTTTGAGATTCTGTTATATTTTGATTGAACGCATGATCGATTATATTCTGGCGTTATTACGCAACAGTGAACAAACGAGTCCTTCAAAATATTAAACAGTAATTTTATTGAATGACTCCTACTAACGGTCACCGTTAGAGTGCAAGTGACCTTGATGGCTATTCGGGACGAAAAAGCAAAAAGCAAAACGAAAAATGTCCGCCTTTAATTTGGGTGTGTTTAATATTATCAGGCTTCACCTGTTACAAAATAAAAATTATTGTTTTTGTTATTAAGATTTCATTATTAAGTTCTGATGTCATGCAGATAACTGTTTTACTTATGTGAAGGTACGTTTTGTAACACCAAAGCTCGATGCAGCATCCATAATGCATGAGAATCTGATACATTTTACAAAAATAAAATGCTAAACAGAAATAGAAATAAGGGGGAATAATTAAGAAATTTTGTCACTTTCGCATGCAATCTGACTGGTTTTAGTTTACAGTAATAATTATGATTTATTAAGAGCATTTCTTTTATTCCCTATCAAAAAATAAAGAATGGGCTAAATTGATATATAAGAAATATATAGGGTGTTTTAAAAAAGTGCAGATACGGATTTTCCACATTTTTAAGAATATCTTTGACAGATAATAGTGCTAAAAGCTCAGTTAATTTGGCGCAGTCGCAAAGGATTTGAATGTTTTTTAAATTTTGACACTCTAAAAGGAATTTGCGAATTTTGCTAGAACAATTTCCGTATTTTTACACTTTTTGTTTCTTTTGCAGTCTAATAATAAAAATAAATCCTACAGCTTCAGAGTAAGTAAAAATTTAGCATTATTTGTCAAAGATATTCTGAAATCCTTTCTTTTTGACATATCACTTTCATTGGAAGAAAATTCCGTAAAAATACAGAAATTGTATTGATAATCTACGGACTGTTTTTCTACAGTGTACACAATGCATTCTTTTTATTTTCCTTTCAGTTTTAACTGACTTGAAATAGTGGCTGAAACCAGATTAAGCTTTGAGCGAAGGAAATTTATCCTAAAATATCACCGGAAGCTCGCAAACGAAGCTGAAGTGCACAGAGCAAGTATGAATGTGTATGTTTTTAACTCTTTAGTACGTTTCCCTTGCAAAATAATTCTCACATAAAGCGTATTACCAATTTTATCTGTTTAAATCTTTGGACATCGAAGCCCTATAATATATGTATTATTTAAAATACATGGATAAATATGCATTTTTATAGAATAAAAGTATTATACACATAGGTAAACTCATAATTATTTTATAATTTCGTTTTTTTTTTTTTTTTTAATATACGCATGAAGAATGCAGACAAAATGTTTTTTTTTTTAACACAACATACAATAGTTGATGACCATAGATATAGCATTCAGAGCTATCACTGCGAATATTTTTTTATATATATTTTCTCTACCGTTAATTCCAAACAAAACTAATCTACCTCGAACACAAATTCTACCAGGATAGCTGTTGTTTGGAAATAATGATAGAGAAAATAGTTAAAAAATAGTCGTCAGTATCAACCATGAAGAAGAACATTGCCTTACTTTGAATCAAATACAGTAAACTCTAAGGCGGAATAGATCGAGACCGAAAATGTTTTCCTTAGTAGACAATATTCCGCCTTAGACAAATTTTACTCTATGTCTATGGATTCGCAGAGACTTGAAAATCTTTCCGAGTTAGACAGATTTCCGTCTTACATAGAGTCCGCCTTACAGAGAGTTTACTGTAATAAAACACACCATGTTATTTTGTATATTTTTGGCCTCCTTATAAAGCTTATTGAAAAATCATTCAGTTTTTTTAAATTTTAGATTAGGTGAAATTTGCTCATAACGAAAATGATTTTTTAAAAAAATAATGGAATTTAGATTACTTATTCTGAAGCAATACTTAAAGCCTTTTAAAGTAAGGCGTATTTTTAATTACATCCAAATCATTCTTCAATCTTTAAAAGTAATGGTTTTTAATTCTCCACCCTCATACCTGTTGTTATTAAAACATTACTAAACAGGAGAACAGTTTGAATAAAAATGGGTGGAAATAATGGCTCAAAAGAACTAGATCACAATTAATAGAATCCATAAGATCCTAAACTTGAACTGTTACAATATGAACTGAAACTAATTTGTAGAAACTGCATTATAAATCATTCCTGTACTGACGGCTAGGGAAAAAAAGAACGAGAGAGCGAGTATACGCAATACATTTTATTCTCTAAGTTCTGGAAAGAAAAAGAAATAATCATTCAACTGGAAATTTATGTTAAAAAAATACTTAGAGGGCACACTTTAAATTAATAATATCATTAGAATTAGTAAAGAATAAAAAATGAGTGGCATGAGGGACAAAAAGGTGGGAAGAAAAAATGGAAAAGTTATGATCTCCATAAGCCAATCTTCATAACGAGATTGCACCAAACACTAAAATGTTCAGTACGTGCGTCTAATTTTGACATCATGTTAGCTTTTTCAGTAAATTTCATTTTAGAGTGCAAAACGGGATGTAAGTTGGTCAATTAGTTTAGGAATTCTGAAAGTTTAAAGTTTAGAACTACCAGTGTTATAAATTCATTTGTAAACGTCGCAAAGCAATTGCAAAAAAAAAAAAAAAAAAAAAAAAAACACTTCACACACAAATATGCAATGCGGGTAGTTTTTTAAGAATAACTCAAAAACTGCTTGGCAGATTGCATATTCAAAGCTTTTAGAAATATATTTATGTTTTTAAAAAAAAATCATTCGTTAAAATTCATAATTTTTTCGAAAATTAATTAAAAAATATGTATGTTTTCGAAATAAATTTTCGAAAAAATATGAATTGTAACCTACAAATGATTTAACAGAAATCGATTTATAGAAGTTTCAAATAAAATTATCCACATTGCGATATAAATACAAAAACAACGTTTAAAGCACAAAACACTTTATTTCTTGTTGCAAACTAGTTTCAATAGCCATAGCGTACCGTCATTGGTGCAAAATAGGATTGCTCAGAACGTTGACGTTGACGGGGAAGCTTTTAGAGTACCGGGGAAAACGATGTTCCATACCTCTGATGAAAACATGAAGCCAAAAAAGAGAACTTAAAAAATTTAGAGACCAAAACAAGTTTGGCTGAGGGAAAGAAAAAGTGGCAGGGACAAAAGCTGACTCAAAGAGCCGCGGTAAAAATATGAGAGGGATCAGAAAGAACAGAACTCCCGCGCCCCACTAACGTTCACCGCGAGTTAGGGCTACTGCAGCTTCACAGGCATTCGCAGAAATTAGCTTTGAGAAAAGCTCTTTGAGATGCCCAAGATTCACTGCAGACTAGAAACGTTCGTACTGAGGGTAGAAAAGGGAATGCGAGCGCACTGAACAGTACTGAACAGTGAAGCAGCGGTTAAGGGGTTACCTAGTCTATGTCAACTTCACACCCAGTCTGATAATTGCGATGTTTTTCATTATAAGAAAAGCCATTGGGATTAAATAAAGGTGTAGTTGTTTACAATTACTTAAAAAAAAGGAAAAACAAAAGATTTTACTAGCATAGTTGCTTTAAATAGTTAAGAGAAATAAAAGTTAAAATAAGTTAAGAACTTCGCGCCCGAAGGGTGGGTTATATGCCGAAAAGGAGAAAGAGGCGGAGCCTCGGGTGGGATGAAGAAATTTGGTTGGTCAGGGAAAGGCCGATGACCTTAGTTGTTTTACTGAAGTGCTCGTTTTGTTGAGCGGGGCAAAATTTTGAAAAAGACTATAAGAGCCTGAGAAAAAAAAAGGGGGGGGAGGCTCCTGGTAAAAAGCAGCCGGGAAGGATCAGAAACAAATGTCTGCTTCCTAAATAAACAAAAAGTCCCTCGTCGGGGTCATATAATTTTTTTCTTTTTTCTTTTAAGATTTAAAAAATGAGAAAGAAAAAATAGTTAGTAATGCAAATAATGCAATAAAACAAAACTTAATGAAAACAGCGATGGGTAAAATTTGGAAAAATATTAAAAATTAAACAGCACTTAGGTAAGAATTAAAGAAAAATAATGAAGAGAGCGCTTCGAGAGCCCTATTAATGCGATGAGAAAATTGGGGAGGAGGGGGGGGGGGGGGTGAGACTCATGGGTAGAACAGGTGAAGTGGCCGGTTTAGGGAGTGGTGGTGGAAGATGTAGTGGGATTTTTCCCGTTTAAATCTTTAGCTAAAATATCTGCAAGGGAGCTGGTGGGTAATTTATGAATTTTGTTGAGTAAATCATATATAATTTCAAGTTTTTCGATAATCTTATCGAGGTTTTCAATAGAGGGAATTCCAAGGGGGGATTTCCGGTCTGATTAGGTAGAGGTGGGAAATTTTCAAGATTAATGGTAGGGGGGGGGATTATTGACGGGGGGAATTTCCGTTTGAGATTCATTTTTGGTAATTTTGGAGTAGGAGCGATTAGGATTTAGGTTTTTACTGGTGAAGTTTGCCTGGCCGTTTCTAATAGTTGTAAGTCTTTTATTTTTAATGTTACGGGGTTTTAATCTGCAGCCGCCGTAGTTGGCTGTATGAGGTTCAAAATAATTTGAGCATTTAATAGTGGTATTTTCAGGGGGGCAGTCTGGGGTCCTATGGTTCCCGGCACACTTCATGCATGAGGCCTGAAAGTGGCAGTTTTCACTGCTATGATTAAACCATTGGCAATTCCAACATTGTTTTGGCCCATTCGACCTATACGTCTCAACTTTAATGTAGTAACCAAGAAAGGAATCAATTTCGAAAATATCACGATGATTTTCGGTTCGGAAAATATCAACGAGATAAAGAGAGAGGGGTCTTTTAGTTTTATAGTCCTTTAATTGGGACACCCGGTTAATTTTGAATTTTGAGACTGATTCATTTTTGACCGTTTCAACGGGGAGTTCGGGGGGAATTCCTAGAAGAAGCCCTTTCTTCGGTCTTTCATTACGTGAGACCATTGAGAAAAATTCAAGGGTATTATCCACAAGGAATTTTTGGATGGCCCGATGATCTTCTAGATTGCTCAGAAAAGAAAATTGCTGAAATATATGTAGGAGAAGCGGATTCAATGATAAAGCTTATTAGCCAATAAAATTACAGGAAATTTTGGGAAACAGCCAATGAAAAAGAAGTGAATTCAAAGATAAACTTTATTGCTAGTTTTTTCTTCATACATAAACAGATAAATAAATGAATTACTGACCCAATCTCCCCTCGTACGAGGCCTTACGGATTGCCTTTTTTAAATATAATTAATATAATCATATAATTTCCTCTTGTAATTTAACGAACACTAACGGGTTTTGAATTTTTAAAATGGTTGACGCAATCTGAGTGTTTTGATTTTTTTTTTTTTTTTTTTTTTTTGGTAGTTACTTTTTAAATCATCTCTACTGATAATTAAACAAATACAACAGAAAAATCATTTCAACAGACACATGACATATTACAAATAATGGTGTTAAATTGATCAAGAAAAGCTACTGTCAAAATTCTGAGAGTGAACTTTTAAAACCTGGTTTGTTTTCTCTCTCTTTTTTTTAAATAATATATTCGTGTAAAGGAGAAAAAAATTAGCGTGCATAAATATTAAAAAAGTTTATTATTTTGTATTTTTTCAGAAAATATAACTTATATATAATCATCATTTGTTCTACCAATTTTATTTTCAGACATTAAAAACACACTAAGATTTCATAGTTTATCATACAGCCAAGAAACAGCGTACATGTCAAAAGATTTAAAACCATATCGTCGTTTTAAATCTTTTGACATGTACGCTGTTTCTTGGCTGTATGATAAACTATGAAATCTTGGTGTGTTTTTAATGTCTGAAAATAAAATTGGTAGAACAAATGATGATTATGATTGATATGACATTATAAAAGAATAGATTATGAAACTATATAACTTATATTCGAGAAATATTTGTGAGAAATCAACCTTTCCAAAATTTTAAATTTTCCAGAAAAAAAACTGGAAAAAAACGGTTTTTCTTCGACTTCAAAATTTCCGGAAAATTTACATCGCTACGCCCAATTCTTTATCCTTCCAAATCTGTGCTTACTATTATTACACTATAAATAAAACCTGAGTTATAGTGATTTTAAAACTACTTGACCGCTGTGAATGAAACGGGAAGTGCGAAACGTTTTAGAGCGAAACTTTTCTCTTTTTTTCACTTTATACAAAAAATCCCAAAAATTGCTAACTAGGAATACAGGAAGGCTCAAAACTAAGAAAAGGACATGATTTATAAATACAGCAAATTTCAGATGCACATAACTGTAAATATTTAAAAAAATAATAATAAATGCGTTTTATGGAAAATGCACTTTTCAGAAAAAAAAGTCCATGCGCAAAAAATGATTTGTCAAAAAGTTACAGAAATATCCCTATGAAATTCGAACTGCAAGTTATTGACACTGTTGTGCAGGCAATGAACTAAACATTTAATTTCAGAATAAATACCTTTTATTTTATAGCTGCTTTCATAGAGTGACAACTATGAATTTTCAAAAAATTGGCATGTAAACAAATGCAATACGCTGTAACTCATGAAAATTTTTTAATATCTCTTACATTTTAGTTTATTGCCTTCAACAGTGCCATACAAGTTACGCGTAGACAGAAAATGCAAATATGTGCGATAGAATTTGCTGGAGAGCGTTTTGCGTATTAAGCTAAATTTCACTAAATTTCACCATAAATTCACCAATTTACTAGAACGTAATCAATGTATGGACTATTTTTTTGCTTTTCGTCGTGGTTTCTAGCCACAGTCTTCTTAAAAATAAGTTTAGACTATTATTAAATAGCTTTTCAATCAATCTTTTTTTTTTTTTTTTTTAAGTTGTTTCGCAAGTCAGATAACTTAACATTAGGAGTTCCAAACTTAAAATCTTCATAATTCTTCAACTGGACTTTCTGCTTGGTATCATATCTGGCAAAATTTTCCAGAAAAGCTACATATGATGTCAAACTCTGGTGTTTATATTGATAATTTCAGAGATTGGTACAGTTTCAGCTGAAGACGACCACAAAGCTTTTTTGTTTAGCATAAATTAAAAGAATATATGATTTTCAGTCGAATGGCTACTTCCGTTTATTTTTTAGGTTAATTTGGCAATTAAAGTGTATAGATGGTCTTTCTATACGTTTCTCTCTCTCTCTCTCTTTTTTTTTTTTTTTTTCTTAACCGATTGTATGTTCTTTTAAAGAGTTCATTTTAACACATACTTTAGTTTCTCGAGATTATTTTTATTCATTTTGTAAAATATAGTTGATTTTCTTTTTCATACATAGGCATATGCAAGTGCTCAACTGAGCCCCTAAATATGTAGTTTATACTAATTTGTAGCTTTGGCAAACCTGAGATTTTTATCCAGATATTTTAGACTTGGGAAGCAGTAGGGCTACTTTTGCTTCACAAAATTACAGTTTTTCTTTCTTTCTTGTGGTTTACTGTGCTTTTTTTCTTCAGTACTTTATTACTGTCATATTGTTTATTTATTTCCGAATCAATTTGGTTTTCACCGTTGTCGTATTATAAGAAGATTCATTTTAATACTTTAATACATTTTTTAAATTTAGAAAAACAAATAGTAATAATAATCTAATTTCTCGTTATCTCAGTAAAATTTTTAAAATTTTCTGCATTAACATTATTTGATCCTACGATACGATGGAACACTAAATACAAAATGTAAAAAAATTGAAAGGCAATACGTAATCATACATTTTCAACTATTAGGGGATTTAATTTTTGTACGAATATAAAAAGATAAACAAATGGTGAAATGTTTTTAGTAAAATTTAAGTAATTATGACGTGTACTCTCTTCTTTAACCTCTTAAGACCTGAGCTACGCAATTGTGTAGGTGATCCTAACGAAAGTCCAACTTTTCCAACTTTTGTGTGACTTACAGCCGAGCCTGCACCCACACAATCGTGCGGATCTCCCCTTGACGTAATCTGACATCGGATTTTTTTTAGCCCCCGGTATGCTATTTCTTTCTCTCACATATTAATATGTCATCTCCAATAATGTTACATTGTGTAAGCCAGCCGTAAAACAGAGCAGATGTATCATTATACGGAATAATCTCTACTGCAATTTTTTAAGCTTCTAAGTATCGTATATTTTCAATTTTTATACCATCATAGAGGGAAAAAAAACTACTTTTAAATGCAATCTGTTTGAAAACTGCATCTCCATTTATTTTTGAGATATTAATTTTTTGTAGTTTATAGCACCATTTGTTTAATTTTGGCAACTCAAGTACTCTATTTATGTAGAAAGTAAAGCGGAAAAAGGTTGAAAAGTAGCAATTATATCTTTTTTTGCCACTTTCTCATAAAAACTGAAAAAAAAGTAATTAAAATACGTGCTATTTTGAAAAAATATAAATGAATTGGTTTCTTATTGCTGCATTTGTGTATTATTCTGAGATAGTGACGTCCTACCGATAGTTTATTGTAGATGTTTATGACTGGATCGTAAATGAGAAAATCTTCAGAGGATTCGGATGACGCCGTTTTATATAAATAAAATCGCGTGTTTTCTTAAAACTGAACTACCCCGATTATCCGAGTCCCGCTTAACCGAGTTTCCGCTTTAAACGAGTTATTTTCTTCTGATGGACTGATGGCTTCTATTATTATGAAACATCCATTATAAATGAAGTGTTAGGTGAAGATGAAAGAGCAGTCGTAAAAAGTCTAAAAATTCTGCATCGTTTTCACGCCGTTTTTAAATAAAAATATAGTCATAGAAATGTCTGTCTGGAGATAATTGATGTCGATGAATTCGTATAATACCAGTATTTAAGTAAAATACATTTGGAAGAGATTTGTGTAATGTTTTTGAATTTTAAATTTGATGGATTATTTTAACGCACACACTTTCTTTAGTAATAGTATTTTTGACAACTCTTTACCACATTTGAAAACTATGTTATCCTGAAAAGCAAAACAAAGCAAAAAAAGAATGCGGTTAATCGGAATGCACAAGTGCTTCTTTTTTTAAATTACGATTTACACGATTTTTTTTTACGAACTTATGATACATTTCAGATCCATATATGTAACTTTTGATAAAATAAACTATTTAAACTGTAATTTATTTTTCATTTGCGTAAATCTTTAAAATTACTTCTATATAATGCTTCTATATAATACTTCTAAATAATGCAGAATCAAGACGATGATTACATATTCACATAGATATAAAAAGATACAGTGATCAACATCAACATTTTTATCATTTATGTTCGCTAATCATCTTACAATAATTCTAGATATACAATAAAATATGTCAGTGTTGGCCCTTTAATGTATTCCCGATAGAGTTTGTTTCAGAAATGACAATGTCAAATAGCATAATTATCAACTGAAATTATTAAATCAACTTCTCATAAAAAAACCCCTAACTAAGCCATTAGTCCTTATTTTTTAACGAAGTATAAATTGATTCTATGCATTTTGTAATATTTTAATTACATATGATTTTGCGGCGTTTCTTTTACTGTAAATGATATTGTCATATTACTCTTTACAAAAAAGGATTTCTCTCTCATTAAAAGTCTTCTACGCAAGGTACCTAAACTCTAATTTTATTCCAAAATGCGCATTTTAGATAAGTTAAAAAGTTTGAGTGCACCACCTCATTGAATCTCTCATTACAAGAACAGGGTTCATACTCATTTTTCAAAAAAAAAAATATCTTGAGAATCCCCTGATGTATTTTTAGGGATGTACAATTTTTCCAATTAACGACATTTTTAAAACCAGTATCATGTCCCTACCACCTCCTCAAAATAAAATAAAAACGAAATAATTTCGAAAATAAAGTTTATACATCACCTATATAAACAAAATGAATAGAACTTTAAAGGAAAAACATTAATTTATGTAAAACAGAGATGAAGTCTGTATCCCTTGTAGGGTTGTCCGTAAAAATTTGGTAGCTTGCTGCAAGAATTTAATATTTCTACTTCAGGATTTTATTACGTCTTTGAAAAGCATTATGCAACAAGTGCCAATATCAATTTAATTAAAAAATGTCCTTTATTGTTCTTAAGTTTCTCTTGAACTGTTATCAAACCTCACGATGTTAGAAGGCATGTCTAGTGCCTGAATGGATATCGACAGACAGGGCCTGATTAATGCACGGGCCTCCGGGGCCTCGGCCCTGGGCCCACCAATTTCAGGGGCCCACAAATCTGTGTGTATTTTCTCACAATTTAAAATTTTCCACTGTTTGCATTTTATATTTTGGTCCCTGACGTAAAAACAATGTTTTACTGTAATAAAAAACCTCCATATATAATTTTTCTGTAAAAGTCCTTTTCAATTTGAGAGTACCTGTAATTTTCAAAACTTGCCGTATCCAGAAAATCAAATTTGGGGAAAATGCCAAAAACTGCATACTGTGTCTATTGGTTTCAATATAAACGAGGATTTTACAATGTCAGAATTATAGTTTAAAATGATTACTAGACTGTTAGGGAAAACACAATTTTTATGATTTTGGATAAGGTGAGTTTTGGAAAAGACGTCCTCATTCATTCTGCAACATAAACTGTGGATCATAGATGTTTGTTAATTATACAAATGCTTATTTGAGAAAGTGGATGGTAATTCATTTACTTGATTATTCTTGTAAGTTAATTTTTTTTTTTGTAAACTTGAAACTTTGACCCAAACAACATTGTCAACTCATCAAATAAACCTACTTTTTTCTTCTGAAAGTGTCGCCAGGAATTGGGAGGTACAGGGGGCTCAACTTCAGCTTGATCGGGCTCTGTCGACAGATGTGATATCACAAAGCACGCGAACAGCAGCAATTGCCCTCAATTTCCCAGAATAGCCAAGGATTTTCCAGGTTTGGGGATTTTTTTGCATTATCACCTGAGATTCCTCTGATTTTTACAACCCCAAGTTTGTCCCCTGATTTTTCCCTGAATCCCACAATCCCCTGATGAGTGTAAACCCTGAAGCAGAATTTTGTTCATAATAAGGACTGACGAAAAACTGTCCCCAGGAAGCCACAATATTTTAAATTATAACTGAAAGCATCAACATTGAATGATTTAATGGTGATTTACTACCTGCTTGACCGTCCAGTTCTCCTGCAACGTATAGCGGATTGTATGACATTTTTTAGAAGACAACTAATTTATATTTACCAATCTCCTCCCTTTCTGAGCTAGTTGAGTCAACTCACTGTTCTCAGGTCCCATTTCAGACAGGAGCCCATGTTTTGTACATAATGTAAATATTTGTCTTATTTCTTTTGGTTTGTTTTATTTAGCAATTTAGTATTTTCATTATATTTATCAGCATATGCATTCCACTTAATGTTTTCCAGCTCAAGAAATATGTCTTGTAATTGTTTACGCATGTATAGAACATAGTACAATTCCTGTCAATGTATGTACTGATGAGTTTTGACTTTTGAGACTTTTGAGTTTCAGAGTCAAAAAACAGCGAACTGAATTATTTTCCTGTATGTTATTAACTGTTTTAAAATTTGTAAAGACTAGTCATTGTTAATGTATCTTACCATATGCAGTGGATTTGAGTTCCCCGCCCCCCCCCCCCCCCCCGGGATTGCACTTCTACTCTAAAGCAAAAGCCGGGTTCCTGGGGCGGTCATCCCTCTGTCATCTCTGTACGCTTTACTTAATGACTATAAATCAGAGAAAGTAAAAAATAAAAAACTAGAAAACAGGAATTCTGCTTTTTCAGAATTTAGTGTCGCCCCCCCCCCCCCCCCCGATGAAAAAAAAATATACGTATATATAAGTAGTACAAAACCTATTTCAGTTTTAAGACTTAAAGCACACTTTTATTTTATCTAAAATGACGTCATTCGCATCCGCTTAAGAATTCCACATTTACGATCCACTCTTAAGCATCTACAGTAAAGAATGCATAAGGATGTCACTATCGCAAAATAATACACAAATGCAGCAATGAGATGTCGTCATTAAAGAAACTCGACAAAAACAGGCTATCTAATGATTCATAGGCATTCATTTGTTTGTAACATTAATATAGACGATTTCAGTCGCGACGTCAGTCATGACGTTTTGGTTGGAAACTGACTCCAAACAAACCGTTGCTATGCTGTATTTTCTATTTTGTTTGTGTCTTGCAGCTATATCTTATATCTATATCTCACATCTAAGTGTTTTAATACTTGATATGTACTGGTAACATTTTCCACAATTTATATTTAAAAAGAAATGACGCATAGCAATCGTTTGTTTGGAGTCAGTTTCCAACCAAAACGTCATGACTGAGGTCACATTGAAAGCGTCTACAGATACTTAAAATTAAATATAATTTATAATAGCTCCATGTTTTAACGAAATTATTCGTTTGTATTTTTTCCAAAATAGCAGTTATTGTATTTATATATTATATATATTTTAATTACATTTTCTTTCGGTTGTTATGAGAAAACGGCAACAAAAAGATATAATTGCTATTTTTCAACTATTTTCCTTTTACTTTCTATATAAATGGAGTACTTGAGTTGCCAAAATTAAACAAATGGTGCTAAAAACTACAAAAAAATTAATATTTCAAAAATAAATGGAGATACAGTTTTCAAACAAATTGCATTTAAAAGTACTTTTTTCCCCAATACGACGGTATAAAAATTTAAAATGTGCGATGCTTAGAAATTAAAAAAATTGCTATAGAGCATTTAATCGCACAATGATACATCTGCTTTGTTTATTGCTGCCTTCTGTAAGCTAACGTTATTTTTTGGAGACAAAATAAGCTGGGAGAAAGAAATAGCGTACCGTCACGGGGGCTAATAAAAATGCAGATTGATAAGCTTCGTTGAGAAACACTTTTTTATATTAACTTCATAAATTAATTTATCAATTACGTTGCAGAGTTAAGGCAATTCGAAATATATTATTGCCATGTTATTGATTATACCGATTTTAATCAGTTGATAAATAATTTTAGTAGTTTTTGAAAAATCCATGATTAAATAAAAAAGTGCGAAAAAACTTATAACAGTGAGTAAATATTTTTTACTGATGGCTAGAAATTTTTGCTGCCTTCGAGAATTTTTCCAATTTGTAGAATCCTGTTCACAACCATAGACTACAACAAATACTATCAAAAGCTTCAAATCGCATTTGGTATACGAATTACAATGTGCTTCTTAAATTGCCTCTTTAGTTAATGATATACCATTATATTAAGTCATTCTTCAGAGTAATTGCACTTTTTTCCGCCTGAACTCAATATTTGACATTCAATCGACATAATTCCCATGGATTAATACGATGAGTAAATAAAGCATCTCCCTTTAGTTTCTGATACCATTTGAATAATCTGATCATTCAGCAGTGGCGAGACCATTGGGATGTGCCAGTAACGGAAACACCTTAAGGCATTTTATCCATGATGTAGTTCTCTAACACAATCAAAATACTTGCGATCTTACTAAAGAGACTAAAGAATGTAGGATTTCTTAGAAATTTCCATCACGTAAGACGTTTTTCCCTTCAACTGGAGAGACTTCATTTTATGTTACAAAAGTACTATTTTAAGAATGCAACCGGTCGCGAGTAATTGAGGCCAAGAGGCTGATCTTCAGATTGTAACCTATTATATTTCGTTAAGAAAATAACAAAGTGAGAAATTTAGATGGTGTAGGTATGTGTAAGGAGAACTATAATAAACATATCCCGATAAAATCACGAAAATTTACACGTGAAATATGACCTTCAGTAGTCGATGTGTTGCAACGATTCGTTTTTATTCAAATGAAGGAGGTGCTTTTACAGAAAACTTATCTATAAATATATGTACTTTAATAAAATAGTCTTAGAAGTAGATTGTATACTTGAGGCAGACCTTAGTTGTCAATGGAGATTATACTAGAGAGGAGTGTAAGTCCGCGACAATAAATAGTTCTGTACAGAATCTGAAAGAAATGGCATATTAAATCTCTTTTTTTCCACATTTTTAAATGAAAAATGATTGACTCATTAATCAAAATCGATTGAGCTTAACATATATTCATTTTTATGATAAATATCTAATAATAATCAAGGAAATGTATTTATTCGCAAGGAAGGATTCTGGCGAGAATTTGGCGCGATGCAAGCAAATGGCTAGTAACCTTAGACCCCCAACAGAGATCTGCGGGGTGATGGTCAATAGATAAAGCCTCCTCTTATTGTCAGAGATAGTAGATTTTTGATGTCCAATCAAAAGTTTCTTTTTTTTAACTATTAAATATAGAGAAAAATTTTCGGTGGATTCGAATTTTTCGGAAAATTTCACCCCAAGTACATACCCAATATATGGCTGAGACATTTAAAATAACAAAGAAAAATTTCTTTTGCAAATTAAAACGAATAAAAGAAGCTCTTTATTTTAAGACTGTTCTCATAAAACTATTTTTCCCCGCCCAAGAACCGGAAACTTTATATTTTAGGGCTTGTTTTTAAACGTAAAAACGGGATACTTGAAGGCCTGATATTTGAAGTGATTTGAAATCGAACAGTTTTGCTTAGTTTCCGGTAAATTAATTACAAGCAATTGTTATCTAAGAATGCATTTTTATTTCTTTAATTTACTGGACAATCGCGTTGGGTAGAAAATTTTGGTGGATTAGACAATTTCATCTCAAGTAAATATGAAGCACATCGAAAGAATATGTAAAATAACAAGAATTTTCTTTTTTGTGTAAATTAAAACTAATCTTTTTTTTTTTTTTTTTTTTTTTTTCATGCGGCTTTTTAAGTACATTCATGATATAATTTCTATCTTTCCGCAAACAGAAGTTTATAACTATTCTTATTTTACTTAGAAAGAATTGATCAGCAGTTAAATTAATTTGTCTTTTAAACAATAGATTAAATTCAATATTTTAACAGTATTTTAGACATAAAAAACAAGAAAAAATTCGCCAGTTATTCATAATGCATGCTACAGTTTAATGCATAAATGTAAGTTAATTTGATTTGATAAGTAAAATTATAATTTAACTTGACATAAATCAATCAGGCCCGGGCGAAATGGGGGAAGCGAAGGGGGGCAGTCGTCCCAGGCGCGGAGATTGAGGGGCGCGACTACGAACACAAACATCTTATTTTGATTGTTACAAGAAATTATAGATATACATATCGAGAATTTTTTTTCAAAATGAAAGTACGTACATTTTTCTTTTCAAAGTTTCACCGTTCCTCAACCCATACCCGAATACAAATTTCTGATTAAGGACTTCTTCCTTTTAAAAACTTGTTTCAACATTTTAATTTTTTTTTTTTTTTTTTTTTTTTGCATTGGATAGCTGAGGTTTTTCTCTACATCTCTCCTTTTTTTACTTTTTCGATTTTGGTTGCAGATATTTTTTTAGAATGACACTTTCATTTTCGGAACCGGTTTCGAAAGTGAAAGTAACTTAATAAAAAATATCTGCAACCAAAATTGGAAAAGTAAAAAAAAAAAAAAAAAAAAAAAAAAAAAAAAAAAAAAAGAGCGATATAGATATCGACCTTAGCTATCCAATGCAAAAAAATATTTAAAAATTCCGAGGTGCAAACGAGATACTAGAAAATAAACTCCCCATAGGGGTAGCATTAGTTTGCGAGTGTCTTCGCCTGTAGGGACAGGAGCCTTAGACTTGAGTTAATGTTAAACCAATGGGGAGGTTCTTTTCTAATATCTCATTTGCATTTACACATTTTTTTTTTTTAAATTTGTTGTTGTTGGATGGCTGAGGTCCATGGTCTACATTCGCCCGCTGCAGAATGTAAGTATAAAATAAGCTAAATTTAAAAAAAAAAAAAAAAAAAAAAAAAAAAGGACAGAATTCTCCATTTAAGACAATTTTTAAACATGCTCAGAAGCAATAAAATAATACAACAATTAAGAAATATTAAATATTCAAAAATAGATTTCTACCAACATTTAATAAAATTGACAATTCAAAAAAAAAAAAAAAAAAAAATTCCCGCCACAGGGTCTCTGATCCCTTTTGGATAAATTAAAAACACGTGAATGTAAAAAGAAAATTAAAGAAAAAGAATTAAAAATTCTTTGCCACGGTAGGGGTTGAGGAAGGCAAGGCAGTTTTTTATCTTTCGTTTTTAACAATCAGAAATGAAGAAAGTTTCGTTTAAAATTAATTTTCAAAATCCAGAGAGAGGCGGTGGCCCTTACTGGCCCCTCCCCAGCCGGCGTCCCTAAAGGGGATTTTTCGTTTTTTTAAAAATAATTTTATTCTAAATGTATTTTGGCTGTCTATCATCAACCGGAATTCTTTCAGGAATATAAAAAAAAAAAATCTGCGTGGAACGGGAAAAAACAAATTAATTGGTAAATTCAACTCGCGCAAATTTATTCCTCCAAACAACGATAAACAGCCTGGCGATCCAAGAATATACTTCAGCAGTAAACAAATAATATAAATTAAATCCGAAAAAGGATTTTTTGCGCGCCAAACTCCTCGCTTTATCTCCCAGTATGGAAATTCTACAGCGCCAGCGTCAGTAAAAAGGCTTGCTCAGTATAATCACCATTGACAACTAAGGTTTGCCCGGAGATTAGTAATTATGTATAAGTAAAAGACAATAATAATCAATTTTAAGACGTACTTACATTGTTTTAAATTTTTACGTTAGGCATATAATTAAAAGCTGAAAAATAAGCATATATACAGTGGCGGTCAAAAGTTTCCGGCCAGTTAGTTTCTTTGATTTGTTTTCCAGAACGTCTCAGAAAAAAGCACAATTGGTCCAAAAGTTAGGGGTAAGCAAATGAACTCTGACCACGTGATCATTTTGATTGGATACTGAAGATATTTGATGCAAAGGGGAGGAATTCAAAATCCGCGTGTACAAAAGTTTCCGGCCATTCGTCATTTGTTAGTTTTTGCTATCGGTAAAGTGTTCTTTTTTTACCGTGTTTGTTAATTAATCAAGTAAATAACGTATTTGAAATTCCAAAAATTAAAAGTTCAACAATTATTGTTCGGAAACGAGTTTTTTGTTTGTCGCTAAAGGGTCAATCCTCTCGTGCAATTGCGGCAAAGTTATAGATCAGAAAATTTACTGTGAACGATATTTAAAAAAATATATATATAAAGATGGCCATGGCCTTTAGGACTGGCCACGGTCCGGAAAACGACTATTCCTGCGGACAGATTTATCAGGAGAAAAGCAGTTGATGACCCGCATAAAAATGCCGCTGCAATTCCCCTCGATTTACGGTGTTAAAATATTGTTGAAATAAGTCATTCTACCGTGTGAAGACGCTTACGTGACGTAGGACTTTATGAAAGAGTCGGTGTTAAAAAATCTTTCATAAGTAAAAAAAAAAAGTCACAGGCCCGATTGGCGTTTGCCAAGGAACACAAAGACTGGTCAAACGTAAACTGGAAAAAAGTATTATTTTCCGATGAATCAAAGTTCAAACTTTTTGGGAATGATGGCAGACACTACGTCCGATGACCTAAAAACAAAAGATAAGTTTCGGGATATGTTATTTCTAGAATGAATCATGACGGAGGACACGATATGCTGTGGGGAGCATTTTCTGGAAAATGTGTCTGTCTGTTAGTTGAAATTCGCTGCAAGATGAATGGTGCAATGGTGCAATTGCTACACATTAAAGCGAACATTTATTTTATTTCATTTTATTTTTAAGCCCCCGGTATGCTGTTTCTTTCTCCCAGCTTATTTTGTGTCGTCTCCAAAAAATAACATTACGTTGTATAAGCCAGTTGTAATAGAAAGCAGATTTATCATTATATGATTAAACACTCTACAGCAGCTTTTTAAACTTCTAAGCATCGCACATTTAAAATTTTTATACCATAATATTGGGAAAAAATGTACTTTTAAATGCAATTTGTTTGAAAACTGCAACTCCATTTATTTTTGAAATATTAATTTTTTTTGTAGTTATTAGAGCCATTTGCTTAATATGGGCAACGGAAGAACTCCATTTCTGTAGAAAGTAAAATAAAAATAGCGATTACATCTTTTTGTTGCCATTTTCCCTTAAAAACTGAAAAAAAAAAATGTATTTAAAAGACGTGCTATTTTGAGAAAATATAAATGAAGGATTTCTGATAAAACATGGAGCTTTTATAAACTAAATTTAATTTTAAGTATCCATATTAATATTACAAACAAATGAAGGCCTGTGAATCTTTAGATAGCCGATTTTTTTTTCTTTTCTTTTTTTGGGAGGGGGGTCGAGTTTCTTGGATGACGAAATCTCTTTTTTTGGATTTGTGTATCATTCAGTGACCTTATATAGTGACCTCATATGCGTACTTTACTGTAGATGTTGTTTAAGACTGGATCGCAATTGAGAAATTCTTCAGCCTATGCAGATGACGTCATTTTATATAAAATAAAAGCGTACGTTTTAAGTCTTAAAGCTGAAATATGTTTTGTACTACAGTAGAGTCTGGATTATCCAAGTCCCGTTTAACCGAGTTATTTTTTTCTGATGGACTGATGGCTTCCATTATTATGAAGCAGCTATTATAAATGAAGTGTTAGGTGAAGATGAAAGAGCAGCCGTAAACAGTTAGGACTCTGATTTTCTAGTCAAAATGGGAAAAAAAATGGTCATTTTTTTTTTTAATATGGCCATTTTTTCCCCCATTCTGACCAGAAAATCAGAGTTCTAACTTTTTACGGCTGCTCTTTTATCTTCGCCTAACACTTCATTTATAATAGCTGTTTCATAATAATGGAAGCCATCAGTCCATCAGAAGAAAATGATCCATTCCAGAGGTATAAGTTCGATTAACACGGATAATCGGGACTCTACTGTATTTATATTTATATACATACATACATATATATATATATATATATATATATATATATATATTCATCGGGGGTGACACTAAATTCTGAAAAAGCAGAATTCCTGTTCTCTTTCTTTTCTTTTCTTTTCTTTTTTTTTTTTTTTTTTTTTTTTTTTTTGTTTACCGAACTGGAATTTACCCAAGTGTTTTGAGGACGAGAACAGAATTTTTTAAGCATTGAATTAACAAAAATTTTGGTATGAAAGTTTGCTACTGCATTGAAGTGGTTATATATTTGGAAATGTTTTCGAGAATTATTTCGCTACTTTCTTACCAGTATTTCCAATCTAAAACGATAATTTTTGAGATATTGATCTTCATAATTGAAATATTTCCAATCAATATTAGGGTCGTTATAGATTTGTTTGACTCGTTAAATTTGAAAACAATTCATGTTATACCAACATCTTTTTTACTACCTGTTTTTTTTTTTTTTTCTGTCTCAGTTTTCACAAATAAATAACGAAAAATTATTATGTTATCACTAAAAATTATTTTTATGTTAAAAATAATTGTCAATGTGATTATACTTTACATTTAAAAATTGCAATTTTCATATTTAATTATAAGAACATTTTTTATGTCTTTGCACTGAAAAAAAAAAATACCGCCTTCACCTAGAATAAATAGGCAGTCATTTTCTGAAGCCCTAAACTAGAAATATAGATTTCCAAGCTATGCGAATAGGGTAAACAACTAAGCTGAATAGACGAAACTCAGAGTAGTCTATGAGACGAAATGATCTAGAATTGCTAGTCTCTTGTTTTCTAGGTGACGTGACGAAACGATAATGAATCGTTTCGTACACTATGACGCAAAAGTTTAGACAATGACGTCATTCAGCTTTAAAATGTAGAATTATGACGTCAGAATTACAAAAACCTGTAAATATATTCAAAAACTGATTTAAAATGCTATGTACAAAAGACAGTCGTTTTATTTGCTATAATACTAATTTTTTTCATAAAAATTCAAATGTGCTTGTCGCAAAAGTTTAGACACTATTCTAAATTTCTTTGAATATTCGATGGCATATGCAAATTTAGAATCGATGATGTCACAAATTTGGATTACTTAAGTTCTGCAAACGATTGCGCTTCATAGTCGACATGCCGAGAGCTAAAGAAATTCAAGTGAATGAGGTTTCAAGGATTTGGCAGTTGAAAGGTGAAGGGAAGAGCGTTTCTGAAATTTCTGCTATTATTAATAGGTCAAAAAAATCTATTTATCGAGTTTTATCGAGTGGTTCCGAATATAAAGCAAAATGTCGGTCTGGGAGGCCACGTGTGACAAATGTACGAGAGGATCGCCTGATACAAAGACTAGCGAGTACTCAACAAATGAGCGTACGTGGAGTTCAAAGCTCATCGGGACTCTCTGTATCAAAGGATACGATTCGTAGACGAATTTTGGAAAAAGGAACAATCGTTTATAGCAAAATGCAGAAGAAACCAGCTCTGAAACCACATCATAAGTTACAAAGACTTATGTGGGCTCGAAAGCATATGTCATATGGAGAGAAATGGCAGTCAGTCATATTTAGCGATGAAAAAAAGTGGAATCTGGATGGTCCAGATGGTTGTTTATCGTATTGGCATGACTTGCGGAACGAGCCTCGACGTTTTTTTAGTCGCAGACAAGGAAGGGGCTCGGTGATGGTTTGGGCAGCCTTTTGCTATAATGGACAAGTATCTCTGACCGTCACCAGTGGTCGTCAAACTTCGCAGCATTATACACAGACATTAGAAGAAAACCTACTGCCATTTGCTGAGCTTCTAGGGGGTCCTCAGTGGGAATTTCAGCAAGACAATGCTTCAATTCACACTGCAAAACATTCAAAATCTTGGTTTAATTCCCATAATATAAGAGTTCTCGACTGGCCAGCATGTAGCCCAGATCTTAACCCTATAGAAAACCTTTGGAGCATCATGTGTCGCAAAGTTTGTAGCAACGCTAGACAATACTCTTCTGAAAAGGAACTTAAGACATCTATTGAGAATGCATGGTACGATATCGATCCACAAACTATGCAAGATTTAGTTTCTTCCATGCAATCTCGTGTATATGACGTAATACATAAGCATGGATGCGCAACCAGGTTTTAAAAATTGTTTATTTCGATTTTATTTAATTTGTGTCTAAACTTTTGAGACAGCAGTTTATTTTTGTTACCATTTAATTTATTGCAATATGCACAATTCCACTTTTCTTTGTTATAAATATTGTTTATATGTACAGCACATTAATTTCAAGCAGTGATTTGAAAATTGAATAAATATTTTTCAAAGTATGTAAGAATTTCTTCATTGTCTAAACTTTTGCGTCATAGTGTACCTAGAAATTATCGCTTGATTTCTAGAATGGTTTCATAAACTAGAATTATAGTTACTAAAACTAACCTCTTGCGTTCATATCTATTTACAGAGATTTTTAAGTAAGTTTGACCACGAGAATACAGGAAAACGCTCTTGAATTCTAGTAGGACACTCTAGAACTCTCTAGCAAAGAGAACAAGAATTTATAGGGATGACATGGAACTATTTTTTCTAGAGCCACAATTTAGATTCTAGATGCCAGAACCATATATTTTTCTCAGTGTGTCAGATATATATGAGACGTGCGTTTTTATAATATTATTTTTAGTATATGAATATTTATAATACGTGTGTAATTTAATATTATTTTTTAAAATGCATATAATAATAAAAAGTTATTTAGCATTTAATTTTACTTAATTTTATTTTACGTGCTTTTATCTAATCTGTAAATAAAAAGGCTTTTATTTTTTAAGGTAAGATTTAAATAAACTATAACAGCCTCTAGATGCTAACTAGACTTATTTAATGCTAGCATACTAATTCTATTTCACAATATATCAGTTTTATTTAATAACACAGGTTCACACGATTTTCGTATCAGATAATTCAATGGTTGTTTTATAAAGTAGTTTTAATGCTGAAACAGAAAATATAATCAAAATGTCCTATAACATCAAATTTTCTACTTATATAAAATTAAAGGATCCCGATTGTAGCATTTTTTCTATATAATATAAATGATCAGCTATCCTAAAAAATCAAAAAGGTATTCTACTCATAACCAATAAGTAATGAGTTGTCAGCAATGATCAGCGCTTTAACCAACGAGTCATCCTTAGGAAACCTGCATGAAATCACGCACTGGGACAGTGCGTGATTTCAAAAATTAAAAAGTTATGAGTGGTGGCCAAAAACTGTTTTCATTTTTAGATTCAAAATCGACAAAAACATAAAATTCATTTATTGTGGTTTCTATGTATTTTTCATTTGTACACTCTAGTGTAGAAATATTTTTCTTACATATTGATTTTATTAGTGTTGTATGCTTACGGGAAAGGTCTAATTATCAATTTAATTTGGTATTTTTATAAAACGTAATAAATAAATTGCTATTTGCTTTCTAATAATTAAGTGCAATATGAAAATCAAAACAAAATTATATAAAAATTAGTTAAATTTAAAATTAATGAATTGGGAAATAACGGAAAAATAACTGAAGATCGATTTTTCAATGTCCATTTTTACCCTCATTAAAAATTGTTTTGAAATCTATTTGTGTTCTTTAACTGTAGTATAACGGATTATTCTTTAATTAATATAATTACCTCCTTGAAAATCTAACCTAAAGGTAAATTGAAAAGAGTACACAAATAAGTCAATAAAATAACCTCGACTTCTAATTTAATACATGAAATTTAAATTTTAAATCATTTAATTAATTTTAGGATTAACAATTGTATTCTTAACAAGGAAAATATTCATTTATTACAATTACTCCTTCAATAAAAATAACAAGCTTGAAAATCATACGGAGTTTTAATGATAAAATTTAAATATATAGAATTATGTCTAAAGATTTAAATAAAAAATACAAAAAAGTGCTTATTAAAATATAAAGTCTTAGAAAACATTTAATAAGCATTTAAACCACAAATAAAAAATTAGTAATTTTATATAAATACGAGAACATTCTCTTATAAACCAAACGAATCTTATAACATTTTAGTACCAAATTTTTCTCTGGCTTTCCCCAAAAATGGGATGCCTCAGTCAGAACTTTTATCGAGTAGATTTATTTTGCTTTTCACTTATACACTCATTTTTACTTTCTCCCATCTTTACAAGAAGAAAGTATTGGATTCGTGAAAAATTTCGACTTCCGGTTTTCGACGGATTTATACTTTTTAGAATGCCCAGAACACGATTTGATGGCTTTCAGAAAATGTCTGTCTGTGAGTCTGTCTGTCACTCTGTGAGTCTGTATGTGACAAAAAGTTTGTGGGCGCTCTATCTCAAGAACTAATGCACGGAATTTCACAAAACTTTATATTTAGTTAGACCTTGATATAAACTAGACCTGATTAGGTTTTAGTGAAAATCGCCCAACAGGTGGCGCTGCTATGCGGCATTTTTCACGATTTCTGCAATAGCTATATCTCAAGAACTACTGCGCGGATTTTTATAAAACTTCAGATTTAGTTAGTCCAAGACATAGTTTGGTGCTGATTACTTTTTTGTAAAAATCACTCAACCGGTGACGCTGCTATGCTGCATTATTCATGATTATCGCAATAGCTGTAACTCAAGAAAAAATGCACGAATTTTCATCAAACATCAGATTCAGTTAGTCCCTGATATAAATTAGTGCTGTTTAATTTTTGGGGTAAATCGCCCAACAGGTGGCGCTGCTGTGCTGCAGTTTTCACGCAAAGCTGTAGCTGTATCTCAAGAACTATTGCACGGATTTTCATCAAACTTCAGATTTAGTTAGTCCTTGACATGAATTGACGTGTAAATTAGAGCTGTTTAATTTTTGGTGTAAATTGCTCAACAGGTGGCGCTGCTATGCTGTATTTTTTGCGATTTTCGCAATAGCTTTATCTCAAGAACTTTTGCTTGAATTTTCAACAAACTTCAGATTCAGGTATACCTTGATATCATTTAGTGCTGCTTATTTTTGGTGTAAATTGCTCAATAAGTGGCGCTGCTATGCTACATTTTTCAGAATTTCCGCTATAGCTCTATCTCAAGAACTAATGCACGAATTTTCACCCAACTTCAAATTCAGATATACTTTGATATGAATTGGTGCTAAATCGTTGTTATTTCTTGTACTATTTAAATGATTTAATTGACATGATTTATATAGAAGAAAGTTTTGTGATGGCCACAATATACTAGTTTCATTTGGAAGAACTGAATAAGTTATTTTCCTTTTTAACTGGTAACTAATGCAGAAAAACAAACAAACAAATACTAATAGAAAAATAATTATAATTTCAATACTTCTGGATATATTTATGGCACTTCAATAAACTACAAAATATTTACAAAAATGTTTGTCCTCCTCAGTCCCGAAGCTACAATAACACTGCGAATACACATTCATTGATTTTGCACAAACAAAAGACACCATAGATGACAGAAAGAGCCCTTTTTACAATAACACTGCGAATACACATTCATTGATTTTTTACAAACAAAAGACTCCATAGATGACAGAAAGAGCCCTTTTTCTGAAATTGATACTTTAGGGAGCTGACAAAGAGCCCCCAAAATTCATGTCACATGCAGATAGACTCACAGGCGGACATTTTTTTTTTTTTTTTAAGTCAAATGGTGTTCAGGAATTTCTAAAACGTAAATCAGTCGAAAACAGGAAGTAGACTTTTTTCACGAATTCAGTACTTTCTTAAGACAGAAAGAGATGAAGAATACTTAATTGCAATTACCATGTTACACAAATAAAAATAAGCAAAACTACGATTAACAACATATAATAAATTATGTCAATCATAAGCATTATAATATTATTATTTTATTTCACACAAATTTTAAAAATTGGTCCAAATCAATGTTTCTACACTCGTAAATATTTTCTTCTTTCAAAAAAAATTTTTCTAAAAGAATCGAGCACAAAGTGTAGCTATGAGAACAGAAACAAAAAAAAAAAAATCTGGGTAAAAGTAATATGATAATGAATTCAAGGACTGCAAGCATAAAAAAAGACAACTCTGATAGGATTATTCTTGAAAACAAGCATTGACTACACGCCTCATGGACAAAAGGAACAAACATAATGAATTAGACATCTTTACCCTACAGATATGGAATAATCACGTAACGATAAATCTTTATCAGGATGTCCAGACGTTATTTCCTCGATATTATCAAAATAAGTTATGAAACCAAGCTGCAGAAGCCAAATTTGAATATTGCAATTTAGTAAAGAAATAAAAGCGTGATTTTAAACTAGTTTCCTTATCTTAATACATGCATTAAAAGACCATAAATTAGTCATGTTGGTGATAGATAAATAAAACTATATGACATGAATACCTCATCCAAAACGATAACTGAGTGTAGTTATTTATAATAAGTACCGTATAACACGCTCTGGTTTATAACGCGTTCCTAAACTTCCAAGATACATTTTTCAATTTTTAGATATATCCGCCTTTTAACGCGCATCTTCTTTGCCAAGAAACCATCCTAAGATACAAGGCAACAAGAAAAATAAAGATTATTGGGAAATATCATAAGTATTCTTTTCATGTAATCTGATACCGGAAATTATCTCTTTGTAAATAAATAGCATGTTTATTAAAAATAAAAAAAAATCTTATGACCTTTTTTTTTAAATTTTTAATCTTTCATTTTTATAATTGACGTATAGCTCAATCCTATAATTTTTGATAAAAAATCTTGTGTCAAAAGTGTGCATTATACGCCGTAATATACGGTATATTTATTTATACTAGGTATGTGATAAATATAGTTATTCATAATAAGTGTATGAAATGTGTTTAATTTTTTTTTTTTTTTTTTTTGTAATTTTTAAAAAAATAGCTAAATAAACTTTCAAAATGCGCAAAAATAGTTTTACCAAGATTAAAACCCTTTGAATAACGAACACCTCTCTCGGAAGCTCCATTTTTTTTTCCATTATTTGGAGGTGACCGCTCTTCAAAGCTAAAAATATGCAAAATATATTTGTGTTAGGAATTGAAAAAGAGAACGCTAATTAGAGGTATCTGTTATCTGGTGTCCGGTGTTGGTCTGGTGTCCGTTATGAAAATTTTACTGTATTTGCAAATATATCCAAAGCTATATATTACAAATACTTTTTCTTTATAGAGTGTTATTCAAGATCAATAATTTTTTGGAAGGTAGGGCACACTACGGCAAACATTTTCTGTATTGGAATATCTGTGTTGCAATCAATTTATTCCACCAAAAATACAGAGAGCATCACCCCAATTTGTACCCTGATTTCTTTCCAATAACTTTACCACTAATGAAGGTATTTTAATAAAAGTTTTAAGAGATTTATCTTGATTTGTGTGCAGTGTAATTACATTATGAAAATTCGCTGGAAGTACAGGTAATTTGGTAAGTGGTACTGCATGTAATGTAAACTATGTTCCAAAACATGACGTGTCTATCTTAGGATGTAGATAGTGGTCATTTCCAACCTCTACCCATGATAGCGTAACATTTTAAACAAAGGAAGTTAAGTCTGTTGTAAATTTCGTTAAAATATCTCCATTATTGTTAAAATTATATGAAGAAAAAATCGTATTTAGACTGGAGTGAGATACCCAGTATTTTTAACTGAAGAAGTGATTTGCGAACCTAGTTTCTTACTCAAAAATGATTTGTTGTAATGTGCTCTACCACCCTGCAAATTATTTAACAGTTGTTCTGATTGTCTATGTATTTAATTTCTAAATTGAAAAATTATTTTTTACGCATACAAGATACATACTATAATGTAACAATTCTGAACAAAAACGCCAAAAACAAAAGGATGCCCAGAAAGCTTGGTGCTGGAGATTTAAAAGACATTGTTATTGAAAATGAACCTTGTTTATTCAGCAGAGAGAAAAACAAATGTTTTTAAAGATCGCGGAAAACACTTTCCTGCATGCAATAACAGAAATTTCTTTCAATTGTGTTAAAGGAACTGGAAAGGAAGCATCTCCAGGAAGCTAATACAATCAGTTAACAATTGTTAATTGATGAAACGATGAAAATTACTTTGTCTGAGTTGAAAAATTGTTTGATATCTTATACATCATTATTTGGCCGGAACCGTGACCTATCCTTGAAAGCAAAAATTCAAAGAAAGAAAATATTTGCGTAAGCTTTTATTTGTTTGATCTAAAAATAGCTTAGAACTTTTAGCAAAGCTGCTATTGACCATTAAATTTGAACAAAAGATTTAAAAATTTCATTAAGATAGTAAGATAAAAAATAAAGTTTTAAAACAAAATTAAATTAAAAAAAAAATTATTATCATTTAAGTTACTAAGCAAGTTTTTATGCTACATCTACTCAAATGGGATACTTGAAAGATGGATATTTATAAGTAATAACGAATACGGTGTTGGATTCTATAATAGAAAATATTAATATGTATAAATTTTACTAAAGAAAAACCTCATAAAATATCACAAATGTTTTAATTAATTGTAAGACAAAAAATTGTGGTCTTAAATAAAACAAAATTTATTTAATTTAATTTGATTCATTTTCTAACGGGGAATATTTTATTTCTTTTTATTTAAAAATTTTTACTTTTTATTTTTTAACACAATTTTTTGTCTTTCAATTAATTAAAACATTTTTAATATTTTATATGTCTTTTCTTTAGTAAAATTTATACATATTAATATTTTCTGTAAAAAAAAAAGAAAAGGAATTAATAAACTTTGTATGAAAAAATAAAATTAAAACTATTATGAAGTTATATTGCATACACGTTTATTTCAGAATGTGAAAAAAAGAAAGTAATTTTATCAACATTATGTTTTCACATAAAGCGATAATACTGTCTTTAAAACTGTCTTTTACACACATTCAGTCATAAATATATATATTTCGGCTATTGTTATGTGCATTCTAAATTTTTAATGGCAATATATATATTTTTTCTTTATTTCAGCAGATTTTTAATTACTTGATCAACGCATATTTTAATATATTTTTAAGAACATCTTAATAAAAAAAAAATTAGGGAATTTTTATTTAACAATTTGCTTTAAATATGTATTATAGTATCATATTTATTTTTTAATATTATGATTCATATGAGATTTAGAAAATGTTTCATAGTATAGGTGCGCAAAATTTATTTTTTACTTGAATAATTCATCTGTATTATACAGATTAAAAAAAAAATCATTTTAACAAGCTTAACATTACGTATAAAATTGTTCCTTTTACGTATATTTTCTTTTGTCATTAGTTAAATATATATTTTTAGATAAATTACATATTGTATAAATACGCATTTTCCCCGATTTTCAACCAATATACATTCTTTATCATAGTCACACATTTGCTTCTTATTTCTTCCCTTTTTAAAAAAATTTTAAAGCTCAGGTTTTTTTTATTATAGAATATAGTTTTTAAATTTATCTATATTTTTAACTTTTTAAATTTATCTATATTTTTTTATTTTTTAAGTTTATCTATATTTTTTAAACAAAAATGCTTTATCAATGATTATATCACACATACTTTAAAGCGTAATTATTTCACGTTTTTTCTCCAGGGAAACATAAGAAACTAAGTGTTAGAATTGCACAATTGTGACGTCCATAAGATGAAAATAACACCTATATCATTGGACGATTTTCACTGAATTAATTTTGTATAAAAATGATTTGATACGAAATTATATCAAATAATTTATACAATAGCGATGATCAATGACAATCATTAACCCGTTCACAATGAGCGTCCTTTACAGAATTTTTATCTTTTACGATTTGTAATTAGGAATATAAATTTTTACCTAATTTTATTGCAGAAATTCTGCTATTAAATAAGTCCAAAGTTTCTGTTTAAAATCGCTGTTAGGTATAATAAAGAATTCTGAGCACTCTATATTTCACGTATATGCAACACTAGCGAAGGGGTTAGGGGAAAAATTGCAGTGAAATTAATTTCGAAATTTAAATAGAAATCATCTTGTTTTAATTTTTATTATTATTATTTAGTTGTAAATCTTTCATGGTGCGATCTAAAACTCCCCTGTAGTATTTCAAAATCAAATATTTACAGAAGTCCAATTTTTAAGAGGAATCATTAGATAAAATCATACCCAGTATAAAAATAACAGCAGTCTTACTATTTCTCTTTGAAAGTTTGCTAACAAACAATTTAGAAACATTATTCTCTAAAAAATAACAATACAAAAAAATTAGATAAGAAGTAGACCAGAAATAAGTCTGTCAAAGTCACTTTTTAGGCATTGAGAACTGTGCCATCCCTTTGTCAACGGCAATTAGTAAGACAACCATTTCCATCGATTAATCGACATTTGCATCCTTTTTGTATCAAGTTCGAAGCTTACGAATTACGCAACAAACGTTTAAGAGTAGTTCCTCAAAACAAATAGCAACCCGATGAAGCGTTCAGTCGTATGCCACAAAACTCTCAAAGTGATACAGAACCCCCTAATTTCACACACCATTTCCCGTTGTGCGATGTCACGTTTGTGCGTTATTTATCTCAGCATAGTTGGCCATGATTTTCAAGAATGCAGCCAAGCCTTGCAAACACTTCCCTTTCACCTTTGTAGCCCGCCAACAAGCAGGCTGCAAATGGTCCAATAGATTTCAATTTCTTTTTTTCTTTATAGAGATATTTTCTGTCTGAAATCGAGTTTAGTTTCTTTTCTTTTTTTCCTTTACCTGGTGACCCGGTCCTGTTCTTGTTAGTTGTCAAGCTCGCTAATCTGTTCTACTTAGTCTAGCTGTGACAAGAATGCGGAGTACTTAGACCATGAATTAGCTGCTGACAAAGGATAACGATTTAAATATTTGGCGATTTAATAAACAGATCTGGTAAAACAAGTATTAACACTATGCTCGAAATACTTTCTAAAAATCTCATTTGTACATTTTTATATTGTGCGAAATCAAATATATTATGGAATCATAAAAATCAAAACTTAGAATTGATATAATTTGAAAAGTACACTATATTATTTCAAAATACTTTGTAATATTACGCGTGTAAATCATAGAACGTAATTAATATTAAAACAGCATAGATGTTAATCATATGGTGTTATGAAAGACACCACGAAATTAATTTAAATATACATGCAATTGTTGACTATTTTTATTTCCTGAGAAAAATGTAACATAAGAAAATTGCAAAATATTACGTAAATTTACATATTTTGTCAATCTATCTTTCTATATATGAATAAATGTTCGAGGATATGTTCCCCTTTCAAATCTTCAATTTTTGACTGATGTACACGAAATTTGATATACTTAAGTTTAGAACAAGAGTAAAATTACTGTTTACTAAAAAAAAAAAAAAAAATTAGAATAATATGTGCGAGTGCACAGAGCTCCGTTATTGTGATCACATACTTTTAGAACATTGCATTTTAGTTTAATTTAGTCGTCCGCTTTCCACGATTAACACGGGCAACTCCAGGCGGATCTTCTACTATGTAATATACAATAAAATATACTTGTAAGACTCTTTTTGTATAGTATTAAAAGGCGGTATCATGAAATCAGTTTAACCTTCAAACGCTCCCTCGTGCAGTACGTGCGAATTGATCCATGGGATTTAAAAAGAATAGTGCATATTCTGCGTTTAAATTTTGCGTTCTACAACGAAAAATTTTAGTATCATAATTTACTTTGCTGTGTATTATACTTAGAAGCCATCAATGTAGTAAAAATTTTAATAATTAAATAATTAAAAAATTACAATGGTACCAAAATGGTACCAATGGTACAAAAATTTACCATGGTATGTAAAATTTTAATTAATATTAAGAATATTTGAAAAATATATTCTTCATAACAGTTATCACAAAGTATTTTGAAGTGGTTTTTGAAAGTAAAAAAGCTACATTTAGCGTGTGTAAAATTGCTTTTCTTGTATTCTATCTAGTTTAAAATTTCCCATGAATATTAAGAATATTTTAAAAATATATTCTTCAAAGCAATTATCACAGATTTTATAGAAACTTATTTCTTATATACTTCGGACATCGAATAAGCCGATAAATAAATATTAAACAAAAATAATTTATCAATATTAAACAGAAAAATACGTGAACAAGAGTTCTTAAAGAATTAAGTTGTTTTTCTTTTAAAATTCTGAAAATTCTATTTATGTAAACAATTTCGTTAAGCTCATTAACACATTATACAGGAAATACAAATATTTTTGCAGTCTGTAAGACGTAGTTAAAATGAGACAGAGTTAAATGTGACCTTGAATCTATCGTTTCTTAATTTGGATTACACGGAACTAAAAATCTGTCAAATAATGACTAATGTTGTTGTTGTTTTGTTTTATGCTAAATGAAGAAAATTAAAAATAAAAATTAATTCTCTTATAATCTAAACTACACTGTTAGAATTTCACAAATAATTAAGTCAAAGTAAAAGTTTGAAAATGCTTTTCTAGCGTTCGAATATTATATATGTTTTATTGTTTGCTTATCATTGCATAATAGTAACTCATAAATAACTTTATATTTATAAATATTTCCTATTCAAAATGAAGAACATTCTACTGGAAATGAAGAAATCGGTTTTGCACATTTTAAATTTAAAATGTTTGTAATTTTCTAATGATAAGTTTTGATTTTAATAGTAATTTGTTAATAATAAAAAAAGTACTCTTTTTTACATACAAAATATTTATAATGCAGTACATAATATTTACGATGTTTTAAATAATAATATTTATGATAGTCTACATAATATTAATGTGTGCCACATAACTTTAATATGAAATAAAACCGACGGGGCATTTCGTTTTATAGAATTTTATTTAATTCAATTTCAAATAAAACAGATGTTATAAATTGTATCATTAAATTGAAAACATTTTAAACTGAAATTTACATATTACTTCTGAAGGACACTAATATTAGTCTTTTTAAGAAAATTTAAGTAGATACTCATTTAAAAAAATAAATGCAAATATATCTGTTAATGAGTGGTATTTCTTTAATTTTTTTTTTAAATGCAGTATACATACAGGGTGTCCCAAAAACATTGACCTCGGCTTTTATTCCTTAAATATTGATCATAGATATATATTATAAATTACAAAGTTACGTAAAAAGGGTACAGAATTTTATTATATCTATAAAAAATTTCAGAAGATTAAATTTGAAGAAAGAAAAAATTAAAATATTTATGGGGCGCCTGTGGAAACAATTTCCCAATGAGTAAAATGTGCCCGATACACTGATAAGGTTATGTACAAAATTTCAAAGTGGCAAAGATATGTGTAAACAAAGTTGGTGACGGCTTAATCATAAATTAAAATGTAAATGTTTACAACTAGAGTAGTAATCATTATTTTATTTCGTAATTTATGTACGATCTCTGAAACGCGATCATCCGACAAGATTTTTCCCCTTTGTGAACTCGTATCCAAGCATCGAAAAGTGGTTTAAGTCGGCATTTATGTATTTTCATATCTCTGTTACTTTTTATGATAAAATGCTGAAATTTTGTACATGACCTTATTGATGTATAGAGTTTTTTTAGTCATTTTACTCATTGTGAAATTTTTTGGTACGGGGAACGTATAAAAATTTAAATTTTGTATTTCTTCAAATTTTCTCCCCTGAAAATTTTAATCAATTTCATAAAATTCTGTGCTTTTTATGTAACTTTGTAATTTATAATATATGTCTATGATCAATATTTAAAGAATAAAAGCCGAGATCAATGTTTTTGGGACACCCTGCATACATATGTAATGTATAAACATGAAGTCTTAACAATAGACAATTTGTCAAGTAATGTTAAGGGAACTTGATAGCAGTCTTTTGATTTGCAAAGGTATTATATATATATATAAACTTTCTGTACAATAACACATTGAAAGATAATGAAAATGACCAATAATATGAAATCACAAACACCACATAAACCAGATATTATTTAAAAAGTATAGTCCCATGTACTACCTAATGAGGATTAAAATGGCAGAAAAAGAAATAAACAATCACGATTATGGATACATAAAAAAATTAAAATAAATAAATGGAATGCTTATATAGTGAATTACTTTATCAAGGGCACAGAATTCACATATATAAGCAAGACAGTCGTTTTCTGTAGAGAATAAAGCTAACAGCTGAATAATTCATTCTCTCTGCGCCCTAACGACCGCATGACTAGAATGAATAGCATGAATAGAAGAAAAATGAATATATATATATATATATATATATATGTTAGATTATTTTAACATTGGAAGGTTTTACTAGTGAACGAAATAGCTGATTGTTATGTTACCAGTAGTGCAATGTTGAAAATAATAGAAACACAGGTAGAGTTGAATTCTCGTCGACAAATGTAACGAATTTTGAATTTTAACGAAGAGAATGTTTCGTAGTAAATCAACATGGATATTGGAAAGTAGTTGCAGTCATCGAGTGGTAGGCCAGGTAACACATTTATATAGTGTAGGTTTCTCCGGAATAATTGAGACAATGCATAATTTAACTCAGGATTTTATTGAAAGAGCTTTCGGCGGTGCAGTTTCCACAAATTCATTTTAATCAAGCCATCGCTACGTAGTATTTAATTATGGGTAAGCAAATTATAGATAATAGAAAATATCAGACGGCGACCAGGGGAAGTTATCAAAGTAGAAATACGAATTCTGCTAAAAATGCTGCTGAAGCACAGCGAGTATCGACTTTTGGTTCCTCAAGTGTAAGAATACAAATATGACGTAGATCGCGCTCTCAACCAATGAATAATTAAGAATATCACGTCATGAAAAAAGTGAGGACAGAGCAACCGGATGAATTTGAAGGGAAAAAGGATAACCTCAGAAATGCGCGGGAAAGTAAAAATGGAAGCTAAAAGAATATTCTAGAAAGAAAAAAGCGCGGAAATGGAACATTTAATTTAAGAATACTAAAAGCGTAATATTTAAGCAATTTAGACAAGTGAGACATTAAATTAAATGGAATTTAATAGAGTTAACGATAGAGATTATTTAAGGATAAGGATTTAGTGAATATAAAGTAGTAATTTAAAATAAGATAAGGAAATCGCGGAATTAGATCTAATAATGTAACATATATATATACACTTATTTGGGGTTAGAAAACAAAATGCTGATTTATTAACTCATTCGCGACCGGGAAAGAGAAATCTCGTTTTTATTTTTAAAATATCATTGACAGAGGGCGTGGCCTCCACCTTACATAAAAAGCATTTATATTATATATTTTGTTTATATTTATTTAGATTGTAAGATATTTGATATTAAACCTCCGCCTTCCAGACAGGTCCAATTGCCGCAGCAGTTACATTCAAAATATTTATTCAAACCAGAAATTTCTTTTAAAAAAAACTACATAGATAAAATACATACTAATAGGTTAAATAAATAACTCAAATAGATTTCATAAAAATTCTGGCGTATAATATTTTTCATAAAACTTGTGCAAAATTTCCGGTAGCTCTTGGGTTAAATACGAACAACGCAAAATATTTATTGGTGTATAAACTTGAGGAAACTATCAAGGAAACCAACTGACGAAAGTATTTCAGAAGAGAGAGAAGCTTCTACTGTTTTAAAAGCCAGATCTCGCAAAAACATGTACGGTCGCTAATGTGTTAATCCGAATACAGACTACATTGACTACATTTTACCAATAATTTTTACAATAATTTTTCAAAAACAATGTTTAAAATTATTATTTATTTACAAAACTGAGACAAAATACCAAATACGTTTTTAAATGTTTGGTATTTTTTTAATTTCTTTTGATTAATTTCTTAATGGAAAAAGAAAAAGAAAATCATATTTGGTGTTCAGATAAAATATAATTTTATTGATGTGAATAATAACTATGCATCTAAGAAATTGATTACATGTTAAATATTTAATTAATATAAATAATTAAATACTTTTTTATTTAAATATTTAAAAAATAAAGTATTTATTTCTTAATTTTTAACTCTAAATATTTTTTTTTTCTCCATTAACTGTAAAAGAAAAAAAAAAACATATATTTGGGGTAAAATGAAATATTTTATTAATGCGAATAATGAGTATCCTTATTCTTATAATTTCTTATTTCTTTAAAATTAATTAATGCAATTTTCACGTCGGATTAAACTATGGTGATCCCATTTCTTTATCACCAACTGATAAAACGGTATCAGTAACAACAAACCTCTACTAGTTAATTGGCACGTTATCAGTGTCAGTTCCTACCCGATGGTAGGGAGTCAATCAAAACAGTCAACCTCAAATCAGAATTTATTTTCTGCAGCAATTCGTCAATTACTCATTCGAGTTTCCCTGTGTCTGGGGCAGGAGGTAAAAAAACCAGGTTACTCGAATTCGAATCCTGAGACCGGTCCGGAACGAAATACTAAACCTTCGCTAAAAGGAAATAGGAACTTCCCGTAAATTCCTACAGTAATACGAATGTATATACAGTCGTCCCCGTTTAAACAAATATTGACGGTTCCAGAAAAAATATTCTATTAAGCGGGGTATTTGATTAAACGGGGAATCATCACTGAAATATTTAATGCGTAATAAAAATGCAAAATAACCACCTACGGTATATTCAGGCTCGGACTGGCCCGCCGGCCCATCGGCCCGAGGGCCGGTGCGCCCTCGTCAAGGGAAAAATTCGCGCCCTAAGCTGCACCAATATTTTTACCTCATCGAACATTTTGACTTATGTACTAAGTTTCGAGAATTCGTTTAGGGAGTAACAATCAGTTCATAGACAAACAGCACTATTTTTTGTTATCACAAAGAAAATAAAGATAGGATCGAAAATCAAAGTCGGCCTGCGATTCAGAGTGAAAACATGCATCCAGGGAAAGCTTTAATAGCCATGGCGCCCTGGGCTAGATTTTTTTCATCAGTTCTATGAATGATATATTATAGAAAGCCGGCCTTGAATACACTTATAATTGAAATTTTGAAAACAGCTTGAGAAAACAAAGAAAAATGTATCAGAAAGCAAAAAAACTTTTTGTGGGGGTTTTATTGCTGCTAAAAAATATGATCTTTCTTTTCGAGGAATAAAAATTTGATGACACTTCTAGATTACAATCCTGCAAGCTGTGAAATCTTGCAGCCAGCGCTTTTCCATTCACAGAATTTACACCACAAAGTTCGGTTAATACTAATCTTGTCTTTAATTACATACTTTTCATGATAAAATAACTATTAGAAAAACTTGTATGTATTTAAAAAGATTGTTTAATCTAATCACGACAAAATCTGTCATTAAATAAAGACAATATTTAAAAATATGATAGATTTTTTTAATAAAAAAAACTACAGTAAAACTCCAATTATCCGAATCAATTGGGACCGGACCCCATTCGGATAATTGGATTGTTTTCCGAAAAAAGGGTCTATTTTAATTAATTACTGTATGCATGTTGAAAATGGGAGAAAAAAATATTTTTAAAGAAAAAGAGCTTTTAAATCCTTCTATATATAAAAAAAAGTTTTGATTTGGAAATGGACCAATGAAAATCTGCGTAGATCATCCGGGTATACACCTACTAGATCGGCATCCATATTTTTCATGACCGGGGGTCCTTCTCCGTTAATATTAAGAAAACTGTTTCATACAAAAATATGAAAATCGGTAGTATTATAGAGACATGTTTGTTAAACACGCGGATGCAGACAGTTTTTAAATCGAATAATTATTTTAAGAGATATTTAATGTTAAAGATGGTCAAAATCGTTCCATTAAAAAAGTTTTATAGGAAAAAAACTATACATAGGAGTTTAAACATTTTTAGATCATTTTATACATTGGAAGTTCCAGATGTGCAGACTGCAATTATCTTTTTAATTTGACTCATTTTTTGAGGATTTATTTCCATTTTAAATTCAAATTTTCAGCATTTCGAGAGATATTTTTTACACATTTTAGAAAAGGGCAATTATTTTAAACTGTTGCCAATTTTAAAAACAGCACAAAGATTAATATTTCCTGCAAATAAAAAATGTATTTACACGTGGCTATTTTAAACAGAAAGAAACTTTCAAATTAGAATTAAGTGATTACGTGTTAAAAATCAGGAAAATATTGAAAATTACATCATAAAAACTACAGTTACACGTGAATTTTAAAAGGGAAAGAAAATTTTTAAATACTAAATTCATTATTATGCGCTAAAAGTCACAAATGAAGGAAATTACGTCATATTTAAAAAGGCCAAATAAATAAAAGATGGCAAAACTTTTTAAATTAAAAAATATATTTGCATATTTCATATTTTGAGATAATCTTTTCAACTATTATCGTGAATTCTAAGACAGCGCAAATAATATTCCCTTTCTAACAACAAAAGAATTTTCATGTGAATATTAAAAAGATAAAGGAAACTTTGGTGAAAATTACATCAGATTTAAAACGATACATTTAAAAATCTTTCTCATAGCGTTGTTAAAAATTACCGAGAGACAAAGACTCTGTGTACTTAATTCATTTTACATTAGCTTACTTTCAAATTTTTAACTAATTTTTAACATTTTCCAATAAAGTTGAAAAGTGTTATTGATTTCGGTTCATCTGTTCGCGCTCTAACTCTCGTAAATATACTCGGACCGCACTGAAATTTTTGGTTATTGACGTTTAGCCTAGCACGAACGACGAACCCTATTTCAAATGAAGTTTGTAGCGTGTTTAGTTCATTTAAAGGGACAGTCAAAAGTATTCCGTTACATTACGGCCAATGGGAAAAAATCATTTCAAATGAATTTTAAAGATGTTACACCTTTTCAAACATAATAAAAAATATGCATTTACAAAGTGCACTGAAATATGCAGAATATTCTGTAGCATATGCGGTGCAACGAATAGTTACTATTCATTTACAAGGCTACACAAAAGAATTCCATTACAAATGGTATAGGGGGAAATTCTTTGCGGCGTATTTTAATTATACAAATTCATATATAATAAAATTGATATACGTCGGTGAGGCTTACTTAAGTTATTTCATGCATAATACGAAGTGCATAGCATTTACAGGAACATACAAAACATTTCAGACAAGTATTTTCTATCCGAAGTACTGTATATCAGCGGCGATAGCTGGGAATGCATTTTTAATTATGATATGCGCTTTTAAGTTTCACTATATTTATGCATACTATATGGTGTGTGTAAATATTATAATTGATATACAGGGTTACGCAAAAGAATTCGTAAAGGTTACTGAGTATAACCGTAAATTGCTGAAAGGTAGGTTTAAAATGTGTTATGTTGAACTGCATGTAGTTTTCTATGAAATATTTGTAGAATATAGATAAAATGATATACAGGGCCACGCAAAGAATTGGTATATGGCTGCCTATAGATGATAAATTCTGGAAATGCGATTTCAGTAGTTCTAAGAGTGATTTAGTTTGAATTAAAGTTTAGCTAAATAGTGGCGTGTAATAAAGGTACTAGGTAAACAACAGGGCTGAACAAAAGTATTCAAGTATGTTTCCATCTATTAGTATAAATTGCTGAAAGAGAAATTTCAACCTGTTATGCGTTTACTTGCTAAACTAAATTTTCTATTATGTAGTATATATATCAGCCTACAGATCAAATACAGGGCTGTTCGGAAGAATTGGAATAAATATTTGGCTATGGATGGTAACTGCTGAAATCAGTTTTTTAAGTGTTTAGTTAGTTATCTTATTTACCTTATTTCCCTAAATAACGAAGTTTTGTTAAAGCTTTCAGGAAGTGTTGGAAAGTGTTTCATAATCTATGCCGTACGCATGATTTTTCTTTCTTTCTTTTAATCAAAGACGAAAACAGCCATTGTATCTCTTAACAGCGGCTGATTTCGTCTTAAAAATCTCCAATCAAAGGAAAATGAATGAAAACCCGTTTACAGGGAGACCGTCACTGTTTTTTTAAATTATAATTCAATCTTTTTAAGGCCGATGAAATTAACATGCTTTTAGAATCTGAAGTGTCTGAACGGGGGTTGGCGAGCGTAGCTCGTAGGGGGCAGCGCCCCCTAGTTAATTAAATGAAAAGGCAACACTTTTACATGTTAAGCGTACTTATAAGTGCTGTACATTAGTACAGTATGTACGTACCGTACTGTAAATGAAAGTCATTGCTTGCTGAACATCTCGGTCAAAGTAAGCTGTTTGACAGTCTTCATCCGTTTTCGGGCAGCCAAGTCGCACATCCGCTTGACCGTGAGAAGTTGCATGTGGTCACACTTGGGCTGACGCTCCATCCTCTTCAACTCAGTTTCAAGGACGGCAAATGCTTCACTATGATGGTCTCGTGTCAGCTTCAACTTCGACATTAAGATCATCTTCTTCCTCGACGCTTTCTTCTCTGACACTTTCAGTAAGTTCATCATCATTTAGAATCTGAATTCCCAGTACGTTTCCGTCTTAATTTTTTTTCTGAATTTCTAAAAGCGATTCGGATAGTCGGAGTTCGGATAATTGGAGTTCTATTGTATATGTTATATGATATCAGTCACCTATTACAGGCAAATCTGTGTTCAACTTACTGGAATTTTTAGATATTACATTATTCGTTTTAGAAAAAAAGATATAATAAGCCATTTTCATACTTGGTACTGTGCGAATGTGTTAAACCTTGACACAAGCCATTAAAATTGACTTGTATTCGTTAAAAATTTTGCGCCCTCTGAAAATCCAAGGTCTGCGCCCTTTTGCCTGGCCCAGTCCGACCCTGGGTATATTTAATTAACAGCATAATAAATCGTTAAGAGAATAATAACAAACTAACATAAATACAAATGCTAATATAAAATAAATACATATTAATTTAATGTTAGTACATGCATGTATATGGTTTACGTCACACTTAATGCAGCTCGTTTGAATTGGGTCAAAACTTTACTACTTCTAATTTACGTTATTTATACTGCCTTAAAAAATCGTTTAAAGTGGTTTGTTTAAGTGGAATTTTAAAGGAGTAAATATCGAGTTATTTTTCGAATGAGTGCAAAATATCCCAACTACCATCTCGGGTCTCGAAGGGACGGCGTATTGCCATTGAAGCCTGGTTAACAGCAAGAAGTGATGGTGGGGGAAATCAAGGTGGGGAAATCATTTTACCTGTCCATTATACACCTGCCGGCCGAAATCATTGCAGGAAGAACTGAAAATTTGTTTTCAGCGTAAAGGAACCGAAAAAGAGAAAAGGTGGAAGGAAATTCCAGCTGAAACGTGCTTTCTCGCCTCTTTTCAAACATCGGCCACATAGTTCTTATTCGATTAAGCGGGGACGTTCTTAAAAGGTATTTGGTTTAAGCGGGGAAAAATAACATGGAACCAATAGGAATAACTTCGGTTCCGGAGGATTCTATTCGAACAAGCGGGTTATTCGATTATCCGTGACCCGATTAAGTGGGGAGGTAATATTCACATATTGTAAACACAAATTGATCTCACCCATAGAGAATTCTTTTGCGAGGAGATACTTTTGCACCTGAACAATTTTTCAAGAGGTTGGAGTTTAGAAGTTATAAGTTGAAAGCTGATGAAAGTGATATAATAGGGCTTCAAATTTAGATTTTGCAGTTAATTATACACCTTACGATTTTAAATTTTAGAAGTTTATACCCTAAAAGTAAAACAATATTAAATCAACAGCGTTTGTTTTGGCTATATATTGGCCCATATTGACATGAAATATCACCCCTACATAGGATTGTTTATATTTTAACAACATCGAACGAATATTACTAACAAATATGTTCGCTATCTTATTGGTAACATTTCCCACATAAAGCCTAAATGTACTCAATATTGACGTTTCATTATAAATGCTTCGAATATAAAGTCAATATCTCTATAGTAGTGGCAAATATTTTCGATATAAAGTAAATATTTAGCTAATATCGATCCCAAATATAAACTTTATATTACGTTATATATAATACGTTATATATAATACGTTAACGAATATAACGTTTGTTTGATTTCGAGGTATCCCTATTCCCCTTCAGTTAAATATCTAAATTTTAAAATTGATAATATCTGGCTATATGCTATTTAAATACAAAATTGCAAAGTCTAATAATGTGGAGATAAAATGCATCATAATTTCGACAACACTTGGACCTTTTTATTTGAGTATTAATTGATCGCGAATGTTTTTGCGAGAAGGTGCTTTTTTGCACCTGAACAGTTTTTCAAGTGATTAGGTTTAAGGTATTATAAGCTGAAAATCCAGAAACTAAAAAAAAATTGGAAGGGTGAAAACACAAGAAATTAATTACATAAAAAAAAATCATTTTTCTTGTCTTTAGTATAACAGGTAAGCTATTCTTTTTTCCTTTTACAGTATTCCAGTCATGTTACTCCCATAACTACATTTTATGGCTCCTATGATATAGAGGCATGCTAAATTTAAGTAATTTAAAGTGGTATGAACTCTGGACAAATACATCATATAATTTTTTTTTAAAAAGGGCCAATGAAAAGAAATTTGAAATATTACTTTTGGTTCTTGTACCTGTATTTTCTTTAATGTATAAAATTTGATAGTTAGATGGCAAGTTTTATATATATTTACAGTGTAAATTGTAAAGTATTTTTTTTCTTTCTTGCACTTTTAAAGGTAATGTTTGCTCTCTCCTTACCAGTTTTGTGCTTGTGCTAAAGGCAGAATTATACTTTTATGTTGATTCCTAAGTAATACAGTATAGATACTGTGTGATTAAATTTTTTTTGCTACCTTTTAACAGTGGATATTGAAAATATTAAAGTATTTCAAATAATGATGTTTTAGTTACGAGGATTGATTTTGCTATATATATATTGAGATAAAAAAAAAAACATATGTAAAAAAAAAAAAATCCTCATGACTGGATTATATTGCTCTTTTAATATATATCTATATATATTAGTTTTGATGGCTTCTTACTAAAATTAAGCATTTATTTTTATTAGTAACATGCTAAGATTTTGTATGTCTAGGGATGCACTTCATATCCAGTTCAGTTTCAAAGTTTTTTTTAATTTAGATAAAAGATTGTCCAAAATATTTTTTTTCTTTCTTTTCACATTTCCGATTCTTATTTAATTCATTTTATATAGTTTTCGGTGTGACACAATGTTGCAATTCTGAGATGAGATGTTGTTTTCCTTATCTCTATTGGCCTAGGATTGCTGAACATGGTTGCTCTCGCTTAATTTCTTACATCTTGGCGCTGGTCGCAGTTTTTCCCTATTAGACATTATGCGTCTGCAACAAATATGTGCCACATTGCATTTTATATAAAAATGTTATCTATTATGATCACAGACAAAGTTTTTATTATTTTGGTTCGTGTACTTTTAAAACTCAGCAATCCTGTTGTAACCAGGCAGTCTTCCCAATGATGGTGAAAACCTTGTTAGATAAAAAAAGGGGGCATAGTGTATAAAAAAAAAAAGATAAATAAAATAACTTAAGGTAATGTTTTCACAGAGCTTAATGTAATTTTGACACAAAAAAATGAGGTAAAAAAATGAAAAAGCTTAAACTGGTACTGGACTGATATTATTTTTGATTTTTTTTTCTTACTTGTTTTGCTTAATATGTTTCTTGTTGTAGCACTTCCTACAGGTAATTTCTTTTTATATATAACATTTTATATGTTTTTTTTATGTGTATATTATATGTTTTGTCAGTCATCCATATCAATAAGATATGAAACTTTTAATACTCTAGATTACTATAAATATACGTCTTGCAACTCTTATACTTAAGGATAAGCACTAGTGACATATAAAAGAAAAGAGAGAGGAAGGAACCAGTAATGATGTTTAAATTTGCTCATTTTCAATCCTTTCCAGTTGGTTGCTACTAATTTAAAAAATTAGATTTGGCATCTATACAGTACACTTTTCTGTTTAGATAGATCTCTCATATTCCAGTTTACACGGATTTTATACATTTTTATTCACATTTTATTAATTTATTTCTATAGCATATGTTAGGCTCCTTCGTTTTAAAATATAGCGCGAGTCATCATATCTTAAACTTTTTTTTCATAAAAAAAGTCTCCTTTTCCTTTTGATTTCTATTTCTACTTTTTAAAAATTTTTATAACATGAGTCGTAAACATTTTATGCATGTGTTAGATATCAGTATGCTTGTTACTGCGTACACACACAATTTACACGCACACTACATTTTACATGTCATTATATTACTTGAGGTAAATTTTTAATTATTGTTTCCTGTGTTGTGTAAGTGCTTTTTTCATTGCGCTATGTTCCGGAAATAGCCCAATGATTAAAGGTATATGTTTCAGTTTTGGCTAAGTGGATCGGCCGTCCACTTTCTCAAAAGTGGAATATGTTACTTACATGATACAAATGTTCAATACCTCACATTAATTTACAAGACGTTCGCGCTCTTTTATTTTTTTTAAAATGCATAATGACGTATCTCTCATACTATTTGATACTCCGTTCATGATTTTTTCCCCCACTCTAGCTTACTATGGGCAGATAGTGAAGTTAGATGTTTGCCTTCACCATTTTCTTTTTAATCTCATGTACACATTTTTATGATTTCAAGTTTAACCTGGTACTACATACACACACATATTTACATTTGCATTTCATATGGTCTTGTTTTGTAATAATTTTATGACACTCACCTTGGTTAAACATGGTCATGATTCTGTGTGCTTGTACATTTTTTTACATTCTTTCTCAACATTGTGTACATTTTCACAGATACATAGTTTTACACTATTTTAAAGTTTGTGTATTTTTGTTGCCTTGACATTTTTTTATTTTCGGATTGTTACGGATTTTTTTTTACATAATGTACTTCAATGCAATATTTGCACATGCATCTTAAATTTACATGCATGAGTTAATTTCTAGCTGGTATTTTTACACATTGGTTAATTTTGTTGTTTACGCGCGGCTGGTGACTCGTTGCTATTTTATTTATAACATAAGGTATTTTATTATAACTCACATGATATTTGATATCTTTAGAGGTTGTTTTTATAAAAGTTATTCAAATGCATAATGTGAGCTGTTATGTACACTTTATTTTTTTAAAAAAAAAGGCTATTCACATATAGTCAGTAAACTAAATATTTGGCAATTTCTCAGATTTAAATTTTTTTCAGTTAGTGAGTTATAGTCTCACAGGTGTCTTGTGGCGGATACATACACTCATATACCATAAAGTATAAAGCTTGGTATTTTGCTATTCATTTTTTTCTCTTTTCCATCCCGTTACTTGGAACATGCGTGCCTTGGCATTACTTCTACATTTTAGCGTAGAGTTATGCAATCTGTCGTGCACTCGTACATGGTATGCACGCTTCTTTTAACTTCATACAGTAATAACTCTCGCAAATACAACTTTATTTTAATTTTCCCCCTTTGTTAACCATTTATGCAACTTTTTTTTCTTTTCACAAGTAGTTCATGTGTTGGATATTTATTTATGTTACACAAAATTTGCTCATTTAGAATGCAATTTTGTTCATTCATATACATACATTACACTAGTTCATGTGTTTATTTACATATTTTGTTCACTTGCTTTTACACATTGTACTTTGCTTACGATCTATTCGACAGTATTCCTTTTTGTTTTTTTTTTCTCACAAGTAGTTCATTGAGTAATACACACTGCCAGGTTTAGAGTATAACCAGAGTTTTCACACATTACACGGAGTTCATTGCCTTTATTAACCCTTATTCATTACATTTTGGTGATTAACTCACTAATTATGTAATTGAATCTCACTCGTATGTTAGTGTTTTGGGTTATCACACACATACTGTCCGTATATTTTGTTAGCAAATGCATAAAAAACGTTAGTTCATTGAGACATTATTACAAGTAGTTCATGTGGAATTATACAATTTGTTCATGTGTTTACTTACACGTTGTGTATGCTTGCGTACACACTTGTTCATGTGTTTTTTTTCCATGTAGTTCATGAGTTTGAGGTTTCTTTTTCCCTCCCTACACACACATACAGTTCCTTTTTTCCTGTTACTCTTCTATCTTTTAAACTTTACACCATTTTTCGATATTAAAAGGTTCTATCAGTTTTCTTTATTTTTTTAAAATTTTAACAGAGTTTTTTTTGTTTATTTTGTGTGTTTGCATAATGCCATAACATATCAATGACACCATCACTTTGTCTATGTACAAAGATTTTAAAGTTTCAAGGAGTTATCCGTCACATGACATGTTAAACTACACACACATTTCGATTCTATTTACTTTTAACATGCAACATTTTTTTTAACACTTTCATTAGATACATCTTACTGGAAGGTGGCAGATCGAGTAAGGTATCTTGTCACACTATAGTAAATCGTATGCAATTTCTTAGTAAATGTTTTTAATATTTCGGCCAGGTGTTAAATTTTAATAAATACACAGAACGTCTATACATGAAAATTCAGCCAAACTAAAACCTTCGCATTATTCTCATTTTTCTTCTCCTCGTAAATTTATTTACTGAATTTGAGTCTCATTGGATGTCGGGTGAGAATTTTTTTCACACGCATGTGTCATGATTCTAAGGAAGTTTTTTTTTTTTTTTTTTGTGAACAACACTTCTTTTGCGATATTTTTGCAAGAGACAGTTTATCTTTTGCGGTAACACTCCTTTTTCTTCTTTTTTTGTTTATTTAACTTAAAGGTATGGATCCTATCAATTTTACACTGATGCGTTTTGAGTAGATATATATATATTTATACATATTTTTTTTTTCAACGAATGCTGCAATATCTTATGAAGTTTACAGTTAAAAAAAAATTAAATTTAACCCTTTGGTAGCGCTTTTTTTAAATACGGTACACTTTTTTTTTTCTCTTCAGTTACATTTTGCTGTTTGGTGCTTGGTGCATGTACAGAATTTTTGTTCATAGTTAACACACACAGTAGTCCATAGTTTATCTTAGTTCATAGACAAAACCCTTACACGAGTTCATAGCTTTGTCAATTCTTTGCGTGCATCAGGGACTAATTGTCACTGTTTTTATAACTGATTTTCAAAACAATTACGCATTTTACTTCATTGATACATTTCTTTGGTTCAGTGTTATATTTTTTTCACTTGAGGTCACTGTGATACACTTCTAGTGTTCATTTGTATACTAGCACACGTTTGTTATTTTTTTATGCTATATATTTTTAAAAAAAGGGTTTCTTTTTTTTGGTAACTTTACAGGATTACACTTTACTTTTTATTTTTATTTTTTATCATTCAGTACCTTTCTTGGCTATTCAAGGTATTTCACGTGATAAGGTAGTTTTCTTATGCACGATTTTCCAATCACTCAGTACACAGGTGTGCATTATTTTTTTTTTTGGTTTTTGTTATGCTCATTGACACATGTGGTTTATTACTGGTATATACCAGTCGTAACACCTAACGGTGTTATTTATGACTACATTCACACACACACACACACACAAACTTTTGTGTCACCTGTTGTATAATGCTTATTAAATTTCATTAAATTTAATGTAAATCTTTTTACCATTTTTTTTCAAGGGGTACTTTCTCTGGAAAGTTCTTATTACCTCTTGTTTATACCTTATAGGAGTGCAATATGTTTTAAAATACACTTTAGTTAAATTAGGTTCTCAGTAAAACACATTCAGTCTTTGGTTACAAGATAAAATGATGGCAACTTTCAACTTTTAACAAATAATTTACCTCCATCTTCCTCTCCTTTTACCAGTCATACCACTTTTAAAAAAACTTGAAATGTCACAAATAGTGCTGAAAATGAACAATTTTTATATTTACTATATTATGGAATCTTTTGTCTTTATATACAGTTCATGTCTCAAAATAATTTTATAAGTTGGAGTATGACCAACTGTTGTAGCAATTGTGGAAATTGCTCTTGCTTGAAGTGAATGTTCAAGCAATTTTATATATTAAAATCTTCTGGAAATAATTTTAAAAAAAGATAACTGTGTGCACACGTTGAAAAAAAATAATAAGAAAATAAGAAAACAGCTGTCCAGAAGTATTAACTGCAGTTCAAAAAATTTCAATATATTTTATTTTGGCAAGTCTTTGGTACCAACTTGCTTTGTCATGCTTATAGGCATGCTTTTTATATGAGACATGATTTACTTGTTCCTTACATATTTAGTATTTCTGTATATGTTTATAAACTGTTGGTCACCGGGTTCCCTCTACAAAATATTACATTTTTACATATTTTTTTTATGTGTAATGTATTTGAGGGAAGACATGGGGTAACTTTTTTTTCTCTCGCGGTTCACTTCGTTCTTTTTCGGCTGTTGGGGAGATATATGTGAAGGCGCATACCTTCACATATTAATATTAAGACTTTTCCTCTTTCCCCCCTTTAAAATTACATTTTTTTTAAAATTCTTAAATTTAATTATCTGTCTGCATTCGGATTCAATCTGTTTTTAGCGCTCTTTTCCCTTCATAAATTAAGCATTCAATTCTTAGTCTCTTTAATATTTTAACCGCAGCGCACTACAGTTAAAAGAAAAGAAATCATTTCCTTTTCTCGCCTAATAACTGGATTCTAATTTTCATCCTTCTGCCTTAGTTTGATGATATGCAGAAATTAGTCAGACATATTACTTCTACATTTTTAGCCGTTGGTCCAGATGTTAGATAGATGTGTCATTTCAGTTATTAACCCTGTCTTTATTTTGTTTTTGTTTTTTTAACGTGCTCTTTCGGCCGCTTCAATCCCATGAGAACTTTAGCAACCCCTATAGAATGTCTTTCGCGGTTTATGAGCTAAAATTCCAACACAGCCATTGGCGTTAAATATTTCTTATTAATCTTTTACATTCCCCATTCATTTCAGTTATTGTACTTTGACCACATGTCTTCCTCTCTTTTTAATCTCGCCATATAGTATATGTATTTGGCGAAATTCTGTATGTAAGCTTGCCAACACTCCAGATTTCGAGAAAGTGTATTTTTGAGTGAGACTAGCTCCTGAACTCGCATGATGTGAATAAAAAAGAACTGTAACTTTTCGCTCCCTTCTCCAACATTGGCCGTGTAATTCTCGGCGGTGGTGGAAACGATCCCGGTGCACAATAAAGACCTTCAGAAAATTTCTACCTTTTATTATCTCAGCAGTTCCTTGCCTCGATCTTAAAATAATTAACAATTGATTTTTTTGCCTTAGAGTCTGTATTGAAGGTTAGCAAAATGAACCACCTGTGCAACAACAAGTAACTACTTTACAAAAACTGGACAACTCCTTTACAATGCTATTTAAATACAAAATTGCAAAGTCTAATAATGTGGAGATAAAATGCATCATAATTTCGACAACACTTGGACCTTTTTATTTGAGTAATAATTGATCGCGAATGTTTTTGCGAGAAGGTGCTTTTTTGCACCTGAACAGTTTTTCAAGTGATTAGGTTTAAGGTATTATAAGCTGAAAATCCAGAAACTAAAAAAAAATTGGAAGTTTCAGTTTTAAAATACTAATTATCCTTCACCCAATGTAATTTTAACTTTTTACTGCATGATTTGCTTATTTTTATATATGAAAAAACGTTTGATACGAAGGGGTATAAAATAGGAAAAAGTATATATTTTAATCTTGCCTTTATTTTATATCAAAAGTTTGAATTTTATCTTTCATGTTATAAGTGGCGCAACGAACAGTTTTCCCATAGCGACGGGAATAATGAAAAATTCGTATTTGCGCAAACTAGTCATATGCTATATAATTTTCATGTCTCTTAATTTCTTAAACGAAGGACACTAATACAATTGCAAAAAGTATACCTTTCAGAAGAAAACAGTGCACAGGGTTGCCAAGAAACAGGGAGAATGAAAAATTCGAGTTTGTACAAACTAATCATCTGGGATATCATTTTTCAAGTTTTTTTTTTTTTTTTTTTTTTTTTTTTTTAATACTGAACTCAATAAAATATAAAGTACATTTGAAGAAAGTAATTAATTTTATTTAATTGCTTACTTCAACAATGAAGTTAGAATAAATTTATATTAGGGTTTTCATTAATTTCATTCCCATTTGAATGGTAAAAGTTAGTGGCTGGCCGTGTCCCCTTGTTTTTAAACAAACTTTCACATTGCAAACTTTTTTGCAAACTTTTTTTCAAAGTCCTTTTTTGCAAAAAGTCCATAAAAATGCATATAATTTTAAAATTTTAAGTATACATTAATTTGTTTAAAATTGATAATTGTATTAAAAGTTACTGCATGGATTCACAGAAAAATATTGCACAAAACAGTGCAAAGCAAATTTTAAATATCGTTAATCTTATAGAATGAGCTTTCTTAAATGAAAATCTAAAATATTAAAAGTTGTCTGTCTGATAAATATTTAATAAATAAAAATAATTAAAACAATTTACGCAGTTTCATCGTACATAAAAAGGGTTCAAGATATCGAAGATCGGCTTAACAAAATTTAGTACATTTTATGGTAAATACTTTCTGAACACATATTATACTTTCCAAACACATATTATACTTTCCATCTTTAGTTATAACCTCTTCTTTAACCTTCTTAGAAACACTTAATAATTTCACTAACTTATACTTTCGTCATCTAAACGCTATTTATAAGGATTATCTTTGATATTTCCACTTCTTAGTTAATATTTCATGTTACTTGACATGCATTTGCGTCAGAAACAAGGGCATCGTCATCACCCCAAGAATTCCACAAGAGGCTTGAAAAAGGTGCATTAAGTAAAGGCAGTTAATGTCGTATAGGCTTCCCTAAAGAAACCCCTGGAGAAGGCCATTTTCCATTTTCTCAAATTATTTCACATTATTTTAAAAGGAGTGTCATTTAAAAAAATTAATACGATGTATTTTTCATTGCAAAAAACACAACTATTTCATTAAGAAAGTTTAGAAATAAGATACTTTAAACTGGTGTTATTTTAGTCGCTCATAAGTACAATAAGTATCAATAAGCATAACACTGTGATGGAAAATTTTCTTACATTTGATAATGAACCGCTAAAATTTAGGCATAATGTGTTTTAAATTGCCCTTTGCAACGAAAAATAAAACATTAATAAAGGAAATTAGCGAATTTCTTAACATATAAACTTTTAATAAGCTTTGTTTTTAAATTGGTTATGTTCCCACGGTATAGACATTTCCGTTTTCTACCGCAGTATTTTTCTGTTTTTTGTTCGTTTTCTTCTTTTTCGCCTAAGCCAATCAATTATAAAATATCAAGTCCTTTTTATACGCTTGAACAGGGCGCTTTAGGAATGAAATAAAATTAAAATGTAATTGCCCATGGCATAGAGACGAGAAAATGTAAATGACAAACCTATATTCTGAATGTTTTCAATGTATTAAATGGGTCTCAGGAAAAAAGCTCTTGTCTATAATTCATAATTTTTAAAAGAAGATTAATGTTCTGTGCGCCAGAATTGTTTTTATGGGACAACAAATTTTTTGCATCCCATAACAAGGATTGGATTTTAAGATGTATTTTTCATTACAAAAATCACAATAATAAAAAAAAAGTTACAATGAAAATTATGTATATTTTTATCGCTCATAAGCAAAATACATAGTATTTATAAATAAAATATTGTGGTGAGAAAATTCCATTAGATTTGAAAATAAATTTTTTATGTGCCTACTAGTCCAGGCAATAGAGACCGTATAGGGACTCTACCTAGCAAAATTAATGGTAGTACTGGAAATCGAGTTTCTAGATGTTTTTTGGTCGCTGAATCCGAATTTGTAACTTCCCACCAAAATTTTCCCCGGCAACCCCCAAATTTTGGTAAAAAGCCCCCCAAAAAAGGTTTTTATTAAAAAATTCCATTTTTTTATTGTTTTAGGGGAAAAGTAGCTAGAAATTCAGAAAGTGGACAAAATTTGCAACAAATTAGATATATGACATTATGACTTAGGATGAAGGGGAAGGGGGGATCTGCCTCGGAACATGCGCATCAGTGCTGCGTGGACTAAGTTGCGCAATTCCACTTAAGCACTCACACGTTTACATTAGCCCTCCCATCTTCCCTCCAAACTTTCTCTAGAAGGTTTACTTTAAGTTTTTTGGGTCGCTGAATCCGAATTTTTAACTTACCTCCAAAATGATCCCCCCCGAACCCCCCACCCCCAAAATAGTTGTTTTTAACTTAAATTTCTTATTGTTTTAGGGGAAAAGCATTACGAAATTCAAAAACTAGACAAAATTTGCAACAAATAGGATATATGACATTATGACGTAGGATAAACGGGAGAGAGGGGGCTGCCTCGGAACATTCCCCGCGCGCTTTTCTCAAAAACCAAATTTTTTCAAAAAATCAATTTTTGGGGAGGTTGCCGGGTGAAATTTTGGTGGGAAGTTACAAACTCGGATTCAACGACCCAAAAAACATCTAGAAAGCCGATTTCCAGTACTACCATAAATTTTGCCAGATAAAATCCCCTATTGCCTGGACTTCATCATTTAGTGCACGTAGCGCCGAAGTGCATGTTCCGAGGCAGCCCTCACCCTCCCCGTTCATCCTAATTCATAATGTCATATATCCTATTTGTTGCAAATTTTGTCTAGTTTCTGAATTTTGTAATGCTTTCCCCCTAAAACAATAAGAAATTTAAGTTAAAAACAACTATTTGGGGGGGGGGGATTCGGGGAGGAAATTTTTGGGGGAAAGTTAAAAATTCGGATTCAGCGACCCAAAAATCTTAAAGTAAACCTTATAGAGAAAGCTCGGAAGGGAGATGGGAGGGCGAATGTAAACGTGTGAGTGGTTAAGTGGAATTGCGCAACTTAGTTTACGCAGCACCGCGCGCATGTTCCGAGGCAGATCCCCCCCTTCCCCTTCATCCTAAGTCATAATGTCATCTATCTAATTTGTTGGAAATTTTGTCTACTTTCTGAATTTCCAGATACCTTTTCACTAAAGCAATAAAAAAATTGATTTTTTTAATAAAAACCTTTTTTGGGGGGCTTTTTACCAAAGTTTGGGGAGGTTGCCGGGGGAAATTTTGGTGGGAAGTTACAAATTCGGATTCAGCGACCCAAAAAACATCTAGAAAGCCGATTTCCAGTACTACCATTAATTTTGCTAGGCAAAATTCCCTATTGCCTGGACTATACCCTCAAATGGCTGTTGTTGTGAAAAGTTTCGATTTTTTAAAAATTATTTTAAATTAATGTTCAAACATTTAGGATTCCAAAAATGCCTTACTTTTGGTCCAGCGATAATTAGAAGCAAAGTTATATCCCAAAATATAAACCGGAAATGAACTTTCTGAAACCGGAAGTGACAGTTTAAAGAGCCACAGAAAGGTAAACAATACATTTTAATACACAAATATATAATATATAATATATCCACAAATATACAAACACCTACAAGTTGCAAATTTTAAAGTTGTAAACTTTATACATAATTTTTTATGTGATATCGAAATCTTAGTTTATGTTTTCTGAAAAACTGCGTTTTTCATTGTGCACGCTTACGAGAAACATCATTTCTTAAAAAGTTTTTAAGATATCGAAATAAAATAGTCACAAGTTTGACATCTATTGGTATGTTATGAAACAAAATATACCTCGTAAGTTTGTATATATTAATTTAAGGTCTATTTCTATTGAAAAATTTACATTTAAAAAAAATCATGTTTTGTATACAAAATTTAGTATATGTTAGTAAATTTAAGAGGTATTGCAAATTTTTTGGTTCATAACACAGGTAAGTGATTTTCTAATATATTGTTGAAAAAAAAAAAAAAAAAGCGAAATACATGGAATAGATTTCGTCATAGAAAGTTTAGCATAAACGCAATTCTTTACTAAAATTTGACTAAATATTGCCTAAATTTAAAAAGTTAATTAAAATTATATTAAAAATTTATATGAATTCGTAGTTTTATTCCCTGTTTTAACTAGAAACGCATGTGTTTGATAAAAATTTCATATTTCTCAAAAAAAGTGCTCCGAAGGTATTCATAGGCCCCGAAGGTAGGCATATGCACGGGCCGGCCCGTGGCCCGAAGCCCGAGCCCGGCCCGCGGGCCAGCTCGGGCCTATTTTCATTCACGGCACTCGGGCCGGTCCGGGCCCGGGCCTTACTTTTTTCTGAAGTCTCGGGCCGGGTCGGGCCTAGTCACTATTCTTTACGGGCCGGGCTCGGGCCTTACTTTTTTCCTGAAGGTTCGGGCCGGGCCGGGTCTAACTTATTTTTTCTGCACACACCCGGGTACTGGTTTCATTCCTAATCTTCATGGCCCAAAATTTTCATTCCTAGTTTTCACCCACACCGTATAAAAATCATTGTCTCGGCGTATCCTGGTCCGTTCAAAGGTCAGTAAAATTAGGCTTGGCACAATTTTTTTGTTAAAAAATGCATACATATTAAACCGCTATTATTCTACAATTATACATTCAAATTCATTCTTTTTAAGGAGTAGTAGATTTCTACACTTATTAAAATATAGTTAAATTAAAATATAGTAAAACGTGTGAAAAAGAACCTGTCTATGACGGAATTTTGTTTTAAACTGAAAAATGTGTTGATCCATGCAAAATTAATATACTACTACGTAAGAAAATAATATATAATACTTTTACACCTACTAAAAAGGAAACTTGTATATAACGCATTTTTTTTTTCTTCTCTATGCAATTCAGTCTTAGATTTTACTGTATAGCATTTTTCAGATATTTAACACTTCAATACATGGAATATGGATTAACAATATTAATGATAACTGAAACATTTACATACAAGAAATAGAGATTCATTAAAAAATAAATATCGCACCCTGCGGCACTTCTATAAAAATGAAGATTATAAACATGAAAAGAAAAGTTAAGATAAATATTTTTGGCTTGAACTCCTCGTACGAGACAAACTTTTAACCAAATCGACGTAAAAATCAATATTTTTAGAAATTCACTCGGGCCGGGCCGGGGTCGGGCCGAAATTTTAACTTTTATACCGGGCCGGGCCGGACCAATAATTTTTTTCCTACGGGCCGGACCGGGCTCGGGCCGAACTTTTAACTTTTTACCGGGCCGGGCCGAATTTTTTTTTCTCTGAGTCGGGCCGGGCCCGGGCCTGGAAATGTCGGCCCGTGCAGACCTCTAAGTAGACATATACCTCAGGCTTAGGTAAAACGTCTATGAAATTGCCCTTTGTAACGAAACATAAAACATTAATAAAGGAAATTTACAAATTTCTTAGTGTGAAAACTTTTAATAAAATTTGTTGTCAAATTAGCTAAGTTACCACAATTTATTAGCCCCCGGAATGCTACTTCTTTCTCCCAGCTTATTTTGTCTCCAAAAAATAGCGTTACCTTACAGACGCTAGCCGTAAAACAAAGCATTACGATTAAATACTCTTTAGCAATTTTTAAAACTTCTAAGCATCGCACATTTTCAACTTTTATACCGTCGCGTCGTATTGGGGAAAAAAAAGTTCTTTTAAATGCATTTTGTTTGAAAACTGTATCTCCATTTATTTTTGAGATATTAATTTTTTTGTAGTTTTTAGTGACATTTGTTTCATTTTGGCAACTCAAGTACTCCATTTCTGTAGAAAGTAAAGAAAAAATAGTTGAAAAATAGCAATTATATCTTTTTGTTGCCAATTTCTGATAAAAACTGAAAAAAATAAAGTAATTAAAATACGTGCTATTTTGAAAAAAAAATATTAATGAATTGCTTTCTTTTTGCCGTATTTGTGTATTATTCTGAGATAGTGACGTCCTACCCATACTTTATTGCAGATGTTTATGATTGGATCGTAAATAAGGAATTCTTCAGTGGATTCGGATGACGTCGTTTTATATAAAATAAAGTCGCGTGTTTTAAGTCTTAAAACTGAGCTGCAGTAGAGTCCCGATTATCCAAGTTCCTCTTAACAGAGTGTCCGCTTTCACCGAGTTATTTTCTTTTTAAGGAAAAAAAAAATTATGGCCATTTTTTTCCCATTCTGACCAGAAAATCAGACTTCTAACTTTTTACGGCTGCTCTTTCATCTTCACCTAAAACTTCATTTATAATGGCTGTTTCATAATAATAGAAGCCATCAGTTCATCAAAAGAAAATGAAATAATGGAAATGTCGGGGGCGACACTAAATTCTGAAAAAGCAGAATTCCTGTTCTCTAGTGTATATTTTTCTCACTAATCTAGTCAAATATAAAATATCAAGTGGTTCTTTTATGTTTAAACAAAATACTTTAGGGATGAAATAAAATTAAAATGCAATTGTCTACCACACAGAGAAGAAAAAGGTATAAATGACAAAATGACAAAATTCTAAATAGTATTCAATAAATTGAAAAGGTATCATCAACAAAAACAGCATTTGTTTAAAATGCATTATTTTTTGAAAGAAGGAAAATCGCCTGTAGGCCAATTATTATTATTATTGTGAAACGGTTTATTGTAACCATCGTAGTGAACATTAACATATTGAGCTTGAACAAGTGTTGTTGTTTAAAAAAAAAAACTTCAATTCATTTTATTATAAACTTTTAATCATTTTAGTTACAGATTATAAAAATTCACGCGTCAATTTACCCATTCTGTAAAATGTTACGAATTTTGTACGCGGACGCGGTCACTTTTTCTGTTACCACTACTTCCAAAAAATAATCTCCATGATATGTTTTGGCAACATATGTAAGAGAAATCTACCACAAAAACGATTGTTTGGAAACATAATGATTTAGTAGCGAAAATTGTGACCTCGTCGACCTCTGTATTAACTAACTTTTCTTTTTCTTTCTTTAAATGCCGTGATAATATCATTTTGAATAAAAAATATCTTTCTAAATTTCAGAAGCTTTCTTGGTTAATTTTAATCGATCTATTGTTACATTTAAAGAGTTCTGTGTTTAATAGATTCATATTTTAAACTTTTGCCAGTTCAAAACATTGAAATAATTCTTGAATGTCACTTTTAAAATTTTGTAAAATATTTAGAATGCCAAATCAACTAAGTTGGAGGCAAATGACTGTGAGTTTTGAAAAGTTTCGTTTAGTTTTAAAATGAATCTTTAGAAATTACAGATATAGTTTAGGAAACTGGACTGATTCCAGGATAGAATAAACTGTTTGGTAAGAATTTAATTCCACAGGATTCAATGAAGCACCAAAGGACAGATCGTTAGAAAGTTTAATAAAGAATTGAAAGTATAAGGCTTTCTGTTTATAAATTTTACAATTACTTAAACTTACAATTAAATCGAGATTGAGATATTAGTTTTAATTAACATAATAAAATAAATAAACACATTTGCAGGTACACTTGAATAACGTTGTCGCTTTTGATTGGTTTGAAATGCTTCCTGTCAATTAAAAGGAGAAGTGCATCACAAATTGTTTATGCAAGCACATATTAATTTCCATGGTAAAATGGTAATTAATAACTACACTGAGAAATTGTTGCATGTAAAACAATAATATAATTTTCATCTTCGTTACTTAAAAATGTCAATAAATTATTGTTTTTCAAAATATTGCGCAGTTTAAACAAAAATTGTGATTGTAATTTAAGGGATTGCAAGACGTTTATTATTTTTTTTAATTAACAACTACTAACAATATTGAAATGCCACAATATAGATTTACATTTATCCTTGGTTTAAACTTAGATCTCTAAATATATAATAAATCACACCACCCAGAGATAATATACTTAATTAATTGTTAAAAGGCATTAAACAAAAACTATAAAAATAGTAAAAAAGATTTCAATAAACTGTTTACACGTTTCGCCTCTACCAAAGGCATTAGAAAAACAAATAAGAATATTCTGTACTAGCTCGAACTCACATGCAATGGTTTGAAACGCCATCATTCATTTTTCCGGTACTCTCAAAAATCTGAGAGAGTAAGTGAAAAATTCAATGATGGCGTTTCAAGCAATTTCACTTTTGATCGTGCAACAATGGAGTACTCTTAGTATTTGTTTTGATAACGGTTTTGGTGGAGACGAAACACGTAAACAGTTTATTAAAATCTTTTTTACTATAAATATGTATTGGACAATTACACCATAAAATATACTTAAAAACTTTGTATTTAAACTATATACAAGTTGCTAAATGGTACATATACAACATATAAGTGATATTACAAAAACAATAAAATGAATTACAAATCCACGTTTGGAATCGCTTCCGCGATCGTCATTAGATTAAAATAATGTTAAACCAGTCTAAAAGTTCAAAAATGGACACTGACGTCTGAAATCACAGATGAATACTTGAGATAGTTTGGAGTATTCTCCGTTCAAGTATTCTTCTGTGATCTCAAACGTTTCTGTCCAATTTTGAACTTTTATACTCGTTTAACAACATTTTATCCTGATGACGATAGCGGCAGCGATTCGAATCGTAGATTTTTAATTCAATTTATTGTTTTTGTAATATCACATATATGTTGTATGTACCATTTAGCAAGTTGTATTTAGTTTATATACAAAGTTTTAAAGTCTTTTTTACTATTTTTATAGATCTTATTTAATACCTTTCATCAATAAGGTATCTTAAACTTCTAATTAAAAGCCATATTCACCAGACTTATAAATTAATTTTTACTATTAAAAAGTGCGTTTTCTTACTGGAAAACTACATGTCAGTAAATAACCTACAATTGTACTCTTTTCATTACGTTTATAAGAGCTTGAAAAGTTAAAGTGCAAATTTTCTTCCTCTTTTGTTTTTTTTAACACCGTGATAATTAACACTTATCTCAAAGAGAGGCAAAAAATATCTCGCAGTTATTCAGAATGTTCAATAGCGTAAAGATTCTAGATCAAAAATGTTAAGAATAAGCGCTTCTAATTCGCACACAATACTTGGCGTAAAAATAATGAAGAAAAAAGCATTCACAATACAAAAATACTAAAGCAAGCAAATGTCATTTCATCTAGGCTAATAATTAAGGTTAAAAATACAATGGTATCCTTTTCAAGTGTCATTGTTGAAAGGCATACTATTCCAATTAATAGATAAAAAAAATAATCTTAAAGATAATTTAATCAAATTAGGTGAATAGGTTTTATTTCTCAGTCATAAAAGTTATCTTTAATATTATTTCAGTTAAAGTAAACATAATTAAAATTTTCTGCTATGTGGCTCAATGCGAATCCTCCACGCAATACAAAATTTTGCAAGGAATTTTAAGCCGTACATTTTACAGCATATAATGAAAAATAAACTTTTTATCCTAAATACTTGAAGAAAATATATTTTTAATCTATGACATTGAAGTTTTTATTTTTTTCTGAAAAAAGGGTTATTTGATAAAGAAAATGCCCATTTATCTTTTATTATTGTTATCTTTTACCTATTACTGTGTTTCGTTTTATTTATATAATCAAACAGCTGTGTCTATTTAGTAGTATATAGAGAGGATGTTCGAGTATTATGGCATGGTATAGGATAATATGGTGTTGCAGCCGAACGTAATCTGCCATATGACTTCCTAGTACTCCCACGAGGCACCGTGATCAGTTCTGTTTGGATACCTGTTTTTGGAACGACACGGTGCAATCAAATCTTATTCTTAATTTTTTTTTTTAGTTTTTTGCAGTAAATTTTTTAAAGTTCGTATTAATTACAAATTCTCATTGTTAGTGAAGTTAACAAAATTCAGTAAAAGTTGAACAGGTATATTTATTGCTATGTTTGTCAGTTTTTCTCTATGCTAACTTGTTAACGATGTTATAGATGCATAATTCTTAAATTCTTCAAGACGGTGTGTTGGGTAATATGTAATATCAGCTAGACAAATGACGAGTCTAAAAATTAAAACAATTTTTCAAAGAATCTGATAATTAATAGATGATGTATTAAGGTTTACTCATTCAATAATTTTGGTTATTCTTTTAAATCGTTGTTTTTTTAGAAATTTTAATAATCCTTATAATGCCTATTCCATATTACCCGACTGTTTGCCACTTTCCGAAAAGTGGAACTATAAAAAAAAATCTAAATATTGATATGTATTTTTTTCTTCCACTTTAAACGCATTAAAATTGTGTTAAGAAATAGTCAAAGTTTGTTATTTACTAACTGTTAGTAATAAACGCAGTTTTTTTTTATGTTGACTTACAAATAAAAGTGTAAATGGTATTCCATAATACCCGAACTTCCTATATATATTATTTAATATGTATGTCTAATATATATATATATATATGTATTAGGCATGAGTATATACATATATATACATATTAGAGAACAGTTTAGGATGCTTTTTCGAAGCCGAAGCCACAACATTTTGTGTCATCAGAACCCGAACCCAATACCGAAAGTACGTAGTAGAAAATTATTAATAGCACTTTTAAATTCTTTCCAAATTAATATTGCCATTACCCGAAAACTGTAACTTTTAAAAAAAGTTAAATATTGATATGCATTTTTTTCTTCTACTTTAAACGCATTATAATAGTGAAAGTTTACATTAATATATATATGTATATGTATATATATATTAGGCATGACTATATACATATATATATTAGAGATAAGTTTGGGATGTTTTTCGAAGCCGAAGTCAAAACATTTTGTGTTATCAGAACCTGAACCCGATACCGAAAGTACGTAGTAGAAAATTATTAAGAACAACTTTAAATTATTTCCAGATTAATGTTTTATTTTAAGAATATCTTCTTTCATAAAAATAAGCATTAACTCTAAATACTTCCTAATGACAACATTTCTGGATTTTACTATCTTTGAAAACCGTTAAAAAATTTATATATATATATATATATATATATATAATCACTGGCAGAAATCTGCAAAAGTCAGAATTCTTATTCTTTTAAAACATCATTGTAATACAGTAACAGATAAACGTGAACGTAAAAGGGCTTCAAATAGAAAGACGAAATAGACAAATAATATTCCACGGTTTCTTTATGATACTAACTCTGACTGTGGAAAGCCTTTAGTATAAGATAGAGCATTTCTCTTTATATCCCACCAATAGCAATTCAATTCCCTTTCAAACTGATGTTTAAAGGATTGTAAGACGTTTTAAGAAACTTGTAATTCATTTTTGCTTCTTAAATAGCTATTTTTTTCTTTTCCTTTTTTCAATATGTGAATAAATAAAATTACCAATTTGTGCCCGAGTCCAAAGAATGGTACAAAACTCGGGCTCGGACTGAGCTCATCTCTAGTAGATATGTGTGCGTGTGTTTCAATTTCCCTTAAACATACATTAAATCTCTTGCCACTCAGTATCTTATAAGCTAATGACTCCATTTGAATTTTTAAACGTTAAACATTTTTTGAATTTATGTCTAATGTTCTACTTATACATACCGGGTGTCCTAAAAAAAACTGACTGATTTTAAAATTCAATAACTTGCAAACGGTGAGAGATATTTTAACAATTCTTGCAGGAGGGTTATGCATAAGGTCAAACATTTTTTTACAGTGACTTTCGATTTTAGTTCGAATTACAAACAATAGATGGCGCTGTAAGCAATAGGCGCTAAATACAGGCTCGATTTTTTGGCCTTTCTCTTCTTCCATGCGGAAAAAGGAGGTTAAAATGTATTGAGTGGGTCTCGAAGTACCAAAAATTGAGCTGAAATTTAGCGTCTATTGATCGCAGCGCCATCTATTGTTTGTAATTCGAACTAAAATCGAAAATCACTGTAAAAAAGTTTTGACCTTATGCATAACCCTCCTGCAAGAATTTTTTAAATATCTGTCACCGTTTGCAAGTTATTGAATTTTAAAATCAGTCAGTTTTTTTTAGGACACCCGGTATATTTAAAATATGTATTTGCTTTAAAACTTTCTACGACAGGTAAATTTTTTTTAGGAAATATAAATTAATATGTTTACTTTAAACATAAAATTCTCTATTTTATAAAGTTAAAATTAGATGAAAGTACTTAAAAAGATTTGTATTCCATTTTAGAGTTTCGTTCATCTGACTCATCTCCCTATTCGTTTCACTCCTCTGTCTGTCTGTCACAGAGCCCGTTCTCAGAAACTGTATATGTTGGAGACTTGAAATTTCGGATACTTATAGCTTAACACTTCACATCAAACGACAAATCATAAAATTTTGAAAAAGTTTTATGTTTGCCCGTTTGGGCTCTAACTTGTGTATTTTAAGCTTTTTCTTTTCTTTTCTAACTGAGCCCCTAATTAAGTTAAAGACTTGGAATTTTGAATACTTATAACGGAACACTTGCGATCACATGACAAATCATAAAATTTTCAAAAAGTCTTATATTTAACCCTCCGGTCTCTAACATGTGTATTTTAAGCTATTTTTCTAACCTCCACCCTTTTCACCCGGGGGCACTTTTCTAACTTTTGTCGATACCCTTTTAACCACTCTTTCATATTAAACACCATAGCCTTACATGTTTTAATTCCACTTTTTTCCACCAGGGGCGCCTAACTATCTTGGGTGCTATGGGCCCGGTCCCCTCCACTAATATATCTACGGATAGGTTGTAAAACGGAGTTTCGTTCGGATAGAGGTATTTTTAGAATAGAATGCGTCCCCTGGTTGCGAAATGTCGAACTAACAGATTTTGCAAAAGGATAAAGTGTTTTGAAAGGAATATTAAATGAAACCCTCTGTGCGATCTGTGATCACACTTACCCACTTGTTTAAATGTTTGGATAACCTCTTAAAGAAAGGTATAAATAATTTACAACATTAAAAAAATAGATATACACCTCATTTCACGCAAAAAAATCATATTTAATAATGAAGATTAATGGATCCTAAAAATTCAATGTTTGTCTTTCAGTAATACAGGTTTACGATGAAATTTTTTTGCTGAATTGAAAAATTACAATAAAAAGGGTGTATCATGCACTATTTTTGCGCAAGTTTAACTTTCTGGCATATAAGCGATGTTACAATCCCCTTACAGTAATCAGTACACCTAATTTAAATTTTTTTTTAAATAACAAAAACTTTTCTTATTACACAAAGTTAAATGTATTATACATTCATCAGAAAAAAAAAATCATCTGTTTTTGACAGCAACTCGAGGACATTAGCCTAGTCTAGACCATTGTGTGGATAGGATTTAATGTTGCTCATTGTAAACAATAAACATTCAGTCTTGTTATCCCACTGTCATGGAGGGGACTTAAATACTACTTTGATGATTCATGATTATTTCTGGATATTTAAACGAGAAAACGAAAAATCATGATATAACCCAAAAACCAAAAAAACGCAGGTTTACTAGTAAAATGAAAGCAGTATAAAAATTTTGAAAAATAACTTTATTTAAATCTATTCATTAATTTTTCAAAACCTATGCATTCTATATTACTCGTACATATATTTATGAGCAAATTTTAAATAAAATTGTTTTGTTTCATTTAGGCTCAACATGCTGTACAGAACAATGGAACACATGTTGACGCTAATTGTGGAAAAACAGCGCGTTATAGAAAAAAATGATGGTCATTTTTGAACTAAACATCTCAAAAATGTATAGAAATAGTATGAATTTTTAAAAAAGCTTTCACAAATGTAAATTAATTAGAACCTGTGTAACTAAGTCAGGAAAATAATAATGTCATCATGATATGAAGAAAAAATATATATTCTTTCTTTTAGCCTGAATAAATTTTATTAAAACTTAAATTCAGTAACTTACCTTCATCTGACCCATCCGGACAATCGGACCACCCGTCCTGTACCTGAGAAATGTCTATACATATGTGTGGTGACGTCCTGCACGGGAATTGTCGACTGAGGTCGCAGGACGAACTTTTGGACGTCCCTGTTAAAAATAAATAACGATATTAAATCATAACAGTTTTATTCAGGTTTAATAATTATTAATTATATAAATATCATTATAAATATCAATCTTAATTAATTATTCTTGATAAATTACTTATGTTAAATTATTTATGCACAGACATACATACACTCTTGTCGATCCGTTAAAAACAACAAATCAGTATTATATTGCATCTAACAGCAGATTCAAACTTATTTCTCTGTAATTGTGTCCTCTTTTACTAATAATAAATACAGCCTCATCTATATGGAAACAAAAAAATATTTCTTTAATTATTTTATTCTTAATATTTTTCTGAAGCATATGACTTCTATTAGGCGCATATATATCTTAATTATAATAGTATGAAATTAGTCTCTGTTCAATCAAACATTTTTACATGATTCCAAATTTGACATTCTGGGTGTTTTTAGTCATCCAGCGATGTCTAAATTTAAATTACTGTTTTCCATCAAATGTGTGAAGCATCAATCGGTTGTTCTGAATGGTTTTCAGTCCTTTAGTGATGCGTAAATTCAAATCATTGAACAAAAATTTCCAGACCAAGTACAAAGAATACTTAGAAAATATTGTCGTTCGTTCAAGAAAATTTATTAAGCTATAGTTTTAAAATAAGAAAGAATAAAGAAGCAAAACTATTTCCATTGAAATTCCATTCCGTTTAAAATTTTAGATCTGCAAGTATGTAATCACAATATTACATGAAAATTTCTTTCGATATTTATATTGTTCTTAATGCCCATATAAATATTATGTCATTCCATTGAACTTACACGTCTATTTTTCATACGATAATTTTTAAATAAATTGTATATTTAGCACATACATAAAGACAAGAACAAGTAAAAAGAGAAGACGACAGCATTCAGCTTTTTCAGTTATTATTGACGGATTTTTATCTACATAGAAGAGGAAGATACAGGCACTTTAGTATTAAAAATATCAATGTAAAAAACTCTTTTTAGATTTTACAAACGAATTTCCGCAATTTCTCTTAAAGTAAACTTACTTAGGAAATCCAATAGAAATATATTAGTTTAATCTGTAATAAAATTTAAAATTATATGAACATATAAATTTATCTTAAAAATTCAAATTCAAAATTCAACATGAGACAAAACATACATGTATCATTACTTGTTGAATTACTACAATCACAAATGTCTTATCAATCATGAACATCTCATAAGATAATCTTAGTTTATTTTAAAGATACATATGCAAATCATTCCTACGATTTATACAACATGTTTGTTCTTATTTATCATAGTAATCTTCATTGAAAACGTCTAACAAAGAAAGAGGAAAAGTACACACGTTATCTGCTATCAATCAAATGTTCAACTACAGATTTTCCTTTAAGATTGCTATCAATTTAAAATATTCCATTTAGAATTATACTAATTCCATTTTAACATGCTACTTACATTTCAAACAGACAGTAATCATTATCTACGCTGTATCAATTTATTTTTACAACAAACCTCATTATATAGTAAGGATATTTTGTTGTGTACATACACATAATCACATTTATAGTATTGAAATGATGCTGAAGAAAAGAATTTGTTTATAAAGACTAGACTAATTTAGCTTAATATTTAATTTTGATGGCATTTCAAATCATGAAATGTTGCGATTTACTAAGAATTACAGTGTAAAACATGTCAAATATATCAAATAACGTCAGCACCAACAATGTGAATTAAATGTGTCATTGTACGTAAAATCATTTGTGTGTTTCTAAACTGTAAAAAAAGAGAATTTTTTCTTGACGCAGCAAGAAGGTTTATACAAAAATATAATTTCTTTCTAATTATCCACGATTCTGTACCTACAATCTGCAGAAACTTCAAAAACCAATATGTCTCTGAAATTTAAAGAAGAATTGCAGAAACAAAAGTTTCTTTTGCTGCCTGTAAATTTCGGAAATGTTTCGGGTAGTTTTCATTGTATCTTATTCAGTTTGCCCAACATGGTATTAACACGAAATATTTACAGTTTCTCGAATGCTATCAATTCTCAAGTAAACATTTTCTGCTGTATAACACAACTTATACATACTGAGTAACACAAGAGTAAAAAAAATAATGGTTATTTTACGCTGTAATTCAGCATGTTTATGTGCTGAATATGAAAATGTTTACCCGAGAATCGATAGCATCGGATAAACCAATATTTAGTGCTAGCACCGAGTTGACAAAACTTATTAATACACAGTAAAAACTAATCGGAAACGTTTCCGATAATTACGGGCAACAAAAGAAAGTTTTCTTTCAGAAATGCTTCTTTAAATCTCAGAAATCTATTATTTTTTGCGATTTTCTAAAGGAATGCCTTGCCGGATGGTGGCTAGCTAGAAAGAGGTTATGCAGTCTGACCTCTATTTAACGAAGTCGCTAAATCCCGAAAAAAAGTTCGTTATATGGAAAATTCGTTAAATAGAGAGTCACCTTTTAAAATATTTTAAACTACATAAAACATATTTTATACCCATAAACACTAAATATAATTTTAAAAAAGTAATTAATCACACTTTTTGTATAAATTATATCTATTTGTTTTATATATTTTACCCTTCAAAAAGAAACTTGCAAGGGAAATAAGAATGAAACAAAACGTTGTCTAAAAATACATTGCATTTTCAGTTAAAAAAAATAATTTTACATTAGAATCACGATTTTTTATTATGGTCGATAAACTGTTTGGAGGAATACCAAATTTTAAAGCAATATTCTTTTTCTTCACGCGTTTATCCACCACATCAAGATTTTTTTTCTTTTATGCCAAGCACTTTCTCTTTGACATTTTTGAGCTAAAAGAACCGAAATTACCAGCACGACTGAATGATCTAGAAAACGACAGACTCTAGTTAAAGGACACGAGGCAGACACTTATTGGATGAAAAGCAAATAATCACAGCGATTTTACTGCTCTCGGTGAGTTAGGTGCTGGTAAGACCTGTTCATGGTCATTGATCATCATAAAATGTGTTAAAAGAAAGAATAAGTTTGAAATGTCCAATAATATTTTGACAAATAGGGAGAAAAAAAATTTTAGATTCCAAGAAAAAGTTCGTTAAATAGAGAATGGACTTCGCTCTTTGGAGGTTATTTTACGAAAAAATTCGCGAAATGTTCTTGGTCCCAAGGAAAAGTTCGTAAAATAGAGAAATTCGCAAAATAGAGGTTCGTTAAATAGAGGTTCGACTGTATTATATATTTTTGTAAACCTTCTTGTTAGAACATGAAATTATTCTCCGTTTACTTACATCGTAAGGTATATTTAATGCACGGTTTGCTAAAATGCAAAGCAGATATAATGCAAGTATCCAATGTTAAATGGTAGAGTTAGCCGCAAGATTAAAAGCCAGCTGACAGTTTTCTTCTTTGTGGGTAATATATTATTCTTTTATCTATGAAACAACTGCGCAAGCGCAAACGTCGTGATTTGATTTGTTTGTAGTAATTATTTGTTGAGAATATAGCATATTGCATTATATTAAAATTGCTCTTTATTTTTCTACCATTTTCATTGCTTAACAAAAATTTTAACACAAAGCCAAATATAAATTTTTATTGAAGAGTACTCAAAAAATATAAAAATTTTCAAGGTTATATTTATTGTTTTAGTCTTGTATTCGCGTATAGCGCGAAAAGCGGGATGGACTTTTGCATCTACCCAATACGTAAACAAACAATCAGGTTTGCTTAAATATAAGAATAAAATATAATACTATTGCGAGTATATTCTGATGCAACGTATCTTTTAATTAATACAACAGAACTTAATTTTAGATATTAATTTTATGTTCAACGTAAAATGAAAATCTGTCTATTTTGTTGGCTGAATTCAGTATAGAGTAAAAGTGCGGTATGGCTACGGGCGTACTTAGTCTGATCTTATAGTTAATTTGCTTATTTTCTTTATAATTTATTTTAAGCAATCAACTGCCACTATCATTGAAATGTTGAAATATCTTTGAAAAAAAAAATCATGAAGAGTAAAAAATATAACCGTTAAAAATTACTTTCAAAGTAACTAAATTAAGTTACAGAATTTAAATAAATTTAATTTCAAATACCATTTTTTTTGCCTCTTCTACTATGTAAAAGCTGAAATTATACGATATTTGGAAGAGATGTATGACTAACAAAAGCGAAAGCAATAGCGCAGGTCGCTGCCATAATCGTTAAATAATTTTAGTAACCTCATAAAACATTATATAAAATAGAAAACGTTGTTTGGCAGGCGTACTTCCCAATATATTTTTGACGATGAAAAAGCGAATAATGAAACAAATAGGTCTTTGTACATAACAACCACAAACATACCAACAGCTGAATCCTTAATTTTCCATTTGTCTCGTTCATGAGACAATCTCAGTGACATGAGTGACATGAGAAAATTAAATAAATTTACAATGTATTAATGTTGAATTTTTAAAGGAATTTTTAAAGTTATCTAACCCCGTAAAATGAAATTTGGAGATAGGTATGTATCATTTTTAGCAAATTGGAAATTTTTATGCAAAATTTAAAAGATTATACGGATTAATATTTATGTCAAATACATTTGCTTCTAATAAAGTTATAAGTTTTCAGATCTTTTTTATTTTTGTTAAACGGACTAATGTTAACTTTTATACCTTAACTTCTAAAAACATTTTCATGCTATGCGTTTTACGGAAATAAAATTCCGAATATTTTCTTTTTCTGTTTTGATCTTGTAAGATGCGGAATCTTCTTTTATGCATGATTCTTCGAGGAATAAATATGCATTGAAATCTTCTCTGATGTAAGATTTAAATCAGTAGTTTAAAAACTAGAAAAACAAAGTAACTGGATGGGATTTAAAACTGAAATGAAGTTTGAAAGAAAAGCTCTGTCTCCTGTTCGAACATACTTTTAGTTTTTCTGCATTTCATTCATATTTTATTCTTTTTTTTTTTTTTTTTTTTTTTTTTTTTTTTTTACATGAAAACGATACCCGAACATTTAAAGATTCCGAAATCTGCAAATTTTGTCATTATTAACATTTTTTTTTTCTGGAATAGGAAAGAAGGTTTTCCGTTTTTTTTTTTTTTTGCATGCTATTTATTATCATTTTAAGATCATTTCAAAATTATCTTAATTAAAAATTAATGATGTGGCTATAAATTATATACATACTAGCAGACCCACCCGGCGTTGCCAGGGCATATAATAATATTCTTAAATAAATCTTAAATTTGAAGAATGCTTCTCATTTTATATCTGCTGCGCACGCACTCAAATTATGCGATAGCGAGCGAAGCACGATAGTCTTTGTCATAATAATATCTGTCATGCGGACTAACTGGGACATTTAATCAAAAGTAGTTTCTCCCTCCCCCCTCCCAATTTACACAAATCTAACAAATACAAACGTTTCTGTATACAGGTAGACCCACTGTTAAAAAAAATATTTATTTTTAAATAATTTTCAATTCTGCTGGAAGAATGCATCTCATTTTATATCCCGCAGCTGAAATTATCCGAAAGCGGGCGAAGCACACTAGTCTTTGTCATAATAATATCTGTCATGCGGACTAACTGGGACATTTAATCAAAAGTAGTTTCTCCCCCCCCCCTCCCAATTTACACAAATCTAACAAATACAAACGTTTCTGTATACAGGTAGACCCACTGTTAAAAAAAAATATTTATTTTTAAATAATTTTCAATTCTGCTGGAAGAATGCATCTCATTTTATATCCCGCAGCTGAAATTATCCGATAGCGGGCGAAGCACACTAGTCTTTGTCATAATAATATCTGTCATGCGGACTAACTGGGACATTTAATCAAAAGTAGTTTCTCCCTCCCCCCTCCCAATTTACACAAATCTAACAAATACAAACGTTTCTGTATACAGGTAGACCCACTGTTAAAAAAAATATTTATTTTTAAATAATTTTCAATTCTGCTGGAAGAATGCATCTCATTTTATATCCCGCAGCTGAAATTATCCGATAGCGGGCGAAGCACACTAGTCTTTGTCATGATAATATCTGTCATGCGGACTAACTGGGACATTTAATCAAAAGTAGTTTCTCCCTCCCCCCTCCCAATTTACACAAATCTAACAAATACAAACGTTTCTGCATACAGGTAGACCCACTGTTAAAAAAAATATTTATTTTTAAATAATTTTCAATTCTGCTGGAAGAATGCATCTCATTTTATATCCCGCAGCTGAAAGTATCCGATAGCGGGCGAAGCACACTAGTCTTTGCCATAATAATATCTGTCATGCGGACTAACTGGGATATTTAATCAAAAGTAGCTCCCCCACCCCCTCTTCATTTACACAAACCTAACAAATACAAATTATGCTATAGCGGGCGAAGCACTCTATTTTTGTCATAATAATAGCTGTCATGCGGATTCTTTAAACAGGTAGATCCGTTATCAAAAAATTAATTTTTTTAAAAATAATTTTCAATTCTGCTGGAAGATTGCATCTCGTTTTATATCAGCTGCGCACGCACTGAAATTATGCAATAGTGTGGGCGAAGCACGCTAGTCTTTATAATATCTGTCATACGGACTAACTGGGATATTTAATCAAAAGTAGTTCACTCCCTCCTACCAATTACACAAATCTAACAAATACAAATTATGCGATAGCGGGCGAAGCACGCTAGTCTTTGTCACAATAATATCTGTCATGTGGACTAACTGGGATATTTAATCAAAATTAGTTCCCTCCCCCTCTTCCCTATTTTTTTTTCTAAATAATTTTCAATTCTGCTGGAAGAATGCATCTCATTGCCTGCGAAAATGGTACCCACGTGGTCTCCTGTCATTGAGAAGTCTATGCTCAAATGATTTATCAAACAGCTGCCAGATAAAAAACACTCAAAAAATCAAAATTGTTAATTAATTTATATTTGCTAATTGCTGTTGTATTTCAATGAATATTTGGATTCGTCGTTAAAATACACTCACAGGTGTATTAATTTCAACTCGATAAAAGCAATATTAAAAAATATATAAAGTCCTTTAAAAACTCCTAGTGTACTTTGAAATGTAGGAACCCGCAGAATCCGGATTCAAATCTATCCTTTTTCCTTCTGCAAACCTCCAGCCTTGAAGTGGGGGTGCAATTCTAGTCAGCTTTCCCAGCCTTACAGCGGGGTTCAATTCCAGTCAGCTTGTGGTTTTGAAGAAAGAAATATTTTTTTAATTCGGCCACTTGATGAGAGTAAGTTGCGATTGTTAATTAATTACTCAGATATTAAATAAAATTTTAAAATTCTGAGAACCAGGTGCATTAGGGGAGACCTTCGACTGTCTTCACAAAAAATTTCAACCTCGTACGTGCCGTAGATTTCGTTTTCCATTGCAGACAGACAAAAAAAAAAGATAGACACACACACACACAAAGCGATCTGTTCTTTTATTAGCATAGATATATGTGTGTGTGTGTGTTTGTGTGTACCAACTTAGTCAAGACTGTCAAAATCTATCGTAACGATGATATTCTATATAAGAAAGAGATTGGACATTGACGAAATACCCGCCATTTTAGTTCAAAAGCAGATGGATCGCTGTAGAACGCAATATATTTTCAACAATCTCTAACACTTTTTATTTTATTAAAATCATGGAAAATTTGTTTTATATGTCTTCAGAAAATCATGCTGAACATAAACATAAGTACATTTTCACTTTTGTGAATAAGAATTCCTAGAAAATGCATTTTCTAAGAACTCTTAGTGTAAAATAGTATAGTCATTTAAAGTGCAATGCAGCGGACATACCGAACTACTTAACTATCATTGAAGACTGACGCAAGTTTTTTACCATTACCTTAACGACATGGAATTGGTCACGTGTTCTGTTTCACCATAACTGTTTTATTCGCAAAGAAACTACATAAAAACGAGTAATAATGTTCCTACAGCAACTCATTCGCATAGAATTTCTTTTCAGATTTTCACTTTCTTGATGATCTTCGTGGGACTAGAATCTCAGACAGCACAAACAAAAAAAATGTAAATAAACAATGGATGTTTTTCTTCGATGCCCTGAGAAAGTGCAAGTTTCGTTCTTGATCCCTATTCCAATTACATGCTACCTTTTGTTTACACTGCATTGCGTAGGTAGTGAGAAGTCAAATCCTGAGTGTATACACAAGTGAACAAGTTTGAATCGGATAAGGCGTTGAAATTTTCAATTGGAATATTCCAAACTCATGCTTTTCGAATTTTTTTTCCGGGAATCATTTTTGAAATCTCGTCGAGTACATGAAAGATTCAATCGATTCTTTCTTTCTTCCTCCTGATCTCAGAAAAAAAAGAAAAGTAAAACATTGACACGCGAATTGTTTGAAAGGGAATTTTATTGAAAGATTAAAGCTACTTTTTGTATGAGATTTATGCCTTTACCGACTATCTCCTGGGACACATCTTCAATTTTTCTGAAGAGAGCTCACAATAAAATATCTTCTTTATTATTGAAAAACAGAAAAGTGTTCTTTCACCCGAGTAGTTTGGTGTTCAATATTTACATTAATAAAATATATTGAATTTTTGTCTGAATAATATTAAAATGTACTGAAACGTTTTATTGACTTCTTAACTAAATTTTGTTTAATTTCTGAGTATGCAAATTATTTTAAAGATTTTTGAAGTACGAGTATAATGTTGGTCGATCTATTTTAAACACTTGAAGCAAATGAAAAAATTTTTTGTTTCTCGTTCCATTAACAAAAATTTCTAAAAAAGACGGATTATATTATATATATTAAACATATTATAAGCAATACAATTTTTATTCTTATGAATATAGAATAATTTAAGCATAAGATATTTTCTGCGTTTAAATATGTATTCAAAAATCACACTTAAAACTGAATTTCAAAATTTGCAAGTCTTTTAGATGTTTTCGAGAACAGCCACTAATAACATATAAATCTTAATAAAAATATGTTATTTATTTGTTGATTTTATATATTTTTTTATTTAACTTCATTTTTTCAGAGTTTTTAAATTAATCAATAAATTTGGTCAAGGATTAACTATTTTAATTTGATGACAGAAAAATAAGAAAAGTGCGTTTTTATTCATGAAAAGTTTTTTCTTATGTAGAGAGAAACCCTCAATTATATAAACCTAACCAGTCATTAACATTTCAGACGTTCGTACTATAACTAGTTTTATAATTATTTTTTGCACCCCATATTGTACTGAATGTATAATTTTTTGCACTTCATAAGGTGCATAGTCTGTAACATCATTAAAATGCACTTCCAATAATATTTTTCCCATTCCCCGTAATGTAACGGAACACTTTTGACTGTCCCTGTAATTAAACCATACATCCGATTTTCATAAAATTTGAAATGGCTCGACAAAATTTTGCAACAGTTATATATTTAAAGTTTCAGACCATTCGGAAGGCTGTAACATCATTAAAATGCACTTGCAATAATTTTTCCCATTGGCCGTAATGTAAAAAAACATTTTGACTGTCCCTGTAATTAAACTATACATCCGATTTTCATAAAATTTGAAATGGCTCGACAAATTTTTGCAACAATCATATGTTTAAAATTTCAGACCATTCGGTTGGGTAGTTTTTGCTCTGTTATATGCGGACAAACAGACAGACGGACGGACGGACGGACTGAACGACGACTATAGGTGCTACGTATTTATATAATTACGAACGCACCTAAAAACACCCGCCATCTTGTGACAACCTCCTCAGTTACTTCACTTGCAAATGGCATACAGTCCTCCTACATGTGTCCTCCTCTTTATTCACAACTCCATTATGAAATATGGATCGAAAAGGGAAGGGAAAATAGTAGTTCGTATTTAAAATTTCCCATTTTGAACTAAAATAAATATGTCAGTTCCTTAAAAAATAGAGCTATAATAGAAGGATACACAATTAAAAACAACGAACAAAAGAATAAACACCTATTATGTAACTTTTAATAAACGAAACTATTCATGCATCTATTATGTAATCCTGATGTTCTGCTTGGGTCTATATGAGCCGAAATTAAAATGAATTGCTCATAACTTTTCAACTGTTAACGTTTAAAACTGTTTTTGCTCGGCTCAAAATGTTAAATATATAACAAAAATTCGTCAAAACTTTGAGCAAAAACAAATTTTAATAAAAAAGTTATGAACAATTAAATTTCACTTCGGGTCATATAGATCCAAGTACAACAGTAGGGTTAATAAACGAAACAATTGATGCATCTATTATGTAACTTTCAATAAACGAAACTATTCATGCATGCAATAAACGAAATTATTCATTCATCTATTATGTAACTTTTGATAAACGAAATTATAAATGCATTCGGTTTCTTTCTTTATTTTTTTTTTTCTATGAGAGGGAGTTGCTGTAGAAAACTGTGTGTATAGCAAAGTTCTACCGGCAGTTTAACTATTTAAAACATATTTTATTTTGCTGCTGCCTTTAGTGTTGCATTTCAGTTCAGTTTAGAAGTCAGGTATGAGAGCGTTCCGCCCCAAATGGTTGATTTTCACCACTAAATATTGATAGTATTCTTTGCTTAATTAAATCTCAGAAATTCTGTCATTAAATAAGGCAAGAAATACCATTAAAATTTAGTGGTAGTATACAGTCCTTTGGGTCGGAGCGCTCTCATCCCTGAGAAGTATATGCATCAATTGCTTCTGTGGCCTAATGATGTCACCTTAAGGCGCCAGCTTTGTCGCTTCGTGTTTGCCAGCCTCGTGCTAAACTACAATATTGCTTAACCATTAATGCGCGACAGTATAGGGAAGCAAATAAGTTAAACCTTAGCTCGACTACTGAACAACGCAAAAACATATACATATACGCATACATATATGTATTTCCCCAATTTTGTATGGTGCGTTCTATGCTATCGCATAATTGTTATATATATATACAAACATATACAATTAAAATGAAATCACATGTATAAAAAAAATCAAAGGAAAAGATAATACAAAAATTAAACACACTAAATTGAAAATGCAAATATGAGAAATTATCAATATCCTATGGATTAATCAGAGGAGTTTCATAACAATTATTGATAGTAAAGATATGTTATTTCGACGAATATTGTCGGCATTAATCCTGAAAATTCAAATATTAAACTCCTAGTAACGTATCGAAAAACCAATGACTGAAAGAAATCAGGATAATCACTAAATAAATGAAAACTCAACAAAAGGAGAGAATAAACATAAAGATATAATAAAGACAACAAAGAATTTGACAATCACACATGAGGAAAAATAAAAAATATAGAAATGAAAAGTGAAAAATATATATATGTGTGTGTGTGTGTGTAACTACAATAGACGACATTAGAAATTACCATGTACAAACGAGGCGAAATATGACAGATAAAACTCATACCGCTTATAAGAAATTATCCAAAAATGATACTATTGAAATATTTTTGAAATCTGTAATAAAATTATCAATCCCAAATTAATATACATTCCACAAAACATCGAGATATAGTAAGCAAAAAAGGTACAAGATTCGAACTATCGTAGATATAATCCATTAAAAATGAATGAAAAAATAGGAACAAGCAAAATGAACAATATTTGAGAATGTAATTTAGAAACGGGTGTATGAAACGAGACAGACAAGCCTGAATTGTATGATCACAAAAGGATGTTATACCAGTTAAACAAATTTAAGATTTTTTGAATAATAAAAAATAACTATTCATGGGGATTGTTTATTTGATTGATTAGGCAACGAAGAAAAAGAGTAAAAGCGAAAAAAGATTAAGCCACAAATATCTGAATGAGATAAATTATGGTGCTGCGATCTAATACCATAAATTTCAAATTTTTTAAAAATGAAAAGAGGTAGAATTATCCAAAAATGACTGTGCATTATTGATAACAAAACTTGACTAAACTTTTATTTTATATATCGGTGGTCAACTTAAAATAATGTAAAAAAATTAAAATTCAAATAAATAAAAAAAGGGAGGAGGTAATAGAAAAAAAATACATTTATATTCAAACTAATATTAAAAAGATGTTTAAATAAAATAAATCTATTATAAGAATACATGTCTTAAGCAATTAAAGAAGACAAACTATATTTATGTTAATAAATGTAAAATGATAGATGAATTGAAGTGAAGCATATTTAAATAAGGTCCTACACAAAGCGCAGATTATTAAAAGCGATAGCTAATAATTTAATAAAATCGAAATTAAATAAGGTAAAAAAGAGTAAAAACTATAATGTTAATCTGAAATGAAATGTTATCGAATCAACTATAGTAATAAGAAAGTGGATTAATTTATTATACATAACTACATAATAACCCTCTGTTTTTTAATAAATAATTTATTCATTCATTGTGCATGTAATTTAAATACAACTCTACCTATATATATGTGTGTGTTCGTTGTGGAATGCCTGCTAATAAAGATAATCATTATAGCTAGGACTTTATTCCTGAACACTCACATACTATAACATTCTAATATTGAGAACTCTAAAAATATAAAAATGGCACGATTTTGTAATAAAAAAAAAGATATATGTATGACATTAAACAATGATAGCATCATATAACAAACAACTAACCACCCGTTGTTAAAATAAGTTTGTAGAGTAACCCAGTTCTAGCAGATGAAGTAACATAGCTTCCAGTCACATACAATGCGACCTTGCCTCCGTCGTTTTAAAATAGTTTGCACTATTTAGGCTGTGAATGTTTGTCCGCCTGACCATGAGAGATTTATGTATTATGATACTTTATAATGGCACGTAAAGAGAACAGTTTATGTTTATCGTACTAAAATAATGCATAGCACTAATGTAAAAGTAAATGTTCCTTGAAAAAATACTTTTTGCCAATGTCGAGTAAGCGAGGTCATTATCAAATGTTTTTTTAAAAACTGTTTAAAGTGTTTGAATTTCTTTATATGCATATAATTATGAAATGGTAAATGTGTAAACGTAAATTTCATGGATAAATGCATTTTGAATATTTTATTTAATGATTTTATGCAGTATAATTTTTTTTTCTTGGATCTTTATTTTCGTTTTAAAAACTAAACACTTGAAAGCGACGTAATTTCCCCAAAACAATCTGCTCTGGTGATAGGATGCTTCATATTTCAATTCTAGTTATATATTTTTTTAGCTTGTCATTCTTCTTTAGCTTTATTTTATTGAAGTATTTATAATTTGTTTATCTAATTTTTTAAGGCTATTAGGCATTATTTTTTATTTTAGTTTACTAAAGTACTTACATTTAATTATTTAATTTTATTAAGGTTATTGGTCAATGTATAAGGTCCTCACAACACTTTTCTCATACAGAAAACGAGAAATATACACCATGTTTCTCCATACCTTATGTGATTATGTGGCATAACAGAAAGAAGATGACCTTACTTTATTTTAAGGAACGGCATTATTATAGTTTTAAATATCAATATTCTCGAATACAAACTACAACTTTTTTGTCTGGGCTATGATTTCTTAAATAAATACGTATCAAATCCAAAAGTATGCATTTGTAAACTATAAATAAAACGAACATATAAATAACTCTACTTGACTGTAAATGGTCGCTTGTGTGAGTCTGTTTTATAGTTAATGCAATACTCATGTATACGCTTTATGTCACAAATGAATTCCAGTCAATTTTCCAGATTCCACTTATGAACAATGATAGATGTGTAGTGCTATGCAGTGCACAACCAAAGTTATGAGTTACTTTAACCCAGTTAACGAAATGAGTTTAATTTAATTAATAATTAAATTAATATGAATGACTTGCATATTATTGTTATTTACTTATACAAATTGTTCTTTACTGTAAATTTGACACACAGAATAGATGTGCTGGGTATTATAATTATAATCTTTTTTTTTATGAATAAAGAAAAGAAACAAAAGTAAAATCGTGTAGATTTGCCTGCATAAATATTTCACTAAAGTTACGATATAATAAATATATATGTGTATATATATACATACATACATACATATATATATATATATATATATATATATATATATATATACATATACATATATATATATATAAACGTAAAGCACAGTAATCACCAACAAAAAACAAGATAAATTCATGTGAAATGCGCCAAACAGCTGCAGTAAAACACATAAATTAAATATAAAGCAGTATAAGATTATAGTATATATCGCTGGTTCAGGCTAAATATAATCTTATACTGCTTTATATATATATATATATATATATATATATATATATATATATATATATATATATATATATATATACATATACATATATATGATTTGATAATAAACTTAAATTTTTTTATATTAATATTTCAGTTACAAATTTACAAAAATATCTTGCATCTGAGTTATTATGAACATGAAGCGAGAATGTCAAAAAATATGTTGTAACTACTTTGAACACAAACATATAAAAGAAAAAAGTTTAAAAACCACAAATATATGCCTGAAACTTACCTAAAAATGTAAATTCAGCTTTGTAAAGAAAAAAAAAAAAACACTTTTAAATTAAAATCTTTTTTATCTGTAACTGGGAAGATGGAGGTCTTTGAGACCGCACTGAGATTTTTCTGATGAAGAAAAAACTTGGTCGTAGAACCAATAGATTATAAGTTGTCAAAACCTAGTACTTTCTGCATAAAAAAATCTGGGTAAAAACTGTCGGCAGAGCGTTATCTTAGAGAACGGAAACGGTCGGCTTTAAAACTAATAAGGTATTAGTTTTTAAACATTTATTAGTTCTAAAAGCCATTCTTTACTTCTTCAAAAATCTTAATAAAGACAGTGCAATCTCAGAGACATATTGTCAGCGAGGTTTTATTTTCTCTCGCAAGTCAGTAGAATTTTTATTTTGTCCTAAATCGAGCAAGTTTTTATTTTCTGCCGTAAGTTGAAAATTCAACTATTTTAATTTTTTAATTGTAATATTTAATTAAGGAAGCTTTATTGTACAAAAAATGCTGCGTTCGAGATCTACGTTCCCTACCATGTTTATTATTTCTTCTCCAAAATAACAGGTTAACCCCTTAACGGTCGCATTAAATTACGGTTTAAAAATTCAAATTGCTTATTGCCACCACTTTTTTGAAAAAGAAATATTCATCTTATTTAACGGCTGCTAAAACGATATCATAATAAAGTCAATTACACTATGTTATAAAACTGTTGGGAATTAAACAATCTGAATAAAAAAAACTCAGCCCGAGAATATCACGGGAGCGAGAATTAAGGGATTAACAGTTAAAGCATTATTAATGTGTATTTAAAGTAATTTATAAATCTGAAAGCACTCGCATAAAGCTGTATCCGATTTCATATCCATTAATAATAAGAATAAGAATATAAAATGTAAATTCTTTAGCGAACCGAAGCAAAATTCGATTGGTGTCCAATCAATCTTAGCTAAATAACATGAATGTACCTTTACGAAATGAACTTTACATTAAATAAGTTAGGTCACTTTCATTGTTTACTCTAACATTATTATCCCATCAATAAATTAAACCAAATAAATACTCAAAGAATACCGTATAACAACAGCTTTATTATTGATCATGTCCGGATTCCTTGCCTATCTACCACAGATCATAGAAAACGCAAAATATCAACCTACACTACCGTATACAGTTCATTGCATTTACCACACATTACCTATTGAACGAAAACGAAAGTCGATATACAATCAACCCCCGCACATATTTCCCACGGCTCACTAAACAATAAGAAAAAGTTCATTGTAAACCCTCAATGCCATTACTGACCGAGTGATTCTTGTTTGTAAAGCGGTTTGTTTTACGTTTCCCCAATTTACCGTTTGAACACTCAGTGTCACAAAGCTTGCAGGAAAGTAACCTCAATGCAGTGGCTAACTTTCAAAGAAAATACAAAAAAAAAAAAAAATCAGTATGCGTATTTTTGGAATTAACCTCTTTTCACTTTTTTCATCTAAGTTTTGGAGAGGAGATCACGAATCTGAAATTTGAAACTGGCTTATAATCACACAAAAAGTGGTCAGTTGGCATTTGTATACTCAGTGATCCTTTATTCTGTATTTCGGTGATGTGATTGAGTTTATTTTGCTTGGTGGTAATTGAGTTACATTTTTAGTCTCAAAGTTATTATTTTTGCTCGCTTCTTTGCAAGTTATTTCTGACAGTACAACATTGTTATAAAAAGAAGCAAAAATATTTGTCGATTTTTATTTAAAACTGTTTATACAATAGTGCCGAGTAAGAAAACGTGACAAAATTTTTAAAAAAGACACATAATTTTGTGAAAAGCTAAAAAGATAAAGTGAATAGCGACCATTTTGTAGAGATAATGTTATGCGTTATGGTTACTTAAAATCATTTTTTCAGACATCGAAGTTGAAGATGTTGGAGCTACAAATAAATGTATAGTAGGATTAAATAAAGGTATATTTAAAGAATGATTTTCATAGACCATAACTAACATTCTACAATAGGAAATAACACGTTTTTATTCTTCGTAAACCATATTATCATTCATATAAAACAGTCAGCTTCAGCAGTAGAAAATGTGTCGCATAAGTTCTTATAGCAAGACAACAACATGTACCGTGAAAATTTTTATTTCAACCGTGTACTTATCTGACACACTCATATTTCATATTCTATTAAATATGCATTTTTTATTCATTAAAAAAACTGATTGTTTCATATGAGATATGAAAAAATAAAATCAAAATTGTAAATAGCGTCATTTATTTTTTTCGCTATTTAAACAGGCTTTATAGACACCGAACTATTATATTGCTATCACACTTCAACCTCTAAACATTGAAATGTTATTAAAGAGATATTCAAGCACAAAATCATTTTATAGTTGATTTCACCTTTGTAATATTCAGGGACCGATTTACGAATTTTGAGGCCCTGGGCACGGATGCTTACGGGGGGGGGGGGGGGTTGCACCAATACTTACAGAGGGATTGAGTAGAAAAAAAAATGAAAAAAGATACTTACTAAAATAAGCATTATTGACTGTAATAATTAATTTAAAATATCCATTAAAAAATTAAATGTGATAACCATTAATTTACTTTTAAATAATTATTCCACAATTATGAAATTTAAATGAGTAGACGTTTTATAATAAATTGTGTGGTGTTGATTATCTTTTCCCATACAAGGCTATATATCTGGAATTATAAAGTATGCAACAACTAATCATAAATTCTCGACAACACCAAGCTACAATTATTTAAAATATTAAGAAGCTCTCCTGCCTGCGAGCTACCCTCATCAACCCCCAAATAATCTGAGGAGAACAGGAACAGGATTAAATAAGAATTAAAAGTACAATGCATTTTTATAGTGATAAAGATCAAAGAAAATATTCACTATAATAAAGTAATTATAAATGGATGTTTAAGACAAAATATACAACGTTATAAAAATACAATATGGACACAATAGAATGTAGAATGAAATGTAAAATTCCATTAGATATTAAAACTTCATCAGATTTTGGACAACAATTGAAAAACCTTCAGCAGCATTTGGGGGCCCCAGAAAATCAGGGGCCCTGGTCCCGTGCCCTGAATGCCCTGCCGTAAACCAGGCACTGGTAACATTTAAAAATATATAACATTTTCTTAGATTATCTTATGTCCCTAAATGTTATTGACATGAGTTTAGTGAAATCTAATTTCAAAAGCCGTTAGCTTTTGGTTTTGGTTGGGAACAAGTATAAATAGTTATTTACTGTATTTTTTGGAGGATTATATTACCTTATGAGTAGAATATTTGGCTTAGGTAATAGAAATGAATTTATAAAATTAAGTACAACAGAATTTTAATCTTTAAGAGATCATATTTAAATTCTTAAAGTACGGCTTACGAGGTACGAAATTCTTAAAGTACGAGGAGGCTTTAAACATGGTCCATGCGACATCTATGAAAATTTTCATATAAATCATTGAATAATTGTTAAATAAAAGCACCCAATTAAAACTATTTTAAAAATGCTATTTACTATATAATGGGTATTAAAAATGTATTTATATAATCTGACTCTCCAGTAAAGAAATTCATTTATGGGTACATTACAGACAGTAGATATAACTGAAATATAACTTTTGGTGTTACAGAAATGCAATTTTATAAAAATAATATAATAAATGTATAAAAATATAATGTAGTGAAATTTTGTGTTTTAAACATTTTTTTCTTTAAGGGCCATAAGCTGCCATAGGCATAATGTAAATGCGTCGAATGAATACGGTTCCTCTATATGTAATGCGTGATAGACAACTTTACAGGGTAGTAGGGCAAACCAACCGGCGATTTTTACTTTTCTCTTTCACCCCGGTCCTTTTGCTTTCCGTCAGTTTTTATTCCGCAATTCTAAATTACGGAAATAATTACAATGGAACCTCCCTGTGCGACCACCTCCCTGAACGACCGTTTTTTCATGGAACGAAATTTATTCCCATAGGCTCAATACTAATTTTAACTCCATTCAGAGACCAACTCAGTTGAACTCCCTCCATGAGCGACCAATTTCTTTGAAGAAAATGAAACAAATTCCGTTTTATCCTGGTCGCTTGAAGAAGGTTTTATTAGAAAAATAATTCAGGAGAGCGCATTATTCATCAAGTTTCTAAACTAAGTTTAGATTTTTTTTATTATTATTCCGGTAACTTTTAAGTGTTTAAACCCCTTTGTTCCTTTTTAGGCAATGAATTTAACTCTGATGACAAATTAAGAATGACCGTCTATAAACTCCCCTGCCCTATTCTGTCAAGAAACTCTCAAAGAAATAGATAAACTAATGAAATAGTCATTATTTGTTTCCGTCCAAAAAAAATTGCATTTAATTACTGAACTTCGAAAGGACTTGGAAATAAAAGTTATTCGTAAAATCAATGTATTCATTTTTTAAACTCTGGAGTAATTAACTTACGTAATTAACTTTTGTTTTGATACTTAATTTTTTATATATTTTTAAAATGAAAAATAAATATTAGTAACATTAATTGTTAGCTTTTTCCAATAATTAAAATCTAGATTTAAACATGACCTCCACTGAAAGACACCTCTCGGGCGACCAATTTTTTTTGGAACTGAACGTGGTCACTTTAGGGAGGTTTTACTGTATTCATTCTAAGTAGAAACTATTTTCAAAACATTAGATAATATTAATTTTATAGACATCGTTCAATTAAAACTTTTAGGTAATTAGATTTTTTCAGCTTGAAAATAATGCAGATTTCTATTATCTGCAAACTGATTATTATTTATTATCTTCCCTACTATTATTATTATTTTGTATTTGTTGCAGCGCAGAGATATTCAATTAGTTCCTCCCCCACCCACCCCTTAAATTGAATAAGAAATAATCTTTGACCTTTGTGAGTTATTTTCACATAATTCAATACTCAATCATACATTCTTACATACCCTCAACCAGTCACAATATGAAATGTTTAAAATGTTTTATTTTTAGTAGTAGTAGTATGTTGTATTATACTGGAGACTCACAAAACTTTTTGAAAGATGAGATATATTTATAAATGTCGAAATATAGTTTCAAGAATTATGATTTATTCATTTTGTTAATAATTCAAGCTATGTAATCAGTGATCGGATTCCACTGAAAGACTTCACCTAACCGCAATTTAAATTACTTTATTCCAACTGAGTATAACTGTTAACTTTTCTGGCTGAAAAGGATCTTGTATCAAATAAGACGAAGCGACTCTCGAATGTTTGTGCTAACATTTAATAAAAGTCAAATATAAATACTATTACATTATTTATTGCAAAACATTTGAAAACAATTCCAGTAAAGAGAATTACAGTAATATTTTAAATAAATTGATTATTAACAATGAACTCTGATGTATTGAATAATAGAGATATTAGAAGCATTTTCCCTAGTGTTACCTTGTCACAATCCCCATTCTTCGACGTCAAAGTTGTAACCCACTTATAACAATAATTTTAGACACTTGCAAAATAATACCTTTTTTTTAATGTTATTTATCGATGCTATTAATATACTAAATAAACTGAATTTTGTTTGACGTATACAACGTTGGTCGAAAGTATTGACACGCCCATATTCTTAATATAGCTTTAAACGTAATAGCCATATAACAAATATTTAACTGCCCACGATTATGTATTTATTTTTAATCTACTGCAGTTTATAAAAAATTAAAGCAAACGAACACAACAACTTTTAAATAACATTTTTAATTCAATTATTTGCTTGAAAAAGCAAGTTATTTTTTAATTACTAAACTACTTTGTTTTCCGGATGTTTCGATGTTGTGTTATAAACTTAATGGAAAATCACGAAAACTGAATAATTCTTGTAGAAAATTCCATAACAAAAGGAAACGAACATAATGAAGACGCAACAAAATAATATCAAATTTTTTATATAAAAAAATTTAGATAAAGATAATTTTTTTAAATTTGTATCTAGTTTTTTTTTTATTTATTTATTTTTATTAACACGTGTTAAAAAATTACGTTTAAACAAACTATAAAACAATTAACACAAGAAAAATTTTTTTGTTTGTTGTTTTGTTCCTGAAGACTAAGTTTTTACTATTTTTGCAATTTCTACAGGAATTATTTTTATCATTATCTTTTAACTTGTTTAATACAACAGTGAACCTTTTAGTAAAATTTAGTATTTTTCTTTAAAAAGTAAAGAAAGTAACTTTAATAAAAGTTGAGCTGTCTGTAATTTTCAAGAAACTTTAATCATTAATGTAAATATATATATATATATATATATGTTGAAAAATATATAGAAATGCTAAACCAAGGCTGTATTTCGCACATCTTTTATTTATACTAAATATGAATGTAATGATATTGTATTATGCGTTCTTTAACTAATAAATATTTTGTTGTTACATGTACTATTTTAAATTGCCCTTAAAACGTGCCGTAAGAAAAATGCAAAAAAATTACAACGTGAGAAACACACAAGTAAAAAATAAGAAATTCATTTGACACTGAATGTAATTAAACTAGCAATTTTTTAGATTACGTTTTAGGAGTTTTTAGTGTATGATGAAGTAATAAACAGAATAATATCCTGAGATATAAAAAAGGTATTTATGCGAGTAGGTGTAATACATTTAACGCATTAGTTTTCATTATTCATGTTCCATCGTAATGCATAAAAGTGTTATGTAATAACATTTAACTAATATTTAAGCATGATAGTCTATAAACTTAAAATATATAAAATTATATTTAGTAGTATCCTTTTTATGTATAATAATGCACAAGCAAATACGGTTTTTTATTATTGTATTGATAAAAAGTTTAGAAGAAAATGTTTCACGTAAATGATTTCATGACTAATCTTGCAACAAAATTCCTCTAACAATTTTGATTGCTTTAAATTACAGAAAACTTGTTACTTCATGCGAACGTTTATGAGGAGAAATTATTTTTGAAAACAAATATGCATACGTGAATTTCTCGTTTTTGCTAACGCATTCTTTGCATATAAAATGTACCTATGTATTCGTTATATCTTAGAAAAACAAATGTTTCGATCAATAAATATATATATGTGTGTGTGTGTGTGTGTGTTACGGTATAAGCTTTTGGGTAATCATAACGACTTCCTCTGTCTGGATTTATTAGCAAAGATTCCACTCAATACGATATCACCATTATGTTAAATAGAAGTTAGTACAAGTACCACTTGTTAATAACGCGTTATTGTAAAAACTTTGCAGTCGCCACTATTACATTTGACGCAGGATGGATAAATAGTGGCATTTCCCCCGTAACATGACTGGGAGATCTATATGGAAATATATTTATTAGATAAACTGAACGTTGATCATAATTAAAACAATCGCCGCAACTACGAATCCAACTTATTGAATAAGAATAATTACGAATCTCACCGTTTCAGCTTTTAGTTAATTTTCCACTTGTGCTGCATTATTAAACGCTGATAATTAAGCTCCTTCTTGTTATTATGATAGTCTCAATTCCTAGTGACGTATGTATCTTTTTAAGCAACACAAAACACAAAAATCTTGGCTCCAGACCTCATGTCTGTCACTAAACATTAGCCAGCGAAGGGATTTTTATGGGGTCAATCCATTTCAAGTGGTTCAGCACTCGTTGCTCGACCATTTTTAAAAAATCTGAAATTTTTTGTACAACAACCCTAACATGATGGAAGTTCAAAATGACTATTATTTTAATTTTATTAATTTTTTTTTTGTGCATGGCGGCCATCTATATTTCATCGTCTGCAGCAATTTTCTCACAAGAAGGGTTTACGGAATTGTAAATAATTCATAGTTTATTTATCCAATTCAACTGCGGATTAAAGCAATTTGTACAGAATACATTGGGCTAAAAATTTGGTAATGGAGTAGTTTCCGAAACTAACTGCTTATTGATAAAATTTAAGCATAAAGTTTCAGGTTTTTTTTCAAAATTTGTCCGTTTACAAGAGGAAATTTTTCTAGCAAGGAATACTGTCAACATGACATAATTTGTTTTACAAATAGGCCGAAAGTACTTGTACTCACCCGCCGAGTTCCAGATCTGGGACTTGCTTTCTCTTCGCTAAAAAAAATTCCAAATTTTTCAAAAATGTCAAAAATCGCACTTTTCAAGCTTTGATATCTCTGGTGGGGCACGAGATAAAAATCTGAAAAATTTTTTTATAAGAGTATTGTACGGTAGTGTTATGCACAAGAAATTTCAGGATGGAGATTTGACTACAAGCTGAGATATGGCAAGGGCAACATGTCAAAACAATACTGCCAAACTACTGTTTTGTTGTAGTCACAGCTAAGTATTTATCTCAGAGTGTCATTTAAATTTATTTTTTAGATTGTCTTTAAATAATAGTAACAGAAAATAAAGCATTTTGCAATTTATTTAAAAAATAATTATGCCTAAGGCCTACATTTTGTATGGTTTCAGTAATTTTTGTTGTAATTTTAGTAACTAAAAGAAACCTCAGCACTTTTACATATATATATATATATATATATATATATAAGACCTGAGACAAAAACAGAATATGGAAAGAGAAAAGCTGTTAATGTTGGCATACTTGTTGAGACATGATCAAACGTGTCAAAACACATTCCTGCTTGTTGGTTTAAAAACCACAATTTTAATGCTGCTTGCCAGTCCCTGAAACTTGTTCCTACCATAAGTATGTTCCTGTAAATGAAACATTATGCGATGTTACCATGCATCAGCCGGAAGTAATTTTCAGAGAGTAAAGATACCCAAAGCCTTTTCAAAATTTATACTGCAGAAAAATCACATTTTTGCATAAGAAGTAAGCTAGGAATTATTAATGAATTGAGACTTGCACATAGTGATTTCAAAGTATATTTCAATGAGCCAGCAGGGCCAATATCTTCAATGAGTTATCAAGAGATGACAAGACTTGGCTCCTACAAATTAAATTTTGAGAAAGATCAAAATTGTGGTTTTTGAACCAACAAGCAAGAATGTATTTTGACACGTTTGATCATGTCTCAACAAGTATGACAACATTAACAGCTTTTCTTTTACCATATGTTGTTTTTGACTCAGGTCTTTTATAAAAATATTTTTTTTTTCTTTATGTAAAAGTGCTGAGGTTTCTTTTAGTTACTAAAATTACTTACAACAAAAATTACTGAAACCATACAAAATGTATGGCCTTAGCATAATTATTTTTGTAATTAATTGCTAAGCTTTGCAAAGGGCTTTATTTTCTGTTACTATTATTTAAAGATAATCAAAAACATAAATTTAAATGACACTCTGAGATAAATACTTAGCTGTGACTACAACAAAACAATAGTTTGGCAGTATTGTTTTGACATGTTGCCCTTGCCATATCTCAGCTTGTAGTCAAATCTCCATCCTGAAATTTCTTGTGCATAACAGTACCGTACAATAGTCTTATAAGAAAAATTTTCAAATTTTTATCTCGTGCCCCACCAGAGATATCAAAACCTGAAAAGTACGATTTTTGACATTTTTGAAAAATTTGGGGTTTTTTTTAGCGAAGAGAAAGCAAGTCCCAGATCTGGAACTCGGCCTGTGAGTACAAGTACTTTCGGCCTATTTGTAAAAAAAAAATATGTCATGTTGACGGTATTCCTTGCTAGAAAAATTTCCTCTTGTAAACGGACAAACTTTGGAAAAAAACTGAAACTTTATGCTTAAATTTTACCAATAAGCAGTTAGTTTCGGAAACTAGTACAATACCAAAATTTTAGCCCAATGTATTCTGTACAAATTGCTTTAATCCGCAGTTGAATTGGATAAATAAACGATGAATTATTTACAATTCCGTAAACCCTTCTTGTGAGAAAATTGCTGCAGACGATGAAATAAAGATGGCCGCCATGCGCAAACAAAAATTAATAAAATTAAAATAATAGTCATTTTGAACTTCCATCATGTTAGGGTTGTTGTACAAAAAATTTCAGATTTTTTAAAAATGGTCAAGCAACGAATTGATGATTATCTGGACCACTTGAAATGGATTGACCCTATGGCAATGCAGACGGACCAATGAACTAACGGAATCGCGTAAAAAGGCAGACCTTATTTACTAATCGCAGAAGAAAAATGAAATAAACTGCCTTTCCGAAAAGAGCGTGAATAGGCTTTTAGAATTTTTTTAAAAAAAAGAAAATGGTAAAAGAAAAAAGAAAAAGATTGTAATATTTTTTTAGACAGGAAAGTAGTAGGTAAACTAGGGTAATAAAATTACGTTAGATAGGAAAAATTTATAGAATATATTTTAATATAGCACGGAAATTTAATTTTAGTAATATATGTTTATAAACTACTAAATATTATCCCTAGTAACTTTAACTATCCATATTTAGTGATCATTCCTACATTTCATAAGACGCCAATTAAATTCAGAACAGTTACAATTGGATGTAATACATATAATAATTATGCTAACAATATTTTATTAAAAATTCTAAGTCGAATTTATAATCTAACAACAGAAACAGATAATAAGCATTGTATAAAAAACAGTCATCAACTGGTTAATGTACTTAAAGGAATTAAATGTGTAAAAAATATACGTACATTTGATTTCAAAGATTATTTAATAATATAAATCTTACAGACCTGCATAGTATAATTAATACACTATTTAAAACATATAAAAATAAATTAACTCTTCCTACATGTATGGATATAAAATATTTTCGCACTTTAACTAATTTTATAATATGCAATAACTATATCTTACAAGATAATATTATTTATCTACATATAGAAGGAGTTCCACAAGGTCGGATCTACATCCAGTTTGATGGCTGATTTATATTTATATCAATATGAACGTAATTTCTGTAATGATAATATAGTAATGTATAACTACCGGGTGTCCCAAAAAGGACTGACTGATTTTAAAATTCAACAACTTGCAAACGGTGACAGATATTAAAAAAATTCTTGCAGGAGGGTTATGCATAAGGTCAAAAGTTTTATTACAGTGATTTTCAATTTTAGTTTGATTTACAAACAATAGATGGCGCTGTAAGCAATAGTCGCTAAATACAGGCTCGATTTCTGGTCCTTTCTCTTGTTCCATGCTGAAAAAGGAGATGGAAATGTATTATCCGGGCCACGAAGTACCAAAAATCGAGCCTGAATTTAGCGACTATTGCTTACAGCGCCATCTATTGTTTGTAAATCGAACTAAAATTGAAAATCACTGTAATAAAACTTTTGACCTTATGCATAACCCTCCTGCAAGAATTTTTTTAATATCTGTCACCGTTTGCAAGTTATTGAATTTTAAAATCAGTCAGTCCTTTTTGGGACACCCGGTATATCGATGACATAATTTTAATTGACACTAAACAATCAAATATTACTCAATTTCCAGTTGATTATCCAACTAATTTAGAATTCACAGAAAACCTTTTAACAAGAAAACAGGAATTCTGCTTTTTCAGAATTTAGTTTCACACCCGATGAAATAAAAATATATGTATATGTAAATAGTACAAAACGCAATTTTAAGACTTACAACACACGCTTTTATTTTATGTAAATCATTTTATTTTATGTAAATTATGACGTCATTCGCATCCGCTTAAGAATTCCACATCCTATCCACTATTAAACATCTACAGTAAAGTATGCATAGGACGTAACTATCGCGAAATAATACACAAATGCAGCAAAAAGATGCCGTCATTAAAGGAACTCGACAAAAAAAAAAAAAAAAAAAAAAAAAAAAAGGCTGTCTTAATGCTTTATAGGCCTTCATTTGTTTGTAACATTAATATAGACTCTTAAAATTAAAAATAGTTTATAATAGCTCCATGTTTTAACAGAAATAATGAATTTATGTTTTTTTTTTTCAAAATAGCACGTATTTTAATTACATTTTCTTTCGGCTGTTATGAAAAAATGGCAATAAAAATATATACAGTGACCCCTCACTTATACGACTTTCAGGGGACCGTAGAAAAAAGTCGTATAACTGAGAGAGTCGTATAAGGGAGAGACCGTCTTATTACGCAACTTTCAAACTTTATATGCATTAATTATTTTACCTATAATTAAAACGATAAGTTTTGAATACTAGGAATATATTTTAATAAAATTTATAAAATATATTAAAAAATAAAACGTAAAATATATATTAAAAAAGTGGACAAAATAGTTCACTTACCACTATGTTTATTTTAAAGATTTACAGATCAGATTTTCTCAAAAAAGTGATATTAGATTGTCTCTGTCGCGATGAAAAGTGAAAATGTCTTTTTCTAAGTCTATAAAACTTTTAAGCTATTTTGGGAATAATCATTTGGATGAGCATAAATCTTTCATGTATTAAAGCGGCCCTTGATTCAGAAAAATTTACAACAGCAGGAATATTGCTCTCATCTTCGTCATCCTCCTCCCTCACGTCTTCATTTTTGATATCCTCAAAGTTTTCATCGTTAATAACACACGAACGTAGATAAGAATTGTTATTCATTATTGAAAAACACTTGTACAATTGTGAAAGGATAAATGTTTGAAAGCGTGAATGATTTGTACTTTGAAGATTATAAAAAGGAATTCTTGAGTGAGAAATGTAAAATTGCCTGAACCGTTTAAAGCGTCATATAAGTGAGAGAATCAATGGTAAAACTGAGAGAAGTTTAACATTATTTCCAATAAAGCATGGGCGGGACCAAGAGAATTCGGCGTATAACCGAGAGAGTCGTATAACTGAGAGTCGTATAAGTGAGAGGTCACTGTAATTACTATTTTACAGCTATTTTTCCTTTACTTTCTACAGAAGTGGGGTACTTCCGTTGCCAATATTAAACAAATGGCTCCAAAAACTACAAAAAAATTAATATTTCAAAAACAAGTGGAGATGCAGTTTTCAAACAAATTGCATTTAAAAGTACTTTTTTTCCCAATACGACGGTATAAAAATTGGAAATGTGTTATGCTTAGAAGTTTAAAAAATTGCTATTGACTATTTGTACTGCTAATTGTACTTATTGTAATTTGGATTAATTGTACTACTTTGTTTTACAGCTGGCTTCTGTAAGGTAACGTTATTTTTAGGAGATGTCACAAAATAAGTTAGGAGAAAAAAATAGCATACCGTACGGGGGCTAACAAGTAATACTATTAACTGTTTAGATCTAAAAATCATAACCGCACAAAACAAAACAATTACAGATATTTATGACAAACGTAAAGACTTTCAATTCAAAGTTAATACATTTACTTATTTTAAATCTTGTCTACATATTTCAGTTTACCGTAATATACTAATTAATCATTTGTATAGGATCAAAAGTTTATGTTCCTCACATCTTATCTATAAAAACATTAAACATTTAATATTTGATACATTGAATCATGGTTTTCCTAAGAAATTCATATATTCCTTAATTTACAATTAATTAATGATCTAAACAATGGATGGTAGGAAGGTTACTTGTAAGTTATTATTAACATTTTGCGTATTAAAAAATATATAAAAATATATAAAAATTAAAAATACACAAAAAGAATTAAAAATACAAAATATAATTTTTTAAAAAGTTTAAATAGGTTGGCTGGGTGGGTAGATGTTAAATTATGGAGGAGGAAGGAGTTGTCTGGATAATTTATACGCAAATGTAGATTTAATATATATATTAAAATAAAAGGGGGATTGGTACGTTGATTTTATGAGTTTCTATGTTTATTTTGGTCGTTATATATTTGCTGTCCTTAGTGCTGTATAAAAATATTTATATTATATTATTTTACATCATTTAAATCACTTTTATTGATTTACTTTAAAATATTATAATTCATAATAGTGGGCGCTAATACAGTTTATGATACATATATTTATCAGTATGTAAAATGTTGTAATTTGTTTGTATATAGCCCCCCCACCCCCCAATCTGTAAAGAAACATTTAAAATTTATAACATTAAATTAATTAAGTGATTAATAGAAACAAACTTTTATATTATTATAATTGTAACTTATTTGAAATTATTATTACTTTACTTATTTTTAAATAAAATTATTAAAAATAATTATTATTATCGATATTCTGTTGAGTTGTTTTACAATGATATTATTTGCTGTTTTAAAGTGAATTAATGAGATTCAAATATTTGCAATTTGAAATTTTTCTACAGTTATTTTTGGTAATCTCCAATAGATGGCACCACTACAATTTATTTCTACTTCTTTTCGCCGTGATGGTGAACACGGATTTTTACCTTTTAATTTTTTGAAGTTCAGGTAGATGGCAGCATTAAATAATTATTTATTCAGTTCTACAATAATTTTGTTGTCATACCTTATTATATTATATCATATATCTTATTTATTATCTGATTATTTTAAACATCTCCTTTTTTGTACTTTTAAGTAATAATTTATTCCAGGATCTTTAAAATACATATAATAATTTTTATTATATAGACTATTTAAGTTAATTATAACTATTATATTTATAAGTATGATAATATTATCTGCAAGTTGTGATGATTTGAAATCAAAAAGATTCGCTTTTAACTGTACCATTTAATTAGGCGGGATTTTTGCTGTGCTAAAATGGGGTAATTGTTTGTGATTGTGATATGGTCATAGCAATTCTATTGCTGGGTATGTCTAAATTTAAATGTTAGAAAAAATTTTCATATTGTTCATTATTACGGATCTTAAATTGATTAATGATTTATTTAATTCAATTTATATTCAATGGTAAATTTATACTTTTTGATGTATAGTCGATCGGATACATAATGGAATTCAACTTTTAGCTTATTACTGGATTCTATTACAAAAACCGACTATGTTTTTGCTTATATTTGTATTTCATGTACCCTTGAAGAAGTGAAATGCTACATAATCTTCCTGCTACATCCATCCAATTGATCTATTATTTGTTTACTATACGTTTTTTAGCGGTTCAACAATATTTCGCTGGTTATTTGTATCTTTTGTCTTTAATAGGTTATAGTATTAAAATTTGGTGGTTTTTCATATGTTTTATATAGATTAATCGTCCGCATTCTGCTAGTGAATTATTGGTATTGTGCTTGATTTTGTATTACAAGTTAAAGGTTCCATCTTTATTTTGTATAATGTCAGTGTTATCTATTGAACCTAAATTTATTAATTTAATTTTAGTAATTGGAAATAGATGATGAATTGTAATTATATAATGGTTATATATATATATATAACCATTAATTAAACATTACTGACCACCATCAATAATTGTGATAGCATGAATGAACTTACAACAATACAGTGTCCCCAAAGACTCTGAATGGATACCAAAAACATAATAAACAAGCTACTATGTATAAAATAAAATCCCATGTACTATATAACAAGAATTAATAATAAAGAAAAAAAGAAGAATATGGATTTCGATATATATTTATATATATATTGAAAACTGCAGTGTTTCTTATGTAATTAAATTTCTTTTGTTACCGATCACAAATTTTTATATTTGAAAAGAAAATTGTATATTTATAGTTTTTAACTCTTTCAAAAAAAAAAAAAAATGCCTGTACATGCTTTAACCTTTCAGCGGGCGCGCCTGCGCAAATTTTCCGACAAACGGAATATTCCTTACACTGCTTTCACAAACTGTATCGAAAGTGCTTCAAGGTCATTCCTATTCCTTTATGGGTCCCCTTCCTTCGCGATGAAATGGGTGTGATCCAATTCCAAGGTTAAATTTCAGCTTCGCAGTAGGTTTTATGCAGAGCTGTGCTATATTCGTAAAGTTTACGACACGCGTCCGCTCTTACGAGTTGAAATAATAATAATTTTTTTCTTGTTTTTAAAGCTTTATTTCGGCAGCTCTATATTTAATGTTTATTACACTGTCTTATCAGTTGATTTTATGTAGTCTAAAAATATATTTTTAGTAGAATTTTCAAAATATGGCTTCAAGATGGGTAAAGTATGAAGATATTCCACGCCTCCTTCAGGAACTATCTGATGAGGAAAAAGAAGATAATAATGAGGAAGCAGATCTGGAAAGTGACAGTGATCTTAGTGATGAAAATATCGAAGTAAATTGCATCAGCAGTGAATCCGAGCAAAGTATTTCTGAGGACGAACAAGAAAATGCATTTGAAGATGAAGAATTTTACATTGGTAAAGACACAACTACCAAATGGCGTAAAATACAATACACGAAGTGCTCGAAGACAAAAAAGCTGAACATTGTCAAAGTTCTTCCTGGCATCAAAACTTTTGCGAAAAATATAGAAGACGAAGTTGGATCATTTATCAAAATAATAGATCTAAATATGATTGATGAAATTTTGAAATGTACAAACCAACATATAAATCAGTTAAGATCAAAACATAACTACTCCAGAGAAAGAGACTGTCAAGATGTAACAAGATTTGAAATGATGGCGTATTTTGGACTATTGTATTTGATAGGAATAAAAAAGGGACATCATGCCAATGTGAAAGAATTATTTTCAAATGATGGTACAGGAATAGAAATAGCAAGGAGCGTCATGAGCTATAAGAGATTTTTATTTCTAACGAGATGTCTTCGATTTGATGACAGAACAACAAGAATTTCCAGATGTAAGGAGGATAAGCTGGCAGCTTTACGAACAATTTTTTATTGTTTTCTAAGAAATTGCAATAACTGTTATAGTATGAGTGAATTTGCTACGATAGATGAAATGTTGCATCCCTTTCGTGGTCGTTGCCAATGGATTCAGTATATTCCAAGTAAACCTGCAAAATACGGAATAAAAATGTACGCTCTATGTGATTCAAAAACTTTTTATACATACAATCTCGAAATTTATTGTGGATTGCAACCTAATGGTCCATATGCAGTTTCAAACTCTCCACTGGATGTTGTGAAAAGGTTGGTTACTCCAATTGAAAATTCGCGCAGAAATATAACTACAGATAATTACTATACTAGTATTCCTCTGGCAGATTTTTTGCTGCAAAAGAAGCTGACACTTGTGGGTACCCTAAAGAAAAATAAGAAAGAAATTCCACCAGAGTTTTTGCCATGCAAGGAAAAGGTGGTTAAATCGACAATATTCGGTTTTCAAAAAGATAAAGCTCTTGTTTCTTATGTCCCTCGAAAGAACAAAGCTGTCATACTCCTGTCTACAATGCATGACACATCAAATATTGACAAAGGTAAACCGGAAATTATCTTGGATTACAACTCTACAAAAGGTGGAGTAGACACTGTCGACAAAATGTGCGCTACATACTCTGTTTCGCGGATTACAAGGAGATGGCCATGTGCAGTCTTTTACAGCCTTATGAATATTGCCGGAATAAATGCACAAATTTTATATATGCTATCAAAACCTGCAGAAAATCCTCCAATTCGAAGAATTTTCTTGAAAAACTTAGCACTGGGACTTATGAAAGAACACCTTACAGCTCGAGCCAAAATTCGTTCTTTACCACGTGATATTACAACATTTCTAAGTCTTAATTATGCCTTACCTTCTGAAGCAAGTACTGAAGAAGAGAGAACGCAAGAACAACAAGTACAGAAACGCGGAACTTGCGGTGTGTGTGTAAAAGAAAGAAGAAGATCATCAGCATCAATGAAATGCTATATATGCAACAGATATACCTGCAAGCAACATTCTCTTACAAAAATTCGATGCCTTGAATGTCAGGAGAGTGATGCTAGTGACTAAAAACTTATAAAATGTAATTATTTCTCTTATAATCTATATCCTTTTTTGATTTTCACATCCTTTTTATGCGGTATTATTGTTTATCTCATTGTTTCTCATGTTAAAATTTTGTCAATATTTCCTTTTATCTTAAAAAAGTGTATTGTTTTATATTTCCAACTATAATAAAAGTTTAATTTGATCCATTGATATGCAAAAATTGTTTTTTAATTTAACTTATATTATAATTGTGAAATGTCTTGGATTTATAACAGCGCAAATATGGGAAAACTTTTTGTCGTAAAAAATACGACACGCGCCTGCTCATGCAAAAAAATATAGCGCGCTCGCTGGAAGGTTAAGTGCTTTAAAACATTTCATAAATAATTAAAATTTTAATATCAGTAAATTTATTTCCATCTTAGAAAGAGTTCATCTAAGTCACACTTTTATTTAAATGCTAGATTGTTATTTGATTTCATCTTATTCTTAGATAGTACTTGAATTATAGTACTTATTATTTTATAGAAAGTTTTCGCATCTTTTTATATTTCTTAAACTAATAAAGATCATTTTTTTAATGTAGTTTTGTCAAAAGTATGACATATTTCTCATAAAATTGTTAGTATGAAGGAAAACTTTTAACAAAAAGCTATTGCGCTAGAGATTGGGTTAATGGAAATCGTTTTTAAATGAAAGACAATGATTCTCAAAGCTCTGTTCTATAGATGCTATTCCATAAATGAAAGAAAAAACAGTATTTCATTACAATTTATATAGCATTTTGTTATGTAAATGATATGAAAGTGGAAATTTTTTTAATTCTTTTTAACCAATATTATAACCAACTTTTTAACCCAAGTATATCGTGTCATATATATATACTTAACCATTACATGACGCTATTTAGAACTCATTTTAACAATCACGATTGATTAGAAAAAAACATTTATTTAATACGAATGCTTATAAGTACACATAATTTCTGAAAATAAATATGTATATATATATATTAAATTTTTTGTACAATAATACCATTGAAAGATAATGAAAAAGACCAATAATATGAAAACACAAACAGCACATTAACCAGTTGTTTTGAAAAAATTATAGTCCCATGTACTACCTTATGTTGATTAAAATGAAAGAAATATATATATATAATATACGTGTGTGTGTGTGTGTATTTATGCATGTACATATATGTGTATGTATGTGTGTATATGTGTATGTTTGTATGTATGTATGTGTGTATGTATGTATGTATATTCAATTGTATTTTATAAAATATTTTATATAACTTAAAATATATAGAAGTATTTTTATATTCATTCTTTCTGCCGTTTTATTAAATAATTCTAGAGATACACTTTGTTTTCTTTATTTCTATTTTGTTTTGACTTTTGATTTAATCATTACATGGCGTTATTTAGACTTTATTTTAACCGAATGCTTATAGACAGATATTTTCTCAGAAAATAAATATGTTTCCGTGAATTTTTTTTCTTTTTTGTTTATATGATAGATGTTTTTAAAATAAATATAATGTTTCCAAAAGCTCTATGATCAATAGATATGATTTTCTTTTAAATTCCATGATACATATATATGCATATATGTAGGCATAGCCAATTACGTTTTATATAACTTTCTATCCTTTAAAATTTATGAAAGTAGTTTTATATTATTTCTTATCAACATTTTATTAAGTAAGTTGACTTGTGGCACAGATTTTTTTGTTTATTTCTGTTTTGTTTTGACTTTTGACTTAATCATTGCATGGCGTTATTTAGAGCTCATTTCGCCTATCATCATCATCTTACCCTTAGTAGCACCATGTCAGTTAACGGCAAAAAATTTGCGAAATAGGTTAAGTTCTAAAGAGTCAGCCTTTTGGGAATCCTGTTCTGCCAGTTACTGGAACGCATGCAAATGGAAGACGTAATGAAATATGCGACTAATAAAACGCGAAAAACGAGTTATCATTTGCCATTTTTTTATTATTATTTATGCCAGAATGGAGATATTATTCGAGAACTGAGCAAATAATCGCTATAAACTTATCGTGGTATTCTAAACGCTATCTTCCTCGCTTACGTAAATGCCTGATTAAAAAGACTCGAATTCTAAATACGTTATTGAAGAGAAAGGATGGTTAAGAATATTTAATAACGTTTATCATTTAGGACTTTAAAAAGGACAACCAATCTTTAAATATATATATATATGTGTGTGTGTGTGTGTACGAGAAAAGATAAAATTCGCACGAAAAAATACTTTTACTAAAATTAATTGCTATATTATAATTTTCGAGAAAACTCGAAAGGATATTTTTGTTTTTATAATTTTTCATTGTTTTAATTACGCATATACTCGAATAAAACTGCTTCCAAATAAATTTTGCACTGTTTTATAAAAATACAAAAAAAGGATGTATCATTTTCTTTCTGATTTTATTATTATTATTTTTTTTATGCCAAAGATAAGACACTCGTGAACTGTGTAACTAAATGCTATAAACTTATAGTGCGATTCTAAACGCTTCCTTCCTTGCTTAAGTAAATACCTGATTAAAAAGACTTCAAAAATTAAAACGTTATTGAATAAAAATAATATTCAAGAATATTTAGAATAATTAATTATTTATTACTTTAAGAATTTTGACAAAGCTTTGACAAAAAGCATATGAAAAAAACAGAAAATGTCGCTATAAATATTAATATGTAAAAATCTTAATAAATTTTTTTTGTGCTTTTTATTTGGACGTATATGGGGCATTCTCACAATCTTTTGACTTTCATGTCCCTGAATAATAATTTTTATTTTAATACACTTTTTTGTGTTTTTTTATTTCATATACTGGGGAACATCCCATTGCATGATTGCACAACAATATTAACGAGATAAATAAGTTTTGGGCGATGTTGGGGGTCCAAACACCTAGAAAACTCCTATACCGTCCCGTGTCCTTGATGCTGATTTTTAAGTTTGAAGCTGTCTGGATAAAATTGTTTCAATAAAAATAATTCGGTGTAATTTTTTTCTGAAACTGAAACTATTGCTTTATATAAATATGTAGCTAAAAATTAACCTGCCCACATTTTTAGGGTTGTTATTATTTTTTAAACTCTGTCCCTGGGTTTTAGATTCCTTACCATCCCTTTTCTAAAATTATACAGAAAATTATTTCAGATGCAGCCACAGATTTTTTTCCTAGTTTTTTCTCATGCAGAAGTATGCTAGAAAAATAATGTCTAAAACTCTTTGGTAGAAAATTTACTGTAGAATTTAAATCAGCATGTAAATATCAATTTCAAGCATCGTGGCTTTATTGATAGTCTCACCGTCCCCAAGGTTTATTCCTGCACTTTTCGAGGTAAATTAAAAAAGAAAAAAAAATTTTATCCAATGTTAACAACTGTTTCTAAAAATCAATGAACATTGTGGCTATCACTTAGTCTTAACATGATTTTCCTAAAAATAGGTGGTAATTTTCCTTACCGTTCCATCCTTACCGTCCCTTTTTATCAATACCACCCCCTTTTTTTACTTTACCGTCCCTTCTTCAACACCCCTTTAAGACAATGTTATACAAAAATTCTGTATTAAAAGTACTACATTGTTATTATTTCTTATTTGAATGTCCTGTGGGTGCTATGCAAATTCATTATAAGTAAAAATTTAGAAGAAAATAAAAAGTTATAGGGGTAAAATGGTAAGGAAAATTAAACTCGCAAGTTTAACTTAAACCTCAGTTAAATAAAAAAATTTTCGCTGCTGACCATTTTTTCTTTATTTTAAATCATTAAGGCATTCGTCTATCAGATTAAAATGTTATTTTAGCAAGTTTAATTTTGTCAGATTTTTTTCCCCCCCCAAAAGTCAAAAGATTGTGAGAATGCCCCATATAGGTCTCTTTTCATGTTCATAATTATCTCTATGCTCGCATCAGACAACATGCACGCTTATAATTTCAGCAGTATCTTCCTTTTTTTAATAAAGAAAACTAAATATAAGATTATATGCGAAAATCACTTAGAATAATCAAACTAAGCTAGTACATGCTAAAAGTAATAAAAATACATTTAAAAGGCATATAAATACCTTTATTCAGACCTACATGTCTGATGGTGACAGTCTCAAGATCTACGTTAATACAGGTATTTTTCTTTTCTTTTTAAATGAATTTAGTAAACAAAATCACGAGATCGTGTTTTACGAAATCAAGTCCAATAATAATAATAATAATGGATATTTGTGAACGTGAATTATTTTATACAATTGTTTCTTAATCTACACAGCATCTCTTTCCAAATTTTAGGTCGTTACATAGAGGATGAATCATTGCATATATTCTCACTGCGTAAAAAGATCTCTATTGACTCTGGGATAATGGATGGGAAATAAAATCTTGATGGATAAATTATTCTACTATTTTTAAAATCAATCTGTAACGGGTCTTTGTTAGATAGTTCTCTTGTTGTATTTGATATTCTGTGATTATTAATGTTCTTGCGATATTAGTAATTTTGTTTCATAAAAAAAAATTGCGAAAATATTTATATCAACATAGATCTTGAGTCTGACGCTGCCTGAGCGATGAAACCTGTAGATCTCAATAAAGGTATTTATATGCGTTTTAAATGCATTTTTATCACTTCTAGCATGTATGAGCATAGCTTAAAGAAAAAACATGTTTAAAAAATAGATTTTGAACTTTACTAAATCCTTTAAGAGAATAAGGTAACAAGCAATTTGACAAAAAAAAAAAAAAAAAAAAAAAAAATATATATATATATATATATATATATATATATATCATTTTTTTTTATAATCCCTATTGAAATTTGTAATCAGACTGTCCCCAAAACAAGCCCTTTAATAAAGAATGACTAAAATCAACGCATCCTACAAAAGTTATACGTTAAAATGCATAAAATGTATCTACACTATATGGCCAAAGGTGACCGGTCACTTGCGATTTTAGACGTTTTGTTAAATATCTAGAAAAATACATGAGGAATCAACCTGAAACTGCAGGTGTGTAAGCAGTATAGTATAGGTCATATATTTCGGCGAAGATTTTTTTCCTGAAACCCCATAGGGGGCCGTCAACAAATTGAAAAAGAACGAATATCTTTTGTATAACCCTGTAAAAAGTAATGTCGCAAAAGCGTTTTTATTACGTAAATAAGATATATTGTGATTTTTATGTATATTATATCCAGAGGCCTCGCGATGGGGGGTTAGGGGGGGGTGGTCCTCCTCCTCCAATATATGTGAACTTGGAAAATTTGAGCTTAGCGTTGAGAAATTCTAAATTTTTGAAACACTTTTTCTCTTTTTCTTTTCTTTTCTTTTTTTTTTTTAAGTAAAAAATAAATAAATAAATAAATAAAGAATTCTATATTGTTTTGCTGACTACCTTTCTGAGTTCTGTAACAGTAAACTCGTTAAATCATCAAAAGAAGTACAAAAAGCAGCCAGACTCAATTTGTCATTGTGTTTTTATGTGCTACGAAAATATCATACATCTACCAGACTTGAATATGTATTTTGTATATCAACAGTGTCTCTAATCTATTTCCTCCAAAAATTTGTTCCTTTCTAAAAAATCTCAAAATATCATGAGGCTATTTTAACATAAAGTACGATTATGACTCATACTCAATTGAACACAACAATTTTCATTAAATGAACCAATAATTATAATTTTTATGTTTTTAGTTTCAGTATTTTTCTTTGAATTTTTTTTTTTTCTATGTATAAGTATCATTATCATTAAACACACATTGCACATATCATTTTAGTTGGAAGCAATTTGTTTCAAGTTGGGAAATTTTTGAATTATAAGTTGGGAAATTTTTGAATTCTCTCCCCCCCCCCCCCTCCCCGAAAAATATTTCTTGCTACGCCCCTGATTATATCTTCTTAATATAATTAGGAATACAACGTATATATAACGTGTGTAACGTATATATAACGTATATATAATAATATAACGTAAGAATGGAATGCAAATGGTTAAAACTCGAGAAGCTTATAATAACGTCCGGGGATAATATTTTGTAGGACGAGCAATAATATTAACTACAGGTACTGTCTGACAATGTGAATTGTATAACAATAAAAGGAAAAATGTTTCACATTTTTGAACTATTTTTTGTGTTTATGATTTTTTTTTTTAATGATGTGAATTTTATAAAGTTTTCAAAAATTTTCGAATACATGTTTTATGTAAAAGCGTTGTAGTGATGTACAACTATCCATATTCTTGGAAAATATGTGGATTGCGTACTTTATAGTTATCAAATTTTAATTAATAATTATACACTTAATAGAAATTAAATACAAATACCTTTTTATTTTTTTATTTAAATTCAGCCCATTTTTTTTCTTTCAATTCTTATTCCATAATAATAATTCATTAATTTAAGTAATTGAGCAAACTTAAAATTTCATAATAAAAATTCATCAATTAAATTTATAAAATATTTTAACCCGTGAAATTTATCTAAATAACAAAAGTGAATTGTTAACCCATAAAAACTGATTAAAAATTTAGGATATTTAAAAATGAAAACAAATTCATTGAAAGAATGTTTTCTCTTTGGTAAGAGGCAACAACCTTGCATCCTAAATGTAGCTGTCAGTTTAAATTTAAATCTGTTTTGAAAAGGCATGAGCAAACTAATTATGTCTTACATTAAAACTAGATTTGGATCTTGATAATTAAAATCAACCTTGGGCGTGTCTACCGAGTGGTCCACACCTTTAGTGTTATAAGAAGTGAATATATCAGTAGTTTAGAATTCAGTTACATCAAGTGTTTAAGTAACCGCTACGTTCCTTCCGAACAAAAACGAACTTACACATTTTTATTCCGATTTACAGTTCAAGGATATCAGAATATCCGCTCGTTCTTATGTATGTTTTTATTGAATTATACGTATAACGCGCATAACGTACGTTAAAGAAGATAAAGAACGCTGTTCGGAATCATGTGTACGTCGGAAACGGTTAATATATATTTTCTTTCGCGGTTAGAATATATTTTTATTAAGTATAATTATCAATAAAAACGTAATTTTTTATCTATAAATCCACAGATATAGATGTATGAGTGAGTAGCTATTAGGTCTACCGGAAAATTCTGTCGTATAATGTTATTTCACGCCTACTTTTTTTAAAATTCAGATTTCTTTATTGGCACCACTTTTTTGAAGTGGTAAAATTCCTATTGCTGTCACCTTAATGTGAAATGGGAAATTAATGGGAATTTTACCATTTCAAACAAGTGGTGCCAATGAAGAAATCTTAATTTTAAAAAAGTAGGGGTGAAATAACATTATACGACAGAATTTTACGGTAGACCTAATACTTATCTAAAGCGTTCATAGATTTACATTTCTAAATCAAAGTTATATTTAAGAATATTTATTATGATATAATATATTATCCTACTGCATAACAAGTATTATAAAAAAAAAATTAAGTCAATTCCTACTTAAGTCAATAAGAGAATTTTTTTTCTCCCATTCTTCTTTCCTCTTGAGTGGCGCTTAAAATGCCTTGATCAAGAAGAGGGCTCTCTCGTCTATATTAACATCAAATTTATATTAACATCAAGTGTCATCCACTACAAGTTTTAAAAAATTTATTTGAACTTGATTGGATGAATAATAAGTATTTTATTAACGATTGAAAATTTGAAGAAGATATACATACATATATATATATATATATATATATATATAGCGAGAGTGTGAGCTAATAGTAGGAATTGAAAAATCGGCATTTTCATTGAAATTCATAGAAACAAACGCGCTCTTTCCATGAATTCAAAATATTTTCCAATTGATTTTCGTAATGTTACATTAAATACGGAAGTTTATTACATAACAAGCAAAGTTTAGACAGTGCATGTTCATGGAAAATTCTGAAAACAGTTTTCCATTATATTAAATTTCCAATATATGACCTTTGTGTGATTTTGTCTAAGTTTTAAAGACTGAGAAAATAGTTACGCAATATTTCTTTCCTCTATACCTTTGAGCTTTTAACAAAGTTTATTTTAGTGTGAGATGATTAAATAGAAGGATTTATTACAACATTAACGAACACACAAATGCAGAAACACCCACGCAAGTCGAATTTATAAGTTTATGTGGGTGTATGATAAATTTATGTGTACTAAATATAATAATATATTCCTTTTAAATTTGGTAAAGTATCTTTATAATATTTTTTGCGCAGTTTCCTTTTTTTCTAAACCGACAATAATTTTTAAAACATTTTTAGATCTTTAAAAAAAAATAGGCCATAATTTAAAAGGTTCTACTTCTTCTAGTCTGAAAAATTTAATGACAAAACGAAAAAAATTGTGAGACAGTGACATTTTGTTTTGCCATAAAAATAGAAACATCTCTTAATTTGCCTATTTTCCTTTATTTTCGACTAAATTTAGTTCACGAAGACATTAATTATTAGAAACATACAAATAAATTGATAACATTAATCTACATAAAACACAAAGTTTATGTACATGTTCTTTATACAAATCGACGAGTTTTGACCTATTACCAAAAAATTTTTAAATATATACGTTTTACAACCCGAAAAAAATTACTGTGTATTTACAAATTTTTCAGCCCGCTTCTTTCAACCACATACTATAGTTTGTCGTCATACATAAAATATACAATATGAACTTTAAAAAGTTCAGAGTTTCACTTAATTCTAAAATAATAAAAGAGATGTTACAAGTTAAAAATGTATTTTATTTAGAACTTCTTAGTACTTTCGAGTTGTATTTCCCAAGCCCATCACCAGAGAATATTTTAATAACTAATTGCTGTTTATTTATACAAATACGTCATTTCGTTTTGAAAATGAGAGAGCCAATAATTATTAGAGTTGAAAGTAGAAGTAGTAGTTTCTTGGATTGGACTTAATTAGAGAAAATATATATTATTATTAACTGCGGTTCCATTTATTTTATTACATCACTGTGTTCTCATACGTCACTTTCATTTTAAATACGTAGCTCGACAGTCGAAGTAGCAGTGCTACTTCGCTATTCTCTTTGCAAAATATTTGCTGATGATAGGCTTCGGAAATACAGCTCGAAAGTACTAAGAAGTTTTAAATAAATTGTATTTTTAAATTGTAACATTTCTTTTATTGTTTTAAGGGGACGAGGGACCTTAAAAAACCTTAAAAATCAATTCTTTATTTTTTGAAAATTTCACTTTAAATAACATTCAGGAGTACATTATATGCATTATGGCATGCATTTATCAAAAAAAAATTTAAAAAAATTATTTTTGAGAAAAAAATGGAGTTTTACGTGTCGTCTTAGAAATCTTCGAAATGCCTCATGCGCATTCCATATCAATGAAAATCCCCAATATTTTTTTTATAAAAGTTTGGTTTATATATATAAATAATTCTGTGCATCGAATTTTATATATTTGAATATAAAGGTAAAAAAAAAAAAAAAAAAAAAAAAAAAAAAAAAAAAAAAAAAAAAAAATTAAAAATAAAAAAAAAAAATATTTCGAAAAAATTTCAAAAAATTGTTTTTTTTTAAAAAATACTTTTATATTCAAATATATAAAATTCGATGCACAGAATTATTTATATATATAAACCAAACTTTTATAAAAAATATTGGGGATTTTCATTGATATGGAATGCGCAGGGGGCTTTTCGAAGATTTCTGCGACAACGCGTAAAATGCCATTTTTTTTTTCAAAAATAATTTTTTTTTAATTTTTTTTTTGGTGATAAATGCATGCCATAATGCATATAATGTACCCTTGAGTAATATTTAAATTGAAATTTACAAAAAAAAAAAAGAAAAAAATTGAAAAATTTTGAAATTTAGAAATTTTTTCCAAAATTTTCAATTTTTTTTTTCCCTTTATATTTAAGTATATAAAATTCGATGCACAGTGTTATTTATATATATAAACCAAACTTTTATAAAAAAAATATTGGGGATTTTCATTGATATGGAATGCACAGGGGGCATTTCGAAGATTTCTACGACGACGCGTAAAATGCTATTTTTTTCTCAAAAATAATTTTTTTTAAAATTTGTTTTGTGAGAAATGCATGCCATAATGCATATAATGTACCCTTGAGTAACATTTAATGTGAAATTTACAAAAAAATAAAAAAATAAAAATAAAAATAAAAAAATTGAAAAATTCTGAAATTTTGAAATTTTTTCGAAAAATTTCAAAATTTTTCAATTTTTTTAAAAAACCTTTATATTTAAATATATAAAATTCGATGCACAGTTTTATTTATATATATAAACCAAACTTTTATAAAAAATATTGGGGATTTTCATTGATATGGAACGCGCATGGGGCATTTCGGAGATTTCTAAAACGACGCGTAAAATTCCACTTTTTTCTCAAAAATGACACTAAAAAAATTTTTTTTTGTAATAAATGCATGCCATAATGCATATAATGTATCTTTGAGTAATATTTAAGGTGAAATTTACAAAAAATAAAAAAATTATTTTTAAGGTCCCTCGTCCCCTTAATTGCCTTATAAGTAAAACAGCGAGCTTTTTTTAAGTTCACATTATATATTTTATGTCTGAATCAAGGTGAAATATTGAGTTTCCTCTTATGATTTTATTTGTCTTTAAACATAAATCAGATGCATTTTTTATCTCTATTTTCACACATTAAAAAGAAACTACGCAATAATTTAATAAGCAGGAATATACTTTGTTTTTATAAGCCAATAAAAATTCAAACTCATGCACTATATTTTCGCATCCGAAATGGACGTTATTCTGAACAGATAATACATATTTTTGGTACATAAAATTTATTTATTTTTTACTATAAATGCATTAAAAAGTCGTATTACATTTATTTAAATGTATTTGGAACTAAAACGTCTACTATAATACAGATATTTCAATTTCACGGGAAAAATTGTAAAAACATAAAATCTGAAAATGACTTCGAAGTATGACGCCATTTTCGAGGGAGCGAAAAAAAAAAGGGGGGGGGGCGGAGTATTTTCATTTAATAATCGTACATTTAATTTTTGTATGCAATTTTTTTTTAATGATGTTTTATCATCTGTGGATACATCTTGCCATTTTGAAATAAATTCCATTATTCATAAAGACTATTTATTTTCAGTCACACAAAATAGAATTCCAATATATGTTGTGGCATTTCGATTCTGCATTTATTCTCTTCTTCATTTTTTCCTGTACCGTCAGTGAAATTCTACATTTTTCTGCTGTACGTGTCAAAGAAGACATACATTTTCCTTTAAAATATTGAGGAATTTTACTATGCTTACGTCAAAATAACGCCATTTTATAAATTCTTATTTTAATGATTTATGGGCGCGAATGCACAAAGCTCCGTTATTGTGATCGACGTATTACATTCCTGTTCACATTGTTGTACATGTGCACATTTTTGTCACACAAGACCTACATGTTTAACACGGGAAAGACCAGGCGAGTGTCCTAATATTTTATATAATACTACAACGGAAAATGAAGTTTTAAGGAAAGAGCTAAGAGTGGGAATCTTTTACATCCTTAGTGAACTTGTTAACTTAATTATTTCTATTAAAATCTAATAGAATATATTTTTTCTATTTGTAAAATTACATTTAGATTCTCGATATCTATGAATAAATTCTAGCATTTAAATGTGTTGAAACTCAATAATTTAAAATTATCAAACTTTTTAACTTTATGTAAAAATAATTTTAAAAGCACTGATAATACAGATAAGCATCGTTTTCGAGTAATCATCTGTTGCGCGGAGTTTAAAAAAATACACTTTCTACACTACATTTACTTTTTTTTCCCCCTTTTTAAACACAACCAGAAAACCAGACCCGATCTACCCGGGTTAAAGATTCCAGATTCACTGCCCGATATACATAACGTAGATGAAAACTCTAATAGATTTTTTACATTTAGTATATTTTAATTTCTTACATTGCACAACAACTTTACCAAAAATTATTTTGGTACTTTCGTATTAGTCGCATACATGCAATCAATTGTGAAATATTTCACTATCTATAACAACTGTTTACTATTTTCACTACTTATGCCTACTAAGAACTCAAAAAGCATTTTTATACAAAAAATATCAATTATTTTAATAAAATTATAAAAATTATAAAAAGCTATACTCTTGCGTTCACCACATGCCAGAGGTTAATGGCCGAATAAATCGCTAAAGATTTCGCTACTTGCAGCATCCTTTGTGATTCTGGTTATTACAATATATAAACTTGCTGGTCAATTTAATTCGTCTTTTATATTTTTATTTATTTATTTTTGGAGTTTTAATAAGGCTTGCCAATTTAGGTATGGGATATTACATGGAAACAAACAAACGTTGAATTATTTACCTTGTTGTAAGAACAAACGAATTAATCGTAATTGAGTTAGGAGAAAGTGTTGTACCTCAGTCCTATTTTGACATTTTAATTTTTAATTTAATTAAAATATGTAAATATTGAAATATAAAGCTATTTGCTTATTATTTATCATGTCCTGCTTCCCTCATAATTTTCTTGAGCTCTAATTTTAGGACTATCATACTTTTTCTTTTAAATAAAAAAATTAGTAATTTTAGTACCAAGGTACAACACCCATGTTGTACCATGAACTATGCATCATTTTTCTATAAAAAATAAAAATAAATTGACAAAACATTTTTATGATGTATTTGAAATAAATTTTAAAAGTATATTTAACAACAAATTTGTCGTAGATACCTATTTAAAGTTGTTTTAGATTAATATAAAACAGAAGGTGTAATTAGAGGGCAGAAGGGGATAATTCCAAGATCAATAAATATCAATTGCATTTTATATACATTTTTTATAAATGTTTGTTTTATCGCGATGCAAACTCACACTCACACACGCACAAACAGGAAAAAAAAATTTAAAAAAATGCATAAAAAGCTAAAAGTATTTTTTTAAAACTGATACTATATCAGGAAATACATAAAGAATTCTGTCTCTTTCAATGAGACTAGGTTCTGGCAAAATGCTAATGATTTGTTCGCAGATGATTGAAAAACACATTTTCCTCAAGTTTGAATTCAATTCTAATCCTATTAAAAGGGTTTTTTCATGGACACCACAATAATATCTTTTTCACCCTTGTCATCAAAATGCATATTTTCTGTACGCAAATGGTGTACATATAGAGTTCAGTTTTGGATTCCTTTCAATAATAATTCAAGGACAAACTTTCTTAAAAACAAAATTTTCATTTGTTTTAAACAGAATAATATGTGATTGTGTTGTACTTTGGACCTGTTCAAGGTACAAAACTGTTGCTAGGTTCAAGGTACAACGCTTGGTGACTTGAAAAATAATGACTCCTTACTATTTTTTAGGTCAGTTTAGCATGATTTGAAACTTGTGTTCATAACGCACAATAAATACTCTTTTATGAATAACTTAGAATTTAAAACAAACTGTTGATAACGAAATATAATAAAAAGTTGCAACTTTAAAAAATTTACTTTTTGATGATCGAATCTTTTTTTTTTAACAATTGTCTGAAACATGTGCTAACTATATTAAAGAGATCAACTGCTAACGGACATTTAATAATATACTTCAAACTACACTAACTCAGTTTTATGGAAATCCAATAGATAAAGCTAAAAACTTTTTAGGTACATGTATGTTCAAGGTACAACACTTTCCCCTGAATATATATTTAAAAAAAAAACTCATGCTGGAAAATTAAAAACAATGAAAATATAACAAACTGAGATACAATTTTCAAACAAAATGCATTTGATTTTTTTTCTCCCTTTCGGTAATGCAAAAATAGAAATTGTGCAATATTTAGAAGTTGAAAACGTTGCAATAAACCCGAAATTTATTGGTCAAGCACTTTTTACCGTCAATATAACATCAGTATTATTCAGAGACATGTTTTTGCTTTATAATATAGATAGATTAAAGCTGTTTATGAAAAATTTATAATTATTGTGCATGCTCTAAAGCATTTTTTAATCATTGTAAATCACAAAAACATTATTAGTTTTAACGTTACTTTTACATCAATTTTGATTATTGTTGAACATCTATTGTTTTTTTTTTTCTGTAAGCAGAATATAACCTATCAGAAAAAGATTAGAAAAGCAGGAATTGCTTACGAACTAAGCTTTTAATTGCATTAACACATAGCTGTATATTTTTAATGAATTCTGCTTAGAAATGCATTTTATGTTATAAAAAAAATATGTTAACGTAATTTAGTTCTTATTATTTTTATTCTCGTTTCTTTGAAGTTCACTTTTTTTTTTTTTTTTTTTTGACAGTGAATCTGGAAAATTTTCAGTAAGAAACTTACACGTTTTTGTGTCTCCCATGGTATAGTTTATAATTTAAAAATAGGGTTTTAAAAAAAAAAAATTCTTTTATAAATATTCAATGTTTATCTTGAAAATCATGCCTGATTAAATCACTGCAATTAAGGATTTTCTCCAAAAAACATCCGTTACAATACATTAATTTCCCGTGACAACAGAAATCGATTATTCAAAAATTCACAGATTTTACGCTTGCTAGAAAGCGCGAGCTAGTGAAGTTATTTAAAAATATATAACTTTTGTTCTTTTTTAAAATATGACAGTAGGAAAGAAAAAAAGGCATTATTTAAATTACCTTTTCGCGATTTGTAAAATTGTTTTCTCAACATACAATCATAATTTAATTAATATCAAACTGCTAATTAATAAGAATGTGTTTTTATTTATTTATTACACTCTTAATTTATTTAATTTAATTTTCACCTATTTAGTTTTTTAAATATTGCATTGTTGCAGTTTCAAAGCCACACCAATTTTCACAGCTGCGTAAGTTTCAATTTGGCCTTTTTTTTGCCGGGCGGGCTTTCGCACATAATTAAATCCACTGTTGTCGTAACTCATATACAATTGTAATCGTAAATAATATTTGAAGAATTATTACCTCTGGCGGTGTAACGGAAAAAATGCGTTAAAATTAAGTTATTAATTTATAATTGAGTTATAAAAATATTACAATTCTATATGGTCATCGGAAACAAACTTTTGTATATGTTTTTTATAATTCAACCATATAAGGACTTGAGTTAAAAGACAATTACAAAATTCCATGTTTACTTATAAAAACAAAGCTGAATTAAATAAAAAAGTGTAATAAAATCAACTAAATAACCAAGCATTTTTAAACCGAAAGTGTTTAAGAAATCAGATAGTACGCGGTTATATGAATAGCCTGAATTGCCTATTTTAAAATGTAGGAAGGCCATGATTTGTTGATATGAAACCATACATATAACTATTCATAATAAAATTCTAAAAATATTAAAATGTTGCATTGCCATGGGAAACAATCTTTTTTATGTAATTTTTATAATTCTAGCGTATAAGGAATTGAGTTAAAAAACGATTACAAAATTCCATCTTTACTTATAAAAACGAAGCTGAGTTAAATAAAAAGAGCGTAATAAAATTAACTAAATTACCAAACATTTTGAAAGAGAAAGCTTTTAAAAAATCAAATTGCACGCGGTTATATGAGTCGCCTGAATTGCCTATTTCTAAATGCAGAAAGGCCATGATTTGTTGATAGGAAACCATAGATATTCATGTAACAACTTATAATTAAATTCTAAAACTATTAAAATGTTGTATTGCCATGGGGAACAAACTTTTGTATATGTTTTTATAATTCTAGCATATAAGGAATTGAGTTAAAAATCGATGACAAAATTCCATCTTTACATAAAAACGAAGCGGAGTTAAATAAAAAGAGTGTAATAAAATTGACTAAATTACCAAACATTTTTAAAGAGAAAGCGTTTAAAAAAATCAAATAATACGCGATTATACGAGTAGCCCGAATTGTCTATTTTTAAAAACAGGAAGGCCATGATTTGTTGATATGAAACCATACATATTTATGTAACCACATATAACTAAATTCTAAAAATAATAAAAAGTTGTATTGTCATGGGAAACTATACCTTTTTCTAAAAATATAAAAATGTTGTATTGTCATGGGAAACACATTTTTGTATATATTTTTATAATTCTAGCATATAAGGAATTGAGTTAAAAATCGATAACAAAATTCCATATTTACTTATGAAAACGAGGCTGAGTTAAATAAAAAGAGTGTAATAAAATTAACTAAATTAACAGACATTTTTAAAGAGAAAGCGTTTAAAAAATCAAATAATACGCGATTATACAAGAAGCCTGGATTGTATATTTTTAAATGTAGGAAGGCCATAATTTGTTGATATGAAACCCTACATATTTATATAACCACATATAATTAAATTCTAAAAATAATAAAATGTTGCATTGTCATGGGAAACTACCTTTTGCTTAAAATATTAAAATGTTGGATTGTCATGGGGAAACAAGCTTTTGTATTTTTTTTATAATTCTAGCATATAAGGAATTGAGTTAAAAATCGATAACAAAATTCGTTCGTCACATTCAAAAACCAAGTTGAGTTAAATAAAAAGAGCGTAATAAAATTAACTAAATAACCAAACATTTTTAAAGCGAAAGCATTTTAAGAAATCAAATAGCATGCGGTTATACGAGTCTCCTGAATTGTCTATTTTTAAATGTAGGAAGGCCATGATTTGTTGATATGAAACCATACAACCTGTTCTGTAAAACGAGAGTAGGCAGTTCATTAAAGAGCCAAAGTAGGAAAATCCGCCCATGTAAATAATCTTAGTGTTAAGAGTCTTTGAAAGAGTAAAATATCATCAAGATCACGTTACTTGAGGCTTCTTGTTCCCAAACAACAGTTATACAATTTTGATATTTCCAAAATAAACATTAGTATCTTAAAACACAATAACATAGTTGTGGGTGTAAAATAAAAAACACACAGTGTTTCTCATGGTTATGGATCAATGGTGATGTATCCCTATCATCCATTTGTCTCTCTATCATCTAAATTCACATTTCAATCTATAAAAGAATAATAGTTCCGGATATTGCTATTCTTATAGTTGAGATGTTCAGTAAGATTTGTTCAGTGATCTTAGCCATGGATTTCAAAATTAAAGAAAAAGAGATTCAAAATATCTTATGCTTTTTTGCTCAAAAGTAAAAGTCAAAGGTTAATATCTAGGTGATTTATAGTAATTCGACAGAATTTAAAATTTGCAGGATTAATAAAAAAAACGGTGTATCCATGGGAGGATTTCGCACTGAAATCTAATTTCTTTTTTCAATATCTAATATTTGTAGATGAAGAGCTGACATTTTGACATTTGAAGTACACCGTAGTGGAGATTACTTTGGGGGCTATAGGAAAATTCGTTGTCACTTCGAATTATTCTTCTTTTATACACAGAAATAATTACACAAGCCATATATAACAATTTTATTTCTTTCCATTGCATATGTATATAATTTTTAAAAACGCAATCACAATCTCATTCATGTCTTACCCAGGGATTCGAACCTGGATGCTCAGTGTGGCAGCAGCCTCCGCTTAATGACCACGCCACAGGGCGACAGATGCAAGTTTAAACTTCAAAATAAAAATTAAACATAAAAATATCTGAAAACAACATTAGTCAAGCCAGAACATCATCTCATTTATTCCATTAAAGTTACAGCAAAAATGGATCGAAGACAGCAAAAGGCATGCGCGGGGGAAAAGAAGTTAACCATCCTCTTTTAACTGCATTTGAGGATGACGTCACCAGCTTAGGCAAAAACGTGGGACAACGCAAAATAAATTGAATGCATATAAATACAATTTAATATAGTTTAACAAAGCACACATTTCAGCTTACAGATGAAATACCACTTCTTCGATTATTAATCGATGGTGTCTTTTTTTTTTTTCTAGGCATTTCAATTTCAATTTTGCTTTTCAATCGTAAATATAAAATAAACCCGTGAGGGGACAACCGCGCTTTAACTTTTTTGTTCTGTTTATTTTTTCATAATCCTTGTTGAGCATGATATAATGCAGTATTTTATTTTTTGTGGAAACATTGATTTCTGAAAAGGCTTTCATTTCATTTGTGGAAATACTGCTGATTTAATTTTTAATTAACTGCAATTTTTAATTAAAAAACATGATTTAATAAAATATGAGTGTAGTGTCGGCAGTCGGATCAAAAAGCTTTCAAATGATACCCCATTCATTGTTGTGCGTTTTGTAAATGCATAGAAAAAGGGATGGCGACAACAGAAATAATGTACATGATTAAGAGGTAGAGAAAAAAAAATTGAATATTACCTTTAAATTTTTTTTTGCAAATAATGTATAGAAAATTAAAATAAAACAGAATTAGTGAAGTACATTTAACACGAAAACGCTTAACACGAAAAATCGATTAACACGAAATGATATAGTGGTCCGGACAGTATACGATGCAATTTAATACATTTTTGTTCTTTTAACACGAAACAAAAATCGTTTAACACAAAAAAAATTCGCTTTCGAGCTAGTTAGTTTAAGTTGAAATTGGTGAATTTTGTGTTAAAACCACTGAATTTTTGGTGAAAATCAGAGAATTTCGTGTTTGTTGTAAGTCTGCTTATGTTTTATGAGCACATTGGCTGAAAAATCGGTACGAAAACAAACTGCTATTTCGCTTCAAATGAAGATGAAGCTGCTTAATGCAGTTGGTGAAAAAAAAGGACGAAAATAGAAATCGGCAAAGAGTTTTGCATTGCCAATATGCCAATTCTACATTATCAAAAAACAATAAAAAACAGGGATCCCATTACGTTAATGTTTGAGCGCAGTATGTTTAAGCCTGAGATAAAACGTATGAGAGCTGCTAAGCACGAAGATTTAGAGACAGCTTAACTAATTTGGTTCAAACAAGCTAGATCTCAGAATGTTGAAAAAGACACTTAAAAATATATATATCTGATTTTTCCCCAAAAATAATATTTTGTTTACTTGCTTTTTATCCTAGTGGTTGCAACTTACAAGTAGTTTAACAGGAAATCGAAATAAAATGTGATGACATCGAAAATATTTGTGAGTTTTGTTCTTTTTTTTTTAAAGAATCTTTTAACACGAAAAAATTTTTCGATCCCCTCAGTTTCGTGTTAAACGTATTTCGGTGTATTTACATATAAATACGAATGAAACATTAATGATTTCGAAAAAGAGAGAGAGAGAGAAAGAATCAGAAAGTTGCGATAAATAAAAGTATGGAAGTAGCCCAAAAATAGCACATATTTAAAATATTTTTTTCGAATGATTGAATTTGAAACAGGGTAAATCAATAAAAAAAATTTCAAAAGAAAGGTATATTTTATATTTTCATTATTATCGTTCTCTACTTTTATAATATACTTTTATAAATTCTGTAATCTTTTTACCATTTCTATGACATGATATGGCATAATACTTCATAATTAATAATCATAATACATTGTTCTTAATATATCCATTGCTTGAAATAATAATCAGACTCCACGCGTCAAGTGCGAATGTGATGTTTAAAATTTTAGAAAAGAGAATGCAAAACATTTTATTTAAATCATTTAAGCTATTTGTTTAAGACAACATTAATAGCCGAATGAATGACATTTAATCAAAAACAGAAAATCTGCTGAAGTCTTGATTTTATCTTCAATGCTGAATTTTATTCGATTTGTCGGATACAGTGTGTTTACAGTTCTACTTATTTTTTATTGAACATTTTGCCTTATATAATATCAAAAAATATTCCAAATTCAATGATTAGACGAGATTGTTACAAATTATGTTATTTAAATAGTAAATAGAAATTTTCTAATCTTAAATAGCGGTGTCAGGCTCCTTTGAAATTTCAAAGAGTGTAAGCACCTTTTTCGGAGAATTAAAATGAAATAAACTAAGAAAAAAAAAAGAAGCATATTTCTTTTGCTGCGAAAATTCTACACAATGCTTTATTCAAAACATAATTTATTTTCCTTCCATTATTTGAAAATAGAATGGGAAAAATTCTTTTCTACCTTAAGTAGCTCATATTAATCATTTACTCGTACAGTTAATTAATTTGGTTATACGTAATAGCTTTATTATCATTAAATCGAATCCTCTTTTTTTAATGTAGGAAACAATTTCACATATTAATAATTTTTCACAATGCCTTCCAAAGATACCGTTTGAATAAAAGAATATCCAGAGATAAATAGGAAAAATCAAAATTATGTTAGGAGAAAATTTTGCAAAATTTTTACTCATAAAAACTTTTGCCTACCAGAAATGAATGCTTAATAGAAATACTGTTGAGTATAATTAAATATTTTAATATTTTTTGCATAATTAATCTTTAAGAATACTATAATAAAAATTTTCAGTATCTTTAGTTATTTAAACTGAAATTATATACCCTACAGGATTTTTTAAAATAAAATTTTGGTTAAACTATTCTGGTGTTTGGACTTGATTTTCTAAATTTTGTAAAAAACTTTAATAGTTTAACGTACATTAGTTTTAACAAAATATAGAATTTACATCTAATTGTATGTATCAAAATTATATTGCATTGTCAAATTCTAGTTTCAAATATCGTAGAATATATTATAAAAAAAAATTCGTTTTCCTTTTTTCCCTTCAACAATGTTGAATGAGGTAATGTACTTTAAATTCAATCCAACGTGTAAATTTCTGAATAAACAATTATTAATTTAAAAAACTAATATTACTAACTGACATTTCAAACCGAAATATTAAAAAAAAAGCAAAAACATATTTATGTAATTATAGCAAGCATTTTTTTTTTTTTTTTTTTTTTTTAATACCACATACATTGTACATTTAGACAATATTTTTATTTCAAATCGGTATATAATAGTCATCTATAATTGTATATACTAAATAATATACATAAAATAATAATAATAATAATCATAAATGGAAACAGTGCAAAAAAATTCAATATCTTTTCAAAAACGAAAGCTGTGTTTACCTTGTAAAAAAGAAAAGCTCCGAAGTTGAAAAGCTTCTTAATCAGCTACTTATATGCGGCCTATGATTATTGAGATTAGCCATTGTTATTACGATTGTCTGCCATCTTCGTTTCACTTCGTTATAATCCAGTGTTAAATAGGTTAGAAAATAATTTTCTTTTTTTTTTTTTACTGGAGCTTTCTTAATTACTATTATTTGGAATCAACTCGATTAAGAATGAGAGTAAAGTTACAAATGTTTTTTTTCTTTTTTATGATGTGTGAAACTTACTTTCACTTTTGTTTTCGCGTATGTGGAGTTGTATGTATGTATGTACTGTTGTAGAGCTCAAAATAATTCTAAAATTATTATGTCATTTAAGGCTTTGCTCTGTTTTATGTAAATATATGAAGGTAAAATGAATAGATTAAATGAAACGCACATAATATAAAGAAAATTGTAACGGTTTTAATTTTTATTTTTTTCCCCTTTTTTTTTATTTTTAATCATGTGTGAGACTTACTTTCACTTTTGGGAGATTCTCAAAAGGTGGGATCATTAAACGTTAACAATATGTAATTTTTAAAATTTGCAAATTTAAGGCCAATTTTTCTTTAATACAGTATTTTGTCTATAAATATTATATATTAATATTTTAATAGTATATCTACAAAATTATACACAAACATTAGAAGACAGCAACTATTCTGGAAAATTAATTATTAAAGCATTTAATTAGCAGTTGTGTGCGTTACAAATTTTGGACATTTTTTCGCACGTACGTTGCAGATTTTGGACGTTGCGCTTAGTATTTAAAAAATTCTTAAGACTAAGAATGTAGTAAATGTGTCCTATAATTGTATGTGTATACATATATATATGTATAATTAACTTTTTGTTATCCAGTAATAATAATAATAAAATCAAATGCTTTGTCGCGTACGTTACTTTCGGACATAACAAAATACAAAAAAATTCTTTATAGAAAAGTCCTTCTATCTTCAAAAAAGCAATAAATCAGCCTGCCATCTCTTAACAAAATTATCAAAAAATCATCCGCTTCCTTTATGCATTCATTGTTTACCATTAGAACCACCTGGAAAAAAGTTAAAACTCTTTTTCTTGGTGGTACATTGGAGCAGTTAACGTTATGAATGTCCGAAATTGGCCTCTGTAGCATAAAATAATGAAATTTTAAGATATTTATTCAAAGCTTTTACAATAAATTATGTCATTTTCTGTCTCTGAATAGAATTAAAAACTCAGTGTAAAAAAAACATAAAATAAAGTCAATGATAATTAAAGTTATGTTTGAAAGGCTTAAAGTTATGACGTGTGTCCAGTACCCACCTTTTGAGAATCGCCCTTTTGTATTTACGTATGCGGAGTTGTATGTATGTACTGTTGTAGAGCTCAAAATATTTCTAAAATTATTATGTCATTTAAGGCTTTGCTCTGTTTTATGTAAATATACGAAGGTAAAACAAATAGATTAAATGAAACGCACATAATATAAAGAAAATTGTAACAGTTTTGATTTTCTTTTCTTTTTTTTTTTTTTTTTTTTTTTTTTTTAATTTTGCTCTTTAATGAATCCCATTTACAATTTTCCAGTGACAGCTGATAGTTTTTCAAGACAAAATGAATAGATTAAAGGAGACTGTGTATAATGTAATAAAACCATAACAAAAAACCAAGCAGCACTGCATAGATTATGAAACTCTTTCCAACACTATCGGGATATTATGGTAATGTTTCATTTTTGTTCGGACAATGAAATTTGATCTCTAAATAAACATTTAAAAGAAAAAAGAACACTACGCAGTAAAAAACTATTTTCAGCAATTACTGTCCATAGCCAGTAATGCATGCGAATTCTTCAGTTTAGCCCTGTATATGATTTACATACTGCGTAATACACTAAAAATTACTTAAGTTTTAAAATGCATATCACAGCTGAAAACTCACATTCGGCAGTTATGAGTCATAGTCACTCCTGTAACGGAATTACTTTGAATGTCTCTGTAAATAAACGATAATTTCTACTTACTCAATAATCTGTAGAAAACATGTTGTAGTGCATCCCAGCAATGTATATCAATTTCATTGTAATGTCATTAACATACACTGCAAAAGTTTTTATATTGCAAAAAGATCATAATGTAACGGAATTTTTTCGTGTGTCCCTGTAAACGAACTATAACGCACTTACTCTATACTCAACAGAAAACATTTTGTTGTCCACTTCTGTAATTCATATGAATTTCATTATGACTGAAACAGTGTACACCATTCAAATGCACTGAAAATAATTTTCCTAATTGACCGCAATGTTATAGAATACTTTGAGTATAATAGCTACTTATTCTATACGTTATAGAAAAACATGTTGTCGTCCTCCTCAGTGATGCATATACATTTCCTTACTTTTGAAATAGTGCAACATCATTAAAAGGCACTGAAAGCGAATTTTCCCTATTGTCTAAAATGAAACGCAGTACTTTTCAATAAACCTGTAAACTAACCATAAATGGTACACACTTCAGTTTCAATACCGAACATGCCATGGTAGATCACTGACAGACAGACAGTCGACCAGACAGGCATACGGATGGACAAATAGAATTCACAAACACTTTTAAACTACGTTGGAAAGTGTTAAAAATTAGTAATGATTTTGAAATTTATTTTTTCTTAATGCTTCTGATGAATCTAATTTACGTTTTTTGGATTTCAGATTACTGTTTTTCAAGAAAAAACGAATAGATTAAATGAGACTACTTATAAAGTAATCAAAAACTTGGTAAAGATTTTGAAAGACTTTTTAAATTTTGCCTTTAATGCTTTTTAAAAATCTCAGCTACATTTTCTCAGATGCGGTGATATGTCTGTATTTCATTAATTCCTGAATGAAACCAAAATCTACAAGCGCAATTTATTTCATATGAAACTGAAGAATTTGGTGTTTGTGCCTATAGTAACTTAGTAACGCAGCTAATTTCCAAATTTAGTTGAATACACTGTAAACAGTTGTCACACCTTCTGTTTGTTTTTTCAACTAATTTTGTTCGCTGACGTGTTTTAATTTAATTTTAATTTTAATTTGCATTTCACGCACTTTTATCATCCCGTCTGATTTATCAACAAACATTAATAGTCTTTACATATAACAAATAAAAATTAAGATTTTTTTTTCAAAGACGAATTTGCACTTTACAAATATTTAATGAGCTTTTCTACCTTGTAAATACCATTTATTCAGAAAATTAATAATGTTGAACTTGGAATACATTAATCGTAGTTTAAATAATAATACTATAAACTATATTTTAATAAATTATAAGTGTATAAAATGCCTATAAAACTAACTGCTTTTGCAAAAAGATAACGTAGATTTTACATGCTGCTTAGTTACATTTTAAAAAATTTGAAAACGAGAAGCATAAAAAATTTGAATGAAGTATTTTACTGTGAATATATTTCTAAATACTTCTCATGCAAACGAGAAATCTTGAATTTTAAATCAAGACAAATGATGCACATGAAAGTAAAAAAAAAGGTGCTTAAATATCTGATTAAATGTTCTTTAATTATGAATGATAATATTTATATATACATGTAAAATCCCTCCATAGTAATACCTGTATATTATTATACATTTTCTAATACAAATTCTGCATCAAGAATTTTTTTTAGGATTTTCAAGATTGCGCATTCTAATGAGCCCCAAAATGTATGTTTCCCTGTATGAATTAATAATAATAATTTTTTCAATTAATAATGCTTCATAAGAAGTTTATTTTAAAATAAACAAGAGCTTTAGATTTAAGCTTTTCAAATTATTCTACAAAATAAACGTCACTGAACAGCGCTAATTAATCTTATTTTAAATTCAATAATTATTTAAATAAAATGTTTTCTAAATATACACTTCCGGTTTGAAAGACGAAAAAAGAATAGCTATAACCACACTTCAAATGATCATACGAAAAAAAAAAAAAAAAAAAAAAAAAATTGTACAGTATTTTGTTTAATCTTTCTAATAAACCATTTAAATAATATTTGCGATATTTACCCAAAATTGGTTATATAAAACTTACTGGGATACTTTAGTTCATCTAAACCTCAAGAATGAATTTATATACAAAAAGAACTGGCGAAATATATTTTTTACAATTAATATATAACACATTAGATACCATAGTACGCTTTAATTTTTTTAGGTAATAGTCTTAAATTTGAAAACTTGACTTTAAAAAAAGAATATTTGTTTATAATCAATTAGTTAAATACGGTAGAATAGATTAAGTTAGCAATCTAACAGAATAATATTTGCAAAAGGAAAAAAAAAAAAAAAAGAACCGGTTTATCTAATGCTTGTAGAAAAAAAAACTATATAGGTAGTTAATCAGATCAAAACATTAAGAAAGCCAATTGACACCATTACGAAAGGTTCATTTTTTATTATCACAGCCCTCAGGTTCTGAAAAGTATTTTGTTTATTCCCCTTTTCTTCATACAACTTGTAATATATATATATTATCCTAAAGACAGAAAAATTTGTTTTTGAAATTGCATTTTAATGAAAGATAAAAACATTTGAATAAGAAATAATAAGCTTTTAATCCCTTAATTTTTATTTTTGTGTATATTTGAAAGTAAGAGGTTTACATCATTTAAAAATTTCATATATGCAATGATTTAAAGAAAACCTCTTATTTAAGCGGAAAGATTTCAAAGAAATAAACAAATACTGACCGTAAAATATGATTTTAAGATCCTTCGCTAATAACGAGAAAACATTCGCAAGCTAATATTAAATCAATGAGAGCTTTCTTTTCAAATTTCTCGTTCGCATTTCAACATTTTTAATGATTTTTTCTGATAGGATCTCTGATATCGATGTCTTAAATAGTACTTTTTTGCTTTTTTCACAATTGTTGCAAATTATTATAATTATTATTTTCTTAGGACACTATAACTTTCTAAACCGGTTTTGGAACACTGCTTTACGTTGTCGGATATCAAAACCGTTGTTTTAGCTTTTTCTAAATGTTCATAAGGAGAATTTCAAACACTAATTTTAATTCTTCTCACCTAACCCTCTAAAGATGTTTTAATAATATATATATAAACTCGGTTTATGGCGTCAGATGCCACCATCTGAAGAATCTACAATAGTATTTTTCCATTTTTTCCGGTCAAGGGTCCATTCCTCCTCAAATCTCTCCAAAATCTAATTTTTATCTGTATTAGAAAACTCCCTAGTTCCGTAAATGATGCAAATGATCTCTCGAATTCCTTAGAAAATACAAAATCTGAAAACTAATATAAAGTACTGGAATCAAAGTTCAAAGTTTTATTTTCTAAAAGTACACTAAAAAACCAGAATTTCAAAATTATTTTAAATCTTATTACCTAATGTATTTGAATTACTTAAATTTTACTCAATTTTGGACATTGCTTTTTTTGTGTGCGTGTATGTTGGTGTTAGACATTGAAAGCTATGTTTTTTTTTTTTAAGTATATTAGAAAACTGTAATTTTAGAAACCATCTTTAAGCCTTTTCGTTAAATTCCTTTGAATTGTTTTAGTAATACAAAGTCCGGATCTTTATTTAAATGTCTTTCTAAAAGTACACTATACAACTTGAACTTTAAAAGCTTAAAAACTTGTTTGAATTTTTTTCGCTAAATTCATTTGAATACTCTTAATGGTTCGCTTTTTTATGTCATTAGGCATTGAATCATTAGGCCCCGCTATTTAATTGATTTTGTAAAGCACACTAGAAAACTGGAATTTCAAAAACTAATATCAAATATTTCTCTCTAAACTCCTTTGAATGTTTCACACATTTCGAAAACATCTACTATTGCTTTTAGACGGCTTATTGCTTATTATATTACCCATGTATTATTATTTTATTATTTTTCCTAAAAGTACACTGGAAAACGAGAATTTCAAAAACTAATTTTTAATATTTTCGTTTAATTCCCTTAATTTTTTTAATGGTACAAAGTTTTAAAATTCCTACGTTGTGCTTTTAGACGTCGATATTATATGTTTAACTCCCCCCCCCCCCCCCCAAAGTCGAATAGAAAACAAAAAGTTCAAAACCAATTATCGATATTTTCGTTTAATCCTATTGAAATTTTTAATTAATGAAAACTTTAAAACCTCCTATTTTTGTGTTTTTATAATGTCGGAATCTATGTTTAATTATTTTTTTAAGCACGCCAGAAAACAAGAATTTTAAAAGCCAATTTTCAATATTTTCGTCTAATCCGTTTGAATTTTTAAAATGATACAATTTTTTAAAACTCCTACTTTGTGTTTTTAGACGTCAAAATCTATGTTTTATTTATTTATTTATTAAGTACACTAGGAAAGAAGAATTTCAAAACTAATTTTCAATACTTTAGCTTAATCCCTTTGATTTTTTTTTTTTTTTTTTTTTTTTTTATGAAATTCCTACTTTGCGCTTTTAGATGTAAACATCTATGTTTTAACTTTTTTTTTTCAAAAGTACAATAGAAAACAGAATTTTTTAAACTTGTTTTTCAGTAGTTTCGCTTAATCCCTTTAAATTTTTAAATCGATACAAATTTTGAAAATTCCGTATTTTAAAGAAGCTTTTGAAAAGTCTCTCTCGCTCATCAAATAAGTGCAAATTTAAGAGCATTATCCTCTTTTCCATTCGCCGTTACAGCTTCTTAAATCTCTTTCCACTCATAAATAGAAACTTTATAACAATAGAAGCAAAGGTGTGGAAGAATGAGTTAGACAAAAGGAGTGAAAGTTCTGCCTGCATGACAGAGCTTCTTAAGTAAGGAAGTGCAACTATGAATACTACAGTCTAGGTTTTCGTCGGTCATTGTAAATTGCATGGCATGCTGTAAGGCTAATGGTTCATTTCCTAAAAAGATTAGAAGGAAGCAAAACCGTTCGACTATCAATTAAAGTGTTGTTTGTCGATTGCGTGCACCTTTCACATAAATCACATTTATTTCTTCATTTATGGATTTTTGTAATGTGTACTAATGTATTGCTTATAATATTTCTTAAAAAAAAAAATGCATGTTAATTTATAGTATCATGCCTAGTTTCAAGAAAATGGCCTATGTGTAATTTCTTAAAATATTTAAATATTTGGAATATTCTTCAGGAATGTAGCATATATAAACGGATCTGAACGTGCAAACCTTTAATATGTCTCATAAATCAAAGATATGATCAAATTTTATATATAATTAAAAACATGAAAACATTCAAATTATTCATAGATTATTATTACTAAAATAGGTGCAAAAATGATTAAAAATTTTTAAAACACTAAAATCAATTTATAGAATTTAAATGACCAAGGTTTTGTCGAAAGCGATCAGGACTCTAACGAATTTTTTAATATTTAACATCTATAAATTAGTTTTAATGTCTTAAAGCCTTTTAATCGTTTTTTTACACCTATTTTAGTAATAACAATCTACGAATCATTTGAATGTTTTTCATGTTAAAATTAATATTTTAATATGAATATACGTTCCTTTACATATATATAATCTACATATTTAATAAAATTTTATACATTAAAATAATTGTAATTCAACAAATTTTCAAATTAAGATGGATAAAATAATCTTTTTAACTTGTATCGTTATCTATATGTTTCTAATTTACATATGTTGATCTGTATTTGTACAATATATTATTGTACAGCAATTTATATAGATGTACACATATGTGCTTGTAGACAATTTGAATATATACAGATAATATAATAATATGCATATTTGTATGTGTATTCTGCCTAAGATATAATTTTAAAAGTTTATTTTAAAAGAATCTCTGTATTTATAAAAAATGTAATAAACCATTCAATGGAGATATGAGGGAAAAATAAAACATTGCATTCCTTGTAAAAGAGACACAATACTGTCATCTACTGCAGAATCCTGAAATTCTTTTATTCGTTTATACATAAATGTTTCAAAAAATTTATTTAAAATCCAAATAATTTATGGCATATTTTATATTCTGCATTTTACGTACATTTCTAAAAACAACTTCAGAATATAAACTGAAATCGCTGGCCATTTCAGCCCCCTCACCGTATAATTCGGACTCTGGTTGTCGAATGCCTGCAAAGCGTTGTATGATTTCAAAATTATAATGGGTCATAATCAATTTTTATCAACAACCATAAGTTTAAAAAAAAAAGCTGAATATAAGATACCGAGAAATTTAAACTCTTATAACTCGTGATTAAATTGTCACAGACAACTGAAATGTTCTATGAGTGAACAACGTGATATAATTTTACAGGGGCATTGCCAGGTTTTTTTTTTTTTTTTTTTTTTTTTTTTTTTTTACTTTTGACGAATAAAAAGCCTCGATAACGAAAAACTCTTGTAACTCGGACCCAACTTGTAGCAGCACACACAAATTTCGTATGGTAAACGTAATCGTGTTGGGGAGGAGGTTCTGTGGATATTTTATAGAAGCCACCATAATTTACTGTATCAGAAATATGAGGTCCTGATAACTTAAAACGCTTATAACTTGAGTTGTAATTATCGTAGAAGACCCATATTTTGTATGGTAAACGTAATCATTATAAAGGCGGACTTTCCACATTTTTTTAACCGAAGCCCGCTAAATGTCTATGTAACACAATATTGGGGTGGGATAACCACAAAGAATTGTAACTCGGATCGAAATTGTTGCACCCACACAAATTTCGTATGATAAACGTAATCGCTTTAAAGGGGAGGGGGCTATGTTGAATTTTTTTGACGCCCTTCTCATAATTTAGTGTATCATAAATGAGGAGTTCACAACCATAGTAGACCAATTTCATTTTGAAAAAAAAAAAAAAAAAAAAAAAAAAAAACGAGATAGTCCATTTAGAAGGCGCATAAAATCTGTTTTATCCACTCCCACCGTGAACCAAATCTGTTTTTACGTACTTTCTCATATCAATTTCACTTAATAGCAATAGTTTATAGTTAATGGCAATAGTTTATCAGAAAGAAAAATTAAACTATAACCGTATGAGAAAAATTAGAGGATTTGTTTTTCACGACTTTCCATTTTTTAATTCAAAAAGAAAAAATAATAAAGATTCAATATACAATAAAACCTCTTAAAAGCGAACACCTCGGGACTGCGTAATTTGACCTCTATTCAGATGTGTCCGTTTTTAAAAAATGAAAATGTACAAATATGTTTAAGTTGGATTAAAAAAGATGTTCGCTAAATACAGGTGTCCGCTTTTCGGGAGTTTTCGTTATTGAGGTATTACAAATCTGACTCTTAAATCTCTTACATATATATAATGTTCAACTAGAAAACTTTTTAAATGTTTAAATAAATATGTGATGGAGATTGAAAATTTGCAATGTAAAAACAACACACACACACAAAAAAAAATCTTTATTGAATACATTTTGCAGTTTCATTAACTAAGTGGAAAAGTTTACAGATATTTGTAAAAACTTTCATAAATTTTTGTCTCAATTCACATAGGCTATTTTAAATGCAAATGTTAAGAACCGATATTATTACTAAATTACGAAACTTTCTAGAAACACAATCAATCAGTTTTTTATGATAACAACTAGACATACTCTGACATAACTCATGTTTATATATAGATGCATAAAATTTTCTGATTTATAACATTGCTAACTAAGCGTAGAACCAACAGAGTGAAAAATGCCCAATCCGGGAATTGAACCCGGAACCCTTGGAATAGCGCTCCAGGTGTTCTACCCTTTAAGATACGAGGACGATACCCAGCTTAGCACCTCTCACTCACATATGTTGGTAAGGCTGCAACTGCAGCACAAGATGGAATAGCCTTCATGAGCAGACAATCCTTAAAGATCACGTATCCATTTATTATAAGATGAAAAAACTACAATCGTGAATAGTATATAAGGGTATCATCGTTGTCATTTGGCTAATTTCTTAAACAATTGTCTTTACAAGTACAGATCATATAGCGAAAAAATTTCAAAGTTTTTCTTCATATTCTTAAAACCCGTTTACGTCAAAATAGTTATTTTTTAAAAGTTACAAATTTTAAATTTTTATACTGTCATTGGTTCCTAGTTATATGTAGGAAGCCTTCTGAGTACTCTAACAGATTTTAAAAAAAAATGCAATTTAACAAATTACAACGATCATTTGGAAAATGATTTTTTCAAAGACTAAAATTTAAGACATAAAAAATCGCACGGAGTTGATCATACGTTACGTACGCCATGGATTACATTTTTCGGTACTGTAAATTTTTAAACTTCTACGGAGCTGGTCATACATTACGTACGCCATGGATTAAACATTAATATTCCTGGGCCAATTTTAAAAGAAATTTCATTCTTAAACTTCTAAACATCCCGCAATATTACATTTTACACCGTCGTATAGAGAAGAAAATGTACTTTTAAATGCAATTTGTTTGAAAGCTGTATCTCAATTTGTTAATTTTTTTTTGTAGTTTTTATTACTTTTTTTCATAGTGGCAACAGAAGTATCCACCTCTGTTGAAAGTAAAGGGAAAATACAGATTACTCTATAGACCAATCAGAAAACGAATAAAATGCGGGATTCAACTAATAAAACGCTCCAGATATGTTTTTGATTTCCTACCTTGACCAAGGACAATAACCATTTTTCCAAATGGTTAATAATAAACTTTTCGTTTTTGATCGACCAAAACTTACAGAGTTATGATACTTTGAATTTTGGGAATTTCCAGCGTTGTCTGGCACTAAAAACAAAAAAAGTGTTTAATTCAAATGCGATATGCCAAAATAATAAATTTCTTAACAATAGTGTGTTTCTTATTCGATAATTTCGAGCGTAATTCCACTGCTGAAAATGAATTAGAAAAAGCCATTAAAATTATACATTATTATTTACTACCAGATATTTGAACAATATTTTTCATTTTGCTATAATTATACTCAATGGCTAACCACATACACAGCGCCCTGAAGTAAGTAAAATTGGTGCGCTTCTAGTGATTCGAAAATGTTCTGCCAGTCTTTGTTCTGAATTTTATAAATCATATATTAGTTCTTATTTTGATTTAAAATCTTACTTCTATTGAAAGTCAAACCTACAACAACACAATATTCAACATAAGAAATACAAATGAAACATTAAAATGAACTATAATTCTTTTAAGTACGGAGCAAGTACTAATATAGGGTTACTCTGAAATTATTGAGATACGCGCAGACAAGAATTTACAAAGTAAAAATAACGGTTTAATTTTAAAATACAAAGTATTTTAACATAGCAGACGATTTTTTACTGACTTACTTCAACTTGTTTAGCGTAGAATAAATTTTAAACAGAAGAGAAAATGGAGTTGACGCGAGAACATTTTCGCGCTATGATTTTCTACGATTTTAAAGCAGGATTAAATCAAGAAGAATGCGTTCAACGGTTGAAATTAGCATTTGGTGATGAATCTCCAGCTCGTTCTACTGTATTCAGATGGTTTAAAGAATTTGGCAGAGGTCGCAATTTTATTCAGGATGAAGAACACACAGGAAGGCCGCCGTCGGCAGTAATCCCGGATAATGTGTCTGCCATACGAAAAACGTTAATGGGTGATAATCGCTGTACCTATCAAATGATACAGAAGAAACTTAACATTGGATCCGCAGCCATACACAAAATTATTCATGAAGAATTGCATATGAAAAAGGCAGTTTACCGTTGGGTTCCCCGTAATCTAACTGAGCACCAAAAAGAGGAGCGTGTCAGAATCAGTAAAGAAACTCTTAAATTTCTAAATGATGGTGGCCACCGCATCATTTCTAAAATTGTAACGGGTGATGAAACGTACATACCGTTTTTGACGTTCCAACACATCAAGAAAGCAAAGTATCGGTCTTTGAAGATGATCCCACGCCGACAATGGTGAAAAGACAACGCGCACTCAAAAAAGTGATGTATGTCGTTTTCTTCAGAAGTACGGGATCGGTCAAAGCCATCAAGTTGGAAGGACAGAAGATAGTAACAGCAAACTGGTATACCACTAAATGTCTTCCAGAAATTCTATAAGAAGTGAATGTTAGGGGACTAATGCTTCACCATGACAATGCATCTTCACATACAGCCGGATTAACAGTTGAATTTCTTAAACAAAGACGAATTAAAGTGATAGAACGTCCGCCGTATTCACCTGATCTAGCTATGTGTGACTTTTGTTATTCTTTAATCTAAAAAAGAATTTACGTGGACGTCATTTTCATTCAGAAGAAGGGATTGATGTGGCTATAAATGCATTTTTTCATCTATTCCAAAAAATGAATGGCTTGAGGCATTTAATCTACGGAAAATTCGTCTACAAAAGTGCATTGATGCTGAAGGAGACTACTTTGAACACACCTAAAATTTTGTAAGTGTAACTTTAAAAACTTAGTTGTATCTCAAAAATTTCAGAGTGACCCTCGTATTTACTACGAATTTGACGGGATTTACGTTTTAATAACGGCCATGGTCCCAGTATAATTTGCTGCTCTGAAAAACAGTTTTTCTTTTCAAGGCTTCCGAAGCATTATACAGAATACTGATAAAGAAACACGCTATTGTTAAGAAATTTATTATTTTGACATATCGCATTTGAATTAACACGTTTTTTCCGTTTTTAGTGTCAGAAAACGCTGGAAATTCCCAAAGTTCAAAGTATCATAACTCTATAAATTTTGGTCGTACAAAAACGAAAATTTTATTATTTTACCTGTTAGAGTATGCCGAAAGTTTCCTAAATATAACTAATGGGAACCAATGACAGTATTAAAAATTTAAAACTTGTAACTTTTAAAAAATAACTATTTTCGCGTAAACGGATTTTAAGACTATGAAGAAAAACTGAAATTTTTTCGCTATATGATCTTACTTGTAAAGACAATTGTTTAAGAAATTAGCCAAATGACAACGATAGTACCCTTACATAACCATACACGATTGCAGTTTTTTTTTTCATTTATAATACAAGAATACATTGATTAATGATAACTGATGTGCGATTATGGGGTGGAAGGAGGAGGGTGAACATGATTCCTACTGGGTAAACTTCCAATTACATAAGATGGAAAATGCTTTTAGAACAAAGATATGCAAGTTTGTCGTTGCAGTAATCTGGTCCAGGGGGGGGGGGGGGGGGAAGGAGAAGGATCTAAAAATATAAGCGAAAATACTTTGAATACTTTACTTTCTGAAGCTTTTATAAAAAATCTCCAGAGTTAATCCACAAAGTTTAAGTTTTCAGGATCCTATGTTTATAATACACTAAAATATGGGCGGTTTCTATCGACAGTGCACCCTCCGACCCCTCCCCCCAACCTATCTTAAAGCGATTACTTTTAAATTCAAAATTTGTGTGGGCTGCGACAATTTAGATCCGAGTTATTAGTGTTTGTGGTTATCTGGCCCCTACATTCGCATTAATCTGAAATTCAGGGGGCTGCGGTTTAAAAACCTAATAAAGTCCCCTCTTTATAAGGATTAAGTTTAGCTTAAAAAAATGTCAATGCTCTACGATTATTACAGCTTATGTTATAAGTGTTTTAAGTTGTCAGGCCTTATATTTTTAATAATTTAAATTATGAGTTACTTCTATAAAACAATCGACAGGTTTCCCTCCCCTCTTAAAAAGATTATGTTTGCCATACGAAATTTGTGTGGGCTGCGACTAATTATATATGTTTATGGTTATCGGGACCTTATATTCTATACTAAAATTTAGCGGACTTCGGTTAAAAAAATTCGACAATGTTCCCTGTAAAATTATGTCACGCACACAAAATTTTAGCACGCTGGGCAAGGGTCGAAATGGCAAGGGACCGAAACGTCAGGGCCCAAATGCCCTGCTCCCATCAGTGCAGTGTTGCAACGCTTTAAATTTTCTATATAATATACTTCTTGATGACCTTAATAATATATTTAAAGGAAACATTGTTGCATCATTTCGATCATATAAAAGAGTGCTGACAAATATGCAAAAACAAGCTTTTTTTTTATTGAAGAATTACAAACATGCTAAAGTTGTAAGTCATAACGAAATCCTGCTTATTAGGTAAAAATATTACTTAAATTTGAAAGTACAAATATTCAATTTTAAAATAGTATATTTCTTAAGTATGTGGGAAATAATTTTTTTGTCGCAGAATTTTTTTTTAGCCAAAAACCGGCCTATAGACGCTCGTCCTTTGGTTGAACCGTTTCAAAAGGAATACCGATCAATGATGCGCGAATAATCTATTGTATTCAGTTTATTTTTATCAGCTTACCGATGTGGAATCTCTTTTACAATCGCAAAGCAGCTTTTAGAAATAAGGGATAAGAATTATTTCAGTCGTTATGCTTATTTGACACTAAATAGTTCGCATATTATAAAAAGCTGAAAATGATACGGAACTAGAATATGCTCTTGATTTGAATCTCGTCCATGTTACCATTATTTATGGTGTCTATTGTGAAAAGAATGGGATTATAACCTTGAACTCACTTAAATGGATTTTGCTAATGGTGTTTTTTATTACACATATTTATTCAGATTTATTGCCCTATCAACTGCAAACTACTCTCATATTATTTTCACAAATTCTTAAACTAAAAAATTACATTACGAATACACAGTGTACGAAGAATAAAAAGGATTAACCACTAAGAAAAACAAATAACTAAATTAATTTAAGATATAAACTAAAATATATTAAAAATCGAATCCGTAAATTCACCTTAACTATAATATAATACATGAATTAAATGCAAAATTAATTCGGTCAAAATTTACAGAAATGTATTTAAAATTTTAATTATATAAAATACAAAATATTGTACCTCTAAAAACCAAAGTACTTTCAAGTGTCCTCGTACTCGTCATCAGGGTACGAAAAGGATTAAGTTTCGAACCCTGATGACGAGTATGAGTGCACTTGAAAGTACTTGGTTGTCAAAAATATTGATATCGATTATTTGAGTCGAAACTATTGATATTATTCCGAAATGAAGTGTTATAGGATAGGTATAATATTAAGGGAAATAATTTATTACGCATAATTATACAATAACCTTCTATTTGGTTTTCTTTTTTTATAATTAAATAAATTAACCATTTCGCGTTAAATTGTCACACAACAAATCCCACCCTCCGTACTCTAGCATATATCCCCCCCCCCCCCCCACACACACACACACTGTCATTTTTTTTTTGTATTATTATTATTATTATTATTATTATTTTATTTATTTGTATATTTTTATTAGATATAATAATTTAAAACATACGTAATGAGTTATAGTTGAAAGAGCTCATCCTCCGTGCCCTATGCGGTTCTTGTACAAATTTAGACCTAAATTGGATACACTGAAAAAAATGTAAATTTTGATATTTACAAAATCTAGATTCGTCTCTTAATAGGTAGGTTTACTTTTTTATACATATAAATATATTTCATTCGTTTTTATTCTTGAGCTATTTACTATATAAAGGCATGCCTATCTATATTTATCTATTAAATTATTGGTAAATCGATGTATATTTGTTTGTGTGTGTTCCTTTTCAAATGCATGTTTTTTAACCCTTTATGCCCGACGGTACTTTAAAGTACCATTAAAATAACTTTTTATAAAATTCAGCTAATACATCGATTAGTAGTAATACAGTTTAGAATGAGTTATAGATACTGTACTTTATATTGTTCCAAAAGCATTATTGGTTGCACAAAAAAAAAATATAAATAAATAAATAAATAAAATAAAATAAAATAATAATAATAAAAGGATGATTTCTTTTGCATCTTTTCAGCTTTCTTGACGGTGAAAGATTGGGGGGGGGGGGGGGTTCAGTTCGGAAATATTTCTATATTTCTATTGTAAGAACATTTTATTTGTACATTTTCTAATTCTACAAAATACTAAAAAAAAATATTTTAAATAAAGGATTTGAGTGGAATTACTATTGCACAAAATCCCTATAAACTCAAATTTAATTTATTAATTTTAATTGGCAAAGTCCTTCTAAAATTTATTAAATGACTGTGTAAATCTTATAATGTAGTTTAAAAAATTCACGAAAAATGCCTTAGTAGATGAAATTTTCATGAATTCATAATATGGAACATAAAGGGTTAAAAAATAACAAAATTAATTTTTTTCTTAAATAGAATTTATAAAATTGCAGTCCTGTTTAAAATTTAATATATTTTCTCAATGAATTTCACTTTTTACATACTTTTTTTTTTTTTTTAAATCCAGTAAATATATATTTATCTGTATTCGGGAATAAAAAAATGGGCTTACTATTAAAATAATAATAATAATATTTTTTAAAAAAAAGTCTGCTTTAAGCAGTACATTTTACTACAAAAACATATTTTCCTCCTCAAATCTGAAATCTCGAAGACACCCCTAAGAATATACTATTACAGAAAAACATTATTCAAAGTTTCATAGTTTTGTCTTTTATCAAAACAAGGGGATCTAACGCGGGCCTAACGTGTTACAGAATATAAGGAAAAACCATTTTTTATAGTAATGTATATTTTTTAAATTTTTCACTAACAACACTAAAATTCGTTTTTATTTGGAAATTATCAATTTCGCATTCAAATAAAGTTTTGAAATTTATTCAAAGTAACACCTTCATATGAATTAATAGCTGAAGAAAGCTCCCAAAATTTCGTTACATACAGCAGTCCTTTACCATTCTGATCATTTCATTTGTTTAATCGCATAGTTTGATTACACGTCTGTTAAATTTCTGTTTTATATATATTATTTTGTTTTATTGATGGATTTTTAAATTCGTCATGAAATATCATCCGGAAGCAAATACTGAACTATTTATATTAACTTAAGTGCAAACGGATTTATATTTCATAATCGTCTGCACGTAATAAAGACAGATTAAAAAAATAATAATAGTAATCATGCTTGAAAATCTCTTTATTCTTAAAAAAGTAAGTAACGCTGTCACCGGTGCCGTAAATGAATTTTTTTGTGACCGGAGGTCTTTCTTCGCTAATATTAAGAAAACTACTGCATAAAAAAATTATGAAAATAGAGAAACGATTGATAAACACGCTGAAACAGACCGTTTTAAAATCAAAGAATTATATTAAGAATTATGTTAAAGTTTATCAAAATCGTACCATTAAAAAAGTTTTATAGGAACAAAAACTATACATAGGAATTTAATAATTTTTTCTAAGGATAGACGTTACACACTTCCCGTGTGCAGAGTGCATTTATTATTTTAATTTGTCGAATTTTTTAAAGTTTTTTTTAATTCAAATTTTCATCATTTTCAAAAGATATTTTTTCATATTTTAGAAAAGATTGTTATTTTAAATTGTTGCCAATTGTAAAATCCGTGCAAAGAATAATATTTCCATTCAATTAAAAATGTATTTACACGTGACTGTTAAAAACAGAAAAAAAACCCTTTAAAATTAGAATTAAATGATTTTGTCTTAAAAACAGGACAATATTGAAAATTACATCATGAAAATTGTATTTACACGTGAATATTAAAAGAGGAAGAAAACTTTAAAAGAATAAATTCCTTAATATGCGTTAAAAGCAGTAAATGGGAGAAATTACGTCCTATTTAAAATGGCTTAATAATAATATGCCAAACAGTTTAAAGTAAAAAATGTATTTCCCCGGTTATTTATTTCAAATTTTCAGATTATATTTTTAACTATCGCTGCCAATTCTAAGACAGCGCAAATAATAATATTTTCTTTCTAACAACGGAAGTATTTTCACGTGAATATTAACAAGAGAAAGAAAACTTTGGTGAAAATTACGTCAGATTTAAAAAGATACATTTAAATTGTCTTATTTAAAACAATTTTCTTATAGCGTTGTTAAAAAATACCGGGAGGTAAAGGCACTGCCTACTTGGTAAATGTTATATTAGCTTTTTTTTTTTTTAAATGTTTAAGTGATATTATTTAATCAAACACGAAAATAGCCATTAGATGTCTTAACAGCAGCTGATTCGACCTTTAAATTCCAGAAACAAAGGGAAATGAATGGAAACCCGTATACAGGGTGATCGCTACTAGTTTGTTTTACTGTAATTCAGTCTTCCGCAATCTTTGTAAAGCCGATTGTATTTGTTTTTAGAGTCTGTGATGTCTGAACGGGGGTTGGCGAGCGTAACTCGTAGGGGGCAGAGCTCCCTAATTATTAAAAAATTCATAAAAATGTGTTAATTGCGATGCAGTTGTCAAACTAATTGCAATACAGTTTTCAAACTAAATGTATTTATAGGTACATTTTTTTCTCTATTCCACGGTGTAAAACTTGAAAATGTGCGATTTTTAGAAGTTTAAAAAATTGCAATTAAAAGCAAAATTAAATCGTCTGCTGTTGCTAACATCAAGATGACGTCAGCGTTGTAGACAAACACGTATGTCTATTATAATATAAGTTGGAGGATCCAACCCTGACTTGCCTGACGTTACACTGCGAAAGTACAAAAAGTAGAAGAAATTTTAATATAAAAAAGATTTTTTTTAATATCGGAAACTCTATAGTATAGCTTTTATATTTATTATATATTTTAATTTGCTCTCTAACAACACCATAAAGCACCTTTATATTAAAAATATCAATTATTACCATAAAGTTTTAAAAATTAGTAAAACAGATATTTTTGGATTAACTGCATGCCGGACGTTAATGTCAGAAAAAATAGCCAAAGATTTTTAGCTTACAGCAGCCTCTTTGATTTGAATTATTTTGTTTTTTAAGCAAATAGTTTGATTACATAGACAGAGGCTAAATTTTTGTTTATTTCATATTATTTTTTATTACGTTTTAATTTTGCAATGGGAACAAACGCTGAATTGCAGTAGAATCTCGTTAGAGCGAATGTCACCTTAACGAATTTTCCAGTTTAACCAATATTATTTGGATTGTTAAAAAAAAAAAAATCTATTATGCTATATCATTATAAAAATATTCAGTTTAACGAAATTCTAGGTATAGCGAATTTAATCAGTGCTGCGTTGTAACGAGATTTTACTGTATTTATATTGTTTTAAGTGCAAACGGGTTCAGAGAGATTTTTAAAACTTCATGCTTAGAAATTATTTTTAAAAACATAAAAAGTCACTAAATTGAGTTACAGTTGTGAAATAAATTGCGTTTGAACGTATATTTTTTTTTTTCCTATTCGAGAGTGTAAATATTAAAATTATGTCATTTTTAAAACGAATCAAACTTGCGGAAAAAAGGGGAGTGGATTCCTTCGATTGTTTATAATACAGATTTAGATAATCAATTTATAGGTTAAAAATTTTGAAAAAATACATTTTTTGATAACTGGACTAAAATACTGGAAGAGAGTGCGTCTGCCAAAAACAATGCAACACAAAACTGTTTTATATTTTCATAGTTCTGGCAACGCAGTTTCTGTCATTTTATTCTAAGTATTGCACAGTGTTTGCTTAAAATAAAACTAGTAAAAATGCGAATTTCTAAAACTTGTGTGTTATACCATCCTAAATACAATTTCCGTTCGTTCTGGTATCACGCAACAACAGCAAAAAAAATTCTGTATCATTCAATGTAAATTTAGGATATTGTCTTATTATTATTATTATTTTATTATTATTATTATTATTATTAAATACACAAACATCAGAAACATATAAAAAGAATAAAAATGAGTTCAAAGTTATCAGAATGAATACATTCTGAAAAAATTATAACCATACAAATTAATCTAAATTAATCTGCTACTTACTTCTAATTCAGGTTTTTTTAAAGCATGTTTTTTTTGTTTTTTTTAAGTCTATGATATCATCTTCTGTGGTTATTTTTATTCAATGTTTCATTCTTTAAAAAAGCATACGTTTTATATCAAAAATCATTCTTACAGATTTTTTCATTCCATTTGTTTACTCGATCAAAATCGAATCTCTGTTTTGCTTTTAAATGTTTCCATTTTGTAGTTACCCCCTCCCCCTTCCTTTTCTCACAAATTAAAAAAAAAAAAAAAAAAGTAAAAAAACATTTTACAATTTTTTTTAAATATTATCAAATATTATCATTTCATATTTAAATGTTGTTATTTTCTATTTTTTTTTTTTTTGTAGGTTCAAGGGGGAGCGGGGCTACATTAAAAATGGGAGGCGCAAATTTTAACAGGATCTTTCACGTAGAAAACCTTATATGAAGGCGCGAGATTTTTATCATACTACAAAGAGGAGTGAAAGTAGAAAGGCTGAAGCTTGAATTATGCAGTTAAAAGCAGGATTTTCCGCAAAGAAACGAAAATTTGTTGGCATAGATATTCCATGACTAGATAAATAGGTTTATTATAGTTATGATATTACAAATCGCTCATTCGTTGTTAATAATAGACTCATGATTAATAAAAGACTCATCATTAATAAAATACTTATCGTTAATAAAAGAGAAAGAGATGAAATCAATATAACTCACAATAAACATGATATCACATGTTTTATTATTTAATTTTTATTTTTATTTTTCCCCTATTTTTATGTCATTTTTTTAAACTACAAAATACAAAAGTGACGTTTTTTTTTTTTTTTTTTAGATTTTCTTTACTTTGGAATAAGAAGGAAATGAACTTCAACCATGCAGTATTTACCATGAACGCTAGGCCAAAATTTAGTATAACTCCCACGATTCACTTATCTTCTCAATTGATAACACTTTTAACTACACATATTGTTATCGAAATTTTAACAATTGCAACTTCTATTCATTTAAAATTTTAATGAAGAGAAAGCTTTTATGTAACATATTTAAGGCACGTTTTGTGTAAATAATTACATGTCATCTCTAACAAACAAAATAATCATTTAGTAAGCAAATGAAATAGGGTTACGACTCATTAGCATTTTGTTAATTGAATTGTGTGGGACGATTATCTGGCTGCTTTATCCCAATTACAATTGAAAAACGTCATTTTTATTTTTACATAAGCGTTGTGTGACTGCCCTCATTAATTTTACTGCGTGTCTGAAACTGTTTACTGCAGCAGTAGCACCTCATATCTAATTGAACATTTCCACAGCCATTTAAATTGTATCATGTGTTATGCATAAATATTCAAAATTAGGGGAATTGTTGCTATTAAAAAGTATTTGATAAATTCTAACAGTTACTAGAGCGGGAAGGTAAATCGAAGGTTTCATTATTCTACGTTAACCGCTTAACAATCCATAAAACTTAGAACATTTTCTCAAACACTAAAATTACATCTAGTGTTATATATTCAATTATTCAAAATTAGGGTATATGTTACTATTAAAAGCATTTGATTAATTCTGACAGTTACTAGAGTGAGATGGTAAATATAAGGTTTCCCTAGTTTACGTTAATCAGTGTATAGTCCACTTAAATCTGAACATTTTCTCTGCCATTTTAATTGCATCTAGTGTGATGTCTAAAGATTTAAAATATATTTTTAGGTGATTTGCTAATAAAACTATTTGGCAAATTCTAACAGTTACTAGAGCGAGATGGTAAATCGAAGGTTTCACTATTTTACGTTAACTACCTAACAGTCCACGAATCTTTGAACATTTTCTCAAACACTTAAATTGCATCTAGGGCTGTATTTAATTATTCAAAATTAAGGGATATGTTGCTATTAAAAGAATTTTATTAATTCTAACAGTTACTCGATTGAGATAGTAAATACAAGGTTCCACTAGTTTAAGTTAACCACTGTATTGTCCACTTAACGCTGAACATTTTCTCTGCTATATAAATTGTATCTAGTGTGATGTCTAAATATTTAAAATTCATTTTTAGGGGATATGTTGCTATTAAAAGTATTTGGCAAATTCTGGAAGTTACTAGAGCAAGATGGTAAATCCAAGGTTTCACTAGTTTACGTTAACCACTTAACAGTCCACTTGACTAGGAACATTTTTTCTGCCATTTAAACTGCATCTGGTGTTTATGTGTGAATATTCAAAAGCTATTTTTAGAGGGCATTTTTATTAAAAGAATTTAGCACACCCGCAAGATAAGTGCCAAGAGTAAATATCACAGGAGCGGCAAAAGATGATTCGCATGTTTTTACTGTAATATGAAATTAAAGCACCTTTAGCTCTGGATGCAGCAGTAAAAACGTTCATAAGAGCGTAAAACCCTTAAGAATGAAGACTTATATGAGGTTTGGAGGGTTTAGTAATTTTACCTTCCACGAAATTTGCCCCGCTTCTGTGGTTACGAATGGACGCATAGCGTAATAAAGCAATTTTCCGGATAACTACACCTATGAAACTTTTCCTGTAGCAAGTCGCACCTATGACAGACCTATTAGTGGAATAAAACGCAAAATGAATTTTTACACGTTGTGTCCTTTTTTTTTTTTTTTTTTTTTTTTTTTTTTGCGGATGAGCGATTGGATAAATTATCTGACAGTTACGAGAGGGAGATGGTAAATTCAAGTTTTCACTTGTTCAAGTTAAACCCTTAACAATCGTATTTGAGAGCTATTTTAGTCACTAAAATCTTACTTTTTTATTAATTTTTTTTATTCGTCATTTTTAAATTAGCCATGATTCTCGTGGTTTTCACTTTTGCAAACACTTTAGTTCCGCTATTTCAGAATCTTATTTCATAGGAGAAAAAATTATGATTAAATAAGATGAAATTTATAATTTGGAAATAGTGGTATCAAAATACTTATAAAATGAAAGACCACGGGAATACTGACCGACATCAAGGAATAATCATCAGCGTCGTATGCCATACACAGACACCTATTTTACAAGAAAATGACAAAGGAGACTGTTAAGGGGTTGCCAAAATAGTAGTAAAATATAAGTGCAATAAAATTACATTGTTCGAAACCGACAACATAAGTAGTCTCGGCAATATGATGAAGCCTGCCATTATCATAAAACTAGTGTTAGAAAAGATAGTAGTAACGCTGGTGCTTTCCTAAAGCAAAGATACTTGCAAGCAAGTGTCGCAAAGTTAAGTAATATGCATATCCATTGTTTAAAGAAAAATTTTAAATCTGAGAAAGCGTCCTGTGTATATGTCTCTACTGTTTTATTAAAACGGGCTAATATAAGTCTGAAAAACTTTGATAACGCTTCCGGAGATTGGTCCACATTTTCATCTACTCTCATATTCAATCGTAACAAACTGGGAATGCTAACATATTATCCTGCTTTTTAAATACTATGATAAGTAAATAAGTTTTATACATAATTAATATGATAAAAAAGTTTTCTTCTGTGTTTCATTATTTCATTTGTACTATTTTGAAGTTCGTTTAGTCAATGTACATATTCAATGGATATCAGGAACTTCGAAAATAAAATCTCGAGTCTTCTTCTACCTAACTCCAATAAAGTGTTTATTTTATACTTCCAAAGCTTTCCTTTCATGTAATGAAAAAATGCAATAAATTTATTAAGGATATCTTCATGAAACATAACTGTGAAATACCAAACTAGCTTTGATATTTCAAGATCTAAAAATATCCTAGACAATCTTTCGTTTTATTTAGGGTTTTTGAAAATATTCTATAATTTATGTGGGCTTAAATCTTTAAACTAGTGAAAACAATTATTTACATATAGTTATGTGAGAACATTAATTAAAAATGTGTTCTCTAGTAAATAGTCCATTTAAGCTAATTTTTAAAAAAGGAACCGATTTGCCGTCTTGTAATATTTGCCGATTTTGTATTTAACTTATCGAATAGTCGAGTTTGTTTTATGCGACCCTGTAAGTTAGACACATAATTAAAAATATATATGTAAATATTTATACATTTATGTAGATGGATATTTTGCAAAAAGTATTTTTTAAAGAGCTCGCGTTTTTTTTTTTTTTTTAAATCTGATACAATAAAAATAAACATAAAGGTTGTATTAATATTTTTTCCCATTTAAATAACCCCAATACTAGAGCAGAATATTATGAATCTGGACTATAAAATTTCATCGCACCTACAGAACCTCCCGTATTAATTGTAATGGACCTATCCACTACACATTTAATATCAAATTGTTAACGTTGGTTAAAATTAGTAATTAAATATAAATAGTTCATATATCTAATTATTCATGATAATTTGTGGGCATATAAGTATAAAAATGTTAATGCGGCTATCTAGATCACTTTTCTGCCAGATTTTGGCTCTTACAAAAATTTTAATGAATACCACTGCTCTAATGTAATAGGGTAATTCCGGGATTTATGCCGCACATTTTTTTGAATTTGTATATAAAGTCCCACGGTGGACATATAATAAAAAAAAATCATGTTGTGCTATTTGATGTTTAATATACAACGCGTGTACTGCGACAAAAAATTCAAAACAAATTATTAATATTTAAAAAAAAATATTTTCTAAAACATTACACTGCGGCGCGTCACCCGTACATCCAAGCTGAGACGACGCACTTGTGTGGTAGTTATGCCGCGCTTGTAATAAAAACAGAATGAAATTATAAATAAAAATATTTAAAAAAATATTCATATCTGGACTATAATTAACGATGTAATAACAAAATGAAACTAAATGAGTACAATGAAACGTATTAGTAGATTGAAATTAATAATTGTTGCCTACTTTCAGTATTAAAATTATCGACTTATTTTTTTCTATTAAATTTTAATTGTTATTTCAGCAACAACGTAACATCAATGTATTAGAAAAGGAAAAGAAAAAAAGTAAAATTGTGTTTACATAATTTATTTGTTAACCCTTTCGGGACCGGTGGCTTTTACACAAATTTTATTCGGTTGGTACCACTTTTTTAAAAGAAGTTAACTTTACTTACATAATCATGAAAATGCTCTAATTAAACAAAGCAAATATTACTTTTCATTTCTACTGGTGCCAGAAACAAATTTTGTAAGTTCTTTGTGAAGGTCCTTATATGCACCTATGGTCCCGAATGGGTTGAGACCTGTATTTTCGACAACAATCTACAGGAAAAGTGTCGAAAAAGTAGTCTTTATGCAACTACATTTAAACACATGATGCAACGAAGCCAATTACACTTCCTCTTTTTTGGAGTAGTTTGCAAAGAACGTCTGCGTTACGCGTCATCCAATTTTTCGTTATTATCACCTTGACTTGCATCTTTCTAGCACTTCTTACTTTTTATTTTCCCCATTTTCCCCTTTGGTTTTAGTTAACTTGATAACATGCCTAACATGGTTAGTGTGTGCAAAAAGCAAAGGAAAAGTTAATAACACTTAATCATAGCGTATAAAAGAAACTGCGGCATGTATCCCATTTTGCATGGTGCAGACGTCGGCCATCACAGTTACCTGCCATCGCTAAGGGGAACGGCATAACCATACACACAGTACTTTATACAAACGCTACACTTAGTTTTGACTTCGAAATGATGCATACATTTAGTAATTAGTGTGTGAGATGTATTTAAACATAACGTGTTTAAAAGTTTGGACAGTGAAATCATGCACTTACGTCAAATTAAGGATTGTACTTCTACAAGTAAACATCGAAATGGGATTTACGCTATACACTGGTTAAAATAATCTCATTGCGCACCTATATTGTGCGTTTGACGACCATCTATCGATAATTACAAGAAATACAAGGTGTGCGGCATCTATCCCGTATGCGGCGACACTCCCGGTGTTACCCTACATATGGGTTGCCCAAATGAAAGTGGCATTGCTGTAATAACTCCGCCATTTGAAGAGAAAGATAACTGCGCATGCTCCTATAGAAGCGCAGAGTGCTGGGAATGCATGCGATATCGTCAGATCCAGCCAGATGCGTGTGTGATAGCGTGGGAGCACGTTAAATTGCGTCGTTCGCGTCATGGATTCCTCCAAACGGTGTCAACGCGCGGTCGTGAAATTTTTAACAGCGGAAAATGTGAGTGCTAGTGAAATCTATCATCGAATGCAAAATGTGTATGTCACGCAGATCGGTATTCCGATGGTATAGAGATTTTCGTAGTGGAAGAAGCAATACTGACGGCAACTCACGACCTGGTCAAGGGCATGCGGTCTTCTTCCACTACGAGAATCCCTGCACCATCGGAATACCGATCTGCATGACATACATTCTGTGCCATACACATTTTGTATTCGACGATAAATTTCACTAGCATTCACATTTCCCGCGGTTAAAAAATGCACGAACGCGCGTTGAAACAGTTTGGAGGCATCCATGATGCGAACGATGCCCTTTAATGTGCTCCCACGCTATCACACACGCCTTTGACGGGATCTGACGATATCGCATGCATTCCCAGCTCTCCGCGCCCTCTATAGGAGCATGCACAGTCCTATTTCTCTTCAAATGGCGGAGTTATTACAGCAATGCCACTTTCATTTGGGCGACCCTTATGGAATAAATAAACAGCTTACAGGAAATGGTTAAATAAAAAATAATCTCTGCCTCCCAAACTTTATATCTAAATCAGAATAATAGTGAGATATCTCTTTATTCAAATTAACAAAAACAGTTTCCCAATTTCCATTTTGTACAGAAAAATGTGGCAAATACATATATATATTGTACTACGAAATAAACATTTACTCCGTATAAATATTTATATCTATATAACTTCTTTCAGTTTTATAACCTTCACCCTTTGAGGTCAAGTGCACAAACTGCAACGTAAGTGGTTGAACACGCAACTTTTCCATGTTCTTTTAATTTGACCACAATTTCTGTATAGAAATTTATATTATATTTGATGTTATATTTGACAGTTAATTCTGAAAATTCTGTGATTTGATAATACAAAGGTAACTATGCGGAAATATTGACTTTAAAACGTAAAACTGGAATGAAGCCTCCTACGCGGATTTTGACAGCGCACTGGTCAACGGTTTAAATATATAAAACATCTGCGTTCCAATTTTAGGTAGATTTCACAAGAAATACTACCTATTGCAGTCGTTAACATGGTGCGACTTTAAAAAAATTCCTTCATAACTTTCCATCATGTGACCCCAGGCATCCAAAACCACTGCCACCTAAAAAGTATATATATATAACCATTAAATAAACAAAACCTACTACCATCAAAAACAGTAATATTATAAATTAAAGCTGTAAGTATTAAAAAAAAAAAAAGTGCCAAATAATTTATTTTAAGAATTATTATGGAAGAAAAAAGAAGAAAGTGGACACCGACAAATAATGGAAAAGCTTATATATTGAATTACGTTTTCAAGGGCACAGAATTCAATGATATAAGCAATATGGTTGTTTTCTGTGAGAAGAATAAGCTAAAGCTAAAAATTATCCTTCTCTGTGCCCGAACAACCATTATAATCAAGTGAATAAATTAAAAATGAAAACAGAATAGAAACAATATGAAATGGAAAAATCATATACATAGTGTCCATAATTAAATGATCCTACTTTAAAGTTGTCTACAGACAAAACTATTGTTCATACAGTTGTGAAATTTAGTGAAAGACATAATAAAGGGATGGGAATTTGTTTAAGCAAAAAAAAAGGTCAAAATTTCCTCACCACAGGGCGATTTTTAATACGTTACACATTTAGCATTAAACATAGTTTAGAAATTTTATTTATTAACTTAACCGGATTCTAAAGACAGCATTTCACGACTTGTTCCTAGCGTTTCCCAGAACACACTGCGGTCAACTGTGGAACATGCTATCTTACGATTCCAGATGGTATCTGAAAAGGATGACCGTCATGTTTGGTTATAACAAAAATTTTTAAACTATCGTAAATGTATGCTAAAAGTGTAATTCGTTAAAAAACGGCCTGCTAATTTTTTTCCCCCTCAAATTCCCTTCCCTTTATTATGTCCTCCACAAAATTACACAACATTCTGAACAATTGTTTCGTCCGTACACTGTTAAAAATTTGCAGCATTCTGGCAGGTCATTTGACCGTTTTTTCCGGAAACGGTTACACAACCGTAATTTAAACACTATTCTGACCATATTATTGGCCATTTTATAGTCAGAATATATTTAAATTATGGTTATGAAACCGTTTTTCAAAAAACGGTCGAATGACCTGCCAGAATGCTGCAAAATTTTTAACAGTGTAGACAACTTTAAAATAGGGCCGTTTAATTATGGATACCCTGTAAATAAAATTTCTAAACTATCGTAATACTAAATGTGTAATTTATTAAAAATTGTTCTTTGGTGGCAAAATTTTGAATTTTTTTTCCTTTGCTTAAACAAATTCACCCCCTTTATTATGTCTTTCACCAAATTTCATATTTTGTCTGTAGACAACTTAGAAGTAGGGTCGTTTAATTATGGACACCTTGTATATATATACATATGTATGTGTGCATGTACTAAATTTTGTCCGTACGATAAATTTACAATTGTGGACGTATCGTCTTCAAACTCACCAAAAACATTGAGATGGCTAATATCTCGGCGGGGATTGCAAATGAGCAAAATCGTGCCAAGGGGGGGGGGGGGATAGGGAGGGGTTTTGGAAAACCGAAAAAAAAATCATAACTTCTTAATTATAATACGTATCAAATCAGTTTATATTATTACTACTGGGAAAAGGGCCAAAAATTTATGTATCACAGATTTTTGATAAAATTAAAAATAGGCTCAAGTTTTTATGGGCTCAAGTATTAAAATGGGCTCAAGGGGAAAAAAAATCATAACGTCGTCAATTGCTTAGAGTTGTTTTTTAGCTTCCGTATGTTTGTTTATAAATAAATTCATATGCAGTGTTACGGAAAAAATTAAAAATAGGCTCAAGTTTTTATGGGCTCAAGGGGAAAAAAAATAGGTTTTTAGAGAGAAAAAAATCATAACGTCGTCAATTGCTTAGAGTTGTTTTTTAGCTTCCGTATGTTTGTTTATAAATAAATTCATATGCAGTGTTACGGAAAAAACTGAATATATTTCCCATATGGATGGAAATTGCTGTAAATGCGATTTTAATTGTGGTATTCCTTTCTTATCTGAGTTAAATTTTCTCTTAATATGTCACGTGTATAAAATTCTGTTGACGATATACAGAGCTGCAAAAAATATTCCAAGTTACCATATACGGGATAAATGCTGAAAATAAATTTTCAAGTATGCTTTACATTTTATAGCTGATTTAAACTTTACTATTCCAGATGGAATGTGTACAAATCTATAGATCATAAAAAAGGCTGCTCTAAAGAGTTTAGATATCTTCCGCATAATGTGCCGAAACTTTTGAGACAGTGGTTTTTGAACAATAATAAAAAAGCCGAATTTTTAAGTAAATGGTGCTGATAAAACTATTATGAGATTTCTACTGTGTTTCATTTCAATTACATTTTGAATATTTATTCTGAATTCATTCCATATATTTCTCCGTTCTATTTTATCATATTTTAGTGTGTACCTAAACTTTTGAGACAAGCGGTATTCATTTTATCATAATGGATTCTGTATACATGTTATAAGTTTTTGCGCTCGGTGGCGGTGAACCCTTACCACTCCCCTATCTCTTCGCTGCTCCCGTGCGTTCATTGTGCAGTAATTTTTAAACATAACTTAATTTGTACCGGCGGAAGCATTTTTGAGATCGAGACAGTATGTACAAAATATATCTGCTATACGCCTTAATATGGATAAAATATTTCACTCACATGCAAGCTGTCACACTTATATACATTATTACTCATATGCGAATCTTAAATGAGCCATTTAAAGGTAATGTGATGTAAGTCTCATTTTCTTAAATGTTCAAAACAAGGCATTTTTGTATGCACTAATGATTTCCTACAGGGTAAAATATCGACGAGTGCTATTTACAGACTATTTTGGATACAATTTTGGATTTAAGGTCACTTACACTAATGTTCTTACACTGTAAAAAATACAAATGTTTTTTAATATACCGAAAAATAACATAACCACGAGCTAAAATATACAATAACCTATTCGGAGTTATTCAAGATACCGAAAGTTACCTTTAACTTTATAAACATCAAAAACCAATTTATTTTCGAGATTTAAAGAAGCATTTATAAAAAGAAAGTTTATTTTGCTGCCACCGATTTTTGGAAACGTTTCCGAGTAGTTTTTAAGAGAGCATTAATCAGATTTCTCAAACCGGAATATAGTTTTTTTTAAGGATGCTATCCATTCTCAATCGAACATTTTCATCTGCGTAACTGAATTTATACATGCAAGTGTAACAAAATAATATTAATTTTAATGTTAATGTTAATTCTATTATGTTATCATGTTTGTCTGTAAAACATGTTTGTTGAACATGAAAATGTTTATATGGGAATTGATAATTTCCGAAAACCCTACATTTTAAGTTAAGAGAATATTGCTTAATACACTTTAAAAATTACTTGAAAACGTGTTTGAAAATCCGTGGTAGCAAAAGGAATTTTTTTGTCTTTATAAATGTTTCTTTAAATCCCGAAAATATGTTAGTATCAGGGGCTTCTAAAAATAAAGAACGTTTTTCGGAACTGTGGATAACTCGGAAGAGGGTATTGTATACTTTCGTTCGTGGTATACACTATCTTTTAATAGATTAAGCAAAATTGATTGATATTGCCAGATTCGTAAAATCATATAAAAAATGTTTTATTAGAACTGATAACGCAAAAATATGGTGTTACTTATAGCCCAGGCAATAGGGGATTTTACCTGGCAAAATTAATGGTAGTTCTGGAAATCGGCTTACTTTATGTTTTTTGGGTAGCTGAATCCGAATTTTTAACTTCCCACCAAAATTTCACCCGGCAAGCCCCCCAAATTTTAGTAAAATGCCCCCAAAAATGGTTTTTATTAAAAAAAAATATTTTTTTATTGTTTTAGGGAAAAAGTATCTAGAAATTCAGAAAGTAGACAAAATTTGCAACAAATAAGATACATAATATTATGACGTGGGATGAATGGGGAGGGGGATCTGCCTTGGAACATACGCCGCGGTGCTGCGTGGACTAAGTTGCGCAATTCCACTTAAGGCCCTACTTCAGTCAGGCGAAAAGACCCGTTCGCTAATGCTATTCCTATGCAAGAAATTTATAAAGATATCTCGGTCGCATTTCAATATTTTTAGATGATTTTTTTTTGCAGTGGCTAGCTGAAATCGATCTGTATGCAGGCCGTTTTCTACTTTTTCAATTTCGCTTACAGGTATTTTTAATCAGGAAACTTTCATTTTTAGAACCGGCTCCTAAAATGAAAGCATCCTCTTGAAAAAAAAAAACCAATGGAAATCGAAAAAGTAAAAACGGCATTTTTACAGATCGACCTCAACTAGCCACTGCAATAAAAATCATCTAAAAATATTGAAATGCGACCGAGATATCTTTATAAATTTCTTCCATAGGAATCGCATTAGCGAACGGGTCTTTTCGCCTGACTGAAGTAGGGCCTTAACTACTCACATCGTTTACATTCGCCCTCCCGTCTCCTCTCCGAACTTTCCCTATAAAGTTTACTTTAAGTGTTTTTGGGTGGCTGAATCCGAATTTTTAACTTCCCCCCAAAATTTCCCCTCCCCACAACTCCCCAATATAGTTGTTTTTAAATAAAATTTTTTATTGTTTTAGGGGAAAAGTATGTAGAAGTTCAGAAAGTAGACAAAATTTGCAACAAATAGGATATATGACATTATCACGTAGGATAAATGGGGAGAGGAGGGGGGCTGCTTCGGAACATTCCCCGCACGCTGTTCTCAAAAACCAAATTTTTTCAAAAAATCAATTTTTTGGGGGGAGGGGGGGGGTGCCAAGTGAAATTTGAGTGGGAAGTTACAAATTTGGATTCAGCGACCCAAAAACCATAAAGTGAGTCAAAATCCAGAACTAGCATTAATTTTGCCAGGTAAATTCCCCTATTGCCTGGACTTGCATAACTTAGTGCACGTAGCGCCGCAGTGTATGTTCAGAGACAGCCCTCCCCCTCCCCGTTCATCCGTCATAATGTCATATATCCTGTTTGTTGCAAATTTTGTCTACTTTCTGAATTTCTACATACTTTTCCCCTAAAACAATAAAAAATTTAATTTAAAAACAACTATATTTTGGCGGTGGGGGATTTTGTGGGGAAGTTAAAAATTCGGATTCAGCGACCCAAAAAACTTAAAGTAAACCTTATAGGGAAAGTTCGGAGGGGAGACGGAGGGCGAATGTCAACGGTGTGGGTGGTTAAATGGAATTGCGCAACTTAGTCCACGCAGCACCGCGGCACATGTTCCGAGGCAGATCCCCCCCCCCCCCTCCTCATTCATCCTACGTCATAATGTCCTATATCTTATTTGTTGCAAATTTTGTCTACTTTCTTATTTTCTAGATACTTTTTCCCTACAACAATTTTTTAAAAAATTGATTTTTTTTTACAAAAACCTTTTAGGGGGGGGGGGGGCTTTTTACCAAAATTTGGGGTGGTTGCCGGGGGAAATTTTGGTGGGAAGTTAAAAATTCGGATTCAGCGACCCAAAAAACATATAGTAAGCCTTTTTTTAGAACTACCATGAATTTTGCTAGGTAGAGCCCCTATACGTTCTCTATTGTCTGGACTATTATTTTTAATTTTGATTTCAACGTCATAAATTCAATATGACTAGTACTGTGAACTGAGGACTAAGAATGGAAAACGCTGAATGTCCAGAAGAGGAAATTTTTGAAGAAAACGGAAAAAAGAAAAACTCCTTCTTCTGCTACTTACGGCGTTTTCCATTTCACTCCTTTTGGGCTCTTGGTACTTACAGCGTTTTCCACTTCACTCCTTTTGGGCTCTTAATGTCTTAGTCTTTAAAATGTAGGGACCTGGCTTTTTTTCGTTTAGTTTTTAATTACCTAGTATTATCATTTGTAAATATTTCTTCCATTTCTTTATTTATAATTTCTCACCTTGCTTTAAAATATCCCATTCATGTAAACAGTAATAACTTGATCAAGTTGTTTAATAGCCACCAGTCGCCGAGCATCTTATCACTTGCACTGTCAGCGTCCTCCACTTCACTTCGTGTGGCACTTTCAACCAGTGACATTTTTCTACTTTTTCCGAACTATTTATACTAGGGTTGGCACTTCAAAGGTTCTCGTGTTTGTTAAACTTGGCATTTAAGACATTTTTTTGTTTAAAAGAAAAAATCGATTTTTTGGTACTATCAGCGTTTTCTATTCTTAGTTCTCAACTATTTTTATTTATTTTATATATTTATTCCTATTGTATATACAGTTATTCCTACTGTATGTGTATCAAATACAATTTAATTTTAAAAAGAAGGCTTAATCTTAATTTAAAAAAAAAATAAAATATTTGCTTAATAAAAGAAAAATGCTGTCTTTAAACTAATAAAGCAAAAAGAAAATGAATTGCATATTTTAAACTTTGATTAAAAAGCAAAAAATTGGTTAATCTTTTAATGCATGATTTTTTTATTTTGTTCAGAAAACATTATATTTGATTATATATTTTTTAATTATGCACTAGAAAAATAGTGGAAAAATCTATTTATTCTTTTGTTGGACCTAATGTCATAATGTCAATCCTGAGTGACATAACGAAATATGCTCAAAAAATGATAATTTTAAATTGTATTCTTACTTTAAAATTTTTACACTGCGAAATGACAACTATTCAACGGTATAATAACTTTTATAATTCTTTAATAGTTTTCAGAATTAATAATGACTACCTTATACGTGTAAAAAACCGCCAGTGGAGCACATTGCAAGCAGTATATATATATATAAAAGATGTTATAACATCCTCGCGATAACAAATCAGATAAAAACAGACTTCACGACCTTAAATGTATGCTATCACATGTAAATAACACAAAATAGTGCATCAGAAGACCAATAGAAAACGCCAAATGGCTAAAAAAGGTCACTTAACTCCTAAGTTACACTATCCATTTAAGGGTTGAGTAATGCGTTAAATTGGTGTAGTTCATTTTCTATTGTTATTATTATTATTATTATTATTATTATTATTATTATTATTATTATTATTATACTTATTTTTTATTTCTTTAATTAATTTATTTATTTTGTCTGCTAAACACAGATAAAACGAAAAACAAGAATGTTTGACCTTAAAAACAACTTAAGTACACAAATAAGTAAAATACTTGTTCAATACAAAAGAAAAAGCTTTCTTTAAAACTGATAATTCATGAAGGAAATGGATTACAGATTTTTAACTTTGATTAAAAAGCTATGAAATTGGTTCATCAACCTTAGAAATTGCCGCTGTTTCCATTTTTATGATTAATATTATCATTAGCGTCTCTGCATTAAACACAATTGAAATGAAAACAAAAATGTTTGACCTTAAAAGACATTTCAAGAACACAAACAAGTAAACTATTTGCTTATTAAAAAATTCCATTCTTAAACTAACAATACAAAATGAAATGGATTTTAAATTTTGAGTAAGAATTGGTGTGATATTTGGTAAATAATGCTACGAATTCATGCTGTTTATTTATTTTTAGCTGTTTATTATTTATTATATGTTTATTTATGTTTATTATTTATAGTTTATTATTTATTATTTATCAATGTGCCTTGTGTTTTAAACACAGTTAAAATGAGAAAGAATAATGCTTATCAAAAGGACCTTTAAAAGATATATATTATTTATCCGTTCTCCCTAATAACTGAAAATAAAAAGGAGTTATGTTTGAGATTAGCCTGAATCATCCGCAAATGAAAGTGCATTAGAATTAGTAGAAATATTTTAAATATTAATAAATTGAAATTAAAAAATATATATATTAAAGAAATCAACTGAAAAACAAAACTGCTTATCAAAATGACTAAAATGCTGTCCAAGTACAAAAACAAATGAGTGACAAGTTTAAACATCATTTAAAAACAAATTCCCTAATAACCCTAATAATTGGAGATAAAAAGAAGTTATGTTTGAGATTAACTTGCTGCATCTATAAGTACATTAGTTTCAGTAAAAATATCTTAAATATCAGTTTAAAAAATCATAAAAATAATATTTTATTTGAAAAAATCAAACGAAAATCAAGAATGCCTGTCAAAACGACCTTAAATTTAAGTTCAAGTACAAAAAGAAATGAGAGACAAATGCACGTATGATGAAAAAAAAAAAAAAAAGAAAGAAAGAAATCTGCCTAATAACTGAAGATAAAAGGTGTGATGTTTGAGATGAACCTGCATTATCAGCATTTTCAAGTACATTAATATTAGGGAAAATATTTTAAATATTGATTAAAAAATTAAACTATATATATTTTATTAAACAAAATTTAAATGAAGAATAAGAATGCTTGTCAAAATGACCTTAAAATACAATTCAAGTAAACAAATGAGTTACAATTGAACAAGACATTTAAATAATTCATTTTTATTGCTTATAACTAAAGATAGAAAAGAGTACAGCTCATATTCAAAATATTAGAATAATTGAGAAAAAGTAATAAGAAAAAATTATTTTTCATTTATTTATTTTTGATACTAAGTAAATGCAATTAAATTTCTTATAAATTAAATCTAGAATGTTTAGATAAGATTTTAATATTTACAAAATATAAAATATACTACAATAAATTAGGTATACAGCTTTCTGAAACACATCAAAATATTAGAATAAAATTTAGATTGGTTCAAAATATTAGAATATTTTATTTTACACAACAATATTACCTTATGAATATGAAGTAAATGGTAGTTAATATTTTGTAGCATCCCCTTTAGCTTTCATAACAGCGTACAATCGATCTTGCATACTATATACAAGGTGTTTAGAAACATTTCTATCAATATTAGCCCAAATAGACTTTATACGCGCCACTAACTCAGTTTTACTTGAAGGAGGATTTTCTTGGATTTTTTTTCTTTATTATTCATCATAAGTTTTCGATGGGATTAAGGTCTGGTGAGTTTGGTGGCCTAGGAAGTACCTTAATGTTGCGTTGGCGGTGTGAGAATTCGACGATATCTCACATTGAAACTCTCAATTTACAAGGCAAAAGCCAGCATAGGGAAGCTAATGTATTTTAACCTAGCCTCCAAATTTCTTCAGAGTCCTAGAAAATGTCGCTAAAGATGAAACAAATACGTCAATTTCAATCAATCTTCGCAGAGGACACTAGGGTGAAAGGAACTCTTTTATCTAGCGAGAGAAATATTCTTTTGATGTTCACGAGGGTCTCGTTCCCGTGGGAAAGTAGAAAGTGAAACCAGATATTAAACCGGACGCTAAGGTTCCTGACTGCAGCCTATAGAGAAAGGACTGGTCTATGAGATCACGGGCCACGGATGGTGAGTGGCTAATGGGAGTGGCTTTGGTCCTAGACGGAAAAACGAAACTGATGAAAGAAGATGCAAGAGCATTCTCGAGAGCTTAATTTTCCCTTCTGTTGAAGTTGAGACTTCAAGGTGTTTCTGGCCGTGCAGAGTGGAAATCTCTCACGGGTTGACGGCTTCGAGACATATTCCGAAGCACAGAAAAGTGAAAGCCAGGTGTGGCTGTTAAGATATCTCCATCACGGAGTTGAAGATCGGAGGTTCCTAAACCTCGGTTAAACATCTACAAAAAGTGCGACATTCCTGTCGAGCATCGCGAACTCTATCTTCGAAATTAGTGGACATTGAATAAATAAGAGACTGACTACACTGAAAGCGATCTATTATTCGAGGACTAGACTTGATTCTATAAATATATTATTGACAGCTGAACTCGAACCCTTATATGAAAAATGTTGTAATTATGAATTATTTAATCAAGAAATTCTTATTTAATTGTTTGTGATACAATAAAATATTTTTTCGATATTGATAAGACCAGGCCGTTGAAGTTGCCCGCTACCACACCACCTTACGACATCGGCTCTGTTACAGCGGAACAAATTCTTAGTTGACACCGAGGTATGCGGTGATGCTAAATCTTGTTGAAAGATGAAATCATCTTCAAATAAATCTTCTGATGATGAAATCATGTAATATTCCAAAATTTCTTGATATATCTGAGAGTTAACCTTTTCATAGACGATGCATAACTGGCATACCATTGTGTTTTCCTGCACCCAAAAGTATGAAAACATAGAGGACTGGGAGCAGAAAAACACAATGGTAAACCTACGAGTCAACCGCTAAAATCGGGTTTTCAGGTACTTTCCACCAAGATATGACTTAGCAGACCGACTGTGTTTTAATATGCTAATCGAGTTTTAACTAATTCTGAAATTTCAGCCGTGAACTCGATGAGGTGATTGTCTGTGCTGCCAACTCCCAGTCTAAACCTTGTACGCGTTTCTTTTGCAGTCATGTGAGGTTTTGTTTTCGGTACACGAGATTGAAACTTAAATTTATGGAGACGTCCTAATGTTGTCGATATAGAAACGTCAACTCCTTCTTCTTTCCCTTTTCGGTGCAAGAATGGCACACTTTTAAAATGTTTTTTTTTTTTTCTTTTTTTTTTTTTAACTATACGCCTCAGTTTCCTGTCATCTCTAGCAGATATTTTTGGTTTTCGTCCGCGATTTCGGCAATTATTTTAAAATTTTCTATTTTTTAATATTGTGTTCGTATTTTACTAATGTTTGATTGCGAACAATGTAAATAATTCGCTATTTAACATTTATTTTTACTGTGCAGATGCAAATCAACCATACGAAGTTTAATAGATTCAGAAATATCACTCACACGACCCATTTTAAGACGAAAAAGCAAACAAACTTCAAAAAGAATACTGAATTTTAAATAAAACGTCTGAATTTAATCTATGATGCCACCAGTTATGAATTGATGATAATTAAAGGAGAATTAATGTGAAATATTCTGATATTTTGAACCACTTGAATAAACATTCTAATATTTTGACTTTTCAAAATATTTTTTTTTTCAATTAATCTTTTCAAAAGTGATATTAATTTTAAGATAATAAATAAGTTTAATCAACAATAAGTTCTTAATAAAAATATCGTTTGCATATTTGCTTTAAAAGACATTAAATTAACAAACGATATTTTCAATTTGTTAAAAAAAAAAAAGTAATTATTCTAATATTTTGAATATGAGCTGTACACATATTCTTTAGAAATAATCTAAATTGCCCCATTATCTTATTACTAAGTATGCAAGAACATTAGTAATAGAAAATTATTTTTAGCTCTAGGGACATTCTTGTGAAACATGACATTTTCAAAATAATATTTTAAAAGAAATATTATTTTGAAATTGGAATTCTTTGAATTGATATTTAAACGTTTAATTTATTTTTAAATGTTCAGTGTATGTCTATTATCACAATAGAAATTATCATGGCGAAAAATCATATGCCTGGTACTTGAGAAATTTTCCTGGTGTACACAGGACAATGGCTACAAAGGTTAAAAAAAAATAGTAAAAAAATCTGAAAAGTTTTTTTTTTTTTTTAGCCATTTGGAAAAATGGTTATTGTCCTTGTCAGGGTAGGAAATCAAAAGCATATCTGAAGCTTTTTGTTGGTCGAATCCGCATTTTATTCGTTTTCTGAGTGGTCTATACAGTAATCTGTATTTCCCTTTACTTTCAACAGAGATGGATACTTCTGTTGCCACTATGACAAAAAAGTATTAAAAACTACAAAAAAAATTTAATAACTCAGAAACAAATTGAGATACAGATTTCAGACAAATTGCATTTAAAAGTACATTTTTTTCTCTATACGACGGTGTAAAAAGTGATATTGCGGGATGTTTAGAAGTTTAAGAATGAAATTTCATTTAAAATGGGTCGTCAGATTTCTTGGACGATGGAAAAGTCTTTTCCCGAACAGCCAATGAAATGCTTGGATAATATGTAAGTTTCAGATGGACAATACGTAAGTTTCAGGAAATCTGACGAGTCGCAGGCGATTTTCGTCGCTTGCAATTTTTACGTGTAGTAACATTATTAATGTTTAATTCATGGCGCACGTAATGTAGGATCAACTCCCTGCGATTTTTTATGTCTTAAATTTTACTCTTTGAAAAAATCATTTTCCAAATGGTCGTTGTAATTTGTTAAATTGCTTTGCTTTTTTTTTTTTTTTTTGGCATAGCATTTTAGACAAAGGAACACATTCCTTGTACGTTACAATATATTTTTGAATTAAATTTTATATAAATAATAATACAATAAAGTCAGAAAAATGACATCATAAAATAACACAAGCACATTTTAAAATTTCGATTGATCTAGTTAGCAATTCAAGTATTTTCTAAATGCTCCTTCGTAAAACCATGTTTTCAATAATTCTATTTTAAACTAACATATTTGCTAACATAATTTGTATCCTCACTTAATTTACGTGCCCTGTAATTTTGAAAGAAAAATTTCTCCCTCGCCAAATAAAAGATTCGTACAATTTTCGCACTCCATATTTTTAAAAGAAAATTTAGGGAAAAGATACTTTTAAAAAAGCGTAATTTTCAGAAGAATCATCCATGGGAAAGACTGAAATAATGAGAAGTAATTTCAAATTACTCTAAATAGGATACATTTTTGCAATTTTGATTTTATAAGCAGATTTAAAAATAATTTTGAACTTAGTTCGGTGCATTCAAAAAAGCATATGTGATGTATTAGTACTTCCTGTAGAATATTACCTAGTATAAATTAAAACATTTGATAATGTTGTTCCCGCTTTGAAATTATAATAGTTAAAAAACTGAGTTTTACCGCAGACTTTGAATTTAGAGTGAACCATACTTCAGAAAAATACAGCAATGGAGTTATAAAATGCTACTAAGACCCTCGCGTTAACTTAAATTTTATTATTATTGTAATAGAATATTCCTGGAAACTAAAAAAGGGCCCTGCTTAAAACTCCTACAGAACTACAACTGCTGCAACAGTAATTTATTTTTTAACCTTAATTATTATGTTTTAAATGTTATTATTATCTTAATGAGAGAAATTGCTTTGATGACTATAAGTTTTTCTCCAGAGATATTTAATATCAATAAATACTTTAGAAAAATATCCCGCATATTTTTCGCACCCTCTACTTTCGGCTCCAAAGAAATGGTAAGAAAAGGAGTAAAATACGGCGTTATCGTAAGAGTATTTTTTATTCAATTCCAACGGCTTTTGCCGTAATCGAAATATTAACTCTCTAAGCCAGGAAAATGATGCATATATAATTTTAAAATTTATTTTTGAATAATAAAGAAAAAATATGTATATTGTGATGCATTTTAAAAATTGTTATAATGTCAAAGCTGACCTGTGAAATCCCAAGGAAATGACGTTTCTTATTTTTAAAATAATAATTGTATATGTTGTTGCAAATAAATGTAATATTGCATAGATCTTTATTTCTTATCGTATAGACATAATTATGCATAAAACATTTTTATCCATCACATCAAATAAAGAAAAAAAATAATCAAAGGTATTTAATTGTCATATTTAATAAGAATCATCCATTAATAAAAAATATTTCATCAAAAAGTAATGGAAATAAACACTATTTTCAGTTTTGTTTTAAACAAAGCATTTCTAAGCCTGAGGAATGAAGCTGGCCATGCGCGTCGGAAGTGCGATGTCGCAATCTTACTATGATCCAGTTTTTCAATTTTCTGTAATTTTTTTTTTCCTGGGAGCTCAGGAATTTTATTTTATCTTTGTGAGTAGTGAGGCAAAGCGTGAAACTTTATTTCTTTGAACGTTTAAAATAGGACGTTTTATTTTTCTCTGTTTTCTTCTTTCAAAACATAAATTCAACCATTTATAATTCATGAATGAATTACTTCCAAGACTTTTAGAATTTGCGTTGCTTATAAGTAGTAAATTTTGTGAAATCAGTAAGAAAGTAAAAAAATAGTATTTATGACAGTTTTCGGAAGAATTCCAAGGGAAGGACAGTTTAACAAATAAGTAATTCCTGACTTTTTATTATGATTTCCATCAAAGTTCTGTTTAATAACTGGAGAAGACATGATTAAATAATACATTCATTTTTACATAAATGACAGTAGCTACAAAATTCAATTTCGTGATAACCAGTTGTTTAAGTTTAACGGTGAATTCGACTTCTCCATCGAAAATAAGGGGACACATGTTTCACCAATTTTTGACTGAAATCCTCTTGACCCCTAAAATATTTTGTATATATAAATCTATTTATTTATTTAAATTTAATTTAAAATTTCGTTCATTTTTTTGCTAATTCTATTACTTGCTTCATTAAAATTACCTGCTTATTTCAAAAATAAAATAAAAATAATATTATAGTAGTGATTTCATAAATTTCCTTCTTATTTGAATTTAAGAGTTACTGGGCGGCCTTCCACTTTCAATTAAATAAATTGAAATAAATTGAAATTGTGCAATTTAAATATTTTGTATATTTTAATGTTATTTAATAGCAAAAATGAAAAAAAAAATTCTAGGATAAAACGCCCAGTTATCGACACCCAACCAGTAACTGCCACTTCAGCAAAAATCTAAATCAAATAATTTTTTCGCAAAATTTTGCAAAGTAATGTCATTTAGTGGTAGCTTAGATAGTTACTTTTAAGGAACTTTTGAGAACACAAAAGTGCCATTTTTAGGCAATCATCTTCTTTCTAAAAAAAGGTACTTTTCTTTTTTAATCTATTTGTAATGCAACCATCCAAAACTTTTTCTTAAAGTTATATTTGTAGAAATTAGCTAAAAGATGCATATGATACATTGGGGCCATGATTTATAGTTTATAGTTATTTAATTTAGCTTTATAAGTGTTTGGTAGTTATTGGTTCCAGGAATTTCATTTCACCAGTCTACGACAATGTGTCTCAGTTATTGATTACATTAAATAAATTGAAATCTATCATTTTAACTGTTTAAGAAAACATACAAAAAAAACTAAATTTATCTTGGAGTAAACACAATTAAAATTTAAGTTGTTCTACCAGCGTCGGACACTACTTGTCAATTACTGGTTAATAAATGTCAGTTATTGGATATCTGCATCACTAATAATTTAAAACATGTAAAAATGACATATGCATGTGTAGTAAGATACCATACATAAATTAGGTTTAAGTATTTTGTTTTTATAATAAAGACTGGGTATTTTTAAAGCATAAATTCCTTTAAATATAAAATAACTTTTTTTTAAATCTTTGCAAATAAAGGATGAGACACTGGCTCCCTCATGTCAGTTATTGTTTTTAATTTTTTTTTTTAAATAAAGTTGGTGTCAGTTATTGGAGTTATTGACCATATTTATGAAAAAAATTGTTTTTAATAATAATTTTTCAAAATCTTGTCAATAATTTTCTTTTAATGTGTGGGTACTGTCTTTTCAAAAAGAAAGATAAGTATAAAATTAATTAAAAAAATTTATAACAATGATTTAAACAAGAAAGAATCCTTAATATGTCTGTTGCTCGGAGGTTTACCCTATATCGGTCGAACTGGTTTTCCAGTTTGCAGTTTCCATACTTCGCATGAGAATCCTCCAGTGTTGAATTCAAGGGGTGGCCCGGGGGGGGGGGATATTCCCCCGCCGAAGCAATGAAATATCCCCCCCCCCAAAAAAAAGATTTGAGATTTTGTGTTTTCAATGGTCAAAAATAGTAATTCCCCCCCCCCCCGGAGCCACAGAAATCCCTCCCGGAGAAAAGTGTCTGAATTCAACACTGATCCTCTTAGTTTCAAAAATAAAAATTAATTTTATTGATAAAAAAAAAATACAACTAATAACTAACTGAATATGTATAAAAGATAAATAAAGCAGAAACTAAAATGTTAGAAAACTATAATAGCGTAAAAGTGCAGGGCAAAGAAATTTCTACAAATATTCTACTAGTTAAAAAATCAATACTGATACATTATGTAATTCTTCGTATTAGTTTGTAAGGGTTTTCACTGAAGAACATTAGAGAAGTTTTTCAGATTTTAATAATTTTAATTTACATTAGAAAATTAATACTGGCGTATATCCAACTCTCCCTATAATACGGTTTTCATTTGAACAACATAACAGTTTTTCAGATTTTAATAAATATTTTATTCTAAAAAAACAATGCTGGTTTGTTATCTAGCTCTTTTTATTAATTTATAGTAAGAGTTTCACATGAACAACGTGAGAAGTTTTAGAGTAGTTTTAGTATTTCACTAAATATTTTATATTAATTTCAATAATGTATTTTAATAAAGTTAAAGTCATGAAATGAGGAATTTATATATTTATTGTACCTATTTGTTCGTTTAAAATTCGCTATAACAGTACAATAGCTGTGAAATGTATAAATCCATGTGAAAAGCTATATATACATTATTTTTTAAATATGACAGATTTCGTAAACAGACAAAAGAATAAAATAGCAAAAGAAAAAGTTGTTTTATCTATTTTTATGCTATAATGAAAGCTCAGGCAACTTACAAGAGTTTGTGTTTTTCAAAATTTAGATATCTATGTCGTTTATAATATTTTCGTTCTTATTAAAAATTCAATCTTGATTTTATAGATTCGTTATTAAATTAAATTTTTTAACTTAAATGAATAAAAAACAAAGCAAAAGACTATGAAATATGTAAATTCAAGTATAATTATTTCGATATTTCATTTTTAGTTAATATCGTTACGCTCATTATGGTATTTAAAGTAGTATTTAAAAAAATATTCCGCTATATTGTTTGGTGCTAAATTGGCTATAAACAAAATATTTTAATTTAGGAAATGTTTGTAGTACAGCTTCCTATTTATTACAGTGGGAGAGTTATATTTCAGAATAAAATAATTCACATTATTATATAATATATAGATCTTTTTAATTTTATTTAAATTTCTTTTTTAAATTTTTCATAAAATTTGACATTTGTCAAAAATATATTATAAATCATAAACAAGTCGTATATAAAATGTATTAATTATTTTAAAAATTACCAGTTTAAAAACACACGTATGAGAAACACGACAAATTAAAAAAAAAATACAGTTTGCAATGAATTAAAATAATTAATTTCTATGATTTTTTCCCCTTTTCAGGAACAAACATCCTCATTTGTTTGATGAAAACTACTAAGATGCGACAATTCACTTTCATTTTTACGATATATCAAAACTTGTTTTATGTTATTGAATTTCGCTTACAAGGTTTAGATAATTGTTGCGGAAATAAACAAAAATAGCTTTATTTGAGCAGTTTTTCAGTTATTTGCAATTAAAATCTGTTATTCATATTGTAAACAATATTATGCTGATTTTTGAAGCAATTATTATTTTAAAAATTATATTCCAATTCGTTTAACTTCCTTAATCTGCAAATTTTGTAGATATAAATGCACTTGTTTATGACAATAAATGTTTTGCTAAATTCTTTATGAAATATATTCGAATATGTGTATATTTTTCTCAACCATGCATAATTTATCTTAAATGTAATGAAGGGGATGCTTTAATTACCGTTTACTACACACTTTCCTGTATTTTCATTTTCATTAATTACTTTCTAAGTAGTGTACTATTATGAATGTTTTTTCTGGATAGTTATATCTAGTAGTTATATTAATTGTTATTAATCATTTACGCCACATACTTTAAATGTAATATATATATATATATATATATATATATATTTATATATATATATATGTAATAAATTTGAAATCACAAATATATGAAGAAATGGATAAAGTTTTAAAGATGATCGAGAAATGAACATATGAAACCAGTATGCAATATAAGAAACTATGAATGACTCACAGAATCATCAGAGGAGTTTGTGAGTTCATTCATAGAAGATGCGTTATTTCATCCAATTTTGTCGGCACTAAGCCTAAAATGACAAAATTTAGCTCCTAATAACGCAAACATTACAAAAAACAGATAATAAAAAGCCAAGAGATCCAAAGAAAGATACACCTCACACAGGACATTAAAAATTATAAAATAAAAATTATAAAATTGAAAAATACAAAAATAATAAAAAGGCAATTGATTAATTTAACGTTTTAAAGACAAAAAATTGTAATATAAAAAAATTAGAATATAAATAACATTTAAAAAGATGAGGAATATTTGAGATAGTAAATTTTAGCCTTGTATTATGTAAATAAATATGAAAATTTAAAAAGCAATGAGGAACATTGAGACAGAAAAATATATCCTTAAATGATGATGCAATATGTGGAAATATATTGTGTTAAATGCATGATACCCCGTATTTTATTTTATTATTTTTTTTTTATTATTATATGTCCATACAATATATAAGCATATATACATACACTTATACACGCTCACACACATAAAAACATACAAAGTTTTCACCTCAATAAAGTATTCACCATTAAACTTTTCAACTTAATTGAAGATGCATTAAAATTTTTATTTAATAGTGATATGTAATTTAAAAATGATATTTTTAAGCGATTTTGTTTTAATAATTATATTTCAATTCGTTTAACTTCCTTAACCCCCAAAGTTTGTAGATATCAATATATACTTGTTTTATGGAGATCTATGCCTTGTTAAATTTCATATGAGATATATTCTAATATGTGTATATTTTTCTCCATCATACGTAATTTCTCTTAGATTTTCAGTGAGTAAAAAAGCTTAGATTACAGATACTACGCATTTTAATGTATATTCGTGTTCATTAATTTCTTTTTGAGAAATGTATTATTATGAACGTCTTTTCGGACATTTATCTGTATCAGATATGTTTGGCTTCTATAAATCCTTTATGTCAGAAAGATATTCACCTTAACCCTCCGACTGCCTTGGAAAAGAGCAAAATTGTAATGTTGTTTTTTCTGCATTTTGTTTTAAACGCTAAAAAAAATAATTCTTTGAACATTTTATAAAAAAACTTTATAACGAATATGAGCATAATCCTTGGAAGTATTAATCATTGTTCAATGAATTAAAAATACATTAAATCAATAGAATTATATTACTTTAAATATTGCTTGTATTGCAGTTCACCTTAATAACTTTTCCAGTTGATTAAAATCGCATTATTATTTTTTAATTCGATAGTTATATGTAATCTAGAAATGATTCTTTCAAATATGTAGTTATAATCTTTTTTGCAAAAAAAAAAAAAAAAGTCAATTCTTAGATAAATGAATCTTTAATATTGATTTTTTTTCTCTCAATTCGTATAAAATAATGCCAGTTAATAGAGGATGATCTTATCTATAAAAGGAGAAACATATTTGAGTGGAAAATATCTACTGCACGACAAAAAAAAAAAAAAAAAAAAAAAAAAAAAAGATGGTGAAGAAGAAGAAGCATTTTATATGTAAATGGTTGAGAAAATATTCCTTTCTAATTATTTTGTTTCGTAAAATAATTGAATTACTGAATTTCGTAAAACATGTTTTCTCATCATGCTATAGCATTCCAAGAAACGCATTACAGTATATTCGTGAAATTGAAAATCTACGTAGAGTCCCGACTATCCCAGTTAATATGGACCAAGCTCACATCGGATAAACCGAATTTACACAAATCGTCACCAACTAAGGAGATGAAATATAAATTTTAACTTAATTCATTCATTTTTATGGTACTAGTAACATTTCTTTCATGTACATTTCCGTTACTTTTAAGAAAACGGGGAATAAAATTGTTTATTTGAAAAAGCACTTGATAGTATTTTGTTTGTTGAATGTCAATTTTGCTGAAGTTTTTTTTTTCTGTACTATTACGCTACTGTATAGCTACCAATTTCAAAGATTTTTCTTACGTCTAAAACTTACCAGTAAATTTTGCCTAATTCAATTGCCAAAATCTAACAATTGTCAACGATTAAATATGGCAAAAAATTTTATTAAATTTTAGAGGTAACAAAACCGTACAAATTGGCAGCTAAGTGATTCTATTAGTGACAGGAAAATTGCAGGTGTAGCTTCTTCTTTCTGCTCAAAGTATTAAATAGTTGTTTTCAATCGAGCTTATACCTTTGGAATGGGTCATTTTCTTCTGATGAACTGATGGCTTCCGTTTATAATCATAAACAGCCATTATAAAAGAAGTATTAGTTGAAGATGAAAGAGCAGTCGTAAAAAGTTAGAACTTGATTTTCTGATCAGAATGAGAAAAAAGGGCCATAATAATTTTTTTTTTTAAATATGGCTATTTTTCCCCCCATTCTGACCAGAAAATCAGAGTTCTAACTTTTTACGACTGCTCTTTCATCTTCACCTAACACTTTATTTATAATGCCTGTTTCATAATAATGGAAGCCAACAGTTCATCAGAAGAAAATAACTCGGTTAAAGCGGAAACTCGGTTAAGCGGCACTCGGCTAAAGCTATTTGTAGTTTTTATTAATTATTTTCTAAAGCTGTTCCTATAATTTTATTTTTAATTCATGCATTAACGCAACAACTGACCTTTAAAATGCGAATTCAACTCAAGATAACGTCAAGTAGCAGATGTGAATATCTTTTTGTCATTAACATAGTTATACAAATGAATATGTAACATTCTTCAAAACATAGCTTACTCTTGAAGGATAAAGTAGATTAAAATGTTTTGCAATTGTTATAAACACTCGGTATAACAAAATAATCCACCCCGATCACGTACGAAAATATAACAAAGGACGCACGTTTTCACCTTAGCTTATTTAATCGTCTGCTATGAATTACGCATTTAACTATTAACCCCCATGATTTAAATCAAATACAGTGGTTTTTTTTATAATTTACCGTAACCTTAAATGGTATTCAAATGCCAAACAGCCATATGAATATCAGAATGGTTTTTGAGAACTAAGATTCAACCACTGACGTAATCATTCCATTTGCAATGACCGTTTAACAAAAAAGCGAATCATAATTGTCATTACAAGAAATATTTATTTTAAGGTATCGTCTCGGAAATACAAAGAAACGTCACCTTTAAATACACCATCGCCGAATAAATAGAAACATAACATCTCATGACACAAATGTGTCATGGTATAGTTTATTTGCCACGGCAAATTCTCAAACACAAAAATAAACACATTTTACAACACTTTTTGTCACCAAATTAACAACACATTAATGTGTTGTGAATTGGAAAATTTCATATACAAAATATTTTTTGTGTTGTGATTGTGTTCTTAATATATTTCAAAAGTGTCACTATCTAGAAATGTGTTCTTAATATGTTGCAAAAGTGTTGCTATCTAAAAATGTGTTCTAAAAATAGTGTTGTTAATTGTTTTGAAATCGTGTTGTAAATAGTGTTGATGAAAATATTTTCTTACAATAGTGTTGTGATGCACAACACTTTGTGACCAAATTAGCAACACACTGTAAACACCATACAGCTTAGAACACAGCAAAACAACACATGTAAAACACTTTCAAAACACTTTCTACATGGTGCCTTTAAAATAAAAACCTCACACATACTTAAAACATACTAGTTGTTAAACATTTATAACACAATTTGAAAAATGAATGTTTTGAAATGTTTTGAAAACGCATTTTCTCCTCTTGTAAATTTTAACAACACTTTTTGCACAATCTTTTTATTTGGCACAACACATTCGCAACATATTCACAACACAATCTAAAATGAATTTAGTTAGAAGTGTTAATTATTATGTTCAGTTAGTGTTGCAAAAGTGTTTCACGAATTTGCAGTGTTTTTTTAAGTCAAATAAATAAACAAATTTAAGTTACTGGTTGTATTTAAACAAATTTTATTGGAATTGAAATTCAATAGGCATTTATAAGTCACATAGCTAACGTAAAATTCACAACAGCCGATCAATATACACTGGAGTCTATAATGCAGCAACAAGAAAAATAATGCATAATTTCAGTAGTATTTACTACTAAAAATTGCGTTTAAGGAAACAATTAAAACATAACCCCCTCGGCTAATAACTTTCTTATTCAAGAAGTAAAGAAAAAACTTTTAATGAAAAAAATCAAAAGACAAAAGAATTTTAAAAATGAAGGATTAAAATAATGGAAATAAAACGTTTTATATTCAAAAGTGCATAGATATAAATAATTTTTAAATCTTAATATTTAATTCTAAATCTGCTTCAGCTAAGTATGTTTTCTTCATAAAACAAATGTTACTCTAGAATATTAAATTTTACCTTATATTAAGATTTGAAATGCACGCTTAGCACATCTTACAGATTTCTGTGGTTAAGCTGCAGCCAGGGATCTTTTGTGGTCTGAAAATCAGATACCAATCAAAAGCTTCAAATCCAATTAGTTTAAAATTAATGCCCGTTTGGGCTCTTTTCTCTCTGCTGTAAAAAGACAAAAAAAAAAAAAAAAAAAAAATGGAAGTTCTTTATTAAATTAAAATAGTGAGCACGTTAGAAACGGGTGGATTTTGAGAGATTCAGCCTTTCCTAGAACACATGATGTGATCACTAATAAAATACACAGCTCTCGGGGCCACGTTAATAGCGACCGTTCTCCTAAGATTCCGGATGTATCATCGAATTGGATTAATAAACGATGTCAATCCATAATTGAAGTCCAGAGTATAATTATTTCTACTTTGCTAATTCATCAAATACTCACACTAACACATACATATAAGTAAATATACATGTATCTATACTAATAAAATAACAAATCGCTCTGTCTGTCTGTCTGTATGTCTGTCTGTGTGCGATGGCTAGCGAAATCTACCGCACGTAGAAGTCTGAAAATTCAGGTGAGGTTACCCCAAGACAGGCCCTGATGCACCATAGGCTCAGATTTTTAATTTTTTAAAGGTCAGGACCCCTAGGACCCTTTAAGTTTTTGTGCACTAAATTGTTAATAACATGCCTCTTTTGTATCCGATCTTCTTCATTTTTGAGGTAAATTCTCCTTTCGGTTTCTACCCCAATTCTACATTTAAGTTAAGACCCTGGCACCCTTGCAAGGGGCCCGGTACAGGGCCCCTTGAAGTTTTAGTGCACTAAATTGTTAATAACAAGCCTCTTTTCAAACCGATCTTCTTCGTTTTTGGGGTGAATTCTCCTTTCAGTTTCCACCCCATTTCAGCAATTCAGTTAAGACCCTGGCACACTGAAGTTTTAGAGCACTAAATTGTTAATAACCTGCCCCTTTTTAAACCGAACTTCGTCGTTTTGGGGGTGAATTCTCCTTTTAGTTTCTGCTCCATTTCTGCATTTCAGTTAAGACCCTGGTACCCTTGCAAGGGGCCCAGTACAGGGCGCCTTGAAAATTTTGTGCACTAAATTGTTAATAACACGCCTTTTTTCCATTCGATCGTCTTCGTTTTTGGGGCAAATTCGCCTTTCAGTTTCTGCTCCATTTTTACATCTCAGTTAAGACCCTAGCACCCTTGCAAGAGGCCGGTATAGGGCCCCTTGAAGTTTTAGTGCACTAAATTGTAATAACATGCCTCTTTTCTATCCTATCTTCTTCGTTTTGGGGGTGAATACTCCTCTTAGTTTCTACTTCATTTCAACATTTCAGTTAAGAAACCTGGAACCCTTGAGAAGGGCCCGGTATAGGGCCCCTTGATGTTTTAGTGCGCTAAATTGTTAATAACGTTCCTCTTTTCTACCCGATCTTCTTCGTTTTTGGGGTGAATTCTCCTTTCAATCTGACATATTTCTGCATTTCAGTTAGGACCCTGGAACCCTTGCAAGGGACCCAGTATAGGGCCCCTTGAAGTTTTAGTGCACTAAATGTTAATAACATGCCTCTTTTCTATCCGATCTTCATCGTTTTGGGGGTGAGTTTTCAGTTTCTACCTCATTTTTACATTGCAGTTAAGACCCTGGCTCCCTTGCAAGGGGCCCAGTACAGGGCCTCTTGATGTTTTAGTGCACTTAATTATTAATAACAATAGGGCCCCTTGAAGTTTTTGTGCACTAAATGTTAATAACATGCCTCTTTTCTATCCGATCTTCATCGTTTTTGGGGTGAGTTTTCCTTTCAGTTTCTGCCCCATTTTTACATTGCAGTTAAGACCCTGGCTCCCTTGCAAGAAGCCCAGTACAGGGCCCCTTGAAGTTTTAGTGCACTTAATTATTAATAACATGTCTCTTTTCTACACGATCTTCATTTTTGGGGTGAATTCTCCTTTCAGTTTCTTCCTCATTTCTACATTTCAGTTAAGATCCTGGCACCCTTGCAAGGGGCCCGGTACAAGGCCCCTTGAAGTTTTAGTGCACTAAATTGTCAATAAATTGCTTCTTTTTATCCGATCTTCATTTTTGGGATACTTTCTCCATTTAGTTATTCTCCCGTTTTTACATTCGAGTTAAGATCATAGGCCCGTCTAGGGTCCCGTTGGGCCCGGTCCAGGGCCGCTTAAGTTTTTTGTGTGCCATGTGTTTTTCACACCTTAATTTTCTCACCTTCGCCGTGCGTAATTTTAAAGTTGAGTCTTGATCTCTTCTCCTTAGAGCAACACTCAGATATTTTTATAGGGACCCTAGGGCCCTTTTTTAAGCATTTCTCCAATTTTTTGCACTTTTCTTTCAAATTATATTCTAATGATTAATTCATACCCTATGCTTAATCTTTTCTAATAGAAGATCTGAAACGCTATGTAAAACTTTTTAACATGCTTTCATGTTAGGGCCCTGTTCTCAATCATCAGTTGGCCCCTTTTGGGCCCCCTATTATAAATCCCTTAAAAATAGTCCGATTCACTAGCTTTTTTTTCTAACAACATCTTAGGTTCTCCAGCTGTTACATGAACGACAAAAAATATTTCATACTTCAACTACCACCAATTTTGAAAATAAATCGTCTTCTTGGGGCCCTTGGTGTATCTTCTTTGATCAAAATTCCTTGCAATTTTCTTTACCATAGTTCTAGCATCCTCTGATTACATTAAAAACTACTAAAAAGTGTATTTATACCAAACTACAAGCCACTTAAGTCCCTTCTTCCTTGGGGCCCGGTACAAGGCCCCTTGAAGCTTTTGCACCATAAAATATTAATAAATTTATTAAAATAAAATTTAAATATTTTTATTAATAAAACAATAATTTAAATTTCATAAAATTAACTTTAAGAGCGTTCTTCTTTCCCTCACATTAACTTTAATTCAAACAGTCATTTTATAAAACAAGATGGAATCATAGAATCGTTTTAAATTTATTTTTCATGAAAATTTCACTTAATTGTGTAATACCCCTAGAAAAATGTTTTTGTTAAACATTTTATTTGATAAATTTCAATATTCTTTACAACTTTTGAAAGATTGATATAAAACATTTAATATTTCATTATCGCGATAATATTTTCTAGATGCAAAGTACTATCTAAAATACACATAACAGAAATATATAACAAAATAACACCTTGTAATAATATACTAATTTTAATTAGTAAAAAGCGTAAATTAAAACTTAAAAAAAAAAAAAAAAAGTAAAAATAGGTTTATTCGACTGTTTACATGTTTTGATTCTACCCAAGTCATTTTCAAAACAAATAAATAAAAATATTCTAAAATAGCACGGTCTATAAAACGTTATCATTCAATTTTTCAAATAAATAAAAAATAAATAAATAAATAAATAACGTGCATAATATGAAAGAATACGCGAAAAATTAAATGATGGCGTTTCATAGACCGTGGAATTTAGATTTTTTTTTTTTTTTTTTTTTTTTTGAAAATGGCTCGGCTATAGAGGAAACATGTAAACAGTCAAATAACCCTATTTTTACTGTTTTTAAAGTTTTAATTTACACATTTTAGCAAAACGTTAGTACATTACAACATAGTTATAAAATATTTTTAATACTAATTTTTAATATATAATTTATAATGTTATTTGGATTTATTTATTTATTTATTTAATTGCCTGGTTTTTTTTCCTTTTTATTAGTACTTAGCTTCAAATTTATTTATGTCTTAAAACTATTACGTCATAAAAAACATTTTTTTTTTTAAAAATCGGTCATAAATCGCTCTGCATGATTTTGTGCATATGTTCATGCAAATATTGTGTAACAAGCGGTGCGATCCAAAAGTTTACAGAAAGTATTTAGAATAATCCGCGTATCAAATCCTGTTTTGAATCATAACTTTTAAGTACTAATCACCGTCAAATATGTACTGCAAATGAATAAGTTAAATTTTATTTAACCCTCGGATGACCAGGTGGAAATTCGAATCATGAAATTCCATGTGGGGTCATTCAGTGACCCCATAGTTAAAAAACACTTATTTATTTACCATATCAAAAAAATTCAAAAATTTAGCTTTTAAAATTAATTTAATAACATTTATAACAGTTGCAGTCATAGAAAGAAATAGAAAATGCAATATTGTTAGAACAAAGGATTTTAAAAATGCGATGATCATTAATTCACATTAGGATTGAACTTGAGCTGGGGTTGGAAAATATCCTCACTTGATCAACCGAGGGTTAATAGAATTTCAGGTTCTAAATAGCTTTATTTGATCCGTAGCTTATATTAGACACATTCTGAGAACTTTTTGACAGCAGTATGTTTTTATGACTATCAATTATTACTAGAAATTTATTTTTATTATTAAAATATTTTTAGTATCAAATGCCAAAACTGTACTTGGACCCCCCCCCTTTTTTTTTATAAATTAATCATTGGAAAACAAATAACTTACAAATTACTCTTTGAAATGTATCCATAGCTTCTCATAATTCGATTTTTAGACTCACAATTCTCTAAAATTACATAATCCTTTCATCAAATAAAACAAACAAATACATTTCAAATAATTTGTTAATTGCTTTTCTAGATAACAAATTTTGTGTGATATTTTAGTTAGCGAAACACTAAGTAAACATTGATTCTCAATATATTTCAAAACACTTATATATATTCAAAAAGCGCATGAATTGCTGATATTTTCCTTATTGATACAGGTAATACTGAAGTGAACAATTTCAATGGTTATTAAGAAAAAGGATTTTGGCTTTTGTTTCTTTTAATCGGATTAAGAATGTACTGGAATTTAACATGGGAATTGTTGAAAACTGAATGATTTTAGATTAGATAAGTAAAAATCCAGAATTTTACTTTCAGAAACATGAGTGCTGAATATTTGACTTATATAAGAGAGCTTAAAAAATTAGTTATCTAAGAATCAATGTTAAACAATCAAATTTCCTACTTTAACTTATATGTTAAAGGCATAAAGCAAGACGAATGTATTCTAGAAAATCATTAAGTAAATCCCTATTTTGCTTTTATTTCTCCTTAACTAACCAATAACCAGCAATTGTTACAATTGTCCTCAATTGCCGATCTTCATTATAATTTCAAATTCTATTGTCGATTTTATATAAATCGAAAATTAAAAATACACTTAATCACACGCAAAATTAAAAATTCACTTAAGAATTTGTACTATTTTGCTGATTTGTCATATAAATTGTTATCACCTACGTTTGAGGGATTTATAAGTAGTATAAAGATATATATACAAATGCATAAAATGTCATTTTATGCGAAATGGCAACATGTGACTGTAAATATTGTGTATCAATAGCTTAACATTTATTGAAAAATTGAGATAAAATGGGTATTCGTACCATCGACACTAAAGATTGTAAATTGTATAATGAAACATAGTGACCGTTAATGAAAATACTTAGTTGACATTTACAGATTTTAGAACAGCTGTAAGCAAATCTACTCTCCGTTCCATTGTTTATATGGATGTTTGCCTATTTTCCATCTAATTTCAATTCCATAATATTCCGCATTTCTTCTCATGTTTAATCGCACAAACCTGCAAGTTACCAAAATATTGAAATATGTTGCAATAAAGAATTAAATTTACTTTACAGTTAAGGACAACAATTCAGTCATAACCGCAATAAAATGGAAAATGATCATTAATATCGATATTTTTATTATTGCGAATTAACTTTACATTTTGATGGCGAAAATCATTTTTACAAGCTACATTCTGTTAAATAAAAGACAATTCCTTTATCAATGAACATAAGGCAAAAACGATTTTTTAATTTTTACAATACGAAATTTTTACAAACTGAAATTTACATATGTCGTGTTAAGCGTTGTAATATTTTTATAATTGAGAATTAACTTTACATTTTGACGGCGAAAATCATTTTTACAAGCTACCTTCTGTTAAATAAAAGACAATTCCTTTATCAATGAACATAAGGCAAAAACGATTTTTTAATTTTTACAATACGAAATTTTTACAAACTGAAATTTACATATGTCGTGTTAAGCGTTGTAATATTCAATTTTGGTATATGAAATTATGCATTCATAGTTTAATTTCTGTGCGATGTATTTTAGATAAATGTGTAAATAAATTAATTTATATTTAATTAGTATACTGGATTTTAAAAAGTTTGTGAAGTTAATGAAACAATTGTCTTTTTTTTTCTTTGTTAGTATAATTGCATTTATTTTATCGGTAATAAAATCATATAACAAATTTCTAGAAATTTTGCAATTATAAGTACAATACTCTGTCTAAGGTGGAATCGATCAAGACCCAGAAATGTTCCCATTATTCCGCCTTTGACAAGGCTTACTCTATGTCTATGGATTCATTTGGACTTTCCGAGTTAGTCTGGTTTCCGTCTTCCTAGTTCGCCTTAACCCCTTCAAGGGCAAAGCACTTCTGTTGCTAAAATGTTAAAATTGTTGATTGATACCAGTATTTATAAGCAACGTTATATGAAACTAAGCAAAAGCTTTTCTTCGCGTGCATTATGTGAAACAAAATTTAATTGCTAAATTCTGGTGTGAATGTGGCATTTCGGAATTAAAAGTAAGTGGTATATAACATATACCGGTGCCCTTCAAGGGGTTAAACGGTTTTGTCTTTCATATTCTGCAGTAAATATAAGCTAATTTAACAAAATTATTATTTAATTTACATTTAAAAAATAATAATTAATTAATAAAGTTTGCCAAAACATTTTCCCTATCTGCTTCTAAACAAATATTAGTTTACATTAACTTTGACATCAAAAACATATATTAAGCAAATACCATTATTACATTTTTGAATTAAGATAACAACTGGGTAAGCATTAGCTATTTTAATTTTCTCAAAATCTGTTTCGGAATAAAATTGAATATTCCGCGTTAGACTATACGTTTAACCTTACATTTTAAAATTCAGTGTTGTCACTTAGCTATTTATGTTTTTTAATTAAAGAAAAAAATATTTTAAAGAATTATAAAAATGTCCAGAAAAGGTTATTTTAATTTCTTTCAATCTACTGGCTGTATATTAAAAAATAATTATCTTGTAAATTTTGTAGCATTCAATAAGTATTCTTCAGAATATAATAATATTTAACAAAACTGACTATATGCATTCTGTATTATGCATTTATTATACATATTTTATCTATATTTATTATTTTTATGGGCGATTTCTTTTTTTACGCTAATAATTAAATAGGAGATTTATTAGATGTAGAAAGAAGTTTTAAGTGTTTTAAGCCTGCATCTTAAGAGCATGTATATAAATAATAGAGAAGGAAACAATTTGATTATGCTTCCGAACTGAATGTCTTTTAATTTATTGTACACTGTTAAAAATTGGCAGCATTCTGTCCAGTCATTCGAATCGTTTTTTGAAAAAACGGTTTCATAATCATAATTTAACTATATTCTGATCGTAAAATGGCCAATAATATGGTCAGAATAGTGTTAAATTACGATTGTGTAACTGTTCTCGATAAAAATGGTCAAATGACTGGACAGAATGCTGCAAATTTTTATCAGTGTAAGAGCTTTTTATAATTCCGAAATTATTTTTCAGACTAAACTATTTTCAATTAATAATATATATAAATACACATATATATATAAGATTTTATCACATTTCCTTAAAACACATTAAAACTCAATTTTAAATTAATAGAACACAATTAATTAAAACAAAACATCTGAACATAATTTTTGTACTTAAAATGACACTAATAAAATTGAGAAGCACCATTCAACTACATGTTATAAAATAAGACTCGATCTAAGCTGAAGTTTTGTTAATCTAACTTTGACATTTTGTACTTTCTTGCAACTTACAGCTGTTTACTCTAATCTTTAATCCGCTATTAAGAAATTCGTCTCAGAATTCGACCGCATATTTTTCTTACTCATCTTCAGTCATTTCAATCGCTATTTCGTATGACCCTGTCATTTATAAACAAGCTTTTAAAAAATTTCTTATAGCCGGACATAAAAGCCGCGTAGCCTACATCTGCGTAGGCCCCAACCACCGCTTTTAACGTGCCTTTGCGGGATTCTACCCTCAGGTAGGTATCTGCATCTACTGACCTACATATGAGAGGAACAGGTTCCGAGTGCGCGAAGCAACCTCAGGTGTTGAATTCTTAAAGTAGAAACTAGGAAAAATAAACGGCTACATTTCACACGAAAACGGGTCTGCTGTTTTCCTGACCACGCTGTAATTGCTGGCGAGTGACGCGATTGAGAAAGATACGCTGAAGTGGACAATAGGAAGCCGGCGACTCATCCATAAAAACGCGCTTCCAGAGGTTTTCTTTTAAAAAAGGCTCGTTGTAGCGAATTCATTGATGAAATGAAGCAGCGCTTGAATTAATATTTTTCTTCGAATCTTCGGGAAAAAATTTGTAACTTCAAGAGAAATTTGCACTACAAATCTATCTACAAAATCTCATATCACCCGAGAAAGTTATCTACAATCTACCAGGACCCCTCCAATGAATTCCCCACTTAAATGAACCTATTTTATAAACTTCCACCAATGCTCAATAGCCCTTATGGTTTTATACTCTCTTCCTGTCTATCTGTTATTATTTGTTTATTCTCTATCTGTCTCCTAACCATTTATATGTGATTTTAGACAGTTAAAAAAATACTCTATCAGGTGAATTCATTGATTAAATGGAGAAACTTTTAAAACTTCACACCATTGCTGCACTGTTAAAAAATAATAATGCTGCCCTGCATAGTCTACAGCAATGCTGCACTGTTAAAAACAATAATACGACCTTGCATACTTTCGCCAATGTTGCACTACAAATAAAATAAACAAATAACTAAATAAAAATCTACTCGAAAATGAAAAACTGAACCTACTCCTTTTTTCTTTTTTTTTTTTTTTTTTTTTTTTTTTTTTAGCACAAATGTTCAATAACCTGTATCAAACCCAGTCATTAAATACAAATTTATCATCACACATTCTTAAAGTGAACGTTGTTGATAAACATAAATACCTAACAATACTAAAACAATAAACCTTTCTATAAACTATAGATTTCAAGAAAAGTTCTTTAATAAATTTTTGCGTACGGCATGGAAATATTTTGTTCAAATAGTTTCAAAAATAAATATCGTCAGATCCGATGTGTGACTTCATATCTTTCCTTATATTTACATTTTTTAGGCGCAGTGACTTATTATTACTCTGCCCACATTCTTAGCAAAGTTATATAGTAGCGATGAAATATGATTGCGAAGTGCCTAAATATCGAAATTTCTTAGAAAGTGTGTTTTTCAAAATTGAGACGTAAATGTTCGGAACTATCACAAACCATGAAAATACAAAACGATGAGTTATTTTTCTTATTTTCAATTACCCTCTGACACTTTTGTTCTTATGACTTCATCTTTTCTGGTTATCTATTTATTTGTCATCGTAGGTTCATTAATTAATCATTTCTCTCTAACTTTAGAAAAAGGAAAAAAAATTAAACTGTGTTATCTTTAACACAGATTTAATGCACATTTTAAACATATTTTTTAATAAAAATACACATAACAACATTTACTTGTATGGCAACATTAAAAATGGGAATTCATGGTTCTAGACCTAATATACATTGTAAAATATTTCTGAATTTTCTCTAGATATATTTTTGGAAGGGATGAGGAGAAAAATTTTTATTTTAAATGTTACTTATTTTATTGGAGCTCAAACGTTTTTGAAAACATTTATAGTTTTAGCTAGCTAATTCAATTTATCAGAAATACTCAAAACTTACCCACAGAAGTCAAAGAAAGATTATAAATCTCACCTAAAAACAAGAAAAAAGGAAATTAATAAGGTGTATAAAACATTTTTAATAGACATTCTAAATTGAAAAATGCGTTTAAACATATATGAAATATAAGAATATTAAATTGTATACAGCAAAACCATAAAGCATGTCCGATTTCTCGTTTATTAAATATGTGCAAGTGATTTCCAAAAAGGGTTTTCTTAATGTGACAATTCTTCTAAATGTGATTATATACATCCGAATATTCTTTAGAAATTCCTTTCCTTCATCTGAAATGTTTAATGTTTTAAATATTAATGTAGTTATTTTATTGGATTTTTATTTAAATACTAATTACCTGACGAATTTTATGCTACATTAACAATTTATTTATTTTTTTTTTCATCAGACTTTTCACTTACTAAAATTGTGTGTTCATTAATTAGCTGCCAAAAATTTATTCAAAAGAATTCTTTAAAAGTATACATCATGGATTTTTTTTCTTTTTGACATGTGAAAATGTTTAATGCTTTATTTACGAAAAATTATTGCATTTTATTTTTTATTTTCGTTCGTATATGTGTCTATGGTGACATATTGATATGACTGACATGATTGGCACGACTTTCATTTTGATTTTTCTTCAATATTAGGACTAAACTTTCGAAGACGAAACAATATTTTGATGAACACGAAAATTTGCAGTACTCTAGTATTTCGCGAGGCCCGAATAATTTTTGATTGGGTCATTCATATAAATGAAATAGCTTTGAAAATGTTTAATACATTATTTACAAAAATATTATTCGATTTTAATATATTTTAAATTCATATATATGTATGTGGTGTATGTGTACAATTTGAATTTTTTTCTATAACTGTCATTTCGAAGACGAAGAAGTACTTTGAGGAACACAAAACTTTGTAGTGCTCTAGTATTTTACAAGTCCTGAATAATTTTTGATTGAGTTCTTAATATAAATGAACATTTTTTTTAAATTGTTACTTTTGGATATTACATATTTTTCTAATCTCCGCATTCTTTTGACAGAAAATTTCCATGATGTTTTTAAAATTTATGTGTGAAATCAGGCTTGCCAGTTTAGTTTTATTTAATTCCGAATTCATTCCGGTAATTCTTCTGATGATAATTGTTGAAAACATTTTTAATAAATTCAGTACAAATATGTAGTTTGTCTTATAATTATTTTTGAATAGATATAAAGCGAATTTATCTTAATTGTCACATTGGACTTATATTACATATAAAGCTAAAACCTGTATTTTTAAGGATTAATCTAACAGCACCTTTAAAATACACTCAATTCTGCTGCAGCTAACATCCACTTTTCACCCTAAAAAGTGAGATACTTGAATAATTTAATATTTTAATAATCTTTCGCATGATTTAGAACAGGAAAAAAAAAACAGTAAAATGTGTGCGTTTTTAAGGAGGGCAAACTATGTACAGATGACAAGCTTTGACCCGAGAATAGTCGCGTCTTTTTTCAGAACGTTATTTAGTCGCGTCTTTTTTCAGAACGTTATTTAGTCGCGTTCGGTCTTTTCGCCCCCGCGTACAAAAAAAATGTAACATAAGAAACGTTTCTCACTTAATATTTGAATATTACATTTCAATGAAGTTATAAATTTGCAGTTTACTTAAATTATACATTTTATTAATGAGATTTGGAATAATGGGAAAATGTAAAAATAAACTGACATTAGTGATCGTTGCGCAGACTTTTCCCCAAATTTCAACGTTACTTTAAAAATATACCTGAAGAAAAAACAGAGATGTCTTGTTACGTCACTATGGTGATGGAAAAACATTTAAAGTCAGTTACACGGTACTTTTCAACTGTATTCGTAAGGGAATACGAGTTAGGAGAGGATAACTTATATGGGGGGGGGGGGCAAAAAGACCAACACGCGACTAATGACAGGTTAATATTTAAAAAGATAGTTCTATTAACAGCAAAAATCTTTAAAAAAGATATGAATAATTGTCAGTAAATAACATATAAGTGTTGAAATACGGAAAAAAAGGTACATAAAATTTTTCGCCGTCCTTGAAGTATCTTACGGTCGTCAAGAATATATTTAGAGAAATCATTTCAGATTACGATCTTCGGGTTATTGCAGACAAAGATATAGTTCATCAAAAGTTTCGTTTGACAATGAAACTCATAACGGTTCAACCTTTATAAACTTTTCAGATAAACTTTTGACAATGCAGTCACACGTGGTTGATCTCTTTTGTTGCAAAGAAGAAATAAGGAAGAAATAAAGGAACTCCGTTAACGATAGAGAGCTTGAAAGGAAGGAGACGAAAATAAAAATTTACCATAAGCATTTTCGCAAGACCAGACAGAATCAATCATTCAAGGTGAACTGAATTTTAAAATAAGAGTAAAATAGAATCTCGTAATTTTAAGTATGCACAAGTCTGTTTCTCCACTTGCAAATATTTATATCAATATTAAACTGCTTTTTATTTTGAAAATGTATTTCATGCTTTTTATGAAAGTTATTCATGCATGTATTCTACACACTTATTTAAGCTGCATAAAGCATAAATTGGTGTAGGTAAAGTGCATGTTTGTCAACAAACTGGCTTGATGCTTATCTACGCAACTCCACGTGGACAAAACTTCGAGCTAAATTGTTCGTAATATTCACGTAGTTATACTACATCATATTATGTGTAGGAAATAATGTAATATGAATTACAAAGTTGCGAGAGTTGCTAATGTCTGACTATATTTACTTTAGAATTATGTCTTTACTTGGGTGCAGCTGCATAGTGACGTCACATGCTTATTTTATCTATATAAAGTCTGCGTTCATCATTTTTCAGCGTTTGACTTTCCTTTATTTGAAAGACTTTCTCTATTTTTTAAAATTTAATTTCGTTAAAAAAAGGGTAAGCCCAGTAGCGTAGTGGTCAACACGCCTGTCTGCCACGCTACAGGTCGCGAGTTCTGCTCCCGGCCGGGCAAGGTTCACTCAACCTTTTATCCCTTCGGGGTCGATAAAATGAGTACCACGCTTGCTTGGGAACTAAACACAGAGGGTCTCGCGTTGAGTTGACAACCTGGCCGGGACACATGATGCACAGCACCTCGGGAACCCCGGTGAAGTAAACAGAGTTGGGCGCTGTAGGCCCTGATCTTTCATGCATCGTACAGCCTCAAGTTTAGTTTAGTTTTAGTTAAAAAAAGGGGGTAGCATTGGCATATTTTTGGAATGAAAAAAACATACATAATAGTTTAAAATGCAGAAACATAAATACACTAAATTCAGCCCAAAATAATTAAATGCAATCCCAAATTATCAATTTCTAAATTAAAAAATAGTAATATAATACACAACCCCAAACTATGAGGAAAAAAAAACTTTAATTTTTAATTTAACTTTTTACTACTACTAACTGCACTACTACTACTTTTAATTGCACAACTACTGCAGAAAATATCGCTAAAATCTCATCCATGAGCATGAACAATCGGCGCAACTAGTACCAAAAGCATAAAATTTATAATACAGCATTGTTTTAAAAAAGTTTGACAGTGTTAAATGCTCCAAATAAATGTAAAAATAGATAATAGTAAAATAAATTAAATGTCTAAGATAATTTGAAATGAAACTTAAATGAAATTCAATCGAAATAGTTATATACAAAATAAGTATCATCTAAAAGAAACATATGAATATATAAAATAAAGGTGAAAAGTGGCTCGTTGTATCGATTATATTCATAATTATCTTACTTTCTCATTAATAAATGCAAAATAATTTTCAGAACTTTTTTTTTTCTGTCGTTGAAGTATTTTGGATTGTAACTGTTTTTGTTTACGCCTCTCAAGAAATATCTCAATTGTTTGATGACGCCATCATTCAGCAAAACCCTTTTTTTCCCATGGAAACTAATATTTTGGTAACTTTGACACTGTTTAGGAAATACAAAGCACAGTTTTCGACCCTGACATGATCGGAAAGCGTGAGTGGCTCATATAATGCAAGTTTGTGAATGAAAGTGAGTCAGCGAAAGGCTTAACTTGGAACACCCCTTGGAAAGTGGGCGCCACGTAAGAATCTTTAAAATAAATCTAATAAATTATATGGCTCAACAAATTATAAGAGTCTATTAAATTATAAGTTTAGCACAGTTTCCAAATTTCAGATTGAATTAAAATTTATTTCTAACTAAAAAGCAAACTAACAACTATTCGTAACAAGACAGTTTAGAAAAACATCTTTAAAAGTAACTAAAAATATCATAAAAGAAATATATATATATATATATATATATATTCATGAAATATAAACGATAGTACTCATTCTGTTATACTTTAATCTCTTTCTTTCTAATTATTAATATTATTTTATTTACTTATTTATTGTAATTAATTTTCTATCTTTTTCTTTTAAAAATGCGCTTTGAAAATGCATATCATTAAATTTTTGAATAGTTTTACTTTTATTAATTTTTATTGTATTTTTTGCTTTCTTTGTATCAGGTGCAAATGTTTTGTAAAATGTAAAAAGTTAGGTTACTTCGGTTATTAAATAAAAAGTATAATATATACTTCAGTATGCATTCTAAATTCTTTACAAAAATAAATTTAAATAGATCAACACTGTTTAATAAAACACTGTAAAGCTTATTATTTCCGATATGTGTTTATTTTCTCGTGCGTTAAACTTATTGTTTACAAAAGAAGTTCTTGGCGAAAAACTAACCTAAATGTAAGAAACAAACAAAAGGAAAAGAGGGTACATGTACCTTAAAAAAAAGCACGTATTTTTATCTTTAAAGGGGATGATAAACTGTAGCGAGTTGGGCAGTTTTCTTTGTTTATTTGTTGAATGAAATAAAATTGTGAATTTTGTTTTCCGAAAAACCCACAGAAAATATATTAATTTAACAGTCATTGTACTGTCATCCCCCTTAAACCCAGAAATCGTACACTGTAAAAAAATGTCTGTTAAAAAACAGAAATTGTACTGGCAATCCAGACGCCAGTACTAATTCCGTATTTTAACGAAAAAAAATTTCCGTATATTCCAGAAAATTTTCCGTTTTTTCACAAAATTTTTCCGTTTTTATTTTATTTTATTTATTTATTTTTTTTATTTCCATATTAGATTTTTTGTTTCAAATACAAAAAAAAAAAAAAAAAAAAAAACCTATAACTTTTAGAGAAACTTACATCTTTTATGAATTTCAATTTATACGAACACGTTTATCAAGGTCAGCGTATCTCTATTTAATTCAAACAGTAATGAAATAACACTTACCTATGGCTGGGTTTGAACTAGGGACCTGTCCTCTTCTAGATTAGCACTCCTATCCACTATGCCACGGGAACACGAGTTGCGTTTTCAAATATCGTTATTTCACATGCTTTTTATGAAGTAAGGACAAGATGTTAAATAAGGAACGCATAATCGTGGAGATAATATTTTTCAATTGAAAGTACAATTCTGAATGTTTCCATAATTTTGGATATTTAGCTTTTTAATTTCATACTTTATAAAAGAAAAATTTCAATTTTAAAAATATTACGTGCATGAAAGAATGTATTATAAAGTAGTAATTGCTCCTTTTTTGCAAGAATTTTAAACTTATATTGTGATATTATATTTATTTATTTATTTATTATTATTATTATTATTATTATTTTTACAAGAATACCAACATATTTTTTTCAAAGATTTCGCAAATTATTTTTGCACTATTATACACCTTTTCAAATTATTTCTGTGATGATCAAATAGAGGGAATTACTACATGGCATTAAAATAAATTTCCTTTATTGCTTATTATAACTTAGATGAATGTCAATTTTATAATATCTTCGTTATTATATTTCAGATATGTTTTAAGTTTTATGTGCGAACCTGTTAAAGTGAATAGATTAAAAAATATTAAAATTAAAAATAAATTTTTTCATTTAAAAAAAATAATAATAGTAGCTTGCTATAAATAAGTGAAACATTATTCTAAAATCATTATGATAAATAAACTGTAACGTTTCCTATTCAACTGTCTCAAACTTAAAAAGAATTAATAAGATTTTTATATTTTTTAACATTGTAAAGAATTCTAAAAAACAATTTTAAAGCTTTTTATTTAAAAAAAAAGAAAAATACTATAGCGTTAAAATACTATATAGTTTAAATATACATGCATAGATGGCGCCATAACCGTTATCGGTTTTACTTGAAAATCCACATAAAACCAGACCCATTGGGAAATCATTGGATATATTTTCAACATACAGCCACACTTAGCCAATATTGAAGTTTCATTGAAAATAATTACACTGTAAGACAAGTACATACAACAATTATTTACTACGCTTTCCAAACATGTCAATTATTTCTGAACATTATTTACGGAATTTGTACCGCTTTGAAAGCAATGCAAAAATATTCCGTAAAATTTACGGAAAACTTACTGGATTTATACGGAATTATAATCTCATAATGTCAGTTACGGAAATTGTACTGTTTTCTTAGAAAAATTAAACTATACAGTAAAATTTTACGGAAAAGTTTACGTATATTGACGGATTTTTTTTATACAGTGTATGATGATATTGTTTGTCAAACATTTGTTAACTTTTAATGTATGGATAAGCACGTAAGTGATGAAGCTCTTTCCATTTCTCATTTTATGGGTTAAAACCTTCAAAAACTTTAAACTCTTCAACTAAATTTTTTAATTGAATACGTTTTGAAATGGTTCATGGTAAACTCATTTATGCGTGAAAATGTAACATTGATAGTTTTGAGAACTACAATTTAAAAATTTAAAAAATATATAAAATATGTTTTTTTAAGAAATCACATGTTTAATTTTAAATAATGCAAATCATTTTAATTTGCATTATTTTTTAGTAATAAGTGTTTCTGGATTAAAGAAATTTCTACAAAGGAAATACGATTTTCAATAATACCGAATTTAAAAAAAAAAAAAAAAAAGAAAGAAAAGAAAAGAAAAAGAAAAGCATAAAGTAAAAAATTAATCTTTTATTTTGTTACCATTGCTAATACTATCAATTAACTTTCAAATCAAAATCAAAGTACTATTATACGTGGTATACGTTCTATAGGTGGTAATTTCAAATTGAAAACTTTAAAAAAAAGTGACAAAAGCGTTTCTATTGTGTATGTTATATCAATACGAACAAGTCAACATACAATTCATTCACTGATTGCAAAATAATCAGAAAATCATGAATGCCCTCATAAAACCTTTTTTCTTAATTTCAATGATTGATTTTCTATGGACACATCACATGTGATTTGATGATTCCGAAACTACTTTCAAAGCATTGTTTGGAAATAATCATTTTATTTATCCAATCTATCATTAATATCTTGCCAGTATTTTGGCGAAGTAACAATGATGGGAAAGAAATGATTTTCCATGTCAAATATGCATTTGAAGGAAGTTCTTCTTAATATGTCATAATGTATCTGATGCACATTTTGCTCAGTCAGTTTAGTTTTATGAAGCACTGTTTGTTTTTGTGAGATGTTTGTACAATAACCGAACGGCAATTGTTATGATGACGGATGTTTGCTCGTGGAAATAAATGGCTTGATATCTGAAATAGGTTAATATTTGTTTATTGAGATTGTTTATTTAAATGTCTCTCTGTTTATTAATATGGTACATCAAATTTAAATTCTGAACATTTCTTTTGTGCGTTTGGTCGTGGACTTGCGACCTACATTCGACTTAGCACTAAATGCAAAAATCTTATAAAATAGCCGAAAAAGATGTTAAAAATCTAGTTTTTTAAAGAGTCAGTTTTTATTGTATGTATGGATTTTCTATACAAAATTTTCAGCTAAAAATTGAGATCGACTTACAACTGACAAATACGACTTACGATTGCTACGAGTCCTTCATAAATGGACAAACAAGAATATGTATCCATTTAGTTTTTTAAAGATTGCAAAAAGAATTTTCAGAAAATAAGGCTTCACCTCTCTTTGAAAAGTTAATAAAAACACACTTAAGATAAAATTAAGCGGAAATAATTTATGTGAATCTCGAAAGCAACGAAAACTGTATTTTAATAAGCTAAAAGAAAAGAAATAATTGATGTAATATAAAAAATATGTTGATTGATTTAATTAAAAATTATATATATTTTGTTGTAACGAGGATAATATAGCGAGCTATCCGGTCAATTCGATATAAACAGGAGTAGAATCCAAGATGAAATTTCAAATGCATTGTATCTTATTTTCATGCTACAATGGGAAAAGTTTAAATGGATTTTAAATTATTAAAACATTTTGTATAAATAACATTTAGAGACATGTAATCGCATAACAAGTTTTTTAGCAATAGTTTTTTACATTATGAACAATTGAAAATGTTTTTATCAAATCCTTAAATTGAACGCTTCCAGTAAAATATGTTTTAAATTACGCATTATAACCAGTAAATTATCATTTTAAACACATATTCAGCCTTATAACTTTAAAGACTAAAATCGATATTTTAAAGAAATTCAGTGTTAGGACACTAAATAATTCTTTGTGACACATTATTATGTTTCGTAAACAACAACAACAAAAAAGAAAGGAACAAAGACCAAAATGCACTGTAAAAAAGAATGATGTAAATCGACAAAACTAGCTTTTGTAAAAGCTACAGAAATCTGTAGGTTTACTAAAATTTTACCTCTACACTGTACAGAAAAAAGACGTAGATCTACAAAACTAGTTTTTGAAAGCTACAGAAATCTGTATGCTTATTAAAATTTTACCTGTAATCCAAGATAATTACATGAATTTTTGTTGTTGTTGTTGTTGCAGTAAAAAGATCTAGGCATCCCAGTTTCCTAGAAAATTCTCAGTAAACTTACATATATATACATATATTTATTTAACAGTGTAAACGTGAATCTGTTACATGAGTTTTTTTTTTTTTTTTTTTTTTTTTTTTTTTTTTTTTTGTTGCAGTTACATAAAAAGATCTAGGCATCCCAGTTTCCTAGAAAATTCTTAGTAACCTTACAATTTTTTTTTTTTAACCATTTGGATAAATGGTTATTGTCCTCGTCAGGGTAGGAAATCAAAAGCATATCTGAAGCGTTTTATTGGTTTAATCCGCATTTTATTCGTTTTCTGATTGATCTATACAGTAATCTGTAATTTCCCTTTACTTTCAACATAGATGGATACTTCTATTGCTACTATGGCAAAAAAGTAATAAAAACTACAAAAAAAAAATTAATAACTCAGAAACAAATTGAGATGCAGCTTTCAAACAAATTGCATTTAAAAGTACATTTTTTTCTCTATACGACGGTGTAAAAAGTAATATTGCGGGATGTTTAGCAGTTTAAGAATAAAATTTCATTTAAAATTGGTCGTCAGATTTCTTGGAAATCTGACGATGGAAAAGCCTTTTCCCGGACTCCCAATGAAATGCTTTGATAATACGTAAGTTTCAGGTGGATAATACGTAAGTTTCAGGAAATCTGACGAGTCGCAGGCGATTTTTGTCGCTTGCAATTTTTACGTGCGCTGTAAAAAAAATTACACCAGTTTTCCTGTAGGAATCGGAAAAATAGTTGCCTGTATCGTACCGGAAAACTTTCTGACCCAGCTCGGAATAAAATCCGTAAAATCCGAAAAAAATCCGTAAAATACCGTTTTATTGACTATTTCCTTTTTTTTTACGAATTTTATTCCGAGCTGGGTCGGAAAATTTTCCGGTACGATAAGGGCAACTATTTTTCCGATTCCTACAGGAAAACTGGTCGGATTTTTTTTTACAGTGTGTAAAAACACTATTAATGTTTAATTCATGGCGTACGTAATGTATGATCAACTCCGTGCGATTTTTATGTCTTAAATTTTAGTCTTTGAAAAAATCGTTTTCCAAATGGTCGTTGTAATTTGTTAAATTGCTTTTTTTTTTTTTTTTTTTTTTTTTCAGTTTTTTTTTTTTTTTTTTTTTTTTTTTTTTTTTTTTTTTTTTTGCAGTTACATAAAAAGTTCTAGGCATCCCAGTTTCCTAGAAAATTCTTAATAACCTTATATTTTTTTTTCTCTTACAGTGTGGATTACCAGGTGATATTTAATGAAAATTAAGGTAATGTTCTATTCTAAATTAATCACAATTTTCATTTCATTTTACTTAGAACAGCTTTTTTTACTTCGAAAATTTAATTACTTCATAAACCATGAACTTTTATCTACTCATAAGTTGTTACTATAACAAGTTATACATTAGAATAGACAATTATCCTACACATAAACTAAACTACATCGTGAAAAGAATTGATGGATTTGATATTAACATTTATTTCTGTTTTTAGGCAATTTCTTCTTCAAATTTTCTAAAAATTTTATATACTTACTACTCTTAGAGAAGTATGAATTCTAAATAAAAGACGTTCATATTTTAATGTTCATAAAATCAAAGGAATATAATATACATATATAAATTTAGAGAAAAATAAAAATAATTTAAATTGGTTTTATTATATCTAGTTAAACTTCAATCACTGATTTAATCTTCATTGCTATCTAAAATACTTCTACTTGGAAAAAAAATAATCGGATCAAAACAAATATTTATTTTCATTTTCATTTTGTTTAAAATTTTATTCGTTACCTAAATACCAACTGAATTTAGTTCTTAAATGTCCAGCAAAAACCACAAACGCAACAACCTAATTCCATGATTAAATAATTATATTTACGACTACTGTCATATTCGTATATAAATCACTTCACGAATCAACTGGAAAAAAAAATAATAAACGATTGCAGTTAGCCATACTTATAATTAAGTTGTATTTATCATTCTGTCGACACTTGTCCGTAAAACAACTTTAAGATCCTTCATTTTTCTGCTTAACTGTCATTGATTTTTATCAACGGCAGATTAATATTTAGAACTGCGTGAATCACTGTACTTTGAAAAATGTAACCACTTTGACATCAAATTGTATAAATGACAACTGAGAAAAAAAAATTCTGATGTTTATTTTCTGTTATTTTTTATTTTGTTTTGTTATTTTTTTTAAAAAACTTGTTAATACATTTTTCCGTTTTTGGTGCAGTGAATTTTAAAATACAAATTTTAAAGTGATTGTAATACCATAATTGTATTGTTCAGAAACCGAATTTCATGTTACTTTTTATCATCCGAAAAACGTCGTTTCACAGAAAAGCACCCTGACTGTGGAAAAAAGTCGCTATTGTAGTGATTGTTGTGTTGTAGATTAGCATTATCGGAGAATCCGCATCAGTCACTATTACTTGCATTAATCGAGAATAAAAGTCTCTTATATCTATTGCTTCTACTGAAAGTTGGTGTATTATAAGTATGTACTAGAGTCCTGCATAGGGTCGGATTACCAGCTTCTACCCTCACCCGACCCGAACCGTCGGGTTGGCACTATATTTTTTCATTGCGGTCGGGTTCGGGTCGGTTTTGGGTTGGGTTTTGACTCATGCGGATCGGGGTCAGGTTGACCCTATTTTTCAAAATAATGTCCACGATGTTTTTCAGATTAAAAATCTATATACAAAAAGACCTTCATAATGGACACTCCCGAAAAGCAGAAACCTCTGTTCAGCGAGCACTTTTATATTCGTACTCTTATACCTCTGAATAGTGGGAACCTCTAAATCTACACACACGTAACGTGTGTATGACTGCATAAAAATCACAATTACAATACATGCGTTTTTGTGCGATGGAATGTTGAACATTTAACGTTAAACAACGATTAACATAAATGAAATGTTGGTAATATTTTTCATATTCTGAGAGCAGCTAAAATGGTTGATTGACTATTCAATATTTTCCAAGATTTTTTGAGAAATTAAAATACAGTCTTAAGCGTTTCAATATCTTCTTAGTAGCCAAAGCATCTCCGAAGTTAAAGAATATCATTTGCACTAAAATTGACCCAAGTTTGAGAATTACTCAGGTATATATGAAATATCATTAATTAGAGCAGACGGATCAAACAATTACTACATTGATATGACAAGTAGGAAATTTAAATATGGAAAAAAGGAGCATGTAGCTATTATGACATATATTATAAAAACCACAACCCTGCAAGATTATGTAGGAGAAACTATACCAAAAAATTTCAATGAAAGTAAAATAATTTTTCCCTCCAGCCAATACTATCCATTCATTATAAGAGAAACCACAGAGATTGTAAAACGTAAAAATTCAATATGTAACTATGCAGCATCCTTTAACTTACCGAAATTATGGCTCGAGCTACTCAATGATTACGAAAATAAAAATAGACATCAAAATAAAATAAAATAAAAAATAACGTGGATTATAAGAAAGAGAACATGAAAAATTGAATGATGGCGTTTCATAGACAGTGCAATTTTCGAATTTTTTTATTTATTTGTTTTGAAAATGACTCCGTTAGGGTCGAAACATGTAATCAGTCGAATAAACTTATTTTTAGTGATATTATTTTTAACAACAACGTAACACTTCTACAATGTAAACAGAATACAGTTCTTTCTAGGTTCTACTTAGCTAATGAAGTCTGCTATATTAACTTTGATGAAGCAAAAATTATAGTTTGCAATAACCCTTTTGATAGTAAAATTAGTGAATCAGTTGAAATCATGGTACGTGAGAATAAACCTTGTAACGATAATTTATCCTATAATATTCCAAAAATCTGGCACAATATTATAAAGTCTGGCACAATATTATAAATATTTCAATTTAAACTTGAATCATGTTGCAAAAAACTTGAATGAAAACTTGGTTGAATGTGGTTCTGGAACTCATGCGTAGATGACGACCCTCGTGGTTTCTTCAATCGAACTTTTGATTTATTTGGACTCATTTCATTAATAAGTATTTATTTTCACTGGATGGCACCACTACATTTTTGTTTTCATATCTTTAGTCGATGTTCGACAATTGTCAGGAAGTCTTCATCTCTAAGCTTTTAGTCATTTAACCATCATATTTTTCCTGAAGACGGCCGTAGAAACAGCTCGAAACGTAGAATTTAACTTTTAGTTTATTAAAGTTCGTGTTTTGTGTACCATTAAGCAAGGTTGTGTGTCTTTATTTATTATTTTTACTGTTTTTTAGGTTTAATTTACACCCTCTAGCAATTAAAATATGCACATTTAAAAGTATTTATTTTTCAATTGTATTTGTTAATCCTTTACTGAATCATATAAGCTATTGTGAAGCTGTACTATATCCACATAGTCTTAGTCTATTTACACTCTTTTATTTAACTTAACTTGGTTTTTGTATGTAAAGACGGAATTTTGTTATCGATTTTTCCCTCACTTTCTGATAGGCTAAAATTATTTAAAAAAAAAAAAAAAAGTGTTTACAGGTATTTTTCCGATAACAATTCAACATTTTAATATTTTTAGAACTTAATTATAAAGTAACAAATGAATTTTAAGACATTTTGACGTTAAGGTGATGAGAAATTGTCAAATATTATTTATGGTTACAATTGTTTTACAGTTACAAAAACAGTGGGATTAATTACGTGCGAAACCACTTTCGCCAAAATAAGCCAGCTGTCTATGAAACTATAACAGTGAGAAATTATAAATGAAGACAATATAAATAAAAAATCAACAATATAATTATTCTTTTAAAAATACTCTTTATCATTTAATATTTTGATATTAATTAAGTTCTCATACGCTGAGAAATAATTTAGAGAACATAAATAGGAAGTTTTTTTTTTTTACTTTTGCCATAACTTAAATATTAAACAGTGCAAAAATTATAATTTGTTAAATAAGTGCACCATCTAGCGCTTTCTGTCAAGTGCAAATCAAAACAATGAATTTCCGGCGGTCCCGTCTAATTAATGTATCATAAAGGAATTTTTTTTTAACTACACTGTTAAAAATCTGCAGCTTTAGCTGCATAGTCACTCCACCGCTTTTATAGAATATCTCTATTCCGACCAATGAGAATGCTCCATAGTAAAGTGAAGTAATCGTTTTCTATAAAAGCGGTAGAGTGGCTATGCAGCAAAAGTTACATATTTTTAACAGCGTACGTGAATTACAGTCATGAATTTAGGGTTTTTTAAGATATGATTTTCAAGATAAACGGTGAATGCTTATAAAAAGTGCTTTTTATTACCTTTATTTTGTAATATACATATGTTTCAGACAGTTGTTTTTAAATCGTATATTCTATCAATATAAGTATATTTCTAAAATTTTCGTTTCTATATATATATACAGAGTGGAAGAAATTAGTTGTGAATTTTAGTAACTAAATAATTTGCAAAATATTAATTGTAATGTATCAGTTCAATGGCATATTACTACAGTAAAACTCCATACAGGGAACTCCCGAATAACGGACGCCGCGAACACCTTTTTACAATCCACAACACTTACATATTTGTCTATTTTTGCCTCTGAAAAAACGTACACCTCCGAATAGCAAATTCCGCAGTCCCGAAATGTCCGCTATTGAGAGGTTTTAGTGTATTAATATTATAACATAAGTTTGTGATTATATTTTCCTATCATACTGCTAAAATCGCAGTTTGGTTTGGTTACTGAAATGTTTTTTATGGGCATCATGAGCACCAGTCTTTTCACCTGTAGATTTCAGCGCACGATTTTTATTTAACATCAGGTTTATAGACCGCCGCTTTCGAAATACATTCCTGAATTAAAATTACGAATCGGCAATGCATTTAGCTTGATCGATGTGAATATAAACATCTAGAAGGAATTGATTTATCAATGGGGCATTTTCAGAGTAACCAAGAGTTACCACATTGAATAATTGTAAAATAGTTAAACTTTGTGTGTCTCACAATCATATAATCATGTGAACTCTCATGTTTAGCAGTATAACTACGCATAACAAACCATTCCTTTCGGCAAACAAATTTATGCTCACCCTGGTGAACTGATATTCATTAACATACTTATTAGATTATTAGTTAATTCGAAGTTTTCTATAAATATTTTCATATTTATCATGCTTAAGAATAAACAATAATTGAAATGTTTTCATGTTCCGAAATATTCATAATCATAACTATTAATATTAATTTGTGAAGTGTTTATTAGTAAACACTAATTTACTAATACACTAATAACCATTTCAATAAAATACACGAAAGTGTAATTTAGCTATAGACTGCTCATTCAAAACGAAGTAAACCATTCCTTTCGCAAAATTAATTTATTGTATACTTGTATAAAATAATAAACTGATATTCATTAAAATAATTATTAGTTCATTCGAAATTCTCTGCAAATATCCCCATGAGTATTTTCATATTTACCACTCTTAAGAATAAACAATAGTTGAAACATTTCGTCTACCATAATATTCATAGTCACAACTATCATTATTAATTTGTGAAGTGCTTATCGAAACGATGTAAAGAACATATGCAAAAGAGAAATTAAAATTGAAAAGCGTATTGCTTCATTAAAACGATAAAATATTTTGGTAATTACTTAAAAATCAATGTCTGTTTAGAATAGATACGTGAACAAGTAAAAATTAAATTTAAAAAATCAAAAAACTTGACTGCGTAAAAAGCGAATTAATTATTTCTCATGAATGTGAAACTATTTTTTATATTACTTACCTATATTTTCTATTTACTTGTATTGATGACTTTTAAGTTGTATTTAATTGTTAGTTCCTATCTATAAACACTGTTTTGATGAGCCTGTAGATGTCTGTGAAGGTTAGAGTTGTAGTAAAGCTAGAGATCCTACCTACACAACTTCCAGGTTGTGTAATATTTAAATGGAGCTTCTGACTGCAAAATAGTCAATGAAACATCGTCTTTATTTTGAAAGACATATCCAATGATATGCCACTCAATATGGTGCGTAAAAAATTTTTTCGTCTCTACCGCCATTTTGTATTATACGGCCGTCATTTTGAATTTATAAAAACAAAACCTAGCCTATAACCATCGGGCGGTTAAGACGAATCGATAGAGACCTCATTCATTAAAATCCATCCAGCTGTTAGGATGTTTCGAGGGTATAAAGAAATTCACATACCCAGGTACGCGTGAAACTCATAACCCATCTTGGCAGTCGCGTAAAAAGTAATTCAATAATTAGAATACACTCAAGTAGCTCTATAAAATTTTGAGCGAATGCGCTTATGTAGTTATTAAACGATTACTAATAAGACAGGAAACTATTTAGTTATACGACTGTTTTTTCTTTAAAATGAAAAGTGAGGAAATTTAATTTTTAGATTATTAAAAACAATAGTTCGTATTCCATAGCTGCCAATTTGTACGGTTTTTTTGTTCCCACTAAAATTTAATAGAAATTTCTATCTTGGTTCATTGCGGGAGCTCATTTGATTTCGGCAATTGTGTTAGGCAAGACTTTCTATAAAATTTCAGAGGTGGGAAAAATCCGTACAAGTTGGCAGCTTGGTATTCTTAGCAGTGGTGTAGTCTTAAAAAAAACCGAGGATATACGTTATAAACAGAGAATATACGCTCAAGGCAGAGGGTATACCCTAGTGTATATATACTATAGCTTTATTGGCTTTATTGAGAAACAGGGAGTACACCGAGAAAAAAAAAATACCGCATTCACCTAAAATGAATAGGTAGTCATTTTCTGAATCCCTAATCTAGAAATATAGATTTCCGAGCCATGTGAATAGGGTAAACGACTAAGCTGAATAGTCGAAATGGTCTAGAATTTCTAGTCGCTTGTTTTCTAGGTGACGAAACGATAATGAATCGTTTCAGTAGCGAGAAATGATCGCTTGATTTCTGGAATGGTTTCATAAACTAGAATTATAGTTACTAAAACTAACCTCTTGTGTTCGCATCTATTTGCAGCGATTTTTAAATAAGTTTGACCACGAGAATATAGGAAAACTCTAAGGAATTCTAGTAGGAGACTCTAGAACTCTCTAGCAAAGGGAACTAGAATTTATAGGGATGGCATGGAACTATTTTTTAGAGCCATAATTTAGATTCGAGATGCCAGAACCATATTTTTTTCTCAGTGTATACGATGTTCCTTAAAAAAATCCTGAGGGTATACGGCGTACACCCCGGTATACCCTCCGCTACATCCCTGATTCTTAGTCATTTAATATGTGTTTCCAAAAGGATTTGAAAATACATAGCTAGTAAAAATAACACGCGTTTTATTATCTTCACTTTTGGTTTAAATAGTGAAAACAATAGAAATACCTTTATTACAAAATACGATTATCGATATACCTTTAAAAGCGTTTGTTCTCAAATACAAACTGATTACTATCTAACACATTTGTAATTCACTTTTGACCGCAAACGCATGAAATGGCCATTTGCTCTTACTCAGAAACTTAGTAATCGAATTGTTTTTTTCCATTTTTCAGTAAAGGTTGGAGATTTTAGAGAAAATTATGTCAAAGTTGGCGTTTTGAACGGAATTTCAGAATGAAATTAAAAAAAGGAAATAGGGCGCATAAAAGAAAAAATACAGATGTCGTGAGACAATAATCTGTTATAACTCAATATGCGATTCAATTATCGAAAAATGAAAAACTGCACGATTTACAAATCGCTTTAATAATCAAAACTGTAAATATCATGCTTTTGCGTTTAAAAAGGAGTCAGAAAATATATCAGAAAGTTTCGCATTGTGGAGCGGCAAAAAATATTTTTTTGAGAATTTTCCTTAAAAAATTTTAAGTTTTGAACAGAATTTTTTTTATGTTCTATATCAGTTTTTTTTATGTTACAGCCCGGGAGTCGGTGACATCGAAAGCCCAGTAATCGCGGAATTGAAATTTTTATGTAAATCGATTGTAAAAGTCATGCGAACAAAATGAACTAGGTATGACTAGGTTTGGCAAGCCGAAAATATGTTTAATTAAATTAATTATTTAAAAGCTATCAAGATTTACCATTATCGCAGAAAGCCGACACTTGAGCAGATTCAGGCGCGAACTAAAGACGGCACCGGTAAAATTTCAAGCAAAATAATTCTGAAGTTTTATCACCGGCCGCGTTCTTTAAATAAGTATGGCAGACTTTTCCGGCAAATTAAAGTTTGTCATACCAAGTTTTTCTTAAAGAGCACAAAATTTTCTATAAAATGCTCAAAGAGTTATCAACATTCGTGATAATGGTAAAACGTTACAGGCAGTGTTGCCAGATTGGGGATTTTGTCCCCATTTTGGGGGGACAAGTAGTTCGTGGGGAAATGTTTGGGGACTATCAACAGTTTTGGGGAACTATTTTTCACTATTTCAGGCAATGTTTACTTTTAGTCATCTGACAGCACTGGATCTGTTTCGAACTCTATTTTAATTTGTAAAACGAAAATAAAATACAGATATCGGAGATATCAATCATTATTCTCGTGGTCGTACTCATCGTATACAACATTACAGTTTACACGTAGCGCAGGTACATCATGACCTGCCTTAGACTACCCCCACCTGAATTTTCCCATCACTGAGAACGCCAGATTTTCGTAGTCATCACGAACAGACACATATGCACATTTATTTTATTAATATAGATTTGTACAATAGAAATAAGAACAATTTTATAACTTTTTTTGTTTAAAGCTGCTTAATTTGTGCATCATGGATTGACAATAGAGGTTTTTGCAAGATATGCAATTGCATGCTACAATCGCATTGCTACGTTTATAACTGAACATTGCTCAATGAATGCAGCATTCTACTTCTAATTATAAAAAGCTTGAAGGAAAACTCTTCGATCTTAAACGGTATAAATCTTCAGGCTTTATCCGAACCGTTCTTTTGCAGTGCTTTTTAAAAGATTTAATTAAAGATGAGGAAAACAGCTAGTTTTCTTTTATTACTGACGAAGTACAGTGATTGATACAACGAAGGGGCTTTACTTTACGATTAGGCACTTCAGTAGGGATGCCAAAAATTGAAAACAAAGTTTTATAGGTTAAATCGGATAGAAGCAGACGATGCCAACACCGTGTCAGATTCATTCTAATCCCAACTGCGAACATGCATGCAAAATTCTGCCGAGTTATTTTTTGCAAATGGGGGAATTTTTTCAAAAAAAATGCCTGATTTGGGGAAAAAAATTAATTTTAAATTAGTTAAACATTTTCTATAGTGGAAAATTGAAAACTGAAACTTTACTTTTTTGAATAGAAACTGCGTTGGGGATTTGCTTGGGAAAAAAACACTGATTTGTGGAAAATTTCAGAAATTTTGGGTAAATTGACTTTCGACAATCTGGCAACACTGGTTACAGATTTTGAATAATAATTAATTTAATTAAACATATTTTCGTCTTGTTAAAAGAATCATATCTAGCACATTTTGTTCGCATGATTTTTTACTATCGATTTACATAACAATTATTCAATTCCGCTATCACAGGGCTTTCGATTTCATAGGTTCCCTATCTATTAGCTGATATTAAGCGACAAAGTAGCAATTTGCTTTCAATTGCCTGAAAAATGTCGTATTATTTATGACAAAACCATGACTACCGATCATGGAAAGGAACCGATTGTGTCATTGTTGTACTGCGGCGAACATCTTTACCTTACTGATTCATTTATGTATATTCTCAAAGAAAATTTAAACACTATCAGCTTTTGCAATAATCTGACAGATTTATTAAGATTTACTTGAACCAGGATTACAGAAGATTCGACATTAGTCACTACTGCTTTCATTTGTTGAAAAAAGCTTTTCTAAGTAAATACGCATGTGTATTATAAGATGCATGCAAATACATAACGTGGTTGCAAGGGCGTCAGGAACATGTATGAGAAAATATAAATAGGGAAAGGAAGCATCTAACGAGAGAGATATTCTATTAAGTTATGGAGCATTCAGTATAAATATATTTTTAAATTAAAAAGTATTTATTAAGCTTAAACACTCCGGTCCGTGAAAAAATTATCAATGAAGCAGTTTTTTCTTGTTCTTACATGCTTTTCTAATTTTTTTAAGGGATCTTTTATCTTGAATAAAAAAAAAATACATAGTATAATTTAATTAATAAGTGGAAAAATGCCAAAAATTGCTTATTGTAAAATATTGAAGAATTCTAGATTAAAAAGCAATCGAAGACTTGGGTGGAAGAAAATGTTATGCTACATTTTTATAAGAAAATGTATTTATTGATGATGAATGTATTTATTGATGACAATGTTATTTTATTGATGAAAGGCGTTATAAAGTAACCTATCATATGTTAAGGCTACAATGTTCTAAATTCCAATAAGTCTAGGAGATATGGTATATTACTTTTCATTATTTTTGTTTTATTGCTTAACAGATTTGCATCATTAGCATATATACGGGCGGAAATTGCCTGGTCTGTATCACCAAAAGACGCATATATGCACACGAGTTTTGCGTGCGTTTGTAATTATATAAATACATAGCACCTATAGTCGCCGTCTGGTCCGTCTGTTTGTCCGCATATAACAGCACAGAAACTACCCAGCCGAATGGTTTCAAACATAATATATGTAATCGTTGCAGAATTTTGTTGAGTCATTTCAAATTTTATGAAAATCGAAACAAAATTTTAAAAGATATCAATAACAGTTTTCTTCATTCTATAAAATCCTATCGTACGTAATTAATTCAATGATATCCTATGATAAATAATGATTCTAGGTTGCCATGGTAATTACGTCCTATTTAGGATACATGATATCCGTATTACTGAAACCAATATATATAAACGTAATAAATTTTGAATTCATGCATTTTTGCATAAGAGTGCAACAGCTATTGCATAAAGATCTAAATATTTATAACTAGTTATAGTATAGCACGAATGTACCTCATTTGCGACGTTTGACGTACAATTTTCAACTTGTTTTTCTAAGATTCTAACCAGAATCCATGTGTAGGCAGCGTGTGTCTATCACTTTTATATATAAGTTAACTTTCTACTTAAAATGTAACTCTACTTAAGTTTGGGCTTTTTACAACGCCCAAACTTTTAAACTAAGCATTTTTATGTTGACCCAAGATTTATCTACCGCAATATAGCATAATTGAATTCCTGCAACACCAGCTTTATGTCATATAAAGAGAATTTTCATGTGTCGCAACAGAAAAGTAATATATATTTTTTTTAAATATGAAAATGGTGAATTAAAATCGATGTTGCTATATTAGGATAGATAAAGGGTGCGTAAACGTAAAACTATTCAATTTAATAGTTTGGGCTATAAACTATTTAAATACAAAGCTAATTTATGGGGAAGGACTTGTAAAGTGGGCACTGACCCCCTCCACACATACACACACACACACCTCTTCCGCAAAATATATTTACAAAGAAAATTTTACTAATTTTCTGATAGCCGACTTATTTTAAAATTTAAAATGCGTGATCACAAATTATGTAATACTGAACTAAGTAATCTACAATGCAGGGGCGTGCCGAAGGCTGTTTTAGTGGGGGGGTGTGAACTGAATTTTGCCGACTGCAAGATCGGGGGTGAGAAAGACTTTGTGATAGCCCCCCCCCCCCGCCCCTCAGCGACGGAGTCAACTGTTCTACAATACTGTGAATTTATAAAAATCACTAAAAGTCTTAAGTGGTCACCTGCATTCTCCTTAACCACAGTCGAAATTAAAAGCTGTTATTCAGAAAGTGTAATTTTTTTTTAAATTATTTTACTATATAAGTAGAGTTGAGAATCCTGTTATTAATTAGGATTCTGCTTACGATTTTAAAGGAAATGTGTACGGATGTACCGTACATTAACCTGTTCTCAAAAGTAACAATTTAAGGATGTTGAAGTACTTCGGAATTTATGTTTCTATACAGTGCTCAGCAAAAGTTTAGACAATGATCGATTATGCTTCTGTGCTGAGAAGTATGTAACGAATTGCTGTAATTCAACTGTCATATATTACTGGGGACTTACCCTTCATACACAAACAATTAATTTTAATTTACACAGTTTACATAATATAAAATGACAAAAAAACAAATTTAACATTGTTGCAAAAGTATAGACAATCTGTCTGTTAGCAGTAAAATATCCATAAATTAAAATCGAACTGCACCTACATTGTCTGCTATTAATGCAAAAATGTGACTTTCCATCGAAGAAACTAAATCCTGCATCACTTGGGGGTCTATTTCATACCAAACACGTTCAACATCTGATCGAAGTTCATTTACAGAGAAGTATTGTTAAAAAATTGCATAAACCGTATGAGATATGATGCCACAAAAGTTTTCGATTGGATTTAGATCAGGGCTATACTCGGGCCAGTCGAAAATAGTAATATTTTGAGAGTTAAACCAATTTTTTGATTTGTATGCAACATGAATAGACGCATTATCTTGCTCAAATACTTTGGAAGAGGTAAAAGTTCATCAAATGGCTATAAATTGTTTTCCAATGTATGTATGTAGTCTTACGCAGCTTGACGACCATTGATAAACTCCAGAGTCTTGAGAATTAAAACAAAGTGAGGCCCAAATCACCAACAATTTAGCAAAGGACACGTAATTTTAATTCCAAAAGTGACAAGAATATTTAATTAAAATTTTCCTTTCATAATATACGTGAAAATAAGCAATTTCTTATTTTCTAATAACTTCGTTTATAAATTCTGGTATCAGCCCATTATTTCATCAGTTCATAAAAAGAATTACTCCGCGACAGGAAAGGGGTCGATTTGTTGTGAGATTTCAAGGCTGGCTGTTTTATCATTTTCATGTAAACTAATGTACATCTTTCTTTAATGCATCTACGAAATTATCCGTTGACACAGAAAGCTCCGACTCACTTTTAATGCGATTAGCAGTCATCATTTGTCTAGATGCCAGTTTATGGATCCTTCTATAATCTCGTTTTCTGGCCACACGAGTCCTTCTAGATCTATGTTTTGCTTTGAAAGAGTCACCCCTAGACAGTACTTAATACACAGACTTCTTTGGCCGATTCAAAGTAGCTGAAATTTCTGCAACAGTCTTCCCTTTCGATTTCAGCTTCCATGCTTTCATTACTTCGTCTGAGTGAAAATTTCTTGCTCGCGGAATCTTCACTAACCGATGCTATCGCGAGGTGCACTTAAATACTTCATGCATGTGGCGTCATAAGTTTGAAATATGCGTTTTTTCCGTGAACAATTGCCAAAAAATCACAAAAGTGTCTAAACTTTTGCAATATGCAAATTTCACTTTTTTGAATTAAATTAAATAATATCCTACATTAAAACTGTTATTTCTGCCCTAAAACGTTTAAAATATATTTAAAAATAAGTACAGTCATTTGTATAACCCAAGTGTTCGTATTTTTTATTTAAAGGTTAAAAATCACCAATGTCTAAACTTTTGCTGAGGACTGTAAATAAAACCGCATGCTGTTGTGTAATGAAAGTGTATAAATTTTAAAATACATAAAAAAGACAAATCTTGCTTGCTAAAAATAAGATATATATTAGTATAAGAGACTAAAAATTATCCTTCTACATTTTTAAATTATCACCCGCCTATCCTTCAGAATAGCCCATTTTCCAGCTACACTGTCTAAATCCAACATGTAAGTTATGTCTGTTTCACAGGTTAATAAGCATTAGTTCGTCCAGTCGCTCTTCCGACATGGTGGTACGCAAGTAATTTTTTACTAACTTTAACCTGCTGAAACTTCTTTCATTACTTGCCGCAGTTACTGAAATAATAAAGGACAACTTGTAGGTTGAGTTAACCAAAGAAAGGTTAGGATACAAATGAGCCTTCTTTACAAGTTTTTGCGCTGCTGCGCCAATTGTATCCGATTCAGAACTAGCTATTACTGAGGACATGAGACAAATTCCACATTCCAAGTTATCTACATCTTTGAGATCATCAGGGAATAATTGACATAGTTTAGACATGTCCTCGGTAGAGCTATACTTGATCCTAGAGGGAAGGAGACAGGCCAGTGGTTTAACTTTCTCAAATACCAACTTATGAATGTCTCCAAATGCAGTTGTAAGCCGATCTACCACCTTCAAAATTTCTGCTTTAAACTAATTCTCTCGTGTAAATAGAACTGCAGTTTCAGGATTTTCGTCGATCTTCGATGGAGGCCTCCGTTGCCTGTGCCGCAAATTGAACTCATAATCTTGATTTATTCCATATGCCTCGCAGATGTTGTCAGCTTCCTTAATGATGTTCATTATTGCCGCCGCGTCATCATTCCGGGGTTTCTGAATGTTTTCGTAAATTTTCTGCATTATGTCGGTTCCCTCTAAAATGTTCAGGTCTTCACGTTGCAATTGCTCTGTTGCTAACTTGATCTTAAACATAATTGTTTTCATTGCAAGTAAAGAAACAATGAAATCATATGACATCATTTTGCTTCTTAACCCTGCTGCCTTAGCTCGAGCATCCTTGTCAACCTTCATGTCGTCAGAAATAATTTGCAGAGTATGGATGTGGGCATCATAGGACGATAAAATAGCTCTGACTGAATCCGCTCGCATAGTCCATCTTGTCATCGACAAAGATTTCAAGGTAAGACTCTTCTGAAGAACTTCCATTTTCTCTCTCAGTATGCCGAATCGCTTTGTACTCAGTGAAAAGAAGTTATAGAGATCCTGAATACTGTCGTAGAACAATTTTATTATATTGCTTTCTTCGCACGCATGTTCAACACATAAATTCACTTTATGCGCGAGGCAGGGTATGTATAAAATAGACCTACCAGCTATTTCTGAAAGTTTTGATTGAGAGCCTAAAATGCTGCCGGACATAGATGACGTGGTGTCGTAAGACTGTGCACGAGCTTGGGAAAGCGATATTCCAACTGACTGTAGAATTTCAGAAATAAGCTTAGCCATTCCTTCGCCTGTTTTATCCAGATAATCTTTTAGTTTTAACAACCTTTCTTCTGGCTGAAACTTTGGGGTCACGTATCGGATTACAATTGAGAGCTGGTCAAGATGAGAGAGATCGGGTGTGCTATCAGCCATAACGCTAAAAAATCCACATTTTTTGACATTTGCAACTATTTTTTTACAGACACATGATCCAAGAACCCCAATAAAATCGTTTTGCGACTTATTACTAAGATAGTTGGCATGGTATGGGCGAAGATGAATATCATGAATCCAGTTTTTAAAGTTGGAATCCACCTTGCCATTAATCTAGTGAGCTGAATGTAGTTACCGCTGTCACTTTCTCGTCCCCGAAAGGCAAGTGCTTGACGACTTAGATATCTGGTTCAGTCTAGAATTATATTAAAAATCTCTCTGTTTCTTAGACGAATTTGCTCCGCGTTAGCTGCTGCCTCTCTACGTAGACTAGATAGAAAGTTGTCAACGCGCTTACTTTTTTGGGCCAAATTATCTAATTTATACACTGCAGCTCTATGAGCATTGTTCGTAAAATGAGCCATTAACTTGCCTTTACGGTTTTTTCCTCGGCATTTCACCTTATGTCATACGCGAATACCAACACTGATCCAAGCTTCTTCTGCGTTTTTAGTCCCCGGGCCATCAGAGCAAAGTGAACAAGCAAAACAAAATGCGGCATTCAGTTGGTCGCTGTATTCTAAATATGGATATTCTTTATACCAGCAGGAGCTAAACTTATTCTGCTTCTTAGGATCTATGTCATGATTCACAGGGTAAGATGATCTCTGAGGTTGATAAAGTCCACGAGACAGGATGAAAAGTTTCTGGTTTTCGGCTAAATTCTTTCCAATACGATCGGCTGGATCACAACTTAGAAAAGTCGAGGTATCTTCCTTTTCAGAAACATTGACATTTTCCATAGAATTGCTAGTTAGGATTTTATCGCATTCCTCAATCAAACTTTCGCTGTAGTGCCGAACCCGGTCTGCAAAAGTCTTAACATTCGCAGTAAAATTTTGTGATGAAAATGATGTTTCAGAAACACTTTTACGAAGCTCTGAATTTTGCATCTGGATGATCTGTTTGAATATGATTATGCTGGCCTCTAATAGAAATGCAGAAATATCTACATATTGTACATCGAATCCGTTTTCCTTTCTGGAGATCGATGTTTTCATTCGGATGAAATTTTCTTATATGGCGATATAAATTTATTTTTTTCTGTGAAATGTGTGTGTACGCGATCACAGTGTGTGCATAAAATTTTCACTGAATTATCCACCATCATGCGACAAAACCAAACTTTTGGAAATCGCTCTTCTGTGTCCGTGACTTCATCTTTTAAGTGCAGCAACCTCAAATAACTAGCGCTAAATCCTGAGCCAAGGGGTCACCAAATTCTAAAAATCAGTCCATAGCAGAAGGGACCAATTAAAGATGCTACATGGGAAAACTTACAATAGAGATTGCAAAAATACCCCCCTCCCCCTTCCTTTCACGCAAGTCTCAACTTCTCAGAAACGCGATGCGCTAAGGAAAGGGCCTGTTTACAAACAAACACTTCCGTCAACCATTCTACCAACTACATTTTTGTCATAACGATCATTGTAGGAATAGCCTCGGCGATGTAGGCCAATCATATCAGAGACCTGTTAAACGTAGACCAATCAAATTTCCCTATCTCATGTGTACAGGTAGGAGTCATAATGAATGAACAGGTTTTTCTTGCTGACCAACAGTAATTCAACCAACAGTGACGTCAGCTGCCCTTTCCTTATTACCTCCGCTCTCTGACAACCCCTCCCTCACACATACACCGTGAGAGGTTCTTTCTTTTCCCCTTTAAAGACAGACAACAGAGAATTGAAATGATACTGACGACGGGAGAGGGGACTTTTGCAGGGTGTGTTCTCAACTTTCCGACTATTCTAAATTTTACCAACTCTTCCAAATAAGTGTGGGGGGGGGGGGTGTTACACCCCCAACACCCCCCCGCTAGGCACGCCCCTGCTACAATGGCAGGTCCAAGGGGGAGGTGACGGGGGTCATGACCTCCCTCAGAACGCCAACAAAAATATTCTAAAGATCATTTTTAAATTGAAATATACAGTAGAATCCCGGTTATCCGACTCCCGCTTAACGGATTTTCCGCTTTAACCGAGTTATTTTCTTCTGATGGACTGATGGCTTCTATTGTTATGCAACAGCCATTATAAATGAAGTGTTAGGTGAAGATGAAAGAGCAGTCGTAAAAAGTTAGAACTCTGATTTTCTGGTCAGAATGCGGAAAAAAATGGAAAAATTATGGGCACATGCCCCCTCTGCCCCCCGTCTTAGTTTCGGCCCTGGTTTTTACCGCTGTATGGCGCCCCCGCCACGCAGTGACAGGGCAAAATGGTCGTCGAAGATACTGGTAGTATTCTCTACGATTTTGAAGCGGAAAGTTGCCCTTTTCTAGTTCTAAACTCATTTCACTTTTTTTTCGCATTTTTCATTTTAGGCAAATTGTGCAATTTCTTGATTATAGATAAATATACGTAGTATTATAATTATTTACCTTATGCTGTTTGATCAGTATAAAAAAACCTTTTAAATAGTGTGTGTTGGAAAGGGCTAAGTCATGCAGATTGGATGCTACGCTACAGTTTTTGTAATGGCGTCATTCCAGGTAAAGTGGCCACAAAGAGATCGGACAAAATGGCCAGATGGCCAATTTGCCCGGAAATGATTTTTTATTCATTGTTAATAAGGAAATACTACTCAAAAGTATTTTCTTTGAAAGAAAGAAGGCAGGTCGTGGCAATAACGTCTGCAGATAAAGGCTTACTCTCGACATTTGTAGTCTGCATGTCTGCTGGGATTGTATTCTTCCAATCCAATCGTCATATTGATGCTCATTACTGTTTACTTTATCTTGTAACTGTTTAATAAGAATATTACAAAACACAATACTTATTATTAATGCGCGTTACTTTAGCTTATGTTGATTAAAAAATATATAAGTACATCCTCAGTCAATGTGATTTGTTCAGATACCTATGCTGGCCACTTTACCCAACCTAGGCAGGCAAAGTAGCCATTTTGTAATTTCTCTTTTAAAGTAACGTGTATATTAAAAAAAAAATTAAGTAAAATATTAACTGAAACTAAAGTTATTATAGTTATTATTGGTAATTGTTTCTAGAACTTTACAGTTTAAAAATGTATCATAAAAATTCATCAAGTAGAGTGGACATTTTACCGTTCATTCTCCTATATAAAAGCATTCGACATGCACCCATGCATATGACATGCATGAACTTTATTGAGGTAAAAAAAATGGTGCGCTATCTGATTTTTAGCTTTTTATACGTTTTCAATTCTTTTCATTTTGATACAATAAAAAGTTTTTCAGTGATATGGGATAATTTTCCACTTTTGCAAATGATCCAAATGAGTTAATAATTTAAATAGAGTAGAACCTCGATTATCCGAAGTAATTGGGACCAACCCTCTTTCGGAAAATCGAAATTTCCGGATAATCGAGAATGCTTTAATTTTAAGATTAAGGAGAAACATGTGCGCTATTTCTTATTATGGTAACAAGTGCTTAATAAAAATAAAGCAATAACAAAATAGAAACAAGAATAAATTACCTGAGTTTTAATTTTGAAATTAAGTGCCTTTTACATATTTCACAAGGGTTTGAAATAATGTTTTGTGTGTCGCAGTTTCGATTTCCTTTGCTTTGAAACTTTATCACGAAGTTTTTTAATGTTATTAGTTCACAAGTATCACAGTCTTTCTGCTGCTCCAGCCATGCCAAATCTTTTGCAAAGCATTTAAAAGCTTCAGAAATGTTAATTTGTCCGTTTTCTTCGTTCCACTCCGCAACTTACGGGAGCTCAAGTTAAATTCAAAGGAATTCTAAGAAAGGGGATCGAAAATATTTATATGTATTCGTAGTTCAGAATGCACCGCTTGCACACAAGGAATATGATAGTTAAAAAAAAAAGGCTTTGAAAATGAATTTTGCACACAAGGAATGTGATATATATATATATATATATATATATATATATATATATATATATAAGCTTTAAAAATGGATTTCGGCAGTTTCGGTTAAAAGAGTTTCGGATAAAAGAGGTTCTACTGTAATGTTAATGTCTTTTAATATTTAAAAATCTAATTTTAAGAAATATTTTTGAGAGCTGTATGTACTTTTTACAATTGTACAATTTTAAACGTAAATAAATCAAAATAAATAATAAATAAAATCTTCCCCAAAAAATCTTCCATTTAATTTTTGTTGCCAACTATTTTACTCTTGTTTACATGGCATTTTCTTTCACTTATATATTCAGTTTAAAGTCCAGAATTCTAATAAAGATAAAATTATTATTTTAGTAAAGAAATCCTATACATGATAAAATCTAAATCAGGATGTTGAGTAGCTGTAATAGCACATTATTCATTGATTTTAAAAACTTCCATTATATTTAATTGCTTATACTCTCTTTACAAGTTAATTTGTTCCTTGTGCCCTATTTAATCCTCGTTATTACCATACAAATAAACTCTTTCATTTCCTTTTGAATTGAATTTAATCTTTGGTTGTATCAAATAAGACCTAGCAAACATCTACATTGAAAGAAACATTTAAATTAAATATCGCAAAATCGAAGTTATTTGTGCAAATAATGTTGGCAACGAAACGGAAAATCGTATCTCATTTACCTTATCTTCAAATTAAAAAAAAAAAATCTCATTTAGAAGTAATTCAAGTAGAACTATCGAATGAAATTGAAGGGAAATTCACTTTTATCTCTAATGATTAACTAAATGTTCTTAGAATTAGTTTTGAAGAGAATTTTTCTCACGTTTTGTTTCATTAGATTTATTTCTTTTGGCATAGTATTGAAACACAGTTTACTTATGACTGATTTTGCTGAATTTATGAGAAAGCAAAACTTTTTTACTCTTCAGTGTACTGCAAAAAATGGTCAGTTTTTTATCATTGATTATTTATAAATGTGGTATTAAATTTCAGTTTTATAGTAATTTTGGAAATATTAATTGAAAATATGATAGAAACTTGCAATTAATAAAATTTCTTTATGTTATTGAAGCAGATTTATCTAAACCAGCCAACAAATTTTTATATATGTTCAAGCAAAAAATCTGATTGGCTGCATTTATTTTTACTCTTCTTATGTTTATTTATTTATTTGATTGTTGTACCATGTAAAATTCATTAGAATTTCCTCCAAGTGTTAATAATAATAATATTATTGTTATTTTGCAAAATATAAATATAAAATTATCAAAACTTTTTTATGGCAAAACATGCATAAATTCTAGATCTAAACACAATTTATAGATTATATAGCAATCCTTAATTAAGACAAAATTAGTATTTTAGTTAAATAAGCCTATACATAATAATATTGGAATCAAGATATTATGTTTAGCTGTAATAACACATCTATAATAATAAGGAAAGAAGTTTGTGTGTGAGTGTGTGTGTGTGTCGACGGTGTTCTGAAGAGATCGCTGCACGCAGAGCTACAAAATTTGGGGATAAGGTACGTTTATATATGAAGTTTTGTACCTCGAAGCTCGATTTTCGATTTCTTGATTAGATTTTTTTTATTTAAATTTTTATGAGATTTTTAGCGCTTTTTTAAGTTTCCACATTACTGAAAAGAATACAGTTTCTTTCTTTTAACCCAATATAGTAAATTTTGTCCTCTTTTCAAAAAAGTTTATTCGGAATTCGTACAGCGATTTTTGAAATTTTAGAGAATTTTTTATACGATTATTGAACGGCATTCAATGTATCTCCATGGCTATAAGGGGGTTACCGTAGGGGGGACACAGTTCTGTCGCGAAATACCGCCAAGTTTGTCTCCTCCTTGGCGATATATCGACAAATTTGGCGATAAAACGAGTCGCCAAAGGGGACACCAACTTGGCGATATCTCTAATATTTCGCCAAATTCCCATAGACTTCCATTGTAAACCAATAGGGATTACTTGCTTACAGAAAATCAACAAATTGAGATATTTTAATGCAACAAAAACTAATATTAACTTAAAGGGCTATATTAATTATATTTAAGGGAATGCAAGTAAATTAAATTATGAATAAAAGTAACATGATACAATGCTTAGCATGCTTTCCCAAACATAAATTTTAAGAGAGCCCGCAGGTCAAAGGAATTAGATTTTAAACTTTTACACAATTACAGTAAATTTTGACTTTCGTGATTTTTGAACTTTTTGTGATTTTTAATTCGATTTCTACGTTTCGTCGCGATCTGCTGCAATTTTTTGACATTCCATTTTTGACCTAAAGTATATTCTACCCTCATTTCAATAAAATTGATCCGGATTTCGTACAGCAATTTTCGAATTTTTCGAGAATTTTGTTTGTGATTTTTAGTGTATTTTAGCGAATTCCTACCATTTTTCCACATTAGTGAAAGGAATTAACTTTCAATCTTCGAACACAATATATAATTTTTTTTTCTCTTTTTGAAATTTGTGCAGCGATTAAAAGATTTTTCGCGATATCTTATTGTGATTTTCAGAGCTTTTTCGCAATTCGTGCTGTTTTTTGACGTACCCGGGTAACGCCGGGCAAGTTAGCTAATTTAATATATATATATATTATTGAACCAAGGTTCGCAAAAACCCGGGTTTTTCTGAAAAAAACCAACCCACATGGGTTTTTTCATGAAAAACCCAATTTCCCCCGGGGAAAATCGGGTTTTTTCAAAAGTATAATACATGCGTAATTATATTATTGTATACTATATTTTCTATGTATTATATACACTATACATAAAAAATACATTTTTCCCTTATATACAATATAATTGTAATGCTATTTTACAAGTTATAAATTAGATGAATTTAAATTAATTAAATGTCAGTGTTTCTCACAAATTAGTTTTAAATATAATAGAAGATATAAAATTGTTAATTTTCTTTAAATCAAATAATGAATAGAATATTAAAATTTAAAATATATAAGTAGGAAGAAAAAAAGGGGTAAACTAGTCGGATGTGCTAATCCCAAAAGTTTCTTCTATCTCATACATGTTAATAATTCAAAATTCACTATCACAGTGCCAAAACTAAATGACAATCTATGCCCATCATGAGGATTGTAAAATATAGATTTGTTGAATTGGATGCATTTAACAAGGAGATATAAGTATCACCTGTTGTGCAATTTACAACAAAACCTAATCAGTAACAATTTACGTCATCACCTAACTGAATCTGAAGTTTCATGAAAATCCATGCATTATTAGTTCTTGAGATAAAGCTATTGCAAAAAGTGAGATAAATGCAGCACAACAGCGCCGCTTGGGCGATATACGCCAAAAACTAATCAGCACCAGTTTATATCAAGGTTTAACTGAATCTAAATTTTTGTGAAATTCTGTGCATTAGTTCTTGAGATAGAGCACCCACAATTTTTTTTCACATACAGACAGTCATTTTCTAAAAACTATCAAATTGTCTTCAGGACCTTTTTAAAACGTATAAATCCATCATGAACTGGAAGTCGAAATTTTTCACGAATCCAATACTTTCTTCTTGTAAAAATAGAAGAAAGTAAAAATACATATTTTTTATTTCCATGAATATAGTTGATTTGAATTTTTTATATAAAGACATACCTATAATTATGTACTATGTTACTTCAGATGTGTATGTAATGGCTTTTATATATTAATATTTTTTCAAAATTAACTGAAATGACTTAAATTTATTAAATGTATATGTTGTTTAAATTTTTAAATTATATCTGAAAATTGAAAAAACCCACTTTATGGGTTTTTCAGTGGGCTTTATCAAGTGGGTCCATTCTGAAAATCCCACCGGGTTTTTTCGAACTGGGCCCAGCTTTGCGAACCCTGTCTTGAACCTTACAAGAATTGTCATTGATTTTAAATACTTTAATGAGATTTAAATACTGATACTATCTTTATAAATTAGTTCCTCGTGCCGTATTTAATCCTCATTATTACCATACAAATAAAGTCTTTCATTTCCTTTTGAATTGGATTGAGTCTTTGGATGAATCAACTAGGACCCAGCTAACATCTGCATTCAAGTTAATATTTAAATTTGATATCGCAAAATCAAAATTATTTATGCAAATTATATTAGTAACGGGATAGAAAATTATTTCTGATTTTCGTTTTCTTTTGATAAACATCTCTTTTAGGGGTGATTCAAGTAGAATTGCCGAATGAAAATGAAGGGAAAATCTTATCTCTAGTGATTAACGAAACATTCTAGACCTCGGTTTTTGGGCTGCAAAGAATTTTTCTCGCGTTTTACTTCATTAGATTTTATTTCCTTTTGACATAGTAATAAAATACCGTTAACTTATCATCAGTTCCGCTATGTTTATGAGAAAATTTAATTCTTTACTCTACGACGTAATTTTCAGTCTTTCACGATTAGGAAAATAATTCTAATCGTGGTGTTACTTTCATTTTTCTTTTAATTGTAAAAATACAATTGGGTGCAGGATAGAAATTTACAATTAATTAAGATGACAGTGGGCTTTCAAAATCTCGAAATTGGACTAAAAAATTATTTTTTTAATTTGGAGAATTATGAAAATAGATGCTCAAATTTATCTGATGCAAAAAGATTTTTTCAATTCGGACTCGTCTTCGTAGAGATGTAAACCTTTATATTTGTAAAAAAAAAAAAAAAAAAAAAAAAAAAAAAAAAAAAAAAAACCGTATAGGGTAATTCCGGGATTTATGCCGCACATTTTTTTGAATTTGTGTATAAAGTCCCATGGTGGACATAAAAATATATATATATATATATATATATATGCTGTGCTATTTAATGTTAAATATACAACGCGTGTACTGCGACAAAAAAATTCAAAACCAATTATTAATATTTTTTAACAATTTTTTCTAAAACATTACACTGCGGCGCGTCACCCGTACATTCAGGCTGAGACGCCGCACTTGTGCGGTAGTTATGCCGCGCTTGTAATAAGAACAGAATAAAATCATAAATAAAAATATTCAAAAAAATATTCATATCTGGATTATAACTAACGATGTAATAACAAAATGAAACTGAATGAGTACAATGAAACGTATTAGTAGATTCAAATTAACAACTGTTGCCTACTTTCACTATTAAAACGATCGAATTATTTTTTTTTACATTAAATTTTAATTGTTATTTCAGCAACAACGTAACATCAATGTATTAGAAAGGGGGGGAAAAGTAAAATTGTGTTTACATAATTTATTTGTTAACCCTTTCGGGACCGGTGGCTTTTACACAAATTTTATTCCGTTGGTACCACTTTTTAAAAAGAAGTCACCTTTACTTAAATAATCATGAAAATGCTCTAATTAAACAAAGCAAATATTGCTTTTCTTTTTTACTGGTGCCAGAAACAAATTTTGTAAACTCTTTATGACGGTGCTTATATGCACCTATGGTCCCGAATGGGTTAAGAGACCTGTTTTTTTTACTACAATCTGCAGAAAAAGTGTCGAAAACATACAGTCTTTATGTAACTACATATAAACACATGATGCAAGGAAGCCAATTACACTTCTTCTTTTTTGAGTAGTTTGCAAAGAACGTCTGCGCTACGTGTAATCCAATTTTTCATTATTATCATCTTGACTTGCATCTTTCTTGTCCTTCTTACTTTTTATTTCCCCCTTTTCCTCCTTTGGTTTTAGTAAACGTGATAACATGCCTAACATGGTTAGTATGTAAAAAAAAAAAAAAAAAAAAAAAAAAAAACGGAAAAGTTTATAAACTTAATCATCCCGTACAAAAGAAACTGCGGCATGTATCTCATTTTGCATGGTGCAGACGTTGGCCATTACAGTTACCTGCCATCGCTAAGGAAAATGGCGTAACCATACACACAGTACTCTATACAAACGCTACACTTAGTTTTGACATCGAAATCAGGCATGCATTTAGTAATTAGTGTATAAAAAGTATTTAAGGGGACACAGTACCTTTTAAACTACTTTTTCGATTTTGAATAAAACTGTAATATACTTAAATATAATGTCACTACACATATTAGGTACTATAAAGCAAATATAATTTCATATAATTTCAAAAGAAAAATCTTGTAGAACAGCTTATTTAACTAAAATTTAAATTTAAAAAAAATAAAAAATAAATTTTAAAATCCCTACTACTTTTTTAAATATGAATATTTTTGTTTCAAAATTTTTTTCCATAATCCTAAAAACATACTACAGAAAATTGTGTAAATAATTGTGTGTGATTTAATATTCAAGGTTATAGTTATTTTTTTTTAAGAATTTCAATTATTTTTTCTTGATTTTTTACTATACAAGACAGAAAAAGATTGATATTAAATGTAATATTCCATACATCTGAAAATCCATGCACAGTTTTACGTAGTATAATCTAAGGAATATGGAAAAAAAAATTGAAGCAAAAATATTCATATATAAAAAAGTAGTAGGGATTTAAAAAAAAAAATTATATATTTTTTTTTATTTAAATTTTAGTTAAATAGTCTGTTCTACAATTTATTTTATTTTTTTTTTGAAATTATATGAAATTATGTTTGCTTTATAGTACCTAATATCTGTAGTGACATTATATTTAAGTATATCACAGTATTATTCAAAATCGAAAAAGTAGTTTAAAAGGTACTGTGTCCCCTTAAACGTAACGTGTTTAAAAGTTTAGACAGTGAAATCATGCACTTACGTCAAATTAAAGATTGTACTTCTACAAGTAAACATCGAAATGGGATTCACGCTATACACTGGTTAAAATAATCTCATTGCGCACCTATACTGTGCGTTTGACGACCATCTATCCATAATTACAAGAAATACAAGGGGTGCGGCATCTATCCCGTATGCGGCGACTCTCCCGGAGTTACCCTATATTAATACAGTTTTTTTTAACTGAAAATGCTGATTTCTTGAAATTGGAAATTTCGCGCATTTCTAACTTTCAAAGCGTTCCATGCGCATTCCTAATTATCAGATTTTTTTAAATTTATGCTGTATATTCTCAATACAATACTAAATAAATGTTAGCATAAAAAGTTGTATTTCAGAGTATTTTAGTGTTGAAATTTATAACCATATGAAAAACTATAGCTACAATTTTAGAAAAAACAAAACATAATTATATAAGTACGTTTTTTCAGCTTGTACATTCATCGTACTTTTACAATTCATGCCAACTTCCATTGTAGTACATAATATGCATCTCATAAATAAATATTGTCATACTTTATGCAAAAGAAATGCGCACGGGACATTTTAAAGTATGCCAATTATTCGTTATTTTAATAATTTAAACATTAAAGAATTTAAAAGTTTTTTAATATTTTAACACCAAATTTTGTATATAAGTATTTCAGCTTACCATCAACAAGTCTTCCAATTTTAAAATGAATCCATCGAAAATTGAAGGATTTGATTTTTAATGTCCACAGTTCCCTTAATATGAATTCTAAGTTATTCAACGAACTTTGATCATCTAGACTATAGATTTTTTTTATGTGTGCTCAAGCAAAATTTCTGGACAAATCTACTGATTGCGACTGTTACTGTTATTTGTTTATATATTATTTTTTAAAGACTTTGTTGCCTGATGTAAACTATAATAATACAGTAACCTTCCTCTTAAACGGCCTCCTCTTAATCGGAACTCCGCTTTAACCGGCCTGCTTTTTTCCAAACATCAGGCAAAATTCAGAAAGGAAAATTTTGGATCTCATTTCTTTATGGTTAATTAATTCAAATTTACATAATGTAGAATAATTCCAGCTTCTTATAAAGGCGTGTGACAAGATTTTCAACAATTTTATTTGTATTAAATATTGTTCATTATTTGTTATTAGGGATAATTTTTATTTCGGTTCACTTAATTGCAACTAGTATTTATTCATTTCACAAAATTTGGAAAATACATGTACTTTTTTAAAACTGCACAAATTAAAAAACTAAATTCATCCTACGCATTTAATTAATTAAATATGCAGTTACTTATTTAATTTTTTTTATTTCCCCGGTTTAACCGGTTTTTGTCTTAGCCAGCTAACCCTTGTTCCCATTTAGGCCGGTTAAGCGGGAGACTACTGTATTTTAAAATAAAACATCTATATATCTTCTTTCTTATTTTCCTTTGCTCCAACTTAATGCAAAATTTTCTAAGAACTTTGTTAAGCTCTTCAGGGACAATTTTTTTACGCTAGAAAAAAAAATGACTTTTTTTACGATTTATTCATTTTAAATGAATAGAAGTTCAAAAAGAAAAAAATGGAAAACACGATTAAAAAAAACCACAAAAAGAAAAAATAACGCCCACATTTGTGGCCGCTGAGCGTTAATGGTAATTTATGAATAAAATGATTTCTCAATAAAAAAAACAACAGTAAATTTCTTTTTTACATTTCTACAAATTATTAAACTTAATATATTCGATATTATTTTTATGAAATATTAACGGTTTGTTCAAACTATCCAACAATACTGACTACCGAAATTCACTTTACGCTTTTTTTCATATCTCAAACTGCATATCTGAAATAACATCATCAGTTCAGCTAAACAATAAAATTTTGACTTCTCTTGTTGAGAGATTCTGTAGTAAATAAGGTATCAAATTTTTGTTCTTTTTATTATTGACAGTAATTATAATTATAAAAAACTAAACTTCCACTCCACATATGTAGTTCGAAGGGTGTGAAGAGGTTAAGTTACAATTCCTGTTAATAAGCTGGTAAGATACAATAAGATCAAAAATAACTTCTTAAACCACCATAACATTACAGAAATATGTAATTTTATGGTGCTTTAAGAAGTTCTTTTTGATCTTTTGTTAAGTTAGTTAAAATATATTTCCGCTTGTAACTTGTCGTCCGATCTTGTGCGCATCTTTGCTCGGAAGCATTTCAATGTGTTATCATTTACCGTTTTGAAATGGCTTTTATCCACTCACATTGTTACTAAAAAAATTCAGCCATTAAAATTGCTAGGAAATTTTAATATGTGGTAAGGGAGATTATTATTTTCCTAATCGTGAAAAATTGAAAATTACGTCACAGAGTAAAGAATTAAATTTTCTCATAAACACAGCGCATACACACATTTTCTATTTTGAAAAGTCCATAATCAAAATACCATAGTTTTCTAATAGAAATTCAGCAAATTTACGACTATTGCCTTATCTTCTATATTAATAAAAGAAAGTTTCGCTCTGTCTATGTGTGTGTGTGTCTGTCTGCGATGTCTAGCAAAATCTACGGTACGTAACAGGTTGAAAATTTATGAGAATTTGGTCCAAGGCCTCTCCTGGTGCACTTGAAACTCAGAATTTTAAATTTGTAATAATTAGCTGAGTTATTAATTAAAAATTACAAAGAACTTCCATTAAAAACTCGTCTCCGTTCTTCAGAGAGGGTAAAAGTGGATGATCGGAAAGAACTAATTTTGGGGGTATAAAACACTTAGCAAAATTAAAAGCGGAAGACATATTCTAAAAGATCATACTTATACGTCTCAAATACCGCAATCAATACAAAAAATATCGCCGTTAATTTAAAAAAAATCAGAAAGGGTCGTTTTTCTTAAACATTTTTCTTCCTTATGGCAATGCCTCTCCAGGATGCAATTATAGAGGTATCGTCAAACCAAAAAAAAAAAAAAAAAAAAAAAAAAAATGCTCTTAAAGCTGACACCATTTTATATTTGATGGTGGAATCGGTTTTAAAAAGTATGAATTTTAACACTTTCAAATATACCAACGAGCGCAGTTCATTTCACGCCTCGCGGATAAGATATTTTACTACTCTAAAAGTAACTAAACGTCCGTATTTTAAAACAATCTTGTTAGAGCATCTCAGTACACTAGATTTACATCACCTACAAACATTTTGGAAAGTTCGGACGGTAGAAATATTTTTTACAAAATAAAATATGTGAAAAATTCGACGAAATCAGTAAAAACCGGAATGTTTCGTCCGGTTGCGCTCGATTTCGGTACATATAGACTCCAAAAATCAAATTACGCAAATAATAAAATACCAAAGAGCATATTTTTTCGTGATTTTTTTCATTTAAAAATATAAATTCAGACGAAATGGAGTTAAAGATATAAAATCATATAAATTTGAGGTTCATTTAAAGTTATCATCACGGGACCAGGCAGTGCCGGGAGGGTCAGCTAATTTAGACATAAAACATTCTATGACTGAATTCAAACAATAATTTTAACATATCGCACATAGCTTTGCGTATAATTAAGTATCACTTAGCGCTAGCATCCTTTGGACCCTTTTTCTTATAAATAATTTTGCATCTGTTTCTTTTTCCCCATATAATTATTTTTAATTAATGAAACTTTAAATATTTAATCATAACCATTTTCATATACTACATTTATAATAGAAATATATGTAAAAAGATGCAGTAATGTCTTATTGCCTTCTAAAACCCAGAACGTTTAAAATTACACTGGCCTCCAAAAGTTAAGATACAGGGACTGGATGCTTTCGATTATACACGGTTTGTCGAATATCTACCAACATTATTGGCGAATTGTTCTTGAACTTCTGGGATGTAAAGAACATGTTTGATTTCATATTTCTCGGTGAAAATTTATCGGGGTACAATTAGGGGGCTAATAATAAATTTAATCATAAAATAATATTTGCGATCACCTATGTAACAGAAAAAGCTGGAAATGGTTTGTCACTGTGGTAAATGACTATTTGGGTCCTGTTCAACGTTTGTATGCATTTGTGTAAGCATAGCACTCATATTGGTGAAGATTTCAACGTTTTTGTGAAAAATTCAAAAGTTTTTCGTTTATAGCATACAACACTTCTGTAAAAACTCCAGTCAAATATTGTGAAAACTTCGAAAGATATAGTGAGTTGATTGAAAAGCATATAGCACTTCTGTAAAAACTCCAATCAAATATTGTGAAAACTTAGAAAGATATAGTGAGTTGATTGAAAAGTTGTGGAAAAACCCTTATAATAAAGCTATTTTTAGAGAGCAATTCACTATATCGCCCTTATCTTTGTGAAATTTCTCGATATTTGAGTGGACATTTTAGATAAGTTCCCTTAAATAGCTGACTATACCAAATTATGAACTAAAAATTTTGAAATCTTCCACGCATGCGCAGTTCAAAATTATTTCATACAAGTGCCCATATCTCATCAAATATTCAATATATTCATGTTTTAATTGAAGTGTACTGTTGCTACTGTTTTGTGTCAGGTTTTCGGAAAGTTGTGTTAAATTTGGTTGAAAACTCTGTATGCTATAAAAAAAAAACTTTTGAATTTTTCACAAAAACGTTAACATCTTTACGAATATGAGTGATATGCTTACACATATGCACACAAATGTTGAACAGGACCCAAATAGTCATTTAACGCAGTGACAAACCATTTCCAGCATTTTCTGTTGCATAGCTGATCACAAATATTATTTTATTATTAAATTTATTATTAGCCCCCTAGTTGTCGGCCCGACTAAATCTTTATCGAGAAATATGAAATAAAACATGTTCTTTACATCCCAGATGTTCAAGAACAATTAGTCAATAGTGTTGGTAGATATTCGACAAACCGTGTGCAATCGAAAGCATCCACCCCTGTACCTTAACTTTTGGAGGCCAGTGTACAAAGTGAGTAAAACTACATAAATCTATATAAGAATAGGAAATTTAAAATAAAATGAAGATTTTATTTATATTATATGTAAAGTATATATATACAAATTGGTAACCTATTATTTTCTTCAAAAGAGTTTCAATACGTTAACGTTATCTTGAATAAATTTCATTTTGCGCTGAGAGGAAGATATATATTGTTCTTTAATCATATCGTTACAAAAGAAAATTAATAAGACAAAAAGTTAATGCGTAAAAGTTAATAAGACAAAAATTAATATGCTATTTCAATATATATTTAAACATGTATAACAATAATCTAGAGCATCCAAATAAACATTAAAGACCTCATATAATATCATGTAATTAAAATTAATCAGCAGTAATTAAATAAATGTATCTTTTTTCCCTGGTTACAACTTCATAGAAAGACATTAACAGCTGTTGACGCGCAAGTATTCGAAAATAACCGACTTAGTATATCGTTGATATAACATAACGGGCTTCACTTAAAAAGGAGCAATTAGCAGAATTCAAACCACTCGACATTAATTAGCAACTCAGATGGGAATTATATTTTATCATTCATTTCATTTCAAAACCTAATTATTTTTATTACTCTGTTTAACAATAACCTAAGTCCAAATCTAACTGCAGCATACTATTATTTACATTTTATAAGTTATTTTACTAGTAATGCACTGCATAATTACCAAACAATAAAAGAAACATTTATTTTAAATTTATACTTCGGTTATGGGAGGTTTCTTTTAAATAGATTTTTTTTTTCAGAAACTAATTAAATATTTGAAAAAAAAAACATTTGTGTATGTTTAATATTGGATTTCATATTTTTTTCTAAAGTCCATTTGTATTACGAGTATTCAATTAAATTATTATTTTTTTTTGGATGAGGAGGGGGGGGGGTCACTTACAGATTATAAAGAAATGGATTTTAGTATATATTAGTGCATCGTTGTATCATTAAAGTCAATACATATTTATAAAAAAGTGTACTTATATTTCTAGAATCTTCTAAGATGCCAATCTATGTTTAAGCATGGGTAAATGTCCTCAGTTTTGCTAAATGTAATTGATCTAAGTTAATCAAACGTTATTTAATATTTTCATGATTTTAATCATTAATATAAAAATTAGTTTGTTTAGTTAGAAATGTAATTGAAAGATATCATTTATAATTGTATTGTCATCCTATTCATTTATCTTTTATTATATTCAGTACATTAAGAAATTTCGCAAACAGATTTTCTTTAATTTTCGAAAGTCGAAAATTAAAAACTGCTGCATTAATCGTTATAATTTTGCTTCTTATATTCAAACTGAATTTTTATTGATTCTTTTAGACTTTATTTTTCAATTATAAGCATCAGACTTTTCCACATTCCACTTTTCATAATCATTTTCTATAAAAAATATAATTTTTTATCATAGTGTGGTAAAACATGAGTTGTCATCAGAGGAGTTCTGGTAACAAAGTAAGTCTATCGTTGAGGAAATTTCTATCTTTAGGTACAATAAAAAAAAGTTGAAAAAAAAGGAAAGAGAATGAGTTGTTTTAAGAAACCAGACGATCCAGCAATACATACTGTCAGGTATACAGGACGGTATGTGGAAATCATGATTAATCAGATTCTAATCCCCTTTTTTTAGGTAGATTAGGTAGATAAAAATGAAATAAAAACTCGTCAATAGCGACCAGATAAAATTGTTAAAGTGGATAAATCTCTAATCACGATTTAGTTTTTGTTGGTGAAATTAGTATACTTAATTTCGAAATCTACCTCCACCTGTAGGCCGGGCCGGCTGGGATTTCCCATTTAGTATATTTTCTTAGATTGCTAAAAAACTACACCAAAAAGTTTTTTTTTTCCTTGTCAGCCGTATGCCGGCGGTTAATTCTGAAAGATTTCTGTATTGATAGTAACTTTTTTTATTTTGATTGTTTGAATACTTAAGCACGTAGTTCGATTAGATGTATGCTAAATTCGTCTCTTATTTATTTGTTTACGAAGTTTTAATTTCATGTGAATATTTGGTTATGAAATATTACACGGAAAGAAGTTAATACTGAATTATTTGCATTGTTTTAAGGGGGCACAGGACAATTGAGTTTGTCGAAACAATATAAAACACCGCCTTTTTCAAAGTACCAAAACACAAACAATATGCAATTAAGATCTTTTTTTACCTTTTATGCCTAAAATATATATCCTTAACTACATTATCCAGAAAAATAAATGTTGTATGCACAAAATTAATATTTAAATTTAAATTAAAAAAATTCTTTCCACTAATGCATGATTAAGTGCTGCGCGCATGATAAAACTCTGACTTACGCATATAGAAAACAATTTTTGAACAAAATAGAATCATAGCGCAACTACTTCTAACTTAAAACCAAAATATATATAAAAAAATTGTTTAAAATTTAATTTTAACACAAAAAAAAGTTCAAAAAGTTCAAATTTTTTTCAAGTTTTTCAAATACAATAAATATAAATAACCGAAATATGTGAAGGTTTTTTTTTTTTTAGCATGTAGACTATAAAGAAACGCATATTTGGTTAATTTTTTAAGATGTAGCTTACATAGTTTAAAAGTAAGAGTGCGCGCAAACTCCAAATTTACTAATATGAGAAAACGCCTTTTTTAGTTTCAATATCTACTGACATTCAATTATGTTCACCGTCTATAAATGATTATAACTCAAAAAATAATATAGATTCTTGTTTTTTTTTTTTTTTTTTTTTTTTTTTTTTTTTTTTTTTTGCATATTGTTGAGAAATTTTTAAGCATTCAGAATAAACCAAAAACCGAAAACTGATTTTTTTGAAAGTTTAAAGGTCCTATGCCCCCTTAAGCGCAAACGGGTTAATCTTCCGTAATCGGTTTGCGCGTTAATTTTTTAAATAACAGTTTTAAAATATTTATCATGTAATTAATTGTATGATGTATTCATAGTTATGAAAAGAAATGAGCAATAAATCCTTCAAATTATTTACTTAATTCACCAGATGGTAATTTCATTTGTAATTAGTCAACATATTATTACTTTGTTAAAATAAAGATTTATTTGAGACAGGAAATAAACATATTACATATTATGATTACATCTGCATTATCAATAACTGTCATTTATAAAAAGCTAAATAAAATTATAATAGACAGTACATGAATAGATTGTAGATTTATGCCCACTAAATTGAAATAAAGGAATATAACTTAGGAACTAAACTAATTTGGAGTTTATTAAATTGTCAATATATGATTTTACACCATAATATTCATGTTTGAAAAAAATTTTTTAAAACATAAAACATCAGTAAATTGAGATAAAAAAATAAATAAAAATAATAGCATTTGAAAGTACTTTTTTTTTCTATTTGACGGTGTAAAAAAAGTATGTGATGTTATAAAATAAAACAAAATACATAAAACAAAATTGATGTTTTATATCGTTGCCACAGTCGGTATGATGTCGACGTTACTCAAGGATATATTTTTACTTTATAATTCAGAAATTTATGCAGAGAAAGACCGATGATAGGCTTTTATTTATTTTTAGCAGCTAGCAAGATTTAGATAGTATCTTCTAAAACGTTACTGTTCTAAATACTAACAAATACTAAATTTATAATCAATATTTAATTAACATGCATTATGTTATTTCATTAAACCATTAATTTTGCAAACGTATTCGCATTTTTGACATGAAAAGAAAATCGAATCAGTTATAATGGAATTTTTCGATTCAATTGAGTGTATTTCTTTTTTTTTTTCTTTTTAATTTCTATTAATGTAAAATGAATAAATCGTAAAAAAAAAGTCATTTTTCTTTTAGCGTAAAAAAAATTGTCCCTGGAGAGCTTAACAAAGTTCTTAGAAAATTTTGCATTAAGTTGGAGGAAAGGAAAATAAGGAAGAAGATATACAGACGTTTTATTTTGAAATATTAGTACCGTTTACATCATAGAAAAAAAGTATGTTATGAGCATACAAGATTCAGCTTAAAATTTACAAACCTTTGCATTTATTTTATACATCTGAAATTCTGATGAAATTTTATTTGTTGAAATACTATCTATATGTAGATTTTTAAAAAATGAATAGTAAATTTTATCATGAACACCCAGTTTCCATTCTTTTAACTTAAATTATCTTTATGTTTTCGCAATAAGTGTAAAATGACACTTCCATATCCGAAAACGTGTGACAAAAAGTACTTTTAGAATATTCATGATTAATTTTCGTTCCATATACGTTGCAAGGAAAAAAAATCCCTGCCGGCCCGGCCTACAGGCGGAGGTAGATTTCGAAGTTAAGTATATTAATTGCACAACCAAACACTAAATCATGATTGGATATAAAGCCACTTTAACAGTTTTATCTGGCCGCTTTTCACGAGTTTTTATTTTATTTTTATATAATAGCTGGTTTTATCAGAATCATGTTAAGGCGGTATTCAAAAAAATACTTTTCCATGCTCAACAACTCGAAATTTTCAGTACATAAATTTTTGGTCCTATTTTTAGAAGTAATAAAAACTTTAAACTGATTTGATATGTACAAAAATTAAGAAGTTATGGGGGTTTTTCGGTTTTCACAAAACCCCTCCCTATTTCCATCCCCTTGGTCCGATTTTGCCCATTAGCGAACTTGACCGAGATTTTATGCCCCTTGATTTTATGTATCAGTTTGGAAGAGATTTGTGCAGAATTGGGGAAGTTATCCTGTCCAGAAGAAAGTGATATATATATATATATATATATATATATATATATATAGGTAAAGTTTTTTACTGGGGGTGGTTTTGGGTTCTAGGGGTCATGATCGGTGTAGATCTGCAAACATTTTTCAGAAATTCCAACATAGGAACGACGCCAATAGGTAGTATTTCATACGAAATCTACCTAAAACGTGTATTGAAGAACTATATACAACTTAAACAAACATCTGTAGACAAAAGTGTTATAGATTTAAAATGCTTTACCTCAAACCAGTTTGAATATCAACTTTTTTAACAGGAAGATTATTTTAGATACAGTGAAATCTCCCTGTGCGACCACCTCCATTAAGCAACCACCTCCATTAAGCAACCACCTCCCTGAACAACCATTTTTTCATGGAACGAATTTTATTCCCATAGGCTCAATACTAACTTTACCTCTATTCGAAGACCATCCCAGTTGAATTTCTTCCATGAGCGACCAATTTCTTTGAAGAAGATGAAAGCAATTCCTTTTTTTCCTAGTCGCTTGAAGAAAGTGTTATTAGAAAAATAATTCCGCAGAGCGCATTATTCTTCAAACTTCTAAACTAAGTTTAGAATTTTTATTTATTCCGGGAACTTTTAAGTGTTGAAACCCTTTTGTGCCTTTTTAGGCAATGAATTTAACTCTGGTGACAAATTAAGGATGACGGTCAATAAACTCCCCCGCCCTATTCTGTCAGGAAACTGTCAAAGAAGTAGATAAATTAATGAAATCGTCATTATTTGTTCCCATCCAACGAAAAATTGCAATTATTTACTGAACTTCGAAAGGACTTGGAAATAAAAGTTATAAGAGATAAAACAGTAAAATCAAATCAAACATCAGTGTATTCTTTTTTTAAACTCTGTAGCAATTAACTTATGTAATTAAGTTTCGTTTTGATACTTAAATTTTCATATTTTTTCCTAATGTGGTAAATAAATTTTAGTAACATTAATTGTTACCTTTTTTCAACAATTAAAATCTAGATTTAAACGTGATCTTCATTAAGAGACCACCTCTCAGAGCGATAAATTTTTATTGGAACAGAACGTGGCCGCTTTAGGGAAATTTTACTGTAAATAATTTGTTTTTTGCTCCTATTTTCAAAAATAATGGTAAAAAGTCAATGATATTTTTCAGAAAGGAGATTAGTTGCTTTTGTTGATTCATATCCTTGTAATATTCGATTTATCCGCTTATAATTTATTAATAGGAAATTTTTACTGAATATTAAAAAAAAACTTGCCTATTCAAATTTTTATCTAAAATAGGTTTTATACCAATGCTTGACTACTTGAAAAGTTATGTTTAAAAATATTTAAAAAATTATTTATCTTTCTATATTTTTTCAGAAGACAGATAGTCGTTCTTTCGTAGTTCTCCACAGCTCTCTATTGTGATTATTACACGAGAAATTTAATCACATTAATATTACAAGAGAAAAATAGCTCAAACATTGCGTCAACTATCAATTTCTTTTCAAAATTATACATGTTTCACAAATAATAAATTTTATTATAAATAGTTCCACTTCTGAAATTAATTTAGCGTGAAAAATCATATCCAAATGAAAATTTACATTGAAGAAAAAGGAATATTCTTATTGAATTTTTTTTTTCACTGTACAATCAAGAATTTGTAAAAGCAAAACTAATCATCATTCGGCACATTATATAACATTTAACATAAATACATTACATATAAATATTTTAAAATTACATATACAAAAGTACACGATTTAGTATATAAATATTTAGTATTTCAAAACGAAAATTTTAATGTAATTAATTTTACTTGCGTGGAAAGATAATGAAAATTTTCAAATAAATCTAATTAATATAATAAATATAATAAATAAATTGGGAAATTCAGTGCTGCCTTAACCATTCAAATTCCTTACAAAAAAAAAAAAAAAAAAAAATCATGATTAATTAATCTTATTTTTAAGGTATAATGCGTTAGCTATTCTATTAGCATCTTGATATCATCCATCAATATAATCAATAATATCATCTCGTATAAAATACTTCACATGTTAAGGTCAAATTCATGACTAACGTTTTGTTCATTTTTTCTTCGAATTCAGTCATGATGATCTGGTTCCACATAGAATTATATACTTCAAATTACGTGGAAAATTACCCTTGTTGCCATAGTTACATAATGAGTATGTTTTCAATCTTTTTCAAAAGAAGCCGAAGCGTTTATAACACGAACGAAGAAACCACAGTTCGTTATAACAAACCTCTACCAATGATTTAAAGAATGATGTAATGAAACACATGAAAATGAGGGAAAATTTGGATGAATTATTAAAAATTACAAAAGAATCGATATTACAGAAATGACCGCATAACGTTTATATAACAAGAACGGAGAAACCACAGCTAGTAGTACCAATAATTTTAAAAATAATATAATGAAACATATGAAAATGAGTGAAAATTTGGATGAATTATTAAAAATTATAAAGAATCCATATTATACGTGTAACAGAGGAATGGCCGCCTAACGTTTATAACAAGAACAGGGAAATTATAGCTCGTTATAACAAACTTCTACCAATAATTTAAAAAGTAATGTAATGAAAAATATGAAAGTAAGTAAAGATTCAGATGAAAAATTAAAAATTTCAGAAAAATTGATATGATATATGTAAAAGAAATGACAGCATAAATGCTGATCTCTTCCATATGTTTCACCTCATTTTATTTTAGGTATAGAATGTACTTTAATTAACACCTTCTGTTTAGAAAAATAAAAGAAAACGGAAATCCTTTTATGAATTTTCAAGACATTTGCTCGCTATTTCCAAGTAATCATGCACCGTAAAATAAAAATAAAAGTAATTGGTTTAATATGCCAATCACAAAAGTTTGTTCTATCGCATACATCTTAATATTTCAAAATGTAGTTACAAATGTCAATACTTTAATATTATTAGTTCAATACCATACCAACTTTGACTTTCATCTTAAATTTTTGCTTCGGTCAATTATTCGGAGTAAACACGAGTTAATCTCGTCCATGATATTTATTAAAATCAATAGTTTTTTGTTATTCTGTTGTACATCAGCTATTCGCAAATATCCGGCTTATCATGATGCGAAGTTCCATCGCTTTACGAACCGCCGGTGTACAATAGAACTGCAAAAAATCACGAAAATTATACAATAATCGCTATTACAGTGCTCCTTTTCGACGGAATATTTTCAAACTCAAGGAGGCCGTGCTTGGCATAGCTAAAAAAATAAATAAAAAATTTAGTTCAATCCTATGCATAACTTCATACACTTTTTGATGGTACAATAATAAAAATGGCACAAAAATCGCTATTACAGCACCCCCTTCCGCCGAAATTTTTCCAAATTAGGGAAAGATCTTCTTGCCATGGCCAAAAACAAACACAAAATATTTGATTCAATCCTATACATAACTTCATACAGTTTTCGATGATACAATGGTGACATACGGACACACGGACTCAAGGACAGACAGACATTTTCTATAAACATGTTTTTTTTTTTAATCTCTGAGCTCTAAAACGTGTAAATACGTCAAAAACCGGAAGTAAAAAAAATGTACAGGCATCAAAGTTGCCGTCTATTCACAAAACTATCGTTTCGGTATAACAGCATTTCAAGAAGAAAATTTCTGTTTTTAGATATAAGTATGAGCAATAATACAATATTAATAGAAACCTATGTAATAATTACAGTTGATCTCGGTTAATACGAGAAGCATGTGGATTGTAAAAGTCCTCGTATTAACCGTTACTATTAATAACCAGGATGATAATGAAAATTCTAAAAACACACACATAATTTAATTCATAACTGTTATAATTACTCTTATTATTTAAATACTAAAAGTAATTTAATGTCATAAAGCTTCTATAATGCTCACAGCTTTCTATTTTTATGTTATTATTTAGGATTAGGTCTGTTTCATTTCCTCCTGTACATAGTCATTTGGTCTTGCTAATGTTCATGTAAAGTCCCCGTCTCTCATAGTTTCCTTAATTTTTATCGTCATTTTCTCTAAATCATTTTTACTCTTTACAATTATAACTTGGTCATCTGCGAATTATATAGTAAAAATTGACGTTCCATTCACATTAAGTCCCATTCTTCTGTAGTTCTCCTTCCAAATTTCATGAGGGATATGGGTCTGGAGGAGGAATGGACCTTTGACCGAAAAAAAATGGAAAAATACTATTGCAGATTCTTCGGATGGTGGCATCTGACGCCATAAACAGAGTTTATATACATGGTGTCCATAATTAAACGACCTTACTTTAAAGTTGTCTACCTACGAAACTATTGGTCAGAAAGTTGTGAAATTTTGTGATAGGCATAATAAAGGAATGGGAATTTGTTTGAGTGAAAAAAAAGTAGTTAAAAATTTCGCCACCAGGCGGCGTTTTTTAATAAATATAAATTACACATTTAGCCACCACCCATTGAATACAAGACCTGAGTTCTGAAAAAAAAATGACGGCTATCGTAGGCGGATTTTTGTACGATCCATTCAATTCGAACACCAATAATTTTTAAAAGATTTTACGCTTTCTTTTTTCAGGGGGCGGTCTGTATATTTGTCTTATTTAATCTGAGGAAAAAAAGTCGTAAAAACTTTTAAAAAGTGTGTAATTCATTAAAAAACGCCCTTTGGTGACGAAATTTTGAACTAGTTTTTTTTTTTTTTTTTTTTTTTTTTTTCTCGCTCAAACAAATTCCCATTCCTTTATTATGTCCGTCACAGAATTTGACAACTTTCTGACTATTAGTTTCGTCAGCAGATAACTTTAAAGTAGGTCGTTTAATTATGGACACTCTGTTTATATATACACTAGAAAGGTAGCCCGTCAAAAATGACGGAAATTTAGATATAAAAATATATACAACTCATGTGCAAGAATGAGTTTTCTCGCTTGTTCCGCAGTGATAGATGAAAATAACACATTTAAAGAACGAAACACATTTATGAAAAACTGTGTACAGTAGAAGACCACTAATCTGCACAGTTTGGTTCCAAGTGTTATGCAGATTTGAGGGTTTTTGCGGTCATGTCTATTCAATCTTTGTTTACATTTTTTTAAATTCATATATTGGACAATTTCGATTGTTAATTCTTAAAAATAAATAAATTTCACACTTGAAGTAAGGTAAAAACTATTAAATTATCGTATACGATTTCATGAAATGGTATTATATTGTATTATATGTGTGTGCTTCACAATCTTGGTTACGACGTTGGCGAAATTGGCTGCAACTTGTCATAATCCTAATAGTGTCGGCCACTATAACAAAAATGTAACCAGTTTTTAGCAAAATTTCTCATATAAAGTAGTTTTCAAAAACTTGTGTAAAATTGCAGGCCGTTCTCATGTTATGTCAGTCCTAAGAATAATATTTCTAACAATTAAAAGTTTCCATGTACATATGAAATTTAGAAAAGCTTCTCCAAAAGAAAGGTCCTGAAATGACATTGTAATTCCTCTAACTTCAAAGTTTAATCGGGCCCTGATGTTGTTTACTGAAATTTAATAAATACAGTTATTTTGAATATTACAACAGAATTAAACAGTTAAACTTATTTAACTTAAACCCGCTGTTACTTCCCGATGTTATTTTTTACTATTAAGAAGGAAAATTATTTAAATTTTTCAGATCATGCATTTATATTTTTTTTCCGTCTTTAATAACTAAATAATGAAAAAATATGCTTTTGTTCTGAGCTCATAAATATGACAATAAAATAATGTAACTAAGAGACATTGCAAAATTAAATCTTTGTGATTTCAAACCATAAACAAACGATACCGCCACCATCTTACCTACTATGATGTCATTAGAATATTGTCCATTGATTGTTGGAGAACTTACTTTATGAATGATTACCTCAATGATTTATAAAATTTTTAAGTTTCACGATGAATGAATCACTTGTGTTTGTTTAGGTTTATGGAATGAGATATTAAGCTGTGAACCTATTTTCAATTAAAGTTATCCAAGGATATATGTATTTTTAATTGAAATTAAAAACAATGCTTTGATCTCGAAAGAAAAAGTTTTAGTTTGTATAATTGGTTATTTCTGTTAAATATTTAGGTACTTTTCCATTATAGCGCATTTTTAAAAAAGCTTCGTGCAATTCGGGCATCAGAAAGTGAGATATGTTGCCAAAATATATAAACATCTATGAAAACAAATCGAATGAACTTTTATTTTTGTTTATATATGCACTTATATACATAAAAAATCGTTTCTAAATATATATAATATTTTTTTATATACAAATTACGGCACAGATTTCAGATATGAACCGGGATACCTAACTGGCTCCAAAATGGTGTTATTTTGCCTGCTATGGTAACCCGGCTATTGTTTTTTATTTATTAATAAATTGTTTATTTACTTTGATTTTCTGTTTTTAATTATATAAACTGTTTTGTTCTATAGCTATTTTTCAAACTTTTATTTATTTATAGTTATTTCCTTTTCAAAATGATAGCAAATAATTTTAGGTACTTTTCGGTTAGCCGGGCGCCAGTGTTTTATATACATATTTATATACATACATATATGTAAATATACACATATATTCACATATATATATGTGTGTATATATACAATATTTGTATATGTAAATATATGTATATTTACATATATGTATGTATATAAATATGTATATAAAACACTGGCGCCCGGCTAACCGAAAAGTACCTAATTTTAAAATATATAAGTACAGTAAACTCTGTCTAAGGCGGAATCGATCGGGACCGAGAAAATTTTCCGTAGTAGACAATATTCCGCCTTAGACAAATTTTACTCTATGTCTATGGATTCGCAGGGACTTTAAAATCTTTCCGAGTTGGACAGATTTCCGTCTTACACAGAGTCCGCCTTACAGAGAGTTTACTGTAACTGGTATTCGAAAGCGAGATTTCTGCCAAATTTGCGTCAGAGAAAAATCACGCCAACCCCGATGCGTATATGACATCTGTGCAAAAAATTACGGCACAGATGTCATATTCGCCCCATATTGGCACGATTTTTTTTGTGACGCCAATGACATATACACACCGGGTACTTAATTTTCGCCAAAGTGTCGTTATTTTGCTTGATATGGTAACCCGGATGTTGTTGTTTATGCTGTTGATGTTTTCGCCAAATTGGCGTCGGAAAAAAATCGCGGCAATATGGGGCGAATATGACATCTGTGCCAAAATTACTTCTGTTTATTATAAAAAATGGGTAAATAGCTTTTTTTACATTAAATAATGGTACTTGTTAGTTATCCCGTCGACCAAATTACTGTCGCCAAATTGTAAGATTAAATGCCAATAATGGTTGACATTAAACATGATCATGTGTTTCTAACGTCATCAAGTGATTTTTAATTCGACGTTATATTTGTATTTTTATTAATGTTTTGCTAATTTAATTGATCTTTCGTTGTTTAAAATAAAAATTATGTTAATTTGTATAATTTGGCGAGTGGTTTGGCGATTTATATAACTTGGCGAAACTGGTCGACGGGATAGCTAACAACTACCTAAATAAATTGCATACAAATGAAAAAAATTGCTTGTGAGTATGAAGCAGTAAATAGGTTGTCCGAAAATACGTTGACAAACTTCTTTCTCGCCAAGCAACTTTTCTCCGAAGTATTGCTACATAAGCAATGATTGCTAGAAATGCATTTTTAATTATGATATGCGCTTTTATGTTTCACTACATTTATGCATACTATACTGTGTGTATAAAGGCTACAGTTCATATGCAGGGCTACACAAAAGAATTCGTAAGGGTTACTGAGTATGAGAGTAAATTGCTTAAAGGTGGTTTTTAAAGGAGTTATGCGATTTTACGCTGAACTGCATTTAGTTTACTAAGAAATGTTTGTAGAATATAGATAAAATGATATACAGGGTCACGCAAAGAATTGGATACATAACCGTCTATGGATGATAATATCTGGAAATGTGATTTCAGTAGTTTTAAGAGTTGTTTAAATTAAATTTTGGCTAAATAGTGGCATGTAATAACGATAGTATTGGCTATGGACGGTACCTGCTGAAATCAATTTTTAAAAATTTTTATGCGTCTTCTAAAATGTTTACTTAGTTATCTTATTTCCCCAAATAACGAAGTTTTGTTAAAACATTCAGGATGTGTTGGAAAGTGTTTCATATTCTATGCTTAACGCATGATTTTTCTTTCTTCTTTAGTCTTATTTTGCATTTATTTTATTCTTAATTTTTTAGTCTTATACTGCTTTATAGAAACTTTGGCACAGTTGTCATATACGCCAATTTGGCGAAAACATCAACAGCGTAAACAACAATATCCGGGTTACCATATCAAGCAAAATAACGACACTTTGCCGCCAGTACCCGTTGTGTATATGACATTGGCGTCAGAGAAAAATCGCGCCAATATGGGGCGTATATGACATCTGTGCCGAAACTTTAATATTTAATTTTTAAACCCTTCACTCCACACCCCTTACATATAGTACAAACTATAATTCAGATAGCGTAAAATAATAGACAGTTTGGTACTTTTCCACTGTAGGAGATTTGGCGTTTTTTTAAAAAAAAACTTGGTGTAATTTGGGCATGAGAAAGTAAGATTTGGGTTCTTTTCCGTTATACGGATACCTTTGTCGCCAAGCGTAATAGATGGCGAAAAATGAAAATCACGTGAATTGAAGCATTTGAAAAATAAAAGAAAAAACGGTACTTTTCGGTTAGCCGGGCGCCAGTGTTATATATACATATATATGTATATATAAATGTATGTATATATACATATATATTTACATATATCTATATGTGTATATATACAATATGTGTATATACATATATATTTATATTTACATATTTGTATATATATAAATATGTATATATATAGCACTTGCACCCGGCTAACCGAAAAGTACAGAAAAAACATTGTCGATACTAAAGTGAGCATTTAAAAAATATAACATTTGAAAATTCCAGACTTTTACGAACTATTTCATTAAATCACAATTATATACTTAAAATAAGTGAACAAATAACTGTTATAAAATAAAGCAATAAAATAAAACTCATATTAAACTGCTGGCATAAAATTACAAATATCTTTTCGCATTTTAAAATAATTGGCGCATTAGCATACATTTTGGCATGGTGTCCGTATAACGGAAAAATATCGAGATTTGTTGTCAAATCATATAAACAGCTATGAAACATGATTATATGAAAACAAACTTGATGAGCGTTTTTGTTTGTTTTATATGTTTATTTTATATGTATATTATTGATGTTTTTATGTACAAATCACATCTGTTTTATTTATAAAATTAGAGAAACGCCTTTTTTATATTAAATAAATCGTATAAATATCGAAAAAAATGCGTTTGTACATAAAATGAAACAGTGGATAGGTTCCTGGAAAATATGTTGCCAAATTTCCTTTTTCGCCAAGGCATCTATACTGGAAAAGTAACTAAAGCACATTAAAATCGCGCAGTTAGGAGCTCACACAGTACAGCGTCGTCTATTGGCGGTTATTTTATTAGTAGCATCGGGAGAAAGATGTAAAGATGTACTTTAAATTCTCACTCATAGATTTTGAAGAATATCTTAAAAGAGCGGAGTTTAAATTAAATTTCGGTGACCTCCTTTATGAAAGATTAATGGTTTTAAATGGGAATTTCGCCAAATTAGCCAGCTATCACCAAGTTGGCTAACATTTGGCGCTACTGTGGTAACCCTGCATTAGTTTTTTTTCAACAATTGCTCATTTCAATGAGGCGGTCCTACCGGAATCGTGAGGGACACACAGAGACTTGGATTTTATATAAATAGATAAACCATAAAGCTCAAAGCAACTAATTAAAACATTTTAAACAATAAAAAATAAGTTGCTACCGGCGAAGCGCTGCCGTTGGCGGTTTCTGACTGGTTTCTTGCGAGCCGAGCTTACGAGCTCGGTCTACTAGTCGCGCTGCAGTTATTAACAGCTGAACTATGATCCCAAATTTTTTCTAATTTTTTTAAATGACAATTAGGATAAGTAAAGCAATGATTTAGTTTGCAGTACTGGTAAAAGATATATATATATATATATATTTCAAATTCAGACTCTAGGAAAAGATAGTTTATTATACCTTGTTTTCAGCATAGTTCAGTGGCAACTGCTGAGCTAATATCTGTGTATTTTCCCACTTTAAAAAAAATTCAGTATGGTTTATGGAAGTAAATATTCTGGAGATATTCTGTATTTCATCTTAACTATAAATATGTGTCATCTTACGTACAGTAGCAAAGAAATTTTAACGGTAATCCCTCCCTCCCCACAAGAAAAAAAAATTGTTTTTTTCGTTGTCGTTTGGGTTGTTTTAGTATTGTACTAAACCAGTGGATCCAAACCCAGGCTTCCTGGGTTACACAACAATGTTACAACCTTTTTTTTAAACCTCTAATAATTTTTTTTTACATTCAATATTTTTTTTTAGTTTGCCTACTAACAACACAAAAAAATTTTTAATGAAAAATATCAATAATGTATTTGAAGCCATTTTAAAATTTTATTAAAGGCGATACTTTTGTATTAGCCACTTGCCAGGAGTAAATACAGAAGAAGTCACCGAAGATTTTTCTACTTAAAGCAGCATTTTTTATTCTGATAATTTCACTGTTTTAAGCGAGTAGTTCGGTTACATGCCTGTTAAATGTGTGCTTCATTTATATTATCTTATTGTTTCATTTAGTTATTGATGAAGTTTTAATTTCTTTATGGAATAGTAACCGAAATAAATTTTGAATTATTTATATTGTTTCAGGTGCAAATGGTTTAATCATTCGTAAGCGGGTTGCACGCGCTAGAGTTTTGAAAAATTATGCTTTAAAATCATTTAAAAACCATAAAAATGAATAAATTGATTTCCAGATTTCAAACAAATTGCATTTGAAAAAAAAAATCCCTGTGCGGCGTTGTAAAAATGTTTATTTTGTGATATTTAGAAGTTTTTAAAAAAAGATGAAGTGAGAGAGAAATTTATTGTTCAGGTGTTGCTGCCATCAATATAACGTCAGAGTTACACACAGACACGTTTTTGCTCTATAATATAGATATTCTCTTTCTTAAAAAATATTCTGGCTCCCAAAATACATACCATTGACGTGTGGCAATAAAATAACCTTTTATTATCAGAACTTTTACTAAAAATCTTTTCATTGATCGAACTATATTAAATGCATACTCATATTTACTTGAGTAGTTTTTTTTTTATTATTATTATTTTTTTTTTAAACAACTTTCAGTTATAATTTAACTACCGTAAAAGTCACGCAATCAAATTCATTTATCTGCAAGGTCGATAAACGTTTATCAGTAAACTAACCTTCAAACTGCATTCATAATTAAAATTAGAATTTCAATCGGTAAAATATCCTTAATATTGTAAAATATTCACAGGAGTAAAATTATCAAAGAAATAATTAAGTACTGATAATCATTCTTTCAGTTCCAATCTTTTTTTTCTCGAAAGTATATGAAATATTTTTCATTAAAAAAAATTAATGTTTAATAACTAGCATTTTAGGGTTATAGATAAGGTCATTAATTTCTGTTAGCAAAAAAATTGTAGAGTTTTTTAATTCAAAGACAAATAGGAGTTTGACGACAAAATCAAACGTTTAATTTTATTAATTTATCAAAATAATAAAAACGTATTTAAAAATAAAATTATAATTTATTTACGTTCTATTAATAAGGTAAAATTTTCACCAGTTTTAAAACAATTAAAGTTGCAGAACGACATAAAGAAATGAACTACTCAAAATCTCTATCAAACGCTAAATCTTCTGATTTGCATATTAAAATAGTTCGTTCGAAAACATTCTGCAAGTGCCACTTCAGAATACCTTCGCTATTATTCGATAACTGTTGTCGAAAAATGTTAAAAGAATCCAAATGAAACTATCACTTTAAGAAAATAATTGCAAATCATTCAGAAAGGCGAAAAACAAATTTTATTATACAAATAATATTCGGTAACTACCTACATTAGATATTTAGTGAATTCTTTGAGGAAAATAAAGAAAAACCTCTAGAATCTAACAGGTTCTCTTGAGCTAACATCCTTGAATATACGGAAATTAACGGAGCGAAGGACGCCTCTTGTCGACAAGAACCGTTACGTGACTTTTAATCTTTAGATCCGATCCGCTATGTTGGCTTGAATGTGGGATGACCTTTTCTGACGATATCCAAGGAAAGCCAATTAAGGCAGCGGATGACACTGCCGTTGCCATTCAAACACAATAAAATGATTTCGTTTGATACACTAAAACGTCACTGCATCGAACGTCCTTCAATTGTTGGAAGTATTGCGATATAAACGAAACTTTTTTGCTTCTTTGAAATACTTGTAATAGTTTGTATTTTTGTAAAATAGCTAAAGTCTAAATAAAAGCAAATGTTATTAGTTTGATGAGAATAGAACAAAACAAGATTTTCTCTTGGGGACAGTTAAACTTTTCTTTGCGAGGTTTTCGTTGTTTATTAAAAAATAATATTGAAAGTATAGTCCAAAGAATGTCAGTTACTTCAAAGAGTGATGCTGTTGTTGTTGTGTCCCAAGTCCAGAAAAAAATCGTTTACAGCACTAAAACGTTACCCCATCAAGAGATCTATAATACACAAATATTTTTATTTGGTTATTTATTCGGTAATTTATTCTTGCAAGTTGCAAATGCTTTTAATAGTTAATACAGTAGACTCGCGATTTAACGATCTTCACGGGACCTCGTTAAATCGGACGTTAAATCGAATGGTCGTTAAATCAAAAGCTGGTGATATGTAGATATTTTTTAATGCAGTTCAATGATATCTAACATTCTAATATAATAAAAACTATCGATTTATACAAATTTAAAAATATATATATTTGCTGTACTTTGTCTTAATCTTTAGAATTAAAAAATTCCTAAAAGTTATGGAAGAATTTTATAAGACTTAATTTAAACACTTTACAAAATTTAAAAATGATTTACAATAGTTAATTAGCATTTTTTGAAAAATGATGTTATACATTTTTGCTTCAAAGGGCGGCTGGAAACTTTCAGAATGGGGTCACTGATCATCTGTAATTAATCGTGAGAATTTTCTTCCCTTCCAAATATTTTTCGTGGAGTGTTAATGGCATCCTTCGCTTCTTTTGATTTAGGTTGTAGAACATCGTGAATTTCCTCGTCGGAAGAATTATTTGGAACGTCCTGTTCAGGATTAAGTCATCTTCCGAACATTATCCCCCAATTTCTAACTTATCGTCAACGGCTCCAAATTCCTCAAATGTTACGATTTTCGGCAAAACAACAATGTTTTCGCAATTCTTGTTAAAAATATAATCTCGAAATATAAAATAAATATCTCGTGTAAATATAGTTTTTAATTTAAACTGTTTGGAAATATTATTATTTGGCCATTTTAAATAGGGCGTAATTTCCCCCATTTTACTGCTTTTAACGCAATATTAGAAGAATTATTATTTTACAGTTATCTTTCTTTTTTAATATTCACGTGTAAATACAATATTTTGGCGTGATTTTCAATATTTTCCTGCTTTTAACAAGTAATCATTCAATTCTAATTTTAAAGTTTTTATCCTGTTATTAATAGTCACGTGCAAATAGTTTTTTAACTGAAAGGAAATACTATGTGCGCTGATTTTCAATTGGCGACAATTAAAAATAATATCCTTTTCTAAAATATGAAAAAAAACTCAAAATATAAGTAAAATTAAAAAAAATAATGGATTATGCACACCGCAAGATTGTAAAGTATATCCTCAGAAAAAATGGTTAAATTCCTATCTATTGTTTTTGCTGCTATAAAACTTTTTTAATGGAGCGATTTTGATTGACTTTAAGAGTTAATAGCAATTAAAATAATTCTTCGATTTAAAAACTGCCTGCTTCAGCATGTTTATCAAACTTTTCTCTATAAAACTACCGATTTCATATTTTTGTATGCAGTAGTTTTCTTAATATTAGCGGAGATAGACCTGCGGTCACAAAAAAAATTCATTTGTGGAGGCGGCGGCAGCGGTGACAGCATTAGTTACTTTTTTTTTAAGTAGAAAGATTCAGTTTTATGTTTTATATTCCGTTATATTTAAAAAAAATAATTTTTAACAAAAGATAGTGATTTACCATCATTATTACTTAAACAATATTTAATGATGGATTTGAATCTCACAATAATGTTCATTGATTTAACTTTGAAATAAGTCAAAATTTTGAAGGCATAAACATTGAGCGAGATCTCTGTGCTTCAGGCAGTATATTTTTACAAAGACATTGTAACGAATAATCCCAGTTTGTTAACTATACGATATTACTATACTGGAATCAGTACCAGTGATGACAGAAACACATTTTCGATTCAGATGTCGAAAAATTATGATTATTTCCATGCTCTTTAACAACAATGCACTCCAAATTTCAACGAAAACAAATATTGCATTTTCAATCTCAAACTAACAGCAGTGAAAAAATTAAAAATTTGAATTTACAAAGATTGATCTAGATATTTGGGGGGGGGGGGAACTGAAATAACATTAGAAAACCGTTTATTATACAAAAAAATCTGCTTTAATTTTTAAAATATGTTCAATTTCTGTTGTTTTTTTTGTTTTTTTTATCAGCAATTAAAAACCGAAATTGTGATTAAGAAGCAGAAATTTTTTGTAAAATGAACAGATTTTTACTTCATTTCAGACAGTAAGAACTGTCCCATTGACAGTTTTATCTGTAAATTTAAAAATATTTTTTATAATTATTTATTCTTTGTTACAGTGCGCACTGAAAAAAAAAATCCAAAATGTGAGTTTCTAAACATTTACCTAAACATATATTTTTACAGGAAAGTACGCTAATTTGAAACGGAAATTTGTAGTTTACTAACTGGTGTGATAAATATATTACTACTGAAATTAATGTGAGTGATAATGACATATTTCCCACACTGATGTCGATAATTATATCTAATGCCATGCTCTTTTACAACACTTCCCTCTCAAGTCGCGTGTTCTCCGTCACATATTCTATAAACATAATTTGCTAGAAAAAAACAAGGGATTATTTATGGAAGGATGCCTTGCGTTCCGGTTTCTCAAATAATTATCGTTTTAAGGCGAAGCTAATCATTATATTTTTTAAATTTTGCTTTTTAAAAAAGTAAAGGGAATTATGATTGCGCGTTTTTAAGGTAGGAAAACGTTATAATTTTCTATTTCGCTTAAATTTCATTTATTCTTTTAGAAAGTCTCACATAGTATTCAATGTAGCGTATAGCGTGCTGACTTGAAAATACACTGTAAAAAAAAAAAAATAATAATAAAAAATAAAATAAATAAAAGTATAAAATTACTAAGAATTTTCTAGGAAACTAGGATACCTAGAACTTTTTACGTAACGGCAACAAAAAAAATTCATGTAACAGATACACTTTTGTACTGTGAATCAAAAAATCTGTAAAATTACTAAGAATTTTATACTTTTCTGTTATATCTTCTTATTAAATTTCTATTATATATTTATCTATACTTTTCTCTTTCGCTTAAATTTCATTCATTCATTTAGAAATAAATGCCGCATAGTATTGAATGTAACATAGCGTGCTGACTACAAATATGACAATCTCGAAGCTCGAAGTCAATGGGTTTAATTGCACGTTGCAAAAGCGAGGAGATTATGTAAGTCCTTGTGAGTTTTTCCTTAAAAAAAAAATAATATTTGAGGTTAGTTTTAGGTAAAATCCTCGGAACATAGAGTACCTTACAGCCTAAGAAAAATTTAACCAATATTTTTTACATTAGCGCCATATCTTTTCGTAAATCTCTCTTCTAAAAAAAAGTAAATACCGCTATCACCGCCGCCGCCGGTTTTGAATTTTTTGTGACCGGAGGTCTTTCTTCGTTAATATTAAGAAAAATAATGCATACAAAAATATGAAAATCGGTGGAATTATACACAAATGTTTGATAAACACGCTGATGCAGACAGTTTTCAAATCGAAAAATTATTTTAAGAGATATTTAATGCTAAAGTTGGACAAAATCGTTCCACTAAAAAGGTTTTATAGCAGTAAAAACATGGCAGTGTAATCCTTTTTAGATCATTTTATGCGTTAGAATTTGCCGGAGTGCAGATTGCATTAATTTTTTTATTTCGACTCATTTTTTGAGGTTTTATTTCTATTTTAAATTCAAATTTTCAGCATTTCTAGAGTTTTTTTTTACATTATTTTAGAAAATGGTATTAATTTATACTGTTGCCAAATGTATAAACAACGCAAACAATAATGTTTGCTTCAAATTAAAAATTTATTTACACGTGACTATTATAAACAGAAAAAATCATTTGGAATTAGAATTAAATAATTATGTACAAAAAGCAAGAACTTATTAAAAATTACGTCATAAAAAGTATACACGTGAATTTTAAAAGAGAAAGCATATTGTAAAATAATAAATTCATTAACATGCGTTAGAAGTCTTAAGTAGGAGAAATTACGTCATATTTACGTCACATTATAGTTATTACATAAAATGAACACAAAATAATATTGCAAAACAGTTTAAATTTAGAAATTGCGCTAGACATTTATTTGATATTTTGAGAGGATCTTTTCACCTATTTTTGTTAGGAAAGCGCAAATAATATTTCATTTCTAACAAAAGTATTTTCACGTGAATATTTAAAAGAGAAAGAATAGCTTGGTAAAAATTACGTCAGATTAAAAACGATTAATTTAAAATGTCTAATTTAAAAGAACTTTCTTTTCGCTTTGTTAAAAAATACCAGGAGACAAAGACTCTGTTTACTTAATTCCTTTTATATTAGCTTATTTTGAAATGTTGTTACACGTGTCTACGTCATCAAGTTATTTTTATTTGTATTTTTATTAATGTTGTACTAATTTATTTGTTCTTTCGTTATTTAAAATAAAAATTATGTCAATTTGTATAATTTGGCGAGTGGTTTGGCGATTTATATAATTTGGTGAAATTGGTCGATGGGATAATCAAGTAGTACCGCAGCGGATTTGGCGTTAAAATTCCCCAATCAAAGAGAAATGAATAGAAATTCGTTTATAGGGAGATCGCCACTGTTTTTTAAATTATAATTCAATCTTTCGAAATCTTTTTAAAGCCGATTAAATTAGCGTGCATTTAGAGTCTGCGGTGTCTGGCCGGGGGTTGGCGAGCGTAGCTCGTAGGGGCCGAGCCCCCTAGTATAGAAAAAAAAAATTAGTTGGACGTGCCAATCCCAAAACTTTCTTCTTTCTCATACATACATGTCACACTGGAAAAAAAAAAAAAAAAAAAAAAAAAAAAAAAAAAAAAACGGACTAAATTACGGAAATACTACTGGCAATCTAGACGCCAGTACTATTTCCGTATTTTAACAGAACTTTTTCCCGGTAAATTACAGAAAAATTTCAGTTAAATTCTAAAAAAACGGAAATTTTTCTGCAATTTACCGGGAAAAATTTCCGTTAAAATACAGAAATAGTACTGGCGTCTAGATTGCCAGTAGTATTTTCGTATTTTAGTCCTTTTTTTTTTTTTTTACAGGGTAGTATTTACAAAAGTTGTTACACATGTTAACTCTTCTGTGTTCTGTGTTATTACTTCAGTACTACACTTTGATTTTCATTTTAAGTTTCTGCTTTATTTTACTAATCGTAATAAAAACGAGTTAATCTCAATCATAATATTTAATAAAATCAATATTTTTCGTTATTCTGTTGTACATCAGCTGCATGAGAGTCTCCGGATTAGCTGCATGCGAATCGCTCATCGGCGAAACCTTTCCGAAAATCAGTTGCATAAAACGAAATATTTTATTTTTATTAATTCTTCTTTAAATCTTGGAAATATATAGGATTTTGAAGTTTATAAAGATAATGAATGCTTTTTAGAATCATGGGTAACACTCGTAAGATGTTATTGTATATTTTTGTTGGTAGTTTTTGGATATATTCGCAGATTAAGAAGCACTTGTCTTTTATTTTATTGCGGATGCAATAAACCGCCTAAGTCAAAACTATTTCAAAGTGCTCAATATCATTACAATCGAGATCAACGTAAAATTTAAAAGGTGTCAAATGTTTCAAGACAGAACAGAGAAAATAAGTATAAATAGTTATTAATTTCAGATAATAGGTCTAAACATTAACATGATGTGCTTTTGGCGTTTATGTATTATGCTTTTATAGGTTTTGCTGTGTGTGTATTTCGTTTTATAAATATTTTCATAAAAATTCTGTTTGTACTGTATTCATATGAGCTCAACATACATCTAAGACAACATATTTTGATTTTCCATGAAAATAAATAAATTATTAAAAATTTATTCGTCTGATAAAAAAAAAAATACATAAAATTTTATAATATCTTATAAAAATAATATTTTATGAAATAATATGAAAAAATAAGTCTCAAATTTAACATTTATCTGTCTTCTGATCCTGACATCTTATCTGTACAACCATTATATTTTTCAATTTTTGTTTATTTTTTGTGTATTACATATCAACTTAAAAAAAACTTAAGCTTAATAAATAAATAAAATAAAATAAATTAAAAGTAAATAAAATTAAGTACAATTCCCTGAATTTAATTTTCCTCAAACACCAAAGTATATCGATCAATCAAACTAACTAGACTAGAGTGACTTTTCATAATAGAATCACAAACGTAATTTCCTTATATGAATCATAGTTACAATTATTAAGAGGTTTTCTTTGATAGATTCGGTACTTTACTTTATTATGTTATTTTTTACTTTATTTGCTCTCTGTTAAAATCTTGACTTTAAAACACCATATTTTTCTTTGTTTCAGTATTTTTTAAGACATGCTTCATTTACCACTTACCATCGCCCCCTCCATCCCAAATAAAAGAAAATATCCTAATTAATAACTTCACATAGCATTATTTGCTTTTGGACTCATAAAAGATATCTTAACAGCGATCTATGATACATAAATCTCAATATATAAAAAAAACTAATGTAGCTTTTCAAAAAACTATTTTTTCGCACTTCAGTATCTATAAAAGGTTATAAATTAATAACCTAAGTGCATATAAATATTAATCAGTTTCATTCCCACTATATTTCCGCCACCTACAGCATTATCTTAAATCATTAATAATACTGTGTGTGAAGGTTTACATTTTTTTTATTGTTTTGTTCCTTTATTAATATATGAATGTTATTTTTTCGCTTGCCTTTAAAACAGTTTCAGGGAGTAATTAAAAACATATATTTATTTTTTATAATTACCACAGAAGGATAATTTTATGCTTCATAAAAAAAAAAAAAAAATTAGAAAGACTGTTTTTCAAAAAGAAAAAAAAATCAAAGTTTGTAAAAGACTCTGTAAATGTTCTCGTTTTCGTTAAAAAGTAAATAATTACTTATGAAGTTACTTAAAAAAAAAAGTATTTATTACAAAAGCATCTCTTCAAGCACCTTTATTTCTAATAAGAAAGTTAGGAAAAAGGATATTTCGTAGTAATAAAAGCTTTTTTTTATGTGATTATCCTCATTTTTTTTTACAAATATGATTGTATCGATTATCTGTTATCGTACATTTTCGAAAACAGTTAATACATTTACGAATTAATACATCACCAAAGCAAAAAGAGGGATAAATTTCTAAAACTTGCATTATATTTTATTCAATCCATTTATTTTACAAAAATAATAATATATTTTAAGACTAAAACACTAAAACGTAATTTGTATGTAATATACTAGGGGGCTGGGGGCTCTGCCCCCTACGAACTACGCTCGCCAACCACAATTCGGACACCGCAGATTCTAAAAGCACGATAATTTGAGCAATTTTAAAAAGGTTACATAAGATTGAATTATACTTTTAAAAACATTGGCAATTTCCCTTTAAACGGACGGATTTTCATTCATTTTCCTTTGTTTGGTAAGTTTTAAGGCCGAATCAGTTGCTGGTAAAACATCAGATGGTGTTTTCGTGTTTGATTCAATAAGATCAGTTAAACATTTGAAAATAAGCTAATATAAAATTAATCAAGTAAACAGAGTCTTTGTCTCCCGGTATTTTTTCACAACTCTATAAAGAAATTGGTTTAAATAAGACTATTGTTTTAAATCTGACCTATAATTTTCACCAAAGTTTTCTTTCTCTTTTTAACATTCACATGAAAATACTTTAGCTTTTAGAAAGGAAATATTATTATTTGCGCTATCTTAGAATTGGAAACATTAGTTTAAAAAATCATCTTGAAATATGAAATAAATGTCTCGTAAATATAATTTTTAATTTAAACTGTTTGGCCGTATCATTATTTGGCCATTTTAAATATGACGTAGTTTCCCCCATTTACTGCTTTTAACCCATATGACTGATTTTATTATTTTACATTTTTCTTTCTCTTTTAATAGTCATGTGCAAATACAATTTTTATGACATAATTTTCAATATTTTCCTGCTTTTAACAAGTAATCATTCAATTCGAATTTTAAAGTTTTTTCTGTTTTTAATAGTCACGTGTAAATAAATTTTTAATCATAAGGAAAATTCTTTGCGCTGTTTTTACAATTGATAACAATTTAAAATAATAAAATTTCCTAAAATATCAAAAAAAATTTCTCTTAAAATGATGAACATTTGATAAAAATAAATAAGAATTTATTTAATAGCACTATTATTTATATTTAATGAATTATTTTTCAATTTTTCCTGAAAAACATAATTTAATCACAATATTGTCTTCACTTCCGATTGAAATAGAAGGTAATTTCAATTTCAATTTGCAAATGGCGAAAAAAAAAAAAAAAAAAAAAGAAATCGAATAATCCCTATATTTTTCCCTTTTTCCACAAAAACTGAGTAATTTAGTTGCCATCATTACAAAACTCGTTAAAATTATAAAAAAATATTAATATATCGAAAACTAATTCAAATTTAAGAATTCTAATGCCATTTTTGACATATGGGGATCAATATGGATAATTGCTGCTAATTTCACCGCAAAAATTTCGTATTTTAGGAGGGATATCTGTGAAATTAAATTAGTCGTTTAATCAGTCGTTTCATAAAATCGTTTCATAAATTCGCTTCATTAGGATTTTATATATATAGGGTAGATATATAAAATCGTTTCATAAATTCTTTTCATTAGGATTTTATATATATATAGGGTAGATTACGATAATCGCTTTTAAAAAAGCAAAACTTATCAATCTTAAATTCATTGTTTATAATACTAATTTATAACTCTTTACAATTCTTAAATTCACGTTTTAAAAGCTTCATTTTAAGAAATACAGAAAATTAAAGGTTTTTTTATAGGAAAGTTCAATATTTGATTTATTTGATAGGAAAAACATACCAAAAAATAATTTTTAAAAAGTCCCCTCAACTTAAATCATTTTCTTAATGAATAAATTGAATTATTTTTACAATGAAAATGGGCACATGATAGTATCGCTTGCAGATATTTTCATTTTCTTGTACAAGTTAGTTTAGTAATATAAATTTCATTAAAACTATTGAAAAAAAAATTATAAAAATTAAAACTAAAAGTCTTGTTAAAAATGATTCTTAAGTTTTAAAATCTTTAAATTAAAAGGCATTGCACATATCGCAGTTTCAGAACCAAACTTTACGACTTTTTTTTTTTCTGCAAGCTTTTTGGCTAATCGATGCATATTATACAGTGACATCTCCATAATTCCATCTCCATAACCGAAGAACATGAGATGATATCGATTTCGACAGATTTTATCATTCTCCCAGTGTGAGCTATGACTGTAAACTTTTTGTATTAAATTTCGTTTAAAAAACGTTTTATAAACATTGCGTACTACGATCTTGGGGATATCAAATATCGAGTTACTTGTGTAGCTCAGTTAACTCCGTGTCACTATCCGATTTCATTATATTTCTGTTTTTTGTTTTTTCCTTCAATCATTTTATTGTACAGATATAAAAAGCACGAAAAAAAATTATGTATGTATTTAAAGAATTCGTACCTTAAAAATGATCCTAAAAAATGAAATTTTCGATATTAATTGCTAAAAAGGTATTCGCATGCAACACGTTTAGCTTAAAGGTTAGTCCTTTCAAGGGCGGTGGTCACACGGCGTGACCACCCAATTTTAATTCCAAACTGACAAACGGCACCAAAAATATCTTTCAAAAAATCTTGCTTTTATAATGAAAGTTTAGAAAACTATTTTTTATCTTCTAAGAAATTCATTTGAATACTCTTTTCAGAGAATCATTTCATCATTTTACGAACAGAGTTTTTCTGCGCATGAAAGGATTAAATATTTCTTGATGTCAACAATTTTACATTTGCATTTTTCTGCTTTATTATCGACTTTAACTGATTAAAAATCAGGTAAAATCTTTAATCATTTTCCAAATGGTGTGCAAATGAATTTTATGCGATAATTAGCAATTTTAGTTCCTTGTGAACACTTTAAGCATCCTTGGCCTCAATTTTATTTTTTCTTGATTATTGGTAGAATAATGAAAAGATGAACGCGTAAATACGCGGATTTCGGTATCAGATGATTTAAATGTTATTAATTTACTGGCATTCAACATGATTTAAAATCTACATAAAACAATGATTTAAAACGTGTATGTTTCCTGTAACAGGCACATTGATTTAAGGACAAATTATTTTCATTCGTATAATGTAACTTTGATCATGTTTTTATTTGCCTTTTAAATATTTCATTGTTCTTCATAGCATGTTTGATTCAATTTCGCTTTCAGCACTTCCCCTTGCTTTATTTAATTCAATGTTATTTTTAAATGCGGATCCTTGGCCTAGTGGTAAAACTCTACTTATTTATAATACTTTTAATAAATTTAATAATTTTTTTACCTTTACATCCTTATTTTTTTCGTCTAATTTTATTTTGTACAAACATATGGTTATCTTAGCTAATAATAAAATTTGAAAATTTGGTTCGCAAGGAAAAATTTCGTAATTTAATAATATTTGCTCTAGATCAAGTAATAAAAAGACATTATTAGATAAAAAATGTTTTACTATTTAAACATTTCAAAACCAAAAATTAGTAAGAAATTATCAGAGTATGAATTTCTTCTTTAAAGAATGTGTTGCTATTTAGAATTTTATTACGGATATAATAATATTATCATACCCAGGTTTAAATTTATGAAATATAAAACAGAAATCGATATTATCTGAAATTAATAAATTTATACCTTATTTGCTAATAAGAGTTTCTGTTACAAAAATTATTTTCCATCTACTACTAATAAAAAATATTAATGAAATAATTGTAATTCAAATTTCATAACAACTATAAACTGATAATGATGAAATATAACATCGAAAATAAAAAAATTTACAATTACTTCATTTTCACTAAACATATTATCATGCAATTTCAGCTCAAGTAATTGATAATTCTAACTAGTTGAAAATATACCATTAAAGATAATTTTTTAACCCTTTGTATTACCATGTTGCAGATCTGCAACATACTCAAAAGTCAAGGTTACTCAAACAGAAGCTTTAAAAACGCGATTTTTTTTTTTTAATTATTGCTCCTATTTCCCAACACAACAGTTAATGTAATTGATATTAGAATTCTCAGTAGACAGCGATACAGAGTTAATTTTTCATGCCAAAATTGTTGTTTTTCTTTTTATCATTTGAGCAGTTTCACGTCGATATTGCTAAAATTAACTTCGTAAATTTTCTCAAATTAAAAAACTGGAGACGTCCGAAAATAGAGTTTTTGAAAGTTAATTTTGCATACTTTTTAATTTTATACTACAAAATGCACAATTTTTATGAGAAGTAAGTAATTATTTGTTTATTGTAGGTGGGTTAAAAATACCTTTTAGTCAATACTTTTTTCGGATTTTTATATATATATATATATATATATTACATGATTAAAAGGAAGTATACTTACATCTGAGTAAATATTTTTCAAATCGGAGTTGTTGAGTTACAAATGGTTAATAACACTTAACATACCATCTTTTATTGTGTGTATAGAAAACGCTAATAGATTTTGTGCATTTATTATATATTTTCTCAGATTGCTCCCCTGCTAAGCCAAAAGGCATTTATTGGTGCTTTCGTATAATCCGCGTGACAGCAGTCAATCGGGAAACTTTTCACTATTCATAGAAACCTTTGTGATTGTGATTATTTTAGTGTTTAAGGCCGTACTTCGATTACACAGTTCTTAAATTTGTATTTTAGTCATTTATTTATTTGCAAAGTTTTAATTTCCTTTGGCAATTTAGTCATGAAACATTACGCGGAAACTTGGGTTGCACGGATATTTAATAAAAAATATGCTTGAAAATAAATTTAAAATCTATAAAAAAAAAAATCCGTAAATTGAGGTAGTGTTTTCAAGCAAATTGCATTTGAAAGTACATTTTTTTATCTATTTGTCGATGTAAAAGTTAATAATGTACAATGTTTATAAGTTACAAAAATTGTCATAAAAGCAAACATTATTGGCGAGGTCGTTGCTACCGTCAATACGACCTCAGCGTTATTCTTGGATATTTTATTTTATTTTTATTTTTATTTACTTAATAATAAAGAGGCTAAATAAGAGCTTAAAAATTTTAGTATTCAGTAAATTAATTTTCTTCTTAAAATATTTAATGAATACTTGGTGCATAATACTTCTTTCTAATACTTTTTGTTGAAATAACGTAGAAATTGTAGTTTTATTATTTTATTATTTTTTTTTATTTACCACTCCCTTAAACAAAATTCCAAATCGTCTACCCACCCCATAGTTTGAAACAAAGTAACGCAAAGAATAGCATAGTTTTACTGTCCACATTCTTATTTTTCTGCTTTAAAATATTTTTCCATGTATTCAAATATACACTCTCAGCTAGTTATATTACCTTTTCTTTAACTCATACACACATTCGTTCTTATTCTAAACGATTCAGGTAACAGAAAATATAGAGTTAGCTTTGATGGCCGAGTTTGAAAAAATCTCCAATTTCCAGGCTGAAATAGGACTACGCCTAGAGGAAGCAACTTCCAATATAGATAAGTTCAAACAACGTCAGAAAGGTTTATTCCTTCAAGTTTTCTATATTTATCTTTTGGATTAATGCTCTAAGTTTGACCTTTATTCGTTAAAATTTTATTGAGTCTAAATCTAGCGAATTAAATAATTTCTATTAATATCTTTAAAATTAGTGGAAATGAGTTGTTTGTTGTCGATAAATTCAACTTCTACTAGATTCAATTAGATTCAACTTCTATTTATAGCTAGTGTTTGGTAAAACTTTTAAATGATTTTGTTGCTTATAAATATACTTTTTTATTTGAATTTTGAAAAGAGGGTAAAATGTGATGTATCGGAATAAGTGGGTTGAAGAAGTTAAATTAAGCATATTGAAAATCACTTGATTTTATACTTGTAGATTATATAATACTATTTATTGTGTAAATCGTGTTTTTGTTTACAAATAATTAGATGTTTAGATTATCAAAGTGTTTGACTATTTACTTTTATCTGATTACTAGTATTATTTGTAAAGATGCAATTTTTTATTATTATTTAGATCGAAACTTGATACCTATATAAGTTTAAATATTGAAAATAATTGCCAAAAATTCGATACAATGTAAAATAAGCCATGACACGTTGTTTTATTAATATTATTATTAAAGATGACAAAAATCAAGTGTCTGTGCAATTTCATGCATAATTTTCATATAAATTATAAAAAGCTATGCAAATATATTAAAGTGTACTAATCTCACAAAAATAACGGAAATATTCGTAGAATCATATAATAAATAAAACGCCTTCTTTCAGAATATATTGATCAAAAGTGGAGAAAAAAAAGAAATAATAAAAAAATGGCGTGAGCAGTGATTTAAGCAAGACTTGAATTTTGCCAAAGCCAAGCCTTGCCAAGCGTGACTTTAGCAAAATTCAAGCCTGGTACAAAGAATAGACATAGTTTTTTCATATATACCATGCTAAATTTACATTAAAATTTCGTCTAATAATGCATTAGACTTGAAATTTATTTCATTTATCTTGAATGAATATTTCGCAAATTTGAAGCATCGTTATTGATATGCAATTTGGAAAATAATGCAATTCAGATGAGAAAATGATCACATTGTTCAAAATGTTTGAAAAGGAAAATATTATTTACTAAACTTTGCATGTTTGAGAATTATTAAATAATTATTTTGCAGAAAACATTATATTGAAAAAATTATAATAGAGAGAAAAAACAACTTAAAATGATTTTAAAGTCGTGTTAAATTATGGTATTGACGAATATTAATCAAAGAGAACATACAAAGTTTTTGGAACTATAGAAAAATACCAGTGGTCATAACCATAACATCGCTCAAAGTTACAAGAACGTTGAAAATATAGATATTTTGGTTTAATTTCATTTTTAAAACGTTTTATAAACATTGACGTCACTAGGGAAGAAAATCAGATCAGTCACTTCAAATCAAGCAGAAATAAAAGCCGAAAAAAAAGTACGGAAAATCATGCATCAGACATAGATTATGAAACACTTTCCATCGCTAACAGAATATTACTAAAAAATTTCAATTTTCAGTAATATTCTGCAATGAAGTAAGATAACGTTTCCGTAATGTTTTAAAGAGTAACAAAGAACTAGGAAGTATTTATCTGTATCAAATTTCATGTAATATATTTGAATAGTAATAAAGATTAAAAAAGATTAAAAAACTCATACTGATTTTTTTTTAATAACAATATAGAGGAATTGCATCCATAAGAATTTATTAAGTGTAGCAGCAGGGCGGCATGATTTGAATAACGTAATAAGTATTCAGATACAAGCATGTGCCTTGTCAGTAATATCTTTTTTTTTTAGTTTTCATAGCTTCCTTAAATTTTATATTACTCTAAGAAATGTCGAAAAATGAGGACTGCGATATTTTTAAATGTCTTTCAAAACTATTAACTTATTCTTCCTTCAAGCGCCTAATTAATATTTAATTCTAATGCACCTTCACATGCACTTTCCGAGTAAAATATGGACCTTATTTAAATTTACTCAAGTTGATTGTGCACCTACTGATGGCATGAATTGTTTATTTAAAAAATATGTATGCACCATATTTTTATGTTATATTTTGTTTTAGAAACTGGAGAAGTATATTTCAAAAAAATATATATATACAATTTAAAAACGCATGAAAGAATTTGAAAAAAAGTAAACTTTAAACCGTGTTTTTTCGTCACGTAATCTTTGAATTCAAGGGCTGATTTAACACAAAATTCATATTCATGTTATTTCTTTGCAGTGCATAAGATAAATAAATATGTAAAGTAATCATAAACAAATTCTGATACAAATACTTTTCATAGCTATTACTTTATAAATCATTAAACATACATTAAAAAATCTGCAGGACGCTTAAATAGTTGAACAGTATTAAATGACTATTTTGACAGAGATTAATCAGCATGCACATGCAGAGGTACATTTTTGTCAAGAAACATATTCAATCACTCAGTTTCACCTAGTGATTTCTTTACCAATCAGTTTGATTGAGTTAAAATAATAAAGTAATCAATCAGTCTTAACCTTTAACAGGCTGAATTGAAATCCAGTCATATTTAAAACATTTTTAGCATATTTTCTTTTATGCTTTGGTATAAAGATATTAAGATATTATTTATTTAAATTTGGGGGGGGGGGGGTATACAATTTTTATGATGTTCTCAATTGGGAACATTGGCCAAATCTGACTTTCAAAAATGGAACATAGTGGTGAGTAGAATAAAATAAAGTAGTAAGAATTAATGAATGATTTACTTTTAAATTTGAGAACTGGAAGGAATTAAGTTTAAAAAGTTATAAATTCCAATCAAAATATTTTATGTGAATAAAAGAAATATTGTCAGTTTTATGTTTGTCTGTACATTTCCCCCTTTTTGATTGAAAAATGGCTTCTAAAAATCAACCCATCATTCATTTATATCTGGTGATTTTTTTCAAGTCGTATTCTCTGTAAAAAAAAAATAAAGACAGATGTTTCTTAATCTAGGAAAATATAAGATAACAGCGAACGAAAATATACAATAACCGCTTCCGAGTTCCCCTCGAAACCGAAAAGCATTCTTTATCTTTATAAACATCGGGAACAAACATATTTTCCAGATTGAAAGAAGCATTTATGAGAGCAAAGTTTCTGTTATTGCCAATGATTTTAGGAAACGTTTTCGTGTAGTTTTTATAGTGTTTTAATCAGCTTTCTGAACCCGAAATATAGATTTTTTGGATGCTAAAATTCTCATACAAACGTTTTCATGTTCAACAAACATGTTTTATAGACAAACATAATAAACTAACAGCCTCTTTTAAGGGCGTTTGTCACACGGCGTGACCACCTAATTTTAATTTCAAATTGACAAACGCACCAAGAATATTTAAATAAAATTTTGCTTTTATAATGAAAGTTTAGAAATGCAAGTTTCTATTTTCTAAAAAGTACGTTTATAAATTCTGGTGTCACTTAACCATTTCTTTAATTTACGAACAGAATTTTTCTGCGTTTAAAAGGGATAACATTCATTATATACGCAATATTATTTCATCACTATTGGGTACATAAATTCAATTATGCAGCTGAAAATGTTGAATTGAGAATTTATAGCTTACTAAAGACCGATATTTCCGTTTCAGAAAACTAACCAATACACTATAGGAATTCCTCGAACACATATCCGAAAGTCGGTGAAAGCGAAAGAAGCTGTTTTATAAATGATACTTTAAATCTTGAAAATATATTTCTTTATGAGGTTTCAAATGATAAAAAACGCTTTTCGGAATCATAAGTAAGTCGGAAGAGGTTGTTATGTATTTTTGTATCTTTATTATATTATATATTCATAGGTTAATAAACATTTGTCCTCGGTTAGGGTAGGAAATCAAAAACATATCTGAAGCGTTTTGTTGGTTGAATCCGCATTTTATTCGTTTTCTGATTGGTCTCTACAGTAATCTATATTTTCCCTTTACTTTCAACAGAGATGGATACTTCTGTTGCCACTATGACAAAAAAGTAATAAAAACTACAAAAAAAATTAATAACTCAGAAACAAATTGAGATACAGCTTTCAAACAAATTGCATTTAAAAGTACATTTTTTTTCTCTATACGACGGTGTAAAAAGTAATATTGAGGGATGTTTAGAAATTTAAGAATGAAATTTGATTTAAAATTGGTCCAGGAATATTAATGTTTAATCCATGGCGTATGTAATGAATGACCAGCTCCGTTAGAAGTTTAAAAATTTACAGTACCGAAAAATGTAATCCATGGCGTACGTAATGTATGATCAACTCCGTGCGATTTTTTATGTCTTAAATTTTAGTCTTTGAAAAAATCATTTTCCAAATGGTCGTTGTAATTTGTTAAATTGCATTTTTTTTTTTCAGTGTTGATGAAAATCAAATTTTAAATAAATTTTCAATTCGATGTCTCCTACTCGAAACGTTGTCTTGTAAAAGGTTAGCAAAAAACTAGAAAGTATTTATTTATTGCATGAAATTTCATCCACCCGAAAGATTTTTCCTGTAATATCTTTTGACTAATAAAAAACAAAAGAACTTTCATTAATGTTTTTTTCCTTTTTAACATTTTCCAACATAGTTGAAAAGTGTTATAAGTTCGGCATGTCTGTCCGTAACTCGCGTAAATGTAGTCAGATTTCCATGAAATTGATATATGTTATTGGGGTTTACAATGACATGTTCGGTATTGAAAATCAAGTGTGTAGCACTTACGGTTCACTTACAGAGACACTCAAAAGAATTCTGTTACATTACGATCTACGAGGAAAATTCGTTTGCGGTGTATATTTTAATGGTATTACACTATTTTAAACACATTGAAATTGATATATGTCAATGAAGTGTGCTACAAGGTTCCTACTATAGAACGTGGGGAGCATAGAATTGATCGTTCATTTACAAGGACACATAAAAACATTTGGCTAGAGAAGGAAATGAACAGTAATTGAACTATTGAAGCCTACGAACAATAATCGCTAGAAGTGCGTTTTCTGTTGTAGTATGCGTTTTTAAATTTAATTATTTTTCGAATATTACTTGGTGTATATAAATTCTGTAGATCCTATAGAGGGCTGCACGAAACTTTATTTTTGACAACATCCGTTTATTGGCGAAAATTACTAACTAGAAATTTTCAACTGAACTATGCACTTAACTGAACTAACTTTTAGCATACTATGTAGTATACATACATATCTATAGATCCTTTACAGGGACGCAGAAAAAAAATCGTATATTTTCATGACTCTTCATGGTAATGACAGAAATTGTATTTTCAAATGCATTATGTGCTTTCCAAATTGTTCATTTAGACATCATCTTACACCTTAGTAAAACTGTGAAGTTTTGCTATAGTATTATGAATGTGTTGTAAAGTGTTTCATAATCTATGCCGTACGCATGATTTTTCGTTGTTGTTTTAACAATATGCGAATCGCATTTCAAACATCTGGGGGAAATTTATTACACAGGGTAGAAGGCGAAATGATTCGATTAACATCAGCAACGTTGAGCTCCAAGCATGTGCCTTGTCGGTGATAATATCTTGCTTGGAATTTCCATGTAGTCAGTGGTTGAATATTGCTCTAAGAAATGTCGTTTTTCACCGTCTGATGCTTTTCTTAAACCCTGTTTTTGCTCATAGGCTCTGCACGAAATGCTTAACTCGTTTATAGCTAGACATACAATGGTAAAATTTTTACATTTAACATTTTAGTACTAACATAACGTACAACATTTTCGTACGACGTAAAATATTAATAAATACCTTGAATGGATATGCAGAATTGGATACCCAAGCGAAAGAATGTTCCCAAAAAGCATCCATAAAATTAAATATATATGTGAAAGAAATTTTCAATTAAATTTAAAAAATCAGAAAAACCCGAACTACTTATTTCTCATCAATGTGAAACTATTTTTTATATTACCTATTTTTTTATTTACTTGTATTGATGACATTTAAGTTGTGTTTAATTGTTAGTTCCTATCTATAAACACTGTTTTGATGAGGCCTATAGATGTCTATGATGATTAGAGTTGCAGTAAAGCTAGAGATCCTACCTACACAACTTCCAGGGTTGTGTTATATTTAAACGGAGCTTCCGACTGTAAAATAATCAATGAAACATCGTCTTCATTTTGAAAGACCTGTCAAGTGATGTGCCACTCAATAGGGTGCGTAAATTTTTTTTTCGTGTCTACCGCGATTTTATATTTTACGGCCGCCATTTCGAATTTATAAAAACAAAACCTAGCCTATAACCATCGGACGGTTAAGACGAATCGATAGAGACCTTATTCATTGAAATCCATATTATCGTTGGGATGCTTCGAGGGTATAAAGAAATCCACATGCCCAGATACGCGTGAAACACATAACCCTTCTTGGCAGTCGGGTAAAAATGCCGATTAAACTTGTAGATTTGAAAAATATTTCACGAGGTTATCTAGGCGTTTTTCAGACTCAAGGCTGGGTTCTCCGACAAAATTTTAAGATCATTTGTTATTAAAGCATCTTAAAGCATTTCCAATATACCCTCGAAACCGTTTTAATTTTTTTTCCACTCGTTATTTAAGCCGTGACAACCAGTTACGCGTTTTTCTTGAAACAAGATTATGGGAATTGGTGTAGATTCTCACACGTACAAAATTCAAGGTATCAACATTTTGTTTTTTGTAAATTAAACTAGACACTTTTAATTGAAGGAAAGATTTAAAAATAAATATTTATTTTATAATACCGATTTTTTTAACAGTTCAAAAATTAAAAATTAGTGCTAAAAATTAACCTCAAACTTAAAATAACCGCCATTTTGTGAAATTTTAATTTATGTTGTGAATTTTAGGTTTGACTTACAACTAATTTAATATATTGTAAGAAACCATAAGATTTTTATGTTTCAAATGATTATTGAAGAAAATCACGTACACCGGTTTACTTGCGTACGGCCATGTATTTTGAAAACTGGAAAAAGTTAGATAAAATAAAATATCAAAATTTTATATGAATATTTACACACTTGGGCAAAAGTACAATAAATTCAAAAACAAAAATATTTTCTTTATGCGTATTATCTATATATTTAAAAAGAACAAGGCTGTTTTTTTAGTCATCTGCCTTGAGCTTTCTTCTGAACCAATTTTAGAAATTATTTTTTTTAATGAAAGCTGTTCATCTGTAAATATTCCCTACTTACTTACTTTTTAAAAAAATCCTGTTTTTATATATTTTTTTTAATTTTAAAAGTTTTTTATCGAATTTCTTCAAAATTGTGGCAATCGGGTTACTTCCATTGTCGCAGAGAAATAATTGGGTGTTTATTTATCGTTATTAATTATATCTTTTATGAAGCCATTTTCTCATTATAATTAAAAATAACTTAACGAAAAATGTTAGCAAAAAATGACATCACGCTTTAAAAAGCACGCACTTTCGTTTATAAGCTGTTACATTTCGATACTTTTCATTCCGCCGATACTGAGTTTGAGACGCTAGGCGGAATGCTTCAGTGAGTAAAAATGACGTCATATTAAATAAAACGATCATTTTATTTGACGAAACTAAATATTTTGCCAGGAATTTGTCTAAAAGACATGAATTTATGAAATTTTTACTCAAAGTTACAGAGATTAAATCCTCAAGTCAAGAGTTAGAATGATCACATGCCAAGTTGTAATGTAGTAGCTCACAAAAGCGACTTCAAATTTGGGTATATTTATTAATCCTATTGTGCATAAAAATATTTTTTTAATGGTGAATACGGGTATGAGAGGTATATATGTAAATTTTGAGACGGTGAAAATGATGTTAGGTTTAGATTTCAAGGGGGGGAAATTCTATGATTGTGCCAAAGTGCAATAATTTTTGCTGATATTTCATTCCTTAATGCTAAGCATAAGGACCTCAATTGATAACTTCATCATAATTACTTATCTTAACATTTGGCAGAGATTTGCTGACATATATATAGACTGGGAGCTGGCAACACAGACAATCACCTCGTCAAGATCACGGATGAAAGTCTAGAATTAGTTAAATCTTGATTCGCATAATAAAATGCAATCCATCTGCCAAGTCATACCTTGGAGGAAAACAACTCAAAACCCGATTTTAGCAGCTGACTCGTAGGTTTACCATTGTGTTTTCTTGCTCCCAGTTCTCCATGTTTTCATACCTTTTGGTGCTGGAAAACACAATGGTAAACCTACGAGTTAGCCGCTAAAATTGGGTTTTGAGTTGTTTTCCACCAAGATATGACTTGGCAGACCAATTGCGTTTTAATATGCGAATCAAGATTTAACGAATCCCAGAATTTCATCCTTGAACTCGATGAGGTGATTGTCTTTGTGCCGGCTCCCGGTCTAATAGGAGAGATGGGGGTTCAAGTTAAAGGTTTATTGACCAATAGGAAAACAGAGGATTGCAGGTAACAGGCAATAGAAAAATAGATGGGAAATGGAACCGAAATAGTGAGCAAATATTAAAAAAAAAAAAGAAAACATGTTTTTATGTCATATTTCCAACTATCTGATAATGGGGGAATAGCGAATTCACAATTAACAATATTTTCAAAATGTTTATACATATAAAATGCTTCAAGGAAGTTAAGTACGAACTTAACTTCCTTGAAGCATTTCATACTTAAAAAAATTTTGAAAATATTGCTAATTGTGAATTCATTATTCCCCAATCATCAGATTACTGGAAATGTTACATAAAACCACTATTTTTTAAGCAATTTCTCACTACTTCGGTTCCATTTCCCATCTATTTTCCTATTATCTGTTACCTGAAATCCTCTGTTTTCCTATTGGTCAATAAACCTTTAACTTGAATCCCCATTTCTCCTATATATGTGAGCAAATTTCCGCCCTCCTTAGCACCGAGGACGGTATGCTATATGCTACCGAAACCGGTAAGCTTAAAATTTAAAATGATTGGTACTTTTAACGTTGATATTTTTACATTTCTATTATATTGCACCAAGCTGCATCTTAACATTTATTCAGTTTATGTTTAAAAATAAAATTTATTGCTCCTTCACACAGCAAATGCTATACAAAGCAATCGCGATGTAGTTTTTACATGTTAAATCTGTAAAGAATTTTTATTACAATGTTGCATAAAAATATTTGTAAAAGTATAATAAAATAATTAAGATTAAAATAAGCAAAAATAAAACTTAATATAAAAAAATTGAAAGGCCATATAAAGCGATTAAAGATAAATTAAAAATACAAGAGATCATTTTCTTTTAAGAACGCAATACGTTTGCGCAAAACGCGTGACCATTCATGAATTAAATTTTCTCGATTCTAAACTAGATTGGCAAGTAAATGCTTGTCTAGCGAAATTTAATTAAAGTGCGAAATTTAAATTGGGAAACAAATGGTAAGAAACAGTAAAATTCTTTTAAAGCAGCATAAATGAGTTTTTAATCGTTTACACATATTTTAAAACAGTTGCAGCCATGATTCTTTTTATATTTATTCGTATTTTACGCAAATTATCTTAGTTTAAATAATTAACAGCGAAATTTTTAGAAAAAGTTGACGTCATGTTTATATAAATGGTACTTTTAATTTATATTCATTATAATAGATTTTAAACCCTAGAACTACCCGAAATTTTACTTAAGTTTTATAAGTTTAATAAAAATATTCTACACCAGAATTTTTATTTAAAACTATTTAACTTATTGTCTTTTTGATATGTTTAGTTTATTTTAAAGAAATTTCTGATTTGAATAAATATTTTGAATGCACTTTGTCGAGTCCGTTGGACCCATCCGGTAGGCGGAGGTTTTATTTGCTTGCACTTTTTATCATCTTATTTAACTCTATTATGGAGAATTAACATTTAAATTACGTCTTTCAAACTATTAACTTTTTCGGAAAAGATTCCCTTTTAATTGCTCGTGTATGTTCTGTGTAGGTTTGAATACACCGTTTTCAAGAATTTTATTGTAATACAGTCGGACCCGCTTAATTGCATAAAGTTGGTTCCACTGAATTGTATGCATTTAAGCGAGGGCAGCAGTTAATGTTATCAGTATACATTATCATTTGATTATATACCATATATATCATAAATATTAATGGACAATAATCATTTACCTAATAATTTAAAAACTAATGTATTAATAATTTTAATAAATAATTTATTATTATCCTATATATAACAATATATGTAATAAAGTATAATGTATTATCACACTTTTTACGTTACATGGTTTAATTTTTCATTATAATTTATGTGAAAATTAAAATGAAAGTAAAATAACAAATTTTTGTTTTTAAATCATACCTTTGAAAATAAAACAATTCTGCACAAATTCGTTTTATTTTTCAATTATTTTCCAATTTATCTCTTTTTTTGTTGTTGTTGTTGTTGTTGCCTACACAAAAAATCCTTTAGGGAAATTTGTTTTTTCATACCTCGGATACAACATTTCTCCACTTCCGGAACTGAATATTGATCTTTAATTCTCTTGGCTATCCCTATTGTATTTGCCCCCGATTTCAGGATTTTCCAAAAAGTATCCCCAGTGTCTTGAGACGATTGTCTATGTACGACAAGCTTTGAAAGAAAAATACAATTGTCCCCACTTTATAACGTTTTACTCCCTACTTTATAACGTTTGAAACGTATACGTTTCCTAAAATTAAGATAATAAAGTCTTCTTTCACAACGATTTCTGTTCTTCGATTATAAATATAACAAACCTTTGTTCCAAAAAATAAATAAATAAATAAATAAATAAAATAAATACGTTTTTCCTTTCTTTCCATTCATCACTGTAACAGGAATTCATAAAAGCCGGATTACTAAGATTGGAGATATTTATGCAATTAACCGGGGATTGTTATGCGATAAAACGAGTATATTTAACATTAACCTTATGGGGAGCGTTTCTGTTCCACGGCATTCTATGCACATAAGAGGGGTATGCAATTATCCGTTACCCGATTAAGTGGAGCCGACTGTACCACAAACATTTTTTTTAAATATAAAATCAATTTCTGTAATGTTCATTTGACATATAGTCGCTTTTTCGGAAACTAATTCCATTTCCTTCACGGGTGTTGTTATTTGTATTTAATAGCAGGCAACCTTATTATAAATCATAACGTCATTATGTATTTTCGCACCAGGCATTTCAAGGATTTAGTTAAAGATTTTTTTTTCTTTTTGTATCGTATCAGAAATGAAAAATAAAAAGAAGAATTTTCGGCAATTTTGCTTTATTTTATACCAAAAAGTAGAAACGATATTGAAACGAGAGCAAAGCTATATGATGTGTGTGCTGAGGATATATTAACATAATGCCACACAAGAAAAAGACCTAAAACGGTTAGAAAATACCAGAATAAGGTAGAAAGCTTCTTAAGTATGAGATTACTCAATTTGGGTCCATATGCCTATTTTGGTTACCACTGTGAATCCATTTTGGGCACTGATAAATAGCCATTTTGGGATTGTAAAAAAAATTAAATCCCAAAATGGGTATTTAACAGTGCCCAAAATGGATACATAATGGTAACCAAAACAGGCATATGAACCCAAATAAGGTAATCTCATACCTAAGAATCTTTCTATCCAATTCGGATATTTTCTACCCCTTTTAGGTCTTATTTTATTCTGTGCACTCTCTTTCTCTGTTTCTCCCTCTTTTTTTGAAGTACCAATGCTCATTTTATGGCCATATACAACTGAGATTTTTTTTTTTTACATATACAAAATTTATTCCACAATACCTTAATAATATTTATACCATATTTTTGTATGTTTAATTCTTTACATCCATATCTAAACACCTCTACTTTGTGTTTAGCTTGAACTATAAAAAAAAATATCTCATTCATTTTCTTGAGAGAAAAAAAAAGAAAGAAATTATATTCCGAAAACCCCTTAGTAAAATTTTAAAATTACAGAAATTTTAAAATTAATAGATTATTTCCAAAAACTATTATTTTATTTTACTCATTACCAAAAAAAAAAAAAAAACCTTTACCAGAAGTACATAAAGGAAGCGAGCAAGAAACCAATGAGCTAATGGTTCTTTCTAGTTACACATATTTGTTCGCCTGAGGAAGAGAATTAAATAATTATTTTTCTAAGCCTATTTTAAGTGTTTTTCTACTTTTAAGCAAATGTTTTTCAAATTCTTTTACCAACCATTTTTTTATCATAATGAACTTGTTAGCGAAAACTTGAATAATAAACTTATAATTAAGCTGCTTTAAACCTAAAAAAAAAAAAAAAAAAAAAAAAAAAAAACCCTTAGTTGTTTAAAAACATGTAAGCTAAAAATGTTTCTGTTACACTAAAAGGAAAACATAAATCATCAAAGACCTAAATTCTAACATAGCGTGTAACAAAGCTCTCTTAAACACTACACAATCCTGTCGGTTGCGTAAGATTTTTCATCCAAAAATTCCTCCTGTCATAACTTTACTCCCTGAAGCTCTTAACGCAGTTCCTAAATCGTCCATTTTCCAATTTTATTATGCGGCATCTTTTTCTCGATCCTGCACGATAACCTCCGGTAATGTCTTTGCAAATAGGACGGTAAATAAAAACCGTTTCAAACGGATTGTCTTTATTTTTCCTTTCTGCGATATTCTTTGTTTTTGTGTCTCAATGAAGTCCACTTTTTTTTTTGCTTATATAAATGCATATTAGTTCCGTACTGCCATAGTGATTGTCCAATCTTGCGTGAGCTCATTTGCAATTGTAAACAAGTTTGAAGTGAACTTTATTTACCCCGGTTTTATGATTTAACCCTTAAATGCCTGGTGTTGCTTTTCGGCAACATACCCAATTTAGGCTTCTAAAAAACTGTTAGAATAATACTGAAGCTATAATTCCTAATGTTGCCAATAAAATACATTCTGAAAATATTATTAAATCGATTTTCAACATGTAAATGGCAGCACTTGTGCTATTTAAGAATAAAGATAGATTTATTTTTTCAATTGTTGCTACATGTTCTTTTTGTTTTGTTTGGAAGCTTGCGAAATACCAATATTTTGTTCTGCAGTAAGCAAATAAAATTTATTTCTTATTATAGTTCCTAAAATTCTTGTGTGTTTAATATTATAGAATTTTATCAAGGAAAATTAGTTTTTCAATTAAAGACCAATATTGCCGATTAATAACAAACTGTTTTTTAGCCGTAAACCATACTTAAAACAAAATATGATTTTTTTTTTTAGTATTTTTCCCATGATTTATTTAAAAAATGAAAGCTGAAAAACGTTATTACAATGATTTTTGAAAAATCAGGCATTTAAGAGTTTAAAAAAATATCATCTCTAAAATATTTTTTATAATTCTTCTGTCATTCGTTTATAATAATTTCGCCCTACATCGAATAGGCTAATATTAAGGATAAAACATTAATTAGTACCAGGCTTGTATTTATTTTATATTAAACTAGCAGGCTTCGCTCACCACACTGTTCAGTTTCAAGCGAAACTTGGATCAAACGAAATATATCGGTGAATCCGACCTTCTGTTTTTAAGCAATATGGAATTTTGCCTGGAACGAGTTGAAAACAATACGAACGTCATTAGACTATTATATTTTTTAATGTGATAGATAAAATTTGGGCTGTTATGCATCAATTCATTTAGTGGATAATTTACCCTAAGATTAGGTAAAACACGATAGAACAATATGTAATGTACTAAATATCCCTATAAGGTATTTCTTACAAGCACCGAGACAGTCGAGTGTGACCCACCGCGCCGGCGTGAAAGTGTTAATATATATATATATGTATATAGTAGGCTAGGATGTAGTAGGCTTACCTCTGGCAAGATACGCTCGCAACACCCGTTCAGACACCGCAGAATCTAATAGCACGCTAATCTGATCGGTTTTTTAAAGATTAGAGAAGATTGAATTATAATGAAAAAACTTGTAGCGATCTCCCTATAAACGGGTTTCCATTCAATTCCCTTTGACTGCGAAAATTTCAAGCCCAATCAGTTGCTGTTAAGTCATCCAATGTTTGATTAAAGCAGATCAGTTTTATTATTTTTTATCAGCATTATAAAACGATTGACATAATACAATTTACTACAATTACTACAATTTATTGCTTTAACCACTTCAAATGCGGTGGTTCATTTTTGGACCACTTAATTTTAATTCTTAAAACTCACGTTGGCACCAGAATATTGGAATGAAATTTTTCCTTTTATTAAGTAAGTGAACAAAAGCATTTTCGTATTTCGAAATTTGTTTGTAAATTCTGGTGTCATTCACTGATTTCAACATTTTACGAATTGAAGTACCATGCCCCTGAAAGGGTTATACGCATATTAATATATTTATTATTTTAAAGTTTCCTTTCTCCTTTAATATTCACGTGTAAATATAATTTTCAAGACATAATTTTCAATACTTTCCTGTTTTTAACTCGTATTCATTTAATAGTAATGTTAAAGTTTTTTTTTTCTGTTTTTAATAGTCACGTGTAATAAATTTTTAATCGTTAGGAAATATTATTCTTTGCGCTGTTTTTAGAATTGAAAACAATCTCTATAATAATAGCCTCGGTCATGTGACTATCATCAACAGTTCCGGGCGGATCCCTTCGCTTTTTATTTTCCAGGCGGTCCTTTTCGTACTTTAATGTTAGCCAGCCACAGGTGATAAGTCTCCAATTTTTATTCTATCACCATCATTTCACCTGTATTATACTAGTCTAAGTCATGTAACTGCCATAAATAATTACTGGCTGATCCCTTCGCTTTTTATATTGCAGGAGGCCATTTTGGTACTTTAATGTTAGCCAGCCACAGGTGATAAGTCGCCAAATATTATTCTATCGCCATCATTTCACTTATATTATAATAGTCCAAGTCATGTAACTGCCATAAACGATTACGGGCTGATTCCTTTGCTTTTCATAAGAAAAGTTTCCATTTTGATTAAAGAATCAAAATTATTTTTTTGAGTAAAACTTACATAAAAGTTGCCATGATCGCACAGAATTCTTGGTACTTTTATGATAGCCGGAGGCAAATCTCGCCAATAGCTTTTTTTAAACTCGCCAGTTAGTATTTTTTTATTTTTCGAGTGATAAATTAAAACTGTACTACTTGGTTATTCCATCGACCAAAAATCTATCGCCAAACTATAAGATTAAATGCCAATAATGATTGATCGTAAATGTCACATTCACTTGACTTTAAGGAAGTTACACGTGATTACGCCATCAAGTGATTTTTATTCAGACGTTTTATTTCTATTTTTATGGTATACTAATTTATTTGTTCTTTCGTTATTTAAAATAAAATTTATGTCAATTTGTATAATTTGGCGAGTGGTTTGGCAATTTATATAATTTGGAGAAATTGGTCGACGGGATAACTAAGTAGTACCATTAAAACGTTGCTTTGAAGTTGAATTAAATGTCATGATTTGTTGCATTATATAATAATTGGCACAGATGATCATATAAGTACCGGGTTTGGCGGGATTTTTTTTTAACGACAATTTGGCGAATACCTCGTTTCGAATACCAGTTACATATATATTTTTAAATTATTTTCTATTATTTTAAAAATAAATTATTTTCTATTATTTTAAAAATGAAATAACAATAAATAAAAAAATGTTCAATTAATAACTATGGAACAAAACAATTTATAACCTTTTTTTTAATAAAAAGAAAATAAATGTAAATAAACATTTATTAATAAATAAGCAACAGTAGCCAGCTTACATGTCAGGCAAAATAACGCCCTTTTGGGGCAAATAAATACCCCGCTGCGTATATCGCATTTTTGCCTACTATTTTTCTTTTCGTTTTGTTAAAAAAAAGAAAAAAAAGAAAAAAGAAAAAAAGAAAGAAGTGAATACCATTAATTTTAAATGTTTCAGTTTTAAATGAAAGTTTTGTATTAAATAAAACGATAATGAAATAATAAAAAAAAAGCGACGGGAGAAATGTTTGGTGATTTATCACCTGCGTCGCGCTAACATATACAGAGTTCTTGATTTCTTTATCAGAATCTTCCGATTTGGCGAAAGATTGATCAAGTAAATTTAATTATGAATAAAAGTAACATGATACATTTCTTAGCATACATTTAAGGGAGGCCAAACTGGTCGTCAAATTAGTTTAAAATAATAAACTTTTCTAAAATATGAAAAATATATATAAATCTGTTATGATTAAAATTTGAGTTGCCATCATTAGAGAAAAGTATTTAAAATTAGAAAGAAAAATTAATATCTGGAAAACTAATTCGAATTAAAAAATTTTAATTACAGTTTTGAGATCTACGGATCAATACAAATTTTTGGCGTTAATTTCACCGCATATTTTAAAAGAAATCGCTGTGAAACATAATCAGTTGTTTAATCAGTCGTTTCATAAAGTCGTTTCATAAAGTCGTTTCATATAGTCGTTTTATAAAATCGTTTCATAAACTCGTTTCATAAATTCGTTTCAGTAGGATTTTATATATATAGGGTAGATAATACATAGTTTGCTTTAAGACTCATTTTAAAATAAAATCCAACAGAAAAAATATTTTAACAAAAATGGCACATGGAAATTTTATTTGTGTTACTAATTCTAAAATTATTGAGAACTGACACTCATAAATAATATTTTTAATTTTATTATATGATACTCCATTCTTGCGTCTCTCAACTTTCTTTCATAAATGGATTTAAATTTAATAAGAATATCGAAGGCATATCATGATTTTAAAAATAATAATTACCTTAATTGATGCATATTTTAGTTTATTATCGAATACATGACAGAGAAAAGAATGTATGAAAATGGCTATACAAAAAAAATCTGTATATCGCAGTTTAATAATAATAAAAAAATTTGTTTTTTAAACATTTAAAAAATAAATCAGTAAGTACGACTTAACGCAAACATCTGCCTACTTACAAGCATAATTGACAAAAACTTGGTGCTTGAGATTTTCGGCAAATAACATACGTTTTCCTAGTCATTACACGCTTAATAGCCTACACTAGTTACGCGAAGATACTTTCAAGCTAAAGTTAAACTTCAAGGGGGGAGGGGTACTTTCCATTTTTTTTTTATTATTTGTTATTATTTTTTAAAATATCAACTAACAAAAATATGGTTTTTACTTTAATATATGCATAATAAGTAAGTGCTAATCGATTTTTATAAACACTTCCCATTTCTTTAAAATTAAATTCCCAGAAAAGCTTTAAATTTCAGAGCGTCAAAATGGATTTTTCCCTTCTCTGGAATACTAGACGCTCGTAATTATCAGGACAATGGTATTTTAATTTTAACGCTATACTAACCATGTCTAGTATTCTAGGGTTAAATATGTCACTCTGTGGATTAGAGATGAAACTTGTTTAGCCCCAGCCCGTTAGACAGCCTATTGCTCTGGCTCAAAGAGAAAATTTTATTTATTAACAAATTGAGAAAACAAAAAAACTTGCCCGATTCTATTTGAAAAACAAGAATACAGTCGAAGTTTCTTAACGTGTTTTACAAACATCGGTTTGAAAAGAAATCGAATTGTCATTGATGATATATAAAAAGTAATATATTATCTGATTCTGAAGTTTTAGCATGGTCAGTCTTAGTAATGTAAAGAAGCTGTCGTCCCTTGTCTTTCCTTTTTTCCGTTTGAAGATTTTTTTTTTCTGAAATACTGAAAAACAAAAATCATCTATTTTCTGCCATAGTTGTACAATGATACTTTAAACTAATAAGAATTGAAGAGCTGAGGGGAAGAACATGTTATGTTACATTTTCTTAAAAATTATTTTATCTTTTGGACGAAGGTGTTGTGAGGTATTCTATCACATGGTAAAGCTAAAATACCAAAGTTCTATTTAGCCTTGAAGATTTAAGACATTATTCATTAATATTTAATATTTTAATATTTAATAATGCAAATAATTTTTTTTAATATTTAAAAATTAAATATGAATAAGTTTTCTTGATAGAGTTTAGTACCATACCCGTTAATACTTTAAACACATGGTATCAAACAGAAAATAAATCATTAAAATTGACAAAAAAAACTTTCACATCAAATTTCTTCAAATGTAATTTTTGTTACTTAACATGTTCTTCCACTTAGCTCTTCAATTGTGACTTTTATAGTTGTCTGGTAATGGATGGATATGAAAAACAAATTTGCTACTAAACAAATTTTCAGGGACATGAAAATCACAAAACGCATCACGATATAGTATTTATCAGCAACAGCTATTTCTATATAAAATATATTTTTAAGCGAGAAATATAATCTTGAAATATTTTTATAATGTCATAAACAATTTTCTACTGCATACTTTTCGTATGGATTCAAGTTCTGATGAAAGGAAGTCTTTTGGAATCAGACAGGCATAGATTTCGAATCGTCTAGCTTGAGTGTGCTCGAGCTCTAGAAAATGAGCCCGATCTGGATTCGGCTCGTATGAATTTAATAAAGAGAAAATGGAAAAGATCAGCTACCGCTACTTTTCTGGGCGTTTCTGAAAATTTTATGTTTCGTTAATATTTTCCTGATATCTTTTCTACAATCATCGAGCACAATTTTAGTAGAGTAAATCTTCAATTATTCAAATTCCAGTCATCCTGATCGCCAAATATTCGAAAATAAAAAATTGAATTTAGGTAAAAGTAATTTTGAGAATTACGTGACATAATTTCCTTGAAATAAACCAGCGTTAAAATTTACGTTTTATTGGAATTAAAATCTATATTTAGATAATTCTAATTTAGGATTGGCTTTTGCTCAAATCAATTAACTTTCTTGTACGCGTTGAACTAAAACAACTAAATGTATCTAAATGCCAATGGCGCGGTCTTCCGATGTAGTAACGCTCTAACCCTCTGAAAACCACTGATGGAGAGATCAACTTTACTCCTTTAACTTTAGCAGATATCACTCCTTTAACTTACGAAAATCGCTTTTAAATTTTCTCGGTGCACTGGGAGAAAAATTCCGTTAAAATACGGAAATTGTACTGGCAATCGAGCTGCCAGTACTATTTCTCCGTATTTTAATGGAAAATTTTCCGTTTTTCTGGAATTTGCGGGGGAAAATTTCCGTCAAAATACGGAAATAGTGCTGGCATCTCGATAGCCAGTACATTTTCCATATTTTAATGGAATTTCTTTTACAGTGTGGGATCTTCCGTGTTCGGTGTGATCATCCTTGATAGTCAGTGTTTGATCAAACATCGACGAATTTTACCGATTTTTTGCGTTACATCCAGAACATATTGGTACGTATAATTGAATCATAATTGGATCTGTATTTTCTTCGACATTTATTGATACAATGTGGAATTTTCTTAAAACTAGGTATGTATATCTTTTTAAATGTTATTTATATTCTCATTTTTTTTATATTACAATTTTTTGTCTTTAAAACGTTAATTTAATCAATTGCCCTTTTATTTATTTTTATATAATTCTTTATTTCTTTATTTATTTGTACTAATTTATTCCTTTTCTTTATTTTATTTTGTATTCACTCAGTACTTATTAAGTTTATTCCTACTTTTTCCTTCTAGTTTAACTAAAAGTTAATCTAAGTCTTTTCTTGATTTCTTCAATCATTTTCATTCATTTTATTTTTTATTTTTTGGGGGTCTTAAGATGGCAACTCTAAATATTATTGTTATTAATCCAGTTCCAATTTACATTTTTCCTTTCTTACACCAGATGGCAGAACAGTTAAGAGTTTCACTCAGATGCTCAACTGTAGATCACATGTTAAAATAGTCTTAACTTTGTTTTCCCTGCTGATATGCAGTAGTTTTGACTCTTAGTATGTTATTCAGGTATTGTGCTCTAATAATTTTTAATATCCTGTATGAGGTGTATCTTTCTTTGGATCTCTTAGCTTTTTATTATCTATTTTCTGTAATGTTTGCGTTATAAGGACCTAAATTTTGTCATTTTAGGCTTAATGCCGACAAAATTGGATGAAATAACGCATCTTCTATTAATGAACTCGCAAGCTCCTCTGATGATTCTGTGAGTCATTCATAGTTTCTTATTTTACATACTGGTTTCATATGTTCATTTCTTAATCATCTTTAGAACTTTATCAATTTCTTCATATATTTGTGATTTCAAATTTATTATATATATATATATATATATATATATATATATATATATATTTAACTAATTGGATTGAAAATTTTCTTATAAAATTGCATCTTGTGACTTTAAAACACTATTGGCATTACAAAATACCATGTCTTGATCAAATCGATTATTGATTAAAAAAATTCCTTAAACATTAAATGTTTAAATTTATACTGGCATGATAAATTACGAATTTTTTCTTTTGTGTAAAATCTTGTAGTAATATTTTGTATACTTTTTTTCCATTTACAGCGATTATAAAATTAAAACCGAATATTTTTTTTCTATTGATTAAACATGTCATGTTTTAAAAAGTCTAAGGCCTTATTTTTTACATACAATCCTTTGTTCAAAGTGTGAGCAGAGATATAAGAGTTTGAAATGCATTTCCTATAAACTAGTTTTTGAAAGAAACAAAGTTTTATTCAGAATTCTCAAATGAAGTACTTCTTTAAAACAAATTTTTATAAAGTAGCACCAAAGTAAATTTGATCATCTTCATACCATAATTTGAGCTTCAGCGTTTTCTTTTGCTGTTTCACAAAGGGCTTTTTGAAGAAAATCAATGTATGGTGATTTATATTGCCTCGCTCACGGATTTTTATGGACTTGCTTCGGAATTCTTTTCCTATTTTATTCTTAATATTTGTGCCATAATGCATGAAATAAATTGGTATAAAATCGATAATTTCAAAACCAGAACAAAAGTTTTGATAATAACATTGAACAGAAATTACGGAAAAACTACAACAAGATAAATTTTATTTATTCATTTTTATCTTTTATATTTTTGTAAAAAAAAAAAAAAAAAGTTACTAAAACGCAAATTTAATTTTCAATGTTGCTCTCTGAGGCTAAGCTTAATTGCTTTTTGATATTTGATTTCAAATACACATAAAAAACAGATTAAATAAAAAAATATATATATACAAATAAAACAACGTACAAAATATTTCCATATAGAATCAAAAATCCAAATAAAATATATTTATAATACCAGAATTATTTCTCGAATGATTATTTCTGAAATTGTATATAACGTTTACAAATATTAATTTCAAAATCGTATCTGATGTAATAATTTATTTAATAATGTAATAATTTATTTAATTTGAAAGTAAGTTAAACATTCGGATTACTTCGTAACCTAAATTTAAAAAATATAATTTACAGAATTAAAAATAAAATTTGTGTAAATGAATCCAGGCTGGAAACAAAAAACAATTTATAATTAAAAATAGTTCTTGTAATTTACTACACTTGTTTTCTCTTCATAATCAAAAAGTTAATTTCAAACACTGAAATTTTCAATCTCTTTTCACAAAATTAATTCATGTAAAGGAAATAGTATGTAGAATTATTATGCGGAAATATAACTTCACAATTAATAGATTTTAATAATACACATAAAGTTCAAATTATATCAAGAAACCAGTATTTTAAATCTGTTTAAAATTAATGTTCCTATCGTTAATAATTGGAATTAAAGTATTGTAACGAATTCATTAGAAATGCATAATAGATTGCAGAACAGCTTCTCTGCGTATTAGTTTCAAATACATATAAAGTCAACGTACTCAATAATTGCTATAAGTGATAAACATAAATTTTAAAACGGCAAAATTCCTTTATTTATTTACATTTCGACATGTTTCATTGCATCAGACAGTAACATTCTCAAGAAAATAAAATGATAAAAATATTTTCGCAAAAATTGAAATTGAAAGAACTAGTAAGCAAAAACAAAAATCACGCGAACACAAGCATAATGACATTAACTTTGACAGTTAATAAAATGATAAAAATATTTTCGCAAAAATTTAAATTGAAAAAACTAGTAAACAAAAATAATAATTCAATGAAATTTAAAAAATCAAAAAACCCGACTGCTTAAAAAGCGAAATAATTAATTATTTCTCATCAATGTGAAACTATTTTTTATATAACTTACCTAATTTTTTTTTATTTACTTGTATTGATGACTTTTAAGTTGTGTTTAATTGTTAGTTCCTATCTATAAACACTGTTTTGATGAGACCTATAGATGTCTATGAAGGTTAGAGTTGCATTAAAGCTAGAGATCCTACCTACACAACTTCAATATTGTGTAATATTTAAACGGAGCTTCTAACGGTAAAATAGTCAATGAAACATCGCCTTCATTTTGAAAGACCTATCCAATGATATGCCACTCAATAGGGTGCGTAAAGATTTTTTTCGTCTCTACCACTATTTTGTATTTTACGGCCGCCATTTTGAATTTATAAAAACAAAATCTAGCCTATAACCATCGGACGATTAAGACGAATCGATAGAGACCTCATTCATTAAAATCCATCTAGCCGTTGGGATGTTTCGAGGGTATAAAGAAATCCACATACCCAGATACGCGTGAAACACATAACCCTTCTTGGCAGCCGGGTAAAAATAACGCGAACACAAGCATAATGACATTAACTGTCGCAGTTAATGTCATTATGCTTGTGTTCGCGTGATTTTTGTTTTTGTTTACTAGCTTTTTCACTCTGAATTTTTGCGAAAATATGTTTATCATTTTATTTTCTTGAGAATGTTGCCGTGCGATGCAATGAAACATCGAAATGTAAATAAATAAATGTATTTTGCCGTTTTAAAATTTATGTTTATCACTTATAGCAATCATTGAGTACGTTGATGTTTTGTAGGGATTTTTATATTTAGTTTATATACATATAAAGTATTAATTTTAAATTGATTTGATTTTAATTTTAGAATTTTTTAATCATAAGATTAAATAAGGCAAAATTTACTTTTAAAATTCAGTGGTGATATAAAAGCGTAAAAGTGGGCTATTATGCACTACTCTCTAATAAATTTTTTATACAGTTCTATAATACAACCAATGCCACTTTTAAAAATAATAGCAATAGTAATTTTTCTATCATTTTAGACGCGTACGTTAATGTTTTATTTTATTTTAAGACGCCAGAAGGAATTTTCACGCAAGTACAGGTAGTCGAACTGACTAAAAGATAGCCCTACAAAATGTTTTTTCTAAAAACAATAGTATAGAAATGAGTATCATAACAGATGATATGTAATTGTTTTGTTTTATTTCCTTTTGAACTAGAGATGCGTTCGGACTCTTTTTTTGGAGGTGGGGGGGATCCTGATCCCGAAAAGTTTTGTGTCTTCAGAGCCCAAGCCATTCTGAGGCTGAAAGCAGGCAGTAGAAAACGATTTCAACATTATAAAAATGTTTCAAGATTAATTTTCTGTTGTAAAAATTTCTTTTTGCGTAAAAAAAAGCATTAATCTTAAATACTTCCTCATGAAAACGCTTTATAATTTTCATGTCTTCTTTTATATTTTTATTTTTTATTTTTAATAGCAAATTTGTTCTTTATATCCAAACAGTGGCAGAAATCTGGAAAAGTCAAAATTCCTACGCTTATAAAGTATTATTGTACAAGTAGGGCAGAAAGAAATGAGTTCTGTTTTCCAATAATTATGTAACAGGGCATCAAATAGAAAACAAGGATAGATAATGAATATCCCAAGACTTCTTTATGATACTAATACTGACCATGCCAAAGAATCGGATAAAATATTTCTCCTTATATCTCATCAGATCAATTCTCCTTCAAACTGGTTTTTAAAGGGTCATAAAATACTTTAAAAAACAGAATAATTTGAGGATATTCTTGTTTAAGCAAGTTTTTCTCCCCTTTTAAGGTATCCGCACACCTTCGGAAGTGATTTTTTGAATTTTTTGAAATCTTCGCTTGTTATCCATTTTTTATAATGACATTTACTTTAAAACTTTGAAAAAAATATAAAAATTTTAGCAATTACCCAGAAATAATTTTTTTAAAGAGAAAAATAGTCAAAATTTTACATTTCCGCAAAACGTGATCACTCAAAAATGAAACAATGTACTGACATTTTGTAAAATGCATAATAAACAGAATAACTTTTTCTAGGACTTAGACTACACATATTATAATCACATCTCTATCTCAGATGATATGGCTGTTAAAGTACTAATATAATTGAAAAATTCGCAAAATTTTTCTCAAGTTTATCATTTATACCAGTGTAAATATAAAACTATTTAACATATTATCATGAGTGTAGTCTATTCCCTCAAAAGACATTTGTAAAAGAAGTACAGGAAATTTTGTGGCATTTCATGCATAATTTTTTTTATTTTAGGATGTTTTGCGTATAGTAAAAATCTGAAAAACTTTATTTTGAGAAAAAGCAAAAAACAACTTTTAAACACAATTCAAAAGTTGCAATAGATGCAACTTTAAACTGCTGTAACTCCGGTTTTATTTTAGATGCAGACGAAATTTAAGCAGATTTGGATTGATAAATGATTCAATTTTAACATTACTGCAAAAATGAAAAATCGATATTTTGATCAAAAATTACGTTTTAAAGGTGTTCGGATACCTTAAGGTGAGTTCGTAATTATATAAATACGTAGCAACTACAGTCGTCGTCTGGTCCACCCGTCTGCCCGCATATAACATCGCAAAAACTACCCAACCGAATGATTGAAATTTAATATAGTATATAATCGTTGCAGAATTTTGTCGAGTCATATCAAATTTTATGGAAATCGAATCAAAACTTAAAAAGATATTAAAAAAAGTTTGCTTATTTCTATTAAATCCTATTATACATCATTACTTCAATGATATCCCATGATAGGTAATGGTTCTAGGTAGCTATGGTGATTACGCCAAATTTAATTTAGAGTCCTATTTTTCCATACTACTGAATTTAATATATATAATCGTGATAAATTTTATTTTCACGCATTTTTGCATAAGAGTGGTACAGCTATTGAACCAAGATCTGAATATTTATAAAATCAGTTATAGTACGAATGCACCTCATTTGACACGTTTGACGTACTGACTTCTTTCAATCTGTGAATAAATACAATTTTCACTTTGAGCCCACGCCTGAGCCCAGAAACTGGTATAAAAATCTTGCCGGAGCTCTTTTCTGGACCACGGGCTTAAACAGTTTCATATCTATTCTGTACATATTTTTTTAAACCAGTAGTTTTTGCGGCTATCTTATACTGGGACACTTTGTATATAAAGCTACTTAATACATGCATTTTATTTTACACTAAATAACATGCTTTGACTGATTCTACGAAAATGTAAAAATCCTAATAATAACTGAAAAATTGTGATAAATGCTTAGAGAATTATTTCGAGACACCTGTTAATTATATAAAAATGTACATCAAAGAAGGTTTCTAAAAACTTAGTTTTTTTTTTAATATGTAAGCAAAAAAAAAAAAAAAAAAAAAAAAAAAAAAAAAAAAAAAAATATGCAAACACGAATAACTAAAATAATATATCTGATTTAATATAACATATCTTTTTCATAAATTATACAAAAAGTAATTAAAAAAAAATATTGCGCAAGCTATAAAATCTAAGGAACTTCTATAAAAGTCCTACTTTCCCTTTGGCATTTCTCTTTATCAGTTTCACGGTCATAGAACTTTTCCTCGGTTGATAAAACTAACAAAAGTTGTTATAATGAGGTTCGCAAGAAAATAAAATTTATTGGTTATAAATAAAAAAGAGCCTTTTATGGCTGTAATCAGATCCTTTACATCGCAAGCTCAAACCTTGTCAAATTAATAAAAAAAAATGGAAAGATTGTGATCATCGATACGTCACAGTTTAATTACCTTTTAGACAAGTAATTTTCTTTTAACTTCAAAGTTTATTTTAAAGTGAAAAGTTCATTTGTTTGTGTATGTGATTTTTAAAACTTTTTTTCAATAGAGTTTTTTGTGTTAAAAAATAACTTTTAAACTGTGTTTTCTTAGAAGTGGGAGTAAAATCAAATTATTTTTTGCTTACTCTAATCTTGGCAGATAATTTAAAAGAAAAATGTATTTTTATAAAATTATATATGAAAATCACTTGAAAACATAACGCTAATTAAATGTTTGCTAAAAGTGATAAAAATACATTTACAAGGCAAATAAATACCTATATTTATTAAAATCGACATGTTTCATCTCTCAGACGACATTTTCAAGATCTATAGTGATATAAATAATTTTCGCAAACATTTTTTCTTTTTTAAATTGAAGACTGGTAAACAAAAATCATGCGATCTCATGCATAATAAAATCAACTTTAATAATAACAAGAAAGAAAAAAATCATACGTCAAGCGTAGATTATGAAACACTTTCCAACACATTCAGAATAATGTAACAAAACTGCACCGTTTAAAAGTTTTAAATATTACGTTTAATTCAACCATATGGAAACATATAACACATTTCAAAACCTAATTTCAGCTGTTCCCATCCATAATCGGAAAATTATCCAAATTTTTCCAGCAGCCCTGTATATGATATTTAGATTTGAATCTATTAACTACATGCATGCCAAAATTTAGTTCATTTAAGAGATACATATACTTCAGTTGAAAATTTACCTTCAGCAATTTCCTCTAATAAGGAGAACGGTACGTGAATGCTTTTTCGCAGTCCTGTATTTGAGGTATAGAATTTATATATAACGAGTAAGATGCAAAAAATTAATTAAATTTAAAAGCGCATACCGAATTTTAAATCGTACACTCCAGCAATTATTAATCAAAGACATTATTGTACTGTAACCGATTTCTTTTGTGTGACCCTGTAAATGAATAAACAATGCTGTGAATGCCTGTTCTAACGTGATCGTAGTCAAATTCAGTGATTTATATCAGTTTCAATACATTCGAAATAGCGTAATGTCATTAAAATACTCTGCATATACCATAATGTATTTCCCCATATACCATAATGTAATGGAATGCTTTTGAGTGCCTCTGTAAATGAACGATTAATACGACATACTTCATATACAATACCAAACATGCTTTGATGACCTTAAATAACCTTTATCAATTTCATGAAAATCCGAATATATTTACGGGAGTTAGAGCGTGGACAGGACAGACTGCCAGACGGACAGACAAACCGAATGCATAAACACTTTTCAATTTTATTGGAAAGTGTTTCTGAACGTGAATTAACCTATACTACTGTTTCATTATGCTGCAGCGCATCTCTTTCCAAATTTTAGGTAGCTCCATGGAAGCTGAATCATTGCATGTCTTTCCATAAACTTAACAGATTTATTTAAAAAATAGTAGAATTATTTATTCATCAAGATTTTATTCGCCATTCATTATCCGAGAATCAATAGAGTTTTACGCGGTGAGAATATATGCAATAAATCAGCCTCCATGGAGCTCCCTAAAATTTGGAAAGAGATGCTATGCAGAATAATGAAACAATAGTATAAAATAATTCACGTTCACAAATATCCAGTTTTAATATTGCAGTTGATTTCATTATGCGTGAGATCGCGTGATTTTTGTTTAACTGTTTCAATTTAAAACATTTGTTGAGAAACTATTTGTACCATTATAGACCTTGAGAATGTCGCCGTCTGAGCGATGAAACAAGTCGATCTTAACTTCTTGGGGACCAGCAACCGGTATACGTGCCACTTAAAGTGCTCAGAATCCTTCACTATTCTCACCAGCTATTTTTTATTGTAAAGTTTACCTTATTTAATCAGGGCATTTTCGCGATTCAATTGCAGAAAATTTTCTTATTTGAAAAACCGGTGGAAAAAGATTAAAAATAAGCAAAAGGCTGTCGTCGCAAAAGGGTTAATGAATAAAGGTATTTATTTGCCTTGTAAATGTATTTTTATAACTTTTAGAAAATATTTACTTAGTTTAAATGTAATCACTTTTAGCAAATATTTATTTAGTTTAAATGTAATCAATTTTAGCAAATATTTACTTAGTTTAAATGTAATCACTTTTAGCAAATATATATTTAGTTTAAATGTAATCACTTTTAGCAAATATTTACTTAGTTTAAATGTAACCACTTTTAGCAAATATTTACTTAGTTTAAATGTAATCCCTTTTAGCAAATATTTACTTATTTAAATGTTTTTTTTAACAGTGGTAGAATTGCTAGTTTGTCAAACTAATCAAAGACAGAAAGAAAACTTCAGATCATCGACATGTTATAGCCATCACCTTACTTTTTAATTAGTTATTTTCCTTTTGAAATCATTTTTCCTTTTATATTAAGTGGAGGTTTTATTGAGTTATATTTGTGATAGTATAAGTCTTTCTAACACGTTTTTTTTTTTTTTTTTTTTTTTTTTTTTTTTTTTTTTTTATCATGCTAAAATTGTATTTTATTTGTCTGATTATAACTGAAGTAACAAACAAAATTCTACAAAAAGAAAGAAATTACAAGTTTGTCAAATTAATTAAAGAAAGAAAGCTTCAGGTCATCGACTTGTCGTCGTTATTAACTTTTTTAACACTTAATTCCCTTCTTAATTCGTAATTCATTTTACGTAAAGTGCAAAGCCTGTTTTATTCTATTCGGGATTTCATAACTTTTTTGATAGAATTGACTGTGTTTTCTTAATAAAAGTGATAATGAATCAAAAATATATATATATATATTAGTTTACTCATCTAGATTTACTTATTTATCCTTTAGTACGGATAAAGTAATAACACTGATAATAGTAATAATACGTAATGGAATACCGATAAAGTAATTGTAGAAAATTTCTGATCATCGATACTGCCCAGTTAAATTCTGTTTTAGACAGTTAATTTCTTTCTAAATCCATAACTCACTTTATATAAAGTATTTATTTCAGCCAATTATACAAGCCTGCGATGATTGTGTTGTTTAACTTTTAATACTTGATTTTTATCCTGATTTTATATCTGAATCCAAAAATGACCATCATTTTTAACCATGATGTCGGGATTTTTTACCAATCGTAAATTTCAATGGTAAAAAGTAAAAAAAAAAAAAAAAAAAAAAAAAAAAAAAAAAAAAAAACAGAGAACATCTGATACTGAAAGATACAGGAAATGGTTGTATTTCTTAACTTTTGATAATTGATTTTTACATATTTTTTAGCGCTGAATTCAAAAATGACTTTCATTTTTAATCACCAAGTCAGGATTTTTTGCAAATCGTAAATTTCAAAGTCCAAAAATAGCAAAATTCTGATACTATAAAATAGATGTGATGTTTCTGCTTTTTGAATTTTGATAATTTATTTTTATGTACTTTTTAGCACTAAATCTGAAAATAATTTTCACTTTTAACCATCACGTCAGAAGTTTTCGCAAATCATAAATTTCAAAGCTAAAAAATAAATATTTTGCAAAAAATCTTGCCGTGATGGTAAAATGGATTTCCGGATTCAGCGCTACAAAATACGTAAGAATCAATTATAAAAAAAACTAAGCAATATGACACAACCCACATTTTGCAGGCATGTGTTATTTTTGTAATTTTCTACCGTTTGTCAGATTTATCATTGTGATATAGGATTACTTTAAAAAAATTAAAGTAAGAATGAATCAAATTATTTTTTTAATTTACCGTCTGGAAAATCGTAAAAGGATGTTTTAAAAAATGTTTATTCTTTAAAAATGGAATAATTTCCAGTTCATCAAAATATTCAAAGAGCGAAAGCTTCAAATCATTGACAGGTCATAGTTAATATATTTTTCTTTAGAATAATTAGTTTCCACCTAAGTTCATAATTCATTTTGTATAAATTGGAATATTTATTTTATTGCGTTTGAGATATTATAGCTTTTCTTAAAAAGCTTATCTATTTTTAACGGTATAACAATAAAGAAATTTCTGTTCAAAAAAAAAAAAAAAAAAAAAAAAAAACTGAGTGAGATGTACTTGTATAATGAATGGAGGGACATAGCTTGGAATTTGAGTGTTGTTGGTTTTTCTTCAATAAATTCGTTGTCACTCTTTTAATTCTTATTACACTTTTTTATTTAATTATTTTACTGCTATGGTTTGTAGAAGAAAAAAAAAGAGTCTAAAATGGCGGTTTAATAAGTTCTCATATTTTTGGAGAGATTTTTCATTAGAATTTTTAGCATTTTTTCTTTATGTCATCGGTTTGGTCTTTTAGAAGACTGCATTATATATGGGCGATATATATATTTTACGTGCAAATGACGATTTAACAAAACCTCACCCTATTTCGAAATTTGCGACTTTTTAGGTAGATTTCGTAAGAAATGCCTATTGCAGTCGTTACCGTGGTGCGCCTTTTGAAAAATTCCTTCATAACTTTTCATTATATGACCTCAGGAACCCAAAACCACCCCCGCCTAAAAAGTTTATATGTATGTATGTACTAAATTTTGTCGGCACGATAAAAGTCACAATTATGCACGGATCGTCTTCAAATTCGCCAAACACATTAAGATGTCTAATATCTCGGCGGGGATTGCAAATGGGCAAAATCGATCCAAGGCAGTAGAAATGGGGGAGGGTTAAAATTTTTGAATACCGCCTTAACATGATTCTGATAAAACCAGCTCTTACAGAAAAATGGCAGGAATATTTAAAAAAAAATCCGTTATAGCAGTTGCCAACAATTAAAAAAAACACAAGAAAATTCTTACCATAAAAATTACTTTTCTATTGCAAGATTTCTACGTGAAAAAAATCTATATATATATTACGCTATCATATCTCAATACATACAAAGGGGGTTACCGTAGGAGGGACCCTGTCCTGTCCCCAAATGCCCCCAAGTTTGTCACCAACTTGGCAATATATCGCCAAATTTGACGACCAAAAATAGTCTCCAAAAGGTACGCCAACTTGCCAATATCTCTAATATTTCGCCAAATTTCCATAGACTTCCATTGTAAATCAATAGGGTTTATTGCTTACATAGATGAACAAATTGAGATATTTTAATGCGACAAAAACTAGCTTTTACAGGAAAATGAAATTAAAATCTCATCAAAAACGGCCAGATAAAATTGTTAAACTCAGTTATCTCTAGTCTTCATTCTTTTTTTGTTGGTGAAATTAATACTTAACTTCGAAGTATACCTGCGCCTGTAGGCCGACAGGGATTTTTTATTTATTTATTTATTTTTTCATTTGGATTCATAGCAAAGCGACGAGATTAAAGGAAACAATGGGTAAAGAGGTTACTTTGTGATAAAAAGTATAACACTCGATAGAGAAGTGTACCATCAGCTAATCTGATTAACTCACTATATATGATTCTCAAAGAGTGTTTTTAAAATGACATGTAAAATTTCGTGTAAATACAAATGTAATTACAACCAGCTAGCAGACAGGCGACACTTCACTTTTCAGCAATCTAAAACATTTCCTTACACTTCAGAAATGTATATCCATTTAATTATGTTTGAAGTAGTGTTAACATCATTAAAATGTACTGCAAGCGATGTTTCCCTCATAGATCATAATGTAACGGAATTCTTTTGAATAACGCTGTAAATGAGCTATAAATGCTACACACTTCATTTTCAATACCGAACATGCTAGAATAAACCTCAATAACAAAAATCAATAATTTTAAGAAATAACACTTAGAAGTACATCACTATACACTATTGTATATCACAAAAACACACCAATAAAAGAAAAAGAAAAGGATGGTACAGTTCGTTTTCAAAAGCCGCGCCTAGCACTCTGGGACGATTCTACTATCCAAGTGTTAATTTGGGCATTTTCCGAAGTTCTACTTCGGTTTCTCGTTTGCGTTGTCTATTAATATCTGTTTTAATTCAAATTAAAACTTCTATATTTAGTGTTCAAATGGCTAGTTTGAGTAGAAATAAATCTTTCAGGAGTGCTAGTAAGACAATTATATATAATGTTATTCAATTTTGGGATCAAGAAGCAAAAAAAGGAAAATTAATTGTTCCGACAACTCATTCTACAATACAAGTCAATCAAATTAACGGGGTTTCTAGTAGTAAAAAGATTCGCCGAGAAGCAGGAGATAAAAGTAATCCTGTTTTTTTTTTTTTTTTTTTTTTTTTTTTTTTTTTTTTTTTCACCTAAACAAAGAGTTTAAAAGGATGTCTTTGAAAAAACAGGTATAGATGAATTCGATTGCAGCGTTATTAGACAAACTGTACACGATTTTTATGTCTAGTAGAAAACAACCACGTTTTTGAATAGTTTGCTTCCTTTTTTAAAAGGAACGATCAATTTACAAAAATAAAATTTATTTTTTTTTTCAAATGAAAATCAAATTTCAAATTATTTTTGCTTAAAAGGCGCAAAGACCAACTTAGTGAAAAAGATTCCATGCCGGGAATCGAACCCGGGTCATCAGTATAGCGCACTGACGTTCTACCGCTAAACCACATGAAACGATACCCAGCCTGGAACTTCTCACTATTGCAAGTTGGCAAGGCTACAAACGCAGCACAAGATGGAATATTTTCCGTGAGCCACCAACATGGGGAAACACAGACACTTAATTAAATCCAGCATCGATGAATCTATATTAATTAAAATAGATTAATATAGATTCATCGATGCTGGATTTAATTAAGTGTCTGTGTTTGCCCCATGTTGGTGGCTCACGGAAAATATTCCATCTTGTGCTGCGTTTGTAGCCTTGCCAACTTGTAATAGTGAGAAGTTCCAGGCTGGGTATCGTTCCATGTGGTTTAGCGGTAGAACGTCAGTGCGCTATACTGATGACCCGGGTTCGATTCCCGGAATGGAATCTTTTTCACTAAGTTGGTCTTTGCGCCTTTTAAGCAAAAATAATTTGAAATTTGATTTTCATTTGAAATATTGTATTCAAGGCGAATGTTTCTCTCTGGAAAAATTTCCAAATATTAATAAAATTTATTTTGTTTCGCAAAAAGCAAAAATGTTGTATAACTTTTAAAAATTTTTAAACGTTTTCGTTTTTTATAAATATTAACAACAAAAACGTTTTTACATAAAATCGATATTATTTCCTCAAAAGCGCGTTTTTAAAAAATGCAATTAAAAAAACTCCTCTCATCCCTATTTTGACAAAATCAAAGCAGATTTGACGCATGCGCAATAGCACGGAGGGTTTTGCTATCCGAAACAAACAATATATAGAAACTCTGGAGCAGAAACGAAAAGTGAACTGTCTATCGGGTCAGATGTCTGTTTGCCCTCATCAGATCCTTGGCCTCCTAGTACCTACCAGAAATACAGTTACTTAATAGTGCGGGGCACAGTGATAGGTGTTGTACATCCAAGATAATTACCAAAATTGGCAATACAAGTATATTTAGGGAATCAAAACTCGGACATAGACAGATAAACCGAAGTCATAAGCACTTTTTAACTCTACTGTAAACTGTTAAAAGAATTAAAACCAGTGGTGGATATCTATTATAGATAATTGTGTATGTGAATATATAGACATTTTACGAGCATTTCCTGATAAAGTATCCCTTTATATTCTGGTAAATTTCTAACGATGGCATACTTGTGTTAATCCACTAAGTTTGATAGTTACAAAGTTTATTAAAAATAAAAATAATAAAATACAATGATAGTATGAAAATAATTCTACTGTGAGGAATATTCTATTGCTTAGGTAAAATAAGTAAATAAAACTGCCAAGGAATGAAGTAAAATATGTAAAAACCCTGTTGAAATTTTACAAAATACCACTGTTTCTTTATTAAAACGACGATAAAGACGATAATTGCTATTATATTATTTAAATTTATTGATGCAATATTTTATTGAAACTTAGTAACACATACTTAACAAAAATCATTTATTACAACTATGCATAAGCTATGCTTCTTGAAGTTTATATAATACATCATATATCTTTTTGCGTAACACAAATGGAATTAAATAAGAAACAAATTTATTTAATGATGTGCTTAATACGATGTAAAAGAGGATAATTACAAAAGTAATTATTTTTATTTTATAACACAATATGAAAATATAAAGTGAAATAAAGGTTCAGATAAATAACAATTTTACATGATTCTTTTAGAATTAGAAAGTATATTAATTTTACTATAGTTACAAAAAGAGATTACTTTCAGATTACATAGCAAGAAAAAAAATATTTGAACGTACTCAATGCTTTGAAAAAAAGATTAACAAGGCTGCTTTCTCAAACAATAAATCATTATACGAAAGAAATCATTAGAGTGAAAGATCTTGCAGATAAATTGAATGATATGTAAGTTCAATAGGAAAGTAATTAGCATTACGGAAAAGCAACAATGCGTTAAAAAGGCGAAGAGATAAATATGAAAATGCAGCTATGCTGAAATAAATATTCAAATACAATCAAACCCGTTTAAGACGCTCACGGTTAATACGCAATCCCGCTTAGTATACGGATTTTTTCCGAACCCTTGAACATCCCCCAAAAGACTATTACAAAACATCACGTTTAATACGTGAACGGTTATTACGCGAATCCGCTTAATACGCGATAAAGTTTTATACGGAAATTCAGAGGCAAATATGCAAATTTCTATTATCTTCTTCTTTCTTACCAATTTAGTGGGATTTTTTTTTTTTTAATTCAAATAGCTACAACAATTTCCGAATATTAATATTTTCGTTATTTATGATACATTAATTAAGGTGAATATTACTACTCGGAAATTGTGGTAGATATTTGAATTATTAAAAAATTCACGCTAAATTAGCAACACTGCAACTCTTCTTTGATGCCGCGTCTTAATATTATTTGTCTCTTGCTTTGTATCTGTTTTTACGAACGCAGAGAAAAAAAAAATTACGTTTTTTGTTACTTCGATTTTTGCGCGGTGTAGGTTGTCCATTCTTGTTTTTTTTTCTCTGGTAAACTGTAGCGAATAAAGCCTCCCGAGTACTGTGTGCATTTAAATACATTTGAAGAGAAAGGAATCGTTTTCAATTCCATTTCCTTGCTACTTTCTTCTGATGTGTGCCTGTTCCTGTTTTATTCATGGCCGGTGCATTACTTCTATCATGAGTTTCGAGTTGTCAAACCATCTCTTAAGGTCTACCATCAAATCTGTTTTTGCGAAAATTTTCAATTTTTTTTAATTATTTTAAATTAAAGTTCAATCATTTAAGAATCCAAAATGCTTTACTTTTGATCCAGAGATAATTAGAAGCAAAGTTATAGCAAAAACATAAACCGGAAACGAACTTTCTGAAACCGGAAGTGACCGTTTAAAGAAAGGTAACCAATACATTTTAACAGTGGTTTCTTAACTATTAAATAAGGTTAATGCTCATGTTTTTTAATTTTTAATACGATATTAAGTTTGAATTTAAAGTTGTAAATTTTATCCATAATGTTTTGTGCTATATTATAATCTTAATTTGCGTTTTCTGGAAAACAGCATTTTTCATTGTTTACGTTTACAAAAAACCTTCTTTAAATTCTTATCTTAAAAAGTTTTTAAGGTATTGAAATAGAAAAATTTCACAAGATTCTGTTCATCTATTGGTATGTTATGAAGTAAAATATAGCTTGTAAGTATGTATATATTAATTTAAGAGTTATTTTTACCGAAAAATACACTTTAAAAAAAATCATGTTTGGTATACAAAATTTGGTATATGCTAGTAAATTTAAGAAGTATTGCAAATATTTTGCTTCATAAGACAAGACAGTTAAGTGGTTTCCTAATATATTGTTGAAAGAAAAAAAGTGAAATATATTGAATAGATTTCGTTATACTTTAGAAGGTTTGGAATAAACGCAATTGTTTACTAATATTTGACGAAGTATTACCTAAATTTAAAAAGTTAATTAAAATTGCATTAAAAATTTATATGAATTCATAATTTTATTCCCTGTTTTAACTAGAAACACAGGTGTTTAATAAAAATTTCATATTTTCAAAAAAATGTGCCTCGAAGGTAGGCACATACACTATATTGCCATTAATGACCGGCGATTTTCAATTTTAGGCATTTTGTCGAATATTTAGAAATATACTTGTCAGATTCTTCAGGAATTTCAAGATTAAAAAGAAAAGGTATGACCTCATATTTAGCAATGTCGATTTGATAATGGGGGGCAATTAGGGGGAAAACAAAAAATCAAAGAAAAAAAATAATACTTGGGATCACCCTGTAAAATAAAATGCACGAAATGATCTATCGCTACCGAATATAAATGAACAGACATTGTGCAATATGTGTATTCTTTGATGTAAGAATAGCACGTATATTAATAGAGTAATAGCGATTTATTTAAAAAAATTAAAAAATTCTTGTATATTTTTCGCTTATAACATACAGGGTCTTCAATCAAATTTTACGCCGATTTCAGAAAAATTGACAAAATATAGTAGAAACAATATAGTGCAATTGGAATATAAATATATTAAATATTTTAGGAAATATAAACAGTTGTATGAAATAATTTTTATCTGCGCATGCGCGAACGATAACATTTTACATAATTTAATAGTCAACTCTATGGAGCAACTTATTAAAAAAAATCTAATCAAATATCCTAAAAATTCAGAAAGATATCGGCGTTAGAGTGAGCAAATTTTTAGTAGTTCTCTAGAAGCAGCTGAATGATAAAGGATTTTACACAAATTGTCATTTTTAATTTAATTTTTTTTTAATTTTCATTTTTTATTGATGATTTAGTTCTTCTCTGATAATAACCAGAACGAGCCTTTACCATGATCAAAAGAAGTAACAAAATCGAAGCATTTTTTCCAAATCTACTCGTTGATACTCACTAAATACTAACTTTTTTCTGAAAGTCAGTTAATAAAAAATGACAATTTGTGTAAAATCTCTTATCATTCAGCTGCTTTTAGAGAACAACTAAAAATTTGCTCACTCTAACGCCGATATCTTTCTAAATTTTTACGATATTTGACTAGATTTTTTTTTAATACGTTTCTTCATAGAGTTGATTATTAAATTATGTAAAATGATCCTTGTTATCTTTCGCGCATGCGCAGATTAAAATTATTTCATACAACTGCTCATATTTCCTAAAACTTTTAATATATTTATATTCCAATTGCATTATATTGTTTCTACTATATTTTGCCAATTTTTCTGAAATCGGCGTTAAATTTGGTTGAAAACCCTGTATGTTATAAGCGAAAATATGCAAGAATTTTTTAATTTTTTTAAATAAATCGCTATATCTCTATTAATATACGTGCTATTGTTACACAAAAGAATACACATATTGCACAATGTCTGTTTATTTATATTCGGTAGCGATAGATCATTTCGTGCATTTTATTTTACAGAGTGATCCCAAGTATTATTTTTTTCTTTAATTTTTTGTTGGCCCCCTTATCAAATCGACATTGCTAAATATGAAACCATACCTGTTCTTTTTAATCCTGAAATTCCAGAAGAATCTGACAAGTATATTTCTAAATATTTGACAAAATATCTAAAATTGAAAATTGCCAGTCATTAATGGCAATAGAGTGTATTAATGTGTTGTGGAGTTTTAGGAATTTTTCTTTTAATATGGAGAACAGTCAATCACTCAAAATTATGGCGCCTTCTGTGTCAGATAAATCGGACAGTATACGAAAATATTAAAAGATGTATCTGAAAAGTATGGTAAAAAAAAAAAAAAACATGCGTTAACCATAGATTATGAAACACTTTCTAACACTTCCTGAATTCTTTAACAAAACTTCGTTATTTAGGGAAATAAGGTAAATAAGATACCTAAGCAAACATTTTATAAAACGTATTAAACATTTGGAAAACTGATTTTATCAGTTACCGTCCATAGCCATAAATAATTTCAATTCTTTTGAACAGCCCTGTATTTGATCAGTAGGTTAATATATGTACTATATAATGGGAAAATTTAGCAAGAAAACGCATAAAAGGTTGAAATTTCTCTTTTAGCAATTTATACTAATAGATAGAAACATACTTGATAACTTTTGTGCAATCCTGTAGTTTACCTAGAAACTTTATTACACGCCACTATTTGGCTAAAATTTAATTCAAACTAAAACACTCTTTAAAAAAATGAAATCACATTTCCAGAAATTATCATCTATAGACGGCCACGTATCCAATTATTAGCGTAACCCTGTATATCATTTTATCTATATTCTACATACATTTCTTAGTAAACTAAATGCAGTTTAGCATAAAAATGCATAACTCATTTACAAAACCATCTTTAAGCAATTTCCGCTCATACCCATTTTCTCATACCCACTTACGAATTCTTTTGTGCAGCACTGTATATGAATTATAACATTTATACACGCACCATATAGTGTGCATAAATGTGAAACATAAAAGCGCATATCATAATTAAAAATGCATTTCCAGCAATCATCTCTAATGTAGAGTACTTCGTATACAATATAGTATCTGAAATCTTTTGAGTGTCCCTGTAAATGCTATGCACTTCGCATTATACATGAAATAAGTTATAGTAAACTTCAGCGACGTATATCAATTTCATTATAGATGAAATAGTTTAACATAATTAAAATACGCCGCAAACAAATCCCTCCACCCCTATATTGTTACATAACGGAATTCTTTTGTATGACCCTGTAAATCAAAAATAACTATTCTTTGCACCGAATATTCTGCAGAATGCATATTTTAGTGCACTTCATAAATGCATATCAATTTTATTATGTTTGAAAATGTATAACATCATTAAAAATCATTTGAAACGATTTTTTCTCATTGGCCGTAATGTAACGGAATACTTTTGGCTGTCCCTGTAAATGAATGAAAATGCAACAAACTTCATTTGAAATAGGGATCGTGCTATCGTAGATGTGAATAACATCCAAAAATTTCAGGGCAATCCGAGTATATTTACGAGAATTAGAGCGCGGACTGGCGAACAGACGGCCAGACAAACTGAAGTCATAAAAACTCTTCAACTTTGTTGGAAACTTGTTCAACTTTGTTGTAAATGCAGTTCAGCGTTTTGTATCCTGTTAAAAAATAAGACATAACTGACAATATTGACAATTATAACTGTCCTAAAAAACAAACCGTGAGTTAAACTTGAATACAATTAAATTTTAATCTAAATATACGTATCAGGAACAATTTTCGATCGAATATAAACTAAAGCTCTAAAGTTCGTTTAGAGAGGATTATATATGTAAATAAGCTCACTTCGTGCAACATTATACAAATGCCGTTTAATGCGCGATCTTGTTTAATACGCGGCTTTTCTCCAGTCCGCTGAAACGCGTCTTAACCGGGTTCGACAAACAATTTTCATGAACAAAATTAATTTTTTTTTTTAATTGAACATCAATATGTTCCTTGTGTGTTTCCTTATCATTTTAAGAATTTTTTTGTTCTTTTGGTAATGTTGATCATCGATATGTATTACCAAAGCGTTTACTTTTTACTTATATGAAAAGTAATGCGTCTATAATATCCACTTGAAATAACACATTACGTATGAATCAAAAATTTAAATTCAAAAATACTTAAAATCGAACACTTAATAAAAATAAAAAACAACACATTAATATTAAATAATAAAATATATTAAGCTAGACGTTTCAAGCTCCATAAGTTCCTTGTCACTACAATTGTCAATCGAAAACCAAAGCTGTTGTATACACACGTTCTCTGTGACAAATACTCCTCGACGATTTAACATTTTTAATGCATATTTTGAACGCGGACACGTGTAAACAACAGCTTTGGTTTTCGATTGACATTAATAAGGAGCTTGTACAGAGCTTGAAACACCTACTGTAATCGATTTTATCATGTGATGTTAATGTGTTGTTTTTAGTTTTACTAAATATCTAGTTTCAAACGTCTTTTTAGTTTTAACATCCACATGGTTGTTAAAAATCCTAATCACCTTGGAACATTAAATGCGTAAAATATTCAGACATTATTTTAAAATCTAATTCAAAATTAATGAAATATTATACTTCAATATTTTTCTTTATCAATCTTTCGAATTCAAAAACAAGTATTAAAAGTACGGTGCTGCTCTTGAACTTTAACTAGTTAGACTTAGTTTAATTCTGTAGACTGCATTATATGACAAAATAAACTTGCTAGAATTGTAAGGAACATTTCATTTTAGTGAATTTCAGATTATTTAATGGAATTATAAAATATAAAAATATAAACCTGATTTTAATGTTAAAATATATCTTAAAATATAAATCTAATTTTAATCTTTAAAACATTTAAATTAGAAACATTCTCTTCTAAATCTGTCGCTTTGAGGGGAGTTTTATTTTTAAAAAGTCTTTTTTGCTGCCTTTATCTTTTTCATTAAATTAAAAAATATATATGGGGCATTCTCACAATCTTTTGACTTTCGGGAATAAAAATCTGGCGAAATTAAACTTGCCAAAATAACATTTTAATCTGATACACGAATGCCTTAATGATTCAAAATAATAAAAAAATGTTCAGCAGCGAAAAAATTTTTATTTAACTGAGGTTTATGTTAAACTTGCGCGTTTAATTTCCCTTACCATTTTACAAATATAACTTTCTATTTTCTTCTAAATTTTTACTTATAATGAATTTGCATAGTACCCACAGGACATTCAAATGAGAAATAATAACAATGTAGTAATTTTAGTATAAAATTTTGGTATAACATTGTCTTAAAGGGGTGTTAAAGAAGGGACGGTAAGGTAAAAAAAAAGGGGACGGTATAGGAAAAAAGGGACGAAATGGGAAAAAAAAAAGGACGGTAAGGATGAAACGGTAAGGAAAATTACCACCTATTTTAGGTAAATGATGTTAAGACTAAGTGGTAGCCACAATGTTCATTGATTTTTAGAAACAGTTATTAACATTAAATTAAAAAAAAAAATTATTTACCTCGAAAAGTGCAGGAATAAACCTTGGGGACGGTAAGACTACCAATAAAGCCACGATGCTTGAAATTGATATTTAAATGCTGATTTAAATTCTGCAGTAAATTTCCTGTCAAAGAATTTTAGACATTCTATCTCTAGCATACTTCTGCATGAGAAAAAACTTGAAAAAAAATTCTTTGGCTGCATCTGAAGTGATTTTCTGTATAATTTTAGAAGAGGGACTTAAAGGAATCTAAAACCCAGGGAAAGAGTTTAAAAAATAATAACAACCCTAAAAATGTGTGCAGGTTAATTTTTTGCTATATATTTATATAAAACAATAGTTCCAGTTTCGGATAAAAATTACATCGAATTATTTTTATTGAAACAATTTTATACAGACAGCTCCAAACTTAAAAATCAGCATCAGGGACACGGGACGGTATAGGAGTTTTCCTGGGATTTGGACCCCCAACATCGTCCAAAACTTATTTATCTCGTTAATATTGCTATGCAATCATGAAATGGGATGTTCCCAAGTATATGAAATAAAAAAACACAAGAACATGTACTAAAATAAAAATTATTATTCAGGGACATAAAAGTCAAAATTGTGAGAATGCTTCATATCTTACAGATTTTACCCACTTCTGAAAAATTCACCGTGTAAAATAATCGCCTATTTAATTGTTCTCTGAAGGAATTTAGTAACATATATTATTTTTGCAAACCTGTAATTTAGTAATCTTCCCCCATTTTTTTCTAGTACCACACGGAAGAAATTTGCGGTTTCAACTCATGAGAGCTTTAGGGCTCATATTGACCTATTAAAAGGAACCCCGAAACCTTTTCTTGCCTACTAACGACTTCACAAACCGGTGTCATCGGGCTTCCGCCGAGATCAACAAGTTTCAGAAACAAGAAAGTAATAGTTTCTTTCAGTCATATTTCATTACATTTTCAGCAGTCTGAATGCAACTGTATCGTTATGAAATTTTGGGACTGTCCGTCGCCCTGAAACATTTGGTTAAAAAAAAGATAAAAAATTTAAAAACAAAACGGTTTTTTACATGTTGTGCAATCAATGGCCTTGTTCCGTCTACTTTTTGGGAGTAATTTGTGCCATAATAGATCACTGTGTTAGTTTCTTACCGATAATCAAAATTTCTGGGATAAATAGTGCCATTAATATATAACACAGGAAGTGTGTTTTGATTTATGTCTATGTTTTCTTTACTTCTCACCCAAAAGTGATTTTTCTTGGCAAATTACAGAGATGACACAAGATACACTATATGGCCAAAGGTGATGGATCACTTGCGAAGAAAAATACATGAGGGATTAACCTGAAACTGCAGGTATGTAAACAGTATAGTATAGGTCATATATTTCCGCGAAGATTTTTTCCCGAAACGCCATAGGAGACCGTCAAAAAATTGAAAAAGTACGAATATCTTTTGGATAACCCTGTAAAAACTAATGGAGCAAAAGCGTTTAAACTCAAGATTATTAATTAGTGGTTTATTGTAATATATTGTGTTCATTTTTGTGAGGATAGCATGTATACTCGTAGAGAAATTAAGGTTTTTATAAAAAGTCCCAAATTTTGCCAAGTTTTTTGCTTATAATTTGAAGAGTTCTTAATATAAAAAAAAGTTCTTTTCAGAAAATATGACGAACAACATTGTACACAATATTCTGCAGTCAGAATTAAAAAATAATAAAAATTGGATGAAAAATGAGCAGGTTTACTTAAAAGTATTTCACTGCGCATGCGCAAATGCAATCAAAATATAATATGCATAATGTGTTAGCTAAATATATAGAGCAACTTTTATAAAAGTCTCAAAAACATAATTTGAAAAGTCTGATAATAATCGTTTATAGAATAAGCTCGAAATCCGTTGTTCCCAAAATGAAGCAAAAACATGAGGGGTATCCATATATCCATTGATTAGTGCCTATTTAGCATACACAATATTGCACGTACTACTGTATTTGGATACAACCCCTCATCTTTTTGCTTCCTTTTGGGAACAACGGATTTTGGACTTACTCTATAAACGATTATTATCAGACTTTTCAAACTATGTTTTTGAGACTTTTACAAAAGTTGTTCTACACATTTAGCTAACACATTATGCACATTATATTTTGATTGCATTCACGCATGCGCAGTGAAATAATTTTTAGTAAACCTGCTCATTTTTCATCCAATTTTTATTATTTTTAAATTCTGATTGCAGAATATTATGTACAATGTTGTTCGTCATATTTTCTGATTTTTTTTTTTTTTTTTTTTTTTTTTTAAGAATTCTGCAAATTATAAGCAAAAAACTTGGTGAAATTTGGAACTGTTTTATAAAAACCTTAATTTCTCTACGAGTATACATGCTATCCTCACAAAAATGAACAAAGTATATTATAATAAGCCGCTTATTAAAAATCTCGAGTTTGAACGCTTTTGCTACATTAGTTTTTGCAGGGTTGTCCAAAAGATATTCGTTATTTTTCAATATGGTGACGGTCCCCTATGGAGTTTCGGGAAAAAATCTTCGCGGAAATATATGACCTATACTACATTGTTTACACACCTGCAGTTTCCATGTTTTATCAGAAATTATTCATTTATATTTTTTCAAAATAACACGTATTTTAAGTACATTCTTTTCAGTTTTTATGGGAAAATGGCAACAAAAATATATAATTGCTATTTTTCTTTTATTTCTACATAAATGGAGTGCTTGAGTTGCCAATATTAAGCAAATGGCTCTAAAAACTACAAAAAATTAATATCTTAATAATAAATGAAGATGCAGTTTTCAAACAAATTGCATTAAATAGTACTTTTTTCCCAAAACGACGGTATAAAAATCGAAAATGTGCGATGCGTAGCAAGTTAAAAAATTTCTGTAGAGTATTTAACCGTACAATGATACATCTGCTTTGTTTTACGGCTGACTTATACAAAGTAGCGTTATTTTTGGAGATGACACAAAATAAGCTGGGAGAAAGAAATAGCATACCAGGGAAAAAAGTTTTTTTTGACATGTTGGACAAGCACTGGTCTTTTTCCGTGTTTTTTTTTTTTTTTTTTTGGAACAATTTGTTTGTACCATAATGGGTCACTATGCTGTTTTGTTACCGATATTTCAACATTTTGGATTAAATAATATCTTAACATATAAAACCATTTATTTTTTATTTATTCTGTTTTATCTTACTGTGTTTTTCACGTACTCTTCTCGCCCAAAGTTAATTTTATTAATAAAACAGAAACGATCCAAGGAAATTGAACTCTGAGAACGTCATTTCTGCTGTTATAGAAAAAAAAAGTTATACTACTTTTAATATAAAATTAATGTACCATGTGAAATTATTTAATTTTATCGCTACAAAATTTTTAATAATTTATTATTATTTTAAATTACTACATTAAAACACAATAAGTGTTCCCAAAATATTATATCGAGTATACAGCTTTAAAAATCATTGAATTGTATAAAAATGTATTACTGCCTTCGTGAATGAATTCAAATATTTTATTCCATGATATCGTAATTAGAAAAGGAATTTTTATATTTCAATTGTAATTCTGGAAAAGTAATTAACTTTATAGCTGTGAATTTAATGTAATACATTTCACATAAACTTGTTTCTTTGACTTCTATGGTTACATAAATAAAATATGGCCCCACCAGTGGCCGAGAGGTTCTGCTCTCGAAGCTGGTAGACGGGAAGTGCTGGGTTCGATCCAAATCGCGCCCGTTCGGAGTTTTCGTGGTTTTCTTCGGACCTTGGACTTCCAAACGTTAATACGGGTTAGGTTCCCTTAGAAAGACCCCCACGAAGGGCACTCTCCCCCTTAGGGCCTATATCCCTCGTGTTGATCCTCGTTCCGAACCCATCCCGTCATAAACACAACAACAACAACAACAACATAAATAAAATATGAACAGCACATGTACGACTTTAAATGAAACGAAAGAGGGTTTTATTAACTCCTCCCACATTTTGCTCCAAAAACTTTAGGAATACTGAATTTGGATAAAATTTATGATAAAAAAGTTGCACGCATTATCACTTGCTTACAGCGAAAACCTGAAAACCGCATCTGCACGTCTACAGGAATCGAACCCACAACCCACATCTTTTTACGTTGTTGGCAATTTACACGCTGCTAGCCAGATTGAGAAATCTAATATTGTACTGAATTAGTAAGTGAATTCACTTTTTAAATATGTCACAGTTATATGATTAATAAAGCTATTAAGATGTTTATAACAGCATTCTTCTAATCATGAGATAGAAGCAATGCTGGTATTTTATTGGTGATAATTATTTCAAAGAAATTTTGGTCATGTTAATAAGAGAACTAAATTAATAATTTCAGGTAATATGTAACCATGAAAAATTTGCAAGAAAGGAACCTTTTTCCATTTAAAAAAATAACGCGTTTCATTTTATGATTTATACATTCTATTAATTAAAAATAACATTGACTAAAAAAAGAATTGTAAATTTATTTTTAAGTAATAACTGTACAAATTTTGTGGTAGAAAAGTATTTATTTAGTTTTTATCACATGCTGAATACAACCCATCAGTTTACAATTTGGTACGAAAAACGCATGACTGCACTCGTTATTTTATCGCAGGGGTTTAATAAAATATTTCAATAGGCATTTAAATCTGGTCGAGTCAAATATGATCAAGTTAAATTATAAAACATTACTGCAGTTTGTTTTTGTTTTTATCGAGATAACAACAAACATGTGCTATCAAGTAAAATAAAACTATTTTAGTGCATATTGCACCAAAGCTTTCAATTATTATTTCTTATTTTCCTAACTTATATATTCAAAAATTAATTAGCTTGTACGTGGGGTTTCATACTTCTGCTTTTAATTCAAGAACATAAGGAAGAATTCTCAGCGAATTATTATTTTTCTTCTTCAAATTTGTATCGAAATGTTTGTATTGAATTTCTCTTTAAATTATAAGCAAAAGTAGGAAAATGTATAGAATTTAATAAAGATTTTCGTCCTCATTCGGTTTAAGAATTTTAAACCTCTTATAATAATCACAATTTTTAATAATTCTGTAAATGGGAAAACATTCAAGTTTCTACAGAGATATGGAACTAAATACCTTAGTTTTAACACTTTCCAACATACTTGATTCGGTCTGTCTGTCCGTGCTCTAACTCGCGTAAACATACTAGGATTGCCATGCAATTGATATATTCTTCGATATTGAAACGGAAGTGTGTGATTTTTATAGTTCATTTACAAGGGCACTCAAAAGAATTCCGTTTCATTACCGTCTACAAATGGTTTGCGGTGTATTTTAGTAGTTTCCTTGTTTCACGTTTTTTCATCTGTGGTATGCGTTTTTAAATTAAACTAATTTTTTGCATATTACTTGACATGTATAATCAGGGCCGAACTAAGAGGGGGGCAGAGGGGGCACATGCCACGGGCGCCAAATGAAGGATTATATCTTTGGAAAGGATCATTTTCTTCTGATGGACTGATGGCTTCCATTATTATGAAACAGCCATTATAAATGAAGTGTTAGGTGAAGATGAAAGAGCAGTCGTAAAAAGTTAGAACTCTGATTTTCTGGTCCGAATGGGGAAAAAAAAATGGCCATAATTTTTTTTTGAAAAAAAAAAAAAAAAAAAAAAAATTATGGCCATTTTTTTTTCCCCCATTCGGACCAGAAAATCAGAGTTCTAACTTTTTACGACTGCTCTTTCATCTTCACCTAACACTTCATTTATAATGGCTGTTTCATAATAGTGGAAGCCACCAGTCTTTCAGAAGAAAATAACTCTGTGAAAGCGGAAACTCGGTTAGGCGGAACTTGGAGAATCGGAACTCTACTGAATATGTCATTTTAAAAATGATCTTTAGAATATTTTTGTTGATGCTCAGAGGAACCTCCTCCTTGGATCCGCCACTGTAGATTACGTAGTTCAGTATTACATATTTTATGATTTCATATTTTAAATTTTAAAATAAATCGTCTATTATAAAATTAGTAAAATTCTCTTTGTAAATATACTTTGTGGAAGGGGGGGGGGGGGGGGGGCGCCAAAATCTATGTTTCCCAAGGTGCAAAAAAGGCTAGTTTCGGCACTGTGTATAATTACTGTAGATCATATACAGGGCAGCAGAAAATTTTTCAAGTGCATTTTCCCTCAGTGCTGAAGGGGAATTTTCAGCTCTGTTGCACGTTCCCTAGCTGAACTAAATTTTAGCATACTATGTAGATGTTAATTCCTGAAAATTGGGTTTTCAAATGTGTTTTGCGTTTCACCAAATTGTTTACTCAGTCTTCATCATTCACCTTTTCAAACGGTAAAGTTTTGTAAAAGTATTCTAAAAATGCTAGGATATTGTTTCATAATCTATGCTTGACGCATGATTTTTCGTTAACATATTCAAATTTCATAGTTTTTTTAAACAAGCAAATGAAAACACGAGTAAAAGAAATTATTTTGCCACAATTCTCTTTAAAAATAGTATTTTATCGATGAATGTGTTATGAGGTAATATCTCACATGATAAAGTCAAAAAATAACAATTTTTACTATTCTTTGATATACAAACCATCATTTTATATTTTTTTTACTAGCTTAAATAATAATAATAATAATTTTTAATTGTATCATAATTTAATATTAATAACTTTTTCTGGGATAATACAACCTGTTGATATTTAAACATGTACTACAAAAAAAAAAAAATAAAATAAATTAATTAATTAAATTAAATAAAAATACAGCAAAAGGTTTTCCATAACACTTTTTTTTTCACTCGTGTCTCCAATCATTTTTAAGGGGTCTCAGGACATTTAAAATTGGAAAAAATAGAAAAGAAACCATTTTCAACATTTAATATCTTAAAATGCATTTTCAACATTTAATATCTTAAAATGTACATGATTTTAAAACACAATTTTAATTGGGATGAAAGATATAAGTATGTTCTTTTATTTTATGGTTTAAAAAATTGCAAGATGCATAATTAGCCTTTGTAGGAGCTCCAAATTGTCAGACATTTGACGAGCAGAAAATTGGTATAACAGTTTACGCGCAGATTTCTAAAATAAATATTGCAACTAGAATTAAACTTTTGGTGCCGACGTATACGCCAGATTATAATAATTACCTTGAACCTAAGTAAATTTGTATTTAATGTATTTTTATATTTTTAATACAAAGTTGTATTTAGCTAATAAGAATTTTTGAAAATTTCAACAGTATAATTATCTAAAAAATATATTGTTTTGTCCAAATATTAAGTTCAGTTTATACAGGCTAACATGAAAACATATATTTTGAAAATTTCATGAAAAAATATTTAGAAGTTTTTGAGATATCCTGCGCGTTAGATATCCTGCGCGTGAGATATCCTGCCCAAAATGTCATTTGGAGAAAAATGACTTCAAAGTTTCGGAAACGTCGCTTCAGTTATTGAGCAGGTATAATTCTAAAAGCCATAACTTCTGTTGTAATGGGAGTTTCAAGGAAACAATTATATCAAAATGTTCAGAAAAGATAAGAATTTAACATCTAAAGAAATTAAAATTTTGAAAATTTTGAGCTTTATGAGCCCTGAGACCTCTTATGCATTTACGCATACGAATAGTTAAAACGCACAAATTTAAAAACATATAAATACAAAAATATGCAATGAAACGTATTTTCTCGCTATAGTTTATACGCCTGTATAAACTATTAAAAGCAGAATAAATAACGCACAATGAAAATTATTGAATTTCCTTCGGAATAAAAGCTTTCCAAATTTAAAACTCTGTTTCTAATTCAAGCTTGCATTCTCTTTCAATTTTGAAATTCTTACAATTTAATGAGTAAGAAGGGAAACAAACGTGTTGAAATAAGATTACGTGATTTGTTTCATTCATAACAGAATATGTTATTATTTTTCTCAAATCTTGTAAACAAGAGATTAAACTAAGCCGTTAAACATATATTTCCTCAGTAATTGAAATTTGAAAATAAGTTTATATATAGAAGCGTTTGTGTTTTAATTTTCAAAGACACAAAAACGAGTAAAAATTAGTTCAAGTTTAAAGCATTGATTGAGTTATTAAAATTATTGAATTTATTTTTTCAATTTTATTTTTAATACTTATTTTGCTCTAATAGTGAGTGTGCATATGAAAAGTATGTTTTAACTGGTCTTGGTTTAAATATCGTGTCTGTTTTTCTAGACATTTTCTTAGTGGTTTTCGACAATGATAAAGGTAAAAAATATGATGAAATTCTAATTGAATGTTTTTAACAGTACCTTATAGTTAAAATTTTTCTATTGTCTGTCATACATTTTTGCATTTCAAATTTAAAAGTAGTTTATAAAACTTGTAGTTTATAAAGTTTTGTTTTGTTTTTTCTTGTTAAATTTTGACCTCCTGTAGGAATAAAAAATATGCCTACTAACATGCAATTTCGGACCAATATAATTTGTATCAGCTGTATCTTGAATATCCCCGTTTTCACCATTAATGAAGCAGTCACCAACAGCAAAGCGGTTACATTTTGTCAATATTGTACAAATATTGGCGAAAAATATTTCAGCATTTCATTGGCAATATTTCCAATGCAAAGCTAATATTTAACCACTATTGACATTTAATGCGAGTTTTTCCTGTGAATGCGATATTGGCTGTAAGGTAGCTAAGATTATCTAGCTATTAGGAATCGGCACAGATGTTTCAGAAGCACCGGGATATCTTTTTGGCGCCAAACTGGCGATTTTATGCCTGGGCAAACCAATAATTTTGGCTATATTTTCCTTCGTATGTCAACACCTTAGAACAGACTGCGTATGTTTTCATTAAATTAAACATTTTTTTTGTTCTATAATAAAATACTTTGTGTGTGTTTATAATAAAATTGTGTGTGTTTTATAATAAAATAGTGGTTTTTTTATACATATAACATAAAGATCTGTAATAAATAAAACTAATATGCTATTTTCACAAGATATGCCTAAGTGATACTCGAAAACGGGGTTTTCCCGCTAAAATGGTGCAAAAAAAAAAAAAAAAAAAAAAAAAAAAAAAAAAAAAAAGAAAGAAAGAAAGAAAAAAACACCGTGCTAACTCCTGTGCGTGTGAGACATCTGTGCCTAGGAATCTATCTAATGTTAAAAGAAAATGCTGTGAATAAATATGTGTCTAAGGTATTACGCAAACTGAAGTGATAACTGCATACATGTTTTATTCAACAATTTCTAATAAATTCATTTTTTTTAAAAAATAGCACGTGTAGGATTATACAAGAACGGTTATCAAAAGTTCATTTTTTTTTTTTTTTTTAGAATTATGAGAAAATTTATTTCTGCTTTTTTACAGCATTCTAATGAAGAAATAGGAATGCATTATAATATTCTTTTTTATATTATTTGTTTGAAAATTTCTCTGATAGTCGCATCTAAATTTATATGATTTCACTTTTCGATAAGAATAACTTCTGTGAGTTTTTGATCACCTTAACAGAGACAAAGGCTCATATTAATGAAAAAAAAAAAAAGAAGAACAATAAAAAATATTATTTTTAACACTTTTCAAAATAGTTGAAAATGTGGCCACGAGTTCAGACTGTCTTTCTATCTGTGTAAATATTTTCAGATTGACATGTAAATTTCACATGCTAATGAGGTTCATTATAAAATGTTTGTTATTGAAAAAGAAGTCTGTAGCCTTTATAGTTCGTTTACGGGAACACACAAAAGACTTCCGTTGGATTATGATTTATATGGTTTTTATGGTTGGATTATGGTTTGGGGAAAAAATCTTTTGAGATGTACTTTATTTAAATTGCTTAGTTGGATATCTGTTTTCATCGTACGAAAAAAAGAAATATATAAATAATAGGTAGTTAGTACTGGAAACTGTTTCATAATCTGTGACTGGTGAAGGATTTTCCGCTCTTGTTTATATTGCACTTTGAAAACATTCTAATTTGAAAAAGATCTCAATGAATAAATTCATACTTACGACGTTACGCACCATGAAATGGTAAATGCGTGAATTTTTTATTCAGCAGTTTCAGACAAATTCATTATTTTTTACCAAAGTGTTTGAACTCGTGTGGGATTTTCGCACAGAAAATATAATCAAAAGTTTATTTCTCTTTGTGATAGTGAAGAGTCTTATTTCCGCTTTCTTATTTGTCACGGCACTTTGTCACGCGTCTATGAAGATCGCGTGAAAAGTTCTTTGCTTCATTTGTTACGATCTGTATTTTTTAAGAGAGCGCTGCTCAGAATTTAGATAGATCAACGACTTGATTTATTAAGCAGATAAATTTTCTTGTTATTTTTTTTTTCGCCCATGATTAACAATAAAACAAGGAAAATCTTCATTTTGATGTGTTTGAACATTCTTGCTGAATTATACAAATATTGTATTATATGCACAATCTATATCTTAGTGTGTCTTAGTGTGTTTGTTGTTATTTATATTCACTTTTGTCGAATTAAAAAAATAATGATTACATATGTCAATTTGTCAGTCATTAGTCACATTAATTTTCAAGTTCTGTATGTCAGATATATAATATACTCAAAAGCCATCAAAATGAAAAATTAAAAAACTCAATTATAAAATTCAGACTAAATAATTGTTAATTAGAAATTTTCATTCTTTCATGCAATTTTTTTCGCATTTTATTGATTTTTTTTTTTTTTTAAAGAATAAAGTTTTTGATGTTTGGATCGATTAACAATCTACGATACTGATTTCTTTCCATCATACTGTCTGTTTAGCTACACTTAAAGTTTATATTTGTTGTTATTGTCGTTTTTAAGGAGCATCCTAGTTGTAATTTCTTTTAAGAATGTAATATTACAAATAAATCTCTGAAAGGCTTATTTTTTATTATATAATTGTATTAAAAAATGAAAAATATTAAGAAATAAAACTTTTTCCAATGTCTTTCTCATTGGGGGAATGTGGTAGAGATATGTATGTACACGACTCTGTTTATTTTAGCATAAAAAATGAGCATGCAACAATAATTTTTATTGTCATCGTATTGTTTTAGTTTGCACTTTAAATATTCATTTTTGCTGGAGATTTTTTTTTCTTATTTTTAAGTATCTTACTTAGAAAATCTACTTTCAGGAAAGTTGTCACAAAATTCTTCTGAAACAGAAAAAAAAAAAAAAAAAATGGTAACGTCTCGAAAACCTTTCCGAATAGTTTTCATAGTATGTTAACCAATTTTCTCAAACCGGAATATCGGTTTTTAGGATGCTATAGATTTTCAAGTAAACATTTCGGCTGTGTAATTAAATTTATACATTCAAGAGTAACAAATCAGTATTAACTTTTGTGATAATTTCATTACTGTTTATTAGTCATGTTTGTTTGTAAAACATGTTTGTTGAACATAAAAATGTTTACTTCAGAATTAATATCATCGAAAAAACCTATATTCAGGGTTAAGAAAATCGATTAATCACTAAAACGAAACTAGTCGAAAACGTTTCCGAAAATCATTGGCAGCAAAAGAAACCTTGTTCTTTATAAATGTTTCCTTAAATCTTTGAAAATATATTAGTTTCTATGGCTTCTTAAGATAAAAACGCTTTTCGGAATCTTGGGTCACTTGGGAAAGGTTATTGCAACAGAAACAACAAGCAGCAAAAGAAACTAAAAAAAAAAAAAAAAAAAATACTTCTTTAAATATTAAAAATATATTAGTTTCTGGGGTTTGTAATGAGAAAGATTGTTTTTCGGAATCGTAGGTTATTATATATTTTTGGGTGAGGTTATTGTTTATTTTCGTTTGTGGTTATATTATCTTGTCTTAGATTAAGAAGGATATGACATTTTTTTGCACTGTAGAATCCGCGATTGTTATATGTCTGATTATCCTGGTGTATAAATCGACCACGGAATTTTGTTTTGCATTTTGCCAGTTTTAAAATTCGATTTTTACACAAGAAAATCATGAAAATAATTAGATTGCTTAAAGCTTACATTTAATATCAGAGATAATATTTTGTTTTGATTAGACTTCTTTTTTACGTCACTTTGAAACTGTTAGATATCATAGAAGTAAAAATTAAGTGAAATTATATTTGAGTTTTGACATCATACACTATTATCAGAAATCGTACAAAAGTACTAACCATACCAGTGGAAAAAATCTCTGAATAGTAAATTCTTTTTTATTTTTAAAAGTGTAATACTTTAAATTGTTATTAAAATTCACATGCAATTTTTTTTTTTTAAGTAATTGAACCAGGAAAATATAACCTAAGTCCACCTTAAGCATGTATTAAAAGTCAACTTGATACTATAAATTTAAATATAAGATTAAAAATAAAATTTTCCGAAATAAAAAAAAACTTCCTATAAATTGTTTTGATTTAAATTAACTAGGTAGACGAATTATTTGTATTAATAAAAATTTTCAAGGAATGAGTTCATTATAAAAAAATATATATATATTGTTATTATTTTCTCCACTATTATTTATCTATAAAAAATATGGTACACGATTTTTTTTTTTTTTTTTTACAATTTCTTCGTGCTTCTACTTGTTTTAAAATAACATATATTTAATAATGAAAAATTGTAAAGTCGCAGCTTATAATTGTTTCTACTGAAATTTTTACTTTGGATCAACTTAGAAATAAACCTATTTTAGCTTAACAAACCTATCCTATAATAGAAAACATATATTGATTACGTTGTTAATATTTCAGCAAAATATAGCACTTACATTACAATTACAGGAATTTCTTCAGTAAAATATCAATATTCGTTAAATATAGATTTTACATTAGAAATATTTGCAATGAAATAGCAGTATTACAGAAGTATTGGTTTATAATGCAATTATTTGCAATAATGCAAAAATATCGGCGTTGCATAGAAAATATTAGCTATGAAATAGCAAAATACTTCTTACCTATATTTGTGCAATATTGACAAAATTTAACAGCCCCAATGTTGAAGCATTGCTTCATGCCAGTATTGGCCATGATATAGCCAACGCAAAAAATATTTACAGTGGTTCTCCATTAATGCATAAATATTGGCGTTACAGTGAAAAAATTAGCGATCAAATATTGCAAAATATCTCTTGCCTATATTTGTGGAATATTGGCAAAATATAACAACCTTAGTTTGAAGCAATGTTTCATTTGAATGGCCTAGATGCAGCCAATGCAAAAACTATCGGCCCAATACCTTTTTATTGCTGGGTTTATAATAGATTTTGTAGTTCATGTGGATTGAAAATATAAATCTTTTTAATCTACTTATTTATAATTTTTTTCAACACTTACAATTTTTTCCCTTTGTTTGAATGTTTCTGTCTATTAATTTAACCATTTCTCTAAGTTAGTTTGCATTAAAATTAAAATTGTAAAAATACTTATAAAATGTATAAAACTCTCTCTAAAATGTGTCTGTCTCAAATTAAAAATTTCAGAAAATGAAAAGAACAGATGCAATAAGTTAAAATTAATTTTCAAGTTTTAATTTGTAATGATTTTAAAAAGACACTGGACTTGAAATGTCATCTACCGATGTTTACGCAAATGCATAACATGAACATTTTATTCCGTTTGTTGCAAGGATTAAAATGAAATAACATTGCGCAAGTTAATAGAATAAAGCAAAAAAAAAAAAAAAAAAAAAAAAATTCTGAAACTTACAAAATCTTTTTACACAGCTTTTTATGATGGAAATAAAAAGAAACCAGTCATGCATTATATTAAGTGTTTGGTGTTTCATTAACTAAAACATTAAGCATTATTATAAACGTTGTTGCGCTAAATGTTCAATAATTAGATGGCGTTAGTTGAATGAATTACAAATACTCAAATACCTTCTATGTATACGATCTCATCGAAGAAAAAAGAAAAGGAAAGGAAAAAAGAAAAGTGATGTATTAATAGGTTCGATAAAACATATGAATAAAGAAAACGGATTTTATAGCTATTAAAGATTTATCGCGGGTGAAAAAAAAAAGACCTCGTGGTATTGATCTAATTAATAAAATATCTAAAACTATTTTACAATTTAGAAATAAAATCATTCAGTTTGTGTTTGTCGTTTATAAACATCATTTTGTTACTATTTAAGTGTGAAAAAAATATGTTTTATAATATAAAAATTTTACTTTCTTAAAGTATAATATAGTTACATGCATTAACATTTTGAGCCCATATTTAGCTTATGTAACCTCAATATTTCAACAAAAAAAAAAAAAAAAAAAAAAAAAAGGAAAAGAAAAAAAATTAGTTTTTCAAAATAATTTTAACATGTAAATTTTTACTAAACTAAAATAGGTAATAGAAGAGATATATCTGTTCATTTAAAAATAGATAATGATTTTTCATAAAACATCCAATAAATATGCCCATATCATATTTATTTTTTTAAATCAACCTGGCAAATAAATGCAGTTTTTAGTACTTTTATCGAAATATTTAAATCATTTGAAAGAATAAGTTTAAAGAATACATACAAAATACTGTTTAAAGAAGGCATAATCCCACATTTCGCTTCTGACCTCATAAAATTAAATTAATAAATTAATTTAATCATCCACTAAAAAAAAAATGGGATACGTGCATAGAAATTATTTTGCCTGCATTGTAATATGTAATCCTGAATTCGAAATATAAGAAGTTGTCCTAAAATTTTAACTCATTAACTTCATTTAATGCTTAATACCACTTTGTTATTTCTTGATATTTTATGCTTAAAATCACTTTTTGTTATTTCTTGTTATTTTATCCTCAATATTGCTTTGGTGTAGCATTTTATATATTAAATTATTAACTTGAAAACTTAAAAATTAAATGTTACAACTTAAATCTAAAAAAAAAAAAAAATTAATAATTAAATTACGTATTTTATTTTTAATGTAATAATTAATTAAAACTATTTTTTTATATTTTATTTGGTTCAATGAAAAAAGCTCTAAATTAATTAACAAATTGAATTCTCCGGGATAAAGATAACTCTTTTTTGAAGTCACTTAACGAGACATTCCTAAAAAAAAAAAAAAAAAATCTACAAAATAATAATTTGTGGATATTTATGTTTCTAACACCACCTTTTTGTTACGTTATTTTCCTTGCATCATTAATACTTTTTTAGAATACTACATTTGTGGTTAAAAAATTGTGTTCCTTCTGACAATTTTATCCAACTTTTTTAGTGTATAAATATGAATTTAATTATTTTGCCGCGTTTCATAAAGATTTAATTAAAGTTTCACATGAAGAAAGACATTTTTCTTTCCTTAATTTTTTAAGCATTCCTGTACAGTCATAATTTAAAATAAAAATTAATCTTCTTATAACGATAATTTCTGCTATTTAAAGAATCACTTTCATATTTTTTGATAAAAAGTGGTGTCTATATTTCCGTAAAATGCCCTGAAAACCTTAAATTTAATTAGAATTTTTATCTGATTAGAAAAGCTTGTTATTATTTTGCCTAGATACATAATTTTTCACTTGGTGATTTTTCTCAACATTTTATTAAGGTTAAAAAAGAACAAATTTAAAAATACTGTGCTTCACATAATATAGCTTACTATAGCTTAACATAAAATAGTTTTAAAACTAAATTTTTATGGAAAGCATTGGAAATAAAACCCTCATAACATGTCATTTATAACGGATTTCGCTATGCACAAATAAAAAACGTTATTTCCATAAATCCGTTTTTTTTTTTTTTTTTTTTTTTTTTTTTTTTTTTTTTTTTTTTTTTTTATGCGTATTTCTTAAATAAAGTCACTTTTTGTTATTGTTATTTTGAGCATTTTAATTAAGATTTAAAGAAAATTTAGGTGGAACTCCATTCGATTTTGTCCAAATAGTAATATCCAAAAATTGTTTCTAAGGATAAAATTCGAAAATAAGAAAGGAGATAAAGAAAATTCACTTATAAGTCAGTTCTAGCAGTTAATAAAACATAAATCTCAAAACCTGACATCCAAAATTCGGAATTGTCCAAAATCCGGAAATTTCCCTAGTCGGTGTGATTTTATTTATTTATTTTTAAAAATTCTATCAGAAAAAAAAAAAGGGCTAAAACATCAAAATTTACTTTATTGGCCTAAAACTCGCAGATCGCGAAAAAAATCTCTAAAAATCGCGTAAAAAATCTCTGTACTAATTCTGAATAAAGTTTACACAAAGAAAACATACACTGTTTTGGACTAAAATGTTCAAGTCGAATTCCTTTTACTAATGCGGTTAAATCACCACGGAACGAAAAACAAAATGCTAAAAATTAACTGTAGTGGGATAAAACATAGTGATCGTAATTCCTTCACGAATGGCGAAAAATCGCCGTGAAACACGAAAAATCGCGGGGGAGAAAATTTACTATGCTGGACTAAATGTTTGAAACATAATCCCTTTTACGAATCTCAAAAAAATGCCATGGAATTCAAAAAATCTCTAAAAAGTCGCCCGCAAAAAAAAAAAAAAAAAAAAAAATCATTGCACGAATTCTGAATGAATGTTACTCAAAAAAAGACAACATTCACGATATTGGGCTAAAAGATTAAAACCGGATTCCTTTTACTTATGCATAAAAATAGCCACAAAGCTGGGGGGGGGGGGGAGATTCCAGAAGACAAAATTTACTATTCTAAGCTAAAATACTTCAACCGTGATTCTTTCCCGAATGATGAAAAATCGCTGCGGAACGCAAAAAATCGCTGAAAAATCTAAAATCTCGGAGGACAAAATTTATCATAATAGGCTAAAAGTTTAAAACCGGATTCCTTTTACGATTGTGAAAAAATCGCCGTGATGCGCAAAAAATTCTAAAAATCGCATAAAAAAATTTGCGAAAAATTCAAAAATCCTGTATGAATCCTGAGTTAATTTTATTGAAAAGAGGTCAAATATTGGGCTAAAAGATTTGAAAAAGAATTCCTATTACTAATGTGAAAAAATCGCCACGAAATTATTTTTTTAAAAAAAAGTTAAAAATCGCATATAAAATTAAATAAAAAATATTTGTTGTACTTCCGGATTTTGGACTTGTACTGTACCATTATTAGCATTATTATTATTGTGGTTATTATTATTTTTATCATTATGCAAAAATTCGATACTTTGTGCAAACTCCTACTTTAGATAATAAGAAAAAATAATATTATCTGACATGTTTGATATACTCTTTTCTAAATGTCGTAAACGACCTTTTAAATTCAGAATGAAGTATTGCGTATGCTGTTATTTGAGAAAGTTTATAAAAAAATGAAAACATGTATTTCGCAACTGAATAAATAAATGTACATTTCCGTGAGGGTAAAAGGTTTAGTCTTCATTTAAAGAGTTCATTTGCATATAAATCAATGCACATAATTGTTAGACTTAAATTTTATCGTTTTTGTATTATTACTGGTGGGGCAAAAGTGATATGTGGAACTTATAAATTAGAAAATCAGTAAATTTGAAATTTTTCTTTTATTTGTCTATTAGTACGATAGGTTGTAGACATGAGGATGGGGAAGGGGCGATGGATTTCCCGCCCTTGCACCCCCCCCCCGCCCCGAAAAAAGGATAAATGGTAAATGGTTAAGTGCCTGACCCATATATACTGTCATTTAAAAGAAAGACATTAAAGTTTTTAATACAAGATACCGCCCACCTTCCATACGCCGAAAAAATCCCTGGTGCAGTCTTGAAAGAGTTTTAAGCTAAATTAGTTTTTCAGCATTAAAATTTATTTTTCAAATTATTATTCGTAAATTAAAAAATAGATTTATCTATATATCGTTAAAATAGGATTTATACAAAATTTTGAGATTTTTGTAAATGGTTAATTTTTTTTTTCCAATTTTTAACAAATAAAAAAAAAAGAAAAGAAAAAAAAACTGTTATTACTTACCTGATTGTACACATAGTAATCCTAAAATGAGGAGTCCACAAAACACAGAAAAACGAAACTTTTTTGAAAACGCGAAAGGCGTAAGTGGCCGGTCCATGCTTTAGCTTTGAATTTTTTCTTTATAAACAATCCTTCATGCCACAAAACTCACACCACATAACTGTACAGATATTCAACGATAATTTAATTTTTTCACACCACACTTGAGATGCCGATTATTTTCTAAGAGACCATGTTTTTTCAAACAAATCAACATGAAGATTCGAAATGATGCACTTGGACGCCTTTTCAACCAAGATGCATGTTGTCAGTTAGTTTGGGTATCCAGAGAGCACAATAAGCCTTGTTGTTGCCTTAATTCCCAGGCGCTTTCTGGCAGGCTTTAGGTAGGCCGACTTCTCGCACAGCACCGATACAGGTTGAGTGACTTTTAAAACAGTCACGTGGAGAGTGAGGTAGAAGAGAAGAAAAATAAGATTTCACTCAAGAAGTGAGCTAAGAAAAGTTGACCAACTGGTTGGATTCACCGCGTAAAACGGGTTTTGGTGACGGTGGTCCTCAGATGCAACCAATCAGTTATAGGTTTTGATCGCGCACTCAAAAGTTTGTTTCGGTTCCGTTTTTCTCCGATTCCATTACATTAATTTTTAAAAACTCTTGTAAAAATACGAAAATTTAATAAAAAAAGAAGAAAGAACAAATGTTAAAAAATATATATATTGCATCATCAGTTATACGTTAAACAGTTAGTTAAAAATTCGTTTTCTTTTAATCCGATTACTTACTGAAGCCACAAATATCTTTAAAATTCATTAATTTTAGTAAAAATTGGGAGGCGGGGATAGCAATATTAATAATTTACTTAAAAATATCAATCGATTAAATATTTTGAACACGCTCTCTAAAACTATCATATTTCAGTGATGAAAAATTTACAGGAAAATGGACGATTTAATTTTTTTTTTTTTTTTTTTAAATCAAAGATATTATAGAAATCAATTATATTCTAAAAGATAGTTCAAAAAATAGTTTAGTTCCACATTGCTTAAGAAGTTGTTTCTAATACGTACTAAAGTCAAACAATAGTAATTTCTCTTAAAACACTGAAAGAAAAAAAAAAGGCAGAAACTAAAAATGTTGATACAATTTTTAATCAAATATCAATCGGTTATATATATTTCGAAAACTTGGTTTAAAGCTTATTTTGAAGCCTTTTTACCATGAAATAGATTGTGTTTAACACTAAAAATATCTTTTAAGACTATCGAATTTTACTAAAATACGATTCAAAGAAGAAATGAAGGGTTTCACTAATTTTTTATAGCAAATGTTTTGTTTTAAGGAAAAAAAAAAATGAGAGAAAAATGAATAATTTCGCAATATTTTTTAATGAACTAGAAATCAGTTATATGTTTTGAACACGCAGTTGACAATTTGTATTGGTTCAGTTACTACCGGCAAGTAAATTCCATTTTAAGTGTTAAAAATCTGTATCGAATTTTTTGGGGGAAAATAAATCAAAAGAGAAATGACGAATTTTATTACATTTTGTAATGAAATGCGTTGCATAAATAAGTTATTTGTCTGAAACGCATAGTAAATATTTGGTTCGATTCGACATTTCTCTAGAAAGAGATTTTATTAAATACTAAATTTAAAAACCTTTCTAAAAACAATCGGAATTTACTGGAAAATAATGAAAAAAGAAATGATCAACTCCACTAATTTGCATAATCAAAGATATTACATCAGCCAGTTAATATGTTTTTCATAGCGCTCGTACAATTATGTTCCGGTTTCGACTTTATCGATAAAGTAATTCCGTTAAATGTTAGTTTCAAAAAACTGTGCACAAATTGTCGAATTTTTTTGGAAAACAAATCAACCTGAAATAAACATTTTATTTAAAATTTTTATTCGTGAATTTCTATAAACCCTTTATGTACTGAATTAGGATTTCATGAAAATTTTATCTTCTAAAGCATTTTCATGAATTGTTTAAACTACATTAAAAGATATACATAATGATTTAATAAATTTTAGAAGTATTTTAGAAAGATTGAAGGATTTAGAAGGATTCATTAAATTTAAATTTATAGGGATTTTGTGCAACATTTATAACCCCACTCAAATCTTTTATTTTAAATATTTTTCTTAGTATTTTGTAGAATTAGGAAATGTACAAATATAATGTTCTTACAATAGAAATATAGAAATATATCCGAATTAAAAAATCTCCCCCCCCCCCCCTCCAACGCCAACAATGTTGAAAATATGCAAAGGCAAAAGAAATCATCCTTTTAAAAATATTTTTGTTTTGTGTAACCAATAATTTTTTTGGAACAAGATAAAGTAATGTGCCTATAACTCATTCTAAACTGAATTACAAGTAATCGATGTATTAAACGAATTGTATAACAAGTTATTTTCATGGTACTTGTAAGTACTGTCAGTAGATAAAGGGTTAATGAAGACTCTATTTTTCTCGAGAACTAGATTCCACTAAACACTGTATTTAAATTAAATAAAATCAGAAGGTGAAATGCAATATTCCCACCTTGATTGAATAACAAAATACACAATATAAACTTTTAAAAGCTCACCATTTTACTTAAAAGGCGATAAAAGAGAAAAAAAAAAATGTTATAGAGGGTAAGCTGAGTAATATTACTATATTTCATTTATATAAGATAATATAAATTATTTAATAGGTTATATTGATTTTTCCATTTCTTGGCATTTAATATTATTTTGTTTTTATTTTGCTTCTATTCTTTTGGTCATGTGGTCGTTTGGGTCATGTGGTACAGGGGGAAACTATTCAGCTTTTTGCGTTCTTTATCTCTACAGAAAACGACTGCTTTGCTTATGTATTTGAATTCTGTACCCTTGATTAAGTAATTTAATATATAAGCTTTTCAATTATTTTTATCGGTATCCACATTTTTCTTTTTTTCTTCCATTATAATGCTCGTAAGATAGTACAAGGGACTATACTTTATACATAACATCTGGTGTATACTGTGTGTCCACGTATAACCTGACCGACCTTTATTTTCGCAACCGTTGGTCCTAGATGCATACTTCCAATTACAAAAAGGGTTTAACTAAGGTAAAGAATTATTTTTAAAGCGATTTGGGTCAAGAAAAACATTTATTAAAAAATTACGAAATTTAAATTTTTATACGGGCCCCTGTCCTATAAGTGATATTTAGTAAAAATTTACTATGACACTAACAAGTAAGACAGAAAAAGTCCCATTCATCTAACATTGAAATTGACCGAGTTATGAAACTTTGAAATGCATGACTTATACCACTTTTTTGCATATCAAAACAGATGATTTCGGCCATGCTTTCAGGGGTCGTATATAAAGTACTTAAACTTATATGACTTATACCACTTTTTTGCATATCAAAACAGATGATTTCGACCATGCTTTCAGGGGTCGTATATAAAGTACTTAAACTTATTTCAAGATATCTGCGGTTTGAAAGATATCGTACAACTATTACGATTGAATTAACTTTATTAGTTAAGTTTCAGATTTGTTAAAATAATTGTATTTTAACATATGTTACATTTTGTAAGGATTTGAGGCTATGATTTCTTTTAACAAAATTTATGTTATTTTCATAAACTTGCAACGATCGTCTTTCCAGTTTAAAATTTGTACTCGAACTTTAACTGACTTTCAAATGTCCGATCGAAGTTAAAAGTTTACATACTGACTTTACTCCGATTACAATGTAATTTTATTATGATTTTCGACGCTTACCATCTTATACATACTTATATTAGAGAATAACACAAAAAATTTCGGATAGACTACAGTCAACAAGTTTAAGAAATGGTTTTAGATTATATAACATAAACCTGCGATGGTTGTGTTTTTTAACTTTTATAATTACTTTTATGTATTTTTTAACGCTAAATAAAAAGAAATACCTTCACTTTTAACCATCATCTCAGGATTTTTCGCAAATCGTAAATTTCAAGGTTAAAAAAATAGCAAAAAATCTGATACTATAAAATAGATGTAAGACTTTTTTATTCAGTTTAATTTTATTTAATTCAATAATTTATTCAATTTTGTGGCTTATACTGGGTTTCTTACAGCTAAACAGCTCAGGTGTCCGATGAGGTTGGGAGGGGAGGATGGATCAATTTTAACTTTGAGCTTTTTAACTCTGAAGTTTGCGATTTGAGAAAAATCCTGTCGTGATGGTTTAAAATGAAGGTCATTTTCGGATTCTGCGCTAAAAAATACATGTGAATCAATTTTCAAAAGCTAAAAAACATGACACAACCCAAAATTTGAAAGACGGTGTAATCTAACTGCATTTTAAAATATGTATCATTTTTGTAAAGAATTGAGGCTGTTGTTATTCATCCTTTTATTTAACAAAAATTCTGTTACTCTTATTCTTTTATATGTTCACTACAAATTGTATATTTTGCATTAATATGTCAAAATAATTAAAGATATCAAATTTATATTGCAATGCTAATTTTATTCTCAACTATTTCTTTAATATATCTGACGAAATTATATTTTTACTAAATTTGTGAATGACCCCTAATTTGCAGCAAAAAATATGCTCCAACTTCAAACAGCTATTACTCGGTCAATTTTAATCGTAGAATAACGGGACTTTTTTTGCCTTACTTGTCAGTGTAACAGAAAAATTTTACTAAATATAACTTATAGGACCAGGGGACCGTATAAAAATTTAGATTTTGTAATTCTTCGCTAAATTGTTTTTTCGCTTCAAACTTTTTCTATCTTAACTCTGCACCTAATTTTGACCATTTTTGTAATTGGAAGTATGCATCTAGAACCAACGGTTGCGAAAATAAAGGTCGGTCAGGTTATACGTGGACACACTGTATATTTTTCATTTTTGTTATTCAATTTCTGCTGTTTTTTACTATGTTTTTGGTATCTATGTTAAGTGTGTTGGGGGGAACTATATTTCTTAATGTCATTTTATTCATAATTTCACAGTTTTTGTTGGTGGTCGGTAATGTTTATTTAATGGTTATATATATATATATATATATATATATATATGTTATAAGTTATAAAATATACATTTTATTTCAATTCCTTAGTACTAAGAAATATAAAGAAAATATATATTTTTTACTTGTAACATCTATATTATTATTTTTTTGTCGCCTTTTAAGTAAAACGCTTTGGTTTTTAAAGTTAATATTGTGTATTTTGTCACTGCATTTAAATTTCTCTGTTTTAAAACTGTGGAATTTTATCCAATAAATAAATTTAAAAAATATCAGTTTTAAAAAATAGTTTTCTGGATCAATCTATTTTAGAGATTCTGTTTTTCTCGAGAGCTAGATTCCATTAAATACTGTATTTATATAGCTCTCTTTTAAAACTATCGAATTTTATTGAAAAAAAAAATCAAAAAAGAAATGATTGATTTTGAAAAATATTTCACTGAATCTGTGCTAAAGATCCTGCTTTTCTCTAGAAATAAATTCCATTAAATACTGTATTTAAATTTCTCCCTTTTAAAACAGTTCAATTTTACTGAAAAAAAAAATAAACGAGTATTTTTGAAAAAAAAATATTTTACTGAATTAATATGTTCTGAAGAACTTGTTTTTCTTGAGAAATATATTCCATTAAATACTGTTAAAGATCTCTTTTAAAATTGTCAAATTGTAGTTATAAAAAAAATTCAAGAAATAAATGAGCGACTTCGTTATTTTGTTTTATTCAAATGCGCTGTATTAGTCAGTTATAGACTTTGAAACGAAATTAAAAGTGTATTTATGTTCTATTTTTGATGAGGGGTAGATTTATTAAATAATAATAAAAAAATCTTTCTGAAATGTAACAAATTTCAGTTAAAAGAATCAACATACATTTTGTACTCATACGTTCGTTATTTTGTATACATTCGCTGAATTTCGAAACATGTATTGCCAGTTATGTGTTTTACAAGCATAATTAAAAGGTTGCTCTGGTTCTGCTTTTCTCCCGAAGTGGTTCCCATTAACCTTCTCACTGCTGCGAACTGATATATCCGTTCCCTACCCTGCTGGTTTTACTGCAATAGAAGTATTATTTAAATTATTATAATTCAACAGATATAATCCAGTTTAAAAAAAAAAAAGTCCTTCCGGCCAGTGCCGGGAGGAAGAGGTAGCTTTCATAATCCTTATTTAAAAAAAGCCAACTTATATCATGCAAACACACGAAGCTCAATTTAGTGGAAACCGAATATAGGAGATTCAATACTAATTTTTATCAATATAATGAATGAGAATTTCGCGAAATTAGACAGCTTTATCCAAACTGCTTTTCTTTAAAGTAACTTATATTTGGCTGCCAAATTCGGCAATTTCTTAAAGTGCCTGTCATTTTAAGACAACATGGTGGATGAGGCTAAGCAGTGAACTTGGTCGAAACCTTAGTAATTGCTGTGCACATGCTCACTCACATCGGAATCGGTTAATATATAGGAGTGCTGTCGCATGCAAAAAATCAGATTTTTCAAAATGTCACCCACAATAGAAATTGAAACTGCTATATCTGAGCCATTTTTTAAGGTAAAGACAAACAAAAAATGCTCATGAATACTTATATCAAGATCAAATACTTAAGAAAGAAACCTTTTTCAATTTCTAATTTTTTTGCACCTCACTTTAAATATATATACTTTTAAATATATATACATTTTTAATTTAATGGCCGCCATTTTGAAACAAGATGGCTGATGAATCTGGCCAGCGAACTTGGTCGAGGTGTTGATGTATACTATCCACATGCCTTCTTACATCGAAATAGGCGAATACGTCTGTTATCGCGTGACGAATACAAGATCGTTTCAAAATATTAGCCATGCTAGAAATTCAAAGTGCTATAAATCAACCATTTTTTAAGATATCAAAAAGGAACAAATTTTCAGAAACAAAAACTGCTCCGGAATCTTTGTATCAAGGCCAAACACATAAAAAAAATCTTTTTCATTTTCCAATTTTTTAATACCTCATTTTGAATTTTAAATTTAATTTTTTTAAATGGCAACCCTTTTAAAACAAGATGGCGAATGAAGCTGGCCAACGAACTCGGTCGAGACATTGGTATGTACTATGTACAGACCAAGTTACATCCAAATAGGTTCATAAATACGCCTGTTATCGCGTGACAAAAATCAGGTCGTTTTAAAATGTCAGCCACAAGAGAAATTCAAAATGCTATTACTCAGCCATTTTTTTTTTTTTTTAGATATAGACGAAAGAAAAACTGTTCCGGAATCTTTGTATTAAGGTCAAACACATACAAAAAAAATCTTTTTCATTTTCCAATTTTTTGGTATCTCATTTAAATTTTTTAATTTTTTAATTTTTTTAAATGGCCGCCATTTGGAAACAAGATGGCGGATGAAGCTGGCCAACGAACTCGGTCGAGATATTTGTATGTACTATGTACACACCAAGGTACATCCAAGTCGGTTCATAAATACGCCTGTTATTACGTGAGAAAAATCAGGACGTTTCAAAATGTCAGCCACGCTAGAAATTCAAAATGCTATAACTCAGCCATTTCTTAAGATATAGACGAAACAAAAACTGCTCCCGAATCTTTTTATCAAGGTCAAACACATAAGAAGAAAATATTTTTTCAATTTTCAATTTTTGGTACCACATTTCAAATTTAAATTTTTCTTAAAAATTTAAATGGCCGCCATTTTTAAACAAAATGGCGGGTGAAGCTGTCCAACGAACCCGGTCGAGACATTGGTATGTACTATGTATAAACGAAGTTACATCCAAATCGGTTCATAAATACGCCTTTTATCGCGTGACAAAATTCAGGACGTTTCAAAATGTCAGCCACGCTAGAAATTCAAAATGCTATAACTCAGCCATTTTTTAAGATATAGACGAAACAGAAACTGCTTCGAAATCTTTGTATAAAGGTCAAATACATAAGAAAAAAATATTTTTCCATTTTCAATTTTTTGGTACCACATTTCAAATTTTAAATTTTTAAAAAAATTTTAAATGGCCGCCATTTTGAAACAAAATGGCGGATGAAGCTGGCCAACGAACTCGGTCGAGAGATTGGTATGTACTATGTAGACACCGAATTACATCCAAATCGGTTCATAAATACGCCTTTTATCGCGTGACAAAATTCAGGACGTTTCAAAATGTCAGCCACGCTATAAATTCAAAATGCTATAACTCAGCCATTTTTTAAGATATAGACGAAACAAAAACTGCTCCGGAATCTTTGTATAAAGGTCAAATGCATAAGAAAAAAATATTTTTCCATTTTTAATTTTTTGGTGCCACATTTCAAGTTTTAATTTTTTTTTAAATTTTTAAATGGCCGCCATTTTGAAACAAAACGGCGGATGAAGCTGGCCAACGAACTCGGTCGAGACATTGGTATGTACTATGTACACACCGAATTACATCGAAATCGGTTTATAATTACGGGAGTTACAGTGTGACATAGGTCAGATATATATATATATATATATATAGATATATATATATATATATATATATATATATATCAATTTTGAACGGAGGGTGGTTTCGGGGTCTGGGGGTCATGATCGATGAAAATATACCAAAATTTTTTGAAATCGCTTTCCTCCGAACGGCTGCAATAGGTAGCTTTTTTGTAAAGAAAGCTACCTAATAAGCTATGATTAATACTCTCCAGGACTATATGCCTATATGTAATAAAATTTTTTATATCATGATGTAAAAAACATCTTTTTTTAGCATTTAACACAAATTACAGAGAAAACAACATTACAATTTTGCCCTTTTGCTCGGCGGTCAGGGGTTAATAATAATTTTTAAAATCTCTCTTAAAGTCATCCGGTATTGAGCAGTTATCAAGTAAAAAATCTCGAATAAAGGATAAATTTCGTTATTTTATTTTATTTATTTTTTTTTTTTTTATCAAATTTATTGTATCAGTCAGACATATATTTTGAAGACGTCGTTAAAAGTTTGTTTCCGTTTCATTTTTCTCGAGAAATACATTCCATTAAATACACGATTTAAAAATTAGTCTAAGAAGTTTCAGTGAAGAAAAAATTTGTACTTACATCTTATTCGTCCCTGAAGATACAACTTCGCCAAATAATACTACTTACAGTAACCGTTATTTTTGGCAACCAGCTAGTTTATTGTCTGAGCGAAGCGAAGGCTAATACTCAGCGAAATATTACTGTCCGGACACTTTACTACTACGATGGATATTAACGCCATGTCCTACTAAAGAAAAAGCCTAATAAAAACCTTTCGTCAAGCATAACTCAAAAAATATTTGTCGGATTTCGTTTCTGATTGCACCAGAAGGTACCTATGAGGGTCGCCTACTGAATGCACCTACTATGAAAAATAAATTCCAAACCGTTTAAAAATTATATAGAGAAAACTCTTAAAAAAGCACAATTTATCTGCATACGTCACAGAAATTTGGTGTGCGTCACTTTCACCAGTTGATGTTTTCGTAGACAACTGGTTTGAACACATGGAGCAAATAAAAAAAAAATACGCACGCAGTAATATTGAATAGATCAGTTTCAACCACGTGATCACAAACCTTGTAACAACCAGTGGCAACCAGTTTTGGTGGGCAAACAAATAATAATACAGTATTCTGTACCACGGTGACCATTTTTAGCCTGTTGTATAAAATCTGGCATGTTGTATGACATACATTTGTGGATGATTAAAACAAAAGACATGAGTGTTTATTGATCCGGGAGGTTTTCTTTCTCTAGATGTCTGTCTGTCTATCATACAGCATGCAATTTTCTTGTAAAGGATGATATTATTATGCAGCAAAACCTCCATAACGGACACACCCGATTAGTGGACACCTCTATTTAGCGGACATTTTTTCGATTACAAACCCTTAAATAACTGTACATTTTTTACTCTCAGTAGCGGATACCTCCAAATAGAGGACAAATTCTGCCCTCCCGAGGTGTTCGCTATTCAGAAGTTTTACTGGTAAAACCTCCATAGCGGACACACCCGATTAGTGGATACCTCTATTTAGCGGACATTTTTTCGATTACCGACTCTTAAATAACTGTACATGTTTTACTCTCAGTAGTGGTCACCTCTAAATAGAGGACAAATTCTGCATTCTCGGGGTGTCCGCTATTCAGAGGTTTTACTGTATATAATATTGATAATTATTTTACAGGGCCGCACAAAAGAATAAGAATATATGAGACGAATATAAACTAAATTCGGGATTGGTAGATCGCTGATGGTAATGTAATTTTAGGATGTTGTTACAGTCATCCGCAGCATGTTTTTAGAGTTTCGTTCATCTAACGAAACCCTACCTGTCTCAATCCTTTGTCTGTCTGTTTGTCCGTCTGTCACAGAGCCCGTTCTCAGAAACTATATATGTCGGAGACTTGAAAATTTGCATACTTATAGCTAAACACCACACATCAAACGGCAAATAATAAAATTTTGAAAAAGTCTAATATTTAACCCTCTAGGTTCTAACTTGTGTATTTTAAGCAATTTTTCTAACTCAGCCCCTAATTTAATTAAGTTGGAGATATGACATTTTGCATACTTATAGCTGAACATCTCACATCAAACGACAAATAATAAAATTTTGAAAAAGGCTTAATATTTAACCCTTTGGGCTCTAACTTGTGTATTTAAAGAATTTTTTCTAACTCAGCCCCTAATTAAGTTGGAGACATGAAAGTTTGCATACTTATAGCTGAACACTTGCGATAACACGATAAATCATAAAATTTTGAAAAAGTCATATTTAACCCTCCGGTCTCTAACTTCTGTATTTTAAGCAATTTTTCTAACTCAGCCCCTAATTAAGTTGGAGGCATGACATTTTGCATACTTATAGCTGAACACCTCACATCAAACGACAAATAATAAAATTTTTTAAAAAGTCTATTATTTAACCCTCTGGGCTCTCACTTGTGTATTTTAAACAATTTTTCTAACTCAGCCCCTAATTAAGTTGGAGAAATGAAATTTCGCATACTTTTAGCTGAAATCCTCACATTAAACGACAAATAATAAAATTTTGAAAAATGTCTGATATTTAACCCTCTGGGTTCTAACTTATGTATTTTAAGCAATTTTTCTAACTCATCCCCTAACTAAGTTGGAGACTTGAAAGTTTGCATACGTATAGCTGAACACTTGCGATAACACGATAAATCATAAAATTTTGAAAAAGTCATATTTAACCCTACAGTCTCTAACTTCTGTATTTTAAGCAATTTTTCTAACTCAGTCCCTTATTAAGTTGGAGACATGAAAGTTTGCATATTTATAGCTGAACACTTGCGATAACACGATAAATCATAAAATTTTGAAAAAGTCTATTATTTAACTCTCTGGGCTCTGACTTGTGTATTTTAAGCAATTTTTCTAACTCGGCCCCTAATTAAGTTGGAGACATGACATTTTGCATACTTATAGCTGGACACCTCACATCAAACGACAAATAATAAAATTTTGAAAAAATCTAATATTTAACCTCTAATATTTTGACTCGCGCAGTTTTTAAATTTAAACTGTTTTGCAATACTATTTTTTGTTCATTTTGCATAATAAGTGTAATGTGACGTAATTTGTTCTATTTCAGATTTCTAGCGCATGTTAATGAATTTATTTTACAATATCCTTTCTCTTTTAAAATTCACATGTAAATATAGTTTTTATGGCGTAATTTCCAATAAGTGCCTGCTTTTTATACCGAATTATTTAATTCTAATTTGAAGGGTTTTTTCTGTTTATAATAGTAACGTGTAAATATTTTTTTTTATACAGTTGGCAACAGTTTAAAATAATACCATTTTCTAAAATATGTAAAAAATATCTGTCAAAATGCTGAATATTTGAATTTAAAATAGAAATAAAACCTCAAAAATGAGTCAAATTAAAAAAATTAATGAAATCTGCAGACCGGGATCTTCTATTGAATAAAATGATCTAGAAATGATTAAATTCCCATGTATAGCTTTTGCTCTTATAAACTTTTTTTAATGGAACGATTTTGTCCAACTTTAGCATTAAATATCTCTTAAAATAATTCTTCGATTTAAAAACTGTATGCATTAGTGTGTTGATCAAACATTTTGCTATAATACCACCGATTTTCATATATTTGTATGCAATAGTTTTCTTAATATTAACGAAGAAAGACCTCCGGTCACAAAAAATTCAAAACCGGCGGTGACAGCGTTAGTTACTTTTTATAGAATAGAGAGATATATAAAAATGAAAACTTGTCTATCTGTCTGTTTGTAATTCTATAAAAAATCCACAATTTGGAAGCCAAAATTGTGAAGAGATACGTACATGTGTATTAAAACATGGCCGAGACAACTAAAGTAATCCGGAATCGAAATAATTTATAGTTAATTTTTAATTAATAAAAACCTCCAATTTAACAGCAATTTCTTATCAAATTTAAACATTTTTCGTTATAGCAGTTGCCAACAATTAAAAAACACAATAAAATTAATACTACAACAATTAATTTTCTACTGCAAGATTCCCACGTGAAAAATGAAAATGAAATAAATAGTTTGCCGAATTTTTAAAAAAAGGTGAATATTACGTCATAACTTTTCTATTGCAAGATATTCACGTGAAATATGAAAATGAAATAAATGGTTTGACGAATTTAAGTGAAAGTGAATATAACTTCATAAATTTTCTATTTCAAGGTTTCCACATGAAAGAGGAAAATATTACGTCATATTGGAAATATAAAGGGCATGGTGGATATAGTATAACGTCATATGAGTGTGAAAAATTTATTGAAGCATGATAAAAACCCGATTAGGGAAATATTGGCGTATTTTAACATTATTGCTCCAATTATAAATTGAAATAAGTTCATTTATAGCTGTATTCTTTTGCGTCTGTTATATACATTTATACATTTTTATATAGCGTTTTCATATGATTCATTCAACAACATTTCGACTGCTTTTTTTAATGTTTGTTTTGTGTTGTATGTTAAATTTTGAAATTGATTTTTCAGAACAAACATCCTTCAAATTCTGGGCAACGACGGCACTTTAGTTTGTAACAGATAAATGGCTTTTGTATCGGTACATCTAATGCTAATATTATAAAGCGTTATAATATTATAAAGTATATAATATTATTAATGCTTGTACGTTTGTGAGGTGTTATCTCTGAAACTACATAGCCAACTTAAAAAAATGTTGGTGGCCATCTCTGCTCCGAAAAAAAGACTATTTTATGTCAGTGCAAGAACCTACATCGCTGCAAGAGCAAAAAAGTTCTAAAATTGGGATTTCTGCGATATTGATTGGGTTAGAAACTTTAAATTTGGTGCGGTAGTTACTTTTAAGATGTAAATACTCGTAATGAACGCTCTCTAAAAGGTTCAATTTGAAGGATAAACGTAAAAATTTCTAGAAAGGTTCTAAACTATGATTTATTTGGAATACTGAAATTTTTGGGATACTGTTGGGGCTAGAAACTACAACTTTGGCATGGTAGTAATTAATAAGATGTAAATGCTCGTTGTAGAACGAATTCTAAAAAAATAGAAGGACTAAACAAAGCGGAAAAAGATCTAAAGATGATCTAAGTAACGAAAAACATGGAACTGTTAGGAATATAAACATGAAATTGACGTGGCTGTATTTATCATAACGTAAATTCTCGCAATAGAACAATTTCTAAAAATGTCGCTATATAAAACAGTGCAGAAACAAAAAACTTTCAAAAATTTTCTATTTCTCTGTTACTGCTGAGCCCAAAATCTTGAAATTTTGCTTCGGGTTAGTTTCAAAATATACATATGTCTCTATGAATGGTTTCTAAAAAATTAAAAATTTAAAAAGATGAAATTAACGGAAAGCGATCTCAATTACCATTAATTTGGAATTATTAGGTACAGCAACTTTAAATATTTCATAATGCTGCATTTCCTCCGCAAAACATGCGATTTAAATGCAACAAAACTGATAGATACCCCCCTAGCATTAAATAAATTGTGTAAATATTCAATAAAGACCTGTGTGAAACAGTGAGTAGGTTGCCCGAAAGTACTTGTTAAAGTGTTCCTTCTCTAGGCTTTTCTCTCTCTCGCCAAGGCCACTAACAGAGGGAAGTGCCGTTTTAAATGTGATATGAATTTTTTATCCGATTCATTTTTCTAGACATTTTATCATAAGGTCATATTCTCAATTATCATTAGTAGATTTTTTATATATTAACTTTTTCTGGTGAAATTTTGTTAATCGGGTTCATATTGGCATATGTTAGCTTGCATGATTTGCTGAATAAATATGTATGGATTTGTAAATTACTTCAAATGACACTTTGACAGCTCAAAAGTTATGCAGACGATATATTCAGATCTTGTGTCATACATTATGTTGTAATCATTGCCGATTTCTTTTATTTAATACATGCTAAATACAGCTCAACTTGTGCAGAATGTGTTTGAAAACAAAACAATACAGCGTATGTAGTGGCCAGCATACACTCATCATTTAAATCCGATCGAGCATATCTAAAACACACTCTAACGAAGCATTGCATGCCACTTTTGATGTATTCGGTACTTTGATACTATATTAGATTTTGAGAAGAGAATTCTTTAAATGTTATCGACAACATCATTGCATCCGTGGAAAACAGACATTGTACAATATTAACTATTCCGGGGGAGCACACACCATATAAAGTGTAGTCCATTCTTTTTAAACATCATATATTTGTCATTTAAAGTTACTCAAATTGGTGCGGAGCGTCTGATTATGCTCTTGACATCATTTTATACAGTTAAAATTCCGATATAAGTAAATTAGTGTTTCATTTTCTATTTTACTTTTAATATATTGCGTACTTTCAATTTTATATCCATGCATGGCTGACTTGAATGGTTTGATTTCCCATTTTTTTAAACAGTGTATACGAATTTATATATAAGATTTTGTAATTCTACAATTCCTTTATTTTCATCATTTCAATTTTTCGCAGTATATGGACAATTAAAGATAACATCTCATTTTCTTTGCTTCCACATGTTATTATTAAATCTATGTTCTCAGTAATATCGCTCAGACTAATCCCTCTGAGGGAAGTCCTAGTTTATTATAGTTAATTGTTTTTTATAGTTTATTTTTTAATAATCGTTTATAATTAATATTTTTTGCTATTTATTTATTTATTATAGTTTATTTATTTTCAATTTATTTTTTATTATAGTTTATAATTTTTGGTATGCATTTATTATGGTTTATTTTTTATTATAGTTTATCGTTTTTTGTTATGTGTTTATTATAGTTTATTTATTTATAGTTTATTTTTATTATATTTTTTTTATCTATTTATGATTTATGATTTATTATAATTTATAATTTACAGTTTTTGTAATTTATGTATTTACAGTTTTTTCTTTATCATATTGTTTTATTTATTTATGATTTATTATAGTTTATAGTTTAGAGTTTTTGTTATTTATTTTAGTTTATTTATTTTAGTTCAGCTTAATTTTATCTTATTCTTTTCCGAATCCTATTGTAAATGATCAACTAAACAAGTGGGTCTTTAATAGTCCAAATTTCGTCTGACACATTAGAAAGTATAAAGTGCAATGACGTTTCTATCGATTTCAGCAATGAGGAAGGATATTCCAGGTAAATGTGCATATTGCTTTAAAATACAAGGTCAAATTCACCGATGTATTTCGCTTGATTCAAGGTTTGTTTGGAGAAACTGGCCAGTGAGCGTAACGAGCAAAAGCTGCGAGTGTGTTTAATAATGTTAAATTTCTGTTTTGAAAGAGATCGACAACGATATATAGGACCATTTTTGGCGATCTGTTTTCGGGCATGGATCTTACGTAAGTCCGAAAAATTCAAAAGGCAATTTCGTTAAATTTTTCAATCAAACTTATTACACCAATCAATTGCGTGTTTTGAACACGTAGTTTCTTTTTTAAAAGTTTCTTTTCATTTTACTTTGTTTGAAATCTGACTTTATACCTTAATTTTGACCGCATAGTTAAATTGCATCGTTTCCGTTTCATTTTGTTAATTTATTCTACTAAATCCATTTTTTAAAGATCGTCAGATGAATTTAAGTTAAAAATTTAGAATAAACATTTTGCTGAATTTATCAGTCACAATTTTAAAGTTATTCTGAAATTAATTTTTGTCCGTAGAATAAAAAAACTCATAAAATATAAACATGTAAATTGGATGCAGTATGGCTTGAACTTCATTGTAAGAATACTTTTTTAGCATAAATTGGATTAGAACACACTGGATAAAAAAATTTGATGATTGCCTGTACAATCTCCGCACTTTTACCGAGATTTTTTTTTATCTGAACAAATAATTTCATGAATGTGACAAAAAGTACCAAATTTTGATTTAAAAACATTCTTGACAGATAATAATAGTATTAAAAGTCTAACTAATTTGTCGCTCTCGCTAACGCTTAGAATGTTTTCCCTTCACAAAAAATTTCAGTATTTTCCAGAACAATTTTTCGATTTTTACAGATTTTTTCTTTTGAAGTATAAAATAGAATAAATCTTACAGCTATAAAGAAAAGGAAAATTTAGCATTATCTGTTCAGTGTGCTCTAAAATCCGTGTTCACAATAGTTTTTGACTCATTCTCTAAATCACTTTGATCGAAAACAAAAAAAAAAAAAAAAAAAAAAAAAAAAAAAAAAAAAACCCGCAAAAATGCAGAAATTATACAGGCAATCAACGGATTTTTTTCTCCTTATGGTACAGTGCAGGGACAAATTACTACATTTCAGTTAATGAAAATGCCTTTAAAATAATAATAATAATAATAATAAAATATAATATAAAGTTCCTCAGACCAAGACGAACGCACTAGAACATAGAGTTTCAATTCAAGAATTCACTTGAAACATTTCCACACATTCCACAGATTACTTTTCCAGTAGAAATACGCAGCGACTGATTCCAAAGCAAACTTAATTATTCGTTCATACCTTTTGTATTTATGCAGATATTTTAAGAACATTTACTTTACTCTGTGTAAAATGTAATGGCATCAGAAGAAGATCTTATACTATCCATTATTCTCGTCCGAACAACACCGAGAATTTTATTCTTCAGAAGTTGGAAGATATAAATCTTATTTCCTAAATTTCAACTAAACTAACTAATTGTATCTATTTTTTATAAATCATGATCCATTTCAGAAGCATCTCTATCAGATAAAATACGCGATTTTCTCTAACGCATATGTAATAAATTTTCAATTTCATTACATTATGTTCTAAAATATCCTTTAACTACTGATTTTCATGTCGAAAATCTTTCACCCAATGTCCTTAAAAGAATGTTTTAAATATTTTTTTTGCAATTCATCCTCGTTTTATGTAATTGAATTGTAATATGTGTGACCCTCCCGGGCTTGCAATAAATACCCTTCCGAACTTGCAATAAAACTATAAAAATGTAAAGTTTACTCCCCGGAGTAGTTATCCGTTTATCCATTTATCTATTCAAACATTACATCTGGTGTCACTGACCAAATTACAGTGGTCTTCCAACAGTTCTCCTAATATTATGCAGAGCAAAGTAAAATTTCTAAAAACTATCTCCATAAATTTACAGTTAAGAGTCATCCTGTTTTTTTTTTTTTTTTTTTTTTTTTTTTTGATTGAACAAGTGGATTGATATTCTAGGCTCTTTGCAAATATTGCGCATCCCACTCAGTAATATGATCCCTCTTATTTCGAAGAAAGAATTTGCAAAACCCTGTAATCGTTCAATAGATATTCATTCTAAAGATTATTCAAATTTGTTATAGGCTAAAAAGTATTTACTCACTTGCTCATTTGAACAAAAATAGCCGCACTTACCAGAGTCTGATCAAGTCGAGCAGCTAGGCTATGATGTTTACGGATAGATTCACCAACTGTCATTCTATAAGATTTTTAACACCATGGGGTGAAGGATGGTCTTTAACATAAGATCAAGTTTATTGTACGTCATCAACTTCTGGCTGTACATCCTTTGTCACTTTTGTCTTTAGAGATGTCTTATCTTGATAATCTTATAAACATAGCTACATGTCACGCGCCCACTAGTAAGCTTATGCCAATTATAATCGTCTTTGGAATAATATTGGTTCTGCATCCACGCAATCGCAAATTATATTTTCAGTTATTGAAACTATTTACATATATTAACAATTGTATGAGCTGTACAACTGATACATTTATATATTATATCTTGCAGTTAGGCTCTTAGTCATTATTAGCTCTTAGTTAGTTATTAGCTTCTTAAGGTGGTCCTGGGGTCACAAAATTGTATGCATTGTTTATTTATAAATACTCGTTACTACTTTTCTTACTTGCGCATTTATATATAATCCTAAACAAATTAGCATTTAGTTTTTAAAAATTAAAAATATATATATCTTCTGAAGTAATAACTTTTTTTACATATGTTTTTCTTTTTGCGTACAGAAAAGAAAAAAAATATGAATTTTTTCTGTAGGATTTTTAGAAATAACTGATTTTTTAAAAATAATAACTATCGTTAGAGGGAAAAAAAAGCTTTTTATGAATATTTTATTATTATGAAAATCGTATTTTTCAAACTCTCACTAAAAAATGCCCTGAAAATAATTTAGTCAATATGGCTAAAAAAATGTGAATCACTTTATCTTTGATAGAAATTTAGATATGCCTATTTAAATATTAAAAAAAAAATCATTCCGAGAAGAAATAAATTGCGAGATAAATGCATTTAAATCTTCGGTTTTCGAAGCTTTCTACGCGGTAATTTAAGAGTAGTTTAAGTTCGTAAAGCTCATATAATTGCAGAGACGCTTAATAAACCTTGTAACATTGATATTTTTAGGAATTTTCTTTCCGTAAAAGCTGTTAATTTAGTGTCCAATATCCCTCTCCGTCCCTTGTCATTTAGTGCCCTTTGTCAAGCAACATCTTTTTTAAATGAAAACTTAACGATATGACTAGCGAAAGCTACTTCAGAGTTATTTGCACTTACTATATTTGCCACTGAATTAGGAGTTTTATTAGTGTTTTCCGTCACATATACTGATATCGCTATCAGACTATTTATAGTTAAGATTCTTAACTTACATTTCTAAAACGACGACCTGAATTAGACTTGATTTCTCTACGGTGTTTCAGAATGTTAACTTGATTGAATATCAAGTGAGTTAACCATAGTAGTCGCAAAGACGGTTCACAAAGCTGTCAGCATCATGTTGTTTGTAGATCGCTACAAACTAACGCACTAAGGAACGAAATATTTTTGGACGAATACATAGGAAAACTCATATGAACATGTATTCGCTGATGATGCAAAAGCAATGGTGGGTCATAATGCTGATGCCATTGCAAAAATTAAAGAAATGGTAAATCGCAAGCATCTATTGCGTTCTTTATAGATACACGCTACTCTCTAGAAAATGTCATCTGGGCTTATGAAAAGGTAAATGATGCCATTAACATCATAAAGTACTTATAAAACCACTTACTCTTAAAAGCAAACTTTTTAAACTTATGTGAGAAGTTATTCGAAGAAGTTATCCGCCCCTCTGTCTGCATACTAAAGTAAAGATGCTTATGTCGAGGACAAGCATTTAATCGTTTGTTGAAACTGCATGCAGAGATAATACTAGAAGAATCATAACTCTCAACTTGCAAAATTTTTTAATAATGAAGACCGCGAATGCAAATTGCGAATTTGACCGCTATGTTTAGCAGAATGAAATCAATGAATCTATCATTGCAATGACAAATTGTCAAAATTTTCCATGCATTTACCAAACGTGTTTCCTTTTAAGATAAAACGTGTATTGATTACACTGTAAAAAAATACGACCAGTTTTGCTGTAGGAATCGGAAAAATAGTTGCCCTTATCGTACCGGAAAAATTTCCGACCCTGCTCGGAATAAAATCCGTAAAATCGGAATAAAATCCGTAAAATACCGTTTTATTGACTATTTCCTTTTTTTACGGATTTTATTCCGAGCTGGGTCGGAAATTTTCCCGGTACGATAAGGGCAACTATTTTTCCGATTCCTACAGCAAAACTGGTCGTATTTTTTTTTAGAGTGAAGATTTTGAGTTAAAGATGATATCGATTACTTCTCTCTTGCTATGAAGGAATACAAACAACTCCCGGGTTAAAAAATAAACAAATAATAATAATAATAATAATAATAATAATAATAATAATAATAATAATAATAATAATAATAATGAAACACAGAACCATGATTCAGGGGCATCCTAAAGCTTTAACAGATACGTTAAAACAATATTTTTCAACAGCTCAAGAGAAGACATTTGACGACTTTAAATGTATACTAAATGTGTTCAGAGTTGGTTTAAATATAGTGAAACACAATCGTTGATTTGACATCACATAGCAAGTAAACTCTGAATATACCTAAAACTTGTCATTTGACTGGTACCACATGAAAATAGTTTGGTTCAAAACCAGAAATTTCTTCATAAGGTGAATAAAATATAAATCGCACATGTAACAAATATTTAATTACCGATACACTAGATGACAGCACACGACAGTTTAGCGGGCTGCCAAATAGGTTTTCCCATAATTCATCGCGGATTAGCTTTTACGCAGGGAGATTGTTTTTGAGACGCAGAATGTAGAGGTGTTCGAAATACAAGCTGCTGCTTGATTTTTCTCCCGGAGCTTTTTTTATGAGATACGGGAAATGATAATATGTTTTGCAATCAGCGGATTTCTTCTGAGTTTTGGCGATATAAATATGTACAGTATTCCTGTAAATAATAATATGTCTTGTAGTACAGAGATTCATTAAACCTTACTTTGTACTAAAGCAAAGAGTGGCGTTTCTTTTCTGAAGTGATGAGTCGATTGATAAAAGATTGTAGCGTCTACTTATGGGAAGTAAGCTGACTATAAATGGCTACCCAACTTTAGGCCCTGAATCTACGACCGACCGAGTAAATAAATGCTGGTGCTCTACGAGTTTAAAAAAAAATGCTTGTGCTCTTCATATTTAAAAAGAGGTGCTGGTGCTTAACGTAGAAAGTTGGAGTTTTTTAAAAATACCGGTGTTTAATATACAGTGTCGTATTCTACAAATGGTGTGCTATAATGGCTGGTGCTTTAAGGAAGGAAAAGTAGTGTTTTAGCATCTTCTGATCAGACGTCGCTTCTGTGATATCGGCTAAGCCAAATTACAAATTCCGTGTGTTCACCATAGTGTTGAGGTGAAATATGTTGCACGAAAGGTGCTTGTTCCGCATAAGCTTCACGTATATGTGTCAAAGTGTTCTACTAATGCTCTGTTAACCAAACGTCGGTTTCGGAACAGAAAGTGCTTTATATCCTTAAATAAGTTTTACTGCTTGAAGGCTTATAAAAATATGGATGAGTGTAGCAGCTATCCGAAGATAAGTGTTTAATTCTATTTTAGTGAATTTTGTTTATTGCATTCTCATATTGATTATTTTATGTTATTAAACTTTTGATATTAAAATTGTTTAAGATAGTATTTGAAAGTATATCATTTTCTCTTGAAGAAAATAATTTGTGTCTGTTTTGTCATGACATACAGACGAGGTAAAAAAATGTTCTGAAGTTTGAAATCTTACATAACGTAAAAGTTTTCTGTAAGAATTAAATTCTGAAAGCAAAAATCTTTGATCAGTTTAGATTAAGGGTAATTTAACAACAAAATTTGTTCTGTTAAGATATATTTTACTTACTGATGTGAAAATTATATTTTGTGTTCTAATTTGAAAAAATTCGTTTTGAATTTAATAAACTGTATTTTATTAAAATGGTATCGTTTGACAGATATTCACGATAGAATAAATATTTTTTTGTCTTAATAAGTTGATTTTCGTTTTGAATAACGTTGATTTATGAAATGACGAATTTAAGTTCTGAACAGAACTTTTATAAGAATAAGTTTTTTTATAGGTTAAACATTTAAATTTGAATTTGTTTTAAAAGGTTAAAAAAGAAAAAAGAGAATGAATTTTGTTTCCCGGAACAAAAGTAAATTGTGTTCTTTTGAGAACAATTTTGAATTATTTTGCTAGTAAAGTAATTTTAATTAATTTTGAATAATTGTGTTCTTAGAACAAAAATAGAAAGGGTGCTTTTGAGAAGAAAGTTTTTAAAAATTCTTGCTTAACGTAATATTATTTTTCTTTTCTTTTCTTTTCTTAAAAGAAATTGAAAGTTAAAAACTGTGTAATAACAATTTAGTTTTGTTTTATTTTGAGAGTTAATATTGAAGTTATAGAATTTTTATTTGTGTTTTCTTAAAAGTATAGTAATATCGTATTGCATAACGATAAATTGAAATAGTTCAATTTTGGGTTACGTTCCGAAGGAAAGAGTTAAATAAATAAAGTTTTATATTTTATGATATTATATTCATTTGCATTTATATTTATATTGTATTTTGAATATATACATATTTTTTAGTGTGTTATAATTTCTGTAAAGAATAAATCCCTGAGGGTGTAAGGATAGGTTTGCGTAGAAAAATCTAAAATTTTGTTCTTGAAATTGAAAATTTTTAATTGAAATTTTTAAACTGAAATTCATGTTCTTGAAAATTTTGCTTGAAATTTTAAATTCAAATTCTAGTTCTTGGAGTGAATTTTTTAAATCAAAATTTTATTTTGGTTGTTAGTTTTGTTAAATTTAAACAAAATGGCATTTTTTGGGAAGGGCAAAAAAGAGGATCTAAGTGTCCTTTGCGATGAATTAGGCTTAACAGCCACTGAAGAAATGAAAATGGTCGATTTACGTAATTTAATTACTACGCACGCTGATTACGCGAAAGACTATACAAAAAACTTACTTACCACTATAGTCCAGAATAGAAAAACTGAACAAGAGCGCTTAGATTTAGAAAATCAGCGTAAAATCGAACAAGAAAATTTAGAGCACGAACGGATTTTCGAACTCGAAAAATTGCGCCTTACCCATTCAATTTCGGCATCTAACTCGGAGTTGGAAAATAATAGGTGCACTTACGAAAAACCGCGATTCGACCTACAAAATTGATTCCCCGTTTTCGCCTAAACGAAGATGATATGAACATCTTCTTAGTGCTGTGTGAGCGACAGTTAAAGGTCCTAGGGGTCCCGGAAGAAAATGGGGTTACGTATCTCATAAGCGCTTTAACTAGTGATATTGCTAGACACATTGCTAGGGAACCGGAAGAAAAGACCCAGGACTACCAACACATCAAGCCAATGTTGTTGAAACGATTCAAATTGACCGCTGAAAAATTTAGAATTTTGTTCGTTCAGCACAAGAAAATTCCAGAAAGTACCCGGAAAGACTATTTTTTCGAGCTTAGAACATATTTTGAAGGTTGGCTATCTGAGCTCAACATAACTTCATTCGAAGATTTGAAAAGTCTTACTTTATCTGACAAATTAAAGAGAAGGTGCTCCCCACAGCATAGAGAACATTTCTTAGACGTTTGGACTAATTTAAATGATCCAAATGAATTAGTAGAAAAGCTAGATGCTTACGATATTCTAAGGGTAAATCCCGTAAAATCCAAAGTAGCGGAAATCCACCCGAAAAATAAAAACTGGTCAAAACCGAAAGAGAGTGTACCACCGAGTTCTTCTAATAAAACAGTTCCGAATAAATCCTTCTATTCAAAGAAAACAATCGCGTCAGACAAACCACCGATTGAAGATCGCCCAGCCTTGAAATGTTATGGTTGTGGTGCTCCCGGATTTATTCGTGCTAAGTACCCTACTTGCAATCCTGTGATAAAAACTGAATCTTCTCAGTTTAAGCAAATCCAGATATGCACATGCTCAACTACAACCACAACCACACCTTTAACCACAGTAAACCTGAAAGTTAATGGGGCCTATGGCAAAGCCTGCGTAGATACCGGATCTAGTGACAGTCTGGCTAGTGAATCATTGTTTTCTGTGTTAAAAGAAAAAGGTGCAAAGTTTCAGAAGACTTCTCTGAACATGTCCTTAGCAAATGGCCAGCGGTCAAAAGAAGACAGTTTGACCACGACTGTTACACGACTGTAGAAATTGAAGGAAGAAAATTTCGTACAGATTTTATTGTGTTACCCAAAGCTAAAGGGAACAGAACCCTTTTAGGAAGATACTTTCTTGATAAATCAGAGTTTGTACAAGACGTTAAGAATAAACGTTGGTATTTCGGTGATATGCCTCTTATAAAGTATGGCTTTGCAGATCTTGTTCCAAAGCCTCTTGAATGTTCTGGCCAGAAATCAGAATTGAATTACTTGCTGAAAAGGTATGAAACCATCTTTCAGCCAGGGGGAGGAGCCACCCCGTCCTCCTGTGAAATCGGTACAGTCTCCATTGAGATAACCCCGAAACAAAAGAAATTTGCTAATTTCACTAAGCAAGTTAAAGACTTGGCCGAGCAACGCCAAGACGAAAGAAAACAGTATGTGGACAGAAGCCGGAGAGAAGGACCTCAGGACCTCCTGGTGATCATGTATGGGTAGAACTCCATCCCGTTAGCAAGGCTGGTGAGAAAAGAACCGCCAAATTCAGTCCTCGAAGTGACGGACCCTATGTAGTGCTCACACAGCGCTCGCCTACTTCCTATGAAGTTGTCAGTTTACAAGCTCCCGAAGTTCCCTTAGAACTTACCATACATCTGCCCTAAAACTTTGTAACAATGTTACCGACCAACCAGTTATTTTACTCAGGAAACGTGGTAGGCTAAAGAAAAATGTTCTTGGTCCCTTGCCGAGACGTCTAAGGAACCAGAGGGGGAGGATGTAACAAATATTTAAATACCGATACACTAGATGGCAGCACACGACAGTTTAGCAGGCTGCCAAATATGTTTCCCATAATTCATTGCGGATTAGGTTTTACGCAGGGAGATTGTTTTTGAGACGCAGAATGTAGAGGTGTTCGAAATACAAGTTGCTGCTTGATTTTTCCCCCGGAGCTTTTTTATGAGAAGCGGGAAATGATAATATGTTTTGCAATTTGCGGATTTCTTCTGAGTTTTGGCGATGTAAATATGTAGAGTATTCCTGTAAATAATAATATGTCTTGTAGTACAGAGATTCATTAAACCTTACTTTGTACTAAAGCATAGAGTGGCGTTTCTTTTCTGAAGTGGTGAGTCGATTGATAAAAGATTATAGCGTCTACTTATGGAAAGTAAGCTGGCTATACACATAAGTAAGTTAAATTGAAAGTTAAATACAGTAAAACCTGCCTAAAGCGACCACGTTCCCTTCCAATAAAAATGTGCCTCTCCGAGAGGTGGTCTCTTAATGGAAGTCATGTTTAAATCTAGATTTTAATTGTTGAAAAAAGGTAACAATTAACGTTACTAAAATTTATTTTTCACATTAGGAAAAAATATAAAAATTTAAATATCAAAACAAAAGTTAATTATATAAGTTAATTACATAAGTTAATTACTGAAGAGTTTAAATAATGAATACGTTGACGTTTGCTTTGATTTTACGGTTTTATAACTTTTATTTCCAAGTCCTTTCGAAGTTCAGTAAATAAATGCAATTTTTTTTTTGGACGGGAACAAATTATGACGATTGCATTAATTTATCTATTTCTTTGAGAATTTCCTGACAGAATAGGGAAGGGGAGTTTATGGACCGTCATCCTTAATTTGTGATCAGAATTAAATTCATTGCCTAAAAAGGCGCAAAGAGGTTTAAAAACTTAAAAGTTACCGGAATAAATAAAAATTCAAAACTTAGTTTAGAAGTTTGAATAATGCGCTCTCAAGAATTATTATTTTAATAAAACCTTCTTCAAGCGACCAGGAAAAAACGGAATTTGTTTCATTTTATTCAAAGAAATGGGTCGCTCATGGAGGTAGTTCAACTAGGGAGGTCTCTGAATAGAGGTAAATCTAGTATTGAGTCTACGGGAATAAATTTCGTTCATGAAAAAATGGCCGTTCAGGGAGGTGGTCGCACAGGGAGGTTTCACTGTAGTTTTAAATAAAAATTATGATGTAAGATATTTTTTTATGAAACTTGAGTAAAATGTTGGGTGCGTTTAGTATTATTTCTAAACCAAACTCTCCTAGATTTCTGGTGTCATTTGTCAGATGAATTTTTAAAACCTTGTCTGAGAAATCAAAATAAATTTTGCTGCCTTTTCCAACGACACATGCCTGTGAAACATAATTTTCTGTTTACTCTGCCACCAAAACGAAATACAGAAATATTTTAAATGCAGAATCAGACATTTGAGTGCAATTACCAGCAACTGGACCGGAATTCAGACTTTTGTTCAAAACAAATCATTCACATATATTACATTGAAATTTTCTGCACTATTGTTCATCACGCTAACAACGTACAATTAATTATAAGGCAAATGTTATCATTTCTTGATTTTTAGAGGATTTTTACGCATGTAATCATTTGACAATATCACCTTTATTGTTAGTAATTAAAAGAAATTGGATGTTACAGTAAAAGTTTCAAAATTAATTTTATTCCTTGGACAATGTACATATGTTTAACTTTTTCAAACCCGAAGGTAAAATAACAATGCGAATACACATTTGTTGCTTTTGCACGAAAAAAAAGACACCATAGATGACAGAAGGAGTCCTTTTTCTGAAATTAATATTTTAGGGGGCTGGTAATTTAGGTTCTCAAATAAGGATCTAAAATTAAAAACACCCTTAAAATATCTATTTAGTTATTGAAAACTTAAATTTCCCAGTAAAAAATTGAAGGCCTTTAGTTAAATGAATGATCTACAAATCCTGGAAATTTTTTTGTTGTAAAGCGTTTAAGTTAATTATGAAAATGTCTTACATTCTTGGACATACTGTCTAGAATGAATTTTGCAAACTCAGATGATAATAACACTTATTTTATGAAGATATAAGCATCAGTTCTGCCATTTATTGGTTTTGATCCGAAGCCAAAAACATTCAGCTATATAAAAGTAAAGTAAAAATGTAAAAAAATCAAATAGTTTAGTTTATATCCTCCTCGGTTCGAAAGTATCACATGTGATACCTGAGAATCGAGAAGGTTAGATTACTATTCATTCCTTCTTCCTGTACCATGTAGGATAAGGTACGGTAAGCTTTAGGGCAGTGGTTCCCAACGTGGGGCGTATGCCCCACAGGGGGCAACATGACTTTTCAGGAGGGCAATTTCAGATTTCTTATTAACAATTTTTCTGTCATTTTTTTTTTTTAAATGAAAGTAGTGTCTTCGTCTAAAAATAGAAATAATAGATGAAAAAATTTTAAATAACTGATTTTTTTTTTTTTTTTTTTTTTTTTTTTTAATAACTTGACACCTTTTATATGTTAAAAAATCACTTTAGTGTTAGGTAAAATTTTTTAATGTGATGTAAAAATGTATGGATCTGATTTGGGCCCTTTTTTTTTAGAGGGAAGGCAGGTTTCTGCCATCTCTTTTCTGTTTTTCTACCTACGGCCATTCCACGTTACTTCAGATACTGTCATGATTCAGTTCCTGCTAGTACTTCCATATTATTACTGTCGGGGATGTGGGGCATTGGTCCCAGGATCCTCGATAAACTGTTAGAATTGATGATGGTTAAAAAGTCATTTTAATTTCTCTGGATTTAATATTATTTTAGTGAATTACACCTTTTTTTTACTACTTATTTAAAAAAACTTGTGCATCTATTCATAGTGTAATATGCCCTGTGAGGGAAATTTTATATATGAAATTTTGTAGGGTATATCTAAAATTGACTATTTGGACATGTTTAATCTAAAAAATATTTTGAATGATCTAAATGAGGTGCTACATTTATGAAATTAAAAAAACCCCGTGCACATCACGGAAGGAACGGGTTGAAAGTAAACTTCTTATGGCTCTACTGCAGACCACTTGCCCGTCGGCCTAATCATTCGGAGTTTTCGTGGTTTTCTTCGAACCTTGGTTTTCCAAGCGTAAATACGGGTTAGGTTCCCTTGGAAAGACCCCCACGGAGGGCACTCCCCCCACCCCCCTTAGGGCCTATATCCCTCGTGCAGATAATTGGCCGGCATAAATACAACCAACTGCAGACCACATACAGAATATTACATATCCATTTTAAAATTTAAAATTGGAGGAAACATGGTGGCCAAATAATAATAATGCGGAAAAAAGCCCGGTATCAAAGCAGTATGTTATGAGAGGAAAGAAAAATAGTAACTTAAAATGGATAAAAGCGCGAATCCGGATATGTTACTTGTGAATTGTGTTATCCATACACAGTCGTGGCGTTAAACAAATATCACTTAGTCGTAATGAAGTATTAAAATCCATTATAAAATGTATCAATTCTATCAGATGTAATACAAAATATGAGAAAGATTTCAAGAAATTTTACGAAAATAAAAATGTAGACTATTTTTCACTTTTAAATTTGAGGTAAGTTGCCAAAAAACAACAAAACTTTTGCAGATATAAATGCGAAGATCCATGGCATCACTGCATTCATGGAGTTAGGTTAAAAGCATACTTGTAATAAATCTGAGAAAAATCTGAAAAAATCTGAGAAATGTACTGACAAAATTTCAAACTACAGTAGAACTCCCATTATCCAAACTCCGACTATCCGAATCCCTGATTATCCGAATCGCTTTTAGAATTTCAGAAAAAAATGAAGACGGAAACGTACTGCGATTCGCAAAATAATGATTCTGTCTACGCGCCTTATTGTCCTTCCTTCTGAGGAGCTAGTGTAGGCGCTAGAGATGAGACGGGTCCAGCCCGGCCCGACTCGGGCTCGGGCTCGGGCTCGATTTTTATAACAGTCTTCGGGCTCGGGCGGGCCCGGGCTCATTCTTTTTGAAATTGGCAATTTTATATTTATTCTCGTACAGAAAAAAAAACATAACTCCCCCGCCCCCCCTTAATTACTTATTCCGTTTCAAGTCATTTTAATGCTATTTTGATCCAGAATGAAAGTGAAAAATATTTTTTTTATTAGAACGCTATTTTAAAAGAAAACGTGTGATATTTTGAAATTTATGTTTGGCATTGACGTCCAGTGATGATCTATTATGGCGCCAGTCAGAATGTGGCGCCATTAGGATATGTTTTAATTGGAATGTTTATTTATTATTACTTTTTTTAGAGATCTAATGCGAAATGAATATTTTCTTTTAAGTCAAAAAACATTAGCTTAAGGTTTGAAAATTGCCTTCTATCATCTGCGAATTCTAATCACAGTTTATATGAAAATAACATTAGTGATTCTGTCCGTTTTTCTTCTTGAAGTCTGCTCATCTCTGGCTCTGCACTTTATATTCTCGAAGTCACTTTCATTCGTAAGTAGGAAAAATTGGCATTTATTGTTATTCCCGATAGAAATCGATCGAGAAGTGTTTCTCTTTTCTTATAAAAGAATTGGATCTTTCAGATAACGGCGTCAAACTTTTAGTTTAAGCTGATTTTCAAGGACACGAGAATTAAGAAAGATGTACACCTTTTATAGGATATAGAAAAACATTGTTCGATGTATGATGAGTCACCGTCTCCGGTGCAGTTCGATTATTGGCTGTCGTCCGTCGCCAAGTGGCGGACCGGCCCACCTGTCACTGTTCGTTTTGATTTGTCAGTCAGTGTTACGTGACCTGCTACTGTGACGGTAATCTTTCGCATGGGTGCGTTGTTTTGTTTGTGAGTGCGTTTTGTCTTTCACCATGGCTTCTAAAAAAAAAAAAACGTGTTGCGTTATCGTTTGCGGATAAACTAAACATTATACAGCAATGAGATAAAGGAGTTACAGATAAACAGTTGGCTGAGATGTACGGTGTTGGACAATCAACATTTCAGATATTAAAAGGAGCAAACCTACACTTTTAAACTTCGTGTCAGTGCTTGAAAACAAAGATGGAAGTTCTTCAAGATAATCAATGAAGGCAGCAACAAACAAAGATTTAGAAGATGCCGTTTTCAAGTGGTTTTTGCAGCAACGTTCTATGGAAAACCCAATTTCGGGTCCGATTCTTTGTGAAAAAGATAAGATCTTATCTCAGAGGCTTGGTTGTTCATCCTTTAAAGCAAGTAACGGCTGGCTCAGAAATTTTAAGTCCAGGCACGGTGTCCTTGAATTAGATTTAAGCGGCGAGAAGTTATCTGAAGACTCCAAAGCTGCCGAAGATTTTATTGAAAAATTTAAAGTTGTAGCAGACTCCTACGATCCTGAGTTTCATACAACGCCGATGAAACCGGCCTTATTTGGAAAACCACTTTAGCATCTAAAAAGGAGTGTAGTGCTCCATGACATAAAGTTAGTAAAGACCATGTTATGGTGCTTAATTGTGCGAACTCTACGGGAAGCCATAAAATACCCCTTCTATTGATAGGAAAGTCAAAAAGTCCAAGAGCATTTAAAAATGTGAAAAAGCTTCCCCTCTTTTATAAAAACCAACCCAAGGCTTGGATGACTGCAGCATTGTTTACCGAGTGGTGCGATGAAATTTTCATCCCTGAAGTTAAAAAGCACCAAAAATGTCTTGGAAAAGAAGGCAGTAATGTGCTTTTGATTGTTGATAACGCACCAACTCATCCCACCGAAGAATTGTTGGAAAGAGGGAATGGCCAGTTGAAAACAATATTTTTATCGCCAAACGTCACAAGCTTATTACAACCAATGGACCAGTCTGTTATCGAAACCATGAAACGGCATTACAGAAGGCAACTTTTAAAGAAACTTTTGGTAGGGGGCGAAGACGAAGAAGATGTGTTGGCTAACCATAAAAAAAATAAATTTGAAAGATTGCGCTTACATAGTGGCGAAAGCTTGGAGCTTGGTTAAGGCAGTCACATTAAGACGTGCGTGGAACAAGTTGAAAGGCATATCAACTGAAGAAGAGAAAAAAAGGGGAAAAATGAAAAAGAAGATCAAGAAAAGGAAAGGGAAGAGACAGGAGAAGATGAGGATGACGTGCCACTTGAGGAATTTAGAAACATTCTTTTAAAAATTCCTGGATGTTCAGAAGTTAGTGCTGAAGATATAGGAGACTGGATGGAGTGTGATTCGTCAGACCCTGGGTTTCAAATTCTAAATGATGATGAACTTATTGAAAGTGTGAGAGAAGAAAGTGTCGACGAAGATGACCTTAATGTCGAAGTTGAAGCAGACACGGAACCATCAGCTAGTGAAGCATTTGCCGGCCTTGAAACTGCGTTGAAGTGGATGGAGCGTCAGTCCGAATATGACCACATGCAACTTCTCACTGTTAAGCGGATGCGCGATTTGGCTGCCCGAAAACGGATGAAGACTGTCAAACAGCTTACTTTAACCGAGATTTTCAGCAAGCAATGACTTTCATTTACAGTACGGTATGTACGTACTGTACTAATGTACAGAACTTGTAAGTACGCTTAACATATAAAAGTTTTGCCTTTTCATTTAATTAATTAAAAGCTTCTTTTCTTTAAAAATAGGTTTTTTCTCCCATTTTCAACATTCATACAGTAATTAATTAAATTAGACCCTTTTTTTCGGAAAAAATCCAATTATCCGAATTTTTCATTATCCGAATGGGATCCGGTCCCAATTGATTCGGATAATTGGAATTCTACTGTAATAGGAATAATTTAAGACCCTTGTTGGAAAATTTTAGAACCCATAATTTACAATTTAAATCAATTAATCAAATGAGCCATTTTCTTTCGAGAAATGGAAATTTTAAAATCGCCTGAATTGCTATATTAGAAAAGTATTATGGCGCAAAATAAAATTTTGTACATTTTCCGAACGAATGAACCAAATACATATAACCATAAAATATACAGCTAAATCGGAGTACCTCATCAGCTTGCCTACTAAATTACAAGCTAATTAGATGCTTTTGTGCGGCAGTTATCACGCAATAGACAAACTAACAGACAGACTAACTAACAGACGGAAACCAGTAAAAAATCTCGTGTCTTCACTGACATTTCGGCAATTATTCTAAAACAATTAGTTTTTTGATGCCATTGACCTTCTGTATTAATTTTAATCAGCAGTCATTTAAAATTAGCAAAGAAGAAATATGATCATCCGTAATCCGAGAGTGGAAAATAACAAAATTCTCCATGCTACGTTAAATCTGTCGTATGATAATGTCTCAGATAAGAATATCTATCTATAAATAGAATCAACAAAACATTAAACACACGCCTGTTTTTTTAAGACAATATGCATTATTAGAAATATGATAATCTGAAATATGAGAAACCTTAGAGCAAGATTTTGTCGCGCTAAATAAATCATTCATATTAATATATGAATAATTTATTTGAATCGCTATTAAACTGATTAAAAGATTGATATAAAGGGAATTTTAAAAGGAATGTAAAGTTATTTAAAGTTATTGAAAATCTACATTTTTCATAACTTGCACAGCATGGGGTAACATTATTATCGATTAAAAATGTAATTGATTATTGTTTTCATTTTTAATGCAATAAAATTTTTTAACTATGCGGTACTTGATATCCAATTTAAAACTACATAGTATGTACTAAATTTTCCTCTTTGGTTTTAAATTAATGATGCTTCATTAATCTTGCAAGACCTATTTTCTACTTATACAGAGGCTGTTCACACATTTTTTAGACAATGTATATTGTATTCACAAAATTAAATTACATAAAATTCTTGTGTTTTAAATGTTCTATTTGATGGCGCTTATTCTGAACTATCTTTCGACACCGCAACTTCCAGAATAATAATGCCTTTAGAAGTGTCAGAAGAGGTATTCTATCCCATTCCTCCTGAACAGCTTTCCAGAGTCCTGTAAGGGTTGTGGGACGACGTTTGGAAATTGCAGATTTTAAAAGTCCGAAAGCACAAAAATCCATAGCTGATACATCGGAAGATTTAGTAGGGATATCAGTGAAGGGTATGGCCTTGATACCGGTTTTTTGTTCCATTTCTTTTAGGAAATTTACAGTGGATTTTGATGTGTGCACTGTAAAAAAAAACACTGTAAATTTGCCAGAACAAACTCGATCACAGTGAATGTGCTGTATCTTTCTTTGGTTCCTTTCTTTCTTTAGTTTACGCGACTACTGTATTTTTCATTTTTCATGTTTATATAGTCAGAAAACCAAAGAAAGATACAGCACATTCACTGTGATAGAATTTGTGCGCGAGATGAGCAGTACTTTGTACTGTAAAAATGTCGTTTTTTTTTTTTTTTTTTTTTTTTTTTTTTGCAGTGTGACTGCTAGCTTTGTCGTGATGGAGTTTCACAGATGATGACACTATGGGAAAAGCGACGGTATTTCATTCAGAAAAATTGAAGATAAAATATGTTCCTGATAGTATTTGGAGTTAATCTTGACATTTTTTCCAACTCTCTTTATTTTTTAACTTTCCATTATATGAAAAACCAGCAACAATCATGAATCCCTTAGAAAAATTTTCTTCCGATTCTTTGAACCATGTACTTAATTTTTTTTCTCCCCATTTTAGGTAGCTTTCATTACAAAAAGCTACCTATTGCAGCCGTTCGGAGGAAAACGATTACGAAAAATTTTGGTATATTTTCCCCGATCATGACACCCAGACCCCGAAACCACCCTCCGTTCAAATGATATATATATATATATATATATAACCATTAATTAAACATAACCTACCACCATCAAAAACCGTAATATTATGAATTAAAGCTGTAAGTATAAAAAATTTCAATTAATTTATTATAAGAATTATTATGGAAGAAAAAGAAAAAAGTGGACACCGACAAATAATGGAAAAGCTTATATATTGAATTACGTTGTCAAGGGCACAGAATTCAATGATATAAGCAATATGGTGTTTTCTGTGAGAAAAATAAGCTAAAGCTAAAAATTATTTTCCCCTGTGCCCAAACAACCATTAAAATCAAGTGAATTGATTAAAAATGAAAACAGAATAGAAACAAATAATATGAAATGGAAGAATCAATAAAACCTATTCAAATATTTATAGGATATAAAATAGAAATAATAAACACCCTACCGATTAATATTTCTGTATTTTACAAATATCCACGCGCACATGGCTACCAAAATATCATAAAGATTAAGGTGAATAAAACAGTTAAGAAATCACAGTAATTGATACCAAAGGATGCAGTTAATACATTTTGAAATACCATGTTAAATACATTTAATATAATATAAAATAAAATAAATAGAAAGTAATTACATTATTTAAAATGCACTATTAAATTAATTAATAACAGTTTAACAATATCGTCAAAATATAGCTAAAAATTCCCCCTGGTGTAGTAAATTATAACTGAAATGGAGCTAGAAAAATTAAAATTTAGAACTTATCGTCAAAAGACAAATTTTGGTGCTGCCATCTAGTATTACCTTTATTATTCAAATGTCACAAGATAAACATTTGTAAGCATTTGAATGTAAAAAAATTTTTTAACAGCAAAACCAAACATATCCCCATATATAGATAATTATAATATATATATATATATATATCCATATATATATATATATATATGATCTTTGTCATACTGTAACTATCGTATTTATGAACCGATTTGGATAAAATTTCGTGTGTATATAGTACACACCAATGTCAACACATCAACCGAGTTTGTTGGCCAGCTTCAACCGCCATCTTGTTTCAAAATGGCGGCCATTTAAAAAATTTTTAATTTTTAAATTTAAAATGAGGCACAAAAAATTAGAAATTGAAAAAGATTTTTTTCTTATGTGTTTGAGCTTGATACAAAGATTCCGAAGCATTTTTTGATTTGTCTATATCTTAAAAAACGTCTGAGTTATAGCACTTTGAATTTCTAGCACGGCTGACATTTTGAAACGATCTGATTTTTGTCACGCGATAATACACGTATTTATAAACCGATTTGGATGTGACAAGGCATTTGAATAGTACATAGAAATCTCTCGGCCAAGTTCTTTTGCTAACTTCATCCGCCATCTTGTTTAAAATTGGCGGCCATTTAAAAATTAAAAACAATTTGAATTTAAAATGAGGTACAAAAAAATTATAAACTGAAAAAGATTTTTTCTTATGTGTTTGAAATTGATACAAAGATTCCGGAGCATATTTTGTTTCGTCTGTATCTTTAAAAATGGCTGAGTTATAGCACTTTGAATTTCTCGCATGGCTGACATTTTGAAACGATCTGATTTTTATCACGGGATAATACGCGTATTTATGGATCGATTTCGATGTGACAGGTCATGTGCATAGTATATAGCAATATCTCGACCGAGTTCGTGGGCCAGCTTCATCCGCCATCTTGTTTCAAAATGGCGGCCATTTAAAAATGTTTAAAGAATTTTAAATTTAAAATGAGGTTAAAAAAAATTAGAAATTGGAAAAGATTATTCCCTTATGTGTTTGAACTTGATACAAAGATCCCGGAGCATATTTTGTTTCGTCTGGACATAACTTGTTGTGTACATAGTACATACCAATGTCTCGGCTGAGTACGTTGGCCAACTTCATCCGCCTTCTTGTTTGAAATCGGCAGAGATTTAATCTTTTTTTAATTTTAATTTAAAATGAGGTACAAAAAAATTAGAAATTGAAAAAGATTTTTTTCTCATTTGTTTGACCTTGATACAAAGATTTCGGGGCATTTTTCGTTTCGTCTATATCTTAAAAAATGACCGAGTTATAGCACTTTGATGTTCTAGTACGGCTGACATTTTGAAACGATCTGATTATTGTCACGCGATAACACGCGTATATATGAACCGATTATTTTGTGACAAGCATGTGCATAGTACATAGCAATCTCTCGGCCGAGTTCGTTTGGCAACTTCATCCGCCATCTTGTTTCAAAATGGCGGCCATTTAAAAATTCATTTATTTTATTTTATTTAAAATAAGGTACAAAAAAATTAGAAATTGAATTACTTTTCTTATGTGTTTGAGCTTGATACAAAGACTCCGGAGCATTTTTTGTTTTGTCTTTATCTTAAAAAATGGCTGAGACAGTTTGAATTTCTAATGTGGGTGACATTTTGAAAAATCTTATTTTTTGCCTGCAACAGCACTGGTATTTATCAACCGATTTAGATATGAGTGACCATGTGCACAGGAATTACTAAAGTCTCAACCAAGTTCATTGGTTTGCTTTGTTGCACCCATTATGTTGCTTTAAAATGGCGGGCATTTCAAGATATCGCCGAATTTGGCGACCAAATATAAATCATTTTAAATAAAACCAACTTTGATAACGCGACTAATTTCGCGAAATTCTCATTCATATTCAGTATTGACAAAAATTAGTATTTAATCTTCTATAATCGGGTTCCACTAATTTGAGTTCCGTGTGTTTGAATAATATAAGCTGGCTTTTAAAAATTAAGGAATATGAAAGTTACCTCTTCCTCCCGGCACTGGCCGGAAGGACTTTTATGATAATAAATGATTTCTTTTTTTGCTGCAGCGATTTAAATACATCCATGATTCACCTGTTGTGACAATTGTTTTCCATTTTTGTTCATTATCATCATTTTTGATAACGGAATGTGAATATTTCTTTTCGGAAAGAGTGTAAATATAGCCTTCGAACCACTGCTTCGTTAAAAACGCCATTTTGAATAAAAACAAAAATCGCAAGCCGCAGACGATAATTTTGACTTTTAAAAACACTAGAGTATCGGACCCGAGTTTTCCGAGTCACAGAATGTGGGTGAAAACCAATTTTTTCAATCGAGAAGTAATATATATTTTTTTTTTACATGCAATATATTTTTCAGATTTCCCAGTAAAAATAAAAAAGCGTTTTTCATATGAAAAATATGAATTATACAATCAAATAAACTTTTGAAATTTATCAAAAGCGATTTTTTCGTATTAGCCGAATGCTAGGAGTTATTAGTCAAAGATTTTGCTGCTTACGGCATCCTTTTATTTTCTGATAATTTCAGAGCTTTAAGCGCGTAGTTTTACATGCCTATTAAATTTCTGTTTTATTTATATTATTTTACTTATTTAATCATAGAGAAAGTTTTATTTTTGTCTACGGAATATTAGTCTAAGAAAATGATGAACTCTTTATGCTGTTTTAAGGGCAAAGGGATTAATCTTTCTTAATCTAAATCCACGCGATAGAGATAAATTTAAAAATTAACCTCTCATACATCCCCTTTTTTAAAAAAAAAATGGAATATTAATTCAATCATTTTAAATTCATTTTAACTCAAAACGTAAAGTCACGATTGTCAGCAAAATCTTTGCATGTGAACAGTCGCACTCTTATCTCGAGATTTTAATCTCAGTACCGGAGAGTAAAAATTGCTGTAATTTATGTTTTTTTTGACGCATTTGGTTTAAAAAGTTTACTTTTATCTAAGAAAATCATCGTTTCTTTTAAATATGACGTTATTTTCACTTACTTGAGCATTTCACCTAGTGTCTGAAATTTAGAACACATACAGAAGGAAAAAAATAGGGAAACTTTATGAGGAAAACGCGTGTTTTTAAAAGCAGTACGTGATTTTCTGTTCAAAATATTATGTCCGTAATGATATTTTGCGCCATTAAACCCTATACAACAATTTTATCAACAATTTTGAATTTTTATCATATAATCACACGAATAAAGATAAATAAACCTCATTATTTTTATCTTCTCTGCAATAATAAAAGCTATCTTATTACCTGCAATAATGAAAGCTATCTTATAACCTGCAATAATGAAAGCTATCTCATTTTTAAAATTAAAATGTGATAATGAGATATTAAAAAAAAATAATAAATAAATAAATAAAAAAAAAACAGCTAATTTGGGTACATCTACAAATGTACTGCTTAATCACTAAAAATCCCTTAATCACAGCTGAATACTAAAAATCATTTAATTGATAAATAAAAATGAAATAAAGTCAAAACTCACCGGATTTTATAACAGACTAGCAAACCCCGCGGCTTTGCTCGCGTAATAGTTGAAATACGCCAAGTGATATTTGCATGACTATTTTTTATTAGAAGAACATTTTTGAATTAATTCAAAAATTAGAAATTAAGCCACAGTCTGACTAGTCTTCATTATAAAAGTGAAACAGACAGAAATGAGATTTTAATTAATAAGAAGAACTAAAACTAATTCCAATTAAATGGTAATTTAGAAAGTATTTTGATATTTTTATGCTCATTTCATACCCTCATTTCAGTATTCATTTAAAGATTTGAATTTTTTAGACATCATCTTAACACATTTATATCTTAAAATTAACCATCACGTTAAATTTCAAGCTTCTTGTCTAACAGTCTATCACCTCTCTGCTGTAAGTGGCACTAACATAAAATGCCGAAACAGAGTTGAAATAGGATGTCTCGAAAAATGTTGAAACAAAGATTGCCACCATTAATTTGCGAACATTAACTTTGAAATCGGTTGGTATTTCCTAATGTTCTATAGAAAACGGAATTTAGTTGTTTTTAAAGGCTTTCTTGTTGTTCCTGCCAACCAGCTGGTAGTGACACCGACATAAAATATAGCCCGTATAGGATCAAGGAATATTACTCTTGATTCCCAATTAATAACTTCTGTAATCGGTTTATTATTTCCTAAGATTCCATAGAAATCGTAATTTAGGATTCTTTTAGAATGTTTTTCGCTCCTTCCCTTCGCTTCACCCCTTTTTAATTTCGAATTTATTTTCGACTGTTCTTAGAGGACATTTATATTTTACAAGTAACTACCGTGCTATATTTAAAGTTTCTAGCCTCTTCATCACCGCAGAAATCGCAATTTAGAAAGTTTTTTTTTATCTTGCAACCCTCGACATAAAATATAGCTTATGTTTGAGCAGGCTCTATCACCATCAATTTGAAACCATTATGTTTGAAATCGGTTTCGTATTTAATACGATTGTATAAAAATCGTAATTTAGAACGCTTATAAAACGCTTTTCGCTCCCTTCATCCTTTTAAATTTGGAATTTTCTTTCGACAATTCTTAGAAAGCATTTGCATCTTTGAAGTTATTACCATCCCAAATTTAAAATGTTACACTCCCTCAGTAACACAAAAAACGCAATTTATAACATTTTTTCCTCCTGTAACCACCAGGTGGTAGTGACAACAACGTAAAATATAGGCTGTGTTGTAGCGTTGGCTGTGTTGTCACCATCAATTTGAAAACATTACTTCTGAAATCGGTTTGTATTTCCTGAGATTGCGTATAGAAATCGCTATTTAGAACGCTTTTCGTTCATTTTCACCCCTTTTAAATTTCAAATTTTTAAGGAACTCTTCTCAGAGAGTATTTACATCTCATAAGTAATTACCATGCCAAATTTCAAGTTGCTAGCCCCTTCAGTATCACAAAAATCACAATTTAGAAAGTTTCTTAAAATGCAAGCTGAAGGTGGTAGTGACGCCGACATGAAATAGATCCTATATTGGAGCAAGGGCTGTCATCATCAATTTCCATCCATCACTTTTGAAATCGGTTGGGTACTTTCTGAGATTGCGTAGAAATCGCAATTTAAAACGTTTTTTCGTCTATTTTCACCCCTTTTAAATTTCTAATTATTTAGGAAATGTTCTTAGAGATCATTTATACCTTATAAGTAACTACCGTGCCTAGTTTCAAGTTTCTAGCCCCTGCAGTATTATAAAAAACGCAGTTTAGATCGTTTTTCGCTCCTTCGCTCCTTTTGGGATAGTGGCAACGACATGAAATATAGCCTATGTTGGAGCGAGGACTGACACCATAGTTTTCACACCATTATTTTTTAAATCGGTTCAGTACTTCCTGAGATTGCGTAGAAATCGCAATTTAGAAAGTTTTTTAGAACACTTTTCGCTCATTTTCACCCCCTTTTAAATTTTGATTTTTTAGGAAATGTTCTCAGAGATCATTTGTATCTTATAAATAACTGCCCTGTCTAATTTCAAGATTATAGGCATGAAATAGAGCCTATCTTGGAGCAAGGGCTGTCATCATCAATTTCCAACCATTACTTTGGAAATAGATTGGGTACTTTCTGAGATTGCAAAGAAATCGCCATTTAAAACGTTTTTTAGAACTCTTTTTGGGCACCCCTTTTAAATTTCGATTTTTTTTTTAAGAAATGTTCTTAGAGATAATGTATATCTTATAAGTAGCTACCATTCGAAATTGCATGTATCTGGGCCCTTCAGTAACACGAAAATTGCATTTTTAGAACGTTTCTTGCTCTTGCATCTCTTTTTGACCAGTGGCACGGACATAAGATATAGCCTATGTTCTAAGTTGGACTAACACCATCATTTTGATACCATTACTTTTGGAATCGGTTCGGTAGTTCCAGAGCTTACCTCCTACAAATGAACAATTTCTACCTCTTTATAATATTAGTATAGATGAAATTCTTAACATAGCATGTATTTTAATTTCAGTGTTTTCCGTTTTTATGAGAAAATGGCAACAAATAGATACAGCAATCTACTATTTTCCTTTTTTTCCTCTTTACTTTCAACAAAAATGGAGTACTTTAGTTGCGAGGATTAGAAAAAAAGTAACAAAAACTATACAAAAATTAATATCTTAAAATTAAATTGAGATACAGCTTTCAAACAAATTGCATTTAATTGAATTTTTTTCCTGATACGACGGTGTAAAAATTAAAAATATGCGATGTTTAAAAATTAAAATTTTCAATAGCGAATATTGCAAAACCAAAATTTTATTTCAAATTTCAAAGTGTTGCCATTCGCAAAATGACGCGATTGCGTTACACACAGATATGTTTGTCCTTTATAATATAGATAGATAGATAGTACAATAGCGATTACTTCTTTTGCAGCAAACGATATTTTATTACCGATAACCAAAATCGTCTAAAAAATGTGCGAACAGCCTCTGTGTAGGTAATATCTAAGGGATGAGGTAATATCTATGTAGGAATCATATGTATTATTTCTGTGATCAATATCTCTTTTTCTCAAGAAATATGTAGCGTACAACTATGAATGAGGTATCATTGGGTAGGATTATTTACCCGCACCAGACACTACATACTGAATTTAACTAATATGTGGCATTCAACAATAAATGAGGTATCATTGGATAGGGTTTTTTGCTTACATCTGACAAGGTATTCTCAACTGCCACCATTAATGCCAACAATTTCGACGATTTCATCAGCAATGGCATTTTATGCCTCAAAAATGAAGAATGCATGAGAATCAAAGAACAAATGGTCGAAAATATTGGGGAAGGAGAATTCAAAATATACTACAGTTGTGATTCCGCACAATCCGATGAAGGGACTTACAGCCAATTATATCCTGTAAGTTATTCAATAGTTAGAGTCCATCCAGACTGCAACGGGTCAATCCATTCCAAATCATTAAGATGGTGTGGCTCGACATTTTTTAATTTTTCTGATTTTTTAAACAAGTTTTCTTTATAGTTTTCTGAGTTTAAATACATGATTAAAATTTTTTGGATCGTATAGTTTTTGGGGTGCTGCCATTTTTAACAAGTTATACAGCCATTTTTAGATGGAAAACATGTTTTACGGAAAATGTTGCAACTGCTTTATGTTTCTACCTATCAAGATGATTTAAAATCCCAAATGTTCAGCGTAATGTCAAGCATAATGTCCAAATGTTCAGCATAAATTTGTCAACATTTTATGCAATTACAAAATTTTCATTAGACTTAACAAGTTGAGTGCCTTGTAACAAGTGAGTCACCGGTGACTGACACTAAACTTTTCGTTTAGGTCGTGGCAGTCATCGGTAAGTGACACTTATAGATTGTGTAACAGAAATCTTATTTCGTGGCCCGAACGGAAAGACAGACAAAATAGATTTGGCATTCGACGTGTTAAGGATCTAGACCAAAAACATATGCTTAAAAACCGGAGAAATAAAAGGTCAAACACCAAATTTCGCGGACATTATTTTTTATGAAGGGGATCAGACTGACCTTAAATATTTTTTCTTTCACAGATCTCTTATAAGACTACTTATTTTTTAAATTTCGATCAAAAACCTTTTCCTTTTTCTTTTTTTTAAACAGTTTATCAAGAACTGTATCAAGTCAGTTTTTGGCAATTTTCACTAATTAATATCTCAAAAGGGACTGACTAAAAAATTCTAGAAACGTACGATAAGAAACTTCTTTGTAATATAAATATAAATTGTAAACTTTATGATTGAGACTTAATTGGTGTTTCAATAACGGTTCACTAAAAATGCATTTTCTTTTGTTCCAGATACATAGCAGAACAGGTATTTTTTGCTTAGATACTTTCAAATTGAAGATAAAGACAAATTTTACGCATTATTGCTTAGTTAAATATAAAATTAAGCAATATTCAAATATTCTAAAAATTGTACGGAACTAAAAAATATTATGATTCAATGGGTAAAATAAATAAATTTTGGCACTCGAAATAATTTTAAATTACTAATTTAGGGTTCGAATAAAAAAAAAAAGCAATTTAACAAATTACAATGACCATTTGGAAAATGATTTTTTCAAAGACTAAAATTTAAGACATAAAAAAATCGCACGGAGTTGATCATACATTCCGTACGCCATGAATTAAACATTAATAGTGTTATTACACGTAAAAATTCCAAGCGAGAAAAATCGCCTGCGACTGGTATTTGGTGTGAAATATTTATATGTATTCATTCCTGTCCTATTTATCATTTTTTTTTTAATTGTCTTATTCCACTTTTCTTTTGCACGTGAAAATCTTACAAATTAAAATTAACTCTTTGGGCAGAAATTGTAATTCATTTTCTTTCATTTTCATTAGTTATTATCCACCTGAAACTTACATATCATCCAAGCATTTCAATGGCTGTTAGGGAAAAGGCTTTTCCAACGTCAAATTTCCAAGAAATCATCTGACTACCAATTTTAAATGAAATTTCATTCTTAATCTTCTAAACATCCGACAATATTACTTTTTACACCGTCGGATAGAGAAAAAAATGTACTTTTAAATGCAATTTGTTTGAAAGCTGTATCTCAATTTGTTTCTGAGTTATTATTTTTTTTTTGTAGTTTTTATTACTTTTTTGTCATAGTGGCAATAGAAGGTATCCATCTCTGTTGAAAGTAAAGGGAAATACAATTTACTGTATAGACCAATCACAAAACGAATAAAATGCGGATTAAACCAATAAAAACCTTCAGATATGCTTTTGATTTCCTACCCTGATGAGAACAATAACCATTTTTCCAAATGGTTAATAAATTTTAAACATTTTCATAAGAGGTGTGAGAAACCATTACAACATAAGAGTTAAACATACAAAAAAAAAAAATCATTTTAAGGAGAAAAAATTATTAAATATGACACTCGACTAAAAGTTTATTTAGCAGGGGGCCATATAATTTTGTAGCAGTGTTTTACATAATTTCTTCTCGATTTCAAATTTTATTTCAAATATTTTTAAGGAGGGTCAAGAAATAATTTTTATTAAGGAAATTTAAGAGCTATGTTTAGTAACATCATAACACATTTTTTTTCTAATTTTTTAATGTGTGTGATTATATAAAAAAAAATTACCTTTCTTTCATTGTATTTCAGCAGATTTTAAACATAAATTAACATTTTTCACCAAGACACCCAATAACATTTTAATCGATCTCGATATGCCATCAAAATGCTGGGGTTTTTATTTTGAGCTAGAGATAAGGGTTGATTTGTAAAATAAACCTCCGATGCAATTTGATATACAATTAAATTCATTCTGCTATATTAAATATTCAACAAACTGCAGGGGAAAAAAAGAAAAAAAAAGAATTAAAGAAAAAAAATGTGATTTTCGCTAATGCGATTAAAAGGAGTATTTTCAAATATCAAAACGAGTCAAATATGATACTGGGCAGAGGATAATGTAAGGAGTACGGCACCATTTCAAAACTTTCTTGAAGGCGGGAGGTTCTTTTGATTTTATTGTGCACAGATGAGGAACACCTGATGCAGTTTTATTCTGACATATCTTTGAAAGTAGTCTACTCGCTAAGAGACTACTTCAATCACCCTCTCGCTAATGAAATTTTATACAATATCTCGTTTGCTCACGCCCTTGCCTTTTGCTTTATCCCATGCCTACTATCATATTTGTCTCATTTTGGTTTTCGAAAATACAAGATTAACAATTTTTTAATTAGTCAAAATCTTCTTTTTCTTTTTTTCTTCATGTTTCAACATTATGTTAAATATTTAAAGTAACAGAAAATTTAATTGCATATCAAATAGTATTGAGAGCTTGTTTTATGTTTCCCACTTCCCTCTACATCCATCTCAAAATAAAAACCCTGACATTTTGGATTAATATCGAGATTGATTAAAATGTTATCAGGGGAATTTATCAAAAATTTTTCTTTATATTTAAAAACTTCTGAAATACGATGAAAGAAAGGTATTTTTCTTTTTTACAGAATCACACACATTGAAAAATTAGATTTTTTTTTATGATATTAATAAAAATAGCTTTTAAATTTCCGTAAAAGAATTCCTTCTAGGCCTTCTTTAAAAATATTTGAAATAAACTTTTAGTAGAGTAGTGGAGACTAGGGATGAAAGAGACAATCAAAATTTCAGGAAGAAAATAAAATGTACGAAGTTTCAACTTTGGCTCAATCGATGACGATATTTTTTCTGCCTTAATAATCCTTACAACTAACATCAGCAATTGTAGCGTTGTAGGTGATGAAAGCAAAACCTGTTTTTGATGTAAAAAAGTAAATTTTGATGATACTTTTCTTTTTTTCTCTAAAAAAGTAATATTGTGTTTAGCAATATGATATTTGTATTATGTAGCACTGTAATGTATGCACTTTATGTGAATATCAGTATATTTTGCTAGCTAAATTTCTCTCTTACATCAATACATTTTTAATTTCGCTAGGTGGGTATGGAGTTGAAAGGGACATCTCACTTTAAACACCTCAGGTTGTTTCTATCAAGCTTCCTTTAGTGAAGCTCAATAAAAAGAGTTAGCTCCATATTTGCTCCACATTTGCTCCAAGCATCTAATATTAACTATGCTTTTACAACTGTGCATATTATGAGTATTCAATTCCTTTGAACCCTCCAAATATGTCCCTATCTTGGCGAACAAAGAAGCAAGCTGGAATTGAATGGTTCCAAGATTTTATGCAACGAAATTCACACTTTCTCTTAAGAAACCTATAGCCCTTAGTTTAACAAGAAGCACGAGTTTCAACAAAGATAATGTTGATATTTTTTTAAACCTTCCGTTAGTTATGGATCGCTATAAATTTACACAGAACATAATATATAACTGTGATAAAACAAGCTTAATGACAGAGCACAAACCACCTAATATAGTGGTAAAACGTAGTGAAAAACAATTTTCTCATGTAACATCAGCTGAACGTGGTACACTTGTCACACTTTTGTGTTTTGTTTCTGCATCGGGTAACTAACTCTGTTCAACAGTATTCGTTTTCCCAAAGAAGAATTTTAAGAAGTTCATGCTCGGAGGAGCTCTATCCCAAAAACTTGGACTTGCTCATCAATGTTGGTCAATGACCGCAAAAGTTTTTAAAAGAAATTGCGCATTAGCTAAATATTCTACGTTGTTCCAAAACTGATCCTGCGCTTCTCTTATTTGATAATTATGAAAACAATATAAATATTAAAACAATAAAATTTGCTAAACGTAATGGAATAATTATGGTGATATTCCTGTCACACTGTAGCCACAAACTCCAGAAAAGTCCTCGTAATGAATTTAAAGTACATTTTTTCAGTAAAAAACAGAATAAAACCATTTTGTATTTGCTGATACTATTGACGTGAATGACGTGAATATTAATGATATTGTGGTGAAGTTACCTAAACCGGTAACTGGTGGTGAGACAGCTAGAGCCAAATCTTTCTTAAAATTTTTGACTGATTTAAAATTATTTTATGTCAAGTAGGCCTAAACATGTTATTATTCTTGTTTTTATTTTATCATATGTTGCAATATATTTTATTTTTATTTCTGCATAACTATCTTTTATTTTTGAATAATGTAATCACAAATAAAAAGAAAAAAAAATCATAAAAATGTTTTATTTTTGTGTGTCCCTTTCAACCCTGCACAGTGTTCCTTTCATCCCTTACAATGGGGTTAAAAGGGACATTTTTCCTAATTTATAAAAATGCGTATATCGTTTGAACTACTGTACTTGAGAATAAGAGGTTTTAGTAATATAAAAGCAAAGGTTTCAGACGAGAATTAGGCGCAAATTTGAAAGTGATATCTTATAATACCATTATTTTATAAGCTTCTAAAGACAAAATGTCCCTTTCATCCCAACTCTCCCCTATCATATTTAATAAATTTAACTCTTAACCTCTTCGGACCTGGAGTATCCCCATGAGCCCCTATATGTTATAATGAACTCAATAATTAATGATTCGCCTTCTTTTTATAGTTTTTTGGGCCCTTTCTTCATTTAGTTATTCCACTCTTTTCTACATTCCACTTAAGACTCTGGCCCTCTGGGGCTCTATACAGGCCCTTCAAATTTTTGAGCCTTAAATTGTTAATAAATGACTTCCTTTTAATCCGATCTTCCTTTTTGGGCCCTTTTTCCATTTAGTTTTTTCCCTGCTTCTACATTGTAATTAAGACCCTGGCCCAAAAGGCACCGGTCCAGGGCCCTTTGAACTTTTTGTGCGCCACGCATTTTTTATCCTCTAATTGTGCCACCCTCTCAATACGTAACTTTATAGTTGAGTCTCGGACTCCTCTCCCAGGGTCAACACCTTCATATTTTTATTAGGGGTCCTAGGGCCCCTTTTTGATGATCTCCTTCCATTTTTGCGCATTTCTTTAAAATTTTATTCTAACGATTAATTCACACCCTACGTTTAATTTCGACTAATTGAAGATATAATGCGCTAAGTACTAAGAGCTTTTAACATGATTTCATCTTAGGGACCTGCTCTCAAATATCAGTTGGCCTCTCTTGGGATCCCTATTATACCTCCCTTAAAAATGGCTGATTCACTAACTTTTTTTTCTAATAACTTCTTAGGTCCTCCAGCTGCTACATGAACGACCAAAAATTTCTCAGACTTCAGCTACCACCAATTTTGAATATTAATCACGTTTTTGGGGCCCTTGGTGCAGCTTCTTTAAAAATGATCCGATTCTCTTGCAATTTCTTTAACATAGTTCTAGGGTCTTTCGGCTAGTTTATATACTAAAAAAATTCCTTATACACAACTACATTCCAGTTACGGCCCTGGTCCCCTGGGGGTCGGTAAAGTGCCCCTTGAAATTTCTGTGCCCTAAATTGTTAATAAATTGCAGTTTTTAATCCGTTCTTCGTTTTGGGGGCCCTTTTTCTATTAATTTATTCCCCCGTTTCTACATTCAAGTTATGACCTTGACCCCCTAGTTGGCCTGTTACGACGGTTCGGGGACACTTTAAATTTTTGTGCGCTATGCATTTTCATTCCTTAAATGTGTCACCCTCTCAATGCATAACTTTAAATATGAGTCTTCGACTCCCCTCTTTACAGATATATTTCATGCATCTCTCTATCTTTTAACATTTTTCAACATAGTGAAAAATGTTTATAAATTTAATTTGTCTGTCCATCTGTCAGTCCGTTTGTATGGCTATCCGCATGCCTGGTCATCTGTAAGTTTTTCCGTCTGACCATGCTCTAACACGTGCAAATATACTTGGACTGCCATGTAATTGATATATTTTATTGAAGTTTACCATGGCATATTCGGTATTGAAACTAAAATGAGTAATATTTATTGTTTGTTTGCAGGATCACTCAAAAGAATTCTGTCACATTATGTTCTAATTGGGAAAATTCTTTGCAGCATATTTTAATGATGTTACACTATTTCAAACATATTAAAATTGATATTTATCACTGAGGTGCAGTACAAGATGCTTACCATAGAACATGGTGTACATAGCAGTTACAGGGACACAAAAAAGAATTCAGTTACAGTACTGTCTGCGATAAATAAATGCTGAGAGTGCGTTTACATTTGCGGTATATGTTTTTAAATTAACTAATTTTTGCATATAAATTGGTGCGTCTAATTTATATAAATCGAAAAACTGCGCAAAAAAATTCGCGTACATTTCCGCTTATTGGCGGAAATTGTTGAAATGGAATTCACAACTGTGTTATGCGTTTCCTAAAACTGAACTGTGTTTATATAGGGCTAGACAAAAGAATTCGAGTACATTTCCGTTTATTGGCGGAAGTTACTGAGGGGAAATTTTATGCATCATACCGACTGAGGTCAGAATCGGGCCTTAGGAACACGGCTGCATGAAGAATAAGACCCAATCCATGTGCTTAATCTCCTTCGTTTGCATCATACTCATAGACGCCAACATTGTAAAAATTATATCAGGAGTAAACCAGTTAAATTTCAGGAGTTTTGGACACTCTTCAGGAGTAAAATGTTCACGTTTCAGGAGTCATTTCAGGAGTTGCACAAAGTTTTTTACGAGCTATATTTTTTACAAATGTATTCAGTCCTATTGCAGCTTTTGTATTTATCAACACAAACATAATTTAAATAAAGGTTACTTAATTTATTTTTACTTTTAGTGTATTAATAATTTTTATAATAAATTTATAAAAATGGAATTTTTTTTAAAATCTTTACGGAGCAAAAAATCCGTGATTGATGCGAGTGTGAAATCTCATGACCAATTAACAAAATTCGCGATTTTCCGCCGAGATTGACTGACGAAAATCGCGAATTTTTCGCTGCGACTGACGAGCGAAAATCGCGATGTTTTGCAGCGATGTTTTGCAGCGACTAGCAGACGAAAATCGCGATGTTTTGCAGCGACTAGCGGACGAAAATCGCGATGTTTTGCAGCGACTAGCGGACGAAAATCGCGATGTTTTGCAGCGACTAGCGGACGAAATTCGCGATGTTTTGCAGCGACTAGCGGACGAAAATCGCGATGTTTTGCCGCGACTTGCGGACGAAATTCGCGATGTTTTGCCGCGACTTGCGGACGAAATTCGCGATGTTTTGCCGCGACTTGCGAACGAAATTCGCGATGTTTTGCCGCGACTTGCGGACGAAATTCGCGATGTTTTGCTGCGACTTCAGTACGAAAATTGCGATGTTTTGCCGCGACATGAGGACGAAAATCGCGTTGTTTTACCGCGACTTGCAGACGAAAACCGCGATGTTTGGCCGCGATTGACGGATGAAAATCGCGATGTTTCGCCGCGACTGACGAACGAAAATCGCGATTTTTTGCCGAGAACTCGCACTGTTAAAAATTTGCAGCATTCTGGCAGGTCATTTGACCTTTTTTTCCGAAAACGGTTACACAACCGTAATTTTAACACTATTATGACCATATTATGGGCCATTTTATGGTCAGAATATAGTTAAATTATGGTTATGAAACCGTTTTTTTTAAAAACGGTCGAATGACCTGCCAGAATGCTGCAAAATTTTTAACAGTGCACTGACGGAAATCGCGATTTTTATCATTAGCCGATTACCGGATTTCAGGATATTTTCCCCCAACTGATTAACGCAATTCGCGATATTTTGCCGCGGCTGCGATTTTTATCAACGACCTATTGATGAATTTCACGATTATTTGCAGCAACTGATTGACAAAAATTGCAACTTTTTTCAACGATCGGTTGGCGAAATTTGAGATTTTCTGCCGCGAGCGAATGTAGAAATTGGCGGTTTTATCGATTAATAGACGATTTTCGCGATATACTTCGACGACCGATTGACGAAATTCGTAATTTTTTGCCGCGATCGATCGAAGAAATTCGGGATTTTTTTGCCTCAAATTTCCGTATTTTCTGCCTTATTACCGTACTTCCGTATTTTATCCTACATTTCCGGAGAAACTCCGGAATTTCCGGAGATATTGGCATCTATGCATACTGTATGATTTCGGTTTTGGCCTTGATTGAGTACCTACTGCTTGCCTCACAATCTATCGCTGACATTTAGAACTAAAACTGGGAACCACAGTAAAAAATAACTCCTGGCATTTTATATAACCCTCTTGCAAGAATTTTTGGTACTATTTGATTATCCCGTCGACCAAAAAACTGTCCCTAAACTGTAATATTAAATGCCAATAATGGATGATCGTAAATGTTACATTTACTTGACGTTAAACATCTTACACGCATTTGTTTCGTTATCAAATCTTTTTAATTCGACGTTTTATTTGTATTTTTATTAATATTTTATTAATTTATTTGTTTTTTCATTATTTAAAATTAGTGGGTTTTTTTTTTTTTTTTTCAAGCTATATTTATTATTTACATACATTTTATGTTTATATCCAGCCACGTTTTTTGACTAAATAAAGAGCATTAGGTTCCTTACAATTTCCGTTATCATCTATATATATAAAAGCCGTTCTCTGTGTGTATGTCCTTTATACAAATCTTCAATTTTTGACTGATTTGCACGAAACTTCATGTACATACGTTTTAGACCGTGGTCACTGTCTGCTTTAAAAAATCATCAGACCAATATTTATCCGTTTTTTCTACTACCTTTCATAATTTAACATTATAAAAATATCTCTTTTATTTAATTTTATAATTCAATCATTTCTTTCCTGTTGTCACAACTTAAAAAACGGGGCAATAATTAAAAAAAAATTCATAACACGAGTACTTTCTTTTTATAAGCTAATAAAATTTCAGACTCAATCGCTATATTTTTGCATTTTCGAAATTGTTGTCATTCTAATCAAGAAATGCACATTTTCCCCATATAAAATAAAAACTTTAAGTAAATGTGTGTCCAAATGACGTAGTATATCTTCATTTGAATGTTTTTGAACCTAAAAAATCTATTTTAATACAGGCGTTTCAGTATCAAGAAAATAATTTAGGGAAAAGATAATAAAAATAAAAATCTTTTGCTAGATATGACGCCAATTTCTGATTAACTGACGCTGCTTTATAATGATGTTTTATTCTGAAGTTTTTACATATATATGTGAAAAATGTACACTTTCTGTTTAGAATGACGTCAATTTCAAAAATGCAAAAATACAGCGAGAGAATCTGAATTATTTTATTGTGTTGTCACACCTTAAAAAACGGCAAAAATAATTTTAAAAAAAAGGCAAACAAGTGTAGTTTCTCTTCATAAACCAATTCAAATTCAGTCTCTCTCGATATATTGTTACATTTTTTAAATTGATGTCTCTCTAAGCAAAAAATGCGCATTTCTCATACTTTAAATAAAAACTTCATAGCTTTGAGAAAGCCTAAAACCTCCATTAAATATATTTGAAATTACAATTTCACTAAAATACAGGCTTTTCTATTCCAAGAAAAAGGATCAGAGACACAAATCACTAAATACGGCGCCACTTTCAATAAATTATGACGTCCATTTCGATAAATATGGTCTCAAACTTGCTCTAAAAACCGGTTGCTATGATTTATTTCCTATTTCGTTATAATGTTGTTTCTTTAATTATACCATTTACGTAAATGTTTAAATATTTTAAATGCAGTGATAACATTTTACGATTTATATCAAATACCATAATGTAAAATCTACTTTTATACGATTCATATTAAATTGAAATTAAAACATAACAACTATTTTTTTTTTAGAGTTAGCTTTCTCATTTTAAACACATCACAGATTGACGTCATTTTCATGTTAATCGCTGTGGATTTGGGTTTTATGATTAGTGCGAGTTTCCGTTTAAAAATGTAATGGCAATGAATCATGAATGAATAGCAATGAATAGGTTGGTTGATTTTTGACGGCCGATTATCTGCACTAGGGATATAGGCCCAAATGGGGAGTGCCCTCCTTGGGGGTCTTTCTAAGGGAACCTAACCCGTATTTACGCATGGAAATCCATGGCTGGAAGAAAACCACGAAAACTCCAAACGATTAGGCCGACGGGCGCGATTGGGATCGAACCCAGCACCTCCCGTCTACCAGCTTCGAGAGCAGAACCTTTCAGTCACTGGTGGGGCGAGCAATGAATAATTAATAGGCAATGAATCTTAGGATACCCGTGTTTAAAGGTGCCTGATATACTGCGCATTAACAGAACATAAATAAAAATCGTTTTTAATTAGAAACTAATATATTTAGTGTATTTTTTAGATTTCTCAAAAACTACATGAAAAAGCATTTTTGGTACTTTCGTATTATCGCGAGCAGTTAATCGGGAATATTTTCACTATAATTCTCTTATAATCTGAGTAGCACATTTCGCTCGCTGTGCTGATCGGTTTCTCCAAACGAATCTTGAATTAAATTAAATATATCGGTGAATTTGATCCGTCATTTTAATGCAATATGGGTCTTTATCTGAAATGTCCTTCCGCGTAGATGAAAACGTTACTAACGCTACTGCGCTATTATACTTTATAATGTTTAAGACAAATCTTCGGTTGTTAAGGGCCAAATATTTTAGTTGATGATTTACAGTAGAACTTGGTTTAAGAATGATAGACCGATATGCAATATACTAAAACTATCCCTGAAAAATTATCTAACATTTTAAAAGGCTAATCATTCAGAATGGGGTTCAACTGATTAGTAATTTTTCAGCTAACTCTATAACAAAACATGTAGAGCAAAATGAGATATACTGAAACCATTATAGAAAAATGCGTGCATAGTAACAGCGCAAATTCCATCAAAATCTGTCCCTTAGAACCTTTTAAAAAGCTAATCTTTTATAATCGGCCTCATCTGATTATTGAACTTTCTTCCATAATTTTATATATAACTGCCTGACGTAAATGCAATATACTAAAACCATCCGTGAACCATACTAAATTATCCAAGAAACGATGAAAGTTCCAAGGAAGTCCATTAATAAAAATCTTTTTTAAAATACTAATCTTTCATAATCGGGTTCACATGATTATAAAACTTTTCCCTATAATTCTATGACTAAGCAACATAAAACAATATGTTATACACTAAAACCTTTTCTGAGAAACTGATAGTCGCATTGAAATCCATTCAGAAGAAATCAAGTTATAAGCAGCCGGAACGAAATTCCCATTTGCATTTTCTATACATAATAGATTATTTTACGTAGTTCGAGTTGATATCTGTTAAATTCGTGTTTTCTTTTATTTTATTTTGGCGTTTTAATTTCGTTTACCAATTCAGTTATGAAATATTACACGAAAACAAACAAGTGCTGAATTATTTGCAGCGTTTTTGAGCAATTGAGTTAATCTTTTGTAATTGCACGCACATTTAAAAAATATTCGTGCTTGAGAATTACTTTAAAATCTATAAAAAATCTATAACGTGACATAAACTTTTCAAACAAATACTATTGAAAGTTTTTTTTTTTTTTAGCCTCCGGTCCGGTATGCTATTTCTTTCTCCCAGCTTATTTTGTGTCCAAAAAATAACGTTAGCTTACCAAGGCTAGCTGTAAAACAAATCATTACGATTAAATACTCTTTAGCAATTTTTTTAACTTCTAAGCATCGCACACTTTCAGTTCTTATACCGTCGTATTGAAAAAAAAAAAGTTCTTTTAAATGCACTTTGTTTGAAAACTGTATCTCCATTTGTTTTTGAAATATTAATTTTTTTGTAGTTTTTGGAGCCATTTGCTTAATATTGGCAACGGCATTTTATCCATTTCTGTAGAAAGCAAAGAAAAATAGTTTTAAAATAGTAATTATATATTTTTGTTGCCATTTCTCATAACAACCGAAAGAAAATGTAATTAAAATACGTGCTATTTTGAAAAAAATATAAACGAATGATTTCTGTTAAAGCAATGGAGCTATTATATATTATATTTAATTGTAAGTATCTATGAATCATTAGATAGCCAGGTTTTTTTTCGATTTTCTTGAATGACGATATCTTTTTGCTGCATTTGTGCATTATTTCGCGATAGTGATGTACTATGCATGCTTTACTGTCGGTCTGTGAAATTCTTAAGCGGATGCGAATGACGTCATTTTACATAAAATAAAACGTGTGCCTTAAGTCTTAAAATTTAAATATGTTTTGTACTGCAGTAGAGTCCCGCTTAACCGAGTTATTTTCTTCTGATGGACTGGTGGCTTCTATTATTATGAAACAGACATTATAAATGAAGTGTTACGTGAAGATGAAAGAGCAGCCGTAAAAAACAATAATGGCCATTTCTTCCCCCCATTCTGACCAGAAAACTTTTTAAGGCTGCTCTTTCATCTCCACCTAACACTTCATTTATAATGGTTGTTTCATAATAATAGAAGCCATCAGTACATCAGAAGAAAATGAAGTAATGGAAATGCCGGAGGCGACACTAAATTCTGATAAAGCAGAATTCCTGTTCTCTAGTTTTTTTTTTTTTTTTTTTTTTTTTTTTTTTGATTTCTATTAGACGTTGGAACAATCGAATGTGCGATGTTTAAAAGTTAAATTGTAGTAAATTCGAAATTTGTGGATATATTAGGTTGTTGTCACCAATAATATGATGACAAAGTTACACACAGACATGCCTTTTCTTCATGATGTTGCATTAAGAGCAAACGGATTCATCTTTCGTAATGGTTTCGTTGGGCTGCACGCACATTTAAAAATATCCATGTTTGAAAATTACTTTCAAACCCATTAAAATAAAAAAAAACTGAGATACAATTTTCAAATAAATTTCATTTGAAATGAATTTTTGTTCTATTCGACAGCTTAAAACATTAAATTGTGTGCTGTTTAGAAAGTTAAGACAAATTGCTGTAGAGGAATAATTTGTCTGTTAGGTCGTTGCCATCAACAGTATGATGTCAGCGTTATTCACTGACATATTTTTGCTTTATAATGTAGATATACGCCATAAAAACGAAAATTTCACTATATATGCCATTTGGTCGATTTGTTTTTCGTATTGTAAGAAAATTACAATTTTTTCTGTTACACCAGCCGAAGAAAACGGGCGTTGTATTATTAAATCTCAGGAATTTTATTATGGTGGCGAGATAATAATGTATGTTTCCTAATTGTCATTTTAATGATTTGTGGACGGGAATGCACAAATCTCAGTTATTGTGATTACTATAGTAGTTCATTTTAATTTATTATTTTACATGGAAGGTCTCTTATAATTGACACGGGCGAAGCCGGGTAGTTCTGCTAGTCAATGATATTTATTGAGCGCGTTCACGGACTGCAACCTGAGTTACATGGGTTACACATTTGTAACTCGAAGCGTTCAGAGACCGATATCACGTGACTTTTTGCGAGTTACTCGTAGCGTTTAGAGGCGGAAATTACCCAGACTTCGGGTAACCCACATTACCTACAAGAATTTTGTTGGGTAAAGGGATCACGTGGTTGAGAAATCTTATTTGTTTCTGCTTCACCGAATTATTTCAGTTTTGATTATTTTTTACGCACAGTTTTGATTAATTAGTGCTTAAATCTTACAAAATGTAAAAATACGCACATAATTTTTACCATACTTTCCACCGAATGAATGCATCTCCGATTCAGCCTAAAATGGCTAGCAAAATCTCTATCAGACATTCTTGCGACGGTATTTTCAGCATAAAGATTAACTCTTTGAACTCTCTCCCTTCTAAGAAGAAAGTTAATTTGGAAAATGTCATAATCTTCTTCATCTGAGGAATAATAAAAAAATATGTGGACTATCAAAAGTTCAGCTCCCGTCATGTTAGTAAACGTAAACAAAAAACACCCACAACTTTAGCCAAAAGCCCGTTCAGTGCCGTTTTAGCCCAACCTTACACTGAGAAAGTAATATGACATCATTTACCAATTTTCCGAGTAATCTGTTTTTCGGCCTCTGAAAGCGCTCATTGTTCCCTTAATAAATTCAATTATTACATTTAAATTACTTACATTTTATTCACAAATACAGTATCTTAAAAATATCTGTTTGTTTGTGGTTTAATTTAATAATTCCTCATATAAATACTCTAACTATTAGTATTCTTTTGTCCGAAATCATCTAAATAAATTTTTTATTTGGTAGGTCGCTACGCCATAAGTGAATGTCATCATTAAAGTAGCCCTATTCTTTAGGGATTTTTTTAATTTAAATTCATTAATTTTCCTATTCTAAAACTTTAAAATGGCAACATTCTTCCATTTGTATAATTTAGCGAAATTGGTCTACAGGATAATCAAGTAGTACCGAATTTTTTTAATAGCTGTCACCATTTTCAAATTATTGAATTTTGAAAACAGTTAATCCATTTTTAGGACACCCGGTATGGGGTAATTCCGGGATTTATGCCGCACATAATTCGTGTATAAAGTCCCATGGTGGACATAAAATAAAAAAAATCATGCTGTGCTATTTAATGTTAAATATACAACGCGTGTACTGCGACAAAAAATTTCAAAACAAATTATTAATATTTTTTAACAATTTTTTTCTAAAACATTAGATTGCTGCGCGTCACCCGCACATTCAGGCTGAGACGCCGCACTTGTGCGGTAGTTATGCCGCGCTTGTAATAAGAACAGAATGAAATTATAAATAAAAATATTTAAAAGAAAAATTCATATCTGGACTATAATTAACGATATAATAACAAAATAAAACTAAATGAGTACAATGAAACGTATTAGTAGTTTCAAATCAATAATTGTTGCCTACTTTCACTATTAAAATTATCGATTTATTTCTTTTACATTAAATTTTAATTGTTATTTCAGCAACAACGTAACATCAATGTATTAGAAAGTTAAAAGAGAAAAAGTAAAATTGTGTTTACATAATTTATTTGTTAACCCTTTTGGAACCGGTGGCTTTTACACGAATTTTATTCGGTTGGTACCACTTTTTTAAAAAGAAGTTATCTTTACTTAAATAATCATGAAAAATGCTCTAATTAAACAGAGCAAATATTACTTTTCTTTTTTTACTGGTGCCAGAAACAAATGCTGTAAGCTCTTTATGAAGGTGCTTATATGCACCTATGGTCCCGAATGGGTTAAGAGACCTGTTTTTTCCACTATAATCTACAGAAAAAGTGTCGAAAAAGTACAGTATTTATGTAACTCCATTTAGACACATGATGCAACGAAGCTAATCACAATTCCTCTTTTTTGGAGTAGTTTTCTCAACATTCCTTACAAAGAACATCTGCGTTACGCGTAATCCAATTTTTCATTATTATCATCTTGACATGCATCTTTCTTGCCCTTCTTACTTTTTATTTCCCCTTTTTCTCTTTTGGTTTTAGTAAACTTGATAACATGCCTACCATGGTTAGTCTGTGAAAAAAGAAAAGGAAAAGTTAATAACACTTAGGGTAGACCGGGGCTAGTTGGCCATAGGGGCATGTTGGCCGAGTCGCGATATTTTTTAAACTTTGTGTTAGATGGCATTGTAAGTCCAGCCAAGTATACATTGCTTCACTTTCCTCCTCCAACATCAGCACTATTGAAGTCGGAGCGTTCGTTAAAAAATTATTGAGAATTTTCAAAATTTTGCAAAGGTGAGTAAATTTCCTCTCTTATAAATAATTGTTTTTTATTTGTTTGTAGATTACATTTTAGATTTTGATATATAATAATTCAGAAAAATAAATGTTCGTAGTTATTGTACGGCATGTTTTTTTATTGAAATACTTTCAGAATAATTCCTTACAGTCATGAAAAACAAAAATGGCGATACGGGGTTACTTGGCCCATTTTGCACGGGGCATGTTGGCCCGCCGGGCCAACATGCCTCGTAGAAATTTGACTCTGGGGTATTGGAATTTTGATAGTTTTAATGAATTATTTTAATAAACATTTATTATTATTTTAATTAATTTATTATTAATTAATAGTAAGGAATTATTTAATTAATAAATTCCTGGTTATTCCAGTCAATCTTTTTAAAAAAATGAAGTTACAATGTTGTTTACCTCCCCCCGGAATTAAATCAGCTGCTCCTGTTGTACAAAAGCATTTAACTTTCATAATTATAGAAAAATCCCTGTTGGCTTGGCCTTCAGGTGTAGGTAGATTTTGAAGTTAAGTACTAATTTCACCAAGAATTTAACTGATTAAGGGAAATGTGATTTTTTTTTCTTATACAAACTCCCCCCCCCCCCCCCCCACACACACACACACTTTTTTTGTTTTTAATTTCTTTTTGCTGTAAGATTTGCTCCTATCAAAAGCTTATCAATACAAAAGTTGTAGATAATATTAAGAGGATTTACGATAAATTTAAGTGAATTTGATATCGTGTGAATTCACGAAATTGTGAATTTTCTTCTTCTGAAAACCCTATTTTTGCACTCCTTTAAGCCATTTTTAATTGCATCAAAAATCTGTCATGCATAATTTTTTGGCCCTTTTCCTAGAAGTTTTGAAAACTTTAAACTGATTGGTTATGTTATCGTGTCCATAGAAAAGTAAAATATATATATATATATATATATATATATAGGGATAGATAGATAAAGTTTCAAAGTGGGGGTGGCTTTGAGATCTAGGGGTCATGATCTGTGTAGATCTGCAAAAGTTTTTTAAAAATTCCAACATATTACAGATTGCAATAGGTAGTATTTCTTACGAAGTCTACCTAAGAGTTCGGCCTCCTAGTTTTATATACTACTGCTAAAAGTAACAAATCTAACAATCAAAATCTACCCGACTCTGATATTTCTCAATTATTAATAAAATCCCCTTGTTCCCCCGTCCAGAAAAGAGTTTGCCAGAAATAATGCTTTAATAACATCACATTTTATGAAATGAAAACCTCTTACCTGGGTAGTTATTCGTTGAAACTAAATAATCCTTTCTGTCTTTATAATCCACAAAAAGGACAGTTTCGGGAAACAATTTTTTAATTATCAAAAAGTATCTTTCCCTTTAAGAGACATGTTGTCCCTTCCACAGACAAAATAGAACTACACTTCCTGAACCGTTAATAAAATTCAGCAGTTCAAACAAAAAATACAAAAAAATTGTATCATCCAACATAATTATATCAAGCACATTGCTATATCATAAATTAGATTATCTAAATCTCATTATACCAATAATAAATCATGAATGTAATCAATAATATATATATTTCATAATAAACAAACTGTTTTTTTTTATACTTGATTAGGAATTAGAGTTTTATATAAACGAAAATTATCATTATTTCAAAGAAACTGGCATTACCCAAAGCATCATGAGGAAATATTACATTTTACTGACAGAAATTCGAAGGGAATTATGCGTTAGGAAAACATAATAAACGAAAGAAAAGAATTATTGCACTTAACAGATGTACAGATGTCTTGATATAATTTATTTATCATCTGGTGTTTATAATAAATAACCTAATAAAAGATGAATGATTTCTTAAATTACTGTACTCTAAGATTTACGGTGTTATAACACCTAGCATGCCTTTATTAAAATTTTTTAGTGTTCCGTAATGTATTGGATATTCTTTATGAGAAAATAAAATCAAATTTTAAAGCAATTTTTGGTCGAAGTTAATAATTTGAATAACTCACAGTTTTAATATTTAAAATTTTTATTTTAATTTAGGAGGCTGTATTGTGTTTTCATTCACAAGAAATAAAAATTAAGATTTTGTAAAATTTTAATCATTTCTTAAACTTCTACACCGTCAGAAAATTAAAAAGCGACGTGGGCCAACTTATCCCACAATCGGGGTAGGTTGGCCCAAGCGACTTGGTGTCAATTTGAGCTTCTAAACTAATACTTATAGTTAATATTTCCAAGTTTTACTACTGTGACTTTTTCCTAAAAGTACACTGATAGTGGTAACATAAAAAGAAATTTAAAATGTTTAATTGTAATTTTTTTTTAATTATTAGAAGAAAAAGCGGGCCAACTAACCCTGGTCTACCCTAATCATCCCGTACAAAAGAAACTGCGGCATGTATACCGGAATAGCAGTGCAGCATGTACCCCAATTTGCATGGTGCAGACGTCGGCCATCACAATTACCTGCCACCGCTAAGGGGAATGGCGTAACCATACACACAGTACTCTATACAAACTGTACACTTAGTTTTGACTTCGAAATCATGCATTCATTTAGCAATTAGTGTATGAAAAGTATTTAAACATAACGTCTTTAAAAGTTTGGACAGTGAAATCATGCACTTACGTCAAATTAAGGATTGTACTTCTACAAGTAAAAATCGAAATGGGATTCACGCTATACACTGGTAAAAATAATCTCATTGCGCTCCTACACTGTGCGTTTGACGACCCTTTATCGATAATTACAAGAAATACAAGGGGTGCGGCATCTATCCCGTATGCGGCGGCTCTTCCGGAGTTACCCTATATGTAAACTAGCAGAACTACCCGGATTCGTCCGTGTCAATTATAAGGGCCTCACGGGTAAAGTAAACTAAAATGAAACAATACGGCAGTCACAGTAAAAATTTGTGCATTCTCGTCCACAAATCGTTAAAAAGGCAATCAAAAACATCAAGTTATTGTCTCGCAACCATAATAAGATCCCTGAGCTTTAATATCAGAATGCGGGTTTCCTTTGGTGGGTATAACAGAAAAATATATGATTTCCGTGGCAATACGAAAACAAATCCACCAAAAGGCTTAACACTCAATTTTAAATACGTCACATACTCAAAATTGCTCCGAGCGAAATGTACTCAAAATTGAGAAACACGTGTACTGATTTTTGATTCCATGGTTGTGTTCAAATATGAATCTTTATGTACTGCCCCCTGAACCTACAAATTAAAATAAAAATGTACTGACATTTATTTCCCGTTAACAATTATTAACGAGAAATGTTTAATTGATTATTTTTTAAGAAAAATAGCAAAATTATTAGCAAGATAGCCAAATCGAATATTTTTATGACAAGAGCATTGTTTTCAAGCACTTTTAAATTACTTTAAAATACTGTGCATAATTTAATATTTGCATTAATAAACATCTTTTATGCCGCCATAAAATAAATAAACCATTACAGGGTACAAAATTACCGTTTTGTTTGGGTTTGATAACATGTGATGGATCAAAATTGGAAAGGATAGTTTCATTTTTGATCTAAACATACTCAATTCGATACGAGTACATTGATTTACTCATTTGTGAGTACTTCATTTTTTTCAGTGCATTTGGTGAAATTCTGGTTTGCATGGCATCTATCTATACTGAAAAAAAACGACATTTTTACAGTACAAAGTACTGTTCATCTCACGCAGAAACTCGATCACAGTACGCCAGAAGTTTGTACTGGCGTCCGAATTGCCAGCACATTGTGCTGCTAATTTTACGAAACTACTGTATTTTTCATGTTTATATAGTCAAGAAACCAAAGAAAGATACAGCACATTCGACTGTGATCGAGTTTGTGTTGGCAAATCTACAATGGTTTTTTACAGTGTACATAATAAAGTAAAAATATGCCATTGACTAACACTGACATCATACTGATGGTGGCAACGATTTAATCCATAAATTGTGCCTTTCCTGAAATTTTGCTTGACTTCATAATATCACACAATTTCGTTTCGTACTCTGTCAAAGAGAAAAATGTTAATTCAAGTGCAATTTTTTGAAAATTGTATCTAAAATTTCTCATTTAGTGGATTTTAAATTAATTTTCAAGCATGAATATTAGGTAGCTTTCTTTACAAAAAAGCTACCTATTGCAGCCGTTCGGAGGAAAGCGATTTCAAAAAATTTTGGTATATTTTCATCGATCATGACCCCCAGACCCCGAAACCACCCCCCGTTCAAAATTGATATATATATATATATATATATATATATATATATATCTGACCTATGTCACACTGTAACTCCCGTAATTATGAACCGATTTCGATGTAATTCGGTGTGTACATAGTACATATCAATGTCTCGACCGAGTTCGTTGGCCAGCTTCATCCACCGTTTTGTTTCAAAATGGCGGCCATTTAAAATTTTTAAAAAAATTTAAAACTTGGAATGTGGTACCAAAAAATTAAAAATGGAAAAATATTTTTTTCTTATGTATTTGACCTTTATACAAAGATTCCGGAGCAGTTTTTGTTTCGTCTATATCTTAAAAAATGGCTGAGTTATAGCATTTTGAATTTCTAGCATGGCTGACATTTTGAAACGTCCTGAATTTTGTCACGCAATAAAAGGCGTATTTATGAACCGATTTGGATGTAATTCGGTGTGTACATAGAACATACCAATCTCTCGACCGAGTTCGTTGGCCAGCTTCATCCGCCATTTTGTTTCAAAATGGCGGCCATTTAAAATGTTTTTAAAAATTTAAAATTTGAAATATGGTACCAAAAAATTGAAAATGGAAAAATATTTTTTTCTTATGTATTTGACCTTTATACAAAGATTTCGGAGCAGTTTTTGTTTCGTCTATATCTTAAAAAATGGCTGAGTTATAGCATTTTGAATTTCTAGCGTGGCTGACATTTTGAAACGTCCTGAATTTTGTCACGCGATAAAAGGCGTATTTATGAACCGATTTGGATGTAACTTCGTTTATACATAGTACATACCAATGTCTCGACCAGGTTCGTTGGCCAGCTTCACCCGCCGTCTTGTTTAAAAATGGTGGCCATTTAAATTTTTAAGAAAAATTTAAATTTGAAATGTGGTACCAAAAATTGAAAATTGAAAAAATATTTTCTTCTTATGTATTTGACCTTGATAAAAAGATTCGGGAGCAGTTTTTGTTTCGTCTATATCTTAAGAAATGGCTGAGTTATAGCATTTTAGGTAGCTTTCTTTACAAAAAAGCTACCTATTGCAGCCGTTCGGAGGAAAGCGATTTCAAAAAAATTTGGTATATTTTCATCGATCATGACCCCCAGACCCCGAAACCACCCTCCGTTCAAAATTGATATATATATATATATATCTGACCTATGTCACACTGTAACTCCCGTAATTATGAACCGATTTCGATGTAATTCGGTGTGTACATAGTACATACCAATGTCTCGACCGAGTTCGTTGGCCAGCTTCATCCGCCATTTTGTTTCAAAATGGCGGCCATTTAAAATTTTTAAAAAAATTTTAAACTTGAAATGTGGTACCAAAAAATTAAAAATGGAAAAATATTTTTTTCTTATGTATTTGACCTTTATACAAAGATTCCGGAGCAGTTTTTGTTTTGTCTATATCTTAAAAAATGGCTGAGTTATAGCATTTTGAATTTCTAGCGTGGCTGACATTTTGAAACGTCCTGAATTTTGTCACGCGATAAAAGGCGTATTTATGAACCGATTTGGATGTAATTCGGTGTGTACATAGTACATACCAATCTCTCGACCGAGTTCGTTTGCCAGCTTCATCCGCCATTTTGTTTCAAAATGGCGGCCATTTAAAAAATTTTTAAAAATTTAAAATTTAAAATGTGGTACCAAAAAATTGAAAATGGAAAAATATTTTTTTCTTATGCATTTGACCTTTATACAAAGATTTCGGAGCAGTTTTTGTTTCGTCTATATCTTAAAAAATGGCTGAGTTATAGCATTTTGAATTTCTAGCGTGGCTGACATTTTGAAACGTCCTGAATTTTGTCACGCGGTAAAAGGCGTATTTATGAACCGATTTGGATATAACTTCGTTTATACATAGTACATACCAAAGTCTCGACCGGGTTCGTTGGCCAGCTTCACCCGCCATCTTGTTTAAAAATGGCGGACATTTAAATTTTTAAGAAAAATTTAAATTTGAAATGTAGTACCAAAAATTGAAAATTGAAAAAATATTTTCTTCTTATGTGTTTGACCTTGATAAAAAGATTCGGGAGCAGTTTTTGTTTCGTCTATATCTTAAGAAATGGCTGAGTTATAGCATTTTGAATTTCTAGCGTGGCTGACATTTTGAAACGTCCTGATTTTTCTCACGTAATAACAGGCGTATTTATGAACCGACTTGGATGTACCTTGGTGTGTACATAGTACATACAAATATCTCGACCGAGTTCGTTGGCCAGCTTCATCCGCCATCTTGTTTCAAAATGGCGGCCATTTAAAAAAATAAAAAAATAAAAAAAATTAAATGAGATACCAAAAAATTGGAAAATTAAAAAGATTTTTTTGTATGTGTTTGACCTTAATACAAAGATTCCGGAACTGCTTTATTTCGTCTATATCTAAAAAAAAATGGCTGAGTAATAGCATTTTGAATTTCTCTTGTGGCTGACATTTTAAAACGACCTGATTTTTGTCACGCGATAACAAGCATATTTATGAACCTATTTGGATGTAACTTGGTCTGTACATAGTGCATACCAATGACTCGACCGAGTTCGTTGGCCAGCTTCATTCGCCATCTTGTTTCAAAAGGGTTGCCATTCAAAAAAAATTAAATTTAAAATTCAAAATAAGGTATTAAAAAATTGGAAAATGAAAAAGATTTTTTTATGTGTTTGGCCTTGATACAAAGATTCCGGAGCAGTTTTTGTTTCTGAAAATTTGTTCTTTTGTTGATATCTTAAAAAATGGTTGATTTATAGCACTTTGAAATTCTAGCATGGCTAACATTTTGAAACGATCTTGTATTTGTCACACGATAACACACGTATTCGCCTATTTCGATGTAAGAAGGCATGTGGATAGTATACATCAACACCTCGACCAATTTCGCTGGCCAGATTCATCAGCCATCTTGTTTCAAAATGGCGGCCATTAAATTAAAAAATATATATATATTTAAAGTGAGGTGCAAAAAAATTAGAAATTGAAAAAGGTTTCTTTCTTAAGTATTTGATCTTGATATAAGGATTCAGGAGCATTTTTTGTTTGTCTTTATCTTAAAAAATGGCTCAGATATAGCAGTTTCAATTTCTATTGTGGGTGACATTTTAAAAAATCTGATTTTTTGCATGCGACAGCACTCCTATATATTAACCGATTCCGATGTAAGTGAGCATGTGCACAGCAATTACTAAGGTCTCGACCAAGTTCACTGCTTAGCCTCATCCACCATGTTGTCTTAAAATGACAGGCACTTTAAGAAATTGCCGAATTTGGCAGCCAAATATAAGTTACTTTAAAGAAAAGCAGCTTGGATAAAGCTGACTAATTTCGCGAAATTCTCATTCATAATGATTTAGTATTGATAAAAATTAGTATTGAATCTCCTATATTCGGTTTCCACTAAATTGCGCTTCGTGTGTTTGCATGATATAAGTTGGCTTTTTTTAAATAAGGATTATGAAAGCTACCTCTTCCTCCCGGCACTGGCCGGAAGGACTTTTTTAAAATTTGCATTCACCCCAATTACGAAAGATATACCCGTTTGCTCTTTATGCAATATTATAAAGAAAAGACATGTTTATCCGAGTAACTCTAGTATCACATTGTTGGTGGCACAAGTTCACCTAACCATAAATTTAGCTTTTACTGCAATTTAACCTCTAAACATCGCACATTTCATTGCTCAACGTCTAATAAATTACAAAAAGTTCTTTCAGTAATATTTGTTTGAAAAGCTTACTTCATTTTACAGATTTTTTTATTCATTTTAAATTAATTTTCAAGCACGGATATTTTTAAATGCGCGTGCAACCCAATTACGAAAGATATAGCAGTTTGCTATTAATGCAGTGTTATAAAGAAAAGACATATCTATGAGTAACGCCATCACATTGTTGGTGTCAGCAAATAACCCAACCATAAGTTTCGCTTTTACTGCAATTTGATCTCTGAACATAGCACATTCGATCATTTCAACGTCTAATAGAAAACAAAATGTACTTTCAGTAATTTGTTTGAAAAGTTTATTTCAATTTACAGATTTTTTTTATTTTATTTTAAAGTAATTTTCAAGTTTAACATTTTTTAAATAAGACTGCAGCCCAGTTACAAAAGATTAACTTAATTGTTCAAAAACATTGCAAGTAACTCAATATTTGTTTGTTTTCGTGTGATATTCCGTAACTAAATTAGCAAATTTCAGTATTTGTTTGTCGTGTAATATTCAATAACTAAATTGGCGAACGACATTAAAACAACAAAAATAAAATAAAACACGATTTTAACAAATATCAAATCGAACTACGTAAAATAATCAATTAAGTATTTAAACGCACAGGGGAATTTCATTTCGGTTTCTTATTAACTTGGGTTCTGAAGGAATTGCAATTCAACTTGCACTATTAGTTTTTTAAGGAAGGTTTTAGTGTGTAATGTTGTTTTACGGTGATTAGTCATAGAATTATAGGGGAATGTTCTATAATCATGTGGGAACCTGATTATGAAAGATTATTCTTTTTTCTAAATTCTGTTGAATGGATTTCATTGGATCTTGCATTGTTTTTTTAGATAATTTTACACGGATGGTTTTAAAATATTGCATATAGTTTTACGTCGCTTTGTTATAAAGATATGGATGAAAGTTCAATAATCAGGTAAACCCGATTATAAAAGATTAGTCTTTTTTAAGTTCTACTGGACAAATTTTGATGGAATTTGCACTGTTATTTTGAACCCAATTTTCTGGAATGGTTTTAGTATATAACATTTTGTTCTTCATGCATTGTTATAGAATTAGCTGAAAAGTTCACAAATTAGGTGAAAACAGTTCTCAATGATTAGCCTTTTATAAAAGTTGATTACTTTTGAGGGATAGTTTTAGTATATTGCATATCGGTCTATGATTCTTAATCCAAATCATACTGGAAATTATCAACTAAAACATTTGGTCTTTAACAGCCGAAATTTTTTCTGACACAGTGGAAAATATATGAGCGCAGTGACGATCGTATTGTTTTCAGCCATACGGAAGGGCATTTGAGATAAAGATCCATATAGCTTTAAAATGGAAGATCAATTTCATTGATATATTACCATTAATTCAAGATTTGATCAGAAAAAGCGATCATCGTAGTAGGCGAAATGTGCTACTCAGATAAATATAAGTGCAACACATTGAAAATATTTACGATTAACTGATCGTAAAAACGAAAATACCAAAAATGCTTTTTTTAATACAGCTGTTGAGAAATCTAAAAAATATACTAAAAGGCTAAAAAGATACTCGAGTTTCAAATTAAAAACTATTTTTATTTATGTTCTGTTAACGAACAGTTATATCAGGGATCTTTAACACAGGTATCCGAAGATTCATTGCCGATAATTTTTAAACGGAAACTCATATTTCTATCCATAAAACCCAAATCCACGATTGCGATTAACATGAAAATGACATCAATTTCCAAAAGCGTCAGTCATCATGTCAGCCATGAAATTTCGTTTAAAAAGAGAAAGCTAATTCTAAAAAATAATAGCTATGTTTCAATTTCTGTTTAACATAAAATCATCTTAAAACCGTATTTTATATAATCGTGGAATAGTATGACTGCATTTAAAGAATTAAAACATTTATGTAAATGATATAATTAAAGATATATAATTACAAAGAAGTAGGAAATAAATTGTAGCAACGGTTTTTAAAACTGATTTTATGTCCTATTTACGAAACTGACGTCATATCTTGCAAGCAATTTTTTTATTATTACCTTTTTCCTAAATTGCTTTCTTGAAATTGAAACGCCTGTATTAAAATCGATTTTTTAACTTCAGAAACATTCAAATGAAGATACTATCAATAAATGGGAGTTAAAATTCTAGTGTTCAATTCACCTTGAGTTAAATTATTAAATTCATGTAAACAGTACAAATACCTGTACAAGAATTACTTTCAGATGCGTATATATAATTTATCAGTATTTAAAATACATCAAAATATCTTAAAATACGATAGAAAAAAAAAACCATAACGTTTTCAACCTTCACAAGGCCTTCGTCAGTGGGATTTAAATATTATTATTTTCTTTGCGCATATTAGAGAATTGTCTAGAAGATTTTATTCCAATTTAAAAGTTGTACGTCAGGTACGTCAGGCATCCCACTCGATTATTTCTGACACCAATGTCATATGGCACCAGTGGCAGGGCACTTAACTGGCGCCAAAGTGTCGTTATTTTGCTTGATATGGTAACCCCGATATAGATGATATTGTAACGAGGTTTTCGCCAAATTGGCGTCGAAAAAAAAATGCGCCACTATGGGGCATATATGACATCTGTGCCGCTTTTTTTTTTCATAAAAACAACAGCAAAAAGAGATATGATTATTTTACATAAGAATTAAGTGAAAACAAGAAGCAAAATTCGATACTTTTCGATGATTCGGGCCTTGGCACTTTCTTAAATATTTTGGAGCAATTCCGATTTTAGAAAGAGAGATTTTCTGCCAAATGACGTAAATAGCTATGAAAACAAACTTGATACGATTTTTGCCTTATTTATATATGTATTTATAAAGGTATAAACATTATATTTTTATATATATTATTATTGTTTTTTGTATATAATGTACTTCTGTTCATATACAAAAATAGATAAATCGTTTCTTTAGGTTAAATATATTGTATATATATTGAAAACATTGCAGTGCATATTTTTATTTTTTGCAATTATTTTTCTTTTTATACGTTTGACAAAAAAACGTTTTACAAAAAAAAAAAAAAAAAAAAAAAAAAATCATTGGACGCTCGAAATTCACTTTTCAGCAATCTCTAAAATGGACGAAACTTTTCAAAGACGTGGTCACTAACGCACGTATGAGCGCTTCGCGCCAATTGAAATAAAAGAGAAACATCACAGGACATACGAAACTCGCTGTGCAGCAATCTCTAAAAGGGACAAAACTCGTTAAAGCTGCGGTCTCTAATGCACGTATAAGCGCTACGCGCCCATTAAAAAAAAAAAACAAGTCACTGGACACTCGAAACATGCTTGTGCAGCAATCTCTAAAATGGACGAAACTCGTCAAAGCCGCGGTCACTAATGCACGTATGACAGCCGCGCGCCCATTAAAACAAACAAAAAAATATCACTGGACACACGAAACTCGCTGTGCAGCAATCACTAAAATGAACAAAACTCGTCAAAGCCGCGGTCTGGCAACAACAAAAGTCCATTTATTGCCTCGCCAAATTGTTACATGTCTGCTGACTGAATTGACAATTTTTTTCAATACCCGCCAAAATGCCTTTTTTGCAAATGATTGCCAATCTAAAACTACGAGATAAACATACCAGTGTGGTAATAAAACACTCATACTACAATATATATTAAAACACACATACACACATTACCAGTGTGGTGATTGATACAGATGTCATATACTCACCACGTTGGCGCGATTTTTTTCAAACGCCAATTCGGCGAAAACCTCGTTTTCAAATACCAATTGCATATGTATTTTTAAAAAGAAAATAACAATAAGTTTTAACAATAGTTTAATTATTAACTATAGAACAAAACGATTTATATAATGTAAAAAGAGAAAATAAAAGTAAATAAAAGTAACAATTCATTAATAAATAAGCAACATCCGGGTTACCCTATAATATAGTGACACTTTGGCGCAAGTTAGTCACCACGGTGCGTTTATGACATTGAAATCGCGCCAACGTATATGACATCTGCGCCATTATGGTTTCATAAAAACAACAGCAAAAGAGATATTGTCAGATAACTAATATGCACACCGGCATTCGAGGTTCTTTACTTGATTGAGAGTTCAATAAAAGTGCGAAAATAATAACCATAAAATAGATGTCTCTATTCAAATTGAAAAAAACTATAACGTTTACACGTTTCGTTAAAAAATACTACTATTTACCTTATTCTATAGAGACCTATAATTATTAAAATTCGCTTGACTTTATCTTTTTAAATATATTTATTCATCAGCAACATCTTTGGAATACAAAACAATTCTACAAACATAAAACTCTTGTTGCCAACAACATCAAAATAGTATAAAGAAATAAAATAAAATAAATATGATAAAGTTGCTGAAAGCCATTGAGTTTGGTTGATTACGCGACATCCTCCCACCTTGAGTTGGTGAGAGGCAACTCAACTGGTCACAAAAAGTGACATTTACATTTTACATTTTACATTACATTTTACATTACAAATCTAGCTTTGGAGGCACCTTGACTATCCGCCCATATCGGGTACGCTTTACAGGTTCAACTTTAGACACAGTCTGAATAGTCGGAAATGAATAGAGTTCTTTTCGTTCCTCAGACCACGTTGAAGATACTTCTAGGGGAAAAATTCGCTGAATAGGCCGTAAAACTTCTGATGTTGATGTTTGTAGACGGACTAATCTGGTAACACCATCTTTTCCGGGAATAAGTTCTATGACGCGTCCTAAAGGCCAATCAATACATTTGGTATTATCTCTGCCAATTAACATGACGTCACCAAATTGAATTTGTTCTTTACATTTCTTATATTGAGGACGTTGGATCAATAATCCTAAATATTCAGAACGAAATCTGTTTCGCAGATCAGATATTAGCTTTTGTCGGTATTTGAGTTTTCTATTCAACTTGTTTTTATCCACAACATCAAAATCTGGTGTGCCCATTTGCTTTACATCTTGAATGAACAAAGCAGGATACAGCGGGACAAGTTCACCATTGCTTTCAGAAATATAAGTAAGAGGTCGAGAATTAATTATTGATTCTGTATCGCATAGAATGGTTGTCATTTCTTCATAAGAAACACTAGACTTTCCCAAGACTCTTCTAAGAATAGATTTCATAACACCAACTAATCTTTCCCAAAATCCTCCCCACCATGACGCTGTCGGCGGGTTGAAAAAACACTCTATTTTCCTGGTAGTACTATACTGAACGACTTTATTCCAGTCAACCTCTTTAAGTGCATTTGAAGCTCCAACAAAGTTAGAACCGTTATCACAATAAACCGTAGAGGGTCTTCCTCCTCTTGCTATAAATCTCCGAAAACTCTGTAGAAATACTTCTGTCGACAAAGATGACAAAAGTTCAAGGTGCACAGCTCAGTATATCGCACAGGTGTACAAACAAATCCATGCTTTCGAACCTCCTTTAAGGTATAAAGGCCCAGCCAAGTCGAATCCTGTGATTTCAAAAACTGCTGCACCTTTAATTCGATTTTCGGGAAGTTCTGCAACAGGAGCGTTTAGAGAAATTCTTTTTTGTCGTATACAAATAACGCATTTCGATATCACGGATCTGATCGTTTTCCTCGCATTCAAGATCCAATAGTGTTCTCTCAAAATATTTAGTAATATTTGCGATCCAGCATGGGAATTTTTTCTATGCTCTGTCATGATAAGTCTTCTGACAACAGGATGATCTGAATGTAAAACCATTGGACGTCGAAAATCTTCAGCATCTCTTCTGTACACAATTTTTGTCTTCAATCTGAGGAGACCGTGTTCGTCTTTATAAACATCCAAAGTGTCTAATTTACTTTTGTTTTCTGAAGTGAAAGATTCTTCCTGAATAAGTCTCACAATTACTTTTTCAGCTGCATTTATTTCTTGAAAGGTTAATTCTCCATTCAACCTCGAGATTTTGGTTATCTTACAATTATGAATGAACCTGTGAATCCAAGCCACCAGACGAACAATTTTATCATAATTTGAGAAAAACCTAAAATACCACTCAAATCCATGGTACTTACAAAGACTATTCTTCTCATGTTTAGGTGAATTGCACCACTGACAAAATGTTGTCTGGTTCGTTAAACATTTTACTGATTTTTCATCAACAGGCATTTTTGACTTCCTCTTTTCTTGGGCAATGGCGTTTTCATCAGCGACTATATTAGACGAGGGCCATTTATCTTCAGTTTCCTTAAGCCAACTTGGGACCTCCCACCATTTTATTTTCATTAGATGTTTCGCAGAACATCCTCTGGATGGAAGATCAGCTGGGTTTTTAGTTCCGGGTACGTGTTTCCATGAGTTTGGATGTGTTATTTTTCTAATCTCGTTTACTCGATTACTTACGAAAACAGTCCAAGATTCTTCTCTTTGTATCCAACTCAATACCGTAGAGGAGTCTGTCCAAAAATACAATTTTACATTTTCCCACAGAAGTCCTTTCATGACTGAAGCACATAGTCTAGCTCCCACCGTGGCAGCGATTAATTCAAGACGTGGGATGGTAATTATTTTGACCGGTGCAACTTTGGATTTAGCAGCTAATAGATGTACTTCGACTCCGTCAGCAGTACTTATTCTAACGAATGTTGCGGCGGCATAAGCTTGTTGACTTGCATCACAGAAGGTATGTATACTAAGAGTTTCATAGTTTGCATCAGCACGAAACCACCTTCTTACAAATATTTGTTTCAGGTAGCTAAGGTCGCTAAACCAGCTGGAGAATTCCTTTCTTATATTATCATCAACTTCTGCGTCCCAAGAAATTCCATCTTTCCACATTCTCTGTAATAAAATCTTCGGCAACAAGAAAACTGGACTTGCCAATCCAATTGGATCAAACACCTTGTGTGCAATGGAGAGAATGGTCCGTTTTGTAATTTTTTCTAGCTCAAAATTCTCTATCCAGCCCAAATTAAGAGCTAAAGTATCATTTTGTCGGTCCCAAAATAGACCAAGTACAGGTGAAATTGTAGGCTCGACATTATCTTCAGAATATTGCCAACCCCTCAAATTGAATTTACCTTCCTCCATTACATTTGTTGCTGCGTGTATAAATTGTATCAATCTGTCTTTATTAGAAAAACTTGTAACAACATTGTCAACATAAAAACTATGAAGAAGTTTTGTTATCTCTTTGTCATAACAAGGATTATCAGCGTATTTCATTAAATGAAATTCAATAATGACTGCCAAAATGAAAGGACTGCATTTTAAGCCAAAAACTAATCGTGCATGACGAAGTATTTTCAATTTTCTTTCATCTTCATCACTCCACCAAAAAAATCTTAATAAATCTCTACATTCTGGTCTGATGCTTATTTGTAAAAAAGCTTTTTCTATATCCGCTATGGCACAGTATTTTTATTCGCGGAATCTAAGGAGAATATCGGGAATAAGCTTCATTAAGTTCGGCCCACATTCCAAACATTGATTTAAGGACGGGGATGACTTTTCTCTCGCAGATGCATCAAAAACTGGAAGAACTTTCGTCGTGCTGTTCTCTTTGAGCACTGGTCTATGAGGTAAGTAATGCACAGAGTCTATCTTTGCATTCATAGAAACTTCTTCAATTATGCCCAAAGTCGACCAATCATTAAAAACTTCGTTATAGAATGTAAACAAATTATCGGAATCAAGTCTTTTAGTCATGGTTTCTAATCTCTTTAATGCTACATTTTCATTACTAGAAATAGGAAGACGTTCTTCAGCCCATGGGAGAGAGACTTCGTAACGTCCTTCGTAATTTACAGTAACTGAGTCCAAGAAACTGATTTTTGATTCACGTTCCTTCTCTTCTTGGGACTTCTGGATTACAGGATCAGTTATATCGATTGCATCAAGACTCCACAGGTCTGTTATAGAAAATTCTTTCGAAAATAAAGATGTTAAAACCATTGCATCAGACTTTTCATGGACGTCATTAATCGAAACTTTACCCATCAGTGTCCAACCTAGATATGTTTCAATTGCAACTAAATTGCAGGATAATTTTCTTTTGCACCCAGTTAATAATCTTCCGGCAACGTCGGCACCGATTAAAACTTCGATTGGTCCTGGTTTTTCGTCTATATCACTTATGTAAATTTTCATATCTTTTAGTTCATCTATCCAAGGACCTTTCTGTACCGAACGAATATTTTGGAAAATAACAGGTTCATCCAGAACATCAAAATTACAAAGAAATTTTCCATCTAAACTTTATAAATGTATTTTGTAACACATATGCTTGGTTCTACTAGTTTTCTTTCCCCCAAACAAAGAATGGGTAACTAGTTCTTCTCTCAATGGTTCGTAATCCATATTTTCAGCAGTGCGTTTTAAAATATAAGACTTCTCTGAACCTGTATCGATCAACGCTCGAACATATGAACATGAATGAGGCCCTTTTAATTTCACTACCAAAGTTTGCAAAATTACCTTTGGATTGTGGGATAAACTCGATAAATTAACAGCACTCTGTTCAGATGTTCTCTGTGTAGATGGCTCTGTTTTCTCTTCTTTTTTATCCCTTTTATCAATATGACCTCTCGAAACGCTTTTATTTGAGAATATTTCTGGACACATCAGTGTAGCATGTTCTTTATTACAAACTAAACACCTTATGAATGCGTTACACTTATTTGAGCAGTGCCCTCGTTTAAAACATTTAAAGCAACAACCCTTTTGTTTTAAAATCTTCTGTTTATTAACCAAATTTATTTTCTGCGCGTTAAAGCAGTTAAAACTTTAGTGCTGTCCGTTGCAAAAAACACAACTTTTAACGAACGCTGGACTGGTGGATAACAAACCAGCAGCGGTAGATATTCGGTCTTCTACTGAAATACCCTGTTTTTTAATCTTAGGTTTTAGTTCAAATCCAGATAAGGCTAAATTAATTCTTTCTTCCGACTCTACTTCAGATTTTAAGAATTCTATCAAATTATCTAACCTATTTTTAGGTTCCGCGCCATCTATAAACTTAGAACTTCTTTGCCATGCCCTTAAAAATTCTTCTGGCATGCATGATTCTACTAAGGGGTATAACATAGCGGCACACTTTTCTGTAGTGACATTAAGAGTTTCAAGAGCTCTAATATGGGATTCTAAACTATCATAGAGTGAACACATGGAACTAGAGTTATTACGTGAAGACGTATTCTTCAAAACTAATTTTAATAACTCTCGGATATATACTCCTACTAATAGATCTTCCCTACCAAATCTAGATTTCAAACTATCAATTACCTTGGCATAATTATCGCCGGTTGGCGGGAACGATTCTACGATTTCTCTGGCTCTAGAGCCTTTTACTGTAGCCTGAATAAGATATTGAAATTTATCAGACGGAACTATGTCTGAGTCTTCGTGTATTTTTTCGAATTGGCACCAGAATTGTAACCAGTTTTTTATTTCACCATCAAATTTATACAGTTCAAGTTTCGGAAGTTTAAACTTCCTTTTAATATTAGCTTCACTAATACTAGAACTGTTATCTATATCATTAGAAGATACATTAATTAATTCATAAACACTAACCTGTGTTTCAAGAAATTGTCGCACATAACTATCAGCTACTTCTGATTCTCCATCCAAATCGTCTGCGTTGCTTTCTATTTTCTGAAGTAGAATTTTATAGTTAAGCTCGATCAACTGTTTGTGTTTATCTTCTAACATCGATAAAGAAATCTGTAATTTCTTCTTATCCGGCGCATCTTCTTTAAATTCTTCTTTTATGGAATTTAGTTGTTTTGTAAAACCACTTCTAACAGTTCCTCTTAATTTCACATTATCATTTAAACTTAAAGCCATCACTTTCTCAACAAGTCTTGTCTGCGGACGCCAATAAATATCAGATAACTAATATGCGCACCGGCATTCGAAGTTCTTTACTTGATTGAGAGTTCAATAAAAGTGCGAAAATAATAACCATAAAATAGATGTCTCTATTCAAATTGAAAAAAACTATAACGTTTACACGTTTCGTTAAAAAATACTACTATTTACCTTATTCTATAGAAACCTATAATTATTAAAATTCGCTTGAATTTATCTTTTTAAATATATTTATTCGCCAGCTACATCTTTGGAATACAAAACAATTCGGAACAGATGTCATATTCGCCCCATATTGGCGCGATTTTTTTCGGTTGCCAATTTGGCGAAAACATCAACAGCATAAACAACATAATCCGGGTTACCATATCAAGCACTTAGGCGCAAGTTAAGTACCTGTTGCCTATATGATATTGGCGACAGAAAAAAATCGCGCCAATATGGGGCGAATATGACATCTGTACCAACAATTCTACCAAAACACAAAAAAAAAAAAAAACTATTGTTGCCAACAACTTCAAAATAGTATAAACAAATAAAATAAAATATATATGATAAAGTTCCTGAAAACCACTGAGTTCGGTTGATTACGCGACAGATATGATTATTTTACATAAGAATTAAATTGGAACAGATGTTATATATTCCCGTGCCCGCCATCTTGGATTTTTTGGATCTGCAATATTCTAAAATTAAATAATAATAATAAAAACGAATAAACAACGTCATTTGATAAATTTAAGGGTAATCTTATAATTAATAAATACGCAAAAAATCTTACCAGATATGTTTCCATAGCTATTTACATCATTTGGCAGAAGATCTCTCTTTCTAAAGCCCGAATTGCAACAAATTTTTAAAATAAGTGCTAAGGACCATATACTCGAAACGTACCGAATTTTGATTCCTGTTTTCATTTAATTAAATGGGTTCCCATGATATTTAATTAAATGGGTTTCTATTTACTCTGTTCCCATCAAATGATTTTTATTTCAACGTTTTATTTGTATTTTTATTAATGTTACACGAATTTATTTGTTTTTTCGTTATTTAAAATAAAAATTATGTCAATTTGTATAATTTGCCGAGTGCTACTGACACTACTGAGTGCTACTATTTAACTAAAAAATATCTAAAAAGGATATACTTTTTTTTAAATTATTGTTTTAAGTTAGGTATTATAATATTTAACTTAAAACAATAATTAAAAAATAGGCATATCCTTTTTAGGTACTTCCTAATTATTCCGTCGATCAAATTACTGTCGCCAAATCGTAAGATTAAATGCCAATAATGGTTGATCGTAAATGTCACATTCACTGGGAAGAGTACCATATCCTGTGCTAGTTTTTTTGGTATGCTTTTTTTTGTCATTAAATGAATTGATGTGGGTGCGATCTTCAGCATTTGCGGTTGGTTTTTTTCTGGAATGGACTTTATTCGGTACTACTTATTTATCCCGTCGACCAATTTCGCCAAATTATACCAATTGACATAATTTTCATTTTAAATAATCAAAGAACAAACAAATTAGTATAACATTAATCCTTCTATATATAAAAAAAAGTTTTGATTTGGAAATGGACCAATGAAAATCTGCGTAGATATTCGCGGTAGATCGGCATCCAATTTGAATGCTTAAGCATGGCCTTTCTTCGTTAACATTAAAAAAACTGTTGCATACAAAAATATGAAAATAGGTGGTGGACGATCGTACTGCGAGTGAAAAAACTTGTTACCTATGCAACCGAGCAACTGACGTAAAAGCGTGACGTCAGCCTCTACAGGTACAATCTTAAAAAACCAAAACAGTCTGGATTCGAATGTTGATAATGAACGTACGTGCATTCTTTTACACTTTTGATTCGACGAATTAATTATTCGGAGTGACGTTAGATATTTACCTGTATTCAATTACTGCAAATCTAGTCAAAAATAAGTTAACATTCAAAGGTGTCTAATTCAACTCACCCACGTTGGTCGATGTTATGGCCATTTTTATTCTTCGGAACTATAATTCTCATCTTTCATACAAGCATACTATGTCGTATTGAAATTCTTATTCTAATTGAAATATTCTTAGATGCTTAGTGTCATCTGTATAATAAAAAATGTGCGTTTATACTGCTGCCATTCTTTTGTCGGTGTCTGCCTGAATTTCTGGGACAATGGGGTAAGTAACGCAAATTTAAACTTAATTCTAAATTCTAATAATGACAACTCGCAGTTTTTGTTTTAAAATCGAATCGTGAATTGAATTCTGTTAAGTCCCATTCTTTTGTCAGATTATTCATATTTCTTTTCGCTAATTTAAATTCGAGTTATTCAAAATTAATTCTTAAATCTTCTACCCATAATTTTGGTCCGTATCGAGCCAGGAGCTACGATGGAATCTGTTCTTAAGTCGTAGCTGTCAATTAATTTATCTGTGCTAGATATAAAGTAGTAAAAAAAGAAAAAAAGAGTAAAAACGGTTGTGTTTATTTATTCAATTCTTGTTTGTTTTTTATATTTTGTATATTATGGTGCATTTTGTATGAGATTGTGTAATTTACGTATTTTTATAATGTTATTCATTTCTTATATTGTTTATTTCTAAATATTAAAAATGACTAAACAAACAAAACAGGAACTTTATTTTGAGCGAATTTGTAAGGAAATAGATATAATTAAGAATAAAGTTCAGATTTTGAATTCAGATGAGCAGGCAAAAATTAAAGTTTTGAAATCGAAAATATCTTCTTATGAAGTCACTCTTGCGCAAGCATTTGACAAACTTTCGCCGGAAGAAAATAATGATAATTTGGATACTTTTTTGAAGTATCAGGAACTTATTTGTGATCTGTTAGTCGATTTAGAGGAGAAAACCAAAGCTGATTCTCCGACAGAAATTCGTGTAGAAACTCAAAGTAAACAGAATTATTCGCAAGTTAAATTGCCCAAATTCGATCTTCTCCATTTTTACGGCGACTCGGAACAATGGATTTCGTTTAACGAATTATTTCAGTCTACGATTTTGGGGAATGAAAATTTATCTGATATTGAGAAATTACAATATTTGCATTCTTCTGTTCGCGGAAATGCCGCAAAATTAATTCGAGGATTCTCTTTAAAAGCAGAAAATTTAGTGCAGTGTTGGGATTTGTTAAGTCAAAGATATGAAAACAAAAGACAATTGGCATTAAGTCAAATAAATAAAATATTTTCGATAAAGATTATTAAAGTTAGTAATTCAAAATCCTTGTTGGAATTGCTAGATACAAGTAATGAAGCAATTCGGAATTTGAAATTTTTGGGATTAGAATCTGCTTTCAGTGATTTAATGTTAATAAATTTTATGTTGAATAAATTAGATCAGCCTCTCAAACAAAGATGGGAATTGTTGTTAGACAATGATAAAATACCGGATATGGATTTATTTCGAAAATTTATTGAGCGGGAAGCTCGAAGTGTAGAGGAGTCAAAATGCGCTAAAGTAGAGTCTAAATTCAATTTCGCAAAAAAGCCTCTAGATGCTAGTCGAGTCAAAACCAACGTAATGAACAGCGCGTTTGTTAGGAATGGTAATAACTGCCTATTATGTAATGAAAGCCATGCGTTATTCAAATGTCCTGTATTTAATTCAAAACCAGTGAAAGAGAGGTGGAAAATCGTTGAATTAAACAAATTATGTGAAAATTGTCTTAGACAAAACCATCAAGTAGGGCAGTGTAGAATTAATGTTAAATGCAAAAATTGTTCCAAAATGCATCATACATTATTACATGTGTATACGACTAGTCAAACTAATAGAGAGTTTGTTAATGATAATGCACCAGAAATTTCTGTTTCTAATAATGCGCAGTGTCATTCATCTTTGCAGTATTATAATGTTTTATTATCTACCGCTCTTATTAATGCAAAATCTAGCACAGGTAATGTTATTCAGTGCAGAGCACTTATTGACAATGCTTCTCAAAATTCTTTAATCTCAAAAAATTGTGCAGAAAGATTGAATTTGCCTGTAGGCAGAACAAACCATAGGCTTGTAGGTATAAATGGCATTTCGGCTGAAACCTGCCTAAATTTCACCGAATTTAATTTCTCGCCATAATTTGAAAATAATTACAATTCTTTAAAAGCCCTTGTAGTTAATCAGGTTACTACCCCGCTCCCTAACTTCAGGCTGGAAAGGCATTCATGGCCGCATACGGCAAACTTGCAGCTGGCTGATCCCCAGTTTCATATCTCAAAATCTATTGACATTTTGATAGGAGCGTATGATAGTATTTGCGAGTCTCTTATTAGGGTCACCTATTTTTGGACAATCTGGTGAACCCGTTGCAATCCCAACTCAACTGGGATATATTCTCAGTGATCCAGTACCCTATTCGTCTAAACCGGCCACGACCGTGGTCTGCCATTCAGTAGACTTGACTGAATTTTTCAACTCAGAGTCTGTTCCTCATGCTAAGCAGTTTATTAAATCGGATGCAGCTAAAGAACTGTATCACAATTCAATTTTACAAAATAAACAAGTTTGTGAGGAGGAAAAAAACTAAATTTCCTGTTGCTGCCAGTATAGCAAAAGATGATAGTTTGCCACATTCTTTAAAGGCAAGTAACTTAACCCATTCTTTCAATCCGAATTCATCTCAAAGTTTTCTAGGGTTAGAGTGGAACCGGGAAACAGATTCCCTACGTGTACAAGTTGTAGAAAAACCTACAGTAAAGACTAAAAGGCAATTATTATCCGTAATCGCTGGCATTTTTGATCCTTTGGGTATTTTGTCACCTTCCACTGTTATTTTGAAAATGTTATTGAAAGAAGTGTGGAAGGCAGACTTGAAGTGGGATGATCCTCTTCCCTCAGATATTCTAGAAACGTGGAATAGATTCCATTCTGAAATAAATGCTTTTAATTCTATGCACATTCCACGATTTATGAATTTCAGCACATCATCACCTTTCGAACTCCATGGGTTCTGTGATGCCTCTGTACGTGCATACGCTGCGGTTGTATATATCAAAACTGTTAATCCTGTCACGGTAATGCTAGTCGCTACTAAAACAAGAATAGCGCCCGCCTGTGCAATAACATTGCCAAGGTTAGAGCTATCTTCAGCTCTTTTTCTAGCAAACCTTATTCAAGTTGTGCAAGATGCATTACCTAACGCTATCCACGAAACATTCTTGTGGACTGATTTGACCATTACATTAAGCTGGATTTTGAAACCTCCAACCAAAGGCAACCAATTCGTGCTTCACCGTGCCAATAAATCAGAGATTTGACCTCAATTGAACGTTGGCATCATATACCTGGTAAACATAATCCAGCAGATTGTGCAAAACGGGGTCTCTATCCCTATCAATTAAAAGATTGCGAATGTTGGTAATCTGGGCCTACATGGCTTTACAAGTCTTCTAATCCTTTCATTGATGATCCATCTCCAACTTCAGACTTTGCAGTTGAGTTTTTACCCACCGAAAGTTCTTGTTTAATAAATCAACTAGAAACCGATGTAGACATTCTCACCAGATTTTCTTCATATACAAAAGTAATCCGAGTAGTTGCTTTGATTCAAAGATTTGCCTACAACACAAAATTCCACTTAAAAAGGAAAGGGCCATTAAATGCAATTGAACTTAACAACGCTTGTAAAACTGTGGTCAAGTCGTTACAACAGTCATCCTTTTCTGATGAAATTAATCTACTTAAACAACGCAAACCACTACTAACATCCAGTAAATTGCTTTCTTTAAACATCTTTCTAGATGCAGATCATATTTTGCGAGTTGGTGGACGTCTCAGCAAACACAAAACCATGTCATTCGATTCCAAACATCCAATGCTTATTCCTAAATATCATCCCTTCACAGCAGCTATTATCAGGTACTTCCATCTCTATAGTCTACATGCGGGTACTGATCAAATTCTTTCCTTAATTCGTCAAAATTTTTGTATTCCGGATGGCAGATCAACAGTTAAGAAAGAATTAAGAAAGTGTATACGTTGCATTCGAATATCTGCCCAGCCGCTTACTCAACTCATAAGTGACTTGCCCTCTTCACGAATTAATCCTTGTAGAGCGTTCCAGCGCACAGGGATTGATTTTGCAGGCCCAATCAATACAAAATGCCAACATAAACGGAAGTCTACTACTTTTAAATCCTATATCTGTCTTTTTATATGCATGTGTACCAAAGCAGTACACATTTAATTAGTTTCAGAACTTACCACCGACGCATTTATATGCACTTTACAGCGTTTCATATCACGCCGAGGATATCCAACAGACATTCTGATAACGGTAAAACATTCGTTGGTGCAGCCTCATATCTTAAAAAACTGTTCCTAATTCTCAAAGAATCAAAAGTCCATGACTTTTGCGCACAACACCAAATTATTTGGCATTTCATACCTCCTTATGGTCCAAACTTTGGAGGATTATGGGAGTCTTCCATAAAGCTATCCAAACGGCATCTAACCAAATCATGCCAAGGTACTATTATGACTTTTGAGGAACTATCCACAACCCTATGCCTTATTGAAGCATGTGTAAATTATCGTCCACTTATTCCTTTATCAACACACCCTAACGACTTATCCGTTTTAACTCCAGGACATTTCCTTATTGGTGATCCATTACTTGCTTTACCTGTCATCTCATAATAATCCATGCATTAGTCTCTCTTCCAGGTGGAAGCTATGTACCGAGATTCGGGATAATTTCTGGCAACGCTCCACTAAAGATTATCTCCAAAGATTGTCCTTAAGGCATAAATGAAAAAAGGGCAATCATAGTATCAAGATTGGTCAACTAGTTTTGGTAAAAGAATCTTCAATTCATTCAACTCATTGGAAGTTAGCTCTGGTCGAAAACATCCATCCTGAAGCGGACGGTGTTGTCAAAGTTGTGACTATCCGTACCGGTGAAGGCACATTCAAGCGTCCGATTGAGCAGATTGCTGCTTTACCTGAAGTCCACGCCGGCCCCCCGGAGGTTATGGACGATCGTACTGCGAGTGAAAAAACTTGTTACCTATGCAACCGAGCTACTGACGTAAAAGCGTGACGTCAGCCTCTACAGGTACAATCTTAAAAAACCTAAAGAGTCTGGATTCGAATGTTGATAATGAACGTACGTGCATTCTTTTACTCTTTTGATTCGACGAATTAATTATTCGGAGTGATGTTAGATATTTACCTGTATTCAATTACTGCAAGTCTAGTCAAGAATAAGTTAACATTCAAAGGTGTCTAATTCAACTCACCCACGTTGGTCGATGTTACGGCCATTTTTATTCTTCGTAACTATAATTCTCATCTTTCATACAAGCATACTATGTCGTATTGAAATTCTTATTCTAATTGAAATATTCTTAGATGTTTAGTTCCATCTGTATAATAAAAAATGTGCGTTTATACTGCTGCCATTCTTTTGTCGGTGTCTGCCTGAATTTCTGGGACAATGGGGTAAGTAACGCAAATTTAAACTTAATTCTAAATTCTAATAATGACAACTCGCAGTTTTTGTTTTAAAATCGAATCTTGAATTGAATTCTGTTAAGTCCCATTCTTTCGTCAGATTATTCATATTTCTTTTCGCTAATTTAAATTCGAGTTATTCAAAATTAATTCTTAAAGCTTCTACCCAGGTGGTGTTATAGAGAAATGTTTGATAAACACGCTGATGCAGACAGTTTTCAAATCGAAAAATTATTTTAAGAGATATTTAATGCTAAAGTTGCACAAAATCGTTCCATTAAAAAAGGTTTATTGGAGCAAAAACTATACATGAGAATTTAATCATTTTTAGATCATTTTATACGTTATAAGTTCCCGCTGTGCAGATTGCATTTATATTTCTTATTTGACTCATTTTTTGAGGTTTTATTTCTATTTCAAATTTAAATTTTCAGTATTTCGAGAGATTTTTTTACATATTTTAGAAAATGTTATTCATTTAAACTGTTGCCAATTGTATAAACAGCGCAAACAATAATGTTTACTTCAAATTAAAAATTTATCTACACGTGACTATTATAAACAGAAACAAAACTTTAAAATTAGAATTAAATGATTACAGCTTTACACATATAAATGATTACATGTTAAAAGCAGGTAAATTACGTCATAAGAACCGTATTTACACTTGAATTTTAAAAGAGAAACAAAATCTTAAAATAAAAAAATCATTATTATGCGTTAAAACTTGTAAATGGAGGAAATTACGTCATATTTAAAATTGCCAAAAATATGGCAAAACAATTTAAATTTTAAAAAAAGCAATTTAACAAATTACAACGACCATTTGGAAAATGGTTTTTTCAAAGACTAAAATTTAATACATAAAAAATCGGACGTAGTTGATCATATATTACGTACGCCATGAATTAAACATTAATAGTGTTATTATGGTGTTATTACACGAGAGGTCAAAGTCGCTTCAGATTCCAGGCGTCTCCATGTTATCGTATGGTTGCAGGGGAGTCGCTTGGAGAGCGAGCAACTTTTTTCTGTCGGACCGTCTTTGACGCCCGAAACGAGGCGAGTCGCCAGTAACAGCCAATCAAATGCTTGGAAATCTGATAATAGAAAAGCCTTTTCCGGAACAACCAATGAAATGCTTGGAAAATACGGGCCGTGAGGGGGCTGTTGTCGCTAGACGCCTGGGATTTCAAGCGTCTTTGACTCCTCGTGTAATAACACCATTACACGTAAAAATTCCAAGCAACAAAAATTGCCTGCGACTCGTACATATTATCCACCTGAAATTTACGTATTATTCGAGCATTTCATTGACTGTTCGAGAAAAGGCTTTTCGGTCGTCAGATTTCCAAGAAATCTGACAACCAATTTTAAATGAAGTTTCATTCTTAAACTTCTAAACATCCCACAATATTACTTTTTACACCGTCGTATAGAGAAAAAAATTTACTTTTAAATGCAATTTGTTTGAAAGCTGTATCTCAATTTGTTTCTGAGTTGTTGTTTTTTTTGTAGTTTTTATTACTTTTTGGGCTATTTGTTAGTTATCCCGTCGACCAATTTCGCCAAATTATATAAATCGCCAAACCACCCGCCAAATTGTACAAATTGACATAATTTTTATTTTAAATAACAAAAGAACAAATAAATTAGTATAACATTAATAAAAACACAAATAAAACGCCAAAATAAAAATCACTTGATGACCTAAACACGTGTTGTCAAGTGAATGTGACATTTACGATCAACCATTATTGGCATTTAATCTTACAATTTGGCGATAGTAATTTGGTCGACGGGATAACTAACAAGTACCCTTTTTTGTCATAGTGGCAACAGAAGGTATCCATCTCTGTTGATAGTAAAGGAAAATACAGATTACTGTATAGACCAATCAGAAAATGAATAAAATGCGGATTAAACGAATAAAAACCTTCAGATATGCTTTTGATTTCCTACACTGGCGAGAACAATAACCATTTTTCCAAATGGTTAAAAATATATTTGCGCGAGATATTTTGAGATAATCTTTTCAACTATTATCGTGAATTCGAAGACAGAGCAAATAATATTTCCTTCTAACAACAAAAGTATTTTCACGTGAATATTAATGAGAGGAATAAAACTTTGGTGTAAATTACGTCAAATTTGAAACGATACATTTAAAATGAATTATTTAAAAGAACTATCTTATAACGCTGTTAAAAAAATACCGGGAGACATTGACACTGTTTACTTAATTCATTTTACATTAGCTTATTTTCAAATGTTTAACTATTTTTTTTAATTAAATACGAAAACAGCCATTGTATCTTTTAACAGCAGCAGATATGGTCTTAAAAATCCCCAATCCAAGAAAAATGAATGGAAACCCGTTTACAGAGAGATCGCTACTGTTTTTTTTTTTAATTCAATATTTTTAAAGCCGATCAAATTAGCGTGTTTTTTGGCTTTTGGTGTGCCTGAGCGGAGGTTGGCGAGCGTAGCTCGTAGGGGGCTGAGCCCCCTAGTAAAAATACAAATAAAACGTCGAAATAAAAATCACTTGATGACGTAAACACTGTAACTAGCTTAAAGTTAAGTCAACGTGACATTTATGATCATTCATTATTGGCATTTAATCTTATAGTTTGGCAATTGTTGGTCGACGAGACAACCAAGTAGTACCCTTTATTCATATGTTTTTTGTGCTAAGATGCTGTATATTCCCTCGGCCGCCATCTTGGATTTCTTGGCGATTTTTTGTTGGCCTTGTTTATCGATAACGCAATTTTGATTCTGGCCAAGACTCCCTTATTAAGGAGGCCTTGGTTCTGGCAATCCATTAAGCCTAACATGCGCATAAATCGCGGCTTGGTGACATTTACTACTTGCGGAAGGGGTTTTCACGGAAGAAAAAATCCAAGATTGCGGCCGCGGGAATGTATAACGTCTGTTCCCAATATTTTTCTGCCATCTTGAAAATTGTTATAAGATGCTAAATTGTCTTTTTGGCGGCATTTTGGATTACTTCGCTAATCGCGCTAACCAGCACAAGATGTGGAACTCTTCACTGGACAACATGTGTTTACGTCATCAAGTTTATTTCAACATTTTATTTTTATTTTTGGTACTTGTTAGTTATCCCGTCGATCGGACAACCACATCGCAACATTTGTCGCCAAAAAAAGGAACAGGATATGGAACTCTTTCCACATAAATTTTTAAAGAGGCAAAATACCTTTAGGCACAGATGTCATATACGGCCCCATATTGGCGCGATTTTTGTCTGACGCCAATTTTATACACGCACCGGGTACTTAACTGGCTCTAAAGTGTCGTTATTTTGCTTCTTATGGTAACCCGGATATAGATATTATGGTAACGAGGTTTTCGCCAAATTGGCGTGAGAAAAAAATCGCGCCAATATCGTATATGTCATCTGTCCCATTCTTTATTTATTTACATTTTGACATGTTTCATTGCATCAGGCGGCAACATTCTCAAGAAAATAAAATCATAAATAAATTTTCGCAAAAATTCAAATTAAAAAACTAGTAAAAAAAAGCACAGGACACACGAAACTCACTGTGCAGCAATCTCTAAAAGGGACAAAACTCGTCAAAAATGCGGTAACTTATATATTTTTTTTCTATTAAACTAGTTTTTCAATTTGATACGAAAATATATTTATCACTTATAAAAAGATTAGGCACAGATATCATATTCGCCCCATATTGGCGCGATTTTTGTCTGACGCCAATTGGGCGAAAATATCAACAGCATAAAAAACAACATCTGGGTTACCATATCAAGAAAATTAGCGATACTTTGGCGCCAGTTAAGTACCTATTGCGTATATGACATTGGCTTCAGAAAAAAATCGAGCCAATATGGGGCGAATATGACATCTGTGCCAAAGATTAAGTTAAATAATGCTATAAAAGATATTTTATCGCTTTTTATAGTATTATTTAACGTAATATATTATATTTATCATTTTATTTTCTTGAGAATGTTGCCGTCTGATGCAATGAAACATGTCGAAATGTAAATAAATAAAGGTGTTTTGCCTTTTTTTAAATTTATGTTTATCATTTATAGCAATTATCGAGTATTTTGATATTTTGACGTGATTTTTATGCATAGTTTATAAAACTACCATCCTTAATATTGATTATTGCTAAAAGCTGAAAATTTGATCTTATGTATTTAACTAATGTATACTAAATTACTGTTTCGTATTATTTCAGGTTGCTTTTATATTATTCATCATTTTTAACGATTTTATGTACATTGTTAAGAATTAGCAATAAACTGTCTAGTCATTCGACCGTATTTTGAAAAAACGCTGTCATAACCGTAATTTAACTATGTTCTGACCATAAAATGGCCAATAATATAGTCAGAATAGTGTTAAATTACGGCTGTGTAACCGTTTTCGATAAAAACGGTCAAATGACTGGTCAGAATGCTGCATATTTTTAGCAGTGTAGTTATTAAATGTACATTAGATTACCGTTTCGAAAAAGATTGGCAGTTGGCAACGATAAAGTTGGATATTGACAACTATTTTGGCGATCGGTCTACCTGGTCCGGATAACTCATAAGTACCAAATTACATAATTACTGTATCAACATGTATACGTTGACAAAAAAAAAAAAAAGAAAAAAGAAAAAAGCAGATTAGTCCATAAAATGCGTAAGTGCTGTTTCAAAATATGAAATCCAAAAAAAGCTATGGAATCAGAATAATTGAAGCTAATAATTAAATATATTATCGTGATCAAACAACAAAAATTGTGCAGAACAAGGAGTGATAGATTTAATTACTGTTACTTATTTATTAGATTATTTGATTGATCTGACTGAACTAATTTTACCACATATTAATCACGCAGGATAACAATGTTAATTGTTAATGCACAAACTTCTACAAATTTTCGCCGAAGGTGTATAAAAAACGTTATTTGTCCTTCTTTACCATCTTTGCTACGTCAGTTTTATCAAGGTCATCTGGAAGTGGAACATTTCTGCATTTTTCTGTCTCTGTAGCGCTTACGTTTCCTGTATCACAATCTGCGTTTCGATTTGCATCTTGAACGAGTTTCTCAACGGAGCGTTGGACTTCTTGAGCGTTTTCACCTGCAGGTTTTCCTGTTGCTTTGAAATCATTATTTTTATGATACAGCCGGTGCAGCTTTGTCAGAACTTTATCATAGTCATCTGGAAGTGAAACATTCGCGTCTTCTTTCGCCACTGAAGAGCCCATGTTTCTTTTGCCAGAATCTGCGTTTTGATTTGCATCTTCAGCCACTTTGTCAATGGAGCGTTCTATTTCTTGGGATTTTTCTTTTGCACATCTTGCTGTTGCGCTGGTTTCATTATCTTCGGGATGCACATTTGGCCGAATTTTATCATCGATATTGGTGTATTCAGCAATTACTTCTGCCCGTTCTGCATAGTCTTTAATTCTGTAATTTCCATTATCCAGTTCCAACAGAACTCCTTTGGCAACTCCATTATTCAGACTCGATTGGATGCTTTCGAAATCTGGTACATTATTCTGCAAAGTGGCTATCAAATACTGTTGAACTTCGTTCAAAGAAGCACCTTCAGAGCCACAAATGCGAATAGCTGTCATAATTGCTTCGTCGATATCTTCCTGCGACTTGCGTGTCTGCCACATATTTTTTTATTTCTGTTAAAGGCTGTTTTAATTCAGAGTTGATTCGTTAAAAGTACCTTGCAGCTTGTTAAAACTTTTGCAAAAACTTGAAGATTAATTTAGAAACAAATTTAGTTTTCAATTCTGGTTAACTTAAAAATTGAAATAAAGTTTTATTCCAGGAAAATCTATATCATCGTCGCTCGCGATTTGCAGAATGAAAATAAAAATAATGCCCATGGAGTTGTTACAAATGCAGAAAGATAAAATTCAACCACGCTGCTGAAGTACACGCTATTACACGAGGCTTCAAAAAGTGGTATTAAAGTGCTAGTACACGAGGGGTCAATGTCGCTTCAAATTCCAAGCGTCTCCATGTTTTCCCACGGCTCCATGGGAGTCGCTTCAAAAGCAAGCAACTTTCTTCTGTCGGAACGTCTTTGACGCCTGAAACGAAGCGAGTCGCCAGTAACAGCCAATCAAATACTTGGAAATCTGACGATGGAAAAGCCTTTTCCCGAACAGCCAATAAAATGCTTGGAAAATACGTACGTTTCAGGAAATCTGACGAGTCGCAGGCAATTGTTCTTGCTTGCAATTTTTACGTGTAATAACACTATCAAACGTAATAAAAATTTCAAGCGACAAAAACTGACTGCAACTCGTCAGTTTTCCCGCAACATCTGTACCCCCTTTTTTTTGTTTTCCAGTCATTTCATTGGCTGTTCGGGAAAAGGGCTTTTTTATTGTCAATTTTCAAAGCATTTGATTGGTTGTTACTGGCGCTTCGCTTCGTTTCAGGCGTCAAAATCTCTCCGACACAAAATATTTGCTTGCTTTCCAAGCGACTCTCTTGGAGTCATAGGATAACATGGAGGTGCCTGGATTTTGAAGAAACTTTAAGCCGCTAAGGGCGGCTAGTAAAGAAAGCAATGTTTTCAAATCTTGACTTGTGTAAATATTATCAATATGATTATTGTTGCTTCAGAAACAATAAAAATTTGGAATCAATACATTTCGTTTCAAAACATACATTTAATACAGCACTATCTATTAATATAAAATCCAAATCTCTGTGTGTCCCTCACAATTCTGGTTGGGCCGCCTCATCATAATGAATAATTGTTTAAAAATACTAATGGCAGGTTTACCACAATAACACCAAATGTTGACCAACTTGGCGAAATATTGCCAAAATTGGCGACAAAAATTAGTTGTCGTATATGAAGCCAATTTGGCAATGTCTGGCTAATTTGGCGAAATTCCCATTTAAAACCATTAATCTTCCATATTCGAGGTCACCGAAATTTAATTTAAACTCCCGCATTTAAAGGATTTTTTTTTAATTTATGAGCCAAAATTTAAAGTGTAATATACGAAAATGTATGCCAAATATTTTGTTGCACGAAATTTAAATTAAATTGAATACTACCTGGTGAATAAAATAGTCGCTTGTAAATGCATTAAAAACCATTAAGTAAAGTGTCTAAGAATATTGTAACTTTACAAAAAGTAATGATATCTAGCAAAAAAAATAATTGTGAAAAAAGGGAGCCAAGTTCTGTTTAAAAAAAATGCCAAGAAAAGAAGTGCCTAAGTGGGTGCCAAGTTCAAATAAAATTCACTTAAACTTACCTGCTGAAGTATTATAGCATTGTTTAAATTGTTTAAATATAAAAATTATTGATAGCATATTAGTAATAAATCTAGAACTTGGCAAGTTTTAGATAAATGTTATGCCTATCATTTTTATGTCTTAATAAAATGATGATGATAATATCAATAACAATGTCGTTATAAAAAAATTTAATATCCTTAATATTATAAACAAATGACTTATGTTAAAGATTTGTAAAACCAATAAACACACAGATACATTCCCACTCATCTTTTGTTATTCCTCTAACACCCCCCCCCCCCCGGAAACCTCAATGCAAACAGACTAAAAGGCCTGGCAAAGAGACAGATACACTTACGCTTGTTCTTGGTCATCATTCTAGAGACTGCACCCCTTTAAGGAGCGTTAATACACTCAAATTAAGTCTTCTAAACATGAAGTTTTGATATAATAATGTTATTAATAAAAATAAATGACTCGTAGGCAAAAATTTGTCAAGTTCTAGATTTATTATTAATATGCTATCAATAATTTTTATTTTTAAACAATTCAAACAACGCTATAATACTTCAGTAGGTAAGTTTGGGTGAATTTTATTTGAACTTGGCACCCACTTAAATATCACTTCTTTCCTGGGCCTTTTTTTTTTTACAGACCTTGGCTTCCTTTTTTCACAGTTATGTTTTTGTTAGATACAATTTATTCAATACTAGCAGGCTATGCCCGCTGCGCTGGTCAATTTTTCCAAATGAACATTGGTGAATTTGAACTTGCATTTTAAACAATATGGACCTTCAGCTGGACCTTACTCATTGCTGAAAACGATGCAGCGAACGCCATTGTGATATAATATTACCTTAAGCGTTGGACAAAATTTAGCTATTAAGAAGTAATTCTTTTAGTTGATTACTAACAATTCACTTTTGGTAGCGTAATGAGACCGTTATGAAAACAGGAATTAATAGCTCTATAACTAATCAACATATAATGAAATGTTATATACTAACAACATTCCTGAAACGTCATGTAATAGTGCCACTTGTATCAAAATACGTTCTGTAGATTTTTTTTTTTAAAGGCTAAACTTTCATAATCAGGTTCACTTAATTTTGTAACTTTTTTTTTTTAGCTCTATGACTAAGTAGCGTTGAACAATATGTATACACTAAAACCTTTCCAAAATTTTTACCTAACCACTTGGGCACAGATGTCATACATGCCCCATATAGGCGCGATTTTTTTCTGACGCCAATGTCAGAAACATTGCAATACGCAACAATACTTAACTGGCGCCAAAGTGTCGTTATTTTGCTTGATATGGTAACCCGGAAGTTGTTGTTAATGCTGTTTATGTTTTCGCCAAATTGGCGTCGGTAAAAAATTGCGCCAATATGGGGCGTATATGACATCTGTACAACATATCCTATCAAAGTATTATAAACAATCGGAATGAAATGCAAATTTCCATTTTAAATATATAGTAGATGATGATGATGCGATTTTGTGTAATAGAATTCATCGTGAAATTTTCGCTTCAAACATAAACGATGCTTTCAACATTATAGCTAATACACCAATATGTGAAGTATCCGATTACGGAAGGTTAATTTGTATTCCTATGAGCCCAAAGAAAAGTGAATATGTGGCTTTTGTGATACTTTTATGTTAGCCGGGCGCGGGTAATAAATCAACAAAGATTGTGTTCATACCATATTCTTATATTTATTATTTTCATTTAAGATACAAACCTTTCACTCATTTCATTTAAAAATGCATGCCTTACACTAATTTCATTTAAAAAACTGAAAAGATAAACAATAACAGGAAATAATTCCATAATTAAAAACAAAGAATTATTTTTTATTTACATACGCAAAATGTAACTACTGCTACTGGCAATTTTAAAAATGCTATTGGCGAGATCTGCGCACGGCTGTTATAAATGTACCCATTTTTTTCTTCTTATCGAGGAGTAAATTATAAATCGCCAAATATTATTCCGATTCCAATTTCTTTCATTGAAAATAATTTTGAAGTCGTTACAAACATTGCTTTCATATTTAAATATTTTCGTTTGTACTACTTAGTTATCCCGTCGACCAATTTCGCCAAATTATACAAATTGACGTAATTTTTATTTTAAATAACGAAAGAACAAATAACTTATTATAACATTAATAAAAATACAAATAAAACGCCGAAATAAAAATCACTTTGTGACGTAAACACGTGTAACTTGCTTAAAATCAGGTGAATTTGCCATTTACGATCAACCATTATTGGCATTTAATCTTATAGTTTGGCGATAGATTTTTGGTCGACGGAATATCTAAGTAGTACCTTTTCGTTCTATAACGCTAATTTCTTAGTAAAATTGTTCCTTTTTTTTTTTTTTTTTTTTTTTTTTTTTTTTTTTTTTTTGGTACTACTTAGATATCCCGTCGACCAAAAATCTATCGCCAAATTATAAGATTAAATGCCAATAACGGTTGATCGTAAATGTCACATTCACTTGACTTCAAGGAAGTTACGTGCTTACGTCATCAAGTTATTTTTATTTCGATGTTTTATTTGTATTTTTAGTAATGTTATACTAATTTATTTGTTCTTTCATTATTAAAATACAACTTATGTCAATTAATGTAATTTAGGGACTGGTTTGGCGATTTATATAATTTGGCGAAATTGGTCAACGGGATAACTAAGTAGTACCATTTTTTTTATTAAGATGTTCGTATTTTTTTTTTTTTTTCAAACTCATAGAGCTGTTTTTATTCTTTATCCAAAAGAGTTAATTTGAATTATTTTCGTTCCTAGAGTAACAGATGTAATGTTAGATAATTTTGAGGTTTAGACGCCAAAGACACCGCCAAATTAGAAAAATATGACAAATGCCTGTCATGAACTGTTGGACTTAAAAGAATTTACTTGGCACCAATCGATTCAGCATACAAAAATACATTAAATTATACTATCATCTGACGCATAATTATAATATCCGATTTTTAATGAGTTTCTTTTCCCTCCCCTTGCAAAAACGCCGTTAGGGGTGATACTTTAGAAAATCCTTTCTTAGCGATACTATATAGATATGTCATTTGGCGGTGACTCGATGATCGAAAATTAGTCCAATAAAATTGAAATATTACATAACAGAGGAGAAATTACGAAGAAAGACGAAGAAGAAATGACGAATTACAAAAGACTTGCAATTTTTTTTTTTCAAAATGTTGAATTTTTCAATAATAATAACGCATGATTGAATAAATTTCCTTAAAAACTATCTTCATTTCCTAGATTCCGAAGGTGTGAATTGTAACTATAATGAATTGTGAATTATAAATGATATTGGCGATATGACTTAAGAAAAAATGAAATAAACAATAGATAATATTTGCTTAAAAAATGGATAATATTCATTGATCTGAGTTCGAGTTTATAAATATCACATGCTTTCAGAATTACGGTGAAAAACATTTTAAAAAATATGAAATTATTTTACAATATGTATGTGTGGCAGAAATTCACACTAAAATTTAAGTATTTGATTCTATTTATAAAATATTAACTGATATCTATATAAGTTACAATGGAATATAAAAATGTACTCAAAAAAAGATCTCGTTCACTTGAAAAAAAACCATTTATGAGAATATCCTCAAGCTAGTGTCACACTTATACATTTTGGGCTTAAAATCACATTGTTTGGCGACAAAAATAAAATAAAAAATCGTAAAGAAATAATAATAATTACACATGTAACTCACAATTACATCTGCTTGTTTCTTCTATAAGTTACGTGATGAGGTTTAGATAAAAAATAAAAAGAAAAGAACAAAAAGAAAAAAAAAAGTCATTAAAAATTCATCTAATCAAATTTCATATTCATTTCTATAATCTAACGCAAGCGATAATGAGCCAAATATTGCGTATCAATTGTAATCTTTCTCATTAAATTAATTTTTAAGCATTACAATTATTTCTTTCAGGTTTAAATTAAATTACAAATATTTCTTTTAGGTTTAAATTAAATATATTCTTTTTTTAACATAATCCCTCATTTAAATGGATTTTTCTTTCTTTTTTTGCAATTAAATATCAGTAATTATTTTTTCATTTATTTTCTAACGGATACAGCGATTTCAATTCATTTGTCGCCAAAAAATAACCTCTGGCAACCTTTTCGTTCTAAATAACAATAAAATGCAAAATTTATTATCAAAAATCATAGTTATCTCTGTATATTTTACTCATAAACCACCACGTGAATATTCTCTATCGAATGACACTATTTGCAAAAAAATCCACCGGGTAGTTTTAGAAAACATTCGGGCGGAGCTTTTAGATCTTACTGCTTTATAATATATATATATATATGATAAAGAAGCAATTTATTTATTTTTATATTCAAACAGAGGGGTAAATTATATATAAAAAGGACAATAATGTACCCTATATATATAAAATCGTAAAGAAACGAATTTATGAAGTTCTATAATATGGAATGTTTAGTGGTGATCTACCCTATCTACACCGAAGAGCCAAAAGATCATGACCTTCCCCAGATTTTGCAATGAACTCGCCAGGATGACGTGGAGGGCACATAGTGAGGTGGGAATGGTATTTAACTGCTGCTAGGGAACCTTGGGAATCATTTTTGCGCTTATTTCTACATATTATGGGAAAGGCTGCTGATCTAAGCGACTTTGCTAGAGGGTAGAATTCAATGGCCCGACGGCTCAGAACGAGTATCTCCGAAACTGCACGACTCGTTGCTGTTCGTGACATATCATTGTTAGTACTTATGCAAAGTGGAGGAATGACGGTGAAATTATCAGTCGACGCCATGGCGTTGGACGTCCACGCGTTATAAAAGAAAAAGGATGTCGGAGACTCTCCCGCTTGGTAAAACAAAATCGATGCCAGTGACTGGCTCCACTCACATCCCAATACAGTACAGGTCATGGTAGAATTGGTTCGGAGCACACAGTTGAATATGAGACTACGCAACAAATGTCCCATTCATGTGCCTCTGTTGACCAAGCATCATAGACAACTATTCCTACACTAGGCTCAGGAAAATCATGACTGGGCCATGGATCATTGGCACTCTGTTGCCTAGTCGGAAAGATCACGATTCATTCTTCAACCTATCGATGGTCGTTTCAGGTAAGCCGTCTTCCAGACGAGTTGTTGCTTCCCCTTATATAGCAGGCCATACACAGGCCTGTGGTGGCGATATTGTGAACTGGGGAGCGTACTCATGGGCGTCTGTGGTACCTGTGGTTGTGGTAAAACTGACCATGGAGCCCGCGGATTATCTGAACATCACTGCGTACAAGTTGAATCCTTACATGCTATCTGTCTTCCAAAATGAAGATGGAGTCTACCAGCAAGACAACGCTCCATGTCACAGGGCTCGAATTGTGCGGAGTGGTTGAAAGAACATAATACTGAATTCCAGTTAAGATCCTGGCTAACTAACTGAACAGATCTTAATCCGATAGAGCACATTTGGGGTATCCTGGAACGGAATCTCAGAGCTAAAAAACAACCATGCTAGAATATCCCGGATTTGTGTGATCGCTGCTTCAACGTCTGGTACAATCTGTCTCCGGCGATCTACCAAAGACTTGTGTTATCCATAGCAAGGCGGGTTACAGCTATTTTGCGGGCCAAATAAGGACCAATGCGTTATTAAGTAGGTGGTCATAATGTTTCGGCTCTTCAGTGTATATACATATTACGCTATCGTATATGGCACAGAAATCGCGATTATTTGTTAATTTCTTAATGGCAAAGCCCGAATGAAACGCACCTCATTGGTTATTGAACAGCATTTAATGCATCCCCATACCTATAAGGGGGGTTACCAGAAGGTCGCCAAATACCGCCAAGTTTGTTGCCAATTTGGCGAAATATTACCAAATTTGGTGATCAAAATTAGTCGCCAAAGTGGCGATATCTCTAATATTTCGCCAAATTTCCAAAGACTTCCATTATAAACCAATAGGGTTTACTTGCTTGCAGAAAATAAACAAATTGAGATATTTTAATGCAACAAAAACTAATATTAGCTTAAGGGATTATACAAATTATATTTAAGGGAGTCCAAGTAAATTAAATTATGAATAAAAGTAATATGATGCAATGCTTAGCATGCTTTCCCAAAAATAAATAAAAGGGAGACCAATCTGGTCGCCAAGGGCGGCTAGTATATATATATATGTGTAAAATCCTAATGAAACGAACTTATAAACGAATTTATAAAACGATTTTATGAAACAAATTTATGAAACGATTTAAGAAACAATTGATTATGTTTTATCTATCCTATATACACAAAATCCTAATGAAACGATTTTATGAAACGACTGATTATGTTTCACAGCTAATCCTCCCAAAATATGGAATGTTTAGCGGTGATCTACCCTATAAATATAAAATCCTAATGAAACGAATTTATGAAACGATTTTATGAAACGATTGATTAAACGACTGATTATGTTTCACAGCTATTTCTCTTAAAATATGGAATGATTGGTGGTAAACTTAGCACCAATTATCCATATTGATCTACAGGTGTCAAAAATGGTATTAGAATTTTAAAATTTGAGTTAGTTTTCGAGATAATAATTTTCTTCTAAACTTAATGACATTTCTGTAATTATGGCAAATAAATGACTTCATTTTTTGTAGAAAAAAGGGAGAAAATAAAAGAGGTAAGGATTATTATATTTCTTCTTTTTCGTCATTTTCAAATTGAAATTATCTTTTATTTCAATCGATAGTGCAGACAATATTCTGATCAAATTATGTTTCTCAGAAAAAAAAAATCACATTTCGATCATCAGGAGTTAGTTTATTTTAAAAACAAAAAACTTCTATCATTTTCAACTTTGACATACATTCCATAGACGAAAAAATTCGTTTTTGTGTGTGTGGGGGGGGGGGGAGTGAAAGGATGAAAAATGAAAGGGATTGTTAGATTTCCTTTTTGTCATCAGTTTCAAACTGAAGTTGAAAAGTAAAAAGATTAAAAACAGAAAGAATATTTTAAAATAATAATTAAATGGTCATCACGTGTTAAAAGCAAAAATAGGGAAAATTACACAAATGTTAAAAAAGTACAAAAACTTTAAAATAATAAAATTATTACACGCAAAACGCATTTAAAGGCGATAATTACGACATATGTAAAATGACCAAATATTAAGTATCATCATATTTAAAGTGCTTAAAATAATTAAATTGTCACGTGTGAAAAACTTTTAAAAGTGAATATTAGGCCATATTTAAAAAAAGTAATGCGGCTAAGAAATTTGTTTATATATTACATCACTTAATGCAGCATAAATACAAGTAAATGTATGCGCAATGTATTTTCGATTTATTTTGTACGAATTACTATTCGTTAAACACATATTAAAAGTTTAGTTTCATTTAATCTCGTTCCAGTGTTTACGTAATCTGTTGTTCTAAAGTGCTTATATTTTAAAAGATTAACTTATTTCATTTCATGTAGCATCTTTTCCTAATTTTAACAGTCTCCAGATGCTTTACAACAATGGAAGTGAAACTTCGGTCTTCAAAAACTGATAATCTGGCTATTAAGTAATTGGTGGTAATTCGTGCTGAAATTTGATATTGCAAGCCTCATTTGCTTGGTTCTGGAAAGAGGATAAGGTAAATTATTGCGCATGCGTGTATTATGTCGATCTGACAAAGTGCCTTTATACATCAGAGATACTTTTTTGTCAAAGAAATAAAATAACTATTTATGCATATGGAGTAAAGAGAAAGAATACAAATGAAGTGTGGTGGCTGGAGATGACACCGAAAATGTAACCCTGAAATCCGCCACGTTTGACTCAAACACTATCCCGTGGTTTCACAAAAGAAGACGAAAACTTCTAATAATACAGTTTTTAATTCATAATACAATGAAATGCTACTTTAGGAGATTAAATATAAGCAGTTCATTTTGCATTTAGAGAAAAAAATCCACGGGAGATGTCAAAGAATTCTGTCCTTGTTCCACGTGCTTGTTTTGTTTGGGCCGAATGAGGACATTTAAATTTGAGCTATAACGCGCATCATATTACAAACATTTTAGAGATTGCTGCACAGCGAGTTTCGTGTATCCAACGATATGTTCTTTGGTTTTCATGGACGCGGAGCACTCATATGTGCGTTTGTGACCGCGGATTTAACGAATTTTGTCCATTTTAGAGATTTTTGCACAGCGGTTTCGTGTATCCAGTGATGTTTTTTATGTTGTTATTTTTAATGGCCGCGCAGCTTTCGTATGTGCGTAAATTTGACCGACCGTGGCTTTGACGAGTTTCGTCCATTTTAGAGGTTGCTACACAGCGAGTTTCGTGCATCTAGTGATTTTTTTTGGTTTTGTTTTAGTGGGCGAGCAGCGCTCATACGTGCGTTAGTGACCATGGTTTTGGTGAGTGTCGTCCATTTTACAGATTGCTGTACAGCGAATTTCGTGTGTCCAGTGATGTTTTTGTTTTGTTTTCGTGCGCGCAGATCATTCATGCGTTTGTGACCGCAGCTTTAACGAGTTTCTTCCACTTTTGAGATTGCAGAACAGCTAGTTTCGTGTATTCAGTGATTTTTTTTTTTCGGTTTTCATGGCCGCGCCGCGCAAATACGTACGTTTGTGACCGCAGTTTTTACTTACCCATCATACGTAGTATAGGGTAAATCTTGTAATCTTTAAAAATCGAACAAAATTTTTTTGGCGGATTTACATGTTTCAGACATTGGAGATTTCGAAAAACATATTTAAAAAAAAAAAAAAAATTGGTATCCGTCTGTATGTGTGTCGGTGTTTGGGGCTGTAATCGCTCTATCTCCCGAACAAATTTAGATAGAGACTTGAAAATAGGTGTGTACTTAGGTAGTAATAATGGTAAGAAGCCCATTGAATATCAGTAACTTCGATTATCCGGAAATATTTTTTTCGGACTCTCGAAATATTCGTTCTGATAAAAGGTATACAAAAATTTTCGAAATTGTTTATTTGAAGGAGAGAGTATAAAAGACAATATAAAAACATAAATTTTACATCATGAATGAACTCGATCGGATAATTAGTTGCCAAGATATTTATAATCCCATTTTTCACACTCTTCGATTTTTCATTACCCTATATTTCATCCAAATTTCAATTCAAAGATATATTTTAATTGGAAATGATTCGCTTAATCCGACGCAGTAAACTGTTAGTTAATATGATTATAATTTTTCGAGTTATAAAGATGTTTCTTTTACGAAATTCGGTACTACTCGATTATCCCGCCGACCAAAATACTATCGCCAAACTATAAGATTAAAGGCCAATAATGGCTTATCGTAAATGTCAAGCATTTAATGCATCTCGATACCTATAAGGGGGGTTACCATAGGGGGGACCCTGTTCTGTCACTAAATGCCGCCAAGTTTGTCGCCAACTTGGCGGTATATCGCTAAATTTGATTTATAATATTTAATAAACATTAAATTTTAATTAATTAATTTAAGTTTTATATGGGAGACAAAATGGCGGCCATTGGTTATTGAACAGCATTTAATGCATCTTCATATCTATAAGGGGGGTTACCATAGGGCGGGCCCTGTTTTGTCGCCAAATACCGCCAAGTTTGTCGCCCACTTGGCGATATATCGCCAAATTTGGCCACCAAAAGGAGTCGCCAAAAGTGACGCCAACTTGGCGATATCTCTAATATTTCGCCAAATTCCCATAGACTTCCATTGTAAACCTACTTGCTAATAGAAAATCAACAAATTGAGACATTTTAATGCAACAAAAACATATATTAGCTTAAGGGATTATATTAATTTTTTCTTTGATGGCCTAAGTAGGAATTAACTTTAAAAACAAAATTTTTGTATTACTTGTTTTCATATTTTATATTATGTATATCCATGATGGTATTACGATAGTATTACGGTGGCCCCCAACGACTACTTACGATTTTTGTCTATTTTAGAGATTGCTGCACAGCGAGTTTCATGTATCTAGTGATGTTTGAATTTGTTTTCATGGGCGCGCAACGCTCATGATTCAATTTAATAAATATTAATGGCGAGAAAGTCTTGAATTTAATGAAATTGATTCAAGAGAAGATAAATAAATATTCTTTTTTAGATTTTGCGCGCACAAAGAAAACAAAATAAATCTAAGGTTTTAAGCAAATATTTTCTAAAGTAACCAAAGCCGTCGAAGCGCACAATACAAATAAAAGTAGTTAAATTGAGTTATTTCATGAAATTTTCCATGTTTGACATCAATTCAGGCCACAAACATATTTTACCGGACATTCGGAACTACCGTCACAATGATAAATTTAAATTTTCAAGGCTCGTTTGAAATGCATAAAGTTCAAGGATGAAAAATTCTTCCAGCAAATTTTATTTGGTTAATTATTATCGTTTGCATGACATACAAATATAATTTAAGTCAAGATGTTTCGGAATAAATGGAATGTTTTGATAAATTAATAAAATCTGGAAAAAATGGAACATTTTTGCTTAAATGAACTAATATCTTTATAAAATATTTATAAATTCACTGTATGTTTATCTAAAATTGAAAAGAAATATTTTTAAGGAAAAGTCTTGTGTAAGTAAATGTTCTTATTTAAAATGAGCTGATCTTAGTAATATGCACAGTAGACACGAAAATTATCTTAACGCTAATCAGCTATTATCTCTTATAAAATTAAATCATAACTATTGTCGACATAATAAAACTAACGGAACTTTCGATTCTTCACTCTTCCGACCACCCTTATATTTTGTATCTTCTTTAGAAGTGCAAAGAATTCATAATTTAAATTCATAATTACAGTGTGAATATAATTGGCTGGCATGGTTTCAGTATTGTATTGTTAGCATGTGAAATGTGTAAAAACATAACCATGTACGTTTATAGAGAAACACACAACATTTACTTTCATCGTACACTGTAAAAAAAGAAATTAACACTTACCACACTTTTTCTGTAGTCAGATTTATTAGTTCAATAATACGGAAAATGAATTTTTTGTAGTTATGTCATTAGGTGCGTTCGTAATTATATAAATACGTAGCACCTATAGTCGTCGTTCAGTCCATCCGTCTGTCTCTCTGTCTGTCCGCATATAACAGAGCAAACACTACCCAACCGAATGGTCTGAAATTTTTAATGTATGATTGTTGCAAAATTTTGTCGAGCCATTTCAAATTTTATGAAAATCGGATGCATAGTTTAATTACAGGGACAGTCAAAAGTTTTTCTTTACATTACGGCCAATGGGAAAAATTATTGCAAATGCATTTTAATGATGTTACAGACTTCCGAATGGTCTGAAATTTTAAATATATAATTGTTTCAAAAATTTGTCGAGCTATTTGAAATTTTAGGAAAATCGGATGTATAGTTTAATGACAGGGACAGTCAAAAGTTTTCCGTTACATTACGGGGAATGGGAAAAAAATATTGCAAGTGCGTTTTAATGATGTTACAGCCTTCCGAATGGTCTGAAAATTTAAATATATAATTGTTGCAAAATTTTGTCGAGCCATTTGGAATTTTATGAAAATCGGATGCATAGTTTAATTACATGGACAGTCAAAAGTTTTTCTTTACATTACGGCCAATGGGAAAAAAATATTGCAAGTGCGTTTTAATGATGTTATAGACTATGCACTTATGAAATTAAAAAATATATATATTGAGTACAATATGGGGTACAAAAATAATTATAAAACTAGTTATAGTACGAACGCACCTCATTTGCCACGTTTGACGAGCAATTTCCGACTTGTTTTTTCTTGCTGACGATATTTATGATATTCTGTAATCATTATAGTCTCACAGTCTTTATTCAAGATGAGTACACTCTTTGGAATTTCCATTGAGTCTGGTTCCACTATTTCAGAAAATTTAGAAAATTCAAATTATTTAGAAAATTTCTATATAACATTTATGTATAATAGCTATTTAAAAAAATTTCTACCCAATATTTCTACATAATAACTATTTTAGAAATTGTCTATGTAATATTTCTATATAATAACTATTTTAGAAAAATTCTATATAGCATTTAAATCATAGATTTCATAGTCACTTCGTTTAATCGCTGAAATTGCAATATTCTTCTGGAATTACATAAGGCCAAAAAAATATATTAAACTTTGTAGTAACCCTGATTATTTAAAGGTTTTCCAGATGTTGATGATATGTAAAAAGCTTTCGATAAACTAAATGCTGATCTGATTCCATCATTTTTTCTTTTTCTGTGGATGTAAGTAGGCCATTTTGACGTGGAAACTTCTTATATATTTTTATAATGCTTCAGTAAAGTATACGCAAAAAAGAAAAAGTCAAAGAGAATTCTTACATCTTGGTTAATCTAGCGTTGAGTTACATCCATGCGAATAAAAGTTTGATTTTTTATTTTCTTTGTGTAAAGGATTAATGAATGGTTGGGTATAGACAAAATTATATTGAAATTGCTTTTTCGTATATAATTATAGACTAGACACTAGATGATAAAAAATATCTGAACACCAATAATATTTCCCGAAATAAAAATTATTTTTTGAGTCTGAGTATCTAAGTCTAAGTTATCTGAGTAAATTTTGAATTGTCTAAATTAAATAGTATATTCAAAAGCCTATTTAAGTATTTCGAACAGAGTTTACAACTTCGAAGTTTTCATTCAAGATTTAGGAATATTTTAGGATTATTTCATTGAGGTTTTGCCGTGTTGAATTATTTTAGAAATTTTGTTTTATGAGATAAAATAAAATTACACTCATCCAGTTAGAAATTCATTATTATTTTATTTTTATTAAATTTTTTCGTAAAGTTAAAAAGGTTTCTTTCATATTTGGAATTTTTATAAGCAAACTTTATATTTATATAAGCAAAAAAGAAGTTACCTATCTTTTGTTGGTAAATAAACCCGATACCATTAATTTTTAACTTACTGTATAGCCACCAGTGGAGTAGACAGAAATTTGTACATGTGAGTGGGATAGTTTAAATAGACATTACATTTTCTCTTTATTTTTCAATCATAGAAATAAAAGTGTGGAAGAAAAAGAAAACATTTTTCGAAATAAAAGATGTAGAGGAGAGTAGCCTAATTTGGACCACTTCGCTTATTTTCAGGTGTAACTCACTTAATTTTTGGAATATCTGCAAAAGGTCATTACACAGGGTAAATCTATTCATCGACTAACTAAATAAATATTTAGATCAATTTCTTTTTGAAAATCTTAATTTTTTTTTAATTTGAAAAATTTGTCAAAAGTATTAATTCCCAGTCCAAATTCAGCAACTGGTCGCCTAAGTTGGACCCCCAGTCTCCTAAATTGGACCAAATAATATCAGGTTGTTTTAATGACTAGGGAATATAACTAATTTTATTAAAAGCAAAGTTTGCGATTAATGAAACAATCAAACAAAATAACAGCAATGAAATATAATGAAATCAAATATCTGAAAATAAGATTAATTGTTTTAAATCAAAATCTATTCAAAATATAAATCAAAGTTATCAGTAATTAAGAATAGAAATTATGGAACTAATTGTCAGTTACATGAATATCATGTAAGGAGTGATGCAAAGCTTATACATGAATTTTGTTTATTGTTTTTTGTTTTACAGCGCGCACAACATGGAACTGTATATGGCAATCTGAAACACTGAATCATTTCTGCTATTTTATTTTTCTTACAAATTAGGCAAAACCAATCATCACTGTCTAGATTTTTCTTTTTAGATTCTGAATTATCAGACTTTTTTTTGTAACAGAAGTTTTCTTTACATTATGTTTGTAGTTCTTCTCTTCCATCATTTTCTTGCTAATTGCATTACGCCTATTTTTTAAAACTCTCTATGTTCCAATTCATTTTTGTGCTGTGAAACCTTCCTTTTTGTCTTTTTTTTTCATTTCAAGGTTTAGTTTATATGGCAATGATGTTAACACAACTGTTTTTTGGCTCCCTCTGTACTTTGATTTAACTGAATTTAGCAAGGGAAATAACATTTCTAATGATTTTTTTTTTGCTTTTGAGGAGGATTTGTAGCTGCAGCCTTGTTGCAGGTCAATTTTTCCCCAACTTACTGTCTGCTTTTTGTTTCCTATATCTTTAACAATTTTTGCTGTGTTTTTCTTCTAGACAGTTTGTCAATGTCTTTTTCAACATTTTCAACAAGGCTTGAGATTTTATTCATTTTAATGGCAAAAAAGTATAATTCCACCCTCCTGAACTGCAAAAATCTTCCATCACAAATATCCTGCAATAGGAAAATGTTTGAATTCAACTCTGTAAATCAAATATGCCGTAGGAATAAAGAATTCAAGGAAAATAAAGACAATTACATACAAGATAAAAGACATTGCAAACAAAATTTATTGCATAGACATGTAAAAATATTTTTTATGTTTATATAGGCCTAAACTGCATAAATAAATTAATCCAGATATGCAAAAAAAAAACTTGCATGGAGAAAGTAATCCATTATAAAATACCAAAAATAGTGTACAAAGCGTACCGTCCTCGAAATTCATTACTTTTCAAATTTATGATCACATATCTGGTCCAATTTAAGCAACTTAAATTGGCCCAAGTACGGCAACTGCGCCATTTTTTAAAACAGTTAATTTCAAGACTAAAAACACAAACGAAATCAAACAAATCCGCGTGAAAAATATGCGCAATAAATAGATGAATCAATATATGTATATGGAAACATAACAATTTACCTTAGTTTTAAAATATTGACTTACGTTTAGTAGGAAAAAATAGATCAAAACAGCTAACTTTAGGTGTTTTAAAATTGTCTGAAAACAGCACGTGGTAGGCGGCTGCTTCTGCTAATCATGAGTGACGTCATTCTGATGAGTAGGATTTCGGCGGTAGATGGAGTCTCTTCCTGTAATTAACGGCAGAATGGCAACGGTCCAATTGAAGCGGTGGCCCAAATATGGCTACTCTCCCCTATATATATTGGCACAAAGAGTGCAACAAAATCTGTTAAAGCGAAATCCTGAATTAAACGGAAACATTCCATGGTCCCGGCGAAATGAATATCATGCAAATATACCTGGTAGGATTTAAACCTGTTAAAGCAAATATTTCTCCGGTCCCTTGAGATTCCTTCTTAGAAGGTTTTATTGTAAAATACCTTAACTAACCAATGTATCCTTGTAGGATATGCTTGTACTATCCACAACTAATGTGTGTCTTAAAATCTTGTAGACTAACATCTGAACAAAATACGCGGATACATAGAATAAAGTCATTTTACTTAGAGAATCAACCTTTTAATTTTTTTTTTTTTTTTTTTTTTTTTTTGGCAGGTATGAATATTTTATTTAAAATGTATTACATTTCAAAGCATGGAAGTATTTCCATCATCTTAAGTACAACAGTGAAAATGCATCAAAACTCGTGTTAATTAAGATACTAGCAGCGAAATGCTCTGCTCCGTCCTCAGATAATATGAATTTGACATCTGTAAATTAAAAGTCATACGTATTTTCTTCATTCTAAAACGATTCGAAATATCTTCGACATTCATTTATATCCCAATGGATTTATAGCATCACAAGTCCGTGCAGCCAATCGTGGCTAATTCTGCTTCTCAAGTAAGATTGCAATAAAATTTAATAATAGCAGAGAAAAGAAAAAAGTACTTTATTTGAAAACAATGGGCATCGGAAGTGGCACAAAAATGTTCAGTAGTTTTCTAACTGCTAGAAAGTGCCCAAAAGTGTATTCATATAAAGTTTAAATAACAGATTTTTTTATTCTAAGAGGTGTTCCATGCTGGCTACATGTTTGTACCACAATTCTAACTGTCTGAATTCCACATGCTTGGTGTAACTAATACCTTGCCTGGTTTCCGGTTGCGGATCTAGAGAAACCTATACGAAAATTCGTCCGTTTTCAAAAATAGTCGTATCCGTAACACGCCCACCCCCCCCTTCTTCTGCTACATGCACTGCAGATTATTATTTTTTCACCAACTGTTTCTTCTGTTCCTGATTTTGTTTAAGGCTCATCTGAGATAAGGCACCGAAAGATCTTATGGAGAGAACGGACTTACGGGATAACCCATCACCCCCTTCATCTCTATGGTGAGATTACCACAATCAATCTGGTCGTACAGAAAGCAAATATTACTTTTTTTCTTACTAATACCTAAAACAAATTATGCATTCTCTTTCTGAAGCTGCATATATGCCCCATGGTCCGGAATGGGTTAACCGCTCAGCCCGCTTGTTCACAGATATGTGTCCCCAAAAGTGGAGAAAGGGAAAGCATGCGTATGCATAGAGTAAAGATTTTTCATGCATTTGCAGTGAAATTCCCATAAAATGGCGAAAAGATATAGTCTCCTTTTTTATGCGGATTATATAACAAGCAAGAATTTTCCTAGAAACAAATGAAGTCTTATTCGCTTCATCTAAAACAGAGTCATATTAATATTAATTTTAAAAATATCTCCCAGGCCATTTTCGAGAAAAAAAAATCGGGGTTTACACCATCCAATTTAACTTAAAAATGGATCTATAGATCTCAAAATATACTGCACGTAGAAATGTAAAAATTTCAGAATAGGATTAGACTGCAGATATTTAAAAAATCAGGCCAATATGAGCTATATTTGCTGTGTTATTGAATGGCGGCTTGTCACGTTTCCTTTGATCTCGAGTTAGCCAAATTTCCAAGTGTTTCACAAAATTAGAAAAAATATATGGTAAAAGGATCATTTGTTCAGCTATCTCAAACAAAAATGGCAGATTACTTTGAATAAAATTAAATTTTGGACGTACGGCAATTTCTTTGCATAATTGTTTGTCTTGAGTTTGAATAATTAATTCTTTGGTATGAACAAATGTCATTAATTAGCTTTAAAGTAAAATTGTTAAATTTAACCTTTAGCATTAAGTTCCTAACCAATTTTATTTCTGTTAAAAACTGAATTTCAAATGAATTATTTTAAAACCATTCAAATGTTTACATTGTTTAATGCGGGCAAAAAAAATGGCAATCCCTTTAAATCACTGTACTGATGAAGGAAATATACTTGAAGATGTGATGTAGTTAATGTATGATACTTAATACTGTCTTACAAATAAGTAATAAATAAATAAATCGGTAATATAAAGTAAAATCACGTCCATGAGTAACTCTGACATGATATTGACGGTGACAACAACAGACCAATAAATTTCGCTTTTACTCCAATTTTAACTTCTAACGATAGCACATTTTCAAGATTTGCACCACCCAATAGGAGGGAAAATGTACTTTCAAATGCAATTTGATTGAAAACTTCATCTCAATTTACTGATTTTTTATGGATTTAAAAATAATTTTCACAGATTTTTTAAAAATCCATATCATATTCAGGTAGCCCGCATACGAAAGATGAACCCGTTTACACTTAAAACTATTTAAATAGTTCAGCACTTGTGTCCGGATAATATTCTATAACGAAATTAAAATTTTAGCAATAAATAAAGTAATATAAATAATATAAATAAAACACAAATTTAACAGACATGTAATAAAACTACGTGCTTAAATCACTGAAATGATCAGAACCAAAAAGTAAGTTAGCTAAATTTTTGGCGATGTCTTTCGCTATCATATCCTGGCATGCGGCTAATATGGGAGTATCGTCTTTAATAAATCTTAAATTTTTATCACAATACAAGATACTTTTCACATAAAAATGTTTTTTGGTGTTGCTACTGTAGTCAGCAATCTGAAAAAGTATATTAAATGTAAAAAAATGTGTTGGAGTTTGTAAAGGGAAAAATTGTTTTCACCTATATTCTATAACGCGGGAAATCCGGTTTGAATTCCGTAGTAAAAATAAAAGTGATGAAACTAGAAAAAATATTTGAAAGTATTTGCCAATTTAAAAACTTACCCATCATAATAAACAAAAGACTTTCACCTTTATATTTTTGCATTTATTTTTTCTTTTTTTTTCCAAAACAAAGTTTGATCACAGCCACGGAAAGTTCTTTGCTCTCTTTATTCCCAGCCTACTGCTAGGAAATGTCTAATATATCTTCGAAAGCCGCCTAAAATCTTTAAGTGAAATGAAAACACTTTCAGTTTCGCCCACCGGTGGCAATAATTTTATAAAAGAAAAGGGCAACGGACTTTGGTTCTAGGAAAAAAAAATATCTGTAGGTTGTGAAAAACACACCTACGTTTGATTACACTTCACTTATTCTTCTTCGCTTTCTTTGAGACATTGGTAAGCGGATCCGAAGTTTCCGTGAAAGAAAGAGGGTGACACCTGCATATTACCTATTGACAGCGGAATGCATTATACAATTTTAGCCTGTTTTGTCAATGAAAATATATTTGTGTTGAAAATATTCTTTATGTCTTGCTGTTTGACGTGTTTATTTGTTTATTATTAGCCCCGGTACGGTATGCTATTTCTTTTTCTCAGCTTATTTTGTTTATTTAAAAAAATAACGTTACCATACTGAAGCCAGCCGTAAAACAAAGCTGTACGATTAAATACTCCATAGCAATTTTTTAAACTTCTAACCATCGCGCAATTTCAATTTTTATACCGTCGTGTTGGGTAAAAAAGTACTTTTAATGCAATTTGTTTGAAATCTGCATCTCAATTTGTTTTTGAGATATTATTATTATTATTATTATTTTGTACTTTTGTAGCCATTTGTTAAATTTTCGAAACTCAAGTGCTCCATTTCTGTAGAAAGTGAAGACAAGATAATTAAAAAATAGTAATTATACCTTTTTGTTGCCATTTCCCATAACTACTAAAAAATATATATAATTAAAATGCGTGCTATTTTGAAAAAATATAAATGAATGATTTTTGATAAAACATGGAGCTATTATAAACTATATTTAATTTAATTATCTACATTACAAACAAAGGAAGGCATATTATTCATTAGATAGCCGATTTATTTTATTTTATTTTATTTATTTTGTGTGTGTGTGTGTGTGTGTGTGTTTCCTGAGTGACGACATCTTTTTTTTTTTTTGATTTGTGTATTATTCAGCGATAGTGACGTCATATGAATACTTTACTGTAGATGTTGTTTAAGACTGGATCGTAAATGAGGAATTCTTCAGAGGATGCGAATGACGTCATTTTATATAAAACAAAAGCATGTGTTTAAGTCTTAAAACTGAAATATGTTTTGTATTATCTATATTTATATGCATGTATTTTTTTTTTCATCGGTGGCGACACTAAATTATGTAAAAGCAGAATTCCTGTTCCTAGTTTATTATTATTTTTTTTTTTTTGGAGAATGTTTGAATTTTTACGATGTTATACTGAGATTCAAATGAGAAAATATTTACTTATCTAAAATTGTACTTTAATATAAATAGGGTTTATAATTTTTAACGAAAAACTGGCAATCAAGAGTAAACCGAAGAGTAAACTTCTAAACGAGTAAACCGATTTTTCATGCTGATGGGTTCCCAAGTTGATATTTAATAATTTAACTAAAAAAGATCGCATATTTCGTATATTACATTTATTACCAATTTCAATGAAGACGGGAAATTTCTTAGTAAGTCAAATAATGAAAATAGATTAAAAAAAATTAAATCGCAAAATTCAGAATAATATCAGAATTTCAAACTTAGCTTTTTCATTCACATGAAACTCCGGCATTTTTCCTAAATATAATTTTAGTATCAAATTCGAATTCATGGTGCTTAAGAAACTAGACATAAAGTTTAAAAGACCTGTCGTTACTTAAAATGTTTTACCTATATGCATTTTTTTTTTTTTTACGCGGAGCACAAGGATGGCAGTTTAAAACTGCAGAAAAATAACTGAAACATGAAAACCAATGAGAATTCGATCTTCAGATAATATTTTTAAACTAGTAAATATTAATGTTGTTTAACCTGTTGAGAACCGGCATCTTTTACACAAATTTTATTCGTTTGGCGCCACTTTTTATTAATTATTTGAATTAAGTTTATAAATCACGAAAATGTCGTAATTAAAGAAAATCAATTTTACTTTTCGCCCCACCAGTGGCCGAGAGTTTCTGCTCTTGAAACTGGTAGACGGGAGGTGCTGGGTTCGATCCCAATCGCGCCCGTCGGCCTAATCGTTCGGAGTTTTCGTGGTTTTCTTCGAGCCGTGGATCTTCCATGCGTTAATACGGATTAGGTTCCCTTAGAAAGACCCCCACGGAGGGCACACCCCCCGGGCCTATATCCCTCGTGCAGATAATTGGCCGTCAAAAATCAACCCAACCCAATTTTACTTTTCTTTTTTACTGGCATCAAACTCAAGTGTTTTAAGCACTTTTTTGAGGGTGCATATATGCATCCATGGTCCCGAACGGGTTAATTAAAGATATCGTTACCATCGGGAAGATACCTTGAATAAGTCAGTGGTATTTTTTATTTCCATCCAAGACACGGGGATGGTAGTTTAAAGCTGCAGAAAAACGGAAAATATGAAGACATATATGCAATCGATCTCCAGAAAATATTTATTTGAAATAGCAATCATTATTATTTTTTAACGAAAGATAACGTTAGAATGGAGAGGATACCGTAAATAAATGGGTAGTTTTGGCGCGAGATGCAGGTTGTACTTTCATCTTGTTCACGGGGATGATAGTTTAAAACTGAACACAAAATGGAAAATCTGAAAACGCTTATGAAATCGACCTTCAGAAAAAGTGCTTTTCGAAATAGTAACTCTAACAAAATCATAACTGTGAAAAAGGGAGCCAAGTTCAGTTTTAAAAAAAATGGCAAGAAAAAAAGTGATATGTGAGTGCAAAGTTCAAATAAAATTCACTCAAACTTACTTACTGAAGTTTTATAGCATTGTTTAAATTGTTGAAAAATAAAAATTATTGATAGCATATTAATAATAAATCTAGAACTTGGCATTTTTTACGTATGAGTCATTTATTTTTACTAAAGACATTATTATATCAAAACTTGTTATGTCATGTTTGGAGGCCTTAATTTGAGTGTATTGAGGCTCCTGAAATGGGTGAAGTCTCTAGAGTGATGACAAAGGAGAAGCGTAAGTGTGTATGTCTCTTTACCAGGTCTTTTACTCTGTTTGTATTGATGCTTCCGGGAGGGGGGTTGCTAGAGTGATAACCAAAGACGAGCAGAAATGTTCTGTGTGTTTATTTGTTTATCAAACTTTTAACATGAGTCATTTGTTGTAATAATAACAATATTAAAAATTAGTATACTGACATTATTATTAGTATTATTATCATCATTTTATTAAGGCATGAAAATGATAGGCGTAACATTTATCACAAGCTTGCTAAATTCTAGATTTATTATTAATATGCTATCAATAATTTTTATTTTTAAACAATTTAAACAATGCTGTAATACTTCAGTAGCTAAGTTTGAGTGAATTTATTTGAACTTGGCACTCACGTACAAATCTCTTCTTTCCTTGGCATTTTTTTTTCTACTGAACTTGGCTCCCTTTTTTAACAATTATGTTTTTGTTAGATATCATTATTTTTTGCACAGTTACGGTATACTTAGCAATTTACTTAATGTTTTTTTAATGTGTTTACAGGCGGCTATTTTATTCACAGTCAACATTCAATTTAATTTAAATTTCCTGCAACAGAATATTTGGCATACATTTTCGTATATTACACTTTAAATTCTGACTTATTCTGACTTTAAAAAAAGCTTAAATTCACGGAGTTTAAATTAAATTACGGCAAGCTCGGCTATGGAAGATTGATGGTTTTAAATGGGAATTTCGTCAAATTAGCCAGCTATCTCCAAGTTGGCTTCATATAACATGACAAGTTATTTTTGTCACCAAATTTGGCGATATCTCGCCAAGTCAAAACGTGGCGCTATTGTGGCAACCCTGCAATTAGTATTTTTCAACAATTACGCATTACAATGAGGCGGTCCAACCGGGATTGTGAGGGACACACAAAAACTTGCATTTTATATAAATAGGTACTGCTGTATTAAATGTATCTTTTGAAACGAAATGTATTGATTCAAAATTTTTATCGTTTCTGAAACAACAATGATCATATTGACAATATTTACACAAGTCAAAATTTGAAAACATTTATTTCTTTATTTTTTAAACTTTTGGACTACCAATGAAACAGTACATATGTGTACAACCTCGTAAGTCAAGTAGATTTTCATTAGAAAATTGGCAAAAAAGAGCTCAAAATGGTTCGTGAAATGCAACACTCGTTTGCCAGAATTTTTTTCAATAATTATTTCAATACAATTCACATATTTTTTGACGCACATCTATAAACTTGAAAGTAAACAGACAGTAATTATTCAAATTCGAATTCGTCCACTGAAACTACAGCATAGCAAGAATTTGCATCTTCAAAACCCTCCGTATCCAACAGTTTGAAAATTCGTGCCGCTATCAAACGACATCGAAATGATACTTGATAGCCCCCTACAAGCAATAGCTTTATACTCAGTGACAATCAACAGAGTACCCGTAGCGCTGAAATTGAGAGTCCGAGACACTGCAAGGTTGTCCACAGCTAGACTGCCTAGACCCATGGTAGCCACACATCCATGATCAATATTTATTTGAATCATAGGAATGACTCTCTTTTGTTTACATTTTTTTTAAATTCTGGGATTAGACGAATTTCAACTGCAGATGTCTCGAAATATATGCGTATTTCGACATATGTATTCTCTCAAGAATTTTTTGTTTTTTCATAATGTGTCTAAAAAGGTAAATTTTATGTACGATTATTAGAAAAATTAATTCTCTCAAATTAGCCGAAAATGGCTGATATTCAGGTGATCTTGTTGCATGGTCAGTTCGGATTCAACATTTGGGTCTTTTTACGCAAATTAAAATTTCGCCTAATAGATGTAATGCGAAAGTAAAAATGGACACACCTAAGAGGGAAATTAATCGATTTTCACAATTTTTTATTCGATTCCTTAGTTTTACAGTGTAAAGGAACTGGGCGCCAAATTTGAAGGTGATAAAATTCTCGATTATCAGACATTTTCATATATCATTATCTCGGAAGCTAATTATGCTTATTTATAAAATTTTGGATTCTGGGTAATTAGAGGGGGGCTTACTTCTTACTACGTATTAGAAGTACGTAGATCAAATAGATTTTCAGTAGTAGAGTGTGCGAAAACAGCTCGAAAGGGTTCGTGTAATATAATACAGTAGTATGTAAGACGAACTTGGCTGACACGCTTCCGTGTGTCTAGATATATTTTTTTTTAAACAATTGGAAAATGATAAGGAAATACTGTAAAAACATTATTTTTTTCCTTGTAACTGTATAGAAAACTTGGTGATTGCTATTTCAAAATGAAGAAAAAACAGAATATTTACTACTTGTACTTTTCAAGATCTACATTTTTCCCGGACAATGCATGGAAACGACCATAAGAACCATGAACTGCCAAAAGTTGAAGCTCTTTTATTAGCTTTCGATGAGGATTTTTAATTAATATCTCGGCAACGGAAATGATACCAAGAGTTAGACGATGATCAGGTGTAATGAAACATGCAGAGTTGCCTGCTACAAGCTGGATCCCGCCCAAAGACTGCCAACTGTAACTTGGGTTCGAAAATGGACACAACTTTAAGTCATCGAACACACGATGGTGCCGTAACTCACATGAAAGTTCGCCATACCCACAATCCGGATAACTTAGGTTGCCGCTTCGCTCAAGTTGATCAGAACTAAGATTGACATCAAATAAAAACCTACTCTCTGAGACGAAGTTGAAAGGTGAATGCGACATTACGGCTTTAAGACATCTAGATATTATCGTATTTTAACTCTTATGAGTTTTAACTCTTTATGAATTATTAACTCACTATATACAATACAAATAAATTGGATTGCCTTTTCTCAAATTGACCAAAAGTAGTGTTGTAGTGATTAAGTCATTTCTCCGTAGAAAGAGAATTTAAAACGATTACGACTTTACGTCACGAAGCATTGATTGTACCATAGCTTATATGAAAGCTCAAGAAGCACAGAATGCGAATAATTTTCGTTGACTTCGATCTAGCTGACCAAAACCTGGGTTAGCAATTCTAATAATAGTAACACTACTTTTCTAACACTTGAGAAAAGGCAATCCAAATTATTCGTACTGTGGTTTTTTAGTGATTTCATATGAACTATAGTACGATCATGTTTTCCGTGACTTAAAGTCGTAGCCGTTTTTAATTCTTTTTCAATGGGGGAGGGATTTCATTGACGGCAACGCTAGTTTTGGTCATCTTGAACGAAGGTAACCCAAGTGTTTCTAATTGTGGGTTTCGAGAGCTTTCGTATGAACTGTGGTACAAACATGGCCGTAATCATTTTCAATTCTCTCTTAACGTGAATGGATTTAACTCACGGCAGCCTTTGTTTTCGTCTACTTATTCCAAGCCAACCCAAGTTATTCGTATTATGGTCTTCGAGAGCTTTAATATGAGCTCTGCTGGGATATATGACGTAATAATATGTTATAATTATGTCATTGATGCTCAATGACGTAAAATCGTAATCGTTTTAAATTCTCTCTCAACAATAGACGGATTTCATTTTCGGCAGTCCTAGTTTTGAACAACGTGAGCGAAAGCAACCAAAGTTATTCCTATTGTGGGCATCGAGAACTTTCATATAAGCTAAGACACGATTATGTGCTAGATGGCTTAAAGTCGTAATGTCGCTTATTTTTACAACCTTGTTTCAGCGGGTAGGTTCTCAACTGGTTGCAACCGTGGTTTTTGGTTTTCTTAAGCTAAGGTAACTCAAGTATTGTGAGTGACTTTCAAATGAGCTAAGAGACGATAAGGTGTAAGTTTGCATGTATTTTCGACCACAAATTTCAGTTGGCATGGTCCGATATATAGAAACACTTTAAATATTTACCATTCGTTATCAGTTCTAAACAATAATTCTGTGAATAAAAATTAAAAGCTCATTTGTAAACCAAGAAATATGACGGGTATTACTGAACTTACTACCTACGTAATAACAGTCCCTTGGTTTAATTCAACATAATATTAAATTCGTTAGAATCATCCGCGAATCAATAGAAATTATTACTAAAGAAAATACTGTTTGCAATGACGTTTTACCCTACAACATACCCAGAATTTGGCTCAGTTTCCTTAAATAATCATAAAACGAGTAATATCTCACTTCCCTATATCCATGTTTTATTTTACCAATGTTTCCGGATCTAAAAATTAACTTCCACTTTCACTCCTTTTGTCACCATCTACGTGAATTTTGAAAATTGGGCATCAATAATAATTGTATTTCTTATATTTATCTGACGAAGACTATGTTTTTATAGTTGAAAGTACTAAGGTATTAAAATAATTTAACATCTTTTTAATATTGTCTAATATTTTAAGTAGTTTTGCACATAGTGTAAGTTTAAGTTTAAGAATGTATTCGTTAAAAACACTTGAAAATTACCTAATAGTACAAAATATGAGAACTTTTATAGGAATTTGCACAAAACATGATGTTAAAAACATCAAATCTACGTTTCGAACTGCTTCTTAGGATAAAATATAATGTTAAAGTGATTTAAAAGACTAGAGAGAATATCTTCCTGTATGAGAGATAATTTGTTGAGTCTTGGCCAATTAGATAATTGGAAAAATGCAGTGGTGCCACAAGTGAGTACATCAAAAAAATTTTAAATGAAATAATTTAGAAATTAATTTAAAGTTCGATTGAAGATCATCTTACGATCATCATATGATCTTCAATCCAACATAATTAGAAGCTTGGAAGACCAAGAAAATTCGTTTTGTGTTCAACTCGATATAACAATAAATTCTGACTTTATTGCTATAAAGCATTTTATTTGATAGCATTATTATTTGCAGAAACAATCAATATTAAAACTATGTACATATTTCTAAATTTTACATTACTTACATATTCACGACGAAAGGCTGATTGGTTGAATCATGTATCTCGGCTCTTATTGAGAATTTCTAGAAAAATCCTTCAGATTCTGAAAGTCAATTTTTTCGCCAAATTTGTCGACATTCTTTCATTTGATGCTAAAAAGTACTATGCACCCTGACTGGTTAAATTCTGTTTTCGAGAATGCTCTGTGAACTCTGATTGGTTGAATCATGTATCTCGGCTCCTATTGGGAATTTCTAGAAAATTCCTTCAGATTCTGGGAGCCAATTTTTTCGCTAAATGTCGCCAAAATATCGCAAAACTACTAAATTTGGAGAAACTCTTTCATTTGGCACCAAGCATGTGTTTTGTTGTTGGTAATCTTGAAAGTCGATTTTACTGCCAAATCTCGAGAATGCCGCTGACATTTCGCCATATATCGTCAAATTTGGCGACATGTTGCCAACATTGCGACTTAATTTACTGCCAACTATTCAGCAACTTAATAACTATTTCAACCTTCATTCCCACTGAAATGCATTCGCCCGTAGCGAGCCCAAAATGGCCCACTGATCGAATTTCTCAAACATGTGATCTAGCCCGATGGTTTTCTCGTACCCCAAAACGGAAGGATTCAAAATTTACTCAAAATCTTTAAATTCATTATTTAGATAAAATTTGCATATATTATACACATCACACTCAAGATTTTCTTGTTAAAATATAATGATAATCCTTCTAGATCTGAATGGAATGAAGTGACTATTTTATCTCTGGGTCGACCTTTTTTAAATTTTGGACGGTTAATACTGTGTGACACATATGTTCATTTTATTTTAAGAACGTACTTCAATCACGCAACGACATTCTGAAACTAATTTTAAATGGGAGCGGCCTTTACAAATTTATCGTTTGCATTTTAATATTTGGAAAATAATTTTTTTGCATGAGATCTCTAAGGTTGATGATTAATGTTGTAGTTTCATTCCGAAGACATTTCCAATTGTGGAGCAAATTAACAAATTTGTTTCCGAAATTAAAGTGTAACAACATGAAACTACAATTAAAATTGAACGAGTACAAAATTATAAAGTTAGACATCAACCTCAGATAGCTCATTCTAAAAGAAGTATATTTAAAAATATTAAAATTCAAAGAAGAAATTTGTAAAAAAATGCTTCCATTGGTTTAACATTAGCTTGCGAATATCGCCGTGTGGTAGATTCTTAATCTTGAATATATCCGTTAAAGAATATTTGATTCAAAATAAAAATAATGAATTCAAAGTGAGTAAATAAAATGTAAAATTTGTTTTTTTTTACATTTTATCTTTTTTTACATTTTTACATTTTACCAAATGTAAAAATGTAACTAAAAGAACGTTTAGAAGTTTTCTATTTCAAAACCTCAAAGAAAAAAATATATATATATATATATATATATAACAATAAAAGCATTAAACTTCAAGGAATGCAGCAAAGAAATATTTGAAGACATTTATTCCAACGTCATTGCCATAGCTTTATCTTTTAAATATTTTTTTTCTGATGAGAGGCGAAGCGTTTAACCCTTTGGCGACTTTCCTATTAAATGTGCAGTCAAAACATATTATCATTCCAACGCCTGAAGGGACTGTCTCTTACTTTCCAAATATTTATCATATTGGCTGATAAAATTATGTCCCTTTCCCCCAAGCATTTTTTGAGTCATTGCATTTCATTTTATAATCGTTATTTAATCTAAAAATATGCATTTCATTTCTTTTTTCTTTTTTAAGTAGTTCTGACACATTTAATACATTTTTCTAAAACTGCAAACAATGTTTTACAGTTCTTCCAAAAACGTATTTCCTTAGTTATATTTATTTACCGAATGTAATAAAATAACCATCCTGGTTTTCATTTTTTTTCAAGATCAGTTAAATATTCTTCTTAAGATGGAGGATAATCACGTCCGCTTCTGGACTTATGAACCTATAATTATCATATTATTTCAATAAATTAGTCATCGCTTCATCAAATGAATAGATAGGACCTTAAAAATAAACCATTTACAGTCGTGGAAGAAAGAAGTAAACACCCCCTACTAACTCTGCAACTAATTATAACAGAGGAAAGTTATTGGTGCCAAACGATTGGAAATAAAGTCCACTTTTAAATGATGTATAAAAAATTTTCTTAGGGGGCCATCTACAAGCCAAAACCAGACCAAACTTTGTTTCTTTCAATGTCAACACCCAATTCGACAATATATTTTAAATCTTCGGTTCAAGTTTTGCCTGGAAACGAAATTTCAAGTCATTTGGATGATAAGTTTTTGAATTATGAACATTCAAAATTTAGAGCTTCTAATGTTAAATTGCATTTTCATATTATTATTAATATCTCCTGAAATTATAATCCTAATGTGATAATTTTTGTGCCTTAATACTAAAAAAAACCCAATATAATTACATTCAATTTGCAGTTTTAAAATTTTATGTATTATCAATTATGAAATTAATATTCGAAAAAATATTAAATTGCAACCTACATTTTTTTGATAGTTTTACATTTATTATGTCCTGCTTCATCCAAATTCTCAATTTAAAATTTTTCTTCCAAGTAGTTTTCGAATTATGATTAAAAAACATCTAAATGACGGTTTAAAGGGCCGTCTATGATGTGCAAAAAAGCATAATTTTAAAAAATATATATTTTACTCATTTTATTGAAATATTTGTCTGGTAGTAGTCGAAACATATTAAGCGACTGAAAAGGTCATATTGGCAAGAAATTATACATTAATAGAAGTGACGTAGACATTCTGTAGCATTTCAACAATCGAGTACCGAACTTCAATTTGGATAGAGCTCCTAAAATAGGCTCGTTTTAAAACAATTAACTTCTCTGAAAATAATCGTACGAATTTTATAAAAAATTGTCTTTGGGCTAATTGAAGTGTGTAGAATTTATTTATGGTGTCAAACTTGTGTGTTGGTACTTAAAAAACAAAGATTGGGTTTGTTTTGATATGTAGATGGCAACCTAAGCAAATTGTCTTAACATCATTTATAAGTAGACTTTATTTTCAATCTTTGGTACCTGGAACTTTCTTCTACAATAATTTGTTGCAGAGTTCGTGGGGATGTTTACTTTTTTTTTCACGGCTGTATATAGACTTTCCATTGAATAATATTGCTGTGGAGTTATGTATACAGGGTGATTCAAAAAAGATGGGAAAATTTTTAAGAGGTGATAATACACACCCAAACAAACATTTTGTATCAAAGAAACGTAAAAAAGTTAGAGGGCGCCAAAAGTTATGTTCTTATACGAGGCAAAAACACACAATGAACGATTAAGTTAAGTTACGAAAACAAATTTAATGGCATTTGATTACAATAAGGGCTCAAAACATTGACTGGCAGCTGTTATGTACGCAGTACAACGGCAAAGAACAGATTGGCGAATTTTCTGAAACACACCAGGCATATCGCGAACTTCCCCTACAGCAGCCGAAAGCTTGGCGACAAGTTCTTCTGCGGATTCAATGGGAGTCTCATACACAAGAGCCTTTAGCTGTCCCCACACACAAAAAAAATCGAGACATGAAAGATCTGGCGAGCGCGGTGGTGCCTGGTGTGTTTCAGAAAATTCGCCCATCTGTTCTTCGCCGTTGTACTGCGTGCATAACAGCTGCCGGTCAATGTTTTGAGCACTTACTGTAATCAAATGCCATTAAATTTGTTTTCGTAACTTAACTTAATCGTCCATTGTGTGTTTTTGCCTCGTATAAGAACATAACTTTTGGCGACCTCTAACTTTTTTACGTTTAGTTTTCGACCATGCATTCTTTGATACAAAATGTTTATTTGGGTGTGTACTATCACCTCTTAAAATTTTTCCCATCTTTTTTGAATCACACTGTATATTATGGGTCGACAGTTCTTGACATTTTAAAATTTGATTTAAAAAATCTAGTAATTGCCGTACGACAGTATGATTTCGATTAAAGTGCCTCTCATAATCGAATGTTTTAATTAAGGAAATTAAAAAAAATAGTTGCAAAAATTGTCTATATTTTGTAGGCTTCAAAAACTCAAAATAAGAAAGTACAAAGCATTTATTTTAGATAATCTACTACCTCTATTCAATGTGAGTGACCTTTCTAGCTTGAATCTCATTCAAACGATACTCAAATTCATTCCACACTTCGAAATATGGTACTAGATTGTTCTTAAGGTATTTCTACATTAAAAAAACCGTTTTGGTGAAATTTCTCGAAATTTGGTTTATTATTTTATTTGAAAAAGCAATCTTATACCATTCCAAATCTGTTTAATTTTTTCCTGCCCTTACTAGAAGTAGAGTTATGACCAATTTAATAAACAGGAAGTAATGAGTCAAATACCGAAAGTAGGCGTAGGAAGGCCAGAAAAAATGTAAACAATGTTTCTATGCATGATTTTCTTACGTCTTTTACATAAAAACACTAATAAACCTTAATTGATACTTCTAGATTAATTTTATAGATAAGAAATCTTTAAGTGTGATTTCTGGAAAACCAATTTTCCCGTTATCCCTTTAACACGTTAAGTGCCACGTCAGTCACTAGTGACTGACACTGAACTTTCTGTTTAAGCCGCGTCAGGTGACTGACTCTTAAAAATTGTTTGACGGGAATCTTATTTCGTGGCCCAAACGGAAAGACAGAAGAAATGGACCTGACATTCAGCGTGTTAAGACCCGATGAATTTGTAAACAAACCTAGACATGCCTGTAGAAAGTAAAACATGGACTGCAACCGCTACCTGTTGATACATAATGATACTTTACTCTATCTGCAAACCAGAATCATCGTTCGATTCGAGTTTTTATTACGTACGACTCGGAAACAACATTTTAAATGAATGTCTAACCCGCACGATCGTGCGGGTTGGGTCTTAAAGGGTTATTTCCATGCACGATAAAATTCATTACATAAAATATTTTAAACATATTTCAGTGAATTTTTTTATAATTCTTCCCATATTACTAATTATGTTCTTATGTATCCAAGCTCTGTGTGATAATGTAGTTATTTTATAAGTGCTCGAATATAAAATAATGGTAATTTTTAATAAAAAAATATGTATTTTTTGACATATTTTGAATTATTTTATTTTGAAGATATTTTAAAACCCCAAATATTGTGCCCAGTTCAGCGCACAGGAAAGTGTAATTGTAGTATGTAGTGCAAAAAAATTTGAAATATGTTTAGTTGAATTCAGTGTACGCTGTCTTGTGTAAGCATGAAATTTGGCTAAACAAATGGCAAAAGAAAAAGTTTTTTTTTAAATTGAAGGTATTATTAGGATTTTATGTTTTTTCATCATTCTCTATGACAATTGAAGGCTTAGATGCAGCATCTTCCCTCAGCCGTTGTTGTTTTCAATTGTTTGGCGATTTTTTCTTGGCGTGTTGGCGGTGTTTACGGATATGACAAACTCGATATGTAAACCACTTGTGACGTGTGTGTTGTGACGTGTCGTGTTCTGGCAACCCCTGAGAAGCTTAGAATTTTGTGGATGTATTTTGATATCGTGTTCTATCGTTGTCTTTTTATTTTTATGTTAAATTTATTGGATGTATTTCATTGACTATAGTTTCTGTAGTCCGTTTAAACGCTCTTGCTGAAGTAATTAAGAAATATGAGGAAATTTTTACAAGAAAGGGAGGTTTGTTTATAGCGTGCCAATGCGTATTAAGCCTATTTTGGAAAATGACGGCGATGTTATGAGAGATATTTCGTGCTGGAGGTTTCAAAAAAGAGATGAGTTAAGGTATGTGGATAATTTTATGTATATTTTGCTGCTTTAAGAGTTTTTTACATTTTGAGATTGCTACAAAACGAGAACTGCTGAATTTTGAGAATGCTATACCGCGAGAAATGCTGAATTCGGCGACGTTTTATTTCGGTAAATGTGCGCGAAGCGCTCATACAACGGTTACTGATTGCCAGTTTAGCGAATTTTGTTTATTATTTACATTTTATTTTCGTTAAGCCAAACATGCGTATAAACCGGTGCTTGGCGACATTTACTACTTGGCGGAAAAGGGGTTTTCACGCCAAGAAGAATTCCAAGATGGCGGCTGTGGGAACTTATGACATCTGTTCTGAACTGAATTCTAAAAATATGTGTATTTATTCAATATTAATGTATTTTATTTAAACAAAAAAGCGTCCCGAACGTAGGCAGACATTAATAAAAAGTCTGTAGCTGCCTATCTTAAACTTTTATGATTTTTTTTAAGCTTTTAAGCTGTAGCTCCATCTATTGGCAAATTATCTGATTTTTTTTTTTTTTCATTTACAATATTTTCTATCATTCGAAGCAAGAACTGCATTCTCGTAGGCCAATTACTTGATTTTTTTATTAAACTAGGGGGCTCTGCCCCCTACGAGCTACGCTCGTCAACCCCCGTTCAGACACCGCAGACTCTAAAAGTACGCTAATTTGATCAGCTTTAAAAAGATTTCGGAAGATTTAATTATATTTTATAAAACAGTGGCGATCTCCCTATAAACGGATTCCTATTCATTTCTCTTTGACTGGGGAATTTTAAGGCCAAATCCGCTGCGGTATTACTTGATTAACCCGTCGACCAATTTCGCCAAATTATAGAAATCGCCAAAGCACTCGCCAAATTATACAAATTCACATAATTTTTATTTTAAATAACGAAAGAACAAATAAATTAGTGCAACATTAATAAAAATAGAAATAAAACGTTGAAATAAAATTAACTTGATGACGTAGACACGTGTAACTTGCTTAAAGTCAAGTTAATGTAACATTTACGATCAACCGTCATTGGCATTTAATCTTATAGTTTGGCGAATGATAGATTTTTGGACGACGGATAACTAAGTAGTACCAAAAATACATATGTCAATCGCTGTTTTCGTCTTTAATTAAGTAAAATAAGTTAAAAATTTCAAAATAAGCTAATATAAAAGGAATTAAGTAAACAGAATCTTTGTCTTCCGGTATTTTTTAAGAAAGCCAAAAGAAAGTTCTTTTAAATAAGACATTTTAAATTAATCGTTTTTAATCTGACGTAATTTTGACCAAACTATTCTTTCTCTTTTTAATATTGCAAATACTTGTGTTAGAAATGTAATATTATTTGCGCTTTCCTAACAAAAATAGTTGAAAAGTATCCTCTCAAAATTTCAAATAAATGTCTAGCGCAATTTCTAAATTTAAACCGTTTTGCAATATTATTTTGTGTTCATTTTATGTAATAAATGTAATGTGACGTAAATATGACGTAATTTCTCCTATTTAAGACTTCTAACGCATGTTAATAAATTTATTATTTTACAAATTTCTTTCTCTCTTAAAATTCACGTGTAATTATAGTTTTTTATGACGTAATTTTTATTAAGTTCCTGCTTTTTGTACATAATTATTTAATTCTAATTACAAATGTTTTTTTCTGTTTATAATAGTCACGTGTAAATAAATTTATAATTTATTTACACGTATAAATATAGATATATATATTTTTTTAAGCAAACATTATTGTTTCCGCTGTTTATACAGTTGGCAACAGTTTAAATTAATATCACTTTCTAAAATCTGTAAAAAATATCTCTAGAAATGCTGAAATTTTGAATTTAAAATAGAAATAAAACCTCAAAAAATTAGTCAAATTGAAAAAAGAAATACAGTCTGCACACCGGGAACAGACGTTATACATTCCCGCGGCCGCAATCTTGGATTTTTTCTTGCGTGAAAACACCTTCCGCCAAGTAGTAAATGTCAAAAAGCCGCGATTTATGCGCATGTTAGGCTTAATGGATTGCCAGAACCAAGGCCTCCTTAATAAGGGAGTCTTGGCCAGAATAAGGGTTGCGTTATCGATAAACAACGCCAACAAAAAGTCGCCAAGAAATCCAAGATGGCGGCCGAGGGAATATACAGCATCTTAGCACAAAAAACATATGAATAAAGGGTACTACTTGGTTGTCTCGTCGACCAAAAATCTATTGCGATGACTTCAATATGGTTGTCAAAGCGAGGAGCAGACTCATCTTAGAGACCGAAACCAACCAAAAAATAAAACTTTTTTATAATATTTGCAATAACTTAAATTTACAGATTTCAAAGGAAAAAACGACTTTTATTATGTTGGGGAAAAACACTTTGGATAAACGTCCACCAACCTTTAAATTGGGTAACTATACCATCAAGCCATTAAAGGAAATAAAAATTTTAGGGATAATATTCCAGAGTACTTTAAAATGGGACAAGCACATAACTAGCATAAAAAACAAAATTTTACAGCTAACCTCATCCATTAAACGGGTCTTCTCGGCTACTTGGGGGGTGAACAGAGGCTATCTTAGAACCTGGTACATAACAGTACTAGAAAAAATTATAGATTATGGTTCGGAGGTGTGGTTTGGAGACCTCAGGATAAAAGATAAACGCGCTCTCCAATCCATCCAAAGAACTTGTCTCACGTCAATAACCAAAACATATAAAAATGTTGTAACACATACGTTACAGGTCCTATTAGGAATACCACCAATCTTAATAACACTGGAATATAAAAATCTAAAATACAATATTTTACACAATAAAAACTTATTACTTAAAGAACCCAAACCAATATGTAAAGATGATATAGAAAATAAAATCCTAAAATATGAAATAAATCCGGAAATTCATTTAAATAACTTAATAGTTACAGACAAAATTATCACAATAACTAATCTTATTTCGATTTACACAGATGGTTCTAAGGTGGACTCTGGCACAGCATATGCAGTGGTAGCCTACAATCATAACATTAAAATTTATGAAAAAACACTCAAACTGAGAGCAGAAAATTCAATCGTTCAGGCGGAGCTGCACGCAATAATTTCGGCAATTAATTGGGCCATTAACTCCCCTTATACAAAATTCCAAATATTAAGTGGCAGTCAATCTACTATTAAAGCCTTAGACAATTTATTTCCAACTAACCCTTCAATTTATTACATCCATAATTTAATTAAACAAAATCAAAATAAAATTTTTTACATTACTTGGATAAAAGGCCACATTGGCATAGCGGGTAATGAACTGGCGGATGAGCTGGCGAATGATGCCGCCCAGTACTGCGACCTACCAGTGGATCGAGGAGTTAAATTGCCTCGGTCCTATCTTATAAAATGTATTCGAACCCAATTACTGGACAGGTGGCAGTACAACTGGGATCACTCAGGGGGTGGCAGATATACGCACGGGCTGGTACCAAAAGTTCAGAACCAAATAATTTCAAAAGATAAAGTATCTATTTACTTTTTAACAGGCCGCGGCAGCTTCCCGTCTTTCCTTTATAATATCGGCAAAAAAGATGACGACCTTTGTAAATGTGGTGGTCGAGGAGACCCGATGCATTACATTTTCGGCAACTGCAAATTCATGAAGTTTAAATTTCACAGAACAGAAACGACAATCCTTCAGGACATCGTAAAAATAATTAATGACCCGGCACAACTTAAAAAACTTTATGCTAACTACGATATTCTCAATAGCCATTATTCTTTTATTCAATATAAATACATTCAATAATTACCTCTTCTGATTGCCTGTGGCGGACATGTCATGGGTCCACGTGGTGTATGGAAGGGTGTTTTTGAGATTGTTTTATTTTTAAGAACTTAAATACCACTAGAAATATTGTAAATATGTATAAATATTTTTGTTTAAAAGGGTGAAAAAAGGAAAAAAAAATATTTCTTATCAAATGTAAAGATGAATGTAAATACTTAAAAATTTTTCAAATAGTACGTAAATTCCAAAACATATAAATCATAATTGTAATATATTTCTAGGCTCGCCCTGAAACAACAGGGTAGCCAATTGTGATTGGTAAAAAATCGCCATCTTAAATAATAATAAATTTTCACAGGCGGTCCGGGGACACGGCACTTGCCTCTTGTGCTCTCTTCGGCGTGTCAGGCGGGTCGTTCTGTAGTCTTCTTTCCCGGAGACTGGGGTTCTGGGCTTGTTTCCGCAGGCAGTAAAACTTTTCCCTGCCCTGGGCTTGGGGGTTACACCTAACCATAAGCCAAAAGCGGGTTCCCAGGGTGGGTGCTTACTTACTTACTTACTATAAGATTAAATGCCAATAATGATTGATCGTAAATGTCACGTTGACTTAACTTTAAGCAAGTTACAGTGTTTACGTCATCAAGTGATTTTTATTTCGACGTTTTATTTGTATTTTTACTAGGGGGCTCTGCCCCCTACGAGCTACGCTCGCCAACCTCCGCTCAGGCACACCAAAATCCAAAAAGCACGCTAATTTGATCGGCTTTAAAAATATTGAATTAAAAAAAAACAGTAGCGATCTCTCTGTAAACGGGTTTCCATTCATTTTCCTTGGATTGGGGATTTTTAAGACCAAATCTGCTGCTGTTAAGAGATACAATGGCTGTTTTCGCATTTAATTAAAAAAATTAGTTAAACATTTGAAAATAAGCTAATGTAAAATGAATTAAGTAAACAGTGTCAATGTCTCCCGGTATTTTTTAAACAGCGCTATAAGATAGTTCTTTTAAATAATTTATTTTAAATGTATCGTTTCAAATTTGACGTAATTTACACCAAAGTTTTATTTCTCTCATTAATATTCACGTGAAAATACTTTTGTTGTTAGAAGGAAATATTATTTGCTCTGTCTTCGAATTCACGATAATAGTTGAAAAGATTATCTCAAAATATCTCACGCAAATATATTTTTAACCATTTGGAAAAATGGTTATTGTTCTCGTCAGTGTAGGAAATAAAAAGCATATCTGAAGGTTTTTATTCGTTTAATCCGCATTTTATTCATTTTCTGATTGGTCTATACAGTAATCTGTATTTTCCTTTACTATCAACAGAGATGGATACCTTCTGTTGCCACTATGACAAAAAAGGGTACTTGTTAGTTATCCCGTCGACCAAATTACTATCGCCAAATTGTAAGATTAAATGCCAATAATGGTTGATCGTAAATGTCACATTCACTTGACAACGCGTGTTTAGGTCATCAAGTGATTTTTATTTTGTCGTTTTATTTGTACTTTTATTAATGTTATACTAATTTATTTGTTTTTTTGTTATTTAAAATAAAAATTATGTCAATTTGTACAATTTGGCGCGTGGTTTGGTGATTTATATAATTTGGCGAAATTGGTCGACGGGATAATTAACAAATAGCCCAAAAAGTAATAAAAACTACAAAAAAAAAAAACCTCAGAAACAAATTCAGATACAGCTTTCAAACAAATTGCATTTAAAAGTACATTTTTTTCTCTATACGACGGTGTAAAAAGTAATATTGTGGGATGTTTAGAAGTTTAAGAATGAAACTTCATTTAAAATTGGTTGTCAGATTTCTTGGAAATCTGACGATGGAAAAGCCTTTTCTCGAACAGTCAATGAAATGCTTGAATAATACGTAAATTTCAGGTGGATAATATGTACGAGTCGCAGGCGATTTTTGTCGCTTGGAATTGTTACGTGTAATGGTGTTATTACACGAGGAGTCAAAGACGCTTGAAATCCCAGGCGTCTAGCGACAACAGCCGCCTCACGGCCCGTATTTTCCAAGCATTTCATTGGCTGTTCCGGAAAAGGCTTTTCTATTATCAGATTTCCAAGCATTTGATTGGGTGTTACTGGCGACTCGCCTCGTTTCGGGCGTCAAAGACGCTCCGACAGAAAAAAGTTGCTCGCTCTCCAAGCGACTCCCCTGCAGCCATACGATAACATGGAGACGCCTGGAATCTGAAGCGACTTTGACCTCTCGTGTAATAACACCATAATAACACTATTAATGTTTAATTCATGGCGTACGTAATATATGATCAACTCCGTCCGATTTTTTATGTCTTAAATTTTAGTCTTTGAAAAAACCATTTTCCAAGTGGTCGTTGTAATTTGTTAAATTGCTTTTTTTTTAATTTAAATTGTTTTGCCATATTTTTGGCCATTTTAAATATGACGTAATTTACTCCATTTACAAGTTTTAACGCATAATAATGATTTTTTTATTTTAAGATTTTGTTTCTCTTTTAAAATTCAAGTGTAAATACGGTTCTTATGACGTAATTTACCTGCTTTTAACATGTAATCATTTAATTCTAATTTTAAAGTTTTGTTTCTGTTTATAATAGTCACGTGTAAATAAATTTTTAATTTGAAGTAAACATTATTGTTTGCGCTGTTTATACAATTGGCAACAGTTTAAATTAATAACATTTTCTAAAATATGTAAAAAATATCTCTCGAAATACTGAAAATTTAAATTTGAAATAGAAATAAAACCTCAAAAAATGAGTCAAATAAGAAAAGTAAATGCAATCTGCACAGCGGGAACTTATAACGTATAAAATGATCTAAAAATGATTAAATTCCCATGAATAGTTTTTGCTCCTATAAAGCTTTTTTTTAGTGGAGCGATTTTGTCCAACTTTAGCATTAAATATCTCTTAAAATAATTCTTCGATTTGAAAACTGTCTGCATCAGCGTGTTTATCAAACATTTCTGTATAATACTACCGATTTTCATATTTTTGTATTTATTATTTTTCTTAATATTAACGAAGGAAGACCTCCGGTCACAAAAAATTGAAAACCGGCGGCGGTGACAGCGGTAGTTACTTTTTTTTAGAATAGAGAGATGTTTAAATTTGTCAATGACATGTGATCTACCGTGTATACTTTTGGCACTTTAAATGCCCACTATATTGAATACTTTTGCATTTTTCACAGTAAAAGTATGTGCTTATTTTTTTTCTCAAATAAATGCATTCACGCATTCCTCCATGCTTTATTTAATAACACTTTACAGCTTTCAAGTTTACAGCTACAATATAAGTCAATCAACTATTCTGTACACCTACACCTATTCTTTATAAAAAAAATTAACAGATATAGTATTTTAAATATATTTTAAATGCATCATTGTAGCTCTTATTTATTCAAGGAAGGGGTAAACCATTAATCATACTCTTAATTGCAGTCGAAATTTTCGAAATAGGAGAGAAAAAGGCACGTGCGAACATCAAAATTTTTCAGTAGTTATTTTATGTGTCTTTTATTTGAAAAAAATTACCAAAGATGACAATACTTGTAGACATATGATGATAATTTTTTGAAGTTTTTTGCCATTTTGTTTGTCTTTAGTAGCCAAAACACAGTTTGTAGATCTCAAAAGAAAATCTCAGTTCCAAGTTTGTAAGCGATTAACTTTATTTATTTATTTGAATTTTACTGTTTTAACATATACTATTAGTGATAATAAATATTTTTGTTTCTTTTAAAATTGATAAATGTTAATGATTTACCAATTTAACTCTAGCAGTGAGGCAATTGTGAGAAGACTAGTTCTGGCAGACATAAATGCCCAATACTCATTCTGAGATTCTGTTTCTTTCAGTTAAATTCATAAGAAAGAATATCAGCTCTAATTCCTATAATTTTTCTGAAATAGAAGACATTTCCGTCATGCAAAAAGTCATGTTGTATTGAAATTTCCACAACCACATCTGCCAGGAAGTACTCAAAGAGCAACAAGTTCGCTTACGCTCAATTGTGATTTAAATAAATTTAATGTTTTTTAAATGCAATTTTTATGCATTGTTAATACAAAAGTACTATGCTAAACAACTTTGCAATATTTTTCTATTTCATTTGTTTCAAACTTGCAATGATGGCTTATTTCCATCTCTAAAACAGCAGCTATGTACAGGGTGCGGCAGGTATTTAAGAATACCCATTATAGGTGAAATACATCCTGTAGATCATGATTACAAATTCTTTTCTCTTACATGTAAACAGGATAGAACCTAGAGTAACTGAGGAAATAACGAGGCATGCTGTCATTGTCTTGTTGTCTGAAGAACACTCCGATTTAGAAACTGCCGCATTCTTGCAACTCGCCGGGTCATTCGTTTTTAAAGTAAGAAGCGAACTGATGGCTGCTAGATTTGATGTGGCAAGAGTTTCATACAGGAAATGACATTTTGCGATGATATGACATTATCAAGACACCGGAATTCGTTATTTGCGTCAATGAGAATCCTAGGAAGTCGATGAGGGCACTCGCTAGAGATATACAGTTTGATGAGGCCACAATCCGATGTGCGACTCGTGAAGACCTTCGTTAGAGGTCGTGCATGATGAGGAGAGTGCAGTTCTTGTCCGAGAGAGCCAGGGATAACCACCTGACCAAAGCCAAAGGTCTCCTTAACAAGCTGAAACATGAAGATTAGCCAAGAATGCTTTTGTTTTCCTCACATGAAAAAAACTTTGTCCAGGCCCAGAAAGTGAACCGTAAAACTATCGGTGGCTGTGTAAAATCACCGACGAGGTTCCTACTGTCATGCAAAGGAAATTTCCACCCTTACTGATGATTCTGGGGAGGGGAGGGGGATCGTGAGCACCGAAGACGACCTGATGCCTCCAAACTTTCTTCTTCAATGTGCCAAAGTCCACAGCGTTGTTTATATGGAGTTGTAAATGCCCTGGATTACTTCTGTAACACGTGGGAAGCCATACGTTTTTCAACAAGACTATGCACCATCCCGTACAGCCCATAAACCCTATAAGAGAGGGCTGAAAATTTTCATGACCATGTCATCCACAACTTGTTGCCTCCTTGCTTCTCAAGTATTAAAACGACTGGCGGGCTATTACGTATGGGGCATGTTTAAGAGGGACTTCAATAGACATCCACATGACACTGTTGCGGCTCTCAGGTCAGCCGTTTCTATTCAATGGCAAACGTTCCCAGCGCACATCTAATTATTGCCTGCAGTGGGTTTCGACAGCGTGTAGAGACTATTATTGCGGCTGACGGTGCTTTGAATGAATGATGCCATAAACTGTGTACGTGGTCACGTGTACAGAACGTTAAAATGTAAAAAATGTTCTATCTTTAGTGTCTGTTCAGGCTTGAAAGCAGGCGTTAATTTGTTCTCAAGTACCTTCCACACCCTGTATATGATGTTTTGAGTGAGGATAGATATCAGTAACATTTTAAAATAGTGAAATTTTCAGATTTATAACTAATATGATTCTTGGGTATGAGGTCAGAACAGCTTTGTATTTACTTATTTTCATTTTAAAATCTTTTGCTTAAATAAATCACCCAGAAACTAGAGAAATATATATATTTTTTTCTTTATGGTGAATTGAATACATAACATAGCTCATCATTATGATGACAAATTATTAACAGGATTAAAAGCATGTCAATGGATACTTTTTCCCTGTGTTCATAAATGCCAAACATGTGTTCACAATTACCCTACCAGTCGGCACATGTGAACAAAATTGGTCAATGAATTTGAACTTTTGCTCTGTCCTAAAACAGAAATTAGTTGTTTTTATGCGGTTTTTTGCGCTGATTCCGAATCTAGTTTTAGATTTACTTCAGCACATCAAGTTTGAGAGATATTTTCATATTTCAATTTATGCAAATTTAGTAAATTTTATGCAATTATTTGCTAATTTAAGGTATAAAGCAATATCAGACTGGGATTTTTGTTTTATGTTATGATTACTACCTAATTTCATAAAAACGTTGTTTCTGAGATTACACTGACATATGACTGTGAAATATTGTACCTAATTTTCATATTTTTCATGTTTTTCTAATAATGTTTCTTGACGTTCAAATATTTCTGCCGCACGAGTACGCTAATATGTTTCTAAACCAGCTTTTGAGCTGATTTCAAATCTTGTATCTGTTTTCTTCTACCACGTCTAGTTTTTGAAAAAAGTGAAATTTTAGTTTTTGGTCAAAAAAGCCAGAAATAGCTTTTTGTGATACTTTGTATGATAAACTTCAACTAGTTAGGATAGATTCTACTACTTATTTTTTTTTTTTCGATTATATAAATTTTTGTTTATGTCTCTGATATGAATCTGACCCTGTTCACTTTCTTGTCAATGAATTACATACACCTAAAAAGCATCTTATATCAAACCTGTGTTAATGCCGTGCAAAAGTAGAAATTCATCTTACTCAAAAACTAAACGTGATGTAAAAAAAATAGATTACAGATTTGAAATAAACATAAAAATCTAGTCTAAAAAAAATTACGTGTCAATTCTGTGGCAACTACTTTAAAGTTGATAGTGATGTAAACATTACACCATTGAAAAATATGCAAATTAGGCTTAATAACTGATAAATAAATGTTAAGAATATGCAAATCGTGACATTTATCTGAAGCAAATAGTCAAGTGGTCATTATCAAGGAAACGTAATTAGCTGCGACATATATTGTATCTAAAATTTGCATAAAATAGTACAAAAAAGTTTAAATTTAAGTATACAAATTTCTCAAAACCTGGACCACCTAAAGATAAACGGAAAGCATATTCGGAATCAGTGCCAAAAGCTAATCTAGAATCAACTAATTTTAGTTCTAGGACAAAACCACTGTTGTACAGTGCAATTTTTTGAATTTATAAAACTATTAAAAAAAAGGAAGAAGTACTATAAAGGTGATTTTAATAAAATAATCAAGTGTAAGAAAAAGTTCTGTTTACTATGTTGAGAAGTTTTTCTACTTAGAAATTAACCCAATTATGAGAAAAAGCTTTATTTATGTGAACTCACATGTGCTTTACTCTCCCCTATTTGTTAATATCTTCGTTTTTCCATGGTAATAAAGGAGACAAAACAAAAATTTCTGGAGATTATAACATAGGAGACAAATACTACTAACAAGGAACACCCCCTTATAGCGCATTCTCAAAAAATTGAGAAACAAATAAGGTAGATTCTACCTATGTGTACAATAAAAAATCAATCAAATTTAGTGGCGGAGTTTTCCATAGATGTCTCAGAATGAAATTAAAAACTTTTAGTTTTTTTTTTTTTTTTTTTTTTTTTTTTTTTAACCAAAGCCAATGAATGCTCCATATAATTTGACAAACTTTATGCTGGCGTGATTTACAAACCAAAATTTGTGAAACGCTTGTGAATGAAATGATTTCGAAACTGCTTTTTAAACGAATAAATTTTGCATTTTCTTTGAATTAAAGTGGAACTAATAACATAGTTTTATGTGCGTTTACCCAATAAAAGCAAGTTAAGATTATCTTCAAAAATTTAACTTTAGACCTGAATCATTCTATATATAAAAAAAAGTTTTGATTTGGAAATGGACCAATGAAAATCTGCGTAGATATTCCGGGTAGGTCGCATCCAATTTGAATGCTTTTGGCCTTTCATCGTTAATATTAAAAAAACTGTTGCATACAAAAATATGAAAATCGGTGGCATTATAGAGAAATGTTTGATAAACACGCTGATGCACACAGTTTTCAAATCGAAGAATTATTTTAAGAGATATTTAATTCTAAATTTGGACAAAATCGTTCCATTAAAAAAGTTTTATTGGAGCAAAAACTATACATGAGAATTTAATCATTTTTAGATCATTTTATCAAGTTCCCGGTGTGCAGATTGCATTTATTTTTCTTATTGACTCATTTTTGAGGTTTTATTTCAATTTTAAATTCAAATTTTCAGCATTTCGAGAGATATTTTTTACAAATTTTAGAAAATGTTATTAATTTAAACTGTTGCCAGTTGTATAAACAGCGCAAACAATAATGTTTACTTCAAATTAAAAATTTATTTACACGTGAATATTACAAACAGAAAAAAAACTTTAAAATTAGAATTAAATGATTACATGTTAAAAGCAGGAAAATTACGTCATAAGAACCATAGGCACAAATGTCATATACGTCCCATATTGGCGCAATTTTTTCCGACGCCAATTTGGCGAAAACATTAATAGCATAAACAACAACATCTGGGTTACCATATCAAGCAAAATAACGACACTTTAGCACCAGTTAAGTACCCGTTGCGTATATGAAATTGGCGTCAGAAAAAAATTGCGCCAATATGGGGCGCGTATATGGCATCTGTGCCGAACCATATTTGCACTTGAATTTTAAAAGAGAAACAAAATCTTAAAACAAAAAAAGTCATTATTATGCGCTAAAACTTGTAATTTGAGGAAATTACGTCATATTTAAAATGGCAAAAAATATTGCAAAACAATTTAAATTGAAAAATATATTTGCGCGAGATATTTTTTACTATTATCGTGAATTCGAAGACAGCGCAAATAATATTTCCTTCTAACAACAAAAGTATTTTCACATGAATATTAATAAGAGAAATAAAACTTTGGTGTAAATTACGTCAGATTTGAAACGATACATTTAAAATGAATTATTTAAAAGAACTATCTTATAGAACTGTTAAAAAATAGCGGGAGACAATGACACTATTTACTTAATTCATTTTACATTAGCTTGTTTTCAAATGTTTAACTAATTTTTTTAATTAAATACGAAAACAGCCATTTTTTCTCTTAACAGCAGCAGATTTGGCCTTTAAAATCCCCAATCCAAGGAAAACGAATGGAAACCCGTTTACAGAGAGATCTCTACTGTTTTTCTAAATTTTAATTCAATATTTTTAAAGTCGATCAAATTAGCGTGCTTTTTGGATTTTGGTGTGCCTGAACGGGGGTTGGCGAGCGTAGCTCGTAGGGGGCAGAGCCCCCTAGTTATCAAAATATTAGTTTATTTTTCTTCTCACGGGCGATCAGAGCTGTGCATATCGAAAAAAACACACACTATGTCGTCTGCATGTAATTTAGAGAATATATAAGAAAAAAAAAACTGATGGAACTGATGAATTTACAGGCGAACAAATCAAACTAATACTACATCATGAATAATTAAAACAACATGAATATTCTAAACACACTAACATATGTGCGGAATCTGAATAAATTCCTGAAGGATTGGTTGAAGGAAAGCTTATAAACAGATCTATCGATTTCTTACTAACTATTTATCTAACCTGTATTCGATATTTATTTATTCGTAAGATAGAACGTTCTTAGACTTCCTTGTGAGATAGAGCGTTCGGAGATCTATGTATAAGATTTATTGATATCCTGTGTTATACATAACTACCATCAAAATTACTTCCCCTATGCTGCTATGCACTTCAGCCAGCATGAATACAGTTGCAGAAAAAATTCCTGGAAACTTTGGTAAAAAGTTTGAAAATATCACTACTGTATATTCAAGTGTACAAGTGAAATTTTTAAAATGCCACAAAGCAAAGAAAATTCAATGGTCAACTTATACACAAGATATAAGATTAGACATCAGACGATCGGAGTTTGTAGCTGCTGTAGTAGTTACGAGATGAGCGCCGATCTTTCTCTTATCCTTATGACCAAACAAAAAATATTATTTACGATATATTTTTCAGAATAATCAAGAATTATTATATTATTTTCTATGGCTGCTGTAATACAAACAAACGTAAACTTCTTTATGAGAAACAATTAATAATTGACTCGGAGAAATATTCATAACTATGATATGAAAAAGATTTATGTACTTTAAACAAAAAAATACCACTACAAAAACACAATTCCATTTAAAGACATCAAGTAATAGGTAAAAAATGAGTTTAATTTAAAAACGCGTACTAGTACAACCTAAAAAGCATTTCCAGCAATTATTGTAATCGACAACGCTGTAACCGAATTCTTTTGCGTGTCCCTGTAAATAAAGGATGAAAGCTATGCACAGGCACACTATATTTTATAGTAAGCCTCTTGTAGTGCAACTCAGTGATTTATGTCAATTTCAATACGTTTGAAATAGGGCAAAATTATCAAAATACACCAAAAAAAGGTTTGAAATTTATTAAAAGCGAAACTTTCGCATGAATTAATATCTCAAGAAATCGCCAAAGATTTCGTTACTTACAGTAGTTCTTTTTAATTCTGATCGTTTCAGTCACTTAAGAACATAATTGGATTACTTGTCTCTTAAATTTCTGTTTTATTTATAGTATTTTATTTAATCATGAAGTTTTAACTTCATTGTGGAATATACACCAAAAACAAATACTGAACTACTTATATAAACTTTCATAATCATCTGCATGCGAGACAGATAGATTTATTTTTAAAATCATGCGCAAAAATTATTATTAAAACCACAAAAAACTAGTCGTTGGGAGCCACCGTAATACTTACCCATCATGGATATACATAATATTAATTATGAAAACAAGTAATATAAATTTTTGTTTTTAAAGTCAATTCCAACTTAGGTCATCAAAGAAAAATTTAATATAATCCCTTAAGCTAATGTTAGTTTTTGTTGCATTAAAATATCTCAATTTGTTGATTTTCTATAAGCAAGTAGGTCTACAATGGGACTCTATGGGAATTTGGCGAAATATTAGAAATATCGCCAAGCTGGCGTCACTTTTTCGACAGACCAGGGTCCCCCCTATGGTAACCCCCCTTATAGATATGAAGATGCATTAAATGCTGTTCAATAAATAATGGCCGCCATTTTGTCTCCCATATAAAACCAAAATTAATTAATAAAAAATTAATATTAGTTAAATATTATAAATCAAATTTGGCGATATACCGCCAAGTTGCCGACAAACTTGGCGATATTTGGCGACAGAACAGGGTCCTCCCTATGGTAACCCCCCTTATAGGTATGGTTATGCATTAAATGCTTGACATTTACGATAAGCCATTTTTGGCATTTAATCTTATAGTTTGGCTATAGTTTTTTGGTCGGCAGGATAATCGAGTAGTACCGAATTGCGTAAAAGAAACAGCCTTATAACTCGAAAAATTATAATTATATTAACTAACACTTAACTGCGTCGGATTAAGCGTCTCATTCCCAATTAAAGTATATCCTTGAATTGAAATTTGAATGAAATACAGGGTCATGAAAAATCGAAGAGTGTGGAAAATAGGATTACAAATATTTCGTCAACTAAGTATTCGATCAAGTTGATTCATGATGCAAAATTTGTTTTTTTATTGTCTTTTATACTCACTCCTACAAATAAACAATTTCGAAAATTTTTGTATACCTTTTATCAGAACAAATATTTCGAGAGTCCGAAAAAATAGTTCCGGATAATCGAGGTTACCTATATTTAATAGGCTTCTTCCCATTGTTACTTCCTAAGTACACACCGAATTTCAAGTCTCTATCTCAATTTGTTCGGGAGATAGAGCGTTTACACACACACACACACACACCCAGTCGGACAGCAAAATTTTTTTTCTAAAAATATGTTTTTCGGAATCTTCAGTGTCTGAAACGTGTAAATCCGTCCAAAATTTTTTTTCGATTTTTAAAACGATTACAAGACTTACCCTTTACTACGTATGATGGGTAAGTAAAATGAGTAAATTACGATACAGCTTTCAAATTGAAAGAAAATTGCAATACAGTTTTTAAACAAATTATATTCATTTTTATTCTTTATTCGACTGTGTAAAAATTGAAAAGGTGCGATATTTAGAAGTTTAAAAAATTGCAGTAAAAGCGAAATTTAATCGTCTGCTGTTGCCAACATCAAAATGGCGTCAGAATTACAGACAAACGCATTTATCCTTAATAATACAGATAAAGAGAGATAGATAGATAAATATCTAAAATTAAAACCCTGCATATTTTCGAAAGGTAAAAAGTGCACTATAAGGGGACTTATATAACGGAAAGTACGGTACGTAAAGATAAATTCTAAGATAAATTTGACATCCTTTTCTGAAATTAAAACATGTGGAAATTCATTTTGGCTAATCTGATGGCAGCTGAAAGATTTGATTCTTAAGCTTAATAATCCTCTGTAGTTTTGCACCTTTATTAATATTTACGATTATAAAAAATTTTGGAATTTGACTTCATTTTAAATGCATATGTCTAATGGCGCAAGTTACACATGAATATTTTATTATTTATTGCAGGAAAGTGTATATTTTTATGGGTAAAATTCACACGAAGTTTTAAAAAAAATCAACAAACGATGTCAAAGGAAAAAATCCGTTAAATTCAGATGACACAGAAAGGGACTACTGAATAAGTAAAATATCATTCAAAAACCAAGGGAAGACTTCCTTTATAAAAGCTTTTCCTTATGGAAGTTCAAATTAGTATTTCTCAGTAATTAATCATAATATTTTAAAACTGTCTGAGGGATTTCAATACATGAATGTGTGAGTTGTAAAACGGAACAAATTTATTTTGATAAATGTCTTTACGTTTGTTATTGACTCGCATATTAAAGTGTTTGTTCGTTGACTCAAATACACGAATCAAATTGTGATAAGATTGTGATGTCATAGTAAATTGAATTGATTACCTTTTGATAATTTCCAGAAAATATAATGAAAAAAATCCAACTTTTTGAGAACACGAATAAAAGAATTAAACATTCGACAGCACATAAAATGATAAAAAAAATATAAATGTCTTTTCTTTCTCTCAATGTCTTTTTTATTTTTTACTTTTCATTAAATGAGGAAATAGCTGCACATTCTTTGGTCATTAACTTTTATTTTATACGTAATGGATAACATTTTCAGAAAGAAAAAAAACAACATCATATTACAAAATCATATAAAAATTATATTCAGAGCATATAAAGATGGTGTAAAATAATGATATATTTTAGAAACTTATTAATAAAACATAAAGCATTCGCATATGTTTATATGCATATCGTTGAAAGAAATACTTTCTGTACATTAATTTGTAATCATTAAATTTGTTGTTATGACAAACTGGATTTTTTTTTTTACAATTCAAAACTAATATTGCCTTCGCCATGCAATATACCAATTTTTTTTATTTTTTTATTTATTTATTTATTTATTTTTATTTTTTTTTAATAGTAAGGCATTGGCACGGCACGCCAAGTATCTAGGTTCGATTCTGGTCTGAACATTTTTCGCTCTGTTGGAATAAACGTCAACTGTGCTACTCCAGCCTTGAATATGATTTAATCCAATTGGAAAAAATATTCGTTCCCTTCATTATAACAATATTTTCTATATTGTCAAATAAAAGTTTTTTTCTACTTTGAGATGAAAAGTAATCTCATTTCCAATATTTAATTACCATTAATCATTTTCATCTAGTCATAACCAGTTCTTCTCTTAGCACAAATTATAAAATTTATTACTATTAATACCGATGTTGTAGGATAAGTCATTTGGACCAAAAATATTTGATAAATGTCAAAAATATTTGACAAATTTGATAAATTTTACCATTTGTGTAGAATTAGTCTCTTATAAATTAAAAATTCCATTTTGGCATTTTCAGACTCATATCCTGATGTCTCTACCGCTACCACTGATACTGCAACTAAAACATAAAACATTTTGTTAAAGAGATTTTTTTTTTATGATATGGCTAAGGATGATGAAAAATAAGGGAAACTTCATTATATATGAATAAAAAAAAGATTCTACTATTCTAAATATACTAACTTCATTTTAATGTGTAAGAGAAACCTTTAAATCGAATTAATAAAAAAGGTGGATTTTGTTTTTTAATTGTTGTTTCTTCAACTGTTAAATTATTCACATGAATACAACTGATCCAATTTGAGCTGTAGGCATTACAATGTTGAGAAAAGTAAAAATCCATGATAACGCTATATTCACCCAAATTAAAGCCTGTTTTTTGCTCACTATTTAAAAAGCTTGAATCTTTAACATTAATTGTTGTGTAAAGTTTTTTGTATCGGATAGGCATAATGATAAAACTTCATTTCCGAATAAATGCCTATCTAAATGTAGCACGGAATGAAATGGCATAAAACGAAAATTAATCTTTATTTGTTTCCAAGAGCAACTACTATCACATTTCACGCTAAAATCACTCTAAAATTAACAAATAACATTAGCTATTACTTAAAGACTGAAAGATTGCATTTTGGCTTCTATAAGTCTGAAACTGGTGAATTCTTAAACACAAAACAGCTTATAGCGATGAGTGATCAGCGATTCTCGAGAATTTACCAATCGAAAAAGATCGTCATCGTAAAGAACACAATCGATACAGTCACCGATTACTTCGCAGAATCTACAATCAATTATTAAAATCATTGTTTTACATTTTTTCTTCTTTTTTAACGCAAGATATCTTACCACTGGCTAAACACAAATCACTCGATTTCATTATATTAAAATAAATGTCTATAATTCAGAAAAACTAAAATTCAATTAAAAAATAATAATAATGGGATTGTTTTTAATTAATTTGTAAAAATACACACATTCATTTACGAAGTGTAAAAAAAGAGCGAAAAATCAGGCGTGAAGCATAGATTATAAAATACTTTCCAAAACAATTCTGAATAGTGTATCAAAATTTCACTGTTTAACAATGCAAAAGTTGATGTCTAAGTATACATTTGAAAAACGCATAACACAATTGAAAACCTAATTTCAGTAATTTACATCCTTAGCGACAAAGCATCCGAAATTTTTTGTACAGCCTTGTATATGATTTATAGATTTGTGTATATACTACATAGCATGCAAAAATTTAGTTCTCTTAGGAAATGCGCAATTAAAAACTCCCCTTGATCAATTTTCGTCAATGAGCGAAAATGTACTGAACATATTTTGTGCAGCCCTGCATACCCTCTTTCTGTAGAATTTATACATACCAAGTAAAATGCAAAATATTAGTTAAATTTAAAAACGCGTACCACAACTTAAAACGTACTTCCAGAAATTATTGTTTACAGACAGAGTTTTAACGGAATTCTTTTGTGTGTCCCTGTAAATGAACATGAATTCTATGCACAAGATAGTCTAGCGTAGAGGTCCCCAAACTGTGCTCCGCGGAGCCCTTAGGGGCTCCACGTGAACTCTCCAAAGGCTCCACCACGCTTTAGGAAAATAATGAAAATTGGAACGAAAGCAACACACTTAAAGAAGGGGGTTTTTTTCCCCAAAAAATATTCTTTTGTTACAAAAGTATTTATATATTGATGATAACTATCTTCATCAATCTGAACTCTTTTAATTAACTAAATTTTACTTTCTTTAAAAAATTTCCGTTGCAAATATTAAATTAGCGTAAAAATAGAGCGCAAATATTAAATTTGCGCTCTATTTTTACGTTTTCCGATAAAAAAAAATGCGATAAATGGAGAAACAAATGCAACTGCAAGAAAGCCAGAAATTGTATTCTGAAGGAAAATTTGAATATTTGAATTTCGCAACTCCTCCTCTTAGTGTGACTTGAGGAAGTGTTATCCAATGACTCCACGTTTCATGCTCAATTACGTCATCATTCCAAAAGAAATGCGTGTGATTTGAAAGAAAAACCGACTGATTTTTTTTCAATGTGAAGGGCAAAGTAATGTATGCATACTTTAAAATAAAATATCACAGCACTTGTTAAAACAAATATTGAATGTCCTAGACATAGGTGTAGACTTCATGGGTTCGAAATAGGTAATAAGATGTACTTCTACAACTAATTTAAATTTTTCCTTTTGTCCTGTTTAATCACTGTGATTAATTAGGACAAATATAATGTTCTGTAATTAGTGATAGAAGTTTGTCTTGTTAGACCCCGTCGCCCCGTTAAGTCGGTGTTTATGACTCCATGATACTTACCTGATATTTTAACGAATCGCTTGAGTTTGTGAAGATCATGTCATTGCAATGACTCTTAATAAGCCTCGTAAAACTGATATTTTTATGTATTTCCTTTATGAAAAAGTTGTTATTTTAGTGTCAATATCTTCTTGCCAAATAGATCATTTTTTTTAAAAATTAACTCTGTAACAGGTGACGTAAAAGAAAATTTAACAGCATCTTCAGATGTACAAATTTTGCACTACAAATGAATTAATCTACTGACGTCACTGGATTAGCAGTTTTATTAGTATTTTTGAGTTACATATACTAATATCCCGTTCAGACCAGAGAAGTTAAGAGTCTTAACTGACTTTTTGAAACGGGCACCCGGAACTTAACTTGACTTTTCTATTATTACGGTGTTTGAGAACATTAACTTGATTAAAATTAAGCGCCTTACTAACGAGTCTGAAAGAGGTTTCACAAAACTATCAGAATCATATTTTTTGTAGATCATTACAAACCGACGAAATATTTTTTGATCAATACATAGGAAAACACATATGAACATTAATGCACTGATGATGCGAAGGCAATGATGGGTCACAATGATATTACAAAAATTAAAGACATGATAAAGCACCGTAGTACCATCTATTGCGTTCTTTATAGATACACACTATCCCCGGGAAAATGTCTTCTGAACTTATGAAAAGGTTAAATGCTGTCATTAAAATAATAGTCTATATAAAATCATGAACATTTCACGAACATCATCACGAACAACATCACGAAAAGAAAACATTTTAAACTTATGTATGAAGTTATTGGATGCCGGCATCCGCCCCTCCTACTTACATACCAAAGTAAAATGGTATTGTCTATGAAGAGCGTTTACACGATTGTTGCAACTACAGAGGTGATATTAGAAGAACCATAACACTAAAGTGGCAAAACTTTTAACTAATGACGATTGTGAATTCCGATTGCATTTTTCTCGATATGTTTAGCAAAATGAAATAATTGTATCTATCATTGCAATGAAAATTTGTCACAACTTCCGACCAAACTTTTCTTCTTTTAAGGTGAAACGTGTAGGGGAGATGGGGGCACATGTGAACATCGCAATTTTTCCATAGTTATTATAAGTTTTTTTATTTGAAAAAAATTACTAAAGATGTTAGCACCTGTAGACATATGGTAAAAATTTTTTGAAGCTCTATGACATTTTGTTTGTACTCTGTAGCCAAAACACTGTTTTTAGATCTCAAAAGTAAAATCTTTGTTCTAAGTTGTTAAGCGAATAACTTTATTTATTTATTCATTTATTTGAATTTCAGTGTTTTAACATATACTATGAATACTAATAAACATTTTTGATACAGTTCTTTTTCTTCTAAAATTGAGAAATGTTAATGATTTATCAATTTAACAAAAGCAGCAATGGGGGGCACTTGTGAACAGACTAGTTGGGGCAGATATGAACAGTTCATAAGTGCCTCAATAATCATTCTGTGATTCTGTTTCTTTCAGTTAACTTAGTGAGAAATAATGTAAGTTCAATTATCTACAATTTACCTGAAATAGAAGATATTTTCCTCACACAAAGTTTATTTTGTATTGAAACTTCATCAAACACATCTTTCAGCAAATACATAAAGAGCAACAAGCTCGTTTACGTTCAATTGTATTTTAAATAAATTTAATGTTTTCTAAAATGCAGTAAGTGTTATATATTATTTTACGAAACGGTTTACAACAATATTTTTTATGCATTGTTAATACAAAAGTATTACTTTGAACAACTTTGCAAATTTTTCTGTTACATTTGTTCTAACCTTGCAATGATGGTTTACTTCCATCTCTAAAACAGTTATGTATATGATGCTTTGAATGGAGCTATCCATTCAAAATACCATATCCATAAATACCAGTAATATTTTAAGAAAGTAAAATTTTTAAACTGATAACTACCGCAAAATCTCGATTGTACGCCCCCTCCTCTTTCAAAAGCAAAAGAAGTTGGTTGGGGGGGGGGGGGGCTTATAGTCGATTTTTTTTTAAATCATTAAAAAACCCTTCTTTATCTATAATTTACAAGTAAATAAGGCAAATACAGGAGTGAGAATCTTTCGTATTTTGGCAGATTTCCGATAAGTAGTATGTAAATGCCCCCTTCCTAAAATTTCTCCAAAACAAAAACCCTTAAGCAAACTTTAAAAGTTTTAATTTCTTTTTTAAAATTGCTTCTTTATTTTTTATTTTATTGCAACAATATTTAATGAATCATCTAAGCCTCTCCCCTCCAAATCTACTTATTTTCATTTTATAATCGTTTGCTTAAACATATCACCCAGAAACTAGAGAAATATATGTATATATATATATATTTTTTTTTTGTATGGTGAATTTAAAAGGTAATATAACTAATGATTACGATGACAAATGAATAACAGAATAAAAAGCATGCTAAAGGATATTTTTTCCTTGTGTTCTCATGTGCCCTAAGTGTGTTCACAACTACCCCGCTGATGGAACACATGTGAACAATTTTTTGAATTTATAAAACTATTTAAAAATGTAAGAAAAGCTATACAGATGGTTTTTAAAAAATTACCATGTGTAAAAGAAAGTTCTGTTTACTATATTAAGTAGTTTTTGTTTATAGAAATTAATCTAGTTATGAGAAAAAGCTATATTTATGCGAACTGTTCACATGTGCCCCCATCTACCCTATTGGTCGGATTCTGGATCAATTGGTGATATTGACTACGTCATTCTTGTTAAAAAAGAATGCAAACAACACCAGATAAAGTATACAAATAAATATTCAGGGGCATCCTGAAGCTTTGAAAGACTCTTTCAAACAACAACTGAATAGAAAAGGCTTTGGACGACCTGAATGTGTTCAGTGTAATAAAAAAAATACCCAGTCTAAATATACAAACAACAACAGGTTATTTTGTGCTACCACATGAAAATACTTCGATTTGAACCAGAAATTTTTCATAAAATAAATAAATACAAATCAAACCAAAGTAAGTTACATAAAAGAGTTAAATAGTTTTAAATAAAAATTATTGGTCTGAAATATTTTTATAAAATTTGTGTAAAATTCCTAGTATATGTAGTAGTGTTAAAGACCTTACTTTAAAACCAAATCGAAATGCAGAAGTCTTTTAGATGCAGAACCAAACTTTCGCTTGTAATTATTATCAACTGGACCTGAGTTCAGACATTTGTGCCAAACAATCCAATCGTTTTTGCATTATTGTTCGTCACCCTAATAATGTAAAATTTATTGTAAGGCAAATGTTACGATTTCTTGAGTTTTGGTAAACTTTTGACAATTCTATCTGTATTGATGGTAATTGAAAATAAATTCAGTATTATAGTAAAATTTTTAAAATATAATTTTATTTCTGGGACAATGCACAATTGTTTAGATTACTATTCATTCTCTTTTCCTGTGCTCAGTAGTAATGCACCTAAAATCATTACCTTGTAACATTGGCTACGGTAGACTTCAGGGACTCCGCCATAGAAATTCATTCTAAAAAGGGCTCCAGTCAAAAAGTTTGGGAACCACTGATCCAGCGTAATCATCCCGCACTGCTCCTCAGTCATATATATCAATTTCAATATGTTTGAAATAGTGCAATATCATTAAAATACACAGCAAACCATTTTCCCCCATACACCGTAGTAAATGGAATTCTTTTGAATATCCTTGTAAATGAACTATAAATGCTACATACTTCCTTTTCAATACTGAACACGCCAAAGTAAACCTTAATAGCATATATCAGTTGCTTGGCAAACCGAGTATAGTTACTTAGAGTGACTTAGAACACGGACAGACAGGCAAACTATTGATTTTATAGAAGAAAAACTGTCAGTCATAAATACAGATTATTTCGGTAAAACAAACAGTTTTTATTTGGCATCCTGGCTGACAGTTTTTCTGCAAAATCAACATTATTATTTTTTTTAATTTTTTTTCTCTTTACAGTGTACAACTGACTACAGATTGTTCATGGAAAACTGGTTTACAAGACTATACCCTTACACGTTCAACGAATCTGGTACGATCCCGATGGAATATTTTGTGCTTTTGAAAGAGTAATTTTAACTTTGACTTTGACTGTGTCCAGGACATGTTTCGATATTCTGCTGTTGCTGATATGTGTACTGATGAGGCCGTGCATTGCACTGCGAAACGTCTAATTTTGTATATATATTTGTTTTAATTAAATGTTTTCATATATATATATTTTATTTAATTTCTCTGTTTAATGTAGTCAAGTCTGTCTAGGGTATGAAAATTAGTTTACAACTGTCTATCTAGACATTCTTTTGTACTTGTCAATTTAGTTCCCTAGGCCCCTTAGAAAGTAATTTTTGCATTCTATAAAAAGACATCGACCAAATGTTATTCTTGAAATGGCGCTGAAGTCTAGAATCATTGCGTCAAAGCAAATTTTTTAATAGTTTTTCAAAATTTTTAAATAGTTAAGAATGCAAAATTTTAACAATTCAGACTTTGTTAAATTCAGCCATTTTATAACATGGGGGCATTTCTGAAGAATGGAGGGGGGTGGAGGGGGTTGTATAGAATTCCGTAGTGAGAAATTGAAATTCTAAATCACTATAAAACTATTAATTTGAAATCTGCCTACGGGAATATTTCGATGTTCCAATTGTAAAAATACCCCCTGTGATCATTTCTTGAATTGATCACTGGAAAAAAATGTCACATTTAAAAGATTAAATGTTTAGAGGAAAATTTATTTTATTTTCTAGTAAATCAGTTATTACAAATTTCAGGAACAATTTACTTTCTTCCAATGCCATTAAAGATTCCTCGAAAAATGGTGCACACCCTAAAATACTGATCACGTGAAGAAGTCCATTATTGAAAGGCGTACGTTGACAAATGCAATTTACAGGCAACAAAGTAATTGTTCAGCTATTTATTTTATCATAATGGTACCAGATTTATTACCTGAAATTTGTATCTTACACCCTTTCTAAATAGTAATACCGTAAGTAATCTCACAATCTCAATGTAGCCGACAGCAGATAAATTACCCTCATCCTAGAAGAGAAAATTAATTTTCTAAGAAACGTTCCATAACGAACCCTACACCCTAAAGCAACAAATTAGTTCTAAGCAGTAATATACTTCAAGGCCATTGTTGCCGTATTTCGTATTTTAAATATGACTTCTGAGTGCCATGTCCGAAATGTTATAGAGCTGTTTACCGTCTGACTGCAGAGGCGTCCAGGCCGATGGCACTTTTAAGCAGCAGAAGCGTCCTTGATGGGTTTTTAAACCTGACGAACGGCATTCCGCCTCCCACTTCCCCAGCCACCCACCCTTGGTGCACGTTCTGACTTCACCATCCAGAAGTGCATCATCCAATACATCCATAGATATTTTGATGAAGTATCTACGCGTCGTGAATACAATCATATATCTGGAATTTTTTAAGGTTAATTACTGCACCGCTGCGGTATATGTGATAATTGTTTGCATCATACCAAGACCTTGTATTGCAGTGACATTTTGTCCGAACTAGAAACTCGTGGAGGCAAAAAAAGAAAAAAAAATCTTGCATTAGAAATTGTGATGAGAATGGTTAATTTGTCTGTGAAGGTGAATGCAAAACGTCAGATACTTTCTTGTATCGTAAAGTGATTCTTTTGTATACTGTTAAAAAACTCTGTTAAATGCTATCACAATTTCTGGATTTATTACATATTTTCTTTCTCCGATGGAAAGAGTTTCTGAATGGATCAGAAATTAACGAATATGAATCTAAGAATATCCTTAGCAGATAATAGAGCTAAAAGTCTAATTGAGTTGTCATTTTCGTTAAAGCTTTGCACTTTTTTATATTTTTGCGTTCTAAAAAAATGTCCGTATTTTGGCAGTAAAAATTCCGTGTTTTTATGGATTCATTTTTTCTTTTGATGTGTAATAATAAAAATAACGGCACAGCTTTAGAGAAAGTGAAAATTTAGCATTATCTGTAAATAGATTCTCAAATCCTCATTTCTTAACAGTAGCACGAAATCACTTTTATCCGGAAAAACAAATTTCGTAAAAATACGGAAATTGCATTGGCAATTAACAGAATCTTTTTATACTAACAGAATTAATAAGATTCCATTTGAAATATGAAATTTTGTACAATTTTTAATAACCTTTTAAAATTCCATGCATTGTAACTGCGGTATTTTCCGTTTCAGCTTATGCTGATATCTAAGATGTATCAAGAAATGTTTTTTTTAAATTATTTATTTAATTTAAATTTATTTCCCCTGCAGAATTAATACGTAGAAACTTTTAAAAAGTTCTTATATCTGGTTAGGCTGACCCCCTCATATCATAAAACTTATCGCGTACACTCATACATTTCAAATTCATACATTTTAAATTCTAGAAATAAAATAAATCTTGATTTAACTCGAAGCAATATATTTGCATCAGGATAAATTTGTAATCCTGCATTATTATAAATCATATTATCAATCATAAAATTTTGCATTATTATAAATCAGAAATTTCGAACATATAGCAAATATAGCCAAAGTGGCAAATTAGAAATTTTCTAGAGAATTATTATTAGAAACACACGAGTAAATTTTAGCTAATAATAATTTCAACTATGGGGCAAATTCGATTTTATATTTGTTAGAAGAAGTACAACTTTTTATAACGTGCGTAATATCATTACAAAAAATAATCACTTATTGTTGCATAAATTATAAATTTCAATGTCGCACAATGTAGTGTTATTGTTACTTTCTTCTATCTTTGCAAGAATTCCGGTTTTCGACGGATTTACACGTTTTAAGGGTCAGAGAACCCGAAAAACATGTTTTTACAAAATGTCTGTCTGTGAGTCTGTCTGTGTGTGACACAAATTTTGTGGGCGCTATATCTCAAGAACTAATGATGGAATTTAATAAAAATGTATATACAATTAGTCCCTGATATAAATTGGTGCTGATTAGTTTTGGTGTAAATCGCTCAACAGGTGGCGATGCTATGCAGCATTTTTCACGATTTCGACAATAGCTCAATCTCCAGAACCAATGCACGGATTTTCATCAAACTTCAGATTCAGTTATTCCTTGACAGGAATTGACGTTTTATACATTTTGGTGTAAATCGCTCAATAGATAGCGCTGCTATGCTGCATTTTTTTGCGATTTCTGCAATAGCTCTCAAGAACTAATGCTTGGATTTTCAACAAACTTCAGATTCATGATACCTTGACATGAATTACTGCTGTTTATGTATTGGTGCAAATTACAGGATATCACGCTCAACAGGTGGTGCTGCTATGCTGCATTTTTCAGAATTTCCACTATAGCTCTATCTCAAGAATTAATGCTTGGATTTTCAACAAACTTCAGATTCATGTATATCTTGGTATGAATTACTGCTGTTTATGCTTTGGTGCAAATCGCTCAAGAGGTGGCGCTGTTATGCTGCACTTTTCAGAATTTCCACTATAGCTCTATCTCAATAACTAATGCCCGAATTTTCATCAAACTTCAGATTCAGGTATACGCTAATATGAATGGGTGGTAATTGATGTAATTTCTTGTAATAAACTTTATAATATATTTATAACTACTTAAAAGGTGACAAAAACATATTAAAACATATAAAAATATTATTTAATGTAACCCGAGATCTTTCGAACACACACGCGTTCATTTTCAAAGGGATAAAAGATGATTGACTGAATAGAAATACATTAAAAAAAAATAAAAATAGTACACATGCGCAAGTGGAGTTCAGTCCATTTCTCTGCAGAGGGGTGAAAAGATCAGTTCATACTAACAGGAGGTCGTGATATATTTAGGATATTGTACCAAATTGCGGGAATATTATACTATCTATTCCTTTTGAGTGTAACTCACCATTTTCATATAAAATTGCTGCCTACAGGTTTTACGTTAAACGTGCCTTCGAAGTTTGTACAAACAAATACCTAGATTAGTATACAAGATTAGTATAATAAAACAAATTGCTATTGAGAATGGTTTCTCTCCTCAACAAGTTAATAAATTAGTTAATCAAGCAAAACAACCAAGACAGAAGAAGGAATTAAGTTTGAGCAAGTCTATTTATTGCACATTTGAATATATCCCACAGCTTTATGAAAGATTAAGATATGCATTACTAAAATATAATATTAATTTAATAGCTAAACCTCCAACAAAATTGAAAGAATTGATTCACAGCAAAATTGATCCTATTCCCGATTATGAAAAGGCTGAAGTCTACATCATCCCATTCAGCACAGAACAGCATAAGAGTTTATTTTATATTGGTATGACATGTCGAAAATTTAAGGAAAGATTAAAAGAGCACATTTCTGATATCAAGTTTAACAAACCAAATACAGCTTTATCCAGATTACATCAAACAGAAAATATTAATATAAACTTCGAAAAAGCTGAAATTATCATTTCAACGTCTAACCACTACTCCTCAATAATCCGTGAATCCATTGAAATTTTACTTAGAAGTGATAATGTTTGTAACGATGTCCTTTCCTATAATATTCCCGCAATTTGGTACAACATCCTAAATATATCACGACCTCCTGATAGTATGAACTGATCTTTTCACCCCTCTGCAGAGAAACGGACTGAACTCCGCTTGCGCATGCGTACTATTTTTATTTTTGTTTTTAAAATGTATTTCTATTCAGTCAATCATATTTAATCCCTTTGAAAATGAACGCATGTATGTTCGAAAGATCTCGGGTTACATTAAATAATATTTTTATATGTTTTAATACGTTTTTGTCACCTTTTAAGTAGTTATAAATATATTATAAAGTTTATTAATAACAAGGTGAAAATTTCCTTCACGACACTAGTGTTTAAAACAGAGTTTTGACTCTATTGTAATTTCTTGTATCATAGCAAACGCGGTAGCGTTAAGCTATAATATGATTAAGAAATAGAAAATGCAAACGACTTTCGTAAATTTCTGGCGAACCAGTTGACGTACGACAATGATTTTTCTTTTGAAAGATAGAACTCGACGAGACGAATAAACTGATAGCATTTAAAAAATTACTGTAGCTTTCAGTAGTTTTTTATTTAACCTTAAACGAAAAAAATGAAGACACAAAATTCAACAAAGTGTAGCTAACGTTCCAGTGGGTGGATTAACTTCGTTTTTGTTTTATTTTGATCCTCTTGTTAAAACTTAGAATAGGTTTTTTTTTTTTTATCTTTGTATGTTTGACGGTCGCTGAGAAAATCGAATTTGTATTTTATAATGTCTCCATAAAATTATAGAAATCTCTCCTTTTCATTTTCTAATTCAATAACTTATTTCGTGTTGCCACTCCCTAAAAAGCAGTACAATAATTTAAAGAAAAAAGGATAACACGTGTACTTTTGTTTTCATAAGTCAATAAAAATTGAAATTCAACTGACAGATTTTTGTATTTTTGAAACCGACGTCAACCTAAGCAGATAATGCATAATTTTCTTAAATATATATATAAACTTTCTTGATTAATATTTTGAACTGGAGTAATAGACACAATGGAGCACAAACGAGTTGATAGGAAAAAAAAACAGAATAAATCCCAAGTTTCTGTTCAGAAGCTAAATGTAAGTTTTTTAGGTAGCTTTCATTACAAAAAGCTACCTATTGCAGCCGTTCGGAGGAAAGCGATTTCAAAAAATGTTGGTATATTTTCATCGATCATGACCCCCAGACCCCGAAACCACCCTCCGTTCAAAAGTTGATATATATATATATATATATATATATCTGACCTTTGTCATACTGTAACTCTCGAATTTATGAACCGATTCGGATGTAATTCGGTATGTACATAGTACATACCAATGTCTCGACCGAGTTCGTTGGCCAGCTTCATCCGCCATTTTGTTTCAAAATGGCGGCCATTTAATTTTTTTTTTTTTTTTAATTTGAAATGTGGTACCAAAGAATTGAAAATGGAAAAATATTTTTCTCTTATGTATTTGACCTTTATACAAAGATTCCGGAGCAGTTTTTGTTTCGTCTATATCTTAAAAAATGGCTGAGTTATAGCCTTTTGAATTTCTAGCGTGGCTGACATTTTGAAACGTCCTGAATTTTGTCACGCGATAACAGGCGTATTTATGAATCGATTTGGATGTACCTTGGAGTGTACATAGTACATACAAATATCTCGACCCAGTTCGTTGGCCAACTTCATCCGCCATCTTGTTTCAAAATGGCGGCAATTTAAAAAAATTTAAAAAAATTAAAATTTAAAATGAGATACGAAAAAATTGGAAATTGAAAGAGATTTTTTTCGTATGTGTTTGACCTTAATACAAAGATTCCGGAACAGTTCTTGTTTCGTCTATATCTAAGGAAATGGCTGAGTTATAGCATTTTGAATTTCTATTGTGGCTGACATTTTAAAGCGACCTGATTTTTGTCACGCGATAACAAGCGTATTTATGAACCGATTTGGATGTTACTTGGTCTGTACATAGTACATACCAATGTCTCGACCGAGTTCATTGGCCAGCTTCATTCGCCATCTTGTTTCAAAAGGATTGCCATTTAAAAAAAATTAAATTTAAAATTTAAAATGAGGTATTAAAAAATTGGAAAATGAAAAAGATTTCTTTTATGTGTTTGGCCTTGATACAAAGATTCCGGAGCACATTTTGTTTTTGAAAATTTATTCTTTTGTTTATATCTTAAAAAATGGTTGAATTATAGCACTTTGAATTTCTAGTATGGCTAACATTTTGAAACGATCTTCTATTTGTCACGCGATAACACACGTATTCACCAATTTCCATGTAAAAAGGCATGTGGATAGTACACATCAACATCTCAGCCAAATATAAGTTACTTTGAATAAAAGCAGCTTGGATAAAGCTGACTCATTTCGCGAAATTCTCATTCATAATGATTTAGTATTGAATCTCCTATATTCGGTTTCCCCTAAATTGAGCTTCGTGTGTTTGAATAATATAAATTGGCTTTTTTAAAATAAGGAATTTGAAAGCTACCTCTTCCTCCCGGCACTGGCCGGAAGGACTTTTTTAATTATCATCATAACATCCTGACTTACACAAGCGATAGGTATGCAGTAATATAAATACTTCACATACTAAGCATACCTCAAAAATACCATTCCATCTATTTTAAATAAGGAAGAGATGTCATATACGCACCAGAGTACATAACTGGCGCGATAATGCATATTATTTTGACTGATACGGTAACTGAGCTATTGTTGTTTATTTATCAATTATTTTTTATTTACTTTTATTTTATTTATTAAAAGTATATAAATTGTTTGGTTCTATAGTTATTAATTAAACTTTTCATTATTTATAGTTATTTCTTTTTTAAAAAATAGAAAGTAATTTAAAAATATATCTGTAACTGCTATTCGAAAACGAGTTTTTCGTTAAATTGGCGTCAGAAAAAAACCCCGCGCCAAACCCGTTGTGTATATGACATCTGTGCCTTAAATAATTAGGGTTTCGTTTAACTTTAGGTACTTTTGTTTGAGATATTGTGGAAAATCTACAGCAAAAAGATACGGTACTACTTGATTACCCCGTCGACCAGTTTCGCCAAACGATACAAACTGACATAATTTTTATTTTAAATAACGGAAGAATAAACAAATTAGTAAAACATTAATAAAAATACTAATAAAAACTTGGGCACAGATGTCATATACGCTCCATATTGGCAAGATTTTTTCCGACGCCAATGTGGCGAAAACATCGTTCATATATCATCTATATCCGGGTTACCATATTAAGTAAAATAACGACACTTTGGCGCCAGTTAAGTACCTAGTGCGTATACGACATTGGCGGCGTCAAAAAAAATCGCGCCAATATGGGGCGTATGTGATATCTGTGCCAAAACTTGAATTAAAAATCACTTGATGACGTAACAAACACGTGTATCGTGTTTAATGTCAAGTGAATGTAACATTTGCTATGATCCATTATTGTCATTTAATCTTATAGTTTGGCGATAATTTTTTGGTCGACAGGATAATCAAATTGTAACAAGTATGGTACAGATGTCATATACGCAACCACGTTCGCGCGATATTTTTTCTGACAGCAATTTGGCGAAAACCTCGTTTTCGAATACCAGTTGCATATATATTTTTAAAAAGAAATTAATAATAAATTTAAAAAAGTTTAATTAATAACAATAGAATAAAAAATTTATATAAATTTAAAAAAGAAAATAAAAGTAAATAAACAATTTATTAATAAATAAACAACAACATTCGGGTTACCATATCAAGCAAAATAATAAAACTTTGGCGATAGTAAGTACCACTGTGCGTATATGACATTGGCGTCAGAAAAAAATCGCGTCAAGGTGATGTTCATATGACGTCTGTGGCGATTCAAGTACACTTCGGAACGTTACTTTGAAATCGGTGAGTTTCATCGCCAAAATTGCCAAGATGCTTAATGATCATCGTCATCGAATATATAAATAATGCCATATTTGCAAACTTATAGGTCAGAATATAAGGGGAACCTCGGTTCACAGCCACCTCTGTTTATGACCAGTTCGGTTTATGTCCAACTTCGATGATCAAAATTTGACTCGGTGGGCGTGCAATATCTCGGTTCACGACCAAGGCTGCCGAATAGTTCAGTTGGCAACCCTCACATAACTGTTGTTATTAGTCAAGTTTGGAGTAAGTTGTGCATATCAGAGAGCTTTGTGTACCTTTATTACTGTAAAAAAATTAACTTTTTGTTTTACTTTTACTCAGGTTTGCGCTAATATTAGCTCTCATTATGGCTTCTAGAATGAAAAAGTGCTTAGTGATAGCAGTAATAGAAGCTTAAGCGAATTACTGTTCAATAAAAGAAATTGTAGCAAAACATGAGAATGATGTTAGTATAACCAGTCTAGCTAAACGATTCAGCCTTCGATTTCCACGATAATCTATATATATATTACGCTATCGTATGTGTCACAGAAATCGCGATTATTTGTTAATTGTTTAATGGCAGCGCTCGAATGAAACGCATCTCATTATTTATAGAACAGCATTTAATGCATCTCCATACCTATAAGGGGGGTGTTACCATAGGCTGGACCCTGTTCTATCGCCAAACACCGCCAAGTTTGTCGCCAACTTGGCGATATATCGCCAAATACCTGTAGACTTCCATTGTAAACCAACAGGGTTTACTTGTTTAGAGAGAATCAACAAATTGAGATATTTTAATGCAACAAAAAATAGCATCAATTTAAGGAATTATATTAATTATATTTAAGGGAGCCCAAGTAAATTAAATTATGAATAAAAATAACGTGAATTTGATTAAAAAACTCTGAACCTCTTAAAACAGTGTGCATTACTTGGTTAAATAGTGCATTATTGTTCGAAATAAGAAAAAAAGTATTGGCAACATTTAAAAGCAACTCAGGTTTATTTATATTCAATATATAATTATCAAAAAATTTAAATGACTAGAATTAAAAAATGCTCTGACGAGCACCAAAAAAGGCTAATATGTTTTTAAGTATGAAAAAGGGTTTGACAAGTGCTTCTAATTGAGCATGAACAAGATAAAGTAAAAAAACTAAAACCCAACTACGACAAAAAACTACGCTGAAAAAGTATAAAAGTACCCCATGAATACAGGTAAAGTCACAAGCAAATGCTAGTAATATATAGATATATTCAAAATGTACAAGTAAAGCGCTTTTGAATGATACCAAACACGGCATATTTATCTTAACTTTATTTTTTGACGTATGACGCTTCCAGTATTTGGTAGTAGTGACGCACATATCCGTCGATGGCAGCAAATGGGTAATGGACCGATTAGTGGATGAGGTCGTTAGTGTAATGTGTAAATGTGTAATGTAGATTGAAGGTTTCATGTATTAAGATGACCTAGGAAGATTTCTTAATCTATCTAATTCTGCTAACGATTGACTGTCATGTGGATTTTTAAGCAACTTATTATGATCCAAGGCACTTATAAACAAACCCTCTATGGTTTTGACTCTACTGAGAGCGACATAGGCCTGTCCTTTAGCAAACAATGACTTTCCTAGATCGATAACTGCTTTATCCAGAGTACAACCTTGTAATTTATGTACAGTACAACCCCAAGAAAGAATCAGCGGGAGCATTTTACGCTGAATTTTCCCAGACCCCCTCAAGCCGTCAAATTCAGTGAGGCAAGGCTCGATTCTGACAAGTCCGTTAATATCGGCTTTTATGGATGCGTCGTCAAATTGTATGAGAACAGCGCTTTTATACTTTTTGTCCGCTAGAGGGCATAATAGTAAATTTGGTGACAAACTTTATAGCTCACAACCAACAGAATATCAAGATCAAGACCCTTCTAATGGCACTGCAGTGGTCTTATTCTGATTACTAAGTACCAAAGAAATTAAGAACGAAAAGATGTGAATTATATGCAATTAGCCCATAAATGCAAGTAAAGTCACAAGCAAATGCTAGTAATATATATATATTCGAAATGTACAAGTGAAGCGCTTTAAAATGATACCAAACACGGCATATCTAGCTTAACTTTATTTTTTTACTCTGTATATTTTGTCCGCTAGAAGGCGCCACATTGAATTTGGTGAAAATCTATATAGCCTATAACCAGCGGACAATTAAGACGCTTCTAATGATATGTCATTTGTCGAATTCTGATTAGTGGTTTAGAAGTTACGAGGGAACAGATGAACATACATACATACATACATACATACATACATACATACATACATACATAGCCTGTCAAAATCATAACCCTCCTTTGGCTTTGCCGTAGTCGGGTAAAAAAGACAAGGGGTCCCTTCTTGGCTGCAGCTCACTGTCAATGCCAACTTTGAAAAAATCATATTTACGCTTTTTCCATATAAAAAAAATCAGCCATAGTTACGATAAAAATGTGTAGTGTAAAGACACAGCCAGTAAAGACGCAGCCTGATTAAATATGAACGTAAGGCGACTTAATACCAACAATCTTAATTCCTGCAGCATATCACACTCATGCAGTGCCACCAAGCACACCCGCAGTGTAGAACTGTACAGAAAACTGATTTGTAGTGCAGTGCAGACTGTTGAGGCACTCTGCACAGGAACAATTCTACATGTGCATGCATAACAGTATAATGCATTCATTGATTTGTGAAATTATATCCAAGTGGCTGTGGCTGTAAGATGTACTATGCAGTACAACAGTGCATATGTAAATTATAAACGAACATTAGACGCATACACCTTTAATACGGAAGTACAAAAGCACAGTGTGAGTGTGCGCTGAGGTTCAAAAGCATAATAGGAATGTACAGTGTAGTATAATTTTTAGAGAAATAATGGTACACAGTGCAGTGTACAAAGTTGCATTGCAGACGCATGCGCAGTACAATAGTAGGACAGTGGAGTTAAGATGTAAAGCACGGCGGAAAGTTTTACTAAAGTACTGCGAATTTATTTTATATGGAATAAGCGCAAATATGATTTTTTTCAAAGTTGGCATTGACAGTGAGCTGCAGCCAAGAAAGGACCCTTTGTCTTTTTTCATGCTCAATTAGAAGCACTTGTCAAACCCTTTTTCATACTTAAAAACATATTAGCCTTTTTTGGTGCTCGTCAGAGCATTTTTTAATTCTAGTTATTTAAATGTTTTAATTGACGAGATTTATATCAAATTAATTTTAAATAAAAAGCGCGTGAATTAAATTAGAAGTGTTAGTTCTTACGATCATCCTTTTAAACTCTTTTCAACATAGTTGAAAAGTGTTTAGAAATTCGGTCTGGCTGTCCATCTGTTAGTGCTCTAACACGCGTAAATATAGTCAGATTGACTGTGGCATATTTGGTATAGAAAGTGAATTGTGTAGCGTTTACGCTTCGTTTATAGGAATACTCAAAAGAGTTCTGTTACATTAGGGTCTATGAGTGAAAAATCGTCTGCGGAGGCGTATTTCAATAAACATTACACTATTTTCAACATATTGAAATATATACTATATGACTGAGGTGTACCACCATGGTGGTACACCTCAGTACCTACAGTAAGAACCTGCAGGTTCTTACTGTAGAATACATTATGCATAGAATTTATCGTTCATTTACATTTGCAGGGACACACAAAAGAATTTGGCTAGAGAATAAAATGAATAATGACTGAACTATTGAAGCCTATGAACAATAATTGCTGGATTTGCGTTTTCAATTGCGGTACGCGTTTTTAAATTTAACTATATATTTATTATTATTATTACTTGGTGTTTATAAATTATATATAGGGCTCCGCAATAGTTCTCAAGTACATTTCCGTTTATTGACGCAAATTGCTGAATAGAAATTTTCAACTTTGATGTGCGTTTAACTGAACTAATTTTTAGCATGCTATATAGTATACATACAAATCTATAGATCATATACAGGACTGCCCAAAATATTTTGGATAATTTTCTGACTATTGATGGTAATATTGAAATTGGGTTTTCAAATGTGTTATGTTTCCTCCAAATTAATCTTTCATCTTAATAAGCTGTGAAATTTTGTTACAATATTCGGAATGTGTTGGAAAGTGTTTCATAATCAAGGTGGACTCATGATCATTCGTTTTCGTTTTTTTTTTCTTATTTCTTAATCATTCATTTTTACATATTGTTTATATCGCGCATCTGTAATTTTCTATCAATTTTCTTGTATCGAAAATGCGGGTTATACGCCGGAATATACAGTCCGTCCACCCAGAAATAGACGTGTGATTTATTTCATTGCTTTTTTTTTCGTTTTTTTTTTTTTTTTAATTTCTTAATCATTCATTTTTACATATTGTTTATATCGCGCATCTGTAATTTTCTATCAATTTTCTTGTATCGAGAATGCGGGTTATACGCTGGAATATACAGTCCGTCCACCCAGAAATAGACGTGTGATTTATTTCATTGCTTTTTTTTTTTTCGTTTTTTTTTTTTTTCTTATTTCTTAATGATTTATTTTTACACATTGTTTATATCGCGCATCTGTAATTTTCTATTAATTTTCTTGTATCGAAAATGCGGGTTATACGCCGGAATATACAGTCCGTCCACCAAGAAATAGACGTGTGATTTATTTCATTGCTTTTTTTTTTTCGTTTTTTTTTTCTTATTTCTTAATCATTCATTTTTACATATTGTTTATATCGCGCATCTGTAATTTTCTATCAATTTTCTTGTATCGAAAATGCGGGTTATACGCCGGAATATACAGTCCGTCCACCCGTGTGATTTATTTCATTAATTTTTTATTTTTTTTTGGTAAATTGACCATTGACGTATCTTGATCTTTCTGGTAATATTAACAAGAAGTAGCTATATACAAACCCGAGCTTAATTTGCGCTGGTGCTTGTATTTCTCTGTTTTTAGTAAATATTTAAATATTGGTCGGAATTCACCGGAGCTCATAAATACAGGGCTCCGGAGCCCAGTGCAATAGCGCTTTTTTTGTATCATGAACGCTGCCCATTTTAAGGCTCTGCTCTGCACATTTACGAAGTCACTTTCATTTGTAAGTAGATATAATTGCCATGTACTATTATTCTGATATAAAGCAATCGAGCAGTGTTTCCACCTTTTTTATAAAAACGTCTAATCTTTCCGATAACAGTGTCAAATTTTTAATTTAATCGGAATTTCAAGAACTCGCCACAAAAAAATGTTAAGGGGAAGGAATAGATTGTAGTTTAAGATATGCACATTTTATAGGAAATTGAAAAACGTTGTTCCATTCTTCAGCATACCAATATTATTTTTTGTAAATTTCATTCATTTTTTACGTAAAACTGCATAGCTGGTGAACTAATTCTTTTTGTGTTAACATTATTACCGAATCATACTCCTTACTATATTTAATCCCAGAATTCTGCAATTAATTATCATTAAAATTAGGTAAAGATTTCTATTCGGAATTAGTGATAACTAAAAAGTGAACTAGTTGACAGCTAAGTATATACTGATAGATATCTTTAAATTTTTATTTTGCTAAAGAAAAAGAAATGCTTTAAATTTTGCAAATAATGTATGAAATATAAATATGCAGATTATAGCGAGGGGGGAAGGTGAGTTTCAGGAGGCGGTTATTAATACCGCAGAAGATTAAGGCTCCGGTACTTTTTTGTTAGAAATTAAGCCCTGATGCAAACACATATAAGAAGATCGCATGATGATAGGTAAATATTAAGATAAAGTATAATTTTATTTTTGAAAATTAACTATACTATTTAAATGAACGCATTATTAAGTTTAATTATTGTAAATATGTAATTGGGGAAGAATGCTGCCAAGGATTATTTTTTTACCAATTTTTAATACATTTTTATCATATACAATGAAAGCGGAAAGAAAAAAAAATACTCAAAAATGTATGAAACTATACTTTACTTATAACGAAATTTTACTTGTATTTTTTACTTATCAGAAAAATCCAAGTAACGTTTATACAAGTTTTAAACAAAGAATTTTCATTCAATAGTCAAAATGGTAACAAAAAAAGAATAAATGTAAATAAAGAAAACACATCATGTTAAAATGGCAAGTTATAATTGTAAAAAAAAAACAATCAAGGAAATACATAATGCAAAAAGGTGATATGAAATAAGTAAAGAATGAAACATTACATTTATATAGAGTTATTCATTATTTAAATAAGAAGTACAACGGAGAATCTACTAATATTTTTACCAAACAGAAGCAAGTGTTTTAAATTAGAACAGGCTACCATATTAAAAAAAAACTTATTGTGTAACAGGTTATTCATCTCCGAAGAAATGGATGTAATTAGTTGAATGAGCAGCTAAAGTAGTATATTAGATTAAATAAATGTTTCTTAAGATTACAATGGGGAAAGTTGAATAGAAGCTAATTAAAAGCAAAGTAACATGGTTTGAATGATTTTTTATTTTTCTCAATAGCGTTTCCTATTTACATATGCAATGGAAAGAATGATTATTTAATTCACAATCTGTAAAAGTCTTTCTCCCTTACAATCAAATTAATCGAATTATTAAAATATATATATCATAAAATTCGTACATTCAAGTAAAAAATAATAATTATGAATAATACTTAGATTAAAATGCGTTTTCTAATTTTAACAACAGGTGGAATGAAATACATTTATACAAGCAAGCGGGGGGAATCAAGATGGAAATGTTTTATAAACTAACATCAGTTATCATTTTTATTTTCTTATATCTTCACAAGAAAGTATTGGATTCGTGAAAATTTCAGACTTCCGGCTTTTGACGGATTTACACGTTCGGAGGGGGGGGGGGTCAGAGATCCCAAAAAACGTGTTTTTACAAAATGTCTGTCTGTGGGTTTGTGACTCTGCCTGTCTGTCTGTATTTAACGCAATTTTTGTGGGCGCTCTATCTCAAGAACTATTGCACGGAATTTAATAAATACACTGATCTGCATATTGAAACTTTTTTTTTATGATTAAAAATGAATAGGTGATTTTAGATCAATTTTTTAAGCTGATTTCAAAAGTAAAGTCGAAATTTGCGTATCACGTCAGGATTTTTTACAAATTAACAATTTGTAAATTTATAAAAACATATGATTTTTTAACTTTCACTTATATAAATTTATAAAAAAAAATTATTATTCAAAGGTAAATAATTAATACAGACTAGGATATGTATTAAAAAATTAATGTATGAAAAATTAAAGTATAGACATAATAATTATACTTACAATATATTTAAATATGGACAAATTTGATTAATATTAAAAAAATCAATTAGTTTGAGAAAAATTCCTTTTAGTTGCTTTTCGTCCACTAGCACAAAGATCTCTCTTTAACATCCAGCAGTAATCTGCCATCATATTTTTATTCCACTTGCCTTGGTACCGTTTTTCCATATCTTTGATGTCTTGGTGAAACCTTTCACCGTGTTCCTCACTCACTGCTCCGAGATTTTCGGGAAAGAATTCGATATGTGCATGTAAAAAGTGTATTTTTATACTCATGTTGCAACCAAGTAATCTCAATTTTTCTAACATATCTGCAACTATAATTTTGTAATTTGGGTCTTTCTTATTTCCTAAAAAGTTCTCCACTACACATTTAAAGCTCAGCCATGCTTCCTTTTCACAATCATTCATTGTTTTTTCAAATTCACTATCTGTCAGTAATTTTCGTATCTGAGGCCCAACAAAAATACCTTCTTTAAGCTTAGCATCAGTAATAGAAGGGAATTTGCTGCAAATATATTTAAAACATTCATTTTCTTTATTTAGGGCTTTCACAAATTGTTTCATTATCCCTAATTTGATATGCAGAGGTGGAAGCAAAACATTTTTAGGATTGACTAAGGGATCTTTAATTACATTTTTTGTTCCAGGGGATAATGATATTCTTGATGGCCAATCTTTCTTTTCCCAATGATTTTTTTTATCCCGGCTGTCCCACTCACACAGAAAACATGGGAATTTTGTGTATCCTGATTGTTGTCCAAGTAGCATTCCAATCACTTTTAAATCACCACATAACAACCATTCATGATCTTTATATTTGACCTGGTCTAGCAAAAGTTCAAGATTTTCATATGTTTCCTTTAAATGAACTGAGTAGGCTATAGGTATTGATGCATATTGGTTTCCATTATGCAACAAAACCCCTTTTAAACTTGTCTTGGAGGAATCAATAAAAAATCTCCATTCTGATGCATTATAAAGGATACCGTAAAAATTCATTATTTCCTTTATGTTATTGCAATATACTAAATTATCCTTTTCAGAAAAGTATGGAACAAGTTCTTTTTCACGATGCCTGTACCAAGAGAATTGTGTCTCTGGTAATAATAAGTTCTTAGATTTAAGCCGAGTACCAAGAAGTTCAGCTTTTATTTTTGGCAAATTTAAATCGCGCACCAAATCATTGAGTTCATGCTGATTAAATAAAATTGGAGCTTTATCATTTACTTCTGGTTTATAGACATCTTGTTCTTGATTTTCATCATCTTCTGAATTATTTGGTTCATTTATGCTTTCCAAATTGGTTGGAGGAGAAGGAACAGGAAGACTTTCATTATGCAATATAGGTCTTATTGCAGAAGGCAAGTTAGGATATATAATTCCTTTTTTATTTTTCGAACTATACCCATGAACATTAGCTAAGCAAAAATAACAATCGTCATGATGATTTCTAGGTTCTCTCCATACCATGGGAATAGCAAAAGGTATACATTTCTTTTTGTCTTTCAACCAAAGTCGTAATCCTTCAACACATGTTCTACACACTTTATGAGGGGCCCATGTCTTATCTTGGTCACCCAGTCTCACACCAAAATAAGCATAATAAGCATTTTTAACAAAATCTGTAATATCCTGCCTTTGTTTTACTACAGTATAATTTCCACAAATGTAACAAAATATATCTGTATCATTTACACATTTACGTGAAGCCATTATTCAATTAAAGAAGATGTGAAATATATCACATATTTCAAATCGAAAGAAACAGACGTGAATAAACAAAGAAATTTATTGTTGTTAAAACCTATGCATTAGATCAAACATTGTTTGGTGCTGCCACCTAGCAAGTATTAATTTAGATATTTTTTACAAAATTAAATTTATGGATTTCGCTTTTTCTTTTTAATTTTACATAAATAATTTTTTTTATTATTATTAAATCATATTAATAAATAATTTCAGCTTCCTAAATACAGTTTCTCATTTATTTAAATTAATGTAATGTATATACATATGGAATCAAGTCCTAAAAAATTTTGTGGCGCCATCTAGTATTACTATTATAAAGTAATTTATGATTTAAGAATAAAATTAATTAAAAATAATATTTGTAAAAAAAGTGTACGTGGTGTGCAAAAATGCTTTACATTTTTGAAATCAGCATAAAAAACACTTTCAGAAAAATATATATTTATATGATCATCAAAATGCATGCTGATCAGTGATATTTATATTTAGGTAGTGCCTGATATAAATTGGTGCCGATTCGTTTTTGGTGTGAATTGCCAACTGGTGGCACTGCTATACTAGATTTTTCACGCTTTCCGCAATAGCTCTATCTCAAGAAATAATACACGGATTTTGATCAAACTTCAGATTCATTTAGTCATTGATATGAATTGGTGTTGATTGCGTTTTGGTGTAAATCGCCCGACAGGTGGCTCTGCTATGCCATAATTTTCACGATTTCCTCAGCAGCTCTATCTCAAGGATTAAAACACGAATTTTCATCAAACTTCAGATTCAGCTAGAGCTTGATAAATATTGGTGCTGATTTAGTTTCGGTGTAAATCGCCAACAGGTGTCGCTGTTATACAGAGTTTTTCACGATTTTTGCAATAGCTCTATCTCAAAAACTAATGCACGGATTTTCATTAAGCTCCCGATTTAGTTAGACGTTGACATAAGTTGTTGCTGATTAGGTTTTGTTGTAAATCTCCCAACAGGTGGAGCTGCTGTGGTGCATGTTGCAGAATTTACACGATTTTAGCGATAGTCATATCTCAAGAACTAATGCACGGAATTTCATATATTTATAATCCTCATGATTTTTTAATTTTGACGCTGTGATAGCGAATTTCGGAGTATTAACCCGTACAAGATGGTAAAATGTTTTGGGATTTGCACATCTCACTAGTTTCGTTATTTAACACTATTTCTGCCATGAGATGTCAAAAGACATCTTTCAGATTTTAACTTAAAATTATTCTCTAAGTTTAATCATTTTTCCGCAATTAATTTTTTGACTTTTCGTTCAATAGTTGCTAAATTAATTCAGCGATATAATTTTCTTCCAGGTCATCCTGGATCTAAAAATGTGCATATGGTATACCTATTTCTACCATGAGGTGTCTTTTGACAACATAAGGATTTCATAATTTCTGGTTTCTAAGGATTTTATAATTTCTAATTTTAAACCATTTTACGTATAAATATCAACACTATTTTAAAGCATCATATCAATTATATTCAGATTAGAGAATCCCGATTTCAGTTGCTGAATAACTTTGATTTTCGCTTGTTTTCCGCCACGTTGCATTTTAGTGTAGATCATTACAAAGACTAGTTCTAAAAAATTGAATAACGTGTTTTTTTCTCCAATTCTGGTAGTGAGTTTAATACTCGTGAATTTTGTTTCCATTCATGTAAAAGCTGGGTATTGAATAAGGAAAGAATTTTATCAAACTGCAGTTTTTATGATTACTTTTTGTCGTTGTAGTTGTTGTCACAAAGATTGAATTTTTATACAGGAGACTGAAAGTTTATTAAGTTAATAATATTAAAATGTTTGATTATCTTTCCAATAATAATAATAAAAAAATGAAGAAGATAATTTTTTTTTCAATTATTGTTCCTACTGACGTAAAACATGTTTGATTACACATGTTTGAAACACATTTACGTATATTTATATTTTGTAGATTGATGAATTAAGCTAGAATTTACATCTGATTAAATAATCTCTAATAAATACGCATGTATTAAATATATTGCAATTGTATTAAATATATTATAATAAATTTATCTATATTTAACTGATAATTTGAAATTCCAACAATTTTGTCAATTATTTGCTTCAAACACAAAGGTGTCAAAGACACCTTTTGGTAGAAATAGGTATACATAAAATAGTGGTAGAAATAGTGATAATAATGCATTTCATAATATAATTAATTGATAATTAATAAAGTAAAGTAATAATAAAATTAAGAAATAATTAATTGCGTGGCATCCCGATGTGTTGCATGAGATCTTTTGATTTCTTGAGGGAAAAATAAATCCAATATTACCGTACATCTAGAAAAAAAATAAAACATTAATTTTATTAAATACTAAATTTCAAGTAAAAATCGTATTTACAATTAGGTTTAAATAGAAACTGCGAAGATTACACCTTGCAGATAACCGAATTTTCGATGGAAAATATTATTTGTCTAAAATATATTGTTCTTTTAAAAATTTTGTGTAATTTTTGTGTTCTTTTAAAATTTTTGTGTAATTTTTATTTTCTTTTAAAATATTGTCTAATTTTGTAGATGGAGAAATAAAACTAAAATCCTTTCGAGGAGCTTATACGAAAATATTTTAGTTTTTTTTAATTAAAATATGGGGTTTTACAAGGAGAAAATTGTGTCATTTTTTACTCGATAAACCATGTCACTCTTATGCCCTTGTGAAACGTTTTAAATAATCATAACGTAAAGGTAAATTTCAGCGTTTTAAATAATCGTTAATATTTAAATCAACGTTTTAAATAATCAAGCCAGGTAAATTTCAGCCAGGAGGTCCCTGGTTCGAATCCTGGTCCGGACATTTTTCGCCCATTTGGAAATTTACATCTAATATGATTTGTTTACCAATTAGAATAATTGTGTTAAAATTAGTCTAGTGTGATTTCGTATCCAGCGATTTCTGGAGTTCCATTACCTGAGATTTATTCTGTTGAGCTGAACCAGGTTTCAGACCAGATGCTATAATAATTAAGGTTAGCTGGGTCAAAAAGTTCCACCAGATTCGTCCGGTATAGCTCAGATGGCAGAGCACTGGCGTCTTCAGCCAGGGAGATCCCTGGTTCGAATCCTGGTCCGGACATTTTTCACCCAGTTGGAAATTTACATCTAATATAATTTGTTTACCAATTAGAATAATTGTGTTAAAATTAATCTAGTGAAACCCTATTCGTCTCGCTCCTCTGTCTGTCCGTCACAGAGCCCGTTCTCAGAAACTATATATGTTGGAGACTTGAAATTTTGCATACTTATAGCTGAACACCTCACATCAAACGACAAATCATAAAATTTTGAAAAAGTCTTGTATTTACCCGTCTGGGATCTAACTTGTGTATTTTAAGCTTTTTTTTCTAACTGAGCCCGTATTTAAGTTGAAGACTTGAAATTTTGCATATTTATAGCAGAACACTTGCGATCATACGAAAAATCATTAAAAATTTCAAAAAATCTTATATTATTTACCCTTCCGGGCTCTAACTTGTGTATTTTAAGCAATTTTTCTAACCTCCCCACATTGCACTCGGTGGGTACTTTTCGAACTTTTGCCGACACCCCTTTGACCACTCTTTCATATTATGCACATTGCCTTACATATTTCAGATCCACATTTTACCGCCAGGGGGCGCCTACCTATATCGGGTACTTTGAGCCCGATCTCCTCTACTAATATATCTACGGATAGGTTGTAAAACAGAGTTTCGTTCGGATACAGGTTTGTGTAGAATAAAGTGCGCCCCCTGGTTGCGAAATGTGGAACTAACAGATTTTGCAAAAGGATGAAGTGTTTTAAAAAGAATATTAAACGAAACTCTCTGTGCGATCTGTAATCGCATTTACCCACTTGTTCCCTACATATCATCCCTACACAATGCTAGCGGCAACCATATGTCGGCAGACGATTTTTTATTCCTTAGAATAAACTGATTCATGAAACTTGAATGTAAGAAAATAAGTTTTTGTTTCTTCGAATTTTCTTGTAAAATTTAATTTAATAAAGCACCCCCCCCCCCCGCTCCTCTTTTCGTTAAAAACAATATACATATTTTTTTTTTTCAATTTTCAAATTCAACCTGATTTTCTCCTACGGAGTAATACAGAGCAGATATTTTCAAATTATATTCACTTTCTTTTTAAAATATCTCCGTGATGCTCAAATTACTCTGAATTACATGTTTTACTTATATAACTGGGTTTTTTTCCATTTCAAAAAGTTGCTGACATTAGAAAATGGAAAATTTTAAGAAGAAAATCTCATTAAGCTTTAAAGAAACGTGAAAATTTTTATAAGTATTACTCATAAAAATATGGAAAAGTGTAAAAATAACAAAAAGCGGTTAAAAGTATTCACTTTTTTAAAACGGCGTTAGAAAAGTGCCTAATATCATTACTTGCATGCATTAAATAGGTGATGCGTCCACGGCTATAATTGGACTTATTAAAGTTTAGAGTGATTCGAAAGAAAGTGGACGAACTTCAAAAGGTGGTATAGTGCACATCAAAACAAATAACATTTGTATGAAAACCAGAGACCTTAATCCCTTTTTTACATTAAAAAAATAAAGGGTGTCTCAATCCAATACGAGCATAACCATCGTTCATATCGATAACAAAAATAAACACATTTGAAAGCCATTTTTCACAGCCCTATGTTGCTTTGTGTGAAATGTAATGATATCATGAATAATGGTGGAATTGTACAACATCCTTTTAAATGAAACAGCTTGAACTCCCAATTTCATACGGAAGTAGGAACATCCTGTTCCCTATTTGGATGAGGATGGTAGCCACTTAGAGAATTTCTCGTGATAACTTTAAATTGTACACAAATAAAGCCTAGTCAATTTCCATTTTCATTAAAATATCTTTATTGTTGTTAAAATTTTGAACAAAAATCCGAAATAGAATACGAGTGATACACCCTTGTTTTTATTTCATTAAGTGGATTGTGACCTCAGTTTCATCGTACAAAACTCGTTTATTGTCCAAACCCGGTACTAAAGCAGACAGTAGAAAATTGTTAATAACCTTTTTAAATTGTTTCAAGATTAATTTTCTTATTTCAAAATATCTTCGTGCATAGAAATAAATATTAATCTTAAATACTCCTTCATGGCAACGTTTTGTGATTTTCATGTTCCTGAAATTCGTTTTATAATCGCAAATTTCTTATTTATATCAAACCCCTGACAGAAATCTGCAAAAGTCACTATTAAATGGTTTACTGCAAAATGAAGGTAGCTCCTCTTTTGCCCTTTTGAGTAATATTTGAATTTTAAAGTTTAATTAAAAGTATTTTTACTACTTATTCATTAGTCCTTTACACTTATATACGTTTTGCCACCAATAAAACCAAAAAAAAAAAAAAAAAAAAAAAAATGCAATTTAACAAATTACAACGACCATTTGGAAAATGATTTTTTCAAAGACTAAAATTTAAGACATAAAAAATCGCACGGAGTTGATCATACATTACGTACGCCATGGATTGCATTTTTCGGTACTGTAAATTTTTAAACTTCTACGGAGCTGGCCATTCATTACGTACGCCATGGATTAAACATTAATATTCTTGGTCCAATTTTAAATGAAATTTCATTCTTAAACTTCTAAACATCCCACAATATTACTTTTTACGCCGTCGTATAGAGAAAAAAATGTACTTTTAAATTCAATTTGTTTGAAAGCTGTATCTCAATTTGTTTCTGAGTTATTAATTTTTTTTTTGTAGTTTTTATTACTTTTTTGTCATAGTGACAACAGAAGTATCCTTCTTTGTTGAAAGTAAAGGGAAAATACAGATTACCGTATAGACCAATCAGAAAACGAATAAAATGCGGATTCAACCAATAAAACGCTTCAGATATGTTTTTGATTTCCTACCCTGACAGAGGACAATAACTATTTTTCCAAATGGTTAAAAATACCTATTCCGAGAAGCTTTTTTAACAAAAAAGTGGGCATCTCAAAAATGTCAAAGATGGAGCTACCTCCCTTTTGAAGGAAAGCCTTCAATTCTTATTCTTTTAAAATATCACTGTACAACTGAGACAAAAACACGTGTTCTATTTTCCAGTAATTCCGGAAAAGATCTTCAAACAGAAAGCTAGGATAGGCAAGGGATATCCCATGGCTTCTCAAATTTAAACTACAGTCTTGTTTCTAAAATAAAAAAGTATTTTTTCTTTTTTCATTTAAAAAAAAATAAAATTTTCACTTTGAGCTCGATCCCGTGTCCGGGCTCGGACTCGGGCTGATCTCGTCTCGTCTCTAGTATACAATACCACATCTTACCCGCCCTGTCTTTTTCGAATTATATGGGTTGTCTACTTATAAATATATTATTTATAATTTCATTCTAGTTTGTAATTTAATAAATGAATTAGAGCGGAAAAGGTTTATTTCAAAAAGAAAAAATTAAAATTAACTGCTCATTACCTTTCAGTTCTCTTTTTCCTCAGCAAAAGTTTTAAATTAATTGCATATTTTTATTAGAGATTTCTTTTCTCTATTGTGTTGACAGATTTTTTTACAGGAAAATTAATTAAAAGGTGTCGGCATGTAACGTGATAATTTGTGTGGCACTTTTTCATCACTATTGGATAATTCCGCCTAGAATGTAAATCACCTCTTAGAAGTTAGTTTTCTGAATGCTTCGGGCAATTTTTAGTTTTTCTGTAAAGTTGCAATAATAATATAAAAAAAAAAAAATATTCTGCCCTACATTCGATGATTATTATTTTTATAATTCATTCAGTAAAAAGAATCTTAAAATGAAATAAGGAGATATTAAGCTTATATGAAATGGATAAATAAAATATATCGCTGTTTCTCGGACTATAACTTGTTATTAATTTTATGTTCAATATAAAATGCAAGTCTGCCTTTTCAATGAAAAATTTCAGTTTAGCTCAAAAGTAGAAAACGATATTTTATAGCCAATCTGATCTTAGGGTTAATCTTCCGCAATTAAGTCTATACACAAACGATGCATTTTGGAAAATGTGACTTGGCACAAGAATGATTTTTAAAAGTTTTAATACTATTTGCATTTACTTACATCGTAATCATGATACCGACGCTTGTAAATAAGCCCAATTACGGAGGATAAACGAATGTTAAAGAAAAAAAAATGTAGATTGTCGAGAAAAATTTCTTAAATTCTATGTTTTAATATTATTTAAAAATTCGTTAGAAAATTCCGTTAATAGAGCTACAGTTTTCAGGCAAATTTCGTTTTAAAAGTACATGTTTTTCTTTATTCGATGTCATAAAACTTGAAATTATGCGATAAAAATAAATGTGTGAGCGATAAAAGCAACGGCAATAGCATAGGTCGTTGCCACCATCGTTAAGACATTGGCGTACCTTTCCACTTTTTAGGATACCCTTTTAATATTAAGCAACACATTTCTGACGACGATGGAAATGTCTTAGAGAAAAAAGTAGGACTTTCTTGCTAAAAGGAAAAAAACCGAACGCAAGCTAAACAAAGTGAAAAGTCCGTATGTTACATTAGAATATATATTCCCAGTAATTTCAGATATGCTAAATATTAGGGAACAATTTGATATTTGTGGATTTTCAGGCAAGAGATTCCTCCATGAAGAAAAGCAAATAATATAACCCAATTTTAATACTTGCAATATCATTTTCATTCAACTTTCTCAATATTAACTCAGTTCCGACACACATTTTAAGTCATTTTTAAAGGGTATTTTATCGTTATTGTAATTTGTTTGTTTATTTATTAAAGGTTTGACTGTACTGAAAATTTCAAAGTTTCAACTAAAATATCTATGTAGACGGATCGTTATGTAACCAGAAGTATATTAGAACTACAGAAAAGCATAAGAAAGTGACAAAAATCTATTATAGAAACCATGAAACCTGTTTTTTCAGTAAATATGGTGTCTGCAACATATCATTAAGTACTTGTATATCGGGTGTATAAAATAATGTAATACTGACATTTTCGTGCTTCATGACTAACAAAGAAAATGACCTTCTATACATTAACTGGAGCTCTCTCCCAATTGAACTCCCAGGCGTCTTGATTTTCTTTTAATAACCTGCTTGAAATTTTATACTAACCTACTCATCTTAGAATGTGTAGGAATTTCAATGTCAACTCCTCATGCCGCATTTTTTTAACATTTCCTATCATCATCTTCTATATTTCTTCCTGTTTTCCTACTCAAATGCAGATGCAGATGAATTAAAAGGATCGTGTAATCATGAAGAAAAAAAATCAATCCAGTAAGAATTTTCTATTAGGATTTTTTTCTTGCCATATCTTTTCTAAAAGTTTTTTTTTTCCTTTTCTTTTTTTTTATTTGGACTGGTGTATTGTGACATTAATCACACTCTTTATAAGAAATAATATAATTACTGCGGAGAAAGTTTTATGAGACTCTTCTAAATTCGAACATTACTGAATATTAAAAATCCCTCACATTTTAGGTAGATTTCGTATGAAATACTACCTATTGGGATCGTTCCTGTGTTGGAATTTCTGAAAATATTTTGCAGATCTACACCGATCATGACCCCTAGAACCCAAAACCACCCTCAGTAAAAAAACTTTATCTATCTATCTATCTATATATATATATATATATATATATATATATCACTTTCTTCTGGACACGATAACTTCCACAATTCTGCACAAATCTATTTCAAACTGATACATAAAATCAAGGGGCATACAATCTCGGTCAAGTTCGTTAATGGGCAAAATCGGACCAAGGGGATGGACATAGGGAGGGGTTTTGTGAAAACCGAAAAAAACCCATAACTTCCTAATTTTTGTACATATCAAATCAGTTTAAAATTTTTATTACTTCTAAAAATAGGGCCAAAATTTTATGTATCACATATTTTTGATAAAATTAAAAATGGGCTCAAGGGGCGCAAAAAATCGGGTTTTTGGGAGAAAAAAATTCTCAAGATATCAAATCCAATTAATTTTATTATAAATCTCCTTAATATTATCTACAACTTTTATACTGACAAGTTTTTGATAGGACCAATTCGTACCGCAAAAAAAATTAAAAACGAAAACAAAAAGGGGGGGTTGAAGAAGAAAAATTTCCATAACTCCGTCAATTCACATGATATAAAATCCCCATGAATTTATCATTTATCTTCTTAATATTGTCTTCAACATTTATACAGATAAGTTTTTGATAGGACCAATTCTTACAGCAAAAACAAATTAAAAATACATAGCGGTTGAACAAAAATTTATCTTATTAAGGGTGTATTCAAATCCAAACTGCTCATTTTCTTACTCATTTTTAAATTCATTTTTGCTCTCAAACTCATTCAATTGGTAGATTCTCTTATTCAGAAACTATATAATATACCGTAATGATCGATTTTTTGATAGAGGCAGAATATATTTCCAAAAATGATGTCAAAGTGGGCATTTTGAACATAATTTTCCGAAACGATTGTGTTAGAAACGAAAAATATTACCCTACCGAGAAAATAATTGTTTATTTATCAAGTTTTAATTAATTGAAAGAAAAATAAAAACACATGTCGCTTATAAATCTTTTCAAAAATCATGTCAGCAAGTTTCATTTATTTCTATTAAAAATGAATTTGAAAATGCGCCAGAAAATTTCGAGTTGTTGAGCATGGAAAAGTATATATTTTTTTTAATCCGGCTTAACATAATTCTGATAAAACCAGCATTATATAAAAATGAAATGAAAACTCGTCAAAAGCGTTCAGATAAAATTGTTAAAGTGGATTTATATCTAATCATGATTTAGTTTTTGTTGGTGAAATTAGTATACTTAAATTCGAAATCTACCTCCGCCTGTTGGCCGGGCCGGCAGGGATTTTTTTATGTGTGCATTGACACATAAGTTCTCAAGCTAAAATGCTGATGAATATTCTCAAATTTTTTTAGTTGAGCACCATTATCAAAACATAACTCCGTGCGAAGTCGAAAACATCTTTCTTTAATCACCCTTTAAATCTAAAAAAAAACAAAACACGTTAAGCTTTAAGAAAAGCTTCGCGTGCAAACAATGTTACAGTGTGCCAGGCATTGGTGCGTGATATAAAACAAGTCCTTGTGCTTTGATTCAAAATACGAAAGCTGGAACATAAATCATGGCAACTATGTGTTTTCCGAAATACGAATTCCATCATTTTTTTAAATTATTATTTTGATTAAAAAATATATATTGTGATAGTGAATTTGAATCTCAAAAATCTAACTTTGTATTAACATTGTAATCAGACTTTAATCCCTAATGTAATATTCAACATCTGAAATCTTAAAAATGAGTTTTCATTAAACATTTGCCCTCTTTGGGGGGGGGGGGGGGGATTTCATTTTATTTCAGTCCCATTCGGTTTGCATCGAGGAACATTCATCTCAAGAGGCTGGATTGATCTTCTCACTTCTATGGTGACGCATCCCGAAGTTCTAATGCTTGCTCATTATACGTATCTCCCCGAATACTACTAACAGTACAAAAGCTCGCATATTAATAACGAGATTGTATAATTTATACATAATGAAAAACGTAGTTGCCACGACATATCTCATCCCTCGTATTGTACAATAAATCATAATTATCGTGTTTATACAAGACTTCAAATGAAGTTGTTTTGTACATCTGTATAACTTAATAAAACTCATAGATTAAAAAAAAAAAAATTAAATACATTATTTATGTTTAATTATATTGATTTTTGATTTCGTGATTGTAACTTTACTATGACACTATTTTTGCGAGTCAATCCGCGTTATGTCAATGAAACAGTAGGCTATTAAATAAAGTCCATACTGTAACATTAAGCAGCACATATTTTGGTTTTGATACTTATTTCATTAGTTTTGAGATTGTGTAAGTTTGATAAAGTTTACATTGGCATTATTCTTTTTTAAGCAATACATTATTATTAACCCTTTCGGATCCGATTACACTCGTAAACATAATTTTTGGCATATAGGACATTCACTATGTTTCTAACACAAATTTTTAAGCTAAATTCAAATACGTAACGAAAACTTTTTAATCACCTAAAGTTTTTTTATGAACTGTTTTCCCTTTTTTTTTTTTTTTTTTGTAATTTAATGGTAGTTTTTGTAAGTTAAACATTATTTTAAATTTGATCCAAAATATTTAGTATTATGTGCCCTTTGGCTATGTATTTCTAGAAACACAGAACAAAAAGAAGAAAAGGATAAATGTGATTTTTATAATCATGCCTTTATTGCACGTGCAATAAAGGCATGCCAGAATTTATTAAATTTACCCAGATTTTATTAAATTTTATCGACTGATTTATTTCTAGTTTATAGGTGAATGAGTATCAAATAGTCAGCAAATATGTCTTGAAATTCTCGAAAATATCCCCATAACTTCTGTTATATATGAGGAAATTGTGACATTTAACGATCAATGGCAAAATTTCAGTTCACTCTTTAAAAATGTAATGAACAGTATTTTAGCGGTGAAATGGGAAATCAAAATAGATCTGGGTACCTCATATTTGTTTGGTACCTAGTATTAAATGACTAACGTAATGGGCTAAGGGTTCTCGACCCGCTCCTTATCCATAGTTACCACAAAAATCAGAAGCCGCTATAGAAGTTCAAAATTAGGAGCGTCTGATCACACCATTGAGACAAATCCTTCCTATGAAACTCCTTTATTAACGCAATGTAATTTAAACGATCTCGTTCGGGAACAGAATTTGTCCAAAACTTAAGCTGAACTTCTAGGGCCTAGGGTGTAATTGTTGAACATCCTTCCGAAAGATAATAAAATATGTATCTACCGTAACCGCCAATAAGAGTTCCAGTATTTTCATTCTGAAAAAAAAATTATTTAGTGTATTGTAACGATATTGTACTTTGATGAACATAATAATGGACATAAATATCATAAAACATCAGAGTGGAGACTGTTATATATTCTGCAATAACTAGTTTGAAAGCTATACTATTCCATAATTATAATAAATTCTCTTCTGTTTCAATAGTTTATGCAACTAATATGAAAGAAATATCAAAATATGAAATCCTATTGGAAAACAATTCAATATGACATATTTTGTCGAACCATATGTTGTGATTTAAACTTTGTTGTATTGTTAATAGGCTTCAGCTTGGCTACATTAAATTTGGTTGTTTTATGAACAAATAGTATACCAGGAACTAAAAAAATCAATAAATGAAAAAAGAGGGACTAAAACAGAAATCATTGATTCCTGGAGAGAAAATTGTTGTACAACCTTCATTAGTCAACTCTGACAATATTATTCTACCTTAATATAAATTCAGTACTTTTTAATATTTTTGTTAAGGCAATAAATAAAAATAGCGCTGGGTTCATTACTTCAAGCGAGAATTTCCCCATGCAAACGATGCTAAAAGAACGAGGGAATTTCTCTACCCCCTCACTCAATAAAATCCCTGTTCCAAAATCCAAAAAAAAATCGAAGATCTATTAAGTCAAGTTGAAAAATATTTAATTCACTAAAAAGTGTTATTAAAACTATCATAAAGTGCCAAACTACCATGAGATCTTGGAACAGCTGCTAGAGTCATACTATGTTGCCATGTGTCCCCAAAAATCATTTCTTAGAATTTCATCTGGATATGATACCAAGATCTTACATGACAATCTTAGTACCATCAGTGACTAAACGGGTGAGCTTTTTCACAAAGAAATGTCAGATATGAAAAAGAGTTTCAAAGAGCAATCAAGTGCAAGAATGTTTGCTGATTATTAGTGGACCTTGAAGAGGTATATTCCGTATGCCAAACATCTAAGAAAATCAACAACTATAACATTTAAGTTAATTAATATCATGTATAAGTGTAAATATAATCTTTTTCTTCAACATCAATTTAAGCGTCACTGAAAAACTATAGGAAAATCGAGAAAACTTACATATTAAAGTTCAGTATGAAAAATTCTATTACGATCAAGTATTTTACTTCGCTTGCCAGAAAATAGGTTTAATTTTGTTTGCCTGTGTTATTTCTGTAGTGCTGATGGAAAATTAATTTTATCCTTAAAAATTAAAAGTAGAAATCTAAATGGCAAAACTTTATAGTTCTTTAAAGTTAGAAATTTCAACCTTGATATACCACTCGCTTGAAAATGAGTTATATATCATGAAAAAATAAGTAAATGGCGTACAATAAATGAAATTGACTACGTAACTTAAATTGGGTATCTGATGGCGCTGTTTCATAACTATACGGTGACTACTGAGCCTTATCTGTTGAGTCGGAATTTAAATGAAAATGATACGCAAGTTAATTCTGCGGAATTGTAAGTACTTTTGGTAGTAACTGGTAAAAAGAAAACGCGCATAAAAAATTATGCACATATGGATTACATAATATTTATACCAGTCGATTGGAGCCACACGTTTAAAAAACTCTCTCAAATGATGATTGATTTAAATCTCGTTTTGTGTTTAAGAATAACATAGCATGGATTCAAAACATTTGATAACCTAAGCTTTTTCCTTATGTCTGTTTATGAACAAGCAATCATGCTTTCATAATGCTTCTAAATCAGCTTATTATAACATGGAACGAGATTGAAGTTTTGATCTTTAACCCGTTATTTTTACTGCTGTAACAGAGGAGATCTGTTACGACTTGTGAGTCTTGAAGTCATATATGATAAACTATTGATTCTAGCATTAACTTTTTTTTTTATTTAGTACGTCTATTTTATTTTTTATATAGATTTATTTTAGTTCTTTTATATTTAGTGCTTCGCTTTATGTTATTCAAAGTATTATGATGGTCGTTATACAAGTTGCACGATAGCTTATGTGTTATCGATAAAACTAGTTGGATGTACCAATCCCAAAACTTTCTTCTGTCTAATACGTCTTAATATTTCAAGATATAGTTACAAATATCAATACTTTAATATTATTAGTTTAATACCATACCAACTTTGACTTTCATCTTAAATTTCTGCTTCAGCCAATTAATCGGAATAAAAACGAGTTAAACTCGATCATGATATTTATTAAAATCAATAGTTTTCCGTTATTTTGTTGTCATCAGCTGTTCGCGAATAGCCGACTTATCATGATGCGAAGTTCCTGTCGCTTTACGAGCAGCCGGTGTACAATAGAACTACGAAAAATCTAGAAAATTATACAAAAATCGCTATTACAGTGCCCCCTCTCGGGGGAATATTTCCGCATTCAAGTAGGGCATGCTTGGGATAGCCAAAAACGTACACACAAAATTTGGTTCAATTCTATACCTAACTTCATACACTCTTAGATGGTACAATAATAAGAATGGCACAAAAATCGCTATTACAGTGCCCCTTCTATCGGAATTTTCCCAAAATTAAGAAAGGACCTGCTTGCCATAGCCAAAAACACACAAAAAAATATTGGTTCAATTCCATGCATAACTTCATACACTTTTTGGTGGTACAATGGCGGCATATGGACACACGGAAAGGCAGACATTTTGTATAAACATGTTTTTGTGGATCTTTGACCCCTCAAATATGTAAATCCGTCGAAAACCGAAAGTGGAAAAAAATTTCAATTACAGTGCTTATAACTATATTGATCTTTCTATTTAAGATAGAATAAAGTAAAAAGAAGGGAGCATTATTTGCAAATCCTTTTTTTTCCTTATAACTTCTGCAGTATTACTAAAGGATAGCAAATTCAATTAATATATTTATACTGGTAAAATAATTAAAGCATAACTTTAAAATGTATTAGAATAGCTTAAGGATTCAAAATTTAACATAGAGTTTGCCGCGAATGTGTTTTTTAGCGTCAGAGTCATATTTATTTCACTGACGACTTTCTGCCGTCTACAAAAAACTCACATTTGGACATTATATTTTGTAATGAATAATTAGCACCTATGGTGTGTGTTTCACTATTTCTCTTACATCACTTTTAAGGATTGCAGGATTTCAATTTTTACGTAATCAAATAGGGTAAAAAATTTACTTTCGAATGAAATTTGTTTGAAAACTGTAGATCAATTTAGTGACTTTTTATGATTTTTTAAATAATTTGCAAAAATGTTTTTTTTAAATATATCTCAAAAATGCACATTTGCTACAACAACGAAAAGAAGCCAGTGAAAGAGAGTAGCCAGAATTGTCAGTTATATTTCCAAAGCAAATAAAAAATAGTTGCCTTTTATTTTTAACCTTTTGTGATTAGATCTACTTTGAAGCGTTGTCAGCATGGCTATTTTAAAAAGAATTTAGACTCCCGCATTCATTACCTTCTTTTACGCTAAGAATGTGCTTTCTAATAATAAATTCTTTTTAGTAATGCAAAAATTTATTTATTTAATAAAGATGGCACCTCTAATATTACTTTAAAATTCCTATTTGGAATTTAATATTTAATAAAGTTAATATTATAAATCATTTCTGAATGTGTACAATGAAATTTGTTTTTTTGCCAAACGACTGAGCAATCTCATACAATTTAAATGGAACACAAGAACGCATAAAGATGGCATCTCTAATATTACTTTAAAATTCCTATTTGGAATTTAATATTTAATAAAGTTAATATTATAAATCATTTCTCAATGTGTACAATGAAATTTGTTTTCCTGCCAAAAGACTGAGTGATCTCATACAATTGAAATGGAATACATCGTGTTGCCACTTAGCTGGTATGCAATATATGTTTTAACGCTTTGTATCACAGCGTTATATATAAGCAACATACCCAAAAGTTACAGATGAACATGTTATGTATACAGCGGGCATTAAAAGTTGATTTTATTTATTGCTTCTATCTCCCAATAAAGCAGATAACATAAATTGTTGAAAGGATTCTAAAAAGACGGCGATACTAGATTAATTCTTCATGTCAAAGTTTTATTTATTATTTGATTAGTTTCGCAATTTCGTAAATTTGATAAAACTGAAAAGCTGGAGACGTCCAAAAATAAATTCGGTTGCTTTACAATTTTATATTATAAAATTGAAAATATTTATAAGAAATATGTAATTATATATTTGTTGCAGATGTAATAAAAAAGCATCTTTTAGTCAATATATATATATATATATATATATATATTTATTATGTTTCAAATACTTTTCTGTTATTTCTCACATGCTTAAAATGATGTACGCTAACATCTGTGTAAATATTTTTAAAATCGAAATTGTTGAGTCGCAAACAGTTAATGCCAGCAGTAACTGAAATCTTAACGTTTGTGTAATACAAAATAATTTTCATTTACTCGCGCATTCAAAAAACATGTAAATTAAAGACCTAAATTTCAGAATGAATTACAAAGCGGAAGCTGTGCTTAGGTAATCTTCCTCCTGCCCCAGCCTTTAGGATACTTTTTCTGCCAAATAGCACCTCACTTCATCTGTATTCACTGCGGCGAATTTGTCCCATTGACACAGTGTTAGCGAGGTCCGCTCGTGACCGAGTCCAGGCTCTGGCATGCTCTGCCGTAAGGCCACAGCTCTGTTCTTCGTGACAGGATACAGATTTTTTGTAGTGATGCTCCTTTTGGACAAAATCAGTTTCATGGGTTATCTATAATAGTGTTGGCAATTTTAGACAGAACGTGTATGTATGTTTGAAGGGGTTAAAGCATTGGTTTGTAACTCAACCGTTGAGGAAGATAATTTGTGTTTGTTGGGGATTATTAAAACTCGATTTGAAAAAATGATTGAAAAGAGGGTTTCTTAACTGGTGTGTCGCAACACACGAGTACGACGTGAGAGAACTTCGGGTGTTTCGAGACGAACCACGTAAGATATTAGATTGATTTTAAAATTTTAGTTGTCTGTTAAAATTTATTTATTTTCGTTTCATTCCTTAAAAAGTAAATCTTCCAATTCCCTTTTCTTTCCTAGGCTTTAAGGCTTTTTAACTTCACAAGGCTTTAAGCCTATGAAAAATATGATGAGTATATTAGAAGTTTTTTAAGTAAAAAACAAGAATGAAAAATGATGCATCAGCATAGATTACGAAATACTTTCCAAAACTAACATAATATTATTAAGAAATTTCATTTTTCATAAATAAGATATTTAAGTAACTTTTTTTTTTTTTTTTTTTTTTTTTTTTTTTCTTTTTAAGAAGGCGTGAATTTCTGTCCAATGGCTGTTTCCGTTTTTTTTTTCCTCACAAAGGAATTGAGATGTATTTTCGTCTAGAAATGGAAACTGCTAAAATTGGGTTTTCAAATACGTTGTGCGTTTTCCAAATTGTTTACTTAGAAATCATCTTTCACCTTATATTAAACGATGAAGTTTTGTTACAGTATTCTGAAGGTGATTCATAATCTATGCTTGACGCATGATTTTTGGTTCTTGTTTAAATTAGGCTGAATATTGCGGGTGCGACGTTTCTTCGATAAATTACGGCAATGAAAATGTAATGCAAATGTAATTTCATCTCTTAAAAATTGAAGGCATTTTCAATTGGTCTGCTAATGTTCCTGAAGTTTTTGAGATGCTGTACCAAGGTGCGTTGACTCCTTAGAATTTCCAAAGAGCACCGCTATTTCAGAATAGAAATCTTTGCTTAATAATTTTTATTAAAACTCATCCTGCGATTAATCGTTGAATTTGTATTATTTTTTTTCGATTAAATTAGACGTAAAATTCTATTCTAAAAATTGTGGTTGAGCTGCAATACCCTGTTCGTACTTCGTTGTAACTATAAAGGCGTAGCATATAGTAGTGCAATAATATAACCGAGTAAAATCGTAATATTTTAATTTATCTGTCCATTTGCATCCAAAGCGTGCATTTCAGAATTTATATATATATATATATATTCAGAAACTCTAAATTTATACCAGAAATTCTGAATGGTAATTTTTCTTTGTATGATGACAGGTGTTTCGTAATTACCGAAAATAAAATTCTACTTTCGAAATTTCCGGTATGGATTTGGAATTTCGGAATAAAAAGGAAATTCTTAAAATGTACGCATGTACGCACTAATGATGCTAATTGAGTAAAATAGGTTGTGCATAATTTTATTCAGCCGATGTTTTATAAATCTAATTTTACATTTCGTGACAGAAGATCAAAGTCATTTTTATATTCTTCAAAATTGTTGCTAAATTAAAAACTAAATAATATAAATAGCGATGCCACAAGGAGTTTAAGCCCTTCATAGTTGCTAACTTGTACTAATGAACGAACAGGCTTTTATTAGATGCAACCAGATGAATTCAATCACAAAAACCGATAAAAGCAAAGCTTATGCGTAAACCACTTGTCATGATTTGACTTTAAAAGATTTGCATCGATTTGCACCGCAAAACACAATAATGGTTTTACATTCTTAGCCATTTGCATTGAGAGTTTGGTAATGAATTTGGAAAACACAGAAAGGAATTATTTTTAAAATATAAAAATAACTCATTATTAGGCATGAAGAATTAGGTTGCTTTTCTATTTATTTTTCTTTTTATTGTTGCTTATGTTGCTGTATCTTTTTCTAAAATAAGGAAAAGTTGGAAAAGAATATCAAATAATCCGAAATGTTACATTTTTTCCAGTTTTGAAACTAAATAAACATTTTACAGTTATAGTTATATTTTATACCTTCTAGAGCTAACTGGAATATAGCAATTCTTATGTAAACGGAATAATTCGTTATTCGAAACTTTTTTGCTAACTGATAAGGTACTAAAATAGTAAGTGAAAGGTGTAACAATATAAAAATTGTTATGATAAATCTAATATTGTCTCCAAAGTCATTAAATTTAGAAACGTTTAACGTAGTAGGAACTTTTAAGAAAAATAAATGTTTGACATCATGATAACTCTAATCAATCATCATTTCAAAAATTAATAACACTGCATAGAGAGCAGTTAGAAGATTCATTGTTGATGTATATTACAATGAATTATGAATAATATCTCTATACTAATTTTTGTAATATATAACTATTCATTAGAAATTTAAAAAGCAACGTTAAAAACGCCAGAATAAGCAAACATTCAGCAAACTGGTTTCGGTAGCGTTTAGCGTACCGTCCTCAGTAAGCAAACATTCAGCAAACTAGTTTCGGTAGCGTTTAGCGTACCGGCCTCAGGCACTGAGGATGGTACGCTAAACGCTACCGAAATTAGTTTGCTGAATGTTTGCTTATTCTGGCGTTTTTAACGTTGCTTTTTAAATTTATATCATTCTGCGCCAAGTACATTTTAATATTTATTTATCCAGCTTAAGGGGCCGCTGCACTGAAACTCTCCGATCGCGAAATCCCATGTTAACCTATGGGAAAATTTTGAAGCGTGACTACTCATTACCTAATATAATTATTAAAATACCATCTTCTCCATCAGTAAGTAGACGTCAGATGCCGATGATGTGCGGTTTTGAAAATTATCTACATAAATTTGAGTGTAAAATCGAGTGTGAGGCAACAGCGGCCTACAGCATCAAGGGGCATGTAGTAGATTCACCCACTTACCAACGAACGGAAATTTTCTCCCGTTTTCTCAAAGTTTTTAAAATGAGATGCAATGGCAAAAGGTTGACTAAATATAGCCTTATGACAATTACATGATTATTAATACTCGATACTGCTCATAGACATTTTGATATTATGTTTGGAAGACATGCAGTTCTGTCTCTGACTGTGAAGCATTAGATAAACTTTAGCCTTATAACTTCATAGATAAAGCACTAAGATTGCCCAAAGATGCCTGATTGTTATTTTTGAGCGGATGAGCATGGTTATAAAAAAGGAAGTGAAGTTGCATTCACATACCACATTTTATCAGTGTCACCGTGCTTCATTTTTGTGGATTTTCGGCGTAACATCACCCAGTTTGCTTTCTTCTGAATCTGGACGATGAATGCGAAAAGATTGCTATTACGGGGTATTTTAATAGCTATTATAAAACTATCATTATCTGAATAGCATGTAATATCCTTAGATTATTGTACATGTATTGCTCTTTGTTAATACTCATTCTATCTTTTATTCATATATATATCTATTTATATAAAATCCAAGTCTCTGTGTGTCCCTCACTATTCCGGTAGGACCGCCTCATTGAAATGAGCAATTGTTGAAAAATATTAATGCAGGGTTACCACAGTAGCGCCAAATGTTAGCCAACTTGGCGATAGCTGGCTAATTTGGCGAAATTCCCATTTAAAACCATTAATCTTTCATAATGGAGGTCACCGAAATTTAATTTAAACTCCACTCTTTTAAGATACTTTTTCGAAATCTATGGGTGAGAATTTAAAGTATATCTTTACATCTTCCTCCCGATGCTACCAATAAAATAACCGCCAATAGACAACGGTTTACTGTGTGAGCTCCTAACTGCGCGATTTTAATGTGCTTTAGGTACTTTTCCAGTATAGGTGCCTTGGCGAAAAAGGAAATTTGGTAACATATTTTCCGGGAACTTATTTACTGTTTCATTTTATATACACACGCATTTTTTTCGATATTTATACAATTTATTTAACATAAAAAAGCCGTTTCTCTAATTTTATAAAGAAACAGATGTAATTTGTACATAAAAACATCAATAATATACATATAAAACAAACGAAAACGCTCATCAAATTTGTTTTCATAGCTGTTTATATGATTTGACAAGTCTCGATATTTTTCCGTTATACGAACACCATGCCAAAATGTATGCTAATGCGCCAATTATTTCAAAATGCTAAAAGATATTTGTAATTTTATGCCAGCAGTTTAATATGAGTTTTATTTTATTGCTTTATTTTATAGCAGTTATTTGTTCACTTATTTTAAGTATATATTTGTGATTTGATGAAATAGTTCGTAAAAGTCTGGAATTTTCAAATGTAATATTTTTTAAATGCTCACTTTAGTATCGACAATGGTTTTTCTTTTATTTTTCAAATGCTTCAATTCACGATTTTGCGCCAACTATTACGCTTGGCGACAATGGTGTCCGCATAACGGAACAGTACCCAAATCTCACTTTCTGACGCCAAAATTACACCAAGCTTTTAAAAAAAAATGCCAAAGCCCCTACACTGGAAAAGTACCAAACTGTCTATTATTTTGCGTTATCCGTGTTATAGTTTGTACTATATGCAAGGGGAGTAGAGCGAAGTGTTTGAACATTAAATATTAAAGTTTCGGCACAGATGTCATATTGGCGCGATTTTTTTCTGACGCCAATGTCATATATATAATGGGTACTTAACTGGCGCCAAAGTGTCGTAATTTTACTTGATATGGTAATCCGGATGTTGTTGTTTATGCTGTTGATGTTTTTGCCAAATTGGCGCCGGAAAAAAATCGCGCCAATATATGATAACGTATATGACAGCTGTGCCAAAGTTTCTATAAAGCAGTATAAGACTAAAAAATTAAGAATAAAATAAATGCAAAATAAGATTAAAGAAGAAAGAAAAATCATGCGTTAAGCATAGAATATGAAACACTTTCCAACACATCCTGAATGCTTTAACAAAACTTCGTTATTTAGGGAAATAAGATAAATAAGATAACGTTACTTCTTAGATATCCCGTCGACCAATTTCGGCAAATTATATAAATCGCCAAATCAATAGTAAAACATTAATAAAAATACAAATAAAACGTCGAATTAATGGTTTTATTGGCCATTATTGGCATTTAATTAATTAATTAATGGCAACCATTATTGGCAATTAATCTTACAATTTGGCGACAGTAATTTGGTCGACGGGATAACTAAGAAGTACCAAGATAACTAAGTAAACATTTTAGAAAACGCATAAAAAAATTTAAAAATTGATTTCAGCAGTTACCGTCCATAGCCAATAGTACCGTTATTACATGCCACTATTTAGCTAAAATTTTATTTAAACTACTCTTAAAACTACTGAAATCACATTTCCAGATATTATCATCCATAGACAGTTATGTATCCAATTCTTTGCTTGACCATGTATATCATTTTATCTATATTCCACAAACATTTCTTAGGAAACTAAATGCAGTTCAGCGTAAAAATGCATAACTCCTTTAAAAACCACCTTTAAGCAATTTACTCTCATACTCAGTAACCCTTACGAATTCTTTTGTGTAGCCCCGCATATGAACTGTAGCATTTATACACACAGTATAGTATGCATAAATGTAGTGAAACATAAAAGCGCATATCATAATTAAAAATGCATTTCTAGCAATCATTGCTTATGTACAATACTTCGGACAAAAGTTTCTTGGCAAGAAAGAAGTTTGCCAACGTATTTTCTGGCAACCTATTTACTTCTTCATACTCACAAGCAATTTTTTCCATATGTATACAATTTGGCAATGATGTCATATACGCCGCATATTGACGCGATTTTTTTCCGACGCCAATTTGGCGAAAACATCAACAGCATAAACAACATTCGGGTTACCATTACAAGCAAAATAACGACACTTTGGCGCCAGTTAAGTACCCGGTGCGTATATGACATCGGCGTCAAAATAAAAAAAAATCGCGCCAATATGGGCGTATATGACATCGGTGCCGACAATTTAATATAAAAAAAGCTATTTACCCATTTTTATAAAGAAACAGAAGTAATTTTTGCACAGATGTCATATACGCATGGGGTTTGGCGTGATTTTTCTATGACGCCAATTTGGCAGAAATCTCGCTTTCGAATACCAGTTACTTATATATTTCAATTATTTGCTATCATTTTGAAAAGGAAATAACTATAAATAAATAAAAGTTTGAATAATAACTATAGAACAAAGCAGTTTATATAATTAAAAAACAGAAAATAAAAGTAAATAAACAATGTATTAATAAATAAAAAACAATAGCCGGGTTACCATAGCAGGCAAAATAACACCATTTTGGCGCCAGTTAGGTATCCCGGTTCATATCTGAAATCTGTGCCGTAATTTGTATATAAAAATATATATATATATTTAGAAACGATTTTTTTATGCATATAAGTGCATATATAAACAAAGATAAAAGTTCATTAGATTTGTTTTCATAGCTGTTTATATATTTTCGCAACATATCTCACTTTCTGATGCCCGAATCGCGCCAAGCTTTTTTTAAAAATGCGCTATAATGGGAAAGTACTTAAATAAATAATTAACAGAAATAACAAAGGTACAGATGTCATATTCGCCCCATATTGGCGGGATTTTTTTCTGTCACCAATATCATATAGGCAACGGGTACTTAACTTGCGCCAAAGGGCTTGATGTGGTAACCCGGATTATGTTGTTTATGCTGTTGATGTTTTCGCCAAATTGGCAACCGAAAAAAATCGCGCCAATATGGGGCGAATATGACATCTGTTCCATAACAAATTATACCAACTAAAACTTTTTATTTCTAGATCAAAGCATTGTTTTTAATTTCGATTAAAAATACATATATCCTTGGATAACTTCAATTGAAATTAGTTTCACAGCTTAATATCCCATTCCATAAACCTAAACAAATACAAGTGATTCATTCATCGTGAAACGTCAAAAATATTAAATCATTGAGGTAATCATTCACAAAGTAAGTTCTCCAACAATCAATGGGCAGTATTCTAATGACGTCATAGTAGGTAAAATGGTGGCGGTATCGTTTGTTTATGGTTTGTAATCACAAAGATTTAATTTTGCAATGTCTCTTAGTTACATTATTTTATTGTCATATTTATGAGCTCAGAACAAAAGCCTATTTTTTCATTATTTAGTTATTAAAGACGGAAAAAATCATAAATGCATGATTTGAAAATTTTAAATAATTTTCTTTCTTAATACTAAAAAATAACATCGGGAAGTAACAGCGGGTTTAAGTTAAATAAGTTTAACTGTTTAATTCTGTTGTAATATTCAAAATAACTGTATTTATTAGATTTCACTACTCAACATCAGGGTCCGGAAAACTTTGAAGTTAGAGGAATTACAATGTCATTTCAGGACCTTTCTTTTGGAGAAGCTTTTCTAAATTCCATATATACATGGAAAATCTTCAGTGTTAGAAATATTATTCCTAGGACTGACATAACACGAGAACGGCCTGCAATTTTACACAAGTTTTTGAAATCTACTTTATATCAAAAATTTTACTAAAAACTGGTTACTTTTTTTGTTATAGCGGCCCACACTATTAAGATTATGACAAGTTGCAGCCAATTTCGCCAACGTCGTAACCAAGATCGTGAAGCACACACATATAATACCATATAATACCATTTCATGAAATCGTATACGATAATTTAATAGTTTTTAACCTTACTTCAAGTGTGTTATTTATTTATTTTTAAGGCTCAACAATCTAAATTGTCCAATATATGAATTTTAAAAAATGTAAACAAAGATTGAATAGACATGACCACAAAAAGCCTCAAATTTGCATAACACTTGAAACCAAACTGTGCAGATTAGTGGTCTTCTACTGTATACAGTTTTTCATAAATGTGTTTCGTTCTTAAAATGTGTTATTTTCATCTATCACTGCGAAACAAGCATATTCTTCCACATGAGTTGTATATATCTTTATATCTAAATTTCCGTCATTTTTGACGGGCTACCTTTCTAGTATATATATATGAACCTAATAAAATATTATATTTAGCCTGAACTAGCGCACCTCCCCCCCCCCCTCACAGAACAAGAAGAATATAACTATTTGTAAAAAAATAAAACTAGGAAAAAACAGGCTCCGGCCTCATCGGCAGTGGGTTATATTTCAAAAGCAGCCGAGCATTCAAAAAAATATATATAAAATATGTATTAGTGGCAGTGGGTTTCGGCCAGAACAGTGAGTAGCAAAATCAAATGTTAAACATTCGATGGCTATTATCACATGCTCCCCCAACGGACCCTACACCACATTATTAAATAAATGTCTCACATGGAACACAGTAAAAGATGCTAAAAATATGTTCGTTGAAAATACCACACTTAACCAACTCAGCCACTTTGCCACAACCAAAAAAATAAAACATAAACAAACTAAACAAGGCAGAATCCGACATCCAATCAACCAATCCAAATTCATTCCAAGTCTGTTGCCAATCGACACAGCGCATCATCATAAAATCGTCCTTAAACAGGCTTTAGGAAATATGAGTCATTCACTGACGTCGAAAAGCAATCGATCAATAATGAAGAAAATCTGCAAAATCTGAATATTTTTTTTATAAAATTTAAAGGAATATTGTTTTTTAACATAGATTACTTTTAAAATGAAATAATTACTTTTTAAACAGATCTTTATCTGTACAAATTCTAAAAACACGAAATATTTGACTGATAATGATATTAATGAATATACGTTTGTAAATATTGGAGGACCAGTAAACAAGCTGATTAACCGGAAACCGAAAACTATTAGGTTTATTGTAGATTGAAATATATACTGTGTTACCTATTAAAATTATTTTTAAATCAAGGTAATCAGCCTCCAAACCATTTGTTTTCTTTAATGTCAGGCAATCAGGATAAATTTCTTGAGAAATTTCATTAAAATCACTATTGAAGTTTAACACGATCAAGTCGTCTATGTATCTATAAGCGAGGAATCGGACCTCAGCTTTATTAATACTGTACTGAAACTCATAAAAAAATAAAAATAAGTTAGCAGCTGTAGATGAGTAGCTAGTACCCATACCAATTCCATTGATATGTAAGTATATTTTAGATCCTGTATAAACATAATTGTTGTAAAGGCAAAACCGACATAATTTATTAAACAAGTTAGAGTTGAAATCCGTAACATCTAAAACCAATTCCACTGTCTTTAAAAGTGCCCTGCTTTAAACTATTAATAGGAATAGTAGTAATAAAAATTTCAAAATCATAAGTTTGGATAGAATGAATGCTATTGCTTTTTAATTTTTCAGCAATCTCGAAACTATTTGAAATAATCCAAAAACAATTATTGTCTTTATACTTGTATTTTAACATGTTCAAAACTTTTTTAAGTAAATCTTCGAATTTCCTATTAAAATTATTGCCTATACTGTTGACATTACTGCAAATAAATCTATATTTAGTAGGTACTTTATGAAATTTAGGGGTAAGAAATAGAAATGGAAATGACAGATTTTTACTGCGTGGGAAAGGAAATTTTCCCACGTAGGATATATATATATATATATAGTACAGTAGCCTCCCGCTTAACTGGCCTAAACGGGATCGAGGGTTAGCCGGTTAAGAGAAAAACCGGTTAAAGCGGAGAAGCAAAAAAAATTTAAATAAGTATCTGCCCCTAATATATTTAATTAAACTCGTACCATGCATTTAGTTTTTCAATTTGTGTAGTTTTAAAAAATTATATGATTTCTATATTTTGTGAAATGAATACTAGTTATAATTAACTGAATTGGAAGAAAAATTATCACTCATAACAAATAATGAAAAATATTTAACACAAATTAAAATGTTAGAAATCGTGTCACACACCTTTAAAAGAAGTTGAAATTGTTCTACATTATGTATGTTTAAGTTAATCAACCGTAAAGAAATTAGTGACCTTCTTCTTTTGAAGGCAAGATGCCCGGCATTTTGCAGCATAATCTCTCCATCTCTTTAACATCATAAGTTTAACCTACGAAGCTGTTAGCCGCTGCTTAACATAGTGTAATGCCAACTCTAATGTTTTACCCCTTCCATATGAGGAATTTGAGCAGTGTCAACTTCAACTGGATCATCATCAGGATCGTCTCCGTACTGAACAACATCAGTTACAGTCCTAATTATACCCCCGTCAATTTATGTTTTGTGCTTGACCTCTTTATCAGACTCAAACAACTCTTATACATCTTCTACGGTGATCTGTTCGCATCCCTCAAGCTTTTCAAATGTCTGTACAAAACAGTTTGCAGATAAATGAGACATTATAGAGTTCCGGTGGGGGGGGGGGGGGGAGATTGCACTTTTGAACATTAAAGACCCAAAATCTTAACGTCTCATTGTTCCTGGGGTTGTATGCTCCCCCCCCCCCGGACAACACCCTGATTTCAACACTGGTGAAGGTCTACGCGTATCCAAACCGACGTTTTCCTTTCTGAATTTTGCCTTCTTCCCCTCGGGATTGCACTTCAACTGAAAAGCGTAAGCTGAGTTCCCGAGGTCTGGGTCACTGAATTTTTCCTGATGTTGGGGAAAAAAGTCGGCCGGTTAAAACGGAATTCCGGTTAACAGGAGGCCGGTTAAGAGGGAGGCTACTGTATATATTAAATTCATCATTTATTTTGTAAAATTATTACATTGACGAAATAGACGATATGTACATTAAGAAATTTACATGATTAACTATATAAAGGGATAATAAGTCGTCAAAAAAAAAGAATTATAATGTCTAATGCGAAAAGATTACTATTACGGGGTATTTTACTAGCTATTATAGAACTATCATTATCTGAATAGCATGTAATATCCTTAGGTTATTGTACTCTTTGTTGATACTCATTCTATCTTTTATTCATATATATATATATATATATATATATATATATCATTTACTTTGTAAAATTATTATATTGACGAAATAGACGATATGTACATTACGATATTTACATGATGAACTATATACAGGGCAGTGGCGTGGCGTGAAAATTTTCGGTGGTCATCGCAATTATTTAAGTTTGTGGTGAAAAATTATTAACTCTAAAATTCAATGGTTGAATGTTCAAAAAAGAAACTTTAAATCTTACCTTCACTTATACATGAACTCCAAATGTTCTGCTAAAACTGGATCGTAGAGTTTTAAAAGCTTATTAAGAGTTTTAAAATATTGCTTGGTCATCGCCGCATCCAGCGATGACCGGACGCCACGCCACTGATACAGGGATAATAAGTCGTCGAAAAAAAAATTATAATGTCTCATACGTCCACCACGACAGCTTCCTCACATCAAATCAAAATACAGAAAATATTTCAGCTCCGCAGTCGTCTCACATCATTTTCATTAGACTGACAACTTTCTTCTCCTACTGGTGCGAAAAAAAAACATCTTACACGAACGAGCCGTCGCACGTATTTGACCCGAAATCCTGGCCAAAAATATTTTTCTATGTAAATATAGTCTGATTGCATCGAAATTCTTAGATGTTATTGAGTATCACTATGGCATGTTTGGTATTATAAATGAAGTCTACAGCATTTACCCTTCATTTACAGAGACACCCAAAAGAATTCCCTTACATTATGATCTATAGGAAAAAATCGTTTGCTCTGTATTTTAATGATATCACACCATTTTAAACGTACTGAAATTTATATATATCACTGAGGTGTACTAAGGCACTTATTGTAGAATACTGTGTGCATAGAATATATCGTTCATTTATTGGGACACGCAAAATAATTTGGCTGAAGAATAAATTAAACTATTGAAGTCTATGACCAATAATTGCTGGAAGTGCGTTTGTGGTTGTGACATGCGTTTTTAAATTGAACTATTTTTTAAATATTACTTGGTGTGGACACATTCTATAGATCATATACAGGGCTGCACAAAGTTCTCAAGTACATTTCTGTTTATTCACGGAAATGGCTGAATGGAAATTTTTAACTGTGCTAGGCGTTTCACTGAACTAATTTTTAGCATACTATGTAATATACATGCACATCCATAACTTAGTTTAACATTTTATATCTTAAAAGCTAACGAAGTGTAAGTAAGACTTCACATAATAATAAGTATACATTTTATAAATATTTTGACAACTAAGAAAAAAAGAGACATCATTTAAGAAGAGCACAAAGAAAAAAGAAGTCAAAATATTAATTTACTAAGTAGATATTTAAAATTGCGAATACATCAGATGCCCATACACTTAACGTTACCGAAGGGAGTTTAGAAGTTGAGTGACTAGCAGCCTTAAATGTTTACTGTTTATAGGAGAAAAGTAATTGTTGATATACTATTTTATTTACTAGTAATGTTTAATTAAATGTATTTAATTGTACTACCTATAAAATTTATTATTTACATTTAAATTACTTTTACAAAAAATATTACATTTAACTTACATTTAATACAGATGATTTACATTTGATAAAGTTACATTTAATAACACATTTAATAAAGTGAAGTCTCTACAGTATAGCTATGCTGGTTTTTCAGTGTATTTAATAGATTACCAGTTTCAATCTGAATCTTCATAACTCTGTTTTTCATCTTCTTCATCATACTCTTCTTGGTTTTTATCAGGACTATTATCAGACTTAGCTGGAAGATGAAGTTGTAGGGTCTCGCTACTGTATGTCTTGCTCTTTTCCCTTGATCTGTCTAGAGAGGTTTATAAAAGGATCACTGCTTAAAAGAAGCTAATTTGGAAAATCTCTATTCCAAACTTCTCTATTGCGAACTTCTCTATTGCACCTTCTTGAGTACTTTGTAAGGTACTGTCTAAAGTGTTTGTTTTTGGCCTCGGCAGCTTCTTCTGACCGTTATCCAATGGGCACACGACTGCTTTCTTAATTACAGTGCCACCATGAATCAAAACTTTGTGCATTCTTGGAATCATGGGTTACGAATTGTAAAGGTTCACATACAGCTTGCTGTTTCATCAGCAGATGTTTGGAACTTTTTTTCGTCAATGCGATGCTCACTTGTTATGACTTTCAATATTACTTACAACCTTTTAATCATAATCTTGTGCATTCTTGGAATCATGGGGTACGAATTGTAAAGGTTCACATACAGTCTTGCTGTTTCATCAGCAGATGTTTGAAACTTTTTTTCTTCAACGCGATGCCCACTTGTTATGACTTCCAATATTACTTACAACCTTTTAATCATTTCTGCGTCTACCCCATACTTCTTAAATTCCCTCCTTCCTCAACTTATTTTCTACCTATGGGCCCCCGAAACTAATTGGGCGAACTTTTTTCAGTAAATAAGTATTTACAATTTGAAGTCAACCTGATATTTCTATTAAGAGGTATCGAGTTGCGTACGTATGTACGTACCTACATACGCATGTACTGTACATGCATACTTTCAGAATCTGTAGGGGCAAAAGTTCTCAGGCAATATCCAGTAAGCTAAAAACTTGCAATACGACAGTAAATATAGTTTTTATCGCTTCAATTCGGTTGCCGCAAAAATGGAATTTAACAAATGATTTTTACAATAGTTAATGAATTTTTAATTTTTGCATTTTTGGCCAGGTTTTTGGGTCAAATAATGCACTGTGCGTCGTTCCTTACTTCATTCCAGTTCGTACTCGTTCCGCTCGCGAAACGAACATCTCCAGCTCCGAACTTCCTATCTCGCACACATGCACTGCGTGCTCGGCCACACGATCCCAAGAGACGGCGCATAGATGTAAAATTAAAGATACAAAAGCAGCGGCCCATAGATTGTGTAGGGAAAAGCTAAGTGTTTTCCCCCATGTATATATAATTTAAATGTATGACGACATTAGTTTCAAAACTCGCCTTCTCCAAAATTTACAAAAAAAAAAAAAACCGTATTTTCTCTATCAATCTATCATTCTTTTAGTAAACCTGCACTGAAAAAACACCACAATCTGCAGAAAAGCTGGTTTTGTCTTGTATTTCTGGCATTGTAAAATCTTGGTTCACAGTGAAAACCAATGGTCGCAATTACAGGTTTTTATCGATTTTCCAAAATTTTATTTTCTGGATAAGGCGAGTTTTGAAACTCACGTCCTCATATACATGTACATTATTTATATACATATCTACCCTATATATATAAAATCCTAATGAAACGAATTTATGAAACGACTTTATGAAACGATTTTATGAAACAACTTTATGAAACGACTGATTAAACAACTGATTATGTTTCATGGCAATTTCTCCTAAAATATGGAATATTATGCGATGAAATTAACCACAAAAATCCGTATTGGTCTGCAAATTTCAAAACTGGTATTAGAATTTCAAAATTTAAATTAGTTTTCGAGATATTAATTTTTTTCTAATTTAAACACTTTTCTCTAATAATGGCAACTCAAATTTTAAATCATATTTTTCTCCTTCAGAAAAGGTTATTATTTTAAAAAAATTTGGCGACCAGTTTGGTTTTCCTTAAATGTATGCTAAGAAATGTATCATATTACTTTTATTCATAGCTCAATTTACTTGACCAATCTTCCGCCAAATCGGAAGATTCTGATAGAGAAATCAAGAACTTTGTATTTTTATGTTAGCAGGACGCAGGTGATAAATCGCCGAACATTTTCCCCGTCGCATCTTTTTTTTTTTTTTTTTTTTTTGTATTTTATTAATTTTATTTAAAATATAATCCTTTCATTCATTTTATTTAAAATGCAAAACTTTCATTTAAAACTGAAACGTTTAAAATTAATGGCTTTCACTTCTTTCTTTTTTTTTAAACGAAACGAAAAAAAAAACATTAGGCACAGATGTCATATACGCACTGAGGTACATAATTGGCGCCAAAATGGCGTTAATTTGCTTGATTATATTTGCTGGATTTTCGCTATTTTGGTAGGCCAGCTAATTTTGTTTATTCATTAATAAAGGTTTCTTTTCTTTTTTTAAATTATACAAATTGTTTTGTTCTATAGTTATTAATTATTTTTTTTTTATTTATTGTTATTTCATTTTAAAAATAATAGAAAATAATTCAAAATACATATGTAACTGGTATTCGAAAACGAGGTTTTCGCCAAATGTCGTAAAAAGAAACAAAAATCAAGCCAAATCGAGAGCGTATATAACATCTGTGCTAAATATTATATAATGCAACAAACCATGACATTTAATTTCAACTTCAAAGCAATGTTTTAATTTACCACTCGAAAAAAATAAAAATACTAACTGACTAGTTAAAAAAAAAGCTATTGGCTAACATAAAAATACCAAGAATTCATTGCGATCATGGCAACTTTTATGTAGTCTTATTCGAAAAAAAAAATTTTTATTTTCTAATCAAAATGGAAACGTTTCATTTGAAAAGCGAAAGGATCAGCCCGTAATTGTTTATAGCAGTTACATGACTTGGACTATTATAATATAGATGAAATGATGGCGATGGAATAATATTTGGCGACTTATCACCTGTGCCTGGCTAACATAAAATTACCAAAATGGCGCCTCGAATATAAAAAAAGAAGTTGTCCGCCCGGCACTAGTGATGATAGTCATATGACATAGGCTATTATTATAGATATTGTTTTCAATTGTAAGAACAGTGCAAAGAACAATATTTCCTTACGATTAAAAATTTATTTACACGTGATTATTAAAAACGGAAAAAAAGCTTTAAAATTACTATTAAATGGGTACGTGTTAAAAGCAGGAAAATATTGAAAATTATGTCATGAAAATTGTATTTACACGTGAATATTAAAAGAGAAAGGAAACTTTAAAATAATAAATACATTAATCTTATACTATAATGCGAGCAAATATTGTGTGTGTGTGTGTGTATGTAAATTTTATCTTAAAAACGGCTCTAACGATTTTGACAAAATTTTGTATTTTACCATTTTCGGGCATGATAAGACCATTGGGCTAGGTCACGTGTTTGAGAAAACTCAATTAGTGGGTCATTTTGGGTCGTAATGGGTCAAGGTCAAGCTAATTATATCTAAAAAACGGCTCAATCGATTTTGACCAAATTTCACATCCAACCGTTTTTCGACACGAGAAAACTTTTGGGCTAGGTCACATGTTCGAGAAACTTCGATTAGTGGGTCATTTTTGGGTCACTATGGATCAAGCCAATTTTATCTAAAAAACGGCTCTAACGATTTTAACTAAACTCTATATTCTCAGTTTTGGATTACGAGAAAACTATTGGGCTAAGTCGCATGTTCGAGAAAATTCGATTAGTGGGTCATTTTTGGGTCACCGTGGGTCAAGCTAAGTTTATCTAGATAACTTCTTTAACGGTTTTGACGAAATTTTGCACCCTACTGTTTTCGGGCACGGAAAGACCATTGGGATGGGTCTCGTGTACGAGAAAATACTATTAGTGGGTCATTTTGGGTCATAATGGGTCAGGGTCAAGTTAATTATATCTAGAGAACGGCTCAATCGATTTTGACGAAATTTTGTATTTTACCATTTTCGGGCATGATAAGACCATTGGGCTAGGTCACGTGTTCGAGAAAATTCGATTAGTGGGTCATTTTGGGTCGTAATGGTTCAAGGTCAAGCTAATTATATCTAAAAAACGGCTCAATCGATTTTGACCAAATTTCACATCCAACCGTTTTTTGACACGAAAAAACTATTGGGCTAGGTCACATGTTCGAGAAACTTCGATTAGTGGGTCATTTTGGGTCACTATGGGTCAAGCCAGTTTTATCTAAAAACGGCTCTAACGATTTTAACTAAACTCTATATTCTACAGTTTTGGATTACGAGAAAACTATTTGGCTAAGTCACATGTTCGAGAAAATTCGATTAGTGGGTCATTTTTGGGTCACCGTGGGTCAATCTAAGTTTATCTAGATAACTTCCTTAACGATTTTGACGAAATTTTGCACCCTACTGTTTTCGGACACGAAAAGACCATTGGGATGGGTCTCGTGTTCGAGAAAATTCTATTAGTGGGTCATTTTGGGTCATAATGGGTCAGGGTCAAGTTAATTGTATCTAGAGAACGGCTCAATCGATTTTGATTAAATTTTGTATCTAACCATTTTCGGGCACGAAAAAGCCATTGGGATGGGTAACATGTTCAAGAAAATTCGATTAGTGGGTCATTTTTGGGTCACCGTGGGTCCAGCTAAGTTTATCTAGATAACGGCACTACGATTTGACGAAATTCTGTAATCTATCGTTTTCGGGCACGAAAAGACCATTGGGATGGGTCACGTGTTCGAGAAAATTCGATTAGTGGGTCATTATGGGTCAGGGTCAAGCTAATTATTTCTAAAAAAACGGCTCACGATATTTTCACAAAATTTTTTAATATACGGCCGTTTCTGGTCATGAGTGGACCATTGGGCTAAGTCACGTGTTCGAGAAAATTCAATTAGTGGGTCATTTTGGGTCACAGTGGGCCAGGGTCAAGCTAATTGAATCTAAAAACATGCTCAAAACATTTTGACCAAATTTTATATTACGTATACTGTTTCTGGGCATGAGAAGAGAACTGGGCTAAGTCACATGTTCGAGAAAATTCGATTAGTGGGTCATTTTGGGTCACAATGGGTCAGGGTGCAGCTAACTGCATCTAAAAAACGTCTTAAACGATTTAGACTAAATTTTGTATTCTACGGTTTTCGGACTCGAGAAGACCATTGGGCTAGGTCGTATGTTCAAGAAAATTCGATTAGTGGGTCGTTTTGGATCACAATGGATCAGGGTCAAGCTAATTGTATGTAAAAAGCGCTTCAAAACAATTTGACATAATTTTGTATAATACCGTTTCCGGGCATGATAAGAGCATTGTGCAGGGTCGTATGTTCAAGAAAATTCAATCAATGGGTCATTTTGGGTCCTAATGGATCAGGATCAAGCTAACTGTATCTAAAAAACTGCTCAAAACATTTTGACAAAATTTTGTACTGCACCGTTTCTGGACAAGATAAAACCATTGGGCTGGGTCGCATGTTCAAGAAACTTCTATTAGTGGGTCATTTTGGTGATAATGGGTCGGGGTCAAGCTAACGGCATCTCAAAAAGGTTCAAACAATTTTGGCAATTTTTTTTGTTATATCGTTTCACAGTACAAAAAGACCATTGAAATAGCTCACATCTGTCGATGAATTTCGGTTAGTGGTTTTTTGAATCAATGTGGATCAAGCTTATTTTACCTAGAAAACGACTAACGATTTTCACTAAATTTTGTATTCCATTGTTTTCAGGCTCGAGAAGAGCATTGTGATAGGTCGTATGTTCGAAACAACTCGATTAGTGGGTAATTTTGGGTCACTATGTTTCATGGTCAAGCTAATTGCATCTAAAACAGCAATAATCATTCAGTGGGAAAAATATATCGAGATAAACAGAAAGCTAATTTTGACCGAGCTTAGCTCGGTCATTCCTGCTAGTATGCGTTTAAACCAGTAAATTGTACTAATTACGTCACATTTAAAATGACCAAATAATAATACTGCGAAACAATTTAAATATATTTATGCGGGACATTAATTTCATATTTCGAGATGATCTTTTTAATTAATTTTCCCAATTCTAAGACATCGCGAATAATAATATTTCCTTCCTAAAAACAAAAGTATTTTCATGTGAATGCTAAAAAGAGAAAAACAACTTTAGTGAATCTTAGGTTAGATTTAAAATGATACATTTAAAATGTCTGTATTGTACTATGTTAATCGTTTTAAAACGCTGTTTAAAAATACCGGGAGGCAAAGACTCTGTTTAGTTAGTTAATTTGTTTTAGCTTCTTTTCAAATGCTTAACTGATCTTCTTTAATCAAACACGAAAACAACCATTCGATGTCTTAACAGCAACTGATTCGACCTTAAATTTTTGAAATCAATTGGAATTGAATGCAAGCCCGTTTACATGGAGCTCGCCACAAGTTTTTTTTCATTATAATTCAATCTTCTGTAATCTTTTTAAAGCCGATCAGATTAGCGTGTTTTTAGGTCCCAATTAGAATATTTTTATGACAAGAGCATTATTTGTAAGCACTTTTAAATTATTTTAAAATACTGTGCATAATTTAGTATTTACATTAATAAACATCTTTTATGCCGCCGTAAATGAAATAAACTATTACAGGGTTACAAAATTATCGTTTTATTTGGGTTTGATAACAAGTGATGTTTCAAAATTGAGAAAGCATATGTTCATTTTTGATCCAAAAATACTCAATTCGATATGAGCACATCGGTTTACTCATCTTTGAGTACTTCATTTTTTTTTTCAGTATATGGATATCAAGAAATGTGCAAACACTACCTATAATAACCCAATCGATTGCGACATATGAGATCAGTTCTTGTGTGATGTAAAAAGGCGGCGAGAAATTCCTTCAGAAGCAACTGCCGAATCTTACAGTTACATGTTAAAACGACTTTCCGTAAAACATAAGAAGTACAGATTCTCGATTAAAACAGATTCATATTTAAGGGTTTCCTTTGAATCCAGCCACAGAATAATATCACTTTTAGAAAACATCCCGTAATTATTTACTCTGTGCTTTGCCTAACTTAAAACATCTAAAAAGTAAAGTTGGATGTTTCTTTCGCCCATTATTTCTACTGATACAAGATACGCTGGTACTTCGAGCATCTTCTCTAGAGAGTCAATATATGATAATATTAGTATGATATTACAATTAATTGTAATATCATACTTTAGCTTCTGAAGCCGCCCTTTGCCATGAAGCTCTTGCCGCCTTTATAATTTGCCCTTTACGCACGAAATCGCTATGCTCATGATTCGTAAACAATTGTATTCGAACGAAGACGAGTATATACTGTATGTTTCATGGTCCTCATAGCAATTTTTTTTAAACGATACCGTTCTTTCTGAAATCGAATCTGACAGCTGGATATTCCCTAGTGAGAGTTCTGAGACATACTAGTGGCGTAGCTTTGAAAGAGAGTTTGTAGTCATTTTATTACATAGAACATAAATGTCCCCTTAAATTAGAAAAGGCTGGCTTCATTATTCGATTTGGCAGGGTTATCTGATAAAAGATATTAAAATCCAATTATTTTTTCTTCCTTTAAAGTTTCAAAAACAGTTCATAAGACTTTTTTTTATTTTTCTTATAAAGATATTTTATGACATACAATAGTTATAACTAAAAGTAGTCTTGTACTTATTTTACTTACAAGCAATGTCTTACTTCGTTTTTTATATATATATAAACTCGGTTTATGGCGTCAGATGCCGCCATCCGAAGAATCTACAAGAGTCTTTTTCCATTTCTTCCGGTCAAGGGTCCATTCCTCTTCCAGACCTCTATCCCTCATTGCCTTTGAAATATCATCCATCCAGTTCTTTCGAGCCCCATTTCCTTTTTTTTTTGTTTGTTTCACAATTGAATGTTATTTTGGGTAGTCTTTCCTCATTCATTCTTTTGACATGACCATACCAGATTAATTGCTTTTTTGAATATCATCTAATATGATTACATTTATTTTCCTCATTTCCTTGATTCTGTCATTTCTTATTTTTTCTATTCTTGATATCCTGCATGATCTCCTTAGGGCATCCATTTGATTATGTTTAAAAATCTGGTTTAAAAAAAAACTATCCTTTGTAGACGATTTGTAAAAACTTCAAAATATATACTTATTTTTACAATGTATACACATATATTACCGAAAAAATGCATAAAACAAAAGCTAAACTCAACAACTTGTTTGGTCAGTTACTTTCTTATCACAAAACATAATATGGAACAAATTCAGGAAAAATAACTAAATTTAAAAAGAAAAGTATAAATTGTATAATAGCATTAAAGTTCTACTTTTTTTTTTCAAACAATGCATTCAACATATCTGATAACTCTTATTGGACGATAGCTGTATATACATGATTCTATTTTTATATTCTATTTACACCACTACATTTTAAATACTAGTCGGATGTGGTAATCCCAAAACTTTCCTCTATCTCATACATGTTAATATTTCCTGAAAAATAAAGCATATCAGTGCCACCGTTTAGGTGATTTACAGCAGAATCTAACCAGCCACAACTTACGTCAAGTTGTAGCTGAATCTGGAGTTTCATGAAAATCCGTGCATTAGTTTTTGAAGTAGAACTACTGCTGAAATCGTAAAAACATCCACATAGCAGCGCCGCCTGTTGGTCGATTTACTCCAAAAACTAATATGGACTAATTTATATTAGGCCCTAACTGAATCTGAAGTTTGATGAAAATTCATACATTAGTCCTTGAGATACAGTTATTGCAGAGATCGTGATAAATGTAGCCCAGTAGTGCCACCTGTTGGGCGATTTATGCTAAAAACTAAAGAGCACTAATTTATACCAGGGGCTGACTAAATCTGAAGTTTGGTGAAAATTCGTGCATTAGTTCTTGAGATAGAGCTATTGCGATAATCATGAATAATGCCGCATAGCAGTGCCACCTGTTGGGCGATTTACACCAAAAAGTAATCAACTCCAGTTTACATCAGGGACTAACTTAATCTAAAGTTTTATTAAATTCCGTTGATTAGTTCTTGAGATAGAGCGCCCACAAAATTTGTGTCATACACAGACAAACAGGCTCACAGACAGACATTTTGAAAAAACATGTTTTTATGGTTCTCTAAACCCCTAAAACGTGTAAATCCGTCAAAAACCAGAATTCGGAAATTTTTATGAATCCAATACTTTCTTCTTGTAAAGCTAGAAGAAATAATTTTTTTTTTTTTTTTTTTTTTTTTTTTTTAGTAGATTTCTCTTCCAGGTGTTATCAAAGTACAAAAATATTTCTTAAAAAAAGTAATGCCAGCCGAATAATATTCCTGTAAGAGATGCTGGTCTCGACGTCATCCACGTGACATCGGGAAAAGTGACATAGGACCGATAAGGGTTTATATTCACGTTGTTTTTAGTCGCTCCGCATCATTTGATAAATCCATGCTAAATCACTAAAAATGACATTAACACTCAGAAACAAAAAATTAGTATCATTTTAGCACTAACAAGGTTGGGCATAAGATGTAGATGTTAATCGATCAAATTGAGGCTATAAAGTCTCGTAAATAATGAACGAGTCAATAAATGTGCTTTAAACTTCGTTCGTCAAGCATGCAAATTGCATGGTTGCTTTAATGCAACATCTTTCCGAACGTTTCTTTTTAAATTTTCAGCACAGGAATAACACGAATGAAAAATCATGCATCAGGGATACATTATGAAACACCTTCCAACACTAACACAATATTACTAAGATTATATATATATATATATATATATAAACGTAAAGTATAGTAATCACCAACAAAAAACAAATTATATTCATGTGAAATGCGCCAAAAAGCTGCAGTAAAACACATAAATTCAATATAAACCTAGTAAAAGATTATATTTAGCCTGAACTAGCGCACCCCCCTCACAGAATAAGAATAATATAACTTTTTGTAAAAATATAAAACTACGAAAAAACAGGCTGCGGCCTCATCGGCAGTGGGTAATGTTTCAAAAGCAGCCGAGCATTAAAAAAAAATGTATATAAAATATGTATTAGTGGCAGTGGGTTTCTACCAGAATAGTAAGTAGCAAAATCAAATGTTAAACATTCGATGGCTATTATCACATGCTCCCCACCCGGACCCTACGCCACATTATTAAATGAATGCCGCACCTGGAACACAGTAAAAGATGCTAAAATTATGTTCGTTGAAAAAAACCACACTTAACCAACTCAGCCACGTTGCCACAACCAAAAATATAAAACATAAAACAATCTAAAGAAGGCAGAATCCAACATCCAATCAACCAATCCAAATTCATTCCAAATCTTTTGCCAATCGACACAGCATATATATATATATATATATACAGATGTATACAATGAAATGAGATTTCTAAGTAAGTAATTTCAAAAGCAACTCATTAAACTCATTAAAAATCCCTTTTCTGCAATTACTGTACATATACGGTAATGTGTGCTAACTATGTCGTTCACATCTATAGAACATACACTCGCAACGTAATACAATAAAAATTACATAATTTTAAAAATATATACTAACGTAGAAACGCACTTCCAGAAATTATCGATCATAGTCAGTCCTACAACAGAATTCTTTTGTGCGTCTCTGTAAATGAACTATATATGCTACGCACTGCATAACCTAAAAGTACATGTTGTAGTACACCTTAATGCTCCTTTTTGATTTCATTATTATTCCAATACCGTAACATCAATAAAATGCACTGTAAACTATTTTTCTCCGTATAACGTAACGGAACTCTATTGTGAGTCCCTATAAACGAACTAAATATACCACACACTTCATTTTCAATACCGAACCTGCTACACTAAACGTCAATAACATACAAAAATTACATGGCAGTCCTGGTGCATTTACGAGAGTTAGAGCACGAATAGACGAACAGACAAACAAACTGTATTTATAAACACCTTTTAACTTTGTTGGAAAGCGTTAAAAATGCAAAAAAGTCGAAGAAAAACTCCCGTTCTAAAAGCCACAAGATATAGGCTTTTCCCATCAAAGCTCATTTTTTTTTTAATTTTCCATGCTACTGATATAATTAATTTTACTTGAGGCGTCATATGCCTATTTATTCTTAGACGAACTTTGAAAATCTTAATACGAACAACTATATAATTTTTTTATTACGATTTGTCCTGTACCATTTACACAAAAATACAAAATGTCACTGCTCCGTCAAAAAAAAGGGGCGGGGGGTAAATATGAGTTGAAACGTGTTTGGGAACTAGTTTGTTTGTTTGTTTATTTGTAGGAAGTAATCTCTGGAACTACCGAACCGATTTCAAACGTAATGGTATCAAACTGATGGTGTTAGTCCCTGTTCCAACACAGGCTATATCTTATGTCCATGCCACTACCCCAAAGGGGGTGCAGAAGCAAAAAAGTTCGAAAAATGTGATATTTTTCTTACTGAAGGGATTAGAAACATGCAATTTGGAATGGTAGTTACCTATAAGACATAAATGATCTCTAAGAACATTTCTTTAAAAAATCGAAATTCAAAAGGAGTATTAAACGCGCAAAAAGCGTTCTAAAAAACGTTCTAAATGGCGATTTCTACGCAATCTCGTTAAGTATCAAACCGATTTAAAAAATAATGGCGTCAAAATGATGCTTCAACATAGGCTATATTTTATATCGGTGCCACTACCCCAAAGGGAGTGAAAGTGCAAAAAACGTTCTAAATTGCGATTTTTGTGATACTGCAGGGGCTACCAAGTTGAAATTTAGCATGGTAATTACATAACCCTTTAAGCCCTAACCCACACAATTGTGGGGATGATACTAAAGTAAAAGAGAATGACTATTTCCTGTTTTTAATGATTTTGTCTTTGATAAATTTAATTAGGCTTTACAAATGTTGAAAAACAAATAATCCACACAATTGTGCGGGTCCGGGTTTTACCGTTTCCAAAATGGGTACAATTCCTAATATATAAAATTTTTATTTTTAAGTGATTTTTTTAAAACTTATGTTTTTAGCAATTTATTTTTTATTAATTACATTTTTAAAACGGATTAATTTTAAATAGGTTTGCACTATTCATGATTTCTATTTAAAATTGATAGTATTAGATATATAATATGCACATGTAACGAAGGGTATGTTTCTGCTCTGAATTAATTTTATATGAGTTATATGCATATCACGAGATAGATTTTTAAGTTTGATATATTCATTCAATTTTGTCGACACAGCAAGTAAGCCACAAGGAATAAATGATAAATTATGGAAAGTTCAGCAAATGCTCGACAGATTCCGTGGTGTCTGCTTGAATTTACCAGGAGATCAAGTTAAATTTTCCATAGATGAGCAGACGATTCCTTTTTCTTAGGACGTGCTTCAGTAAAGCAGTATATAAAAAAGAAACCACACTCTGTTGTAACAGTATTAAATTTTGTAGTTTACCTGTGGGAAAGTACAGACCTAGTCCACAAGGATCTGGGTTTAGGACCTGCTGTAGTCCTTACTCTGGTTCTGACCTAGTTTTATGTACTTCGATCGGTATTTCAACAAAATACCGCTGCTGGAAAAACTAAAAAAAGAAATTTGAAGGATCAGGCACAATCCAAATGGAGTGAAGGGCATACCATTTGTCAACGGCTCTTAAGAGGGGTGCGAGCGTTGAGCACATCTCAGAAAATGAAACTGTAGTGGTCTATCCAAAAACAAAAATTGTTTCAAACATTTTCATTGTGGCTGATGAAAATTATCTCAATAAACAACAACTTTTTTTGTTTAAACTTTTATTTTTAGATATTTGCACACATAATCCCAAACTACATAATTGTGTAGATACATCCCAAAGACGGCTGCATTAAGCCCGAACCCACACAATTGTGTGGATCCTCCCTTGACATAACCTGACATGGGGTATTAGGTAGATTTCGTAAGAAATACTACCTATAGCAGTCGTTACCATGGTGCGACTTTTGAAAAATTCCTACATAACTTTTCATTATAGGACCCCAGGAACCCAAAACCACCCCCACCTAAAAAGTTTATATATATCATCATCATCATCATCATCAACAACCGTTTTCAATCCACTGCTGGATGTAGGTCTCCCCCAGATTTTTCCAATGTTTCCTGTCTAGTGCTTTAGTCATCCAATTTACACCGGCTACTTTTCTGATTTCATCACTCCATCTTACTTGAGGTCGTCTTCTTGGCCGTTTTACATCTCTGGGATACCACTGTAGGGTGTTTGTGCTCCATCTATTGTCTTGTCTTCTTGCGATGTGCCCAGCCCATTTCCATTTTAGCCGTTTAATTCTTTCAATGATGTCAAAAACTTTCGTCTGACTTCTTATCCAGGTTATTCTTTTTCTGTCTCTTCTAGTTATACCTAGCATACATCTTTCCATACTTATCTGTGTTGTTTGTAATCTTTGTACCATCCGTTTTGTTAGCGTTCATGTTTCTGCTCCATAAGTTAGGACAGGCAAAACACATTGGTTAAATACCTTTCTTTTCAAACACAGGGGCATGCTACTCTTCAGAATAATATTGTTCTTCCCAAAAGCACTCCATCCATTTCTTATTCTTCTATTGATTTCATGCATGATACTATTATCAGATGATATTTCTTGCCCAAGGTACACATAACTTTGCACTTCTTTAATTTCAGTGTTGTTGTAGACGATTTTCTTTTTTGATGCAAATGAATTGAACATCACCTTAGTCTTTTCCAAGTTTATTTTTAATCCCACATTAATGCTAGCTTCTGCCAAATCTTTTAGCATATTTTCCAATTCTTCAGGACTGTTACTGAAAATTAAAATGTCGTCAACGAATCGGAGATGACTTAAATATTCCCCATTTATTCTAATCCCTTTGTTTTCCCAATCCAGCTTCTTGAAAATATTTTCTAAGACAGCAGTAAAAAGCTTAGGCGAAATGGTCTCCTTGTCTTACCCCTCTTCCAAGCTTGATCTTTGCTTTTCCTTTGTCCAAGCGGATGGTTGCTGTTGCTTTCTTGTAAATCTTCTTTATAATATTGATGTAAGGTTTGTCTATACCAATGTCCTCCAGAGATTCTACTACTGCTGATGTGTAGACCGAATCAAATGCTTTTTCATAATCAATAAAGGCAAGGCAAAGAGGTAAATTATATTCCTTATGTTTTTCTATGAGTTCCCTTACCGTTTGGATATGATCCATTGTGCTGAATCCACTTCGGAATCCTGCTTGTTCTCTAGGTTGAGCTGAGTCCAGAGCTGATTCAAGTCTTGTCGTTAAAACTTTGGTGAAAATTTTATAAATCACTGACAGTAAGCTGATTGGACGGTAGTTTATAATGTTTTCCTTCTCTCCTTTCTTGTAAAGTAGCACCATCACAGCATTATTCCAATCTTCTGGTACATCTGACTTCTGGAGACATTTGGAAAACAGTAAGGATAGCATTTTTGCAGGTTCTTCTCCTGCTTCTTTGATAAGGTCGATTGTAATTCCATCTTCTCCGGGGCATTTACCTTTTTTCATAAATTTAATGGCTTGTAAAACTTCGTCTGTCGTCACTGGGATTATGGCATCGGTTTCTGTTAAGTTTTCTCGTGGATCACATAAGTTGATTTCCCTCTGATCTTCATATTTATATAAATCGTTATAGAATTTTTCGACAATGTGTACTATTTCTTTATTGATTTTGGTGATTGTTCCATCTGCCCTCTTTAGTTCAAAAATACCTTTTCTTCCAACACAAAGTTTTCGCCTAGCTGATTTTAAACTTTTGTTATCTTCTAGAATTTTCTTGACAAGATCAGAGTTAAATTTTCTGATATCTTCTGTAACACATTTTCTTATTGTTTTACATAATTCAGCATATTCAACTCTTGATTTAGGATCGTTTTCCTTCATTTTAAATTATCTGCGTTTCTTCAACAATCTTCTTGTTTCTTCTGTTATTTTCTTTGTCTGCTTTACTTGTGCATCGCCGGCTATCTTCTTTGCAATATCTTGTAGAGTACTGGTTAGTGTCTTGTTCACTACTGTAACATCTTGCTCTTCTTCTAAAGCTGATTGAAGTACTTGGAAACGGTTTTTAAGTTCCAAATGGAATTCTTCTTTATGTTTCTGGAGATTTATTATATCGATTGATTTCTTTGAGTGTTGCAAAAGCTTCATTCTTTCCACTTTAGTATTTAACAGCAGTTTGCATCTAACCAACCTGTGATCACTTCCTGTATTGAAGTTATTGAGAACGCTGCAATCCTGAATAAGATGCTTTTTGTTTGTTTAGTTGATTTCACTTGTTGAGCCATTTGCACAACGCCATGTCCATTTTCTTTGTGGCTTTTTCTTGAAAAATGAATTCATGATATACAACTGTTCACATTCTGCAAACTCAATCAATCTGTTTCCTCTTTCATTTCGCACCCCATATCCATGATTTCCTACTGATAACTCACCTTTCTCTTTTTCCCCAATTCTAGCATTCCAGTCTCCCATTATTAATTTTATGTAGCATTTTCCCTTTTGATGCATTGAAGCTACTTCTTCATAGAAATACTCAACTTCTTCATCAGTATAGCTTACTGTTGGTGCATAAACTTGGGTAATTTGCAGCTTGTATCTTCTGGACACTTGTATTACTAAACTTGCAACTCTATCTGATGCACTATCATATTCTACGATGTGATTCTTCCACCTTTTATGAATCAGAAATCCTACACCGCTTGTTCTTCCATCTTCTGTGCCTCTGTAGTATAATACATGTCCGCTGGCAAGATCTATCTTCTCTTCTCCTTTTCTTCTTACTTCACATAATCCTAAGATGTCCCAGTTGATTCTTTCTAATTCTTCTTCAAGTTCCTGAAAACGATTTTCCGAAGATAGGGATCGTCCATTATACGTAGCCAAGGTCATCAACTTATGGCAGCCTAGCCGAGCCCGGTTATTCTTAGCACCCTCTGTCTTCATGTCTTTCTGATCGCTGCCGTAACCAGGAACATTCAGACCGCCGGGAATTAAGGGCCGTGATTTATTTTGTGAATTCATGGTAAAATAAGAGAGGTAGGTGGCCAAATTCCTCCACGCTGGCCAAGCGGGTTGGAGGAAGCCCATCCGCGTTCGTTCCCATGCACTAGGCAAGGGTACTAACAGGCTGTACCGGTGGAAGGTGCGGATTGGACATTAAGTCTCCGCTCCCAGTCGATTCCTTTAAGTCCTCCTCGAAGGCAATTAAAGGGTCTTCTCCTAGTTAATAAGCAGAGGCTATTAAACAGATGATGAAGTGATGTAATATATATATATATATATATATATATATATTACATCATTTCAAAATGCTAAAACACCATAACTTCAAAAGGAAGGTGTATATCTGCAGAAATTTTTTAACATTTATAAAAACAAGAAAGACACGTAAAAAAACAAAAACAGTCTGTTCTTCATCAGTGGGAGGACAGACAGAAAACTAACTCCACCCCCCACTTTTAAAATTTGCAGGTTTCTGAACACATGTTCACCCCGCATTCAATACTGAAAACTATTGTCATTTTATTAATCTAATTCCATAAAAAATTAAAACAACTCAAATTAAAAACTAACAAACATAATATTAACCATACAAAAACAAAAAACTTTAATAAAAAGGTCTTTTAGAGGAATGCTTAAATTATCATTAAACTAAAAACAAAAGAAAAAAATAAGAAAACAAGCATGAATGCAGAATAAACATGCGCCCCCCCCAAACCCGCAAAATGAAATTTCTCAAAACATGAATACCTGTATAATGTTTCCTACCCGTCAACTATAAACAAATAAATTTTTCTTCCAAATCCATTATCAAAAGCCAGAAATTCCAGGTCTGCAACTTTCCTTCGTTTCAATTCATCAATAGACACCCGTTCTTTTAACAAGACTTTAGGATGCCCATTTCATACAGAAAGATCCAGAAGGCTGCCATCACATGTTCACGCCGCCAGCCCACATCGTTGCCATTCACTTTTTAAAACTGTCTTTAAATAATATTTCTAAAACTTAATGGGATAATTGTTATTGTAAAATAAATTAGCCAATAACTTAAAGATCTGTTTATAAAAATTTGTTTGTTTATAGTTGACGGGTAGCAAACATTATACAGGTATTCATGTTTTGAGAAATTTCATTTTGCGGGTTTGGGGGGGGGGGCGCATGTTTATTCTGCATTCATGCTTGTTTTCTTATTTTTTTCTTTTGTTTTTAGTTTAATGATAATTTAAGCATTCCTCTAAAAGACCTTTTTATTAAAGTTTTTTGTTTTTGTATGGTTAATATTATGTTTGTTAGTTTTTAATTTGAGTTGTTTTAATTTTTTATGGAATTAGATTAATAAAATGACAATAGTTTTCAGTATTGAATGTGGGGTGAACATGTGTTCAGAAACCTGCAAATTTTAAAAGTGGGGGGTGGAGTTAGTTTTCTGTCTGTCCTCCCACTGATGAAGAACAGACTGTTTTTGTTTTTTTACCTGTCTTTCTTGTTTTTATAAATGTTAAAAAATTTCTGCAGATATACACCTTCCTTTTGAAGTTATGGTGTTTTAGCATTTTGAAATGATGTAATGTGTTTTATTGCACTAGATATGTGCTGCTGTAGCGCCATTCATGCAGTAATTTATCATCAATTTTGAAATAAAATATTGCTATATGTGACTCAGATAAGCTGCATTATTGCGCTTCTGGCATATATATTTATTCAATTTCATTACGGCTTTGAAGGTTGGTGTATCTTTGTTTATTTTTGTTGTTTGTTGTTTATTGGCATATTAAGCTTAAGTGCTTACAAAAATTTTTTTGAATAAATATGTTACGATATATATCTAGATAAAAATATGAGATATTATAAATGAAAAGATAAACGGTGTAAAACTTGTATTGTTGCTCATGCGGACAGTCCACCTCAAGTAAATGATTATATTCCTTTTTGTAAATATAATAACGTAATTTATAAAATTAATTGTTTAACTTGACAGCAAAGTTATGTAGGGCAGACGGAAGGTGAATTACATGTTAGAATTAATCAGCATAGATCAGATGTATATAATGATAATAAGAAATGCCCCACATTTGAAATTTTACATTTTAGAATTCACAGTTTTAATAATATTAATATTAAAATTTTGGATCATGTTGAAGCTAAAAATAATAGATTGGAAAAAGAAAATGATTATATGTTGCAGTTCAAAACTATATATCCATTTGGATTAAATACATTGGTTAATAAAGTTAATTTATTGAAGGTTAAAAATGTATATGATTTATTTTATAATTTTAATGATAAAGTTGATATAAAAAGAGGAAAGAGGGGTTCTCGTAAATATAATAAAGGTACGAATTATATAATTCCTAATATATGGATTAAGGATATGGAATTTGTTTTTGATAAAAATTATAGTGTTAAAAATGTTAAAATGGAGGTTTTTAAATTAAAGATAAATGTGCTTAAGAAAATTAAAAAATGTTTGGATGTTTTCAAATTTAAAAATTTACAGTTTAAAGATTTATTATATGATTTAATTAATTTTAAGTTAATGAATAGAGATAAAGTTAATAAAGAAGTTATTTATTTTAATATAAAATTTCAGCAAAAATCTTTTGATAATTTGAATTTAAATGCAATATGCAAACAGATTTACGACCTTTTTCCTCTTAAAGAATGTATCATTTCAGTTGCATATAATTATCATAAACCATTAAGTAATAAGATTTTCAATTACAGACAAATAGCTTTTTCAAATGTTAATACAGTTTTAACTTGTTGTTGTAATAATATAGAATTTAAAGATTTTATAGATAATTATCATGGACATATAATTACAGGTAATCTTGATATAATCAAGAATAAAAATGTAAAATATCTAATGAATTTTGGTACAAAATTTAGAATCAATAGTAAAATTAATAGCAATAAGGTACTAAACATTTTTAAGGATAATGTCAATAATTTTATAAAGAAATATAGTTATAAATTTAGTATGCCTTTGGAGGCATTTTTTGAATGGAAGTCTCAAATTTCGGGGCATTTCAATAATTTTTTAAGAGATTATTTAAATTCTGATGAATATGAATATCAAAGTTTTAACGATGAAGATATAAAATTTATTGAAAGTTTACAAAATAATTTTGTTATAGTCCCTGTGGACAAAGCAGCTAATAATTATGCAATAATATGAAAAATGTTTTATATTGATAAAATAGAGTGTGAATTAGGTAATGAAAATTTTTATTCAAAAGTTAATATTGACAAAAATCCTGTCGTTAAAAAATGTTTTGCATATAAAAAGAAAGTTAAAGGTATGTTTTCTTATAATTTTGATGTTTCTAATCATCACTGTTTGCCATTTATTTTCTTAACACCTAAATTTCATAAAGATCCGATTAAATTTAGATTTATTTGTAGTACTTCTAAAAGCATTAATAAAAATTTTAATATTGGTTTACAGAATTTATTAAAAAAGATATATGATTTTCTAAAGTATAAATTTAAGAAGTATAGTTATTTCTGGTCAATTGATAATAGTGTTGAAATTCTGAACAAATTGCCTTTGACTACTCTGAAAATGCAGGTATTCGATTTTGAAAATCTGTTCACCAATATACCTATTGATTCACTTTATGAAGTTTTAATGAGTATTTTTGATGTTTTTTGTATAAATGATGAATTAAATATAAATAGAGATTTATTTTCAAGCTTATGTCATTTCTGTTTTTATAATAATTATGTAACTTTTAACAATAATACCTTTAATCAAATATGTGGTATAGGGATGGGAACAAACTATTCTAGTACAGCAGCAAATTTATTTTTATTTTATTATGAATTTAAATATACTATGAAATATAATAAGTCTTTAAAGGTCTTTAGGTATATTGATGATATTTTGATTTTGAATTTTGAATTTTCTAATGAATATGATATTATATATCCAAATTGTTTAAAATTGAATAGAGCAAACAGTGATGATTATAATGCAGAATTTTTGGATATTTTATTCAAAATTATTGATAATAATTTGATTTTGGATTTGTACGATAAAAGAAATAGTTTTAATTTTTTCACTAGAAGCATGCCACATTGGTTTTCAAATTTGCATAAAAAAATTTACATAAATATAATCATTAATCAATTGATACGTTTCAATAAAATTTGTGGCAGAGACAATAATTTTTATAAACAGATCTTTAAGTTATTGGCTAATTTATTTTACAATAACAATTATCCCATTAAGTTTTTGAAATATTATTTAAAGACAGTTTTAAAAAGTGAATGGCAACGATGTGGGCTGGCGGCGTGAACATGTGATGGCAGCCTTCTGGATCTTTCTGTATGAAATGGGCATCCTAAAGTCTTGTTAAACGAACGGGTGTCTATTGATGAATTGAAACGAAGGAAAGTTGCAGACCTGGAATTTCTGGCTTTTGATAATAGATTTGGAAGAAAAATTTATTTGTTTATAGCTGACGGGTAGGAAACATTATACAGGTATTCATGTTTTGAGAAATTTCATTTTGCGGGTTTGGGGGGCGCATGTTTATTCTGCATTCATGCTTGTTTTCTTATTTTTTTCTTTTGTTTTTAGTTTAATGATAATTTAAGCATTCCTCTAAAAGACCTTTTTATTAAAGTTTTTTGTTTTTGTATGGTTAATATTATGTTTGTTAGTTTTTAATTTGAGTTGTTTTAATTTTTTATGGAATTAGATTAATAAAATGACAATAGTTTTCAGTATTGAATGCGGGGCGAACATGTGTTCAGAAACCAGCAAATTTTAAAAGTGGGGGGTGGAGTTAGTTTTCTGTCTGTCCTCCCACTGATGAAGAACAGACTGTTTTTGTTTTTTTTACCTGTCTTTCTTGTTTTTATAAATGTTAAAAAATTTCTGCAGATATACACCTTCCTTTTGAAGTTATGGTGTTTTAGCATTTTGAAATGATGTAATATGTTTTATTGCATTAGATATGTGCTGCTGTAGCGCCATTCATGCAGTAATTTATCATCAATTTTGAAATAAAATATATATATATATATATATATATATATATTACATCATTTCAAAATGCCTAAACACCATAACTCCAAAAGGAAGGTGTATATCTGCAGAAATTTTTTAACTATAAAATACATAAAAGAACAAGAAAGACAGGTAAAAATGAACAAATGAAGAATTTTTGGATATTTTATTTAAAATTATTGATAATAAAATGATATTGGATTTGTACGATAAGAGAAATAGTTTTCAATTTTTTACTAGAAGCATGCCACATTGGTTTTCAAATTTACATAAAAAAATTTACATAAATATTATCATTAATCAATTAATACGTTTCAATAAAATTTGTGGCAGAGACAATAATTTTTATAAACAGATCTTTAAGTTGTTGGCTAATTTATTTTAAATAATTTTTACCCTATAAAGTTTTTGAAATATTATTTAAAGACAGTTCTAAAAAGTGCATGGCAACGATGTGGACTAGCGGCATGAACATGTGGTGGCAGCTTTCTGGAACTTTCTGTATGAAATAGGCATCCTAAAGTCTTGTTAAAAGAACGGGTGTGTATTGATGAATTGAAACGAAAGAAAGTTGCAGACCTAGAACTCTGATATTTGACAATGGCTTTGGAAGAAAAATTATATGTTTATTGTTGACGGGTGAGAAACATTATACAGGTATTACTGTTTTTCATGGTTTGAGAAATTTTATTTTGAGGGTTTGGGGGGGCACACGTTTATTCTGCATTCATGCATGTTAAGTTAATTTCTTTTGTTTTTATTTTAATGGCAATTTTTTAAGTATTTCTCTAAAAAACTTTTTATTAAAGCTTTTTTGTTTTTGTAAGCTAATTTTTATATTGTTAACATTATGTTTGTTAGTTTTAATTTGAGTTATTTTAGTTTTTTATGGAATTTGGTTAATAAAATGACAATAGTTTTTCAATATTGAATGCAGGGTGGGCGTATGTTCAGAAACCTGCAAATTTTAAAAGTGGGGGTGGAGTTAGTTTTTTGTCTGTCCTCCCACTGATGAAGAACAGACTGTTTTTGTTTTTTTACCTGTCTTTCTTGTTCTTTTATGTATTTTATAGTTAAAAAATTTCTGCAGATATACACCTTCCTTTTAGAGTTATGGTGTTTAGGCATTTTTAAATGATGTAATATGTTTTTATTGCATTTGAGATCTGCTGCTGTAGCGCCATTCATGCAGTAATTTTTCATTAATTTTGAAATAATATATATATACATATATATATATATGTATGTATGTATGTACTAAATTTTGTCCGCACGATAAAAGTTGCAATTATGCACGGATCGTCTTCAAACTCGCCAACAACTTTGCGATAGCTAATATCTCGGCGGGGACTGAAAATGGGCGAAATCGGCCCAAGAGGGTGGAAATGGGGAGGGTTCAAAATTTTGAATACTGTCTTAACATGATTCCGATAAAACCAGCTCTTTCACAACAATGGCAGGAAAATAATAAAAGTTTTTCGTTATAGGAGTTGCCAACAATTAAAAAAAAAACAAAAAAAAAACAAAATTCTCACCACAACAATTACTTTTCTAATGCAAAATTTTCACGTGTAAAATTAAATAGTTTGACAAATTGAAAACAAATTGAATATTACGTCATAAGTTTTCTAGAGCAAGATTTCAGCATGAAAACTCAAAATAAAATAAATAGTTTGACGAATTAAAAAAATATGTATATTGCGTCATATTGGAAATATAATGGACCTCAGCAGGTAAATATGTAATGATGTTATTACACGAGGACTCAAAGACGCTTGGAATCCAAGACGTCTAGCGACAACAGCCGCCTCACGGTCCGTCTTTTCCAAGCATTTCATTGGCTGTTCCGGAAAAGGCTTTTCTATTATCAGATTTCCAAGCATTTGATTGGCTGTTACTGGCGATTCGCCTCGTTTTGGGCGTCAAAGATGGTCCGACAGAAAAAAGACGCTCGCTCTCCAAGCGACTCCCCTGGAGCCATAGGAATACAATGAGACGCCTGGAATCTGAAGCGTCTTTGACCCCTCCTGTGATGGTGTTATTACACGAGGAGTCAAAGACGCTTGGAATCCCAGGCGTCTAGCGACAACAGCCGTCTCACGGGCCGTCTTTTCCAAGCATTTCATTGGCTGTTCCGGAAAAAGCTTTTCTATTATCAGATTTCCAAGCATTTGATTGGCTGTTACTGGCGACTCGCCTCGTTTTGGGCGTCAAAGATGCTCCGACAGAAAAAAGACGCTCGCTCTCCAAGCGACTCCCCTGGAGCCATAGGAATACATTGAGACGCCTGGAATCTGAAGCGTCTTTGACCCCTCCTGTGATGGTATTATTACACGAGGAGTCAAAGACGCTTGGAATCCCAGGCGTCTAGCGACAACAGCCGTCTCACGGGCCGTCTTTTCCAAGCATTTCATTGGCTGTTCCGGAAAAAGCTTTTCTATTATCAGATTTCCAAGCATTTGATTGGCTGTTACTGGAGACTCGCCTCGTTTCGGGCGTCAAAGACGATCCGACAGAGAAAAGTTGCTCGCTCTCCAAGCGACTCCCCTGCAGCCATACGATAACATGGAGACGCCTGTAATCTGAAGCGTCTTTGACCCCTCGTGTAATAACACCATAATAACACCATAACGCCATGTGAGTTTGAAGAAACGCATTAAAACATTATAAAAACCCGATTTTGGAAATATTAACATATTTTAACACTTTAAGGTTCTCTGAATTTTTTGTAGCCATTTTTTAAACCTATTCCATATACATGTGTGTGTGTATTCGTGTATATTATAATTTTCACAAAAAGTTTAGCTCCCTACAGCTCACTCTTTGTAAAGAAACTGGGTTTATCTCTAATCTTGATTTAAGTTTTGTTGGTGAAATGAGTACGTAACTTCGAAATCTACCTCCGCCTGTAGGCAGGAGCCGGCAGGGATTTTTTTTTTTAATATTTTTTTTCAATCAAATACGGTCCTATCGATAAGGGGAAACCACCCAAACTTTAAATTTCTACCAAAAAATCTCCCGGTCTTAAGGGGTTATAAGATATAATGCCCTATAAGAACTGTCGAAAATAAATTCGAAATTTAAAAGGGGTGAAGCGAAGGAAAGGAGCGAAAAGCGTTCTAAAAATGTTCTAAATTACGATTTCTATGCAATCTCAGGAAATAATAAACTGATTACAACAGTAATGGTTGCAAATTAATGGTGACAGTCTCTGGCCCTACACAGGCTATATTTTATGCCGGTGCCATTACCACCTGGAGTTGGCAAGAACAACAAATTGTAAAAAAGCCTTTAAGAACTTTCTAAATTTCGTTTTCTTTGGAATATCACGAAATACCAAATCGATTTCAAAATTAATGTTGGCAAATTAATGGTGACAGTCTCTGTTTCAACATAATCATTTTATGTGAGTGCCACTACCACCAGAGAGGTGGTAGACCGTTAGACAAGAAGCTTAGAATTTGACGAAAAAAAATGTCTAAAAAATTCAAAACTTCCAATAAATACTGAAATGAGCGTATGAAATAAGCATAAGAGATTCAAAATATTTTCTAAATTATCTTTTATTTAGAATTAGTTTTAGTTCTTCTTATCAATTTAAGTCTCATTTCTGCCTAATGCAGTGCAATAATGAAGTTTAGTCAAACTGTGGCTTAATTAGTGATTTTTGACTTATTCCTAAAAGTATAATTTCTTCTAATAAAAATTAGACTAACAAATATCACTTGGCATATTTCAACTATTACGCGAGCAAAGCCGCGGGTTTGGAAGTAAGTAATATTTTTTAAAAAGCTTCATCCAATATGTGCTAGTGTATTATGTGTGGTATTTTATGAACTGTCAGGTAAAAAGTAATGAAATGCATGGATTATTTGTTCCGATTATGCACTGAATATACTGAAATTCTTGCATTTCTGTCTAACATTGTTCCATTATTCAATTAGACCGAGAGCCGGCAGCACAGACAATCACCTCATCGAGTTCACGGATGAAATTCTAGGATTAGTTAAAATCTTGATTCACATATTAAAATGCAATCGGTCTGCCAAGTAATATATTGGTGGAAAACAACTGAAAACCCGATTTTAGCGGCTGACTCGTAGGTTTACCATTGTGTTTTCCTGCTCCTAGTCTTCCATGTTTTCATACCTTTTGGTGCAGGAAAACACAATAGTAAACCTGCGAGTCAGTCGGTAAAATCGGGTTTTTAGTTGTTTTCCACCAAGATATGACTTGACAGACCGATTGCGTTTTAATACGCGAATCAAGATTTAACTAATCGTAGAATTTCATCCGTGAACTCGGTGAGGTGATTGTCTGAGCTGCCGGCTCCCTAAATATCTTATATCAATATTTCCCAAATGCCGAATACCGATCGAAAATAAAATGCAGCACCGCGTAAAAAAATATAGAAGAGTGATGTTTCGATTTTGGGTTATTGTTTCTCGTGAAAACAAAACATCAAATAAATATTTATAAGAATAATTATTCCCAGCATGCTTACCACCACAGGTTCCTTTTTTCCGTAACTTCACAAGAGGGGAAGTAAGTATTGAGGAGTACCGTTTAAATCACTTCACGTTAACTTGCGTAATTCTTTTTACACTTTTGGAAGAGAAAATGGTTTTTTATTAAAACATTTTAGCATTGTATTTGGCTTTTCAAATTGGTTTTATTTTATCAATAGATTTAGCTATTTTACCCATAGATATTATTACGTATAAAAATCGAGGGTAAAGAACTTTAGTGGGCCACAAAGAACTGATATGACTTTGAACCGACCCCCAGAAAAACAAGTTTGAGAAACGCTGACTTATATCGCATTAATTAATTATTCAAAAGAGTTTGTATTTCTATGTTTTATAGCATACTGAATTTAAATATGTTAATAAAATTAAACTATTTCCAATGGGATGTATGAGGTTACCCAATTTGGGTCCATATACCCTTTTTGGTTAGCTCTTTATATCCATTTTGGGCACTGTTAAATACCCATTTTGGAATTATTTTTCCAAAACAGGTATATGGACCCAAATTGGGTACCTAATACCTATGAATCTTTCTACCTAATTCGGGTATTTTTCTACCTGATTTAGGTCTTATTTTTTTTCTGTGTAAGCTGGGTCCAATTTTAGGGGTCAGATTAATTGTTAAAGTAAGTCAGATATAAACGATTTTCTACAAATTAAAAAGATACTTTTTTCTTGCATCTATTAAAACTAAAGTTACAGTCATTTTCTCCCTTTTATACACGTTTTTAATTTTAGGAATAGTTCTTTTCATCCGTTTAAATTTAAACACTTAAATAATTATTGAAACTATTCTCAGCTTGCTTTTTGAATTTTTAATTAAAACTGTACAAGCATCAATTAATTTTCATGTTATCATTAGCTTCAGTTATTAAGACAAAAAATTCTAATGAAAGAAATTTAAACTAGAATCAGACAGATTTTGGATACATTGCCGTAGGAAAGACATTAACCCTCCAGCCGCGGGAAATTTCTGCGTTCCAGTGGGCTACTTTTTTAAAATTCGGATTGCTTGATTCCCACCTCTTTTTTAAAAGTGTATAATTCGGCTTATTCTTACATTATTTAATCTGTAATTAAATAAAGTATTTCAAAAAAGTGGTGGGAATCAACCAATCTTAATTTTAGAAAAGTAACCCACTGAAACAGTCGCAAGCGGCTGGAGGGTTTAAAAAGGATTTTTAAAGACACAAAAAGAAAACAGAAAAAAAAGAGAGAAAGAAATATCAAAATTAAATCATCCATTTGAAAAGTTTTGTTTGGATAAGTTTAAAATAAACTAAAATATTGTTTAATTTAGTTTGATATCTGACGAAAAGCACGGAAAATCACTTATGCATAAAATTTTCTGGAAAAAAAAAAACTCATCATCAAACATTTTAAAAATGATGATTCGTCAAATTTTTGTTCTTGCTTATTAAATGACCCTTAAATAAAAGAGAAAATACTTTGTTTGTATTTTTTAATCAATCTTTTGTAAGCATTCAATGATTATTTTGAAAATCATGCCTAATTTCATTTTTGGAATTCATGATTTTTCCTAACAACATCCAATAAAATATGTTAGTTTGACTTGGAAACCAAACCCGATTATGAAAAATTCAGCACTTTATTTTTTTCCGTATGGTAAAAAGCGCGAAGTAGTGAATTTATTTTAAAATGTATAATTTTTGTCTTTTTAGGATTTTTAAACTGATTTCTCAATGTATGATCACAATTTGATTAATATGAAACTATTAATTAATTAAAGTGCGTTTTTAAAAATATATTACAATCTTTATTTTGTATTTATGTTTTTTACAATTTAATATTTAAAATATTTCGCTGTTATAGTTTTAGAGCCAATTCACCTGTTTTGACAAGTTGGTTTTGCGATTAATTAAATGTATTGTTGTTGTAACTCGTATGCAATTTTAACCGTACCAATCCCAAAACTATCTTCTTTCTTAGACAAGTTAATATTTCAAAAAGTTGCTACACATGTTAATACTTCAATGTTATTACTTAAATATTACACCAACTTTAATTTTCATATTAAGTTTCTGCTTTATTTTACTAATCGGAGTAAAAAGAGTTAATCACAATATTTAATAAAATCAACATTTTTCGTTATTCTGTTGTACATCAGCTGCTTGAGAATCAAAGAGTTAGCTGGACCCAAATTGCCCGTCGAAGCATGAACACTCGGTGTACAATAGAACTATGAAAAGTCGGGGGAAATAGCTATTACAGCTCCCCCTTCCGGCGGATTGTTACCAAATTCAAGGAGGTACTACTGGCGGTAGCCAAAAACATACACAAAAAAAATTGGTTCAGTTCTATGCATAAATTCATACACTTTTCGATGGTATAATAATAAAAACAGCACAAAAATCGCTATTACAGCGCCCCCCTTCCAGCGGAATAGTTCCAAATTCAGTGAGGTCTGCTGGACATAGCCAAAAACATACACAAAAAATTTGTTTCAATTCTGTGCAAAATTTCATACACTTTTCAATGATACAAAGAGAAGACACGGACATATGGACGGACAGACAGACATTTTTTATAAACATGTTTTTCGGAATCTCTGACCCCTAAAACATGTAAATACGCCAAAAACCAAAAGTCGAAAAAAAGTTCGATTGCAATGCTTTCTTTTTTAGAAAAAAATAAACAAAAAATATTTGGCGATTTATCACATGTGGCTGGCTAACGGGAAAACGCCTTAAAGTTAATGTATTAATTTGTAATTAAATTCTAAAAATATTAAAATATATTGTCATCGGAAAACACCTCTGAATTTTTTTTATAATTCTTTTGTAGAAAAGTTATTTCAAAATTCCATCTTTACATACAAAAACCAAGTAGAGTTCAATAAAAGAGCGCAAAAGTGAAGATATTTTTGAAATTCAATTTCATATGCAGCTAAATATAAAGTTCTTCGTACAAAATACCTCGAGGAAATATTATAAAATTCTAATTACATGTGTGACAGGAACTGTTCGGTTGAAATGAGAACAGCTGTCAGTTATCAACGTAATGAAGATTTAGTAGAAATTCAAGTTATTTTAAATTCTTCACTAATTGATATTCTGGACTTTCGACTGATTTGGCCGTTTAAAAGTTGTCGGTATTCAATAAAATTGACTTGAGTTTTCTTGCATTTAGAAATAGTCTATAGGAAGTCAAAATAAATATTTTTGCTGTTCTGAGAGAAATCTTTAACGATTAAATTTTCAACAGCTTTTAAAAGAATTTTTCGCAAGTTTTCTATAGGCTCATTAGTAACTAAAATTATTTTAGAGTTCGAGTGCTACTAACTATAACTGAAGCTTAATTAATTGCGCAAGAATGTAATACGGTAAAAGATAACAATTTTCGTACCTCGGTATGGCCCAAGCTAAATGAATTTTTAAAAAAAATCTTTTATTCACAGTAGTTTGGGAAGTTGGATGTCATGTTTAATCCTGTGCAAGAGGTTTGAAGTATTTAATTAGTTTTTTACTACTACTATAAAAAACTAGTCGTTGGGGGTCACCGTAATACTTACCCATCATGGATATAGATAATATAAAATATGAAAATAAAACATGTGATATTTGCTAAGCATTGTACCATGTTACTTTTATTCGTAATTTAATTTATTTGGACTTCCTTAAATATAATTAATATAGCCCCTTAAGCTAATATTACTTTTTGTTGCATTAAAATATCTCAGTTTGTTGATTTTCTGTAAGCAAGTAAACGCTATTGGTTTACAATGGAAGTCTATGGGAATTTGGCGAAATATTAGAGATACCGCCAATTTGGCGTCATTTTTGGCTACTCATTTTGGCCGCCAAATTTGGCGATATACCGCCAAGTTGGCGACCAACTTGGCGGTATTTGGCGACAGAACAGGGTCCCTCCTATGGTAACACCCCTTATAGGTATGGAGATGCATTTAAATGCTTGACATTTACGATAAGCCATTATTGGCATTTAATCTTATAGTTTGGCGATAGTTTTTTGGTCGGCGGGATAATCGAGTAGTACCGAATTGCGTAAAAGAAACATCCTTATAACTCGAAAAATTATAATCCTATTAACTAACAGTTTACTGCGTCGTATTAAGCGTCTCATTTCCAATTAAAATATATCTTTGAATTGAAATTTGAATGAAATACGGGGTCATGAAAAATCGAAGAGTGTGAAAAATAGAATTACAAATATCTCGGCAACTAATTATCCTATCGAGTTCATTCATGATGCAACATTTGTGTTTTTTATTGTCTTTTATATTCACTCCTTCAAATAAACAATTTCAAAAATTTTTGTATACCTTTTATCAGAACGAATATTTCAAGAGTCAGAAAAAAATAGTTCCGGTTAATCGAGGTTACTGATATTAAATAGGCTTCTTCCCATTATTACTCCCTAAGTACACATCGAATTCCAAGTCTCTATCTCAATTTGTTCGGGAGATAGAGCGATTACAGACACACAGACATACAAACAGACGGACAATTTTTTTTTCTAAAAATATGTTTTTCGGAATCTCCAGTGTCTGAAAAGTGTAAATCCGTCAAAAAAAATTTTTCGATTTTTAAAACGATTATAAGACTTACCCTATGCTACGTATGATGGGTAAATAAAAAAGAAACATTTGTCTGTTTTTCCAGCAACTACCGAGATGATTTCAAAAATGAATCCAAAATGATGGTGACCGTCTCTGCTCCATATAAGCTACATTTTATATCGGCGCTACTTCCTCAAGAGGATTCAGGAGCAAGAAACATTCTAAAATTCAGATTTTTGCGATAATGTTGGGGCTAGAAACTTGGAATTTGACATGGTGGTTATTTTTCAGACGTAAATGCTCATTAAGAAAAGTTTCTAGGAAAAATCGAAAATTTAAACAGTGGAATGATTGGAAAACGTTCTAAAAATGTTCTTAAGATTGTTCATCAGTGAGATATCAAATTACCCTCGTTAATATTAAACCTATAGGTGTGATGGATTAGTATATTTAAAATATTTCTTCAGGAAATTAATACTTTTAATTCTTTTTCTATGTACTCGTTTTAAAGAATGTCTCTTTCTTTCTTAGCTGTCAAAGTACTTGTAAAATATATATGCTTAATTTATCATTTTGTGTGTTATAGTCTTAAAGAAACCGAGTAAGACCTTGAAATAAAATTAAGCATATATTTTAGAAATATTTTAATAACTAAGAAAAAGAGAGACATACTTCAAGAATACACAGAAAAAAGAATTAAAAATATTAATTTCGCGACGAGATATTTAAAAAATACGAATGGATCACACACTCATAGGTTAACATTAGCGGGGGAAATTTGACATCCCACTGATGCCTTAATTATGATTTATTTGGCATTGTAGGGATAGAAAGTTGAAATTTGACATGGCTCTTCTCATAAGATATAAATCTCGCACAGAAACATTTTTACAGTTTTTCCGTTACTTTTGCTATGTAAATGCTCCAACTGAACAGTTTTGAAAAATTCCAAATTTAAAAGGGTCAAAAAACTTTCTAAAATTGCGATTTCTGTGACAAAGTAGGGCAAGAACTTGAAATTTAACGTGGCGGTTACTTTTAATATGTAAATGTCGAGTAACGGTTTCTAAACATTTTAAAACATTTTTCTGCATGCGCAATTAGTCCGTAGCAATAATAAGTTTTTCTATTTTTTTCTTTTTTTTTTTCTTTTTTATCAGACGAATAGAGCAAATTTAATTGCATTTTTAGAAGGTAAATTCATTTTTCTAATTTTTCGTATAATTTAAAAATAAAATTAATTAATGAAACGAATAAAAAATTATGCCTTAAATACTTCAAAAATACTTAAAATGAATTATTATTTTCTAGCATAATAATTTTATTTCAATATTATGTAATTCTTTAATAAAATTATTAATATTAAAATATTTATAATATATTATTAATAATAATTCATGTAATTATTTAAATACTGAAGAAATAAAAAAAAATGTCGAAGTCAGTATACGAACTGAGTAAAAAATTGTCCAGACCAGGATTCGAACCAGGGTCCTTTGGTGTAAACTACCCATGCTCTGCCAGCTGATATATCCTGGACAAACCTGGTGGACCTTTCTCACCCAGAGAACCTTGTTGATTGTGACATCTGGCCTAATATCTGAATCAGCTAAACAGAATAAATCGCAGGTAGTGGATGTTGGATATAACGTCCATTACCTTTGTTAGATATAGCGTCCATTAGCTGAGTTGGTTTGTATGCAATACAATTTCGATACAAACCAATGTTTCTTGGAGTTCCAGAAGTTAAATTGCCTTGATCAAGAAAAGAGCTCTCTCGGTCAACAATTGAGTACGGAACTAATTCCCCCCCCCCCCCCCCTTAATTTAGATAAATGGGTTTTTCATGCAGAATTATACGATTTGCTTCAATTTGGTATACTGATTTATTTTAATAAGGCGCTTCCATGATCACATTTGGAGTTCATTGGTTAAGTATGAAAGGGGGATATGGGGAAACTAGTCCCCCATCTAATTTAGCTAAATGGTTTTGCTGTCGATTTCTATTTTTCGTGGGCACTTTCTTTAAAATAAGAGCATAATATACAATTAGTGTGAATAGCCTGTGAGCTCAATGCCATCAAGTTTAACTGGGCACTTTTCTTTTTTTTCCCTTGTAACTAACATTTCTTGGAGTTTCTTGCATCCTCCCCCTTTCAAGGCAGCTGCACAAAGATAAAAATAGCCAAGTTTTTAGCAAAGACTGACACCAAAAAAGTTTTTTAATCGATTCAGTGGTTCAAAAGTAATCGTGATTTCAGAGCATTTTTCGCTCATTTCACCCTTTTAAATTTTGATATTTTAAAACCGTTCTATACGAGCATATACATTCATAATAAAAATAACATTCATGTCAAATTTCATGTTTCTGGCCTTAACAATTCCAAATAAATCGTAATTTAAAATGTTTTTAGAATGTTTGCAGACCATTTCACTCTCTTAAATTTAGAACTTTTTAGAAATTATTCTTAACGAGCATTTATAACTAGAAAGTATCCACCATGCCAATTTTCAGGGGGCTTTTCCCCAACAGTATCGCATAAATCGCAACTTCAGAACGTTTTTTGTTACTGTCCCCAGAACTTATTTTTAATCGATTCAGTGGTTCAAAAGTAATCGTGATTTTAGAACAGTTTTCGTTCATTTCATCCTTTTAAATTTTGATTTTTTTATATTGTTCTATGCAAATATTTACGCATTAAAAGTAAAATTCATGTCAAATTTCATGTTACTGACCTAACAATTCCAAATAAATCGTATTTTAAAATGTTTTTAAAATGTTTTCAGCCCATTTCACTCTCTTAAATTCAGAACTTTTTAGAAATTATTATTAGAGAACATTTATATCTTAAAAGTATCCATCATTGCAAATTTCAGCCTTCTTTCCCCAGCAGTATCGCATAAATCGCAAGTTTAGAACGTTTTTTGCTACTGCACATTTTTAAATTTGAATTTTTAAGTACGGTTTGGTGCAAACATTAACTTTTTGAAAGTAACCGGCACGTCAAATTTCAAGTTTTTATCTCTAATAAATTCAAATAAATCGTAATTTAGAACATTTACCGTTCATTTCAACTTTTTAATTTGGAATTTTTAGAAATCGTTCTTAGACAGCGACAGCTTTTACATCTTAGAAGTAACTGTCATGCCAAATTTCAAGTTTCTAATCCCAAAAGTATAATAACAATCGAAATTTTATAAGGCTTTTTTTTTTTTTGATCGTGCAACCCCCAGGTGGTAGTGACACAGACACAAAATAGAGCCTATGTTAAAGCAAGGGCAGATTTTCAAATTTCGGTTTTTTTTATAAACTATTCTGTACGAGCATTTATGTCTGAAAAATAATAAGGTAAAATTTCAATTTTACAGCCCTGACAATTCCAAGTAAATCGTAATTTAAAACGTTCACCTTTTAAATTTCGAATTTTGGCCGATCTTAGCGCGCATTTTATATCTCAAAAGTAACTATCACACCGACTTTCAAGTTTGTAGCTCCTGCAGTATCACGAAAATCGCAATTTTAGAAAGTTTTTTTTTTCTTACACTCACTTGGGAATATTTTTATCGACATAATATGTTATTCTATATTGGATCATGTTACCAGCATTTTGCCACCATTATTATTGAAATCGGGTCAGTGGTTTCAGAGATTACCTCTTATAAGTAAACAAACATTTCTTCTTTACAATATTAGTAAAGAGGAATTTTACTAACCTAATACTTCCGAAAATTTTCTACAATGAATAATCTAGTATAAAGTGTTTTTCGCCAATAAAATTTTTGTTGATAATTTTCTAACATGCTTTTGTTCTGAATTAACAATTAAAACACAAAACAATTCATTTACGATTATCATTTATAATTCTAAAATGTTAATTTTAAGAAAAGTAATGGACGTAGATAGAAAGTGTCACTGGAAATTATCATTTTCATTCATGACCTATTCGAGAAATTTCTTAATAAATACCTTCACAAAGATTTAATAAAAATCCACAATTTATAGTATACCTTCATATAATATACGTCGCAAATCTTTTAACATTAATTTATCATATTTAGACTTCAAAACTACTCTAAAAGGGAAAAAAATAAACGGAACTTTTGGCAAAATTTTTCCGCTATAAAAAGCTATTTATGCTTCAATTTCAGAAAGAAATAATAATGAATGTAAATTCAATTTTCTCCTAACTTAAATTCTACTCATTTTCGGTTTCAGAGAGCAAAGTATCTTAAATTTGACTTGACGTTTTAAGTGAAAACTTTTCCGATGATTCTGAAAAAGAATTTCAATTTTCAGTAATGTTTGTGGTTTTATTAAAGGCTATATACGTGTGCTGGGAATAAAATGGATTGCTATAAAATCGGCAAGATAGAACATTACCTAATTCCCAAAGCATCTTACATAGTACTATAAACTGTCAATTTTATGATCGTATAGCCTCTGGTCATGGTTTTAAAGTCAACACAAACATGAAATATTTATAAGACAAGATGTGGTGAGTTGTTTTTTTTTTTCGTATAATCCCCAACTTATGAGGGTTTAAAATTTTACTTTCTATAGTTAAAAATATAAAATTTTGTCCAGAATCTTTGGTACCGTGGAAAATAAGATCGATTTCTTTAGACACTGTGCTCTCATAAGGAGCACAATTAAAATCTAAAACCTTATTATGTAATTACACAAGCAATACACATTTAAATATATACATAATATTCATACCTCTTAATAGTATATAAAAAAAACATTCTTCTATCTACTTTCTGCTTAGAGATATTTAATACCAGAAATCTTATTTCATTAAAATCTCGGTATCAATGAAAAGTATAGAGAAAATAAAAGAGTTGAATTTTCTATCCAGCATCCTTCTTCTCCCCCTGCCACCCACCCACCCACCCACACACACACACACACACAATAAAGAAAACTGATAGACATTGTCCAGTCAGTACGAAACTTTGTTGCTGATGTTATTCATGGGTCGAAATAGAAATCCTTACATGTGTATAACACCTCCCAGCGTAAGACTGAGTTAATGTGCTATGGACTATCTTGCTTACAAACCCTTGGAGTACGCCATTACCTAAAAGTCTCTATACACGCATCAGTTACTACTAACTAATGTCCGCTGAGTTCAACCTGATTCAGTGACTGGTGTTCACGATCTCATTTTGAACAGTAAGAAACTTTTGTTATTGTTGTTGTTATTGTTGTTGTTATTCATGAGTCAAGAAAGAAACCCTTACAAGGGTGTAACACCTCCCAGTGTAACATTGAGTTAATGTGCTTGAGTGTAGTGTCAGTCTTTATTGCAGCCCTTGTAATACACCATAACTTAATCCTTTCAGGGGCAAAGTACTTTTATTCGTAAAATGCTGAAATTATTAAATGACACCAGTATTTACAAAGAAATTTATTTGAAAATGACTAAAAGTTTTTCTTCACGTACTTAATAAAAGGAAAATTTGAATTCCAAAATTCTGGTTCCCGGTGTGGTATTCAGGGATTAAAATTAAATGGTCTCAAAATGAACAACCTCCCTTCAACGGGTTAAAAGTCTCAGTACACATAACAGTGCACATAACACTTACTAGTAGCTGATGTCCCGCTGTGCTCAATATGGTTCAGTATGCTGGTATCCACGGTCCATTCTTGTTCAATTTTTGTAAATTTTGTACTAACTTTAATTAATTTGCCAAATGCACATATAACTCAATGTACTATTTTAGAAAATTAAAATTGATCAAAAGCTTCATTAACTTCAATGTCATGTATTTTAGGTGTTATTTTTATTCATATATGTTAGACAATATTTGTTGCATTATATAATGAAGTAACTCAGAGATTTGTCAATTTGTTCTTACTTGTAGATAAGCTTTTAAAAATCAGTTTTCGTCAAGTAAGGTGAAAATAAAATAAATGAAATAAAATTTGTTTAGGCATGCAAGAAACATTTATGAATTGGATATAGTGACAATTTTCGTAGGTTTTTATTCATATTTCTTGTTTCATTCTATATTGTTGAAAACATTTTATATACTAAAATATATGAGTAGTTTCTTAGTAGACCACTAATATATAAATTAATAAGAAAGTATAATAATTTGGGGAATTATAAAAGAAAACAGTCAAAAAAAAAATAATAAAATAAAAACTATAACCAAAATAGAAAACCGAAATAGAAAAAGTAAACACTAATCCGGCTAGAATTCTATGTCAGTAATTCTAGGCAAAAAAAAAAAAATATTTAAAACTGTTAAATTGAAAGCGAGAGATTGTAAAAAGAACGCTCCCATAGATTTAACATTAGCGTTCCAGTTTCTTCGTCTAACTAATGTAGTCTCATGCGAAAACATTTTCACGCTAATGCTAAACCTATGGGAGCATTCTTTCCAGAACTCTTGCTTGAATTTTAATATTTAATTTTTTTTCATATGATACCTAAGGTCGATATGTAACTTTGTGCGTTTTTAACTTTTCGAATTTGGTTGCCTTTTTTTAATGAGAATACTTTAAATTTCAGAACAGGTTCCAAACGGTTTTCCAAAAATGAAAGTGTCCGAATATTAAAAGAAAAAAAAGTGTTTTTTTAATCGTCAGGAAATGTTTTATTGTGCAGGAAATACTTTTAAATGTAGTTTTTTTTTATTCATTATTATAAACTATAACTACCAAAATTATATTACAATTTTCATTTAATGCGATAAATAAGCAACAGTAGCCGGGTTACCTTGTAAAATAAAGTAACGCCATTTTGGTGTCAATTAGGTACCCAAGTGCGTATCTGACATCTGTGCCCCGTATTTTATCTTCCGTAATCGAAATTCCCGCCAATACTGTTGGTCATTGACCAGACCATCAACACGATAAAATACAGCGTTATCGGTTTTTAGTTACACGAAATAGGTAGGTCACGAATACGGTATAATTCATTTTAACTGACGAAAAACAAAATAATAATTTATTTTACCAAGTGTTGTTTTGGCGAATTTAAATATTTCTGCAAGTCAAATAATTCTGCAAGTATGTTAACATTTCTTGATAAATAATTGCGCTTATGCTTTTGCTATATTTAAAACCACTACCATATTATTAGAAATATTCGCTATAGTTTGATGCTATGATATAGGGGAGCTAGGGGATGTATGGGACAAGGGATGGATGGGACATTCTCAATATTTCAGGCAATAGACATTTATTTTAAATTGCTTCCTAACCCCATATACCTCTACCACAGTGTGCTTCAGAACTAAAAGTAGGACCACATTGCTGTTTTCATTTTCCTTCAAAGTTGCATTTTCTGAAATCTCTGCTTAAAAGTAAGTTTTTTTTTTACATTTGAAGATGTGAAATATCTTATACAATATAAAAAATTAAGCTATGATGTAGTTATTTATTTTAAGGTTCAATATCAATAATTAAAATAAATGAATAGTAACCATTGTGACAAAATAATTTTTGAGGTAAAATGGCTGAGAAGGGATATTAAGCATCATGGGGATGATTGGGACATTTCAAATGGGATGAATGGGACATTCTCACCCCTCCCTGCAGGTATTCTCTAAAATAGCTTTGTCTGCTTTTCCGCCTATAACTCTTAAATTGTAAATATCTTCAAATAGACCTGCGCACGAGATGCGCAGATGGTAGATATTCTGTCATATATGATGTCATACAAAAAACCCGCGTATTTGCGTTATTCACTCCATCCACAAGATGGCGCAGCTGTGTCAATTTACGGCAGATTCCAGCATTAACTTTGTACGCTTACTTATAGAGCTTTGGTATTAACTTTCAGAAATCTGAAGTACATTATAATGAAGACCCCACCAGTGGCCGAGAGGTTCTTCTCTCGAAGCTGGTAGACGGAAGGTGCTGTGTTCGAACCCAATCGCACCCGTTGGCGTAATCGTTCAGAGTTTTCTGTGATTTTCTTCGAAACTTGGATTTCCTTGCATAAATACGGGTTAGGTTCCCTTAGAAAGACCCCAACGGAGGGCACTCCCCCCCCCCCCTTAGGGCCTATATCCCTCGTGTTGACAATTGGTTGTCATAAACGCAACCAACCATTATAATGAAACGTTTAATAGACATGCTTAGCTTCATTTTAAATATGATAACATAAAAAAAAAGTGGTAGAAGTTTCCATTAAACGTGCCAGCAGTATGCGCTTGACGCTCCACATTTTGAACTGCGATTACCAGTTCATACAGGTATTATCGATTGCTTGAGCACCCTGTTTTCCCCAAACTTTTCGTGATGTTATCACATTCCATATAAAACAAGGTTTCACAAGGTTCATCGTTACATTTTCATCGCAATATTTTTATTTTTCTCAAAATTTTTACCGTCAACACAAGTTCAGTTAGAATGAAACGCCCTGTATTTGTGACCAAATAAGTGGTTTGCGACACCATATTCCATTACAATTTTTGTTCGCTTTGACACCCCCAAACAACCCCCTGAGTTTGTTGCATAAATATCTGACCACCCAGTGTATTAATTTTCATAATTTACTCTCTTTTTTTTATTCATAAATTAACTGTGATAAAGTGGTAGGAATTCTCTCTGTGAAAAATATTCCTCATTAGTTAAAATTTGGATTCATTTTTAAAACTAGCTTTAATTTGAGTGCGGGAAGTAATGTCATATTTTACCCACTTAGAATCACAGGAAGCGGCCTCAGGCTACATATTGTTAAATTCCGATACATCAGCGCCGTCCCACGTTTGTCGTATCTATCTATTTCTGTAGTTAGTTTCGTGTGCAGGCTATTGATCTGTTTTCCGCTTCCAGGTGCTCCCGGATAATACAATATCATAATTAATCACTAATGGAAGATATCTAATAGGTTCTCATTAAAGATTTACATTAAAACAGATTTATATTAATCTACATAATAGCTTAAACTAATGATTTATAAATGTGTCTTTTGGTAGTTAGTTCTTATATTTAGAAATATGTGTGACGGCAATGCAACAAATTAGTTGATTATTGTTAAAACAAAGTTTTTTTTTTTTTAATCCTTGATAAAACAGAAACTTTTCAAGTGAAGATTTCGTAATTAATTATTCAAATATAACAACTTCAACTAGACTGCTATTTTTCCAGTCGAATAAATTTAATAATTGTGTCTATATGTGGGGAGAGGAGGGGAGGATTCCAATAAAGATCATTTATTTTCGAGTAACAAACATATTGATTTTTTTTTTCTTTCGATCATATTCGATGGGTGATCAAGTATGACACTTGTAGACCGTTATTGTCTATAACGTTTCTTGAAATAATTGCTATTAAGACAAATTAAAATTTTGAAACTAACGTAAAAGATTTCTCCCTTTGTGTGTTTTAATCAAGAATTTTCTAAATCATCTGTTACTAAACATTCTTGGAGTTCCAGCTATTGTTTCAATTTCAAAATTCTGAAATTATTTTTTATGTCATTTTCAATTTTGAATTAGATGTTCTTCAAATTTATCTTAATAACGATGTCATTTGCAAATGTGACCTCAGCTGCTGTGCTTGAAAATTCTTGGAATTTATCTAAATAGCTTTTTTTTTTAATTTCTAGTACATTGATTGTAAGTATTTTTTTAGTATAATTATTTTCGACTCTAATTGCAATGCCTCTTTTTTTATTTTAATTAATTTTATTTAGTTTTTTATAGTCATTATTATATTTTTATTTCTATTTCTTTCCATTTATTTTTTATTTATTTATTTATTTATTTTACTTTTTCTATTCCTTAAATCTCCCTTTCTTTGTAGTTGGGATTATCATGAGAGCTTCTTTCTGAATGGTTCTTTTCCCTTTTTCTCTGTTTTGCTAAATGACAGTCCATAAGTTCTTCTGTTAACATTTCATTTATATTCTTTTTCCGCCTTGCTTCAGCTTCCATAGTGATAGCACATCTTTCTGATCCTGAAAAAGGGAATTCGTTCAAAACACACTCTATTTTATTTTATTTTATGGCGTATTCAAGAAGTTTCTTTCAATAATTTTGGGTTTTAAATCAGCGATAAAAGTTTAGACATTTTCACAAATAAATAAAGTTAACATATTTCATTGTCCCATTTCCCCCACTGTCTGAAGAGCCCTGATCGTCGCTAAATGATCGCATTTATAACTTTAATATAAAAATGAAATTGAGTTTCTGATTTTTAGATTTTATTTTTTTATTTATTTATTTTGGTTTAATAAAACTTGCTCTGAATTGTTTTCTATGAATGTAGTATGTATAACTGAAATACATGTTTATTATTCAACTATTTTTAAGTATGAAATAAATATATAATATGTGTATTTATTATAAGAATAGCTAATATTTATCATGTTAAAAAAATTCTGATACTTTTATTTATATTTTAGTATATTGAACCGTATAGTATATTGAATATACATATTAAAACAACATAGTATAGTGAATTTCCTATTTTTCTTTTAAATTTTAAATATTGATAAATTCGTTTTAAATTTTTTTCACAACACTAGGGGGCTCGGCCCCCTACGAGCTACGCTCGTCAAACCCCGTCCAGACACCGCAGACTCTAAATGCACGCTAATTTGATCGGCTTTAAAAAGATTTCGAAAGATTGAATTATAATTTTAAAAACAGTGGCGATCTCCCTATAAACGAATATCTATCCATTTCTCTTTGATTGGGGAATTTTAACGCCAAATCCGCTGCGGTACTACTTGATTATCCTGTCGACCAATTTCGCCAAATTATATAAATCGCCAAACCACTCGCCAAACTATACAAATTGATATAATTTTTATTTTAAATAACGAAAGAACAAATAAATTCGTACAACATTAATAAAAACACAAATAAAACGTCGAAATAAAAATAACTTGATGACGTATACACGTGTAACAACATTTCAAAATAAGCTAATATAAAAGGAATTAAGTAAAGAGAGTCTTTGTCTCCTGGTATTTTTTAACAAAGCGAAAAGAAAGTTCTTTTAAATGAGACGTTTTAAATTAATTCTCAAAATATTAAATAAATGTCTAGCGCAATTTCTAAATTTAAACTTTTTTGCAATATTATTTTGTGTTTATTTTATGTAATAACTATAATGTGACGTAAATATGACGTAATTTCTCCTAAGACTTCTAACGCATGTTAAAGAATTTATTATTTTACAATATCCTTTCTCTTTTAAAATTCACGTGTATACTTTTTATGACGTAATTTTTAATAAGTTCCTGCTTTTTATACGTAATTATTTAATTCTAATTTGAAAGTTTTTTCCCTGTTTATAATAGTCACGTGTAAATAAATTTTTTATTTGAAGCAAACATTATTGCTTGCGCTTTTTATACAGTTGGCAACAGTTTAAATTAGTACAATTTTCTGAAATCTGTAAAAAATATCTCTAGAAATGCTGAAAATTTGAATTTAAAATAGAAATAAAACTTGAAAAAATGAGTCAAAATAAAAAAATTAATGCAATCTGCACTCCGGCAAATTCTAACGCATAAAATGTTCTAAAAATGATTACACTGCCATGTATAGTTTTTGCTGCTATAAAACTTTTTTAGTGGAACGATTTTGTCCAACTTTAGCATTAAATAACTCTTAAAATAATTCTTCGATTGGAAAACTGTCTGCATCAGCGTGTTTATCAAACATTTCTGTATAAAACCACCGATTTTCATATTTTTGTATGCATTATTTTTGTTAATATTAACGAAGAAAGGCCTCCGGTCACAAAAAAATCAAAACCGGCGACGGCGGCGGCGGCGGTGACAGCGGTAGTTACTTTTTTTTTAGAATAGAGAGAAACTTTTATTATTAACTTTTTAGTAATACATCTACACGTATTTTTTCGGTGATTTAATGGAGTATACCCGTATATATATGTTATCATACTTTACTGCATGCGGTATAAAAATGTACTATTTTATGATATCGTAACAACCTACTAAAAATTAAAACAATGCAAGTTTGTTAAAAACAAGTTGATATGCATTCTTGTATTATAAAATAAAGTTGTTTTTTTTTTAACTTACCCCCATGCTATTCGATGCAATGAAAAAAAAGTGCTCTTGAAAAGATAAAATGGAACACATAATTATAGAGCATCTCAAAATAAATATTTTTAATCAATTTGAATCAAACATTTATACTACAGTATTATTCATTAATCAAAAATCCAATATCTATCATACATCCATGGACAAGAGTATATATTTCGAACGAGTTATTTAACTCTGCATGGACAACAAACGATTAACAGTAACTCTATAATATTATTAGGCAATAAAATTCAATCGGGTAATATTAATTCTTTTTAAAAAAGCGCATTACTTTCTTAAGTGAAAAAAAGTATGACATATTCGGGAAGACATCCGAAATGTACACAAACATATTCTAAATATACACTAACATTTCCGAAATATGTAGAAACGTTGCCTAATATTCTATCGAAATATGCGAAAATGTTCCAAATGTCTGTCCGAAATGTGCGGAAATGTTTGCGAATTTGTGATCGAAATATGCGGAAACATAATTGAGGCTTCGGGCCACATTGCTACCCCACTGTTTGGAATAGCGTTTCCGATTTTTTTTTTTTTTTTTTTTTTTTTTACTATTTAGAAAAATGTTTATTGTTCTCTGTCAGGGTAGGAAATCAAAAGCATATCTGAAGGTTTTTATTAGTTTAATCCGCATTTTATTCGTTTTCTGATTGGTCTATACAGTAATCTGTATATCCCTTTACTTTCAACAGAGATGGGTACCTTCTGTTGCCACTATGACAAAAAAAAATTAATAACTCGGAAACAAATTGAGATACAGCTTTCAAACAAATTGCATTTAAAAGTACATTTTTTTCTCTATCCGACGGTGTAAAAAGTAATATTGTCGGATGTTTAGAAGTTTAAGAATGAAATTTCATTTAAAATGTGTCGTCAGATTTCTTGGAAATTTGACGATGGAAAAGCCTTTTTCCGAACAGCCAATGAAATGCTTGGATAATCCGTGAGTTTCAGGTGGATAATACGCACGAGTCGCTGGCGATTTTTGTCGCTTGCAATTTTTACGTGTAATAACACTATTAATGTTTAATTCATGGCGTACGTAATATCTAATCAACTCCGTGCGATTTTTTATGTCTTAAAGTTTAGTCTTTAAAAAAATCATTTTCCAAATGGTCGTTGTAATTTGTTAAATTGCCTTTTTTTTGTGCTAAAATTAATTTTTGAACAAAACGTTTTGGGTATACTTTGGTTTTGATTTAGAAGCAGGTATGCTATGATTCCATTTTGATCAAAAATTGTTTTCTATATGCATAATTTAGAGTTTTATCATGCGCGCAGCACTTAATGATTTTAATTCACGTATTAGTGAGATGAATTTTTATTTATTTTTTTTTTACAGTGTAGCAGACATAGTCATATTCAATTCACATTCTGTATTGCTTGCTTGAAATTCTAACAAAATGTTCAACGCAAAAAAAATTGTTGAAAGTGTGTCAGTTAGAAGAAGAATAACAATAACAATAACACAGTTTTGCGTTTTTAATGCCAGAAATAAAGTATTAATTTTTGTTACTCCTGCTTTCTCGGTCAAAAACACGACATATTTTTAAGAATTAAAAAAAAAAACTATCCAAGTTCATCTTGTTTATGTTACCAAATTAGAACAAAGTTCGTTTAGAAATTAAAACAAATTTTTCCAATGAAGCGAAAATGATCTTTTTTTCATTTTTTATATAAATAGATTGATATGCTATTGCAATCTTTAATTGGAAAATTCCCTTTTTTATGTTCGTAATAATTTTTAAATAATATAGGCTAGTTTTAAATTATTAAGATATTACCTAAATGGGTGAAATTTTTTTTGAAAAAAGGCTGAATACTTTTGTTACGATTTCTTTGTTAATGTCAATTTCTCGGTCAAGAACACGGAACGTTTTTAATAATTTAAAAAACAGTAATCCAACTTCCTATTTCGTGTCAACGCTACCAAAATAACGCAAAAAGTTCATTTAGAAATGAAGCCAAATTTTCCAGTGAAGCGAAAATGACCTTGTTTTTATTTTTTATGATGATAAAAAAATTAAAAGAATAGTGTGACTTTAATTGAAAAATTCTTCTTTTCAATGATGGTAACACTATTATACCAGTTTAAAGTTAAAAAGAACTCATCCAAGCTTGAAGAAATAATAAAGCAATTTTTCTTGACAATCATTTATTTTAAGGTTTACAAAATTGAATGTTTAAAAGTCATTCAAAATTTACGTTCTCATGAAATATTTTCATCTGTTAAACATATAGATACTCTTTCCAAACCTTTTATATTAACAGGAAAAAATAATATTAAATAGGTAGTTATTACAAATTTCTATGTAAACGTTTAGTTTAAGTGTTTATATTTCTGTGTTTCTATAACTATTTTGTTTTCTAAAAAAAGTTACAAAACCTCAAGTTAAACCATTGTTTTGAAAATATCAAAGTTCGATTCCTCTAAATTTTTATGTTTATTGAAATTAGCTACTTAGACGGTTTGTAGAAAACATTATATCGCTCTCCCGCAAGAAAAGGGACACAACTCGACAAAAGTAAATTTCACATGAGATGCGAAAGAAGATTAGTCTTTTTTTACTTTTAGCATGAAATTATAACACTTAGCTCTGCATGCAGCTGACAAAAGCGCACATAAAAGCGCAAAACCTTTAAGAATCTAGACGTAAAACAGATAAGGGGGATTGAGTAAATTTATCCGCCCTATCCTCATAAATGTAACCCCTTTTGAGTTGTGACAATTTATTCAATTTCTGTCACCTCTCAAAATAGTGCATGCAAAAATGTAGATTTAGCTTAATCATGATGCTTTAACTAACTCTCGTAAATACACTCGGATTGCCCTTTATTTTTTATGTGTTATTGCCGTTTGTTATAGCACGATCGGTACTTAAAATGAAATGTGTAGCATTGTTCCTTTGTTTACAGGGGCAGTCGAAAGCTATCTGTCATGTTATGGTCAGTGGGAAAAAAATCATTTCATATTAATTTTTATGATGTTACATCAGTTTAAACATAATGAAATTGATGTGCATTTATGAAGTTCTTTAAAAAATGCATACTGTAGAATATGGGGTGGAATGCATTTATTATTCCTTTACAAATGTACACAAAAGAATTACGTTACATAATGGTCTATGGTTGAAAACTGCTTGCATTTAGTTAAAGGTTAGCCTTTTTTTTTTTTTTTTTTTTTTTTTGGAAAACAAATGATCGACTTCATCTAGCTCAGTTCGCAATTTACCATCCAAAATACAGCCTGGAAAATATTACAAAAGTTGTAAATTCAAAGGTAATACTTTAGTGTTTTGATGAACTATCGGTAGAATATTGAAAGAGGCTGCTTACCTTGTCGCATGAGTGCTTAGCTACTCTTTTATGAAGGTGATCTACCACGGAGTGAGTTTTGTAGATTTTGAGTGCGATTGTGATGTTCTGAATTCTAACGTTTGTGCGGGAAGAACTGTCTATAATGCAGTTTCTTAAAGTTTCGGATAATCTGCCTGAATCTCCGGGAATCGGATTTTTAGGATTATTGTGTACAATGATGCGATAATTAGGTATGAGTGGTTTTTTAGCTGCTATTTATACTGAGCTAGGAATTGGATTCACCAGATTAGACGCATACCCGTTGTGGGAAATGAGTTTGGAATTTTTTTTCTTTTTGTCGCTTCCTGCTATTGAAGGTACAGTTTCCCATGTGCTGAGAAGCATTGCGTTTGCATTTAGCTATATTTTGGAGTAGAATCTACAGTTGGAAGTTGGCCAGTGGTAAGGAGTTACCATCAGTTTAAAGAAAAGAATATTGGAATCCACGGGGTTTCCTTGTTAATGAAATTATAGTATTTTGAAGTGACCATTTTATAGCGTTTCTAGAGATATTTTACAGTGAGTTGAGGTGGCTGTTTCTTAAGTTGCAAATGCAGAGCGAGGCCATTCGTTTGGATTTAGAGAGAATTTCGGGAAAGCATTCCCCTTCTCAGTCTTTTATTGTTTTTTTTTTTGTTGTTGTTGTTGTTTTTTTTTTCCTTTTTGTCATCTTTAGTTAAAACTGCCCGCTTCACTGTCACCCGTCTTTATTATTGTTTTTAAATTTACTGCTGTTTTTGTTAATCTTGTGTTATGGCTATTTTTCAAGTTAAGGGACACAAAGGGTTTGTCACGATATGAAATGTGCCCTCAAAAAATGTACCACACACTAAAATTTACTTGGGGGTCCTAAAATTTAGCATTCTTCTTAAATGACCCGTTAATTCCCCAGACTTCAGTCCATTTGAAAAGCAGCGGGTTATGAATAAAATAACAAGCAAACACGATTTGTAAACAAAATTCAGCAACACTGCAGAGTGGAAATGCATTGTTGTGGATTTATAGGACAGTATGTTCTATGATTTTTTAAAAATCTGTTTCCGTTGATATACCAAGAAGATTACAAAAGTGTAAATTAATAAAAAAAAACATTATGGACTTTGTTAATTAGAGTTTCTGGAATAAAATAATGCGATCTTTGTTACAGAAAATGTTTTCCTAACTAAGTGGCATACGTTTGCCAAATATTTCGCTCTCTGCTGTAGAATAACAACAAATTATTCCAGCGGATATATCTGCTAAAGAATAATAATATGCTAAGATAAAATAGAAAATTGAGATACAAATAATTTTAACCCTTTCAGCGTTAAGTAAATTGTTTTTCTGTAATTTTGAATTTTCTAAAAATTTTGTTTAAAAAAAAGCAGTGCATTTTGAAAGTAGGGAAGCCCTTTTTTGAAAAAAAAAAAAAAAAAAGGTTAAAACTAAATCTTATTACAACTTAACGTAAGTAATTTGCAATAAATATTTTTTAATATCAGTATAAATTTGTTATTATTAATTTATTGAGTAAATGATATTTCAAATGCGTTGATTTTCAAAAAGTGCACTTTGAATGGAATTATTATTTTACGTTGAATAATATTAACAAGCACAATCAGAATTTAACAGTTCTACTACAACTGTGGAATTGGCAACATTGGCAAAACACTGTTAGGTAGCTTTCATTACAAAAAGCTACTATTGCAGCCGTTCGGAGGAAAGCGATTTCAAAAAGTTTTGGTATACAATTTTCATCGATCATGACCCTCAGACCTTGAAACCACCCTCCGTTCAAATGTTGATATATATATATACTAGCAGAACTACCCGGCTTCGCCCGTGTCATTTTTAAGGAGCCCTCCAGGTAAAATAAATTAAAACGAAATAATACGGCATTCACAATAACTGGAATTTGTACATTCCCATTCACAAATCATTAAAAAGGCAATCAGAAAACATGACGTTATTGTCTCGCAACCATAGTAAAACCCCTGACCTTTAATAACAGTATACGCGTTTTCTTTGGTGGTTGCAAGAGAAAAATATGATAAAAAAAATCCACCAAATCGCGCAGCATATAGTGAAATTCTGGTTTGTATGGTATATATACACATTTTAAAGTAAAAACACTATGTCAGTGCCCATAAATTGTGCCCCATAAATTGTAACCCATAAATTGTGCCTTTACTGACTTCTAAACACAACACAATTTCATTTTTTACAGTGTCAAATTGAAAAAAATTCTTTCAAATAAAATTTGTTTAAAAATCGTATCTCAATTTTCTGATTTTAATGGATTTTAAAGTAATATTCAAGCATGGATAGTTTTAAAGCTGCGTGCAACCCGATTACGAAAGATGAACCCATTTACTCTTATTGCAATAGTATAAAGAAAAGACATGTCTATGAGTAACGCTGGTATCATATTTTCGGTGGCTACAACATAACACAACAATAAATTTCTTTTTTACTGCAATTTAACCTCTAAACATCGCACATTCGATTGTTCCGCTCGTTTATAGAAAATAAAAGTACTTTCAGTAATATTTATCTAAATTCTTTATGGATTAACAGATTTTTTTTTATGGATTTTAAAGTAATTTCCAAGCATAATTATTTTTTAAATATGCTTGAAACCCAATTACTCAATTATTCAAAAACATTGTAAATAATTCAGAATTTGTTTGTTTTCGTGTAATATTCAATAACCAAATTGGCAGACGAAAATAAAACACCAAATGTAAAATAAAATAAAACACGAATTTAACAGATATCAAATCAAACTACTCAAAATAATCTAATAAGTATATTTCTTTAACTTTTAAAATTAAAATATATGTTTTTTTTTTGTCACGCGTAACAGAAATATACGATTTCTCACAATACGGGGAAAAATACAATACATGCATCAATTATAAGCTTTGATTAAAGTACTAGATCAAGAGGGTTTCCACTCTAAATAAAACATCACTTTTAAACGTAAACTTAAATTTTTCATTAATAGAAATTAAATCTAAAATGATTAGATGAAATAATGTCATTTTCCATAAATTTTAAATCGTGACATCAGCCAAGAATTTTTTTGAAAAGGGAACTAACTTTTATCTTTTTACTATAAATCACAGAAAAGGTAACTACTGAATCTAAATCAATACAACACTTAGCTATAACGTATAGCTATAAGATATGGCTGTAGTATACAATCGAAGCAGTAAACAAAATGTAGGAGCCATTTATTTTTACAGTGATTTTGACTACACGTTGAAAAGATTTGATAGAATGTGACGTCATACCTAGACTTTATTTTCTTTTTCCTTAATTGTTTTCATGAAATTTTACTGTCTGTATTAAAAATAGATGTTTTAATCTAAAAAAACATTCAAATTGAGGTGCTACGTTATTTTACCCCTCTTATAGTTAAAGTTTTTATTTTATATATAAAAAGGAATTGCATTTCCTGTTAAGAACGACGTCAATTTCAAAAATGCAAAAATATAGCAAGAAAATCTGAATTTTTATTGGCAAATAAATAAAATTACACGCATTATTGTTATTTTTTTCACATTTTTGTGTCATGGGTATGGCAACAGGAAAGAAACGATTTAATTAAAATTTTAAAAAGAGATATTTCTATGATGTTAAATTATGTAAGTTGGTAGAAAAAAGGGATAAATAGTGGTCTGATGATTTTTTAAAGTTGACAGTGATCTTTTCCACATTCTAAAACGTATGTACATGAAGTTTCGTGCAAATTGGTCAAGAATTGAAGATTTGTATACCGGACATACACACAGAGAACGGCTTTTACATATATATATAGATGTTGATTTGATATTTTATATGTAAATTGGAGATTTTCATTAATATTATAATTAGCTTAATTATTCATTAATCTAATTTACATTTATTTGTTATTAAATTTTAATTTACTAAGGACAATATCATATTAATTACTAATAGTATGCCACTCTTAGTTTAATGTTTTTGAATGCCCCACATTCATAATTTATGGATTTTTATGGATGTCTGAAAATAATCCACATTCTATATTTGTGCTTTTTAAGTAATGGGATTTTAAGTATTATTTAACCTTCTATATACTTCCACATGTTTTTTATTTCCTGTTCATTTTATAAATATCTTATATATAATTCATTAAAAAATAATTTTTAAATAATTTTTAATAATTAATTATATTAATTATTATTGAATTTATTTTGTTTTATAGCATATAGCTATATGCTATATATTATCAATGTTCTAGCATTATTTAAACTCTTAGTTTAGTTTAAATAAGTTAGCTAATAGAATATATTGTATGCTTTTAAATTTTATTAACAATAGTTTTAAATACATTGTGTGATTTATATTAGGTTTATAATTCTCTATATATAAGGATTTGTTTGGTTTTGCTGTTTAAACAGTTATTTACATTCAAAAGCTTGCAAATTTTTATCTTGCCATAGATGTTTAATATAATTAATAATAGATGGCAGCACTAAAATTGTCTTTTTCAGATTGCTCTAATTTTTAATTTTTCTAGCTCCATTTCAGTTATAATTTATACACCAGGGTGTATTTTTAGCTAAATTTTGACGATATTGTTAAACTGTTATCTATTAATTTAATAGTGCATTTTAAATAATGTAATTAATATCTATTTATTTTATATTAGATTAAATTTGTTTTACAAGGTATTTCAAATTTTATTTCAAAATGTATTAACTGCATCCTTTGGTATCATTTACTGTGATTTCTTAACTGTTTTATTCACCTTAATCTTTTTGATATACTGGTAGACATGTGCACATGGATTTTTGTAAAATACTGAAATATTAATCGGTATGGTGTTTATTATTTATATTTTATATCCTATAAATATTTAAATACGTTTTATTGATTCTTCCATTTCATATTATTTGTTTCTATTCTGCTTTCATTTTTAATCAATTCACTTGATTTTAGTGGTTGTTCGGGCACAGGGGAAAATTAATTTTAGCTTTAGCTTATTTTTCCCACAGAAAACAACCATTTTGCTTATATCATTGAATTCTGTGCCCTTCATAACGTAATTCAATGTATAAGCTTTTCAATTTTTGTCGGTGTCCACTTTTTTTTTTTTTTTTTTTTTTTTTTTTTTTAATACTTACAGTTTTAATTCATAATAATTGACGGTGGTAGGTTAAGTTTAATTAATGGTAATATCTATCCATATATATATATATATATATATATATATATCTGATCTTTGTCACACTGTAACTCTCGTATTTATGAGCTGATTTGGATGTAACTTGGTGTGTACGTAGTACATACTAATTTCTCGACCGAGTTCGTTGGCCAGCTTCATCAGTCATCTTGTTTCACAATGGCGGCCATTTAAAAAAAATTTTAATTTGAAATGTGGTATCAAAAAATTGAAAATTGAAAAATATTTTTTTCTTATGTGTTTGACCTTGATACAAAGATTCCGGAGCAGTTTTTGTTTCGTCTATATCTTAAAAAATGGCTGAGTTGAATGACTTGAATTTCTAGCGTGGCTGACATTTTGAAACGACCTGATCTTTGTCACGTGATAACAGGCGTATTTATGAACCGATTTGGATGTACCTTGGTGTATACACCATCTTGTTTCAAAATGGCGGCCATTTAAAAAAATTTTAATTTCATATAAGGTACCAAAAAAATGAAAAAATGAAAAATATTTTTTTCTTATGTGTTTGACCTTAATACAAAGATTACGGAACAGTTTTTGTTTCGTCTATATCTAAAAAAATGGCTGAGTTATAGCATTTTGAATTTCTATTATGGCTGACATTTTCAAAGGACCTGATTTTTGTCACGCGATAACAGGAGTATTTATGAACCGATTTGGATGTAACTTGGTGTGTACATAGTATATACCAACGTCTCGACCTAGTTCGTTGGCCAGCTTCATTCGCCATCTTGTTTCAAATGGGCTGGCATTAAAAAAAATTTTAATTTAAAATTTAAAATGAAGTATCAAAAAATTGGAAAATGAAAAAGATTTTTTTTATGTGTTTGACCTTGATACAAAAATTCCGGAGCAGTTTTTGTTTCGTCTATATCTTAAAAAATGGTTGAGTTATAGCACTTTGAATTTCTAGCATGGCTGACATTTTGAAACGATCTGATATTTGTCACGTGATAACACGCGTATTTATTAACCTATTTGGATGTAAGAAGGCGTGTGGATAGTATATAGCAATGTCTCGACCAAGTTCGCTGGCCAGCTTCATCCGCCATCTTGTTTCAAAATGGCGACCATTAAATTGAAAAACAATTATATTTAAAGTGAGGTGCAAAAAAATTAGAAATTGAAAAAAGTTTCTTTCTTAAATATTTGACCTGGATATAAGGATTCCGGAGCATTTTTTGTTTTGTCTTTATCTTAAAAAATGGCTCAGATATAGCAGTCTGAATTTCTAATGTGGGTGCCATTTTGAAAAATCTGATTTTTTGCCTGCGACAAAACTGGTATATATCAACCGATTCCGATGTGAGTGAGTATGTGCACAGGAATTACTAAGGTCTCGACCAAGTTCACTGGTTAGCCTCATCCACCATGTTGTCTTAAAAGGGCAGGCGCTTCAAGATATTGCCGAATTTGGCAACCAAATATAAGTTACTTTAAATAAAAGCAGCTTGGATAAAGCTGATTAATTTCGCAAAATTCTCATTCATAATGAGATAAAAATTAGTATTGAATCTTCAAAATCGGTTTCCACTAAATTGAGCTTCGTGTGTTTGAATAATATAAGCTGGCTTTTAAAAATTTGGAATATGAAAGCTACCTCTTCCTCCCGGCACTGGCCGGAAGACTTTTTTTATCATCATTTATAATTATGTGCATGCAACTTTTTACTGACTTATGTTTTCTAATTTTTTCCACCTTTTTCTATAAAATAAAATTTATTTTTTTTCTTTTATTGTTTCTAAAGAGAAATGAAATATTGAAATAAAATAAATAAATAAAGGAAATAAAATATTCGATTTTGTATTATTGTATTCTATTCAAAGAAAATCAACGTTTTCAACAAATCATTGCTTTTGAAAGTAAAGCAAGTCCATTGACTCATTCCAAACCCATGAATTTTCATTTAACACGGATAGCCATTATTGCACATTAAATTTACATGAAATAAGACTACAATAAATATAAAATAAATCTGAAGGGTTTAAAAACATTCGTAAAATCTTTTTAAACCCATTCAAATGAAAACCATGTTATCTAGCAATAACAAAAGTGGATGTGCCCCACTTTCAAATTCAATGGCTCAAACAAGAAAATGCAATTTTACACCTTTTTTTCACCAAAGTAGTAAAAGTAAAATTTCTTTCAAAAATTCTGGTACAAATCTTGAAGTGCACAGTGGTATAAAAACACACCACCGCCCTTCAAGGAGTTGAATGCTTTTAATACAAGGAAAATGCTTAAGCAAGAAAGAACACATTTTTTTTTTTCTAAAACCTAACGTATTAGAAAACTCTACCATTTGATTCTTCAATTATGAATTGGAATCGCAAATGAGGAAGAAACGTATCACATATGATATGAGTTAGAATTTTCGCTCCAGGGTGATTATTTGACCATCGATAAAAAAAACAAAAAATTGGGTCATACAGAATGACCATTTCCTCGCTTCCGTTAAAAGGTTCTTCCGAGCAACTTTTTGTTTCCGTTTAATATTCTACGTAACATTCACGCTATCATTATAATGGGAAATACGTTTTTTCAAGTTAAAAAAACAACTCTATTGTGTTTTTAGACAGATGGGTTATCTGCTTTACTAAGAAATATGTGTAGAATGACAACGAACCTTGTTATTGATAAAACATGTAGCATTTTGCTACCACCTAATATTTTAATTGTTGTTCTGTATTATTGTTATTAGATAATCATTATTCAGCCAGAGATAACCTCGTTATTTTTTTTTATTTTTTTTTTATTTTTTTTTTTACGAACGTGAAATCAGATTCTTGTTAAATAATTAGCCGTTGGCAGCATTGAAAGTAATTTCAATTTTCTAATGGTAAATTTGTAGATCCTTTTAAAATGCCGAGAACCTGAATTCACAACTGGTACAGTAATATAATATAAAATATAGTGCCTTACCTTTATCTGAAATAAAATAAATTAATCTCAAGTAATTATTTATGTATCAGTTTGTACTACCTAATGTTTTAATAGCTGTTCTATATTATTATTACTAGGTAATCATTATTCAGCTGGAGATAACCTCGTTATTTTTTTTTTTTTTTTTTTTTTTTTTTTTTTTTTTGCGAACGGTGAAATAAGATTCTTGTTAAATAATTAGCCGTTGGCAGCATTGAAAGTAATTTCAATTTTCTAATGGGAAATTTGTAGATCCTTTTAAAATGCCGAGAACCTCAATTTACAACTGGTACAGTAATATAATATAAAATATAGTGCCTTACCTTTATCTGAAATAAAATAAATTAATCTCAAGTAATTTTTTATGTATCAGTTTGTACTACCTAATGTTTTAATAGCTGTTCTATATTATTATTACTAGGTAATCATTATTCAGCTGGAGATAACCTCGTTATTTTATTTTTATTTTTTTTTTTTTTTTTTACGAACGGTGAAATAAGATTCTTGTTAAATAATTAGTCGTTGGCAGCATTGAAAGTAATTTCAATTTTCTAACGGGAAATTTGTAGGTCCTTTTAAAATGCTGAGAACCTCAATTCACAACTGGTACAGTAATATAATATAAAATATAGCGCCTTACCTTTATCTGAAATAAAATAAATTAATCTCAAGTAATTATTTATGTATTAGTTTGTACTACCTAATGTTTTAATAGCTGTTCTATATTATTATTACTAGGTAATCATTATTCATCTGGAGATAACCTCGTTATTATTATTATTTTTTTTTTTACGAACGGTGAAATAAGATTCTTGTTAAATAATTATCCGTTGGCAGCATTGAAAGTAATTTCAATTTTCTAATGGGAAATTTGTAGATCCTTTTTAAATGCCGAGAACCTCAATTCACAACTGGTACAGTAATATAATATAAAATATAGTGCCTTACCTTTATCTGAAATAAAATAAATTAATCTCAAGTAATTATTTATGTATCAGTTTGTACTACCTAATGTTTTAATAGCTGTTCTATATTATTATTACTATGTAATCATTATTCAGCTGGAGATAACCTCGTTATTTTTTTAATTATCAGGTGGTTGTTAAATAATTAGCCCTAGACAGCATTATATAATCAAAATAATTTCACTTTTTTATTGGGAAAATTTATAGATCTTTTTAAATTGCCGAGAATCTCAAAATCAGAACTACATCGAAAAAAAAAAGACAAATGGGTTTTAATCTAGGTAAATATAATATTACTACGAATGAAAATATCCGCTAATCATCTTCCGAGTTACCCACGATTCGAAAAGTTTTCTTTACCTTTAGAAATTTCGGAAACCAAGATTTTTTCGAGATTTAAAGAAATATTTATCGAAACAAAGTTTCTTTTGCTGCTTCTAATTTTCTTTGTGAATTGTTTCCGGATAGTTTTTAGAGTAGGGGTGCACAACCTTTTTGAGAGAAGGGCCACTTACAGAAACTTTTGGGTTGTCGAGTGCCACATCAGTAACACAGACAGAATTCTATATCGGGGAGGTTGAGGGGGGGGGGGGGATAATTCTTTATTCTTGGAGAATAATGATTTTTGTATATAATAAAATTAAACAAATAGAAATAAATATTTGTATGCAGGGCTTCATCACATCTGTATGAATAAGCATACAACACTTTATGAAGACTAATTGTTCCTTCTTGATAAATGGAAAAATATGACAAAATTCAGGACTTTTTTTCCCACGAGCGATTGAAGAATTTCGCGATATTTTTGCAACTAATTAACAAAATTTGAAACTTTTTCCAACAATTGTCTAAATTCGCGATTTTTTTTACCGCGACTGAGTGAAAAAATCCGCGATTTTTTCTCGCGATAAATTGACGACGAAACTCGCGATTTTTCCGCACCTGATTGACGAAATCTGCGATGTTTCAGCCTCCGATTAACGAAATTAATGATTCTTAACCGACTGACGAAAATTGTAATTTTTCCCGCGGAAAACTGACGAAATTTGCGATTTTTTTTTTCTCCGGATAAACTGTTGAAGTTCACGATTTTTCCGACGCTGATCAACGAAATTTACAATTTTTCTGCACTTCATCGACAAGATTGCGATTTTTTTGTACCCGATTAACAAAATTTGAAATTTTTTCCCACCGAATTGACAAATTTCGCGATTTTTTCAGCAATCGATCAACAAAATTTGCTACTTTCCCGCGCCCGATCAACGAAATTCGCCATTTTTCCGCTTTCGATCAACGAAATTCGCCATTTTTCTGCGTCAGATCAACAAATATACGAATCTTTGCAGATTCTGAAAAAATTTGTAATTTTTCCCGCGGCAAATAGACGAAATTCGCGATTTTTCGGTAAATGATCAACGAAATTTGAGATTTTCCGCACATGATCGACAAAATTCGAGATTTTTCAGAACCCGATCAATGAAATCCGTGATTTTTAACTCACTGACGAAATTTGTAATTTTTTCCCGCTTTAAATTGACGAATTTTGCGATTTTTTCTTTCGGCAAACTGACGAATCGCGATTTCTCCGAACCCGATCAACGAAATTCGCGATTTTCTGTGTCCGATTAACGAAATTCGCAATTTTTCTGTGTCTGATTAACGAAATTCGCGATTCTTAAACGACTGACGAAATTTGTAATTTTTTCTCGCGGCAAATTGATGAAATTCGCGATTTGTTTCGCGATATATTGACGAAACTCGTAATTTTTCTGCAATCGATCAACGAAATTTGAGACTTTTCCGCATATGATCGACAAATTTCGCGATTTTTCAGAACTCGATCAACGAAATTTGCAATTTTTTCCAGCGACAAATCGACGAAATTCCCGACTTTTTCCAGCGACATATTGACAAAAATTGCGATTTTTCCCAGTTATAAATTGACGAAGTTCGCGGGCCACGAGTTAACCTATCGCGGGCCACAGGTTGTGCATCCCTATTTTAGAGTATGTTAATTTGCAATATCATACAGCAAATACTTTGCCTCATCATGACCCCTCCAAAAATAAAGAAAAATATGAAAAACATAAATAGAGGAACTATAGCCAATTTGTACCTCCATTTACTTACAAACATAAAAAACTAGATAGGATAGGGCGGAAAAGAAGAACTTTAATTTCTATAAAAACATAGGATAGCAAAAATAAAAAAATTGGTGTGGAATGATTCAAATCTGACCATCCCAAAAATAAATAGTTTTTGAAAAAATAAAAAGTGTTGTTAAACACCAATAAAAGGTTAACTTTAAAATGCCATTTTAGGAATGACATTGAAAAATGCTGTTGGTTACAACAGCGCAAAATGCTGAAGGAGGGATAGAATGCAAGGAAGATGCGCGATCCTAACAGACATAAAAAATACATAATAAGAAATACTAAGCTAAGGACTATACTAAAGAATAAAATAATAAACTAGAATAATAATTTGAAGCATAACTACATTAAATACTAAATTAAAAATTTAAATATAAATAACTAACTAATAAATTAAACTAAATAATATAAAATCTACAGTATTTACAGCACATTTAACAGATGTAAAGAAGCAAGTCTACATTCCGGAACCCGATTAAACAACTGTCTGATGCCTAAGCAACAAGGCTCAAAGGTCCATCAGCAGAAATCCCAGCTTCCGCTCCAGAAGGAGCAACAAATTGTTCTGAAGGCTGAGAGTGGGCATGGTCAAGAATATCAGTTGTTTCAGAAGTGACACATGCAGTGGCATTGGGAATTTGTCCATCCGGAATAGTAGCTAAGTTAACATTAGTTATATTACTGTTTAGTGGTGGAACCGAAGTGGTTCGAGAGAACGGACTCGGGAGAATACCATCCCCAGGTGGCAACAGAGCAGCAGGGGTCTGGACGTGGGGAACAGGGGCAGAAGGAGAAACAGGATCTGCGATTGGGTTAAAAATGGTGCGATACCTGGGCGGCTGGGAGAGGACAGGGCGCTTTTCAGGAGGAGTTACATGTTCATAGTATATATCTCTAGAAGCGCGCAATATATCAGAAACTATTAACTTCCTCTTTAATTTGGTATATTTCCTCGTACATATCCGATGACAGATGCGGTCATTTTTTGTATCCCAGCTACCCAGGGCCCCCACCACGAAAACTTCAACCGAAACCTCTTTGAAAGATTTTTTAAGTTCTTTTGCTATAGGCTGATATTTTTTAAGTTTTATTTCACGGGCATCATCAAATGCGGATGGACCATTTTCAAAAGTTACCGCCACGTCCAAGACCATGGCAACATCAGTGCCCTTAACCAGGACAATATCCGGTCTTTTTGCCGATTTGGCTAATGGTTGGTTTTTCTTGAGGACTGTCCATGAACCAGAGGAAGCTTTCACTAGGCGTTCAACTATAAGATCATGACGGGAGGTGATTTTCTTCATATTAGTATGGCAATGGCAAAGTACATGGGGCAGGCCTTCAAAAGGATCTTTACAGTGCCTGCAGCCCATGTCCTTCAAAGCATTGGTAGGATTAACAGCATTGAGCGGAAGGAGGTTCAACCGAGCTTTATGGATGAACCTCCAATCCGTAAATCTGATGAAGTCTCCAGTTCGATTATAATGGGCTGAGACTTTAGATTTTTTAAAACAAGCCAAGGTCTTTCCTTGGTCAGGCTTACAGGAAAGTTTATAGGAACGGGCTGAGCGAAAGCATTTCCGGAGAGATTTAAAAACTTTTGAACGGCTGATAATAATTGTGCCACGACGAGTGATGAGAGAAATCGTACGATCCTTGTCAAAACACCACCTCACCCCCAGGCGGTCAGAGGCCTGGCGGGCAAGAGTGAATATTGAAGAATTGGGATTCATTCCTGGCATTGTTTTACCAGATAAAAACGCAGCTATTGAATCTAAGGTAACTTTTGGTGGAGGGGTATTTGCTGATCTTCTTCCAGACGACAGCCGATAGGCGACAGTAGATGTGAGGTCTTTCCAGGCAAGCTGCATGACTCCCTCATCAGCAGATGTTAATAATTTAAATGCGCCATCTATATGGGCGATTTCAAAGTCCTCAGCAGATAGAGGGATTCCAAAGAGGGAGTCAGACGTGCTTCCGATCAGGTACTCGTTGGCTGCTCTAGGCGGCACAAAGAGAACTTCACTCTTGATCATTGCCTTGATGGCGTTGTCTAATTGATTCCAATCAGTCTTTTTTATTTGGTTAGTTCTTTGAGCATACTGGAGTGCTGGGAAGAAAAAACATTTTAAGGCGTCTATCTTCTGCCACGGAGTGAGGGATGATTTGACAATCGTCTCGGCCTTGTCATAGAACTCTTTAATTTGAGTATGGTCATTAATGAGTTGAAAACCTACCGGCTTTCCAAGAAAAGGAATTGATTGATGATCAAGGATCGGATTCAGGGGTTTAAGGTTAATTAAAAACTGGGTGTCTAAACATCTTCTTGGATTTGCACCCAAGTGCAAGGAGAAACTCTTCTCAGTGTTAATCTTTAAGCCAAGTCGACTACATTCAACTGAGAAAATATCGAGTGCTTTTTGTAGAGAATCTGGATCTGGGGCAATTATCATCACGTCATCCGCAAAAACAAGAATTATTACTCCTGTGAGCTTATATATGGCCTTAATAACAGGATCAAATGCGAAATTAAAAAGGATCCCACTAAGGGGGTCGCCTTGGCGAACACCACACTTAATGGGAACCGGCCCAACAGATCCAGAGGAAGTAGAAACCGTAGTTGTAGAATTTAGAATGAGATTTGTAATAAGCTTCTTGAATTTAGAACCCGCTCCAGACTTCTCCACCGCCGCAATGATGGAGGAGTGGGAAATGCTTCCAAATGCATTAGAGAGATCTATTGACGCCGCGCAGAATTCTCGAGATGTTGACTTCCGAGCATGTTGTAGCTTCTGGTTAAAAACATAATTATTTTCAAATGCCCCGTCAAAAGGCAGGAAGCCCTTCTGAGCGGGGCACAACACTTTCTCACCGGTGGCCCAATCAATTAATCGCTTTGTTATGCAGCCCGTAAATAATTTTGCAATGGTGTTGCATAGTGATATCGGACGCCAATCCGATAATGAGGCGCATTCATCCTTTTTGGGTATGAAGATGGTTTTGGCAGATTTCCAATCTTCAGGGACCCTTTGAAACTTAAGGCATAGTAAGAAGATGGCCGAGAGTGTGTTGCCATCCGGGTCAACAGATCTCCAATGTTGGAACGTGATCGATATTCTGGTTTGAGAAAACCAATTAATATACAGTAAAATGTACTCGGAAACTTACAATAAGATGTACTCGGAAACTTACAATAAGATGTACTCGGTTACACATCTGAAAAGTTTTCATTGAGAATAAGTAGCATCCTAAAAATCAATATTCTGGTTTGAGAAAACCGATTAATGTACAATAAAATGTACTCGGAAACTTACAATAAAATGTATCCGGTTATGCATTTGAAAAGGTTTCATTGAGAATAAGTAGCGTCCTAAAAATCGATATTCCTATATGCGAAAACTGATTACATTGTCACACTGTACAAAATACAAGGAAACGTATCCGAAAATCAGTTGCAGCAAAAGAAACTTTGTTTTTATAAATGCTTCTTGAAATATTAAAAATATATTGGTTTCTAAGGGATAAAAAGAAAAAGAACACTTTTCGGAATCGTGAGTAACTTGGAGGAGGTTATTGAATAATTTCTTCCGTGGTTATATTTTTAGGGGTCCGTACTTAAAAAGTAAAAACGGAAACATTATAAGATCACTCCTGCGTCTTTCTGTCTGTCTGTCTGTCACAGCCATTTTACTCGTAAACTACGGAACGTGGAAAGTTCAAATTCGGGGAAGTAATAAAGGCCATTGACCGAGATATTTTCAGATTAATAAACATTCATAAATATATTTAGTAAAAAAGTAGAGGGGCTAATTATGCTACTTGAAAAAAAATCTTTTCTCTCTATATCATGTGGGGTATCCTGTGAAAGCTTTTATAACGCTGAACTCAAAAAGACATTCCTTTTAATTTTAGGTATTATATTTTCAAAGATATTGTTGACAATGTAGCGCAAAAATATGTTCTCCTCCATCTAATTCCGAATCTACTGAAACTAAAATTATGAAAAAATTAGAGGTAGTAGACGTTAATATAAACCTTGCCGGAAAATTATAGCGATTAACCTAGGTCACATAGTTTTTGAGCAATTACCATTTTTCTGTTATACACAAATTTAGATTTACGGGCATTCAGAAAAATTGTTGAGAATCGCTGAATATACCTATTGTTGCAGAAGAATAAAAGCATTGTTGATAATTATTTTCGAAAAAAATCATCGGTAATTAGCCGAGATATTAACCTTAAAGGTACGGTCAGTTTGGACATACACAAGGACAGGGGCGGCGTACTCTTTGCCTCGTTAACAACTTTTAATGATATAGTATATGTGTAATGTAATGTCCAGAAACAGTATAAAAGCAATAAACGTCAAATTGTTACAAACATACAATTTAAGGGGTCTCGGGACTCTAAAAAGTGGAAAAAATGAAAAAAAGACCATTTTCAACATTTAGTGTCTTAAAATGTATATGATTTTAAAACACGATTTTAAAATGGATGAAAGATATAAGTATGTTCTTTCGTTTCATGTATTTAAAAAATTGCAAGATACAGAATTAGTATTTATAGGGGGCTCGAAACTGTTAGACATTTGTCGAACAAAAAATTGGCATAACAGTTTACGTGCAGGATTACAAAATAAATATTGCAACTAGAATGAAAATTTTGGTGCTTACTTATACTTCAGAGTGTAATAATTTCCCTGAACTTAAATAAATTTGTATTTAAAACATTTTTTTTTTTTTTTATGCAATGTTGAATTTAGCTAATACAAAATTTTGAAAATTTCAACAGTAAAATCACCTAAAAAAATATTTTTTTGAACAATAAAAAGGAAATTTTAGGTTCAGTTTATACAGACTAACATGAAATATATGTTTTGAAAATTTCATGAAAAAATATTCTGAAGTTTTTGAGGTATCCTGCGGTTTATGCCCAAAAAACGCCATTTGGAAAATAATGACTTTAAAGTTTCGGAAACGACGCTTCATATTGAGCGGTTATAACTCTAAATGCCAAAACTTCTGTTCTAATGGGAATTTCAAGGAAACAATTATATCAAAATATTCAGAAAATATTTGAGTTTAACATCTAAAAAAATTTAAATTTATTAAATTTTGAAGCTTTAAGAGTCATGCGACCACTTAATCCTTTCCGGCACGGAGTAATTCTATTTATAAACTTATGAAATAATGAATTGGCACCAGAATTTATAAACGAATTTATTAGAAAATGCAAACTTGCTTATTTTCACGTACATGATAAAAGGAAAATTTTAGTTAAATATTCTTGGTGCCGTTTGTCTGTTTTGGAATTAAAATCAAGTGTCCGTTTTTTAAGGGCATCGCCCTCGAAAAATTTAATTATAATGAATCGCATAAATACTGTTGGATTCGCGATAGTTTGCATTGATTATATCTATCAATACGCCTCGAGTGACTTTAAAAGTTAATTAAACACCTATCTGGAAAAACGCGGCACTGACCAAAGCGGCGTTGCAACTTTGAGACCTCAATTCGAAGCGCGCTTAGCACAATGCCAAATTTAAACTTTCAACAAAGGTTTTGTTTTAGCTACACTGTAGAAATAAAGGTTATTACTACGCTGAATTTAGTTTCATGAAATGCCAAATGAAGTTTAACTATGCACTGCTTTTATTGTCAGTACCGAATTAAGTTCATCATAAACAGATTAGGATGATATTAAAAAAAGTAGCTATATTCGAATAGCTATATTTGATGTTATTTAGGTTCCATATCTCTTTGAACTTTCATGGTATACCCATTTACACTTTTTTTTTTTTTTTTTTTTTTTTTTTTTTTTTTTTTTTTAATACAATTACAAATTCATATATTTGGGTTGTTCTCTACAATACTTGCAAATTTGGCCAGCAGTCTGACTTAAATGATGCATATGTAAATTTTCATAAAAATTAGATAAATGGTAAGAAATCAGACAATTATTGAAGATTTTAATAGCAACAGAAATTGACTTAAAAATTTGACTTAACAAAAAAAAAAATAAAATAAATATTTGTGGAAAAATTAAAATAAAAAATGTGAGGGAATGACAAGTGAGGGAATGATGAAATAAGACACTTTTACTAGTTGTAGGGGAAAAATGCAAAATTATGAAGAAATCGAAACTGTTTCCTTTAAGAGAAACACTTAATATATAATGTATGATAAAATTAAAATTTTTGATATTTACAAAAAAATGAATATTCTGTGCACTGTAAAAAAAAATTTGTAAAGTTACTAAAGTTTTTCTAGGAAACTGGGATTCCAGGAACTTTTTATGTAACGGCAACAACAAAAATTCCTGTAACAGACTCTGTTACAGGAATTTTTCTTGTTGCCGTTACATAAAAAGTTTCTGGAATCCCAGTTTCCTAGAAAAACTTTAGTAACTTCACAGATTTTTTTCTACAGTGTGTGAGGGAATGACTGCTAATAAAAACGCTTCCGGATATACTGACTAAAAAAAAATTCTGTAAAATTAACAAAATCTTACACCACCAATTTATGTTGCTGGACTGACAAGTGCTCAAAATAGCTTCTTCTCTGTGAAGGATGCTAGACTGCTACTGCTCATTAGTGGTAGATATTTGAGATAATAGCAATGTGTGAGGGAATGATGGTGTAACATGGGGAAACATATAATTGATTGAGTAGACTATATAATAATAGTAAAAATTAATATTTTTATTATTTTTTGTAATGTATCAAATAAGAACTTTATTTTGCTTAGGGTATTTTTAATTATTTTTATTTCTGGATGGAAAGAAATAGGCAATAAAATATGGTAGTACAGGTAGGGGAAAGGTGAGGGAATGATGTTTGCATGATATATATTATATTTTTAAATACTAAATTTATTTATTTTTAAATTTTACTTTCTGCTCCTAATAAACTATGTTTAGATCTTCTAATAAAAATAAAAATAAATAAAAATGTAATAAAATTAAGAGCATTTATATGGCTGGGAAGCACTTTTTGCACTATTGCAGAGAATAACCCATTTATTCTACGGAACCCTCTGTGCGCGAGTAATGCTCGCACTTGACCGTTTATTTTAGATTAAGATAAGTTTATATTTTTTTCTTTTTCAGTGTGTTGTTACAATATTTAATTTCATAAAGCAAAATATAATGTCTTACCTATATTTAAATTAAAATGAATGAACCTTGCAATTATTTATTGTTGTGTATTAGAAAGTGTTTATCCAATATTAATTGAATTACATTTTATATTTTATCACCAGTATGAACATGAACTGATTTGTGAGTCAGAGAATGTATAGGCAATCAAAACTGTTGACTCATAAGATGACACATGAGTTGACAATAAAAAAAAGTTGACACGGTTAGCGCTATAAATGAATAAAACAATATTTTGAGCACCAAAATATTTCCAAAGTATATCAAGTTACCATTGTATAGTGAAAGTTTTACCGCAATTTTCATGGTTAACGATAATCCAAGATGACAAGTTATGTATTTGGCCGATTTTTTTACATATAATTTTTTATATATAAATATATTGCAATTTTTAAATGATGAAATACGCCCGAGAAATACTAAAACTGAGTTGTTAATTTGTGAATTAAATATAAATTTTAACATTAAATTTTAATCCGTGTGGTTCATGATGTTATTCCATCTTGTGCTGCAGTTGCAGCCTTACCAACAAAAGAGCGATAAATGCCAGACTAGGTATATACTAGTATCTCAGTTGGCACAGCGTTGGTGCGCTGAACCAATAACACAGATTCGAACCCTGGGACTAGATAATTTTTCACTCCGTTGGTTCTCCATCTTTTTAGCAATGTGAATTAAAATTCGCGAATCAAAAATTCAGATTTAGATTTTTTGGTTTACTTCTATTGATTTGAAGTTAGTTTCCATTTGAAATACCAGTCTTTATTGAGATTAAACATAGATTAAATAAATCTATTCATTTCCAGTAAATAATAAGCAAAATGTATATTCTTCTAATAAACATTTGCTGAATTTTTTCGATACTTACGACGCAATAATTTTCCTATAAAAAGGAATCGTTTTCGTAAAGCAAAACAGCTTAATAAACAGGTATAAAAATCAATAATTTGTATTACAGTGGAACCTGGTTAAGACGCTCACGGTTAATACGCGATCCCGCTTAATAGGCGAATTTTTTCTGATCCCTTGAACATTCGCCCATAAGACTAATTCAAAAATATCACGTTTAAGACGCGAACGTCTATTACGCGATTCCACTTAATATGCGATAGATTTTCGGTTCTTCGTTGCAAAACATCACGTTTAAGACGCGAATTCATTGATAAAGAAGCGAATTCCTTCTCTCTTCTCCAGTATTTCCAATTTAGAAAAAAATTTTATTCAGATAAAAAACACTGTTTCTGTATACTAATATTTACTTTGTTTAATAACAGATTAATTAAAGCGAACATTACTAATTGAAAATAGTGTTATATATTGGAAATTAAAACACCCCTCTAAATTAGCAACACTGCAATTCTTCTTTGATCCCGTGTCCTAACATTCTTTGTCTCTCGCTTCGTGTATTTTTTTATTGTAGTACAAAGAGATACATAGAATAATTCATGATGCTTAGATACGTCATAAAATTATTATGATTAAAGATGATGATTATAACTGTTGTTAGTGAGTTTTTAAATGGCGTTATATCACTACTATGTTTTATAAATCATGTTTTAAGAGGGGGGAAAGAAAAGAAAAATAAATTCGCAAAGATTAAACAAATACAATTGTAATTGTTTAATTTTTTTATTATTTATTTATTTTTGCTGTGCTAACAATATTTGCTACATAAAACTTAATAAGGATAGTTTTTTCTTACACTAAAAAGAAGACAGATTATATTGGTACTCATTACCACAAGTACTAAGTATGATTTTAACAACTGGATTGTGCTTCAAAATTTAATATTTTCATTCTTTCTGTTAAAAAAAAAATTAGTCTAGCAGAAAAATTATTTTTGCTGTTTTATCTTTGGTTGCCACGTATTAAAGACAATAAAGCCATGTTTGAATTAATATTTATTTTCGGTTATTATTCCAGTCGGTTCTATAAAAAGATACACTGATTAAAATTGGATACAATTAAATTTAAATCTAAATATACGATAAGACACAATTTTCGACCATAAACATACAAATGAAAGTTCTAAAGTTCATTTAGACCAGTGTGGTCCAACCTTTAATTGCCCGAAGGCCAATCAAACTTTATTATAGGGATGTGAGGACCAGAGACATTCCAGAAAAAAAAGGAATTACATATTTTATTAAAAAAATATTATTAAAAGAAGTTTACTATAACACTGCATTTTATAGTCCAGAAACTAATGTAATGATTGACACTGCTTCCCTGATACAAGTGTATCAATTTCCACTGTAAGTTCAGTAAAGCAAAGTCTCAAGATCAATTCCAGCGGAGCACATTCAGTTCGATTTCTCGCTTTTGATTTCATTTGTTTGAGAACAGAAAAAACACTTTCGCATACATACAGGGTGTTTCATAAAAGATGGGCAAAACTTTAAGAGGTGATAGTACGCATCCAAACAAACAACTTTCATCAAAGAATGCATGGTAGTAAATAGAACAAAAAAGTTCTGCCACATACGGAAACTTGGTTCATTCAAACATTAAAGCTCCTTTACTGTTCAAAGTTATCGGGAGAAGAACGACACTACATGGAAATGTGATATGGGGAAGAAGAAGAACACGTATCCAAAATTTCACCTCGTTTAGTACATAAAAGCCTCTGATTCGAGAGTGCAACTGTCAATCGATTCTTTCTTTTATCAATATTTTTTTCCTCGTATAGCATTATCTCCTTAGACGCCCTCTAGAGCCTTTGCGTTTTATTTGCGATTATGCATTCTTTGATGAAAGTTGTTTGTTTGGATGTGCACTATCACCTCTTAAAGTTTTGCCCATCTTTTATGAAACACTCTGTATGTACTGCCAAACAGCGATAACATTTGCAGAGAGAATTTAAACTGTTTAGGAAAACATTCTTTAGAAATCAGTTTCCACAAATTTTCAGGGACATCGCACTTTTTTAGTCCGGTAGAATGGGTCTACTTGAAGATCACAGATTTCCATTTGAAGGTCGCAGGGCACCTCACTCACTTCAATACGAATGGTGTTGTTGAACAATACAAGGTTTGGTTTCAGGGAGTCAAAATCCTGGAATCTGTTCTGAAACTCTTTCTTCATATCTATTATTATTTCATGAAACATACTAAAATTTATGTCACATTCTGCTCGCCTTTCCCACCTACTTTCTTCGTAAAAGTACTGAATGAAAGGGAAAATCGAAGTTGGTACGCTACGAATTATAAGAGTCTAAGAATGAAGCTTCAGTATAGCCACTATAAGGGAAACAACGATTGTAAAGTGCTGCCGACATAAATAAAAAAAAAAACGAAAGTGGTAATATTTAAAAGCTTAAAGCAGTAAGAAGAGTAAACGATTTTTTCATATCTTAAATTAAAATATTTTTTCCTTTAAGAAGGGTAAGGGCCAACAAAAATAAATAGGTGGGCAGCATGCGACCCGCGGGCCGCGGGTTGGACCACACTGATTTAGACGATTAGATGTGTGAATAAGCCCAGTTCCTGCAACATTATCCAAATCACGTTTAATACGAGATTCCGCTTATTACACGACTTTGATCCACTCCCTTAAAACGCATCTTAACCGGGTTCGACAGTACTATATAAAGCTCGTCAAAAATGACTGAATGGTGATCTGCGTTTCGTTTTCATAAGACATCATACAAATATACAGCATAAAGATTTTATTATCGAAATGCTTGTATTGTAGAAAAGTACATTTTAAAAACGACAAACGATTTCTAAAAAATACAAATAATGAGGATATTTTTTTACTCAGTATTCAATTTCTGAAATAGTTCGACGATGAATAAAGGCTCTGATTATAATTTTTAACATTAAGTAATGAAAAATCAGTGAAAATTACGTCATGTTCACACAATCATATAAATTTTTGTCCTTAGTTTTATTAATATAAAAATACATTTCAAGTTAAGTATAACGTCATTAGCGCAAACGTTTTAAACAAACTTTAATACGTACATTTATGCTTTACTACAGTATATTCAAATAAAAATATATTTTCTATTTAACTGTAATGAAGAAAAATTAATACAGTCATGATGCACAAAGATAAAATAAACCCAATAAACAATATTCTCGTGATGTCGCAATAAATATTAATTTTTATTCGCTTATAAAAATAAAGCAAACGTGTATAATTTTTTTTTTTTTTTTTTTTTTTTTTTTACCGACAATAACTTGGAAATAAAAAAATGCGCCCAAAAAGTCACGTGTCTGAATATTTTTCATTATTTTTCTTTTATCTGAAACTATAGAAGTAATCCGATTGCCACCATTTTGCAGAAATTTCATAAAATAAAATTTCATAAAGTAAAATAAAATAGGAATATTTTCAAAAATAGCTAGTGCCGGCATATCTACAAATAAACAACTTTTTTTTTTTTTTTTTTTTTTTTTTTTTTTGTAATTAGCAAAATCGGTTCAGCAGAAAGCTCGGGGCATACGATTAAAAAAACAACCTTGTGTTTTAAATATACTATAGATGGCACGGTTGGACCCGGAATGGTTACCCACGCTTCCCTACACTTGGATTTTATATAAGTAGATTTTTTTGTCTGTGTATTAAGAGAGAGAATGTTGGGGGGGAGGAAAAAAAGCAAACCTATGAGAAACTTTTTGTGACTTTTGAATACTTTGAGGGTCTTCAATCGACCTTTTTATATATTTTTTAATTTTTTTTATGTAAATAACTATTAATTACACATTCTTTTATTTTTGATAATTTTTTATTCTTGATGTTTACAAAGGCTATATTTTCCCGAGAGTGCGGTTTAAATTTTAATGCAACATGGCTGTCTTTTATACAGTCGACGCTCGTTAATTAGAGCTCGTAAAATCCGGAGAAAGAAAAGTCTAAGATAAAAATGAATTTTTTTTTTTTTTTTGCTATCATTAACGAAATAATTTTTTTTAACATTAGAAAGAGAAAGATCGCCCATAATTTAAATTTTCTAATTATATTTCACTAGCAAAATCCGCGACTTTCTACGCGTGATAGTTAAAATATGCCAAATGGCATTTGTGGACCTTAAATTTAGAGGGATTTATAGTTCTACCGGTACATTAAATATGATTAATTGTCACATTTTAATCAAACTTCATTCTTGTATCGCTTTATGTTAACGTGAAACTAGAAACTGAGAAAATTGAAACCCTTTCCAGCCGCCCTCTTTCAAAAAAAAGTTACAATCCAGTCTACTCGAGAACTGTTCCAAGCTCTGTTTATCAATTATAGTGCGCTAGAGGTCTGCACGGGCCGGAATTTCCAGGCCCGGGCCCGGCCCGGCCCGGTGTAAAAATTGAAAGTTCGGCCCGAGCCCGGCCCGGCCCGTTTACATTTTTACCGTTCTCGGCCCGGCCCGTACAAAAATCAGTGAAAACAGGCCCGGCCCGGCTCAATTTCAACAAAAAATTCCGTTTTTTCTCGATATACAATTAAGATTCTTTTAATGAATAATGCATGCATATTTATGGGAACATTTTACAGTATATTTTAAATTACTATGTGTTCGCAAAATAGAAAACACACAATAGTAAACATTAACGATTACTTACAGTGTTTTAGTCAACGTCTCTACAGACGTTTCAAAATTTAAATAAGGGTTCATTAAAAAATTATTGTAGTTTAGAATAAAGGGTTAAAAAACATGATAACTTTTGAAGCTTATAATAAAAAGTAGATTTGTGAAAATATTTCTGCCATTTTTAAGCCTTTTCTCAAATCCAAAGGAGCTACATTTTGATACATTTATGAACTCATTTCTTTTCGGAAACGCATGAGATTGGCAGGTATTCTTATTCAGAAACCATGTAAATGCCGTTTTTTTTCTTAGATAAAAGTAATATATCTTTCAGAAAATACTGCCAAAGTTAATGTTTTGAATCGAATTTCCGGAAGCGATATCAGAGGAAAGGAGAAACACGTACAGTCACGTGACAAGAGTCTCTGTTATCTCTGTACGTAATTTATGAAAAATAAGAGCGTTATTCGATTCCAAATGCCTTCATTACTTAGACCTGTCAATTTTATGCCTTTATAGTTAAAAATGAGTCAGAAAATGTGTCTGAAAGTTTTGCATTGTTGAGCAGTAAATATGAGAACCACCTTAAGGTACATTTCCAAAGATACTGTTAACAGAAGTTCATTATTGCTATTAATACTTTTACAAAACATAATGCCTGTCCTACACATCCTGAGAACGATTAAGACCAGTTCCGTCCCGGCACAAGTCTGCCGATAAAATTAAACCCGGGATCAGGCATCAGGTAACTGTACGATGCCGATCTCTACGATGGATATGTTACATTTCTGTATTGATGTTGTTAAACTCGCATCGGCTCGTAACGCACATTTATACTTCTCGAAAAAGTCATATTCATTGGAAATGGCCTCGTATTTTATCTGCTTCTCTCAAATTCTTATATCGGGCCGATAGTCCCGATTAATTTTCTTTATCGGCCCGGCCCGGCCCGTTGAAAAAATTGCCCTAATTCTGCCGGCCCGGCCCGTTTGAAAATTCTCCTCCATTCCGCCGGGCCGGGTACGGGCCTCGGGCCAAGCCCGGGCCCGTGCAGACCTCTATAGTGCGCTGAAATAATTTTTGAAACCGGTTTAATAGTTTTAAAGTTTATTTTCTACAAACAAACAATTGTTTATTTCTTACAGTATTAGTAAAAATTAATTCACCATTCAACTCGAAATACGTTACCTAATGCACTGGAAAATATTGATTTAGTACTTTTAACCGTCATTTTTATATGGTGAAAGTATTTTCTTTACTAGTTGGCAATCATGTTTTTATTACTATCGTTTTAGTCAATTATAGCAATTACCGGTACTTGCAGTTTATTCCCTTGCTTGGCAAAAGCTGTATATAATACTGGCTAGAAAAATAATCGATTTTTTTTTCTCCTCTCAATTTTTAAAAATTAAATAATATAAAAGCAAAAATAGTTTGTTTTAGCTTTGATAAGCATATGTTTATCTTAAAAATCAAACTTAATTTCATGTCTGCAATTCATATAACTCCAAAAGTTTTCCGTTACAGTATATTAAGTTGACTTGTTCCTGAATTATTGAAAGTTCGCCGTATTCATTTACGCTCGATAGAAAACGGGAACTAATGGATTTATTAAAAAAATTATAATTTTTACTCTATTTCTTGTTTGAATTATGAAAAAGGGAAAAAAAAGAAATAAAAAGAAATGTTCCCAACTCAACTGATGACATTGAGCTCACAGGCTATTCCCTCTTTATACTTAACTAATGAGCCTCCAAATCTCATCAGAGAGGCGCCATATCAGAATAAACCGGTATATCAAATTTGAAACAAATCGGATAGAAAAACCCATTTATCTAAATTAAGGGGGTATTAGCCCGTTCCCTCCTTTAGACTTAACCAATGAACCTCCAAATCTAATCAGGGATGCCTTATCAGAATTAACCGGTATACCAAATTTGAAGCAAATATAATAATTATGCATGAAAAACCCATTCATCTAAGTTAAGGGGGATTAATCCCCCCACCCTACCCCCTTTATACTTAACTAATGAATCCCCAAAACTAATCGGATAAGCGTTTTATCAGAATCAACTTAGAAAACAAATTTGAAGCAAATCGGATATTTCTAACAAGAGTTATCGCGTTAGGTACATACATACATACATACGTACGTACATACATACATACGTACGTACATACAGAACCTGCGGGCACATTAGCTCTCAGGCTTTGATAGCCTGTGAGCTAAAAAGCATTATTTAATCTATCTATTCAGTATTTCTAAATTGTTTTCTCAGCGTACAATAATAAGTTAATTAATATTAAACTACTAAATGATAAAAGAGTAGATATTTTTTATATTTTATAGTTTTTACTGTTTACAATATTTCGTTGTTGCAGTTTCCCAGCCATTTATTATATTTTGGCGAGAGTGGTTTGCCGCATAATTAACTCCACTGTTTTTGTAACTCGTAAATAGCTATGTAATAGAGATGAGTTCGGGCTCACTTTTTGGAGACCGGGCCCTCCCGAGCCCGACCATTTTAAATCCGAGCCCGCCCGATACCAAAAGTAACCAATTAAATAATAATAATAATGATATTTAAAAGTTGTTTTAAATGAAATATCTCATTTTTTAACATTTTCTTACATGGAAATAACTGTTAATCCCCATCGTATAATTTATTTTATGGAAATTTAGATTCAATCTTATCAAAAGAGAAGTTTAGTATAAAATAAAAATGTACTTTCTTAGAAGGATTCTCATATTTTTCTCCCACAACAAGCAAATTTGATGGATATATTAAAGAAGTACGTTTAATGGATAAATGAATGAAATTTGCAGAAATTACTATTTATATAACAAATAATTGAACAACGTTTTTCTATTTCCTATAAAAGGTGTATATCTTAAATTATAATCGCTTCCTTCCTCAAAAAAATCTTTCGTAATTCTCGTGTCCTTGAAAATCAGCTTAAAATAAAAATTTGACACAGTTATCTGAAATATCCGATGTGCTTTTATAGGAACAGAGGGAACGTCTCTCGGTTGCTTTCTATGCTTATTATATCTACTTACTCATGAAAGTCACATTGTGAATGTGAAGAAGCAGAGCTGCAGCATGAGCAGATCTAATGATGAAAAATGCTTGGAATCATTAATGTTATTTTCATATAAAGAGCGATTATGACTCGCACATAACTGAAGAATGAAAATTGGAAAACTTTAATTTAAAGCTGGTTGACTAAAAACAAAAGAAAACATTCATTTTGCGTTAGTTCTGTAAAAAATAATAATAAATAAACGTTCCAATTAAAAAACATCCCAATGGTGCCATATACTTATTGGCGTCATATCAACAGGTCGTTGCCGTCAATGCTAGACATAAATCTGCAAATATCATAAACCTTTCAAAATATCATTCTAATACTAAATGACAGAAAAAAAAACATGATTTCTGTTTCCGTTTTAGGATAAAAAATAGAATTAAATGACTTAAAATGGAATAAGTAAATTTTAAATTAAAAAAAGTTTTTTTTTCTATACGAGAATAAATAAAATTGTGAATTTCAGGACGATTGAGTTCAAGCCCGAAAATTGATATAAAAATCCAGCCTGAACCCGTCTCATGTAACCGTAGATTATTTAGCTATATATCACCTGCGGCAGGTAACGGAGGAAATACTTAAAATTATTAATTTATAATTAAAGTTTAAAATATTAAAATTTTCTTTTGTCACGAACGAAACTAGGAAGAAAGGATTTATATGAATGGATAGCAGAAAGATAAGCCTATTTATCGAACATACAACAAGTTCGATGAACATGTTTCGTAAAATGTTGCGGGAAATGTTTGTTGTTTATCGTTCTCCGTCTGTTACGGTCGTTAGAGGGTTCGAAAAGCAGTGGAAAGACGAACATAGTAAGAAAAAACCTAAACTCCTGACAAAAGACGGAGTAGCTGGTGTTAATAAAGAAACAGCGACAGTTTTTTTCAACACCTATAAGAAATTGCTCTATGACAATGGTCTCCAGGATGAGCCTGACAGAATATTTAACCTCGATGAAGCTGTATTATCCACAGATGCCAGATCAACTAAAGTTTTTTTCAAGAAAAACTGACGTACAGCATATATGAAATCTGCTGGCTGTGGCAAAACTATGTATACAGCGTTATTTTGCGTCTCTGCAACGGCTGTTTACTTACTACCTTTTGCTGTAAATAAAGGGCAGTACCTCTATCAATCTTGGACTGCTGGAGGACCACCAAAAGCTCTTTTCAGTTGCAGTGATTCTGAATGATTACATGATACTCTATTCGAGTCCTGGGTGGCTCATTTTATGGATTTTGTGAAGAACAGAAATAAACTTATTCTTCTTTCATACGATGGACGTGGACGTCATCTCATTTATAACACTTTTAAGCAAGCAATGGACAATGGAGTAATAATCTTGTGTCTTCCCCCTAATTGTAGACATGCAATACAACCATTAGATGTCGGAAGGCTTTCTCCTACGAAAGAAGCTTGGGAGGAGATTTTGAAACATTGTTTAGAGAAGAGTCATTCCATGTCAATTCAACCAGACCTTCTAACCCGACCCCCAGGGATTTGGATGAAACTCAGTGTATATACTAATTCTATCATGATATGAATACATCAGAAATTTTTCCTTCCCAGACGTCATAGTTTGTGAGATATGGGGGGTCCAATTTTTGGATTTTTCTCAAATCGCCCATTTCTGAGTCTGCATTTTTAGACTGCAGTTCCATTTTCAAAAAATTGTTTCTCTGGATCTAAAATGCGAATCATCTTAAAAATATCACCGTAAGTACATCACAAGACGCAGATTTTAATAAAAAAAATATTAAATAAATTTATTTTAAATATTTAGAGCCAAAAAATTAAACCAAAGTTGAAAGTTATGGCTAATTTTCCAAATTTTTGTGACTTTGCGAAAAAGGCTCTACACAAAAAGGCAAATGAAATTTCCAATTTCTTTTTGTTTTAAATAAAAGTTTACACTTTGGGCTTTCTATTTATGAAATAAAAATGATGTCTTTCTCATGGCTTATGCAAACTTTTTGACTTATTTTGGGATGCTGTACCTATCAAGAGATAAATATCTTTAACTTTGCTTATGGTACCTAAATAATTGCAGCACATTTTAAATATAAATTTATTAATCATTTTGATTTTATTTCCTAAAATGAACCCTTAAAATCAGACTGATTTATTTATTTTTATAACAGTAGAAAATTTTTATGTTATTGGTACATATCACACATTATCTGAAATTGTGTTGTTATCAATCTTATCGCATATGTTTGTCACATAATGTACATCTATCATTGGATTCAGTGGTATAGCACTTCTATAAATACTTTCACAAAGGTAGTATGTAAAGAATATGTACAATATTCAATGGAGGGGGTGTAGATATTGAAATCATAGATTTTTTTCTCATTTTACTCAGAAAAAAACAAAGCGAAACTTTACTTTGTAAATAAAAAAAAGGAAGCACTTATGTTAAATAAATTCAACAAGTCATAGGAACCACAATAATTAATTATTTAGGTACCACAGTTTAAATTAGACATATTAGAGATTTTTTTTTCTTGAATGGTGCAATTTCCCAAAACAGGGTAAAATTTTTACATAAGCTGGGAGAAAAACTTCATTTTTATTAAAATTGAAATAATCATTAATTAAATCTAATACATTAAATAAAATTGCTTATAAATAATTTAAAGATTTAGATTGTTGTATTTTTTTATGTAACAAATAAAGAATTTGATAAATTATATGCAAATTTTTAAAGCTAAAAAATCAGAATAAACATTACATTTAAAAGATTGAAATTCAAAAATATAACTGAGCTAAATATAAATATAGAAACAAATGGCGTACTTTTGCAGTATCACTTAGACTTATTTTGCGACATTCTTTTTTTGTGCAATTTAAAATTTATATTTATTATGAATAAGCAACATTGAGAACCTTCTAATATATATGTCAATTTTCCTATCTTACTGTAATTCCAAACATAATAACACAACAAAACATCGGTATATTAGAAGATCTTCGTGATTTAGTATCTAAAACATTAAATCGGTGGCTATCTCCCCTCCTTCCCCCTACCCCCCAGAAAAGAATTTAAATATCTTAAGGGGAAATTCTCTTCATTTGGGTAAAGGTTTATGAAAATTTGCAATTTTTATATTGCCAGAGCACCAATCACAAAAGTCAAGGCCTTTCTTTACATCAGGAAATATCTCTTTTACAAATGATATCGCTTCCTTCTGTGGTAAACACACAAGAGTGACATCATGTTGCATATCATAAAATAAAATGTGTATATTGCTTGCTGATAATCTAATACTGAGAGATAGAGTGTATATAACAGTTGGATCAAGAGTGCAGCTTCTTTGGTCCAATGGTAACTTTAAGCCTCACCTTGAATAAGAAAAGTAAAATTTTTGCTGAAATCCTACAAAACGATAGCTTTTTGAGGGCCAAAGTTTGCTTTAGTTTCTTTTAGGAAATTAGATTTAGCTTTCGTTATAAAAGAGTGGAATAACATTTTCCAAATATTTTACTTAGCTTGTCACAAATTCAATCAAATGAACAGTGCTGCTAATACTAAATTGAATACCTAGAGTTATAATTCTCAAGTTTTTTAGAAATTCCTGTTTAAAAAGATAATACAACTCATGTAGATACACATAATATCAATCGCTTTTGTGCATAGTACATTCTTAGCAATGCTAATTACATTTTTTTTTTCAGTCATGATTCTTCAATATTCATTACAATTATAAAACTTTTCAATTAGTTCAATTGTTTCTGGACCTGTAGCTGTGGCTTTAATTTTCCTTATTTCTGTCATAGACAAGATTATCTTTTCTCTCAGAAGTTGTCATGACGGTCTTGCAGCATAATTAGTTACTTCAAATTCATCTATTATTTTCATCTGCAGCACAAGGAATAATAGATCCCCCTTTTATTATGAGAAACAGCAGACTAATAATAATTTGATTAACAGATTCGAAAACACCTGCCTTAACTAAATAATTTTATCCTGCTTTTGTCGGAGTTTGTTTATACAAGGCAGGTGTAAAAATATGTTTCATACAGTAGAAATGAACTAGGCTTTGTTAAATATAAGGTATTTAAACTATAAAAAACATATTTAAAATTATTAAAATTATCCAAGATAATAAGATAGAAAGTTTTAAAAGAATGTGAAATATAAATAAAATATTTTAATTCAAACACACATACACACACAGAAAAAAAATATTGAAAATTTGATGGGTAAAAAGTCATTATTGCATTTTCTTATTCTATATCAACAAAAGATTTTTTGTTTACAGTTATATTGTAAACACAAAATTAAGGGATTGTTTAAATTTTAAAAAAATGCTAATAATAAAAGAAAATATATGAATGAATAAATAATGGAAACATAAGGATTATGCACAAAATTTAATGGAGGGAGGATAGACTGCAGTTATAGACTCCCCCCACCTTTTTTTTTACTCAGAAGAAAGAAAAAAAAGCAAAAAATTTACTTTGCAAAAGAAGGGAAGAAAGAAACATTGAATAATATATTCAACAAATCATAGGAACCACAGTAGTTAGTTAGGTACCTCAGCTAAAATTAGGCAGAGATTTTTTTTTTCTTGATTGGTGGAGTTTCCCAAAACAGGGCAAAATTTTGCATAAGTCATGAGAAAGACATCATTTTTATTTCATAACTAGAAAGCCCAAAGTGTAAACTTTTATTTACAACAAAAAGAAATTGGAAATTTCATTTGCCTTTTTGTGTAGAGCATTTTTCGTAAAATCACAAAAATTTGGAAAAATAACCATAACTTTCAAATTTGGTTTAATTTTTTGGCCCTAAATATTTAAAATTAATTTTTTTAATATGTTTTTATTAAAATCTGCATCTTTTGATGTACTTACTGCGATATTTTTAAGATGATTCGCATTTTAGATCCAGAGAAACAATTTTTTGAAAATGGAACTGCAGTCTAAAAATACAGACTCAGAAATGTGCGATCTGAGAAAAATCCAAAAAATTGGACCCCCCATATCTCACAAACTATGAGGTCTAGGAAGGAAATTTTTCTGATGTATTCATACCAGGATAGAATTAGTATATACACCGAGTTTCATCCAAATCCTTGGGGTTCGGGTTACAAACCATAAAAAATTTGGTTGAATTGACATGGACATGACACCCAGAAAGTAGATTACAAATTGTTTCGAAAGTATCATTTCCATTTCTCTTGAAAAAGTTGTTTGAAAGTATGAAGCCGGAAAATGGAATGAATGGATTGAAAAGGAGATGGACTTTATCCTCTGAACTCCGTATTCTCATTGCAGAAAAGAGAAACAACCAGCAGCATACAAGAACAGATTCTTCTACAAACATTGTACCTTCTGAAGCAGTTTTTCTCGCCTCACCCTTAAAAGATTTAAAGAAATCAATAGTGTAAACTCTTTCTCACACTCCATCAGTAAATATTGTTTTAGCCATTGAGAATTCAAAGAAAAGGCGAAAAAAAGTACAGAGCAAGGGTAGTGAAGTTTTAACCAATGAAACTGTTTTGGAAAAGTTGGCTGTTGAGGAAAGTGACAGTAAGAAAAAATTCAGTCAAGCAAATATAGAAAAAGACGTAAAAAGGGCAGAAAAAACTGGTCATAAGAAAAAAATCTATCAAGAAAAGAAAAGGAAGAACATCCAAAATCCAAAAATCAGAGTAATTACGAAAAGTGAAGAAATGAAACAGATAATATAAAAGTAGACTTTAAAGAAATAAATCAAGGTTCTTGGATAGACGTTAAGTACCAATCAAAAATTCAATCAGCTAAATTCATCGGCCAAGTGATTAAGAATTAAAGAGTTTAATCAAATTAAAGAGTTCTATCACATAAAGTATTTGACTAAGTCACCATTGGGGGATTATAACACTTTCCTGCTATTGATGATGAAGATTGTTTAGAGTTCAGCAACATATGCCCCATACTAAATGAACCTAATTTTGATAGCCGTGGGCATTATTTCTTTAATTACATAATATGTAAGAAATATTTTTTGTGTGCATTTGTACCTTTAAATATAGTTAAGATGTATTTATTTCAGTGTATTCTAATTTCAAAATCAATATTTACATATTTTTATTTAAATACAGATTAATTTTAATGTTACCCCCACTTTCCCACCATGGGGTAAAGTGGGCGTATCAAAACATGCTCTTTTAAATGTATCGTTGTGAGAAAACAATCTAACAAAATTGAATGTTTATGCTTCATGTTTAATCTATATGCATCCAATGTATACAAAATACATCAAAAGTTTCGTTAAAATAAGTTTCATAGTTTTGTTTTAGAGCCTTATCTGAAAAAAGCTTGATTTTATCCCCACTTTCTTCCACCTGACTCTACAGCATTTTCTCTTTCAAAATTAGTTTCCAGAAATTACATGTTTTGCTTGGTTGTTCTTACCTAAGAAATCAAACTCATTATGAACTTAGGACAATCCATGTTGAGCAGAAAGTGCAAAATTTGACAATGTTGTCTTCAAAAAATGTAGGTTATTATTGCTATGTGGCTGCTTCCGTAGACAGTTCATTAGAATATAGACTCCTGTAAAAGATGAGTTAAGAAAGAATATGCAAAAACGATTTCACGTTTTAAGTTTACAAATAGTTACAAATATTTTTTAGGCGGACTATGGAGAATTCTAAAAGAAAATATATAAAATTGCACCTTCCTGTTTGTCTGTGGATAAAATTTGTATGTACCTCTGTAGCTGTCCAAGCCGCCCCTTTTACTGCTGAGTTAGAAAATTTTTATTCGTGAGATAATTTTACCAATCACTATGATTGAGTTAAAAATAATCGTGTATCTACGTAACCATCGTTTAAATGGAGTTCCATTACCTGTGACTTATTCTGTCGGGCTGTCTACATGGCAGACCAATTGTTATTGCCAATAAAGTTATTTGAACGAAATATGCTCGCCGCACAGTGCAAGATTTTGCGAATCTAGCGAGTCATAATTCAATTTATGAAAATTATGGATATTAAAGTAATAAAATTGATGTTACTAGAGATAAAATCGTTCTGTATTATGAAAAAAATATGTCTTTACGCTTTACATTGTACAATTTACGTCATTGTCATTCTGTCATCATAATCATAATATAAAGGTGTTTTGTCATTTTCATACGTTGACATTTGTGTAGTGTTATGGTATCCAGTGCAGATTTTTAAAAATGTAGCACATATTTATTTTCAACAAGAACAGTTTTCTTGTATTAAAGAAATAGTAATTAATTAATTACGTACTGCTATAGTTACCAGTGTTATCATAAAGTGAATCACTGTCATCTTTCGGTATTTGCTATTCTTTTATTATTTGTATATTCGGTGACCGTATAAATATTAAAACTTCAGGGTGAATTTCAGCCGCTCTATAGTTTTATTGAGATCTTAATGTCATGATTTCTGATGCTTAAATGCAGATATATTTATCTTGTAACCACATGTCATGTAAAATTATATAAAATCGCTCAATCAGAGCTTATCAACACCTGTTATGCTAGCGGTCACATGCAGCATCTTTAGGAAATCTTTTTCTATTTCCTACATTACTATTATCTTGTCCTTGCTTTGGAGATTTTAATAATAATAATTCTCTTTTAGGTCTAAATCTTTCAATTATATTTTTTCTTTCTGCGATACTTCATTTTTCTTCAGGTTTTCGGAACTGCTGTTTCTTTACATCAAATCTATAAGCAATATGGAAGAGGCATTCCATAAATCTTAATTGTGCATGTAGTGCCGATAAGCCCCAAGAAAACTTGTGAGTATTACTCGCATATTATTGAATCATTTTTAAGTTATTCGCATCTTGGATTTTCCGTTACAGACATTGCATTTTTAAGTTGATTTATCTGAAGATAGAAAGCTGCACATTGTGCTATCTACAACTGTGTCTTCAAATTTGTGCTTTATGTCATATGTCTGAACATTGAATTATACTATAGTTTGTGCAAGAGCTGTAAAGATTTCATTTCTGACAATTTCAAATTGTTCTGTTATTGACTGATCATTTTCCATGATGAACTTGAACTTTATTGATTTAGAGTAAGAAGTAGATGACGGGTGTGGATTTAGCCATTATAAAATTTTGATTTTCTTCATTACAGTCCTTTTTTATATAACGAATATCCGACTTTTTGAACGATTTTTTAAAATGTCGTTGCTCTTTGTGGGCTTTCAGATAAATTTTTTAACACATTCGCAGCATCCTTTTGTCCAGATTGTCTCCGTTTTAAACACGTGGTACGTGTTAATTCATTTGTATGGCGGGAATAGCGAACGCACCTTTTGTCTTTTGATTTCGGTCCACTTAAATAACAAAAATTATTTGGTCGTCCAACCTTTTTCTGGTAGTTATTATTACTTCTACCCTGTAAATATATTTATTGACAATATTCGAATCTGACCATCTCTTATTTTACTTCAAAAAACGTTCTTTAAGCGATGGCATTTTCTCCATCTTTGATTACTGCCAATTATAAATGAATGGATCAGCCGCTTAATCTATCCTAACCCTAACATAACACATGAGTAATATTGAATATTATATTCGTGTAACACATAATCTATCAGGATATTTTTTGAATTAACACGGAATGATTCATGTCCAGTAGCATAATATTGCAAAATATCATATAATTCTCTTTTCGAAATTTACACATCCGTACCAGAAAAAAAAATTACTGATATTCAAGAGTTGCAAATAGTTGCAGCTGAAATTGATTTATTTTATATCTATATGCATACTTAATTACAAAAAAAAATTATATTATAATGTACCGGCGTGTACAAAATTTTTGGCAGCTTTTTAAAATTTATCATATGCTATTAGATTTTCAAATAATTTTTATATTGACTCAAAAAATTATTTTTTAAATATAACACTTCTAAATAACTATCGTAACTGTAAAATACAATGTATCTAATTTTGTTGTAAAGATTCTACACTATCATAAGAATATCTACAAAATAAGTATGTTTTTAGCCAAAAATATCAATGGCAATTTACAACTACAGCAATCGCCATTCTAAAAAGGTTAAAAGAAAATTTGGTTTTTGAGCCGATTTTTGATGATGGTGTTGTGGAGTTAGGCTGCTATCACTTTACATTTTTTTTCTCCAATGTGTTACGTGTTATTTGAAATGTCTAAAAGTGAAATTGCTGCAAATCGATTTTTGGACTTTTTTCCAGCTAGATTTGCAAAATCTTACACTGTGCGCCGGTTATCAGCCCGAGAGCTCAAACGGTAGAACTTTGACAATGTAAGACAAAGGTTCTGAGTTCGAGTCCCGGCATGGGCATTTTTTCCCCTCAGTTTGAAAAATTGAATTTGTGTAATTGAAAATTGTTTAGGAATTCGCTTTGTCTCTGCCTGTCTATCTGCCGTCTGTCTGTTTGTCTGTCCGTGCTTTTACTCACGTAAATATACTCGGATTGTCCTGCAATTGATATATTAATGTGGTTTACTATGTCATGTTTGATATTCAAAATGAAATATGTAGCGTTTATAGTTCATTTACAGAGACGCTCAAAAAAATTTATTAAATTACTGTCTATAGGGGAGGGGGACCGTTTGCGGTGTATTTTAATGATGTTACATTATTTCAAACTTATTTAAATTCATATATTCACCTAGGTTTACTACAAGAGGCCTATCGTTGAATCTGGTATGAAAAAGATTCATGGTTCATTTACAGGGAAACACAAAAGAATTCGGTTACTGTACTGTCTAAGAAGAATAATTGTTGGAAGTGCGTTTTAAGTTGTGGTAGGCGCTTTTAAATTAAACTATTTTTTGCCTATCATTTGATGTGTATGAATTCTATAGATGATATCCAAACCATCTCAAATGATTGCGAGCACATTTCGGTTTACTGACGGAAACTGCTGAAGGAGAATTTACAACTATGTTAAACGTTACAGAACTCACAAAAGATGTCGGAAGATTTTCCCACTATTGATGGTAATTCCTAAATTTAGGTTTTCAAATGACTTACGAGTTTTCATTTCATTTAATTTGTTTACGTAGGCATCATCTTAATCGTCAGATACCTTAGTAAACGATGAAATTTTGTTAAAATGTTCTGGAAGTTTTGGAAAGTGTTTCATAATCTTTGATTGACGCATGATTTTTCGTTCTTGTTTGTAATAGCGCGAGCAATACGGGTTTTCATCAGAATCGAATGATGTAAAATAGTAAACAGGAAAAAGACGTAAATTATTGTAAATAGACAATTTTTCACTAGATCACAAACACACAGTTAAAATTAAAAGTTCCTTTTTACTTTCTTTTATCTTTACAAGAAGAAAGTATTGGTTTCATGAAAATTTTCGAATTCCAGTTTTCGACGGATTTACACGTTTTATGGGTCAGAGATTCCAAAAAACATGTTTGTACAAAATGTCTGTCTGTGAGTCTGTCTGTCTGTATGTGATACAAATTTTGTGGGCGTTCTATATCAAGAACTAATACACGGAATTTAATAAAAATTTATATTCACGTAGTCCCTGATATAGATTGGTGCTGATTAGTTTTTGGTGTAAATCGCCCTGCAGATGGCGCTGCTATGTAGCCTTTTGCAGGATTTCCGCAAAAGCTCTATCTCAAGAACTCATGCACGGATTTTTATAAAACTTCAGATTTCGTTAGCCCTTGACATGAATGGACGCTGTTTACGTTTTGGTGTAAATCGCCTTACAGGTGGCGCTGCTATGCTGCATTTTTCAAGATTTACACTATTTTCGCAGTAGCTCTATCTCAAGAACTAATGCACACATTTTCATCAAACTTCGGATTTAGTTAGTCCTTCATATGGAATGATGCTGACTACGTGTTGGTGTAAATCGCCCAATAGGTGGCGCTGCTGGGCTGCATTTTGAACTATTTCCTCAATAGCTCTATCTCAAGAACTAATGCACGAATTTTCATCAAACTTCAGATTTAAGTATAACTTGATTAATATTGCTGCTGATTATGTATTGTTGCAAATCGCTCAACAGGTGGCGCGTCTATGCTGCATTTGTCATGATTTGCGTAATACCCCTATCTCAAGAACTAATGCACGAATTTTCCTAAAACTTCATATTCAGTTAGACGTTGACATAAGTTGGTGACAATTAGGTTCTGGTGTAAATAACCCAATAGATGGCGCTGTTATGCTGCATTTTGCTGTATTTGCACGATTTCAACGACAGTCATACCTCGAGAACTAATGCACGGAATTTCATATTTTTCATTCATCATTCACATGATGAACACAGATTGCCATTTAATTTGGCACTGAGATAGTGAATTTTGAAGTATTGACATGTATGAGATAGAAGAAAGTTTTGTGATGGCCACAACATACTAGTTTTAATCTATACTAAATATTATAAAGATGTAACGTTTGTTTGTTTGTGTGTTTGTAGGGGATAATCTTTGAAACTACAGAACCAATTTTAAAAGTAATGGTGGCAAATTGATGGTAATAGTTCCTGGTTCAATATAGGTTATATTTTATGCCGGTGCTAGAACCACAAGGATCTTTGCAGGAGCAAAAAACGTTCTAAAATTGCAAAATTTTGTGATACAAATGGGTATAGAATCTTGAAATTGGACATAGCAGATACTTATAAGATGTAAATACTATCTATGAACAGTTTCTAAAAAATTCCACATTTAAAAGGGTGAAATGAGCGAAAACCGTTCTAAAAATGTTCTAAATTACTATGTCTCAGGAAATCCAAACCAATTTCAAATCTAATTGTGGCACATTGATGATGACAATCCCTGTTCCAACACAGGCTATACTTTATCTCAGTGCCACAACCCCCAGGGGGTGCAAAAGTAAGAAAAGTTCTAAAAATCCGATTTTTGTGATACTGAAGGGCTTAGAAACTTGAAATTTGGCATTGTAGTTACTTACAAAATGCAAATGCTCTCTAAGACCAGTTTCTAAAAAATTCAAAATTTAAAATTGGTGAAAATCCTTGAAAACCGTTCAAAATTGCGATTCATATGGAATAGTTAAAGATAGAAACTTGGTAGATACATACAACATGTAAATGCTCTAAGAACAGTTTCTAAAAAATTCGAAATTTAAAAGGTGTGAAAATCCGCGAAAACCATTCTAAAGCCATTCTAAACTCCGATTTATATGGAATTGTTAAAGATAAAAACTTGAAATTTATCACAGTAGATACATAAGATCTAAATGCTCTCTAAGAATAGTTTCTAAAAAATACCACATTTAAAAAGGTGAAATAAGCGAAAAGCGTTCTAAAAATGTTCTAAATTATGATTTCTATGGAATCTCAGGAAATATTAAAACTATTTCAATAGTAATGTTTATAGATTTATGGTGAGAGTTCCTGCTCCAACATACGCTATGTTTTACGCTACTGCCACTACCGTCAGTGGGTAGCAAGAACAAAAGTCATTCTAATAATGCGATTTTTGTGATACTGAAGGGAAGAACAACTTAAAATGTGACATAGCAGTTACTTATAAGATGTAAATGCTCTCTAAGAACGGCTTCTAAAAAAAGCGAAATTTAAAAGAGTGAAATGAGCGGAAAGCGTTCTAAATATTTCCTAAATTACGATTGTTATTAAATTGTTAAAGATAGAAACTTAAAATTTAGCATGATGGATACTTATAAAATGTAAATGCTTTCTAAGAACAGTTTCTAATGGATTCAAAACTTAAAAGGGTAAAATGAGCGAAAAGCATTCTAAAAGCTTTTTAAATTACGATTTCTTTGGAATTCCAGGAAATACCTAATCGATTTCAAAAGTAATGTTGGCAAATTGATGGTGACAGGCCCTACTATAACATGGCTACATTTTATGTTGGTGCCATTAAACCCAAAGGGGTAATAGGCCGCTAGACTAGAAGCATGAAATATGGCATTATGGTTACTTTTAAGATGTAAATGCTTGATAAGAATGGTTTCTAAAAAATTCAAATGAAAGCTGAAATGAGCGTAAAAGCTTCAAAATACAGTCTAAATTATTATTTATTTAGAATTAGTTTTAATTCTTTCCATTAATTTAAGCCTCATCTTCGACTAATGCAGTGTAATAATGAGGTTTAGTCAAACTGGGGCTTAATTAGTAATTTTTGTTATATCCTTAGCAGCATAATTTCTTCTATAATAAAAAGAGTTACGCAAATACCATTTGGTATAACTCAACTATTTCGCGAGCAACACCGAGGGTTTTGATAGTTTATTTATAAAATTTCAAAATTTATTTTTAAATGTTGGATTGTTTCTTTTTCTTGGAAGTATGTATTCATAGTTGAAATAATTTCTTTTTATAATTGAAGATACGAGTGCAATAAGATGCTATGTCACAATTTCTCAAAAACTATTTTGTCTTATATACGAAAATATTATGAGGCAATGTGTTATGTGGTAAGCTAAAATACTAAGATTCTAATTATTCTTAAAGATACCCTATATAGCCAAAAAAAAAATCACCGGACACTTTCGATTTAATACGTTTTATTGAATATCTGGATAAATACTTGGCGAATTATTATGTAACTTCGGAAAAGTAAAAGTACATATTTAGCTGACAGATTAGAGTGAATGTTTGATCACGAGGGTAGTCAGGAGATCAACAACAAATTGAGGAAGAAAATTGTATTTGGGATCACGCTATAAAATAAATGCCCGAAATTATCTGTATCTGCAGCCTTTGTTGATAACGTACAACATTTGTGCCCATTTGTATAACAATAGCACATGTATTCATAGAGATATAAAGGTTTCTTTTAAAAATTCAAGAAATTTCGACATATTTTTTGTTTACAGAATAAAGGGCTTGCAACCAAATTTAGCGCCACTTTCATAAAACTTGACAAAGTACAGTAGAAACAACATAGTATGATTAGAATATAAATGTATTAAAAATATAATGAAATATGAACATTTCTGTGCAATATCTTTTAACTGCGCATGAGCGGACATACTATTTTTTCCGCTATTTTATTATTATTATTATTATTATTATCATTATAACGGAAAAAGAGTATGTCCGCGCATGCGCAGTTAAAAGATATTTCATAGAAATGTTCATACTTCATTATTAATGTTACTATTATTAATGTTACTATTATTACGATTATTATTATTATTAGCTGTTTCATAAATTTTAAATCGATTTTTTTTAGGTAGATTTCGTAAGAAATACTACGTATTGCAGTCGTTATCATGGTGCGACTTTTGAAAAATTCCTTCATAACTTTTCATTATAGGAACCCAGGAACCCAAAACCATCCCCACCTAAAAAGTTATGTATATATATATATATATATATATATATATATGTATGCATGTATGTATGTATGTATGTATGTATGTACTAAATTTTGTCCGCACGATAAAAGTCGCAATTATGCACGGATCGTTTTCAAACTCGCCAACAACTTTGCGATGGCTAATATCTCGGCGGGGATTGAAAATGGGCAAAATCGGCCCAAGGGAATGGAAATGGGGAGGGTTAAAAATTTTGAATACCGTCTTAACAAGATTCTGATAAAAACAGCTCTTACACAACAATGGCAGGAAAAAATAAATATTTTTCGTTATAGCAGTTGCCAACAATTTAAAAAAAAAAACAATAAAATTCTCGCCACAACAATTGCTTTTCAATGGAAAGATTTTCACGTGAAAAAATAAATTAAATAGTTTGACGAATTGAAAACAAATTGAATCTTACGTCATAAGTTTTCTAGAGCAAGATTCCAGCATGAAAACTCAAAATGAAATAAATAGTTTGACGAATTAAAAATATATATATATTGTGTCATATTGGAAATATAATGGACCTCAGCAGGTGAATATGTAACGTCATGTGAGTTTGAAGAGACGTATTAAAACATGATAAAACTCCGACTAGGGAAATATTAACTTATTTTAACACTTTGAGGTTCTCCGAATTTGTTTTAGGCATTTTTAAACCTATTCCATATACATGTGTGTGTGCATTCGTGTATATTAGAATTTTCACAAAACGTTTAGCTCCCTAGAGCTCATTCTTAGTGGAGGAACTGGGTTTATCTCTAATCTTGATTTAAGTTTTGTTGGTGAATTTAGTACTTAACTTCGAAATCTACCTCCGCCTGTAGGCAGGGATTTCTTATTTATTTAGATAGTTTACTTTTATACGTTAACTTATTGGCAGTACACTGTCATCATGCAAAGAATGAAAATAAACTTCGCTTTCTATTTACGTGCCTTCCCCTTGGTAGTCTCTATTTCCGTGGTAATCACATCCATTAGAGTAGAATACAATATGAGTGTCTACTCAAAGTATATTGAAAATATGCTCATGCTAACAAAAATAGTGATAAAGCGAAGTATGGAGAAACTACTATTGAGCAGTGATGAATTTAGGGGATGGACCGACGAACGAGCATACCTTTTTCTGCCCCGGATCATCGATATCCGTAATTTTCAAGCTTGAACCATAAAGAAGTCCTTTTTATAAGAGTTCAAAAAACAATTTTTTGGTTATTGTAATTATACCATAGAATGATTGATTCAAAATTGAATAGAGTATACAATCAGGAATATGTCTCGAATATGTTATATAGGGAGCTCAGACCACAATTTTGCTATGGTGTGCGCAGTTTCGCCACTGATTTCTAGGTTAGTTTTAAAACAACTAAAAATTTTTATAGTACAGCAATTGTTGGAAAGACACATTACCAATACCTTCTACTATTTCATTTTTAAAAACATAATATTTAGCTTGTTTTTATTTTTGTTTACTAATTCAAAATAAACAGCAAATCTAATTACAGATATTTTCGTAGTTTCAAAGCGTGACAAAAACTTTTCTTTTTAGTGTTGCTTTAATTTTCAACGATGTTTCCCAAGAACGTTTATTTGAGGTTGGTTATGAGGACATTAAAGTGAAAGTTTGCGAATCGGAACCCCCAAACAGAAGTGATGTTCTTTTGCTTCATTCTGGGTCAAGGCTAATAGCAGAAAACTGAAGAAAACCTTTCCAGTCAGTGACCTGATTTTACTTACCAAACTATCCCCATCAGGTAAGCTGCATATCGACCCTCCAAAAAGTATTTCCGTGATCTTGGATTGGAAAATCAGGTTAATTATTTTCCACAGGTGCTTCTTCATCAATTTAACGAAATATTTTGTGTGTGCTCCTTATGAGTTGCTTGAAAGATTGCCTGTCAAGGACATGGAAATAATTACACTGTAAAAAAAGACAAAAGTTTCTTAATCAAGGAAAATAAACTAACCAAGAACAAAAATTTACAAAAACCTCTTCGGAATTACGCATGATTTTGAAAAGCATTGTTTATCTTTAGAAATCTTTAAAACATCTCTTTTATATTTTCAAAATTTAAAAAGCATTTATTAAAACAAAGTTTATTTTGAATTTTCGGAAACGTTTGGTTTTTTTTTTTTGTTTTTTTTTTTATGTATTCATCAGATTCCTCAACACCAGGAATAAAAGATTTTCGGATGCTGTCAAGTAAACATTTCCACGTTTTGGAGACATTTTTACAGACAAATATGATAAATTAATAGCTCATTAACATTAAAATTAATATTATTTTGTTACCCTTGCGCATAAATTCAGTTACGTAACTGAAAATGTGTAATTAAGGATTGATAACATCCTAAAAATCGATATTCTGGTTTGAGAAAATTGTTTAATGGGTAAATATCACAAATTTGAGATTTTGAAAACAAAATTTTTTGAAAATTTAAATCGTTGCAAAGCTTTTGATTCTGTTAAAAATCTTAGTTTAGCAGCTGAATAAAGTAAATTACACGTAAAATTGTTAAAGTTTAAAGAGCTTAAGTTCACTTTTATGTAATTATAATTATATGTCATTTTCTTGGCATATGCATGCCAGGATAATGGCCGCCAGGATAATAACAATTTCATTCTAAAACATTTTCCACATTCCTGTTTTTTTCTTTAGATCTAACATTTTAAATTCGTTTAAAAGAACATGTTTCTTCTATAGTACTTCAAATTCAGAGTAATGTTCAGTATTATTTGTAATTTATTGAAGCCGGGAAAATGACATAATAAAAGGCTACTCAATTTTTGCAAAGCCTTTAAACACATTTTTTTTTTCAAAGAAATATCTAAAAGATCTTGCTAATAGCAATGATTTTACTACTTCTGAATTGAACTATGTCAAGAAAAAGATGAATTACTCTGCAGCGCCATCTTTATTCCTCATAAAGAACTAAAATGAGCAGGCCAGGAAAATGACATTCATTTTCAGTGACAATCATATTTTAATTATGGAAAATTATTTGCAAAATGCAGAACTTGTTACTTTCCTCATATATGTGTTACATAAGGTATAATTAATAATTAGAAATTTAAACTAGTCGTTGGGGGACACCGTAATACTTACCCATCATGGATATACATATTATAAAATATGAAAATAAAACATGTGATACATGCTAAGCATTGTATCATGTTACTTTATTCATAATTTAATTTACTTAGACTCCCTTAAATATAATTAATATAAACCCTTAAGCTATAAATAACCCTTGCATTAAAATATCTCAATTTGTTGATTTTCTGTAAGCAAGTAAACACTATAGATTTACAAAGGAAGCCTATGGGAATTTGGCGAAATATTAGAGATACCGCCAATTTGGCTTCACTTTTGGAGACTAATTTTAGTCGCCAAATTTGGTGATATATCGCCAAGTTGGCGACAAAATTGGCGGCATTTGGCGACAGCACAGGATCCCCCCTATGCTAACCCCTTATAGGTATGGAGATGCATTAAATGCTTGACATTTACGATAAGTCATTACTGGCATCTAATCTTAGAGTTTGGCGATAGTTTTTTGGTTGGCGAGATAATCGTGTAGAACCAAATTGCGTAAAAGAAACATCCTTATAACTCAAAAAATTATAATAATATTAACTAACAGTTTACTGCATCAGGATTAAGCGTCTCATTTCCAATTAAAATATATATTTGAATTGAAATTTGAATGAAATACAGGGTCATGAAAAATCGAAGAGTTTGAAAAATAGAATTACAAATATCTCGACAACTAATTACCCGATCGAGTTCATTCATGATGCAAAATTTATGTTTTTGTGTTTTCTTTTATGTTCATTCTTTCAAATAAAGAATTTCGAAAATTTTTGTATACCTTTTGTCAGAACGAATATTTCGAGAGTCCGAAAAAAATAGTTCCGGATAATCGAGGTTACTGATATTCAATATGCTTCTTCCCATTGTTACTTCCTAAGTACATACCGAATTTCAAATCTCTATCTCAATTTGTTCGGGAGATAGAGCGACTACAGACACACACACACACACACACATACCGACGGACGGCAAAAAAAATTTCTAAGAATATGTTTTTCGGAATCTCCAGTGTCTGAAACGTGTAAATCCGTCAAAAAAAATTTCTCGATTTTTAAAACGATTACAAGACTTACCCTATACTACGCATGGTGGGTAAGTAAAAAACGAGAAAAAAGATATTTCTACAGTATAGCAGAAGGCCTTTTACTTTGCACACATCACAGTGTGACATGCCATGAAAGTGACAATCTGAAAGTTTAAGTCTTTTAATTTCTTTATTTTTGTGTTATTATGAACATAATATCTCTCTAAACTACTTCTAAGAATATTTTTTTTTATTAGAATGTAAAAAAAAAAAAAAAAAAAAAAAAAAAAAAAAAATGCATTCTCTAACATTTAATAGACATTTTATTGTGAGGACTGCAATTTTTGTATTTTGTGATATTGTCCCTAATACACAATAAAACTACTCGGAATCGTTTCCGAAAATCAGTAGTAGCAAAAGAAACTTTTTTGTTTTAAATGCTTCTTTAAATCTCAAATATATATTAGTTCTGGGGTTTCTAATGTTTAAGAACTGGTTCCGTAATCCTAATTAACTCCTAACTGGCTTGTTCGTGGACATTATATTTTACTAGATGAAGAAATATTTGCATTTTTTACAATAATGGTTTAAAAGAGAAATGTAAAAAAAAAAAAAAAAAATCGACCCTAAAGAAATGGGCATATTGCTTTATATAAGTTATTAATTAATTTTTTCCTCTGAGTTTTTGAGAGGTAAATTAAATTTTTACAGCGGTCATAACTGTGCAATTTTTTAGTCTAATCTCATAAAATTCAAAAGAAATAACAAGTATTTGTTTTTGCTTTGTATGTTCAATTCATCGCGAAAACATTTTATAATAGTTGAGTTTCATATAAATTATCATCTGTGTAAACTTTTGTTTAATTTATTAAAACAAAATTCTATACTGTTACGTTTGTGCGTGAAGTTTCTTCGAAAATCTGTTGTTTCCTGCAAAGATTTTTTAAACAAGAAAACAGATCTTCATTAAATAAACAAGTTGGAAATTGCTCGTCAAACGTGGCAAATGAGGTGCGTTCGTACTATAACTAGTTTTATAATTATTTTTTGCACCCGATATTGTACTTAATGTGTATTTGTTTGCACTTCATAAGTGCATAGTCTGTAACATCATTAAAATGCACTTGCAATATTTTTTTTTCCCATTCCCCTTAATGTAACGGGAGCTTTTGACTGTCCCTGTAATTAAATTACACATCCGATTTTCATAAAATTTGAAATGGCTCGACAAAATTTTGCAGCAATTATATATTTAAAATTTCAGCCCATTCGGAAGGCTGTAACATCATTAAAATGCACTTGCAATAATTTTTCCCATTGGCCGTAATGTAAAGAAAAATTTTGACTATCCCTGTAATTAAACTATACATCCGATTTTCATAAAATTTGAAATGGCTCGACAAAATATCGCAATAATTATATGTTTAAAATTTCAGACCATTTGGAAAGCTGTCACATCATTAAAATGCACTTGCAATAATTTTTCCCATTGGTCGTAATGTAAAGAAAAACTTTTGACTGTCCCTGTAATTAAACTATACATCCGATTTTCATAAAATTTGAAACGGCTCGACAAAATTTTGCAACAATCATATATTTAAAATTTCAGCCCATTCGGTTGAGTAGTTTTTGCTCTGTTACATGCGGACGGACGGACAGACGGACTGAACGACGACTATAGGTGCTACGTATTTATATAATTACGAACGCACCTAAAAATAGATTGATTTAAATCGATTGCTAAATTTTGAGGCTTTTTATTTAGGCAATGATCATGCATTGCGACATGCATTCATGAATTCGTCTGTTGTATCCATGGAAACACACCATATCCTTCCACTGAAACACAATGACAGATCAAAAATTCCCTATATTGAGGCATTTACATTTCTGTGAATAGAAATATCGCTTGCTTTTTTGTAAAATGATACACAGAACGTCATTTCAGATTTTTCTTGCAGGTGAACAATATCTTTCTTTGTACATAGTAAATACATATGTCCTGCCTATTTTATCTGCTATTTCTTTTCGCATTCATTTTTCATACATATTTTCAAATTAATATTTTAACTTTTTAACTAATTTATATGCTGTTATTAATGTATTATTAAAAATAAGTGAATTTTTTCAAAGAAAGTAAGGAAACAAATAATGCTAAAAAAGAGCAAATTCACATTTGTACAATTTCCCTATCCTACCTACCCTAAAAGAAACCTCTGGTAACAAAACTCAGAGAATATTTGATTTTTGAGCTATTCATAGAAGTAAAATTCATATTTCTGAATTAGTTATCAAAAACCCTTTTTAATATCTTTGAAGAAAGGCCGAATTGAAGAATTTATTATTTTTCACACCTAGTGTTATACAATACAGCCCTACTGCCTATAAATATTTAGATAACGGTTTGTAATATGAATTAAAAAAATGTTTTAAATTCTAGACATACATAAGTTGTGAATGAATTTATGATTCACTTTACATTATTTTTTAAGTAATTTTCATGGTTTAAAATATTTTTTGCCTTTTCTGAAAACTGATTTTTTTTTATTATTGGATTCACTTTATATATAAAAGTAGGATATATACTACATTATCAATATTTCGATTAATCTACAAGAGTTATGAGGTTTTGCAATGGTATTGTTGATCGAAATTTATCGGTACACATTACACTGTAAAAAATGTATGTAAAGTTACCCCATAAAATTGGGTGGCATCCTTGCTACTACCATTTTATTCAGTAATTTAACTGATATAACTGATGTTACGTTACGCTAATGTGTAATATTGCAACAGTTATATCAGTTTAAATTACACCATTATATAAGTTAAATTACTCCATAAATTTGGAAGCAGCATGCTGTTACCAATTTTATGGAGTACATACATTTTTTACAGTGTATTAATATTCAATTTATTCAACGTTCTAATCACTATTGCTAATTTAGCGCATTTTTTATTCAAAATATCTACCCAACTTTCCGAATTAACGGTCTTCGCTTTGTTTAATGACGGACATTCTAATATAAAATAAAGCGAGGATTACTACTTGCAAATTCTGGTAGATTTTTTAAATAAAAAATGCTCTAAATTGGCAACATTGATTTTAACGATACTAAATTATAATTTTTTTCTAATGAAAGAATGTTTCAGCAATTAAAATAGATGCGGATTGATTATTAAATAAAATAAAGTGTTTGTCCCCAATCTTGTAGGTAGTTTTACTCAAAAAATTATGTTTCGAAATGACTATTATAAAACATATACGAAAACAAAATTTTAAACAGTAATTTAATACAAAAGTTTTAAAGTTTTAAAATATAATGTAAATCTTTACAAATCTTAGAAGAGGCAATATTTTGAGTGTAAAACATTATTAGAAATTATTGTCTATATATTCGTGAACCGTCGGAACGAAGTCTTACCAAATAACTTCATATAATCTTACTAAAAATATATATTTATAAGCATATATTCATAAAACATCCGTTTCTAATATACTCCATATTGATTCTCTATATATCACGCTTACATATGAAAACGACGCTAAAGGGCAAAGTCAAACTTTGGACAAAATTTTTGCAATAAGTGGAAAGTTGTTTAGGCTTGAATTTTTAAGAAGTTTGTAAATTCAATCTTCTCGTAACTAGAAGTTTTATCACATTTGGTTTTAGGCGACATAGTATCTGGAACTTGACTTGTCTCTTATGTGACTTAGTTGACATTTCAACGCTTCCCGACACTTCAAAACAAAGAGGATTGATTTTAATCTATTTATGATTATCTTAAAAATTGTGTGTTATTATCTTTTATTTTAATGCTGTTATTTTTATATTTTATCCCCTAATATGCTTTTTATTTCAGACAAAAAGTAACGTGTCTTGTCTAAAAAATAAAAGTTACACCAAAATACTCATAATCTGCTGCAAATTTGTAACTTCTAAACATCGCACATTTTCACTTTTTACACCGTCGCATAGGATAATAAAAGTACTTTTAAATGCAGTTTGTTTGAAAACTGCAGATCAATTTAATTTTGAGATATTAATTTATTTTATAGTTTTAATGCCATTTCTGTAATGGTGGCAACTGAAGTACTTCATATCTGTAGAAAGTAAAGGGAAAATAGATAATGTGCATGTCTGTCAACAAACTGGCTTGTTGCGTGACTTCTCAACTTAATGTAAGCAAAAATTTGAACTAAATTGCTTGAAATTATGCTAAAATGCTCGAAATTTTTACGTAGTTGTAATATAATTGAATTATACGTAGGAAAAAATACGTTATAAATGAGTAACTCTGCGAGAATTGTTACTTTCTGCCTACACCAAGTTGAGAAGTACGTCGTTTTTCGGATGCTTGACGTCACATGCACATTCTCTATTTTGTTGCCATTTTCTCAAAACAACTGTAAAAAAAAATGTAACTAAAATACGTGCTATGCAAAGAATATCGTCTGCTATAAAAATGTATTTTAATGAACTGTGTATTTTAATGAATGTATTTTAATTATTTGTGTGACTTTTTCTCAGCATTTACTTAATTCCTATCAAAAAGGTGAAAAAATGCAATTTTATTAAACCGTGTGTAATAACATCTTCCGAATTTTGAAAAAATATAAATGAATGATTTCTGATAAACATTGAGTTATTATAAGCAGTCTATTTAATTTTCTGTATCCATATTAATGTTACAAACAAATGAATGCATATGAATCATTAGTTACCCGATTTTTTTGTCGAGTTTTTTTGCATGACGACATCGTTTTTTGCTGGGTTTGTGTATTATTCCGCGATATTGACGGCATATGCATACTTTTCTATAGATAGATGTTGTTTAAGACTGGATCGTAAATGTGGAATTCTTCAACGGATTCAAATGACGTTTTATATAAAATAAAAGAGTTTATTTTAACTCTTAAAACTGAAATAAGTTTTGTACTATCTATATTTTTTTTTTTCATTGGGGGCGACACTAAATTCTGAAAAAGCGGAATTCCTGTTTTTTAGTTTTAATTATATTTTTTTAAACAGATAAAATTGTTGAATTACTTCAGAAAACATAAACATGACAAAACAATATATGTGTTTGTTTCGGTTAACAAATCAGTATGCAAAAATCAGCTTATTTTGTATGATTTAGCTCATAAATTGAACATACCCAATAAAAATTACAAAACTTCTAAAATTCTGGATTTTTTAATATAAATTCTATACGTGAAACATTTATACAAAACTAAAAGAAGTTTAACAGGTGGAATTTATAAACAATGTAATTTTTTTTTTTTTTTTTTTTTTTTTTTTTTTTTTTTTTTTTTTACTAAACGCTTTTCTTAGTTTCGAGAAAAAACAATTCTGTACAAAAATCAAACATATTCAATATCATTTGAATACACAATTTAACGCCATTTAAAAATAATTTAACAAAGCATATCCATTGGCTAAACTCCAAAAATTTACAAAAGCATGTTCCAAGATGACAATGCTCGTCTTTGGCAGAAAACTTCATACAATATTTTTAACATCTGGGATAACCTAAAATTTGTTATATAAACAATAGGATTACGTCTGAACAAATTCATAATTATAAAATATCATCAAGATTACAGACAATACGCTACAATTACGTTAAAGGTTAAAAATACTAAAAACAATTAAAAATGGCGTTTCGGATTCCACAGTCTCCCTCATCAGAAAACTCCTAACGTAAAAGTCATAAAAAGTTGTTAGTGAAATTTGCAGTTAAAACAACACTGATTATTCCACTAGTAGCGATGCAGCTTCGTTTGATTTAACAATTAACGACCATTACTTAATGTTATTTACAGCTTATTTTCATTGCACTGAATTAGATTAAGGGGTCTCAGGACTCTTAAAGCTTTAAAATTTACGAAATTTAAATTGTTTCAGATGTTAAACTCCTATCTTTTCTGAACATTTTGATATAATTGTTTCCTTGAAATTCCTATTAGAACTGAAGTTATGGCTTTTACATTTATACACGTTCAATAGCTGAAGCGTCGTTTCGGAAACTTTGAAGCCATTTTTCTCCAAATGACGTTTTTGGGTATAACGCGCACGATATCTCAAAAACTTATGAATATTTTTTCATGAAATTTTCAAAACATATGTTTCATGTTAGTCTGTATAAACGGAATCCAAAATTTCCTTTTTATTGTTCAAAACAATTTTTTTTACAAACAGGTGATTTTACTGTTGAAATTTTCTTAATCTTGCATTAGTTAAGTACAACTTTTACATTAAAAATGTAAAAAAGCTTTAAATACAAATTTATTTAGGTTCAGGGTCATTATTACAATCTGAAGTATAAGTAGGCACCAAAATTTTCATTCTAGTTGCAATACTTATTTTGTAATCGTGCGCGTAAGCTGTTATGCCGATTTTTTGCTCGTCAAATGTCTAACAGTTTGGAGCCCCCTCTAAATGCTAATTCTGCATCTTATAATTTTTTAAATACATGAAATGAAAGAACATAGTTATATATTTCATTCCAATTAAAATTGTGTCTTAAAATCAAATACATTTTAAGGTATTAAATGTTGAAAACGGTCTTTTTTTTTCTTTTTTTCCAATTTTAAGAGTCCTGAGACCCCTTAAGTATGTAAGTATAGTAAGTATTTAAGTATTAAATATATGTTGAATTAATTCATGACTTTTACATTAGGATTTTGCTGTCGAGGTATTCTGTGGTATCCGAAACTTTTTAATAGTTTTTAATTTTTTTTAACATTTAATCTAATTGTAGTGTAATCTTGTAATCTTGATGATATTTTGTAATGATAATCTAAGATTGTGTTGCATTTTGGAAGAGCATGCCATTACAATATGCTTTAAAAATAATAATAACTCTCTAATGTTTATAGGAGGTTTTATAGGAGGCAAAATCCAAAGGTCCGGGAGAATACATTTTACAAACACAATTCAATAAATACAATTAGTACTATAAGATGCATAAAAACATAGATTGCAGAGATACATTAATATTGTTATAATAAACGAACTCTAACAAAAGAAAAAAATCCGATGCATTCAAAGTGAATTAAAATGCAAAAAAATTAAATTAAGTATTATAAATAAGAAAGAATAAAATTGATAAATTAAAAGTAGCCGCTATCTAAATTATTTTATAAACTAATGGTATAGATTTAATATTCTGTAATTTTCTCCTTATCTTTAAGCAATATTTGTTTTGTTATCAAGACATGAAATTTTTGATCAGTTGTGATTCCGTAATTATATTTAAATATGAATAATTAAGAACAGTAGAGTGCCCAGATTTTTTGTCAAAGGGTTCTGAAACCACCTGCCTTCGCAGTATTTAAAATGGGATTGAATACTGACGTGCAACTGCCAGTATTTTTCAACCTTTTTGAACCTCCTAAAAAACCGTTTCCTAATTAACAGAAGAATATGAAGAAAATATTTTCCTTGCGCACTTTCTTAGTATTATTCCTGCAACAACAACAAAAATGTGCTTCATTTTTATTGCATGAGATCTTTCTATGTGGGAAAAGTATACGTTTAGCTTATATATATACGCCAAAGTCACAATATAAATGGCATTATTTTGAAAAATAGGTTAATTATCGATAATATGTCCATTTTCAAGAGTTGGTGTCCAAAATGAGGAATGTTTAAGTGTAGTTTAAAATTAATATGGCTATCATAGAGGTTCACACTAAACCACTCTTTTGTGCCTAATAATATTTGCTAAAATACTACATTTAGACGTGGAACCAGTTTAAAAAAAATTAAATACGAAATGTAATAATTAGTTACATTACCATCCAGCAAATTAATAACAAAATAATGAAATGGAAAAGTTCGATAAAGCTAAAGTTAGGATAAAGCAAAAATAAATAAAAAAAGCAATTTAACAAATTACAACGACCATTTGGAAAATGATTTTTTCAAAGACTGAAATTTAAGACATAAAAAATCGCACGGAGTTGATCATACATTACGTACGCCATGGATTAAACATTAATAGTGTTATTACACGTAAAAATTGCAAGCGACGGAAATCGCCTGCGACTCGTACGTATTATCCACCTGAAACTTACGTATTATCCAAGCATTTCATTGGCTGTTAGGGAAAAAGCCTTTCCATCGTCAGATTTCTTGGAAATCTGACGACCCATTTTAAATGAAATTTCATTCTTAAACTTCTAAATATCCCATATTATTACTTTTTACACCGTCGTATAGAGAAAAAAAAATGTACTTTTAAATGCAATTTGTTTGAAATCTGTATCGCAATTTGTTTCTGAGTCATTATTTTTTTTTTTTTTTTTTTGTAGTTTTTATTACTTTTTTGTCATAGTGGCAGCAGAAGGTATCCATCTCTGTTGAAATTAAAGGGAAATACAGATTACTGTATAGACCAATCAGAAAACGAATAAAATGCAGATTAAACCAATCAAAAGCTTCAGATATGCTTTTAATTTCCTACGCTGACGAGGACAATAACCATTTTTCCAAATGGTTAATAAAAACAAAAACTGGATCTATTTTGGATTTTTTTTTTTTTTTTTTTTTTTTTTTTTTTTTTTTTTATGAAAAAAAGCAGTACATTCAATTTAGAGGATATGAATATTTTAATCATAGACATAAGTAACTGAAATCCAATGGAAAAAATTTTAAATAAAATGTGCAATAAAAAGTTCTTTAAAACAAATAATTTTAAAGAACAAAAATAAATTCTCCTTTAAAGGAGTGTTTCTTACATTCGTGTTTTCGTCGCAGTTCTGTATTATTATCCACATGACCCCGAACCCAAAGTTTTATTTGAAGTTAACCCCATCCGAACATAGAAAAAAAAAACTTTGACCAGAAAATTCCAGCATCCTTTGAAGAGTAATGCGAGGACATGTATAAATGAGTTGGAAATTCCACGTCAAACGTGGCAAATGAGGTGAGTTCGTATTGTAATTAGTTTTATAAATATATTTTGCATCGCATATTGTACTGAATGTATATTTTAATACACTTCGTAAGTGTATGTCAATTCCCTTCTGTTCGAAAGGTTGTAACATCCTTAAAATGCACTTGAAATATTTTTTTCCCATTGGCCGTAATGTAACAGAAAACTTTTGAGTGTCCCTGTACTTAAACTATACATCCGATTTTCAAAAAAATTGAAATGTCTCGACAAAATTTTACAACAATTGATATTTAAAATTTCAGACCATTCGGTTGGGTACTTTTTGCTCTGTTATATGCGGACAGACGAACTGAACGACAACTATAGGTGCTACGTATTTATATAATTACGAACGCATCTAAAAAGAGATACAAAAGAATTGTATCAAACATACTTCATTTTGGAAGCCAATTAATAACATCAACTACACAATTGACGCAAAAAGCATATTACGGTAATATCTGTAAATAGTTATTAGTTATTAGTTAATAGTTATTAGTTTTTTCTGTAAATTCAATTATTTTCTATAGTACTCCGTAAATGTCCAGTTAATTACAAAGATCTTCAACGTTCATCTCCTTGGTCAATATGCATGGCGGAAAGAGATAGATGGAGATGCAGTATACCGTAAAAAAGGTTTGAAATATGAAACCATTTATAGCTCAAATTTAAAGGTCCACAGTAGGCCCAAACAAATCAAGCACCTGGAACAGGGACCGAATTCTTTGACATCCACTCGTGCAACTTTTTATCTACATGAAAGTGATCTGCATATTTTTAAGCATTCTAAAGCAGCATTCCATTGTATTATAAATTAAAAACTGTATTATTAAAAGTTTTCTTATTTTTCTCGAGAAAGAACGTGCTTGTGTTTGGGCCTACTGTAGCAAATTTTAGGGTTATTTTTTGGCGTCACCCACAGCCACCTTACTGCATCTCCATCTATCTCTTTCCTACATGGTCAATATGTATAAAACTCAAAATAGCTATGATGTTGTAATTATTTCTAAATGCTGATTTGTTGGCAGACGATTATTTCTTTTAATGGAATAAACTGTTATGGAAGATTCAGCTTGAACATGTGATTTTCTTGACAACTGTGATAAATTGATGAAATATTTTTCAATCTATTTATATTAAAAATATTTGTCCTTTGTATAAGAATGTATAATAATAGAGATTTAAGTTATATTATTCCCTTTTCTTTTTTTCTCAGCATTAATAAAACACAATCGCCGTTATTTAAATTTTTACAGATATTTCGTTAAAATTAATATCTGGGAAATTAATTAAATTTTTCAAATTTCGAGAACTATTATAATATTATCGGACGCTTAAGAATACTTTGTATTTGTTTTAGTTCGAAATTTGTCGTATTTAATAAGGAGTACTTATAAAATATAAACACATACACACTTTCAATGTACAGTCGTGGAAAAAAAAAGTAAACACCCCCCCCCCCTAACTCCTAAACAAATTATCGTAAAAGAAAGTTACTGGTACCGAACGATTTTAAATTAAGTCTACTTTTAAATGATGTATATAAAATTTGCTTAGGGGGCCATCTACATATTCAAACGAACCATAACTTTGTTTTTTTCAATGGCAATACCCAATTCTGACAGCATAAATGAACTCTACACCCTTCAAATAGCCTAAAAACAAATTTTTATGCAATTCGTACCATAAGTTTCCGAGAAATTAATTATTTTAAAACGAGCGTATTTTAAGGGCTGTATCCAAATTGAAGTTGGGTTCTCTATTGCTAACCGAGAGAGCCGCCTTCTTGATCAAGGCACCTTAAGCAGTCAATGAAGTCTGTTAGATAACAAGTAGAGCAGAAGAAATTTCAAAATATCTACTCACTTCAATCATAGACGGCCCCTTAAACCATCATTTTGCCGTTTTTTAAGCATAATTTGAAAACTACTTGGAAGAAATATGTGAAATTTGGGATTTTCATAAAGCAGGACTTAATAAATCTAAATCCATCAAAAAAATTGTAGGTTGCAATTCATAATTTTTTCGAATATTAATTTCATAATTCATATCATAAAATTATAAAAATTGCAAATTCAGCGTATTTATGTTTGGGTGTATTAGTTTTATTTCTAAACAAAAAATTAGCACATTAGGAGCATAATTTCAGAAGATATAAATAAAAATATGAAAATGTAATTTAACATTAGAAGCACTAAATTTTGAATGTTTATAATTCAAAAACTTGCCATTCAAATGACTTGAAATTTGGTGTCTAGGCATATTTTGAACAGAAGATTTGAAATATCTCGTTAAAATTGGGTATTGCCATTGAAAAAAAATGAGGTTTGGGTTCGTTTTAATATGTAGATGACCCCCTAAGCAAATTTTATATACGTCATTTAAAAGTAGACTTTATTTCAAATCGTTCGGTACCAGTAACTTCCGTCTACGATAATTTGTTGAAGAGTTAGTAGGGGGTGTTTACTTTTTTTTTTCCATGACTGTAGCATAACATTAACATATTCACTAATTAAAAGAGAATTAATTCAAATCATAACGTAATTTTCTTTTTAAAGAATTAAATAAACTTTCCTCCAAATGTAAAATATATGTGTAAATATGAAATATATCACACTAAAATACTATTTAAGCCATTTTATCCCTTATTATTTGTAAATTATTTATTAAGCCTAACTGTACCCATTATCCCCATCACATAAAATATTCATAAAACAAGAAATATTCAAAATGTTACTAACCTGTTTTTGACAAACTGAAGTTTAGAATCACTTGTAGATGAAAAAAAGTTAAATAATAATTAAAAATTCAGGAAAATGTTAGTTTTTTGGAGAACTATAAAGATGCAAGAATTCCCTAAAGAAACAAAATGTTACATATGTTGCCAGATTCAAAATTTAAACTTGTTTATCGGATATAAATGTTGCTAAGGAATGTCTGCAAACATAACATGCAGTTAAAATTTATTTGTAAAGAGAACAATATTTGTTTGATAGATAAATTTTAAAGTATGCCCATTTTACCGCACTTTACCCTATTTAATATACAAAAGTAGGTTTTTTCTCCAATTATTTAATTATTGCAGATATTTAATTTAAGGCTTTTTAGTGTTAGATAGTTAAGAGCCACATTACTATCTATGAAAATATATATGTATTTTGGGTAAGTGGATTAAAGTGGATCATTTTAATGCTCCAAGATTAACCGATGCTCTGGTATAACACAATAGTAAATGACAAAACTCCATTTAATATTATCGTTTTTGTGAAACTCATATCAGGAACTGACAATGCAAATACAGAAAAAATTCCCAAATGGTTGAAAGTGCTAAAATAAGGAAAATTTTAAATTCAAATAAATGAATTCATCAAGTTTTATTTTAGAAGCAGAACTCCATAAGCGTTACATTATTTATATTTACCTCCAAATCCATTACACCACTGATAAAAAAAGACAACATTAGTTTTTCAAAAACTATTTTTTCAAAAGTCAATGCTTCCTCTTATCCATTTATTCTTTTTTTTTTCTTTTTTTTTTTTTTTTTTCGTCAGTCGTTAAATGCCTTTGTAACTGATGGTTCGAAAAAAAGTGTCATGCCCTCGATTTTAGATGAACCGATTTTAAAAGAACAGGCGTATTTCTTCTCAATAAATAGGTACAGCTCAGACAAAGACAATTGAAAAAGACATTTGTGTTATATTAATCTGAAGAAAGAAAAAAAAAAAAACACATATTTTACACTTTCATTTCTTAAAAATGTAAGTTTAGTTTCAGCATTATGAAATTATCATAAAACTCTTTATTTTACTGTATTTTTAGCGATCTGGTTTTATAAAAAGGAGATAAGCTCATTTAGATGATAAGCATTTATTTATATAGGTGCAAGCATAACTTCTGAATGATTAAAGAATTTGATAATTCTTTTTCTGCACGACCTTTTATGAAAATTTTCTAGTAAACCATGAAATTTGTTTACATTTTAATGGTAAAACTTTTCCTTTTGAAAATTTACATATATTACTTACCCATCATACATAATATGGGGTAAGTCTTGTAATCGTTTTAAAAATCGAAAAAAAAAATTTTGACGGATTTACACGTTTCAGACACTGGAGATTCGAAAAACATATTTTTAGAAGAAAAAAAAAATTTGCCGTCTGTCTGTGTGTGTGTCTGTAAACGTTCTATCTCCCGAACAAATTGAGATAGAGACTTGAAATTTGGTGTGTACTTAGGAAGTAATAATGGAAAGAAGTCTATTAAATATCAGTAACCTCGATTATCTGGAACTATTTTTTTCGGACTCTCGAAATATTCGTTCTGATAAAAGGTATACAAAAATTTTCGAAATTGTTTATTTGAAAGAAGGAACATAAAAGATAACACAAAAACATAAATTTTGCATGAAGAATAAAGTCGATCGGATAATTAGTTGCAGAGATATTTCTAATCATATTTTTCACACTCTTCGATTTTTCATGACCCTGTATTTCATTCAAATTTCAAGACAAAGATATATTTTAATTGGAAATGAGACGCTTAATCCGAAGCAGTAAACTGTTAGTTAATATGATTATATTTTTGGAGTTATAAGGATGTTTCTTTTACGCAATTCGGTACTACTCGATTATCCCGTTGACCCCAAAACTATCGCCAAACTAGAAGATTAAACGCCAATAATGGCTTATCGTAAATGTCATATTCACTTGACATTAAACACGTTACACGTGTTTGTTGCGTCATCAAGTGATTTTTAATTCGACGTTTCATTTTTATTTTTATTAATCTTTTACTAATTTATTTGTTCTTTCGTTATTTAAAATAAAAATTATACCAATCTATATATCTGTTCCGTCGCCAAATGCCGCCAAGTTTGTCACCAACTTGGTGATATATAGCCAAATTTGGCGGCCAAAATGAGTTGCCAAAAGTGTCGCCAACTTGGCTATATCTTTAATATTTCACCAAATTCCCATAGACTTCCATTTTAAACAAATACGGTTTACTTGCTTACAGAAAATCAACAGATTGAGATATTTTAATGCAACGAAAACTAATATGAGCTTATGGGATTATATTAATTATATTTAAGGGGGGTCCAAGTAAATTAAATTATGAATAAAAGTAACATGATACAATGCTTAGCATGCTTTCCCAGCGATAAATTTTAAGGGAAACCAAACTGGTCGCCAAGGCGGATAGTTTGCATACTTTTGCGAGTAGTTTGGCAATTTGTATAATTTTTCGAAATGGGTCGACGGGATAATCAAGTAGTAACTGCAATTCAGTAATAGAGCATAACTATGTATTAAAAATATTTAAATATACGTTTAAATTTTATTTTGGAATTGCAATGCATTTTATAAATAGTTTACACATATTTTATTTTCATATTTTATATTATGCATATTGATGATGGATAAGTATTACGTGGCCCCCGGCGACTAGTTTATCTATCTATCCATATATGGAAATGGAGCAAGGAGGCAGTCGAAATAAAGAGTTCGTCTTTTAACTTCCAAATATTTAATAAAATCTTGGTTAAACATGGGATTATGATAATATATAGATTTGTTAATATTTCAAAAAAAGGGAAAGAATGCGAATGTTGTTCTCTGCGGATCCTATTAAAATAGTTAAAGGGACAACGCCCCAACCATAGAAATAAAATCAACGGTGCACAGAGACGCTCTCTCTGTGACCAGTGCTCAAAGGCATCTCCCGCGCTCAGCTATCTGCTGCAGTATCTTCCAGAATTTTGCGTTTAGCTTGCACTATTTGGCTGGGACTTCGACCTCGACTGCCTCCTTGCTCGATTTATATATATATATATATATATATATGCATATATATATTAAACAAAAACATAATTTGAAGAACAAATAATATATATATATATATTTCCTACATCGTTTAAACCCGAGAAGGGGCAGATATTAAGATATTTAATTCAATTAGTTCCACATTTAATTTTAAATTTTTGTAACAAATTAGTTAAGCCAATTGAAGATTAAAAAAATAAAGATAAAACTCATACAATATGATACTTAAAACACACTAAAAAATTAGGTTCCGTTCAAATGAAATCGAAATAAATCTTAGACTTCTTCCATTTTTAATTGAAAATTCTTGTATTGCAGATTTTATATTTTGTTTATGACAATTGTACATAAAATGATAAGATGCATGCAAAATACAAAACTTAAAGAAAAAGCCTAAGATTTATTTCGATTTCATTTGAACGGAATCTAATTTTTTAGGGTGTTTTAAGTATCATATTGTATGAGTTTTATTTTTATTTTTTAATCTTCAATTGGCTTAACTAATTTGTTACAAAAATTTAACATTAAATGTAGAACTAATTGAATGAAATATCTTAATATCTGCCCCTTCTCGGGCTTAAACGATGTAGGAAATAAATTTTGTTTTTGTTTTTTTAATTTATTCTTCAAATTATGTTTTTTTTAATATGTAAAGTTTTTTAATAACTACTGCATTCAGACGAACTCATTTCAAAATTAATAGAGGGTATCATCATCAGGCTTTGATGTATGCGGTATTGCATCACTATGTGTGATGCAGTTTACCAATGTATAATTCAAAATATTTCACCACTGTAGTAATGCAGGTTGCTGTAGTTTGGACAAAAACTTCCAATCTGAACGTAAAAAATCTATAATCAAAACATAAAAAAATAACTTCACTTAAATTTAGATACCCTATTTCCCACTCAGGAACGCTATGAATGCAAAAATAAATTGTGTTGAATCGTTACTGCTAATATTTAACAATATTATAGCTGTGATACAGTAAAAAATAAAAAATAAAAGTTTTACTTAAATTTTGTTACCTTATTCGCTCCCAAGGGGTGATTTAAACACATCAGAAAATTATTTCCTAAGTTTAACTTGGGGTATAAGTAGTTCTCATCTCGGAAAAAAAAAATACATTTTAAAATTTAAGCTATGTAATTCCTCACTAAGTTCGCTACCTGCGTAAAAATAGCTATCCACTTGAAACTTTTTACTAAAGCATAAACTTGACCAACGCAAAAACTTATTCTGAAAATATCCTTTTTATTTCCACTATGACGCCATATTCACCTTATTAATTCTTGAAAATAAAAAAAAGTTCAATTTAATGTTTCTCGTGGAAACGTTTCAACTAAAAAGAAATAAATTATTATTACGGCTTTTGAAATTTTTGGAACAATGAAGAAAAAATATTACATTTTCTATGAAAAATGTCCGTTGATTCTCAATGAAAAAAGTGAAATTTGGAATTACTAAGAAAAATATTTGAATAATGCAAAAAAAATTGGCCCATGTTTCTCTTTGTGTTATAATTCACCCATATGCAAAGGCATTTTACCATTCGTTTTAACCCTGAAGTCAGGCAAACGTTTTTACACTTTAAATTTATAATATCATTAGAATTAGTAAAGAATAAAAAATGAGTGGCATCAGGTACAAAAAGGTGGGAAGAAAAAATGAAAAATTTATGATCTCCATAGGCTTTTCTATGTTAAATTAACATTAAGAAGTGACACTGGAAATAAATAAGTATTGCGCGGCAGCGCAATACTTAAATATATATAGAGAGAGTCATCGTGTTGTATCGTAACTTATTGTATCTTGTATAATTTTTATAAGGACCTGTGTGTGTGCAGATTGTTTAGGCAACGACCAATTTTGGCTTCAATAATAACTTAACTAGAGCATTCTTAGAATCCTCTATTTTGTAAATATTTTCCGAAGTCTGTTAATAATAGAGACTAATCTTTTTCAAATTTTTGAATTTTTAATCATTAAAAGCAATAAATTATGTCTTCAGTGTTTGATAATTCATGAGTAAAAAGAAGAATTCTGCACTCAAAGAAGCACTATAAATATTTATTGCATTTGTAACTGGTGAATCTTCAGATTATTGGTCTCAATGTCAATTTTACGAGTCCCATTCTTATTTTGAATTCAATTCATTATTTAACATTTTAACACTTTCAACTTGAAATTTCATTTCTTTCAGATTAATATTGCTGCAAATTATAGTTCCAGCAGTTTTAAGAATTTTATCAGGTAATACGATTACCTGCACTGATACACTAAAACTTTATTTTCTGTGAAACCTTTTATTGTATCAAGGGAGCCCACAGCATTTCTCAACAACCGGCCCCTGTTCCTGCTGTCTCCTTAGTTTATAATCGTAACGCTACAGAAATTAATATCTTAAATTCTCTTTCTAAAACTTGAAACAAAGCTCAAATACATGCAAAAGCCATCAGTGTGACGAAATGTATTGTGATCAATGCAAATAAGTGTGAAATACCCTATATATATTTTAGTTTTGGGGGTTGACCCACTTACCTCAACCAGCCCTATATTTAATAAATGTACATTAAATTACTATTTTGAATGCGATTGGCCATTGACAGTCGTAAATATGACTGGCGATTAACAAATGCGAAGAAACCGATTACAGAAGATCCGCTACTGATTTTGAATAGGAATGTCGCCAAAGTTGAATACAGCCAAGTTGGTTTCATTTATGGCGAGTAGTTTTGGTCGCCAAATTTGGCAATATTTCACCAAATAAGGCCAATCGCTCTAACGTATTATTAACGCAATTAGCTCTAACGTATATTAATACATATTTTTTATGCTTATGATTAGGAAAACGGTTACAACAATGAAAAATAATTTGTGAGAAGGTTTTATTGGTTTTTGTTGATTTACTAAAAAAGTACTGAACTAATTTTGATGAAACTGAAGGGGTACCAATTCGAGAGTATCCTCTTTCAGTTACAACAAAAATTACACGAATCGGTCGTATAGTTCGGAGTAATCGGTGAACATACATAAAAAAATATACGTAACGCGTCGAATTAATAACCTCCTTCTTTTTCTGAAGTTGGTAAATAAATATAAATAAAATGTCAATTTTATGACAATGACATTAATATTTAGTTTCAACAATTAATTATTCTCATAAATATTTTATCAATCGTGAAGAATCCCAATTGTTCAATTTATTTGAAAATGATTACTAAAGCTTCTTTCATATATTCTGAATTGCTATGCCACTGATTTAGGACTGAAACACCTGTTTAAAAAGCGTTTCACTTCAAAAAATGTAGTATTTAATAAGTCGCTTTTTTTGTTACCTTGAACCATTTACGTTTCGTTTTGTTGATTGTTATTTTTTGTAGCATCTTTACAAACAAGAATCAACTCTTTATGAAGTCCGATATTTATTTTTCTTACGTATGGACCTGCTTTTATTCTTAAGAGGCTTGGGTAGCTGATTTTAGATACTTTAATGTTGTTTCTTACATGTCTTTCAGTTGCAATGGACCGATTCAGGACATGCTGTTAGTAGCGTACGAGATAGGTCAAGGCTTCATTTTTTATGAATGATCAACTGCTAACATCTGTATTACTTGTCAAGAGTTAAATTTTTCCCACTTAAAATTCTCCATTGCTCCATAATTACATGTTATTTCCTTCAAAATATGCAAGAAACGTCATAATTTCTAAATAACATTATTAAAAAAAATGAAAACTCTACTTTTTTTATATTGGATCTTTTTAACATCGTGAAACATTGTGTCTTCTTATTTACACGATGAAAAATGAAAAAACATCCTTTGAAATAATATTAGTTTTTTCATGCATATCTAAATTTTGCCTTTTTTACAGCTATTAGTTTTGTGAAAAACATCTTCATAACATTTTGTCATTCACCTAGACAGCTACTGTGATGAGACGAAAATGAAAGTAAACAGGAAGGTGCATTCTTTCGTTACATGTCAATTATGAGGTTTCGCACATTAGAACGTCAAACGATTTTCAATTTTCATTGAAACCATTTTCTAAAACCTACTTCGGAAAAGGATCCAGATTTTGTTTTTGATTTTTTTGCCTTTTTTTGTCCTTTAAATTAGTCTTAATAATAAAAAAAAAGAATAAAAAGAATATTATTTGCTTTTGAATGGCATATTTACTTTGACTTTTATCTGATATTTTACATTTTTGACAATTGTTAAGTTTTCGATAAGTATAACTAAAATATCTTCTTCTATATATGTTTTAGGTTAGCATAAATAAAAATTTCCAACAAAACATTTTTTATCTATTTTTGAATAGCATATTAATTAAAATTTAAATATTTTATCATTTGGCAATAGTTTATCAAGATTCTGATACGTATGGTTAAAATGGTGCAGTTGTTCATGTGATTATCCAGCACTTACTTCTTACGGAAATGGATTGCCCTTACGGCCGATACATTTAAATTTAATTGTTTTGAGAAAAGAAGAAACCTATAAATGCTTTTAAATGCTTTAATATTTTTAAAACAACATAAAACTTACAAAAACATGCAACAACATTTTTAAATTATATGGGTGATTTTCAAAAAGCGTCGTGTTTTACTGTTCTTTTTCATTTGCACAGAAAAATAGTTAAATATCATAATTTTAGTTATTGCATTTTAACTATCATGTTTTTTAATGATAATTTAGAGATATGTTATTATTTTAAAAAAATTAAAAATAAGACATATATTCTTTTGTAGTCAAAATGTCATTACCGTAAGTTGTCCCAACAAGCAATTTATTAGCTAAAGATTTGACTAAGTTTAATTTAAAACAGATGGTTACAGTTTTTTAATACATTTTTATTTATTGAGATGCTACTAATAAAAAAATTATTTTAATTAATTAAACTTAACTATAATTCTTAATAATTATTTTAAACCGTGCACCAAGAAAGAGTGTCATTGCCATGCTTCTGACAAAAAGTTCATCTGGAATTTTTTAGAGGGCAGTACATGTCTTTTTATCAAAGCAAAAAATACTCCTTAAAAGTCGAATTGTTATCAGGTTTAGGTGAATAGAGTAAATAGTTTTATAGTTTCAATAAAACAAACAAACTCTTTGAATGTTTTGGTGAGTATTTTTTTGTACGTCATTACCGTACCCACTTCTAATTGATAATTAAATGAACTTTTATTTCTTAGTCTGCTTTTACTATACAAGAAATAGAAAATCAGTGTATGGACCAGGAGATATAATGGCTGCCATTTATGCCTGGGAAAAATAAAAATATTTTGCTTAATTTGTCATTACCCTAGATGTCATTACCGAGCTCACTTATGTTCATTACCAAGTTCATTAAAATTTAAAAATTAGTTTTAAAATGTTAAATTTGTAATTTGGTCTCTGCTGATGCTTGTATATTAATGTTTATGAAGTAAGGTAATTATATACAAAAAATTAAAACTTTCTGATTATTTCTAAAAATTTAATTTTGTTATTCCAAAACATGGACAAATTTTTAAAATGACCCATATCATACTTATTAATCTAGTTATTGGCTTCTAGAACAAAAAACTGCTCAAACTAGCTATGTTTTTACGATAAAAATCACTTAATTATCTGGCGAATTACAATTTCAGTGGTTAAAATGTCGTACCGTGCAGCCCGTAAAAAACTGATTAAGAACATATAACCACAAACGAAAATGTACAATAACCTCTTTCGAGTACCCGCGATTCGAAAAAAATGTTCTTTATCTTTAGAAACCACAAAAAAGAATATATATATATATATATATATATATATATATTTTTAAGCCCCCGGAACGGTATGCTATTTCTTTCTCCCAGCTTATTTTTTGTCTCCAAAAAATAACGTTACCTTACAGAAGCTAGCAATAAACAAAGCAGATGTATCATTGTATAATTAAATGCTCTATAGCAATTTTTTTAATTTCTAAGCATCGCACATTTTCAACGTTTATACCGTCGTATTGGGAAAGAAAAAGTACTTTTAAATGCAATTTGTTTGAAAATTGTATCTTCATTTATTTTTGAAATATTATTTATTTTTTTTTTTATTTTTTTATTTTTTTTTTTTTTGTAGTTTTTAGCACCATTTGTTTAATTTTGGCAACTCAACTACTCCATTTATATAGAAAGTAAAGGGAAAATATTTGAAAAATAGCAATCATATCTTTTTGTCGCCATTTTCCCATAACAACTGAAAGGAAATGTAATTAAAATACGTGCTATTTTGAAAAAAATGTAAACGAATAATTTCTACGAATAATAAAACATGGAGCTATTATAAACTATATTTAATATTAAGTATCTGTAGGCCCTTTCAGTGTGACGTCAGTCATGATGTTTTGGTTGGAAACTGACTCCAAACAAGCGGTTGCTATGCGTCATTTCTTTTTAAATATAAATCGTGGAAAATGTTAACCAGTACATATCAAGTATTAAAACACTTAGATGTGAGGTATAGATATAAAACATAGCTGCAACACACAAACAAAATAGAAAATACAATATAGCAACCGTTTGTTTCGAGTCAGTTTCCAACGAAAACGTCATGACTGATGTCACGACTGAAATCGTCTATATTAATGTTACAAACAAATGAATGCCTATGAATCATTAGATAAAAGAAAATAAGTTAAAACTGGTGTGAATGACTAAGAACAAACAATCTTCTTGAAACACCATCAAAAATTTTGTAAATGCGCTAGGCCATTCGAAAGATCTGAGTCTTTCTTCGTCAGGCGCAAAAAAGACGTCCTTCTACTATGAAAGCAGAGGCAAGACTGAAATGAGAGACAAGGGAAAGGAAACAAGCTGAAGAAACAGCCAATAGGAAGTTAGAAATCAACAGACAATAGGAAAGTAAAAGACAACAGCCTATCACAGAAGAGAATAATCAAAACAAAAGAACACAAAGTAGGAGGGGCAAAAAATGAGAGGGGGAAAAAATACATATAATCCAATATGGGAACACATGAAATTAAAAATGAATAAATAAATGAATAATATATATTTAGAAAAAAAAACAGACTAATAATAATACAAAAATAAATTAAATGGTAGTACTGAAAAGGTTTTTCCAAGCTGCAGAGAGCATTGTGGAATCAGATTTATCATTAACAATAACATCACGATTAAGATAAATAGCTAAATTTTCAAGAAAGTCCAATTCAGAGATACTATTGGCATTAGAGATAATGTTAGGCAGCCTAGCATTTTGAAAATTAAAACTATGGCCGGAATCCCAAGAGTGCTTGGCAATAGAAGATTTAGAAAATTCTTGATTGATTACATAACGCGAGTGTTCTTTTAAGCGGATTTCGAGATTCCTTTTAGTTTCACCAATATAAGATAAATCACAACCATTACAAGGAACTTTATAAATTCCCCATTTACGAAGATCAGGAACAGGAGATTTAGTGGAGGGGAATTTGAATTTATTGACAGGTTTAAAGATAATGTTAAAATTGAAACGCCGTAAAACTTTAGCTAACTTGAAACATAAAGGAGGATAAAAGGGGAGGACAACCAAATTATCAGGTTTGCTTTTGACAGATTTGGAAAGAGTAGAACTATTAGATGGTCTATTGAATTTCTTCACAGCATTATTGATAACAGAAGGATTAAAACCTCTTTTGATAGTAACGGTTTTTAAGTAATTAAGCTCTTCCTTAAGGGATACAGAATCAGAACAAATTTTGAGAGCACGATTTACATACGTGTAAAAAACACCGATTTTTTGGTTGACAGGATGATTTGAGAGAGCATGAGGTGGGTTAGAAACAGAAAAAGGTTTTCTATAAACGCAAGTTTTGAAAGAAGAATCGCAATGCGATTCTTCTTTCAAAACTTGTGTAAATTATTTTTTAAATCGGTTTGGTATTTCCTGAGATTGTGTAGAAACTACCATTTAGAACGTTTTTTAGAACGGTTTTCGCGCATTTTCACCCCTTTTAAATTTCGAATTGTTTAAGAACTGTTCTTAGAAATCTTTTATATCTAATAAGTAGCTGATACTTCAAATTTCATATTTCTAGGCCCATCAGTAACACATAAATCGCATTTTTAGAACGTTTTTTTCTCCTACACCCCCTTTCGAGTAGTGGCATCGACATAAAACATAGCCTGTCTTGGAGCAAACGTTGTCACTATCATTTTGACACCAATATTTTTTAAATCGGTTTGGCATTTCCTGAGATTATGTAGAAACTACCATTTAGAACGTTTTTTAGAACGCTTTTTGTGCATTTTCACCCCTTTTAAATTTCGAATTGTTTAAGAACTGTTCTTAGACACCATTTATATATTATAAGTAACTAATATTCCAAATTTCATATTTCTAGGCCCTTCAGTAACGCAAAAATCGCATTTTTAGAACGTTTTTTGCTCCTGCACCCCCTTTGGGGTAGTGGCACCGACATAAGATATAGCCTATGTTCTAAGTTGGGCGAACACCATCATTTTGATACCATTACTTTCGGAATCGGTTCGGTAGTTCCTGAGATTATCTCCGACAAATAAACAATTTTCTCCTCTTTATAATATGAGTATAGATATAGACTAGCAAACCCCGCGGCTTTGCTCGCGCAATAGTTGAAATATGCCAAGTGATATTTGCAGGACTATCTTTTTTATTAGAAGAACACTTTTTGGAATAATTTAAAAATTGCAAATTAAGCCACAATTTTACTAAACTTCGTTATAAAAGTGCAATAGACAGAAATGAGATTTTAATTAATAAGAACTAAAACTAATTCCAAATAAATGATAATTTAGAAAGTATTTTTAGACTTTTATGCTCATTTCATATGCTCATTTCAGTATTCATTTGAAGTTTTGAATTTTTTAGAAACCATCTTAACACATTTACATCTTAAAAATAATCATCATGTCCAATCCAAGCTTCCTATTTAACAGACTCCCTCCTCTCTTGTGCTAGTGGCACCAACATAAAATGCCAAAACAGAGTTTAAATAGAATGCCCCGAAAAGATGTTGAAATAGAGACTGTCACCATTAATTTGCCAATATTAACCTTGAAATCGGTTGGTATCTCCTAATATTCTATAAAAAACGGAAATAAGATGCTTTTAAAAGTTTTCTTGTTGTTCCTGTTACCAAGTGGTAGTGACACCGGTATAAAATATAACCCGTATAGGATCAGGGACTATCACCTTTGATTCGCAACCAATAACTTCTGTAATCGGTTTATTATTTCCGGAGATTCCATAGAAATCGTAATTTAGGACTCTTTTAGAACACTTTTCGTTCCTTCCCTTCGCTTCACCCCTTTTTAATGTCGAATGTATTTTCGACTGATGTTAAAGTACATTTATATTTTATAAGTAACTACCGTGCTATATTTAAAGTTTCTAGCCTCTTCAGTACCGCAGAAGTCGCAATTTAGAAAGGTATTTGCTCCTGCAACTCTTTAGGGTTGTGGCACTTACATAAAATATAGCTTATGTTTCAGCACGTTCTATCACCATCAATTTGAAACCATTATGTTTGAAATCGGTTTCGTATTTCATACGATTTCATAAAAATCATAATTTAGAAGGCTTATAGAACGCTTTTCGCTCACTTCATCCTTTAATCTTGGAATTTTCTTTCGAATATTCATAGAAAGCATTTGCACCTTTGAAGTAATTACCATTCCAAATTTGAAATGATTGCCCCCCCCCCCACACCACCACCACCACCACCAGTAGCACAAGAAAACGCAATTTAGAAAACATTTTTTGCTCCCAGGTGGTAGTGCCAACAACGTAAAATATAGGCTATGTTGGAGCGGGGACTATCACCATGAATTTGCAACCATTACTTCTGAAATCGGTTTATATTTCCTGATATTGCGTAGAAATCGTAATTTAGAACTTTTTTAGAAAGCTTTTCGTTCAGGTTCTACCCTTTTAAATTTCAAATTTTTAAGGAACTCTTCTGAGAGAACATTTACATCTCATAAGTAATTACCATGCCAAATTTCAAGTTGCTAGCCACTTCAATATCACAAAAATCGCCATTTAGAACGTTTTTTACAACGCTTTTTGCGCATTTTCACCCCTTTTAAATTTCGAATTATTTAAGAACTGTTCTTAGAAATCCTTTATATCTAATAAGTAGCTGATACTTCAAATTTCATATTTCTAGGCCCTTCAGTAACACATAAATCCCATTTTTAGAAAGTTTTTTGCTCCTACACCCCCTTTGGGTAGTGGCACCGACATAAAACATAGGCTATCTTGGAGCAAACGTTGTCGCTATCATTTTGACACCAATATTTTTTAAATCGGTTTCGTATTTCCTGAGATTATGTAGAAACTACCATTTAGAACGTTTTTTAGAACGCTTTTTGTGCATTTTCACCAGTTTTAAATTTAGAATTGTTTAAGAACTGTTCTTAGATATCATTTATATCTTATAAGTTACTGATATTCCAAATTTCATATTTCTAGGTCCTTCAGTAACGCAAAAATCGCATTTTTAGAACGTTTTTTGCTCCTGCACCCGCTTTGGAGTAGTGGCACCGACAAAAAATATAGCCTATGTTCTAAGTTGGACTAACACCATCATTTTGATACCATTACTTTTGCAATCGGTTCGGTATTTCCTGAGATTATGAAGAAACTATCATTTAGAACGTTTTTTAGACCACTTTTTGTGCAGTCTCACCCTTTTAAATTTCGAATTGTTTAAGAACTGTTCTTAGACATCATTTATATCTTATAAGTTACTAATATTCCAAATTTCATATTTCTAGGTCCTTCAGTAACGCAAAAATCGCATTTTTAGAACGTTTTTTGCTCCTGCACCCGCTTTGGGGTAGTGGCACCGACATAAAACATAGCCTATGTTGGAGCAAGGGTTTTCACCATCATTTTGACGCCATTATTTTTTTTAATCGGTTTGGTATTTCCTGAGATTGTGTAGAAATCACCATTTAGAACGTTTTTTAGAACGCTTTTCGCGCATTTTCACCCCTTTTAAATTTCGAATTGTTTAACAACTGTTCTTAGAAATCCTTTATATCTAATAAATAGCTGATACTTCAAATTTCATATATCTAGGCCCTTCAGTAACACATAAATCGCATTTTTAGAACGTTTTTTGCTCCTGCACCCCCTTTGGGGTAGTGGCAACGATATAAAACATAGCCTATCTTGGAGCAAACGTTGTAACTACCATTTTGACACCAATATTTTTTAAATTGGTTTGGTATTTCCTGAGATTATGTAGAAAATACCATTTAGAACGTTTTTTAGAATGCTTTTTGTCCATTTTCACCCCTTTTAAATTTCGAATTGTTTAAGAACTGTTCTTAGACATCATTTATATCTTATAAGTAACTAATATTCCAAATTTCATATTTCTAGGCCCTTCAGTAACGCAGAAATCGAATTTTTAGAACGTTTTTTGCTCCTGCACCCATTTGGGGTAGTGGCACCGACATAAAATATAGCCTATGTTCTAAGTTTGACTAACACCATCATTTTGATACCATTACTTTTTAAATCGGTTTGGCATTTCCTGAGATTATGTAGAAACTACCATTCGGAACGTTTTTTAGAACGCTTTTTGTGCATTTTCACCCCTTTTAAATTTCGAATTGTTTAAGAACTGTTCTTAGACAACATTTATATCTTATAAGTAACTAATATTCCAAATTTCATATTTCTAGGCCCTTCAGTAACGCAAAAATTGCATTTTTAGAACGTTTTTTGCTCCTGCACCCCCTTTGGGGTTGTGGCACCGACATAAGATATAGCCTATGTTCTAAGTTGGAATAACACCATCATTTTGATACCATCACTTTTGGAATCGGTTCAGTAGTTCCTGAGCTTACCTCCTACAAATAAACAATTTTTTCCTCTTTATAATATGAGTATAGATGAGTATAGACTAGCAAACACCGCGGCTTTGCTCGCGTAATATTTGAAATATGCCAAGTGATATGTCTAATTTTTATTAAAAGGTACTAACTAAATTTTGATTTTATTAAAAGGTAATATTTTATTTTATTAAAAGGTACTTATTACTTTTAGGAATAATTAAAAAAATTACTATTTAAAACACAGTTTGATTAAACATCCTTGTTACACTGCATAAGGCAGAGATGAGACTTAAATTAATAAAACGAAATAAAACTAAATAAATAATAATTTAGAAAATATATTGAAACTTTTATGCTCAATTAATCCGCTCATTTCAGTATTCATTTGAAGTTTTGAATTTTTTAGAAACCATCTTCTTACATCTTAAAATTAACCATCATGTCAAATTCCAAGTCCTACCACCTCTCTCAACATAAAGGGCTATGTTGAAACAGGAACTGTCACAATTAATTTGCCAACATTAATTTTGAAATCGGTTTGTTATTTCCTAATATTCCACAGAAACGTAATTTAAAAAGCTTTTAAAGCCCTTTTTTAGAACGTTTGTTGTTCCTGTGAACCCCAGGTGGTAGAATCACCAGCATAAAATATAGCATGTGTAGGATCAGAGACTGTTACCACTGATTCGCAACTATTACTTTTATAATCGGTTTATATTCCCTGAAATTGCATAGAATCGTAATTTAGAACTTTTTTAGAATGCTTTTCGCACCTCTCCTTCGCTTCACCCCTTTTTAATTCGAATTTATTTTCGACGTTCCTTCGAGGGCATTTATATTTTATAAGTAACTACTATGTCATATTTAAAGTTTCCTTCCTTTTCAGTATCACAGAAATCGCAATTTAGAAAGTTTTTAGCTACTGCAACCCTCTGGTGGTAGTGGAACAGACATAAAATATAGCTTATGTTTGAGCAGGTTCTATCACCAAAATTTGTCATCATTATTTTTTTAATCGGTTTGGTAATTTTGTAATTTAGCTTTAAAATTTATAAGTTTGCTTAAAAATTGTAATTTATAACGCTTTTCGCTCACTTCATTTTTTAAAAATTTGGAATTTTCTTTCGACTGTTCTTAGAAAGCAGTTGCATCTTGTAAGTAAATACCATGCCATACTTCAAAGTGTTAGACCCCTCAGTTGTGCAAAAAATGCAAATTAGAACATGTTTTGCTTTTGCAACCCTCAGATGGTAGTGACAGCAACATAAAATATAACCTATGTTATAGCAAGGACTGTCACCATTGATTTTGAACCATTACTTTTGAAATAGCTTTGGTATTTCCTTAGATTAAGAAGAAATCGCAATTTAGAACGTTTTTAGGACGCTTTTCGCGGATTTTCACCGCTTTTTAAATTTCCAATTTTTTCGAAACTGTTCTTAAAGATCATTTATAGCTAATATATATGTACCTTGCCTAATTTTAAGTTGCTAGCCCCTACCGATCACAAAAATCGAAATTTAGAACGCTTTTTTGCTCCTGCAACGTCTTGGTGATAGTGATACCGACATAAAATAGCGTCTATGTTAGAGCAGGGGCTGTCAGCATCAATTTCTTACCATTGTGTTTTGAAATCAGATTAATTCTTCCTGAGATATTGCCGACAAATCGGCATCTAGAACGTTTTTAGAACGCTTTTCGCGCATTTTGCTCCTGCATCTCCTCTGGGGTAGTGGAAACAGATATAAAATATAGCCTATCTTGGAGCAAGATCTGTCCCCATAATTTTTACACCATTATATTTGAAATCAATTCAGTATATCCTGAGATTGCTAGAAATCGCAATTTAGAACGTTTTTTACAACGCTTTTTGCGCATTTTGACCCCCCCCCCTTTTTAATTTCGACTTTTTTAGGAAATGTCCTTAGAGATAATTGATATCTTATAACTAACTACCATTGTAAATTTCACGATTCAAGGCCCTTCCGTCACTCAATAATCGCAATTTAGAACGTTTTTCTCCTGCACCCCCTTTGGGGTAGTGGCACCGACATAAAACATAGCCTATGTTGGAGCAAGGGTTTTCACCATCATTTTGACGCCATTATTTTTTTTAATCGGTTTGGTATTTCCTGAGATTGTGTAGAAATCCCCATTTAGAACTTTTTTAGAACGCTTTTCGCGCATTTTCACCCCTTTTAAATTTCGAATTGTTTAACAACTGTTCTTAGACATCATTTATATGTTATAAGTAACTAATACTCCAAATTTCATATTTCTAGGCCCTTCAGTAACGCAAAAATCGCATTTTTAGAACTTTTTTGCTCCTGCACCCCCTTTGGGGTAGTGGCACCGAAATAAAATATAGCCTATGTTCTAAGTTGGACTAAAACCATCATTTTGATACCATTACTTTTTTAATCGGTTTGGTATTTCCTGAGATTATGTAGAAACTACCATTTAGAACGTTTTTTAGAACGCTTTTTGTGCATTTTCACCCCTTTTAAATTTCGAATTTTTTAAGAACTGTTCTTAGACATCATTTATATCTTATAAGTAACTAATATTCCAAATTCCATAGTTCTAGGACCTTCAGTAACGCAAAAATCGCAATTTTAGAACGTTTTTTGCTCCCGCACCCCCTTTGGGGTAGTGGCACCGACATAAGATATAGCCTATGTTCTAAGTTGGACTAACACCATCATTTTGATACCATTACTTTTGGAATCGGTTCGATAGTTCCTGAGCTTACCTCCTACAAATAAACAATTTTTTCCTCTTTATAATAGGAGTATAGACTAGCAAACCCCGCGGCTTTGCTCGCGTAATAATTGAAATATGCCAAGTGATATTTGCATGACTATTTTTTATTAGAAGAACACTTTTTGGAACAATTCAAAAATTACAAATTTAAGCCACAGTTTCACTAAACTTCATTATAAAAGTGCAATAGACAGAAATGAGATTTTAAATTATTAGAAGAACGAAAACTAAATCTAAATAAATGATAATTTAGAAGATATTTTGAGACTTTAATGCTCATTTCGGTATTAATTTGAAGTTTTGAATTTTTTAGAAACCATCTTAATACATTTACATCTTAAAATTAACCATCATGTCAAATTCCAAGCTTCTTTTCTAACAGTCTACCATCTCTCTCGTGTTAGTGGCACAAAAATAAAATGCCGAAACAGAGTTGAAATAGAATGTCTCGAAAAATATTGAAACAGAGACTGTCACCATTAATTTGCCAACATTAACCTTGAAATTGGTTGCTATTTCTGAATATTCTATAGAAAACGGAATTTAGATATTTTTAAAGGCCTTTCTTGTTCCTGCCAACCGTGGTAGTGACACCCGCATAAAATATAGCCCGTATAGGATCAGGGACTGTCACTCTTGATTCGCAACCAATAACTTCTGTAATCGGTTTATTATTTTCTGAGATTCCATAGAAATCGCAATTTAGGACTCTTTTAGAATGATTTTCGCTCCTTCCCTTCGATTCACCCCTTTTTAATTTCGAATTTATTTTCGACTGTTCTTAGAGGACATTTATATTTTATAAATAACTACCGTGCTATATTTAAAGTTTCTAGCCTCTTCAGTATATCGCAGAAATCACAATTTAGAAAGTCTTTTGCTCCTGCAACCCTCTAGGAGTTGTGGCACATACATAAAATATAGCTTATGTTTGAGCAGGTTCTATCACCATCAATTTGCAACCATTATGTTTGAAATCAGTTTCGTATTTCATACGATTGGATAAAAATCGTAATTTAGAACGCTTTTCGCTCACTTCATCCTTTTAAATCTGATATTTTCTTTCGAAAATTCTTAGAAAGCATTTGCATCTTTGAAGTAATTACCATTCCAAATTTAAACTTTTAGACACCTTTTTAACACAAAAAAACGCAATTTAGACATTTTTTTCTCCTGTAACTCCCAGGTGGTAGAGACAACAACGTAAAATATAGGCTATGTTTGAGCGGGGACTGTCACCATCAGTTTGAAACCATTACTTCTGAAATCGGTTTATATTTCCTGAGATTGCGTAGAAATCGCTATTTAGAACGTTTTTAAGAACGCTTTTCGTTTATTTTCACCCCATTTAAATTTCAAATTTTTAAGGAACTCTTCTTAAAGAGCATTTACATCTCATAAGTAATTACCATGCCAAATTTCAAGTTGCTAGCCCCTTCAGTATCACAAAAATCCCAATTTAGAACGTTTTTTTAAAATGCAACCGTAAGGTGGTAGCGACGCCGACATGAAGTAGATCCTATATTGGAGCAAGGGCTGTTATCATCAATTTTCTACCATTACTTTTGAAATCGGTTGGGTACATTCTGAGATTGCGTAGAAATCGCCATTTAGAACGTTTTTTAGAACGCCCTTTTGCGCATTTTGACCCCTTTTAAATTTCGAATTTTTAAAGAAATGTTCTTAGAGATCACTTATATCTTATAAGTAACTACCATTCCAAGTTTCATGTTTCTAGGCCCTTCAGTAACAGAAAAATCGCATTTTCGAACTTTTTTTTCTCCTGCACCCCTTTTGGGGGTAATGGCACCGACATAAAATGTAGCCTATGTTGGATCAAGGGTTGTCACAATCATTTTGACACCATTAATTTTGAAATCGGTTTGGTACTTGAGATTGCGCAAAAATCGCCATTTCGAACGTTTTTTAGAACGCCCTTTTGCGCATTTTGACTCCTTTTAAATTTCGAATTTTTTAAGAAATGCTTTTAGAGATCATTGATATCTTATAAGTAACTACCATTCCAAATTTCATGTTTCTAGGCCCTTCAGTAACGAAAATATCGCATTTTCGAAAGTTTTTTTGCTCCTGCACCCCCTTTGGGGTAATGGCACCGACATAAAATGTAGCCTATGTTGGAGCTGGAGCAAGGGTTGTCACCATCATTTTGACACCATTAATTTTGAAATCGCTTTGGTACTTCTTGAGATTGCGCAAAAATCGCCATTTCGAACTTTTTTTAGAACGCCCTATTGCGCATTTTGACCCCTTTTAAATTTCGAATTTTTTAAGAAATGTTCTTAGAGATAATTTATATCTAATAAGTAATTACCAAGCCAAACTCCATGTATCTGGGCCCTTTAGTAACACAAAAATCGCAATTTCGAACGTTTTTTTGCTTCTGCACCTCCTTTAGGGGTAGTGGCACCGACATAAAATGTAGCCTATGTTGGAGCAAGGGTTATCACCATCATTTTGACACCATTATTTTTTAAGTCGATTTGCTACTTCTTGAGATTGCGTAAAAATTGCCATTTAGAACGTTTTTTAGAACGCTTTTCGCACGTTTTCGCCCCTTTTTAATTTCGATTTTTTGTAAGAAATGTCCTTAGAGATCATTAGTATCTTATTATTAACTGCCATTCCAAATTTCATGTTTCTAGGCCTTTCACTAACACAAAAATCGCATTTTTAGAACGTTTTTTGCTCCTGCACCCCCTTTTGGCCAGTGGGACGGACATAACATATAGCCTATGTTTTAAGTTGGACTAACACCATCATTTTGATACCATTACTTCTGGAATCGGTTTAGTAGTTCCAGAGCTTATCTCCTACAAATAAACAATTTTTACCTCTTTATAATATTACTAGCAAATCCCGCGGCTTTGCTCGCGTAATATTTGAAATATGCCAAGTGATATTTATATGTCTAATTTTTATTAAAAGGTACTAACTAAATTTTTATTTTATTAAAAGGTAATATTTTAGTTTATTAAAAGGTACTTATTACTTTTAGGAATAATTAAAACAATTACTATTTAAAACACAATTTGATTAAGCATCATTGTTACACTGCATAAAGCAGAAATGAGACTTAAATTAATAAAACGAAATAAAACTAAATAAATAATAATTTAGAAAATATTTTGAAACTTTTATGCTCAGTTAATACGCTCATTTCAGTATTCATTTGAAGTTTTGAATTTTTTAGAAACCATCTTCTTACATCTTAAAATTAACCATCATGTCAAATTCCAAGTTCTACCACCTCTCTCAACATAAAGGGCTGTGTTGAAATAGAAACTGTCACCATTAATTTTGAAATTGGTTTGTTATTTCCTAATATTCCACAGAAACGTAATTTAGAAAGATTTTAAAGGCCTTTTTTAGAGCGTTTTTTGTTCCTGTGAACCCCAGGTGGTAGAATCATCGGCATAAAATATAGACTGTGTAGTATCAGAGACTGCTACCATTGATTCGCAGTTATTACGTTTATATTTGGTTTATATTCCCTGAAATTGCGTAGAAATCGTAATTTAGGACTTTTTTAGAATGCTTTTCGCACATCCCCTTCACTTCACCCCTTTTTAATTCAAATTTATTTTCGACAGTCCTTCGAGGGCATTTTTATTTTATAAGTAACTACCAAGCCATATTTAAAGTTTCTAGCCTTTTCAGTATCACAGAAATCGCAATTTAGAAAGTTTTTAGCTACTGAAACCCTCTGGTGGTAGTGGCACAGACATAAAATATAGCTTATGATTGAGCAGGTTCTATCACCAACAATTTGTCATCATTAATTTTTTAATCGGTTTGGTATTTGATAAGATTACATAAAAATTGTTATTTACAACGCTTTTCGCTCACTTCATCTTTTTAAATTTGAAATTTTCTTTCGACAGTTCTTAGAAAGCAGTTGCATCTTGTAAGTAAATACCATGCCATACTTCAAAGTGTTAGACACTTCAGTTATGCAAAAAACGCAAATTAGAACATGTTTTGCTTTTGCAACCCTCAGATGGTAGTGACAGCAACATAAAATATAACCTATGTTATAGCAGGGACTGTCACCATTCATTTGCAAGCATTCCTTTTGAAACAGCTTTGGAATTTCCTGACATTGAGTAGAAATCACAATTTAGAATGTTTTTAGAACGCTTTTCGCGCATTTTCACCCCTTTTTAAATTTCCAAATTTTTCGAAACTGTTCTTAAAGATCATTTATATGTAATACATATGCACCTTGCCTAATTTTAAGTTGCTAGCCCCTACCGATCACAAAAATCGAAATTTGGAACGCTTTTTTGCTCCTGCAACGTCTAGGTGATAGTGATACCGACTTAAAATAGCGTCTATGTTAGAACACAGGCTGTCAGCATCAATTTCTTAACATTACTTTTGAAATCAGTTTGATTCTTCCTGAGATATTGGTGACAAATCGGCATTTAGAACGCTTTTCGCTCATTTTGCTCCTGCATCTCCTCTGGGTTAGTGGAAACATATATAAAATATAGCCTATCTTGGAGAAAGATCAGTCACCATCATTTTAACGTCATTATATTTGAAATCGGTTCATTATTTCCTGAGATTGCATAGAAATTGCAATTTAGAACGTTTTTTACAACGCTTTTTGCGCATTTTGACCCCCCCTTTTAAATTTCGATTTTTTTAGGGAATGTCCTTAGAGATCATTGATATCTTATAAATAACTACCATTCTAAATTTCACGATTCAAGGCCCTTCCGTCACGCAAAAACAGCAATTTAGAACGTTTTTTCCTGCAGCCCCTTTGGGGTAGTGGCACCGACATAAAACATAGCCTATGTTGGAGCAGGGATTTTCACCATCATTTTGACGCCATTATTTATTAAATCGGTTTGGTATTTCCTGAGATTGTGTAGAAACTACCATTTAGAACGTTTTTCAGAACGCTTTTCGCGCATTTTCACCCCTTTTAAATTTAGAATTGTTTAAGAACTGTTCTTAGAAATCCTTTATATCTAATAAGTAGCTGACACTTCAAATTTCATATTTCTAGGCCCATCAGTAACACATAAATCGCATTTTTAGAACGTTTTTTGCTCCTACACCTCCTTTGGGGTAGTGGCACCGACATAAAACATAGCCTATCTTGGAGCAAACGTTGTCACTATCATTTTGACACCAATATTTTTTAAATCGGTTTGGTATTTCCTGAGATTATGTAGAAACTACCATTTAGAACGTTTTTTAGAACGCTTTTTGTGCATTTTCACCCCTTTTAAATTTCGAATTATTTAAGAACTGTTCTTGAACACCATTTATATCTTATAAGTAACTAATATTTCAAATTTCGTATTTCTAGGTCCTTCAGTAACGCAAAAATCGCATTTTTAGAACGTTTTTTGCTCCTGCACCCCCTTTGGGGTAGTGGCACCGACATAAAATATAGCCTATATTCTAAGTTGGACTAACACCAACATTTTGATACCATTACTTTTTAAATCGGTTTGGTATTTCCTGAGATTATGTAGAAACTACCATTTAGAACGTTTTTTAGAACGCTTTTTGTGCATTTTCACTCCTTTTAAATTTCGAATTGTTTAAGAACTGTTCTTATACACCATTTATATCTTATAAGTAACTAATATTCCAAATTTCATATTTCTAGGGCCTTCAGTAACGCAAAAATCGCATTTTTAGAACGTTTTTTGCTCCTGCACCCCCTTTGGGGTAGTGGCACCGACATAAGATATAGCCTATGTTCTAAGTTGGGCGAACACCATCATTTTGATACCATTACATTTGGAATCGCTTCGGTAGTTCCTGAGCTTATCTCCGACAAATAAACAATTTTTACCTCTTTATAATAGGAGTATGATGACTAGCAAACCCCGCGGCTTTGCTCGCGTAATAGTTGAAATACGCCAAGTGATATTTGAATGACTATTTTTTATTTGAAGTACACTTTTTGGAATAATTCAAAAATTACAAATTAAGCCACATTTTCACTAAGCTTCATTATAAAAGTTCAATAGACAGAAATGAGATTTTAATTAATAAAAAGAACTAAAACTAATTCCAAATAAATGATAATTTAGAAAGTATTTTGAGACTTTTATACTCATTTCTTACACTCATGTCAGTATTCATTTGAAAATTTGAATTTTTTAGAAACCATCTTAACACATTTACATCTTTAAATTAACCATCATATCGAATTCCAAGTCTCTTGTTTAACAGTCTACCACCTCTCTGGTGTTAGGGGCACCAACATAAAATGCCGAAGCAGAGTTGAAATAGAAAGTCTCGAAAAATGTTTAAACAGAGACTGTCACCATTAATTTGCCAACATTAACCTTGAAATCGGTTAGTATCTCCTAATATTCTATAGAAAATGGATTTTAGATGTTTTTAAAGACTTTCTTGTTGTTCGTGCCAACCAGGTGGTAGTGACACCGGCATAAAATATTGTCCGCATAGGATCGGTGACTATCACCCTTGATTGGCAACCAATAACTTCTGTCATCGGTTTATAATTTCCTAAGATTCCATAAAAATCGTAATTTAGAACGCTTATAGAACGCTTTTCGCTCATTTCATCCTTTTAAATTTGGAATTTTCTTTCGACAATTCTTAGAAAGCATTTGCACCTTTGAAGTAATTACCATTCCAAATTTAAAATATTAGACCCCTCAATAACACAAAAAAACGCAATTTAGAAATTTTTTTGATTTTGTAACCCCCAAGTGGTAGTGACAACAACGTAAAATATAGGCTATGTTGGAGCGGGGACTGTCACCATCAATTTGAAACCAGTACTTCTGAAATCGGTTCTTATTTCCTGAGATTGCATATAAATCGCTATTTAGAACGTTTTTAGAACGCTTTCCGTTAATTTTCACCCCTTTCAAATTTCAAATTTTTAAGGAACTCTTCTCAAAGACCATTTACATCTCATCAGTAATTACCATGCCAAAATTTCAGTTGATAGCCCCTTCAGTATCACAAAAATCACAATTTAGAACGTTTTTTAAAATGCAACCGTAAGATGGTAGTGACCCCGACATGAAATTGATCCTATAGAGGAGCAAGGGCTATCATCATCAATTTTCAACCATTTTTTTGAAATCGGTTGGGTACTTTTTATGTGTAGAACGTTTTTCGTTCATTTTCATCCCTTTTAAATTTCTAATAATTTAGGAAATGTTCTTAGAGATCATTTATATTTTATAAGTAACTACCATGTCTAGTTTCAAGTTGCTAGCCTCTGCAGTATTACAAAAAACGTTTTTGCTCGTTCACCCCCTTTGAAGTAATGGCACCGACATGAAATACAACCTATGTTGGAGAGAGGGCTGTCACCATAGTTTTCACACAATTATTTTTTTAATCGGTTCGGTACTTCCTGAAATTGCGTAGAAATAGATATTTAGAACGTTTTTTAGAAAGCTTTTCGCTCATTTCCCCCCCCTTTTAAATTTCGATTTTTTAGGAAATGTTCTTAAAGATAATTTGTAACTGCCCTGCCTAATTTCAGGATTCTAGGCCCTTCAGTAAGACAAAAATCGTAATTTAGAACGTTTTTTGCTTCTGAAAACCATAGGTGGTAGTGAAACCGACATGAAATAGAGGGTATGTTGAAGCAAGGGCAGTCATCATCAATATTCAACCATTACTTTTGAAATAGGTTGGATACTTCCTGAGATTGCATAGAAATCGCCATTTAGAACGTATTTTTAGAACAGTTTTCGCGCATTTTCACCCATTTTAAATTTCGAATTTATTAAGAAATATTCTTAGAGATCATTTATATGTTATAAGTAACTACCATTCTAAATTTCATGTTTCTGGGCCCTTCAGTAGCACAAAAATCACAATTTCGTACGTTTTGTTTGCTCCTGCTCCCCATTTAGGGGTAGTGACACGGACATAAAATGTTGCCTATGTCGGAGCAAGTGTTGTCACCATCATTTTGACACCATTATTTTTTAAATCGGTTTGGTACTTCTTGAGATTGCGTAAAAATCGCCATTTAGAACGTTTTTTAGAACGCTTTTGCGCATTTTCACCCCTTTTATATTTCGAATCTTTTAAGAAATGTTCTTAGAGACCATTTATATCTAATAAGTAACTACCATGCCAAATTCCATGTACCTGAGTCCTTCAGTAACACAAAAATCGCAATTTGGAACGTTTTTGCTCCTGCACCCCGTTTGGGAGTAGTGGCAACGGCATACAATTTAGCCTATGTTGGAGCAAAGATTGTCACCATCATTTTGACACCATTATTTTTTTTAATCGGTTTGGTACTTCCTGAAATTGCGTAAAAGTCGCCATTTAGAACGTTTTTTAGAACACTTTTTGCTCATTTTTACCCCTTTTTAATTTGGATTTTTTTAAGAAATGCCCTTAGAGATCATTAGTATATTATAAGTAACTACCATTCCAAATTTCATGTTTCTAGGCACTCCAGTAACACAAAAATCGCATTTTTCGAACGTTTTTCGCTCCTGCACCCGCATTTGGCCACTGACACGGACATAAGACATATCCTATGTTCTAAGTTGGACTAACACCATCATTTTGATACCATTACTTTTGGAATCGGTTCGGTAGTTCCAGAGCTTACCTCCTACAAATAAACAATTTTTACCTCTTTATAATATTATTACTAGCAAATCCCGCGGCTTTGCTCGCGTAATATTTGAAATATGTCAAGTGATATTTATATGGCTAATTTTTATTAAAAGGTACTAACTAAATTTTTATTTTATTAAAAGGTAATATTTTAGTTTATTAAAAGGTACTTATTACTTTTAGGAATAATTAGAACAATTACTATTTAAAACACAATTTGATTAAGCATCATTGTTACACTGCATAAGGCAGAAATGAGACTTAAATTAATAAAACGAAATAAAACTAAATAAATAATAATTTAGAAAATATTTTGAAAATTTTATGCTCAGTTAATACGCTCATTTCAGTATTCATTTGAAGTTTTGAATTTCCTAGAAACCATCTTCTTACATCTTAAAATTAACCATCATGTCAAATTCCAAGTTCTACCACCTCTCTCAACATAAAGGGCTGTGTTGAAATAGAAACTGTCACCATTAATTTGCCAACATTAATTTTGAAATTGGTTTGTTATTTCCTAATATTCCACAGAAACGTAATTTAGAAAGCTTTTAAAGGCCTTTTTTAGAGCGTTTGTTGTTTCTGTAAATCCGAGGTGGTAGAATCATCGGCATAAAATATAGCCTGTGTAGGATCAGAGACTGCTACCATTGATTCGCAGCTATTACTCTTATATTTGATTTAAATTCCCTGCAATTGCGTAGAAATCGTAATTTAGGACTTTTTTAGAATGCTTTTCGCACCTCCCCTTCACTTCACCCCTTTTTAATTCGAATTTATTTTCGACAGTCCTTCGAGGGCATTTATATTTTATAAGTAACTACCATGACATATTTAAAGTTTCTAGCCTTTTCAGTATCACAGAATTCGCAATTTAGAAAGTTTTTAGCTACTGAAACCCTCTGGTAGTAGTGGCACAGACATAAAATATAGCTTATGATTGAGCAGGTTCTATCACCAACAATTTGTCATCATTATTTTTTTAATCGGTTTGGTATTTGATAAGATTACATAAAAATTGTTATTTACAACGCTTTTCGCTCACTTCATCTTTTTAAATTTGAAATTTTCTTTCGACAGTTCTTAGAAAGCAGTTGCATCTTGTAAGTAAATACCATGCCATACTTCAAAGTGTTAGACCCTTCAGTTATGCAAAAACGCAAATTAGAACATGTTTTGCTTTTGCAACCCTCAGATGGTAGTGACAGCAACATAAAATATAACCTATGTTATAGCAGTGACAGTCACCATTGATTTGCAACCATTACTTTTGAAACAGCTTTGGAATTTCCTGAAATTGAGTAGAAATCGCAATTTAGAATGTTTTTAGAACGCTTTTCGCGCATTTTCACCCCTTTTTAAATTTCCAATTTCTTCGAAACTGTTCTTAAAGATCAATTATATGTAATACGTATGTACCTTGCCTAATTTTAAGTTGCTAGCCCCTACCGATCACAAAAATCGAAATTTGGAACGCTTTTTTGCTCCTGCAACGTCTAGGTGATAGTGATACCGACTTAAAATAGCGTCTATGTTAGAACAGAGGCTGTCAGCATCAATTTCTTAACATTACTTTTGAAATCAGTTTGATTCTTCCTGAGATATTGATGACAAATCGGCATTTAGAACGTTTTTAGAACGCTTTTCGCTCATTTTGCTCCTGCATCTCCTCTGGGTTAGTGGAAACATATATAAAATATAGCCTATCTTGGAGCAAGATCTGTCACCATCTTTTTAACGCCATTATATTTGAAATCGGTTCATTATTTCCTGAGATTGCATAGAAATTGCAATATAGAACGTTTTTTACAACGCTTTTTGCGCATTTTGACCCCCCCTTTTAAATTTCGATTTTTTTAGGAAATGTCCTTAGAGATCATTGATATCTTATAACTAACTACCATTCTAAATTTCGCGATTCAAGGCCCTTCCGTCACGCAAAAACAGCAATTTAGAACGTTTTTCTCCTGCAGCCCCTTTGGGGTAGTGGCACCGACATAAAACATAGCCTATGTTGGAGCAGGGATTTTCACCATCATTTTGACGCCATTATTTTTCAAATCGGTTTGGTATTTCCTGAGATTGTGTAGAAACTACCATTTAGAACGTTTTTTAGAACGCTTTTCGCGCATTTTCACCCCTTTTAAATTTAGAATTGTTTAAGAACTGTCCTTAGAAATCCTTTATATCTAATAAGTAGCTGATACTTCAAATTTCATATTTCTAGGCCCATCAGTAACACATAAATCGCATTTTTAGAACGTTTTATGCTCCTACACCCCCTTTGGGGTAGTGGCACCGACATAAAACATAGCCTATCTTGGAGCAAACATTTTCACTATCATTTTGACACCAATATTTTTTAAATCGGCTTGGTATTTCCTGAGATTATTTAGAAACTGCCATTTAGAACGTTTTTTAGAACGCTTTTTGTGCATTTTCACCCCCTTTAAATTTCGAATTGTTTAAGAACTGTTCTTAGACACCATTTGTATTTTATAAGTAACTAATATTCCAAATTTCATATTTCTAGGTCCTTTAGTAACGCAAAAATCGCATTTTTAGAACGTTTTTTGCTCCTGTACCCCCTTTGGGGTAGTGGCAATGACATAAAATATAGCCTATGTTCTAAGTTGGACTAACACCATTATTTTGACACCAATATTTTATAAATCGGTTTGGTATTTCCTGAGATTATGTAGAAACTACCATTTAGAACGTTTTTTAGAACGCTTTTCGTGCATTTTCACCCCTTTTAAATTTCGAATTGTTTAAGAACTGTTCTTATACACCATTTATATCTTATAAGTAACTATTATTCCAAATTTCATATTTCTAGGCCCTTCAGTAACGCAAAAATCGCATTTTTAGAACGTTTTTCGCTCCTACACCCCCTTTGGGGTTGTGGCACCGACATAAGATATAGCCTATGTTCTAAGTTGGGCGAACACCATCATTTTGATACCATTACATTTGGAATCGGTTCGGTAGTTCCTGAGCTTATCTCCGACAAATAAACAATTTTTACCTCTTTATAATAGGAGTATGATATGATATGACTAGCAAATCCCGCGGCTTTGCTCGCGTAATATTTAAAATATGCCAAGTGATATTTATATGTCTAATTTTTATTAAAAGGTACTAACTAAATTTTTATTTTATTAAAAGGTAATATTTTATTTTATTAAAAGGTACTTATTACTTTTAGGAATAATTCAAAAATTACTATTTAAAACACAGTTTGATTAAACATCCTTATTACTCTGCATTAGGCAGAAATGAGACTTAAACTAATAAAATGAAATAAAAATAAATATTTGCTTTTATGCTCCATTAATACGCTCATTTCAGTATTCATTTGAAGTTTTTAATTTTTTTAGAAACCATCTTCTTACATCTTAAAATTAACCATCATGTCAAATTCCAAGTCCTGCCACCTCTCTCAACATAAAGGGCTATGTTGAAACAGGAACTGTCACCATTAATTTGCCAACATTAATTTTTAAATCGGTTTGTTATTTCCTAATATTCCACAGAAACGCAATTTAAAAAGCTTTTAAAGCCCTTTTTTAGAACGTTTGTTGTTCATGTGAACCCCAGGTGGTAGAATCACCCGCATAAAGTATAGCTTGTGTAGGATCAGAGACTGTTACCATTGATTCGCAACTATTACTTTTATATTTGGTTTATATTCCCTGAAATTGCATAGAATCGTAATTTAGAACTTTTTTAGAATGCTTTTCGCACCTCCCCTTCGCTTCACCCCTTTTTAATTCGAATTTATTTTCGACGTTCCTTCGAGGGCATTTATATTTTATAAGTAACTACCATGTTATATTTAAAGTTTCTAGCCTTTTCAGTATCACAGATTCGCAATTTAGAAAGTTTTTAGCTCCTGCAACCCTCTGGTGGTAGTGGAACAGACATAGAATATAGCTTATGTTTGAGCAGGTTCTATCACCAAAATTTGTCATCATTATTTTTTTAATCGGTTTGGTAATTTATAAGTTTGCTTAAAAATTGTAATTTATAACGCTTTTCACTCACTTCATTTTTTTTTTTATTTGGAATTTTCTTTCGACTGTTCTAAGAAAGCAGTTGCATCTTGTAAGTAAATACCATGCCATACTTCAAAGTGTTAGACACCTCAGTTGTGCAAAAAACGCAAATTAGAACACGTTTTGCTTTTGCAACCCTCAGATGGTAGTGACAGCAACATAAAATATAACCTATGTTATAACAGGGACTGTCACCATTGATTTGCAACCATTACTTTTGAAATAGCTTTGGTATTTCCTTAGATAGAGTAGAAATCGCAATTTAGAACGTTTTTAGGACGCTTTTCGCGCATTTTCACCCCTTTTTAAATTTCCAATTTTTTCGAAACTGTTCTGAAAGAACATTTATATCTAATAAATATGTACCTTGCCTAATTTTAAGTTGCTAGCCCCTACCGATCACAAAAATCGAAATTTAGAACGCTTTTTTGCTCCTGCAACGTCTTGGTGATAGTGATACCGACATAAAATAGCGTCTATGTTAGAGCAGGGGCTGTCAGCATCAATTTCCTACCATTGTGTTTTGAAATCAGATTAATTCTTCCCGAGATATTGCCGACAAATCGTCATTTAGAACGTTTTTAGAACGCTTTTCTCGCATTTTGCTCCTGCATCTCCTCTGGGGTAGTGGAAACAGATGTAAAATATAGCCTATCTTGCAGCAAGATCTGTCACCATCATTTTTACACCATTATATTTGAAATCGGTTCAGTACTTCCTGAGATTGCATAGAAATCGCAATTTAGAAAGTTTTTTACAACGCTTTTTGCGCATTTTGACCCAATTTAAATTTCGACTTTTTTAGGAAATGTCCTTAGAGATCATTGATATCTTATAACTAACTACCATTCCAAATTTCACGATTCTAGGCCCTTCCGTAACGCAAAAGCCGCAATTTAGAACGTTTTTCTCCTGCACCCCTTTGGGGTAGTGGCACCGACATAAAACATCGCCTATGTTGGAGCAAGGGTTGTCACCATTATTTTTTAGATCGGTTTGGTATTTCCTGAGATTGTGTAGAAACCACCATTATAACGTTTTTTAGAACGCTTTTCGCGCATTTTCACCCCTTTTAAATTTCGAATTGTTTAAGAACTGTTCTTAGAAATCCTTTATATCTAATAAGAAGCTAATATTTCAAATTTCATATTTCTAGGCCCTTCGGTAACGCAAAAATCGCATTTTTAGAATGTTTTTTGCTCCTGCACCCCCTTTCGGGTAGTGGCACCGACATAAAACATAGCCTATGTTGGAGCAAGGGTTGTCACCGTCATTTTGACACCCTTATTTTGACAACATTATTTTTTAAATCAGTTTGGTATTTCCTGAGATTGTGTAGAAACCACCATTTAGAACGTTTTTTAGAACGATTTTCGCGCATTTTCACCACTTTCAAATTTCGAATTGTTTAAGAACTGTTCTTAGAAATCCTTTATATCTAATAATTAGCTAATATTTCAAATTTCATATTTCTAGGCCCTTCAGTAACACGTAAATCGCATTTTTAGAACGTTTTTTGCTCCTGCACCCCCTTTGGGGTAGTGACACCGACATAAAACATAGCCTATGTTGGAGCAAGGGTTGTCACCGTCATTTTGACACCATTATTTTTTAAATCGGTTTGATATTTCCTGAGATTGTGTAGAAACCACCATTTAGAACGCTTTTTAGAACGCTTTTCGCGCATTTTCACCCCTTTTAAATTTCGAATTGTTTAAGAACTGTTCTTAAACATCATTTATATCTTATAAGTAACTAATATTCAAAATTTCATATTTCTAGGCCGTTCAGTAACGCTAAAATTGCATTTTTAGAACGTTTTTTGCTCCTACACCCCCTTTGGGGTAGTGGCACCGACATAAGATATAGCCTATGTTCTAAGTTGGACTAACACCATCATTTTGATACCATTACTTTTGGAATCGGCTCGGTAGTTCCAAAGCTTACCTCGTACAAATAAACAATTTTTTCCTCTTTATAATAGGAGTATAGATTACTAGTATAGACTAGCAAACCCGCGGCTTTGCTCGCGTAATATTTGAAATGTGCCAAGTGATATTTATATGTCTAATTTTTATTAAAAAGTACTAACTAAATTTTTACTTATTACTTTAAAGAATAATTAAAAAATTACTATTTAAAACAGAGTTTGATTAAACATCATTATTACACTGCATTAGGCAGAAATGAGACTTAAATTAATAAAACTAAATAAATGATAATTTAGAAAATATTTTGAAACCTTTATGCTCATTTAATACGCTCATTTCAGTATTCATTTGACGTTTTGAATTTTTTAGAAACCTTCTTTTTACATCTTAAAATTAACTATCATGTCAAATTCCAATTCCTACCATCTCTCTGAACAGAAAGGGCTATGTTGAATTAGGAACTATCACTATTAATTTGCCAACATTAATTTTGAAATCGGATTGTTATTTTTAATATTCCACAGAAACGTAATTTAGAAAGCTTTTAAAGGCCTTTTATAGAACGTTTGTTGTTCCTGTAAACCCCAGTTGGTAGAATACAGAGACTGTTACCATTGTTTCGCAACTATTACTTTTATAATCGGTTTATGTTCCCTGAAATTGCATAGATATCGTAATTTAGGACTTTTTTAGAATGCTTTTCACACCTCCCCTTCGCTTCACACCTTTTTAATTCGAATTTATTTTCGACAGTCCTTCGAGGACATTTATATTTTATAAGTAACTAATATGCCATATTTAAAATTTCTAGCCTTTTCAGTATCACAGAAATCGCAATTTAGAAAATTTTTAGCTCCTGCAACCCACTGGTGGTAGTGGCACAGATATAAAATATAGCTTATGTTTGAGCAGGTTCTAACACCAACAATTTGTCATCATTATTTTTTTTATCGGTTTAGTATTTGATAAGATAGTATAAAAATTGTAATTTAAAACGCTTTTCGCTTACTTAATGTTTTTAAATTTGGAATTTTCTTTCGACTGTTCTTAGAAAGCAGTTGAATCTTGTACGTAAATACCATGCCATTCTTCAAAGTGTTAGACCCCCTGAGTTGTGCAAAAAACGCAAATTAGAATATGGTTTGCTTTTGCAACCCTCAGATGGTAGTGGCAGCAACATAAAATATAACCTATGTTATAGCAGAGAATATCACCATTGATTTGCAACCATTACTTTTGAAATAGCTTTGGTATTTCCTGAGATTGAGTATAAATCGCAATTTAGAACGTTTTTAGAACACTTTTCGCGCATTTTCACCCATTTTTAAATTTCTAATTTTTTCGAAATTGTTCTTAAAGATCATTTATATCTAATAAATATGTACCTTGCCTAATTTTAAGTTGCCAGCCCGTACCGATCACAAAAATCGAAATTTAGAGCGTTTTTTGCTCCTGCAATGTCTAGGTAATAGTGATACCGACATAAAATAGCGTCTATGTTAGAGCAGAGTCTGTCAGCATCAATTTCCTACCATTTCTTTTGAAATCAGTTTGATTCTTCCTGAGATATCGCTGACAAATCGGTATTTAGAATGTTTTTAGAACGCTTTGAGCGCATTTTGCTCCTGCATCTCCTCTGGGGTAGTGGAAACAGATATAAAATATAGCCTAACTTGGAGCGAGATCTGTCAGCATAATTTTTACACCATTATATTTGAAATCGGTTCAGTACTTCCTAAGATTGTATAGAAATCGCAATTTAGAACGTTTTTTACAACGCTTTTTGCGCATTTTGACTCCCTTTTAAATTTCGATTTCATTAGGAAATGCCCTTAGCGATCACTGATATCTTATAACTAACTACCATTCCAAATTTCACGATTCTAGGCTTTTCCGAAACGCAAAAACCGCAATTTAGAACGTTTTTCCCCTGCACCCCCTTTGGGGTAGTGTCACCGACATAACACATAGCCTATGTTGGAGCAAGGGTTGTCACCGTCATTTTGACACCATTATTTTTTAAATCGGTTTGATATTTCCTGAGATTGTGTAGAAACCACCATTTAGAACGCTTTTTAGTACGCTTTTCGCGCATTTTCACCCCTTTTAAATTTCGAATCGTTTAAGAACTGTTCTTAGAAATCCTTTATACCTAATAAGTAGCTAATATTTCAAATTTCATATTTCCAGACTCTTCAGTAACACATAAATCTCATTTTTAGAAAGTTTTTTGATCCTGCACCCCTTTGGGGTAGTTGCACCGACATAAAACATAGCCTATCTTGGAGCAAGCGTTGTCACCATCATTTTCACACCAATATTTTTTAAATCGGTTTGGTATTTCCTGAGATTATGTCGAAACTACCATTTAGACCGTTTTTAGAACGCTTTTTGTGCATTTTCACCCCTTTTAAATTTCGAATTGTTTAAAAACTGTTCTTAGACATCCTTTATATCTTATATGTAACTAATATTCCAAATTTCATATTTCTAAGCCCTTCAGTAACGCAAAAATCGCGTTTTTAGAACGTTTTTTGCTCCTGCACCCCCTTTTTGGTAGTGGCACCGACATAAAATATAGCCTATGTTCTAAGTTGGACTAACAGCATCATTTTGATACCATTACTTTTGGAATCGGTTCGGTAGTTCCAAAGCTTACCTCCTACAAATAAACAGTTTTTACCTCTTTATAATATGAAGTATAGATATAGAATACATATAGATATAGATAGATATAGATAGAAAACCACTTACTTAATTAATCTCAAATAACAAAAATGAAAGATCGAGGGCAAAATCAAGCACTAACGGCCGATATTTTACCTTTGCATTGGGGTTTTTCCCTCAACTTTGTATTTAAGAGTTATTCTAGGCACGTTAAATTTTTTTGCCGCTGTTTTGTACCCAGCTTTGTTGACTTTAACGTATTCTACGGCAGCTCTCATGCTCTCTTCCGTGTAATTCCTAAAATTTCCCTTCGTAGGTGGCATCTAAAAAAATAATTAATTAATTTTAGTAGTTGACACTCCCTAATTTCAATAATTGACACCCTGTGTCATCTATTGGTTTAAATGCATTTTTAGTGTTTCAAAGGTCAGTCATGAATTTATCTGGTAGATTCCAGCTTATTTTCATTGCACTGAATTAGATTAACAAAACCCCAACATGAGCGAGTAGTTGACACTGGGTGTCAACTTTTGAAAATCTGTTTCTTTTCATATTCAATAGTTGACACTCACACTCACTCCCGCTATTTTTCACAAAATGCATCAATTTTATTTCAGTACAATTCTTGGACATCGAAACAATCAATATCAATCGAAACATAACTATTATTATTTATTAAGAAAATGAGGGATGTTGATCTGAGTAAAAACAACAAACTGGTAAACCTTGACGTTAAGGGGTCTCAGGACTCTTATAGCTTCAAAATTTACCAAATTTTAATTTATGTAGATGTTAAAATCCATTCTTTTCTGAACATTTTAATATAATTGTTTCCTTAAAATTCCCATTAGAACGGAAATTACGTATTTAAGAATTATACGTGCTCAGTAGCTGAAGCGACGTTTCGGAATCTTTGAAGTCATTTTTCTCCAAATGACGTTTTTGGGGATATCACGCATGATATCGCAAAAACTTCTGACTATTTTTTAATGAAATTTACAAAACATATTTTTCATGTTAGTTTGTATAAACTGAACCTAAAATTTCCTTTTTTTTTCAAAAAAATATATTTTTTTAGGTGACTTGAAAGTGGTATTAAAAATGGGTAGAAATTTTGCAGTTTTAAATATGTTCCACAGTTTTATGAAAGAATTAGATATGCTTTATGGAAGTATAATATTAACTTAATCTCAAAACCAACAGCTAAATTAAAAGAACTTGTGCACAGAAAAACCCAATTCGTCATAATGAAACTTCGGGTTTATATATGATACTTTTGAAAGATATTATAAAACAGAAAAAACTTACTTACATAGGAATGGCAACTCGGAAACTTAAGGACAGACTTAAAGAGCGTATTTTACAGATACAAGGAATAACAAACACTCAACAGCATTATCAAGGTTTAATCAGAAGCAACATATCGACATAGACTTCAGAAACGCAAAAATCATAGCCCATACTTCGTATTACTATGCCTCCATAATCAGTGAATCGCTCGAAATTTTAACAAAAGGAAGCTTATTAAGTATTTTAACTAACCTGTAATGATATGCTCTCCGACAATGTACCCCGGATCTGGTATAACATACTAAATATTTCCGGTGAGTTTGGAGCGTAGCCATTTGAACATTCGCCTCCTTATATACCGGGTGTCCTTAAAAGGACTGACTGATTTTAAAATTCAATAACTTGTAAACGGTGACAGATTTTTAAAAAATCTTGCAGGAGGGTTATGCATCAGGTCAAAAGTTTTTTTACAGTGATTTTTGATTTTAGTTCGATTTACAAACAATAGATGGCGCTGCGATCAATAGACGCTAAATTCAGGCTCGATTTTTGGTACTTCGTGTCCCGCTCAATACATTTCCTTCTCCTTTTTCCGCATGTAACAAGAGAAAGGACCAAAAATCGAGCCTGTATTTAGGGACTATTGCTTACAGCGCCATCCGTTGTTTGTAATTCGAACTAAAATCGAAAATCACTGTAATAAAACTTTTGACCTTATGCATAACCCTCCTGCAAGAAATTTTTAAATATCTGTCCCCGTTTGCAAGTTATTGAATTTTAAAATCAGTCACTCCTTTTTAGGACACCCGGTATATAGGCTCGTCTCCAGCTATTAAACCAACGATCATTCATGATCATTGCCGCCTTAAAGGTTTTTTTCTCCTGATGTTGTGTGAATCAGTTGAAAGCGCTCGGGTGTCGACTTTGTAACATTATTTTAACACCTAAGATGGTTTTTATGTTTTAAACCTATAGTAATATATATTTTTAGACCTTTTCTAGTTATAAAAAAATCATAATTTTGATTTTATATGCTTAAATGTTTCTTTAAATCTCAGAAATATATTGGTTTCTGAAGCTTCTAAAAATAAAGAACACTTTTCGGAATCACGAATAACTCGGAAGAATTTATTGTATATTTTCGTTCGTGGTTATATTAGATTTTCTTAGCTTAAAAAAATATATGTATCTTTTTTTTTTTTTTTACAGGGCACTGTTAAAATTTTTGTGATATATTGAGCCAAATTTTGGTGTTGTAGTAGCTGAAACCATATACGATGGTGATGATTAAGTGCTTTACTTGATAAATGAAATGGTACAATACTGTACCATGATTTATTACCATTAATATTGTTTATTATCATTATTTACTACCATTTTTATTACCATTATTTATTACGATTTTATTACCAGTAATATCATACCATTTGTTGGTAAAATGTTATGCCAATATTAGTAAAATATTGAAGGCTAAATTTGTAAAGCATTGAATCCTAAAATAGCTGCTGATAGCCTCGATAAAAGAATTAATCGGACCGGAACCTACGTTTGAAAGAAAATCACCACCAGCACGTTACAATTATCCAAACCTGAACAGGGATTGGAACCTGATACCTCTCGGTTTCTAGCCAACGATCGAACCATTAAACAAACAGAAGAATATTTTGATAATTCAAAGCAGCATATTGAGAGTGCATAGAACTCTTTCTTCTGATTGACTGTTAAAGAGCTCCATTTGTTGGTGGAATTTATTTTCGAAGTTGAACCATGAACATTTTTTAAAGCCGATATTGCAGTTCATATAATTGTTTTATACCACTGAATAATTTAACTTTGATCACAATTTTTTATTAGTGTAGGGAATTCCTACAGAAGGGAATAGCAATCGGTCACTCTCTACACTACAGTACAAGAATCGATCTACTGAGATTGTAGTTCTCCAGATAATCACACAATATATTTTTTAATTTAATTGCATCTCTAATAGTACACGAAGAATTTTTTAACTATTTGCTGAAGGTATTCATGAGTGAATATAAAAGTATTGTTGTAAGACTTAATCAGAGTTGCGTGACGAATGCTAATGTCATGTATTTTATGCGACCAGGAAAACATTCTAAGAACTATTTGCATTTAATACTTTAGAGTTTTTGTAATTATTAGGTGAAGTTTGTCAAGTATTTAAAAATAAGCTAAGTGAGAATTTTTCACTTGTTATATTTATTGAAAAAAAAAAGCTTAGGAGTATCGATCAATCTTGTTCTAGTAACCCGAATTACAGCGTTATAAAAAACTTTTAAAAATAGTTACGCTTTTGAGTTTATAATTTTATATATATAGGGTAGATAAATATTACATAACATTTGTTCTAAATTTCCCTATTATTCAAGACAAAAGAAAAAAAGAAAGAAAGAAAAAGAAAAGAAAACAGTGTCTTTTTCAAAGATGTGTAATGACATTAATTGTTGGATTTGAATAAGCAAGACTTTTTTAATAAGGTCATTGTGCCTAAATGCGATGTGATTTTATAAACGTTTGTCACATTTAGGGTTTGTTTAGCATTTTATTAAATATAAAGTGCGAAATACAAGCAACAAAGGATGGATTATTTTGCATTTAAGTTGAAATTGTTCCGAAGAAATTGAATTTTTTCTATAATCTAAACAAAAATATATCATTGTCACATTTAGGTCATTTTTGGCACATTTACAGAAATTAAATTCTAAATGAGATGTCCAAAGTACCTATATGCGACAATGCTTTTTATACACGTCAGTTCATCTTAATTTTATTAATTTAATAGTAATCAGTTTTTGCAGTTTTAAATTTAAATAATGAATCAATTAATATTCATACTTTAAACATTTTTAACTTTGACAATTAGCAAAGAATGCAGAGTTGGGCAAATTTGTAATTGCAATTATTTGCAATGAAATTACAATTTAATTGCATGTAGTTAGTTATAATTAAAATTGCATGCCGTAAAAAATTCTTGCAGCCGGAACCGCCCTCATCCCATTATTTTCCGAAATTTCTGCGTTTGAATGTATGTAACTATAATCAATTGCATGCGATTAACTTATAATTACATTTCGGATAATTGAGATTACAAATTTGCCCAACTCTGAAAGTATATCTAACTGTTATCGATAAATATAATTTAGATATCATAAATTAATCAAAAATGAAGTAAAGTACTTTTTCCATTCAATCAGTGAGATTTATTGCTAAAATAATCATTTTGTAAATTGCTAAGTAATATTTATTGATATTCTAATAATTTTGTAAATCATTAAGTGTTGTTTATTGCTTTATATGTTTATCTTATGTTGCGCAGCTATGCCCAATGACGTCAGACACTCTTTCTGACGAAAATGTAAACGAGAAATAATGTTCAGTATGTATTAAAGTTTTGATTATGTAACTGCTGTTCGTAATCTTTGAATCCGAGTTATTTTGTCGCTTAGAAGTGCCGTTAATTGCTATGATAACTACAGTTGTAGTTCTTATGAATTTTAAATTAAGTTATTAGAGATAACATTTGGCGCGAAAACGTGGGGCTTGACATAGCAATTATGGATATAAAAGCATTGAAACTAGAAAGAAAAAATCTGCGAATAAGTTTTACGTCGTGCACGAATAAAATTACAGAAGAATTAGCGAAGCAGGATATTGATCTTACAAGTCTGTCTGTTTTACAGAAACAATTAGAAGATAAATTTGGAAGATTAGAGGAATGTCAGAAAGTAATAAGTAGCATACTGCTGAAAGAGGAAGGCTCCGAGAAGGAATGTGAGGAAGATTTTCAAGCAGCCGAAGAATATCGGTATAAATACCTTGAGTTGAAGACTGGAGTAGAAGAAAAAATGATTTCTTTGCAGACGCCTGTTTTTGAAAATAGGAACGAATCTCTTGATAAGAGAAGTTTTAAATTGCCGAAGATTGAATTGAAAAAATTCAATGGTGATGTTAAGGACTATTTGTCTTTTTGGTCTCAATTTCAGAAGATACATGAAGATAAAAGTATTTCGGATTCGGATAAATTTCAATATTTAATACAGGCGGTCGTTCCGAATTCAAAAGCAGCCAGAGTGGTGGAGAGCTTTCCAGCTACAGCTGCTAATTATCATCAAGCAATAAACCAAATCAAAGAAATATTTGGTAGAGAAGATCTGCTCGTACAAGTCTATATACGGGACTTATTAACAATGGTCATGAAGAATGCCATCGCTGGCCGAGTTAAAACAGATTTGCCAAAGTTGTATGATGAATTAGATCCCGTTAGTCGAATCGATCCTCCCTGAAGAAGTCTTGATGTCATGGGAAAGAAAACGAAATGCCGAAGATGCAATGCACGAATAACGTTCCCTCAAAAATTTAATGTCTTTTCTAAAGCACGAAGTGCAAAGCGAAGAGATGGTTGCGTAGTGGTTTTGGTGCTAATACTACTAATAAAAGATATGACCGGGATAATAAAACTTCCCCTCCTGCCACAGCTTCATCGCTAGTAAACACTTATTTTGGAAATACAGGTAAGCGAGAATTTACTTGTATTTTTTGTGACAAAAAGCATTTATTGCGAGATTGTTTTGCCGCTAGAAATATGACTTTAGAAAATAAGAAAAATATTTTACTAAATAAAAATGCTTGCTTTAATTGTTTTAAGCCTAACCATATATCTAAAAACTGTAGACTTAAATGTACCTGTATTAAGTGTAAAAAATATCATCATTTTCTTATGTGCCCAGATTATAATAGTGAAAATGATAAGAAAGAAAATGAAAGTCATGAAACTAATACTATGACACATCATTCAAATAGTGAAAATGTTTATCTCATGACATTAATGGTTAAAGTGAAAAACAAGAATGTGGAACTAAAGGTTCGCACTATTATTGATTCTGGTTCTCAAAACAGTTATGTTAGTAAAAAGGTGGTTGAGAATCTACATCTGGTTCCTAAGAGGAAAATTAAAATGACCCATTACCTTTTTGGGGGGAGAGAAACCTCAGTTCAAATACATGATGTTTATGATTTAATTATTTCTGATTTAAATGACTCCTTTAGTTGTAGAGCTGAGGTATTCTCTGAAAACTAAATTACTGGTTTTGTACCCAAACTTTCTAGTGTAGAGGCGCTTATTGAGCTTAGAGAAAAACAAATTATTTTACCTGATCTTGAATCCGAGGATTCGGAAATTAATTTACTTTTAGGGGCCGATTTAATTGGCACATTATTCACTAATAAATGTATGAAATTAAATTCAGATTTATTTATGTTAGAAACACAATTGGGTTGTGTATTAACTGGAAAACCCAATCAAAATTTGAATAGTAATTATGATAGTAATACTGTTTTGTCTGTTGTATCTTTGTATGTAAAAAATGCTTCTATTAATGAGCTGTGGGATCTTGAAACGATCGGTATTAGGGAGCCTGTAGAAAGTTTAAAAAATCAATATGAGCATTCTAAAATAATAGAGGAATTTAAAACCAATATTAAAATTCATCCAGATGGTAGATATGAAGTTTGTTTACCTTTTAAATCTGATACGATTCAATTACCCAGTAATAAAGAAATGACGTGGAAGAGACATGAAAAAATGTGCGAACGCGCACAAAAGGGGGGGTCTTCTTATTGATTATGAAAATGTTTTCAGAGAATGGGAAGATTTAGAAATATTTGAGAAAGTAACGGGGGACGTCCATAAAGGGCATTTTTTGCCGCATCGGCCTGTGGTGAAAGTGGACAGTGCTACTACTAAAATTAGGCCCGTTTTTGATGCGTCAGCTAGAGAATATGGAAAGTGTTCCTTAAATGATATTTTGTATAAAGGCCCGAATTTAATTGAGCAAATACCGGACATTATCGATAGGTTTCGAATTTATAAAATTGGTCTTTCTGCGGATATCAAAAAAGCCTTTTTGCAGATTATCATAAACCCGGATCATAGAGATTTTTTACGATTTTTTTATCCTTCTGTGAACGAACAAATTACTTATAGACATTGCAGGGTGGTTTTCGGAGTGAGTTCGAGACCATTTTTGTTGGCAGCGTCGATATCTCATTTATCAGATAATGTATCTCATAATTATAGGAATATGGCAGAAAAGTTGAAATATACGTCTTATGTTGATAATTGTGTTACAGGTGTTTCAAATGCTGCGGAACAAGACGAATTGATCGAGCAAGCAAAATGCATTATGTCTCGAGGGTGTTTTAATTTGAGAAATTGGGAAAGTAATGTTAAATCTCAAAATGTTTCAAAGAGTTCGGGTGTAACAAAATTGCTTGGGATATTGTGGGATCTTGATTGGGATATGCTTAAGTGTAATTTAACTTTTGATAAAGTAGATAACAATGAAAATTTCACTAAAAGATTAATTTTGAGCTCTATCCAGAAAATTTTTGATCCGATTGGAATACTGTGCCCGGCAACTTTGCCACCCAAAATTATATTACAACAAACCTGGAAATTGGGTCTAGGTTGGGATTCTCCATTACCGGAGAAAATTCAAAGACATTTTAAAAAAGGGTTCAGCGAAATAAATGTATTAGAGGACGTTCAAATTCCGCGATATGTTGAAATAAATGAGACTACCGAGATGCATGTTTTCGTGGATGCATGCAAAGAAGCATATGCAGCTTGCGTCTTTTTTCGAACTATAACCCCGGAAGCTGTAAAAATTCAATTAATTAGAGCAAAAGCTAGAGTTGCTCCTATAAAGCAAGCGTCAATTCTCTGATTAGAATTAATCGCGTGTAACATCGGAGTTAGGTTGGCACATTCAGTAAAGCAAGCACTTTGTGTCCAGAACATGAAAACGATTTTTTGGAGTGACTCCATGGTTGCGTTGTACTGGATAAGTGAATACGGTGAATGGTCCGTTTTTGTTTCGAACAGGGTGAAAGAAATAAAAGGTCTTTTCCCCAATAGCGAATGGCGCCATGTTCCAGGAAAAATGAATCCTGCGGATTTGATTTCGCGTGGGTGTTCTCCCCAGCAACTGCTAGAATCCCGGTGGTGGGAAGGGCCGAAATGGCTCATGGAAGAAAGGGAGAAATGGCCTAGGACTGAGATTCTTGATAGTGAAACTCCAGAGATTACTAGTGAAAGGAGAAAAGTGAAATTGTGTAATGTAAACACAACAGTCAAAAATATTCCTTGGTACGCTAGGAAATTTTCAGAATTTGAATCTATTATTAGACTAGTTGCTTGGGTATTAAGATTTATAGATAATGTGAAATCTCGAAACAGTGATAGAAAGAATGGTAAATTATCAGTTGAGGAATTAGAAATGCTGAAAAAACTTTAATTTCAATGGTACAAAGTGAGTTTTTTCCAGATGTAGATTCGATACCTAACCTAGTCTGTTAGGTAGCTTTCTTTACAAAAAAGCTACCTATTGCAGCCGTTCGGAGGAAAGCGATTTCAAAAAATTTTGGTATATTTTCATCGATCATGACCCCCAGACCCCGAAACCACCCTTCGTTCAAAATTGATATATATATATATATATATATATATCTGACCTATGTCACACTGTAACTCCCGTAATTATGAACCGATTTCGATGTAATTCGGTGTGTACATAGTACATACCAATGTCTCGACCGAGTTCGTTGGCCAGCTTCATCCGCCGTTTTGTTTCAAAATGGCGGCCATTTAAAGTTTTTAAAAAAATTTAAAACTTGAAATGAGGTACCAAAAAATTAAAAATGGAAAAATATTTTTTTCTTATGTATTTGACCTTTATACAAAGATTTCGGAGCAGTTTTTGTTTCGTCTATATCTTAAAAAATGGCTGAGTTATAGCATTTTGAATTTCTAGCGTGGCTGACATTTTGAAACGTCCTGAATTTTGTCACGCGATAAAAGGCGTATTTATGAACCGATTTGGATGTAATTCGGTGTGTACATAGTACATACCAATCTCTCGACTGAGTTCGTTGGCCAGCTTCATCCGCCATTTTGTTTCAAAATGGCGGCCATTTAAAATTTTTTTAAAAATTTAAAATTTGAAATGTGGTACCAAAAAATTGAAAATGGAAAAATATTTTTTTTTATGTATTTGACCTTTATACAAAGATTTCGGAGCAGTTTTTGTTTCGTCTATATCTTAAAAAATGGCTGAGTTATAGCATTTTGAATTTCTAGCGTGGCTGACATTTTGAAACGTCCTGAATTTTGTCACGCGATAAAAAGCGTATTTATGAACCGATTTGGATGTAACTTCGTTTATGCATAGTACATACCAATGTCTCGACCGGGTTCGTTGGCCAGCTTCACCCGCCATCTTGTTTAAAAATGGCGGCCATTTAAATTTTTTAGAAAAATTTAAATTTGAAATGTGGTACCAAAAATTGAAAATTGAAAAAATATTTTCTTCTTATGTGTTTGATCTTGATAAAAAGATTCGGGAGCAGTTTTTGTTTCGTCTATATCTTAATAAATGGCTGAGTTGAATGACTTGAATTTCTAGCGTGGCTGACATTTTGAAACGACCTGATCTTTGTCACGTGATAACAGGCGTATTTATGAACCGACTTGGATGTACCTTTGTGTGTACATAGTACATACAAATATCTCGACCGAGTTCGTTGGCCAGCTTCATCCGCCATCTTGTTTCAAAATGGCGGACATTTAAAAAAATTAAAAAATTTAAATGAGATACCAAAAAATTGGAAAATGAAAAAGATTTTTTTTGTATGTGTTTGACCTTAATACAAAGATTCCGGAACAGTTTTTCTTTCGTCTATATCTAAAAAAAATGGCTGAGTAATAGCATTTTGAATTTCTCTTGTGGCTGACATTTTAAAACGACCTGATTTTTGTCACGCGATAACACGCGCATTTATGAACCTATTTGGATGTAACTTGGTCTGTACATAGTACATACCAATGTCTCGACCGAGTTCGTTGGCCAGCTTCATTCGCCATCTTGTTTCAAAAGGGTTGCCATTAAAAAAAAATTAAATTTAAAATTCAAAATGGGGTATTAAAAAATTGGAAAATGAAAAAGATTTTTTTTATGTGTTTGGCCTTGATACAAAGATTCCGGAGCAGTTTTTGTTTCTGAAAATTTGTTCTTTTGTTGATATCTTAAAAAATGGTTGATTTATAGCACTTTGAATTTCTAGCATGGCTAACATTTTGAAACGATCTTGTATTTGTCACGCGATAACACACGTATTCGCCTATTTCGATGTAAGAAGGAATGTGGATAGTATGCATCAACACCTCGACCAAGTTCGCTGGTCAGATTCATCAGCCATCTTGTTTCAAAATGGCGGCCATTAAATTAAAAAATATATATATATTTAAAGTGAGGTGCAAAACAATTAGAAATTGAAAAAGGTTTCTTTCTTAAGTATTTGATCTTGATATAAGGATTCGGGAGTATTTTTTGTTTGTCTTTACCTTAAAAAATGGCTCAGATATAGCAGTTTCAATTTCTATTGTGGGTGACATTTTGAAAAATCTGATTTTTTGCATGCGACAGCACTCCTATATATTAACCGATTCCGATGTGAGTGAGCATGTGCACAGCAATTACTAAGGTCTCGACCAAGTTCACTGCTTAGCCTCATCCACCATGTTGTCTTAAAATGACAGGCACTTTAAGAAATTGCCGAATTTGGCAGCCAAATATAAGTTACTTTAAAGAAAAGCAGCTTGGATAAAGCTGACTAATTTCGCGAAATTCTCATTCATTATATTGATAAAAATTAATATTGAATCTCCTATATTCGGTTTCCACTAAATTGAGCTTCGTGTGTTTGCATGATATAATTTGGCTTTTTTTAAATAAGGATTATGAAAGCTACCTCTTCCTCCCGGCACTGGCCGGAAGGACTTTTTTAAAGATGAAAACGGTATAATTAGAATAAAGACGAGAATTACAGAACGCATTGATACACCATATTTCTTGTCGCCAATTCTTTTACCTGATGACTGTATTTTCACGGTTAGACTGATAGAACATTTCCATGTAGCGAATTGTCATGCTGGAACTCACATTCTTCTAAGTATTTTGAGAGAAAAATATTGGATTCAAAGAGGTAGAAAAATTGTCCGAAAAGTTGTAAGTAAATGCATTCCTTGCCAGCGCATACAAAGTTAAATCACGGGAATCCTATCCAGTGCCACTGCCTTTAGATCGCATTAAAGATTTTAAAGTTTTTGAAATTGTAGGAGTTGATTTAGCTGGACCTTTATTTATTAAAATTACGGATAAAGCCTGGATAGTGCTCTATACTTGTGCAGTCTATCGTGCTGTTCATTTAGTGCTTGTCTCCTCTCTGTCAACTGATGCCTTTTTGCTGTCTTTGCGACGTTTCATCGCAAGAAGAGGCAGACCTAGAATAATCTATTCTGATAATGGAACCAATTTCAGAGGTGCCAATAATGATCTGTCAAAGATTGATTGGCAAAAATTGACTCGTTTCTCCGACCTGAAACGAATCGTTTAAAAGTTCAATCCTCCCTCAGCCACCTGGTGGGGTGTCTGGTGGGAAAGGCTGATCCGTGTGATCAAAGAGCTTCTCCGACGAACACTCGGTAAAGCTGTCGTGACTTTTGAGGAACTGCAAACAATTTTGTGTGATTGTGAATATATTATTAACTCACGCCTTCTCACATATCAATCCGAAAATCCAGAGGATTTAGTTCCATTAACACCGAACATGTTTTTAGTGCAAAACTCTAGTTCTAGTGTCACGGACATTGATGAAGTTGACGCAACACAGTTTCGCAAAAGGCTGCGATACAGAATTAAGCTCATGGAACAATTAAGAATGCGCTTTCGAACTGAATATCTTGGACAACTTATTCAAAGGCGTCGTGAAATCGCCCAGTTACCCGACTTGAAGCTGGGTGAACTTACGCTCATTGGGGACGATTTACAAAAACGTCTCAATTGGCCACTAGCAAAGATTGTGGACCTAATTCCTGGAAAGGATGGCAAAATTAGAACAGTCAAATTAAAAACAGAACATGGTGTTGTTATCAGACCCATACAACGAGTTTTTCCATTAGAATTATCTCCTACTAATTGTTATCCTTCTCCTTTTCAGCTAGAAAGCAGTAATCAAGGTGCTCTGATGGGGACAGATTCTTCAGATTTGTTCACAGAGTCTGAGCGAACGACTTACACAACCAGATTTGGTCGTGTGACCAAAATGCCCCAGAGATTTGGGAAGTAGAATGTAGTTTTGAGTAGCTAGTCAGCAACTCAAAAGGGGGGAGGGTGTTATCGATAAATATAATTTAGATATCATAAATTAATCAAAAATGAAGTAAAGTACTTTTTCCATTCAATCAGTGAGATTTATTGCTATCATAATAAATTTGTAAATTGCTAAGTAATATTTATTGATATTCTAATAATTTTGTAAATCATTAAGTGTTGTTTATTGCTTTATATGTTTATCTTATGTTGCGCAGCTATGCCCAATGACGTCAGGCACTCTTTCTGACGAAAATGTAAACGAGAAATAATGTTCAGTATGTATTAAAGTTTTGATTATGTAACTGCTGTTCGTAATCTTTGAATCCGAGTTATTTTGTCGCTTAGAAGTGCCGTTAATTGCTATGATAACTACAGTTGTAATTCTTATGAATTTTAAATTAAGTTATTAGAGATAACACTAACAGTTGAATGATCAATACAATATTAATGTTATAAAAACAATGTTTATTACAGTATGCTCTACACAGTAATTTCATAAAGTTTTATGCTCAGGAATTCCTGTAATTCTGTAGTTATTCCTATAATTTAATAGTTGTGGTAATGCATAGATGCCAAGATTCCAATTTTTGTCAACTCAAATAAATATAATTTTAAACAAAAAAACTACTTAATGAAACGTTTCTTCTTTCTACGTGGTTATTCATTAATCTCTTTTATTTTATAAAAATTTTCATTTTAGCTAATTTGAAAAGAAAAATAGAAAGCTCATGGATATTTCTTTTACTTTATTCAATTTATAGAAATAAATTATTACAGCGTTCTGGCCTCTTTCAACTTTTGAGACTACTTAATACCATTGTGCTTGCTTATACTTCTTTATCTATCTTAATCGTAACAATAATACCTGGAGATATTCACCATCACACTCAACAATTACTTATCTGCTAAACTTAATATTATCATAAGATTTTTCAATTCGCATTTTATCAAATAAGCTTGACTGACTCCCAGAGCTTTTTACTTCATTAGCAACTGTTGAGTTATTTTATAAAATCTCTGGTTTTAGCTGATTAAAAAAAAACAGAATGTTCATAGGTATGTCTTTAATTTTATTGAATTCATAAAAAATGAATTATAGCGTTTTGGCCTCTTTCAACTTTTAGGACTACTTATTACCATTGCGCTTACTTAGACTCTTCGGTCCCTGGGGCCCCAAACGGGGACTTTTAAAAAAAATTGTAAAAAATAAGAAATAGCATTTATCTGTTATAAAAATCAAAGACTCCATTTGGGAAAGGTTGATTTTGTAGAATAATCGACAGATGGTAGTACCATACTGTAACTGAAAAGATAAAAACACATTTAAAATGGCAGAAAAGCGGGAAAGATCGTCTCGACCTACTAGAGGTGAGAGTTTTTCCTTGTTTACTTCAAATTAAAAAAAATATTTTAATTCATTCTTTCATTTTTTGATGTAAGGATAATCATTTAATATGATGCATGTCAATTTCAATATAACATTACATATTATGTGTGAAAATTTGAGCTTTGAAAATGAAGTACCCAATCGGGGACCTTGGAATTCAAACCACCATTCAACCTCTTAAAATTTTCTTGTCAGTGCATTTCTTGACTCAAGAAGAAATTGAAGCTCTTCTTGACGAAAGTGATGGAGATCTTTCGGATCTTGACGATCCAGAATCTGATGACGAAAATCATTCTGAGAGTGATCCAAATGAGCAATTGACAGAAAGTCGTGATCAATCGAATAATCTCCACATCAAAAGTACGGAAGCGAAAACGATCTGAGTGGGAAAATATGGAGTAGTACTTTAGGAATTCTTTTTTAATTATGTACTTTTAACGATTATGGATACAATAGTTGTGTAGAAGTGTTACAATATTTATAAATGTTTACAAACTGCATATGCACTGTAAAAATTTAAGTTTTATCTTGTGGTGCAATACATAGATTGTAAAATAGAGAAAACGGATAGTAAAAAAGAAAAAACCCTTTAAATTTATTAGTTATAATTTATTCTTTTCCATTTTATTAATTATTGAATTCAATATTCCTACATTTATATGTAATATTAATTCTAAGTAAACTATAATGTTATTTTAAATTTTTTTATTATTTTCTGCGTAGGTTTCTTCAAATTGGAACTCCGAATTGAAAGACCTACCAGAAACACATGATGATGATTCCTATGATGGACAGATTCGTTGACCAATGGAATATTTTTGTGAATATTTTCCCGAGGAATTTTGGAACTTGCTAATGCTCATCCCGCAAATAAGATTGTATTGATCTAAGTGTTGTGATATTTCTATGATAGCACAACATATGGAAAGAAACATATTTTTTTGAGCTTAGGAACACATTCCATTTTGTTGATAAGTCAATTCAAACGGAGGAACAGAAAAACAACAAACTTTTTTGTTTTAGTCAGGCCTTTGCTAGATTATTTTAGAAGCGCTATCTACATTTACCTTGAACCGAATGTTAGTCCATTGATTAACAGATGATTCCGTTTTATGGAAGATGCCCATTAAGACAATATGTTCCTTCGAAAATCCTGCTGGGTTAAAAAAAATTTGTGCTTGCTGCACAAGATGGATTTGTATTAGAGTTTGTATATACGCAGGAAAAATTACTGTTCCGGAAACGGATACAATTTTTTATGGTCTCGGAGGCTCCTTAAGGAAGCATTTGGTTGATACAGTCCCTATTGTATCCAAGCCAATCCTACTATTTACAAACAGGTAATTTACTGGTCTGGAAATACTGAACTATCTGATAGAAATATTTTTTGACGGGCATATTTATGACCAACAGGACAGAAGGAGTCGCTGCTACTTTACCTAAAGATACGGAAGTGGCAAAAGGGACATCAGCTTCCGAAGCTAGAAAAGTTAATAAAGTTTGTTTGCTCAAATGGAAGGATAAAATATCTGTGGTGCTTTTATCCAGTGCATTTAGAGTAAACCCAGAATCTTCTTGTAAAAGGTAATCAAGAGAAGATAAATACAAGATATGTGTTCAATAACCATCTATAGTTAAGTCCTATAATAAATAAATGGGGAGAGTTGATTTGATGGATCGACTAATTTCTTACTATAGAATTTCAGCGAGGACAAAGAAGTGGTGGGTAAGAATATTTGCCCACTTCTTGCATATGACAACTTCCAGTTCCTTGATTTTATACACCAGGTATTACAGAAGAAATGATATCTCTCAAAAAGACATCTTGCCTTTGCTTGATTTTAAAATGTCCATAGCGGAGAGGTCAATTCGAGCTGACAACTCCCGCCGAGAATATACAGGTGAGAGCCCTCAGATATGTCAGAAGGTTATTCCCATTCCTGTGAAGGACATGAGGTTGGATAAAGTTGGACATTTTCCTGAGCACACAAAAATTAAAAACCACATGAAGTGTCGCAATCCAGATTGTTAGGGTAAATTCTGTGTCAATGCATGAAGTGCAACTTGTTCTAGTGTCTCCAAAATCGAAATTGTTTTTATGAATTTCATATTAAATAAATTCGAATTATATTTTTCATATGTAAATAAATGTAATATTCCATCTTTGGGTAGTGCAATGTTATGTTTTGACAATATTTCTAAAATAAAATCTAAATCTGCATTTTAATTTTAATGTTTTACTCCAAGATGTCCGATTGGGTACTTTAGCATTTTTTGACATTCAGTACCAAGGTCCCTGATTGGGTACCACTTAATTTGCACATTTAAAATTTTTGAAGGAGAAATTTTCCTGCATATTATATTTTAATACCTATATTAAAATAAGAAAAATCCTAAATTGTTAGAAAAAAGTTTGTTTTAAAAGCTAGGAACTGAAGAAGTTAGACTTCTTTATCTATCTTAATGGTAACAATAGTACCTGTAGAAATTCAGCCTCATATTCAACAATTACATAGCTGCTAAACTTAATATTATCATTAGACTCTTCAATTAGCCTTATATTAAATAAGCTAAAATGACTGATGTCAGTAGTTTGTCTTTTTACTTCATTATGGATAGTTGAGTGAAGAATATTATATTACCTCTGGGCTTGCCATGAACAATCGAGTAGATTTAACATCTTCGACATCTTATTTAACGTCTAGGACTTTTCAGAAATTTCTTTGAGCGTTTTGTTAGCTAGAAATTACGCCGGAAAAGAACAGTAAAAATAATAGTGGTAATAATGTAAAGGATAATATTAAAAATGTAAATATTAAATAATCCATGTTTATTCCATAATAAAAACAAGGCATAAACCCGGGCTTTCCGGGTTACAGAATATAAGTGAAACCCATCATATATATTATCTCTGATGTTAACATCTTTTTTTCTCTTCACATGCTAAAAGCACAGCGATGAATAAAGTATTTTTCGAAAGGTACTGCAAGCGGCTTTTGACATAGTAGTATACTTATACATAAAAGGGAGAGAGAATCTTTTTAGTATACTTATATATCGTTAAAACACGTTGCTTGATAAAAAATAATTGCAGTTAATCAAAATTTAATGAAAAATCATCGCAAATAATCTCAAAGATTGCGGTGAGAAAGCCTTCCAAAGCCTGTTCTCTTTCTTTTTTCTTCCTTTTTTTAAATTGATAACTCTAATAGATTTTTTACATTTAATATATTTTTAGAAGGCCTACTTACAATACTAAAAATCATGTTTATACAAAAAATAGCAATAACGCGTTCAAATAAATTTTTAAAACATATTAAAACCGATATTTTCACATTGGCATCACGTCAGGAGTTAACGGCAGAAGAAATCTCCAAAGATCGCTATTTACAGTCAGCATTTTTTATTCTGTTCATTGCAGTGGAATAAGCGTGAAAATTCAATTGCTTGTTTTAAATTTGTGTTTTATTTATGTTTTATTGTTTTATTTATTGAATGATAAATGTTTTAATTTCGTTATAGAATATAAGCTAGAATCAAGAGCTATTTATATTAATTCAAGTGCAAACGGATTTTATATTTCGTAATCGTCTGCACACATTCGAAAAAAATTCTGGCTTGAAAATTAATTTAAAAACAATAAAAATTGAGTAAATTGCGATACAGTTTTCAAATAAATGCGGTATAGTTTTCCAACAAATTGCATTTGAAAGTACATTTTCTTCTCTATTCGACGGTGTAGAAATTTAAAATGTGCGGCATTTAGAAGTTTAAAAAATTGCAATAAATGTTAATAAAACTTTAATTTAATTGTCTGCTGTTGCCACCGTCAAAATGACCTTAGCAATACACTCGAACACGTTTGTACTTTTTAATATAGATAGCTTTTGAAATTTTAAAGGAAATATATAAGTACAGAGAATAATTCTGACCATTTATCAAGTCCCATGCTTCTAGGAAAATTCCAAAAAAGTAGTTTTACATTGCTCCGTATCCTTTGGATTCAAAACTTGATCCATTGATCGTAACTTTGTATTATTTGCTTAAACATTCACCGTCATTATTACCTCAATTTTTTTGTAAAGGCATTAATTTTCCTATTTTGCCATTTTAACTATGAAATTAAATACTCTGCTAAAGGAAAACACTAATATAATGCTATGTACACCGGTCTAAATTTAGTAATTCAACAAAGTTCTATTATTCACAATTTTTGCTTTCAAACGTCCTTTTAATTTATGAATAAGCATAAAAGTAAAGATTTTTTTTAACTCTCTTTTATAAGCTTTCCATGCTCATCCTGAAAATCACGCCTAATTTTTTGACTGCAATTAATTTTTTTTCCCAAAAATTTCCGTTAAGATAAATGGATTTGGCGGGGGCATTGAACTCGATGATGAAGAATTCATTATTTTTTTAATGCTTAGTATAAATTTCAAGCAAATAAATTTTTTTTAAATATTAATTTTTTCTCTGATTTCTTTTTTGAGATAGGGTAACAGGAAAGAAAGAGAAAATGAAGCATTATTTAAACTATCTTTAAGAATTCGTAAATTGATTTCTCACTGTATAATCAAACATTAATTATTATTAAACTATTGATTGAAAAAAGTTTTTTTTTAAATACTCTTTATTTTTTATTTATAATTTATTTCCTAAATTTTTATCTTTAAAATGTTTCATTCATGCAGCTTCACAGCCATTTGACATATTTTGGAAAGCACTTATTAGGGCATCATTAAATTCATTGTTGTTTCAACTCTTATACAGTTGTTTGAGTTACAGAGAATATTTGGAGATTTATCATCTGTGGGGGGCTAACGAAACAATGTCTTAAAATCAATGTATTAATTTATAATTAAGTTCTAAAAATAATTAAATGTTGTATTGCCATCAGAAATACACCTGTGAACATAATTTTTATAATTTTGGCCTATCAGGAAGTGGGTTAAAAATCCATTACAAAACTCCATGTTTACATACAAAAACCAGTTTCACATGTTCCTTTGAAATAAATTTAGTTGTATTACTTCTGTATTTTCCACGTTCGAAAATTTCACTCTCTCAGTAATATAAACAAAAGTGGCCAGTGTTTGATAAAAATCTCAACTCGATAATATATTCTAATTGAGATGTCCTTTATTAACCATGTCAAATTTAAAAGGTACTTTCGGCCAGTGCCGCAAGGAAGAGGTAGCGTCCATATTTCTTTGTTTTAAAATTTTGCAAGTTTTACTCGAAGCTAATTTAACTCTTAAGAAAATAATATTTTTCAGTTTTTAATTTATTTGCACCATTTTTAAAATTTTTCAATTAAAAAAAATTAAATAGCCCCCATTTTGAAACAAGATGGCGGATGAAGCTGGCCAACGAACTCGGTCGAGACATTGGTATGTACTATGCATACAATCAATTTCATCCAAATCGGTTTATAAATACAGAGTTATCGCATGACAAAAATCAGATTTGTTGGTGGTCGGTAATGTTTATTTAATGATTATATTTGTAAGAAGATTATATGTAAAATGTTAATTTATAAATGACTTGAATAACTACACGTCAGAATAACAACACATACGCTTTAATACAATTCTACAACGATAATGTTATACCACTTCGTTGATACCTTCTTTAAATACACAACATTTATCACTTAAAACCTATAATATACTTCTCTCGAACAATTTCATTAGGCCTAACAGTGCCTTCCTTGGTATGTCATAAACCAATGCTTCGTGAACAATATAATTTTATAGGCTGACTCTTTTCTAATTTTGAATATGCCCAAACCTTGATCTCGTGATCGTGAATTTTCATAATTCGTGCTTTCAAATCATGGATAATAAAAATACCGGAGCGTCAGTTAATTTGCTGATCATGCACGTCAAAAGAAAATAAAGTATGTTTACATTCAAATCTTACATATATATATATATATATATATATATAAATCATATTTGAACGGAGGGTGGTTTTGGGGTCTGAGGGTCATGATCGATGAAAATATATCAACATTTTCCGAAAGTGCTTTAGACTGGGCGGCTGCAATAGGTAGCGTTTTACTTTTTGTAATTAAAGCTACCTAAAATAAGATAAAGCACTTCAATATTTCAAATAATTGATGTTACGGTCAAAACCACCAAGCTATGTTGAAAGCATAATTATATTAATTGAACAAAAATTCTCTTTTGCACAAGCGTAGATTTAATCTACAACTCTCTTCCCATTTCATGGGAAATTTGTTTCAAAATGAAAACAGCATATCGCACACGCATCAACAATTAAATTTTCATGATTCTGTGAATTCCTTGAATTGACTTCCTATACATATGCACACTTCATGGGAAAACAGATTCTATATCTCTTCGTTGTAGAATAATAAATATTATTATTTTTTTAACAGAACTAGCTCATTATCTTTTTTGCAAGAGTAAAAGGATATTATTAGAAAGAGTCATGAAGCAGCACAAAGTATATTTCTGACGTCTATTCATGGAACTAATTTTTTAGCCTTTGCTTGTTTCAATGCAGCACAACTGTATTGAGATATTTGCTGGAACATAGACTTTCATTAATTTAGATTTTTTATAGATTTATATATATAGCAGTTTATCCAGATATATAGACTTTAGATTTTCGGTTTATGCACAAATTTGCCGATTAAGGTTGAATATTTTGCTATTTGTTAAAAAAATGTCAAGTATTCGATATTCAGCCATACTTCGAATATTACTAGACGTTTCAAGACAATTAAACTAGAGAACAGGAATTCTACTTTTTCAGAATTTGGTGTCGCCCCAGACATTTCCATTACTTCATTTTCTTCTGATGGACTGGTGGTTTCTATTATTATGAAACAGCCATTATAAATGAAGCGTTTAGGTGAAGATGAAAGAGCTTTCGTAAAAAGTTAGAACTCTGATTTTCTGGTCAGAATAGCGGAAAAAATGGCCATTTTTTTTTTTTTTTTTTTTTTTTTTTTTTTTTTTTTTTTTTTTAATGGCTATTTTTTTCCCATTCTGACCAGAAAATCAGAGTTCTAACTTTTTACGACTGCTCTTTCATCTTCATCTAAACGCATCATTTATAATGGCTGTTTCATAATAATAGAAGCCACCATTCCATCAGAAGGAAATAACTCGATTAAGCGGCACTCTATTGCAGTACAAAACATATTTCAATTTTAAGACTTAAAGCACACGTTTTATTTTATGTAAAATGACATCATTCGCATCCGCTTAAGAGTCCCACATTTACGATCTACACTTAAACATCTACAGTAAAGCATGCATAGCGCATCACTATCGCGAAATAATGCACAAATGCAGCAAAAAGATGACGTCATTCAAGAAAATCGACAAAAACAATGGCTATCTAATGATTTATAAAAAATTAATTAAAGTTTGTAATACCTCCATTGTTTCAACAGAAATCATTCGTTTATATTTTTTTCAAAATAGCACGTATTTTAATTACATTTTCTTTCGCTTGTTATGAAAAAATGGCAACAAAAATATATAATTACTATTTTAGAACTATTTTTCTTTTACTTTCTACACAAATGAAGATTCAGTTTTCAAATAAATTGCATTAAAAAGTACTTTTTTCCGAATACGACGATATAAAAATCGAAAATGTGCGATGCTTAGAAATTAAAAAAATTCCTATAGAGTATTTAATCGTACTGCTTTGTTTTACGGCTGGTTTCTGTAAGGTAACGTTATTTTTTGGAGACTACACAAAATAGGCTGGGAGAAAGAAATAGCATACCGTACCGGAGGCTAATAATGATGGATTATGTAATGTGAGGTAAACTATTCAATTCACAATATCTTTTGCTTATTCAAATTTTCACTACGCAATGCAAAACAATTTACTTTTTAAAGCACATAAATTAAGCGCATAATTTACTTTTTCACTAAAGTGCTTGGTTGAGTTTCGTGAAATTAAATTCTCGTGAAAAAAAGTGTAATTAAAATACATGCAATTTGAAAATATATAAATGAATGACTTCTGATAAAACATTGAGCTATTATAAACTAAATTCAATTTTAAGTATCTATGTTAATATTATAAACAAATGAAGGCATGGGAATCATGAGATAGCCGATTTTTTGAAAAAGATATACTTTAGATAATCTTAAAGATATAAATGTATAAAAAGAAAGAAAAATAATCTAAAAATAAAATAAGTTTTTGCCATTGATAACGATATCAGCAACTAATAAATGTATAATCATATGTGTATATCACTGTAAGCGCATAAAAAGAAAGAAAAGGAATCTAAAAATAAAATAATTTTTGGACATTGATAACGATATCATAGGAAGGGAGGGGGGTGTCCAAAATTAGCTAAATGTTCATAACGTTATAATGTAATAGCCCCAAAGTATGAATGGGTATACCATAAAAGTTCAAAGACATATGAAGCCTAAATAATATCAAATATTGCTATTCTGTATATTTTTTTATCTTATCCTAATCTGTTCTTTTCTTTTCTTTTTTTTTTTTTTATGAACTTAATATGGTACTGACAATCATTGCTAAGCGCGCTTCGAAAGGAGGTCGCAAAGCTCCAACGCCGCCTTGGTCCGTGCCGCGTTTTTCCAGATAGGTTTTTAATTAACTTTTAAAGACACAGTAGGCGTATTTAGAGATCCACTCAACGCAAAGTGATCGCTAATTCCATAGTATTTATGTGATTAATTCTAATTAAATTAGTCTGTTTTTAATAATTTGACGTTTATTGCTTTTATACTGCTACTGGGCATTGCATTACACAAATGTATTATTAAAAGTTGTTATCTAGGCTTTAAAAGCGGATGGTACATAGAGTACGCTGCCTCTGTCATTATGTATGTCCAAACAGTCCGTAACTTTAAGGGTCAATACCTCGGCTAATTACAGACGAATTTTTTCGAAAATCATTATCAACAATGCTTTTATACTTCTGCTACGACAGGTAACACCAGGGCTCATCAACACGTTTGTTGAATGCCCCAAAATCGAAATTTGTGTGTAACGGAAAAATGCACATTTCTCAAAAACTATGTGACTTAAGGCAATCGCTATAATTTTCCAGCAATGTTTAAATTACCGCCAACTCCCTCTAATTTTTTCCTAATTTTAGTTTCAGTAGATTCGGAAATAGATGGAGGGGGGGACATATTTTTGCAATACATTTTCGACGATATCTCTGAAAATATAATACCTAAAATTAAAAGAAATGTATTTTTGAGTTCAGCATTACGAAATCTTTCATACAATACCCGACATGATATACAAAGAATTTTTTTTTCCAAGTAACTTAATTAGCCCCTCTACATTTTTCCTAAATATATTTGTGAATATTTAGTAATCTGTAAATATGTGGGTCAATAGTCTTTATTACTTCCCCAATTTGAACTTTCCACATTCCATAGTTTACGAGTAAAATGGCTGTGACAGACGGACGCACAGACACAGGAGTGATCTTATAATGGTTTCGTTTTCACTTTTTAAGTACGGAACCTAAAAAATCGGCTATCTATTGATAGGATTTCATTGTTTGTAATATTAATATAGATACTTAAAATTAAATTTAGTTTATAATAGCTTCATGTTTTATCAGAAATCATTCATTTATATTTTTTTCAAAATAGCACGTATTTTAAGTGTATTTTTTTTTCAGTTTTTATGGGAAAATGGCAACAAAAATATATAATTGCTATTTTTCAACTATACTTTCCCTTTACTTTCCACTGAAATGGAGTACTTGTGTTGCCAAAATTAAACAAATGACGCTAAAAACTATAAAAAAATTAATATCTCAAAAATAAATTGAGATACAGTTTTCAAGCAAATTGCATTTACAAGTACTTTTTTCCCAATACGACGGCTGAGAAATAGAAAATGTGCGATGCTTAGAAGTTTAAAAAATTACAGTAGAGTATTTAACGGTACAGTTATGCATCTGCTTTGTTTTACGGCTGGCTTATACAACGGAACGTTATTTTTTAGAGACGACACTTTATTTGCTGGGAAAAAGAAATAGCATACCGGGGGCTAATAATCATAATTACAATTAAATATATTTTTCACTGTGAAAAAATATCTAAGATCGCTTTGAAATGTTTCTTTTAAAACAAGTTGTGAATTAGGATTAGGATTTTTGTTATATATTCGTCGTGTGCAATTAAATTTTTGATTTCGATTGAGTTTATTTGCAACTGTTTTACAAGAAAGAAAAGTTCATTTGAAACAAGTTGTGAATAGGAATAATCAAATACTCGCACTTAAGATGGTGACACCAATTTGAACGTAGAAAAGAAAGTCATACTAAAGAATTTTTTGTTAGTTTCCAATACCAATGTAAACTGTTGGCTGTTTTTGCAATGTAGTTATGTTAATGTTTCGCATTTTTTCATTAAAAAAAAAATCATGCTACGTCCTTGGCAACCATGCAAATAAGGGTGTCTTGAAAAATGAGTGTCAGCTAGGCGCTTGCACGAAACATTCCTGAAACATCAAAGTAAGAAATCTTAATGCAATTCAATTTTTTAAAAAGATTCTCAAAATAGCAGCATTTGAAAAAATAAATAAATAAATAAATAAAAAGCTCAATTTAGACGAATAAAATTGTCTTTAAAATTATTTTTAAAAATCGAAAAATAAAAAAAAATAAAAACAAAAATTCCATGTACACTATAAAAAAAAAAAGACAAATGTTTCTGTAAATTTCACTAAATTTAATATGGTTCACGAAAATGTAATGTAAACTCTTCCGAGCTACTCACTATTCCGAAAAGCGTAAATTTATCTTCCGAAATCTCAGAAATCAATAGGTTTTTGAGATTTAAAGAAGCAGTATTTGAAACAAAAGTTTCTTTTGCTGCCCACAATTTTCGAAACCGTTTCCGAGTACAGTTTTCACAGCGAATCAATCAGTTTTCTCAAGACGAAATATCGGTTTTTCGATTATTATCAATTCTCAAGTAAACATTTTCAATTCCAACAAACTTCTTCAACAGACAAATATGTAAATTAACAGCATTATTATTTTTTTTTTACTTTCTTCTATCTTTACAAGAAGAAAGTATTGGATTCGTGAAAATTTTCGACTTTCGTTTTTCGACGGATTTACACGTTTTAGGGGTCAAAGATTCCGAAAAACATGTTTTTACAAAAGGTCTGTCTGTGAGTCTGTGACTCTGTCTTTCTGTATGTGACACAAATTTTGTGGCAGCTCCATCTCAAGAACTAATGCACGGAATTTAATAAAAATTTATATTCAGTTAGTCCTTTATATAAATTGGTGCTGATTAGTTTTTGGTGTAAATTGCTCAACAGGTGGCGCTGCTATGCAGCATTTTTCATGATTTCCACAATAGCTCAATCTCCAGAAGTAATGCATGGGTTTTCATCAAACTTCAGATACAGTTAGTCCTTGACATAAATTGATGTTTTAGTTTGTTTACATTTTGGTGTAAATCGCTCAACAGGTGGCGCTGATATGCTACATTTTTTGCGATTTCCGCAATAGCTCTATTTCAAAAACTAATGCTTGGATTTTCAACAAACTTCAGATTCAGGTATACCTTGATATGAATTAGTGCTGGTTATGTTTTGGTGCAAATCGCTCAGCAGGTTGCGCTGCTATGCTGCATTTTTCAGAATTCCCACTATAGCTCTACCTCAAGAACTAATGCACGAATTTTCATCAAACTTCAGATTCAGGTACATCTTGATATCAATTAGTGCTGTGTATGTAATTTATGTAGAAGAAAGTTTTGTGATGGCCACAACATACTAGTTTGTTTTTTTTTTAACCATTTGGAAAAATGGTTATTGTCCTCGGTCAGGGTAGGAAATCAAAACCATATCTGAAGCGTTTTATTAGTTGAATCCCGCATTTTATTCGTTTTCTGATTGGTCTATACAGTAATCTGTATTTTCCCTTTACTTTCAACACAGATGGATACTTCTGTTGCCACTATGACAAAAAAGTAATAAAAACTACAAAAAAATTAATAACTCAGAAACAAATTGAGGTACAGCTTTCAAACAAATTGCATTTAAAAGTACATTTTTTTCTCTATACGACGGTGTAAAAAGTAATATTGTGGGATGCTTAGAAGTTTAAGGATGAAATTTCATTTAAAATTGGTCCAGGAATATTAATGTTTAATCCATGGCGTATGTAATGTATGACCAGCTCCGTAGAAGTTTAAAAATTCACAGTACCGAAAAATGTAATCCATGGTTTACGTAATGTATGATCAAATCCGTGCGATTTTTTATGTCTTAAATTTTAGTCTTTGAAAAAATCATTTTCCAAATGGTCGTTGTAATTTGTTAAATTGCATTTTTTATTTATTTTATTTATTTATTTATTTATTTTATTTTATTTATTTATTTATTTATTTATTTTTTTTTTGGCTACACTGTTATGTAGCATTTCTGTTACACAGCTGAAAATGTAAACTTGAAGCTTGATAGTATGTGATAAACCGATATTTCTTGTTGGGAAAACGAACTAATACATTGTAAAATTATGGGCAGAAAAAGAAACATTTTGTTTCAAAAATGCTTCATTTAAATTTCGAAAATCTATTGATTTCTGATATTTTGAAAAATAAAAGAAAGCTTTTCAGATTCGTGGGTAACTTGAAAGCGGTTATACAGGGTGTATATAAATGAATATCTCAACTTTACAAGGCTATTACAAGAAAACAAAAAAAGTACAACCTTGTTTTTCATTGGAAATCAAAAATAAAGGTTAAGTTTAAATTCAACACAGTTATAAGTGTTCTGTGTGAGGCCCTCCAGAAAGACGAACGATATCGAGGCGGTAGCGATAACTCATCCCACATTTTTTTGTTCAGCCTGTCCGGTGTGACTCTTTGAATGACTGCATATATGCGTGTCCTAAGTTCGTCAACGTCAGTTGGTAGTGGCGGAACTAAACACCTGATCTTTGACCCCACAAAAAAAAAAAAAATAAATAAATAAATAAATAAAAAATATGCTGAAAAAAGTGCGGAATGAGTTATCGTACCGCCTCGATATAGTTCGTGTTTCTGGAGGGGCTCACACTGAACACTTAAAACTGTGTTGAATTTAAACTTTCAATTGCTACTTTTGATTTCCAATGAACAACGTCGTACCTTTTTTTTTTTAATAGTCCTGTAAAGTTGACATATTTATTTATTTACACCCTGTATTTATTTTCGTAAGCTTTATTAAATTTCGTAATATTGATATTTTTTTACAGAATAACGACATAAAAAATTCATTTCTGAACGTTTGTAGCAGAAAGTAGGAGGGTAAAACCATATACCTTATTATTAGTTACTTCTTGAAGCCAGAATTTCAAACAGAATTTAATTTAGCCTTGTGTACATACTCTGCAGTTATCCTTTCACATAATATATTTCAAATATACTATCTAAATATATGTTTTAAATATACGATCAGTTCATCAGATTTTTGTTAATAAATGATTACGAGGGTACGCTGAAAAGAAATGCACACATGCTTGTAGGACACGAATAAAAACAAAGAGCAAGATCAGATAAAAAGTACATTAAAGTACAATTCTTAAGCTTCAAATCATATATTTATTATTCAATACAGTCACCGTTAAAGCTAAAAAATTTCTACCAACCTGTAACAAGTTTTTTTTTATTCCGTCACTGAAAATTTCTTTCCTACTTTTCTCGAATCCAGGACTTCACAGCTGCCTTCCCCTCATCGTCCGAGGTATAATGATTACCCTTGAGATCTGTCTTCAGTAGAGGATAAAAATAAAAATCGCACGGTGCAAGATCGGGGAAGTAAGGAGGATGTGGAATCGATTCAAACTTCAGATTTCGCAGAGCCTCTGCAATTGCGGAATTTACCTTATCCCAATTGCTCAATGATGAAGGCTATACGTTTCTTGAATATTCCAATATGGTTTGCGATGCACTTTTGAGTGATTCGCCGATCATTTTGAATCAAATCGTCGACGAATTTGCGATGTTTATCGTTTGGGCCGTGATCGGACGTCCGCTGCCTTTTTCATCGACAATTACGGCTTTTCTAGGCTCGCAATCACTACATTTTATTTCCGATTGATTTACAGTAGACATATCAACAGCATCGTCATCTTTAAACGACAAACACACTGGATGAATTGAGCGACTTCAAATCTGCACAAGCATATAGATAGGGAATGTTGCTTCACATGCCACCGGGCGCGCTTCTGAAGGTTATTTCGTTCGCGCTCTACAAGTATGTGTGCATCACTTATCAGCCTACCCTCGTATGTATAAGCAAATTCAAATCATTTTGTCTTACCCAGCCTGTTCTCCGGCGGAGTAAAACTGAATCATTATGTTAATCTTACAGGAATGAAAAGATTAGATTTCTTTTAAAAAGGAACAATTTATTTTATTTTAAATTTTTAACTAAGGAAGTAAATTAATTATATTTTAATTATAAGCCTAGCTATTTAATATTTAAAGACAAAAATATAATTCTTATTTTAAGACACGTATTTTAATTATATTTTCTTTCGCTTGTTATGAAAAAATGGCAACAAAAATATATAATTACTATTTTAGAACTATTTTTCTTTTACTTTTTACAGAAATGAAGATTCAGTTTTCAAATAAATTGCATTAAAAAGTACTTTTTTTCCGAATACGACGATATAAAAATCGAAAATGTGCGATGCTTAGAAGTTAAAAAAAATTCCTATAGAGTATTTAATCGTACTGCTTTGTTTTACGGCTGGTTTCTGTAAGGTAACGTTATTTTTTGGAGACTACACAAAATAAGCTGGGAGAAAGAAATAGCATACCGTACCGGAGGCTAATAATGATGGATTATGTAATGTGAGGTAAACTACTCAATTCACAATATCTTTTGCTTATTCAAATTTTCACTACGCAATGCAAAACAATTTACTTTTTAAAGCACATAAATTAAGCGCATAATTTACTTTTTCACTAAAGTGCTTGGTTGAGTTTCGTGAAATTAAATTCTCGTGAAAAAAAGTGTAATTAAAATACATGCAATTTGAAAATATATAAATGAATGACTTCTGATAAAACATTGAGCTATTATAAACTAAATTCAATTTTAAGTATCTATGTTAATATTATAAACAAATGAAGGCATGGGAATCATGAGATAGCCGATTTTTTGAAAAAGATATACTTTAGATAATCTTAAAGATATAAATGTATAAAAAGAAAGAAAAATAATCTAAAAATAAAATAAGTTTTTGCCATTGATAACGATATCAGCAACTAATAAATGTATAATCATATGTGTATATCACTGTAAGCGCATAAAAAGAAAGAAAAGGAATCTAAAAATAAAATAATTTTTAGACATTGATAACGATATCATAGGAAGGGAGGGGGGTGTCCAAAATTAGCTAAATGTTCATAACGTTATAATGTAATAGCCCCAAAGTATGAATGGGTATACCATAAAAGTTCAAAGACATATGAAGCCTAAATAATATCAAATATTGCTATTCTGTATATTTTTTTTATCTTATCCTAATCTGTTCTTTTCTTTTCTTTTTTTTTTTATGAACTTAATATGGTACTGACAATCATTGCTAAGCGCGCTTCGAAAGGAGGTCGCAAAGCTCCAACGCCGCCTTGGTCCGTGCCGCGTTTTTCCAGATAGGTTTTTAATTAACTTTTAAAGACACAGTAGGCGTATTTAGAGATCCACTCAACGCAAAGTGATCGCTAATTCCATAGTATTTATGTGATTAATTCTAATTAAATTAGTCTGTTTTTAATAATTTGACGTTTATTGCTTTTATACTGCTACTGGGCATTGCATTACACAAATGTATTATTAAAAGTTGTTATCTAGGCTTTAAAAGCGGATGGTACATAGAGTACGCTGCCTCTGTCATTATGTATGTCCAAACAGTCCGTAACTTTAAGGGTCAATACCTCGGCTAATTACAGACGAATTTTTTCGAAAATCATTATCAACAATGCTTTTATACTTCTGCTACGACAGGTAACACCAGGGCTCATCAACACGTTTGTTGAATGCCCCAAAATCGAAATTTGTGTGTAACGGAAAAATGCACATTTCTCAAAAACTATGTGACTTAAGGCAATCGCTATAATTTTCCAGCAATGTTTAAATTACCGCCAACTCCCTCTAATTTTTTCCTAATTTTAGTTTCAGTAGATTCGGAAATAGATGGAGGGGGGGACATATTTTTGCAATACATTTTCGACGATATCTCTGAAAATATAATACCTAAAATTAAAAGAAATGTATTTTTGAGTTCAGCATTACGAAATCTTTCATACAATACCCGACATGATATACAAAGAATTTTTTTTTCCAAGTAACTTAATTAGCCCCTCTACATTTTTCCTAAATATATTTGTGAATATTTAGTAATCTGTAAATATGTGGGTCAATAGTCTTTATTACTTCCCCAATTTGAACTTTCCACATTCCATAGTTTACGAGTAAAATGGCTGTGACAGACGGACGCACAGACACAGGAGTGATCTTATAATGGTTTCGTTTTCACTTTTTAAGTACGGAACCTAAAAAATCGGCTATCTATTGATAGGATTTCATTGTTTGTAATATTAATATAGATACTTAAAATTAAATTTAGTTTATAATAGCTCCATGTTTTATCAGAAATCATTCATTTATATTTTTTCAAAATAGCACGTATTTTAAGTGTATTTTTTTTTCAGTTTTTATGGGAAAATGGCAACAAAAATATATAATTGCTATTTTTCAACTATACTTTCCCTTTACTTTCCACTGAAATGGAGTACTTGTGTTGCCAAAATTAAACAAATGACGCTAAAAACTATAAAAAAATTAATATCTCAAAAATAAATTGAGATACAGTTTTCAAGCAAATTGCATTTACAAGTACTTTTTTCCCAATACGACGGCTGAGAAATAGAAAATGTGCGATGCTTAGAAGTTTAAAAAATTACAGTAGAGTATTTAACGGTACAGTTATGCATCTGCTTTGTTTTACGGCTGGCTTATACAACGGAACGTTATTTTTTAGAGACGACACTTTATTTGCTGGGAAAAAGAAATAGCATACCGGGGGCTAATAATCATAATTACAATTAAATATATTTTTCACTGTGAAAAAATATCTAAGATCGCTTTGAAATGTTTCTTTTAAAACAAGTTGTGAATTAGGATTAGGATTTTTGTTATATATTCGTCGTGTGCAATTAAATTTTTGATTTCGATTGAGTTTATTTGCAACTGTTTTACAAGAAAGAAAAGTTCATTTGAAACAAGTTGTGAATAGGAATAATCAAATACTCGCACTTAAGATGGTGACACCAATTTGAACGTAGAAAAGAAAGTCATACTAAAGAATTTTTTGTTAGTTTCCAATACCAATGTAAACTGTTGGCTGTTTTTGCAATGTAGTTATGTTAATGTTTCGCATTTTTTCATTAAAAAAAAAATCATGCTACGTCCTTGGCAACCATGCAAATAAGGGTGTCTTGAAAAATGAGTGTCAGCTAGGCGCTTGCACGAAACATTCCTGAAACATCAAAGTAAGAAATCTTAATGCAATTCAATTTTTTAAAAAGATTCTCAAAATAGCAGCATTTGAAAAAATAAATAAATAAATAAATAAAAAGCTCAATTTAGACGAATAAAATTGTCTTTAAAATTATTTTTAAAAATCGAAAAATAAAAAAAAATAAAAACAAAAATTCCATGTACACTATAAAAAAAAAAAGACAAATGTTTCTGTAAATTTCACTAAATTTAATATGGTTCACGAAAATGTAATGTAAACTCTTCCGAGCTACTCACTATTCCGAAAAGCGTAAATTTATCTTCCGAAATCTCAGAAATCAATAGGTTTTTGAGATTTAAAGAAGCAGTATTTGAAACAAAAGTTTCTTTTGCTGCCCACAATTTTCGAAACCGTTTCCGAGTACAGTTTTCACAGCGAATCAATCAGTTTTCTCAAGACGAAATATCGGTTTTTCGATTATTATCAATTCTCAAGTAAACATTTTCAATTCCAACAAACTTCTTCAACAGACAAATATGTAAATTAACAGCATTATTATTTTTTTTTTACTTTCTTCTATCTTTACAAGAAGAAAGTATTGGATTCGTGAAAATTTTCGACTTTCGTTTTTCGACGGATTTACACATTTTAGGGGTCAAAGATTCCGAAAAACATGTTTTTACAAAAGGTCTGTCTGTGAGTCTGTGACTCTGTCTTTCTGTATGTGACACAAATTTTGTGGCAGCTCCATCTCAAGAACTAATGCACGGAATTTAATAAAAATTTATATTCAGTTAGTCCTTTATATAAATTGGTGCTGATTAGTTTTTGGTGTAAATTGCTCAACAGGTGGCGCTGCTATGCAGCATTTTTCATGATTTCCACAATAGCTCAATCTCCAGAAGTAATGCATGGGTTTTCATCAAACTTCAGATACAGTTAGTCCTTGACATAAATTGATGTTTTAGTTTGTTTACATTTTGGTGTAAATCGCTCAACAGGTGGCGCTGATATGCTACATTTTTTGCGATTTCCGCAATAGCTCTATTTCAAAAACTAATGCTTGGATTTTCAACAAACTTCAGATTCAGGTATACCTTGATATGAATTAGTGCTGGTTATGTTTTGGTGCAAATCGCTCAGCAGGTTGCGCTGCTATGCTGCATTTTTCAGAATTTCCACTATAGCTCTACCTCAAGAACTAATGCACGAATTTTCATCAAACTTCAGATTCAGGTACATCTTGATATCAATTAGTGCTGTGTATGTAATTTATGTAGAAGAAAGTTTTGTGATGGCCACAACATACTAGTTTGTTTTTTTTTTAACCATTTGGAAAAATGGTTATTGTCCTCGGTCAGGGTAGGAAATCAAAACCATATCTGAAGCGTTTTATTAGTTGAATCCCGCATTTTATTCGTTTTCTGATTGGTCTATACAGTAATCTGTATTTTCCCTTTACTTTCAACACAGATGGATACTTCTGTTGCCACTATGACAAAAAAGTAATAAAAACTACAAAAAAATTAATAACTCAGAAACAAATTGAGGTACAGCTTTCAAACAAATTGCATTTAAAAGTACATTTTTTTCTCTATACGACGGTGTAAAAAGTAATATTGTGGGATGCTTAGAAGTTTAAGGATGAAATTTCATTTAAAATTGGTCCAGGAATATTAATGTTTAATCCATGGCGTATGTAATGTATGACCAGCTCCGTAGAAGTTTAAAAATTCACAGTACCGAAAAATGTAATCCATGGTTTACGTAATGTATGATCAAATCCGTGCGATTTTTTATGTCTTAAATTTTAGTCTTTGAAAAAATCATTTTCCAAATGGTCGTTGTAATTTGTTAAATTGCATTTTTTATTTATTTTATTTATTTATTTATTTATTTTATTTTATTTATTTATTTATTTTTTTTTTTTTTTTTTTTTTGGCTACACTGTTATGTAGCATTTCTGTTACACAGCTGAAAATGTAAACTTGAAGCTTGATAGTATGTGATAAACCGATATTTCTTGTTGGGAAAACGAACTAATACATTGTAAAATTATGGGCAGAAAAAGAAACATTTTGTTTCAAAAATGCTTCATTTAAATTTCGAAAATCTATTGATTTCTGATATTTTGAAAAATAAAAGAAAGCTTTTCAGATTCGTGGGTAACTTGAAAGCGGTTATACAGGGTGTATATAAATGAATATCTCAACTTTACAAGGCTATTACAAGAAAACAAAAAAAGTACAACCTTGTTTTTCATTGGAAATCAAAAATAAAGGTTAAGTTTAAATTCAACACAGTTATAAGTGTTCTGTGTGAGGCCCTCCAGAAAGACGAACGATATCGAGGCGGTAGCGATAACTCATCCCACATTTTTTTGTTCAGCCTGTCCGGTGTGACTCTTTGAATGACTGCATATATGCGTGTCCTAAGTTCGTCAACGTCAGTTGGTAGTGGCGGAACTAAACACCTGATCTTTGACCCCACAAAAAAAAAAATAAATAAATAAATAAATAAATAAAAAATATGCTGAAAAAAGTGTGGAATGAGTTATCGTACCGCCTCGATATAGTTCGTGTTTCTGGAGGGGCTCACACTGAACACTTAAAACTGTGTTGAATTTAAACTTTCAATTGCTACTTTTGATTTCCAATGAACAACGTCGTACCTTTTTTTTTTAATAGTCCAGTAAAGTTGACATATTTATTTATTTACACCCTGTATTTATTTTCGTAAGCTTTATTAAATTTCGTAATATTGATATTTTTTTACAGAATAACGACATAAAAAATTCATTTCTGAACGTTTGTAGCAGAAAGTAGGAGGGTAAAACCATATACCTTATTATTAGTTACTTCTTGAAGCCAGAATTTCAAACAGAATTTAATTTAGCCTTGTGTACATACTCTGCAGTTATCCTTTCACATAATATATTTCAAATATACTATCTAAATATATGTTTTAAATATACGATCAGTTCATCAGATTTTTGTTAATAAATGATTACGAGGGTACGCTGAAAAGAAATGCACACATGCTTGTAGGACACGAATAAAAACAAAGAGCAAGATCAGATAAAAAGTACATTAAAGTACAATTCTTAAGCTTCAAATCATATATTTGTTATTCAATACAGTCACCGTTAAAGCTAAAAAATTTCTACCAACCTGTAACAAGTTTTTTTTTATTCCGTCACTGAAAATTTCTTTCCTACTTTTCTCGAATCCAGGACTTCACAGCTGCCTTCCCCTCATCGTCCGAGGTATAATGATTACCCTTGAGATCTGTCTTCAGTAGAGGATAAAAATAAAAATCGCACGGTGCAAGATCGGGGAAGTAAGGAGGATGTGGAATCGATTCAAACTTCAGATTTCGCAGAGCCTCTGCAATTGCGGAATTTACCTTATCCCAATTGCTCAATGATGAAGGCTATACGTTTCTTGAATATTCCAATATGGTTTGCGATGCACTTTTGAGTGATTCGCCGATCATTTTGAATCAAATCGTCGACGAATTTGCGATGTTTATCGTTTGGGCCGTGATCGGACGTCCGCTGCCTTTTTCATCGACAATTACGGCTTTTCTAGGCTCGCAATCACTACATTTTATTTCCGATTGATTTACAGTAGACATATCAACAGCATCGTCATCTTTAAACGACAAACACACTGGATGAATTGAGCGACTTCAAATCTGCACAAGCATATAGATAGGGAATGTTGCTTCACATGCCACCGGGCGCGCTTCTGAAGGTTATTTCGTTCGCGCTCTACAAGTATGTGTGCATCACTTATCAGCCTACCCTCGTATGTATAAGCAAATTCAAATCATTTTGTCTTACCCAGCCTGTTCTCCGGCGGAGTAAAACTGAATCATTATGTTAATCTTACAGGAATGAAAAGATTAGATTTCTTTTAAAAAGGAACAATTTATTTTATTTTACATTTTTAACTAAGGAAGTAAATTAATTATATTTTAATTATAAGCCTAGCTATTTAATATTTAAAGACAAAAATATAATTCGTATTTTAAGACACGTATTTTAATTATATTTTCTTTCGCTTGTTATGAAAAAATGGCAACAAAAATATATAATTACTATTTTAGAACTATTTTTCTTTTACTTTCTACAGAAATGAAGATTCAGTTTTCAAATAAATTGCATTAAAAAGTACTTTTTTTCCGAATACGACGATATAAAAATCGAAAATGTGCGATGCTTAGAAGTTAAAAAAAATTCCTATAGAGTATTTAATCGTACTGCTTTGTTTTACGGCTGGTTTCTGTAAGGTAACGTTATTTTTTGGAGACTACACAAAATAAGCTGGGAGAAAGAAATAGCATACCGTACCGGAGGCTAATAATGATGGATTATGTAATGTGAGGTAAACTACTCAATTCACAATATCTTTTGCTTATTCAAATTTTCACTACGCAATGCAAAACAATTTACTTTTTAAAGCACATAAATTAAGCGCATAATTTACTTTTTCACTAAAGTGCTTGGTTGAGTTTCGTGAAATTAAATTCTCGTGAAAAAAAGTGTAATTAAAATACATGCAATTTGAAAATATATAAATGAATGACTTCTGATAAAACATTGAGCTATTATAAACTAAATTCAATTTTAAGTAGCTATGTTAATATTATAAACAAATGAAGGCATGGGAATCATGAGATAGCCGATTTTTTGAAAAAGATATACTTTAGATAATCTTAAAGATATAAATGTATAAAAAGAAAGAAAAATAATCTAAAAATAAAATAAGTTTTTGCCATTGATAACGATATCAGCAACTAATAAATGTATAATCATATGTGTATATCACTGTAAGCGCATAAAAAGAAAGAAAAGGAATCTAAAAATAAAATAATTTTTAGACATTGATAACGATATCATAGGAAGGGAGGGGGGTGTCCAAAATTAGCTAAATGTTCATAACGTTATAATGTAATAGCCCCAAAGTATGAATGGGTATACCATAAAAGTTCAAAGACATATGAAGCCTAAATAATATCAAATATTGCTATTCTGTATATTTTTTTTATCTTATCCTAATCTGTTCTTTTCTTTTCTTTTTTTTTTTTATGAACTTAATATGGTACTGACAATCATTGCTAAGCGCGCTTCGAAAGGAGGTCGCAAAGCTCCAACGCCGCCTTGGTCCGTGCCGCGTTTTTCCAGATAGGTTTTTAATTAACTTTTAAAGACACAGTAGGCGTATTTAGAGATCCACTCAACGCAAAGTGATCGCTAATTCCATAGTATTTATGTGATTAATTCTAATTAAATTAGTCTGTTTTTAATAATTTGACGTTTATTGCTTTTATACTGCTACTGGGCATTGCATTACACAAATGTATTATTAAAAGTTGTTATCTAGGCTTTAAAAGCGGATGGTACATAGAGTACGCTGCCTCTGTCATTATGTATGTCCAAACAGTCCGTAACTTTAAGGGTCAATACCTCGGCTAATTACAGACGAATTTTTTCGAAAATCATTATCAACAATGCTTTTATACTTCTGCTACGACAGGTAACACCAGGGCTCATCAACACGTTTGTTGAATGCCCCAAAATCGAAATTTGTGTGTAACGGAAAAATGCACATTTCTCAAAAACTATGTGACTTAAGGCAATCGCTATAATTTTCCAGCAATGTTTAAATTACCGCCAACTCCCTCTAATTTTTTCCTAATTTTAGTTTCAGTAGATTCGGAAATAGATGGAGGGGGGGACATATTTTTGCAATACATTTTCGACGATATCTCTGAAAATATAATACCTAAAATTAAAAGAAATGTATTTTTGAGTTCAGCATTACGAAATCTTTCATACAATACCCGACATGATATACAAAGAATTTTTTTTTCCAAGTAACTTAATTAGCCCCTCTACATTTTTCCTAAATATATTTGTGAATATTTAGTAATCTGTAAATATGTGGGTCAATAGTCTTTATTACTTCCCCAATTTGAACTTTCCACATTCCATAGTTTACGAGTAAAATGGCTGTGACAGACGGACGCACAGACAGGAGTGATCTTATAATGGTTTCGTTTTCACTTTTTAAGTACGGAACCTAAAAAATCGGCTATCTATTGATAGGATTTCATTGTTTGTAATATTAATATAGATACTTAAAATTAAATTTAGTTTATAATAGCTCCATGTTTTATCAGAAATCATTCATTTATATTTTTTCAAAATAGCACGTATTTTAAGTGTATTTTTTTTTCAGTTTTTATGGGAAAATGGCAACAAAAATATATAATTGCTATTTTTTAACTATACTTTCCCTTTACTTTCCACTGAAATGGAGTACTTGTGTTGCCAAAATTAAACAAATGACGCTAAAAACTATAAAAAAATTAATATCTCAAAAATAAATTGAGATACAGTTTTCAAGCAAATTGCATTTACAAGTACTTTTTTCCCAATACGACGGCTGAGAAATAGAAAATTTGCGATGCTTAGAAGTTTAAAAAATTACAGTAGAGTATTTAACGGTACAGTTATGCATCTGCTTTGTTTTACGGCTGGCTTATACAACGGAACGTTATTTTTTAGAGACGACACTTTATTTGCTGGGAAAAAGAAATAGCATACCGGGGGCTAATAATCATAATTACAATTAAATATATTTTTCACTGTGAAAAAATATCTAAGATCGCTTTGAAATGTTTCTTTTAAAACAAGTTGTGAATTAGGATTAGGATTTTTGTTATATATTCGTCGTGTGCAATTAAATTTTTGATTTCGATTGAGTTTATTTGCAACTGTTTTACAAAAAAGAAAAGTTCATTTGAAACAAGTTGTGAATAGGAATAATCAAATACTCGCACTTAAGATGGTGACACCAATTTGAACGTAGAAAAGAAAGTCATACTAAAGAATTTTTTGTTAGTTTCCAATACCAATGTAAACTGTTGGCTGTTTTTGCAATGTAGTTATGTTAATGTTTCGCATTTTTTCATTAAAAAAAAAATCATGCTACGTCCTTGGCAACCATGCAAATAAGGGTGTCTTGAAAAATGAGTGTCAGCTAGGCGCTTGCACGAAACATTCCTGAAACATCAAAGTAAGAAATCTTAATGCAATTCAATTTTTTAAAAAGATTCTCAAAATAGCAGCATTTGAAAAAATAAATAAATAAATAAATAAAAAGCTCAATTTAGACGAATAAAATTGTCTTTAAAATTATTTTTAAAAATCGAAAAATAAAAAAAAATAAAAACAAAAATTCCATGTACACTATAAAAAAAAAAAGACAAATGTTTCTGTAAATTTCACTAAATTTAATATGGTTCACGAAAATGTAATGTAAACTCTTCCGAGCTACTCACTATTCCGAAAAGCGTAAATTTATCTTCCGAAATCTCAGAAATCAATAGGTTTTTGAGATTTAAAGAAGCAGTATTTGAAACAAAAGTTTCTTTTGCTGCCCACAATTTTCGAAACCGTTTCCGAGTACAGTTTTCACAGCGAATCAATCAGTTTTCTCAAGACGAAATATCGGTTTTTCGATTATTATCAATTCTCAAGTAAACATTTTCAATTCCAACAAACTTCTTCAACAGACAAATATGTAAATTAACAGCATTATTATTTTTTTTTTACTTTCTTCTATCTTTACAAGAAGAAAGTATTGGATTCGTGAAAATTTTCGACTTTCGTTTTTCGACGGATTTACACGTTTTAGGGGTCAAAGATTCCGAAAAACATGTTTTTACAAAAGGTCTGTCTGTGAGTCTGTGACTCTGTCTTTCTGTATGTGACACAAATTTTGTGGCAGCTCCATCTCAAGAACTAATGCACGGAATTTAATAAAAATTTATATTCAGTTAGTCCTTTATATAAATTGGTGCTGATTAGTTTTTGGTGTAAATTGCTCAACAGGTGGCGCTGCTATGCAGCATTTTTCATGATTTCCACAATAGCTCAATCTCCAGAAGTAATGCATGGGTTTTCATCAAACTTCAGATACAGTTAGTCCTTGACATAAATTGATGTTTTAGTTTGTTTACATTTTGGTGTAAATCGCTCAACAGGTGGCGCTGATATGCTACATTTTTTGCGATTTCCGCAATAGCTCTATTTCAAAAACTAATGCTTGGATTTTCAACAAACTTCAGATTCAGGTATACCTTGATATGAATTAGTGCTGGTTATGTTTTGGTGCAAATCGCTCAGCAGGTTGCGCTGCTATGCTGCATTTTTCAGAATTTCCACTATAGCTCTACCTCAAGAACTAATGCACGAATTTTCATCAAACTTCAGATTCAGGTACATCTTGATATCAATTAGTGCTGTGTATGTAATTTATGTAGAAGAAAGTTTTGTGATGGCCACAACATACTAGTTTTTTTTTTTTTTTTAACCATTTGGAAAAATGGTTATTGTCCTCGGTCAGGGTAGGAAATCAAAACCATATCTGAAGCGTTTTATTAGTTGAATCCCGCATTTTATTCGTTTTCTGATTGGTCTATACAGTAATCTGTATTTTCCCTTTACTTTCAACACAGATGGATACTTCTGTTGCCACTATGACAAAAAAGTAATAAAAACTACAAAAAAATTAATAACTCAGAAACAAATTGAGGTACAGCTTTCAAACAAATTGCATTTAAAAGTACATTTTTTTCTCTATACGACGGTGTAAAAAGTAATATTGTGGGATGCTTAGAAGTTTAAGGATGAAATTTCATTTAAAATTGGTCCAGGAATATTAATGTTTAATCCATGGCGTATGTAATGTATGACCAGCTCCGTAGAAGTTTAAAAATTCACAGTACCGAAAAATGTAATCCATGGTTTACGTAATGTATGATCAAATCCGTGCGATTTTTTATGTCTTAAATTTTAGTCTTTGAAAAAATCATTTTCCAAATGGTCGTTGTAATTTGTTAAATTGCATTTTTTATTTATTTTATTTATTTATTTATTTATTTTATTTTATTTATTTATTTTTTTATTTTTTTTTTTTTGGCTACACTGTTATGTAGCATTTCTGTTACACAGCTGAAAATGTAAACTTGAAGCTTGATAGTATGTGATAAACCGATATTTCTTGTTGGGAAAACGAACTAATACATTGTAAAATTATGGGCAGAAAAAGAAACATTTTGTTTCAAAAATGCTTCATTTAAATTTCGAAAATCTATTGATTTCTGATATTTTGAAAAATAAAAGAAAGATTTTCAGATTCGTGGGTAACTTGAAAGCGGTTATACAGGGTGTATATAAATGAATATCTCAACTTTACAAGGCTATTACAAGAAAACAAAAAAAGTACAACCTTGTTTTTCATTGGAAATCAAAAATAAAGGTTAAGTTTAAATTCAACACAGTTATAAGTGTTCTGTGTGAGGCCCTCCAGAAAGACGAACGATATCGAGGCGGTAGCGATAACTCATCCCACATTTTTTTGTTCAGCCTGTCCGGTGTGACTCTTTGAATGACTGCATATATGCGTGTCCTAAGTTCGTCAACGTCAGTTGGTAGTGGCGGAACTAAACACCTGATCTTTGACCCCACAAAAAAAAAAATAAATAAAATAAATAAATAAATAAAAAATATGCTGAAAAAAGTGCGGAATGAGTTATCGTACCGCCTCGATATAGTTCGTGTTTCTGGAGGGGCTCACACTGAACACTTAAAACTGTGTTGAATTTAAACTTTCAATTGCTACTTTTGATTTCCAATGAACAACGTCGTACCTTTTTTTTTTAATAGTCCTGTAAAGTTGACATATTTATTTATTTACACCCTGTATTTATTTTCGTAAGCTTTATTAAATTTCGTAATATTGATATTTTTTTACAGAATAACGACATAAAAAATTCATTTCTGAACGTTTGTAGCAGAAAGTAGGAGGGTAAAACCATATACCTTATTATTAGTTACTTCTTGAAGCCAGAATTTCAAACAGAATTTAATTTAGCCTTGTGTACATACTCTGCAGTTATCCTTTCACATAATATATTTCAAATATACTATCTAAATATATGTTTTAAATATACGATCAGTTCATCAGATTTTTGTTAATAAATGATTACGAGGGTACGCTGAAAAGAAATGCACACATGCTTGTAGGACACGAATAAAAACAAAGAGCAAGATCAGATAAAAAGTACATTAAAGTACAATTCTTAAGCTTCAAATCATATATTTATTATTCAATACAGTCACCGTTAAAGCTAAAAAATTTCTACCAACCTGTAACAAGTTTTTTTTTATTCCGTCACTGAAAATTTCTTTCCTACTTTTCTCGAATCCAGGACTTCACAGCTGCCTTCCCCTCATCGTCCTAGGTATAATGATTACCCTTGAGATCTGTCTTCAGTAGAGGATAAAAATAAAAATCGCACGGTGCAAGATCGGGGAAGTAAGGAGGATGTGGAATCGATTCAAACTTCAGATTTCGAAGAGCCTCTGCAATTGCGGAATTTACCTTATCCCAATTGCTCAATGATGAAGGCTATACGTTTCTTGAATATTCCAATATGGTTTGCGATGCACTTTTGAGTGATTCGCCGATCATTTTGAATCAAATCGTCGACGAATTTGCGATGTTTATCGTTTGGGCCGTGATCGGACGTCCGCTGCCTTTTTCATCGACAATTACGGCTTTTCTAGGCTCGCAATCACTACATTTTATTTCCGATTGATTTACAGTAGACATATCAACAGCATCGTCATCTTTAAACGACAAACACACTGGATGAATTGAGCGACTTCAAATCTGCACAAGCATATAGATAGGGAATGTTGCTTCACATGCCACCGGGCGCGCTTCTGAAGGTTATTTCGTTCGCGCTCTACAAGTATGTGTGCATCACTTATCAGCCTACCCTCGTATGTATAAGCAAATTCAAATCATTTTGTCTTACCCAGCCTGTTCTCCGGCGGAGTAAAACTGAATCATTATGTTAATCTTACAGGAATGAAAAGATTAGATTTCTTTTAAAAAGGAACAATTTATTTTATTTTACATTTTTAACTAAGGAAGTAAATTAATTATATTTTAATTATAAGCCTAGCTATTTAATATTTAAAGACAAAAATATAATTCGTATTTTAAGACACGTATTTTAATTATATTTTCTTTCGCTTGTTATGAAAAAATGGCAACAAAAATATATAATTACTATTTTAGAACTATTTTTCTTTTACTTTCTACAGAAATGAAGATTCAGTTTTCAAATAAATTGCATTAAAAAGTACTTTTTTTCCGAATACGACGATATAAAAATCGAAAATGTGCGATGCTTAGAAGTTAAAAAAAATTCCTATAGAGTATTTAATCGTACTGCTTTGTTTTACGGCTGGTTTCTGTAAGGTAACGTTATTTTTTGGAGACTACACAAAATAAGCTGGGAGAAAGAAATAGCATACCGTACCGGAGGCTAATAATGATGGATTATGTAATGTGAGGTAAACTACTCAATTCACAATATCTTTTGCTTATTCAAATTTTCACTACGCAATGCAAAACAATTTACTTTTTAAAGCACATAAATTAAGCGCATAATTTACTTTTTCACTAAAGTGCTTGGTTGAGTTTCGTGAAATTAAATTCTCGTGAAAAAAAGTGTAATTAAAATACATGCAATTTGAAAATATATAAATGAATGACTTCTGATAAAACATTGAGCTATTATAAACTAAATTCAATTTTAAGTATCTATGTTAATATTATAAACAAATGAAGGCATGGGAATCATGAGATAGCCGATTTTTTGAAAAAGATATACTTTAGATAATCTTAAAGATATAAATGTATAAAAAGAAAGAAAAATAATCTAAAAATAAAATAAGTTTTTGCCATTGATAACGATATCAGCAACTAATAAATGTATAATCATATGTGTATATCACTGTAAGCGCATAAAAAGAAAGAAAAGGAATCTAAAAATAAAATAATTTTTAGACATTGATAACGATATCATAGGAAGGGAGGGGGGTGTCCAAAATTAGCTAAATGTTCATAACGTTATAATGTAATAGCCCCAAAGTATGAATGGGTATACCATAAAAGTTCAAAGACATATGAAGCCTAAATAATATCAAATATTGCTATTCTGTATATTTTTTTTATCTTATCCTAATCTGTTCTTTTCTTTTCTTTTTTTTTTTTATGAACTTAATATGGTACTGACAATCATTGCTAAGCGCGCTTCGAAAGGAGGTCGCAAAGCTCCAACGCCGCCTTGGTCCGTGCCGCGTTTTTCCAGATAGGTTTTTAATTAACTTTTAAAGACACAGTAGGCGTATTTAGAGATCCACTCAACGCAAAGTGATCGCTAATTCCATAGTATTTATGTGATTAATTCTAATTAAATTAGTCTGTTTTTAATAATTTGACGTTTATTGCTTTTATACTGCTACTGGGCATTGCATTACACAAATGTATTATTAAAAGTTGTTATCTAGGCTTTAAAAGCGGATGGTACATAGAGTACGCTGCCTCTGTCATTATGTATGTCCAAACAGTCCGTAACTTTAAGGGTCAATACCTCGGCTAATTACAGACGAATTTTTTCGAAAATCATTATCAACAATGCTTTTATACTTCTGCTACGACAGGTAACACCAGGGCTCATCAACACGTTTGTTGAATGCCCCAAAATCGAAATTTGTGTGTAACGGAAAAATGCACATTTCTCAAAAACTATGTGACTTAAGGCAATCGCTATAATTTTCCAGCAATGTTTAAATTACCGCCAACTCCCTCTAATTTTTTCCTAATTTTAGTTTCAGTAGATTCGGAAATAGATGGAGGGGGGGACATATTTTTGCAATACATTTTCGACGATATCTCTGAAAATATAATACCTAAAATTAAAAGAAATGTATTTTTGAGTTCAGCATTACGAAATCTTTCATACAATACCCGACATGATATACAAAGAATTTTTTTTTCCAAGTAACTTAATTAGCCCCTCTACATTTTTCCTAAATATATTTGTGAATATTTAGTAATCTGTAAATATGTGGGTCAATAGTCTTTATTACTTCCCCAATTTGAACTTTCCACATTCCATAGTTTACGAGTAAAATGGCTGTGACAGACGGACGCACAGACACAGGAGTGATCTTATAATGGTTTCGTTTTCACTTTTTAAGTACGGAACCTAAAAAATCGGCTATCTATTGATAGGATTTCATTGTTTGTAATATTAATATAGATACTTAAAATTAAATTTAGTTTATAATAGCTCCATGTTTTATCAGAAATCATTCATTTATATTTTTTCAAAATAGCACGTATTTTAAGTGTATTTTTTTTTCAGTTTTTATGGGAAAATGGCAACAAAAATATATAATTGCTATTTTTCAACTATACTTTCCCTTTACTTTCCACTGAAATGGAGTACTTGTGTTGCCAAAATTAAACAAATGACGCTAAAAACTATAAAAAAATTAATATCTCAAAAATAAATTGAGATACAGTTTTCAAGCAAATTGCATTTACAAGTACTTTTTTCCCAATACGACGGCTGAGAAATAGAAAATGTGCGATGCTTAGAAGTTTAAAAAATTACAGTAGAGTATTTAACGGTACAGTTATGCATCTGCTTTGTTTTACGGCTGGCTTATACAACGGAACGTTATTTTTTAGAGACGACACTTTATTTGCTGGGAAAAAGAAATAGCATACCGGGGGCTAATAATCATAATTACAATTAAATATATTTTTCACTGTGAAAAAATATCTAAGATCGCTTTGAAATGTTTCTTTTAAAACAAGTTGTGAAATAGGATTAGGATTTTTGTTATATATTCGTCGTGTGCAATTAAATTTTTGATTTCGATTGAGTTTATTTGCAACTGTTTTACAAGAAAGAAAAGTTCATTTGAAACAAGTTGTGAATAGGAATAATCAAATACTCGCACTTAAGATGGTGACACCAATTTGAACGTAGAAAAGAAAGTCATACTAAAGAATTTTTTGTTAGTTTCCAATACCAATGTAAACTGTTGGCTGTTTTTGCAATGTAGTTATGTTAATGTTTCGCATTTTTTCCTTAAAAAAAAAATCATGCTACGTCCTTGGCAACCATGCAAATAAGGGTGTCTTGAAAAATGAGTGTCAGCTAGGCGCTTGCACGAAACATTCCTGAAACATCAAAGTAAGAAATCTTAATGCAATTCAATTTTTTAAAAAGATTCTCAAAATAGCAGCATTTGAAAAAATAAATAAATAAATAAATAAAAAGCTCAATTTAGACGAATAAAATTGTCTTTAAAATTATTTTTAAAAATCGAAAAATAAAAAAAAATAAAAACAAAAATTCCATGTACACTATAAAAAAAAAAAGACAAATGTTTCTGTAAATTTTACTAAATTTAATATGGTTCACGAAAATGTAATGTAAACTCTTCCGAGCTACTCACTATTCCGAAAAGCGTAAATTTATCTTCCGAAATCTCAGAAATCAATAGGTTTTTGAGATTTAAAGAAGCAGTATTTGAAACAAAAGTTTCTTTTGCTGCCCACAATTTTCGAAACCGTTTCCGAGTACAGTTTTCACAGCGAATCAATCAGTTTTCTCAAGACGAAATATCGGTTTTTCGATTATTATCAATTCTCAAGTAAACATTTTCAATTCCAACAAACTTCTTCAACAGACAAATATGTAAATTAACAGCATTATTATTTTTTTTTTACTTTCTTCTATCTTTACAAGAAGAAAGTATTGGATTCGTGAAAATTTTCGACTTTCGTTTTTCGACGGATTTACACGTTTTAGGGGTCAAAGATTCCGAAAAACATGTTTTTACAAAAGGTCTGTCTGTGAGTCTGTGACTCTGTCTTTCTGTATGTGACACAAATTTTGTGGCAGCTCCATCTCAAGAACTAATGCACGGAATTTAATAAAAATTTATATTCAGTTAGTCCTTTACATAAATTGGTGCTGATTAGTTTTTGGTGTAAATCGCCCAACAGGTGGCGCTGCTATGAAGCATTTTTCATGATTTCCACAATAGTTCAATCTCCAGAAGTAATGCATGGGTTTTCATCAAACTTCAGATACAGTTAGTCCTTGACATAAATTGATGTTTTATTCATTTTGGTGTAAATCGCTCAACAGGTGGCGCTGATATGCTACATTTTTTGCGATTTCCGCAATAGCTTAATCTCCAGAATTAATGCACGGATTTTCATCAAACTTCAGATTCAGTTAGTCCTTAACATGGATTGACGTTTTATACATTTTGCTGTAAATCGTTCAACAGGTGGCGCTGCTTTGCTGCATTTTTGCGATTTTCGCAATAGCTCTATTTCAAGGACTAATGCTTGGATTTTCAACAAACTTCAGATTCAGGTATACCTTGATATGAATTAGTGCTGGTTATGTTTTGGTGCAAATCGCTCAGCAAGTTGCGCTGCTATGCTGCATTTTTCAGAATTTCCACTATAGCTCTATCTCAAGAACTAATGCACGAATTTTCATCAAACTTCAGATTCAGGTACATCTTGATATCAATTAGTGCTGTGTATGTAATTTATGTAGAAGAAAGTTTTGTGATGGCCACAACATACTAGTTTTTTTTTTTTTTTTACCATTTGGAAAAATGGTTATTGTCCTCGGTCAGGGTAGGAAATCAAAAACATATCTGAAGCGTTTTATTAGTTGAATCCCGCATTTTATACGTTTTCTGATTGGTCTATACAGTAATCTGTATTTTCCCTTTACTTTCAACACAGATGGATACTTCTGATGCCACTATGACAAAAAAGTAATAAAAACTACAAAATTTAATAACTCAGAAACAAATTGAGATACAGCTTTCAAACAAATTGCATTTAAAAGTACATTTTTTTCTCTATACGTCGGTGTAAAAAGTAATATTGTGGAGTGTTTAGAAGTTTAAGGATGAAATTTCATTTAAAATTGGTCCAGGAATATTAATGTTTAATCCATGGCGTACGTAATGTATGACCAGCTCCGTAGAAGTTTAAAAATTCACAGTACCGAAAAATGTAATCCATGGTTTACGCAATGTATGATCAAATCCGTGCGATTTTTTATGTCTTAAATTTTAGTCTTTGAAAAAATCATTTTCCAAATGGTCGTTGTAATTTGTTAAATTGCATTTTTTATTTATTTATTTATTTTATTTATTTATTTTTTTATTTATTTATTTATTTATTTATTTTTTTTTTTGGCTACACTGTTATGTAGCAGTTCTGTTACACAGCTGAAAATGTAAACTTGAGGCTTGATAGTATGTGATAAGCCGATATTTCTTGTTGGGAAAACGAACTAATACATTGTAAAATTATGGGCAGAAAAAGAAACTTTTTGTTTCAAAAATGCTTCATTAAATTTCGAAAATCTATTGATTTCTGATATTTTGAAAAATAAAAGAAAGCTTTTCAGATTCGTGGGTAACTTGAAAGCGGTTATACAGGGTGTACATAAATGAATATCTCAACTTTACAAGGCTATTAAAAGAAAACAAAAAAAGTATAACCTTGTTGTTCATTGGAAATCAAAAATAAAAGTTAAGTTTAAATTCAACACAATTATAAGTGTTCTGTGTGAGGCCCTCCAGAAACACGAACGATATCGAGCCGATAACGATAACTCATCCCACATTTTTTTTTCAGCCTGTCCGGTGTGACTCTTTGAATGACTGCATATATGCGTGTCCTAAGTTCGTCAACGTCAGTTGGTAGTGGCGGAACTAAACACCTGATCTTTGACCCCACAAAAAAAAAAAAATTATGCTGAGAAAAGTGCGGAATGAGTTATCGTACCGCCTCGATATAGTTCGTGTTTCTGGAAGGGCTCACACTGAACACTTAAAACTGTGTTGAATTTAAACTTTCAATTGCTACTTTTGATTTCCGATGAACAACGTCGTATCCTTTTTTTTTTTTTTTTTTTAATAGTCCTCTAAAGTTGACATATTTATTTATTTACACCCTGTATTTATTTTCGTAAGCTTTATTAAATTTCGTAATACTGATATTTTTTTACAGAATAACGACGTAAAAAATTCATTTCTGAACGTTTATAGCAGAAAGTAGGAGGGTAAAACCTTATTATTACCTTATTATTAGTTACTTCTTGAAGCCAGAATTTCAAACAGAATTTAATTTAGCCTTGTGTACATACTCTGCAGTTATCCTTGCACATAATACATTTCAAATATACTATCTAAATATATGATTTAAATATACGATCAGTTCATCAGATTTTTGTTAATAAATGATTACAAGGGTACGCTGAAAAGAAATGCACACATGCTTGTAGGACACGAATAAAAATAAATAGCAAGATCAGATAAAAAATACATTAAAGTACAATTCTTAAACTTCAAAATCATATATTTATTACTCAACACAGTCACCGTTAAAGCTAACAAATTTCTACCAACCTGTAACAAGTTTTTTTTATTCCGTCAGTGAAAATTTCTTTCCTACTTTTCTCGAATCCAGGACTTCGCAGCTGCCTTCCCTTCATCGTCCGAGGTATAATGATTACCCTTGAGGTCTGCCTTCAGTAGAGGATAAAAATAAAAATCGCACGGTGCAGGATCGGGGAAGTAAGGAGGATGTGCAATCGATTCAAACTTCAGATTTCGCAGAGCCTCTGCAATTGCGGATTTTACCTTATCCCAATTGCTCAATGATGAAGGCTATACGTTTCTTGGATATTCCAATATGGTTTTCGATACACTTTTGAGTGATTCGTCGGTCATTTTTAATCAAATCGTCGAAGAATTTGCGATGTTTATCGTTTGGGCCGTGATCGGACGTCCGCTGCGTTTTTCATCGACAATTACGGCTTTTCTAGGCTCGCAATCACTACATTTTATTGCCGATTGATTTGCAGTAGACTTATCAACAGCATCGTCATCTTTAAACGAAAAACGCACTGGATGAATTAAGCGACTTCAAATCTGCTCAAGCGTATAGATAAGGAATGTTACTTCCACATGCCACCGGGCGCGCTTCTGAAGGTTATTTCGTTCGCGCTCTACAAGTATGTGTGCATTACTTATCAGCCTACCCTCGTATGTATAATAAATTCAAATCATTTTGTCTTACCCAGACTGTTCTATGACGGGGTAAAACTGCATCATTATGTTAATATTGCAGGAATGAAAAGATTAGATTTCTTTTAAAAAGGAACAGTTTATTTTGTTTTAAAATTTTAACTAAGGAAGTAAATTAATTTTATTTTAATTATAAGTCTAGCGATTTAATATTTAAAGACAAAAGTATAATAATCTTCATTACAATTTCTAAAATTTGTGAAGTTATAGAAAAGAAGTTCATTACTTTGTCAAATTTCAAAAAAATCTAGTCAATCTTTTTTGTTCTTCTCCAAACATTGTTTATGTATTCATCAATTGTTTTTAATATCCCTTTTAATTTCATGTGGGACATCTGGTTTTACCCCAGGAGAATAAGTCTGGCAATGCAAGTAATAAAATTGCACCTATAAAACAAATACCTAGCTACAGTTTTGTTGTGGGGAAAAATTCTTATTAAATCTGCTACGTACAATAACACAAACAATTTCAAAACGATGAGTTCACATTTAAGAATTTTGAAAACAAGCAAACAATAAAAAAAATGATAAAATTAAACTTTCTCACACATAAGCTACACAAATGCCACTATGAAGGTGCTGTAATGGCTGCTGCTTCTTCTTGCCTAAGACTAGATATTTCAGCCATTAAGTATCAGACTACTTTTCTTCACCTATGAACCTTTTATGTGGTAAGGCGTTTGCTTTCATGTTTTATGACTTTTGTAGGATGTCTATTATGTCAGGCGTCGTTGACATGTTTATCTCCGCCTCTTTCTTTTGTTGAGACTTCCCTTTCTTTTGTTGATGATCCCTGAACCCTCGGAAAAAATGGACAGTTGAAAGACGTACGACTTTTTGTCGGATAAAGCATGTAAATGCACCATTAGCCGCTAGAATGCTGTTCAAATTAAATCAAACTGAGATATCTGGTTTCCCCCCACACATACTATACGGTTTTAGAATATTTCTCCCTACTAAAATTTAAAAGAAATCGTTCGAGCGGTTTTCAAGCGGTTTCCAAGCGGGCAGGTACAAAACATGTCCTTAGCATAAGTTTAAAGTTTCCTTTGACGGCAATTAGATTCGAATTTTAAAAAATCGTTTTAGGGCTGTATTTTAGGCGCTATAAGGTAACAGAAAAGTCAATTTTTTTAAAGTTACAAACTGTTATCCCTCCTTAAACTAACTTTAGTGATAATGACAAAAAATAACAAACATAATAAAATGTGTATAAAAGGAAATCATGTAAAAATATGCGATTCCATTTCTATAAAAAGAACGGTTTGTATTATGGGCGAACACCTTAAAAAAGATATTTTTACACTTGGTAATGGCTTTTACACTAATAGCGCCAATTCGAAAGTCGTTAAAAGAAAGTTTTTACTATGAGTCTGCATTTTCTCGCTTTTTTCTGCAAAATTGTTATTGTAAGCTATTTTTTCAACAGGTGAAACAGGTGGATTTTTTCGGTGTTTTTATTGTAGATTTTTCTACTTAGTCTTTGTGGATATAACAAGCCTCATTAGTTTAAAAAGGGAAATATTTTGCTTAAAATAAACACGATTGTAATATCCAGTCATCTACAATAAGAGGGAAAACACTTCGCCTGATTACTCTGAATCTTATTTTTGCTCTGCTGATGCCTGTTGTAAAATATAGAAGGACAGTTAAATATAGCAATTGAATTTATTACATTCAGTATCTTAGTTTTGTATTAAATGAGTTTAAAGATTCCTTAATATTAGAAAGGAAAATGCCTGCAAACTAAGTAACTATTATTAAATCTTATTTCTCTACGGCAAAATAAAAGCTTTGTCCTGTCCTAAATCATGTTAATATTTGTTATGTTTTGTTTTGTTTTTTATTTATATTACATTTGCCGAACAAGAAACCCACATCGGTTTGTCACAGTTAATCTAGATAATTTAAGTGTTTAATTTCTTCAAAAAATTGCATTGTCCTGCCCTAAGTCATGTTATTATTTGTTATGTTTTTTTTTTATATTACATTTGCCGAACAAGAAATCTATATTGGTTTGTTACAGTTAATCTAGATAATTTAAGTGTTTAATTTCTTCAAAAAATTACTGCATCTTCCGATTGTGATTTCCCGTTAATAACTTACATTTCTTTTGTGTAATCTTTAAAAAATAATAAAAGAATAAAAAATGAAAATGAAAAATCAGAATTTTTTAAAAAACTGGATAATCACGCTAAATTAAAAATGTATTTTGTCATTTTCATTTTCCATACTTTAAAGAAACTGATTCATTACTGTCTCTATTTCAATAGTAGAGACGGTAATGACCGAATCCATTACCAGGTAAAAAAAAAATTGTTATTAATATCTTGATATATCAAAAACAAATGAGCTGTTCTAATTTTTGGCAAGACATGAAATGCCAAAAACATAAAATCAGACTTGGCATATATTAAATCTAATGATTCAATTAAGGGCTGTGCATATATAACGTTATCAGCTTAGGAGGGAGGAGGGTGGTCTGGCACTTGATAGCGAAAGATATCTCTAGGGGGTTGTCTTTTGATATCGTAACCATTTTTGAACTAATCGAGCTTTTCTTTTCTTCTTTTTGTAATTTTTTCCTTGCACCAAAATCCTATTTTTATTTTTTAGTCTGCTATCTATTTTTATGAAAACACAAATTTATTGTTAAAAACAATAAATGAATATAAAATACCTTCATTCCAAAATATGGAATCCCAAAAACGTTCGGCAATACTATTGTTCTGCCATATGCGTATATCATAATCGGCTGTTGAGGAAATTTCATGTATTTACCCGACTGCCAAGAAGGGTTATGTGTTTCACGCGTATCTGGGTATATGGATTTCCTTTTAATGAATGAGGTCTCTATCAATTCGACTTAACCGCCCGATGTTTATAGGCTAGATTTTGTTTTTATAAATTTAAAATGGCGGCCGTTAAACACAAAATGGCGGTAGAGACGAAAAATTTTTTTACGCGCCCTATTGAGTGGCATATCATTGGATAGGTCTTTTAAAATGAAGGCGATGTTTCATTGACTATTTTACAGTCAGAAGCTTCGTTTAAATATTACACAACCTGGAAGTTTTGTAGGTAGGATCTCTAGCTTTACTACAACTCTAACCTTCATCGACATCTATAGTCCTCATCAAAACAGTGTTTATAGGCAGGAACTAACAATTAAACACAACTTAAAAGTCATCAATACAAGTAAATAAAAAAAAATAGGTAAGTCATATAAAAAATAGTTTTACATTGATGAGAAATAATTAATTAGTTCACTTTTTATGCAGTCGGGTTTTTTGATTTTTTAAATTTAATACTCCTTATTTATCAATGTCTTCTCCTCACTTGAATCAGTAAAGTATGCAAATTATAAATGTATAACAATATCTGTATATCCCTGCAAACGTATAAAAAGAAAAAAAGTGTAAAAAATGAAAAGAATTTTTAGACATTGATAATAATATCATTATGAGGGGGAGAGGGGGTTCGAGGAATGATAACGTTGCATATCGTAAGGGCGGGGGGGGGGGGGAATTCAAAATTACCAAAAAGTTCATGACGTCATATATGTACAGCCTCTTACAGCATAATGGATGCCAGATTTTTAGTATCGAAAAGCTGAATTTTTAGCAAGATTGTTAATATATCACTAAAATAAAGTGTGCATTAATAACAGGCTTAACTTCTAAGAAAAAAATCCAGAAATATCATCATGAATTTCAATTATGATTTAAGAAATAAAAAGGTTAATACTAATAGTTAACGAGAACAAAAAAAAAATCATGCATTAAGCATATATTATGAAACTCTTTCCAATACTAATAGAATATTATTAAAAAATTTCATTTTTATACAAAGAAATGAGATTTTTAAGAAAGCAATTTTAAAAACACATAACTCAGTAAAAATTCATTTTCAGCAATTAACGGCCATATCCAGTAATCAGTACCAGTTCTTTCGCACAGTCTCCTATATGATCTATAGAATTTATACATACTACGTAATGCACAAAGACACAACTATGTAGGTATGAGGTATTTTTTGAAAGGTTCGGCAAGCGGTTTTTGACATAGTATACTTAAATTTCGTTAAAACACGCTGTCTGATTTTTTAAAAAATTGCAATTAATCCAAAATTAAAGCGCATAAGGAAATAATCTCAAAGTTTGCGGCGAGAAAGCCACGGACGAGTCTACAGTTTTTTAATTATTATTATTATTATTGATAACTCTAATATATTTTTTACATTCAATATAGATTTATTAGAATGTCCACTAATATTACTAAACATCATATTTACTTGAAAATAGCACTAATGCGTTCAAGTTTTGAAACGTATTCAAAGCGATATTGTCATATCGGCCGCGCGTCAGAACAGCAGAAGAAATCGCCAAAAAATTGATATTTACAATCAGCCTTTTTGATTCTGTTCATTTGAGTGGTATAAGCGCTAAATTCGATTACATGATTCAATTCTTAAATTTGTGCTTAATTTGTATTTCATTGTTTTATTTATTATTTGATGAATGTTTTAATTTTGTTATGGAGTATAAGCTGAAAACAAATGATGAGCTATTTATATTAATTTAAGTGCAAATGTATTTATCTTATCTAATCGTCTGCACACGATAGAGATATATATTTTTTTTAAATCATGCTTTAAAATTGTTTTAAAAACAATAAAAATTGAATAAATGGCGATACAGTTTTCAAAAGAAATTGCGATATAGTTTTCAAGCAAATTGCATTTGAAAGTATTTTTTTCCTATTCGACGGTGTAAAAATTGAAAATGTGCGATATTTAGAAATTTTAAAAACTGCAATAAAAGTTAATAAAAGTTAAATTTATTCGTGTGTTGTTTCCACCTTCAAAATGACGTCAGCTTTACGCACGGATACGTTTGTCCTTTATAATATAGATATTCAGTCCTATAACCAAATTATTTTGTGAGTCTCTATAAATAAACGATAAGAGTAATGCACTCCATAATCGATAGAATAGTACACCCGAATGATACTTTTAATTTCATTATAACATTATTAACCCATTTATGCCGAGCGTTCCATTTTTAGGTCGTTTCAAATTTTAATATATTTTTTAATTGTCTACAACATGAAAATTGTATGAAGTAATTGTCTATAAATGTCTTCATCTATTACCGAGAGATGACAGCATAAGATTGATATTTATTTGCTCAAATGAAGCCTTTTATTCGGTATTTATAGATTTTTCATTTTTCAAGATAGCGAAATGTAAAAAATAAGTTTATTTGTATTTTTTGTATCAAGGATCCAAATAAATAAGTCATAATCTTAGCTTGTAGACTTCTTTGAAACACGTATTTTTTTAAATTGCGAAATTATATGTTCAAGCCTATTTTTTGTGCATGTTTGCAACGTACAAAATATAGGGCGCAAGGCGCAAATGGGTACCTATTTCTATTAGACATGTAGGGGGCAGTTATTTATGTAAAAACCTTTTCAAGATGATTTTGAAATAAATTGTTTTTTAGCCTCAAATACCATTATTCTAAATTTATTATTAATAATACTTATAATGTTATTAGTCTCTGTAAAGAAATAAATATATTTTTTTAAATAGTTCGTAAAAATACTAGTTATAGTATATATTATACAATTTAAAAGCTTAATTCATATAAATTTAGGAAAAACATATAATTATGCATTTTTCCACATACTTCACATATTTAGAAAATTTACAATAAATACAAATAAATACAAAAATATTTTGGTGTAAATTTTTTAGCACTTTTCCAGTTCACTTTGCAAAATTTTAAAGTGATTGTACCAGCAAATTTAAGAAAACAAAAATTCAAGCATAAATGGCTTAAAATACATCGCAAACGATTTTTCCCCAAAAAATCATAATGGAATGGAATTCACAAAATACGCATTATGAACTGTAAAAAGCTCATCGTTTTACTTAAAAGGCGACAAAAATAATAGTAATATACATTTTAGAAGTCAAAAATGTACATTTTATTTAAATCTCCTGGTACTTTCGGAAGGAAATTCTTTTGAACGTCCCTGCAAACGAATCATAAATGTTACTTATTCTCATTGGTGTAGTCGTAAAAAAAGCAGAGGGCATACGCTCTACGGCGTATACCACCGTATATCCTCCACTATGTCCCTGCTTATTCTATTCTTCTGAGGAAGGTTGTTGCAATCCACCTCAGTGCTGCATATCAATCTCATTATGTTTTAAATAGCGTAACTTCATAACATCAATAAAATGCACCGCAAACGATTTGTCCCTATAGACCAGCCACACTCAACCTTTTTTTTCATAGATCATATAAGTTTGAAAATGATTACGTCAAGAAAAAAATTATCATTTCAATGACTGGTTTAATAAAGTTGATTTATTTCATAGGTTAGGGTATTTAGAAAATTATCCAATACAAGAAGTTAAAATTTGCATTCTGTATTGTAATATGAACTTTAAAAAGTTCACTGTTTTACTTAAAAGGCGACTAAAATAATAAAAGAGATGCTACAATTTAAAAATATACATTTTTTTTTTTAAACTTCTTAAATGAAATGTATATTTTTAAATTGTAAAATCTCTTTTATTATTTTAGTCGCCTTTTAAGTAAAACAGTGAACTTTTTAAAGTTCATATCACACATTTTATGTTTGAATCAAGGTGAAATATTGCGTTTTGTCTTATGATTTAATTTATTCTTTATTGTTTTGTTTTCTAAGATTGAAAATTACAAAATGCATTTTCAGAAAATCCAAATATAAGTAGCATAAAACAATAAAAGCTCTGCCGTATTTTTCAAAAGGTATTTGTATTTTTTTTTTTTTTCTGAATTTATCTAAGGTACTTTTTTAAGAAAATAGTTTTATTTTTATTTTTAGTTTTTTTTTTTTTTTTTTTTTTTTTTAAGAAAATAGTTTTTAATAGTTTTTTTTTTTAAATCTGCGTTTGCATTTTTACTGTTACACCAATATAGATTCTAAACAAAGCATCTGAAAGATATTTCGTTTTATTCATTTAAGCATTTATGATTTTATCTGGAAGTGTAGGAATCATCCATTCACTTCAGAATGTAAAACTGATATATTTTCGAATGGTTTAAGATAAATCCATCAATACGATATGAATATTTTTTTAATCGCAATGACATTTATAGTCCGGGTGCTACGGTTGAGAAAACTGCAAATCGTGATAAGAATATACCGATTGGTGAGTATCTACCAAAGCCGCCTCAAGACTACAAGCCAAACACGAGGTTTCGTGACGTCACGACGCGGGGCTTAGATCAGCCGTGAAGAGCACATGCGTTATTTAAAACATATTAATTCTTTCCTCTATATACCAACTTATTATCACAACATATGGGAAAAAAATAAAAACGTATAGTTTAAAGACGCTAATTAAGTGCTTTTTAATCAATTTCGATCACTCGAAACAATAATAATAACGATAACACAAAAACAAAAATTATGAAATAATATCACTGTGTCAGTCAAAATGTGCACTTAATTAAAGTTACATTAAAGAAAAATGATTGGTTAATGAAAAAAAATCGAAGTATTAAATTTAATTTAGTGAATAGTTTTCATTATTTATTCTACTTTGAAATTCACAAAAATATCAATTATCTATTTTCTATATATTCTAAAACAAGACATTAATAAATATATATAAGCAAAATCTACAAATATGTATATAATATATATATAAACATATATATGTAGTTTTAAACACATAGAGAGAATTACTTTGCTTTCAATTATTTCATTTTCAAAAATAAATAAATAAATACCAATATTCTGTCAATCAAAACCCACATTTAAAATTAAATTAAAGTGGATGAAAAATGATTGTTAAATGAAAACAAATTCAAGTTGTATGCTATTTTTATTATTCATTGTGGCTTGAAATTATACAATAAATATCCTATTAAATATTTAGTGATTTGAAACATGCAAAGGAGTATAATAAATTTAATATAAATAAATACTAGTAAAACTACAGAGTGCAAGAAATTAGGTAACAACACAGATAAATCTTTCTTACTGTAAACTTTACTTAGCAGAAGTGGGTAATTTTCACATAAAATCGATTAAATTGAAATAACACAAAGCTCTCATAATAAAACAAAACAACGTCATGAAACAGAAAATTATTATTTTCTTAATTTTTGTATTATTTTAAGATATTATGCAAGGTACAAGCAATACAGTTTTTAAAAAGTGTACTGAAACCTGGTGAGAACAAAAGAAAGAAAGAAAACACTTTCATCCATTGGAATTGAAATATTCCTAACATATATTTATTTTGTTCAGATATTCAAGAATTAAGATTTTGGACTTTGTACTATATATCCTTAGAAAACTAATGATTTAAATTTTATTATAACAACTTAGTATTACATTGTTTTCAAAAGAAATTCTTCATACACGTTTTCCTCATAACGAGTCAAGTTGAAATCGTTTATTATGGACCAATTGGGGGTATTTTTTTAGACACCTTATAACATAAATAGAAAAACAAATAAAAGTTTGCAAATAAAAAATACTCCTTTGCAACAATCAACAAATCAAATCCATGATTTTTTCTACTATTATTCTACTAATATTTTTTCATAAAATTGTGACAATCTTTTTGTGATACCCTGTATACAAATGTAAATAGTACCTGGTACGAAATTTATGCATGCATACAATATGTATGAAGTTTAGCACTAACCACTTATGCATTATTCGCGAATAATTTCTACCGATAGATAAAAGGGGGGTCCCAGAATGGTGCTTGCTCCGAGGACCTAGATAAACAAAGTCGGGTCCTGACTACACTGAAAAGTAAATTTATAATTATGTAACAATAATTTTATTTATTGTTATTTTTAATTAAACGTTAAAAGTTATATAAAAACACACAAAATTTTTGTGAATTCGGAAGGGGGGGGGGATAAATTGTTTACAGTCATTGTAAAAATAAAGAGATTCAGACATATCATTCCCATATCCGTAATTGTCATGTATAAGCATGCACTGTGTAACAAATATTATAAAATGAATTTTTATTAAGAGTTTAAGATTAAAAAACACCAATAAATTAGTATGTATATTGATCGGGCTTTAAAAGAAATAAACAAGATAACAATGTTATGCATCCATAGAAATTATGATGAAAGTTTCTAGTACATTTAAATTTTTAAGTATGAAAATATCTATAAAAATACATAAATTTTGGTATCAAATTAAAGCCCAATCAATTCTGCCTACAGAATAATCAGAGTTATACTATTCTCACGACCAGTGTTTTCTAATAAATATCGATCATTAAAAGTCACTCTAATGAGAGAAAACAAAACAAATTAAAAAGATAGGAAGGTGTGACAAGTTATAAATTACATAATAATTAAGCTTGTAATTAAGACTTTTGGCTGAAAATGTTTTAGCATGATTAGTATCCAAGAAACTCAGTCTGACATAAATTTCAGCTATCTGGTGCCAGTATTTCCGAGTAAATAAAGTCAGAAGTTTTAATCGAAATTATTGAATAGCAAGAAAGGTAAAGTTTAAACTAATAATATTTATGCTGTACTTACTGTATACAAAACTTCATCAGTTTTCAGTGGTAAATTTCTGAGTAATAATAATTTTAAAGTTTTTTTTTATTAATTTGTTTAAATTAAAAGAACTAATTAAAATTTCCACTTGAAAATATAATAGTTGAGGTAGAAAAATATGTCGCATAGGACATTAAAATTTCAAACTGAATTGGCCGTATAGCTTCCAAATTATAAGGAGAAATGTGTTGGCCCGAACAGAGCTGTCTAGCTCTGGCACATATTAAAATGAAGCTATTTTTACATATTTATAAAGAATATAATTAATCAATGAAAACTTTATTAATTAATAACTTTTGTGATAATTCACCGATTCACACCATTCAAGCACCAATTTTTAGCAAATTACGATAAACAGGGAATGATATAAGTCTCGATACGATTTAGTGATTTTTGCCACTTTAAATTACTGCTGTTTTTGAAATGAAACAGAAGTACAATAATATCGTTTTGTTTTGAAACACGTACACGGGATTGTTGACAATACGATACTGGGATTTAATAGTTAATTTATTTTAAAGAAGTTAAAAATAAAAGATATTCTGAACACAAAAAATAGAGCTAGTACTAATAAAATATAAGTAGTTAATTTGAAAATAAAACTTACCTTCAAAAGAATATGTTCTATTAGTTAAGTAAACAACACGTGCATACGTTACATTTTAATTCTAAACAACCAGATACAAGTTTCAAAATCTCGGCATTGGGGCCAGCCCCGGGTCGTTACGTCACATATGTGGGGGAATGAAATCGTGTCTGGCTTGATAGTCTTGATAAGGCTTTGGTATCTACTTTATATTAATACAATCCATATAAGAGGGGGAGGCATCGCGTCACTTCGTAGGAATTCAAGATGGCGGCTGTTATTCATAATGGCGTCATTTTCTGAATTTCTTACTATCCATCATATAAATGTGTGTTTCAGGTCAATTTCGATGTTTTTAACGTTAAAAATTTCGCTTTTAATTCTTTCAGCCACAGTTTAATGAGTTTATGAATTCAGTTTGTCTGTTTGTTTGTCTGCCTGCCGGCTCGCCATTCTATGCTCTAACTCGCGTAAATATCTCTGCTCGCTTAAATTCACTCAGATTGTCATTTAATTCATATATGTTATTGAAGTTTAGAATAACATGTTCAGAATAAAAATGAAGTGTATAAGTTTTATAGTCCGTTTACAGGGCCCTCAAAAGGATCCCATTACGTTATTGTCTATTAATCCTGGTTCTACGGTTAAGAAAACTGCAAATCGTGGAAAAAATATACCGATTGGTGAGTATCTACTTTATATTAATACAATCCATATAAGAGGGGGGAGGCATCGCATAAAGTCGTAGGAATTCAAGATGGCGGCTGTTATTCAAAATGACGTAATTTTCTGAATTTTCTTATTATCCATCATATAACTGTGTTTTTCAGGTCGATTTCGATGTTTTTAACGTCAAAACTTTCTTTTTTAATACTTTCCGACATGGTTGAATAAGTTTATGAATTCAGTTTGTCTGTTTGTTTGGCTGTCTGTCCGTTTGCCCTTCCGTGCTCTAACTCGCTTAAGTATCGCTACTCACTTAAATTCACTGAGATTGTCATGTAATTTATAAATGTTATTGAAGTATACAATAACATGTTCTGAATAAAAATTCAAGTGTATAGGCTTTACAGTATAGTCGTTTACAGCGACTTCGAAAGAATTCCATTACGTTATTGTCAATGGGGGGAAATCGTTTGCAATGTGTTTTAATCATGCTATACTCTTTGAAACACATTCAAATTGACATACATCAGTGAGATGCACTGCAAGATACTTACTATAGAATGAGGTGTGCATAGTATGTATCGTTTATTTACAGTGACACGCCAAAAAAAGAATACGTGCGTTTGTAACTCGTGTATAAATTCTATAAAGATCATCAGTTAAATCAACTATTATTAGTGGAGCTGCTAGGTATAAAAAAACTGCATTTTGTTTTAAAGATATCCCGAATGGCCAGTATCTACTTCATATTAATACAATGCATATTAGAAGTTGAGGCATCGTGCAAATTCATAGGAATTCAAGATTGCGAGTGTTATTCAAAATTATTTGCATTTTTATTCCTATACATCATATAAAAGTGTCTATGATATCAATTTTGACATTTTCAAAATGAAAAACCATTATACCATCATATTTTTCCTGACGACGGCTGTTTCTACAGCGAAAATCGTAGGATTTAACTTTCGAAACGTAGGATTTAACTTTTAGCTTATTAAAGTTCGTGTTTTGTGTACTATGAAGCAAGGTTGTTTGTCTTTATTTTTTATATTTTATGGTGCAATTGTCCAGTATGTGTTAATGAAAAATTCCCTTTTTAATATCAGAAATGCACTTAAAATGAAATTAGGACAATTATTAAAGTATTTTTGCATTTTATAGTCAGGAAAATGAAAGGAATAAATGAATAACAAAAATGCATTTTTATTAATACTTAATTTACCAAGATATTAAAAAAATTGCATGTTACATTTAAAGTTAGAGAATATAAAAACTTCAATTTGTATCATCATATTTCTCACATTCGTTTTGCAGTTGCACAATAATGTGCAAGAAAGTCCAACCTTTCTACAGCCATACTTATTTTTACAGATTTTGCACTTATATTTTACATCAAACACACTTTTATACGATAATTAGTATGAAAATTACAAGAATTCCAGAAAATGACGCCATTTTGAATAACAGCCGCCATCTTGAATTCTTACGAATTGACGCGATGCCTCCCCCTCTTATATGGATTGTATTAATATAAAGTAGATACTCACCAATTGGTATATTCTTCTCACGATTTGCAATTTCCTCAACCGTAGCACCCGCACTAATAGACAATAACATAATGGAATTCTTTTGAGGGCCCTCTAAACGGACTATACAACTTATACACTTCATTTTTATTTAGAATATGTTATTCAATGGCATATATACATTACATGAAAATCTGAATGAATTTAATCGAGTAGCGATATTTAAGCGAGTTAGAGCATGGAATGGCAAACAGGCAGACAGACTAACAAACAGACAAACTGAATTCATAAACTCATTCAACTATGATGGAAATTATTAAAAACGAAATTTTTGTTGTTAAAAACATCGAAATCAACCTGAAACATACATTTATATGATGAATAGAAAGAAAATTCAGAAAATGGCGCCATTTTGAATAACAGCCGCCATCTTGAATTTCCACGACTTTACGCGATGCCTCCCCCTCTGCAAAGCATTGCATTAGTATAAAGTAGATACTGACCAATCGGTATATTCTTATCACGATTTGCAGTTTTCACCTTATTTTGGTCGTGTAGCACTCGGACTATTAATGTTTGTTATTCACGAAACTTTGGATATTTTCTGTTAAAAATTATCACAGTAATTGGAGTTTGTTTTAGCTTCTTAGTCAGTAAATATTGTGCCCCTAAAAGTATAATATTGCAAAGAATACTATAATTAACAAAATTAAAGTTCAGTTGAACAAAGAGAAAGTTAACTGAAGGGGGTCATTTATATGGCCAATTAACATCTGGCCACATCTAGCACGTTGTCTATATTCAGAAATATCAAGCGACAAATAGCATCAAATGGCTAACTGGTTATACTGTTGTCACAGTATTTATTTATTGTAAACAATAAATAAATAAGTATAAAATTAAAAATTAGTCGGATGTTCCCAAAACTTTCTTCTATCTCATATATATTAATACTTCAGAATTCGCTACCACAGTGCCAAAAATAAATGGTAGTCTATGCGCATCATGAAAATTCAAAAGATATGAAATTCAGTGCATTAGTTCTTGAGATATGACTATCGCTAAAATCGTGTAAATCCTGAAAAATGCAGCACAGCAGCGCCACCTGTTGGGTAATTTAAACTAAAACCTAATCAGCAACAACTTAGTCTAACTGAATTAGTTTGATAAAAACCGTGCGTTAGTTTTAGGTAGATTTCGTAAGAAATACTACCTATTGCAGTCGTTACCATGGTGCGACTTTTGAAAAATTCCTTCATAACTTTTCATTATAGGACCCCAGGAACCCAAAACCACACCCACCTAAAAAGTTTATATATATATATGTATCTATGTATGTACTAAATTTTGTCCGCACGATAAAAGTCGCAATTATGCACGGATCGTCTTCAAACTCGCCAACAACTTTGAGATGGCTAATATCTCGGCGGGGATTGAAAATGGGTAAAATCGGACCAAGGGAATGGAAATGGGGAGGATTCAAAATTTTGAATACCGTCTTAACATGATTCCGATAAAATCAGCTCTTACACAACAATGACAGAAAAAAAATAAATATTTTTTGTTATTGCAGTTGCCAACAATTAAAAAAAAAAGCAATAAAATTCTCACCACAACAATTGCTTTTCTTTTGCGAGAATTTCACGTGAAAAATTAAATAAAATAAATAGTTTGACGAATTGAAAACAAATTGAATATTACGTCATAAGTTTCCTAGAGCAAGATTTCCGCATGAAAACTCAAAATGAAATAAATAGTTTGACGAATTAAAAAACAACAACAAAATATTGCGTCATATTAGAAATAAAATGGACCTCAGCAGGTGAATATGTAACGTCATGTGAGTTTGAAGAAACGTATTAAAACATGATACAAACCCGACTATGGAAATATTAACTTATTTATCACTTTGAGGTTCACTGAATTTGCTTTAGCTATTTTTTAAACCTATTCCATATGCATGCGTGTGTGTATTCGTGTATATTAGAATTTTCACAAAATGTTTAGCTCCCTAGAGCTCATTCTTAGTAGAGGAACTGGGTTTATCTCTAATCTTGATTTAAATTTTGTTGGTTAATTTAGTACTTAACTTCGAAATCTACCTCCGCCTGTAGGCCCGAGCCGGCAGGGATTTTTTGAGATAGATCTTGTGGGAACCTCAGATGAGGGTGGTAGCGTGAGCGGATTTCCTCAGAGGCGTAATGACAAAATATTTAGTAATGAAGAAAATAAGGTTTTATTTACATCAAACACAAGGTTTTTTTTGGCTAAATAAATGGCATTAAGTACACAACAAAATTAGTTGAAATACGTAATCTTCTGATAATTAAAGTCTGTGAGGTGGTAGAGAGCACATAAGTCCTGATAAATCATATCAGAGATTTCGGTTAGTAAAAGAGTCTCTGTGTAGCAAATAATTACCTTTTCGACAATGTCACTTAAATGCAGTTAAATGGTTTCACTGTTAAAACAGCCTTTCGCTGTAATTTCAGCTGAAAGTCTCGGCTGTCCGGCTTTGTTCGCTGCCGAGAGAAAAGGCAATTTCTCTCCCCTCGGAACTTCACTCCGAGAAAATAATTCGTGATCTCCTGAGAGATGAATTCTGTCCTCCAGGTAAAACCTCCAACTTTCACTTTCTGAGTTTAGAACTTCTCCTTTTTTTGTCAAGGACCCCGTATATATTCTCAATTACCTTTTGGAAAACAATGCGGAGTCTATGCAATCTAGCCACTGGCAGTGCCTTGCTGTCAAAATCCTTTGACGGCTGTGCTCCGAATGGTTACACTAGGCCCGGCCTACAATTTGCACACGACACCCTGGTCTGAGTCTAGTCGTGGGAAAATGTTGCTCTAGTTTCACTTTTCGGCACATGAAAGCAAACACTAGGTGGTCTTGCTTTATCCTAGATGTCGCCAAGTGTCATTTCCTATGACGAATTGTGATCGAGCTGTTTCTTCTCATCACACCGGCCAAAGCTGGAACTTAGTCTAAAACTCGGGTTTATTTTAGGAAAATATAGGCTTTACTATATCTGGCGATCTTATATCGCTATGAGGGTTTTTCTATGTGGGATATTGGAAAACAGTCTGAAGTCTCCACAACTTATTGCGCAAATCGGATTTACACGTTTCAGACACTGGAAATTCCGAAAAACATATTTTTAGAAAAAAAAATTGCCTTCCGTCTGTCTGTGTGTGTGTGTGTGTCTGTAAACGCTCTATCTCCCGAACAAATGGAGATAAAGACTTGAAATTTCGTGTGTACTTAGAATGTTATAATGGGAAAAAACCTATTGGATATCAGTAACCTCGATTATCCGGCCCTATTTCTTTCGGACTCTCGAAATATTCGTTCTGATAAAAGGTATATAAAAATTTTCGAAATTGTTTGTTTTAAGGAGTGAATGTAAAAGACAATAAAAAAATATAAATTTTGCATAAAAGATAAAGTCGCTCGGATAATTAGTTGTCGAGATATTTGTAATTCTATTTTTCACACTCATCGATTTTTCATGACCCTATATTTCATTCAAATTTCAATTCAAAGATGTATTTTAATTAGAAATAAGACGCTTAATCCGACGCAGTAAACTGTTAGTTAATATGATTATCATTTTTGGTGTTATAAGGATGTTTCTTTTACGCAAATCGGTACTACTCGGTTATCCCCTCGACCAAAAAATTATCGCCAAACTATCGCTAAAGTTTACTACCGCCAAGTTTACCAACAACTTGGCGATATATCGCGAAATCTGGCGATAAAAATTTTCGCCAAAAGTGACAGCAACTTGGCGCTATCTTCGGTATTTCGCCAGATTCCCATAGACTCCCATTGTAATACAATCAGGGTCCTGTTTTGTTAAAAATATTTAAATATGCATTTAATTTTTATTTTGGAATTGCAATGCATTTTATTAATAGTTTACACACATGTTTTATTATCATATTTTATATTATTCATATCCATGATGGGTAAGTATTACGGTGGCCCCCAACGACTAGTTTTAAATTCAATTCTTATGAATAAGAGGACAATAACTATCCACTTCTATACACGGAAGTTTTATTAACATCCTTGATTGTAAATGTCAATATTCGCAGACGATTTTCGCTTTTGTCTCTGTGGGATAAATTCATCCATGAAGCTTCAATGTGAGAAAGTATGTTTTTAGTTTTTTGAAAATTTACTTTCTTTTTTAATTTTAAACAGAAGATAGCCTCAAAAAATATATTAATCCGTTTTATTTTCCCTTTTTTCTACAAAAAATGTCTTCTCCTGTTAATCATAAAGTGAAATTTGAATGAAACTTTCATTTGTGTGTAACTTATTATATTCACACTTTTAATCAGTATTAGTAAAAAGTATTACTGTTGTTCATTTTAAATATGACATCATTATTTATCCATTTTCATTAGTTACTGATATTCATGCCTCTTGTATTTTTAACGCATACTTGAAAATGCCTGTTTTATTTCAAATATGACGTCATATTTTTCCAAGCGAAATATTTTCTAAATAATATAAATCTTTTTCATTATTATTCCTTGTAATTATTACGCCATTTTTGACAGAAAACCTCTTACTAACGTAACAGATATTCATGCTTCAAGTATAATAGAAAATATTCCTTTTTTTTTTTCAAATATAACGTGATACTTATTTTGTATTTAAATTTTTCGCGTAGAAATTGTTCAGAAAATTTATTTTCGAGGAGAAAGTATTATTTAGGGTTTTTATTTTCTTGGCAACGTTAAAGAAATATGGTTAAATGCTACAGGAAAATTGTCAATTCATCGTGTATGGAAAATAATGAAATTTTGGATTATTAAGCAAAACATTTGAATAAAATAAATTAAACATAACCTATGTTCATTTCTGGGTTGTAATCCATCTATATCCAAAGATACAAAAGCATTAATTCATCCATTTAGACGCTGGCTTCATTTTTAAAAACCACCACCACTTTAAAACTTTTGTTTAGAAACACAGTGCTTTACGAAGGAAAAGGTATTATTTTCGCCTATTTTAGACTTAAAAGACAAAACCGCAAAAACATCCTTTGTAATAGAGTTTACAAAAACATTATAACTATCTTATTCATCTTGTTCTTAATTTAAAAGTCCAATCTTGTTAATAGATTTGTGTTCATTTAAATCAATCTTACTTAAAATAATAAACTGTATCATTCAGAAAACTTAAATGTGAATGTTACTATTTTTTTAACCTACATTTTAAAAGGTATATCGATTTAATGCCTATTAGAATAAACATCTTTTAAAAAAACATTTACAATATTTAAATAAAAAATCGTCAATACACGTCTTCACATCAGAATAAATATAGGTCAATAATTTATATAATTTAAATGATTCAGTAAAATGTAGTGAGTAATATTAGAAAATTGAATTTTTTTATGAATTTTATTATAAAATATTTCTTTTCTGTCGAAATGCTGTTGTTTCCAGTTTACAACTAGTTGGATGTGCCAATCCCAAAACTTTCTTCTATCTCATGTCAATATTTCATTATAATTAGTTTTATCAGTATTTTTATTAGAATTAAGCATAACTTCATACACTTTTCGATGGTACAATATTGAAAATTGCACAAAAATCGCTATTACAGCGCCCCCTCTCGGCGGAATTTTTCCAAATTCAGGGAGAACCTACTTGCCATGGCCAAAAACATAGACAAAAAATTTGGTTCAATTCTATGCATAACTTCATACACTTTTCGATGGTACAGTATTCAAGATGCACAAAAATCGCTATTACAGCGTCCCCTACCAGCGGATTTTTTCCAAATTAATGGAGGATCTGCTTGCCATAGCCAAAAACTTTTTAAAAAATTTGGTACAATTCTATGCATAACTTCGTACAATTTTTGATGGTACAATGGCGACACACGGACACACATACTCACAGACAGGCATTTTGTATAAACATGTTTTTTGTGATCTCTGACCCATAAAACGTGTAAATCCGTCGAAAACCGGAAGTCGAAAAAAATTTCGATTACAATACTTTCTTCTATTGAAGATAGGAGAAAGTAATAAATAAATGAAAGCGTGACTAAAAAAACATTCGTCTGCTTTGAGGAGATAAGTGCGTTTTGAGCACTACGGTCATCTTTTGTACACGAAAGCTAAATAGACCGAACCTCCGATTAAAATGGAATCCCACAACAAACATCCATGTTTGAATCGGGATTCGAACCCGTGACAACCCAGTCGTCAGCACTCTAACCACTATACAAGCAGGTGAGAGTAAGGGGACAAGGGACCTTCAAACTCATTTTTTTCATTGCACTTTAAATACTATTCAAGGGCATACAATATGAATTTTGGCATATATTTATCACACAATAAATTAAAAAAATCCCTGCCGGACCGGCCTACAGACGGAGGTAGATTTCGAAGTTAAGTATATAAATTGCACCAACAAAAACTAAATCATGATTACATATAAATCCACTTTAACAGTTTTATCTGCCCGCTTTTGACGAATTTTTATTTCATTTTTATATAATAGCTGGTTTTATCAGAATTATGTTAAGGCGGTATTGAAAAAAATACTTTTCCATGCTCAACAACTCGAAATTTTCTGGAACATTTTCAGATTAATTTTTAATAGAAAAAATACGAAACTTGCTGACGTGATTTTTGAAAAGATTTATAAGCGGCATGTGTTCTTGTTTTTCTTTCAATTAATTGAAACTTGATTAATAAACAATTATTTTCTCAGTAGGGCAATATTTTTCGTTTCTAACACAATCGCTTCGGGAAATTCTGCTCAAAATGCCCACTTTGACATCATTTTTTGAAATATATTCTGCCTCTATCAAAAAATCGATCATTACGGTACATTATATAGTTTCTGAAGAAGAGAATCTATCAATTGGACGCGTTTGAGAGCAAAAATTAATTTAAAAATGAGTAAGAAAATAAGCAGTTTGGATTTGAATACATTCTTAATAAGATGATTTTTTCTTCAACCGCTATGTATTTTTAATTTGTTTTTGCTGTAAGAATTGGTCCTATCAAAAACTTGTCTATATAAATGTTGAAGACAATATTAAGAAGATATATGATAAATTCATGGGATTTTATATCTTTTGAATTGACGGAGTTGTAGAAATTTTTCTTCTTCACCCCCCTTTTTTTGTTTTAGTTTTTAATTTTTTTGCGGTACAAATTGGTCCTATCAAAAACTTGTGAATACAGAAGTTGTAGATAACATTAAGGAAATGTATAATAAAATTAATTGGATTTGATATCTTGAGAATTGACGAAGTTATGAATTTTTTTTTCTCCCAAAAATCCTATTTTTTGCGCCCCTTGAGCCCATTTTTAATTTTATCCAAAATCTGTGATACATAAATTTTTGGTCCTATTTTTAGAAGTAATAAAAACTTTAAACTGATTTTATATGTACAAAAATTAAGAAGTTATGGGGGGTTTTCTGTTTTCACAAAACCCCTCCTTATTTCCATCCCCTTGGTCCGATTTTGCCCATTCACGAACTTGACCGAGATTTTATGCCCCTTGATTTTATGTATCAGTTTGGAAGAGATTTGTGCAGAATTGTGGAAGTTATCGTGTCCAGAAGAAAGTGATATATATGTATAAAAAAAACTACGTTCTTACATATGTAGACAAATCTCCTAATAATTATGCAATCATGTGTAAATCTTATTATCACCAACTTCTTACAACCTGTATTTCTTCTAATAAATCTTTTCAAAAAACTAATGAAAATGTAATTGTAAATAATCGTAAAATTCAAAGTTATTATAAACTATTAAATATTCTATCTACTAACTTTAATTATCCTTATTTAGTTCTTATTCCCAAATTTCATAAAAATCCAATTAAATTTAGGACTGTAACTATTGGTTGCAATACATATAATAATAAAGCCAATAAACTTCTATTAAAAATTCTTAATCAATTATATACTTACTACAAACAATGATAATACACATTGTATAAAAAATAGCTATCAACTGGTCAATATTTAAAAAAAAATCTTAACTGTGTATATAATATAACGACATACGACTTCAATGATCTTTTTAATAATATAGACTTATTAGATTTACATAATATTATAAATGCATTATTTAAAAAGTATTATAAAAAACTGGAATTACCATCTAATATTGATATCGCTTATTTTAAATCATTAACAAACTTCATTATCTATAATAATTATATATTGCAAGATAACACATTACATTTACAGCACGTCGGTATACCACAAGGTGGTTGTACATCCAGTTTACTATCAGACTTATACTTATATCACTATGAACATATTTTTACTAATAATAATCTCCATTTATATCGTTATATTGATGACATAATTTTAATTGCCACTGATCAATCTAAAATTTCTCAATTTCCAGTTGATTATCCCACTAATTTGGAATTAACGGAAAACCTCTTATCTAACAATACAATTAACTTCTTATATCTTAAAATTACAATAAAAGACAACAAAACAATAACTGATTTATATGATAAACGTAAAGAATTTAAATTCAAAGTTAATACATTTACAAATTTTAAATCTTGTCTTCATCATTCTGTATATCGAAATATACTACTTAATCATTTATATAGAATAAAATGTTTATGTTCTTCTCATCTAATTAACAATAATATTAAAAAACTAATTTATGATGCATTAAATCATGGTTTTCCAAAAAAATTCATATATTCATTAATATACAATTAGTACTTACATGATCTATAAAAAAAACAAATTAACACATGCGTAAACAATATTACCAAAAAAAAAATTATAAAATAAAAAAATATTTTTAAAAAAATAAAAATTGTTAAATAATAATAAACAATTACTATAGGATGGTTGGGTGGGTAGATGTTAGAGTACGGAGGAGGGTGGTGTTGTCTGGATAATACGCAATGGTTAATTTATATATAAAAAATGGGGGTTTTGTATTATAACTACATTTCTATTACGTATTTTATATGGATGTTGATTTGATGTTTTATATGTAATTGGTGACTTTTCCCTCTTTTTTTATTTCATATTAAATTTAACTTATTTAATCAAATTCAATATTAACTTATTTTTAATTTAGTCTACTCAGGACAATATCATATTAATTAATAATAGTATACCAACTTTCTAGTGATTATTATGCATATAGGTTTATTTGATATAACTAATGTTATACTGTATGCATTAAAATTGGGTAAATAGTTTTTATTATTATTCCTCTATACTATTTAATATTGTTTTATTTTCACTTTGTATTCCATGATTAATTATCAGTTTATATGTTTGATTGTCACAATCATATTTTTTTTAGCTTTTTTATGGCTAATATAAGGATAATTCACACACTATATTTGTGATCTTTAGGCTATTGGGAATTTTAGAATACGACAATCTTATATAAACATCCATTTTATATTTATTTATTTTATAATTAATTAATTAATTTATTTATTTATTTATTTTATCTTTCCTGTTCATTTTTTATATGTAATGGTAAATATTAAGACTTTTATATATTTTTATAATATATAATTTATTTTATTTTATAGTATATAGCTATATTCTATACATTATCAAGTAAAAATTTTTTTTTTAATTTCTCAGTGTAGATTTAATGGTATGGTAACAGAATATATTGTAAGCATTTTATTAACATTTAATTTATTTAAAAAAAATTTTTGAATAATGATATACAGTATGGTATCGTTTATATTAGGATGTGTTGTTAAATCTATTGTCCATGTTTATTTATTTGTTATTATCCTCTCATCTTTATTCTCGTGATACCTTTTATATATGATGTAACGTGAATCAGAAATTGTATTGTTTATTATTGTTTGAATATTTTTATGGAAGAAGGTAAAAAGCTTTACCGGTAAATAAATTATTTTTGTTTTGAGAAGTTAATTGACTTCTTTATGCACATTTTAAGTTCATAAATACATAATTGGCGTCCGCATTATATTTGAAAGCTGGGTTGTTAAAATAACATCCTTTTTGAACGCTTTAATTAACATTGTGACGTCCGGCGCGACAGGACATTTTACAATATTTATTTGAAGCAAAATGTTTCAAGCCGTTAAAAATTTTAAAAAGGTCGACTTAAAGTTCGTGGTAGAAGAGCTTGGGGAAACAATCCCGCAAGATTATACGATTGGGACACTAAAGGAAATTATTTTGAATAGTAATGAATATAAACAGGATCCCGCTTTTGTACAAGAAATTTTATTCAATGCTGTTGCTGAGAGAAAGGAAAAAGAAAACGAGGCTAAGAAGTTAGAAAAGGAGAAGTCGGATCAAGAGTTAAAAAAGCTAGAATTAAAGGAAAAGTTAGATCAAGAAGTAGAGTTTAAAAAGTTGGAATTAAATCATCAATTAGAATTAGCAAAGATTCAGTCACAGGGACAAATGCAATGTGAGTACATTTCAAATGATTACGAAACTAATAATTCTAAAAAGAAATTTACGTTGCCCAAGTTGTAATTTCGCCAATTTGATGGTGATTTAAAGGAATGGTTGCCATTTTGGAGCCAGTTTGAACAGATTCACAATGATCAAGATATTGCGCCAGAAAATAAATTCCAGTATTTGATCCAAGCAACTATCACTGGATCTAGAGCGCGAGAAGTTGTTGATAGTTTTCCGCCAACTGGCGCTAACTATGCCAAAGCTATAGAGAGTCTTAAGGCTCGTTTCGGTAGGGAAGATCTTTTGGTTGAAGTGTATGTGCGAGAATTATTAAAATTAATTATATCTGTGCAATCAAAAGGAAAATTTTCTATTACATCATTGTATGATAAACTTGAGTTGTATTTACGAGCTCTTGAGACGTTAGGTGTCACAACGGATAAATGTGCTTCAATATTATATCCAATGGTAGAATCTTGTTTTACTGCTGAATTTTTGAAAGCGTGGAATCGAACACATACGAATTCGGTTAGTTCTGATGCAAAAGAGCGCCTAGATAATTTAATGGCGTTTCTCAAATCTGAAGTTGAAGGAGATGAAAGAATTAATTTGGCAGTGACAGGTTTTGGTTTAGCGAGAAAAGATGACGCGATCTTTAGCAAAAACAAAAGTCACAACGATGGTACTAAATATTTACCAACTGCTGCTACTTTATTAACAACTTCTTCAAGACCAGATTTAAGGAAAAATTGCGTTTTTTGCAAAGGAAGACATCTGAGTTCAGAATGCTTTTCGGCACGGAAGATGAGTTTTAATGAAAAGCAGAATATATTGAAGGACAAAAGATGTTGTTTTTTATGTTTGGCAACAGGTCACACAACGAAGCAATGTAGAGCTATCTTGAAGTGTTTCTTTTGTGATAAAAGACATGCGTCTGTGATGTGTCAAACGCTCGATAAGAATAAGCTGAATGAAAAGAAAGAGGAAGACACAGAAAAGTCGCCTGGAAAAGAAGTAAATATGGCCAATTTCAATAGAAATCCTAAAGTGTTCCTTCAGACGATAAAGGCAAAAATATTTTCCGAAAACAAAACGAAAGATGTTAGACTAATTTTGGACTCAGGTTCTCAGAGATCGTATATTTTAAAACATTTAGGCCGAAGAAATGAAGTATTTACCTCTTCGAGAAGAAAAAGTTTCTCATTCCCTTTTTGGCGGAGTCATAACAAAGGATTATAATCATCATTACTACAAGGTAAGATTAAGCGATTTGAAAGAAAATTTTAAATGTAATTTTGAGGTTTTGGATCAAAACATTATATGTGAAAATATTATGCCAGTAGGAAAAGGATCCTGGTTTAAAGAATTATCGGAAAAAGGCATCACTTTGACGGATGTTGGTGAAACTCCAGAATCTATTCAAATATTGATTGGAGCTGATGTAATGGGAAAATTACTGACAGGTCGTAGAGAAATACTCTCGTCGGGATTAGTAGCACTGGAAACATTCTTAGGTTGGACCTTAATGGGAAAAGTGCCTCAAGATAATATGTCTAAAGAAAATTTAGCTTTGTCAGTTACGTCTATGTTTGTAAAGGAAGCAGAGATTGCTGATTTATGGAAATTGGATTTGCTTGGAATAAATGATCCGATTGAAAAACAATCTAAAATGGAGATTGATCGTCAGGTTAAAGAGAATTTTTTACAGACAGTAAAAATGAATGAAGATAATCGTTATGAAGTTTCTTTGCCATGGTCAGAAGATATACCACCTTTACCTGATAATTTGAGTTTAGCCAAGAAAAGATTGAGTAACGTTACAAACAAGTTGCTTTCCGATAACATTTATCAAAGGTATGAAAAAGTACTTTTAGGGTGGCTTGATGATCAAATTATAGAGGAAATTCCACAGGCTGAAATGAACCTTTATGGAAATTATTTACCTCATCGACCAGTAATAAAAGAGAGCAGTACAACTCCCATTCGTCCAGTGTTTGACGCATCAGCTAGAATGCAGAACCATCCATCTTTGAATCAATGTTTGCATTGTGGGCCAAACCTTATTGAATTAATTCCTGACATTCTCTTACGATTTAGAAAAAACAAATTTGGTGTTGTAGCTGATATCAAGAAAGCGTTTTTACAAATAGCTATTCGTAAAGAAGATCGGGACTATTTGCGTTTCTTGTGGTGGAGTAATCCAGAAGAAAGAAATATTAGAATGTTTCGACATACTAGAGTGGTGTTTGGAGTCAAAAGCTCTCCTTTTCTTCTCGGTTCCGTCATAGAATATCACATTAAAAACGATGAAGAATACGACCCCAATCTTAAACAGCAATTGCTGAGAAGCTTTTATGTTGACAATGTCGTTGCTAGTGTCCACACACAGGAAGAATTGGAAAGGTTTATAACTGATTCTAAATCTCTTATGGCTAAAGGTGGATTTGAGTTGAGAGGATGGAAACAGACAGAAGAAAGAAACAATATCGAAAATAGCGAAGAAACTGCTGTACTGGGATTACAATGGAACAGACTTATAGACGTTTTAAAAGTTAACGTAAGCTGGACGAAAGATATAAATATAGAAAAAATAACAAAAAGAATCATGCTATCAGTTGCACATAAAGTTTTTGATCCAATTGGTTTTACTGCTCCAGTTATGATATGTCCCAAGATGATGTTACAGAAAACATGGAAAGAAGGAATCACGTGGGATGAAGAAGTTACTAGTGATATAAAAAATGAATTTATTGAATGGTTTCATGAATTAAATTGTTTACAAGAAATTCAGATTCCTAGATATATTCAGTTCACCCCAGATAATTTAAAAGGTTGTACTTTTCACACATTTTGTGATGCAAGTCAGTATGCGTATGCTGCTGTTATATTTTTGAGGACAGCAACTAAAGATCGTGTAGAGTTATTCCTTCTTGCAGCGAAATCCCGCATAGGTCCTTTAAAATGTGGAACTATACCTAGAATGGAACTTTTAGCTGCTTTGATTGGTGCTAGATTGGCTAAATCAGTAACTGACGCTATGGGCTGGGAAGATATAGAAAGATATTTTTGGAGCGATTCCACAACAGTGCTTGCATGGATATCCAGGAAAGAAAACTGGTCTGTTTTTGTTAGAAACAGAGTTCAAGAAATAAAAAATTTGACTGATCCTGTTTTATGGAAACATATACCTGGTGAAATGAATCCAGCAGATCTGCCATCTAGAGGATGTAAAGCAAGACAGCTGGTATCTCTCAAATGGTGGGAGGGTCCATCTTGGCTTAAAGATTCTAAAGAATATTATAAATATATGGATTTCAAGTGCCAAGACATAAACGAAGAAGAAATTGAAAAAGAAAAATTGAAGTCTACAAAATTACTGGTAAATGTTGATGAAAGTCCAGAGAAAAGCTGGTACTACCAGTATTTTTCCAGTTATGAGAAAATCGTACGTCTTGTTGGTTGGATACTTCGTTTCAGATATAATTCTTCTAATCCAAAGGAACAGATCAAAGGAGAATTGACGAATCTTGAATTTAAGAGAGCAGAAACGAAGATAATTTGGATGATACAAAAGGAATGTTTTTCCCATGAAAGTGAGGGGAGATTGAAAACTCTGGAGACGTTTAAGGATGAACAAGACATAATAGGTGTAAAGACTAAGATTACGTATAGACAAGACAATATGGATTTCCTCACACCTATGGTTGTTCCTTCAAATCATGAAGTTGTCAAACGATTAATTTTACATTACCACCTCAAAAATTGTCATGCAGGTCCTCAGATTCTTCTGAATTTGCTTAGAGAAAAATACTGGATTTTGAATGGAAGAAGAACTGTGAGCTCTGTTCTATCAAAATGTACCATTTGTAAAAGATTTAATTCGAAGAATTTAGAATCTTATCCAGTTTCTCTGCCAGAAATTCGAGTGAAAGATGCAGCTGTATTTCAGATTATCGGCATTGATCTGGCTGTCCCTTTGTTTCTTAAAAATAAACAGAAGAGTTGGGTTATCTTATTTACATGTGCCATCTACAGAGCTGTGCATTTGGAGCTTGTGACTTCAGCTTCTACAGAGTCATTTTTAATGGCTTTGCGAAGATTTGTATCTCGTAGAGGAAGATGTTCTGTTATATATTGCGACAACGGTTCCAATTTTGTTGGTGCATCCAATTTTTTAAAAAGATTGAACTGGAATCGCATACAGAAGTATAGAGCAATAAATTCTTTCAAATGGAAATTCAACCCTCCGACTGCTGCTTGGTGGGGCGGATGGTGGGAGAGGCTCATCAGATTGATGAAAGATCTATTAAAAAGAGTCTTAGGAAAAGCCTGTTTGAACTATGAAGAGATGATAACTGTATTAGCTGACTGCGAAAGTATTATAAATTCGCGACCACTAACTTACATGTCTGAGAAGGAGTCCATCAAACCCATATCACCGGACATGTTTCTGAAAGATATTCATGAATGTGGTTTACCAGACGTTGATGCGGTTGAGGAAGTTTCTCTCACTAAAAGACTTAAATATAGGCAAGAACTGCAAAAAGAGCTCAGAAATCGATTTAGATTAGAATATTTGGGTCTCCTTATCCAACGACCAAATGGGAGAAGATTGCAACGTTCAATTGCTGTAGGAGATATAGTCTTGGTGGGAGCAGATAACAAGAAAAGAATCAATTGGCCCTTAGGACGGGTTACAGAGCTCATTCGGGGCAAAGACGGAAAAGTTCGTCTTTTGAAGTTACAAACGTCTCATTCGCAGATGATTCGGCCTATTCAAAGAATTTACCCTCTGGAAGTGTCATCAGTGGATTTTACTGAAAACAATTTTCCTAAACCAACTTTGAAGGAAAATCAGGTTGAGCCTGCAAAAGACGAATCGCAAATTAAAAAGACGAGATCTGGTAGAATGATAAAGGTTCCAGAAAGACTCGATTTATGATGTTTATGTAAATGTTGTATTTATTTAATGTGAAGTTTTGATTATAATATATAATCAAAAGGTGGGAAGATGTTAAATCTATTGTCCATGTTTATTTATTTGTTATTATCCTCTCATCTTTATTCTCGTGATACCTTTTATATATGATGTAACGTGAATCAGAAATTGTATTGTTTATTATTGTTTGAATATTTTTATGGAAGAAGGTAAAAAGCTTTACCGGTAAATAAATTATTTTTGTTTTGAGAAGTTAATTGACTTCTTTATGTACATTTTAAGTTCATAAATACATAATTGGCGTCCGCATTATATTCTGAAAGCTGGGTTGTTAAAATAACATCCTTTTTGAACGCTTTAATTAACATGTGTGTAGGAATGCAGTTGATATATTTTAATTTTATTAGCATGTATTAGGTTCTTCTTTTTGTGACATTTGTATAATAATAATTGTTTTAAAATAAAATAATAGATGGCAGCACCATAAATTTTGTATTTTTAAAGCTTCTAATAAAGTAATAATTTTAATTTTTTACACCAGGTGGTAATTAACAGTGAATACTGGCAATGTTGTAAAATTGTTATTAAACAATTTAAAATTGTTTTTAGGTATTATAAATAATGTAATTATTTTTTATTTATATTATGTTAATTATATTTATCACGGTATTTCAACATGAATTAACTGACTCCATAGGTTTTAATTTCTGTGTTAACGTAACTGTTTTATTCACCTTAATCTTATCATGCTTTTTGGATTCCATGTGCGGGAATATATTTTGAAAATCTACTGGGAATTATTCGGTATGTTTTGTAAGATTTCTATTGCTATAAATTAAATATTTAATGGGTTGTAGTTTTTTTCCATTTCATGTCATTTGTTTATGTTCTGTTTTCATCTTGAAACTATTCTTTTTGTTATATTGGTTGTTTGAGTACAGGGGGGAAAAAATTTCAGCTTATAGCTTTTTTCTCACAGAAAACAACCGATTTGCTTATATCATTGAATTCTGTACTCTTGAAAACGTAATTCACTATATAAGTTTTTCAATTTTTTTCGGAATCCATATTCTTCTTTTCTTTTCTTCCATGTTAATTCTTGTAATTAGGTATAAGGTACTTTATTTTATACATACAGTTCTATATTGTTGGTTTGTGGTGCATTTTGTTGTCAATCATTCACAATATTGCGGTTTTTGATGATGGTCGGTAATGTTTAATTAATGTTTAATTAATGGTTATAAGTTTTTTACTGGTGGTGGTTTTGGGTTCTAGGGGTCATGATCGGTGTAGATATGCAAAAATGTTTCAGAAATTTCAACATAGGAACGACGCCAATAGGTAAGATTTCATACGAAATCTACCTAAAAAAATTTGGGAGAAAAATGAAGGAGTTTTCCTGAATATTTTAAGCGTTATGAAGAACTTTCAAAATGCTCCATGCTCATTCCATATCAATTAAAATTTCCAATATTTTTTATGCCAGTTTGGTTTACATATACAAGTAAAACTGTGCATCGAATTTCATATATATGAATTTAAAGGTAAGATAAACAATATTTTCTAAATTTTATGAAATTTTCAGCATTTTTGCATCCTATTTCTGCTTTTAACTACCTTTAACTTCACCAATTATATTTGTCGGAGCACAGCTCCGGCTTCCCTGCAAAAATTACACTTATTATTAACACGATAGCGTCCAAAATATTTGTCGCATCGACACAAAAAATGAGCTGGACGTTGGTAGGGCCAAAATCTCGGCGCGTATTGAAAATCATAAATAATCGCCAACCCTAACAGCCTGAAATGTCGGCTCAAAATTTTCCCATAGAGATAACATTGCGAGTTTAATTCTATATATTTGAAAAATAAGGCTTTCTTTTTTTAGTCATGTACCTTGAGCTTTTTTTTTTTTTTTTTTTTTTTTTTTTTGCACCAATTTTAATAATTCTTTTTTTTTTTAGTGAAAGCTGTTTCTTTGTAGATTTGCCCGCACTAGCTATTTTTTTTTAAATATTCCCATTTTTATATTTAAATTTAAAATTAAAAAAATTCTATGAATTTGTTTCAAAATGGTAGCAATTGGATTACTTCCATTGTTGTAAAGAAAGGAGAAATAATAAGGTTTGCTTATCTTTATTGATGCCATTTTCTCATAAAATTCAAAGTAATCTTTCTGTAAAAATTGAACAGAAAATGACGTCATGCTTTGATAAAATATTCAAGTTTCCGCAAAAAGCTGTTATAATTCAATTCTTTTTCATTCATTGAGTTTGAGACGCTTGGTGAAATGCTTCAATGAGGCAAAATGACATCATTTAAATGAAAACGATCATTTTCTCTGATAAAAGTAAATATTTTACTACGAAAGCCTCTAAAAGATAAAAATTTCTGGAATTTTACTCGCCGATACAGAGATTAGAATCACAAGTCAAGAGTGCGAATGTTCACATGCAAAGTTGTAGTTGACAAACTTGATTTCAAGATTAGAAATATATGTATTAATCACATATTGCGCATTGTGATATTTTTGAAATGGTGAATATAAATATAAGATATGCGTATGAAAATTATGAGACGGTGAAAATAACATAAAGTTTAGATTTTACGCGAAAAATAATTCCTTGATTAACTTAAGGTGAAATCATTTTTTTAAATGGTACTTCTTAGTTATCCCGTCGACCAATTTCGCCAAATTATATAAATCGCCAAACCACTCGCCAAATTATACACATTGACATAATGTTTATTTTAAATAACGAAAGAACAAATAAATTAGTAAAACATTAATAAAAATACAAATAAAACGTCGAATTAATGGTTTTATAGGCCATTATTGGCATTTAATCTTACAATTAATTAATTAATGGCAACCATTATTGGCATTTAATCTTACAATTTGGTGACAATAATTTCGTCGACGGGATAACTAAGATGTACCTTTTAAAATTTCAATCGGCAATTTTAAACGGCACAGATGTCATATACGCCCCATATTGGCGCGATTTTTTTCTGACGCAAATGTCATATACGCAACGGGTACTTAACTGGCACCAAAGTGTCGATATTTTGCTTGATATGGTAACTCGGATGTTATTGTTTGTGCTGTTGAAGTTTTCCCCGAATTGGCGTGGGAAAAAAATCGTGCCTATATGATGACATCTGTGTCTTTTAAACATAACAGCCTCAATGGGTAATTTCATCAAAATTACATATCTTGATTAGGTATAATAAATAATGCAGTTTAATTTTTTAATATTTTGAACAGTCGAAGTGTATGGAATTAGTATTTTGATAACTTTAAGTTAAAAATAATATTTGTTTTAAGAGACTAAGTAGTTACCTATGTATGAGTTCGTTTTTAAACAATTTCTTTCGTCCATATTCGACGAGATTCATCTGTTATTAATTAAAACATTAGCTCCATTGCTCTAAATTATGCATTTTAACCTCATACGGATCATTATGGAGTCGAATGTTGAAGTCGATGTTCATACATTGATGACCTAAGATATAGATTACCCCCCCCCTCCCTTTCTCAGAAGTTGTACGTTCTACGTATGGAACAACCACTATTTTTTTCGAACTTTTCATTCTTTGTAATCTTCCAAATCGATGCAATTCATTTTGAATTTTAAATTAAGAGAAACGAAAAGAAAATCGAATACGGAAAATACGATTTTGGGCATTAGTCGAATGGCTACGAGTGATACTCAAAGAAATCGATAAAAATATATATTGACATGTATGCATTACTTATATGTATGTCTTCTTATGTATGTATGTTTGTACTCAGACGAATGTATGTTTCTATTGAGAAATTTTCGTAATCGGGTTTGTAGATAAATTCATAATTTACTAAGCATTGTTTAATGCGCAAATTTAACAATTTGGTAGCTGTCCCAATAACTGACGATTACTCAATTTTTTTTTTAATTAATCGTAAATGAATATATTTCAACTGAAATGCAAGTAAACATTCTGAAGTAAATGAGATAAGCATTTTTTTTGCCAAGATGTACACTAGAAAACAGAAATATGTAGATTACAAAATAAAAAAATTCCTGTACGGGTTGGAAAAGGTAGCTTCCCTATTTCTTAGTTTTAAGATTTTAGCTAATTTTACTGGAGAACACGAAGTTAAAATGCGAAGAACCCGGTTAGAGAAGAATCATCAGTACTGAATTTCAATGGAAATTTCGCCAAATTAGTCAGATACAGCCAAATTGGCTTAATTTGTGACGACATATTTTTGGTCGCCAAATTTGGCTATATTTCGCCCAAATGTCGCGAAGCTTAGCGATAAATGCGACGTTAATGTATATGACTATGATCGCTTATGCTTATGATCGGAGAAATGGATACAACAATGAAAGATAATTCGTGAGAAATCCTGTTCACTAAAAGTCATAAATTAATTCCTGATTTTTTTTTAATCTGCTACCAGGATTTAGCGTACAGTTTAAGAAATATACATATTTTATATGTGAAACGTTATACACAGATGTTTCGAAACTGACGGTTAAAAGAAAGTAATTCAAATGTATAGAGTTATTCAGCTTAATTCTATGTGGAAAAGTCGCATAAAAATAACCCAGATGCTTCCTAATATTTTCATAATAACGATATAACAACAGCTCAGATGAATAAAGGTATCAAGTTTGATAGAGGAGTATAGCAGACTATCTATGAGTGTGTGTTACATACGCGTTACAAAACTTTTCCTGTTGCCATATCAAATAAGTGTGCGCTGTGCCAGACGAGCAAGTCTTTGAAGGAGCTTTAAAGTTTTCTGCCGCTAACTCGATGGATCAAGTTCTCAAAGATCGGAGCTAAATTAAAAAAATCGAAATCTCTCAAATACATCCGGGTTAATTCTCTATCTTTACCGTAGATTCTCTTATCCAATGGTTTCTCTTTACTTTTAACATTTCTCAAATATTGTAAAGAACAACAAATTATGCTACCTTCAGTTATGCACTGAACAGCTTTGTCTTTGCAAACAAAGGTTACGAATTTTCCTAAATCAACTTTTATTATTGGAAAAGGAAGAGCTGTAAAATGTACAAAAATCAAAGAAATTAGCAAACAATCATAGAGCAGTTAGGATCAGAAGCTATCATTCTTTTGACACTAACAGGTACTGCTGCATTTAATGTCAAAGACAAGGTAACTCACTCAGTGCTTAAAGAACCAACGTGTTTTAAATAGTTCGCTAATTTAAAAAGTCAGCAATACATCTACAGCTCAGAATGGATACAGTGTTATTTCTCATTATTGACGAATTTTCAATGATAGGATGTCGTCTTATGGCTGACCTTGAACAAAGATATCGCGAAAGTAAAATAGATAGCATTTAGCTTTTTAGAGGCTTATTTGTTTAAATCCTTGGACGTTTTAGGTAGTTACATCGCGTAAAAGACATCCCTCTACATAACATTCTTTAAAAGTCATTTTGATTCTTCGCGGACAAAAAATGCTTAGAGCTTTTAAAAAATGTTTTACATTAACAAACTCATTGAGACAAAACTACGATCAGCAGACACAGTTTCGAAAGACTCTGAACTCACTTTGCGTGAGTCAAGTTTTTGACTACCTCTCACCCCTTATGCAACGACGCAAGGATATACTGCTTTCGGCTAACTTGAATGCTTTGAAGGTGCCATATGTCTTTTTCTCAAAACCAAGCAAGCTAAAGAATATAATCAAGAAGTACTTCTTAAATCAAAGCGGGGACCAATAAATAAGAATTTTAGCAGATCACAATGATTAAATAGCAGGATGGAATGAAGATGATCACGCGTCTGGACTTCAGTCTAGACTTTCCTCAGCAGCTGGATGCAGGGTTATGCATTATGCTACATACCAATATCTGAACGGAGTGAGAATCCGTAAACGTAAGTACGATAAAAGATATTGCCTATGGCCCACGTTTTCAACCTCGAGGTTTGCCAGAGGCCATAATAGTTCATTTTGTTGAGTATCATGAGCCCTTTCTAACTGTAATTTTTTTTTTCTTTTATCAAACCTATTTGTAAATATTGGGAAGAAGAAAAAGCCTCATTCACACGAAGTTAGTTGCCTTTAACTATTTCATACCTTGCCACCATACATAGATCCTCGAGTTTAAAATTGTCAAAAACTGCTGTGGATATCCATCTAAAGGTGTTGTCACATAAAACAACTTATGTCATTTTTACTGTAGTTTGTCATTTAGAGAAAGTTCTAATGGAAGCAATTTTCGCTAAGGACAGGCTTTACCCAAATTAGAAGTATGGGAGCACTTGCTGACAGATTAGAATTTGTGCATTGCCCGAGGCAACTGACGACTGAGTTAAACACTTTAAAATGAGGTATCGACAATTTTTATTTCAAACTTACTTTTATACTACTAAACAGCAATCTAGAAAATAAAACATTTGTTTTAAATAATATCTTTTAAGTTTGAGCGCTTCCATGCTCCGACATTTCGGCCTGACAGATACTAGTTAGTTTCAAAACAATATGAACAGTTTTATTTGTATATTTAAACCAATCTAGCATTAAAAAAAATATTGGCGATTTTAATTTATATGGAATGTGCATGGGGCATTTTGAAAAGTTCTTCATAACAGTTAAAATATTCAGGAAAATTTCCTTATAATTCTTCAAAAAAAATTTCTTTTTTATTTCTTGTGGGATAAATATATGCCATAATTCATATAGTGTGCCCCTGAATGGAATTTTAAAGTGAAACTTTAAAAAAAAATAATAATAAAATAAATGAGGTTTTTGAAGCTCCCTTGTCCCCTTGAGGAGACAGAAATTGTGATAGCTAGGAATTCTCCATAAGGCGTTTTCTATTGTTTGTTAGTGTGTAGATCGAAAAATGTAATCCTTCAAATATTTGTTTAAAAATAATATTATTTAAGTATTGCGCAGTAGTGCAATTATATTTTTTATTTATTTCCATTATTTATTTCCAGTATCACTTCTCAATATTAATTTAACATAGAAAAGCCTATGGAACTCATAACTTTTTGACTTTTCTTCCCACCTTTTTGTCCCTGAAACGACATTTTTTTTTTATTCTTTGCAATTTTAATGATACTAGGGGATCGAACCCGAGCTCCTCGGGTTACAGAGTATAAGTGAAAACCATTTTTTTTTTTTTTTTTTTTTTTTTTTTTTTTTACATGTAATATATATTTTAGATTGCCCACTAACATCAAAAAGAATTTTTATCTGAAAAATATCAATTATGCAATCAAATAAAGTTTTAAATTTTATTAAAAGCGATACTTTCACATGTCAGCGCATGCCAGGAGTTATTAGCCCAAGATTTTACGACTTACGGCAGTTTTTCCGATCATTTCAGTGCTTTAAGCACGTGGTTCAATCACATGTCTGTTAAATTGTTTTCTTATTTACATTATTTTATTAATTTTTCTATAGAGGAAGTTTTAATTTTGTTATGCAACATTAGACGGAAATAAATGCTGAACTTTTTACATTTTTTAAGGGAGATTAATCTTTCGTAATCGAGCTACACGGGATAGATAAATTAAAAAATAATTCATGCTTGAAAATCTATATATTTTATGCTATCGTAGGTGGCACAGAAATCCCGATTATTTGTTAATTGTTTAATGGCAACACCTGAATGTAACGCATCTCATTGGTTATTGTGTAATATTTTTAAAAAGGGAATAACAATAAATAAATTAAAAAAAAGCTTAATTAATAACTATAGAACAAAACAATTTATATAATTAAAAAAAATAAAATAAAAGTAAATAAACAATTTATTAATAAATAAACAACAACATCGGGGCTACCATATCAAGCAAAATAACGACACTTTGGCGCCAGTTAAGTACCCCTGTGCGTATATGACATTGGCGTCAGAAAAAAGTCGCGCCAACGTAGTGCGTATATGACACCTGTGCCGTCTTTTATTCATCTAATTTAAAATACAACAAATAAATAAATAAATGAAGGTACTTTTCCAGTATAGGTACTTGGCGCAATAGAGAAAAGGTCGATGGCGAGAAAAGAATTTTGGCAACGTATTTTCTGGCAACCTATTTCATCAAAATATTTTTTTTTTGAATAATACTACATAAAAGTTGCTATAATCGAAAAAAGTTCGTACTTTCATATTAGCTGGGCACAATTATCGCCAATAGCATTTTTTAACTCGCCAGCAGCATTTTTTATTTTTCGAGGTGTAAATTAAAACAATGCTTTGATGTTGAAATTAAATGGTTTATGGTATTTATTCTTTTCTTTTCTTTTTCCTTTTCTAAAGATTTTTTTTAAGTGAAATTCGTGAATTTGAAATGTTTCAGTTTTAAATTAAAGTTATCCATTTTAAAATGAGTGAAAGGGTTATATTTTAACTTAATATTTCATATTTCTTTAGAAATATGAAAAAATAAGACGGGTACTATGTTTGGCGATTTATCACCTATGCCCGACTAACATAAAAATACCGAGTTCTTGATTTCTCTATCAGAATCTTCCGATTTGGCGAAGGATTGAGCAAGTAAATTAAATTATGAATAAAAGTAACACGATATAATGCATAGCATTCCATTTAAGGGAGACCAAACTGGTCGCCACGGGCAGCTAATTATTTTAAAAACCATAATAACTCAGTCAATTAAGATACAATTTTCAAACACATTGCATTTGAAAGTAGATTTTTTTTCTCTATTTGACGGTGTAAAAATTGAAAATGGCTTTGAATTGGAAACTTAAAAAATCGCTGACATAGCACGCATTGTAATTTCTTTTTTTTTTTTTTCAGTTTTTATGAGAAAACGGCAACAAAAGCTACAGTAATATATTATTTTCTTTACTCGGGGATTATTTTCCCTCTAAACCCTCCATGACTTTCAACAGAAATGGCGAACTTCCGTTGCCACAATTACAAAAAATGTATTAAAAACTACAAAAAAATTAATACCTCAAACTTAAATTGAGATACAGCTTTCAAACAAATTGCATTTAAAAGAGCATTTTTTTCCTTATACAACGGTGTAAAAATTTAAAATGTGCGATGTTTAGAAGTTTAAAAATTTGCAGTAAAGAAAATTGCAAAACCGAAATTTCATTTCAAATTTCAAAGTGTTGCCATTCGCAGAATGACGTATGCGTTACGCGCAGATATGTTTGTCCTTTATAATATAGATAGTAAATTCAAAGTACGAAAATGTTTGCCTGGCGTCAGGGTCAAAACGGATGATAAAATACCTTTGCATAGGGGTGAATTATAATGCAGAGAGTAACATAGCCTAAGCTTTATTTATACGAGTTGGAACCCGTCGAAATTCGACGGACTAAAATGTTAGAAAGGAACTGTCAGATCGAATTTATAATAAACCTGCAAGAATAATTATAATAAAAAATTCACCCTAGATTGGTTGTTTAAGTCTTAAAACAAATAATATTTTTAACCTAAAATTACCAAAATATTATTTCCACAAACTTCAACTGCTTAAATTATTGAAAAATTAAACTGTATTAGAATACGTAATCAAGATGAGTAATTATGATGAAGTTATCTATTGAGGATCTTATGTTTGTTTTTACGGGTTAAAAAATCAGTAAAAAGGATTTCGCTTTGTCACATCATAAAAATCCCATCCCCCCCTCCCATAAAATCTAAACTGTACGTTATTTTCATATTCTCATAATTTACATACGCACCACTCAAATTCACAATTTGAAAGTATTTTAATGCGCAATAGATTATTTATTAATGAATGTATTTCCAAACTTAAAGTCACGTTTTGTCCTATACAACTTTTCATGTGAACATTCGCACAAACTTTAAGTTCTAATCTCAGTACCCGTGAAAAAAAAATTCAGAAATTTGTCTTTAGTTGTCATAGTATTGGCCATTTAGTATTGGTCAAATATTTAGTTTTATCAAAAAAAAAAAAAAATGATTGTTTTGTTTTTAATATAACATCATTTTTACTCACTGAATCATTTTGCCTAGCGTCTCAAACTCAGTATCTACGTAATATAAAAATATTGAAATGTAACTGATTTATGAAGAAGAATGCGTGTTTTTTAATGTCTGACATCATTTTCTGTTCAAAAATCATAAAAAAGTTTCTTTTATTTGTAATGTGAAAATGGCATCAATAAGGATATTATCAATAAAAATAATAAACCATGACTATTTTCCCTTTACTTTCAATATAAATGGAGTATTTCAGTTGCCACGATTACAAAATTTGTATTAAAAACTACAAAAAAATTAATATCTCAAAAGTAAATTGAGATACAGCTTTCAAACAAATTGCATTTAAAAGCACATTTTTTTTTCCTGTACGAAGGTGTAAAAATTGAAAATGTGCGATGTTTAGAAGTTTAAAAATTTGCAGTAGCGAAATTGCGAAACCGAAATTTCATTTCAAATATCAAAGTGTTGCCATTCACAAAATGACGTATGCGTTACGCACAGATATGTTTGTCCTTTATAATATAGATTGTTAAAATATTTTTCTTAATAATTCCAAATTCCAATTTTTTCATTGAGAATCAATGGACATTTTTGCTATAAAATTTAACATTTTTTCCTATTGTTGCAAAAAATTAAAAACCGTAATAATAATTTATCTACAATAATTAATTTTCAGTTAAAATATCTCCACGTGAAAAATGAAATTTGAAATAATTTTTTTACGAATTAAAAAGAAGATGAATAGAGCGACATACAGGAAACAAAACTGGTATTTTCAAACATTGGTTAGTAATACAAGAAGCATTAATAAGCGTAAATACAGACAGCAGGTGAACATGACGTCAAAAAATTGCAACATATTTCACCGATACTGATTTTTAAGCATGAATATCAATTATATGCTGATGTGTCCATTCGATTAAAAAGGTATTAACTTTGTGATTTATTTATGTTTTCCTTTTATTTATTTGTTGACGAAGTTTTAATTTCTTTAAGGAATGCTAGCCGGAAACAAATACTGAACTTTTTATAGTGTTTTACGACTGTATAAAAATTGAAATCGTCGGACGTTAATAAATTTGCAAATAACCGAGATTTATTTTACAGGTTTCACCATCCATATGACGTCATTATTACACACGGGCATATATATATATTGTTCATATGCAATTTCTTTTTGTGGTATTAAGAGATACAAAATAATTATTTGCAAATTTTAAAAAGACAGAGACTTTTAACGTTAGGTAAACTTAACGAAGTAACGTTAAGTAAACTTAAGGTTATTACCGCATTTTTTATCTAATATTATTCCTCAAGGTCTTTTGTAATTTTTTTTTTCAGTGGCACAAAAATGACCGATGTTGATGCTAAATAAATACCTCAAGTTAAATTTAGGTAACAATTTCATCTTGCATTTACATCGTCCCCTGGAAGGAAATAAGGTAGCAAAATTTAAGTAAAACTGTTTTTTTTTATGTTTGACTGTGTATAACAGCTATACTATAGTTATAATATTAGCAGAAAAGATTTAAGGATATTTTTGCATTCATAGAGAACTAGAATGGAAAATGGGGTAACTAAAATTAAGTAAAATTGTTTTTTATGGTTTTATTAAGGAATTTTACGCTCAGACTGGAAGTTTTTGTCCAAACTTTGCACTACTGCACTGATGAAACATTTTGGATTAAATATTGGTAAATACACTACAAATTGTGATGCGATACACTGTAGATCGAATCTAATGATGATGATACAACTAGTTAATTTTTAAACAAGTTCGTCTGAATGCAGTAGTTATTAAAAAATTTGACATATTAAACAAAAATATAGTTTGCCGAATAAATTAAAAAAAAAAAAAAAAATTATTTCCTACATTATTTAAACCCGAAAAGGGACAGATATTAAGACATTTCATACAGTTAGTTCTACATTTAATATTAAATTTTTGCGACAAATTAGTTAAACCAAATGAACATTTAAATATAAAAATGAAATTCAAACAATATGATACTTAAACACTCTAAAAACTTAGATTCCGTTCAAACGAAATCGAAATAAATCTTAGATTTTTTTTTTTTTTTTTTTGGAAGGTTTGTATTTTAGATGTGCCTAATCATTTGTTTTCACCTACCGTAAACATAATACAAAATCAACAATATAAATATTTGCAACTTAAATTTAGAAAAGCGTCAAAGATTTATTTCGATTTCGTTTGAACGGAATCTAAGTTTTTAGGCTGTTTAAGTATCATATTGTTTGAATTTCATTTTTATTTTTAAATGTTCACTTGGTTTAACTAATATTTTACAAAAATGTAACATTAAATGTAGAACTAACTGAATGAAATATCTTAATATCTGTCCCTTCTCGGATTTAAATAATGTAGGAAATAAATATGTTTTTTTTTTAATTTGTTCGGCAAATTATGCTTTTGTTTAATAATATTAATTATCCGCATTTAAAGTATAATATACTAATGCAAAAAAACAATATATTATCAAAAATTCATGCACATTTATTTATTAAAACAAAATGTAATGATGTAATCAGGTCAATCATTTTTTTAAAATATGTATAATAGTTGAATAGGTATGACTTAAATTGTACAGAATTGCAGTTCACCAAAATTAACTCCACCATCGACACCATGCTGCCGATGGTGGACACGTTGAGCATACGTAACTCTATGTTCTTATTAAAATAAATTGTACGTCGCTTATATGTCTCAGTTTTATTAGTAAAAGCGCATAAGCGTTATAAAGCTACACTTCTGCGTGAAATCTGTGTCGTATTTAAGCTGGTGATCTATATATATAAAAGCCTTATGTCTTTTATACAAATCTTCAATTTTTGGCCGATATGTGTGAAACTTGATGTACATACGTTTTCGAACATGGAATAGATCCTCGTCAACTTAAAAAATGTTTCAGACCATTCTTTACCCCAATTAAAATAATAAAACTTTGTAAAAAATCACCATAAAATTAAAACAAAACACAGGACGCGTTTCGAGCTAAAAACATAACAGCTCGTCATCAGCTACAGCATACACGTGTCCGTAAACGAACAAGTTCAAAAATGAACTGAAGATAAAGAATGTTTTTATTACAAAATAAAAAGAAAAGAAACAAGAGAAAAGGGAAAAGAATTACAAAATTCTTTTCCCTTTTCTCTTGTTTCTTTTCTTTTTATTTTGTAATAAAAACATTCTTTATCTTCAGTTCATTTTTGAACTTGTTCGTTTACGGACACGTGTATGCTGTAGCTGATGACGAGCTGTTATGTTTTTAGCTCGAAACGCGTCCTGTGTTTTGTTTTAATTTTATGGTGATTTTTTACAAAGTTTTATTATTTTAATTGCTTCATATCGCCAGTTTTCGGTGCTGTTTCGCTGCATTCTTTACCCCTTTTTTCAACCACCTTCCATAATTTTACATTATAGAAATATGTCTCTTTTTAAATTTTCTAATTCAATCATTTCTTTCCTGTTGCCACACCCTTAAAAACGTACAAAAATGGAAAAAAAAAATGGTAATACATGTATTTCGTTTTTTAAAGCCAATAAATATTCAGATTCTTTGAAATCGATGAAAATCCCATGAATATATATTCAGAAGTTTTTGAGATATCGTGCACGTGATGTCCAAAAACGTCATTTGAAGAAAAATGATTTCAAATTTCGGAAATGCCGTTTCAGCTATTGAGTTAGTATAATTCTAATAACCATAATTTCTGTTCTAATGGGAATTTTAAAAACAATCGTATCAAAATGTTGAGAAAAGATAGAAATTTAACATCTAAAAAAAATAAAAATTCGAAAATTTTGAAGCTTTAAGAATCTTGAGACCCCTTAAAACATAGTGATCATTGTTGATTAGATTTTCAAATTGTCAAAATTTTTATATGGTTATGTGATTACCTTGTGCAACAAAAGTTCATGAAGTTAATGTTTGAATATAAAAATACTTAATTTTTAAGGAACTCGCTTAATATGAATATGACCAAAAAAAGTTGAACAGAATACACTTTTTTTGTAATATAATGACAGCAACATGTACATCTAATCTCTAACCTCTATACTATATTGCTTGTACGTTACATTAGACTTCTTTGTAAATAAATTCAAACAGAAACAATAAATGTAAATGAATTTATCAAAAACAATAACTGTGGAGATATAAATAAAATTATATAGTATAATACATCATATTACATTACTTTTAAATTTAGATTTAGATAAGTACATTCTCGAAAAAGTGGGAGAGAGAAAGAAAACACACTTTATCCTTTAAAATCGAAAAATTTCGCAGCGTGACAAAAAAAAAAAATAACCGTTCGATTAAGAAGTATATTTTCTTTAAGTTTTATTTTCTTGAGCTTAGGAGGCTGTCTCCATATATAAAGAGTAACAGATTTTGAAATTTTTAGTATTAAGGCCTGGTTCTGACATTAAATTTGGTTTCTTCGGTAAATCTGTCCTTCCTGTACCAAAATTTTGAAAATCCAAAATGACACAAAATTGATTTTGAAAAAATCTTAACTTTGCACATCTGTATTTCCAAAACAATAGCCAAGGTGTTGTATGGTGATATCCGTTTTAAGTGGATTAATGTTATACAGAATTTCGCACTTTCACTTCGGAAGCAATGCCATTGTTATACATTGATGCAGTGTTAAATAATTAGCAATTTAACAGATTTTTTTTCCAATAATTGGAATTTAAAAAGTATAAAATTAGTAATTTTATAATAATATGTATTCTAACATATATAGTTTATATTTTAGAAAACTAAATTATTCAAAACCTTCCAAATGCTATTTATATTTATTTTATTTATTTTTTTATCGTAATTAGGTCTAGTTCGCTTTGACATTAATAATATTAAAAAAAAAGTGTTGAATCTTTACAAAAAGTATTCCTCACGGCTTTTTTTCCTCACATTCTTCCGCCTGAGCTCATCGCTCTCTTGGCGGACCATATAAGTATGTCAACTCCTTCACAACTGTTATATCTCTGTCACTGTATTTTTACAAACCAGAAAAAAAAACTGAAAATATATGCTAGGTGGAAATGAATAATGAGAACGAGCATAGCTGGAAAGGAAGGCAGCTTTATTCATTCAACTTCTGAAACATCTTTTCGGGGACAAGTTTAAGCTTATCTCTTTATATTTAAATAGAGTAACGTCAAAAAAAAAATGCACTTATATATTTGAATGAACAATAAAAAATTATTTTTTAACATCTGTTTTATGAATTTAAACATTCTTAGAATATTTCTATTTTTTTACGATTTGTATATAATCATATACAGGGTGTCTAGAAATTAGTTGGGAAAAAAAGAATGATTTATTGAATGGAATTGACAGGGAAAAAATTAAAGTACATTTCGTTGTAAGATAGAAAAATAGTTCAAGTTTATCATTATCATAAATGTTCGATGTGACTTCCTTTCGTGACTCTGCAAATGCCCCATCGGTAAATCATTTCTTCCCACAGATTTGTCAGCATGCTTCCGTCGGTCAAATTAATTGCAGTACAGATTCTTGATTTTAATTCAGGAATGGATGCAGGAAGTGGCGGCTTGATCCACACTTGATCCTTTGCAAAACCCCATACACCGAAATCAAGCAGTGAAAGATCTTGTGATCTTCTGATGGTGGCCATTGAATAACAACTCCGCTCGCTAAGTGATAGCGTCAATTATGACACCTAACGCCATCTATGAATACACTTTGGCAATATTACTACTAGTCTGACCTTCAACTAGTTAATTTCATTTAATATTTCGGAAATTCTTAACTTACGAAATTGACCAACTAATTTGTAGACTCCTTGTATATTATTTCTGTTGTCAACATCCCTTTTTCTGTTATAAATTGTTCGGCATAGCGCAGTAAAAGATAAAATTATATGTAAATAAATTACACTTACCTTCTTTTCTGGATTGTCTACAGGTACCACTGGTGGATTATTCATTGCATATACCACTTTAGAAGTTATTTAATTATCCAGTTGATAACCTTAATTTGTATCAAAAATGTTATTTCCATTTCTATGTGGGGTAAAGATACGTATTAGTATCGTGCTAAGTTTCATTGTTCAATTGGACAGTGTTGAGTTTCAGGCGGCACAGGATCTTTAAACTTTCAAAAAATCAGTTTTTGGATTTTGTTTTATTCTGAATTTTTAAAAAATTCTCAACAAAATGAAAAAAAAAACATTCAAAAATCTGCATTATTTCTTGAATTATAATCATTTATAGACGATGAGAACAATTGAAATTCCGTTCATGCTAAAACTTTAAAAGGACTTTTCTCAGATTAGTAAAATTAGGAGTTTGCGCGCACTGTTACTTTCAAACTATATAAGAAACAGCTTTAAAAAATTCGCCAAATATGCGTTTCTTTGGTTTCTTTCTATGGTTCTTCCAGCTAAAACCAGAAAAAAAAATCACATATTTTGGTTATTTATGTTTTTGCGCATGAAAAACTTGAAAAAAGAAATTGAAAATTTTTAATTTTTGTATATTTTGTGCTATAATTAAATTTTACACAAAACTTTTTATATATTTTTTGGTTTTAATTTAGAAGTAGGTGTATTATGATTCTATTTTGTTCAAAAATTGTTTTCTATATGCATAATTTAGAGTTTTACCATCCGCGCAGCACTTAATGATTTTAATTCACGCATTAGTGAGATGAATTTTTAAATTAAAAATTTAAATATTAATTTTGTATATACAAAATCTGTTTTTTCTGGATTATATAGCAACGAATATATACTTTAGTCAGAAAGAAAAAAAAGACCTTAGATGCATATTATTTGCGTTTTGGTATTTTGAAAAAGGCGATGTTTTTTATTGTTTCGCCAAACTCAAAGGTCCTGCGCCCCCTTAAGTAAAAGATATATATGTAGTAAAATTTACACTTATGTGAGTATACATATATCTCCTATCTATTTGAGATTCCATGGCAGAATGAGAAAAAAATATTGCATCATGAAAAAGAAAATAATGTTTATGAATCCTTGTATGAGTGGAAATTACTTGATTACGCATTTCACTTCTCGAGTGAAATCCTAGATTTACGAGCAAAAGTTCCCAGTCTTTTGAGATGATTAATATTTGATGGTCACTTTTCTTTAATTACGGCGTTGGATGATTAATGTTAATCTGAGGAGATTATTTCCTATCATTTTATATGCATTTACAAAACGCACAACAATAAATGAGGTATCACTCGAAAGGTTTTTCAACCGGCTTTTGACATAGTGCACTCACATTTCGTTAAAACATGTTTTTTATTAAAAAAGTGTAGTTAATTAAAATTTAAATCAGCATTGTTTCGATAAATGAAATGAAAGGTTTTTCTCAAATCAGTGTTGCCATAAAAATAAAATACTGCATTATATCATGCTCAGCAATGATTATAAAAAATAATAGTACAAAAAAGTATAAAGATTGGGTGTCCCCGCACGGGTTTATTTTATATTTATGACTAAAAAGCAAAATTGAAATTGAAATGTTTAGAAGAAAAAGACACCATCTATCAATCCAATCAATGGTATTTTTCTTGTAGCCTAAATGGCAGACTTTGTTATAGCATATTAAATTGTGTTTTATATGTTTAATTTATTTTTCTTTGCTCCATGTTTTTCCCTAAACGGATGACGTCATCATCTAATGCAGTTAAAACACGATTGTTTACTTTTTACTCGCGCGTGACTTTTGCTATCTTCGATAATTTTTTATTGTAGTTATGCTGGAATAAATGAGATGACATTCTGGCTTGACTAATATTGTTTTCAGATAATTTTATCCTTAATTTTGCTTTAGAACTTTAAATTTGCATCTAAAAAATTTTAATATTACTAAGAAATACAGGGTCGTTACTAAATACTGTTACAAATATTCCGTCATTTTATTTTACAAATAGAAAATGATAACTACACTAATATGATGAACATCAAAGATGAAAGAGTACCGGGAAATAATTTTACTCGAATTGACCGCCATTTCTATCGATTACCAAAGATAATATCTTATGTCATTGTCCGACTGCGGCACGAATCATTTTAAGAGGTAATCGGTACCATTCACGCAATATGGAAGCATTTAGAGAGTCCAAACTTCTGTGTTTGTTACTATTTACTTTAGTCTCTAAAATCCCCCAGATGCAATAATCTAAAGGATTTAGATCCGGTGAAGAAGGTGGCCAATCTTCTTGCATGATAAAGTTCGGACAATTGGCAGAGAGCCAAGCCTGTGTTGATTTAGCTTGTTCCGAAGGTGCAGAATCTTGCTGAAATATCCGGTTATTTTTGGGGATACAACCTGTCAACATGTGGCGATAAATGTGTAGCCAATGTGTCCTGTTTGTAATATTCGCAGTGATTTTTATCCCTTTATCGATGAACTTCAAAGGCAATTTTCCATTGTTTGACACTGCAGCCCAACCATAACAGTATTCTTGTTCTGGAAGCGTTTAACAGTTCAAAAGGTTTTTGGTATATCCTGGAAAGTTGCTGAATATACGACATCATTTTTAGCATTATAACACTGTTCAGTGCAAAATGGCTTCCCATCAGAAAATATTATTCTGTCAACACTTTTCCTACCATACCGCTTCATCAATTTCTTCATTCTTTGTAATCTTTTTATTCTTCGTGCAGCAGTCAAACCTTGAATTTTTCTTTTGCGACAAGGGCAATAACCCAGATCTTCATTTATTATAACTTGCATAGTTTTGCGACTCACGTTGTCTTCTGCAGCCATTTCACTTGCAGAACGTTGTGGATTTCTTCACACCTTTTCACGAATTCTTTTGATGCGCTCTATTGTGAGAACTGAGCTTGGACGACCAGACCTAGATCGATCTTTGCATAGCTATTGGTATCCAATAATCGATTTATAGTTCTGTATATAAGTGTTCCATTAAAACCAAGGCATTTTAATTGCTTAAAGATTTTACCTGCGGAAAATGTGCGATCAGAGAGCTGATAAATCATCATTCTTTTGGCTTCCCTCTTTAAAATAATTTTAAATATTTGCTTTGTAACAAAATTCGTCTGCACTAATAGAAGATTGCCAAGCTCTAAAATAGAGAAATAAATTGTTTTACCAAACGATTAAAATTAATTCGTATTTTTTGGAGTGTTACAGTATTTAGTAGCCACGCTGTATTACACTGCAGGGAGAAATCCTCGCATAAGTCCACTGGTCAGATCTTATAAAAATTTATTGTCATTGATGATGATGATGACGATGATGGTGATGATGATAAGGTTTTGAAATTAGGTGAGGCAAAAAATAATGATTTGATACTATCTATCAACTAATTAGATGTTTATCATATTTATTTATAAAGTATAAAGTAAACACTCAAACATTTCAGAACCGCAACCGCAATAGTAATGGTTTTGAGCGCTGATCGTTTCACCAAATTTTAAAACCTTATTGTTATTATCATCATCATTATCACACAAAATAAATTATTTATAAATTCTTATTGCATAAAAATTGTAAAAAAATAGCCTTGCAAATATTAAATTTATGAAATAGTAGTTAGAGAAAAAATATTTTTATTTTATCACATATATAAATAAGCATACATTTTAAGCTATTAAATATAAATTGTACATGTTAGTTATCCCGTCGACCAATTTCTCTAAATTATATAAATCGCCAAATGATACAAATTGACATATTTTTTATCTTAAATAACGAAAGAACAAGTAAATTAGTATAACATTAACGTCGACCAATTTCTCTAAATTATATAAATCGCCAAATGATACAAATTGACGTATTTTTTATCTTAAATAACGAAAGAACAAGTAAATTAGTATAACATTAATAAAAATACAAATAAAACGTCGAAATAAAAATCACTTGATGGCGTAAGCACGTGTAAGTCAAGTGAATGTGACATTTACGATCAACCATTATTGGCATTTAATCTTACAATTTGGTGGCAGTAATTGATCGTCGGGATAACTGACAAGTACCATATAAATTGTACATGATATAAATCTAATATAAAATGTAAATAAATCTTCAATGTTGCTGTAATTGCTGAAATTGGATTTTCAAATGTGTTATGCGTTTACCAAATTGTTTATTTAGGCATAATCTTTCACCTTATAAAATGATTAAATTTTGTTACAATATTCGTAATATGTTGTGTATAAAGTGTTCCATAATGCTTGACGCATGATTTTTCTTCTTGTTTAAATAGCGCTGTCGGATTTAAAAATGGATCCACATTTTTTTTTTAACCATTTGGAAAAATGGTTATTGTTCTCGTCAGGGTAGGAAATTAAAAGCATATCTGAAGGTTTCTATTGGTTTAATCCGCATTTTATTCGTGTTCTGATTGGTCTATACAGTAATATGTATTTCCCTTTACTTTCAACCAGAGATGGATACTTCTGTTGCCACTATGACAAAAAAGTAATAAAAACTAGAAAAAAAATTAATAACTCAGAAACAAATTGAGATACAGCTTTCAAACAAATTGCATTTAAAAGTACATTTTTTCTCTCTATACGACGGTGTGAAAAGTAATAGTGTGGGATGTTTAGAAGTTTAAGAAATAAATTTCATTTAAAATTGGCCGTCAGATTTCTTGGAAGTCTGACGATGGAAAAGCCTTTTCCCGAACAGCCAATGAAATGCTTGGATAATACATAAGTTTCAGGTGGATAATAAGTACGAGTTGCAGGCGATTTCTGTCGTTTGGAATTTTTACGTGTAATAACACTATTAATGTTTAATTCATGGCGTACGTAATGTATGATCAATTCCGTGCGATTTTTTATGTCTTAAATTTTAGTCTTTGAAAAAATCATTTTCTAAATGGTCGTTGTAATTTGTTAAATTGCATTTTTTTTTTTTTTTTTTTTTTTTTTTTTTTTTTTAATAAAGTTTTTTTTAGCAATAAAAGGAGAAAAAATAATGGAAGAATTTTTTGCTAATTTGAACGAATGAACCATTTTGATTTTTTAAATACTAATTAGCTCGCCTAATTATAAGAAAACTTTTGCAGATAAAAAATATGCAAAATGGTAGTATTGTAGAGGTAGTATTGTTCAATAAACACGTTGAAGTAAGCAGTTTTGAAATCTAAGAATTATTTTAAGAACTTATTTAATGTTGAAGGCGGTCAAAATAGTTCCGATGAAAAAATTTTATAGGAACAAAAACTATGGGTAGGGATTTAACCAGCTTTTGCAGGGAAAAGCAAGCTAGTGGTGTGCGGTGTGCATTTTTTTTTTTTTTTTTTTTTTTTTTTTTTTTTTAATGGAGATTTGTTTCATATTTAGAAAAAGACGTTTTGTTATATTGTTGCCGATTTGTAAAACAGCGCAAAGATTTACATTTCCTTTCAATTAGAAAATGTATTTACACCTGACTATTAAAAACAGAAATAAAACTTAAATAATGATTAAATGATCACATTTTAAAAGCAGGAAATGGGGAAAATTAAGTCATAAGAAATGTATTTTCACGTGAATATAAAAAAAGAATGAAAACCTTAAAATAATTAAATTATACGCACGTGAAACACGTTTAATGTTTAAAATTACGTCATATGAAATAGGCCCAAATAATAAATATTTTCATATGTAAAAAGCCTGAAAAAAATTAAATTATTATGTGTAAAAAACATTTAATGATGAAAATTAGGCCATATTAAAAAGCTCAACTAGTATTATTCCCAAATACTTTTAAATTGAATAATATACTTATGCCTTAATATTGAAAAAAACAACTAACAGTTTTGATTTTTTTCTTAAATTTCACTAAATTTAATTTTTTTTTCACATATTATATATTGCATAGAAATATTTCAAATATTGTATATTGGTACAGAACACTTCGATAAAAAATTTCTTCTTGGAATAACATAAATAATGTAAAAGTAAATTTTAAATTCTATCGTCTTCTAAAATTATAGACAACATTTTAAATTAGCTAATCATGTATTACACGATGCGAAAAAGGCAGCTCATCGTATGTAATAAAACTAGCAAAGTTACTTTCCCATAATGAATTTGCATTCGACAGGTTGTAAACACGCAAACACCACATTTACTATCGCGTTATTCTTACTTAGTAATCCTTAATCTATTATCCTGAAGAAAATTTTATGTTACTTTGAAAAACCCATTGTTTTAAATCAAAATTATAGTTGTTCTCGGTGTCATCTTTTTTTCAACCATCGTAATCTAAAACAATTTCCATTCTTTTATTATATTTTTTCACTTCTTAACTTCCTACAAATATGATTTCATTCACAAAATACTATTTTTAAAGTTAACTCGACCCGGAAATTTATATTATTTCATATTTTTTTATTTATATTATCTCATCCAATCATTTATGGAATTACGTAACGGATTACGTAAAGCATTTACAACATAATGGCACATTTACAGAAAACAGGACTTTGTAAACCTACTAATTTAAAAGATCAATATTTTTTAATTAATATGTTACTTAATACATAGAACTTTTTCGTGAAAAATTAGAATAGAAATGCATTTAACATGTAATGTATACATATATATAAATGCGCACACATAAAATTGCTTCAATTGTGATTAAAAGTTTTTTTTCACCCGACTGAAAAGAAGGGTTATGTGTTTCACACGTATCTGGGCATGTGGATTTTTTTATACCCTCGAAACATCCCAACGGTTGGATGGATTTTAACGAATGAGGTCTCTATCGATTCGTCTTAACAGCCCGATGGTTATAGGCTAGGTCTTGTTTTTATAAATTCAAAATGGCGGTAGAGACGAAAAAAAATTTATGCACCCTATTGAGTGGCATATCATTGGATAGGTCTTTCAAAATGAAGACGGTGTTTCATCGACTAGTTTACAGTCAGAAGCTCCGTTAAAATATTATACAACCTGGAAGTTGTGTATGTAGGATCTCTAGCTTTACTGCAACTCTAACCATCATAGACATCTATAGACCTCATCAAAACAGTGTTTATAGATAGGAACTAACAATTAAACACAACTTAAAAGTCATCAATACAAGTAAATAAAAAAATAGGTAAGTAATATAAACAAGTAATATAATAAAAAAAATTAAGTCAATTCCTACTTAGGTCAATAAGGGAAATTTTTTTCTCATTCTTCTTTCCTCTTGAGTGGCGCTTATAACACCTTGATCAAGAAGAGGGCTCTCTCGATTATTGAAAATTAATTAATTAAATTTAATTAATGAATTATTTAAAAAAAACTGGATTAACATCAAGTGTCATCCACTACAAGTTTAAAAAAAAATATTTGAGCTTGATTGGATGAATAATAAGTATTTTATTAACGATTGAAAATTTGAACAAGATATATATAGCGAGAGTGTGAGCTAATAGTAGGAATTGAAAAAAGTAGTTTGACATTGATGAGAAATAATTAATTAGTTCGCTTTTTACGCAGTCGGGGATTTTGATTTTTTTAATTTAATTATTTATTTATTAGAGAAATGCCTGAGCACTTATTTTTATCAAGAATTTTATTTAAAAAAAAAAACCAGTTTTTACAAGTTTCTATGTATCTTACATGCTATTATATTTGTATGTTATCGGTATAACCTATTCTTCTCGGGTCGCATTTGTTCAAACTTAACCACTTGAGTTATTCACTGTACCCACCAGTAAGTGTTCTGCGACTATTAATAATTATTAACAGACTGACCCAAATTTCACAATTGTTCTATACCTTTCAAAACAATGATATGTAATTTTTCATCTAACTGAAGTTCCTAACAATTTCAAACTTTGCTTTTGCACTATGTCATAGTTAATGTCTAAATTAGCAGAATCTCTGACTGGCAGCTTTTTAACACTTTGCAACATAGTTAAAATGTGATTATGAAATCAGTTTGTCTGGCAGTCCACTAGGCCGTGCTCTAACTCTCGTAAATATACTCGGATTCCCATGCAAATTTTATGTGTTATTGAGGTTTACTATAAAATGTTCAGCATTGAAAATGAAGTGTGTACCATTTATAGTTCGTTTACATATAAAAGTATTCCGTTACATTACGGTCTATGGAGGGGGGGGGGGTTAATAGTGCATTTTAATGATGTTACAATGCTTCAAATATAATGGAATTTATACGTATTAATGACGTTGACTAAAATATGCTTTCCCGGGTATATAAAGTATGTAGCATTTAAATCTCGTTTACAGGGACGCACAAAAGAATTCCAATACGAAGAGAACGAATATTTTTCCCAACTGGACTAAATCATATTCAAGGCTGGAGTAGCACAGTTGAAGTTTATTCCAACAGAGCGAAAAATTTCCAGACCAGGGATATTTGGCGTGCCGTGCCAATGCTTTACCTGTTAAGTTATCCGGACGATGCCTGGCTGACATAATGCACTGTTATTTGTTGGACATGGCTGCGACCTGGTCTGGACATTTTTCGCTCTGTTGGAATAAACTTCAACTCTGCTACTCCAGCCTTGAATATGAATGCCATTACATTATGATCTATGGGAGGGAAATCGTTTGCGGTGCATTTTAATGATGCTATGATACTTCACACCTAATAAACTTAAAAATAACCAATGAAGTGCACTACAACATGTTTTCTGTAGATTATGGACAGCGTATCATTTATCGAGATCTTTTATAGAGACGCACAAAAATATTCAAGACTGACTATGAGCAATAATTGTTGGATGCGCGTTTTCCGCTGTGGTATGCATTTTTAAACGTATAAAATTTTTAGTGTATTAAATGGTGTGTATAAAAATTCTATGGGTTACATACAGGGATGCAAGAAAAAATTCCGGATATGGACAGCAAATGATGAAAATGGATTTTTACTGACAAGGAAGGTATCCATACGGGCATACTCCGAAAAATCTAAAAAAATATATAGAACATTCTTCTCATGAGGATAGATATATTTATAAAAAAAATTTCGGTGGAAACTCGATAGCGTGTCCCTAAAAAAGTAATGAAATTTTTTTCATTTGGCGATTTATTATCAGTTGGCGATGGAATAAAATTTCAAAAAAGACTTTTTAATGTCAAATACTCTTTAAGGTAAAAATGTTTCATGTTGAACTTGTTTAAATAAATTTAATTTAAATAATTTTAGTTTTGTCAGTTTTATTTTGTTTTAACTCTAATTTTGTCATATATATATTTATAATGAAAGTTAACTATGAATTTTATGAATTAAAACAAACAAAATTTAAATTAATTAAAATTGTTTCAATCTCAAAACTAAGTTCAATTAAGCGCTGTCGATTCAATTTTGTTGCTATGGAAACAAAAACTTCTGCGATATTGAAATAACTAACTGCAGCATTCATCATCTAACCTTTATTTTGGAATACGCCTAAATATATGAAAATATCTTTTTCAATACGAAAATATTTTTTTACATGAAATTATTTTTACAGTGATAAACTTAAATAACTGCAGCAACAAGCAACATAAATATGTAATACAAAAAAAATATATTTATTAAACTCTCTCATTGTTTAAGTTTAAATTCACTAAATATTATTTGCACTCATTCTCAAAATCAATTAACAAGCAATTTTCAGATACATTAAAATCGTTTGCTTTTGGCGAGTAAAAGGGCTGTTCGTCAAATCACGTGACGCTTTCGTCTTTTTGCGCCAAATACTTGAAAGTATTTTATTTTTTACAGTCTTTCTATTGTAATTACGTTGCTAAGTTTGACTGGTCCTTTAATACATACATAAGTAGTTTAATTGGCATTTTTGTTTTGAAAATATTCTGAGTATGCCCGGTAAGAAGACCTTCCTTGTGGGTTATGTGTTTTTTAAATTGTCTACTAACAAGGAAGGTCTCCATACGGGCATACTCCGAAAAATCTGAAAAAAATATAGAATGTTCTTCTGATCAGGATAGATATGTTTATAAAAATTATTTCGGCGGAAACTTGATAGAGTGTCCGTAAAAAAAAATAATGAAATTTTCGTTATTTGGCGATTTATCACCAGTTGGCGATGGAATAATAATAATAAAAAAAATACTTTTTTTATGTTAAATACTCTTTAAGGTAAAAATGTTTAATATTGAACTTGTTTAAATAAATTTAATTTAAATAACATTAGTTTTGTCAGTTTTAGTTTGTTTTAACTATAGTTTTGTCATATATATTTTTATAATGAAAGTTAACTATGAAATTTTATGAATTAAAATAAAATTTTAATTAATTAAAATTGTTTCAATTTCAAAATTAAGTCCAATTGAGCACTGCCGATTTAATTTTGTTGCTATGGAAACAAAAACTTCTCCGATATTGAAATGTATAACTACAGCATTCTTCATCTGACCTTTATTTTGTAATACGCTTAAATATATGAAAATAACTTTTATATATGAAATTATTCTTACAGTGATAAAATTAAATAACTGCAACAACAAGCAACATAAATATATAATAAAAAAAATGTATGTATTAAATTATCTCATTGTTTAAGTTTAAATTCCTTAACTACTATTTACACGCATTCGAAATATCAATTAACAAGCAATTTTCAGATGCATTAAAATCGTTTGCTTTTGGCGAAGAAAAGTGCTGCTCGCCAAATCGCGTGACGCTTTCGTCTTTTCCCGCCAAATACTCAATTTGACCAAATACAATACCAAATACAAATTTGTCTGATGCTTTATTACATACATAAGTAGTTTAATTAGTATTTTTTTTTTCAAAATATTCTGAGTATGCCCAGTAAGGAGACCTTCCTTGTAAGATATCTCATTTCTTTGTATGAAAAGGGAAATTTCTGAATAATATTCTATTAGCGTTGGAAAGTATTTCATATTTTATAGTATAGTTCAGTACATTAAAATATTTGTAGATCTATGATGATGACCAGGTTCGTTTTGTATGCTTTCGCTGGAGTTCATAAATGGCTATAGGGTGTGATAATTTTAAAAATAAATGCTTTTAAATTGCTTTTAACGAAATCTGTTTATTTGTAGTAGAAATATAAAATTAAAGCATTTCATACAGAAATGGATAGGGATGGTGTCTGACAGCATTTCTAAGAAACGTTTTTCCCATGACTGAGTTCGTGAAGCAAGAGCAAGCAATTGAATGAATCCTTCTGTAATTCACACATTGGCATCACACAATTGTCGAAAAGAGCACATGCTCTGTAAAAATAATCTGTAAAGTTTCTAAAGTTTTTCTTGGAAACTGAGATTCCTAGAACTTTTTATGTAACGGCAACAACAAAAATTCGTGTAACACACACACTTTTGCTTCGAAAAACAAAAAATCCGTAAGGTTACTAAGAATTTTTTAGGAAACTGGGATGCCTAGAACTTTTCCTGTAACTGCTACTAGGTTTACAGATAAAATTTTAGTAAGATTACTGTAATTTTAGAAGATACATTTGTAAAGTTATAGATTTCTGTAGCTTTACAAAAACTAGTTTTGTAGATTTGCAGCTTTTTTTGTACAATTACAGATGAAAGTTTAGTAAGCAGGTAACTTTATATCTGTAGAACTACATATTTTTTTTTTTACAGTGTGAAAAATGAGTAATATCATATGAGCAAAAATTATCTGTTACGCTTTAGATAATTAGGAGACTTTTGAATTTTGTTGCAGGGCAATCAGAATAGCACTCCTAAAAAGTAGGCCAGAAAGAATTCGAACGCCAATTTGTATGTTAGGAGCAAAGTTTTGGGAACCTAGTGTGAAAGACAAAACAGGCTGCATGTACTGGAAATGTTTATAAATTGATGAGGAAGTTAAACTCAAAAATTAAGCAGAGCAAAAGAGATATTTCTACTGAATGTTGTATGGAATGAGAAGCGACCGAAAAGCAAAGTCAATCTTTTTATTATTTTCTTTATATATATTGAAGATGAATAATCATCTAAATAAAAACTATCTATGTGAGAGTCGTTTTAGTGATAAAGGCATAGGTTAAATATCTTTTCTTTTGAAGGAAAAAGATAATGGGAACTGACATAAAAGTCAGGATAAAACGAATGAGTAATTAAAGATTAGTTTTAACTGGAATTTAGAAAAACGTATAATTAAGAAAAACATATGCGATTCCACATCACATTAATCTATGCCTGATGCATGATTTTTCGATATGAATCACTCGTTTTGAATAAGAAAAAATGCACATACATTTGAATATTTATAGGATACATCATCAATAAATGTGCAAAAAGAGCTTTCATTGCTGAAGGATATTGGAAATTGCTAAATGTAGAATCATCTTCAGGAAGGGCACACTTCAAAATAAATTGTCCTTGGAGAAGGTTTGGGTTTTTCAAGATATGGTTTCAAAGAGGATTCTTTATTAATTCATCCAACTACATATTTAATTGAATTCTATTAACATTTTGAAGGGAAAATATAATCATAGAACAATATGAAAAATAGAAAATAAATTAACAAATATAAACATGAAAAAAATATTTTATTTATTAAATTAACAAAGTTTAAATTATATCCTACACTTATCCTTTTAATGTTGATATTTTTATTAGTCTCGGAAGAGTCTGAAAATTTAGCATTAACTCCTCATATTTAAATTACTCTTGTGCTGGACACAATGCCAGATCTACATGAAAAATAGAAAATAAATTAACAAAGTGTAAATTATATCCAGCACCTGTCCTCTTAATATTGATATTTTTACAAGTCTTCTAAGAATCTAAAAATTTAGCATAAATTCCTCATATTTAAATTACTCTTGTGCTGGACACAACGCCAGATCTACATGGAAAATAGAAAATAAATTAGCAAAGTGTAAGTTATATCCATCACCCTTTATGTACTGAATTATGAATTCATGAAAATTTTATTTTCTAAAGCATTTTTCGTGAATATTTAAAACTACATTAGAAGATTTACATAATCATTTAATAAATTTTAGAAGGATTGAAGGATTTAGAACGATTAATTAAATTTGAATTTATAGGGATTTTGTGCAATATTTATAACCCCACTCAAATCTTTTATTTTAAATATTTTTTTAGTATTTTTTAGAATTAGGAAATGTACAAATATAATGTTCTTACAATAGAAATATAGAAATATTTCCGAATTGAAAAATCCGCCCCCCCCCCCCTCCCAACGCCAAGAAAGCGGAAAAGATGCAAAGGCAAAAGAAATCATCCTTTAAAAAAAAATTGGTTTTGTATAACCAATAATGCTTTTGGAAGAAGATAAAGTAATGCATCTATAACTCATTCTAAACTGTATTACCTGCTAATCGATGTATTAAATGAATTTTATAACAAGTTATTTTAATGGTACTTATAAGTACCGTCAGTAGATAAAGGGTTAATATTGATATTGTTACAGATCTTCTATGAATCTGAAAATTTAGCATAAATTCCTCATATTTCCTCTCTTGCCTTGTCCTGGACACAGCGCCAGATCTATTCACCATTTGAAAATATTCTAAAATTCGTGGTAGCATTTTAAAAAAGCTGCATTGTAGATATTAATAGATTAAGCAAGCATTTAGCCTGATTATTTTTATCTATTATTATCATCTCAACAAAAATAATGATGCGCCCTTTTTCAGTAAATTCTGGACGCAATCACAAAATATATCTTCAGGGCCGTAACCAAATGTGGGCAAACTGGGCTGAGCCCCCTCTAGTATTTTCTTAAGCCCCGTCTAGCTCTCACAATATTTTAATACAATATATCTATTACGTTAAAGATTTTTTTTAAACTATTGCAAACACTTTAAATTTGTTAAAATATATTATTGCAAACACTTTAAGTTTATTAAAATATATAATCTACTAAAAAACAACTTTTCAAAAGTAAAAAAAAAAGCCAAACAAAAAAAAAAAAAAAAAAAAAAAAAAAAGAAAAGAAAAGAAAAAAGGGGAAAGTTGTGGCTAAAAAATAGTGTGATATCAAATTTCCAAGCTAATATTATGGTACTTATTTAACATTTTTTATTAAAAATTTACCATATGTAAGTCGAGTACCTAAGTATGCGTTGATAGAAAGCCTTTTCTCCTTTACTAAATACATCATAAGTGTTTCTGAAAATTATTTTTTTTTAATTATGCATGATGGGCTTGGCGGCCATCTTTCCATATTTTACACAATTTTCTAAGCACACAAGTACATTGTTAAGATCGGAAATTCGAAATTGTTGCTAAAGCAAACATTTTATGCTTTTAATTTATGGAAATGAGTGCCTAGAAATTTGTGTCTTAAAATAAAGTTGAAGTAACTTCAGGTTTTATCTTATGATTCTCTTTTTTCGGAGGGGGTTAATTAATTAGTTAAAGCAGTAAAAATCAATTTGTTTTTTTTCTTCAAAATAAAAGACTTTCTTAATTTATCTGTCTGTAGCCAAAACTAGAAGTTCAAAATTCTTAATAATGCAAACATATTACGAGCTTGTCTGCTTAGAAATTTGTGTAAAATATGGAAAGATGGCCGCCAAGCCCATCATGCATAATTAAAAAAAATTAATTTTCAGAAACACTTATGATGTATTTAGTAAAGGAGAAAAGGCTTTCTATCAACGCATACTTAGGTACTCGACTTACATATGGTAAATTTTTAATAAAAAATGTTAAATAAGTACCATAATATTAGCTTGGAAATTTGATATCACACTATTTTTTAGCCACAACTTTCCCCTTTTTTCTTTTCTTTTCTTTTTTTTTTTTTTTTTTTTTTTTTTTTTTTTTTTTGTTTGGCTTTTTTTTTTACTTTTGAAAAGTTGTTTTTTAGTAGATATCAGTTCTTTTTTTTAAACAGATTATATATAATTGAAATAATTCTACTCGCTAAAATTAGTCCTGGTATAGCCTTTATAAGTAGGGAACAAACACAATAGTATACACTTTGTTTACCTATCATTCATTTTTTAGAGTAATTAATAATTTAAAAGTAAGGAAAGTCAATTTCTTCTTTCAAAGTATCAGTCTTTCTCAATTTATATCGCCTTAAAATTTTCTATGAAGGATGAAAATTTAGTAAAAATCAAATAGAGTCAAAATAAAATATATATTTACAGTTAGTCTGTCAGTTAATTGTTTGTTCTAACTTTTTTTTGCTGACGGTTTTGCAAAATAAATTTATCTTTACAAATAGCTACGGAAAATCCGAGAATGAAGCCCCGCAGGCATCCAAAGAATCGAAGATCTGCCTAAAGAAGTAAATCTAGCAATTCTAGACATGATGATGAAACATTTTTGATAAAAAAAAATCTAAAAATTTAAAGATATAAACTGTACATATAACTTCATCTTCATTTAGATCGTGTTATAAAGAATAAATATGTAATTTTACTCAAGTCTGTTTATCCATACCTATTTGCATAAATGTGAGAATATAATTTCGTACAAAAATTCCCGTAAATTGATTATATTTAATAGTCTATTATTAAAGCCGCATAAACATTAGAATAAATTTTTTTTGCAGTTAAAAATTGCTTGAAATCTATAGTCTTATCATTCGTCAAATTTGTTATATGTTTTTTTTAATACCCAGACACCTTTTCTAAACTCTGACCAAAGATCACAGAAATACTGAAATTATCCAAATACTTATACCTTTCTATCGTATTTCTTTTTTTGAGTGGGGGGAGGGGTGAGGAAGGGCGCTTAAGAACTTCGTTTTGTTCTTAGAATTCTGAATTAATCATTGAAAAGATCTGCCTACGTAAGTCTTGTTGCAGAATTTTCATTAGGTAAGAGTTGCATCAACTTATACATCATGTGAATATCTTAAATTACTTTTGTAAAATACTATATGGGAGCCATTGATATTTTCAGAGCATTTGCCTACATTTTAAACTTAAATTATTTACAACTATTCATTAATTTTCTATACGAATTAAAGAAGTCGTTGTTTCCATGGCAACTGTACCTTTCACTATTGCTTGTTTGTTTGTTTGTTTTATTGAACACATATATATCAGATCACGTGAGGATCACGGCGGTATTTGAACCCGCCCCCACCTACGTTCTCAAGCGATTAGCGGCGTGGTGTCTTATCCTCAGCCACAGTGGGCCACTATTGCTTTATCTAATACCCAGATACTCAAATTTAACCAGCTGCGCTTAGAATCATGCTCATAACAGAGTACATTTATATGTAAGAGTGGTGACACATATGCACAAGTCGTGTACTCATATTCAAGTTTTTGTCCAAAGTACAGTAACTCAGTTTTCATTAATAGACGTGGAAGATTTCGATTAAACTAACCAAAAAAGTTTAAAAACATTTGCTTTCTGATTTGATTTTATTCAAAATCGTCTTAACCAACCAGAGTTAATGTCCGGGATCCAGAGTGTTTACTGCAAACATAAAAAAAGTTTTCAAAAATGCAGGCTTTTGATTGATCAATCTCATCGCGCTAATAGCGTGAAATCTATCTTGATCCCGGTCTATTCAACGTCCTTTAAATATTCGAGAAAGCCTTGACAAGTCAGGAAAATATCACACAAAGCAGGCAAAACAAAGAAGAAAAATCATTCATTGGCTCGTTCATATCCACGAGCGAATGAATGATTTTGTTCCTTTGCTTTGCCTGCTTTGTGTGATGTTTTTGTGACGCGTGTCAAGACTTTCTCAAATATTTAAGGGGCGTTTGTTTATTTCACCACCATGAAGCTATGAAAGGAGAGGAGCAGGCATGTCAATCTTCCCGTGTGAAAAACTACATAAAGAAAACGAGTTCTTTCCCCCTCTTCTGCCCTTTTCTCTCTTGATTTTGACCGATAGCAGCCCATTTAGCAGTCTCCATAGCAAGATGCAGCTATATATGGCGGACGCAAGGGGGAGGGTGTTAGCGTGACCAATGACATAATAGGCCAGTTTATGACGTTTAAAAGTCACACGGAGTTGGATCATCTTTACACGATGATTAGTACAAAGCGGTGCGCCGATTTTTTTGTGTCCATTGCCGTGTACAGATAATCAACTCCACACTTAGGAACAGCTTCAAATGACGTCATCTACTTCGAGGCAAACGAAAAAGGACAGGCTACCGCGGCGCTACAGCGTCTAGAATATATAGTGTGGAAATCCAATCAGTCGATCACAGCGATATCTGCAGGATATTTCCCAAAACTCCAAGACAATTTGGTCTAGACGCTGTAACATTTTTTTTAAACGTTTTATTAACTTACATTTGACCTGTGTGCTTGGCGTCAAACCCGCTGTAATAATACGATGTTTACTTTGAAATTTGAAAATATGTAGCAGATGTCGCTGCGATAATCTCCCTGGATTTCAGCGTCAGTGCACATTTAAGGGATACACTTTTTAGCGGTTCTTGGATAGCAAATTTCCACATTATGTATTCTAGACGCTGTAGCGGTGCATTACACATGTCTCTTTCTTCTTTAAAAAATATCCTGCAGATGTCGATGCAAATGACTGTTTGGAATTCGACATCGTTGTACATTTAAGGGATTCAATACTTTCGCGCTTTTTTAAGTATTGCCGGGATAGTCGATTTCTACAACATATAATCTAGACGCTATAACGGAGCTATAGTTTCTAGAAGATATAGTTTAAAAATCGGCTTATTAAAAAAGTGCTAAAAATTGTATCCCATAAATGTTGAACGGGGCTGAACGACGAATGTCGATTACAGCGACATATGGTAATTCCAACATAACTATTTCAAAAGAAAATGTTTCGCTCAGAGAAGATCTAGAAAATGTTGCTCCCATCGACATTTGTCATTCAGTATTTTTCAATATTTATGGGATTCAATTTTTAGCACTTTTTAAAGAATTACTGGAATAGCCGGTTTTCACACTGTGACCGTGATCTAGGTAGATTTTTCTGTGTTATCGTGACGAGATTGACCAATCAGAAGCCAGAATTTTTGCTAACTTTTCACTGTTTGCAAAATTGTACCTGGATACCGGCCTATATTTCTAGACGCTATAACTGAGCTCAGGAATAGTACAGAAAGCAAACTCTGTATTTTGATACATTAAGGCCGGGATCTAATTAGGAACAAGTGTGTCTCTATAACGAAGTAGCGACATACGGCCAATAAGTGTTTATTGGTAAAAGTGATAAAAAAAAAATCGTTAAAGTTCTTTACGAGCATGCCATTATCGCCAGGTTAATGCATGCTGAATTATTTCCCTAGTCTAATAGAAATCGTCCATGCGCGTATCTTCTAATGGAGGATATTCCAAATATGGGTTCGAGGCTGAAAAAGTCACGTGGTACCGGTAATTTACCCAAAGAATTTCTAACTGATAGAAGGGAAACAGGAAACTACACTGTTAAAAATATCGTGAAAAATTACCTCGGTTCTTACAGGTTCTCTATTTTCTGACCAATGAGAACGCTACATAAACGCCTATGAAGCGTTCTCATTGGTCAGAATACAGATAGCCTTTAAAAACAGAGGTAATTTTTCACGATATTTTTAACAGTGTACTACTGCTTTCTCCCATGAACTGTTTCCTTGGCTAGCGGGGATTTACATTACGTAGACGGAGCCTTCCCTTCTTTACGCTAGACGTTCTTGCCTTGACCATGTGATCATAACGTAGATTGAATATCCTCTATTCAAGAAAGCGGATTGTACTTTCGACAAAAGCTTGAAATGAGCATGTCTCCTGTGCATATATCACCACTCTTATGTATAAAGGCTCTCTGTTATGGTGTTGTTTCTGATACAGCGCCTAGAATACCTAGTGTGGAAATATGCTATCCAAACAGTTCTAAAAATTTGTATCCCTTAAATGTGCGACGATACTGCTAAAATTTCAAGTGTCGATCGCAGCGACATCTGTGGGATTTTCGTATTACTATTATTACATTGTATAGACTAGCAATTTCTTGCAGTTGTAGAAAATATCCTGCAGATGCCGCTGCGATCTGCATATTACAGCAGTATCATTGCACATTTAAGGGATACAATATTTTAGCGCTTTTTTAAGTATTACAGGGTTAGCCGATTTCAACACTATATATTCTAGGCGCTATAGTTTCTGAGCGCTGTTGGTTAAATTTCGATATTCGTGTTTTAGAGTGAGCAATAGAGAAAAGTACTAAAACTATTGAAACAACAACTTCTTTAATATTGAAATGTATAGCAAAGGAGTTCAGAATCAATGCCTTAAATAGTTTCGAATACGCACTGTTGTTATGACATCAATACCCTTCCTGGATGTGGAAATGCAAAATTGTGTTCAACATAATTGGCCGCAATCTAGATAGATTTTTCGCTGTTAGCGAAACGAGATTCATTAATCAGAAGCTTGCACTTTTGCGAACTTTTCGCTGTTTGCAGCAATGCAGGCTATTGATTGGTGAATCTCGTTTCGCTAACAGCGAAAAATCCATCTGGATCCCAGCCTAAATTTCTGTAAACATTGCACTTCATCCATGGCACTAAGAAAATGACTCAAAACTTTTATGACATAGGCCGGGATCCAGAAGCAGCAAAAATTCTCAAACATTCTGACTTCTGATTGGTCAAACTCATTTCGCTAACAGCGAAAAATCTATCTGGATCTCGGCCATAGTTTTCTTCGATGAAATCAATGCAAAAGGATAATATAAAAAATTTTAAAAGACTTCTAAAATGATTTGGCGGGTTTATCGCTGTTTGGCATAATTTATAAACTTTAAAATTAATTAACAGTTTTTCGCTAATTAAGAATAGAAAATTTGTGTTTTTAAAGCTGAATTTTACAAAAGCACGTAGATTGAGTAAATATCTGTCCAAAAATGCAATCCTTACTTTTTTATGTCCATTATTTAAGTCTCTACCTTGATTGAACCATAAATTGTGACGAAGAAAATAAATCGATCATTTTCAGTATCTCGACGTTATTTTAAAAAATCTATATCTCTGTTTATAATTAATTTATGAGGATGCATTTGGTCTCAAATTGAAGATATTTTCCATTGGGTCCTTCTGGTTTTGGTTTTATTTTTCTGCGATGATTGGTTCTTTTGATATGGGAAATTTTACGCTGGCATGTTTGGTTGATTTTACATGGAGAAGTTGTCATCAGTATAATAAGCAGTTACGGTGTCTTGCGTTTTATTCTTGGCGTTTGTTTGTTTGACGAGGTTAGCATTTTTTTTTTTTTCAGCTTGGCTTGGCAGAACGACCGTCCTGCTTGATTACATAAAAGATGTTTAAAAGTGATAAAGAAACTTTTTAAGTAATAGTGTTTTATTATTATTTATGATAAGGTATTTTATTCAATACCAAGCAGCCATAACTAGTGATATTTTCTACCCTTAAAAGGTATTTAGTATTCAGGTAAAAACAAACCAGATCTAATAAAAGACGAACATTTTCTAAATTACATTAGTTTAGGTACAGTCGTGGAAAAAAAAATAAGTAAACACCCCCTGCTAACTCCTCAACAAATTATCGTAGAAGAAAGTTACTGGTACCGAACGATTGGAAATAAAGTCTACTTTTAAATGATGTATATAAAACTTGCTTAGAGGGGCATCTACATATTAAAACGAACCATAACTTTGTTTTTTTTCATTAGCAGTACACAATTCTGAAAGCATAAATGAACTCTATACCATTCAATTAGTCTAAAAACAAATTTTTATGCAATTCGTACCATAAATTTACGAGAAATTAATTATTTTAAAATGAGCGTATTTTAAGGGCTGTATTCAAATTGAAGTTCGGTACTCGATTGTTAACCGTGAGAGCTCGCTTCTTGATCAAGGCACCTTAAGCAGTCAATTAAGCCTGTTAAATTATAGGAAAGCATAAGAAATTTGAAAATATTTAGTCACTTCTATCATAGACGGCCCCTTAAACCATCATTTTGCCGTTTTTTATGCATAGTTTGAAAAGTACTCGGAAGAAAAATGTGAAATTTTGGATTTCCATAAAGCAGGACTTAATAAATCTGAATCCATCAAAAAAATTGTATGTTGCAATTCGTAATTTTTTTTAATGATAATTTCATAATTCATAATAAAAATCAGAAAATTATAAAAATTGCAAATTCAAAGTATTTATGTTTGGGTATATTAGTATTATTGCTACACAAAAAATCAGAACATTAGGATCATAATTTCAGAAGTTATAAGTAAAAATATGAAAATGTAATTTAACATTAGAAGCATTAAATTTTGAATCTTTATAATTCAAAAACTTATCATTCAAATGACTTGAAATTTGGTGTCTAGTCATAGTTTGAACCAAAGATTTGAAATATCTCGTCAAAATTGGGTATTGCCATTGAAAAAAAATGAAGTTTGGATTCGTTTTAATATGTAGATGACCTCCTAAGCAAATTTTATATACGTCATTTAAAAATAGACTTTATTTCCAATCGTTCGGTACCAGTAACTTTCGCCGACGATAATTTGTTGAGGAGTTAGTAGGGGGTGTTTACTTTTTTTTTCTACGACTGTACATGTTATTTCCTAGGATCTCTAAATTTTGGAGGCATTTATTTTTGACTAGTAAATTGCAAGGTTCCTGTACAAATTTTGGAAAAATTTAATTATTTTTAATTTATAATTTTTCCATCAAATCCCTAGTTACTTATACAGTCGAACCCGGTTAAGACGCGTTTCAAGGGAGTGGCCAAAAGTCGCGTATTAAGCGGATTCGCGTATTAAACGTGATTTGTATAATGTTGCAGGAACTGGGCTTATTTACACATGTAATCGTCTAAATGAACTTTAGAGCTTTCATTTATATGACAACGGCGAAAATTATGCCTTTAACGTATATTTAGATTAAAATTAAATTGTATTCCTCTTTAACTCATAGCTTCTCTTAATAGGAGCTACTGGAATAATAACGGGAAGTAAATATGGATTTCAAGATGTCTTCCTTGTCGACCAATACGTTTCAACCAAAAAGAAAAAAAGAAAAAAAATTATTTTCCAGCTAGACTAATATTTTTATCAGAAAGAAAAAAATATTAAATCTTTGAAGCACAACCCAGTTTTTAAAATCATACTTAGTACTTGTAATAATGAGTACTATTATAATCTGCCCTTCTTTTTAATATAAGAAAAAACTGTCCTTATTAATTTTTGTGTAAAAAATATTGTTAGTATAGCAAAAAGTGAAGAAAACATAGAAAACATAAAATAATTAAGAATTATCCAGCCGCAGTTGTATTTGTTTAATCTTTACGAGTTTAATTTTTTGTTGCCTGTAATATGCATTATAAAACATTGTCTTGATATAACGTACATTTAAAACCTCACTAACAACAGGTATGATCATGTCTAATCATAATAATTTTTAAGATTTAATTAACCTGATTTTTATTATGATTTAATTAATTCTGAGTAACCTAAATTCATCTTTATCTCTCTACTACAGTGAAAACGTACACGAAGTGAGAGAAAAGAATGTTAAGCGACGGTTCAACGAAGAATTGCAATTTTGCTTTTCAAATATCTACCACTATTTCCGATTAATAATTTTCGCTTTAAATAATTTGTTATTAAATAAAGTAAATAATAGTATTCGGAAACAGTCTTTTTTTATCTGAATAAAAAAAAATCCGCTAAAAGGGCAACACTCGAGAAAGGAGAAGGAATTCGCGTCTTAAGCGTGATTTTTTTCCCTCAAAGAATGGAAAATGTATCTCGTATTAAGCGGGATCGCGTAATAACCGGTCGCGTATTAAACATGATATTTTTACATTAGCCTTATGGGCGATGTTCAAGGAATAGAAAAAGAAATCCACGTATTAAGCGGGATCGCGTATTAAACGCGAGCGTCTTAACCGGGTTCGACTGTATTTGCCCTCTATCTAAATTTATTCTTTATTAAGGTGAAAGAAAAGGAACGTGGATTAGCCCCACTAAAAACTTTTTCATCCCCCTTTGATTTCGCACACTGGCTATGTCTCTGTATATCTTTAAACACAAAATATATCTTTAAACTCCAAACATTCATTGAAAAAGAGAAAAAAAACGAACCAGTCGTAAAAGCTATTTCACCCTGACATTCAATTACATACCAACATTAGTTTATGTTCAGAAAAATTCACACCCACTGTTAGAAAGGAATATAAACAATTTAAATATTTATATGCTTAATTGAAAAAACTGGTTTCTGCGAGATAAGATTCTTGTGTTAAGCTACAGACTAGACAAGTCTCGCTGGTTAGTTCCACACAAACAAATGATGCAGTCCAAAGGTGACCTTTACTAAACTATAGCAATGCACTCAGCCCTCATGGTGTCAAAAAACTTTCTAAATGCAATAGGGAGTATAAAGTGTTTAATTTTTATGAGCCTCTTGCCGTTTTTCTTTTTGCCCTTAATAAGACATCAGCAAATTGAATTTCTATAAATTTTCTCAATTTTCTCAAAAATTAGTTTCCATTTTATCAAGAAATAAACTATTTCATGACGATGATTTATCCAAAATTATTTTGCTTCACCTTTTCTTTTCTTCCAGTGAAAGTGTAAAAAAGATCTGGAAGACCACCTCTCAAAGCTATGTAAGCAAAAAATAGTAATATGAATTATTTAAAGACTATGTGCCAATATGGTTTAATTAAATTCCTTTCCCATTTAATCTACTTTCCTGCAAAATTATTCGTGTAGCGAAATCATAGGATAGAACATCATTTTAACCAGGGGCGCCATTTGAGGGGGGCTGGGTAGGGCACCCCCCCCCCTAAGGAAGTTAGTATTTCAGAAAATTTATCTGTCATCACAAGTCAGTCTAAAGAAAAAAAATTCAAAAATTGCACGAAAGTTAAAATAACTTGTCAGATTTTATTAAAATAATAACACAAGCAATAAATAAACACTTTAGGTACAGAAACTAATAATTATCACTATCTATTTTCTAAAGATTTTGCTATTCCAACATTCTCCAGGTGAGAAATTTATCATTAATGAGTATTTTGGCTAATTTAAAAAAGATATGTGAGAAAAAATTCTATTAATTGCTCCTCAGTTGTGTACAAAATGATCAAATGAAAACTTGTTCCCCTCAGGGCTAGAATTTTCGAGGTGAATTTCCCATTTTAGCCCGAAATTTAAAGAGGATTTTTCTTTTTTTAAAGAAGAAGGTTATTAATTCAAGCTCTTAATTATTTTTTTTTGCATTATTAGTGTCACATTATACTTACTGCAATCATTGCAACGTTATCAAATCATTTGCTTTATTAAATGATATTATATACAGTACGTTCTTAATAATCTCCACAACCTGACACTAGAGTTATGCTCGGATCGGTTTGTACCCGAACCGTACTCGACAAAAGTCATTATTCCAAAATCCAACTCTACTCCCGACAAAATGCAACCCAAACCCAAAATGAATCTATGTTTTATTTTATTTTAGGAAAAGTATAGTCTTCAGATTTATGGCTTATTTGCAAAAATGAACACATATGCACCCATTAATATTCAGATACATAGTTTTTTACTTTGAAAAATATAAAGGACTTCCTTTTTGAAAAATTGGTTCATCTCGTACCCGACCATAAAGAGACAAAGCTTAAAGACCCGAAATCCTTAAAGTTAACAATATACCCAGCGAAAAAAAAACATAAACCTGAACTGACCCGCCGTTCCAGTTCGTGTAAAATGGCGTTACCCGACCCGATGCAGGACTGTAATTTCCAATCATCAAGAAAATTGCTAAAAGAAATTCTTGACTGGCAACCTAACCCGAAATGCAAGAAAATTAATCCATTTAATTATGTACACTGCTCAAAACAATTAAAGGATATTCCAGTTTTAGGTGGATTTTGTATCTGGTAAACTTTTTAGCTGATTGATACATGGTCGACAGACATAGTAGGTTATATGAGAATAAATTACACATGTTTGGCAGAAAAAAATGTATTTTATTGCGCATTTGTGTACTAAAGGAAAAAAACACAATTTGTGCATATGAGAAAAAAAGAATAAGAAAAGGTGTTTTCTTCAAAGAAAATCATTTTCAGTAGGGGGTATGGTTTCCACGGGCGGCCAGCAACGTTGAACACCTTTGAGGCATGGACTCAATGAGGCTATTAATGACGAGTTGGGGTATTCTGCCCCACTCTTCCAGAAGAGCTCTTTCCAGTTCTTGGAGAGTTTGTGGGGGTTGTTGTCGGCCAGAAACTCGTCTTCCTAGAGCGTCCCAAACGTGCTCGATTGGATTCATGTCTGGAGAACACGCTGGCCATTCCATTCGAACGATTCCTTCCTCGAAAAGGAAATCCTCCACCAGGTTTGCACGATGTGGCCTGCAGTTATCGTCCATTAAAATGAAGTTATCTCCGATTGCTGCAGCGTAAGGGACTACAATAGGTCTGAGGATCTCATCCCTATATCGGCGACCAGTCAGAGCTCCATCTCGAATGATGTAGAGGTCAGTGCGCCCGTCAATGGAGATGCCACCATACACCAACACTCCTCCACCGCAAATCTGACACTTTCGTGCACGAACGCAGGAATATTCCTACTGCCACGGTCCCTCCAGATGAAAATACGCCTATTATCCGGATGCACAGAAAAACGGGACTCGTCAGAAAACAGAATATTGCTCCATTCATTTCTCCTCCAGTTGACATGCTCGGTTGCCCACTCCCTGCGGTCGCGACGATGCCTTGATGTTAATCTAACGCATACCATCGGTCGGCGAGCATACAGACCTACAGCATGGAGCCGGTTTCGGACAGTCTGAGTTGAAATCGTGGTGCCTGTAGCCGAGCGAAGGTGTTGTTGGAGAAGAGTAGCGTTCATGGTTCGGTGTCTCCGAGCTGTTAACGCTAAATACCGATCTTCATTGGGCGTTGTTGCCCGTCTACGACCTTGCCCTGGTCTTCGGCCTGCACATCCACTCTCCAAAAAACGGTTCCAGATCCTGGAAATGACACTTTGTGACACTCCAATGGCTTGCGCTACTTCGGCTTGAGTTTGGCCCCCTTCTAACCTACCAACAATTCTCAAAGCTTCTGAATCTGTCAAATGACTTCACTGAGACATCGTACTCATCGAAACAAAGCAATCACTGAATGCCGATCATCCTTGTCTTCATTCTCTTTTATCCAGTTGAAAGTCAAATTTCATTCGCTGCCGCTGAAGCGACGTTTTTGACGTCGAACTCAAAATTTGCATACTCCACAGTTTGAAAACCAGAAAAATTTGCATTTGTGATTCTCTTCTTCTATTTTCGGCAAAAAAAATTTCGTTTATATCTTTATTTTATATAAAACTTCAAATATCCTTTAATTGTTTTGAGCAGTGTATTATAAAATGCAAGTGAGAAATTCGTTCCGGCAGCTTATAACTTTAGTTCTAAATGGATTTTGGTGAAACTTAAACTGTTAGTTAGATAATTTTTCAGGGAAGATTTAAGTATGTAATATATTTTTTTACGTTGCTTAGATATAGAATTATGCTGGAAAGTTCTATAATCAGATAAACTCAATTATGAATGATTAGCCTTTTAAGAAAGATTCTGCGAAATAGATTTCAATGGAACTAGCACTGTGGTTACACAAATTTTCAGAGAAGGTTTTACTACGTAACATAACTTTCTATGTTGCTTAGCAATAAAATTAAACGGAAAAGTTCTATAATGAGATGAAGCCAATTGTGAAAGATTAGCCTTTTTCAAAAGTTCTACTGGACAAATGTGAATGAGACTTGCATTGTCAATTAGATAATTTTTCAATTAACGTTTTAGTATCTAACATATTGTTCTATATTGTTTAGTTATATAATTATTGAAGAAAGTTCAATAATCAGGTGAGCTGAATTATAAAAGACTAATCATTTTTAAAAAATTCTGCTTAACGGATTTTGATGAGACTTGCATTGTTAGATGCTTTTACAGGAATTATTTTAGTACATTGCATATCGTTCTATCTTCTTTACCAAATGCTATGATCGACTAAAAGATTTTATCCTTATCCCAAATTTTGTCTGATGCATTAGAAAATATAATAGATAAGTGGCATTTGTATCCTTTTCAGGAATGCGGACAAAATGTTACAGGTAAAGGTCCATACAGCTTTAAAATACGAGGTCGAATTCACCGTTCTATTTCGATATCAGCGATATTCGATTCAAAATTTGTTTGGAGAAACTGACCAGCGTAGTGGGCGACATGGAATTATGCAAAAGTAGTCTGCAATTATGTCTCTAATATTATTTTTATGTAGAGATATGAACATATATATACCGGGTGTCCTAAAAAGGACTGACTTATTTTAAAATTCAATAACTTGCAAATGGTGACAGATATTTAAAAAATTCTTGCAGGAGGGTTATGCATGAGGTCAAAAGTTTTTTTACAGTGATTTTCGATTTTAGCTCGAATTACAAACCATAGATGGCGATGCAATCAATAGACGCTAAATTCAGGCTTGATTTTTGGTCCTTCGGGACCCACTTAATACATTTCCATCTCCTTTTTCCGCATGGAAGAAGAGATCGACCAAAAAGTCGAACCTGTTTTTAGCGCTTATTGCTTACAGCGCCATCTATTGTTTGTAATTCGAACTAAAATCACTGTAAAAAAAACTTTTGACCTTATGCATAACGCTCCTGAAAGAATTTTTTAAATATCTGTCACCGTTTGCAAGTTATTGAATTTTAAAATCAGTCAGTCCTTTTTAGGACACCCGGTATATACTCATTAATGTTTAAGTATATAGTTTTTTATCTGAGTTCCTTTCAAAAATCAGGTCAGCATGAACCTGACTCAAAATTGTGAAAACCCAACCCGAGTCCGAACAAGTAATTCCTTGATTACAGGAATTCTTTCACGTAGATTTCTCTTGAATATATTTTAATATCAGTGTATGGAAAAGATTAGTTTTCAAAAAGTGGTAGTATAAAAAGTTAGTCCACAGGGATGTATATGTCCCGACCGTAATCAAATGGTCAAAGTCAACCTGACTCGAAACGGAAAAAGGAACATCAACCCGCCTCGATACCTACCGGTACCGCGGATCGGATCGCGTCAGTTTTGGAAAAAACCTGGTTGTCCGACACAATACATACTCTACCTGAGACCAAGGGTTTTGCAGATTTCTGCATTGTGTGGAATTTTGCATCATATTGTGAAGAGGAAGGCAAAAAAAAAAAAAAAAAAAAAAATTAAAGAAACTTTTTTCTGACAGAAAATTATTGGTGAAAATTTCTTATCCCTATGACTCACAAAATTTGTAAATTTCTTGACTTGTTGATCCTGTTTGAGTGCTGATTATATCACGGCTGATTGAATTTCACGGTTTTTTTTTTTTTTTTTTTTTTTTTTTTTTCGCGACCATTTGACAAAACTCGCGATATTTTTACGTGATCGTTTCACGGAATTCAAAATTTTTTTCCGTGACCATTTGTCAAAATGAACGATATTTTTACGACCTATTGACGAAATTATCTGCTTATTTCCGAGATATTTTTACGAAATTTGCGATTCTTTTCTACGATCATTTGTTGAAATTCGTTTTTTTCCCCGTAGCCGACTGGCAAAATTTGCGATAGAATTTCACGACCAACGAGAAGAAATTCTCGAATTTTTTGCGCGATTCTTTGACTAAATTCGTATTTTTTTCCTGAACCTTTGCAACAAAATTATAGTTTTTTTCCGCGATAACTATTCGAAATTCACGATATTTTTGCGCGACTGATGGACAAATTTGATTTTTTTCTGCGACCGAATATTGAAATCTGCGATTTTACTTCCCGCAACCGATTGACAATAATCGCTGTTTGTTTCCACGATCTTTGCAATTTTTTTTCACGGTCCTTTTAGGAAATTGTATTTTTTTTTAACTAACTTGCCAAATTAACTATTTTTTCAAATAAGTAGTAATTTTCCAACTGGTCGAAAAAAGTCCAGGCCAGGATCTCTTGACTGAAACTGTCAATGCTCTGCCATCTGAGCTATCCCGGACGAATCTGGAGGACCCAATTCACCCAGCTAACTTGATTGATGATAGCATCTGTTCTGATACATGAATCAGTTCAACGGAATAAATCGAAAGTAATGGAAATTATGTTGAACTGATTAATATATCAGACCAGATGCTATGATCAATAAGGTTAGCTGGGTGAATTGGGTCCAACAGATTCTTCCGGAATAGCTCAGATGGTAGAGCGTTGACAGCTTCATCCAAGAGATCCCTACTTCCAATCCTGACCTGAACTTTTTTGCACAGTTGGAAAATTACTACGTAAAAGATTTATTTACCAATTAGAATAATTGTGTTAAAATTAATCTAGTTATTTTTCAAAGTCCAATTGGAAAAATTGATTGGCGAATTAGTTTTGTGTAGTTCCACAAAAAAGAAAAAAGTACCGCGGTCTTCCCCGAAAATTAAAAATATTCCTGAAAGAATCACATATTTGTGAAAGAAATTGAGAAAGCAAAACTCCGTACGCTATTTCAAAGCATTCCCTTCAAAGAAAACTTTAACCCCTTTCCCCCTCCTAGAACCTTATGAAATGGCTCCCCGTCCATGCGGTAAAACTTGAAAAGAAAAAGTCGGATGGTCAGTAAAAAGCTCCATTTTAGACAGGTCTCCGTCTTAGCAAGTATAATTATATGGTATTTTTTTCCCATAGAAACTTAATTTTTATTCCCTATTTGCGAAACAATTCTTTTTTTTGACAGGTTTTGTTTTCACAAGTTTTACAGTAAATGTAATATACCTATGCTCTTCCCAGGTGTATTTTAACAGCCTTAGAGGATACTTGTAAAAATGAAAACTGTCTATAACGAAATCCTGTCTTAAACGGAAAACTTTCTGAGTTGGTATCTTGAAATTATACCTGCTAAGATGAAAACCTGCTGAAAACAGAATTTTTCATTGGTTCTCGTTCGGAGGGGAGAGGGTAGCGCACCCCCCCCCCCCCCCAAGAAATTTCTGAAATGGCGCCCCTGATTTTAAAATCGATTTTTAAATTTAGGAATTTTTCGTAGAACTAAAGATATTGCCAAAAATAATATTTCCCAATATTATTAAAGTGAGGCAGGTTATTTCGAACTGTTTCATTACTCCTAAACAGATTCATTAATATCATATTTTCGAAAATATGAAATATATCTGACATTTTGATATATATCTCTCGGTATTTTTAAAATAGTCAATTTACTTTTAATAATAAATATTTTCAAACATAATATAAATTAGAGACTAAAACATATTGCTATTATCATGAAGACTTTCCTTTTCTTTTCTTTCCACTTACAACAAAATTGAAGATCAACTAATTGAAAACAGAAACAATTTGCTTTCACTCTAAAAGAAAAAAAAACTATGGGATACAGCGTCATTTTGTGTTTTGCCCAACAAAATTTTAAAAACACTAGGGGGCTCGGCCCCCTACGAGCTACGCTCGCCAACCCCCGTCCAGACACCGCAGACTCTAAAAGCACGCTAATTTGATCGGCTTTAAAAAGATTTCGAAAGATTGAATTATAATTTAAAAAACAGTGGCGATCTCCCTATAAACGAATTTCTATTCATTTCTCTTTGATTGGGGAATTTTAACGCCAAATCCGCTGCGGTACTACTTGATTATCCTGTCGACCAATTTCGCCAAATTATATAAATCGCCAAACCACTTGCCAAATTATACAAATTGATATAATTTTTATTTTAAATAACGAAAGAACAAATAAAATTCGTACAACATTAATAAAAACACAAATAAAACGTCGAAGTAAAAAATAACTTGATGACGCATACACTTGTAACAACATTTCAAAATAAGCTAATATAAAAGGAATTAATTAAAGAGAGTCTTTGTCTCCTGGTATTTTTTAACAAAGCGAAATGAAAGTTCTTTTAAATGAGACATTTTAAATTAATTCTCAAAATATCAAATAAATGTCTAGCGCAATTTCTAAATTTAAACTTTTTTGCAATATTATTTTGTGTTCATTTTATGTAATAACTATAATGTGACGTAAATATGACGTAATTTCTCCTAAGACTTCTAACGCATGTTAATGAACTTATTATTTTACAATATCGTTTCTCTTTTAAAATTCACGTGTATACTTTTTATGACGTAATTTTTAATAAGTTCCTGCTTTTTATACGTAATTATTTAATTCTAATTTGAAAGTTTTTTTCCTGTTTATAATAGTCACGTGTAAATAAATTTTTAATTTGAAGCAAACATTATTGCTTGCGCTTTTTATACAGTTGGCAACAGTTTAAATTAGTACAATTTTCTGAAATCTGTAAAAAATATATCTAGAAATGCTGAAAATTTGAATTTAAAATAGAAATAAAACCTGAAAAAATGAGCCAAAATAAAAAAATTAATGCAATCTGCACTCCGGCAAATTCTAACGAATAAAATGATCTAAAAATGATTACACTGCCATGTATAGTTATTGCTGCTATAAAACTTTTTTAGTGGAAAGATTTTGTCCAACTTTAGCAGTAAATAACTCTTAAAATAATTCTTCGTTTTGAAAACTGTCTGCATCAGCGTGTTTATCAAACATTTCTGTATAAAACCACCGATTTTCATATTTTTGCATGCATTATTTTTGTTAATATTAACGAAGAAAGGCCTCCGGTCACAAAAAAATCAAAACCGGCGGCGGCGGCGGCGGCGGCGGCGGCGGCGGCGGCGGCGGCGGCGGTGACAGCGGTAGTTACTTTTTTTTAGAATAGAGAGAAAGTAGTTTTTCTAATATAAAAATTCGAACATAGATGTAAGCTTGTCTGATTTTTCATTCCCTAATCTGTTGTGCAGTTTAAACTGAACTAAACCAAAACCAGATAAGATTATTTTCTAATGAAACTGTAAATACACTCATGTCCAAAAATTAAGCGGACGCTTTCATTTTTTCACAGTTTCTCGAATACCTACTGAAATTCTTGACGAATTGTTCTTGAACTTCTAGGATGTAAAGAACATGTTTTACTTCATATTTCTCAGTGAAGATTTAGTCGGGAGGACAGTTAGGGACTAATAATAAATTTGATAATAAATTTAACAATAAAATAATATTTGCGATCACCTATGTAACAGAAAATACTGCAAATGGTTTGTCACTGTGTTAAATGACTATTTGGATCCTGTTCAACATTTGTGTGCACTTGTGTAAGCACAACACTCCTACTCGTGAAGATGTAAACGTATCTGTGAAAATTTCAAACGTTTTTTGTCTATAGCATACAGGGTTTTCAACCAAATTTAACACAATTTTCCGAAAACCTGACAAAAAACAGTAAAAACAATATACTGTAATTAAAACAGGAATATTGAATATTTGATGAGATATGGGCATTTGTATGAAATAATTTTTAACTGCGCACTCGCGGAAGATTCCAAAATTTTTATTTCAGAATTTTGTAGTCAGCTATTTAGGGCAACTTCTATCAAAATTCTATAAATGTTATGAAAACTCAGAAAGGTACAGTGAGCTGATTGAAAAATTGTAGAAAATTCCTTATAATAAAACTGCTTTTAAGAAGAAACTCACTATATCACCCTATCTTTCTGAATTTTCGCGATATTTGACTGGACTTATTGTATAAGTTGCCCTAAATAGCTGACAACCAAATTATGAAATAAAACTTTTGAAATCTTCCACGCATGCGCAGTTAAAAATTACTTCATACACATACCCATATCTCATCACATATTCAATATTCTCATGTTTTAATTGCAGTGTACTGTTTCTGCTATTCTTTGTCAGGTTTTCGGAAAGTTGTGTTAAATTTCGTTGAAAACTCAATATCTCATCACATATTCAATATTCTTATGTTTTAATTGCAGTGTACTGTTTCTACTATTCTTTGTCAGGTTTTCGGAAAGTTGTGTTAAATTTCGTTGAAAACTCAATATTCTATAAACAAAAAACTTTTGCACTTTTCACAGAAACGTTAACATCTTCACGAATATGAGTGCTATGCTTACAAAAAATGCACAGAAACGGTGAACAGGACTCAAATAATTATTTGACACAGTAAACGATCCTTTTCAGCCTTTTCTGTTACGTAGGTGATCGCAAATATCATATTATTATTAAATTAATTATTAGCCCCCTAATTGTCTTCCCCTAAATTTTCACAGAGAAATACGAAGTCAAACATGTTCTTTGCATCCTAGAAGTTCAAGAATAGTTTGTCAAGAATTTCAGTATGTATTCGACAAAACGTGTAAAATGGAAAGCGCCCGGTCACTTAATTTTTGGACATGAATGTAAATGATTATCTAAATTAGACAATTTATCTTTCAATAGCTGTTCTTATTTAATAATGTACCACATAATTATTTCTTCTGCATTTTAAAATTCAGCTTCAAAGAAACGTAAAGCATGGAAAAGATATTTGTTTTCTTCTTCGGCTAAAAAAACTGCCAGAGGCAAAAGGTCTTTGTCAACGAGTGATACAGTCAATAATGGTTGAAAAATTCATTTACACTTGTTTTGACGGAAAATATTTAAAAAAATGTTATGCACAACGATATTCTGAAAATAAATACCAAAATATCAAAATATTGAAAATATGGTATTTCGAAAATAAATATCGGATATATATCATGATATATACCACGAAGTATATCACCGAAACCAGGCTCCTAAAGTATTCATATCAGAAATTATTACTTCATTTGTTAAATTCAATAATGTCAAAACTCAAAACTCACAAATTTTGAGTTATTTATTTAAGTTAAAAGTGTTTTTTATGAAAATGTAAACAATATTAACTACACATCTGTAAATCACGTATTCACCAGTTTAACCCGTTGCACTCCGCGTCATTTTGAGTATGGGCTACCAGCAACTCCGCGTCATTTTGACTGTGGGCTACAAGCAACTCCGCATCATTACACAAATATTTTATTCGGTCGGCACCCCTTTTTTAAAAGAAGTTTCCTTCAAGTACACAATTTCAAAAATGCTCTGATTAAATAAGGCAAATTTTATTCTCCTTTATTACTGGTGTTAAAAACAAATTTTGGAAGGAAAGGTGATGTCGCCGCAGCGGCGATAACGGAGTTTTTCATTTACCTTACCATGTCGCCGCAGCGGCGACAACTGAGTTTTTAACTTACCTTACCATGTCGCCGAAACGGCGACAACGGAGTGTGCAAAGGGTTAATAATACAGTTTATGTGGTTTTATATAACTTATCACCAGCGCAGAACGTTTTTACTATGTTGTTCTAGCATCTGAAAATGACTGTTATATTAATATTTAGATCAGGGTACCTAGACCTGCATGCGCCTCAGTGCAATATAAAATGCGGTTGGCCAGAAATTTTAAAGCCGTTAAAATGTCAAGATTTTAACGCAGTTTTTTTTCCTTTTTTTTGTGGATTACACAGTGTATTTATGGAAATTAATATAATGAGGTACTGAAATAAAATGAGGTACTGAAATTCTGTTACAAACCCTTAAATTTTTGGCACAGTGTATCTGTGACAGTTATTAAAGGCTTTTTGTTTTCTTCAAATAAGGTAATATAAAGCATAGAAAATGTTTTGCGTGCCGAAGCTGAATCAACAAAACACACTGTTATATGACTAAGTCGTAATATTTTTATTTATGTTCTCAAAAATTTAAAAAAGCTTTCTTTAAGAAAGGGGATCAAAGATTACAAGATATTTTTAATTACAAGCATTGTTTGTATTAGTAAAGTGTATGTACGGTTCGAGACAAAATTTTTAAAATGAAATGTGTCCCACTATTTTTTCTCTGCAAATGAGCCTCGATGACGTCAAACGCACCCTTACATGCTTGCAAGTGAAATTTAAGAAATTTAAATATTACTACAATTAATTACTCTAGTAAGATTTTTCAAAAAGGCTGCTTTCAAATACTTGATTCCCAATTAAAAACTGGTTGGATGTGCCAATCCGAAAACTTTCTTCTGTCTCAAATGTTTTAATATTTCAAAATGTTGTTACAAATGTCAATATTTCAAAATGTTGTTACAAATGTCAATATTTCATTTTTATTAGTTCAATACTATATCAAATTTGGCTTTCGTCTTAAATTTCTGCTTCAGTTAATTAATCGGAGTAAAAATTAGTTAATCTCGACCATGGCATTTAATAAAATCAATAGTTTTCCATTATTCTGTGTTCTATATCAGCTGTTTGCGAATAGTCGGCTTATCAGGATGGGAAGTTCCCGTCGCTTCACGAGCCGCCCGTGTGTAATAGAACTACGAAAAATCAAGAAAATTACACAAAAATCGCTATTATAGTGCCCCTTTCGGCGGAATATTTCCAAATTCAGGAGGACCTTCTTGCCATGACCAAAAACACACACAAAAAATTTGGTTCAATTCTATGCATAACTTCATACACTTTTCGATGGTACAATATTCAAAATGGCTATTACAGCACACCCTATCTGGTGGATTTTTTTCCTAATTAAAGGAGAACATGTTTGCCATAGCCAAAAGCTTAAAAAAACTGGTTCAATTCTATGCATAACTTCATACACTTTTTGATGGTACAGTGTCGACAGACACACGGACAGACAGACATTTTCTATAAACATGTTTTTGGTGATCTTTGACCCCTGAAACGTGTAAATCCGTCGAAAACAGGAAGTAAAAAAAATTTTTATTACAAAACTTTCTTCGATTGAAGGTAGAAGAAAGTAATAATTAAAACATTACAGTTGTTTGTTTTTTGTTTTTTCAAAGCGGTGCTTTTTGAATCATAACGTTGTTGTACTTGTGAACAACTCAAAATGTATTTACTCTAATCCTGTTATTCTGCACTAGATTCAGTCAACTAGAACATTATAGGAACATTTAACTATCTTGATATCAAATACAAATACTTTTAACAAATGATAAAAATTAGATTCATATTATTTTTGCTTTCGTTTTTAAATTAATCGATGCATGGCAATTTTATTGCCATTAATGTAATCCAAAGCAACTTATAGCATGATGCGTAGTTGTCAAATAATCTCATCTCTTAGCAGCTAAAACAATAGAAAAATATCATTTCTCGATCAATCATAGCTACTATTATTAAAGCCCATTATGTCTACAATAATGAGCTCCTGTTTGCGTCTTTCATAAATCCAACAAGTTAATAATGCTGTTTAATGAAGCTTCTAGACTTAAAAAATAATGTTGCAAAAAAAGTTTTTGTCTTTCAAGGGTGAATTATTTACAGGAAGCATGAACTTTTTATCGGAGAAAATTTAAGAAGTATCCACTCGTAATTGTTCACTTTAACTCTACTTCTTTCAAAAGCTTAATTTCTTCTACTATAATAAGGTTTGGTTGATTGTATAGGATTTTATAGCACAAAATCCATTAGGGAATATGCTGCGCCAAAAGAAAAAAACAAACAAAAACCCAAAAACTCACAAAAAGTGAGAATAAAACAACGTCATTACAATATAAATACTAAAAAAATAAAGAGTGACAATGATAAAAGTGATAGAATGATAAAAGAAATATGAATGTGAATCCCATCCAAATATCAGACGAGTGTAGAAAACTAATATTGTCAATTCCTAAAAGAGTAAGGTACAAAAGTAAAAATAATTCAATAAAAAATGCTGTCTGGATGGTGTTCCCATCCAGATGTCATAAAAATATAAAGGAATAATGTTGGCATAAAATCCCTCAGGGGACATGCTGCGCCAAAAGAAAACGCACACAAAAACCCAAAATCTCACAAAAAGTGAAAATAAAACAACGTCATTACAATATAAAGACTAAAAAAATAAAGAGTAATGATAAAAGAAATATGAACGTGGTATCCCATACAGATATCAGACAAGTGTAGAAAACTAATATTGACAATTCCTAAAAGAGTAAAGTATAAAAGTAAAATAATTCAATAAAAAATGCTGTTTGGATGGTGTTCCCCTCCAGATGTCATAAAAGTGTAAAGGAATAATGTTAATTGTTACATCAATGGAAGCAAAGTAACAGTTAAATCTCAAAATAAAAGCCTGCATGATTTTAAAAAGAAAAGAATACCCCATAAGCTGTTTCCGTAATGAGATTTGTTAATGTAGGAGAAAGACGAATTAAAATAGATTATATACAAGTGTCGTAGGCCTAGACAGTGAAATAAAAGATGACGAATAGTCAGGAAATCAAAGTGACAGTGGGGACACATGGGTGCATCTGCTGAAGTAAAAGGTATTTGTGGGTGATTCTGCAATGTCCAATTCTCAGACGAATCAGAAGAACATCAATTTTTCTCGGATAACTCGGAGACCAGGTCATGATTGTCGGTTTGATATGATGAAGTTTATCATTGTATTCTAAATGTTAACTTTCTTGCCATTTATTCTGAACTATTTGAGTCTGTATAAATGAATAAAGATGTATTATGATGATGGGAATATGTGGAACATAGCCCTCTCTATCGCAATTAATTCAGCAGTAGAAACAGAAAAAGAAGAGTGAAGCCGACAATTAAAACAAGTGTTTTCACAAAAAACTCCAAAACCAACAACTACTATAATAAGAAAGAAAACTCATGGGTTACGTATACTTTATGGATTATTGTCCAATATTACTGAAAAACTATTTTCAAATCCATTTGAAGTTGGCGTATATGAATGATCTTAATTAGTAATCTGAAAATAACCGTTATGAACAATATACTTTTCAAGTATCTAATGTAAGTAGTAAAGTTCTTACTACTTACATCAGTAGGAGAAGATAGTTTCTCTATTCCTTAGTTTTAAGATTTCAGCTAATTTTACTCAAAGATAGGGAGCTAAATTGAGTGAAAGTCAATTATAAACGATTTCCAGTTTTCATCAATACTGAATTTGAATGGAAATTTCATCAAATTAGCCAGCTATCACCCAGATGGTTTTATCCATACCTTTTTTTTTTCCCCGCTAAATTTGGCAATATTCAGCCAAGTTTGGCAAGAATTTGATGCTAGTGGATACCTTTATGTACGTACGTGCCAAATGAATGTGTGCATGTGCTAATGTTTCATGAATACCAATATATTTTTTCTTTTAAACATCAAGTCATTTTATGACATGATTATGTAGTTTTAAACTTATGGGAATTGCAATAATGATTAGAACAGCGAAAGTAAATTTGAGAAAAAATATGTTCGCTAAAACTCATAAGTCAAACCCGATTATAGAAGAATCTCTTATTTTTAACCCGTTGCCCTGTTTCAGAATGACAGCCACCCTAAAATTTCAAGCTGCTATATCTCAAACATTTTTTTAAAAGAGAGGCAAAACAAAACATGCACTAGAATCGTTATACCAAGGCATAAGGAAAAAAAAGTTGATTTTAAATTTTTGTAGAGGGGAGTCAGGGAAGTATATGCTAGGGCAAGTGCGCGGTACACATGGTCAATTTTATTGTTTTTAATAAATATCTAGAAAGAAATAGAAAATTTACAGTAATAAATTAAAGTTTTACATTTCAGTTAAAATCATTAGTTTCTCATAAACAGACATTGCGAATAACTTCTTTCATTAAATCATTATTTAATGCATATATTAAAATATTACTTATTAATTTAACATATTATTCATGAATCGTACATGAATTGTCTAAGAATGCATTTCATCCTGCTGGTTTTCTATGACAAATTTTAAAAAAGGTGCTAAGAAAATCAAATTTATTTTTTTTAATTGCCTTTATTATTGTTGTTAAATGCTATATTTATTATTTAACTGTAATTAGTATAGATAACTTTTACTCAGGACGCATATTGTGTTCGCATATAGTGACGAATATTTCGTTCTAGTTTTATAAGAAAAAAGTTTATTAAAACTGTAAGAAAGTGAAATTTTGATTTTGTCTAATTAAAATGAAAAAATTAAAAAAGAAATAGCTTCGTCCCATCCTTTTCTATGCTACAATCCACCCGTATGCAAGTTTACAGAGGCATTATGCTGAGTTTAGTGAAACATTCGAATGCACTCTCGCATTTAAAAATTATTCTAAACAAGAAAGAAAAATCATGCGTTAAGCATAGATTAAGAAACACTTTCCAGCACTTCCTGAATGCTTTAACAAAACTCAGTTATTTAGGAAAATATGGTAAATAAGATAACTAAGTAAGCATTTTAGAAATCTCATTAAAAAAAAAAAAAAAAACATTTCTGCAGTTACTGTCCACAGACAAATGTGTATTCCAATTTTTTGAACGGCCTTGTATTTGATCTGTTGGTTGATATATATACATACTATATAATAGGAAAATTTAGTTTAGCAAGAAAATTCAGCTATTTATGTGCAGCGCTGTAGTTTATCTAGTATCTTTATTACACGCCACTATATAGTTAAAATTTAATTCAAACTAAAACACTCTTAAAACTACTGAAATCACATTCCCAAAAATCATCACTAATGTGCAGTACTTCGGATACAATATAGTATCTGAAATCTTTTGTGTGTCACTGTAAACGCTATGCACTTCGTATTATACATGAAATAACTTATAGTAAACCTCAGGGGCGTATATCAAATTTATTATGTATTAAATAGTTTAACATAATTAAAATACGCCGCAAACAATACCCCCCCCCCCCTATATCATTATGTAACGGAATTATTTTGTGTGGCCCTGTAAATGAATAATAACTATTCTTTGCACCTCATATTCTACAGAATGCTTATTTTAGTGCGCTTCGTAAATGAATATCAATTTTAATATATTTTAAAGTACGTGACATCATTAAAAATAATTTGAAGCGATTTTTTCCCATTGACCGTAATGTAACGGAATACTTTTCACTGTCCCTTTAAATGAACTAAACATGCAGCAAATTTGAAAACTTTGAAATAGGGATTGTGCTATGGTAAAAGTCAATAACATCCAAAAATGTCAGGGCAATCCGAGTATATTTACGAGAGTTAAAGCGCGGACAGACAAACTGAAGTAATAAACACTTTTCAACTTTGTTGGAAAGTGTTAAAAAGTCTAATACTAGTGTAAATTTTATCCCTTGGCAACCATTTTATCAGAAATTTCTCAGCTAGGAAAGACAAATGAGTGGTCTCAAAATAATAAACAAATGTCAATAAACGTCCACGAACCAGTTCTACTCCTCTAAAATTTTTATTTAAATTTCTACGATAACTTAATGGGTCATTTCCTTCGGGGTTTTTTAATTAATAAACAACCTTTTTGACTATTGCTGATTCTTTTTTATGCCTTCCTCACCTTAAACCGCGTGTCAGCAAGTAAAAAATAACACCATATTTTTTTTCTGTTTTCATTGTTGGTATTGAGCGGGAAAATGTATAACAAAACAAATAATTTTATGCGTTGTAGCATGAACTTCTTTAGGCAAATTACAATTTAATTGAAACTATGGATGTTGTTCACTTTATACCTTACAATTACAACTGCCTATTCCAAAAATGCATTGTTCTCGAAACATAAAAGGTTTAAAGCTTCCTCTGACAGAATGAGATGTGTCTCTTTTTAGGTGAGTTCCTAATTATATAAATACGTAGAACCTATAGTTACCGTCTGGTCCGTCCGTCTATCCGACTCTCTGCCAGTCCGCATATAACAGCACAAAAACTACCTAATCGAATGGTTTGAAATTTAATATACATAATCGTTGCAGAATTTTGGCGAGTCATTTCAAATTTTAAGAAAATCGAATCAAAACTTAAAAAGATATTAATAAAAGTTTTCTTCATTCTATTAAATCCTATGATACGTAATTAACCTTAAATGCCTGATTTTTCAAAAATCATTGTAATAATGTTTTTCGGCTTTCATTTTTTAAATAAATCATGTGAAAAATGCTTTAAAAAATCTTATTTTGTTTTAAGTATGGTTTACGGCTAAAAAACAGTTTGTTATTAATCGGCAATTCTGGTCTTTAATTGAAAAAATTATTCTCCTTGATAAAATTCTATAATATTAAACACACAAGAATTTTAGGAGCTATAATAAGAAATAAATTTTACTTGCTCACTGCAGAACAAAATAGGGTATTTCGAAAGCTTCCAAACAAAACAAAAAGAACGTAGTAACAGTAGGAAAAATAAATCCATCTTTATTCTTAAACAGCACAAGTGTTGCCATTTACATGTTGCAAGCCGATTTAATAATATTTTCAGAATGTATTTTATTGGCAACATTAGGCATTATAGCTTCAATATTATTCTAATAGTATTTTAGAACCTAAATTGGGAATGTTGCCGAAAAGCAACACCCGGCCTTTAAGGGTTAATTCAATGATTCTCATAATAGATAATGATTCTAGGTTGCCATCATAATTACGTCCTATTTCAGATGGAGTCATCTCATTTCCGTATTACTGAACTTAATATATATAATCGTAATAAATTTTGTATTCATGCATTTTTGCATAGAGGGCAACAGCTATCGCACCAAGATTTGAATATTTATGAAACTAGATATAGAACGAACGCACCTCATTTGCCACGTTTGACGTACAATTTCCGGCTTGCTTCTCATAAACTGTCTACCTCATTAATTTTTTAAGCATAGAATGAAACCTGTCTAGCAATATTTTAATATTTCATTAGTTAAACATAATTTTTATAATTTGTAAACAAATCTTACCAATTGTAATTTTCTAGCTGTGTGAAAAAGTATCCAAGCCAGTACTGGAACGAGGTACCTTTGTACTGAGCCTTTGTGCAAAGGTCCCTGGTTTAAATCCCGGCCTGTGCAATTTTTCACTTAGTTGGAAAATTATAACTTTTAAGATTTGTTTACCAATTACAATAATTATGTTTAATTAAGGAAGTGTATGTACCTATCCAGCGTTTACTTTTAGTACCATTACCTATGATTTATTCTGTTGAGTTGATTCATAGAACGGACCAGTTGTCATTATCAAAAGAGTATCTCAGGGAATTGTGTCCAACTGATTTGTCCAGGATAGCTCAGTTGGTAGAGCATTGTCTGTTGAAGCCAAAGGTTTCAGGTTCAAATCCTGGACAGGACACATTTTCACTCACTAGGAAACTTCTTCAACTATCAGTTCTAGATTTTGAAAAGTCTGGTATCTTTCGAAAGCTCTTGTCACGAGGAATGAGAAATGTATAGGAGCTGTACTCCCAAATCCAATAGTTCATGAGATATGGACCCTTTTCCATTTTGGAAGTAGATAAATAAAGAAGAAAAAACAGCATAAGCTTCCTTTAAATTTTATCGAAAGCAGGAATTTTGTCTTATATTTAATTATGATTGTGTTTGAAAACAAGTGTTTCCAACACCAAACACAAACGATGGGGGGCATTATTTTTCGACCGTAAAACCGTTGCCTTGATCCACTCCTAAAACTTCCCAACTAGGTCCTGCCCATGCCTTCTTTTCAACCCATAGTATCAGGCGAGCAGTTAGTTCCTGTTACTTACCATACTGTACTTACAATTCGCATTTATTGTCCGCTAATTCGTAAAACAGTTTCAAAACTGTTCTTCTTCTTCCTTTCTTCTTGCTATTTTTCACAGTGAAATATTTCGTGAAATATTGAATCGGGAATATCGTTTCTATGCATTTCTTGATCCTTGCGCTAAGAGCTTTCGAACGATACCACTCTCATCAAAATCCAGAACTAACAGTAAGGGATGTTCCCTAGTCAGTTGGAAAATGAAATTCGTAATATTTTAATATATTTAATTTGGTTTGTAAATGCTACAAATATTTTTGCTTTACAAGGATTAAGTAGATACAAGGACTAGCAGTTTAAAGTGGATTAGAAAATTTTGCGAACACCGAAGGTGTTATTCGAATATGACATTGCCGACTGATAGATATCACCCTAATCACAAAGCGAAATAATTGGAGGTCACATAGTTAATTCTTTTTTAAACGTTCTGATAATCGTTTTTGCCTATTTGTATATCTTGAGAGAAATCTTTAATTTTTGGTAAATAATTTTGGCTAAGTTATGGTCAATAATTCTTCATATTTTGGCTTTTATTTATTATTTGTTGTATGCTTAAAATGGCATTTCCCGTCCTCAGTGTTTTATTTCTGAAATTGAAGAAGCTATTGCAATGTAAAAAAGTCAAAATAATAAAAGAAGTAAAATGTAATCTTCAGCAAAGTTAATAACAAAATACTAAGTTATGCACCTTTACTTATTTATTCATTTATTTTCATTTCTCGTAATACTTCAATCTCATAATTTTCCATTTAAATTTAAATAGAAAACTTTTCTCAATTTACATCTGAAAAGAAATTTTGAATGCATTTGATATCTTTTAAAAAGGGATCTGCAAAAGGGTTATTGAAGATAATAATAATAACTCAAAAACATGATACCGAATTCTAATATAATCAAAACTTCATCAAAAAATATGAGATCTTCTTTTGACTGATTCATTGCATTAAAAAAAAAGCATTTTATAAATATTTTAATCCTCCAGGGATTGATATCATAAATTCAATTTGATGACATTATTAAAAACTGTAATTTTTCGAGTATCCAGCGAGATTTTTTTCTGAAAATCTATATATTTAAAAGACAAGGCTGTTTTCTTAGTCATCAGCCCTGAACTTTATACTGAACCAATTTTGATAAATATTTTTTTTTTATATGAAAACTGTTCAATGTGTCCGTACTAGCTATTTTTTAATTTATTTCTATTTTTGTATTTTAATTTTAATTTTAGAAGTTTTTTGTGAAATTTCTTTCAAATGGTGGCAATCGGATTACTTCCATTATTGCAGAGAAAAGAGAAAATGGAGTTTTCAAAATCATAAAACGAAACGCAATATTTCACCTTGATTCAAAAATAAAATATACAATATGAACTTTAAAAAGCTCACTGGTTTCCTTTCTTTCTTTCTAACCGATGACCAGGCCCCTACCTGTCGGGTCGTCCCAGCTGAACGGGTTTGATACCTGGTATTGGGGCGATGACCGCCTAATCGCCGCGTAGCGCCAATAAATCTGACGAGAACCTAGATCTTCATCCTATCGGCTGTGCCTACTGCTTGGATGTGAACTTAGTTAATTCGGTTACTTAACATTTTGATCTTGTTGTTTTGTACCTGCGCTTTGCTACTCGAGTTGGCCTCGTAATTTAGAATCTTGATCAGGTGAGGAGACCTTCAACTGGCAAGGCACCTCCAGAGGTATAATTCACAGGTAACTTGGAGGACTTTGCAACCACGACGGATTTTACATGCACCAGGCGCCATTAGCGTACATAGCGGACATCGGCTGACTCCAAACCGATGACTAGACCCCTTGAGGGATTTCAGAAACATTCGAATAATAACAACTCTTCTCTTCGAATCAGTCATATTTCACATCAATTTAATGAAATAAAATGCAGAACGATGTTTATCTATTCAAAGTAAATCAGCACTAAAATAATTAAAAGCTCGAAGAATTGAATATTAATAAGATTTATTATTACCAGGCAATCCTGGTTCAGATCACTTATAGCGGTGATCGCTCGCTTCAAAATTTTAATTACATCTATCTATTTAAACAAACTGAAAAATAGTAAAGTAAAAAATAGGGTTATCATAATTCTTGGCGATGATTAATTTTCGCCAAGTCAAACAGAAGGAAATGGGGGTTTTAACACTCTGCCCCCGGCTAAACAATTACTATTGTTCATCATTCAAACTAAATGTTTATCAAAAATTTCAAATTACATTAATAAGACAATTAAAAGTTAGAACATACTTACAATAATGAGACATACAATTAATTATATTTTCACAGGAACAACTACTGAAACTAAAATATACAAAAATATTAGATTAGAAAAAGTTAAAGAATGAAAATGTAAACAAAATGTTCTTAAAAGTGAAAAGTTCAAAAAATCAGTCCATAATGTCAAGTTCCAATTTATGTAGCAGTTGAACTGGTCTCTTTATTACACCAGATTCAGTTTGTATTGCACAAGATCTAACTTTCGAATCTCTTCCTAAAATGAGCTCTGTAATTCTGCCGCATTTCCACATGTGCCTTGGAGTTTTATCTTCTTTAATTAATACAACGTCACCAATTTCAAATTTAGTCTGAGCTTTGACAAGAACTGAAAAATTGGCAGAACGCAGTTCTAGCAAATATTCCTGCCTCCAACGTTTCCAGAAATGGTTTAAAACTTGATCTCGATATTTCAATATTTTTGTTAAAGTTATTCTATTCGATCTAGGTTCAGTAACACAGTGAAAATCAGGTAGAGAATTTATTCGTTTGCCGATCAGGAAATGTGAAGGAGTTAGTGGAAGCGGTTCACTGTTTTCTTCATAAACATACGTTAATGGGCGACCATTAATCATAGCTTCGATTTCAGTTAAAGTCGTTTGTATTTCTTCATATGAGAGACAAGATCTTCCGAGAACTCTCTTCAAAGGAGTTTTCACCGAACGTACCATGCGTTCCCAAAAACCGCCCCACCAACTGGCTCTTGAAATAATGAATTTCCATATGATTCTATTTTTATTAAAATATCGTAAAACTTCCTCTTTCGATATTCGGCTCCAAACTTCTCTAAGAAAATTATCAGCTTTGATAAATGTTTTCGCATTATCACTGTAGATTGTTCGACAAATTCCTCTACGAGAGATAAATCTTTTAAATGATAAAAGGAAAGTTTCTGTAGTTAAATTGGTACATAGTTCGAGGTGCACAGCTCTAGTAACGGCGCACGTGAAAAGAACTATATAGGCCTTTTCTTGGCCAGTTTTTGCTTTGACATAAATAGGTCCTGCAAAAGCTACAGCACAGGTATAGAAAGGTGGTGATTCAGTAATACGATCTTTAGGTAATGGTGCAATTTCCTGCTTCCCAGGAGAAGCTTTAAATTTTGTGCAAATAAGGCAAATTTTCAGTACAGATTTTATCATTTTTCGTCCTCTAATTATAAAATTTTTTTCTCGTAGATGAGCTAAAGTTGTTGCAATTCCATAATGGAAAGCCTTTTCATGGGCATTTCGAATCAACAATTTGGTGTAAGCACTCCCATATGGAAGTATAAAAGGGTGCTTTTCCTCTTGAGATAATTCTGAAAATTGTAATCTTCCAGATAAAATTAACAAATCATTCTCATCGAATTTTGGATTCAGACTATACAAGGTTGAATCTATATCGATGGGCTTTCCCTTTTTCAGTAACTCAATTTCACGATTGAAGACAGATAACTGGGTTTGTTTTAACCAATAAAATTCTGCCTTTTCAATTTCTTGAGCTGTGAGCTCACCTGAAATTTTAGGTTTTGATTTATTGATATTATTTATAAATCTTAAGATCCAGGCTGTGATATTAAGTAATTTGGAAAGAGAACTAAAATTTTCTAATTTTAACAAAGACTCTGGAGGTACAACACCTACTGTACAAGATAATTGAGCAGAACTCAAATTTGTTGATTTTCTTTCGTTCAAAATATTTTCATTGAAAGGTATCTTTTCAGGTTTCGGCCAACTGTCCTTTGGTAATGACAACCATTCAGGACCGTAATAGCATAATTTATTTTCTATGAGGTTATGTAAGTTCTCACCTCGAGTAAGGAGATCACTAGGATTATCCTTACCCGGAATATACTTCCATATTTTAGGATCAGTTAAAGATTGTGTTTCTACATCCCTATTAGCCACAAAGGCCTTCCAATCCATGGCTGATCCCTTGATCCAATATAACGTAATTGTGGAATCTGACCAGATATGAATTTCCAAATTTTGAAAATTAAATGCATTTTTTAGATATATAGACATCCTTGCAGCTATTAATGCCCCCATTAATTCAAGCCGAGGAATTGTCAAACATTTAATCGGGGCGACTCGACATTTTGCTCAAATAAGACTAGTCATAATTTTATTATCACTTGTGGTATATCGAAAATAAGCTACGGCCCCATAAGCCTTAGGACTAGCATCTGAAAATATATGAATTTCGATTGGGTCCAAAAAGTCTAAATCCCGTGGAAAATATTTGTGGGGTACCTCAAATTTATGTAAATGTTCGATTTCTGCACACCAATTTTCCCATTCAATTTTTAAATCAATAGGGAATTTTTCATCCCATTCCAAACCCCTTTTCCATGTTTCCTGTAGCAAACTTTTCATATGAACAGAAAATGGTGCAAGGAATCCAATAGGATCAAAGAATTTTAACATGGCTTTAAGAACAACGCGTTTCGATGGATTAAATTTCCAATCATCAGGAAAGGATTGAACGTCAAAACATAAAATATCCCAATTACTATCCCATAATAATCCCAAAATTTTTAAAGAATTATTCAAATTTTCTTCTGAGTCACATAATTTATTTTCTTTCCATATTTTTTTTAGTTTGACAGAATTAGTATTGAATTTTCGCAAATTCATGCTAGCTTCTTTAAAAATATGCGAAGCTGTTGAGGATGGATAGTAAGCGTCTTCATCAGATTTTGACACCGTAATCAAATCATCTACATAAAAAGAAGAGTCCAAAATCTTAACAACTTCAGGATGATAAACATATTTACGTATATGGGATTTAATCGTTGCAGCCAAAAGAAAGGGACTGCAAGTTACCCAAAAGCAGCTCGTGTAAATCTCAAAAATTTTAAATCATCCTTTTCGTCGCCAAACCGCAAAAATTTTAAATAATCCCGATCTTCCTCTGTTATCCCAATTTGCAAAAAACGCTTTCTCTAAGTCAGCGCTAAATGCAACATTAAATTTCTGAAATTAAATATTACATTAAGAATGTTCGGGTTAAGGTTAGGTCCTGGATATAAACAATCATTTAGATAATTTAAATGTTTTTCTTTACAGGAAGCATCGAAAACCATTCTTACCTTAGTAGTTAATTTATCATCTCTTAAAATCGGTCTGTGCGGCATAAAATAACCACCCTCAGTTATTTTATCAGGACATTCTTCTACAATTCCAGCAGTTAATTGTTCTAATATAATATCTTTATAATTTTTACATAAGTCATTATCTTTCTCGAGTTTACAATTTAATTCCTCAAAGCGACTTCTAGCTATTCTAAAATTATTCTCGACTTTATTTTTCTCATACTTCCACAATAAACCCGTTTCATACCTATGATTTACGAATTTTAAGTTATTCTCAAATTTATTCACAATTTCCTTATCTGCATCAGAAATATTATCATTTGATTGCGTAATACCCAAAGATTCGATCTCCCATAAAAAATTCAAATCTTCTGCAACTGAAGTTGAAACACACAGATTTAAAACAGAAGCGCTTTCCATTTTTTTTTCTTTTTTCATCTTCATAAAAACCACAAAGCGAAAATCCAAATAAACTATCACATAAAAAGAAAGATTTAGTTTTTTTTATTATTATTTCTCTATCGTAACAGATTTGATAAAAATAATCCACCCCAATAAGAACATTTACATTAGAATGGGATGATGCAACAGCATTTGTTAATTTAAAAGGTGCCAGTTTATTTTTTATCTGTCTGGAGAGAAGGGGGGGGGGGAATCCTAACATTTGAAATTACATCTGTGACTAAAGCCTCGATAAATATGAAACGCGATTTGTTTTCAACATGGGATAATTTTAATTGCGCAACATCAAATGTTTTTATTTGTGGTTTAACAGCTGCAAAAGAATAAATTTGAAGTTTTTCTTGACGAATAATTCGGGGATTTAATTTTGATACTAATTGCTCTGTAACGAATGAGCTTTGACTCCCCAAATCATATAAGCATAATGCAAGCTCAGAGCTTATTTCAGATCCCACATTTACGCAAGCTGTTTGAAGCATAACCTCCTTAAAGGAATTTTCATTTTGAGTATTGCAATGAGAAATCGAACTAATAACTGTGTCAGCTGATTCGATTTCTTTGGGAATTGTTGATTGAGATTTTTTTTAAACAAATCGAATAATGATGAAAATTTCCATTACAAAATTTCCATGGTTCTAAATTAGATTTACATTTAGCCGAGACGTGGAATTTTTTTAAACAAGTGAAACAACGTCCTTGCATACGTAACTTATTCCGTTTTTGAGGAATAGTACACACTTTACACAATTTTGAATCGTGATCATTATCACAAAATAAACAAACATTTTTTAGATTGGTAATCAATGCAAAGGCTGAAGGAATGTCACGTTTATAATTTCTAAAATGTTTATAACTGTTGTTATATTTATTCTTTTCTTTTTTAGCACTAAAACTATTTTCAGAGCTCTGGAGTGCCATACTAGATTCTCGAGATTGTACTTCGTTTTTAATGAAAGAAAGAAGCTCTTCGACTTCCATTTTTTTACCAGCGGTTCTTTTACGATTAAAATCTAACGCCATTTCAGCAGGTATCAACTTTAATAAAATAGGGCATAGGAGATGACCATAACTTCCTGCTGTAACTCCGAGAGAATTTAAATTTCTAATTTGTATTTCACAACTGTCATGCAGTTCCCGAAGTTCTCTAACATTAGAAGCATTCTTTACCTATTTTAAATTTAATAATTTACTCATATGGGCGTTGATGACTAGGTCGTCACGACCGTAGCGAGCCTTTAAAATTGCCTTTTAAGCAATTTGAAATTTGATTTTCATTTGAAATACTGTATGCAAGGCAAATGCTTCTCTCTGGAAAAATTTCCAAGTATTAATATAGTTTCAATCGTTGCTGGATTTGATTAAGTTTCGTCTTTGCCCCATGACGATGGCTCACGATAAATATTCCATCTTGTGCTGCGTTTGTAGCCTTGCCAACATGTAATAGTGAGAAATTTTCCAGGCTGGGTATCGTCCAATGTTGTTTAGTCGGTAGGATGTCAGTGCGCTATACTGATGGCCCGGGTTCGAGTCCCAGCATGAAATCTTTTTCACTATGTTCGCCTTTGCGCCTTTTAAGCAATTAATTTGAAATTTGATTTTTATTTGAAATCATCACAGTGTTTATGACAAGTTCGTCACAAATGACACATATTTCACAAATTGGTCACAGTGTGACTTCAAAGCATTGTCACTTTCGTCACAGGTTCGTGACAAAGTTAATGCCAAAATAGTCACAAATGACACACTTTTCACAAATTTGTTACACCGTGACTTCACAGAGTGGTCACAATGTGACGTCACAAACGACCTCTAAATCGGCCATAACGACCTCGCATTCTAGTCACTATGACGTCACATCGACGTCACATCGAAGGTCACAAAATCACAGTGTGACTTCACAACGACGTCGCCGTGACGTCATCATGCCTTACGGGTATGTACCTTTAAAAAAATCAACCTATTATTCTGCCTGAAGAACTTGTTTTCAGTTTCTGCCTAGGGTTAACAAACTGAGGTAACAAAAATCAGGAGGCGCATGTTGCAAAAGGCGTTGCGTGTAAATAAGCCCTTTTAATTCTGGTAAAAAAAATTCTGGTTACAGTTTCGTAAATACAGTGAAACCTCTTTGTGTGACCACTTCCATTAAGCGACCACCCCCCTGAACGACCATTTTTTCATGGAACGAAATTTATTCCCACAGGTTCAATACTAATTTTACCTCCATTCAGAGACCCTCCCAGTTGAACCCCCTCTATGAGCGACCCATTTTTTTTAAGAAAATGAAACAAATTCCGTTTTTACCTGGTCGCTTGAAGAAGGTTTCGTAAGAAAAATAATTCCGCAGAGCGCATTATTCATAAAACTTCTAAACTAAGTTTAGATTTTTTTATTATTATTCCAGTAACTTTTAAGTGTTTAAACCCCTTTGTGCCTTTTTAGGCAATGAATTTAACTCTGATGACAAATTAAGAATGACAGTCAATAAACTCCCCTGCCCTATTCTGTCAGGAAACTCTCAAAGAAATAGATAAATTAATAAAATCGTCATTATTTGCTTCCATCCAAAAGAAATTGCATTTATATACTGAACTTCGAAAGGACTTGGAAATAAAATTTATAAAAGATAAAACCGTAAAATCAAAGCAAACGTCAATGTATTCATTTTTTAAAGTCTATAGTAATTAAGTTATGTAATTAACTTTTGTTTTGATACTTAAATTTTTATATTTTTTCCTAATGTGAAAAATAAATTTTAGTAACGTTAATTGTTACTTTTTCAACAATTAAAATCTAGATTTATACGTGACCTCCATTCAGAGACCACCTCTCGGAGCGACCCATTTTTATTGGAACGGAACGTGGTCGCTTTAGGGAAATTTTACTGTAATTCTTTTACCAGTGGACTCAGGCGAAGAATTCGTACTTAACCCTTAAATGCCGGGTGTTGCTTTTCGGCAACATACCCAATTTAGGCTCTAAAATACTATTAGAATAATATTGAAGCTATAATGCCTAATGTTGCCAATAAAATACATTCTGAAAATATTATTAAATCGATTTTCAAAATGTAGATGGCAACACTTGTGCTGTTTAAGAATAAAGATAGATTTATTTTTTCAATTGTCGCTACTTGTTCTTTTTGTTAGGTTTGGAAGCTTGCGAAATACCCTATTTTATTCAGCAGTGAGCAAAAATAAATTATTTCTTATTACAGTTCCTAAAATTCTTGTGTGTTTTATGTTATAGAATGTTATCAAGGAAAGTTATTTTTTCAATTAAAGACCAGTATTGCCGATTAGTAACAAACTGTTTTTTAGCCGTAAACCATACTTAAAACAAAATAGGATTTTTTAAGTATTATTCTCATGTTTTATTTAAAAAGTAAAAGCCAAAAAACATTATTACAATGATTTTTGAAAAATCAGGCATTGAAGTGTTAACTTCCCCGACTCCCGACAAAGTACAGGGTGTCCATAAAAAGATGTCCCAGTTTCAATGGTATGTGTTATAACAGTTTAATTCAAGCTATTTACAAAAACTCATATATCAAATTGAAGGTAAACTAAGCTAGTGTTTCTTACAAATGTTCAATAGGTGCACCTTTAGTTATACGGCACACATACAACCTAAAGTTGAATTCTTCCCACACTTCGGTTAACAAGTTCGGAGTCATAGAAGCAATAGCTTCTTCAATTCTGAGTCTCAACTCTGGCAAATCATTAGGTAGAGACGGAACGTAGACACGATCTTTTATAAAGCTTACTTACTTACTTACTTACACAATTGTGCTACAATCCATGTAGAATTTTGACCTCCCCCAATATACTTCTCCAGACCTTCGATATCTGGCCTTTACTTTATAATTTATAATTTGGTTTTCTGCAAGATCTTTCTCTATCTCTTTTATCCAACTCTTCCTGGGTCTACCAATACTTCTTTTCCCAATTAAATTACCACTATAAATCTTCTTTGTGCTTCGCTCATCCCTCATTCTGATTAGATGGCCTACCCATTGCATTCTTCTTATTTTTATGGTATTTATTATATCTTTTTCATTATATAACTGTTCTAACTCCATATTTGTCCTTATACGCCATGTATTGACTTCTTTAATAGGTCCAAAAATTTGCCTTAAGATCTTCCTTTCCCAAGTGATAAGTAGCTTTTCATCTTTTTGTGTAGTGGTCCAGGTCTCACTACCATAAATTACTATTGGTTTTATAATAGTTTATAAATTTTAAGTTTGGATGTTCCAGATATTAGAGATGATTTTAGAATGTTTCGAAGAGAAAAATAGCATCTATTTCCTGCTACAAGTCGGATTTTAATCTCTGCTTCTACCATATTATCACAGGTGTCTTTTATAAAGCCCCAAAGGGGGAAAAAATCGCATGGCGTGGGGCGGTAGTGTACGCTTTTAAATCTTCAATCCATCAATAACACTTTACGCTCAGGAGTCGCCATTTTGCATATATGGCATTGCTAGCGAGTCAATAACAAAGCAGTACTCGCGCATGCGCTTATCTAAAACTGTTTGAGTTACTCTTTATTGGTGACCTTGAACCAACACTCTATAACGCTTACAATTGATACTATTAAAATTTATAACTGGGCCATCCTTTTATGGACACCCTATATTTTAAAGAAAATTCGGTACTGGTTAGTTATCCCGTCAACCAAATTACTGTCGCCAAATTGTAAGATTAAATGCCAATAATGGTTGATCGTAAATGTCACATTCACTTGACATCACGTGTTTACATCATCAAATGATTTTTGTTTCGACGTTTTATTTGTATTTTCATTAATGTTATACTAATTTATTTGTTTTTTCGTAATTTAAAATAAAAATTATGTCAATTTGTATAATTTGGCGAGTGGTTTAGCGATTTATATAATTTGGCGAAATTGGTCTACGGGATAACTAACAAGTACCAAAAATTCTAGATGCAACGTCAGATGTGGGCAAAAAATCCTATCCAATGATACTTCATTCATCATTGTACGCTATATATTATTTAAATTCAGTATGCAATGTCAGATGTGAGGAAAAAATTCTATTAATGAAACCTCTTTCATCGTTGTACTACCTATTAATTGAGAAAAAGACATGTTGACAACAGAAATAATACATATGACTGTATGGCATTTCTAATGTTCAATTAGTTATTTCTAAAATGAAAGTTGTTGCATGATAAAATACCAAAATATTTAAAAATCTCTCTATTCTAAAAAAAAGTAACTACCGCTGTCACCGCCGCCGCCGCCGGTTTTGAATTTTTTGTGACCGGAGGTCTTTCTTCGTTAATATTAAAAAAAACTGTTGCATACAAAAATATGAAAATCGGAAGTATTATAGAAAAATGTTTAATAAACACGCTGATGCAGACAGTTTTCAAATCGAAGAATTATTTTAAGAGATATTCAATGCCAAAGTTGGACAAAATCGTTCCATTAAAAAAGTTTTATAGGAGCAAAAACTGTACATAGGAATTTAAACATTTTTAGATCATTTTATGCGTCAGAATTTCCCGATGCGCAGATTGCAGTTAGTTTTTTAATTTGAATAATTTTTCGAGGTTTTATTTCTATTTTAAATTCAAATTTTCAGCATTTCGAGAGATATTTTTTACAAATTTTAGAAAATTGTATTAATTTAAACTGTTGCAAACTGTATAAACAGCGCAAACAGTAATGTTTGCTTCAAATTAAAAATTTATTTTACACGTGACTATTATAAACAAAAAATATAAAAAGCAGGAACTCATTGAAAATTACGTCATAAAAACTATAGTTACACGTGAATTTTAAATGAGAAAGAATGTTGTAAAATAATAAATTCAGTAACATGCGTTAGAAGTCCTAAATAGGAGAATTTACGTCATATTACACTTATTACGTAAAATGAACAAAAAATAATATTGCAAAACAGTTTTAATTTAAAAATTGCTCGAGACATTTACTTGACATTTTAAGATGATCATAATATTTCATTTCTAACAAAAGTATTTTGAAGTGAATATTAAAAAGAGAAAGAAAAATTTGGTGAAAATTACGTCAGATTATAATTGTCAGATTCAAATTATAATTCAGTCTTCCGAAATCTTTTTAAAGGCGATCAGATTAGCGTGCTGTTAGAGTCTGCGGTGTCTGAACGGGGGTTGACGAGCGTAGCTCGTAGGGGGCAGAGCCCCCTAGTTTAAAAAAAGGAAATTGTAATTTTTCCAATAAAATAAAAACTAAAATTCAAAAATTCAATGTCCTGTTCTTTTTTAGATACGTTCGTAATTATATAAATACGTAGCACCTGTAGTCGTCGTTCGGTCTGTCTGTCTGTCCGTCTGCCCGCATATAACAGAGCAAAAACTACCCAACCGAATGGTCTGAAATTTTAAATATATAATTCTTGCAAAATTGTTTCGAGAAATTTCAAATTTTGTGAAAATTGGATGTATAGATGTATAGTTGAATTATAGGGACAGTCAAAAGTTTTCAGTTACATTACAACCAATGGGGGAAAAAAATATTTCAAGGACATGTTAATGATGTTACAGCCTTTCGAAGAGAATGAAATTGATATGCACTTATGAAGTGCATTAAAATACGCATTCAGTACACTATGCGGTGAAAAAAATATTTATAAAACTAGTTATAGTACGAACGCACCTCATTTGCAACGTTTGACGTTCAATTTCCAACTTGTTTTCCATGTCATGTAATACTGCGATCAAATAATTTCTCTCTATTCTAAAAAAAAAGTAACTACCGCTGTCACCGCCGCCGGTTTTGAATTTTTTGTGACAGGAGGTCTTTCTTCGTTAATATTAAGAAACATATTGCGTACAAAAATATGAAAATCGGTGATATAATAGAGAAATGTTTGATAAACACGCTGATGCAGACAGTTTTCAAATCGAAGAATTATTTTAAGAGATATTTAAGGCTAAAGTTGGACAAAATCGTTCCATTAAAAAAGTTTTATAGCAGCAAAAACTATACATGGGAATGTAATCATTTTTAGATCATTTTATGCGTTATAATTTGCCGGTGTGCAGATTGCATTAATGTTTTTAATTTGACTCATTTTTGGAGGTTTTATTTCTATTTTAAATTCAAATTTTCAGCATTTTGAGAGATATTTTTTACATTACTAGGGGGCGCTGAACCATACGAGCTATGCTCGTCAACCCCCGTTCAGACACTGCAGACTCTAAAAGCACGCTAATTTGATCGGCTTAAAAAATATTTCGGAAGATTGAATTATAAGTTTAAAAACAGTGGCGATCTCCCTATAAACGGGTTTCTATTCATTTCTCTTTGATTGGGGAATTTTAAAGCCAAATCAGCGGCTGTTAAATGATACAATGGCTGTTTCCGTCTTTGATTAAATAAAATCAGTTAACATTTCAAAATAAGCTAATATAAAATGAATTAAATAAACAGTCTTTGCCTCCCGGTATTTTTTAGCAAAGCGAAAAGAAAGTTTTTTTTAATGACACTTTAAATGTATCGTTTTTAATCTGACGTAATTTTCACTAAACTTTTCTTTCTCCTTTTACTATTCACGTGAAAATAATTTTGTTAGAAATGAAATATTATTTGCGCTATCCTAATAAAAATAGTTGAAAATATCATCTTAAAATATTACATAAATGTCTCGCGCAATTTTTAAATTTAAGCTGTTTTGCAATATTATTTTTTGTTCATTTTACGTAATGTGTAATGTGACGTAAATGTGACGTAATTTCTCCTATTTAAGACTTCTAACGCATGTTAATGAATTTATTATTTTACAACATTCTTTCCCTTTTAAATTTCACGTGTAATATGGTTTTTTATGATAATTCTCAATGAGTTCCTGCTTTTTGTATTTTCTTGTTTATAATAGTCACGTGTAAAATAAATTTTTAATTTGAAGCAAATATTATTATTTGCGCTGTTTATACAGAGGGCAACAGTTTAAATTAATACCATTTTCTAAAATCTCTCTATTCTAAAAAAAAGTAACTACCGCTGTCACCGCCGCCGCCGCCGGTTTTGAATTTTTTGTGACCGGAGGTCTTTCTTCGTTAATATTAAGAAAAATAATGCATACAAAAATATGAAAATCGGTGGTTTTATACAGAAATGTTTCATAAACATGCTGATGCAGACAGTTTTCAAATCGAAGAATTATTTTAAGGGATATTTAATGCTAAAGTTGGACAAAATCGTTCCACTAAAAAAGTTTTATAGCAGCAAAAACTATACATGGCAGTGTAATCATTTTTAGATCATTTTATGCGTTAGAATTTGCCGGAGTGCAGATTGCATTAATTTTTTTATTTTGACTCATTTTTTCAGGTTTTATTTCTATTTTAAATTCAAATTTTCAGCATTTCTAGAGATATTTTTTACAGATTTCAGAAAATTGTACTAATTTAAACTGTTGCCACCTGTATAAAAAGCGCAAGCAATAATATTTGCTTCAAATTAAAAATTTATTTACATGTGACTATTATAAATAGGAAAAAAACTTTCAAATTAAAATTAAATAATTACGTATAAAAAGCAGGAATTTATTAAAAATTATGTCATAAAAAGTACACACGTGAATTTTAAAAGAGAAAGGATATTGTAAAATAATAAGTTCATTAACATGCGTTAGAAGTCGTAGGAGAAATTACGTCATATTTACGCCACATTATAGTTATTACATAAAATGAACACAAAATAATATTGCAAAAAAGTTTAAATTTAGAAATTGCGCTAGACATTTATTTAATATTTTGAGAGGATCTTTTCAACTATTTTTGTTAGGAAAGCGCAAATAATATTTCATTTCTAACAAAAGTATCTTCACGTGAATATTTAAAAGAGAAAGAATAGCTTGGTCAAAATTACGTCAGATTAAAAACGATTAATTTAAAATGTCTCATTTGAAAGAACTTTCTTTTCGCTTTGTTAAAAAATACCAGGAGACAAAGACTCTGTTTACTTAATTCCTTTTACATTAGCTTATTTTGAAATGTTGTTACACGTGTCTACGTCATCAAGTTACTTTTATTTCGACGTTTTATTTCTATTTTTATTAATGTTGTACTAATTTAGTTGTTCTTTCGTTATTTAAAATAAAAATTATGTCAATTTGTATAACTTGGCAAGTGGTTTGGCGATTTATATGATTTGGCGAAATGGGTCGACTGCATAATCAAGTAGTACCGCAGCGGATTTGGCGTTAAAATTCCCCAATCAAAGAGAAATGAATAGAAATCCGTTTATAGGGAGATCGCCACTGTTTTTTAAATTATAATCCAATCTTTCGAAATCTTTTTAAAGCCGATCTAATTAGTGTGCATTTAGAGTCTGCGTTATGTGGTTGGGGGGTTGGCGAGCGTAGCTCGTAGGGGGCCGAGCCCCCTAGTGTGTAAAAAAATATCTCTCGAAATGCTGAAAATTTGAATTTAAAATAGAAATAAAACCTCAAAAAATGAGTCAAATTAATAAACTGAGTGGAGTCTGCAAACCGGGAAATTCTGACGCATAAAATGATCTAAAAATGATTAAATTCCGATGTACAGTTTTTACTCCTATAAAACTTTTTTAATGCAACTATTTTGTCTATATTTAGCATTAAATATCTCTTTAAATATTTCTTCGATTTGAAAACTGTCTGCATCAGCGTGTTTATCAAACATTTCTCTATAAGTCCACCGATTTTCATATTTTTGTATGCAATATTTTGCTTAATATTAACGAAGAAAAACCCCCGGTCACAAAAAATTCAAAACCGGCGGCGGCGGCGGTCGTAGTTACTTTTTTTTAGAATAGAGAGATTTTAGAAAATGATATTAATTTATACTGTTGCGAACTGTATAAACAGCGCAAACAATAATGTTTGCTTCAAATTAAAAATTTATTTACACGTGACTATTATAAACAGAAAAAATCATTTGGAATTAGAGTTAAATAATTATGTACAAAAAGCAGGAATTTATTAAAAATTACGTCATAAAAAGTATACAGGTGAATTTTAAAAGAGAAAGGATATTGTAAAATAATAAATTCATTAACATGCGTTAGAAGACTTAAATAGGAGAAAGTACGTCATATTTACGTCACATTACAGTTATTACATAAAATGAACACAAAATATTGCAAAACGGTTTAAATTTAGAAATTGCGCTAGACATTTATTTGATATTTTGAGAGGATCTTTTCAACTATTTTTGTTAGGAAAGCGCAAATAATATTTCAATTCTAACAAAAGTATTTTCACGTGAATATTTAAAAGAGAAAATATAGCTTGGTCAAAATTACGTCAGATTAAAAACGATTAATTTAAAATGTCTCATTTAAAAGAACTTTCTTTTCGCTTTGTTAAAAAATACCAGGAGACAAAGACTGTTTACATAATTCTCCTTTTATATTAGCTTATTTTGAAATGTTGTTACACGTGTCTACGTCATCAAGTTATTTTTATTTCCACGTTTTATTTGTATTTTTATTACTGTTGTACTTTTATTTGTTCTTTCGTTATTTAAAATAAAAATTACGTCAATTTGTATAATTTGGCGAATGGTTTGGCGATTTATATAATTTGACGAAATTGGTCGACGGGATAATCAAGTAGTACCGCAACGGATTTGGCGTTAAAGTTCCCCAATCAAAGAGAAATGAATAGAAATCCGTTTATAGGGAGATCGCCACTGTTTTTTAAATTATAATTCAATCTTTCGAAATCTTTTTAAAGCCTATTAAATTAGCGTACATTTAGAGTCTGCGGAATCTGGACGGGGGTTGGCGAATGTAGCTCGTAGGGGGCTGGGCCCCCTAATGTATTTAAATTAAAACCTTTTCCTATTTAAGTCTGGGATGAAATTTTGTATGCAATAATATCTATATATAATATATATAATATCTATATATAATATCTATATATATATATATCTTGCGTGGCACTAAAATAGGGCTGAATTTGTAGCTTGCCGTATGGCAACAACCTCAGTAACACAATTAATTTGTCTTATTACATTCCATCAATCAGAAGCGTGATTTCACCACTTAAACTCGCGTCATCTCTCTATTCTAAAAAAAAAGTAACTACCGCTGTCACCGCTGCCGCCGCCGGTTTTGAATTTTTTGTGAACGGAGGTCTTTCTTCGTTAATATTAAGAAAAATAATGAATGCAAAAATATGAAAATCGGTAGTATTATACAGAAATATTTGATAAACCCGCTGATGCAGACAGTTTTCAAATCGAAGAATTATTTTAAAAGATATTTAATGCTAAAGTTAGACAAAATCGTTCCGCTAAAAAAGTTTTATAGTAGCAAAAACTATACATCGGAATTTAATAATTTTTAGATCATTTTATACGTTATAATTTCCCGGTGTGCAGAATTCATTTACTTTTTTAATTTGACTCATTTTTCGAGGTTTCATTTCTATTTTAAATTCAAATTTTCAGCATTTTGAGAGATATTTTTTACTTATTTTAGAAAATTGTACTAATTTAACCTGTTGCCAACTGTATAAACAACGGAAACAATAATGTTTGCTTCAAATTAAAAATTTATTTACACTTGACTATTATAAACAGAAAAGATACTTTCAAATTAAAATTAAATAATTGCGTATAAAAAGCAGGAACTTATTGAAAATTACATCATAAAATGTATACACGTGAATTTTAAAAGAGAAAGTATATTGTAAAATAATAAATTCATTAACATGCGTTAGAAGTCTTAAATAGGAGAAATTATGTCATATTTAAGTCACATTAGACATTTATTTGTAATTTTGAGAGGATCTTTTCAACTATTTTTGTTAGGAAAGCGCAAATAATATTTCATTTCTAACAAAAGTATTTTCACGTGAATATTTCAAAGAGAAAGAATAGCTTGGTCAAAATTACGTCAGATTAAAAACGATTAATTTAAAATGTCTCATTTAAAAGAACTTTCTTTTCGCTTTGTTAAAAAATACCAGGAGACAAAGACTGTTTACTTAATTCCTTTTTATATTAGCTTATTTTGAAATGTTGTTACACATGTCTACGTCATCAAGTTATTTTTATTTCGATGTTTTATTTGTATTTTTATTAATGTTGTACTAATTTATTTGTTCTTTCGTTATTTAAAATAAAAATTATGTCAATTTGTATAATTTGGCGAGTGGTTTGGCGATTTATATAATTTGGCGAAATTGGCCGACGGGATAATCAAGTAGGACCGCAGCAGATTTGGCGTTAAAATTCCCCAATCAAAGAGAAATGAATAGAAACCCGTTTATAGGAAGATCGCCACTTTTTTTTAAATTATAATTCAATCTTTCGAAATCTTTTTAAAGCCGATCAAATTAGCGTGCATTTTGAGTCTGCGGTGTCTGGACGGGGGTTGGCGAGCGTAGCTCTTAGCGGGCCGAGCCCCCTAGTATTTAAAAGAAAAATTTCGATGATTTTAATAAAATGTAAACATATTAAAATGATTGCGTTTTAGTATGCACGAATCGCGTAAGAGCAGAACACATATTATTTACTGAGAAATAATGTTAAGTAATCTGTGTAAATAAAATGACAGTGAATAACCTTTCATAGTAAGCAATATGGAAAACGAAATATTTCTGTTGAAGATAATAACGTCATTCGGAAAACAAAAGATATGTTTTCATCCATAAGTTAAAATATTTTACTATAACTGTGTGAGTGATGACTTTATATTCTTGATCCTTATTCCTACACATAGACTGAACCCTTGCTATTTATTTAAAGATCCTTGGTATAATGATAAAGTTGTCCATGGTAAAGATGACAGTGAACAATCTTTCATAGTAAGCAATATGGAAAAAGAAATGTTTCCGATGAAGATAATGACGTCATTCGGAAAACAAAAGATGCATTTTCATCCATGAGTTAAAATATTTTACTATAACTGTGTCAGTGGTGATGTCATATTCCTGATCCTTATTCCTACACATACATAGACTGGAAACTTGCCATTTTTTCAAGATCCTTGGTATACACAAAATAAAATATTTCTGAAAATTACATAATTTACAATTAATTACAATGAATATTTAATGAAACTCAGGAATTTTAAAACAATTGCTTAAATGACGCTTTAATCTCGGAAGGGATGAATGGTTTTGATGGTGAAAATTATGTTATATTTCAGAGAAAGGATTCATTCTCACATGTGCTCCAAAAGTTTTATGGCACACGATAGAATTGTTTCAAGCAAACAACCCCGATTTCTGGGAAAGTTTTCCACAGTGTGAAGGAGTTACCTCCAGGAAAGAAGCGCAGAGGAAGCCGAGAAATGCACAAGAACGGTTTGTTAGGAACAGCCAATGACGTCATGAGCTTTAGAGTCTATATAAACCTAAAGTATTTTAGCATGATTTTTGTCAATATGACGTCATATTCACTGGGCTTTACATCTATTCAGCAAATTAGAATTGAGAGCAGGAGCTCTTTTTAAACATAGTACGATCTTTTGGCAGATATAAGATTAGCAATGGCCATTGGTTTGTTTTATGGTCACGTGACGTATTCATAAAATCAGCTTTTTTATCAAAAGTTTTTTTTAGACACATCAGAAAATGTGTTGCTTACGTTGTGTTAACTTGCCAAGTGTCTGAGAGATATTTAAAGATCCTTATCATTTTATACTTATTTATTTCCAGTGTTACTGTCAATGTTAATTTAACATGGAAAAGCCTATGGAGAGCATAACTTTTTCATTTTTTCTTCCCATCTTTTTGTCCCCGATGCCACTCATTTTTTATTCTTTACTAATTCTAATGATATTATAAATTTAACGTGTAAAAACGTTTGATTGACCTCAGGGTCAAAACGAATGGTAAAATGCGTTTGCATATGGGTGAATTATAACCCAGAGAGAAACATGGGCCAATTTGTTTTTTGCATTATTCAAATATTTTTCTTAATAATTCCAATTTTCGCTTTTTTCATTGAAAATCAACGGGCATTTTTCATAGAAAATGTAACATTTTTACTTCATTGTTGCAAAAATTTCAAAAGCCGTAATAATAATTTATTTCTTTTTAGTTGAAAGATTTTCACGTGAAATATTATTAAATTGAGCTAGTTTTTTTTTCTTTTCTTTTTTTTTTTTTTTTCAAAAATTAAAAAGGTGAATATGGCGTCATAGTGGAAATAAAAAGGATATTTTCAGAATAAGTTTTTGCTTTGGTCAAGTTTATATTTTAGTAAAAAGTTTCTAATGGATAGCTATTTTTTCGCAGGTAGCGAACTTAGTGGAGAATTACATAACCTAAATTTTAAAATGTATTTTTTTTTTCCGAGATGAGAACTTATACCCCAAGTTAAACTTAGGTAATAATTTTCTGATGTGTTTACATCACCCCTTAGGAGAGAATAAGGTTTAACAATTTAAGTAAAACTTTAATTTTTTTATTTTTTACTGTATCACAGCTATAATATTGTTAAATATTAGCAGTAAGGATTCAACACTATTTACATTTACATTCATAGCATTTACATCCCTATTTCACACTCAGGAAGAGTGGGAAATAGGGTATCTAAATTTAAGTGAAGTTAATTTTTTATGTTTTGATTATAGATTTTTTACGTTCGGATTGGAAATTTTTGTCCAAACTACCGCATCCTGCATTACTACAGTGGTGAAACATTTTGAATTACACATTGGTAAACTGCACCCCACATTGTGATGCAATACCGATACATCAAAGCCTGATGATGACACTCTCTATTAATTTTGAAATGCGTTCGTTTGAGTGCTGTAGTTATTAAAAAACTTGACATATTAAACAAAAACATAATTTGAAGAACAAATTAAAAAAACAAAATTTATTTCCTACATTGTTTAAGCCCGAGAAGGGACATATATTAAGATGTTTCGTTCAATTAGTTCTACATTTAATGTTACATTTTTGTAACAAATTAGTTAAACCAATTGAAGATTAAAAAATAAAATAAAATTCATACAATATGATACTTAAAACACCCTAAAAATTTGGATTCCGTTCAAATGAAAACGAAATAAATCTTAGACTTTTTTTTAAGTTTTGTATTTTGCCTGCATCTTATCATTTTATGCACAATTGTCATAAACATAATACAAAATAAGCAATTCAAATATTTTCAATTAAAAATGGAAGAAGTCTAAGATTTATTTCGATTTCATATCAACGGAATCCAACTTTTCAAGGTGTTTTAAGTATCATATTGTATGAATTTTATTTTTATTTTTTAATCTTCAATTGGATTAACTTATTTGTTACAAAAATTTAACATTAAATGTAGAACGAATTGAATGAAATAGCTTAATATTTGTCCCTTCTAGGGCTTAAACAATGTAGGAAATAAATTTTGTTTTTTTAATTTGTTCTTCAAATTAGGTTTTTGTTTAATTTCCAGTGTCACTTTTCAATGTTAATTTAACATGGAAAAGTCTATGGAGATCGTAACTTTTTTCATTTTTTCTTCCCACCTTTTTGCCCCTGGTGCCACTCATTTTTTATTCTTTACTAATTCTAATGATATTATAAATTTAAAGTGTAAAAACGTTTGATTGACGTCAGGGTCAAAACGAATGGTAAAATGCGTTTGGATATGGTGGTTTATAACCCAGAGAGAAACATGGGCCAATTTGTTTTTTGCATTATTCAAATATTTTTCTTAATAATTCCAATTTTCGCTTTTTTCATTGAAAATCAACGGACATTTTTCATAGAAAATGTAACATTTTTACTTCATTGTTGCAAAAATTTCAAAAGCCGTAATAATAATTTATTTCTTTTTAGTTGAAAGATTTTCACGTGAAATATTATTAAATTGAGCTAGTTTTTTTTTTTTTTTTTTTTTTTTTTTTCAAAAATTAAAAAGGTGAATGTGGCGTCATAGTGGAAATAAAAAGGATATTTTCAGAATAAGTTTTTGCTTTGGTCAAGTTTATATATTAGTAAAAAGTTTCTACTGCATAGCTATTTTTACGCAAGTAGCGGACTTAGTGGGGAATTACATAACCTAAATTTTAAAATGTATTTTTTTTCCGAAATGAGAACTATTTATACCCCAAGTTTAACTTAGGTAATAATTTTCTAATGTGTTTACATCACCCCTTAGTAGAGAATAAGGTTTAACAATTTAAGTAAAACTTTTATTTTTTATTTTTTACTGTATCACAGCTATAATATTGTTAAATATTAGCAGGAAGGATTCAACACAATTTACATTTATATTCATAGCGTTCCTGAGTGGGAAATAGGGTATCTAAATTTAAGTGAAGTTAATTTTTTATGTTTTGATTATAGATTTTTTACGTTCGGATTGGAAATTTTTGTCCAAACTACCGCATCCTGCATTACTACAGTGGTGAAACATTTTGAATTACACATTGGTAAACTGCACCCCACATTGTGATGCAATACCGATACATCAAAGCCTGATGATGATACTCTCTATTAATTTTGAAATGCGTTCGTTTGAGTGCTGTAGTTATTAAAAAACTTGACATATTAAACAAAAACATAATTTGAAGAACAAATTAAAAAAACAAAATTTATTTCCTACATTGTTTAAGCCCGAGAAGGGACATATATTAAGATGTTTCGTTCAATTAGTTCTACATTTAATGTTACATTTTTGTAACAAATTAGTTAAGCCAATTGAAGATTAAAAAATAAAAATAAAATTCATACAATATGATACTTAAAACACCCTAAAAAAATTGAATTCCGTTCAAATGAAATCGAAATAAATCTTAGACTTCTTCCATTTTTAATTGAAAATATTTGTATTGCAGATTTTGTATTATGTTTATGACAATTGTGCATAAAATGATAAGATGCAGGCAAAATGCAAAACTTAAAAAAAAGTCTGATGATTGTATGAATTTTATTTTTATTTTTTAATCTTCAATTGGCTTAACTTATTTGTTACAAAAATTTAACATTAAATGTAGAACTAATTGAATGAAACATCTTAATATATGTCCCTTCTCGGGCTTAAACAATTTTGGAAATAAATTTTGTTTTTACTTTCTTCTATCTTTACAAGAAGAAAGTATTGGATTCGTGAAAATTTTCAACTTTCGTTTTTTGACGGATTTACACGTTTTAGGGGTCAGGGATTCCGAAAAACATGTTTTTACAAAATGTCTGTCTGTGAGTCTGTGCTTCTGTGAGTCTGTCTGTCTGTATGTGACACAAATTTTGTGGGCACTCTATCTCAAGAACTAATGCACGGAATTTAATAAAAATTTATATTCAGTTAGCCCCTGATATAAATTGGTGCTGATTAGTTTTTGGTGTAAATCGCTCAACAGGTGGCGCTGCTATGCAGCCTTTTTCACGATTTCCGCAATAGCTCAATCTCCACAACTAATGCACGGATATTCATCAAACTTCAGATTCAGTTAGTCCTTGACATGAATTGAAGTTCTGTACATTTTGGTGTAAATCGCTCAATAGGTGGCGCTGCTATACTGCATTTTTTACGATTTCCGCAATAGCTCTATCTCAACAACTAATGCTTAGATTTTCATCAAACTTCAGATTCAAGTATACTTTGATATGAATTAGTGCAGTTTGTGTTTTGGTGCAAATCGCTCAACAGGTGGCTTTGCTATGCTGCACTTTTCAGAAATTCCATTATAGCTGTATCTCAAGAACTAATGCAATAATTTTCACCAAACTTTAGAATCAGTTAATCCTTGATTGACATGAATTGACATTTTGTACATTATGGTGTAAATCGCTCAACAGGTGGCGCTGCCATGCAGTATTTTTGAGAATTTCCACTCTAGGTGTATCTCAAGAACTAATGCACGAATTTTTATCAAATTTTAGAATCAGTTATTCTTTGACATGAATTGACATTTTATATAATTTGGTGTAAACGCTTAATAGGTGGCGCTGCTATGCTGTTTTTTGTGATTTCCGCAATAACTCTATTTCAAGAACTAATGGTTAGATTTTCAATGAACTTCAGATCCATGTATACCTGGATATCAATTATTCCTGTTTATGTATTGGTGTAAATCACTCAACAGGTGGCGCTGCTAAGCTACATTTTTCAGAATTTCCGCTATAGCTCTATATGAAGAACTAAGGCACGAATTTTTATCAAACTTAAAATTCAGATACACTTTGATATGAATTGGTGCTAAATTGATGTAATTTCTTGTACTATTTAAATGATTTAATTGATGTGATTTATATAGAAGAAAGTTTTGTGATGGCCACAACATACTAGTTTTAATTTGTTCTTCAAATTTATTTTTTGTTTAATTGTATATTTTAGGTCGAACGAGCTTTAGATAGTTTAACTTTGTTAGTGTTTGTTGGTTTATATTGAACTATCTTGGTATCAGGTAGTGTTTTACCAAGAGTTTTTCGAAATAAATTTAAGCCTCTCTGTACAATGTTATGCGCAATAAGTTTTAAAATAATTGTGTTCCAAGGTAATTTTTATTCAGTTAATTATTTTACATTATTTCAGTTAGTTATTTTATTATCGAAATACAAGGACAGTTATTATTTCGTATTAACTATATATAACCTATTAGCTATATGATTTCGTTGGTCACGCTCCGACCGAGTGCTCTCATGGTCGTGACGTCATTCCCTTGACGTCACGACCCAATGAAATCACATAGTTAATACGTTATATATAATTAATACGAAATAATAAAGGTCATATAGTTAATATTCTGATAAGGAAACATAAATATTTAAAACTCAGGCAAAGTTTAGATCTAGGTTTAAGATGAAACAGATTTACTACATTCTAAGAAATTGTATATAAATACACGAAAAATAGATTTTATTTTGCACATAGTTTATAAACTTAAACACAGAAAAAATGTAAAATGTATTTTGTTTTTATTTAATTTCATTTAAGTTAAACTTCTGGTTCTTTAAAAGTGACTCTACCAAAGAGTTGTGGAATCTACTTGTATACTAATAATAAATCAAAAATATGATATCGACTGCATATACAATCGAAACTTTGTCTACAAAATGAGATCTTCTTTTAACTGATTATCACATTCATGGAATGCATTTTTGAAATATTTTAACCCTCAAGGGATGGATTCAGTTCAATGACATTATTTATGAAAATTTTTAGCTTTTAAAGAATTTCCATATTTACAACCAAAATAAGGGATTATCTTTTAAATAAAGAATAATAGAATGCAATAATATTATTCAAATTTAAATATAAAGTATAAGATGTAACTTAAAATTTACATCACAATGAAAAACTTTGATATTTTCGATTCTGAAGAAACAATACGATAGAATCGTTTTACAGGAAATCATTCTTTATACATGCATTGAGTCCGTATAAACATTAATATCAGTGTCAGTTCCTTGTTCATCTTTGGTCAAGTTTATTCTACTTAAACGTATCAATAGAGTTTCTTGTTATTGTTGTTGTTGTTGTTGTTTTTTAGTAAAAAAAAATTATTTGTGTACTATAGTAAAATAGCACTTTTCCAAAATAAAGTAAAAATACTTCCGATAACAATTATTTTTATTAAATATTTGATTCAATCTCAAAATCATTTTTCCTCTAACAGAACTTTGAAATTTGCTGTGAAGCTTTCAGGAATAATTTAACATTATATAAAATATCAACTATCTGTTAAAATTATGGGATTTTAAGGTACAGAAATTAACTGGAATTTGGTGTTACATTCTCTAATTACTAATCTTACTTCTTAATGTTTTTCTGTCATTTCTCAAAGAAATGATTTTATTTATAGGTTCGTTCGTAATTATATAAATAGGTAGCACCTATAGTCGTCGTCTGGTTTGTTCGTCTGTCCACGTATAACAGCGTAAAAACTGCCCAATCGAAGGGTTTGAAATTTAATATATATAATCGTTGCAGAATTGTGTTGAGTCATTTCAAATGTTATGAAAACCGAATCAAAACGTAAAAAGATATTAATAAAAGTTTTCTTCATTCTATTAAATCCTATCATACGTAATTCGTTTAATGATATCCCATGATAGGGCATAATTTTGGTTGACATGGCGATTACGACCTATTTAAGATGGAGTTATTTTATTTCCCTATTACTGAATTCAATGTATATAATCGTAATAAATTTTGTATTTATGCATTTTTGCATAAGAGTGCAACAGCTATTGCACCAACATCTGAATATTTATATAACTAGTTATAATACGAGCGCACCTCATTTGCGTACATGACGTGCAATTTCCGACTCGTTTTTAGATTAACAGAAGTACTACCTTAAAGAATGAACTGTCCCCAATCAATTGCACATTTTTTCTGTAATACTCGTGATTATTGATGTGAAGTGACTGATGGACATAGATTAAAGAGAAAGAATTCTCTTTACTCTGTGGGTGCACACATTGAAATCGTGGAATAAAACACTATAAAAAAAAAAAAATACTTTGATATTTTCTTTATGAACATAAAAATCTACAAGTGCATGTCATTGTTTGTTTATTCTTAATTATTTTTTTTTAAGTGTAAAGATATATTTTGGACAGAATGTACTTTTGAAAGCAATTAATTAATAAAAGAATATGAAGTTAGTACAATATAGAATTTAATAAAAAAAAAAAAAGCAATGACCGTATGGTGATCAGTTGAAAAGCTTCATGGAATATTGGTTTCCAATGTTTTTTTATAAGAAAGAACCCTGTTCCAAAATCATTTATAAATCAGGTACAATCATTTCAAATTTAATATTTTTATACCTTGAATGAGAATCTTTAGGCTTTAACCAGAGTATCAAACCGTTATTTGTGTTCTTTTCTAATGTCACTGATTACATATTCAAAGGTCGCATCACTGATGTCGCGACAGCTGACGGTTGTTTTCGTAATTCATTAAATAAGATCAATTACACATTTGAAAATCAGCTTGTATAAAAAAAATATAATGAAACTTTTAATTAAAAAATTTTGGTGCCACCCAAAGTTTTATAATGTCTATGATAAACACATTGAAGTTGCCATTTTTTAAATCGAAGAATTATTTTATGTGCTGTGTAATGTTGAAATCGGTCAAGATAGTTCAGTTACATAAGTTTTATAGGATCAAAACTATGCATAGCAATTAAACCATATTTCGCAAGAATTGAATTTTTTGTGAAATGTCCAATTACTTTTTTGTCTATTTTTTGAGATTTTTTTTTTCAATTTTAACTTTTATTATCTGAACAGAGATTTAATTCATATTTTGAAAGAGCCATTGTTTACTTACTGTTGCCACATTTTAAAAAAGCCCCAAATAATGATATTTTCAAACACCTTTCAGTTAAAAAAATATATATATAATGGGTTATTAAAAATGAATTTTTTTTTTATAATAATTAAATTATTACATACGAAAAGCATTTACTGGCGAAAATTACTTCATAATTAAAACGATGTATTTCAGACATCATATTTAAAATGATTTTCTTATAAAGAAAACTTTTCTTCTACATTTCACTATAAAAATACCATTTTTCAGGTTTTTACATTCAATAGTTTCTGCAATATTAGTCGCGAAAGGTCACAATAAATTCCATTACGGCAGCAGCAGCATTAATTACTTTCTTTTTCAAATAAAGGGATTCTTTTTTTTTTAAATAGAAGGATTCTTTTTTTAAATAGAAAGCATTATATGCAGTCGTGGGCGGGCCAAATATTATCGTTTTAAGTTTAATCTTTTAGCAATTTAATTAAGAATCTTTAATCGTTAACCAATGATTCAAACCTCTAGGTGAATTATATACGAATGGCACTGAATAAATATCAAACTGATTATAAAAAATCTCTGCCGTCTCTGCCTACAGGCGCTGGCAGATTTCGAAGTTAAGTACTAAATTCACCAAAAAAACACTAAATGAAGATTAGAGATAAATTCAGTTTAACAATTTTATCCGGCCGCTTTTGACGAGATTTTAATTTCATTTTTATATAAGAACTGTAAGAGCTTCTAAAATCGCTATTACAACGCCCCGTTCCTGCGGAATTTTTCCAAATTCTGAGAGGGCCTGCTTGCCATAGCCAAAAACATACACAAAAAATTCGGTTCAGTTCCATGCATAGATTCATACACTATTCGATGGTACAATAATGAAAATGGCACAAAAATCGCTATTACAGCGCGCCCTTTCTGCGGATTTTTTTCCAAATTCAGGGAGGGCCTGCTTGCCATAGCCAAAAACATACACAAAAAATTCTGTTCAATTCCATACATAACTTCATACACTTTTCGGTGGTACAATGGCGACACACGGACAGACAGACATTTTTTATAAGCATGTTTTTGGGGATCTCTGACCCTAAAACGTGTAAATCCGTAAGCTGAAAAAAAATTTCGATTATATACTTTCTTCTGTTGGAGGTAGAAGAAAATAAAAATGGAAAATTCGTTTTTAGGAACAGAAATTGCTGAAGATTCATAAAATTCAAAGTATCAGTAAGTTTTGCTCGTAGAAAAACGGAACTTTTACTGTTGTACCAGTTACAATACTGAGAATGTTTTTCTAAATATAACTTATAGGATCTGTGAAACCGTATAAAAATTTAATTTCCGTAACATTTTTATCAAATAAGTATTCAGACGTAAATGGTTTTTGATATGATGAAGGACAACGTTTGAAACTTTTTTCTGTAATTGGAACCAGTGGAACCAGAACTTATATGGGCCCGTAGGGAGCGAGCCCTCCCAATAATTTTATCTCCCCGCCCACCCTGTTCCCATTGATTTACTTCGATATTTATTTATTTATTTATTTATTCGCCGAAATAAAATTTGGCTTCTCAAAATAATGTTTGAAAAATAGTTAGGACATCAATTAGACTTACAAGAGCACTGAAAGCCCTTTCAGCGAATGTAAAAATAAATTTCTCTCAAAAACAAATTTCCTGCATATTTTGCCGTCAGTTTTAATGTCTTGATGAAGTTGACTACAATAATATTTAGTTAAGTTTTTCTTTTTTTGTTTTTGTTTTTTTAACCATTTGGAAAAATGGTTATTGTCCTCGGTCAAGGTAGGAAATCAAAAACATATCTGAAGCTTTTTATTAGTTGAATCCGCATTTTATTCATTTTCTGATTGGTCTATACAGTAATCTGTATTTTCCCTTTACTTTCAACAGAGAAGGATACTTCTGTTGCCACTGTGACAAAAAAGTAATAAAAATTACAAAAAAAAATAATAATAACTCTGAAACAAATTGAGATACAGCTTTCAAACAAATTGCATTTAAAAGTACATTTTTAACACTTTCCAACACAGTCAAAAGTTTTCCGTTTCATTACGGCCAATGGGAAAAATCGTTTCAAATGATTTTTAATGGTGTTACTCACTTTCAAACATAGTAAAATTGATATTCCCATGCATTGATGAAGCCCACTAAAATATGCATTCTGTTGAATATGCGGTGCAAAGAATAGTTATTGTTCATTTACAGGACCACACAAAAGAATTCCGTTCATAATGATATAGGGGAAATTGTTTGCGGTGTATTTGATAAGATTTCAAATACTATACTGTATCCCAATTACTGTATATTAGTAATGATTGCTCGAAATGCATTTTTAATTATGATATGCGCTTTTTTAGGGTTTCGTTCATCTCACGAAACCCTATTCGTCTCGCTCCTCCGTCTGTCTGTCTGTCCGTCTGTCACAGAGCCCGTTCTCAGAAGCTATACATGTTGGAGACTTGAAATTTTGCATACTTATAGCTGAACACCACACATCATACGAAAAATCGTAAAATTTTGAAAAAGTCGTACATTTAAACCTTTGGGCTCCCACATGTGTATTTTAAACAATTCTTTCTAAGTGAGCCCCTAATTAGGTTGGAGGCGTGAAATTTTACATACTTATAGCTGAACACCTCACATCAAATGACAAACCATAAAATTTTGAAAAAGCCGTACATTTAACTCTTTGAGCTTCCATATGTTTATTTTAAACAATTCTTTCTAAGTGAGCCCCTATTTAGGTTGGAGGCGTGAAATTTTGCATACTTATAGCTGAACACCACATATCATACGACAAATCATAAATTTTTTTAAAAATCGTACATTTAACCCTTTGGGCTCCCACATGCGTATTTTAAGAAATTCTTTCTAACTGAGCCCCTTTTTAAATTGGAGATTTGAAATTTTGCATACTTATAGCAGAACACATGAGGCCAGGCGACAAATCTTAAAATCTTGAAAAAGTCTTATGTTTAACCCTTTGAGCTACCAAATATGTATTTTAAGCAATTCTTTCTAAGAGAGCCCTAATTAAGTTGGAGACATGAATTTTTGCACACGTATGGCTGAATACCTCAGACTACACGGCAAATCATAAAAATTTCAAAAAGTCTTATATTATTTACTCCTCCGGGCTCTAACTTGTGTATTTTAAGCAATTTTTCTAACCTCCGCCCTTTTCACCCGGGGAGCACTTTTCCAACTTTTGCCGACACCCCTTTGACCATTCTTTCATATTATGCACCATAACCTTACATTTTTAGTTCCATTTTTTACCGCCAGGTGCGCCTACTTATATCGGGTGCTATCGGCCCAATTCCCTTGACTAATATATCTACGGATAGTATATAAAACGGAGTTTCGTTCGGATAAAGGTATGTTTAGAATAGAGTGCGCCCCTGGTTGCGAAATGTGGAACTAACAGATTTTTCAAAAGGATAAAGTGTTTTGAAAAGAGTGTTAAACGAAACCCTCTGTGCGATCTGTGATCACACTTATCTACTTATTCACTATATTTATGCATACTATAAAGTGCGTATAAATGCTATAGTTCATATACAGAGCTACAGAAATGAATTCGTAAAGGTTACTGAGTATAAGCATAAATTGCTTAATGTTGGGTTTTAAAGGAGTTATGCATTTTTACGCTGAACTGAATTTAGTGTACTAACAAATATTTGTATAATATAGATAAAATGATATACAGGGCCACGCAAAGAGTTGGATACATGGCCGTCTATGGGTGATAATTTCTGGAAATGTAATTTCAGTAGTTTTAAGCGTGTTTTAGTTTGAATTAAATTTTAGCTAAATAGTGGCATGTAATAAAGGTATAGGTAAACTACAGGGCTGTAAAAAAGTATTCAAGTATGTTTCCATCTATTAATATAAATTGCTGAAAGATGAATTTCAACCTGCTATGCATTTTCTTGCTAAACTAAATTTTCCCATTATATAGTATATATATCAACATACAGATCGAATACAGGGCTGTTCAAAAGAATTGGAATACATATTTGGCTGTGGGCGGTAACTACTGAAATCAGATTTTTAAATGTTTACTTAGTTATCTTATTTACCTTATTTCTCTAAGTAACGAAGTTTCGTTAAAGCTTTCAGGGAGTGTTGGAAAGTGTTTCATAATCTATGCTGTACGCATGATATTTCTTACTTGTTTTCTCTATACGGCGATGTAAAAAGTAATATTGTGGGATGTTTAGAAGTTTAAGAATGAAATTTCATTTAAAATTGGTCCAGGAATATTAATGTTTAATCCATGGCGTACGTAATGTATGACCAGCTCCGTAGAAGTTTAAAATTTTACAGTACCGCAAAATGTAATCCATGGCTTACCTAATGTATGATCAACTCCCTGCGATTTTTTATGTCTTAAATTTTAGTCTTTGAAAAAATCATTTTTCAAATGGTCGTTGTAATTTGTTAAATTGCATTTTTTTTTTTTTTTTTTTTTTTTTTTTTGCATTTTTAATAGTTAGCAATTTTTACGTTATTTATATTAAATATTAATGTATTTATAAGGAAGAACTTTTAAAAATATAATTTAATAAATTATTTTTTTAATTATAAAATTTTTGTATTTTGCTTAGAAAAAACATAATTTGATATGGAATTATCATCTTTAGTCATTCGCTCCTCCTCCGCCCATCATGCACACATTAGGGAAAAATTGTATGTGTTATTTTACTCAAACTTATTGAGCCTGTTCGGACCTTGTGCGCATGCCGAACGAGCTCCGTAGCTTTGCGGTCATGTGACCCAGTTCAGTTGTTGCTTAGCTGCCATTGCGGCACGTTGTGTATTCGAGCGGCTCTTATCCCCAAGTATATAGTTGTTCTTTAGCTGCCATTTCGGCACATTGTGTATTCGAGCGGGTGTTATCCCCAAGTATAGCAGTTGTTGCTTAGCTGCCATTGTGGCACATTATGCTATAGCGGGTCTTATCCCCAATTATTCTGTTGCTTATAGCGGGAGTATTCCCCAAAAGATGTTTTATGAACGTCACTTGTTCTAACAGCGGGTTATTACCCCAAAGTCACCTCATCATTCTACATGTTTTTCAGTGTTTGTGATTGTTTGTAACATTTGTGTGCTGTGTGATAAAAATGTGAAAAAGAAAACTATTTGTCTTCAATCTTAAAGTTACACACAGTATTCACATACATTCTAGTGGTCCGTCGATTTCGTAGCGAAATAGCTGCTATGGAAAAATTAAATAGAACAAAAGGTGCTCTAAAAGGTGCTATAACGAAATTAGAAAATTTCGTAAAAGATAATACAGACGAAATTAATTACTCGAGTACTGAGCTCGAAATAAAGATTCGAAAATTACCCGAGCTTCAAGCAAAAGTATCGGAAATACGGGATAAATATTATGATATCCCTGAGATTAAGGACTTACCAGAAATCGAAAACGAGTTAGATGAACTCGAAGATCGTCTCGAGAAACTTGAGGTAAGTCTCAACATATTTCTTAAAAATCTTAAAGTTTCTGAAATAAATGTGCATGCTGATAGTATTGAATCTATGAGTTTGAATAATATTAAAGTTAAGTTACCTGAAATCCCACTACCAACATTCAATGGTAAATATGAAGAGTGGTCAATCTTTAAAGTACAATTTACAAATTTAATTATCAATAATGCTCAGTTAAATGACGCTCAGAAGCTGTTTTATTTGCGAGCATCGCTAAAAAATGAAGCAAAGCAACTAGAGAGCTCAGACGATTCCTTTCAGTCATTGTTTACAGCACTTACTGAAAGATTCGAAAATCAACGTTTGCTCATTGACACTCATTTATCGGCCATAATTAATTATGAAAAATACATTACGAGTCTTCTAAAGAATTGAGATCCTTTATTGATTGTGTAAATAAAAATTTGAGGGCCTTAAAAGTATTACAATATGAACAAAACAATCTGTCTGATGCTATCCTTATCAATATTATATTGCAAAAGGTAGATAAGGAATCTCGAAAATTATTTGAATATTCGATTAAAAAATCAGAATACCCGCAATTTAATGAATTAATGTCATTTTTGGAAAACCGCAGTTCTACGTTAGAAAGCGTAAATAGATACTCTGCTTCAAAACCCTTAAACAAAAACATTCCTCTTTCGAACAAACAAAAAAATTTCATGCTAAATTCGAATGATAAATCGAATGGAAAAACTTGTATTCTGTGTAAATTGGCTTTTCATAATTTGAACAAATGTTCTCAGTTTCGAAAAATGAATGTTTCTGAACGATACGATTTTGTGAAGAAAAATAAGCTGTGTATTAATTGTTTGAATAATTCTCATTGCGTAAATTCTTGCATTTCAAAATATAATTGTAATACCTGTGGATTGCGACACAGCTCATGGCTTCATCGAGAAAAGGAAAATAAATCCAAAAATGAATTGGCTTCCCCCCAAATTTCCTCCCCTCTTGCAGGTGCGGTAAATAGAGAAATGAAAAACATTTCGGTAAATAATGACGGGTCTTTAAAGACCTTGAATAATATAAGTAAAGAAAGAAAATCAATTTTATTGAGTACATGCTTTGTTTTTATAGAAGATAATTTCGGAAATAAACGAAGGTTTAGAGTCATTTTGGATAATGCTAGCAATGTCAATATTTTAACTAAGGATTGCGCTGACATGCTGAAATTTAAAAAAAGGATAATTAATGTATCCGTTACAGGATTAAACGGTTATACTTATAATGTAAAAAATAAAATTTCGAGTGTAATTACAAACAAAGATGGCTCTTTCAGGGAGAATATAGATTTCTTAATTGTTCCCAAAATCACGGATGTAATTCCATCAAAGCAATTAAATGTATCGGACATTAATTTACCGAATATTGTGGAATTGGCAGACCCCACATTTTTCAAACCGGGAAAAGTTCACGCATTGGTTGGCGCTGAACTGTTTTATAGAATTTTAAAGCATAATTCAGTTAAGATAAATGATAAACTTTTTCTGCAAGACACTGTTTTTGGATGGATCCCAACTGGGGCGCTAGAGGAGAACACGCAAACAAACAATATTACTATGTGCAATTTCGTTAGAGATTTCGATGAAATAAATGATAATTTAAAACAATTTTGGGAGCTTGAGTCTATAGGCATAAAACATGATAATCCGAAAATATCGGAAACTGATCAAGCACAACAAATATTCGATAAAACTGTCAAATTTGTAGGCGATCGTTATGAAGTTCAGTTACCGTGGAAAAAGGACTGGAAGGATTTAAATGATAATTTTAATGTTGCGAAACAGCGTTTGGAAGGTCTAAAAAGAAAATTTTATCGAAACCCAGAGCTTTTTCGACAATATTCTGAAATAATCACGGAATATTTAAAGCAAGGAATTATAGAGCAGGTGCAAGAAAATGAACCTGTTTCAGACAGGGCAGTTTATTATTTGCCCCATCATGCGGTCTGTAAAGAAGATAAACTTACTACAAAGGTCCGAATCGTCTTCGATGCCAGCTCTCATGATAACAATGATTTGTCCCTTAATGATTGTTTATGGCCCGGCACCAACTTAAATCCACTTCTATTTGATATTTTAATCCACTTCAGATTATACGAAATTGCCTTTTCTTCTGATATCGAGAAGGCGTTCCTTCAAATCTCACTAGCTGAAAAAGATCGGGATTCTGTCCGTTTTCTGTGGTATGATGATGGTTTAAAATCTTTCAAGGTCTTCAGATTCAAACGTGTTATTTTTGGAGTCAATGCCTCTCCATTCCTCCTATCTGCTACCATAAAGGAGCACATCAAGCGGTTTACGAACCTACACCCAAGAACTGTTCACCTACTCGATAAATATATTTATGTGGACGATTTTATATCTGGCGAAGATACGCTGCAAGAAGCTCTTGATGTTTCCCTGAATGCTAACAAAATAATGTCTGAAGCAGGAATGATTCTTCGAAAATGGATAACCAATGATGAAGCGTTACTGAAGTGCTGGCAAGAGGAAGGTTTAAATATTCAAACAGAACATGCTGCAATAAGCCTAGGAAGCAATCTAAGCAAGGTATTAGGAATGTCCTGGAAAACAGAAGAAGATTGTCTGACATTCGAAGTCAAAAGTTTAATAGAATTCTTGTCATCGCAAAAAGGCTCAAAACGTCTACTATTGCAAGCAGTTGGTAAAATCTTCGATCCGTTAGGCATGCTGACGCCATTCACCATTAGAATAAAATGCCTGTTCCAAGAACTATGGCTAAAGAAGACAGCATGGGATGAACAGTTACCAACTAATGTGCACGAAAAATGGTTAAAGTGGCTCGAAGAACTTCCAAATTTAGCAGAATTAAAAATTCCGAGGAAAATTCTTGGTTGCTTGAATCAAGTAATAGCTGTAGAAATACACGCCTTTTCTGATGCTAGTAAAATAGCGTATGGATCTGCAATTTATCTGAGAATAAAAAGAGAGAGTGGTGTGGAAGTCAATCTCGTGACTTCAAAGAGTCGTGTTGCACCGATAAAGGAGATAACTCTGCCTCGGCTAGAACTTCTCGGAGCCTTACTAAGTGCAAGACTGACCAATAAAGTAAAACCCATCCTAGATCAAAAAATCACATCGAAGGTGTACTATTGGACAGATTCCAAAATAACCTTATTCTGGATCAAAGGATCATCAAAGCGATGGAAGCAGTTTGTGGCAAACCGTGTCATAGAGATTAATGCACTTTCAGATTCGAACTCTTGGTATCACTGCTCTAGCAAGGACAATCCTGCCGATCTCTTGACCAGAGGTGCGAGTGTTAATTCCCTTGTAGAGAATCCAATGTGGTTTAGGGGACCAAAATTCCTAGCAGCTGATGACTTAGTGACTGAGCAAGAAACTATTTCTGTGCCAGAAACAGATTACATTCCAGAGACTAAATCAAAATATAAAAATAACTGTAATGATTTCAATTCTAATATTTCTCTTTCTCTTTTCAGGAATCCTGAAGAAGTATATTTTTTTCTCAACATAAGTGGTAAATACTATAGTATTCTTCGCATACTGGCATATGTTTATAGGTTTTTTCACAATTGCAAATGCAAGTTAGCAGACCGGCGCAGAGGCAGCCTCACAACCCCAGAAATAAAAAATTCAGAAGTTTCTCTAATTAGATTAGTACAAAATTCAGAATTTCAGGAAGAGATTAAGGGTTTAAAACGGGAATCAAGGGTTCCCCCTTCCAGTAAAATTAAATGTTTATCCCCCTTTTTGGATCAAGATAATATCTTAAGAGTTGGCGGTAGGTTGGAAAATTCAGATTTAAACTTTGATAAGAAGCATCAAATCATTTTGCCAAAAGGCCATAAGCTCACAAAACTCATATTTGAGCATTTTCACAGGAAGTATTTTCATATTGGTCCCCAAACTTTAATCCATTACGTACGTATGCGGTTTTGGCCCGTAAGTGGAAAAAATTTAGCGCGAAAAGTAGTGCATGATTGCATTGTCTGTTTTAGGAACAACCCAGTTACTGCTAAACAAATCATGGGTGACCTCCCATCGGAAAGAGTAACTCCAAATTTTACGTTTAACCATACAGGAGCCGATTTTTGCGGCCCTTTTGAGATTAAATATAAAAATCAAAGAAAAGGGATTTTTCATAAGGTTTATGTCGCGATTTTTGTTTGCTTAGTAACAAAGGCTATTCATTTAGAAATAGTAACGGATCTAACTTCTGATGCGTTTATCGCCGCACTTAAACGCTTTGTTTCAAGGCGAGGAAAATGCGCTTCTATTATGACAGACAATGCTACGAATTTTAGGGGTGCTAAATCAGAATTGCACAAACTTCATGAGTTAGTCCGTAGACCGGATGAAAAATTAGCTAATTACCTTACTTCAGAAGCTATTGAATGGAAGTTCGTTCCTCCTAGATCGCCCAACTTCGGTGGTTTATGGGAGGCTGGTGTAAAATCTTTCAAGTATTATCTTAAACGAACATTAAAAGGTGCTAGATTGACTATGGAAGAATTCCAAACAGTCACCACCCAAATCGAAGGGGTACTAAATTCGCGTCCTTTAACTCCGTTATCGACCGATATAAATGATTTTAATGCATTGACACCAGGCCATTTCCTAATTGGTCGGCCTATCGATGCCATTCCAGAACCTCAGTTGATTGATATCACAGAATCGAGATTATCTAGGTGGCAGAGAATCACTAAATTCGTCCAATTAATTTGGAGAAATTGGCAATTAAATTACTTGAGTCATCTCCAAAATCGTTCAAAATGGCAGGTAAAAGGGGAAAACATCAAACCAGGGGCGATGGTAGTCATAAAGGAGGACAATTTACCTCCCTGTAAGTGGATGCTAGGACGAATCTTAGAGGTTATACCAGGAAAGGATGGTAATGTTAGGGTTGCAAAGGTTAAAACGGCCTCAAATATCTTTCTTAGATCTATATCTAGATTGTGTGTCTTGCCCATTAATGAAATCTAATGTATATACTTATTTCTCATTGTTTATGTATTTTAAGGTGCACCTAAGATTTACATGTTATTTTACATTCAACTTTTCTTAAGAATACATCGAACTATTTTAAAAAAGAGCTTAAATTTTGTAACAAAGAATTTAATTTTATTGTATTGTATAGTCCTTGTTATTGCAACTTATTATTATTGTATTTGTATTGTAATATTATTTTATGGTATTGGTATTTTATTTAGTTCTTGTATTTATAGTGTATTTTAATATTTTGAATGTGCTACGCACATTGCAACGCGGGGCGGCATGTTCGGACCTTGTGCGCATGCCGAACGAGCTCCGTAGCTTTGCGGTCATGTGACCCAGTTCAGTTGTTGCTTAGCTGCCATTGCGGCACGTTGTGTATTCGAGCGGGTCTTATCCCCAAGTATATAGTTGTTCTTTAGCTGCCATTTCGGCACATTGTGTATTCGAGCGGGTGTTATCCCCAAGTATAGCAGTTGTTGCTTAGCTGCCATTGTGGCACATTATGCTATAGCGGGTCTTATCCCCAATTATTCTGTTGCTTATAGCGGGAGTATTCCCCAAAAGATGTTTTATGAACGTCACTTGTTCTAACAGCGGGTTATTACCCCAAAGTCACCTCATCATTCTACATGTTTTTCAGTGTTTGTGATTGTTTGTAACATTTGTGTGCTGTGTGATAAAAATGTGAAAAAGAAAACTATTTGTCTTCAATCTTAAAGTTACACACAGTATTCACATACAGAGCCCACCCAATATTTTTCGACAGTTGGCGCCACTGATTGGAACTACGAATTAGCTATTCGTAAACAATAAGAAGGGATGTCCCGGTATATTATAAAAAGGAATTTGTCCTTTTTCATCTTTGCGCAATATTTAACAACAAGTCATCCATTGTCTGAAATAATAAACAACTACGGATCAATAATCATTCACAAACAGAGTGGCATGAACTGTATGGAATGCTGTTATAACTGCTCATGAATTTTTTTTGTTGTTGTTTGTTTGTTTAACTTTTATGATATGTTTCGCCATATACATTTTGCAATCCATTTTCTTGTGTGAAGTCAATTAACTGTCGGCTCTAATTTTGTAACAATATCCCGTATCATTCAGTAGAAAATTGATATCGCAAAAAAGAAAATTAAGACGAATCGTTAGGACAGTTTAGGATGAAAAGAAGAAGAAACCAAGTTAATCGAAAATTTTACGAAGGCAACGAAGCGTTTCAAAAACAGCTAAAAAAACAGTATACCTTGATAAATCTTTTCTAAAAGATACAAAAGAAAATAATCATTGATGACATACTGAGAAAACGTAACAGAGAATCCAACTAGGAGGAAGTAATAAACACCATTGCAGGGTTTTCTTTTTTGTTTATTTTTTGAGTAAATTATAAGGCATTCATCTCTTCCGAATGATATCACTTTTTGTTTCATCTCAGTTACATTTTGCAGATCTCCATTTCTAATTCTCGCATTTACTACTTTCTTTATTTTTAAAGTCGAGTTTCTCACTTTCCTCCGAAGTTAACTGTCTCATAAAATATCTCCTAATTCATACTAGACATTAAAAATTTTTGACAGAAGATTCAAATCGCTTAAAGGAAATTAGTTGCAGCATGAAGATTAGATTATACGTATGTTAGTATGGAAATTAATAGGAACAATCTTTCTGTGGATTTAATAACAAATGAAGTTGTATTAGTTCACAAATGTATTATACAGTCTGTAAATAAAAAGAAAGAAAGAAAAGAAATAAGAAGGTAAATAAAAATACATCAGTCTTTATTCGCCTATCCTTTTCAATAAAATCGCAATAAATATGTCATCAGACTCTGAATAAGATTTTCTTTCCGAATATGAGCAAAAATGGGATCATCCACATACTACAAATTGTCCCCACTTTGTTTTGTTTTCAAATGTTAATATCCATTTTGACACGTTAACGTTACTTGGATTCTTTGGATTAGATGAGACTAGAAAAGTATATAAATTATGCAGTTTATACAAAAATTTAAGGAGTTATAAAAGAAAATGTTTTAACTGGTTAATTATAAATTTAGGAAAATTAAATTAAGATTTGGCAGGAAACCCGTCCAGAGTCACACAATTACAGAAACAATTCACAGAAGCTTGATCAGAAACAATTGACCAGGAAAACTGCTGAGAAAATCTAAGTTCATGTTAAAGAAACTTTGTTCAAAAGAAAGTTTCACACAAATATTCCTGTTGCTTTCACGATCTGTTTTTAACCCTCTATAATGGCCATGGTAGAATGCGCTCCAGAAAATGTAATTCAGAAAATCGAAATTCATACCAGAAAATCTAAATAGTAAATTTCAGTTCATTTAACAACAAAACATCTGTTATGATATAAAACAAACTTTCTATCTTAAATTTCGAGTGTGAATACGGAGTATGTGAATAAAAGAATCCACTGAATCGAGAATAATAATGGTAGCATAAATGATACAATAGGCATTAGAGGATTAATATGTAATTGAACGTTAACAGAAGACGGTTTCTATGCACCGTTAAAAAGTAAAAGCTCTATATCTAGAAAAATGACAGTGGAAATTATTAAAATATCTAGAAGGGGTGAGTTCGCGATTAGCGTGAAGCTAAGGACCCAGTATAAATATAAAATTGTTATACCAAAAGTTTTTTCATTAATAATGAAAGATAGAAATTTATTTTCTTACCTTTCTCGTAAAGCAGACATACGCTGGTTTACTTCATGTGAAAACAAACTATATTTTTTATTTATTGAGTAGGTGTTATAAATAGTGAAAAAATATCTTCTTAGAATGATGGAGATGCACTTGTAGAGAAAAAACTATTTAATGCACGACGAATTCTAGGTTACATGGATGAACACACACACACACTAAAAAAAGAATAAAATAAAAGGGTTAAATGTGGGTACTATAGAAGTAATAACATTGAAATCCAGTAGGAGATGCAAGTCTTCCATTGAACAAAGAGTTAACGCACTAAAAAACCGTGCGTCTTGGCCTCACGAAATCGGGCCTAGAAGTGAAGAAGTAATAGGGGCCCACAAGAGTTAAAACAGAGTAAAAAAAACTTGAAACAATACAGTCTGCTTAATAAGCAAAAAGGTTCTATTTAAAATCAGTTTATCAGAAAATTTCTGTGGTGCTGCGATCTGTTGACGCCTTTTCGAAACACAAGTCTTTTACACAATCCTTCTTTAGTTTGTGACCTTACGCTACGATAACTCAGGGAAGTGTCGCCATCTTGGAACATATTTCACAACTAAAAGAAACGCGTTGCATGTATCACGAGGAAATTGTCATTTCACAAGCGAAGTGATGTTGGACATAAAATTACCTACACTGTGACGTTTTCCAACACCCCCGCTTTTTATGTCAAACCGACGAGCGTAGAATGTTTAACTTGTTTCTCAAACACTCGAAATGAGGCTTAGGCAACGGCTTGGTGAGCACGTCTGCCAGCATTAACTTCGATGGGCAATAAGTTATTTTGATTATACCATTCTGGCATAGATGTCTGATGTGGTGATACTTAACTTCCACGTGTTTAGTCCTTGTCTGTGCCTTTTCGTTTTCGGTCAATCTTATGGCTGATAAGTTATCTTCGTACAACGTTACGGGTAGTTGTTGACACAGTTCGAGGTCATTTAATAGGTCTAACAACCACGAAATCTCTTGACCTGCATTAGAGGCAGCGATATATTCAGCTTCCGTGGAGGAGAGTGCTGTGCAACTCTGCTTCCTCGATGACCATGCCAATATATTATTTCCTAATTTGAACAAGTTTCCAGTGGTTGATTTCCTGTCTATTCTGTCGTTTCCCCAATCGGCATCGCTATATGCCGTTAGGATTGGAGGTTTTGTTTTATCTATGACGAATTTAAGATCTTTGGTAGTAAGCAGATATCTAATTAATTTCTCGATAGCTTGCCAATCGACTTCCCTTGGGGATTCATTCCTTCTTCCCAGGATGTTAACGACTGATGCTATGTCGGGTCTAGTTAAAGTTGCAATGTATAGAAGCCCTCCTATAGCCTGTCTAAATTTTACGTTATCTCCCATTAGTTTCCCGTTTGGATCTAGATTAAAGTAGTTAGTATTCATGGGTGTATACGTAGGCTTACCATTTAACAAATTGAATTTTTCTGCGATTTGTATTATTTTGTGTTCCTGGTCTAACTCTAGATTACCGTTTGCTTTTTCCTTTATGTTTATGCCTAAATATTGTGTTACTTGACCCAAATTTTTGATTTCGTATTGCTTTGATAATTCAGTGTATATTTCGTGTGTGTCTGTTTTGTCTCCTGCGACTAAGATGTCATCAACATACACTATTATGTATGCGATTTTTCCATCTTGGACTCTTTTGTACAGACATTTGTCTGACGCGCATTCAACGAAATTTAGTTCTTTTAGAGATTTACTTATTTTTTGGTTCCATGCCCTAGCTGCCTGCTTAAGGCCGTAAATCGCTTTGTTTAAACTACAGACTTTATCTTCTTCCCCTTTTGTTATGTATCCCTCTGGCTGATGCATATAGACCTCCTCTTCTAAATCGCCATGTAAGAAAGCAGTTTTGACATCTAGGTGAGTTATTTTAAGATCTTTGTACACCGCTGCGTTTAAGAATGCTCGTAGGGTGGTATGCGCTACAACGGGTGCGTAGGTCTCGTCGAAATCGCTTCCATATTTTTGAGCATATCCCTTAGCGACCAATCTGGCTTTATATCGCTCTATAGACCCGTTCGCTCCCCTTTTTGCCTTAAACGTCCACCTACAACCTATGACGCGTTTTCCCGGGATAGGTTTTATTAATCTCCAAGTATTATTTTGCTTCAGAGAATCTATTTCCTCACTAGTGGCTTTTAGCCATTTATCTTTAGTTTCTGCGTCATTGATATTTTGTAGGTCTGTCCATGACTTTGGCTCCTGAATGTGACACAGGTTTGCGCTTATTCCATAACGGTTAGGTGGTACACCACGATTTTGTCTCTGCGATCTTCTCGGCTCAAGGGATGTGTCGGTCGGGGTGTTATTCTGATCATCGTCGCGCTCTTCTAGATCAATTTCAATATTATCTGCGGGAGTTTGTTCGATGTTTTGATTTTTTTTGGCGGGTATAATTTCCTCATCTTTTATACCTTCTTCGAAGAATTTTACGGTTCTAGATATTATAATTTTATTTTCACCCGTATATATCCTATAGCCCTTGCTTCTGAAATCATATCCCAACATTATTCCCTCGATGGCTTTCTCATCTAATTTATTTCTTTTAGGTTTGTCGACATAGGCAAATGCCTTACATCCGAATGTTTTGATGTTCGAGAGATCGGGTTTTCTTTTATGCCAAAGTTCATAGGGTGTCATGTTATTTTTGTTAGCCTTTGTTGGTAGACGGTTGATGAGGTAGGTGGCGGACATGACAGCTTCCCCCCAGAATTGCTTAGGTAACTTGGCATCCGACAACATGGTTCTAGCCATTTCCACTATCGTTCTATTCTTTCTTTCTGAAACACCGTTCTGTGGGCTAGAATAGGGAACACTCAATTGACGCTCTATCCCGTTTTCTATCAGGCAGTTTTCAAATTCGTCACTGATATACTCTTTTGCGTTATCGGACCTGATTGCCTTTATCAACTTGCCAAATTTATTTTTTGTTAGCGCTATGTATTCTTTCAGTTTGATAACGGCTTCCGATTTATGCGCGATTAAGTATGTTATTGTGTACCTGCTATAATCATCCGTGAATGTTATAAAGTACCTTTTCCCTCCTATCGTTTCAGTATTCATGGGGCCACATATATCGGAATGTGCGAGGGTACCGATGTCTTTGCTTCTGTTTGTGGCTACTTTAGGGTAGGGCAGAGCGGAAAGTTTCCCTTCAATGCACTTGGTGCATCGCGTGTCATGTTTACATTTGTTAATTGTTATCCCATTGGCTAATTCATGATTAACAAGGTATTTAATATCATCAAAATTTTTGTGTCCGAGTCTTCGGTGCCACAATGAAATACAATTTGTATTGTTACAGAAAGTTTGAGTACTTATAGTATAGCCGTAATCATCTTCAGGGTTTAATACGTAGAGATTGTCATTTAATTTAGCTGTCAAGATTATATTATCATCTTTGACAAATAAACATGCATTTTTCTCGAAAATTACCTTTATATTATTTTCAGTGGCTTTCTTAACTGACAATAAATTGCCCTTTAGTTCTGGACAGTATAAGACGTTTCTTAGTGTAATGTAGTGGTTTTTGTCTGTTTTTATTTTTACGTCGCCCATACCTTCCGAATTAAGCCTTTTTCCATTAGCGATTGTTATATTCCCAAAATTCCCGGCTGTGAATGTAGCAAAATTTGTTTTTGCTGATGCAACGTGCCTGGTGCAACCCGAGTCAATGATATATGTGTTTGGATCTGTTGTTTGTGTTTGGTTAATTTTTACTGACTCAATTTCAAAATTGTTTTCCACTGGGAAGAGAGGAATGATCGATTGGTTGACCTCATCCTCTATATTTGATTTGCTGTTAAAGCAAAAATTCGAGGAGTCTGTTTTACTACCATTGTGTTGATTTTTGGGGTTTACCGAATTGGCTTTAAAGTTGGCATGGTTGTTAAATTTATTACTGTTATAATTTTCACTTCTTTGGTAATTGTTTTTCTGTTTGTTTTTCAATTTGTAACATTCTGAACGAGCGTGCCCATCTCGTTGACAGAAGCTGCAATATTTTTTGTTTCCTTTATTTATTATTTTATATGCTGTGTCCCTTGGTCGTGTGCTGGTGTGTTTGTATTCGATTCGATGAGAGTACTCGTCGATGAGTTTGTTTTTCACAAACTCGAGGTCTAGATCCTTTTCGTCTCTAGCCTCCATGCTCGTTATAAGAGGAGCATATGACTGAGGCAAGCTGCAAAGCATAAGAGCCACGATGTGCGAATCATTTATGAGCTCTCCAATGGCAGCGAGTTTGTCGCGGATAGTTAAAATATTGTTGATATGTAGATTTAAGTCTCCGCCCTCATTGAGCCTTTGCGAATATAGTTTCCTCAAAAGGAATAATTTGGATGATAAATTCGCCCTTTGGTGAACACTTTTTAATCTTTCCCAAATTTCTTTGGGAGATGTCAAATGTCTTATGTGCACGATTTGTGTATTTTCAATGCACAAACAAATTATGGCTTTCGCCTTAGCCGCGTTTTTAGTATATGTATCATCGGGTGTGGCAGGTGGAGATTCTGTTATATATTTGAATAAGTCGTCTTTAATTAACAGATTTTCTAATTTGAAACACCAATGATTGTAATTATTATCATTTAGTTTCTCCACTGCCGTAATTTCTTTTGTGGCAGACATAGCGTGTTATTCAAGTTTTATAAATTCTTTGATAACAAATATATTTACTATAAGAAGTTTGTGACTTTCTTAAAATAATTTCTTAGAATATATTCATAAGTATAAATAAAATGATCAGTTATTCACAATAATCAATCAATATTTGTTCACAATAATACTCTTTTTGCGATATTATATATATCATTATTTATTCATGCACATTTATTTTTATTTTCATGTATATATTTCAATATTTCATATCTCATATGTGCATCTTGTTCATCATTTTATCACAATCAGATAAACAAATTTTTATTACTGGGTTTTTTTTTTTTATTATTATTTATTTATTTATTTACTTTCCCCTTCAACTCAGTCTCATAATCTATTAAAATATCTAGAAGGGGTGAGTTCGCGATTAGCGTGAAGCTAAGGACCCAGTATAAATATAAAATTGTTATACCAAAAGTTTTTTCATTAATAATGAAAGATAGAAATTTATTTTCTTACCTTTCTGGTAAAGCAGACATACGCTGGTTTACTTCATGTGAAAACAAACTATATTTTTTATTTATTGAGTAGGTGTTATAAATAGTGAAAAAATATCTTCTTAGAATGATGGAGATGCACTTGTAGAGAAAAAACTATTTAATGCACGACGAATTCTAGGTTACATGGATGAACACACACACACACTAAAAAAAGAATAAAATAAAAGGGTTAAATGTGGGTACTATAGAAGTAATAACATTGAAATCCAGTAGGAGATGCAAGTCTTCCATTGAACAAAGAGTTAACGCACTAAAAAACCGTGCGTCTTGGCCTCACGAAATCGGGCCTAGAAGTGAAGAAGTAATAGGGGCCCACAAGAGTTAAAACAGAGTAAAAAAAACTTGAAACAATACAGTCTGCTTAATAAGCAAAAAGGTTCTATTTAAAATCAGTTTATCAGAAAATTTCTGTGGTGCTGCGATCTGTTGACGCCTTTTCGAAACACAAGTCTTTTACACAATCCTTCTTTAGTTTGTGACCTTACGCTACGATAACTCAGGGAAGTGTCGCCATCTTGGAACATATTTCACAACTAAAAGAAACGCGTTGCATGTATCACGAGGAAATTGTCATTTCACAAGCGAAGTGATGTTGGACATAAAATTACCTACACTGTGACGTTTTCCAACAGAAATGATCTGTAAATTTACGTGCCCATGATTTTCACGATGCTCATTATTTTTATGCAAAAATTAATGTAAGCAATAATGCATATTTTTAATATGAATTTATTAATAATTTTCCTAATAAAAAATATGTTTTCTCTCTATTGTAAAAAAAAATCCCTGACGGCTCGGGCCTACAGGCGGAGGTAGATTTCGAAGTACTAAATTCACCAACAAAACTTAAATCAAGATTAGAGATAGACCCAGTTCCTTCAATAAAAATGAGCTCCAGAGAGCTAAACATTTTGGAAAAATTCTAATATACACGAATACACACACAAATGTATATGGAATAGGTTTAAAAAATAGCTAAAGCAAATTCAGAGAACCTCAAAGTGTTAAAATAAGTTAATATTTCCATTGTCGGATTTTCGTCATGTTTTAATACGTTTCTTCAAACTCACATGACGTTACATATTCACCTGCTGAGGTCCGTTTTATTTCCAATATGATGCAATATATATTTTTTTTTATTCGTCAAACTATTTCTTTCATTTTGTGTTTTCATGCGGAAATCTTGCTCTAGGAATCTTATGACGTAATATTCAATTTGTTTCAATTATTCAAGCTATTTATTTAATTTAATTTTTCACGCGAAGCCTTGCAATAGAAAAGCATTTGTTGTGGTGAGAATTTTATTTCTTTTTTTTAATTGTTGGCAACTGCTATAACGAAAAATATTTATTTTTTCCTGCCATTGTTGTGTAAGAGCTGGTTTTATCAGAATCATGTTAAGAGGGTATTTAAAATTTTGAACCCCTCCCCATTTCCATTCCCTTGGCCGGATTTTTTCCATTTGCAATCCCCGCCGAGATATTAGTCATCTCAAAGTTGTTGGCGAGTTTGAAGAAGATCCGTGCATAATTACGACTTTTATCGTGCGGACACAATTTAGTACATATATATATACCGGGTGTCCCAAAAAGGACTGACTGATTTTAAAATTCAATAACTTGCAAACGGTGACAGATATTTAAAAAATTCTTGCAGGAGGTTTATGCATAAGGTCAAAAGTTTTATTACAGTGATTTTCGATTTTAGTTCGAATTACAAACAATAGATGGCGCTGTAAGCGATAGTCGCTAAATACAGGCTCGATTTCTAGTCCTTTCTCTTGTTCCATGCTGAAAAAGGAGATGGAAATGTATTATCCGGGCCACGAAGTACCAAAAATCGAGCCTGAATTCAGCGTCTATTGATCGCAGCGCCATCTATTGTTTGTAATTCGAACTAAAATTGAAAATCACTGTAAAAAAACTTTTGACCTTATGCATAACCCTCCTGCAAGAATTTTTTAAATATCTGTCATCGTTTGCAAGTTATTGAATTTTAAAATCAGTCAGTCCTTTTTGGGACACCCGGTATATATATATATATATATATATATATATATATAAACTTTTTAGGTGGGGGTGGTTTTGGGTTCCTGGGGTCCTATAATGAAAAGTTATGAAGGAATTTTTCAAAAGTCGCACCATGGTAACGACTGCAATAGGTAGTATTTCTTACGGAATCTACCTAAAAGTAACTACCGCTGTCACCGCCGCCGGTTTTGAATTTTTTGTGACCGGAGTTCTTTCTTCGTTAATATTAAGACAAATAATGCATACAAAAATATGCAAATGGGTAGTATTATACAGAAATGCTTGATAAACACGCTATGCAGACAGTTTTCAAATCGAAGAATTATTTAAAGAGATATTTAATGCTAAAGTTGGACAAAATCGTTCCACTAAAAAAGTTTTATAGGAGCAAAAACTATACATCGGAATTTAATAATTTATAGATCATTTTATGCGTTATAATTTCCCGGTGTGCAGAATTCATTATTTTTTTTTAATTTGACTCATTTTTCGATGTTTCATTTCTATTTTAAATTCAAATTTTCAGCATTTCGAGAGATATTTTTTACTTATTTCAAAATATTGTACTAATTTAACCTGTTGCCAACTGTATAAAAAACGGAAACAATAATGTTTGCTTCAAATTAAAAATTTATTTACACGTGACTATTATAAACAGAAAAGATACTTTCAAATTAAAATTAAATAATTATGTACAAAAAGCAGGAACTTAATAAAAATTAAGTCATAAAAAGTATACACGTGAATTTTAAAAGAGAAAGGATATTGTAAAATAATAAATTCATTAACGTGCGTTAGAAGTCTTAAATAGGAGAAATTACGTCATATTTACGTCACATTACAGTTATTTACATAAAATGAACACAAAGTAATATTCAAAAGTTTAAATTTAGAAATTGCGTTAGACATTTATTTGATATTTTTAGAGGATCTTTTCAACTATTTTTGTTGGGAAAGCGCAAATAATATTTCATTTCTAACAAATGTATTTTCACGTGAATATTTAAAAGAGAAAGAATAGCTTTGTCAAAATTACGTCAGATTAAAAACGATTAATTTAAAATGTCTCATTTAAAAGAACTTTCTTTTCGCTTTGTCAAAAAATACCAGGAGACAAAGACTAGTTACTTAATTCCTTTTATATTAGCTTATTTTGAAATGTTGTTACACGTGTCTACGTCATCAAGTTATTTTTATTTCGACGTTTTATTTGTATTTTTATTAATGTTGTACTAATTTATTTGTTCTTTCGTTATTTAAAATAAAAATTATGTCAGTCTGTATAATTTGGCGAGTGGTTTGGCGATTTATATAATTTGGCGAAATTGGTCGACGGGATAATCAAGTAGTACGGCAGCGGATTTGGCGTTAAAATTCCCCGATCAAAGAGAAATTAATAGAAATCCGTTTATAGGGAGATCGCCACTGTTTTTTAAATTATAATTCAATCTTTCGAAATCTTTTTAAAGCCGATCAAATTAGCGTGCATTTAGAGTCTGCGGTGTCTGGACGGGGGTTGGCAAGCGTAGCTCGTAGGGGGCCGAGCCCCCTAGTGGGGTAAAAAAATATACGTAGATTACGTTCGTTCCCACTGACTGTGTCATATTAAAAAGAAAAAAAATTCAATCAGTTGATTTTTTGTGGAGATACAAATTAAAAGTGTCACGTGTGTTTAACATTAGAATCCTCAAATTTTGACTTCTGACTCTATAAAGACTTTTAAAAATTCATAAACTATGTTACTTTTCGTGCTGATGTGAATGAATGAGTTCAAATGAAGTGTCAAATGTGGGTGCTACTCTTTGAAAAATTAAAGCATGTACAATTTTTAACTTGTAGGCAGTAGAGAAGAGACGGACTCAGCCTGAGCCCTCGAGCCCCGGGTTCAGGCTTCATTTTTATACCAGTCTTCAGGCTCGAGCTCATAGTGAAAATGCTATTTATTCAAAAATTCAAAAAGTTGGAAATTGTAATCAAACGCGGCAAATGAGGAGTGTTCATACTATAACTAATTTTATAAATATTCTGATCTTGGTGCAACAGCTGTTGCAGACTTATGCAAAAATGCAAGAATACAAAATTTATTACGATTATATATATTAAATTCCGTAATACGGAAATAATACGACTCCATCATAAATAGGACGTCATCAACATGGCAACCTAGAATCATTACCTATCATTGAATTAATTACGTATGATACGATATAATAGAATGAAGAAAAATTTTAGTATTAAAGTTTTAAGTTTTTATTCGATTTTCATAAAATTTGAAGTGACTCGCCGAAATTCCGGAACGATGATTCTAGGTTGCCATGGTGATTAAGTCCTATTTATAATGGAGTCATATTATTTCCGTATTTCTGAATTTAATTTATATAATCGTAATAAATTTTGTATTCATGCATTTTTGCATGAGTGCAACAGCTATTGCAGCAAGATCTGAATATTTATAAAACTAATTGTAGTACGAACGCACCTCATTTGCCGTGTTTGACGTACAATTCCCGACTTGTTCAGGCTTCTATAGAAAAATATCCTTTAATAAAGCGTTTTAAAATTCGGCAAAAGTCAATTTGAAAGGAAACTGAATTGTTATTGATGAAGTACAAGGAGAATACTGACTCTGCGTTTTTTGTACAGTTGGTGTTAATAACATAAAGAAGCCACGGAATATCCTTACCTGTACTTCATTTGTGTTTAAAGTCCTTTTCCAGATCTAGTGAAAACAGTCATGTCGTTGAGAATAGTAATAATGCTTCAAACGAGTAAGAATTGTGATTTTTGTATTTCTGTCAGTGGGTGGATATAAATGACAAATTCGCTATTTCAAACAGATTTTTAAGGATATAACAATCACAAAATTTTGACTCGAGGGAGTACAGTAGAATCTCTTTACAACGAATGTCACTTTAATGAATTTATTAGTTTAACGAATATTATTTGGATTGTTTAAAAAAATCCTATTATTCTATTTCATTATAAAAATATTCACTTTAATGAATTTTTTAGTATAGCGAATTTAATCAGTGCTCCCCAGAGATTCGTTGTAACGAAATTTTACCGCATTTAAAATTAATACTGATTTCAAAGTAAAAAGATATTTTTTAAAATTAGAAAATTAATCTTTAAACACTATTAAAATGCTATTAATACTTTTCTGCTGCATACTTCTTCTATTAGGCTCGGGTTTTAGATCTTCGGGCTCGGGATCCGAAAAAAAAGCTCGAACTCATCTCTAGTCAACCTTTTATGCAAAAAAAAAAAAAAAAAAAAAAACATATTCGGAAAAAAGATGTAATTCATAGCCTAATCACAACACAGGTGTGATTTTATTGCAACAGCGAACAAAAGAGAGTGATTCGGTAGGGGATTTTCACGCACTGATAATAGTAATTTTCAAAAATTCATAAACAACAAATTATTTATTAAAGTATTTATAAAACAACGTTTGCTTTAACGTAAGTTGCAGTACAGTTGAATAATTATTGACATAGTCTAACTCGGAGTTACTTAGAGCCAAAACAAAAAGCATGCTTTTATTCAGTCAGTACTGGGCCAATTGTGTTAAGAGTATTAACGTCATTTGCCAATACTTTAACTGGTAGCAACACTAGCTAGTAACACAGTACACTCAGTACGTATTAAAAACATTTTATGTTTGGGTCCAAGTAATCCACATTTGGTTCCGAGTTACTCCTAAGTTACGGTACTGAAAAAACTTTATAGAAAATCAAGCTTTGAGGAAGTAATCCGCAGATTTTTTCCCTTCTTTATATTTAAATAAATTATAAGGCATGTGAGATACATTTTGTTGATCTTCCCTTTCTAATTCTCTTTATTTATTACACTTTTTTCATTTTTAACGTCAAATTTCTAACTTTTTTCAAAAGTTTTAAGTGAATTACAAAAGATCTTTAAATTTAGACTTTTAAAAGTTTGATCGAAGAATAAAATTTTGTTAATGAAATAATTTTCAGTGAAAAGATTGAAGCTGGTGAATAAAAGCTAGCATATTTAACCTTTAACTGATGTTACCGGTCTCTCAGACCGCGGCTTTTTTCAATTTTTACAGTTTAATTTGCAATTTACAGTTTAACTACAAACACTACCGAAATTTTGTTCCGTTTGGAACTTTAGTACTATCATCAGAGACTTTTGAATAATTGAATTTTAATTATAACAGCCCTGTGCAAAAAGTTTAGTACAAAAACACCATCCTATGAGTTAATCGTGCCTTTTATTCATCTTTCGATGGAGAGGTCTCACAGACCGCTTCACGCTAGTTATGTGACAATTTCTGTGACATCAGGTAAAGGTTAACTACACGGTCATTTTCAGATTTCAAAACACCATTTTATTCACTCTCTCTCGACCAAAGATTTAGGAATGATCATTTCTTTTTATTTTCTACTTCTCTGCAGAAAATAACTCTCCCCACCCTTTGGTCCCGTAATTGACACTATGATTATGTAAATATTCTATTTCTGAACTACTAAAACTTCCGATCTGGGGCCTCAACGTAAATTTTCTAAGATATTTTAATTTACATCTAATTCAAAAATATCTAACATCGTGAAATCCACAATTTAATCACGTTAGATATTATATTGTATATTTCTATCGATTCAATGCTTCAGGACTCCTAAAATATTAAAATAGCGTTATTTATTTATCTATACTAATGTTATAAAGAGGTAAAAATTGTTTATTTGTAGGAGGTAAGCTCTGGGAACTACCGAACCGATTACAAAAGTAATGGTATCAAAATGATGGTGTTAGTCCAACTTAGAACATAAGCTATGTCTTCTGTCCGTGTCACCGGCCAAAAGGGGGTGCAGGAGCAAAAAACGCTCTAAAAATGCGATTTTTGTGTTACAGAAGGGCCTAGAAACATGAAATTTGAAATGGTAGTCACTTATAAGATACTAATGATCTCTAAGAACAGTTCTTAAACAATTCGAAATTTAAAAGGAGTGAAAATGCGCAAAAAGCGTTCTAAAAAACGTTCTAAATGGCGATTTTTACGGAATTTCAGGAAGTACCAACCGATTTCAAATATGATGGTGTCAAAATGATGGTGACAACCCTTGCTCTAACATAGGCTACATTTTATGTCAGTGCCACTACCCCTACAGGGGATGCAGGAGCAAAAAACGTCCGAAATTGCGATTTTTGTGTTGTTGAAGGGTCCAGATACATGGGATTTGGCATGGTAGTTAATTATTACATATAAATGATCTCTAAGAACATTTCTTAAGAAATTCGAAATTTAAAAGGGGTGGAAATGCGTAAAAAGCGTTTTAAAAAACGGTCCATATGGTAATTTTTACGCAATCTCAAGAAGTACCAAAGCGATTTCAAAAATAATGGCGTCAAAATGATGATGACAACTCTTGCTATAATATAGGCTACATTTTATGTTGGTGCCACGCCCTTAAAGGGGGTGCAGGAGCAAAAAAACGTTCGAAATTGCGATTTTTGTTTTACTGAAGGGCCCAGATATATGAAATTTGGAATGGTAGTTACTTATAAGATATAAATAATCTCTAAGAACTTTCTTAAAAGATTCGAAATTTAAAAGGGGTGAAAATGCGCGAAAAGAGTTCTAAAAAACGTTCTAAATGGCGATTTCTACGCAATCTCAGAAAGAACACAACCTATTTCAAAAGTAATGGTTGGAAATTGATGATGACAGCCCTTGCTCCAACATAGGCTCTATTTCATGTCGGTGTCACTATCACCTACTGCTTGCAGAAGCAAAAAACGTTCTAAATTGAGATTTTTTTTTGTTACTGAAGGGCCTAAAATATTGAAATTAGGCAGGGCAGTTATTTATAAGATACAAATGATCTCTAAGAACATTTCCTAAAAAATCGAAATTTAAAAGGGGTGAAAATGAGCGAAAAGCGTTCTAAAATTCTTTATAAATTGCGGTTTCTACGCAATCTCAGGAAGTACCGAACAAATTTAAAAAATAATGGTGTGAAAACGATGGTGACAGCCCTCGCTCCAAAATAGGCTGTATTTCATGTCGGTGCCACCACCCCAAAGGGGGTGAAGGAGCAAAAAACGGTCTAAATTGCGTTTTTTGTAATACTGCAGGGGCTAGCAACTTGAAACTAGGCATGGTAGTTACTTATAAGATATAAATGATCTCTAAGAACATTTCCTAAATAATTCGAAATTTAAAAGGGGTGAAAATGAATGAAAAATGTTCTAAAAATCGTTCTAAATATCAATTTCTTCGCAATCTCAGAAAGTACCCAATCGATATCAAAAGTAATGGTTGCAAATTGATGATGACAGCCCTTGCTCCAATGTACAATCTATTTCATGTCGGAGTCGCTACTACCCTATTATTGCATTTTAATAAATGTTCTAAATTGTGGTTTTTGTGATACTGAAATGGCAGCAACTTGAAATTTGGTATGGTAATTACTTATGTGATGTAAATACTCTCTGAGAAAAGTTCCTTAAAAATTTGGAATTTAAAAGGGGTGAAAAAGAACGAAAACGTTCTAAAAACGTTCTAAATAGCGATTTCTACGCAATCTCAGGAAATATAAACCGAATTCAGAAGTAATGGTTTCAAATTGATGGTGACAGTCCTCGCTCACACATAGCCTATATTTTACGTTGTTGTCACTACCACCTGGGGATTAGAGGAGAAAAAAATGTTCTAAATTGCGTTTTTTGTGTTACTGAGGGAGTCTAACATTTTAAATTTGGAATGGTAATTACATCAGAGATGCAAATGCTTTCTAAGAATTGTCGAAAGAAAATTCCAAATTTAAAAGGATGAAGGGAGCGAAAAGCGTTCTAAATTACGATTTTTATTCAATCCTATGAAATACGAAACCAATTTCAAACATAATGGTTGCAATTTGATGGTGATAGAACCTGCTCAAACATAAGATATATTTTATGTCGAGGGTTGCAGGAGCAAAAAACTTTCTAAATTGCGATTTCTGCGGTACTGAAGAGGCTAGAAACTTTAAATACAGCACGGTAGTTACTTATAAAATATAAATGTCCTCTAAGAACAGTCGAAAATAAATTCGAAATTAAAAAGGGGTGAAGCGAAGGGAAGGAGCGAAAAGCATTCTGAAAGAGTCCTAAATTACGATTTCTATGGGATCTCGGGAAATAATAAACAGATTACAGAAGTTATTGGTTGCGAATCAAGAGTGATAGTCCCTGATCCTATACGGGCTACATTTTATGCCGGTGTCACTACCACCTGGTTGGCAGGAACAACAAGAAAGCCTTTAAAAACATCTAAATTCCGTTTTCTATAGAATATTAGGAAATACCAACCGATTTCAAGGTTAATGTTGGCAAATTAATGGTGACATTCTCTGTTTCAACATTTTTCGAGACATTCTATTTCAACTCTGTTTCGGCATTTTATGTTGGGGCCACTAACACCAGAGAGGTGGTAGACTGTTAGACAAGAAGCTTGGAATCTGATATGATGTTTATATTTAAGATGTAAATGTGTTAAGATGGTTTCTAAAAAATTTAAAACTTCAAATGAATACTGAAATGAGCGTGTGAAATGAGCAAAAAATCTCAAAATACTTTCTAAATTATCATTTAATTGGAATTAGTTTTAGTTCTTCTTATTAATTAAAATCTCATTTCTGTCTATTGCACTTTTATATCGAAGTTTAATCAAACTGTGGCTTAATTTGTAATTTTTGAATTATTTCAAAAAGTGTTCTTCGAATAAAAAATAGTCATGCAAATATCACTTCGCATATTTCAACTATTACGCGAGCAAAGTCGCGGGGTTTGCTGGTTTTATTTATAACTAGCAAACCCCGCGGCTTTGCTCGTGTAATAGTAGAAATTGTGATAATAGTCCAAGCGATATTTGCATGACTATTTTTTATTAGAACACTTTTTGAAATAATTCAAAAATTACAAATTAAACCACAGCTTGACTAAACTTCATTATAAAAGTACAATAGACAGAAATGAGATTTTAATTAATAAGAAGAACTAAAACTAATTCTAATTAAATGATAATTTAGAAAGTATTTTGAGACTTTTATGCTTATTTCATACACTCATCATTTCAGTATTCATTTGAAGTTTTGAATTTTTTAGAAACCATCTTAACACATTTACATCTTAAAATTAACCATCATGTCAAATTCCAAGCTTCTTGTCTAACAGTCTACCACCTCTCTGGTATTAGTGGCACCAACATAAAATACCGAAACAGAGTTGAAATAGAATCTCTCGAAAAATGTTGAAACAGAGACTGCCACCATTAATTTGCCAACATTAACCTCGAAATCGGTTAGTATTTCCTAATATTCTTTAGAAAACGGAATTTAGATGTTTTTAATGGCTTTCTTGTGTTTCCTGCCAACCAGGTGGTAGTGACATCGGCATAAAATATAGCCCGTATAGGATCAGGGACTATCACTCTTGATTCGCAACAAATAACTTCTGTAATCGGTTTATTATTTCCTGAGATTCCATAGAAATCGCAATTTAGGGCTCTATTAGAATGCTTTTCGCTCCTTCTTTTCGTTTCACCCCTTTTTAATTTCAAATTTATTTTCGGCTGTTCTTAAAGGACATTAAATTTTAAAAGTAGCTACCGTGCTATATTTAAAGTTTCTAACCTCTTCAGTGCCGCAGAAATCGCAATTTAAAAAGTTTTTGCTCCTGCAACTCTCGACATAAAATACAGCTTATGTTTGAGCAGGTTCTATCACCATCAATTTGCGACCATTATGTTTGAAATCGGTTTCGTATTTCATACGATTGCATAAAAATCGTAATTTAGAACGCTTTTCGCTGACTTCATCCTTTTAAATTTGGAATTTTTTTTTCGACAATTCTTAGAAAGCATTTGCATCTTTGAAGTTATTACCATTCCAAATTGTTAGACCCTTCAGTAACACAAAAACGCAATTTAGAATATTTGTTGCTCCTGTAACCCCAGGTGGTAGTGATAACAACGTAAAATATAGGCTATGTTGGAGCGGGGACTGTCACCATAAATATGAAACCATTACTTCTGAAATCAGTTTATATTTCCTGAGATTGCGTAGAAATCGCTATTCAGAACGTTTTTGGAAGGCTTTTCGTTCATTTTCACCCCTTTTTAATTTCAAATTTTTAAGTAACTCTTCTCAGAGAGTATTTACATCTCATAAGTAATTACCATGCCAAATTTCAAGTTGCTAACCCCTTCAGTACAACAAAAATCCCAATTTAGAACGTTTTTTAAAATGCAACCGCAAGGTGGTAGTGATGCCGACATGAAATAGACCCTATATTGGAGCAAGAGCTGTCATCATCTATTTCCAACCATTACTTTTGAAATCGGTTGGGTACTTTCTGAGATTGCGTAGAAGTCGCCATTTAGATTGTTTTTTAGAACACTTTTCGCGCATTTTCAACCCTTTTAAATTTCGAATTTTTTAATAAATGTTCTTAGAGATAATTTATATCTAATAAGTAACTACCATGCTAAATTCCATGTATCTGGACCCTTGAGTAACACAAAAATCGCAATTTCGAACGTTTTTTTTGCTCCTGCACCCCCTTTGGGGGTAGTGGCACCGACATAAAATGTAGCCTATGTAGGAGCAAGTGTTGTCCCCATCATTTGGACACCTTTATTTTTGAAATCGGTTTAGTACTTCCTAAAATTGCGTAAAAATCGCCATTTAGAACGTTTTTTAGAACACTTTTCGCGCATTTTCACCCCTTTTTAATTTCGTTTTTTTTTTAAAGAAATGTCCTTAGAGATCATTAGTATCTTATTAGTAACTACCATTTCGAATTTCATGTTTCTAGGCCCTTCAGTAACACAAAAATCGCATTTTTAGAACGTTTTTTCCTCCTGCATCCCCTTTTGGCCAGTGGCACGGACATAAGATATAGCCTATGTTCTAAGTTGGACTAACACCATCATTTTGATACCATTGCTTTTGGAATCGGTTCGGTAGTTCCTGAGCTTATCTCCGACAAATAAACAATTTTTTCCTCTTTATAATACGAGTATAGATAGACTAGCAAACCCCGCGGCTTTGCTCGCGTAATAGTTGAAATATGCCAAGTGATATTTGCATGACTATTTTTTATTAGAAGAACACCTTTTGAAATAATTCAAAAATTACAAATTAAGCCACAGTTTAACTAAACTTTATTATAAAAGTGCAATAGACAGAAATGAGATTTTAATTAATAAGAAGAACTGAAACTAATTCCAATTAAATGATAATTTAGAAAGTATCTTGATACTCATACGCTCATTTCAGTATTCATTTGAAGTTTTGAATTTTTTAGAAACCATCTTAACACATTTACATCTTAAAATTAACCATCATGTCAAATTCCAAGCTTCTTGTCTAACAGTCTACCCCCTCTCTGGTGTTAGTGGCACCAACATAAAATGCCGAAACAGAGTTGAAATAGAATGTCTCGAAAAATTTTAACAGAAACTGTCGCCATTAATTTGCCAACATTAACCTTGAAATCGGTTGCTATTTCCTAATATTCTATAAAAAACAGACTTTAGATGTTTTTAAAGGATTTCTTGTTGTTCCTGCCAACCAGGTGGTAGTGACGCCGGCTTTATTATTTCCTGAGATTCCATAGAAATCGCAATTTAGGACTCTTTTTGAATGCTTTTCGCTCCTTCCCTTCGCTTCACCCTTTTTCAATTTCGAATTTATTTTCGACTGTTCTTAGAGGACATTTATATTTTATAAGTAACTACCGTGCTATATTTAAAGTTTCTAGCCTCTTCAGTACCGCAGAAATCGCAATTTAGAAAGTTTTTTGTTCCTGCAACCCTCGACATAAAATATAGCTTATGTTTGAGAAGGTTCTATCACCATCAATTTGCAACCATTGCGTTTGAAATCAATTTCGTATTTCACACGATTGCATAAAAATCGTAATTTAGAACTCTTATAGAATGCTTTCTGCTCACTTCATAGTTTTAAATTTGGAATTGTCTTTCGACAATTCTTAGAAAGCATTTGCATCTTTGAAGTAATTAACATTTCAAATTTAAAATATTAGACCCCCCTGAGCAACACAAAAAACGCAATTTAGAACATTTTTTGCTCCTGTAACCCCCAGTTGGTAGTGACAATACGTAAAATATAGGTTATGTTGGAGCGGGGATTGTCATCATAAATTTGAAACCATTACTTCTGAAATCGGTTTATATTTCCTGATATTGCGTAGAAATCGTAATTTAGAACCCTTTTTAGTAAGAACCCTTTTTAGAATCGTTTTCGTTCATTTTCACCCCTTTTAAATTTCAAAATTTTTAAGGAACTCTTCTCAGAGGGTATTTACATGTCATAAGTAATTACCATGCCAAATGCCATGCATCTGCATCCTTCAGTAACACAAAAATCGCAATTTAGAAACGTTTTTTGCTCTTGCACCCACTTTAGGGGTAGTGGCACCGACATAAAATGTAGCCTATGTTGGATCAAGGGTTATCATCATCATTTTGACACCATTATTTTGGTACTTCCTGAAATTGTGAAAAAATCGCCATTTAGAACGTTTTTTAGAACGCTTTTCGCGCATTTTCACCCCGTTTTAATTTCGATTTTTTTAAGAAATGTCCTTAGAGATCATTAGTATCTTATAACTACTATTCCAAATTTCATATTTCTAAGCCCTTGAGTAACGCTAAAATCGCATTTTTAGAACGTTTTTTGCTCCTACACCCCCTTTGGGGTAGTGGCACCGACATAAGATATAGCCTATGTTCTAAGTTGGACTAACACCATCATTTTGATACCATTACTTTTGGAATCGGTTCAATAGTTCCAGAGCTTACCTCCTACAAATAAACATTTTTTTCCTCTTTATAATAGGAGTGTAGATTACTAGCAAACCCCGCGACTTTGCTCGCGTAATATTTGAAATATGCCAAGTTATATGTCTAATTTTTATCAAAAGGTACTAACTAAATTTTTATTTTATTAAAAGGTACTTATTACTTTTAGGAATAATTTTAAAAAATTACTATTTAAAACACAGTTTGATTAAACATCATTGTTACACTGCATAAGGCAGAAATGAGACTTAAATTAATAAAACGAAATAAAACTAAATAAATAATAATTTAGAAAATATTTTTAAACTTTTATGCTCAATTAATACGCTCATTTCAGTATTCATTTAAAGTTTTGAATTTTTTAGAAACCATCTTCATACATCTTAAAATTAACCATCATGTCAAATTCAAGGTCCTACCACCTCTCTCAACATAAAGGGATATGTTGAAACAGGAATTGTCACCATTAATTTGCCAACATTAATTTTGAAGTCGGTTTGTTATTTCCTAATATTCCACAGAAACGTAATTTAGAAAGCTTTTAAAGGCCTTTTTTAGAGCGTTTGTTGTTCCTGTGAATCCCAGGTGGTAGAATCATCGGCATAAAATATAGCCTGTGTAGGATCAGAGACTGTTACCATTGATTCGCAACTATTACTTTTATATTCGGTTTATATTTCCTGAAATAGCGTAGAAATCGTAATTTAGGACTTTTTTAGAATGCTTTTCGCCCCTCCCCTTCACTTCACCCCTTTTTAATTCGAATTTATTTTCGACAGCCCTTCGAGGTCATTTATATTTCATAAGTAACTACCATGCCATATTTAAAGTTTCTAGCCTTTTCAGTATCACAGAAATCGCAATTTAGAAAGTTTTTAGCTACTGCAACCCATTGGTGGTAGTGGCACAGACATAAAATATAGCTTATGTTTGAGCAGGTTCTATCACCAAAATTTGTCATCATTATTTTTTTAATCGGTTTGGTAATTTATAAGTTTGCTTAAAAATTGTAATTTATAACGCTTTTCACTCACTTCATTTTTTTTAAATTTGGAATTTTCTTTCGACTGTTCTTAGAAAGCAGTTGCATCTTGTAAGTAAATACCATGCCATACTTCAAAGTGTTAGACCCCTCAGTTGTGCAAAAAAATGCAAATTAGAACATGTTTTGCTTTTGTTACCCTCAGATGGTAGTGGCAGCAACATAAAATATAACCTATGTTATAGCAGGAACTGTCACCATTGATTTGCAACCATTACTTTTGAAATAGCTTTGGTATTTCCTTAGATTGAGTAGAAATCGCAATTATGAACGTTTTTAGGACGCTTTTTGCGCATTTTTACCGCTTTTTAAATTTCCAATTTTTTCGAAACTGTTCTTAAAGATCATTTATAGCTAATAAATATGTACCTTGCCTAATTTTAAGTTGCTAGCCCCTACCGATTACAAAAATCGAAATTTAGAACGCTTTTTTGCTCCTGCAACGTCTTGGTGATAGTGATACCGACATAAAATATCATCTATGTTAGAGCAGAGGCTGTCAGCATCAATTTCTTAACATTACTTTTGAAATCAGTTTGATACTTCCTGAGATATTGGTGACAAATCGGCATTTAGAACGTTTTTAGAACACTTTTCGCTCATTTTGCTCCTGCATCTCCTCTGGGGTAGTGGAAACAGATATAAAATATAGCCTATCTTGGAGCAAGATCTGTCACCATCATTTTTACACCATTATATTTGAAATCGGTTCCGTACTTCCTGAGATTGCATAGAAATCGCAATTTAGAAAAATTTTTATAGCGCTTTTTGCGCATTTTGACCCCTTTTAAATTTCGATTTTTTTAGGAAATGTACTTAGAGATCATTGATATCTTATAACTAACTACCATTCCAAATTTCACGATTCTAGGCCCTTCCGTAACGCAAAAGCCGCAATTTAGAAAGTTTTTTGCTCCTGTACCCCCTTTGGGGTAGTGGCACCGACATAAAACGTCGCCTATGTTGGAGCAAGGGATTTCACCATCATTTTGACGCCATTATTTTTTTAATCAGTTTAATATTTCATGAGATTGTGTAGAAACCACAATTAGAACGTTTTTTAGAACGCTTATCGCGCATTTTCACTCCTTTTAAATTTCGAATTGTTTAAGAATTGTTCTTAGAAATCCTTTATATCTAATAAGTAGCTAATATTTCAAATTTCATATTTCTAGGCCCTTCGGTAACGCAAAAATTGGATTTTTAGAACGTTTTTTGCTCCTGCACAACCTTAGGGGTAGTGGCACCGACATAAAACATAGCCTACGTTGGAGCAAGGGTTGTCACCGTCATTTTGACACCCTTATTTTGACACCATTATTTTTTAAATCGGTTTGGTATTTCCTGAGATTGTGTGGAAACCACCATTTAGAACGTTTTTTAGAACGATTTTCGCGCATTTTCACCCCTTTCAAATTTCGAATTGCTTAAGAACTGTTCTTAGAAATCCTTTATATCTAATAAGTAGCTAATATTCAAAATTTCATATTTCTAGGCCCTTCAGTAACGCTAAAATCGCATTTTTAGAAAGTTTTTTGCTCCTACACCCCTTTTGGGGTAGTGGCACCCACATAAAGCATAGCCTATCTTGGAGCAAGCGTTGTCACCGTCATTTTGACTCCAATACTTTTTAAATCGGTTAGGTATTTCCTGAGATTGTGTAGAAACTACCATTTAGAACGTTTTTTAGAACACCTTTTGTGCATTTTCAACCCTTTTAAATTTCGAATTGTTTAAGAACTGTTCTTAGACATCATTTATATCTTATAAGTAGCTAATATTCAAAATTTCATATTTCTAAGCCCTTAAGTAACGCTAAAATCGCATTTTTAGAACGTTTTTTGCTCCTACACCCCCTTTGGGGTAGTGGCACCGACATAAGATATAGCCTATGTTCTAAGTTGGACTAACACCATCATTTTGATACCATTACTTTTGGAATCGGTTCGGTAGTTCCTGAGCTTGTCTCCTACAAATAAACATTTTTTTCCTCTTTATAATAGGAGTGTAGATTACTAGCAAACCCCGCGACTTTGCTCGCGTAATATTTGAAATATGCCAAGTTATATGTCTAATTTTTATCAAAAGGTACTAACTAAATTTTTATTTTATTAAAAGGTACTTATTACTTTTAGGAATAATTAAAAAAAATTACTACTTAAAACACAGTTTGATTAAACATCATTCTTACACTGCATAAGGCAGAAATGAGACTTAAATTAATAAAACTAAATAAATAATAATTTACAAAATATTTTGAAACTTTTATGCTCAATTAATACGCTCATTTCAGTATTCATTTGAAGTTTTGAATTTTTTAGAAACCATCTTCTTACATCTTAAAATTAACGATCATGTCAAATTCCAAGTCCTACCACCTCTCTCTACATAAAGGGCTATGTTGAAATAGGAACTGTCACCATTAATTTGCCAACATTAATTTTGAAATTGGTTTGTTATTTCCCAATATTCCACAGAAACGTAATTTAGAAAGCTTTTAAAGACCTTTTTTAGAGCGTTTGTTGTTCCTGTGAATCCCAGGTGGTAGAATCATCGGCATAAAATATAGCCTGTGTAGGATCAGAGACTGTTACCATTGATTCGCAACTATTACTTTTATATTTGGTTTATATTCCCTGAAATTGCGTAGAAATCGTAATTTAGGACTTTTTTAGAATGCTTTTCGCACCTCTCCTTCACTTCACCCCTTTTTAATTCGAATTTATTTTCGACAGTCCTTCGAGGGCATTTATATTTTATAAGTCACTACCATGCCATATTTAAAGTTTCTGGCCTTTTCAGTATCACAGAAATAGCAATTTAGAAAGTTTTCAGCTACTGCAACCCTCTGGTGGTAGTGGCACAGACATAAAATATAGCTTATGTTTGAGCAAGTTCTATCACCAACAATTTGTTATCATTATTTTTTTAATCGGTTTGGTATTTGAAAAGATTGCATAAAAATTGTAATTTATAACGCTTTTCGCTCACTTTTCATTCTTTTTAAATTTGAAATTTTCTTTCGACAGTTCATAGAAAGCAGTTGCATATTGTAAGTAAATACCATGCCATATTTCAAAGTGTTAGAACCTTCTGTTGTGCAAAAAACGCAAATTAGAACATGTTTTGCTTTTGCAACCCTCAGATGGTAGTGACAGCAACATAAAATATAACCTATGTTATAGCAGGGACTGTCACCATTGATTTGCAACCATTACTTTTGAAATAGCTTTGGAATTTCCTGAGATTGAGTAGAAATCGCAATTTAGCACGTTTTTAGAAAGCTTTTCGCGCATTTTCACCCCTTTTTAAATTTCCAATTTTTTCGAAACTGTTCTTAAAGATCATTTATATGTAATAAATATGTACCTTGCCTAATTTTAATTTGCTAGCCCCTACCCATCACAAAAATTGAAATTTGGAACGCTTTTTTGCTCCTGCAACGTCTGGGTGATAGTAATACCGACTTAAAATAGCGTCTATGTTAAAGCAGAGGCTGTCAGCATCAATTTCTTACCATTACTTTTGAAATCAGTTTGATTCTTCCTGAGATATTGGTGACAAATCGGCATTTAGAACGTTTTTAGAACACTTTTCGCTCATTTTGCTCCTGCATCTCCTCTGCGGTAGTGGAAACAGATATAAAATATAGCCTATCTTGGAGCAAGATCTGTCACCATCATTTTAACACCATTATATTTGAAATCGGTTCAGTATTTCCTGAGATTGCATAGAAATTGCAATTTAGAACGTTTTTTACAACGCATTTGCGCATTTTGACCCCCCTTTTAAATTTCGATTTTTTTAGGAAATGTCCTTAGAGATCATTGATATCTTATAACTAACTACCATTTTAAATTTCACGATTCAAGGCCCTTCCGTCACGCAAAAACCGCAATTTAGAGCGTTTTTCTCCTGCACCCCCTTTGGGGCAGTGGCACCAACATAAAACATAGCCTATGTTGGAGCAAGGATTTTCACCATCATTTTGACGCCATTATTTTTTAAATCGGTTTAGTATTTCCTGAGATTGTGTAGAAATCACCATTTAGAACGGTTTTTAGAACGCTTTTCGCGCATTTTCACCCCTTTTAAATTTCGAATTGTTTAAGAACTGTTCTTAGAAATCCTTTATATCTAATAAGCAGCTGATACTTCAAATTTCATATTTCTAGGCCCTTCAGTAACACATAAATCGCATTTTTAGAACGTTTTTTGCTCCTACACACCCTTTGGTGTAGTGGCATCGACATAAAACATAGCCTATCTTGGAGCAAACGTTGTCACTACCAGTTTGACACCAATATTTTTTAAATCGGTTTGGTATTTCCTGAGATTATGTAGAAACTACCATTTAGAACGTTTTTTAGAACGCTTTTTGTGCATTTTCACCCCTTTTAAATTTCGAATTGTTTAAGAACTGTTCTTAGACATCATTTATATCTTATTAACTAATATTCCAAATTTCATATTTCTAGGCTCTTCAGTAACGCAAAAATCGCATTTTTAGAACGTTTTTTTGCTCCTGCACCCGCTTTGGGGTAGTGGCACCGACTTAAAATATAGCCTATGTTCTAAGTTGGACTAACACCATCATTTTGATACCATTACTTTTGAAATCGGTTTGGTATTTCCTGAGATTATGTAGAAACTATTATTTAGAACGTTTTTTAGAACGCTTTTGTGCATTTTCACCCCTTTTAGGTAGCTTTCTTTACAAAAAAGCTACCTATTGCAGCCGCTCGGAGGAAAGCGATTTCAAAAAATTTTGGTATATTTTCATCGATCATGACCCCCAGACCCCGAAACCACCCTCCGTTCAAAATTGATATATATATATATATATATATCTGACCTATGTCACACTGTAACTCCCGTAATTATGAATCGATTTCGATGTAATTCGGTGTGTACATAGTACATACCAATGTCTCGACCGAGTTCGTTGGCCAGCTTCATCCGCCGTTTTGTTTCAAAATGGCGGCCATTTAAAATTTTTAAAAAAATTTTAAACTTGAAATGTGGTACCAAAAAATTAAAAATGGAAAAATATTTTTTTCTTATGTATTTGACCTTTATACTGAGATTCCGGAGCAGTTTTTGTTTCGTCTATATCTTAAAAAATGGCTGAGTTATAGCATTTTGAATTTCTAGCGTGGCTGACATTTTGAAACGTCCTGAATTTTGTCACGCGATAAAAGGCGTATTTATGAACCGATTTGGATGTAATTCGGTGTGTACATAGTACATACCAATCTCTCGACCGAGTTCGTTGGCCAGCTTCATCCGCCATTTTGTTTCAAAATGGCGGCCATTTAAAATTTTTTTAAAAATTTTAAATTTGAAATGTGGTACCAAAAAATTGAAAATGGAAAAATATTTTTTTCTTATGTATTTGACCTTTATACAAAGATTTCGGAGCAGTTTTTGTTTCGTCTATATCTTAAAAAATGGCTGAGTTACAGCATTTTGAATTTCTAGCGTGGCTGACATTTTGAAACGTCCTGAATTTTGTCACGCGATAAAAGGCGTATTTATGAACCGATTTGGATGTAACTTCGTTTCTACATAGTACATACCAATGTCTCGACCGGGTTCGTTGGCCAGCTTCATCTGCCATCTTGTTTAAAAATGGTGGCCATTTAAATTTTTAAGAAAAAATTAAATTTGAAATGTGGTACCAAAAAATTGAAAATTGAAAAAATATTTTCTTCTTATGTTTTTGACCTTGATAAAAAGATTCGGGAGCAGTTTTTGTTTCGTCTATATCTTAAGAAATGGCTGAGTTATAGCATTTTGAATTTCTAGCGTGGCTGACATTTTGAAACGTCCTGATTTTTCTCACGTAATAACAGGCGTATTTATAAACCGACTTGGATGTACCTTGGTGTGTACATAGTACATACAAATATCTCGACCGAGTTCGTTGGCCAGCTTCATCCGCCATCTTGTTTAAAAATGGCGGCCATTTAAATTTTTAAGAAAAATTTAAATTTGAAATGTGGTACCAAAAATTGAAAATTGAAAAAAATATTTTCTTCTTATGTGTTTGACCTTGATAAAAAGATTCGGGAGCAGTTTTTGTTTCGTCTATATCTTAAGAAATGGCTGAGTTATAGCATTTTGAATTTCTAGCGTGGCTGACATTTTGAAACGTCCTGATTTTTCTCACGTAATAACAGGCGTATTTATAAACCGACTTGGATGTACCTTGGTGTGTACATAGTACATACAAATATCTCGACCGAGTTCGTTGGCCAGCTTCATCCGCCATCTTGTTTCAAAATGGCGCCCATTTAAAAAAATTAAAAAATAAAAAAATTTAAATGAGATACCAAAAAATTGGAAAATGAAAAAGATTTTTTTTGTATGTGTTTGACCTTAATACAAAGATTCCGGAACAGTTTTTCCTTCGTCTATATCTAAAAAAAAATGGCTGAGTAATAGCATTTTGAATTTCTCTTGTGGCTGACATTTTAAAACGACCTGATTTTTGTCACGCGATAACAGGCGTATTTATGAACCTATTTGGATGTAACTTGGTCTGTACATAGTCGACCGAGTTCGTTGGCCAGCTTCATTCGCCATCTTGTTTCAAAAGGGTTGCCATTTAAAATAAAATAAATTTAAAATTCAAAATGAGGTATTAAAAAATTGGAAAATGAAAAAGACTTTTTTTATGTGTTTGGCCTTGATACAAAGATTCCGGAGCAGTTTTTGTTTCTGAAAATTTGTTCTTTTGTTGATATCTTAAAAAATGGTTGATTTATAGCACTTTGAATTTCTAGCATGGCTAACATTTTGAAACGATCTTGTATTTGTCACGCGATAACACACGTATTCGCCTATTTCGATGTAAGAAGGCATGTGGATAGTATACATCAACACCTCGACCAAGTTCGCTGGCCAGATTCATCAGCCATCTTTTTCAAAATGGCGGTCATTAAATTAAAAAATATATATATATTTAAAGTGAGGTGCAAAAAAATTAGAAATTGAAAAAGGTTTCTTTCTTAAGTATTTGATCTTGATATAAGGATTCAGGAGCATTTTTTGTTTGTCTTTATCTTAAAAAATGGCTCAGATATAGCAGTTTCAATTTCTATTGTGGGTGACATTTTGAAAAATCTGATTTTTTGCATGCGACAGCACTCCTATATATTAACCGATTCCGATGTGAGTGAGCATGTGCACAGCAATTACTAAGGTCTCGACCAAGTTCACTGCTTAGCCTCATCCACCATGTTGTCTTAAAATGACAGGCACTTTAAGAAATTGCCGAATTTGACAGCCAAATATAAGTTACTTTAAAGAAAAGCAGCTTGGATAAAGCTGACTAATTTCGAGAAATTCTCATTTATTATATTGATAAAAATTAGTATTGAATCTCCTATATTCGGTTTCCACTAAATTGAGCTTCGTGTGTTTGCATGATATAAGTTGGCTTTTTTTAAATAAGGATTATGAAAGCTACCTCTTCCTCCCGGCACTGGCCGGAAGGACTTTTAAATTTCGGATTGTTTAAGAACTGTTCTTAGAAATCATTTATATCTTATAAGTAACTAATATTCAAAATTTCATATTTCTAAGCCCTTAAGTAACGCTAAAATCGCATTTTTAGAACGTTTTTTACTCCTACACCCCCTTTGGGGTAGTGGCACCGACATAAGATATAGCCTATGTTCTAAGTTGGGCGAGCACCATCAATTTGATATCATTACTTTTGAAATCGGTCCGGTAGTTTCTGAGCTTACCTCCGACAAATAAACAATTTTTTTCCTCTTTACAATATGAGTATAGATAAGTATAGATAGACTAGCAAACCCAGCGGCTTTGCTCGCGTAATAGTTGAAATATGCCAAGTGATAATTATATGTCTAATTTTTATTAAAAGAAATTATACTTTTAGGAATAATACAAAAATTACTATTTTAAAACACAGTTTGACTAAACTGCATTATTACACTGCATGAGGCAGAAATGATACTTAAATTAATAAAAAGAACTAAAACTAAATAAATGATAATTTAGAAAATATTTTGAAACTTTTATGCTCAATTAATACCCTCATTTCAGTATTCATTTGAAGTTTTGAAATTTTTAGAAACCATCTTCTTACATCTTAAAATTAACCATCATGTAAAATTCCAAGATTCTTGTCTAACGCTCTATCATCTCTCTCAGCATAAAATGCTATGTTGTAATAGGGACTGTCACCATTAATTTGCCAACATTAATTTTGAAATCGGTTTGGTATTTCCTAATATTCTACAGAAACGTAATTTAGAAAGATTTTAAAGGCCTTTTTTAGAACGTTTGTTGTTCCTGCCAACCCCACGTGGAAGAGTCACTGGCATAAAATATATCTTGTGTAGAATCACAGATTGTCACCATTGACTGACAATCATTACTTTTATAATCGGTTTATTATTACCTATGATTGCATCGAAATCGTAATTTAGAACTTTTTTAAAAGGCTTTTCGCTCCTCGCCTTCCCTTCACCCCTTTTTAATTCGAATTTATTTCCGACAGTCCTTCGAGGGCATTTATATTTTATAAGTAACGATCACGCCATATTTAAAGTTTGTAGCCTCTTCAGTATCACAGAAATCGCAACTTAGAACGTTTTTTGCTCCTGCAACCCTCTGGTGGTAGTGGCACAGACATAACATATAGCTTATGTTTGAGCAGGTTCTATCACCAACAATTTGTCGCCATTATTTTTTAAATCGGTTTGGTATTTCATAAGATCGCATAAAAATTGTAATTTAGAAGGTTTTTAGAACGCTTTCTACTCACTTCATCCTTTTAAATTTGGAATTTTCTTTCGACGGTTCATAGAAAGCATCTGCATCTTGTATGTAATTACCATGCCAAATTTCAAAAAGTTAGACCCCTCAATTGTGTAAAAAATGCAAATTAGAACATGTTTTTCACTTGCAATCGCCAGATGGAAGTGACAGCAACATAAAATATAGCCTATGTTGGAGAAGGGACTGTCACCATCAATTTGCAACCATTACTTTTGAATTCGGTTTGATATTTCCTTATATTGTGTAGAAATCGCAATTTAGAACATTTTTAGAACGCTTTTCGCGCATTTTCACCCCTTTTAAATGTACAATTTTTTCGAAACTGTTCTTAAAGATCATTTATCTCTAATAAATGTGTACCATACCTAATTTCAAGTTGCTAGCCCCTACCGATCACAAAAATAGGAATTTAGAACGTTTTTTGCACCTGTAACCCCCAGGTGTTAGTGACACCGACATGCAATAGCTTCTATGCTAGAGCACAGGCTGCCAGCATCAATTTCCTACCATTATTTTTTAAATCAGTTTGATTCTTCCTGAGTTTGATTCTTCCTGAGATTGCTCACAAATCGGCAATTAAAACGTTTTTAGAATGCTTTTCGCGCATTTTCACCCCTTTTAAGTTTCATGTTTGTAAAAAAATATTCTTAGAGATCATTTATATCTAATAAATATGTACTATGCCAAATTTCATGAATGCAGGTCCTTCCATAACACAAAAATCGCATTTTTAGAACATTTCTTGCTCCGGCACCCCCTTTAGGGTAGTGAAAACAGACATAAAATACAGCCTATCTTGGAGGAAGAGCTGTCACCATCATTTTTATACCATTATGTTTGAAATCGGTTCAGTACTTCCTGAAATTGCGTAGACATAACCATTTAGAACGATTTTTAGAACGCTTTTCGCGCATTATCACCCGTTTTAAATTTCGAATTTTTTAGGAAATATTCTTATAGATCATTGATATCTTATAAGTAACTACCATTCCAAATTTCATGATTCTAGGCCCTTCCATAACACAAAAACCGCAATTTCGAACTTTTTTTGCTCCTGCAATCCCCAGGTGATAGTAATACAAGCATAAAATAAAGCCTATGTTAGAGCAAGGGCTATCACCATCAATTTACGACCATTACTTTTGAAATCTATTTGATACTTCCTAAAATTGCGTAAAAACGGCCATTTAGAACGTTTTTTTAGAACGCTGTTCGCGCATTATCACCACTTTCAAATTTCGATTCTTTTAAGAAGTTTTCTTAGAAATCCTTTATATCTAATAAGTAACTAATATTCCAAATTTCATGAATCTAGATTCTTCCATAATGCAAAAATCTTATTTTTAGAACATTTTTTGCTCCTGCATCCCCTTTGGGGTAGTGGCACCGACATAAAATATAGCCTATCTTAAAGCAAGGGTTATCACTATAATTTTGACACCATTATTTTTTAAATTGGTTTCGTATTTCCTGAGATTGCGTAGAAACCACCGTTTAGAACGTTTTTTGCTCCTGCAACCTCCAGGTGGTAGTGACACAAACATAAAATAAAGCCTATGTTAGAGCAAGGGCTATCACCATCAATTTACAACCATTACTTTTGAAATCGATTTGATACTTCCTAAAATTGCGTAGAAATGGCCATTTAGAATGTTTTTGGACGCTGTTCGCGCATTTTCACCCCTTTTGTAACACAGTGCGCCTTAAATATTACTAAATAACCACAGCAGGTTTTACTTTTAAACATGAAATTTTATTCTGAAGTACACAAAAGACGACACGGAACACAAAACAACAAATACAAAATCCAAACTACAACTAAAATTGTTCTACAGTTTCGGGACAGGATGAGACAGGATGCGCACGCATCTCAAACGATTATGATTACATATCGATTGACATTTTTCGATTGTACTTCCAACATCCTCTCTCTATCTAAATATGTCCAACATAAAAATCATAACACTTAACATACAATACAATATATATATATATATATATATTATACATACAACATAAAAAAAATTAACCGAACATTATTTTTCTGAATTTTTCAAACAATACTTTACTTAGAGGCTTAGTTAATAAATCAGCAACCTGTTCTGTAGATGGAATGTAATTAATTGAAACAGTTGTATCTCTTACTTTTTCTTGCACAAAATGATACTTAACATTTATGTGCTTTAATCTTTTAGGTTGTTCACATGACTTGCTGATACGAATAGCTGACTGATTATCCTCATAGAGAGGTACAACAAAATTTCCACAACCATTTAAATTTAATTCAATCAATAAATTTCGAACCCAGCAAGCTTCACTGACACATAGGCTCAAGGCAATGTACTCCGCCTCTGTAGACGATAAAGCTACAGAAGTTTGTTGTTTAGAACACCATGAAATTATACAATTATAAATTTGAAAACAATACCCCGTTGTAGATTTCCTGTTAATGGTATCACCCCCCCAATCTGCGTCAACAAAACCTTTAACTAATTCAGCATTTACATTTTTTCTATACACTAACTTCAAGTCAACTGTACGTTTAATATAATGTAACATTCTTTTTAAGAACAACAATAACTTTTCACTTGCATAGTTTTGATATCTACTCAAAATACTGATAGAATTACATAAATCAGGTCTGCTTCCTAGCATTGCATACATGATACAACCAATTAATTTTCTACATTTATTTTCCACATTTACATTTTCTGATTTTTCATTAATTAAACATTCATAATTAAAGTTAGTGTCCATAGGAGTAGAGATACTTTTACATTCAAACATATCAAATCTTTTCAACACATTTTCTAAATAGTTACTCTGATCTAATGTTAAAATACCTTCATTTACATTCTGAGAAATAGATATACCCAAATAATAAGAAATAGGACCAAAATCTTTCATTTTAAAATTTCTTTTCATTCCACATTTAAAATCATTTATTTGCTTGCTATCAGAACCTGTGATAATCAAATCATCAACATATATCAATACATAAAGTTTACAATCATTCGAAGATTTGAAATACAAACATTGATCATTTTCAGATTTTACAAAATTTTGAGAAGACATAAATTTCTGAAATTTTTCATACCAATATTTTGGTGCTCTTTTTAACCCATATATAGCCTTTTTAAGCTTACATACTTTCCCATCAGATAAATTACAATTATCAGGTAAATACATAAAAACATCCTCTTTGATTTCCCCATGTAAGAAAGCACTGCATACATCCATTTGATATACAACCCAATCAAAATTTACGCTAATTGCTAACAACATTCTTAAAGTATTTAACTTAGCTACAGGAGAATATACATCTTCAAATATTAACCCTTTTTGTTGATAACCCCTAGCAACCAATCTGCATTTAAATAATGAAATCTTACCTTTATTGTCCCGCTTAATTTTAAAAACCCACTTACTGTCTATTATATTACAGTCATTTGGTTCATCAACAATGTCCCAAGTGTCATTTTCAGAGAGGGCTTTCAGTTCAGCATTTATGACCTCTTGCCACTTTTTCGATGAACTTGAGTTCATAGCTTCTTCATAAGTGATAGGTTCTTCCACATCGGTTATACTTATATAGCTTGTTTCAAAGTCCTCAAATCTCGATGGTTTCCTCAGGTTATCTCTTGCTCGAAGGTGCATTTTGGTATTACTTAACTGTACTGCAGTTGTCATCATCATCTTGTTGTTGATTATTGGCCAAGTTATCCGAATCCATGTCAGTATCCTTATCTTAATCAAATTCTGAACTTTGATGTTTCACAGGATCAATTAAATCCAAAACAAAATTTTCATTCTTTTACTGTATAGGAAGGTCATTTGGATTAATTATTATATATCTATGTAATGTCACTGTGTTTGTTTTTGAGAAGTAGACTCTTGAATCCTTTATTATTTTCACCATATCCAACAAAAATTCCTTTTTCACTCTTAACATCTAATTTTCTACGTTTTTCTTTTGGGATGTGAACCCATACTTCAGATTCAAATGTAAACTTTAAATTTCTAATGTCAAAAGTCTTGTTCTTCCACAATTCATAGGGTGTTTTTCCTTTCACCGTGCTAGTACCTGTTCTGTTAATTATGTATACAGCTGTATTCGCAGCTTCTGCCCAGAACTTCTTATCTAGATTTTTTGCTACCACATAGTTCTTGCAGCTTCCATGATGGTTCTTATTGCTCGTTCAGCTCGGCCCATTTTGCTGTGGATTGTATGGGACAGAAGTTTCATGCTCTATGCCATGATGAATTAAAAGTTCTTTAATTTTATCATTCCGGAATTCTTTGCCATTGTCAGATCTTATTACTCGGATATCTTTATTCATCTGGTTTTTGCACATCAATATGAACTCTAACAATTTATCATACACTCGATACTTATTTTCAAGAAAATAAAGTTTCCTAAAGTGAGAGTAATCATCTTTTAACACTAACATGTAACGAGACTTTCCAATTGGTGCTACTTCTATTGGACCACATAAATCTACATGAATTATATTACAAATTTCAGTAGATTTCGATTTACTTTCTGAAAGGGACTACGTTGTCGCTTTCCTTGAATGCATGCCTCACAGAATGGAATATCAGAAGAATTTTCCCAGGTAATTTCATTTTCTGTAAGCAGCTTCTTGACATGATCAAAATTTTGATGAGCTAACTTTTCATGCCACCATAAGAGACTTTTCTTTTTACTTTTAACACTACTGTCAGCAACACAACATTTATTTAGATTTTCAAACTCTCTCATATTTCTTCTATGGTCACTCTGCTTTTATCTAAGCGAAATATCATTTTAAAAAGTTTATCTTCACGTTTAGCTATAGCAACTATTTCTTTAGATTTTTGATGAATAAATTTAGCACATTCTGAGTTGGATGACATACATAACCTTTATCTAGAGCTTTACCTTGAGAAAATTAAGTTTACTTTTAATTGGGGGACATGCAATACATTTTGAAGTTCAGTTTTAAATATTTTTCACCATTATATGATTGAACATAAATAGTTCCTATTCCAATAGCTGTTATAGAGGTTCCATCCCCTATTTTTATCTGTTTAGCCTCTTTCAACTTCAAATAATTTCCAACTAGACTTACATCTTACACATATGTTCTGAAGCTCCACTGTCAAAATAGAATTCTACATCTGATTCAGAATTTATAACTCCCATAAGTGCAAAACTTTTGCCATTTTCACCATTAGACTTCATATTTTTATTTTTACGAAAATAACATCTTTAAATACGTGCCCTTTCTTATTACAAAAATTACAACAATATTTCTGTTCTTAGGAACATTATTACCCCATACCTACATTGAAATTTCTTGTGACCAAATTTTCTGCAAGAAAAACACTTGATATTACTTTGATTTTTAGCTGTAAGAGAAACAGTTTCTTCTTTCGTTTTTAATCTTTCTTCCTCAACTAACAAACAAGCAGTTAAGTTACTTAAAGTTCGCTGTTCATCTGTGTGGAAAATTATTCCCAAGCATTTTTCATTTCTATTTTTTCATTAAACAATTTGTAAAGTCTACCTGAACTCGACAGCACGATATTTTCTTTTCTTTTGCCGCCTTTCGGCGTTTGTTTACGTTTTTACCGCCACGGTTGGATGGTTGCGTATCGCGTTTCGGTCGTGGACCGTATACGGCAATTTTACTTGCGATCGCATTCGCTAGTATTCATTTTTTTTAAGATAAGTATTTAAATTTAATTAACATGTAAAATCATCTTTTTAAGTCATTTTTATATTAAAGCAATTTTTCTAAAGACATCGTAATATTTATTAAATGTTATTCAAATTATAAGTAAATGTTAAATATCTTCCGACTTATGCAAATTGCATAGTCGATTCTGATTGGCCGATAGGTTTTCGTCCTGATTTAAAGGGACAGCGATTTCATTTTTTTGGGGGTGTGAGGTGTGCGAGGTCTGAAGGCTGACTTATGGTACTATCTGGTATGTTTTATGAAGTCTCAGCGAATATGTATGGTATATGGCTGAATACCGATATAATTGTGAGAACTTAAAGTTTATTAAGCATAATGGTTTAGTTTGAAGACGTTTCATCGAAAAATTGTTAATTAAATCGGCGATAGAGTTGTGGATAATATATTTCAAGTTACTTATGTCGTCGAATGATGCAGTGTTCTCGAGTTCGGGTAGACTATCGTCGCAAGTGTCCATTAATTTAATCCAAGAACGAAGTCACGTTCATGTACTGCAAGCACCAATAAATGAAACCTTCTTCTGTTCATCATTTTGGCTCATTACTGTAAGTACATTTTACACTTACCTTATCCCTGAAACATCATATAATATATATAGGATTCATGAAGTTGCATATACTTCAACATATTCTTATTCAAAGTTATTATTTTAACTATATTTTCAAAGTTTCATATGTAACTTAAACTAATTGTCAAGTCACCTCTGCTGAATTTTCACGTGGGAGGGGCATGCAAGCAACACACAACACCCCCCCCCCCCCGGCAGAGGTTATGGTACACAGAAGCACTTCAACTGCGGCAAAGCTAGAGAAACGTATTTTAAAATGAAATGTTGAAGCTAATTAATGAAGTGTTTTTTCCAAGTATCTAGTGTATGAAATATTTAATGTTTATATATATGTGCATGCAAGTTTTAGTACCATTTCTATTTATATTTTATGTCTATTTATTGTTTTAAGTAAAAGTAAGTAAAATGGCTACTGCACCAGATATAGTAGTATTAAGTAGGGATAACTATCAAAGTTGGACTCGTTTTATAAAATGCACATTGCAAACTGAAGGTTTGTATACCTGGGTGAATAAAACTGAATGGCCAGATTATACAGATTTGAAGCCCCTTGATAAGTTTAAGCTAAATCAGTCAAAGCAAAGGGCAGCCGGAATTATCAAAACGTATGTCAGTCCTGAAATCGGGTTAACAATAGGTCATTTGGATGATCCGTCGGAAATATGGGAAACACTAAAGTTAAATCTGGAAATCCCAGGAAGAGCATTAAAATCGTTTCATGTAAATGAATTTAGGAATTTAAAAATTAATGTAGATGAAGATATCCCAACTTATATTGCTAGGTTTGAAGAAGCTTATCGTCGCGTAGTTGATTCCGGGGAGGAAGTTGCAGAAAAGCATCGTTGTTACCAATTAATAGAAAGCCTACCAGAAAATTATGATTATTTAATTAGGGAATTAGACCGTTTGCCAGAAAAAGATTTTAAATTTAAGGATGTTAAAGAGGAGATTCTAAAGGAATGTTCAAGGAGGGATTTGAGAGAAAGATTACGAAATGAAACCCTCATGGCTGATAGAACCACTCAAATGTCTGAAAAAGTTTCCCCTAAGTCTCATTCTCGAAATAAAATAAATTTAAAGTGTGAAGTTTGTGGTAAATATGGCCATTGGGATAAAAATTGTAGGAAACAGAAAAGTGGTGATAAAAGGGATGAAGTAAATTTAGATTCATACGTCACAGAATTAAAATGTAAAAGTAATGATTTGTGCAATGTTTCCCCCCCTTGCTGGGAGTGGACATTGGATTCAGCGTCCACATCTCATGTCTGCCAAAATAAGCATTTCTTTACTTATCTAAGTGAGCCACCAGAGGGTGCAGTTGTTAGGATGGGAACAACACCTCATAAAGTTAGAGGAATAGGAAAAGTAAGTTTTAAATTAAAGGAAAAGGATAAAGTATCTATTGTAAATTTACATAATGTGTTGTATGTTCCTACCATTCATAAAAATTTAATTTCCATGTCAAAGATGGATAAAGCTGGTCTCCATGCCACAATGGACAATGGGTTTAAAGTATTTGATAAGCATTGGAAGTACTTATATACTGCCACTCTAAAAGATAATTTTTATGTTCTTAAAGCCATTAAAAGTTATGACAAAACTAAATCTAATGTTAAGAACCAATATTTAGAGCTTGCTGATCAACCATCTCTTTCTGATAAGAATAAATTAAAAAATTCTACTTATACTAAATCCTTAAATCAAGCCTATAACATTAATTCAAGAAGTGCTCATGTAATACAAGATAATGTCAGGGAAGTAACTAATATACAAGAGTCAAATCAAAATTACAATGTTACATTTGCCAGTGAGCGTAACAACATCATGCTCTGGCATGAAAGGCTAGGACATAGTAATGTTGATATAATTAAGAAAATGTTTCGTGAAAATTTAGTTCAAAATTGTGGACAATTACAGGGAAGAGAGACTCCGTGTGAACCGTGTATTCTAGCTAAAAATACTAGGTCAACATATCCTAGATTAAAGAAAGTTCGCTCAAAAGAAATGTTAGAATTGATACATAGCGATGTATGGGGCCCGGCTCCAGTTACATCAAGGAATGGGCAACGGTACATACTTACTTTTATTGACGATTTTAGTCGAAGAGCCTTTTGCTACCCGCTACGCTCTAAAGATGAAGTTTTCCTGAAATTAAAGCACTTCATCACGTTTGTGGAACGCCAAACTAACAGAAAAGTCAAAGTCATGAGAACTGATAACGGGTTAGAATATTGCAATAAGCAAATAAGAGATATGCTAGAAAAGATGGGAATCAAGCATGAGAGGACCACAATATATAGTCCCCAGATGAACGGCGTGGCCGAGCGATATAACAGAGTTTTATTTGAAGGAACTAGAACGTTTATGCAAGCAGCTAATCTGCCGCCTAATCTATGGGTTGAGGCAGTTATGGCAGTAAATTACATTCGCAACCGAATATTTCACACAGGCATAGAAGCAATACCGTTTCAACGATGGTACGGAGCTAAACCATCCATTCGTCATTTAAAACGTTATGGATGCATTGCGTATGTACATCAACCTAAAGAAAAACGAAATAAGTTTCAATCAAGAGCAAAAAGAGGAGTTTTTGTAGGATATGGTATAGGATCCTGTGGATATCGCATTTATTTCCCTAAAGAAAATAAAGTAATTGAGTCAAAGCATGTGACATTTGACGAAGCTCAACTGAACGGTTCTCCTGAACGGAAAATAATACATCGCACGTTTGTTGATTTTTCAAATGATGATAATGAATTCTTTACAGGTCCTAACAATTCACCGACAATGGAAGATGATTTGACTGTCCATCAACCGAGTAGCTCTACAACTCCGACAGAAGTTGAGAAAGTAATGCAGCAAGATGAATCTAGATCCGAAGAGAAAATGGAAGATGATGTATCAACATCTGAAGATGAATTAGAAGAGAATATTCTGAAGGAACAGGAAGAAGCAGAAGCAACATTTTACCGATTTATGAAGAAAAGAAAGAAAGGAAGAACTAAAGGTAAAATTGATGTTTATATCTTATCTCCTACTGGTTCCAGATTAAGATCGCAACAATATTTACGTGAATATTGTAAAATGCATAAAATCATATTAGATGATACTGTGGCAAATTTTTCATTAGGGAATACATATGAAGGCCCAATTAAGCTAGATAAGGAACTAGAGAGTGAATTAACTGAAGAAGCGCTCCTAACTGAGATAATTGTACCACAAAATGCGACACAAGCAAAACAACTTCCAGAGGCACAAAAATGGAAGGAAGCAATGGATCAAGAGATCCAAACCATGTTAGATAGACACGTTTGGACACCTGTCCCAAAAGTTGATCAAAAAGTTATAGGAACCAAATGGGTTTATACTGTAAAAGAAAATAGTGAAGGAAAGAATTGCTTATTTAAAGCACGCTTAGTTGCACTAGGTAATAATCAGAGAGAAGGTTTAGATTACAACGACACATTTAGTCCAGTAATAAATTTTACACTCATTCGTCTTTTCATAGCTTTTTTTATTAGAATATTGAATTGGGTGCATTGTCTTCATGATGTTAAATGTGCATACTTATATGGGGATATTGATAAAGAAATTTGCATCAAACAACCCGAAGATTATAAAATTCCAGGGAAAGAACACTGTGTTTTGAAGTTAAAGAAAGCAATCTATGGGCTTCACCAAGCTGGAAGATGTTGGTACCATGATTTGCATAATAAGTTAATTGCAAATGGATTCAGTGAAGTACAAGGGTTAACTTGTGTATACTCTTATAAAAGTGAAGCAATAGTTATAGTGTATGTGGATGATTTGCCTATTTTTGCAAAGAATGGTGAAGTTTTAAAAGAGGTAGTACAGTTAATTGAATCCATTTATGAAGTTAAAAATTTAGGTCCTATTTCAATGTTACTAGGTATCAATTTTAAAAGAGAAGAGGATGCAATAGTTAATGTTAACTGTGAACATTATATTGAAAAGTGTTTAAAGAAGTTTGATGTCCCTGATTTTACTAATATATCTCTTCCTTCTCCTCCTGGATATAATCCTGTTCCAGTTGCTGAAGATGACGAATTTCCCGAGAACCTGCCGTACCGAAACTTACTGGGATGTCTACAGTACATTGCTCATCGATGCCGTCCAGACATTGCTTGGCCTGTTGCTGCACTTTCACAATTTACAGAGAGCCACAACCTGTTGCACTACAAGGCACTCCTGCGAATCCTGATGTATCTCTCTTCGACAAAATCCTTGGGATTGAAGTTGGCACAATCTGACCCTCCAATCCAGCTAGCTGTCTACGTCGACGCTTCTTGGGCAAGTGACACTACTGATCGAAAATCCTGGAGCGGCTACATTGCTTTATTAAATAATATTCCAGTAACCTGGAGAGTAACTAAACAAAATTGCGTAGCCTTGAGTCCAATGGAAGCAGAAATAATAGCAGCGACAGAAGCTGTAAAAGATCTAAAGTTCTTAAACATGTCTCTAATTGAAATTCAGAAAAGTCTTAACTTGGACATCATTACTATTCAACATCCAATGCTCTTTTGTGATAATACTGCCGCCATTTCCTTCACCAAACAGAAAGCTGATACCATAAAGAATCGTTATATTGATTTAAAATACAAGTTTATAAGAGACTGGTATAACAATGGCCTCTTCGACATTAAGCATGTTATGTCAAAAGAGAACTATGCAGATATTTTGACAAAATCCCTCGTAAAGGACTCCTTTCTTAGATTCAGAGAAGTTTTTTTATGGTGATGAACTTTCCACGAAAAAAAAAAAAAAAAACTTGATCCTGCCATTATTACAAAAACTTTTGTAATGAACTTTATTGCAGAAAATCAAAATGAATGGGAAAGAGGGGCATTCTGTGGAAAATTATTCCCAAGCATTTTTCATTTCTATTTTTTCATTAAACAATTTGTAAAGTCTACCTGAACTCGACAGCACGATATTTTCTTTTCTTTTGCCGCCTTTCGGCGTTTGTTTACGTTTTTACCGCCACGGTTGGATGGTTGTGTATCGCGTTTCGGTCGTGGACCGTATACGGCAATGTTACTTGCGATCGCATTCGCTAGTATTCATTTTTTTAAAGATAAGTATTTAAATTTAATTAACATGTAAAATCATCTTTTTAAGTCATTTTTATATTAAAGTAATTTTTCTAAAGACATCGTAATATTTATTAAATGTTACTCAAATTATAAGTAAATGTTAAATATCTTCCGACTTATGCAAATTGCATAGTCGATTCTGATTGGCCGATAGGTTTTCGTCCTGGTTTAAAGGGACAGCGATTTCATTTTTTTGGGGTGTGAGGTGTGCGAGGTCTGAAGGCTGACTTATGGTACTATCTGGTATGTTTTATGAAGTGTCAGCGAATATGTATGGTATATGGCTGAATACCGATATAATTGTGAGAACTTAAAGTTTATTAAGCATAATGGTTTAGTTTGAAGACGTTTCATCGAAAAATTGTTAATTAAATCGGCGATAGAGTTGTGGATAATATATTTCAAGTTACTTATGTCGTCGAATGATGCAGTGTTCTCGAGTTCGGGTAGACTATCGTCGCAAGTGTCCATTAATTTAATCCAAGAACGAAGTCACGTTCATGTACTGCAAGCACCAATAAATGAAACCTTCTGTTCATCATTTTGGCTCATTACTGTAAGTACATTTTACACTTACCTTATCCCTGAAACATCATATAATATATATAGGATTCATGAAGTTGCATATACTTCAACATATTCTTATTCAAAGTTATTATTTTAACTATATTTTCAAAGTTTCATATATAACTTAAACTAATTTGTCAAGTCACTCTGCTGAATTTTCACGTGGGAGGGGCAAGCAAGCAACACACAACACCCCCCCCCCCCCCACAATCTGCTACGGATTCCCAGGCTGAAGAGAAGTGCTTATATTGTTCGGGTAGAGCCATAATTATTTTTGTAATGATCATTTTTTCAGGAATTATTTCGTTATGTTGCGTAATTTCGGCAACCATATTCTGAACGTTAGATAAAAAATTCATCACGTTGTCATCAAACTTCAAATTGAAAAACTGTTGTTGTAACAAATGAATACTTACATTTGATTTTCTTTCATAAATAGTGTGCAACTTGTCCCACATTTCTTTTGCTGTAACACATGAAATTATATGCGATATTGGTCCGGCTTCCATACGTGAAACCAAAATTTCTTACGCTTTTGCACCTTTGACAATGAAATCAGAATATCCAGCATCAGTTGCTTCCGGTTTTACTTTTAATCCCGTTACTATATCATATAGTTCCTTAGCTATAAGCGTGACCTTAACTTGGAATTTCCATACATTCCAATTACTTTCATTCAGTTTGATAAACTGTCCCTGCTGTGTTTCGGTTCCGGCCATTTCAAAACAACATTCGGAAAACTAACTTTACAAAAATTTCAATTACTATTTACTTCGCAATATTTCTAATAATAGGTTTGGGTCTGGGCCCATAACCTGTAACACAGTGCCCCTTAAATATTACTAAATAACCACAGCAGGTTTTACTTTTAAACATGAAATTTTATTCTGAAGAACACAAAAGATGACACGGAACACAAAACAACAAATACAAAATCCAAACTACAACTAAAATTGTTCTACAGTTTCGGGACAGGATGAGACAGGATGCGCACGCATCTCAAACGATTATGATTACATATCGACTGACATATTTCGATTGTACTTCCAACACCTTTTAAATTTCGAATTGTTTAGGAAATGTTCTTAGAAATCATTTATATCTTATAAGTAACTAATATTCAAAATTTCATATATCTAGGCCCTTCAGTAACACACAAATCGCATTTTTAGAACGTTTTTTGCTCCTACACCCCCTTTGGGTTAGTAGCATCGACTTAAGATATTGCCTATGTTAGATTAATTTTAACACAATTATTCTAATTGGTAAATAATTCATAATAGATGTAAATTTCCAACTGGGTGAAAAATGTCCGGACCAGGATTCGAACCAGGGATCTCCCTGGCTGAAGACGCTAGTGCTCTACCATCTGAGCTATCCCGGACGAATCTGGTGGAACTTTTTTACCCAGCTAACCTTAATGATTATAGCATCTGGTCTGAAACCTGGTTCAGCTCAACAGAATAAATCTCAGGTAATGGAACTCCAGATTCGTCCGGGATAGCTCAGATGGTAGAGCACTGGCGGCTTCAGCCAGTAGATCCCTGGTTCGAATCTTGGTCCGGACATTTATTGGAAATTTACGTCTATTATGATTTATTTACTAATTAGAATAATTGTGTTAAAATTATAGTGTAATTACGTATCCAGCGATTTCTGGAATTCCATTACCTGAAATTTATTCTTTTGAACTGAACCAGGTTTCAGACCAGATGCTATAATCATTAAGGTTAGTTGGGTGAAAAAGTTCCACCAGATTCGTCCGGGAAACTCAGATGGTAGAGCACTGGCGGTTTCAGCCAGGAGATCCCTGGTTCGAATCCTGGTCCGGACATTTTTCACCCAGTTGGAAATTTACATCTATTATATAGCCTATGTTCGAACGTACACTAACACAATTATTTTGATACCATTACTTTTGAAATCGATTCGGTAGTTCCAGAAATTACCTCCTACAACCAAACAAACTTCACTTCTTTATAATATTAGTATAGATAAAGAAAGATTCCTTAACGATATTTTCAAGATAGAATTTTCGGATTCGAGCTGCGTACAACTCAACACATTCAGGATTCGAATCCTTATCAGATTTGGGAAAATGAATTTTTAAATTAAGAATTGCACTGTACGATTCATATTCTATATCTACCCTATATATATAAAATCCTAATGAATCGAATTGAAACGAATTTATGTAACGATTCTATGAAACGACTGATTAAACAACTGATTACGTTTCACGGCGATTTCACCTAAAATATGGTATACTTTGCGACGAAATTAACACCAAAAATCAGTATTGATCCACAGATCTCAAAACTGGTATTAGAATTTTAAAATTAGAATTAGTTTTCGAAATATTAATTTTTTTCTAATTTTAAATACTTTTTTTCTAATGATGGCAACTCAAATTTTAATCATAACAGATATTTTTTTTTCATATTTTAGAAAAGGTTATTTTAAATTAATTTGGCGACGAGTTTGGCCTCCCTTAAATGCATGCTAAGAAATGCATCATGTTACATTTATTCAGAATTCAATTTGTATTTCATTATCATTTTATTTAATACAAAACTTTCATTTAAAATTGAAACCTTTAAAATAAATGGCTTTTACTTCATTCTTTTTTTTAAACGAAACGAAAAGAAAAATATTAGACACAAATGTCATATACGCAACGGGGTACCTAATTGGCGCCAAAATGGCGTTATTTTGCCTGATATGGTAAACCAGGCTATTATTGCTTATTTATTAATAAATGTTTATTTGAATTTATTTTCTTTTTATTTACAAAAAAAGTTATAAATTGTTTTGTTCTATAGTTATTAATTAATTTTTTTTATTGTTATTTCATTTTAAAAATAACAGAAAATAATTTTAAAATACATATGTAACAGGTATTTGAAAACGAGGTTTTCGCCAAATTGTCGTAAAAAGAAAAAAAAATCACGCCAAACCCGGTGCGTATGTGACAATGCAACAAATCATGAGATTTAATTTCCCCTTCAAAGCAACGTTTTAATGTTATTACTTCTCCCGTCGACCAATTTCGCCAAATTATACAAATTGACATATTTTTTTTTTTTTTTAAATAACAAAAGAACAAATTAGTATAACATTAGTATAACATTAATAAAAATACAAATAAAACGTCGAATTAAAAAATAACTTGATGGCGTAAACATGTGTAACTTCTTTATAGTCAAGTGAATGTGACATTTACGATCAACCATTATTGGCATTTAATCTTATAGTTTGGCGACAGTTTTTTAGTCGATGGGATAACCAAGTAGCACCGTTTTAATTTACCACTCGAAAAATAAAAAAATGCTAACTGGCAAGTTAAAAAAAAAAAACTATTGGCGAGATTTTCACCCGGCTAATATAAAAGTACCAGGAATTCTTTGTGATTATGGCAACTTTTATGTAGTTTTATTCGAAAAAATAATTTTGATTCTTTAATCAAAATCGAAACATTTCTTATGAAAAGCGAAGGAATCAGCCCGTTGTTTATGGCAGTTACATGACTTGGACTATTATAATATAAATGAAATAATGGGGATAGAATAGTATTCGGCGACTTATCACACCTGTGGCTGGCTAACATTAAAGTACCAAAATGGCCACCTGGAATATAAAAAGCGAAGGGATCCGCCTGGAGCTGTTGATGATAGTCACATGACTTAGGCTATTATTATAGAGATTGTTTTCAATTTTAAAATCAGCGCAAAGAATAATATTTCCTAACGATTAAAAATTTATTTTCACGTGACTATTAAAAACAGAAAAAAACTTTAAAATTACTGTTAAATGAGTACGTGTTAAAGGCAGGAAAATATTGAAAATTATGTCCTGAAAATTATATTTACACGTGAATATTAAAAGGGAAAGGAAACTTTAAAATAATAAATACATTAATATGCGTTTAACCCTTTCACGGGCAAGGCACTTCTATTCGTAAAATCTTGAAATAGTGAAGGGCACCAGAATTTACAAACAAATTTCGAAATACAAAAATGCTTTTGTTCACTTACTTAGGACACCGAACCAGGACGCCAACCGCGAGGTTAATGGAATTAATGTCCTGGCGGGGAAAAAAGAACGCACCACAATCCAGCTCTACCACAGCCCGAACGGACCCGAACAACGGCATCATTAGAACTTACTAAAGTGAAGCAATGGCATATTCAAATATGCTAATACATAGAAACTCGCTATGTTAAAAAAAATACAAAATACGCATGTTTAAGGTAGCCATGCAACAAAATAACAAAAATGATGGTTTACAGGAATAGTTACAGATGGTTTACAGGTTACGATCATCAACTAAAATATAGACCAAATAACATTAAAACAGGAATGCCATCACGGCCTGAAATGTTTATAGGTAACCTACAACTTATGAAGAACTTCATAAAAAGAACACAAAGAAGTACACTGAAATGACAACATACTGCAGGGCAAGTATCAATGTTCAAGGTCCATATCACAATGGGATTAAGTATATGAAATGCCCAAAGCACCACAGAACAGAGAGAGAGTCAGATTGTAAATTAAAGTCACTTCAAATGCTGGTACTTCTCAGACACTAAATATGTTGACTTTTCCAAAATGTTCCTCAACAAGATATATATTTATATCAAAGTTATTGAAAATCAAGCTCAGTGTTCAATTGCACATGCTACATTGAATCAAAAGACAATGTTCTCAATTTCTAACGCAATTCTAGCTAATTACAGCCTCAGAATTTATACCTTATAAACGAATATAATTCGTTTAAAGAATTGTATATATTGCAAAGTTTCTTATAATTGTCTTTGTCAAAGATTACTCTCCTGAGATTTTGCCTGATGCTTAACGAGTTGTAAAAGTTGAAGAAATGTGGGGTCCAAAACAAATAATGCAGTACATTACCCACTGTGCCACAGTCACAAAGTGCATTTCCTCTCTTTCCAATCTTAAAAAGGAACTCTGGGAAACTACCATGTGCTGTTATAAAATATTGCTTAACTTGACTCGTACACACATAATCGGTATTTACTTTCCTGATAACCTTATAGGTGTCTCTACCCTTGGTACTTGATGATCATTCTTCCTGCCATTGTCTAATGGTATTCTCACTACAGATTCTCTTAACTAAAGAAATTGGAAATAATACATCAGCAGTTATGTCAGCCATTGATGAATCTGTTGCCTCTTTCGCCAAACGATCTGCTCTTTCATTCCCCACGTTTCCAACGGGTGCTCTAGTCCATCCAATAGTGACCATTTTTTCCGGATGACTTTGCATATTATCATAGATTTCTTTAACAATGGCGTTTGCGCGAAAGTTTCTCTGTATAACCAAAGTTGATGCTCTATTGTCAGTAAAAATGACAGCACTGTTATAAAACGAGTTTATTACCCAATCTACTGCATACTTTACCGCAGTCAGTTCAGCTTGATATATGCTATTTAAAATATTTAAAGAGATCTTATAATCCAAGATACATTCACCATTTACAAAAATTGTGTATGCGGCACCTACTCCACTGGCCATTTTTGACCCATCTGTATATATTAATGGCATGTTAATTCCCTGATATTCACGATTATCCTTATCTGTGATATGGATGTTACTGAGATCTCCATAATCTGGGTAGTCCATTGTCACCAAGTTGATCATAATATTATCTTTCTTGATCTCTGTTCCATTCTCTATGATACTGGCATTCCCATGAATAGTTCTATATTTCACCACAGAATGTTTGAGTGAAATGCGTAATGGAGCAACACCTGCCAATACACACAAAGCGGCCGTAGAGACTGTTTTATATGATGCAATAATTGATAATAATCCAAGCCTCTGGCATGAACTTAATTTACTAAGTGCATCCACTTTCAAATCTGGAAACCAAATTTCCGCACCATATGTTATCTGTTTTTCTATCACAGAATTATACCAAATCTTTCTATATGATGCTTGTAATCCCTATCTCTCTGCACTGTTTTCTTTATGTTTGAAGTAAAATTTCTCACCCCCTCTCTTACTTTCTCAAGGTGTCTAATCCAATTTAATTTACTGTCAATAGTTACACCCAGGTATACAACTGAGTCTTTTACGGGTATCGATGATGTTCCAATCTTGAAAATAGGATGCCTGTTTTCTAACAAATACCTGCCAAATAAAATACTTTCGCATTTTTCCTTGCTTATTGTTAAATGTAAGTTCTCGCAGATCTCTGCAAACCATGCTATGCGTCTGTTCATTTCTTCTTCTAATTCTTTTCTTGTGTCTGCACCTGCAAAGACTACGAAATCGTCAGCGTAGGATAATATATCGCCATGTCTTAATCTATATCTCTTCAATAGGTAGTCTGCAACGATCAACCAGAGAAGTGGACCAAGGCAACTTCCCTGGGGACAGCCTTCAAATAATATATACCAGATAATTCCATACGTGAAACTAAATCCTATTCTTCTACGTGATATATAATTTTTCAGAATATTCTTTAAGTATTGAGCTATTGGTAACCTATCTATCAACATAGCTAATATCTGCCAATCCACCGCATCAAATGCTGCCTGTATATCAACCGACGTCATTGCAAAATATTTATAATTATACAGATTTATGCGAATTCTTTCTCTTAGATCTTCCAAAGCTGTGATAGTGCTCCTTCTTTCTCTGAATCCATGTTGACCATTATCCCAAAATTCTTCTTTTTCCAACTTCGGCATAATCCTAATTTTAATTAACCGTTCAAAAAGCTTACCAAAAATACATAACAAAGTTATCGGTCGGTATGACCTGGCAGACCTACCATCTTTGTTCCTTTTATGGAAGAAAATCACCTTACCAGATTTCCATGCCTCTGGGAAGTGACCATGTTTCAGACATTTTCCAAATAATTTCTTGACATAATTCATATTGGTTCTACAAATATTTTTGACTATCAAAGCATCTAAGTCGTCACAGCCTGATGCCTTATTATTTTCTTGTTTGCTCATTACGTATTTCAATTCTCTCGTTGTTACCTCCATATAGCCATCTTCTTCGATCTTATCCGAGATAAACTCATAAATATTCTCCGGAACTTCGTCAATACCAAAGTGTTCTGCCATCAATGTCCTTGCCACATCATCATATGTATCAAAGGGTTGTGATTCTTCTAATCTGGTAAATATGAAGTCTGTACATTTCTTCGTCTTTCCAGAAATATACTTGTATAAATTTTCAAACGATTGATTTGTCTTCTGACAAAAAAATTTCCACGATTCTCTTTTAGCATTCTTCACATTTCTATTGTATTCTCTTTTATATTTCTTATAGGTTTCTCTCATATCTATATCTTCCGGATTTTTAACACATCTTCTATACATGGCAGCAACTCTGTTTCTTTCGATCCTTAACTCTTCTGAATACCATTTCACCGTTGGTTTATGTGATAGACTTCCTTTCCTAAAGCATCCCCTTGTGATATCGGACACCTCTTCCACGAATTGATTCACATGTTTTTCCAAGTCTTCTGTATTCTTAATTTTTAGGAGTTCGTTCAACCAGTAATCTTCCTTTTTCTTAATATTATCATTGAATTTTCTGAAACTCTTATTTTTGGTCTTGTATCGTTCATTCGTCTTATTAGAGGCAACGTAACCCAGAGAATATCTTATATATCTATGGTCACTGAATGAGTAATTCTTTTCGTCGACATACCAATTTTCAATCTTTCCACAGATCTCAAGACCTCCCAATATCAAATCGGGTCTACCCTTCAGCGAACCTTGAACAAATGTATGAGCGGCATCAGTATCATTTATAATCCGCAGATCTTTCTCCAAGAGATGTTCCAGGAACACATCAGTTCTCTCGGATTGATAAGTATATCCCAAGTCCAGTAATGGAACATTAAAGTCCCCTGCTAATAGTACTTTGTAAAAATTCTGAAAATGTTCGCCAATATCTTCAAAGTCTTTATCTATATTTCCGCTTGGGGGAGAATATTGCGAACCAATGAAAATTTTATCATTATTTACATTTAAAGATACAAACACAGCATTATCTAATACCAAATTACTGATCGTGGCACATTCCCTATTAGTAAAAATGACAGCAGCATTAAATGAGTTAGAATAAAAGATAATCCATTCTGGTGGAATGCCAGGGGCAGTACCATCAAGAATGTAAGGATCCTGGCATAAAATTATATCAATGTTATTATTAATAGCATAGTTAAATAAAGCTTCATTTGCATCATTACAATGGTGAAGATTAATTTGCAGCACATTCAAATTACCAACAGAGGGGCCACCAAGCGTGCCCTTAACTACGGTTCGGCAATAGTCCATCCCTGTAACTCAGGAAGACTGGACAATCACTACTATTTGCCCTGTGACTACATTCTCCACCAGCATCGTTGAAATAGCAATTGGCGCAACATAAGGTTTCCGATTTACAGTCTTTCAACACATGGTCTCCGGCACATTTTACACAATGGGTTGCTTCACTACATTTATTTGCCATATGCCCAAATTTTTGACACTTGAAACAACGCATGATGATTTTCTGCGCCAGGTCACTCAACATCTTAGTATATTCATCTCTGTCCTCCAATCTTGTTTTCATCACTTTACTCTCCTAGCTAATTTCTGTACATTGTTTAAGTAGAAAATCCATGGCCTTCTTTATATTTGCCACTAAAGGCATCGTAATTTTGTGATCCTTTGATCTTTTATATTCCAATAGATCCATAATCTTAGCATGCATATCTATTACCAATGTTATAAATTTCTTTCCCTCAACCTCTTTGATCCATTTATCTACATCATCATTAGCCATAATTACTCCGAAAGGCACCAAAAGTACTCTAAAACACAAGAAAAACCAAGACAAAACACACCAAATGACCTTCTACCCTATGAAAACCAAACTACCGACGATCCACCAAGGGCCGGGTTGGGTTGGGTTGATTTTTGACGGCCAATTATCTACACTAGGGATATAGGCCCAGGGGGGAAGTGCCCTCCGTGGGGGTCTTTCTAAGGGAACCTAATCCGTATTTACGCATGGAAAATCCACGGCTCGAAAAAAACCACGAAAACTCCGAACGATTAGGCCGACGGGCGCGATTGGGTTCGAACCCAGCACCTCCCGTCTACCAGCTTCGAGACCAAGGGCCGGTAACAGACAGAATAAACTTTCACCTTATGTAGTACGGACCAATGGTCTGCAACAAACCTATTGATCCAACCGAATGACAAAGTAGGCAGCCTAATCCAATCACCAATGAATATCCACTAGAAATCAGCCAATTAATCACACAATACTACAGATACAAAAAAGTCCCTACTCATGTGACAAAAATAGATAATGACACAGCCCAGTAACCGGCCTACCACCAAAGGACGCCACAGTTAGACAAACAGCACAGTTAGACCAATAATATTACTACTAATAATCAAAATCACCGAGGTAACCAATATATACAAAAATAATTTAACAACTAAACTAATAATACTGCAACCGATTCAATCGTAACTATGACAACTCCATTAGTAACATAAACACTATATACTCAATAAGACCAAAAGCAAGGCTGCACAAGAAAAATTTAAAAGGCTCCAACCCTGACACGTGATCACAAATAAACCAAAAAGAACCACAATTATAAACGGTACTCCAAAGATGCGAGAGATACAACTGAACCAGTAACAGAACTAGACAACGCGCAAAACACAAGTAACCAGATAAAAATAAATACTGAAAGACAGCACAGAAACTACTCAACACAACACAGCTACAAAATGGCCACATAACAAATGTAGACGAAATGTGATCCACCCATAAGCAAAACCTTGAAAAATAGATAATTGCTAAATAAATACAGTAAATTGAAAACTAATACAGCGATAAGAAAGAGAATGTAAGTATACTTCTTTACAGAAGGGATTTAAATAGTTAAATGAATAATTAATATAAGAAAATAGCAAAACAAAAAGTCACTTAAACATGGCGTGTCTACCGGCGAGCCGGATAGAAACGAAAAATATCAAAGTTAAATTAAGTAAAGAAATAGTTTATAAAACTAAACATAACTTTTATCAGATAAGTACATTAACATATATAAAAGAAATATGCCACAAAATCAGAACTGGATCAGATATTTACCGATAAAAAGAACTTTAAATCAGGAGCTTAAAAAAAAAATGCACACGACAACAATGGTGGACTTTTTTCACAATTCTCAATTGTTCACTTACTTAATAAAAGGGAAATTTTCATCCCAATATTCTGATGCTAATGTGACATTTAAGAATTAAAATTAAGTGGTCCAAAAATGAACCACCGCCCTTGAAGGGGGTTAAAGCAGCAAATTTTAGTAATTGTATTATGTCAATCGTTTTATAACGCTGTTAAAAAATACCAAGAGACAAAGACTCTGTTTACTTAATTCATTTTATTTTAGCTTCTTTTCAAATGTTTAACTGATCTTCTTTATCCAAACACGAAAACAACCATTGGATGTCTTAACAGCAACTGATTCTACCTTAAATTTTCGCAATCAAAAGGAATTGAATGGAAACCCGTTTACAGGGAGATCGCTATAGGTTTTTTCAGTACAATTCAATCTTCTCTAATCTTTTTAAAACCGATCAGATTAGCGTGCTTTTAGATTCTACAGTGTCTGAACGGGGGTTGGCGAGCGTAGCTTGCAGGGGGCAGAGCCCCCTAGTATTCATATATTGTTATTGTTAAATCTGTATCTAATATCTGAATGTTTTGTTCACGCAAAATTATTTGTACATGTATATGTACTTGTGAAATGGGTCCTGTTTATAACGAAATTCTTCCTCGTGCAGAAAAATGTTATCATATCGTAGGAGAAAACACAAGTGACAGTTATACCTGCTAAGATAAAAATCTATCTAAAACGGAATTTGTTTCCGATCTCGTGTTTTCCCTCTTTGTAAAAAGAAAACTATTCGAAAGGACAAATTAAAACCTTTTGTAAACAGAACCTGTCTAAAATAGAATCCAGCGTTAACAGAAAAAAAAAAACCATGGTTATGACAAAATGAATTCCAACAATTATATCTGATAAGACGAAAACCCGTCTAAAACGGAAAATTCTTCGTGTGCCTTCTGATCTTATAGGCAGGTTTTACTAGTCTTTGTTTTTACAAGATAAAATTAAAATTTTCATATCTTGCAACTGATTAATATTGTAAAAAATAAGTTTGTCGATACAAAAATCTAGGGGAGAGGCGGCTCAAGCCCCTCTGCCCCATATGGACGCCCTTAATTTCTAAAGCCCCCGTCCCCTCCTGTACCCCTGGGAGGCTACCAATAGGTTGGAATGAAGATTTTCTATTTTAATTAGTATTTTTATTAGTAGTAGAAACGTAATTTTCACTTCATCTTAATGAGCACGCAAAGAGCATTTTAACAATGTTTTGCACAACTGTGTCCTACTTCCACGCACACGAGACTGGTGCCCTTGCTAGTATCATACAAATTTCAAATATAAATAAATAATTTTTAAAAAATCAATAAAAATATAAATGTTACAATGCTTTTAACCAACCTCATTTTCTTTATTTTTCGTTTTGGAGAAATATTAAATCTTGGACTTATTTAAAATATTATCATTCAGTTTATACTCCATAAAAATATTTCCATAAACATTTGAATAAAACTTGGAAAGTGTACCAGCATCATCGCATATTAGATGATCGTTCTTTCTTTCAATTTTGTGGTAAATAAATAATAATATATCAAATATTACATACAGAATCGATATTTAAAAATGGAAAAAATTACTCCACTTTCATTCCTTCGTATTTAGTTTCTCTCGTCTTCTTACAAAACGAAATCCTTTTCCAGAAATCCCGCTCCTAGTGCCATCTAGTGTCTATTATCAATACTAGATGGTCTAAAGTTTTAATATTCTGATTCTGATCTAGTCTGATTCAGACATTTTTTGCCATTCACAATTTGTTACAAGAAAGGGGGAGAGGGGCGAAGCACCGAATAAAGGGTAAATTTACTTAAGAATTTTTCGAAAACTTAATATGCTATTCATTTAAGGAGGTCCGAGGAAAAAAAAAATTATATATTTTTTTTATTTGTAAGTATTTTTGCTCTTTATATATTTATTTATTTAACCCCTTGAGGGGTTATGGAATATATTGTGCCCCGCTTGATTTTAATCAAGATTTGCACCAGAATTTTTAAAAGATTTTTTTTTCTAACTTAGATGGAAAAAAGTTGCAAAATTGCAATTCCTTATCTATCTATACTAACATTATAAAGAAGTAAAGTTAGTTTGTTTTGTAGGAGGTAGTCTCTGGAACTACCGAACCAATTTCAAAAGTAATGTCATCAAAATGATGGTGTTAGTCCACGTTCCAACATAGGCTATATCTTATGTCGGTGCCACTACCCCAAAGGGGGTACAGTAGGAAAAAACGTTCTAAAAATGCAATTTTTGTATTACCGAAAGGTCTAGAAATATGAAGTTTGGCATGGTAGTTACTTAATAGATATAAATTATCTCTAAGAACATTTCTTAAAAAATTCGAAATTTAAAAGGATGATAATGAACGAAAGGCGTTCTAAAAAAACGTTCTAAATGGCGATTTCTACGCAATCTCAGGAAGTATCAAACCGATTGCAAAAGTAATCGTTGGAAATTTGTGGTGACAGCCCGTGCTATAACATAGTCGCTATTTCATTTCGGTGTCACTACCACCTGGACGTTGCAGGAGCAAAGAAATGTTTTAAATTGCAATTTTTGTGATGCTGAGGAAGTCATACAATTTTCAATTTGGCATGGTAATTACTTAAAAGAAGCAATTGCTTTCTAAGAACCGTCGAAAGAAAATTACAAATTTAAAAGGATGAAGTGAACGAAAAGCGTTCTAAAAACGTCCTAAATTGCGATTTTTATGCAGTCTTAGGAAATACCAAACCGATTTCAAAATAATGGTTGCTAATTGGTGGTGATAAAACATGCTCAAACATAAGCTATATTTTATGTCGGTGTCACTACCACCAGATGGTTGCAGGAGTAAAAAACTTTCTAAATTGCAATTTCTGTGATACTGAAGAGGTTAGAAACTTTAAATATGGCACGGTAGTTATAAAATATAAATGCCCTCTAAGAACTATAGAAAATAAATTCGAAATTTAAAAGGGAAGGGGCGAAAAGCCTTCTAAAAAAGTTCTAAATTACGATTTCTATTCAATCATACGTAATAATAAACCGATTAGAAAAGCAATGGTTGTCAGTCAATGGTGACAGACTGTAATCCTACACAGGCTATATTTTATGCCGGTACCTCTAGCAGGCCCTTATTATCGCATGGGCAAATCGGGACTTTGCCCAGGAGCCCCGGATGTCAAGCCCCCCCCCCCCTAAAATCCATGTATTAAATTATAAAATATTTATTTTTCCTCCCAGTTCCAACTCTTCCATAAGTTGAAGTTATTAAATTCCTCTTAAAGTAATGTAACATGTTGCTAAAGTTATATAAAAGAGTTTTGTTCTGTACTAAGAAAAAAAAAGAGTACAGTCGAACCTCGTTATCCCGACACTCTAATGACCAAAAAAAAAGTGTCGACATAAGCGGAGTCTCGGGGTAACCGGAGTTAGAGAAAAGTATGTATATAAAAAGCTGTATTTTTAATTAATTTAAGACAATTTTAAGTTCATAACTGTTTTTGCAGTTTTAAGCAATAAAGCATTATTATTAAACAAAATAAACAAAAATTGAAAAGAATAAAATTCAGATTTATGATGACTTGTTTTTTATTGTTACATGAAATATTGATGAATTAAGATTTTTCTTAACCCTAGATGTGCTTCCTACAATTCTTTTTTCAATATTATACAATTTTAATATTATTTATTTAACTTTCAATATTATTTATTTACATTAAAATCATATACAGAAAATCAGGACTTTAAAAAACTGATGTTAAAACCGAGCGTCCGGATAACGAGGTCCGACTGTATTTTTATTAATTAAGGTACTTAATTTAGAATTGACAGAACTAAGAATTTTCTTCTATTTAAAATCTGAGGTGCGAAAATATTGTTTATGTTGGTTATGTTACACATACACATATGACTGACCATCAGTTCTACTTGAATAATGTTGCAACGATTCGATTGGGGCCTCCTAATTTATCTTTGCCTAGGGCCTCAATTAGTCATAATCGGGGCCTGACCACCTGGGGTTGACAGGAACAACAAACGTTCTAAAAAGGGTTTTTAAAACATTCTAAATTACTTTTTCTATGGAATATTAGAAAATATCAAACCGATTTCAAAATTAATGTTGACAAATTAATGGTGATAGTCTCTGTTTGAATATAGTCAGTTTATGTCAGTACCACTACCACCAAAGAGGTAGTAAAACGTTAGACAAGAATCTTGGATTTGACATGATGGTTAATTTTAAGATGTAAACGCGTACTAAGAGCGGTTTCTAAAAAGTTCAAAACTTCAAATGAATACTAAAATGAGCGTATGAAATTAGCATAAAAGCTTCAAAATACTTTCTAAATTATCATTTATTTAGAATTAGTTTTAGTTCTTCTTATTAATTTAAGTCTCATTCCTGCCTAATGCAGTTTAATAATGAAGTTTAGTCAAACTGTGGTTTAGTTAGTAATTTTTGAATTATTCCTAATTTCTTCTAATAAAAATTAGACATATACTGATATCACTTGGCATATTTCAACTATTACGCGAGCAAAGCCGCGGGCTTTGCTGATTTTCAAATAATTTTTTTCGAAAATTCCTGTGTGAATTCAATATAACAGAAACATTATCCATCACACGGATTATGTCAGAAAGATCAACATTTTGCACAAACACCAGCAGAAACAGTAGAACCAAGCTTAGGACACAATGTAAGAGACATAGTCATATACACCGACGGTTTGAAATTGGAATAAGGCGCTACGGGATCGACTTTCGTAGCATATAAAAATGAACAAAAAATCAAGACATGATCAATGCCACTAAGAAAGTGCAACAGTTTCTTCTAAGCTGAACTACTGCCCGTACTAAAATCTACAGAATTGAGTAATACCACAGAGTAAGATTACAGCATATGCTCAGACTGCATATCAGTCATACAAGTACTTAGCAAACCCTTTAACTTAATTTAAATAATAAATACAATACAACAAACAGTAAATAATTCAAATAATAAATTTAAAATCTGCTGGGTCAAGGCTCACGTGAGCACCCAAGGAAATAAAGATGCTGATGAATTGGCCAAACCCTCAGCACTAAACCCATATAAGCAATCCCTTATCATATAGAGAAACCAATAACAAAGTAAAGAGAACCCTTATAAAAAGCTAAAAATTAAGCAATGGCAGTTCGAGTGGGACTATGGGGACACAGGCATGTTGACACACAGGTACTTCCCTAAAGTTTATATACACAGATTAGTAAGCTGCAAACTACTTTCTCAAATCTACACAATCCAAGGCGCGTTTCCAGCATATCTGCACAGATTCGCACTGGTGGAACCGCCAGAATGCGAGTGCGGGCTGACAGGAACTTCCAAATATTACTTTACAGACGGCCTACTCACACAAGCACTCCATCTGGTCGACATAAAAAACGAGCAACTTTGCATAAACAGCAAAACTTGCAAGCAATAGGCAAAGCAGTGATCAGGTGGCTAATTGATAACATAAACCTAATTTTACACTAAATTGAGGCAAATCTGAAAAAACCCTTCCCTCCATCCACACAAGATCAATTCCCCATCAACGATATTAAAATAGCAATTAAAGCCTTTGTGCAGAAATATTAATAAAAAAGAAAAGTGCCCAGCTAAACTGATGGCATTGAGCTCACAGACTATTCACACTAATTGTATATTATACTCTTATTTTAAAGAATAATGCCACTCAAAAAATAAGTGAAGGGGAATTAGCCTCCGTTTCCCCCTTTATACTTAACCAGTGAACCTCCAAATCTAATCAGGGAAGCTCCTTATCATAATAAACTGGTATACCAAATTTGGAGCAAATCGAATAATCTTACAAAAAAAACATTTATCTAAATTAAGGGGGTGGACTAACCCCCCTTTATCCTTAACCAATTAATCGCCAAAACGAATCAGGGAAGCTCCTATAATAAACCGGTATACCAACTTCGGAGCAAATCGAATCATTCTGCATGAAAAACCCATTTATCTAAATTAAGAGGGGCGGGCTAACCTCCCTTTTCCCCTTTACCCTTAACCAATGAACCCCAAAACTAATCAGGGAAGTTCCTTAACATAATAAACCGGTATACAAAATTCGGAGCAAATCGAATCATTCTGCATGAAAAACACATTTATCTGAATTAAGGGGGGTGGACTAACCCTGTTTTCCTCCCTTTATCCTTAACCAATGAACCCCCAAAACTAATCAGGGAAGTTCCTTAACATAATAAACCGGTATACCAAATTCGGAGCAAATCGAATGATTCTGCATGAAAAACCCATTTATCTGAATTAAGGGGGTGGACTAACCCCCCCTTTTCCCCCTTTATCCTTAACCAATGAACCCCCAAAACTAATCAGGGAAGTTCCTTAACATAATAAACCGGTATACCAAATTCGGAGCAAATTGAATGATTCTTCATGAAAAACCCATTTATCTGAATTAAGGGGGGTGGACTAAACCCGTTTTCCCCCTTTACCCTTAACCAATGAACCCCCAAAACTAATCAGGGAAGTTCCTTAACATAATAAACCGCTATACCAAATTCGGAGCAAATCGAATCATTCTGCATGAAAAACACATTTATCTGAATTAAGGGGGGTGGACTAACCCCCTTTTCCCTCCTTTATCCTTAACCAATGAACCCCCAAAACTAATCAGGGAAGTTCCTTAACATAATAAACCGGTATACCAAATTCGGAGCAAATCGAATCATTCTGCATGAAAAACCCATTTATCTGAATTAAGGGGGGTGGACTAACCCTGTTTTCCTCCCTTTATCCTTAACCAATGAACCCCCAAAACTAATCAGGGAAGTTCCTTAACATAATAAACCGGTATACCAAATTCGGAGCAAATCGAATCATTCTGCATGAAAAACCCATTTATCTGAATTAAGGGGGGTGGACTAACCCTGTTTTCCTCCCTTTATCCTTAACCAATGAACCCCCAAAACTAATCAGGGAAGTTCCTTAACATAATAAACCGGTATACCAAATTCGGAGCAAATCGAATCATTCTGCATGAAAAACCCATTTATCTGAATTAAGGGGGGTGGACTAACCCTGTTTTCCTCCCTTTACCCTTAACCAATGAACCCCCAAAACTAATCAGGGAAGTTCCTTAACATAATAAACCGGTATACCAAATTCGGAGCAAATCGAATCATTCCGCATGAAAAACCCATTTATCTGAATTAAGGGGGGTGGACTAACCCTGTTTTCCTCCCTTTATCCTTAACCAATGAACCCCCAAAACTAATCAGGGAAGTTCCTTAACATAATAAACCGGTATACCAAATTCGGAGCAAATCGAATCATTCTGCATGAAAAACCCATTTATCTAAATTAAGAGGGGCGGGCTAACCTCCCTTTTCCCCTTTACTCTTAACCAATGAACCCCAAAACTAATCAGGGAAGTTCCTTAACATAATAAACCGGTATACAAAATTCGGAGCAAATCGAATCATTCTGCATGAAAAACACATTTATCTGAATTAAGGGGGGTGGACTAACCCTGTTTTCCTCCCTTTATCCTTAACCAATGAACCCCCAAAACTAATCAGGGAAGTTCCTTAACATAATAAACCGGTATACCAAATTCGGAGCAAATCGAATGATTCTGCATGAAAAACCCATTTATCTGAATTAAGGGGGTGGACTAACCCCCCCTTTTCCCCCTTTATCCTTAACCAATGAACCCCCAAAACTAATCAGGGAAGTTCCTTAACATAATAAACCGGTATACCAAATTCGGAGCAAATTGAATGATTCTGCATGAAAAACACATTTATCTGAATTAAGGGGGGTGGACTAACCCCCTTTTCCCTCCTTTATCCTTAACCAATGAACCCCCAAAACTAATCAGGGAAGTTCCTTAACATAATAAACCGGTATACCAAATTCGGAGCAAATCGAATCATTCTGCATGAAAAACCCATTTATCTGAATTAAAGGGGGTGGACTAACCCCGTTTTTCCCCCTTTATCCTTAACCAATGAACTCCCAAAACTAATCAGGGAAGTTCCTTAACATAATAAACCGGTATACCAAATTCGGAGCAAATCGAATGATTCTGCATGAAAAACCCATTTATCTGAATTAAGGGGGTGGACTAACCCCCCTTTTCCCCCTTTATCCTTAACCAATGAACCCCCAAAACTAATCAGGGAAGTTCCTTAACATAATAAACCGGTATACTAAATTCGGAGCAAATCGAATCATTCTGCATGAAAAACCCATTTATCTGAATTAAGGGGGTGGACTAACCCCCCTTTTCCCCCTTTATCCTTAACCAACGAACCCCCAAAACTAATCAGGGAAGTTCCTTAACATAATAAACCGGTATACCAAATTCGGAGCAAATCGAATCATTCTGCATGAAAAACCCATTTATCTGAATTAAAGGGGGTGGACTAACCCCGTTTTTCCCCCTTTATCCTTAACCAATGAACTCCCAAAACTAATCAGGGAAGTTCCTTAACATAATAAACCGGTATACCAAATTCGGAGCAAATCGAATGATTCTGCATGAAAAACTCATTTATCTGAATTAAGGGGGTGGACTAACCCCCCTTTTCCCCCTTTATCCTTAACCAATGAACCCCCAAAACTAATCAGGGAAGTTCCTTAACATAATAAACCTGTATACCAAATTCGGAGCAAATTTAATGATTCTTCATGAAAAACCCATTTATCTGAATTAAGGGGGGTGGACTAACCCCGTTTTTCCCCCTTTACCCTTAACCAATGAACCCCCAAAACTAATCAGGGAAGTTCCTTAACATAATAAACCGCTATACCAAATTCGGAGCAAATCGAATCATTCTGCATGAAAAACACATTTATCTGAATTAAGGGGGGTGGACTAACCCCGTTTTTCCCCTTTTATCCTTAACCAATGAACTCCCAAAACTAATCAGGGAAGTTCCTTAACATAATAAACCGGTATATCAAATTCGGAGCAAATCGAATCATTCTGCATGAAAAACCCATTTATCTGAATTAAGGGGGGTGGACTAACCCCCTTTTCCCTCCTTTATCCTTAACCAATGAACCCCCAAAACTAATCAGGGAAGTTCCTTAACATAATAAACCGGTATACCAAATTCGGAGCAAATGGAAACGACTGGGTGGACAAGTAGCGACATCTACCGGAGAAGGAGAGAAAAAGAAACCAAAAAATGAGGAAATTAAATTAATGCTTTCCAAATACTTGGAAAATCAGGAGTACTAGATAAGTCATTGACTAAAGAGTGAGAATTTTTAATGATGTGGTAAGCTTTCCAAAAATCAAGATCAAGATTAGAAGAACATTTTTGGATAATGGTGGCTGAGGAAAAATCGAACCTATGTTGAGAAGGCCAAGAATGCTGAGCAATAGAAGAACATTTGAGCTCCTGATTTTTAACATAACCTTCATGCTCTTTTAAACGAAATCTAAGAGCACGTTTAGTCTGGCCAATATAAGAAAGGCCACACTGGCAAGAGATTTGGTAAATACCCCAGTTATCTAGGCGATCAACGGGGTGTTTGAGATTCGAAAAAGTGATTTTATTAACTGGAGAAAAAATAACATTAAAATCAAACCTTCTTATGAATTTAGCAACTTGCTGGCTGATTTTAGGAAAAAATGGTAACACAACTGAAGTATTAGAGTTGGAATTAGAATGCTTTTCAGAATGGACGGATTTCGTCAATTTCTTATAAATAGAATCAATAATATTAGAGGAATAACCACGATCAACAGCAATAGCTTTGTGGTAATTAAGTTCAGCACTAAGTAACTGAGGAGTGGAACAAATATTGGTAGCCCGAAAAACAAAAGTATTGAAAGCAGCGAATTTCTGTTTAGGGGGGTGAGAAGAATGCCTGTGAGGTGGGAGACTGACTGCAAACGGTTTACGAAAGACGGTAGTCTGAAAGCCATTTTCACAACGAATAACAAGGGCATCCAGGAAAGAAAGACAGCTATTGGTGATTGGTCTCAATTTCAGAGGTAAATTGAATGCAGGGATCAATGGAATTCGTAATAGAGAGAATATGATTAATATCCGAATTTATTTCAACCAGGACAAAAACATCATCAACATAACGAACATAGAATGGAAATTTTAAAATTTCAAAAAATTTTTACCTCAAAATAGTGCATATAAATATCGCATAAAATTGGACTAAGAGTATTACCCATAACCAAACCGTCAATCATACGGAAGAAATTACCATTGAAAACAAAAGTATTGTGCGACAAGCAAGCGCGAGTGAGAAGGATAAGCTCCTCGATTTCAAAATAAGAGAAATGGAATTCACAAAGCCTTTTCTGGAGGCAATCTAAAGCCCCCTCAACCGGAACGTTTGTAAATAATGATTTAACATCAAAAGAAACCATCATGTGACCCTGCGGCTTAAAATTATGAAGTTTTTTAACAAAATCAAAAGAATTCTTAACAGTGAAACTGTTACTGCTCAAAAGTGAGGAAAAAACAGAAACTAAATATTTGATAAGCTTATAAGAAGCTGTACCGATACTAGAGGCAATAGGTCTTAAAGGAATGTCAGGTTTATGGACCTTACGTAAAGCATAAAACCTGGCACAATACGCAATAGACGGAATAAGAGACTTCTTAAAGTTAGTTAGGAATAATGGAAGAAGACTTGATGGCAGACTTAATAAAGTTAATTTCACCAGTGGAAGGGTCTCTGCGGATGCCCACATAAGGACCATCTTTAATTAATTTATGGGATTTTTCCAAATACGAAGATTTGTCGAGAAGAACAATCTGATCACCTTTGTCAGCCTTAGTAATGATTAAATTTGGATCAGAACGCAAATTTTTCAGACATTGTTTAACTGGATTTTTAAGATTGGGCTTATAAACATTAGAATTGAAATCAACAGTATTGGCAATGAGATGCCTGATGGACTCTTTTTGAGAAGAAGATAGAGCGCTATGCTTAAAGGCCCTTTCAATAGGAGCAATTAGATTAGGTAAAGAAGGAATAGCAGATACAGAGAAATTGTTACTCAATTTGAGAGCATCGAGCTGATTGTCACTTAAAGAAACACTAGAAAGATTGACAACAACATTTTGGTTAACAACAGGCAAATTGCTGGAGTTATTAACGACAGAACTTTTACAAAGTGCATTAAATTTCTTCTTTAAAACCGAACAATGAACAGAAGAAGCTGTGAGAACTCTACTCCATGACCTTTTGTCTAAAGACTCAAAATCAGGTGTAGAATTAGCGAGGCTGATATGTAAAGAATATAACTCGCGCTCTATATGAGCAATTTTATGGCGAGTCTCTTGAATCAAAGCTCTTAAAAGAGCTAATTTAGAACGACGTAAGACTTCGCTACCCGCATATTGTATATAAGACAGCGCGTCTCTGTCTATCATTTTGCTCAGCCTTGCTTTTTCTAGCACGCTGTTCCTTTTTCCCTACCTTGCACTGAAGCAGAATCTCGCTGTGGATTCGAAACAACCGTTTGCTGCTTTTCACGCATTATTTGTGCATTTTAAACGTTGGTTTACTGCTTTTTAACATCAAAGATAGCAATCTAGTACAGGCATAGCGAAAAGTTAAAAAGCAATAAATAGAATCAATCTTCTATTACTGCGCAAAGGAAAACAAAGACATTAAAAGAACTTGCTTTTTCTGCACCTAAAACAGAAAAAATATATTATAAAAAAAATAACTAAAGCAAAGTGTGCACAAAAAATATATGTATATGAAAAGCCAGAATCTAGGTGCATGATAAAAATTGATCAATTGCGCTATAGCATATTGGCCTTTTGAATTTTTTCCGCTGTATAGTGCCCCGACACACTGGAATTGGGCGAAGCAGTCGTCACAGATGCTGGTAATGTTGTCTGCGATTTTGAAGAGAAAGGCTACATTTTTTAATGATTTTAACTCATTTTATTGTTTTTTCACATTTTTGATTTTAGGCAAGTGGTACAATTTCTTGATTATATCTAAACTAGTCACCCTTGGCTACCAGTTTGGTCTCCCTTAAAATTTATGTTTGGGAAGCATGCTTGCTAAGTATTGTATTATGTTACTTTTATTCATAATTTAAATTACTTCGACTCTCTTAAATATAATTATATAATCTCTTAAACTAATATTAGTTTTTATTGCATTAAAATATCTCTTTTTGTTGATTTTCTGTAAGGAAGTAAACTCTATTGATTTACAATGGAAGTCTATGGGAATTTGGCGAAATATTTGAGATATCACCAAGTTGGCGTCACTTTTGACAACTAATTTTGGTCACCAAATTTGACGCTATATCGCCAAGTTGGCGACAAACTTGGAGACATTTGGCGACAGAACAGGGTCCCCCTTTTAGGTATGGAGATGCATTAAATGCTGTTCAATAACCAATGAGATTCAATAACCAATTGCCATTAAACAATTAACAAATAATCGCGATTTCTGCGCCACATACGATAGCGTAATATACATATATATATATATAGATAGTATGTAGTGTCATAGTTACTTGCTCTAATGCTATTTGGTCAGTATGAAATAAACTTTTAAATGATGTGTGTTTGAAAACGTTAAGTCATGTAGGTTAGATGCTAGGCCACAGTTTTTGTAATGACGTCATTTCGGGCCAAAGTAGACACAAAGAGATCGGGCAAAATGGCCAGGTGGCTACTTTGCCCGGAAACAATTTTTTATTCATTGTTCATAACAAAATACTGCTCAAAAATATTTTCTTCAAAAGAAAGATGACAGGTAGGGCAGGGGCAATAACTTCTTCAGAGAAAAGCTTACTCTCGGCAAAGCTTACATTTGCAGTCTGCATGTCCACTGGGAGAATTTGTACTCCTCCATTCATCATATTGCTCCTCATCACTAATTACTTTATTTTGTAATGATTTAATAATTAAAATATTACAAAATATAATACTTATTCTTAATGTGTATTAACTTTAGCGTGTTGATTAAAAATACATTCTGAATCAATGTGGTTTATTGATTTACCTATGTTAGCCACTTTGCCCAGCCTAGTCGGGCAAAGATGCCTTTTTTGTAATTTTCATTTTAAAGCAGCGTGTACATCTTAAAATAATTTTTTAAAAACAAGCAGGAAGCAGAAATTCTGCTTTTTCAGAACTTAGTATCACCCGATGAAAAAAAAAAAATACGTACAAATATAGATAGTACAAAACATATTTCAATTTTAAGACTTAAAATACACACTTTTATTTTATATAAAATGACGTCATTTGCACCCGCTGAAGAATTCCGCATTTATGATCCAGTCAAACAACATCTATAGAAAAGTATACATATGAGGTCACTATCGCGGAATAATACACAAACCCAGCAAAAAGCGCTGTCGTCATTCAAGAAACTGGACAAAAAAAATCGGATATCTAATTATTCATATGCCTTCATTTGTTTGTAACATTAATATGGATACGGAAAATTAAATACAGTTTATAATAGCTCCATGTTTTATCAGAAATCATTCATTTATGCACTGCTCAAAACAATTAGGACAGCACATAGTTTTAACAAAATTACGCAAATACTTACACCGATAAGTAACGTAAAATAAAACATCCATGATTTAAAGGGTGTTAGAAAACAGATGAAGAAAACTTCACATGCAAATCAAAGTTTATGACGTCAAAAACTAGAAAAAGGGGATGAATGCAGATATCGGGATTTCCCAGAAACGTCTGTTTCACTGTCTCAGTTGTAAAATTCAATTGCTCAGCTTGTGTTTTGAGGAAAAAAGGCTTGAAATGTCACAGCAGTGTGATTTACCGGAATCCATGGCTTGGCATATTATCGGGACAGTTGAATCCGAGAAAACATAATGAAGTATAGTGGACGCTGTTGGAATCGCTAGGAGCATTGTACAAGGGTTACAAGGTTGTAAAAGCGATTCCAAGACGCAGGGAATGTTAGACGTCGATCAGAGCAAGGTCGGCCATGTGCTACCACAGAAACTGATGACCGACACATCCTATTAACAGCTCGTCGAGACGGAACAAGCAATGCTACTTAGCTGCAAACAGAGTTGTTCTTGGCCACAGGACGAAGAGTGTCCAGTTAAATAGCCCGAAATAGGCTTCATCAGGGTGGTCTCTTTGCATGTAAGCCAATGGTCTATATTAATTTGACCTCAAGCAACTGTGCTATCCAAAGAAGTTGGGCACTGAACATCGAAATTGGAGGCAACGTGGTTGGAGTCAAATGCTGTTTACAGACGAGTCCCGATTCAGTCTGTATGTGACATCCGACGTGTTTTGGTATGGAGGGAAAGGTCACTCGAAATAATCCCACATTCCTTCCTGAAAGATCACATTACAGACGAGGTGAGTTGATGGTATAGGATGGAATCAGCATAGGTGAACGTACGGACCATAGACTTCTAATATAACTGGACGCAGAAATGGCAACCTTTTCTTGATGCACATATCATGCTCCCCACCATCACGTGATGGTGGGGAGAATGCGCGCCAAACCGGTTTTCCCGCATCCCACCAAGACCTATTTCGTCTGCGTTCGCTTTGGAGCGTTTCTTTTATCACGAGAATGAAAGCGGAAAATTGCCAAGAAAGGGATCACCGCCAAAAAATGACACCCTTTTGGCGATGAAATCTCCGACATGAGTGCATCAAGGTTCGACAGATGAGAACAATGGGATTCGCTCTCAATTTAATTCCTCCTCTAAGGTACGGACCTGCATATCATTCGGAATTGCACTTTGACGGCCCAAACTTATACATACGAGATACTGAGATCTCATGTCGTATTTTATGATGCAGAAATTTATGGTTCCTTTTTTTCCATGCATGATAATGCCAGACCGTATACAGCTCATCTTGTGCAGAACGTCCGAATCCGATAGAGCATGTTTGGGACACACTCGGACGATGCATTGCAGCAAGACTAAGGCCTCCTTTTATTGTCCTGGACTTGGAGATTGCAGTTCTCGAGGAGTGGAACAGTACTCATCAAAGTCTTATCGATAATATCATCGAATCCATTGAAAACAGGAATGTGGCAGCTTTATCTATTCGAGGGGACAACACGCCATATTAAATACCTTGCATCATTCCTAAACAGTTCTTTTTTCTCATTTGCAACCAGTCCTCTTTACCAGTCATTTTAGCCTTTTTTTTTTTTCATTGTAAACAAATTGTTGCCTAAACAATCTTTTCGTGTTCTGTCCATCGTTTCAAAAAATTAAAGAACTTTTGAAAACATTTTTGCGTCTTTTTTTCTGTATTACGCATTGATAGACATGTACTTTTCCATTTTATGCCCATGCATGGCTGTCTCGCACTGTTACCTTAACTTTTTTGCTTGCTTCCCTAATTGTTTTGAACAATGTACTTTTTCGAAATTCGGAAAACGTTATTACACACGGATTAATAAAATTACATTCTTTCAGCTTTTTGATAGGAATTAAGTAAGTGTGGAGAAAATAAGTCACACAAATATTCTTTAAAATACATTTTTATGACAGACGATATTCTTGACATAGCAGGTATTTTAATTACAATTTTATTTTCAGTTTTTATCAGAAAATGGCAACAAAAGATATAGCAATCTACTATTTTCCTTTTACTTTCTACAGAAATGGAGTAGGGTAATTCCGGGATTTATGCCGCACATTTTTTTGAATTTGTGTATAAAGTGCCATGGTGGACATAAAAAAAAAAAAAAAAAAAAAAAAAAAAAAAAATCATGCTGTGCTATTTAATGTTAAATATACAACGCGTGTACTGCGACAAAAAATTTCAAAACAAATTATTAATATTTTTTAACAATTTTTTTCTAAAACATTACACTGCGGCGCGTCACCCGTACATTCAGGCTGAGACGCCGCACTTGTGCGGTAGTTATGCCGCGCTTGTAATAAGGACAAAATGAAATTATAAATAAAAATATAAAAAAAAATAATCATATCTGGACTATAATTAACGATGTAATAACAAAATGAAACTAAATGAGTACAATGAAACGTATTAGTAGATTCAAATTAACAATTGTTGCCTACTTTCACTATTAAAATTATCGACTTATTTTTTTACATTAAATTTTAATTGTTATTTCAACAATAAAGTAACATCAATGTATTAGAAAGTAAAAAAAAAGTAAAATTGTGTTTACATAATTTATTTGTTAACCCAATAGGAACCGGTGGCTTTTACACAAATTTTATTCTGTTGGTACAACTTTTTTAAAAGAAGTTACCTTTGCTTAAATAATCATGAAAATGCTCTAATTAAACAAAACAAATATTACTTTTCTTTTTTACTGGTGCCAGAAACAAGTTTTGTAAGCTCTTTATGAAGGTGCTTATATGTACCTATGGTCCCGAATGGGTTAAGAGACCTGTTTTTTCGACTACAATCTACAGAAAAAGTGTCGAAAAAGTACAATCTTTACATAACTACATTTAAACACATGATGCAACAAAGCCAATTACACATCCTCTTTTTTGGAGTAGTTTTCTAAACATTCCTTGCAAAGAACGCCTGCGTTACGCGTAATCCAATTTTTCATTATTACCTTCTTGACTTGCATCTTTCTTGCCCTTCTTACTTTTTATTTTCCCCTTTTTCTCCTTTGATTTTAGTAAACTTGATAACATACCTAACATGGTTAGTCTGTGCATAAAAAAGAAAAAATTAATAACACTTAATCATGCCGTACAAAAGAAACTGCGGCGTGTATACCGGAATAGCAGTGCAGCATGTATCCCATTTTGCATGGTGCAGACTTCGGCCATCACAGTTACCTGCCATCGTTAAGGGGAATGGCGTAACCATACACACAGTACTCTATACAAATGCTACACTTAGTTTTGACTTCGAAATCATGCATGCATTTAGTAATTAGTGTATGAAAAGTATTTAAACATAACGTGCTTAAAAGTTTGGACCGTGAAATCATGCACCTACGTCAAATTAAGGATTGTGCTTCTATAAGTAAACATCGAAATGGGATTCACGCTATACACTGGTTAAAATAATCTCATTGCGCACATATACTGTGCGTCTGACGACCATCTATCGATAATTACAAGAAATACAAGGGGTGCGGCATCTATCCCGTATGCGCCGACTCTCCCGGAGTTACCCTACTTCAGTTTCCACTATTAGAAATGGCATTAAAAATTACAAAAAATTTAATATCTCAAAAACAAATCTTAATTTCAAACAAATTGCATTTAAAAGTACTTTTTTTCCTATACGACGGTGTAAAAATTTAAAATGCGCGTAGAAGAAGTAGAAGTTTAAAAAAACGCAGTAGATTATCAGTATTTAACCATACAATGATACACCTGCTTCATTTTACGGATGGCTTATGGCTAGGTGTAACGTTATTAGGTAGCTTTCATTACAAAAAGCTACCTATTGCAGGCGTTCGAAGGAAAGCGATTTCAAAAAAAATTTGGTTTATTTTCATCGATCATGACCCCCAGACCCCGAAACCCCCCCTCCGTTCAAAATTTATATATATATATATATATCTGACCTATGTCACACTGTAACTCTCGTAATTATGAACCGATTTCGATGTAATTCGGTGTGTACATAGTACATACCAATGTCTCGACCGAGTTCGTTGGCCAGCTTCATCCGCCGTTTTGTTTCAAAATGGCGGCCATTTAAAATTTTTAAAAAAATTTAAAATTTGAAATGTGGTACCAAAAAATTAAAAATGGAAAAATATTATTTTCTTATGTATTTGACCTTTATACAAAGATTCCGGAGCAGTTTTTGTTTCGTCTATATCTTAAAAAATGGCTGAGTTATAGCATTTTGAATTTCTAGCGTGGCTGATATTTTGAAACGTCCTGAATTTTGTCACGCGATAAAAGGCGCATTTATGAACCGATTTCGATGTAATTCGGTGTGTACATAGTACATACCAATGTCTCAACCGAGTTCGTTGGCCAGCTTCATCCGCCATTTTGTTTTAAAATGGCGGCCATTTAAAATTTTTAAAAAAATTTAAAATTTGAAATGTGGTACCAAAAATTTGAAAATGGAAAAATATTTTTTTCTTATGTATTTGACCTTTATACAAAGATTTCGGAGCAGTTTTTGTTTCGTCTACATCTTAAAAAATGGCTGAGTTGCAGCATTTTGAATTTCTAGCGTGGCTGACATTTTGAAACGTCCTGAATTTTGTCACGCGATAAAAGGCGTATTTATGAACCGATTTGGATGTAACTTCGTTTATACATAGTTCATACCAATGTCTCGACCGGGTTCGTTGGCCAGCTTCATCCGCCATCTTGTTTAAAAATGGTGGCTATTTAAATTTTTAAGAAAAAATTAAATTTGAAATGTGGTACCAAAAAATTGAAAATTGAAAAAATATTTTCTTCTTATGTGTTTGACTTTGATAAAAAGATTCGGAAGCAGTTTTTGTTTTGTCTATATCTTAAGAAATGGCTGAGTTATAGCATTTTGAATTTCTAGCGTGGCTGACATTTTGAAACGTCCTGATTTTTGTCACATAATAACAGGCGTATTTATGAACCGATTTGGATGTACTTTGGTGTGTACATAGTACATACAAATATCTCGACCGAGTTCGTTGGCCAGCTTCATCCGCCATCTTGTTTCAAAATTGCGGCCATTTAAAAAAATAAAAAAATTAAAATGAGATACCAAAAAATTGGAAAATGAAAAAAAAAAATTTTGTATGTGTTTGACCTTAATACAAAGATTCCGGAACAGTTTTTGTTTCGTCTCTATCTAAAAAAATGGCTGAGTAATAGCATTTTGAATTTCTATTGTGGCTGGCATTTTAAAGCGACCTGATTTTTGTCACGCGATAACAGGCGTATTTATGAACCGATTTGGATGTAACTTGGTCTGTACATAGTACATACCAATGTCTCCACCCAGTTCGTTGGCCAGCTTCAATCGCCATCTTGTTTCAAAAGGGTTGCCATTAAAAAAAATTTAAATTTAAAATTTAAAATTTAAAATGAGGTATTAAAAAATTGGAAAATGAAAAAGATTTTTTTTATGTGTTTGGCCTTGATACAAAGATTCCGGAGCAGTTTTTGTTTCTGAAAATTTGTTCTTTTGTTTATATCTTAAAAAATGGTTGAATTATAGCACTTTGAATTTCTAGCATGGCTAACATTTTGAAACGATCTTGTATTTGTCACGCGATAACACACGTATTCGCCTATTTCGATGTAAGAAGACATGTGGATAGTATACATCAATACCTCGACCAAGTTCGCTGGCCAGCTTCATCAGCCATCTTGTTTCAAAATGGCGGCCATTAAATTAAGAAAAATATATATATTTAAAGTGAGGTGCAAAAAAAATTAGAAATTGAAAAAGGTTTCTTTCTTAAGTATTTGACCTTGATATAAGGATTTAGGACCATTTTTTGTTTGTCTTTACCTTAAAAAATGGCTCAGATATAGCAGTTTCAATTTCTATTGTGGGTGACATTTTGAAAAATCTGATTTTTTGCATGCGACAGCACTCGTACACTGTAAAAAAAATTCTGTAGCTCTACAGATGTAAAGTTACATGCTTACTAAACTGTCATCTGTAACTGTACAAAAAAAGCTGCAAATCTACAAAACTAGTTTTTGTAAAGCTACAGAAATCTGTAACTTTACAAATGAATCTATTAAAATTGCAGTAATCTTACTAAAATTTTATCTGTAAACCTGGCTGTAGTTACATGAAAAGTTCTAGGCATCCCAGTTTCCTAAAAAATTCTTAGTAACCTTACAGATTTTTTTGATTTTCGGCGCAAAAGTGTGTATGTTACATGAATATTTGTTGTTGCCGTTACATAAATATTTCTTGGAATCCCAGTTTCCTAGAAAAACTTTAGTAACTTTACAGATTTTTTTTTACAGTGTATATATCAACCTATTCCGATGTGAGTGAGCATGTGCACAGCAATTACTAAGGTCTCGACCAAGTTCACTGGTTGGCCTCATCCACCATGTTGTCTTAAAATGGCAGCCACTTTAAGAAATCGCCGAATTCGGCAGCCAAATATAAGTTACTTTAAAGAAAAGCAGCTTGGATAAAGCTGACTAATTTCGCGAAATTCTCGTTCATTATATTGATAAAAATTAGTATTGAATCTCCTATATTCGGTTTCCACTAAATTGAGCTTCGTGTGTTTGAATGATATAAGTTGGCTTTTTTTAAATAAGGAATATGAAAGCTACCTCTTCCTCCCGGAACTGGCCGGAAGGACTTTTTATTAGTGACGACACTTTAATGGTTGTCTGAAAGATATCGCACATCGGGGGGCTAATAAAAAGTAAAATAGCAATTGAAACTACAGTTATTATAGTGACTATTGGTATTTTTTCTAGAAATTTACTGAATAAAAAGGAATCATAAAAATTCGTGAAACCTTAGAGTGGCCGCTCTATCTTTCCTTCCCCAATATTTGTAGTTTAAATGCCTTCTTCAGTCGTTTACACGTTATTTGTGTTGCTATTTCCTAAATATTTATCTGATTACCTGAAATAGTTCTATTTAGTTGATTAGTTTTCTAGTATGTGGTGGATTTTAAAAAGGATATATCTAATTTCTTTGTTTAATGTGCAACGGCTCTTTTTTTTTTTTTTTTTTTTTTTTTTTTTAAGCCTCCGGTACGGTATGATATTTCTTTCTCCCAGCTTACTTTGTGTCCAAAAAATAACGTTACCTTACAGAAGCTAGCCGTAAAACAAAGCATTACGATTAAATACTCTTTAGCAATTTTTTAAACTTCTAAGCAACGCACATTTTCAATTTTTATACCATCGTATTGGAAAAAAAAAGTTCTTTTAAATGCATTTTGTTGAAAACTGTATCTCCATTTATTTTTGAAATATTAATTTTTTTGTAGTTTTTGGAGCCATTTGCTTAATAACGGCTTAGCAACGGAAGTACTCCATTTCTGTAGAAAGTAAAGGAAAAATAGTTTTAAAATAGTAATTATATATTTTTGTGGCCATTTTCTCGTAGCAACCGAAAGAAAATGTAATTAAAATACGTGCTATTTTGAAAAATATATAAACGAACGATTTCTGTTAAAACAATGGAGCTATTATATAATATATTTAATTGTAAGTATCTATGAATCATTAGATAGCCGTTTTTTTTTTTGTTTTTTTTTTTTTTCAATTTTCTTGAATGACGGAATTTTTTTGCTGCATTTGTGCGTTATTTCGCGATTGTGATGTGCTATGCATGCTTTACTCTAGATATTTAAGAGTAGATCGTAAATGTGGAATTCTTAAGCGGATGCGAATGACGTCATTTTACATAAAATAAAACGTTTGCTTTAAGTCTTAAAATTGAAATATGTTTTGTACTGCAGTAGAGTCCCGCTTAACCGAGTTATTTTCTTCTGATGGACTGGTGGCTTCTATTATTATGAAACAGTCATTGTAAATGAAGTGTTAGTTGAAGATGACAGAGCAGCCGTAAAAAAAAAAAAAAAAAAAAAAAAAAAAAAAAAAAAAAAAAAATGGCCATTTTCCCTCCCATTTTGACCAGAAAACCAGAGTTCTAATTTTTTACGGCTGCTCTTTCATCTTCACCTAATACTTCAATTATAATGGCTGTTTCATAATAATAGAAGCCATCAGTCCATCAGAAGAAATTGAAGTAATGGAAATGCCGGGGGCGACACTAAATTCTGAAAAAGCAGAATTCCTGTTCCCTAGGTTTTTTTTTTTTTTTTTTTTTTTTTTTTTTTTTTTTTAAGATTCGCGCAATTCGACCTCAGAAAGTGAGATTTGTTGCCAAATGATAGTATAAACAGACGTTTTATTTATGAATACATTATTCTTGATTTTTTTTCACAATTTTCTTCTATTTGTATCCAAAAATAGATAAATGCTTTCTTCAGCTCCTTTCATTAGTGGAGATTTTCGAACGAATATAAAATTTTTAAAATAATTAAATAAATTGTATAAATATTGAAAACTTTGGTTGTGTATATGAAGCTATTTATAGGTTACCGTAAAACGGGGTTAATCGGAACACTTTTCAACTTTAACGCCAAAAAAGAGAAAATACCGATTTTTTTATTCTTTTATTTTTTTACTAGAAACTTCGGTCTTGTTTTGTTCTTGAAATTTAAGCGAAAACAAAACATTTTTTACAGTTTTTATGTATATTTTTAACCATTTGGAAAAATGGTTATTGTCCTCGTCAGGGTAGGAAATCAATATCTGAAGGTTTTTATTGGTTTAATCAATTTTATTCGTTTTCTGATTGGTCTATACAGTAATCTGTATTTCCCTTTACTTTCAACAGAGATGGACAACAGAGTGTTGCCACTATGTCAAAAAAGTAATAAAAACTACAAAAAAAATTAATAACTCAGAAACAAATTGAGATACAGCTTTCAAACAAATTGCATTTGAAAGTACATTTTTTTCTCTATACGACGATATAAAAAGTAATATTGTGGGATGTTAAGAAGTTTAAGAAATAAATTTCGTTTAAAATTGACCGTCAAATTTCTTGGAAATCTGACGATAGAAAAGCCTCTTTCCGAAGAGCCAATGAAATGCTTGGATTATACGTAAGTTTCAGGTGGATAATAATATGTACACTGTTAAAAATCTGGGGTATTTGCTGCATCGTCACTCCGTCGCTTTTATAGGAAGCTGTAACTTGACTATATTATGGGGCATTTTCATTGGTCAGAACAGAAACATTCTAGAAAAGTGGTGGAGTGAGTATGCAGCAATTGCTGCATATTTTTAACAGTGTACGAGTCGCAGGCGATTTCTATCGCTCGCAATTTTTACGTGTAATAACACTATTAATGTTTAATTCATGGCGTACGTAATGTATGATCAACTCCGTGCTATTTTTTATGTCTTAAATTTTAATCTTTGAAAAAATCATTTTCCAAATGGTCGTTGTAATTTGTTAAATTGCATTTTTTTTTTTTTTTTTTTTTTTTTTTTTAGGGGTGACTCGGAACTAATATTATAATTTTTATTTGTTCCGATTCAGACTTTAATAGTGTTAATAAAATTAGGTAATAATGATAAGGGATGAATAGGAGCACGTAGTTACTATCAAACAAATCCATTATTTTCTATACAAGTAAAGGTATGATTTTTAAGAAATTAAAAATCAACTTTGAACTCAAGAAAGAACTCTAAGAAAATGTATTTGTTTCCTCCGTGCATCATAATTGATAGTGAGAGGGCGCTGCAAACGCTCTGGACTGAAAAGAGCGCGGGCGAAAATTCCCCGCCAGATGAGTAGATGAAGTTGAGTAAGATGTGTTCTTAAGACATAAGCGCAGTGTACCAACCACTGCCAGTCCCTTTTGAATATTTTTTGTAAATAATAAATGTTTTTCTTATGTGTTGTAAATGTGGACAATCCATCGAGTATACAACATACTTCATTTAGTATTTTTAAGCAATTTCTACAGTCCATTTTGCAGCTATCGCCGACAAAGTTTTTGGCCCTTCGAGCCGCAGGGCTTATTTAGAACATTGTTATAGAATCAATGCCCTTGGTTTACTCGAATTTCCTTGTTATAGAATTTATAGATATAATGTCTGTTGCTACTCCAGCGATTTCAGGAACCGTGGTCCTGAATCGAAAACGAGGAAATATACGCGGTCAAGTTACGAGAATATCAAATCAAAACGAAACTCGGCCCTAAAGAACTGGATCTGAAATTAAATTCTCTTCAAATGTTAAAAAAGAAGACTGATGAATTAAGGAATGAAGCCTACTCTATAATATCTGATGAGGATTTAGGGGATTTTGAAAATTCCTTGACTGAAATCGAAGAGCAACTAGAAGCTATCGAAGTAAGTCTTCTTGATTTAATAAAGCCTAGTACTATTTCTAATGTCGAAAGTCAAAGTAATAGTAATGATACAGGCAGTTCTAATGAGGCAAAAATCAAATTGCCGTCAATTAATCTACCCCAATTTTCGGGTCGTTACACAGAGTGGATGAATTTTAAGTTACAATTCACCACATTAATTGATAATAACGTTGAGCTAAATGATGCGCAAAAGCTGTATTATTTACAATCAGCCTTAACTGGCCCTGTGAAACAATTACAAAATATTGATGATTCTTGTACTTCTTTATTCGGAGCTTTAAAAAAACGATTTGAAAACAAAAGATTATTGGTGAATAGTCACATTTCAGAGTTATTGAGTAATAACGAAATAAAAATTGAAAACGCGAAAGAAATACGCAATCTGGTAGATAATTTATTGAGCCACTTAAGAGCCTTGAAACAGTTAGGACTGGAACATAACAATTTATCGGAATCCATTCTCATGTATTTTGTTTTACAATGAATTGACGATGAGTCAAGAAAAGCTTTTGAAATGTCTCTTAACTGTAATGAATTGCCTGAATGGAATGTTTTTATTGATTTTTTATTGAAAAGAGCTCAAGCCTTAGAAAATGTACAAAAAACCAACATCGTTACAAAACCTAGGTTTGAAATCACCACTAAGCAAAAAAGTTTTGTTTTACAGAATGATAAACTTAACTGCGCATTTTGTAAACAACCACATTTCATTTTTCGATGTCAAAAATATTTAGATTTATCGGTTCAAGAAAGATTGAATCAAATACGAAAATTACAGTTATGCTATAATTGTTTATCTAATCACACCGTTAACTGGTGTAATAAATTAAATAATAGGTGCAAAACATGTTTTTCTAATCACCATACCACACTTCATGGAGCTGCTTTTTCGAAATCTTATGAAAATAAACAAAGTAATTTTATTATGAATCAGCCTCAGATCAAAAATGAAGAAAAAGTAAATACAATTCAGTGGAAATTATTTCAAATGCGAAGACCTTGAGCTGTCAAAATAATTATGATCAGAATTCTAACTCTGGCGCCAGCTATAGCGCGTTAATTTCGACAGCTGTGGTTTATTTGAAAGGAAGCAATGATTCTTTTTTTCCTTTTGTTGCAATATTAGATACAGCCAGTAACATATCTCTAGTTACTTTTCTGCAGCAGGCATTCTGGGACTAGAGAAACATAAAGTAAAGTCAGTGATTTCCGGATTTAATGATGCAATCTGTAAAATTAAAAACAGAATACATGTCGAAATTTCAAACAAAGAGAGAACATTTGAAAAATTCTCTAACATGTTTTTAGTTCCTAAGATAACAGATTTAACCCCTACGTGTACCGCAGAGATTTCAAATCTGCACCTACCACAGAATTTAGTGTATGCTAACCCAAGATGTTTTGAACCTCAGCGAATTCAGGTGTTACTGGGGGCAGATGTATATTATGAATTGTTATTAGCTGGTCAAATAAAAATTCCTGACACTTCTATAATTTTACAAAACTCTCATCTAGGATGGATTGCAGGTGGAGTTACACATGATAAAAATGAAACTAAATATAATTGCCATTTATTAGAAAATCAAGATGAGTTAAATTTGAAGGCCTTTTGGGATTTAGAGACATTAGGAATTAGGGATGATCCAGGAAATGTAAAAAATGAAGATATTCTAGAGGGGTTTCGGGAAAAAGTGCGGTTTACAAATAACAGATATGAAATCTGTCTCCCATGGAAACGGAATTGGGAACAATTAGACAATAATTACAAGATAGCTGAAACACGGCTCGCTACTCTTGTAAAAAGAATGAAACGCGACACAAGTTTATATGAAAATTATCGTAAAATTTTAGATGAATACTTAGAAATGAAAATTATTGAAACTGTTCCTAAGTCAGAAGAAAATTCTAACAACCCGATTTTTTATTTACCCCACCATACGGTATTCAAAGAAGACAGTGTATACACGAAATGTCGCATTGTTTTTGATGCGAGTTCCCATGAAGCAGGACAGTTATCACTAAATGACTGTTTGGACGCAGGCAGTAACCTAAATCCGAACATTTTCCATTTATTGATTTTTTTTAGATTAAATAAAATTGCTGTTTTGGCCGACATAGAGAAGGCATTTTTACAAATTTCGATCAACAAAAAAGACAGGGACGTTTTAAGATTCCTGTTTATAGATGACAATCCTGTCAACGGTAATGAGTTTAAAGTTATTATGTACAGATTCTTACGCCTAACATTTGGTTTGAACTCAAGCCCATTTATATTATCAGCCACCATCAAACAACATCTTAATAAATTTAAGAAGGAATATCCGTTAGCAATCGAAATGCTCAACAGTTGTATTTACGTGGATGATCTGATAGCCGGTACTGACACTGTACAAGATGAACATTTCACAACAATCACACAGAATTATGAAGGAAGCTAATATGACGTTCCGAAAATGTATATCGAACAACGAATTAGTAATGGAATCGTGGGAGAAGAACGGGTTTAGTACTTACCTCAGGCCTTTGAGGAAAATAAAACACATAAGGTATTAGGACTGTTGTGGCAACCTAAACAGGACATGTTGATGATGGAAATCGATAATTTATTAGAATTTTTATGCAAGGCAAAAAATACAAAGAGGTTCGTTCTGCAAGTAGCAGGCAGAATTTTTGACCCCTTGGGTCTCATATCGCCATTTACTATAAGAATTAAACGGTTGTTTCAAGAACTATGGAGTAGAAATCTAACATGGGATGAAGAATTACCCCCCGATATTTCAAAGCTGTGGGAACAATGGTGTTCCGAGTTATCCCAATTAGCACAACTAAAGATTCCTAGAAATGTGCTTCAGTTCCCTGAAGACTCGGAATATAAATTAATACTGCACACCTTTGCCGATGCCAGTCCCAGGGCATACGGTGCTGTCATATATCTACAAACATATTCCAAGACCCAATCTTCCATTAATTTGCTTACATCAAAAAGCAGAGTGGCACCCTTGGAAAAGTTGTCATTACCCAGGCTAGAACTCTTAGGTGCGTTACTAGCAGCGCGTTTAAACTTGCGAGGTGAAGAAGGTGCTAGATCGCAAGGGACCATCTTCTATGTTTCTATGGACAGACTCGCAGATTGCTCTTTATTGGATCAAGGGATCTGCAAATAGGTGGAAATCATTCGTGTCCAACCGTGTAAAAGAGATACAATCGCTGACAGACCCATCCAGGTGGTTTCACTGTGCAGGGTACGAGAATCCTGCAGACCTGCTGACAACAGGTGAAAAATCTAAAAGTCTTATTCAGAATCACAAATGGTGGACTTGTCCAGAGTTTCTGAAGGACTCATTAGATATATGTAACAACGAACAATTATTAGTAGTTCCAGATCATGAGATTTATTTAAAAGAACTAAAAAGAGACTCCGCAAACATTACTCATGACTTTACCACCTTGTCTATTTCCAATGACATTTCTATGATTGAACATTTTTTTTTCGACTACTAATAATTTTGTGAAATTAATATGAATAATTAGTTTTATTTTTAGATTTATTTTTAATTGTCGTAATCCCCAGAAAAGAAGAAGTGGAGCTTTAAGCCTTGAGGAGGTGAGGCAAGCCGAAGTATTTTTAATTCGGTCAGCACAAAAGGGCGAGTTTCGAGAAGAAATAAAATGTCTCGAAAAAGGTAAGCCTGTTCCACACAAAAGTAGATTATCTTCTTTAAATGTATTCATAGGAGATGAAGGGTTAATTAGAGTTGGCGGCCGTTTATCGCATACCGATTTACCGCTTAACTCTAAATTTCCAATTGTGTTGCCTGCCAATCATAAGTTAACGGAAATTATCCTAAATTATTTCCATTTGAAGTATTTTCATTTAGGCCCACAAGCCTTGCTTTTCCATGTTAGACAGAAGTTTTGGCCACTTAGTAGCAGGAATAATTGCCGGAAAATTGTACACAAATGTGTAACATGTTTCAAAAATAAGCCTGTTGTCAGCTCCCAGTTGATGGCCGATCTGCCAAGGGAACGTGTAACACCAAATTTTGTATTCTCGGTGACAGGTCTGGATTACTGTGGACCATTTTCTATTAAATTTAAAAATCAAAGGAAAGGCGTACTGTTGAATAAGGTTTATGTAGTAGTGTATATATGTTTATGCACCAAAGGAATACACCTGGACTTTGTTTCAGATCTCACAACTCAGGCTTTTTTAGCTAGTCTAAAACGTTTCTTTGGCAGAAGAGGGAAATGTGCAAAAATCCTATCTGATAATGCAAAAACGTTCATCGGAGCTGACATCGAGTTGAAAAAAGTGCATAATCTGGTTAGTTTCCCAGATGAGGAGTTGTGTAACTTTTTAACTCAGGAAGGTATCAAATGGGAATTTATTCCTCCCAAATCTCCGAATTTTGGTGGCGTCTGGGAGGCAGCAGTAAAATCGTTCAAGTTTCATTTGAAAAGGGTAATAGGTGATCAAAAATTAACGTTAGAAGAATTTCTAACAATACTAGCGGAAATTGAGGGAGTTTTGAACTCTCGCCCCCTTACCCCACTATCCCCAGATTTTGAAAGTTTGAAACTTTGACACCATCACATTTTCTTATCGGTAGGCCAATCACTTCGATCCCCGAACCTCAACTAGACGAGATTAATGAAAATCGATTAGCCAAATGGCAGAGAATCACCAAATTTAGCCAACAAATTTGGAAAATTTGGAAACACGACTATTTGAATAATCTCCAACAGAGGGGGAAATGGAAATTTAAAAAGGATGATGTACAGAAAGGAACTTTGGTACTAATAAGGCAGGACAATTTACCTTCCACCAAATGCTTGGTTGGTAGAATAGTTGAAGTTTTTAAGGGAAGAGATAATATAATTCGAACGGTGAATTTACGTTTGTCAGATGGGCGAATTTTTAAAAGAAACGTCAGAGATGTTTGTATATTACCAGTTGAGTAACAAATTTCCTTTCTTTCCTTAAGCAAACTCTAAAATATACATTATTTCTGTATTTAATCTAGTGTTATAGTGAAATTATTCTTGTATTATTATTGTGTATATAAGTTGTTTATATATTATAATTTTATCTTGTATGATAATTTTTGCAAATTTATATGTTAATGTATATTGAAACTTGCATTTCAATCCCCGGGGAAGTGTTTCCTCCGTGCATAATTGATAGTGAGAGGGCGCTGCAAGCGCTCTGGACTGAAAAGAGCGCGGGCGAAAATTCCCCGCCAGATGAGTAGATGAAGTTGAGTAAGATGTGTTCTTAAGACGTAAGCGAAGTGTACCAACCACTGCCAGTCCCTTTTGAAAATTTTTTGTAAATAATAAATGTTTTTGTTATGTGTTGTAAATGTGGACAATCCCTCGAGTATACAACACACTTCATTTAGTATTTTTAAGCAATTTCTACAGTCCATTTTGCAGCTATCGCCGACAGTATTTGAATTGAGAAAGATGGGAATTTTATACAAATTCAATTCCCTTATGTTCTTTACAAAAGTTATCATATCCTTGAAACGAGCAGATGTTTGAATGTTGTCCTTTATCTGACATTTCTTTATGACATCTTCTGGAAGAAATGCTGCCTCCTCTTCCTTCGTTTCTTGAAATCTCCAGGTATGGGGGACCCTTTTGTAAAATTTCCCCACATAACCATCATCTTCTGGGTACAGGACTTTGGTCACATAAAGTCTGTATGACTTTTTTCCATGCACTTTAACGACAAGGAAGTCTCCTGGAGCAAATTTATTCGAAAGTTGGGGATTTTCTAGGATTCCAAAATCTGGGTCTTCTTCTAAAGTAGTAGGCAATATGAACTCATTATCACTGTCTTGAACAGAATAATTGGCATTTGAATCTTCAGTGATGATCTTCTGGATTGTTTTTTTCGTTTTTTTGTTTTTTTTTGTTTTTTTTTTTTGTCCTTTTAAATTGCTGCATGTTTTAATACGATCTACTAGTACGGCCTCTTCCTCAGCACTTAGTACTGTTTGCCCTCCTCTCTTTTTTAATTGTTTTCACATTTTGAGATGTCTGTGTAATGTTTTGGTTGGCAGAGAAATATTTCTCTGCAACTTTTCTTAGGAATTTGAAGTTTTTTAAGTCTTCTATTGCCTGTTCCATATCTCTTGGATTGGGAGTTGGCGTTTTTCGTTCAGTTAAGTAATTTCTTGGCATCTTTAAACTCTTTAAGTAACTGGAACAAATAAAATATTTTTAAATACGATATGACATGAAAATATTACTGTATGAAGAGTAAACCATGCATGACAACAAAAGTGTGTTCCGATTGACCCCATAAATCTTAAACCTATGATGTTATAAGAAATTTTCTACTTTATCACTATGTAGTTTTAGAAATACATAAAATCTAATACAGGATATCGTTTATAGGTCTATCCCTAATTAAAAGAACGCTACTTTTAGGTTTGGAATACGAAAAAGTTTGTAGTTACATACAAAGTTTTGCAGATGTTGAAAATAGGAGGTGTTAGAGGATCCACTTGCATTTTTTTTTTTATATTAGTGGTGCCAACATGACAAAACTGAATTTCCCAACACTTCATAATATTACCTTCCTAAAAAAAATTGGCAACTAAAAATATTCTCACGTATATTTATTTTGAATGTATTTGTATGACCGGGAAGTTTCGTTCCTGTTCACCTCTCTGTTCTTATTCACCCGGTTTTACGGTACCAAAAAATACGCTGTCAAATTTCCTTCTCTCGCCAAGGCCATTTATCTTCATCTTTATCTTTCCAAGGCCCCTGTACTGAAAGAGTATCGAATTATAAAAAATTGATTTTCCCCAGCAAAGAAAGAAACAGTGGGCCATCAGCTGGAAAAAAGATGGCAGCCAGCAGTGCCATCAGCGGTAAATTGCAAGAGTGCCATTACTTAAACCTGTCGAAAAGTGTCCGAGCTACATGCAGCTGGCCCATCAGTGATGACCAACAGCAGGCCAGCATTGGTATGCCATCATATTACTTCAATCCGACACTTTTCCTGCAGTGCTAGCACCTATCCCACTGCTATTCCTTTGCTGGCCCAGCACTTTCCCTCACAAAAATTTCTTATAGAATTCTATAAAAAAACAAAGTATTATATATTTCAAATGAAAATCAAATTTCAAAGTAATTGCTTAAAAGGCGCAAAGGCCAACATAGTGAAAAAGATTCCAAGCCGGGACTCGAACCCGGGCCATCAGTATAGCGCACTGACGTTCTACCGACTAAACCACTTGGAACGATACACAGCTCGGAAAATTTCTCACTATTATATAATTATGGCTCTTTTTTCTATAAGCTAGTTTCACCAAGAGCTATAGAAATATCTGTAGAAGTGTCCATAATAGAAATGTCTATAGAAATATTTGAACTTTCAGCGGTTTCCATGTGGTCACCCTCCCAAGTACTAACCGCGCTCGATGCTGTTTGGTTTTCGTGATCGGCCATGAACAAGTGCTTTCAGCGTACGCTACGACTGCTCGTAGTTTTTAAGCTCTCATTACACTGTTTCAAGTGTGTTTCTTTTGTGATTTACGTTCCCAATCATTAAACTGGCATAGAAATTATTCTATTGTATAAAAATCCTATGTATTTTATACGCTTTTTATTATTATTGATTCTGAACTGCGTAAATTATGAAAACCGAAATCCTTTGTAACCTAGTAAAACCAGATTTAAGGAGAAAAAAAAAGTACGTTGAAATAAAGATTTTATTTATTTATTCATTTACTTATTTATTTTGTTGGTGGAAGCGGTGCTATATTTTTTACAGTTTTAAAAAAAATTAGCTTCACAGCTTAAATTGTGTTAAGATATTCATTTCAGATTTGTGTTCAAATACTCAGTGTCTTCGATATTCGCAGCGCCACATAGCGTAAGGGTTCCCAGCAATAATACTGCAAAAGTTCGTGCACTTCCATGTAGTGATGGGCCAGCGCATGAGATAAAATGGATGCCCACCAGAATTTTATCTTATGTTTTCCAACAGCAAAGTTGACTAAAGCTGCCCAGCAGTGGTCATACAGTGGTAGACCATCAGCCAGCACTTCTCCATCATTGCCAGCACCTATCTTGCTGCTGGCCAGCAATTTCGTCTTTGCTGGGACTAAATGAAAAATATGGTGAATTCATATGAAAATCTTCCTACAGCTTTTGCAAAACTGTTCTAGAAATGTCTTAAATATATAAATTAATATTGGTATACGATTTTTTGTAAGCCTTTGAGGATTTAAACATGGTATATCAAAACTTCCTGTCTCCGGCAGCCATTTAAGTGACGTCAAACTTCGATGGCGTATTGTGGGCAATTCCCATTTTATTATCAAAAACGCGCCTAATATTTTAAACGATTTTAGCGATTTATTCTACCGAACTTCACAGGTGTGGAGCTCAGTGGTCTCATTAAATTACGCACCATGGACGCAATGTTTTTGCTAAAAAAGGCTCTTTTTAAGCATTATTTCTATCGTAGGTTGCGTATAATTAGTCTAAACTTTTAAAGGATTATCCTTTTATATAAAAACAATATTTATTTCACACCCACAAAATAGCCACTTCTCTTCATGGATGACTCTATTAGAACAACAACAAATAAAAGTCGGTTGCCATGCGCCGAAAACAACTTATAAATTGAAGAAAAAATTGTGTGCCGATAAACCATGGACGCAACACACTCCCACCTTTTGATTGTAGGACATTACAATCAAAACTCACATTGCTCAACAATATCATAAAATACAAAATACATATACTTACATATCAAATATAAATATACTAAGTTGAAAAACATAATGTTAAAAATTAAAGTTCAACTAAACAAAGTTCACATACAGTCCTGTCGAAATCTTGCAGGTAATTTGACAGTTCTACCGCTTCTACTAGTAACATTTTTGCTTTCTCTTAGAAAATCTGGAGTTAAGGAATGTTCTGGTTTTGGTGCATGATCAGTGAGCGAATCTCGATCAGAAGTAGGAACATCCGAAACAGGTTGCACGATCGGCAAATCTGGAACTGAGGTAAAAGTATCGCTAGATTGTTCATCTGAAGCTTGTGAACCACATTCAATCTCTAATGGATATAGTGTACGAATAGGTCGAATTATCTCTCCCAATGAAGTTTTCAATCTTGCAACACGTATGTTGCCTTCTTTCCCGGTATAAAGTTCGAGAACTTTTGCCAATGGCCAGAAAGTTCGTTTTCTTGAATCACTCTCAACAAGTACTATATCATCAACGTGAATTTGCGAGTATTGTCAAACTTGCATGTATTTGTGCTGCAGCAGTTGCCTAAGATATTCCGAACGAAAACGCTTTCTCAGATTCTCTCTTATGCAAGATAACAAAATTTGTATTCCAGCATGCATCATTTTCAAAAGTGTCTCTCTGATGAGAAGCTCTGTTATTCGATGCCTTGCAGGAAGAATAATAGGAAACTTGAAATCATGTGTATCATTCCGTTCAGTTAGTTTGGTCTTAATTCTAAAAATACCTTCTTCATCTTTAAAAATATTCAATGACTTTAAACTTTTAACATATTCTTCCGTTAAGGTTTCACTTTGAATAATTTTGATAATTCCCTTCTCTGCTTCATTTATTTCATTTATTGTTAGATTACCCGTTCTCTGATTCTTTTGTTTCTTTGAGTTGAACAGAAATCTTAGTATCCAGCCTATCATTCTAGAAATTTTCGTATAACTTGAAAAATAAGATAAAATATTATCACTTGCCAGTGTTTCGTTTACAACCAAGGTAGTGCATTTCTTCTTTTCCTTTAAAACGTCATCTTCGTTAAAGGTTGTTTCAGATTTGGGCCAATCCATTTCAGGAAGTCGCAGCCAAGTGGGTCCCTCCCACCATCTCAAAGAAAGAAGTTTTGAAGCTGAGCATCCTCTCGAAGGTAAATCAGCCGGATTGTATTGGCCAGGGATATGACTCCAGTCTTTTTTCTGAGTTAACTTACGAATTTCATTTACTCTATTGCGTACAAAAACTCCCCAGGAATCATCATTCTTTATCCACTGCAATGCTGTTATAGAATCTGTCCAGAAATATTCTTTAATATCCTGAAATTTGAGGCTTCTTTTTACAAATTCAGCTAAACGTGAACTTAGACAGCAGGCTAAAAGTTTTAATCTTGGTATAGATATTTCTTTCAAAGGTGCTAGGCTCTAGATTTGGACATCAATAACTGTACAGAACATCTTGGTTGGAATGGCATCCTAAGTAAACAACAGCAGCATAGGAAGCTCCACAGGCATCTGAAAAGGTGTGTAGACTCATTTCAGAGCTATCAGTAAGGAAGGCATGTCTAGGAATTTCTACAAGGCGCAGCAGAGGTAAATCTTCCAACCATTTTAGAAATTTTCTTCTAATATCATCAGGTACCTCTGAATCCCAGCTCAATTTAGATTTCCAACTTGCCTGAAGCATAAGTTTAGGTAATAGGGTAACTGGACAAGAAAATCCAATAGGATTAAAGATTTTTTTGAACAAGTGATAATATGCTTCGTCTGGTAACAGTGCTTAGGTTGATATAGGCTGTGGGTATGTAACAGCTAAGAGTATCAGTTGATCTATTCCACACCAAACCTAATACAGAAGATATATTTGATGCAGTACATGAATCATCAGTGAAGCTTTTTGACTCTTGCAAATCGGTATGCTCCCACCCTCGTAAGTCAAATTTGGCTTCTGCCATAACTTTTGTCGAAATATCTATAAACTGTTTCGCTTCTTTTTTAGTTTTGACTGAAGTGACGCAATTATCGACATAAAAGGACGTACTGAGCTTTTCATCAATTTTTCCAATGCACGATACTGAGCTGAAAGAGTAACATACCTTTTCTAAATGAAAACGTAAAACTGCATTTAACAGGAATGGACTGCAATTCAAGCCAAAAACGACTCTACAAAGTTGAAACACTTTTCTCTGACCTTCTTTACCATAACATATAAACTTCAAATATTCCCGATCTGGTTTGGCTACTGAAATTTGAAGGAAGGTCTTCTTTATATCAGACGTTACTCCGATTTCTTCTTAGCGAAATTTCATAAGCACTGAAGGAATTTCTTCCAAAAAATTAGGCCCTTTCAACAAGCAGTCGTTTAAAGACAGATTCTTTTTGGTTTGCTTGAAGGATGCATCAAATACAGGACGAGTTTTTGTGGTAGAATTTTCTTTAAATACTCCACGATGAAGTAAATAGTGGCCTGGACCTTCTCTACTTTCTTCTATAATACCATTCGCTAACCATTCTTTGAATACTTCATCATAGGCATTTAATTTACCATCTCTTCTCAGCTTGGAAGTGGTGGATCTTAACCGTCTTTCAGCACCTTCTCTATTACTTGGAAGGTCAACATAATTTTCTACCCAAGGAAGACTCACTTCATATCTTCCATCATCATTAATATGGACTGTCTTCCTGAAATGCGCAATGCAGCTTGTTCTAACTCTTCCTGTTTTTTACGTTCACAAGGATCAGTAATACCTATAGCTTCTAGATTCCATAAATTAGCGATATCATCACTTTGAGCTTTGAGCTAACAGAGCTGCGACACAGTTATTGACGTACTTTACATTTGGTTTTCCCACTACCAACCAACCTAAATGTGTCTTCATAGCGACGAGACCACATTTCAACTGAAACGTCAATCCAGAAAATAATTTTCCCGCGTAATCAGCCCTCATCAATATCTCTATTTGAGGGGAAGTCGCTCCCACATCGTGTAGCTGAATACCCGTTTCTTGAAGTTCTTTGAAACAAACACCCTTTTTCAATGAACCACAAATTACCGGTTGATCTAACACATGTATATTGCAAGAATAACTGCCTCTGAATTCATTAATTTTTAACTTAAAACATTTATGTTTTCTTCTATTAATGCTTCCTCCAAATATCGTATGAAGTAAAACTTCAGACCGTTTTGGTTTTAAACCAAGCCTTTCTGCTGTTTAATTCAGAACGTAAGACCTTTGAGAACCAGTATCAATAAGAGCTCTGACGCTGGATTGTTTTCCATTTACTTCTACGTTAACCAATAATGTCTATAGTAAAACTTCAGCGATACCACTATAATTGGACAGCGTGGAATCTGAATTAAATTTGCGATCATCTTCTGTTGGAGCGTTAAAATTATGTTTCAACTCAGAACACATAATGGACCAATGTTTTTTACCGCAAACGACACATTTTACATAAGTTTTACAACTTTTTGATAAATGACCTGGCTTAAGACATGAAAAACACCTTTTATTACGCTTTAAAATACTTTGTTTCTCTTCTAATGAAAGATTTTGTCCCTTAAAACAATCTTTAGTCTCATGGACCTTATCACAAAATAAACAACGTACAGCAGTTCCTTTCTTTACGTTAGAAAGTAAATCATTAGCAGTAGGACTCGACTCAATTACTCTATATTTTTGCTTTCTCAAAGGTGTATCATTTTGATTGATTCCTATTTTTGCCATTGAAACTCGCTCTTCACCTTCAACTTCGGTGCGAAGAAATAACAACAACTGTGATAATTTATCCTCATAAGAATTCTCACTTGTATTTAATACTGGGCTCCTAAGCCAAACTCTAAGTAATTCTTCAGGAATACAAGATTCAACTAAAGGAAACAACATAGCCGACATCGGACGTCATACCAATGGATTCAAGAGATCGCTAATAAGACTCTAATTTATCATAAAGGTGAACTATATTACTTTTAATTTTCGTGCTCGTAGCGTTTTTTACAACTAGACTTAAAAGTTCACGCACATAAAATTCTACAAGCAACTCCTCTCGTCCGAATCTTTCCTTTAAGCTTTCAATAGCTTTTCTATAATTTTCTGAGGTTGGAGGATAACTATCAATAATTTCTTTTGCTCTACTACCAGGAGACATACACTGTATTAAATAGTGGAATTTATCTACATTCTCTAATGATTTATCTTCGTGAATTCTGCTAAACTGACTCCAAAATGTGAGTCAATCTCTTACTTCTCCGCCAAATTGAATAAGCTCAATTTTCTGAAGCTTTACATTAGTCTTAACAACGGCATTTTGTTGTTCGAAAGCAGAATTCTGAGTTAAAAGTTTAACGCCAGTTTTAATTTCACCGAATTTTTCTCTGTATTTTTCTACAATTTCAAACTCGTCTGCGTATTTGTATCAGAAACATCATTTAGTAATAACCCTAATATTTCGTTATCAAGGTCCGTTAAATGGCAAAATTTTCTCTCTAAAGATGAAAATTTCACTTCAATATTTTCAATTACATCGTTATTTTCTAATAGAGTTTTTAAACATCGGTAAAGTTTTGTAAAATTCGCCCTAACCGGAGCTCTTTGTTTTATCAAAATATCCATTTCGGATCTCTGACAGAATTCGAAACTTACTATTTTTCAAACTTGAAAATAATAAATAAAAATAGAAACTGACCTTTAAAAATTCATAACGTTCGGTTTCGTCACTTTATCATAGGTTGCGTGTAATTAATCTAAAATTTTTGAAGGATTATATTCTTTTATATAAAAACAATATTTATTTCACAAACACAAAATAGCCACCTCTCTTCATGGATGACTCTATTAGAACAACAACAACAAAAAAAAAAAAAAAAAAAAAAAAAAAAAAAAAAAAAAGAAAAGAGCAATTTAACAAATTACAACGACGACCATTTGGAAAATGATTTTTTCAAAGACTAAAATTTAAGACATAAAAAATCGCACGGAGTTGATCATACATTACGTACGCCATGAATTAAACATTAATAGTGTTATTACACGTAAAAATTCCAAGCGACAAAAATCGCCTGCGACTCGTATTTGTTGTGAAATATTTATATGTATTCATTCCTGTCCTATTTATTTTTTTTTTTTTATTTTTTTTAATTGGCTTATTCCATTTTTCTTTTGCACGTGAAACTCTTACAAATTAAAATTAACTCTTTGGCAGAAATTGTTATTCATTTTCTTTCCTTTTCATTAGTTATTATCCACCTGAAATTTACGTATTATCCAAGCATTTCATTGGTTGTTCGGGAAAAGGCTTTTCCAGTGTCAGATTTCCAAGAAATCTGACTAAAATTTTAAATGAAATTTCATTCTTAAACTTCTAAACATCCGACAATATTACTTTTTACACCGTCGGATAGAGAAAAAAGTGTACTTTTAAATGCAATTTGTTAGAAAGCTGTATCTCAATTTGTTTCTAGTTATTAAATTTTTTTTGTAGCATTTATTACTTTTTTGTCATAGTGGCAACAGAAGGTATCCATATCTGTTGAAAGTAAACGGAAATACATATTACTGTATAGACCAATCAGGAAACAAATAAAACGCGGATTAAACCAATAAAAACCTTCAGATATGCTTTTGGTTTCCTACCCTGACGAGAACAACAACCATTTTTCCAAATGGTTAATAAAAGTCGGTTGCCATGCAACGAAAACAACTTATAAATTGAAAAAGTGTGTGCCGATAAACCATGGAGGCAAAAATTTCCTTTCGCTAATTATGCGCAGGAATTCATTAACCAACGAGACACGAGAGTTTAAATTCTCTAGAATTTCATTTTTTAAAGCGACCATTTCTTAAAATTTTGAAACTCTGGTTTTTCACTTCAGTAATTTTGTTTTGTGCTTATTTTAAGTTAACGAAAAGTTGTTCCGAATCAAGATTATTTTTACTTTCTTCTATCTTCAATAGAAGAAAGTATTGTAATCGAAATTTTTTTCGACTTCCGGTTTTCGACGGATTTACATGTTTTAGGGGTCAGAGATCCCAAAAAACATGTTTATAGAAAATGTCTGTCTGACCGTGTGTCCGTCTGCCCGTGTGTCTGTCGCCATTGTACCATCAAAAAGTGTATGAAGTTATGCATAGAATTGAACCAAATTTTTATGTTAAGTTTTTGGCTATGGCAAGCAGATCCTCCCTGAATTTGGAAAAAATTCGCCGGTAGGGGGCGCTGATATAGCGATTTTTGTGCGATTTTGAATATTGTACCATCCAAAAGTTTATGAAGTTATGCATAGAATTGAACCAAATTTTTATTCTCAGTTTATGGATATGGCAGGTAGGTTTTACCTGAATTTGGAAAAAATTCGCCGGTAGGGGGCGCTGTAACAGCGATTTTTGTGCGATTTTGAATATTGTACCATCCAAAAGTATATGAAGTTATGCATAGAATTGAACCAAATTTTTATTTTAAGTTTTTGGATATTGCAGGTAGGTCCTCCCTGAATTTGGAAAAATTCGCCGGTAGGGGGCGCTGTAACAGCGATTTTTGTGCGATTTTGAATATTGTACCATCAAAAAGTGTATGAAGTTATGCATAGAATTGAACCAAATTTTTATTTTAAGTTTTTGGCTATGGCAGGTAGGTCCTCCCTGAATTTGGAAAAATTCGCCGGTAGGGGGCGCTGTAACAGCGATTTTTGTGCGATTTTGAATATTGTACTATCCAAAAGTGTATGAAGTTATGCATAGAATTGAACCAAATTTTTATTTTAAGTTTTTGGCCTTTGCAGGCAGATCCTCCTGAATTTGGAAAACATTCGCCGGTAGGGGGCACTGTAACAGAGATTTTGAATATTGTACCATCCAAAAGTGTATGAAGTTATGCATAGAATTGAACCAAATTTTTATTTTAAGTTTATGGCTATGACAAGCAGCACCTCCCTGAATTTGGAAAAAATTTGCCACTAGGGGGCGCTGTAATAGCGATTTTGCATATTGTACCATCGAAAAGTGTATGAAGTTATGCATAGAATTGAACCAAATTTTTATTTTAAGTTCTTGGCTATGGCAAGCAGGTCCTTCCTTAATTTGGAAAAAATTTGCGGGTAGGGAGCGCTGCAATAGCGATTTTCGTGCCATTTTGAATATTATACCATCGAAAAGTGTATGAAGTTATGCAGAGAATTGAGCCAAATTTTTTGTGTTTCTTTTTGTTCATGGCATGAAGGTCCTCCCTGAATTTGGAAAAATTCCGCTGGAAGGGTGCGCTATAATTACGATGTCTGTACCATTTTCTTTATTGTACAATCGAAAATTGTATAAAATATGCATACAATTGAACCAAATTTTTTGTGCATGTTTTTGGCTTTGGCCAACAGGTCCTCCTTGAATTTGGAAATATCGCGCGGTAATGGGGCTCTGTGATGGCGATTTTTGTATACTTTTCTTGATTTTTCGTAGTTCTATTGTCCATCGGCGGCTCGTGCAAAGGCGGGAACTCACTTCCTGCTAAGCCGGCTATTCACAAACATCTGATAACAACAGAATAAGGAAAAACTATTAATTTTAACAAATATCATGATATAGATTAACTCGTTTTTAGTTCATTTAATTGACTGAAGCAGAAATTTAAGATGAAAATCAAAGTTGGTATAGTAATGAACTAATAATATTGAAGTATTAACATGTGTAACTAGTTTTTGAAATATTAAGATGTATAAGATAGAAGAAAGTTTTGGGATTGGCACATCCAACTAGTTTCCTGAAAGGATTGGAGTATGCGAAAAATGAATCAAGCAGCTAAAGTTAACTTTGTGACTGAAAATCCAGAAACTCCACTTGGATCAAACTCGGAAGAAGTTACCGAAGTTGTAGTTTCCAATGGAAATGTTCTGGAAGTTGTGCCCGATATACAATCAAAGTACATGGAGAATAAGACTGAAAATGCAAAGTTAAAAATCCAGAATGATAAGACCAATGAATTGACAGCTGCAACTGTTTCTGAAATAAAAAACCTGAAGAGAAAAGCTGATTATCCTCTAAGTTCAGATGGAATTACTGAAGGTATGGATTCAAATGAAAATGTCGTGGAGGTAGTGCCCATTACACCATCAAAATACAAGAAGAATAAGACTGGAAAAACAAAGTCAAAAATCCAGAATAAAAAGAGCAGGGAAATGAAGGTCCCCGTTTATAAAATTTTATGTTCAATATTATTATATTGATATTTAATTATCAATATTCATTTCAGAGTTAAAATGTAACTATTTAATCTTACAAGTGGATTAGGATTACCTAAGTTCATCTTATCGGGAAATAAAAGGCTGACTTAACTATCTTCGGAATAAAGGTTCATACAAAATGTAGACACATAACATATATTTGACGATCACAAAACAAAATACATAACGTTCGCGTACACAATTTCGTTTTAAATAAAATCTTACATCATAATATTTCGTAACAACATTTTTTCATAAAGTTCTAAAAACTTCATTTATCAACAAAAAAATATCATCTGCGCGAAGCGCAAAATAAAAACGATTATAATTAAGACCATGGGAGCTGCGATAAAACGCAACAGAAGGTTCTATTAGGTTGAGCAAAAAGTTTTGGGAAATTTTTAATCTAATAGTTACCAAAATTTGTATCGTGTATAGGAGTACCTAGTGGTATATCTATAGGAGTTCAGGAATTTTGGCTCCAAAATGCCTATTGAACAGTATGATTTATGTGTGTTGATCCGGCATTATTGAAGAAAAGGTCTAACGATTCTGAAAGCCATCTATGAGATTAATGTGGGTAAAGGTGCTGGTACGGCGACGTGGCCCAGAGGACAAAAGACAAGTTTGCACAGTTCGACGGCATCGACATTCTTCCACACCCCGCATAACGTCCAGAAGTGGCTCCCTCCGATTATGGCCTCTTTCGATCCATGCAACACTTTTTCAAGAGCCGTCGATTTGAATCCTTTAATAAAGTTGATGAAGCATACCAACAGTTTTTCAATTCCAAGGAGCCGCCATGGTACTTCCAGTAAATCCGGAATCTGGCAGAACGATGGCAGAAAATCGTGGACTATGATGGTCTCAACTTTGAAGAATAGTCCTTGTTGCTTTTGTTGTTAATTTGCGCATAACAACGCAACTTTCACAAATTTCCCAGAACTTTTTGCTCAACCTGGTATCTCATCCTGAAAGAAATAACCTGAAAAGAAAAGCTGATCATCCTCCAACTTCTGAAATGGTGATAGATTCCATTAAGGCCCTAAAAAAGTAATGGTGCGACATTTGAAGACATGAGTAAATACATGGAAGAAAAGTATGCGGTCAATATGAAACGATTGAAGTATCACGTCGAGAAGTTCTTGCAGAAAAATGTTGATGATAGAGTACTTGAGAAAATTGACAGAGGTGGTGCGGAAGACAGATACAAAATCAAGAAATCAGAAAAAATTAAGAGAGATTCAAAAAAATTGCCTCGAAAAGAATGGAAAGTGAAACCAAGGAAAACAAGTAAGAAAAATCATGCGTACAGTATAGATTATGAAACACTTTCCAACACTCCCTGAAAGTTTTAACGAAACTTCGTTACTTAGGGAAATAAGGTAAATAAGATAACTAGTAAATCTGCAGATCAGGAGCCTCAACGTCAGCTCTGCAAGTCATTGTTTTTAAACACACTTTAATAATATTCAATTTCCTGCAAACCGTAATTTAAAGTTTTCAAATTGTGTAATTATTCATAAGAATAAAAAATACGAAATTTTCAGACATTAGAAGCATTAAATTAAAAACGTTGTTATGGAAGGATATTTTGAAACTTTCGTGAGCTACTAATTCTGGTATTTTTTTAAATAATAAAGTAGATTTCTTTAGGGGGCTCCGCCCCCTGAACCCCCCTTGGTCTCATTAATTTACATGTGTAACTTTTTATTGATTACGCTAATGGTTATCGCAAATCTTAGATTTCTTTTGACACTTCCGAGCCTTATTTTTCAATACAGGTGGGCAGAAAATGATTTACATTGACGCAATTATATTAAAAGTTTAGGTTTTATGAAGGAAAATGTAATTTCCTTTTAAAAATAAAATAATTTTCATTCATATTTTCTGAAATGAGGCGGCATTAAGAAGTAACACTCGTCAAAAAATATTTTTTCAGGTAATCTAGTTAATGCTTCGTTTTTAAGAATGGAAATATTTATTTCCCGGTACAATGACGCCATTTTCGACAGCGATAATTTTGCGGTGTATAATTTTGACATTTACTATATATTTGCTTTTCAAAAGTTTTTTTTTTTTCTCATTCAAATTTTCGATTAAAAATTAACATTTCTGTTAGCTGTGTGCAGACGATAAACCATGAGATATTAGTAACATTTTTTTTTTAATAATAAGAATTAATATCGTAACACAAGACCCTTTTATTTCAACCTCAAAGCGTATTCATTTTATTTTTGATATCTGAGATCAAATTCACCTTCTTATCGTATTTTCGTTTTATTTCCAATATGAAGACATATTCATGTCTATTTTTTATTTCCTTTTCCTCTTGCACATGAAAATCGTTCAAATCAAAATTAACTGTTAAGGATAAATTATTATTTATTTCATTTTCCTCTTGCACATGAAAATCTTTCAAATCAAAATTAACTGTTAAGGATAAATTATTATTTATTTCATTTTCCTCTTGCACACGAAAATCTTTCAAATCAAAAAAAAAAAAAAAGATTGTTAAATTTTATAGCAAAATGTCGATTTATTCCTTACAAAAATAATGAACTTTTTAATTTAAAAGAAAAATATTTGAACAAAATAAATAGAACATAGTCTTTCTTTATTTCTGGTGTAATTTCCATCTATATGTAAAGACACAAAGGCATTAATTCGTCCCTGTTGACTTTGAGTTGACTTCAAACAATTACACTACGATATTTTTAGGTGTAGTTCCGTTGCTAGGCAACAGTTAAAAGAAAATAAAATCAATGAAATATCTGCTTTTAAAAAAATTAAATTTATAAAAAAATATATTTTATATTATTGGAACAGATGGTACTTGTTAGTTATACCGTCGACCAAATTACTGTCGCCAAATTGTAAGATTAAATGCCAATAATGGTTGGTCATAAATGTCACATTCACTTGAAAACACGTGTTTACGTCATCAAGTGATTTTTATTTCGACGTTTTATTTGTGTTTTTATTAATGTTATACTAATTTATTTGTTCTTTCGTTATTTAAAATAAAAATTATGTCAATTTGTATAATTTGGCGGGTGGTTTAGCGATTTATACAATTTGGCGGAATTGGTCGACGGAATAACTAACGAGTACCGAACACATTTATAAAATTCCTCCATAAGTTATACACCGAATTTAAAATAAAATTTGTGACAAATGTATACACAAAATTTCAAACTAATATGAATAATGTATGGCTCTAATTAGGAAATTTCATCATCCATAATTTACCATTTAAATCCTTGAATCATATGAGCCATTTCTTTTCAACAAATAAAAATGGAAAAATCGTCTGAATTGCTATAGGAAAGCATTAAGTCACAAAATAAAATGTTCTATATATTCCAAACGAATGAACCAAATTTAACCAAAAACTATACAGCTAAATCCGGGGATTTCACCAACCTGCATCCTTAATTTTAAGCTAATCGGATGCTTTTTACGGCAGTTATCTCGGAACAGACAGGCAGACAGACTAATAGACAGACAAACGGACACCAAAACTTTTCGTGTATCCACAGTAAGCCTTCACTGACGTTTCGGCAACTAAACTAGCAAATCTGCAGATCAGGAGCCTCAACGTCAGCTCTGCAAGCCCTTGTTTTTAGACACATTTTGGTAATATTCAGTTTCCTGCAAACCGCAATTTAAAGTTTTCAAATTATGTAATTATTTACAAGAATAAAAAATACGAAGTTTTCAGACATTAGAAGCATTAAATTAAAAACGTCATGGAAGGATATTTCGAATTTTTCATGAGCTGTTAATTCTGGTATATTTTTTAAATAATAAAGTAGATTTCTTCAGGGGGGCTCCGCCCCCCTGAACCGTCCGTGGTCTTATTAATTTACATACGTAACTTTTTATTGATTGCGCTAATGGTTAGCGCAAATCTTAGATTTCTTTTTACACTTCCGAGCCTTATTTTTCAATACTGGTAACACAGAAAATGATTTACATTGACGCAATTATATTAAACGTTTAGGTTTTATGAATAAAAATGTAATTTCCTTTAAAAATAAAATAATTTTCATTCATATTTTCTGAAATGAGGCGGCATTAAGAAGTAACACACGTCAAAAAACATTTTTTCAGGCAATCCAGTTAATGCTTGGTTTTTAAGGATGAAAATATTTATTTCCCGTTACAATGACGTCATTTTCGACAGCGATAATTTTGCGGTGCATAATTTTGATATTTACTATATATTTGCTTTTCAAAAGTTTTTTTTTTTTATTTCTCATTGGAATTTTCGATTAAGAATTAACATTTCTGTTAGCTGTGTGCAGACGATAAACCACGAGATATTAGTAACATTTTTTTTTAATAATAAGAATTAATATCATAACACAAGCCCCTTTTATTTCAACCTCAAAGCGTATTCGTTTTATTTTTGATATATGAGATCAAATTCACCTTCTTTTCGTATTTTCACTTTATTTCTAATATGAAGGCGTATTCATGTCTATTTTTTATTTCATTTTCCTCTCGCACATAAAAATCTTTCAAATCAAAATTAACTGTTTAGGATAAATTTTTATTCCGGGATTGAATTTTCGTGGCAACGGCAGAAAAAAAAAAAAAAAAAAAAAAAAAAAAAAAAAAAAAAAAAAAAGATTGTTAAATTTTATAGCAAAATGTCGATTTATTCCTTATGAAAATAATGAACTTTTTAATTTAAAAGAAAAATATTTGAACAAAGTAAATAGAACATAGTCTTTCTTTATTTCTGGTGTAATTTCCATCTATGTGTAAAGACACAAAGGCATTAATTCGTCCCTTTTGACTTTGATTTAACTTCAAACAATTACACATACTTTCACATTTACGATATTTTTAGGTGTAGTTCGCTGCTAGGTAACAGTTATAAGATAATAAAAACAATTAAATATGTGCTTAAAAAGAAAATTTATATTAAAAAAAATATTTTATATTATGAAACACATATATAAAATCCCTCCATAAAAGTTATACACCGAATTTAAAAACTCTGACAAATGTATACACAAAATTTCAAACTAATATGAATAATGTATGGTTATAATTAGGAAATTTCATCATCCTTAATTTAGCATTTAAATCCTTCAATCATATGAGCCATTTCTTTTCAACAAATAAAAATGGAGAAATCGTCTGAATTGCTATAGGAAAGCATTAAGTCGCAAAATAAAATGTTCTATATATTCCGAACGAATGAACCAAATTTAACCAAAAACTATACAGCTAAATCCGGGGATTTCACCAACATGCATCCTTAATTTTAAGATAATCGGATGCTTTTTACGGCAGTTATCTCGGAATAGACAGACTAACAGACAGACAGACTAACAGAAACCAAAACTTTTCGTGTCTCCACAGTAAGCCTTCACTGACGTTTCGGCAATAAACATTTAAAAATCTGATTTCAGTAGTTACCAGCCATAGCCAAATATGTATTCCAATTCTTTTGAACAACCCTGTATTTGATCTGTATGTTGATATGTATACTATATAATAGGAAAATTTAGTTTAGCAAGAAAACGTATAAAATGTTGAAATTTCTCTTTCAGCAATTTATACAATTAATTGAAAAAAATACTTGAATACTTTTGTATAGCCCTGTAGTTTACCTAGTACCCTTATTACACGCCACTATTTAGCTAAAATTTAGTTCAAACTAAAACACACTTAAAACTATTGAAACCACATTTCCAGAAATTATCATCCATAGACGATATGCATCCAATTCTTTACGTATATCATTTTATCTATATTGTACAAACTTTTTTTTTAATAAACGAAATGCGGTTCAGCGTAAAAATGCATAACTCATTTAAAAACCACCTTTAACCAATTTGCTCTCATACCCAGTAACCCTTACGAATTATTTTGTGTAACCCTGTACATGAATAATAGCATTTATACGTACCATATAGTATGCATAAATATAGTGAAACATAAAAGCGTATATCATAATTAAAAATGCATTTCCAGCATTGCCACCGCTAATGTACCGTACTTCTGATGCAATATACTATCTGAAAACTTTTGTGTGTCCCTGTAAATGCTATGCACTTCGTAATATACATGAAATAACTTGTAGTAAACCTCAGCGACGTATATCAATTTCAATGTATGTAAAATAGTGTAACATAATTTAAATACGCCGCAAACAATTCCCCCCTTCCTCCCTATATCATTATGCAACGGAATTCTTTTGTGTGGCCCTGCAAAAGAATAATACCTATTCTTTGCACCGCATATTATACAGAATGCATATTTTAATGCACTTTATAAATGCATATCAATTTTGTTATGCTTGGATGCGTGTAACATCATTAAAAATACTTTTAAACGATTTCTTCCCATAGGCCCTAATGTAACGGAAAACTTTTGATTGTCCCTGTAAATGAACTAAACACGCTACAAACTTCATTTGAAATAGGGAACGTGCTATGGTAAACGTCAATAACCTCCAAAAATTTCAGGAAATCCGAGTATATTTACGGGAGGTAGAGCGCGGACAGACAAACAGACGGACAGACAAACCGAAGTCATAAACACTTTTCAACTTTGTTGGAAAGTGTTAAAAATGGCTGCGATAACAAAAAACAGGTTAAAAAGTAACCAAATCTGTTCTGTCTCCAAATTATTTTTCTGCTTTTGTATATGAAATAATGGACAAGCAAAATTGTTCAAAATTTCCTTTATAATTTTCAATTTAATCCCATCAATAATTTAAAAATACTAGGGGGCTCGGCCCCCTACGAGCTACGCTCGCCAACCCCCGTCCAGACACCGCAGACTCTAATGTGATCGGCTTTAAAAAGATTTCGAAAGATTGAATTATAATTTAAAAAACAGTGGCGATCTCCCTATAAACGGATTTCTATTCATTTCTCTTTGATTGGGGAAATTTTAACGCCAAATCCGCTGCGGTACTACTTGATTATCCCGTCGACTAATTTCGCCAAATTATATAAATCGCCAAACCACTCGCCAAATTATACAAATTGACATAATTTTTATTTTAAATAACGAAAGAACAAATAAATTAGTACAACATTAATAAAAATACAAATAAAACGTCGAAATAAAAATAACTTGATGACGTAGACACGTGTAACAACATTTCAAAATAAGCTAATATAAAAGGAATTAAGTAAACAGAGTCTTTGTCGCCCGGTATTTTTTAACAAAGCGAAAAGAAAGTTCTTTTAAATGAGACATTTTAAATTAATCGTTTTTAATCTGACGTAATTTTGACCAAACTATTCTTTCTCTTTTTAATATTCACGTGAAATTACTTGTGTTAGAAATAAAATATTATTTGCGCTTTCCTAAGAAAAATAGTTGAAAAATATCCTCTCAAAATATCAAATAAATGTCTAGCGCAATTTGTAAATTTAAACCGTTTTGCAATATTATTTTGTGTTCATTTTATGTAATAACTGTAATGTGACGTAAATATGACGTAATTTCTCCTATTTAAGACTTCTAACGCATGTTAATAAATTTATTATTTTACAAATTCCTTCCTCTCTTAAAATTCACGTGTAATTATAGTTTTTATGACGTAATTTTTAATAAGTTCCTGCTTTTTGTACATAATTATTTAATTCTAATTCCAAATGTTTTTTTCTGTTTATAATAGTCACGTGTAAATAAATTTTTAATTTATTACACGTATAAATATATATATATATATATTTAAGCAAACATTATTGTTTCCGCTGTTTAAATAGTTGGCAACAGTTTAAATTAATATCACTTTCTAAAATCTGTAAAAAATATCTCTCGAAATGTTGAAAATTTGAATTTAAAATAGATATAAAACCTCGAAAAATGAGTCAAATTAAAAAAATAAATCAATTCTGCACACCGTGAAATTATAACGTATAAAATGAACTAAAAATTATTAAATTCCGATGTATAGTTTTTGCTACTATAAAACTTTTTTAGTGCAACGATTTTGTCCAACTTTAGCAATAAATATCTCTTAAAATAATTCTTCGATTTGAAAACTGTCTGCATCAGCGTGATTATCAAACATTTTTGTATAATACTACCGATTTTCATATTTTTGTATGCATTATTTTTCTTAATATTAACGAAGAAAGACCTCCGGTCACAAAAAATTCAAAACCGGCGGCGGCGGCGGCGGCGGTGACAGCGGTAGTTACTTTTTTTTAGAATAGAGAGAAACAGGTTTTCAACCGTTAAACTAGTTATTTTTCTTTTATCAACCTCACAACTAACTTTTATCAGTACTATTAGTTATCCCGTCGACCAATTTCGCCAAATTATATAAATCGTCAAACCACTCGCCAAATTATACAAATTGACATATTTTTTATTTTATACTAGGGGATCGTACCCGGGCTTCCCGGATTAAAAAATATAGATGAAAACATTTTTTTTAAATTGAAAACTAATAATTTTTTTATATGCAATAATTTTTTTAGGTTACCCACTTACATTAAAAAAGCATTTTTCATATGGAAAATACGAATTATACAATCAAATACATTTTTGAACTTTGTCAAAAGCGATATTTTCTTATTAGCCGCATGCTAAGAGTTATTTAAGTATTGCGCAGCAGCGCAATACTTATTTATTTCCAGTGTCACTTCTCAATGTTAATTTAACATGGAAAAGCCTATGGAGATCGTAACTTTTTCATTTTTTCTTCCCACCTTTTTGTCCCTGATGCCACTCATTTTTTATTCTTTACTAATTCTAATGATATTATAAATTTAAAGTGTAAAAACGTTTGCCTGACGTCAGGGTCAAAACGAATGGTAAAATGCCTTTGCATATGGGTGAATTATAACCCAAAGAGAAACATGGGCCATTTTTTTTTTTTTTACATTATTCAAATATTTTTCTTAATAATTCCAATTTTCGCTTTTTTCATTGAAAATGTAACATTTTTACTTCATTGTTGCAAAAATTTCAAAATCGTAATAATAATTTATTTCTTTTTAGTTGAAAGATTTTCAGTGAAATATTAAATAGAGCTAGTTTTTTTTTTTTTTTTTTTTTTTTTTTTCAAAAATTAAAAAGGTGAATACGGCGTTATAGTGGAAAAGGATATTTTCAGAATCAGTTTTTGCTTTGGTCTAGTTTATATTTTAGTAAAAAGTTTCTAACGGATATAGCTACTTTTACGCAGGTAGCGAACTTAGTGGGGAATTACATAATTTAAATTTTAAAATGTATTTTTTTTTCCGAGATGAGAACTATTTATACCCCAAATTAAACTTAGGTAATAATTTTCTGATGTGTTTACATCACCCTTTGGGAGAGAATAAGGTTTAAAAATTTAAGTAAAACTTTTTTAATTTTTTACTGTATCACAGCTATAATATTGTTAAATATTAGCAGTCAGGATTCAACACAATTTACATTTACATTCATAGCGTTCCTGAGTGGGAAATAAGGTATCTAAATTTAAGAGAAGTTAATTTTTTATGTTTTGATTATAGATTTTTTACGTTCAGATTAGAAGTTTTTGTCCAAACTACCGCAACCTGCATTACTACAGTGGTGAAACATTTTGAATTACACATTGGTAAACTGCATCCCACATTGAGATGCAATACCGCATACATCAAAGCCTAATTATGATACTCTCTATTAATTTTGAAATGCGTTCATCTGAGTGCAGTAGTTATTATAAAACTTGACATATTAAACAAAAACATAATTTGAAGAACAAATTAAAAAAACAAAATTTATTTCCTACATTGTTTAAGCCCGAGAAGGGACAGATATTAAGTTATTTCATTCAATTAGTTTTACATTTAATGTTACAAATTAGTTAAGCCAATTGAAGATTAAAAATCTATCTAAATGATATAATTAAAGATACTGTAGCAGCCGGTTTTTAGAACCAGTTTGAAATTATATTGACGAAATTGGCGTCATAGCTAGCAAACGGTTTTTTTTTTTTTTTTTTTATCATTATCTTTTTCCTGAATTGATTTCTTGATATTGAAACGACTTTATCAAATGGACCTTGTGCACGCGACCTGAGGTCGAGGCTAAAATTCGTCTGCTGCCGGCGAGGCTGGCGGTATTTACCATAGATTAACATCCAAGATCGGACATTCCCATAGAGCGTAATGGTAATGCGATTGCGATCGTAGCGCCCTTAGTGACAATGGGAAAGAAACTCCCCATTCTTGTAGTATGCTTATTATTGAGTATCTACCTTACTGTGATCTTTCTTTTTTTAATGTTGCATGTTTACGTTTTCGATAGAATCATTTTACACCGATACATTAACATAGAATAGACATTCCATTTTATAAATCTAATATCTATTCTATGTTCAAGCACGGATATTATGTTTTTGTTTTTTTTACATGATTAGTGAACGGTTTTAAGTGCAACGAATACTAGGTAAAAATTTCGTCTTAAATGCTATATATCAAAAGCAATGGTGTAATATAAAAATATACGAAATGTAGAACTCTACAAGTCCCAGAAAATTTTATAGTTACTCTCCTTTGTCAGGAAAATTTTTATAGCCCGTGTTTTATAAATTTATGAAGTTTAACGTATTAAACAATCTTTACAATAATCTTTCAAAATGTATGCATTTTCATTTCCTTACAGATAAAATAAAAATATTGTTTTTAATGTAAATAACGTACAATCAATTCAATAATGTTTATAATATTAACATATAAGAAATAATAATATTACAGATAGGGAAAAATTCCTTTCGACAAATTTTTAGAATTGTATAAATCTAAAAGTTAAAAATAAATAGAGGTACTAACATTACACTCAATAAAATTTTATTCGATATGAATAAATTGGCACAATACCTGAATTTGATTTTTTACAATTTAATCTTATAAACTTACATATTTGCATCTTAACAGAATTTTCTGCGGCTTTCTTTTATATTATTAGTCTAATTATCATTTTATAAGTTAAAAATGAACAATACAAGTACGGTAAAAAGAAAAAAGCAGCTAAATAAATAAAGCAAGCATGAATAGAATATCGTCTGACACCTGCTTCGTTTTAGGAACGAATAGATATTCAAACCATAGAGGATAAATATATTTCTGCAACATAGGTAAATTTCGGAGGTTTGTTAGTTCTTCCCCCTTGCCGATAGTGATGCTAGTACTGTTGCCATTACAGATTTTGCCGTAAATGTCCCATCTTGGTCCTTAATCTATGGTATTTACTGGCGGTGTTTAGCATAGCAGTCTATGGAGTGTGAGTTATTAATGCTTGTTTGTTAAAAATACCGCAAAAAAATTCTTTAATGCAGCAGTATGTACTTAATATATTGCAATCTAAATTCAAAATGTTGTTCTGTATGCGAGAAAATCCCCTAAGTTTGCAAATTTTCAGTTAAAATGTATGCACTCAACCTGGGTCAAGGCTAAAGTCGTCTGCTAGCTGTGTTTGCGCCTGCGCATACTGGTATTCTGCCGGTGCAGTAACTAGAATAACGGATCATCATACCGCCAGCTCTGGCGTCTGACGTCACCTGAGTAGAGTCCTTTAGATTTTTTAACTTCAGAAACATTTAACTAAGGTACTACGTCATTTTAAAACATGCTTAGTTAAAGTTTTTACATAAATATGTTTAAAATGTGCATTTTCTTCTTTGAATGACGTCAGTTTCAAAAACAGCAAAAATATAGTGAAACAATCCGAATCTTTATTGGCTTATAAAGCAAAGTACTCGAGTTATCATTTTTCCATTTAATTATTGAGCAGTTTTTTAGATGTCTGGCAACAGGAAAGAAACGGTTGAATTTGAAAATTTAAAATGAGATATTTCTATAATGTTAAATTATGAAAGATGGTAGAAAAAAGGGATAAATAGTGGTCTGATGATTTTTTTAAAGTAGACAGTGATCTTTTCCACGGTCTAAAACGTATGTACATGAAGTTTCGTGCAAATCGCTCAAAAACTGAAGATTTGTATAAAGGACATACACACAGAGAACGGCTTTTATATATATAGATTTGCCTGCAACTGGGTAAGAGAAGTGCATTCTTTGAAAATCAGAGATTTTCATCTTGTTATTGGAAAAGTAAGCATACATTTCTGTGCATGAATTAATAACAAATTCCAATGTGATTGTGATTTAATTCATAATAAAAATCGTAAAATTAATTCACACAATATTGCGATGACAACCATGTCTGTCGCCTTTCTTCACACAACTTTTTTCTAATAATATTATCTGTCTTTGGAATGCCTAGTAATCTATAACAGGATTTATTATGTTCCTTCTTCGAACGATTACAGCACATTTTTACACAACAAGTCGCTGGCATAATGATGCGAATAAATGTGACAATTTACATGATAACACCTGCAATAAGATATCACAATAATGTAAATAATCGCTCACAAAAACTTTGAAATATAGGCTCAGATTTATAAAGTGAAATGTTTCACAACAAAAGCAACAGCAATGTGATTCACGACGACCGATGTGAAAGTACAAGTCAAAGAAAACTGCCAATGTTATTTGTTTGCCCCCAAGTTTTTCGCTAGAGGTCACGTGCTTAGAGCCGTGACATCAGTTGAAACTGATGGACCCGCTGGAGCTTTTTAATATTGCAGCGTGGCATACATAATTTAAGTATTGCGCGGCAGCGCAGTACTTATTTATTTCCATTATCACTTCTCAATGTTAATTTAACATGGAAAAGCTTATGGAGATCATAACTTTTTCATTTTTTTCTTCCCACCTTTTTGTCCCTTATGCCACTCATTTTTTATTCTTTACTAATTCTAATGATATTATAAATTTAAAGTGTAAAAACGTTTGCCTGACGTCAAGGTCAAAACGAATGGTAAAATGCCTTTGCATATGGGTGAATTATAACCCAGAGGGCTAATTTTTTTTACATTATTCAAATATTTTACTTAATAATTCCAATTTTCGCTTTTTTCATTGAAAATCAACGGACATTCTTCCTAGAAAATGTAACATTTTTATTTCATTGTTGCAAAAATTTCAAAAGCCGTGATAATTTATTTCTTTTTAGTTGAAAGATTTTCACGTGAAATATTAAATTGAGCTAGATTTTTTTTCAAAAATTAAAAAGGTGAATATGGCGTTATGAAGATTAAAAAATAAAAATAAAATTCATACAATATGGTACTTGAAACACCCTAAAAAATTAGATTCCGTTCAAATGAAATCGAAATAAATCGTAGAATTTTTTTTAAGTTTTGTATTTTGCATGCATCTTATCATTTTATGCACAATTGTCATAAACATAATACAAAATCTGCAATACAAATATTTTCAATTAAAAATGGAAGAAGTCTAAGATTTATTTCGATTTCATTTGAACGGAATCTAATTTTTAGGGTGTTTTAAGTATCATATTGTATGAATTTTATTTATTTTTTTAATCTTCAATTGGCTTAACTAATTTGTTACAAAAATTTAACATTAAATGTAGAACTAACTGAATGAAATAACTTAATATCTGTCGCTTCTCGGGCTTAAACAATGTAGGAAATAAATTTTGTTTTTTTAATTTTTTCTTCAAATTATGTTTTTGTTTAATATGTATATCTCTAATTATTTGCATGTGAGGCAAAAGAATTATCGTAATACCGGCTGCAGCTTTTTAATATTGCAGCGTGGCATACGTAATATGCAAGGTAAAAGAATTATCGTAATACCGGCTACAGCTTAAATTTTTACTTACATTAAACTTTCTTATATTAAAAATGTATGTTATTTGAGAGGAAAATATACATTTTAATAGAATACTTTATTATGATTGGTTGGAGATGGCGCATATTTTGGCTCTCATTCCTTTTAATCATATATAGCCCAGTTGTCATCATATTGGCCCAGGAGTTGAATTCGGAAATAATTAGGGGAAAGCTGGAAATTGTTTTAACCCCTTCAATTTAAGTCTAGAATGAATATGCTTCATTTTCCCCCTCGTACTAGGTGAGCGTTAGGAATTATACATTGATTTATAGTAAAAAAAACACGTTTATTTTTAAAAAATTCCGTAACATTATCTCGAAATCACTAACTTTTTCAAAAACACTGTCAATACCAATGTTGTAGAGTTTTAAATTCTGAATAAAATGAGTACCTACACTTAATACTTTTGTTGAATACTAAGGTCACGATTTTACTTTAAAGTTTTTGCCCCGTGGTCAGAGGGTTGAACTCAGAATTAATTAGGGGAAAACTGGAAATCGTTTTAATCTCTTCAGATTAGGTCTAAAATGAATATTCTATGTTTTCCTCCTTCGTATCAAGTGAGTGTTAGGAAATATGTACGTATTTACATTCGAAAAACACGTTTTTCCTTAATATTTTTAACAATACCTCAAAATAGTTAATTCTATAAAAACATTGTCAATGCAAATGTTGTAGAGCTTAAAATTCTGAATAAAATGAGTACCCACATTAGTATTTTTGTTCAAAATTAAGGTCGCAATTCTAATTTCTAAATTTTGCCTTAATCGCTAATCAAGAGCTTGAAGTCCGGAGAGATCAAGTTACCTAAGAGTATCTCAAAACAGCTAAGTCTATCAAAAACATTGTTGGTACAAATGTTCTAGAGCATAAAATTCTGAATAAAATGAGCACCCAACTTAATATATTTGTTCAAAATTAAGGTCGCAATTTCATTTCAAAATTTTGCCTTAATCCCTAATCAAGAGCTTCTAGATAGGAGAGACCAGATTACCTTAACAATATCTCAAAATAGCTAACTATATTAAAAAATTGCCAATACAGATGTTGTAGAACTTAAAATTCTGAATAAAATGAATACTCACATTAATATTTTTGTTCAAAATTAAGGTCGCAATTTCAGATATTGTTAAAAATATTAAAGAAAAACGTGTTTTTCGAATGTAAATGTGTACATATTTCCTAAAGCTCACTTAGTACGAAGGGGAAAACATAGAATATTCATTTTAGATCTAATCTGAAGGGATTAAAACGATTTCCAGTTTTCCCCTAATTAATTCTGAGTTCAACCCTCTGACCACGGGGCTAAAACTTTTATGTGACCTTAATATTCAACAAAAGTGTTAAGTGTAGATACTCATTTTATTCAGAATTTTAAGCTCTACAACATGTGTATTGACAATGTTTTTGAAAACGTTAGTGATTCGCGTATCACGTGACTCCAGCGGTCTGTAAAAACAGATACGTGGAATGCACCGCGGTAGCCTGTCTTTTTCGTTATCCTCGGGTATAGCGTCTAGAACATATAATGTGGAAATCGGCTATCCCAGTAATACTTAAAAAAGTGCTAAAATATTGGATCCTTTAAATGTCAAACGATGCTGAAATCCAAAGAGTCGGTTGCAGCGACAGCTGCAGGATATTTTCTAAAACTCCAGGCCGATTTGATCTATACGCTGTAATAATACGATGTTTACATTGAAAATATACCGCAGATGTCGCTGCAATCGGCTCTTTGGATATCAGCATCATAGCACATTTAAGGGATAAAAGTTTTTAGAGCCATTTGGACAGTAAATTTCCGTCTATTTATTCTAGGCGCTCTAACATGGGTAAAGTCCATTACTGGGATAGTCGATTTCCACATTATTTATTCTTGACGCTATAATCTTGAGTTCATAAAAATAATTGCCCCTCTGAAAATTCTAGATCTACGCTACACTGTTAAAAATATCGTGAAAAATTACCTCTGTTCATAAAGGCTATCTCTTTTCTGACCAATGGGCTTAAATGATGAGCTTAAATGATGACCAATGAGCTTACCAATACCTACTTAAAAGCATATGGAGCGTTCTCATTGGTCAGAAAATATATAGCCTTTATAAACAGAGGTAATTTTTCACGATATTTTTAACAGTGTAGTTCAACACTGATTTGGGCAAAAACTTCCGTCTGAGTACAGCGTCTAGAACACATAGTGTGGAAATCGGCTATTCCAGTACATAGATTAAGGACCAAGATAGGACATTTACGGCAAAATCTGTAATGGCAACAGTACTAGCGTCACTACCGACAAGGGGGAAGAATTAGCAAGCCTCCGAAATTTAACTATGTTGAAGAAATATGTTTACCCTCTATACTTTGAATATCTATTCTTTCCTAAAACGAAGCAGGTGTCAGACGATATTCTATTCATGCTTGCTTTATTTATTTAGCTGCTTTTTTTTTTTAATCGTACGTCACCTTTAACTTACCAAATCGATAATTAGATTAATAATATAAAAGAAAACCCTGGAAAATTCTGTTAATAACGTAAATATGTAAGTTTATGTGATTAAATTGTAAAAAATCAAATTCAGGTATTGTGTTAACTTATTCATATCGAATAAAACTTTATTGAGTTTAATGTCAGTACCTCTATTTATTTTTAACTGTTACATTTATATAATTCTAAAAATTTGTCGAAAGGAATTTTTCCCCAACTGTAATTTTATTATTATTTTTTATATGTTAATATTAAAAATATTATTGAATCGACTCACAGTGGAGTATTTCTAAAAAAAGCTGGACAAAAGTCGAAAAATGAACTTCGTTAAAAACCGTAATACTTTATGTGTTTGTATAGCTTATTAGTCAGTGCTTCCGGTAAACAATATCTTAGGAATGCTCGGTAGCACTCCCCGTCACGTTATCAGTCTGAACACAGCTGTCGTGCATCGTATATTTCTCTTTTCTCAGCGATGTGGTGAGAAGCGCATTATTTAATTGCAATTATTGTTGCATACAGTGGAGATCTGAATAAAATCCTTTATGGACATAGAAGTGGGAGGTATGTAGCTTAAATTACTGTATTTAGTTTTAGTTATAAAAGAATATAATTATGAAAATAGCCATATTGTTTTATCTTTAAAAATAAGTGTAATTTTTACTAGTTCTTTTAATTTTTTAGTGATTTATGAATGCTTGTCGCCCTTTGTCGGGCAAAACTTTTTGTTGGAATATAAAATATAGATATTCCTTATTATATTCATAAAATAAAATCTTTCCCCAAATTTTTTTTTTACCGTTTTATAAAAAAATGGTATCAGAAGATGATGATATTTTGAAAATGAAAAATCTTCATTTTTCTTTTAGAAACTTCAATAACAGCAAAAGATCTTTCAAGAAAGTAGCTGTTTGACCTTAAACAAGATTGTTCTGTAACGAAATCAGATGAAAAATTATGTTTCATGGAAAGTAAAGTTACAAAAATAATGAAATATCCAGTAGATAAACAAATATCATTAATACGTTCGTTAAGCCGTTTCAAATCGGATTTTTTTTTAAAGGGAGGCTGCCAATAGGGCAAAATGGCACTTTCTTAAGGTAAATGAACATTGGCTTAACAGTTCCATAAAATTACCTGTAGAATATACTATCTGTACAATATCAAAAAAGGTAGACCAACAAAAGATTTCGCCGAACTGTGTGACAGAAGCAATTGACAAAAAACAAGAGGTTTCAGGGAGCAAGTTCCTCTTGATCAATTAACGTATGCAACTAGTACAAATCAACGAGCTGCTGGTAATATTGAAAACTCTAAGTCAAGAAGAGATTGGGAATTAAAACGGCCTATAGAGGCGCTGCTCGCAGCCTTCGGTACAGGAAAATTGTCCCTTTAATTTCCCTTTAACTAATGCTAAAGAGCCATTGAAATAATTCTTTATTGTAAATGCAGTTGAAAGTTTTAGATATTCAAATTCGGATAATTTTTACTTTGTCATATAAGACAGAACACAAATGTCACAGGAAATCTGAAATTGTGCAAAAGAATAATTATTCTGAACAAATTTAAAATACATGTAATGCAATGCGCTTTCACGGCTTTATCCTGAAGCGAGAAGTTACATCTTTTCTCCACCAGATGGCGTATTCGAGCGCTTGAATCGCCAATACAAAAATACAGAAAAATTATAACTTCAGCAAAAAAAACCCACTATTAAGAAGCATACACCATCAGAAGCCTTATCAATTTTTGTAGAAGTTGATCTAGCGAGAAAGCAAATGGAAATCATTCATAATACAAATAAGAATATTTACTAATTATTTTCTGATTAAGAAAGCGAAGAAGGGTTGCTATATAAGTGAGGAGTCGATGAATGTGACAGAAACAAGCGCAGAAGTTAACCTACAGATCTTCTTGATCACACTTCTTTAAGACTGTGTAAATATTTAGAAGAAGTTATTCTAAATAATACGGAAGAAGAAAACCACAATTTCGAACAAATATCTAAATGGTGTTGCGATGGCTCCCAACAGATCGCAATTTAAACAGATATTTCAGAATACTTCTGATAGTGATGCAAATATATTTCAGAGTTTTCTTGTTCCTTTACGTTTAGAGGCACTGTCCAGTGGACATAGAATTTATGTTAAAAAATTTCAAATTACACCGAAGAAGCTGCAAATCTTTATGTCGAATTATATGGGTAACACCCAATGTTACCAACAGTACATAAAGTTTTAGCACACAGGGCCGCAGTAATTAAACATACAGTATTGCCTATCGATCAACTTTCGAACGAAGCTGCTGAAGCTAGAAACAAACATTTCCGCCAATATAGGCAAGCTTTTTCGGAAAATTTTCTCGAGAGCAATGTAATAAAAATATTTTGAACAAACGTTTACTAGGCCAAATCTTAAGAAATAAGACCTTTTTCTAGCCAAAAAACCAAAAACACCATGTGGACAACATCCAAAATAAGAGGAATATGAGGATGAAGACGAAACAAATGAAGATGAATATGATTAGAATAGTAAGTTACAGAAAGAACTTGTTATAAATATGTTAAAAAAACCCAGAATTTTTCATTAAATATCATAAATGCTTATTCTAAACTGATTTAAATAGTAGTTCACTTATTAAAAAGCAAAGATTTTTTGTAAATTCGTAAAAAAATTATATATATTTTTAAAAAAATTATATATAATGACTCTAAATAGCTTTTTACAACATTTCAACTTGATACAGCTCATAAAATAATTTTGTCCACATTTTTCAGAAAATACTCCTCTGTGCGACTGTACGTTATTTACATTAAAAACAATATTTTTATTTTATCTGTAAGAAAGTGAAAATGAGTAAATTTTAAAAGATTATTGTAACGATTGTTTAATACGTTAAACTTCATAAATTAATAAAACATCGGCTATAAAAATTTTCCTACCGAATGGAAATATTTATGAAATTTTCTGGGGCTTGTAGAATGCAATATTTCGTATATTTTTATATTACACCATTACTTTATGTAGCTTTAAATCCAATTATATCATATTTACTTTATATATAGCATTCAAGACGAAATTTTAACCTTGTTTTTCGTTGCACTTATATCGTTCACTCACATGTACCGAAAAAATGCATATATCCGTGCATGAACATAGAATAGATATTAGATATATAAACTAGAATATCTATTCTATGTTCATGTATTAGTGTAAGATTCTATTGAAAACGTAAACATGAAACATTAAAAAAAGAAAGATCACCGTAAGGTAGATGCTCAATGATAAAAATTTTACAAGGTTGGGGAGTTTCTTCCTTATTGTCACTAAAAGCGCTACGATCGCAATCGCATTACCATTACGCTCTATGGAAATGACCCATCTTGTATGTTAATCTATGTTCCAGTAATACTTTAACTTTAAAAAGTGCTAAAATATTACATCCCTTAAATGCCAAACGATGCTGAAACCCAATGAGTTGATCACAGCGACATCTGCAAGATATTTTCTAAAACTCCAAGTGAAATTTGAAAATATATGGCAGATGTCGCTGCGATTGGCTCCCTGGATTTCAGCATCATTGCACATTTAAGGGATACAACTTTTTAGCACTGTTTGGATAGCAGATTTCCAGACTTATATCATATAGACGCTGTTGTCGACGAGTTTTTCAGAAAACAGGAATACAGGTTTACCTGGAAGTTAGTGACCTACGTCATCAATGACGTAGGTCACTAACTTGGTAACTTGGCGATATTTTGAGCTTGGCTAGCGAGTGGCGCAAACAAGGTAACTAACCTGCCAGGTAAACACGAGGGGAGCGGACTCGTTGATGACTGATTGTCTGAGTTTCTTATAAAATTTAATCAATATTTCCACGTTCTCTTTAATTTCAGATAAGAATGCTTATTAACATAATTATATCATTGTTTTCCTTGCATTTATAATGTATGTTTTGTTAATTTCTTTAATCACCCTGCACGTGGTGCTGTTTGCCAATTTTCTTCAATATATTTTTTTAATTAAGTGTTAGGTACTAGAATTTTTTCCAGTCTACGTATAAGTAATTGCTTATTTTTACTAATAATGTGACTAATCTTTATATATCTTTTAGATTTTATTGTAAATTATATTATTTTTCGTGGATGAGTGACAATTTTATCCAGATATTTTGTTACATGTTACTAAAAATCTTAAAATTTGTATTGTCAATGAAATCAGCTACTTTTAATGTTATTCTTGTTCCTTTTAAGATTGATGCAAAAATTAGGACACATCAATATCAGAGACATAAGAAGTGAGGAGTATAATGGTGTGTAAAGCTTTGTGCTCTTAAATTTTCTTTGTGGCATAACATCATTTGTTAAATATAAAACAGTAATATGAAACTATAATACAAGTTTAAAAATTTATATTTGTATGGGCGAAATTCCCACTCTTTCGTAAAGTGCTTGTAAATCCTTATTTTTATTTTGTCATTTCTAAAAGCCCTTATAAATACTTTATTTTTCACTAGATGTCTTTGATAGTGCTGTTGCACTTTTTAATCTTTTTACTGTATTTAATGTTTATTGGAATCTTGCGAGTTTTAAAAAACGGAAAAGAATTCCTCAGACGTTTGAAACTATAGCATTAAATTTTCATACAATATATGTTATGTTCTTTTTCTGAACTGTATATGCTGGTAGATGGTTTCCAAGGCTACAGGCTTAAAAACTGACAGGTTGTACATGCAAGCATAAGTAAGTGTTAGTATTCCCCACCCATATTTCATTTATTCATTATGTATTGTCTTGTGCATGTTGTTAACAAATGTATAAAGAGAAAAGCATACAAGATACGGAGTGTCTATTTCACCGTAAGATACGACTGCCTTAATGATCATTCTATTTAACCATCATGCGCAGTTTGTTGCTGCGCCTGACGGTTACCTCTGGCATCTTGGCAGTATAGCTTGGCTTGGCATAATCGCTTTTTCTCAGGTGTGGGAAAATGCATCATTTTACTCGCCACTGACAAGTGAATTTTCTAACAGGGCGAGTGACTTTTCAGGTAGTCTTAGAAAACTGCAAACTATAGAGGTATGCCAAAAACGTTTTTTTGTTTAGTATATTTAGCTATATTTTTCAACTTTCCTATTCATTGCAATGTAAACATGGTATGAAGTTCTACTTTAGGCACAGATGTCATATTCGCCCCATATTGGCGCGATTTTTTTCGGTTGCCAATTTGGCGAAAACATCAACAGCATAAACAACATAATCCGGGTTACCACATCAAGCAAAATAACGACACTTTGGCGCAAGTTAAGTACCTGTTGCCTATATGATACTGGCGACAGAAAAAATCGCGCCAATATGGGGCGAATATGACATCTGTTCCCTACTTTATATTAAACTTTCATCTCTTGTTTATATTTCTTAATTTTATAGGGGAAAAAAATATATGAAAATGCATTGTAGTAATAGTAACCAACTATTTTTGAGTTGTGTAATTTTATAAACTGTACGTTGCATTTTACTGGCTGGTGAAATAAATCCTTGGCTGGTAAGATTTTCTAGAAATTCTCCACCCCTGCTTTTTCTACAATATAAGTAACCCCTTTGAACACCTTTATATCTTGGCGTAACGATTTTTCATTTCTCCAGCTCAGCAATGTGTAGCTTTGTTGCTGTTTTGTTTGCGTCGCTTCTCATCTCATTCTTCTGTTTCTGCTTAGCCTTAGATATTATAGAAACTTCAATAAAGTAAGTTTTAAAATATTTATTGTTTATGGTAGTAGTATATGAAACGCTGTTGAAAAAATGACTTTTCCAAACTTAACATCTATCAAAGTGATTGTTGTGTAACAGAAAAAAATAGCAAACGTGACAGAAAATGCGGCATTTATAAATGCTATTTTTGCTTCTTTAAAAAAATTAATTATACTACCGTGGTTATACTAGTAGTAATGCGCAAAGTTTGTACAACTTTTTTAAAGCAGTTTTTTAGATATAAGAAAAAAATTTGTATGATCGCAGCATCACTTTTAAAATAAGCATGGACTGAATTTTTTATTAAATCTGTGTTCTTTCAAACTTTTTCTTTTCAGTGACAGTTCCTGTTTTCCTCTTCCTCCATCATCAGTATTATAGCAACTGCAAGTATATTAATTGAATGAATATTGTCTTTGCTGTATGGTTTGATGTTTCACATCATATCATTGACAATGCTTTCTCCTATAGATGTTGGCTGAGGAAATGAAAAAGATCTAGAGTTAGGAATGGCGACTTTATTCTAATTCAACATTCTACTTCAGCATTACTTAAAAAAGGTATAATTTTATTTAATGATATTGTTTATTAAGTAATCGGCTGTTGTCATTTTTTATATTGCTTTTCTCTATTAAAAAAGTTCAAAGTGGAAAATGTTTCGTGCAAAAGCCCCCGCCCTAGAATTTCATTGAATATTTCATTAAGTCTATATTTTGTTTTGTCCTGTTTATAAATAATATTTACAATAATTAAAATATTTATGCCTAAAGGGTATATAATACAGAATTCTGGTGAAACAAGCTTATTTTCAAAGATTTCCTTGTTATAATACAAGTTACCAGAGTCCACCCCCCCCCCCCCCCCCAGTTTAAAAAAGGGTGGGGTGCTGCTAGTGCAAAAAAGGGCAGTGTTTTATACTTAAGGGCATTTTATTTATTTAAAAACATAAAATTAAATAAATAAATAATAAAAAAAAATATTTGCACTAAACTTTACAGTCAGTTGAAATAAATAATTGGAAATAAAATATCTAATTAATAATTTTATAGTTTTAATTTATGTACTGTTGTTTATTTAATTTTTAGCAAATTATAACATTATTTTTTATTATGAGGAAAATTTTGGATAACTACAAAGTAAGTTTGGTTTATATTCTAGGCCTGTGGGGGGGGGGGGGGGGGCAGCTCACTCAAAGGGCTGAAATGACTTGATAGAATTTTATGTCGAAGTGCAGTGATGATGCCTGCCGACCAGTAAATTCTCATCATCACTGGTCCTTGGGACTAGCGACTAATAACTTGGGACTAATTTTTTGGATTTTCAAAGCCACTTTTAATATTTAAAATTCAGGGACTCTTTTCAAGACAACAATGAGGAAGTATTTATTTTGCCAACAAATTTTTTTAAACAAAAACGAATAAGGGCTAATTTTTTGGATGAGGGGCAAGGAGGGTGCTATTTTGTAAATCAAAGGGCAGGAAGGATGCAGCACCCCCTGAAGCTGTCTAGAGAAAACTCTGATGTTACATTTTTTTTTTTTTTTTTTTTTTTTTTACCATTAATATATCAATATAATGCCTCGTCTTCAGATGATTATGTCATGACTGGGCATTTTATTACCTTTAAAAACAAAGATAAAAAACAATACCCAAAATGTTTCAACAAAATAAGATGCACATTAAAAAAAAAAAAAAAAAAAAAATGATTCTTAATGAACATGAATAATGCGTATATTTCAAATCTGGGAAATTTGTTTTCAGCGTGTCATTAAGGGGGAAAAAATACTTTTACAAAATAACACACTCATTCATCTTTTTTTTTTACACATGAAGATACCCTTCTCTTGTTTTTATACATTGTTTTAGACCCTTCACAAAATTATTAATCCCCAAACAAGACCCTTCACAAAACATTTTATCTCAAAACAGGACCCTTCACAAAATTATTTGTCTCTTAAATAGACCTTTCACAGAATTTTTTCACTTTCAAATTGAACTTTTCACAAATTTAGTCATTTAAAAATAAAATCTGGCCTGAAAGTAAGCAGTTGAACTCACCAAAGAGCATATTATTTAGTTTTTTATTCATGAAGGATAGAACATGAAAACATCGATAATTTAAGATTCACAAAATTATGACTAGAATTTTCACAAAAATAAGAAAAACTTCACAATTTCACAAAAACAGGACCCTGTGAGAAAAGTCTGGTCAGACCCCTGCTTTATGTCTCTAGATTTTCTTTGATAATGTAATTTTGATCGAATTTTATATATTATTTTGATGTCTTATGATAGTAAGCTTGGTTCACCACTGTTAATTGGCAGAAATTTTGCTACTGGGAGATCAAATTGAAAAATTGGGTTGTGTTAGAATATGGTTTGGTAAATCTGGTACAGTAGACTCCCTGAAATCCGCATATCATCACAGATGTAAACAATGAAACTTTCAGTTCAGATGTAACAACAAAATTGCAGAAGTTTTTTACTTTTATATCATTCTGTATGTATTTTAATATGTAATTCTCGATAATATGACTGAACTGATAGCTTTTCACGAAATAAGTATAAATTTACTTCTAAAAAGAATTAAGATTTTGCTGATATCACTGGTATTACAATCTTTTTACCAAATATATTTATGTATTAATCAAGCTTCTTTGATTATTAATACTGGCTAAATTTAAATAAAACTTCCTTACTTTATGATTTTGATATGAATTAATATGGTATCTAATTTATAGGAAAGTTTATTGTTGAAAGTTCGTCAAGAAAAAGGTGTTTCATCTTTATTATGCATATTTAACAGTGTATTATTACTTACTTACTTAACCTTTTAGTCCAAGAGCTGTTAAACATTTTAGGGAAGGTATTTGAGGCACCCTGAAAATTTGTGCAACACTTCTTTTGTAATGGCTGAATACAAAATCGAATGTCTGGCTGAAGGATCGTGGCCCAAAAACTGTGCCAGACACGTGTCAAGTGCCATTTTTTGACTACCCCAAAAAAAAGGTATTTGAGGCACACTGAGATTGAGACAGAATAATATTTATACTTAGAAAAAAAATATTTTGAAAACGACAGACACTTTAGTCAGCCCAAAAACTGTGCCAGACACGTGTCAAGTGCCATTTTTTGACTACCCAAAAAAGGTATTTGAGGCACGCTGAGATTGAGGCAGAATAATATTTATGCTTAGAAAAAAATATTTTGAAAATGACACACTTCAGTCGGCACAAAAACTGTGCCAGACACGTGTCTGGCACATTTTTTGGGCCGCAATACTTCAGTCAGACATTCGATTTTGTATTCAGGCATTACAAAAGAAGTGTTGCACAAATTTTCAGGGTGCCTCAAATACCTACTCAAAAATGTTCAACAGCTCTCCTACTATTACTTTTAATAATTTAATCATTTTTTAAATTATCTTAATATTTATCATTTTAGTTAATTACTTTACTTAATTATTTTAATATTTGACTATGTTACAGGCGTTAATTATAATTTTTATTGCATTATTACATTCAAATAACTGTTTAAAAAACTGTAAACAAAGCACCAGAAATCTGCAAAATTCTAAAGTCCGCACAACCTCTGGTCCCAAGCTGTGCAGATTTGAGGGAGTCTTCTACTGTATTTCATATGTATGGGTAAGTAGATTCATGTATTGTTGGATGGAGGAGCTAACTTCGATTCAATCTCAATTCTAAAAAAAGTAACTGCCATTGTAATTGTTTTTACTGTGACCTTTTGACTTTTCAAAATATGAAAACTGGTAATTTTATAGAGAAATGTTGAGAAACAAGCTGAACTAGACGACAGTTTTTAAATCGAAGAATTATTTTAAGTGCTATTTAAAATTAAAATTGTTTGGTTAAAGTTTTATAGGATCAAAAACTAAGCATAACAATCTAACCATCTTACGCTGGCACATACTTGACTATTTTGTAGTGTGCAAGTGCAGATGCAATCTTTTTTTTTTTAATTATTATTTATCTATTTTTTTATTCAAAATTTACTATTTCAATAGATTTATTTCATATTTTGAAAAAATCCTTTTACCACTTATTGTTGCCAATTATTAAAAAAAAACATAAATAATATTTCCAAACATCTTTCAGCAGAAAAATATAGTTACATGTGAATATTACAACAGAAAGAAAACTTTAAAATAATTAAGCTGTTGGAGAGGATGTATTTTTTATTAAAAAAGAGTCATAAATGTACCTAATCAATACATAAAAATGTGTATTTTCACTTTTTATATTTTCACATTATTTTTGTAACTACAATTCAAAGTACATTTTTTTTTTTTTTTAAATATTGCATTAAATTTGTCTTTTGTTCTTTGCTGCTACCACATGCCAATCACTCATTATAATTATGTCAGGAGTGAATTCGCTGTACTGTTTTCATTTAATCACTTATCAAAAGAATTAAAGATTATAGAATTCTGCCTCAACTTTAAAAAGTTAATAAAAATTAGGAAAAAGCATACCCCTAATGCTTGATAATATGAATCTCTCCATACAATTTAATAGAAATTGAATTACGACTAAATAAATGTGTGCTAAGAAGCAGATATGCAAAAAAATTGCTTAGACATGTTTCATGAACATGTCAAACAAGTAGGCTAAATTATAAGAACATTATTATTTTTATTTTACAAGCATGCAATAAATGTTGAGCCTTTATCAGTCCGGAACTCACTAAGTATGAAGATAGATGGGTCATGGGTGCCTGCAAGCAGGGCAATTACCCCGCCCTGGATTATCAAATTTAATTAACCAGGTTTTCTTTTTTTCTCATGATTTTTGAAAAAAAGGAAAAAATTTTTGTTGGGTGATTTAAAATTATTAACACAAAGACAATTTTTAGTTTTGATTTCCTCTATATGTTTTTGTATTTTAAACCCCATCACTTTTTTATGTGATGTAGTTTGTATTTCTATTTTTGTACTTTTTATTGTTTTTTAAATAAAGTTTGTTGAATTCACAAGGTTCTGGAATAAAGAACCGCAGACTGACTTAGGCCACATGGACACACACGTTTTATAAGCACGCTTAATATAAACCTCCAGACCCACATTGTTTAACATTTTCTGTAGTTTCCCATGACAATGAAAGGATGAAGTAGAGAGGATAGAGGTGTCCTTCAAAAGCGTATTGAAATTATATGGAGTATAGACGGGTCATGGGTGCCTGCAAGGAAGGGCAATTACCCCGCCTTGGATTATCAAATTTAATTAACCAAGTTTTCTATTTTTCTCGTGATTTTGAAAAAAAGGAAAATTTTTTTGTTGAGTGATTTAAAATGATTAACATTAAGACAATAAGGAACTAAGAATTTTCCCTGAATCTCCTGTGGAAGACAATTTTTAGTTATGATTTCCTCTATATGTTTTTGTATTTTAAACCCCATCACTTTTTATGTGATGTAGTTTGTATTTCTATTTTTGTGCTTTTTATTGTTTTTTTAAATAAAGATTGATGAATTCACAAGGTTCTGGAATAAAGAACCACAGACTGACTTAGGCCACATGGACACACACGTTTTATAAGCACACTTAATATAAACCTCCAGACCCACATTGTTTAACATTTTCTGTAGTTTCCCATGACAATGAAAGGATGAAGTAGAGAGGATAGAGGTGTCCTTCAAAAGCGTATTGAAATTATATGGAGTATAGACGGGTCATGGGTGCCTGCAAGGGAGGGCAATTACCCCGCCTTGGATTATCAAATTTAATTAACCAAGTTTTCTATTTTTCTCGTGATTTTGAAAAAAAGGAAAATTTTTTTGTTGAGTGATTTAAAATGATTAACGTTAAGACAATAAGGAACTAAGAATTTTCCCTGAATCCCCTGTGGAAGACAATTTTTAGTTTTGATATCCTCTATATATTTTTGTATTTTAAATCCCATCACTTTTTATGTGATGTAGTTTGTATTTCTATTTTTGTGCTTTTTATTGTTTTTTAAATAAAGATTGATGAATTCACAAGGTTCTGGAATAAAGAACCACAGACTGACTTAGGCCACATGGACACGCACGTTTTATAAGCACACTTAATATAAACCTCCAGACCCACATTGTTTAACATTTTCTGTAGTTTCCCATGACAATGAAAGGATGAAGTAGAGAGGATAGAGGTGTCCTTCAAAAGCGTATTGAAATTATATGGAGTATAGACGGGTCATGGGTGCCTGCAAGGGAGGGCAATTACCCCGCCTTGGATTATCAAATTTAATTAACCAAGTTTTCTATTTGTATTTTAAATTAGACGATTTTTATAGCCTTTTCGCGTTTAAGTGAGCAAAAGTTGCATGTATTGTTTGAAACTTTTAACGGTTTCTCTCTTTTGTCTTGTTTATGTCCCTTGGTTTTCCTTATTTTTTTCGGTGCTTTAAGGGTCATATATTTGAGTAACGGACAGCAGAATCCCTCAGAAACAGATCTGAAAGGAGAGAAGGGGGTGAGGCGAGAACTTAAGCGAACGCAGTGACTCGTCGCGAGGTTGGGGGAGTGAAGGATGAAATACAAGAGGGAAGAAAGTGCGATAAGGGATGCTTATTATTTTCAGTGCTCAGTTTCCCTGAGACATGGCGGACGCTGTGTGAGACAGGAATATGCGTTTAGGAGTGTTTGGCTTTGAAGGGCCTGGTTCAAATTCAGATTCAGTCGAACTGCTTTCTTGAACGCTCTCACTACTTGAATCTTCCAACAATATATCTGTCTTCCATCTGGATCTAACTCTACTCGTTGAAGGCTTTGTCGCAGAACCACTATTCCTCGTTGAAATTGTATCCCTTTTCATTTTCCGCGATATTTTCTTTGCAAGAGTTTTGCTTGTTTTTAAATCAATATTTCCGATAAACATTTTTCGAACAGTTCTTTGATCCTTCAAGAAGTTCACATCCCGATGTGGAACTTTACGTCTGATGTCGCAGCTACAATTGTTCAAGCCTCTACACTTACAAGCTGCAATGTCAAAGAGAGAGGTTTCCGCATTTCGTAAGAAATCTTCACAGGAGCCTTGCCTTTAACGCCCGTATGATTACAAGATTTCTCCAAAGATCTACACTCATTGTAATAGTTTTTAATCCTCCCATTAATTGTTCGTGGGTATGGAAGATTTTATTCAGATTTCGGAAACTTTTTCACCTACCATTTTAATAATATCATCCACTGGTTGAAGATAAATATCTCGATTTTCTTCTGCATCGCTTCGCAACCAATAGTAGTGGCGCATGATGTCAGCAATAGTTGGCAATTGCCTTTCAATTTGCATGGTGCCTCAAAATGGCTATTTTTCACGCTATCACATGTCTTTACATGATCAGGAACTTTCGCACTAGCCATTTCTAAACTCGTCGTAATAAAACGCACAAAGCACAGTAAAGGCACGTTAAACGATTCAAAAAGCAATGTATTGCACGAGAAAAAGGTTTGACTTTTGCACTGAACAAATGTCACAGGGAAACCGAGCACTGAAAAATAATAAGCATCCCTTATCGCACTTTCTCCCCTCTTGTATTTCCTCCTTCACTCCCCCAACATCGCGATGAGTCACTGCGTTCGCTTAAGTTCTCGCCTCACCCCCTTCTCTCCGTCCAGATCTGTTTCTGAGGGATTCTGCTGTCCGTCACCCAAATATATGACCTTTGAAGCATCGAAAAAAATAAGGAAGACCAAGGGACATAAACAAGACAAAAGAGAGAAACCGTTGAAAGATTCAAATAATACATGCAACTTTTGCTCACTTAAACGCGAAAAGGCTATAAAATCGTCTAATTTAAAATATACATAGTAATTAAATAATACATTATCAGAGCTTATTTATACATTTGGAACATTAAATATGCCTTTTCAAGCAAATACGATTAAAATAAGTTTAATTTAACATTTTTTAAATTTTTGCTAAAAAAGTTCAAAAATCAGCCTTTTAGCAAAACTTCAAGCCAAAAGCGGCAAATATAGGAATTGTCCTAAAAATCTCAAAATTTTTGTGTGAACTTGGTACCACTAGTGGCCACTTTTCCGCACTACCCATCATCGAAAATCAAAAAAAAGTTTTTTTCGGCCCACCCTAATCTTCAAGCCTAACTTTTTGTGCAGACTCAGAATGGTATATATTTTCATATGTGTTGGATTAAAATCCTTTTCTGGGCTTAAACTTTTTTCTCCCACCCCCTGAAGTCCAAATTGGACTAACATTTTATTTATTTATCGTTGTAAAAATAAAAGTGTGAGGTCTAATTTAACACCCTCTCTTCCCCAACTTTCAAAACTTTAATTGAAATGTTTTGGGGAGGAATGTAGGAAGGGATAAAAATATTTTATAACTTTGTCATCGAGAGAGCGTCAGTTGGTGTAATTTAGTTAGAATGGTTAGGAACAAGAGAGTGCTCTTTTTGCGGCAAATTTTATTGTTATCCACATTCAATATATTTTATGTTCTTGCTAGTAGAGTGCCTTAATGAATAAGTAGTGGCCACATATCCACAGAGCATATACTCAGACTGGAAGTTTTTGTCAAAAATATGACAAATTCTAGAACTTCGCATTACTTGCATCGTCGTGTATGATTAGACAAGAGATTTTAGCATGTCACGTCAGCTGAGAGTATATAGAAATAAACACCGATAGGGGTGAAGGGCATTTGAATTCTGCTTCCATGATGACCAAGGCTCATTCATCATTCCAGTGAGCCTAGGGTGCTTCTATATTTGTGTGCGACATATGGGATATAAAATTTGATTGATTGAAATGACTTTGAACGAAAAATTAATAGCCAAACATCTTAGAGACCATTATCACCAAACTAATAGATTAACTATTCTCACTCGTCTAATCGAAATCATCCAAATATTGCCATTCTGGGTTATTAGTTTGGACAAAAACTTTTTGAACACGTGTCCTGCGCGTATGTGTCCACTCTCGTATAGACATATATCATATAGATCTTCGCCAATCGCACATTTTGGCCAACTGTGGTTAGAGGGTCTCTATAACATAATGGTGACTAAGCGAAATAAAATTTTATTAGTCAAGACGATTTCGGGCAAAAATTAATCACCAATATCGTAGGCAATTGCCAATATTGCTAAGTTAATATTTATTGACATGTCGAACTCGTTCCACGTTCTGGCGAGTTTTGTCAAGTTCTGGAATATTGTTTAACATAGTTTGGACAAAAAAATTAGCCTGAGCAACCGCCTTGTGCGTATATCGCCACTGTTTTATAGGTGTTGGTATTGTTTATGACAGCCGATTATGGATTATCTACACGACTGATAGAGGCACGAAGGATGAGTGCCTTTCGTGGAGATCTTTCTAAGGGAACCTAACCCGTAGTTACATAAGGTTCGAAGAAAGCCACGGAAAACTCCGAGCGATTAGACCGACGAGCGTAATTGGGTTTGAAGGCAGCACCTCATCTTTGTCAAGTGGATCATCTGAATACAGAATTCCCCTGTCATCTAGAATTGGCTAGCTGCATTTCAAGAAATAATGCGCGGATTTTCATCAATCTTCAGATTCAGTTACACGTTGGCATAAGTTGTTGTAAGTGAGATTTTGGTGTAAATCGTGCAACAGGTGGTGCGGCTATGCTGCATTTTTCAAGATTTCTTCGATTTTAGACATAAATAGATCCTTATTAGGGTTGTGTGTATACTGCCGAACGTGCTTCGCTTTTATGCTTTTTGAGTTGTGAGTTTTGGTGGCGGACATATAAGAGGGTAGGTGTCGAAATAAATTATTTGTTTGAAAAATGCAGTACTTATATCTCTATTTTAAATGCACACAATTTGACAAACCTAGACCTGTAGAATCCTCATGATGAGCATAAATTGTAATTTAATGGACCTTACCCACGAATGGCAACAGCCACCCCTCTGCGGGAAAATACCCTCCGAAAAAGGCTGTTTATTGGACAAAGGGGGAGCAGTGTTAAAAGGTTCTTCACGCTTATTTGTGTTTTTCTTTTGGTTACCCGCGGCTGACGTCACATGGATAAAATCCATTTAAGCATTGGGATGGCGTATTTTGTAGAATTAACATGCATGTGTGTGTGTCATTTATGATGACTGAGGGATATAGACCCGAGGGAGTCCTTCTAAAGGAACCTAAACTGTATTTGCGCAAGGATATGTAAGGCCTGAAGAAGACCACGAAAAGCTCCGAACTATTAAGCCGACGGGTGAGTCTGGTTGCGAACCAGGGATGATTCTGTTCCGAATTTTCTGAAATTTTAAGGCATTCGGTTCCAAAAATTAAAAAAATCAGTCATCAGTCCGAATATTCGGACATAAAAAGATCGCGAATTTCTAGATTGAATAGTTCTAGAATTGAATAGTTCTAGAATGTCAGCGTTTGGACAAAAATTTTGGCGAACATGCGCAAACAAAATGAACTGAGGGTAAAACAATCTTTCCCGGCAAAGCGAATAGCCGCGAAGCGTTGAGCCTTCGTCCAACGACATATGCTTAAGAGCCGTAACTACGCAGGTCAGGCGAGATCAGTGTTGATTTCAGGGGGGGGGGCATCTCATTGCTCCGGGGGGGGAATGTTATCAGCCGGAGCAATGAGATATCCCCCCCGGAAGATTTGAGATTTTGCATTTTCAATGGTCAAAAATTGCAATTCCCCCCCGGAACCCTATAGTGCCCCCCCCCGGAGCTGCAGAAATCTCTTCCGGAGAAAAGTGTCTGAATTCAACACTGGGCGAGATGGTCCGCGTGCACCCGCTAGCATTTGTGTCCTATGGACAAAACCACGTGAAGCCGCTAGGAATAACCACTGTCATCAAGGAACATGCACTTCCCCTCGCATGCTACATGACCTGAGCACATGCACCATTGAATGTCTGATCATCACGAACAACAAAACTCCCAGCTTCAAGAGGGGAACGGTTCTGAGTTTGACCCTAGCCTCAGGTTGTCCACCCATTCAAAAGGAGACCGGCCTGAGACTGTAAACCCGAGGTTCCCCGGTGCGCAGTTTCCGAGCACTCAGATGCTTCTCCCCCATGCAATGTGCCCCCTATCAGGAAACCGTAGATGCTACGTAGTGATCCCGGAAGTCCACGGAGCTCCCCTCCTCCGAGCCCCGTAGTTGGTCTATCACTCGGGAATGGGGGATATTCCATCTACATCGTGATCACGTGGTCAAGGTAAAAACTTCTAGCGTAAAGAAGGGAAAACGCCATAGACGCAATGTGACCGACCCACCAGCCAGTGTAACAGTTCATGGGGAAAGCAGTAGTAGCTTCCTTTCTTATCTGTTAGAAGTTCTTTGGGTAAATTACCGGTACCACGTGACTTTTTTCAGCCTCGAACCCAGATTGGAATATAGTCCATAAGTTGCGTTAAATCACAGCCTCGAACCCAAAGGGAGAATAGGGTCAATATCCTTGTGCTACCTGGGCAAGAGATCCTGCCGTCCTGCATTGCGTTCCTGCGCACCGTGTCGACACTAGAGAGTCTCTGAGTCTTGCTCTACAGAGTACACAATGCTTCACTATTCGCCGGCCGCTATCTAGGAGGCTGAGATTCGTACATATCCAGCCACGACCAACAGCAAAACAAGACCAGTTCATGACTTACTAATCACCGTGTAAAGATGATCCGCTTCGTGTGATGTTTTAAAAGTCATGAACTGGCCTTGTGTATCGTTGGTCGCGATCCGGTGCCTCCGTCAAGTTGAAAGCTCTTCCGGCCTCCAGGTTCTCTCCCCCACTCAAGGGGTCGATTACGGACAACCGGGAGGGGACGAACTTCGTACTAACAAAGACTTATCTTAAGAGATTAGGTATGAGAGAAGCGACATATGCGGTATCATATTTGGGATAGGATTATGGTACTTCGTTAGTTTAAATCTTACGCTCGTTCGTAGGATAGGCGTACTTACGATCTTAGGGCACCGCAATCTCATTAATTCTGATTGTGAAAAAAAAAATTGCCTAGGTTTGCAATAGTCTGAACATCAAATATCGCCATTCTTATATAGGGCCATGCACAGACTTCTCATATAAGTAGACTCAGAACTGGTAACCTTTTCTTAAGGCATACATCTCTGCCCACCGTTACGTGATGGTGGGTATGGGTGCAAGAAGTCCATCCAAGACAAGACTGAAAAGTTTTCTGAGTACTATTAAAATAACCAAATGAAAGTGGGTTAGAAGTTTTCTATGCGTTGCATTTTGGCTAAAAATTGATCTCCTGGAGTAAAAGAAAGGGATTAAAAGTTCTTGATGGTAAAATTGCTATTATTTAAGTATATAAAGTAGAATTTAGTATCAATCAAAAATCTCTACAAGACTGAAGTCAGTCCTGAGACTGAAGGTCTTGTACCCATAATGATGGGCAGGGGAAGCGCGCCAAACCGATTTTTCTCCTGCAAAAGTCTACTCGTTATTTCCCCTCCGGATTCTGGCCGAAAGTTTATTGCGTCAGCATTTCTCGAGTTGCTGCACTTTTGCTTTACTTTATATTTTCCGGCCGTGTGTACTTTTAACACAAATAAACTCCTGCAGTAGTTAACAGCACGACAGTTCGTAGTTTCACTTTCGCTTCCATATTTACGGTTATTTTATTGCAAGAATGAAATCTGAAAGTTCATTTATTATAGGAACCGATTTTAATTTCTCGAAAGAATTCACGAGCCGCCATTGTATGGTGCACCATTGTTCAGGTCCGAATGGATGATTCCTTCTCGTTTTCCGATTCCAAAAACTGATTAACATCGTCTTCCGTTGACACAGGAAACGCAGTCAACGAAAAGATAGGAAGCCGTAGCCCATCACTTGTTCTAGATCTCGATCAATTTTTCACAATCATCTTGATCTTGTTTACAGTGCTTTTGTAAGAGAATGGAGACATAGGCACAGAGCCAATCACGGGCTCTGTGCCTATGTCTCCATTCTCTTATTCTGTCTCCATAAGTTTTTGTCCAAAATATCGCAACTCACAATACAGAACTTACCATACATGGATAGGCGTAGCGTCGGGGAGGAGGTGGCGCATGTGCCCCCCCCCCCCCCCCCAACCATTCTGCACCCCGGGATCCAAAACAGAAGGCGTAGAGGGCGCCAAATGAAGATTTTTTTGTCGTTAGATACAAAAATGCATATATATCTGGAATTTGCATAAAAATGTCTTGCGACCGGAAAATCCAAAGAGAAAACTGAACCAAATGCATTAAATTTTAACAACGGATAAAAAGTGTCACCTATAATAGAAGATTGCATATGAATTAGGAAAAAGAACTGTTCATTTTCTCATTACAAATGTACCATGTCTACGACTTAAATCATTAAAAAAAAGTAAAATTCTTAGTAGAATCCTTAAATAAAAGAGTGTAGCATTTGTAGTGGTTCAGTGAAAAATCTCGCATAAGGCGCCATGGCTAGTAAAGTCACCCCTTGCAAAACGCTGTCCTGTTCCGTTTGGTACAATTCTTTTTTGCATTACTTTTGGTGCAATTCTTTTTTGCAACCGACCAAATCCATTCTTAAAGGAGTAGAGCTTGGGCGACTGCCCGTGATATATAAAAAAAAAAAAAAAAAAAAAAAAAAAAAAAAAAACCCTCACCCAGCAAGTTATGGCTAGTAAAAGCCGCAATTGCCCCTGCCTTTACTCTCCCAAATTATTTTTCTCGTCCTTTTACCATTTCTAAGTAGGCACCAACTGAAAAATTCCGCCTATGGCCTTTTACTAAAGTTACTTTTTTTAATATCCAGATCCAGCCTCAAAGGGCGTGAGGGCCGGCCAATGACACTAAAAACTAAGGGGTGAAATATATGCAAGATAAAATAGTAACCCTCTTTTTTAACAGTATAATATTTGTACAGGGCCAGGGATGGACATTCATAAACTCATTTCCATTTCGAGTAGCATTCTCTCTTTTCCTAATTCGAAGCAGCTTGATTTAACCTTTTCGAGGGCGGTGTCCTTAAAAAAGGACACCTAATTTTAATTCCAAAACTGACAAACGGCACCAAGAATATTTAATTAAAATTTTTCTATTGTAATATACGTAAAAATAAGCAAGCTCGTATTTTGTAATAAATTCATTTATAAATTCCAGTGTCAGTCCATTATTTCACCAGTTTATAAACAGCATTACTGCGCGCCAGTAAGGGTTAAAGCGGATTACTAAATGGATCCGTCTTATAATTGTCAGCCTTCGAATTCGGAAATCACAAGACCAACTTTGATGTTATTTTATAAAAAAAAAAGGTCTGAATTTTTTAGAAAAAAAACCTTATTCTAAACAAAATCATAAGGCGAAATGCAATATTTCAGTTTGATTGTAACTTTATTCTATTTCATAGACTCGATAAATATACATAGATGTCGGATAATCGGGAATCTACTGTACCATGATTATGTTTTAAGAAAAGGGTTTCTAGTGCGATATTTGCTTTCAAATCGTTGTAAACTTGCAATAAAAAAAAATATATTTTTTTTCTCCTTATTATTAAAAACAAGTCTAATATACTGATGATAAAACAATTTTATTTTTGTAAGATGGATTAATGTATCCATTATCATAGAGATTTAAAAAGGAAGCATTATTAGATTAATTTTTTTTTATTAAAAGTAACTAATATTAACCTCATTGTAATCCCTGATAATTTTATGAAGAAATGTTTCTTATAATATTCTTAAATCAAGATGCAATGCTCTGACTCATTTTTAACTGTAAAGACATTAAATTTACAGGCTTGACTATTGAAGCGATTTTGAATTGAATAGCGTTTTCCATTTTTTTGATAAATAAATTACTTCTCTAGTTATAAGCGATTTTTATCACGTGACGGCAGGTTTTTCCCCTTTACCAGTGCTATTGCGTCTTGAAATTCGATTCAAAACGCCAACTTTGACAGTATTTTCTGAAAGATGTTTCGACTTTAACAAAAAATGGAAATAGCCATTCGATTGCATAATTTCTGAATAAGAACACAATTTTTTTTTTTTGGGGGTGGGGGGGGAGTTGTGCAAAATTGAAAATTTATTCCGGGCACAGTTTTTACTTCGCACGGCCCTGGTGCCCCCCCCCCCCATCCAAAGTTTCTGGTCACGCTAAGCTTATGCATACATGCTTAAACAAGTAAAACATGTAAACAAACATTAGCTTGGGAATTTCCAAGCAAATATTTACAGATTTTGATTCTGTTTCCCAGTGCTGTAATTACCGCACGATTCTTTCGTGACATGAAAAACCTGGTTACCCGAATTTTTCTCTCGCCTCTTACATCTCTGTGCGCCCTACGAGAAAAATGTAGTCCCAACTAACAACACACACAGACAGACGTTTACCAACATTAATAGTATAGACTAGCTGGCTTCGCCCGCTAGCGGGCCCCTCCTTTTTTTAAAATCTCGAAGCGAACGAACCTCGAACCGTGTCCCTGCTGACTACGGCACCATATAGCAGGCGTGCTGCGCACGCACTGCGTGGCCCCTCCTTTAAAACGAATCTGTAATGTATATGTAAATCTCGAACCGAGTCACCGCTGCCTACGGCACAGTATAGCAGGCGTGCTGCACGCGCACGCACTGCAAAAATCTTATAATCCACATCCCAGGGTTTTCCAAGGATATATCACATGAGGGGTGTCTACAAAATTTAGAAAAATGCTTCCCTTTGGTGGAAAAGTGGGGGGTATGGACACTGGAGTTGCATATTATGATTAAGCGGTCACAGGCTTTTCGTACGATATATCACATGAGGGGCGTCGGCTAAATTTAGAAATGTAGCCCCCTGGGGGGGGATGGACACTGGAGGCCCATAACATGATTCAGTGGTCACAGGCTTTTCCATCGATATATCACATGAGTGGTGTCGGCAAAATTTAGGAAAGTGCTCCCCGGTAAGGAAAATGGGGAGGGGGGAGACACCGGTAGTGCATAACATGAATAAGCGGTCACAGCCCTTTCTAACGATATGTCACATGACGTCTATCATTAACATTTCAAAAAGTGCACTCCCTGGGTGGGCAAAATACGCTCCCCCTCCCCCTATTTTTGATGCGGCGTCATTTTTTAAAATTTTTGTTATGTGTTATGATCTATTTTAAAGTTTCAAACAGATCGCCTTGTTATAATTCCTAATTTCTTTCACCCTCCTCCCCCTCCCCCCCCAAAATGTGATGCGCTATTATTTTCTATCATGTTTTATAAACTATCTTAAAGTTTAAAACAGATCGTCTTGTTAGATTTCCTAATTTTAACAAAATCATGTTCTGTTAGTTCCACATTCCACCACCACTGTATTCTTAACAAAACTGTACCTGAACTAAACTCTGTTAAACAACTTATCAGTAGATATGTTACTCGAGGGGCTTGCGGTCTTAAGCAAGAGTTTAAGATATTTGCTGAAATTACTATTCTAAAATAGCGGTAGCTAAACTTTTGACATTTTTATATTTAATAAGTAGCATTTATCTCAGGACTCCATAAAAAAAACACACCTAAATGGTAAGAAACGCTATGGTTTTTTTAAAAAAATTCTAGCATCCTTCCCCCTCCCCCTATGGCCGTGCCATTCTTTTTAAAACTTTTCTTACGTGTTATAAACTATCTTAAAGTTTCAAACAGTTTCTTGTTTAGATTGCCTACTTAAAATGAAATCGCAGTCTGTTAGTTCCACATTCCACCACCAGGTAGCACACTCTATTTTTAACAAAGGTGTATCTGAAAGAAATACCTTTAAACAAACTATCCGTAGATGCATTCGTCAGGCGGTGTCGGTCTTAACCAAGAATTTAAGATATTAGCTGAAATTACTATTTGAAAATAGTGGTAAGAAATGATCCAATTAATGATGTAATGATAGCTGATATAATTAGTCATCACAATCTTTTTAGCAGATACTTTTTCTTCTTCAACACCCCCCATTTTTTTCTTATTTATTTATTTATTTTTTGCTGTAAAAATTGGCCCTATCAAAAACTTGTCAACATAAAAGTTGTAGATAGTATTAAGAAGATTTATAATAAGTTAAAGTGAATTTGATATCTTAAGAATTGATGAAGTTATGATTTTTTTTCTAAATAAAATCCTGTTTTTTTTTTTTCGCCCCTTGAGCCCATTTTTAATTTTATCAAAAATTTGTGATACATAAATTTTTGGCCCTTTCCCTAGAAGTAATAATAACTTTAAACTGATTTGATATGTATTATAACTAAGAAGCTATGGGTTTTTTTCTTTTTCACAAAACCCCTCCCTATTTCCACCCCTTTGGTCCAATTTTGCCCATTAACGAACTTGACCGAGATTTTCTGCCCATTGATTTTATATATCAGTTAGGAAGAGATTTGTGCAGAATTGTGGAAGTTATCGTGTCCATAAAAAAGTGATATAGATACATAGATATATAAAGATTTGAACTGCGGGTGGTTTTGGGTTCTTGGGGTCATGTATCTGCAAAAAATTTTCAGAAATTCCAACATGGGAGAGAATGTAATCAGTAGTATTTCTTACGAAATCTACCTAAAAAGGAATAATTCGCAGCTATACATTTTTATGAAAAAATGAAAGAAATTTACAGAAATTAATATTTATATTCTGAAGAATCGAACAATGTTTTTCAATTTCCTATAAAAGGTGCATATCTTAAATTGTAATCGATTACTTCCGCATAACAATCTTTTGTGATGAGCCCCTGAAAATTAGATTAAATTAGATATTTGACACTATTATCGGAAAGATTTGATGCTTTTATAGAAAAAGGGGAAACACTGCTCGATTGCTTTCTATCAGAATATGGCAATCATTTCTGCTTAGAAATGAAAAGGATTTCATAAATGTGCAGAGCAGAGCTTTAGCAAGGGCAGCGTTCATGATACAAAATAAATAGAAAAATCACTAACATGATTTTTATTCTCGTACGCAATAGAAGACAAAAAAACCTCGAACAAACAAAATCTTGCTAGCTAATAACAGAATATATTCTTTTCAAATTAGATAGTAAATAAATAAAAAAAAAATTATCCTACTGTCACAAAAGAAAATCGAACTGAAAGCAAATTCATTGTTCAGTCTCTTGAGTGGCGTTGTATCAATGCACGCCGACATAAATTTGCAAATAATATTAGAATAGAAAAACGGGATTTCTGTTTTCCCTTCATTTTCATTCTGATCAAAATAGCATTAACATGATTTGAAATAGAATACAATACGTAATTTTGAAGGAGGAATTTTTTTTTTCTATACATGAATAAATAAAACTTTTAAACAGAGCTGGGCTCCGGCGCAAATTAAGCCCTGGTTCCATCTCTAGCAATTTCTTCACAATTAGTTGTTTGATTGTTTTTTCTGACTTTTTTTTTTTTTGAGCCCCCACTACATCCTGCTTTGGCGTTCTTAGATACATCATAACTGGAAATTGCATGAGCTATTACGTTTTCACTTTCACTTGAGCTAGATGATGAAACTGCATGATCATTAGGGACAATAAATTCAGAACCGCTAGACAGTGGTTCCCAACGTGGGGCGTACGCCCCACAGGGGGGCAATTTCAAATTTCTTATTAACAAATTTTCTGTCATTTTTTTCCTAATGAGAGGCCCTAGTCTAAAAATAGAAATAATAGAGGAAAAAATTTGAAAATAACTGAATAAAAATTAATTTTTGAAACTTCAAAATACACTGACACCGGAATAGTTATGAGATTTTTTTACACATTTTTACACTTTTATCTATTAAAAAGGACACTTAAATTTTTGTGGTTGTAATATTATTTTAGTGAAACACACCTCTTTTTATATTATTTTTTAAAAAACTTTTACATCTATTCATAGTACAATATACCCCGTGAAGGAACTTCCACATATGAAATTTTGTAGGATATATCTAAAATTGACTATTTGGACATGTTTAACCTAAAAAATAGCCCCACCAGTGGCCGAGAGGTTCTGCTCTTGAAGCTGGTAGACGGGAGGTGCTGGGTTCGATCCCAATCGCGCCCGTCGGCCTAATCGTTCGGAGTTTTCGTGGTTTTCTTCGGACCTTGGATTTCCAAGCATAAATACAAGTTAGGTACCCTTAGAAAGACCCCACGAAGGGCACTCCTCCCCCCCTTAGGGTCTATATCCCTCGTGTTGATAATTGGCTGTCAAAAATCAACCAACCTAAAAAATGTTTTGAATTAGCTAAATGAGGAACTACTTTTATGAAATTAGAAAGTAAACTTCTTATGGTTCTTCTGCAAACCACATACACAATATATAAACATGCTTCATGACATATCCATTTTAAATTTTAAAATCGGAGAAAACATGGTGTCTAAATAATAATAGTGGGAAAAAGAAAGCCTGCTATCAAAGAAGCATGTTATGAGGGGAAAGAAAAATAGTTACTTAAAAGGGCATAAAAGCGCGAATCCTGAAATGTTACTTGTGAATTATGTTATCCAGACAGTCTTGTTGATAAACAAATATCACTTTTTCTTAATGAAGTACTAAAATCCATTATAAAATGTACCAATTCTATCAGATGTAACACAAAATGTGAGAGAGATTTCAAGAAATTTTACGAAGATTAAAATGTAGACTATTTATCACTTTTAAATTTGAGGTAAGATGAAAAAATAAATAAAACTTTTGAAGATGTAAAGAAGAAGATCCATGAACTCATTGAATAATAGAGTTATGATAAAAACATACTTGCAATAAAAAATATGATTTCGATAAATTAAAGAATATAAAATCACTTATCAGTGTTAATGCTATTTTCGAATTCTTCCAGGAAAACAGAAGTTTATTTTTGATATAAAATTAAGATTTATATGATAGAGAAGTGAAGGGGGGACATCATGATTTTACAGATGCTTAGGTGGGGCGCGGCCAAAAAAAGGTTGGGAACCATTGTGCTAGATGTATCACCTGCTTCTTTCTCTATAACATTATTATAAGTTTCAGACCCAGAATTGGAATCAGACATCTCTTGCATCAATTTTCAGCTTTTAGATTTTACTTAACTGTTCATTTACAAATGGCATATTGTTGAGTTTACAAAATATTAAAAACAATTAAGTTAGCAACAAAGAATGAGATTGAAAATTTACATTAAAAACCTGAGTAGTTACTTGCTTTTAATATTATAACATAGTCTTTTTAAGTCACAAACTAATAGGTTGCCTGCAACTAAAAATATTTATAGCAACAAGTATAATGCAATGATTATTCCATCTAGTGGAAGAATCATAAATTAAAAATAAAGCTTATTTTAAGAATTATTGCAGGTGTCCCATCCCACCCTAGTCTCCCCTACATAAATTGATATGTCTAACTTAAACACATATAAAGCAGAATGAGTTATATTTAAAGCATTCATTTGGACAATTTATTAAAATATTATCAGGATATGAACACAATATTTGTTCTTAAAAATAATTTTTCTCACTGTGCTTCTCTGAAAGAAAATAAAAAAAAGTTATTAATCATTTAGTGGAACATAGTAAGCCAACGAAATAACTACCAGTTTTACTTATAATTGATGTGCATAAGACACATACTAGCAATTTAGAACTCATTGAATGAACTAGAGCCAGTCATGTGCATATTCTTGTCAAAGCTTGTTCCAGAAAAGGTGGAACTGAGGGAAATAAATAATGGGGGATTTTCTCTTGAGTCACACTCAGATTAAGGTCCATGTAACTAAGAAGCAGTTTGTTAGTAAAATGATTTAGTTACCTCACAAAATGCATCATTTTTTTTTTTTTTTTTTTGTTCAGTTAAGTTCATGTGACCACACAGACAAAAAAAGATGTTTATGTGTGGCCTATAACTGATGATATAAGTCTTTTATACTATACAGAGATACAGGAAAGGTGTGTAAAATGGAAGAACTCAGACATGGACAGATTTGTTTCTTATGTGGATCAGCATAATTATCACAGAACTGCAAAAAATCATGTAAAGAACTGAACTTGTTTATATTTCACTTTGCCCTATATTGGGGGGGGGGGGGGGTAAAGTGATAATTTTTTACTATTATGTTACATCTTTAATAATACATCACAGAAATTCAAGAATAAAAATTTGAAAAAAAAAAGTCAAGTATTATAAATTGTGTAGTGTAAAATTTCATATAAAATTTCGGAAAATTGCAATTGTCTTTAAGTACTTCACTATGCCCCCACATTTCCCTACTACAATTTCTATTTTACACAAGCAGTTCCATAAAAAAGCAACTTTTTGAATTAAAGAAAAAATATATATATTATCATTTGATACGAGTTTTTACTGCTTTTAAATTGTGTCACATTCTAATATGAGAATGGAGAAACCTTTATCATAAATAATTCAAATAGCTAAAAATATATACATAATACATAAATGAAGTATAATAAATAGATATGTATGTGATCAAATATTGATTTTTCTTCTAAGCGATATCAGTTTTAAATTCATTTAATAAATGTGAAATGAGATTTAATAACAAACGCAATATGGAAATGTAAATAAAAACATATCTTGGTTTTATCTGGTCGAATTCGAATAAAACAGTCGACTTGGAACAAAACGAATTTATTAATTTTACATAAACAAAATATGTTTGCGCCAAAATAGCGATTCCTAACAGTATCTATCAACCCTAATACCTTACTGTTGCAGCCCAGTTGCCATATAGATTATGGCAACCTCTCGAGGTAACTAACCTACCGGGTAAACCTGTATTCCTATAATGTAACGGACTCGTTGTCGACACTCTCCTATAGAGGCACTTTAGAGTATGACCATTTTTTTTTGCTAGTGGCTAAATACTTTTAATGACTCCATGTATTAATGTTTTAAAACCGAAACTAAAGATGATGCGTTCCTCAAATGAATCATTCCCGACTTCTTTTGTATTAAAAGGATAAATACTAGCGGCACGGTCATTTTAAATTATAAGTTAGATTTTGTGAAGTCTTTTTAATTATTGTTTGTTTGTAAGTTTAGCATAGAACGCACCACTGCCGCCTTAAAAAAATTTTTTTCTACTTCTTTTGAAGCTTTTAACTAGTAAGAAACTTTTTGTTTTCATGGTATACAGATAAAATAATGAACTGACATAACTTGCATCCTAAGATTTCAACTTTTGCTCACGAATTATTTTTCATACTGTTCAATTATTTACTATGTGTTACTAATTTTTCAAAACTTACTTTTTATGTTTTATTGTAATTTGTATAGTGTTAGCATATATTATCAGTGAAATTCCTAATATATAATGCCATTGCGACGAGGTATGATTTCTAGCAATAAATTTAAATGATAAGCAAGATAATTTAAAAAATGATTAAATTATTAAAAATAAAGGTCAAGTAAATAATTAATAATGTATAATTAAATATGCATAATAAACATGAGATACATTTTCCTTGAATTATTCAATGAAACTTTCCTCATAAAGGAACCCTAGGGGAGACTTGATCCCTTTTTAAGTTTTTAATTTTTATTTTGGAAAAAAACAAAATTTTAAAAAAATGTTTTCAGTTATTAAAGGCTCATATGTCTTTCTTTTTGTAGTATTTTTTTTATTTTGGAAAAACCATTTTTAAAATAAAAATAGTTTTCTAAAAAATAAAAAAAGGATAAAGTCTCCCCAATTGCATCGAGTCTTGATCCCTTTCTAAGGAAGACTTGAGCCTGAAACAGATGCATTGAAGTGATTCAAATTAAGTAGTAAAAATCAAATTTATTGTTGACTAATACACAGGGTTCGTTGATATATATCAATGGATATATATCATGATATATATCTTGATATATATCCGATATTTATTTTTAAAATATCAAGATTTTTGATATTTTCGATATTTTCAAATTCTTGATGTTTATTTTCAAAATATCAAGATGTTTGATATTTTGTATATTTGATATTTATTTTTAACATATCAATGTGTAAGATAATTTTGATATTTTCTTCAGTCAAAACAAGCGTAAATGAAATTTTCAACTGTTATTGGCTGTGCCATTCTGTAGATAAAAAACTTTTGTGTCTGGCAGTGACTTTTTTAGGCAAAGAATACATTTGAAGCAAAGAATAAAAGAAGAATTTTTTACATATATCTTTTCTAAGCTGTAAGTTTGAAACTTTTATTTTTAAATGTAGAACTAATAATTATGAGAGACAATTAATTCAGAACAGCCATTGAAAGAGAAACTGTAATTTAGATAATCATTTATATACAGCATTATCAGAAAAGAGTCTTCTGATTTTGGTTTAATTGAGTCTAAACTGTACTACAGGTTTGGGAATAAACAATAAGACATGCTTACATTTATGTTAAAATCCTTCAATAATAATAAAAAAAAAACTATTTTGTATTTAAAATTTTATTTTATAAAATATAAAACTTTCCCGATACTTGATACAAATCCTATAATTTATATAGATATGCAAAATGTATGCAAATTGTATCTGTTTTCAATTATCATTAGTTTTTATTAATTTAGAACACCTTCAATTTTGTTCTAAGTAAAAAAAAAAAAAAAAAAAAAAGAGAGAGAAATGCATTTTAGAATACTGTTGTTTAAGTTTTTATGTTAATAACAATATGTTTCAGTTTCTAATTTATATTATGCTTGAAAATATTCTATATCCGCAGTATGTTAACTATTTTGAAAATATCGGATATACATCGAAAATATCAGATATTTTTGATATTTTCGAAAATATCATGATATTTACGAACTCTGTTTATAGTGCATAAAATATTTTGACTTAACTGCAAACCTAAATAATCAAATTTAATTTTTAAATTATACTTACCAAAATGTAATAACACCATAAACTTTTATAAATAGCTGCTTTTAAGTTATTTTATGTGATTTAAATAAAATTTCAATATTTTATTTATTTATTTTTAATTTAGTATATGTACCTTGCATATTTTATAATCTGGCAATCAAACCAGCCAGGAAGCAGAAAATATTGTTTAAAAGCACAGTCAAAAGAGGGGCTCATAGGGCTTAATCCCTCTCTGTTTAAATAAAAACAATTAAGTTACAGAAGCTATTAAAAATCTACTTTCTGTCTTAAACGTTTCATTATTCACCTCTGACAAAAAAAAAAAGGTAATATTAATGAAAGTTATAGGTAATATTCATAAAACTAGTAAATCTGCAGATCAGTGACCTCAAGCATCAATTCTACAGTTTTATTTTGAAATTATTTTATTTAGTATTTAAAATATTCAACTCACAATATCATTTCTTTCATATTTGTAATATTAATTATTATAAATGATATATCAAGTAGTCTCTGTAAGATTAATTGTTAAAAATAGTGAGACGAAACTAAACATATTCCAAAACTTTTTTTTTTTTTAATTATCTTTTAAATCACCCACCATTTCAATACTTTGATAGCTGTAATTGCCTGATATTTAGTATTTTAAACTACCCATCTAAAATAATTAAAACATCCATCTTCTGATAATTACAATAATTGATGCAAACTGTAAATGATTATGACAAATATTTTATTAATTACTGGTATCTTAATTGTTAAATTTATTTGAATATAACTATTTTGTTTCATTAGTATGTATTCATTAAATTCTGGTTCTAAATACAGTCATAAAAACAATTATAGTTGTTACTTTTTATGGGGTGTCCATTACTGGGCCAGAGGGTGTCCATTACTGGGCTTTTGGATGTTTTGATATATTTCTATTATTTAAAATTAAATTTCCATTCATATTGTGAAATGAAACTATAAGAATGGTTAAATATTGTTGATAGGTTAATATAACATTAAAAAAACTGGAATACAATAATTATAACTATTAATAAAAAAATAATTTTTAAAGAAATTCCTTAAGGGTGTCCATTACTGGCACATCTACCCTATATCTTGATATATATATCCAATATTTATTTTTAAAATATCAAGATTTTTGATATTTTCAAATTCTTGATATTTATTTTCAAAATATCAAGATGTTTGATATTTTGTATATTTGATATTTATTTTTAACATATCAATGTGTAAGATAATTTTGATATTTTCTTCAGTCAAAACAAGCGTAAATGAAATTTTCAACTGTTATTGGCTGTGCCATTCTGTAGATAAAACTTTTGTATCTGGCAGTGACTTTTAGGCAAAGAATATATTTGAAGCAAAGAATACAAGAATTTTTTACAAATATCTTTTCTAAGCTGTAAGTTTGAAACTTTTATTTTTAAATGTAGAACTAATAATTATGAGAGACAATTAATTCAGAACAGCCATTGAAAGAGAAACTGTAATTTAGATAATCATTTATATACAGCATTATTAGAAAAGGGTCTTCTGGTTTTGGTTTAATTGAGTCTAAACTAGGGTGTCAACGATTTTAATCAATTGATTTAAATCAGCGATTAAAATCATGATTTTAATCAACCGATTTTTTTAAAAAAATCACTGATTTAAATCAAAAATTTTCTAAATGTTTAAAATGTCAAAAAATATATTAAAATCTAACATAAACATAATTTGAAAGTTTCTACAGGTATTTTGACTTATGAATAAACAAACAAAAAAAAAGCTTTAAATAATTGTTTCTAAGCTTAATTCATGAGTATTGTAAAAAATTAAAAACAGTTGAGTTTATAAAAAGCATTGTTTTTAACTTTTCATCCAAATTAAAACCGTTTAATTTAAAAATATTTAAATCTAATATAATTTGCAATGTCATAAATTCATTTAGGTAATCAATTTATGCATCATTTTATATAAAATTACACGTAGCAAGTGTAATACATTTCTACAAGTAAAAGAATAAATAGTAATTAGTAGCAATGTCAAGTTAAAGAAGAATGAAAGAATGACATCTTTTCAAAGCTAAATTGTAAATGAATGCATAAGAGAAAAGAAATAATTGGTATAAAAATGCTCAGCTCACCAAGAACTTCTTCGGTATAGGTTGAATAAATGTTTTTAACTTTGTAACTCACATAATAATAAATAAACAATGATTAGGGATTGAAAAGGCAGCAAATTTTTTCTTAAAAAGAAAAAAAAATTGAACCATTGAAAACTAATACTCCACACTGAAAGGTTATAATGCTGTTACTTAAATATTTTGAGGATTTCAGATATAAGTGGCTAACTTTATTCTATATGAATGGGTTTAACTCATTTTCATAATTCTTTTGGTTATCATACACATAAATGTGTGTAAGTTTAGATTTTGGTGGTTTACAGTAATTTTCGTAAATACAAATGCAAAATGAGCTGCAAATAATATTTGTTAGTTTTGTTATTTGTGTTACTAACTAATGAATTACTTACTTGCAGTTTTTATTAATCCTGTAATTACTTATACTATTTCTTCTTTTGAAATTGACAAAATACACCGTGCCTTAAAAAAAATAGTTGAAATTCACCTGTAGTTGTAGCCAGATTCCTTGTAAAAAACTTCCCCATTCAACAGTATTTCTAAATTCATGTGGCCAAGATCTTGCAAAAACATAGAACTTTATTTCTTTAGAAAATGCAGGATATTATTAAAATATGTTATTTAATTGTATTTTTCAATTTGTTATTCATAAAATTATTAAAAATTAAGGACACTTTATTCATCATACTAAAAATTCTTTTTTTTTTTCTTATATCATTACTAATATATTTCTTCATGAAATAGTGCCCTTTTTTGGAACTAGCATTCTGCCCCTTTTCCTTTCTAAAATGAATACTACATTACTAGGACTTCCCTCAGAGGGATTAGTCTGAGCGATATTACTGAGAACATAGATTTAATAATAACATGTGGAAGCAAAGAAAATAAGATTTTATCTTTAATTGTCCATATACTCCGAAAAATTGAAATGATGAAAATAAACGAATTGTAGAATTACAAAATTTTATATATAAATTAGTATACACTGTTTAAAAATTTGGGAAATCAAACCATTCAAGACAGCCATGCATGGATATAAAATTGAAAGTACGCAATATATTAAAAGTAAAATAGAAAATGAAACACTAATTTACTTATATCGGAATTTTAACTGTATAAAATGATGCCAAGAGCATAATGAGACGCTCCGCACCAATTTGAGTAACATTAAATGACAAATATATGATGTTTAAAAAGAATGGACTATACTTTATATGGTGTGTGCTCCCCCGGAATAGTTAATATTGTACAATATCTGTTTTCCACGGATGCAATGAGGTTGTCGATAACATTTAAGGAATTCTCTTCTTGATGGAAAGAATATGTCTTTCCAACAAACTTTAACTTTTATCTATAAGCTATGATGTTATTATATACGAGGCAGCATATAAAAAGAAGCATTCGTATGACTATAATGGAACCTGAACTAGGTTAAGTGCATGTCTTGGTAAAGTATCGTACAGATAAAATTTACGATACTAATAAATCTACAAAAGTCATCGAAATTACGATTTATAGTTGTGTAGGACATCATGAGGGCATAACAACGAAATTTACAGCTGACCTTTGACCAGAAGGACCACACACACGGAATAAAGTAAAAATAAATATAACTGGGTACAGCAAAAACTCAACCTATAAGGTTGCGCCACATAAATTCAGAGTCGACCAATGATATTCGCCTGTAAAGATGGGTGGCAACTCTGTATGCAAATTTTCTAGCTATATGGTATAATTTTATGTTTGCATAAATAATGTAAACAGGACAATGTCCGTTTTTTTGTTTTTTTCAGTGTAAGTAAGAGACAGATTTCACTTGCAAATTTTATCCCAATGCTGATGGCAGCAAAAAAAAAATAAGATGCTGCGGTTGGATTTTAGCAGATTGCTGTACCATGAATAACATATAAAATATATATATAAAAAAATAAGTTACCCCAACATTGGCTTAAAAATACATGTGATGGCCGATTGAGGATTAATATTTTGTGTCAACATTTTTTTGGAGACCTTTTGTGCCTACGTGTGGGATATTCACGGAGCAACGAGAATTCTACATGCTGCCGGGGGCAGTGGATCAGGTAGTCCATTATGATTTTATTCCATTGTTTTTACCAGTAATAAGCATTACCTATGAAAGTAACGGACTATGGTGATATTTCACGTGTTATAAAATTAATTAAATGGATTGATTAATTGCAATAGGAAAATATATAGATAATGATGGGCATCAGCATTACTACTAAAATATATAACCCACAATATGTAAATAACTTTTTTTTATTGTATAATTTCTCCTATAATAAAATGTAATCAAGATTGAATATGGGTAATCTTTTCTTTATTTTAATTCTTAATTAATATTTTTCTCTTATAGATGTGGGAATGTAAAATAATTAATCTATTTATCTATATGATTTACTAAAAAAATTATTATATAAAAGAAATTACAGACTTAGAAGGTAAACGATCTCCGAAAAAAATAACACAGCGCATTGATTAATTATAATTTTAATATTTAATATATTAAATTTTCTTTGGATTTCCCTGAAGGGAATTGTTAATTATATCGCTTACCTAGAGTCATTTGGTGCTAACACTGTACGAATAGTAAGAATCATAAAAATTAATCTCCTCATGTAAAATTAATATTAATCAACCTCATTACCCGTGTTGCAATGTATTAAAGTTATGGATATATTTTAGCATGTATATATCATTCCAGCATTTCTCAAAATCGAATATAGTATCACAAGTACCGAATACATCAAAAGTGGCATGCAATGCTTCGTTAGAGTGTGTTTTAGATATGCTCGATCGGATTTAAATGATGAGTGTATGCTGGCCACTACATACGCTGAATTGTTTTGTTTTCAAACATATTCTGCACAAGTTGAGCTGTATTTAGCATGTATTAAATAAAAGAAATCGGCAATGATTACAACATAAAGTACGACACAAGATCTGAATATATCGTCTGCATAACTTTTGAGCTGTCAAAGTATCATTTGAAGTAATTTAAAAATCCATACATATTTATTCAGCAAATCATGCAAGCTAACATACGCCAATATGAACCCGATTACAAAATTTCACCAGAATAAGTTAATATATAAAAAATCTACTAATGATAATTGAGAATATGACCTTATAATAAAATGTCTAGAAAAATGAATCGGATAAAAAATTCATATCACATTTAAAACGGCACTTCCCTCTGTTAGTGACCTTGGCGAGAGAGAGAAAAGCCTAGAGAAGAAACACTTTAACAAGTACTTTCGGGCAACCTACTCACTGTTTCATACAGGTCTTTATTCAATATTTACACAATTTATTTAATGCTAGGTGGGTATCTATCAGTTTTGTTGCATTTAAATCGCATGTTTTGCGGAGGAAATACAGCATTATGAAATATTTAAATTTGCTGAACCTAATAATTCCAAATTAATGGTAATTGAGATCGCTTTCCGTTAATTTCATCTTTTTACATTTTAAATTTTTTAGAAACCATTCATAGAGACAATTGTATATTTTAAAACTAACCCGAAGCAAAATTTCAAGATTTTGGGCTCAGCAGTAACAGATAAATAGAAAGTTTTTGAAAGTTTTTTGTTTCTGCACTGTTTTATATAGCGACATTTTTAGAAATTGTTCTATTGCGAGAATTTACGTCATGATAAATACATCCATGTCAATTTCCATGTTTATATTCCTAAAAGTTCCATGTTCTTCGTTACTTAGATCATCTTTAGATCTTTTTCCGCTATGTTTAGTCTTTCTATTTTTTAGAATTCGTTCTACAACGAGCATTTACATCTTATTAATTACTACCATGCCAAAGTTCTAGTTTCTAACCCCAACAGTATCCCAAAAATTTCGGTATTCCAAATAAATCATAGTTTAGAACCTTTCTAGAAATTTTTACGTTTATCCGTCAAATTGAACCTTTTAGAGAGCGTTCATTACGAGTATTTACATCTTAAAAGTAACTACCGCACCAAATTTAAAGTTTCTAACCCAATCAATATCACAGCAATCACAATTTTAGAACTTTTTTGCTCCTGCAGCGATGTAGGTTCTTGCACTGACATAAAATAGTATTTTTTTCGGAGCAGAGATGGCCACCAACATTTTTTCTAAGTTGGCTATGTAGTTTCAGAGATAACACCTCACAAACGTACAAGCATTAATAATATTATATACTTTATAATATTATAACGCTTTATAATATTAGCATTAGATGTACAGATACAAAAGCCATTTATCTGTTACAAACTAAAGTGCCGGCGTTGCCCAGAATTTGAAGGATGTTTGTTCTGAAAAATCAATTTCAAAATTTAAGATACAACACAAAACAAACATTTAAAAAAACAGTCGAAGTGTTGTTGAATGAATCATATGAAAACGCTATATAAAAAATGTAAAAAATGTATATAACAGACGCAAAAGAATACAGCTATAAATGAACTTATTTCAATTTATAATTGGAGCAATAATGTTAAAATACGCCAATATTTCCCTAATCGGGTTTTTATCATGCTTCAATACCTTTTTCACACTCATATGACGATATACTATATCCACCATGCCCTTTATATTTCCAATATGACGTAATATTTTCCTCTTTCACGTGGAAACCTTGAAATAGAAAAGTTATGAAGTTATATTCACTTTCATTTAAATTCGTCAAACCATTTATTTCATTTTCATATTTCACGTGAATATCTTGCAATAGAAAAGTTATGACGTAATATTCACCTTTTTTTTTAAATTCGGCAAACTATTTTTTGTCATTTTCATTTTTCACATGGAAATCTTGCAGTAGAAAATTAATTGTAGTAGTAATAATTTTATTGTGTTTTTTAATTGTTGGCAACTGCTATAACGAAAAATGTTTAAATTTGATAAGAAATTGCTGTTAAATTGGTGGTTTTTTATTAATTAAAAATTAACTATAAGTTATTTCGATTCCGGATTACTTTAGTTGTCTCGGCCATGTTTTAATACACATGTACGTATCTCTTCACAATTTTGGCTTCCAAATTGTGGATTTTTTATAGAATTACAAACAGACAGATAGACAAGTTTTCATTTTTATATATCTCTCTATTCTATAAAAAGTAACTAACGCTGTCACCGCCGCCGCCGGTTTTGAATTTTTTGTGACCGGAGGTCTTTCTTCGTTAATATTAAGAAAACTATTGCATACAAATAAATGAAAATCGGTGGTATTATAGCAAAATGTTTGATCAACACACTAATGCATACAGTTTTCAAATCGAAGAATTATTTTAAGAGATATTTAATGCTAAAGTTGGACAAAATCGTTCCATTAAAAATAAATTATAAGAGCAAAAGCTATACATGGGAATTTAATCATTTATAGATCATTTTATTCAATAGAAGATCCCGATCTGCAGATTTCATTAATTTTTTTAATTTGACTCATTTTTTTTTAGGTTTTATTTCTATTTTAAATTCAAATATTCAGCATTTTGGCAGATATTTTTTACATATTTTAGAAAATGGTATTAATTTAAACTGTTGCCAACTGTATAAACAGCGCAAACAATAATGTTTGCTTCAAATAAAAAAATTATTTACACGTTACTATTATAAACAGAAAAAAACCTTCAAATTAGAATTAAATAATTAGATATAAAAAGCAGGCACTTATTGGAAATTACGCCATAAAAATTATATTTACATGTGAATTTTAAAAGAGAAAGGATATTGTAAAATAAATTCATTAACATGCGTTAGAAATTTGAAATAGAACAAATTACGTCACATTACACTTATTATGCAAAATTAACAAAAAATAGTATTGCAAAACAGTTTAAATTTAAAAATTGCGCGAGACAAAATATTAGAGGTTAAATATTAGATTTTTTCAAAATTTTATTATTTGTCGTTTGATGTGAGGTGTTCAGATATAAGTATGCAAATTTTTATGTTTCCAACATAATTAGGGGCTGAGTTAGAAAAATTGCTTTAAATACACAAGTTAGAGACCGGAGGGTTAAATATGACTTTTTCAAAATTTTATTATTTATCGTGTTATCGCAAGTGTTCAGCTATAAGTATGCAAACTTTCATGTCTCCAACTTAATTAGGAGCTGAGTTAGAAAAATTGTTTAAAATACATAAGTTAGAGCCCAGAGGTTTAAATAATAGACTTTTTAAAAATTTTATTATTTGTCGTTTGATGTGAGGTGTTCAGCTATAAGTATGCGAAATGTCATGTCTCCAACTTAATTAGGGGCTGAGTTAGAAAAATTGCTTAAAATACAGAAGTTAGAGACCGGAGGGTTAAATATGACTTTTTCAAAATTTTATGATTTATCGTGTTATCGCAAGTGTTCAGCTATAAGTATGCAAACTTTCATGTCTCCAACTTAATTAGGGGCTGAGTTAGAAAAATTGCTTTAAATACACAAGTTAGAGCCGAGAGGATTAAATATTAAGCCTTTTTCAAAATTTTATTATTTGTCGTTTGATGTGAGATGTTCAGCTATAAGTATGCGAAATTTCATGTCTCCAACTTAATTAAATTAGGGGCTGAGTTAGAAAAATTGCTTAAAATACACAAGTTAGAGCCCAGAGGGTTAAATATTAGACTTTTTCAAAATTTTATTATTTGCCGTTTGATGTGTGGTGTTCAGCTATAAGTATGCAAATTTTCAAGTCTCCGACATATATAGTTTCTGAGAACGGGCTCTGTGACAGACGGACAAACAGACAGACAAAGGAGTGAGACAGGTAGGGTTTCGTTAGATGAACGAAACTCTAAAAACATGCTGCGGATGACAGTAACAACATCCTAAAATTACATTACCGTCAGCGATCGACCAATCCCGAATTTAGTTTATATTCGTTTCATATATTCTTATTCTTTTGTGCGGCCCTGTAAAATAATTATCAATATTATATACAATAAAACCTCTGAATAGCGGACACCCCGAGAATGCAGAATTTGTCCTCTATTTAGAGGTGACCGCTACTGAGAGTAAAACATGTACAGTTATTTAAGATTTGGTAATCGAAAAAATGTCCGCTAAACAGAGGTATCCGCTAATCGGGTGTGTCCGCTATGGAGGTTTTACCAGCAAAACTTCTGAATAGCGAATACCTCGGGAGGGCAGAATTTGTCCTCTATTTGGAGGTGTCCGCTACTGAGAGTAAAAAATGTACAGTTATTTAAGTGTTGGTAATCGAAAAAATGCCCACTAAATAGAGCTGTCCACTAATCGGGTGTGTCCGTTATGGAGGTTTTACTGCATAATAATATCATCCTTTACAAGAAAATTGCATGCTGTATGATAGACAGACAGACATCCAGAGAAAGATAACCTCCCGGATCAATAAACACTCATGTCTTTTGTTTTAATCATCCACAATTGTATGTCATACAATATGCCAGATTTTATACAACAGGCTAAAAACGGTCACCGTGGTACGGAATACTGTATTATTATTTGTTTGCCCACCAAAACTGGTTGCCACGAGTTGTTGCAAGGTTTGTGATCACGTGGTTGAAACTGATCTATTCAATATTACTGCGTGCGTATTTTTTTTTATTTGCTCCATGTGTTCAAACCAGTTGTCTACGAAAACATCAACCGGTGAAAGTGACGCAAACCAAATTTCTGTGACGTATGCAGATAAATTGTGCTTTTTTAAGAGTTTTTTCTATATAATTTTTAAACGGTTTGGAACTTATTTTTCATAGTAGGTGCATTCAGTAGGCGACCCTCATAGGTACCTTCTGGTGCAATCAGAAACGAAATCCGACAAATATTTTTTGAGTTATGCTTGACGAAAGGTTTTTATTAGGCTTTTTTTTTAGTAGGACATGGCGTTAATATCCATCGTAGTAGTAAAGTGTCGGGACAGTAATATTTCGCTGAGTATTAGCCTTCGCTTCGCTCAGACAATTATCATTTTAATAACTAAGTCTTAAAAATGTATAATATGTTCCTAATTAGAGAGTTAATTGTTTAATAATTATTAATTTGAAGTAGTGTTAATTATTTAATATAAAATGCAGTTAATAATTTTAATAAATGTTAAATATCACTAGTATTTATAAAGTTTTACATAATTATTACAATATTAATGAATATAACATTATTGTAGTAATTGACCACATGCCAGTAATTGACCAAAAACACATTTATGTGTTTAAAACAAGAATCAATGTGTTGATAAAGTATTTTTGTATGCCGAATAAAAATATTTAACATCCAATGAATTGCATAGGAAAAGATTACTTTTGCTATCTATATTCTGATTGAATGTAAAAAATCAAAGAAAATGCACCTTCTAACAATATCAAAAGTGAATACATTTTGTAATAGTAGTGTTGTTTTGTGAGTTGTTTTATTAATCTTGCAGCATCAAGTTTAATTTAGTTCCATTGGTTCATCAAATGAGGTGTGTAGTTCATTTTTGTTTGTTTTAAGTTAATCATTATGCATTTAATATTAAATTCATAAGTTAAATGACATTAAGGGGGGTGGTCAACTACTAGATGTGTGAATGTTGAAAGCATTCAGTAATTGACCAAAGTGGTCAACTACTGACTTTTTGCTTGTTTGCATCCATTCCTTTTGATACTTAAAAAAATACATAGATTTCTATTATGAAAGCAATATTCATCAATTTTTTATTTAAAAAATGAGTTCTTTCAGTAGTTGACCAGGGTGGTTAATAACTAAATATGCTTGGTCAATTACTGATCAAGCAAACACACATTTGTTATGTCAAAAGGGTCATAACACATTTATATAATAATAATGCAAGAAAAGTGTAAGTATAGTGAGGCTCTAAATATCATTAGGGTTTGTCACACAAATCTTATAAAAAAATGTTTTACCACCATCAGCTCCAAACATAGTTCGTGGTAGATTTCTATTACAATTGTTGTGGGAGTATGCTGTTAAAATTGCTAGTATATAAAATGTTTTTTATGCTGATTTTATCCATGACAAAGTTCAACCCTAATTAATTGCAGTTGTATAATAATAAAACATAATAACAGTGTGATGTTAATGTAAATTTTGTATTAAGTTTTGACGGACAAAAATAAAAATATTACTTTTAATAATCAATGATTTGTTCAATATATTTTTTTAAACTGTAGAAATATATATAGTTTAAATTTAATTTTGAATAATAATTAGTGTTAACTATTTTGCACAATAAGCATCCCATTTACATAAAGCATAAAGTGCTCAGAATAAATTATTCCTAACAGTAATTTTTTTATTGTACAGTTTGTTTTATTTAATGAATGCACTTCTGGCATTAAATAAATTAGACAAGTTTATATTATAATTAAAAAATCTGGTGACAAAAGATTAAAAATTATGTAGAATGTTGATTGCCAAGTGCTTCAGAAATGTATGCATAACTATAGCACAAACAGGACTACAACTAAAAAAAAAACTTTTCACTAAACGAAAATGGCATTTAGAATATTTAAACATAATTTAAAATTAATTATAAATAACATGACAGATTTTGTCACCTCACAAAAATATAAAGCAATAGGGAAAATCTTAAATGTATTTTATGCAATATCAATTTTATAAATAGAGATTAATGATTATGTATCTCGGGCCATAGGTAAAAGATTACTGGGCCATATGTGGCCTGCAGGTTGAGCATGGCTGCTTTTTTAAAGCATATTTTGCTACTACTGCAATTTAAAAATCCTTGGCTTTATGATTTAAATTCTTTTTCTAAAAAATTTCTCAGAAATTTCAAATTCGTCAGACTTTTTTTTTTTTTTTCAGAAATTTGAAATTTTCCTGATTTTTTTCTGGCTGTCCAGGAGGCTAGACATCCATTTTCTGTAGAAAAAAACTTGGCAAACTTCCCCATTTTTTCATACAATTAATTTTAAGAAGGTTTATCAGTTCAACTTCAGAGTGGTCAATTACTGACACGGTGATGGTTATTTTCTAACATTAAGTGGTCAATTACTGGCAAAATCTCCCTTGACAACTATTATATTAAATAAAATAAAATTGCAAAAAAGTAGGCAAAAAATGTTTATTTATTATTGATCCTTATAAGTGATTGTTGCTTTAAAAAAAAAGTTTCAAGAAATATCTCCTTAAATTTAGCACAGAAAAAAAAAAATGCGAAGAAACTTTCACTAAATGGTCAATTACTGGGTAGTTCACCCTATGATACTACCTAATTAAACTACTAATTTGCAGTTTTTATAATTTCTGTAATTACTAACTAATAATTATAATTTTATTAATTAAAGTGTAAAAACATAGATTATGTTAGCAATTAGTGGTTTCATTGTTTTGGAAACCTAAAACTCTTGGTAGCTATTCCATATTTGAACGCTGGGAAAAAAATCATAAAAATCCGATTTAAATAAAAAAAAATCTGATTTAAATAAAAAAAATCATCATTTTTTTACACCCTAGTCTAAACTGTACTACAGGTTTGGGAATAAACAATAAAACAAGCTTACATTTATGTTAAAATCCTTCAAAAAAAAAAAAAAAAAAAAACTATTTTGTATTTAAAATTTTATTTTATAAAATATAAAACTTTCCCGATACTTGATAGAAATCCTGTAATTTATATACATATGCAAAATGTATGCAAATTGTATCTGTTTTCAGTTATCATCAATTATTATTAGTTATCATTAATTTAGAACATCTTCATTTTTGTTTTGAGTAAAAAAAAAAAAGAGAAATGCATTTTAGAATACTGTTGTTTAAGTTTTTATGTTAATAACAAAATGTTTTAGTTTCTAATTTATATTATGCTTGAAAATATTCCTTATCCACAGTATGTTAACTATTTTGAAAATATCGGATATTTTTTAATATTTTCGAACCCTGCAAACAGCACGCAAATAGTTATGGTTAATATTATAGGTATACTTTTTAATCTGAAAAAATATACTGAACTGACTTTTTCAAAATTGGGTTTAACCCAAATCCAACTTGTACTATGTTAAAATTTAAAAATGAAGGCATGTCAGATATTGCAAAATTTTCTGAAATTTTTTTAAGAGAGCATAATCATATGTTTCCAATAATTTCCAAAGTTATAAATGCTGTAGTACTTGTGCTGTCTGTCACAAGTTTACCTTGTGAAAGAGGATCCAGGGCCCAAAATTGAATAAAATCTAAATTCAGAATTTCATTTAACAACCCTGTTGTTAAGACCTCATGACATTTAGTTGAAAGTTAAAAAATAGACTGTACAAAATCTTGACTTTCTTCCCTTTTTTAAATAAAAAACGTTTTACACAATTATTCTGAGTTGTTGATTTAAATTGCTTCAATGGTACTTTGTCATGTCTGTATTAATAAAATTCTTTAAATAGCACATAAAATAACAGTGGGTTTTAAATATTTTTTTCTCCCTCCCAAATAGCTCAATTCTCCTCCATTTATAAATGTTGGTAGGGAGACTCCCCTCCTAGGAAAAATTGAATTTCAAGCCTTGTGTTTGGTTAACTGTAATTGTATTACTGCTTGTTGGAGTTGATGGTTGATATGTGACGAAAGATGATAAAAAGTCAGCTTCAGAAAAAATATTCCTGTTTAAGGGATATATGCCAGTGATTTTAAATCCATTTATTATGTTAGTTGGCACCACGGCTTTAGGATAGGCAATTCTAATCAATTCAGCAATTTGATAAACTGTTATTCTTTGAGCAGATTGGTTAGTCATCCAGTCTTGAGTAGCTACATTAAAATATCTTTTAAGTGGTCCATATACAGAACAATCCAGAGGCTGTATTTGTGAGAAATGTGCGGAAATATTGTTAATAAAATTATCCCATTTTCTTTGGCATAATTCAAACTGTCAAGGCTTATATGGATATCATGATTATGCATTAAGGATTAACACTTAACTGCTTTGATTATATATTTCGTTCTTTATGAAGTTCTGTACAAATTTTACAAAGTTAGGTACATTCATCTACCATGTGCTTGCTAACCTTCATATGCTGCTACATATTAACTTTCTATCTTTGTCAACTATCTATAATCAAGGTAACCGTATTCTAATAGTCCAAGAGCCGACAGCACAAAAACCTATGTTATCAAGCACAAGAAAAAACTTTTATTTTATGAAGTGTAAAAGTAGGATAGTATCTAATGATCCATGTCTGCCGGAAGTAAAGTGGTGCATAAGCCAGAAATTAATACCACCAGTGGTTGACTCATAGGTTTATCATTGTGTTTTCCTGCTTCCAGTCCATGTTTTCATACCTTTGTTTGTAGGACAAACACAATGATAAACCTACGAGTCACCCACTGGTGGTATTAATGTTTGGCATATGCATCACTTCACTTCTGGCAGACATGGATCATTAGATTCCCCTACTTCTACTCTTTCATAAAATAAAGTTTTTTTTCTTGTACTTGATTAGGGTTTGACCGAAGCAGCAATTTTGCCGAATACCGAAGCTTCGGTTGAAGTGTATACCGAAGCTTCAGTATTCGGCAACCGAATACTTGAAACTTTTTAATGTGCATTTTTGCATATATTAGCTTTTTTAATAAGCTTTAATTGAAATTAAATTCTCAATAATTTAATTTCAGTTACATTTTTATTCTAAAATCTAATTACACAAAAAAAATTAATGACTTCTTTCCACTCACAAATTCATTAACCCATCACTTATTTTTTATTATTTTATCACTATTCAATACTCAAAAATAACCTATGAAAATATTAAACTATACAAGGTATTATTAAGGATAAGGATTGTCAGAAAAACAAAAGTTCATTCAAATAATAAGAAACAGTGTTGTCATTAAGCTGGTTTACTGATTGTTTAAGTCTAATTATAAGCATATTGAATAGGAATGTTCTCAAAATACAAAAGGTATTATTTCAATTTGTACATTTAACTATTTTCTGTCAAATTATTGATAGAATCAGGGCTTAATTTGCACCGGAGCTCGGCTCCGGTACTTCTCTGTTTTAAGTAAATATTTAAATATTGGTCGGAATTCACCGGAGCTCATACAAACAGGGCTCCGGAGCCCAGTGCAATAGTGATTTCGAAAAACTGAGGCCTAAATTACTCTTTCCTTTCCTTCCGATCTCCAAGTTTCTGCATTCTTTTCTATCAAAACGCTTACGTAGTGTATCGCCCACGTAGGGGATGGAGAGGAAACGGCGCGTAAGATTTTCTGAACATATTTCTTATGTTTTTATCTGCTGTTCATTCATTAGCTACATATATGCATAGCTGCAAACATTTTTTTTTTTTGGTGTGTGTGTTAACACTATTTCCGAATCATAATCCTTACCTTATTAAATTGCAGGATTCTGCGATTAATTAACATTAAAATTAGGCAAAGGTTTCTATTCGAAGGAGTGATGAGCTAAAAAGCGGAATAGTTGACAGTTAAGTATATTCAGGTAGATATATTTAAAATTCTTATTTTGCTAAAGAAAAAAAAGATGCTTTAAATTTTGCAAATAAGGCATGAAATATAAATATGCAGATCAGAATGATGGCGGGGGGGGGGGGGGGGGGGGGACGCTATAGTTTTAGTACTGCAGAATATTAGGGCCCCGGTACTTCTTTTCATAGAAATTAAGCCCTGGATAGAATATTTATATTTTGATTAATATTTTTACATTGCGGTGGTGAAGATAAGAAATTTGAGCAATTTTGATATAATGGTTATAAAAGCTATAAGATAGACATAGGGGTATACTTATTGGATGCGTTTATTTTTTTTAATATACACCTTAGATATTATAAAATATAGTTCAAACTATAATTGTTGAACGTCACATTCACCTTGAAAAACATATAAAAAATACGATGTTACAATTCTGATAAAATTTTACTTAAAAAGGTGCTAAAAAATACATAAAAGGTTTCTACAACATGAAAACCGTCAAAGATGTTAAAATCCCAAGCGCTTTCAACTGCATTATAACAGTCGTCTTCAGGGGGAAATCAGAGGAGTGAAAGTTCATGGAAAATTCTTTGCTTAAGTATCAGTGGACGAGTCTATTTCAAAGGAAGGGGGGAGGTGGTAAAATCAGGGCCTGACTTATGCAGGGCAGCTGCCCCTGCTGCCTCCCCCTCCCCTTAGGGGGCCCCCCATAAGAATAATCAGGATTTTCATTAAAAGATGCCAAATGATTAAAATTATCCAAAAGTGACAAAAATTCCTATATTTTCAAACATTTAGGAAAAAGTGCGGTCCCCATTCCCCTGTCTATTTCCAGTACCCCCTGCACCCACGCAAAAAACAAACTATATGATTAAAAAAACTAATGATTAAAATTTTATTATGATAACTTAGTATTCTATTGTTTTCAAAAGAAATTCTTTATTAACGTTTTCTTCGCAATGTGGCAAGTTAAAATCATTCATTATGATCAATTTGGGTCATTTTCTTTTAGACATCTTATAATGTACGTAGATAAGCAAAGCAAAGCAAAAAAAAAAAAAAAAAATTCGTGTCAACCAGTCTATCATTTTTTCTGCTATTATCCTACTAGTATTTTTTCTTAAAGTTGTGACCATCATTTTGTGATACCCTGTTTACAGATGGAAGCAGTACTGGGTACAAAATTTATGCATACATACACAATACGTATGAAGTTTAGTACTAGCCACTTCCACATTATTCCAAAAGAATTCTAAAGATATATAGAAGGGAGGCCTCCCGGAATGATGCTTGTCCCGGGGCCCCCCATAGCCTTAGTCGGGCCCAGGGTAAAATGAAAATGATTATGTTTCAAAATCGCTAGAAATATCTAGTATACTATACCAGATCTTAGATATGTTGTAGGATAAAGTATCGTTGCAAGCATTCTTTCTTTGAGTTAAAATTTCCAATGATTCTCTGATTATTGACGTGTAGTAATTTGAAGTACAGGCTATGACTCTTGCTTTACTGAAATCAATGTGAATATCTTGTTTTTGGTTTAATCTGGATAGAGCAGTAGAGGGTTTGTTATACTTTATGCCTGTAATATGTTCTTTTCGTCTGTCTTTAAATTTTCTAGTGGTCATTCCTATGTATTTGAGTTCTGATTTACTTTGTCTATGAAAGGTATTACATATATGCCAGAAGTTTCATCGTTAGGGATTGGTTCTATTTTCCGGTGTACAAGATCTTTTAACTTGGCAGATGGTTTTGCGATTACGTATATATTATACAGTGGAACCCGGTTAAGACGCTCACGGTTAATACGCGATCCGCGTAATACGCAGATGTTTTCCGCTCCCTTGAACATCGCTCGTAAGACTAATGCAAAAATATCACGTTTAAGACGCGAACGGTTATTACGTGATCCCGCTTAATACGCGAAAACCTTTCGGTCCTTTGTGGTAAAAAATCACGTTTAAGACGCAAATTCTTTGGTGAAGATGCGAATTCCTTCTTTCTTCTCCAGTGTTTCCATTTTAGCGGATTTTTTTATTAAGATTAAAAAAAAAACACTGTTTCTGTATACTAATATTTACTTTATTTAATAACAGATCAATTAAAGGAACATTTCGAAAATAGTGATAGATATTTGAATAAAAAACCCTCTAAATTAGCAAGACTGCAATTCTTCTTTGATCCCGTGTTCTAACATTCTTCGTATCTCGTTTCGTGTATTTTTTATTGTAGTAGAGAGAGATACAGAGAGGAATTCAGGATGCTCAGATACGTCATAAAATTATGATTAAAGATGATTATACCTGTTGTTTGTGAGTTTTTAAATGTATGTTATATCACTACTATGTTCTATAATGCATGTTATATACAAAAAAAAAAAAAAAAAAAAAAAAAAAAAGAAAGAAAGAAAGAAAGAGAAACTCGCATAGATTAAATAAATACGACTGCTGTTGTAGAATTCTTTTATGTTTCCTATGTTTTCGTTACTTTTTGCTATGCTAACAATACTTTACACAAAGATTTTTTTTTTTACATTAAAAAGAACAGATTATAGGTACTCATTATCACAAAGTACTAAATATGATTTTAACAACTGGATTATGTTTCAAAAATTTAATATTTTTATTCTGTCTGTTAAAAAAAAAAATTAGTCTAGCAGAAAAATTATTGCTGTTATTTTATCTTTGGTTGTAACGTATTATCGACAATAAAGCCGCATGTTTGAATCCATTTTTATTTTCAGTTATTATTCCAGTCTGTCCTGTAAAAAGATAGACTGAGTAAAGTTGAATACAATTAAATTTAAATCTAAATATACGTATAAGACACAGTTTTCGACCATAAACATATCAATGAAAGCTCTAAAGTTCATTTAGACGATTAGATGTGTAAATAAGCCCAGTTCCTCCAACATTAAACAAATCACGTTTAATACGCGATTTAGGTCCACTCCCTTGAAACGCGTCATAACCGGGTTCGACTGTATTTCTTTAATGCATAACTAATCCTTTCAAATAACTGAGGTATATAATTAAAACTATAAAACTTGAGATTATTTTTAATGCTATTTCTGGTTAACTCTCTATGCTCAATATCAAAGATTAATTTATTGATACATTGGGGGGGGGGGGGACCATTTCTATTGCAATCTTCTTAATGGTGAGTAACTCTGCTTGTAGGTATTCTCTTGTACAAAATTCAATGGCTCTATTTATATAAAATTTATAAGCTGCAGTTTTGTATTTAAATGGGACATTACTATAGTAGGATATTGTATTATTTGAATTGCATGGTTTTCTGTAAATTTTCCTATCAATTTTGTATGTTGTATTATTTCTTATTAATTCAACGTCTAAAAATGGTAAGAATCCCTTTTTCTTCAACTTCCAGTGTGAACTGTATATTTGAATCTAGGTTATTAACTGTATTTAAAGTCATTCAAAGCGGGGATACCATGGTTCCAAATTAAAAATATGTCATTGACGTAACGCAGCCATAGTTGAGGTTTCAGATCTGATTTAAATATAATATCTTTCTCAAGTGGTCTAAGTTTCAGTTCCGCTAATAATCCTGAAATGGGTGAGCCCATTGGGGCACCCTCAGTTTGTTTATAAAATTTTCTATTAAATTGAAAGACATTGTTATTTGTAATCGAGCTAATGCTTGAATTTAAAGTTGTTCTTATTTCATCGTTATATTCCGGGTTATTATCTATGAATTGCTTTATGAGGATTTCTATTTCTTTTACATTTATTGAAGGATACAGGGATTTGATGTCCATACTTGCAAGTATACTGCTATCACATTTTTTTTCGTCTTTTATTGTCTCAAAAAACTGTCTACTTGAGTTGATTACAAGATTTGTTGGAGGTAACATTTCTTTAAGTAGCGGTACGAAAACTTTTTCTATAGTATATGTTGGAGCTAAACACTTGGAAACTATAGGTCTAAGAGGGTAGTTGTCCTTATGATCTTTTAAACGTCCAATTAACCTGGGAGTGACTGCAGTTTTGTTGATTTTGAGTTTAACTTTCATTTGAGTAGGCCATGTGCCATGTTTAATTAAATCTTGTGCTTTACGGTCGATTGCAGGGTTAGGGTCCTTGTTCAATTCTTTGCAGTTCATTTCTTCATTCCTCCATTTTTGAGATATAATCTTGAATATTCATTATTGCTAATTTGTTCGACTTGTCAGTTTGGATCACTATAACTTCAGAGTTACTTTTAAGCTGCTTAATAACATTTAACTCTTTACTGTTATTTTGGGTTTGTTTCTTTAAGTATGAATTTACATTGTTATGTAGAATACTTCTTATTTCCTCCCTCTTTTCACTAGGTGCTGACATGTACAATAACCTCGCAATTAGTAATGACTGATTTTAAATTTGTTGAATGTTTAAATATGTGTTTTGGCCCAAGTTCCAAGACTTTATGAAGTTTGTGGTCAATAACTTTACCCATGAGGTTTACGTAAGGGACTGGAGCTTTGAGTGGCAAATTATCCTTTAATTTGGTATCACGTAGTTTGTTTATCTTAGAGTAAATGGTCCTTTCCTTTGATATCCTCTGTCTAGTTCTATAAAAGTCAATTATTCTCTGGAAATCGTCAAATTCACTGTCATTCATGATTCTTGTTAATTCGCAATATAAATGATACACTTTAAGAGATAAAAAGTCCAAATTTTTAAATTTTATCCTGATGTAAGTTCTAAGGCTGTCAAATTCAAATTTACGCTTGATTGTTGGCAATTCTTCCTCAATAAACCGATTATTGCATTTAAGAAAGTTTGGTATAAAACCATGATGTTTACACAACTGTAAGAATCTAACATTAATAATTTCTCTGTCTAACTTCATTCTTTCACATCTATACTTCCTCTTTAAAATATTGCGTTCCATTTTCATCCAGTATCGATAATAAATAATATAAACTATAGTTCAAACTATAATTGTTGAACGTCACATTCACCTTCAGGGCTTGAATTTCAGGGCGAGATGGCGGGATTCGCGCCCAAAATTTTGAAATCCCGCCCAAAATAATATCGTGGGCGGGGAGACTCCCGTCCAAAAAATTTCATCATTTTCCTGAAAATTTTGCATTTTGAAATTACGATTAACTCCCGTGAATGCCTTGCAAATTTCCCGATATTTTCGCGTGATTGACACATTTTGCTTTTTTTTACCGCGAAAGATCGTTGAAACTAACGAATTTTCAATGCGACCGATAGACAAATTTCATTATTTTTTCTCGAGATCAGTTGATAAGTGTCCGCGACTGATTGGCGAATTCAGGGGTTACAAATTTTCCGAAAATTTAAGGCATTAAGTTCCAAAAATTGTGAAAAATCGGTCATCAGTTCAACAGAAAAATATCGTGAATTTCGACAAATGATCACCGAAAAAATCAATTTTGTCAATCGTTCGAGGAAAAAATCACCAATTTCGTCACCAAGATTGCGAATAAAACAAATTTTGTCAAAGGATCGCGGAAAAACGTGAATTTTGTCAGATTGCGGGAAAAAAACTTGAAATTCATCAAAGGATTGCAAAAAAACGCAAATTACATCAAAGGATTGCAAAAAAACGCAAATTACATCAAAGGATTGCAAAAAAACGCAAATTACATCAAAGGATTGCAAAAAACGCAAATTACATCAAAGGATTGCAAAAAAACGCAAATTACATCAAAGGATTGCAAAAAAACGCAAATTACATCAAAGGATTGCAAAAAAACGCAAATTACATCAAAGGATTGCAAAAAAACGCAAATTGCATCAAAGGATTGCAAAAAAACGCAAATTGCATCAAAGGATTGCAAAAAAACGCAAATTGCATCAAAGGATTGCAAAAAAACGCAAATTGCATCAAAGGATAACAAAAAAAATCATAAATTTCGGCAAAGGAACACGGAAAAATGAGAGATTCGGCAAAGGATCGTGAAAAAAGAGAATTTCATCAAAGGATTGCGGGAAAAAAGCTAATTTCGTCAAAGGATCACGGAATCTATATATATATTACGCTATCGTGCGTGGCACAGAAATCGCGATTATTTGTTAATTGTTGAACGGCAACGCCGAATAAAATGCTTCTCTTTGGTTATTGTATGAAAGTCCTTTGGCAAGATTTAGGCGGAAGTAAATCCTGTTTGTTTACGTTTCCCTTCCCTCTTTCGCTGGAACTTCACAATATCGTTAGAAATGCCTGTAAAAGATCTCGACGAATGCTTGAAAGTGAGGAAGAGGAAATCGAAATATGATCGAAAGCGCAGTCAATCACAAAGCATAAGCGATTGCCAAATTAGGCTTAATAACTGTTGCATGGGCGAACGCGTTGTTTCTGAAATCCAAATTACTGATTTAAAAGTTCAGGAGCATAACTGTGGGTGGGGAGCATAAACAACAACGCGGAAAAAAAAAGAAAAGAAAAGATTTACGCTCCGATCAGGAACCTTCATTTACTAAGTTGTTCATAGCATTTGTGGCGTAGAGGTTTAATGCCTTAGTTTTCTGTACAAACATACTCTGGTTCGAAACTCTACAGGGCTAAGTTGAAATTTAAGTTAGTATATATTTGCTATTTTAAGGATTGCATTCCTCTTTTAAGGATATCTAAAGTGAAAAAAGTGGAAATAAGTAAATAAATACATACAGTAAATATTGTTACTTTTAAAACAATTGAATTATTAAAAGAAAAAAAAAACTACAAATAAATGAATCTAATTATAAAAAAAATTACTACATTCTATAAATATCATTGTTCAACGTATCTAATTAAAAAAATTTTTTTTTTTTTAATTTTAAGAGTTTTTAATTATTTTTAATTGCGATTCAGTTGAATTATTTGAGAAAAAAACTGCACATAAATTAATCGAATAATAAAAAAAACTACATTTGACATTGTTCAATCGATTTAATTAAAAGTAGATAGTACCCGTCAAGATTTGACGGTAAAAAACTTGGATGTTCCATTAGAAAAATTCTTGAATTTTGAATTAGTTGCTTTTAAATTAATTATTGAAATCGTGACAAATTTTTATATTGCATAAGTGATTCCTATTTCTTGAAAGCGCGCTAGAGGGTGCTGTCAGTCTAACCTATTGAATGAAGTGAAAGAACTTTAAGTTTATAATTTACAACCTTTCCTTTTATCAGAAATTTACCGAAAAATACTGGGCAGAGCATTTATTTTTACTTACTACAGTCTCATTTTTCTTGTTGAAAAAATAACAAAATAACAATATCTATTTTTATTTTTATTTTTTTAACTACACGACCTTTAAAAGCTGCCATGCATTTTACTTATATCAGTCTCTAAAAGCCTAAATTTTAAACTTGATGCAATTAACGATTTATAATATATATTTTTTATTACTTGAATTTTATTTTACTTTTTTCTTCATTTTTTAAATATTAAACCATGGATATCAATATAATTTATTTTATAGTTCTTATATGAATATTTTTCTTTCTTTCCGTTTTATTTATTTTTTTACGGAAAAGAATAGCAAACTTTTCCTTCTGACTCACACACTTATATATTCTTGATAATGGTAAAAAAATATAAACAAAAGTTGTAGATCAGCTTAATTTATTTAATTGATAATTACATGCAAAATATTTTAGGTTAAATATTTTAAATATAAAATTATTTTTTCAAAATATTTTTGAGTGTCAAATTTTATTTAATGATAAACCATTCAAATAATAATAAAATCAAAATCATATAACTTCTCCTCTTAATAAAATATGTCATTAACGAAATGAATTATCGCCAAAAATCATTTTGCCGGGCGTTGGGCTCGAACCTACATTGTCTACGAAAGTTCGGAGCTTTAAACTGGGGCTCTAGACCACTCGGCTAACCAGATCTGCTCAACCTTTCCTCTAAATGGAAAATCTAGGAAATTTAACTTCACGCATGCGCAATTGCGTGAATATTTTAGTCTTATCTTACAGAATCAGGTTTACGCTTTAATATATATGATAATTTTGTTATATATATTGCAATTTTGAGGTTTTTTTTTAATCTATACCAATAAAAACATTTCTTTCACTTATAAAAACCCTCGCTAATGGCACCAAAAAAAAAAAACTGTCTAAAGATATAAAATGATGCAAGCTTTACCGTACAAAGGGTCTGTCCGTTCCGGTAATAATTCCAATACAGGGCCCCTACTAGAAGTAAGATACAATAAAACCTTCTTAGACGGAATCACAACGACCAGTGATAAAGTCCGTTTTATGCAGGCTCTTTAAATTGAACAAAACATCGTTGCATTTTTTTTTTTTTTTTTTTTTTTGGTGGGAGGGAATAGAGCTGAAACCTGTTTTTTTTTTCAGTGTATTGCACGACTCTGTTATAAACAGGATTTACTCTATAAGAAAATAAATTTGCTGGATAGTATCTTTTTTAAAAATCTATATAGTAGTATTTGCTTGCAATTTTATAATTTCTTTTTCAGTGTTACAGTTTATGATGCATTTGTAATTACTTTTTCTTCCACAGATTTTAAATAAAAATTTTAAATATTGAAATCATAATTAAATTTTAATTGAATTCACCAATTAATTTTGAATAAAAGAGTTTAAAGTGTGAGACAAATAAAAATTTAAAACCTTAGCCACTAACTTTACACAACTTTCCAACTGAACAAGAGCCGGGCCGTGATAATTTGCACCCTCTCTACCCCCCGCACCCCTCTGTACTGACCTGCGATACAAATTTCAGGCTTATTTAAGAATACTATTGAAGGCCCGGGCAACGCTAGGCGGGGCAGCTAGTAAACATGAATTTAGTGTTTAGTCAAACAGCCGCTGAGAAAAAAACGCGAATCTCATCAAAGAATCGCGAAAAAATACGAATTTTGTCAAAGGATCGCGAAAAAACGGGCAATTCGTCAAAAGATTGCCGGAAATGCGAATTTCGACAAAGTATCGCGAAAAAAATGTGCATTTCATCAATTGATCGTGAAAAAAACACTCATTTCATCAAAGAATCGCGGAAAAACGGCAAATTTCGTCAAAGAACCGCGGAAAACGGCAAATTTCGTCAAAGAATCGCGGAAAACGGCAAATTTCGTCAAAGAATCGCGGAAAACGGCAAATTTCGTCAAAGAATCGCGGAAAACGGCAAATTTCGTCAAAGAATCGCGGAAAACGGCAAATTTCGTCAAAGAATCGCGGGAAAACGGCAAATTTCGTCAAAGGATCGCGGGAAAACGGCAAATTTCGTCAAAGGATCGCGGGAAAACGGCAAATTTCGTCAAAGGATCGCGGGAAAACGGCAAATTTCGTCAAAGGATCGCGGAAAAACGGCAAATTTCGTCAAAGGATCGCGGGAAAACGGCAAATTTCGTCAAAGGATCGCGGAAAAACGGCAAATTTCGTCAAAGGATCGCGGAAAAATGGCAAATTTCAAGATATTGCTGATATCTTTGGTAAAATCAGTCTTTTTACCCGACTGAAAAGAAGGGTTATGTGTTTCACGCGTATCTGTGTATGTGGATTTCTTTATACACTTGAAACATCCCAACGGCTGGATGGATTTTAATGAATGAGGTCTCTATCAATTCGTCTTAACGACCTGATGGTTATAGGCTAGGTTTTGTTTTTATAAATTCAAAATGGTGGCCGTAAAATACAAAATGGCAGTTGAGATGAAAAAAAAAATTTACGCACCCTATTGAGTGACATATCATTGGATAGGTCTTTCAAAATGAAGACGATGTTTCATTAGCTATTTTACAGCCAGAAGCTCCGTTAAAATATTATACAACCTGGAAGTTGTGCATGTAGGATCTCTATCTTTACTGCAACTCTAACCATCATAGACATCTATAGACCTCATCAAAACAGTGTTTATAGATAGGAACTAACAAATACAGTGGAACCCGGTTAAGACGCTCACGGTTAATATGCGATCCCGCTTAATAAGCGGATTTTTTCCAGTCCCTTGAATATTGCCCATAAGGCTAATGCAAAAATATCACGTTTAATACGCGATCCCGCTTAATACGCGAGAGATTTTCAGTCCTTTGAAGCAAAAAAATCACGCTTAAGACGCGAATTCATTGATCAAGATGCGAATTCCTTGTCTCTTCTTCAGTGTTGCCAATTTACCAGATTTTTTTATATTCAAATAAAAAACACTGCTTACGAATAGTAATATTTACTTTATTTAATAACAGATTGATTAAGGCGAACATTACTAATTGAAAATAGTGACAGATATTTGAATTTTAAAAACCCGCTAAATTAGCAACACTACAATTCTTGCTTGATCCCGCGTTCTAACATTCTGTTGTCTCTCGCTTCATGTGTGTTTTTACTGTAGTAGAGAGAGGTAGACGAATTCAGAATACTCAGATATGTCATGAAATTATTATGATTAAAGATTAGTTGTTTGTGAGGTTTTAAATGTAGGTTATATCCCTGCTATGTTTCATAATACACATTATTGGCAAAAAAATGGAACTCATAAAGATTAAATAAATACGACTGCGGTTGTTTAATTCTTTTATGTTTTCTTTACTCCTTGCTGTACTAACGATGTTTTTCTACACAAATACTATTAACAAGTTTTTTTAATGAAAAGAAGGACAGATTATAATTTAACTCATTATCACAAATACTAAATACGATTTTAACAAGTGCTTCAACGGTTTAATTTTTTTTTAGCTCTGTTAAAAAAATTAGTCTAACAGGAAATTATTTCTTTTTATTTTTGGTTGCAGCATATTAATCCATAATAAAGCCGTTTGATTCACTCTTTATTTTCAGTTATTATTCCATTTGGTTCTATACAAAGAAACAATGAGTTAAATTTGAATTCAATTAAATTTTAATCAAAATATACCTAAAAGATACAATTTTCGACCGTAAACATATAAATGAAAGTTCTAAAGTTCATTTAGAACGATTAGATGTTGTAAATAAGCACAGCTCCTGCAACATTATACAAATCACGTTTAATACACGATCCCGCTTAATACGTGACTTTTGCCCACTCCCTTGAAACGCGTCTTAACCGGGTTCGACTGTAAACACAACTTAAAAGTCATCAGTACAAGTAAATAAATAAAAAATGGGTAAGTAATATAAACAAGTAATATAAAAAAAAAATTAAGTCAATTCCTACTTAGGTCAACAAGAGAATTTTTTTTCCTCCCATTCTTTCCTATTTAGTGGCACTTAAAATGCCTTGATCAAGAAGAAGGCTCTCTCGGCCTTAAAATACCTTGATCAAGAAGAAGGCTCTCTCGATTATTGAAAATTTAATTTAATTAAATTAATGAATTAATGTTTGAAAAAAAAACTGGATTAACATAAAGTGTCATCCACTACAAGTTTAAAAAAATCTATTGGAGCTTGATTGGATGAATAATAAGTATTTTATTAATGATTGAAAATTTGAACAAGATATATATAGCGAGAGTGTAAACTAATAGTAGGAATTGAAAAAAATGATAGTTTCACATTGATGAGAAATAATTAATTAGTTCACTTTTTACGCAGTTAGGTTTTTTGATTCTTTAAATTTAATTGTTTATTATTACCAACTATATTTATGTATTAATAAAGCTTCCTTACTTTGACTTTGATGTATATTAATGTGAATAATTCAAGGAAAATGTATCTAATCTTTTTTATGCATATTTAATTATACATTATTAATTATTTGACTTTTATTTAAATAATTTAATCATTTCTTAAATTATCTTGCATTTTATCATTCTGATTTATTACTTTACTTAATTATTTTGATATTTTACTATATTACATACAAGCATTCATTAAAATTTTGATTGCATTATTACATTCAAATTACTGTTTAAAAGTTGTAAACAAAGCAATGACCAGAAATCCGTAAAATTCTAAAATCTGCACAACCCCTGGTCCCTTGCTGTGTGAATCTGAGGGAGTCTACTGTATTTACTATTAGGGATTGACCGAAGCAGCAATTTTGCTGAACACCGAAGCTTCGGTCAAAGTGTACACCGAATATTCGGTATTCGGCAACCGAATACTTAAAAATTTTTAATACACATTTTTGCATATATTAGCTTTTTTAATAAAGTTTAATTAACATTAAATTCTTAATAATTTAATTCAGTTACTTTTGTATTCTTAAATCTAACTACACAAAAAAATTTAATGACTTCTTTTCACACACAAATTCATTAACCCATCACTTATTTTTTATTATTTTATATCTAGTCAATACCCAAAATAACCTATGAAAATATTAAACTATACAGGCTATTATTAAGGATAAGAATTGTCAGAAAAACAAAAGTTCATTCAAATAAAAAGAAACAATGTTGTCAAAGCTGATTTACTGATTGTCTAATTACAGTAGAACCTCGATTATCCGGGACCAACGATCTTTCGGAAAATTAAAATTTTCGGATAATCGAGAATGCTTCAATTTTAAGATCAAGAACAAATATATGCGGTCTTTCTTATTATGATAACAAGAGCTTAATACAAGAATAAATTTCCTGAATTTTAAATTTTAAATTAAGTACCTTTTGCATATTTCACAAAGTTTTGTTTGTCGATTTTCAGCTCTATCACAATTTTTTTTTTTAATACTATTACTTCAACAGTATCACAGTCTTTCTGCTACTCCAGCTATGCTAAACCTATTGTGAAACATTCAAAAGCTTCAGAATTGCTAATTTGTTCATTTTCTTCACTTGCTAGACTACAGTCACACATTCCGGTTTACGGGTCACTCATACACTCTGCAGTTTACGGATGCTCAAGTTAAATTCAAAGAAATTCTAAGAAACGGGATCCGAAATATTTATCTGTACTCGTGGTTCGGGAAGGACCGCTTCCACACAAGGAATGTGATAGTGAAAAAAAAAAAGTTTTAGAAATGGATTTCGGTTAACCGAGAACTTCAGTTAAAAGAGTTTCGGATAAAAGAGGTTCTACTGTATAAACATACTGAATAGGAATGTTTTCAAATACAAAAGGTATCGTATGAATATGTACATTTAACTATATTTTCTGTCAGATTACGGATATACATATTTATATTTTCATTGATATTTTAACATTGTGGTGATGAAGATAACAAATTTGAGCGATTTTAATTTAATTATTATAAAAGCTATAGGATAGGCATAGCGGTATACTTATTTCATGTGTGTATTTTCTTTAATATACACCTTAGATATACAAAGATGATTTCTGATATACTTATTTGATGTGTATATTAAAGAAAATACTCATTACATAAATTTAAATTAAGGAAACTAATGTAGAAATAATAAATGATAAGGGAAAGATGCCCATCTTCCTTAATTTTTTTTTCTTTTTACTTTTTTTTAATTGTGCAGCTGAACTATGAATTCATGCACACAATATTAAAACTCATTATTAAGCCTATTCTACTTCTAAGTTAAAGAGAATTTTTACTTCTTAGAAAATACTTATCCACAATTATTCGGCTAAATATTCGGTTTACATGCCGAACCACCGAATACCGAATCGACTATTCGGTATTCGGTCAATCCCTATTTACTATGTGCCAATTTTATTTATTATATGCCAAATATTTTGATATTCGGCCAAACCAACTATTCAGTAGTATGGTCAAATGTACTTGAATACTTCACATCCCTAACAAATCTAAGAATCCTTTTGGTACAATATGCTTATGCTCATATCTAATAGTTTTTCTTCTTTCTTACTCAATTTAATGTTGTTTCAGTATGATGTATTAAATCTGTTTCACTTGAAGATAATGGCTACGGTAGCTGCAAGATCCAAAGTAAGTGTTTTGTTTCAGTATTAAGTTATATTAAAATTTTTCTTTGAAAATTGTATTAACATTTTCTTGACAACTGTCAAGTCGTCTAGCAAGTCATTAAGGCTGACTTCTATAGGGGAGAGGAGGGATACTTGAGCCACCCCTATTTTCTCTACAGTAGGTTCATTTTTCTTTCTAAAATTAACAACATAATATATTTATAGTTCTGCACATGTAAAATAAAAATCGCATTTCTTGGAACCATTTTGAAAGTATAGTGATTAATAGTTGCTTTTTCCCCTATCTGAAGTAAATATTTAGGTGAGTGTTTTTTATATTTTTTTGTAATCAAAGTTTTGTTTTAAGCTGCAACAATATAGATAGATTTAATAAGTATAATTTCAGTTGTATTTTGAATCTGAAATAATTCAAATAGCATAATGCATTACTTAGTAAAAATCTGATAAACAAAAATGGTAGTAGTGGGGATACTTGAGCCACTGAGATTGGGGATACATGAGCCATGCTCAACTATCCCTACTAGGAAATTAGACATATGGGTGAAACAAAAAAATAAGTCTTTCATGTTCAGATAGATTTTTATTTATTTATTTTTCTGGGTAAAATGGGAATTTTTTTTTTCCGGGTAAAATGAGGAAGAAGTTTTTTTATTTTTTTTTTCATTAAAAAATAAGGACTTAATTTGAAAACATATGTTTAAAAATGCATATTTTGTTAATGAAAATCTTTTTTTTTTTTTTTTTTTTTTTTTTTTTTTCATTTTGACTAACAAAATAGTCTGTCTAGATAAATGTAATCATAGTTTTCAATTTAACTTTGACTTAATATTAAAATCACTTTTTTAAACTGATTTTACTGGTCATAATCTCTAATATTTTAACTAGTTAGGCCCAAAATATTAAAATATTTATTTTGTTAAGGTAATATTTTAAGATTAAATATTGTATACTGAAACTGTAACCTCTGTTGCTGTAACTTTTTTTAAAACTTAACCACCAACTGAGGATGTAGCTATCATCGATGAAACCAAAGTTGAAATGATCCTTCAACCACCAATTATCCCTACAAAAAATTATCGTATTACTAGTTTTGTTTTCACAACTAGTTTCGAAGGACTTGGTGTATCTTAATCTTATCACTATGTAAAACATTTATAAAATAATAAAAAGAAAAATATTTTTGTAGGTATTTTTAGTATTGGCTCAAGTATCCCCCTCATGGGGATACTTGAGCCACAATGTAAAAGAAAAAGTAAACATTTATTAAACAAAGAAAAATAGTTCAACATTAACTGAAAATGGTTTTCAATTGAAGAAAAAATATCAAATTTTCAACTACAATATTTTATTTTGTTTTAAGAAAGTATAAAAAATTTAAAAAAATTTAAATTTAAAAAGTGGCTCAAGTATCCCTATCTTCCCCTACCAATCAAGATATTACAAAATCTTATTATTGAGTTATGTTGACAGGAGACGGTAGTCCCTTCAGTGTCATATAAACAATGCTCCACTGTATATGAATATTTTTATCAATTATTTAAAATTTTAACAGAAACCATGATTATACCCACAATCCTAGGACAGGTGTTTACAGTAGTGTGTTGTAAAATCTTAATTCCTACATATTACAAATAAGTGTTATGGCACCAAATTTTGTCATCACAATATTGTCATGAAAGTTGTCCTATATTGTCATAGATTATCATATGTAGTTCATTACAACAGTCAACCTCTGTCACAAAAATTTCCATTTTGGGCAGAAATTTATTTTTTACAGGTTCTGTTTTAACTTTATTAGCCTTTTAATTTTTATTCCTGCAGAATTAAGATTTTGAATTAAAACAGGACAGGACAGAAGTTTTTGTTTTCTATAATATTTGAAAAAATCATTGTAAACATTCTATAGTAACTTCCAGTTACACAAAATTTTAAGATTTTTTTTTTTTTTTTTTTTACATTAAAATTATCAGAATTGATTAAAATGAAAGCTGCTTGTACTTATTGAACGAGTGTATATAACAGACAAAAAATGTGTTCTTCCTTTACAAAATTTTACTTTTAAGTAATTCTTTAAACAAGTAGGGGCCTAAGGAAGAAAAGCGGCAAAGACTCCCGATTAATGTATTTTTATTTTAATATTCAAATCTTTTATTATATTCTGTACAATATTGTAAAAAAGTGATGCTAAAAGTATAAATGATTTTATTTCTGGAAGTATGGGAGGTGTGTGTGAGGGGGGGGGGGGATATCTTTTCATCAACCATATTTGGTGATCTATCTTTCTGGTACAGATATGTAAGTACCAACTTTTTTCCCAAAGTAAAGCCTTTGCAAACTTTTTTCTGCTGATGGCAGATTGTAAATTGTAAACATTTTGGAAATTTTAGAAACAAAATCTTAATTTAGAAGTCTGCAACAAATTGCAAGAGTAGTGATATTTCCCTCCCAATCGATTGACAGAAATGCGCATTTCTTTTCGAGATCTTTTTATATTATTGTGTAAGGAGATTTTGAGATTTCTTCTGCAATACTTTGCCAAATTTCACAAATTTTTCTATGAGAGATTGACAAAATATTTTTTTTTTTTTTTTTTTTATCCACCATCACTTGCCAAAATTCGGGATATTTTTCCGTGACCAATTTATGGTAGTTACTGTTTGTTTGAGATCTTATTACAAAAATTCCCGATTCTTTTCTAGATCGTTTGCCAAAATTCGGGAGTTTCTTTTCACGACCGTCTTATGAAATTCGTGATGGTTTGCATGATCATTTGGTTAAATTCTCTGTCAGCCTGTGAAAACATGGCTGAACAGAGCTATGGTGGTTAATGTGGAAGACTTCATTTAAAAACATCAGTTGCATAAAACAGCTTTTTATTAGAAGCGAGATGACATGATAATTTACATTACAGCATTACTTTGCCGTTAAATTAAAAGAAAACTAAAAATAATATTTCAATGCAGCTACATGATGACAAATGATAAACGTGCAAAAAAATTCAAGAAGATGCAGATTCGCAATCTGTCCAGACATTTATACAACAAACTAACAGTTGTTTTGCATAAACCTGTTGCCAATCCACAAATATAAACTTATGTAAACACATCCGAAATGCCATTGGCTGCAAACTATGACGTTGTAAGTCAACCACTTACGGCGAAAGACATGATCCCGAAATCACTGTTACTGGCAGTTATTCAATAACGGCACTTGCCTCAGGAGCTAATGAAACTAATGAAGTGCCAGTCGTTTCGGATATGTAAACAATTAGAGAGAGTGAAAAATAAAACGTGCATCAATATCAAAAGTAAATACAGTAGAACCTCTTTCATCCGAAACTCTCGGTTAACCGAAACTCTCGGTTAACCAAAATCCATTTTTAAAGCTTGTTTTTAGGGTTTCGTTCATCTGACGAAACCCTATTCGTCTCGCTCCTCTGTCTGTCCGTTCATCTGTCTGTCTGTCACAGAGCCCGTTCTCAAAAACTATACTTGTTGGAGACTTGAAATTTTGCATACTTATAGATGAACACCACACATCATACGACAAATCATAAAATTTTGAAAAAGTCGTACATTTAAACCTTTGGGCTCCCACATGTGTATTTTAAACAATTCTTTCTAAGTGAACCATAATTAAGTTGGAGGAGTGAAATTTTGCTACTTATAGCTGAATACCTCACTTCAAACGACAAATCATAAAATTTTGAAAAAGTCGTACATTTAACCCTTTGAGCTCCCACATGTGTATTTTAAACAATTCTTTCTATGTGAGCCCCTAATTAGGTTGGAGGCATGAAATTTTGCATACTTATAGCTGAACACCTTACATCAAATGACAAACCATCAAATTTTGAGAAAGTTGTACGTTTAACCCTTTGGGCTTCTCACATGTGTATTTTAAACAATTCTTTCTAAGTGACACTCTATTGAGGTTGGAGGTATGAAATTTTGCATACTTATAGCTAAACACTTCAGATCAAACGACAAATCATAAAATTTTGAAAAAGTCGTACATTTAACCCTTTGAGCTCCCACATGTGTGTTTTAAACAATTCTTTCTATGTGAGCCTCTAATTAGGTTGGAGGCGTGAAATTTTGCATGCTTATAGCTGAATACCTCACATCAAACGACAAATCATAAAATTTTCAAAAAGTCGTACATTTAACCCTTTGGGCTCCCACATGTGTATTTTATACAATTCTTTCTAAGTGTGTCCCTAATTAGGTTGCAGGCGTGAAATTTTGTGTACTTATAGATGGACACCTCAGATCAAACGACAAATCATAAAATTTTGATAAAGTCATACATTTAACCCTTTGAGCTCCCACATGTGTATTTTAAACAATTCTTTCTATGTGAGCCTCTAATTAGGTTGGAGGCGTGGAATTTTGCATGCTTATAGCTGAATACCTCACATCAAACGACAAACTAAATTTTTTTTAAAAAGTCGTACATTTAACTCTTTGGGCTCCCACATGTGTATTTTAAACAATTCTTTCAAAGTGAACACTAATTGGGTTGGAGGCGTGAAATTTTGCATACTTATAGCTGAACACCTCACATCAAATGACAAACCATAAAATTTTGAAAAAGTCGTACATTTAACCCTTTGGGCTCCCACATGTGTATTTTAAACAATTATTTCTAAGTGACACCCAATTTAGGTTGGAGGCGTGAAATTTTGCATACTTATAGCTGACACCATCATGCGACAAATCATAAAAATTTGAAAAAGTCATACATTTAACACTTTGGGCTCCCACATGCGTATTTTAAGCAATTCTTTCTAACTGAGCCCCTTATTAAATTGGAGATTTGAAATTTTGCATACTTATAGCAGAACACCTGAGGCCAGGCAACAAATCATAAAATCTTGAAAAAGTCTTACGTTTAACCCTTTGAGGTACCACATATGTATTTTAAGCAATTCATTCTAAGAGAGCCCCTAATTAAGTTGGAGACATGAATTTTTGCATACATAGCTGAATACCTCAGACCGCACGACAAATCGTAAAATTTTCAAAAAGTCTTATATTATTTACTTCTCTGTGCTTTAACTTGTATATTTTAAGCAATTTTTCTAACCTCCACCCTTTTCACCTAGGGAGCACTTTTCCAACTTTTGCCGACACTCCTTTGACCATTCTTTCATATTATGCACCATAGCCTTACATATTTTAGTTCCACTTTTTACTGCTAGGGGCGCCTACTTATCTTGGGTTCTATGGGTCCAATTCCCTCGACTAATATATCTATGGATAGTATGTAAAACGGAGTTTCGTTCGGATAAAGGTTTGTTTAGAATAGAGTGCGTCCCTGGTTGCGAAATGTGGAACTAACAGATTTTTCAGAAGGATAAAGTGTTTTGAAAGGAATATTAAAGAAACCCTCTGTGCGATCTGTGATCACACTTACCCACTTGTTTTACTATCACATTCCTTGTGTGCAAAATCCATTTTTTAACCCCCCCCCCTTTTTTTTTTAACCTATGGCATTTATCAAAGCAAAGAAGAGGACAACGATGTGGGCGAAGCAAACGAACAAATTAGCAATTCTTTTGAACATTCAAAATCTTTTGAATGTTTTGTAAAAGATTTGGCATGGCTGGACCAGCAGAAAGACTGTGATACTGGTAAACTAAGGGCACAAAAAAAAAAAAAAAAAAAAAAAAAAACTTTGATAGAGTTTCAAAGCAGAGGCAATCGAAACTGTGACAAACAAAACTTTTTTTCGAACCCTTGTGAAATATGTAAAGGGTGCTTAATTTCAAAATTAAAATTTAGGTAATTTATTCTTGTTTCTATTTTTCTATTGCTTTATTTTTATTAAGCACTTGTTACCATAATAAGAATCAGCGCATATATTTGTCCTTAATCTTAAAATTGAAGCATTCTCGATTATCCGAAAATTTTTATTTTCCGAAAGAGGGCCGGTCTCAATTACTTCGGATAATCGAGGTTATACTGTTACCTTCAAACTTTATAGTTTTAATCTTCTCTGTGTGCTTAATTAAGCCCTAAAAGTAATTGATGCGTAACATTCTAAATTTTTTTTGACCAAATTTGCATATTGTCCGTGACCATTTGCAAAATTAATCTTGCAAAAGAATCACGGGAACAGTGCGGATTTCTTCAAGGAAGTGTTGAAAATCCTGCAAGTTTCGCCAAGGAATTGCGATAAAGAAACGCAAATTTCGTCGATAGATCGCGGTAAAGAAACGCAAATTTCGTCGATAGATCGCGGTAAAGAAACGCAAATTTCGTCGATAGATCGCGGTAAAGAAACGCAAATTTCGTCGATAGATCGCGGTAAAGAAACGCAAATTTCGTCGATAGATCGCGGTAAAGAAACGCAAATTTCGTCGATAGATCGCGGTAAAGAAACACAAATTTCATCGATAGATCGCAGTAAAGAAACACAAATTTCATCGATAGATCGCAGTAAAGAAACACAAATTTCATCGATAGATCGCAGTAAAGAAACACAAATTTCATCGATAGATCGCAGTAAAGAAACACAAATTTCATCGATAGATCGCAGTAAAGAAACTCAAATTTCAATGATAGATCGTAGTAAAGAAATGCAAATTTCATCCATAGATTGCGATAAAGAAACACAAATTTTGTCGATAGATTTCGATAAAGAAAGCAAATTAGTACTGGGAGGAGATCCCACCCTCTTCCTCCCTCTGCTGTAACCTTTCAGAAAATTTGCTGTGGATTTCAGAAATTTTCTTTTTACTCAGAATCGCCCCCTGCCTTCTTGTCCGCGACAACTTGATGAATTTTGTAATTTTTTTCTCCTGATCATTACATGAAATTCGTAATATTTTGTGCATTCTTTAGATGACTTTTGCGATAAATTTTTCGTGACCGAATGACAAAAATCATCATTTACTTACGCAACCTTTAATAATATTCAAGATATTTTTCCATGGTCCTTTTGAAGAGAATCGCAATTTTTTCCTTGACAAATTATAACTAAAATTTGAAATTTTTCTTTTCTTGTCGATTGTTTCACGAAATTCACAATTTTCTTTGCACGATCCTTTGCCAAATTTCGCGAATTTTTCTGCGACCGATTGACAAAAATGATTTTTCTTTTTCCTCCTCCCAATATATATTTTTCTCCCGAGACCGATTGATGGAATTCAGTATTTGTTTGAGATTTTTTGACGAAATTCGCGATTCTTTTCCTCGATCTTTTGTTGAAATTAGTCTTTTCTTTTCCCGACTGCCTGATGAAATTCCTGATTTTTTGCACGATTTTTGATTAAATTTTCATTTTTTTTTTCTTTTTTTTTTGCACAACTGTTTGACCAAATTCACGTTTTTTAATTTTTTGTGCGGCCATTTGGTAAAATTTTAAATTTTCTTTCCACAAATCGTTAGGCGAAATTTACAAATTTTTTTCACGACAGATAGACAACTTTTATTTTTTTCTGCGACCAAACGTTGATATCTGCAATTTTTTCGTTACCAATTGGCAAAATTTGCAACTGCTTGATGAATCAATTTTGTGGAATTCCCAAGGGGGGAAAAAAAAATGGCTTTCATGAAACTTTAAAAAATTTATGGACAAATCATATGCCTGTGCAAGAACAAGAAGTACATTTGGAAGATTACTGTATTACTGGGGGGGGGGGGGGGGTGGCCTGAGCCAAAGCACCGCGACCAGGGGTCTATTGTGCTATCCCCCAAAAATGAAAGAGGAAACATCCTCACTTAGTCCCTAAAAAGACCAGTAGCTGACATAAAATTTAGCAGACATTTGATAGGAATATCCTGAATTTCCCATGGCTCAATCAGATGTCGACCCATGTGTTCGAAACAGTAAGCAGCATATGCCTCACAGTTACAGAGCACATGTAAGGCAGTCTCCTCTTCATACTTACAACCCCTACAAAGAGGGTCATTAAACGCCTTCATTATACTATATGGTTACATTATAGGTGTCCATTAAGTCTACAGTGTCCTGTTAACAGTTCCACCGTATTTCTTAGACTTTTCCTTCTGAGCCCAATGAGTTCCTTTGTCCTTTTACTAGGGCATCCGCTATTGAGCTCTTTCGCTTATCTCTGTCCACTTGAGTCAAGCCATTATTTATACTGCTGTTCTCTTAAAATTCTAAAAACAGTAGTTCTAATGCAGTCCTTAGAAATGCCAATAGCTGGTTCTGGTCCAATAAATGGAGTAACCGACCCTTTCCTTGCTAGACTATCAGCAAGCTCATTACCCAAGATGGCAGTATGACCAGGTACCCAATGTATAGCAACATCATTACCGTTACTGGAAAGCCTGTTCAAAGAGCAGTAACACTCCCAAACAATCCTAGAAGTAATTGTATGTTTCTGTAAGACAAGCAATGCTGCCTGACTGTCAGAGTAGATATTGACAGGCAGGCCACTATACCCCCTCTCAATGCAAATGTAACACATGAGTATTGCATAGACCTCTGCCTGAAAGATAGTGGCGTAACTGCCCAGCGGGTAAAAGAAGGATGTACCATCAGCTGGGCAGCAAACCTCAGCTCCCATACCAGTATTCATCTTGGAACCATCAGTAAACCAGATCATACCAGTCTTAAGTTCCGTTACAGAAAGAGTCTCCCATTCAGCTCTAGAGTGAAGACTAACTCTGAACGACTTATCAAATACATGCTTTAAAGGCATGCCGTCACCCTTCATGATAAAGACTGGGTGCTTACTGATTTTACAGTTAAGCCTGTCCCAAGTAAGATACCTTGAGTAACTCTGCCACTGCCCATGTAAAATGAGTCTATAAGAGCAGAGCAATGATTCTGCCTCAATAATCATATGCAGTGGGTACGTACCCAACAGCAGCTCCATAGCAGATGTAGGAGTTGTCCTAAGTACACCTGTCATGGACAAGCAGATCATCCTCTGCAATTTTGCTAATTCTGACTTGGCAATGTCAGTCATTGTTCTTGACCACCAAGCTATGCTGCCATAATTGATCATAGGGCAGATCACCATATTGTATATCCTCCAGATCATTTTTGGGCTGAGTCCCCATGTTTTGCCAATAGCATTTCTGCATGACCAGAAAATCTTTTTGGCCTTATTGATGCAGTAATCCATGTGCCTCTTCCAACACAATCTCTCATTGAAATAGACACCCAGATGCTTCACTTTCTTTGAGCAACTCAAAGTGCACCCATAAAACACAATCTTATTGAATTTGATTGCTTTTTTCCTAGTGAAAGCAACAAGAGTCGTCTTTTCTGGGTTAACAGAAAGACCAACATTCCTGCACCACCGCTCTACCTTAAGTATATTATTGAGGATGTCTGAAAGAATATTTTCAAACTTGCCTCTAATGATGATGACAATATCATCAGCATACCCAATACAGTATGCACCATGCAGATGTATCTCAACGAGTCCATCCACCACCAAACACCAGAGTACAGGAGAAAGTACCCCGCCCTGTGGGCAGCCTTCTTTGCCTTAACATGAATTGTATCCCCCAACAACTCAGCATGGATAGACCTATCCCTTGAGCAGACAGTTGATCCAATTCAGAGTTACTTCATCCGCACCCCTGTTGCCCAATGCCCTAAGGATGGCATCCGTGGATACCTTATCAAAGGCACCTTCAATATCAAGAAAGACTGCAAAAGCAGTTTTATTTGCCTTAAAACTTTTCTCAAGAACAAAGGAAAGATTATAAAGAGCAGTGTCAGTTGACCTGCCAGTCTGATAGGCATGCTGGGAGCTCGAGAGTGGCTTTACACTCAAGATCTGTTCCCTGATGTGCCTATCCATTAACTTTTCCAATGTCTTAAGCATGAATGATGTTAAACTAGTTGGTCGGAAAAATTTTGCTTCAAAATATGTGTCTTTCCCAGGTTTGGGGATAAAGACCACCTTGGTATGTCTCCATGCATTTGGAATGTATCCGAAAGCGAGACATGCCCTGTAAATCTGACTAAGCACTGAGACTAAAATCGTTTTCCCCTTTTGTAACAAAACAGGTAAGATTCCGTCCATACCTGGAGTCTTGTAAGGGTCAAATGAATCGATAGCCCACAAGATCCTGTCATGAGTGATATCACCAGCAAGATTCCAGCACTCCCTACTGCTACTAAAAGCAGCAGGTGTGCCTGGAGCTACATCTGGGTCACCACTGGTGGAATCAGGGAAATGAATCCTCATCATCTCTGAGAGAATCTTTATTTCCTGTTTCAGCATACTGCCCATTCGCCAATTTAATGGCATTCAGGCTGGAACTACTATCCCTAGCCATAATTCTCATAAGCTTAGCACTAGTAGAGACACCATTAATACCATCACAGAAGTTTTTCCAAGAATCATACTTGGACTTCCTGATGGCCTTATAAATGTGGTGAGTGCAGACTTATATTGCTGCCAGTCGCCACCCTTCTTGGCTTTATTAAAAGCCCTGCGGGTAATTTTCCTGAGTTTGCTAAGCTCAGAAGACCACCAAGGCTTAGGCCTTGGGGAGCTAGCAACAGGAGGTTCACAACTGTTATAATATGATTGGAGAATGGCCTGTTGCACTGAGTCAACAGCCAACTCCACGTCCGAAGAAATATTATAACTTACCCTTTAAAGACAGGATCCTTTCTTCAAGTTCCCTGCAGTAAGAATGCCAGTTTGTTTTCTTTTCGTGGTTTTCTTCGAAACCTTGGATTTCCATGCGTAAATACAGGTTAGGTTCCCTTAGAAAGACCCCCACGAAGGGCACTCCCCCTTGGGCCTATATCGGCCTATATCCCAAGAGTAGATAATCGGCCGTCAAAAATCAACCAACCAATTAACCAGCCAGTTTGTTTTCCTGGCATTCCTCTTCATCATTGCTGGTCCAGTTGTCCCTGCAATGTTGAACATGATTAGTCGTTGATCTGACAATGAAATAACATCTAACACCTTCCAATCTCTAATGATGTCATAGCAGTTTCTACTGCAAAAAGTGACATCAAGAACCTCCCTCCTATTTTTAGTCATAAAGGTTGTCTGATTCCCCCTATTAAGAATATACAGGTTATAAGCCAAAATATATTCTAAGAGGTCATCTCCCTGTTTGTTGCAGTCTGTGCTAACCTAAACAGTATCATGTGCGTTTGCATCACACCCGAACACTAACTTGTGCCCCTTCTGAGAACAGTAACCCATGAGAGCTTTTGCCTCATTAGAAAGAGGGTCCTGTTTCTCAAATGGAAGATAAGAAGACGAGATAATTATCTTATCAGGCCCATTCTCACCCTGAAAATCCACCTTGACAGCAATACAGTTACCACTCAGGTAGTTCACCATATTAATTGCATTTAGCCTAGGGCTGACATAAATGCAAGCTCTCAGCCTGGAACAGGTTCTGTCTTAGTAAAGCCTGAGCTATTCCATCTCAATTCAGGCAGGTAGTACTGATATGCGTCAATTCACCATCACAGATTTTTTTCAAAAAATGACAGTAGTTACAACTAAGTAATACACAAAATTTCCCAATAGGATTTTTTCCCCCAAAAATTTTTTTCTGTGGTTACAGCACTTTAAAGTTTACGATAAAATTGACAATTTTCTGAAAAACAGAAAAACGCTTCATTTTGAAATGAACACAGTATCAAAAATATTTAACGTATCCAGTCAATTTATTTTTTACAAATAGTTATTAAGCTGAATTTTACTTTAGCATAGTTTTAAAAAATATAGCGACATTTTAAATTAATTTTAAAAAATTGTTTCTAAGTACAAAAAATGGAATTATTACTGATTTTAAGATTTTTTTTTCAGAATGAAAAAAAATATTTTAAAGATAAACATTAATGGTAATCCAAAGACCTTTAATGGGAGTTTCATAGTAAATTTTATTTCAAGTCTAAGATGCATGCAACTTTTGCAATTCAATTTTAAATTATGCGAAATTTCGTAAAATCTCTACTTTTGAGATGCAATTTCTCAAAAACACCATTTTTTAAAAATCTGATATTATGCTCAATTGATACCTTATTAGTTTCTTATAAATACCTTATAAGCAAATCGTGTGTTTTTGCTTAGAAAATTTTATATGATTTTTTGAAAATATCATGTTGTGTATATTTTTCAAAAGACCAGAAAGTCAAGCTTTTTCTTATTTCACTGAATTTATAATTGATTATGAAAGTAATTGGTGGATAGGACAAATCAGTATCATATCATGAGAACTAAATGAAATTACAGTATATCATTCATGTACTCCCATGGTCCAGCAAAAGCATTCCAGTGGCCAGAAGTATCGGGAAAGAAATCTGGAATCAGTGCCAGGGAAGAAAGAGCATCGATACATCTTTCAACCATTTCGTTTGGCGAGTGAGGACAATAAAGTCAATCGCCACGTTTAAGTGTTACTCGACACATTCATCTTTTTTCTTTCCAGATTCTTCTGGCCCACAGGAATTCTTTTCTGGACCATGGTATGAAGAAGTTCTTCTTGTGGTAGGATGTTTCCTTTTGTTGATACGTCAAACACATCAAGAGGCTGGAAATCAACTTTTAATTACTATGAGTAATCAGACAAGAAGCATTAAAAATAAGTGGATTCAGTGGTATAATGACTGAAGGCCTTTATTATACCCCGGGATTCTTTCAACCACGCCTGGATTATCCGGCGAAAGCCGGTGTTGGAGAAGGGAGCGAAGAGTTACATTTCTTTTTTGTTCACATCATGCGAGTTCAGAAGCTAGTCGATTCAAAAATACACTTTTTCGAAATCTGGAGTGTTGGCAAGCTTACATACACAATTTCGCCAAATATATATACTATATGGCGAGAGTAAAGAGAGGAAGACATGTGGTCAAAGTACAATAATTGAAATTGAATGGGGAATGTAAAAGAGTAATAAGAAATATTTAACGCCAATGGCTGCTTAGGAATTCTAGCTCATAAACTGCGAAAGACATTCCATAGGGGTTGCTAAAGTTCTCATGGGATTGAAGCGGCCGAAAGAGCACGTTAAAAGACAAAAACAAAATAAAGACAGGGTTAAAAACTGAAATGACACATCTATCTAACATCTGGACCAACGGCTAAAAATGTAGAAGTAATATGTCTAATTTCTGCATATCATCAAACTAAGGCAGAAGGATGAAAATTAGAATCCAGTTATTAGGCGAGAAAAAGAAATGATTTCTTTTCTTTTAACTGCAGTGCGCTGCGGTTAAAATATTAAAGAGACTGAGAATTGAATGCTTAATTTATGAAGGGAAAAGAGCGCTAAAAACAGATTGAATCCGAATGCAGACAGATAATTAAATTTAAGAATTTTAAAAAAAATGTAATTTTAAAGGGGGGAAAGAGGAAAGGTCTTAATATTAATATGTGAAGGTAGGCGCCTTCACATATATCTCCCCAACAGCCGAAAAAGAACGAAGTGAACCGCGAGAGAAAAAAAATTACCCCATGTCTTCTCTCAAATACATTACACATAAAGAAAATATGTAAAAATGTAATATTTTGCAGAGGGAACCCGGTGACCAACAGTTTATAAACATATACAGAAATACTAAATATATAAGGAACAAATAAATCATGTCTCATATAAAAAGCATGCCTATAAGCATGACAAAGCAAGTTGGTACCAAAGACTTGCCAAAATAAAATATATTGAAAATTTTTTTGAACTGCAGTTAATACTTCTGGACAGCTGTTTTCTTATTTTCTTATTTTTTTTAACGTGTGCACACAGTTATTATATATATTTTTTAATTATTTCCAGAAGATTTTAATATAAGATTGCTTGAACTTTCACTGCAAGCAAGAGCAATTTCCACAATTGATATATATATAACGATTATCTCGTTATATATGTGTACATTCCATTCCCCCCCCCCAGACAGTTTCAATTAAAATTCTGTTTAATAACTTATTTATCTTGTGCACTATAGTCAAACAGTGCAGACCCTAAATTAAATTCAACATTTAAAAACTAAATCGATTGTATTAACAGCCCTTCACATTTAAATTAAATTATTCTAAGTACTCATCTCTTTAATAAAATAAAATCAGTGAATCACTCTCCATTTTCACTTTCTGATTCTTTCACACATACGATTTAACCTTGTACAAAATTCGTTACGGCTGTCTGTTAGTTTCAAAAGCATTTTAACTTCGGTCATTTCCTTATTTGGGCATGAATATAACTCATCATTTAAAATCCCTTTACATGCAATCTATTTATTAGAATTATCATCGCTTCACACCCTTTTGTTCAGATGTATGGCAATTCTGCATTTTTGTGGTAAAGCGGTTCATCTTTGATCTAACATCTGGTCTAGAAAAATACATTCTCATGCTTTTTAGCCTAATGAATTCGGTCTGTTACTATGCCCTTTCCAGATAACATTTTTTATTTTTTTTAACCGCAGCTGTATCAATGCACAGATTAGTCTGCGTCTATCATGACTCAGCTATGTATGCAGCCCACAATCTGCTCCCCCTTACACAATTAATATGGTAGAAGCCTACCGTATGTTTTTGGCGAACATACCAGCCAATGTTTCTCTTAGCCTCCTGTGCATGGCACAAAAATACTTTTAGATTGGCGATATTGTAGTCCGCCAAGCAAGAAAGTTGTAACTGTATATTCGACATTGCTGCTCGATCTCTAGCCTCGTGATGACGTCTTAAAAGAGGCTCCTTATTGCTTTCCCCTTGTACTTCTCCCTTCGACTTTCATCATGAAATAAAAGAAAAGTTCGTCTACGAATTGGAGTTTTTTTTTTAATAGGACTTGGTGTTTATTTTCGCAACCTTGTAAACGTAAAACGGCCATCTCTTCTAGCAAAAAGTCTTCATACATGGGGTATATGAATGATGTATAATGTTCCTCAGTTCTCGTGATATGCTATTGATTTGTCCTATCCACCAATTATTTTCATAAATGCGCCCAATGCAATCACCGATTTATAAATCGTGCATTGAATATTGTTTTGTCATCTGGCTGGAAGTTTCAACTTTCGTCAATGCATTTTTAATTGTTCGTCCCATATAACCTTCATTATTTTTAATAATCCAATAATGTTTAGATCGTATACCAACAATAAATTTTACATTATCTTATTCTTTCTCATTATTAGCTCTATAGGCTTGAATAATGTTTCTGTCTAGATGGAGTAGAAGGATACTTTTTTAACAGAGAGGATAGTTCAGCAACAAATGAGAAAAAATCTCGAATGGCTTTTATTGGAGATTAAATTTCGTTGCATAATGCTTACATAATCCCCTACAGCATCACATGCACTTTTTTCATGGCTAGTAGCTGAAAAAATCCACTTCTTTAGTACAACTTCATTATTTTTGTGCAATCCATAAAAATAATACTTATTTTTAAAATGTGCTCTATCTCCATCTGATATATACACGATGTGTTTGTAATTGGTACAACTTAGATATCTTTTTTTATATTTTCTATGGCACAAACAGCATGAGCTGTATCATGAGTTATATCATCAGAAACTACAATAAAACTCTTTATTTCTTCTCTAAAATATGCTGTACAGGTAAATAATGATATTTGAGTATTTTGCCAGTGAAAGCTTTGTACTTCATCTGTCAGTATTACCGACCAGTTTTTAGCAAAGTCAGAATGTATCACGAGCAAAAATTTTTTTTTATTCTAGATAACTTTACCTCAGCAATTCTTTGTCTCTGATTTTTCCTTGAGTGATAATGAGGAATTGCTTTTCTCACCCAGTGCCTTACATCTTCTAGAATTTTTTTAATCCATACCAACTTTTTTATTAAGTCACCATCTTCTCATATAGCATATACAACCACTTCCTCTTCATTCAAATCAAAAGCTTCGACTGTATGAATTTCTGTACCCCAGGCACTCACCACACTCTTCGAGCCAACAGTTTTCATTTATTTTTCTATATAAGCATTTCGTCATCAGATCTTCTCTAATTTGAATGCCTGTTAGATTTTTAAGAGCTACACGTATTAATTTCCAATTACTGCAGTAAACAGAACAGCGTACTACTTGTATTGGCTGAATTTAAATAAATTCTGGACGTAATGAATAAAATTTTGATAGTCTTATTTTCATAGAGCAGGGGTGGCCAACTGTGGCATGCTCAACACCACTAAAATTTTATAGTAATCATTTCCTTATCTAATCATCGAATCTCTGCAATTCAAGAAGTCGACTTTTTCTGTAAAATTTTAGTAGTGTCCGGCGTGCCACAGTTGACCACCTTTGTCATAGAAGCATTTTCTTTTTTCATTAAATTATGTTTCTTTAACAGACTGTGTCATAAAACGTTTTACTCTTTTAATTTTCGCACCATCATTTTTAATACAAATAACATCACTTTTGTTTGGACTATCTTTAGTTCAATCTTTGTTATCTTCTAAATAGCAGGACAATGCAACATTTAGTGCTTCTATTGATAAAGGATGTCCAATATAAGGATCAGATTGCGCATAAACTACTTTTCTTTTTTAATTTTTCTGGATTTAACTACTAGATATTTTGATACACCTTTTATTAAAAATTATTACATATTATTCTTTTTATTAAAAAATTAATCATATTATAAATTCAGCGAAATAAGAAAAAGCTTGACTTTCTGGTCTTTTGAAAAATATACACAACATGTTATTTTCAAAAAATCATATAACATTTTCTAAGCAAAAACACACGATTTCCTTATAAGGTATTTATAAGAAACTAATAAGGTATTAATTGAGCATATTATCAGATTTTTAAAAAATGGTGTTTTTGAGAAATTGCATCTCAAAAGTAGCGATTTTACGAAATTTTGCATAATTTAAAATTGAATTGCAAAAGTTGCATGCATCTTAGACTTAAAATAAAATTTACTGTGAAACTCTCATTAAAGGTCTTTGGATTACCATCAATGTTTAGCTTTAAAATATTTTTTTTCATTCTGAAAAAAAAATCTTAAAATCAGTAATAATTCCATTTTTTGTACTTAGAAACAATTTTTTAAAATTAATTTAAAATGTCACTATATTTTTTAAAACTATGCTAAAGTAAAATTCAGCTTAATAAATATTTGTAAAAAATAAATTGACTGGATACGTTAAATATTTTTGATACTGTGTTCATTTCAAAATGAAGCATTTTTCTGTTTTTCTGAAAATTGTCAATTTTATCGTAAACTTTAAAGTGCTGTAACCACAGAAAAAAATTTTTTGGGGAAAAATCCTACTGGGAAATTTTGTGTATTACTTAGTTGTAACTACTGTAATTTTTTGAAAAAAATCTATGATGGTGAATTGACATGCCCTGCCTGAGGTGAGATGGAATTGCTCGCCTGTCCTTTCTACATCCTAGACCAAGAATGTTGCCATTCCCAGTCCAGGGGTCCTGAATAAGTGCAATATCAACCTTCCCTTCAGAGATCATCTTTTCTAAAGTGGCAGATCAGCCCTTACTGTGATGGAGGTTGATCTAAACTATCTTTAAATGGGTCATCTGGTTTATTTATGACAGCAACAACTCTGTCCTCCTCAGAGGTAACCATATCTTCAGAGTCCTCAGCCAACAATTGTTCCACTTCATCCAAAAACATGGAGGGGGAATTATGTTGGACAGAAATATTTTCAAGTTTAGCATTAATTTCTTTAATACTACTTGTTTCACTTACCTGAGAGGAAGTTTCTGTAGCCAGAGCTTCAGCCTCCTTCTCTCTCTATCTTCTTAGCATTTGGATCATTCAAAATTTTGAATGATCCCTTGTCAAGGCCAGTATACATCTTGTAATCAGCTCTTTTTATGGCTTCAGAGGTTTTGAGGCTTTCAGCTTTTGAGGCCTTCTTCTATCAACCTCAAAGATCCAACGGATGGACTGGGGTTCTGCAACATGGTCCAGAAAACGCCAGTCACCCGTTTTCAACTCCGGGTTATATCTGTTGAGCCTCTTAAGCAGCTCAATGGGATCTTTGGGGTAAACATCCCTTGTCTTGAAAGCCACCTTGACTGGTTTCGGCATCTCATTCATGGCAAATACCTTGAGGGGAATACCCTCAAAGACAGTAGCATTGCCCTGATATGAGTTCCTAATCCAGTCCTCAGTGGCATCTCCTTCATACATAAAGATTAAGGCTCCATTAACAAGCCTGGAGTCATTTATAAGAGGCAAGGGCTTATCATCAGGAGTCTTATCAACACGTCTGATGACATCCCTTGAGATTATGTCCACCTCTTCCTGTGTCAGCCTGGTCACTGGAAAGTCTTCCTTAACCACAGCTAACTTCCCAGTTGCTGCTACAGCGGCAAAGGACCTTTGGACGTCCTCCTTAGGCCTTTTTGCTGTTGCCAATATTTTAGGTGAAGGTGTCAAATCTGCCACCTTCCTCTTACTACCACTTTCCCTTGAACCCTTCGGTGGAGCATTAGCAGTGTTGGTTTCCACCTCCTCTCGCTTCTGCTTCCTCTGTCGGTTTCTTTTCTGGGTCTTAGTGAGTACTTTCGGCCCTCTTGTAGTGGTGGTTCCAGAGTGTTCCCCACCTAGGTGGGTTCCACCTCAGTCTCCACTAACAGTCATGCCGATTTCCTCTTTCTGACATACTGCACTTTTCTCTAAAGAGTCAAGCACAGTCTTCGATTGGGTTTCACTAAAAGTGACCCCCAATCATTGTTTTCCATTTTTCCCACTACTACAACTACCGCTGTCCTGAGAACTCAATAGCATTTCCTGATCAGCCATAGTTGTAACCATAAGAAAACACAATATCCACGGTAAACTTCCAGTTTGCCACTACCCCCGCATAGGTAGTGGTTCCCCACTCTTTCCTAACGTGTTAAGAGTAACCTCCGGAGCCATTCGTGAACTGAAGATTCGGCTGCCACTCATGGCGTGTACCAGGTACGCAGGTCTCTGGCAAGCCAGAGAGGATTTCTCACTATGAGCTGGCCCCCGCCCCCCTAGCCTAACGCTACCGAGAGAGCTCACATCTGGGACCGTGGGCGTTCCTTAAAAACGATATTATGGTAGCACGCCACTCCTCTCCCCCACACTGCATTCAAACTGGAGACCTTTCCCACACCCAACTGGATGCCACTAGGCAGAGCCCGAAAAGCCGGTACTGGGTCCCCATAAGTTCAAATGCCGAACGGGGAAGATCGATATTGATACTATCATAACCAAGAAGTAACAAACAGAAAAAAGAAGATTAAAAAGAGTGAAACAAAGAGGAAAAGGATAGACAACTAAAATGAGAAGAATAAGGAAAAGAAGAAAGATTGCTCAGGAATCCGGGATCGCAAAACCCGTGAATACCTAAAGAAGGTATCCCCCTGGGGTTAAATTTGGAAGATTCCATCCATCCAAATTTTTTTATTATGTGGGATTTTCTTTTTTAATGTGGGATTTGCGATATCCTACACATTATTTCTAACCCTGTCCCTCAAATGAAACTTTGCTTCTTTCTTTCCTAGAAACTCTCGAAATGAAAGGCTTGATGGAAAGTAGTAAATAACAATGCAGGACTGCCACTGCTGAATGACACTGAAAATAGTAGCTTTAGTAGCCTCCAACGAAAAAAATAACATTTGTTCTAAAATGGTTACCAAAATAGTTGCATACCCACTTTAAAAAAAAAGGAAGAAAAAATGCATCCATAATAACTGAAAAAACTTTATGAATATCCACATCTTATTTCACAGTTCATGCTTCTGCTCAAATCACTGAATAAAGAATAGTGATTACTTCAAATGAGAAAGCAAGTTATCCAGAAAATAAGACCCTAACGTTTCAGTTATGAAGTAAGCTTGGTTCTTCTGTGATAAAAAATTATGTACAGTACCAGGAAACATAGCAGTAAAAACTTCTTGGAGATCATCCCTATTTATAGTAATATATATGGTAAACAAGTTGGAAATTGCTCGTCAAACGTGGCAAATGAGGTGCGTTCGTACTATAACTAGTTTTATAATTATTTTTTGCACCCCATATTGTACTGAATGTATAATTTTTTGCACTTCATAAAGTGCATAGTCTGATACATCATTAAAATTATACTTCCAATAATTTTTTCCCATTCCCGTAATGTAACGGAACACTTTTGACTGTCCCTGTAATTAAACTATACATCCGATTTTCCTAAAATTTGAAATAGCTCAACAAAATTTTACAACAACTATATCTTTAAAATTTCAGATCATTCGGAAGGCTGTAATATCATTAAAATGCACTTGCAATAATTTTTCCCATTGGCCGTAATGTAAAGAAAAACTTTTGACTGTCCCTGTAATTAAACTATACATCCGATTTTCCTAAAATTTGAAATGGCTCGACAAAATTTTCCAACAATTATATCTTTAAAATTTCAGATCATTCGGAAGGCTCTAATATCATTAAAATGCACTTGCAATAATTTTTCCCATTGGCCGTAATGTAAAGAAAAACTTTTGACTGTCCCTGTAATTAAACTATACATCCGATTTTCATAAAATTTGAAATGGCTCGACAAAATTTTGCAACAATTATATCTTTAAAATTTCAGATCATTCGGACGGCTCTAATATCATTAAAATGCACTTGCAATAATTTTTCCCATTGGCCGTAATGTAAAGAAAAACTTTTGACTGTCCCTGTAATTAAACTATACGTCCGATTTTCATAAAATTTGAAATGGCTCGACAAAATTTCGCAGCAATCATATATTTGAAATTTCAGACCATTCGGTTGGGTAGTTTTTGCTCTGTTACATGCGGACAGACGGACGGACTGAACGACGACTATAGGTGCTACGTATTTATATAATTACGAACGCACCTAAAAATTGCACTTGGTCTCGACTAGGGATTACAATCTGAAGACTAATTTCCAATCCCGGGATTTCAGAATTCCTTAGTTTCAATCCCGGGATTACGAAAATTAGAATTTCACTAATACCAATTTTTTACAATAGCTAAATATCATAATCTTATAGAAAAGATAATTAAAACAAAAATACAGTCTTACTTACATATGAAAATATACCAAGTTAAAATTTGACTTTAATTTTCAAAACGTTATAGGATGAATTAAGATTGAAAATTAAAACAAATATGCTGTTGATATTTAACAATGTAACAAAAAACATAAAATGTCTGTTTCATCTTCCAGATAATTTCTTTTATTTCCTGTTAAAAAAGTTTTTGAATGACTTAATATTTACAATATTAAAAAATAATTAATATCACTAATCAAATTTTAAATTATTCTCATAACCACATAGTTAAAGATTACAGTTCTAGGATAACCACAAACGTAAGATTTTCCCTAACATGAAGCTATTTTTTCTTGGAATAAGACCTTAACATACACACACATATAACAACAATAAATTACATAGATGTATAGTTTAAATTTTTAAATAGAGATACAGTCGAACCTCATTATCCCGACACTCTAATGACCAGAAAAAAGTGTCGCTATAAAGCAGAGTGTCGCAGTAACCGGAGTTGGAGAAAAACATGTTCACAAAAAGTTGTATTTTTAATTAATTTAAGACAATTTTAAATTCATAATTGTTCTTGCAGTTTTAAACAATAAAACATTATTATTAAGGGGTCTCAAGACTCTTAAAATTGGAAAAAATGACAAAAAAAAAGGACCATTTTCAACATTTAATATCTTAAAATGTATATGATTCAAAAACACAATTTTAATTGGAATTTAAGATACAAGTATGGTCTTTCATTTCATGTATTTAAAAAATTGCAAGATGCAGAATTATTATTTATAGCGGGCTCCAAAGTATCAGACATTTCTCGAGCAAAAAATTGGTATGACAGCTTATGTGCAGGTTTACAAAATAAATTTTGCTACAGTAGACTCCCTCAAATCCGCACAGCTTGGGACCAGAGGTTGTGCGGATTTTAGAATTTTGCGGATTTCTGGTCATTGATTTATTTACATTTTTGAAACATTAATTTCATTGGCAGGGGAAATTATAATGAATGCTTACAATAAAGTGAAACATTCAAATAAGTAAAATAATAAAATAATTTATTAGTTTAAAAGTAAGTAATTAATAAAAATTTAGAAAAATATTAAATTATTACGAATGAAATCGATTAAATTCGATTCCAAAAGTCCTATGCTGCCATCTAGTGATAGCAAGGAGAACAGTGTTAATGCTATTATCAGTATATATAGCTTATTGCATTCACTGTATCTTTTTTCATTGTTATTTAGAGTCTTGAATGCTTTTCTTATACTGCTTTGTATGTTTAGAAATCAATTTGTCTATAATTAAAAAAAAAAAAAAAATCCGCGAAAAATAATTTTAAAATAGCGTTCCGGTTTGTGGATTTTTCCATTTCGAACCCTGGAAGTTTTGATATAGATATGCTAATTTATATCAAAATCAAAAGTAATGTAAATTTATTTAGTAATAAATCAGCTGTAATAGCCAAAAGAGAATAATTAACAAAAAATTGAGTAAAAAAAAACATGGTGGTAGTCGCTGATTTCGGCGCCATCTTGAATTTTGTGCCTGCATCTTAACTGTAAATTTCATTGTTTACATCTGAAAAAATACGCGGATTTTAGGCGTTCGCGGATTTTAGGGTCGCGGACTGGAGGGAGTATACTGTACTAAAATGAAATTTTTTATGCCTAATTATACTTTAGATTATAATAATTACCCTGAACCTAAATAAATTTGTATTTAAAGCATTTTTATATTTTTAATAGAAAGTTGTATTTAGCTAATACAAAATTTGAACAGTTTAATTCCCTAAAAAATATTATTTTGAACAATAAAAATGAAATTTTAGGTTCAGTTTATACAGACTAACATGAAACATATGTTTTGAAAACTTCATGAAAAAATGTTCAGAAGTTTTTGAGATATCCTGCGCATTATGTCCAAAAACGTCATTTGGAAAAAAAATGACTTCAAAGTTTCGGAAGTGCCGCTTCAGCTATTGTGCGGGTATAATTCTAAAAGCCAGAACTTCTGTTCTAATGGGAATTTCAAAGAAATAATTATAACAATGTTCAGAAAAAAAAGGAGTTTAACATCTAAAAAAATAAACATTTTGAAGCTTTAAGAGTTTCGATACCCCTTAAACAAAATAAACACAAAAATAAAATCGAAAAGAATAAAAATCAGACTTATGATGATTTGTTTTTTTATTGTTACATGAAATATTGATGAATTAAGGTTTGCTTATCCCTAGATGGACTTCCTACAATTATTTTTTCAATATTATACATTGAATTGTAATCAATATTCATATCAGAAATGGCTGTTAGATAATTTTTTATCATTTCAATGCAATGCAATGCTTCGGTTTTAGTTGGATGAAAAACACCGTGTAACCACAAGAAAGCGTGCCTAACCAGAAACATAAGACTGCAAGTATTCTGATACGTCTATCTGGAGCTTAAGTGGTAGGCCGTGGGGCCATAGGAATTATCGTTCAACTTCATTGCAACATTTGGGGGGCAACTTAATTCCTGCATGATTATTATAATGATATTTAAAACTTTAGAAATCACAAAAGTTCTGGATCAGAAAGTTGCACATTAATTAATAATTAAAATAAAAAATGGAACTCTTTTTTAATAAGTTTTGTTAAGCTATTCACGATTGGCTCATTTTTAGGCACAAGAGCCAATAAAAACAAGTCTTTCAGACGTTTCGTGTTGCCGCTGTCAGAATGTAAGCAAACTATCTACTGAGTTAAAAAAAAAACAAATGTATGAACTTATATGTATCTAAATTTGATTAGATTATCTAAGATGTTAGACATTAATGGATATTAAATAAGCAGTTCTTGCGAAGTAAATATGCCCGCGTAATTGTCAGGATTTGTTTTTCCCTCCTTTAATTTGAAATTTCTAATATCGTCAGCACAATCTTTTCTTTGGCGCCATCTGGCAAGGCTTAAGTGAAAAAGAATGTTGGAGTTTATCTGAATTACCATGGAAGTTAATATTTATTATTATCATTATTTATGGATACATACAAATGCGAGTCACATTTTTAATCTCAAATAATTATTTTATGGCAGCAAATTTTATTTATTTGATACCAGTTCTGGAATAAATTTATGTGTGTAATAAATTTATGAGTGTGTATATACTCATATGTGTATATATATTTATTTATTTAATGAAATCGTTTTAAAATTAACAACAAATAAATACATACATATATAAAAAACAGAATGTAAGAAAAAATAAAATTTATATATTTCATGAGTGTGCCAAATGCTACATATATGTGTATATATATATATATATATATATATATATATATATATATATATATATATATATATATATAATATTGACCTATGTATTTTCTCTGAAGAATAATTGTACTTTTAAAATGATTTTTCCTTAACTAAAACACACAGACACACATATATATAGATAAAAAATTACAATACAGTTAAGAAGTAACTGCATGTATTGTATGTCACTTAAGCATATAATGATTTTGTAAACGTTTAACTGACAAATATCTGAAAACGAAAAAATTAAAAGTATGGAAGGAAAATTTTCGTCTTCGAACTTCTTTTAAATTCATGATATTTTCCTCTAAAAGTAAATTAGTTGAAACTTTAAAGCATGATATAAGAAATGTGTTTATTATATATATTTACAGCATTATTTCACCAAATATTAAAAATTAAAAATAAATAAAAGTAATGAGTTTTCATGTAAGAATATATTTCATCTACAATATTATGAAGTACTATATACATAATAGATCAGATGTCCGGTTAGCAAAACAGGAAATCTGGCTGTTTTCATTAATATTAGTACTTAAAGAAGTCACAATAAATAAAAGTGAGATGGAAATCTAGAGTAAAATGGTAATAAAATCACTCTTGGTATACTTTTAAAGTTGCAAATATGCTATAGCATATGATCATAAAATAATTTTAACACAATAATTCATTTTGGAGAATTTAAAGTTTGTTTTTAAGCAGAAAAGAGAAACTTTCGCTAGTTTTTTTACGCTATCTACAGTGCATTGATAAACGTACGCTTCCGATTGGCTAATACGTGTGAGATGGGAGAAATTGAACCAATCGGTTGTTAGATGTCGTGAGAAAATAGTGCGATATATTTTTTGTGATTTCTAATTAATGTGCAACTTTTGCATCCAGAACTTTGACAATTTCATTGAATAAGAACTTTTTATAACATAAAAGTTTAAAATTAAGTTGCCCCCCGAAAGTTGCAACGAAAGTCTGTTTCTAAGCTTCTTTTTCAGCATCGCCCCACGACCTATGGGTCATTCATTGTGTATGGGTTTATTCATTCAGATAAAGTATTGAAGTAAAATTTCTCATTTATCTCAATGGGTATTTTAGACACTTTTGTCGCTTTAAAAAGTTTGGCTAACACATTTATTACCACTTAATTTCCGTGCTTATAAGATGGATTCTGAAAAATGGACAATTTTCCTAAACCGTCGGAATATCCGGAGTTGAAAATTATTCAACGACGTAAAATCCAGAGTTTATTTACTTTAAAATCATATACAGAAAATCGGAATTTTGAAAAACTGACGTGAAAACCGGGTGTCGTGATAACGAGGTCCGACAGTAGTTGTTAAAATTCGAAAACATTGCATTATATAAAACATTATTACATACAAAGAAAAAAAGATTGGATTGAATTTTCTTCCTGAATTTTTAAAAGTTTTGTATTTCTCTTGTAATTAACTCCTTTATTATGGAACAATAGTTCACTACATGATTTCAATTTGATACTGCATATTTTGGAAAATCGTTATAGCGTTTCGCTATCAGTAAGTTTTTAAAACCAGTTGAAGCAATGAGAATGTTAAAGTTAAATGAGAAACTGTCTTTATCTGTCATTTGCGATAAAATGAAATCCAGTTATTCCCTATCACTATTAAAATAATCCCCTATTTTCTGCTTTTTTAAGCAATGTATCTTCTATGCAATCTTGACTTGTGGAAGGAAGACAGGTTGTATTAAATTATTTCTGAACTTTAAACCATGTTCCATAGATAAATGTGTATGCAACCCATTAGTCAATCCACCTAATGTTTTAAGCACTGTGCTACATCTTTTACATTTAGCTTTTTCCATCTTTTGATGTTAAATAGTAGCACCATACTGAAGATGTATCATTATCTTTCTTAGGCACGTCACACGCCAGAGAGACATGCAACAATAATCGTGAGACATGAGGCAAATTCTGCTGTTCAAACCGGTTTTTTCTTTAACAGGGTGAAATTGTCACATGCCTCACGCTTTTCTGCCGCATGTCTCCCTGGTGTGTGGCATGCCTTATAGGCTAGAACTTTTCATTAAACATCTTTTAAAAAATAACTATAAATGTACGAAAAGCAAAGAAGTTAGCACATAATAATGACTGATATACAAATGGGGCGCTTATCAGTAAACTCTAATTCGAAAATGACTTATAAAGTGAAAGATATTTACTACACACTCAGCGAAATCGAAACAAACAAATGATTTTATTTTTCCTGACTAATAGCTGTGTGGGTTGCATCTGTTTGCAAGTCAAAAGATTTCCAGGTTAAAATATTTAATAGCTTAGAAATATGTTAAAAATAACTGAGATATATATTCTTTTTCAATGATATATAAATTTCATAAAAACTATTTAATTTTTTTTTCCAAAAGCAAAAGTCTATAAATAGGGGAGACCAGGGTACAGTGGTCCATTTTTGCAGTTAACATTTTTTTTCTCTTTAACGGAGAGACCAATCTACCTGAAAATATTTTTGAATATTCTTTAAACCTTTCTACATGCCTCATAATTTTCACAGAACATAATTTCCAATACATTTTTCAAAAAAAATTTTTTTACATACACTCGTGAAGTGGACCGGTGTACTCCGGACTGGGACACAGTGGTCCACTATTAGTTATTGTCTAAAATACAATATAGATCTGTTTATAATTAATCTAATTCTTTTTTATTTCCCCCTTACCTCCAAAGTAATATAATAATACAAATTTGCAAGTAGCGTTTTGAAACAAAAAACATATAAAACTAAAGAATTATCAAAAAATTTATTATATTTTGAAAATAACAGTATAAGATACAGGAGTGATGGCAAACAAGTTATTAAGTACAAAAAAATCAGCAAACATTAAGACAAATATGATGAAAAATTTATTAGAAGCTTAAAATAGTCAGGATAAAATAGTTTATTATGAGCTAACCACGTGCTTTGAAGTTATAAATAACCAATCCAGTGAGGTCATCTATTACTTATTAGGCTACAGTTATATTTTTCAAAGGCAGTAAATACAAAACAAAATATTTCTTAATATGTTAACTCTACAATGCATGATTTTCATTTCTCTCCTTCTTCCCCCCCCCCCCCCCCAAAAAAAAAAAACAACTGCTATATTGAACATGAAAACTTATTTTTTAAATCAAATGTGAACTGTTATTCATAATTTAGGAGAAAACTAAAGTGTCAGATTGCTACATTATAATCTGAACAACATAATAACATGAAATTTAAAGTGTGCCAAATGGCTAATCGGTGCATTGTAGGGTTTAAAAAAATGTCATTTTTCTTTGTTTACTTTATTTTATAGTTAAATAACTATTTTAAAACAATATTTCTTTATAGAGAATAAGTAATTATTAAATATTTTTGAAAATTCTTCATTACAGGAGCAGTATTCATTGTGGACCACTGTACCCCAGCAGTGGCTGGTCCACTGTACCCCAGCAGTGGCTGGTCCACTGTGCCCCGTGTTAAAGTTCAATACATACTGATGATAAAAATATTATTTAAAGTTTTCTTTTAAGCATATAAGCTTTTAAATTTAATAAAGACCAGTGTTTTACTTTTCCAAAAAAGTTGCTTTATCTTATTTATCCATAACCTTTAATTACTCAATAAAGAAAAGTATGATGATGAAAAATTTTACTTTTAGGAGCTCAAAACAACCAGTCAGGATAAAAGGGTTCATTCTGAGCTAACGATGTGTTCTGAAGGCTATAAGTAATCAATCCAGTGCTCTTATCAATTAGCCTAAAAGAAAAGCTTTAAAAATTTAAAAATAAGTAAAATATAAGGGATGTCCACTGTGTACTTAGGTCCACTGTACCCTGGTCTCCCCTATATTGTTTAATTTCAGCTGAATATTGTTCCTTTTTTTTTTTTTTTTTTAAAGACAATCCCGAAAATCCCGGGATTTTTGGGATTAAAAATGAAATGGAATCCCGGGATTGTAATCCCTAGTCTTGACTGAAGCCATTCTGAAAAGAAGTACAGTAGAACCTCGATTATCTGAAGTAAGTGGGACCGGCCGTCTTTCGGAATATCGAAATTTTCGGATAATCGAGAATGCTTCAATTTTAAGATTAAGGATAAATATAAGTGCTATTTCTTATTATGGTAACAAGTGCTTAATAAAAATAAAGCAGTAGCAAAATAAAAACAAGAATAAATTACCTGAGCTTTAATTTTGAAATTAAGTACCTTTTACATATTTCACAAGGGTTTGAAACAATGTTTTGTTTGTCGCAATTTCGATTGCCTTTGCTTTGAAGTTCTATCATGAAGTTTATAATGATTATTAGTTTGCCAGTATCACAGTCTTTCTGCTGCTCCAGCCAAGGCAGGCCTTTTGCAAAACATTCAAAAGCTTCAGAATCGCTTAGCATTCAAAAGCTTCAGTTCGTTTTCTTCGTTTGCTCCACTCCGCAGCTTACGGGAGCTTAAGTTAAATTCAAAGGAATTCTAAGAAAGATGATCAAAAATATTTATATGTACTCGTGGTTCGGAAAGGACAGCTTGCACAGGAGGAATATGATAGTTTAAAAAAAAACTTTGAAAATGGATTTTGCACACAAGGAATGTGATAGTTAAAGGCTTTAAAAATGGATTTCGGTTAACCAAGAGTTTCGGATAAAAGAGGTTCTACTGTATACCTGAAAGTTGTTCATTTAAGTGTAGTTCCAAAACATTATCAGTTTATTTTGTATAATATTAAGTTTTTCTTGGATAAAGCCCTCATAATTTTAATTTTTATTTTTATTCAGTTTTTTACATAGTTGCACATTATTCTTGATGGATTATTTATTTGTAACACATAGAACTAACAAAATTGGTTTATAGTACAAAAATATGACTAAAAAGCATTATCTGATATTTCAACACAACTGCATTTCTATTGGAAAATTGAAGAACTTGGGATGGCTCTGAATTATATAGTTAATTTTGTATTTTCCCTTCCACTCTATTTCTTCATTTATTGTAAATATACCTTTTAAGAGCCTGTGTTAATACGGTTCACTAGGCTCCAGGTTTCTCAGCAATATTTAAAATAATATAATTCTATTGATTTAATGGAACTTTAAATGGAATTTAATGGACATTGAACAATGATTAATACTCTCAAGGATTACATTTATACTTTTAATTAAGTTTTTTTTTATAATGTTGAAAGAATCATATTTTTTTTAGCATTTAAAAGAAAATGCAGAGAAAACAACACTACAATTTTGCCCTTTTGCAAAACTGTCAGAGGGTTAATAATCTTTATTTATACGAAATATAAACTTCTAGATATATGTTGTACATGTAATTTTTTTTTTCTCCCTCCAAAGTAGGTGGGAGGGGGGGGGGGTAGTAAAGCATTGAGTCCTTTTTGTAATTTTATTACTATCTGTCCTTGTATGTATGAAATGTGTGTTATATTTAAAAAAAAAAGTAATAGCTCAAGTATTTAATAACCCAATGTTTTTTCAGAATAAGAGAAAGGCTCCTCAACAGAATGGCAGTAATAAGAAAAAGAAAACTTTTGATGAAAAACTTACTGAAAATTCTCAAAATGAAAATCAGAGAAATGAAACAAATGTTGGGGTATATATATATATATATATAATTTTTAAATTAATAGTTGATAATACACAAATAATAATAATAAAAAAACTATATTCTTTTATTCCTTTATAGGTGAAAATGATGGAAATATTTGAAGAAGAATTGAAATGTAATATTTGTACAGAAATTTTTGTTAAGGTAATGGCATATTTTACTATTTTAAATTTATTTTCTATGTGCTTTGAAAATGACTTAAAAAAATTGTTTATAGTTTTTGTGTTTCTTTTAAGAATTAACTGCATAATTTGAAAATATATTTAGTACCATTTACAAAGCATGGCTTGTTAAAAACTTGGTTCACATGTTTGTTTGTTTTTTCCCCCTTATTTTTAACTACAATATTTAAACATCTACTTTAATCTGACGTACAATTTTATTAACAATTTTTTAGTTCTTGTTAGTAAAAATAAAGTACATTTAGCAACTGCTAAAGTCAAATATATGTGTTTTTAAATGTTAAACAACAGACTTTATCTGTATCAATAGCTCCTGTAAATATTGTTCATAATTTAACAATCCAGATAGCAATAAAAAGAAAATACTGCTTATTGTGTTACAAAAAGGTCTTAAACATTGAAAATAGACTGTTCTGCCGTAATGCTAATTTTTTGCATTACTGGGGCTTAGGTAACCTGTCTATATTTTGATTTGTTACCTTCTGTCAACACAGAACTTAAGAGCAAGGATCGTAAACCTTTTATACCAACTCGCCAATTTTTTGCAAAAAAGTTTTGAAAATATCTGGCAGCCAGCGAAAATTCCTAATTAGCTAGTAAACAGTATTTGCTCCTCTCCATCAAGTCAGGGTTTTTCACATTTAAAAATTTAATTATGAATATTTATTGAAAAGTAAAACTTTTTTTTTTTTTAATAAATTGATTGAGAAAGAATAATCACAAACATAGAATGGTTAAGTTGAATTGCCTCAAATCTTAAATTCAGTTAATAAATTAATTTAAAATGTTAACAGCTGTAAATTTCTAAATGGGTGAAAAAAGTCTGGGCCAGGATTCGAACCGGGATGTCTTGGCTGAAACTGCCAATGCTCTACCAACTGAGTCATCCTAGATGAATCTGGCAGACTAATTCACCCGAATAACCTTTGATGATCACGGTATCTGATCTGATATCTGAATCGGCTCAACAGAATAAATCGAAGACTATTTTTGGAGCTGCAGTAAACTCTGCATGCATAATTATATTACATTAATTTTTAACACAATTATTCAATTGGTAAATAAATCATAATAGTTGTAAATTTCCAAGTGAGGGAAAAAGTCTGGCCCGGACTGGCTCTTTTGTATTTAAGATATCTTAGTGATAGCCTTGGATACATCTATCCAATCATGAAAAGTCATAAATTTTAGCAATCCATCATGAAAATTACAAATTTCAACTTTTCATTCCATGGAAAGGATCATAAAATCTTCTATAGCAATTCCACTCATCAAACATCAAACATTGCAGCAAGGCTTGTATTTTAATCTTTCTATCCACAACATTAAAAGCAAGGTTTGTTAAACAGATTGTCTCATTGTATTAAAAAAACCGAAAATAAAATATCATTTTCTGTGTCTGTTTTTTTTTTTTTTTATAGATATCTTGAAATTTTAGCATTGCACTCTCAATTTTCCATATTATCTTTTAATTCTGCTATATTAAAAAAAATCTCCCTAATTTTCTTCCTCCAGAGTTTGCAGCTATGATCATTAGCATGTAATAATAAAGTAGGCCTGTGCACATAATTTGCAAAATAGAACGGTTGTGTGTGAAGCATTTTCTTTAGATTTTTTTACTTAAGAAAGTACTGTTACACACAAATTTATGCTAATTATGTATTAACTTAAATACATCTTAATTTATAGTACCTACATATCATAAAAATATCTGACAAATGACCAATTGTTAATCACAAAGAGAAAACTACATTTACAGTTTAAATTTGATAACAAGTAAAATCTAGTCTAAATTATCATGCATTAGTTTACTTAAATAAATGAATTATATAGAAGTGAAAGTTTGCATTTCTTTAAAAATTCATGAAAATAAATAAAGCAAAAATAAAATGAAACTTGACCATAAAAACAATAAAAGCCATCATAAACCAATAATAAATGAATAGCTTAGATGACAAAATAAAAAAAATTGAGTTGTTCATATGATTAAAGATAGTCAATGATCTTCTACCATCTGTTAAATTACTACCCCCCCCCCCCCCAAAAAAAAAAAAAAAAAAAAAAAAATGTGGTTATACAATCCATGAAGGATCAGGGCCTACAGTGTTCATTCCTGTTTACGTGACACCGGCCTCTGGGTGCTATACAGCATATGTCCTGGTCATTTGGTCAGCCTTATGTGTTTAATTCCCTAGTTAGCTTGGTACTCGTTTTAATTGACCCCAAAGGGATGAAAGATTGTGTGAAGCTTGTCCAGTCGGATCTCGGAATTCTCGACCTGCAGCGTTGCAATCAGATGTGATAACCGATACGCCTCTGGGCTAAAATTACTACAGTACTGAACCATTTATCCAGAATGGTTGGGGATCATATGTATTCCAGATAACTCCTTTTTAGGGTTTCGTTCATCTAACGAAACCCTATTCGTTTCGCTCCTCTGTCTGTCCGTCTGTCACAGAGCCCGTTCTCAGAAACTATATATGTTGGAGACTTGAAATTTTGCATACTTATAGCTGGACATCTCAGATCCAACGAAAAATCATAAAATTTTGAAAAAGTTGTACATTTAACCCTTTGGGCTCCTACATGTGTATTTTAAACAATTCTCTCTATGTGAGCCTCTAATTAGGTTGGAGGCGTGAAATTTTGCATACTTATAGCTGAACACCTCACATCAAACGACAAATCATAAAATTTTGAAAAAGTTGTAAATTTAACCCTTTGCGGTCTCACATGTGTATTTTCAACTAGCCTTTCTAAGTGAACCTCTAATTAGGTTGGAAGCGTGAAATTTTACATACTTATAGCTGAACACCTCACATAAAACGACAAACTATAAAATTTTCAAAAACTCGTACATTTAACCCTTTGGGCTCCCACATTTGTATTTTAAACAATGCTTTCTAAGTGAGCCTCTAATTAGGTTGGAGGAGTGAAATTTTGCATACTTATAGCTGAACACCTCATATCAAACGACAAATGATAAAATTTTCAAAAAGTCATACATTTAACCCTTTGGGCTCCCCCATGTGTATTTTAAGCAATTCTTTCTAACTGAGCCCCTTATTAAATTCGAGATTTGAAATTTTGCATACTTATAACAGAACACCTGAGGCCAGGCGACAAAACATAAAATCTTGAAAAAGTCTTACGTTTAACCCTTTGAGCTAACACGTATGTATTTTAAGCAATTCTTTCTAAGTGAGCCCCTAATTAGGTTGGAGGCATGAAATTTTGCATACTTATAACTGAACACCATCAGGCGACAAATCATAAAATTTTGAAAAAGTCATACATTTAACACTTTGGGCTCCCACATGCATATTTTAAGCAATTCTTTCTAACTGAGCCCCTTATTAAATTCGAGATTTGAAATTTTGCATACTTATAGCAGAACACATGAGGCCAGGCGACAAATCATAAAATCTTGAAAAAGTCTTACGTTTAACCCTTTGAGGTACCACATATATATTTTAAGCAATTCATTCTAAGAGAGCCCTAAATAAGTTGGATACATGAATTTTTGCATATGTATAGCTGAATACCCCAGACCGCACGACAAATCATAAACTTTTCAGAAAGTCTTATATTATTTACTCCGGCGGGCTCTAACTTGTGTATTTTAAGCAATTTTTCTAACCTCCGCCCTTTTCACTGGGGAGCACCTTTCCAACTTTTGCCGACACCCCTTTGACCATTCTTTCATATTATGCACCATAGCCTTACATATTTTAGTTCCACTTTTTACCGCCACGTTGGGCGCCTACTTATCTCGGGTGCTATGGGCCCAATCCCCTCAACTAATATATCTACGGACAGTATGTAAAACGGAGTTTCGTTCGGATAGAGGTTTGTTTAGAATAGAGTGCGCCCCTGGTTGCAAAATGTGGAACTAACAGATTTTTCAAAAGGATAAAGTGTTTTGAAAGAAATATTAAACGAAACCCTCTGTGCAATTTGTGACCACACTTACCCACTTGTTCTGTATAACTGGTTGGGCATTAAAGAAACATCAGATTTGTAGAATGCATGGAGTTGTGGCATTGTTTGTGATTTCAAATTATTAGATTACTGAGATTGAGAATCGGATCTAAACAAGATCAAAGACTAACTAGAGTTTCAAAAAAGGCAATTTATGGGAATCCCTTCTAAATAAAAATTTTGCATAAAAATCAAAACACTCAGTATAATAATATAATCACTAAATATGCTTCCATTTCAAATCCTAGATGTTAGTATCAAGTTATGTCATGCATGTTGTAATGTTTTAAGCAATTTGTATGTCAAACTGGCACTATATGGCACTTTTTTTTTCTGGAAAGATTCTGAAATCGTTCTATTATGAAAATATTCTGGATAACCGGTTTTCAGGTAAACAGTGCCATTCTGTATTTGAAAAAAAAAACTGATAAAGCAGCCGTTTGACAATAAACATAAATATGTGGAACTTACATCTCATTGTCTCAAAATGATTGTGTTACTTACCACCTTTATCATCTGAGCTCTTCAAATACTAGCCAAATGTAGAAACCTAAGTGGAAAATTAGCTTTACAAAGTGATCTTTTTTTTTCCCTGCTCAAAATATTCAAAGGGAGGGGGGCAGAAGTGAATGAGAGGGATTTAACTTCTTACCCCTCCCCTTTCTTGTGTACAGCCTTTGTATAAGCGATTAATTTTGAAGCTGTTAGAATAGCTTTAATTTTCCTGTGTGAGTTTTATGATTTTTATGTCTCATTTTAATTTCAGCCATCCGTTTTGAATTGCTCTCATATGTTTTGTGAATTCTGCATTGTAAAATGGATGAAACAACAGCGACAATGTCCTATATGCCGGGAAAAAATTGAATCTCATACAAGAGTATTAGCATTTGATGTCTACATAGAAAAAGCTCTGGAGTTACTCTCGCCTGAGCAAAAGAAGGCCAGACAAGAACTTATAAACCAGCGGGAACTAAAATCTCGTAAGTAATACAATTTAAATATTGTCTGTACATTTATGCATGTTTCCTATGTATTATGGTTAATTGATTTCATGATATTACTGCATTGATCGAAACATGCATTCAGTAAGAAAAAGTACAATTTTTCTTCTTGGTACGGTACTGGTCACTGTACGGTAACACAAAATTTTATTTTCTAAACCCTGGTGCACTTGCATACTTCTACTGATGTCTTATCTATATCTGTCAACTGCTGGTTGACTAATTCCAATTCTTCCAAAAAGATTGCAGAGTTATTTTATTACTATTTTCTTTCAGCACTTTCTATAAATTTAATTTTCAAACATTTGGCTAGCAAATAATTATCTTCTTGTTTTGTGCTTTGCACACCAATAAAAATTTCCTGTACTACTTAGTTATCCCGTCGGCAAAATTATACCAAACTATACCACCTACCTAAGTATACCACTATCACCAAACTATAAGAATACATGGCAATAATGGTTGATTGTAAATGTCATATTCACTTGACTTTAAGCAAATTACACGTGTTTACATCCTCAAGTGATTTTTATTTTGACGTTATATTTGTATTTTTATTAATGTTATACTAATTTATTTGTTCTTTCGTTATTTAAAATAAAAATTATGTCAGTTTATATAATTTGGCGAAGTTGGTCGACGGGATAACTAAGTAGTACCAAATTTCCCTTACATTAACATTTAAAAAGTCCTTCCGGCCAGTGCCGGGAAGAAGAGGTAGCTTTCATATTCCTTATTTTAAAAAATCCAACTTATATCATTCAAACACATGAAGCTCTATTTAGTGGAAACCGAATATAGGATATTCAATACTAATTTTTATCAATATAATGAATGAGATTTTCGCGAAATTAGTCAGCTTTATCCAAGCTGCTTTTCTTTAAAGTAACTTATATTTGGCTGCCTCATTCGGCGATTTCTTAAAGTGCCTGCCATTTTAAGACAACATGGTGGATGAGGCTAACCAGTGAACTTGGTCGAGACCTTAGTAATTGCTGTGCAAATGCTCACTGACATCGGAATCTGTTCATATATACGAGTGCTGTCGCATGCAAAAAATTAGATTTTTCAAAATGTCACCCACAATAGAAATTGAAACTGCTATATCTGAGCCATTTTTTAAGGTAAAGACAAACAAAAAATGCTCCTGAATCCTTATATCAAGGTCAAATACTTAAGAAAGAAACCTTTTTCAATTTCTAATTTTTTTGCACCTCACTTTAAATATAATTTTTTTTAATTTAATGGCCGCCATTTTGAAACAAGATGGCTGATGAATCTGGCCAGCAAACTTGGTCGAGGTATTGATGTATACTATCCACATGCCTTCTTACATCGAAATAGGCGAATACGTGTGTTATCGCGTGACAAATACAAGATCGTTTCAAAATGTTAGCCATGCTAGAAATTCAAAGTGCTATAATTCAACCATTTTTTAAGATATAAACAAAAGAACAAATTTTCAGAAACAAACTGCTCCGGAATCTTTGTATAAAGGCCAAACACATAAAAAAAAAAATCTTTTTCATTTTCCAATTTTTTAATACCTCATTTTAAATTTTAAATTTAATTTTTTTAAAATGGCAACCCTTTTGAAACAAGATAGCGAATGAAGCTGGCCAACGAACTCGGTCGAGACATTGGTATGTACTATGTACAGACCAAGTTACATCCAAATCGGTTCATAAATACGCCTGTTATCGCGTGACAAAAATCAGGTCGTTTTAAAATGTCAGCCACAATAGAAATTCAAAATGCTATTACTCAGCCATTTTTTTAGATATAGACGAAACAAAAACTGTTCCGGAATCTTTGTATTAAGGTGAAACACATACGAAAAAAATATTTTTCATTTTCTAATTTTTTGGTATCTCATTTTATTTTTTTTATTTTTAAAATTTTTTTAAATGGCTGCCATTTTGAAACAAGATGGCGGATGAAGCTGGCCAACGAACTCGGTCGAGATATTTGTATGTACTATGTACACACCAAGGTACATCCAAATCGGTTCATAAATATGCTTGTTATTACGTGACAAAAATCAGGACGTTTCAAAATGTCAGCCACGCTAGAAATTCAAAATGCTATAACTCAGCCATTTCTTAAGATATAGATGAAACAAAAACTGCTCCCGAATCTTTTTATCAAGGTCAAACACATAAGAAGAAAATATTTTTTTCAATTTTTTGGTACCACATTTCGAATTTAAATTTTTCTTAAAAATTTAAATGGCCACCATTTTTAAACAAGATGGCGGATGAATCTGGCCAACGAACTCGGTAGAGGCATTGGTATGTACTATGTATAAACGAAGTTATGTCCATATCGGTTCATAAATACTCCTTTTATCGTGTGACAAAATTCAGGACATTTCAAAATGTCAGCCACGCTAGAAATTCAAAATGCTGCAACTCAGCCATTTTTTAAGATGTAGACGAAACAAAAACTGCTCCGAAATCTTTGTATAAAGGTCAAATACATAAGAAAAAAATATTTTTCCATTTTTAATTTTTTGGTACCACATTTCAAATTTAAAATTTTTTAAAAAATTTTAAATGGCCGCCATTTTGAAACTAAATGGCGGATGAAGCTGGCCAACGAACTCGGTCGAGACACTGGTATGTACTATGTACACACCGAATTACATCGAAATCGGTTCATAAATACGGGAGTTACAGTGTGACATAGGTCAGATATATATCAATTTTGAACGGAGGATGGTTTCGGGGTCTGGGGGTCATGATCGATGAAAATATACCAAAATTTTTTGAAATCGCTTTCCTCCGAACGGCTGCAATAGGTAGCTTTTTGTAATGAAAGCTACCTAAAAGAAGTTTACCAGACTGAATAAAAATCGTATTAATGAAAACCTATATAAAATTGACACTTGCTTATTTTGTTTGTAAAGTATTTCCAGAATTGCCTAAATTAATATTTTCAAACTTTTTATAATTGTCTGCTTTCTTTTAGATTTGAGTGTATGTTATTATTCTAAATTGAAAGGAATTTCTTCAGCTCTTTAAAAAAATTTCATTTCTGGGTGGAGATAATGTATCAAAATAACATACAAAATTTTATATCTATTATCATATTAACCCTTAAATGCCGAGTGTTGCCTTTCGGCAACATATCCAATTTAGGCTTCTAAAATACTATTAGAATAATGTTGAAGCTATAATGTCTGTTGCCAATAAAATACATTCTGAAAATATTATTAAATTGATTTTCAACATGTAGATGGTAATACTTGTGCTGTTTAAGAATAAAGATAGATTTATTTTTTCAATTGTTGCTAAATGTTCTTTTTGTTTTGTTTTGAAGCTTGTGAAATGCTCCATTTTGTTCTGCAGTGAGCAAATAAAATTTATTTCTCATCATAGTTCTTAATTTTCTTGTGTGTTTAATATTATAGAATTTTATCAAAGTAAATTATTTTTTCAATTAAGCACCACTATTGCAGATTAGTAACAAACTATTTTTTAGTTGTAAACCATACTTAAAACAAAATAGGATTTTTGTAAGTATTTTTCCCATGATTTATGTAAAAAATGAAAGCCAAAAACATTTAAATTTTTTTTTTTTTGAAAAATCAGGCAATGTAAGCATTTTTCCTGGCTTTCTGTGCTACTGGCATACATGATAGAAATGAGATATGGCCAAGGACATTTGAAAAATTTTAAGAAGTGGATAGTCTTCAATTAAATGTTACGTTTGTCTCCAAAACATTCATTTATAGCATATTGTTCAATATTAGCAATAGACATTTTTACGTATTGTTATAAAATAAAGTACTAACTTTTTACTAAATACTAATGCTTTAACTTTTAAGTGTCTTTAACTTTTTAAGTGTTTATGAATTGGGTTTGTCTGTCCGTACTCTAACTTACGTAAATATACTTGATTTGCCATGTGATTGATATACGTTATTGAGGTTTACCATGACATGTTCGGTATTGAAAATGAAGTGTGTATCTTTATGCTTTATTTACACAGGCATTCAAAAACATTCAGTTATATTGTCTATGGGAAAAATCATTTGTGGTGTATTTTAATGATGTTAAGAATCTATTTTAAACATAATGAAATTTATACATTTTATTGAGGTGCATCAGAAAATGTTTTCTATAGAATAAGTTATGTCTAGCACTTATAATACGAGTACAGGGCTACTCAAAACTATTCCTTTTTATGAAGAAAAATAGTTTATGGCATATTTTAATGATGTTTCTCTGTTACAAGCATAGTGAAATTGATATAAATTTATTTGGTGCACTAAAACATGCTTTCTGTAGGGGTGCAAAGCATTTATCACTCATTTACAGGGTTGCACAAGAGGTCAGTTTTATTATGGTCTACAGAGAAAAACTGCTCACAGTGTATTTTAATTGTTGCTTTATTTCAAACATATCAGTGTACTCTGGTAAAGCCTGGTAAAACAGTCCTGTTTCATCAGTGTTAAAGAATGAGAAGCATCATAGTCTTTCACAAATCGACAAAATGTTTGCTTTCCAGTAATCTACAGCGTCCTGATTTTCGCTGTACAGTTTGCAATAAACGATATTGTTTTGTTCTTTCTATTGTGACAATCCTCACCTGATTCCGGTCCTCACAATTTGATCAGATTAAATGGCTGATTTTATTAACTAGTGATTTTATTAAGCAGCGGGCACTGTATTTAATAAATTATCATTTATTTATACTTTCCTTCATTATTAAATTAAGTATTCTTCAATATTTACCATAAATAAAATAATTTCCTGTTTCCAAACTTTCTGAAAATCAAATATTTGCATTTTTCTCCTAGCCTTCAAAATAAAGTTTTCATCTTATAAATAATTTAAATTCCTAGGATTCTACATTTATTCAATGGATAAAAATCCTCCAGTCACTTTTAAAATTTCATCAAAATCGAATTGAAAAAAAAAAAAAATAAAGCAGTTAAGTGAAAAAACATTTTTTCTTGTTTAAAATTATTTAAATACACTATTACTTAAAAACACGTAAAGCATTCTGACATTCAGTGTTTCGCCATTTTAGCTTCTTGAAAACATCTCAAGTTCATATGATCTGTTGTTTTGAATTAGAGAATGTGAGCGTGTTTTGAAGGTCAACCATCATTGCCACTTTTGGCTAAATAATAGTGTGGTTTCAGCCAAATAATAGCCCGGTAACTAAGGATGCTTGGACCAGTTGCCAAGGAAACCCAAACAGGGTTTTGCCAAACTAAATCAACGAATGATAACGTATGATATCGGAAGAGGGGGGGGGGTCCAAAATTAGCAAAATGTTGATAACATTATGTAAGTATAATCCCTTATCTCAAGTAATATCTCAAGAATCCACAAAATGTGACTTTCTAATATGATCTACGATTGGAACAAGTGTAACAACTAATTAGTTATGGTTATGGAAATAGACATAACTTTTTAAAAAACTAGAATCAATATAATATCTTCCTCTATCAGATATAGTACAAAAATAAATAACTATTCAAAGATTAATTGGAACCAGCGCTACAACTAGGCAATAATGGATATGGTGTCTTAACTCCTTGTAACTGGAATCCATATAATAACTGCCTTTATCAGACAATAGTGCAATATTTTTTATTATTCAAAACATAATCTTACTGAAGTGCAATATTTTTTAGTTTTATATTGCATGTATAATTTAAATGTTGTGTGCCCAGATTAATGTTTGATTAGATTCAACCTCTTCAATTTTAAATAAAGTATACTGTGCATTTCATTGGTTAATTTTAATGGAAGATACCTTTTACACCAATATAATGCAAATGGGTGATACAATTTTATTTATTCATTTATTATAGGTATTTTAACAAAGTTTCACAAATAATTATGCATTTAATTGTAAATTAAATTTATTTCATCGATCTTAAAATTTTACTTATTACACATATTTATTTTCTGAATATAAATTTAACGGAAAATGTAATGTCTTACATGTGAAATTATTAGGATGATAATTAAATTTATTATGCTTAAAATTTCACTAACAACTATACTTCTTGTTCTATATTGATGTGTCTGAGTGATTGTTTTGAGATTTAGTAGTTAACTTTGATACTTAAATTGGTTTGTTTACATTTTTAATTAATTTCAAATCTGCCAATCGGGCATTTCAATATGGCACATAACAAACTGCTTTTTATATTAAATTGTGTAAATATTGGGAAAGTGCTTGTGTATATGAAACAGTGAATAGGTTGCCAGAAAGTACTTGCGAGTTCCTTCTTATGACTTTTCTGTACCTTGCCAAGGGGTTCCCCTCAACACGGGGAAAGTCATTTGCAGATTGTTCATAGACTTTAATAGTAACTTATTCGGAGGAAGTTCTGTAATCGGGTTCATATTGGCATGCTTTAGTGAGCATGATTTTCTGAGAAAATACATACAGGTTTGTATATTATTCGTAATGACACTTTGACAGCTTGAAGGTATGAAGACGAGAGATTCACATATCATGTCATATCTTATGCTGCAGTTTGTCGATTTCATTTCTTTAATGCATAATAATGGCAGGCACAATACAGCTTGACTTATTGAGAATATGTTTGAAGCAAACAGTACAGCATATGTAAAGGCTGGCATGCTCTCCTCACTTAAATCTAATTGACCATGTCTGGAGCTCACTCGGGCGACTCATTGCAATGAGAGGCGTTCCTTTGTTAGCTGTTCTGGACTTTGGGATAATATTTTTTGAAGAGTGGAACAAAATTCCTTGCACTCTTATTGACATCCTCATCGCATCCATGAAAAACAAATCTGTAACCATCTTAACTCTTTGAGGAGACCACACACTGTATAAAAAATCGTTCATTCTATTCACATTTTTTTGTCATTTGTAGGTACTTAAAATGTGTTTCAAAGAGTTAAAATTATCATTTAAAAGACTTAAAATTCTGAAACAGAATGTTTTAATGTCTTATTTTCTGTATTATCTTTTTAATATTGCAGGCTTTTCTTTCTTAAATTTTTTAAAGTGTATATGAATTTATATATGGTATTTTGTAATTCTATCACTTAGCTTGCTCATTTTAATTATTTGAATTTGTACCCTTATTTAATTAAAGATAACATCTCATTTTCAATACTTGTTCAGAGTTATTGCTAAATCTATATTCTCAGCATTATCATTCAGAGTAATCCCTTTGAAAGAAAATAAGTTAAAACTGGTGTGAATGACTGAGAACAAACAATCTTCTTGAAACACCATCATAAATTTGTATATGTTTTACAAATTTTTGATGGTGTTTCAAGAAGATTGTTTGTTCTTAATCCCTTTGAGGTAAATTCTAGTTAAATTCGTTTCCAATATAAAAATGGTTTTAAATTTAGTACTTAAAATCTGAATTTTTTTTTATCTTTTTTTTTTTAAATCAGTAGTTGCTTATTTTTGTTAATTATGTAATTTTAGCTCCAAAGCCAAGGCGTTCCCAGAGATTAAAGAACAGGACATGTGTTAGTGCTCGTGACGTCTTAGAAGAGAGTGGTTTCCAGTTAAGAGCATTGATTGATGAAGTTTTAAGTCTTGCAAACCACTTTTCTTATGATTAAAAATCTACATGTCAACTGCATTTTCTGCTTGATACCCAAAGGTATAATTTCATTTTAATGCTTATTTTCATTTAATGAAATTAGTCTGTGGTAATATATATTTCAGATTATACCTTAAATTACTTTCTATCCATTTAAAATATTTCTAAAATCTGTATATATAAAAGAAAGTCTGGATTTTGTATTAATCAACGCACAGCCAAAACTACTGAATCTAAAATCTTGAAAATCAGGGTAAAAATACTTCTTATGATATAGAGTGCCGCTAAGAAAGGATTTTCGAAAATTCCACCCCTAAAGGAGGTAAAAAAGAGAACGAACTTAAAAAAAATTCCTTAAAAATCTGATTTTCTACTTATTTTTCAACTGATAACATATTTTGGTGTATTTTTGTATACTGAATCGAATGATACTAACTAAATTCTTTTAAGCCCAATAGTTCGAGAGATATTTCATATTTTTCTAATTTGGCACTATCTTTGGTGCCAGAACCTGAAGTTTTCAAGTGATAATTTCTAAAAACTCATTCTTTTCATTCTGTTACTGTAAGCAAGGGAAAAAATTCAAATTGAATAATTTTTTAAACAATCCTTTTGGTTAAATAAAAACAACTTCGTCAATTAGAAAAAAAAATTCAAACGCCTCAAAAAGTAAAACTAAAAAAAAAAAAAAAAATGTGGTACTTTTTCGTTCTAATTTTCTTTGCGATACCATGCAGACCTGCCAACTGCTACGAAAAAATCGTAGTTGCTACGATTTAGACTTATAAACTACGATGCTACGAATATCGGTCTTAAACTACAATTTTTTGCAAAAAACAAAAAAGCACTTTTTGTTTCTAGTTGTGATTTTTATCCCGCACAGCATATTTTTCAGGAGTAATTCTGTTCCAAAATTTCAAAGTATTCATTTCCGAAAGTTTTAAAAAATTGGCAAATTAGTCCGAAAATCCGGACATTAAAAAATGCTCATGGAAGAAAAAAAAATTTGGGCTGTAAAACAAACTTCTTAACATAAAACACTCTCTTTATGTATATTAACCACAAGTGAATAGTGTTTCTGTAAATATTTATACAGGAATTCACTTCCTTAGAAACAAGGTGCCATTTTAAGAATTTCTGGAAAGGAGGGGGGGGGGGGTCTTTGAGGGCAAGGTTTGAAATAGTGTGCAAAATCGCACGATTTGCGATAAATTACCACGAATTTCGACAAATGACCGTATAAAAAAAATCAATTTTATCAAATGGTCGCAGAAGAAAATAAATTTCGTCAAAAAGATTTGAGATTTTGTGTTTTCAATTCTGTGAATTTTGTCAAAATATCGCAGAAAGAAAACGCGAATTTCGTCAAAAGTTCAGTAAGAAAATGCAAATTTCATCGAAAGATCAGTAAGAAAACGCAAATTTTCGCAGAAAGAAAACACTAATTTCGTCAAAAGGATCGCGGAAAAAATGCAAAATTCGACAAAGGATCGTCGTAAAAAATGCGAATTTCGTCAAAAGTTCATGGTAAAAAATGTGGATTTCAACAAGGAATCGTTATAGAAAAATGTGAATTACGATTGCAGAAAAATTGTGAATATCCTGAAATGATCGCAGGAAAATAAATCCCGAATTTCGTCAAAATTTACTGCACTGGGCTAAAAAATTGGAACCAGGTACCTTTTACAAATGTTTAAAAAAGAAAAGAAAAAAAAAAAAACGCTGGGAAACGAAAAGAAACTCTAAAAATCGTATAAAAATTTTCAAAGGAAAAAAAAAATACTATATTGAGTTGAAAGACTGAAACCTTGTTCCTTTTACAAATGTCAAAAGATGGCTGTGTAACATGAAAAACCAACCAACTAAACAACCTCCAGATTAATTTAAATTTTGTGTGCTACGATTTCTCATTTTCAAAGGTTGGCCGGTCTGTACCATGCCAAAATGTATGGTATTGTGCCATTTATTTCAACCCTAATCGTGCAAACGATTTTTATTGCAAACCGTGCCACACATTAACATTTGCTAATTATTGAACGTGAATATTTTTATGCAGGAATTTTTAATGATAGAATTTATTTTATTTTATCATAATCTCGCAAAATTTTTTAATGTTATTTTTTGAATAGAAAATATTTATTACTGATACTGATACAGATTTTATCATTTCACAGTTATCTGATGATGAGGAAGCTACAATAAAATTATTTCAGAAGTTAGGAATGATTCATGGTTTTTTGAACAAAACATTTTTATATGTATGTCTTCATTGAAAGAATGAAATGTTTACTGCAATGTGAGAAATACATATTACGTATGCCATGCTTCAGTAGTAAAAGACATTTACAATTTCAAGACTGCAGTTTAAATTGACTATATTTTATTACTTGCAAAATATTTATTTATTCTTATATTTTAAGTATTTATTTTGGTACCCGTCGACCAATTTCGCCAAATTATATAAATCGCCAAATTATACAAATTGACATAATTTTTATTTTAAATAACGAAAGAACAAATAAATTAGTATAACATTAATAAAAATACATTTAAAACATTGAAATAAAAATCACCTGATGACGTAAATATGTGTAACTTGCTTAAAGTCAAGTGAATGTGATATTTACGATCAACCATTATTAGCATTTAATCTTATAGTTTGGCAATAGATTTTTGGTCGACGGGATAACCAAGTAGTACCATTATTTTTATTGATTTAGAAAAATGGTAGGTCAAAAGTCTGTAATTTTCAAAAGTTATATTTTTTAAAAGCTCATTTTTTTATCAACAAAATTATTATTTTTTTCAAATGTATCATTTCATTTTTGTGCCAACTATTACGCTTGGTGACGATGGTGTTGGCATAACAGGGAAATACCAAAACAGTTACTGATTTTATTTCAAATGTAAAGAAAAAAGGTTTAATGAGCAATAAATATTGTAAATATGACTATAACTCAGATTCTACTGAACAGAATTTTGTAGAACTTACACTGTTAAATAGTAAATTTGGTTTATAAATAGTTTAATGTAAAAACCATCATTCTAAGTTGCTACGGGAGTTCTAAAATTAGGTGAACTCGATTATGAAAGATTTCAAGTCAACTAATTTAAATGCAGATATTTCAGGGATTTTTTCAATATTTATTATATCATTCTGTGTTGTTTAGTTACAGAGCTATGAGGAAAAAGTTCTCATTGGTACAGTAAAGAAAATTGGAAAATATACGCCACAGAGATAGGGTATACTAGAGAATATATATGCTATAGTTATGGAAGTTGAGCTGAGTTCCTTAAAAAATTCAGAAGTGATGCAGTATATACCTACCCTTACCTCCCAGAATCAGGTTAACGCGATTATGAAAGTTATATTTAACTATCTCAATATATATATATAATGCAAAGAGAAATTTCATTCCGCCTGCTTATATCTTGAGTTCTGCTGAAAAGATTTTGACGGGGCTTACATTGTTTAGATAATTTTTCATAAAAGATGTTAGTATAAAACATAACATTCTACGTTGCTTAATTAAATAATTATGGGGAAAGTTCTAAATGAGATGAACCCAATTTTGAAAGATTTGCTTTTTTTAAAGGTTCCCCTGAATGAATTTTTATGGGATTTAAACTGTTAATTAGATCATTTTTAGGGAAAGTTTCGGTATATTTTGCAGTTTAAAAGATTCTGCTAAGTGGATTTCGATGCAACTTGATCGGTTAGTTCATTTTTCAGTGAATGTTTTAGTATAAAGCCCATATCATTTGCTGTTGCTTGATTGTAGAATTGTAGATGAAAGTTATAGAATCAGGCGAACCCAATTATTATGAACGATCAGCCTTTTCAATAAGTCCAATTAACAGATTCTGATGAGACTTGCATTGATAATTTTTCATGAACGCTTTTAGTATATTGCATATTGTTCTATTGTTTTTTACCGAATCCTACACTAACAGATCAACTAAAGAAATTGGTCCTTAATAGTCTAAATTTTGTATGACTCAAATAAAAGATATAATAGTGTAATGACATTCATATTGCGTTCAGCAATTCGGTTGGATACACCAGGTAGATGTCCATATTGCTTTAAAATGCATGATCAAATTCACAGATATATTTTGTTTCATTCAAGATTTCTTTAGAAAAACCGACCAGCGTAGCAGGCGAAGGCGGCTAGTTTTTTTATATAAGAAAAAATAAAAATTTTTAATTCTAATCTAAGCATACTCTTGACAGTAACAGTCAAGAATCAAGCCTGTCTTTGATAATGTAGCAGAATTTAATGGTCCAGCTGATGTGGCTTGTACATAAGAGGTGTTGCTTTGATCCTATAAAACTTATGTAATTGAAATATTTTGACTGATTTGAACATTTTAAATAGTAAAGAAAGTAATTTGAAACTGGTGTGAATGAATAAGAACAAAAGATCTTCTTAAAAATACCATCAAAACTTTTAAATGCACTAGGTCTTTCGAAAGATCTGAGTCTTTCTTCATCAGGCGCAAAGAAGACATGCTTCTACTATGAAAGCAGCTGCAAGACTGAAATGAGAGATAAGGGAAAGGAAAAAAGCTGAAGAAACAGCCAATAGGAAAGCAGAAGACAACAGCCAATCACAGAAGAGAATAATCAAAACACAAGAACACAGAGTAGAAGGGAAATAAGAAAGCAAATTGGGGAAAAAAAAAAAAAAAAAACATGGGAACACATGAAAAAAGAAAAATAAATAAATGAATAAAATATAAAAAACAGACTAAAATTAATTTAATTAATGCTAAAATAAATTATATGGTAGCACTCAAAAGGTTTTTCCAAGCTGCAGAGAGCATTGTGGAATCAGATTTATCATTTAACAATAACATCACAATTAAGATAAATAGCTAAATTTTCAAGAAAGTCCCAATTCAGAGATACTATTGGCATTAAAGATTGGACTCATTTTGAAAATTAAAACTATGGCTGGAATCCCAAGAGTGTGTGGCAATAGGAGATTTAGAAATTTCTTGATTAATTACATAACGAGTGTTCTTTTAAGCGGATTTCGAGATTTCTTTAAGTTTGGCCAATATAAGATAAATCACAACCATTACAAGGAACATTATAAATTCTCCATTTACAACATCAGAAACAGGAGATTTAGTGGTGAGGAATTTGAAATTTATTGACAGGTAAGATAATGTTAAAATTGAAATGTCGTAAAACGTTAGCTAATTTGAAACATAAAGGAGGATAAAAAGGGAGGACAACCAAATTATCAGGTTTGCTTTTGACAGATTTGGAAACAGTAGATTTATTAGATGGTCTATTGAATTTCTTCACAGCATTATTGATAACTGAAGGATTGAAACCTCTTTTGACAGCAACGGTTTTTAAGTAATTAAGTTCATCCTTAAGGGATGCAGAGTTGGAACACATTTTTAAAGCATGATTTACATACATGTACATATTGTGTAAATACGTGTAAAATTTTGGTTGACATTATGATTTGAGAGAGCATGAGGTGGGTTAGAAACAGAAAAAGGTTTTCTATAAACACAAGTTTTGAAAGAAGAATCACATTTCTTAACTAAAACATCAAGGAAAGGAAGTTTATTACAATTATCTAACTTAACAGTACACTGAATATGTGGTTCGATAGAATTGACAGTATGAAGAATGATAGAAATATCAAAAGGATTATCAACTAAAACAAAAGTATTGTCGACATAATGCATCCAACAATGCTGGTGTTTTTAAGATCTTTTGTTCTTATTTTAAATAGTGCTTAAAATAAATCTCCAATTTTAAAAACTTCTTTTTTCAGCATATTTAGCATTCATTTCTCTATAAAAAAAACTACCAATTGTCATGTTTTATGTGCAGTAGTTGTAGGATAAGTCGTGAATGTAAAAATAACACTATATATTTAATACGGGTGGTAGCGATAGTAACTTTTTAGAGAGAGAGATTCCATGATATTTAAAAAATCTCATTTGCATTTCTACAAAGAGTGTATTTACTTGTTCAATTTTATTTTTGAGATTACTGTCATTTTCGAAACCGGTTTCAGAAAATCAAAATATCTGAATAAAAATAAAGAAAAACCGTACAAACAAAATCAAAAAAGTAAAAAACAGCCTTTGTAAAGATTGACCTCACCAATCAAAGGCCAATCATTTAAAAATATTGAAGTGTGAGATATTTTTAAAAATTCTCCCATGGGTTTCACATTAGCGAGGGGGTGTTTTCACGTGAGTGAAGTAGCCCCTTAACATTGTGCTCTGTAAGTAGAAAAAAAATCTTGTATTTTCTCTTTTTTTCATTCTGTATAAGAAAAATAACAAATGGAAAAAAATTATAAAATATGCAATTCTTGATTTAAATTCATTGCGACATTATGAAAATATTCATAAAATTAATGTATAAATTATCCTTTATTAAAGGTCAGAAATTTTCATTTGTATTTTTTGTATTATACATATTTTATATAAAATTCTTATTATAAATTAATACTTTTGCAGAAATTTTTAGTTTTTAATCTTGTCGGAAAGCTAAAAAATTTGGTTCTGCGTCAATTCGTCACGCACAACTCATCGTGGAACAACTCATCACAGCGACAATTCATTGTGGTATCAATTCATCGCAGCGTCAATTCGTCGTAGCAAAAATTTTTTTAAAGGCGATAATGATTTTTTTTTTCAAACATAGCGAATTACAACTAATATGTTACAGGCTGGTTTTAAATACAAGTATATTTTTTATAATTATCATTTATTACGTAGTGTTTTTTTAAGCTGTTTTTGTCCAAAAATATCAATCGCTAAAGTGGAGTGCAGTTTTTTTTATATGTGATTTTTTTTAAATTTCCAATTCCGAATATGTAAGTTTAATGATTAATGCAACTCATTTCCAACTTAAATTAGTGATAAAAGCGATATAGCTTCGATGACCAGAGTAAATAATGAATAAAATTTTACTATTTTTAAATTATAAAATATTCACACACAAAAAAAGAATTAATATTGATACCTACACGTTTAAAAATAAATTAGTTCATGTAACTATCATTCATATCCATCCCTATGAAAAATATCATTTCAGGAAAATTTATTACATACTAAATTATTATTATTTATCAAAATATACATTAAAAAATAAGATTAAATTAAATACTATTTTAATATTAATTAATTATCTAGAAATTATAAATTCATTTTTCTATTTTTAAATTAAAATCTATTAGCAAGCAAAATAATTAATATCGAAAATTATGCGTTTAAAAAAATTAATTTCGTATCCTTCCCTAAGAAAATGATAAAATTTCTAGAAAATTTATTAATCGCTAAGTTATTATCAATTAAAATCCTTTTCAATCAAAATAACCTTAAAAAACATTTTTGTTGCGACGAATTGACCCCACAACAATTGTCGCCGCGATGAATTGTGCGCGATAAGTTGTTCCGCGATGAATTGTGCGCGACGAATTGACGCGACACCAAAAAATTTAGTTAGCAGTGGCAGTTTTTAAATTGTGCTTCAAAAGATTTTATATTTCTAATTTTAATTATTAAGATAATTAATTTGATTTCAAATTTCTTTCTGCATTTTTGTAACTAAATCCAATGTTAAATTAATAATAAAAAAAAATGGTGCTGTTACTTTAAAAAAAATTAAAATCTGTTTTTTCATTTACGGAATAATTAATCATTTATGCTTAATGTGATCTTATGATTAATCAACTGTCTGTAATCGGGTCCTTAGTCAAATGGTACATTTGAAAAAATCCGACATAAAAGTTTTGGCATAAAAGTATTTTTTTTTTTTAAAAATCTTTAATGATATTTACTCGTATTTTAAAGGACATTTTATCCATGATGAGAGGTCGCCCAGTGGCGTGGTCGGTAGCGACAGCTGCTCCCACGGCGTGGGCCCGGGTTCGAATCCTCGGGTAAGACATGGATGTAATTGTGAATGTCCCATTGTAGTAATGTAATATATATGTAATGGAAAATAAAAATTGTTGTGACTTGTTGTTTCTGTATAATAAGGATCATTCGAGGCGACAGCCATAGTAGCTATAGGCCCCAAAGCATTCCCCTTCGGTAGACTTCAAATGTAAAAAAATCCATGATGAGCAATAGTTGCAAATAGACGAAATTATGCATAATTTGAGGGGGAGGGGGAACCCATGCTTTGGGCCATTGTCAATTGTGGCAACTCATCTGTCACTAGCTACTTTACATTATTTAGAAAACAAGTGTTCATTTTTGATAGTTTTTGAAAAAGTCATGCTTGAAAATAATATAAAAAGCCATAAAAATCACTAAATTGAGCTAGTTTTCAAATTTGATTCAAAAGTATTTTTTTTTTCTTCATTATTCAATGATATAAAATTTGTAATTATGTAATGTTTAGAAGTGATATAAGAGCAATAAAAGTAAAAGCCACATCACTGGTTGCTAGATAAGCTACTAATTTTTGGCAATCATCCAAAATGAATTGATTTTTGGGAGGGGTAAAATAAATAAGACTTTGTCAGAAAAAAAGATTTTGCATGAAGCATTAGGTTTATAGTAATATGAATAAATGCATACAGTAGCACTCGCATAGACTGTTATAGATATTATACTTAATATATATTTTAGTGCATATATTTCTTAAGTATAATATCCATTTTAAACTCTTCATTTTCTAGAGTATCATGATACCAATAAAATAGTTATTTTTCATATTTTTTGCATTATTATTCAAAATTATTTCAGATAGTTAATGTTGTGCTTTGTTATATTTATGGCATTTATCAGTTATCTCAGGTCATATTTTTATTTATTCTGTTTTATTGAGTAAAATGCATTGAAATATATCATTTTCATAATGGTTTCTGTTATAGTTCTTAAAAGGTATCAAGTTATAGTATTACTTCAAATGCATTTTTTTCACTGCTACCAATTTTTTTTTTAGCTTCAAATGTGTTATTTCAGGGATGTTACTTTTCCACAGTCTTGTCAAACAGAAAAATATGTTGATATAGACCCAGGAGGCAGCAGCACAGACAATGACCTCATTGAGTTCACCAATGAAATTCTAGAAGTACAGTATAACTTCAAAAATCCGGCATCATCGGGACTATGCCTATGCCAGATTTTTGAAGGAATGTCAAAAGTAGTAACTAGGAATATTAAAAGTGGTACTATATTCTTAATAGTGCCTTTAGCCATAAATTATTTCATTATTAAATGATAATTATGTAAGAAAAAGAGAAAATTAAATATAAAAATAAACTTACATTAATAGATATATTCTATGTTACAGAATAAAAATCTAATAAAGAGTGAAATTATTTCTTCTCATGTAATCAACACATCAATGTCATTTTTGTTTGCTTCAGTTTTTTTGGCCATTCTTTAACAAGTTTTTCTTGTATTTTATACACATGAGGAATTTCTATTACGGGTTTATTTCGAGAACGCAGTCTTGTTCTCTAAAGCAGATATTAATTCTCAAGTTAAATTTATGCATTTTTCTAGTGACACTTTTCCTTCTGCCTGTTGTTCATCCTTGTCTTCGGAGCTGTTACTAGCGTTATTGACAGTTCTATTTAGCACAGCGTCAGAAGGGAGACTCCAAAGAACTTGTGTACTAATCTCCGCACTGTTGCTGAGCAACAGTACAGCTCAAAAAAAATTGCTCAGAAAATAATCGCCTCTGACAAATGAAGAAAATGTCAAATATTATTTTTTTGTCATTTTTTTCCGATTTTGAAGTTTTCAATTCATAAACAATTACTATTTTTCTCATACGATAACTTGAAAATGCAAAAGAAAAAGGAAGGGAAAAAGATGGTTTTGATGCTGGATTTTTGAAGTTACACTGTAGTTAAATCTTTATTCGCATATTAAAATGCAATCGGTCTGTCAAGTCATATCTTGGTGGAAAACACCTGAAAACCTGATTTTAGCAGTTGACTCGTAGGTCCAGGCATCTTTCCTGCTCCCAGTCCTCCATGTTTTCATATGTTTGGTCGCTGGAAAACACAATAATAAGCCTGCAAGTCAAATGCTAAAGTCGGATTTTCAAGAAGTTTTCCACAGACTTGACAGACCAATTGCATTTTAATATGCGAATTGAGTTTTAGCTAATTCTGGAATTTCAGCTGTGAACTTGATGAGGTGATTTTCTATGCTGCTATCTCGGTCTAATATGCATCAGGAAAGAAAAAGATGGCATAGAAAAATTCAGGTCTGTGAGACCCAAAGTGAGCTCCATTCGTTAAAATTTGGTGTCATTGCTAGCTCCACGATTAAATTCAGAAAAAGTAAAAAGATATAGATGGTTTTTTCAAGCAAACACAAGAAATAAAGGATTACAAATTTTTTTAAAGATTTTATTTAACTCGGTTCAAGCTGATGTTTGTTGGAAATCTTTCAAGTAAATTTTAAATTTGTGTAGTAATGCAACAGTTTAACATCATTATATATATATGCTAGGGGCTCTGCCCCCTGTAAGCTACGCTTGCCAACCCCCGTTCAGACACTGCAGAATCTAAAAACACGCTAATCTGATGGGTTTTAAAAATATTAGAGAAGATTGAATTGTACTGAAAAAAAGCTGTTCAGATCTCCCTGTAAATGGGTTTCCATTCAATTCCCTTTGATTGCAAAAATTTAAGGCTGAATCAGTTGCTATTAAGACATCCAATGGTTGTTTTCGTGTTTGATTAAAGAGCATCAGATAAACATTTGAAAAGAAGCTAAAATAAAAGGAATTAAGTATACAGAGTCTTTGTCTCCCGGTATTTTAAAACAGTCTCCATAACAATAGCCTAAGTCATGTGACTATCATCAATAGTTCCGGGCGGACCATTTCGCTTTTTATACTCTAGGTGCCATTTTGATACTTTAATGTTAGCCAGGCACAGGTGATAAGTCGCCAAATATTATTCTATCGCCATCATTTCAACTACATTATAGTTCAAGCCATCAACTGCCATAAACAAATACAGTCTGATCCCTTCGCCTTTCATATGAAAGTTTGGCACAGATGTCATATATGCCAATTTAGGGAAAGCATCAACAGCATAAACAACAACATCCGGCTTACCATATCAAGCAAAATAATGATACTTTGGTGCTAGTTAAGTACCTGTTGCGTATATGACACTGGCGTCAGAAAAAAATCGCGCCAATATGGGGCCGTATATGACATCTGTGTCTCAAGTTTTCCATTTTGATTAAAAAATCAATTTTTTTTTTTCGAATAAAACTACATAAAAGTTGCCCTGGGTGCAAAGAATTCTTGGTACTGTTACGCTAGCCGGGTGCAAGTCTCACCAATAGCTTTTTTTCAACTCGCCAGTTGGCACTTTTTTTATTTTTCGAGCGGTAAATTAAAACATTGATTTGAAGATGAAATTAAATGTCATGGTTTTTTGCATGCATTATTTAATATTTGGCCAGATGCCATATACACACCGCAGGTTTGGCGCGATTTTTTTTAAACGAAAATTTGGCGAAAACCTCGTTTTTGAATATCAGTTACATATGTATTTTTCGTACTACTTAGTTATCCCGTCGACCAAAAATCTATCGCCAAACTATAAGATTAAATGCCAGTAATGATTGATCGTAAATGTCACATTCACTTGACTTTAACCAAGTTACACGTGTTTATGTCATCAAATGATTTTTATTTCGATGTTTTATTTGTATATTTATTAATGTTATACTAAATTATTTGTTGTTCCATTATTAAAAATAAAAATTATGTAAATTTGTATAATTCGGCGAGTGGTTTGGCGATTTATATAATTTGGCGAAATTGGTCTACGGAATAATTAAGTAGTGCCGTATTTTTTAATTATTTTCAAAAAGAAATAACAAAAAAAAATTGATAACTATAGAACAAAATAATTTAAAAAAAGAAATAAAAGTAAATGAACATTTATTATTAAATAAACAATAGCCGGGTTACCATGTCAATCAAAATAATGCTATTTTGGCATCAATTAGGTACCCCGGTGCGTATATGGCATCTGTGCCTAATATTTTTCTTTTCGTTTTGTTTTAAAAAAAAGAAAGAAGTGAAAGTCATCAACTTTAAATGAAAGTTTTGTATTTTAAATAAAATGAATGAAAGGATTACATTTTAAATGAAATTAATGAAGTATAAAAAAAAAATGCGACTGGAAAAAGGTTTGATGATTTATCACATGCGTCTCGCTAACATAAAAATACGGAGTTCTTGATTTATCACAATCTTTCGATTCGGCGAAAGATTGTTCAAGCAAATTGAATTATGAATAAAAGTAACATGATACATTTTTCAGCATACATTTAAGGGAGGCCAAACTGGTCGCCAAATTTGTTTAAAATAACCTTTTCTGAAATATGAAAAAAAAAAATTCTATTATGAATAAAATTTGAGTTGCCATCATTAGAAAAAAGTATTTAAAATTAGAAAAAAAAAATTAATATTTCGAAAACTAATTCGAATTTAAAAATTCTAATACCAGTTTTGAGATCTGTGGATCAATACGGATTTTAAGTGTTAATTTCATCGCAAAGTATTCCATATTTTATGAGAAATCGCCGTGAAACATAATCAGTTGTTTAATCAGTCGTTTCATAGAATTGTTACATAAAATCGTTTCTATTCAGTCGTTTTATAAATTCGTTTCATTAGGATTTTATATATATATAGGGTATATATATAACCTTTGAATCAAAATTTATCTTACAAGTTCATATAATGATGGCAACCAAAATTCTGATTTTAACATAACAAATTTGTCAATTATATTATATTGAATATAAAATACATTAGTAGAATTCACGTGTAAATGTTACGAAAAGTGTGACAAATTTTATCTCTGACACATATATATGCCCCCCCCCCCCCCTGTTTTTTCTTTTCATTACTTGAGTTTATGTATACATAAGAAGAAGTATTGAAATTGTGAAAATTTGACTTTACATGTTTTGTGGCATCTTGAACAGGCTTTAACTGTTTTTGGAAAAGTGCAAGTCTGTTACATAAATTTTGTGTCCATTCCATCTGAAAAACTAATGCACAGAATTTAATCCAACTTCAGATTCAGTTAGACTGATGTAAATCTATGCTGATTAGGTTTGGACGTATACTGCCCAACAGGGTGCTGTTATGCTGAATTTTCCACAATTTTTGTGACAGCTATATCTCAAGAACTAATACACAGAATTTCATCAAACAGCTTATTCTGTTAGCAGATGCAATTATGACTGTAATCAATTTACAGGGAGCCATACTAAGTATGGAGAAATATTCATAATCGGGACTGCAATCAGTTGATGAAATCCAGCGAATGTGGTTTGCACCATTAAAATTTTTGTGATGGCTGCAGCATATTAGTTTTTTGAGTGACATCCCTGAATATTTTGAAATAAACTTTACTGTATATTATTTTAAATTTTGTAAAAAAGAATTATAATTCTGTTTTTATTTCTTTGCAGAATTGTTTTAATAATTGTCTGTCTTCAACATTTCAAAGCCATTCTCAAACTATGCATCTAAGAATTCTGGAATGCCAAGTTATCCATGTGTGTAAAAGTGTATAAAGTGTATTAAAATTTGTATACTAAAAATTTGACTTTAATTTTTTCTTTTCTGGAATAGTAAAACTTTCAGTTCCCTCTGGTAATAAGGAATCTAATTTAATATGTATTGATATGAGACTGACAAGGAACTAAAGACAAACTAAGGAAATTCTCCATAAGTGCATATTCAGAAAAATATGAAAAATTACAGAATGTTCTTCTCATGGAAATACATAAAAAAAAAAAAAAAATTTCCAGCGGAACCTCGATATACTATCCGTAAAAAATTAAAATTTATTTTTTTGTCAGTCAATTTATCGCTATTTGGCAACACCATGAAATTTAAAAAAATGTATGCCTGTATGATTTTTTTTCTACTCTTCATATTGAACTGCTTAAGTAAGTTTTACTTGAATACTTTTATAACTATATATGTTATATACATTTTTACAGGGTGTCCACATATAACCTGACCGACCTTTATTTTCGCAACTGTTCATCCTAGATGCATAGTTCCAGTTACAAAAGTGGTCAAAATTAGGTGCATAGTTAAGATAAAAAAATGTTAGAAAAATTTTCCTGTTACACTGACAAGTAAGGCAAAAAAGTCTCCTTACCATACGATTAAAATTGACCAAGTAATAGCTGTTTAAATTTGGAGCATATTTTTTGCTGGAAATTAGGAGTCATTCACAAATTTAGTAGAAATATAATTTCGCTAGATATACTAAAGAACTGATTGGGAGTAAAATTAGCATTGCATTATAAATTTGACATCTTTTTGCAAAATATGCAATTTGTACTGAACATATAAGAGGATAAAAATAACAGAATTTTTGTTAAATAAAAGGATGAAAAATAACCTGAATTCTTCACAAAATGATACATATTTTAAAATGTTGTTAGATTACATTGTCTTTTAAATTTTGGGTTGTGCCATGTTTTTTAGCTTTTGAAAATTGATTCTTATGTATTTTTTAGCACTGAATCCGAAAATGACCTTCATTTTAACCCTCCGACTGTCTTGGAAAAGGGCAAAATTGTAATGTTGTTTTCTCTGCATTTTGTTTTAAATTTAAAAAAAAAAATGATTCTTTGAACATTTTATAAAAAAACTTAATTACGAATATAAATGCAATCCTTGGAAGTATTAATCATTGTTCATTGTATTAAAAATACATTAAATCAATAGAATTATATTACTTTAAATATTGCTTGTATTGCAGTGAAACCTGGAGCTTAGTGAACGTATTAACACGGGCTTGTCAGTGAGGGGGTTAAACCATCACATCAGGATTTTTCTCAAATCGCAAATTGATCCCCCCACCCTCCCAACCTCATCGGCCCCCTCAGCTATTTAGCGGTAAGAAACCCAATATGTGCCAAAAAATTGAATAAATTATTGAATTAAATAAAATTCAATATAAATATGAATTTTAAATAAAAAAGTACAAATATAAAATATTAATCTGTAAAAATAAAAATAATTATAAATGAGAATAAAAAAATATAAATGAATAAAAAAGTCTTATCTATTTTATAGTATCAGATTTTTCGCTAATTTTTAATCTTGAAATTTAAGATTTGCGAAAAATCCTGACATGATGGTTAACAGTGAAGGAAATTTTTTTATTCAGCATTTAAAAATACAACCATCGCAGGTTTATGTTATCTAATCTAAAACTCTTTCTTAAACTTGTTTAGCCTCAAATCCTTACAAAATAAAACATGTTAACTAATCTGAAACTTAACTAATAAAAGTTAACTCAATCATAATAGTTGTACGATTTCTTTCAAAGCGAAGATACCTTAAAATAAGATTAAGTACTTCATATACGACCCCTGAAAGCATGGTCGAAATCATTTGTTTTGATATGCAAAAAAGTGGTATAAGTCATGCATTTCAAAGTTTCATAACTCGGTCAATTTTAATGTTAGATGAATGGGACTTTCTTTGTCTTACTTGTTAGTGACACAGTAAAATTTTATCAAATACTAGCAAACCCCACAGCTTTGCTCGCGTAATAGTTGAAATATGCCAAGTTATATTTGCATGACTATTTTTTATTAGAAGAACACTTCTTGAAATAATTCAAAATTACAAATAAAGCCACAGTTTGACTAAACTTCATTGTAAAAGTGCAACAGACAGAAATGCGATTTTAATTAATAAGAAGAACTAAAACCAATTCCAGTTAAATGATAATTTAGAAGTTATTTTGAGACTTTTATGCTCATTTCAGTATTCATTTGAAGTTTTGAATTTTCTAGAAACCATCTTAACACATTTACATCTTAAAATTAACCATCATGTCCTATTCCAAGCTTCTTGTCTAACAATCTACCACCTTTCTGGTGTTAGTGGCACCAACATAAAATGCCAAAACAGAGTTGAAATAGAATGTCTCGAAAAATGTTGAAATGGAGATTGTCACCATTAATTTGCCTACATTAATCTTGAAATCGGTTGGTATTTCATAATATTCTATAGAAAACGGAATTTAGATGTTTTTAAAGGCTCTCTTGTTGTTCCTGCCAAACAGGTGGTAATGACACCGGCATAAAATATAGCCCGTATAGGATCAGGGACTATCACTCTTCATTCGCAACCAATAACTTCTGTAATCGGTTTATTACTTCCTGAGATTCCATAAAAATCGTAATTTAGGACTCTTTTAGAGTGCTTTTTGCTCCTTCCCTTCACTTCATCCCTTTTTAATTTCGAATTTATTTTCGACTGTTCTTAGAGGACATTTATATTTTATAAGTAACTACCGTGCTATATTTAAAGTTTCCAGCCTCTTCAGTACTGCAGAAATCGCAATTTAGAAATTTTTTTTCTTCCTGCAACCCTTGACATAAAATATAGCTTATGTTTCAGCAGGTTCTATCACCATCAATTTGCAACCATTATGTTTGAAATCAGTTTCGTATTTCATACAATTGCATAAAAATTGTAATTTAGAACGCTTTTCGCTCACTTCATACTTTTAAATTTGGAATTCTCTTCCGACAATTCTTAGAAAGCATTTGCATCTTTGAAGTAATTACCATTCCAAATTTAAAATGTTAGACTCCCTCAGTAACACAAAAAAAACGCAATTTAGAACATTTTTTGCTCCTGTAACCCCCAGGTGGTAGTGACAACAACGTATAATATAGGCTATGTTGGAGCGGGGACTGTCACCATCAGTTTAAAACCATTACTTCTGAAATCGGTTTATATTTCCTGAGATTGCGTAGAAATCACTATTTAGAATGTTTTTAGAACGCTTTTCGTTCATTTTCACCCCTTTTAAATTTCAAATTTTTAAGGAACTCTTCTCAGAGAGCATTTACATCTCATAAGTAATTACCATGCCAAATTTCAAGTTGCTAGCCCCTCAAGTATCACTAAAATCAGAATTTAGAACGTTTTTTAAAATGCAGCAGCAAGGTGGTAGTGATGCAGACATGAAATAGTTCCTATATTGGAGCAAGGGCTGTCATCAATTTCCAACCATTACTTTTGGAATCGGTTGGATACTTTCTGAGATTGCGTAGAAATCTCAATTTAGAACGCTTTTCGTCCATTTTCAACCCTTTTTAAATTTTGAATTATTTAGGAAATGTTCTTAGAGATCATTTATATATTATCAGTAACTACCATGCCTAGTTTCAAGTTAACCCCTGCAGTATTACAAAAAACGCAATTTAGATCGTTTTTTGCTCCTTCACCCCCTTTGGGGTAGTGGCGCCGACATGAAATACAGCCTATGTTGGAGCGAGGGCTATCATCATAGTTTTCACAAAATTATTTTTTAAATCGGTTTGGTACTTCCTGAGATTGTGTAGAAATCGCAATTTAGAAAGTTTTTTAGAACGCTTTTTGCTCATTTTCACCCTTTTTAAATTTCGATTTTTTAGGAAATGTTCTTGGAGATTATTTGTATCTTATAAATAACTACCCTGCTAAATATCAGGATTCTAAGCTCTTCAGTAACACAAAAATCACAATTTAGAACGTTTTTTTGCTTCTGGAACCCCAAAGTGGTAATGACACCGACATGAAATAGATCCTATATTGGAGCAAGAGCTAGCATCATCAATTTCCAACCATTACTTTTGAAATAGGTTGGGTGCTTTCTGAGATTGCATAGAAATCGCCGTTTAGAACATTTTTTAGAACTCTTCGCGCATTTTCACCACTTTTAAATTTTGAATTTTTTAAGAAATGTTCTTACAGATCATTTACATCTTATAAGTAACTACCATTCCAAATTCCCTGTATCTGGGCCCTCCAGTAACACAAAAATCGAAATTTCAAACGTTTTTGTGCTCATGCACACCCTTTAGGGGTATTAGCTCCGACATAAAATGTAGCCTATATAGGAGCAAGGGTTGTCACTATCATTTGAACACCATTATTTTTTTTAATCGGTTTGGTACTTCTTGAGATTGCGTAAAAATCAGCATTTAGAACACTTTTTGCACATTTTCACTCCTTTTTAATTTCGAATTTTTTAAGAAATGTTCTTAAAGATCATTTATATCTAATAAGTAACTACCATGCTAAATTCTATGTAACTGAATCCTTCAGTAGCACAAAAATCACAATTTCGAATGTTTTTTTGCTCCTGCACCCCCCTTTAGGGGTAGTGGCACAGACATAAAATGTTGCCTATGTTGGAGCAAGGGTTGTCGCCATCATTTTGTCCACATTATTTTTGAAATCCATTTGGTACTTCCTGAAATTTCATAAAAATCGCCATTTAGAACGTTTTTTAGAATGCTTTTCGTGCATTTTCACCCCTTTTTAATTTCGATTTTTTTAAGAAATGTCCTTAGACATCATTAATATCGTATAAGTAACTACTATTTCAAGTTTCTAGGTCCTTCAGTAACACAAAACTCTTATTTTTAGAATGTTTTTTGCTCCTGCACCCCCTTTTGGCCAGTGGCACGGACATAAGATATAGCCTATGTTCTAAGTTGGACTAACACCATCATTTTGATACCATTACTTTTGGAATCTGTTTGGTAGTTACAGAGCTTACCTCCTACAAATAAACAATTTTTACCTTTTTATAATATTAGTATAGATCACTTATAAGACCAGGGGACTATATAAAAATTTAAAATTTTTAATAAATGTTTTTCTTGACCCAAATCACTTAAAAAATAATTTTTTACCTTATTTAAACCATTTTTGTAATTGGAAGTATGTATCTAGGACCAACAGTTGCGAAAATAAAGGTTGATCAGGTTATACGTGGGCACACTGCATATATATCTATAATGAAACTTAATAATCATTTGATGATGGTTTAAAATTGCTTCAAACTCAAAATTAAGGTTTGATTCTGAACACTGTCGAATTGACCTCTATGTTGTTAGTTTTGAAGACCACAAGAGATTAGTATTGTTGCCATGGAAACGACGATTTATACAAATCAAAATGTATAAGGAGAGCTTTCTTAGTCGATCATTTACTTTTAAAATGCACTTAAAACTTATCCAGCCAGTCAATTCTTGTTAAATTAAATAACTTTAGGAACACTCAAATTGTATATATTATATAAGCTTATAGAAAAAACAAACTGTTTCATCATTAAAGTTTAAATTCATTAAATACTGGACATTTAAACACTCATTTAACTAGCAGTTTCTAAATGCTTTAAAATTGCTTTCATTTGGTGAGGAAAGGTATTGCTCGCCAAATAGTGTAGCGTATTAGTCTTTTCGCACCCAGTATTCGAAAATATTTTATTCTTTTTATGGACTTTTTACTAGAATTCTGCCGCTAAATTTGACTGATCCTTTATTACTTACATGCATGAGTAGTTTCATTAGCATTTTTTTCAAAATATTCTGAATATGTGCTTTAGGGAAATCTTCCTTGTGAAATTAATTTAGCAAAGAGATCAGCAAACAAAATAAAATAATACAGCATAATTTTGGTCTTGAAACTCTTTAGGGAATTTTATTGGTTCAGTAAAATTTAAAATAAAAATAGATTTCATTTTCTTGTAAATAACCAAAGCTATTATTAAGATATATATAAGGCTTTAATGTCTGGATTATCTGAATTTTATCTTTTGATGCATCAATGATTTATTTTCTATGTTAAAAACCAAGAGTAGAGGGCAATTGCTTCAAAAACTACTGAATATATGTCTAATTTTTGTCATTTCAGAAAGTATTCTATACAAGAAGTAGTAAGAAAATTAGGTTACCATATGATATAATACCTCATAATGCTTTCATCCATAAAATAAAACAATTTTTGAGAAAATGTATATGTTCTTCCCCTAAGTTCTTCAATTGTTTTTATGCTTAATTCCTTAGTTGTAAAAAACTAAGTACAGTAAGTTTGTAAAAAGCAAGTTTTTATCTGGCATTAAAAAGCATTTAATTAAAAACTGATATTAAATCTACAATCACTAGATTAACTTGTTTTACCTATTTATTCAGACATTATACCAATTTAAAACGCATTAAAGGGTAATAAAATTTAAAAATTCAATCTTATTTATAAGGGGTTTTCCTAAAACTAAAAAGAGAATTAAAAAACTACAAATACCCTGATTCACCAATCTTTAGGTTAATCAGAATAGACATTGAGAAAATTATCAAAAATATACAAAATTAATTTCAATAACAGTAAAGGAAAGGATATTTCATATACAGGGTGATTCAAAAAAGATGGGAAAAATTTTAAGAGGTGATAGTACACACCCAAACAAACATTTTGTATCAAAGAATGCATGGTCGAAAACTAAACGTAAAAAAGTTAGAGGGCGCCAAAAATTATGTTCTTATACGAGGCAAAAACACACAATGAACGATTAAGTTAAGTTACGAAAACAAATTTAATGGCATTTGATTACAATAAGTGCTCAAAACATTGACCGGCAGCTGTTAGGCATGCAGTACAATGGCGAAGAACAGATTGGCGAATTTTCTGAAACACACCAGGCACCACCGCACTCGCCAGATCTTTCATGTCTCGATTTTTTTTTGTGTGTGGGGACAGCTAAAGGCTCTTGTGTATGAGACTCCCATTGAATCCACAGAAGAACTTGTCGCCAAGCTTTCGGCGGCTGTAGGAGAAGTTCGCGATATGCCTGGTGTGTTTCAGAAAATTCGCCAATCTGTTCTTCGCCGTTGTACTGCATGCATAACAGCTGACGGTCAATGTTTTGAGCACTTATTGTAATCAAATGCCATTAAATTTGTTATCGTAACTTAATTTAATCACTCATTGTGTGTTTTTGCCTTGTATAAGAACATAACTTTTGGTGCCCTCTAACTTTTTTACGTTTAGTTTTCGACCATGCATTCTTTGATACAAAATGTTTGTTTGGGTGTGTACTATCACCTCTTAAAATTTTTCCCATCTTTTTTTAATCACCCTGTATAGATATGCCCCCCCCCCCCCCCAAAAAAAAAAGACAGAATAAAAGAACACAAGCATGATATATAGCTAAATAAATCCACTACTGCAATAACCAGATTAAACAATAAATTGCCAATCACAACAGATTTCAACAATGTCAAGAAATTAGCAGGCTATGATAATTTAAATTACGCATCACTATGGAAAGCCATAAATTTTAGACATTTACAATATCTTTTAATGTGTTTTAAAGCAGTATAATGGGAACAATAAATAGGTACAACATAAAATTACTTTTTCTTGATAGTTGATCAAGAGCAGAAAAATGGAAATAGACTAACAAGGGAACCACTTTTGGTGTTGCTCGCACCTAGCATTGAGACCTGGTGCATTTTAAAGCCCTATATTATGAAGTTTGAGAATCGATAAAATTTTTCTTGATTATACAGCAGCATAACTTTCTGAAAATGGTATTTTCGAGACCACTTTTCGAACTATTAACATTGAATTTTTTTAAAGAAAAGCATTTAAAAATAAAAATTAGTTAATAATAAGTATAAAATATTGAAAAAAGTTTGAAAATTCCTTAAAAAACCCACGAATTTGATTTTCAAAAATTGCAACTTTATATTAATATTTTTGGCGGGGAAACAGTTGGCGTTTATTTTCAGAAGTAGAGCTTTCCGGCAACCCTAGCCAAATGTCGTAGCTGAATTTGTAATAGGTAGAATTTGCAATGTCCGACCTATTTCACCACAGTAATTTTTCTAAATTGTGTAAAAACATTAATTTACTTTGATTACTTTTACCGAAGGACCATTTAATACAGCAACATTTAAACATTCGAAACTATATTTCATTCGATTTCAAAAGAAAATATTTTGCTTATTTTGTATTTCACTAAAAAATAGTTTCAATGATCTTCGAAGCTTTTATAGAATTATATTTATTACTTATATATTTATCGTCTGCCTGAAGAAAAAAAATAAAAACCTAATATTTGTTTCTTATGCTATCAATTATAAAAAAAAAAAATCGCAATCTAATATAATTCTAGTAATATGTTCTGTATATTTTCTCTTTGGATAAAGCGGGCGGAAAAATTGTAGCGCCATATTTGGCGACTTAACTCACTTTTGGCGTGAAATAAACAAATAAATATGTAATAATAGAAAATGAACAGTATAAAAAAGTATATAAAATATTATTTTAACAGAGAAATTTTTTCGGTTCTCTAACTTTTATGTATAGGGCTACAAAACACACCAGGTCTCGATGCTAGGTGCGAGCAACACCAAAAGTGGTTCCCTTGTAAGTAGTTTGTCTTGTATGTGGTGAGGATTTTAAATGATTATGTGAAAATTGAGGGGAAAAAAGAAATGAAGTCCCTTGTGACAGCAAGTTTGGAAAAAGCTGACCATAAGTGGGAAAACATTTGAAGAAATAGCTGAAAATAATAGTGAAATTATAGTCTGTCCAATGTGTAAGAAAACTTATACAAGATTTATTCTGTTAAATCGTACAAGAAATCTACTGCAGAAAAACCTTCAACGTCCGCACAAATTACTCCATTAAAAGAAAAATCACTTTTTTTAATTTAACGGAAAATGTTTGCTATGTTCTGATACATTGGACAAAGCTTTTAAAAACAAAAGGGAAAAAAAAATACCAAAAGTATTGCAAAAGTTGAAAGTTTAGAAAAGAAAATAGCTTAATTGTTTCTGCAAATAAGCATGAAGACAAATGAGGTGAAGAAGTCAGTAAGCGTTTATCTGATATTACTGATCTGGTTTCATTGAAACAAGGCATCACTGCGCATGTTTTATTGTTTACCAAGCAAGTGGAAACCAGTAAGAAAGGATGACCGGAAGAAATACAAATTGTCAAAAGTATGGAAGATATTTATTGAAGAATATGACAAATGTCAGTTCTCTATTGATGAACTTCTAGAGTATATGCATGGTTATATACCAACAGTAATTTTAAAACTTGAAGCGTACTATGGAGACAAAGTAATAATCGCCAGTTCAAAAAAAAAAAAAAAAAAAAAAAAAAACTTCAAAGGATTTGTTCTTATTTGTTAACTTTTTTTAAATTTTTATAATTTTAGTAAAAGCTTTAATTCATATCGAAGGCAATTAAATAAGCTTTAATAATAAAAAAAAAAAATCAAGAAAATCAAGAGTTTTTTATCTTGCCCACAGTGTCAAAAAATGTGGTTGAGACGGTGGGCAAGATTAAAAAAAAAACTACTCAATGAATCATCTAGATTTTTTTTTTTTTATATTAAAGCTTATTTAATTGCCTTCAATATGAATTAAAGCTTTTACTAAAATTATTTTTTAAAAAAATTATTAACAAATAAGAGCGAATTTTAACAAAGGAAAAAAAAATGTTTTTTTTTTTTTTTAATCAGCCATTACATAACTTTTTTTAAATAAATTTATGGGTTCCTTTAATTTAACTAGAAGCTATACTCACAAAGTTTTATTTTTGTCTTTCAGATAATTCTACAAGGCGCTATCATGCCCACCATCCAGACGAAATTTTCCAAAGCAGTTGAACATATTTGTTTATAACTTAGAGCAGAAGCAACAAAATCTAATAAACAAATTCTTGTGTATACCTTAAGATATGTACAATAAACTGTTAAAATTTCAAAAAGACCTATCATGCAGTTTTCTTACAAAAAATCATAAAAAGTGCTCTTTTTTTTTTTTTGTCTCCTAATGTAGTAGGCCCCCTTAAATATAAATAAGTTTATGCAAATGTTGTTCAACAAAGTTTGCTTCATTAAATTCAGTTTTGTAGATAAATATTTCATTTGTTTTTAGAATTTTAATGTAACTTTCAATCTTAAAAAGGCACACTTCTGCATGTTTTATAAAAGTGGACAGTACCAAAAAATGTTTTTTGAAACATTTTTGGGACTATCCACTTTTATAAAATATGAAAAAGTGCCTTATAAGACAATGTCTGTGTGCATTGCATATTTTGTGCACTTTATGCACCAACCTATAATGTATATAAACAGTTCCTGTAATTTTTATATTGGAAAAATGAAGGTTAATAAAAGGAACTAAGCTGAATTTCAATGTAAATAGCACATAGAACTTGTGGCCGTGCAATTTGTAATTAAATATGACTTTTATTCATTTCAAACCAAGTATAGTCACAAAAAAATGTTACACACATACAGATCTAAATTTATATTACATTAATTTTATATAGAATAAATTTGAGTTAAAAAAAAAAAAAAACTCTTAAAAATATCTTAATATTAGAAAATATATTTATTCTATTATATATAATAAGTGTACTTATAAAAAATTTTGTATTAACAATAAAAATCCTAATTCTTGTTATATCACAGTTTTCTATAATTTTGTAGGATTGGAAAGAAGAAAAAAATATTTTTTCTTTGATTGTTATTATGTAAAAGTTTTCAAGCAGTTGATTAATTGTAGTTCTATATTTCTGTAGTTGATGTAATTCAATCACTTAACCAGTTTCAATTAAAAATGATGCATTTTCAATTTAGCACCATAAAAAAAAAAACATATGATCATACACAGAATTTAAAACAATATTATGCTTTATAACGAATGGAAAAAGATCAAAATAACAAAAATCTCAATAGACTAGATTTTAAAATACAACCATATGTAGATCTATAATGTATGTTTCTAAGGTATTATTATCTTAATGTCATCTCACTATTCCTGAAAATTGGAAGTATTAAAATTCTACTTTTCAGAATTTTTATTTTTTTCCTATTACAATCAAATAATTAAATGAAAAAAATTGTTTAATACATTGCTATAAATATACTAGAAGATTTAGATTGTTTCAATACTATCCTCAGTATTCTACCAAAGCTTCTAGAAATAAATTTTTTTGTACCAATTTATTGCCTAGTAAAAAAGATCATTTATTAACTTATTCATTAATCAAACCACATAACGGCAGGAAATTTTATAACTGATACATAATAGATTCCCTTGCCATCTTTACCATACAGTATACTTAGTGAATGAATGATAAGACATAGAAGAAAGATAATCACATAAAGTACTATGTCCAGGATATGTGGAAAATATAGTATTTGTTCTTAATATAATCCAATAATCATGTTTAATTATATTTAGATTCGAGATGTACTGATGTGAAAAATAATTTATTACATAGCAAATTAAGAGTGCCCAACCGTGGATCACAGACTACCATTATTTTATAATAGAATAATTGCCTTATTTAATGATAGAAACTTTGCGATTAAAGAAGGCAAAGATTACTAGAAATTGTGGCAGCAAATGACTTTCAGGCAGGAATGTTGGACAGCTATACAGTAAATTGAACAAAATAAAATATACATTTTAGGGAGCTTAAAAAAAAAAAAAACTCAATTGGATAAAAAATTTTAAAAGTGTATTTTATTCTTAGAAGAAGAGAAAATAAGAATCACAGACAAACCCTGACTAACCTATTTTAAGCCTTAAGGGAAGGATTCCCTTGGGGGCACCATCACATATTTTAAACTACAATTTGTATTGATTCAAAGAAAAATTTCTTAACATTTTGAGCATTAATATTTTTGGCCCTCCTTCAAACTAAGAGCCTAGGACAGTAGTCCTGTTTGCTTTGATGAACAGGCTCTGATCACAGAATTAAGTACAATGCAGCTTCAAAAATCCGGCATCAGTCATCTCCTCCCCACACTTTTTTACACTTATAACTTATGGGAGAAAGTGAAATAGCAATTCTTCCAAATAAAAACTTATGAGATCGAAAGCAATTGATTAGCAGACAGTGAGATCGATGTCTGTGCTAAATAGAACTGCCAGTAACGCTGGTACCAGCTCAGGGGGAAAAGGAGCCAGCAGAAGAAAAGGTGTCACTGGAAAAATGAACAAATTTAACTGGAAAATTAATATCTGCTGTAGAGATAAACAGACTGTATTTCCAATATTCTTCACATATAAAATCCAAGAAAAACTTGTCAAATAATGGCTGAAAAAATTAAAGTTGAATCAATGTTTTCGAAATTACTCCAGAAGAAGCGACTTCACTGTTTATTAGAATTTTTTTTTGTAACATAGACAATGTCAATTAAAGTAATAAATAAATTTTAAAAAAATTTCTTTTTCTCGCATAAATATCACTTGGCCATAAATTAAATTATGAATAATTGCACCATTAAGAATATTGAAAGCAATTTTGATATTCTTTCAGAAATCCAGAATTTTAGAAAATCCGGCTTAGTCTCGGTCTCAACGATGCAGGATTTTCAAGGTTATACTGTAGAATGAAAAATGCAAACAAAGTTTCTCTTTGATTGCAAAACCATTCTAATAGGTCAACATTTTTCATTTATGAAAAGAAATCTAAAATTCTATAATTTGAAGAAGTTAAGTCATTAATGAGAATCTAAATATAATAAATGAGAGTTGTAAATGATTTCTCTTATGCAAAGAAAATATTGTAGATATAAATCGGTATGAGAAAGAAAAAATTTAAAGAAAATTTATGTAAAAAATATACAGAAACATTCTATTGCAATTTATATAGCTTAAATAGCTAGATTTTTTTAAAAGTTTTCCTCTTAGTCATTTTACTGGGGATCATCCAACTAGGATTTCTTTATGACTGTACTCTAAAATCATATTTGTACAGCCATTAAAAATGGCTATAACAGAATGTTTTATGTACAAACTTCTACCCTAATATATCTTCTTACCACCTGATTGAAAAATAAATTCTAGGAAAAAATATATTTTATATTTATGGTGAACAATATTTTAGTATTCCTGTTGGATATCTTTTTAAAAGGTGCTGCATCCTACCTTTTTCAGAAGTAAAAACTACTCCCTACCTCTTTTCGAACATTAATATTTCACCCTGTAATTTTTTCAAATATTTTGTTGTTTTTATATAGAACACTGTTTAAATATTAAAGGCAAGCAGTTAGGCCAACATATAACGTATACAGTAAAAACAAACTCCAAACAACAGAGACCTCCAGAGCATCATTTGTCTGTTATTCAGAGATAAAAATATGCAAATAATACTTGTGTTTGGCGTTGAAAGTGCATTTGCTAAATAGACCTGTCTGCTATTTGGATGTCCATTACAAAAGTTTGATTGTACATATTTTTTCAGGTTGATTTATTAGTTACTCTATATTCAATACATAATATATGCTGGAAATGCAAATAATCTAGTGGGAGCTAAAGAAATTGACCTTTTCATAAATCTATACTGCCCTTTTAAAAAGAAATGTAAACACTACAATATTTGATTGTAAATTTTATTATATTTGTAACTTAAAAATCATTATGTAAAAGACTTTCATTTTCTTTCCTTCTGCTAAGTTTGTGAAAAATGTCAGTCTAACAACAGTATAATAACACAATAGATCAGATAATTCAGAATTATTCAAAATGTTAAAACAAATTAACATTAAAGACTTAATATCAATTTAACAAAACTTCCTGTTAATTATGTATATATATAATCATGATTTTTGCAGAAATAATATTGAAAATTAAATTTGTGGCAATATAAATTTTTACAGCAGTTAGCTGTATCACATTATTCTATATAACATCAACTATTGGATAATAATGCATAGCACTGAAAAAAAAAAAATGCTTTAATTCAATTTAAATTGCATGTATTCTATGAGTAGAAACTAGTTTACAATGAAATTAAATAAAATACAATCAGGCATGATATAATTTGTTACAACTAAAATGAATTGGTATGTGTTTTTTAAGAGTCTGGAGTATCTTTTTTTGAAAATCTGTCATAAAGGGATTTCATAATACCAAGTGTTAAGCAGGCAATCACAGTACCCTGTGCAGTTACTCTCAGTTGCATTAAATAGTTAGATGCTGACAGATTTCCTCTATTCTTATATCTGTACAAACCATAGACTGCAACAAAAGCACAACCAGCAAGACCTAAATTAAAATGCAAAATATTTAAATTCCATACATTATTACACAGTAAAAGTCATTCACTGTCTTAATTTAATCAGGGATGAGAATGGTAAAACAGAAAAGGAAAACATTTGCTCCTCCCACATGTAGAAATTCCCCTGGTAGGAAGAGCAACAGAATTTTCAGAGGGTAAAAGATAATTTATATAATTATTTACTGTTATTACAAAGTAAAAAATACAGAGGGTGTTCATACATTTTTGTAACGATTTTAGAAAAAGAAATACGTCTTTTTCTGTTGCAATCATAAAAATATATCCAAGCCTCGTCAATTGTAACTGCATATTTCCTACAGTTCCTAAAGAGATGTTAAAAGATTTTGTGATAATTCTTTTTGGGGGGGAGGATTTTCTTTTAAAACATGAGAAAAGACTTTAGATATAAGCAGTGAATGTATCTTTCTTGGGGATGCATTTTTTACCAGTCAAATGCAAACTTTGATGTTTCTTTCCTTTATATTAATTACTAGCTGACCTGCCCGGCAATACCTAGGCCAGGCCTGTGATAATAACATTAAATATACCTAAAAATCAATGTTAAATGATATTATATATTTAATCGAAAAACTTTCTAAACAATCCTAAAGCAGGGGGTCTCTAGGAAAGACCGATATTGGCTTTAAATATACTTAAAATCAGAGTTGAATGAATTTATATATTTAAGTGAAAATCTTTCCAAACGAATCTAATAATGGATGACCTTTGGCAGCTAAAAATGTTTTCTTCTCATTTTTAGTTCCTGCATTGGGTCATTTAAAGTTAAAAAATAGTTCTTTTAGTTCAAACGCTTTAAAATTTGTAAGTCATAAATATAATATTACCGAAGCCTGTGAATAATTTGTGCTAAAATAATGATATTTAGTTGTAAAAAGTAGTGTTTTCCTTCTAACCTTTTTTCTTTACACATGGAAATCCTATTTAGGATTATTATTTTTTTTTTCTAATTGAATATGTTACCCTTAATGATATTATATTTAAACAAAAATTTTACAGGAACAACAGCTCAAAAGTTGACTTAGGGTATTAAAATTTTAAAGCAATAGCGCAAAAATAAGTTTATGTTATAACTGTAAATAAGCATATGTAATATTAATCTTATGGGAAATGTTTTATTTTGAAACAGATTTTTTTTTTTTTTTTTTTTCTAAATCTCAAAATTTCTAAACCAAATTTATACTATACATCATTATCTAAATGGTTAGTATATTGTATTAAAATTTCAGAATGATTGTATAAAATTTTGTTTTTAAGTAAAATGTGCATATTGCAAATCTTTTATATAACTAAATTTGGCAAAAGTAACTTTCAGAAATGAACTCTTTTCAAAGTGTTAATAATCATATTTTATTAAAAGCAAAGACGTCTTTCAAAATCTGAATGTATGCTCAATAAGCATGACAATTTGTTTTTTCGTATTTAGATTAAAAATTCTGGGGGAGAATATTAAACATTGCAAAACAATGACAGATTTTTAAATATGGCATAAAAGAATGAAGTTCGCGTGACTTTCGGAAACAAATTTTCTTTCAAAGGGTTAATATTCAATTTTTAAAAAACAGATTTGCAGATCTCGAAATAAGAATAAACATAATATGGCCCGGTAGTTTTAGTTTTTTCGTATCTTGATTGGGAAAGAAGATTCAGATTTTTAAAGATTGCAGAAATCATGAAAGTGACTTACAGAAATGAACGTTTTGAAAGTGTTCATATTAATATATTTCCAAATCAAAGGCTTTATCATAAACGTAATTGAATGTAGATATTATTAGGTATCCTAGGTTTGTTGGTATTTTCATTTACGAAATCTATACATAATTTAAAAAATCGCTAAAGTGAGTTTTGCAAATGAATTTTTTCAAGGTGTTAATATTTATATTTTTCAAAATTTAATGCAGATTTCGAAATGAGAATGAATGTAGATATTATCTGGTATTTTTAGTTTTTTTTTTGGTAGCTTGATCAGAACCGCTGGTACAGATTTTTAAAGATTGCAGAAATCATCAATATCATGAAACGGCATACAGAAAATAAATTTTTCAAGTGATTAACATAGTAGACTCCCTCAAATCTACACAACTTGGGACAAGAGGTTATGCGAATTTTAGAATTTTGCGGATTTATGGCGATTGCTTTTACATTTTTTTAACAGTGATTTAAATGTAATAATGCAATCAAAATTATAATGAATGCTTGCAATATAGTAAAATATTAAAATAATTAAGTAATAAACTAAAATGATAAAAAGTAAGATAATTAAATTATTAAAAGTAAACCTCAAGTAAATAATTAATGTATAATTAAATATGCATAATAAAGATGAGATACCATGAATTATTAATGAAACTTTCCTCATAAAGGTAACTATTAATTCACATCGAAATCATAAAGTAAGGAATTTTTATTTCAGGTTTAGCCAGTCTTAACCAAAAAAAGCTTGATTAATTCATAAATATATTTGGTAAAAAAAATTTGATTACCAGTGATATCAGCAATATTTTTTTTCAGAATTTATGCTTCATGGAAAAGCTTGAGTTCAGTCATATTATCAAGAATTAGATTATATTAAAACTAGGGGGCTCTGCCCCCTGCAAGCTACGCTCGCCAACTACCGTTCAGACACTGCAGAATCTAAAAACACGCTAATTTGATCGGTTTTAAAAAGGTTAGAGAAGATTGAATTATAATGAAAAAACAAATATAGTGATCTCCCTGTAAACGGGTTTCCATTCAATTCCCTTTGATTGCGAAAATTTAAGGTTGAATCAGTTGCTGTTAAGACATCCAATGGTTGTTTTCGTGTTTGATTAAATAAGACCAGTTAAACATTTGAAAGGAAGCTAAAATAAAATGAATTAAGTAAACAGAGTTTTTGCTTCCCGTATTTTTTAACAGCGTTATAAAGTGATTGACATAATACAATTTAAAACAATTACTACAATTTACCGCTTTAACCCCTTCAAGGGCGGCGGCTCATTTTTGGACCACTTAATTTTAATTCTTAAATGCCACATTGGCACCAGAATAGTGGAATGAAAATTTTCCTTTTATTAAGTGAACAAAAGCATTTTCGTATTTCGAAATTTGTTTGTAAATTCTGGTGCCATTCATTGATTTCAACAGTTAACGAATAGAAGAACCTTGCCCTGAAAGGTTTAAACGCATATTAATGTATTTCTAATATTAAAGTTTCCCTTCTCTTTTAATATTCACGTGTAAATACAATTTTCAATATTTTCCTGCTTTTAACACTTACTCATTTAATAGTAATTTTAAAGTTTTTTTTTTTTTTTTTTTTTAAGTCACGCGTTATTAAATTTTTAATCGTTAGGAAATATTCTTTGTGCTGTTTTTAGAATTAAAAACAATCTCTATAATAATAGCTTAAGTCATGTGACTATTATCAACAGTTGCTGGCAGATTCCTTCGCTTTTTATATTCCAGGCGGTCATTTTGGTACTTTAATGTTAGCCAGCCACAGGCGATAAGTCGCCAAATATTATTCTGTCGCTATCCTTTCACTTATCATACAGCACGATCGTGCTGTATAGTAGAGCTCAGCCGCATCTTTTACGTTTTGAAACATGATGAAAAGACAACAACTCAATTACAATCCAAACCAGAAAACATTCAGTGATGAATAATGGCTTTTTGGAAAGGTCTTAATTTAGTGATGGGCCTTTTGAAGGTTGGGTCAAAAAATATCCAATATTAAGGGAATGGCACACATTTAAACTTTACATAGCGTTCCATAATTCAACAATATTAGAAATATCTCCTTCAATCTTTCTTTTCCGTTGCCACATCCTAAAAAGCGGCACACTAATTTTAAAAAAGTGATAGCACGGGTATTTTGTTTTAAATAAAAATTAGATTTTTCTCACTATATTTTTGCATTTTTCAAATCGACGTCATTCTAATCAGAAAATGGAAAATTTTTTCTATATATATTATAGGTGAAAATTAGCAGTCACCACTCGCCACGTGGCGATTAAAGTTGTAAAAGTGGCGATCAAAAAATTCAGGGTTCGCACAGACTCCTTGGAAACTCCTTAGAAATGAAAACATCCCCAAGTAGTACTTAGAACTACTTAGATAAGCAAACCACTCCTTAGAAACTCCTTAAATTATATTGCGGTTTCGGACGCAAGCGATATAACTGCCGAGGAAAAAAATCGTGATTGTAAAACGCACGATAAATCCTTTATGCACGTCATTCATCTGAATCACAGCATTGATTGGTTAGGATAATCTTAATAGAAAGGCTCTCACTAGGTCCGCTTTTCAATTATTAGGTCCGTAATGTTCGTTTTTCGACACTGTTAACCGATCTTTATTTTAAATTTTATCGTTGATTGGCATTTAGCCAAGAATCTCGGAAAAATCGCGCTTTTCGCAAATATGTTCCAAAAAATACCGTCAAATTTCGTCAATCGGTCGCGGAAAAAATTCTTAAATTTTGTCAAAAGATCCTGAAAAAAAAAAAACGCGAATTTCTCCAACAGATTACGGAAAACTAAAGAATCGTGAAAAAACTAATTTCTCCAACAGATCGCGGAAAAAACTCGAATTTCACCAACAGATCGCGGGAAAAACTCGAATTTCACCAACAGATCGCGGGAAAAACTCGAATTTCACCAACAGATCGCGGGAAAAACTCGAATTTCACCAACAGATCGCGGGAAAAACTCTAATTTCACCAACAGATCGCGGGAAAAACTCGAATTTCAACAACAGATCGCGAAAAACTCGAATTTCACCAACAGATCGCGAAAAAACTCGAATTTCTCCGGAAGATCGCGAAAAAAAACGCGAATCCCCCCCCGCCCCAGAAGATCGCGAAAAAAAACGCGAATCCCCCCCCGCCCCAGAAGATCGCGAAAAAAAACGCGAATCCCCCCCGCCCCAGAAGATCGCGAATTCCCCCCAGAAGATCGCGAATTCCTCCCCCAGAAGATCGCGAAAAAACGCGAATTCCTCCCCCAGAAGATCGCGAAAAAAAAACGCGAATTCCTCCCTCAGAAGATCGCGAAAAAAACGCGAATTCCTCCCCCAGAAGATCGCGAATTCCTGCCCCAGCAGATCGCGAAAAAAAACGCGAATTCCTCCCCCAGAAGATCGCGAAAAAAACGCGAATTCCCCCCCAGAAGATCGCGAAAAAAACGCGAATCCCCCCAGAAGATCGCGAATTCCCCCTCAGAAGATCGCGAAAAAAAACGCGAATTCCCCCCAGAAGATCGCGAATTCCCTTCAGAAGATCGCGAATTCCCCCCAGAAGATCGCGAAAAAAACGCGAATTCCTCCGCCAGAAGATCGCGAAAAAAACGCGAATTCCTCCCCCAGAAGATCGCGAATTCCTGCCCCAGCAGATCGCGAAAAAAAACGCGAATTCCTCCCCCAGAAGATCGCGAAAAAAACGCGAATCCCCCCAGAAGATCGCGAATTCCCCCTCAGAAGATCGCGAAAAAAAACGAGAATTCCCCCCAGAAGATCGCGAAAAAAACACGAATTCCTCCGCCAGAAGATCGCGAAAAAAACGCGAATTCCTCCCCCAGAAGATCGCGAAAAAAACGCGAATTCCTTCCCCAGAAGATCGCGAAAAAAACGCGAATTCCTCCCCCAGAAGATCGCGAAAAAAAGCTAATTCCTCCCCCAGAAGATCGCGAAAAAAACGCGAATTCCTCCCCCAGAAGATCGCAAAAAAACGCGAATTCCCCCCAGAAGATAACGAAAAAAAACGCGAATCCCCCCCCCCCCCCAGAAGATCGCGAAAAAAACGCGAATGCCCCCCCAGAAGATCGTGAATTCCCCCCTCAGAAGATCGCAAAAAACGCGAATTCCCCCCCCCCCCCAGAAGATCGCGAAAAAAAACGCGAATTCACCCAGAAGATCGCGAAAAAACGCGAATTCCCACCCCCAGGAGATCGCGAAAAAAACGCTAATCCCCCACCCCCCAGAAGATCGCGAAAAAAACGCGAATTTCGTCAAAGTTTCACTTTTAAAGAAAGCGATTACCACTGTCCTAAAAGAAATTCAAAACTTGTTTTTTTTTTTCTTGTATGTTGCGTTTAGCATTTTTTTTTTTTTACCTTTTAAAATTTTCTTTAAGATGTATCATGTATGTAATATACATAATAAGTGTTTGGGGTTTGAGTAATCTCTATTTATATGACCATTGGTCACTGCATAAAAAAGTTGATTGTCTATTTTGTATTTAAACTTAAGAAATCAGTAAGCAATATATTGTGAATACTGTGCAATTTCAGTACTAACAATTAGATTCTAATAGAGTAACATTTGTTTTTGAAATGTTTTCAAAACCTGCGGGAGAAGGGGTTATGCAGGTGAAAAAAATTCAAAATTATGTCATTTTAGCAAGGCTCATGTTTCAATATGCTCTTCCGTTTTATGGTGTGGTACGTATGCGGACGGTCTGGCTTTCGGGAAACGCTGCATTTACCTGCAGGAGAAGGAGTTATGCAGGTGAAAAAACTTCAAAAATTCGTCATTTTAGCAAAGCTCATTTTTCTATATGCTCTTCCGTTTTATGGTGTAGTATGTATGCGGACGGTCTGGCTGGCGGGAGAAGGGATATGCAGGTGAAAAAACTTCAAAATTACGTCATAAAACACTTCTGACCTTCCTTGTACCTTTCAAGGCCAAGGTTGAGAAAGGTTGTATGAAGGAATGTCTTTAGTTTGTTGGCTAGAAAAGTAGAAATATGGCTTTTGGGATTAAATAATCCCGCGCGTGTACATACGTTACATTTCGATATGTTCATTTGTTACGGGATAACACACACTAAAATAATTTTACTGAAAGAGTGAAATAAAAGCTACCTGCATATGTTGATGAAAATGTATTAAATGTAATTACTGTAAATTTTATAAAATAATTCATGTTTTAAGAGGTAAAACAAATCGTTGCATATTTTCTAAGGAAACAAACCCACCAATTTTACAGAAACTGTTATAAAATTGGAAAATAAATATGAAACGCTTGATTTTTCCCTAAAAAGAAATAGTACTGATGCATTTTAAAATATAGAGTAGTAGACTTCTTTTAAAACGCATTTAGCCAAAAATATGATGGGAGACAAAATGAGGTGAGATTTACCCCACGCGTGTGTTAACAATACAAAAATAGGTTTACGGTTCAGTTAATTATGCCCTAAACGACGCCCGGTAACATGCGCAAATTGTCTGTAGGCTCAATTATATAATTTATCCGTACCAAATACGTCAATTGTCAATAGACTTGTTTACGTAATTTATCTCCTTAATTAATGCATATTTTACAAAGAACACCTACTTTCCAATTTTCCTGATTTTTTTATCAATGGTTACAGTTAGATGTAAAAATGTTAGTCATTATCGTGATATTTTAGTTTGACCTCCGAAATATTATATATATCCAATATTACTAATATTTCCGATATTATTTACAGGTGTATTGTATAATATTTTCAATCACTTTTGATCATTTTTCTGCATTCAGTTGTTTTCAGACTTTTTTAACACTTTCCAACACAGTTGAAAAGTGTTTATAACTTCGGTTTGTCTGTCTGTCTGGCCGCGCTCTAACTCCCGTAAATATAGTCGGATTGTCCTGAAATTTTTGGTGGTTATTGACGTTTACCATAGCACGTTCCCTATTTCAAATGAAGTTTGTAGCATGTTCATTTACAGGGACAGTCAAAAGTTTTCCGTTACATTAGGGCCTATGGGAAGAAATTGTTTAGAAGGATTTTTAATTATGCTACATGCATCCAAACATACCAGAATTGATATGCATGTATGAATTGCTCTAAAACATGCATTCTGTATAATATGCGGCGCAAAGAATAGTTATTATTCTTTTACAGGGCCACACAAAAGAATTCCGTTACATAATGATATTGGGATGGAGAGGGGAATTGTCTGCGACGTATTTTAATTATGTTAAACTATTTCAAATGAAATTTATATACGTCGCTGAGGTTTGCTATAAGTTATTTCATGTATATTACGAAGTGCATAGCATTTACAGGGACACACAAAAGCTTTCAGATAGTATATGGAGTACTGTACATTAGCGGTGATTGCTGGAAATGCATTTTTAATTATGATATGCGCATTTATATTCCACTATATTTATGCATATTATATGGTGTGCATAAATTCTATAATTCATATACAGGGCTACACAAAATAATTCGTAAGTGTTACTGGGTATTAGCGCAAATTGGTTAAAGGTGGTTTTTAAATGAGTTATGCATTTTTACGCTGAACTGCACTTAGTTTATGAAAAAAAGTTTGTAGAATATAGATAAAATGATATACAGGGTCACGCAAAGAATTGGATACATATCGTCAATGGATGATAATTTCTGGAAATGTGGCTTCAGTAGCTTTAAGAGTGTTTTAGTTTGAATTAAATTTTAGCTAAATAGTGGCGTGTAATAAAGATACTAGGTAAACTACAGGGCTGTAAAAAAGTATTAAAGTATTTTTTCAATTAATTGTATAAATTGTTGAAAGAGAAATTTCAACCTTTTATACGTTTTCTTGCTAAACTAAATTTTCCCATTATATGGAATATATATCAACATACAGATCAAATACAGGGCTGTTCAAAAGAATTGGAATACATATTTGGCTATGGGCGGTAACTATTGGAATAAGATTTTTAAATGTTTACTTAGTTATCTTATTTACCTTATTTCCCTGAGTAACGAAGTTTCGTTAAAGCTTTCAGGGAGTGTTGGAAAGTGTTTCATAATCTATACTGTACGCAGGATTTTTCTTACTTGTTTAATTTTAAATTCCCATTAAGTTTCAAAGACAGAAATTTTCCCTTTTTATAGTTTTTTCGCAGTTTTTATTCATTTCTTATGACTGTTTCTTACCCTAGCTTTTTGTGTGTTTAAGGGATTGGCCTAGGATACTGCATAGTCCCTTAAACCAGAAGAGTGTAGGTACATAGTAGAAAAATTCAAGAGATCACACTATGTATAAAACTTAGTCTAAGGACTAGTCTGGCAGTCAGTCCTGAATAAAGTATAGGTCAGTATCCCAATATGGTGTTTAGCAATAAGTATGGGGTCATCAGAGCTCTTGAAATACACTGGTGAACCAATGTTTCTGTTAGTTTTTGATTGGGACAATTGGTCGGGCGGGTTAATTGTGATCATTGGTTGGTTAATTGGTGCGGTTGTTTGGTTAGTTGAAGTTGGTTGATTAAGTTCCTGAAAGGATCTGAAAAAGATGTGAAATGATATAACAAACTGGTGGAACCAGAGAGAAAAGTAAAGCTCGATCTAAAAAAGTTACAGTAAAAAATTGTCAAATAGTTTCAGTTTAAAAAAGTATATAGTGCATAGAAAAGTAATGGAATCAGATTATCTGTAAAGCTCATGAAATTACACAAATTTTTGTTGATAAGTGAAAATGTGGACTGAGCTTTACTGGTGCCTTATATTCAAAATCATATTATCCACTCAAAATGAGTACTGGGTATAGTAAACAGAATGTGTAGTTATGTACAAAAAAAATCTGTCAGGCCCAGAATTGTGGACATGATTGCATCAAGTCAAGCTAAACTCCACAAAGCTGAAAGAATGTAAACCATGAAGTAATATTTCAAGTATAACATTAATATAATCAAGTTGTTGAGGAAGTGTTGTTATAAACATTTCTGACATAACACATGTAGCGTAATAATTTTCATTTCATGTAATTATTGTGAAAAGGGAGCCTTATGTCAAATGACATAAGCCAGACAAGTAGTTAGCATATGGTTGGATCGTACATGCTTAGGGTTTTAGGCTTATTTTGGACTTTGATCTTCCAGGCTTATCAGTGACTCCAGGAATGGAATTTGGTCCATACTTCGTACTGAACGATCTCTCATGTTCTCCATACCTCTCATGTTCTCGCTCATTTTCAAATCAACCTCGAATCTATTCTTATGAACCCAAATTTTTAAACTGGTTATGAATGATTGGAATTCAGAATGAGTTAAAAATGCCTTTACTTCCCTGATTGATTTTAAGGCACCAGTAAAGCTCAGTCCACATTTTCAGCTATCAACAAAAATTTGTGTAATTTCATGAGCTTTACAGATAATCTGATTCCATTACTTTTCTACACACTACTTACTTTTTTAAACTGAAACTATTTGACAATTTTTTACTGTAACTTTTTTAGATCGAGCTTTACTTTTCTCTCTGGTTCCACCAGTTTTGTATATCATATTATAATAGTCTAAGTCATGTAACTGCCATAAACAATCACAACACTTCGCTTTTCATAAGAAAGGTTTCCATTTTGATTAACCCTCCGACTGTCTTGGAAAAGGGCAAAATTGTAATGCATTTTGTTTTAAATGCTAAAAAAAAAAAATGATTTTTTGAACATTTTGTAAAAAAACATAACAACGAATATGAATGCAATCCTTGGAAGTATTAATCATTGTTCAATGTATTAAAAATACATTAAATCAATAGAATTATGTTACTTTAAATATTGCTTGTATTGCAGTAAAACCTGGAGCTTAGTGAATGTATTAACACGGGCTTGTCAGTGAGGGGGTTAAAGAATCAGTTATTTTTTTGAATAAAACTACATAAAAGATGCCATGATCGCAAAGAATTCTTAGTACTTTTATGTTAGCTGGGTGCAAATCTCGCCAATAGCTTTTTTTAACTCGCCAGTTAGCATTTTTTTTATTTTTCGAGTGGTAAATTAAAACAGTACTACTTGGTTATCCCATCGACCAAAAATCTATCGCCAGACTATAAGCTTAAATGCCAATAATGGTTGATCGTAAATGTCATATTCACTTGACTGTAAGGAAGTTACACGTGTTTACGCTATCAAACGATTTTTATTTGAACGTTTTATTTTTATTTTTATTAATGCTATACTAATTTATTTGGGCACAGATGTCAAATACACAATTTTTTTCCACTGCCATTTTGGCGAAGACATCAACAGCATAAACAACAACATCCGGATTACCATATCAAGCAAAACAACGATACTTTGGCGCCAGTTAAGTACCCGTTGCGTATACGACATTGGCGTCAGAAAAAAATCATGCCAATATGGGACGCGTATATGACATCTGTGCCTTTATTTGTTCTTTCGTTATTTAAAATAAAAATTACGCCAATTTGTATAATTTGGTGAGTGATTTGGCAATTTATATAATTTGGCGAAATTGGTCGATAGAATAACTAAGTTGTACCATTGAAACATTGCTTTGAATTTGAAATTAAATGTCAGGATTTGTTGCAATATTTAATCAGGTTTGGCGTGATTTTTATTTACGACAATTTGGCGAAAACCTCGTTTTCGAATATCCGTTACATATGTATTTTTAAATTATTTTAAAAATGAAATAACAATAAATAAAAAAAAATAACTATAGAACAAAACAATTTATAACATTTTTTTTAAATAAAAAGATAATAAAGGTAAATAAACATTAATTAATAAATAAGCAACAATAGCCGAGTTACCATGTCAGGCAAAATAACTCCCTTTTGGTGCTATTTAGGTACCCGGGTGTGTATATGACATCTGCAATTAATAATTTTCTTTTTGTTTCGTTTAAAAAAAAAAAAAAAGAAAGAAGTGAAAGCCATTCATTTTAAATGAAAGTTTTGTATTAAATAAAATGATAATGAAATACAAAAAAGCATTGTTCCTAGCATACATTTAAGGGAGGCCAAACAGGTCACCAAATTAGTTTAAAATAATAACCTTTTCTAAAATATGAAAAAAAAAATCTGTTATGTTTAAAAGTTGAGTTGCCATCATTAGAAAAAAGGGTGCTTCTTAGTTATCCCATCGACCAAATTACTGTTGCCAAATTGTAAGATTAATTGCCAATAATGGTTGCCATTAATTAATTAATTGTAAGATTAAATGCCAATAAAACCATTAATTCGACATTTAATTTGTATTTTTATTAATGTTTTAATAATTTATTTGTTCTTTCGTTATTTAAAATAAAAAATTATGTCAAAGTGTATAATTTGGCGAAATTGGTCGACGGGATAACTAAGAAATACCGAAAAAAGTATTTAAAATTAGAAAAAAATTAATATTTCAAAAACTAATACGAATTTAAAAATTCTAATACCAGTTTTGAGATCTGCTGATCAATACGAATTTCTGGTGTTAATTTCATCGCAAAGTATTTCATATTTTAGGAGAAATCACCGCAAAACATAATCAGTTGTTTCATAGAATCGTTTCATAAATTCGTTACATTTCAGTCATTTCATATATCCGTTTCATTAGGATTTTATATATATAGGGTAGATACATAGAGAATAATATAAAACTAAAAAATTCTGTAACTTTGACCCTAAATCTGAATTGAAAGTTTCATTGTTTACATCTGTGATGATGTATGGATTTTAGGCATTTCCCGATTTGAGGTAGTTTACTGTATAAATATTTTTTTAAACTGTAGACGGCATTCGAAAGATTCTCTGCTTGTGGGCTTCAGACGTGCTTGCTGATTTTCAGAAAAGATAATGCATTTTCGATGAGTTTTTAATTAATGACCCAGTTAATTATCAAAGTTAAAATTTTGAGCCTCAGGCTCATCAGGACCTGCTTTGGACTATCTTCACTGAAATTTTCAGACTTCCAGGTATTTTGTTAGCCATCACAGGCTGACAATCTCATAGTATTTCTCTTCATAAAATGCAAATACATAGCCTTCGATCCATTGTTTATTTTTCAGCAACATTTTAAAGCATGGAATATTTTTAATGATGCAGACGATAATTAAATCCTATTACAAATTGATGACAAATAGATTTTATTTTTTTTCCCACTTAAATTTAAATCGTAGAGAAAGTCAAAATCATTACAAAAATGCATGAACACCCTCTCTAGAGCAGAATTTTTTAAAAAATGAAATAATTTTAAACATTTGTGTACTGAGGGGAGAGGACAAGTGGGAAATTTGGAGGGAGAGGGGATAAAGGTCAAAATTAGCACTAGCCACCGGCCACAGGGCCAGTAAATGAGAAAAAGTGGCTAGTGAAAAATTGTCTATCAGTGGCCACCTTCCGGCCACTTTTTTTACAAGGAGAGAATAAAATTTTCTTAAATTTTATCAAGGATTCTACTTTTTTTGGTTCCAGTATAACATATATTAACATATTTATTTGAGTTATTCAGTTTTAGATTAATACTTATAGAAATTTTACTGTTTAGTATTTTTAAATAAAAAAGTGGCCACTAGTTTAAAGAAAGTGGCCACTTAAAAAACTAGTCCTACCGGCCAGTGGCCGCTAAGGAAATTTCCCAGTTTTGACCTATAAGAGGGGATTTAGGTAAATGTTCACTAGTCTTCTTCTTAAGTAATAAATAGGACAGAGAGAGAAAAAAAAAAAACTTTGTATACTGGAAATGAAGGGAAAAAGAAACTTGGTGTGGGGGAAAGGAGGGGTAGGCAGTAAGAGATTTATGTATTAAAAAAAACTTAAATCCACTGAAACATGGAAGATTGAATTTAGTAACCTGAATGCCTATACAGTACAAATATCCTATTAGGAAATGGAAAAACAAAAACATAGTAGTTTTAAAAATAAATTAATACTAGATTCCAGTTAATTGAAAGACATTGGTTCTAGCACAATAATTCTGATAAAGTGGCTGCCCCAATTATCAGAAGTTAATTGTATTTTCAATTTTTTTCTTGATATTTTGTCCCACAAAATGAAATAAGTTTTATTTATTCATTAACGAAAACAATGTCAATCATTACTCTTTTGCAGACATGAATTTTCATTAACTTTTTAGAAGCAAATTTTTCACATAAAAGTCACAGTAAAAGCCTGGAAAAGAGTTCAACTATGAAAGCAAGTTAGTAAAAATCCTATACTATTGCCAGAAATTTCATCCTAAATCAGAATTTCATTGAGTTTTCTTTATTTTTATTGTTTTCAGAGCGTCAACAAAAATGAGGGGTGAAAGCAAAGTAGCCTTGTAGTTTGACAGCATATCATTCGTTTAACAGACAATTGCCTCGTCTCAATTTTCTTTATTTTTCGTACGCAGATTGAAAAATTATATTACAGTAGACTTGCAATTTTACGACCCCTCATTTAGCGACCATTGGATGAGGTCCCGACCGTTTTCCAATACTGACAGTGTTTTTCATTGCTCGTTTTAACGACCTGCAAGTAATCCGAACCTTGATTTAGTGACCTTCCAGAGAATATGAAGAAACCGTGCATTGTATTGTATTAAAATTTTCCGAGATGTCTAAAGAAAATCATCTAACGAAACTTTTCCTTCTTCTGACCTTTTCAGATGTTGGTCAGCTCTACCCCCTCCACCCCTATTTCTCATCCACGCTCTAGGAAGGACAATGCACCTAATAACGACTCTGTTAAATTACTTTGAATTTAACAGAGGGATCAGATGGATGAATGCAAAATTTTACAATAAATTAATCTACGAAAAGCTGTGCAAAAAAACCTCTGCTGTAAATCTCGAAATTGTGAGTCAGTGGTGAGGTACAACATTAAAACTAGTATGTTGTGGCCATCACAAAACTTCTTCTATCTCATACATGTCAATACTTCAAAATTCACTATCTCAGTGCCAAATTAAATGGCAATCTGTGTTCATCATAAGAATTCTAAAAATATGAAATTCCGTGAATTAGTTCTCGAGGTATGACTGTCCTGAAATCATGTAAATCCAGCAAAATGCAGCATAGCAGCGCCACCTATTGGGTTATTTACACCAGAACCTAATTATCACCAACTTATGTCAACGTCTAACTGAATATGAAGTTTGAGGAAAATTCGTGCATTAGTTCTTGAGATAGAGGTATTGCGCAAATCATGACAAATGCAGCATAGAAGCACCACGTGTTGAGCGATTTGCAACAACACATAATCAGCAGCAACATTAATCAAGTTATACTTAAATCTGAAGTTTGATGAAAATTCATGCATTAGTTCTTGAGATAGAGCTATTGAGGAAATAGTTCAAAATGCAGCACAGCAGCGCCACCTATTGGGCGATTTACATCAACCCATAGTCAGCATCATTTCATATGAAGGACTAACTAAATCCGAAGTTTGATGAAGATGTGTGCATTAGTTCTTGCGAAAATAGTGTAAATCCTGCAAAATGCAGCATAGCAGCACCACCTGTTAGGCAATTTACACCAAAACGTAAACAGCATCCATTCATGTTAAGGACTAATGGAATCTGAAGTTTTATAAAAATCCGTGCATTAGTTCTTGAGATAGAGCTTTTATGGAAATCCTGCAAAATGCTACATAGCAGCGCCACCTGCAGTGCGATTTACACCAAAAACTAATCAGCACCAATCTATATCAGGGACTACCTGAATATAAATTTTTATTAAATTCCGTACATTAGTTCTTGAGATAGAGCGCACACAAAATTTGTGTCACATACAGACAGACAGACATTTTGTAAAAACATGTTTTTTGAAATCTCTGACCCATAAAACGTGTAAATCCGTCGAAAACTTTCATGAAACCAATACTTTCTTCTTGTAATGATAGAAGAAAGTAAAAAACTTTAAAATAAATACAATGAAGATACCCTATTTAATGCTTATGAAACTGCTTCATTTTACAAATTGCTACTGGGGAGATCTTTAGTGTTTAAAGAAGAAACTAGCTCTGGAGTGAAATGGGCAAAGCAAAGATTAATTGTTCTACTGGCAACTAACATGTCTGGAACAGAAAAACTTCCTTTGTGCATCATCAGGATTTTTGAAAAATCACCTTGTTTCAAAAGAATTAAAACATTGCTTTTAGTTTACAAAGCCAATTAACCCGGGAGAACGCTCTAGTGAGAATTTCTCTCACGGTGCCCAATTGCTTTTCTTTTACTTTACATTTGCTTAATATTATTTTGTTTGCTTGGCTTAGTACTTTTACTCACAAATAGGTAAAATAATTGAAATAACATTTTTAAATTTTAATTAAAATGAAAAATGGTTTAAATAAAAGTCTTTAAAAAAGTACGACGGTGAGAGAAAATCTCATGCAGCAAGTTCTCCCGGGTTAACTACATAGATCTCATCGGAAATTTTTAAGAGTGAGTCAAGAAGCTAGACAAGCAAATGAAAATTAAAGACAGATAGATCTTATCAATCATCGATAACTGCATGGCACATCCTCCAAAAACTAAAAACTTAAGCGTATTAACAATAATTTTTATTCCTCCAAAAGTTGCATCCATTTTACAGTGTACGGATCCAGGTGTTATACAGTTTTAAGAAAATGTACTGAAAACTACTCAATAATGTTCTAATCTGCTTAGAAATAAAAAAAACTCATACAATGAATGAATTCGCTAGAGGCTATTCATATAGTAAATGTTCCTTGGCAAGCAGTTTTTCAGGACACAGGATTGCTGCCATCCCGATGGAATTTTGAATAAACAAGCTTGGGAAATTTAACCTGCTACTTAGGGATCCACAAAACAGAACACAAACTGAAGATTCCATGGTCGTAAAAACTTACATTTAAGGACTATGTTAAGGCTGATGATAAGTTAAAAATTGAGAGGGAATATTCTCAAGATGACCTAATCTTCAGCCTTCTCAATCCCGAACAATACATTTCAAATAATTCTTATGACGAGGAAATCACTGATGTACCAGAAAGACCTCTTACATCAAAAGAAACAAAGGACGTCATCAAGATTCTATGGAGCTGTTTTGAAAGGAAAGAAAATTCAAACGACTACTTTCAGATGTTCAATGGCTTTGAAAGCAGCACTCAGGAAGTTTTCAGCCCTCAACTGAAGAAAAAAGTATAACATAATTTAATTTTTCAAAAAATGTTAATTAACTATTGTAAGACATTTTTTAATTTTGTAACGTGTTTAAATTAATTCGTATAAAATTATTCCAAAAATTTTTTTTTAATAATTATAGACAAATTACCACAAATATTTTTCAACTTGTATAAACAAGTTTTTATTACATTCGAATGTTAGGTATTTTTGAACTACATTATAATCATCTAAGATTAGCAACTTTTGATTTAACACCCTGTTTGCCGATTCCGTGAAGGTCATTAAATCACGAGTCTACTGTATTTTACTTATAGTCAATTCAGTAAAATTAAATATATGAGATGCAATAAAAGAAAGAGACGATTTTAAAAATTAATAAACTGATAAAAAGAAATTAGAGTTTATAAAGAATATACTTAAAAACAATTAAAAATACAATATGTAAACGTTCCGCCAAGCGACACGCAAGGCATCATCAGTACAAAAAATATCCATTGCATTTCAAACATCAGAACAAATCAATGGATATTTTTTGTACTGATGATGCCTTGCATGTCGCTTGGCGAAACGTTTACATATTGTATTTTTAATTGTTTTTAAGTATATTCTTTATAAATTTTATTTTTTAACTGTGCTCAAGTCTGTCTTAGTTTATTTTATTTGGTGTTTTAATGGTTTTTAAATTTAGACGTTAAATGTATATGTACTGTAAGAAATTAGAGTGTTATAAAAAAAATAAAACATAATAAAATATATGAATTGAATACTTACAGCAAAGTTTACCCTAGACAGTTTCAGGAAGGTGCTGCACCCTGCCTGCCCTTAGGTTTACAAAATAGCACCCTTCTTGCCCCTCATTAAAAGAATTAGCACCCTTGTCGCCCCCAGCTCAAAAAAGTGCCTTTACTTCTTTGTTTATAAAAAAAATTTACTTGCATAGTAAAAATTCACTCATTGCTATCTTTAAAATAGTGTCCTGCCTATTAAATGTTAAAAGTAGTTTTAAAAATCAAAAGAATGCCTTTAAAAATTAAAAAAAGTGCCCTTAAGAATCCAAAAGTGCCCTTTTCTCACGAGCAGCACCCTGCCCTTTTTTAAACCTGGGGGAAACTCTGCTTACAGGATGTCCCAAATGAACACCTTGTACGAAGATCCATATAAAAATGTATACATTATGAATCACTTGAAAGTTATCTTGTTATTTAAAAAAATGCATTTTTTAAAAGTAATGATATTCTTTCTACGGAATGAGCAAGTTTAGATGACATAATAATCTCCATGGTAAGAGTTTAACCAGTAAAATATTCTCAGCGATTATATTTGAATCAAGTAACAAATAAAATAGTAATGCATATAAATTCTGTTGTTACACTGATAAAAGATATTAAATTATTCAAATGAAACAATGTTACAGTATTTCAGCTACTAATAAGGGAAATAGATTAAAAATAAAAGATGACTAAGGTAGATTTGAGTTACTGATCCCAATAAAATAATTACAATTGAACTGTATACATATTAAGTTAAACTTTTTTAATAGTAAAAATAAATGCAAACTGATACACATAAAGAACTGAACCTTACATCAATTATTATGTTTCAAAATACAGTCGAGTCTCTATGTAACAAAATCCATTGTTCCAGTAAAAGATTCTTTATATAGAGAAATTTGTTATATAGAGAATGAGTAAAAATTCCTATTTAATGTGTAAATTTTGAACAAAAATTATTTTTGAGTGTTTAATTAAGAATTTGAAATGTTTAACTATAAATATTAATCTAATATTGTATTTCTTAATTATTTAAACAGTTTCAAAAAAGAGAACAGACATTAATTTGAAAGCATAATAAAAATCACACAAGGAAAACTTACATTAATTTTAGATGAAGAAATGTGTAATTTTTCACTCTTTTGATTTCAAAATTGTTATACTCTCGAAAAAATGTTCACACTGTATCAAGGAATGAAAAATTGTATCGGGAACATTTTCCTCCATTTGAAGTTCTCTCGTTATAAGATCAAAGAACTCATCATTCTCGGGAGCTTTCTGGCAGGTAGTATTACGAATATCGATTTGTTGTGCTTGATTCAAAGATAGTTTATTTTTCTAATTTAACCTTCTGAATGAATTTCGATCTCATTCACTTTCAATTACCTCTCTCACCCCGTTCTTATATGTGCAACAATCCAATTGACACTGTTTTAAGAAGGATGTTGGAAAGGGGAGGGGGGGGGGGGTAGATGAATTCGTTGGACATAAAGAACAGGGAGATTCAAGGTAGAAAAGTAAGATAAAAAACTCAGCACTGAACGATAAATCAGGAATCAGTGATGGAAAATTGATTCCATGTAATTTGGGAGCTTTTTTAAAACTGAATAAATAAAGAGCATGTTATGAAAAAATTCGTTATATGGAAATAGACATTTCGCTATATGGAGACTGTTTTTAATGAGATCTTGGGAAAAGGGGCCTACTAAAAATTCGTTATATAGAGAAATTCGATGTATGGAGTTTTGTTATAGAGAGACTCGACTGTATTTGATTTTGGTATTAATTTTTATTTTTTATTCAAAAATATTAGAAAATTTGCATTTTTTGAATAAGAAAATTTTTTTAAGTCTCAATTTTTTTTACAAAGCAAACATCTTTTTTTCCTTTTTAAAGGTTTTCCTAAAATCAGAGTATGCAAGTAACTAGCTCAATAAACAAAGATTTCAATAAGGGAAAAATAAAAATGTTTTGATTAAAGGATAGTATTTACCAATAGTCATCATTGGATTGTCCTTTGTTTTACGTGCTAATTTTGAACCAGTACTTTCTGTACTGTAATCTAAAACAGGTGGTGATTCCGGTATTTTGGAATCGGTAGACATACCTAAAAGAAAATGCAACATTAAAAATATTATTAAATCCATCATAATTCACCAGAAAGATTTATTTACAATTCTTAAGAATATGAATAAAAATCTATTTTTTAGCAAATAAAACTAATTTTATAAAGAGCAAGGAGCAAAATTTTCATTTTTGTTTCTTTAAATTCTAAACTCTAAAAGATACTAAGAGAAAAAAGAATGATAGTAATAAATTAGTTTTCAATAAAAACATAATTTACGCAATTGAAAATAAAAATATGATGAGAACTGCCAAAAACAAGCTTGCAGAGATGTAAAATCTTGATTTATCTCTTGTCTTAATATAAATTGATCGTTGTTACCAGAGGCACCATTTGAGGGGGGCTGGGGGGGGGGATAGCACCCCCAAGGAATTTGATTTTTCAGAAAATTTATCAACCAGCCAACCATCAATTTTCAAATTCAAGCAAAAATTTAAAAAATTGCTCAAATGCTAGAATAATTTATTAGATTTGAATGCAATAAAAACATATGCATTAAATAAATGCCTTATGCATAAATATTAATAATTATCAAAAAAAGTTCCTATTTGAACATTCTTAAGGTGAGACATATATCATACTTTGGCTATTTTAAAGAGACATTTTCTTTTATCAATTACTTCTGAGCTATGTACAACTTGATCATAGAAAAACTAGTACCCTCATGACTAGAAATTCAGGTTTAGAGTTTTTTCAGATAGTTTTGTTTATTTATTTATTTATTTTTTTTTTTGGGGGGGGGGGGGGAGGGAGAGAATTGAAGGGGCGAGTATAATTCAAGTTCTTTACGACAAAAAAGTCGGATAATTATCAGACCTTTTTAACCATTTGGAAAAACGGTTATTGTTCTCGTCAGGGTAGGAAATCAAAAACATATCTGAACGTTTTCATTGGTTTAATCCGCAATTTATTCGTTATCTGATTGGTATATACAGTAATCTGTATTTCCCTTTGGTTTCGACAACGATGGACAACAGAGTGTTGCCACTATGGCAAAAAGTAATAAAAACTACAAAAAAAAAAAATAATAAATCAGAAACAAATTGAGATACAGCTTTCAAACAAATTGCATTTAAAAGTACATTTTTTTCTCTATCCGACGGTATAAAAAGTAATATTATCGGATGTTTAGAAGTTTAAGAATGAAATTTTATTTAAAATTGGTCGTGAGATTTTTTGGAAATCTGATGATAGAAAAGCCTTTTCCCAAACAGCCAATGAAATGCTTGGCTATTACGTAAGTTTCATAGGAAATCTGACGAGTCGCAGGCGATTTTTCTTGCTTGCAATTTTTACGTGTAATAACACTATTAATCTTTAATTCATGGCGTACGTAATGCATGACCAGCTCCGTAGAAGTTTAAAAATTTACAGTACCGAAAATTGTAAAACTGAAATTTCTTTTAAAGTTTTTTCATGATGGGTCCAGAAATGTTATCGTTTAATCCATGGCATACGTAATGTAGGATCAACTCCGTGCGATTTTTTATGTCTTAAATTTTAGTCTTTGAAAAAATCATTTTCCAAATGGTCGTAATTTGTTAAATTGCTTTTTTTTTTTTATTATTGTGTACAGTTGGATATAAAAATAGTCGCCTGTCCCGGTCTGTAATCAAAGGAATAAGCGTTTGAGAAATGAGGAGAATTCGAAAAAACATTATCAAAAAATACCAAGCAGCACGATAGAGCTTGTCTTATTTATTTTTACTTTTGTGGATTATTAATGTCACATTGTATTTCGCAGGGTTCGTAAATATCATGATATTTTCGAAAATATCCGATATTTTGATATATATCCGATATTTTCGATATATATCCGATATTTTCAAAATAGTCAACTTACTGCTGATAATAAATATTTTCAAGCATAATATAAATTAGAAGTTAAAAAATATTGCACTTAACATGAAAACTTAAACAATGTTCTAAAAATTCATTTCTCTTTTCCTTTTTGTTTTCCAACTAAGAACAAAATTGAAGATCAACTAATTGAAAACAGATGCAATTTGCTTTATACACTTATATAAACTATAGGATTTGTATCAAGTTTCCAGAAAGTTTTATATTTCATAAGGTAAAATATGAAATACAAAATAGTTTTTTTTTTTTTTTTTTTTTTTTAATTGAATAATTTTAACATAAATGTAAGCTTGTCTTATTTTTTATTCCCTAAACTGTTGTACAGTTTAGATTCAACTTAACCAAAGTCAGAAAAGATTCTTTTCTAAAGAAGCTGTAATATAAATGATTATCTAAATTACAGTTTATCTACAAATGATTGTTTTGAATTAATTGTCTGACATAATTATTAGTTCTACATTTAAAAATAAAAGTATCAAACATGAAGCTTGGAAAAGATGTTTTTCTAAAAGTCACCGCCAGAGACAAATGCTGTTTATCTACAGAATGACACAGTTAATAACAGTTAAAAATTTCATTTACACTTGTTTTGACTGAAGAAAATATCAAGATCTTGCACAGTGATATTTTGAAAATAAACATCAAACATACAAAATATCAAACATCTTGATATTTTGAAAATAAATGTAAAGAATTTGAAAATATCGAAAATATCAAAAATCTTGATATTTTAAAAATAAATATCGGATATATATCAAGATATATATCATGATATATATCCATTGATATATATCAACGAACCCTGACTGCAATCATTGCAATGTTATCAAATCACTTATTTGCTTTATTAAATCATATTACTTATGGTACCTCTCAAAATTCTTCAATGCCTATGAATGGAGTCTGCCCGCACCAGACAAAAGAATTTCTTCAACCAAAAAACCAACAGACTTGCACCAAATCCCAAAGTAAAAGAAAATTACTCCATATTTTAATATGTTCATAATAAAGTAGTCTATAATTTTATCCCTTAGGTACAGAAATGAACTCATGATGTATTATTATGGGCAACTAGTATTAATAGTCTCTCTCTAATAAACTCCAGTTTTTCATTTGAAAAATATTCAGGACTTCCTTGTTAAAAAGCAGGTCATCCTGACTCTGACCGAAAGAGATAAAGCACAATCTGAAAAACTTAAAGCATACCTCACTCGCAATGAAGAAAATATGTCAACCTATCCTGACACAGGATTAGTATAATTTCATGTAAATAGAAAAAGCGCTGAAAAGATTTCCATTGAAAAGAACCAGACCCGAAATGAAAGAAAATTAATCTATATTTTAAAACAATTATTGTAAAAGAAGTCTACAATTATATCTTTAATATAAACTTTACCTTTTATATAGAAAAAAAGAAGATATATAGTATTCATTAATGTTCAAATATATAGCTTTTTCATCTGAAAAATATTCAGGATTTCTTTGAAAAATCGGATTAACACGAACCCATTTCAAAATAGTGAAAACACAATCCAAAACAATTAACGCTGTACCTTACCTTTACTTGCAGAAAATCACTAATGAAAATTTTCTTATCGCTTTAGATCACAAAAGTTGCAAATTTCGCAAAATTTTGTATCTTATTTCACGATTGTTTGAAGAAATTCCCATCAATTGTTTGACTAAATTTTCGTGCTTTTTTTGTGCAATCTTTTGACGAAGTTCGTGATTTTTTTCGCAATCCTTTTACAAAGTTCAAGATTTTAGTTTGTAGAATCATTTGACAAAATCTGCATTTCTTTTCACGATCTCTGATGAAATTAGCAATATTTTCCAAGGTTGTTTCAAGAAATTAGCGATTTTTTCCGCGACGATGTGGGGAGTTTTTTGATAATAATAAAAAAAAAAATCCCAGAATAATCATATGTTCGTTAAAGTTAAGAAGACAAAATCATGCAGAGCTTTTTTTATGGTGCAGGATTTTCCCATTTTCTTTAAGATTTGTGCAGTTCTGCATATTGTGCAATTTTGCATGTTCCCTGTTCCTCAAAGCAATTATTTCCTTGTCCTTCGCCATTAAACTCTTGGAGCCCCTGTAGTAAAACTTGAAAAAAAGAAGTCGAAAGGGACTAGAAAACGTTCTATTTTAGACAAGGCTTTGTCTTAGCAAGTGTAATTCTATGATGTTTTTTCATCGAAATTTGATTTTTTTCTCCTTTGAGAAAGAATATTGTTATAGACAGTCATTTTTAGAAGTTTTGCTATAATGCATCTCTTTTCAGAGCTCTACTATAGGGTGGATGGTTTAAAAGTCTTTGAGGATACCCGTAAAAATGGAACCTATAATAAAATCTGTCTAAAAAGAAAATTTTTCATATTCAATGTATTGAAATTTTACCTGGTAAGACGGAAACCTGTTTAAAACGAAATATTTCATTGGTTCTCGAGTTTCCGTATTCAAAGTTTTTACTATTTTTGTAAGCATGATTCAGTTTACATTTCTCATTTGAGGGGGCGGGGGGAGTTGACGCCTGCACTTAGCAAAAAACTTCCCTCAAAAAATCTTTGATCCCCCCCTCCAAGAATGTTCTGAAATGGCGCACCTGGTTGTTGTTTGTAAATTTCTATTAAAGATAAAAAATTTCCATTTTAAACCAGGTAACAGTCTGATTTAGAGTGCTTTAATGACAAAAAAATCTTTTGAAATTAAAAATATTAGTTTTATGATTCTTTTTGAACTTGGGAGTGTAATTTCTAAAATAATTTCTATTGTTTAGGATAGCTAAATGTTAAGAAGAAAAATTGTGCATGCATAAAAACAGCCACAGGTCAGAGTCAGATAATATAGACGAACACGCGAACGCTGTTAGCAGAAAATTTTTGCAGACAGTTTTAACGGGTTTTTTTTACAAATTTCTTTATAAAAAAAATTATTAAGACCCCGGGCGGAGAATTAGTGCGATGCACGTCGCACACTCTTGAGAAGGTCTTCAGACTATTTTTCAACTGGAGAATAAAAAAAGTTTTTATAATTTTTAAGAAAGAGTCACAATATTAAGGAATGGTTTGTCTCAAAAACAGTAGATAAACTGATGAGTAAGAGTTCATCTCTTCCATTCATGGACTAATAACTTTTTATTTTAACATTCATTTATTCGTATTTCAGTTATTTTATAGATTAATAAAATAACAGTTTTGTTGAGCAATCATAAATTGATATCTTTATATAAGTTAATGATTAAAATATTTCACATTTTAATAAATATATATATTTTTTTATTTTCATTAGTTTTTCTTTCATTCATTAGTTGTCTGTGTTAAGCATACCATTCAATACTACATTTCTTCACCGAGTTTTAATAATGCTTGTAAATTAATATCGATACAAAAACCCTTAACGGGTTAAAAGTTTGTGACGCAGCACTTTATCTTATGCTCTAAGAATTTTAAATATGGAACTTAAAAATAATGATATCAAATTTTGAGTGACGCTATGCTATTAATTATAATCTCTCTATATATTATTTATTTCATCTTTTTATTTTTTTATAATCTCATGTGCAAAAATTATGTTCAATTTAAAAAAATGTATAAAAGTTTATTCATCGATGCTTTAACATTTACACCTCTCATAAATTCCAAGTATGAGTTTTAAAAGATATGATATCAAAATTTTAGTGACGCTTTGATTTGGCTTTAAACGATTTGTTTTAAAATTAAATTTAAATTATTTTTGTTTTGGCTAAGATATATATGCACACATCTAAATAATAGTTTTAATTTTCCAATATGCTTTAAATATGTCACTTTCACTGAATTTATATAATGCATTTAAATGTATTTATTTGAATAAATTATTTATCCTTTGTCCAATGCTATTAAAAATTTAAAATAAGATTTGCGTAAATAATTTTTTTGCGTCATTGTATCCAAACTAAGTGAAATGTATTCAAATGGATAGTATGAGGCAAAAAAATTATTTACGCAAATCTTATTTTAAATTTTTAATAGCATTGGACAAAGGATAAATAATTTATTCAAATAAATACATTTAAATGCATTATATAAATTCAGTGAAAGTGACATATTTAAAGCATATTGGAAAATTAAAACTATTATTTAGATGTGTGCATATATATCTTAGCCAAAACAAAAATAATTTAAATTTAATTTTAAAACAAATCGTTTAAAGCCAAATCAAAGCGTCACTAAAATTTTGATATCATATCTTTTAAAACTCATACTTGGAATTTATGAGAGGTGTAAATGTTAAAGCATCAATGAATAAACTTTTATACATTTTTTTTAATTGAACATAATTTTTGCACATGCGATTATAAAAAAATAAAAAGATGAAATAAATAATATATTGAGAGATTATAATTAATAACATAGCGTCACTCAAAATTTGATATCATTATTTTTAAGTTCCATATTTAAAATTCTTAGAGCATAAGATAAAGTGCTGCGTCACAAACTTTTAACCCGTTAAGGGTTTTTGTATTGATATCATTACTTTTTTGAGGTTATTGAAAAAAATAAATAAAACAATAAACACACACACAAAAAATTAAAGACCAATACAAAGAACTCATAGTCAGGATTTCAATTCACCTTCAATCTCTCCCCCCTCCCGCCCCGCAAAAAAGGATGACCATACTTCAATTTTAAAGAGCACCGTGCAATGAGATTTTTATAAGAACTCTTTGGTAAGATATGGAAGTAATGTACAACATGCATGTTTAGAGGGTATTTCTGTTGGTTCGCTTCAGAGATATAAAAAGTGTTAAATTTTACTATATAAAAAAATTACTTTGTTAAGAAAAATAGCAAGAAATATTACTCTTTAAACCTTTATATATATATATATATATATATAACAATCATCGCTCACTTATATAAGTAATTCCATACATTTATATTAAATCCAAAACTACAAATTTCTGCTTCTCCCTTTTCTCATTCCTAGTGCAAAAAAATTAAACATTCTTTAATTTTATATAAAATAATCTTTCACCATCCCTATTTAAAATTCTTTATTAATAATAATAATAAATCATATAAAATAATGGTACAGATGTCATATTCGCCCCATATTGGCGCGATTTTTTTCTGTCGCCAATATCCTATAGGTAACGGGTACTTGCGCTAAAGGGCTTGATGTGGTAACCCGGATTATGTTGTTTATGTTGTTGATGTTTTCGCCAAATTGGCAACCGAAAAAAATCGCGCCAATATGGGGCGAATATGACATCTGTTCCAAAATAATCCCCTGAGCTCTGAAGATTCCACTTCTGCTTTTGCACCGACCTCTCCAGCTTACCTAAATAGTAAAATCTTTCAAAAATTAGCTTGAAAAAAAAAAAAAAAAATCTGCAACATTTGTTGCTCATTAACATAAATAAATAAATAAGCACTAACTTCCCTAATGTACAGTCATGGAAAAAAAAAAGTAAACACCCCCTACTAACTCCTCAACAAATTACCGTAGAAGAAAGTTACTGGTACCGAACGATTGGAAATAAAGTCTACTTTTAAATGATCTATATAAAATTTGCTTAAGGGGTTATCTACATATTAAAACGAACCATAACTTTGTTTTTTTCAATAGCAGTACACAATTTTTACAGCATAAATGAATTCTACACCATTTAATTAGCCTAAAAACAAATTTTTATGCAATTCGTACTATAAGTTCCCGAGAAATTAATTATTTTAAAACAAGCTTACTTTAAGGGCTGTATCCAAATTGAAGTTCGGTACTCGATTGTTAACCGAGAGAGCCCCCTTCTTGATCAAGGCACCTTAAGCGTCACTCAAGCAGTCAATGAAGCCTGCTAGATTACAGGACAGCGTAAGACATTTCAAAATATCTAGTCACAGCCTCTTAAACCATAATTTTGCTGTTTTTTACGCATAATTTGAAAACTATTTGGAAGAAAAATGTGAAATTTTGGATTTCCATAAAACAGGACTTAATAAATCTAAATCCATCAAAAAAATTTTAGGTTACAATTCATAATTTTTTCGAATATTAATTTCATAATTCATATCATAAAATTATAAAAATTGCAAATTCAACGTATTTATGTTTGGGTATGTTAGTATTACTGCTACACAAAAAATTAGCACATTAGGAGCATAATTTCAGGAGATATGAATAAAAATATGAAAATATAATTTAACATTAGAAGCACTAAATTTTGAATGTTTATAATTCAAAAACTTATTATTCAAATTACTTGAAATTTGGTGTCTAGGCATAGTTTGAACCGGAGATTTGAAATATCTTGTTAAAATTGGGTATTGCCATTGAAAAATTCCTCAAAATTATCACTTTCCCACTCCAGCCTAGAGATTTCAATCTTTAAAGCTTTTTAGAAAATCGGATCTGCAAAGTCTGTTGCTTAATAATAAAATATATAATCATGTACACTTTTAATTATTTTTCACACAATCAATTGATGTCATGATAATAGTTGTTCTGAGCGAATATTGTGTTGACTGGGCTGTCGTACAGATAGCTCAATTGGAAGAGTACTGGCAATTAAAGTCAAGGGTTATTAAAGTTCACTGTAATTCAAGATGTTTAACCCCTTCGCGACAAGAGCCCTTTGGTTAATTTTTAACCTTTTACTACAGGTTTTTAAAAACAGAAAATTTTCTGTAATTGAATCATAGAAATGCTCCCATTAAAGAAGGTAAACTTTACAATTAAAAATAAGTGGTGAGAATAATGAAGGATTCTGAACACCTTAAGTGGCCAAGTATACCGGTCGCTCATTCCCAAGGGCTTAAAGATGCTTTTTTGCTATTATAACCTTTAGGATTTACAATATAAAAAAATCTTAATCACTTCTGAGGTAAATAAAGACAGTGGAAAAAAATCAAGATGGCAATGTTTTGATTGGCAAATTCTAAGCTGAGTAATTTGTGCTACAGAATGAAAAAAAATATAAAGTTGTAATAATGTCCTCTTACAGATACTAAATCTTTAAGGTTTTTGATGTGTGAACTACATATGAATACAGTAGAAGATCTTTATAATGCACACCTTGGTATGAGAAGTTGTGCGCATTATAGAATTTTGCATTATATAGATCATATTTCATACATCATTAAATTTACTTCGTATACATGCTTTAAATTACATTCCTTGGAACCAGAAAATATGCAAATTATGAAATTTTACATAATAGGTATAGATCATACATTATTAAATTACCTTAAAGATATTACCTTGAAATATAACATCCAAATATGCCTGGGCAAAATCATTATAAACAGTGGTAACTCATGACTGACAGTTTTGGGAACACTAAATGCATGGCTGGCCAATTTATTCTTTTTCACTATTTTTAATAATGAAATCTTTGCCTTATTTTTAGCAGAATTTTCTTCCATTAAATAAGGCAAAAATTTATAAAAAAAAAACACCAAAAAACTTTTGGAAACCATGCATTTTAGTGCTGCAAGAAAAACCTGCCATGAGCTGCTCTGATTATAACACTCATTTACAAAAAATTTTAATATAATAACAATGTTTTCATTACTCCAAAATAATGTGTTAAAGGCGATGATGTATCATATTTAGTGTTCCAAGAAATAGCAATATTTGTAAAATACATGTGCTTCTTAACTGAAAAATTCATTGTTTATATCTGAGAAATACATTACATCTTCTGCATTAAAATTTTTTAGTGGCAGGCTTTTGTGATTGAACAAGGACTGCTTGCAGAGTGCTTTTAAGGATTTTACAATATAAAATTATGGCTCTTGAGCTACTATTAATCAAATACAGTAATAGGGATAAAAAAAAAAAAAATCATTAAATAGTTTATTTTAAAAAATTACTTGTATTTTCATCAGATATACTGATTATTACTACCATATGTTATATGTAACATATTTATTAGAAAAGTTACAACTATTTTCATGAAGTTTTGGATTCCCCCCCCCCCCTGACATACTGTCAAATTCCGCGAGGTTTTTTTTTCTTATGATGTTCCTCCCCTGACCGAGAATGGAGCGGGTTTTTTTACAATCAACTGATTAATTTTGTTTTTCTTTTATTGTTACTTTTTTATGTTAGTGTGGTGATCTTTCAAATGCTATTGCACAACGAGGCGATAAACGCGCTACTCTGTAAGTGGCACGGCAACCTTCCAGTGTACAGGTGGAATTGATAAAAAGAGTTTTTGCAGTCGGAATATGCGGAATGTTACAGAATAGTGAACGGTTTAATGAAAGCAGAATAAAAACTTAATATTTAATTTAAGATGCGAGTTAGATTAATATATTAATTGAAATGGTTACTGAGTAATTTATTTATTAGTTTATACAAAGTCTAATTATCATGACAGCTACAATGCAGCTGCTAATGAAATTTTGTGAAACCAATGTTTTCTAAATACAGTACAGAACCATTTATCCGGAATGCTTGGGGTCGGATGCTTTCCGGATAACTGGTTTTTCCAGTTAACTGGTTGTGCATTAAAGTAGCATCCATTTGATATGTTTTGTGGAATATGTGTGGTTATGACATTATTTCTGATTTTAAATTATTAGATTACTTGGATTAAAAATCAATGATAGAAAGATCAAAAGTTAACCAGATTTTAAAAGAAGGTAATTTATGGGAATACCCTATAAGGGTAATCTTAGGAACAAAAATTCTCCTGTACTGCATAAAAATTAAAACATCTAAAATACAACTAAATATGTTTTCATTTCAAATACTAGATGTGATCATCAAATTATACAATTGTTTCAAGCAAAGCCTATGTCAAACTGGCAGTGTATGACACCTTTTTCTGCAAAGATTCTGAAATCAGGCTATCATAAATATCATTCCGGATAACTGGTTTTCCGGTTAACTGGTTTCCGGATAAATGGTTCTATACTGTAGTAACATGTTCTGAATTGTTCTTATTTACAATAATACTTCATTACCACAAATACCATATAAGGAGGCTACTTTTATATTTTTTAAAAGTAAATTATTTAAAGCTTTCTTTTAAGCATATTAACTTTAAAATTAAATAAAAACAAGTATCTTACTTTTGCAAAAAAGCTGTTTTATCTTATTTATCTATAAACTTTAATTACTAAATAAGAAAAGTATCATGATGAAAATTTTTACTTTTAGGAGCTCAAAACAACCAGTCAGGATAAAATGGTTCATTTTGAGCTAATCGTGATAATTTAAGTATATAAAGTAGAATTTACTATCAGTCAAAAATATGTCCAAGACTGAAGGTCTTGCACCCATGGCTGTAATCAATTAGCCTAAAAGAAATGCTTCAGGTGTTTTTTTTTGTTTGTTTTTTTTCCTTCTGTTTTTCTTTTGTTACAGAGATAAACGGCAATAAGAATTTTTTTCCCCTTTAGGTTAAATTTTATAAAAATAAAATACTACGATGCTTTAATTTTTGAAGCTGAAAAGAGTTATATTAAAAAATAAATAAATAAACGAAAGATGTCATTTTAAGTCAATTTTCGTTTATAATATTATTAGAAACGATTCGCAAATGAATCATTTTATAAACGGGATTGGAAATCTTAATTTTGATTTCGTCATACCTTTTATTTAAATTGTGCGTTCTTTAAAAATGAAAGATTTTGTTTAATTTCTTTAAAAGAAAACTCAAAATTAAATTAGTAATCTATCTGTATTACACTCACATATCACAAGAAATACCTATGCCACACATGAACGTTATTTTGTAAGGAAAACAGTTATAAGTATTGTTGAAAATAAAAACAATTCAGAACATTATACTAATTAGAAAGGATCGGTTGCAAAGAATGCTGTCTCGATAATTAGAAATTGTACTCACTTTCTCCACTTGGAATACCATTTCAAGATCTTTGATATTTCTTATTTCTTCAGTCAACTTCGCGTATCGCGTAGTGATACATGGCGAAGTCTTATGGCGAACACGATGAATTTTCATTTCGATACGAGAATTTTCGATAAATATCGAATTTCGATACAAGAATTTTTTTAAAAATGTGAAATATTTTCTCCTTAAAAAATGTTTACTTACTATGAATAACAATGAAATAAAATACCTATAATTACAAAATACTGCTCCATTTTAAAAAATCAGTCTAAGTATTTTAAAGCACATAATAAACTGTTTTCGTAGTTTAAAAAAAGATTTATTGCCAATATTCAGATTTTTAACTGTGACCTAAACCGCGCAAAACCGATGTGCAACGTTCTGTCTGCTAGCCCATAGAATAACATGTAATCCGCGATCCTAAGAAGTCCATTTTTTCATGCGGATTATATAAAAATTAAGAGTTTTCCTAGATACTAGGTTAGTCTTAACCACTTCGTCAAAAAAAGATTCATTTTATATATTAATGTTTTTAAAAAAGTCTAGACCGTTTTGGAGAAAAAAAAAAAGACAAACTTAAACCATCGAAATTGCTTTCAAAATGGGTTTACAGATCTGAAAATATACTGTACGTAGAATTGTAAAAAATTCAGAATAGGATTAGACTGCAGATATAAGACTGTTTTAAAAAAATCAGAACAATAGGACCTATATTTGATGAGTTATTAACAGGCGGCTTTTCGCATTTTCATTAATGTCGAGTTAGCTGTATATATGAGTTCTGCCATCTACGAATTCTACGCTACGATTTTAGGTTTAAGGCTGCGTCACTCGGAGTACTACCGTCTTCCATGATTTTTCTTTTAGTGGTGTTGCTTAGTGGCACTCCATTTGCATATAACTGTTCATTTTTGCTGTTAGCAGTGATATAGGACTCGGGAGAGACACAGCATTTTTTTGCAGAAAATTTTAAAGAAATTATTAGAGTTCGCAGACAGTTTTACATTATCTAAGTCAGCAGCACAGGTTAATTAAAAAAAAAAAAAAATGCTCAGTTGCATGCCTGACAACTGGTAAGTAATTAGTGCAGAAGATCTAAAGTTATTAAATGAAAATTCATACATTGATTCTTTTATTTAAGAACATTCTCCCCGGATGTAGATTCAACTTGTTGATCAATAGGTCAATGAATATCGAGTAAGACAGTCATTCTGCCAAGCCAAGCCATAAAAAAATACCAACTCAGCCAAACAAAGAAACGCCAAGACTGGTTTAACTGCTTATTATTAAGGATCGATAGAAACTTAATTTTGGCAATCTTCTTATTTTTGGCTGAAAAGAAAATGTTTAAAACCCTTTGAGTGCCAAGAAGCGCAACCGCGCTCCTGGCTCACGCATGAACTAATATGATCTCTATTCATACTTGTCGATTCTTGTTTATTTTTTTTTTTCATTCCGCACGTGTATTTATAAGAAATTTAAAAAATACAATCTCTATTTCATACTTGTCGATTCTTGTTTATTGTCACTTATATTGAAATTATAATATTTATTGGAATTATAACATTTTTTTTGTTTTTGAAATACTTTTTGTAAATAAAATGTTCTGAATTTAACTAAGAAATATATATATAGGCTAGATGTGCCAGTAATGGACACCCCTTGATGTTTTTGGTTCATAAAAAAATAATTAATAAATATTTAGCTTTAATTATTTTTTTTATAATTCCCCCTTGCATGTTTTATAAAACTGGGTTATTGTTGATACTTTTAATCAAACCAATCAGGAAGCAGAAAATAATGTTTCAAAGTTTCGCTGTTTTTCTGTGAAAATATTAATGAAGAGGCTAAGAGTTGGCTTCATTTAATTAATTTATATATTATTTATTTTCTTGCCAAAATTTGAATGTTTTTGTTTGAGTAGCAACAGAAAACTTTGAATTTTATATACCAATGGCCATTTACAAAATTTAATTTATTTTTAAGATTTTAAGAGGGGTGTCCATTACTGGGATGGTTAATTAGTCATTTTCCAGTAATGGGCACCCCATGTAGAAACTGCTAAAAATGCAATTTTAGTAATGTTTATAGTGCATAAAATAGTTTGGCTTAACTGCAAACCTAAATAATCAAATTTAATTTTTAAATTATACTGATAAATTTTATATATAATTATATAAAATTCAAAATGTAATAACACTAAAACTTTTATAAATAGCTGTTTTTAAGTTATTTTATGAGATTTTATGAAATTTCAATATTTTATTTTACTTATTATTATTATTATTATTTTTTATGTAGTACATATACCTTGCATATTTTATAATCTGGCAATCAAACCAGCCAGGAAGCAAAAAATATTGTTTAAGAGCACAGACAAAGCGGGACTCATAGGGCTTAATCCCTCTTCATTTAAATAAAAACAATTCAGTTACAGAAGCTATTAAAAATCTATTTTTTGTCTTAAATGTTTCCTTATTTAAAAAAAAAAAAAAAAAAAAAAAAAAAAAAAAACTAATACTATTAATGAAAGTTATAGGTAATATTCATGAAACTAGTAAATCTGCAGATCAGTGGCCTCAAACATCAGTTTTAGTGTTTTATTTTGAAATTATTTTATTTAGTATTTAAAATATTCAACTCATAATATCATTTCTTTCATATTTGTAATATTATTATAAATGATATATCAAGTAGTCTCTGGAAGATTGTTAAAAATAGTGACAAAAAACTAAACATTTAAAAATAGTGGCACTAAACTAAACATTAATATTCCAAAACTTTTTTTTTTTTATTTACCTTTTAAATCCACCACTGTTACAATAATTTGATAGCTGTAATTGCCTGATATTTAGTATTTTAATCTATCCATCTAAAATAATTAAAACATCGATCTTCTGATAATTTCAATAATTGATGCAAACAATAAATGATTATCACAAATACTTTATTAATTACTGGTATACTAAATGTTAAATTTATTTGAAAATAACTATTTTGTTTCATTAGTATGTATTCATTAAATTCTGGTTCTAAATAGTCATAAAAACAATTAATTTATTATACTTTTTATGGGGTGTCCATTACTGGAACAGAGGGTGTCCACTACTGGGCCAGAGGGTGTCCATTACTGGACTTTTGGATGTTTTGATATATTTCTGTTATTTAAAATTAAATTTCTATTCATATTGGGAAATGAGGCTACAAAAATGGTTAAATATTGTTGATAGATTAATATAATATTGAAAAAACTGGAATATAATAATTTTAACTATTAATAAAAAAAATAATTTTTAAAGAAATTCCTTAAGGGTGTTCATTACTGGCACATCTACCCTATATATATTTTTAAATTTCTACTTTCCTCTAGCATCGTGGCACTTGTAGTTAATTTTCTAAAAATCATGTTGGCACTCAAAGGGTTAAGTAATTAATATATACACAAATATACATAATTATTAATTATGTGTTTATTAGATATACATAATTACTAATTAATTATACATGTATCCCAAGTTAGCTCTCTGCGTCTCTTAACCAAAACTTTCTATTTTCGGTACTTCTTAGTTATCCCGTCGACCAATTTCGTCAAATTATATAAATCGCCAAACCACTCTTCAAATTATACACATTGACATAATTTTTTATTTTAAACAATGAAAGAACAAATAAATTAGTAAAACATTAATAAAAATACAAATAAAATGTCGAATTAATGGTTTTATTGGCATCTAATCTTACAGTTAATTAATGGCAACCATTATTGGAAATTAATCTTACAATTTGGCGACAGTAATTTGGTCGACGGGATAGCTAAGAAGTACCCTATTTATTTTCATATTAAAAAAAATGTAATTAATTCATGAATGACACAGATTGATTTTCTAATTGTACGAATTTTATTTAATTAAAAAATGTTTTAGGTATACATATCTTGATTTATCTTTTATAATGATTTTTGTAAATGATCATCTGTAATATACTAGAACTTTCAAAACACTCAGTATTCAAAACACTTCTGCAGTTTCAAACTAAAAATTTTCTATTGCTGTTAAGTCTAAAGATGAAAATTTCCTAAGGAAGAAACGAGATTTTTGGAATACAGATTGTTTCGATACAGCCAAATTTTCGGCAGCATTTTTTGCCGAAACTCAGATTTTGCAATGAAAATGAATTTTTGGTTGATCTGTACTTATTATACAGGGCACAACTTCTCCATGTTAAATCGAACAATCATGCCAGCATAAAATTTCAGATATCAAAGGAGCCAATAATCACAGAAAAATAAAATGAAAAGTACAAGAATCTAAAGAATAAATCCTTCAATTTAAGATCAAACTCATCTTCCTAAGTTAATTTCAAACAGAAATATAGATTTTCTTAAAAACATAAAGATACTTAAAATGATTGTTTTTTTTCTTCGGCAAACTTATTTTTCAAACAACATACACTTAAATAATGGACAGAAAAAAAGAAAGGATTGTATTTTTGGACAGACAATTACTCAATCTCCAGGCTTTTATAAAATTCAGTGTTTAAAAATTTAATGCATCTTAGAATGATTTACATATATACAGTAGAAGTTTTCTAAAAGACCTCTAAAAGAAATAGAAGTTTTCTAAAAGAAGTAGAAGTTTTCTAAAAGAAGTAGAAGTTTTCTAAAGCTGCCAACGCTCTGCTCGTGGTAGAACATTGGCAGATTCAGCCAAGAGATCCCTGATTCGAATCCTGGTTTGGACACTTTTCGCCAGTTGGAAATTTACATCTGATATGATTTATTTACCAATTAGAATAACTGTGTTAAAATTAATCTAATATAATTACGTATCAACGATTTCTGGAGTTTCATTACCTGCGATTTATTCTGTTGAGCTGAACCAGATTTCAGACCAGATGCTATAATCAATAAGGTTAGCTGAATGAAAAAGTTCCACCAGATTAGTCGGGAATAGCTCAGATGGTAGAATGTTGAGCTTCAGCCAAGAGATCCCTGGTTCGAATCCTGGTCCGGACACTTTTCGCCCCGTTGGAAATTTACATCTGATTTCTTTAACATGCCTGTGTAACAAATTTTATTGTAATGGTAATAATGTTATGTACTTTGTTTTATGTGGCTCACGGATTTACACATAATGCTTAATTTGGCTTACAAACGAGTTTGACATGCCTGTGTTAATGTTAACATATTTAGGTATTTAATTTTAGATTAATATCCATTATAGAATTTATAACAAATGTGTATTATTTAGCACTTTTAAATCAAAAAGCAGTCACTTATAGCACTACTACTATTGCCCACAGGCCACTAATGAAATTTCCCAGTTTTGCCTTTCAATTAATAATATTTGGCAAGACTTTGCCTTTTCTTAAACATGGGTTACACCACGAGCACTATAAAATGGAAGTACCATTTTTTCTTTATTTACAACATACAATTTTTTTTAAACTTGAAAAAAATGCAGGTTTTTACCAAAATGAAGATAGTACAATATAAGATTAAAATTACAAGATTGTTCAATAAATACTTAATAATAAAATTGTATCAATATGTTTATTTAATTTTGCATTTTAAAATAACTTCTTTGATTGGTATTAAGAAAATTGTCACCCAAACAGCCGCCCAAAAAATCTCGTGAAGAAAAGTAATCCTAAAAGCTTTTTCTCTTAAGGATGTAGACAGAGCAAAATTTAAAACTACCAGATTATCAAACACATAATTTTTCATCATTCAAAGAAATTAATATCTAATAAACTGCCGTGTCGCTAGTATAATTTGGATGTTATCGAGTTAACCTGATAATACTAAATTTTGCGCCAATCTTACTAATTACTCTTCAGAAGGTAATGCCTATGTAAACAAAATATCTCTCGCATCTGTAATAGGAAATAAACAATTTACTTTAAAATATGCATCTGAAACACATGACAGGCATAAAATCTTTTTAATAACCTTATTTCAAACATTTGATTTCTAACAATTTGTACAATTTTACTTTTAAATACCCAAGCTAGCTATGAGGAGTGGTCATTATTTCAATAAGAAAATAAGCATCTATTATAAATCATTACCTGCTTGATTTATCTAATTATTATTTAGACGATTTTATTTTGACCTTTAAGATTTATCGGCACACGAGACGGATCAGAGCAGACGAACAGGAAGAAAAGAGAGAAAGGAGAAAGAGGGAATATGGATAAATTCTCAACGAAGTCAAAATTAGACATGCGCAAAGCAACAGCGCCGCTGAAAGCACTTGCGCAAGGAGCTTCTTTTGGCTTTTGGCAAGTGGGCAAAGTGACGTTTGTAAACATTGGATTCACGGTAGAAAATATTTTCAGCCAAAAATAATCGGAGATAATCAAAACGCTTTCTCCTTTCCCCACATTTTTTGTAGTAAAAATAACTATTCGATGGATATTTTTTTTTCGTTAACAGATGACATGACAATACAGTCACTAGGGGAAGGAAATCACTAGAATTACGTAATTGGATACATCCAATTAAAATGATTGAAATCTTTGCAGAATCACGTTGTTTTCAAAACATTATTTGTCAACAAGTGATTGCGAAATATCATCTAATTTTTAGAATGATTTCAAAGTCACATGTTCTAATTGTCATTAAATTGAACTTTGAAAAATAAATATGTAATTAAATAAAATTTTATGACCAAGTGTGTAGCAGTGAAAGGAGACATTCATATTATTGTGCTTTGAAATTAACTTGCATGTTTATTGATTCTGTATTGAGCATTTTCATTTAAAATATTATAATTATGACTACTTCTGACTCAAGATTTGTGTTAGCGTCAAGACTTGCTCAGTTTTTGAGACGGAATGGTATGATATTAGTTTTAATTATTTATTTAAATAAATTCAAAAAAATTTCAGTACTGATTTTGATGTAGAATTATTTTTCCAGTGGTGCAGCCAAGATCCTCATATGTGAGAGGTTTTGAACAATTCTAACCTAGAAAATGAAAAATTTCGTTGTATTACATATCCGTAAAAACCGACTTGGTGAAAAACACGAACAACCACATTATGTGTTTAAAAGTTTCATAAAACAGCATCTCCTCTAGTCTAACAATAAAATAAAGAAGGAAAATGAGCGGTATCAGTAACATACGTATTAATTTGCTGTTATTGTTTCTAACATGCTCCTATAATAAAGACTTGAAACACTTGAATGGTGAAAAGCTTATGCTGTTTATGTTTTTCTTTTTTAGCTTACACAGAGGGTTTTGTATGCACATAGTTTGTACACTTTGGAAAAATAGAAAGAGTGCTGAATAAAAAATTATTCATTTTCAAGGAATGAAAAGTGTTGGGGAAAAAAATATTCATTTTCAAGGAATGAAAAGTGCTGGAAAAATTCCAAAAAATGTAATAACAGTCCATGAGTGACTTGAATTTTATAATTTCAAACAAATAACAACAACAAAACAAAAATATGTTCATGCATTTTTATAAAAAAAAAAAAAAAAAAAAAAAAAAAAAAAGACAAGTAGGGGAAGGTGGGGCACGTTGGGACATGGCCCACCTTGCGACATTTCAATTTTAAGGCTTAATTTTGCAGTTAAAAATTAGCACATATAAGTGCCAATATATGATGCTACAATCTACTCTTCCATGTGTTTTGGAATCACTAGTGTTTGCTGGCAACAAATAATGCCATTATTTTTGTTTTGAATGAGGTTGAGTAACATTTATGTGTGTTTTGAAAAATAAATTTTTTATTACAGAAATGAAATAATACAAGTGGGGGCATGTTGTGATGAAAAAACATTGATTTATTGTTATTTTAAAGGTAAAAAGTAGACTGTAATGCTAAGCTTAACTGTTTTAAAATTTTTGTTACTTAATGTGCGAGGTGGGGCAGGTTGGGACACTCAGTTGTGGGGCACCTTGGGACATGTCACAAATGCTGTAAAGACCAAATGCAGCTTACTGAGGGAAAAAAAGTACACAACCATAACCAATTAGAATTTTCATCAAGCAGGGAGGATGAGACAGTTGCGCTAGAAAAATTGGTAAATTACCCCTGGCAGGAAAACAAATATAAATGATTTGTGTAATGGCAGTAGTGATGAATTCAGCTGTTCATGTGGTGCTGGTTTTCCTACAGATGCAAATTTACTTAAGATAAGTCCAGAAACTTAAAGGATAAAGATAAACCAACTTTGGGATAGTGTACATTGGCAAAATTTGCAGGAAAACAAAGCATGTTGTATTTGTGTTCAAAATGTTGAGGACAGCAGCGAGTATGAGATATCCATTTTGAGAAGACGAGATCTAGAAATGTCATTTTAATCCTGATAAACATGATAGCTCATTTGTGTATCAAACAGATATTCTTTTAAAACTTGGCACTCCTGAAAACAAAATAGGTCAAAGATGTGCTTTATTAGAATATGATGAACATCATTTTTTTCACATCAAGTACAAGATCTATTAATGAAAACATGTTAAAATTCAAATTATTAAAGTGTTTCAATGCTTAAGTTATTTCATGCCATCAATTAAATATAAAATTTTACATGTATTTTTGATTAAAACTAGTGTCCTAACATACCCCACCATGTGGGGCAGGTTGGGACATTTTAAAGGCTTTATTGTGTTGTTTTCACTATTTTCCTATGTGAGATATTAGATTATTATGAGGTTTATTTGATGCAGAAATGTTTATACTTTATGTCTAATTGGTTCTAAAATAAGAATAAATATTAATAAAATTTAGAAAAATTATTTACTGAAAAACGTTCCAAGGTGCCCCACCTTCCCCTATTCTCTTTTCCTCTTAAAAAATGGAATGCTCGCTGCTGAAGATTACATTTTTCTCTTCCAAGCAGTTATGTACCAGACGTTAGTAGTTGGAAAGCTCAGTTCATTAAGCAACCAATCACAGTGCAAGGGTCTGTCCAGACTTGTCTCTCAGGGTCCTGTTTTTGTGAATTTGTGAAGAGCTTTTTTACATTTGTGAAAAATCTAGTCCTAATTTTGTGAATTTGAAATGAACGTTATACTCAGGTTCTTTTTTATATATTTTTAAGAAGATATATGTATGTAAAATACATATATTTTCTTTATAGGATAGATGCGCCAGTAATGAATACCCCTTGATGTTTTTGGTTCATAAAAAACCAACTAATAAATATTTTGCTTTCATTATTTTTTTTTATAATTCCCCCTTGCATGCCTTATAAAACTGGGTTATTGTTGAACTTTTAATCAAACCATACAGGAAGCAGAAAGTAATGCTTCAAAGTTTTGCTGTTTTTCTGTGAAAATCTTAATGAAGAAGCTAAGAGTTGGCTTCGTTTAATTGATTTATATATTATTTATTTTCTTGCAAAATTTGAATGTTTTTGTTTGAGTAGCATTTGAAAACTTAGAATTTTATATATACTAACAGGCATTTACAAAATTTCATTTATTTTTAAGAGGGGTGTCCATTACTGGGGTGGTTAATTAGTCATTTTCCAGTAATAGACAATCCATGTAGACATTTCTAAAAATGCAATTTCAATAATGTTTATAGTGCATAAAATATTTTGACTTAACTGCAAACCCAAATAATCAAGTTTAATTTTTTAATTATACTTACCAAAATGTAATAACACCAAAACTTCTATAAATAAGCTGCTTTTAAGTTCTTTTATATGATTAATAAAATTTCAATATATATATTTTTTTTCTTTGGTACTTTTCAGTTAGCCGGGCGCCAGTGTTATATTTAAATTTATATATACATATATATGCACATATATGTAAATATATATATGTACACACACACACATAAATATATATACATAGTATGTATATATATATGTGTATATATATGTATATATATATGTAAATATAACACTGGCGCCCGGCTAACTGAAAAGTACCTTTTTTTTTTTTTTTCAAATGTATATGTATCTTGCATATTTTATAATCTGGCAATCAAACCAGCCAGGAAGCAGAAAATATTGTTTAAGAGCACAGTCAAAAAAGGGCTCATAGGGCCTAATACCTCTCCGTTTAAATAAAAACAATTAAACTACAGAAGCTACTAAAAATCTTATTTTATGTCTTAAATGTTTCCTCATTCACCTCTGATGAAATAATAATAATAGTAATAATAATGAAAGTTATAGGTAATATTCATGAAACTAGTAAATCTGCAGATCAGTGGCCTCAAACTTCAGTCCTAGAGTTTTATTTTGAAATTATTTTATTTAGTATTTAAAATATTCAACTCACAGTATCATTTCATTCATATTTGTAATATTAATTATTATAAATGATAGTACACCAAGTAGTCTCTGGAAGATTAATTGTTAAAAATAGTGAGACAAAACTAAACACTAATATTCCAAAACTATTTTTTTTTTAATTTATCTTTTAAATCCCCTACTGTTTCAATAATTTGATAGCTGTAATTGCCTGATATTTATATAGGTCAAAATTAACATTTTTACCCACTGGCCACTGGTCAGTACACTGATTTTTTTCACTGGCCAGTTTTCTTTTTGCCCACTGGCCAGTAAGTTATGTACGCTACGCTCCATACAAAGTTGTGTTTTTTCTAACTATCAACATTGTAATTTACTAATATCTTTTACTTACCATTCAATATGATTACACTCAACTGAAAAAAAAAACTGGTATTAACGTCTAACAGAAAAATATAACCAAGAAATTACTTCTTTCAAAATAAAAGTCAAACACATATTTGAAGATATTTAGACATACTTAATGCAATGTATAAATAGTCCAGGCAATAGAGACCGTATAGGGGCTCTACCTAGCAAAATTCATGGTAGTTCTGGAAAAAGGCTTACTATATGTTTTTTGAGTCGCTGAATCCGAATTTTTAACTTCCCACCAAAATTTCCCCTGGCAACCCCCCCAAATTTTGGTAAAATGCCCCCCAAAAAAGGTTTTTATTAAAAAAAATCAATTTTTGATTGCTTTAGGGAAAAAGTATCTAGAAATTCAGAAAGTAGACAAAATTTGCAACAAATTAGATATATGACAAGGGTCATTCCACATGAATTCAACCAATGGGTGTTGCACCATAGTCATAGATTTTTTTTTAATTTTTATCATAGACGGACATAGTAGTGAAACCCACAAATCTGAAATTTAAAAATAATTTTCGCAATATTGGCTGAGATATAGCCATTTGAAAATTGGTCATTTTTACCAAATGGCGGCCATCTTGGAATCTTATCAATTTCTATAAATGGCCATAACTTGACAATTAATGGCTCAAATTCTACGTTTCTGGTACCAATTAGAAGCTATTTGTACAAAGAATGCATATTTAACATCAAAACATTAGTAAATTTTCATTTCTTTACTTTTTATCATGTGCAAACTGAAAATATCACCCAAAAAAAGGGCTGACTATAATGGCCCATAAAAAAATGAATCATTATGAATTTTTCTAAAACTTGGTAGAAACATTGCTCCATCTGTGTGCTTCAAATTAAAAAAAAATTGGAGAGGTAAAATTTGTTGTTTTAAAATTAATGCTTTTTTACGCATAGGGTGTCATTAACCAAATAATGATCATTTTAGAATCTGTAAGTATTCCTAATTTAAGTAATAATGGTTAAAATAAAATTTTCTAACATCTGAATTAATGTAAAAGTATATTGAAAACCTCATTTGTACTAATTTCGTAGGAATCCCCTCCCCCACCCCAACAAAAAATGTATACAATTAAAAAAATTTTACACTGAAAAAGATAAGAAAATAATTTAAGGAATATAATGTATAATTAATTATAAAAAACCGATAAATGCAATACATATAAATGAGGATTTACTTTACATATAGGGGAGAGTGGGGTCAAATGGGACAGTAGGTTTTTCTCTTTAGGTATCATTCTAAATATTTCATCAATCACAGATTAGGTGAAGCAATGATAGCCCAATCTTCAGTTGAAAAAAGTAGCTGATCTACGTAAGCTTGCAATTGTATAAAGAAAAAGATTATTTCAAGAATCAAAAGTAAATTTGCTTCATATACTTTTTATGCTTTCTGTATACTAATGATTTGTTTATGCATAGGTGTAATAGTTTCCCTATTTATGGAACGTTATACTGTACAGTAGACTCCCTTAAACCCGCGACCCTAAAGTCCACGAACGCCTAAAATCCGCGTATTTTTTCAGATGTAAACAATGAAATCTATGGTTAAGTTGCAGGAACAAAGTTCAAGATGGTGCCGAAATCAGCGATTATTGCAATTTTTTTTTTCACTAAATTTTTTGTTAATCATTCTCTTTTGACTGTTTCAGCTGATTTATTACTAAATAAATTTACATTACTTTTGATTTTGATATAAATTAGCATATCTATATCAAAAATTACAAGGTTCGAAATGGAAAAATTCACGAACCGGAACGCTATTTTAAAATTATTTTTCGCTGAATTTTTTTTTAAATTATAGACAAATTTATTTCTAAACATACAAAGCAGTATAAGAAAAGCATTCAAGACTCTAAATAACAATGAATAAAGTTACTAAAGTTAAAAGTGCTAAGAACGAATAATGACGTATCGATCTCACGATCGCTTTACCACTAGATGGTAGCATAGGACTTCTGGAATCGAATTGAATTGATTTTATCAGTAATAATTTAATATTTTTCTAAATTTTTATTTTATATAATTATTTTAAAACTTACGTACTTTTAAACTAATAAATTATTTTATTACAGTCGGACCTCTATTTAACGAGCCTCTATTTTGCGAACTTTTCATTGGAACCAAGTACATTTTGCGAATTTCTTCGTAAAATAACCTCCAAATAGCGAAGTGCATTCTCTATTTAACGAATTTTTTCGTGGGATCTAAATTTTTTTTTCTCCCTATTTCTCAAAATATTACTAGGCATTTCAAACTTATTCTTTCTTTTAACACATTTTATGATAATCAATGACCAGGAGCAGGTCTTACCAGGCACCTAACTCACCGAGAACACTAAAGTCGCTGTGATTCTTTGCTTTTTATCCAAGAAGTGCAAACTTTCAATATCCCTCTTTAATCCTCAATGGAGCTGCACCGTACCCCTAAACTAGAAGTCTCCCGTTTTCTAGATTGTTGATCAGTCGTGCTGGTAATTTCAGTTCTTGTACCTCGAAAATGTCAGAGCGAAAGTGCCTGAGCCTGAGCATAAAAAAAAATATATACTTGTGGAAAAAGGCGTGAAGAAAATGAATATTGCTCTAAAATTTGGTGTTCCTCCAAACAGCTTATCAACTATAATAAAAAAACCGTGATTTTAATGTAAAATTATTTTTTTAACTGAAAATACAATTTATTTCCAGACAATGTTTTGTTTCATTCTTATTTCCCTTCCAGATTTATTTTTGATTGGTAAAATAAATAAAACAAATAGATATATATTATAAAAAAAGTTTGATCAATTACTTTTTTAAATTATATTTAGTGTTTATGGACTTAAAATATGTTTTATGTAGTTTAAAGTATTTTAAAAGGTGACTCTCTATTTAACGAATTTTCTATATAACGAACTTTTTTTCGGGATTTAGCGACTTCGTTAAATAGAGGTTCGACTGTATTTTACTTTTTTTAATGTTTCACTTTATTGTAATCATTCGTTATAATTTCCCTTGCTTAACTACCAATCAAATTAATGTTTCAAAAATGTAAAGTTAATGACCAGAAATCCACAAAATTCTAAAATCCGCACAACCTCTGGTCCCAAGCTGTGCGGATTTGAGGGAGTCTACTGTATATTAATTATAACATTGAAAATATATTCATTTACTTCAAAATATAATAAAATGAACCGATGATTTCTTAATATCATTTCTGATTAACAATCCTGAATTATCCTTCCAGTGATGAAGATACTGGAATTTGATATTGTAGCACAGACATTATCAACCTACAATCTTTGTTATATTGTAAATATAGTTGACACTGGACTATTTGCTTCTTATAACACATTGTTTTATAGTTGTCGCATACCTCCCTGTTAGTGTGTGTGTGTGGGGGGGGGGGGGGGGGGGATATGGGACACATCTTGAAATTTACAATTTCTTTAATTATAAAATTGTTTCTGAAAATTATGTTTCTATATTGTTCAAGGACATTAGAAAGTGTTCCATTTTGTATTCTAAAAATCGAAATTTTTATTTTTGTGTCAAACAAAAATGATTTTCTCACTTTTGTAAAAAGTGACCCCATTCCTCCCCACTCTCCTCTATATATAGAACCTATTTAAGACCTTTTCCCACTTAAAAAATTAAATTTATATGGGCAAATTTTTACTCCTCACTTTACAGATTTTCTATTTATAAAGTTTAATATTAGTGTGTGATCCTTTACAGTAGAAAACTTCATCTGTGTATATATATATATATATTTAAATCATTCAGATGTAAATACGTTAGTTTATGTAATTTTTATTTCAGTATATTTCGCATAATTGAACTTACTTTTAAAACTGATTAAAAACCTTCGTAGTTTAAATCTGAAGAAAAAAACTAGGTATTATATTATTAAACAAAAACATAATTTGAAGAACAAATTAAAAAAACCAAATTTATTTCCTACATTGTTTAAGCTTGAGAAGGGACGGATATTAAGTTATTTCATTCAATTAGTTCTACATTTAATGTTAAATTTTTGTAACAAATTAGTTAAGGCAATTGAAGATTAAAAAATAAAAATAAAATTCTTACAATATGATACTTAAAACACCCTAAAAAATTAGATTCCGTTCAAATGAAATCGAAATAAATCTTAGACTTCTTCCATTTTTAATTGAAAATATTTGAATTTCAGATTTTGTATTATGTTTATGACAATTGTGCATAAAATGATAAGATGCATGCAAAATACAAAACTTAAAAAAAAGGCTAAGATTTATTTCGATTTCATTTGAATGGAATCTAATTTTTTAGTGTGTTTTAAGTATCGTATTGTATGAATTTTATTTTTATTTTTTAATCTTCAATTGGCTTAATTAATTTGTTACAAAAATTTAACATTAAATGTAGAACTAATTGAATGAAATAACTTAATAGCTGTCCCTTCTCGGGCTTAAACAATGTAGGAAATAAATTTGTTTTTTTTTATTTGTTCTTCAAATTATGTTTTTGTTTAATATGTCAAGTTTTTTAATAACTACTGCACTCAGACGAACGCATTTCAAAATTAATAGAGAGTATCATCATCAGGCTTTGATGTATGCAGTATTGCATCACAATGTGGGATGCAGTTTACCAATGTGTAATTCAAAATGTTTCACCACTGTAGTAATGCAGGTTGCGGTAGTTTGGACAAAAACTTCCAATCTGAATGTAAAAAATCAATAATGAAAACATAAAAAATTAACTTCACTTAAGTTTAGATACCCTATTTCCCATTCAGAAACGCTATGAATGTAAATGTAAATTGTGTTGAATCCTTACTGCTAATATTTAACAATACTATAGCTGTGATACAGTTAAAAAAAAAAAAGTTTTACTTAAATTTTTAAACCTTATTCTCTCCCAAGGGTGTGACATGGCCCCCTGATGTAAACACATCAGAAAATTATTACCTAAGTTTAACTTGGGGTATAAATAGTTCTCATCTCATTTTGTTCTTATTTTGTCTAGATTTGTTCCATGTGTAAGTTTAAACTTAGGCTTATTTCTCATAGTGTGAACTAAAATCATCAAATGTGAACTGAATTAACTCATTTATATATTTTTTATTTTATTTTATTTACACAATTGAATAAATTCAACTGTAATTTGCAGCTAGTATTTCTCCAACATTTCAGGTGAAAGTATTATGTGCCTTTTTTTTTTTTTTTTTATGTTGTCTATTATAGTAAGGGATTAAAAAATACGGTACTACTTAGTTATTGCATCGACCCATTTTGCCAAACCACTCGCCAAATTATACAAATTGACATAATTTTTATTTTAAATAACGAAAGAACAAAGAAAATAGTATAACATTAATAAATATACAAATAAAACGTCGAAATAAAAATCACTTGATGACGTAAAGACGTGTTGTCAAGTGAATGTGACATTTACGATCAACCATTATTGGCATTTAATCTTATAGTTTGGTGATAGATTTTTGGTCGACGGGATAACCAAGTAGTACCAAAAATACATATGTAACTGGTATTCGAAAACGAGGATTTCGCCAAACTTTCATAAAAAAAATCACGCCAAACCGGGTGCGTATATGGCATCTGGCCAAATATTAAATGATGTAACAAACGATGACATTTAATTTCAACTTCAAAGCAATGTTTTAATTTACCACTCGAAAAATAAAAAAAAATGCTAACTGGCGAGTTGAAAAATAGTTATTGGCAAGATTTGCACCCGGCAAGCGTAACAGTACCAAGAATTCTTTGTGACAATGGTTTTATGTAGTATTATTAGAAAAAAAAATTGATTTTTTTTAATTGAAATGGAAAACTTTCGGCACAGATGCCACATACGGTCCCATATTGGCGCTATTTTTTTCTGACGCCAATGTCATAAACGCAACGGGTACTTAACTGGCGCCATAAAATCGTTGTTTTGCTTAATTTGATAAGCCGGATGTTGTTGTTTATGCTGTTGATGTTTTCCCCAAATTAGCGTCGGAAAAAAATCGTGCCAATATGGGGCCGTATATGATATCTGGGCCAAACTTTCATATGAAAAGTGAAGGGATCAGAGCGTATTTATTTATGGCAGTTACATGACTTGGACTATTATAATATAGATGAAATGATGGCGATAGAATAATATTTGGCGACTTATCACCTGTACCTGGCTAATATTAAAGTACCAAAATGGCACCAAGAATATAAAAAGCGAAGGGGTTAATAATTTAGGGCATATAACTTGTGCTGATATGCCATTAAAGAATGGGAAACTATTAAAAGAGCAGATTAACGCTATGAAGGCCTAGCTGGCAAGAGTGAACTGAAGAGTACATTGTGACGTCAGTGAAATATGAAAGACAATCTTCTAACTGCATAAATAAAATGGTTGAGGCTTGATTGAACTTTGGAATACACAGTTTATTTAATAATATCACAGATCAGGATTACAGTTGATTATACTCACAGACGAGAGCAAGGTTGATGAAATTCATTACAGCAGGAACAGATGTTTAATTGCACATTAATTAACACTAATAAAATATCACAGTTGATTAAAGCTTAATTAAAACCATATTAAAAAATAAAACTCATTGAATACTTTCAAACTGAAAAACTTCATGAACGCCGTCAAACGAACGTTCAAGATTCTTGAAAATACTTCCCCTCATGGGAGAAGCAAAATGAAAGGCAACGATATCCATAACATGCCAAGGCTATATACGATCAAAGAAATAGCACGTGATTTCAAGAAGAATCACAGCAACCAATGAGCAGCCGATATCATTATGGATATGCAAAAACTAGAAACGGTGAATCGATTTATTCGATTCTAAAAGATTCTGTGCTGCCATCTGGCGACAAAGTGAAAGTGATATCGATACGTCCTATCGATCATGAAACGTTCTATGCACGACGTGGCTAATTCACGGTATGGAGAATGGCAAAAATTTAACGATGTTCACGAAGTAAACATCGCATAGAAAACAAATCAAAAGGATTTCCAATTAAGGACCATTACAGAAAAGATAAGTAAGTAATATATTTAAGTAAATAAAGATGAATAAATGTTAACTATTAATGAAACTGTAATAAAGAAAATATGTATAAAAAGTAAACAAAAGGCCGGTACTTTAAAATAACAATAAAGATAAGCGATAAGAGACGAAGCAAGGAGAACAAAATTTATTCTGCCATCAGCCCGGAACTGTTGATGATAGTCACATGACTTAGGCTATTGTTATAGAAATTGTTTTAAAATACCGGGAGACAAAGACTCTACACTTAATTCCTTTTATTTTAGCTTCTTTTCAAATGTTTAACTGATCCTCTTTAATCAAACATGAAAACAACCATTGGATGTCTTAACAGCAACTGATTCGGCCTTAATATTTTGAAATCAAAGGAAATTGAATGGAAACCCGTTTACAGGGAGATCTGCACAGCTTTTTTCAGTATAATTCAATCTTCTATAATATTTTTTAAACCGATCAGATTAGCGTGTTTTTAGATTCTACAGTCTCTGAACAGGGGTTGGCGAGCATAGCTTGCAGAGGGCAGAGCCCCCTAGTTACAGGGTTGGCAGGTTTTTGACACATGTCAGTTTTTGACAGTTTAAACTGCAGTTTAAACCGTCATGTCAAAAACCTCATATACTTACAGTGATCTGTAAAATTTCACATTAAATGTCACACATTAGATGTAATATTTAAAATTCACTATTACTGTAATTGTATAGTTAGTTTTAGTAATAATTACAGGATTGGCAGGTTTTTGACATGCGTCAGTTTATGTCGGTTTAAACCATAGTTTAAACCGTCATGTCAAAAACCTCAAATACTAAATTGATCTGTAAAAATTCAAATTAAATGTCACACATGACAACATTACATGTAATATTTTAAATTCACTCTTACTGTATATCAGTAATTAGTACATAGTAAAGTATTATTGTTAAGTACAACTTTTTAACAGGGTAAAATTTTTATTTAATTTTTTTTTTTTTTTTGTAAAATTGTGTTTTTCTAAAAAGTAGACATTAAGCTCACCTGAGCTGTACATTTTTTCTCTTACTTAAAATCGTTTTAATTTCGCTTACTTTTGAGAGCTTAAAGCATTAGCTAGCTTTTTTTATGGGGAAAAAAAAAAGCTTAGAAAAGTGTAGATTATTTTGTATATATAACAAGATAATGTGCATCAATGTTATTCTAGTCTAGACAATAACCATTCCATTCAAAATTGAAATTGGATTATCAATTTTAAACATTTACAAAATAAGAGAAGTAATTAAAAAAAAAAAAGCTTAAAGTCAAAATCTTTTTAAAACATGCTTTCTTTCAATATATAAAAATGTTTTCGATTTTAAAACTGAACAAAATTGGCTCGGTCATCTAAAAGAAAATTCCTGTAAGCCCATATTGAAAAAGTGCATAACAGAAGGGATCAAATCATGAAACCATACCATTGTTTGGCTTATACTTTGCATCCCAACCATCAGGGGCAAGGGTTAATTGCTGTATCAGTTGATTCAGCTCGCGCTTGAGCTACGGAAAGATTTTATGGATGCTTACCCATACTGATTGTGTATGAAGCTAAAGAATCCCCTTTCCAGTCTTCTTATTTCAGTGCTATAGGGAGGACTCCATTGTTTGGTGGAAAGGTATCACTAAATGCAACAGCTTTTTGAGCCTGCTTCAAAACTTGCTCATCTAGCAATGCTTTTGCTATCAAGTCCAACTAGCTCAGCGTCAATTAAGAGACAGACTATTTTCTAATGCTTCATACACTCTAAACTCAAAAATCTTTTGGGTGTAAATAAATGTGCTAAACGCGTGGTGGGCTGCAGCATGCTGCGGGGTAAAATTGATCCGGATTATTTAATTGTACAAAATTATTTTCTTTTGGTTGAAAAATCCCCCCCCCCCCCCCCAAAAAAAAAAAAAAATATTTTATTGCAAATAATATATTTTTTAAATTATTAAATTTCAATAAAAGATCACATAAATCATTGACTTATTTAATGTTTATCTATTGTTAAAATGTTTTAGCATGTTACATGTATTTGGCAGTTTTCGACGGTTTAAACCAGTTTTCGACAGTTTAAACCAGTTTATGACAGTTTAAACCAGTTTTTGACGCTTGTCATGTCAAAAACCCAACCCTGCCTAGTTATTTCAATAAAATTAAATTATTTAGTTAGATTTAGCAAAAAATATGAAACACAAACTACCTGCTCAAAAAGAAGTGTGATTGTAAGAAAACAGAGATTCCTTTCTTACAACAAAAATTAAAATGGCTGAATGAAATTATGTTGTTAGATCTGTTGATAAGAAATCACTTTATTAATGCTTCCAGTTTCAGAGATTTAATTGCATTTTTTCTCTGGTTTTAGACCTAGGGATCAAGTCTCCCCTAATCTGCTGTTTATTTATTAAAAGTTTTAACTTATCAACACTATTTCTAGGAATTTCTAGGAAATCTTACCAGCCAGCCAAAAGCAACGTAAAATTGGTTTTGGAAACTATCTAAAAATTCACTCACCAATGGCGAGTAAAATGATGTATTTCCCTATCCCTGCTTATCAACTAACACTATGTTTTCTAAATTTTTCTACTTTAAGATTTTGCTTTTAGTGTCACAGTTTTAATAGAAATGAAAGAATGATTTAAGTACAGTCGAACCCCGTTAATATGCGCCCTGCTTAATACGCAAAACCGCTTAATACACGAATTTTCTTTGGTCCCTTGAAAAACGTCTATCTTTTGCATTAAAAACCCCCCTCTTAATACGTGAACCCACTTAAGACACGAAATTTTATCAGTCCCTTGGCAATAAAAACCTACGTTTAATACGCGAATGAGTTTGGCTTGAAACAGATAAGGTTTTAGAGGGAATAATGTCCCAAGCACTACATACGACTAAACTAGAAATGCTTTTTTCTGTCCAAATTTATTACATCCATGCATATCTTTACTAAAGTTATCAGTTTTGAACTTCTCCTTTCTTAAAGGGGAAATCTTTCCCGGCGCTGATTACTATTTATAGTCAAACAGACCAGAAAGAGAGAAAACAAAATTTTACTGCTAACGATGTGACATCAACCCCATTCTAACTTACAACAGTGCCGTTTCGTTGTTTGGTCAATGCTGTTATTAAGAAGGAAAAATATTTTTGTCCCTCCCGGTAGAATTTGATCTATGATATCTACGTGTGATTTTAAAAGTTTAGTCTTTACGATGGCAAAAGGAGCAAAACATATTAAAAGAAAGGTCGTCTCTGTCACTGAGAAGTTACAAATTACAAAAGGCATACAGAGAAAATATTCCAAATATTCTCCAAAGAAAAAGGTATACGAAATCAACCGACTTTAAGGAATTTGTTGAAGATTAGGGATGTTATCGTTAACCAATCTGTTGTTGGGAAAACAAGGAGCATGAAAATAAAAAACACCAAGTGTGAGGATATGGAGAAGGCCCTCCACTAATGGTTTGTTCATGGAGCGATCTACGAATATCCCAATAATCGGCATGCTAATCCAAGAAAAATCTTCTGATGTTGCAGCAAAAATGGGATTATAAGATTTCCATGTCTCAAATGAATGAATGCATCGATTTAAAGAGCACCTCGGAATAAAATTCAAGAAAGTGTGTGATGTATCAGCAGCTGTCAACAATGAAGACGTCGATTGTTGGAAAATAAATGTGCTTTCGTAGCTTGTAAAAAACTACTTAAGCTGTGATATTTACAACGTGGACGAATTTGGGTGTTTTTACAAAATGACATCCAACAAAACAATGGCTATAAAAGAAGAAACATGTCCTGGTGGTAAATTAAGCAAAGACCGTCTTACTCTTCTTCTCGATGCCAGATCTGATGTATCAGACAAGTTAAAGCTCCTGGTCATAGGGAAATAAAAATAATGCTTTAAATAATGCTTTAATAATATGCTTTAAAAACGACAAAATTCTTCCTTGCCTGTACGAAAGTCAGCGTAGAACTTGGATGATGGGCACCCTTTTTTAACATGGGTTCATAATTTTAACCGGCGTAGGGGAAAAGAATCATGCCAGTGGCGCACCCAGGATTTTATCTTGGAGAAGGCCGAACATTGGCGGCGAAACAAAATAAAATTAGTTGGGGCAAAATTTCTCTTGTTTTGATTACAGTAAAAAATTACAAAGAGACACTAATTAATCATAAAATTACCGTAATTAAATTCAGCATTAGTTAATTGGTTATTTATTTTAATGAAAATGAAAATTATTATTCTTAAAATTTAATTAATAATTTTAAAAAATTACTAATTTTTGAATGTGCAGAAGTTAAACATTTAAAGGGCTCATAAATAAACATTTATGGAATTTCCTATTTATATCTATCTGATTGTCAGACATATTGTAGTTTAAGAAAAATATCCAAAGTAGCCTTGACGAGATAAATTATTGGATGCAAATTTTTGGGCTAGTGCATTTAAATTTAACCCATCACTCAGAATTGTGTGGGAATTAATAAACTAATAGAGAATTTAATTTCTTGTGAGGCATGACAGTAAATTCTTGTAAAGGCATTGTTTCTAGTCGTGGAAAGGGTAGATGCCCCTACTGCCCCCGTGGCTTAGCAGACTATGGGGCCAAGTTAAACGCATAAAGAAATAACTTCAAAAATTCCATAAAATTCAATTAAAAATATTGTTACACAATAAAATCTATTTTTCTCCTACAAAGATCTTGAATTTCTTCAGTCGCAGTTACGTTAATCTCTCTGTATATACACTGGTGGATAAAACTTAAGGACCACTGTTATTTTCAACGATTACAGTTAGAAATAGATCCGTAGCAGCACGTCTAAAATTCATGAATGCGGGATGTACTCTGTTTTGTGAAATTTATGCAAATTTTCTACTTCCGCTTTTGTCGGTCACATGACAGCAGAGATAAGAGATTTTAGGTTGGTGCTGTGAGTTGTCGTTAAATGTAAATATTGAAGGAGATGGAGTAAAAATTGCCATAACATTGAAATTTTGGAAATGTCTTCGAGGCATCTTTTAGATTATATTACTCGTGGTAGAATAATCAGAAAGTTGGAAGAAGGACGCAAAATGAGAGATGTTGCCCGTGAATTTAACATCGCACACAGTATTGTTTCTAGGCTATGGGCGGCATTCCAAAAGAGTGGAATATGTACTAGGCGCACGGGAGGAGGTAGTCCTAGCAATATGACGTCCCAAAAAGATCGCTATATTGTTATTTCGGCAAAAAGGAATCGACACAGCACAGCTGATAAATTAGCAAATCAACTTTGTGTTGTCACAGGAAGTAAAATATCGCAGGAAATTGTTGCAAGACGTTTGAAAAGGGTGGACTATACGCCCGAAGACCTGTTATGTGTGTCCCACTCTCGAGACGTCAGCGTAGCGTCGGTTTACAGTAATGCCGTATGCATCGTAATTGGACTGATGACGACTGGTCTACCGTGCTCTTCTTATATGAGAGTAGATTCAGTCTATCGTCTAATTGTAGACGTAAACTGATATGGAGCGAGGTTGGTAGAGCTTACTGTCATGCAAATATTCTAGAAAGAGACCGATATGCGACTTCAAGTATTATGGTATGGGCAGCCATCATGTGCAATGGCCGCACGGATCTTTATGTGCCTGACCAAGGGTCCAAGACCGGTAGACGGTACATTGAAGCCATCCTGCTACCACATGATCGATTTTTTCGAGGTGCTGTTGGCGAAAAGTTTTGTTTTATGGACGTTAACGCACCTTGTCATCGCACACAGTCTATACAAGATTGTCTTGAGGCCGAAGATGCCTATTTCACAGACTGGCCAGCACATTCTCCTGACCTGAATCCCATTGAAAATGTATGGGATGCTTTGGGGAGACGTATTGCTGCTCGATAATTTCCTCACACAAACAAGGAAATCTCCATCCGTGCAGTGAAGGACGAATGGAGCAACTTGCCTCAACTGCTACTGAATCATGTTGTTCTGAATATGCCACTGCGTGAAGAAAGTTGTCTCGCATTACACGGTGGCCACATCCCTTATTTATATGGCACTGACGATTGTTAATTGTGAGTATTTTGCTTTATTTGTACAGTTATGTTTTCAGACAGTATTCACGTTTCAGAAAAAGAACCTCTGGTAATATCTTGTATACATCACTTCAACAAAATTTTTATATTAAATCCTGTGTAACATTCTGTTAATACTATTGTTTGCTTCTTGACCCACAATCTCGCGTAGAATCTCATTTAAGTGCACATTTCTTCCTGGTCCTTAGGTTTTGTCCTTCAGTGTATATAACAAAGCCAGCCCATTTAATCTTGATTCTGTCATTGTGGATCTTAAGTAAGTTTTTAAAATGTGTAATGTCAAAAATTACCTTTTGCTGAGACAGGTTGTTAACGGGAAGCGTTGCAAATATCTTTAGTTATTTGTAGATGTTGGGGTACAACATTTTGTCCCATTTAGAAACTGCTTCAATGGCATTCTTGCATCGAATTATTGAAAGCTATTTCTCAAATTTTCTGTAGCTGAACCTGAATTCGACATTCAAAATTTCTGAATTTGTAGAAAGCAAATCATGTACATAAAATTCACACAATTGACGAAAATCTTTCATTTCACTGGCTGTTGGAGCATTTTTTCCATTATGAAGAAAAAAAAATTCAAAATGTTGCGGTGCCGAGTGAAACGTTCATTAGCTTGAGTGAACGTTTGATCAACGAATGGAATAAAAATATTTTTCTTGAAATGCTCTTCTATAGAATTAGTTGAAACATAGGATCTGTGTGTCTGTTTTGATGCAGTTTTTGGCATTTTAATGTCAATATGAAAGTTATTAGCTTTCATACAATCTTCATCATAAATATTCTTGAAATAGATATCTAGAGCTTTACGAATAGTATTTAAGTGAGCCACAACATCGTAAACAAAATTTAAGGCAATTAAAAGGCCACTGGCTGATATTTGCTTTAAGTTAGACAACGGTATGCAAATATATTCTATAAGCTAAATAAAGAAATTAGGAAACTAAATTCACATAACAAATTTTTCAAAAGTTTTGCCTTAGAAGACGAGTCTCCGTCTTCCCAAGTTGTGATTACTTCAATGCTATCAATCACTGTATCATATAATTCTACCATAGTCATGATGGCTTCATGGCGTCCCAACCACCTAGTTAGTCAAACTTTTTGTAGTTTTTAATTATTAATTTCCAGTGTATGTTTGTCAATATTGTTTATGAGGATGTCTTGTCTATTAGGAGTATTGAAAAATTCTGTGTCATTTCAATTATGACAATGCAGTTTCTTATTTCTGTCACAGATACAACATTTCAAAAGCTAAATTTAAACTATGTGAGGCACAACGAACATATAAAGCTTACGATGAACATATAATACTGATATGTGAGACTTAAATCCATTAAACTTTCCGCTCATTGATGGGACACCAGCATAACCTTGCCCATAGGTAAATGGGACAAACCGATGTCATATGATGTCTTTAATCCTTCTAAAATTTTGCCGAACAAGTTTTATCCTGCAGTGCTGGCTACAGGAGTAAATTGTAAGAATTCTTCACAAATTTTATTATCATTCTCTTCATCTACATACCAGACACACGAGGAAAGATGTTCAGTAGCAGAAATGTCACAAGTTTCACCAGCAAGAAATGATAAACATTTTGCTGAATTAATCTTTTACTACAAAACGATTCAAGATGATATTGTTACACGCGTTTATACTTTGGTTTTGAACGTTCCAGCTAATAAAGGTAGAGTTTTTGGCAGAACGTTTAAAATGTTCAGTGAGGTTTTCATCCACCGCATCGACTCTTGTTCTAGTGAAGTTCGAAAGTTGCCTTTATTGGCGATTGCCTCCTGCTTAACCGCACACAATTACAGTTTTTATAATCGTTTCTGATTAACTGCAGCTTGTAATGCCTGACCCACATCAATTTGTCGATCGACTGAAATATATTTTCCATCTCAAATATTCTGTAGTTTTTCATAAGTTGCAATAGCACTGAAATGATATTGTTTTTTTTTTTTCTGTTGATTTATTAAATTTCTCAATGACTTTTTCTAATTACTATAACCTTGCATCACCAACTACCCAGCTACTTCCGATTTAGATTTTCCAACGTTAGGAGGTGCAAAAAATAAGCAATATTTACAACCTGCACTTTTTCAACTTGAGAATACACAATCCAAGTATATATTTTTTAAGCCATGTGTATTGAAAATTTTGTTTGTGATTTGCAGCTGTAGCATAGGTTGCGGGAAAATTAAAATTTGGTTCTGGTTCCCACAACTTTTTCATAATATTTAAATTATCGCCAGTATTGAATATTTGTTCTTTCAACAATACGATGTCTTGATAATTGTTATCAGCTAAGGAAATACTATTTTTCTAAGTTATTCGATGGCTTTAGCTGATTTGTGACTAGGGAAACCGAATCCAAATCGGTATTTGTAGTATTAATAACGTCATTACTACTAGCATTTAAATCATCCTTCTTTAGATTTTGAAATAATTCAATTTCAATAAATTAATTTGTTTACGTTTTTCAGCAATGATTTGAAGAAAAAATCTATCTGAAAATTAAATAAATAAAAATAAAATAAATATTTTACAAATTTAATTTGCAAATGTCACTGAAAAGTTTCCGTGATGATTACATATAACAAGTGAAAAACTAGTTTGAAGATTAATATACGATTGTCAATAAAGTCACTGCAAAATAGCCCTGAAAAATACAAAATAAATTTTTGTGTACTTGCATATAACTCTGCATAGTACTCCAAATCCAAGTAAAAGGAAAAGGAATGGGTAAGGATGCAACCGAACCAAGAGAGGGTTTTGCACTATAATGATCTAAACCGAAGTTCACTATATTACATCTGGACCATTCTGAATCTAGACGCTGGATCTCCATTGTTCGATCGTGAGAAACTTTAAACAAACATGATTCAGCTTTAATCGCCAAAAGGATGTCATTTTTTGGCGGTGATCGATTTCTTGGTAACTTTCTGTTTTCATTCTCACAATTTAAAAAAAAGTTTTCTAAAACTGCATGAATTAATGGGGAAAAAACTGTTGAAGTTCTTTTTTTTAACTGCATGGTAACATTGCAATTTTTTTTACAATACATATAAGAGTACCCAGCCGTGTTATGTGAGTCACCAATGATGTATAGAAATGTGGTCTCAAGCAAACGCGTTTATCTGGTTGGTCATCTTTAAAATTGGCTGGGGAAACCCGCATACTTATAGGGCCCCAATTAACTTTTTACACAAACGCACACACACACACACAAAACTTTGGTCTCGTAAATATTTTAGATATTTTTATAGTGTTTTCTCCCTTTTCTTTTGGAGGGGGCCAGGGCCCCCTGCTCCCCCTTCCCCTGGGTGCGCCACTGAATCATGCCATGTGTTATTGTTTGTGGACACAACTGCCCTGCACATCCGAAAAATAACGAAGGCCTGAGGAATGTCCAAATTGAATTTTTACCGCCAAATGCGAACAGTATCACTCAGCCAATGAACCAAGTAATCATTAACAGCGCCGAGATAAATTACAAGAATTACGATACAAGACTTAGTGAAGACGTTTGGTGAAGGTACGATGATACCTCCACCAAAGGGAACACAGCATCAACTATTCCTGCCAAAAGTGTTGTCTTATTACACTCCTGGACGTTCACATGCTTACTGTAGCATGGGAGAGTGTCACAACAACGACGATTGAAAATTGTTCGCGAAAAGGTGTGTTGGAAGTAGTGTGAACATCAATTGTAAAGAGTTGAACTTGCATCCTGATGTTGAAGAACACTGGTTTGGTGAACAAGAAACTGCAAGGGAAGATTTTGTCCATTTAGACACATTCATTAATACCGATAAAGATCTAGTAACCTCCGAACCCAGAAGTCTGGATGATATCGTGACTGGTAAACCGCATGAGGAGAAAGAAGAAAATGAACCTGCGCCCCCTGCCCCATTTCCATTCTTCAAAGTTACGGAGGGCTTCTGTTTTCTTATACAAAGGCCTCGTCATTGGAAGAAGGGCCCTCGACGAGTGGGCTTTACCATCACCTGAATAGCTCTGAAAACATAATGCTGATGGCACGGCCGCATGTCGCTTTGCCAAAAAGAAATTTTTGTCATTTTTTACTTTTATCCACTTTTTATTTTTGATTTCTTATATCGAAATATTAGTGTTATCGACACTGTTCTCTACAGCTAACAAGGATTTTAATTTTGTTAACATTAGTTTTAGTTTACATGGTACACAAATTTTTATGTTCATTCTGTTCAATTTTATGTGACGTATATAATAAATGCAATTTTAAAAAGACTTATAGGAATTTTACTTATGACAATAACTGTTATTTGAATTTCCAGATATTAAGCGTTTCTGCTTAATAAACGCATAGCGATAAAAACGAATAAAATGTCTTTTTATGTCTTAAAAATGCTAAAAACTGTCATAAGGATGTGTTTTATCCATATAGGTTGTTATTCTATGGACCACTGGTCAAAATTCATGAACTTTGGTTAATACGCGAATTTTAATCGATCCCTTGATTTGCGTATTAACGGGGTTTGGCTGTATGTTATATTGTGATCCACTTTGTTATACGTATCATTAGGAACATGCTATATAAGAGTAAAATTTGGTATAACTGATAAAATTTTACCTATACCAATACTAACCACTATGTATTTTTACCACTTCTTACATTGAAGTATTTTGTAAAATGTTGGGATCATAATATTAACCAATAAAAACTCGCATTGTAAATATTTCTGTTCTTTTAAAAATATATTTTGTGTTCAAAATAACTTTTAAGATATACATTTCATATAAAGGAAAAAAGTACGACTAGTTTTTAAAATTTTTCTTTCATTATTTTTTATATTGCAGGTGATAAAGTCATCAGTGGAACTTCTAAGTTATCTTTGACTACATCAGCTCTATGTTTATTGAATAGTTTATTTATTGATGTTATGCAACAGAATTTACCTACAAATGTTGATCTAAGCAGTGCCTCTTCTATTGAAATACAAGAAGATGTGAAGTATTTATATGATTTTATGAAAAAAACTACATCATTAAAAGTATGTACCTGATTCACATATACAAAAACTTACCAGTATATGAAAATAAAAAAGACACATGTATTGCTAACTCTGTATTAACCAGTTAAAAAATCTTTAAAATATTAGTCGTTACTTGTTTATTTTCTCATGGACTGTTTATGGTAAACAAAATTTGTCTGCCAATAATTTGTTAAGTGTAATCTCGCATTCAATCAACTGCATGCTGCATGTCACATGCAATGTAAATTTTCCATTTTTATTTATTTTGTAGTTAAGTCTGTTTAATTCTTACAGAGTTTGGGGACACTGTATTGTTGTAAATTCATTCGTACTATCACAATTATTGATGGTGATCAGTAATGTTTAATTAATGGTTATATATATATATATATATTGAAAAATCCAAATTCATATAATTTAGTACACGAAAAAACATCTAAAACTGTAACTAAAACAATAATTAACAAAACCAAGAGTAACTAAGAAAAAACTAAATATGGAGACAAGTGGCCAAGGCTTATGACTTGTACTGCGGGGTTAAACATGTTTTACGTGCACAACACTCCCCCTCACTTGCCAAGACCAATATATATATAAGGCAAGTGTGTGTACATAAAGACATACTTTTCTCCATGACCACCCTCTGCATCCACTCGCGCTTGTAGCGTTAAATTTTAAGAGCTTTCACCTGAATTCAGGTCCTACAGGTTTGTATAAAAATTTTATTAATTTAAAATTTTAAGATTCTGCTTATTGAAGTGAAAATGAAAATCACCATAATTGCATTTATGAAACACATAAAATATGCATTTTAAAATATCATATCTAAAAATATTCAAATTTATTCAATGACCACAGTCCATGCTTGAGATCTATTGTCACACCATATAACAGCATTTTTGCATCTCTAAAATAATTTTAATTTATTAAAAATGTATATTGAATATTATTTAATAATTATACTAATAATCATTTATTATCATTTGATATTAATGTTCATTGCCATTAGTAGAATCTATATTAGTGGAGATTATGACAAATATTGTTCTTTCCTTTTACTCTTGTATTTAAAATTTTTCCCATTTAGGAAATGCTCTTCTTTTAAATAAATTTAACAAAGTAATTGTGAATAATAATAACAAGAACAATATGGAAAAATCAATCTACAAATGTATTGTGTGCTACACTTACACTATAAATTGGAGGAAAATTGAAAATGATAGGTTTTTGGTGGAATAAACCGGTAAGAACACAGTTCTTACCGGCTACTTAGTTCTGCTGTTTGACATGACAGTGGTAAGAACACAGTTCTTACCACTGTCATGTCAAAAACCAGTTTTTGACATCAAAAAACCAACCCTGGTTTATGGTAATATATTTTTATTTTATTATTTATTAATATTTTACTTTAAGTGAAATGAATAAAAGAAATATATTTCAAATGAAAGCTATGTATTTTAAATGAAATGAGTAAAAGGCATGTATATTAAGTGGAAGTTATGTCTTTTAAATAAAATAGTGAACGATTTATATTTTGAATGAAATGAATGGAAAACAAATGATGGTGATGAGAACAGTATGTGGCGATTTATCACCTGCAGCTAGTTAACGTAAAAGTACCAAGAATTAAAACTACCGTAAAAGCACTTATTTTCGCGAGGCTTTAATTTTAGAGATTTCACGAGCCTGTCGTAGTCGCAAAAATTTAAGCCTTGCGAAATATTTTTTTTTCGCCTCAAATAATAATAAAAAAATCAGAAAATTTTCACTCATACATAATTTAATGATTACAGTTACTTAAATAAGAAATAAGTACAAAAATTTCTTGAATGCTTACAACTATTTCTTGTGTATTATACAACTATTTCTTGAATAAAAACAATAATACAATTAATAGAGCGAGCTTTCTGGACAAAAGGAAGTTTCTTAAAATGCCTTATGCAAAAGGGGTTCTATTTAGGTTGTTTCAGGATTTTTCAACTTTCGGTTCTGTTCATGTAAAATTCGCGAAATCACCGACATCTTCATTTTCGCGAAAATTACGGCGCGCAAAAATAAGTGCTTTTACAGTAATTAAATAGGAAAAATTGTATTATGTTACTTGTATTTACTCATTTTATGACTAAATAAAGAGGAAGCTGTTCCTTCAAACTTCTATCATTAATTGAGTTACATCAAATTGTCTGTTGACAAATTTTGATTAATATGTGCACCCGAAAATTAATTTGAGTTACATAAATTCAAGGAAACATGTTATGTTTTGACATCATGCTTATCCATTATTGGCGATGAGGCGCACTGTTTGGCAACAGACTGTTTTTTTAGAAAGTGGCTGACCAGAAAGTAAACAAATACCTATTAGTCTTTTTCTTTTTGTGTTCTTCATCATATGTCTACTTAGGATTTGTAAGTACAGTAGACTCCCTCAAATCTGCAACCTTAAAATCCGCACACAGTGTTGAATTCAGGGGTAACATTACCTCTCCCACCCCCCTGGAAGATTTGAGATTTTGTGTTTTCAATGGTCAAAAAGTGCAATAAAGTGTCTGGATTCAACGCTGTCTGCACATCATCACAGATGTAAACAATGAAATTTTCAATTCAGATGTAAGGACAAAATTACAGAACTTTTTAGTTTTAATTGTGTTTCTGTTTCAATATCATTCTGTATGCATTTTAATATGTAATTCTCTATAATATGGCTGACCTCATAGTTTTTCATGAAGGAAGTGTAAATTTATTTCTGAAAGAATCAAAATATTTCTCATATCACTGGTAATCGCAATTTTTTTTATAAATACATATATTTATGTATTAATCAAGCTTTTTTTGGTAAGTAAGACTGGCTAAACCTGAAATAAAACTTCTTTACTTTATGATTTTGATGTGAATTAATAGTAGAGTACCTTTAAGAAGAAAATTTCATTGAATAATTCAAGAAAAATGTATTTCATCTTTATCATCTATATTTAATTATACATTATTAATTATTTGCTTGAACTTTACTTTTAATAATTTAATCATTTTTAAAATTATCTTACTTTTTATTATTTTAGTTTATTACTTTACTTAGTAATTATTTTAATATTTTACTATATTGCATTCATTTATTCATTGTAATTTTGATTGCATTATTATATTCAAATTGCTGTTTAAAAAATGTAAATAAAGCAATGATCAGAAATCTGCATAACCCCTGGTCCCAAGCTAGGTGGATTTGAGGGAGTCTACTGTACCGTTTCATAATGTAGTATTTGTAAAGTTTGGAATTGAACTCATTTTACAAAATCTTTGGTTTTCAAATCTCGAATAGTAAACCATAACTACTTGCTTACATGGGCACCCATACAAATGATTTTAAAGGGGTGCTGAAGAAAATTGTAACTTATTTAAAGGCTATTAAATATTTTAGTACTTTGATAATCTACTATGCTATTTTATTTTGCTGTTAAAATTTGTGTCCTATGTTTCCACATATTAATTCAAGTTCCCAATATTTTCCCATGGAAGATTTTAACTGTCATATCCCAACCAGAATTCAAATAGTTGAGATCTCTATTAAGAGATGGCAGCACCACACAATCTGATTGTTAAGGTTTCTCATGCAACCAGAATATTCCACGCAGTTGTAAGAAATGATTTGTTCTGAGAGCTGCGTTTTAGCAGCTGCTGTACATATGTAAAATAAACTATAAGTAATCTTATAGTTATGCCTTCTTCCTTAGTTAAGAGTAATTAGTTATAATAAGAGTGTGGCGATATAAAAGTGGCGACGATGGGATTTAACCCAAATTGAAATGTTGTGAAAAAAAAAAAAATTTTTTTCGAAAGAGAAAAAGAGGCAGGAAAAATGGTCGATAAAGAAATAGTTTCTCTGGGATGCTTGGAAGAATACAATGCAAATGTTCCTTGGACTATTTACGCCGAAAAAATAGATTTTTATTTATCAGCGAATAGCATAAAAAATGATGAGATGAAGAAGAATATTTTACTAAGTTCTCTTGGAACAACAACTTTTGCTATTTTACGAGATATTATTGTTCCGAATACGCTGAAGGAAATCAGTTACGAGGATCTTTTAAAGAAAGCAAAGGATCATTTTTCACCATGCCCTAGTGAAATTATCGAACGATTTAAGTTCCAGAAACAACTAAGGAATCAAGGAGAGAATATCGCCGATTTCGTATGTGATTTACATCGTTTATCTGAATATTGCAACTTTGGAAACACTCTTAATGACCGCCTGCGTGATCAGTTGGTGTTTGGGATCCAGGATGAAAAGATACAACAAAAACTATTGGATTCTAAAGATTTAACGTTCCAAACAGCGGTGGAAATCGCAGAGTCATTTGAAACAGCGGAGGCTAGAGTAAAATCCCTACACATTGGAGAAAGTATGACTGTCAATCAAGTGCGTGTTTCAAAAGTGGAGAAAGAGAAACCGAAAGTAGAGAAGTTCGCTCACACACCGAAGCCTAAAGAAGATAAATTCGCACCTGAGAAACCGTGTTACAGATGTTCTAAAAATCATAATCCAAAATTCTGCCCTTTTAAATCGGCAGAATGCCATTTTTGCCATCGATTAGGTCACTTAAAAATTTGCTGTTGAAATAGAAAATCTGGAATGAAAAGTGAGAAACAATTTAAGAACAGAAAAATTAAAACTGTTCAGGAAGAATATTGTTTAAATTTCATGGACGACAATTCCAATAATATGTCATGGATAAAATCGGTTAAAATAAATGGTGTAAATATACAATTTGAAATTGATAGTGGTGCAGCTCATGCTATTGTAAGTAAAAGTGTTGCTCATAAATTGTTCTCAGGTAAGCTGCCTTTAATTAAATCTAAAATTAAATTACAAACTTATACTAAAGACTCTTTAACCGTTTTGGGGGAATTAAAAGTAAATGCTGTTGTTGATGAATATTGTATACCTAATTTAAGAATATTAGTACAGTAAAACCTCTAAATAATGGACACATCGGGAGCCCGGAAACTGTCCGCTATTCGGAGGTGTCCGCTATTGGGAAAAGCCCAGATTCAAAAATTGCTAAGAAATGCTCAATGTTTGATTAATTGACTTTTATATGTCCTGAAACCTCTATTATATGATTAATCAGAAATTAAAATTATTTTTTTTTAAGCAATAAAACTTTTCATACCTTTATATACTGTTTATTACATTCTTATGAGTTATATTTGTTGTTATATATTATATCTGTTAAGAAAGTTTACTTTTGTTTGCGATTACATGTAATTTGTTTTCAGTGTAAAGTTTTAATTCCGTCAATAGTTTTAATCCTTCTGAATCATCTTTTTTTACAAAAAAATTGTGTAACAACTCACTGTATTTTGCCGCTTCTTGGAAATTCTTGATATTGCAGGAAAGCATCTCCAGTTTCAGTGTCTGTTTAATCATCACTAATCGAGTAAGCTTTTGTCAAAAATTCTGAAGGAATATAATCGCATACATCAACTGATTCTTCTTAAGGTAGCTCATCATCAATATTAATGAAATTTACGGCAGTTTCTATACTCCTGATACATTCCATTAATTCACTTATTTCGCTTAATTCTTCATTTGTGTCGGATATGTGTGTTTCATCTTCTTTTAATAAAGCCTGCTTTTCTGAAACATTGTCATACGCTTTCTGGTTTTATGTTTTTTGACAGCTGAGAAAATCCGAATTACAGCATCGAGAGTATTAACTAATTTTAGGCAGTTCTCAAGTGTATTCATAGAATCTAACTTTGAAAGAATATGGTGCAATAAAAGTGTTCTGTACCAGGCTTTAAAATTGTATTACGCCTTGATCAAGTGGTTGGCATACTGAAGTTGTGTTTGGGGGGGAAACACATAATTTTAACATTGTCGAATTTCATATGTTTTGGATGAGAACTTGCATCATCCAAAAGCAAGAGAACTTTTCTCTGTTGTTTTTTCATCCGATTATCAAAGGAAGTTAACCATTTGATCATTAAAGGACTGGTCATCCACGCTTTCTTATTCGCTCTCCACACAATACTAATTAAATTGAATGTTAATTATATTGTTATTTAATAATATTGTTTATTAAATTGAATGTTCTTTGGAAAACACCTGGATTTCAGAGATTTTCCATTAATAAGAGGCATTTCAAATTCTCTTAACATGATTCTCTTTACAGGGATGCCGCGGACGCGCTATAGCGCGTAAATTACGCAAAAAATCGGAGACGGGACGCAAAAAAATAGCTCTTACGCGTCCCATGGGACGCGTAATTTCGTCAAAAAATCGCGGAAAAAAAGCCGATTTTCGTCAAAGAATCGCGAAAAAAGCGCAAATCTCATCAAAATATCGCGCAAAAACAGCGATTTTCGTAAAAGGGCGCGAAAAAATTGTGTATTTCGTCAAAGGATTGCGAAAAAAAGCGAATTTCGTCAAAAAATCGCGGAAATAAGCGCAAATTTCATCAAAATATCGCGAAAAAACGCGATTTTCGTAAAAGGGCCGCGACAAATTAGCGTATTTCGTTAAAATATTTCGAAAAAATAGCGAATTTCGTCAAAAAATCTCGGAAAAAAGACGAATTTTGTCAAAGGATCGCTAAAAAGGCGCAAATCTCATCAAAATATCGCAAAAAACAGCGATTTTCGTAAAAGGGCCGCGAAAAATAGCGTATTTCGTCAAAGGATCGCGGACATAAGCTCAAATTTCATCAAAATATCACAGAAATAAGCTAAAATCTCATCAAAATATCGCGGAAATAAGCGCAAATTTCATCAAAATATAGCGAAAAAACGTGATTTTCGTAAAAAAGCCTCGACAAATTAGCGTATTTCGTTAAAAGATCGCGAAAAAATAGCGAATTTCGTGAAAAAATCGCGGAAAAAAGCCGAATTCTGCCAAAGGATCGCGAAAAATGCGCAAATTTCATCAAAATATCGCGGAAAAAAGCCGATTTTCGTCAAAGGACCGCGAAGAAATAGCGTATTTCGTCAAAGGATCCCCCAAAAATAGCGAATGTCGTCAAAAAAAAGCGTAAAAAATGATTTTCATCAAAGGTTCGCGAAAAAAACACAAATTTCATCAAAATATCGCGAAAAAAAAACGATATTTCCGTAAAAGGTCTGAGACAAAACAGTGTTTCGTCAAAAGATCGCGAAAAAATAGCGAATTTAGTCAAAAAATCGCGGAATAAGGCGGATTTTTGTCAAAGTATCGCGGAAAAAACTAGTGATGTAACGAATAGTGATTTGGCCGAATAGCCGAATACCGAATATTCGGCCAAGTTTTAGGCCGAATACCGAATATTCGGCGGCCGAATACTGACTTTAATATATAAATGACTTTTATTTTAATTGTTTAATTTTTTTTTTCAATTTTAAAATAAAAAATTAAATTAAGGACTAATTGAAATTAATTTTTTGTTTGAGTTTTCAAAAATCATAACAGCTGAATGTATTTTTTGTTATACTTTAAATGTCTTAAAAAATACTTTAAAGATAACATATGACTTTTAAAAATGTAAATAATAATTTAATTCATAATTTTTTATTTAATCCATAGCTAGTTCTAGTAATTTATATATATATACTATCTAAAATAGAACTCATTACCTCTGTAAAAATGAAACTTTTTTTATTTTAGTAAAATCCTTTCACCCCCTAAAAGTAAGAACTTGCATGTGTCCTCTGTCTTTTTATATGCTTTTTCATGCAACTTAAACTTAGTAAATTTACACTCTGTATGTCAAAAAAAAAAAAAAAAGGTTATTTTCTTAAAATATAATTATTCATTCCATTAAAATATTATATATTCTTTTCTGCTACCAAGATATACTTTTCTCTTTTTTTCTCTCACAATTAACAAGCCCCTCATAATACTTCCTCCACCCCATATTTCAGAATGAGATCTTTTTCTTATAATAATTAATGTATTTAGGTATAATTTTTTAATATTGTTTGTCGAAAATATTTAAAATCATATTTCGTTTTGATTTTCTGGAACATATCTAACCAAATATCTTAAAATATTCGGCCAAATATGCCACTATTCGGCTACAGGTATTCGGTCAAATGTCCCACTATTCGGCCACAGGTATTCGGCCGAATATCTGTTCAATATTCGGCGGGCCGAATATTCGGCAAAAGGGCCGAATACCGAATAGTGGCCGAATATTCGTTACATCCCTAGAAAAAACACTATTTTCGTGACAGGCTCGCGGAAAAAACGCGAATTTTGTCAAAATAACGCGGAAAAAACGTGAATCTAGTCAAAGCACCAAAAAAGATGTGCAAACTAAACTTATAGGTAGAAAATTCATAAAATGGGATTTAATTTTTTTATGAGATTCTTAAAAATACAGAATGATTTCAGTGTACTTCGATAATGTATTCAGTAGGTGGACCAGTGAAAAATTCCCCCCCCCCCCACCCCCCTTCTTCTTACTGCATTGAAATGTCTCCCACCTTCAGAACATTTAGGATTTGATGTTTATTAATGATTCAGATGTAAATTTCCCTTCCAAGAAAAATATCTGATTCCAACACAGATCTATGCTGACAAATAATTCAATGGGAAGTATAATGAAAGCACCCATTCATTCAACAAAAAGTACACCTTTACTTAACATAAGTATTCTTTTTTTCAGCAAAAATATCTTTTTCAATAAACCTGTCTTTGTCCCTTTTTAAAAGAAATGCGAACATTAGTGATACTTGTTAGTGGAACTTGCTATCTTCTACTCTCAAATAAACATTATTTTACAATTAAAATTGTATTTTGCATTTTTACTTTTGAAACAGTAAAGAAAATTTCTCTTAATATTTTTAAAAAATATCTTATTTGAGTGCAAATAATACTGGTTTTAATTCATTATTTAATTATCATTAAAACAATAATTAATGCATTTCATTTATCTTTTCCAAATAAACAAGTTTTATTTATTCCTTTAAAATATAAATTATTATTGATGGGGACCTGCTTTTGTAAAAAAGGGACCCAGATTTTTGGAAATCCTGGGTCCCGAGGACCCAGGTTTTTTCAAGTACAGCGGCATCACTACATGATGGGGGGGGGGGGGGGAGATGGCCCGGTAGGGACATCCCCTGAATTCTACACTGGATGTGGGAGGGGGATTTTCCCCGGCCCGCTCCTAACATTTATCTGTGATCACAAAATTTGTGACACATTGCCCTGATAAATTTAGAGGCTTTTTACTTTTTTTCACCTTTTTTTCCATCGTTAAAAAATAATTTTACACCCTTTATCGCCCAAATTACTGTCCACTATTCGGAATGTCCATTATTCAGAGGTTAAACATACAAAAAGTTAGGTTTAGGGAATGGGGATTGGAAAGCTGTCCGTTAAATAGAGGTGTCTGCTATTTGGGAGTGTCCGTTATGGAGGTTTTACTGTAATTAAAGAGGAGGGACCGAGTCTGATCGGAAAAACTTGGTTAAAAGCATCAAAATTATTTTGTCCTAATGTAAATATGATTAAAAGCATTTCAAAAGATGATTTAATTAGAAAATTTCCTAATGTTTTTGCTGACGAGATTGGGACAAGTAAGGGTCCTCCTGTGTCAATAAATTTGAAAAAAGATGCAAAACCAGTTTTTCTTAAGTCTCGAACTGTTCCTTTTGCTTTAAGAAAAGCTACTGATGTAGAATTGGAACGATTAACAAATGAGGGTATTTTGAAGCCTGTTGATCATTCAGAATGGGTTAGTCCTATAATAATTGTTCCTAAGCCTAATGATTCTGTTAGAATATGTGGTGATTATAGAGCAACAGTTAATGCTAATACTGAAAATGATAATTATCCTCTTCCTAGAATGGAAGAATTATTTTCTAAATTATCAGGTGGTAAATTTTTTACTGTTTTTGATTTAAAAGATGCCTATTTACAACAACCTGTAGATAATGAAAGTAGTAAAATTTTGACTATAAATACACATAAAGGATTGTTTAATGTGTTACGATTAGCACTTGGGGTGAAATGTGCTCCTGGTATGTTCCAAAGAAAAATTGAACATATTTTTAAAAAAATTGAATATGTTGGTGTATTTTTAGATGATGTTATCATTAGTGCTAGTAATGAATCAGAACATTCTGAAAGAGTTGAAAGTGTTCTGAAATGCTTTTCTGAGCATGGTATAAGATTAAATAAGGAAAAATTAAAATTTATGGTTTCGGAAGTTTCTTATTTAGGTCATAAAATATCTCAGGAAGGAATTAGACCTATTCCAGAAAAAGTTAATGCTATTTTGAATGCTCCTATTCCAAATAATGTGTCACAATTGCGTTCATTTTTAGGCTTAATTTCTTATTATAGAAACTTCCTGCCTAATATTTCAGATGTTTTAGAACCTTTACATAGATTATTAGATAATAATGTAAACTGGACATGGTCAGAAAAGCATGAAAAAGCATTTCAAAAAGTGAAACAATTATTATGTACATCTCCTGTTTTAGAATTATATGATGTTAACAAAGATATAGTTTTAAACTGTGATGCTTCTGAATATGGTATAGGGTCAGTTTTAAGCCACATTGTTGAGGGTAAAGAGAAACCTATTGCTTATGCTTCGAGAACTTTAAATGAAATTGAAAGAAATTATGCAATGATTGATAAAGAAGCTTTATCTGTAATGTTTGGTGTCACTAAATTTCACCAATATTTAGCTGGAAAAAAATTAAAAAATTATAACAGATCATAAACCTTTAATTAGATTATTTTATCTTGTTAAAAAGGTACCTGATACATTATCACCTAGAAAGCTGAGATGGTTGTTAATGTTAGCTGGGTATGATTATACAATTGAGTATCGCAAGGGTAAAAATAATAAAAATGCTGATGCATTAAGTAGATTACCTCTCCCAGAAACTGTAAATATAGTAAGTAATCCTGCGAAAATAATGTTCGTTTCAAATAATGATAATTGGCCTGTTACTTCTAAAACTATTGCAAAGTGGACAACTGAAAATCCTGTAACTAAACAAATTTTAGAGTGGGTGTTACATGGGTGGCCGAAAAAGGTTAAACAAGAAGAATATCAACCATATTTTCGTAGAAGGGAGGAAATTTCCTGTCTAGAAAATTGTCTATTGTGGGGACATAGAGTGATGATACCAGAGGAAGGCCGTGAATATATATTAAAATTACTGCATTCCGTTCATCAGGGTACATCGAGCATGAAAGCGAAAGCTAGGGGGGTAGTTTGGTGGCCAAATATGGATAAAGAAATTGAACAAATGGTAAGTTCTTGTAATAGATGTCAGATGTTTGCGAGGGATTGTCCCAAAATAAAACCCTTGAAATGGAAATCTGAACTGCCCTGGGAAAGGATCCATATAGATCATGCCGGTAAAATGAAGGTAAAATGTTTTTAATAGTAGTCGATTCTTATACTAAATGGTTGGAGGTAGAGATAGTACCCAGGTCTGATAGTAAACTACAATTAAGGTATTAAGGAGAATTTTTGCTACTTTTGGATTACCTGTTGAATTGGTCAATGATAATGGTTCCGCGTTCACAAGTGATGAATTTGAGGAATTTCTTAAAAATAATGGAATTAAGCATACGCCTATTCCACCTTATGATCCGTCTTCGAACAGACAAGCGGAAAGGTATGTGCAAACTGTGAAAAATTGTCTTAAAAAGCTAGGTAAAAGTGACATAGCATTGTCAATTTCATGATTTTTGTTAAAAAATCATTCCACTCCTCATTCGGTGACTGGTAAAACTCTTGCTGAATTAATGTTTGGAAGGCCAGTTCGAACAGCCCTTCACTTGGTATTACCATCAAAACCTAAAATACAGCAACCCCTGCACAAATATAAGCTTCATGATTTAGTTTTTGTTAAAAATTTTGTAAAAGGGGAGAAATGGGTAAAAGGAAAAATTATGAAATTATTGGGGAGTAGATGGTTTTAGTAAATAGATGTGACGGAATAATGTGTAAGCGTCACGTTGATCAGTTGAGACGTAATAAAGAGATAAGTTATGAAATACCAGAGAGAGTTATAGAGATGAATCGAAATGATAAACTAATGTCAGACAAAGTTGAAAATATGGGACATAGTGGTAAAAATTACAGTAATTATGATAGGTATGAAAGGGTTAACCAAAATCGTTTTTCTGGAATTAATGGAAAAATAAAAGAATAGCTTAATAATGATAATACTATAGAACCAAACCAATCTCAACCTTCGCATGATGTTGTAACAGGTACAGTTGTGAGTAAAAAGAATGATGTTACGACAGATAAATCTGTGAAAGACAATTTGACTGAAACTTGTGACGAGAATTCTAACAAAAGTGCTCCAGTTTGAAGAAGTCAAAGAGCAAGATTGCCTGTAGTTCGTTTGAATTATTGGGGGGGGGGGGGTGTCATATCCCAACCAGAATTCAAATAGTTGAGATCTCTATTAAGAGATGGCAGCACCACACAATCTGATTGTTAAGGTTTCGCATGCAACCAGAATATTCCATGCAGTTGTAAGAAATGATTTGTTCTGAGCGCTGCGTTTTAGCAGCTGCTGTGCATATGTAAAATAAACTGTAAGTAATCTTATAGTTATGCCTTCTTCCTTAGTTAAGAGTAATTAGTTATAATAAGAGTGTGGCGATAATATTAACTTTTTTACTCTATGACGATTTCAGATAAAGCACATAATTTTTATGCTTTTTTGGGATGCTTGATCCAAGTAACTGAAATAAAATGTCAAAAGTTGATGTTACTATTTAGAAAAGGAAAATTTGCTCAATTTTTAACTTAATGTAATATTATTTTTTATGAATAAACTGGCGCAACAATCATAGGCTGGTCTACAAAGGTGAAATTTCAAACTACTTTTGAGTTTCAAGAATCAGCTTATTTTAAAAAATAATTTGCCATTACAGAAGAAGAGAATTCTATACAAAATTACCCTTCATGGAAAATTTAAAATAAAAATAAAAAAATGAAATATATGAAATATAACAAAACAAATATTATCTTATAAAATAATGAAAAAATAAACAGCTAAATGCAATTTAAAAGATTAATATTTTTTTTTTTTTAAGTAAATTTGGGACACTATTTTTCCCCATTTTTGGCCACTTATGTACAATACATAAAGAGAAGAAAAAAATCTGAATGATTACTATAACTTCAGTTCTAATTAACTCAAAGATAAAAGAAAATTATCATTTTAATTCACACTAGCTGACTCAGCCTGCATATTAACCTTAAATATAATTAAGAATAGGTTTTTTTAATTCAGATTTTTTCTCTGTGAAAGAATTAGTGTTGGTGGTCCAATACCTTTGGTAGCATATATACATCCTTGAATTTGTATAATATATCATTCAATAAAAATCTCTCCAAACCAATGTAAAACTGTTGAGAGGGGTAGGGGAATGGCAGAAAAAACTGAACCTTTCCCTTCATTTGCTTGAAGAAACAAGGATTGTCCGAGCAGGTGCAGACACAATCAGCGGCATGATGGAAGCTCGCTGTTTTGAAATTTGAATTTGTTTTTAATTAATATTGACTAATTAGTATCAAACAGTGAAAATCCTGAATCTCAGGTGTACTCGGACTTGTCATCATCTATCCTTATTCAAAAATACAGACAGACACACTCATCAAAAACTTTTTTTATTAATATAGATAAAGTTATTTATAATTGTATGTGTTTTATTTTGTCATAAGAAGTCATCGACATATTAAAAATTGAGCAAATTTTCATTTGTCAATTATCTCTTATGACAAAATAAACCACATTCAGTTAGAAATAACATTGTCTATGCTAATAAAAAAAAGTTTTTGCCTGTGTGTGTGCATCTGTCTGATTGTTGGCAGTGGCTGGACTATCACAGATTATGTCATAGTCAGTGATGTAGGTCGTAAAAACAACAGAGGGGGTAAACGCTCTAAGCAGAGGGTATACCTCAAGGCAAACTTTTTTTTATTACCTAGACACATGTATATAACTGAATGTGGTCTTTTTTGTCAGAGAACAGAGGGATAATATGTCGATGACTTCCTTAAAAAAATCCAGAAGGTATACGGCGTATACCCCCGTATACCCTCCACTACATCCCTGTCATGAGTGTGTTATTTTTGATTAAGGATAGACTGAAAACAAGTTCAAAATGCACCTGAGATTCAGGATTTTACATTTTGTTTATAAAACAAATTAAAATTTCAAAATAGCAAGTTTCTATCATGCTAACAATTGCGTCTGCATCTGCTCTGACAATACTTGTTTCTTCAAGTAAACAAATGGAAAGGATCAGTTTTTTCTGCCATCTCCCTCCAACTTTAGGTTTGTTTGAATTGATTTTCCTTGAATAATATATTACACAAATTCAAAGGGTGTTGGACCCCAAACACTAATTCTCCCCTGCAGAAAAATTCTGAATCAAACATCTTTTTTAGTTGTATCTAAAAATTATTATTCCGGGGCTGAGTAATGCCAGCCAGGTCAGCTAGTGTGGATTAAAATGATACTTTTCTTTTATTTTTGTGTTTATTAGGACTAAAGTTATAGCCGTCATTCGAATTTTTTTCTTTTCGTTGTGTATTGTTCATACAAAGTGCCCAAGGATGGAGAAGAAATGTCCCACATTTACTTTTTTAAAATTACCGATCTTTTACATTGAATTTTGCTATTTATTTTTTCCTTATTTTACTGGACAATATTTTATTTGTTTCGTTAAATTTAAATTGTTTTAACTTCTTCATGAAGTGTAATTTTGCTTAAGATTCTCTTCTGTAAGTTATTCTTTAGCTTATTCTTGAAACTCAAAATTAGTTTGTAATTTAATTTTTGTAGACCAGCCTTGATTGTTGCTCCAGTTTATTCATAAAAGATAATCTTATATTAAGTTCTGTTATAAATAATCTATAAAAAGTAGTTAGTTCTATGTGTTTTTAGATTTAACATTAAAAAGGAGTTCTGTTAATAATTCTGATATGCTCAGAATACTATTTCTGATATTCTCAAGTTGGTATCTGAGGAAGACAATGTTTTATGGAGCTGTTTTAATATTACACCGAGAAAATACATAGCAAATGTAAATATAAATAAAATTTAATGAGAAAATATGCAAAGGTTAATGAATTTATTTTATTTATGTACCGTCAAACTTTGGGCCACTTTTTCCTGGTTCCACTAACATTTCCATTATTAAAAAATGTTATATATGATTTTTCAACATCGAAATTGAATTGTAATCAATTGACAGGAAACAATGAAGCAAACTGTATGGTTTTAAAGAGTCAATTTTTTACTTTTTTATTTTTTAACTATTTTTAAAGTTTTGGAACAAAGTAGCTGCTGCTCGGGGCTTTTTTGGTCCATTCACTTATTTTCATATAAAATGAATACAATTCATATGTTGGAATATTGAAACCAATTAGCAATTGATTACAATAGAATCTGCTAATGAATTAACACTGCAAACATGATAAATAAATAAATAAATATATTTTTTAACATTTAAACACAATAAACCAAATGTTAATTTTAAAGACACGAGTAACAGTTTTCCTCATATGATCCTCAGCAACGGGAACAAAAATAATTACTGTAACATTTTGCTAGAGTAACATTTGAAAAAAATGTTACTAAGTACATTTTTTAAGAGATTTGGTTGTATAAAAGGCATTTCTGAGTAACTGGGGCTACTTCCAGACCAAAAAAGGCCTGGCACAAAGTAGTCCTGAAAAACTAGTTTTCACGTTAGCTTTATGAAAACGTAAACATTTTCTGTCAGAAGAAAAAGTTAAAGGAAAAACTATGATCACACATGGGTTACAGGTTACTAAAGGTATATTTTGACATTTACCTTATTTATATCTGTTATCCAGATTGTCTCACTATAGAAAGTTTGGGGTGTTAAAATCTACACATGAAAACAGTTGTTTACAAACACATCCAGTGTTGCCACTAAAAAATTTATTATTACCCCCAAACTATTCAAATACTCTATAGTAGCGTCTAAAATATTTTTCAAGGGCAAAAACTCTGAATTATCTTGTATTGTTTGTTCAATACAAAGAATGAAACCTTTTTTTATGGGATGGACCAAACTATAGTCCAAACTTCCTAAATACCGGTTGACGGTATTTAGGAAGTTTGAATTCTTTTTTAGATATTAGAAAGGTTTTAGGTTTTGAATTACAAGAATCCTGAGTAAAGGTGCTTTTGAAAGAAACAGTTTTAATAAATTATTTTAAAAAACTCATATAAAAAATTTTAATTTAACAAATCCAAAACTATATGCCCATTTATTTAAATATAAAGGACTAAAGAACCACCAGTGTTCAAGATTTTACATATTGATTTTTTTTTTTTTTTTTTTTTTTTTTTTTGTCTTTTAAAAAAATAAAGAAATACACATATATATATATATATATATATATATATATATATATATTATTATTGTATTGAGAATTTTTAAAAATGTTTTAATGGCTTATTAAAATATTTTCTGAATTTATATTACGAAATTTATTGAAATTCAAGTGAAGCTTATGGTAATCTATACAATATTTAAGCTTCTTAAAAAATATTAAAATAAGATTATTATTATTTTCTTGGTTTTGTTTGTTCTGTCATTTAGTTAAGCATATCCTTAAAATTTACATAATGTTTGATCAAAAAGTTTAGATGTCATAAAAGTTAAATATTTTTCTTCTTTTCATTTATAGCTTTTCCATGGCATGCAAACATTGAGAGGTGGTGTAGATCTTTCCCATTTTTCAAACCTCACAGTTTTGGAGCTTAGAAAAATTCCTGCTCACTTGATCATTGGTTTAAACAGCCTATCTTTCCAGCTAAAAGCTTTAATATGCAGTAGGAGTATATATTTATTGAAGGTAAAATAAACAAATTAGAATAATAGAAAACTTGTACAATGTGTAAAACCCAAATATTTTGTAAAAATAAAAATATCTTTTTTATATTTATTTATCAGGTCATTCTATGTCAAATGCCCTAGGAGTTCCTGCTCAATCCTTTTCAATTTTTATGTGATCTCTACCGAACAAATATGTCTGTTTAGATAAATCAGTAAAACAAAACAAGGTTAAAAACAACTATTTTGCACAAAGTTCACAAGTATACACTGGTACAAAGTGAAGTCTGTAAATGCTCAAGTATCTCTTGAATATATAGAGTTGTGGAACAAATGTCTACTTACAGTAAAATAAGCATATGCTATTGAATAAGTATTCCTTTAATGCCATTAGTGGCAAAATTTGCAAGTTATCGATCTTATTTCGAAAACTATTAAAAATGAGAAAATGTTTACAAAAGTGTAGAGGGTCCTCAATTTAATATGAAATGTCTTGCATGTAAAAATAACTTTATTAGATATTAGAAGCTCTAATATGGTGCTGTGTTTAAGGCAGAAGTATATTTTTTAATAAAATTAACACATGTAAACAACAAAGAATTTATAATAAGAAATTAGTGTTAAGTATGCTGAATCTGTCCACCATTTACAGCAATTTATCCAATTGCATGTTAATGCATGTGTATTTCTGCTGATGGCAGACACAACACTGAGCTTACCTAACTTGAAATTTGTATTAAAATAGGTTGTACCTTGTTTATATGTTACTTTCATTAGAAAATACACATCAGAAAAAACACACACTAAAAAACGCACATTTTGTCGAAGGATCGCAGGGAAAACGGGAATTGCGGCAAAGAATCGCGAAAAAAATGCACATTTCATCAAAGGATCACGAAAAAAGCACACATTTCGACAAAAGATCGTGAAAAAACCCTGCACATTTGGACTGTCGGCTTAAGTTAAAATATATAAAGTTTCAGTAAAATTAAGTTTATTAAAATAAAAATGCATTTCTATATTTTTCCCAATTAGTTTTCCCAGTTTCTCTGCTCAACCAATAACACTTAATGTCTTTTCAAAGGAACGGTAAAGTTTCAATGACTTGTTTAAAAATGGTTAAAAGTGTTTGAAGTTCATTTAAATATGTTTTGAGATATCAGTTTATTATTTTTGAATGTTACTTACTTACTTAATAGATGCTATGGACTTTATTTTGCAATTGTACAGAGTATGTACTTTCACTGGCCCTATTTGCCACATCACACCTTGCTGTATTTACATTGTAGATATGGTTGGTTGGCTTCATGGTTAGATGAGTGTGTGGCAGGAAAAACCTTTCATGTCAATTAACCTGCAGTTAATTGGTTTTGCAGCTTCACTCTTGCAATTTAAATTTGCATATTAATCTTTAACTGTGTTCTTTAACCTCTTTTTCATTTTGTATTTAAACCTGGTGTTTTTGCTTTGATGTGTGGAGATGCAGATAGCAGCTGCTATCCTGCTCTGACTGAAGTCATGTTTTTAGCAGCTTATAAGTGTTAGCTTTGCGCTTATCTTTATGCTGTCTGGTACAGCCATGCTATTTTTAGATTTTCTCATCCAGGCATGGGGCTAGCCTGGAAAGTTTGTTCTTGAGAAGTTATGATGTTGCTGTTGTTATATTTAAGTTTTATCTGTTGTTACTACTAATAGTTTTTACTCAAGTTACACTAACATTGTTCTAAAGAATAAATATGTTACTCCTTTTAAAACTTTTGTTTTAATTTATGGCCTTATACACCCAGTGAAGACACATATGATTATGAATTTTATTATTTTTAGAGTACAGTGACCCATGGGCCCTATGAAAAGACGACGGGCCCTAAGAATTGCAAAAGAACTGTTTTATTCTTCGCATTATGTCCACAAGCTGTCTTTTCATACTAAATTGATGATGCTCTACAACTTTGTAAATCACTTTTTTCCCCTATCTCTATCTTTCCCTATCTTTTTTTCCCTATGAATTTCATCTAATTAAAAAATGTTTTATGCACTCTTACTGTGGTTTATCTTTTATAATGATTTTTGTAAATGATCTTCATCTGTTTTACAACACCTTTCTTAGAGAGACATTATAAACACTTCTGTGGTTTCAAACTAAAAATTTTCTATTACTGTTAAGTCTGCAGCTTTTAATGAACATGTGGAAAGCGTCTTCAAAGTTTAGTCATATATGCATTGTTTGCCGTATAATTTCCACTCACATCTTGAGTCAATGATGACTGATAATTATAAGCAGTGGAGCTCACAGCAATAAATAAAGAGTGCCTCATTTGAGCTGATAAAGCTCAAATCAATGAGTAATGTTAAAAATTTCCGAAGGAAGAATCAAGATTTTTGGAATACAGGTAGTTTCGGCCCCATCTGAATTTTCAGCAGCATTTTTGCCAAAAACGAATATTCGGCAAAACTCAGATTTTGGGCCGAATTTTCGGCCGATTACTACTAGAATTTATAAAGTGAACAGTGTTACTAAAGAAATGTAATACAGGAATTACCATATTTTGCACAAAGATGCAATTAGTGTTCACCTAATGGAAAGTATTATTTTCTTTTACATTGTTACCAAACACAATAGACTTTCTGTTGAAATAATATTATTTTCTGCTGAATTGGTGGTTTTTTTTAATGACTAGCACCCTGCTCTTTTAGGTAGATTTTGTAAGAAATACTACCTATTGCAGTCGTTACCATGGTATGACTTTCGAAAAATTCCTTCATAACTTTTCATTATAGGACCCCAGGAACCCAAAACCACCCCCACCTAAAAAGTTTATATGTACTAAATTTTGTCTGCACGATAAAAGTTGCAATTATGCACGGATCGTCTTCAAACTCGCCAACAACTTTGAGATGGCTAATATCTCGGCGGGGATTGAAAATGGGCAAAATCGGCCCAAGGGAATGGAAATGGGGAGGGTTCAAAATTTTGAATACCGTCTTAACATGATTCTGATAAAACCAACTCTTACACAACAATGACAGAAAAAAAATAAATATTTTTCGTTATAGCAGTTGCCAACAATTAAAAAAGCAATGAAATTCTCACCACAACAAGTGCTTTTCTATTGCAAGATTTTCACATGAAAAGTTAAATTAAATAAATAGTTTGACGAATTGAATATTACGTCATAAGTTTTCTAGAGCGAGATTTCGCATGAAAACTCAAAATGAAATAAATAGTTTGACGAATTAAAAAAAGATACAAAGTATTGCATCATATTGGAAATAAAATGGACCTCAGCAGGTGAATATATAACGTCATGTGAGTTTGGAGAAACGTATTAAAACATGATAAAAACCCAACTATGGAAATATTAACTTATTTTAACACTTTGAGGTTCTCTCAATTTGCTTTAGCTATTATTTAAACCTATTCCATATACATGCGTGTGTGTATTCGTCTATATTATAATTTTCATAAAATGTTTAGCTCCCTAGAGCTCATTCTTAGTGAAGGAACTGGGTTTATCTCTAATCTTGATTTAAGTTTTGTTGGTGAATTTAGTACTTAATTCCGAAATCTACCTCCGCTTGTAGGCCCAAGCCGGCAGGGCTCTTTTTGTTTTCCTAGAGTAAACTCTAGACAGACATTTTTTTTTTAAAACTTCGTTATGATGTAACAATCACCTAATTATTGATGACTGATTGTTAATTTAAATAATACTATGGGTTTTGCTAAAATCTTAGTCTAATTATTAAGGTATTTTTTGTTATTTGCTTAGAAAGTTAAACATATACTACTATTTAAGATTTCTTTATGTGGTTGTACTAATCTGTTTTGTATATTCATGATAGAACTGTTTTGTACAAGTTTACTTATCTTTATAATGCGTATTTGAACATTGTTTAGGAAATCAAAATACATAATCTTTAAATATGTTATTGATTTTTCATTGCTTGTGTTTGTAAATACATATGCATTTTAAATGAATGACACTTAAAGCATAAACTTTAAACTTTTGGCTACTAGTCTGCATTTGAGTTTATATATATATTTTATTACTCTTAGGAGCTTTTTGGCTATTCTGTTGATGAAGAAAACACATCTGATGTGTGGACTGAACTAAAAGAACTTAATTTGTCTTATAATTACTTGGAAAATTTAGATAGTTCACTGGTATGTTATTTTAATCTATAATTTTTTCAGATATTAATGCTTCTTGTGAGCTGTTTATTGAATTGTCATTTTGTGATCTAGCGAATGATTTAGACAGAATTTTGTAAATGACTTTCTTTAATTATTAAATTTTTCAAAAAACATACTTGGAATAAGTATATTTTTAAGAGTATGCAAAACTTCCAGTGGATAGCGCTGGATTTGAAATAATTGATGATCTATGCAATCAGTCAGTTCATAAACCCCCAATATATAGATCACTAAAATTATTTGCATTAGTCTTTGGTATTCAAGTACACTAGCCTCCAAAAGTTAGGTACAACCAGTCTTTTGCTTCTAATTTGATAACAAATTAACAAAAAAACATGAAATTTAGAAGAATTATGTTTTAAACAGTTATTTATTGAATTTTTCATAACTTTAGGAAATACAAATAGAGAATAAAACTAATTAAATAAATTACAAATAAAGAATTACTTTTTTTTTTTTTTTTTTGTTAAAGTTCACTGTTTAATAAAAAAAAAAGGTCAAATTTTTGTAAATAAATAAATAAATGGGTTTTTAATAAGGAATGTTTTTGTCCCGTCTTGTAATCCATTGGCGATATCGACTTTCAATCCTGTCAATTAAATTGTCGGATTCTGGAATGGGAAACAATGCCCTTGCATAGAGCAATGTTTATTCTAGCTCATTAACAACCTTAGAAAAGGACTTAAGATAGCCATCTGTCTACCAAGGTAGTTCCAAACGTACTTTATCGGATTAAGGTTCGGAGATTGAATTGGCCATTCTATCCGCTCCAAATCTTGATACTCAAGATATTCATCAACAATCCTAGTTCAGTAAGGTCTGTCATTATCATCTATTAGATTAAATTTATCGCCTGTAGCACCAGCTTATAGTGTGACATACAGAGTTGTGATTTTGTTCTAATATAGCAATTAGAGTTCCTCCATGGCACCCATGCAGAAGGACCACCCAGAGCGATTCAAACTCTATAACTGTGTCTTTCAACAATGTAACATTATTAGTATTTGATTCCTTGTTCTCCTCAGGTCAGCACATGACCTGAATCACTCTCCAAAGAAAACCAGGACTCGTCTGTGAATAGCACAGAAGTCCATTGTCATTTGGTCCAGATAACGCTCTTTTGCCAAAAGTAAATGAGCACCTATGTATTGTCGATTAAGAGGGACTTAGAAAATGTGTAGTCTTGCTTAGAGTCCTTGATTGTGCAGACATCTGTGCACCATTGCTGTTATATTATGATGATCTGAAATGAGCTGAACCATAATAGTGTTCCCCTTTCTCGATGCTGAAAGAGCTAGAAAACAATCTTGCATAGGGGTTGTAACCCACGGGCAGCCTGAAACAGGTCTTCATGATACAGAATTTTCATCAAATTAATCCCAGAGTCTTTGGGACACATTACACTACACTACAAGACTTATTTAGACATCTTGCAGCATCAGCTTATGATAACTCCATTTCCATTCATCCAATATCCCACCCTCTTAATCAATCGGTAAACAACATATCCTAGACAGTATCTCCAGAAATGTAGAATAAAATATGGTAGTATCAGTATGTTAATAAAGTAGAAAATGTGAAAATCTACGCCCACAAAAAAACAAAAGAAAGGAAATTTTCTATTAAATTTTGATTTTAGTTTCCTCATGAGTAGAGATAGGAATGCTCGGAAAAAACCCGGAAAAGTTGGGAAAAAACTGTTTTTTTTCCTAAGAGCTATTTTTCAATTTTTACAAATTGGAAAAATTGAAATTTCATTTAATAATGTAGTCAAAATTTTATAATTGCTACATTCTGATACTTTTATTTATATTGTTTTCATGTTTAGTGTCCTCATGAAAATCTTAACATGGAAAATCTTATCTGTAAGCAGGGCAGAAGCAAGGTCTTCAGAGCCCCCCCATCAGATTTTAGAGAAATATCTATATTTAATTTTCCAACCGAGTTCCATTTTATAACAACACCAGCGGAATTTCGCTGGCCAGATTTTCCAAAACGAACTTCAAGTTGAACGAATTTGTAGTAGGGCTGCACTGCTTTTGACCAACGTACACCCATAGGGGCTATGTCCGCTCCGATCTCGAATCATACGAACCTTGAATTATTGTATATATTTTTTTCGATCCAGATTAAATTCAAATTTACAACATTTCGTTCACGTTGCTACAAGAACAGATTTGATATTCTTACAACGTGAATTTAATCAAAGGATTTGCAAAATTTAACTGAGAATTCTTCCATTTAGGGAAAAAATGTCAAAAAAATCGCTGAAGAATGCGAAAGAACGCCAAAAATTGCATAAAAAAATTTGAAGTTCATAGAAATCAAACTTTACTTATATTGGGCTAAAAGATTGAAACCGGGTTTATTTTTTTTACGAATATTAAAAAAACTACCAGAAAAGTGAAAAACAGCTAAAAATCACATAAAAATTCTTGAAAATTTAAAAAACAGCAGAGGACAAAATTTGGCAAAAAAGTTTGAAACTGAATTCCTTTTACAAATGTTATAAACCGCTAAGTATTGCTCATAAACAAAATAAATAAATAAAAAATATGGAAATCGTTTTCGTATTTTCAATTTTCTCTTCAGTTTGACAATGCCATCCGCATGGCCCAGACAGATTTTCTTTAAGCAGAAAATATTCACTTATAACAATTTTTTCCTGCTCGGATTGGTGCTTTTTATTAAATACATATATGTGTACAGATTTACTAATTTAAAAAAAATTACTTTTGGAATGTCGTTTTCATACATTCCGGTTTTCTCCAGTTTAAAATTGTCACCCAAGTTGAAATTTAAGAAGAAAAAAAAAATACCTTCGGATAGAAGGTACCTTTCTGTGATGGGCAACGAAGACGGGTTTCCTAGTAGATAATAATAAAGACAGATGTTTGTCTGTCCAGAGTTTTTCTTTGTCTGACCAGATGTTTTTCTGTTCAGGATGAAATTTGACAGGAAGGTTACCTGTATGCCTGAAGTTATACACCTCGAAACAGGTTTTTAAATTTTTTTCATTTAATTTTTTACGCTATTTTTTGTACTTTTTCGAGTTTTGTGCTTTTCTCCCCACATTCATAAAAGGAATCTATTTCCAATCCATCTGTCCATTTTAGCTGACTATAGTAGTCTTCTTCGATTTTTAAATATTTCGCAAATTTTTTATGTGATTTTTAACTTTTTTCGCGTTCTGACGTGATTTTATGACATTAGTAAAAGGAATCAGGTTTCAGTCTTTTAGCCCGATGTACTAAATTTCGTCCTTTGAGATTTTTGAATTTTTCACAAACAGTTCTTTTCATTTTTTAAGACCTCTGTGATTAGAAGAGATTTTACCTCATATTTGAAGAAATTTTCGTCTTTAGAAAGGAAAATTTCTAGAAATTTTTATCTTTGATTTGCGACTTCTTCGTGTTATGAAGGGAAAAAGTCACGCGTAAAAGTTCAGCTTCTAAGTGGGCAAAGTACAATGCAGCAAAGTTGGCGGAACACTCCTGTGATTTGATTTGACAAATACATCTTTATATTTAGTAAGGATGTTAGGTAATTTTTACGTTAGATTGGTGAGTTTTCTATATTTTCGCGGAAAATGAGCAAATCAAATCAAAGCTTTTTTTTGTGTGTGTTTGAACGAAAGAAAAAGTTATGGAAAAAATCCTTCAATTCACTGATTTTTTTTTTTTTTTTTTGAGAGAGAGTGTGTAAAAGGAACCCAGTTTTAATATTTTATCCCAATATATTAAAAATTTTGCCGTCTGCGGCACAGATTTTTGACATCTCTAAAAGGAATCAGATTTCAGTCTTTTAACTCAATATAGAAAATATATCCATAGAAATTTCTGATTTTTTTACGAGCATTTTATGTGATTTTTAGCGTATTTTTGTCTTTCACGGCGATTTTTTAACATTCCAGTTTCAATCTTTTGGCTCGATATAATCAATTTTCTCTCAGCGATTTTTGAATTTTTGCCCACTTTTTTATAAGATTTTTACACTTTTTTTATAAGATTTTTACACTTTTTTTATAAGATTTTTACACTTTTTTTTTGCGTTCTGCGTAGATTTTTTTAGGTTTTTTTCTGAAACTGAAGAATTATCCAGTAGATTTTGCTGCTATCATAATTAAGCTGAAGTGGAAAAATAACAAATTTGTTCCTGTAGCAACGTGAGCTATGGTGCTGGAAAATTTCACTTTTATATGGAGACTATCACTGAATCAAATGTCAAAAAATGTACAATAATTCAATGATTGTTTGATTCAAGATCGGAGCGGGAATATCCGGAACAGGTTTACACTGTGGAAGGTAGTGAAGGCCCCCAATGGAAAACTCCAAAAAATAGGTTCTTTTTTTTAAAAAGCAATCAGCAAAGCTCTGCTAGTAGATTAAATAAATGCACAATATAATTTATGTATAGTTAACATAAGTAATTTATCGAGACAAGAGAAATTAAATGTTAAAAATGAAACAGGTCGAACATAAGGAGATAGGCGGCATATGCAACACACATAGATGCCCGCTTATTGGGGTCCTTAGCGAGATTAAGAAGCATATATTTTTTGAACATTTGAAAAAAAAAAAAAAAAGAGGCTTAAAAGTTTTGAATCTTGAATTCCGAATTTTGCTCACTTTTAAGAGCGGCCCCAAAAAAGAAAATTTATAAAGTATTTAGAGCCTGCAAGATTTCTTTCATCTGGGCCCCTTTAAAAAGAATGGTAGCTATAGGAAAAAAGGGCATGTCTGTTTTGGTTAAAAGAAGTAGTAGTATTAAGAAAGTTTTGAATCTTGAGTTCCAACTTTTCCTCACTTTTATAGGGGACCCCCAAAAAGTCAATTAAAAAAGTATTTAGAGCCTGCAAATTTTCTTTCATCTGGGCACCTTTAAAAAGAATTGTGACGGTAGAAAGAAAGCACATTTGGTTGAAGGAAGTAATAGTATTAAGCAAGTTTTGAAACTTATTGGGGCCCCCAACGAGATAAAGAAGTAATAGTATTAAGGAAGCTTTGAACCTTATTGCCCCCCCCCCCCCCAACGAGATTAAAAAGCATATTTTTAAAACATTTAAATAAAAAAATGAGGCCTAAAAGTTTTGAATCTTGGGCTCCAACATTTCCTCCCGTTTATAGGGGCCCCTAAAAAAGACAATTCAAAAAGAATTTAGAGCATGAAAATTTCTTTCATCTGAGCACCTTTAAAGAAACTACTGGCTATAGAAAGAAAGTGCATATCTGTTTTGGCCAAAAGAAGTAATAGTATTAAAGAAGATTTGAACCTTATTGGGGCCCCCAACAAGATTAAAAAGCATATTTTTAAAACATTTGAATAAAAAGATGTGGCCTAAAAGTTTTGAATCTTAGGCTCCAACTTTTCCTCACGTTTATAGGGGGCCCTAAAAAAGGCAATTCAAAAGAATTTAGAGCCTGACATTTCTTTCAACTGGGAACCTTTAAAGAGAATGCTGGCTATAGAAAGAAAGCACATTTGTTTGAAGTAACTAATAGTATTAAGGAAGTTTTGAAACTTATTGGGGCTCCCAACGAGTTTAAAAAGCATATTTTTTAAACATTTGAATAAAAAAATGAGGCCTAAAAGTTTTTGATCTTGGGCTCCAACTTTTCCTCCCGTTTATAGGGGGCCCTAAAAAAGACAATTAAAAAAGAATTTAGAGCCTGCAAAATTTCTTTCTTACAGAAACCTTTAAAGAGAATATTGGCTATAGAAAGAAAGCACATATCTGTTTTGGCCAAAAGAAGTAATAGTATTAAGAAAGCTTTGAACCTTTGGGGCCCCCAACAAGATTAAAAAGCATATTTTTAAAACATTTGAGTAATAAAAATGGGACCTGAAAGTTTTAAATCTTGAGTTGCAACTTTTCCTCACTTTTATTGGGGGCCTCCCAAAAAAGACAATTTAAAAAGTATTAAGAGCGCGCAAAATTTCTTTCATCTGGGCACCTTTAAAAAGAATAATGACTATAGAAAGGAAGCACATTTGGTTGAAGGAAGTACTAGTATAACGAAGTTTTGAAACGTATTGGGTCCCTCAGTGAGATTAAAAAGCATATTTTTTAAAAATTTGAAGAAAAAAATGGGCTTAAAAGTTTTTAATCTTGGGCTCCAACTTTTCCTCCCGTTTATAGGGTATAGGTCAAAATTAACATTTTTACGTACTGGCCACTGGCCAGTACACCGATTTTTTTCACTGGCCAGTTTTTTTAACCACTGGCCAGTAACAAAGTTATGTGCACTCCATACAAATTTTTTTTTTCCAACTTTCAACATTGTAATTTATTAATATCTTTCACTTACCATTCGATATAATTACATTCAACTAAAAAAAAAACCTGGCATTATCATGTAACAGAAAAATATAACCAAGAAATTACTGTTTCCAAAATAAAAGTCAAATACATATTTGAAGATTTTTAGACATACTTAATGCAATGTATAAAAGAGACAAGAAAATTGAAATATATTTTAAGAATTATTTTATTCAAATCTTGAATATTTTATTTTCACTATTAATTGCAATGAAATAAATTCATAGCCAATTTTAAGAAAGGTTACAGCAGAGGTGGAACACCCCCCCCCCCCCCCTCGGCACTAACTAAGCATTTTTCTGCGATCATTTAACGCATTTCTTCCGCGATCTTTTGATGAAATTTGCGTTTTTTCTGCGAATTTATGACGAAATTTGTGATTTTTTTTCGCGAAATTTGCATTTTTACCACGATTTTTTAACAAAAGTTGCGTTTTTCCGCGATCCTTTCACGAATTTTTTGTTTTTTCGCGATCTTTTTCATGAAATTTGTGTTTTATCCGCAATCTTTTCGCGAAATTTGTATTTTATCCGCAATCTTTTCGCGAAATTTGTGTTTTATCTGCGATCTTTTAACGAAAGTTGCGTTTTTTCTGCGATTTTTTTCACGAAATTTGCATTTTTACCGCGATCTTTTTCACAAAATTTGCGTTTTTACCACGATCGTTTCACGAAATTTGCGTTTTCCCGCGATACTTTGGAAGAATTTTGTGATTCTTTTTTGCGATCCTTTGACGAAATTTGCGTTTTTTTTCCGCGATTTTTTGACGAAATTCACATTTTTTGCATGGTCTTTGGGCGAAATTCACGTTTTTTCTTTATTCTTTGGCGGAATTGGTGATTTTTTTCTGCAAACGATTGACGAAATTGATTTTTTTCGGCAACCATATCGAAATTAGCGATATTTTTATGTCCGAATTTTTGGACTGATGACCGATTTTCTTTTCGGAACCGAATACCTTAAATTTTCGAAAAATTCAGGACAGAATCGTCCCTGCTACTTTCTTTTCTTACGTTCGGGAATCGCCGACTGGATGCCGTAAATTCTGAACAAATTTTACTCCTTTCCTCCCTGGCATCGATGTTTCAACTATCACGTTTGCCCATTGTGTTGTGGTGCCCATTGAGTTTGGCGAGTGAGGACAATAAAGTTAATCGCCTCGTTTTAAGTGTTAGTCGACACTTGGTGAGTGCTAATTTTGTGCTATATTATAGGGGGCCCTAAAAAAGACAATTCAAAAAGAGTTTAGAGCCTGCAAAATTTCTTTTTTATAGAAACCTTTAAAGAGAATATTGGCTATAGAAAGAAAGCGCATATCTGTTTTGGTCAAAAGAAGTAATAATATTAAGAAAGCTTTGAACATTGTTGGGACCCCCAACGAGATTAAAAAGCATATTTTAAAAACATTTGAGTAATAAAAACGGGGCCTGAAAGTTTTGAATCTTGAGTTACAACTTTTCCTCACTTTTATGGGGGGCCCCCTAAAAAAGACAATTTAAAAAGTATTAAGAGCGTACAAAATTTCTTTCATCTGGGCACCTTTAAAAAGAATAATGACTATAGAAAGGAAGCACATTTGGTTGAAGGAAGTAATAGTCTAACGAAGTTTTGAAACATATTGGGTCCCTCAGTGAGATTAAAAGCATATTTTTTAAAAATTTGAAGAAAAAAATGGGCTTAAAAGTTTTTAATCTTGGGCTCCAACTTTTCCTCCCGTTTATAGGGAGTCTTAAAAAAGACAATTCAAAAAGAATTTAGAGCCTGCAAAATTTCTTTCATCTGGGCCTCTTTAAAGAGAAAGGTTGCTGTAGAAAAAAAGCACATATCTGTTTTGGTTGGAGGAAGTAATAAAGAAGTTTCGAACATTTGGTTTCACCTTTTTCGCCCATTGATAGGCGCACCCCAAAAATACTAAAATGCCATTTTATTTTTTAAGTAGAACTTACAGCCTTCAAAAACTTTTATAAAGAATGGTGGATATAGAAGAAAAGCACATATCTGTTTTCTATTTCTAAATCTGATCAAGATCTTTGACCAAAAAAAAAAAAAAAAAAAAAAAAAAAAAATGAATTTCGATAAAACAAAGTAAAATGTTCTTAAAAATACATAAAAAATAATTTTAAAAGTTAAAAAAAAAACATTCAGCTGAAAGGTACAATAGCTCACAACTAGGCCCCTGACTTTGCTCCCCCCCCCCCCCCCCCCCCCCCGCTCCAAATGGGGGGTATGGGAGGCGGTCGCTACGGCCCTGCCTGTAAGCAGAGATCTGTTTAGAAAAAAACCCTAGTCCCCTTAAAGCATCCTTCACACGTTTTTCATCTTGAAACTTATGACTTTTAACAAAATTCTTTCTCTTAAAAATAGACATTTCAGAAATTTTTTACAATCTCCAAATTAAATCCTTCACAAGCGTAATGATTTTAGAATTAAAAAAAACCCTGTTGTATAATAGCTGTAATAACCAATGAATCTATTATCTAGCTGTTTATATGTAGAAAGGACCATCTCAATAATGTCTAAATAAGAACTTAAATATGATAATTTCTAATTTACAAAATTCCGATTACATTTTTTACATTTCATTCACATTTTTTCAAGTTCACAAGTTTTTATAAAAGTTCACAATTTCGCAAAAACATGATCGTGTGAAAAAAAAATCCAAGCAAATCCATGGTAAGATAATTAAATGCAACTTCTCTCATTAGAAATGAAAATTCATGTGCAAAAGTATTTCAGTATTATACCAATAAGTGAAAATAATAAGATTCAAAATTTAATGTAAAATTTGAAACATGCATTTATTTTTATTCGCATGGTTGTAATTTTTCACTATTGTTAGAAAAATTTCTTTTGATAATAACATGCAGTTAAAATTATGTACCATTTTTTTTTTCTTTTCTTGAAATATAGATTCTTGGAGTTATCTAAATATTTAAAAAATATATAAATCCATACAAACTTTGCAAAGAAAATGTAAGCAAATCTCTATGAAAAATCTAGTTGAAAACGATTTTTAAACATATGGAAAAATTCATCTGTTTTAAAAGTTTCATTTAAAAAAAAAATACCGCTTTCAATATATCTAAATCTTACTAAAACATAGTTTGGGCTTAGCCTGTAAAGCTGTACCAAAACTACATATACTATACCTGAAATGAAAATTATAACTGAAAGGAGGAGGGGGGGGGGGGTAATATTGTAAAATAATACCAATTTTTAAACAACGGAAGATTTGAAAATGATAATAGTATTTATAATAATACCAGAACTACTATAATTTGTTTCTTTTACACTGGTATCCTTTATGTATTTGAAAACCAGTACTATGTATGAGATGTGCAGTACAGTTTAAAACTGCTTTAAAACTACGGTGATATTGGTTGAAACTAAAGATTTCTTTTGTTTTTTAAATTAGCTCTACTGATATAATTAAACAAGTGCTACTGAAAAATCATTTCAACAGACGCATGATATATTACAAACACTGGTGTTAAATTAAGCAAAAAAAAGCTACTGACAGAATTCTGAGACTGAAAGGATAAACTTTTAAAAGCTGGCCTTTTTCTCTCTCTCTTTTTTTAAAATAACATATTCACACGTAAAGGGAAAATAATTTGTTTTAGTGTGCATAAATATTGAAAAAGTTTATTATTGTATACTTTTCAAGAAAATATAACTTATTTTGACAAACATTTATAAGAAATCAATTTTTTCAATATTTCCAGGAAAGAACTGGAAAAAACCCAGTTTTTTTCCACCACTTCAGATTTTCCGGAAAATTTTCATCTCTACTCATGAGTCGGAAAGTTCCTCAGTCCATGATGTGATTTGAGGACTAAAAATGGAAAATGCTGAAAGTACTAAAAAATCTATTTTTTTTAATGAAAAAAATGTCTTAAATACCAAGCTTAACAAACAGGAGAGCACTTGAAGTGCCAACCCTAGTAGAAATATGTCAAAAAAGAGTGGGAAAATGTTGCTGCTTGAATGTGCCACATGAAGGGAAGTGGAGAATGTTGAATGTGCCACACAAAGTGAAATGGAGAACGCTGAAAGTACCAGTGATAAGATGCATGGCGACTGGTGGCTATTACACAACTTGATCGTGTTATTATCATTTACATCAATGGGATATTTTTAAGGTGAAAAATGTTGAATATATTTAAGTATTGCGCGGCAGCGCAATACTTATTTATTTCCAGTGTCACTTCTCAATGTTAATTTAACATTGAAAAACCTATGGAGATCATAACTTTTTCATTTTTTCTTCCCACCTTTTTGTCTTTGATGCCACTCATTTTTAATTCTTTAATAATTCTAATAATATTATAAATTCAAAGTGTAAAAACATTTGCCTGACGTCAGGGTCAAAACGGATCATAAAATGCCTTTGCATATAGGTGGATTATAATCTAGAGAATAACATGGGCTAATTTTTATTTACATTATTCAAATATTTCTCTTAATAATTCCAAATTTCGCTTTTTTCATTGAGAATCAACGGACATTTTCTAATAAAATGTAACATTTTTCCTTCATTGTTGTAAATAATTCAAAAGCTGTAATAATAATTTGCCTATATTTAGTTGAATGATTTTCACGTGAAACACGAAACTGAAATAGTTTTTTTTTTTTTTTTTTTTTAGAATTAAAAAGAAGATGAATATGGCGTCATAGTGGAAATAAAAATGACATCTTCAAGCAGATTTTTTAAGTTCAGATTGTACTTTTTGACCAAACTACAGCAACCCGCATTACTGCACTAATGAAATATTTTGAATTATACATTACATAGGTAAATTGCATTACAAATTGTGATGCGATATCGCACAAATCAAAGCTTGACCATGATATACCCTCCATTAATTTTATTATGTGTTCATCTGAATACAGTAGTTATTAAAAAACGATATATTAAACAAAAACCTAATTTGCAGAACAAATTAAAAAAACAAAATTTATTTCCTACATTGTTTAAGCCCGAGAAGGGGCAGATATTAAGATATTTCATTCAATTCGTTCTACATTTAATGTTAAATTTTTGTAACAAATAAGTTAAACGAATTGAACATTAAAAAATAAAAATGAAATTCATACAATATAATACTTTAAACAGCTATATACTTAGATTCCGTTCAAATGAAATCGAAATAAATCTTACACTTTTTCCATTTTTAAGTTGTAAATATTTGTACTGCAGATTTTGCATTATGTTTATGACGATTGTACATAATATGATAAGATGCATGCAAAATACAAAACTTTTAAAAAAGTCTAAGATTTATTTCGATTTCATTTGAACGGAATCTAAGTATATAGGTGTTTAAAGTATTATATTGTATGAATTTCATTTTTATTTTTTAATGTTCAATTGGTTTAACTTATTTGTTACAAAAATTTAACATTAAATGTAGAGTGAATTGAATGAAATATCTTAATATCTGCCCCTTCTCGGGCTTAAACAATGTAGGAAATAAATTTTGTTTTTTTAATTTGTTCTGCAAATTAGATTTTTGTTTAATAAATAAAAGAAATGTTTACAAATGATAATATTAGGTGTTTAAACACTAAATGAAAGGAAGCTAGGCACCTACATTTTAAAGTTTTGAATTAAGAGCCCAAAAGTAGTGAAGTGGAAAACGCTGTAAGTACCAAAAGTAACAGTTTTTCTCTTTTTCGTTCTCTTGAAAAATTTCGTCTTTTGGACTTTCTGCATTTTCTATTTTTAGTCCTCATTTTTCCATGAAATAGTGGGATTCTGCAAATATCTTTTTCATATTTCGCCAAATTTCACGAATCATTTGTTGTGTGCCGATTGCAAAAAGTGAGTATTTTAGAATTAATAGGTGTGCAAATTAAAGGAAAAAAAAATAAGAAGCCAAAAAATAGATCTGAAACAATTTTTATGTTTCTCAAAAATGATCATAAATCAAACTTACAATTTTCATCAATCAGTCATGGAAAAAATCCGAATATCTGTCAATCGATTATGGGAAGTATTTGAGAATTTCAGCAATCTGATGTCAAAAACACTCACGAATTTCATCAATTGCTCACGCGAAAAAATTGTGGATTTCGTCAATCAGTGGCAGAAAAAAAATTCAACTTTGGAAACTTCCTCCATCAGTTGAGAAAAAGAATCTCAGATTTCGTCAATCTGCCGCAAAAAAGAAAAAAAAATCAAAAATTTTGCCAATGTGTCGCAGAAAAGAATAAATTCTAGGTTTCATCGATTGGTTTTTGATAAAAGACTGTTGATTTCGGCAGTTGGTTATTGATAAAAATCGCGAGTTTTGTCAATCATTCACTGCAAAAAATCCTGAGTCGGTCAGAGAAAAAAAAATTGTAAATTTTGTCAATATATCTCAGGGAAAAAATCAACAGATTTCATCAATTGGTCTTTGTAAAAAGATTGTGGATTTCATAATTGGTCATCGATAAAAATCGAGAATTTTGTCAATCGCTCGTAGCAAAAAATCACGAAAATTTCATAAATCTGGCATGGTAAAAAAATCCATCAATTGGCCGTTTAAAAAAATTGAAAATTTTGTCCTTCTGTCACAGAAAAATATTGTGAAATTCGTTAAACAGTCTGATAAAAATTATGAATTTTGTCAATCACTTAAGGCAAAAAAATCGCGTATTTCAGTTATGTTATTATGGATATATGTAAATGCTTTAAGGTGTGAGGATTCAGAGAATATTTGTAAAAAAATATTAAAAAGTATAACTTAAAAAAATGTGTATGCCTTCTAAAAATGCTAATATTTGAATCCTGAAGAGAGTCCAAAACTTCTGAAATTTAATTAGTTTATTCCTGATTAGTCTTTATAGTGTTGACATCTATGACATGGTCAACAATATCTTAGTACTACCAACAATTGAAGATCAATAAGCATAAAAAAACCCCACACGAATTACAAAAGTCAGTTTTTCACAGTTTTTCTGGACTGTGGGATAAGTGTCTAATTCTTAAAAAAAAAAAAATGTTGTGGGTGTAATTGTTTCACAAAGTTTTATTAAAATTACTTACTATTATTCATATAAACCATATTTTTTATCCTTATTTTCAGCTCCTTAATTGTAAGCTTAAAAAAACTGGTTGCACCAAAACTTTTGGAAGGCAGTATATAACTGATTGCTAGTCAACATGACTGAATTGTCATGCCAAGAATAATTTACAAAATGCTTAAAGATGAAAAATAATTTAATTTTGATAAATAAGGTGTGTGCATGTAGACTGATGGAATTTGTAAATAATAAACTTTATTTTTTTTTAATATAATCAGTATTATATATCGTGACATTATGATTATTTACACAACTAGAGAAATATTTGAAAAAAGAATCTGTTAATGGCCATCCCAAAATTTTTAAATTACTCCAGTATTAGCAAAACATAATATTATTGATTTTCAACTCATGCTAAATATTGCATGGGTGAAAATCCTCTAAAAATGATTTTTATTGCTTTATTAAATTTAAAGAAGTCCTACATTTTCAGAGATTTCAAGCCTTGCAATAGTGCTAATTGCATAAATTAGTAAAATGCTAATTTTAATTTATACCTAGTTTTTTGCTGTTGTTCAACAGTGTTAGTAAAATGTTAAGATATGCTTTTTTTTCCCCATATTATGTACTTTTTACTTACCTTATTTAATTTTTTTACTTTATAATCAGTCATAACAGTAATCGTAAATTTAATGTCCCATCTGAAAAGTTTAAAATGCTTATGTATGCATTTAGGCACTCTAGTGTTTAACTAAAATCTAATAGATCTTCTGCATTTGTTTTGTTTTATTTATAGTGTATTATGAATAAAAATAAATATACAATAAAACTTGTGAAAACAGAACACAGACACCAGAAAAACTCTTTTTAAGACAGTTTTATGGCTTAGCCAATATAATTGCATGGCATTCCTTTCATTGGGACCATAAAAATTTTTGTTTAAGATATGGATTTGTTTTAGACATGTTCATTTTCACAGGTTTGACTGTATTCACCTTACATTTAGACTAAAGTGGTTATTTAAAAAGCTAAATTTAATTTATGTCTTGTTGAAATATTCAGAGATTACCGAATTCCAGAATATTTTAGACAAAGATTTAAGATCTATAGATAGATACTGATTTCTGGAGAGTTATCAAATGAATAACACAGCTGGAAAAGATTTAATATAACAGAAAATCCCAATAATAAACATTCTTGAAGTATTAATGCAGGTGCAGGTAATTGTGTTTCATGATAGTTCTTAAAAAATTAAATCCCCGAAACTTCTTGAAATCTTACTTTAGTTGAATATGAAGAAATGAAACTAGAAATTGAGAATTACAAATATCAAATACTAAATAAAATGATTTCAGAATCAAAATGAACTTGGAGAGCTAACATTGATCTTTAGATTTATTAGTAAGTATTTCAGTCTTTCTGTAAAATTTTTGTACAAAAAGTTTGAACTGATTAGTATATTGATATATATGTAAAATGTATAACATAGAAATTACTTTCAAATAATATAAATGGCACAATATATATATTGAATAATTTAATATAATTATTATTATTATTATTATTTTTTTTTTTTAATTTTTAATTTTGTTAAATTTTACGTAAAAAGATTTTACTAACTTTTTCAACTTTGTTTCTAGTTTATTTAAATTGTTAAACTATAAAAATTATAAAAATTACTTATTTTTCAGAGAAATCTACCAAATGTCGAAATTCTTGATTTAAGTCATAATAATGTTAGAAATACTGATGAAATTCAGGTTAGTATTTATTATTCATACAATTGTTAGTGTATTAAGTAGTTTTTATGAGCTATAAAAGAATAATTTTTTTGTCTTTTATAATCTTTTCAGGTTTTGAAACGGCTTTATTGTGTCAACTTAAATTATAATCAGCTTGATACTCTTCCTGTATTTAGTAGTTTAAGTTGTCGTTTTATGTCTAAGTTGTACATCAGGAACAACCACCTGGAAAATTTAGATGGTAATAAAATATTTTTTTCTACCAAAACATGCTAAACAGTTTAAATGTTAAAAAATTCTTAAAAAATTTCAATATTCTCTTAAAATGATTTTTAAAAAAAAGTGATATCTGTTGTGTTATGTTGTTGTTTTACTAAGGGATTAAGTTAAAACAATATAAGTAATAGTTCAATTCATTTATTTAAGAATGTATATCCTTGTTTTTGTTTTTTTTACCAGAGTTTTTTTGAGTGCAATGCGTAATTCTTAGTCTCTCCTTTTTTTTTTTAAAGCCACATTAGAGAGAGTCCAGTATCGATGTTTGCAGGTTCATTAGCATGTTGCATCTTCTTCGTAATGGCATGGCTGTGTGAGATTAAAGGCCTGCCCAGATCAGGTTGTACTCGATCCAAACCCAAAATTTGTATTTGAAGTCAAGACTCATCTGAAATGTGACAAAAAATTTCAGTGAACAGAACCCAAAAAGTACACTTCAACCTGAAAATGACTTGAACTCAAAATACTTAAAACCAAAAATAATCAAAATACTTCAGGCAAGCGAAACGACCCGTTTGCTAATGCTAATCCTATGGAAGAAATTTATAAACATATCTCGGTAACATTTCAGTATTTTTAAACAATTTTTTTTTTTTTTTTTTTTTTTGCATTGGATAGCTGAGATCGATCTGTACAAAGGCCATTTAATGCTTCTTCAATTTTGTTTACAAATATTTCTAATGAAGACACTTTCATTTTCGGAACCGGTTTCGAAAGTAAAAACATCCTTATTAAAAAAAAAAAAAATCTGCAATCAAAATCGAAAAAGTAAAAAACGGTCTTTGTACAGATCAATCTCAACTATCCGATGCAAAAAAAAATCATTATAAAATATTGAAATGCAACCGAGATATCTAATCTTTATAAATTTCTTTCAAAGGATTAGCATTAGTGAACTGGTCTTTTCTTGTGACTGAAGTAGCCCCTTAAACCCTAAACTAAAACAAACTGAAATTTAAAAAAAAATTAATCCGTATTTTAATGCAATTTTGAAGAAATAATCTACAATTATATGTCTAATATAAGTTTTATGTAAAAAAAAAAAAAAACATATGTTTAAGTCCTTCATATTCCAATATAAAAATTTTTTCATCTGAAACAATTTGGGACTTCCTTTGTAAAAATTAGGTCAACTTCAAAAGTCAAACACAACCCAAAATAGAATTGAACACACACACACACACACACACAAAATAAATAATAATAATAACAAAAAAAAAAAAAAAATAAAATAAATAAATATCAGTCCAAATTCAACCTACCCTACAAGAGAAAAAGTAGAGTTGACTTAAATCTAATGTGCTGTGAAAAAAAAAAAGTACCAACCCAAACTGTGGGCCGTGTAAAATAGAATTACCCAACCTGATTCAGAACTCAGTGAGATTCAGTGGTTTTCTTGCACAAAAGCCAATTTATGTGTCACTTTTCCCTTCAAAAATTCTTTTTGAAAAATTCTACCCATAAGTAATATGGCTTAAATGATTATATTAATACTAGCCATAGCCACCTCTAATGAGCATTGTGGTGTATTTCTGCAGCAAATATCAGTTTAAAGTGCATACATTTACCATGACAATTTTTTTTTTTTTTAAATTCTCATTTGAAAGAAGAAAAATGTTAAACAGCGAAACCTTCCAGAATAACATTTGTTTCGAAAAATTAATCACTGTACTTCAAATAAGTTCATTAGATATATTTGGATCTACACCTTTTGCAAAAACTGTCTTTAGTTTCTTTTTTTTTTTTTTTTTTTTTATTCAAGAACCTGTACGTATTGTTAGTTTTACTTTTATTTATTTTTTTTAATACTTTATGAAAAAAATAACAATCATACATACATATTTCAGTTTATTGTATAAATAACTGCTAAAATGTGTGTAAATTATAAGAGTGTTTTGCGATTGTATATATGAGAAAAAATGTCTACCTTTTTTTTCCTATTTCCCACTTTCATGCCTGTGTATAATTCCATTCCAAAGCCCTAAAGTATAATGCAGCTTCTTCATCATCAGGTAACTGACAAATGGTAAAATCCATCTCATCGTCAGCACAAAATGTGAATTATATCTTAATAAAAAATATTTTGGATTCGTAAAGTAGGAAATTAAGGTGTTTTGCTTGGTTACGAATATATATATATATATATATAGTAGAACCTCGATTATCCGAAGTAATTGGGACCGACCCTCTTTCAGAAAATCGAAATTTTCGTATAATCGAGAATGCTTCAATTTTAAGATTAAGGAGAAATATATGCAATATTTCGTATTATGGTAACAAATGCTTAATAAAAATAATGCAATAGCAAAATAGAAACAAAAATAAATTACCTGAATTTTAATTTTGAAATTAAGTACCTTTTTCATAGATCACAAGGGTGTAAAAAAAAGTTTTGCTTGTCGGAGTTTCGATTGCCTTTGCTTTGAAGCTCTATCACGAAGATTTTAAATATTATGAGTCCACCAGTATCACAGTCTTTCTGCTGCTCCAGCCATGCCAAACCTTTTGCAAAACATTCAGTTTCACACAGCTTCAGAATTGCTAATTTGTTGGTTTTCTTCGTTCTACTCCGCAGCTTATGGGAGCTCAAGTTAAATTCTAGTTAAACTCGTAGTTCGGAAAGGATCGCTTGCACACAAAGAATATGATAGTTTAAAAAAAGAAAGAAAAAACTTTCAAAATGGTTTTTGCACACACAAGGAATGTGATAGTAAAAAAAAACTTTCAAAATGGATTTCGGTTAATCGAGAGTTTCGGATAAAAGAGGTTCTACTGTACTGTATATATATATATATATATATATATATATATTCGCATTCAATAAGTAGAAAGTTACAGTGTTTGGTACAGTTTGCAATAAAAAACCTTTGCAAAGTCAGGTTGAAATAAATGGCATATTAGCATACATTTTGGCATGATGTTAGTGTAATGTAAAATTACTGCCTTTCATATATTTTTTGTTATTTCATCTATCTCATATAAAGCTTGACAAAAACTAATTCACTTAGGCATACAGGTCAGTTTGCTTGTCAGTTGCAATACGCTCACAAATACAGAGATTTTTAAACCTATTAAATAATCTTCTTCAATTGAGTCCACTGCTAATTGGCATATTTTAGCTAATACGATTCAGTGCAGTGAAATGGTTTTTGTAAAAACCTTTTAATTGTATACACATTTACATTAAACCATATTGTTGCTATTTGCTAATATCTTTTTTGTTTCATGCTAAACTTGACTGTAGATTCAATTATGGAAGATTAGAAAATCTGTCATTATTCTCATCTAATCTTTTTGCATAATGTACCATAATTGGGTTGCATAGTAATTAACATACTTCAGCAAGCATGGTTTGGTAGAACATAGAACTTTTGGAATCCATTTAATGATAACACCAGTCTGCATTTTTAAACTTTTTCTCAGATGATTTCTTGTGATGAAGTTTTTTTGAATCAATTTTTGATGCTGATTCCAGAAATGACCTCTATTTTTGTCTGTCATGTCAGGCTTTTACAAAAAAATAAGTTGTGTTTTCAATATTTTAATTAATGCAGTCAAAAATTTATCAATTTCATACAAAGTATTTCATTAAACACATTAAAAATACTGTAAAAAATGTCCTTATAAGGTCATGATATTTCTTTAATAAAATGAAAAGCAAACAGTGCTTAATTAAACAAACTTTCTTCTTTTTGTCTTTCTTGTACTCTTCAACATCCAACAGTAGTTTGCCATCATATTTATATTCTATCTTCCCCGGTACCTATTTTCCATATCCTGGTGAAAGCTCTCGCCTTGCTCTTCACTGTATCTAGATTTTTCTGGAAAGTAGTCCATATAGAATGCAGAAAGTGCATTTTTACACTTATATTAGAGCCCAACTTCTTGAAATCTTCCAGCATTGTTTCAATAATATTCCTGTAATTTGGATTTTTCTTGTTCCCTAGAAAGTTTTCGGTAACACATTTGAAAGCGGTCCATGCATCTTTTTCTATCTCATTCATCATTTTTTCAAAATCTTTGTCCTTCATAAATTTTTTTATTTGAGGACCAGCGAAAATTCCAGCTTTTAATTTTCCGTGTGTGATGAAGAGAAATTTCATAGTAAGGTACTTGAAGCAATACCCATCTTGTGGTAGAGCCTTTACAAATTGTTTCATTAATCCTAATTTGATGTGTAATAGTGGAAGCAAAATTTCTTGGGGGTTTACGAGTGGTTCATGCAACTCAGACTGTATTCTGAAAGTCGTTAGATAAGTTGGCAAGTATCCAGAAGTACAATTACGTTATGTGTGACTACAACATAATGCTTGTTCTCCGCGATGAATCTTCGAAATCAACTCAGATCAATTGCAAACAAAGAAAACTGAGAACAGTTCTTTAATCAGCATTAAAAAATGCATTAAGGGTAGTCATTGGTTTTTAATCATCTGATATCATGCAGACTAGTGTAATCACACCCTCTTTAAAACATATTTGCTCTCATTATTGCCCACTTTTGAAGCGCTTATCCCTGTATCTGTTTAGGACAGTACCACAATTTGCACTTTTATATTATAGATGCTTACTTTTCTTGATACATTGCTTGAAACAAAAATATATTAACCCGTAGCCACTGTTATCGGTCTGACAGACCGCTGCATTTTTCAATTTTCACAAATTTTCAGTTTAACTATAGATACTGGTTAAATTTTGTTTTATTTGGACTCCTTTTGCTTTCACCAGAGACTTTTGAATAGCTGAATTTTAAATATAATAGTCCTGTACATGAAGTTTAGTACACAAATAGTATTTTGAGAGTTAATGTAGCATTTTATTCATCTTTAGATTAAGCAGTCTGACAGACCGCTCACGGTAGTTATGCGACAATATTTGTCACTTCAGTTATGGGTTAAAGATGAATTATAAAGCTATTGTATCAAGCATTTGTATATCAAATTAATATGTTTTGTGTTTTGATTGAATGAAATATTTGTTATATATTTTTACTTTTAATGGGCTATTTCTGTCCTGAAAAACTATAATTTTTAAAAATTTTTAATAAATTCTAGTTATGGAGAAAGTTACAACAGTTATTAATATGAAAATTTCTTATTTAATATGTAATACTAATTGAAGTTTTATTTATTTATTTGCTTTCTTTTTTTAGTTAAAACTGAATACAGTGAAACTCTAAATATCTGGACTGTCTTCTGGATGCAGTCCAGATATGCAAAATCTGTATAGTTGGAATAATAAATAAAAAAGAAAAGTGCCCAGCTAAACTGATGGCATTGAGCTCACAGGCTATTCACACTAATTGTATATTATACTCTTATTTTAAAGAATAATGCCCCTCAAAAAAATAAGTGAAGGGGAATTAGCCCCTGTTTCCCCCTTTATACTTAACCAGTGAACCTCCAAATCTAATCAGGGAAGCTCCTTATCATAATAAACCGGTATACCAAATTTGGAGCAAATTGAATAATCCTGCAAAAAAAACCATTTATCTAAATTAAGGGGGTGGACTAGCCCCCCTTTATCCTTAACCAATGAATCCCCAAAACGAATCAGGGAAGCTCCTTAACATAATAAACCGGTATACCAAATTTGGAGCAAAGCGAATAATTCTGCATGAAAAGCCCGTTTATATAAATTAAGGGGGGTGGACTAGCCCCCCTTCCCCCTTTATCCTTAACCAATGAACCCCCAAAACTAATCAGGGAAATTCCTTAACACAATAAACCGGTATACCAACTTCGGAGCAAATCGAATCATTCTGCATGAAAAACGCATTTATCTAAATTAAGAGGGGCGGGCTGACCTCCCTATTCCCCCTTTATCCTTAACCAGTGAACCCACAAAACTAATCAGGGAAGTTCCTTAACATAATAAACCGGTATACCAAATTCGGAGCAAATCGAATGATTCTGCATGAAAAACCCATTTATCTGAATTAAAAGGGGTGGACTAACCATCCTTTCCCCCCTTTATCCTTAACCAATGAACCCCCAAAACTAATCAGGGAAGTTCCTTAACATAATAAACCGGTATACCAAATTCGGAGCAAATCGAATGATTCTGCATGAAAAACCCATTTATCTGAATTAAGGGGGTGGACTAACCCCGTTTTTCTCCCTTTATCCTTAACCAATGAACTCCCAAAACTAATCAGGGAAGTTCCTTAACATAATAAACCGGTGTACCAAATTCGGAGCAAATCGAATGATTCTGCAAGAAAACCCATTTATCTGAATTAAGGGGTTGGACTAACCCTGTTTTTCCCCCTTTATCCTTAACCAATGAACTCCCAAAACTAATCAGGGAAGCGCCTTATCACAATGAACCTAGAAAAAATTTTACAGAACGGGCGGGCACATTAGCTCTCACACTTTGATAGCCTGTGAGCTAAAAAGGGATACCCTGATAATTTTCCTTACTTATTCCTACCACATCTATGTATTTTCAATAATATTGAAGATTACCTACTTCCCATTGATTTTTAGGTAGATTTCGTAAGAAATACTACCTATTGCAGTCGTTACCATGGTGCGACTTTTGAAAAATTCCTTCATAACTTTTCATTATAGGACCCCAGGAACCCAAAACCACCACCACCTAAAAAGTTTATATATATATATATATATATATATATGTATGTATGTATGTATGTACTAAATTTTGTCCGCACGATAAAAGTCGCAATTATGCACGAATCGTCTTCAAACTCGCCAACAACCTTGAGATGGTTAATATCTCGGCGGGGATTGAAAATGGGCAAAATCGGCCCAAGGGAACGGAAATGGGGAGGGCTCAAAATTTTGAATACCGTCTTAACATGATTCTGATAAAACCAGCTCTTACATAACAATGACAGGAAAAAATAAATATTTTTCGTTATAGCAGTTGCCAACAATTAAAAAAAAAAGCAATAAAATTTTCACAACAATTGCTTTTCTATTGCAAGATTTCACGTGAACAATTAAATTAAATAAACAGTTTGACAAATTGAAAGCAAATTGAATATTACGCCATAAGTTTTCTAGAGCAAGATTTCCGCATGAAAACTCAAAATGAAATAAATAGTTTGACGAATTAAAAAAAAAAAATATATATATATATTGCGTCATATTGGAAATATAATGGACCTCAGCAGGTGAATATGTAACGTCATGCGAGTTGAAGAAACTTATTAAAACATAATAAAAACCCGACTATGGAAATATTGACATATTTTAACACTTTGGGGCTCTCTGAATTTGCTTTAGCCATTTTTAAACCTATTCCATATACATGCGTGTATGTATTCGTGTATATTAGAATTTTCACAAAATGTTTAGCTCCCTTAGTGCCATTCTTAGTGAAGGAACTGGGTTTATCTCTAATCTTGATTTAAGTTTTGTTGGTGAATTTAGTACTTAACTTTGAAATCTACCTCCGCCTGTAGGCCCGAGCCGGCAGGGATTTTTTTTTTTTTTTTAAGAATTGCAAAATTTTTTAAACTGATGATATGCAGACTTAAATTATACAAATATTACTTGAAAAATTTCAATTAAATATGGATTTTATTTTTAGTTCAAGTAGGAATTGCAAAGAAATTATATTTTTATGGATAAATATATTAATTTTCATTTCAGTAAGTTTCTTTTCCTTTTCCTTAACCCATTTATGCCTAGTGTCCCATTTTTGGGATGTTTTGAATTTTAATAAATTTTTATAATTTTCTTCTTCTTTACAACATGAAAATTGTTTGAAGTAATTGTCTATAAATGTCTTTATCTATTACTGAGAGATGACGGCATAAGATTGATATTTATTTGCTTAAATGAAGGCTTTTTTTCAGTGTTTAGGTTTGTTTAGGTTTAAAATGAATAGAATAGATTTGTCTTTATTCAAATGAATTAAACAGAGAAAAAGAAACAGTACCTTTGATTTCTTGATTTCAGACTCCACTGGCATTCAAAACTTTGTCATCAAAGAATTTATTCCAGGCAGGCGACTTTTGAAGTGCATGAATTAAATAAACAAGAAAGTGTCGAATTTACATTTGTGAGGATAAAGCATACTTAACGAATAAAGATTTCACTCAAAGAATTACGAATAACTTGTCTTTTCATACTTTAATTGAATCGAATTTTACTTGCACACCTTAGAATTCAGAATCAAAACATTCTGAGCTTGGAACACAGCTCCGCACAAAAGCAGAAAAATACAGAAGAAAGTTATCTAATAAAAATAAAACAAAATACAATATTAATATACACAATACTTAAAAATGACAATAAGAATTTTAAAATTAAAAAAGAGTTAAAATAATATGATTTTGAATTATTTAAAGTTTTAATTTTCAATGCAGTAAATCGCTCAGTTCAGAAAAAACAGTCCTTGCAAATTGTAGTGCTGCCATCTATTATGAATGGAAAATACTAAAAGTCCTTTTACAATTGAACATCCTCCGCCCCCGGCAGGAGAGGGGACACCTTTGAAATGGGACGCTTGATATCACCATCAGCTGTTTTTATCAAAACAACTCGTACAAGATTGTCCGATCCAGGAAATGTTTTTAGAATGCGGCCCAATTTCCATCTCATGGGCTGAAATCAGTCGTGAACAATCACTAAGTCTCCTTCTCGAAGATTAGTTCGTGGAGTAGTCCATTTTGGACGTTGTTGGAGATGTTGAAGATATTCACGTGACCATCTGCACTAAAAATGATTCTTTGCTTTTTCTATCAAGCGCCACCGAGCATTTAATGTTAGAATTCTGGGATTTGAAGATTCTGGAATATCAAGGGGGGGTGCTCCTATTAAAAAGTGACCTGGAGTTAATGCACGTGGATCTGATGGATCCGAAGACATGGGGGTTAAAGGTCTTGAATTTATACAACTTTCAATTTGACATAGCAAAGTAGTTAATTCTTCAAAATTCAATACACTAGCTTTACATGCTCTTAGAATGTGATTTTTAGTAAGCTTTACAGCTGCCTCCCATAGCCCACCAAAGTGTGGTGTATATGGAGGGATAAAATGCCAATTGATTTTCTGGCTCGAAAGAAATTCTTGAACTTCATTTACTTTCAAATATTGAAATAGCTGCCTTAACTGATTAGCCAGACCTGTGAAGTTTTTACCATTGTCTGAATATACATCGGACGGCAGACCTCTACGCGCGATAAATCGCTTCAAGGCTGCTAGCAGGGCTTGCACAGACAAGTCTGATACCAACTCAAGGTGTACCGCCTTAGTGCACATACAGACGAATACTGCTATATAAGATTTAATTTTGATCTTACTTCTTGGCAAGTTTGGTTTAGTTAAACAGGGTCCTGCAAACTCTAAACCCACCTTGGAAAATGGACGAATTGGGGTGATTCTGTCAACGGGAAGGTCTCCCATCATTTGTTGACAAGCTTGAGACTTAAGGCGTTTGCATAGTACACACTTATGGAGCTCTTGTCGTACAGTAGAACGACCGTTGATAAACCAGTACTGTTGGCGTATTATTGCAAGTACTAGCTGTGTACCTGCATGTAGATGTTGCTCATGGACATGTTTTATCAATAACTTAGTAACAATATGATTTTTCGGAAGTAGCATAGGATACTTCCTATCAAAACTTAATGACTGATGTTGTGACAAACGTCCACCAACTCGAATAATATCACTTGAATTTAAAAACACATTTAATGATAATAATTTACTATTACTTGGTAAGGGTTTTCTTTCTTTTAATAATTTAAGCTCGGTATAGAATTCAGAAATTTGTACTAATTTCACGATACATTGAATAGAATCAGAGATTTCTTGTGCCCTCAGATTTCCAGATCTTTTTGTAACACTATGTCTAGAATTATAGATGAATCTAAGACACCACGCTGTGACTCTTGATAACTTAGATAATTTGGAGAACTTAAGAATAAAGTCTGGAAGGGCAATTACTTGAGTTACATTGCTGACAGATTGAATTACTGGATTTAACTCAGATATTGGAGGATTATACAAAGGTATTGGGATTGGTTCATTTGATAGCAGCCATGGAGGCCCATGCCACCATAGCGTATGATGAAGAAGCTTTCGTGGTGAAATACCTCTAGAAGCTGAATCTGCAGGATTTAGAATACCTGGAATATGATTCCACTCACATGAAGGCATTAATGATTGGATTTGACACACTCAATTTAGAACAAATTGATTTCCCTTTAAAGGAGGTGATTTTAACCAACTGAGAACAATCTGTGAATCTGACCATAGATAAATATTGTCAAAGTTTATTGGCAAAGTATCGATAATGGCTGAGCATAACTTGGCTAGTAAAAGAGCAGAACAAAGTTCAATACATGGCAGTGTTTGAGGTTTTATAGGATTTACTTTAGTTTTAGCTGCAATCAAATTTACAAATACTTCGTCAGGAGTAACAACACGTAAATAAGTAACAGCAGCATAAGCTTTCCTGAGCCATCACAAAAACCATGTAACTGAATTTGGACATCATTTTGATTATAAGCATTAATATATCTGGGTATTTCAATTGACCTTAACAAATGAATTTCTGATAAGAACTCATTCCAAATCTGTAGTATGGAGTCTGGGATTTCTTCATCCCATGAAATCTTATCTTTCCAAAGATCTTGCAGCATGATTTTTAATCTTATTGTAGTAGGAGCTAGGAAACCCAAGGGGTCAAATATTGTAGCCACTACTGATAACAAATCTCTTTTTGTTTTAACTTCTTTAAAATCATTGAAACGAATTTGTAAAACATCTTTGGAAAAATCCCAAAGTAGCCCGAGGACTTTAACGGTATCATCTTCCTGAATTACCCTTTGCGATGAAGCCTTCATTTCATCTGGTAAATGAGCTATTACTTCTGGATCATTACAGGTCCACTTACGTAGATTAAAACCTCCGCTTTTCATAACTTCGATTAGCTCAGTTACCAAATTTTGGGCATTTTCCTTTGAATCCGAACCGGAAAGTAGATCATCTACGTACGTACTTTTCCGAATTGTCTGAGAGGCTTCTTTATGATTTTGCTCATTGTCATTTGCCAATTGGTGTAATGTCCTAATGGCCAAAAATGGAGCGCAAGAAGTACCGTACGTAACGGTCAACAGCCTGTATGTTTTAATAATTTCATCTGAATTGAATCTCCAAAGAATGTGTTGATAGTCTACATGATTTTGATTGACGAGAATTTGCCTAAACATTTTCTCGATGTCAGAACTGAAGGCGATTGGATGCATTCTGAACCTTAACAGTAGAGGAAAGATTTCTGGTTGCAATTTTGGACCTATCTCTAAATAATCATTCAAGGAGCGGCCTTCTGAACCAACAGCAGATGCGTCAAATACAACTCTAAGCCGAGTTGTAGAACTATCTTCTTTTAACACCCCGTGATGTGGGAGATAAAAATTATCAGGATTTAAAATTTCTGAATCTGGTACAAGTTCCTTGTGCCCTAAGTCGATATACTCGCGCATGAAGGATAAATACTGCTCTTTAAGAAAGGGGTTTTCTTGAAGTTTTTTCTCCAAGAAGTAGAAATGTTTTAAGGCTTGAGATTTAGATTGCCTAGAATTGGTTTAGATTTAAAGGGTAGATTTACAATATATCTTCCAGATTCTGAACGTGAAACTGTTTTCGCATAGTTATCTTCAACTAGAGAAATTGGATCAGAAGTAGGAACCGATTCAAGTTCCCAAAATTTTTGTAGTTGAGAACTTATCTGTGTAGTAGCATGGCAACTAACAAATGAATTTTGATTTGATTCATTCGAATATATTATGCCCGAAAGAATCCAACCCAGTCTAGAATTAACAGCACTCGGTGATCCTTTAGGTCCGAGAATTGATTCCTCTATTATGATGTTAGCAAATAAATCTGCGCCTATAAGTATATCAATAGGACTGGACAAATGAAAATTAGGGTCTGCAAGATTCAATCCTTCAATGTGTGGCCAATATTTAGTTGTAATCAAAAAATTTGATAAATTGGTTGTAATCTGTTTAACAACTAATGCATCTAAGTGAAAAGTTTCATTATTGAAATGTGGAGAGAAAGTCAAGGAAACTTCCTGAAGAGCCGTTTCTGCGACTAAATTATTGATTCCTGAGATTTTATGATTTGTAGGCCTAGATGGAAGACCTAATTTTTTACAACAAGCTTTAAAAAGTAAACTTTTCTGAGAAGCACTATCTATCATAGCTCTGCAAGGAATAAATTTTCCTGATTTAGATTTAACTTTTATAATGGCAGTAGCCAACAATGTTTGAGAATTATTATTGATAGATTGAGAAGTGAAACAATTTGATTCAGAATTAACAACAGCATTTGGTGTTGTAATATGATCTTATTTCCTGAAAGAATTCTGTGATGCAGGGATAGACTGATCCCGATGAAGAAGTGTATGATGTTTACAGTTACAATGCTTGCAAGTAGTACTAATAAGACAGTTTGACACATAATGATTTGATCGTAAACAGTTGGTACAGAGCTTTTTTGATTTAACTAAATTCCAACGTTGATCAACAGATAATTTAGAAATTTCTGGACACTTATAAACTGGATGAGATTCGTTACACTGCGCACATGATATATTTGGAGATTTATTTATATTATTCGTCACGAGTGCATTGGCGACAGATTTTTTTGGAAAATGTTCAGACTTATTTTCAAATTTTAAATTAGATTTGGATTCACTTTTAAAAAATTCAGAATTACAACTCTGCAAACTACGAGCCTGTTTTTCGAGAAATGTCATCAACATTTCATAAGTTGGGAATGAATCATTATTTAAGGATAATTCCCATTGCCTTTTTAAGGATTCATCAAATTTATTTTGTACTATATACACTAAAATCAAATCAACAAATTCATTAAATTCGAATTTCAAAGATTTTAAGTTACGAACCACTTCATTGCATGTATCCAATAGCTCTAAAATAGTTTTCTGCGTGGGCGATTTCAATGCTTTGGCATTAACAAATTTAGACAGCAACGAATATGCCAAATTCTTACGATTATCATATCTATTAACTAACGTTTCCCAAGCTTCTTTATAATTTTCCCCAGAAATTGAGAAACCAGAAATTAATTTAGAAGGATAATTCTTAACACTAGCTATAAGATACGAAAATTTCAACTGATCTGAAAGAGAATCATTGTTATGAATTGCAGTCAAAAATATCTCTTTGAAGCTAATCCATTGAGTGACATCTCCATAAAAAATGGGTAACTCGAATTTAGGAAGCTTTAGAACGTTATTACTAACTCCTATATTTGAGCTATTATTAGCTGCACTTTGATTTTCTTGTGATTTTATGCCTTGATTTTCTAAAAATTGCTCAATTTTGACTAAATCATCAACAACAATATCTTTAGCTTCAGTAAAGGACTCGTATAAAGAATTTACACTTTCTTCAGCTACGCCAAAATAAGATTTTTTAAAATCATTTTCTAAACCTATCAATTCAGCCTTTAGCTTCTCAATTAATTTTAAGGTTTTATTTTCAATTGCCTCAGTAACTTGAGCGCTAAATCTTTTTATCTCTTTTACAGTAAAACGGAATTTCGTTTCAGAAGCAATTTCTGCTTTCGTTTTCATGATCATATATTAATATCATACATTAAATATCATATATTAAATAAGATAATCACTAATTGACTCCGAACTGCGACGGACCAAAGATATATGTTTAGGTTTAAAATGAATAGAATAGATTTGTCTTTATTCAAATGAATTAAACAGAGAAAAAGAAACAGTACCTTTGATTTCTTGATTTCAGATTCCACTCCCGTTCAAAACTTTGTCATCAAAGAATTTATTCCAGGCAGGCGACTTTTGAAGTGCATGAATTAAATAAACAAGAAAGTGTCGAATTTACATTTGTGAGGATAAAGCATACTTAACGAATAAAGATTTCACACAAAGAATTATGAATAACTTGTCTTTTCATACTTTAATCGAATCGAATTTTACTTGCACACCTTAGAATTCAGAATCAAAACATTCTGAGCTTGGAACACAGCTCCGCATAAAAGCAGAAAAATACAGAAGAAAGTTATCTAATAAAAATAAAACAAAATACAATATTATTATACACAATACTTAAAAATGACAATAAGAATTTTAAAATTAAAAAAGAGTTAAAATAATATGATTTTGAATTATTTAAAGTCTTAATTTTCAATGCAGTAAATCGCTCAGTTCAGCAAAAACAGTCCTTGCAAATTGCAGGTCTGCCATCTATTATGAACGGAAAATACTAAAAGTCCTTTTACAATTGAACAAGGTTTTTCATTTTTCAAGATAGCAAAATGTAAAAAGTAAGTTTATTTGTATTTTTTGTATCAAACACCCAAATAAATAAGTCATAATCTTAGCTTGTCGACTTCTTTAAAATACATATATTTTTAAATTGTGAAATTTATGTTTAAGCCTATTTTTTATGCATGTTTGTAAAGTACAAAATATTACACTAGGCGCAAATGGGTACGTATTTCTATTAGCCATATAGGGGACAGTTATTTATGTAAAGTCCTTTTCAAGTTGATTTTGAAATAAATTATTTTTTAACTTCAAATATGATTATTCTTAACTTATTCTTAATAATACATGTAATGTTATTGGTCTCTGTAAAGAAATAAATATATATTTTTTAATAGTTCATAAAAATACTATTTATAGCAATATGCAATTTAAAAGCTTAATTTATATACATTTAGACATAACATATGATTATGCATTTTTCCACATATGGATATTCCCATATTTAGTACGTTTACATTTTATCAAATAAATACAAAAATATTTTAGTGTAATTTTTTTTAGTATTTTTCCAGTTCATTTTGTAACATTTTAAAGTGATTTTACCAACACATTTGAGAAAACAAAAAATCAGGCATAAATGGGTTAAATGTATTTTTTTTTTTTTCATAACATTGATTCGAATATTTTAGGAACCCTGACTTATTCCCAATTTGGGTACCTAGAGTTAAAATAATTGTAGTTTTACTGTATTTACTATTAACATATAAAAAGTCAGCATCTCTTTCCATGTATTTTAAGATAGCGTATGTGTATTCTGACACTTACATTAAAATTCTTGTATTCAATAAAATGACTGTTGTCCTCCCCTCCCTCTCACACAATTGCAATTTGATTATTTGATTGGCTTTTTATATGCACATGTTCATTGGATATATACAGTTAAAATACTCATTGAATTTTTTTTTTTTTTTAATGTTCATTTTAGGATTAGAATGTTTATTCAACCTTGAAGAACTGGATGTTGGCTACAATTTATTATCTGAATATAGTCAACTTAATCCTTTAGATAAACTAAAATCTATGAAAGTGGTAAGTTAATTGAATATTAATAGAGATATTTTTTATTTTATGCATGCAGTCAAATCTGTATCATTGATATAATGCAGAATGAATGAACATCAGAAAACACAATTCTCATTTTTTCCAGTTTATTGTTGCTTTTGATGAATGGCAAAATCTTGAATGTGAAATCTTATAAGAAAACCTATAAAGAATTTTAGCACAATCTATCTATTTATATAAAATCTAAGTCTCTGTGTGTCCCTCACTATTCCGGTAGGACCGCCTCATTGAAATGAGTAATTGTTGAAAAATATTAATGAAGGGTTACCACAGTAGCGCCAAATGTTAGCCAACTTGGCGATAGTTGGCTAATTTGGCAAAATTCCCATTTAAAACCATTAATCTTTCATAATGGAGGTCACCGAAATTTAATTTAAACTCCACTCTTTTAAGATATTTTTTCGAGATCTATGGGTGAGAATTTAAAGTACATCCTTACATCTTCCTCCCGATGCTACTAATAAAATAACCGCCAATAGACAACGATGTACTGTATGAGCTCCTAACTGCACGATTTTAATGTGCTTTAGGTACTTTTCCAGTATAGGTGCCTTGGCGAAAAAGGAAATTTGGTAACATATTTTCCGGGAACCTATTCACTGTTTCATTTTATATACACACGCATTTTTTCGATATTTATACGATTTATTTAACATAAAAAAGCCGTTTATCTAATTTTATAGAGAAACAGATGTAGTTTGTACATAAAAACATCAATAATATACATATAAAACAAACAAAAACGCTCATTAAATTTGTTTTCATAGCTGTTTATATGATTTGCAACAAATCTCGATATTTTTCCGTTATACGGACACCATGCCAAAATGTATGCTAATGCGCCAATTATTTCAAAATGCTAAAAGATATTTGTAATTTTATGCCAGCAGTTTAATATGAGTTTTATTTTATTGCTTTATTTCATAGCAGTTATTTGTTCACTTATTTTAAGTATATATTTGTGATTTGATGAAATAGTTCGTAAAAGTCTGGAATTTTCAAATGTTATATTTTTTAAATGCTCACTTTAGTATCGACAATGGTTTTTCTTTTATTTTTTAAATGCTTCAATTCACGATTTTGTGCCAACTACTACGCTTGGCGACAATGGTGTCCGCTTAACGGAAAAGTACCCAAATCTCACTTTCTGATGCCCAAATTGCACCAAGCTTTTTTAAAAAAAATGCCAAAGCCCGTACAGTGGAAAAGTATCAAACTGTCTATTATTTTACGCTATCCGTGTTATAGTTTGTACTATATGCAAGGGGAGTGGATCGAAGAGTTTAAACAATAAATATTAAAGTTTCGGCACAAATGTCATATATGTCATAGATATTGGCGCGATTTTTTTTCTGACGCCAATGTCATACACACAACGGGTACTTAACTGGCGCCAAAGTGTCGTAATTTTGCTTGATATGATAATCCGGATGTCGTTGTTTATGCTGTTGATGTTTTCGCCAAATTGGCATCGGAAAAAAATCGCGCCAATATATGATAACGTATATGACAACTGTGCCAAAGTTTCTATAAAGCAGTATAAGACTAAAAAATTAAGAATAAAATAAATGCAAAATAAGACTAAAGAAGAAAGAAAAATCATGCATTAAGCATAGAATATGAAACACTTTCCAACACATCCTGAATGCTTTAACAAAACTTCGTTATTTAGGGAAATAAGGTAAATAAGATAACGTTACTTCTTAGATATCCCGTCGACCAATTTCGCCAAATTATATAAATCGCCAAATCAATGGTAAAACATTAATAAAAATACAAATAAAGCGTCGAATTAATGGTTTTATTGGCCATTATTGGCATTTAATTAATTAATTAATGGCAACCATTATTGGCAATTAATCTTACAATTTGGTGACAGTAATTTGGTCGACGGGATAACTAAGAAGTACCAAGATAACTAAGTAAACATTTTAGAAAACGCATAAAAAAATTTAAAAATTGATTTCAGCAGTTACCGTTCATAGCCAATAGTACCGTTATTACATGCCACTATTTAACTAAAATTTAATTTAAACTATTCTTAAAACTACTGAAATCACATTTCCAGATATTATCATCCATAGACGGTTATGTATCCAATTCTTTGCGTGACCATGTATATCATTTTATCTATATTCCACAAACATTTCTTAGGAAACTAAATGCAGTTCAGCGTAAAAATGCATAACTCCTTTAAAAACCACCTTTAAGCAATTTACTCTCATACTCAGTAACCCTTACGAATTCTTTTTGTAGCCCTGCATATGAACTGCAGCATTTATACACACAGTATAGTATGCATAAATATAGTGAAACATAAAAGCGCATATCATAATTAAAAATGCATTTCTAGCAATCATTGCTTATGTACAATACTTCGGAGAAAAGTTTCTTGGCGAGAAAGAAGTTTGCCAACATATTTTCTGGCAACCTATTTACTGCTTCATACTCACAAGCAATTTTTTCCATATGTATACAATTTGGCACAGATGTCATATACGGCCCCATATTGGCGCGATTTATTTCCGACGCCAATTTGGCGAAAACATCAACAGCATAAACAACATTCGGGTTACCATTACAAGCAAAATAACGACACTTTGGCGCCAGTTAAGTACCTGGTGCGTATATAACATCGGCGTCAAAAAAAAAAATCACGCTAATATGAGCGTATATGACATCTGTGCCGACAATTTAATATAAAAAAAGCTATTTACCCATTTTTATAAAGAAACAGAAGTAATTTTTGCACAGATGTCATATACGCATGGGGTTTGGCATGATTTTTCTATGGTGCCAATTTGGCAGAAATCTCGCTTTCGAATACCAGTTACTTATATATTTTTCCATTATTTGCTATCATTTTGAAAAGGAAATAACGATAAATAAATAAAAGTTTGAATAATAACTATAGAACAAAGCAGTTTATATAATTAAAAAACAGAAAATAAAAGTAAATAAACAATTTATTAATAAATAAAAAACAATAGCTGGGTTACCATAGCAGGCAAAATAACACCATTTTGGTGCCAGTTAGGTATCCCGGTTCATATCTGAAATCCGTGCCGTAATTTGTATATAAAAAAAAATTATATATATTTAGGAACGATTTTTTTATGCATATACGTGCATATATAAACAAAGATTTAAAAGTTCATTAGATTTGTTTTCATAGCTGTTTACATATTTTCACAACATATCTCACTTTCTGATGCCCGAATCGCGCCAAGCTTTTTTTAAAAATGCGCTGTAATGGAAAAGTACTTAAATAAATAATTAACAGAAATAACAAATTATACAAACTAAAACTTTTTATTTCGAGATCAAAGCATTGTTTTTAATTTCAATTAAAAATACATATATCCTTGGATAACTTCAATTGAAATTAGTTTCACAGCTTAATATCTCATTCCATAAACCTAAACAAACACAAGTGATTCATTCCTCGTGAAACGTCAAAAATATTAAATCATTGAGGTAATCATTCACAAAGTAAGTTCTCCAACAATCAATGGGCAATATTCTAATGACATCATAGTAGGTAAAATGGTAGCGGTATCGTTTGTTTATGGTTTGTAATCACAAAGATCTAATTTTGCAATGTCTCTTAGTTACATTATTTTATTGTCATATTTATGAGCTCAGAACAAAAGCCTATTTTTTCATTATTTAGTTATTAAAGACGGAAAAAAATCATAAATTTATGATTTGAAAATTTTAAATAATTTACTTTCTTAATATTAAAAAATAACATCGGGAAGTAACAGCGGGTTTAAGTTAAATAAGTTTAACTGTTTAATTCTGTTGTAATGTTCAAAATAACTGTATTTATTAGATTTCAGTACTCAAAATCAGGGCCCGATTAAACTTTGAAGTTAGAGGAATTACAATGTCATTTCAGGACCTTTCTTTTGGAGAAGATTTTCTAAATTCCATATATACATGGAAACTCCTCAGTGTTAGAAATATTATTCCTAGGACTGACATAACACGAGAACTGCCTGCAATTTTACACAAGTTTTTGAAAGCTACTTTATATCAGAAATTTTACTAAAACTGGTTACTTTTTTGTTATAGTGGCCCATACTATTAGGATTATGACAAGTTGCAGCCAATTTCGCCAACGTCGTAACCAAGATCGTGAAGCACACACATATAATACCATTTCATGAAATCGTATACGATAATTTAATAGTTTTTAACCTTACTTCAAGTGTGTTATTTATTTATTTTTAAGGCTCAACAATCTAAATTGTCCAATATATGAATTTAAAAAAAATGTAAACAAAGATTGAATAAACATGACCGCAAAAAGCCTCAAATCTGCATAACACTTGGAACCAAACTGTGCAGATTAGTGGTCTTCTACTGTACACAGTTTTTCATAAATGTGTTTCGTTCTTAAATTGTGTTATTTTCATCTATCACTGCGGAACAAACGAGAAAACTCATATTCTTGTACATGAGTTGTATATATCTTTATATCTAAATTTCCGTCATTTTTGAATGGCTACCTTTCTAGTTATATATATAAAATCCAAACGGAAATTTCGTTCTGAACGCCTAGATTTCGAGTTCTACTGCATGGATTTTTACGGAACTTATATCGTTAGATAGCTATCGTTTCAGGGAAGGTGTTAAGTGAGATTCCGGGATATGTAAATTGAAACGAAAATTCGAAAAGAAATATTTAAATCTGATCGAAACAAATTCAATTCACATTTCCCGAAATCACACTTGACCGTACGTATAGTAGCCATGTGAATGCGATGTAAATAAATTTAAATAAACTAGAAGATAATGAATTTCTAAATAAATAAATAAGAAATGGTAATTACTCACCCATGTTGAATATCACACATGAAATACACTCACAGTTAAAATGAATGAAATCAATTGTATAAGCAAGTATTTTATTGTATAATAGGAGACATATTGAAATCTATCCGGATCCGGTGCATATTTACACTTTATATTAAGAATAAAATATTAAATTATTGTATTAGGATAAACGTTATTTCGTATTGTATTGAATAGTGCTATAGAACAGTCTTCTTTATGTAAATATTGAATTTTGTAAATGAAAACAGTTCTTGAACGGAATACAGTTTGTGAAAGTTTATAAGACAAAGTCTAAAAAATTGGATGGTAAAGAGAATTGTAGATAATAGAAGTGTTGATTACAGGATCTAATAATATTATGGCACTAAGATGATGGTTGAGTTTAGATGCATAAAAATGCAATGTAAATGGGATAGTATTCTAATTGATGACGGAGGATGCACAAAGAAACTTATAGGCTTATTCACAAATCGTTGAAAATTTGATGCAACGCTGGTTCTCTGGTTTTAAATACTCCAGCATCCAACGGATGACGGTGGAAACTTGACAATGCGAACATGAAGAAAAAATCCATTTTCTTTTCATCCAAATTTTGAGAGGTAAGATTTACTTAATTATGGTGGTGGTTGATCTGCTCCCATGGTGCGATCACCGGGGCTTACGCCCAACGGTGAAAAAAAATTGAAAACTCCTGATAAGAAAATCGACCTGAAGTGCTCTGACAAAAATGACAAACTGAATCTTTTTTTGAAACGCCTGCCGAAAATCAGGAGAACGATGTCGGCGGAATAGCCAATCAGAAAACTCCAAAGGTCGGAATATCGATAATGAATCGATGGAAAATGTTTTAGCGGCGGAATAATCACCGTGGAATGGCAACACTCTAACGAGCGGAAAAAGAAGGAATGTTCGCTTCGTGGGAGTTCTTGTGACGTCAAAAGGAATTTCCTGCCTGTTCTGAGATAAGAGAGAGATACTTCTTAAAAGTTTGCTTCTTTTGGGGTGCGAAGTGAATGAAAAGCAATAAAAATAAGGGAAAGTGTAGGAGTTATAATTTCGTTTCTCTGGCAAACGATTTCAGCAATTGTTATGAAAGTTTATCAGAGAAATGGAAAAAGATAATAGAATATAATAAATGTAATTTTAAATGAAAAAATTAAGAATAAAGATTCAGGATTTAATATTTAAAACTTAGTAAAATTTGCTGTCAAAATTGAAAGATGGTAAATGGAAGTAGATTATTAAAATTAACAAAATATACAAAATTAAATTTATGTAAATTTAAGAAGGAGAATGTTATGTAAAGCTTTTACAACATAACAGAAGGTTTTAAGCTATAACACATCATTCTACCTATATTAGTTACAGAATTATGACGGAAAGTTCTGTTATTTTGGAACATAAGGTTTACCATTTTATTTCTTGGGAAAATTTATCGTTGATAAAAAATTTGAAACAGCTATTACACCTCGAAACATAAAAGAAAAAACTGTTACTAATTTTAATAAAAAAAAAAAAAAAGAAGGAAGAAAAAAATTCATTTTAATGAGTGATATTAAAAAACAAAAATATTTAATTTAAACATGTAAGGGAATGTTCGTAATGCTTAAAAAATTACTCAGTTAAAATATTGCAATTGAAATAAGATTTGGCTGTTTATCTTTTGCGTCAGGTTAAGAAAACTGCATCTGAAAAATTGATAGGATGATATCAAGGAAGTTTCGATAAGTGCATGCTCAGAAATATTTGAAAAAATTATATAATATTCTTCTCATGAGGAATATATAGAATATTCTTCTCATGACATACAATATGTTTATAAAAAAAAATCCCCAGAACCTCGATTTAGCGTTTGTAAAAAAATAATGAAAATTTAATTTTTTTGGCGATTTAATGCTGGTTGGCGGCACAATAAAATTTTGAATGATACTTTTTTATGATAAATAATTTTTAAGTAAAACCTTTTTCTACTCTTCATATGAAGATAGTTAGATTAAGTTTAACGTAATAAATACATTTTTATTACTATAGTTTTGTCGGTACAGATGTCATATTCGCCCCATATTGGCGCGATTTTTTTCTGACGCCAATATCATATAGTCAAAGGGTACTTTACTTGCGCCTACGTGTCATTATTTTGCTTGATGTGGTAACCCGGATTATGTTGTTTATGCTGTTGATGTTTTCGCCAAATTGGCAACCGAAAAAAATCGCGACAATATGGGGCGAATATGACATCTGTACCGTTTTGTCATATACCTTTATATGTGTATAGATTAAAATTTTATTTTCGTAATTATACGGTTTAAAACAAAATTTCAGTTTATTAAATTTTTTCCAAATTCAAAATTAATGTCCGATTTGGAACATTGGCAATTTGACTTCCATATTGTTAGTGTCAGAAAAAAGAAATGAAGTTTATTGTTGCCATGGAAACAAGTATTTAATATAAAATGTTTAATGGTAGCATTTTTAATTAGCCAGCTGCTTTTAAAGCAAATTTAAAATAGTACTACTTGATTATCCCATCGACAAAATAACTATCGCCAAACTATAAGATAAATGCCAATAATAGCTGATCGTAAATTTTACATTCACTTGACATTAAACACGGTACACGTGTTTGTTGCATCATCAAGTGATTTTTAATTTCACTTCTATTTGTAATTTTACTAATGTTTACAAATTTATTTATTCTTTCATTGTTTAAAATAAAAATTTTGTCAATTTGTCTAATTTGGCGAGCAGTTTAGCAATTTATATAATTTGGCGAAGCGTTTGGTAATTTCTATAATTTGGCGAAATTGGTTGAATGAATAATCAAATAGTACCATTTAAACATTTCTAGCCGGTGAAGCCATGTAAAATTAAATAACTACTGCAACACGCAATTTGTATATATTATATATGCTTAAAGATAAAAAATAATATGCTAATCCTTCGTTTAAGTTTAAATTCATTGAGTTTTAGACATTTAAACACTTATTTAACAAGCAATTTTCAAATGCATTTAAATATCTTGCATTTGGAATGGAAATGTGTTGGCTAGCCAAATAGCGTGGAACATTTGTCTTTTTTGCACTAAATACTCGAATATATATAGATTTTTTTCAGATTTTTACTGAGATTCCGGCGCCAAATTTGACTGATGTTTTACTACACATATGAGTAGTTTTAAAAGCATTTTTCTTTACAAAATAATTTGAGTATGCTCTTTAAGGAGACCTTCCTTGTGGTAACAATTTTGTTTTTGATTTGTTCTTTTTTATTTCTAACTCTTCCATCATGTGACTTACAGACGAAACTAGCAGATGTAATTGTAAAAATGATGGTACTTATGATTTACATGTTATATGTTTATTTGTGATTTTTGAGTTCACTTTTGTTACCAAACAATTTGATTTTAAGCCAAAAAGATGTAAGCGTGAATTGGGTTCAAGTGATGTTTACAATAAATGTGATTTTGCAAGTGTTTGAAAGCATTTTTTGAGTATTTTTTAAAATTCAAATGTACAATATATTATATAATGTTTTGTAGCTAACTCTGGTACATTTTTAGCTATACCGCTGCGAACATTTCTAACGTTTCACATCAAACTTGGTTGTGGATCCGATTACGGATGATTGGAAAGATTTTATTGAATGAAAACTAGATGTTTAGTTTTCTATTTGAATTAGTTATCGAGGTTATTTTCCTAGGTTAATAGTTGCATGATTAAAACTGGTATGTAAAAAGAAACGGCAGTTAAAATGACATTATTTTAATTTTATTCACACAATTCCGCTTTAAATATCCACTTTTACATGATTCACATATTTTAAAATATAAAAGTTAAATATTGTTTTGATTGTATTTACTCTACTGGAAATCGGAGATAAGAAACTGTAGAGAAAACCTGCCAAAAGAAGACGTATTTTACCAAATATAATATAACGTAGAGAGAGATTGTATTTATGTTATCAGATCAGCACAAAGTACCAAGCTGAGAAGCCCGGAGTAAAGACCTAACAAACGAAAGTGAATAACCCGAACGTTCTTTAAGTTAAATGGTCAATCTCTGCAGTCATTGTAATTCTATCTTTTTTAGTAGTGTCGTGATATGATCATAATGGCCACATTTCCCTCCCAAACTCTACATGATGTACTAAAGAGTTGCTTCTGAATTGCCCGTATTACGTCTAACGCATCAGATAATATAATACAGTACAGAACCACTTATCCGGAATGCTTGGGGTCAGATGTATTCTGGATAACTGGTTTTTCCGGTTAACTGGTTATGTATGAAAGCAGCATCCATTTGATAAGTTTCATGGAATATATGTGGTTGTGGCATTATTTCTGATATTAAATTATTAGATTACTTGGATATCAATGCAAGAAAGATCAAAAGTTAACCAGAGTTTTAAAAAGGAAAATTATGGGAATCCCTTAGGAACAAAAATTCTTCTGTTTCCTCTGCATGAAAATTAAAACATTTAAAATACAATAAATATGTTTTTATTTCAAATACTAGATGTTGTCATCAAATTATACAATTGTTTAAGCAGAACCTATGTCAAACTGGCAGTGTGTGATACCTTTTTCTGCAAAGATTCTGAAATCAGTCTATCAGAAATATCATTCCGGATAACTGGTTTTCCAGTTAACTGGTTTCCGGATAAATGGTTCCATACTGTAGCGCAATTGCGTCCGATGCGTATTCAGAAAATGCGGAAGGATCTTCCAGGTGAAGGTCCATATTAATTTAAAATACAGGGTCGGATTTTCCATTTCGTTTGATTGAAGGTTTATTTGAAAAATGGTCCAGCGCAGCGGGCTCAGCCTGCTAGTAATGAATATAATTTTAATTTTTACTTTGAAAGGTTTGGATTTTGACCTAAAAAAATAGATATTTTATAAGTTGATAGTTTTGCATTGTAGTAATAATGTTTTTTATTAGATTCCCCTTTATAATATGTTATTATCCTTTTACCATACCACTTTGTTCTTAATCAGTAAATCACTAGCCATATTTTAACCATTTCAAGTCTGAATTATTTTTTAAATTTTGGGGAAAAATCATTTTTAGGTTTAAAAAAAAAATAAACACTTTCTAAATGCAAAACTGCGGACCTCCCACCCCTTAAAAAATAAAATAAAATAAAATAAAATCAGAAATTTTATTGAATAATAAAAGCTAATTAAGAACCACATGGAAGAAGGAAATGTTCAATTAAATAATATTTCTAGTTCAAAAATTAAGTTCATTTGAATTGAATAAAACTGGAATATTGGCAACTATGCAGATGAAATAAGTTGGGCTTACTGAAAATTAACGAATATATCATTTACTGAAATCTAACGAAAAATGCACCAAATAATTTTTTGGACTGAATACTGAATACAGTAAGGTGGACTCTGTGTAAGACGGAAATCTGTCTAACTTCGAAAGATTTTCAAGTCCCTGTGAATCTATAAACATCGAGTCAAACTTGTTTAAGGCGAAATATTGTTTACCATGGAAAATTTCTCAGTCCTGATTGATTCCACCTTAGACAGAGTTTACTGTGCTTGGTCTACAGGTAATGCAGTTATTTTGCATACTATGAATATGACAATAGGCTGTGGAAGAATTTTCAAAGACATTTGTAAAATGTCATATTAGTTCAGGATAAAATGTACATACCATATATACTTGTGTATAAGTTGAAGAATTTTAAACAAAACTTGGGAGTTGAAAATGAGGGGTCGACTTATACATGAGTTATTTTAAAAAAAAAATTGCAGATAATTGACGAATGGGCAAGTCTTTTTAAGTAACCACACATGGGTCTGCGTTGGGGAGAGAGATAAAAGTGGACGATGGTCATTTCCCTGTGATTGGCAAAAAAAGCTTAACAATAATATCCCTGTAATTGTTCTGCACCCATTTTCTCTTGGTAGAAAATTCCTTCAATACAGGGACATTCCTTTCAACATTTTAATCTGCTTTTTAAAAAGAGTTCAACTTGAGAATGCTTCTAGATATCTCTCCTAAAAGTCCTATAATACAAAGAAGTACTATATTTTAGCAGTCTAAGAAGTTTACCCTTGTAAATAAGGCTTGAATAGATTTTTGAAAGAATTTTTCCTTTTTAAGTATCATTAAATTCATATGAATAGATTTCAAAATAGTATAATTTTCTTTGGTTTTACATAATTATACAGTTTTAAAAAGATGAATTTAAAAAAAAAGTCCGATTAGAAACATAAAAAAAAAGAAAAGTTTACTAATTTACTGAAAATTTATTAATTTTTTTATCCTCGATTACCAATTATTTTTCAACATACTACCAGAAATGCGGTTCGACTTATACATAAAAATTCAATTTTTTTCAAAATTTTGATTAAGAATTGGGGAGCTCGACTTATACACAAACATATACGCTAACCTCTTTTTAATATTTTTTAAAATACATTTTTACTACTTTCCAGACATATATAGAATAAGGAAAGTATCATAATCATAATAAAATCCTGATTATGGAAATGTTGGTATATTTTTACAATTTAGAATCTGTTTTTGTTATGTTTACAGTTATTCCATATGTTTGTATGTGTGTATGTATGCAAAGATTTAACAAATAGAAGATTTTGAACAAATACTGAATATTTGGTGTGCATGTAAACCAAATACTGAACATTTGGCTAGCTAAATAGTAATTATTCTGTCGAATATCAAATATTCAGCTGGCTAAATACTGCTCCATTTCACAGTTTAAAATATTAAAAAGTTTAGTTTTATAACAATTTTACATTGTATTTAACACAAGTACTTCCATTTTGATGAACATGACTTTTTCACACGTAAACGTTATGCTATGTATATAATACATATATGCAGTAGACGCCCTCAAATCTGCAAATGCCTAAAATCCGCACATCATCACAGATGTAAACAATGAAGCTTTTAGTTCAGATGTAGGGGGAAAAAATACAGACTTTTTTAGTTTTATATCATTCCATATGTATTTTAATATGTAATTCTCGATAATAAAGGGATATGTTTAGGAAAATTTTAGGTTCCTTAAAGGATCCTTCACAAATTTTTTCATCTTAAAACAGGATCCTCCACAAATTTTTTTTAAATCTTAAAACAGGACTCTTAACAAAACTTTTTATCCCAAAACAGAAATTTTCACAAAATTCTTTGTATTACAAATCGATCTTTCGCAGAATTTTTCCACCTCCAAATTGAACCTTTCAAAAATTTAACCATTTAAAAATAAAATCTGATCTGTAACAAAACAGCTAAACTCATCAAAGAATATATTACTTAGATTTTTATGTATGAAGGATGGAACCTGAATATAATGATAATTTCAAATTCACAAAATTATGACTAAAATTTTCACAAATATAAGAAAAACCACAATTTCACAAAAACAGGACCTGCGAGGCTGAACTCATGGTTTTTCATAAAGTATAAATTTCTTAAAAAAAAAAAAAAATAAATAAATAATAATATATATATATGTTACGAAACAATTTAATGGGTGTAGTTGAAATCGTGCTTATTACGTATTACTGGAGTCATACCACATTTTAATCAGCCGTTGGTGATGTTGTAAGCCATCCTACCACTTAGCACAAGCATTGCTAGCGGAGGTATCAACTCTGAAAATATAGCAGCTGTAGAGTGATGATAATATTGGTATAGTCCAATCAAACACTTATTATTTCATTATGAAAACAAGGCAGCTTGAGTGGCGAAAAAAGGCGTATGAAGAAATAAGGGGTTTTCCCAATTAAGCACATGGAAACGTAGTCATAGAACAACTGTTTATTCCATCAGAACACACCAACACTGAACAATTCCCGCAGATGAGAAATCAGAGCATTTCACTCGAGCATAAACTAATTACTCATACTAATAGATGTTAATTTATGAAATGAATATTCCACATGGCTAAGGACACCGGGTAACAGGTTTTGTAAACAATCACAGCACAAAAAAAATCTCTCGTTCCGAGTTCATGCTCTCGCTATTTATGAGAATGCACGGAGGAATTCCGATTGAAATGACAACTTCAAGCTAAACCAACGAAAATTACAAACGAGCCTCGAAGTGAAACTGGGATCCGACACTCAGCAAATGGAGAGCGATCAAGAAACGTCACAGGAAAGAATCCCAGTGCCGCTAATGGAATGATTTCGATGTGAAAAGGCTGGTGCCTCGCGGGCGGGAAAATGAGATGAAATAGAATAAAAAAGTAAAACTGGCTTTGATAAATATTCGAAAAATAAGTAACTACGTTCAGAACTTTACAGTTTGGTAGACTATAAAAATTAATGAAGGGATTAAAAGTTTAGATTACGTTTTGGAATAAATCTATTATTAAGATACGCGTTTTAAAAATAGAGGAATTTAGCTAGAAATAAATAATAGAGCGCATTAAAAAAAGGAAATAATGAACATGCCGTCAATTTAGAATAATTTAAATGAATAGTAAAATTTAAAATTTTTATATAACATATATATTGCTGATATCACTGGTAATCTTTTTACCAAATATATTTATGTATTAATCAAGCTTTTTTGGTTATTAAGATTGGCTAAACCTGAAATAAAACTTCCTGATGTGAATTAGTAGGGCACCTTTAAGAGGCAAGTTTCATTCAATAATTCATGAAAAATGTATCTCATCGTTTCAATATATATTTAATTATACATTATTAGTTATTTACTTGATCTTTGCTTTTAATAATTCAATCATTTTAAAAATTACCTTGCTATTTATCATTTTAGTTTATTACTTAACTTAATTATTTTAATATTTTACTATATACTGTAAGCATTCATTATAATTTTGATTGCATTATTGCATTCAAATTACTGTTTAAAAAATGTAAACAAAGCAATGACCAGAAATCTGCAAAATTCTAAAATCCGCACAACCTCTGGTCCCAACCTGTGCAGATTTGAGGGAATCTACTGTATACTGTATATGATTTGAGTTGTTATTTAAGGAGAAGATTGTCATAAAAGTTTTTTAATTGATAAATCTTTAAACTTCATGGCTTCTTCTGTGAATTAAAATAAATGAGTATTTTTCTTATATTTTAAAACAAATATTTTTAAAATCAAACTGAAATTTTGTTTTCTCTAAATTAGTAGGATTTTTATTAACCATTTCCCCTTCCTCTTTACTCCAAAGTAATCCTGGCTGACCGGAATGAATTAGAAGGAATATTTTAGTCATATAGTGTTTGTTTATATGTCAGGAAGGAACTAAAGTAAAAAAACAAAAAGAAAAAAAAACTATACAAATGGTGTTAAATGAGCTAGAAGATAACTTTCCTGCCTCTATTGATTTAGCAAAAAGTTTTTAAATGCACCAGTGAGCAGTGTCTGGGGCGAACAATTATTTTTAGAGATTTGAAATATACAGGGTCTTTGTAAAATTTTAGAAGAAACTTTGTAAAGATGTAGTGGGTATTATACAGTGGTATATGCCATATACCTTCTGAATTTTTAAAAGGAATTCTGTATGCCCCCTTTTTCTCAAACGTAACTACAGCATATACTCTCTAGCATTTACCTTATGTTTTTTTATGACTACATCACTGGAGATAATGCAGTCAAGACAAACCATTTTTGTACAGGAAACCAGCATCATGATCCACTTATACAATCAAAAATGCAGTGTTTCTTACCACGAGCTGAACTAGAGTTTTCGTTCAAAATTTTAACACTAATGAAGATATTTTAGCAAGATTTTCACCAAATTAACTTTTTTTTTGTATGAAATGTAATGACACTATTCAAAGTGTCAGCTGCATTCTCAGTAATAGAACATCTAGTTCAGAGTTGTTTAGATGTGAATGATACAATTTTCCAGCACTTATCATGTTTCACAGAAAGCTAAGAAAGTGTTGAAAATATCATTGCAATATCTTCATTATTGTAAAAGTTGCAAACGGAAATTCAAGTTTGGTTTGGAGTGAGATACACTGTATTTTTGACTAAATAAGTGGATTTCAATCCTGACTTCTTATACAAAAGCTTTTCTTTAATGCTTATTATCACTCCTGAAAATTTGTTCCATTTAGTTTTGAAGCACCTTGTTTGAGAAACAGATTGTTATCAGAGACTATTCAGGAAAGATTTGTTACTAGATAATATTCAGGAATTTACATCATTATAATGTTAATGCAATCTCTTTTACAAAATATGATTCCATTTCATAGTGGAATATTTTTATTTATTGACAATTAAAAATAAAAATTATGTAAGATTAAAAAAAAGAATGCATTCAGTTTGGTTAAATATTTTGATATTTGGCCTAACTGAATATTTGGTGCATCCTTACTGTAATATTTTATTTTTAACACTTTCCGGCATAGTTGAAAGATGTTTAGAACTTTGATTTGTTCGTCCACTTGATTGTCTGTGTGTGCTCTAACTCTAATAAATATAATATATACTCAGATTGCCTTGTAATTTTGATATGTTATTGATATTTACTATACCACAATCATTACTGAAAATAAAGTGTGTAGCCTTTATAATTCATTTACAGGGCCAGTCAAAATTATTCCTTTATGTTGCAGTCAATAGGAAAAAATCGTTTCAAGTGCATTTTAATGATGTTACAACATTTCAAACATAATGTAATTGTTATGCATTTCTGAGCTGCACTAAAACATGCTTTTTGTAAAATATGGGATGCAAAGCATTTATTATTCATTTACATTATCATGCAAAAGAATCCCGTTACCGGATGGTCTACTGAGAAAAATTGTTTGCAGTGCATTTTAATGATGTTACACTATTTCGCACATAATAAAATTTATATGAATTACTGCGATGCACTCTTAGGTGCTTACTGAAAAGTATGGTGTGCATTGCATTTATTGTTCATTTACTGGGGCACGCCAAAGAACTCGAGTGCTGTCTATGAGCGATAATTGCTGGAAGTGCATTTTGAATTTTGCTTTGCATTTGTAAGTTTAACTTAGTTTTTGCATAGTACATAGTGTGTATAAATTCTATAGATCATATAAAGGAACTGCACAAAAGAATTCAAGTACGTTTTTGCTTATAGACGGCAATTGTTGAAGATGAATTTTTAACTGTATTATACATTTTTAACTGAACTAAATTTTTGCATACAATGTAGCATACATAAAAATCTATATATCATATACAGGGCTGCACAAAAGAATTCGGATACTTTCTGACTATAGATGGAAATTGCTGAAATTGGGTTTATACATTTTCCAAGCATCATTTGTCGACTTATTAACTTGTGAAATTTTGTTACAGTACGAATTTGTTGGAAGGTGTTTCATAATCTATTCTTCATGCATTATTATTATTTTATTTTTATTTTTTTACCTTTGATGTTTTTACGATTATATCAGTATGTATGTACATGTAAGTGAATGTGATAGCACCCAAACTATGCTTTAATTGAACTCCCTTTTGTTGAATGTTTTATAATCCACTTTTCAAAAACTATATTCATTTTTGTGTGAATTGGGCAGCAGTTTAGTATCTAAACCATTTTGTTACCAAAGAAAACTAATGAATATTTTATTTTTTAACTCAACTATTCAATTAAATATGTTTATTTTTCATGCTCATCTTATGTTGATGCAACAATCATGTTTCACTAAAATGTGACGTAATTTAATAAACCTTTTTTTTTTTTAAACATAAAAAGAAAATTATAGTAATTTTAATCTGATAAAAGCATAGGGGAATTTAAGTATTACATGTTGCAAGAATTAAATGACAAAAAGTCTACATTTAAAGCAATTTTAAACTCCCATTAGCATGACTATCTAAATTCAGTTTTAATACAGTAGACTCCCTCAAATCCACACAGCTTGGGACCAGAGGTTGTGTGCATTTTATAATTTTGCAGATTTCTGGTCATTGCTTTGTTTACATTTTTTAAACAGTAATTTGAATGTAATGCAATCAAAATTATAATGAATGCTTACATTATAGTAAAATATTAAAATAAATAAGTAAAATAATAAACTGAAATGATAAATAGTAAGATAAATTAAAATGTGTTTGAATTATTAAAAGTGAAGATCAAGTAAATAATGAGATACATTTTTCATGAATTATTGAATGAAACTTGCCTCATAAAGGTATCCTACTAATTCACATCAAATAATAAAGGGTACTTTTCCGTTATACGGACACCATGCCATAATGTATGCTAATGCGCCAATTATTTCGACCCTGATCTTATTGTATAACAGTTATTTGTTCACTTCTTATTACCCGACTGAAAAGAAGGGTTATGTGTTTCACGCGTATCTGTGTATGTGGATTTCTTTATACCCTCGAAATATCCCAACAGTCTGGATAGATTTTAATGAATGAGGTTTCTATCGATTCGTCTGAACGGCCCGATGGTTATAGGCTAGGTTTTGTTTTTATAAATTCAAAATGGCGACCGTAAAATACAAAATGGTGGTAGAGACGAAAAAAATTTTTTTTACGCACCCTATTGAGTGGCATATCATTGGATAGGTCTTTCAAAATGAAGACGATATTTCATTAACTATTTTACAGTCAGAAGCTCCGTTAAAATATTATACAACCTGGAAGCTGTGTATGTAGGATCTCTAGCTTTACTGCAACTCTAATCATCATAGACATCTATAGACCTCATCAAAACAGTGTTTATAAATAGAAACTAACAATTAAACACAATTTAAAAGTCATCAATACAAGTAAATAAAAAAAAATAGACGAGTAATTTAAACAAGTAATATAATTAAAAAAAATTAAATCAATTCCTACTTAGGTCAATAAGAGAATTTTCTTTCTCCCATTCTTCTTTTCTCTTGAGTGGCGCTTAAAATGCCTTGATCAAGAAGAAGGCTCTCTCGATTATTGAAAATTAATTAATTTAATTTAATTAATGAATTAATATTTGAAAAAAAAACTGGATTAACACAAGTGTCATCCACTACAAGTTTTAAAAAATTTATTTGAGCTTGATTGGATGAATAATAAGTATTTTATTACGATTGAAAATTTGAACAAGATATATATAGAGAAAGTGTGAGCTAATAGTAGGAATTGAAAAAATAGTTTCACATTGATGAGAAAAAATTTATTAGTTCGCTTTTTACGCAGTTGGGTTTTTTGATTTTTTAAATTTAATTGTTTTTTTAAGTATATATTTGTGATTTAATAAAATAGTTCGTAAAAGTCAAATTTTCAAATGTTATATTTTTAAAATGATCACTTTACTGTCAACAATGTTTTTTCTTTCATTTTTCAAGTATTTTAATTCACGTGATTTTCATTCTGCACCAACTATTACACTTGGCGACAATGGTGTCCTCCGTATAACAGAAAAGTACGTAATAAAGTAACGAAGTTTTATTTCAGGTTTAGCCAGTCTTAATTACTAAACAAGTTGGAAATTGCACGTCAAACGTGGCAAATGAGGTGCGTTCATACTATAACTTGTTTTATAATTATTTTTTGCACCCCATATTGTACTGAATGTATTTTTTTTTTGCACTTCATAAGTGCATAGTCTGTAACATCATTAAAATGCACTTCCAATAATTTTTTCCCATTCTCCGTAATGTAACGGAAAACTTTTGACTATCCCTGTAATTAAACTATACATCTGATTTTCATAAAATTTGAAATGGCTTGATAAAATTTTGCAAAAAATATATATATTAAAAATTTCAGACCATTTGGAAGGCTGTAACATCATTAAAATGCACTTGCAATAATTTTTCCCATTGGCCGTAATGTAAAGAAAAACTTTTGACTGTCCCTGTAATTAAACTATACATCCGATTTTCATAAAATTTGAAATGGCTCGACAAAATTTTGCAACAATCATATATTTAAAATTTCAGACCATTCGGTTGGGTAGTTTTTGCTCTGTTATATGCAGACAGACGGACTGAACGACGACTATAGGTGCTACGTATTTGTATAATTATGAACGCACCTAAAAAGCTTGATTAATACATAAATATATTTGGTAAAAAGATTGCCAGTGATATCAGCAGTATCTTGGTTTCTTTCAGAAAGAAATTTATACTTCATTTTTTTTTTTTACTTCATGAAAAACCACGAGTTCAGTCATATTATCAAGAATTACATATTAAAATATATACGGAGTGATATAAAACTAAAAAAGTCTGTATTTTGCTCCCTACATCTGAACTGAAAGTTTCATTGTTTACATCTACGATGATGTGCAGATTTTAGGCATTTACGGATTTTAGGGAGTCTACTGTATTTGTAGTCCTTAATTTCAGCATGGTGCAATGAAAATTTATTTAAAATTATGTCATTAGAAAAAGTGTTTAAGCTTTGTGAATAAAAGTCAATGTTTTCTTTCAAACATGATGCCATTTTCACCAGCGTAAACATTTCACCTTTGTAAAAGTAGAATCTAAGTTTTTGTTTATTGTTATTATTATTATTTTTTGAATGTATGGTATGCTGTAAAAATGTTAGGAAAGTTGAGTGGAGTCACTGCATAGTTTTTAACTTTTATTTATTTTTTTTCATTCTTTATTCATTTTAAATGATATAAACAAACATCAAATGCGATTGTGAAGGAACATAGAACAAACAAGTAAGTATTAACAGTAATAAGAATTTTTTTAGTAATACAGTAACGGTAATATTTAACAGAATACTTAATACTTTTGTGAGGTTGCGAAGTTTTTTCCCTTGTCTATCTTAAAGCCACAAAGTTTTTTAGTGGAGTCACTACAGAGTTTTTAACCTTTTTTTTTCATTCTTTATTCATTTTAAATGATACAAGCGGAGATGACCGAGCTATGCTCGGTCAAAATTAGCTTTGTATTCAACTCAATATAATATTCTCACTGTATCATTCTCTCTGTCTTATTGCTATAAAGCATGTTATTTTATAACTGAATTATTTACAAAAACAATCAATATGAAAACTATGTAGTACATGCTTCTAAATTTTACATTCTTTACACATTTACTATGAAAGAACATCAATCCAATTACATTTTTAGCTCAACTCTGTTTGGTTTAACCATGTATCTCGAGTCCTATTAAGAACTTCTACAAAAATTCGTTCACATTCTGAAAGCCCATTTTTTCACCAAATAAAGCCAAATCGGTCGACATTCTTTCATTTGGTGCTAAGTATGTGTTTTGGCATTCATGATCTTAAAAGTCAATTTTTCTGTCAAATTTCGCCAACTTTGATGTTTCATGACCCTGACCGATAGTGACCCAAAATGACCCACTAATCAAATCTTCTCAAACATATGACTTAGCTCAATGGTCTGGTAATCAAAAACGGCAGGATACAAAATTTAGTCAAAATCATTTAAGCCGTTTTATAGATAAAATTAGCTTGATTCACAGTGACGCCAAAATGACCTACTAATCTAATTTTCTCAAACATGTGATCTAACCGAATGACCTTCTCGTGCCCGAAAATGGTATAATATAAAATTTTGTCAATATAGTTTGAACCATTTTTTAGATATAATTAGCTCGACCCGGATCGATAGTGACCCAAAATGACCCACTAATCAAATTTTCTCGAACATGCGAACTAATCCAATGGTCTTCTCGATCCCGAAAACAAAAGAATACATAATTTAATTAAAATTGCTACAGCCGTTTTCTAGATAAAATTAGCTTGACCCATAGTGACCACAAATCGCAATTTCTCGAACATGTTACCTAGCCCAGTGATCTTCTCATGCCCGGAAATGGTATAAAACAAAATTTTGTCAAAATTGTTTGTTCCATTTTTTAGATACAATTAGCTTGACCCTGACCCATTGTGACCCAAAATGACCCACTTATGGAATATTCTTGAATGTGCGACCTAGCCCAATGGTATTCTTATGCCTGAAAATGATAGAATAAAAAATTTTCTCTAATATGTGACTAAGCCCAATAGTCTTCTCGTAATCCAAAACGATAGAATACAAAATTTATTCAAAATCATTAGAGCTGTTTTTTTTTTAGATAAAGCTGGCTTGACCCATAGTAACCCAAATATGACCCACTTATCAAAATTTCTTGAACATGTGACGTAGCTCAATAGTTTTCACATGCCCAAAAAAGGTTGGATACAAAATTTTGTTAAAATCGATTGAGCTGTTTTTTAGATATACAGTGGAACCCGGTTAAGACGCGTTTCAAGGGAGTGGGCAAAAGTCGCGTATTAAGCGGGATCGCGTATTAAACGTGATTTGTATAATGTTGCAGGAACTGGGCTTATTTACAACATCTAATCGTCTAAATGAACTATAGAACTTAAATTTATATGTTTACGGTCGAAAATTGTATCTTTTAGGTATATTTAGATTAAAATTTAATTTAATTCAACTTTAACTCATTGTTCTTTTTATAAAACCAAATGGAATAATAACTGAAAATAAAAAGTGAATTTAAACGGTTTTATTATGAATTAATATGCTGCAACCAAAAATAAGAATAATAATTTCCTGCTAGAGTAATTTTTTTAACAAAGCTAAAAAAAATATATTAAGCCTTTGAAGCACTTGTTAAAATCATATTTAGTACTTGTGATAATGAGTACAATTATAATTTGTCCTTCTTTTCATTATAAGAGAAAACTATCCTTATTAATAGTATTTGTGTAAAAAACATTGTTAGCATAGCAAGGAGTAAAAAAAAAAAAAAAACATAAAAGAATTAAACAATCGCAGTCATATTTATTTAATCTTTACGAGTTTAATTTTTTTGCCTGTAATATGTATCATGAAACATAGTAGGGATATAACGTACATTTAAAATCTTACTAACAATAGGTATACTAATCTTTAATAATAATAATTTCATGACAAAACTGAGTATCCTGAATTCGTCTATCATCTCTCTCTACTACCGTAAAAACGTACACGAAGCGAGAGACAAAAAATTTTAGGACGCGAGATCAAACAGGAATTCTAGTGCTGCTAATTTAGCGGGTTTTTAAAAATTCAAATATCTGCAAATATTTCCGATTAGTAATGTTCGCCTTAATTAATCTGTTATTAAATAAAGTAAATATTACTATTCGTAGCCAGTGTTTTTTATTTGAATATAAAAAAAAACTGGTAAATAGGCAACATTGAAAAACAGACAAGGAATTCGCATCTTGATCAATGAATTCGCGTCTTAAACGTGATTTTTTGCCTCAAAGGACCAAAAGTCTCTCGCGTATTAAGCGGGATCGCGTATTAACCGTTCGTGTATTAAACGTGATATTGTAGCATTAGTCTTATGGGCGATATTCAAGGGACCGGAAAAAATCCGCGTATTAAGCGGGATCGCGTATTAACCGTGAGCGTCTTAACCGGGTTCCACTGTAATTAGCTTGACCCTGACCCATTATGATCCAAAATGACCTACTAATCGAATTTTCTCAAACATGTAACTTAGCCCTATGGTCTACTCAGGCCGAAAACAGTAATATACAAAATTTAGTCAAAATCGTTCGAGCCGTTTTTAAGTTAAAATTTACATACACACACACACACACAATTTTTGCTCGTATTATAATACAGTCGGACCTTATTATCCCGACACCCGGTTTTCAATCAATCTGCTTATCACGTCAGTTTTTAAAAGTTCAGATTTTTTGTATATGCTTTTAATATAAATAAACTCCGGATTTTACATCGTTGATTAATTTTTAACTCTGAATATCCTGACGGTTTATAAAAATTGTTCATTTTTCATAATCTATCTTATAAGCACGGAAATTAAGCGGTAAGAAATGTCTTGACCAAGCTTTTCACAAAAGTGTCTAAAATGCCTATTGAGAAAAATTAGAAATTTTACTTCAATCCTTTGTCTGAATAAATAAATCCATACACTATGAATGACCCACTTAAGCTCCAGATTAACGCATTAGTCTACTCGTAGTCCTTTTGTTATGGTTTTACGGCGCTTTCTTGTGGTTACACAGCGTTTTTCATCTGACTAAAACGGAAGCATTGCATCGCATTGAAACAATCAGAAATTATCTAACATCCATTTCTAAAACAACAAATATTGATTACAATTCATTGTGTAATATTGAAAAAAGAATTGTAGGAAGCACATCTAGGGATAAGCAAACCTTAATTCATCAATATTTTATGTAACAACAATAAAAAAACAAGTCATCATAAATCCGATTTTTATTCTTTTCAATTTTTTCGTGTTTATTTTGTTTAATAATAATGTTTTATTGCTTAAAACTGCAAGAACAGTTATGAATTTAAAATTGTCTTAAAATAATTTAATATATGTACAGTTTTTTATAAACATATTTTTCTCGAACTCTGGTTACCACGACACTCCGCTTATGACGACACTTTTTTCTGGTCATGAGAGTGTTAGGATAATGAGGTTCGACTGTATAAGATAAACAAACATCGGTTGCGATTGTGAAGTAACATAGAACAAACAAGTAGTATTAAAAGTAATAAGAATTTTTTTAGCAATACATTAACCCTTAAATGCCTGGTGTTGCTTTTCGGCAACATACCCAATTTAGGCTCTAAAATACTATTAGAATAATATTGAAGCTATAATGCTAATGATACCAATTTAGGCTCTAAAATACTATTAGAATAATATTGAAGCTATAATGCCTAATGTTGCCAATAAAATGCAGTCTGAAAATATTATTAAATCGGTTTTCAACATTTAGATGGCAACACTTGTGCTGTTTAAGAATAAAGATAAATTTATTTTTTCAAATGTTGCTACTTGTTCTTTTTGTTTTGTTTGGAAGCTTGCGAAATACCCTACTTTGACCTGCAGTGAGCAAGTAAAATTTATTTCTTATTATAGTTCCTAAAATTCTTGTGTGTTTAATATTGTAGAATTTTATCAAGCGAAATTATTTTTTCAATTAAAGACCAGTATTGCCGATTAGTAACAAACTGTTTTTTAGCCGTAAACTATACTTAAAACAAAATATGATTTTTTAAAGTATTTTTCCCATGATTTATTTAAAAAATGAAAGCCAAAAAACATTATCACAATGATTTTTGAAAAATCAGGCATTTAAGGGTTAACAGTAATGTTTAATAGAATACTTAGTACTTTTATAAGGTTGCGAAGTTTTTTTCCTTGCCTGTCTTGGAGCCACAAAGTTTTTTATTCAGTGATAATTAAGTTTCAAAGTTTACTCTTTAATTGATAGTGGAAATGCAAAGTTTTCTCGATTGTCAATTGTGAATGCGTGAAGGTTTTAGAATGGTGATAGTAATTTATGTATGTAAAGATTGGATTTTGTAATTGGTTTTTCTTCGCCTCTTGATATGCTAGAATTATAAAAAATTATCTACACAGATGTGTTTCTGATAACAGTACGGCAACATTTTAATATTTTTAGAACTTAATTATAAATTAATTTTAAGGCATTTTTCATTAGTAGGGACATGGCCAAAATCGATTCCCTGTATACAGCCATAACAAAAAGTCGAAATCTCTTTGTTTTCAGGAATCAGATTTTCGCTCCGGAGAAGTGTAGGGGGTGCTTTTACCTATTGTGCCTAATGAAGAATTTCCTTAACTTTGTCTTGCACTCTTGTGTCTTCTTCTTTGGTATAACTTAACTGAAATTGCGCTTTTTGATTTTTTTAGTAAAAAATGGTTCATTGCTGTGTTCCATACTGCACTTTCAATTCACTTAAAAAAAATTCCTTTCCTTCAAATTTGGAGTACATGCTGTTGGGGAAAAAAAAAAAAAAAAAGACTTGTTGATTCTCTAAAATAATGAAACCTGAAAAAAAAAATTATTATTTATTTATTTATTTATTTATTATTATTATTAGTTTTTTGTTCCCCGTATTGAGATCAGCACCTACAGTATTTAAATTTACCGAAAATTGTTCACAATGTGCAGTCATTGGGGAAAAAAAAGTAAACACCTTCTACTAACTCTGCAACTAATTATAATAGAAGAAAGTTACTGGTACCAAACGATTGGAAATAAAGCCTACTTTTATATGATGCATATAAAATTTTATTAGAGGGCCATCTACAAATCAAAACCAGACTACACTTTGTTTTTTCAATGGCAACACACCATTTTGACAATGCATTTTGAATCATTGGTTCAAACTATGCCTAGAAACAAATTTCTAGTCATTTGAATGATAAGCTTTTGAATTATAAATATTCAAAATTTAGAGCTTGTAATGTTAAATTACATTTTCATATTTTTATTACTATCTCCTGAAATTATAATCCTAATGTGATATTTTGTGCATGGTTATAATACTATAAAAAACCCAAACATAAATACATCGAATTTATAATTAAAAAAATTTTATAACATGAATTAAGAAATTAATATTTGAAAAAATATTGATCCTATAATTTTTTTGATAGATTTTTCAATTTCAAATTTTCCTTCCAAGTAGTTTCCGAATTATGATTTCAATATAATTCAAAATGGTGGTTCTATGATGTGCTGAAAAACATAATTTGAAAAAATATATTTTACTCATTTGGGCTGGCAATAATCAAACACATTAAGTGTGTGAAATGGCCAGATTGGCAAGAAATAATACATTAATAGAAGTGACATAGTCATTCTGTAGCATTTCAACAATCGAGTACTGAACTTCAATTTGGATACAGCCCCTAAATTAGGGTTATTTTAAAATAATTAGTTTCTTGGAAACTATGAATTTCATAAAAATTTGGATTTAGGCTAATCGAAATGTGTATGTTATGTGACTCTGGATTAAATAAATTGGAGTATGAATTTAAACTGGAAATCCATCAAAAATTTAAATATTTATATTCAAGGAAATTGAATTAAAATATCTCCAATTTATAAACCCAAAGCTACACTACCGCACGTCTCGCAATGTGGCCAGTACAAATACATTAAATTTAAATGAAATATTTAAATTTAAAATTTATTAACATTTAGTTGCTATTAAAATATTATTTAAGTATTGATAGAAATTTATTCAGAAAAGTTTTGGCCAAATAATAAGTATGATATTAAATTATTTAAACTTTGAAACTGGCCAAACATAATTGAAGTGATATATTTGAAGAATTGATTTATATAAAATAATAAATAAAATAAAACTGAGAACTTACCCCTTTTTGTAAAATCATAGGAGAAACAAATTAATGTACAAAATAATTTCACACAAATTATTTATTGAAAACAATCAAATATTTTTTATCTTTACCGGATCCGAAAGATAGGGTCAATCATTGTGAAAGAAATATCATTACCAAATATTCTACTGAATTATACATTATTGTAAAAAGAATAAATATTATTTTTTATTTTTTTAACTCCTCAGTTCTTATACATTTATTAATATGTTGATCAGTTTTTATATATGAAAACACTTCTTGATTTATGCACTGTTTTAGTAATAAAAATCCAAAATTAATATGATGGTCGTAAAACACATATTGCAGGAGATAGAGTGTACAATGTGGGTAGATTGCTCATCTTCAATCGCTTTCATCTTTAACAGGAATCTCTATTTGAAGAGGATTGTCGATCACTATTATGATGCCGTTTAGTTTGCCTTGCAGCGGTGGTTCAGGGTTCGGTGCTATAGCGAGATTAAAAAAAAAAAAAAACTCCAACATTGTAGGTGGCAGAAATAAAGTCAAAATTTATTCATTTCAGATGGAACAGATAGTTCGTAAAAAAAGGCATACATGGAGATGTATGGAGAAATGCTTCGTAATGTTGAAAAAGAAAACCAGCGGCCCTTTTTCGGGACCTTACAGCAAGCCAGCGAGAAAGCCAAGTGAATACTTTTGCTCACTGATTCACATGACTTGTAGCACATATTGCCAAATTACAAAGGTTTTTGGCGACAGAATGAAAATGGACAAAGCATTGGTGGAGGTTTAGCAGAATATAATGTGGCATCCTTTCCAGCCATAACTCACCGGGATGTAAAGTAACCCTTCTTTATTTCATGAGAATTGGCGACATAAAATCTAGATTTTGTTTATTTTAACACCAATGAATTAGCTTAAATGTAATTGCATGTATGGAAAATGCAGAGGAAAGGCATATGTGCTAACGTACATGAAATATATTTGAAACCGCAATTCCCATAAAATAATTTTATTTTTGTTATTTCTTTTTAACCGTCAAATTCTAGCTGCAATTAAGAATGACTTATTTACAACGCAGATAAAGTACGATAAAACGAAAGTGTAAAGAAATGAAAGGACAGCTGCACATAGATTTTTGTGTATTTCCTTGATTACTTTTAGACAAAGACCATTAAGAAATAGAAATTAATTATGCGAGAATGGAATTTTGATAATTGGAAATTGAAATCATAAATCTGCGTATTTGAACACATTGAATTAAGTTCGTTGCGAAAAGGAGAAAAAAAACCCCATGTAGATAGAACTACGTATTGTTTTAAGAAATGAATTAATTTAATGATTTCACTTGCATAAAAAGTGGGGGGGGGGGGGGGGGAGGAAAGAGCAATGTTTTAAAAGTAATAGAGTTATGTTCAAAGTAGATTTTGAGTAAAGGAGGGCTGGAAACCGATATGTGCAGAGAAAGCTGCCACAATTACAAATGTAAAATAATTGGTTGTTCAAAACAATCTGTTTTATTTTATAAGTAAAAGTTGAAAAATCATTAGATCATTGATGAATTTTCACATTCTTAATAGCAGAAATAACAAACTGGTAATTATAATACCGATGAGGCTAAGTTAAAGAAGAGCACAAATAGTTCATACTAAACAAAAAGATTAAACTTGATGCGAAGCTGTTGAATACTCGAAATAGTTAAAATATTGGGATAAATTATTATGGTAAAATTTATGCTCAAACATCTTTTCATAAAACTGGTACTATTGAGGACGTCATCTGAAATAAACTGGTGAATGAGAGATGGCATCCAACTTAGTGAAAATGCTCGAGAAACCACATGAATTAAAACCTGGGATGGATTCATAAAGAAACATTTCTATTAGAAGTTGTTATATCTATGTAACAATTAAGTAAAAATTATATTTTTATTGCCCAAAACGGATAAAAAACGCATAAAACTTAAGGATAAAAAACACATATTGCTAGTGAGAAAAACAAAGTGGGGTTTCGTTTTGATATGTAGATGGTCCCCTAAGCAAATTTTATATACATCATTTAAAAGTAGACTTTATTTGCACTCGTTTGGTACTTGTAACTTTCTTCTATGATAATTTGTTGCAGAGTTAGCAGGGTTTGTTTACTTTTTTCCCCCACAACTGTACATATATATATATATATTTCTAAATAATTAAGAATTGTGTAAATATCCATGTTTTTTTTTTTTTAAGAAAAAAAATTGATAAGATTTGATTGCCGGATATTGGTGAAAAGGCTTGCTTATTTTTTTGATATTATGAAACATGTAATTATATTTTTATTTTTATCTTATACTTTTATACCATGACCGTCCAGTATTAGAATATTTAATTTTATATGTAATTTTATAATTTTTCTATATGCTTGTATATTTAAGTTTTGCAGATATAAAGATTCAATTTATTGTAAATCGTTCGCAATATACTGGCACATATATTTTCTAAATAATTAAGAATCATGTAAATATCCATGTAAAAAAAAAAAAAAAAAAGAAATCGAGATGAGTTGATTGCCAGTTATTTGCGAAAAGGATTGCTTATTTTGTTGATATTATGAAACATGCAAATATACTTTTAATTTTATCATATAGTGGGTGTCCAGATGACATGGGTGTCCAGAGTTAGAATACTTAATTTTATATGTAATTTTGTTATTTTTCTATATGCTTGAATATTTCAGATAAACACATATGACGGCCAAATTTATTGAAAATTGCTTGCAAAGTACATACTGTAAAATACTGTTAATCCGCCCTCCTGAAAAAACGCCCCCCCCCCCCCCCCCTCCTTTTATAAACAAATTTCAAAATTTCAAAAAATCCAAGAAAGCTACCCCTAAAGATCGTGAAAAAATAAAAATTACATCAAAAGGTCGCTAAAAAAACACGAATTTCGTCAAAGGATCGCGAAAAAATGCAAATTTCGTCAAAAGATTGCAGGAAAAAAGCACGTATTATGTTGGATCTAAAAAAAAAAAAAAAAAAAAAAAAAAAAAAACGCAGTCAAAGGATTGCTGAAGAAAAGCGAACTATGTCAAAGGATCACTGAAAAAACACGAATTATGTCAAAGGATCACTGAAAAAACACTAATTATGTCAAAGGATCGCAGAAAAAAAGCAAATTTCGTCGAAAGGTTGCAAGAAAAAACTCGAATATGTCAGATCTAAAAAAAAAATGCAGTCAAAGGATCGCTAAAAACGGGAATTACGTCAAAGAATCACTAAAAAAAAAACCCCCAAATTTCATCAAAGGTTCGCAAAAAAAAACTGAATGTTATCAAAGGATCGTGGTAAAAACTCGAATTTTGTCAAAAGATGCAGAAAAAACGTGAATTTCCTCAAAAGATAGCACAAAAAAAAATGTGAATTTCGTCAAAAGATAGCAGAAAAAACGCGGATTCCGTTAAAGGATCGCGAAAACAACGCAAATTCCGTTAAAGAATTGTGAAAACAACGCAAATTCCGTTAAAGGATCGCAAAAACAATGCATATTTCATGAAAGGATTGCGAAAAAAACGTGCATTTCGACAAAGGATCGCGAAAACAAAACGTGAATTTTGTCTAAAGATCGAAGGAAAAAGGTGACTTTAGACAAAGAATCACGAAAAAAACCCCTGCGAATTTCGTCAAAAGATCGCGGGAAAAACATGATTTTCGTCAAAGGATTGTGAAAAAAAAAAACCGCAAATTTTGTCAAATATCGCGAAAACCCCCTGCAAATTACATCAAATACCCCCCACCCCCCTCCAAAAAACCAAAAAAAACCCCTCAATTTTTGTTAAAAGATCGCGGAAAATCCCGTACTCTCTCTTATTATTTTACGATTTTTCATCACATTTGGGGGGGGGGGGGGGGTGATTAACAGAATTTTACGGTATAGCTATATTTTTTAATTAAGAATCGTGCAAAAATAATCAATGTTCTGAAAAAATTATTTCGCTATGAGTTGATTGCCAGATAATCGCGAACATGCTTACTCTCTTAATATTGTGTAAATATTTTTTTAATTATATTTTTTATGCTATGACTATCTAGAATTCGAAAGTTTGATTTTATAATTTCCCCTGTTTTTTATTTTTTTTCCTAAACGTGATAGAAATCTATAATTATTATTATTTTTCTATTTCCCTGTGCACTTCATCTTCAGTATCTCTAATGTTTACAATTATCCAAAGTTGTCCACAATCAACTTTATGTACCTATATTTTCTATTCGAAGTCTGGCACAAAAATAATTAAATGTTCTAAAAAGTTATCCTGATTTGAGTAGAGTTTGGTTTTTTTGAAAAAGTTGTGGTTAGTTTTCTTAATATTTTGAAACTAGTAAATATTATTTTTAAAAAGTTTTACTGTGTATTTTGCGATCCGAATTCTCAAGAATTTAAATGTAAATAAATGCAAAAATTTACTTATAATTTTTGTTTTTAGTGTTATAGTAGCGTGTTATTTAATATATTTTTAATTGCTTATTCTTAAAGCATTTATTTATTTATTTTACTAGCTAACTTGCCTGGGTACATAAAAAAAGAGCTCGAATTGCGAAAAAGCTCTGAAAATCACAATAAGATATCAAGAAAAAATTTTAAATTGCTGCACAAATTTCGAAAAGAGAAAAAAAATTATATATTGTGTTCGAAGATTGAAAGTTGATTCCTTTCACTAATGTGGGAAAATGATAGGAAATCGTTAAAATACACAAAAAATCACATACAAAATTCCCGAAAAATTCGAAAATTGCTATACAAAATTTGAATAAACTTTATTGAAATGAGGGCAGAAATTACTTTAGTATTATAGGCCAAAAATGGAATGTCAGAAAATTGCAGCAGATCGCAAAGAAATGTAGAAATCGAATTAAAAATCACAAAAAGTTCAAAAATCACGAAAGTCAAAATTTACTGTAATTGGGTAAAAGTTTCAAATCTAATTCCTTTGACCTGCGGGCTCTCTTAAAATTTATGTTTGGGAAAGCATGCTAAGCATTGTATCATGTTACTTTTATTCATAATTTAATTTACTTGCATTCCCTTAAATATAATTAATAAAACCCCTTAAGTTAATATTAGTTTTTGTTGCAATAAAATATCTCAATTCGTTCATTTTCTGTAAGCAAGTAATCCTTATTGGTTTACAATGGAAGTCTACAGGAATTTTGCAAAATATTAGAGATATCGCCAAGTTGGTGTCACTTTTGGCGACTAATTTTGGTCGCCAAATTTGGCGATATATCGCCAAGTTGGGGACAAATTTGGCGGCATTCGGCAACAGAACTGTGTCCCCCCCCTACGGTAACCCTCTTATAGGTATGAAGATGCATTAAATGCTGTTCAATAATCACATAAAAAATTTGCTAAAAATTCAAAAATCGCTGTACGAATCCCGAATAAACTTTTTTGAAAAGAGAACAAAATTTACTGTATTGGGTTAAAAGAAAGAAACTGTATCCTTTTCACTAATGTGGAAAAATCGCCTCAAAACTTTAAAAAGTGCTAAAAATAGCATAAAAAATTAAATTAAAAAAAAATCGAATATCGGGCTTCGAGTTGCAAAACTTCATATATAGACGGACCTTTTTCCCAAATTTTGTAGCTCTATGTGCAGCTGTCTCTTCAGAACATCGTCGACACACTCACACACAAACTTCTTTCCTTATTATTATAGATTTAATTTACCTGGATTCCCTTAAATATAATTAATGTAACCATTTAAGTTAATATTAGTTTTTGTTGCATTAAAATATCTCAATTTGTTGATTTTCTGTAAGCAAGTAATCACTGTTGGTTTACAATGGAAGCCTATAGGAATTTAGAGAAATATTAGAGATATCACCAAGTTGGCGACAAACTTGGCGATATTTGGTGACAGAACTGTGTCCCCCCTACGGTAACACCCCTTATAGGTATGAAGACGCATTAACTGCTGTTCAGTAATCGCATAAAAAATGCTCTAAAAATTTAAAAATCACTGTACAAATTCCGATTAAATGTTTTTGAAAAGAGAACAAAATTTACTATATTAGGTTAAAAGAAAGAAACCGTATTTTTTTCACTAATGTGGAAACATCGCCTCAAAACTTAAAAAAGCGCTAAAAGTCACATAAAAAATTAAATAAAAAAAAATTTAATCAAAAAATCGAAAATCGGGCTTCAAAGTGCAAAACTTTATATATAGACGTTAGAGATGCAACGAATATTCGGCCCATTCGGCCTGTCTGCCGAATATTCGGCTTCGGCCGAATATCAAGTTCATTATTCGGCCTTGGCCGAATAATACTGTAATAAATGTTTTTATATTTACACAGTGTAACTTTTTAATTTGACAATTTATATTCATCATATATAATGAAAATTTTATTTGAAATTAACTAACACTTTTTTTTTTCCATTAACTTTCATACTCCGAATGGGTTTTACCTACCCATTTTTATATAAGAGGCTAATTTAGGAGTCATGTTAAAAAAAAATTTATGCTGTATCAGTAAGTACAAAAAGTATCTGTAATAAGCTAACATAATCTGTTAAATTTAAAATTAATCTATTCAAAATTGTTTTAATACAGCTGTACAAGCTAATTCAAAAATTTTTTTATCCTAATGGGAAGTTTAACATTTAACCCTTGTTACATAAAAAAATATTTCTTTCAATAATATTTTGAATTATACCTATAAAGAACATAAATATATGATTGATTAGATATAGATGTAATATATGTATAAGATATTTAAGTCGTATATGTTGCAATACTTAAGGGTTGTTTTTTTTTTTTTTTTTTTTTTTTTAAGTAAAATACGCTTAAAAGTTAAATATAATTTAAATGATTTTTTTTTAAGTCTGTTACTATTTCTTATTAAATAATGAAAGAAATGTAAATACTAAATTCTTTTAATTAGTATGCATTTACGTTTTAGATATTTTTGTTTTCAAGAATAGCATTGTAATGCCTTAAAAATCAGTTAAAATGCCTTCAATAAACGTAGATTGTGATGCAGAAATAATAATAATAATTCAGCATTCTCAGGTGATAGTCTCTTTTTTTTCCGTAAATGTTACCTGCTTCTGAAAATAATCTCTCACTATATAATATATGGTACTTCCTGGTGCAGAAAGGTACTTTTTGGCTAATTGTGAAAGGTTTGGAAAGTCTTCCGAATTTTTCGCCCACCACTCCAAAGGACACTTGTCTTTCTAGTAGTGGCTGGGAAAGAAAATTACTAATTTCTTTTACTTCTTCACATTGAGGGGCACTTTCTATAGAGGCTTCACTGCTGACAGCAAAGAAAAAAAAATAATAAAGATAAATAAAAATTTTGTTAATTGTGAGCTTTATAAAGTCTACAATGATTTCTTTCCACCATTTTAGAGGATATTCCTTTCACCCTTTCTATCAGTGGTTTTTCTTACGATATTAAGATTTCTTATTTTTTATTTTATTTCATCTGAAAGCTGAAACTTGTGTTTCCGAGTACTTTTAAAATTTTGTCATTATTTTAAAATGTAACAACAACACACATAATATCTATTAAAATGTAACTAGACAGTACCTGATGAGGAACTTTTGCTAAGAATTTTTTTGGGTGTCTGAATTATATTATTGAGGCAACTTTTAGGCCGAACATAGCCGAATATTTTTTCAGAGTAAAATAATGCTTTAAAAAAATTAAAAATTTGTATGTAAATAATTTTTTAAAAGAAAACAATACATTTTAATTGTGAAATATACAAGAATTGTGCATACTATATTTTGTGCATACTATATTTTGTTTTTAGGCAAAAATAAGTTCATTATTCGGCGGCCAAATAGGCCGAATATTCGGCTGTAACTTGGCCGAATATTCAGCATTCGGCCAAACCTCTATTCGTTGCATCACTAATAGATGTACCTTTTCCCCAAATTTTGTAGCTCTACGTGCAGCAGTCCCTTCAGAACACCGTCGACACATTCACTCACACACTCACACACAAACTTCTTTCCTTATTATTATAGATTTCCAAATCTTTCAGTTTTTAGTATAAAAAACGCTGATGCAAAATATATGTTTATTATCTATGCCTTTTATAACATATATACAGCAACATTTTTCGTATTTTTATGTATAAAAGGAACATGTAATAAGCATTATTTACAGTTGGTATTTGCGCCATCTACCAGTGAAAGTAGTCCTTTAACGATTGCGATTCTAAGGGGTGATTGTGAAGGCTGTATCAGGAAGGGGAAGAATCGAGTTTGGCTGTGGTTGGGCAAAGGTGATAAATCGCTAAATATTCTTTATGGCTATAAATGTATATGAATTACAACAACAATTAAATTAATTATGTACCAAACTACATTTGCTAAAATATGCAAACATACTAGTGTTCATATTTTTCTTAAAAAGGGCAGAGCGGATTTGCTGAAAAGGGCTTTTTTGTCTGGTAAAAGGGTGCTTATATCGAGTAAAGGAGCACACTTTGTTGAGTGAAAGGACACTCTCATTGGATTATCATTTGTCAGTTATGAGGAGTGGAAATTTCAACTCTAAACCTTTAATTAGTATTAAGTCGTAAATTTCTTGAAATGTATTTTGAGGAGGGGGAGAGGAAGGAGGCACATTCTGGATTCACTGGCATATATTATTAAGGTAAACTTAAATCATGCTGTATTTTTAAGAATATCATAAAATAATCTGATTAAAATAACTCCATTTTTCGAATATTCCACTTATGGAAACATATGCCGTTCTCGGACGATTTTGAAAAGGAAAATGCATTATGATTCGAAAACATAATCCAATATGCAGCTGCTGCATGTTTTTTTTACATTGATTTAGAACTTACAACATGTAAGTCAATCAGAGCAACAGAACTTCTGTTTTCAAAAGTCAGGGAGGGGAGGAGAGGAAAAAGGAAAATACTTTGAAAAAAAAAAAGAGAGAGTACACAAAGAAGCTACTGGGAAACAAGGCAGGGTGCATCAGCAGTTTAAACGAAAAGGGCAGAGCGCAACGCCCTTTGAAAAACATCAAATGGGAACACTACAACATACTGTGGAACTGTAACAATGTATACACTAAAATTTAGAAACTTTAAAAATATAAATAAAAAATAAAGAGTAATATATATTTTTTAAATATGCATTTATCAATTAATAGGTTAATATTAATTAAATTGTGATTATATATTGAGGAAGCTATTTGGAAAATAGAGGAGGTTTAAATAATGTTTTTTTTTTTCCTTTTTCATAACTTTTAAAAATAAATTCACTTGTTCCCACTTTCTACAAAGTGTAATTCAAAACAGTGAATTTTCCATAATCAGAGCCAAAGGCAAATTAAAATATTGTAATGGAAAGTTTTTGGAACCATACAAATTGCTGTCGTGAAATTAGAGACATTTAGAGAGAGATTTAGAGAGAGTTAGAGAGACATTTAGAGAGAGACAAATTAGAGACATTTTAGACATTAGAGACATGAAATTTTATGACAAACATTAAATTCTTATAAAAGAGTGTTTTTTAAAATAACAATTTTTACTTTTATTTTTATCATAAGTTATTTGTTTGGACAAGAAGCCTATATTTTTAAAAAAATTAAAAAATGAAATATTTGTTTGAAATAAAACTTTGAGTACAAGGTATAGAGCTGTAAGCAATCCTCTTCCCTCCGAACAAAACCGATTCAAAATTCCGTTTTAAGCAGGCTTTCGTCATAGCAGGTATAATTGTAAGATACTGACTGAGGTTTTCCGTTTAAGACAGTATTCCGTTATAGACAGTTTCCATTTTACAAATATATCTAAGGCTTTTAAAACATCTTTTCTATAGTAAACCTCTGAAGAGCATACGCACATTACATTTACTGCAAAACTTGTGAAAATGAAACCTGTCAAAAAAAGAATTCTTTCGGAAACGGAAAAAATATCACGTTTCCATTTTAAAAAAACATATAATTATACTTGCTAAGACGGAAACCTGTCTAAAATGGAGCTTTTTTCCTGACCTTTCGACTTTTTTTTTCAGGTTTTGCTGCAGGGGTGGGGAGCCATTTCAAGAGGCCCTTGGAGGGGTGGGTGGGTGAACAAGTGGGATTTTGCCCACTTAACGTCTTTCAAAACCATGGGATTCTTCCAGGAATATTTTTCAACTTTTGTGGAAAACTGCAGTATTTTTTCTTTTTTTTTTTTGTGCGGAACTACGCGAAATCATTTCGCCAATTGACCGTGGGAAAAAGTTGAAAATTTTGCCAATTGAACTTTGAAAAAATAGTCAGTTTGGCAAATTAGTCGCGGAAACAATATAATTTCCTAAAAGGACCGTGGAAAAATATTGCAAAGATCGTAGAAACAAACAGCGATTATTGTTAATCGGTTGCGGGAAAAAAAATCGCAGATTTCAACATTCGATCACAGAAGAAAAAAAAATCAAATTTGCCATCAGTCGTGTAAAAAAAAATTGTGAATTTCGAATATATCTATCAAGGAAAAAAACAAGAATTTCATCAAAGGTTTGAGATAATTATCACGAATTTAGTCAAAGAATCGCGCAAAAAATTCAAGAATTTCGTCAAACGGTTGCACAAAGCAATCGCAAATTTTGTCAGTCAGTCAGCTGCGGGGAAGAAAAAAATTAATTTCAACAGATGATCATAGAAAATAATCACGAATTTCGTCAAAATATCTCAGATAGAAATAGCGAATTTCGTAAATTGGACCCAAAAAAATATCGTGAATTTTGACAAATGGTCACGGAAAAAATTTCTGAATTCCGTGAAATGATCACGGAAAAAAATTGCTAATTTCGTCAAACGGTCGGGGGAAAAAAAATTGTGAAATTCAATCGGTCACGAGATAATCAGCACACAAACATGGTCAACACGTCAAGAAGTTTGCAAATTTTGTGATCCATAAGGATAAGAAATTTTCACGTGTGATTTCTTGTCAGTAAAAATTTTCCTTAGCCCCTTAACTGCCGACGAAATATTGCACGATCTGCAGTGCCCTACATAAAATCGCATATTTCTGAAATTATAGAAGGTGTATATTAATTTTCTGAAATAACAGTAAGAAAATGCACATGTTATACTGTTATATATAATGGCTCAGGTGGTGAAAATTGCCTCGCTATAATTGGAATTCGCCATCCCTTAAATAGATACATGCATTTTCTAAAGACGCGCATATACGTACTGGACAGTTAAGGGGTTAATAAAAGACGAATGTCTTCAGACTATGATCTAAATCCCACACAATTCAGAAATTTACAAAACATTTGGTTTCAGGTAGAGTCTGCATTGGGTTGCCCAACCCGATTTTTCTCAAAACCGACACGATCCGATCCGCGGCACATATAGAGGCGGATTGACGTTTCTTTTTTTCATTTCGGCAGAGGAGATTATTAAGAACATACTGTATATAATATGATTTAATAAAGCAAATGATTTGATAGCGTTGTAATGACTGCAGTAAATATAATGTGACACTAATTATGCAAAATAAAAAGTTCAAATAATTAAGAACTTCAATTAACCCTCTTAAAAATCCTCTGTAAATTTCAATTAACCCTCTTAAAAATCCTCTGTAAATTTCTGGCTAAAGGGGAAATTCACAGAGAAAATTCTAGCCCTGAGGGGCACGAGTTTTCATTTGATCTATTTTGCACACGCCTGGAAAGCAATAAATAGAATTTTTTCTCACATACCTTTTTAAAATTAGCCAAAATATGCATTAATAAGAAACAGTTCACCTTGAGAATGTTGGAATAGCAAAGTCTGTAGAAAATATTTTTGATAATTATTAGTTTACATGCATAAAGTGTTTATTTATTGCATGTGTTTTTATTGTAATAAAATCTGAAAAGTTACTTTTGCTTTTGAGCAATTTATGAAAAAAAAAAAAATTGAGTCTGACCTGTGATGACATATAGGAATGCATCGAATATTCGGTATCTGTTCGGTATTCGGCCATGCTACCGGATATCGGTTAGGCCGAATATCAAACTATTCGTTATGCCGAACATTCGACTTGGCCAAATATCGAACTATTCAACCTGCCGCATATTCAGTTTGGCTGAATATCAAACTATTCGGCCAAACCGAATACTTAAAAATATCTTTTGAAAAATATTTTTAAAAACCTTTAAACTGTCAATTTTTAAAGATATTCAGAATAATTGAAAACAAAATCATTTTTAAATAAAACAGAATGCCGTTACATTATTTGTTTGCGGTTTGATAGTGTCACTTTAAAAAAAATAACCATTAATGATGACCTTCATAGAAATAAATGATGCTCAAATGGAAGTTTCTGAACAATGTCTTATAAATAATCTGTCTTTTGCTTTTTCGCTAAAAGAGTGTTTCTAAAGAAAATGGGAAAACTTTCAGATGTGATAATAGACGTCAAGACAGACCATTTTTGCCCAAGAAACCAGTATCGCAAACCGCTTAATCAGTCAAAATAAAAAATACAGTGTATCTCATCTCACTTCATGTCAAACTTAGATTTTCATTTGTTACTTTAACGATAATGAAGATATCGTTAACTATATTTTCAAAAGAGTTACTTTGATTTCTGTGACATATGATATCATGAGAAGTGCCACAAATTGTGTGTGTGCGTAAAGTTTACTTGTAAAAAGGTCTTGTTGAAAAATTGTTTTAAAGTTTAATTTTTTAATATCTTTAAACTTTGATTTCAGCCTAACAGTCGGTATTCGACTACCCAAATATTTGATATTCGGTTTACCTGTAGACCGAATATTCAGTATTCGGTTACCTGTAGGCTGAATATTCGGTATTCAGTTTACCTGTTGGCCGAATATTCGGTATTTGGCCAAAATCACTTTTCGGTGCATCCCTAATGAGAGATAAATTTTCTGAAATATCAAATTCCTTGGGGGGGGAGGGGCACGCCCCCCCCCCCAGCCCCCCTCAAATGGCGCCCCTGCTTATTGTATGTTGTATGCTTAAGCCTTTTCCTTATTGTGATTTCTTCAATTGAAAAAAACAAACAAACATATCTGAGTTTTATAATTTCAAGAATTTTTAAATTTGCTTTAAAAAACGTTCATGCACTTTTTACCACAAAAATGTGACTGACTGCAAAACTAAATAGTTTTAGAATAATGCAGGCATGAAAGAGTTCCTCCTAAAGGAGGAATTCCACCTTTCTTAAAACAAATTTGATCATTCTCTGGATTGATGCAAAATTGCAAAGAAAATATTGGAAGCATATGGGGGGGGGGGGGGGGATCTCGAAAATTTAATAATGAGACATGTTGTCTACTCAAATCCTTGCAGTTTGTTTCTGTATAAAAGAGCTATCAAGTCAAAGGTGAGCTTATATATTAAGCATATGAAAGTCATGTAAATGAAGTTGTTTAAAGTATCTTTTCAGAGTGAAATTTTTTAGACTTTAAAAGCGAAAGGAAGTTTTTATAAGGTTCTTTTTGGGAGAGAATATTTTGTTCTATTTATACAACATTGTTGATTTAGAAGTTTAAATTTCTTTGTTTTTAATACTTTTAAGTTATGAAAAGGAAATAGCAATCATACGTACAGTTGCATTTCATTTTATTCTATAATTAAATGTTAAAATGTGCCTAAATTATAAGAGTTTTGCGCCATTCTCTAGCTAGAAAAGATTTTCCACCTTTTTTCTCATTTCCCGCTTTCATGCCTGATAATGCAATACAAATACTGTTGGAAAATAACAATGATAACTGTTAATTAATGATGTGTTTTTAAGTAAAATTGCTAATTTTTCATTAATTGGCACATTTAACAGAGTTTAATAGGATGTGGAAAAAAATAACAATAGTTAAACGGGGAAAGAAAACAACAACAACAAAAAAAAAACTATTGTCAATAAAAAAATTTCTGTTTTTTAAGAGATGAATCTAGCAACCCTACATTAAGGACAAGGATGTGGAAAAAATAACAATAGTTAAACGGGGAAAGAAAACAACAACAACAACAAAAAAAAACTATTGTCAATAAAAAAATTTCTGTTTTTTAAGAGATGAATCTAGCAACCCTACATTAAGGACAGTACAAAGAGTGAATAATGAGGCAATGTTAAAACATTGTTATTGAAGAAATTCCAATTAAAAACATTTGGCAATTATTGTTTTACAGATTGTTCAATTAATGCCATCACAGAAATATATCTAAAATAACAAATTTGCAACACATAGAGTATAAAAGTAACAAATGATAGTAACAGAAACTGCACAAATTTTAATATTCTCTTCCACTTTTAGCTGTGAGAGATTTTTTATGTGCAGAAAACATTATCAAAGCTTTGCAGAAAGATGTATCAGGAAATTTAATGTATAGTTTTTCTGCTTTATAGTTCTTTCCTTTGTTTTTCCTTTTATCTGATTAAAAGTATAATTTATTTTCTTGTAACATATTGCACATCTTTTTAAAAATGAATATTCATTACTTTGCTTTTATTGAACTGTCCTTTGAAGTAACTTTTACAATACAGTAGAACCCCACTAATCCAAACTAATTGGAACCGGTGCCTGTTCGGATATCTCAAAATAGCTAACTCTATAAAAAACATTGTCAGTACAAATGTTGTAGAGCTTAAAATTCTGAATAAAATGAGTACCAACATTACTATTTTTGTTCAACATTAAGGTCGCAATTCTATTTCAAAATTTTTCAAATCAAGAGCTCGAAGCCAGGAGAGACCAAGTTAACTTAACAATAACTCAAAACTGCGCCCTTAATATTGAACAAAAATATTAAGTGTTGGTACTCATTTTACTCAGAATTTTAGGCTCTACAACATTTGTATTGACAATGTTTTTGATAGAGTTAGCTGTTTGGAGATACTGTTATGGTATGTAAAAAAACATGTTTTTTGACTATAAATCTATACATATTTCCTAACGCTCATCTAGTATGAGGGGGAAAACATAGCATATTCATTCTAGACCTAAACTGAAGGAATTAAAACAATTTCCAGCTTTCCCCTAATTAATTCCGAATTTGGCCTTTTTTTGCTCCCCTACCACTAGGCTATAAGTATAATTTTCGAAAATAAAATCGGTTTGGATTAAATGGAATTTCGGATTAGTGGGGTTCTACTGTATATTAAATTAAAAATTGTTAGCATAGTTTAAACATTGCTTATTAATGATTTGATAGTTTTATTATTCATTTATTATTTACATTCTTTTTTTATTTTTTAGCTTAACTTAGAAGGCAACCCTTTGTATTTTCATAAACAACACTTTCGATTAGTGTGTAACTTCATTCATCCATTTGCTTTGAACAGAGGGCTGCATCTGAATGGAAAGTTTATAGCAATTCCTCAAAATATGGTAAGATTTCAAATCTAATCAAAATGTGCATCCCTTTAAACCTCTGCCATCAGTATTGTGATGGTCAACAGCATTACTTATTTTGTACCTACCAGCAATGATAAATTGCACATTCCTATTGTAAAAAATAAAATGAAAAACTAACTAGGCATAATCTTACTAACATAATTTTCATAGTAATTATTTTATTGGTTGTTTCTTCTCTAGAACATTTGACATTTTGAATTCTTCTTCATTTCTGAAATAAACATGTTGAATATAGATTCTATTGTTTCAAAACTTATAGACCATCCACAAAGATACTATTTTTTTAATTGAACTGCTAATTTATAAAAATATATGAGCATTTTTTACAAATGATTTTATCTAGTAAAGGATTTATACACTAGTGTCTATGCAAAGTAAATGGAACAAGGCACTTGATGAGCCATCTGGTGAAGGGACTTATCGAAGTGATCTCTTAAATTTTACTGTATTTTTCCAGTCACCTATGAGATGACTTCCTGTATCGAGGTTTCAAAAGTTGGATGTCTTGTTGTAAGATATTCCAAAAAAATAAATAAATAAAAATTATTAGTATCATCCAGGCCTTTATTAAGGGGAATAGGGATAGACTTCTTCTGCCGTAGTGTTAGTAAATTTCTTTAGGCTTTGCAAAAACCCAAATTTAGTTGGAAAACCTGTTAAATATTTTCTTTTCAAAGAAAAAATGAAAAACGAAAAAGCTTGTGAAAAAGGAATTTGTATGTAACATAATTAATTAAAAAATTTTCATGATCCTGGGGGGGGGGGGAATTCCATGCAATTACAATGGGTGGCGTATCTGCTAAGGCAGAAAACTGCCTAAAAAATTTATTTATCCCTTGCAATTCTGTCTTAGAAGGCTTAACTGCATAATTCAGTTTCTGGTTAAATGAGCACAGTTGGCAAATATTTTTGCAATTTAAGTCCCCCGCCCCCACACTCCCTAATAGTATGTTATAGCAACAATATTGAGTATCATACATATTTTGGGGGATTTTAAAATTAATATAAATACATTAGGATATTAGGAATGTGTAATTTGTGGTAATAAGTAAAATAAATGCAGAAATTGTTGTAAAATTTTTTAATTAAACATTAGGATTCTTTTCCTTTTATTTCTTTTATATGTAAGAAGATTTAAAGCATAAAATATTTATTATTTGTTTAAATGCAAACAATTGATAATTTAAAGTAAATTAGTTTTCTATTAATTTTTGTTATTTACTTTTAGCAGTATTTTTGTATTTTATTTGTATTTATTTTTATGTAAACTCGTTCTATTCTAACTCTTGTATTCTTTAATTTGTTTAATACAGAACACTTTAGTGAAAGAAGATGAGATTAATTCAGGACGTCACCAGACTTCTCTTAATACTGTTGTGGGCGATATGCAGAATGTTATTCGTCCTCCTGAAATAAGGCCTCAAAGGTTGAAAGATGTCTCATCTTTAATATCTATAACTTCGGACAAAAGTTATACAGATGATAATTGTGCTTCCTCGTATACAAGTCAGAAAAGTTTAGATGGATCAATAGCAGTTGGAACTAGACCTAAAAAGAAAAAGAATAAATCAAAGAGAACAAAAGGAAGAGTTGTTGTTATTAATGAACCTCAAGAGGAATCAGAAGGAAATAAAGAAGTAGAATTTTCTAAATTAGATAATAATGGTAACTATTAACATGCATGTAATGTTAAAAAAAATATATATTTTTTTTATGTAGTTCGTATGTTGCAGAATGTTTTAAACAGAGATGCCACTTTTCTATCAAATGACAGATTTCCACTTTTTTTAATTCTTAAGAATCTGCGATTTTCAAGAAATGATGACTGGAGAAACTGTGATTTTCATCAATTGATCACAGGGAAAAAACCGATTTTCATCAAACAATCGTGAAGTAAAACCGCAATAAATCAAAGATTTTCATCAAATGATCACAAAATAAAACAGCGATTTTCACCAAACGATCTTGAAATCAGTTATTTTCTTCAATTGATTGTGAAATCAAACTGCGATTTTCATCAAACAATCGCGATGTATACCCGAAATTTTCGCCAAAGAATCGTGATGTCTATCCTGTTAGGTATTTGCTCTATCCTGGTTCTTGTCCCTGTGCAAACACCTGCTAATACTTCTGTCATACTATCATATTTCTATCTTTAAAACGTCCCGTTTCTTAAAATAGTTTTTCCTTTCATTTAAATACTTTTTAGCCTTACTTACCTTATGTTTGAAGCATATCTTTATCCTTTTAAGCCTCCCTAAAATTAAGTCTCTAGAATCTGTATTATCGTCCAACTACCATATGTCTGTCACTCACACTACTGTATTTACAAAGGTTTTCAATGTCTAGCTTCATTTCTTTTCACTATATTATCGTAGTACTCATGGCTGATACATGATGGCGGTAAGTGTCTGATCAGTGACGTCTCATCTATAAGGGTTGCATCATTCTGATTCTCCTAATGAGATTAATAAAGTTTGAAAGGATTAAAATACTGTTTCATTATTAAGTGCTACCCGTGTTAATGATTGGCGTATATATACATCGTGAATTGCCATGTTAATCAGTTTCGATTTATTTCAATGATGTGTTGGTGACAATTCCTGTCAACCTTTTCTTTTAAGGCAGTGATGTTGTTAGATCGGTGCCTGTGGCATGTAAACAGTAGAAATCACAGTTTACATTTAAACTCATTAAGCAAATTTAATGTGATAAGGATTTATGAGCATACATTCTCTAATTTTTATGAAAAAGTTCAGACAGCCATGAAAGTAAAATAAATAATTAGGTACACTACAGTGTGTTCCTACCAATGTGTGACCATTAGGGTGGAACTAAAAAACGAAGTTTCGAATTTTATATTCTAATAGTGATTATTTTTTTCCTTTTTAACTCCATAAAAAGAAAATATTTTTCTTTTAATTTTAAAATGATATTTTCCGGTTCCTCAAAGCGCCTGATTTTCCCTAAAAAACGAATAAAAGCCAATAATTGCATGAAAAGTGTTTTAAGCTTATTGTTGAATTTATATTTTGCAAAATTTAAATAATGAAGTGTTAATGTCCTGTAATAAAGAGTATAATTTAGTTTTAGTGCCATGGAAAAAATGGACCCACTTTATTTGACTTTTGTAGAAGCTGGCGTAGTGGGCGTCGCCTTTCATTGTCTCTGATTCATTTGGCTGCGACTCCTAAAATGTTAATCCGATTTAGCGTGTGTTTACAGTTTCTTTGATTATTGTTCAATAAACAGTCTGCGTCAAATGTGACAATATCTACTAACATGCCTAAATCTAGAAATTTATTGAAGTGTCTTGTATTTCGTGAAACAATACAATTAACATTAGACTGTCATTTTTGGCAAACATGTGAAGATGTTACGAAACATTAATTGTGGGTTCAATTTAACTTAAAATCTGACTTCTGGAATCTGGAACACACTGTTTCTGACATATCTAAAGCTGTTTCAGATACAATTAAAAGTGTATTGTTGACACCTTCAATTCCAATGGTTTCTGATACACAAATCATAAAAATGATTAAAGACTATCGTGAGAAATGTCAAAATTTGAAGAAAAATATCAAGATTAGAAAGAATAATCCCATATCCAATATAAAATTGCAAAAAGTTAGGTAATCGTGCAAAAAAATATTCTTTGTCTAAATGCACTAAATATTATCGTGCATCAGAAGAAGAACGTCACTTTCTCAAAGACCAAAGAGATATGGGGTGATGGCAGTCGGATCAGTAGATATAAAAACTACAAAAAAAGTGTAGCAAGACTGGAAAAGGAAATATCAAGGAAAGAAAAAGTTATTTTAAAACAAAAAAGTGGTGTTTTGTTTGAAAGACTCACCAAATGAAGAAAATAGTTCAAAAGGAAATAGTTCAATCGGTAGTTCTTCTAAACCTGAATTTGACAATCAACAAGGTGAAATAACCGGAGTATTAGACAGAGCTGCAAATATTACAGTATAGGATCTATTATCCGGCGTCCCGATATCCGGAACACTCTAAAAACCGGAACGCTAAACGATCCGAAACCGAAACTTAGTGAAAGCTTTCATTTCATAAAAATTTGCAGTTTTTTCATATTTTATTGAAGAGTTAACATGCTTTATAAATCGATATTTTGAATATTTTAAACTTTTTCTCATACACCTCAAGGTACCGTAATATCCTATTAATCCCCCCCCCCCCCCAAACGCGGCAAAAAATCGTAAAGTAATCGGAGGACGCTTACAGGGATTAAAAGTGGCTATAGAAATCTACCGCCTGTTGAAATCCGAAAATGTTTATAAGAATAGTCCACAGCCTGCCCTGATATTCAGATTTTTCTTTTTTTGTTAACCGAGATAATTAAAAAACAGAACTTAAAAAGCGCGAAAAACACACTCACCCTGCGACCCCACTTATGATGCTCCCATGAGAGATAAGAATTGAATGTACACAATCATCGGACATAAGTTCTCTTTTGGATCATTTTTATGACTTCACATCGGCGTAACCTTTAGAAATATGGGAAAACTAACTACATATTCTTCAATTTCGTATTTTTCTGTTTCAATCGCTAAAATCCATTATAATTTTTTTTAATTTTAACCTTTTGAAAAAAAAATATTTTCGAAACATCACTTAGAATTTGAACGCATTTTCCGCAATCGAAAATCTGTTGGCAAGCTCCAACCTTTGACATCATCTAAAGGCGCACCCACAATTCGGCAAATTAGGAGAATGAGAGAAACGTTCATTTTACCGTGATCAGCTGCGTCCACAGTAGAAAGGCAGAGATTCGGAATCGGATAAGACAGAAAGGTGATACGGTGCTTCGCGCGATTTTTTTGGGGGGGGTGGGGGGGAAGGGAAGGGGGGTGCTTTCATGGGATTTTTTTTTTAAAATAACAAATTTGTTTACAAAATAGGGGAGGGTGGGTTAATGGAATATTACAGTAATTATGCATTTCTTTATCTCCGCGAATTTGCGGAAATCTGAATTTTAAGTGTTGATAATTTTGCCTCTTGTATTTTTCTGTCCGCTTTCCATGCAATAAATTCATAAACAAAACAAAAATAAATTAAAAGTCAACTTTCAATATATTCCCCTCCCTCCCCAATTATTGGGTGAAGAAGCAGTTCAAGTTTGTTTCAATATAGACAATAATGCTCCACTTAGTCATCAGATGACATACAGTGAAATTTGTGAAATGATGACTAAAGATGCATCTGAGGATAGTAGTGATGATGATGACAAGAATGAGGAGGTAGAAAAAATATCTAATGAACAAATGATATTTTACACTCAACAATTAATTCAAGGCATGGAACAGTTATTTAACATGGAAGTTATTTCCATGAACAACAAATAATGTCCTTAGATAAAATTCAAGACCAGCTTGTAAAAGAGAAATGTTACAAGCAGCCATCTTTAAAAGGATTTTCGCCAAAAACTTAATTCCCAAGCATCTGCATCTGAACCCCAGAACTAAATTTTATTTTTGATCTTGTTCATTTGTAAGTTTTATTATAATTTAAAATTATTACTTAACTTTTTTTTTTTTTTGTAAATAAAAATTAATTAAACTTTTCCTTAATTGTGTTTTATTGAATTAATTCAACAAATGTGTAATACAGTATTTTTAATATTATTTATGCTAACCTGTATTTCATATTTATGTACATTAGAAAATATTTGTGGCAGTGTTCCGAATTACGGAAAAACCCCTTATCCAGAATGCCCCAGGTCCCAAGGATTCCGGATAACGGATCCTATACCGTATTGCAAATGGTAACCTAGAAGATATGGGTATTTCTGATGATAATAAAGAAAAGGTAACTGACAAAACGACTTGAAGGAGACAAAGAGAAAAGAAAAGGAAGAATTTGAAAGAACAAGAAAGACGAAATTAGTTAATTACAGAAGGTTTGTATTTTGATGGCAGAAAGTATAACACTATGATAACTGAAGCAAAGGGAAAAAGTATAACGAAGAATCATTAAAGTAGAACACGTGATCTTAGTCCAAAAACCAGGATCAAAATATATTGGTCATATTTCATTGACATCCTCTTCTTATATTAATATAGCTACTGCAATTTTGGTGTAATTTCAAAATAATAATACAGACATTTCACATTTGAAATTTATTGGGTGAAACAGAAATGCCGCCAATGCAGGACGCAAATCTGGAGTTGTCAAAACATCGGAAGCAAGTCTCTAAAAACTTAACAATGGATAATTTGCTTATTACATGCAAATGAACTTTTTTTAGACACTTATTTCTTGCTGGAAAAACTACGGGTACTAAAGGATTTTCTGGATGAATACGAGAGCAACTTGAAAAAATGCAAACATATTGGAATTATAGACTATAAAAACATAGATCCTGTCTTGTTGACGGACTGATCGGATTAAGAACTTTAAAAAAAGTACAAACAGGGGGTACATCTGAATTTTAGATTTTCCTTATAATACTCAAACAATGGAAACTTTGTTCCGCGAGCTGCGTCAACCGTCTTTAGATATTAAGTAAGAGATGGCTTTATCTTAGGAAAGTTGAATACCCGTAATGTAATGACAAAGTTTGCCTAAGAAGCCAATAGGTTGACTATCCAATTGAATTAATCCATGACAAAGGGAGGTAAGGAGGGGGGGGAGTCGATATTTAATCACCTCCTTCTGGTGACTTCTGTGGAGTATTTGATTAATATAAGCAGATATGAGCTAACAGCTACATTATTTACTTTAAGTTACTTTATATTGAAATTTTAAAACTTTGACGTCCTTGAGGAACCGGAAAACAAATTAATTTAAAAAAACCTTTTCAGCCAAAAGTTTAGACGCCCAAAAAGGGAAAAAGTTTTCACTATTACACATTAAAACAAAAAAGTTTTTTTTTTTACCCTATATTTAAGTTCCACCCTAGTGACCATGTGGTGAGTTTGCTATAAATTGACCAACGGCTTGAGATTGGTGCTTAAAAAGTGCAGGAAACAGTACTTACTGGTCTTGTCTAAAATGTTCAACATTACATAAGCCAGACCAAATCAATGGTCGATCCAGGCAAAATTTGGGGCCTATTTAGAGCCCTTTCACAAAAATCTATTTAATAAAATGGGCCTCTTCACAAAAATTAACTTAATAAAACAGGCCCCTTCACAAAATTCCTTTTAATAAAATAGTAACATTCTTTTTCATAAAAACTGTTTTAAAATGTAATTTGTAAATAGAACCAGGTCATGAAAAACAAAAACTTTAGCAAGGGGATTTAAAGAATGTTTTGTTCACAAATTCTTGGTTCGAATTTGAGTAACTGAATTTCAATTTTCATTACAAATGTTATTTTTTACAAAAATATAATAAAATTCACAAAAATAATTTCTACTTTTCACAAAATGGGCCCCAAGAATAAAAACCTGGATCGACCCCTGTAAATACTAAGACAGATTCTCATATTTGAGTTTCATATGAAAAGTGCCCCATTTTAATCTCCTCCCCTTCTCTTTTTTTTTTTTTTTTTTTTTTTTTTTGTTTGTTTAATAATTAATGCTACTTTGTTTTATTTTTAGAAATTCAAAGGCATTTGTTAGTTAAGGAAATATATGAAAGCAGAAGAGAGGAACGTGGTGAATCATGGTTAATCCCAGATAATCCATTTAAAACACTTGAGAATGATCTGAAAGTTCCCACAAATACTCCTGTATGTAGATCTGATAATGCACCTGTGTCTGATACAGCAAATGTTCTTTCAAATGAAAGTAATTTCAGTGATAAAGACTTTACTGTACTTCGATCTCATAAAACTTTTTCATCAACTCCCATTGACAGTGAAATGCAAGAAGCTTTAAATGTTCAAAATGGACCAATTTCTGATGCAGATTCTGACAGAAGACGACACATCTCCAAAGAAAGTGATGACATTGAAGTTTTAGCCTCTAATTTGCAAGGTTCTTCAAGCTCCGAACAGATAAATGTATTAAGCTCTGAAGATTTATCTGATGGGGATTTCTATAAAAGTATTTCTCATTATTCTGCTGATGATAGTCTTTCAGAGTGTGAAGATGGTGAGCTTATTTTATGTTTGAAATGTGTGTCTGTGTTTGAAATGAACTAAGACATTTTTATAAATCTAGGTGAAGAAAATACAATTTTTTAACTCCTTCAGAGATCAATTTCACCAGGTTTGAACGTAAAAAAATAAATAACTCTTAAACATGTCTATTATTTTAAGTAAGTATTTTTTTAGACATGATAGCACCACTAATATAAAATTCTCCACCCCCCCCCCCCCCCAAAAAAAAAACTTTAAAATAAAAAAGTTTATCTATAAAGTTGGCTTTCTATATATTTTTCCTTGCCTGGTCCCAGCTCAGGTAAAGCTGGGAAAAGATTAGGAAACAAATTTTTTAAGGATGTATAGAAAATATATTAGTTTGAATGAAATATAATTTCTTATTTATAACATAAATGTAGAATTTGATGTGCATTCACTTTGTCAAATAAATGTATTTCTATTGGGTCGGTGTCTAGAAGTAAATGATCCAGGCAGATTTTTAAAGAAATCTTAACAAACTTTAATGTTCTTGAATATATGGATGAGATATTTACAGATGGATTATTGACATTTAGATTTAAACATGATAAATGTAACTGGCCGGTGACATTCTGCCTTAAAACCGAGGTCCGCTGACCCGGTATTCGGTCGAACAGCGACGTTTCAGCACGTCCGTTCACGAGAGCAATCAACAGCCATCTCTCTTTCTCACAATAGTTTTTGTAGGTTCAGCAGTTTTTCGTAGACTCACAGATTGGGGTGGATCGTCCAGAGCCTCATCTAAGAATGTGCTACGCTTTGCAGTGCAGAGTTCAAATTCTGTCACCACATAAATATTGTAGATTATTTCTTAAGATAAAAATAAATTATTAAAGATTCATGAGAAATGCTGTATTTAATTTGAATTGTTTATTACTAATATATGTTAACTCTCTGAACTTTTATTTATTTTCAGAATCTGAAGATTCAATCTTCTGTGTTGAAAGAATTGATAAGATGAAAAACATGGAAACTAAAACAGTGTTTGTTAAAATTGGAGCAAAATATGCTAAAGAAAAAGATGTCATTACTGGTAAACTTCTAGACACCTTGGACTTGAGCAGTTTGGTGTCTGTTAGGAAAGATGTATCATCAGAAACTTTTGAAGTATGATTTTATATGCATCTGTGTAATAATCAGATTTGGGGGGCAGGAGATTTTTCTTTGCATTTTTCTTGTAGATGGTTGTCTACTAACAGAAACAGCATAGCATGACTGATTAATTATTTTAGACCTCACACATTAATCCTAGCACCTTAAGAAAAAGTTCGTAGAATTTGCTTTGTCTCTAGATTATTGTACTTATTATAGCTTCTTGTTGTGTTTATAAATGCAATTTTTGTTTATTTTATGGATTACTTTTATTCATGATAGTAGACTTGGTCCAACATTGTTGGGTACACAGATAAATTTTAGCTTGCTGACACAAAAAATTCTGCTGATGGCTATATGATTGCATATCTCTGCTAACATGTGTCTCATAAGGGCAGTAATCAGACCAGATACAATTTAATAAATCAGTAAAAAGAGTAAAAATAGTTTTTAAAAAAATACTTTTTTATAAGCATTCAATGGTCATCTTGAAAATGCTGCCTAATTTTTTGACTGAAATTCATGTTTTTATCAAAAATTCCCATTACAATACATTAACTTGGCTTGGGCAACAAATTTGATTATGAAAAATTCACTGCTTTTTTTTTTAGGCTCGATAGTAAACTCAAACAAAATGAATTCTTAAAAAACATATATCATTTTTACTCTGCTTATTTTTTTTAAAAGGGAACAGTAAAGAATAAAATGAAATGTTTATTTAAGCTATCTTTTTTAGGATTTCTAAATTGATTTCTTAACATATAATCATAAATTAATTCATATGTAACCATTAATAGATAAAAGTGTAATTTTTTTTTTTTTTTTATATATTACACTCTTCGTTTTTACTTTCTTCTATCTTTACAAGATGAAAGTATTGGATTTGTGAAAATTTGTGACTTCCGGTTTTTGACAGATTTATACATTTTAGAATGTCCTGAACACGATTTGATGGTTTTTAGAAAATGTCTGTCTGTCACTCTGTGAGTCTGTATGTGACAAAAAATTTTGGGCGCTCTATCTCAAGAACTAATGCACAGAATTTCTCAAAACTCTAGATTCAGTTAGACCTTGATATAAACTGGTCCTGATTAGTTTTTGGGGAAAATTGCCCAACAGGTGGCACTGCTATGCTGCATTTTTCATGATTTCTGCAGTAGCTATATCTCAGGAACTACTGCACAGATTTTCATAAAACTTCAGATTCAGTTAGCCCAGGATATAGTTAGGTGCTGATTACAATTTGGTAAAAATCGTCTAACAGGTGGCACTGTTATGCTGCATTATTCATGATTATCGCAATAGCTCTAACTCCAGAAAAAGTGCATGAATTTTCATCAAACTTCAGATTCAGTTAGTCCCTGATATAAATTAGTGCTGTTTAATTTTTTGTGTAAATCGCCCAACAGGTGGCGCTGCTGTGCTGCATTTTTCAGGATTTCTGCAGTAGCTATATCTCTAGAACTAATACATGAATTTTCATCAAGCTTCAGACTCAGTTATTTCCTGGTATAAATTGGCCCTAATTAGTTTTTGGTGTAAGTCGCCCAACAGGTGGCACTGCAATGCAGAATTTTTTTGCAATTTCCGCAATAGCTCTAGGGTCATTCCATGTCACTTCATCCAGACCATGTCACCCACCGTCACAGATTTCTATGAAATTTTAAACACAAAAACAATGTCTAAAGATATGCTGTTACACCAAATTTCAGTTTAAAATAATAAGTTTTCATGAGTTACAAGCATTTAAAAATACCCCTCTCACTCAATTTTTTGCAGAAAATGATCTTCCGTCAAACATGTAATGTTGGATAAAAATGCTCATTTTTCTAAATATTATTAATAAAATTAGATATATATTTTTTTAGAGATTCTTAATAATGTATTTTATTAAAAGAATGGTTTATAAAACTTTTTAGAACTCTAATATTGTTTTTAAAAAATATTTTATCTAAGGAGTTAAGAAAAATATGGAAATATGTAATTCATTTTTTTTTTACATGTGCTACCCATTTGATTTGGCTGATTTTTTTTATATATATAGTTTAAAAGGAAACCATTTAATAATAAAAAAATTAGAAAGGTGTTTTTTGAAATTATTGAGAAAAAAAATTTTTTGTTAATTTTACAGAAATGTATTGTTAAAGTTCAAAATTCTTCGAAAATACGTGTAATAATAATAAACAAATATTATAATTAAACTATAATTTTGTTTCTAAACTTTTTTTAATGTTATTTTAAATAAATTAAAGTATAAAATTCATATTATTTCTGTTACAGAAAATTAACTTCCGCTATGTATTCAAATAAAATTTCCATTATACTAACTGAAAAACAACCAGTATAAACTGATTTATAAAGCTATTTTCATTGAAACAATCTAAGCTTTGCATTTTCTTTTAAAAAAATGTGGAAAGTATAAATTTATAGTTTAAATTTTGTTTCACCTATAGTCTTCAAAATGAAATAAAAATAAAGTAATAAAAACATAAATAATCACTGGTATATTGAGATTATTCAGAGCATAGATTATGATGAAAAATATGCAAATATAAAGTTTATGCATCCCATCGAACCTTCTACTTCATTTTGCTGGCCAAATAATGATTATTGCAACGTGCCCTTCAACCATATATTATGTAGCATTGAATTGACTGCTGCAACAGGACGGCCATATGCTCTTTCAAAAGAATCTACCGAAACAATCAATCGTAAGTGGAGCATTTATAAAAAGCAATATCTAGTGAAATATATTGAATTTCTATTTCCTATTTCCATTTAAATTGATCATAAACACCTCTAACCATTCAATTATAAAAAAGTGCAAATCTGGCACAGAAATAAATCTTATATTTGAAATTGGTTAAAACTTGAAAATCTTCTGTCTCATATATGTAAGTAAATTTTGTATGTACAGTCGAACTTGGATAATTTGAAGTACAAGGGACCACTTCAAAGCTTCGAATTATCCAAAAAAAAAATAATTATTTTTATGTTGTAAAATAATCAGTCACATCAAAAATTATCGCAAAAGAAAATATGTTTATTAATTTTAAATAAAAAAGCTACAGCTTTTTAAAATATTGAGATATTTCAGATTGCTTTAAAGAGCTTACTTGAACTTTTTAAGAAAATCTTCAAGGATATCTACAGTTCGAAACACAGCTTCACACACGTTAGACTGTCTTTCTACATAACAACGATATTCCACTAGATGAACAACTTTTCAAATAATTGCATTAAAACTAGATTTTGTCATTTCTGAAAGGTTAAAAACTTCAAATTAAAGAAGTTGGACTTCGAAATTTCCACAATTGCTGGAAAACACCCGGCAACTTTTCAAATAAACTGAATTGAAACTAAATTTTGTCATTTTTGAAAGGGTAAAAACTTCGAATTAAACAAGTTGGACTTCAAAATAACCAAGATTTTTAAGCATTAACCATAGATGCCAACAACTCCGGAATTTCCGGAGTTTCTCCGGAAATGCGTAGTAAAATACGGAAGTACGGAAATAAAGCTGAAAATACGGAAATCAGCATCAACAACCTAAAAAAAATTATCGAATATCAGTTTCTCTGCAAGTCGCGAAATTCCCAATCCGATTTTCTACTTGTAAACAATGCATGCTTTCCTCACAGACTTCTAATATCCTCTGTCTCTTGTAAAGATCTCCGACTTGTCCTCAATACGTAAACAACGATTAACGAATCAGAGCGCACTTCTTTCTAGCATCGATGTTAAACCGCAACTCTATCCTTAAAACGCAAGCGCTTATCAGCAAATGAGAGCGGAGTAGAAAGTAGCGGCGATGACGTAAAATAACTGACCCCGCCCTTCACAGTATGCTTGTTTGTTCTTTTCCCCGTGGTCTGAATATTCAAAAAGATATTTCTTTCTCCCATGGTAATCGATTTTAAAACTGTAACTTTAACTACAAATATTTTTCTCCGCGTTGTTCTGTTTTGCGCAGATTGCGTGCTTTTCTTTACCGTGTGCGATAATATGTGATTTTTTTTTTTAAGTTTGCGTTTCTGTTTTTTCGTTGTTATTCTGATGGATACTAAACCTGATGTTACAGAACAAAAAAGATCGTCGAAAAGCCATTAGAAATCAAAAATTTTTACCGAAGTATTCGCTCAAATGGCCATGTTTAAAAAGTGGTGAATTAGAGAGTTCGGCACTCTGTACTGTGTGCAACTCTGAATTTAATATTGCCCATGGTGGCGTAGATGACTGTCGGAGGCATGTAAATGGCCCTATACATCAAAAAAAAGTATCGGCTACAAAAAAAGTGAAAACAGTTGAAAAATATTTTCAAAATCAAGATACTTCGAATATTACAAAGGCAGAAGCTCTTTTTACCAAATTCTTGATATCGCATAACATCCCGCTCGCCGCTGCGGATCATGCTGGACCTCTTTTTAAGAATATGTTTCCAGACTCCAAAATTGCATCAAACTATAGTGCAGGAAGGACTAAGACAACTGGTTGATGGCTGCTGAAACATCAAAATTGCTGTCATCTTGTCTTAAAGATTCCCCCTTTTCATTATCAACCGATGGCAGCAATGATGGAGGGTCTGAAACTTTGTTTCCTATCGTAATACGGTACTTTGATGAAAGTATAGGAGAAGTACTGTCAACTGTACTGTGTATTGCAAGCAATACCAATACATCCACAGGCAGTAATATATTTTCATTAGTTGAAGATAAAAGTAAATTATGGAACCTTAATTTCAACTATGTTTGTATGAATAGGCAGAAATGTTGCTAAAGGTGTGGATTTTGTAGAATATTTGTAATTAACTATTAAATAAAGCATAGCTTAAAAAAATCGTATCACTCCTGAAATGCTTAAATTTTACTCCTGATGGACACCCAAAACTCCTGAAATTTAACCAATTTACTCCTGATGCAGGTTTTACAATGTTGGCGTCTATGCATTAACTGAATACAAGTTTCAAGGGACTGACAAAAAACTTCGAATTATCCACGAATTCGAATTAAAGGCATTCGAATTATCCAAGCTCGACTGTATATATTATATCAGTAACAAAGAAAAAAATATATATATTTTTATGATTGTATTACAGGATATATAACCTAGAATTTTATGTAACATATTGTTAAATTATACACAAAATTTATCAAAATAAATCTTTATTCTTTTGCCTTTTTTAATAATTTCATTATTTTTACCTTGAATTGCTACTAATTCTGCTTAATTTATTTATAATAATTTTATTTCTGTTTATGAAGTTAAAAGACTTGATGTTAGTTTTAAAAGTCAGTCCTCTTATAATATCATATATTAATAATTGAAACTATTTTGACAAAAACTGTCAAGATGCTACCCCCCCCCCCCCCAAAAAAAAAAAAAAAGAATAAATAAATAAAATAAATAAATATTTAAAATCTAGGATTAGTTAGAAAAATATGGCACTTATGTTTATTTTGACAGAATATTGAAAAATCTGTCTAAATATGTGTCTCATGAATCTTTGGAATGTAAGGGGAGGGGCATCCAGAATTTACGAGTTGATTGAATATTAATAAAGTTCATCAGTCTCCAGATCATCTTTATGCTAGATTATTTCTTTACATGCTTATATGTCTTCAAAATACATGCATATAAAAAAAAATCTAAGAAATTTTTTTTTCTCAAGTTTTTCAAAAAACACCTCTTTATTATTATTATTTTTTTATTTATTTATTTATTTATTTTTATTTTTTTTTGAGAAAAGATTGACTAATAAAAAGCTCATAAAAAATATTTAACAAAATAAAATGGATGGTACATCTAAAAATATTTTTTCTTTTGAAATTCATACATGAAATGTCAATTTTATAATGGACATTCAAAAAATGTTGAAGAAAAATTTTTTTCACAAGTTTTTCAAAAAACACCTCTAATTTTTTTATTGAGAAAAGATTGACTAATAAAGAGCTCATAAAAAAATATCTAGCAAAATAAAATGGGTAGCACATCTAAAAATATTTTTGTGAAATTCATATATGAAATGTCAATTTTATATGGGTATTCAAAAGTTCAAAAATTAAAAAAATATATTTGTTGTAAAAAGAAAATAAAAATTGGTATTACTTTGTGAAATAAATAATATAAAGAAAGTTCTGCCAAAAAATTTAACCATTTTAAATATTTGGTAAAGAGTTATGAAGTTTTTTGTAGAACCATACAGAAAATCAACACTTTAAAAATGTCCATAGAAAAAGAAAAGTGTCGTATGTTCAGATGCTTATAATTTGAAATATTTTAATTGGATTCAATTAAAATTTCACGTGGTAGCATCTTATTCATGTATGTTTTCATGTACCAAGTTTCGTCAAAATCTGAGATGGTGGGTGACATTTTGTAAAATTGCTGGATGATTTGACATGGAATGACCCTCTATCTAAAAAACTAATGCACGGATTTTCATCAAACTTCAGATTCAGTTAGAAGTTGTCAAAGTTATTGATATTTAGATTTTGGTGTAAATTGGTTGGCCATCTAACAGGTGGTGCTGATATGCTGCATTTTTCAGGAAGTATTAACATGTATGAGATAGAAAAAAGTTTTGGATTGCCACATCTGACTAGTTTATATATGATTTATTTCCTACTTTTAAGTCTTTAAAATGGTTAAGTTGTAAAAATATTAAAATGTTGTTTAGTCATCGAAAACACACCTTTGTACATAATTATTTTTATTCTAGTATATCAAGAAGTGATAAGAGTATAAAAAAAATGTGAAATTTTTTTTCATAAAAATTTTATTGTTTCTTGAAAATATGTCAACTTTAAGAAAATTTTAGACCAATTTTTACAATTAAACTGTATATATATATGAGGACGTGAGTTTCAAAACTCGCCTTATCCAAAATTTAAAAAATCAAGTTTTCAGTATCACTGCATTCTATTGATGAACCTGTGCCCAATCAACACTACCAGTCTCTAAAGAACTACTTTTATTCTATATATCTGCCATTGTAAAATCTTGATTTGCAATGAAAACTAATAAACGTAGTCAGAGGTTTTTTGCGATTTCCCAAAATTTGATTTTCTGGATAAGGCGAGTTTTGAAACTCATGTCCTCTCATATATATATATATATATATATACACACATAAATTCATTTTTTAAACCTAAACAGAAAAAAATATATACATTGTGATGGTAAAATATGGAATAAATTTTGTTTAATAAAATAATACAGCAAATCAAAGAAAAAATTTAAGGAAGAAATTCATTACTCAGGGTTTATACAGTCCTCAAAAGTATTTAATAAGTTCTTTACTTTTTAAGACAAAAAAATAAAATAAATATAAATGTATTATATATAGAGAGAGAAATAGCTCTTAAATGAAACGCATGCTTTTCTCAATTAGAAATCAATTGTGTTTTGCTTATATTTGTGGGATATTGCCTTTGATGAAAAGTTCCACGATATAAGTGCCATTCATATTCTTGATATTTAGTTTTCTTTACGTTCCTTTTGTAAATTTTTACTCTGACTAATATTGCTCCTCCACTTTTTAAACTAAATTTTTCCCCTTTTGTTTTATTCAAATAATTTATAACATTTACGATATTATAATATTAAACTATATAGGTTTTTCAATATTTTGATTTTTCTTTGTGTGTTTTGTATGCCAATTACCTTTACTATAATATTTTCTTTAATGATTAATGCATTATATTTTTACATGCCATCTTCATTTAGAATTTTGGTTAATGAACTTGTAAGATAGATTACCAACAATTACAAAGTAGAGTGCATTTCTTTGAATTTAACTACAGTGATCAGTGAATTAGAAAAGGCACAATTCAACTGCACCTTATGCATATATAATAACTTCAATTATTTAATTTAAATTATTTAAATAATAACTTCAATTATAAAATTTGGTGCATTTCTACTTAATAGAAACTGAGATACCACTGTAATGTTCATCATAAAAATTTAGCGCATCAGCACCTTCTGCTGAGTAAACAAAGTCAAAATTGAATCAATACAATTTTTAATAATATCTTAAATATTAAATTTGGTGAAATTCCATCTCATAAAATCGAAGATAGAGGTATCAGGCCCGGACTGGCGCCTTTGGGGGCCCTCGGCTAGAGATTGAAAAGGGGCCCCTTACCGGAAAATTTAGAGGGAATACAATATTTTAATATTTATTTTTTGAAAATTAGGCTTACATGCCTAAAAACCACATTTAGCTATTTTGTTGATTGTAAAATATTAGGTTGTATCAAATGCAATTTCGTTTTCACAATGAAATCTTTGTTGCAATACTTTGTTCAACGTAAAATAAACGAATCTAAAATCAATATATAAACCATTAAATTCCATGGTTTCTTTCCATCTACCTGAAAGTTGAGCAATATCATTTTGATACCAATCTTTGAATTTGGAAGCAAACAAGCCTAGAAAACCCCATTCCAGATCGTCAGTATTACACAAGCACTTGCCCGTCAAAAATGATGCCATAGAATGGAACATGTGACAGACCGAAGGAGCAAGGCCCGGACTACGTGGGAGATGAGGTAAAAGTGCATTTCCGTCAAGCTATTCTACTTTATTGCGAGACATGTGAAGTTTAGCAATGTCTTGTTGGGGAAGATGTCTCTCACTGTTGACTAATGCAGGCCATTTGCTTTTCAAAGTAGCATACATCCTGTCCATCTGTTAAAGTAAATTTCAGAGTTGACCGATCGACCATGTGGAATGATTTCAAAATGAATGTAATGCTTAAAATTCCACTAGACGTTGATCATGAACTTTTCAAACCGCGCTTGTTTTGTAACATGTTGGACTGATTGTCGCACATCCAACAATATTTCTTGATTATCTGGGTTCCATAGATATATCCATTTCTCATCATATATAACTTTGCGTTTGAAAAACCGCAAATCCTATAAGTTTTCGAGAAAAGTTTTGCACATTTCCACTCCGTGATTTGCTTGCTGTATAGTCAGTTCAGAAAGAACTTCCCTAGAGTTCTTGTACGTTTTCTGTAGTTTATGTAAAGCTTGGCATATCGTGTTCTTGGACGGTCCTAGCTCCTCTGAAAGTTTCCACGTGATGGTTATTGGTTTAATCTCCACTCTTTGCTTCAAACCTTCCAGATTAACAAGTGATTGCCTCTCACTTCTGGGTTTCATTTTAAATGAGAAGTTATCTCCCTTAAAAACTTTGAACCAGTTTTGTGCTGTACGTTTGCTGATCGTATCATCCCCTTCAACTTCTCGAATTTTACGAGATGCTTCAGAAACTTTATGACCAATTTCTATTATAATGTCTTAAGATGGATAATATTTCAATATTTGTATCAGGCATTACATAACCTATAAATAGATAAAAGAATAGATAGGTATTAGGGTAATATAATATGGAGGAACACATACTCTTTAATATAACATTTTGCAGTGGTCGTTAATTGTAAGATAGTGCCATCTATAACCTTTCATATAGATATAGAGGTATCCTAAAAACATAAATACTTTTGATACACCCTAACACTTGAGTAAAAAAATAATCTTCTTCTGTTGTAGTTTACTTATTTTCATAATAAATATTTATATTATTTTATATACAGTACCTAAACTATTTCCATGTTAGAAAAAATAAATATATTAATCAACTACGAGTTATTTGTAACTTAAAAATGAGAGGGAAAAATGTCTTTAGTTTTAGGCAACCAAATCCCTGTGTTGAAGCCATAATAATCTAAATCCTGCTATAATACCTAAGTAATATTAACAGGAACGAAAAATCATGTGTCCTCCAAAGATAATGTAATATTTCCCAACACATTTAGAAACTATAATAAAACTTTGCAGTTTATTAAGGTGAAAGATGTCTAAATGAAAAATTAAAAAAATGCATATTATAGGTATTCTACAATTATTGTAATAACCATCAATAATCGCAAAAATATCCGAATTTTTTGTGTAGCCCTCTATATGATCTATAGATTTGTATGTATATTACGTTGTACGCTAAAAGTCTGTTAAATTACATGCATAGTGCAGTAAAATTTTTCTAGCCAGCAATGTCTGCTTATAAATGGAAATGTGCTTGAGATCTTTTGTGTAGCCCTGTTCACCAAGTAATATGCAAAATATAGTTAAATTTTAAATTGCGTACCACAACTGAAAACACACTTACAGCAATTATTCTTCATATTCAGTACTGTAGCCAAATACTTTTGTGTGTCCCTGTAAATGAACAATAAATTTTATGCATACCAGATTCTACAATAAGAGCTTTGTAGCATACCTCAGTGTTACACATAAATTTCAATATCCTTAAAAATGTGTAATATCATTAAAATACATCGCATACGGTATTTCCCTATAGACCGTCATGTAACGGAATACTTTTGAGTGTCCCTGTAAGGATAATCTGAATATATTTACGAGAGTTAGAGCATGAACAAACAGACAAGCCGAATTCATAAACACTTTTCAACTATGTTGGAAAGTATTAAAAGGGACACAGCGGTAATAAAACAAGTGGGTAAGTGTGATCACAGATCGCACAGAGGGTTTCGTTTAATAATCCTTTCAAAACACCTTATTCTTTTACAAAATCTGTTAGTTCCACATTTCGCAACCAGGGGGCGCACTCTATTCTAAACAAACTTCTATCCGAACGAAACTCCGTTTTACAAACTATCCGTAGGTATATTAGTCGAGGGGATCGGACCCATAGCACCCCAGATAGGTATGCGCTCTCTGGCGGTTAAAATTGGAACTAAAATATGTACGACTATGGTGCATAATATGAAAGAGTGGTTAAAGGAGTATAGGCAAAAGTTGGAAAAGTGCACCTCGGGTGAAAAGTGTGGAGGTTAGAAAAATTGCTAAAACTACAGAAGTTAGAGCCCGGAGGGGTAAATAATATAAGACGTTTTCAAAATTTTATGATATCTCTTTTGATGAGAGGTGTTCAGCTATAAGTATCCAAAATTTCAAGTCTTCAACTTAATTAGGGGCTTAGTTAGAAAAAAAACCCTTAAAATACACAAGTTAGAGCCCAGAGGGGGTAAATATAACACTTTTTCAAAACTTTATGATTTGTCGTTTGATGTGAGGTGTTCAGCTATAAGAATCCAAAACTTCAAGTTTTCAACTTAATTAGAAAGAAAAGCTTAAAATACACAATTTAGAGCCGTGGGGATAAATATAAGATTTTTCTAAATTTTATTATTTGTCGTTTGATGTGAGGTGTTCAGCTATAAGAATCCAAAATTTCAAGTCTCTATCATATATAGTTTCTGAGAACGGGCTCTGTGACGGACAGACAGACAGAGGAGTGAGACGAATAGGTTTTCGTCAGATGAACGAAACCCTAAACACAAGCATATGGAAAAAAAAATAATGCCTTTTTTATTTTTGATTTAATTTTTACAAATTGTAAAATAGATTTTATAACAAAGAGAAAAATGACTCTAGTATACCTCGCTACAGATACAGCGAACTAAGAAAGGTTGTGTGATTGTGAATGGCTGTTTACTAACCTAACAGCTTTCTTGGTCCGTTCTTCACTGATCCTGGCTACGTCATCTAATAATATCATTATCCAAATTATAAAATAATTCTTTTTCTACATTCATGAAAAGAAGATTAGACATAAGGTCTTGGCTTAATGTAGACCTAAGTCGATTCTTAACTATTTTAAGTTTAGAAAACACCCTTTCACAGGTGGCTTGTATACAAAGTATGGTTAGTACGAACTTGTAAACTACATACAGGTTGGTAAACATTCAAGTTTGTGTGAGAGTTCAAAAACAATAGAAAAGCGCAGAAAACATTGTTTCTTGTCAGAGGAGAAACCATAAAAATTTTTGTCTTCTTCAAATTCAGATTCTACATCGTTGTATTCACAGATTTCTTCAGCTCCATTCAAAGACTGTCTTGTTTTCTTTCAATGTTAGTTTTTTCAACCATTGTAAAACTTTCATACTGATCTACAAACTATTTGAGCTCTATCAATAATTGATTTCTTTCAACTTTACAAAGTTTAGAAATACTATAAAGGACGCCCGTTGGAAAACAATATAAAGCATTATGATTTCATTAATTTTCTTTGGTTCTAATTAGGAATCAATCGACTAAATCTTCCTTCGATACTTGTCCTGGAGCAATCTAAAATACTGAAAAAGACCAAGATCTTTTGTGCAGTTGAGATTCGGGGAGCTTCGTTTATTGATTTTTCAACAGACTTCTACATAAATATTGTTATCTTCCAATTTGCTATTAGCTGTACTTGCATAATATTTTGTTTTTGAATACTGAACCCGAAAGTGTTTATTACTCCTTTTATCCCTTACTTGTTGAAGCAGCTTCTGTACCAAGTTCCAGGTTGTAGAATAGTCTTACTTTATAGTATTTTATCACTTACTTTATAATAGTTTTACTTTGTAAATAATTTGAAGTAGGAGATGTAAGAAGAAATAAATCTAGTAAAAAAAAATACATAAATAGGTTTTCAAATGTAGACTATTTACTAATCAAATTTCTTGCCATGAATTTAGATTTGCATTCAAAACTTCCATTTGATATTTCTTTTAAAACGGTAATAAAATGGAATAGTTTCCCTGTGTTTACACTTTCCACACATCTTAAAATTCCCTCATCGATAATCGAAGAAAGAGCTTTATATATGCTCCTCCATCTTGTGGCTACTATTTTTTGCAATATGTGCAGTTTTTTATGTGCAGTATTCTACAACATGGAACTTAGTACAGAAGCTGATTCTGTTTTCTGTTTGTTTTCCTCTCCCATACGGCCATTCTTTTATGAGATGAGCTTAAGAAATACAGTAGATTCTTACACCAACCTAAATAAAATTTCTGCTATGAGCAACGTTACTGTTGAATCAGCTACTACCAAGTTCAGTACCTATCCTATACAGTAAGTGTAAATAAAATCTTTGTTTTCCTTTTTGAACTAAACTTGTAAACCATTATTAGCAGCGTTTCATATTTGTTGCTCCGTCAAATGAACAAGAAATAATAATTGATGTTGCAGTATCCCACTTGGCTATTTCTGATTTTATAAGTTCGTAAAAAGTCAATCCACATGAATCATCGACTACTATTATTTCTAAAAGTCTTTCATATATCTTTCCTTGAACGACACAGCGGACGCAAATTGCAGCCGGTCCATAACAGGTGCATCTTGAGTACTATCTGACACAATTTGAAATTAAATATTAGTTTAATAAGCAAGGTTTACATATTAAGTTAGGAATATTAGCTTTAACTACATCTCGTTTAGTAAGCACGAGAATATCAACAACGCGGTACATATGAAACATTTAGGAGGTTGCAGTTAAATTCAAACACTCTCAGTCATAGTTTGTACAACTTAAAATAGGGCAAATTACTTTTTCATTTGCAGAATAAAAGCATATTTTAAAAAGCAGATTCCTACGAAATGCAGCAGAGTAATGCAAATTGAAGGAATTACAAAAAACTTTTGACGATTTTTTTCAGCTGTCTTGCCAATCCAGGTTACTATTTTCAAGCAAGGTTTACATATTAACCCTCCGACTGTCTTGGAAAAGGGCAAAATTGTAATGTTGTTTTCCCTGCATTTTGTTTTAAATGCTAAAAAAAAATGATTCTTTGATCATTTTATAAAAAAACTTAATAAGGAATATGAATGCAATCCTTGGAAGTATTAATCATTGTTCAATGTATTAAAAATACATTAAATCAATAGAATTATATTACTTTAAATATTGCTTGTATTGCAGTGAAACCTGAAGCTTAGTGAACGTATTAACACGGGCTTGTCAGTGAGGGGGTTAAGTTAGGAATATTAGCTTTAACTACATCTCGTTTAGTAAGCACGAGAATATCAACAACGCGGTACATATGAAACATTTAGGAGGTTGCAGTTAAATTCAAACAGTCTCAGTCATAGTTTGTACAACTTAAAATAGGGCAAATTACTTTTCCATTTGCAGAATAAAAGCCTTTTTTAAAAAGCAGATTCCTACGAAATGCAGCAGAGTAATGCAAATTGAAGACTGTTACAAAAAAATTTTGACGATTTTTTTCAGCTGTCTTGCCAATCCAGGTTACTATTTTCAGTAGAAATTGAGCATGTGCAGTAAATCTCCGTAGAGAGGATTTGCTGTTTCGATCAGCCAGTGTCGCGATGGGCTCTGAACCTGAGCCTATGACACAGAGCCCGATGAAGTCAGCACTCCTCCTCCGTTTCGCCAGCGGCACGATGCTACTACCGGCGCTACTACATAGGCTACCATAAACAGAAACCAACGGCAATGGCTTAAAATTGATTGTAAATACATAAGATTACGGGAAAACAGCCAAATTATCCTGATGTAGTTAGCTATGAAATAGTATAACCATTTTTGGAGCCCCCCCCCCTCGGGCACTCTTACATAGGCTACCATAAACAAAACCCAACTGGCAACTGCTTAAAATTGATTGCAAATGTGTAAGATTACGGGGAAAGTGAAATTATTCTGATGCAACTTAGTTATGAAGTAGTATATCCATTTTTGGAGCTCCCCCCCTGCCTGGGGCCCTCTTACATAGGCTACCATAAACAAAACCCAACTTGCAACTGCTTAAAATTGATTGCAAATGTGTAAGATTACGGGAAAAGTGAAATTATTCTGATGCAACTTAGTTATGAAGTAGTATATCCATTTTTGGAGGCACCTCCTAGGCCCCCTTACATGGGCTACCGTACACAAAAACCAACTGACAACTGCTTAAAATTGATTGTAAATGCGTAAGATTATGGGAAACAGGCAAATAATTCTGTTGTAACTAGTTATGAACTAGTATGAACTAGTTATGAACTTTTGGAGGTCCCTTCCGGGGCCCCCTTGTACCGGGGGCCCTCGGCAATCGCCGACCTGGCCAGTCCGGGCCTGAGAGGTATTGCAGAAATCGTTAAAATCACAGCACCACCTGTTGAGCAACCCAAACCATGCACCCAAACCTAATCAGTGCCAACTTATGTCAAGGTTTAACTGATTACCAAGTTTGGTAAAATTCCATCTAATATATTCTGAGATATAACTATTATGGGAGTAATGAAAAATGCACCACAGCACCTAATTAGTTCTGTACACTGAATCTTAATGAGTATCCACTTATGTCAAGGTCTAACTGTGAATATGAAGTTCGATGAAACTCAATCCCATAGACGCTGCTGTAATATAGCTGCAGGGCCGAAACTAGGGGGGGCAGAGGGGGCACGTGCCCCGGGCGCCGCTTTAACAGGAGGTGAAGGGGGCGCCAAAATGAAGATTTTGTTTGATGTTTGACACAAGAATGTATATATATATATTATGAAATTTGTATAAAAATGTCTCGCAGCTGGAAAATTTAAAAGGAAAACTGAACCAAATGCATTAAACTTTACAAATAGATAAAAAGATTCATTACAATACAAAATTTCAAAGTATCATGCCTATACGTTTGCTTTCTATCTTTTAAATCACTTCCTGTGAGGAGAATCCGAGGGAGAATCATTACCGTTTTCCAAGGTCAGTCTCTATTGTGGGACACCCTACTGTCCACTACGGATAACTACCAAAGGAGAAGTGACCCCTCAGTCTGATTTTTGTTCTAGATAAAAAAATTCCATGAAAGCTGTTTGTTTTTTTTCCGCTGAACAGTGTTGAGCTTCCTTCCTTTCTTTTTTTTTTTTTTTCCCGTCTTGCCATGGCCATGGGCGCTGACTGCCCAGGACAACGGGAAGGGGAATGCACAGAGTAAAATTCTTAGTAAAACCTTTCTTTTTTAGATATCAACCTCATTCAGACTATGCAAAAAAAAAAAAAAAAAAAAAAAAAAAAAAAAGTTTAAAAAGATTAAAATGCAATTATTTTCAATAACTTTTCAAAGATTTTAATGGATCAATATTTGACAAAGCTGATTACGTAGTTCAGTTTTATATATTTTAAATTTAAAAATAAGTTGTCCGTTAGATATTTAGTAAAATTCTTTTTTGTAAATTTACTTCGTGGTGGAGGGGGGGGGGGGGGGGGGCTGAAAATCATCTAAAACGTAACATAGCAGAACCACCTGTTGAGCAAGATGCATCCAAACCTAATCAGTACCATTTATGTCAAGGTTTAACTGGTTACCAAGTTTGGCGATATTCTGTCTAATATATGCTCAGATATAGCTAGCTTGGAAATCATGAAATATAGATCACAGCAGTGCTACTTGTTTAGTTCTGTACTCTGAATTCTAATCAGTATCTACTTATGTCAAGGGCTAACTGTGAATATGAAGTTTGATGAAACTTCATCCCATAGACTATAAGATATAGCTGATAGAAATCGTGTGAAACACAGCATAGAAGAGTGACCTGTTTGGAAATATATATCAAAACATAATCAGCTTCTATTCAGATTAAGCTCGAATAGAATATGTGGTTTTATGAAATTCTATGCATTAGTTTTTGAGATATAACTATAACAGACACCGTAACAGTTGCAGACTATCTGCACCGCTCATTGGGTGCAATTACTCTCTAATCAAATCAGCACCAGCTTATGTCAAGTTCTAACAGTATATAAAGTTTTATGAAATTCTGTGCTTTAGTTCTTGAGGTAGAGCGGCCACAAAAGTTGTGTCACACACACACAGAGACAGACATTTTCTAAAATAGTCAAGTCATGTTCAGGACATCTCAAAAAATGCAAATCCTTTTTTTTTTTTTTTAAAGATTTTTTTTTTTTTTTTTTTTTTTTTTTTTTTTCCCCATATGTAGAAGAAAGTAAAGAGAGAAATTGAGTTTAAACAAAATCCTATCTTAAACAGATATTTCCCATAAAACATGATATTTTATTTTGAACTGAAACTTCGGTACTGTCTGGTATGGTGTTATATCAAACTAAAAAACCATTGCTGCCTTTTTTTGCTTTTGATCTAACAAAATTGCTTTCGACAATCCTAAATTTCAACACAACAATCAATATCGCATGCTTATTCATAATTTGGGTGTTCTAATCTGTTTTTGTTTTGTTTTTTCTCCATAAATAGCAAATTTTTTTATTATTATTATTTTTTTTCCCCAGAACAGATTGAAAACAATAAACAACTTTATTTCTTAATAAATAAGCTTTAGGCTTTGGGAGGAGTCCTTTGGGCTTGATAAGCCTTTTGCATTTTTGTAGTTCTACAGCTGTGAAAAATATGGTACTATGAAATAAAAATACAATAAATATATGAGAGTTAAATATATTTTTCATTTTCTTTTATTATTTATTTTTTAAATTTCTTGCTTTATCACGCTTAACATATATCTTCTTTTTTTTTTGTTCAAAATGTACAGTGTTTTGGAATAAAACTGTAAAATTGTATGTTAATTTTTCGATTATGCTGATCGCTTCAAATTCGTGTCTGAAATAACCTGTTAATTAAAAATTTCCTCAAAACTATTTTCTAGCATAATCACTTTAAACAATATTCTTTGACACGAAAAAATGAATCAATGAATATCCATGAATTCAATTAATGTAAAATAAAATAAATAAAAGTGATATAATGGAATAACTAGAAAGTAAATTTACTTAACATACTTAACCTTAGAAAAAGTGTATGAAATTTCAATCACATGAAAGAAATTTAAATGATCTTATGTATAAAAACCTAAATATGCAAATTGGGATCATCAATAATATTGTCTGCTATAATATATGATAAGGAATTGGTTAATTGTGTATGTTTCTAATTATCATAAGTGATTTTTTTTTTTTTTTTGCTTTAATGCATTGATTCTTCTTTAAATCCTGTGTTGATGAAGTGATGTTTATTTTCTAGAAAAATCTAGTTGCAAGAAAGTATTTTTTTTTTTTTAATAAATTTTTTCAGGAGAAAACTGAAAAAAAAACAGCCTTTTATTAATAAAGTTATGCAGGCTGCTAGAAAACTTATAACATTCATAAACGTGATTCGGTTTCAGTAACGATAGCCCAAATCTGATTGTTAACTCATATTAAATACTCACAAATACACAAAATAACAAAACTGCAGTGCACTGTTTTTTTTATTAAATAATATCACAAGAGCCGCTCATGGCTACCTCTCTCACAACAAAACATTCTATGAACTCTCATAAACAAACGCAGATGATAAAAATTATTGCCACAAATGCAAAGCATAAAAACGACCGAACATACCGGCCCCCGTTGAATGATTTTCATTCAACCACAATTATAATACATTATTACACCTCAAATTTTAAACAAATAATACAGCATGGACTAGTAAACAATAAATCGACAAATTACAAAAGATAATAATCAATTTTCTTTGGGTAACAGACAAATTTTTGAAATTGGTCTCTTGAAAACACCTCGTTGTTTTTATGTTTACTACTCTAAAATTCTGCACACATTATGTAATGATGTTCACTCATGACATCTAACACTCAAATTAAATTTTTAAATGCTGCAAGAATTTATTTCTTTTCTCATATTTTATCTCAAAAAATAGCTCAGAAATACTTTATTTTAAAAGTATTTAAAGGTTAACACACTCGATTTTATCAAAATAAAACTCAAACCTTCTGGATAAAATAAATGTCATTTAAATAACTCAAATAATATATACCTCATATGAATAATCTCTCTATATAAATAATATAACTCAAATTATATATACACTCTCAATACACATTTTGTATGAATATTTTCTTTGATAACACATAATACATTCAATCAAGCAGAAATTAGCTTAATTTCATGTGTACACTCATAAATCTTATAAAACCTATTGCATTAAGAAAATATAAAAACTTTATACAGTATTTATAACATGAAACAGGCAACAATTATGAATTGTTTTTCTACATACTGCACGACCATTTAAAGGCCAAAAATTTTGCCTTAACTGAAAAAGTAAAGCTTGTGAACTTAAATGTAAATACCGTTTATGAAAATATTCTACTATCCTTTGAGTAAGTTTACTTTTATTATGTAGTAAAATTGGAAATTTTTGGTTGGCATTTAAGTTACTGTTCGCTAATCTACCTCCTACTCTTAGAAGACCTTCTTTATCAAGAAATGGATGTAAGTTTTTTAACTGACTATCATGATTAATATTACCTGATTTTTGCAAGGATTTTATTTCCTTGTCAAAAAACTCACGTTGAACACTTTTTAACAAAAAACTTTCTGCTTTGTTGAGCTCTTCGAGGTCCAGAGGACCCTCCTTTTTTTCTTTTTTATAATTACTAAGGAACCTGAAAATAAATCCTAAAATACGAATTATTTTACAATAGTTATTACTTAAATCAATTATATCATGCACAAAAGAATTAACAGAAACTGTAAAAACAGATATGCTTTTAAAGTCACTTATATTAATATTTTTCAGTTCATTTGAAAAGTCATTGGAATTAACTGCTACAGGAATATTTGTATTGGGATAGTCTTTTTCCTTTAGGAACAATGGACCACTCCACCATAACTCATTTGATAATAGTTTATCAGGATTAGCTCCTCTTGTTAGAAGGTCAGCAGGGTTAAGCTGAGATGGAACATGTCGCCACTGCATCCCTTGAGTTAGTTCTTGTATTGTAGAAATCCTATTCACAACAAAAGTTTTTAGAACGTATGGTTCTTTTTTAATCCAGGATAATACTATCATGGAATCGGACCACGAGAAGATTTGGTTTACACTAATTTTGAGCGAAGAAATCACTCGTTTCATAAGCTTTGTCAATAAAACTGCTGCACAAAGCTCAAGTTTTGGAACAGTTAATTGCTTTAAGGGAGAAACTCTAGATTTACTTGTCACTAATTTTACAGACACTTGACCTGATTCTGTCACTGATTTGCAGTAAATTACCGCACCATAGGCTGCTTCAGATGCGTCGCTGAAACCATGTAACTCGATCATAATTGCATCTTTCAATAAAATACACCTACTAATCTCAAATTTATTAATTAATTGTAGGGTATCAGAAAACTCTCTCCATTCCTTAGCCTCTTTCTCGGTTAGCAAATCATCCCAATTTAATTGTAATAACCATAACTTCTGCATAAATATTTTTGCTTTAATTATAATAGGAGATACTAAACCTAAGGGATCGAATATACTTGATATAGTTGATAACACTTGTCTCTTAGTGACATTTAAATCATTATGAATTTTAACATTGAAACTTAAACAATCTTTCTTCGATTTCCACAAAACACCTAACGCTTTAGATTCTTCTGAATCACCAAAGGGGTATATTTCGACATTTGTTTTACAAAGTTGTGGAGCATTACTGCACCATTTATGTAATAACATTCCTTCACTGTTTAAAATTTCTATTAATTGATTTTGGAGTTTCAATGCAGAACTTAAAGAATCAGCTCCAGATAGGATGTCATCCATATACATGTCTTCTCTCAGTACGGGTGCTGCTAAAGGGAACTTGCTTCCTTCATCCTTAGACAATTGAAGTAGTGTTCTCATGGCCAAGAAAGGTGCGCTAACAGTACCATAAGTAACTGTCGTTAATTCAAAATTTTTAATTGGCTCGTTAAGACCTTCCTTCCATAAAACTTTTTGCAGCTTCCTCTGATCTGGATGAGTAGATATTGCTCTATACATTTTTTGAATATCTGCAGTGAAAGCGACGATATATTTTCTAAATCTCAACATAATTGAGAATAAATCATCTTGTATTACACCTCCGTTATATTGAATAGAATTAAGTGAGTTTCCCTTAGTTGTTAAGGAAGACGCGTTAAATACAACTCTCAAAGGCATTGATATATTTTTTTCTATTCCTCTATACACTCCAAGATGGGGAATGTAATAGGATCCACTTTCTTCCTCGCTTTCGTTAACTTCAACCATATGGCCTAACTGTTGATATTCTTTTAAGAAATCTGAATATAATCTTAAGTACTCAGGATCTTTTGCTAGACGATTCCATAAAGAATTTAATTTTTTCGTAGCGATTTGTTTTGAGTTTCCTAAAATAGCTGGATCCTCTTTTAAGGGCATTTTAACAACATATTTACTGCTTTTGTCTCGTGTATAATTTTCTACGAAATGTTTCTCACAAATTAAAGTCTCTTTACTTTTTGGTTTTTCAACCTCGATATTTTCTATCTCCCAGAATTTCCTAAGTGTCTTGTCTAGATTGGTTTCTTTCTTAATAAACCCACAATGAACTTTGTTTTCATTCTCTGACGGAAAACTTCCCGATACAACAAAACCGAAAACTGTGTCTTGCAAAATAAGATCAGAATTATTAACACGAATTTGTCCCGGTCTCAAAAGCTCATAAAAAATTCCTGCTCCTAAGAGCATGTCTACATGTTCTGGGATATTGAAACTAGCATCTGCTAATTTTACATTAGGTAAATCTTGTATTGAGATTTCAATTGGACGTGAAGGCGTTAAATCTGCAGTTATTTTCGGAACTACCAAGAATTCTAAATTTTTTACAAAACTTTCATCTCTATTGCATATTGATGCATTAACTTTATGATTTATTACTAAGGTAGCATCATTTAGACCTGACACTAAGATGTTTGTTCTCTCTTTTTTTAAATGCATTAGCTCTATTAAATGGCGGGATAAAAAATTAGACTCACTGCCTACATCTAATAAACACTTTACTCTATGTTTACATCCCGATTCATCAATTAGAAAACATATAACAGTTGAAAGTAAAACTTTGCTCTTTTTATTCGAATAGTTACTAATAAAGGTTTTCTGAACGAACTCTTCTGCATTAGCGTTCAAGACTGATGTGCCACGATTTGTTGGCCTAGAATCTGAACATTCTTCCACATTCACTTTTCCTTGTTTATTTTGTTCCGATGAAACATATTCTTTCACGTATGTGTTGTTATTTGTTTTTGGAAAATGTGTAGTTTTATGATGACGTTTTTTACAAAAGCACGTGTACTTTGATGGACAATTTGCAACTGAATGTGAATTTAAACAATTAAAGCATAACTTGTTACATTTTATAACGTTCACCCTTTCATTGACAGATAATTTTAAATAATGCGGGCATTTTGAAAGAGTGTGATTTTCGTGGCAAAAAATACAACTTAATGTTTTAACATCTGATAAGAATACTTTAGATACACTTTTGGAGTTAGTATATTTACGATTAACACTAAAATTCTCAGTAAGAGATTTTCCGCGTGATGTGAAATATAAATCAATCTCTCGTCCCAACTCTTCTGGTAAAAACCATTTATCACCCTGTCTCACACTAATGTGGGAAGCTGTTTCTCTATCTAATGTTTGATATAATTTATCCGATACTATAAGTTGTTTTAGACTCTCGAAATTAGAGACATTTCTTAAATTTAAATAATATTCCCAGTTTGTCATTAGACGTGAAGAAAACTGTACATGAGTCTCATTTGGTTGTTTAACAGCTTTTCTAAATTGTTCTAAGCAAAAATAAGGTGTAGGTTGAAATTCTTTTAACACTAATTCTTTTATTTTTGCATAATTATCGATATCACTATCATGTAAGTAAGTTAATATGTTAGATGCTTTATCCCCTAATAAATTTAACAGAATTTCTGCTTTATATTGTTCTGGAACATTTTTAGTCTTAAAAGCTCGCTCTAAAGAAGAAAAGTAAAACCCCCATCCTTCAGGACGTATAGGTATTTTTACAGTCAAAGTTCGAATACTTTTTATCAATTGATCTAACGATTCTAATTTTATTTCACCCTCACTAATATTGGATTTAGCTTCAGATTTAATTTTAGCTAGTTCTAATTCAAGTTTCATTTTTTCCAGATCATATTGCTTTTGCTCCTTATCAATTCGCCTTTGCTCCTGCTCCTCATAAATTCGCCTTTGCTCCTGCTCCTCATGTTTACGATTTTCAATTATATCGTTTGCTATATCTTTCACAAAATCTGGTTTATTTTTATACATTTCACTGTCTTCAATAATAACGTTTAAATCCGCAATTGTCATATTTTCATTAACATTTAGATTTATTTCAGTGGCTATAAGCCTTAAATCCTCTTTTTTTGCACCTTTAAACATTGTTTAATATATGTATAACAGTAAAGATAAGAAAAATCACGTTCACTTACTTTTCGAATAATCTTTTGACGAATTTCGTAGCACGGAACTCTTAGAACTTATCATTCATCTCGGCGTTTCACTCAACTTAAAATTTGATTTTAGAAGGTCGTTGAATTTAATCCCAGGCTGCTTCTTCGTTGCTCGGCGGACCATTATGTTAACTCATATTAAATACTCACAAATACACAAAATAACAAAACTGCAGTGCACTGTTTTTTTTATTAAATAATATCACAAGAGCCGCTCATGGCTACCTCTCTCACAACAAAACATTCTATGAACTCTCATAAACAAACGCAGACGATAAAAATTATTGCCACAAATGCAAAGCATAAAAATGACCGAACACTGATAAAAATATTTTCAAACTGAAAATTTTTCTGTCAAAGTTGCAACTAATTCTGGTTGACCAGTCACTAAAAAAGCCAATGAAACTTTGGCAAAAATTCATTGAGACCAGCACATAAGCAATCCTGTCATCTGAATATTGACCATAAAATAGCTTAAAATATTTTGAAGAAGACTGAATATGGAAAAAGCTTCTTGTTTGAGTATCTCATCATGTGAATTTCTTCAAAATTTAGAAATTGTTATGTGGATCTAATAGAGGTGAAAATGTCCATGTTTACTTACAACATATGTTCTTTCTTTTTTCCCCCCCCCTTGGTATATTTTATACATAAATGTAATTGGAATTTTTTCTGCTAAGGTATTATTTACTGCTAATCCTGTTGTCATGTTATTGATATTTATAAATTACTTTTTTAAACTTATATGTTGTTATTTGAGAATTCTTATGCACAGAACAAAAAACTGCGACTTTTTAAATTGAATAGGTTCTGGAAAATTACTATATAAGCACAGTGTCATAATGTGACTGACAGCTTCTTTTCCCAAGGCTTTGTTATGTCTAAGGCTAGAGCATGGTTGGAGAACAGGGTCCTTGTGCATTGTTTTGCTGCAACAAAGGCAGTTTTTCCCCAGAGCAGAATGAGTCATAGGTGAAATCATTTACCAGCTATAGTGGCTTTATTCACATTGCTACAGACTTGTAAACCAAAACTGAGAATGACATTAGAATTGGCCAATAGGAGAAAGGAAGGTACAGGGCTTGAATTTCAGGGCGGGATGGCGGGATTCGCCGCCCAAAACTTTGAAATCCCTCCCAAAACATCTCGCGATTTTCCTGAAAATTTTGCATTTTGGAAATTACGATCAACTCCCGCGAACTGTTTGCGAATTTCTTGATATTTTCGTGCGCCCGATTGGCTCATTTTGTGGGGTTTTTTACCGCGAAAGATCGTTGAAAGTCACTAATTTTTCACGCGACCATTAAATTTCATTATTTTTTTCTCCAGATCGGTTGACAAAAGTCCGCGACCGATTGGCGAATTCAGAGGTAATTCTGTTTCCGAAAATTATGAAAAATCGGTCCTCAGTTCAACAGAAAAATATCGCGAATTTCGACGAATGATCGCCGAAAAAATCAATTTCATCAATTGTTCGAGGAAAAAAATCTCAAATTTCGTCGCTAAAGCTTGCGAATAAAACGCAAATTTTGTCAAAAGATCGCGAAAAAACGTGAATTTCGTCAGATCGCAAAAAAAACTTGAAATTCATCAAAGGATCGCGAAAGAGCACATATTACATCAAAGAATAACAAAAAAAATCGTAAATTTCAAAAAAGGAACCCAGAAAAAACGCGAGTTTTGGCAAAGGATCGCGAAAAGGCGAATTTCGTCAAGGGATCGCGGAAAAATGCAAATTTTGTCAAAGGATCGCGAAAAAACGCGAATTTCATCAAAGGGTTGCAAAAAACGCGAGTTTCGTCAAAGGATCGCGGAAAAGTGCAAATTTTGTCAAAGGATCGCGGAATAAACGCAAATTTATTCAAAAAGCCGCTGAAAAAAAACGCGAATTTCATCAAAGGATCCCGAAAAAACGGGAATTTCGTCAAAGGATCACGGGAAAAACGCAAACTTTATCAAAGGATCGCGAAAAAACGTAAATTTCGTGAAAAAATCACTTAAAAGACTCAATTTTCGTCAAAAAAATCGCGAAAAAGACGCAAATTTCGTCAAAAGGTCGCAAAAAAAAAAAAACGCGATTCTCGTCAAAAGGTCGCGAAAAAAAATGCGATTTTCGTCAAAAGGTCGCGAAAAAAACGCGATTTTCGTCAAAAGGTCGCGAAAAAAACGCGATTTTGTCAAAAGGTCGCGGAAAAAAAAACGCGATTTTCGTCAAAAGGTCGCAAAAAAAACGCGATTTTCATCAAAAGGTTGCGAAAAAACGCGATTTTCGTCAAAAGGTCGCGAAAAAACGGGATTTTCGGCAAAAGGTCGCGAAAAACGCGATTTTCGTCAAAAGGTCGCGAAAAAAACGCGATTTTGATCAAAAGGTTGCGAAAAAACGCGATTTTCGTCAAAAGGTCGCGAAAAAAACGCGATTTTCGTCACAAGGTCGCGAAAAAAGCGCGATTTTCGTCAAAAGATCGCCCATAAAACGCGAATTTCGTCAAAGAGCTGCAGAAAAAAAAGAATTTCATCAAAGGGTCGCAATAAAAATGGTAGTCTCTTTAAAAAACAGCACGCACACACAAATATCTATATTTATTATTAAAGGTATAGTGTAGTTTTTAATCTGAAATAATATACTGAACTAACTTTTGAAAAATTGGGTTTAACCCGAATCCAATTTACAGGAATCTAAACTCAGCCTGAAATCAAATCGAACCAAAAAAAAAGAGTTTACTCGACCTACAACATAAAAAATTAGCACCTGGAGAGGATTTCCCAATCCCTTTCCATCCCCTGCTGTAACCTTTCAGAAAATTTGCTGTGAATTTCTTTTTTTTTTACTCAAACACGTGCAAATTTTACGGTTACTTTTGCGACAGACTGACGAAATTCACAGTTTTATCCCCCGTTTGATCGATGCATTTCGTGATTTTATACCGCGGCCAATCGACGAATTTCACGATATTATTCCCTCGACCGATAGAAGAAATTTACGATATTTTTTCCTATGCCCGATTGGCATATTTCACTATGTTTTTTTCCTGTGAGAGAAAAAGGAAAATATCCAAAAGGTTGTGTCACAAAAGGACATTAAGTGTCACCGGGTGCTGCGCTCTGGCAAATTGGTCTAGATTCAGTACTAAACAAAAATAAGATTAGAAAGACCGCAAAGATCTTGTGGTGCACATCAAAGAAAAATTCCGAGCTCCAATCAAACATATATAGAAACACCAAACAAGTTGATCCTTGCAATTAACGGAAATTAGGACTTGACAATTTAAAGTTAACCTACGTTTCTCGTGTAGTAGAAGAAATGAATCAACAGTTTCCATTTCAAACTTTTGACTTTAATTGAACAAGCATTCAAATTTGCATTCAAATTTTAAACAAAGAAAATACCAGGGAATCAGGTTTTGACTATAATTCCATTAAGGATATAATAAAACAATTTTGTTCAGAAATGGATATTGATGATTCCATCGCTGAATATACACTGCTCATGCAAGTATTTAAAAAGAAGACATGTCAGATATTGCAAAGTTTTCTGAAATTTTTTTAAGAGAGCATAACCATACATTTCCAATACCTTCCAAAGTTATAAATGTTGTGCTTGTGCTGTCTGTCACAAGTTTACCTTGTGAAAGAAGATTCAGGGCCCAAAATGGAATAAAATCTAAATTCAGAAATTCATTTAAGAACCCCATTGTTAAGGACTCATGATATTTGGTTGAAACTTGAAAAATAGGCTATATAAAAGCTTTCTTACATTTTTAAATAAAAAAAAAAACATTTTTCATAATTATCCTGAGTTGTTGATTTAAATTGCTTCAATGGTATTTTGTCATATCTGTATTAAAATAATTAATGTAATTAATGTAAATTTTTAAATAGCACTTAAAATAACAGTGGGTTTTAGATTTTTTTCTCCCTCCCAAATAGCTCAACTCCCCTCCATTTATAAATGTTGGTAGGGAAACTCCCCTCCTAGGAAAAATTGAATTTCAAGCCCTGTATACACATACACACACCTTGGTGACGTAATTAAAAACAAGAGGATTTTTCTCTTGATTTTGGAGGAGAGATGAGATGAGAAAGATCAGATTATGACTTGACATGATCTGAGTAAGGACCAGAAAACTTTTTCTTAAGAGCATAGTTACATGAGTAGTGCTTCAGAATTTAAAGATATTTTGTTCATTCTATGAGCAGTGTCTCAATGTTGGTTTTGTAATCAATCATTTTTCTAATTTATGTTAAGTTTATGTTGAATTTTTGTTTGTTCTAAGTAAAGAACATTAATTGTTAAAATGACTATTTCTTTTTGAAACATGGTGACAAAGTCCTTGTTATTACTACACAAGCTGGGGTTCGCTACTATGCCACAACATTTGAATGCAACAGTAATTCATTAATGCAAGTTATTTATTCTAACAGTAGTTAACAACAGTAGTTAGTTTGTAACAGTGGTTACAATCTGTCAAAAAAAAAAAAAAAAAAAAGGCCTTATAAAATTTAAGTATATAAGTAATTGTTAATTTGAAAATAAGATTAATGTTTCTGAAACTTTGATGATGAGAAGCAAGACATTGTAAGCCACTATCTGGGCTGGGTTAAAATATAAACAATGATCAGCTGATTCACTGAGAATCTTGGGCATGGTTTGTACTAAATCTGGCATTTCCATGGTTTTCCATGGTTTTGGGTAAAATGGGCATGTCTTCTATAATTATATAAGCCATTGTACAAGTGCAAGAAGCGTTTCCATGCTACTTGTCTGATTTATTATTTATGCTATTAATGAAATTATTGATTTGCAGTTTTATTATTTCTCTAATTAGTAATTATAATAGTTCTAATTAAAAAAATAAAAATTATGCTCTTTAATATCGTCTAATTAGAGATTTAATTATTTTGAAAACATATAATTCTTGATAACCATTTAATACTTTAACACAGAAAAAAATTCATACAAATTCAATTTTAACTAAATCTTTAATTTTTTTTTTTTTTTTTTTTTTTTTTTTTTTACATTCTAATACTATCTGAATGAGAAAAAATTCAAATTTTTATCTTTACAAAACCTGCAGAATTTTATATAGAGTGATATTTTGTTAATTTATTATAGGATGAAATTAAAAGGTATGAAGTTCAGTTAGACTTTGATACAGTCAAGACATCTCGCCAACAAAGGCTGTATATATTTCAAGATCTGTCATCTGCAGATGTATGTCTTTTTAAATTAAGATGAACTGTACTATTATGCTTTCATTATCAAAATTATAAATGTTGAATATTCTGATAAATTTCTTATCTTGATTATTTTCATTATTTCATGCTTATTACTTTTTCTGCTGTAAAGGTTTTAAAATAGGGCTAATAAAATTTTACATGCCCAGTCGGGCATGTGGTAGAAAAATAGATGCCTGAATAAAAAATTTACATGCCCAACTATGAAGTACTTCAAAGTAAAGCACTTCTAAATTTCATGGCTGTAATTTTAAAATTAGTAAATATAACATAATCTATAAAACAATAAACGATACACTGAATATATTTTATTCAAGGGAATATGAAACTCTTATGATTAAATTTTTTTTAAATAAATGATTCTCACTTAACCCCTTTGGGACGAGCGTCTTTTACAGAATTTTTATCTTTTATCACCAGTTTTTCAAAACAGAAATTCTTGCCTAATTGAATAGGGAAAATGGATTAAATAAGGCAAAATTTACAAGAAAAATTTACTGGTGAGGTAATAATCAAGGGTTCCGAGCACCTTACGAGGCTCATATATCAGTCGCTCATCCCCAAGGGTTAACAAATAAAAATTACTACACAAAACTAATTAAATATTGTTTTATTATGAGTTACATTCTCTACATTCGATTGCTAGGGTAAAGAATGTCCAGTAATGTGTTGTGTACCTTTGGCAGCCGATTGCCAGTGTTCGATAGCCAGTGAAGTCATAGATACAAGTGTCAGAACCAGCAATGTTTATTCGCATTAAGTCATTCATAGTTTCCGCCAAGAGGCTAGAGTAAAAGAAGGTTTTTACTTGATTCACACAGCTAAAGCCCCTTTCACATGCAGATGTACTAGGCAAACAACAAAACATTATTTCAACCAATAAAAGTATATTAGTGATACCTTTTGGCTGCATTTTGAGAAGATATGTATACAGAGCAAACGGGCACGTTGTCAGCCAATGGTGTCTTGAGTATGTTTTTCATTTTACAGAATAGGCAGCAAATTTATGTAAATTTGTCAAAACAACTCTTATAAGTATGGCGTGATACTGATAACTTTTGCCCTTCTGTCTCCTCTATCGTTTGTGCATACTGTCGTATATTGCTTGAGTTCTAATAGCTATATTTGATGTCTTTTCTAGCTTTCACTAATCACAGATAGCAATCTATTGCATCTCAAATGCCATAAAAATACATGCCCGTTCGGACATGTTGATAAGAATAATACATGCTCGATCGAAAATTTTACATGCCCCGAGCATGTCGGGTAATATATTTTTCGAGCCCTGTTTTTAAATCCAAAAATATTCATCATCAGGACACATATGATGAGGATGCATTTATTTTTAGCATTTCGAGACCTTTTTTCTTTTTTAGAACATTTTCTGAACATTGTAGAACATTTTTTGAATTTTTTTTTCCTTTCTGGGAGCACGGCAGTGCGTCCGCCAAGTTCGCACAAGCCGTAAGCTACCTTTTCCTGAACCATTTCAGCATACTTTTCACCCCCTCATAATGTCGTTTTAGGGAGAGATATAGAATTTTTTCTTTTATACACATGTTCGTATGATCAAACTGAACTAAGGTTCCACGATTTCATGTTTCTGTATTTAGTAGTTTTCGAAATATTAAATTCTGAAAAAGCGTTGTTTTGTCACTGACTCACTTCGCATCATCAAATAACTAAGGTACTTCTAGAAGTCGTAGAATAATGAAATCTCACAAGTAAGTCGGTTTTGCAGCACAATTAACTAGAAAAATCTGAAAACACAGAATTTCCGCCTCTAAACCCTTCAAACAGGGGGTGTTGATTTGGCCGTAAACAGGTCCTAACACATTCAATTGTGCCAATGTTGGTCGCCAAAACTCGATTACAGAGTTTTGAAGGGGTCACGTAATTTCAAGCAGAATAAAATTTTATATATATGCTTTTCCAAAGATGTTTCTTAAATAGAAAAAATGAATATAACCTAAAAATTTTAATCAGTATAGGTTATGATATATTTACGATATTAAAACATTTAACAAATATAATCGCAATTCGGTACGTTTCCGATATAGTAGCCTTGGCGAAATAGAAAAAATAGCCTTGACGAGAAAAGAAATTTGATAAATAACGTATTTTCTGGCAACCTATTTACTGTGTCACATACACAAGCAATTTTTTCCATATGTATACAATTTATTTAATGTAAGGAATGCGTTTATTTATATTTATATACCAACATAAATAATTTGGGCACAGATGTCATATTTGCCTTATATTGGCGCGATTTTTTTCTGACACCAATGTCATATACGCAATGTATACTTAAGCGGCGCCAAAGTGTCGTTATTTTGCTTGATATGGTAACCCGGATGTTGTTGTTTATGCTGTTGATGTTTTCGCCAAATCGGCGTCGGAAAAAAATCGCGCCAATATGGGGCGAATATGACATCTGTGCCATAATTTGTATATAAAAAACAATATTTTATACATGTAAAAGGTTTATATGTATATAAAAAACATAAAAGTTCATCAGGTTCGTTTTCATAGTTGTTTATTTCATTTGGCATCATTTCTCAGTTTCTGAAGTCCGAAGTGCGCCAAGATTTAAAAAAAAAGCCAAGGTCCCTATAGTGGAAAAATATCCTAATTCTCACATGAAAGTTTAAAAACCTCCTTTTAATTAAATGTAATGTGTAACTAATAAAGCTGTCTTTAACGATGCGTGACAGCGTCCGAAGACCGCTGCTAATGTTATTATATTGCATTATTAGCCAACTTACTGTTAATTTTAAATCTGTAAAAGAAAGATTATAGTTATAGATAATATATGTTGGTCGCTAAAACCCAATTACAGAAAATTAGCCTGAGTTATAAAGGTGTTACATGATTTGAAGCTGAATGAATTTTTATATGCTTTTATAAAAATCTTAATAAGGCAAATCTTTCAGTTTATCTGTCCATCTTTCTATCTTTTACTTCCTTAAAACAAATTTTATTAAAGACCGGGAGGCGTCTGCACAGATCATCACCTCATCGAGTTGACGGCTGAAATTTTAGGTTTAGTTAAAAATCGATTAGCGTATTAAAATGTAACTGGTCTCCCGAGTCATATCTTTGTAGAAATCGCCTACAGACCCGATTTTACCGGTTAATTGGTGGATTTTCCATTGTGTTTTCCTGCACCCATTCCTCTATGTTTCCATACTTTTGGATGCAGGAAAATACAATAGTAAACCTATCAGTCAACCACTAGGTCTTCAGGTGGTTTCTACCAAGATATGACTTAACAGACCAGTTGCACTTTAATATGCAAATCTAGTTTTAACTAATCCTAAAATTTCAGCTGTAAACTCGATGAGGCGATGTGCAGACGCCTCCCGGTCTATTATAAATGTCGAAATTCTAATCTCAATAGCACTCTGTTCAATCTGGCAAATATCCTTACTATTTATGGAACACTATTCCTTTAAGTGCGGTTTAGTGATGTTGATGAACTTTATGCATATGCAGGGGTCGCAGCATATAGGACAAATTTTATTGTTCTTACCAGTAACTTTTATCAATAATCTTCATGGTATAGTCCTATTGCATATCTTATAAAAATGTCTCTTGACGATTATTGATAAAATATACTGACAGGAACAGTACAATTTGTCCTATATGCTGCGACCCCTGCATATGCATCATACATATTATACATATGCATATAATACGTAATACATTTGCATCATACGTATTATAGGTATGTGTATAATACATAATACATATGCATCATTATGACGTCAGAATAAACAAAACATTTTCTGTCGCCAAGTTTGAGAATTGACATATTACCAAATTTGGCGAAACTTTGCTAAATGTCGCTAAGCTTGGCGAATATTTGACGCTAGTGGCTATTTTTCAATGAGTTAATTATTAATGCGAGCCATCTATTTTTATTTTTCCGCATATCATCTGAATAGTTAAATGGCATAACGTACAAATATTTCCAAAGTGCCAATAGTTTTGTCACTGCACAAACCTCTGCTATTGTTATTATATTGTACTGTTATTATACTTACTGTGATTATGTTGTTAATTTTTACTCTGCTAAACTTCTGTATTATATAAAGAGAATTTACGGAAACTATTAAAGCACCGAAACTGCCAGTTCTCCTTATTATTATTATAATTCTATAATATGTAACCTGTTAATCGATGTGTACGTTAGAATGAATCTTCTATAATCCGGTTCCTCGCATTTTAGTTTTCAGGTTTCGAATAAAATTAGCTTAAATCTTAAAACCATGGCACATTAGCTAACTCTTCAACACGATCAGATGAGAAGAATGGTAGATTTTCAAATGGATCATGGCAGTGAGCCCGTAGGCCTTCTATTCTTCCGTAATCGAGTCTATTGAAAAGGTTAACATGAAACAAAAAGATATTAGCATCAATATGGTTTAATGCAAATGCAAATATTTTTCAAAGGATTTCATAACAACCATTTCACGTGTACCCAATCGTATCAGTTAAAATGCAACAATTGGCAGTGAGTCCAATTAGAAAAGATTACTTAATAGGATTAAAACTTTTCGCATTAGAGAACGAATCATAACTGATAATGAAACATGCATAAGTGAGTTAAGAGATATTTGTCACGAAAGATGAAATACATAACAACACAAAATATATGATGTGCTTCCATGATCGTAAAGAGTTCTTGATTTCTCTATCAAAAGCTTCCGACTTGGCGAAAGAATGGGCAAGTAAATTAAATTATGAATAACAGTAACATGATGCAACGTTTAACATGCAATTAATAGAGTAAATACTGCTTGCTAGAGGCGGCTAGTATTTTAATATAAAACGAAATAAAGTATAAATTTGTAAATCTCAATAAAATAAATTTAGGTATTTTCATGTTAGCTGGGTGCAAGTGGCAAATCGCCAAATACTGTTCCCAACTCCATTGTTCATACTGCATTCATTTTATTTAAAAATATAAACTTTTCAGTCATCTCATTTAAAATAGATGCATTTCCCTCATTTTATTTAATAGAATATTTAACATAGAAATAAATAAATAAATAAGAAATAATAACATAATATTATGTTATTATTTCTTATTGTTCTTTAATTATTCATGTATAATTTCTAATTTACACATGTGAAAAATGAAAACTGCTGTTGGCGAAAAAACAAAATGCTAATGAGGAGATTTGCTCCCTGCTAACATAAAAGTACCGAAATTTAATTTTTTTTAATATTAATATAATTTAGACAAACAAACTTGAAAAAACATACAAAAAGTACTGATATCCCAACAAAAAGTTTTCGGTTAAAAAAAAAAAGCGCCAAGTTCTCCTTAATGTTTCGGCCAGAAAAAGTAGTGATATCTGAAGCTCGCAAAAGTTAAAAGCCAAACATCCCAAATCTTTCATTGAAAATGGCTTCCTGCGACTTGGCCGTTAATGCCTTCAAGAGGGTTTTTTAAATTCTAAAGTATGTACAAATGAACTTTATGCGAAATCCATATTTTGAGGATTTTAGGCATTTTGTGACACAAAGTAGAGAAATAAAATACACATTTAAAGAAAGCATATAAACCACTTCAGTCTATTTAAATGCTTAGAAGTTAAAAATAAGAAAATAACTGTATTCAGAAGATAATATTCCAACAGAACTAATTGCTAAAACACAATTAGTATCCGCTTTTAACAGTTTAACCCCCTCAAGAGCGGTGGTTTATTTTTGGATCATTTAAATTTAATCCCTAAATGGGACATTGACACCAGAATTTTGATTTGGAAATTGTCGTTTTAGTTAGTACGTGCAGAAGAGTCAACTTATTTCCAAATACATTTGTTTGTAAATTCCGGTGTCATTCATTCATTTCAGTATTTTATTAATAGAAGTATTTTGTCCCTGAAAGGGTTAAACCGAATAAGTGCATTCTAAGGTTATTGTAATACCTCTTAATATATGCAAACAAACTATAATATATGTTCAAATGAAAAAATCTCTTTCGTCAAAGCACAAGATTTCAATATTATACATTAAAATATTAATGTAACACATTATGAGACTTGAAAAAAGTAAATTTTGTTTCATATCTTGGGTTTCATGTTAATGACTTTAGGTTTAGACCGTACAAAATAAATTTCAGTTAAACCAGAAATGAACTAAATGATTTGTAATCAAAACTAATGTTTGTTGAAACTCAATAGTATTTTTGAGAAATCTTTTACTTGTAATGTCTTCATGTGAATTCGCCTCTTTGCATTCTAATATTACTTTTAATATTTAAATAAATCATAAATGTGTAATTTACATTAAATTGAAAATGCTATAGAAGGCATTAACGGCCAAGTCGCAGGAAGCCATTTTCAATGAAAGATTTGGGATGTTTGGCTTTTAACTTTTGCGAACTTCAGATATCACTACTTTTTCTGGCCGAAACATTAAGGAGAACTTGGCGCTTTTTTTATTTTTTAACCAAAACCTTTTTGTTGGGATCTGTTTCTTTTTTCTCCCCAAGGCTTTTTTTCCCCATAATATTTAGAGGGAGTTTGTGATTCAATAAGTACAAAAATTTGCCTTTAGAAAACAGATGATCTTTAACTTTCAGAAATGTGAGAAAACATTTAATTATTCAATGTAATTCAAATGTAATTATCCACAATTACAAATTGAGTATTAGAATCCTTTTAAAACCGAAATACCATGTTTGCTCATTTACCCGTGTATGCGACATGGTTTTTATACCGAAAAATATTTTTAAATTGTGTATGTGTGTGTGTGGAGGGAGGCGGGGTTACAATGCACAACACACAAGGAATTGATATTTGAAGACAAGAGATAGTAATGGTGAAAATTTATGTAATGGAAAATATACATTTAATTTTTAGAAATATTATTTTGTATTATGTTTATTATTATTTTTATAACCAGTGAACCAATTCAGATTTTGAAAAAATGCTTAAGATGGTCATCATGTCATCATTTATCTTCCATCAAAGGTGACCAATCCATTTAACTTGTATGTAGATGTTGAGCAGTGTGGAATTTAAAAACAAAAAACAAATTCCAAAGCATTTGAACTGATAAGATGTACCAAGCAAACTGAGAGATAAAGAGGGAAAAAGGCTCCAGAGTACTGCGTTTTTTTATATATATACCAGGAAGCTCTGCCCCCTAATTGCTACGTTCGTCAACCCCTGTTCAGACACTGCAGATTCTAAAAAAAATGCTTTGCTGTATTTAAAAAATATTACATAAAGATTGAATTATAATTAGACAATCAGTGACTGTCTTTTATATTCAGGTGTCCATTCATTTCCCTTTGACTAAGGAATTTTAAGGCCAAATCAACTGTTGTTGTGACTGCTAACAGCTGTTTTCATGATTGATTAAATAAGATCGATTGAACATTTGAAAATCACCTTGTATAAAATGGCTAAGTAAACAATATCACTGCCTCCTGCAATTTTATAACAGTGAAAGAAATGTCCATTTTCTTTCTTTTTTTAATAGTAATGTGAAAATACATTTTTTAATTGAAAGGAAATATTATTTGTGCTGTTTTAAAATTAGCAACAATAGCTAATTTGAAATATGAAATAAAACTCTTGTGTAAATATATTTTAAATTGAAACTGTTTGCCATTTTCAAGTGTAATTACATTTTTTATTATGCAATTTTTCCCATTTATTATTTTCAGGACATGATCATTTAGTTATTCTTTTAAAGTTTTTTTTCTGTTTTTAATAGTCGCATGTAAATACACTTTTTAATTCAAAAGAAATAGTAATATTTGTTATGTTTTTGGCAACAATATAAAATAATTACCTTTTCTAAATTTGAAATCAATCTTTCATAAAATGATGAAAATTTGAAAAAAAAAAAAAAAAAAAAACCTAAAAAATTAATCAAATTAAAAAAATAAGGGAGCTTTGCTCACCACGAGGTTGTCAGTTATGTCCTTGCAAAAGATAACTAAATTACCAAGCATAGTTTTTGTTCCTGTAAAACTTTTTCAGTGGAACTATTTTGACCAACATTAAATAGCTTTTTAAATAATTCTTTGATTTAAAAACTGTTTGCTTCAGCTTGTTCATCGAACATTTCTGTATGAAACTACCAATTTTGATATTCTTATAGGCAATGGTTTTCTTAATGTTAGCTGTGAGAGACCTCCAGTCACAAACAATTCATTTATGGTGGTGACAGTGTTAGTTATCTTTTTTTAGAATAGAGAGATATAAATTATATTCCATAAATAAAATAACTTAAACTTCACAGTTAGTACAGAAATAAATAAAATAAATGCTATAATACAAAAATTACAAGTTTAAACTTTGATAGACACTTTCAACAAACAATGAGATTGAAAAAGGGCAACGAATCAGAGAACTGCAAATTAGATCATGGAAAGGTTATGTCTAATAGGTGTCTGTAACATAATTTTACACTAACAGATATGACGTGCATTTGCAGCATCCAATAGGGTCTCAGGAGTTTAATGAATCAGAATGCCGTATACCAAATAGTGATTAATTAGGATAACAGATAGCAAAAATTGAAAAATGAGCAAAAGGGAATAAAATTACAACATTAAGGCTAATGTCAGACGGATGTCGTTTTGAACGCTCCCTACACAATGCCGCTAGCATTGTGTAGGGATGTTAAATCTCTTTTATTAAATTTTTTTCCCGCGAAATAAAGTATTAAAACTTGGAATGTGAATGTTACAAGATGGTTCATCATGCACAAGTAAATGCAGTATATTATACATTGTTCCCATTACACAATTTAAATTAATTTAGATCCACACCCAACTTACCTAGGAAGTAGAGGTCTGCATGGGCCGACATTTCCAGGCCCGGGCCCGGCCTTCAGAAAAAAGTATGGCACGGGCCCGGCCTGAGTGCCGTGAATGAAAATAGGCCCAAGCGCGGGCTGGCCCGTCGAGATCTCTACTAGGGAGTCCCGCAAATTCGCTAGGTGAATAGAAACATTTTATGGCTAGATATAGCTCATTACCATTCAATCAGATTGGCTGTCAAGGTTCTCTTTAACTGATTGGCTGTTGAGGTTCGTTTTAACCGATGTGCATACCAAAACTTCTGATTTTTTCAGATCTCAGACATAAGTGAGGTTCAGATGAGTTAACTTAGATAAGTTTTGCAGTGTTAACGGACATTTTCAATTTTGACTTACTACCACTAAAGTTCGAGCTAAGTTAACTTAAATTGCATAGTTAAATTACATAGCATTAGGGGGTTTGCAACAACGTTATAGGGGTTTCAAGCAGTTCGTAAGCGTAAAATCCCAACTGCCCCTGCATGCTTCAGAGGTAATCCAATTGGTCAACTTCCTTCCCGTTCTTGTATAGTTCTATGTATTTTAACACGTTAAGCGCCACATCAGTCACCAGTGACTGACACTGAACTTTCTGTTTAGAACGTGTCCTTCACTGATGACTAACAATCTAAAATATTATACAAAAATAAAAATGTATATATTGTTTTAAGTAATTACTGAAAATGTATTTAAAATTTAATTACCTTTTATTTATTACAGGATTATAGTTTCTTAAAAATTAGTTAAAATATTGTAAATTTTTCAGCTTCAGTGTCAGTCATCGTGGCACTCAATGTGTTAATGGATTTTTTGTGTCATTTTTGGTCCATTTTTAGAGTTTATTTTTTTACTTATTTAGGTCATCAATTTCTGGCCTCCACTCATAATAATATAACAGTTTGTTTATTCAGTATTTTTGAATGGCAAGATCCAAATGATCTTTTTTTTCTTGTACAAAATGAAAATTTGGTGTTAAAATTTTGAGAACTGATTTCTAGTTACACATGAAGGGAGCCTCAAACAGAACTCAAATTTATATTATATCATCTTGGGAATTTTGGTTCTAATTTTTGTGTATTATTCTTTTATTATTCTTATTACTAATATTCTCCCACAAAATAATGTGTAAACTTAAAGCTTTGACGGATTACAGCAGCAATTCTTATTGATGCAAAACTATTTGTTTCCTCTTCTCCTGATTAACAGTACATTTTTAGTGATAGCAATAAACACCAATATGGAATAGTACTTGGCTGTTTTCACCACTTTTGCTGCAGATCTGTATTATTGCCCTAATTAAAGGAAAGGAAATTTAATTTTAGTGCGTAAAATGTTTAACACTATGGAGAGTTGGAAGCCTGAATGACAGTTTTGTTGAACCACTTACCCAGTTGTAAAATTGTACCATTAGTAAATTGAAAATGATATTTTTTTTCTTCCTTACCTTTTCAAGTTTTTATGTACTGTTATTTTCTTTAAATGAATTGATGCAATTTTAGTCAAGATATCATCAAAGTGTTAAAATTGTGCTCACATTTCTGCAAACAATTTTTATTCATCTTTCAATTCAAAGGTTTCAAAAATGACTTTAGGTTTATCACATTTGAGCTATATGTATGAATCACAGTTTGACACCAGCATGTTCAACATTAAATTTATTTTCATTTAATGCACGAGTTGGCCTCCTGTGGTTTACATGCAAAGCATGGCACACACTTATATTTTCAGGGACACACAGGCTTAATTTTTTTTCTTTTTTCTTGACCTTTCGTCTGCAATTTTCAGTTATGTTGATTTGCCTTAGTTATCAAACTTATCAAGCTTGTTGTTAATTATACATAATTAATGGTAAGTATACATATTTTATAATTAATTATTTTTACAATAACTTACTTGTATTTTTAAGAATTTACATTTTGGGTCCATAAACTCAAGTATAATGTGCTTTAAATGTGTGTAAAAATTTTGTAGAATTGACTTTACATGTGAAACGATTTTTTAATGCAGGTTCAGCACAACATGAGAAAAGGTTGCCGGCTCTTGATTTAATGCTTTGTTTATATTAACCAGAAAAATATTGAGATTTTTTTCATAATTTATTTGTTCATAATTTATTTGTTATACATACATTTTTATAGTAATACAAAAAATAAATAAAATAAAGTGTATTATTGTTGTTATTATTTATTTCAGCATTTCTGTAAGATTCTACAACCATTTGCTGATGCTAGTACTCTGAAAGAAGCTACTTTAGGAGCATTAGAGGTATGTTTCTGTAAGGGTTTTTTTCTTTTCTTTCTTTTTTTTTTTTTTATAATTTTTATACCCACTAAGATGTAGAATGATGCTTGATAACATTTTGGATCATTCAAATTATTTACAAAGTTACAGCCTTTTGAATGGAACTGTGTGTCTGTTGAAAAGAAGATACTTTGTTTTACGTCACATGTTTTTTTTTAAGACCATATTTTTCAACATGTGGGGCAGCATACTGTTTGGAACAACTAATCAACAAAATATTAGTCGGGCATAAAAGATAAAACATTTTTAGGGGCCATGAGCATATATGATGTTAAAAAAATAACTGTTAATTTTTTTTTTTTTGCAATACATTAAAGCTGAAAACAATGCAAAATCCTTGGGTCAATTTTCAAACAACCCCCCCTTTTTTTTCTGTGATCCAATTTCAATAACAGAACATATTCATAACATATTCCCTTATCGGTTTTACTCAAATAATCATTGAAGTTTACATAGCATGACCATTGTTTATCCATTTTTAAGATAAAGTTTCATACAGTGCCTATTAATGCAAACTTTTATCCTGTCAGAGAATCTGGTATTTCTTATAACGCTTCACTATGTGCTATTCCATCGACTGAGCATCTAAAATCTTTATCACTTTTTAAAATCATCAAGCAAAAATAAATTAGCTTATCTGCAAAATAAATAAAAATAGAATATGTACATTGTGTATTATTTGCATTGCCACAGTTAACTGTAACATTATTATCATTCATTATTGGTGCTAAATCACACTATTTGGCATCAGATTTATTTTTTAGTAAATCTTTGGCAGAAAGCACATAAGTACCAATATTCTTCATTTATTAAAAATATTTACACATAATAAGTCGCTATTATTTAACTACTTGTGCATCATTTTCTACAATTCACTTTTAAATGTTTAAAATATCAGTTTTGTATTGTCTGTCTGAAATTTATATTATTAATACAGCATTTTCAATTGAAAGTGACTATGGTAACTTTTTAAAGCTTAAGAGCTTATGCTAGTCATGGAAAGAAATACTCAAGCTAATGTTAATCATATGATAGTGTTCTATACTGATTTCTCGCTCGCATTTTAATATTTTGAAATGAATTTTTTTTTTTTTTTAAGGATACCTAAGGTCAATATCTTTTATTGTGTGTTTGTACTTTTTTGATTTTTTTCTAACAACAAATAAATTATATATATATATGACAGGATCCTTTTTTTTAAATTCAAAATTCCGACTTCCTTTTACTAACTTTAAATCCAATGCTTAAATCTAATTTACCTATCAGAATCATCTTTGACATTCATTAGGGTTTAGAAAACATTAAATGATTACTCAAAACCATAAATCATAATAAACTTTCATCATTGTGAGAATTATTTAGTGTATTGTATCGGGTTTGTAAAATAAAATTAGTGTTTTAAAAAGCATTAACTGATCACTCTGAATCATAAATCACAATCAACTTTTATTATAATTACAGTTAATGTTTGACCAAAACCGAATTTAGTTTGTCTTCTTATTTTCAGCCGAAAACAAGTCATAAAAACAAATTTTCATGTATACTGTATAAGTTATTGATTAATTATATAAAGAAACACATTTCTAACAAACACACATACATATATATGTGTCCCTGTTTGGAAACTTTATCCCCAAGTTGACTTTCTGTGCCTCTGACCAAAACTTTTAATTTGATGCAATTCATCAATAGCACAGAACATTTTCTTAACTATACAAATTTCATCTAATTAAAAAATGTTTTAGCTATACATACTTTGTTTTACTTTTTATAATAACTTTTGTAAATTATCATCAGCTGTTTTATTCTGCACTTCTTTTCAAAACACTTCTATGATATTCAGATTAAAAATTTTCTATCTCTATTAAGTCTGCAGATTTTAATGAGCATCTGGAAAGCATTTTCAAAACTTAGTCATATATGCTAGTAGAGTCGTTATAAACAGTGAAGTTCATAGCAATAAATAAAAAGGCTCTTATTTAAGCCAATACATCTCAAATAGATGAGTGATGTTGAAATTTCCCAAAGGAAAAAATGAGATTTTAGGAATACAGATTGCTTCAGCCGAGTTTCAGTTCCAGCCAAATATCTGACAGTATTTTCATCAAAAACAAATCTTCAGCAAAACTAAGATTTTGTAAAGAAACTGAAACCGAATATTCGGTCGAACTCTACTGACAGTTATTCAGCTTATCTCATAAATCAAACTAGATAATGATGTTCAGAAAAGAAGAAATGCAGAATTACTTTTAAATCATAAAATTTAATCAAGCATCCTCAGAATGACAGTTATTAGATTTTGTTTAGACTATAAAATCAAATTGTTGCATGATTCATTCAAATGATTACATTTAAGATAATCAATTCTAATCAATGTCATTTGCCAATGGCATCCTGTGGTCATTTGTCATTTGCCAATGATGACGGCAGCTTGGTTGAGCATTTTTTGGGCAATGAAATCTTAACAACCATAGAGTCTCATTACAAAACAGGCCTGATTTAAATAAAACATTATGTAACTGCTAATGAATAATAAATCAGGTCCTAACAAACTTGCCTCTATATTATTCCCTACCATGAATAATACAGCCCTATACTACCACTACAAAACCCAAACATAGATGCTGAAAATAAAAATATAAGACAGTGAAATAATGAAAAACCAGAAACAGCACAACAAATGATGTCAGAAAAGCATGGAAGCAATTTTCCTTATATATATATACAAATATATATTAAATATATATGCAACAAATATCTATTAAGTGTATCAAATTTTTCAGCTAGACATTTTGTTTGATATTTGGATGGCTCTTTAAGTTTTGAGGAGTCATTACTCCTTTCAAGAAAAGCATCACATACTTTTGATAAATATATATAAAAAGGTTTTATGGCATCTTTCTGCTTGAGCATCATGTTTCACATAATATCTTTAATGTTAAATTATCTACAGGAGTAGTTAAAATATTCCATTTGGTAAAAGAAGAGAAAACTAGTTGGATGTGCCAATCCCAAAACTTTCTTCTATCTTATACATCTTAATATTTCAAAACCTAGTTACACAAGTTACTACTTCAATATTATTAGTTCAATACTATACCAACTTTGATTTTCATCTTAAATTTCTGCTCAAGTCAATTAAACGGACTAAAAACCAGTTAATCTATATCATGATATTTGTTAAAATTATTAATTTTTCCTTATTCTGTCGTTATCAGCTGTTTGCGAATAGCCGGCATAGCAGGAAGCGAGTTCCCGTCACTGCATGAGCCGCCAATGCACAATAGAACTACGAAAAATCAAGAAAAGTATACAAAAATCGCTAGCACGGAGCCCCTTTACCGCGCAATATTTCCAAATTCAAGGAGAACCTGTTGGCCAAAGCCAAAAACAAGCACAAACATTTTGGTTCAATTGTATGCATAATTTTATACGCTGTTCGATGGTACAATAATGAAAATGGCACAGAGATCGGAATTATAGCGCCCCTTCTTTCGGAATTTTTTCAAGTTCAGGGAGGACTTGTTTGCCATAGCCAGAAACATGCACAAAAAATTTGGTTCAATTATATAGATAACTTCATACACTTTTCGATGGTACAATAATGGAAATGGTACAGACATCGCAATTATAGTGCCCCCTTCCGGCAGAATTTTTCCAAATTCAGGGAGTACCTTCGTGACATGACCAAAAATAAACACATAAAATTTGGTTCAATTCTATGCATAACTTCATACACTTTTCGGCGGTATAATATTCAAAATGGCACAAAAATTGTACAAAAATCGCTATTACAGCGCCCTCTACGAGCGATTTTTTTATAAATTAAGGGAGGACCTCCTTGCCATAGCCAAGAACTTAAAATTTTTTTTTGGTTCAATTCTATGTATAACTTCATACTCTTTTCGATGGTGCAATATTCAAAATTGCACAAAAATCGCTATTACAGCACCCCCTACCGGCGAATTTTTTCCAAATTCAGGGAGGACCTGCTTGCCATAGCCAAAAACTTAAAATAAAAATTTGGTTCAATTCTATGCATAACTTTATACACTTTTGGACTGTACAATATTCAAAATCGCACAAAAAACGCTATTACAGCGCCCCCTACCGGCGAATTTTTTCCAAATTCAGGGAGGACCTGCTTGTCATATCCAAAAACTTAAACTAAAAATTTGGTTCAATTCTATGCATAACTTCATACACTTTTCGATGGTACAATATTCAAAATCGCACAAAAAACGCTATTACAGCGCCCCCTACCGGCGAATTTTTTCCAAATTCAGGGAGAACCTGCTTGCCATAGCCAAAAACTTAAAATAAAAATTTGGTTCAATTCTATGCATAACTTCATACACTTTTCGATGGTACAATATTCAAAATCGCACAAAAAACGCTATTACAGCGCCCCCTACCGGCGAATTTTTTCCAAATTCAGGGAGGACCTGCTTGTCATATCCAAAAACTTAAACTAAAAATTTGGTTCAATTCTATGCATAACTCCATACACTTTTGGATGGTACAATATTCAAAATCGCACAAAAATTGTTATATCAGCGCCCCCTACCGGCGAATTTTTTCCAAATTCCGGGAGGACCTGCTTGCCATAGCCAAAAACTTAAAATAAAAATTTGATTTAATTCTATGCATAACTTCATACACTTTTGGACGGTACAATATTCAAAATCGCTATTACAGCGCCCCCTACCGGCGAATTTTTTCCAAATTCAGGGAGGACCTGCTTGCCATAGCCAAAAACTTAAACTAAAAATTTGGTTCAATTCTATGCATAACTCCATACACTTTTGGATGGTACAATATTCAAAATCGCACAAAAATTGTTATATCAGCGCCCCCTACCGGCGAATTTTTTCCAAATTCCGGGAGGACCTGCTTGCCATAGCCAAAAACTTATAATAAAATTTTGGTTTAATTCTATACATAACTTCATACACTTTTTGATGGTACAATGGCGACAGACAGACGGACGGACGGACGGACACACAGACAGACAGACATTTTCTATAAACATGTTTTTTGGAATCTCTGACCCCTAAAACATGCAAATCCGTCGAAAACCGGAAGTCGAAAAAAATTTCGATTACAATACTTTCTTCTATTGAAGATAGAAGAAAGTAAAAAGCAGTAAAGAAATCAGTAGTTTCATGATTGACATTTGCAGCGGCATTAGCTGCACATTATTGTAACAATTGTTTAGACTAGGGGTCAGAAGTAGCATCCTACAGTAGTCGCTGTTTTTGTAAGTGGCATATGACAAGTATTTTAAAACTATCGAACAAAAGTTCAGTGGTCATTACACTGAAATTTATAAATTTTGTCTATTTAATACATAAACAAAGCTGCACATAGCATTAAAAAAAAAATTAATAATAATTACTGGATCCCATCTCACACCGAATATCCGAAGACCATAATCATAAAAAGAGTATTTTCAAATTAAGATTTCTAGATAAAAAATATTCTCATCCAGTTATTTATTATCATAAAAAGTGCTTAAAAAAATGCCAAAGAATACTTAACTTTATTTTTGTTGTTATTTATTTTTATTTTAGCTGCACAGGTTCTTCAACACTAAAGAAATTGATTCCCTATGTTTTATTGTTGATTTGATATTTTTCTCCTACGAGCACTTACTTTTGATACAAAAATACAAATCTAGACCCTTAAATTAGCCTAGTTATAAGTTTTTGAGAAGTTTTTATGGTTAGTTCCCCATATATTCAATATTAAAAATTGGTCTAACTTTAGAGGTCTTTACTAAAGTTTAATCTGTTACTTTAAGGTTCAGAATCATTAGAAAATATTTTAATACTTTTCTCAGAAAATATCATTAGTATTAAACAAAATCCCTAAATAAATCAATTAAAAATTCCATCAAATGCAAATAATGAACACTTTTATTACATCTATTAACAGTTTTCATGAGATTAGTTGCTTTTTTGGTGAATGCATGGCCTCCAAACTACAGTTCAGCTGGTTTTTAAGCATAACTCAAAACTTATTTTGTAGAAATGTTGTACATATGTATTAGAAGTTCCTAGATATCGATTTCTTGAAAGTATTTATAAATTAATCTCATTCAAAAATGTTTATAAGTTGTAATTTACAATTTTTTTTAATTATTTTTTTATTTCAAAACATATAATTATGGAAATTCGATACACAAGATTCAAAAACTTTCTGTCCAAGTTATTTAAAATTTGGTATATGGGCATAAATTTCAAATGTAGATTAAAAATATTTTTTCAAAATAGGGTGATTCCATTGAGAGTTGCAATTGACCTAACTTTTCAAAAGAAAGTCTTGAATATTTTTTAAAGAAAAAATAACTATGTATTTGAATATTAATGAGTGTATTTGTGTTCATTTTTGCACAAAAAAGATAAAATTGTTATGGGAGATATAATCCTACACTACTTTTTCATAATTGTATTAAAATATGGATTTACTTTCTTTCACTTCCATTTCGGATTCAAATATTTTGGGTGTAGGGTCGGTTTCGGGAACGACGAATTTTTCAGTTGAGTTTGGGTTGGGTTTTGGGTTGACTTTAAGCAGAATTTTCAAGTTTGTGTTGAGTACAACCTGATCCTTGTAGAACTCTAATTACATGCCCTCAATGTTTAGTGTAGATTGAATCTTTTGACTAAATCTAAAAGTAGCAAAGTAGTGACTAAGTTTGAAAAGTAGTTTGTAGTTGCTACTTTTTAAAACAAGTAGTTTTAGTTGACATTTTGAAAAAGTAGTTGTAGTTCGTTTTAGTAGTAATTTGTAGTAGTAGATTTCTGACCCCTGGTTTAGACTCTGGCTTGAGTGTAAGATATCACAAGAATTGAAATCTGATTTTTTTTTTTTTTTTTCGAAACCATATAAATTTTTTGCACATCTTTGAGAACTGATCTCACATTACATGTGTATAATTTTTTTTTTCAGTTCCTGTAGCATCTAAAATTGCATGAAATGCCTATAAAGTGTATTTCAATTCTTTCATGTTCAGAATTGAAATGAATGAATCTAACTATCAGATTTATTTGTTCTGCATGTGATAGGCTGATAGATCCACTGTGCAATTTAAAATAAATGAAATTTTTTTGTTTTGTTGACACAGCAGGTTGATGATGATTTTTTTTTTTTTATGCCAGCAAGTATTTTATTCTAAGTAGGCCTGGGCCTTAAATCGATTTAAAGCTTACATCGGAAATCCGATTTAACCATTGGTCTTAAATCGATTTAAGCTAAAATCGGAAATCGCGATTTAGCTAATGTCAAATCGCGATTTAGCCAATGTCTTAAATCACGATTTAGCCATTGTCTTAAATCGCGATTTAGCCATTGTCTTAAATCGCGATTTAGCCATTGTCTTAAATCGCGATTTAGCCATTGGCTTTAAATCGCGATTTAGCCATTGGCTTTAAATCGATTTAAAACAAAATACTGATTCAGAGCTAACATCGAAAAACCGATTTATCTACTTTGATGTATCTACCACTTATATGCCAAGGTGGTGTTAAATCGATTTAGGAGGATCCGATTTAAGCAAACATCGCAAGCCTTAATGCTTTCCGATTTAAGACAAACAAGGCAAGCTGGTGTTAAATCGATTTAGGACGATCCGATTTAAGCAAACATCGCAAGCCTCCATGCTTTCCGATTTAAGAAAAAGACGATTTAATGAAGACAAGGCAAGCTGGTGTTAAATCGATTTAGCAGGATCCAATTTAAGAAAAAGGTGATTTAAGAAAACGATGATTTAAGTAAGAATTGATATTTATTTATTTATTTTGTAAACAAGATTCAGAGTTTACGAGATTGGAATGTGTATTTTTCAGAAATTAAGAACTTATATAGTGGAAAGTTGAAAGGAAAAAGTAATGTTTAAATCTTAAAATCCAAATTCATCGAATTTCAATTTATATGCTAATGCAATCTTTTGATGTTAAATTAAGTTTTCACATATTTGAGTAATATTGCAATATGTATTTTTTATTTTCCAATATTCTGTAATTAATTAAAATGTTTTAAAGTAGAATCCTGCATTGTTTCAAAAGATTGTTTTCCTGAAATTCATTCAGCATTTATATGATTAAAAATAATAAGAATAAAGTTTTATATTTAAAATCCAAACTCATCGACTTGCAGTTTATACTTTTATGCATTCTTATGATGAAAAATTCATTTTTTACATGTTTTAGTAATATTTTAACATTTATTTTTTATTTTCTATTATTTTGTAATTAATGAAATTATTTTAAAGGTATAGTCATGCATTGTTTTGTGTATCACTATTTGGCCGTGATCCACATGAAATATTTTTCTTTTACTAATAATATTTTTTTCCTGAAATTGATTGAGTATTTATGGTTGGAAAAAAAAGAAAGTTTCATATTTAAAATCCAAATTCATCGAATTTCAGTTTTTATTTTTATGCATTCTTTTAATGAAACATTCATTTTCCACATGTTTGGGTAATATTTTAATACATATTCTTTATTTTCTATTATTCTGTAATTAATTAAAATATTTTAAAATAGTCATGCATCAGATTTGACATCCGATTTCAATGCCAGTCACATGGATTGAGTATCTTGCTGAAATTGATTCACTATTTATATCCAAATTCATCCATTTTAGTTTATATTTTTATGCATTATTTTCATGAAAAATTAATTTTCATATGTTTAGGTATTATGGGAATATTTTAGTTTTAATTTATTATTATTTTGTAATTAATTAAAAATACTTTAATAAAGTTCTGTAATGAGTCAAGTAACTTTATTTTTACAGCAGAATGAGGCAGAGCTGGAGGAGGCACTCATTAGATTTTTCTGCAGATCTGCGATTTTTTGCTTTTTTGACATTTTGTTATCATTAAAAAGAGATATATTTTAAGATTATATTTTATTACTAATCTTAAAGGATGGCAACAACCACGAAAAAATTAGCAATTTCAGTGATGTGCTCCAAGGGTCACACTTTCAATCCTTCTCCATCCGCTATATAAATGTCAGCATTTATGTTATACAAATCTTATTTTAATCTAAAAGTTAAAAAGATATAAAATTGCACCTTATTTCTCATATCTCAAATCTGTGTCTGTAAAAAAAAGGAAAAAAAAAAAAAAAAAGGTGTATGTAGGCTGTTAGCAAGGAAGTGCTATTTGAGTGGGCTAGGGGAAGCCCCCCCTCCCCCTTAAGGAATTTAGATTGTAGCATGCATAACAAGTCAGACAACAACAACAACAACAACAAAAATCTTTTATATTACTTCTTATAGAATGAGTTTATAAAATGTATTACAATAGGTCACTAATTTTTAAAATGGAAAAAAAAAAAAAACTAGTGTTTTGGGACATTCAAAGCTTTTTTATGTGTAAAATATACCTCTTTTCAAAATTATTTGACAAATTAAAAGCTAAGTATACTAAATAATACAGGAGGGGGGGGGGACATAAAGATCGTATTTTGTTACTAAAAATTAAAAAATAGGCTTCCATATTCTAAAATGTAAAATCGGTGTTAAATCGCGATTTAGCATTAAATCACGATGTTGGATGGATGATAAATCGATTTAAGAAATTTCTACATCGCCCAGTCCTCTAAGTTTTATCTGCTAAATAGGCGAGTGCATTCTTTAAGTCATGTTCATTAGTTTTACACTACTTATGTTATAATAATATGAAAGAGTCAGTTTTTTGAAATTTTTCGCTGCAAATTTCATATGTTTAACTCACAATTATTACTTTAATTATATGGAAAAATACTTTAAAAAATATTTTATTAGCAAATTAAATTCATCTATTTATTATTAGGTAAACTGTGCTGTTTTCGACTCCAGCGGTGTAATTAATTTTTAAGTGGCAAAAGCAAATTGCCAAGCATTAAATTAATAATTTAAAAAAAATATTTCATGCATAAAATAGCTGGAACATTACATTCAGAATACTAAAAAAGTGTGATTTTAACGTTCTTTTATCAAGTTCAAAACGGTTTTAAAATATGTGTAGAAAAAGAGATGCTAGTACAAATTTGCTCGTATAAATACATTTGTGAGGCTTTTATTTTTTTCCTTTTAATACTTAGATTGCCGGTGGGACACAAATGTCCCAAACTGTGTGGGAATGGCCAACATGCTCCATATAAAAACAATAAAATAGATTAATCATTTGCATTATTCTGCCAAATCTGTTTCAAGATTTCACAGTTGACCATTATCAATGTATTTATTAACTAGTTGGATGTGCCAATCCCAAAACTTTCTTCTGTCTTATACATCTTAATATTTCAAAAACTAGTTACGCATGTTAATACTTCAATATTATTAGTTCAATACTATACCAACTTTGATTTTCATCTTAAATTTCTGCTTCAGTCAATTAAACGGACTAAAAACGAGTTAATCTATATCATGATATTTGTTAAAATTAATTGTTTTTCCTTATTCTGTTGTAATCAGCTGTTTGCGAACAGTCGGCTTAGCAGGAAGGGAGTTCCTGCCGCTGCACGAGCCGCCGATGAACAATAGAAGTACGAAAAATTAAGAAAAGTATACAAAAATTGCTATCACAGAGCCCCTTTACCGCGCAATATTTCCAAATGCAAGGATGACCTGTTGGCCAAAGCCAAAAAAATCACAAAACATTTGGCTTAATTGTATGCATAATTTTATACACTTTTCGACGGTACAATAAAGAAAATGGCACAAACATTGCTATTACAGCGCCTCCCTTCTGGTATATTTTTTTCACATTCAGGGAGGACTTGCTTGCCATAGCCAAAAACATACACAAAAATTTACTTCAATACTATGCATAACTTCATACACTTTTCAAGGGTACAATAATGAAAATGGCACAGAGATCGCAATTATAGCACCCTCTTCTGGCAGAATTTTTTCAAGTTCAGGGAGGATTTGCTTGCCATAGCCAGAAACATACACAAAAAATTTGGTTTAATTATATGCATAACTTCATACACTTTTCGGTGGTACAATAATGAAAATGGTAAAGACATCGCAATTATAGCGCCCCTTCTGGCGGAATTTTTCCAAATTCAGGGAGGACCTATGTGCCATGACCAAAAACAAACACAAAAAATTTCGTTCAATTCTATGGATAACTTCATACACTTTTCGATGGTACAATAATCAAAATGGCACAAAAATCGCTATTACAGCGTTCCCTACCGGCGATTTTTTTCCAAATTAAGGAAGGACCTGCTTGCCATAGCCAAGAACTTAAAAGATTTTTTGGTTCAATTCTATGCATAACTTCATACACTTTTTGATGGTACAATAATCAAAATTGCACAAAACCCGCTATTACAGCGCCCCCTACCGGCGAATTTTTTCCAAACTCAGGAAGGACCTGCTTGCCATAGCCAAAAGCTTAAAAGAAAATTTTGGTTTAATTCTATGCATAACTTTATACACTTTTTGATGGTACAATATTCAAAATGGCACAAAAATCGCTATTACAGCGTCCTTACCGGCGAATTTTTTCAAAATTCAGGGAGGACCTGCTTGCCATAGCTAAAAACTTAAAATAAAAATTTGGTTCAATTCTATGCTTAACTTTATACACTTTTTGATGGTACAATGGCGACATACACACGAACAGCCGGACAGACAAATATTTTCTATAAACATGTTTTTTTGAGATATCTGACCCCTAAAACGTGTAAATACGTCGAAAACCGGAAGTTGAAAAGAATTTCGATTACAATATTTTCTTCTATTGAAGATAGAAGAAAGTAAAAATTTGGTACAATTCTATGCATAAATTCATACACTTTTCGATGGTACGATAATGTAAATGGTACAGACATCGCAATTATAGTGCGCCCTTCCGGCCGAATTTTCCAAATTCAGGGAGGACCTTCGTGCCATGACTAAAAACAAACACAAAAAATTTGGCTCAATTCTATGCATAACTTCATACACTTTTCGATGGTACAATATTCAAAATGGCACAAAAATCGCTATTACAGCGCCCCCTACCGGCGAATTTTTTCCAAATTAAGGAAGGATCTGCTTGCCATAGCCAAGAACTTAAAATAAAAATTTGGTTCAATTCTATGCATAACTTCATACACTTTTCGATGGTGCAATTTTCAAAATCGCACAAAAATTGCTATTACAGTGCCTCCTAGCGGCAAACTTTTTCCAAATTCAGGGAGGACCTGCTTGCCACAGCCAAAAACTTAAAATAAAATTTTGATTCAATTCTATGTATAACTTCATACAGTTTTGGATGGTACAATATTCCAAATCGCAGAAAAATCGCTATTATAGTGCCCCCTACCGGCGAATGTTTTCCAAATTCAGGGAGGATCTGCTTGCCATAGCCAAAAACTTAAAATAAAAATTTGGTTCAATTCTATGCATAACTTCATACACTTTTTGATGGTACACTGGCGACAGACAGACTGACACATGGACAGACAGACATTTTCTATAAACATGTTTTTTGGGATCTCTGACCCCTAAAACATGTAAATCTGTCAAAATCCGGAAGTCGAAAAAAATTTTGATTACAATACTTTCTTCTATTGAAGATAGAAGAAAGTAAAAAAAATTAAATTTGATAATATGGATAGGTAAAATACAGAGCTCTTTAGACTGACAGCCGATGTTTCATCTTAGCCAACCGTATGTTGTCACACAGTTGGTGTGAACCTTCCCAATCGAGACATGTCAGGTTAACTCAGCATGCAAAACTAATTTTGACTTTTTTCTCTAAACTAGTTATTGAAACCCTTTATAAAACTAGAATTGTCTTTGTTATGACTGTCTGGAAGGAATTAGAAGGAACTAAAGAGGAAAATACAATCCATTAAAATGATGGCAACATAACAAAAATAATTTCCTGTGCTTCCTGCATTAGCAAAGATGTTTTTAAATGCACCAGCAAGATATGCAGTAGACTCCCTCAAATCCTCACACCTTGGGACCAGAGATTGTGCAGATTTTAGAATTTTGCAGATTTCTGGTTATTAGTTATAATAAATGCTTACAATATAATAAAATATTAAAATGATTAAGTAAAGTAATAAACTAAAATAATAAAAATTAAGATAATTTTAAAATTATGAAATTATTAAAAGTAAAGGTCTAATAAATAATTAATAATGTATAATTAAATATGCATAATAAAAATGAAATACATTTATCTTGAATCATTCAATGAAACGCCTCATAAAGGTACCCTACTAATTCACATCAAAATCATAAAATGAGGAAGTTTTATTTCAAATTTAGCCATACTTAATAACCTAAAAAGCTTGATTAATATTGTTGAACCTCGTTAACACGAACACTCAAGGTGAAAATTTTTTTGTTTGTGTTACCTGAACTTAAATACATTACATACAACGGGACGGGACAATCGGAAACAGTTCATGCTAAAAGTAATTCACGTTAAGCGTGTTCGTGTTAACGAGGTTTGACTGTACATAAATATATTTAATAAAAAGATTGTGATTGCTACTAGGGGTTATACTGTTAGACGTATTTCAACTTATCCAACAAAATGTTTGCGCGAAATTCGTTGTTCCTCACAGTTTATTATTTATTCATATCTCAATAATAAAAGCATAGGTAAGAGAAAATTAGCTTACCTTGTATTTATGTTTTATATCCGCCTTTGTCTTTATCTGGAATCCCTCATCAGGGTAGTATAATCCAGGAAGTCAAGTCTGTTTAGATTCTCATTCTTTGCTAATGCTATAATATTCTATGTTGTTTTTTGTGCACGCGTAGTTTCTTTTTATGACTTGTATAAAAATATAGATTTAAACTTTAAAGAAAGAAACACAATTTAATTAGTTACAATTGCTGCATAAAATCATTGCATCTCTCCTTTTGAGAGTCTGGAATACAAGTAAGTGTAAAAAACATATATTATACATTATTGAAGACAAAAAACAGGATATTAGTATCATTAATCTTAATATTACATTATTTATATTTATAGTCACTTAAACAGTTTAGTTTATTGATTGTTCAAATGTCTTAATTTCTTGGATATGTGATGAAATGCTTATATAAAGTATTTATTAAGAATCGTAAACTTCCTTGTTTTGAATAACAAATTCTTTCATAAATGCTTTTATGAATCATGTTGATAGATGAAAGTAATTTACTGAGTATGATTTATTTTATAGTCTTTCATTTGAGGATTACATTTCGTAATATCTGTCAGCAATTCCCCCCTTAAGCTCCTAATGAAGATTGTTCTGTAGTTTTAGTTTATTTCTATTATTTAGAAATTCGGGCGATCATTTTTATGCAAGACTTGTTGTCTTCACAAATGACTATAGGCAATTTTTGCTGTATATTAAGATCTTCTAATAATTTTAATAGCTACATTAATTCTTGCGTAGCACTTGCCGCTGCTACAAACTCTACCTCTGCAGATGATTGTGCTATGCATGTTTGTCTTTTCGTGATCCACTGTATTGGATTCTTTCCTGAAATGAATAAATTACCTGTCATTGATCTTCTTGTTTTTAAATCTCCACCCCAATCATCATCAGTGTATACTTCCAAAATGGGTGGTTCTTCTGTGCTGATTACTAAGTTCAGTTCTTTTGTAGAATAGAGATATTTTATTAATTTTTTTACACCTCTCCAATTTCTTTCAGACGGCGTTTCATTTTTTTCTACTCTAAATATTCACCCCTACTAAAATGCCAGGCCACTTATTGTTGCAACATACAATAATGCGCCTATTGCTTGTCGGTACTTAGTGTTGTTGGCATTTGTGCTTCCCCATTGTCTAATCGCTGAAACCCTGTTTCCATGGGAGTGCTGTATGGTTTAGAATTTTCTAAGATAATTTTTTTTTGCAATTTCTATTATTTTTGCTGTTTGATTTAGTTTGAACCCGTTGTCTGTTTTTTGTATTTTTATCCCAAGGTAATTAGAAATTTAACCTAAATCTTCAAATGCATACCTTGATTTTAGTTTATTTATTATGTCGTTTATCTCTTCATCTTTTCCTGCGATAATTATATCATCCACATATACTGCCCTATAAACTGTGTTTTCCCCTTCTTTTCTTACAAATAAGCAGTTATCAGCATTGCTCTGTTTAAATTTTAATTCTTTTAGTGTTTCGCTAATGTTTGAGTACCATGCTCTTGCTGATTGTTTTAACCCATATAGGGCCTTTTTTAATTTACAAACCTTATTGGGTTCTCTATTGTTTATGTATCTTCGGGTTGTGATACATAAACATTTTTTTTCCAGTTCCTCATGTAAAATTGCCGTTTTTATGTCGATTTGCCTAATATTGAGATTGTGATACGCTGCGGCAGTTATGGAGCATCTTAAAGTTGTATGGGAAACTACTGGCACGTAAGTTTAATCAAAATCTACTCCATACTTTTGTTTAAACCCTTGTGTGACCAGTCTGGCTTTGTAACACTTGATTTTACCGAATTCGTCATATTTCGCTTTAAAAGTCCATTTGGACCCAATTATTCTTGCTCTTTGTAGGGGATCAACTAAGGACCAAGTTTCCTTTTCATTAAGGGAATTAATTTCCTCTTCTGTCGCAATTCTGTTTTTCTATAGGATTTTCTATATTTATCATCAGGGATGACGAAGTACATCATTTTACTCACCACTGGCGAGTGGATTTTCCGACAGGGCGAGTTAATTTTTAAGCAATCTTTGAAAAACTGCAGGCTGTAGAAGATATGCCAAAAATATTTTTTTTACTAGTTAGCTATATTTTGCAACTTTTCAAATTACCGTGATGTAAACACGACACTAAATTCTATCCTATACTAAGCTTTCCTCTGTTGTATATATTTCTTAATTTTACAGAAAAAAAAATATGAAAAGGCATTGTTGTAATAGTGAATAACTATTTTTGCAGTCGCATAAATTTTGTCATAACATTTTTCCGCTGTGCATTTCATCTTGCTGACTGGTAAAATAAATCTGTGGCTGGTAAGATTTTCTGAAAATTCCCTACCCCTGTTTATCATGTCTTCCCAACTATTAGGTACATATACCGGATCGTGCCAGACTGCATAAGCAAACCTGTCCATTGGTACACCTCTATTGGCTCTTTCTGGTCTTCTGACTTATAAATTTGTTGTTATGATGCGGGTGGTGGACTTAATTCATTTTGTGTTGGTGTCAGATCTATTTCGATTTTATTTGAGTCTTTCTATTGCGTTTGTTTGTTTGTTTCTGCGATTAATTCCCATCTATCTAGATTTTCATTAGTATCTGAATTACTTTTATTTTCTATAAATTTTACGCTTCCGGCCAATATTACTCTTCCGTCACTTGTATAGATTCTGTACACCAGCTTAGAGTGACTGTTGTATCTGACAAAAGTACCTTTTCTGCTCTGTTGTCTAATTTTCCTCTCTTTGATCTATGTACGTAGGCGTATGCAGTACAGCCAAAAACTGTAAGATATTTTAAATTGGGTTTTCTATTCATCCATAATTCATAGGGTGTGGTGCTTACCAATTTTGAAGGTAGCCAGTTCTGTAAGTTGTTCGCGGTGCATATGGCTTCACCCCATAATTTTGTGGGACATTTGCTTCATTTAACATTCTTCTGACCATATCTAGTAGCGACCTATTCTTATGCTCACCAACACCGTTTTGGCTTGGGTTAAATAGTACGGTGAGTTGATGATGAATGCCATTTTCTCGTAGAAATTTTTCAACTTCATTACCTATATATTCACCACCGTTATCCATCTTATGGCAGTAGGTATTTTTCCAAATTTGTTTTTCACCATTGAAATATATTCTTTCAACTTCTCTGAAGCCCCACTTTTATTTGTCATTAAATAAATTACACAAAATCATGTATAATCGTCATTAAAAGTGACGAAGTATCTTTCCCCCCGAATTGTGGGTGTATTTATAGGGCCACATACATCAGAATGCACTAACTCGAGCCTTTTTGTAGCTCTATAGGCACTCAATTTAGAAAATGGGGTCTCGTTGATTTTTGACGTTATGAATACCCCACATTTTGTGTTGTGTTTACAGTTGTTGACTTTAATTCCATTAACTAACTCCTTTGATAACATCAACTTTATTGTGTCGTAATTCCTATGCCACAAATCTATGCAATTTGCATTTGAGCAGTTGTAAGTGACATTTGCATAGTGCTTGTAATTTTCATCTTTACTAACATGTATTTCATACCGATTGTTTTTTAGTTTACCTTGAAGTATAATATTATTGTTATGTATTATGTCACATTTATCTTTTTTCAAATTTGACTTTGCAACCGTTTTTGGTTGCCCTACTCACTGACAGCAAATTAGTTTCTATGTCAGGGACATAAAGTACGTCATGTAATATAATTTGTTTGTTTTCATTTTCGGTGTGAATTACCACCTCCCCAGATCCTTATGAAATCATTTTATTCCTATTTGCAACTGTAACGTTTGTTTCAGTGTTATTTATTATCTTAGTAAAGAATTCCTTTGAGTTTACTATATGACTGGAACTACCACTGTCCACTGTAAAGTGCCTTTATTTTCGGACTCTTCGGTTAGTAAAGCAACACTGTTGTTTTCAATTATTATATGTTTTCTTTCTTCAGGTTCCACGTTTTTATATAAGTTATTTTCTTCATAAACTAGTGATGTTGGATTGTTTTTGTTTTTATAATGTCTGTTATTTGTGTGACTGTTATTGTTTTTTCCTTTTAGAAACCAGCACTCTTTATTCGTATGGTTTTTCATCTTACAGTGTGAGCAGTACTTATTATTGCCTCTTTCGTGTTCTGAATTATTAAATTTATCTTGTGCTTTATATGCCTTTGTGCTGTTTTTGGAATTATCTATCCTACGAGTATATTCGTCTGTAAGCTTACTTTTTGTAAAGTTTACAGTTAATTCAGTTTCATCTCTCGCCTCCAGGGCAGTGAATAATGTATTATATGATGGTGGCAATGAGCACAGCAGTAGTGCCGAAATGTGCAAGTCAGTTATATTTTCCTCTATGGCTGACAGTTTGTCCACAATTTCAAAAATTTTTGTTATGTGGGCTGTCATATTGCCACCTTCAATTAACTTTGTACTGTAGAGTTTTTGCAACAAGTATAGCTTACTAGCGAGATTAGATCTCTCATGAATTTGTTTAAGTGTGTCCCATGTTTGCCTTGCTAAATTTAAATTTTTGACATGCACTTTAACTATCGTCAATGGACAAATTTATCAAAGCTCTTGCCTTTCTATCTTTCTTGGTCCATTCATCGGTCAATGGAGTGGGAGCCTGTTCCGTAATAACTTCAATTAGCTCATCTCGATCAACAACATTTCAACTTTGAACCGCCAATTTGTATAGTTGTTGGCATTCAATTCTTCAACAGTTGTGCTGTCTTTTATAGAAGCCATAATATTGTTATAGATTTGTTGTATTTTTTCTTTCTAATAAATTACCCTTATTGGATTACCAGATTTTTATTTTTATCATTTAATGACGATGCCTTTATTGATACAAATTTTTCGTCACAACGATTCGATTACAAATCATTGTCATTTTTGTTAGACGTATTTCAACTTATCCAACAAAGTGTTTGCGCAAAATTCATTGTTCCTCACAGTTTATTATTTATTCATATTTCAATAATAAAAGCATAGGTAAGAGAAAATTAGCTTACCTTGTATTTATGTGTTATGTCCATCTTTGTCTTTATCTGGAATCCGTCATCAGGATAATATAATCCGGAAAGTCAAGTCTGTTTAGATTCTCATTCTTTGCTAATGCTATAATATTCTATGTTGTTTTTTAAGCTCGCGTAATTTTTTTTATGACTTGTATAAAAATGTAGATTTAAACTTTAAAAAAAGAAACACAATTTAATTAGTTACAATTGCAGCATAAAATTGCCGCATCTCTCCTTTTGAGAGTCTGGAATACAAGTAAGTGTAAAAAACATATATTATACATTATTGAAGACAAAAAACAGGATATTAGTATCATTAATCTTAATATTATATTATGTATATTTATAGCCACTTAAACAGTTTAGTTTATTGATTGTTCAAATTTCTCAATTTCATGGATATGCGATGAAATGTTTATATAAAGTATTTATTAAGAATCGTAAACTTCCTTGTTTTGAATAACAAGTTCTTTCATAAATGCTTTTATGAATCATGTTGATAGATGAAAGTAATTTACTGAGTATGATTTATTTTAGTCTTTCATTTGGAGATTACATTTCGTAATATCTGTCAACATATACTTATGTAACGTTATCAACATTTTGCTAATTTTGGACCCCCTCTCCCCCTTTAAGATATCTTACGTTATCATTCGTCGACCCCCCCCCCCCCCATATCTTTATCAATGTCTAAAAATTATTTGATTTTAAGATATCCCGGGAAGGTCAAAAGCAAAACTTATCAACGAAACAGTGTACAACATTCTTTGTCTTTCTTTACTGAGAAACTCAAGAATCATTTCCTACATATTATGCTCCTTATTTCTCTAACAGCGAATTATATGCGCAAATGGCAGAAGAACAGGAATACCAAACTTTGCGGCATTCCAAATTTTAGAATGAAATGATTTTATAAACATTTAATGGCTTTAATAATAAGCTTTATATTTTCATAAAGATCTTGTAAAAATAATAATAATAATAATAAAGGTAACAGGCCATTTGGATGTAAAGAAAAAGTTACTAAAAAAGAAAAAGTTTGATTACATCAAAAATGATAACAATATCAAAAAGAAAATCCCCCTTCCCCCCAGAGATATCTTATGATATCATGTGCCAGACTCCCCCCCCCCCCCCCTCCTCCTCCCTAAAAATGATAACGTTATATATGCATAGCCCTCCTACCAGTAGTATTAGCAATATCTTAGAATTTTTTCAAGTATTAATTTATATTTCCTTCATGAAAAAACACGAGTTCAGTCATATTAACAATAATTACATATTATAAAATACCTACAGTGATATATATATATATATAACTTGTCCCTACATCTAAACTGAAAGTTTCACTGTTTACATCTGCGATGATGTGCAGATTTTAGGCATTTGCAGATTTGAAGGAGTCTACTGCATTCAGAGTGTCATATTGTTTTTTAAGGTTAGAAATATATACAATATGTAAAAAACAAAAACATTTTATTAGCAAACAATATTGAAGAACTTGCATTATTCATTATAATTTGCCTTTGATGAATTATTGTTGAATATTTAAAAAAGTAAAACACAAATAAATCTTTTTTTTAAAATTATTAATTCTTATGAATGTTGTCATTAATAATTTTCTTAATGATGTGGGCAGTTTGCCTGTATTTTTCCATTTCCCAAAAACAACTTAAATCTGTTGTAGACAAAATTATTTTAAACAGAATTATATTTCAAGATGTTTATCAGATAAAGGGGCATGAAGTGTATTTTAGAAACAAACAGGGAAAGAAAATTTTAATTAAAATTATTTTTATAAGCCTTTTTATGAAAATACAGGAAAGCCCTCAAGACGCTGAGAGGATTAAGTATCATTTTTCACGCAACAAAATAAATAGTATTAAAACAATCTGTTTTATTTAAATATGATTCTATTACTTAACTATTCTGAATTAATATCTCAATTTATTTATGGTTAAAAGTAGCAGTTATGTAAGATTTAACAAAAAAAAAAAAAAAAAAAAAAAAAAAGAAAGAAAAAAAAAATGTTGAAAGGTATTTGGTTTGGTGAATATTCTAGTGTGCTGCTAAACCAAATGCTCAGTAGGCTAATATTTTGCTATTCATTCAAAGGTTTACTCTATTTGTAATATGGCAGAATAGGCCAAACACCAAATATGTATTGAAATCGAATATTTTGGGCATCTCTAATATATATTGACAGTTAAAGTCACTTTGAAAGTCTTTCCAGAAGGTAATATTTCCATAATAGTGTCCAAAGCATGTGACCTTTTTTTTTTTCTTCTCTTTTTACAACCCTCTCCAGCCTTCATATTAAGAAAATCACATGTGAATACATGATTTTCATTATTTTTTGCATAACTTGCTGTTTGTTGTAAAATCAAAGCTTTCTTATTTAGAATTAAATTGTAGTTACCATTCTTCCATGATAAGCTTAATTGTAGTATAAATTTTGCATCAGTGTAATTATAGGGTAAGAAGTAATTCATGTTTTTTTTTACAGTGCATGAAGTGCAAGTCTGTTTTTTCAAAGCAAGTTGCTAATCGCAAAGTTTTAATAACCAAAAGACCACATAGTAATAAAGATGGTATGCCAGCTAGCTATGACTCGTATAAAGGTATGACACATAGTTAGTCATTTTATGTAATATTTAATGAAAAAAATTTCTGTTTATTAAATCTTGATTTTAAATAAATTAAAATCTTTAAAAGGTTTACTAATTTTAATTATAGTTTTTAATTTTCTATTGCATAAAACATAAATCATATATATTCATTACATCTTCATATTAGTAGTTTTTTTCTAAACATTATTGTAGTTTTCTTTCTGATTCACTGTCATAAAACAAAAATAATTATCTCTTTGAAGAATACTTACTATTTTCAAACCATGTAATCTAAAAGTTATTTTTGGTAAACATTTCATCATTTACAGTATTGTTTAATAATATTGTATTGCAGGTTTTTTTTTCCTATATTGAAAATATAAGTGTATATATATGTAGCTTATATGAGTATCATAGTAACACAAGAAAAAATAACTCAATGAACAACAAAAGAAATGAATTTCTGCCAGTTCATGACAAAAAAAAATTTGAGATTAAATTATACTATGTCTAGTTTATATTTTGCAGGCTGAGCAAAATGGGGTTTTGACACTTTTGAAGCTTGTGTTCGTAGAAACAAATTTCTTGTTTCTATGGGATGGAGCATGCCAAGTGACTGAGTAACCAAAAGTAAAGCACAATCTAAACAAGTAGATTATTAGTAAATGTGGTTTTAAAAGTGCACTTTTTCACCTTTTTGAAGTGAAAACTTCTTTAGGCGCGTTGAGCTTTTTTTGAGATGTTGAAAAACCACTGATTTGGAGACACTGTTACGTAACCGACATGCTAGCATTTTGGCACATAGACACTAGCGCACCAAGCGGTGAATGACAGAAACTTTTCCCTCTTTAGCTCAATCCGCAAAAGAAGAACTAAGCTAAAACTCACTTTTTCTCCCGGCGTTCACACAGGAACACACACAAAATTTACATTTTCGTTGCAGTACGCTGTTTTGTTTATTGTTAAAGACAAATACTTGATACTTTCATTATTGAAGTGAAAGCTTCTTTGGGCGCGTTTGGCATTTTTTGAGATGGGAAAAACCATTGAACTTGTGATACTGTTATTGTAACCGACACCTCTGTATATAAGTATGTACATGTATTGTGCATAGTTCGGTATGAGGAGGGCGGGCAATTAATTGTTATTGATTGCTTAATCAATAACAACAATTTACAGGCAAGCGCACCGCATGCTTGCCTGTGTGCTATTGGTTCCCGAAATACACGTACAAGAGTTAGATAAAGGAAATCTCATCAAGAACATCTCATGTAAAAATTAGCCAAGTCTTGTGACTCTTGCTAAAATAAAACTACCTTGCTCTAGCAAAATAAAATTATCTTTATTCAACAGTTGTTATTTATGTCAATAGTTGGCAGCAAAAGTGAACTATTCAATCAAATATCGGGTAAGTTTAGCAGAAAAACTCTCTTGTTTTTAAAATTCATGTTATTTTTGCACTATGGTGTATGTCATAGCATCAAACTATAGCGATATTTCTAATAATATTGTAGTGGTTTTAAATATAGCAAAAGCATAAGCGCAATTATTTATCAAGAAATGTTAACATACTTGCAGAATTATTTGACTTGCAGAAATATTTAAATTCACCAAAACAACATTTGGTAAAACAAATTATTATTTTGTTTTTCGTCAGTTAAAATGAATTATACCGTATTCGTGACCTACCTATTTCGTGTAACTAAAAACCGATAACGCTGTATTTTATCATGTTGATGATTTGGTCAATGACCAACAGTATTGGCGAGAATTTCGATTACGGAAGATAAAATATGGGACACAGATGTCAGATACGCACTTGGGTACCTAATTGACACCAAAATGGCGTTACTTTATTTTACAAGGTAACCCGGCTACTGTTGCTTATTTATTAATAAATTGTTCATTTACTTTTATTTTATTTTTTTAAATTGTACAATTGTTTTATACTATAGTTATTAATGAAATTAACTTTTTAAAACAATAGAAAATAATTTAAAAATATATATTGTAACTAGTATTGGAAAATGGGCTTTCGCCAAATTGACGTTAAAAAATCGCGCCAAACCTGGTTCGTATATCACATCTGTGCCAAATTCTCGGTTTTTTGATTTTTCGACTTTTTATCCAAATTTTCCGGATTTTTAAAATTTTCCCTTTCATTGTATTCCAAACACTACCTTCATACCAGATTTCAAGATTCTAGGGATACAGGATGTACCTCCGAGTTTTGATGATCGGAATTAATTAACTTTCATATTTCATGTTTTTGTAAATTTACGTTTTAAGTAATAGATTGCAATTTTTGTATGTAAAATTATATGCATTATTTTTCATGTACAATGGCACATTAAATGAAAATTGTAATATAATTTTGGTAGTAGTAGTTTATAATAATGAATAAAAAAACACTACATTTAAAAGTATTTCCTGCACAATAAAACATTTCCTGACGATTAAAAAAGCACACACGTAATTGTTGAAGTTTTCACTTCTATTGGCACTCCCGGAGTACCACTCTTTTTGTTTTTTTTTTAATTCTTGTTCAGTTCAAATCTTTTGACTGGCTATAGAGATTTGTAATTATTTATGTTTTTATCCAGTCTGCTGCATTTTATTTGTTTTCATAAACAATTCAAACCTTTGAAGTTTTATGTAAAGATATTAATTAGATTTTTATTTATATCCATATTTGATTGCCGTGCTTACTATAGGGGGAAAAAATACTAAATGACCTAACTCTTGTCAAAATGGCCATACGCATACAATATTAAGAAATGTTGCTACAGTCATCCACGGTAAGTTTCGTTTTGTCAAAGGGCAGAAGTAAGGTTTTATTATAGTGTCACTTGAAAGATATCAAATACATTACAGCCAGTGAATATTTACTGTGGTCAATGACTTTGTACTATTTCAATTTCCATAAAATTTTATTCCATTACTTGAGAAGTGAATATGAATTTAGTTTGTTAGTCTGACAGCTTGTCCATCCAAGCTTCTATTTTATTAAAGATGCTTCTTTTGATTTGAGCACACCTTTTTTAAAAAATCCAATATCAGAGTGATGTTTGGATACAAAATTCAGATAGCAATTAAATTAAATTGTATTTTGTATGTAATGATAATGATTATTGATGCCACTACTGTGAAATTAATCATCATAGAATGCTGTTCCATATTCAAATAGAACCCCAATTATAGAAGAATGTTTGTGGAACTATTACAATGCAAGCATTCACAGGATTTAGGCTCACACTTTTGAGGGGGTCTACTGTATATGTATGTACATGCATGTGTAGAGAAATTCAATATAGTTTACTTGATGCCAGAATTAACAGTTCCAGTATGCAACTCTCAATCCTTATAAAGTCAGCCTATCCAAATGAATGGCAGTATAATTGGAGTAACAGCACAATAGTCTCAAAAAACAGTCATATTTGGAAGCATTTTTTTATTTAGTTCATATCATGAAAAATTAAAATTCACCAGGAAAATCACACAGATGAAATGTGTTGAGATTTTGAATCCCGTTAAGAGGCGTGAGTAAGTGATAAATTGGGACTTACCCTTTTCCAGGATACTTATCTGTTTCGTTGTAAATCCGCACTTTATTTTAATCCAATATGTATTGGTTATCGTATTTTTTAATGCACCACTCTTTATACCTCCTTTAACAAAAGAAATTGTAGACTATTTGTTATATCAAATGAATAAGCGGTAACACTCTAAGCTATTTAATTCACATTGTTTAAATTGTAAAAAAGAGAGCATTTAACATGCCTCTTCTCTGGATTAACTACATGTTCAGAATGAAAATAATGTTTACATTATAAGTTACCTAACAACAATAATAATAAATCAGTTACTGTAGTTTATGAGTCTTAATTCATTCACTCAACAAGTCATTATCTTTATCAAAGAATTTTCAAGGTTAAATATATTTGAAGAAATTTATGGCTAAGTTGAGATGTTATGTTATGTAACTGAAGAAATTATTTTTGCACAGTTACTGTATATACTCGCGTATAAGTCGAGGAATTTCTGATAATTTTCGGTAAGCAAATTTGGGGAGTCAACTTATACGCGGGTTAGTTAAAAAAGAAAAACAATAAACTTCGAATACTGCAAAATTATGGCTTTTTATGTGTATGAATAAAAAAATAATACATAAAATATACAAATAATAATAATTTATCATTTAAAAAAAATTCAATGAAAATTTTGTTTTTGTTTACTTACTATCTTTTCACATTGGCAAGTGCAATCTTTGGTTTGATTTTGTGCAAAATGGAAGTAAAAAGTTAGGGGGTCGACTTATATGCGAGTATATACGGTATTTAGCTTGATTTATGTCCATCAACTCCTCCTTAATTTCTGAAGTTTCATCATCACACAAATTTAAGTTCCTTCTATGGGTTTGAAAAACAGGTTTGGGAACTGGTTTCGTAAACAGATCTGCTATTATCAATTTGGTTGGGCAGTATTTTAGGTTGATAGTCCCTTCATGCTTTAGTTGTTTTATCAGGTGGAACCTAATTTCAATATGTTTAGTTTTACTTGAGTGCTTTTCTAATTCTATCATCTTGATCGTGGACTGGTTGTCTTCATATAGGTCTATAGGTAAGGTTTGCTTTAGATTTAATTCTTTCAGTAGATTGACTAGCCACTTTATTTCAATTGCTGCATTTGCTGCTGACACATACTCGGCCTCTGCTGATGATAATGCAATGCAGGATTGTTTCTTGGTCGACCATTGTATGGGATTTCCCCCTAACCGATATAGGTTCCCACTCGTTGATTTTCGTGAATATATCGTTATCTCCTCCCCAATTTGCATCTGCATAAACTTCAAGTACCGGTTTCTTTTCTCCGCTTAGAACTAGACTATAATTTTTTGTAGTCTTTAAATATCTTATCACTCTTTTTACCTGCATTCCAGTCTTTCATTCTGGGTGATTCATTTCTTCTGCTAAGAATGTTTACTGCTGCACAGATGTCAGGTCTGCTTATAGTTGCTAGATATAGAAGTGCTCCTATGGCTTGTCTATAATATGTGTTGTTTGGTAAAATGTTATCCTCATCATTAAAGCATGTGTAATTTGTTTCTATAGGTGTGCTACATGGTTTTGCGTCTTGCAAATTAAATTTATTGATTAATTCCTCTATTTTCTGAGTTTGATTTATCATGTAGCTTTTATTTATTTTTTTAATGTTCATAGATAGGTAGTTACTGATGTCACCTAAATTTTTTAGCTCGTATTCTTTATTTAAGCTCGCGATTACTTCCTCTATTATTTTGTCTTTTCCGGCAATTAAAATGTCGTCTAAGTATGTTATTATGTATGTTGTGTTATCACTCCTTTTTCGCGTAAAAAGGCATGAGTCATATTTGCTCTGACTGAAATTCATCTTTTTTAGTGTTTCTGTAATTTTATTATGCCATGCTCTCGTGGTTTGTTTAAGTCCGTATATGGCTTTGTTTAGCCTACATACTTTATTTTCCTCATTTGGTTCAGCGAAATCTTCTGGTTGTGACATGTATATCTCCTCCTCAAGCTCCCCATGTAAGAACGCGGTGTTAATATCAATATGTTTTACATTTAAATTTTGATGCAATGCTGCTACTACTAATAATGCTATTATTGTTGTATATGACATGAGTAGTGCATAAGTTTCATCATAATCCTCCCCGAATTTTTGTGAATATCTTTTTGCAACTAAACATGCTTTATATTTTTGGATTTTTTCTGTGTTGTCGTGTTTTAGTTTGTAGGTCCATTTGCAACCTATTATTCTCCTATTTGGTGGACGTTCTACAATTGACCAAGTTTTATTTTTCATAAGGGAGTTCATTTTGCTTTTAATTGCATCTATCCAATTTTGTTTATCCTTAAAATTTTCCATATTTTTGATTTCCCCATAATTTTTTGGTTCAGTAGCGTTTTTGTTCTTAACCATGTATATTAACCTATCAGGAGGTACACCTTTATTAATTCTTTCTGATCGTCTAGGTTCTGCTACTGGTTGATTGGACGTGGATGGTGTCTCATTGCTATTTGAAATTTCTATTTCTACAAAGTTTTCATTAACCCGATTTTCATCTTGCTTTGGTTTGTTTTCTACTTTCTTGTTTGTATATTTAAATTTGTTTTCAAGAAATTTAATGGTTCTCGCGATCTTTATTTCATTTCCTCCTACATATATTCTGCATCCTTTGGATTCATTATCATATCCGACAAAAATTCCCTCTATAGCTTTATCATCTAATTTTTGTCTTCTGGATTTACTGATATATGCAAAGGCTTTGCAGCCAAATACCCTAACATAACTTAAGTTTGGCTGTCTGTTTGTCCATAACTCGTATGGCGTTTTTTCATTTGCTTTTGTCGGTAGTCTGTTTTGCAAATGATTTGCTGTGCAAATTGCTACCCCCCAGAACTTTAATGGTAAATTTGATTCGCTTAACATTGTCCTTGCCATTTCAACTAACGATCTATTTTTCCTCTCTGCCACACCGTTCTGGCTTGCGCAATATGGGACTGTGTGTTGATGTTTTATCCCATTAGCCCTGAGGTAATTTTCTATTCCATCTGATGTGAATTCCCCTCCGTTATCTGTTTTAATTGCTTTCGTTTTTTCTCCTAATTTATTGCTAATTACTGCGATGAATTCTTTAAGTTTTTCGTAAACTTCACTTTTTCTAGACTATAGGTATATGATCTTAAATCGTGAGTAGTCATCAATAAAAGTCAAAAAGTATGATTTCCCCCCTATTGTCGGTGTTTGAAAAGATCCGCACACGTCGGAGTGAATGAGCTGGCGTCTTTTAGTTGCTCTATACTCTGCAATTTTTGGATAGGGTTCATCAGTTAATTTTGCCTTAATGCACGGTTTGCAATCTATGTTATGCTTACAGTTGTTTATTTGGATTCCTCTAGCTAATTCCTTTTGCGTAATTTCTTTAATTGATGTTAGATTTCTCTGTCCTAACCTACGATGCCATAATTCTAGGCAGTTTTTGTTGTTGCAGCTTTGTGCTACGTTTGCATAGTTTTCGAATGCTAACTGAACTTCGTATAGATTATTTACTTTTCGTGCTTCTAAGCATATTTCTCCGTTAAGTTTGAACATACATCTGTAATTTCTGAATATACCGGGTGTCCCAAAAAGGACTGACTGATTTTAAAATTCAATAACTTGCAAACGGTGACAGATATTTAAAAAATTCTTGCAGGAGGGTTATACATAAGGTCAAAAGTTTTATTACAGTGATTTTCAATTTTAGTTCGAATTACAAACAATAGATGGCGCTGCGATCAATAGACGCTGAATTCAGGCTCGATTTTTGGTTCTTCGTGGCCCGGATAATACATTTCCATCTCCTTTTTCAGCATGGAACAAGAGAAAGGACTAGAAATCGAGCCTGTATTTAGCGACTATTGCTTACAGCGCCATCTATTGTTTGTAAATCGAACTAAAATTGAAAATCACTGTAATAAAAATTTTAACCTTATGCATAACCCTCCTGCAAGAATTTTTTTAATATCTGTCACCGTTTGCAAGTTATTGAATTTTAAAATCAGTCAGTCCTTTTTGGGACACCCGGTAATTTCACATCCATTTTGCATCGCTTTGCTAACCGATAATAAATTTGTTTCGATTTCAGGTACTAGTAATACATCTTTAAGTGTTATTTCATGAACTTTGTTGTCTGATGTTCGCGTGTTTATATTTACGTCACCTGACCCGTAACTCATAAGTTTTTTTCCATTTGCGATGGTTACATTTGTTTTTTCATGTGATTTTATTTCTGTAAATATTGATTCTGAACATACAATATGTCTTGAGCTGCCACTGTCTACTATAAATGTTTTGTTTTCCATTCCTTGCATTATAAAGGCGTAATTTTTATTTTCGCTCGCCCTCCATGTATTGTTTTAATTTTCAGAGTGACTGTACTTACGGTTTGATTCTGGTGTTTGTTCACTTCTAAAATTGTTTTCACTCTTGAAAAACTAGTGATGTAGAGTAATGTTTTTTGTTTGGTCTAATGTGTTGATTTTGTGGTGTATTTTGTGTTTTGGCTTTGTTATGCCAACATTCCTGGGTATAATGGTTTCTTATCCGACAATTGGAGCAGTATTTATTACTTGTTTTGTTGGTGTAATTTTTCTGTGCTTTAAATGCTCTGGCAGGATTTTCTGGCCTCTCATCATTATCATATCGTCGGTTATATTCGTCAATAAGTTTAGACTTAATAAATGACGGTGTAAATTGATTTTCTTCTCTCGGTTCAAGGACAGTAATAAGAGTATCATAAGATTGGGGTAGGGAGCATAATAACAGTGCAGAAATGTGGTTATCATTTATAACTTCTCCTATGGCTACTAATTTATCTACTAATTCCATTATTTTTGTAATACGGTTAACAACGTTGCCACCTTCTGCTAATTTAATCCCGTAAAGTTTTCTTAAGAGATAAAAGTTTGCTAGACAAATTATGTCGCTCATGGATTTTGCACAAAGCTTGCCAAGTTTGTCTGGCTGCCTGTAAATTTTTAACATGTGTAATCTGACTATCATCAATTGTTAGATTAATTAGAGCACAGGCTTTCTTATCACTTTTGGACCAAGCATCCGTAATTGGATTAGGCGGTTTTCCGTTATTACATGAAATAAGTCTTCTTTAGTTAACATCATTTCGGCCTTGAATTTCCATATCGAATAGTTTGTAGCTGTTAGTCTTTCAATTGCTAAATTATCTTTAGAAGCTGTCATTTTCTTAACTTTTGATTACTTATGTGTTAATAAGTACAGAACTTGTGTGAAAATATAAATTATTTGAAAACAACGTTTAAACACACAATAAAACAAGCAGATTTGATCATATGTTTCGTGAGTACTAGGACTCACATCCTCCTTGTAAAAACTTTAAAAACAATATCCCCCCAACTGCATGTACGGTGAAAAAACCCAAATGTCAAAACATAATACCAAAAGACCATCAAGTTCTAACAGCCAATGAAATTAATGCGGAAGTGAAGTGTCGTGACACAACAAATCCATCCAGAAAGTTGAGATGTATGGTGTACTAGATAAATCATTAACCAAGGAGTCTTTAAATTTATGGATATGAATAGCCTCAAAAAAGTCTAAATCCAGAGGAGTAATGCATTTCTTGATAATGGTAGCTGAGTCAAAATTAAAATTATGTCTCTCCCCCCAGCAATGAGAGGCAATAGAGGATTTCTGTAATTCTTTTTTCTTTACATAGTTTCTGTGTTCATTGATTCTGTAACGGAGTTTTCGTTTAGTTTGTCCAATGTAGGACAAACCACATTGGCATTGAATGTTGTAAATGCCCCAATAATTATGTGGAGGAATTTGGTCCTTAAGTTGCGAAAAAGATAATTTATTAACCGGTTTAAAAACCACATTAAAATCATAATGTCTTAAGATATTAGCCATCTTAAAGCTAATGCTATTATAAAATGGTAAAATGATAAGGTTGGAAATGGAAACCGCAGTAACAGGAGAATCAAGATTATTAACATATTTATTAAGACTATGAGAAATTAAATTATTGATATAAGATAAACTAAAACCTCGATCAATAGCCACAGATCTAATGTAATTTAATTCTGTAATAAGTGAATTATTATCTACTGTGTTTTTTAATGAGAACCCTAATGGAATCCTTTTGAGAACTAGATAGTTTGCTAAATTTGAAACTTCTTTCAACTGGAGCAATAAGATTAGGTAAATCTGGACGTTTGCTAAAAGAAAAATTATAATTAAATTTTTTCACCATACATGCAGTTGGGGGGATATTGTTTTTAAAGTTTTTACACTGAGGATGTGAGTCCTAGTACTCACGAAACGTATACGTATGATCAAATCTGCTTGTTTTATTGTGTGTTTAAACGTTGCTTTCAAATAACTTATGTGTTACCGTAAAAAGTTCTTCCAACTTTTCTTTTTCAAAGTTTAAAAGTTTATTTATCAAATATCTGATATTTCAGTTTTCAGTGGAGGCTATTTAATTTATTTATTTTTAATCAGTGATCGGTAATCATAATCTTGTTGAGATTTTGAATCCCGTTAAGAGGCGTGAGTAAGTGATAAATTGGGACTTACATTTTTCCAGGATACTTAGCTGTTTCAGTGTAAATCGACACTTTATTTTAATCCAATATGTATTAGTTATCGTATTTTTTAATGCACCACTCTTTATACCTCCTTTAACAAAAGAAATTGTAGACTATTTGTTATATCAAATGAATAAGTGGTAACACTTTAAGCTATTTAATTCACATTGTTTAAATTGTAAAAAAGAGAGCATTTAACATGCCTCTTCTCTGGATTAACTGCATGTTCAGAATGAAAAAAATGTTTACATTATAAGTTACATAACAATAATAATAATAAATCAGTTACTGTAGTTTATGAGTCTTAATTCATTCACTGAACAAGTCATTATCTTTATCAAAGGATTTTCAAGGTTAAATACGTTTGATTCCTACATTTGATACCAAAATTTCAATTAAAAATATTGAATGAATCACACAACCCCACTCTCGTGCGAACTCTATAGTATGGATCCAATGTATGTTTTATGTAATCAGAAAACTGCTGTAATTAGTCTAAAAAAATTCCAATATTAATGAAATTAAAAGAATAAAGATAACTATCATTTTTTTTTTTTTGGGGGGGGGGGGGGAGGTATTTTGCCCTATCTTGAAGTATTCCTCTTTTTTTTTTTTTTGTCCCAGTCCTATTTTATTCAAGAATTTTTTACTAATATTATGTTCTCTATATAATCTGTTTATTCCTATTTCTTACATTTAGTTGAAATTGCATATGAAATACTATAACTATGCACTTTCATTTTAAAGGGTATTATCATGAAGCTGATGCATGTCCTAATTGTGGGAATGATATCTTAGTTGAATTGGAAAGCATACCATTGCCTTCTGTTGCAGCACCTCCTAGTCAAAAAGAAAATCCTGCCAACATTGCACATTCATCTGATAGTGCTGGATCTTCTTCATCTGGTTACCAGTTTTCTAATTTGTTAAATTCATTCAAAATATCTCCTGCAACTAAAAGGTATTGCTTATCTATCTATGCTCACACACATCTATCTATCTAACTATATATACATGTATGTATAACCAATTTATACATATATATATGTATATATATACAGTAATAGCTCAGCTATTAGTATTAAGCAATCCTCTAAATGAATTTTTCTGACAGCAGAGATTTTGTTTGCTATGCTTCCAATTTGGCTAATGAATGTTTTGTTGGATACACACACTAACATCACCATGGTGTTGAATTTTAATTGGACGGAAAATCATATTTTTGTTAGTAGAGAATTTGTGTGACAAAAGTGAATACAGGAGAAATTGTCTTAGTTAGCTATGGTCTCATTATTTATAACACTGTAGATGCTCAATATAATGATCATTCATTATAGCAGAGATGTCTTTAGGTTATTCTATTCCTTGACAATGGCTCTTGTGCATAAACTTGGCTGAATTAAGGATTTGTAACTGAAGCACAGCAGGTTAGCTCATCTGTGTGAAATTCAGAGAACTTATCATACCATAGCTGAAATCATAGCTCTTTAAAGAATATCAAATTCAAAAGAAAATACTTTAGAAAAAAAAATGGGGAGAAATATAAAATAACACTCAAGTTTTTGATAGATTATTTGTATATAATTGAAAATCGAGAAGTTTTGTTTCATGAAAATCAGAGTTTATTGTAAATTTTAAAGATGTTGTAACTTTGGAATTAATGACTTCTTAGAGTTAATTGGGGTAAGTTCCGTAATCAGGTTTACAGCCAATCGGGTATATTTTAGTGACTGTAGCTTGACATAAATTTTATTTAATTTTTATAACTTTTTTTACTTCATTTATATTTTTGTGCCTGCATTCATGTGCATTCACAAACATTTTCAACAACATAGAATTTAAATATTTACGTCCATGTTTATATGACTACTATTTGTATAGTTATATAATCCATGTTTATATAATTTACCTTTGAATATCTACATATGCATCCATCTTTATTCAACGGCTTTCATACATCTAAATTACATTATTGCCAACTTGTGTTTGACTCCAATTTTGTTTTTTAAACCCACATATGGAACTTTGAGCAGTTAATTTTGAGCAAATGATCAATATTGAAGGATACAGATCAAATGACTACATTTGTGGTAAATTACACTGTAATTGGTCGCTCAATTGCCAAAATCTGGTTCTTTTCATTATCAGATTGGAGTGGATATGTAGAAAGCTTCGCTTGCTTTTGTCTTACTACACTTCAATAAAATTTTTAATTAAAGGACAATATTCTTGTGATATCACAGTAAATATAAATATAATTTTTATCAATATGTTAAATATGTTTACCGTTATTAAACATTCAAATAGATAAATAAGTTTATAAAACCACTTATCTGAAAATTGTCCATATATTCTTACTATTTTTTTTTTTCATTTCTTGTGCAATTTTTTTTTTTTAAGTTCTGGTAATAGGAAAGAAAATAATTGCATTTAAATGGCTGAAAATTTTTTTAAATCAAAATTGCCATAGAGTTTGAATTAGAAATTTAACATTCAATTAATCATTCCACAGATCGAATTTTAAAAATAATTTATAAACTACTGTTTTTAAGTGTTAATCCTGGTGTATTTGAAATAGCGTATTGTAAGATTAAGTGTCTTCAAGGAATTAAATTCAAGTTTGTATTATGTCAGCATTCTGTAATTATTTGAACATTTCAGTAGATTTACATATTGCACATCACCCTGTTACAATTTGGGGAGCTTGATCGGGATATAGCTGATAATAGTTAAAGTAAAATTATTATAATAGTAGCGGTGACAACAAAATCAAATAGGAAAATACAAATTAAATGCAAAATTGTCACGAATTACCAGTATCAAGAAGTGGATTGTGAGTTGTTAATGCAAGTGTGAAAAACCATAATAATACCTCTGCAAGTACAGTAGGATGAACATGGGAACCCTAAATAAAGCTAGAAGAAGTGATCTCATAAATCTATGTGGATAATGCTGGATTCAAATACCAAAAAAAGCAACAATTCCAGCGCTAATAAAACTAATTAAAAACTTAAAAGAGTATGAAGAACGTTTTATAAAGGACCAAGTTCATAATAAGCATGGTGTGAATCACAAAAAAAGAGTCACTTATCATGTGTTTTAAACATAACAGGCCTGGCCATGTAAACACAAAATGTACGACTGACAATTGAACACAGCAAGAATATTCAAATGTTAACTTGCAACATACTCAGAACTGGTGAGAAACGAAATCTTAAGCTCAGGGCCAAAACATGCAAAAAAAAAAAATACTTATTATAGGCACATTAAATGTCAAAAAAGGCAGAATCCTAGACATCCAGGGAATGAAAACAAATATAATTATTGATACAGGAAGCAACATTTTAATCTTATCATACTGTAATAAATTCAACAAAGCTTACCAGCTACAATATAGCTATATTGGGCATTGCATAAAGTCTGTGTGGATGATATAGAAGTACAGGATAAATTTTATGTGGTCCAAGAGATGGATTATGATTTATTAATAGGTATAGAAGCAGTTGACGGCTTAGATCTAAGAGTAGTGGAAGATGTTGTTAGAATAATAAGTAATGACACACTACAATTAGGATACATTAAAGATAATTAAAGTTCATTCCAAAACACAGATGAAATAACCACAGCAAAACTCTGTGCTGGGAGGATATGATTAATTCATATTCCCTCATAAAGCTGTTACATTTCAAATATTTATTCATTTCTCTGATACTGAGTTTGAAACGCTAATCTCAGAAGGAGCCTAAGTGCTTCAGTGAATGAAAATGACGTCTTAGAAAAAAGGAAACTAATATTTTATTTGATAAAACTAAATACAGGGTGCCCAGTAATTAACTGAAAATTTGAAACTTCAATAATTGTTTATTGGGACGTCATTGCAACGTAACATTTGGTGACCCAACACTACACGGTTTACAATTTACGAAACCAGAACAAACAAACCCTAGTAGACTCCACCCATTTAAAGTACCACACTTTATTCCTTATTGCCACGGAACCAATATTTTATTCCTTATTGCCACGGAATGAACTGTATTGATGGTTTTTGGTTTATGCAAGATGGCGCCTGGCCCCACAGAACAAAAGAAAATTTTGAACTTTTAGCGGAACATTTCAATGACAGAGTTTTGGGTTTGAATTGTGCTGATGCAACAGGACAGGGAATTGATTGGTCTACCTATTCTCCTGATTTGAACACCAATGGACTATTTTCTGTGGGACTACTTGAAGGACAATGTGTTCAAAAATCCTCCACAATCATTAGATGTGCTCCGACAAGCCAATTCTGTTGAAATTCCGGGCATCACACTGCCAACTCTATTCGTTCAGTTTTGGACAGCTTTGATCTTAGACTTCGCCATATTTTTGCAAGTTATGGGAAGCACTTCGAAAATCTTGTGCATTAAATCAGAATAATTGTACTTATTTGTGAAGTAAATATTTTTTTTTTAAATCTCTTCTCAAACTCTTTTATTAAGTAATTCAAATTTTTGGTTAATTACTGGGCACCCTGTATATTACTATGAATGCATCTAAAAGAACAAATTTCTGGATTTTGCTGGTGCTAAGACCTCAAGTCAAGCGTGCAAATGTTCACATGCAAAGTTGTAGCTTGGAAATACATTTATTAATAATCTATTGCAAATTAAAATATTTTTAAAATAGTGAATATGAATATAAAAAGTACACATGTAAAGTTTGTGATAATGAAAAGGACATTATGTTTAGATTTTGCTGGAAAAAAAAAAAGTGGTGCAGCTTTTGCTGATTTTTTCGTTCTCTAATATGAAAGATCGAAGCCTGAATTGATTACTTGATAATTAGTTATCTTGATTATATTTTACTGATTACTTATAGGAATTAAGTTTAATTTTTCAATAATTTGAAAAGTTGAAGTTAATGGATACAGCAGTTTGGTAACTTTAGTTTAAAATAATATTTGTTTTGTTTTAAGAGTTAGGTCAGCCAATGTAAGATTGATTTCTTATCGTAATTATTTTAAATTTTTTTTTATTAAATTCAATCTAATAGTTCTTTTAAACATTTTAATCCATCAAGTTTGACAGGTTCCAACTTATATTGTATAAACTACTGTTTTTAAAGTTTACTAGCCCATTATAAAATTAAGTGCCTTCAAGGAATTAAATTCAAGTTCATATTATTTCAGTATTTTGTAATTATTGAATATTTCAATAAATTAACATGCTGCACATCACCCTGCTACATGTATATACAGGGTGGTCATAAAAAAACTTTGCCGATATATGGAACTCTAGCGGCCGTTCCGTTAAACCGATAGAGATGAGATTTCAGATATAGATATTCAGAGGTATGAGCTCGGGATTCTGTGAACGGCAACAAATTGGCGCTCACGGTTACAGTTACAGGTACAGAAAATCAAAATTTTCGAATGGCAACACCCATTTTTTTTCATCGCATGCGAAAACCCTAAATAGCTCTGGAACGGTACGTTTATCACAATAAACGGAAGCGTTATGCACGCACAAAAAACAGCTCAGCGAACGGCCAAAAACAACACGATTGGGTTCATGGAGGAAATTTGCATATGACAGAGGCAAGAAACTGTTTTCTATGCTGATTATCTGTCGAACTGCTTTCTATGATTGTTGTCTTGCCTCAGTCATATGCAAATTTCCTCCTTGCGCACCGATCGTGTTGTTTTTGGCCGTTTGCTGAGCTGTTTTGTGTGCCTGCATAACACGTCTGTTTATTGCGATACACGTACCGTTCCAGCGCTATTTAGGGTTTTCGCATGCGCTGAGCATTTTGCGACAAAAAAAATGGGCATTGCCATTCGAAAATTTAGAGTTTCTGTACCTATAACCGTAACCGTGAGTGCCAATTTGTTGCCGTTCACAGAATCCTGAGCTCATACCTTTGAATAACTATATCTGAAATCTCATCTCGATCGGTTAGACTTAACGGCCCCATATATCGACAAAGTTTTTTTATGACCACCCTGTATATATATATATATATATATATATATATATATATCTGCAATGTTGAGTATAGGCACTTTAAAAAGCACAAATTTAGTAATACCACTATTCATATCCTTAATATACAAAATAAATTCCATGAATGTCTTTTTCTGGAATCTGCTTATATCAAACATTATAACACACTTTATCCATATGGACTAAATCAACTCTCAAACAATAAACCTCATGTCGTATATTTTATGTCATTACATACAATTAACTATCAATCTCTCTATCTTTCTCTTAATCATAAATTATATAAGCAAACCACACGCACACAAAGAAGGAAATCTACTACTAAACATTCATCATCTAAATTAACTAATACTCATATTAAAAAATCACTAATATGCCTATAATCTTCTTTCAGTAGTAATTACAACTGGATGTCTCTTCGTAAATTTATATTTGCAATTCCTAAATATCATATTAATCAATATCACAAAGTTTTTACATCAAATACATTCAATTCTCATTTTAGTGATACATTTTTTGATTTATTCCATTATAGGCTAACTGCTCTTAATGTCAATATTAACAAAAAACCACAAAAATTAAATAAAAGCAGGGGTGCAGAAAATGTTTCTACTCCGAACATTTCCCCCAATCCACATGACAATTTCCCCAAAATTTTACGGTATGTTATAGGTAAATGCTGTAATACCGTAGATATAGAAAATTTATTTTTCCAATATTTCTCAAATTATGCACGAGTATATATGTTAGGGCTGATTCTGAGTGAAAAAAAAATTTCTGAAATTCTTAGCAAATTTTCTGAAAGGTTACAGCAGAATGGGGGAGGTGATTCACCCCCAGCACTATGTTTTTTTTCGCAGCCCTTTGACGAAATTCACGTTTTTAGCGATCATTAGACGAATTTTGCGTTTTTTAATAACCTTTTGACGAAATTCGCGATTCTTTTTCCATTTTTGATGAAACTCGCGGTTGTTTTGCGATTGTTTGACGAAATTTGCGGTTCTTTCGTGATCTTTTGACAAAATTTGCAATTTTTTGCGATCTTTTAACGAAATTCGGGGTTATTTCACCCCTTTTGACGAAATATGGAGTTGTTTCACTATCTTGTGACAAAATTTGCGTTTGTTTAGCTATCTTGTGATAAAATTTGTGTTTGTTTCGCAATCTTTTGATGAAATTTGCGTTTATTTCGCGATCTTTTGACGAAATTTGCGAGGTTTTTTTCCCGTTCCTTTGACGAAAATCGCGGTTATTTCGTCGTATTTGGACGAAAATCGCGGGTAATTCGCTCCTTTTGACGAAATTCGCAGTTGTTTTGCGATCTTTTGACGAAATTTGCGGTTGTTTCACAACCTTTTGTCGAAATTTGCGGTTGTTTCGCAATCTTTTGCCAAAATTTGCGGTTCTTTCGCGATCTTTTGAGAAAATTTGCGATTCTTTCACGATCTTTTGAGAAAATTTGCGGATTTTCGCGATCTTTTGACGAAATTCGCGATTTTTTTTCCATTTTTTGATGAAACTCGCGGTTGTTTTGCGATTATTTGACAAAATTTGCTGTTCTTTCGTGATATTTTGACAAAATTTGCAATTTTTTGCTTTTTTTTAACGAAATTCGGGATTATTTCACCCCTTTTGACGAAATACGCGGTTTTTCACTATCTTGTGACAAAATTTGCGTTTGTTTCGCTATCTTGTGACAAAATTTGCGTTTGTTTCACTATCTTTTGACAAAATTTGCATTTGTTTCGCAATCTTTTGACGAAATTTGCATTTATTTCGCGATCTTTTGTAAAAATTTGTGGTTCTTTCGCGATCTTTTGAGAAAATTTGCGGTTTTTCGCGATCTTTTTATGAAATATGCGTTTATTTCGCGATCTTTCGATAAAGTTTGAGTTCATTTCGCGATCTTTTGACGAAACTTGCAGTTCTTTCATGATCTTTTGATGAAATTTGCGGTTATTTTGAGATTTTGTGACAAAATTCCCTTTTTTCCGTAATTCTTGGACAACATTCGCGGTATTTTTATGTCCGAATTTTCTGATTGGTGACCGATTTTTTTTTAAATTTTCAGAACTAAATGCGTTAAATTTTCGGAAAATTCGGAACAGAATCACCCCTGATATACGGTAGATATTCTGAGATCTGAGATCGATTTTGTAAAGGTCGCCACAAGGATCTTTTTATTTGTACTGAAACTTTTCTATCTCAGGGAATTATGGAATTCGTTGTTAAAATCGAAATTAATTGTATATGGTTTCTGCAAAATTTCCCCAGGTGGTTAAAATTTCCCCCGATCCTAGATCGCCGGATCGGACATATTCTGCACCCCTGAATAAAAGTAATTCACATTTAATCGTTACCTTTACCAATCCTGTTTTTAATAAAATTAAACTTAATCAATTATTTCACAATGAGCAATGTAAATTCCCACTTCAAAGTGTTAATCTAAAAAGCTCTTTTAAATATCCTATTAGTTTAGGTCGTAAAATTTTCAATTATAATAAGTTTTCAAAAAATTTCACCCACACTGTTACTTTTACATGTAAATGCAATGATCCCCATCTAAATGCCTATATTAATGCCCAGCATGGACATGTTATAACTGGTAATTTAGACATTGTCAATAATATTCATTTAAGATCTTTGATGAGTCATGGCACTAAATATCGTATTCCTTCACAGTGTAAAATACAGTCCATCATTAAACAATTCACATATGATTTAGACTTCTTCATTTACAAAATTGCTATCAACTATAATAAACCTACTGAATATTTTGTAGATTGGAAGCATCATGTTGTGAGATGAAATCTCACATTTTTTTCCACCTATTCACCGGTCTGCATCTGTGACGGTGTCGCGGCAGTGCTTTTGTTTTTTTTTTTGTTTCTTTTCTTTTTTCTCCCGTCTCTCTCGCTGACAACCTTAGCATAGACCTGTAAGTTGGCTTTCCCCCAGTGCTTGCATACGCACGCCATTCATTCATTATTCTTCCCTTCCCTTTTCTCTCCGTGTTTCATCCGAGGCTGTAAGTGTGCGCATGCTCAGTAGAAAACGGGCGCTTGCTATGATTTCAAACGAGTGACGTTTCGTTTCACGAACAAATTAGATTGTGTTACTTTTGGTTTCGCTTTCTCATTTGTTTTCCGAATACCGGTGGCTTTTGAATTTGGTCAATTGTTTTAAACCTCTCGCTTAATTACTTTTGCGGGCCCCGTAGCGATGTTTATATACTGTCTCCCTTAATTTTTTTAGGCAGTTAAAGTTCTAACGGGATGGCCGAAACAACGATGTCGATATCTGGTTGTAGTAGTGCCATTTTTTTATCAACGAAGTTTTTGTTCTTCAGTGTTCATATGTTCAGTTCATATGCGATATTCTCTCGGGAATTTTTTTAATCTAAGTGCTGGTATTTTCAAGAACAATTTACGGGTGATCAAAATTGAAAATTATTCATCTTCATCTAAAAATATACTTAAATAAAGATTGATTTAATCTCAAGAAAGTGTAGTTCCTGTCCCTTCCTCAACACTGCTTGTTTCAAGTAAGATCGTTTCAATTTTCTCCTTTTAAAATGACCTAAAAGAACTAAGTGTAGGGTTATTGTCTCCATTTCTAAAAGAAGAATTTTTTACAACAAACTAATTCCAAAATACGATCACAACAATTTGTGAATATTCTAATATTCACGTCACAATTCTTGGTGCCGACTTTGGAGAAATTCTTGAAAAATGCACCCTGGAATTATGAGAGACGGAAATACGTATTTAATTAAAAAAAAAAAAAAATTAATATGTTATAATGCTGTGATATTTTAATATTTTAGTCTGAAGCTGTTACTTTTTTTGAAGAGTTTATTTCAATATATTATTTTGTTGAACTTATATTTGTATTTGGGGAACAAATTGCTCATTTTTATGTACTTTGAAGAGATTTTTTTTCTGTTCTGAGAAGTAAATGGTAGGAAATATCTCCTTTTATTTTTGCAGAGCATGATTTTTCTTTCGATTGTATGAAGTGATAGAAGATATTTTTGTTCTTAGTATGCAAATATTTTTACAATGACCTATAATTTTACATTGTTTGAAGGGGCATATGGCAAATATTAAGGCACAATTTATTAGAACTATTGATGTATTTATATATTGTTGAGATTAGTAATTTATTTGAATGCTGTTTGTTTGAATTATTGCATTATTTTTGAATTTTGTTGTATTTATTCATCATGACGTCAAAAATTAAACCTCTAAGAATAATAGTGACACCTTTTTCGGGTGATCCCGAACTTTTAGATTTTTTTGCTGAGCAAGTTAAAGCGACCATTTCATATTCTAACTGGAGTAATGAACAGGCACTTATTTTCCTCAAATCTAAACTCTCTGATCAGGCATTAAAATTTTATGTTTCCTCTAATGCATGTAAAAAGGCAACTTCTCCTGAAGACTTGTTTGATATTTTTAGAAAACATTTTAAGACAGAGTCAGCTACCTCCATTGCTCTTAAATACAATAGTATAAAGTTTCTACCTTCAGAATCTATCCGGAATTTTGCTACAAGGTTAGATGATGTTGTTCGTAAACATTTTCCTCAGTTGCCTGATCCCTCCATTGAACAGATTCTAATATCAAAATTCACTGATCTCATCCCTAATAATTTAAAAGTTCACATTCTTACACAACACATAGATTCATTTGACAAAATGATTGAAGCTGCTGCTTCATATCAAGAGATTCTTGATTCTGTTCAAGCACCTATAATTTCTAATTCGGTTCCACCTTCATACAGTATGTTACATAACTTACATGAACAACCTGATGATTCTCTGTCTCATAACAGTCATTCTGCGGACTCATCGGAGGTGTGTAACAAACCTCACACAGCTACTTCAGATGATAACTCATCTTGCGATACAGAGTCCAGGCACAATTCTTCCAGAAACATAAGACTTAGTCATCATTTCAAACATTCGTATAAACGAATTATTTGCCAGTGGTGCACAAGACCTGGACATTCAGCAAACAGATGTTTCAAATTGAAATCAAATTTAACTTCCAAATCAAAACAAGCATCTTTTAAAAAACGGCATCACAACTCCTCAGATGATAAACCACATTCATCCGACTCTCGACATTCTTCCTCTAAAGTTTCGACCTCCCGTCAGAACTACTCAAATAAAAATCCTCATAGGTACTGACACGATTTGGGGAGAAGTGGGTGTGGAGCTGCTTCATCCCTGTGTCATTTTTCTCCACAGTATAACTCTCAAGCTGTCTCTTTCAATAATGTAAATTCTGATAAAGACCTTGCTGTTCCCGTTTTTCAATGTGAAAGAACATTCTATAATTCAAACATAACTCCTGAATGTTTTCAAGAGTTAACTCCAGACATAAATACTCAACTTCCGTCCTTTAATGATTTTTCTGCCTTAAGTCGTGACTTTATGCCTTTTCAAGTCCAGAATGATATTATTGTACCGCGGTCTCCATTGACTAAAATTAACTATCCGATTTCATCACAGAGACTTGTGAAATCAGTTGCTAGTCAAACAAATAAAGAAATTCCACTTTTTGCAAACTCTGCTATACAAACAACCTCATCTGAAAATGACATAATCTTTGTTGAGTCCATCGAATTTCTTCTCCATGCGGAAGTTGATCAACCTACCCTTCCAATTATTCAATTAACTATTAACAAGAATCCTGCAAATTTTCTTCTCGATTCAGGTGCAAGCATTTCTCTATTATCAAAATATTATTTTCAACGTATAAAACAGCATGTACATTATAGCAGAATTGCTTCAAATGTAAAAATTACCACGGTAAATTCTGCTGTTATTTGTTCTGGTTGTATAAACTTGTCATTTAAGATAGGGAAATTTTTCTACAAACATTCCTTTTTTCTCATTGATATTCCTGAAGATTCTAAGTTTGTTGGTATCCTTGGCTTTGATTTTTTGAAATCTCATAGAGTTGTTATTGATCTACATAATAGCCAAATTAAGATAAATAATAACCTACTTGACATCTTAGACTCTGTTTCTGCTCAAGAGGTTGATCAAACACAGGATTTACAAGTCAACACTTTAACTCAAAAGAGGTCTCTACCTGAATCTTCCAATGAAAATGTATCAGTGTCTGTTAATTCCAATAATAAAGTACATAGTTCTCTTCCTTCAAATAATTCTTGTTATTCAAGAAAGAAAGTTGTTATTCCACCTGACAGTACTGTATATGTACCTGCGGTGTCTTCCTTTCATTCTTGTGATCAATTTTTGTTTGAACCAAAGGAGTATGAATTACCAACTTGTGCATATCAATCCATAATTTCTGCAGAACTTAGCTCGAAATCTAAAAATGCTAAAAACCTCAGTAGTTACTTTTATATTCCTATCACTAATAATGCTGAAGAACCCATTCACATTAATAAAGATTCAGTTTTGGGAACAATTCACGAGATAGATGAAATTCAAGAAGATTTTGATACTCAAAATATTAGTTCTCCCCATGAAATTAATTTAATTCAAGCTTCTACTGACATTTTAAAGTTAAGAAAATCAGAGTTTAAACTTAGTAATTTTAGCCTAAATCATCTACTTCCATATCAGAAAACAGAATTACAAAATTTATTAACTAAATATGATACAGTGTTTTCTTCTTCCTTGAAATCTTTGGGTCAAACGGACAGAGTTGTACCTCATATCCAGTTTATCTCAGATGTTCCTGTTAAGACCCTGCCCTTCCCTGTGCCACAATCTATCCAAGAAGAGGCAAAACAGCAATTGGACACGTTAGTTGATGCAGGAATTATTGAAAGAAGTATTTCCGAATGGGCATGTCCAATGCTTATGGTTAAAAAGAAAGCATCCTCTCCAAATGAAAAACCAAAATTTCGAATGGCACTGGATATAAGATTAATTAATACCATGATTCGTAGTTCTTCTTATCCATTACCTAGAATTGATACTATTATTAACAATATTTCTAAATTTAAATACTTCACCACATTAGATTTTCCATCTGCATATCATCAGATAAATCTCCCAGAAGAATTTCGCAAGAAACTCTCTTTTACTACCGAATGGGGTACTTATAGTTTTTCTCGTTTAATGTTTGAACTCAGATCCGCAGCCTCTTCATTTCAAATGTTAATTGATGCAATAATCGAAGAAAGTAAATTACAAGGTGTTTATGCATATCAGGATGACATTATTGTTGCTTGTGATTCATTTCAAGAAATGATTCACAAATTAGATGTTTTGTTTTCAATTTTACAGAAACATAACCTTACCTTGTCTCCTGCTAAATGCAAATTTCATCAAACAGCCATAGATTACCTTGGTTTTCATTTGCAGAATCATACTATCCAACCAGTGTCTTCTAATATAACCAAAATTACATCTTTTCCAGCTCCAAAAACTAAGAAACACTTAAAAAGATTTATTGGTCTATGTGGTTTTTATTGCAGACTTATTCCCAAATATTCTAAACTTATGGATCCACTAATTAAACTTACCTCTCCAAAGGTTCCTTTTACATGGACGCCAGATCATAATAAAATTTTTACAGAAGTTCAAAACATTTTTTTCTCAAAACCTTTTCTCTCCTTGCCTGATTGGTCCAAACCATTTTACCTCAATACAGATGCAAGTGGTATAGCTATTTCCGGTGTCCTTCTACAAAAGCGAAATGGTCATCTACTACCTGTGAGTTATTTTAGTAAATCTTTATCTCCTTCAGAAAGAAAATATCCTGCTCTGAAGCTAGAATTGATGGCAATTGTGAAATCAATTAATGCATTTAAATTTTTTCTGTATAATAGACATTTTACGATTTTAAGTGACAGCAAACCTATTGAACATTATAAGTCTACTAGTTCACCAGTTGATCTGACTACGAGATGGTTGGTTGACCTTTACAATTATGATTTCACCTTTCAATATCTTAAAGGCAAGAGTAATGTGTTAGCAGATTATTTCTCTCGTGAAGATTTTACAAATAATTCTCAAGATCTTAACACTAACCCTGCTTTAATAAGAGATAAAAATATTCTTCCAGTCACTACAAAGTCACCAACTATTGAGTTGCATCACATAGATGATCAAAACCAACAATCTCAAGACCCAAAAATGGAAATTTCTGAGTCCACATTCCTCTGTGAACAGCGTAAGGATCCTAAAATAATGAAAATAATTGACTCCATAACTTCAGATAAACCTAATCCTAAGTTCAAAAATTATTTTATTCATCCTGATACAGGTTTACTTATGATAAAACGTAAATTCTTACAACCTGAAAATTCACCACATATTAAAATTATTGTGCCTCATATTTTAAAGTCAAAAATCTTGCATATTTGCCATATGCCTCACTTCGGTATTGGAAATACTTATAGAAGACTACTCAAAAAATTTTACTGGTCAGGAATTTATAAAGATACAAAAAATTTTGTTCTGTCCTGTGAGTTATGCGTTAGACATAAACCACGAAGAATACCTGCAGCACCATTACAAGAGATGTTCATTCCTTCTAAACCTGGTGAGCTCGTCTCAATGGATTTCCTAGGCCCTTTTTCGAATAAATTTTATGTGCTGACATTCCTGGATCATTTCTCAAAACATATAGAGTTATACCCGATCAAGATTGCTACTGCTCAGTCTGTTGTTAAATCCCTGACCAACTACATCACCACCTATGGTCGTCCGGCTTCTTTAATGTCTGATCTGGGCCCTCAATTTAATTCACAAGTATTTGATAATTTTACGGAGAGCCTCAAGATCAGTATTGTTCATTCATCCTCTGGGCATCCTCAAACGCAAGGATCATCAGAGAGAATAAATACCAGCATTAAGTCATCAATTGCTACATTAGCTCAGGAGGGATATAATTTTCAACAGTCCCTAATGATACATAAAAGCTTATATAACGACACAATACATTCTTCAACTGGATATTCACCATCTTTTCTGCATTTTGGCAGATCTATATCCAATATTTTTGATCTTTTCGATTATCCTGATCTGGAAGCGTTATCATATCCGTACGATTACTATCAGCATATGTCAACAATGAAACATGTGTACCAGAAAGTTTATGGAAACATGAAAGAGGCTCAACAGTTACGTAATCAACGTCAACATAAACGTGCTCATCTACGAAGGTTCCAGTGTGGTGATATCGTTTACATTAGAACTAATGATGCATTTAAGCCAAGAAACATTGGTCCTTATGTTATGATAAATGTAATTTCAGATGTGCTTCTTTCTGTTAGGGTTTTAGAAGATGAACTGGACAAGCCTTTTACAATAAACATTAATAGAGTAATACCTGTACAGAAACGCCAACAACACTTAGTGTTGCAAAGTCCTCATCCAATTACACCTCTACCCCACAACTATAATTTACGAAAAAGACATTAATATTTGCATTTAAATATGCATTTTCATAAATATTAATAGTTAATTTTTTTTGTATTTATTTTTAGGTTTATGAGTAGTTGCACCTGATAATGTGATGATGTTAAGGCAATAGTTTGTTCACCTAGTATTCTAAGTTCTAGTAAATTTCATTTAATTTTAGCAAAAACATGATGGTAATATCTGTTCTAGGTTATCTGTCTATTCCTTTTTATTTTTTTGGTACCATGTTTCTCATTTATAAATTGACATGATCAAGCTTATTACATAGAAATGTATAATGATTTTGATAGTATGTTTTTAATTTTTTTTTCTTTTTTGGAGATCTCCACTTTTTTTATTTTTATACAGCAATATATATATATATATATGTACCATACCTAGGTTGATGAATTTTGAGTAATTATGTTAAATATTTTTGTTGAAGAGTAATATATTGATGTTGACTTTTTTTTATTTTAGAGATTATACGTGTTGTTTACTGTTGTTGATATTATTTTGATATACATTTTATCTAATATGTTAATGGTAGTGAGTAGCTATATAAATATCTTCAATGAGTAAACAAATTATACTAGTACTCTTGATTTATGAGATACTTTGATTGATGAAAACTTGAATAGCTGAAGATGTAAGTTATTCTATAATACTCTTGGTCGACCAATTTTACTCATTATAGTTGCAACTGTTATTTTATATTATTCAAATAATACATGTTTCATGATATCTCTTGACAGCAAAGTTGTTTGCTTTTTTTTGGTGAAATATTAATGTTTAATATTTTTTTGATATGAGATCTTTTTAAAGATATACTACGTGCACAATTATTTTTATGGCATGCCACATGTAAATGATTGGAATACTCATTCTAAATGTACATATTTATATTGTATATACTACATTGATGTAACATTTATGTATTCCTTTTCCTTTTCTTTTTCCTTTTTGATCACCACATTTTATTTGTAGGGCTTGTTAATTGGCTTTCAAAATTTTGATTTTCCCATCCTGATGCAAAAGGTCACCTTTTTACATCTGTCTGGCACATCAAAATTTTATTCGACGTTGGGGGGTATTGTGAGATGAAATCTCACATTTTTTTCCACCTATTCACCGGTTTGCATCTGTGACGGTGTCGCGGCAGTGCTTTTGTTTTTTTTTTTGTTTCTTTTCTTTTTTCTCCCGTCTCTCTCGCTGACAACCTTAGCGTAGACCTGTAAGTTGGCTTTCCCCCAGTGTTTGTATACGCACGCCATTCATTCATTATTCTTCCCTTCCCTTTTCTCTCTGTGTTTCATCCGAGGCTGTAAGTGTGCGCATGCTCAGTAGAAAACGGGCGCTTGCTATGATTTCAAACGAGTGACGTTTCGTTTCACGAACAAATTAGATTGCGTTACTTTTGGTTTCGCTTTCTCATTTGTTTTCCGAATACCGGTGGCTTTTGAATTTGGTCAATTGTTTTAAACCTCTTGCTTAATTACTTTTGCGGGCCCCGTAGCGATGTTTATATACTGTCTCCCTTAATTTTTTTAGGCAGTTAAAGTTCTGACGGGATGGCCGAAACAACGATGTCGATATCTGGTTGTAGTAGTGCCATTTTTTTATCAACGAAGTTTTTGTTCTTCAGTGTTCATATGTTCAGTTCATATGCGATATTCTCTCGGGAATTTTTTTAATCTAAGTGCTGGTATTTTCAAGAACAATTTACGGGTGATCAAAATTGAAAATTATTCATCTTCATCTAAAAATATACTTAAATAAAGATTGATTTAATCTCAAGAAAGTGTAGTTCCTGTCTCTTCCTCAACACTGCTTGTTTCAAGTAAGATCGTTTCAATTTTCTCCTTTTAAAATGACCTAAAAGAACTAAGTGTAGGGTTATTGTCTCCATTTCTAAAAGAAGAATTTTTTACAACAAACTAATTCCAAAATACGATCACAACAATTTGTGAATATTCTAATATTCATGTCACACATGTCATCTTTCTTTTGAAACAACAATTATTAAAACTGCATATTGCCAAAAATTCAGTTTCTTTCTCCACCCTTAAACCACATATTGCAGAACTTCAAAATAATTTCATTATTACATATGTAGATAAGGCTGCTAACAACTATACTATCATATGCAAATATTACTATCATCACCTCCTAACTAATGCAGACACTTATAATAATATTTTCAAACTTCCTCATGTTACTTTAAAGGAAAATAATAATCAAAAATAAATTATCACAAATTATTAGGCATTAAAAATAACAACCTCAATTATCCTTATGTAGTCATGATTCCAAAATTTCACAAAAATCCTCTTAAATTCAGCGCTGTCACTGTAGGATGTAATACATATAATACTCGTGCTAATACACTCTTTTTAAATATTCTTACACAAATTTATGAGTTATCAGTTAAAACAGACAACACTCACTGTATTAAAAACAGTTTTGAATTGGTGGATAAAATAAAGCCATTAACAAATGTCAATAATATTATTACTTTAGATTTCAAAGACCTATTTAATAATATCATTCTAAAAGACTTGCATTCTATTATCAATTCATTATTTCTAGAATATTTTCCTTTATTAAATTTACCTGATAACATTGATACTGATTACATCACATCTTTGACTAACTTTCTACTATTTCATAATTTTATTTTCCAAGACAATGCTTTTTTTATTCAAATACAGGGCATCCCTCAAGGAGCTGCTTCATCAGGCATGTTATCTGATTTATATCTTTACTTTTATGAACGTAAATTTATTAATAATAATTTAGTGCTCTACAGATACATAGATGATATAATTATTCTTTCTGTTACAGATAATAATTCTATATCTCTTCCTGTAAAATACCCTTCTAATCTAGAACTTAGTACTACCTTTTCAAATAATTCTAGTATCAATTTTATGGATGTTAAATTAATATTCTCCCTAATAACACCCTAACATTCAACATTTATGATAAATGCAATGAATTTTCATTTAATGTAATTAATTTTACAAACTTTAATTCCTGCTTACATATTTCAGTATATAGAAATATTCTGCTTAATCATTGTCTTCGTATCAAACGTTTATGTTCCTCCCAATTCTTACAGCCTAATATTTTTAAAAAATTAAAGCAATTAGCATTGTCTTATAATTATCCCATCTCTTTTATATCTGCATGGCTCAAATCTTAATATTCATTTTTTTCTACTTCTTACCAGTATAGGCATTTAATATGTTTAAAAAAACTAAAAAATCGAAAACACTATTATGGAGGGTGGGATGTGGATTGCTGAAAAAAATTATAAAAATCATACGCACAAAAAATTATATGTATGTATATATAATATATATATATATATATATATATATATATTCTTAAAAAAAAAAAGTTTGGTGTATGTGTATGTTTTTCCATACATTATACACTAAAAACATAAAAAATAAAAATACCCTTATGGAGGGTTGAGGTCGGGAATGCTAAAAAAAGTTTAAAACTTTGTATGTTTTTATGTGTGTGAGCATGTATAAGTGTATGTATATATGCTTATATATTGTATGGACATATAATTAAAAGAAAAAAAAATATGAGGCATCGTGCATTTAACATAATAAATTTTCACATATTGCATCAGCATTTAAGGATATATTTTTCTATCTCAATATTCCTCATTGCTTTTTAAAACTTCAAATTTATTTACATAATACAAGGCTAAATTTTACTATCTCAAATATTCCTCATCTTTTTAAATGTTATTTATATTCTCATTTTTTTATATTACAATTTTTTTCTTTAAAACGTTAATTTAATCAATTGCCCTTTTATTTATTTTTATATAATTCTTTATTTATTTATTTGTATTAATTTATTCCTTTTCTTTATTTTATTTTGTATTCACTCAGTACTTAAGTTTATTCCTATTTTTTCATTCTAGTTTAACTAAAAGTTAATCTAAGTCTTTTCTTAATTTCTTCAATCATTTTCATTCATTTTATTTTTTATTTATTTTTATTTATTTTATTTTTTTGGACTTAAGATGGCAATTCTAAACATTATAGTTAGTAATCCAGTTCCAATTTACATTTTTCATTTCTCACACCAGATGGCAGCACAGTTATGGGTTTCACTCAGATGCTCAACTGTAGATCACATGTTAAAATAGTCTTAACTTTGTTTTCCATGCTGATATGCAGTAGTTTTGACTCTTAGTATGTCATTCAGGTATTGTGCTCTAATAATTTTTAATATCCTGTATGAGGTGTATCTTTCTTTGGATCTCTTAGCTTTTTATTATCTATTTTCTGTAATGTTTGCATTATAAGGAGCTAAATTTTGTCATTTTAGGCTTAATGCCGACAAAATTGGATGAAATAACACATCTTCTATGAATGAACTCACAATCTCCTCTGCCCCACCAGTGGCTGAGAGGTTCTGCTCTCGAAACTGGTAGACGGGAAGTGCTGGGTTCGATCCCAATCGCGCCCGTTGGCCTAATCGCTCAGAGTTTTCGTGGTTTTCTTCGAGCCATGGATTTCCATGCGTTAATACGAGTTAGGTTCCCTTAGAAAGACCCCCACGAAGGGCACTCCCCCTCGGGCCTATATCCCTAGTGTAGATAATCGGCCGTCACAAAATCAACCAACCAACCACAATCTCCTCTGATGATTCTGTGAGTCATTCATAGTTCTTATATTGCATACTGGTTTCATATGTTCATTTGTAAATTATCTTTAGAAATATATTTGTGATTTCAAATTTATTATATATATGGGACCCCCGAGAAAACTTCACCCTTGTTTTCCAAGTTGACTTTCTGCACCTCTAGATATACTTGGAACTATTTTTATTGCAGTTTAGTTAAACAAAAGATGAATGAGTTCTTGTAAATACAGATGAACATTTTAGAAAATATTTGAAACTTTAAAAAAAAATTAAAGCAATCATTCTTAATTCTTACATACAGTAGAACTTCCATTTAACGAAGTCCCAATTTAACAAAGTTTTCTACTTAATGAAATTTTCTGCTGAACCTTGACTTTGTACATCATTAACATCTAAATTAATCTCTGTATTATGAAAAATATATTCTATATAACAAAGTTTATTCTACTTTCATACATGTACAACATTTAAACGGAGAGGTTTCTGTTGTGATGGATGTGTGAATTTATTTCTGTGGGATTGTATCAAAATGAAATGATTTATTTATTTAATCATTTCCATTCTTCTTGGTGCTAAACAAAACAATTTTTTTTCGCAGTAAGATAAACACTTGCTATCACCACTCTCTCACACAGACACTCTGGAACTGATATTGGGGGGGAAGCCTTCTATACAATAAGAAGGGGATTCTAGTTTGACGGAAATGTTACAGATGAATTGTTCAGATACTTATAAAAGTGCGAAAATTTAATGAACAGTGTATTTTTTTATAAGAAATCTGTATAATATAATATTACTGACCTTTTTAAAGTTATGGATCTGGAATACTGAAAAGAAATAGAAAAGATATGCCACACTTTAGTTTTTGTTTGCCTCATATTATTATGTGTTTTTTTAAACCTTTTTCTAATTAAATATTTCTCACATGGCTATGTTGCATAAAAAAAATTTAGTGCAAAAATTAAAATACATTTTCTAATATTTCCATTTTATGTGTATTTTTCATGTTATTTTATTACACAGGCATCCCTCGGCTTACTTAATACTCGACTTACGTAAATTCGCACTTACGTAAGAAATCTCGAAAATTACCTTTATGAACATATTAGTGCGTTTGATACGCATTTGCATACTTTTGATAATTGTTTTATAAATAAAATAGGCAGATAAAAACCGCAGCAATGATATAGTTTTATATATTAGATATAGTTATATTTTAATTGGGTTATATAATCAAATCTTTAACAAAACAAACAGAAATCTGATTAAAATGAGCCAAAAAAAAAACTGTTTAACCGTTACAATTTTCTTAGCTGAATTCGAACCATAACAAAACCTAATTTTAAAGTTTCGGTGAAGAGGAACGAGTGTATTTTTTCTTCCAGCTTCAGAGCTGTTCATTTGATGTAGATTCAAAATTAATATAAATTAATTCGTCAATGTTAAATTTATAAATCCCATATTCCACAAGATACTTTTTATTTGAAAAGTGTTCTTTTAGTTTGTTTTTATATTTTTTCATTCTTTTATAGATTATATCCAAGTAAATTCTGCTTCATGCTACTTTATTTATAAAATAATACTATGTAAATAATGTATATATTATATATATATATAAATAAATATTGCAGTTTCTGACGAAATTTTACCTAAGGAATTTACAAATTCAACTTACGCAAAAGTTTTCGGAACGCATTACTTACGTAAGTCGGGGAATGCCTGTACACGCATGTTATTTTATTATGCATGTGTATTTTATTATACAAATTTCATGAATTTTAGTTGATTTCTATTTAACGAATTTTCTTCATAGCAAAGTGTTTGGGTGTAACGATGAGACTTCGTTAAATGGAAATTTCACTGTATTTTTATATGAATTTTAGAATTCACAGCATCGTAATTTAAGATTTCTTGCCATCTCATTTGTCAAAAATAATTCTTAAATTATGTTTCTTTTATCTACCATCTTTACTTGGCTGTTTTTTAAAAGCCATTTAACTGTTGTTAATTTTAAAAACTCACCTACTTTTACTAATTTTTTTTTTATAAGTATGGTCAAATATCTTTTTTATTATATTAATATTGTTGATGCATAATTATACATATATATATTTTTTTTTTAATTGTTCAATATATGTTTCAGAATCCTTATAACTTAATCCTTATAATCCTTTCTTTTTTAGAAAATCTCTGTCTGGAGCTGCAAATGAAAATGCAGGTACTATTTTTATATTACTAAAAAAAAAAGAATAATAATAGAAACTTTATCTTTCAAAAAATTCTGTTTGATTTTGCTTATGATGTCTATTAAATTATTTATTTAACAATTACAATCTTTGTAATCTAAATATTAATTTACAATGACCAAATTAAAAAATCATATATGACTATGAGATTAAATTTTTGTTTCATTTATTTTGAAAATAAAATTTTTTCTCATATTTTGAATTTTTCTTCCTTTTTTGTACTCTTTCAAATTTTTGAGTTTCTGAGTATTTGTATTTTTTTTTTTCTCACTGTTTTCTGTATTTCATTCCTCCTTTAAAATGTAAAGAAAATATTGATTGCTTTAGGCTATTTTATATTTTAATTTGATCTATTTACATCACTTTTTCAATCTCCATCATCTACATATTCGTATATTTTTATCTCTGAAAAGCAAACACAAATTCTGTGGTTTTATATATATACTAGGGGGCTCATGCCCCTGTGAGCTACACCTTCCAACCCCCATTCAGTCTTCGCAGCCTCTGAAAATATACTAATGAATGTGCCCTGTTTAAAAAATATTTCAAGGTTACAGAAGATTGAATGATATTATCAGTATAACAGCGGCTATCTTCTGTAATTGCATTGACATGCTTTTCAGTTTGAATGGGCATTTTTCAGTTACCATGGCCTCATCCAACGCTGTCGTAATAAATGGCATCTGTTTTTGGGATTGATAAGTAAGATCAATTAACTCATTTGAAAATCAACGTGTATAAAATGGTTAAGTTAAAAATGATGCTATCTTCCTATTAAAAAACTCTGTCTGCTTGGGAATAGCTTTCAGATACATGTTATTGAATAGCATTGTGTTTTGGAATTTTATGTTGTGATCGAGTTTTAGGTATTTCAGGAACAGGTATAGTTTATTCATGAATCCATTTCTCTCTTTTAATAATCCATTATGCATATTTTCAAGTTATTTTTAGAATGTATATTGTTTGTATTAATTAATAAGAATATTTGAATTTTTTAATATGTATTTATTGAATAGTAATTCGTACAAAATAAATCGAAAGTATTTTGCTCATACATTTACCTATATTTATGCTTCATCAAGTGATGAAATATATAAACAAATTTGCTTGCTGCAGTAGCTTTATACCATGTGATGTCAGATTAAGTCTCCAGAATGAAAACCGTTTTAATGTATGACATAATTTTCCCTATTAAATGCAATATCTATATATGTATTACGCTATCGTACGTGGCACAGAAATCGCGATTATTTGTTAATTGTTGAATGGCAACGCCTGAATAAAACGCTTCTCATTGGTTATTCCTTTGACAGGATTTAGGCGGAGGTAAATCCTGTTTATTTACATTTTGCTCCATAGACTTCTCATTCTTCTTATCTTTACTCTGAGTTTCACTCTTACCCTGCAATTATGGAACTTCACAATATCGTTAGAAATGCCTGTAAAAGATCTCGGGGAATGCTTGAAAGTGAAAAAGAAGCCGCATTAAGAAGAGAAAATAGAAGTAGATTTGATCGAAAACGCCATCAATCATACAGCATAAGCGATCGCCAAAATAAGCTTAATAACCATCGTACGGGCGAAAGTGTTGCTTCTGAAATCCAAATTACTGATTTAAACCTTCCGGAGCATAACTGTGGGGGAGCATAAACATCTATTTTGTTATGCTAATGCTAATAAAACTGACGCGAAAAAAAGAAAAGGATTTACGCTCTGATAGGGAACCTTAATTTACTAAATTGCACGTAGCATTTGTGGCGTAGACGTTTTACGCCTTACTTTTCTGTACGAACGTACTCGGGTTCGAAACTCGATAGGGCTGGGTTGAAATTTCTGTTGGTATATTTTTGCTATTTTAAGGATTTCATTCTTCTTTTAAGGGTATCAAAAGCGAAAAAGTGGCAATAAGTAAATAAATACACACAGTAAATATTGTTAATTTTAAAACAATTGAATTATTAAAAGAAAAAAATAACTGCAAATTAATGAATCGAATTATAAAAAAAAATTACTACATTTTATAAATATCATTGTTCGACGTATTTAGCTACCAAAAAAAATTGTATTTTTTTTTTACAATTTTAAGGGTTTCTAATTATTTTTAAATTTAAATCAATTGAATTATTTGAGAAAAAAATTGCACATAAATGAATCTAATAATAATAATGAAAAAACTACATTTTACATTTCCAATCGATTTAATTAAAAAATTTTTGGTACATATATCTCTCTATTCTAAAAAAAAGTAACTACCACTGTCACCGCCGCCGCCGCCGCCGGTTTTGAATTTTTTGCGACCGGAGGTCTTTCTTCGTTAATATTAAGAAAAATAATGCATACAAAAATATAAAAATCGGTAGTATTATACAGAAATGCTTGATAAACACGCTGATGCAGACAGTTTTCAAATCGAAGAATTATTTTAAGAAATATTTAATGCTAAAGTTGGACAAAATCGTTCCACTAAAGAAGTTTTATAGGAGCAAAAACTATTCATGAGAATTTAATCATTTTTAGATCATTTTATACGTTTGAAGTTCCCGGTGTGCAGATTGTATTTCTTTTTTTAATTTGGCTAATTTTTTGAGGTTTTATTTCTATTTTAAATTCAAATTTTCAGCATTTCTAGAGATATTATTTACAGATTTTAGAAAGTGATATTAATTTAAACTGTTGCCAACTGTATAAACAGCGGAAACAATAATGTTTGCTTCAAAGAAAATATATATATATATATTTATACGTGTAATAAATTAAAAATTTATTTACACGTGACTATTATAAACAGAAAAAAACATTTGGAATTAGAATTAAATAATTATGTACAAAAGGCAGGAACTTATTAAAAATTACGTCATAAAAACTATAATTACACGTGAATTTTAAGAGCGAAAGGAATTTGTAAAATAATAAATTTATTAACCTGAGTTAGAAGTCTTAAATAGGAGAAATTACGTCATATTTACGTCACATTACAGTTATTACATAAAATGAACACAAAATAATATTGCAAAACGGTTTAAATTTAGAAACTGCGCTAGACATTTATTTGATATTTTAAGCGGATACTTTACAACTATTTTTCGTAGGAAAGCGCAAATAATATTTCATTCCTAATACAAGTATTTTCACGTGAATATTAAAAAGAGAAAGAATAGTTTGGTCAAAATTACGTCAGATTAAAAACGATTACTTTAAAATGTCTCATTTAAAAGAACTTTCTTTTCGCATTGTTAAAAAATACCGGGAGACAAAGATTCTGTTTACTTAATTCCTTTTATATTAGCTTATTTTGAAATGTTGTTACACGTGTCTACGTCATCAAGTTATTTTTATTTCGACATTTTATTTGTATTTTTATTAATGTTGTACTAATTTATTTGTTCTTTCGTTATTTAAAATAAAAATTATGTCAATTTGCATAATTTGGCGAGTGGTTTGGCGATTTATGTAATTTGGCGAAATTGGTCGACGGGATAATCAAGTAGTACCGCAGCGGATTTGGCGTTAAAATTCCCCAATCAAAGAGAAATGAATAGAAATCTGTTTATAGGGAGATCGCCACTGTTTTTTAAATTATAATTCAATCTTTTTCAATCTTTCGAAATCTTTTTAAAGCCGATCACATTAGCGTGCATTTAGAGTCTGCGGTGTCTGGACTGGGGTTGGCGAGCGTAGCTCGCAGGGGGCCGACCCCCCTAGTATATATATATATATATATATATATATATATACATATATTTTTTGCAATTTTAAGAGTTTTTTAAAATCTTTACCAATAAAAACACATCTTTCACTTATAGAAACCCTCGCAAATGGCGCAAAAAAAGAAAAGAAAAACTGTCTAAAGATGTAAAATGATACAAACTTGACCGTATGAAGGATCTGTCCTTTCCGGAAATAATTTCAATATAGGGTCCCCCCCAAAAGTAAGATAGAATAAAACCTGCTTAGACGGAAACACAACAACCAGTAATAAATTCCGTTTTATGCAGGCTCTTTAAATTGAACAAAGCGTCATTGCATTTTTTGTTGTTTTTTTTTGGGGGGGGGGGGGAGGGGGGGGAAGCTGAAACCTGTTTTTTTTTTCAGTTTATTGCACACACTATTAGAAAATAAATTTGCTGGTAGTATCTTTTTTTTAAATCTATATAGTAGTATTTGCTTGCAATTTTATTATTTATTTTTCAGTATTACAGTTTATGATGCATTTGCAGTTACTTTTTCATCTACAGATTTTAAATAAAAATTTAAAATATAATTTAATTTTAATTGAATTCACCAATCAATTTTGAATAAAAGAGTTTAAAGTGTGAGACAAATAAAAATTCAAAACCTTAACCACTGACTTTACACAAGTTTCCAACTGAACAAGAGTCGGGCCCTGGTAATTTGCATCGTCTCTACCCCCCCCCCCCCCCTTCTGTACCGACCTGCGATACAAATTTTAGGTTTATTTAAGAATATTATTACGGGCCTGGGCAACGCCGGGCGGGGCAGCTAGTTATTTGAACTTTTTAAATATGACCTAATATTCACCATTAAAAGTTTTTCACTTGTAAAAATTTAATTATTGTAGTCACTTTAAGTATTATGATATTTAATGTTGGGGCCTTTTGCATGTGACGTAATTATCACCTTCCGTTTCACATGTGATAATTTTGTTTAAAAGTTTCCGTTCTTTTTTAATATTTACTTGTAAAGATTTTGTCGCAACTTTCATTATTTTCTGCTTTTAACATGTGATCATTTAATTCTAATTTTAAAATTTTCTTTCTGTTTTTAAGATTATTGATGTCATTTTCTCTTTAAAATGGAAAAGAAACCTCTTTTTTTTTTTTTTACATCTATGGTATTTAAAATTGACAGACAATTTTTGGTTTCTAATTGATTCTGGATGATCGCAATGTGAAAAAATGTTTTTATTATCCTGAAAATCATAATTTAATCACAATATTGTCTTCACTATCAATTGAAATAAAAGATAATTTCAATTCAAAAATGACAAAAAAGGAATCTAATAATCGCTGTGTTTTTCCCTTTTCTTCCTTCTTTCGACAAAAATGGAGTAATCTAGTTGCCATCATTATACAAATGTCATTAAAATTAGAAAAAAATTAATATATCAAAACTGATCCAAATTTTAAAATACTAATACCATTTTTAAAATCTGTGGATCAATACGAATAACTGGAGTTACCATAATTTCTGGAAAGAACGTCGCATCCTGAAAAATCACACACACACACAAAAAAAAGAAAGAAATGGTCATAAATGCCACAGGTGAAATCTCCATGGCAATCGTGATTGGCATACTAAACAGAAACACGTCAGTGAGTTGAATTAAGAAATCATAAAAATGAAATTATTAATTAGAAATAAATAATTTAAATACAAAATTCAAAATTATTAATATGATTTAAAGTAATAAATACGAAAAAATACACTAAAATTGTATAAAATCTGCAGCTTAAATTACGGCATATGGGGCTTGTGATAAATTGCAATATTACCTTGTATATTGCAAATGATATAGCAAAGAAAAAATAATTATAATTAAACTGAATTTAGAAACCACAAACACATAAATATGAAATTATTAATTTCATATAAATAACATATATAAGTATAATATTCAAAATTATTAATTAAAATTGAGTAAACTTTCCTATACATTGAAGAGCGTTATGAGAACAAGAACATTCCTAAGTCGAAAATCTTGAAATTGGCGTTAGCAGTCTCAATTTTAACTCAAGTATCATAACACGTTGACGGACACTTGCATCTATAGCCGTCAAAGCAAAGTTCACTTAATTTTAATTCCTAAATTAGCACCAGTATTTTAAAACTAAATTTCGCATTATTTATTGTACGTGAAGTTAAGATTTTACTTATTTTCATATATTTTTTCATGTAAATCCTGGTGTCAATCAATCATCATGCCACATAGTGAACTTCACTTTGACAGCTATAAACGCAAGTGTCCATCAACGTATTAAATAGCATGTTTGAACGGGATAAAATGACATTTATTTTCACTGTGCCATATATTAAAATTATTTACAAGTAGATAATAAACGTATTAATTTTAGTATTTAGCGCTACATATAAATAAAATAACGTTGTCACATCCCATTTCATCGATTGAATAAGATAAAAAAAATTTCTCTTTTTAATCATTTCTAAAAGAATCTGTAGATCAGGAATACAGGCGCTTTTTTTTTTCTTTTATAAGGGGGGGAGGGGGGGTTAAAAAGAAAACTCACAGAATAATTCATCAAGATCCGATAATTTGAAACTCATTTTTAAATGGAAAAGCATGGAATCTGCTGGCATATCTATCAAAGTGATTTGAAAACAAATGTGTTTTTCCGTTTCCGATAAATGTGTTATATCTTAAGTTATTAGCAATTGCTATTTGATGATGACCTTCCCCGAGCTGTCTCATCTGAAAATTCAATTAAAAAAATCAACTTTCAGCTTTTTAAAATGTTTTTTCCCTTATCAAAAACTGAAAAACGCTATTTGATTTCATTAAGTATTAATAAATCCACCAATAATTTTATGCAATTAAAATTAAAAATGACTTATAGTGAATGCAGTCGTTATTTATGTGTGTTTTACAATAATAATAAAGTTCTCAGAAACAAAACAAAACTTTTTATTTAATTCTTATCGGTCTATCTGCATATAATTTTATGATAATCTACTTTTATTATTTCTCTGGATGTGGAGCGATAAGCATTATATACATTATATGATTCATGCTATTTGTAGATATCATGTGTAATCCTAAAGCTATCTTCTTTTTTTTTCACTCCTTATTCTATCGCTCTGCTTGGAACATTTTAGCTGTCACAATCTCAAAAGAATAAATATAGATTTTAATTAGAAGATTTTGTTTTAAAAGCATTTATAGTACTACACACGAAATGATTACTAACAAGGAAGGTCTCCATACGGGCATACTCAGAAAAATCTGAAGAAAATACAGAATGTTCTTCTCCCATGGGTATATATGTTTAGAAAAAAAAATTGGCAGAACCTCGGTAGAACGTCCGTAAAAAAAATAATGAAAATTTCGTTTATTTGGCGACTTATCACTGTTTGGCGAAGAAATTAAATAAAAAAAAAATACGCTTGTCGAATACTCTTTAAGGAAAAAATTTTTATGTTGAATTTGTTTAAATAAGTTTTAATTTAAATAACTTTAGCTTTGTCATTTTTAGTTTGTTTTAACTATAGTTTTGTCATATATATTTATATGTACGTATAACGAATTTTAACTATCATATTTTACGATTTAAAACAAAATTTAAATAGTTTAAAATTGTTCCAAACTCAAAAATATGCCCCATCGAGCACTGTCTATTCAACTTTGTTGCTATGGAAACAACTTCTTCGGTATGGAAATGTATTACGGCAGCATTATTCATCTGGCGTTAAAAGTTATTTTTATAACCGATAAAGCCGTTTAAATTTTAAAAAATGTGTATTGGAAAATAAAACAATGGCAAAATTTCGGTCAAATCAGCAACAAGCAACAAGTATAATACAAAATGTAATAATAATAATAGTAATAAATTCTTTCATGGTTTACGTTTAAATTCATTAAATACCGCATATTCTCAAAATCAATTAACAAGCAATTTTCAGATTCATTAAAATCGTTTGCTTTTGGCGAGGAAAAGTGCTGCTCGCCAAATTGCGTGCTGCTTTCGTCTTTTCACGCCAATTATTCGAAAGTATTTTATTTTTTTTGCAGATTTTCTACTGTAATTCCGCCACTAATTTTAACTAATCCTTTATTACATACATAAGTACTTTCACTAGCATTTTTTTTCAACATATTCTGAGTATGCCCAGTATGGAGACCTTCCTTGTAAGAGAAAAAAATAATACTGATCAGCACTGTGCTGTTTCTTAAATACAAGATATTTTAACAATGCAATTGAATCTGTTTTATTTTATGGTCTTTTTTTTTAATATTTGGTGATATTGTACATATTTTTAAAATACTTCATTCGTGAACATTTCAAAGTTATATTTTATGTTTATTACAATCACTTGGTGCAAAATTGAATCCTGCATTGGGTCGGGTAATCGGATATTACTCTAACCTGACCAGGTCTTGAAATTAAATTTTTCCTAGGAGGGGAGTTGAACTGTTTGGGAAGGAGAAAATAAATCTTTAAAACTCACTGTTATTTTACGTGCTATTTAAAGAATTACATTAATACAGACATGACAAAATACCATTGAAGCAATTTAAATCAACAACTCTAAATAATTATGCAAGATGTTTTTTTATTTAAAAAAGGAAGAAAGTAGAGCTATTACACAATCTGTTTTGCAACTTAACAGTGGGGTTGTTAAATGAATTTCTGAACTTAGATTTTATTCGATTTTGGGCCCTGAATCCTCTTTCGCAAAGTAAACTTGTGACAGACAGCACAAGAGCAACGTGTATAACTTTGGAAATTATCAGAAACATATGGTTATGCTCTCTTAAAAAATTCCAGAAAACTTTGTAATATCTGATGCGCCTTCATTTTTAACTACTTGCCTGAACAATGTATATCTCGGTGATGGCATCATCAATATCTATTTCTGAGCGAAATTGTTTTATTATATCCTTAATTGAATTACAGTAGAGCACTGATTGTCCGAACAAGTCTGGACCGACCCTGGTTCGGATAAGCAAAAGTTTGGATAAATGGACAGACAATTTAAGGGATGTTTCTGACTACTAAAACCTTCACACGTTATATAAGATTAGGACTGGGAGCAACAGTTAATGCTGGCATGTTTAATTTTTTTGTCTTTTTTTGTTACATTTTTATCATAATTTTTTTTTTCATCTTTTTATCATTTTCTGAACTTCAGAGATCATAATTAAACTTTTGATTACTGCCATATCTCTAATTCTTCTTAAATGAGTTAGTTGAATAGGATCAACGTTCTTCTGCCGTTCGAGCCATTTCATAGCTGTTTCCAAAAACTCTTAGGCTTCGTTATGTGATAGTCCTGGGTTATTTTCAGGGCATTCGTTTTCATTTTCTTAGATTTCTTTTTCTTCAAGAATCTCATCCACAATCCCATCATTATTTAAAATCTGATATCCCGAGTCATATACTTCACTATTTAACCACTTGTTAATTTCATTTTCTTCATAGCTTAGGATTTTTCAAATCTCCTTTATTGTTTTACATTCCTCATTTTCTGATCCACTATCAGTTTTTTTTTTTTGTTTAAAATTTTATTCCAAGCCAATGGATAATTAGGAGTTTGGCTAAAAAATTTTTTGTGGAGAAATAGGCTGTTTAGATAACTGGAAATTAGGTTTAAAAAAAAAAAAATTTGAGAGAAATAGGCTGTTCGGGTAATTGGAAGTTCAGTTAATTGGAGTTCTGATAATCGGCGCTCTACTGTATAGTCAAAATCTGACTCCCGGATATTTTCTTTGATTGAAGAAGCTTCTATGTATTCAAGTTTTAAACAAAGTCCAAAATTTGAGATGGAAACCGTCGATTCATTTCTTTTATTACATGAGAAAATTAGGTTAACTTTTAATTGTCAATTCTTTGACAAAATTTGCATTTTTTCGAGATCTTTTGAGGAAATTTGCTTTTTTTTCACAATCTTTTGATGAAATTCATGTTTTTTTTTTTTTTGTTTTGTTTTTTTTTTTTTTTTTTTTGTTTTTTTTTTTTGCGATCCTTTGACGAAATTTGCATTTTTCCGCGATCCATTGATGAAATTTGTGTTTTTTTCGTGATCCTTTGTCGAAATTCGTGTTTTTCTCATGATCGTTTGACGAAATTGGCGATTTATTCTGCGAATGATTGTACAAAATTGATTTTTTTCGACAACCATTTGTCGAAATTCGCGACATTTTTTTTGTCTGAACTTTCAGACTGCTGATCGATTTTTTTAAATTTTTGGAAAATTCAGAACAGAATCACCCTAGGTCAATTGATCATGAAAAAAAGCGGCAAAATTCACCAATCTGTCACGAGAAAATATGGAGAAATTCGTTAGTCAGTTGTGAGGAAAAGAACGGGAATTTCGTCAATCTGTTGGAAGAAAAAAACATGAATTTTACCAATCGGAAGCAGAAAAATATCAACATTTGTTAATCGATTGGGGAAAAAATGCGAAATTGGTTGATCTTTTGCAGAAAAATATTATGAAATTCATCTGTAGGTCACGAGAATATATCGGGAAATTTTTCATTCGGATGCAGGGAAAAAAATGTGAATTTCGTCAATCTCGCAAAAAGTAACTGTGACATTTGCGGGTGATTCTGTGAAAAAAAAAAAAAAAAAAAAAAAAAAACACTCTGAAATTCACAGCAAAATTTCTGAAAGATTACAGCAGAGGGGAAATCACCTCCCGGCGCTAATTATTTTTGTTGCAGGTTGAGTGAACTGTTCTTTTTTTTTTTTTTTTTTTTTTTTCGGTCAATTTCAGCCTGAGTGTAGATTCCTGAAAGTTGGGTTTAGGTTGGACCCAATTTTTCAAAAATTATTTCAGTATATTGTTTTAAATTTAAAATTATACCTGCAATAGAAACATAGTATGTGTGTGCTGTTTTCTAAAGACGCTGCTGCTTTTTTTTACCCATGATATTCTTTTCAGCATGAATCTCCCCATCCCACCCTGAGCTTCAAGCCCTGCCGACTGAAGTTTGCGTTGGGTTGATGTGCCTTTTTTTTCCTTCATCACTCGGGTTGGCTTTAAATGCTTCCGTTTGGGGCAGTTTCAGGCTGAGTTAACTCCTTTTTTTTTTTTCAAAAGAAGGTGCTGAACATTTGTTTAAATGGTAAAAGCCGAAATAACTTGATACAAAAAATATAATTGTAGACTACTTTTTCGTACATGCAATATATATAGATTAATTTTCCTTCACTTTACATTTGGGTTTTAACATTTCTGGTACATTTTGGTTGACAAAATTTGTTCTTGTCGGGTCTGCAGTTGACTTTAAACAGAATTTTCAGATTCAGGTAGGGTACAATCTGACCCGTACAGTACAGAGTAGAGTCGAATATTTGATCTTATAACCTGATTGTACCTGCTATTGTTTTGTTATGGATAGAGGAAAAAAAATTCGATTTTTTCTAGAAAAATACATTTTTCACAAATAGAATATTTTCTTATAGTTATATTTTCTTAGAAAATATGGAATATTAAACATTTTAAAAATTTATATCCACTAATTTTTTTAATGTAAACTGTGAATATTGTTTAAAATCATTTTTATAGGATTTTCACTTAAGATGTACACATTAGAGATCTGCACGGACCTAGTCAATCTCCTTTTATTAGACTCGGGCCGGACCGGGCTTGAGCTTAATTTTTATCTGCAGACTCTTATCACTCTGGGCTGGGACTCAAACCCACAGGCCATGTCAGACCAGCAGGTTTTTGTGAAAATAACAGTAAAATTTTCCCTTCGTACGATGAAATCTTTGAAAATTTGTTTTATTTTATTAAATTATAGAGAAATATATTTAAAAAAAATTTTTATAAAGCTTCAAAATTATTTTTTCTTAGATCTTTTTATTCCATTTTGAAACTACATTATTTTTTTCGAATGAATCATCATTTAAATGAATTTCTCTAAGTAATCAATAATACTGTCATTCCATATTTCATAGTTTGTGGACATACGCATTGTGGTATAAGCTTCAAAATGTTTGCATGAGTATGTATCAAATATTTCTTAAATAATTTTTATTATAGGATAATGTTGATTAAGAAGTAATCTGATGTTTTATCAAAAATGGAGCCTGGTTATGCCGGGTCCGGGCTTGATTTCATTGATTTTTCTTGACTGTGTATGCCAAACTTTTAGCATTTATATCAGGCAGGACCAATATATTTCATTCGCCTTTGTCTGAAAATTTCAGCTTATCCACGTCATTTTAAAATTTCATTAATTTGAGTTTTCTCATCTTTGGTATCTGAATTTTTGGGAGTGAACAAAAATTCAAATTGTGTGTAAACGCCGCATTGCTTGAAATTTTAATTTAAAACACGTAAACACCACAGCATTTCTTTTGAAAATTATGTAATTTCACCGCCAAACGCTTCATACTTTAGGAGAATTCTTTTTCTTTAGGAGAATTCTTTTTCTGTGAAACATAATCAGTCATTTCATAAATTCGTTTCATTAGGATTTTATATATATAGGGTAGATATGTATATGTGTGTGTGATAGAATGATATTTAAATATATAAAAAAAATTAATTTTCATTAGATCTAAATGAATTAATAAAATCTGCTGAATATTAAAAAAAAAAAAAAAAAAAAAAAAAAAGCAATTCCTTCATTTCAAAAAGGAAAAAAATGTTAACAGCATTAATATTTTGTGTAATAACCATTGTAGTATTATTATCATTGACATTGAAAATTTTTCAATTGAAAATAGTTAAGATTATTTCTATATTCATTATATCTAATTCAACAATTTAATGGAACATACAGACATGTTTTGAAAAATTTGTTTGCCTTTTCTTTGTCTTAGTGTAGTAAAATTAATTTTTTCTCATAAAATCTTACAAGGAACTCCTTTCAAGTGAAACTTCCTAATTTATTTATATAAAAAAAAAAAAATGAAATATAAAACCTAATTCACATTGAAATTCATACACAATTAAAAATTTAAAAGCTGAATCACAGTAGAGTAGGAAAGAATTTTTTATTAGCTGAATGTCTAAGCAATTGTATGGCAGCTGCCCAGTTAAATGCATTTTGCTACCATGTTATATTAACCTCCATTCTCTGGCGATAAAAATTCATTTTCATATTTCTATTTACAATTCTGTCATCTATTCATTTTAATACCATATTCTCAATTTTATTGACTTTCTTTAAAGTACTATATATTGCCATAAGTATACCAAATAATATTTTTAAAATTATACTGTCAAAAGCATCATGCTGTAGCCACTTAAAGCATTATATTCTATGCAGACATGTTATCATCATAGGATTTTTCTTCTTTTTCATCATTTTAAATACTAGATGACTATGTATGCACTTTGCAAGATACACGATTTATCATATACAAGATTTTGAACAGGCTTTTGACTTAGTACACTTACGTTTTGTTAAAATGCTTTCTTTGAACTAAAAAAAAAAAAAAAAAAAAATGTATTGGCAAATATTCTCAAAGAATACTGTGTGAAAACCTTGTATGAGTCTACTTTTTTTTCAATAATTGCAGTATTATATGAAATCTGATTATAAAATATATAAAAATATTAAATCCAAACTTAAAAGGAACACTTAGTTGCATTCATGATATTATTTTTTATTAAAGAACAGATGGGAGAAAAAGAAGCACATATTCCCACATTTGGAAAGTAGAATGCTGATTTGGCACAAATGAAAATCTAAATTGCAGTTTGCTTATATTTTCTACCTTTTCTCTTCCATTTTAGTAACTAATATTTTATAAAACACTTTTTGTGACTGAAGTTTGTCAGATTATTTTTTTTTAATTAAAATCATAGAATCTCACTTGAAAGAGATTCCTTGGTAGTCTTTAACCACTTCACCGGCAATAGGTATGGGGAAACAGTGCTTTTACCCCCGAGTTATCTCGGGGCAGACGATGAAGTGGTTAAATATAAATAAGTAAACTCTGAAAGTTTTTAATGTTTGTGATAGCTAAAATAACAACGAAAGCCTCAGAAGCTATTGGAATCTGCGAAAATGAAAAGCACCAAGAATCAGAATCTCACATGAGCAGGAATTCAAGTGATGTAACTATAATCAGCAATCCTAGTCAAAGTAGCATAGCTGTTATTCCAGAGCCTTGTGTTGAAAGCAATCTCAATACTATTCCTGAAAGGGATTCTCAAGCATCATTGTGAGTATTTCATAATCTCCTTATAAATAAATTAAATTATTTAACATCAATAAACAGTTCACATATATAATAACTCAGACATTTCCCAAATATTCGCTCTTTTAAAATGAAATCTGCATGATAGGTTAATGTCAATGTGAAATAACTTTATATTTGAAATGACAGTTGACAGCTTAGTAGTATTTTCCCTTCAATATACAATTGTTATTTAAAATTTATTTTAGATTCTATTACTGGAAACATAGTAAAATAGCATAAATTGACAGAGTATTTATGATAGATACTTTATCGCTGATAGATTTGTAAGATGTATTTCCTTTTTTCAGTTAACAATTTCATCCTCTACTGTTAGTCTCTGTAATAGCAGAGTCAAGACACTGTAATGTCACAATCATCAGAAATGATCACAGTCACAATGATGACCAAAATGTAGCATCTTTTTTCTTCACATTGTGGCTGTGGTGAGACACCATTTTTATGACTCCATTGTGAAGTCACCATGATTGGTTTTCAGTCATTTGTACCTCATCACAGAATGGTGCATATTGATTTAACAGTGACATAGATATGATTCATCTTCCTCATCACGTAATGACTATGTTGGCAGTAAGAGTTTGAGTTAGTGTTTTAACATTTTGATCACATTGCTATTAAGACTATTAATTTTTTTTTTCTATTTCCTCATGTTAGAAATGTTAAATATCTGTTTTAGAAATTTTATTTATGTTATGCTTTCATTTGTTTATTAGCCTCCAGTACGGTATGCTATTTCTTTCTCCCAGCTTATTTTGTGTCCAAAAAATTACGTTACCTTACAGAAGCTAGCCGTAAAACAAAGCATTACGATTAAATACTCTTTAGCAATTTTTTTAATTTCTAAGCATCGCACATTTTCAATTTTTATACCATCGTATTGGAAAAAAAAAAGTTTTTTTAAATGCATTTTGTTTGAAAACTGTATCTCCATTTATTTTTGAAATATTAATTTTTTTGTAGATTTTGGAATCATTTGCTTAATATTGGCAACGGAAGTACTCCATTTCTGTAAAAAGTAAAGGAAAAATAGTTTTAAAATAGTAATTATATATTTTTGTTGCCATTTTCTCGTAACAACCGAAGAAAATGTAATTAAAATATGTGCTATTTTGAAAAAAATTTAAACAGACGGACAGACAGACAGAAGAGCGAGACGAATGGGGTTTCATCACATGAACGAAACCCTAAAAAAGCGCATATCATAATTAAAATTGCATTTCGAGCAATCATTACTAATATACAGTAATTCGGATACAATATAGTATCTGAAATCTTTTCAAATACACTGCAAACAATTTCCCCTATACCATTATGAACGGAATTCTTTTGTGTGGCTCTGTAAATGAACAATAACTATTCTTTGCACCACATATTTAACAGAATGCATATTTTATTGGACTTTATAAATGAATATCAATTTTACTATGTTTGAAAGAGTGTAACACCATTAAAAATCATTTGAAACGATTTTTTCCCATTGGCTGTAATGTAACGGAAAACTTTTGACTGTCCCTGTAAATGAACTAAACATGCTACAAACTTCATTTGAAATAGGGAACGTGCTAGGGTAGAAGTCACTAACATCCAAAAATTTCAGAACGATCCGAGCATATTTACGAGAGTTAGAGCGTGGACAGACAGCCAGACGGACAGACAAACCGAAGTCATAAACACTTTTCAACTTTGTTGGAAAGTGTTAAAAAAGGAAAAGAATCATGACTGCATGCTGGATATTAGAGACTGAAGTGATTAAGGCAGGATTCCATTATACATTGGGCTTGTTTTGGGGGATTTTACTGTATTTCAAAAATATTACTATGTCAAAAATAAGTCTGGTAACATTACTGATTGTAAAATTACTGATTCTATCAAAATCACTGATTGTAATGCTCATTTATTTACTTATTTATTTAACCCTCCGAGCATCTTGCAAAAGGGTAAAATTGTAATGTTGTTTTCTTTACATTTTGTTTTAAATGCTAAGAAAATATGATTATTTCAATATTATAATAAAAATTCAATTACAAATATGAATTTAATCCTTGAGAGAATTAATCATTCTTCAATGTATTTAAAATTCAGTAAATCTATAGAATTATATTATCTTAAATATTGCTTGTATTGCTGTGAAACCTGGAGCTTAGTGAACGGAATATTACGCCCCAAACACTTAGAGGGTTAATTTTGATTAATATGTATAAGCAGTAGGCTATTTTTCAATAATGCAGTCAACGCCCAAAAATTTGTGTATAATTCACAATAAAATGTTCAGTTAAATTTTGCCAAAAAAAAAATCCCTGAGGCCACATTTAATGGTTTGATTCTAAATTAAGTGACTTGTGGTGATGGAGCACTAGTCACTCAACATGTCATAAATAATAAAAAAAACAAGTAATATAATTCTGTTTTCTAAACACTCATTAGATACTGAATCACAGAAAGAGAAAAACTTAATTTTGATGAAGCTTACAGGGTGCTGCCACTGGCGACTATTTTTATGTTCGATTTGCACCACAATTTTTATAAAATAATTTTTTTAGTATATTTCTCTTGCACATATTGTCAAAGTGCATGTGAAATATTTGTGTTTTGGGAAAGCTAGGTGAGATAGAATTAAAAAATAGTCACCAGTGGCAGCTCTGATCTCATGATGGTTCGCGTAATTGGATTTTCTAATCACATAATTTTTTTTAGTGGACCAAGGACAGATGCAGTTCAGAAGTTGCAAGAAAATATTTTAAAAGATAAAAAATTGTCGTTGATGAAATGTTTAGCCCTCCGAGCGTCTTGCAAAAGGGTAAAATTGTAATGTTGTTTTCTTTGCATTTTGTTTTAAATGCTAAGAAAATATGATTATTTCAACATTATAAAAAAAAAAAAACTCAGTAACAAATATGAATGTATACTTTGAGAGTATTAATCATTCTTCAATGTATTTAAAATTCCTTAAATCTATAGAATTATATTATCTTAAATATTGCTTGTATTGCTGTAAAACCTGGAACATAGTGAACGGAATAGTATGCCCCAAACACTAAGAGGGTTAACAAGTTTAAGTAATAATTTGTAATTATAATTTATCAAAAGTATTCATTAAATAGTATTTCAGTGGATTATTTGTATTTCCATTAGATATACATTAATAGCTCAATATATTGGGCATTGTTACATTGCTCATTTAGGTATATCACTACGTCTTCATGTTTTCAAAGAACAAAAATATATATTCTACTTGAAATTCACTTTTAAATAAAGTTATGTAATGTAATTTACAATAAGGGTCATCTTTACTTTATCATTAATTTTGTTAAGAATGGTAATTTTATATAGTAATGCATAGTAATTGATATAGTAGTATTGCATAGTTGCATTGATAGTAATTGCATATAAACAGACATTTTGGAGATAAATATAAAACATTTACTAGCAGATTAACACTGCATTAATTTTTTATTACATTAAAAATTTATAAGTTTATATATTAAAAGCTATTTCATAGTGATTCACATTTACAACTATTCTGATGAGGTTTTAAAATATAAACAAAGCAGTGATATGAAATCTGCAAAGCCCTTTGCAGACTTTTGTTGCATTGCCTTTATACGAAGCAGTGCAGATTTTTGAGAATATACTGTCATGTTCAATTAAGCTACCTCAACTCTCATAAATATTAGTCCCCCCCCCCCCCCCCCCAAAAAAAGGCTAGTAACATTTAAATAAGAATTATAATTGTTGTTCCTTCATTATTTTAAATTAATTTTTAACCATGCGAGTTGTAATTTTTCAACTGTGTGAAAAGTGTCCATGCCAGAATTTAAACTAGGGACCTTTGGCGTAATCTGCCAATGCTTTGTGAATTGAGTTATCCTGGACAAATGTGACGAACAAGATTAACACAGTTGAAAATTTTCAACATGTATGATTTATTTACCAGTTGCAAATTTTTGTTAAATTAATTAAGCATAATTTTGAAATAGTTTCTGAAAAATTATTTATGCAAATTTTTGTCCATTATTTTGAAAATTAAATTATGTTCTAGGTCACCTCCTATATCTAGAGGCAGTACTATTTGCAATGATGAGAAAGTATGCAAAAATGAAGGTTGGTATTTCTGATATTTATTTTTCATTCTAATAACTGTAAAGGATTTTTCTTTCTAAATTTAAGACTTGCGTCTGTTCATACTAATTAACTATCCTTGTTTTTATTTATGTAATCTTTATTTTTTTTTTCAGACAAACATGACAGTATTGTTTTATCTACAAGGGATGATCCAGATTTCTATTCTATGACAGAAAGTTTTACAGATGAAAAGGAAAAAACTTTTAAATGTGGTGATGTAGTATCAAATGATTCTGATTTATACCATTCACCAAACAAAAGTACAGGCTCTTCTAATTTTAAGGTTGTTAAAGAAGCTAGTGAAACTGATAGGATAATGCTAATTCTGGGTGAGAAGAAAATAGCGACATATGATTCATTCAAACATTTGGATCACAGGTTGAAACTACACATTGAAATTTATATTTTCAGAAAAGATGAATATATAAACTGCTGTCTCCAGGTAATTTAAAGCGTCTAATTCTTTGTTGTCAGTGTGTGTGTGTTTATAAGTTATAATATATGTTTTGATATAATATTCTGATTTCTGTATATTGGTCATGAGTCATAATGTTAGTTTTTTGCATTAGGAAAATCTGACATTTGTACAATAATACTTAAGTACCAAAATTGCATTTTTAAACCATCTGTTCTCACAGTCAGATAATATTTTTGAAGTTATTTTATCCTACATTAAATGTTATTCTATTCTTTGTTATTATTTTTATTTAAGTTCTCTGTTTAAGCTTATATTTTGAATGTATATCTTGATTAATGTGTTTTGTTTATCTTAAATATAATGTTAGTTTTACAATAATTTATTTCTCTTAACACTATTATGATAAATCTGACATTTGTAGAGTGATATTTAAGTTACAAAATTACCTTTTTAGACAATCTGCCCTGACAGACAGATGATATTTCTGAAGTTATTTTAATTTTAGATTAAATGTTATTCCAAACTATCAAATGTATTCAAGATTAGCTTAAATTACAATTTCAAACTGGGAGGCATTTTTTTTTAGCCCCCTGTATGGTATGTTATTTCTTTCTCCCAGCTTATTTTGTGTAGTCTCCAAAAAATAATGTTAGCTTACAGAAGCCAGTTGTAAAACAAAGCAGTATGATTAAATACTCTATAACAATTTTTTAAACTTCTAAGCATCGCACTTTTTTAATTTTTATACCGTCGTATTCGGAAAAAAGGTACTTTTTAATGCAATTTGTTTGAAAACTGCATCTCCATTTATTTTCGAGATATTAATTTTTTTGTAGTTTTTAGAGCCATTTTCTTAATATTGGCAATGGAAGAACTCCATTTCTGTAGAAAGTGAAAGAAAAATAGCAATTATATCTTTTTGTTACCATTTTCCCATAAAAACTGAAAAAAAGATTTAATTAAAATACGTGCTATTTTGAAAAATATAAATGAAGGATTTCTGATAAAACATGGAGCTATTAGAAAAAAAATTTAATTTTAAATATCTATATTAATTTTACAAACAAATGAAAGCATATGGATCATGAGATAGCCCCCCCCCCCTTTATTTTTTTGGTCGAGTTTCTTGAATGACGAAATTTCTTTTTTTGGACTTGTGTATTATTCAGCGATAGTGACGTCCTATGCGTACTTTACTGTAGATGTTGTTTAAGACTGGATCGCAAATGAGGAATTCTTCAGTGAATGCGGATGACGTCATTTTATATAAAATAAAAGCGTGTGTCTAAGTCTTAAAGCTGAAATATGTTTTGTACTACAGTAGAGTCCCGCTTAACCGAGTTATTTTCTTCTGATGGAATGATGGCTTCCATTATTATGAAACTGCTGTTATAAATGAAGCGTTAGGTGAAGATGAAAGAGCAGCCGTAAAAAGTTAGAACTCTGATTTTCTGGTCAGAATAAGAAAAAAAAATTGCCATAATTTTTTTTTCAAAAAAATAAATAAAATAAAAATTCTTAATATTCCACTAAATTTTTAAATTTTAATTACTACATAAATGATGTTATCTACATTCATAATGTATCAGTAAAAATCACTGATGTAAATTAGTAGAGTAATCACTAACGTAAGTATATATATTAATACATGGAAATTATTCCAGAGAGAAACATTCGCCTTGGATACAATATGAAATGAAAATCAAATTTCGAAGTAATTGCTTAAAAGGCGCAAAGGCCAACATAGTGAAAAAGATTCCAAGCCGGGACTCGAACCCGGGCCATCAGTATAGCGCACTGACGTTCTACCGACTAAACCACTTGGAACGATACACAGCTCGGAAAATTTCTCACTATTATATGTTGGCAAGGCTACAAACGCAGCACAAGATGGAATATTTATCATGAGCCACCGACCTGGGGCTAACACGAAACATAATTAAATCCAGCATCGATAGAGACAATATTAATACATGGAAATTATTCCAGAGAGAAACATTCGCCTTGGGTACAATATTTCAAATGAAAATCAAATTTCGAAGTAATTGCTTAAAAGGCGCAAAGGCCAACATAGTGAAAAAGATTCCAAGCCGGGACTCGAACCCGGGCCATCAGTATAGCGCACTGACGTTCTACCGACTAAACCACTTGGAACGATACACAGCTCGGAAAATTTCTCACTATTATATGTTGGCAAGGCTACAAACGCAGCACAAGATGGAATATTTAATGTGAGCCACCGACCTGGGGCTAACACGAAACATAATTAAATCCAGCATCGATAGAGACAATATTAATACATGGAAATTATTCCAGAGTTCGTTTGTAGCCTTGCCAACATATAATAGTGAGAAATTTTCCGAGCTGTGTATCGTTCCAAGTGGTTTAGTCGGTAGAACGTCAGTGCACTATACTGATGGCCCGGGTTCGAGTCCCGGCTTGGAATCTTTTTCACTATGTTGGCCTTTGCGCCTTTTAAGCAATTACTTCGAAATTTGATTTTCATTTGAAATAAAGTAAGTATATATTTTAATTAAATAGAACTCAAGTGTCTAATATATATTTATCATTTTTATATCATATGTAAAGTATATTATCTCAACCATTGGTCAGAAGTAGCAGAACTACAGTAATCACTACTTTTTCTAGTATCTTGTAGTGTATAATACGCTGCATTAGCATGGTACAAAAAAATTAGTGGTTTGTAGCAAGTACTGATGCTACTTTTAATACTATAAGAAAAAACAAATGTGTCATTTTTAATTCATATAATAGTAACTTTCCTCTTTTTTGCAAATTTTGTTCGGTGTACCAATTTTCAAATATCAGCGACAGATTACTGTAAGAATATTAAATAAAATTATGTGGTGCATGATTATGCATAAATATGTTATGCACAATAGTAGCCCCTAGTTTTATTGTTTGCTCAGATATCTGTTCTTAAGTATCCCCAAAAAATAAATAAGTGGTAATTTAATCTCATTTTTATGTAATTATAAATGTCTATTGCATGATGTATCTATGTTAATTTTACGCAGAAAATTCTAATCTGTGTTATCTTTCTCGATGTTTTAACGCCCTTAGTTGTTTTTATACTGTCAGATGTGATATAACTACCAGATCTGATATTAATCCATCTACTCCATTTCAAATGTAGATTGAATCCTTTGACGAAATCTGAAAGTAGCAAAATGGTCAAAACTTTTTTTAAATAGCTTGTAATCGCTGTATTTTTAATTTTTTTGTAAGTAGCTGTAGTTAACTGCATTTTCAATACAACAGTTCAACTAATGCTATTTTGCTACAAAATTTCCTACCACCGATCTCAACTATGTTTAGACTTCTTTCATATAATTTAAGAAAAGATTATACTTATTTACACTACAAATTATTGAATAAATCTTATTATGGTACTCATGATTTGTGTTTGAAAAAAGTTCTTTAAACATGATTATATAAGTTGTTGTTGGGGAAAAAAATGTGGATTGGTTGAAAACAGAATGTGAATGCTTTACGTTCCGTTCATTAACTTTGAATAAACAAATTTTCACACTAAAATTCATAACATTTAGAGAATGAAAAGGGTATTTTTTTAAAATTTATTTTCATATTTTTAATGACAGGTTTAATTATAAGCTTAAAAAAATAATAGTGTGAACATATACTCATCTTGATATACAGGGAATGGTGATCTGGGACAGCTCTATAGTCTCATGAGACTACACATGTTGGATCAACTGAATATATCTATAGTATTAAAATTTGGGAGGAGTTCACTCCTCCCAATTTTTATTATAGTAATAAAAATGTATGCATCAAAATCAATTAGACATTTGTCACTCTTGTTTTTATGTGTTCTTTAAAGTGACAATATTATTTGATATTTTGCATTTTAAAAATATTGCTGAATGTTGTTCTTTATATGTTCTCATAATTCTTCATGAGCATAATGTGTTTGTTATCAAAAATTTGTTATAAATTTAGGAATTAATAATCAAGCAGTAAAGAACACTGCATTTTTACTACTATTTACATTTCAGCAATAGCACATGATAAAATATGTAATAAGATTAATAATTATTACATTCATTGTTTCTTAAAATGCTGAAAATATATAGGAAATTTTGCCAAAACTCACTTTATAAAACAGTAAGTATTTTTTCAAATAAGTCTACTTTGGTGAACTATGTGGATAAGCATGTCTGTAATGGAAAGAACTGCTGCTTTAAACAAATTTAATAAATGATTTAAATAGCTAAAAGAATCATATTAGTATCTCTGGAATGGCTCATCAGGGGTTAGGGAGCTATTGTTATTATTATTATTATTATTTTTTTAATGGAACACTGATGGTGAAATCGATAGCAGAAAAGGTATTGGAAGTCCATGCCTGATAAATGATTGTACATGTCAGAGACAGTCACACTTAGTAAAAGCAAACAGATGCCAGTCAGTGTGATGTAGTAATCACATTTATTATTTATTTTTTTATTTGTAATGCAGTATTTTTATCTCGCTTTTTTAAAGTTCAAATCGCTTTTTTTCTTTCCTTTTTACCACAAGTAGCAGATAAATTTTGATTTCAGATTTTCCCCTTTCCTCTGTTCTATTTTTAGAACCAGGGCGTGTTGCAAGTGACGTCGACCACGTCATATTGGGGTGTGTCTTCGCATGGCGAATTGAAAGCTTCATTTCTCTCCCTGAAAAGCTTCGTTTTCTTTTCTCTATTTTCATACAATTTAATCATAATATGTAAATTTAATTTAACAAATAGATTTAAATCGATTGTGGATGTAGTTTTGTAAACCCCTTTTATGTAGTATATATATCAATACAGCCAGTTTTTTAACAGATCAGATTTTGAGATTTTTAACAAGCTTTAATATGTATTGTTTTTGACAATGTAATTTGTCTTTTGGATTTTTGGGCCGTAGCGCCCAAATTCAAAGAGCGATGTTCTTCAATAGCTATATCTCGATATCTAAAAGTTTATCTTCGGTCTCTGGCTTTTTCATTTAACGCATGTTCGTTTTTGGACTTTTTTTATCATCAAGACCTTCTTTAAAAAATGATTTTAACCAGCATTTAATTTTATCATGGAATCACTTCAAGTTTTTAATAATTCTACATGGAACGATTTTTTAATATGTACAGTGACCTACTTCTTCTACCTTCCAACCTCTCAAGTGAATTGACGAATAAAGAAGATTTTTTATAACTGCTGTTTCTTCAATGTGTTACCTCATCTTTTAAGTAAGACAATTCCTTTTTATTTTTACTGCATAACAATCTTATCATCTTTGTTATTACGGCATTCAAGAAAATGTTTAGTTTATTCTCGCCACTTATGTTTATTCTCGGCACATTGACTCTTTATTTATCTTACGGTATTTAAGAGCTTTATTTATTTACACCACATTTGGTATCCGTGATTTAAAAAGAGCATTTCAGCGTTATTGCTTTTTGATTACAACGTAATGCCTTAAAAAAATAACTTAATGACATATTTTTTTGACGATTGATGCATTCTTTTTAAAGAAGATTTTTGTTCTCAGATGGAAGAACTGCTCTTTTTAATGGAATTTTGAAAATGTTTCAACATTATATTTGCCGTTATTTTTTTTTCTTTCGCAGTATTTCTGTTCTTGTAAAAAGAAAACGTAATTTTTTGTCTTAGAAGAAATTTTGTTCCTGGCTGAATTTTCTTTTGCATAAAATTTTGCAGATTTTTTTACTTTTATAGAAATATACTGACATAAATTCAAATAAATTGTTTTAAAATCATTATATTTAATATGGAATTTTAAGAAAATTATAATATTCTGTTGTTCTCAGATGGAACATTTTGCTGTTTTAATGGCTGAAGATCGATGCTTGACAAACGTCGTAATGAAAATTTTGTTCTCAAGTTATATTTGTAATTCCATGATTTAAAATTTTTGAGCATAGTATAATTTAAAAAATTCCGTTACTGGTTTTCATTTTGAAATGTCTTGACAAAATTATTACTGTTTTTAAATTATTGAAGAATGAAATATTATTTTAAAAATCAAGAAATTTATTTATTTATTCTCTAATTTATTTATTCTTATGGTGCATTAAAAGATATTTATCATAGAAAATCTTTAATGAATTTTGAAATTCTGAAATGAATTCTAAAAATTGTTCTCTGATTTAAGAACAAATTTATTTAACAAGAGGCTATGGTTTTTTTATTCTCATTCTTATATTGGGTTTTTAAATTTTATTTTATGGCACTTATACAATGAAATATTTAATGAATTTGAAGATATATTATGAAAATTAAGATATTTATTGAAGCAAATTATTTTTTTCCCCTTGGAATCTGTGATAATTATTGAAGTTTAAATTATTTTACTGAAATTGTTCTTATCTATTACTTGCAAAGAAGCTGAAGTTCTTCATGAAATTCGTAGCTGTAAATGATTTTTTGAAGTTTTCTCTGCTTTTAAAAAATATCAATTTATGATTTTTACTCCAAAAATACCTTCAATAACTTTTTATAAAAAAATATATATATAACGTGTTTTTGTACCACCTTCTACTTTTGTTCTCAAGATATTTTTGTCATTTAGTGCACGATTTGACTGCTAATATCGATTTTGGTGTTTGGTGAGTGCAGTGTTCTTTTACTAAGTTAAATTTCAAGAACTCTGTTTGTTATGCAAGAACTCTGTTATGATAACTCAGTGCTTCAATTTTCCAAGATTATGTGGTTTCATCAAAATTTAATGACATATTTTTTTGCTTAAAGAAGAAATTAAAAAAAAAAAAAATCCTGTATCATCCTCATGATTGAAATAGTTTGATAAAGTTTTATTCTACATGTCTGATTCAAATATAACAATAGATTTACTCATCTTTCTTATTCACATTTACTTACCTGCTGAAGTTGCCTTCAAGAGTGTTGCTATTAATCCATTTTTTGAAACGCTTCTCTGATGTGTGGAAATGTTGTTCTGAAAGTACTGAAAATGTTATATTACATACCTGCAAAAAAATTTTCTGTCCCTGATGTACAGCAATCACTTAAAGATTTGTGCTCCATTTTCAGCTTTGATGTTCCTGGTGAATTCTCAGTAATTTATGTAGTAAAATATCCATATTTTTTCTGATTTTCTCCAGTGTGTTTTCAGCGTTATTTGTGAAGCTGAATCAATATATATATATATATTATTTTTTCATAAACAATAGAATTTAACAGTCAATGTTTACTTGTGAGCGGAAAATTTTCATCCTTACGTAGGGGTAAGCGGCAAAGTTTCATCCTCGCATTGGAGGTGTTTGACATCTACATCATACCATATTCTACAACTATTTATAAAATTTACTGTTATTTGAACTACAGAAAATGTTTAAGCTCAAGAATGTTTGTCTATTTACTTATTTCTGAAGATTTTTATATGTCAACTAGCAGGCTAAGCCCACTGCGCTGGACCATTTTTCAAATAAACCTTCAATCAAATGAAATGTAAAATCCGACCCTGTATTTTAAATTAATATGGACCTTCACCTCGAAGGTCCTACCGCATTTTCTGAATACGCATCGGACGCAACTGCGCTATTATATTATCTAATGTGTTAGACGAAATACAGGCAATTCAGAAGCAACTCTTTAGTACAATTGTAAGTTTTGGGAGGGAAATGCAGCCATTACGATCATATCACCACACTACTAAAAAAGAGAGAATTGCAATGACTGCAGAGATTGACCATTTAACTTAAAGAATGTTCGGGTTATTCACTTTCGTTTGTTAGTTCTTTTACTCCGGGCTTCTCAGCTTGGTACTTTGTGTGGATCTGATAACATAAATACAATCTCTCTCTATGTTACATTATATTTGGTAATATACGTCTTCTTTTGGCAGGTTTTATCTACAGTTTCTTATCTCCGATTTCCAGTAGAGTAAATACAATCAAAACAATATTTAACTTTTATATTTTAAAATATGTGAATCATGTAAAAGTGGATATTTAAAGCGGAATTGTGTGAATAAAATTAAAATAATGTCATTTTAACTGCCGTTTCTTTTTACATACCAGTTTTAATCATGCAACTATTGACCTAGGAAAATAACCTCAATAACTAATTCAAATAGAAAATTAAACATCTAGTTTTGATTCAATAAAATCTTCCCAGTCATCCGTAATCGGATCCACAACCAAGTTTGATGTGCAACGTTAGAAATGTTCGTAACGGTATGGCTAAAAATGTACCAGAGTTAGCTACAAAACAGAGTTAATTATGTTCCAAAATAAATTCCATTTAATAATGTGAAATTGCTGGTGATTGAATTTTAGATCTTTCACTATCAAAACTCTTTGCAAATGATAAATAAAGTTAGTTATGCAAAATTTTTAGTTGTGATCTTTAAGATTTTTTTCGCATTTCTCTAATGAGCGTAATAAGACGGAGAAATAAACATGCTTTTATTTTCAAGATGTCATTATTCATCAGTTTGTTGCCTAAATAAAACTAAAAACGTTAATTTGTGACTATGATCAGCTGCTCGGGCTGTGCATCAGCTAAAATTTCTTTATAATGATTGAAATTTTATTTGAATCTGAGCTACTTTTTTTAAAAACCTAGGGTAAAGGGTAAATGAACACATATTGTTCCATTGGCCAACTTTGGCATTTGAAAGTTTTTTTTTTTATATACATTCAAAGTAATGCTTTTTTAGTGATAATAAAATAAACCTAAAATTTGTCACTACGATCACCTGCTCGTGCTGTGCATCAGCCAAAATTTTATAATGATTGAAATTTTAATTGAATTTGAGGTACATTTTTTAAAAAACCTAGGCTAAATGAACAAATATTGTTCCATTGGCTACCTTTGGCATTTGAAATTTTTTTTTGTACATTCAAATTAATGCTTTTTTAGTGATAGTAAAATAACTGCACACGAAAAATATCTATTAGTAAATATTCTTTTGTCCGTTTGCTCCATAATAAAAAAACATAAATTTACTAATCACTAATTACTAAAAGTACAAATTTTGCGTAATCTTCTGAAATCGGATTTATCGTCCACAGTTCCTTTCAAATATAAACGAATCTTCCAACACTATATAGTAAATTCGCCAATTGTAAGGTAGCTGATTATGGAAGATTCATCCAATATCTTTTTATAACATTTCTAAAAGAAGGGAAGATATGAAAAAAAAAAAAAAGAAATGACAAATGAAATGGAATATCGAAAAGTGATTTCAGAAAGCAATTTTTATTGCAAAATGTCTTTTTTTGTGATAGAAATAACACGTAATTGCTTACATTTTCTTAAGAATAATCTTTACTACCTAACATTGCAAACATTGAACGTTTGTATAAGGGAAATTGGCGATATGTTTTTTATTAAAAAAAGAATGGACAATATTAGCTAATCTGGCTTCGAGGTTATAAAAGTCATAAATTTGGGGAAAACAAACCGACATGCTTTCGCAGTAAAGTATGATGAGAAATTTTTAAATGTCTATAATTAAATTATTTTACAATATGTATGTGCGTGTGTGGGAGACATTTATACTAAAATTAAAATATTTGACTCCATTTTTAAAATATTAATTGTTATTTATATATTGCACATTTGAATTTTAAAAAATACTCAAAAAATGCTTTCGTACACTTGCAAAATCACCTTTATTGTAAACATTGCTTGAACCCAATTAACGCTTACGTCTTTTTGGCTTAAAATCAAATTGTTTGGCGACAAAAGTGAACTCAAAAATCACAAATAGACATATAACATGTAAATCATAAGTACCAACATTTTTACAATTACATCTGCTAGTTTCGTCTGTGAGTCACATGATGGAAGAGTTAGAAATAAAAAAGAACAAATCAAAAACAAAATTGTTACCACATGGAAGGTCTCCTTAAAGAGAATACTCAAAAGAAAATGCTTTTAAAACTACTCATGTATGTAGTAAAACATCAGTCAAATTTGGTAGCGGAATCTCAGTAAAAATCTGAAAAAAATCTATATATATTCGAGTATTTGGCGCAAAAAAGACAAACGTTCCACGCTATTTGGCTAGCCAACACATTTCCATCCCAAATGCAAGATACTTAAATGCATTTGAAAATTGCTTGTTAAATAAGTGTTTAAATGCCTAAAACTCAATGAATTTAAACTTAAACGAAGGATTAGCATATTTTTTTAATCTTTAAGCGTATATAATATAAAACATAGCGTGATGCAGTAGTTATTTAATTTTACATGGCTTCACCGGCTGGAAATGTTTTAAGGGTAACTATTTGATTATTCATTCAACCAATTTCGCCAAATTATATAAATTGCGAAACTATTCGCCAAATTATATAAATTGCCAAACTACTTGCCAAATTATACAAATTGACAAATTTTTTATTTTAAACAACGAAAGAATAAATAAATTTTTAAACATTAATCAAATTACAAATAGAAGTGAAATTAAAAATCACTTGATGACACAACAAACACGTGTACCGTGTTTAATCTCAAGTGAATGTAAAATTTACGATCAGCTATGGCATTTAATCTTATAGTTTGGCGATAGTTATTTTGTCGACGGGATAATCAAGTAGTCCTATTTTAAGTTTGTTTTAAAAGTAGCTGGCTAATTAAAAATGCTACCATTAAACATTTTATATTAATTACTTGTTTCCATGGCAACAATAACCTTCATTTCTTGTTTCTGATACCAACAATATCGAAGTCAAATTGCCAATGTTCTGAATCGGACATTAATTTTGAATTTGGAAAAAAATTAATAAACTTAAATTTTGCTTTAAATCATATAATTATGATAGTAAAATTTTAATATATACATATATAAAGGTATATGACAAAACTGTAGTAATAAAAATGTATTTATTTAAGTTAAACTTAATCTAACTATCTTCGTATGAAGATTAGAAAAAGGTTTTACTTAAAAATTATTTATGATAAAAAAAGTATCATTCAAAATTTTATTGTGCCGCCAACCAGCATTAAATCGGCAAAAAAATTAAATTTTCATTATTTTTTTACAAACACTAAATCGAGGTTCTGCGGATTTTTTTTATAAACATATTATATGTCACGAAAAGAATCTTCTATATATTCCTCATGAGAAGATATTTTTTCAAATATTTCTGAGCATGCACTAATCGAAACTTCCGTGATATCATCCTATTAATTTTTCAGATGCATTTTTCTTAACCTGACGCAAAAGATAAAGAGCCAAATCTTATTTCAATTGCAATATTTTATCTGAGTAATTTTTTAAGCATTACGAACATCCCCTTTCATGTTTAAATTAAATATTTTCGTTTTTTAATATTATCACTCATTAAAACGGATTTTCTTCTTCTTTTTTTCTTCCTTCTTTTTTTTAAATTAAAATTAGTAACAGTTTTTCTTTTATGTTTCGAGGTGTAATAGCTGTTTCAATTTTTTTTATCAACGATAAATTTCGCCAAGAAATAAAATGATAAACCTTATCGTCCAAAATAACAGAACTTTCCGTCATAATTCTATAACTAATCTAGGTAGAATGGTGTGTTATAGCTTAAAACCTTCCCTGAAATGATACCTATCTAACGGTATAAGTTCCGTAAAAATACATGCAGTAGAACTCGAAATCTAGGCGTTCGGAACGAAATTTCTGTTTGGATTTTATATATATAATAGATTATTATTATAGTGCCTTTTCCTTATTTCATAACCTAATTGCTTCAAAATTTTTTAATCTGCCATATGCCTCACTTTTTCAATTTATGCAAGAAATTATTTTAAATTGATTATGAAGATATATTTTTAAATGAAGAAAATTTGTATTTGCACCTTTCAAAGAAAAGCACTAGTTCTTAGTGAACATATTTTCCAGCGCATCCTTTTTTCAAGTGTTCGTTAGTGAATCTTCAATAATTCTCTAAGAATCATAATTAAAAAGTGCTTCTTGACTACTGACTTTGTCTACCTGATCTTGTCCTTTACTCATCATGGTGTATGTGTTTATATCATTCTTAAGTGCAGTGTTACTCCTAAATGTACCACCATGGTTTGTCTTCTTTTTGCCAGCAGTGTCTACCGATTTTTCCTTCAAAGTATATCACCATATTCTGCTAAATGTTCGTAATTGGTGATAGTGTTGTTGCTAAGTGTGCCTTTTTCAACCAAATATAAGTGTTTGAATAGTTAGTGCTATTCTTATGCAACCATTTGTGGTTTATATCAAGAGCTTCTTTACATGTGTAAAATACATCATTTTTTTTCTATGCTGAATTATTTAATTAATTATCTTGCACAAGATCTCAGAAGTCTCTTATGGAGATCCGATCCAGCTGTAGTTTTGTGTATTGTTTACAGGGTTCCTGAATGTGTCCACTGATCATGGTATCATGAAGGATTGTCTGTTTACTCTACAATATTTTTTTAAATTTTGCAGCTCTTTAATTTAATTTCAACTGTTGGTTAAAGTTAATTTAAAATAATATTCTTTTAATTTTTTTACAGGCATAGAAATTTAAATTTTATTAGTAAATAAGGAATTAAACCAATTTTTTTAATGGTACACTTGTTTGGTAATTTAAATTTTTCGTGATTATGACAATTTTTTAAAAACTATTATTATGATTAATGAAATTTAAGTCCTAGGTTGTCGGAATATACAAGTAAAATATTCTCGACTTTCTCATTGCAATTTATTTTTATAAATATGCAGAAAATTGATTAGTAGAAATGATTTATTTATTCATTTTGAATGTTTCAATATTTATGAGAAAATTGAGTAGAAATGATTTATTCATTTTGAATGTTTCAATTTATAATTTATTATTTTCCTAGGCAGTCAGAGTATATTTAGAGAGGGTACTTCTGACTTTATGTTGTTTTACTTTTGCAACTTTATAAATTTTGATTCATAAGTGTACCTTATTTGTTAACTTATTGAATTCAAAATTTTTTTTTGTGGTCTCTTTTGGCTAAAAATTTATTCAGCTTTTGGATTTATTATTAATTTTTAAAATATTATATGGCATAATATTTTAATTTATAGAGATCATTTTACACAGGAAGATGCCTTTCTTTGCCTATGATTGCAATGGGGCTTAATATTATTATTATTGTATACTATCATGTTATGTATACTATTGAAATTTGAATGTACTACTTGATGTATATTCTTTTTCCTTCTCTTTAGGTCACTGTACATGTACATTCCCTATATGTGCACATGCACTTAAAATTTTTCTCATGGCTTTTAAATTTTAAACTTAAATTTTATTCTACATTTTTTGCTCCTTGGCTTTTAAAATTTTGTTTTCCCTTTGTTGAAAAAGCTCTTTCAAGATTTACCTTTTTCACATTTCGGTCATCCAAAATTTTGTTCGGCGAATGGGGGTAATGTGATGTAGTAATCACATTTATTATTTATTTTTTTATTTGTAATACAGTATTCTTATCTCGCCCTTTTTAAATGATTTTCTTTCGACTTAAACATCGTTAAAATCGCTTTTTTTCTTTCCTTTTTACCGCAAGTAGCAGATAAGTTTTGATTTCGGATTTTCCCTTTCCTCTGCTCTATTTTTAGAACCAGGGCGTGTTGCAAGTGACGTCGACCACGTCGTATTGGGGTGTGTCTTCGCTTGGTGAATTGAAAGCTTCATTTCTCTCCCTGAAAAGTTTCGTTTTCTTTTCTCTATTTTCATACGATTTAATCATAATACGTAAATTTAATTTAACGAATAGATTTAAATTGATTGTGGATGTAGTTTTGTAAACCCCTTTTATGTAGTATATATATCAATGCAGTCAGTTTTTTAACAGATCAGATTTTGAGATTTTTAACAAGCTTTAATATGTATTATTTTTGACAATGTAATTTGTCTTTTGGATTTTCGGGCCGTAGCACCTAAATTCAAAGAGCGATATTCTTCAATAGCTATATCTCAACTAAAAGTTTATCTTCGGTCTCTGGCTTTTTCATTTAACGCATGTTCGTTTTTGGACTTTTTTTATCATCAAGACCTTCTTTAAAAAATGATTTTAACCAGCATTTAATTTTATCATGGAAAATCACTTCAAGTTTTTAATAATTCTACATGGGGCAATTTTTTAATATGTACGATGACCTACTTCTTCTACTTTCCAACCTCTCAAGTGAATTGACGAATAAAGAAGATTTTTTATAACTGCTGTTTTTTCAATGTGTTACCTCATCTTTTAAGTAAGACGATTCCTTTTTATTTTTACTGCATAACAATCTTATCTTTGCTATACGATCAGTTTACGGCATTCAAGAAAATGTTTAGTTTATTCTCGCCACTTATGTTTATTATTGGCACATTCATAATAATTTACACCACAGTCAGTAGCTCAGCTCATAGCTGAACACAATTAACACTAAGTATAAATGTATCCCAGTACATGCTGTATCAGTGTCTGCAACAGGCACCCCTGTCATGTGCCTCTTTTCATGAAAAGCATCATAAACATTTATACATCTAGCAAACATGTGAACATCTGGATTGGATCATAAAATAATGAAAAGAATCATCTAGCCTGATGAATCATATTTTCTTTTCTGTCACATTGATGACTATTTCTGAATCTCAAAATACACTGTCTGAGGTAAACAGTACATTACTTGTATATAGTTGGTCATACAGAGGCTGATAGTGCAAGTAGAATACTTTGAATGACATTTACTCAGATGACTCTTGTACCAATGGTTGTTGCTAAACATTCCACAAAATTACCACTTTCTGAAAATTTTTGCCAGCTAGGTATTTTTTCATAGCTTCCATCTTCCTCTTGATTCATTTTATCTGAATTGGGTGATAGTGGTTTGAAAAGCATGTTGATGGGAAAATTTCTGTCCTCGTCTCTATACTCACCAGTAATCCCACTTAGCTCATCTTGGATGACATAAAGCACCAATTCTGAGTTGACCAACAATTTTTTCATAATCTATGAGATTTGTATACATTTTGCTTAAAAATTTAGTATAGTATTCCTGTATACATATACCATGAAATGATAGAATCGATGCTGTAGTGCGTTGCTGCCATTTTGTGTAGAGCAACAAAATAGTAAACCGGTGGTGATAATGTTTTAGATCATCAGTTTATTTTTAGATACATTTAAATGTGCATTTAACTATCTGAAGTATAAGAATTCCATATTTCATGGTCTTTTGATCTTGGAATAAAGAATGTTATGAATCTACATTTCAAAATATAGATTTAATGGGATATAGATATATGCATGTGTGTATATATATATTCATTACTAGTTCTTTCTAATGCATGTGATAGATAGAAATTGAATTTAAAATTGCATAAAATCACAAATATATATGTATATTTTTCTTTTAGACATCCATAGTGCCTTTATCTACCGGAGAAGAGTTTGAAGGTGTATTTTTATTATCATCAGAAAATATTTATATTATCAAGTTTTTACCTCAGTATGATGCTGCACTTGAAAGAAAGTAAGTCCATTTCTGTTTTTGTTTTATGAAGTTCTACTTACATGGATGCCTTTCTAGTTGCTAGTATTTTCACCACTTTGTTTTCCTTAAAAATTTTCTCTTTTAATTTTATTTGATGAGATCAGTGTTTTAATTTGAGATTTAAATGTCATAAAGTAGTTTGATTTTGATTCATACACTTAAAGAGACAACAAGTTGCAAAATCACATGTAAAACAGCTATCATTGTCATTTGCAGCTCTACCTTTTTCTTAAAGAACTACTGAAGTGATTTCAATAATTTGTTAAAACAGTTTTTTGACAGTAAGTAGTTAAACTATAAACTGATTTTTAAGCAACAAATAAAATAAAAAATATGCAATAATTATTTTAATTTGGAGAAAAAGGAAAACTCTAGATTTCTTTTGTTTGGGGATTTGATTGAATTTTTTATTTTTATCTTTTAACATTCATTTTGTAAGTTAACTACTGGTAAAACTATTTAAAAAGGTATTGAAATCCACTTTAGTAGTTCTCAAGAAAAAGGTGCATCAGTGTCAACTGTTTTGCATATGCGATTTCACAACTGCTGTCGCTCGCTTTAAAAGTGTAATAAAAAGTAAAAAAAAAAATCTGACATATTGATTGAATAAGCAACATCCCATTTATTCTGCAATTTTGAACATTGTTTTCATAGCATTTTAAAGCATGTCTCATACTTCCACTATAAAGCATTGGATTCTAAAGCAACAATGAGATGTTCTCTGGTTGGCCTGGGCCTTAAATCGATTTAACACTTAAATCAATTTAAAGCTTACATCAGAAATCGATTTAACTTGGTCTTAAATCGGTTTAAGCTAAAATCGGATATCGCGATTTAGCTAATGTCAAATCGCGATTTAGCCAATGTCTTAAATCGTGATTTAGCCAATGTCTTAAATCACGATTTAGCCAATGTCTTAAATCGCGATTTAGCCATTGTCTTAAATCGCGATTTAGTCATTGGCTTTAAATCGATTTAAAGCAAAATACTGATTCAGAGCTAACATCGGAAAACCGATTTATCTACTTTGATGTATCTACCACTTAAATGGCAAGCTGGTGTTAAAATCGATTTAGGAGGATCCGATTTAAGCAAACATCACAAGCCTCAATGCTTTCCAATTTAAGAAAAGCAAGGCAAGCTGGTGTTAAATCGATTTAGGAGGATCCGATTTAAGCAAACATCACAAGCCTCAATGCTTTCCGATTTAAGAAAAGCAAGGCAAGCTGGTGTTAAACCGATTTAGGACAATCCGATTTAAGCAAACATCGCAAGCCTTCCGATTTAAGAAATTCCCATTTAAGTTATTCCCATGCTTTCCAATTTAAGAAAAAGACGATTTAAGGAAAACAAGGCAAGCTGGTGTTAAATTGATTTAGCAGGATCCGATTTTTAAAAAATCGAGCCTCAATCCTCTCCGATTTAAGAAAAAGGCGATTTAAGAAAATGATGATTTAAGTAAGAATTGATATTTATTTATTTATTTTGTAAACAAGATTCAGAGATTGGAATGTGTATTTTTCAGAAATTATTGAGAAATTATATAGTGGAAAGTTGAAAGGAAAAAGTAATGTTTAAATCTTAAAATCCAAATTCATCGAATTTCAATTTATATGCTAATGCAATCTTTTGATGATAAATTAAGTTTTTACATATTTGAGTAATATTGCAATATGTATTTTTTATTTTCCAATATTCTGTAATGAATTAAAATGTTTTAAAGTAGAATCCTGCATTGTTTAAAAAAATTGTTTTCCTGAAATTCATTCAGCATTTATATGATTAAAAATAATAATAATAAAGTTTTATATTTAAAATCCAAACTCATCGACTTGCAGTTTATACTTTTATGCATTCTTATGATGAAAAATTCATTTTTTACATGTTTTAGTAATATTTTAGCAGTTATTTTTTATTTTCTATTATTTTGTAATTAATGAAATTATTTTAAAATATAGTCATGCATTGTTTTGTGTATCATTATTTGGCCGTGATCCACATGAAATATTTTTCTTTTGCTAATAATATTTTCTTCCTGAAATTGATTGACTATTTATGGTTGGAAAAAAAGAATAAAGTTTCGTATTTAAAATCCAAATTCATTGAATTTCAGTTTTTATTTTTATGCATTCTTTTAATGAAACATTCATTTTTCACATGTTTGGGTAATATTTTAATACATATTCTTTATTTTCTATTATTCTGTAATTAATTAAAATATTTTAAAATAGTCATGCATCAGGTTTGACATCTGATTTCAACGACAGTCACGTGGATTGAGTATCTTGCTGAAATTCATTCACTATTTATATCCAAATTCATCCATTTTTAGTTTATATTTTTATGCATTATTTTCATGAAAAATTAATTTTTATATGTTTGGGTATTATGGGAATATTTTAGTTTTAATTTATTATTATTTTGTAATTAATTAAAAATACTTTAATAAAATTCTGTAATGAGTCAAGTAACTTTATTTTTAAAGAATGAGGGAGTGCTGGAGGAGGCATTCATTAGATTTTTCTGCAGATCTGCAATTTATCTGCTTTTTTGACATTTTGTTATCATTAAAAAGAGATATATTTAAGATTATATTTTATTACTAATCTTAAAGGATGTCAATGGCCACGAAAAAAATCAGCAATTTCAGCAATGTGCTCCAAGGCTCACACTTTCTCCATCCGCTATATAAATGTCAGTATTTATGTTAAACAAATCTTATTATAATCTAAAAGTTAAAAAGATATAAAATTGCACCTTATTTCTCATATCCCCCCCCCCCCCTTCCTTTTTTTTCCTTTTTACTACTTTTCTCATCATGGTAAATGAATAGTTAAATTCATCATTGAATTCTTTTAATATGCTTCTGTTTTACCTCAATAACTTTTTAAATATGTGTCTGGAAAAAAAAAAGGTGTATGTAGGCTGTTAGCAATGAAGTGCTATTTGGGTGGGCGGCTAGGGGAAGTCCCCCCCCCCCCTTAAGGAATTTAGATTGTAGCAGGCATAACAAGTCAAACAAAAAAAAAAAAAAAAAAAAAAAAAAAAAATCATTTTTTTTATATTACTTCTTATAGAATGAGTTTATAAAATGTATTACAATAGGTCACTAATTTTTAAAATGAGAAAAAAAACTAGTGTTTTGGGACATTCAAAGTTTTTTTATGTGTAAAATATACCTCTTTTCAAAATTATTTGAAAAATTAAAAGCTAAGTATACTAAATAATACAGGAGGGGGGGGGGGGGGGGGGTCATAAAGATCGTATTTTGTTACTAAAAATTAAAAAATAGGCTTCCATATTCTAAAATGTAAAATCGGTGTTAAATCGCGATTTAGCACTAAATCATGATGTTGGATGGATGATAAATTGATTTAAGAAATTTCTACATCGCCCAGTCCTCTAAGTTTTATCTGCTAAATAGGCGAGTGCATTCTTTAAGTCATGTTCATTAGTTTTACACTACTTATGTTATAATAATATGAATTATTATGTTATAATAATATGGGGGGGGCGGGGCACATAAAGACCGTATTTTGTTACTAAAAATTAAAAAATAAGCTTCCAGATTCTAAAATGTTAAATCGCGATTTAGCACTAAATCGCGATGTTAGATGGATGATAAATTGATTTAAGAAATTTCTACATCGCCCAGTCCTATTCTCTGGATAATCCTGTATAAAAAGCAAGAAAATTCATAACACAATTAACTGCAACTACTATAGTGTATCTGTGACATCACTGATTAATGAAATAATCCTGCTAGTAATTTAAAAAAAATTATTTTTAAACACTTTACAAAACCCTCCTATACAAACTTTTGAATTTGACAAAAAAAAAATCCATCTCTTAAGTCATTGCAAAAACCTGCATGCCTGTATTATTCAAATTGAAACTGACTGTTGTTGTGATGTGAGTCGAATTAGAAATACTGTGTGTCTGCTCTCAACGGTGTCCAATGGCTAATTCCTAAACTGTTAGTCATAGACATATAGTTCCAATTACAAAAATGTTTTAAATCAGGCAGGTTTAAATCACCTGCAAATGTGATTTTAAAAGCAATTTGGGTCAATAAAAACATTTCTTAAAAAATTATGAAATTTTAATTTTTATACGGTCCCCTGGTCCTATAAGTTATATTTAGTAAAATTTTCTTATTACACTGACAAGTAAGACAAAAAAAGTCCCATTCATATTATCAAACTTTAACCCTCCGAGCGTCTTGCTAAAGGGTAAAATTGTAATGTTGTTTTCTTTGCATTTTGTTTTAAATGCTAAGAAAATATGATTCTTTCAACATTATAAAAAAAACTCAATTACAAATATAAATGTAATCCTTGAGAGTATTAATCATTCTTCAATGTATTTAAAATTCATTAAATCTATAGAATTACATTATCTTAAATATTGCTTGTATTGCTGTGAAACCTGGAGCGTAGTGAATGGAATAATACGCCCCAAACACTTAGAGGGTTAAAAATGCATGACTTATGCTACTTTTCTGCTCTGAAAACAAATGAGTTCAGCTTAGCTTTGAGGGGTCACATACCAAGTGCTTAAAGTATTCGAAAATCTTATTTCATGTGTATCTGTGCTTTGAAAAAAATTGTACAAGTATTACGATTAAGTTAACATTTATTAAGTTTCAGATTGGCTAAAATAACATATGTTTTATTTTGTCATGATTTGAGACTGTTTCTTTTATGATTTCTTTTAACAAAAATTATGTTATTTTTATAAGTTTTTATGTTACTTCAACGATCATATGTATGTTTTTCCAGTTCAAAATTTGTACTCGAACTTTAACTCACTTTCAAATATCTGATAACAATCTAATATTATTATGATTTTCGGTGGTTACCATTTATACTTATTTTACATAACACAAAAAATTTCGGATAGATTAGGTTTCGGATAGATTTTCGGATAGACCGCCAAGAAGTTTAAGAAAAAGTTTTAGATTAGATAAAACAAGACTGCGATTGTTGGTTTTTTTTTAACTTTTACTATGTATTTTTTAGCACTGAATCCAAAAATTACCTTAATTTTTAACAACATCATGTCAAGATATTTCACAAATCATAAATTGTCAAAGTTAAAGAATAACGAAAATTTAATACTATAAAGTGGAAGAGATGGCAGTGTTTTTTAACTTTTGATAATTGGTTTTTACGTACTTTTTAACACTGAATCTGAAAATGACCTTCATTTTTAACCATCAGGTTAGAATTTTTTTGCAAATCGTAAATGTTTAAGTTAAAATATAGCGAAAATCTCATACTATAAAAGATGTGTAAAACTTATTTTATTTTATTTTATTTTATTCAATATTTTTGCTTATCCTGGGATTCTTACAGCTAAACAGCTGAGTGGTCCGATGAGATGAAGGAGGAGGTTCAATTTTAACTTTGAACTTTTTTACTTTGAAATTTGTAATTTGCAAAAAATCCTGATGTGGTGGTTAAAAATGAAGATCATTTTCAGATTCAGCAGTAAAAAATACATAAAAATCAATCATTAAAAGTTAAAAACAAAACAATCGCATCTATTTTATGGTATAAAATTTTCGTGATTTTTCTTTTTTTAACTTTATAATTTACATGAAAATCTTTATATGATGGTAAAAAATGAAGGTCAATTTCGGATTCAGTGGTACAGAATACATGAGAATCAACTATCAAAAGCTAAAAAACATGACATAACCCAACTTTTGCAGGCTAGTGCAATCTAATAATACTTTAAAATACGTATCATTTTGTAAAGAATTGAGGCTGTTAATTTAGCATAATTTTATTTAACAAAAATTCTGTTTTTTTCTTTCTTCTTAAATGTTTATTACAAATTGTATATTTTGCATTAATATGTCAGAATGATTAAAGATTTCAAATTTATATTGCAATGCTAATTTTACTCTCAACCATTTTTTCAATATATCTGATGAAATTATATTTCGACTAAATTTGTGAATGTCCCCTAATTTGCAGCAAAAAATATGGTCCAACTTTAAACAGCTATTACTCGGTCAATTTTAATCGTAGAATAACGAGACGTTTTCTGTGTTACTTGTCAGTGTAAAAAGAAAATTTTACTGAATATAACTTATAGGACCAGGGGACCGTATAAAAATTTAAATTTCATAATTTTTTAAGAAATGTTTTTATTGACCCAAATCGCTTTTAAAATATTTCTTTACCTCATTTAAAATATTTTTGTGATTGGAACTATATGTCTATCACTAACGGTTTAAGAATTAGCCGTTGGACACCGTTGAGAGTGGACACCCTGTATAAATCTGTGATATTTTGCACTTGTAATATCTTAATACCTTTACAAATTCTTAAGTACCTTTCACAATAAGATATGCTAAAAGAAAAGATTTGCATTGACCTTTAATTCTTTTAATTTCAATTTAGTCATGTTTCAAATACCTTGCAGAAACGTATAATTTAATAAAATTATTTAGATGGATCAACTTTGAATATCTAATTATATAATATGCTAAGGTGACTATCCCGGCTCTTACTCATTCTCGCGAAAAGCAACTTATTGCGGCTATGTTAGGCATATGTATTCAAGGGTCCGTAACTGTAACGATTGTTCATCTTATGTAGAGATACGCATAAACTGGTTTGTATCACATCTATTCTTCTTTATTTTCTCTCAAACCTTCAAAAACTATCCAGTTATAAGGTTTTAAATTCTAAATTACAAATAATAGATAGCTATTATAACCGACAGATAACCAGATATTAACAAATGAAGACTGTTGCCATTTAGAACTACAAATTCAAAATCTAGAAACAAATGACTCTTACATTGTTTCATAAAAAAAAAAATAATAATAATAATAAATAAATGCAGGTTAACATCTGATTCTGATCCTAAAATATTTGTAAAAGAATATTAAAGCCTTTAAATATTTTGAAATACGTTTTTCACTTTTTCATACCAACTCATGATTTTGTGAAAAATGGAGTTAATTGTTAATCTGCTTATATAAACAAGACAGTGGTTCCATATGTGATTATGCTTTATTTTAAACATTGTTTTGGTGCCATATATCAACAATCAATATAAATGAAGGAACTTTTGATTGAAATTAGAGTTTCTTATTTTAAAAAATACAGGACATAATGAGACAAATTTTTAAAAGCTTCATTTATAAAATTTTAAAATTTCATTCAATATAAATAAAATTTATATTATTATTATTTCTTTGATAGAATTTTTATTTTATTAATTTATAAGAGTTTAATGTTTATCCGCTTAATTTTTAAAATTTTGTTTGCATTATAAATAAAATGACGTCCCCCCCCCCCCCCCCTAGATGTAATCGAAATATAAAATTTTTCATGATTGCATTAGTATGGCTGAAAATTATTTTTTCGCTTATTAAATTATAATTTTGTTTTCACTCTAAAGCTATGTTCAAAATAAAAATTTTATCTCCATTGATATAATTAATATATTTTGTACATAACATGGCATTGTATATTCTTTACATTTTAATTACATTTGATATGAACTATAAATTTTATTTATAATGGAAGCCAATTTCAATTGGATGTAAGCTATTTTATATTTTATTTATACCGAATGAAATTTCAAAGTTATATAGCTAAAGCTTTTAAAAAATTATCTTGAATTAAATCAATGTGTCCTACATATTTTCTATTAAAAGGAACCACAATTTTAACAAAAAGTTCTTTTTTTTATATTAATTGACGATAAATGCCCCCAAATCCATATTTAGAAATGAAAGGTAAAGCTCCAAAGATGAGTAAAACCGCTGCCTTGATTCCACAGAATTCTAATACAATATCTCTATCTCTTAACTCCATGCCTTGATCCACCCCTAATGGAAATTGGTTTATTCAGCCATTCATTATTATGAGTCATTCATTTTTATAAAAGTAATGTATTTAAAAAAAAAAAAAAAAAAAAAAAACTTTAGCACATTGAATATTTAATTTTAATATTTTGTGTAATTTTCAGAAATTGTGTTTCACTTTGCTAATTATTATTATTGTTGCAATAAATACTGCTGTTTGTTTTGTCCAATTGTTGAACTATTTCAGAAATTTAATATTGAGTAAAAAAATGTCCACATCATTTATATTTGTTGAAATCATTTGTCATTTTTAAAATGTACTTTTCTACGATGCAAACCCTTCAATAATAAAATTTTCATTCTGTTTGTTTGTGTGAAATCTTATGAAAAGGAAATACAGATCAGCATTCCATCATTTTTGATGGGGTTATGTACTAGTTGAATTATAATTCTTGTTGCACTAAATGTAGTTGACCTTTGGCAAAAGGTTATGGGTATTTGCAGCAATATTTGTAGCAAAAAACTAATTTTTACAGAAGCATTATTAAAAGAACTCAAGGCATGGGTTGGAGTTGAGGTAATACTTTTTGAGAATGCTTTCCTTTGAACCATGTTTTTAACGATTTTAAACTACATTTCTTTATTTATCATGATCTCTGACTGTGTAATGCTTTATTGAGATGTACTCGTATTTGTGATGCAATTTTTTACGTACTTGATAACATATTTTTGATCTATGTGATCATAAATTTTGTATATTGTTCTTATTTTTACTGATGAAACAGCATTTTAAATGCTATGTAAAATATCTATAAGTTTATTTCTTTCATTATAATTTAATAAATTTTTAAGATACAGTTGTGCCTTTTATTATTATTATTTATTAGGATTCTAGTTGTAGAAAAAAAAGAATATTTTCTAGTAGATTAATTTTAACTTGGTGGTTGCATAAAAATCTAAAAAGTATGATTTTTTAAAAATAAATAGCAGGATTATTTCATTAATATAATTTTCTTTCCTACTTGATTTCGAACACAGTGGTAATTTTCATTACTAACTTATTTCCAACAGATTAGGGAGGGGAAGGGGATGCAAGTGCATCTTTTATGGGATATCTGTTAAATAAATTAGTGACTGGGTATTTCATAATCATTGTTTTTATTTATTTACTACTGCTGTTTTTACAAATATTAATGTATATTTATTTAAGTTTATTAAAGTCCTTGATTTAATATTTAATAAAGGAAATATTGCAATGTTATTTTTTAAATCAGCTTTGCACTTTCTCCCTTAAAACAGAGAAATATTTAAAAATCAGTAAGCCTTTTTTCTTCATTAACTTATTTTCAGTTAAATAACAGGTTTAGTTTAAATTTGGTTGTTTTAATTTACTTTATATATTAATCTGAAAAGAGTTCTTTTCCTACTTGATTGCTATGAGAAAATAATGTTTTTGTTTTAATGAATCTCTATCAAAAAATGACAGATTTAATTTAAATTTGGTTGTTTTAATTTACTTTATATTTTTAAGTGAAAAGAATTTTTTTTCTACTTGATTGCTTTGAGAAAATATTGCTTTTGTTTTAGTGAATCTCTAGCAAAACAAGTTCAAGTGCTTTATAGTGGTTCCTTAAGCCAAGTAAAGCAAATCAAATTGCTATTAGGAAACCAAGGTATTTGTGTCTCATGTGGACCACCAGCACATGTCTACATGCTGATAATAAGAGATTCTGACACCTGCAATTCATTCTCTAACTTAATATCAGGTAATATTTTATTTTAATTGTATGATAGTTTGAGTCATTAAGCAAAATTGAGGTCAAAATAGTTCAAAACTCTTGTTAGCTTTTTTAAGAGTGAAGTTAAATTACAGTGTTTTTTAATTATTTGTGATTATTTTATCTACATTAACTTTGTCTGCATTAACTTTTATTAACTTATAATATTAAGATCACACTATTTCAATTTCTACACTGTATATAATAATATTAAAAAAAAAAAATGTAAAAATGTAATTTGTGTCTAAAATAACTCAATTTATTGATTTTTTGTGTTTTTTAAAATATTTTTCTAACTTTACATACTTTTTTAAAAATCTATCTTAACTATAAGTTTCATTTGCAATATTCATGTAAAATAACATTTGCAATAATATTCACAGATATACAAAACTAAGGAAATTCGCATGTTTACCTAAATTTCAATATATTGACCAAGTCTATGTAGGTATTTTAGAGACAAGATTAGAACACAGTGGTTTTTTAAATGTATAATTTTATTGTACTTTCATATTAGCTGCATACTGATTGTTTCGGGCAGAAATGTTTAACATCACATGTTAATTTTCTGTAATCGGATTCATTGCAAGTATTGACATAAAACATGAGTGATGCTGGCACCTATGTTATGGTATGTGTGTGTTGTAACAAAAATGAATGCTATAAAAAGTACAAGTTTGCTAAATTGTGGCATCTGGCAGGATGCTGGATTATGGAAGATTAACCCATTTGTACTTATCTTAAAATAAAATAATTCAGCATTTATTTCTATACTGAAATTAAACTTTATACACTAACAAATATATAATATATATATAGTTTCCTATATATAAATTCAACAGATATGTAATTAAAAAGCACATTTAAACAAATAATTCAATAAAAAAGAGTTTCTATAAATAATGAATTTGTTGACTATTAACTATTTTCATACAGCTAATGCAAAAGTACTGTTTTTAATAAATTTTGAAACATTATTTGAATATATAATTGATATTTTTCATATAAAACTGTTTTTTTTGCAGTAAGATCTATTAGTTTTCAATAAAAAAATATTTTTCCCTTTGTTCAATACACCAGACAGTATGTTTTGTAACCCGGAAAACCTTATTTGTATCCTTTAGTTTTAAGAAAATATATTTATATTTCAAATATGATTTTTTGCCTCATATATATAAAACATAATTCATCACTTTGTCTAAGATATAATCTGTCACCAGAACTGCCAGCCCTTGAAAGCTTTTTTGAATGGTAACAATTGTGATTTTCAATAATTCCTTTCAGATTTTTCATTAATTATGTCAATAATTCAAAGTGATAAGATTTTTTGATTACAAATGGGTACATGCCTCTAATTTTATGGTAAAGAAACCAAAACATATTTAAAAATTCATAACAGCTATCAGCTTCGTCATAAATGACATTTATGTATTTATTTGCTTAAAATTATAACGTAACATTTAAAAATATGAAGCTTCTTATATAATCAATAATATGAATAATAATTTTTAAAAATTTACAACTTTGGCTTTTATTCAACTAAAATGCACTAAAAAATAGAAAACAAAAATGGAAAGTTTCCTATATCGTTAATAAATTCTCTATAGTTATACTTTATCATGCATATATATATATATATATTAAAGAATAAATGCAGGGTAGCAAATTATTATTACACACTTGTTATGGGGTATATTCTGTGATACAATTCCTTTATTAGGTGCGTTTGTAATTACATGAATACATATCACCTATATGTCAGTGAACCTTCATCTACGTGCCAATTTTTCCATAAAAATATTTTACATGATCATGGCGTGCCAACAAATTTAGTGGATCAAAGTAACAAAATTAATTATACTATTTTAGGATTTAAAATATATGGGTAACATTTTGTAATATACTTAAGTATTTTAAAAATTCATATTTCTCTTGTTGGGTCTTAATGCAATAATTCAGATCAGCTCCGTATTTCAGTTGTCCTTAAGAGAATGCCAGATGAATTGGAGACACTTTACAACAGGTTTCTACTTGAGCCTTTTATACTTTTCATCCCCCCCCCCTCCCTCAAAAAAAATAAAATAAAAATAACTATCAGAAAAAAAAATATATCAAAATGGCTTCTTTGAAAAAACTTCTATGGAATTGAATTTGAAATTCCAACTTATCATAATTTCACCATCGGAAGTTTTGCTTATGATCGCTATTTCCCAGTAATCTCCTAATTCTCTCAATATCAAAAATTTTTGATCCAGTATTGAACTATAGATTGGGATTTATAAAGTTGCATTTCAGTTTATTCAAACTGTATGACAGCGAGAAGCAACCTGATTTAGAAAAACTCAGCAAGTCTGAATTCGAAATAGTGCAATTTTTGCATTTTGGTTCTATGAAAGGCTGGCGTGTAAAGCATGGCAACTGACATTTAATTTTTTCTGTTTTTGTAAAATTGTTTAACTGCATCGTAACAACTTTCTAGAAGTACAGAGATTTTACACAATGTATGTTATATTTTTTCAATAATTTTTACATCTGAATTTACAAAATAAAAACTATTTGCACATAAATCCTAAAATAAAGTCCATCAGGGAAAAAATATTGCACATAAGTTAACAGAAGTTCCATTCTTAATAAATCAGCTGTTTTGTAGTAAGCAATCATAATAGTTTTGCGTGTATTTTCTTCACAAAATTTGAAAATTGAATGTATCAAAAATTCCATTTTGTTAATTAACTTGCTTTACACACGAGCATTGCAATATTTTAATTTAGAACATGAGTCTATACCGTGCCAAAAATAATCTCTCTCGTGCCACCTATGGCGTGCTTGCCATAGGTTCGCCATCCCTGACCTATAGTGATCGTCTGGTCCGTCAGTCTGTCTTCATATAACAGTGCAAAAATTACCCAACCGAATGGTTTGAAATTCAATATTTATAATCATTGCAGAATTTTGTCGAGTCATTTCAAATCTTTCAAGTTCATTGGCTTCAATATTTACTCCATATAACGGCATGTTTACGATAGCAGGGAGCATGGAACAGATTTACACTGTGATTTATTATCAAAATTGCTATTAAATGGGTTCATAGGTTGAAGCATCATTCGTATGTCAATACACATTTCATTTTCAATATCGAACATGCCATAGTGAATATCAATAACGTATATAAATTTCTTGGCTATCCGATTATATTTATGCGAGTTAGAGTACAGCCAGACAGACATCCACACAAACTGAATTCAGAAACATTTTTCAAGAGTATTGGAAAGTGTTACAAATGACATTTTAAACCTAAATTTATTGAAATTTCCATCAAACACACTTTTATGAATAGTAAGAAAATTGCAAGAATTCCAGGAAATGGCATCAATTTCAATTACAGCTACCATCTTAATTCGTATGGCTTTACACAATGCCTCCCCCTTTCATATGCTATTGTATTGAAAATACAACATTTTCATCGTAAGTGCAGCATGTGCTTTGCCACAAGTCTCATTTATTATATTTCCTTTAATTTCAATACTTTCCTCTTAAAATTCAAGTTTGATTTTAACAATGCTTCTCTCATATTTTGACTTGCCTCTGAGGTCTCATTTTTATATGTTTTTTTTTTTTTCTTTTTTTTTAATTTGGATAACATCTACCGATTTGTGGCATTACATTTTAGCCACAAATGCTTTTGTTTTGCTTTTGTTGCACGTCTGCCTTCAAAATTTCATTCATCCCTCTTTGGCATTAGTGCATACTTCAACAATATTATATCTGTATTCACAGCTCCCACTTTTTATATCACCAAGCTTTCTGTACCAACCTTTTTTAAAAATCTGATTTTGCAGTTAGGTTCGGTCAATGGCATGTGAATGGTGTGCTCCCTTCCATCTCCTTTTCTTTAAAATGGGGATCTGTACTCCTACCTGAGCCACCTTTCTTTATTTAAAGTTTTTTTAATTAAAAAGAAATTTAATTGATACAGCAGTGTGTTTGTGATTATTTATTTTAATTCCTTCAAGCCAGCGATGTTGATGTTCTCATTTTTACTTTACTTCAATGACACCAAGAGACTAGTAGGACATTTCAACTTCTGTAATCGTAATTGTTTTTGAACGATGTGTGCTGGTTTAGGAGAAAATCTTGTAAGGCCTACGGACTGGATATAATTACTTTTTAATATACAGTGAAATACTTTTAACACGAAACCGAGGGGACTGAATTTTTTTTCCACATTAAAAGAATTTCGCATTAAAAGATTCTTCAAAAAGAACAAAACTCTGAAACATTTTCGGTGTCGTCAAATTTTATTTCAGTCTTCTGTTAAACTACTAGTACGTTGCATCCGTTAGGATAAAAAACCAGTTAACAAAATATTGTTTTGGAGGGAAAAAATCGGATCTTTTTCTTAGAAGTGTCTTTTTCAACTTTCTGAGATCTAGCTTGTTTGAACCAAATAAGCAAAGCTGTCTCTAAATCTTCGTGGTTAGCAGTTTTCAAATGTTTTCTTTCAGGCTTAAACATACTGTGCTCAAACATTAACCTAATGGGATTCTTGTTTTTTTATTATTGTTGATAATGTAAAATTGGTAATGCAAAACTTTTTGCAGATTTCTGTTTTCGTCCTTCTGTTTCATTAACTGCATTAAGCAGCTTCATCTTCATTTGAAGCAAAATAGCAGTTTGTTTTCACACCAATTTCTCAGCCATCATGCCCATAAAACATAAGCTAATTTACAAAAAACACGAAATTCATGGATTTTCAAAATTCAGTGGTTTTAACACAAAATTCACCAATTTCAACTCAAACTTACTAGTTTGAAAACGAACTTTTTTCATGTTAAACGATTTTTGTTTCGTGTTAAAAGAACAATAATGTATTAAATTGCATCGCATACTGTCCGGACCACTATATCATTTCATGTTAACTGATTTTTCATGTTAAGCATTTTCGTGTTAAACGTATTTCACTGTATATTCATATTGTGTTTAATTTAATTATTTATCAAGAAGCATTCATGGCGACTTCTCTAAGACCTATCAACAGCACGTGGCTTGACATAAGAAATTCTTTAATCATAATCTTAAGCTAATAGCACTAGAATATAAAGTAGTGTCCATTCAATTTCATTAAAACTTAATCAACTTAATATGACATATGGTCCCTAACAACCATCCCATATTTTCTCCTAATTATACAAAAATTGGTGCATTTCTTATAGTTTGCTATAAAGAAGAAAAGTAACTTAATTACCAGAAAACATCATTGAAATATTTTTTTTAAAGAGGACAAGAGAAATTTTATATATAAATATGAAGAAAATATACAATATTAGGAGATAAATTTATTTTTTTGTTATTTACTAAAGGAACTATATAGAAAATCAAAAGAAGAAATAATACGTTGTTAGCATTATGCATTTCAAGTTCCTGCGTATAAATACTGAAGAATATATTTTTCTTGAATAATTGTGCATTTTCTAAATCACATATATATTTGATGATTCACTCATGTAACAATTTTAAAAGGCAATTTTTAATTATTTAAACATGCTTTTTTTTTTCCATTATATCAGAAATATTATTAAAACTTAATCAACTTAGTATGACATATGCATTGTATTGTATTAATATAAAGTAGATGCTTTCCAATAGGGATATTCTTATTATGATTTACAGTCTTTTCATACCCAGCACCCGGACTACACTGTTTCCATGCTGCCTCTGGTTCCGAAAATGCTTCATGGAAAAAGTAGTATATAGTTACATGCAACCTGCTGTCCATCCAATTCAAGGATTTAGGAGCATTATCTTTCCTTTATATCAAATGAAAAACAAATTTCAAATTATTTGCTTAAAAGGCGCAAAGGCCAAAATAGATAAAAAGGTTCCATGCCGGGACACGAACTTGGGCAATCAGTATAGCGCACTGAGATATTGAGCACTTTTTTCACTATGTTGGCCTTTGTGCCTTTTAAGCAAATAATTTGAAATTTGTTTTTCATTTGAAATATTGTATGCAAGGTGAATATCTCTCTCTGGAAAAATTTCCAAATATTAATATCTTTCCTTTAGATTGAAAAGTTCAAATAAGGACTATTAAAATTCCATCATAAAATTATTTAAAAGTGAATTTCAAAGAAATTGTTTTACAAAAGAATATATACTGTTTACATTTCAATTTCCTTTTTTGAAAATGTAATTTGTTATTTCTTTATATTGATATGACTAGGGAAGAATTGTACACATTGAAACACAGAAGTTTTTAAAACTGAGTTTCCGGTTGTACCACTTGATGGCCACTTGTTTGTTTTGACCACTTGATGTTTGCATCACCAACAATACCACTATTTTTTATTGTTTTGTTTGAAGTGTTTGTCTTCTACATTTTAAGAGTAGACGTTTCATTTGGAACTTATGAAAAGAATGTACTTTTTGATACTTGAAAGTTGTTCATTTAACATTGTTATAGCTCATATATCTTTGGTCTTAATTGCATGTAGTATTTCCGTTCAAATGTCATTCATATGTAGCCTTTTTTCTGCACTTAAAAACAACTCAAGCAAACTCAAAAGCGGTGGTATTTAACCTTTTTTTAAAAAACAAATTGATGTAGTATACAGTAAAACAGTTTTTTACTGTGAATCATTAAAATTTTACTTATTCTATAACAAATAATATATGTTATGTTACTTTAATATACTTTTATGTCTTTGAGACATGGGCATCCATATATAGGAGGCCCTGTTCTCATCTTACCAGCACATAGCAGCCATTGATGCATGGATGTTCAGAAATTTTTGGCACAACCATCACATATACCTGACTGCTGAATGTGAACATGAAGCACATCAAAAATCAGCACCGTCTCACTGTGCATTAGGTTATTGTATACAGTGACACAAATATGAATATTATTCTAAAGTGATTTTTTCCCCTATTTATTTTAATGTGTATTAGTAAATTTGATACGTAAGATGCTCCCAATTGGCAGATTTATATATGCAATGGCTAAAATTCTTGCAGGTGATTATACTGAGCTCTTAATGATTTTTAAAAATCTCACTGCAACTCTCGTCTGTATGGCAATCTAGAAGACTAAAGTTTGTATAATTTGAGTTTTACTGTATAAGGATAGGTTATATATTATATGCTTTATATTTTTTCACAAATTTTGATTGATCAGCATATTTCATATACTGGAAAGCCGATATCTATTCAGAAAAAATATTAGCCCTTTTAATGTTGATCAATTTTCTTTCTTTTCAATTTTATAGTTGAATTAATTTTTCTCAAAAATATTTTTTTTGTTTGTTTGTTTGTTTATTCTGCTTTAATAGATATGTGAGTCGATATTTTTTAGGTATTTAATTATTTAATATTTTTTTTTTCTATCAAAATTTTTAGAGCAGATACTTGAAAAAAATTCCCAGTTTCAGTGTTTAACATTTGCCAAAGAAGTACTAGAAACTCAGTATGAATCTGTTTTAACCTGTGAATCTGGAGATAAACCTGAAATTTTATTGCACCAATTCGCCTTTAAGAGAGGTAAGCTTGCTTTCATATACTTAAAAAAAAAAGGTTTTTGCCAGTAAAATTTTGAAGACTGAATTTTATTCATAAAATCATTTATTTTCATTTTCAGATAAAGATATTGTTCTTCCTGTTTGTATTACGTTAACTAAAGAAGATCTCTATTTATTCAAAATTTTTTATAAAAAGCAGCAGTCCTGTCTAGATTTATCAGAGATGGAACCATATTTCCTTTCAAAATATGATTGCCAGAAAATATCAGATGTTATTTCATTGGTAAGCTTATAATTTACTGTTATTGTTAAAAAGTTTATTTTTCAATTTACTAGATATATTTCTTAAGCTTTTATAATTGAATATAATTTATTAATTATCATAATAATGAGTGTTATGAATTATTAACTAATCTTTATCAAATTTGTTTAAGGCTGTTCTTAACTGCTCTGTTCAACAAGCGCAAAACGTTCTGACACATTTACAAATTCATTTTTTAACGGAAAGATATAAAATTGGAAAGCCTGGCCATGGAAGCGATTTGGAATTGAACTGTTTTTTCTATTTTTTGATCAATCAATTACCCATTGAGTTATAAGTGATTTCGATCACGCGACAAACCCGTTTTTTGCCCGCTCTTGAGTGATTTTTCTACTTTTGCGTGGAAATTCGGTTCAAAATGTCCACTTTGACTCTATTTTCTGAAAGATCTATTGTGTTTGCAAAGAAAAAAAAAAAAAATGGAAAAACAGCTCAATGACATAGTTTCTGAACAACAACACCAGCTAGTTTCAAGCATTTTCGAACAAAAATAAATTATAACATGTCAGGAAGTTGCCCTTTTGGATTTGAGAACAGCCTTAAGTGAAAAAATTAATTGAATTATTGATATGGAAATATGATAAATTTGATTTATGTGTTGATAAATGTAATATTGAATTGTAAATATATATTTTTAAATTACATGTTGCAAATTTAATTTTATATTTACACCAAAAGTAGGCAACTTCATAACTTGAAAAATATAATGAAAGTTAAATTTATTTTAAATAATTGAACTTCTTCAATATGAGCAACTTTTCTTTTTGTTATGACATATTTTGCAAAAAATGATTTGTATTCATTCATTTTATTAAAAGTCACTAAAACAAAAAATCAACAGCAATATGCACTATGTATTGTCCATGGTATTCAAGAAAAATTGATGTTTTCATGCATTCATTATTTTACATATTGCCATTTTCAAATGTTGGCAAATATCGATTTAGTACCAAGTTTTGTCAAAAATTGTTAATTAGCATGGAAATATAAAAAATAAAAATTGTTGTCTGCAGCAAGGATTTCACTTAAAAATTAATTGTGTATATCATACTATCTATACAGAAGCAGAAACATACAGTATGGCAGCGACTGCTGCAGATTAATTTAACTGCTTAAGAAACTAAATTGCCTAGACAACTTCATACTATGCAATAAGAGTGTGTTTAAGTTATTTTGCTTAACTTTTTAACTGAGTTTATTTCCCTTTTGCTCGTTCAGTATGTTGTATTTAACTGCAAAATTAATTATGAACTCCAGTATTTTTTTCTGTGTACTAATCATGTCTTTTAGATATTTGTGAATATTTTGCTTATCTTGTTATCATTTTTTACGATAGTAGTGCAGGTCATTAAGATTGCTGATAAATTTTCATTCTACAGACTGATACAGAAAATTTTGCTACTTGGCACAGATGCTAATTTATTATGGTTTACTTGGGTTTTCTTTTCTATAAAATAAAAACATGTTCCCATTTGTGCTCAAAGAGTTCATCATCTTATACTGTTGACAAAATTACTCATAAGTGTGACTTTCATGGTTGACAGTCACTGTTATTATGAAGAAAGCTGACACTTCTGTAAATATCTACAGTGAAATACGTTTAACACAAAACTAAGGGGATCGAAAATTGTGTTCGTGTTAAAAGAATTTCGCGTTAAGAGATCTGTAAAAAAAGAACAAAACTTACAAATATTTTCGACGTCGTCAAATTTTATTTCGATTTCCTGTTAAGCTACTAGTAAGTTGCAGTCATTAGGATAAAAAGCAGGTAAAAAAATATTGTTTTTTGGGGAAAAAGTTAGATGTATTTTTTATAAGTGTCTTTTTCAGCAGTGAGATCTAGCTTGTTGAACCAAATAAGCAAAGCTGTCTCTAAATCTTCGTGCTTTGCAGTTCTCAAATGTTTTCTCTCTGACTTAAATATATACTGCGCTCAAACTTTAATGTAATGGGATCCTTGTTTTTTACTACTGTGTATAAAGCAAAATTGAGAATGCCAAACTCTTTGCAGATTTCTTTTTCGTCCTTCTTTTTCATCAACTGCTATAAGCAGCTTCATCTTCATTTGAAGCAAAATAGCAGTTTGTTTTCTCACCGATTTTGCAGCCATTGCGCTTATAAAACATAAGCTGATTTACAAAAAACACGAATTCACTGATTTTCACCCAAAATTCAGTGGTTTTAACACAAAATTCTCTAATTTCAACTCAAACTAACTAGCTTGAAAGTGATTTTTTTTTCGCGTTACACGATTTTTGTTTTGTGTTAAAAGAAAAAAAATGCATTAAATTGCATAGTATACTATCCAGACCGCTATATCTTTTCGTGTTAACTGATTTTTCATGTTAAGCGTGTTCGTGTTAAATGTATTTCACTGTATCTATTTCTTATTTATTTAATTATAGAAAATAATTTAATTGTCCTAAAAGGCATTATATAAAATATAATTCTTAATAACTTTATTATGTTTCATTGGTATAGAACTTTTTATTTTTGTGTATATTTATTTGTTGAATCAAATTTTCTTTTTGCATAAACTGAGAGATTTGTAAGTCATTGATGTTAAACTTGTGTTTACTTATTTAATAATAATAATAAAGACAGAACAAAATAATTATTCACATAAAATGTATTGCAATTTTAATTTCTTATTATCAAGATAAAATTATACATTTCTTAAACAATATCGTCAACATAACAATTATAAAAGTTCATTTTGTACTTATTTGCTAATTGTATTTAGATTTATCATTTATATTTTGAATATACTTTTATGTTCAGATATTAAAAGGGAAAATTATGCATTGCTTTTTGATTCTTTATTTAGGAGTTTAGAAGAAACTCATATATTAGCTGTTAAATCTATACACATCTGCGTGTGCAGTCATGAGGGGAAATATTCATTCCCTTCCACTCTTTCTGCCAGAAATCTTTAATTTAGTTCACTTTAAAATAAATACCCCCATAATAAAGCTTATAAGTGTCACACAAAAGTAAACTTTATTCACAATTTAATCGTAATAGTTGTATTTTCCTGCTGTTATTCATAACAGAATTAGTGTGCAATGTTTTGTTCATGATTTTATAAGTGCATGAGATTAAATTTTTAATTTCTTTAAAAATATAATGATTTTTATAATAAAAATATGTATGATATGTATTTTTTTTCTTTCTTTGTTCAATAACTAATGCTGTAAATTATTTTCAGAAATTAGGAGAACATTTTTGTACTGTTGAAATATGCTTTTTAATTGAAGCTTCTGATATAGACTCACTTTCTTGGACTATAGAAATGCCAACAAGATCTTCTATGTTTTCTTTTGTCAGTGCTTTAAAAACACCATGGGAAGATATATTTGCTGTGCCATTACCTCTTAATATAAGTAAAAACAGTTCCTAAGGACAAATTTTTATGCTATCGTATATTTATTTATTAATTGGTGATGTAACTTTATAACTTATCAACCACAAGTGTTTTATCTGTGTTAAAGTTTTATTATTATTTATACTGTACATACATTTTTCCACTAACTTAATGAAGTTTTAAATATTTTTAATTCAGAACTAAATGTTCCTGTGACTAAGCTTTTTAAAAAAGTAATTTGAGTTGATGTAATCTTGTTATATATCTTTTTTTGTATCAAAGTAAGACCCTGTAGTTTTGTTTTGTTATTGTACATAAAAACTAATTCCCATCATAATGTCAAGTGATCTGTTTAGAGTATTATTTTTATTTGACTTAAATTAAAAAATAAACATATTGTTATTTATGTACTTACTGCAAGTAATTATATGGAAATATATCTAGAAAATATCTAGAAATATTTATTCATTTGTAAAATAACCTTGTTTTTGGCATGAAAAAAAAAAATAAATAGAAAACAGAAATTTTGCTTTTTCAGAATTTAGTGTCACCCCCTATGAAAAAAAAAAAAAATATATAAATATAGATAGTACAAAGCATAATTCAGTTTGAAGACAGAAAACACAAGCTTTTATTTTATATATAAATATGTCTTTCGCATCTGCTGAAGTTTTATTAAGAAGCCACATTTATGATCCAGTCTTAAATAATGTCTATAGAAAAATATGCATAGGACGTCACTATCGCAAAATAATACTTAAATCCAGCAAAAAAGTGATGTCGTCATTCAAGAAACTTGACAAAAAAATAGTATCTAATGATTCATATGCTTCTAGCATTAATATGGATACATAAAATTAAATATAGTTTATAATAGCTGCATGTTTTATCAGAAATCATATTTTTTCAACAAAGCACATATTTTAATTACAATTTTTTCAGTTGTTATGGGAAAATGGCAACCAAAAGATATAATAATCTACTATTGTCCAATTATTTTTCCTTTTCTTTCTACAGAAATGGAGTACTTCAGTTGCCAAAATTTAAAAAATGACGTTAAAAACTACAAAAAAAAATTAATATCTGAAAATTAAATTGAGATGCAATTTTCAAATTTCATTTAAAAGTACTTTTTTCCTATACGATGGTATAAAAATTGACAATGTGCAATGCTTAGAGCATTGCACATTGCAAAAGTTGCAATTGAGATTATCAGTATTTAACAGTACAATGATACATCTGCTTTATTTTACGGCTGGCTTCTATTTTAAAAAGTCTGTTTCACACCTGTCACTTTGCAAGTTATGTCAGTTCAAATTAATTTTTTAAAAATATTTTACGATTTATTTATTTCTAGTTATGTCTACAAAAATATCTAAAAATATTTGTTCATTTGTAAATTTTGTTTAAATATTGTTTATGAAAAGTATTGTTTTTTTAAAAAGCCCATTCCTTTTGTAGGTTTCCAAAGTATAATATTACAAATAACTAAAATACAAGTAAAATAAATAGAATTTTTAAAGCAGAATCAGTACTGTTGCAAAGCTTTTCATAAAAAGTCAATGCTCATTTTTCAAGGTGAGATATCGTGCAAGCTATAAGATTGTTAAGTTGCTATCGCATTCAACAACTTTTTGGACAGTTTTTAATCCAGCCCTTTATTTTATCTAATTTTGTAGTAGAAATTGCCTGAACGTTAAATGCGATAGCTATCAGGAATGTGTGCAACTTTTTATTCCTACTTCATAGAAATTGTCTATAATGATCAATTTCTCTTCTGATAACCTGATCAGAGATAAATGCATATGTAATTGCAGTGTCATTCACGAAGATGGCCAACATAATGAAATCTAGCAGGGAAATGATGAAGTAAAACCATGAGGAAAAAACACATTAATCGATTAAATATGAGAAAGGTGGCACCTATGGATTATAAAACATTAATTTATAATCCTAATAAAACCGGTAAAAGGAGTTCCTATCAACTAATAGCAGAAAGTAAAGCAATAAGTTTAGTGATTATGTGCAAAAAAATAAGTAAAGTTTTTCATGCACCTTTTGCTATTCTTCTTTTTGGTTGCATGCAGTGAAATTGAAATTAAAATCTGCTCAAAAGTTTGTTGTTCAAAATGTTGTTGAATCTCTTAACAATTTTAGAAGTAAAAATGAAAAATGTAAGAAGGAAGTTCAAAATGCGTGATTTATTGCTTAAAATAATTGTGCTTTTTCCTTTTTCTGGATTAAGAAAGAAATATGATACTCAATTCATCAAAATATGAAACTTTTCTTTTGAAATTACAGTATTTTAAAGAAGTATTTTTTATGTTGTATTTGTACTTAATGGCATTACAGTTGGCTCTCTGTTTAACTACTTCCAAGAAACCTTGAAAAATCGTCCTTAAATAGAGATCGTCCTTAAACAGAATTTGTGGAAAAATAATATTTGAAAAACATTTCCCTTCACACTTTACAGGCTTAAGACTGTCATACCTTTCTTAATGTATTGGCATGTTTAGAACTGTTTTATTTATTTAAATTTATTTTATGTTTTCTTTCTTTCTTATTATTTTATTGATACGGATAACGAATATAACAATTCATATTTCTATTGCACAAATACAAATTGCATTAATTATACTGCATACAATGTTACTTACAGTACAATAAAAATATTTATAATGCATTTAATTAAACAAATTAAGTTTTTAAAAAATCAAAAAGTGTATATTGTTTCAATGATGGTGGTCTAGTTTTTAGTCCCCTTTCTTCAAGCTTTTCAAGAAGGTTGAATGAGTCATCTTCCATATTTTGAAACAATGTACTGGATAAGAATATCCAGGGCAGAATTTGCATCTGTGTAAGAAGGAGGTGGTGTCTCGCTTTCTGTATCATCAGCACCATCACCATCTTCTGCATCTGAAGCTGAATTTTCATTTGCAATGTCTTCATAAAATTGCTTTAAATTTCTGAAGTTGGTCATTAAAAGTCTTCGAACAATCGATAGAATCTTTTACTGAAACATCTTCATCACCAACAAGACTTAACCAGGGTTCGTACGGTCCTTGAAAGTCCTTAAAAGTGCTTACATTTTTCAAAGGAAATTTTTGGTGCTTAAAAGCACTTATTTTCATGCAAAATCTGAAAAAAGTCCTTAAAAGTGCTTAATTTTACTCTCATATTAATTCTTAATCATAGGTGAAACTCTTCAGCATTTCTTTTCATTTCTGATTTTAAAAAAATCTTAATCCCGCCTTGCCTCCCCTTCTTCTGAAATTTCACTTCCCCCTCCGTAATATCAAAGTTAAAAACTTCGTTTTTTTTTACCTTTTTCTACTTTCAGGGATGTAAGACCTGCGCCAGACGAAGCCAAAATCGCTTTACTGCGCCAAGCTTCTACAAAACAGCTATTTTTTTTTTCCATTTTGCGCCAAAACGTACTTAGTGCCAAGATGAAATTTAACACGATTTCGTCGATCCGAGAAACAAAAAAAAAAAATCCAATTTGTAACCTTTTTCTAGGCCGCTAATGGCGTCAAAAAAAGCAAAAAACCGCCGTCAAAAGATCTCGGAAAACACGCGATGTTTGTCAAATGATCGCGAAAAAACGTGAATTTTGTCAAAGGATCGCTAATTTTGTTAAAAGATGACGAAAAAAACCCGCAAATTTCATCAAAAGGTCGCAATAAACCATAAATTTCGTCAAAAGATCGTGAAAAACGCGATTTCGTCAAAAGATCGCGAAAAACACGCAAATTTCGTCAAAAGATCGCGAAAAACACACAAATTTTGTCGAAAGATCGCGAAAAATGCGCAAATTTTGTAGAAAGATCGCGAATTTTGCCAAAGGATCGCTAATTTCGTCAAAAAACGAACTAAACACGATGAAAAGATCGTAAAAACGCTAATTTTATTAAAAGATGGTGAAAAAACTCCACAAATTTCATCAAAAGGTTTCAAAAAACGCACGAATTTCGTCAAAATATCGCGAAAAAAACGTGCATTTTGTCAAAGGATAGCTGACTTTGTCAAAAAACGAACAAAATGGGGTCAAAAGATTGTGAAAAAACGCGAATTTCGTTAAAAGATCGCGAAAAATACGCGAATTTTGTCAAAATATTGCCAAAAATACGCAAATATCGTCAAAAGATTGCCAAAAATACGCGAATTCCGTCAAAAGATCGAGAAAAACATGCGAATTTTGTTACAGCGAAAAAACACACCGTTAATTCTGTCAAAAGATTACCAATTACTTCTAAAAACGAACAAAATGGGGTCAAAAGATTGTGAAAAAACGCAAATTTCGTTAAAAGATCTCGAAAAAATCCACAAATTTCCTCAAAAGGTCACAAAAGACCGCAAATTTTGTCAAAAGATTAAAAAAAAAAACTCTAATTTCGTCAAAAAATAGCGAACAGCACACTGATTTCAACAAAGGATTGCAGAAAATACGCGAACTTTGACAAACGATCGCGAAAAATACGAAAATTTCGCCAAAATATCGCAAGAAATACGCAAATTTCTTTTTTATTAGCTTTAGAATTTCAATTTGCTGAAAAAACAGTTTATTGCTACAAAATTAATTTTTGCTGCTACAAAAATGGATTTTACTTCTACAAAATCAGGTTTTTGCTGCTCCAAAAATAGATTTTACTGCTACAAAATTCCTTTTCTGCTGCTACAAAATGGCTTTAGTGCACTTTCATCCCTGTACTCTATTTCTTACTTTATACTGAATAAATAATCTGTCCTAAATTTCAGTAACAATTCTTTCCATCACATTTCATTAAAATTTCATCTGAATTTCACACTCAAAAATTTTTTTTCTCCGTTTTTCTTTGCTCTCCCACAGTACTCAAAGTTTAAAAACTCTTCGAAACTGTTTAATTAATTTTTTTTTTTTGCTTTGTCATTTTATTGCCTCAATAAATAATCAATCAAGATTTCTCTTCCCACCCGGAATTGGAATTTTCCTTTTGCACCCCTCCCCCCTTCCCCTCACACACACTTAAAGAACACATGGAATTTAAAGTCTTTAAAACTCCTCTTAGTTTTTTTTTCTTGTAAATTTTTAGAAAGGTAAATAAATAAATCATCTAATAAACTCCCTCCCTCCCTAAAAAATGTGCTTGTCCCTTTGCCCCTGCAACTTATAAAGTTTAAAATCTTAAAAATCATTGCTTTTTTTAAAACTTTTTCTGTTCCATTCGTTAATTTACTGTAACAATAAATAATCGATCATACAGTTTTACTCCCCCCTTCCACCGAAATTGACGTTTCCCCGCCCTCCCCCCTCCTTACCAAGCATACAAAATTTAAAGTCTTTTAAATGTTAAACTGTAAGTTAAATATAAGTCTGTTAAACTACCCCCCCACCCTCAATAATAAGAAAAAATTGTTTCTCCTCTTTGTTTATCATTACAATAAGAAAGTATTGGATTCGGGAAAATTTTCGACCGATTTACACATTTTAGGGATCAGATATCCTGAAAAACATGTTTTTACAAAATGAGTCTAACTCTGTTTGTCTGTATGTGACACAAATTTTGTGGGTGGTGTATCTCAAGAACTAATGCACAAATTTAACAAAAATTTATATTCAGTTAATCCTCGATATAAATTAGTGTTGATTAGTTTTTGATGTAAATAGCCCAACAGGTGGTGCTGCTATGCTGCATTTTTCATGATTTACGCCATAGCTATATCTCAAGAACTAAAGCACGAATTTTCATCAGACTTCAGATTCAGGTATATCTTGATAATTATAGGTGCTGATTATGGTTTGGTGTTAATCTCCCAACAGATGGCGCTGCTATGCTGCATTTTTCACGTTTTCTGCAATAGCTATATCGCAAGAACTAATGCACGGATTTTCATCAAACTTCAGATTCAGTTAGATGTTTACATAAGTTGTTGCTGATTAGGTTTTGGCGTAAATTACCCTACAGGTGGCGCTGCTATGCTATATTTTCCAGGTTTTGGACGGTTTTAACAATAGTCGTATCTCAAGAACTAATGCACGGAATTTCATATCTTTAGAATCCTCATGAGGGGCATAGACCATTTAATTTTGGCACTCCGATAATGAATTTTATAGTATTAACCTGTATGAGATAGAAGAAAGTTTTGGGATTGGCACATCTGACTAGTTTTTTCTTCTGCTGTATGTTATTTTCAAATTTTCTAAATTTCTACTGCCACATGGTGAAATCCCCCCCCCCTCCCTCCATTTGAATATTTAAAACTTTTACAAAAATGAAAGAAACCCTTTATTAAAAAATGCATGTTATAATTTATTAGTTTATTTAATTTGAAGGTCCTTAAATTTTTTTGGTTTTGGTCCTTGAAAGTCCTTAAAAGTACTTGGTTTTTATTTAAATAAATGTGTACGAACCCTGTTAACATTCTTCGGTGATGATATCTTCTGTGTCAAGTTGTGCATCTGTTATATCCATTTGTTCTTGAATGGCAATTCCAGATGCCTTAAAGCAGTTTTCAATTATGCAAGGAGAAACTTCTTTCGAGGCTGGTGTAATCATGTGCATGACCCCCAAAATTGTAAATTTTATAATTTCATTTTTGCCAGCAAAATTATTTAATAATTTCCTAATTAAGGATTTTCGGTAATATGCTTTTACACTACAAATGATTCCCAGGTCTAATGGCTGCAACTTACTTGTATAATTAGTGGTAAAAAAGGAATTGACACATTTGTAAGTCCTGGAATATATGAAATATACCTGGAAAATACATGAAAATCGTCGTTAAATAGAAACAATTTCGTCTTTAAATTGAGATTTTTTTTACTTAAAGGAGCCGGGACTGCAGAAAATCGTCCATAAGTAGAGATCGTCGTTAAGTAGAGCGACGTTAAACAGAGAGACGACTGTATGTTTACATTTCATTAAATAATTTTGCATTTTAATGTATATATATGCAAAACCTGTAGTTAAAATTTATCAGTACATATTTGAGCAAGCTCACATACACTATATAGCCATTAATCACCAGACACTTTCAATTTTAGACATTTTGTCGAATATTTAAAAATATACTTGTCAGATTGTTCTGGGAACTTCAGGATTATAAAGGATATGTTTGGCCTCAAATTTATCAACGTTGATTTGATAAGGAGATCAGTTAGGGGGTCAACAAAAAGTCAAAGAAAAATAGTAATATTTCGGATCCACCCTGTACCTTAAAATGTACAAAATCATCTATTGCTGCAGAATTCAAGTATGTGGATACTGTACAACATATTTACTGATTTGTATAAGAATTGCACGTATATTCATAGAGATATAGCGATTTTTTTTTTTTTTTTTTTTTTTTTTTTTTTTAAGTTAAAAAAATGCTTTCATGTATTTAGCTTATATAATGCAGGGTTTTGAACCAAATTTAATGCCAGTTTCAGAAAAATTGGCAAAATGTTGTAGAAACAATATAGTGCAATCGGAAAAATAAATATATTAAATATTTTATGAAATATGAGCAGTTGTATGAAATAATTTTTATCTGTGCATGCACGAACGATAACAAAGATTTTTTTACATACAGGCAAAGTTCTTTAATCCGCACAAGTTGGGACCAAAGGTTCTGCAGATTATGGAATATTGCGGATTATGGAGTATTATGGATTACATGTCATTTTCTTATTTCTGGACACTATTTTAATTTCATATTCAGTATAACATAAAATGAAAAATATGAAATATAATAATTAGTTTAATATGCTGTCTCAAAAAATACATTTTTCAAATTCTTGTATTTAAAAATTAATTATATTCACTTTTAGATATAATGTTTTCAGATATATCTTTTAAAAAATCATTTTTGGATCAAGAATTTGTAAATTTGTCTAATTGTTTGCATTCGTTAAACAATGTGAATTATGGGTGTGCGGATTATGGACCTTGACTGTAATTTAATAGTAAACTTTATGGAGCAATTCATAAAAAAAAAATCTAGTCAAATATCGTGAAAATTCAGAAAGATATCATTGATAGAGTGAGCTGATTTTTAGTTGCTCTCTAAAAGCAGCTGAATGATAAGGGATTTTCCAAAAATTGTCATTTTTTATTAACTGACTTTCAAAAATATATATATATATATTATTTAATGAATATCAATGAGTAGGCTTGGAACAAATGCTTCTATTTTGATACTCCTTTATATCTTGGAATAGGCTCCTTCTGGTGGTTGCCCAAGAACTAAAGCATCAATAAAATATTGAAAAAAAAAAATTAAAATTTACAGTTTGTGCAAAATCCCTTATCATTCAGCTACTTTTCGAGAGCAACTAAAAATCAGTTCATTCTATCGCCAATATCTTTCTGAATTTTAATGATATTTCACTGGATTTTTTTTTTTTTTTTTTTTATGAGTTGCTCCATAGAGTTGACTATTAAATTATGTAAAAAAAGGCTTTGATATCGTTTGTGCATGCGCATATAAAAATTACTCCATACAACTGCTCATATTTCATAAAATATTTAATATATTTATATTACAATTGCACTATATTGTTTCTACTAGACTTTACTAACTTTTCGGAAACTGGCATTAAATTTGATTAAAAACCTTGCATAATATAAGCTAAAAACATGCAAGAAATTTTTGAACATGAAAAAAAAAAAAAAAAATCGTTATATCTCCATGAATATATGTGCTATTCTTACAAAAATCCGTAAACATATTGTACAGTATCCACAAATTTGTATTCTGCAGTGATAGATCATTTCATGCATTTTAATTTACAAGGTGATCCCAAATATTATTATTTTTCTTTGATATTTTGTTGGCCCCATAATTGTCCTCGTTATCAAAATGACGTTGATAAATATGAGGTGAAGCATATTCTTTATAATCCTGAAGTTCCAGAAAAATCTAACAAGTATATTTTTAAGTATTCGACAAAATGCCTAAAATTGAAAGTTTCAGACATGTCATTTATTTATTTTAATGCATGGGGTGAACTATTTGTGGATAAATTTAACATATGTTGCCAAATATTGACTCCTATGATATTTATACTTCATATATTTTTGTATAATTATTATTTATTTTTTAAAGGAAGTAGCAGAATTGAATAGCAAACTGCTAAAAATTAAAAATTTAGATTTATTTCTCTAACTCTTGCCGCTATAAAATATCCTTCTTTTTCCTATAATGTTGTATTGAAAGTTTATATACCTTTTCTCATTTATTTATTTATTTTCCCATATATTTAATCTATTTTTTTTTTTTTTTTCGACAGTAACATAGTAAATGTGCCATTTTTCTAAATAAAAAATTCGTAATGAAAATTTCTGTGTTTAACTTATTTTTGGTGTGATGAGGAATATATTTATATGACAACAACCTTAAAAAGAAATGAAGAAGAAATTTGTGAGTCAATTCTAATTGCCATACCACCTGAAAATTTATATTGTATTAGTGAATTATTTTATAGTTTATTTGTTTAGTTCCCTTTTCTTTTAAAATTTTCTGAAATCCAAAAGTTAATAACCAAACTTGAAAATAATTTATACAATGACTGAGCAACAATTCACAATCAAGATCTGAACTGTTGTCTTTTAAAACTTGATCATTCAGTACCTGTTGTTAGGTTAACTATTATGTACTATTAATCGTCTGATGAAGAGAGATGATAATTTTATTTGATCTCAAAACCATAGTTGCATTCTCTACTCATTAGGTAAAAAAAAAAATAATAATAATAATAATCTTGTTCTATATATTTTTCATCTACAGTGACTATAATTTCTAATTCTATATATATTATTTATTCCCCCCCCCCCCCCCAGTGAAAATATACACTTTAGATTTTAGCTCATGAAAAGTTTAAAACATTATAGCAGTTAAAATTTTAATCTTTTAAATAATATTTAATATGCTTTGTAAAAAATGAAAAGATAGTAAGAAAAAAACTATTATGCAAATGATTCAAGTATTACAAAATTAAGTTCATAATTTAAAAATAATTTTGTTTTAAAAATCTTCTGAAAATGTCAAAGTTTTTCTAAATATTTTATTTACATAAAAGAATATTTTATAATCTTAAAACTGATTTATAAATCAAGTATGTGTAATTAGTTGTTCAATAACTAGTGGTATAGATACATGGTAAATTTGGAAAAAAAAAATATATATATATATATATTTAAACACAAAATGAATTTTTAAGGTTAATAATAATAATAATAATAATAATAATAAAAACTTATGCAGTAGCTTGGAAACTTGATATTAATAAATGAAAAACAGATATGATTCAAATAGAAGCTATGCAGAACTTGAATGAAGAATATTGTTTACATCTAGATTTATGTTAAAGCATATTAATTTTAGTCCGGAGATTCTATCCACAAAATATATTTTGATAGCTATAAAGAAAGCTTATTTGTGTATTTCAAGGCTTTTAAATTTTTCTGTAGCTGTAACTTTCAAATTCTGCTGTCTTCATTCCTAAAATATGTTTTTTTTTTTTTTTTTTTTTTTTTTTCCTGTAAAATTTCCTATTTTGTCTTCTTAATGAAATCACTACATATAATGATAAAACTGTATTGTATAATGCAGGATCTTTTGTTTAGTATTTAATTTTGCCACATGTTTCATTATCATCATAGAAAAACCCGAGTCAAACTTAATCATTATAATTTAAAATTACCTAATTAGTAAAATTTTACTTTTTCAACATTCTTATGCCTTTGAATACATGTTGATATGTAATAAATCATAAATCATTGACTTGCACTTTATTCAGAAATTAATTAGTTGGGACTGACAAAATATTGCTTGTTGTTGTTGTTTTGTTCTTTTTCACTGAATATTGAAATTCAGTTTTTTACACCAAAATGCATGAGCTATTGATTTAATATCCATTCTTTTCTTCAGCATTCTTAGTGCAATTTACTTTATATCATAGAAGAAAATATTTATTAAACTGTGATTTATTATAAAAAATTAAAAGACTTTGTTTTTTTTATTCGTATACATGCCCGTTAATTATGTCATGGAAATTTTGTAGTTATTGAATTTAAACCACGTCATGCTCATGTGACACCCCTCTCCTGTTGGGATGTCACATTTTTTGTGACTTTCATTTAGAGCCAATTTTAATTAAAACAACATTGCATGTATGATTCTTTATTATATATATATATATATAAGAATTATTATTATATATAAGAAAAGCTGACATAAAACTTATTGAGTGTAAAATACATATTTTTTATTAACTCAATTTGTACTGTGTGCCTACCCAAACAATGTCTGCCTAATTGTTTTCATATTTTAGAAGTAACATCCCAACATGTTAACCCGCATCCTTTCTACATCTCTGTTACTTCTCATCTCTCCCACTCAGTTCTTGAAAATTGTACTCTAGCCAAAAGGAGGAAATAAATATATGTTTATGTAATTTAAATTTTTAATTTCAAAAGCATGCTAATGTTGCAAATATTGTAACTTATTAAAAGTTTAAATATATATATGTATATGTATGTTGCTTATAGGTTGCTCTTGACATATTTTCATTATTTCTGTCTTATTTATTTCACAAAATGTTTGTGGGGAAACATTTATATTTTTATAAACAACTAGTATTCTCTAGAAAAAGTATTTGTAAATATCTTGACAGTTTTAAAATTTCTTAAAATTTGTATCCAACTAACATTTCTATAAATAATGAAAATAATTGATTTCTAAATGTTAAATTATGCACTAGAGTTTATTATAAGATCTAAAAATGTATCCAAGTTACAACAAGTGTAGAAGGTTGTTTATGACTTTTGTAAATTTGATACTGAGTATTCTGCAATATAGAGTGCCATGTGATATTTTCTGCCTCTTTCTGGTATTACTGTCATGAAATTGTAATTTTATAAATATAGAATTTTGTTTATTACGTTAAATTTAAGCATTCCTTGTATTAAAGCAATACTAATTGAAATATGTAAAAGATGCTGATAATGTAAATGTTAAAATGTACTAAAAAAGTATTATTACTTTAATTTGTATCATAATATGTTATTAAACTTTTTTTAGAATTTAAATAGCATTCTGAATCTTTATTTAAACTTATGCTAATTTATAGTTTAACTTTTTTGTTTTTTTTAACTGCACTCTTGTCTTTTCCAGCATACTTTTCTTGGCTTTCCTCTCGAGTTGTATTTGAGAAGAATTGTCAGTTATGAGAGTACATATTGAGAATGCTTTAGTTATTTTACATTAACTTATTTTGATTCATGTTGCTATTAACATTTTATTGCTATAATTTGTAGAATAATCTCTCTTTAAAAAGTAATTATAAAAAATTATTTTAATTTTCAACTAGTTTACATATATATACATGCATCCTCCCCCCCCCCCCCCCTTCTTTAAATATAATTTTCTATAATAGTCCTGGGGAGAATGTAATTTATAGCAAATATTTTTATAAGAAGATACTTGTGCATTGTCTCTTTATTAATTAGAAAATAATAATGTGAAAAGAATTAATTTATAACTAAAGTTCTTTATTGAAAATATTTTATAAATGAAATTAACTAAAATAAAATGATTCTTTGTTATCTTTGTATTTAGCTATTTTAACATGCATGATGAAAAGAAAAATATGTATTAAGGATAAATTATGAAACACTTCCATAATACTGCAATAGAACTTTATCATTTAAAAAAGTAACTGCATTTACCATCTATTGCCAGAAAGATACTCAAGTTCTTTTGTGCAGTGTTGTAGTCGTAATAAACCTAGAGGGTATACGCTAGAATCACGAAGTTCATGGCTAGAGTATACGCTATAGCTTTATTTGAGAAACAGACGGTATATGAAGTTTCTTTAAAAAATCCAGAAGGCATACGGCGTATACCTCCGTATACCCTCCACTACACCCCTGGTGCATTCCTATATATGATCTATAGATCTATATATGCACTGCATAATATGGTAAATTTTAACTTACTTGCAGCCTCCTATGTTACCTACAGATTTTTAAGAAATTTGTATATTAAACTAAAAATAATTTCAGGGAAAAAAAAAAAAAAAAACTGAAAACATACTTTTAAAAATTAGCTCCATAGATGGCAATAATTATTGATTATGATGAACAACAGCATTGTTTTAATAATCTCATTTTGTTAACCCATATTTTATTATCATCCTGTATAACATGACACTTCAGATTTATCAAATTTTCAGTTACATTTTTTAAATTTCTGGTCTGCTACTAGTTAAATAAATGTTGCTTGTAATCATGATTTTAAGCTTGGGTTTTTATCTTGTTAAATTTAGTTATTTTTATTATTTTATCTGGCATGACATATATATTTTTTTATAATTTAAATAACTGTGGTCAAAAAAAAATCCAAAATTCTTTTCAAGTTTAATTATGACATGTCATGCAGGTATCCCAAAAACATTGACCACAGCTTTTATTCCTTATTGATCATAGGCATATATTATAAATTACAAAGTTACGTAAAAAAAGGTACAGAATTTTATGAAATCGATTAAAGTTTTCTGGGGATTAAATTTGAAGAAATAACAAAAATAATTTTTATACGGCCCCCATACAGGAAATTTCCCAATGAGTAAAATGTGCCCCATACTCTAATAAGGTCATGTATGAAATTTCAGCATTTTACCATAAAAAGATGCAGAGATATACTTAAACAAAGTTAGTGAGTGGTTAATCATAAATTAAAATGTAAATGTTTGCAGCTAGAGTGCAGATGACACAGCGTAGAAATGTATCATAAGCAATTAAAAATATGGCTCTTTAGTTTTATTTATAAAAGGGATGGAAAATAATAAATTGCATAATTAGTAATTATTTATGCAATCATTGTTTTCTTTCATAATTTATGTACGAGCCCTGAAATGCGATCATCCAACATTATTTTTCCTCTTTGCGAAGTCATATCCAGGTATTGGAAAATGCTTTAAGTCAGCATTTATGTATTTTCATATCTCTGTGACTTTTTATGATGAAGTGCTAAAATTTTGTACATTGTCATTACTGTATGGGGGACATTTTACTAACTGGGTTCAGAGGTTGTATAAAAATTTAAATTTTGTAGAATTTAATCCCCTGATAACTTTAATCAATTTCATAAAATTCTGTACCTTTATTTTACATAATTTTGCAATATATAATGTATGTCTATGATCAATATTTAAGGAATAAAAGCCCAAGTCAATGTTTTTGGGGTGCCCTGTATATTATTATTAAGTAAAACTGAGAATTGCAAAAGAGGGTGCATAATTTATTGTGGTGTATTTTAAAAAAGGAACCAATAAAGTTTTGTTAAGTTTTTGAATTTTATGTTTTTCTCTTTTGTGTAATCTCTAATAGTAATATTTTGTGACAACATTATTTTTATTATATTTTTCTTTTTTTATGTGTTAAAATATGGGTTAAATAAGCCTCAATCAGTTAAACATTAAATAATTTGAATAAGTGTTCAAGCGGTATTTTATGTTTTGAATTATTCTATGAATATTAAGCTCTTCTTTCCATAGATAAAATAATCATTGATAATAATCATTTTTTTAATTATCCCTGTTTCAATTCTTATGAACTAAATAGTATAGCTAAAGTGTCTTTCTCTTAAAAAACAAATAAATAAAAAATAATTTCTAGCAATAAAGGTATATCTAAAATAAAATAGCTTTCTTTCAGACAACTCTTTTGAATGGTTTTTAAAAGTGCCCAATAACATTAATTTTATTTGTTTTAATTTCTTTATCATTCTTGATAAATTTTTCAATATTGGATAATACTCTTTATCTTCTTTTGAAAAGAGGATTGTGACATTTAATTATTAAAAGAATAAGAATCTCTTAATGTATAAAAACGTTTAATTATAGAAAAATGTTGATAATATATATTAAACTGATTATAAATATCTATTGTTTCAAGCTTTCTTCTTTGAATCTTTCTTAGTTTCTTTTTTGTTTTCTTTCTTCTGGTCTTTCTGCTTCTTTTTGTCTTTTCCCTGGCGTTTTTTATGATTGTTTACAATTTTGCAAAAGCAGTAAACTAGGAAAAAAAAGTATTTAATTGTTAAAAGTCATATTTTATATTATGATATACAAGAAATAAGGCATTTATCTAATATACAAAAATGAAAATTTGTCTGTATGTACACGTTGTATGTCTGTACATATACGTAAATGTTCGTACATGTGTATTAAAACACAGCCGAGGTATTTAAAGTAATTCGGAATTGAAATAGTTTATAGTTAATTTTTAATTAATAAAAAACCACCAATTTAACAGCAATTTCCTATCAAATTTAAATATTTTTCGTTATAGCAGTTGCCAGCAATTAAAATTCCACAATAAAATACCACAACAATTACTTTTCTATTGCAAGATTTCCACGTGAAAATGAAAATGAAATAAATAGTTTGACGAATTAGTGTAAAAGGGATTATTACGTCATAACTTTTCTGTTGCAAGATTTCCACGTGAAAAATGAAATAAATAGTTTGACGAATTTAAAAAAAAAGTTAACATTACGTCATATTGGAAATATAATGGACTTCAGTAGTTGAATATATAACGTCATATGAGTTTGAGAAAACGTACTGAAACATGATAAAAATCCGATTATGAAAATATTGAAATATTTTAACATTTTGAGGTTCTCTAAATTTTTTTTCGCCCTTTTTAAATCTGTTCTATATATATATATGTGTGTGTGTGTGTGTGGTTTGTTTTATATTGTATGTTTAATTTTGAAACTGATTTTTCAAACAAACATTCTTAAAATTCGGGGCAACGCCAGGTACTTTAGTTAATTAAATATAATGAATAGAATTTTTTAGTCATATTGATAATAAATGCAGTTCAAAGCTTGTAAAGAAATCATATTTTAAGACTGACTTATTTATTTAATTATCTGCTCATTTTCAAATATAATCATTATTTTTCACACTAACAGTGATGGAACAGCTGCGCCAAAACGGTAATTTTTCAACAAAATTGCACCCAACTGCGTTGATTCGATAATAATTCTTGAGCCAAATCGATCATTTTCCATAAGAATTGCACCGTATCTTTGCATTATTCAGTCATTTTTCAAGATACGAAACGAAGTCGCTTCTCCTCAATGTAGGGGTGATTATGTTCCGAATTTTTCGAAAACTTAAGGCATTTAGTTCCTAAAATTAAAAAAAAATCGCTCATCAATCTGAAAATTCGGACATAAAAAGATCGCGAATTTCGACAAATGGTCGGTAAAAAAAATCAATTTCGCCAAAAGATCGCGAAAAAAAAACCACATTTCGTCAAAAATCGAGAAAAACACACAAATTTCGTCCAAAAAGCCCACAAATTTCGTCAAAAAACGCGAATTTTGTCGCAAAAACAGCAAACTTCGTCAAAAAATCGCGAAAAACCGCAAATTTCGTCAAATCGCGAAACAAACCCACAAATTTCCTCAAAAAATCGCAAAAAACCACAAATTTCGTTTAAAAAAAACCCGCGAAATTCGTCAAAAACTGCAAATTTGGTCAAAAGATCGCAAATTTCGTATAAGGATCGCGAAAAAAACCGCATTTCGTCAAAAAAATCAAGAAAAAACCCACAAATTTCGTCGAAAAAAACCGAAAATTTCGACAAAAGATCGCGGGAAAAAACCCCACAAATTTCGTCGAAAATTCGCGAAAAAACCGCAAATTTTGTCAAAAGATCGCGAAATTTTGTCAATAAATCGTGCAAATAAGGCGAATTTCGTCAAAGGATCGCAAAAAGAAATTCAATACAGTTGACTCCCTCGAATCTGCAACCCTAAAATCCACAACTCTCTAAAATCCACACATATTTTACAGATGTAAACAATAAAACTTTCAGTTCAGATGCAGGGACAAAATTTGATTTTTTTAGTTTTATATCAATTCTATATACATTTTAATCTGTATTTTTTGTTAATATTACTGAATTTGTACTTTTTCATGAAAGAAGAATAAATTTATTTCTGAAAATAATCAAGGTATTGCTAGCATCACTGGTAATCACAATCTTTTTGCCAAACATATTTATGCATTAATCAAGCTTTTTTTATTATTAAGTTTGGGTAAACCTGAAATAAAACTTCCTTATTTTATGATTTTGATTTGAATTAGTAGTGTGCCTTTATGAGGAAAGTTTCTTTGAATAATTAAGGAAAAATGCATCTCATCTTTATAATGAATATTTAACTATACATTATTATTTACTTGACCTTTGCTTTTAATATTTTAATCATTTTAAAAAAGTATCTAATTTTTTATTATTTTAGTTTATTACTTAATTTAATAATTTACTTATTTTAATATTTTGCTATACTATAAGCATTCTTTATAATTTCGATTGCATTCAAATTAGTTTTAAAATGTAAACAAAGCAATGACCAGAAATCCACAAAATTCTAAAATCCGCACAACCTCTGGTCCCAAGCTGTGCGGATTTGAGGGAGTCTACCGTATTCGTAAAAAGATCGCGGAAAAAACGAATTTCGTTTAAGAATAACAAATTTTGTCAAAAGATTGCAACACTTATTAAAGATTTTAAGAAGTAGGGTCATCAAATTTCGGGGGGGGGGTGCGATCAGATATTTGAAATTGTAAAATTGTACCATTTTCTACCGTTTTAGAGGCGTTTTTTTCACAGGGCTCTGGGATAAATATTACTTATTTAATATAAAAATTTCAAAAATGTTCTTACTACTATTTTTGAATAGTAATTTCAGAAAATATCTTAAAATCTTACTTAACTCTGCTGTCCTCTTGACTAATTTATCTATGGTTAGGTTGTTTAACAGAGTTTTTTTCAGAAACAGTTTTGCTAAGAATAGAGTTCTCTCCCTGGTAGTGGAATGTGGAACTAAAAGATTTGAGATTTTTTTTTTTTTGGACAAGATTTTGCAGTGTGCATGTGTACACAGCATGCCTGCTAAACCGTCATGTGATGTGTCATCGGAAAACCCTCGGACCACTCTTTCATATTGTGAACCTTTCTGCCTTCTCAGTAAAATCCCACCCCTAGGGGGCGTCAATTTTCTCACTCAACTCTTAATTATGCTACAGCAAGATTCGACCTCCTTTGAAGGCTTGACCGAAGGTGAAATTCTTCACAGGCCTTTATTGGGACGGTATATTTTTGAGCCCAGACTATTAGGGGGCATTCAACCCCTTTTGGGGGAGTGTGCAGAAATGAATTTTTTCGTGTGACATCATTTTATAGCTTTTGGCCAGTACATTACTAAGCACTCAATCCTCTCCTCTTAACTCATTTTTTCATCAATAGATGGCATTTTAAAGTTTTGAATAGTTCATTCCTACCCCCATACAATTTTCTAACAATCATGAAAAAAATTTACATAACAAATCTCAACAATTAGCAACTTCTCCCCCATTTTCACACAGTGAGTGTGTACATATTTCAGACAAAATCGAGTTTTAAAGATATAAAATCATACAAATTTAAGGCTCATTTAAAAACTTAAGGCTCATTCATGGGTGCAGACAACACCGGGCAGGTTAGCTAGTATTTAATGAAGCAAGAAATATCTTCAGCTTAAACTGGCTTTCTACTGATATTCTGTTATTATACTTTTTTATAGTTAAATGCAAAAAAAAAAAAAAAAAGTTTCTTTTGGACGTTTTGTTAGTTTTATAGTTGGTGATGATCAAAGCTAAGAGGGGGGGGGGGGGGGGGATATGATTATACGGCTGTATATTGTCTTGAAAGACATATGATTTGATTTTACATATGACTTTTAATATCATTGGTTTTAAGTTTAAAACCAGTTCATTTGTAACGGAATGTTTTATAAATTTTTAAGCACCTTTTCAGTAGTTAAAATAATAAAACTTTGTAAAAAATCACTATAAAATTAAAACAAAACACAGGACGCGTTTCGAGCTAAAAACAAAACAGCTCGTCATCAGCTAAGCATACACGTGTCCGAAAACGAACAAGTTCAAAAATGAACTGAAGAAAAAGAATGTTGCGAAGAATGCGACAGATGGCGCTACCTGATAGAGGGAATGCAAAAGGGAAATGTGTTGAAAAAAGATAGAAGAGAAAATGAAATGGAAAAAATGGAAATAAAAGAAAAAATAAAAATAAAAGAAGTAAATTAAAAATATAAATAAAAATAATAAATAAAGAACTATAAAAGAACAAGAAAATAATCCAAATTATTATTATTATTTTTTTTTTTATTATTATTATTTTTTTTTTTATTTATTTATTTATTTATTTATTTTTTTTTTTTTTTTTTTTTTTTTACAAAATAAAAAGAAAAGAAGCAAGAGAAAAGGGAAAAGAATTACAAAATTAATTTCCACGCTGGAGATAGGAAAGGAGATGATGGGAGATCATTGACAAGATTAGCAGAATTTTTAGAAATAAAATATGCTTCATGAAAATCCAAGTGAGAGGGAGAGGCAGGGGAAGAAATAATTTTGGCCATGGAGAAATTGAAACAATGACTGGAAGACCAACAGTGAGAAGCAATCGAAGATTTAGAGATTTCTTGATTTGCAATATATCTCTGATGCTCACCTAATCTGAATTTTAAAGCTCTCTTCGTTTGACCAATATAACCTAAATTGCAAGAGCAAGGAATGAAATAAACACCCCACCGGTTCTCAGTAGGAACAGGATCTTTTAGAGAAGAGAATTTAATTTTATTCATAGGTTTGAAGATAACTTTAAAGTTAAAACGAGAAAGTATTTTAGCAATTTTGAAACACAGAAGAGAATAAAAGGGCAGAACTATTATAGAATTAAAATTAGGAGGATTATTTGAATCAGAAAAAGGACGTTTAGGCTTATTAAATTTATACAAAGCTTTATCAATTAAAGAGGGATTATAACCACGAGCAAGGGCAAGAGATTTCAGATAATTAATTTCATTATTCAGAGCAGAAGAGTCAGAACAAATGCGTAACGCCCTAAAAACAAAAGTATAAAAGGACGCCACTTTTTGTTGAGGAGGATGATTTGAAAGGGCATGAGGGGGAAGGGAGACAGCGAAAGGTTTTCTATAAACGGAGGTAGAGAACCGATCTGGGAGTTTTGAAACCAAGACGTCAAGGAAAGGAAGAGAATTGTTCTCTTCGACTTCGAGAGTAAATTGAATACAAGGATCAACAGAATTAACAAGAGAAAGGAGATTAGAAAGATCAAGGTCAGATGGAATTAAAATGAAAGTGTCATCAACATACCTAAACCAGAAAGGAAATTTATATAAACTGAAGAGTTTTTCTTCAACAAAATGCATATAAATATCACATAAAAGAGGAGACAATGGATTACCCATGGCCAGACCCTCAGTTTGAGAATAGAAAGAATTGTTAAACTGAAAAGCAGTTTGCCTGACACAAATACTAACTAAATGCAGGATTTCATCAATCTCAATGGAAGAGTAATGAAATTCGCGCAACCTTCTTTCCAAACAATCAATTGCCCCTTGAACAGGCACGTTAGTGAAAAGGGATTTAACATCTAAGGAAACCATTATATAATTGCAAGGAGAAAGGCGTTTAATTTTATCAACAAAGTCAAAAGAGTTTTTCACGGTATGAAAGTTAGTGGAAGATAAAGGAGCGAGTAACTTAGAAAGGAACTTGGCAAGTTTATAAGAAGCAGTACCAATATTGGAAACGATAGGGCGAAAGGAAAGAGTAGGTTTATGGACCTTAGGAAGAGCATAGAAACGAGCACAATTAGCGATAGTAGGGGTGACCAAACGTTTAGTGTTATCATTAAGAAAAACAGAATTTTTAATGACATGCTTGATGTCAGATAAATGCTTAGTAGAAGGATCCTTTTTTAATTTGGAATATGGACCAGAGTTTAACATAGAATCAACGTGGGAAATATAATCAGATTTATTGAGAAGAACTGTTTGACCGCCTTTATCAGCCTTAGTAATAAGAAGGTTAGGAACGGAATTAAGTTCACTGAGAGCAGATTTCTGAGAAGAAGAAAGATTAGACTTATTAAAAGATTTATTAGAAGAAATGACATTGGCCAAAAGGTAGCGAAGAGAATCAAGTTGACCAGAAGAAATTTTACTGTTTTTGAAAGAATGTTCAATGGGAGCAATTAAGTTCGGAATAGAAGGCTTAGAAATGCACGAAAAATTCAAGCCAAGTGAGAGAACATCACGCTGAGAATCAGTAAGAGAGTGAGAAGACAAATTGACAACATAATTTTGCTCAAGAGGAGAAATACTAGGAGCAGAAGAATTAGAAGTCAGAAGAGAAGAAAACTTTTTATCCAAAATAGCATTGTCGGTGCTGTTTCGCTGACCTTTTCAGTAAATCGATATTTATTTTTTGTTATAATGCAAGGTGAATGTGTCATTCCACTCTGAACTCAGTTTGATACCGAAAGTATTGCTGGTCGAATAACACCATCTCTGATGACTGCAACTCCCCTTTCAAATATAAACTTGCGGCTTACAGATCTTACATAAAACGAACCTTTGATATTTACACTGAAACGTATCTACGAAATGATATAAATACAATTAAGCACATTGCAATAGAAAACGGATTTTCCCCTCAACACATAAATAAATTAATTTATGAAGTAAAGCAGAAAAATCAAATGAAAAAATAAACATGAGAGAACTTAAAATCTGTAGATTTGATTACGTACAAAGATTATATGAAAGATTAAAATACGCCTTAAGGAAATTTGATATTAATTTAATAGCCAAACCTCCAACAAAACTAAAATCTTTAATTCAGAGGAAAATCAATCCCATACCCCACAGGGAAATCATAGGTGTCTATTCTCTCCGATTTAGAATGGAAAAACAAAATGAGTTAAGCTACACAGGTATGACCACTCGGAAATTTAAAGATAGATTGGGGGAGCACACGAGAGATATCAAGTTCAACCGACCATCTACGGCACTTTCAAGATTAAATCAATGTCAAAATATAAAAATAGATTTAGAAAATTTAAAAGTTATTATACCTACATCAGATCATTATGCTTTGAGAATTAGAGAATCATTGGAGATTTTGAGTAAAGGAAATAGTGTATGTAATGATGTTTTATCCTGATTTGGTTCAGTATTTTGAAAATATCAAACACTTCATCATCAAAACATACCAATTTCATATACACTCCCAATGAATAATAGACTGACCTTTTTTCCCAAACTCGTATATAAATAGCACAGTGAAAGTGACATTCTAGTGAAACTATCCCTTGAAAATAATCGCATTTCCGATCGAAAAATCTCATGATTCATATTCATGTAACATTTTTCTGTTCTTTGCATATGACTTTTAATATCAATGGTTTTAGGTTTAAGACCAGTTCATTTGTAACATAATGTTTAATAAATTTTTAAGCACCTTTTTAGTAAATCAATATTTATTTTTGGTTATTGTAACGCAAGGTGAATGTGTCATTTAGCTCTGAACTCGTTTTGAGAGATTCATGTAACATCTTTCTGTTCTTTACATATGACTTTTAATATCAATGGTTTTAAGTTTAACAAGTTCATTTGTAATGGAATATTTAATAAATTTTTAAGCATCTTTTTAGTAAATCGATATTTATTTTTGGTTATTTTAATGCAAGGTGAATGTGTCATTCCGCTCTGAACTCGTTTTGAGTTTTTAAGTTTTTGTCTTGAAAGTATTGGTGTTAATGGTGTAATTTTATGTGAAAATTGGAGCTGAAAGCTAAATCCAGTGTCTGACTGTACTCAAGAATTGTTTTAAGCATTTTATAATTTGAAAAGTTAGGACATTGTACATTATTCTATGTTAATCTTTCTTAAGCTATCTTCCTGTCTTGTCTATAGAAATTGTTAAAGAAATTGGAAAATAAAATATTATTTATATGGCTTTATATGGTAAAAATGAAGAAAATTTCTAATTAATATCTCATTCTATTATTTTGAAAATATATGTGAAAAATATTTTTGCAAATAAATTATTTTATCATCATTCTGCATGCCCAGCAGTCATGCATTAAGGTGGTCGGTAAGTAACAACTATTCTGCATTAGTGGCTTAAACATTATAAGTAAAAGGCAAAGCAAACTACTACAGAGTGGCTACAAAATTTTGTTATGCTTCAAAAAGTAAGAATTAATTTTAATAGTTTGGTAAAAACATCTCTCTATTTCTGCAATTTGCAATCTTCTATTTGTCCTGATGATTTTTGAATAAAGCAAAAATTTGGAATTGTTTTAAAAATGAAAGCCCAAAGGATGATAGCTAAACAGCTCTATAATTATGGATTTCCTGCAAGTAAAATTGTTAAGCAATTTAAAATGTCTTTGTTTTAATGGGATATTTATATGTGTAACTACAAATTGATTATTTGATACTCTACTAACAGCTGTAAAGAGCGATCTGGTCTTCCATGCTCAGTTTGTATAAAAGGGCACAGAAAAGAAATTTTGGAAAGATACAAAGAAATCCACAATGTTCTATAAATAATATGGCTGTAAAAGAGAATGTGAGCCATAGAATTATGCAAGTTATTATCATAAATGAAGGACTTTTCACCCTTATCATCAAAGAAAAGTTAAAAGTTTGACCGCCACACAAATAGTACAAAAAGATTAAACAGATACAAGAAATTGCTGTATCTGCATGGTAGCAAAAAATGTAGATAGAATAATATTTTCTGATGTGAAGTTATTTTGCACTGAGCAATGTTATAATGCTAAAAACAATGCCATATATTCAGAAATCTTCCAGGATCTCACTGAAAAACTTTGACTGTTAAACACTTTCAGAACAAAAATTCTTTTACGGTTTAGGTTGCATTGTCAAATAATGGAAAATTGCCTCTGAACTTCATCGATAAAGGGCAAAAATCAATGTGGAATATTACAAATAGTACATATTGGCTACACATTTATTGCTACTTGCTGACAGATTGTATTGAAAAAAAAAAAAAAAAATTATTTCAGCTAGATTTTACCTTCTTTGCACCAAGCAAAATCAAAACAGGCTTGGTTTCATGGCAATTGTTCGAAGTTTTTCATTCAAGTCTACCGTATTCATAAAAAGATCGCGGAAAAAACGAATTTCGTTTAAGAATAGCAAATTTTGTCAAAAGATTGCAACACTTATTAAAGATTTTAAGAAGTAGGGTCATCAAATTTCGGGGGGGGGGGGGGGGGGGGGGGGGGGATAAAAAATTTTTGGAGTGGGGGGGGGTGCGATCAGATATTTGAAATTGTAAAATTGTACCATTTTCTACCGTTTTAGAGGGGTTTTTTTCACAGGGCTCTGGGATAAATATTACTTATTTAATATAAAAATTTCAAAAATGTTCTTACTACTATTTTTGAATAGTAATTTCAGAAAATATCTTAAAATCTTACTTAACTCTGCCGTCCTCTTGACTAATTTATCTATGGTTAGGTTGTTTAACAGAGTTTTTTTCAGAAACAGTTTTGCTAGGAATAGAGTTCTCTCCCTGGTAGTGGAATGTGGAACTAAAAGATTTGAGATTTTTTTTTTTTTTTTGGACAAGATTTTGCAGTGTGCATGTGTACACAGCATGCCTGCTAAACCGTCATGTGATGTGTCATCGGAAAACCCTCGGACCACTCTTTCATATTGTGAACCTTTCTGCCTTCTCAGTAAAATCCCACCCCTAGGGGGTGTCAATTTTCTCACTCAACTCTTAATTATGCTACAGCAAGATTCGACCTCCTTTGAAGGCTTGACCGAAGGTGAAATTCTTCACAGGCCTTTATTGGGGAGGTATATTTTTGAGCCCAGACTATTAGGGGGCATTCAACCCCTTTTGGGGGAGTGTGCAGAAATGAATTTTTTCGTGTGACATCATTTTAAAGCTTTTGGCCAGTACATTACTAAGCACTCAATCCTCTCCTCTTAACTCATTTTTTCATCAATAGATGGCATTTTAAAGTTTTGAATAGTTCATTCCTACCCCCATACAATTTTCTAACAATCATGAAAAAAATTTACATAACAAATCTCAACAATTAGCAACTTCTCCCCCATTTTCACACAGTGAGTGTGTACATATTTCAGACAAAATCGAGTTTTAAAGATATAAAATCATACAAATTTAAGGCTCATTTAAAAACTTAAGGCTCATTCATGGGTGCAGACAACACCGGGCAGGTTAGCTAGTATTTAATGAAGCAAGAAATATCTTCAGCTTAAACTGGCTTTCTACTGATATTCTGTTATTATACTTTTTTATAGTTAAATGGAAAAAAAAAAAAAAAGTTTCTTTTGGACGTTTTGTTAGTTTTATAGTTGGTGATGATCAAAGCTAAGAGGGGGGGGGGGGAGGGGATATGATTATACGGCTGTATATTGTCTTGAAAGACATATGATTTGATTTTACATATGACTTTTAATATCATTGGTTTTAAGTTTAAAACCAGTTCATTTGTAACGGAATGTTTTATAAATTTTTAAGCACCTTTTCAGTAAATCGATATTTATTTTTTGTTATAATGCAAGGTGAATGTGTCATTCCACTCTGAACTCAGTTTGATACCGAAAGTATTGCTGATCGAATAACACCATCTCTGATGACTGCAACTCCCCTTTCAAATATAAACTTGCGGCTTACAGATCTTACATAAAACGAACCTTTGATATTTACACTGAAACGTATCTACGAAATGATATAAATACAATTAAGCACATTGCAATAGAAAACGGATTTTCCCCTCAACACATAAATAAATTAATTTATGAAGTAAAGCAGAAAAATCAAATGAAAAAATAAACATGAGAGAACTTAAAATCTGTAGATTTGATTACGTACAAAGATTATATGAAAGATTAAAATACGCCTTAAGGAAATTTGATATTAATTTAATAGCCAAACCTCCAACAAAACTAAAATCTTTAATTCAGAGGAAAATCAATCCCATACCCCACAGGGAAATCATAGGTGTCTATTCTCTCCCATTTAGAATGGAAAAACAAAATGAGTTAAACTACACAGGTATGACCACTCGGAAATTTAAAGATAGATTGGGGGAGCACACGAGAGATATCAAGTTCAACCGACCATCTACAGCACTTTCAAGATTAAATCAATGTCAAAATATAAAAATAGATTTAGAAAATTTAAAAGTTATTATACCTATATCAGATCATTATGCTTTGAGAATTAGAGAATCATTGGAGATTTTGAGTAAAGGAAATAGTGTATGTAATGATGTTTTATCCTGATTTGGTTCAGTATTTTGAAAATATCAAACACTTCAGCATCAAAACATACCAATTTCATATACACTCCCAATGAATAATAGACTGACCTTTTTTCCCAAACTCTTATATAAATAACACAGTGAAAGTGACATTCTAGTGAAACTATCCCTTGAAAATAATCGCATTTCCGATCGAAAAATCTCATGATTCATATTCATGTAACATTTTTCTGTTCTTTGCATATGACTTTTAATATCAATGGTTTTAGGTTTAAGACCAGTTCATTTGTAACATAATGTTTAATAAATTTTTAAGCACCTTTTTAGTAAATCAATATTTATTTTTGGTTATTGTAACGCAAGGTGAATGTGTCATTTAGCTCTGAACTCGTTTTGAGAGATTCGTGTAACATCTTTCTGTTCTTTACATATGACTTTTAATATCAATGGTTTTAAGTTTAACAAGTTCATTTGTAACGGAATATTTAATAAATTTTTAAGCATCTTTTTAGTAAATCGATATTTATTTTTGGTTATTTTAATTCAAGGTGAATGTGTTATTCCGCTCTGAACTCGTTTTGAGTTTTTAAGTTTTTGTCTTGAAAGTATTGGTGTTAATGGTGTAATTTTATGTGAAAATTGGAGCTGAAAGCTAAATCCAGTGTCTGACTGTACTCAAGAATTGTTTTAAGCATTTTATAATTTGAAAAGTTAGGACATTGTACATTATTCTATGTTAATCTTTCTTAAGCTATCTTCCTGTCTTGTCTATAGAAATTGTTAAAGAAATTGGAAAATAAAATATTATTTATAAATGCTTTATATGGTAAAAATGAAGAAAATTTCTAATTAATATCTCATTCTATTATTTTGAAAATATATGTGAAAAATATTTTTGCAAATAAATTATTTTATCATCATTCTGCATGCCCAGCAGTCATGCATTAAAGTGGTCGGTAAGTAACAACTATTCTGCATTAGTGGCTTAAACATTATAAGTAAAAGGAAAAGCAAACTACTACAGAGTGGCTACAAAATTTTGTTATGCTTCAAAAAGTAAGAATTAATTTTAATAGTTTGGTAAAAACATCTCTCTATTTCTGCAATTTGCAATCTTCTATTTGTCCTGATGATTTTTGAATAAAGCAAAAATTTGGAATTGTTTTAAAAATGAAAGCCCAAAGGATGATAGCTAAACAGCTCTATAATTATGGATTTCCTGCAAGTAAAATTGTTAAGCAATTTAAAATGTCTTTGTTTTAATGGGATATTTATATGTGTAACTACAAATTGATTATTTGATACTAACAGCTGTAAAGAGCGATCTGGTCTTCCATGCTCAGTTTGTATAAAAGGGCACAGAAAAGAAATTTTGGAAAGATACAAAGAAATCCACAATGTTCTATAAATAATATGGCTGTAAAAGAGAATGTGAGCCATAGAATTATGCAAGTTATTATCATAAATGAAGGACTTTTCACCCTTATCATCAAAGAAAAGTTAAAAGTTTGACCGCCACACAAATAGTACAAAAAGATTAAACAGATACAAGAAATTGCTGTATCTGCATGGTAGCAAAAAATGTAGATAGAATAATATTTTCTGATGAGAAGTTATTTTGCACTGAGCAATGTTATAATGCTAAAAACAATGCCATATATTCAGAAATCTTCCAGGATCTCACTGAAAAACTTTGACTGTTAAACACTTTCAGAACAAAAATTCTTTTACGGTTTAGGTTGCATTGTCAAATAATGGAAAATTGCCTCTGAACTTCTTCGATAAAGGGCAAAAATCAATGTGGAATATTACAAATAGTACATATTGGCTACACATTTATTGCTACTTGCTGACAGATTGTATTGAAAAAAAAAAAAAAAAATTATTTCAGCTAGATTTTACCTTCTTTGCACCAAGCAAAATCAAAACAGGCTTGGTTTCATGGCAATTGTTCGAAGTTTTTCATTCAAGAAGATTAGTCATATTCTTCATTGGTTATAAATCCTTTTTTAGACTACTGCAACTGGTGGATTTTAGAAGCTAAAGTTAGAAGCTAAACAACATAGAAGTTTGGGCTCTCTCAAAGCTTCCATATTGTGTGAATGGAACAGATTACCTGTTAAATTGATTTGTGCTGCCGTTGGACAATGGCATAAGATATATCCTTGTTAATCCATAAAGTTGGCGGTCAATTCAAATAATATTATTTTAAGGTAGACGTTCATCATATTTGTGTATTTATAATTTTCTATTTTATATCTGCAAAATAAAATGACTCAATATTATTTGTAACAGTATTTAGTAGCCACCCTGTACAAAGGTAATACTATCACTGGCATCCTAATCACCCATATCCAAGATGAAGGAACTCTTATGCTTGCTCTGTATTTAGAAGCAACTAAATTTTCTAAATTCAATTCTTTTAATATTCCATGTTTTATTTGATTCGGAAGATCATTAAATCTTTAACATGGGAGAAAAACAAAATGAATTTTGACAGAGATTCTCAAAGTGTGTGATTGTAACTGTTTTGTAGGCAATTCAAGGGAAAAATTCTTTGGGAACGATTATTTTATAGTTTTGGGAGATAAGCATACTTTCTGCACATACTTTTTTTTTACATCTACTATAAATATAAAATGCAATTTGGAATTTCTCCCCGGCTGCTTGTAACTTGAGTTCTGATAAATGAATTTCCAAGAAACTTACAGTGTTAGTTAGATAATTCTTCGAGGAAAGTTTTTGTATGTAACATGTTGCTCTATGTTGCTTAGTTATAGAATTGTGGGGAAAAGTTCTATGATCAGATGAGCCCGGTTATGAAAGATTAGTCTTTAAAGAAAAATCTGCTGAAGGAATTTCAATGGAACTAATACTATTTGTTAGATAATTTCTCAGGAAAGGATTAAGTATATAACAGATCTTTCTACATTGCTTAGTTATAGCATTATGTGGAAAGTTCTATAATCAGGTAAATCCGATTATAAAAGATTAAGCCTTTTTAAAAGGTTCTTCTAGACAGATTTTGATATAACTTAAACTTAGTTAAATCATTTTTTCAGGGCACTGTTAGTTAAATCCTTTTTTCAAGGATGGTTTTAGTATATTGCATATCGTTCTATCGTCTTTACTCAACCCTATTATTTTATAATTAGGTTAACCGGAATATGAGATTATTCTTTTTTATGAAGTTCTACTGGATGGATTTTTATAGAACTTGCACTTTTAGTTACACAAATTTTCGGGTGCATGGGATTTAGTATATTGCATATCATTCTTTATTAAATCCGATTGTAAGCAATCAGCCAAAAAAGTTTATCCTTAACAGCCCAAATTTTGTCTGACACAGCAGAAATTATAATTACCCAGTGGCGTTGGTATCGTTTTGTGCAATGCCGAAAGACATTCCAGTTAAAGGTCTATATTGCTTTAAAACACAAGATAAAATTCACCATTATATTTCGTTGAATTTAAGGTTCGTGTAGGGAAACCGACCAGCGTAGTGGGCGAAGCCTGTTAGTAAAGGAATAAAAATATTAAAGGAATGTAGATGGAAGGGGGGAGGTGTTGAACACAAAACGTTTGAGAACCACTTGTATAGACATTCTTTGTATAATCACTTTGATATTCCATCCTTTTGGAGACGCACATTGGTATCAGTTCAGAAATAATTCAGTGCATTCTCTGATAAAGAAAACAGTTATCACTCAAAATACTATATACTATGAAGTATTTTCAGTCTAGAGATATCGGATATCTATCTAATCTAATCAGCAGTCTCGATAAAAGTTTATAAAGAGTTATTGTGTTTTGCTATTTTATAGTTGTCAACTGTAACACTTTAATTGTAAAATTTACATATTATGACCAATTTTTACTCTTGTGCCCCCTCAGGACAGCGCTTACATAAAATTGTCATATTTGAAGATGATCATCTTATGATTCATAATTTTCTTTTTAAGATAAATAAAATATTCAAAAGGGATGAATATGAAATTGAAAATTGTCAAGAGAGTGCAAAGTTAAAAGCTCTTAAAATGAGCATAGTTTAAATTGGTTTATTTATAGGATCTTCTGCTATATTCAAATGTGGTCATCAATTTCCACACTTTTTCTGTAAGATTGTAGATATGTAACACAAGTGTGATGTTTGTTTTAGTTACTTATTTTTGTTCCATAACTTCTCCATTTGGAAATGATCAGCTTATCACATATATATTTTTTTAAGAGCAAAATAAACAAATGAATTTTCAAAAGCATTGAATATAAAATAAAAAATAATCAAGAAAAATTTGCTTAGCTTAAAAATGCTTGCATAACTAAAAAAAAAGGGGGGGGGGACTTAAAATTCGTCAAACTGAAATGAAAAATCTTTTAATTGATACTCCATTCATATGTGTTCACTCAAATATTTATGTAAATAAAAGAATCTAAACAGCAGAAATTGTATATATTTTGATAATTCTTCATATTTTCACTCCCGAATTAAGCCAAAGGCTACAGAAAGGTTATGCTTAGTGTGTGTTAGACTCTATGTTCATTTATTCCATTCTAGCGACTTAATTCATTTTGACAAATAGTGTAACGTTGAATTTTAGTTACGAAATTTCTAATGTGACTGATACCAGGCCTCAAAATGGCACAAAAATGAATGTTTTTCAAATTTCACTGCTTCAAATTTAAATGCTCTGATACAGGGCTATCAAAACGCCTCGCCATCCGCCTTTAAAAGTTTTTCTTTTCCCGTCGACCAAATTACTGTAGCCAAATTGCAAGATTAAGTGCCAATAATGGTTGATCGTAAATGTCACATTCACTTGACATCACGTGTTTATGTCATCAAGTGATTTTTATTTCGACGTTTTATTTGTATTTTTATTAATGTTATGCTAATGTTATGCTGTATCTCAAGAACTAATGCACGGATTTTCATAAAACTTCAGATTTCATTAGTCCTTGACATGAATGGATGCTGTTTACGTTTTGGTGTAAATCGTCCAACAGGTGGCGCTGCTATGCTGCATTTTGCTGGACTTACACGATTTCATCGACAGTCATACCTCGAGAACTAATGCACGGAATTTCATCTTTTTAGAATTCTCATGATGAGCACAGATTGCCATTTAATTTGGCACTGTGATAACGAATTTTGAAGTATTGACATGTATGTATTGACATGTTGTTCTTTCGTTATTTAAAATAAAAATTATGTTAATTTGTATAATTTGACGGAATTGGTCGACGGCATAACTAACAAATACCGAATATTTGTATAAGATATATTTTTTAAAACTCTGAAAATGACTTTCATGCATTAAAAACCAAAAATATACTTTAAAAATTTAATCATGCGTATTTTTCCAGCTTATTGTTTATAAAATTTTCTATAGCGATAGTTGAAATTAGTCATAATTGGTAATAACTCTTTTAATGTATTAAGAAGTAAAATTTAGAATAATAAACGTTTCTCCCTCCTCCATGCATAAAAACTCCTTTTTTTTTTTTTTTTTTTAAAGGCTGTTTTGTTTTAAAGGAGAAGGCGTAGTAATTTCTCCTCCCTTTTTGAAATCTTAGGTTATTTTTCTCATTTTGTTTTAAAAAATCTATAAAACCGCGTGAAATGATTTCCGTGAATGAAAGCTCTTAAGGCTACTATCAATTAGCCTAAAAACAAATTTTCATGAAATTCGTTCGATTAGTTTAAAAGAAATTAATTATTTTAAAATGAGCATATTTTAAGGGCTGTATATCCAAAATGAAATTCGGTACTCGATTGTTGAAATGCTATAGAATGACTATGCCACTTCTGTTAATGTATTATTTCTTGCCAATTTGACCATTTCATTCGCTTAATATGTTTCGACTATTGCCAGCCCAAATGCTTCAATAAAATAAGTAATATATATATATTTTTTAAATTATGTTTTTCTGCACATCATAGACCCAATAGCTTAACCCATCATTTTGACGTTTTTTTTTCCTCATAATTCAAAAACTACTTGGAAGAAAAATCTGAAATTTAGATAATATAAATCAATCAAAAAAATTGTAGGTTGCAATTCATATTTTTTTCGAATATTAATTTCATAATATAAAATTTTTTAAATTACAAATTCAATGTATTTATGTTTTGATTTTTAGCATTATAACCACACAAAAAATTATCGCATTAGGATTATAAATTAAGGAGATATTAATTAAAATATGAAAATGTAATTTAACATTAGAAGCTCTAAATTTTGAATGTTTATAATTCAAAAGCTTATCATCCAAATGACCTGAAATTTCGTTTCTAGACATAATTTGAACCGAAGATTTAAAGTATATTGTCAAAATTGGGTGTCGCCATTGATAAAAACAAAGTTTGATCTGGTTTTGATTTGTAGATGTCCCCATAAGCAAATTTTATATAGATCATTTAAAAGTAAACTTTATTTCCAATCGTTTCGTACCAGTAACTTTACTTTCTTCTATTGTGATTAGTTTCAGAGTTAGTAGGGGATGTTTACTTTTTTTTTTTCTACGACTGTACGTTTTATAACTCTAAATTCATGCCTCCTAAATAAGTCAAGGAATATCTTCATGTTCCTTAAAAATACGAGCAATATCTGATTTTCATGTTTTTATCATAGTTGAGATTAAAGTTTCTGTAACATAGCCCCACAAATTTTTATTTCAGATGGACTTCTCGCAAAAAAAGTATAATTCAAAATTTACTTTTTACTTTATTTTTAATTTTTTTTCTAAAAATTCTTTTTACATGGAGCCCCGGAACCGTTGGAGCTTTAAGCTCCAGATAGACGTATCAGCCTACTTGCGGTCTTTTTGTTCTGGTCAGGCGGCGCTTTCTTGTGGTTACGCGACATTTTTCATCTTTTATGGCTTTACAGGGAAAGTGTTGGTCGTCCTGCAAAAGGGTGAAGTTCGATCTATTCTCATTTTCATTGTTGAATTCCCCGTCTTTTTGTTCAAAACCACATTTTATTGCTTTACCATGACAGTGGGCACTTTTCCGTTATGAACAGAGCCTGTGTGACCCACTGTGAGATGCATTTGATTTGCATCGTGTATAAGACGTGTGTGTATCTTTACTAATACTATGGGATAATATTGTCGCATGCTTTCAATCATGGGAATAATGGTGCCCTTCCTTGTTTAACAAGACCTGATGTGCCCCTCTTTTTAGTGAAAGGTTGTTCAGGCCCAAGGCCTGCTCTGGTCTACGCGAATGCAAATTAAATACAAAATTATGTAGAATATTGAACACACAGTTTCAAAATTGCCCAGTTTATGACATCATTGTATAATCTATATTGATAATTCCAGCTGTTGTAATTACAGACTCAAAATAATAATAGCAGCAGTATTTTCTCTTCCTTATCGCGCCACAACTGCCCTACGTATTTTCTTGAGAATTAGAGTAATTTTTAAGTGCTTGGTTACAAAGATATTCTTCAAGTAACTTTTATTTGTACTAAAAACAAATTATAATTGTAGAATTCCTGCAAAATGGTATTTTATTGTCGTTATTTGGTATTTTTTATGTCAAAATGGATGAAAATTTCATGGTACTTATTAAAAAGTAAATATTTCCATCCTAATTTCAAATTTTATGGTTTTTGCTACCAAGCTATAAAAATTCTTTTAAAAAGTTTGCTATTTGCAATAGAGTTTATTTCTATAATTTGATACTTAGAAATGAAGTATATATATATATATATATATATATATATATATATATATATATATATGTATGTATATATATATATATATAAAAAACAGAAGGAATGTGAAAAAAAAATCGATTATTCCCAGAGTTTGCTAAATTCAGTTTAAATTTCCAAATAAACTGGAGAAACTTTTTGCAATGGTTGGTTGGTTGTATTTATGTCGGCCAATTATCAGCACGTGGGATATAGGTCCTAAGGGGGGGGGGGGAGGCGCCTTCCGTGGAGGTCTTTCTAAGGGAACCTAACCCGTATTAACGCTTGGAGAACCAAGGTTCGAAGAAAACCACGAAAACTCCGAACGATTAGGCCGACGGGCGCGATTGGGATCGAAACAAGCAGCTCCCGTCTACCAGCTTCGAGAGCAGAACCTCTCGGCCACTGGTGGGGCCTTTTTGCAATGGAACAAAAGTTGTAAAAGAGGGATACGTGCAAACGGGCGCTTACAAATTAACTTGTAGTTTTGTTGCATAAAAATTAGAAAAGCCTGCTATTATCATTGTTAGATTTTTTATGGTATATAATTTCCATAAATATATAATATTTGAGATTATGGAAATTTTTAGTGAGGCTCAATAGTTTCGTACCCACAGTTCGGACCCTGGTTGGTGGCACTTAACATCTGACTGTATTATTTTAGTTATACATATGAATTGAAGCATGTTAATCCATATTACGTTATATTATTTTCTTAAGTCTTTAGTGGTGGTCGTATTTTTTCAAATACGTTAGTTTAATTTAATTGTAATCCGATTTACTATATATTTAATTCGGGTTCACCTCTGTGGAGATGCAATCTACATCGTATATCCTGGTCAGTTCACCAACCTTCTTTCTTTCCTGCCGAGTTGCAAATTCTTAACCCTATCAGGGGCAAGTAATTGTGTTTCTATAATGTTGAATTCACACCGGAATTTTCGAAAAATTTTACCTCAAAATAAGTAAAAGCAATTGTACAACTTTTTCCGCCAAACTCATAAAAGTCAAGTTTATTAAAAAGGTTTTGGTGCAAATCGTGATTAAAATTAGGTGAGATAAAATATATCCGACCGCCTCTCCAGGGGTTAAATCTGGGGAGCTGCAGCATTTTCAAGAAAAAGTTGCAGAACTGCAAAACACTCCTACAAGAATCAGGTCAAACATGTTATTAATTTTATCTGATCTAAAAATGTAACAAAACCATGCTAGAACTTTTAAGAAAGTAATCTAGATAAATTAACTTTGTGAAAAGAGAGTGTTTTATTAAACTTTGTGTAAAGTTCATCTTGCAGCTCAAATTAACAAGTTTCGAATTTCAATCCGGATATGAATTCTTTCGTCGTGAAAAATAATTTTGTAAATCACGTTGATTTTTTAACTGTATTTTTTATAATACATTCATTTGTATACTTATTTTTCCTTTACGTGGTAAAAGAAGGTTTTGTTTTATGATTATTGTTCTTTCACATTAAGATTAACTATTGCTATTTTCATAAACTTGTTCGGAAGTATGTTATTTCCTGTAGGATTGATTACACAAAAAGCTCTAAATACCTATTATGTAGGTTGCGACAAAGTTTCAAACATTAAAGGTAGTTTCCAATTTGTCTGTCCAAAAAGTAGGCCTTTTTTAAGAATTGTTTTCTCAATGAAAGATTAATAAACGCCAAGTGTGAATATTACTCACGCTCAGAGGGTTCCGTACAATAAATATATGAATTATTAGCTGTATTATTAAAAAAAAAAATCGTTTCTAAAAGAATAATAAGACTTTGTAAAAAACTATACAACGTAGGGTTGGGTATAGCTTTATATACTAGAAAAAGTATTAATGGGTATACCATAAAAGTTCAAAGATATATGAAGCCTAAATAATACCAAATATTGCTATTCTGTATAACTCTTTTTTTTAATCTTATCCTAATATAATCTGTTTATGATGAACTTAATTCAGGGCTGTCAATAAAAGTAGTGCATATTTAAAAACTTCATTTGGCATTTCATAATACTAAATTCAACGTAGTAATAATCTTTTCTTTTTACAGTGTAGCTAAAATAAAACCCTTGTTCAAAGTTTAAACTTGGCATTGTGCTAAGCGCGCTTCGAAAGGAGGTCGCACAGTCGCAATGCCGCCTTGGTCCAACTTAAAGACACATGAGACGTATTGAGAGATCCACTCAATGCAAACTAGTCATGAACCCCATAGTATTTAATACCCATTCATACATTTCTAGTATATACATCTATACCCAACCCTAAGTTGTATAGTTTTTACAAAGTCTTATTACTCTTTTAGCAACGATTCTTTTTAATAATACAGTTAATAATTCATATATTTATTGTACGGGACCCTCTGAGCGCGATTAATACTCGCACTTGACCGTTTATTTTTTCAATTGTGGTTCGAAAGTAATTCATGAATATTTTCCCTCGAAAAATACAAGTTTGACATGACCTAACGCAAACAAAAAATTCAGAAATCCAGCTCACTACCAACCTTTCTGCTTTGCCGCTTGCCAAAGGAAGTAATTTATCCTATTATAAGCTGTAACTTTGAGTCTTATTTCCTCAAGACTTCATGGTAGAATCCTGTTTGGTAGAATCGGATTGTGCACTACCCGAACCCGACAAAAATTAATGTATGTATTCTTTATGTCCAGAAGGCACTTTAATTTTTTTTCCCTTAGAGATAAATTTAGTTAGAGAAAATTTAGTACAAATTTATTTAATAGTCTATTCAAAAACAGTAGATTTTAGATTTCGTACATAATAATACTTTGCTCTATTTTGTTTAGAAAGCACATCCAATTCTACAAATTTAAATATTTTCATATGGATATTTTCTCAATTATTTACATATAAGTAGTTTTATGTTGTTAAAAGATGCATAATAAACAGATTAACACACAAAAATAATAAATAAATAAAAATTGCAGATAAAATTGCAATGTATTTACTTTTATTATTTTATAAGAATTAAAAGATAAATGTTAATTGAACTATTGTAAAAAATTTACGAAAATACACTAATTACCGATATAATAAGTCAGTTTTAATCAATAAATCATTTCTATAAGAGATGGGTAGATAAGCATTGATTTTAGACTCTCTGATAGGACTAAAATTATTTTTTCTTCTAAGACTTATGATTGTTTTAATTTATTAATTTAGGATCTATATTTATTTCTTCTATGATTTATTTTTGATTGAAAATTGATTAAATGTTACAAAAGACCAGAAACAAATTTGAAAATATTTCGTTCTTTATTATTATTATTAATTTGACATAAACCAGTATTGTAGTTTTACATAACTACATATTTAATATGTAAAAATTAAAGTGAAATAAGGTGAAAACTACGATAGTGTTATAAGCGTTTCATTTAAAGAAGAAAAAAAAAATATAGAAAATATGTTGAAATGCAAAGATTATTTGTAATTAAAAAAAAAAAAAAAAAAAAAAAAAACCGTGTAGCTTATCTACCTATCATAATTTTTTTAATCTATATTTTCACATATTAAGAGGATATGGGGGTTATGACTATTGAGATGGAATTTTTCTTATTTCATAATTCGAAACATAAAGGGTTAAATAAGAATAATTGTTATTCAAAAAATAAAGGTATGGATTTCTACTTACGAATTAATGATAAAGGAATTAGAAGAAAACCAAATAATAGCAACAGCTGTGTCTGAATCGGTTTCGTTCCTTGATCATGAACAAATTGCATAGCCATTCGTGTTATATTCTGTATTAAAGCCTCCATGTCTACGTCCTCTGGTAATTCTTTAGCTAAATCCTCTAATTCAGGTGGCAGATCGTTTGGATTAATTTCAGCCATTGATTTTTTCTTTTTTTTTTTTTCTTTTCCGAAACTTTTTACCGGCGCGTGGGAACTTCCAACGTGGAACAATATGCTGATAATCTTAAGAACACGCAAGATTAGCTCACGATCGAAATGTATAACGTGGAATATGGAAAGTTGTGAGTTGGAGCCTCGGTTGTAGAAACAGCTGTTGTTAGTTCACCTGCAATTGCTGTCTTGGAATCGTCGTTTTTATTAGTTGGGCTGTGCCTCCAATGAAGCTGTGTTTGAAAAGATTATTTAAAAAAAGTAGATTGTTCCTTGAAAAATGTTTTACAAAGAAATAAATATTCGCGGTTGTTTTTTATACCTTTAACTAGCTGACCCGTCCGGCATTGCGCGGGTCCATGATAATAGTCTTGAATATACCTAAAATATGTGTTGAAGGATTTTATCTATCTATCTATATTATAAAGGACAAACGTATCTGTGCGTAACGCTGACGTCATTTTGCGAATGGCAACAGCAGACGATCAAATTTCGCTTTTATTTGCATTTAAAACAAGTAATATAAAAATTTTGTTTTTAAAGTCAATTCCTACTTAGGTCATCAGCGAAAAATTTAATATAATCCCTTAAGCTAATGTTAGTTTTTGTTGCATTAAAATATCTCAATTTGTTGATTTTCTATAAGCAAGTGGGTTTACAATGGAAGTCTATGGGAATTTCGCGAAATATTAGAGATATCGCGAAGTTGGCGTCACTTTTGGCAACTAATTTTGGTCGCCAAATTTGCGACAAACTTGGCGGTATTTGGCGACAGAACAGGATCCCCCTATGGTACCCCCTTATAGATATGAAGATGCATTAAATGCTTCAATAACCAATGGCCGCCATTTTGTCTCCCATGTAAAACTAAAATTAATTAATTAAAATTTAATTAATGAATTAATATTTGAAAAAACTGTATTAACATCAATTGTCATCCAGTACAAGTTTAAAAAAATTTATTTCAGCTTGATAGGATGAATAATAAGTATTTTATTAACGATTAAAAATTTGAACACGATATATAAATAAATATAGGGAGGGTGTGAACTAATAGTAAGAATTGGAAAAAAATTCAACTTCTAAACATCGCACATTTCCAATATTTACACCATCGAATAGGGGAAAAAATTGCTTTCAAATGCAATTTGTTTGAAAACTATATCGCAATTTGTTTGAAAACTTTATCGTAATTTACCCAAATTTTATTATTTTTAAAATAATTTTTACGCATGAATTTTTAGCAACTCTATCGCAGGCAGACGATTGCGAAAGATAAATCCATTTTCACATAAATTAATATAAATCGCTCATCGTTTTCTGACAGCTTATATTGTATAGCGAAATTAAAACATCTATTAATCAATTAAACGAAAACATAATTTGAAGAACAAATTAAAAGAAACAAAATTTATTTCCTACATTGTTTAATCCCGAAAACGGACAGATATTAAGATATTTCATTAAATTAAGTCTACATTTAATGTTAAATTTTTGTAACATATAAGTTAAGCCAATTGAAGAATTAAAAATCAAAATAAAATTCATATGATACTTAAAACACTCTAAAAACTTAGATTCTGTTCAAATGAAATCTAAATAAATCTTACATTTCTTCCATTTTTAATTGAAAATATTTGTATTGCAGATTTTATATTATGTTTATGACGATTGTACAAAAAATGATAAGATGCATGCAAAATACAAAACTTAAAAAAAAAAAAAAAAAAATCTAAGATTTATTTCGATTTCATTTGAACGGAATCTAATTTTTTTAGGGTGTTTTAAGTATCATATTGTATGAATTTTATTTTTATTTTTTAATCTTCAATTGGCTTAACTAATTTGTTACGAAAATTTAACATTAAATGTAAAACTAATTGAATGAAATATCTTAATATCTGTCCCTTCTCGGGCTTAAACAACGTAGGAAATAAATTTTGTTTTTTTTAATTTGTTCTTCAAATTATGTTTTTGTTTAATATGTCAAGTTTTTTAATAACTACTGCACTCAGACGAACGCATTTCAAAATTAATGGAGAGTATCATCATCAGGCGTTGATGTATGCGGTATTGCATCACAATGTGGGATGCAGTTTATCAATGTGTAATTCAAAATGTTTCACTACTGTAGTAATGCAGGTTGCGGTAGTTTGGACAAAAACTTAAAATCTGAACGTAAAAAAATCTATAATCAAAACATAAAAAATTAACTTAATTTAAATTTAGATACCCTATTTCTCGCTCAGGAACGCTATGAATGAAAAATGTAAATTGTGTTGAATCCTTACTGCTAATATTTAACAATATTATCGCTGTGATACAGTAAAAAATAAAAAATAAAAGTTATACTTAAATTTTTAAACCCTATTCTCTCCCAAGGGGTGATGTAAACAAATCAGAAAATTATTACCTAAGTTTAACTTGGAGTATAAATAGTTCTCATCTCGGAAAAAAAAATACATTTTAAAATTTAAGTTATGTAATTCCCCACTAAGTTCGCTACCTTGCGTAAAAATAGCTATCCATTAGAAACTTTTTACTAAAATATAAACTTGACCAAAGCAAAAACTTATTCTGAAAATATCCTTTATGACGCCATATTCACCTTTTTAATTTTTGAAAAAAGAACTAATTCAATTTAATATTTCACGTGAAAATCTTTCAACTAAAAAGAAATAATTTATTATTACGGCTTTTGAAATTTTTGCAACAATGAAGTAAAAATGTTACATTTTCTATGAAAAATGTCCGTTGATTTTCAATGAAAAAAGCGAAAATTGGAATTATTAAGAAAAATATTTGAATAATATAAAAATAAATTGGCCCATGTTTCGCTCTGGGTTATAATTCACCCATATGCAAAAGCATTTTACCATTCGTTTCGACCCTGACGTCAGGCAATCGTTTTTATACTTTAAATTTATAATATCATTAAAATTAGTAAAGAATAAAAACTGAGTGGCATCAGGGACAAAAAGGTGGGAAGAAAAAATGAAAAAGTTATGATCTCCATAGGCTTTTCCATGTTAAATTAACATTGAGAAGTGACACTGGAAATAAATAAGTATTGCGCTGCCGCGCAATACTTAAATAAGTAAAACAGTAACATATAAATAAAACACAAATCCAAGGCATTTAATAGAATTTCCCTCTTAAACCTCTAAAATGAACAGAATCAAAAAGGCTTATTGTAAGCGATCTTTGGCAATTTCTTCGACTGTTAAATTCTGATGCGAGACCAATATGAAAATACTGCTTTTGATACACGTCAAAACTTTATTTTAGCGCATTATTGTTTGTGAGATATATACGCTCGAAAAAGCCAACCAACTCGGAATTGTGTGTATTCCTTTGTAATATATCACTAGTATTTCATAACACTAAGTTTATTTACAAGAATGCACAAAAAAACATGGAAGACAAAACATTTTACTATACATTATGTACAAATAATTATATGTATTCACATTACTACACAACCACCTTCATATTTCACTTCATAACAAGCTCCACTTCAACATATTATTAAAATCACTCACCAACTCAAAATATAACACTTCGGTTTTTATAAATCACAAAAAACAAGCCGGCAAACGATGCGCGGCTACTGCTACCCTTCCTCCTTCCACACTCTCAATAATCAGTCTCCCCCTCTCTCTCTACGCGCGCTCACGCATCACGTGACGTACGAAAAGAATCGAAAAGAAAAATTATCTAGACGCCTCCAGACATCACATTGTTATTTTTAATATAAATATAATTTTTAGTATTGTTAACGGGCCTTCTACAAAAATATATTAAATGTAAAAAGTCTATTAGAGTTATGAAAAAAAAAAAAAAAAAAAAAAAGTAAATCCGTGCGTTATTTTTCACGCGCCCTTCTTTGAGGATATTGGTAAATATCAGCAAAAAACGAGATATGCGTAGTGACTTTCGAGAACGAATTTTTCCAAAGGGTTAATATTAATATTTTTAACGGATTGCGGCATTTGCAAGGAAAATGATCACAGATCTGGCCTGGTATTTTTGTATTTTGATTTTTGAAGCCGATGCAGATTTTTAAACACTGCAGAAATAAAAATCGGAATTCGCGAAAATGACTTACGGAAATAAACGTTTTTGAAAGGGTTAATATTAGCATCTTTTAAAACCGATGGCGTCGTTTTAAAGGAGAATGAACTTTACTTGGTTTGGTATCTTTGGTTTCTCGGTAAAAAATTTTAAACATCGCGGAGAAACAGATTTACCAACGTGAGTTTCTTAAACGATTTTTTAAAAGGTTAATATTCATATTTTTCGAAACTGGTTGCGCATTTGAAAGGAAAATGAATGCGGATATGGTCTAGTATTTTCTGTTTTTCTCATTATTTTGATCAGAAACCCGGATGCAGATTTTTAAAGATCGCAGAAATCACGAAAAACACCGAAACTGCTCACGGGAAACATTTATTATTATTATTATTATTATTATTATTATTATTATTTTGAAAGAGTTAACATTGATATTCTAAAGAACCGATTAAACCATTTTAAACGTAAAAGTGCTAACTTTAATTTCGCGTAAGCGGTTTTTTCGTATCTCAAAAAGTTAAGCCGATGCTGGTTTCGAAAAGGGGAGGGGGAGAGCACACGAATGAGAGGTTTCTTAGCACGTTGAATGCCAAGTCTATTTTGTCTGTCTTTCCGTTTGGGCCACGAAATAAGATCCAATTACACAATCTATAAGTGTCGCTCACCGATGACTGAAAGATGATCTAAACTGAAAGTTCAGTTTCAGTCACCGGTGACTGACATGACCCTCAACGTGTTAATTAATTTTTTGAAAGGGTTAACTTTTTTTTATTTTTCGAAATGTATTGCCCTGTTAAAAAAGCTTAAAGAACATAGATGTGATTTGATGTCTTTCGTTTATTTGTATTTCGAACGGTTCGGCTGTTGCGCGTTTGTCGGCGTCGGGAGCTACATTTCGATCTTCTCTGTTCTCGCACATACTGGCGCGATATTGTTTCCGTTGCCTTATCGCTTTTTTAATTCTGGGGTTTAATTAACATCTCAGATAATTATATATAAAACAAAAAATCTAAGCCTCAAGATTATCCTTATCCAAATTTTCAGGCCTCTACATTCAGTAGATTTTCCTAGCCATCGCACACAGATAAACTGTTTTCTGTATTAGTATGGATAATCTAACAAAGTTAAATTTATTTTTCTTATCCAGTAACACCCGTTATATTGCACCCTGTAATATCACTTATTTGGATATACATATACTACTGGGTTTTTCTCGTGTTCCTCCTCCCCGTCTAATATATATTTTGCAATGTAAGTTTTCACTTTTATTCATGTTCCTTACATCTCTTTTACAATTTTCATAATTCAATTATTCCATTTTTATATATTGAATTTTGGACGGTCTATTTTTATGGTATCATAACTGATTTCGTTTGTTAAAATGGCTGGTTTATTGTTACAAAAAGTTTACTATATGTATATATTATATATCTTAAACTTACTCTTTAAAAAATAACTTAGTACGGTCAATAATAGTAGCCCCCCCCCCCCCCCCCAATCAAACACTTTGGGCCAAGGCTAACGTAGTCATCAGCAGCCCACAAGTTCTGTGTTTATTGGGTTATGATACTTTGAATTTTATGAATTTTCGGCATTTTTTGGCACTAAAAAGCGAAAAACACATTTCCTGGCACAGAAAACTCATAAAATCCAAAATTCATTAAAAACAAACAAACAAACAAACAACAAAAAAAAACATGCAGAAACCGAAAGGAATTGTTCTACTGTTTCCATGCAAGTGTTATACCGAAAAGAGATTTTCAAAAGGTAACATTGAAACTGCAAAATCAATCTGTTAAACGCCGCAGGTGAAGTAATTGGGAAGGGGGGAGGGCGGAAGAATAAAGCTTACAAAATTGATTTTTCAGAAAAACATCTACAGGAGTTGAATCTCAAGCGAGTGCTAAACTTTTATGACTGTAAAATTAAGACGGTTGATCGAATATTATTAATGTTGTAAACCTTTTATATGTGAGACTAACAGAGAAGGGACGGAGGGGGTAATCTTCCATCGTCTTTTTTTTAAAGATGCGCGAATATAAAGATAATCCAGTGTTGTTTATGGGTTTATTCTATAATCCTTTGAACAGCAAACTGATCCTCGTGAAACTTTCATAATCTTTATTTATTTATGTTTTTTAGTGGTATTTAGTCTTTTTATCGGCATATTTTTGTTATACTTTGTGTAAAGACTTTTAGTTTTTTCGGGAATACTGCGATAACAGAAAACATCTATTCAAAATCCATAATAATAAAGTATTTTTTATACAGAAGATTACTTATAAATTAAGTTTTGACATACACTTTTATCAAGAACTTTGCAATGTGTTAAACTTTTTCTTAGATTTTTCGTAATGAAAAGTAAGCAAATAAATAAATGACACATGATTATAGATGGCCATAATAAAAGGTACTAAAATAATTAAGGGGGGAGAAAAGCATAATTATAATGTATTTCAAAATTAAGCTTTTAGCATATTAAACAAGAAAGAATAGCCTTTCATAATGCATTACATTCAGTTTTGAGAAAGGTCATTTTCCAATTCGAATCACGACGCCATTCAGTCTTTTTAGGACTGTGTATAAACCGTAGGATTTGCTTGTAACTTGGGAGAAAGTCCTTTACGTCAAACCACACTGTTAAAAATATCGTGAAAAATTATCTCTGTTTTTAAAGGCTATCTATTTTCTGACCAATGAGAACGCTGCATAAACACCTATGGAGCGTTTTCATTGGTCAGAAAATAGATAGCCTTTAAAAACAGAGGTAATTTTCGCGATATTTTTAACAGTGCAGGTTCCATAATCATGTTTGTGGAATTTGTGTTTCGTTGCTTTCGTGTCGTACTTTGTTTTTACCTCCGTCTGCATGTGAATCCGCTTCCGAGGAAAGTTGTGAACTTCTTCAAATCAGAGACTCGGCCTAGAGATTCTGCATTAGTGATGGGCGATACATTTTGACATTTTATTAACATACATTTGACTTGTGTGCTTGGCGTCAAGCGCCCGCTTATAAGTCATCATCAATATATACAGCGACGAGATAGCACACACAAGGAAATTTACAACACAGAGAGCTCCACAAAGATTGTGCAACGAAGCCAGCGGGATTCGAACCCGCACCCATCTACACTCGCAAGCCATTAGCTGTGTGATGCCTTGACCACTCAGGGTCAAACAGGCGGGGAGGCCTACCAAAAGGCTAAAGCACTCACTAGCCCCGCCCGCCTTGACCACTCAGCCACTTTGGGCCTTAATGGGCGATGTAGATATATCTACCCTATATATATAAAATCCTAATGAAACGAATTTATGAAACGCCTGAAATGTATCGATTCTTTGAATCGACTGATTAAACAATTGACTTTGTTTCACGGCGATTTCTCCTAAAATATGGAATACTTTGCGATGAAATTAACACCAAAAATCCGTGTTGATCCACAGATCTCAAAACTGGTATTAGAATTTTTAAATTCGAATTAGTTTTCGAAATATTAATTTTTTTCTAGTTTTAAATACATTTTTCTAATGATGGCAAATCAAATTTTAATCATAACAGAAATTTTTTTTTCATAATTCAGAAAAGGTTACTATTTTAAATTAATTTGGCGACAATTTGGCCTCCTTTAAATCTATGCTAAGAACGATGCTTTTTTTGTATTTCGTTATCATTTTATTAAATACAAAACTTTCATTTAAAAATGAAACATTTAAATTGATGGCTTTCACCTCTTTTTTTTTTTTAATAAAACAAAACGAAAAGAAAAATATTAGGCACAGATGTCATATACGCACCGGAATACCTAATTGGCGCATAAATGGCATTATTTTGATAGACATGGTAACCCGGCTATTGTTGTTTATTTAATAATAAATGTATATTTACTTTTATTTCTTTTTTAAATTTACTAGGGGGCTCTGCCCCCTACGAGCTACGCTCGCCAACCCCCCGTTCAGGCACACCAAAATCCAAAAAGCACGCTAATTTGATCGGCTTTAAAAACATTGAATTAAAAATAAAATAAAAAAAAAAAACAGTAGCGATCTCTCTGTAAACGGATTACCATTCGTCTTCCTTGGATTGGGGATTTTTAAGGACAAATCTGCTGCTGTTAAGAGATACAATGGCTGTTTTCGTATTTAATTAAAAAAATTAGTTAAACATTCGAAAATAAGCTAATGTAAAATGAATTAAGTAAACAGTGTCATTGTCTCGCGGTATTTTTTAACAGCGCTATAAGATAGTTCTTTTAAATAATTCATTTTAAATGTATCGTTTCAAATCTGACGTAATTTACACCAAAGTTTTATTTCTCTTATTAATATTCACGTGAAAATACTTTTGTTGTTAGAAGGAAATATTATTTGTGCTGTCTTCGAATTCACGATAATAGTTGAAAAGATTATCTCAAAATATCTCGCGCAAATATATTTTTCAATTTAAATTGTTTTGCTATATTTTTTGCCATTTTAAAATATGACGTAATTTCCTCAAATTACTAGTTTTAACGCATAATAATGATTTTTTTTTTTAATTTTAAGGTTTTGTTTCTCTTTTAAAATTCAAGTGTAAAGATGGTTCGGCACAGATGTCATATACGCCCCATATTGGCGCAATTTTTTTCTGACGCCAATTTCATATACACAACGGGTACTTAACTGGTGCTAAAGTTTCGTTATTTTGCTTGATATGGTAACCCGAATGTTGTTGTTTATGCTACTGATGTTTTCGCCAAATTGGCGTCGGAAAAAAATTGCGCCAATGTTATGATAAAGTATATAACATCTGTGCCTATGATTCTTATGACGTAATTTTCCTGCTTTTAACATGTAATCATTTAATTCTAATTTTAAAGTTTTTTTTTTTTTTGTTTGTAATAGTCACGTGTAAATAAATTTTTAATTTGAAGTAAAAATTATTGTTTGCGCTGTTTATGCAACTGGCAACAGTTTAAATTAATAACATTTTCTAAAATTTGTAAAAAATATCTCTCGAAATGCTGAAAATTTGAATTTAAAAATGAAATAAAACCACAAAAAATGAGTCAAATAAGAAAAATAAATGCAATCTGCACATCGGGAACTTATAACGTATAAAATGATCTAAAAATGATTAAATTCTCATATATAGTTTTTGCTCCAATAAAACTTTTTTAATAGTACGATTTTGTCCAACTTTAGCATTAAATATCTCTTAAAATAACTCTTTGATTTGAAAACTGTTTGCATCAGCGTATTTATCAAACATTTCTCTACTAGTATTAAAAAATGCTCTGACGAGCACCAAAAAAGGCTAATATGTTTTTAAGTATGAAAAAGGGTTTGACCAGTGCTTCTAATTGAGCATGAAAAAGGACAAGGGGTCCCTTCTTGGCTGCAGCTCACTGTCAAAGCCAACTTTGAAAAAATCATATTTGCGCTTTTTCCATATAAAATAAATTCGCGGTACTTTAGTAAAACTTTCCGTCGTGCTTTACATGTTAACTGCACTGTTGCAGTGTTGTACTGTGCATGACTCTGCAATGCAACTTTGTACAGTGCACTGTGTACCATTATTTCTCTATAAATTATACTACACTGTACATTCCTATTATGCTTTTGATTTTTGAACCTCAGCGCACACTCGCACTGTGCTTTTGTACTTCCGTATTAAAGGTGTATGCGTCTAATGTTCCTTTATAATTTACATGCATTGCTGTACTGCATAGTACATTGTACAGCCACAGTCATTTGCATATAATTTCAACAATCAATGAATGCATTATACTGTTATACGTGCACATGTGGAATTGTTCCTGTGCAGAGTGCTGCAACAGTCTGCACTGCATTACAAATCAGTTTTCTGAACAGTTCTACACTGCGGGCGTGCTTGGTGGTCTTGCAGGAGTGTGATACGCTGCAGGAACTAAGGTTTTTGGTACTATCTCGCCTTACATTCATGTTTAATCATGCTGCGTCTTTACTGGCTGTGTCTTTATACTACACATTTTTATCGTAACTGTAGCTGATTTTTTTTATATGAAAAAAGCGCAAATATGATTTTTTCAAAGTTGGCATTGACAGTGAGCTGCAGCCAAGAAGGGACCCCTTGTCCTATTTCATGCTCAATTAGAAGCATTGGTCAAACCCTTTTTCATACTTAAAAACATATTAGCCTTTTTTGGTGCTCGTCAGAGCATTTTTTAATACTAGTCATTTAAATTTTTATATAATTATATATTGAATATAAATAAACCTGAGTTGCTTTTAAATGTTTCCAATACTTTTTTCTTATTTCGAACAACTTGGGCTCCCTTAAATATAATTAATATAATTCCTTAAACTGATATTAGTTTTTGTTGCATTAAAATATTTCAATTTGTTGATTCTCTCTAAACAAGTAAACCCTATTGGTTCACAATGGAAGTCTATAGGAATTTGGCGATATATCGCCAAGTTGGTGACACACTTGGCGGTATTTGGCGGCAGAACACAGTCCCACCTACGGTTACCCCCCCTTATAGGTATGGAGATGCATTAAATGCTGTTCTATAACCAATGAAATGCGTTTCATTCGAGCGTTGCCATTAAACAATTAACAAATAATCGCGATTTCTGTGACACATGCGATAGCGTAATATATACATACATAGATTATCGTGGAAATCGAAGGTTTAGGCCACATCGTATTGTTTAGCTAGACCGGTTATACTAACATTGTTCTCATGTTTTGAAAAAATTTCTTTTATTGAACAGTAATTCGCTTAAGCTTTTTACTACTGCTATCACTAAGCACTTAGTCATTCTTAGAAGCCATAATGAGAGCTAAAATTTTCGCAAACCTGAGTAAAAGTAAAACAAAAAGTTAATTTTTTATAGTAATAAAGGTACACAAAGCACTCTGATATGCACACCTTCCTCCAAACTTGACTAATAACAAGAGTTATGTGAGGGTTGATAACTGAACTATTCGGATGCTTCGGTCGTAAACCGAGATATTGCACGCCAACCGAGTCAAATTTTGATCACTGAAGTTGGACATAAACCGAACTGGTAGTGGTCATAAACAGAAGTGGTCGTGAACCGAGGTTCCACTTATATTTTGACCTATAAGTTTGCAAATATGGTATTATTTACATATTCAATGACGATAATCATTAAGGATCTTGGCGATTTTGGCGATGAAACTCACCGATTTCAAAGTAACGTTCCGAAGTGTACTTGAAAGGCCACAGATTTCATATACGCATCACGTTGACGCGATTTTTTTCTGACGCCAATGTCATATACGCACCGGGGTATTTAACTGGCGCCAAAGTTTTGTTATTTTGCTTGATATGGTAACCCGGATATTGTTGTTTATTTATTAATAAATTCTTTATTTACTTTTATTTTCTTTTTTAAAATTATATAAATTGTTTTGTTCTATTGTTAGTAACTAAATTTTTTAAAATTTATTGTTAATCCCTTTTTTAAAATATATATGTAACTGGTATTCAAAAACGAGGTTTTCGCCAAATTGGCGTCAGAAAAAATATTGTGCCAACGTGGTGCGTATATGACACCTGTACCATACTTGGTACAACTTGATTATCCTGTCGACCAAAAAATTATCGCCAAACTATAAGATTAAATGACAATAATAGATGATAGTAAATGTTACATTCATTTGACATTAAACACGATACACGTGTTTGTTACGTCATCAAGTGATTTTTAATTCAAGCTTTGGCACAGGTGTCATATACGCGCGACCCCATATTGGCGCGATTTTTTTGACGTCAATGTAATATACGCACCGGTTACTTAACTGGCGCTAAAGTGTCGTTATTTTTCTTGATATGGTAACCTGGATATAGATAATATATTAACGAGATTGGCACAGATGTCATATACGCCCCATATTGTTGCAATTTGTTTCTGACGCCAATGTCATATACGCAACAGGTACTTAACTGACGCCAAAGTGTCGTTATTTTACTTGATATGGTAACCCGGATATTGTTGTTTATGCTGTTGATGTTTTCGCAAATTGGCGTCAGAAAAAAATCGCGCCAATGCGTATATGACATCTGTGCCCCGAGGTTTTCGCCAAATTGGCGTCGGAAAAAATCGCGCCAATATGACATCTGTGCCCAAGTTTTTATTAGTATTTTTATTAATGTTTTACTAATTTATTTATTCAGTTAGTTTGTATCATTTGGCGAAATTGGCCGACGGGATAATCAGGTAGTACCGTATATTTTTGGTGTACATTTTCGACAATATCTCAAGAAAAAGTACCTAAAGTTAAACGAAACCCTAATTATTTAAGGCACAGATGTCAGATACACAACGGGTTTGGCGCGGGTTTTTTTCTGACGCCAATTTGACGAAAACCTCGCTTTCGAATAGCAGTTACCTATATATTTTTAAATTACTTTCTATTATTTTAAAAAGGAAATAACAATAAATAATGAAAAGTTTAATTAATAACTGTAGAACAAAACAGTTTATATAATTTTAAAAAATAAAATAAAAGTAAATAAAAAAATAATTAATAAATAAACAACAATAGCTCAGTTACCGTATCAGGCAAAATAACGCCATTATCGCCCAGTTATGCACTCTGGTGCTTATATGACATCTCTTCCTTATTTAAAATAGATGGAATGCTATTTTTAAAGGTATGCTTAGTATGTCAAGTATTTACATTACTGCATACCTATCGCTTGTGTAAGTCAGGATGTTATGATGATAATTAAAACTTACGGCACAGATGTCATATACGCCCCACATTGGCGCGATTTTTTTTTCTGACGCCAATGTCATATACGCAACGGGTACTTAACTGGCGCCAAAGTGTCGTTATTTTGCTTGATATGGTAACCCGGATGTTGTTGTTTATGCTCTTGATGTTTTCGCCAAATTGGCGTTGGAAAAAAAATCGCGCCAATATGGGGCATATATGACATCTGTGCCAAACTTACATTTAACTCCTAAGCAGAAGCTTGGGATTTACCCTGTTTTTTTTTCCTATCAACTCGGGCACAGATGTCATATTCGCCCCATATTGGCGCGATTTTTTTTCGGTTGCCAATTTGGTGAAAACATCAGCAGCATAAACAACATAATCCGGGTTACCACATCAAGGAAAATAACGACACTTTGGCGCAGTTAAGTACCCGTTGCGTATGTGACATTGGCGTCATAAAAAAATTTGCGGCAATATGGGGCGAATATCACATCTGTGCTTTAACTCGTTTGTGCTCCATTGTGTCTATTACTCCAGTTCAAAACATTAATCAGGAAAGTTTATATATATATTTATGAAAATTATGCATTATCTGTTTAGGTTGACGTCGGTTTCAAAAATAGAAAAATCTATCAGTTGAATTTCAATTTTTATTGGTTTATAAAAACAGAAGTACACGTGTTATCCTTTTTTAAAAATTATTGTAATGCTTTTTAGGGAGTGGCAACACGAAAGAAAATATTGAATTGGAAAATTAAAAAATGAAAAGGAGAGATTGCTATAATTTTGTGGAGACATTATAAAAGACAAATTCGATTTTCTCAGCGACCGTCAAACATACAAAGATGAAAAAAAAATCTATTTTAAGTTTGAACCAGAGGATCAAAATAAAACAAAAACGAAGTTAATCCACCCACTTTAACGTTAGCTACACTTTGTTGAATTTTGTGTCTTCATTTTTTCGTTTAAGGTTAAATAAAAAACTACTGAAAGCTACAGTAATTTTTTTTAATGCTATCAGTTTATTCGTCTCGTCGAGTTCTATCTTTCAAAAGAAAAATCATTGTCGTATGTCAACTGGTTCGCCAGAAATTTAAGAAAGTCGTTTGCATTTTCTATTTCTTGATCATATTATTGGGCGATATATCGCCCAATTTGGCGGGCAAAATAAGTCGCCAAAAGTGACGCCAACTTGGCGATATTTCCAATATTTCGCCAAATTCCCATAGAATTCCATTGTAAACCTACTTGCTTATAGAAAATCAACAAATTGAGATATTATAATGCAACAAAAACTAATATTAGCTTAAGGGATTATATTAAATTTTTCTTTGATGGCCTAAGTAGGAATTGACTTTAAAAACAAAATTTTTATATTACTTGTTTATATATAGAAGGATATAAATTATTTTGTTCTATAGTAATTAACTAGTAAATCTGCAGATCAGGAGCCTCAACGTCAGCTCTGCAAGTCCTTGTTTTTAGACACACTTTGGTAATATTCAGTTTCCTGCAAACCGCAATTTAAAGTTTCCAAATTATGTAATTATTTATAAGAATAAAAAATACGAAGTTTCCAGACATTAGAAGCATTAAATTAAAAACGTTATGGAAGGATATTTCGAAATTTTCATGAGCTGTTAATTCTGGTATATTTTTTAAATAACAAAGTAGATTTCTTCAGGGGGGCGGAGCCCCCCTGAACCCCCTGTGTTCTTATTAATTTACATACGTAACTTTTTATTGATTGCGCTAATGGTTAGAGCAAATCTTAGATTTATTTTTACACTTTCGAGCCTTATTTTTCAATACTGGTAACACAGAAAATGATTTACATTGGAGTCAATTATATTAAACGTTTACGTTTTATGAATGAAAATGTAATTTCCTTTAAAAATAAAATAATTTTCATTCATATTTTATGAAATGAGGCGGCATTAAGAAGTAACACCCGTCAAAAAACATTTTTTCAGGCAATCTAGTTAAAGCTTGGTTTTTTAGGATGAAAATATTTATTTCCCGATATAATGACGTCATTTTCGACAGCGATAATTTTGCGGTGCATAATTTTGATATTTACTATATATTTGCTTTTCAAAAGTTTTTTTTTTTTTTTCTCATTGGAATTTTCGATTAAGAATTCTGTGTGCAGACGATAAACCATGAGATATTAGTAACATTTTTTTTTAATAATAATAATTAATATCATAACACATGCCCCTTTTATTTCAACCTCAAAGCGTATTCGTTTTATTTTTGATATATGAGATCAAATTCACCTTCTTTTTGTATTTTCACTTTATTTCTAATATGAAGGCGTATTCATGTCTATTTTTTATTTCATTTTCCTCTCGCCCATAAAAATCTTTCAAATCAAAATTAACTGTTTAGGATAAATTTTTATTCCGAGATTGAATTTTCGTGGCAACGGCAAAAAAAAAAAAAAAAAAAAAAAAAAAAAAAAAAAAAAAAAATGATTGTTAAATTTCATAGCAAAATGTCGATTTATTCCTTATGAAAATAATGAACTTTTTAATTTAAAAGAAAAATATTTGAACAAAATAAATAGAACATAGTCTTACTTTATTCCTGTGGTAAATTCCATCTATATGTAAAGACATAAAGGCATTAATTCGTCCCTTTTGACTTTGATTTAACTTCAATCAATTACACATAGTTTCAGATTTACGATAGTTTTAGGTGTAGTTCGCTGCTAGGTAACAGTTAAAACATAATAAAAAATATTAAATATGTGCTTAAAAAGAAAATTTATATTAAAAAAATATTTTATATTATTGAAACACATATATAAAATCCCTCCATAGAAGATATACATCGAATTTAAAAACTCTGACAAATGTATACACAAAATTTCAAACTAATATGAATAATGTATGGTTCTAATTAGGAAATTTCATCATCCTTAATTTAGCATTTAAATCCTTCAATCATATGAGCCATTTCTTTCCAACAAATAAAAATGGAAAAAACGTCTGAATTGCTATAGGAAAGCATTAAGTCGCAAAATAAAATGTTCTATATATTCCGAACGAATGAACCAAATTTAACCAAAAACTATACAGCTAAATCCGGGGATTTCACCAACATGCATCCTTAATTTTAAGATAATCGGATGCTTTTTACGGCAGTTATCGCGGAACAGACAGACTAACAGAAACAAAAACTTTTCGTGTCTCCACAGTAAGCCTGCACTGACGTTTTATGGTTCATAACTGATTTCGTTTGTTAAAATGGCTGGTTTATTGTTACAAAAAGTTTACTATATGTATATATTATATATCTTAAACTTACTCTTTAAAAAATAACTTAGTACGGTCAATAATAGTAGCCCCCCCCCCCCCCCAATCAAGCACTTTGGGCCAAGGCTAACGTAGTCATCAGCAGCCCACAAGTTCTGTGTTTATTGGGTTATGATACTTTGAATTTTATGAATTTTCGGCATTTTTTGGCACTAAAAAGCGAAAAACACATTTCCTGGCACAGAAAACTCATAAAATCCAAAATTCATTAAAAACAAACAAACAACAAAAAAAAAAACATGCAGAAACCGAAAGGAATTGTTCTACTGTTTCCATGCAAGTGTTATACCGAAAAGAGATTTTCAAAAGGTAACATTGAAACTGCAAAATCAATCTGTTAAACGCCGCAGGTGAAGTAATTGGGAAGGGGGGAGGGCGGAAGAATAAAGCTTACAAAATTGATTTTTCAGAAAAACATCTACAGGAGTTGAATCTCAAGCGAGTGCTAAACTTTTATGGCTGTAAAATTAAGACGGTTGATCGAATATTATTAATGTTGTAAACCTTTTATATGTGAGACTAACAGAGAAGGGACGGAGGGGGTAATCTTCCATCGTCTTTTTTCTAAAGATGCGCGAATATAAAGATAATCCAGTGTTGTTTATGGGTTTATTCTATAATCCTTTGAACAGCAAACTGATCCTCGTGAAACTTTCATAATCTTTATTTATTTATGTTTTTTAGTGGTATTTAGTCTTTTTATCGGCATATTTTTGTTATACTTTGTGTAAAGACTTTTAGTTTTTTCGGGAATACTGCGATAACAGAAAACATCTATTCAAAATCCATAATAATAAAGTATTTTTTATACAGAAGATTACTTATAAATTAAGTTTTGACATACACTTTTATCAAGAACTTTGCAATGTGTTAAACTTTTTCTTAGATTTTTCGTAATGAAAAGTAAGCAAATAAATAAATGACACATGATTATAGATGGCCATAATAAAAGGTACTAAAATAATTAAGGGGGGAGAAAAGCATAATTATAATGTATTTCAAAATTAAGCTTTTAGCATATTAAACAAGAAAGAATAGCCTTTCATAATGCATTACATTCAGTTTTGAGAAAGGTCATTTTCTAATTCGAATCACGACGCCATTCAGTCTTTTTAGGACTGTGTATAAACCGTAGGATTTGCTTGTAACTTGGGAGAAAGTCCTTTACGTCAAACCACACTGTTAAAAATATCGTGAAAAATTATCTCTGTTTTTAAAGGCTATCTATTTTCTGACCAATGAGAACGCTGCATAAACACCTATGGAGCGTTTTCATTGGTCAGAAAATAGATAGCCTTTAAAAACAGAGGTAATTTTCGCGATATTTTTAACAGTGCAGGTTCCATAATCATGTTTGTGGAATTTGTGTTTCGTTGCTTTCGTGTCGTACTTTGTTTTTACCTCCGTCTGCATGTGAATCCGCTTCCGAGGAAAGTTGTGAACTTCTTCAAATCAGAGACTCGGCCTAGAGATTCTGCATTAGTGATGGGCGATACATTTTGACATTTTATTAACATACATTTGACTTGTGTGCTTGGCGTCAAGCGCCCGCTTATAAGTCATCATCAATATATACAGCGACGAGATAGCACACACAAGGAAATTTACAACACAGAGAGCTCCACAAAGATTGTGCAACGAAGCCAGCGGGATTCGAACCCGCACCCATCTACACTCGCAAGCCATTAGCTGTGTGATGCCTTGACCACTCAGGGTCAAACAGGCGGGGAGGCCTACCAAAAGGCTAAAGCACTCACTAGCCCCGCCCGCCTTGACCACTCAGCCACTTTGGTCCTTAATGGGCGATGTAGATATATCTACCCTATATATATAAAATCCTAATGAAACGAATTTATGAAACGCCTGAAATGTATCGATTCTTTGAATCGACTGATTAAACAATTGACTTTGTTTCACGGCGATTTCTCCTAAAATATGGAATACTTTGCGATGAAATTAACACCAAAAATCCGTGTTGATCCACAGATCTCAAAACTGGTATTAGAATTTTTAAATTCGAATTAGTTTTCGAAATATTAATTTTTTTCTAGTTTTAAATACATTTTTCTAATGATGGCAAATCAAATTTTAAACATAACAGAAATTTTTTTTTCATAATTCAGAAAAGGTTACTATTTTAAATTAATTTGGCGACAATTTGGCCTCCTTTAAATCTATGCTAAGAACGATGCTTTTTTTGTATTTCGTTATCATTTTATTAAATACAAAACTTTCATTTAAAAATGAAACATTTAAATTGATGGCTTTCACCTCTTTTTTTTTTTTAATAAAACAAAACGAAAAGAAAAATATTAGGCACAGATGTCATATACGCACCGGAATACCTAATTGGCGCATAAATGGCATTATTTTGATAGACATGGTAACCCGGCTATTGTTGTTTATTTAATAATAAATGTATATTTACTTTTATTTCTTTTTTAAATTTACTAGGGGGCTCTGCCCCCTACGAGCTACGCTCGCCAACCCCCCGTTCAGGCACACCAAAATCCAAAAAGCACGCTAATTTGATCGGCTTTAAAAACATTGAATTAAAAAAAAAAAAAAAAAAAAAACAGTAGCGATCTCTCTGTAAACGGATTACCATTCGTCTTCCTTGGATTGGGGATTTTTAAGGACAAATCTGCTGCTGTTAAGAGATACAATGGCTGTTTTCGTATTTAATTAAAAAAATTAGTTAAACATTCGAAAATAAGCTAATGTAAAATGAATTAAGTAAACAGTGTCATTGTCTCCCGGTATTTTTTAACAGCGCTATAAGATAGTTCTTTTAAATAATTCATTTTAAATGTATCGTTTCAAATCTGACGTAATTTACACCAAAGTTTTATTTCTCTTATTAATATTCACGTGAAAATACTTTTGTTGTTAGAAGGAAATATTATTTGTGCTGTCTTCGAATTCACGATAATAGTTGAAAAGATTATCTCAAAATATCTCGCGCAAATATATTTTTCAATTTAAATTGTTTTGCTATATTTTTTGCCATTTTAAAATATGACGTAATTTCCTCAAATTACTAGTTTTAACGCATAATAATGATTTTTTTTTTAATTTTAAGGTTTTGTTTCTCTTTTAAAATTCAAGTGTAAAGATGGTTCGGCACAGATGTCATATACGCCCCATATTGGCGCAATTTTTTTCTGACGCCAATTTCATATACACAACGGGTACTTAACTGGTGCTAAAGTTTCGTTATTTTGCTTGATATGGTAACCCGAATGTTGTTGTTTATGCTACTGATGTTTTCGCCAAATTGGCGTCGGAAAAAAATTGCGCCAATGTTATGATAAAGTATATAACATCTGTGCCTATGATTCTTATGACGTAATTTTCCTGCTTTTAACATGTAATCATTTAATTCTAATTTTAAAGTTTTTTTTTTTGTTTGTAATAGTCACGTGTAAATAAATTTTTAATTTGAAGTAAAAATTATTGTTTGCGCTGTTTATGCAACTGGCAACAGTTTAAATTAATAACATTTTCTAAAATTTGTAAAAAATATCTCTCGAAATGCTGAAAATTTGAATTTAAAAATGAAATAAAACCACAAAAAATGAGTCAAATAAGAAAAATAAATGCAATCTGCACATCGGGAACTTATAACGTATAAAATGATCTAAAAATGATTAAATTCTCATATATAGTTTTTGCTCCAATAAAACTTTTTTAATAGTACGATTTTGTCCAACTTTAGCATTAAATATCTCTTAAAATAACTCTTTGATTTGAAAACTGTTTGCATCAGCGTATTTATCAAACATTTCTCTACTAGTATTAAAAAATGCTCTGACGAGCACCAAAAAAGGCTAATATGTTTTTAAGTATGAAAAAGGGTTTGACCAGTGCTTCTAATTGAGCATGAAAAAGGACAAGGGGTCCCTTCTTGGCTGCAGCTCACTGTCAAAGCCAACTTTGAAAAAATCATATTTGCGCTTTTTCCATATAAAATAAATTCGCGGTACTTTAGTAAAACTTTCCGTCGTGCTTTACATGTTAACTGCACTGTTGCAGTGTTGTACTGTGCATGACTCTGCAATGCAACTTTGTACAGTGCACTGTGTACCATTATTTCTCTATAAATTATACTACACTGTACATTCCTATTATGCTTTTGATTTTTGAACCTCAGCGCACACTCGCACTGTGCTTTTGTACTTCCGTATTAAAGGTGTATGCGTCTAATGTTCCTTTATAATTTACATGCATTGCTGTACTGCATAGTACATTGTACAGCCACAGTCATTTGCATATAATTTCAACAATCAATGAATGCATTATACTGTTATGCGTGCACATGTGGAATTGTTCCTGTGCAGAGTGCTGCAACAGTCTGCACTGCATTACAAATCAGTTTTCTGAACAGTTCTACACTGCGGGCGTGCTTGGTGGTCTTGCAGGAGTGTGATACGCTGCAGGAACTAAGGTTTTTGGTACTATCTCGCCTTACATTCATGTTTAATCATGCTGCGTCTTTACTGGCTGTGTCTTTATACTACACATTTTTATCGTAACTGTAGCTGATTTTTTTTATATGAAAAAAGCGCAAATATGATTTTTTCAAAGTTGGCATTGACAGTGAGCTGCAGCCAAGAAGGGACCCCTTGTCCTATTTCATGCTCAATTAGAAGCATTGGTCAAACCCTTTTTCATACTTAAAAACATATTAGCCTTTTTTGGTGCTCGTCAGAGCATTTTTTAATACTAGTCATTTAAATTTTTATATAATTATATATTGAATATAAATAAACCTGAGTTGCTTTTAAATGTTTCCAATACTTTTTTCTTATTTCGAACAACTTGGGCTCCCTTAAATATAATTAATATAATTCCTTAAACTGATATTAGTTTTTGTTGCATTAAAATATTTCAATTTGTTGATTCTCTCTAAACAAGTAAACCCTATTGGTTCACAATGGAAGTCTATAGGAATTTGGCGATATATCGCCAAGTTGGTGACACACTTGGCGGTATTTGGCGGCAGAACACAGTCCCACCTACGGTTACCCCCCCTTATAGGTATGGAGATGCATTAAATGCTGTTCTATAACCAATGAAATGCGTTTCATTCGAGCGTTGCCATTAAACAATTAACAAATAATCGCGATTTCTGTGACACATGCGATAGCGTAATATATACATACATAGATTATCGTGGAAATCGAAGGTTTAGGCCACATCGTATTGTTTAGCTAGACCGGTTATACTAACATTGTTCTCATGTTTTGAAAAAATTTCTTTTATTGAACAGTAATTCGCTTAAGCTTTTTACTACTGCTATCACTAAGCACTTAGTCATTCTTAGAAGCCATAATGAGAGCTAAAATTTTCGCAAACCTGAGTAAAAGTAAAACAAAAAGTTAATTTTTTATAGTAATAAAGGTACACAAAGCACTCTGATATGCACACCTTCCTCCAAACTTGACTAATAACAAGAGTTATGTGAGGGTTGATAACTGAACTATTCGGATGCTTCGGTCGTAAACCGAGATATTGCACGCCAACCGAGTCAAATTTTGATCACTGAAGTTGGACATAAACCGAACTGGTAGTGGTCATAAACAGAAGCGGTCGTGAACCGAGGTTCCACTTATATTTTGACCTATAAGTTTGCAAATATGGCATTATTTACATATTCAATGACGATAATCATTAAGGATCTTGGCGATTTTGGCGATGAAACTCACCGATTTCAAAGTAACGTTCTGAAGTGTACTTGAAAGGCCACAGATTTCATATACGCATCACGTTGACGCGATTTTTTTCTGACGCCAATGTCATATACGCACCGGGGTATTTAACTGGCGCCAAAGTTTTGTTATTTTGCTTGATATGGTAACCCGGATATTGTTGTTTATTTATTAATAAATTCTTTATTTACTTTTATTTTCATTTTTAAAATTATATAAATTGTTTTGTTCTATTGTTAGTAACTAAATTTTTTAAAATTTATTGTTAATCCCTTTTTTAAAATATATATGTAACTGGTATTCAAAAACGAGGTTTTCGCCAAATTGGCGTCAGAAAAAATATCGTGCCAACGTGGAGCGTATATGACACCTGTACCATACTTGGTACAACTTGATTATCCTGTCGACCAAAAAATTATCGCCAAACTATAAGATTAAATGACAATAATAGATGATAGTAAATGTTACATTCATTTGACATTAAACACGATACACGTGTTTGTTACGTCATCAAGTGATTTTTAATTCAAGCTTTGGCACAGGTGTCATATACGCGCAACCCCATATTGGCGCGATTTTTTTGACGTCAATGTAATATACGCACCGGTTACTTAACTGGCGCTAAAGTGTTGTTATTTTTCTTGATATGGTAACCCGGATATAGATAATATATTAACGAGATTGGCACAGATGTCATATACGCCCCATATTGTTGCAATTTGTTTCTGACGCCAATGTCATATACGCAACAGGTACTTAACTGACGCCAAAGTGTCGTTATTTTACTTGATATGGTAACCCGGATATTGTTGTTTATGCTGTTGATGTTTTCGCAAATTGGCGTCAGAAAAAAATCGCGCCAATGCGTATATGACATCTGTGCCCCGAGGTTTTCGCCAAATTGGCGTCGGAAAAAATCGCGCCAATATGGAGCGTATATGACATCTGTGCCCAAGTTTTTATTAGTATTTTTATTAATGTTTTACTAATTTATTTATTCAGTTAGTTTGTATCATTTGGCGAAATTGGCCGACGGGATAATCAGGTAGTACCGTATATTTTTGGTGTACATTTTCGACAATATCTCAAGAAAAAGTACCTAAAGTTAAACGAAACCCTAATTATTTAAGGCACAGATGTCAGATACACAACGGGTTTGGCGCGGGTTTTTTTCTGACGCCAATTTGACGAAAACCTCGCTTTCGAATAGCAGTTACCTATATATTTTTAAATTACTTTCTATTATTTTAAAAAGGAAATAACAATAAATAATGAAAAGTTTAATTAATAACTGTAGAACAAAACAGTTTATATAATTTTAAAAAAATAAAATAAAAGTAAATAAAAAAATAATTAATAAATAAACAACAATAGCTCAGTTACCGTATCAGGCAAAATAACGCCATTATCGCCCAGTTATGCACTCTGGTGCTTATATGACATCTCTTCCTTATTTAAAATAGATGGAATGCTATTTTTAAAGGTATGCTTAGTATGTCAAGTATTTACATTACTGCATACCTATCGCTTGTGTAAGTCAGGATGTTATGATGATAATTAAAACTTACGGCACAGATGTCATATACGCCCCACATTGGCGCGATTTTTTTTTCTGACGCCAATCTCATATACGCAACGGGTACTTAACTGGCGCCAAAGTGTCGTTATTTTGCTTGATATGGTAACCCGGATGTTGTTGTTTATGCTCTTGATGTTTTCGCCAAATTGGCGTTGGAAAAAAAATCGCGCCAATATGGGGCGTATATGACATCTGTGCCAAACTTACATTTAACTCCTAAGCAGAAGCTTGGGATTTACCCTGTTTTTTTTTCCTATCAACTCGGGCACAGATGTCATATTCGCCCCATATTGGCGCGATTTTTTTTCGGTTGCCAATTTGGTGAAAACATCAGCAGCATAAACAACATAATCCGGGTTACCACATCAAGGAAAATAACGACACTTTGGCGCAGTTAAGTACCCGTTGCGTATGTGACATTGGCGTCATAAAAAAATTTGCGGCAATATGGGGCGAATATCACATCTGTGCTTTAACTCGTTTGTGCTCCATTGTGTCTATTACTCCAGTTCAAAACATTAATCAGGAAAGTTTATATATATATTTATGAAAATTATGCATTATCTGTTTAGGTTGACGTCGGTTTCAAAAATAGAAAAATCTATCAGTTGAATTTCAATTTTTATTGGTTTATAAAAACAGAAGTACACGTGTTATCCTTTTTTAAAAATTATTGTAATGCTTTTTAGGGAGTGGCAACACGAAAGAAAATATTGAATTGGAAAATTAAAAAATGAAAAGGAGAGATTGCTATAATTTTATGGAGACATTATAAAAGACAAATTCGATTTTCTCAGCGACCGTCAAACATACAAAGATGAAAAAAAAATCTATTTTAAGTTTGAACCAGAGGATCAAAATAAAACAAAAACGAAGTTAATCCACCCACTTTAACGTTAGCTACACTTTGTTGAATTTTGTGTCTTCATTTTTTCGTTTAAGGTTAAATAAAAAACTACTGAAAGCTACAGTAATTTTTTTTAATGCTATCAGTTTATTCGTCTCGTCGAGTTCTATCTTTCAAAAGAAAAATCATTGTCGTATGTCAACTGGTTCGCCAGAAATTTAAGAAAGTCGTTTGCATTTTCTATTTCTTGATCATATTATAGCTTAACGCTGCCGCGTTTGCTATGATAATACCACCGATTTTCATATTTTTGTATGCAACAGTTTTTTAATATTAACGATGAAAGGCCATGCTTAAGGATTCAAATTGGATGCCGATCTACCCGGAATATCTACGCAGATTTTCATTGGTCCATTTCCAAATCAAAACTTTTTTTTATATATAGAAGTATTTCCTTTTGGAAAGAATAGAAAATAATTAAAAAATACGGTACAATGTAGTAGTTATTCCGTCACCCAATTTCGCAAATTATATAAATCGCAAACCACTCGCCAAATTGTACAGATTGACAAAATTTTCATTTTAAATAACGAAAGAACAAATAAATTAGTATAACATTAATAAATATAAAAATAAAACGTCGAAATAAAAATCACTTGATGACGTAAACACGTGTAACGTGCTAAAAGTCAAGTGAATGTGACATTTACCATCAACCATTATTGGCATTTAATCTTATAGTTTGGTGATAGATTTTTTGTCAACGGGGTAACTAAGTAGTACCAAAAATACATATGTAACTGGTATTCGAAAACAAGGTTTTCGTCAAATTTTCGTAAAAAAAAAAAAAAAAAAAAAAAAAAAATCATGATATATGACATCATATATGACATCTGGCGAAATATTAAATTATGTAACAAACCATGACATTTAATTTCAACTTCAAATCAATGTTTTAATTTACCACTCGAACAATAAAAAAAATGCTAACTGGCGAATTGAAAAAAAGATATTGGCGAGATTTGCACCCGCCTTTTTTTTCTTTCGGCACAGATGTCACATACGGCCCCATATTTGCGCGATTTTTTTCTGACGCCAATGTCATATACGCAACGGGTACTTAACTGGCGCCAAAGTATCGTTATTTTGCTTGATATGGTAAGCCGGATGTTGTTGTTTATGCTGTTAATGCGTTCCCCAAATAGGCGTTGGAAAAAAATCGCGCCAATATTTTGAATAACGACATTTGTTCCAAACCTTCATATGAAAGGCGAAGGGATCAGATCGTATTTGTTTATGGCATTTGATGACTTGAACTATTATAATATAGATGAAATGATGGGGATAGAATAATATTTGGCGACTTATCACCTGTGCCTGGATGACATTAAAGTATCAAAATGGCACCTAGAGTATAAAAAGCAAAGTGTTCCGCCCGGAACTGTTGATGATAGTCACATGATTTACGCTATTGTTATAGAGATTGTTTTAAAATATCGGTTGACAAAGACTCTGAATACTTAATTCATTTTATTTTAGCTTCTTTTCAAATGTTTAACTGATTCTCTTTAATAAAAAACGAAAACAACCATTGGATGTCTTAACAGCAACTGATTCTCTGTTAAATTTTTGCAATCAAAGGGAATTGAATGGAAACCCGTTTACAGGGAGATCCGCACACCTTTTTCAGTATAGTTTAATCTTCTCTAATATTTTAAAAAGCCATTAGATTTTTAGATTCTACGGTGTCTGAACGGGGGTTGGCGAGCGTAGTTTGCAGGGGGCAGAGCCCCCTAGTATATATATATATACATATATTTAACACTTTCCAACAAAGTTGAAAAGTGTTTATGCATTTGGTTTGTCTGTCCGTCTGTACGCGCTCTAACTCCCGTAAATATACTCGGATCGTTCTAAAATTTTTGGATGTTAGTAACCTCTACCATAGCACGAACCCTATTGCAAATGCAGTTTGTAGCATGTTTAGTTCATTTACAGGGGAAGTCAAAAGTTTTCCGTTACATTACGGCCTATGGGAAAAAAATCACTTATGATTTTTAATGATGTTACATGCTTTCAAACATAATAAAATTGATATGCATTTATCAAGTGCACTAAAATATGCATTCCGTAGAATATGCGCTTCAAAGAATAAATATTATTCATTTACAGGGCCACACAAAATAATTCCGTTACATAAAGATATACGGGTGGAGGGAATTTTTTCCGGCGTATTTTAATTATGTTAAATTATTTCATGTATAATGGAATTGATATACGTCGCTGAGGTTTACTATAACTTTTTTCATGTGTAATACGAAGTGCATAGCATTTACAGGGACACACAAAAGATTTCAGATACTATATTGTATCCGAAGTACTGTACGGTAGCGATGATTGCTGGAAATGCATTTTTAATTATGTTATACGCTTTTATGTTTCACTATATTTATGCATTGTATGTGATGTGTATAAATGCTGTAATTCATATACAGGGCTACATAAAAGAATTCGTAATGGTTACTGGGTATGATTGTAAATTGCTTAAAGGTGGTTTTAAATGAGTTATGCATTTTTACGCTGAACTGCATTTTGTTTACTATGAAATATTTGTAGATAAAATTATAAAACATAGATAAAATTATATACAGGGTCACGCTAAGAATTGGATACATGGCCGTCTATAAATGATAATTTCTGAAAATGTGATTCCAGTAGTTTTAAGAGTGTTTTACTTTGAATTAAACTTTAGCTAAATAGTGGCATGTAATAAAGGTACTAGGTTATCTACTAGGTTGTACAAAAGTATAGATGTATGTTTCCATCTATTAGTATACATTGCTGAAAGAGAAATTTCAACTTGTTATTCGTTTTCTTGCTAAACTAAATTTCCCCATTATATAGCATATATATCAACCTACAGATCAAATTCAGAGCTGTTCAAAAGAATTGGAATACGTATTTGCTATGGATGGTAACTGCTGATACCAGTTTTTCAAATGTTTTATTCGTTTTCTAAAATGTTTACTTAGTTCTTTTATATACATTATTTCCCTAAATAACGAAGTTTTGTTAAAGCATACAGGAAGTGTTGGAAAGTATTTCACAATTTATGCGTAACGAATGATTTTTCTTACTTGTTTTTTATAGATTTAATCGATTTCGATGCTATGGCCAACTCTATTATATCAATACTATCAATTTTTTTATCGATGTCTCTAGTCAATAAATTGCTATTTTTAACCGACATCAGATCGTGACCAACGACATACAAAGCCAGTTCATGACTCGCACGGAGTGGATCATCTTTACACGGCGATTGGCACAAAACGATAGCTGTAATGAAGTTTGAGTTTCCGGGTTCTTTGAGTCCACAAAAAAAAACTCCAACTAATAATTTTACTGGAAAATGGAATTTTATTTAAAAAACATTTAAGTTACGGTGATTCATACAATGAATTGGGAAAACAGTAAAATGGGAAAGAGAGTCTATAACAGACAATGCGTCCGAGGCGCTAATTTGGTTACATCCTTTAGATATGGTGGTCATCGTGGTCATCAGAGAAGAGGCAGTTTCGTTAGAAGTCAGATATCTTGGCGGTATACAATATCGCCAATTTACAAACATACTTGCAGACTGCACGAAACCGCACAAAGCATTTGGCGTGATGAATTGTAAGAATTTATCTGGTAACATTACCAGACGCGTTACATATTATTGCATACAACAAAGAACAAAGGCATCTGTTCCTAAATTAGTCATAACTCAAGCTAACGTACATGAGATGATTTCAAAGATCGTATTCGCCTCAAATCAAGGTTATTTTCAATATGTTTTCTCAACGGTTAAATTTTATGTGCAATTAAAGAATGACTTATGTTTGACGAGGGCGAAAGCGGATGAAATTAAATGAAAACGCAATGTTACAAACAGCTGCATTATACATTTTTTTATCTTCTTTCTGAACTAGGAGTGATTAAGTTTAAATTAATTTTGAAGGAAAACTGATATGTACTGAGAAAATCTGTCACAATGGCCTTTGTACTAATTACCGTGTAAAGATGTTCCACTCACGGCCTGTTTACGGAATAGGCCCGTGAAGCCCGTGCTTACCCACTAAAATACAAAAGGCCCACAATTTTACTTTTCAAAGCAAATTTTTAGAAAAAAGAAACTCAGTCACAGACCTGCCAACCTTTGAAAATGAGAAATCGTAGCACACAAAATTTAAATTAATCTGGAGGTTGGTTGGTTGGTTTTCCGTGTTACGCAGCTATCTTTTGACATTCGTAAAAGGAATGAGGTTTCAGTCTTTCAACTCAATATAGTAAAAAGGAATCTGGTTCCAATCTTTTAGCCCAGTGCAGTAAATTTTGACGAAATTCGCGATTTTTTTTCCCGCGATCATTTCAAAATATTCACATTTTTTTTCCCCCCACAATCGTAATTTATATTTTTCTATCACGATTCTTTGTTGAAATCTGCATTTTTTACCATGAACTTTTGACGAAATTCGCAAATTGTGCGACCTTGCCCCTCAAAGAACCACTCCTCCCCCTTTCAGAAATTCTTAAAATGGCACCCTTGTTTCTAAGGAAGAGAATTCCTGTATAAATATTTACAGAAACACGATTCACTCCTGGTTAATATACATAAAGAGTGTTTTATGTTAAGAAGTTTGTTTTGCAGCCCAGATTTTTTTTCAGACCAATGGTCCTTTTTTTAAACGGATTTTTTAAAACTTTCGGAAATGAATACATTGAAATTTTGGAAATTTCTTAACAGAATCACTCCTGAAAAATATGCTGCGTGGGATAAAAATCGCAACTAGAAACAAAAAATGCGTTTGTGTTTTTTGCAAAAAATCGTAGTTTAAGACCGATTTTCGTAGCATCGTAGTTTATAGGTCCAAATCGTAGCAACTACGGTTTTTTCGTAGCAGTTGGCAGGTCTGCAGTCACTGTAAAAAATACATTTTTTTCCCTGGCGAAACTTTTTTTTCCCCTTACTATATGGCAATTTGTAAATCACAAAAAATATTTTGAAGTTCACATATTCTCAACTATAGTTCCATATTTGTCATTTACAAAATAAATTGATTATTTACAATTAAACATATAATAAAATACTTTTACATAGGTAGTTTTAGTTTAATATTAAAAATGTCATTTACTCTAAACTTTGATGGTAAAATTTCAAATTATTTAATCATACGAAAAAGAGATTTAGTAAATAAAAAAGTAATTTGTAGAGTAATAGGGGGGGGGGGGCTGTGTGACGTCGGGCTTCCCCTATTCCTAAGTGTTAAGCGGGCCCTGGTTCCACTCCGTAAGAGGTTTTAAGCGTCGTGAACGGGCCTTGTATGTCGTTGGTTGCGATCAGATACGATTTTATGAAGAATAGCCATAAAAAAATTAAGATTATTTTTGCTGTTAGATTACTTTCACTGTAATCTGTAATATAACTAATTTTGCATTAACAGTTTCACGCATGCTAAACATTGGAGATTTTGCTTAAGGTTTCTAAAGAGCCGAGGGAAGCGTAAAAAACTTAAGAGAAGCTTCGTTCATGAACGCCCGTCAGAAATGGAAGCTGAAGACAGCATAAAAGTCAAAACAGCAAATTGCAGCACACCCTAGCGGAGAGAACAGAACTAAAATAGTGGTTGATGGGGGGGGGGAGGACAAAAGACGAATTCTCCAAGTTATGTGAGGATCGGAGCCATAGAACCTAAGATATCGAATAAAGAAGAAATATACTAAAATCACTATGCTGCTCACAATGAAGGAAATTACAGTTAGAGAACAAGAACTTAAATGGCGGTGGTGTTGGCGTTAAAGACACCAAGACAAAAGGTCCAAGTTGTATGAGGATCGGACCCATAGTATCTGAGATATCGAATAAAGAAGAAGAGTACACTATGCAGCAGAAAATACAGGAAATTGCAGCATCCCTAGCGAAAAGAACCAGAACTAAAATGTTGGTATTATTTCTGGGAAACAAACCAAGAAAAATGGTGCAAGATGTGTGAAGATCGGACACATAGAACCTGAAGTATCGAATATAAAAAGAAGAGTACACTATGCAGCAGAAAATACAGGAAATTTCAGCCCCCCTAGCGGAGAGAAACAAAATCCAAATGTTGGAGTTATTGGTGAGAAGCAAACCTAGACAAATGGTCCAAGTTGTGTGAGAATCGGTCCATAGAACTCCAGATATTGAGTAAAGAATAAATGTACACTAGATACCCTCTCAATAAGAATCTTTCATTTTCGTACTGGCATCGGCATTGCGGTTTATTAAGTCAACATTGATTTGCAGCAACATTGATTCAGCATCGATTCGGGTAGAATCGCTCATTTTTATTTTCGTTCAAATCGTCACTCCGGTCGAATCGATACCTCTATACGGGTAGTAGTAGTAGCATCTTTCATTTTACTTTTTCTTTGAAATCGTCATTGTGGATCGATAAGATCGATCTATACCCATTAGCAGCCCATAGCATAAAACAACAAGAAAGAAAAATTCATGCGTCAAGCATAGATTATGAAACACTGTCCAACACATTCAGAATAATGACACAAAACTGCACGGTTTAATAAGTTAAAATATTATGCCTAATTCAACCATATGGAAACGCATAGAACATTTGAAAACCCAAATTTCAGCTGTTCCCATCTACAATCGGAAAATTATCGAATTCTTTGATCAGCCCTGAATATATTGTATTGTCCTATAGTATAGTAATAATTTTGTAGTGAAATTCAATGATTATATTCGCTTTCAATGCATTTGAAATAGCGTAATGTCACTAAAATACACTGTAAGCGATTCCCCCCCCCCCCCCACTGACTATAATGTAACGGAATTCTTTTGAGTGCCCCTGTAAATGAACTATTAATCCCACGTTCGTCATATACAACACCAAACATGCCTTGGGTGACCCTAAATAACATTTATCAATTGCATGAAATTCCGAGTATATTTATGGGAGTTAGAGCGTGGACAGACGAACAGACAAACCAAATGCATAAACACTTTTCAACTTTGTTGGAAAGTATGTTAAAAAGCTATTCCAATTGTAAAATATTGATGCTAAATGTAGATCATTTTTTTGTATTGCATGATAAATAGCAATAAAAAACAAAAAAACGTTGAAGATACAGTAATATTGAATTGGTTTAGATTGATCTATTTATTCTTTCGATTATACTTTTTTAGAGGCAGATTTGCTGTCAAATTTCGTATAAGGGATTTTTACGCTGTTTACTCTTGAATTGAGCGTCAGAATGCCGGTTTCCCCCCCCCCCCCAATATTATCCTTATTTCGGCTTTCTCAAGCCGACTCAAGACTTTTAATATTAGCATTTTAATGTTTATTGTGCTTAATTATTAATTGCATTGCATTTTATGTAATTTTAAAACCCTCCCCAAAGGGAGAAGATTTTTCACAATTATTTTACCCCTATCATGTAATACCTTAAAACATTGTTCATCTAATAATTTTTCTAAATCCGCTTTTCTTTTGGAAATCCACCGTAATTTTAAGCTCCAGGACCTAGAATCCGTAAAAGGGAGGTACCTAGCGGCCTTTTTTCGTACTCTAGTACAACATCTTCCACTCATGTGAAAATTGTGAAACTTATATCAGTCTGTGTCTAAATTTGAATAAAAAATATGGGCATATGTTACATAATTTTAATTTTTCTTTTTCGCCGCAAGAGGGCGCTTTAAAGTTTTATTTCTTTAAACATTTTGCCTATTTTTTGTCCAAAAAAACTATAAAATTCATAACATAAAAACTTCTCACTTTTTCCTACCTTCTCATTCTAATTTCCTCTTTCTACCACCAGGGGACGCCCCCTTTTGAAACTTTTCATATTTAGCCTCAGTCTGTGGACATTTATCATCCGATTTTGGAATTTTTTTTTTCATTATTGCTCTCAATCATTACTAAAATTCTCTAAGTTCTTGACCCATTCTGGCCATTAGGACCCTCATTCTGGACAAGCTTTGGTCGCATTGGGCCCCTCTTTGTATCTCAAGCCCTAATCGTACAATTGACTTGGTTCTTTTTCAATTCTCCTCATTTCCTCCTAAACTTCTAATTCATCTAGCCAACTTTAACCCTTGGTCTGCCCCAACGTCAATTTGCAGCTTATTTTCACTCCTTGGGGGCTTCTTCAACCATCTCCAGACGCATAATGTAATACCTTGTTGGAAAGGTCGCAGTCCCGTCTTCCATTTTGTTGTCCCATTTTAAAACCTTGATCAAAGGTATATTTTATGCCGCCAAGCGCTTTATTACCTCAGTTAGGGCCTCTGACCGATTAGAGTTCTTAGTTCCCCCCCCCCCCCTCCCAGGAGGACACATTCTCATTTTTTTCTGACCCCATCCTATCATATATTTCTGAAAAGCTTATTGTCCCCAGATTCATCTTTTGCTGCTATGAATTTGGTGCCAGAAATATAGATCTACCCCCTTTATCACGATTCACAATCAAATTTCTTACCAAATGATCGCTATGTTTTGGAATTACTGTTTTTAAACTTATTTGTGTGAGTATCAAAGAATCGATTCTTGAACATCCGAAACTTGAACTTAGGAATCGATTCTTATTGTGATCGATGCTGTTTTGTGCGATGTCGATGTTTATGAATTCTCGATTTTTCCAGAATCGCCCATCACTATTCTGCATTTACTCCTCTGGCGATGAAGACGCGTCTAAAGGGCGACCGAACAGCGAACAGGCGATCAGAGGGAAGGCGAAGTTCTCCAAAAAGCATCTATAATGAAGTATATACTGCGATATGCAAGCAGAAACAGGGGTAGTTTCTCGTCCCAAGCCTTTTAGTTTCTTCATATAAGTAAGAGGTTTCCCAAGATAGTTTTATGGAATATCTCCACGATGCCATCGACTGTAGATGTAAAGGGGATAAGAAGTGGACATAATCCTTTGATGCAGCAAATATAAAATTTATTCAAAGGTCGGAATGAGTCTATAAGGATGCGACAAATCCCGATACCCACTGTTGCGCTAACATTTCTTCTGTTGTAGAAGTATTTTGGTCGGCGATAGGATAAACTTCGGCCCACTTCGTGAAATAATGACTACGAAGATGTATTGTTGTCTCTGGATGTCTTTGAAAGAGGCAGGGCTTAATTTGCTCCGGAGCTCATTAATACAGGGTTCCGGAGCCCAGTGCAATGGCGCTTTCGAAAAACCGAAGCCTAAATTACCCCTTTCTTTCCTTTCCATCTCCAAGCTTTTGCATTTTTCTCTATCAGAGCACTTATATGTGACGTAATGTGTCGCACACGTAGGAGATAGAGATGAAACGGACTCAATTTTTATATCAGTTTTGGGGCTTGGACTGACTCAATCTCAATCTGTATTACATTCAAAATTTTATTTATTCATGTATAGAAAAAAAAAAACTTTTGCTCATTTAAAATTACGTATATTCTATTTCAAATCATTTTAATGCTATTTTGATCAGAATGAAGGGAAAATAGAAACTGTGTTTTTCTATTTCAAATTTATTATATTCAAATTTATATTGATGACGTGTTGATACGGCACCACTCAAGAGTCTGAACAATAAATTTGCTTTCAGTTCTATTTTTTTTTTTTTTTTTTTTTTTTTTTTTTTGTGAGAATAGGATAATTTTTAATTGGCTAGGTTTTTTTTTTCGATATCTAACCTGAAAAGAAGGTTTTCTGTTTTTAGCCAACGAGCATCATTTTGAGGTTTTGTTTGTTTGAGATTTTTTGTCTTCTATTGCGTACGAGTATAAAAACCCCTATTCACGTGATTTTTCTATTTATTTTGTATCATGAACGCTGCCAACGCTAAGGCTCTGCTCTGCACATTTACGAAGTCGCTTTCATTTATAAGTAGATATAATTGCCATGTATTGTTATTCTGATTGAAAGCAATCAAGCTGTGTTTCCCCTTTTTCTATAAAAGCATCGAATCTTTCCGATAACGGTGTCAAAATTTTAATTTAATCTGATTTTCAGGGACTCACCACAAAATATTGTTATGTGGGAGGAATCGATTATAGTTTAATATATGCACCTTTTATAGGAAATTAAAAAGCATTGTTCCATTCTTCAACATATAAATATTAATTTCTGTAAATTTCATTCATTTTTTCTTAAAAATGCATAGCTGCGAATTATCCCTTTTTTGTGTTAACACTGTTTCCGAATCATAATCCTTACCATATTTAATCGCAGAATTCTGCAATTAATTAACATTAAAATTTTAGCAAAGATTACTATTCAAAAGGCGTGATAACAAAAAGTGGAATAGTGATAGATATATTTACAATTTTTATTGTGCTAAAGAAAAAAAATGCTTTAAATTTTGCAAATAATGTACGAAATATAAATATGAAGAATAGAGTGACAGAGGGGGGAGGTGTGAACGGTACAGTTGTTAGTACTGGTACCGCAGAATATTAGGGCTCCGGTACTTTTTTCTTAGAAATTAAGCCCTGGAAAGAGGACATAAGATGTCGAGGGCGATCCACTTCCATGGCGCTCCTACATTATGTTGGTGAAGTTTCCCACGGTCACGTGTCTTTGGACATTTTCGAGCAGCACAGGGATCGTAAAAATATAATCATTTCATTTCTGCTCAAATTTTATTGCTTTGCTCCAGTAGAAACGCTATTTGATTTTCTTCAGGATTTTCACCTCTCAAAAGTGAATTCCATTTGAACTATTATGCAGTTCCCTTGACACATCTGGAATCCTAGATCTTTTAAGAAGAATTTGATACTTTAAGCTTCGAGCATCATCAGACTTCCATTTTCAAAAATTCTTAAATATTCTACTCTGAATGTAGAACAACAGTTGAACAAGTATTCAAATTATAAACTTACATACTAAATATACAGTAATCCGAATTTTATCTACAACATGGTTGTCAATAGTCTGGTTTTTGTACGGATAATCCGATTTTAGGAAGATTTTTCTTTATATACAACCGGACGCAATATGTCCGGTAAATCGGGTCGTTGAAAAATAATTTTTTTAAATACTTTTCAACAATTTCTTCCGCACACTTATTTGTGTTACATACTCGGGCGGAATTTTATTATTTCCCCGATATATATTCAGAAAAAAAGAAAATATAAAAATAGGCATGTATTTAAACTGAAGAAAAGAAACTCTCAACAAATATCGTTACATAAATGTTTGGATTATGGTTTGAGCAGCAAAAATACGTAGTTCATTTTTTCTTATAATTTTTCAAATGATTTAGTTTTAATTGCGTTAGCAATCGTTTATTAGCCATCACAAAAAAAAAAAAAAAAAAAAAAAAAAAAAAGCACTCCTCTTTTTTTTTTTTTTTTTCTCCCTTAGTTAAAGCTGTTTGGCAGGGTCGCGATCAATTTTGGTGATTGAACATGTCCTGTTAGCGGAAAATAAAAAGTTGGCTACTCTAATCTGAGGCTTTCTTCACAATCTGAAACTTAGCTTTTATTTTTTTTATGCAAGTATGAAAATTTCTGGTCATACCTTTCAAAAATACTACATTTGTTTCAAATGGGTTAAAATAATAAATACCTTTTTTTTTAAATCTCAAGTAATTTTATTTCAAATTAAAAATCTTAAAATAGATTATAGAGAAATCTTTGCAAAATATACTTTAAAATTATTAAAATATAAAATTCGCAACTTTTTATTATTTTCCAAATTGTATTTATTGTATTTGTTTATTTACTTCTAGGGGGAAATGCTAAAGAATGACATCAAGTGAAGTATTAGCATTTTTGTTTCACACATTCTTTTGACGTTCTCCGGTTTTATCAGAATTCTTTTGCCAATAGCATGCACATAAAACTTATAAAATACTCAAAACAAAAAATTTTCTCTAAGAAAACTTTTGAAGTGGAGTTGCTTTAAAGATGTGAATTTTTAAAACATTTTCTCTTCTCCCTTTTTGCTTTTTTAGAGAATCGAAAATTTCAGAAGGGACATTGAAAGTGTTAAGCTTTTAAAAGAACATATTTTTGAACTTAAAGAATTTTATGAGTACCTCTTTGAATTCAATTTTTTTAAAGTTAAAAATTACCTTAAAAATGATTTTCAGATGATATAAAATAGAAATATGAATACGTAGTAAGTTTAAATCACTTGATTATAACAGGGGTTGCCAACCGATTTGGTAATCTGTGGTCCATCGGTAGTCGGGGAAAATATTTGGACATTATTTGTATTTTAAAGTTTATTAATAATAATATAAAAATAATATCTTAAAATTTAAATCATAGCAGCGTTGATAATTATGTTAAGAAATGTTATTTCCAAAACATGTAAAGTTAATCGAAAAGAACCAAAATGTCTTAAGTTGCTACTCTATAGATTATAGCTGGACATAAAACCCAGACTGTTTTTAAAAAATAAACACCCACTACTGGGTGAAAAAAAAAATAAACGGCCAAGTGTGAGTATTACGCTGAGAAGGTTACGTACGATAAATATATGAATTATTAACTGTATTATTAAAAAAATCGTTTCTAAAAGAATAATAAGACTTTGTAAAAAATATTATTGCTTTTATACTGCTACCGGGCATTACATTACACAAATATATCAAAGTTGTTATCTAGGCTTTAAAATCCGATGGTACATAGAGAAAACATGTCCAAAACGTCCGTGCATGTCCAAAACGTAAGTGTCTTTAAGGGTTAGGCAGCCTAAGAGAGACTGCTCAGGGCCGGCTAGGCCTGCCCCTTAGAGCTTAACGTCTCTCCCGGTATGTTCCCCGACACGTTGGGGCTCGTTAGTGAGTCCAGCCCTGTCCGGCCGTATGCAGACGGACAAACACAAAATGCCCAAGGGGCGACGCTCACCCGCTAAGGGCGTCTATGCACCACCGACCACAGAACCCAGAATTTATTTGAAAAAGAACAAAGTGGGATTACAAAAATTAGACGAATACCTTCCCGCCAGGAAAACGCCTACTCGCGACAGAGGGCGAGATTATAAGAACATTTAAAGTAAAAATAAAATAAAATAAATAATAATAATAATAATAAACCTCACTGATCCTGGCCGCCGGGGTATGAACCCCTCTCGCGACAAGGGGCGGCAGGAAGGGAAAAGAATGGAATGCGTGGCACAAGTAAGATGGCACGAGCAAATACTCAAGCGTCCATTGGAGATGTAATGATTTGCGTGGCACAAGTAAGATGGCACGAGCAAATACTCAGCGTCCATTGGATAATATCTCGGCTAATTACCGACGATTTTCTTTTTAAATCATCATCAACAATGCTTTTATATTTCTGCTACGATAGGTATCTGCAGAGCTTCTCAACACCTTTGTTCAATGCCCGCAAATCGAAATTTGTATGAAACGGAAAAATACGCTTTTCTCAAAAACTATGTGACCTAGGGTAATCGCTACAGTTTTCTTGCCATGTTTAAATTAACGTCTACTACCTCTAATTTTTTCATAATTTTAGTTTCAGTAGATTCGGAAATAGAGAGAGAGGGGGGGGGGGGGGACATATTTTTTTGCACTATATTTTCGACGACATCTCTGAAAATACAATATCTAAAATTAAAAGAAATGCATTTTTGAGTTCAGCGTTACGAAAGCTTTCACGCGATACACCACACGATATAGAAAGAAAAGATTTTTTTTTCTTCAAGTATCTGAATTAGCCCCTCTACATTTTCCTTAAATATATTTATGAATGTTTAATAATCTGTGAATACTTGGGTCAATAGTCTTTATTATTTCCCCCAATTTGAACTTTCCCCGTTCCATAGTAAACGGGTAAAATGGTTGTGGCAGGGGGACAGACACAGGAGTGATCTTATTATGGTTCCGTTTTTAGTTTTTAAGTACGGAACCATAAAAACAATGAAAATTTTGATTCAGCATTCCACAAGTCATTTGTGCGAAAGTACAGTCGTCGAAAAAAAATGTAAACACCCCCTACTAACTCCTCAACAAATTATCGTAAACGAAAGTTACTGGTACCGAACGATTGGAAATAAAGTCTACTTTTAAATGATGTATATAAAATTTGGTTAGGGGGCCATCTACATATTAAAACGAGTCCAAACTTCATTTTTTTTTTCAATGGCAATACCCAATTTTAACGAGATATTTCAAATCTTCGGTTCAAACTATGCCTAGACACCAAATTTTAAGTCATTTGAATGATAAGTTTTTGAATTATAAACATTCAAATTTGAGTGCTTCTAATGTTAAATTACATTTTCATATTTTTATTTATATCTCCCGAAATTATGCTCCTCGTGTGCTAATTTTTTGTGTAGCAATAATTCTAATACAGTATAATTTCAAAAATTCGGCATCATTGGGACCAAGACTATGCCGGATTTTTGAAAATTTCGGATTTTTGAACTAATATCAAAAGTAGTACTATATTTTTAATGGTGCCTTTAGCCATAATTTAATTCATTATTAAGTGATAATTAGATAATAAAAGAGTAAATTAAATATGAAAAAACTGACTGTAATTGATATTTTCTATGTTACAGATAAAAAAAAAAAAAAAAAAAAAATTCTAATAAATAGTGAAATTATTTCTTCTCTTGTAGTTTCAGAAACTTTGATGTGAACTTTGCTTGCTTCAATTTTTTTTGGCCGTTCTTTAATAATTTCTTTTTTGTATTTTATTCAAATGAAGAAGGTCTATTTCGGAAATACAGTTTTGTTTCTCTAAAGAATATATTAATTCTCCAACTAAAAATATACATTTTTCTAGTGACGCCTTTCCTTCTGACGGTTGCTCATCCTCGTCTTCTAAACTGCTACCAGCGTTATCGGCGGTTCTATGTAGCACAGCGTCAGCGATATCGCTGTCCGGTAAATTGTTCGTTGTTGATGTATTTTTGTCAATACTTAGCCTATCATCTATATCCCTTTTTACGACTCTTAATGCATTTTCAGATTTTGCGTATTCAATCAGCTCACAAATGGTGGCCTTTTTACGGGAAGTGTGAAAGCCTGAAAATCCTTCCTCATCATTGATGTCGCCGTTGCCGAAATTTCGTTCCGGCCATATATTGTGCCATGCATTCGCCAAAATTGTTCCCGTTGCTAAGCAACAGTGCAGCTCCCAAAAAATTACTCAGAAAATAATCACCTGTGACAAATGAAAAAAAAAGGTCAAATATTCTTTTTTTTTTTTTTTTTTTTTTTTTGTTTTGCATTTTTAGGTGCGTTCGTAATTATATAAATACGTAGCACCTATAGTCGTTGTTCAGTCCGTCCGCATATAACAGAGCAAAAACTACCCAACCGAATGGCCTGAAATTTTAAATATATAATTGTTGCAATATTTTGTCGAGTCATTTCAAATTTTATGGAAATCGGATGCATAGTTAATTACAGGGACAGTCAAAAGTTTTCCGTTACATTACGGCCGGTGGGAAAAAATTATTTCAAGTGTATTTTAATGACGTTACAGCCTTTCGAACAGAATGAAATTGATATACACTTATTGAAGTGCACGAAAATATACATTCACTATAATATACAGTGCAAAAAAGAATTATAAAACTAGCTATAGTACGAACGCACCTCATTTGCCACATTTGACATGCAATTTCCAACTTGTTACTTTCGATCATGAAATTTTTAATTCATAAAGAATTGCTATTTTTCTTCTCTCATAACTTGAAAGTGTAAAAGAAAAAGGAAGGGAAAAGACAGTTTCGATGCCAGATTTTTGAAGTTGCCAGATTTCTGAATTATGGATTTTTGAAGTTACACTGTATACCCAAACATAAATACGCTGAGTTTACAATTTTTATAATTTTATGATATGAATTATGAAATTAATATTCGAAAAAATTATGAATTAGAACCTACAATTTTTTTGATGGATTTAGATAAGTCCTGCTTTATGGAAATCCAAAATTTCGCATTTTTCTTCCAAGTAGTTTTCAAATTTATGCTTAAAAAAAGGCAAAATGTTGGTTTAAGGTCTATGATAGAAGTGAGTAGATATTTTGAAATTTCTTCTGCTGTCCTGTAATCTAACCGACTTCATTGACTGCTTGAGTGGCGCTTAAGGTGCCTTGATCAAGAAGGGGGCTCTCTCAGTTAACAATCCAGTACCGAACTTCAATTTGGATACAGCCCTTAAAATGCGTTCGTTTTAAAATAATTAATTTCTCAGAAACTTATGGTACGAATTGCATAAGAATTTGTTTTTAGGCTAATTGAAGGGTGTAGAGTTCATTTATGCTGTCAGAATTGTGTACTGCTATTGAAAAAAACGAAGTTATGGTTCGTTTTAATATGTAGATGGCCTCTTAAGCAAATTTGACATATGTCGTAGGCTAATTGAGAAATCCGGCTCTTTGCAAACAGCCTAGGCTCTTTGCAAAGAGCCGGCCTAACTGGAGAATCCATCTCCCTTTTTCCAATTAGCCTGATATTTTTCAGGCTTATTGCAAACAGCCTAGAAAGCGTTAGGCTAATTGAAAAATGACCACTTATTATCCGATCAGGGTGATATTTTTAGCTCACAGGCTATCAAAGCCTGAGAGCTTATGTGCCCGCCGATTCTGTATGTACGTGTGTACGTACGTACGTACGTATGTACGTAACACGATAACTCTTGATAGAAATATCCGATTTGCTTCAATTTTTTTTTCTAGGTTCATTCTGATAAGGTGCTTCCTTGATTAGTTTTTGGGGTTCATTGATTAAGGATAAAGGGGGGGCTAGTCCCCCCCCCTTAATTTATATAAATGGGTTTTTCATGCAGAAATATTCGATTTGCTCCAAATTTGGTATACCGGTTTATTGTGTTAAGGAGCTTCCCTGATTAGATTTGGAAGCTCATTATTTAAGTATAAAGGGGTGAAAGGGGGGGCAATCCCCCTTAATTTAGATAAATCGGTTTTTCATGATGAATTATTAGATTTGCTCCAAATTTGGTATACCGGTTTATTAAGTTAAGGAGCTGCCTTGATTAGATTTGGAGGTTAATTAGTTACATATATAGGGAGGAAAGGGGGGCTATCCCCCCCCCCCCCCCCGAAATTTAGATAAATGGGTTTTTCATGCAGAAATATGCGATTTGCAATAAATTTGGTATACCGGTTAATTATGTTAAGCAGCTTCCCTGATTACATTTGGAAGATCATTATTATGTATAAAGGGGGAAAGGGGGGCAATTGCCTCTCCCCTTAATTTAGATAAATGCGTTTTTGATGTAGAATTATTCGATTAGATCAAATTTGGTATAGTGGTTTGTTATGTTAAGGAGATGGCTTGATTAAATTTGGAGGCTCATTAATTAAATATAAAGGGAGGAAAGGGGGGGCTAGCCCCCCTCCTAATTTAGGTAAAGGGGTTTTTAATGCAAAATTATTCGATTTGCTCCAAATTTGGTATACCGGTTTATTATGTTAAGGAGCTTCCCTGTTTAGATTTAGAAGTTCATTAGTTAAGTATAAAGGGAGGAAAGGGGAGCTAGACCGCCCCCCTTAATTTAGATAAATGGATTTTTCATGCTGAGTTATTCGATCTGCTCCAAATTTCGTATATCGGTTTATTATGTTAAGGACATTTCCTGATTAGATTTGGATGTTCATTAGTTAAGTATAAAGGGAGGAAAGGTGGGCTAGACCCCCCGCCCTTTATTTAGATAAATGGGTTTTTCATGCAGAGTTATTCGATTTGCTCCAAATTTCGTATACCGGTTTATTATGTTAAGGAGCTGCCTTGATTAGATTTGGAGATTTATTGGTTAAGTATAAAGGAGGGACAGGGGCTAGTGACCCCTTAATTTATGTAAATGGGTTTTTCTAACAGAATTATTCGATTTTGCTTTATTTTGATATACCAGTTTATTACGATATGGCTTCCTTCATTTGATTTGGAGGTTCATTGGTTAAGTTTAAAAGGGGGAAAAGGGGGGCAATTGCCCCTCCCCTTAATTTAGATAAATGGGTTTTCATGCAGAATTATCTGATTTAGTTTAATTTTTTTTCAACCGGATCTGAACTTGAAGGTTCCATTTGAAGTCAACCCGAAAACCGACCACAACCAGGTTTCCGATTGAGCTCAATTAGAACTTTCAGGTTCGGATCGGGTTGCCGGTGGACGGAGATTATTTTGTCTGGCTTGCATCGGGTTATAGTTCTTTGGAATATTTTTGTCGGTTAAGATTTGGTTCGGGACGGGTTTCATGTTGACTTCGAATGGAATTTTTAGGTTCTGGTAGCGTTGCGTGTCCACGGAAACTAATTTGTCTTGTTCGGATCCGGTTATGGATCTTTGGAATATTTTTGTCTGTTATCAGATTTGGTTCGGGATTTCGGGTTTTTTCAAATGGAACTCTCAGGTTCGGGTCGGGTTGCATGTCGACTGAAATTATTTTGTCTTGCTCGGATCGGGGTATGGTCTGTTATAATTTATTTTTCGGGTTTGGGTAGGGTTATGCGTTAATAAACCTAATAAAAAGAAAAATGCCCAGTTAAACTGATGGCATTGAGCTCACAGGCTATTCACACTAATTGTATATTATACTCTTATTTCAAAGAATAATGCCCCTCGAAAAATAAATGAAGGTATTAGTCCCCGTTGCCCCCCTTTCATTTAACCAAAGAACCTCCAAATCTAATCAGGGAAGCTACTTAACATAATAAACTGGTATACCAAATTTGAAGCAAATCAGATAATTCTGCATGAAAAAACCATTTCACTAAATTAAGGGGGGGGGGTATTAGCTCCCCCATTTCTCCCTCTATGCTGAACCAATGAACTTTCAAATCTAATCAGAAAATCTCCTTATTAGAATGAACCTAGAAAAAAAATTAAACTAAATTAGATAATTCTGCATGAAAACACATTTATCAAAATTAAGGGGAGGGGCAATTGCCCCCCTTTCCCCCCTTTTATACTTAACCAATGAACCTCTAAATCAAATAAAGGCAGCCATATCGTAATAAACTGGTATATCAAATTTGAAGCAAATCGAATAATTCTGTATGAAAAACCCATTTATCTAAATTAAGGGGGGGGGGGGGTAGCCTCCCTTTCCTCCCTTTATACGTAACTAATGAACCTCCAAATCTAATCAGGGAACCTCCTTAACATAATAAACCGGTATACGAAATTTGGAGCAAATCGAATAACTCTGGATGAAAAACCCATTTATCTAAATTAAGGGTGTCTAGACCCCCTTTCCTCCCTTTATACTTAACTAATGAACCTCCAAATCTAATCAGGGAAGCTCCTTACCATAATAAACCGGTATACCTAATTTGGAGCAAATCGAATAATTTTGCATTAAAAACCCATTTACCTAAATTAAGGGGGGGGGTAGCCCCCCCTTTCCCCCCTTTACACTTAACTAATGAACCTCCAAATCTAATCAAGCCATCTTTTTAACATAATAAACCACTATACCAAAGTTGAGCTAATCGAATAATTCTACATGAAAAACGCATTTATCTAAATTAAGGGGAGAGGCAATTGCCCCCCTTTCCCCCTTTATACATAATAACGATCTTCCAAAAGTAATCAGGGAAGCTGCTTAACATAATTAACCGGTATACCAAATTTATAGCAAATCGCATATTTCTGCATGAAAAACCAATTTATCTAAATTACGGGGTTGATAGCCCCCTTTCCCCCTTTATACTTAAATAATGAGCTTCCAAATCTAATCAGGGAAGCTTCTTAACACAATAAACCGGTATACCAAATTTGGAGCAAATCGAATATTTCTGCATGAAAAACCCATTTATATAAATTAAGGGGGGGGGGACTAGCCCCTCTTTTTCCCCTTTATCCTTAACCAATGAACCCCCCAAAATAATCAGGGAAGCACCTTATCAGGCTTTGATAGCCTGTGAGCTAAAAATATCACCCTGATCCGATAATAAGTGGTCTTTGCAATAAGCATAAAAAATATCAGGCTAATTGGAAAAAGGGAGGTGGATTCTCCAATTAGCCCGGCTCTTTGCAAAGAGCCTAGGCTGTTTGCAAAGAGCCGGATTTCTCAATTAGCCTACGACATATACATCATTTAAAAATAGACTTTATTTCCAATCGTTCGGTACCAGTTAAATTTCTTCTACGATAATTTGTTGAGGAGTTAGTAGTGGGTGTTTACTTTTTTTCCCCCATGACTGTACATTTTTGTCTATCACTAGGGGCTCGGCCCCCTACGAGCTACGCTCGCCAACCCCCGTCCAGACACCGCAGGTTCTAAATGCACGCTAATTTGATCGGCTTTAAAAATATTTCGAAAGATTGAATTATAATTTAAAAAACAGTGACGTTCTCCCTATAAACGAATTTCTATTCATTTCTCTTTGATTGGGGAATTTTAACGCCAAATCCGCTGCGGTACTACTTGATTATCCCGTCGACCAATTTCGCCAAATTATATAAATCGCCAAACCACTCGCCAAATTATACAAATTGACATAATTTTTATTTTAAATAACGAAAGAATAAATAAATTCGTACAACATTAATAAAAATACAAATAAAACGTCGAAATAAAAATAACTTGATGACGTAGACACGTGTAACAACATTTCAAAATCAGCTAATATAAAAGGAATTAAGTAAACAGTCTTTGTCTCCTGGTATTTTTTAACAAAGCGAAAAGAAAGTTCTTTTAAATGAGACATTTTAAATTAATCGTTTTTAATCTGACGTAATTTTTACCAAGCTATTCTTTCTCTTTTAAATAATCGCGTGAAAGTACTTTTGTTAGCAATGAAATATTATTTGCGCTTTCCTAACAAAAATAGTTGAAAATATTTTCTCAAAATATTAAATAAATGTCTAGCGCAATTTCTAAATTTAAACTTTTTTGCAATATTATTTTGTGTTCATTTTATGTAATAACTATAATGTGACGTAAATATGACGTAATTTCTCCTAAGACTTCTAACGCATTTAATAAATTTATTATTTTACAATATCCTTTCTCTTTTAAAATTCACGTGCATACTTTTTATGACGTAATTTTTAATAAGTTCCTGCTTTTTATACATAATTATTTAATTTTAATTTGAAAGTTTTTTTCCTGTTCATAATAGTCACGTGTAAATAAATTTTTAATTTGAAGCAAACATTATTGCTTGCGCTTTTTATACAGTTGGCAACAGTTTAAATTAGTACAATTTTCTGAAATCTGTAAAAAATATCTCTAGAAATGCTGAAAATTTGAATTTAAAATAGAAATAAAATTTGAAAAAATGAGTCAAAATAAAAAAATTAATGCAATCTGCACTCCGGCAAATTCTGACGCATAAAATGATCTAAAAATGATTACACTGTCATGTATAGTTTTTGCTGCTATAAAACTTTTTTAGTGGAACGATTTTGTCCAATTTTAGCATTAAATATCTCTTAAAATAATTCTTCGATTTGAAAACTGTCTGCATCAGCGTGTTTATCAAACATTTCTGTATAAAACCACTGATTTTCATATTTTTGTATGCATTATTTTTCTCAATATTAACGAAGAAAGACCTCCGGTCACAAAAAATTCAAAACCGGCGGCGGCGTCGGCGGCGGTGACAGCGGTAGTTACTTTTTTTTAGAATAGAGAGATTATTTTTCTCAATATTAACGAAGAAAGACCTCCGGTCACAAAAAATTCAAAACCGGCGGCGGCGGCGGCGGTGACAGCGGTAGTTACTTTTTTTTAGAATAGAGAGATAAGTAATGCGTGTTGCCAGGTCCATTGTTATAAAAAGCGGGACAGGGAGAGTAGACAAAAAAAAAAAAAAAAAAAAAAAACAGGAGAACGGCTTCTAAATCGTATAATGAAAATACAAAATTTGTACGTCCATTACGTCCACACTCTTGTGACTATTAGAACAAATTTCCAGAAATACTTCCAATTATTTTATTATTAGGATAGCAATTCATTTAACTAGTTAAATGGTCACACGAGTAACAAAATTTTGATTTATTATATCGACAAGTAAAGTTCTTTTTATTACAAATTAAATATATCTTATGTGAGGGAAACACAGTGGTACGAGTATTTAACTGGTTATATCAATTTTATCCTAATTATATTTTGTAATAAAATAATTGGAAGTATTTCTCGTAATTTACTCTAAAGGTCACGAGAGTCAAAATAGACGTTCCTTTATTCAAATAACATAACTATTTTTATTTTGTTGGCGATTCTTTTAGAGCGTCATTATATTCTGGTGTAGTGGTGAGTATTAGATGGCGAAATGAAGTCATTGGAATTTCACCAACGAAAGTGGAGATCTGATCTTTCCATTAGACCATTCTAAATGTATTTTTGAAAAAACCCATTCGCCTTAAAGTTTTGAAGCTAAAAAGAATGATTCAAATAAATATACTTTTATTTTTTTTGTATATTTTTTTGAGAATATCTTTAAGTATTGATTCAATTTTTGAGCCGCTATTTTTTTTGAATTTTTCAAAATTACATTAAAGGTCCGATTACATCAGGATTTCAACAATCTAGGACAGAAAGTCGTTAATTATACCCGTGAGCTTTCTTTTGCAAAGGTTCTGTGGTCATCAACAAAAGAAAGGAGAGTCTCAACAAAAGAAAGAGGCGATGATAAACATGTCAGGAATCTCATTCGCTAACCTCTGACCTTTAGACAAGCTTCTAGAGACTAACAACATGAAAGAGAGCAGCCTGACCACATGAAACGTATTGCTGAGTTAAAAAGGTTGTCTGTTCCATCTTCCATCCTTAGCAGATGTTTCAATAAATCAATTTCCTCATAGAGCAGTTTCACTCCGAAATTATTTGTATGAAAAATAGTGAAATTAGTTGTCCTACGCAACGCAATATTTTTAAATTTAGTCAAAAGAAGAAAAAAAAAAGTACGTTTGACAACTCTCACTTTGATTCACCCTCTTTATTGAGTCAGATCGTAAGATGCTGGGTGGAGATAAGTAAAAAATACTTATTTTTTATTCCACGGCGGAATACTAAAGAAGTTTATTCACCAGTTTATGTATGCATGAATGTGTGTTAATCCTAGATTTTACACGGATGGAATTATATACTAAACCCTGACCGAAAATTTAATTCGAAGTCATTAGTCAATTTAAAACCCGACTCAATTCCGTAAAGACGATTTTCGTCGACCCGCAAGTCGCAACCTGGCTTGAACTCAAAGTAGTTTAACGCAAATTCAGTCTGAAATGAAAGAAAATCAGTTCTATATTCAAATACAGTCGTGGAAGAATAGTCCACAATCTACAATCATATCTCTAATATGAATTTTATCGTTTATGAAGTAAACTAAATATCAGCATGCTCATTCGTATTCAAATTCAGTAAAATATGTGAAAATGTAGCCTATCTATGAATGATTCCGTTTTTAACGGGAAAATAATGGTTTAATTGTAAAAGTTGCGTTATTAGTATGAACATGGACAAACAGTAAATGACTATGTTATTTATTTATTTAAAATAAGTCAACAGATGTCAAAACATGAAAACGAAATAGTTTAACATTTAGCTAGTAGGTGGCAGCACTATCTAAAACTCCAGTTGCAAAAGAGAATGAGAATTGACCGGACCGTGCATGAAAAACAGCAGAACGTAGCGTACGCATAGTTTTAATTTATATACGTATATAATTTGTTTTTGTTTATATTTCAAAGAGAAATACAACTGATTTACTCATTTAAGAAAACTTTTTCAATAACATTTAAGTATTGCGCGGCAGAGCAATACTTATTTATTTCCAGTGTCACTTCTCAATGTTAATTTAACATAGAAAAGCCTATGGAGATCATAACTTATTCATTTTTTCTTCCCACCTTTTTGTCCCTGATGCTACTCATTTTTAATTCTTTGCTAATTCTAATAATATTATAAATTCAAAGTGTAAAAACATTTGCCCGACGTCAGGATCAAAACGGATCATAAAATGCTTTTGCAGATAGGTGGATTATAATCTAGAGAGTAACATGGGATAATTTTTATTTACATTATTCAAATATTTTTCTTAATAATTCCAAATTTCGCTTTTTTCATTGAGAATCAACGGACATTTTCTAAAAAAATGTAACATTTTTCCTTCATTGTTGTAAATAATTCAAAAGCCGTAATAATAATTTGCCTATTTTTAGTTGAATGATTTTCACGTGAAACATGAAACTGGAGAAACTGAAATAGTATATATTTTTTAAGAATCAAAAAGAAGATGAATATGACGTCATAGAGGAAAAAAAAAAAAAAAAAAACAGTGGCACTCCGGGAGTGCCAATAGAAGTGAAAACTTCAACAATTACGTGTGTGTTTTTTTAATCGTCAGGAAATGTTTTATGCGTTGAATTGTGTAGCAGCACTAATGAAAGCATCTGGGGACACGGCAGTGCCCCTGCCAAGTCTTGAAAGCACAGCCGTAAGCATCTTTTTCTGGAAGCAACTCAGGGTACTTTTGACCCCCCAATATCTTTGTGTTGGTGATTCCCAGAAACTTGAAACTTCGTAAATCTAAAGTAATGTGGAAATGGAACTAAATGCTGAAATTTCACGTTTCTATCTTTTTTATTTCAGAAAATATATGAACTTAAACTTTCGCCTTTTCGACACTGATTCACCGATCATCAAAACTCAGAGGTATGTCCTGTATCCCTAGAATCTTGAAATTTGGTATGAAGGTAGTGTTTGGGATACAATGAAAGGGAAAATTTAAAAAATCCGGAAAATTTGGATAAAAAGTCGAAAAATAAAAAAAACGAGAATTTGGCAGAGATGTGATATACGAACCAGGTTTGGCGCGATTTTTTAACGTCAATTTGGCGAAAGCCCGTTTTCCAATATCAGTTACAATATATATTTTTAAATTATTTTCTATTGTTTTAAAAAGTAAACAACAATAAATAAACGGTAATTTCATTAATAACTATAGAACAAAACAATTGTACAATTTAAAAAAATAAAATAAAAGTAAATGAACAATTTATTAATAAATAAGCAACAGTAACCGGGTTACCTTGTAAAATAAAGTAACGCCATTTTGCTGTCAATTAGGTACCCAAGTGCGTATCTGACATCTGTGCCCCGTATTTTATCTTCCGTAATCGAAATTCCCGCCAATACTGTTGGTCATTGACCAGACCATCAACACGATAAAATACAGCGTTATCGGTTTTTAGTTACACGAAATAGGTAGGTCACGAATACGGTATAATTCATTTTAACAGACGAAAAACAAAATAATAATTTGTTTTAGCAATACGCCGGGAGAAAAAGTGAGCTTTAGCTTCCTTCTTCTTTTGCGGATTGAGCTGAAGAGGGAAAAGTTCCTGTCATTCACCGCTTGGCGCGCTAGTGTCTATGTGTCAAAATGCTAGCATGTCGGTTACGTTACAGTGTCTCGAAATCAGTGGTTTTTCCCCCATCTCAAAAAAAGCTCAACGCGCCTAAAGAAGTTTTCACTTCAAAAAATGACATTTTCAAGCAGATTTTTTAAGTTCAGATTCTAATTTTTTGACCAAACTACAACAACCTGCATTACTGCACTGGTGAAACATTTTGAATTATACATAGGTAAATTGCTTCACAAATTGTGATGCGATATCGCACAAATCAAAGACTGATGATGATACCCTCCATTAATTTTGAAATGTGTTTGTCTGAATGCAGTAGTTATTAAAAAACTTGACATATTAAACAAAAACCTAATTTGCAGAACAAATTAAAAAAACAAAATTTATTTCCTAAATTGTTTAAGCCCGAGAAGGGGCAGATATTAAGATATTTCATTCAATTCGTTCTACATTTAATGTTAAATTTTTGTAACAAATAAGCTAAACCAATTGAACATTAAAAAATAAAAATGAAATTCATACAATATAATGCTTTAAACACCTATATACTTAGATTCCGTTCAAATGAAATTGAAATCAATCTTAGACTTTTTCCATTTTTAAGTTGTAAATATTTGTACTGCAGATTTTACATTATCTTTATGACGATTGTACATAATACGATAACGTACAGGCAAAATACAAAACTTTAAAAAAAGTCTAAGATTTATTTCGATTTCATTTGAACGGAATGTAAGTATATAGGTGTTTAAAGCATTATATTGTATGAATTTCATTTTTATTTTTTAATGTTCAATTGGTTTAGCTTATTTGTTACAAAAATTTAACATTAAATGTAGAACGAATTGAATGAAATATCTTAATATCTGCCCCTTCTCGGGCTTAAACAATTTAGGAAATAAATTTTGTTTTTTTAATTTGTTCTGCAAATTAGGTTTTTGTTTAATTTTTATTGCTTTAGTGATATATTATGGTCTATTTGGGCTCTTAAACTGATTTACTTGCGAGTCCAAATCTGTACTAATAAAAGGAACTTCAGTGAGCGAAAGAAAAGTAAATACCACTTCTTACATATTAAATATTTTATCACAAATAATGCAGGGCCGGCGCAATGTCGCGCGGGTCTTGGTAAGGCAGTTAATACGGTCCAAAATATACTGAAATACTGGATAAATAAAATTTATTTTTAAATTGTATATACCACAGAATAATATACTAAAATGTGTAAGAAAATAAAATGTATGCAAAAAATACCACCATTTTCACATGTAATGTGCATAATTACTTTTAATTTCGAAAAATCTTATATCTTTTAAGGCTGTTCTCAACTGCTCTGCTCAACAAGCACAAAACGTTTTGGCACATTTACAAATACATTTTTTAACGGTTGGTTGTGTTTATGACGGCCAATTACCAACACGAGGGATATAGGCCGTAAGTGGGGGGAGTGCCTTCCGCGGGGGTCTTTCTAAGGGAACCTAACCCGTACTTACGCATGGAAATCCACGGTTCGAAGAAAACCACGAAAACTCCGAACGATTAGGCCGACGGGCAAGATTGGGTTCGAACCCAGCACCTCCCGTCTACCAGATTCGAGAGCAGAACCTCTCTGCCACTGGTGGGACCCTTTTTTAACGGAAAGACATAAAACTGGAAGGGTTGGCTATGGAAGCGATTTGGAATCGAACTGTGTTTTGTATTTTTTGATCAATGAATTACCTATTTATTTATAAGCGTTTTTGATCACGTGACAAAGACGTTTTTCACCCTTCCTTGAGTGGTTAATCTTCTTTTGGACGGATCAAAACGCCCGATTTGTCATTATTTTCTGAAAGATCTAATGCGTTTGCAAAAAAAAAACAGAAAACACAGTTCGATTACATAGCTCTGAACAACAATACCTTCTAGTTTCATGCATTTCCGAACGAAAATAAATTAAAACTTATGTCATACTTTGAGAACAGCCTTAATGCACTTTAAATATTTATTTTTTTGCGTTCATGGTTACTTCGGTTATAAAATTTATACATTCAACGACAATTACATCCACTTTACTTTTTTTTTTTCCAGGAAGAAACATTTAAAACAAATCTAGAACAAAACATATTATAATTTGATACCGAGGAAACGTAATTACAGTAGAACTCCGCTAATCCGAACTAATCGGTATCGATGCCAGTTCGGATTACAAAAAATCCAGATTAACCGAAATTCCGATAAAAATAGAAAAGAAAAAGATGCGTGCTATAAAAAATGCAAGTTATAAGTACTCAGTAGTACAGTAAACATCCTCTAATCCGGCATGGCTTTCGGAAAAAAATAGTATTCCTTGTTTAATCACTGCTGATGTTTATAATAATCCAATGGAACTTCAGAACGAGGAATTACGTAACAACCCATTACAAACGGTTCAAAATCTCGAATCTATAAATATCTCAGTTACCACGTCGAGAAAAAACATTTCTATAGATAATTTGCGAAATAAAACTGTTGAAAGGAAAATTAAATTTTTATCATCTGAATTAAATACTGTTTGCATTTTAGAAAAGAATTTTATAGTAACTGGCAAACAAACTAATATTCGAGATTTTTTTAAGATGGCTTCTATGAGTAGGTCTAGTACAGTGCACGTTTTCATTTTATATTCGTGTACATATGTTGTACTTTTACATTATTGAATGTATTTTTTATTCTATTCAAGCTGTTTAAAGAATAATAAACAGGCATTACTGCCATTTTATGTTTAATTCTAACTTCTACGCGTTTTTCCAAACATCCATTCTCTAATTCGGAAAATTTCGTAATCCGTAAGTAATTTTCGAAAATAAAATCTGTTCGGATTAACCGGAATTTCGGATTAGCGGGGTTCTACTATAGAAAGATTCTTGACCCCTAACAAGACTGCGATCCTCAATTGGTGCGGGGGACCCTGGGCAGCCGCCCCGATGGTTCCGCCGGCCCTGATTATGGCATTGGCAATTGACATGGTAAATAAGTAATAATGTAAAATTAAGTAGTTTTTTATTAAGAATTTAACTCCTTATAAACATTAAACCAAAACAATTTATAACAAAGGAATAATATAATTTAAATCAAAAGCACATCCATTTTTAAGAACCAAAAGAAAGTAAAGAAAAAATGTGGATGACAAAGATTAAGTGCAAAAAGTAAATTATTCTTATCAATTAATACTTGGTTTGCTGTTAAAAGGCTACTTCAGTCAGGCGAAAACATCCGTTTGCTAATGTTAATCCAATGGGAGAAATTTTTTAAGATATCTCGTTGTCATTTCAATATTTTTAAATGATTTTTGTTGCATTGGATAGCTGGGATCGATCTCTACATCGGCCGTTTTATACTTTTTCGATTTTGTGTTCGGGTATTTTTAATTAGGACGCTTTCCCTTTCGGAACCGGTTTGAAAGTGAAAGCATCACCATAAAATAATCTGTAAACAAAATCGAAAAAGTAAAAAACAACCTTTGTACAGATCGACCTCAGGTATCCAATGAAAAAAAAAAAATCATTTAAAATTATTGAAATGCAACCGAGATATCTTTATAAATTTCTTCCATGGGATTAGCATTAGCGAACGGGTCTTTTCGTTTGACTGAAGTAGCCTCTTAATTGCATTAACACCTCCTTTAATCTCCCACTCATCTATTCCACCAAATTTATTGTTATATTAGACAAGATTTTAGACCATTCTTCTATTACAGTTTACTTTAAATCTTTCTCATTTGAAGTGGTGAAGAATATTAGGACAGAGGCAAGGAATAGGGAGGAGTTTTTTAAATTTCGGCCCTCGAATCTAAAAAGTCACTCTACTCCACCCAAGTCAGGGCCTGATTCATGCAGGGGCATGCGGGGGAGTCGCCGCGCCTCCCCACTGTTTTTTAAATTATAATTCAATCTTTCGAAATCTTTTTAAAGCCGATCAATTTAGCGTGCATTTAGAGTCTGCGGTGTCTGGACGGGGGTTGGCGAGCGTAGCTCGTAGGGGGCCGAGCCCTCTAATAGTTGAAAAGATCCTCTCAAAATATCAAATAAATGTCTAGCGCAATTTCTAAATTTAAACTGTTTTGCAATATTTTGTGTTCATTTTATGTAATAACTGTAATGTGACATAATTTCTCCTATTTAAGACATCTGACGCATGTTAATGAACTTATTATTTTACAATATCCTTTCTCTTTTAAAATTCACGTGTATACTTTTTATGGCGTAATTTTCAATAAGTTCCTACTTTTTATACGCAATTATTTAACTTTAATTTGAAAGTATTTTTTCTGTTTATAATAGTCACGTGTAAATAAATTTTTAATTTGAAGCAAACATTATTGTTTCCGTTGTTTATACAGTTGGCAACAGGTTAAATTAATACAATTTTCTAAAATCTCTCTATTCTAAAAAAAAGTAACTACCGCTGTCACCACCACCGCCGCCACCGGTTTTGGATTTTTTGGGACCGGAGGTCTTTCTTCGTTAATATTAAGAAAAATAATGCATACAAAAATATGAAAATCGGTAGTATTATACAGAAATGTTTGATAAACACGCTCATGCAGACAATTTTCAAATCGAAGAATTATTTTAAGAGATATTTAATGCTAAAGTCGGACAAAATCATTCCACTAAAAAAGTTTTATAGGAGCAAAAACTATACCTCGGAATTTAATAATTTTGAGATCATTTTATACGTTGTAATTTCCCGGTGTGCAGAATTCATTTATTTTTTTAATTTGACTCATTTTTCGAAGTTTTATTTCTATTTTAAATTGAAATTTTCAGCATTTCGAGAGATATTTTTACTTATTTTAGAAAATTGTACTAATTTAACCTGTTGCCAACTGTATAAACAACGGAAACAATAATGTTTGCTTCAAATTAAAAATTTATTTACACGTGACTATTATAAACAGAAAAGATACTTTCATATTAAAATTAAATAATTGCGTATAAAAAGCAGGAACTTATTGAAAATTACGTCATAAAAAGTGTACACGTGAATTTTAAAACAGAAAGGATATTGTAAAATAATAAATTCATTAACATGCGTTAGAAGTCTTAAATAGGAGAAATTACGTCATATTTACGTCACATTACAGTTATTATATAAAATGAACACAAAATAATATTGCAAAACAGTTTAAATTTAGAAATTGTGCTAGACACTTATTTGATATTTTGAGAGGATCTTTTCAACTATTTTTGTTAGGAAAGCGCAAATAATATTTCATTTCTAACAAAAGTATTTTCACGTGAATATTTAAAAGAAAAAGAATAGCTTGGTCAAAATTACGTCAGATTAAAAACGATTAATTTAAAATCTCTCATTTAAAAGAACTTTCTTTTCGCTTTGTTAAAAAATACCAGGAGACAAAGACTCTGTTTACTTAATTCCTTTTATATTAGCTTATTTTGAAATGTTGTTACACGTGTCTACATCATCAAGTTATTTTTATTTCGACGTTTTATTTGTATTTTTATTAATGTTGTACTAATTTATTTGTTCTTTCGTTATTTAAAATAAAAATTATGTCAATTTGTATAATTTGGCGAATGGTTTGGCGATTTATATAATTTGGCGAAATTGGTCGACGGGATAACCAATGTACCGCAGCGCATTTGGCGTTAAAATTCCCCAATCAAAGAGAAATGAATAGAAATCTGTTTATAAAGAGATCGCCACTGTTTTTTAAATTATAATTCAATCTTTCGAAATCTTTTTAAAGCCGATCAAATTAGCGTGCATTTAGAGTCTGCGGTGTCTGGACGGGGGTTGGCGAGCGTAGCTCGTAGGGGGCCGAGTCCCCTAGTAAGTAAAAAATATCTCTCGAAATGCTGAAAATTTGAATTTAAAATAGAAATGAAACCTCGAAAAATGAGTCAAATTAAAAAAATAAAGGAATTCTGCGCACCGGGAAATTATAACGTATAAAATGATCTAAAATTATTAAATTCCGATGTATAGTTTTTGCTCCTATAAAACTTTTTTAGTGGAACGATTTTGTCCAACTTCAGCATTAAATATCTCTTAAAATAATTCTTCGATTTGAAAACTGTTTACATCAGCGTGTTTATCAAACATTTCTGTATAATACTACCGATTTTCATATTTTTGTAACCATTATTTTTCTTAATATTAACGAAGAAAGACCTCGGGTTACAAAAAATTCAAAACCGGCGGCGGCGGCGGTGACAGCGGTAGTTACTTTTTTCTAGAATAGAGAGATTTTAGAAAGTGATATTAATTTAAACTGTTGCCAACTGTATAAACAGTGCAAACAATAATGTTTGCTTCAAAAAAAAAAAAAAAAAAAAAATTATACGTGTAAATAAATTAAAAATTTATTTACACGTGACTATTATAAACAGAAAAAAACATTTGGAATTAGAATTAAATAATTATGTACATAAAGCAGGAACTTATTAAAAATTACGTCATAAAAACTATATTTACACGTGAATTTTAAGAGAGAAAGGAAACTGTAAAATAATAAATTCATTAACATGCGTTAGAAGTCTTATATAGGAGAAATTACGTCATATTTACGTCACATTACAGTTATTACATACAATGAACACAAAATAATATTGGAAAACAGTTTAAATTTAGAAATTGCGTTAGACATTTATTTGATATTTTGAGAGGATATTTTTCAACTATTTTTGTTAGGAAAAGTTAACAAAAGTATTTTCACGTGTATATTAAAAAGAGAAAGAATATAGATTGATCAAAATTACGTCAGATTAAAAACGATTAATTTAAAATGTCTTATTTAAAAGAACTTTCTTTTCGCGTTGTTAAAAAATACCGGGAGGCAAAGACTCTGTTTACTTAATTCCTTTTATATTAGCTTATTTTGAAATGTTTAACTTATTTTACTTAATCAAAGACGAAAACAGCGATTGTATCTTTGGTACTACTTAGTTATTCCGTTGACCAAAAATCTATCTTTCGCCAAACTATAAGATTAAATAAATGCCAATAATGGTTTATCGTAAATGTCACATTAACTTGACTTTAAGCAAGTTACACGCGTCTACGTCATCAAGTTATTTTTATTTCGACGTTTTATTTGTATTTTTATTAATGTTGCACTAATTTATTTGTTCTTTCGTTATTTAAAATAAAAATTATGTCAATTTGTATAATTTGGCGAAATTGGTCAACGGGATAATCAAGTAGTACCGCAGCGGATTTGGCCTTAAAATTCCCCAATCAAAGAGAAATGAATAGAAATCCGTTTATAGGGAGATCGCCACTGTTTTTTTAAATTATAATTCAGTCTTCCGAAATCTTTTTAAAGCCGAACAAATTAGCGTACTTTTAGAGTCTGCGGTGTTGGGATTGAACGGGGATTGACGAGCGTAGCTCGTAGGGGGCAGAGCCCCCTAGTTGTTTTAAAAAGAAATTCTTTATTAACGTTTTCTTCGTATTAACGTGGCAAGTTAAAACATTAATTATGCCCAATTTGGAGCATTTTCTTTTAGACATCTTATAACGTATGTAGATTAGCAAAGTAAAAATTTGCAAAGAAATTACTCGTGTCGACCATTATATAATTTTTTTCTGCTATTGTCCTACTAGTATTTTTTCTTAAAGTTGTTATCATCTTTTTGTGATATCCTGTATGCAGATGTGAGAGTACCGGTAATGAATTTATGCATACATACAATATGTATGAAGTTTAGAACTAGCCACTTCCACATTATTCACAAAAAATTCTGTAGATAGATAGAAGGGGTCCCCCAAAATGATTCTTGCCCCGGGCCCCCCATAACCTAAGTCGGGCCCTGACCCAAGTAACTGAAGAATTCTATGAATGTTTTTGAAGGAGCGTTTACATCCCAAATAGTTAGAGAGTGAAAAAGTCTTGCAATGTTTGAAATATGAGGCTCCGTTATTATTCCAGTTGACGTTGGACTGTTAAAAAAAATAGTAAAATAATAAAATAAAAATTATAAATTATATATATAAGGAAAAAAAAAATTCTAAACAAAATTACAAGGGACCGATAAAAAAAATCCGTTTTCAAAATTGTGTTTTGTTTTGAAATTGTGTTTTTAATCCTTTAAAAAACACAACTGAATATAGGTGTAAAAGTGGAAAAAACAATGAAAGTCCTTTGAAAAAACACAGTTGAAGATTGGTATAAAGGGGGAAGAACAATGACAGTCGATGCTCGTAAAAGAACGAAAAACAACTATCTGTAACTATTATCCTTTTCCTCCTGACCCATCAGTTGAAGTGTATGTTTTTCGCCAGGACCATAAGTTTTTCGATTAAGGCAGGATTTCGTCATACACAGGTTGCATTATTACAGATTTTTACCTAGTATTAAATCTAAAACAAGATTAAAAATACCTTACAGTTTTAATCACAAATTCACGCACACGTACATATTAAAAAAAAAAAAATTGGTTTTCATAAAATTTGAAATGACTTGACAAAATTCTGCTACGATTATGCATATAAAATTTAAAACCATTAAGTTGAGTAGTTTTTGCGCTGCTATATGTGGACAGACGGACGGACCAGAAGACGACTATAGGTGCTACGTATTTATATAATTACGAAAGCACCTAAAAAGCCTCAATTTTTAATATAACAAGTTGGAAATTGCACGTCAAACGTGGCAAATAAGGTGCGTTCGTACTATAACTAGTTTTATAAATATTTTTAGCACCGCATATTGTACTGAATGCATATTTTAGTACAATTCGTGAGTGCATATAAATTTCATTCTGATTAAAATGCACTTGAAATATTTTTTTCCCCATTGACCGTAATGTAATTGAAAGCTTTTGACTGTCTCTGTCATTAAACTATACACCTGATTTCAATAAAATTTGAAATGGCTCGACAAAATTTTACAACAATTATGTATTTAAAATTTTAGACCATTTGGTTGGGTATTAAAATTTCCGTTAAAATACGGAAATAGCACTGGCGTCTCGATTGCCAGTACAATTTCCGTATTTTAGTCTGTTTTTTTACAGTGTATATACCGGGTATCCTAAAAAGGACTGATTGATTTTAAAATTCAATAACTTGCAAACGGTGACAGATATTTTAAAAATTCTTGCAGGAGGGTTATGCATAAGGTCAAAAGTTTTTTTACAGTGATTTTCGATTTTAGTTCGAATTACAAACAATAGATGGCGCTGCGATCAATGGACGCTAAATTCAGGCTCGATTTATGGCACTTAGTGGCCCGCTTAATACATTTCCATCTCCTTTTTCCGCATGGAACAAGAGAAAGGACCAAAAATCGAGCCTGTATTTAGTGACTATTGCTTACAGCGTCATCTATTGTTTGTAATTCGAACTAAAATCGAAAATCACTGTAAAAAAACTTTTGACCTCATGCATAACCCTCTTGCAAGAATTTTTTAAACATCTGTCACCGTTTGCAAGTTATTGAATTTTAAAATCAGTCAGTCCTTTTTAGGACACCCGGTATATATACTAGAAAGATAGCCCCGTCAAAAATGACTGAAAATGAGTAAGAATATGAGTAGTTTTTCTTGCTTGTTCAGCAGTGATAAATAAAAATAACACATTTTAAAATGTGGAAATATGTTGCCAAATTTTCTTCTTCGCCAAGGCAGCTTTCTGTATTTCGTCAAGAACACTATACTGGAAAAATACCAAGAATTTAATTTCTGTATCCGGCTGTGTAAAGCACATTAAAATCGGGCAGTTAGAAGCTCAGATAGCACAGCGCCGTCTAGTGGCGGTTATTTTATTAGTAACATCGGGATGAAGATGTAACGACGTACATTTTCGTATATTACACTTTAAATTTTGAACCATCGATTTTGAAAAAAACCTTCAATGCGCGGAGTTTAAATTAAATAGCAGTGAGATGGATTATGAAAAGGTTAATGGGTTATCAATGGGAATTTCGCCAAATTAGACAGCTATCGCTAAGTTAGCTCATACACAGCAACTTATTTTTGTCGCCAAATTTGGCGATATTTTGCCAAGTTGGTTGACATTTGGCGCTAATGTAACCCTGCCATTAGTACTTTTCAACAATTACTCATTGTTGAAGCTGGTATCGATTTCTCCATAGGAAGCCTAACCTCGATATGGCCGCGATTAATGAGGCGGTTCAACCGGAATTGTGAGGGACACACAGAGACTTGGATTTTATATAAATAGATTACGCTATCGTACGTGGCACAGAAATCGGGATTATTTGTTAATTGTTTAATGGCAACGCCCGAATGAAACGCATCTTATTAGTTATTACACAGCATTTAATGCATCTCCATACTTATAATGGGGGTTACCATAGGGGGGGAGGGATTCTGTCGCCAAATGCCGCCAAGTTTGTCGCAGACTTGGCAATATCTCTAATATTTCCCCAAATTCCCATAGACTACCATTGTAAACCGATAGGGTTTAACTTGCTTACAGAAAATCGACAAATTGAGATATTTTAATGCAATAAAAAGCAATATTAGCTTAAGGAATTATATTAATTATATTTAAAGGAATCCAAGTAAATTAAATTATGAACAAAAGTAACATGACACAATGCTTCGCATGCTTTCCCAAACAGAAATTTTAAGGGAGACCAAACTGGTCGCCAAAGGCGGCTAGTTTTTATTATTTTAAGATTTAGAAACTTATTCAAAATAGAGTTGTAGTTATCAAATTATAAGATAACAGGAGGAAGGTTCAGTGGGGTGGGGGAGAACCCCCTCATACGAAAAAAAAAAAGTATCAAAAAACAGAAATTTTTAGAATATTGGCGCATGTAATTGTACTTACTGTTACAACACATAGGGGTTTAATTTCCTGAAGCTACTAGAAATCTTAATTGCAGCAATACTAATATGAATGAAATGAAATTGCGCGTAGAAAGTTAAAATTATTAAATAAAATGAACTCAAAATAAAAGTTCGTTTTCCAGAATCGAATACACCTTTTAATATTTTAGAGCTGACATTGAAGCCCCTGGTCTGCAGATTGAGCAGTTAGGAATTTAATTAATACTTATAGTTATAATTGGAGATCGACCGAAAATTCGGTTTTCGTTTTCATTTTCGGCCCAAAATTTGAGTTTCGCCGAAAATTCCTTTTCGACGAAAATACTGCAAAAATGCGGCCGGACCGAAACTCAACCGAAACTATCTGTATTCCAAAATTCTCTTTTCTTCCATCGGAAATTTTCAACATTAACATTACACATTGATTTGAGCCGTATCGGCTCAAATCAGACACTCTTTATTTATTGCTATGAACTTCACTGTTTATAATTATCACTGATTCAAGACGCGGGCGCAAATTATAAAACAAGCAAAGCATATATGACTAAACTTTGAAGACGCTTTTTACGTGCTCATTAAAAGCTGCAGACTTACGCTAATAGATATTTTTTTGTTTGAAACCGCAGTAGCGTTTAGAATGCTGTTTGAGAAAATTCTTAGTATAGCAAATGATCATATGATCATTTACAAAAATCATTATAAAAGATAAATCGAAGTATGTATAAGTTATATAAATAATGTGATACTGTGTGTGCTATATGTGTGCGCGAATAGGTTATATGAGTAATGTGACGCTCTTCATTTTTCTTATTTATAATTTATTTTCTACTTTGTAGTCTTTAAACTGTTTCATTGTTGCAGTTTCAGAGTGATTTGGCCTATTTTGGCAAGCGTTTATTGGCGCATAATTAAATTAATTGTCTTTTCAACTTCCATTTTATTTTAAAATTCCGTAGATTAGTTCATGAGATATAGCTATTACAGAAATCATGAAAAAGGCAGCATAGCACTGCCACCTGTTGGGCTATTTACACAAAAACTTAACCAGTGTCTATTTTTGTTAAGTCTAACAGAATATCAAGTTTGGTGAAGTTCTGTGTATTAGTTCTTGAGATATAGTTATCTCGGAAATCGTGCGAAATGCATCACGGAAAAGGGTTTTTGGTGATTTACTCCAGAACCTAATCAGCAACAATTTATATCAAAGCCTATCAGAATATGAAGTTTGATTAAATTCCGTGTATTAGTTCTTGAGATATAGCACCCGCGAAATTTATTTCACCTACAGAGCGACAGATATTTTCTAAAAGCAGTCAAATCGTGTTCAGGACCTTCTAAAACGTATAAATCCGTCGAAAACTGGAAGTCGAATTTTTTTCAGGAATCCAATACTTTCTTCTTAAGACAGGAGAAAATAAAAAGACAGTTAATCATAAGATCAAATTAAGCAAAAGATATTTCACTTTGGGTTTAAACTAAAGACAGAGTTTTATTTTTTGTTAAACATAAAATTAATATAAAGTTAAGTTCAATTATTTGGAAAATACAAGGCATCAGAATATGTTGGGAATTATATTTTAATTATCTCTAAATTTTAAACATCTTTTTTTTATAGCTTTACATTTAAAAAATATTATTTATTTAATTCGTTTTCTACACTGAATAATAATATAGTTTTATAATAATAAAATGAACTCAATAATTTCGAACTTTAATTTAGTTTTAATTGCGTTTGATTCTCCTTCTCATTCTCGGATTTTCTATATATGCAGAACAATTCCTTTCGAATAATGCATTCGTTGTTTAACAGAGTTGATGATAACTTCCATTATAATTCCATGTAAATTAATGCTTTGTTGTTATTGCCAGCGAAATCTATTTTGAATTAAAATTCTAATCGACGGAAAATTGCTGCAAGGATTTCTGATTACAAGAATTTTAATGCTGATAATTTGCTGTGGCACTAAATATATAGTAGATCCCTGTAATCATTGTCGATGCTTAATTAACGTTGTTTGAACCTTTGCAACCAGACATAATTACAGCAGAAAGTCAGTACAGCGAAATACAGATTCTGCAGGATTGTTCATTAAAGTTGCAGGAAAACAGCTGACATACATACAAATTTAATTATTATTATGGTTCTAATAACTATAAGTAAAATCTATTTTCTGCATTAGTTATTAAAATATTAAAATCATCCCAACCGGAGTTAATGACTTTTAAATTTTCGATTTTAGGTAGATTTCGTAAGAATTACTACCTATTGCAGCCTTTACCATGGTGCTACTTTTGAAAAATTCCTTCATAACTTTTCATTACATGACCCCAGGAAGTTTATATATGTATATATATATAAATAAATAAATAAATATATATATATAAATAAATAAATAAATATATATATATAATATATATATATATATATACATGTGTGTGTGTATGTATATATATACTAATTTTTGTCCGCGCGATAAAAGTCGCAATTATGCACGGATCGTCTTCAAACTCGCCAATAACATTAAGATGGCTAATATCTCGGCGGGGATTGAAAATGGGCAAAATCGGCCCAAGTGGGTGGAAATAGGGAGGGTTCAAAATTTTGAATACCGCCTTAACATGATTCTGATAAAACTAGCTGTTACACAACGACAGGAAAAAATTAACATTTTTCGTTATAGCAGTTGCCAACAATTAAAAAAAACAATAAAATTCTCACCACAACAATTACTTTTCTATTGTAAGATTTTCACGTGAAAAATTAAATTAAATAAATGGTTTGACGAATTGAAAACAAATTGAATATTACGTCATAAGTTTTCTAGAGCAAGATTTCCGCATGAAAACTCAAAATAAAATAAATAGTTTGACGAATTAAAAAATATATATATATATATTGCGTCATATTGGAAATATAATGGACCTCAACAGGTGAATATGTAACGTCATGTGAGTTTGAAGAAACGTATTAAAACATGATAAAAACCCGACTATGGAAATATTAACATATTTTAACACTTTGAGGTTCTTTGAATTTGCTGTAGCCATTTTTAAACCTATTCCATGTACATGCGTGTGTGTATTCGTGTATATTAGAATTTTCGCAAAAAGTTTAACTCCCTAGAGCTCATTCTTAGTGAAGAAACTGGGTTTATCTCTAATCTTGATTTAAGTTTTGTTAGTGAATTTAGTACAGTCGGACCTCTATTTAACGAACCTCTGTTTTGCGAATTTCTCTATTTTGCGAACTTTTCCTTGGAACCAAAAACATTTTGCGAATTTCTTCGTAAAAAAACCTCCAAATAGCGAAGTGCATTCTCTATTTAACGAACTTTTTCTTGTGATCTAATTTTTTTTCCTCCCCATTTCTCAAAATATTTTTCGACATTTCAAACTTATTCTTTGTTTAAACACATTTTATGATGTTTAATGGCCTTGAACTGGTTTTACCAGGCGCCTTCTTTGTCAACAGTGAGAATTCGGTAAGTACGGAAGACGAAAACGATAATCCCTTTAACTTAAAAAAAAAATGTGGATACAGATGAGAAAAAAAGAAGAAATTAACCATGATGTGCTGATTGATGATTGTATTTCACTTAATTCTGAAATTGAGATCTCGGAAACACTATCCAAATTGGATATTTTCGACAGTGTGAAAAATAAAAACAATACAGCAATGAATTGCGATGAAGACGAATATGATGATGATGATGAAAATGAACTTGATGCAGGAATTCACAAAACTTCGAATGATGATTAAAATTCGTTAATTAATTCCATTAAAAGTCCATTAAAATACGTTAATTTTAATTACTTTAAACAGAAAATACAGTGTATTCCCGGACAATGTTTTGTTTTCCTTGCAGATTTCAAAGATTTAAGCACATAGAAAAAAATGAATTGATAAGGGATAATGGTGGGTAAAATAAATAAAACAAATCGATATAACTTATAAAAAAAGTGATTAATTACTTTTAGTTTAGTAAAAATATTTAGTGTTTATGAATTTAAAATCTATTTTATGTAGTTTAAAGTATTTTAAAAGGTGAATCTCTAATTAACGAATTTTCCATATAACGAACTTTTTTTCGGGATTTAGCGACTTCGTTAAATAGAGGTTCGACTGTACTTAACTTCGAAATCTATCTACCTCCGCCTATAGGCCGAGCCGGCAGGGATTTTTTTTTATTTTTACTTAATATATACATATTCACTATATGGCCAAAGGTGACCGGTCGCTTGCGATTTTAGACGTTTTGTTAAATATCTAGAAAAATACATGAGGAATTATCTTGAAACTACAGATGTATAAACAAAATAGTACAGCTCATATATTTCCGTGAAGATTTTTTTTCCGAAACCCCATAGGGGACCGACAACAAATTGAAAAAGAACGAATATCTTTTGGATAACCCTTTAAAAACTAACGTAGCAAAAGCGTTCAACACAGCAGATTATTAAAGTTTTTATAAAAAGAGTCCCAAATTTTGCCAAGTGTTTGGCTTATAATTTGTAGAGTTCTTAATATATTAAAAAAATCTTTTCAGAAAACATGACAAACAACATTGTACACAATACCCTGCAATCAGAATTAAAAAATAATAAAAAATGGATGAAAAATGAGCAGGTTTACTAAAAAATGTTTCACTGCGCATGCGCGAATGCACTCAAAATATAATGTGCATAATGTATTAGCTAAGTGTATAGAGCAACTTTTGTGAAAGTCTGAAAAACATAGCTTGAAAATTCAGAAAATATTCGTTGATAGAATAAGCTCGAAATCCGTTGTTCCCAAAATGAAGCAAAAAGATGAGGGGTTGTATCCATATATCCATTAATTAGTGACAATATAGCACACATAATATTGCACACACTACTGTATTAGGATACAGCCCCTCATATTTTTGCTTCATTTTCGGAACAACGGATCGAGCATATTCTATCAACGAATATTTTTAGAATTTTCAAGCTATGTTTTTGAGACTTTCACAAAAGTTGCTCTATACACTTAGCTAATATATTATGAACACTATATTTTGATTACATTCGCGCATGCGCAGTGAAACATTTTTTAGTAAATTTGCTCATTTTTCATCTAATTTTTATTATTTTTTAATTCTGGCTGCAGGGTATTGTGTACAATGTTGCTTGTCATATTTTCTAATAAGAACTTTTTTATATTATAATAAGAACTCTACAAATTTTAAGCCAAAAACTTGGCAAAATTTGGGACTCTTTTTATAAAAACTTTAATTTCTCTACGAATATACATGCTATTATTATAATAATGAACACAGTTTATTGCAGTAAGACACTTAATCGTAATCTATTGAGTTGAACGCCTTTTCTACGTTAGTTTTTACAGGGTTATCCAAAAGATATTCCTTCTTTTTCAATTTGTTGACGGTCCGCTATGGGATTTCGGGAAAAAATCTTCACGGAAATATATGAGCTATACTATTCTGTTTACGCACCTGGAGTTTCAAGATAATTCCTCATGTATTTTTCTAGATATTTAAGAAAACGTCTAAAATCACAAGTGACCGGTCACCTTTTGCCATATAGTGTATACGTGCATATATATATTTTATCAATAAATGCATATATATATATATATGTATGTGTGTGTGTAATAAAATTGTAACGACTTAGCCGTTGATTATGATTAAAAGAAGTGACTGGTGGATTAAATAACTGACTAGGGACCTGACTCTTTGCATTAACACTAGTAATTTTATTTGGAAAATTGGCGGCACAAGACATTTGCCTGAGATAGCACATTTATCTTTGCTCACATCCTGGAACTGTTAGAGTAAGCTCAAATCTCTGAAAAATCTGAACTGTTGAGAGGAGCACAAGACTTTTGTTTAATAATTTAGGATATTTTCCAGCAGAGGGCCTTATTGTTAGAGAGGGCATTTTCCTCAACCCTTATTGGTTAGTTCTATTTTTAATGATGGGTTTTCTGAGGTTATATACAAGTATTGCATCAATCTGATTGCACCACTAATGGTAATTTCCACCTTTGACACTAATGGTTATTTATGTTTTAATAAATGTCAGCTAGAAGAAAGCTAATTATGATTTATGGGTTAAATGTAAACTTATTTTAACATTTATTTGAATTTATCTTTTATTATAATTATTTAATCTGATTTATATGCTATACAAATAATAACTGTCAAATTTGAGTAAATTTGATTAAAATTATAGCTTTAATATAAACCGTCAAATTGAATTAATGAACTGAATGTTATAACTGTCATACTTGGAAAAGAAAATTGCTATTTATGTGTTTTAAGACTTATTTTTTATTTTAATTCTAGTTTGATTTTACGAGCCCAATAATTGTTATAATGATAGTTTATTGTGATTTACGGTTTTAAGTACTTGTCTGACTGAACATGTCAATCAACTTTTAATTTATTAAATTGATTTCACAAACATTAATATGTTTATGATGGGTAATTTCTTTTATTATCATTTCATATCCCCGCCACCTCCAAGTGTAGGTCCACCAGATTTACCTGCAAAGCTGGAGGGACTCGCTCGGAAGTTTGAGAATATAAAATTAGCTACGATTGAGTTTTTATTTGCTTACTGTTATTGTAAAAGTTAAATTTTAAGTTAAGATTGTTAAGACATGAGGCCTGAATTTTGATGCTGGAACAATAATTTTCAAAGTTTAAACTTTGAGAAGTAAAAAATAAGAGAAGAAATTTAACAGAAGCTTTTTTATACTCTACTTTATAAGAGTTTTTGATAAGTTTGGGATATGTCTCTTGGAACAATTTGATCAAACGTTACATAGAAAACTTTAAAAATATATAATAGTGACATAGAATATAAGGAAAAGCTGAAACACCAATAACACAAAAATATATTGAAAAAACACAGTAATAAAGTTCCTTTTTAAATTCTTGTGGCCGTAATTTGTTTTCGAAAAGTCCACTGCCAATACTTTTCACTTTAAAAAGTTTTCTGATGCCTTTTGTGCTTATCCTTAGTTAACAGTCTTTACAGCACGAATTTTCCACATTTTATATAAAATTATAATTCCGTAAAAATATGCTATGAATACTAAAAATAAGAAATTATTCTGGTAATATAAAATAAATAATAATAAAAAAAACTGTTTTTATATACAAACTATTCAACTTAATCAAAATGTGAAAATAAGACAAAAAGAAATTGAAAAGCATTGGTGCATATTTTGAAAATATCCAACTATTCAGACAAAATACAAAATATGCAAAAATATAAAATTATAGTCGAACGAAAAATAATGTATTATAAAAATGTACAAAACAGAGGTGAACATAACAAATTAAATCTATTTACAAAGACTACTGTTAAGTAAGTAGAGGAGTTATCCTAAACCCCAGAGAAGTTTTTGCATTTAATCCTAAACCGCTGATGCTTTTAGTAGATCCTAAATATCAAGGGAGATTTTAGCAAAAACACAAAATAAATAAACAAATAAATGAGCATGACGTTTGTGTGAAAATGATGACACTGTTCAGTTGTAAAGTTGGGAGTTCATCGTATGCAGACTGGGATGCGTTTTCCTCAGAGTGGCGACAATGAATCCGATCTACATTTAGTAAGCCATATCACCATGTCACAGCTCATTGAGAGAGAAGAAGAAAAAATTTCTAATTGATTCAAAATTCTGAAGACAATCTTCCCTATTGAGTTAAAGCCAGAATGTCTTGAGCTTTTCTTGCTAGTTTCCAAATAGCAAAAGCTTTATAAAGGTTTCACTACTGACAAAGAAAAAAAAATATATATCCTGGTTCAAAAGAAGCAGGACAGTGACATAACTTTTCAAGTGCGTGGCAACCAGTTGACAACCAGTTAAAAAATCTTTTTAAAGGCTTAATGGGGTTGACCCTGATCATCTTTAAAAATTTTGTGTTTAAAGGCTCTGAATTAATTGAATATGTAGATTTAGACACTTGTGGAATTACCACGGTTCTCTCAAAATTGATATTTAGAGACTAATGGGCTTACCACGGTCATATCCAAACCTAATTGGCCATTGAATTATAATATTTATAAAATATTTTTAACTTGGTGGGGGTGTGACCTTCACCTGTTTCTTAAAAGTGGTTGTGGTTTAATCAACACAACGGAGCTCTTTAAATTGCGATGTGATTAAAGTTACCACTATATTTAATAAAATAATAGAAATACTAAAAATGCAAAAATCAAACACAAAATAATATAAATTATTTACATAGAATATGAAAAAGATACTTACAAACTGATTGGTTGATCATCAATTCAGTAAAATTTCTTTACAGGAAACATGAATAGTTAAAATATAGGTTTTTTATACAAAGAACTTATGACTGAGTAAAATATCTCACTATTCTAAAAAAAAAGTAACTTACGCTGTCACCGCCGCCGGTTTTGAATTTTTTGTGACCCGAGGACTTTCTCCGTTAATATTAAGAAAAATATTGCATACAAAAATATGAAAATCGGCGGTATTATAGAGAAATGTTTGATAAACACGCTGATGCAGACATTTTTCAAATCGAAAAATTATTTTAAAAGATATTTAATGCTAAAGTTGGATAAAATCGTTCCATTAAAAAAGTTTTATAGGAGCAAAAATTATACATGGGAATTAATTCATTTTTAGATTATTTTATGCGTTAGAATTTCCCAGTGTATAGACTGCATTTATTTCTTTAATTTGACTTATTTTTTGTGGTTTTATTTCTATTTTAAATTCAAATTTTCAGCATTTCGAGAGATATTTTTTACTTATTTCAGAAAATGGTATTAATTTAAACTGTTGCCAACTGTATAAACAGCGCAAACAATAATGTTTGCTTCAAATTAAAGATTTATTTACACGTGACTATTATAAACAGAAAATATAAAAAGCAGGAACTAACTCATTGAAAATTACATCATAAAAGCTATATTTACACGTGAATTTTAAAAGAGAAAGAATATTGTAAAATAATAAATTCATTAACATGTGGTAGAAGTCTTAAATAGGAGAAATTATGTCACATTTACGTCACTTTACACTTATTACGTAAAATGAAGAAAAAATAATATTGCAAAACAGTTTAAATTTAAAAATTGCGCGAGACATTTACTTGATATTTTGAGATGATCTTTTCAACTATTTTCGTTAGGACAGCGCAAATAATATTTCATTTCTAACAAAAGTATTTTCACGTGAACATTAAAAAGAGAAAGAAGAGATTGGTGAAAATTACATCAGATTAAAAACGATACATTTAAAATGTCTTATTTAAAAGAACTTTCTTTTCGCTTTGTTAAAAAATACCGGGAGAAAAGACTCTGTTAACTTAATTCATTTTATATTAGCTTATTTTGATATTTTTAACTGATTTTATTTAATCAAAGACGAAAACAGCCATTGTATCTTTTAACAGCAGCTGATTTTTCCTTAAAATTCCCCAACCAAAGAGAAATGAATAGAAACCCGTTTATAGGGAGATCGCCACTGTTTTTTAAATTATAATTCAATCTTCCGAAATCTTTTTAAAGACGATCAAATGAGCGTGCTTTTTGAGTCTGCGGTGTCTAAACGGCGGTTGGCGAGCGTAGCTCGTAGGGGGCCGAGCGTCCTAGTGGTTAACAAAATAAACACAAAATCTAAGAAGAAGAGAAAAAAAATACATACATTAAACATTTCATTGGTACGAATATTAAATTGAAAAATAAGTAAATCGTTATAAACATTTCAAAATTCTTATGTTGTCTCTTATTTAATAGCTTTATAGCTATCTTTTTTTATTTTCTATGAATTTTATTTATAAGTAATAGAAAAAAGAAAAGGGGACAAAATTAGTTGTTTGCAACATACCAGAAAAAAATGCATTAATATAAAAGAAAAAGAGCGATAAAATGAGTTTTTCTGCGCAGATCTTTTACAGTTAAAAAGTATTGAAGACGATACATACCCCTTTTCATTGGACATCCCGAATTCTTTAATACAACATGGCACAAAACAGCAACAACAACAACACACACACACACACAAAATACTAGTCAAGTACATGGCATAAAAAGAATCATGCTTAGCATACAGCTTGTTTGTTTTACCCGAGAGCTAAATTCTAAAATGGAGGGCCAAAATCACAGTCAGGTGAAATACAGCCACCTCATTGGTCGTATGGTCGCATGGTTTTAAGACAGATAAGGGTGAGGATCAGAAACTTGTTTCTCCATTTGAATTTTCAAAGGATTAAGGGGAAAAGTAATTTTGAAGCGACTGTTACCTTATTTACATTTATGCATTATTTACCTAACAATCGAAATTAACTCAATTAAGATATTTGATAACATTTTATACAACGAGAGTGAATAATTTAGATTATAAGTTGTAACAATTGTTAAATAATATGACATGGCAAATATTCCTTAATAAAAATTTAGTTTTCATTAAAAATACTTGTAATATCATTAAAAAATTGTCTATAAATTCCGCATGGTAAAAATCTCAATAAATTTTCTCCTCTACCCACCCCCTCTCCGCCATTTAAATCCATAAAATCACACAAAAAAACATAATATTATTCTAGAATAAGTCAACAACTATCAAAAAAAGACCTTTTTCTAGACTTTAAATTGGAAACTTTAAATTAACAAAATTATATAAAAAAAATTACACAAATAATTTAAAAAATACAGAATTTAATGTTTTAGCATTAAAGGAAAAAAAAAAAACCCTTAAAAATAAATCCAAAAACTTTTTTTTTTAAGTCGCTCCAGGTTCTCTGCCCATAAAATAAATATGAAAGTAAAAAAGTTTTTCTGTTTTCAACCCTTTATGCCCGACGGTACATTAAAGTGCCATTAAAATAACTTGTTATAAAACTAATTTAATACATCGATTGGTAGTTATACTATTTAGAATGAATTATAGATATTTTACTTTATCTGATTCCAAAAAACATTATTGGTTGCACAAAAGAAAAAAAAAACGGTAATTTCTTTTGCCTTTGCATCTTTTTCAGCTTTCTTGACGTTGACAGATTGGGGGGGGGGGGGGCGGAGGCAAAAGTTTCTGTTCGGAAATATTTCTATTGTAAGAAATTATATTTGCATATTTTGTAATTCTACAAAATGCTAAAAATAGATTTTAAATAAAAGATGTGAGGGGAGTTACAAATATTGCACAAAATCCCTATAAATTCCATTTAATTAATTAATTTTGGCAAAATCCTTCTAAAATTTATTAAATGATTGTGTAAATCTTCTAATGTAACTTCAAAAATTCACAAAATATGCTTTAGAAGATAAAATTTTCATAAATTCATAATTTGGACATAAAAGGTAAACATTCTTTTATAGACATTCAATGTTTATCTTAAAAATCAAGCCAACTTTCATGGCTGCTATTCAAGTCCGCTACAATGTGTTAATTTGGCGTGGACCCCGATTATGGAAATTTACTTCGTTTTAATTTACGATTAGAAAAGCATGAACTTATGCATTTATTTTAAAAATCACATTTTTCTCTGTGTGTGTGTGTGTTTTTTTAACATACGCAAAAGGAAAAAAAAAGCATAGTTTAAACAACCTTTCAAGATTTCTAAATTGTTTTTTGAAACATAAAATCATACATAAATTAATTAATTAATGATAAAAGTGCATTTAAAAATATATATTACTTTCTTTATGTTTTATTTTTTACTTTTTAATATTTAAAATATTTCATTGTTGCAGTTTCACAGCTAATTGGCATATTTTAGCGTGCATGATTTGGCACATAATTCATTCTATTCTTCTTGTAACTGTTATACAATTATAACTATAAACAATACTTAGCAATTTATCACATGGACCCTCCTTAGGGAAACATTATTAATTTATAATTAAATTCTCAAAATATTAAAATGTTATATTGTCATCGAAAACACACCTATTTTCATAATTTTTATAACCTTAGCTTGCCCAAAAGTGAGTGAAAAATCTATTTAAAAATTCCAGATTTAAATACAAGGACCAGGAAACAAATAACTTATTGTACATAGTATTAGAGAATTGTTCATGTAATATTTTTTGTTCTGTTAATTCTTAATGATGAAAATCGGTTTAAAGACTGACATTATTTTTTTTAATTATTTTCCATTATGCAAAAATTTGTGAAAGTTTTTAGTATTCTAAGTCTATTATTAAATTTTTCTATAGAAAGGTGCGAATATTTGTTTTATTTTGGATTTTAAAAGTAACATAAGGAAAAAAAAATGCAAGTTTCATTTTTAATTTTCATTAACTAAAAAAGTACTTGCTATATTATTTAAATTTTTTTACAGCTTAAAATCGAAATCTTTCATTCACATTTTATAAAAAGTCATCAAAATATCTTGAGTTAATTTCCATGGCTTATTTTAAATGAAACAGAAAAAATTCACTTCAAACTTGCCGACATGATTTTTCTCGGAAAAGGCAGTATTCGATGTTTCCCCTTGCGCTAGAGATTGCTCTCTGGAAAGGACGCGACTCAATGACCAATGAGGGGCTTGGATTTCAACTGACTGTGATTTTGGCCCTCCATTTAAAAATTTCGCTACCCGAGATAGCACACACATTAACACAGCTCAAACTTTACAACTTCCTTTGTTGAAACTTTCATTCATTCACACAAAATGAAAAAGTCCTGTGTTGAATGTATCCTGAGATAAGTTTAAAGAGTTGTAAATTTCATGATCAGTTTGATCAAGTTTCATATTGTTGCTGCTGTGACACGGAGACACGCCGTTGTTATTTTCTACCAATAATCTCTCTGATAGATGCAGAACAAGAAAAGGATTTTTTTTTTTTTTTTTTTTTTTTTTTTTTTTACTTCGAGAAGATGAAACAAGGGACAAAAGTTTATAAAAGAGCAATTTGTTTCTGACAGTTGTATCATTTTATCGGCAGCTTTCTTCTATCTACTTTCAAAGGCTTCTGGAAGCAGAGGAAACAAAATTCCATTAACAGAGTCAAGGCAGGCCGGCAGTGAAAAAAAATGTCGATATCCAGTTCAATGATACAGGCATTCTGTCATTTCTAAAACAGTGTGGAAAATACTTTTTTCACTGCAGATGAAAAATTTTACGTACAAGCAGGCAATCACAAAAACGGATTTTCTTGAAGACAGTTTATGGTTATCTAAAACTACGTAGATAGGTAAAAATTTCCCTTTGAATTGAGTGAAGGCAGACAAGTAAACGAAAAGTTTGTCGTATCCGAGTGAAGGCACACAGTACAATCCTGCCGACAAAATAAAATTGTAAAAACTTGATCGTTGTTTATGATTAAAAGAAGTGACTGGTAGATTCAATAACTGACTCGGGACTTCACTCTTTGAATTAACACTTAGTTTATTTAGAAAATTCACGGTGCAAGGCATTCGTTTGTCCGCCGGAGGCCCCGAGATACCACATTTATCTTTACTCACATCTTGGAACTGTTAGAGCCAGCCCAAATCTCTGAAAAAACTGAGTTCTTGAGAGGAACACAAGCATTTTGTCTAATAATTTAAGATAATTTCCAGCAGAGGGCCTTAGGCTAAAGTAAGACGAGCGGTTGCGAAAAACAGCGATATGAACGGCCTCTCTGTTGAGAGTATAGTAGTTGTCTGGTCTGTTCGAGCGCCGAGAAACCGTTGCGGTCAAAATTACGAAATGCTTCACATCGAGGTCTAGCGTTTCTTCCAAGCCGCTGGTATGTGGTGATGTTCTTGCGGATTTTGTTTCTCCTGTGTTGTTCAGACGGACTGTGGTTTTAGCGCCGATTTTGATTTTCTTTATCAGAGATTCACGAGTTTTTTTCTGGTTGCATATCGAATTTTGTCGCTAGAATTTAAAATGGATTTAATAGACGTGGAACAACTAATTTTTGAAATGCAAGAGCGTCCAATATTGTTGGATACATAGTACGAATTGCATATAGATAAAAAAGAAACGAAAAAACAATAACTTGGTTAGAGTATGTAGCATCCTTGATAAAAGAATTTCAGAAAAATCTAAAGCAGAGCAGGAAGTTATCCACAAATTATATGAATTAATTTTGTTTCATAAATATAAAAAAAAGAAAACATTTAAATTTATTTTAATGTTACAAGTTACGTTTTTTAAGAAAAGTACTATAATAGTAGAGTATTATTATAAGGAAAAATTGAATGCAATCTTTATCAAATAATAATAATACTATTTTCTCCTAGTGTATTGCTTGAGAACTAAATTAATTCAAGGGTCGATGCAGGTTTTTTTTTTTTTTTGGGGGGGGGTGAGGGAGGGGGACATTTTGCGAAAAGCAAAAAGTATTTTTGTGAAATTTATTTTATGTTTCTGAAAAGCAACATTTTCTAACGATAGGAAATCCAGTTACTGAAATTCGAATCAAGCACTTTTTTAATAATAACTTCTTTAAATTCTTCTGCTAAAGTTTTTTCTTTCTGGAGAACTTGTTTTCTATGCAAATTACAAACTTTTAAACCTAAAAACATTAGAATAATTAATGAATAGTGTGTTTTTATGGAAAAGAATTTTGTGAAAGGACCTGTTTTATTATTACGTATTTTGAGAAGGGGCCTGTTTTATTAAATGGATTTGTGTGAAATAAACCGCAAATTTTGCCTGGACCAACCTCTGAAATTAAAATCATTGCAAGTTAAATCTGGTTTTGAAAATCCGGTATGGGAAAGTGGACAGTAAAACAGAACCTCTCTGGTCATATTCCGTACCGGTTCTATTTACTGCGAGCATGTGTTTTGAAAAATACTGAATTTATTATTATTATTATTTTATTATTATTGTTATTATTTGCATAAGTATGTATATCACACCTGCAAATTTTACGCCTTTTTTCTTGCTCCACTATTTTTTAACATATAAATTTGTCTTACTTCATCATCGAAAACCTAAGTTTAAATAAGAAAAATTTTTCTGATGAAAATTAGTGGTAGGAAAAAAGCGTAAAAGTTAAAATCTGTGGTATATAATATTCTTTCAAAAGGTTTTTAATTGTAGGAAAATGAAGGTTAAAAAATCGACATTTTTGTAAAAATTGTCTTGCTATTTGCACAGTATTTTTGCTTGGATCGGGCATTCGGGCAGTGAACTACGTCAAAATAAATTATATGGGTTAGACCTTGGACAAACTTTAAGCTTTTTTACAATTAAGCTGAAATTTATGAGCCCTGTAAACCTTTAAGTGTACTATTTTACGCTAAACGTATTAATATAATTTTTTTTAAATAAATATTTTGTAGAGATAAAAATTACTGAAGCCTCGTTAAAAGAAAAGTTAGCTTCATTTATATTTTTAAAGCAAATACAGTAATTTTGTAAAAAGTAAGGTGTAAAAAAATCAGGATTAAAAAAAAATCGAATTTTTTTCGATTTAAATCAGATTAAAAAAAAATTAAATCGGATTCCCCTCCCCTTCCCCCCAGCGTTCAAATACTGAATAGCTACCAAGAGTTTTAAGTTTCCAAAACAATTAAATCTCTAATTTCTAACATAATCTGTGTTTTTACACTTTAATTAATAAAATTATAATTATTAGTTGGTAATTACATAAACTGTAAAAACTGCAAATTAATAGTTTCATTAGTTAGTAGCATACAATAACGTTACATACATTAATATTTTGTAATAATTATCTAAAACTACACCTGGGATATTTACATTTATTAAAATTATTAATAACTGCATTTAATATTAAATTGTTTAACACTATTTAAAGTTAATAATGATTAAATAATTAACCCTGTAATTAGGAACATAATATAAATTTTTATGCTTTAATTAATAAAATGATAATAATTTAATATTCATTCTGGAAAGGAAAAGTGGCAGTATGCTAGTTCTAAAAAAAGGACGCTATTTCACGAGGAAATATATTAGTACAGTGTTTAGTAATTATATAAAAAAAGGTATATAGTTTCTTATTATGATAAATAAAGTGTCATTAATTTTAATAATTTTACGAATTACAAATTGAAAAATACAATTAAATAATAACACGTTTTAATTATTTTCTTAAGAAATAAAGTTCTATCATTTTTGCAAGGTCTTGGGCACATAGATTTAGAAATATTGTGGAATTTGGAAGGTTTTTTTACAAATGTTTCGTTAAAAATTACCTAGAGGAAACAGTAAGTAATTACAGAATTAATAAAAACTGCAAATAAGTAATTTCATTAGTTTGTAGTACAAATAACAAAACTAACAAATATTATTTGCAACTCATTTTGCATTTGTGCTGTTAATCGCCTAAATCTAAACTTACACACATGTATGCCCCCAAAAATATGAAAATATTTTAACACATTCATACACACATACAGGTAAATATCAGGAATAACCAGTTATATCTGAGATCCTCAAAACATTAAACAGCAGCATTATTAGCACTTAGTGGGGATTCTCAGATTTCAGTGTTTTAAATAGTTTTGAGGCCTTTTTAATCCCTAACAATTTTTATTTGGTGCATATTAGTTAAAAAAAAACAAACAAACATGTATTTAACTTGTACTGAAGAAGCTCTTGCTGTGCTTAACATTTTATACCAATTGGTTCTTTTTCTCTTATATATTCTTTTACAATAGCGGTTCAGCCAATGTCGTTCTTTAATTTTTTAATTTTTTATTTCCAGCATTTGCTATAAATTTATTATTGCAAAAGTAGAACGACAAAATAAGATTCTGGTTATTTTATTCTTTTCCTTGCAGAAATTTATTATACTTGCTATGCTTATTTTATATAAAAGAATGAATAATTTGATTACTAAAAGGAAATTATGACATTGCAAGTGATATTAGATTTAAATATCATTTTTTAAATAAAATCCTTTTTATGTTATATTAGATAAAAACTAGTCTTTTTACAAACTCACTGTACACTGTTTAAAAACAGTCAGGAATTAAGCTTAGAAACAATTATTTAAAGATTTTTTTTGTGTGTATTCATCCTGTAGAAAATTTTCAAATTATGTTTATCTTAGATTTTTATACTTTTTATGTCATTTTAAACATTTAGAAAATTTATGATTTTAATCAATGATTTAAAAAAAAATCAGTTGATTAAAATCATGATTTAATCGCTTATTTAAATCAACTGATTAAAATCGTTGATACCCTAGGTAAAAGTGGCCTTTTTCTTTCTTTTTTTATTATTATCTTTTTTTTAATGTAAAATTGTGTGTGACAGCAAAGTTAATATTCTCTGGCAAAATATTAAAAGGCTATTTGCATATGGCGACAAATTTGGAAAAGTTTCATTTTTCAGTATTAGCAATATATGATTTTGGAACCTTTTTTCGTGTAAATACCATGGAAAGAAATTTCTTATTTAATTTAATTTGTAATATTGTATGTTTCATCAGCCTTGTTGAGGTTTTAATTATGTTAATAACAATTATATTTATTAAATTTTTAAATGCATTTTAAAAAGAATGGAGAATTGAAAGTATGAAATATTCTTCGTTAAACTAAAGCGCACATCATTACTCGAAAAGCAGAAGCAAATCGTTAGCACCGCCTTCGAGATCATCCTTAACCGTATAGAGGAACAATGACCAAGTACTGGCAAGAATTACGATTATGGAAGATTACTTATAAAAAAACAACATAAATCTTTCAAAAAGAATTTTTCCGAAATCGAGACCCAGTTTGATGGTTTTCTCGTATTCGAATAAGACTTCTTTCAAGAAAATCACCCTATTGTTTTCGGTTTATACCATCCTTTTCAGTACTGAGTTTGTTTTGGTGGGTCCCAAATAAAATTTAAACTGTTACATAATGGAAAAGTTTGGGATCCGCTGCGCTATAGCTTTACCTGAGAAACAATGGGTATACGGAGTTTCTTTAAAACTTTCAGAAACTATACGTCGTATACCACAATATATCCTCCACTACATCCCCGACTATGAGATTATAACATGTTAAATATGATCAAGGCCTTTTATAGTTTAAAAGGTCCCGACAGCAAGAAAATATTGGAGGCAGTACATTTCTTTCAAAGGTAAGATAAAAATTGTTTTCGATATCCATTGGAGATCCAAAAAGGGGCCTGATACAGTCCCGGTTCCAAAGTGTTTTTGTGTTCTAATTTTGTTTCCTAAAAATGTTAAAAAAGGACGTTTAGTCTCCAGGGATTTCTTTGTGCGTGGAATAAATAAAATATTGGGTATACTTCTTTTACAATATATTAATCAACATTAGTCTAGTAAGGACGCTCCAATAAAAATATTTGAACTTAACACGGTTACCTACGGCACGGTAAATGCTCCCTTTCTATCTACGCGGATGTTGAAGGCTTTTGCTGATGAAGAAGGAAAAGATTTTCCCAAAGCTGCAGAAGTTATTCATAATGACATGACATGTATGTTGATGATCGTTTATCTGGTGCAGGTTTCTTACACGACGCACAGGACTTGCAATCTCAATTAATTCTTATCTTAAAAAGAGAAGGGATGGAGTGGGTCTCTAATCATCCTGAATTATTACAAGATGCTGCCATATCAGAATATGCATTTGACGAACACTCGCAGCAAATTTCTATAAAAACTTTAGGGATACTTTGGAAAACTCAATTGGATCATTTCACTTTTAAAATTAGTATCGAACCCAAAGATGTTTATACTAAGATAGACGTTTTGGCGCAAATTGCTAAAATTTACGATGCCTTAGACCTAATTGTCCCTATTCTAACCAAAGCAAAAATTTTCATGCAACATTTGTGGGAATTAAAGATAAATTGGAATCAACATCTGCCTGCCAGTTCTCTTCGGGAATGGCAAACTTTTCTGATTAAATTGGCAGAAATAAATAGTCTTACAATTCCGCGGTATATTTTGTCTAACGACACTGCAAGTCTAGATTTACACGGATTTTCAGATGATTCTGGAAGCCCTATGGAGTAGCTATCTACATAAGATATCTCTCCCCAACTGGACAGTCAGGTCTAATCTTCTGTGCAGCAAGTCCCGTGTGACCCCCCCCCCCCCCCTAAAGCCAATGACCATTCCGCGACTTGAGTTGTGTGCAGCTCTACTTTTGACAAAACTGGTTCAAAAGATAATTCCCATCCTACAGCTATGCTTTGAAAAGGTGTGGCTATGGACAGACTCTTCAATTGTTCTATTTTGCCTTAATACACCACCCCACAAACTTAAAACATTTGTTGCCAACAGAATAACCACGATCCAGTCTATTTCTGAGAATTATCATTGGAACCACGTATTCTCTAAATCCAATCCAGCAGATATCATCTCCAGGGGTACAACGGCCAAGGATATGATAAATAATGATTTGTGGTGGTTTGGCCCAGAATTTCTTCAAAGGGAAATTATAGTTTCCAACTAATTTCCTACTTTCACAGACATTGACTGTGAACAAGAACTGAAATTTGACTATACTTTATTGAATATTAATAGAGACCCTAACCATTTTTTTGAAATATTATCTAACTCTTCTAATAATTTTCTCAAACTAATAAGAATATGTAGTTTTATTTTTAGGTTCGCCGACAACTGCAGACACAGAAATATAAACCAGAATCAACTAAACGGTATCGAATTAAAATATAGTACACATTTTCTAGTAAAAAAGGCCCAGGAAGGTAAGTTCGCTTCTGAATTAGCAGCACTCAGAAAGGGGTAAACTGTTTCTTATTCCAATAAGTTAAAAGGATTAGACCCATTCATTGACAAATGGGGATTACTTCGAGTAGGGGGTAGATTAATCAATTCTGACTTACCTTTTGATGCTAAGCACCAATTAATTCTACCCAGTGATCACAAGCTCACTAAATTAATTTTTGAGTACTTTCATAAAAAGTACTTTCACATAGGTGCTCAGGGATTAGTTCATCAAGTACGGATGAAATATTGGCCTATAAAGGCTAAAAGCATTGCCCGAAAAACAGTGCACACTTGTGTCACATGTTTCAGGCACAACCCCAAAACACTAGATCAATTAATGGGAGACCTCCCATCGTAACGCGTAACACCTAACCACACGTTTCTCAATTCAGGCATTGATTTTTGTGGCCCCTTCCACATCAAGTATAAAAATCAGAGAAAAGGCACTTATTCCAAAAATTATGTGCCCATATTTATATGCTTGGCAACTAAGGCTATTCATCTAGAGATAGTAAGAGATTTATCTGCTACTGCATTCATCGCTGCACTTAAAAGATTTTGCGCCGGGAGAGGCAAAGTAAATACGCTAACTTCTGACAATGCCACTAATTTTAAAGGTGCGTCAACAGAATTAAATGACTTAAGAGATTATTGACCACTCCCAACGAGGAATTATCAAATTTCTTTGCCGAAGAATTCAAAACTAGGAAATTTATCCCTCCGCGATCTCCTAATTTTGGCGGTCTTTAGGAAGCTGCCGTTAAGTCCTTCAAACATCATTTGCTTATGGCCGCAGGTAATAATAAAATCACTCTAGAGGACTTTCAAACTCTAGTAGTCCAAATTGAGAGGATCCTAAATTCCCGGCCTTTATTTCCGCTTTCTGATGACATAAATGAGTTTTAAGTGCTTACGCCAGGGCATTTTTTAATTGGCAGACCCATTAACAGTATTCCAGAGCCTAATGTTATGAATATTTCTAATAATACATCAACCTATTGGCAATTAATTACCAAATATGTTCAATGCATTTGGAAACGTTGGTCTATTGACTACCCAAATCACTTGAAGCAGCGCGGTAAATGGCAATTTACAAAAGAAAACATTAAGCTAGGATCTGTAGTGTTATTAAAAGAAGAAAATCTACCACCATGTAAGTGCGCTCTTGCCGAGATTATAGAAATAATTCCAGCCAAGGAAATCAGGGTTCTTGCAGTCAAAGTAAAAACTGCATCTGGCATTTTTAAAGAGGCATTTCTAAAGTATGCCTGTTGCCCATTCAGGACACTTAACTAATGTTTATGCATCATTGTATCTCCCTATTCTAAAAAAAAGTAACTACCGCTGTCACCGCTGTCACCGCCGCCGCCGCCGCCGCCGGTTTTGAATTTTTTGCAACCGGAGGTCTTTCTTTCTTAATATTAAGGAAAATAATGCATACAAAAACATGAAAATCGGTAGTATTATACAGAAATGTTTGATAAACACGCTGATGTAGACAGTTTTTAAATCGAAGAATTATTTTAAGAGATATTTAATGCTAAAGTTGGACAAAATCGTTCCACTAAAAAAGTTTTATAGGAGAAAAAACTATTCATGGGAATTTAATCATTTTAGATCATTTTATACGTTATAATTTCCCGGTGTGCGGAATTAATTAATTTTTTTAATTTGACTTTTTTTTCGAGGTTTTATTTCTATTTTAAATTCAAATTTTCAGCATTTCGAGAGATATTTTTTACTTATTTTAGAAAATTGTACTAATTTAACCTGTTGCCAACTGTATAAACAACGGAAACAATAATGTTTGCTTCAAATTAAAAATTTATTTACACGTGACTATTATAAATAGAAAAGACACTTTCAAATTAAAATTAAATAATTGCGTATAAAAAGCAGGAACTTATTGAAAATTACGTCATAAAAAGTATACACGTGAATTTTAAAAGAGAAAGGATATTGTAAAATAATAATTTCATTAACATGCGTTAGAAGTCTTAAATAGGAGAATTTACGTCACATTACAGTTATTACGTAAAATGAACAAAAAATAATATTGCAAAACAGTTTAAATTTAGAAATTGCGCTAGACATTTATTTGATATTTTGAGAAGATTTTTCAACTATATTTGTTAGAAAAGTGCAAATAATATTTCATTTCTAACAAAAGTATTTTCACGTGAATATTTAAAAGAGAAAGAATAGCTTGGTCAAAATTACGTCAGATTAAAAACGATTAATTTAAAATGTCTCATTTAAAAGAACTTTCTTTTCGCTTTGTTAAAAAATACCAGGAGACAAAGACTCTGTTTACTTAATTTCTTTTATATTAGCTTTTTTTGAAATGTTGTTACACGTGTCTACGTCAGCAAGTTATTTTTATTTCGACGTTTTATTTGTATTTTTATTAATGTTGTACTAATTTATTTGTTCTTTCGTTATTTAAAATAAAAATTATGTCAATTTGTATAATTTGGCGAATGGTTTGGCGATTTATATAATTTCGCGAAATTGGTCGACTGGATAATGAAGTAGTACCGCAGCGGATTTGGCGTTAAAATTCCCCAATCAAAGAGAAATGAATAGAAATCCGTTTATAGGGAGATCGCCACTGTTTTTTAAATTATAATTTAATCTTTGGAAATCTTTTTAAAGCCGATCAAATTAGCGTGCATTTAGAGTCTGCGGTGTCTGGACTGGGGTTGGCGAGCGTAGCTCGTAGGGGGCCCGAGCCCCCTAGTTTCTTATATTATTTTAAAGCAATTATATTGATTGTTTTGTATATTTTGTATTATGTATTTTAGTATCATTTGTAGTGTTAATTAGTTATCTATTGCATTATGTTTGTATTAATTGCTGAAATATTTCATATTTCATCCCCGGGGGGCATGTTCCGTCCCTGAAGTATAACCAGCTCCCCCAGCGAGCAGTCTGTAAAAAAAGTTTTTTATTAAGCTGTTGATCGTCAAAGCATCAACGCGTATTTAAAAACATTCCATCCAAAACTACGTGATGGATAATAACCGCAGTTTATATTCCTTTAAGAAATTATTCAAGATTTATGTTTTGTGAGTGTATTGTGCAGTGTTTACGTGTCAACAGAACCAAATAAAAATAAATTAAACGTCTACAGTCCGCCATACGAACAGCTCAATTCAGTCATCTAAATTAAGATCAAAATCATTCCAAATTCTTGGATTTTAGTTGTTGCTATTCAGTAATAAAATTTAATTCAGTGAAAATTAAACTCATTCTTCCAGAAATTACTACTTAATTTTTTATTTATTTATTTGCAAAGAATTGTACAAATAATAAAATATTATAATAAGAATTTATGCAATAAATAAATAAATAATTAAGAACAATAATAAGAGAAAATTTATTTATAAATTTTTTATTTAGAAATATGTGAAGATACTGATACAGATAGTGAATACTGATATATTTTTATCGTTAGATATCTTTCGCTCAAACAAAATTGTATAACATGAGTCAAAAATTTGTTTTATTTCCTTTTGATAACATTTAATATCAATTCTATTTTAAATTCTACATCCTTCTTTTCAAACTTGATACTCAATTTTAGCAAATCAATATTCAAATTTTATATGCCTTACTTTATATTTTAACATTATATATGTATTGTATACAGTCGCCTAGTATCGGAATCCTTCTACATCACTAATAATTTAATATACTAGGGGGCTCGGCCCCCTACGAGCTACGCTCGCCAACCCCCGTCCAGACACCGCAGACTCTAAATGCACGCTAATTTGATCGGCTTTAAAAAGATTTCTAAAGATTGAATTATAATTTAAAAAACACTGGCGATCTCCCTATAAACGAATTTCTATTCATTTCTCTTTGATTGGGGAATTTTAACGCCAAATTCGCTGCGGTACTACTTGATTATCCTGTCGACCCATTTCGCCAAATTATACAAATCGCCAAACCACTCGCCAAATTATACAAATTGATATAATTTTTATTTTAAATAACGAAAGAACAAATAAATTCGTACAACATTAATAAAAACACAAATAAAACGTGGAAATAAAAAATAACTTGATGACGTATACACGTGTAACAACGTTTCAAAATAAGCTAATATAAAAGGAATTAAGTAAAGAGAGTCTTTGTCTCCTGGTATTTTTTAACAAAGCGAAACGAAAGTTCTTTTAAATGAGACATTTTAAATTAATTCTCAAAATATCAAATAAATGTCTAGCGCAATTTCTAAATTTAAACTTTTTTGCAATATTATTTTGTGTTCATTTTATGTAATAACTATAATGTGACGTAAATATGACGTAATTTCTCCTAAGACTTCTAACGCATGTTAATGAATTTATTATTTTACAATATCCTTTCTCTTTTAAAATTCACGTGTATACTTTTTATGACGTAATTTTTAATAAGTTCCTGCTTTTTATACGTAATTATTTAATTCTAATTTGAAAGTTTTTTTTCCTGTTTATAATAGTCACGTGTAAATAAATTTTTAATTTGAAGCAAACATTATTGCTTGCGCTTTTTATACAGTTGGCAACAGTTTAAATTAGTACAATTTTCTGAAATCTGTAAAAAATATCTCTAGAAATGCTGAAAATTTGAATTTAAAATAGAAATAAAACCTGAAAAAATGAGTCCAAATAAAAAAATTAATGCAATCTGCACTCCGGCAAATTCTAACGCATAAAATGATCTAAAAATGATTACACTGCCATGTCTAGTTTTTGCTGCTATAAAACTTTTTTAGTGGAACGATTTTGTCCAACTTTAGCATTAAATAACTCTTAAAATAATTCTTCGATTTGAAAACTGTCTGCATCAGCGTGTTTATCAAACATTTCTGTATAAAACCACCGATTTTCATATTTTTGTATGCATTATTTTTGTTAATATTAACGAAGAAAGACCTCCGATCACAAAAAAATCAAAACCGGCGGCGGCGGCGGCGGCGGCGGTGACAGCGGTAGTTACTTTTTTTTAGAATAGAGAGATACAAAAGAAATGTGCTGGAGGTATTATGGATTAAGTGAAGGACAGTAGCAATTTCGACTAAAAATTTCCTTTCAGTCGAATAAGTTGAATAAATTATTTTAAAGTGCAACGATTTCCTGTATTTAGAGAATAAATAATTTTAACAAACCTTTCAGAACATTTTCGCTTGAAATAGTTTACTTACACTTTATGAATTCCGGTTCTTCGTGTGAATAACTTGAATTTAAAAACTACGATAGATCTCAGTTTCCAAACTAATGATATATAGTTTGAAGAAAAGTAAAGAAATACTTCTTATGCTTTTGTATGTAATGACATACGATAGCAGGTACAAAGATTTGCCGTAGGTTATATCCAGTGCATTTAAAATATTTCCCTTTTTTTAAAAAGATCTCATACATTTCAAAATCTCAAGTGCAAAACTGATGTAGTTTCATGTTCTCAAAAATTTCTAAATACTCATTGAAATTACGTAAATCTCTGTAATATATTTAAGCCATATTTAAGGTTGTATAAAAGGCAAAAATAAATACTTATAAATATAATAAAAAATACAGCTAAGTTAATATTGCAAAATTTTTTCGCATGGTATGTCACAATCCGCACAATAACTTAACTGAGAATAGATAGCTATAATAATAAGGAAAGAAGTTTGTGTGTGAGTGTGTCGATGGTGTTCTTAAGAGACCGCTGCACGTAGACCTACAAAATTTGGGGAAAAGGTACCTCTATGCATGAAGTTTTGCACCTTGAAGCCCTATTTTCGATTTTTTGATTAGATTTTTTTATTTAATTTTTTATGCGATTTTTAGCGTTTTTTAGGTGCGTTCGTAATTATATAAATACGTAGCACCTATAGTCGTCGTTCAGTCCGTCCGTCCGTCTGTCCGTCCGTCTGTCCGTCCGTCTGTCCGCATGTAACAGAGCAAAAACTACCCAACCGAATGGTCTGAAATTTCAAATATATGATTGTTGCAAAATTTTGTCGAGCCATTTCAAATTTTATGAAAATCGGATGTATAGTATAATTACAGGGACAGTCAAAAGTTTTTCTTTACATTACGGCCAATGGGAAAAACTATTGAAAGTGCATTTTAATGATATTAGAGCCTTCCGAATGATCTGAAATTTTAAAGATATAACTGTTGCAAAATTTTGTCGAGCCATTTCAAATTTTAGGAAAATCGGATGTATAGTTTAATTACAGGGACAGTCAAAAGTTTTTCTTTACATTACGGCCAATGGGAAAAATTATTGCAAGTGCATTTTAATGATATTACAGCTTTCCGAATGATCTGAAATCTTAAAGATATAACTGTTGCAAAATTTTGTCGAGCCATTTCAAATTTTAGGAAAATCGGATGTATAGTTTAATTACAGGGACAGTCAAAAATTTTTCTTTACATTACGGCCAATGGGAAAAATTATTGCAAGTGCATTTTAATGATATTAGAGCCTTCCGAATGATCTGAAATTTTAAAGATATAACTGTTGCAAAATTGTTTCGAGCCATTTCGAATTTTAGGAAAATCGGATGCATAGTTTAATTACAGGGACAGTCAAAAGTTTTTCTTTACATTACGGCCAATGGGAAAAATTATTGCAAGTGCATTTTAATGATATTACAGCCTTCCGAATGGTCTGAAATTTTAAAGATATAATTGTTGCAAAGTTTCGTTGAGCTATTTCAAATTTTAGGAAAATCCGATGTATAGTTTAATTACAGGGACAGTCGAAAGTATTCCGTTACATTACGGGGAATGGGAAAAATTATTGCAAGTGCATTTTAATGATATTACAGCCTTCCGAATGGTCTGAAATTTTAAAGATATAATTGTTGCAAAGTTTTGTTGAGCTATTTCAAATTTTAGGAAAATCGGATGTATAGTTTAATTACAGGGACAGTCAAAAGTGTTCCGTTACATTACGGGGAATGGGAAAAAATTATTGGAAGTGCATTTTAATGATGTATCAGACTATGCGCTTTATGAAGTGCAAAAAAGTATACATTCAGTACAATATGGGGTGCAAAAAATAATTATAAAACTACTTATAGTACGAACGCACCTCATTTGCCACGTTTGACGAGCAATTTCCAACTTGTTTAAGGTTTGAGGCGATTTTTCCACATTAGTGAAAGGAATACGGTTTCATTATTTTGACCCAATATAGTAAATTATATTCTCTTTTCAAAAAAGTTTATTCGGAATTCATACAGCAATTTTTGAATTTTTAGCGAATTTTTTATGCGATTTTTAGTGTTTTTTCGCATTTTGTGGCTATTTTTTGATATTGGTAAAAGGAATTTGGTTTCAAACTTTTAGTCTAACGTACTAAATTTTTTATGCTACAAATTTTGAATTTTAGCGATTTTTAAAACGATTTTCAATGGAATTTTTAGCGATTTTTCGAGATTTTTTGCATTTAGCATCAATTTTTTGTCATTTATGAATTATTTCTGTTTACAATATTTTAAACCATTACAGTAAATTTGACCACTGCGATTTTTTAATATTTAGAGATTTTTAATGCATTTTCAATGCGATTTTGAGCGTTTTTTCGAGTTTCACGGAGATTTTTTGATATTCGAAAATAAAATTTGGTTTCCAACTTTTAGCCTAATATAGTAAATCTCGCCATTTGCGATTTTGAATTTTGTCGATTTTTGATGCGATTCTCAATTTGATTTTTAGCAGTTTTTAAAAATTTATACTTGCGGCATCGATTTTTTATCATTCACGAAATATTTCCAATTGCAATGTTTTACCCATTACAGTAAATTTTGACTCCTACAATTTTTTAATATTTACCGATTTTTAATGCATTTTTCAATGTGATTTTTAATGCCTTTTTCAATGCATTTTTCAATGCGATTTTTACCATTTTTTCGATCCCCTCAGTGTTTTTTTGACATTTAAAAAAGGAATTCGGTTTCAGACTGTTAGCCTAATATAGTAAATTTCACTATCTACGATTTTTTAATATAAGCAATTTTTAATGCCATTTTTAGCGATTTTGTGAGATTTTTTATGTTTCGCGTCGATTTTTTGTCATTCATGAAAAATTTACGTTTGCAATGTTTTACCCGATTAGAGTAAATTTTTACTTCTGGGATACTTTTATATTTAGCGCTTTTTAATGCATTTTTCAATGCGCTTTTTAGCGGTTTTTAGAGTCCCACGGCGGATTTTTGATATTCGGAAAAGGAATTCGGTTTCAAACTTTTAGCCTAATATAGTAAATTTTGCCATCTACGAATTTTAAATCTGAGCAATTTTCAATGCGATTTTTTGAGATTTTTTACGTTCAGTGCCGATTTTTTGTCATTCATGAAATATTTCCGATTACAATGTTTTACTCCATTAGAGTAAATTTTGACACCAGCGATGTTTTAATATTTAGCGATTTTTAGTGCATTTTTCAATGCGACTTTTAGCGGTTCTTCGAGTCTCACGGCGGTTTTTGGACATTCAGAAATAAAATTTGGTTTAACTTTTAGCCTCATATAGTAAATTTCGCCATTTACGATTTTGAATTTTAGAAAATTTTAATGCGATTTTATTGCGATTTTCAATGCGACTTTTGACGGTTTTAATAGTCTCACGGCGGTTTTTCGACATTCGGAAATGAAATTTGGTTTTAAACTTTTAGCTAATATAGTAGCTAATATAGCATTTTGCTACCTAGCTATTTTAATGCGATTTTTCGAAAATTTTTACGTTTCGCGTTGATTTTTTGTCATTCATAAAAGATTTCCGATTACAGTTTTTTACCCTAATAAATTTTGGCCCCTACGATTTTTAAATACTTAGAGATTTTTAGTGCGATTTTTAGCGATTGTATGAATACTGCGGCGAGTTTTTGACATTGGCAAAAGGAATTCAGTTTCGTCATTTTAGCTTAATGTAGCAGATTTTGTCCTCTACGAATTCTTAATTTTAGCAATTTTTAATGTGATATTTAGCGATTTTTAGAGATTATTTGCGCTTTGCGTCGATTTTGTTATTTATGAAAGAATTCATGTTACACTATTTTACTCGATTAATGTAAATTTTGTACCCTGCAATTTTTAAATTTTAAGCGATTTTTATTGCATTTTTAATGCATTTTTCAATGCGATTTTTAGAGTGCTTTTGAGTCCCACGGCGATTTTTTCCCATTCGGAAAAGAAATTTTGTTTCAAACTTTTAGCCTATTATAGTAGATTTTGCCATCCACGATTTCGATTTTTTCTAATTAATAAAAGAATTCAGATCACAATATTTTACCCCATATTAATAAATTTTGTCCGCTGCTATTTTTGAATATCCAGAGATTTTTAATCCATTTTTCAATGCGATTTTTAGCATTTTTTCGAGTCCCGCGGTGATTTTTCGACATTCGGAAAAGGAATTTGCTATACAACTTTTATCCTACAATAGTAAATTTCGTCTTCGGTGATTTTTGAATTTTAGTGATTTTTAATGCGATTTTTTCGAGTTCCGCCGCAATTTTTTTAAGATTGGTAAAAGGATTCCAGTTTCTAACTTTTAACCTAATATAGTACATTTTGTACTATATGCTTTTTGAATTTTATCAATTTTTAATACGATATTCAACGTGATTTTTAGCGATTTTCAGAGATTTTTGGCGTTCCGTGTCCATTTTTTGTTATTCATGAAGGATTTTCGATTACAATGTTTTCCACATTAATATTAAATTTTCACAGCAGTGACTTTTAAACACTTAGCGACTTTTGATGCAATTTTCAATGTGATTTTCAGCCATTCTTCGAGTTCCGTGCCTATTTTTTGATATTCGGAAACTGATTTCAAACTTTTTGCCTAATCTCTCTATTCTAAAAAAAGGTTACTTACGCTGTCACCGCCGCCGCCGGTTTTGAATTTTTTGTGACCAGAGGTCTTTCTCCGTTAATATTAAGAAAAATATTGCATACAAAAATATGAAAATCGGCGGTATTATAGAGAAATGTTTGATAAACTTACTGATGCAGACTTTCACAACTGATGCAGTTTTCAAATCGAAGAATAATTTTTAGAGATATTTAATGCTAAAGTTGGACAAAATCGTTCCATTAAAAAAGTTTTACAGGAGCATAAACTATACATGGAAATTAATTCATTTTTAGATCATTTTATACGTTAGAATTTCGTGGTGTGCAGACTGCATTTGTTTTTTTTTATTTGACTCATTTTTTGAGGTTTTTTTTCTATTTTAAATTCAAATTTTCAGCATTTCGAGAGATATTTTTTAATTACTAGGGGGCTCTGCCCCCTACGAGCTACGCTCGCCAACCCCTGTTCAGACGCCACAGACTCTAAAAGCACGCTAATTTGATCGGCTTTAAAAAGATTTCGGAAAACTGAATTATAATTTAAAAAACAGTGGAGATCTCTCTATACACTGGTTTCTATCCATTTCTCTTTGATTGGGGAATTTTAAGGCCAAATCAGCTGCTGTTAAAAGATACAATGGCTGTTTTCGTCTTTGATTAAATAAAATCAGTTAAACATTTCAAAATAAGCTAATATAAAATGAATTAAGTAAACAGAGTCTTTTTCTCCCGGTATTTTTTAACAAAGCGAAAAGAAAGTTCTTTTAAATAAGACATTTTAAATGTATCGTTTTCAATCGGACGTAATTTTGACCAAACTATTCTTTCTGTTTCTAATATTCACGTGAAAATATTTTTGTTAGAAATGAAATATTGTTTGCGCTGTCCTAAGTAAAATAGTTGAAAAGATCATCTCAAAATATCAAATAAATATCAAATAAATCACGGGGTCTCCGTGGCCTAGTAGTCAAAGCACCACGCTGCTAATCGTTTGCGAGCGTAGGAGATTGTGGGTTCGAATCCCGCTGGTCCCATTGCACACACTCTTTGTGTGGAATTCCCAGGATGTATTTCTCTTGTGTTGTAATATTTCCTTGTTCTATCTTGTCTCTGACTTATAAGCGGGCTCTCATGTCAAGCACACACGTCATATGTCTGTTGTTCAATAAATAAATAAATCAAATAAATGTCTCGCGCAAATTTCTAAATTTAAACTGTTTTGCAATATTATTTTGTGTTCATTTTATGTAATAACTGTAATGTGACGTAAATATGACGTAATTTCTCCTATTTAAGACTTCTAACGCATGTTAATGAATTTATTATTTTACAATACCCTTTCTCTTTTAAAATTCACGTAAATATATTTTTTATGAAGTATTTTTAATAAGTTCCTGCTTTTTATACAAAATTATTTAATTTTAATTTGAAATGTTTTTTTCTGTTTATAATAGTCAAGTTTAAATAAATTTCTAATTTGAAGCAAGCATTATTGTTTGCGCTGCTTATACAGTGGGCAACAGTTTATATTAATGCCATTTTCTAAAATATGTAAAAAATATCTCTCGAAATGCATAAAATTTGAATTTAAAATAGAAATAAAACCTCAAAAAATGAGTCAAATTAAAAAAAATAAATACAGTCTGCACACCAGGAACTTCAAACGTATAAAATGATCTAAAAATGATTAAATTCCCATGTATGGTTTTTGCCCCTATAAAACTTTTTTAATGGAATGATTTTGTCCAACTTTAGCATTAAATATCTCTTAAAATAATTCTTCGATTTGAAAACTGTCTACATCAGCGTGTTTATCAAACATTTCTCTATTATACCACCAATTTTCATATTTATGTATGGAATATTTTTCTTAATATTATCGAAGAAAGACCTCCGGTCATAAAAAATTCAAAACCGGCGGCGGCGGTGACAGCGGTAGTTTCATTTTTTTTTTTTTTTTTTTTTTTTTTTTTTTTTGAATAGAAAGATTTTAGAAAATGGTATTAATTTAAACTGTTGCTGACTGTATAAACAGCGCAAACAATACTGTTTGCTTCAAATAAAAAATTTATTTACACGTGACTATTATAAACGGGAAAAAAACTTTCAAATTAGAATTAAATAATTACGTACAAAAAGCAGGAACTTATTGAAAATAACTCAATAAAAACTATATTTACACGTGAATTTTAAAAGAGAAAGGATATTGTAAAATAATAATTTCATTAATATGCGTTAGAAGTCTTAAATAGGAGAAATTACGTCACATTTACGTCACATTACACATATTACGTAAAATGAACAAAAAATATTACAAAACAGTTTAAATTTAAAAATTCTTCGAGACATTTACTTTATATTTTGAGATGATCTTTTCAAATATTTTTGTTAGGACAGCGCAAATAATATTTCATTTCTAACAAAAGTATTTTCACGTGAACATTAAAAAGAGAAAGAAAAGTTTGGTGAAAATTACGTCAGATTAAAAGCGATACATTTAAAATGTCTTATTTAAAAGAACTTTCTTTTCTCTTTGTTAAAAAATACCGAGATACTCTGTTTACTCAATTCATTTTATATTAGCTTATTTTGAAATGTTTAACTGATTTTATTTAATCAAAGACGAAAACAGCCACTGTATCTTTTAACAGCAGCTGATTTTTCCTCATTCTCAGTGAAGAAATTGGGTTTATCTCTAATATTGATTTAAGTTTTTTTGGTGAATTTAGTACTTAGCTTCGAAATCTACCTCCGTCTGTAGGCCAAGCCGACAGTGATTTTTTAAAAAATTATAATTCAATCTTCCAAAATCTTTTTAAAGCCGATCAAATTAGCGTGCTTTTAGAGACTGCGGTTGGCGAGGGGGGTTTGCGAGGTTTATGGTTATAAAGGGTTGTTATAGGGTGTTGGTGAGCGTAGCTCGTAGGGGGCCGAGCGCCCTAGTTTAGTAAATTTTTCGATTTAAATGCTTTATCCTTTAATAGTAAATTTTTAACCTAGCGATTTTTAAAGCGATTTTCAATGCGATTTTTAAAGCGAAATTTAAAGCGAAAAAAAAGTAATGCGATTTTTCGGGTTTCACAATGAATCTTGACATTTTTAAAAGGAATTCTGTTTCAAACTTCTAACCTAATAGGAATTTGATTTCAAACCTTTAGCCTATTATGGGGAATGTTCTGCTCTGCTATTTTTGAAGTGTAGCGATTTTTAATACAATTTTCAATGCAATTTTTTAGCGTTTAATTTCTTTTTTTAGAGTTCGCGATGATTTTTTCAGATACGGAAAAGGAATTCGGTTTCAAACTTTTAGCCTAATATAATGAATTTTCTCCTGTGCGATTTTTGATATTTAACCGCTTTTTATCGCGTTTTTTTAACGTTTTACCTCGTACTTTAATATAAATGACTAGCAAACCCCTCGGTTTTGCTCGCGTAATATTTGAAATATGCCAAGTGATATTTATATGTGTAATTTTTATTAAAAGAATTTATACTTTTAGGAATAATTCAAAAATTACTATTTAAAACACAGTTTGACTAAACTTATTACACTGCATTAGGTAGAAATCAGTCTTAAATTAATAAAAAGAAATAAAACTAAATAAATGATAATTTAGAAAATTTTTTGAAACTTTTATGCTCAATTAATAAGCTTATTTCAGTATTCATTTGAAGTTTTGAATTTTTTAGAAACCACCTTCTTACATCTTAAAATTAACCATCATATCAAATTCCAAGTCCTACCACCTCTCTAAACATAAAGGGCTATGTTGACATAGGAACTGTCACCATTAATGTGCCAACATTAATTTTTAAATCGGTCCTAATATTCCACAGAAATGTAATTTAGAAAGCTTTTAAAGGCCTTTTTTAGAACGTTTGTTGTTCCTGTGAACCCCAGGTGGTAGAATCATCGGCATTAAATATAGCCTGTGTAGGATCGGAGACTGTTACCATTGATTTGCAACTATTACTTTCATAATCAGCTTATAATCCCTGAAATTGCATTGAAATCGTAATTTAGGACTTTACTAGGACTTCTCTCAGAGGGATTAGTCTGAGCGATATTTCCGAGAACATAGATTTAATAATAACTTGTTGCAAGTAAAGAAAATGAGATACTATCTTTAATTGGCCATATACTGGTTACTAATTCAAATGATGAAATATCGCGATTAGTGAACCCGAGAAAAAAAATCCATATCAATTTTAAACCAGCTCTTCCCTCTGTTAAAGGCCCTGGCAAGAGATAGAATAGCTTAGAAAAGGAACACATTTACAAGTACTTTCGGACAATCTATTCGCTGTTTCATACAGACATTTTTGCATTTTTTAAAATACATACATAAACCAGTATAATACTTCTTCAGTTTTATTTTCATAGTCGTTTATATCATTTGACAAAAAATCTCACTTTCTTAAACTCGAATTGCGTCAAGCTTTTTTAAAAAAGCAAAGTCCATATAACAATGAAATTCGAAGAAGGGAATTAAACACATGGTAATAAAGCATTTAGGTGAGCGCAATTGATAAATCGTCAAATATCGTTCTTATCGCCATTTTCGTAATGCATTCTTTTAATTTAAAATACACACATTAAATAAATATATAAACACGATTTGACTCATTTAATTAAAAATAATAATAAGTAAATAAATAAAAATAATAAGAAGAGATAATAGCATAAGTCGAAACATTTATTTCAACATCAACACAAGTTACACTTGCGGGGAAAAAAGGCGGCTTTTGACAAAAAAAAAAAAAAAAAAAAATAATAATAATATACTCTTGGGAAAATCTGAACAGGGCTAAAAAAAAAATGTACCGTGATTAATTCAAATATTATAGGAATATTCCGTAATCTGGTTTTCAACCAATATCGAATTTTAAAAAGCTTCGCTTAACTCCAATTAAATTTCATTGCTGTAACACTTTTTTTATTTTTACTAGGGGGCTCTGCCCCCTACGAGCTAAGCTCGTCAACCCCCGTTCAGACACCTCAGACTCTAACAGCAGGCTAATTTGATCGGCTTTAAAAAGATTTCGGAAGATTGAATTATAATTTGAATCTGACAATTATAATCTGACGTAATTTTCACCAAACTTTTCTTTCTCTTTTTAATATTCACGTAAAAATACTTTTGTTAGAAATGAAATATTATGATCATCTTAAAATATCAAATTAATGTCTCGCGCAATTTTTAAATTTAAACTGTTTTGCAATATTACTTTTTGTTCATTTTACGTAATAAGTGTAATGTGACGTAAATGTGACGCAAATTCTCCTATTTAAGACTTCTAACGCATATTAATGGATTTATTATTTTACAATATTCTTTCTCTTTTAAAATTCTCGCGTAAGTATAGTTTTTATGACGTAATTTTCAATGAGCTCCTGCTTTTTATATTTTCTGTTTATAATAGTGACGTGTAAAATAAATTTTTAATTTGAAGCAAACATTATTGTTTGCGCTGTTTATACAGTTGGCAACAGTTTAAATTAATACAATTTTCTAAATTTTGTAAAAAAATCTCTCGAAATGCTGAAAATTTGAATTTAAAATAGAAATAAAACCTCAAAAAATGAGTCAAATTAAAATACTAAATGCGGTCTGCACACCGGGAAATTCTGACGCATAAAATGATCTAAAAATGATTAAATTCCTATGTACAGTTTTTTCTCCTATAAAACTTTTTTAATGGAACGATTTTGTCCAACTTTGGCATTAAATATCTCTTAAAATAATTCTTCGATTTGAAAACTGTTTGCATCAGCGTGTTTATCAAACATTTCTCTATAATACTACCGATTTTCACATTTTTGTATGCAACAGTTTTTTTAATATTAACGAAGAAAGGCCATGATTAAGCATTCAAATTGGATGCCGATCTGCCGGGAATATCTACGCAGATCATTGGTCCATTTCCAAATCAAAACTTTTTTTTTTATATATAGAAGGATTTTTATTTTTTATTTATTTACTAGGGGGCTCTGCCCCCTACGAGCTACGCTCGTCAACCCCCGTTCAGGCACCGCAGACTCTAACAGCACGCTAATTTGATCGGATTTAAAAAGATTTCGGAAGATTGAATTATAATTTGAATCTGACGTAATTTTCACCAAACTTTTCTTTCTCTTTTTAATATTCACCTAAAAATAATTTTGTTAGAAATGAAATATTATGATCATCTTAAAATATAAAATGTCTCGCGCAGTTTTTAAATTTAAACTGTTTTGCAATATTATTTTTTGTTCATTTTACGTAATAAGTGTAATGTGACGAAAATTCTCCTATTTAAGACTTCTAACGCATGCTAATGAATTTATTATTTCACAATAGTGTTTCTCTTTTAAAATTCACGTGTATAGTTTTTATGACGTGATTTTCAATGAGTTCCTGCTTTTTATATTTTCTGTTTATAATAATCACGTGTAAAATAAATTTTTAATTTGAAGCAAACATTATAGTTTGCGCTGTTTATACAGTTGGCAACAGTTTAAATTAATACAATTTTCTAAAATGTGTAAAAAATATCTCTCGAAATGCTGAAAATTTGAATTTAAAATATGAATAAAACCTCAAAAAAGAGTCAAATTAAAAAACTAAATGCATCTGCACACCGGGAAATTCTGACGCATAAAATGATCTAAAAATGATTAATTTCCTATGTACAGTTTTTGCTCCTATAAAACTTTTTTAATGGAACGATTTTGTCCAACTTTGGCATTAAATATCTCTTAAAATAATTCTTCGATTTGAAAACTGTCTACATCAGCGTGTTTATCAAACATTTCTCTATAATACTACCGATTTTCATATTTTTGTATGCAACAGTTTTTTTAATGTTAACGAAGAAAGACCATGCTTAAGCATTCAAATTGGATGCTGATATGCCGGGAATATCTACGCAGATTCTCATTGGTCCATTTCCAAATCAAAATTTTTTTTATATATAGAAGGTCTAGGGGGGCACCGCCCCCCTGCTCGCTACGCTTACCAACCCCCCGCGTAATCGCTTAGCTATTCCATTCGGTATAGCGAAGCAATTCCTATTTTCTAGCCAACCACAGATTATTGTTTGTGCTTAAAAATAATGTAAATAGTTCAATTAAGCTCTATTCATAAGCTAATATTAGTTTTTGTTGCATTGAAATATGTCAATTTTTTGATTTCCTGCATGCAAGTAAACCCTATTGCATTTCAATGGGAGTCTTTAGAAATTTGGCGAAATACTGGAAATAGCGCTAAGTTGGCGTCACTTTTGGTGACAGAGAGACGGGTCTCCCCTTGGTAACCTCCCTTATAGCGTAATAAAGCTCTGACCAATCAGTTGCATTTCACGGTATCTACGCAGATTTTCATTGTTCCATTTCCAAAGCATTACTTTTTGCAAGCATACTTAGATACTACTACCGGCAGACCGATTTGCGTTTAATGTATGAAGTTGCTCGCCAGAGGACTCTGATACGCTGCCCAAAACAGAAATTTGACTCTGACCGTAACTTTAACGACGAGAACCAATCAAACCGCCCTGGACAGGGTTCAGAGAATTCCAATGTGTTTACATTTTTTTTCCCGTATAGATATGTTTAAAAAGAGTTTAATAAAAATATTAACTCTAATCATTAAAAAAAAAAAAAAAAAAAAAAAAAAAAAAAAAAAAAAATTATCATTTTAGCAATTATCGGAATAATAAATCGTGCGATCGGAGAATACTTCCAAGGTTGCTACTTAATACCAAGTTAATACTAAATACTAAGGTTGCCACTTTGGCGCATTTATCGCCAGGTTGGGGAGAAGTAGAGTATTCTACGATTCACCCCAATAAATAAAAACATGCATAGTCTAAAAACATCAATGTCACAAATTTATTTGCTATCTTCACTGCTGAAACAATAAAACTAATGAAATTTCTTTTAAATATATTAAAGTACTCATAAAATTCCTTGTAATAATTAATAAATATAATTTATTAAGTAACAAACACCCTTACATGATTTAATCAAAATTGCTTGGATAACATAAAATACTGCAACGATATTTAAATCTGCGATCACCATTTCTTTCTATGATTAAAAATAAGAATATTTAATGTTTAAGATCGTCTTTTCTTTTTTTTTTACTATTATTATTATTATTTAGTTCGGACGATATCAAACACAAACATTTTACGGGTAGCAATAAATTCGTCAAAAATAACTGCTTCAAGCCAGTTATGAGAACTGTAGTTTGATAAAAACCAAATTTTAATTTTAAAACGTGTATATGAAACACAAGCTATTTTTATGTAAATACGGGAGATTCAAAAAAGAATAACAGAATGACCCAAACGATCAAGTAAACAATAAGTAATTTAGCTAATCTTAAAAGTATGTGAACACTAAAATACTACAAGCTGTGTAAAATATCCTTTTAAATCGAAGTAAATTGAAGAATATAAGTACTTAATTTATTATTCTGAAAATACGATCAATGATTCTGAAACTTCGACGATGAGAAACAAGACGCTATCTGAGCAGGGTATAAATGTAAACAAAAAAGAGCACGTTGGGATGTTTTGGTTCAGGGTTTGAAGCTGAATCCGACTTCACTTTTTCGACGGTTTTCGGCGAAATGCGTGGGCCGTATATATCATAGTAGGCTATGCTTTTTGGTACTTTTCCGTTATACGGACAGCATTGTCGCCAAGCGCAATAGTTGGCGCAAAATGAAAATCACGTGAATTGAAACATTTGAAAAATAAAAGAAAAACATTGTCGATATTAAAGTGAGCATTTAAAAAATATAACATTTGAAAATTACAGAATTTTACAAACTATTTCATTAAATCACAAATATATAATTAAAATAAGTGAACAAATAACTGTTATACAATAAAGTAATAAAATAAAAAAATCATATTAAACTGCTGCCATAAAATTACAAATCTCTTTGGCACAGATGTCATATTCGCCCCATATTGGCGCGATTTTTTTTTGGTTGCCAATTTGGCGAAAACATCAACAGCATAAACAACATAGGTACAGATGTCATATACGTCCCATATTGGCGCGATTTTTTTCCGACGCCGGTGTCATATACGCAACGGGTATTTAACTGGCACCAAAGTGTCGTTATTTTGCTTGATATGGTAACCCGGATGTTACTGTTTATGCTGTTGATATTTTCGCCAAATTGGCATCGGAAAAAAATCTCGCCAATATGACATCTGTGCCTCAACATAATCCGGGTTACCACATCAAGCAAAATAACGACACTTTCTCGCCAGTTAAGTACCCGTTGCGTATATGACATTGGCGTCAGGAAAAAATCGCACCAATATGGGGCGAATATGACATCTGTGCCGTATTATACACCACCATATATACATGCACATTTTAGCATTGCAGTAAACATTTCATTTTTTGAATGAAGACGTCGCCACATAAACTCTATGAGATACGACTCTAAATGACGAAGAACTGTTCCCCGATGTCTTTTGTTGCGCCATTTTGCGATGCCCCATAATCTCTCAACATTTTGAGTATGACATCCAGTATTAGGGTCGACAAAATTGTATTTGTGATTTACTGTGAAATGATCATAACCATCACTTCGCAGTTCATCTGTTTTATATTCTTTCCAGTAATCTGTATAAATAATACTTCCATCAGCTACATTGTTTTCTATTGCCGCCATTAAAGTTTCAGCTGTGCTATCGGAAATAGGAGTAAGGAAACATTCATGTGTTTCACGGCATAAACCATCTAACACCCATTGAGGAGGAAGAACACGCCCTACGTTGCTTTTTCGGCACAGATGTCATATTCGCCCCATATTGGCACGATTATTTTTCGGTTGCCAATTTGGCGAAAACATCAACAACATAAACAACATAATCGGGTTACCACATCAAGCAAAATAACGACACTTTGGCACCAGTTAAGTACCCGTTGCGTATATGACATTGGAGTCAGAACAAAATCGCGCCAATATGGGGCGAATATGACACCTGTGCCGCTTTTTCTTCTGGTAAAAAGACTTTCATCTACTTCTATAATTTTATTAGGTCCACCGATTTTTCTATTTGGTCGTGAACATAAAGCATTTGCACAAACTTCTCTAAAATAACTATTCCAGCCCACTGTTGTGTTGTAGTTCATATCAAGTTGCAGCTCACAAAGCTCAATCGATGTCAACTCTTGGCACCATAAATATATAAACCTCAAAGCATTAAGAAAAGACAACCGCGATCCTTCAAACCATGTTTTTTGTCGTATTCCTACGCTTTCTTCGCATGATCATAAGCCACATCTCCATTTCGGATTTCTAGAACTCATCTATAATTTCATTTCATGGTTGTTTGAACACAACCTTTTATTATGCAGAATTCCAAATTTCTGAAACAGTTTTATCGCAACTTTCTCATCATCTGGTAATTGACAAATGGTAAAGTCCATCTCAGCGTCAGCAGTAAAAGTAAATTATAATTTTATAAAAAAAAAAGCATTTTTATTTCGAATAATAGCAAATTAAAAAGCTTTCCAAGGTTAAGGTTAAATAATAATCATTCACGTAATTCACGTTTCATAAATAACAAATCACAATGTTTCGCATGGTTCACAAGAAAAATACTTTTCACGATGAGGGCTGAAATAATTGGCGCATTAGCATACATTTTGGCATGCTGTCCATATAACGGAAAAGTACCCTTAAGGTAGGCGAAATACTGGAAATAGTGCCAAGTTGGCGTCACTTTTGGCGACAGAGAGACGGGTCCCCCATTGGTAACCTCCCTTATAGCGTCATAAAGCTCTGACCAATCAGATGCATTTCACGGTATCTACGCAGATTTTTTATTGGTCCATTTCCAAATCAAAACTTTTTTTTATATATAGAAGGATTTATTTATTTATTTTTTTTTGGGGGGGGGGATGCGAGATTGCATATATTTACATTTAAATTTTAAACTTTCGACCTTGATGATCGAGCTTCACTCGAAACACATGTAAAAAAACTGCTTGTGTGCACGGTGACCGTTTTTAGCCTGTTGTATAAAATCTGGACTGTTGTATGAGATGCAACAGGCTAAATCCGGCTAAAAACTCAGGCTAAAAGATAGTTGTCAGTCTATCGACTGGAAATTAACAGATTTTTTTAATACTCGTATAACGAAATTTAGAAACGATTGCGGATGATTAAAACAAAAGACATGGGTGTTTATTGCTCCGGGAGGTTATCTTTCTCTGGATGTCTGTCTGTCTATCCTACAGCATGCAATTTTCTTGTAAAGGATGATATTATTATGCAGTAAAACCTCCATAACGGACACACCCGATTAGTGGACACCTCTATTTAGCGGACATTTTTTCGATTACCAAACCTTAAATAACTGTACATAATTTACTCTCAGTAGCGGACACCTCCAAATAGAGGACAAATTCTGCCCTCCCGAGGGGTTCGCTATTCAGAGGTTTTACTGGTAAAACCTCCATAACGGACACACCCGATTAGCGGATACCTCTATTTAGCGGACATTTTTTTGATTACCAACACTTAAGTTACTATACATTTTTTATTCTCAGTAGCGGACACCTCAAAATAGAGGGCAAATTCTGCACTCTCGGGGTGACCGCTATTCAGAGGTTTTACTGTATATATTATTGGCAGTTATTTTACAGGGCCGCACAAAAGAATAAGAATATATGAAACGAATATAAACTATCTTCGGGATTGGTAGGTCGCTGATGGTAATGTAATTTTAGGATGTTGTTGCAGTCACCCGCAGCATGTTTCCAGGGTTTCGTTCATCTGACGAAACCCTACCTGTCCCACTCCTTTGTCTGTCTGTCTGTCCGTCTGTCACAGAGCCCGTTCTCAGAAACTATATATATCGGAGACTTGAAATTTTGCATACTTATAGCTGAACACCACACATCAAATGGCAAATAATAAAAATTTGAAAAAGTCTAATATTTAACCCTCTGGGCTCTAACATGTGTATTTTAAACAATTTTTCTAACTCAGCCCCTAGTTAAGTAGGAGACTTGAAAGCTTGCATACTTATACCTGAACACCACACATCAAACGACAAATCATAAAATTTTGAAAAAGGTCTAATATTTAACCCTCTGGGCTCTAACTTGTGTATTTTAAACAATTTTTCTAACTCAGCCCCTAATTAAGTTGGAGACTTGGAATTTTGCATACTTATAGCTGAACACCGCACATCAAATGGCAAATAATAAAAATTTGAAAAAGTCTAACATTTAACACTCTGGTCTCTAACATGTGTATTTTAAACAATTTTTCTAACTCAGCCCCTAGTTAAGTAGGAGACTTGAAAGCTTGCATATTTATAGCTGAACACCACACATCAAACGACAAATCATAAAATTTTGAAAAAGGTCTAATATTTAACCCTCTGGGCTCTAACATGTGTATTTTAAACAATTTTTCTAACTCATCCCCTAGTTAAGTAGGAGACTTGGAATTTCGCATACTTATAGCTGAACACTTGCGATAACACGACAAATCATAAAATTTTGAAAAAGTCATATTTAAAACTCCGGTCTCTAATTTCTGTATTTTAAGCAATTTTTCTAACTCAGCCCCTAATTAAGTTGGAGACATGAAATTTTGCATACTTATAGCTGAACACCTCACATCAAACGACAAAAAATAAAATTTTGAAAAAGTCTAATATTTAACCCTCCGGGCTCTAACTTGTGTATTTTAAACAATTTTTCTAACTCAGCCACTAATTAAGTTGGAGACATGAAAGTTTGCATACTTATAGCTGAACACTTGCGATAACACGACAAACCATAAAATTTCGAAAAAGTCATGTTTAACCCTCCGGTCTCTATCTTGTGTATTTTAAGCAATTTTTCTAACTCAGCCCCTAATTAAGTTGGAGATATGAAATTTTGCATACTTATAGCTGAAGACTTGCGATCACACTACATATCATAAAAATTCAAAAAGTCTTATATTATTACAGCCCTTTGACCACTCTTTCTTATTGTGCACCACAGCCTTACATATTTGAGTTTCACTTTTTACCACCAGGTGACGCCTACCTATATCGAGTGCTATGGGCCTGATCCCCTCGACTAATATGTCTACGGATAGGTTGTAAAACGGAATTTCTTTCGGATACAGGTTTTATTTAGAATAGAGTGCGCCCCTGGTTGCAAAATGTGGAACTAACATATTTTTTCAAAAAGATAAAGTGTTTTGAAAGGAATATTAAACGAAACCATCTGTGCGATCTGTGATCACACTTAACCAACTTGTTTCTTCAAGATGGTGCATTTAGCATTTATAATAGTTATTTTACAGGGTCCCACAAAAGAACACGAATGTATGAAACGAATATATCTTAAATGCGGGGTTTGTAGATCACTGATGGTAATGAAACTTTAGCACGTTGTTACAGTCACACGCAGCATATTTTTTATTTTATTTTTATCAAGAGGGCGCAAATAGCATTTATAATAATTGTACAGGGCCGTACAGTAGAATACTAATATATGTTATATGCGGGATTTTTAGATCGTTAATGTAATATAATTTTAGCGTGCTGTTACAGTCACCGCAGCATGTTTTACCTTCAAGAAGGTGCATACAGCAATTAGAGTTATTTTACAGGGCCGCACAAAAGAACACGAATGTATGAAGCGAATATGTATTAAATGCAGGTTTTCTAGAACGCTGATGATAGTGTAATTTTAATATGTTTTTACATTAGCATACAGAATGATTTTTCTTAAAGAGGATATATATAGCATTTATAATTATTGTACAGGGCCGCACAAAAGAATACGTGCATATGTTAAATGCGGGATTGGTAGATCATTGATGGTTATGTAATTTTAGCATGTTGTTACAGTCACCCGCAGCCTGTTTTTTATTTTAAGCGGGTGCATATAGCATTTATAGTTATTATACAGGGCCTTACAAAAGAATACGAAATACGAATACATGTTAAATGCGGGATTTGTAGATCACCGATTGTAATGTAATTTTATGATGTTGTTACAGTCATCTACAGCATGATGTTTCTTAGAGATGGTGCATATAACATTTATAGTTGCTTTACAGGGCCGCACAAAAGAATACGAATATATGTTAAATGCGGGTTTCGTAGATCGCCGATTGTAATGCAATTTTAGGATGTTCTTACAGTCACCCACCGCATGTTTTTCTTCGACATAGTGCATATAGCATTTATAGTTATTTTACAAGGTCATACAAAAGAATATGTAAGTATCAAACTAATATATGTTAAATGCGTGGTTTGTAGAACGCTGACGGTAATGTAATTTTATCATGTTGTTACAGTCTCCTACAGAATAACTTTTCTTGAAGAGGATGTATATAGCATTTAAAGTTATTGTACAAGGCCGTACAAAGGAATAAGATGGGAGGAAATGGGGTAACCAAATTTCGGTAAAATTAATTTTTTTGATTTTTCAATTTATGATAGCTATAATAAAGTTAAAGTTCGCACAGATTCAACACAATTTTATCACGTGTTTATACATGCAGTGTCCCCTGGCGGGAAATTGAACAACTATTTTAAAATAAAATATTTTTATTAAAATAAATTTTCAGAATACGTTTCTGCCATGGTGAAATTTATGTTTTACTAAAATATTTTACACGAAACTTTTTTTTCGCTGATAGTACCCCTGGTGGGAAGATCGTATAACTGAAATTTTAAAATTAATTTTTTTTTACGTTTTCTTTTATGTCCTTAGCTTTAAGTATGCAAAATTTCATGTCTCCAACTTAATTAGGGGCTGTGTTAGAAAAATTGCTTAAAATGCACAAGTTAGAGACCGGAGGGTTAAATATGACTTTTTCAAAATTTTATGATTTGTCGTGTTATCGCAAGTGTTCAGCTATAAGCATGCGAGCTTTCGAGTTTCCAACTTAATTAGGGGCTGAGTTAGAAAAATTGTTTAAAATACACAAGTTAGAGCCCAGAGGGTTAAATATTAGACTTTTTCAAAATTTTATGTTTTGGCGTTTATGCGTGGTGTTTAGCTATAAGTATGCAAAATTTCAAGTCTCCAACATTTATAGTTTTTTAAAATGGGCTCTGTGACAGACGGACAGACAGACAGACAAGTGAGACGAATAAGGTTTTGTAAGATATGAAACCCAAACAATATGTATGAAGTATACATCTTTTGTTAAAAACATACAATAATGTATATGAACAAAGTATTTCAATTTCGCCAGTGTAGTGTAATATAATTCAAATACGATACTTCCAACAATTTACGCCTTTAGAAAGTAATGGACCCGATGTTTTTTGTGGAGCCCTGTATATGAATAATAAATATTACGTTAATCGTTTTTGATTGAACCATGCTAGAGTGAACCTAAAGATCGTATATCGAATTTGTTTCTCAAAATATGATTTTTTTACATTTTTAATTATACAAACCGTCAATAGATAGCAGGACAATCGATTTTATTTTTAGCCTGTTGTCAGGCTAAATCTAGTCTGCATTTAGCTTGAAAAAACGGTCACACTGCTTGTGTGGTATGTGTGCTTAAAGCTATTATAACTCCCGTCCGTTATAACAATGTTGCTGTTAGTATCACCTTGCCTGTGTATCTGAATACGAATTATTGGCCATTTTTCTTGCACGAAGAGTGGTTATAACATAATTGTTTCATTTTGCATAGCATGTACCAATTGCAATATTGATACTTTTAAGTTAGTCAAGCGCAGGTGATAAATTGACAATATTTTTTCCATACTATATTCATCTTGCATTCATTTCATTTAAAATATAAAGCTTTCATTCACTTCATTTAAAATACACGTTTTTAACTAATTTCACTGTACTTTAACAACATTACTTTGCATTGGCATTTTTTTTTTAAAGCTTTATGCAGTTTTGGCTTCAGAAAGTGAGATTTGTTACAAAAAGATACAAACCTGACAATTTATTACAAACCCGATGAACGTTTATGTTTATTTTCTACAAATAAATACAAACCTTTTTGGCACAGATGTCACATACGCACCACGTTGGCGCGATTTTTTTCTGACGCCAATTTAGCGAAAACCTCGTTTTCGAATACCAGTTACATATATATTTTTAAAAAGGGAATAACAATAAATAAAAAAAGTTTAATTAATAACTATAGAAAAAACAATTTATATAATTTAAAAAAGAAAATAAAAGTAAATAAACAATTTATTAATAAATAAACAACAACATCTAGGTTACCATCAAGCAAAATAACGAAACTTTGGCACCAGTTAAGTACACCGATGCGTATATAACATTGGCGCCAGAAAAAAATCGCGCCAACGTGGTGCGCATGTGACATCTGTGCGTAAGTGTCTTGTTTACACTAAATTAATTGTTTAAATCTTTAAAAAATTGCTTGGGTACATGGAAGGATGAGTAGTTTTCCAGAAAATATGCATGTAAAGTTTACTTCTCTCGCCAAACCCATTTTCTTTACCTATAAGACGCCTATTCTGGAAAAGTACAAATTTCGGTACTTGTTAGTTATCCCGTCCACCAAATTACTGTCGCCAAATTGTAAGATTAAATGCCAATAATGGTTGATCGTAAATGTCACATTCACTTGACAACACGTGTTTACGTCATCAAGTGATTTTAATTTCGACGTTTTATTTGTATTTTTATTAATGTTATAGTAATTTATTTGTTCTTTAAAATATTTAAGTTATTTAGTATTAATATTATTTAAAAAAAAAGTTATTTAAAATAAAAATTATGTCAATTTATATAATTTGGCGGGTGGTTTGGCGATTTATATAATTTGGCGAAAATGGTGGACGGGATAACTAACAAGCACCCAAATTTCATTTAAAATACTACAAAGACAAAAATAAATAAATTAAGAATAAATGATGCCACAAATAAAAATTGTTTATTTAAGCATAAAATAACTGTTTCAAATTTTCACACGCGAAATATAAATGTTGGTTGCTTTTGGCGATTAAAAAAAGCTATTGGGTAGATTACCGTAAAATCTGAAATCCTACGTTATTATGGCTTTTTCTTTGAAATAGAAAAAAAAAATCACATTTATTTTCCTGTTTGATTAAATTTAAATATTTTTTTTTTGCACTTTAATATTAGTGCGGGCATATTGTCTTTGCTCCATGTGCTATAATTCAGTTTTACACGAAAACATCCAGCCGGTGAAAATGACATACACTAAATTTCCGTGACGTATGTAGATAAATTGTGCTTTTTTATCAGTTTTTTTAATATAATTTTTAAACGAATTGGAACTTATTTTTCATAGTAGGTGCATTCAGTAGGTTACTCTCATAGGTACCTTCTGGTAAAACAAGAACCGAAATCCGACAAATATTTTTTGAGTTATGCTTGACGAAAGGTTTTACGAAAGGTTTTAATATCCATCGTAGCTGTTTTTGACCGGAAAGTAATACTGCGTTGTGTATTAGCCTTCGCTTCGCTCAGACAATTAGAACGCTTTTCGTACTTTTCTTTCGCCTTTTTTAATTCTAATTTATTTTCGACAGTCCTTCGAGGGCATTCATATTTTATAAGTAACTACCATCCCATATTTAAAGTTTCTAGCCTCTTCAGTATCATATAAATCGCAATTTAGAAAGTTTTTTGCTCCTGCAACCCTCTGGTGGTAGTGGCACAGACTTAAAATATAGCTTATGTTTGAGCAGGTTCTATCACCAACAATTTGTCACCATTATTTTTTAAATCGGTTTGGTATTTCATAAGATTGCATAAAAATTGTAATTTAGAACGTTTTTAGAACGCTTTTCGCTCATTTCATCCTTTTAAATTTGGAATTTTCTTTCGACTGTTCTTATGAAGCAGTTGCATCTTGTAAGTAAATACCCTGCCATATTTCAAAATGTTAGACCCCTCAGTTGTGCAAAAAACGCAAATTAGAACATGTTTTGCTCTTGCAACCCCCAGATGTTAGTGACAGCAATATAAAATATAGCCTATATTGGAGCAGGGACTGTCACCATGAATTTGCAACCATTACTTTTAAAATAGGTTTGATATTTACTGAGATTGAGTAGAAATCGCAATTTAGAATGTTTTTAGAACGCTTTTCGCTCATTTCATCCTTTTAAATTTGGAATTTTCTTTCGACTGTTATTAGAAAGCAGTTGCATCTTGTAAGTAAATACCCTGCCATATTTCAAAATGTTAGACCCCTCAGTTGTGAAAAAACGCAAATTAGAACATGTTTTGCTCTTGCAACCCCCAGATGTTAGTGACAGCAATATGAAATGTAGCCTATATTGGAGCAGGGACTGTCACCATCAATTTGCAACCATTACTTTTAAAATAGGTTTGGTACTTCCTGAGATTGAGTAGAAATCGCAATTTAGAATGTTTTTAGAACGCTTTTCGCGCATTTTCGCAGCTTTTAAATTTCCAATTTTTTCGAAACTGTTCTTAAAGATAATTTATATCTAATAAATATGTACCTTGCCTAATTTCACGTTGCTATCCCCTACTGATCACAAAAATCAAAATCTAGAATGTTTTTTGCCCCTGCAACCTCCAGTTGATAGAGACATGAAATAGCGTCTATATTAGAGCAGAGGCTGTCAGCATCAATTTCTACCATTACTTTTGAAATCAGTTTGATTCTTTCTGAGATTGCTCACAAATCGTCATTTAGAACGTTTTTAGACATTTTCACCTCTTTTAAATTTCAAATTTTTAAAGAAATGTTATTAGAGATAATTTATATCTAATAAATATATACCATGCAAAATTTCATGAATCTAGGTCCTTCCATAATTCAAAAATCGTATTTTTAGAACCTTTTTTTTCTCCTGCATCTCCTCTGGGTTAGTGGAAACAGACATAAAATATAGCCTATCTTGGATCAAAAGCGGTCACCATCATTTTTACATCATTATATTTGAAAGCGGTTCAGTACTTCCTGAAATTGCATAAAATCGTAATTTAGAAAGTTTTTTACAATGCTTTTCGCGCAATTTCACCCCTTTTAAATTTCGATTTTTTTAGGAAATGTTCTTAAAGATCATTGATATCTTATAAGTAACTACAATTCAAATTTCACGATTCTAGGCCCTTCAATAACGCAAAAATCGTATTTTTAGAATCTTTTTTGCTCCTGCACCCCTATGGGGTAGTGGAACCGACATAAAATATAGCCTATCTTGAAGCAAGGGTTGTCACCATCATTTTGACACAATTATGTTTTAAATCGATTTGGTATTTCCTGAGATTGCGTATAAACCACCATTTAGAACGTTTTTTAGAACGCTTTTTGTGCATTTTCACCCCTTTTACATTTCGAATATTTTAAGAACTGTTCTTAGAAATCCTTTATATCTAATAAGTAACTAATATTTCAAATTTCATATTGCTAGGCCCTTCATTAATACAAAAATCGCATTTTTAGAACGTTTTTTGCTCCTGCACCCCTTTGGGTTAGTGACACCGACATGAAATATAGCCTATCTTGGAGCAAGGGTTGTCACCATCATTTTGACACCATTATTTTTTAATTCGGTTTGGTATTTCCTGGGATTGTGTAGAAACCACCATTTAGAACGTTTTTTTTTGTCCATTTTCACCCCTTTTAAATTTCGAATTTTTTAAGAACTGTTCTTAGAAATCCTTTATATCTTATAAGTAACTAATATTCCAAATTTCATATTTCTAGGCCCTTCAATAACGCAAAAATTGCATTTTTAGAACGCTTTTTGCTCCTGCACCTTCTTCGGGGTAGTGGCACCGACATAAAATATAGCCTATATTCTAAGTTGGACTAAGACCATCATTTTGATACCATTACTTTTGAAATCGGTTCAGTAGCTCCAGAGATTACCTCTAACAAATAAACAAACTTTACTTCTTTATAATATTAGTATAGATTAATAGGCTCAAAATAAATGCTTTGCAAGCCTACTTTCCATCTCATTAACGTACAAATTTCAAAGCATGTTTTCTTTAGCAAAGTGCGGTGAGTCAAGGTACTAGAACCAAATAAGGCCACGTTAAGGTTTAAAATCCAAATAAACTGAGTTAAATCAGAATTAACATTTTAAATGTTGCTTGAATTCTAATATTTATAGATATTTTTACAATAATTAATCGTGGATACTCCAGTCGATGTTTAATTGTGGCCAGGACTTTGAAAAACAAAAAAATGCTTTAAAGGGAGTTTATTAAATAGCATATGTTCCAAATAAGGCCATAACTTTCTAAATGCATGATTTAAATTTAATTAATAAACTTTATATTTTCCAGGTATTACATCAATATAGAACACTAGGGGGCTCGGCCCCCTACGAGCCACGCTCGCCAACCCCCGTCCAGACACTGCAGACTCTAAATGCACGCTCATTTGATCGGCTTTAAAAAGATTTCGAAAGATTGAATTATAATTTAAAAAACAGTGGCGATCTCCCTATAAACGAATTTCTATTCATTTCTCTTTGATTGGGGAATTTTAACGCCAAATCCGCTGCGGTACTACTTGATTATCCTGTCGACCAATTTCGCCAAATTATATAAATCGCCAAACCACTCGCCAAATTATACAAATTGATATAATTTTTATTTTAAATAACGAAAGAACAAATAAATTCGTACAACATTAGTAAAAACACAAATAAAACGTCGAAATAAAAATTACTTGATGACGTATACACGTGTAACAACATTTCAAAATAAGCTAATATAAAAGGAATTAAGTAAAGAGAGTCTTTGTCTCCTGGTATTTTTTAACAAAGTGAAAAGAAAGTTCTTTTAAATGAGACATTTTAAATTAATTCTCAAAATATCAAATAAATGTCTAGCGCAATTTCTAAATTTAAACTTTTTTGCAATATTATTTTGTGTTATTAATAACTATAATATGACGTAAATATGACGTAATTTCTCCTAAGACTTCTAACGCATGTTAATGAATTTATTATTTTACAATATCCTTTCTCTTTTAAAATTCACGTGTATACTTTTTAGACGTAATTTTTAATAAGTTCCTGCTTTTTATACGTAATTATTTAATTCTAATTTGAAAGTTTTTTTCCTGTTTATAATAGTCACGTGTAAATAAATTTTTAATGTGAAGCAAACATTATTGCTTGCGCTTTTTATACAGTTGGCAACAGTTTAAATTAGTACAATTTTCTGAAATCTGTAAAAAATATCTCTAGAAATGCTGAAAATTTGAATTTAAAATAGAAATAAAACCTGAAAAAAATGAGTCAAAATGAAAAAATTAATGCAATCTGCACTCCGGCAAATTTTAGCGCATAAAATGATCTAAAAATGATTACACTGCCATGTATAGTTTTTGCTGCTATAAAACTTTTTTAGTGGAACGATTTTGTCCAACTTTAGCATTAAATAACTCTTAAAATAAATCTTCGATTTGAAAACTGTCTTCATCAGCGTGTTTATTAAACATTTTTGTATAAAACCACCGATTTTCATATTTTTGTATGCATTATTTTTGTTAATATTAACGAAGAAAGGCCTCCGGTCACAAAAAAATCAAAACCGGCGGCGGCGGCGGCGGCGGCGGTGACAGCGGTAGTTACTTTTTTTTAGAATAGAGAGAAAATAAACAGTTCTCCTTGTAATACAATATTCTTTGTCTGCTCTATTTATGGGAATGCCGTTTCAAACAGCCATATCTCTTAATTACATTTAATATTCAATCTATTGAGCTCTCTTTACCATCGCTATGGTAGATTCCATAGTTTTCTACAAATATTCAAAGAAAAGGAGTTTAATTAGTTTTGGTAATGATGATCTAATATATAAAAATGAAAATTTCTCTGTTGATCTGTAATTTACAAATCCACAGTTTGCAAGCCAGAATTGTGAAATGTTACGTATATGTGTATTAAAACACGGCCGAGGCAACTAAAGTAATCCGGAATCGAAATATAGTTAAGTTTTAATTGATTAAAAAAATCAGCAATTTAAAAGCAATTTCGTATCAAATTTAAACATTTTTCATTATAGCAGTTGCCATCATTAAAAATCCACAATAAAATTCTTACCACAACAATTACTTTTCTATTGCAATATTTCCACTTGAAAAGTGACAATGAAATAAATAGTTTGACGAGTTGAAAAAAAAAGTGAATATTACGTGATAACTTTTCTGTTGCAAGATTTCCTCGTGAAAAATGAAAATGAAATAAATAGTTTGAGGAATTTAAAAAAGTGAATATTACGTCATATTCGAAATATAATATTAACATAACATTAAATTTATTTTAGCACTTGAATATATAATGTCATATGAGTTTGAAAAAACGTACTGAAACATGATAAAAACCCGATTATGGAAATATTGGAATATTTTAACATTTTGATGTTATCTGAATTTTTTTTCGCCCTTTTTAACTATATTCCATCCGTGTGTGTATGCGTGTGTATTAGAATTTCCTCAAAGTTTTATGTACCTAGAGCTAATTCTTAGTGAAAAACTAATATAATGATTGCGGATTAAAAAAAAAAAAAAATTAATTCATAGAATTTTGTACTTGCCATTTTTCTGTAATCATGAAAAAATTATTTAAATAACAAAATACTCGGAAACAACTTTTCATCAAAAGATTTTAATCTCGGTCTCAATCCAGATCACAGATTATAATTACTACGTAAAGTGGATAATCTACCGTCTGTATTAAATGAAAAAAGGAAAAATTACGTAAAAAAAAAAAAAAAAAAATTTAAAGTTCCGGGCAACGCCGGGCACTTTAGCTAGTAACAACATAAAACGGATGTTATAATGAGCTTTAACCTATATAATATTATTGAGATAAGTAAATATTTTCATTGTTTTTAGGGTTCCGTACTTATAAAGTAAAAACGGAACCATTATAAGATCACTCCTGTGTCTGTCTGTTCGTCAGTCACAGCCATTTTACTCGTAAACTATGGAATGCGGAAAGTTCAAATTGGGGGAAGTAATAAAGACGTCCGCATATTTACATATTGCTAAACATTCACAAATATATTTAGGAAAAATGTAGAGGAGCTAATCCAGCTACTGGAAAAAAGAATTTTTTTTTATATATATCGTGTCAAAGCTTTCGTAACGCTGAACTCAAAAATGCATTCCTTTTAATTTTAGGTACTATAGTTGCAGAGATATCGTCGAAAATGTAGTGCAAAAATATGTCCCCCCCCCCCCTTCTATTTCCGAATCTACTCAAACTAAAATTATGTAAAATTAGAGGTAGTATAGAATTTAAACCCTGTAGGAAAATTATAGCGTTACCCTAGGTCAATAGTTTTTGAGAAAAGCGCATTTTTTTTGTTACACACAAATTTCGATTTGCAGGCATTCAGCAAAGGTGTTGAAGAGGGTACCTTGTTGGTACCTTCCGTAGCAGAAGTGTAAAAGCATTGTTAATAATGAGTTTCGAAAACTATCGTCTGTAATTAGCCGATATATTAACCCTTAAAGACACGGGCGGTTTGGACATACATAATGACAGGGGCGGCGTGCTCTATGTGCCATCGGCTTTTAAAGCGTAGATAACAACTTTTAATGATACATTTTTGTTATGCAATGCCCAGTACCAGTATAAAAGAAATAAACGCCAAATGGTTAAAAACAGACTAATTTAATTATAATTAATCACATAAATACTATGGGATTCGCGACTAGTTTGCACTGGGTGGATATCTCTATACGGCTCCCGTGTCTTTAAAAGTTAATTAGAGACCTATCTGGAAAAACGCGGCACGGACCAAGGCGGCATTGCAACTTTGCGACCACCTTTCGAAGTGCGCTTAGCACAATGCCAAGTTTAAACTTTGAACAAGGGTTTTGTTTTAGATACACTGTAAAAAGAAAAGATTATTACTACTCTGAATTTAGTTTTATCAAATGCCAAATGAAGTTTATATGTGCACTACTTTTATTTTCGGTACCGAATTAAGTTCATCATAAACAGATTTGGATAAGATTAAAAGGAGTTATACAGAATAGTAATATCTGATATTATTTAGGCTTTATATCTCTTTAAACTTTTATGGTATAACCATTCATACTTTTCTACTATATGCAGCTATACCCAACCCTACATTGTATAAATTTTTACAAAGTCTTATTATTCTTTTAGCAATGATTTTTTTAATAATACAGTTAATAACTCACATATTTACTGTACAGAACCCTCAGAGCGCAAGTAATACTGGCATTTAACCGTTTACTTAATCATTAATTAATTATTTTTATTTTTATTTCCATTTTTAAAATTCAATTGATTTTTCAAAATAGTTTCTGACGAAACATTTATATATAACAAGCTGTACCCGGCCACGCGTTGCTGTGGCCCAGTCTGGCTAAAAAGAAAAGAAAGAAAAGAGAAAGGGCGCGTTTCTAATGTGTTTAATTTCACAATACTTGTGGGTATACAATATTTTTGTTGTTACATTGTCTGAGCAGATATAGAGATTGTCTGATATGCCGATTCTTGAACACGAAAAATATAATTGCCCGTGTGCGAAGCAATTCATGTCTAGATCTAAACCGCAGAATTTTAAAGCTTGGTCCTAAGCTTTGTTGATGGAGATTACAAACGCCAATCAAATAGGTAATTGCAATCTCTTAAATTGAAATCGCGCATCCATTGGAATCAAAGGAATGTGAGGAATGAGGACATCTTCACCTTTTAAAGATCCTATCAAGATTGTTGCTTCTACAAAGTTGCTCATTATTTTTTTACTGCAAGCCGCGTGCCGTTGCAAAGATTTGGCTTGTGAATATTTCGCAACATCTGAATTGTCAGGCCGATTGTAAATTGCAGCACGTGCGGTGGCATGCCTGGCACATCAAGTGAATTAAAAAGGTATGTGCCGAGTTAAACTTATGGCATTGAGTTCGCAGGCTATTCACACGAATTGTATATTATACTCTTATTTCAAAGAATAATGCCCATTGAAAAATAAATTAAGGGGGATTACCACTCCGTTTCCCCCCTTTATACTTAACCAATGAACCTCCAAATCTAATCAGGGAAACACCTTATCAGAATAAACCGATATACCACATTTGAAGCAAATCGGATAATTCTGCATGAAAAACCTATTTATCTATATTAAGGGCGGATTAGCCCCCGTTCGCCCCTTTATACTTAATCAATGAACCCCTAAAACAAATCAGGGAAGAGCCTTATCAGATAGAACCTATTCACAAAATTTGAAGCAAATCGAATAATTCTACATGAAAAACCAAGTTATCTAAATTAAGGGCGGGGGGAATTAGCTCCCCGTTTCCCTTTGCCCAACCAATAAAACACCAAAACTAATCAGGGAAGCACTTTATCAGAATAAACCTAGTTACAAAATTTGAAGCAAATCAGATAATTCTGCATGAAAAACCCATTCATCTAAATTAAGGGGACCGTTAGCCCCCCTTTGCCCCTTTTATGATTAATCAATGAATTCCCAAAACGGAAGCGCCTTATCAGAATGAAACTATTTACAAAATTTGAAGCAAATCGGATATTTCTATCAAGAGTTATCGCGTTACATACATACGTACATACAGAACCTGCGGGCATAATAGCTCTCACGCTTTAATAGCCTGTGAGCTAAAAGAAAAAAAGACGAACTAAAAAAACAAAGAAAAAACAAATATCATAAAAAATACTGACGAAATAGTTCAGAAATGTGTCCCTCCGGAAGGCATAGTGAGGTGAGATGCATAATATGAAAGAGTGGTCAAAGGGCTTTCTAATGATATACCACATAATGGGTGTCGAAAAATATTAAAAAAGTGCCCCGGGGGATGAAATTGGGGTAGGGGATTGCAAGGTTCATAATAGTTATATAAAAACACGCGCCCATTCAAATGCAACGCAATCGGTGAATTTCAAAGAAATCGGTGAAGAACTTTCGTAGGTTTAAGATTTCGTACAAACGAACATTTACTTTTTTTAATGTAGAAATGTGCCCCTACGGGGGGGAAAGTGGGATGAGGGGGATGGTAGGTGCATAATATGAAAGAGTAGTCAAAGGGCTTTCTAATGATATGTCACATGACGTGTGTAGGAAAGTGGAGGAGGGAGGAGCGAGGTTCGTGATAGGTATATAAAAACACGCGCGTATTTGAATGCAACGCAATCCGTCAATTTCAAAGCAATCGGTGAAGAACGTTCGGAGGTTTATGATTTTGTACAAACGAATATTTATATTTTTATTTATATAGAAATGTGCCCCCACGCAGGGAAAGTGAGGGGAGCGAGATGCGAGGTGCATAATATGAAAAGTATTCCAAGGGCTTTCTAATGATATATTATATGATGGGTTTTGGAAAAAAATTAAACAGCGCCCCCTGGTGGTGGTGGTGGCAAATGGGTTGGTGGGGGGAACGAGGTTCATAATAACTATATAGCAACACTTTCGGATTTGAATGCAGCTCAACCCGTGAATTTCAAAGCAATTGGTGAAGAACTTTCGGAGATTAGCGATTAGGAACAAACGAACATTTACATTTTTATTAATATAGATTTATATAGAAATGTGCCCCACGTGTGGAAAGTGAGGGGAGCGATATGCGAGGTGCATAATATGAAACAGTATTCCAAGGGCTTTCTAATGATATATTACATGATGAGTTTTGGAAAAAATTTAAAAGCGCCCCCTGGTGGTGGTAGCGGCAAATGGGGTGGTGGGAGAGCGAGGTTCATAATAACTATATAACAACACTTCCGGATTCGAATGCAACTCAACCCGTGAATTTCAAAGCAATCGGTGAAGAATTTTCGGAGATTAGCGATTAGGAACAAACGAACATTTACATTTTTATTTATACTAGGGGATCGAACCCGAGCTCTTCGGGTTACAGAGTATAGGTGAAAACCATTCTTTTTTTTTTATTGTAATTATTTTTTTACATGTAATATATATTTTAGATTGCCCACTAACATCAAAAAGAATTTATATCTGAAAAATATCAATTATGCAATCAAATAAAGTTTTAAATTTTATTAAAAGCGATACTTTCACATGTCAACGCATGCCAGGAGTTATTAGCCCAAGATTTTACGACTTACGGCAGTCCTTCCGATCATTTCAGTGCTTTAAGCACGTTCAATCACATGTCTGTTAAATTGTTTTCTTATTTACATTATTTTATTAATTTTTCTATAGAGGAAGTTTTAATTTTGTTATGCAACATTAGACGGAAACAAATGCCGAACTTTTTACATTTTTTTAAGGGAGATTAATCTTTCGTAATCGAACTACACGGGATAGATAAATTTAAAAATAATTCATGCTTGAAAATCTATACATTTTATGCTATCGTAGGTGGCACAGAAATCGCGATTATTTGTTAATTGTTTAATGGCAACACCTGAATGTAACGCATCTCATTGGTTATTGTGTAATATTTTTAAAAAGGGAATAACAATAAATAAAAAAAAAGTTTAATTAATAACTATAGAACAAAGCAGTTTATATAATTAAAAAAAATAAAATAAAAGTAAATAAACAATTTATTAATAAATAATCAACAACATCCGGGTTACTATATCAAGCAAAATAACGACACTTTGGCGCCAGTTAAGTACCCCTGTGCTTATATGACATTGGTGTCAGAAAAAAGTCGCGCCAACGTAGTGCGTATATGACACCTGTGCCGTCTTTTATTCATCTAATTTAAAATACAACAAATAAATAAATAAATGAAGGTACTTTTCCAGTATAGGTACTTGGCGAAATAGAGAAAAGGTCCATGGCGAGAAAAGAAATTTGGCAACGTATTTTCTGGCAACCTATTTCATCAAAATATATTTTTCAAATAATACTACATAAAAGTTGTTATGATCACAAAAAGTTCGTACTTTCATATTAGCTGGGCGCAATTATCGCCAATAACATTTTTTAACTCGCCAGCAGCATTTTTTATTTTTCGAGGTGTAAATTAAAACAATGCTTTGATGTTGAAATTAAATGGTTTATGGTATTTATTCTTTGCTTTTATTTGTCCTTTTTTAAAGATTTTTTTAAAGAGAAATTCATGAATTTGAAATGTTTCAGTTTTAAATTAAAGTTATCCATTTTAAAATGAGTGAAAGTGTTATATTTTAACTTAATATTTCATATTTCTTAAAAAATATGAAAAAATACGAAGTGTACTATGTTTGGCGATTTATCACCTGTGCCCGACTAACATAAAAATACCGAGTTCTTGATTTCTCTATCAGAATCTTCCGATTTGGCGAAGGATTGAGCAAGTAAATTAAATTATGAATAAAAGTAACACAATATAATGCCTAGCATTCCATTTAAGGGAGACCAAACTGGTCGCCAGGGGCAACTAATTATTTTAAAAACCGTAATAACTCAGTCAATTAAGATACAATTTTCAAACACATTGCATTTGAAAGTAGATTTTTTCTCTATTTGACGGTGTAAAAATTGAAAATGGCTTTGAATTGGAAACTTAAAAAATCGCTGACATAGTGCGCATTGTAATTTCATTTTTTTTTCAGTTTTTATGAGAAAACGGCAACAAAAGCTGCAGTAATATATTATTTTCTTTACTCGGGGATTATTTTCCCTCTAAACCCTCCATGACTTTCAACAGAAATGGCGGACTTCAGTTGCCACAATTACAAAAAATGTATTAAAAACTACAAAAAAATTAATATCTCAAAATTAAATTGAGATACAGCTTTCAAAGAAATTGCATTGAAAAGTACATTTTTTTCCTTATACGACGGTGTAAAAATTTAAAATGTGCGATGTTTAGAAGTTTAAAATTTTGCAGTAAAGAAAATTGCAAAACCAAAATTTCATTTCAAATTTCAAAGTGTTGCCATTCACAGAATGACGTATGCGTTACGCACAGATATGTTTGTCCTTTATAATATAGATAGTGCCCTCACGTGGGGAAAGTGAGGGGAGCGAGATGCGAGGTGCATAATATGAAACTGTATTCCAAGGGCTTTCTAACGATATATTACATGATGAGTTTTCGAAAAAATTTAAAATGGTGGTGGTGGTGGCAAATATGGTGGTGGGGGAGCGAGGTTCATAATAACTATATAACAACACTTCCGGATTCGAATGCAACTCAACCCGTAAATTTCAAAGCAATCTGTGAAGAACTTTCGGAGATTAGCGGTAAGGAACAAAGGAACATTTACATTTTTATTTATACTAGGGGATCGTACCCGGGCTTCCCGGGTTAAAGAATATAGGTGAAAACATTTTTTTAAATTGAAAACTAATAATTTTTACTTTCTTCTGTCTTTACAAGAAGAAAGTATTGGTTTCATGAAAATTTTCGAAATCCAGTTTTCGACGGATTTATGTTTTATGGGTCAGAGATTCAAAAAAAAATGTTTTTACAAAATGTCTGTCTGTGAGTTTGTCTGCCTGTCTGTATGTGACACAAATTTTGTGGGCGCTCTATCTCAAGAACTAATGCACGGAATTTAATAAAAATTTATATTCAGGTAGTCCCTGATATAGATTGGTGCTGATTAGTTTTTGGTGTAAATCGCCGTGCAGGTGGCGCTGCTATGTAGCATTTTTCAGGATTTCCGCAAAAGCTCTATCTCAAGAACTAATGCACGGATTTTTATAAAACTTCAGATTCCGTTAATCCTTGATATGAATTGGTGCTGGTAACGTTTTGGTGCAAATCGCCCAACAGATGGCGCTGCTATGCTGCATTTTGAAGCATTTACACGATTTTCGTAATAGCTCAATCTCAAGAAATAATGCACGGATTTTCATCAAACTTCAGATTCAGTTAGTGCTTGACATGAATTGACGTTTTGCCCCTTGTGGTGTAAATCGCTCAACAGGTGGCGCTGCTATGCTGCACTTTTTGAGATTTCCGCAATAGCTCTATCTCAAGAACTAATACTTGGGTTTTCAACAAACTTCAGATTCAGGTATACCTGGATATGAATTAGTGCTGTTTATGTTTTGGTGTAAATCGCTCAACAGGTGGCGCTGCTATGCAGCATTTTTCACGATTTACACAATAGCTCAATGTCCAGAACTAATGCACGGATTTTCATCAAACTTCAGATTCGGTTAGTCCTTGACATGAAATGATGTTTTGTACCTTTTCGCGTAAATCGCTCAACAGGTGGCGCTGCTGTGCTGTATTTTTTGTGATTTCCACAATAGCTCTAGCTCCAGAACTAATGCACCGATTTTAATCAAACTTCAGATTCCGGTATACCTTAATATGAATTAGTGCTGTTTGTGTTTTGGTGCAAATCGTTCAACAGGTGGCGCTGCTATGCTGAATTTTTCAGAATTTCCCCTACAGCTCTATCTCAATAACTAATGCACAAATTTTCATCAAACTTCGAATTCAGGTATACTTTGATACGAATTGGTTCTAAATTGATGTAATTTCTTATACTATTTACATGATTTAATTGACGTGATTTATATAGAAGAAAGTTTTGTGATGGCCACAACATACTAGTTTTATATGCAATAATTTTTTTAGATTGACCACTTACATTAAAAAAACATTTTTCATATGGAAAATACGAATTATACAATCAAATAAATTTTTGAAATTTATCAAAAGCGATATTTTCTTATTAGCCACATGCTAAGAGTTATTTGCCAAGATTTTGCTACTTATGGCCTCCTTTTATATTCTGATCATTTCAGAGCTTATACATGTCTGGTAAATTAGTGTTTTATTTATATTATTTTATTTATTTATTCATAGGGAAGTTTTTTTAAATGGATATTAGCCGTAAGAAAATCATGAACTCTTTATTTTGTTTTATGGGCAAGCGGATTAATCTTTCGTAATCGAGCTCCGCGCGATATAGATAAATTAAAAAATATTTCATGCTTTAAAATTGTTTTTAAAACCATAGACAATCAGTAAACTGAGATGAACTTTGCAAACAAATTCCATTAGAGAAAAAAAATCCTATTTGGTGATCTAAAAATTTAAATTGTACGATTACAAATATGTTAGATTTGTGTTTTTTCAATATTATAATTTTATCTGTTTATAATAGAAGTATTAATGTCGCTAATTTGTCTTTCACAAATATGTTAGATGGTGGTTTTTTTAATATTATTCTTTTATTTGTTTATAAAGGAAGTATTAATTTCGTTATGCAAATATAGTCAGAAACAAATGCTGAAAAATGTTTGTTCTTTATGTGCAAAATGTTTATTATTATTATGTATTGAAACCGAAACGTGATAAGATAACTTTAAAAAAATCATACATTATTTTAGAAAATATAATACATCATTCAATGAATACAGTTTTTAAACAAATTGCATTTGAAAGGAATTTTTTTTCCCTATGCGACGAAAATTGAAAATGTACGATGGTCAGAAGATTCAAAAATTGCAGTAGCGAAAATTTCAAGACCGAAATTTGATCGTAAAGTGTTGCCATTCGAAAACTGACGCCAGTGTTACGCACAGATACGTTTGTTCTTTATAATATAGATAGATACTTAATCAGTAAAACATAATAAAGATCAGTTATAAGGATGTGGTTATCAATTGAGGCTCTTATGCTTGGATTTCCGGAATTTAAACAGCAATTTTCACCTTCTTAAAATTTGCATACGCACTTCTCATATCCATATTCAACATTAAAAAAAAGAAATTGTATTTTGTTTGATCATTTAAAAATAATTTTAACCCAAGACTTGAAGTCACGATTGTCAGTAACATCTTTTATGTGAACAGACGCACTCTTTACTTGAGATTCTAATCTCAATTCCGGAGAGTAAAAATTTCCGTAAATTATGTTTTTTAGACGTATTTCTGTTAAAATGTATAGTTTTATCTAAGAAAATGATCGTTTTCTTTTAAATAAGATTTTATTTTCACTTAAATAAGCATTTCGCCTGGTGTCTGGAACTTCAGTAGTATCAGTACACATGCAGAAGGAAAAGCAATATAGAAAATTTATGAGGAAAAATGCGTGTTTTCAAAAGCAGTATGTCATTTTCCGTTATTATGCCCCTAATATAATAGACTGCTCCAAATGGGATTTTGCGCCACTAAACCCTATACAACATTTTTAAATTGCTTTCAGAATATAGCATGAATAAAGTTAAAAATACTCATTGTTTCTCTCTTGTCTGCAATAATGAAAGCTATCTAATTTTCATCCTTTTGAAGACATTTCATAAAATGCTTTTAAAATTAAAACATAAAAGTGGGGATATAAAAAAAACAGATAGTGCCATCACATCTACGAAGGAAGAGCTTTCAGTTTTTAAAAAATATGTATTAGTAAAACTGGTTCACCAGAAAAATCAGGGTAGATGACTAAAAAACATACTCGTGTTTTAAATATATCGATTATACAAAATTGTGGAAAATTAAATTAAGCAAATTATGTTATTTTGATAAAATTATAGTAGAAAGTCCTAAAGAATAGCATTAAGATTTTATTATTCAAGAGAATTTTGGACAAAAGCTTCAGGAACATGATATTATTTTAAATGAAGAATTATTTGTTTGCTTGCCTAACTCGGCGAAGCAAATCCATCCAGGCGAGAATCATCAATTTTTGTAATATAAATCGCTATTATTTGCATGTCACCTCTCTTTTATAAAGACACTCTAAATTTTTGTAAAGCATTGCGTTTTATCAGTGTGTGATTTCGATTACATTTCAAAAGTGAAGCATTTCAAAGCAGATGGGCTGTGAAAATGACGCACTTCTACAAAACATAATTCAAGTTTAAGAATTAAAATACACGCTTTTTTATAAAATGACGTCATTTGCATCCGCTAAAGCAATCCACTTTTACAATCCTGTCTTAGACTTTGTCTATAGAAAAATGTGCATATGACGTCATTATCACGGAATAACAGAAAAAATTCTTGACATAGCCCATATATTAATTTTAACTTTTTTTTCAGTTTTTATGAGAAAATGGCAACAAAGAGATACAGTATCTCTCATTTTCGATGATTTTCAGTTTACTTTCAATGACTTGGGGCCTCGGTGGCCGAGCGGTTAGGACACCGCGCTACCAGCCGCCAAGCATTGAGAGCGGCAGAGGTCTGCGAGTTCGACTCTCGCTGGCTCCATTGCACACTCTTTGTGGAGCTCCCGGATGTAATTTCTCTGTGTTGTAAATTTCATTGTGCTAACTCGTCCCTGTATATTGACGATGATTTATAAGCGGACCTAGATGTCAAGCACACAAGTCAGATGTATGTGTAAACAAATAAATAAATAAATATCAATGACTTTCAATAGAAATGAGGTACTTTTGTTGCCACGATATGGTAATAAATGGTAATATATAATAGTATTTATAATATAATAGTATATATATATAGTATATATAGTATATAGTATATATATAGTATAGTATAATAGTATATATATAATAGTATTTTATAAATGGTAATAAAAACTATAAAAAAATTAATATCTCAAAAATAAATTGAGATACAGCTTTCAAACCAATAGCATTTAAAAGAGCATTTTTTTCCTTATACGACGGTGTAAAAATTTAAAATGTGCGATGTTTAGAAGTTTAAAAATTTGTAGTAGAGAAAATTGCAAAACCGAAATTTTATTTCAAATTTCAAAGTGTTGCCATTCGCAAAATGACGTATGCGTTACGCACAGATAATTCATGCTATACTGTATAGTTTAAAATTTATTTTAACATAAGTTTTGTGTTGTTATATCTATTTTATTAAGTTAAGTTATCGTGAGGAGTTTAAGTTTTAAGTTTTAAGCTATGAGGTATTCGCTACAGCTTTTTGCCGGCATGACCTCAAATGATCACAAAATGGCATTATTTCCTTGGGACCACTTTCACTCACGAGGAAAAAAGGTAGAACCTCGTAAGGATTGTGATATACATGTGTAAAAATTTTGCAACATTAACTGAACGGTCTTTTTTATTATATTATATTTTAAGTGCTTATTTTTATATTTTATAAAGCCTTAAATATAACTTATATATATTACAAAGTTTAATGTAATTTCAATAAGTATTTAAAAAGTTATGAGAACTCGAAACCACATCACTTTTGCACTGGCGACGGACATTTAAAAATATATGAGACCCCTTAACAACTTTATTTCTAATTCTCAGTTTATTCATAACAACCGACTAGTTTGAGAAAACTGTGACTAATATGCAGTCTAGATTGTTAGAGTATTTCATCGATTTTTGAATATACTACATTCAATATGCAATGTTTATAACTGGAATTATTTTCTGGGTCGTAGGTGGTTGTAGCTAATTTTATAAGATTTTCAAACTACAATGCAACTGAATTAAGGTACTAAATGGAAAAAAAAATTTGGACAAATTTAAGTATTTTAAGAAAACTAGTACACGGTTGCAGACTACAGTACAACCTTGATCTACCGTTCCCGCATCTTTCGTAATACCGTATGTATCGTCTTCTTTAAAAGGTCCCGTCACGAATTCTGTTTAAATAATATTAATTATATCCGCTTAGGTCGTTTTTTAAACTCGGAGATTCTGGCATCTATCGTTCAAAAAATTTCCCGACCTTGTAAAAAAATGGATAATTTATCCCCTTGTATTCACGTTTAATCCCTTTATTCTTGCTCCCGAGATATTCACGGGCTGTGTCTTTTATTCAGATTGTTTGATTCCCACCTGTTTTATAAAATAGTGTAATTGGTTTTATAATGGTATCATTTTACTTTTCATTAAATAAGGTGAATATTTCTTTTTCAAAAAAGTGGTGCCAATAAGCAATTTGAATTTTTAAACCATAATTTAATGCGACCGTTAAAGGATTAAGAAAAAATAAGTTTGTTCTAGTTGTAACCTGGAATGTACGTGCGTATTGATAAAGCGAGGGCGAGAGGGGGGAATGAAGGCCTTTCAACCAATGAAATTACGGATGGCAGCAGCACCTTCGTGCTTCATATGGTTTTTGAAGAATGTTGAAAGAGTGAATGATTGACAAAGAGGGCGGGGATTAGCTGCAAACGTCATAGCTTGTCACTTTATGTTAGACTCTCATTTCAGTTTAGGCTGTGATATGCTGTTGTTGTGTGTTTACATTTTTCATTATTTTTCACTTGGTTGTGACTAACATGGCTAAACAAATTCTTTCTTTAGAGGAATGAATACGTATCATTGAAGAAGTTGAAAAACATCCGTTTGAAAAAAGAGTTCAAATTGTTAAATTTACCTCCTTCAGCATTCGATTCTATAACTTCAAAAAAAGCCGAATCTAGGAAGCAGTCTGACAAATACGGAAGCATTTGTCGACGGCATTTGTTACGGCATTTCCGCGAAAAAAAGAAAAACTGGTCGAGAATCAACATGCAAAGATTTGGAAACTCTTTTGTACGACTGGTATCGTTAAGTTCGAGGATCACAAATTTCAATCAATGGAACAATTCTGCGGGAAAAAGCCCTAGAAATCGATGCTTTAAAAGGTATCGAAAATTTCACAGCCTCAAGTGGATGGATTTCACACTTTAAAGAGCGACATGGATTAAAATTCAAAAAATTGTGTGGTCAAAGCACAGCTGTTGATGACAGAGTGGTTCAAGATTTGTTTTCCAAATTACCGGCATTAATTGAGGGATGTGACTCTCGTGACATTTACAACGTGGATGAAACAGGACTTTTTTTATAGATGTTTGCCAGACCGTCCTCTGGCACTAAAAGGACATGCTTGTCATGTACGCAAAAGTTCTAAAGAAAGACTGACTGTTTTATTCTGCACAAATAGTGATGGAAGTGACTAAAGACTGTCGATTGTAATCGGGAAGTCAGCAAAGCCAAGGTGTTTCAAAAACATCAAAAATTTACCTGTGTCGTACCGTGCTAATTCCAGAGCATGGATGACAAATGAAAGTTTCTCTGGATTTCTGAATGATTTTGACAAGTCTGTTGGAAAACAAAAAAGAAAAGTGGTTCTATTCATTGACAACTATTCATGAAAGTGCGAATGTGAAAGTGCTTTTTTGGTCCCCCTAATTGCAATAGTAGGGTCCAACCGCTTGATTTGGGTGTTATTCATAGTTTCAAGCGCCATTACAGAAAGAATCTAGTTAAAAAAGCTCTAGCTATGATGGATGAAGGAAAATGCAATAGCATCAAAATTGATATTTTACAAGCCATTTATTTCGTTGTCTCTGCCTGGGAGAGAGTAATTCAATAAACTATACAAAACTCTTTTAATAATGTTAAGGGGAAATGTCACAGAACTCGAAAATGTAACTGCTGATGCTAACGATGAAGAGGAAAATGATTTATTACAGTTTAAAGCAAATGTCTCGAACATCATCTTTGACGATTATGCATCAATTGATGAAGAGTTTGTGACCCAAGAAATGATCGCAGAGAACGAAAAAATGGATGATGATGATACTGAAGAAGACGAAAATGTCAATACAGAATCAGTTCCAACGTTTTTTGAAGCACTTAGCACTGGGACCGCCGTAAATTTTACTCAAGTGTTATAAAAATATTTTACATAAGAATTTTTATTTAAAACAATTTAACGTATTTATTTAACATATTTCTCTGTAGTACATATTTAAACTATTTTAGAAAGAAATTTTCGGTTTGAATCGAAATATTTAATTTGGTACTGGTCAAAATGACCGCTATGGCGGTTCTATTGTTAAAGGATTTGAAACAATGATAAACGTACTTTATTCACATGCATTAAGCGAAAGAAAACAGAAATATGTCACTAATGTCGAAAATTTATTGTTTGGGTAAGAAAAAAATAGTGTATACAAGCCGAATTTTCCCAATATTTCAAGTAAATAAATAGATTTATTCATCTTTGTTCTGCTTCGTAAATTTTTTGCAATAAATATGTGTTTTTCTCCTTCAAATTTTCTGTATTTCAATGCAGTAAATTTATCTATGCCATATACTTTTTCACGCGAAAATATTTTATGTTGACCCGCATTGATCGTTTCCCGCGTCCATCGTTTGACACGAATGGTCCCTTAAGAAACGATCGATCGAGGTTCTACTGTATTAGGTGGAAACCATCATATATATTATTTCTGATGTCAACACCCTTTTTACTTTCTTCTATCTTTACAAGAAAGTATTGAATTCATGAAGATTTTCGGTTTTCAACGGATTTACATGTTTTAGGGGTCAGAGAACCACAAAAGCAAGTTTTTACAAAGTGTCTGTCTGTGAGTATGCCTGTGAGTCTGTCTGCTTGCCTGTCCGTCTGTGTGTGTATCACAAATTTTGTGGGCGCTCTATCTCGTGAAATAATGAACGGAATTTAATAAAACTTTAGATTAAGTAAGTCCCTGGTATAAATTGGTGCTGATTAACTTTTGGTGTAAATCGCCTTCCAGATACCGCTGCTATGCTGCATTTTTCACGATTTCCGTAATAGCTATATCTCAAGAACTAATGCATGGAATTTTATAAAACATCAGATTCTGTTGGTCCTTGATATAATTTGGTGCTGATTACTTTTTAGCGTAAATCACCCAACAGGTGGCACTGCTATGCGGCATTATTTATGATTATCGCAATAGCTCTATCTCAAGAACTAATGCCCGAATTTTCACCAAACTTCAAATTCTGTTAGTCCCTGATATAAATTAGCGGTGTTTAGTTTTTAGTTCATATTGCCCAGGAGGTGGCGCTGCTAGGCTGCATTTATCACGATTTCCGCAAAAACTGTATCTCAAGGACTCATGCTTGAACTTTCATCAAACTTCAGATTCAATTAGTCCCTCATATAAATTGGTCCTGATTAGCTTTTGGTGTAAATCGACCAACAGGTGGCGCTGCTATGTATATTTTTTTACGATTTCCTCAATAGTTCTACCTCAAAAACTAAGCACGGATTTTCACCAAACTTCAGTTTCAGCTACAACTTGACATAAGTTGTTTGCTGATTAGATTTTGGTGTAAATCACCTAACCGATGGCACTAACATGCTTTATTTTTCAGGAAATATTAACATCTATGAGATAGAAGAAAGTTTTGGGATTGCCATATCCGACTAGTTTCTCTTCACATACTGAAGGCACAGCGACGAATGAGGTATTTTTTCGAAAGCTTCTGCAAGCCGCTTTTGATGTAATATATGTAATATATATCGTTAAAACGCGTTGTATGATAAAAAAAAATTCAGTTAATTAAAAAACGCATCAATAATTAATCTCTATGACTGCGGTGATAAAACCGCGCATGGATCTACTGTTTTTTTTTTTTTTTTTTTTTTTTTTTTTTTTTTTTTTTTTTATAATTCTAACAGATTTTTACTTTCTTCTATCTTTGCAAGAAGAAAGTATTTTGGATTCATGAAAATTTTCGAATTCCGGTTTTCGATGGATTTTTACGTTTTAGGGCTCAGAGATCACGAAAAATATGTTTTTACAAAATGTCTGTCTGTGAGTCAGTCTGTCTGTCGGTCTGTTTGGGTGTGACACAGATTTTGTGGGCGCTCTATCTCAAGATCTAATAAACAGAATTTAATAAAACTTTAGAATCAGTTAGTCCCTGATATAAATTGGTGTTGATTACTCTTTGGTGTAAATCGCACAGCAGGTGGTGCTGCTATGCTGCATTATTCATGATTTCCACAATAGATATAGCTCAAGAACTAAAGTACGGATTTTCAGAATACTTCAGATTCAGTTAGTCCTTGATATAATTTGGTGCTTCTAAATTTTTGGTGAATAGGTGACGCTGTTATGATGCATTATTCATGACTATCGCAATAGCTCTATCTCAGAAACTAATACACGAATTTTCATCAAATTCGATCCTGAGAAGTTTTTGGTGTAAATTGCCTAACAGGTACCACTGCTATGCAGAACTTTTCACGATTTCCGCAATAGCTCTGTCTCAAAAACTAATGCACGGATTTTCCTTAAACTTCAAATTCAATTAGAAATTCATGTTGCTGATTAGATTTTGGTGTAAATCACCTAACCGGTGGCGCTGCCGTGCTGCATTTATCAGAAAGTATTAACATGTATGAGATAGAAGAGAAGTTTTGGGATTGCCACATTCGACTAGTTTACATACATTTTTTTGAAGGCCCATTAATAATACTAACTAGTCAGATGTGGCAATCCTGAAACTTTCTTCTATCTCATACATGCTAATACTTCCTGAAAAATGCAGCCGGTTAGATGATTTACACCAAAATCTAATCAGCAACACCTTATGTGAACTTCTAACTGAGTCTGAAGTTTCGTGAAAATCCGTGCATTAGTTTTTGAGTAGAGCTATGGCGGAAATCGTAAAAAATTCTGAATAGCAGCGCCACCTGTTGGGCGATATATAACAAATCCTAATAAGCAACAACGTAAGTCGACTTGATAACAGAATCTGAAGTTTGATTAAAATCCGTGCACCCCTTCTTGAGATAAAACTATTGCGGGAATCAGGAAAAAGTGCAGAATAGCAGAGTCACCTGTTAGGCGATTTATACCAAAACGTAGTCAGCGCCAACTCATATCAAGGACTAACTGAATCTGAAGTTTGATGAAAATCCACGCATTAGTTCTTGAGATAGAGACATTGCGGAAATCAGGAAATATGATGTATAGCAGTGCCACCTGTTGGACGATTTATACCAAAACGTAGTAAACATCAACTCATATCAAGGACTAACTGAATCTGAAGTTTGATAAAAATCCACGCATTAGTTCTTGAGATAGGGCCATTGCGGAAATCAGGAAAAATGATGCATAGCAGCGCCACCTGCTGAGCGATTTACACCATGACATTGTAAACATCAACTCATATCAAGGACTAACAGAATCTGAAGTTTCCTGAAAATCCGAGCATTAGTTCTTAAGATAGTACCATTGCGGAAATCGTAAAAAATGCAACATAGCAGCGCCGCCTGTTGAGCGATTTGCACCAAAAACTAATCAGCACCAGTTCATATCAAGGACTAACTGAATATAAATTTTTATTAAATTCTGTGAATTAGTTCTTGAGATAGAGCGCCCACAAAATTTGTGTCACACACAGACACAAAGACAGACAGACATTTTGTAAAAACATGCTTTCCGGGATCTGTGATCCCTAAAACGTATAAATCCGTCGAAAACCGAAATTCGAAATTTTCTGACGAATCCAATACTTTCTTCTTGTAAAGATAGAAGACAGTAAAAATCATATTTAAATGTAAAACAGCAATAATGCGCTCAAATAAAGTTTTGCAAAGCAGTATAAAAGCGATATTTTTTTTGCTATTCGTCTCACGTCAGAATTTAATAGCCAAAGAAATCGCCAAAGATCGCTTTTTACAATCAACTTTTTTGATTCGTTTCATTGCAGTGGTCTAAGCGCGAAATTCGATTACATTAAATTTGTGTTTTATTTACATGTATTTTATTGTTTTATGTATTGATTAATGGATGTTTTAATTTCATTATAGAATATAAGCTGGAAATAAATTATGAGCTATTTTTGTTAATTTAAGTGCAAACTCACTAAACATTCGCAATCGTCTGCATACGATAGAGATAGATTTAAAAAAAAAATAATGCTTGAAAATTATTTTCAAAACCTTAAAAATTGAGTAAATGACAATACAGTTTTCAAACAAATTGCGATATAGCCTTTAAATAAATTGCATTGAAAAGTACATTTTTTTTCTTTATTCGACGGTGTAAAAAATGAAAACGTGCGATGCTTAGAAATTTAAAAAATTTAAAAAATTGCAGTAAAAATGAAACTTGATCGTCTGCTGTTGCCATTCGCAAAATGACTTCAGCGTTACGCACAGACACCTGAGTTCATTTTAATATAGATAATGAAAACTCATCTTCGCTGAAGAAAATGGCTCCAAATTTATACCTTACCAAGAAAAGTAGAATTATCTAATTTTTTTTGTTACCAAAATGTTATTAACGTCTTCCTGAATGTCATTCCGGGATTGAAAATCTATATATATAAAAGCCGTTCTCTGTGTGTATGTCCTTTATACAAATCGTCAATTTTTGACCGATTTGCACGAAACTTCATGTACATACGTTTTAGAACATGGAAAAGATCACTGTCTACTTTAAAAAATCATCAGAACACTATTTATCCCTTTTTTTTACCATATTCCATAATTTAACATTATAGAAATATATCTTTTTAAATTTTCTACTTAAATCGTTTCTTTCCTGTTGCCAAACACTAAAAAATGACACAATAATATGAAAAAAATAACGATAGCGCGTTACTATATTTTTGTATTTTTGAAATTGGCGTCATTTTAAACAGAAAAGTCACATTTTTTATACCGGGTGTCCCAAAAAGGACTGACTGATTTTAAAATTCAATAACTTGCAAACGGTGACAGATATTAAAAAAATTCTTGCAGGAGGGTTACGCATAAGGTCAAAAGTTTTATTACAGTGATTTTCAATTTTAGTTCGATTTACAAACAATAGATGGCGCTGTAAGCAATAGTCGCTAAATACAGGCTCGATTTTTGGTCCTTTATCTTGTTCCATGCAGAAAAAGGAGATGGAAATGTATTATCCGGGCCACGAAGTACCGAAAATCGAGCCTGAATTTAGCGACTATTGCTTACAGCGCCATCTATTGTTTGTAAATCGAACTAAAATTGAAAATCACTGTAATAAAACTTTTGACCTTATGCATAACCCTCCTGCAAGAATTTTTTTATTATCTGTCACCGTTTGCAAGTTACTGAATTTTAAAATCAGTCAGTCCTTTTTGGGACACCCGGTATATAAAATAAATTTTATATATAAGAGCGGTAAAATGACCTTAATTTGAATGTTTGTCTTTTTATTAAAATATCTACTTTAATACAAACAGTCAAATTTCATGAAAACAATTTAGGAACAAGGGGGAAAAAAGGCTAGATATGACATCACATTCTATCAAATCTTTTCAACGTGTAGTCAAATTCACTACAGCTATAATCTGTTAAGTTCGTGTGTTATTTTATTTTATTTTTGGCGTTTTAATTTCGTTTGCCAATTTAGTTATCGACGAATATTACACGAAAACAAGCAAATCCTAAATTATTTACAATGTCTTGGAGCAATTGAGTTAATATTTTGTAATTGGGTTGCAAGCATATTTAAACTAGTATGTTGTGGCCATCACAAAACTTTCTTCTATATAAATCACGTCAATTAAATCATTTAAATAGTACAAGAAATAACATGAATTTAGCACCAATTCATATCAAAATATATCTGAATTTGAAGTTTGATGAAAATTCGAGCATTAGTTCTTGAGATAGAGCTACAGCGGGAATTCTGAAAAATGTAGCATAGCAGCGCCACCTGTTGAGCGATTTACACTAAAAATAAACAGCACTAAATGATATCAAGGTATACCTGAATCTGAAGTTTGTTGAAAATCTAAGCGTTAGTTCTTGAGATAAAGCTATTGCAGAAATCGCAAAAAATTCAGCATAGCAGCGCCACCTGTTGAGCGATTTACACCAAAAATTAAACAGCACTAATTTATACGACAATTCATCTCAAGGACTAACTAAATTTGAAGTTTGATGAAAATCCGTGCAATAGTTCTTGAGATACAGCTCTTGCGAAAATCGTGAAAATGCAGCACAGCAGCGCCACCTGTGGGGAAATTTACACCAAAAATTAAACAGCACTAATTTATATCAAGGACTCTTGAAATCTGAAGTTTGATGAAAATTCGTGCATTTTTTCTTGAGTTAGAGCTATTGCGATAATCATAAATAATGCAGCATAGCAGCGCCACCTGTTGGCCGATTTTCACAAAAAAGTAATCAGCACCAAACTATATCCTGGACTAACTGAATCTGAAGTTTTATGAAAATCCGTGCAGTAGTTCTTGAGATATAGGTATTGTAGAAATCGTGAAAAATGCCGCATAGCAGCGCCACCTGTTGGGCGACTTTCCCCAAAAACTAATCAGGTCCAGTTTATATCAAGGTCTAACTAAATAATAAGTTTTGTGAATTTCCGTGCATTAGTTCTTGAGATAGAGCGCCCACAAAATTTTTGTCACATACAGACTCACAGACAGAGTGACAGAGTGACAGAGTGACAGACAGACTCACAGACAGACATTTTCTAAAAACCATCAAATCGTGTTCTGGGCATTCTAAAACGTGTAAATCCGTCGAAAACCGGAAGTCGAAAATTTTCACGAATCCAATACTTTCTTCTTGTAAAGGTAGAAGAAAGTAAAAATATGCATGCTTGAAAATTACTTTAAAATCCATAAAAAAAATCTGCACACTGAGATAAAAACAAATCTTACCTGAAGTACTTTGTTTTCTATAAGACGTTGAAACAATCGAATGTGCGAGGTTTAGAAAGTAAATTGCAGTAAAAGGGAAATTAATTGTTGTATTAGGTTGTTGCCACCGAAAATATGAAACCAGCGTTACTCATAGACATGTCTTTTCTTTATACAATTGTATTAAGAGTAAACGGGTTCATTTTTCGTAATCGGGTTGCACGCACCTTTAAAAATATCCATGCTTGAAAATTACTGTAAAATCCATTAACCCCTTCGGGACGGGAGCCTTTTACGAAATTTTTAATCTTTTGTCACCATTTTTTAAAAACAGAAATTTGTGTCTTCTTGAATAGACAAAATGCGCTGATTAAATAAGGCAAATTTTACAGTAAAATTTTACTGGTGAGGAAACACAAGGATTCTGAGCGCTTCATGGGGCACGTATACGTGTCGCTCGTCCCCAAGGGGTTAAAATCAGAAAATTGAGATAAAATTTTCAAAAAAATTTCATTTGAAAGAACTTTTTTCTATTCGACATTGCAAAAATTGAAATTGTGTGATGTTTAGAAGTTAGAAAAATTGCAGTAAAGGCACAATTTATGGGTTACAATTTATGGGACACAATTTATGGGCACTGACATAGTGTTTGTACTTTATATATGTACCATACAAACGAGAATTTCACTAAATGCTGCGCGATTTGGTGGAATTTTTTTTTCGTATTGTGAGGAAAATCACATATTTTTCTCTTACATAACGCGCATTCTGTTATTAAAGCTCAGGGATTTTACTGTGGTTGCGAGACAATAACGTCATGTTTTCTGATTGCCTTTTGAACGATTTGTGGATGGGAATGCAAAAGTTTCAGTTATTATTATTGCCGTGTTACTTCGTTTTAATTTATTTTACCTGGAAGGCTCCTTATAATTGGCACGGGCGAAGCCGGGTAGTTCTGCTAGTAAATAATAATTCTTAAAAGTAGTTTTTAACTATTCGACATGTATCGCATTAAAAGAAGATTCTACCATCCTTCCATTAGGCTAAAAGATCGAGGGGAAAACTTCTGATAAGCCTATTGTGTATTTTGGGTACATTATGTGCTTAAGCAAATAATAATACATATAATTAAAGAAAAGTCAGATTTTATTTAATGTCTAGGTTTTTACGGTGTTCATTGCACTGTGCGACGGTATTTTAAAGTACCATGAAAAACGCTTCATTTAATCCATTTAAAATATCGATTGGCAATAACGCAATTTCGGATGACTCCTAAATACTTTTCTTTATCGTATTACAAAGCCTCATTCCTTATAGTTTTTTTAATCTTTTGATATCATGGTTCAATAACTGAATTTCCAAAAAGAAATGAACTTTAATATACAAAAATGAAAATTTGTCTATCTCTCTGTAATGCTATACAAATCCACAGTTTGGAAGCCAGAATTGTGAAGTGTTACTTACATGTGTATTAAAACACGACCTGGGCAACTAAAGTAATCCGGAATCGGAATAACTTATATTTAATTTTTAATTTTAAAAAACCCACAAATTTAACAGCAATTTCCAATCAAATTGAAACATTTTCCGTTATAGCTGTTGCCAACAATTAAAAATCCATGATAAAAACTCGATTATGGAAATATTGTCGTATTTTAATATTATTGCTCCAATGATGAATGGAAATAAGTTCAATTGTAGCTGTATTATTTTGCGTCTGTTATATAAATTTATAGATTTTTATATTGGATTTTCATTTGATTCATGTGTACAACACTTCGACTGTTTTTTTAAAAAATTATTTTAGGTTGTATGTTAAATTTTGAAATTGGTTTTTCAAAACAAACATTCTTAAAATTCCGGGCAACGTCGGGTTACTTTATCTAGTCCTTGATATTTTTTAACACGATCCAAAAGATCTAAAAAAGGCAATACAAAAACTTTCATTTAAATCATTTTTAAATATTGGTTAATTAAGGATGAGGTCTTGATACTTTACTTAATAACGTTTCGAAAGCATTACTCGTTGCACGCAGAAAAATATTTTTAAATGGATAGTTTTGAAAAACTATGACAAATAAATAAATGTTCTAGATTTTTAGAGTATTGACAAATAAATGCAAGTTCTAGATTTTTAGAGTATTGACAAATAAATTCAAGTTCTGGATTTTTAGAGTATTTAATCGATTTTTGAATCGTCTGATATCTTGGTTCAATAATTGAATTTGCGAAGGGAACATGAAGTTTAAGCTTTCATTTTTTTTTTTTTTTTAACATGATCCGACGGTACTTTAAAGTACCATAAAAAACACTTCATTTAATCCATTTAAAATATCGATTGGCAGTAACGCAATTTTGGATGACTCCTAAATATTTTTCTTTATCGTATTACAAAGCATCATTCCTTATAGTTTTTTAATCTTTTGATATCATGGTTTCATAACTGAATTTCCAAAGAGAAGAACTTTAATCCTTGATATTTTCTAGCATGATCCAAAAGTACTAAAAAAGGCAATACAAAAAAATTCATTTAAATAATTTTTAAATATTTTGTTAATTAAGGATGAGGTCTTGATACTTTACTTAATCACGTTTCAAAAGCATTACTCATTCATTGTACACAGAAAAATATTTTTAAATGGATAGTTTTGAGAAAACTATGACAAATAAATGCAAGCTCTAGATTTTTAGAGTATTTAATCGATTTCTGAATCGTCTGATATCTTGGTTCAATTATTGAATTTGCGAAGGGAAATGAAGCTTTAATTTTTCTTTAACATGATCCGACGGTACTTTAAAGTACCATAAAAAACACTTCATTTAATCCATTTAAAATATCGATTGGCAGTAACGCAATTTCGGATGACTCCTAAATACTTTTCTTTATCGTATTACAAAGCATCATTCCTTATAGTTTTTTAATCTTTTGATATCATGGCTCAATAACTGAATTTCCAAAGAGAGATGAACTTTAATCCTTGATATTTTTTAACATGATCCAAAAGTATTGAAAAAGGCAATGCAAAAAATTTCATTTAAATCATTTTTAAATATTGGTTAATTAAGGATGAGGTCTTGATACTTTATTTAATCGCGTTTCAAAAGCATTACTCATTGTACGCAGAAAAATATTTGTAAGGTATTTGCCTACCCTCAAATCGCTGTTTTTGCGAAATTTTTCGATATCTTTTTTTATTACTACTTGCCCATCATACGTAGTTTAGGGTAAGTTTTGTAATCGTTTTAAAAATCGAAACATTTTTTTTACGGATTTACACGTTTCAGACACTGGAGATTCCGAAAAACATATTTTTAGAAAAAAAAAATTGCCGTCCGTCTGGGTGTGTGTGTGTGTGTAAACTCTATAACTCCCGAACAAATTGAGATAGAGACTTAAAATTCGGTGTGTACTTAGGAAGTAACAATGGTAAGAAGCCTATTGAATATCAGTAACCTCGATTATCCGGAACTATTTTTTCGGACTCTCGAAATATTCGATCTGATAAAAGGTATACAAAAATTTTCGAAATTGTTTATTTGAAGGAGTGAACATTAAAGACAATAAAAAAATCACAAATTTTGCATCAAGAAGGAAGTCTATCGGATTTGTAATCATATTTTTCATCCTTTTCGATTTTTCATGACCCTGTATTTCATTCAACTTTCAATTCAAAGGTATATTTTAATTGGAAATGAGACGTTTAATCCAACGCAGTAAACTGTTAGTTAATATGATTATAATTTTTCGAGTTATAAGGATGTTTTTTTTACGCGATTCGGTACTACTCGATTATTCCGCCAACCCAAAAATTATCGCCAAACTATAAGATTAAATGCCAATAATGGCTTATCGTAAATGTCAAGCATTTAATGCATCTCCATGCCAATGAGGGGGTTACCATAGGGAGGACCCTGTTCTGTCGCCAAATGTCGCCAAATTTGTCGCCAACGCGGCGATATAGCGCCAAATTTGGCGACCAAAATTAGTCGCCAAATTGGGGCCAAATTGAAGCCAAATTGGCGGTATCTCTAATATTTCGCCAAATTCCCATAGACTCCCATTGTAAACCTAGTGTTTACTTGCTTACAGAAAATCAACAAATTGAGATATTTTAATGCAACAAAAAGTAATATTAGCTTAAGGGATTATATTAATTATATTTGAGGGAGTCCAAGTAAATTAAATTATGAATAAAAGTAACATGTTACAATGCTTAGCATATATCACATGTTTTATTTTCATATTTTATATTATGTATATCCATGATGGGTAAGTATTACGGTGGCCCCCAACGACTAGTTTTAAATTAAAGTTGAAACATATAGGATTCCAAAAATGCTTTACTTCTGGTTCAGCGATAATAAGAAGCAAAGTTATAGCTCAAAATATAAACCGGAAATGAACTTTCTGAAACCGGAAGTGACCGTTTAAAGAGCCACAGAAAGGTAAAGAATACAATTTAATACACAAATATATAGCATATAATATATGCACAAATATATAAACCCCTACAAATAGGGTGGATTTCAAAATTGTAAACTTTATACATAATTTTTTGTGCTCTATAAAAATCTTAATTTGCGTTTTCTGGTAAACTCCGTTTTGCATTGTGTACGTTTACGGGAAACATCATTTCTTAAAAAGTTATTAAGATAACGAAATAAAATTTTGTGACAAGATTCTGCTCATCTATAGGTATGTTATGAAGCAAAATATATCTTGTAAGTTTGTATATATCAATTTAAGAGCCATTTTTATTGAAAAATACACATCTTTTTAGAAAAAAAAATCATGTTTTGTATACAAAATTTGGCGTAAGTTAGAAAATTTAAGAGGTTTTGCAAATATTTTGCTTCATAACAAAGGTAAGGGGTTTACTAATATATTGTTGAAAAAAAAGTGAAATATATTGAATAGATTTCGTTATGGAAGGTTTGGCATAAACGTATTTCTTTATTAAAATTTGACAAAATATTGTCTAAATTTGAAAAGTTAATAAAAATTCCTTTACAAATTTATATGAATTCATATAAATCATAGTTTTATTCCCTGTTTTAACTAAAAACACATGTGTTAGATACATATTTTTAAAAAATACTCCTAATGTAGGCACATATCTTAAATGGATAGTTTTGAGAAAACTATGACAAATAAATGCAAGTTCTAGATTTTTAGAGTATTTGATCGATTTTTGAATTTTCTGATACCTTGGTTCAATAATTGAATTTGCGAAGGGAAATGAAGTTTAACCTTTAATTTACTTTTAACATGATTTTGACGGTACTTTAAAGTACCTTGAAAAAATTTTTTTTTCATTTAATTCATTTACCATTTCGATTGGAAATAATACAATCAATGACAAGTTCAATATGACACTTTATACTTTATCATGTTTCAAAAGCATTATTCGTTTTGTGAAGCAAAACTTTTTAAATGGGTAATTTCTTTTCTAATTATAAGTGCTCAGCGTTGTGGCATAAGTGTAAAGTTTAAAAAATCGTTGAGTAAGAAATCTATAGTTAAAATTTCTAATAATAATAATCTTTAGTTATTATATAAGTCCATTATATGTATTAGGAGATTCAAGCTGGGTTTCCCGGGATACAGAACATAAAGGAAAACCATTTTTGTTTTATTGAAAACTCTAATAGAATTTTTAAATTTAATATATACAGGGTGTCCCAGGATTATTGGGACAAACTTTAAGGGGAGGTAGGGGACACGACAAGGATTTAGATTTACACAGCAACCCATGGCCGGAAACGTCATTCTACACCACTAGGTGGTGCTGTTCACGAGAGCACTGGAGGGGAAATATTTGCTTTATCGCAGTCATTCGAGCAGTAGTCGTCTTGAGAAGAACATGCAACATTTTACGGGCAGGGAGCTGGCAGACATTCACTTCGTGTACGGATTGGCTGGTGGCAATGCACCAACAGCTCAAGGACTATATCGAGAACGGTTCCCACAGAGAGATGTACCGGACTGCCGGATGTTTTCGAATGTGCATCACAATTTGCATGAATAAATTATACCACTAGGTCTGTAAAATGTTTCATGTTCTTCTCAATGCAACCACTGCTCGAATGTTTTCGATAAAGCAGATATTTCCCAAACAGTGCTCTCGTGAACAGCACCACCTAGTGGCGTACGATAAAGTTTCCGGTCATGAAATGCTATGCAATTCTCAATCCTTGTGGTGTCCCCATAAACTTATTTGAATACCCAGTTTTTGTTATTGCCATGAATAGTCAAGAAAATATGATTTTTTTTGTGCAGCTTTGTATATGATCTATGGATATGTATGTATAACACATAGTATGCCAAAAGTTAGGTCAGTTAAATGCATAGAACAGTTAAAAATTTCCTTTCAGGAATTTCCGCCATGGATCTTGTTGCGAATTTTCGTGTGGCCCTGTATATGATCTACAGAAGTCATAAACACCAAATAATATATAAATAATGGTTAAATTTAAAAACACATCCTACAACTGAAAACGCACTTCCAAAAATGTTTGTTTGTAGGTCTATGGTTCAAATGTTGTTCATTTTCATCTGTAGCCAAATTCTTTTGTGTGTTCCTATAAATGAACGGTAAATTCTATGCTCACCATATTCTATAATAAGAAACTTGTAGTAAATCTCAGTGATATGTATCAATTTCAGTGTCTTTAAAATTGTGTAATATCGTTAAAATACACCGCAAACGATTTTTCTCCGTTGACCGTAATCTAACGGAATTCTTTTGAGTGTCCCTGTAGATGAACCGTAAAGGCTATACACACTTAATTTTCAATAGCCATAGTAAACCCCAATAACATAAATCCATTTCATGGCAATCGGACTATATTTACCCGAGTTAGAGCACGGACAGACGGACAGACAGACAAACCGATTTCATAAACACTTTTCAACTATGTTGGGAAGTATTAAAAATAAATTATGCATTCAAATAAAGTTTTAAAATTCATTAATAGCGACACCTTCATATTAGCAGAATACCAGAGTTTAATAATCGAAAAAATAGCCAACGATTTCTTCACATATAGCAGCCCTTTTTTTTTATTCTGACGCTTTCTGTGATTTAAGCGTGGAGTTCGATTACATGTCTGTTAAATTTGTGTTTTATTTATAGTATTTTATTTATTTATTGATAGAGTTTTAATTCCGCTATGAAGTATTATCAGGAAACAAATGCTGAACTATTTATATTGTTTTAAGTTCAAACGTATTAATGTTTCGTAATCGGGCTGCACATCACATAGATTTTAAAAATTTCACACTTGAAAATTATTTAAAAAAAAAAAAATCAGTAAATTGAGATACAGTTTTCAAACGAATCGTATTTGAAGGAACGTTTATTTCCTTATTCGACGGTGCAAAATTGTGTGATTTTTATGGGTTAAAAAATTCCAATAAAAGCGACATTTATGGGTCAGGTATTGCGACAGTCACTATGACGTCATTGTTACTCACGGACATGTTTATACTTTATAATACAGATTTCCAATTCTATAAAATGCTAAAAACACTATTTTCAAGAAATATTTTTATTAGAGTTGTAAATATTCCACAGAACCCCTATAAATACCTACGTAGTTTATTAATTTTAATGGACGAAATTATTTAAAAATTGCATAAATCTGCTAAAGTATTTAAAAAAAATAAAGGAAACAGCTTTAAAATGTGGAATTTTCATCAATTCATAATTTGGGAAATAAAGAGTTAAATTTACAATGTCGATAAAATAAGTTAAATGTACTAACTGAATTGCGTTAACGAGATTGGAAATCCTATTTTGAGCATGCACACAATGGAAAGTTACGTCACTTTCATGCACTAATGATAAAATGTTTCGGTTTAATAATTGCAAATGGATTTGATTTCATGATTGACAAAATTTCTGAAATATTACGTCATGTTCATTTGCGCAGAGCGTTTCGACTATAGAGCTTTAAACAGAGACCTCGGACATAAATTTGGATGAGCATGAAATATGAATAACCTATGCAGGGATGGTTAACCTATGGCATGGTATAACTATGGTTAACCCAGGAGCAATTCAAATGATAAGTGTAGCATATGTATAATGATATTTATACGTAAAAAAAAGGAAAAAAAATCATCCTTTCTAAACAAAAATATTGCAACTAAAAACATAAAAACTAAACTCTGTGATAGATTCTATGAAAATTCTATGAAAACTACTCTCATATGATGGTACTGTCATGGAAAAAAAAGTAAACACCCCTTACTAACTCTGCAAAAAAAAAATATCGCAGAAGAAAGTTACTGGTACCAAACGATTGGTAGTAAAATCTACTTTTAAATGATGTATATAAAATTTACTTAGAGGGCCATCTACATATTAAAACGAACCATAACTTCGTTTTTTTCAATGACAGTACGCAATTTTGACAGCATAAATGAACTCTACACCCTTCAATTAGCCTAAAAACAAATTTTTATGCAATTCGTATGATAAGTTTCAGGGAAATTAATTATTTCGAAACAAGCGAATTTTAGGGGGTGTATCCAAATTGAAGTTCGGTACTCCATTGTTGACCGAAAGAGCCCCCTTCTTGATCAAGGCATCTTACGCGCCACTCAAGCAGTCATTAAAAACTGTTAGATTACAGGATAGCATAAGAAAATTTAAAATACAGTCGGACCTCTATTTAACGAACCTCTATTTTGCGAATTTCTCTATTTTGCGAACTTTTACTTGGAACCAAGAACATTTTGCAAATTTCTTCGTAAAATAACCTCCAAATAGCGAAGTGTATTCTCTATTTAACGAACTTTTCCTTGGGCTCAAAATTTTTTTTCTCCCTATTTCTTAAAATATTATTGGACATTTGAAACATATTCATTTTTTTAACACATCTTATGATGATCAGTGACCATGAACAGGTCTTACCAGGCACCTAACTCACCGACAGCAGTAAAATCGTTGTGATTCTTTGCTTCCCATCCAAGAAGAGCAAACTTTCACAACTGCTCTGGTCAACAAGCGCAAAACGTTTTGACATATTTACAAATTCCTTTTTTAACGGAAAGACATAAAATTGGAAAGCCTGATCATGGAAGCGATTTGGAATCGAACTGTTTTTTCCATTTTTGGATCAATCAATTGCCTATCGAGTTATAAGCGAATTTGATCACGTGACAAACGTGTTTTTCACCCTTTCTTGAGAGGATTTTCTCCTTTCGCGCGGAAATTCGATTCAAAATGTCCACTTTGACATTCTTTTCTGAACGATCTATTACGCTTGCAAAAAAAAAAAAAAAAAAAAAAAAAAAAAAAAAAAAAAAAAAAAAAACGGAAAAAACAGCTCGATGACATAGTTTCTGAACAGCCAAACCTACTAGTTTCATAGATTTCCGACGAAATATAAATTAAAACTTATGTCAGAAAGTTACCCTTTTGGATTTGAGAACAGCCTTAACCCTAAATGGAGCTGCCCCTCTGTCCTTAAACTATAGTTTCCCGTTTTCTAGATTGTTGATCATGATCAATCGTGTTGATAATTTTGGTTCTTGTAGCTCGAAAATGTCAAAGCGAAAGTACTTGAGAATCAAAGAAAAAAAAATGTTCTTGATGAAGTGGATAAAGGCATGAAGAAAAAGAATACTGCTTTAAAATGTGGTATTCCTCCAAACAGCGTATCAACCATAATAAAAAATCGTAATTTTAATGTAAAATTATTTTTTTAACTGAAAATACAATGTATTTCCAGACAATGTTTTGTTTCATTCTTATTTCCCTTGTAGATTTCTTTTTGATGGGTAAAATAAGTAAAACAAATAGATATAATTTATAGAAAAAGTGTGACTAATTACTTTTTTTAATTATATTTAGTGTTTATGGACTTAAAATGTGTTTTATGTAGTTTAAAGTATTTTAAAGGGTGACTCTCTATTTAACGAATTTTCCATATAACGAACTTTTTTTTCGGGAATTAGCGACTTCGTTAAATAGAGGTCCGACTGTATATAGACACTTCTATCATAGACGGCCCCTTAAACCATTATTTTGCCATTTTTTAAGCATAATTTGAAAACTATTTGCAAGAAAAAGGCGAAATTTTGGATTTCTATAAAGCAGGACTTAATAAATCTAAATCCATTAAAAAAATTGTAGGTTGCAATTCATAATTTTTTCGAACATTAATTTCATAATTCATAATTCATATAATAAAATTATAAAAATTGCAAATTCAACTTACTTATGTTTGTTTATTTTAGTATTATTGCTACACAAAAAATTAGCACATTAGGAGTATAATTTCAGGAGATATTAATAAAAATATGAAAATGTAATTTAACATTAGAAGCATTAAATTTTGAATCTTTATAATTCAAAAACTTATCATTCAAATGACTTGAAATTTGGTTTCTAGGCATAGTTTGAACCGAAGATTTTAAATATTGTGTTAAAATTGGGTATTTCCATTGAAAAAAAGGAAGTGTGGGTTCACTTTAATATGTAGATGACCCCCCCCCCACCCCCTAAGCAAATTTTATATACATCATTTAAAAGTAGATTTTATTTTCAATTGTTCGGTACCAGTAACTTTCTTCCATGATAATTTGTTGAGGAGTTAGTAGGGGTGTTTTCTTTCGTTTTTTACACGACTGTGCAATATGGATTAGAGCTGTTGATGAACAGGAGTAAAGAAATTAAGACCTGGTAGATGAATGATTTTTTCATAGAATAGAGAAACACACTGACAGGTTGAGTCTTGCTGCTTTCTTTTTAATTATTTATACTGCTACAATACACAAAAAAAAGAAGTCACCAAATGAATAATAAATTCATACTTGTTTTACTATTATTTTTAAAAAAGGTAAAAGTCTTTCAAAAATCTACACTTTCCCTACTCTAAGCCCGAATTTTCTAAGTTCACAAATATTGAAGGGGGAGACCACCCCCCTCCATAACCCCCCATGGCGACGCCTCTGTGCGTGCCATAGGTATCACGCGGCAGAATATTTTGGGCACAGCATTGAGATTTTAAATCAAAATTACATAAAACACACGAATTTATTCTAGTTGAGTTGTCTAAATTTGATTTCCATATAGGAAGGTCGCAGTGACGTCACTGCAAGTCTCGGTGGTCACGTCACATCTGTGACGAAAATATCACAACTCAGTCGGAAATTAGAGAACATTTTCTTTTATATATCATAATGCTTTTCTACTGGAATTTAAGCAATTTTAAATTTTTATCATTTTTTGAAAAGAAAATGGTACGTTTAGATAATTCATTTACCGTATAAACTCACGTATAAATCGACCTCCCCAGTGCCTCCGCCTCACTACTTTGAGAGGAGAAATCGGATGAAATACTAACTCAGGTTTAAGTCGATCCTCCGTCGTCCTATTTTGAGTGCGAAAAAACAAAATTTCTCATACAAGTTTATTCTTTTTCCTCTTTATAAATTCTGTCAGAAGTTAAAATCACAAAAGTTTATACTCAAAATGCAAAAGTAATAACCTTTGCAAACAGATCGGGAAGTAAAAAATAACTATACAAATGAGCATAAAATCATAAATTCAATCAACATAAAAATGTCATTATTGGAATTGTTCAAATTACGAACTCCTGTTAGATTCGCCCAAACATTTCAAATGGGAGCTTTCAAGTTCCGTATGAATAATGAACATTTTCAAGTAATCTGATCAGATTAAAGTACTTTATAATCAGAACAGTGACAATATATTACAAATAGGCTGAATTAAGAATGCGTAACTGAAGGAATAAATACTTTCAAGTAATAAATAATAATGATTGCTGATAATAATTTATCAATAATAAATTATGATTTACCAATAATAAATATTTAATGAATACTGAATAATAAATACCTAATGAATACTGAATAATAAATACCTAAAGAATACTGAATAATAAATACTTTCAAGCAATCTGATCAGATTAAAGTACCTTTATAATCAGAGCACTGACAATCTTACTCCTATTATAAAGAGGAAAAAATTGTTTATTTGTAGGAAGTAAGCTCTGGAACTACCGAACCGATTCCAAAAGTAATGGTATCAAAATGATGGTGTTGGTCCAACTTAGAACATAGGCTATATCTTATGTCGGTGCCACTACCCCAAAGGGAGTGTAGGAGCAAAAAACGTTCTAAAAATGCAATTTTAGCGTTACTGAAGGGCCTAGAAATATGAAATTTGGAATATTAGTTACTTATAAGATATAAATTATGTCTAAGAACAGTTCTTAAATAATTCGAAATTTAAAAGGGGTGAAAATGCACAAAAATCGTTCTAAAAAACGTTCTAAATGGTAGTTTCTACAAAATCTCAGGAAATAGCAAACCGATTTAAAAAATATTGGTGTCAAAATGACGGTGACAACGCTTGCTCCAAGATAGGCTGCGTTTTATGTCGGTGTCACTACCCCGAAGGGGGTGCAGGAGCAAAAAACGTTCTAAAAATGCGAGGCCTAAAAATAAAGGGCTTTAAAAGCTTTTTAAATTACGTTTCTGTGGAATATTAGGAAATAACAAACCGATTTCAAAATTAATGTTGGCAAATTAATGGTGACAGTTCCTGTTTCAACATAGCCCTTTATGTTGAGAGAGGTGGTAGGACTTGGAATTTGACATGATGGTTAATTTTAAGATGTAAGAAGATGGTTTCTAAAAAATTCAAAACTTCAAATGAATACTGAAATGAGCGTATTAATTGAGCATAAAAGTTTCAAAATATTTTTTAAATTATCATTTATTTAGTTTTATTTCATTTTATTAATTTAAGTCTCATTTCTGCCTAATGCAGTATAATAATGATGTTTAATCAAACTGTGTTTTAAATAGTAATTTTTGAATTATTCCTAAAAGTAATAAGTACCTTTTAATAAAAAAAAAAACCTTTTAATAAAATAAAATATTACCTTTTAATAAAATAAAAATTTAGTTAGTACCTTTAAAAAAAAATTAGACATATAAATATCACTTGGCATCTTTCAAATATTACGCGAGCAAAGCCGCGGGGTTTGCTAGTATATTATAAATAAGCTGCATTCAGAATGCGTAACAGGTTAGCTTGTGTGTATGGAAGTAAAAGAGCATATCGGACCTCAGCTGAAAATAGCTTTTAAGAGAATACGGAATTAAAAATAAAATCCTGTATTAAAATTGACAGAAATAAAGTACTATTCAAATTTTGGACGGATTGTGTGCGGGATTGAAATCCGAGAAGTTTTATTTGAAAAACCGTCACACACAGTTTATTGTAAATTTTAAAGACGATGTAGCTTTGGAATCAATGACTTTGAGTTGATTGGGGTAATTCTGTAATCGGGTTTACAGTCAATTAGCGTTAATAAAATTTGAAACCTCAGAAAATTGCTTTAGTATTCAAAGAGAATAAAAGTCAAGTATTCGACCTCACCTAATCAGTCTTTGTTCTTAATCTCCAGCTTCTAATTTATTGAGGAGTCATCTTTAATTAATATACAGTCGGATCCCGATTTAACGAATTAATCGGGACCGTAAACTTTATTCGTTAAATCGGGGTTATTCGTAATATCGGGTCCGAAACTAAAAATAAAAAAATTCTGCACTTACCTTATGGAAAAGCTCTAATAAGCCATTACACAAAAATACCCATAATTAGAAATTGTATACTTTTTATTCAGCAGCTAAAAATACAGCGAATAATTCGCAATAATTAATTTTATATTTTATGTTCTGTGTGATAGACGTTTGAGAATTTCTTTGATTCCTGCGTCGAAAAAGTTCTTTTTCGACTTTATGGATAGAAGAAAATATTGAGTCATTTATGTCCTGCTGCATGAGATATGTTTTGACAGTTTCCAAACCATGTAAAGCATGAAAAAAGTAACAGTTTTAATGGGAATTTCATTATCGATTTCTGCATCAGAATCGCTATTCATTGGTTCCGACAAATTAACTACTTCATTAACTTCAGTTGCACTGCACAGGTAGACAGTTCATTATCACATGTGACATAATCGTTAGTCTATCTCAGGAGCGATTTCTTTCCATTTAACTTCTTCTGAAGGGCGATATCTTCATCATTTTCATCACTTTGCACTTGTGTGCCTGGAAATCCCGCTTTCTAAGAGCATTTTGGGGGTCTCAGAATTCTTAAAACTTCAAAAATTTCGACCAAAAAATTTTTTTTTTTCGGCTGTTGAAAAAAAATTTGATGTTCATTACTCGTTAAATAGGGTTTTTGCCTTCAATTTATTCGGGGAAAAAGAAAAATTCGTTAAATCGCAAAATTCGTTAAATAGGGGTTCGTTAAATCGGGGACCAACTGGAAACTTTATTTAGGAGAACGAAATGCAATCACATTAATGACATCACTATATAAACACTATTTACAAGCAAAATGTAAACAAAAACTATCCCTCAGGCAATAGTTCTGCAATCAATAGTTTGACGCAGTTAGCACCGTCTGGTGGCTCTTTTCCTTTTGCAACAACTTCCGTCGCGCGAGGTCCGTCTGGAGACGAAAGGGTTGAGAGTTCAAGAGAGCAAAGAAGCTGCACCGGTCTTCTTGTACCGGCTCCAATTGGTAACCTCGCTGTACATGCTGTTGTTTGACCATCACGTCCAGGATGAGTTTAGATAATAACACCCTTTTTTCCAGTTGTGGGATGTTTCCCTTAATGAGAACGACGGTGTTTTCTTCAAGTTCGCTAGGTAGGCCAACCCGTTGATACTGGTGAGCTGATTTTAAATTCCAGCAAATAATTAGATTTTCCTTGTTCCATTTATAGCCATTAGACAGTAAATTATGTATTTTTTCAATTTAAAAAAAAAGCTTAGAGGTTAAGTCACAATCATACTGAAATTGTACCAACTCTGAAACTTTCAATAGAAACACCTGATTTTGACATCATATTTAACTTTTCCGTTTACTTTTATCTTAGGATACTAAATAGGAAGTCAATTCGAGCAAAATGCTTAGAAATGATTAAGGTTAACATTCTTGAACTCCTAACGTTAAATTAATTTGTAATCTTTACAAAACAAATTGCAATGCGGGTGCTTTTTTACACCTAACTAAAAAAGTGGGCGCAAAAAATAAATATTTAAAATATTGTAAATGTAGAAGAATTTGTGAAATAAAAAATAACTATGCACATTAAATGTTAAAGTTGTAAGCATTTGGTGAACTTTCTTTTTAATATAAACAGTTACAGAACATAGATTATATATTATACCTGTTTAAATAAATAAAGTTCATGCTTACTTTTCTCAGTAGCGCAGGTTTGGCTTGTAGTAAATAAAGACGAATGACCATCAAATAAATAATGCAGCAATACCTTTCACATAATATATATACATTTATATTGACGAAACGGCAGACATCACTGTTACAAAGCACAATCAACACTCAACTACGAAGAACATCATAGAATATCTTAGAATGTCTATATACTATCAAAACCTATTTCCATGAAAACACGATAGGCCTTCTAGCGGCAGAAAAGAAAAGAGATATACGAATCGTTAGATTACATAAATAAAATAAAAGGAGTATATTACAACAAAAGTAGTGGTATTTTTTATTCATTTTGTTATCCATATTATATATTATCCTATTCTATAATATCTACAATTTATAAATAAATTTTATTAGACTTTTATTGCATTATACGTTGGAGCCAGCCAGCTGAATTTTCACGGCTCCGCGAGATGTTGCGGCGGTGTTTATTGTTGTGTTTAGTATAGTGATGTTGTATTTTCTGACTAAAATTCCAAACTCTTTGGTGCGAAGTAAAAAAGACAAGCTGTGTGAACTAAAGTGACCCATTTTGTTTACGATTTAATTTTTATGTCATTTGTTGTTCCATGAATTTACTGCAGACGAGATGTACGAATTTAAAAATTGGAGATGTTTAAAGATAGTATATGTACCGTTTTTAGTGTTAGTTTTTGTCTATTAAATGTTTTGTTTCGTACAGCAGTGTTTATATTCTTCGAAGTAAATACCTTAACGAGATCAGCCACAATAAAGGCGTAGAATTCACGACTCAGGTGAGAAAGTTCTAGATTTATAAGATACTTTTATATTTTTTATATAACATTTTGGCGCCCAACGTGGGGCTTTTATTTGGTTGAAATATTATTTGATAAGTATTTATTTCCTTTGAGAATATTAAAATGGAAAATTTAGATGTATTGAAGTCGAAACGAAAAGTTATTAAATCTAGCGCAACGAAGCTCATGAATAATATCAATGATGTATTTGAAAATTCTGATAGTACAATTGATATGCTTTGGTTAGAAGAATCGTTTGCACAAATTAATGATAAAGAAAATCAATTTCTTGAATTATGTAAGAATATTGAGGAAGAAATAAAAGATTTAAAAAGTTTAGAGTCGGATTTTGAATCCAACCAAGAGTATAGGGAAAAGTTTATTTCCGTTAAAACTAAATTAAATCGTAAAATGAAGGATTTACAGAAAGAGGAAAGTAATGTCGCTTCAAATTTGGCGGTTGCCCGTAGTGATTTTAACGCCAATTTGCCTTTTATGGCCAAACATGGGATTCGCGTTAACCTGCCTAAGTTGAATATTGAGAAATTCGATGGTAATTTAGAGAACTGGCAAGAATTTTACAGTCAGTTTAAATCAGCTATCCATGACAATGATGAAATAAGTAAAATAGATAAATTTACATATTTGAAAAGTCTCCTAAAATCAGAGGCGCAAACTGCCATTCAAGGATTATTAGTTTCTGAAGAAAATTATGATATGGCTGTAAATATTTTAGAGAGTCGCTACGGAAAAAAAGAAATGTTGATCAGGTCACATATTAATAAGTTATTAAATTTGCCACCCGTCCGTAATTCTTCTAATTTGAAAGAATTGCGCAATTTGTACGATACTTGCGAAATACATATACGCAGTTTGAAATCATTAGGAATCGAGTTAGAAAGTTATGGAAGTTTATTATTTCCTATAATAACAAAGTTAATACCGAATAGTTTAATGTTGAATTATAACAGAGAAAATAAAGATGAAGCAGAATCGTGGAATGTTTCGAAGCTATTAGATTATTTGGGAGCGGAAATTGAAACAAGAAATCGCACATTTTCGTTTGGCAAGAAAGAATCAGATGACGATACAAGATTTGGGAACAAAGTAGTTGTAAAAAAAGAATTTTCAGATAGGGATTTTGTTAATAGTAAATCATTTAAGCACAAAATGCCTACGTCGGCTACTTTGAATACGAATGTTGAAAATAAATGCCTATTCTGTTCAGAAAGTCATGATATAAAAACTTGTTCTAAAACAATAGAAGAGAAGAAAAATGCTATAAAGATGTTTTCTATGTTTGAAGCGATTTCACCTAGTTAAAAATTGTAAGTCTAAAAATAGATGTAAATTTTGTTTTCGGAGGCATAATTCAGTGATTTGTGAAGAAAGCGAGAATAAAGGGGAAATAACAGATACATTAGTTTCATCAATTCAAAATGGGAACGTAACACGAGATATTTATTTGCAAACCGCTACTGCATTAGCTATCGGAAAAGAACATAAATCGAAATTACGTCTATTATATGACTTAGGGTCGCAGAGATCATTTATATTGAGTAACGTTGCAGAAAAATTAGGTTTACAAGTAGTAGGAGAAGAAGATGTTACAATTCACGCTTTTGTCTCTAAAGCCGCGATAAATCAGAAACGTAAGCGATACAGAATTCTTTTGAAAAATCCCGAAATGCTGAATAAAAGTATCACGATTGAAGTGTTAGAGACACCTGAAATTAGTGAAGCTTTACTTGCCGTACCCGAGAAGAGAATACGAGATTTTGTATATAGAAATAAATTGCAATTAGCTGATAGAACCTATGGAGATTCAAAATATTTTCGATTATCTATTTTGATAGGAAGTGATTATTATTGGAAAATGGTTACAGGGAAGCTTCGTAGACTTTCAGATGATCTCGTACTTTCTGAAACAATTTTAGGATGGACTGTTAATGGTTCTATTGCGTCTAAAGATGCTAATATTTTACAAACTTCAATTAGTGTCATGAAAGCTGTTTCGGAGCATGTTGAGTTGGATAGGAATACCGATGTAAATAATACTTTAAAGGCTTTCTGGGAGTTAGAAACTATGGGTATAAAACCAGAAAAGGAACAATCTGATATAGAGAATGCAGTTTTTGAAAATTATAATAAAACTGTTACATTTAAGAATAATGTGTATCCAGTGCAGTTGCCCTGGAATGAAAGAGTTGTTGAATTAACGGATAATTGTGAGTTAGCGAGAAAAAGGCTATATAGTTTAAATAAGAAATTTGAAAAATGTCCAGAATTTTATGAAAAATATGCCAATGTTATAGATAATTATTTAGAGAAAGGAATGGCAGAAGTTGTTAATTCGGAGCCAAACTCAGTATCTTACTATATATTGGGTTGGCAACTAAGTTCCCGCAGTTTGTTTTAAGACACTTTTTCTACCGGAATCTATATTCTGTTTTTTTGATCGAGTTAATTTATATTAAATTTCAGACCATTAAAATGTAATGTCAGCTATGAAATTACCAAGTGGGTTGGCAACTAAGTTGCCGCCGTGTTTTTAAATGCATTTTTTTCCTTCCGAATTTACATTTTTTTTTTGATCGAGTTAAATTTCATATCATTAACTCTTTGCATTCGTATGTCCAGTCTGACTGGACATCGCCTTTCTTTGCAAAATTTGTTTTTGGCACCAGTAATAAACGAAAATAAAATTTACTTTATTTAATTACAGCATTTTTGAAATTGTGTACTTGAAGGAAACCTCTTTTTAAAAGTGGTGTAAATGAGACGCCCGAGTCGAAAGGGTTTAAATGGAATGTCAACCATGGAATTCCAACTGGATTGGCAACTAAGTTAACGCCGTTTTTTTAAAATTATTTAAAAGTTTATTTTTCAATAAAAATAATAAATAATTAATCAACAATGTATTCTCCCTTGTTGTTTACAACTTCTTCCCAACGTTCAACAAGATTTTCAATACCTCGTTGGTAGAAATCCCCCGGTTTCGACTCGAAAAATTCATCCAACCAAGCTCTCAATTCTGCTTTAGTATTGAACGGAACTCCGCGCATGTTATTTGATAGAGATCGAAAGAGGTGGAAATCCGTTGGTGCCAAATCGGGAAAGTACGGCGGATGCGGTAGCACTTCCCAGCCCTGTGTTTGAATGGCTTCCTTGGTCATATTAGCGATATGAGGGCGGGCGTTGTCGTGCAGCAAAAGGATTCCATGCTGCCGATTAGGTATTTTCTCTTGAATAGCCGTGTTGAGTCGTTCCATTTGTCGAACATAGAGTTCCGCGTTGACTGTTTGGTTCTGTTCAAGCAATTCGTAATGGATAATCCCTTCCCAGTCCCACCATACGCACAACATCGTTTTACGTGGATGAAGATCTTGTTTCACACGCGGTGTTGGTAATTTACCGGGGCTAAGCCATTCCTTGCGTTGCTTCATATTAATGTACAGGCACCATTTTTCGTCGCCAGTAACGATTCGGTAAAGAAATCGTTGCTTGTTTCCATGAGTTGAGCGGTGACGAGCAAGCAAACCAGCGGAGATTGTGGCTTGTTGATTTTTGTTTTTGTCACTTAAAGTATGCGGAACCCATGCTCCAAACTTCTGAACCTTTCCCATCGACTGAAGATGCTTCTCTATAGCAGTGTGGGAGAATTTCATTTTCTCTGCGAGTTCTCTTGTCATTTGGCGCGAATTTTCGTGCAAAAGTTGGTTTAATCGCTCCTCATCGAATTCAACTGGACGGCCAGAACGAGGTGCGTCTTTGATGTCAAAATTTCCATTTTTGAACTTGGCATACCAATCATGTGCGGTTCTTTCAGCTATGGAACCCTCGCCATACACAGCACAAATGTCGCGAGCAGCTTTTGCGGCCTTACAACCTTGATTAAAAGCAATGAGTAGGAGGTGCCGAAAATGCTCCCTTTTCTCAACTTGACACTCCATTTTATTGATCAGAGTTGTAACAAAAATTAACTGTTTCCAAAAAACAAAATATAAATTCCGGTAGAAAACTTCTATTTAAAAAAACTGCGGGAACTTAGTTGCCAACCTAATACCTCACCAAGCAGTTATACGTGAAGACAAAGCAACTACCAAACTTAGAGTCGTTTTCGATGCGTCCTCTCATTCTTCCGAATCTATTTCGTTGAATCACTGTTTACATGCGGGTCCAAATTTAAATCCAGATATACTCGATGTTTTACTTCGATTTCGATTACATAAAATTGCAATTACTGGGGATATTGAACAGGATTATTTGCAAATTAGTTTAGATCCTGCAGATAGAGATGCTGTTAGATTTTTATGGATTGAAAATTCTCCTAATCCAGGGTCAAATTTGAAGTTGAAAACATTACGAATGACCAGAGTTTTATTCGGAGCGAAGCCTAGTTCATTTCTGTTATCTGCAACTATAAAACATCATATCAAGAAATACAAATCCACATTTCCAGATACGGTTGATCTGCTCAATGATTGTCTGTACGTTGATGATTTACTCGCTGGTGTAAATGAAGAATCACAAGGTTTGAGGGTATATGCTGAGGTTAAGACCATTTTGAAAGAAGCTAATTTCAATATGCGCAAGTGGACTACAAATTCCGAAAGTCTTCAATCGCAATTTGACTTAAAAGAAGAAACTAGCCATGAAAAATCTACTCATACAAAGGTTCTAGGTTATAAATGGAATACCCAAGAAGATTATTTCAAAGTCGAATTACAGAATCTTTTGAAATTTGACGATAAGAATAACGGTGTAACCAAAAGAGAAGTTTTAAAGATGATAGGAAGAATATATGATCCCATAGGAATTTTGAACCCTTTTACGGTAACTGCAAGAATTCTTATGCAAGAAATTTGGAAAGAAGGTCTGAATTGGGAAGATAAATTGAATGAAGATATGCACAATAAATGGATTAAGTGGTGCAAGCAACTAAGTTCTGTTGAAGCTGCAAAGATTGCAAGATATTATTTTGGTGACTATTCAAAAGATGCGATTCAAGATCTACAATTGCACTGTTTTAACGACGCAAGTTCCAAAGCTTATGGATCTGTTGTTTATCTAAGATATCGTGTTAACGAACAAATATTTACTAGTTTTTTCATTTCCAAAGTCAGAGTTGCTCCAGTCAAGAAATTATCTCTGCCAAGATTGGAACTAATGAGCGCACTAGTAGGGACTAGACTAACAGCGTATGTTAATCAACGTCTTTTCAAAGAAATGAAAATCAGTCTACATTTCTGGACAGATTCAATGATTGTTCTGCATTGGATCAGAGGCAATGTTGAAGAATGGAAGCCATTTGTTCAGAATAGGATTCGAGAAATACAGCAAAAAACAAATCCAAACTTGTGGTCGCATTGCCCTGGCTCAGAAAATCCAGCCGACCTGTTAACCAGAGGTGAAAAAGCAGAATCATTTTTGAAAAATGAAGCATGGTTTAACGGTCCCAAGTGGCTGAAAGAAAATGAAACATTTTGGCCTCAAGAAACGAAAGAAATTGATATTAAAGGTGTCGAAGTAGAGAAAAGATCATCAATGAAAACAAAAATTCTCCAAACTAGCTGTGTGACTCAAGAAGAAAATACAATTTTTAAAATTGAAAATTACAGTACATTGACTAGAGTATTTCGCATCACCTGTTGGATATTCAGATTTGCGAACAATACAAAGATACGTGTAAGTAAATTTTCAGGACCTTTGAGTGCTGAAGAAATGTTGAAAGCCGAGAAATATTGGATAAAACAGACGCAAGAGAAATGCTTTCCAGAAGAAAGACAAACATTGTTTAAGAAGAAATTAATCCCAAGAAAATCAAAAATTCTAAATTTAAATCCGTTCTTAGATGAAGATGGAATCATGCGATTAAAAGGAAGACTCCAGAATTCAAATTTAAGTTATTCAGAAGCACATCCAATTATCCTTCCTAGCAAAAGTCATTTTACAGATCTTCAAATCAGAAGAGCTCATGAAGAAGTAGCTCATGAAGAAGAGTTGCCGAAACACTCGCCCAATTAAGAGAAAGTTTATGGATTATAAAGGGTAGGCAACAAGTAAAACGTATACTAAGGCGATGTATCATCTGTAAAAAAATTCAGCACTAAACCTTACTGCCAAGACATTGCACCCCTTCCTCCAGATAGAATTAAAGAAGCATCACCGTTCGAAGTGACAGGAGCAGATTTCCTAGGTCCTTTATACCTCAAAAATAGTACCAAGATTTACGTTGTTTTATTTACATGCGCAGTAGTAAGAGCAGTGCATCTAGAAATTGTTATGAATTTAACAACGACCGAATTTTTAATGGCCTTTCGAAGATTCATCTCACGTCGTGGTATTTGCAAGATTATTTACACCGATAATGCTAAAACCTTCAAGAAAGCGGACAGGGATTTACAGCAGATATGGAATTTGATAAAGAATCCTGAGGTGCAAAATTATTTTAGTGAAAAAAGAATTGAATGGAAATTCATCGTAGAGAGAGCAGCGTGGTGGGGAGGATTCTACGAAAGATTGGTACGTTCAACGAAGATATGCCTTAAGAAAATCCTTGGAAGATCTTCATTAGACTACAAAGGATTTGAAACCACTTTACAGGAAGTGGAAGCTGTTTTGAATTCCCGCCCATTAACCTTTGTATCGAGTGATGTAAATGAGCCAACCCCCTTGTGTCCAGCACATTTCCTGGTAGGGAAAAGACTGACAGCTTTGCCACCGGAAAAGATAAGGATCATTCCTTCTACCAAAAGTGAAGTAACTCGCAGATATAAATACAGATTAAACTTAGTAGAAAAATTTTGGTTGAAGTGGAAACAATTTTACATAATGGATTTAAAATCTGTCCATTATACAGATCACTCCAAAGGCATACAAGTAAAAAAAGGAGCCGTTGTTCAAATTAAAGAAGACAATCAGCCAAGGCTTTTATGGAAATTAGGCATTGTCACAGATATTCATCCTGGTAGAGACGGAAAGGTTCGTGCATGCACTTTAAGACTGGCAACGGGCAATTTCATTCGGCGAGCAGTCCAACACCTATATCCATTGGAACTTGACTATGATAAAGAATAACTTATCTTTCTGGGCCGGAGGATGTATTTTCTGACTAAAATTCCAAACTCTTTGGTGCGAAGTAAAAAAGATAAGCTGTGTGAACTAAAGTGACCCATTTTGTTTACGATTTAATTTTTATGTCATTTGTTGTTCCATGAATTTACTGCAGACGAGATGTACGAATTTAAAAATTGAAGATGTTTAAAGATAGTATATGTACCGTTTTTAGTGTTAGTTTTTGTCTATTAAATGTTTTGTTTCGTACAGCAGTGTTTATATTCTTCGAAGTAAATACTTTAACGAGATCAGCCACAATAAAGGCGTAGAATTCACGACTCAGGTGAGAAAGTTCTAGATTTATAAGATACTTTTATATTTTTTATATAACAAGCAGTAAGTGGCATGCTTTTGAGTATTAGTAATTAAACTTCTGAAAGTTACCTACAACATTAGCAATGTCATTAAATTATCAATATTTGGAAAAGATAAATCAGAGTTATTTAAACATGTTTTGAATTTACTGCAATCCACTTCAACAGATGGAAGGTAAGAAGGAGAGTTAATCAGATCAGTTTTGAAAATAATTGGCAGGTGATCAAAGCTTAAAACATTAATAGCAGTTGTAATAATTGGGAAAAAAAAATTCCGTTGTAGTGGTTTTCAACTTTTGATTGGCCACGCCCAATCGAAGCATCTCTTAAATTACGATGTCCTTCCCCCTTTCTTTTCATCACTTATTACTTAAAAAGTGAACTCAATTCCCATGAACGATGCCTAAGAGAGAATTAATAATAACTATGTATTTATTTTACATTTTAAAAAATATCAAAGACTTGCATTTTCTATCACAAATGTGTTTTTAACATAACACTATAAATGCAATCAAACTAACTTCGCATTTACGCCAAAAAGAATTTGTTGTTTCTTTTCAACTTACGTCAATGTTACACAAAATGTTATAAGGTATGCATTTTTATCTTCAAAAAATATCTTGAAAACATTGACACATTGTATAATTTTTTTTAGTAACTTAGTAAGAGTTGGTAGAAAATCTTTGGACATTAAATTTTAATTCTGTGAATAACACAATACACAAGACACATTTCAAGTTTCCCGTCTTTATAAATTTAAAGTAGCCATTTTTCCCCATAGAAATTTTCGTTTTTTCTTTCCCGTTATCTTTAATTGACTGCCATGTATTGTAAAATTATCTAAGAAAGAAAATATGAAAATAGTTTAGTTTGGATATCATGTATTGTGTGATTTTAAATTTTAAAGTGTCATGATGTATATTTATTTACTGCGTAGGAGGCCTGCATTAGTGCCATAAATATTTACCATTTATGTGTTTAGTTTTCTAATGCTGATTTATAAATTTTAAAAAGTTAAGAGTACATCGTTCACATATTTCAAATGTTTTTAGATACATTTTTTAGTTCTGATTTTCTTTTCCCTAAAAAAACTCAGTCACAGTTTTCGTTCTATCAGACATAACGGTTTTGCTCAGTTTCCGGTTCATGGTTCAGTTCTTGTTTGAATCCCAACTTTTAAAAACTTTAATATGATGTGTTTTAGATTATTTAAATTGTTCGTCATATTTAAATTGCCTAAAATAAGTAAATTATTATGCGTGAAAAACTTTTAACGGTGAATACTAGATCATATTTAAAAAGATCAAATAATAACATTCCAAACATTTTAAAATTAAATAATACATTTACCCGTGAATCTTAAATTAGAAAAAACTTTCTACTAAATAAATTATTGCTTGAGAAATGCATTTATTAGCTGAAATTAGTCACATTTTGAAACTATACATTTAAAACAATTTCCATTCCGAAAAATTTTAATGAGACGTCACATGGTATAAAATAAGTGCGACTAGCAAATTTGTTTATCTTGGCGATCGTTTTCTTTCTGTCCGCAGAAACAACATTTTATCTCACTTACACTATATTTTATGTGGTAATAATTCAGGGCTCAATCCTGGGCCCAACTCTTTGCAACCTCTACTTTTTTGACGTGCTCACTCTTCTCACTTTACTCGCCCTTTATGCGGACGACACCACTATTTATGCTACTGCACACCATCCATATTTTCACTATAAAAACATTCAAAATCACCTTAATTTATTCATAGAGTGGTGCAATCAGTGGCGTGTCAAACTTAATGAAAGTAAAACTACGGCTGTCTACTTTTCCCGTACTTTTAATGTTCCCAATAGACTAACCATTAACAATGTTATCCTTCCTTGGTCCGATGAAGCTAACAAGGAAGGTCTCCATACGGGCATACTCAGAAAAATCTGAAAAAATTACAGAATGTTCTTCTCATATAGTTTATAAAAAAATTTTTGGCGGAATCCCGATACAGCGTCCGTAAAAAAATAACGAAATTTTCGTTTATTTGGCGATTTATCACTGGTTGGCGATGAAAAAAAACGCTTTTATGTAGGAAAAAACTTTTCATGTTGAATTTGTTTATATAAGTTTAATTTAAATAACTTTAGTTTTGTCATTTTTAATTTGTTTTAACTATAGTTTTGTCATTTTTAGTTTGTTTTAACTATAGTTTGTCATATCTATTCATATATATTTATTATAAAATTTAAATATCATATTTTACGATTTAAAACAAAATTTTAATTGATTTAAATTATTTCAAGCTCAAAAATAAGGCAGATAGAACACTGTCGATTTGATTTTGTTGCTATGGAAACGACTTCGTCTTCGATATGGACATGTATTATGGCAATCAAATGTCAGCTGACTATAACTTAAAATAGATATTTCCAACTTGCAAAGTATAGAAAATATTTTTACAGGGATAAAATTAAATAACTACAGCAACAAGCAATATATATATGTAATATAAAAAATATATAATAACCTCTTTCATTGATTAAGTTTAAATTCATTAAAAACCGTGCATACTAAAAAACAATAAATAAACAATTTTCAGATGCATTAAAATCGTTTGCTTTTGGCGAGGAAAAATCCTGCTCGCCAAATCGCGTGTCACTTTCGTATTTTCGCGCCAAATATTCGAAAGTATTTTATTTTTTTACAGACTTTCTACTGAAATTCCGCCATTAAATTTGACTGATCCCTTATTACATACATGAGTAGTTTCACTAGCATTTTTTCCAACATATTCTGAGTATGCCCTGTAAAGCCGCTATCAGATTCACCAACTTTTCGAGCAATTTTTGAGCCAACTCTTGATTTCCTCCAACTTTTCGCGAAATGTTGTCTCGACACCCAGTGTGATAGCAAACAGCAATATCTCCAACTTTTTATCCGCATCTCAAAAAAGTCTGTCCTAGCCGCAACTTTTCCTCCCACCTTTCAACATTTCAGCGAATCGGAGATAAGCGATTGATACGAAAATGCGATAAATATTGACGGCTGGTACTAGTAGTACTGGTTTTCCCGGGTTTTCCTCCAACTTTAGCAAAGACAATTGTAACCTTTTTCTCCCTTTCAACTGGAAAAAGGTGGAATTAAAATCGGCTGTAAAGTTGGTTGCTCGAAAAGTCGGTGAATCTGATAGCGGCTTTAGGAGACCTTCCTTGTAAGTACCTGGGGGTTATCATTGACAAACGCCTAACATTCAATAAACATCTGCTTAGCATCCGCGGTAAAGCCACGGGGGTTGCTAAATGTCTTTCAACTCTTTTAAGAGGCCCTAATATGTCTTATCACAATAAACTTCTCATTTACAATACCTGCATTCTCTCTATCATCATCTACATCTGCCCGGCGTGCGGCTTCTTCTGTAGAACGGGTATGGACCGTCTTTCCCAGCTTCATAACAAACAACTACGCCGTATCCGGAATGGATCCAGTTTTCTACGAAATACCACCATCAGAAATTACCTTAAAACTGCTTCTCTCGTTAACCGCATCAAATTTCTTTCAAAAAAATTCCACAGTCAAATTTATAAAGTCCCAAACGACATCATGTACGAATTACCTGACTACGATGCTCTCAGCCCTACTAAACGCAAGAGACCCCGATATACTACCGTTTTAAAAGAGTAGTCGCGCTCTTCGGCTAATACTTTTTGTCTTTTCTTTCTTAGTAAAAATTAAAAAATATATATATCTTTTTATATTCTCATTATCGCTTTACCTCGCTAAAGCTGCTAAATTAACTGTAACTTTTTTATATATTAAATGTATGGTTCTGAAAACGGTCTTTTTTGATGAAGGAAATTGGTAATTTTTTCTAGCTTTGCTTTAACGGTTTTTTATGAGCAGTGTAAACATCTTCTATTTTTAAATTATTTTTTACTTTTTTTTCATATTTTATCTTTAAATCTAATTTTTAACTTAATATCTTTTTACTGTAATCCTTGGATTACCCTTTTATAATTTTTCAGCCTCTCTTATTTTATTTATTTTTTATTTTTTCTTTCTTATATAGTAGTACTTAATGTGCTATGATTAGACTATATTCTCATGGCTCCTCTAAGGATGTGTTATACGCATACTCATACACAGGGAGTGGAGTAGCACTGCTACTGGGTATCCCCTTGAACTGCTCTGCTGTTCACTGTTCACTATTCAGATTTGTTTATATACTAGTGAAACCCCGATTTAACGTTATTGAAGGGACCATAAAGAAATGACGCTAAATGTGGGAAAACGTTAAATCGGGGAGGACGAAAACAAACGACTGAACATAAAAGGAAAACTAATCTAGGTAAAATACCTTCCATTCCTTCATTTACAATGATTTAGACATCAGTTTTCTAAATTATGCTTTAAAGAAATCAGTTATGTTAGTTTGTGTCATTTGTTTAGCAGCTCAACAAATCGGATTCTCAATGTGCTCGTATATGAGGGTTTTTTTAAAGTTTTTTTTCTTGGTCTGCACTATTTCAAAGAAATGCGTTCACTGTTTTTAGAGCTTGAATGATTTTTTTTTCACTAAAGGAATTTCTGTTTGTTCCTCATCACCATCTTCATTATAAAATCACAGAGTCGAAATTCCGGTTTCACAACATTTGAATAGCAAGCGTGTTAATTCTAGCGATATGTCTGAGTGAAAAAAGAACTCACCAATCTATTAAAATCTTCATTTTCTCACTCCTCGTACTCTAATTCATCACCTCTGTTCTCTGGAGAACTACGTTTTGGAAAAGAATTTCAGATACATTTTCTCACGAAAAATAATTTGAGATATGTTTTCTCATGGCTCTCTCATGCTGAAGAATTTTTTTTAATCACAATTTCTGAATATTTTAATAAAATTTAATTGAGTGTTTATCCTTCAAAAAACGTTAAATGCGGGAAATATTTCAAAATTATAACGTTAAATGTGGGATTTTTTTTAACGTTAGTAGTATAGGAAATTAATTGGGACTAACGGAAAATAACGTTATATACGGGAAATTGTTAAATACGGGTTACGTTAAATCGGGGTTTCACTGTATTACATCACTTGATGCAGAATAAATACAGGTAAATGTATGCGAAAATACTTTTGATTTATTTTGAACGAATTACTGTCCGGGAAATACATATTAGAAAATTCGTGCATTCTTATTAATTAATATAAACAATATGCATTGCAAAAATAATATGAAAATAGGCATGATGGTGTATTAAAATGGAGAAAATAATCCATGAATAAGCTATATCTGTTCCTGAAAATAGCTAAAACTCGACCAAAACATAAAATGTAATCGTAAATTTTTAAAACACAATGCTTTTCAATACCGTGGTTCTGAAAGCTATTCCCAAGCAGACGGAGTTTTTAACCTCGAACCTAAAGGAAACATGTTGTCCATACCGTCGTTATAAAAGTAAGAAAAATAGCGACATTTTTAAAATAACCATTTTATACAAACTGATTTTCAAATGTGTAATTGATCTGACTTATCAATTCAGAAAACGGCCGTCATTTGTTACGACAGTGATATATGAGGGCATGGTAATAGAAAATGCCCCATTCAAACGGAAAAAACATGGCAACCCGATCACGAAAGATAGCCGCCGTTATAGTGATAATATCGTGCCGTAATGTGCAGTAACTTGGTAATATTTTTTAAACAGGATGCATTACTATGTTTTTTGAGGCTGTGAAGCCTGAACGTTGGCGAACGTAGCTCTCAGGGGGCAGAACCTCCTAATATGTATATATTTTTTTATTGTTCGTTCAATTTATACAAAATTCGAAAAACTTAGAACTTGCCACTCTAAATATTTAAGTTATTGCAAAAGTTGTCTAAAGGCGGAATGTACAATTTTCTCTTAAAACTGTGTAAAAGAATAACAGGATTGTTTAAATTTCCTCCGACTTTCTTTTCATAGACTTTCTCGGAAAGTTCTTTTATGATGAGGCTTTGAAGCTTCACCATTGGGAATTCTAAACAAAATATTCCTATTCCTGAGAGTTTTCACAACACTAAGAAAATTGGTGAAGTATGTCTTTTTCTAAAAAATTACGAAAACATTATGCTGAGTTTACATTATTTTTTCAAACAACTGTATTTCTTTAGGAAAATTCGATTTTAAACTTGCTCCATACTTGAATGTATAAGAAATATTTTAGGTAGCTTTCATTACAAAAAACTACCTATTGCAGCCGTTCGGAGGAAAGCGATTTCAAAATATTTTGGTATATTTTCATCGATCATAACCCTCAGACCCGGAAACCACCCTCCGTTCAAAATTGTTATATATATACAGGGTTGTTATAATTAAAGTTCGCCTATTCAGAAGGCTCTAGAGCCGGTTTTATGGCTCCAAACGAAACAAAATTTCACTAGTACGTAGTTAAAGAGATGCGCTCTGCGAAAATCGAAAAAAAAAAAATTAGTTAAAATTTTTGTCAATAGGTGGCGCTGGGGCAATATTTAAGGCGATGTTTGCAGATTCATTATATCAATTTCAGTCAATCCAGACGAAACACACAAATTTAAAAGTTTCAACAAACTTCGGGGACTGCGAATTGTTATAATTAAAGTTCACCTAATCAGACATCTCTAGAGCCTGACTTATGACTCCAAACAATACAGAAAAATGAATATAATTTCATGTGATGTAAGCTGCATCAACAAAAATAAAACATGTCGCTCGGCAACGAGACAATAACGAAGAATAACATTACGCATGCTCAATGAATCCTCCACCATTTTCAATAACGCATTCCGTTCTCAGAATTGTGCTTTATACAGCATTGCGTAAACTGTTCTGTGAGATTGAGCGAATATGAAGTCTAATACTCTCTTTCAGATCAGAGATTGTCTGACATCTGCCTTTAGATACAGAATCTTTCAAAAATCTCCACAACCAAAAATCGCATGGTGTTAGATCAGGCGATCGTGGTGGCCAGACTGTTTGAAAATAACGACTTATGATGCGGTCTTCTGTAAAATGGTTTGTTAAGAAAGTCCGAACTGTTCTAGTAATGTGCGGTGACTGCACCGTCTTGCATAAACACGATATTTTGAAGCCATCCTCGCTGTTGCAGCTCGGGAATCAGAAAATTTGACAACATATTGACATACCTTCTCCCATTTACGGAACATGTAATGGGTCCTGTGGATGTTAGTTCCTCAAAAAATAATATATCATAACATAAACGTAATATATCATAAACGTAGCTATGAAACCACACCACATCGTCACTTTAGCTGCATGCAATGGAACTTCTTGGACAACATTAGGATTCTCTTTCGCCCAAATTCGACAGTTGTGTGTGTTCTCTTGTCCGTTTAAATAAAAATGCGCTTCATCAGTCCATAGAATATTCCAGGGCCAAGAATTGTCCACATTCATTCGTGCAAGAAACTGTAGTGAAAATGATAGCCGACTTTCGGTATCACCCTATATTAGTTGTTGCACCCTCTGAATCTTGTATGGATAGTAGCGCAAAATTTGACGCATCACTTTTTTCTCAGTGGAAATCGGCATATTGACTTCATTCACAATAGCTGGCACACTTGCATTACCAAATGATGACTGGCTTGGTAAATCCACGGCAGCAATAGCAATACCTTCAATGCTAGAAATGTCTACCTTTTTTCGTCCTCTGCCAGAAAGATTGTCGAGTTTTCCTGTTTCCTCGAACTTTTTAATCATTTTGTGAACTCCACGGTCCGACATTATTGGTCCACGTCTAACATCTTTTAGTTTCCGAAATTCTCGAAGAGCTGCAGCTGTGTTGCTGTTATTTTGATAAAATAACTTTACAAGAAGAGCCTTTTCTTTCAAAGTTACCATTCTCTACAAAGCGTAGATTCAGATGCTTTTCAGAAACAATCAACTGTTCCAGTGTCAAAGAAATCACAGACACACTTTATCAGCAAGTTTTAAATCGTCATGTGGTTAGAAGAGTATTTCAAGTTTTCGAAGTTGCAACGTCACTTTGACGTCGTTCGTCGAAAATTTGAATAAAATTTGAATTTTCAAGCGTTGGGTGAAATTTTGCGATTTTGTGTGTTTCATGTGGATTGACCGAAATTGATACAACGAATCTGAAAAAAGTTTACTTTTACCAACTGTGAAATAAAATTTCCTGTATTTTGTTTTTTACAAAATAAAGGAATCTGCAAATATCGGCTTAAATATTGGCGCAGCGCCACCTATTGACAAAAATTTTAACTAATTTATTTTTCGATTTTCGCAGAGCGCATCTCTTCAACTACGTACTAGTGAAATTTTGTTTCGTTTGGAGCCATAGAACCGGCTCTAGAGCCTTCTGAATAGGCGAACTTTAATTATAACAACCCTGTATATATATATCTGACCTTTGTCACACTGTAACTCTCAAATTTATGAACCGATTTGGATGTAATTCGGTATGTACATAGTACATACCAATGTCTCGATCGAGTTCGTTGGCCAGCTTCATACGTCATTTTGTTTCAAAATGGCGGCCATTTAAAATTAAAAAAAAAAAATTGAAATTTGAAATGTGGTACCAAAAAATTGAAAATGGAAAAATATTTTTTTCTTATGTATTTGACCTTTATACAAAGATTCTGGAGCAGTTTTTGTTTTGTCTATATCTTAAAAAATGGCTGAGTTATAGCATTTTGAATTTCTAGCGTGGATGACATTTTGAAACGTCCTGAATTTTGTCACGCGATAAAAGGCGTATTTATGAACCGATTTGGATGTAACTTCGTTTGTACATAGTACATACCAATGTCTCGACCGAGTTCGTTGGCCAGCTTCATCCGCCATCATGTTTAAAAATGGCAGCCATTTAAATTTTTAAGAAAAATTTAAATTTGAAATGTGGTACCAAAAAATTGAAAATTGAAAAAATATTTTTTTCTTATGTATTTGACCTTGATAAAAAGATTAGGGAGCAGTTTTTGTTTCGTCTATATCTTAAAAAATGGCTGAGTTATAGCATTTTGAATTTCTAGCGTAGCTGACATTTTGAAACGTCCTGATATTTGTCACGTGATAACAGGCGTATTTATGAATCGATTTGGATGTACCTTGGTGCATAGATAGTACATACAAATATCTCGACCGAGTTCGTTGGCCAGCTTCATCCGCCATCTTGTTTCAAAATGGCGGCTATTTAAAAAAATTTAAAAAATTTAAAATTTAAAATGAGATAACAAAAAATTGGAAAATGAAAAAGATATTTTATGTGTTTGGCCTTGATACAATGATTCCGGAGGAGATTTTGTTTCTGAAAATTTGTTCTTTTGTTTATATCTTAAAAAATGGTTGAATTATAGCACTTTGAATTTCTAGTAAGGCTAACATTTTGAAACGATCTTGTATTTGTCACGCGATAACACACGTATTCGCCTATTTCCATGTAAGAAGGCATGTGGATAGTATACATCAATATCTCGACCAAGTACGCTGGCCAGCTTCATCCGTCATCTTGTTTAGAAATGGCGGCCATTAAATTAAAAAAAATTATATTTAAATTGAGGTGCAAAAAAATTAGAAATTGAAAAAGGTTTCTTTCTTAAGTATTTGACCTTGATGTAAGGATTCAGAAGCATTTTTTGTTTGTCTTTATCTTAAAAAATGGCTCAGATATAGCAGTTTCAATTTCTAATGTGGGTGACATTTTGAAAAATCTGATTTTTTGCCTGCGACAGCACTCGTGTATATCAACCGATTCCGATGTGAGTGAGCATGTGCACAGCAATTACTAAGGTCTCGACCAAGTTCACGGGTTAGCCTCATCCACCATGTTGTCTTAAAATGGCAGGCATTTTAAGAAATCGCCGAATTTGGCAGCCAAATATAAGTTACTTTAAATAAAAGCAGCTTGGATAAAGATGACTAATTTCGCGAAATTCTCATTCATAATGATTTAGTATTGATAAAAATTAGTATTGAATCTCCTATATTCGGTTTCCACTAAATTGAGCTTCGTGTGTTTGAATAATATAAGTTGGCTTTTTTAAAATAAGGAATTTGAAAGCTACCTCTTCCTCCCGGCACTGGCCGGAAGGACTTTTTATCGTTAATCCAGTTAGAGTTAAAACATTCTACCTGACAAGTTGATAAAGCTTAAACTTTATGTTATGGATAAATAAATGTAAGTCACATCTTTAATGTTGCAAATTATATTGGGACATAAACTTAACACAATGTTTCATTCAACTTTAGCTTTTACGGTGAAATATGTATTTATCTTGGTCAAAAGTTGGCTTTACTTCAGAAATGTTTGAAATGAAATGCCAATGATATAGATGCATTGACTTTAGATTGGAAATACTTGGAATGATATGGCGAAATATTTCTTTTAAATATTTCTTTAATATTGGAAAAATTAAAACAATATCGAATCAGTATCACTTGGTAACATTGCCAACATTAGGCCAATTTTAGTACAAACAATAAAGAACCAATAAAGCTTTCCTGTGTTTTTATGCTCTAAGAGAAAATTAACACTCGCAGTTTTGTCGCTCGAGTAATTCCACAATAAAGGTTTCTTCATACGTATTTTTAAATTAAAACGACATTTGCAGACTTCTCAATTGCAGAAAAATTACTTTTCCTCTAGAAAAATTAATGGGGTACTTATAAAATAAAAGCAAGATCTGTTTGTGTGTTTTACTCCATATATAATAATGTTTTAAAAATACCATAAGTTACAGCAATTATTTTAATTTATTTTTATAAATATTATAAATTAAATATCGAAAAACTACAAGAGAAAAAAAATTATACTGAGAAAAAATAATAGTGATGTTATAGTAATTTTTCCTGCTAGCTTCTCCGACGTAGTAGCTATTAACGAGTATCTAAAACATAATAATATACAACACAATGTAATCCCCGGTCGGAAAATGCTTATCAAAATAGTAATCACAGGTCTCCCTAAATCTACCTATGGTGAAATTATGAAAGAGACTTTATCCTGATAAGGATTTCTATTCTAAAGATCTCGCAAGTGAAAAGTAACAGATATGGTAAAAATTCTACAGCTATTCAATATCGAAAATCCTAGAAATGAATCATCTAGCGAAATGCACATTTTCAAGCTTAGAATCTAAATTGAAAAGTTCTGAACTGCTAGAAAACACATAAATGCTATCGCTGTCAAAACTTTTTACGTCGCAAGTAATTGCCCTGTTGATATCCTCTTGTGTTGGAGGCTTCTAAAATCATGTCTATAACGTTTGCCTTTAAAAGACATACAAATGGTACGAACCCACCACCTAAAAATGTTGTAACTGTGGTCGCTCGTATCCCTTTAATAATAAAAGTTCTAAATTTCCGACCAAACCTCAACTGAAAAAACTACGCACAAACTGCTTCAAAGCTAAGAATTTCAAACTATACTTAAAAAAGGGTTTCTTTCCAAAAATACTATGCAAGAACCCCCCCCCCCCCCCCCCACCCACCCACCTGGTTCAGCAACTGTACGAGCTGCGTGAAGTCTCGAAAGATATTTCTACGATTACAAAAATCATCAATAAGATAAACAAGAAAGAAAAATTATGTGTAAAGCATAAATCGTGAAAAACTTTTTAGAATACTTTAACAAAACTTTGCAATTTAATAGGGTAAATAAGAAACCTATACTTGGGGAACGAGGAACTTGATAGTATTGAACATACTGCGATTGTTACACTTCCGCGACAAGAAGAAGTGCGTTGACTATTTTAATAAAATCTCACTCGATATCTGTTTTTTTTTCCAAAATTTTAATGCAAAAACAATTCATTGACTAATTGAAACAATCTCATCGCAGTACAAATTATCAAACTACTCCAAGAAACAAGAAAAAAGATCTTCTTTAAATGGGTCCGTGGACATGTGGGTAATGTGGGGAATGAGTATGCAGATTCTTTGGCAAAAGAAGCAACCAAAGCCACATCACATGCCAAATACAAATTCTTTCCCAACCCTCCTTCTTACTTGAAGAAGCTTCTAAAATCATCTCTACACGAACAATGGCAGACTCGCTGGGACTATGGTACCACAGGACGGTACACATACGCTTTAGCCCCAAAAGTCTCGGAAAAGAGAATCTTGCTGCATAGAAATCTTTTTCTGTTTGCCACTAACCACGGCCCATTTTCATCATATCTTTATAAATTTGACAGGGTTCCTTCTCCATTATGTGTATGCGGTCAGCGAGACATCATTGCATTATATCTTTAACTGTACCCTTACATCATATTACCATATAAGAAAATCTCCAAAAATTTCTTTGTCTCAGTGGTTCTCAGTGGTTTTGTCAAATCCATCATTTTGTCAAAAGATAATTGAATGTATGAAAGTTTTAGAAAACAACCATTATTTGTTTCAAAATGTTTTGCCATTTATAGATGATGATGAGAACGTATCTTAACAAATAGACAGATACCACCAATTCAAAATAAACTCTTAGCCACAAACAACACGATTGAACTATAATTGAACTGTTGCAAGAACAATAGACTTTTGAACTTTTGTGTGTGTATATAATTATATAATATTCATCATAATTATTCACTATTTTACCTATTTTTTATATTCTACATTATTTTTAAAATTATGAATCTCTTTCTAATTTAGTATACATATACGTAGCTTTTATTATATTTTTGCAGAACGCCCAGCTTTGCAGGGTAATTGAGCTTTTGCCGCTCCAACAAGTTTAAAAATCCTATTATCTATTATCTCATGATCTTATTAATTACAAATATCTAAATTTCTCTCGTAAACGCCCAGTAAAAATTGGGCTTTCCATCGTGTATATATTGTACTTATATTGTATTTAATCTTAATATTCTCAATTGGCTTTCCTGTAGGTCCCTTCGGGCCTTTTATTTATTATTATTATTATTATTATTATTTTTATTTATTTTTTTTTGTGTGTGTGTGTGTGTGGTGACGGCAGTAGTAGATGGAAACCGCTGGGTGGGGCTTGTGCTGGGTGGGGCTTGTGCTGGGTGGGGCTTGTGGGGCTTGCTTAAGCCATTTGGTAGGCCTCCCCACCTAGCTGACCCTTGACTAAATGAAACTGATTTAAGTTAAAATTTGTCGCTATTATGATATGTATATATTAAATTTATATAAAAATGTATTTATTCGCTTTGGCGAAATCTTGGCGCTAATGAACATGCGTTGTACAGAGATTGCAAACATATTAGAGATAACGTCTCCCGCATCTCCCCAATTTCCGGTGAGTTAAGAGATACTTACTCTAAGTTTGCGGTTTTTAATTTGCAATATATATTTTTTTTATTTTTGAAACTTTTTAAAATACAGAAACAATTTTTGTGGATTTGAACGTATCGGAAAATTTTACCCCAAATGGATACCAAGCATGACAATAAAATATTTAAAACAATAAAAAATGCAAAATAAAAGGAATAGAAAAGTGTTTATTTATTGCTGAGGTTTTAAATAAAAAAGTTGAAGAAAGTTATTCCGCTCGAATATGAATTTTTCTACCGGCAAATTCGAGTTATTTTTAACAGAAACATAGGCATATGCAAGGGGGGGGGGAGGGGAGGGCTCTAAATCTTTGAAAAAAGTAAGTAACTGTTAAAAACATTACTGTTTACTTTTTTGTTTTATTTGTTTTTTATTTTTTCTCTTTTCTCTTTAAATCCTGATAGAAATTTATTTCTGAATATTAAATATTATTTAATTGTTAAATTCCTAAGTTAGTTTTTATTTTCATATATTTTAAAAATTGTCTTGCACAGGACTTTTTATGGTTATAGGCAATATTAGAAAAAAATTGCATAGTCATGCTAATGTAGTATAGAAGTTTTGGCATGAATATGAGATTGAATTAAAAATAAAGTGAAAATATTGATAATAAAAATAAGCTTAAAAGTTTATTTTACATATTTTTATAGTGTATACTCATACATGCAATAATTTGTTTCCCTTTAGATTTGTTATTCTTCTTACATTCAAAATTTTTAAATACAGTCGTACCTCGTTATCCCGACACTCTAATGACTAGAAAAAAGTGTAGTCATAAGCGGAGTGTCGCGGTAACCGGTGTCGGAGAAAAATATGTTTATAAAAAGCTGTATTTTTAATTAATTTAAGACAATTTTAAATTCATAACTGTTCTGCAGTTTTAACCCCTTGAAGGTCAAGCAATTACGTTTGTGTAATGCAGAATTCCCTTCGGAAATTTAGAAACATTTTATTTCAAAATAAGGAAAAGCAATTTTACAACTTTTTTCCATCAAAGTTAGAAAAGTAAAATTTCATAAAATTTTTCTGGTGCAAATCTTCATTAATCGTAAGTGTGATAAAATATATCCCACCGCCCCTCAAGAGGTTAAGCAATAAAACATTATTATTTAACAAAATAAACGCAAAAACAAAATTGAAAAGAATGAAAATCAGATTTATGACTACTTTTTTTTTTTATTGTTACACAAAATATTGATGAATTAAGGTTTGCTTATCCCTAAATGTGCTTCTTACAATTCTTCTTTCAATATTATACAATGTATTGTAATAAATATTCGTTTTTTCAGAAATGGATATTGGATAATTTCTGATCGTTTCAATGCAATGCAATGCCTCCGTTTTAGTTGGATTAAAAACGCCTTATGACCACAAGAAAGCGCCGCCTGACCAGAACAAAAAGACCTCGAGTAGACTGATACGTCTATCTGGAACATAAGGGGCGGTCCATAAATGATATCACACTTTTTTTCAATATTTTTGACCCCCCCCCCTTTGTCACAAAGTGTCACACTTCACCATACCCCCCCCCCCCTTGTCACATGTCACTCTATTATATTGCATAAACATATACTTGCAGTTCAGAAACAAAGCACTACGTTGCAGATTATATTTAAAAATTTTTTTAAAACTTTAACTATGTGTTTTAATGACATTTGTGAGCATAACAATAAAAATGATTCGTGCACTTATTTTGTAAGAAATAAGACTAAGGTTTATAACAAAAAACATAATTAATATACAATAGTAATAAAATATTAATTTGAAAGAGCAATTGAATACTTTATCAATAAAAAATGCTTTAATTTTAAAATAACTTCAAAATTTAATCTGCTGATTTTTAATGCTTTTATTTTAACCAAAATGTGTGACGTCACATTTCTTCTTACCCCCTCCTACCCCCTTGTCACAAACTGTCACAATTTCACGAACCCCCCCTCCCCCCATACAAGCGTGACATCATTTATGGATGACCCCTAAGTGGTTCATTCATAGTGTGTGGGTTTATTTATTCAAATAAAGGTTGATTGATTGATTGATTGTAATTATGACGGCCAATTATCAGCACGAGGGATACAGGCTCTAACGGGAGGGGGAGTGCCCTCCGTGGGGGTCTTTCTAAGGGAACCTAACCCGTATTTACGCTTGGAAAACCAATGTTCGAAGAAAACCACGAAAACTCCGAACGATAGGCCGATAGGCGCGATTGGGATCGAACCCGGCACCTCCCGTCTATTCAAATAAAGGATTGAAGTAAAATTTCTCATTTATCTCAATGGGTATTTTAGACACTTTTGTGAAAAGTATGGCTAAGAGGTTTCTTACCGCTTAATTTTCGTGCTTATAAAGATGGATTATGAAAAATGGACAATTTTCCTAAACCTTCGGGATATAGGGGGTTGCAAATTATTTAATGACATAAAATCCGCAGTTTACATTAAAATTATATACAGAAAATCGGGACTTTGAAAAACTGACGTGATAAGCAGAGTGACGTGAACAACCGGGTGTCGGGATAACGAGGTACGACTGTATATCTTAAACGGGGTTTCAGGAAGGGTGGCCCTCTCTAACGAAAATGAAATTACTGTTGAATTGTCCTTTTTTCTTTCTTTTTTTTCTTTCTTTCTTTCTTTCACTCTAAACTGAAATTTCTTAAATTCAGACACTTAAGTGTCTGAAACAGAGTGTTCAATTTTCAGACATTTTAAAGTGTCTTAATTTTTAAGACACTTGTATCCGTCTGAATTTAAGACACTTCAAACGTCTGAATTGCATCCATGTTTGACCACTTCGACAGACATTTTTTCACCTTTTTTTTTTTTTTTTTTTTTTTTTTTTTTTTTTTTTTTTTTTTTTTAAGTGTTATACACTGTAAAAAAATATATATCCCTTAAAATATAGAAATTGCACTGCCACTTAAGACTCCAATACCATTTTCATATTTTAATGGAATTTTCTGATGTAAATTCCAGAAAAAATTCCATTTATTTCGCATATTTCTGTATTTAAAAATCTCCATTTAAAAGATAAAAAAAATACAACTCTGTAAACCATTTCACCAACCACTTTCTTTTTAAGGTACATATTTGCATTACATTTGATTATTATATTCAACCTAAACTACTGGAAACTTTGAACACTTACCCTAGACGAGGTTCGAACTTCAGTACCATCTGTCACTAGAACAGCGCGCTATCCATTCGACCATAGGTTCTGCAGCGGAGCTTTGAAATAATGTTATTTATCAAGCACAAAAATGTATTTTAAGTAGCAGTAGCTTTTTTTCCACTCTAGAATAATTTTGAACATTTTACGCTATTTCTTTTAAGAAATTTGAATGTGTGGCCTTTTAATTTCAGTTTTATTTTAACAAATGAGGACAAAATGTTTGGGGTTCAACCGTAACAATTATGTTAGCTGAATTCGAACCAGAACGAAAGCTAATTTTTAAGTTTCGATGAAGAGAAACGAGTGTATTTTTTCTCGTGCTTCACCTGTTCGTTTGATGTAAATTGAAAATTGTTTAAATTAATTCATCAATGTTAACTTTATAAATCCCGCATTCCATAAGAGTTTTTTTATTTGAAAAGTGTTCTTTCAGTTTGTTTTTATGTTTTTTCATACTTCTATAGTTTATATCCGAGTAAATAAAGCTGCATGATGTTTTATTTATAAAATAATACTGTGTAAATAATATATACACACACACATATATATATAATATTTGTAAATAAGGTACTGTACTAAATTCTAAATTATTAAAAATTATCATCACTCTTATCGTTAATATATATATATACAATAAATATTGCAGTTTCTTACAAAATTTTACCTAGTCAATTTACAAATTCGACCTATGTAAAATTCAAGTTACATATAAGTTTGAGAAACGCATTACTTATATAAATTGGGGGATGCTAATTACAAAAAAAGTTTCATTACTTCATAACTTTTTAATCACACGAGATGGCGCCACTATTTATTCTTGATAATTTTCCGAAAGATGTTTGGTGTTTGGTCAATACAGAAATTCTAATTCATTTTTGTTCTTAAACACATGAAATTGGCAGGTAATGTTATTAAAAAACTATGTGATTGAATGAATTTTCCATTTTTTATGAATAAATTACCTATCGAATTATAAGCGACCAAAAAAAAAGTTTGAATTAGTGGCGTATCTAAACATTTCATTTCGGAAAGGAACGCTGAGATACGTAAAAATTTCTAAAATAGAACACAGGAAACGAAAAAAAATTCCTCTTTAAACAGGTTTTACAGATTAGGTAACGCATCTATTATGCAATGAAATTTTTATTCATATGGGACTGGGCAAAATTTCGTTTTTAGTAGGTTTTTGTCTTAAGAATTTTAAATTTATGGTTATATCGCATTTTTTTAAGCGGATCACTGAAAATTATCTGCTAAATGCATTTCAGTAAACAGTAAATAAAATTAAAGTATACCTCTGTATAACGGAAACTTGACTGAAATGAAAAATTTCATGGTTTCTGCGCAGTAACACCACTTTCTAAGATGCATGTCTTTTGCTAAATTTTTGTGATTAAACATGACATTTTATATAAATTAAGAAGTAGGCTGTGGCCTCATCTGCCCATCCCTTAGATGCGCCACTGGTTTAAATAAAAATAAATAAATCATGTCTAATATACGTAATTTAGAAAGTGGGGAATGAAACATATGGGTTTATCCTTGGAATATTATATATATATATTTTTTAAGGCTGTTCTTAAATCCAAAGGGGCAACTTTCTGACATAAGTTTTAATTTATTTTTGTTGAAAAATGCATGAAACTAGCTGGTTTTGTTGTCCAGAAACTATGTAATTGAGCTGTTTTTTCCATTTTTTTTGCAAACGCAATAGATCTGTCAAAAAATAATGTGAAAGTGGGCGTTTTGAACCGAATTTCCGCGCGAAGGAAGAAAGAGATTCAAGAGCGGTCGAAAAACGTGTCTGTCACGTGATCAAAATTCTTTATAACTCAATAGGTAATTGATTTATCAAAAAATGGAAAAAACAGTTGAATTCCAAATCGCTTCTTCCATGGCCAGGCTTTCCAATTTTATACCTTTCTGTTAAAAAATGAATTTGTAAATGTGTAAAAACGTTTTGCCCTTGTTGAGCAGAGCAGTTAAGAACAGCCTTAAATAGAACTTTTTAAATACAGAAATACGCAAAAAATGGAATTTTTTTTGGAATTTACGTAAAAAAAATTACATTAAAATACGTAAATTGGTGTCTCAATTGGCAGAACACTTTCCATATTTAAACGAACATTTTTTTACTGTGTATAAAGCTAACAAAAAAAGTAAAAACGGTTGCCTATTGCCGAACATGCAGGTTGATCAAAGATGGATGCGCTTTAGACGTTTAAAATGTCTTAAATTCAGACACATACACGTGTCTTAAAAATTAAGACACTTTAAAATGTCTGAAAATTGAACACTCCATTTTAAGATACTTATATGTCTGAATTTCAGACATTTCAGTTTACAGTGTTTATCATAGCAAAACATAGTAAGACACTTAAGTGCCTTAATTTCAGACACCTATGATGTCTGAAATTTCATATTCAGACACTTAAGTGTCTGAATTACCTTTTCAGTCACATATGTGTCTGAATTTAAGACGTTTTTATTTGCAGTGTTTTTTTTTTTTTTTTTTTTGGAATGTCAGTAGATACTTATTTTTGAATATTAAAAATTTTTTATTTGTTAAATTTTTAAGTTGCTCTTTATATTGATATGTTTTGAAAATTATCTTGCGCGGATGTTTTGATTAAATAAAACTATTAGTTTAGCTGATGTCGTCTCCATTTTTAAAGAATATGGCCAAGGCTGCGGACCACAGTCATATACGTTATAAAATCTTTCCTCTCTCTGGATTTAGTGCTGCCGGCACCCATTCAACGAATTGCTATTTATAGTTACAGGCAATATTAGAAAAAAATTGCATAATTATGCTAATATAGTGCAGAATTTTAGGATGAATATGGGATTGAATTACAAATAAAGGAAAAATATGTTGCTTGTTTACGTATGCTGATGCGATAACTTTGTATCGTAATGTGGATAATTCAGAATATTCCAGTGATTTTCATTTTTGGCTGATTAAAGCAAAATGTTTTAAAAATTTTTGTTTTAATAGTTTGTTTTCTCATCTTAATTTAAAATATGAAAAGACTTTATATAAAATACAAATGTGAATTCACGTGGTTCTTCAAAATTTCACATTAAGCAATGCTAGATACCTGTTACGCGTTACATACACATAGCTTTAAATCTGATTAGAAACACATTTGTATTAGTTCTAAGAAACATTTCTCAACGAAAAAATTATGACTCCCATACAAAATAATAAAATTATAGGTGGTAAATAAATTATAGGTGATGTTAAACGACAACAATATGTTTATTTTTTTCCTTTCAATTTATTTTAATTCTCAAGATTACTGTCAAATGTGAAATGTTCTTGGAAAATAACGTATGTTAATCTAATTTTAAAAATGTGCCTTGGTGATAAATTGCAAATAACAAATAGTATTTAACCTTTCAAAGAATGACGAAAAAAAAAAAATCTTTGAATTAAGGTTTTTGCAAACGCAATTCAAAATTAATTTTGTGTCGCCGAAATGAGTGCTACATCGCCCGATCTTGCAACCATATTAAGCCAGGGGATGTAAATAGGCAGTATTTCACCTACTATCTTCTTGGTTCTTCCCCAAGATTAAGTAAGCATATTATAAAATGCATAATACATAAAAACAAGTAAGAAAAATCATGCGTTAAGCATAGATTATGAAACATTTTCCAACACTTCCTGAATGCTTTAACAAAACTTCGCTATTTAGAGATATAAGGTATATAAGAGAACTAAGTAAACGTATTAGAAAACGCATGAAACATTTGAAAATCTGATTTCTGCAGTTACCGTCTATAGCCAAATATGTATTCCAATTCTTTTAAACAGCCCTGTATTTGATCTGTAGGTTGATATATATACTATATAATGGAAAAATTTAGTTTAGCAAGAAATCGCATAACAGGTTGAAATTTCCCTTTCAGCAATTTATACTAATAGATCAAAACATACTTGTATACATTTGTACAGCCCTGTAGTTAACCTAGTACCTTTAATACACGTCACTATTTAGCAAAAGTTTAATTCATAGTAAAACACTCTTAAAACTACTGAAATCACATTTCCAGAAACTATCATTTATAGACAGCCATGTATTCAATTCTTTGCGTGACCCTGTATATCCTTTTATCTATGTTCTAGAAACATTTCTTAGTAAACCAAATGCAGTTCCACGTAAAAATGCATAACTCATTCAAGAACCACCTTTAAGCAATTTGCAATCATACCCAGTAATCATTACGAATTATTTTGTGTAGCCCTATATGTGAATTACAACATTTATGCACATCATATACTGAATGCATAAATATAGTGAAACATAAAAGCACATAACATAATTAAAAATGCATTTCCAGCAATCATCGCTACTGTACAGTACATCGGATATAATATAGTATCTGAAATCTTCTGTGTGTCCCTGTAAATGATATACACTTCGTATTATACATGAAATGAGTTATAGTAAACCTCAGCGACGTATATCAATTTCATTATACATGAAATAATTTAACATAATTAAAATACGCCGCAAACAATTCCCCCCACTCCTATATCGTTCTGAAACGGAATTATTTTGTGTGGCCCAGTAAATGAATAATAACTATTCTTTGCACCGTATATTCTACAGAATGCATATTTTAGTGCATTTCATAAATGCATATAAATTCTTTTAAGTTTGAAATTATGTAACATCATTAAAAACCGGCGAAACAGCGAAACATCACCGAAAACTGGCGATATGAAGCAACTAAAATAATAAAACTGTAAAAAATCACCATAAAATAAAAACAATACAGGACGCGTTTCGAGCTAAAAATATAACAGCTCGTCATCAGCTACAGTAAACACGTGTCCGTAAGCGTACAAGGTCAAAAATGAACTGAAAGGTAGAGAATGTTGCAAAGAATACGACAGATGGCGCTAGCTGAAAGGGGAAGAGAAAAGTGTTGTCAAAAAGATAGAAGAGAAATTGATAGGGAAAAAATGGAAATAAAAGAAATAAACAAAATTAAAATAAAATAAAAGAAGTAAATTAAAAAATATAAATAATAAGGTCATTAAAAAACCTTTTAAACGATTTTTTCCCATAAGCTGTAATGTAACGGAAAACTTTTGACTGTCACTGTAAATGAACTAAACATGCTAGAAACTTTATTTGAAATTGGGATCGTGCTATGGTAGAGGTCACTAACATCCAAAAATTTCAGAACGATCCGAGTACATTTAAGAGAGAATTAGTACATTTAAGAAAAAATATTAAAATGTTGTATTGGCATTGCAAAATCACCTTTGCACTTAATTTGTATAATTCTAGTATATCAAAAAATGGGTTTAAAAGCGATATCAATAATTCCATCTTTATATACACTATATTGCCATTAATGACCGGCAACTTTCAATTTTAGACATTTTGTCGAATATTTAGAAATATACTTGACAGATTCTTCTGGAATTTCAGGATTGAAAAGAACAGGTATGACCTCATATTTAGCAATGTCGATTTGATAATGGGGGCAATTAGGGGGCCAACAAAAAATCAAAGAAAAAAATAATACTTGGGATCACCCTGTAAAATAAAATGCGCGAAATGATCTATCGCTACCGAATATAAATAAACAGACATTGTGCAGTATGTGTATTATTTTGTGTAAGAATAGCACGTTTAATAATAAACATATAGCGATTTATTTTTAAAAAATTAAAAAATTCTTGCATGTTTTTTGCTTATAACATACAGGGTTTTCAACCAAATTTAACGCCGGTTTCAGAAAAATTGACAAAATATAGTAGAAACAATATAGTGCAATTGGAATATAAATTTATTAAATGTTTTAGGAAATATGAGCAGTTGTATGAAATAATTTTTATCTACGCATGCGCGAATGATAACAAGGATCATTTTACATAATTTAATAGTCAACTCTATGGAGCAACTTATTAAAAAAAATCTCGTCAAATATCATAAAAATTCAGAAAGATATCGGCGTTAAAGTGAGCAAATTTTTAGATGTTCTCTAAAAGCAGCTGAATGATAAGGGATTTTACACAAATTGTCATTTTTTATTAACTGACTTTCAGAAAAAGTTAGTATTTAGTGAGTATCAACGAGTAGATTTGAAAAAAATGCTATTTTGATACTTCTTTTGATCATGGTATAGGCTCGTTTTGGTGGTTATCCAAAAAAAACTAAAGCATCAATAAAAAATGAAAAAAAAAATGAAAATTAAAAATGACAATTTGTGGAAAATCCCTTATCATTCACCTGCTTTTAGAGAACTACTAAAAATTTGCTCATTCTAACGCCGATGTCTTCCTGAATTTTTACGATATTTGACTAGATTTTTTTTTAATACGTTGCTCTATAAAATTGACTATTAAATTATGTAAAATGATCCTTGTTATCGTTCGCACATGCTCAGATAAAAATTATTTCATACAACTGCTCATATTTCCTAAAACATTTAATAAATTTATATTCCAATTGCACTATATTGTTTCTACTATATTTTGTCAATTTTTCTGAAACCGGCGTTAAATTTGGTTGAAAACCCTGCATGAAGCAAAAAACATTCAAGAATTTTTTAATTTTTTTAAATAAATCGCTATATCTCTATTAATATACATGCTATTCTTACACAAAAGAATACACATATTGCACAATGTCTGTTTATTTATATTCGGTAGCGATAGATCATTTCGCGCATTTTATTTTACAGGGTGATCCCAAGTATTATTTTTTCTTTGATTTTTTGTTGGCCCCCTAATTGCCCCCCTTATCAAATCGACATTGCTAAATATGAGGTCATACCTGTTCTTTTCAATCCTGAAATTCCAGAAGAATCTGTCAAGTATATTTCTAAATATTCGACAAAATGTCTTAAATTGAAAGTTGCCGGTCATTAATGGCAATATAATGTATAATAACCGGTTAAGTGCGAGTATTACTCGCGCACAGAGGATTCCGTGCAATAAATATATAAATTAGTAGCTGGGCATTGCATTACACAAATATACCATTGAAAGTTGTTATCTAGGTTTTAAAATCCGATGGCGCATAGAGTACGCCTCCTGTGTATTTATGTATGTCCAAACCGTCCGTGTCCTAAAGGGTTAATATCTCGGGTAATTACCGTCAAGTTCTTTCGAAAATTATTGTCAACAATCCTTTTATATTTCTGTGATGATAAGTACCTTCAGCACTCCCCAACTGCTTTGCTGAACGCCTGCAAATCGAAATTTGTGTGTAACGAAAAAATGCGATTTTCTCGAAAACTATACGACCTAGAATAATCGCCATAGTTCTTCTACAAGGTTAACTTCTACCACCCCTAATTTTTTTTAAATAATTTTAGTTTCAGTAGATTTGGAAATAGAGGTGAGGGAACATATTTGTGCATTACATTTTCGACGATATCTCTGAAAATATAATATCTAAAATTAAAAGAAATGTATTTTCGAGTTCGGCGTTACAACAGCTTTCCCTTTGTATATTTGTGAATGATTAATAATCTATAAATATGTGGTCAATAGCCTTTATTACTTCAGCCAATTTGAACTTTCCACGTTCCATGGTTTACGAGTAAAATGACTGCGGCAGACGGACGGACAGACAGACACTGGAGTGATCTTATAATGGTTCCGTTTTTCAATTCCTACTATTAGTTCACACTCTCCCTATATTTATTTATATATTTATATTGTTCAAATTTTCAATCGTTAATAAAATACTCATTATTCATCCTATCAAATTGAAATAAATTTTTTAAAACTTGTACTGGATGACAATTGATGTTTATACAGTTTTTTCAAATATTAATTAATTAATTAAATTTTAATTAATTAATTTTAGTTTTGCTTGGGAAACAAAATGACGGCCATTGGTTATTGAAGATCAATGAAAGTATTTTCAATAAGGGGTTACCATAGGGGGGACCCTGTTCTGTCGTCAAATACCGCCAAGTTTGTCGCCAACTTGGCGGCCAAAATGAGTCGCCAAACGTGACGCCAACTTGGCGATACCTCTAATATTTCGCTAAATTCCGATAGAGTTCCATTGTAAACCTATTTGCTTATAGAAAATCAACAAATTGAGATATTTTAATGCAACAATCTAAATATATATTTCTCTTGCGTAGCGTTAAAATAGGGCTGAATTTGTAGCTTGCCGTTTGGCAACAACCGCAGTAACACAATTAATTTGCCTTATTACATTCTGCCAATCAGAAGAGTGATTTCACCACTTAAACTCACGTCATATTTAAAAGAAAATTTTCAATGGTTGTCATAAAATGTAAACATATTAAAACGATTCCATTTAATTATACACTAATCGCGTAAGAGTAGAACACATATTATTTATTAAGAAATAATATTAAGTAATTCGTGTAAATAAAATGACAGTGAATAATCTTTCATAGTAAGGAATATGGAAAACGAAATGTTTCCGATGAAGATAATGACGTCATTCGGAAAACAAAAGATGCATTTTCATCCATGAATTAAAATATTTTACTATAACTGTGTCAGTGATGACATGATATTCCTGATCCCTATTCCTACACATACATAGACTGGACTCTTGCTATTTATTTAAAGATCCTTGGTATACACAAAATAAAATATTTCTGAAAATTAAATAATTTCAAATTAATTAAAATGAATATTTAATGAAACTCGGGAATTGTAAAACAATTGCTTAAATGACGCTTTAATCTTGGAAGGGATGAATGGTTCTGGTAGTGAAAATGATTTTATATTTGAAAGAAAGGATTCATTCTCATATGGACGCAAAAAGTATTATGGCACACAGTAGAATTGTTTCGAACAAACAACCGATTTCTGGGAAAGTTTTTCAAAGTGTGAAGGAGTTACCTCCCGAAAAAAAAAAAAAGCACAGGAAATGCACAGGAACGGTTTGTTAGAAACGCCGGTGACGTCATGAGCTTTAGAGCTTATATAAAACTGAAATATTTTAGTACGATTTTGTCAATATGACGTCATATTCACTGGCCTTTACATCTAATTTAACAAATTAAAATTAAGAGCAGGAGCTCTTTTTAAGCACATTACGATCTTTTGGCAGATGTAAGAATAGCAATGGCCATTGGTTATTTTTACGGTCACGTGATGCATTCAGAAAATCAGCTTCTGGAACAAAAGTTTCTTTTACGCGCATCAGAAAAAATGTTTTTCTTTTTTCTTTCTTTTTTTTTCTTATAACTTGCCAAGTGTCTGAGGGATATTGTATTTTCGAACGAACTTTAGATAGTGTTTGTTGATTTACATTGAACTATCTTGGTATCCAAGAGTTTATCGAAATAAATTTAAGCCGTTCTGTACAGTATTATGCGCAATAAGTTTTAAATTAATTGCGTTCCAAGGTAATTTTTTTTTCAGTTAATTAATTTACATTTCAAAAATTGGTAAATTTCATAATGTTTTTTAATTGTGATTTCAACGAAGTTTTCAATTACTGTTTTTTAACCATTTGGAAAAATGGTTATTGTCCTCGGTCAAGGTAGGAAATGAAAAACATATCTGAAGCTTTTTATTAGTTTAATCCGCATTTTATTCGTTTTCTGATTGGTCTGTACAATAATCTGTATTTTCCCTTTACTTTCAACAGAAATGAGTACTTTTGTTGCCACTATGACAAAAAAGTAATAAAAACTACAAAAAAAAAAAATTAATAACTCAGAAACAAATTGAGATACAGCTTTCAAACAAATTGCATTTAAAAGTACATTTTTTTCTCTATATGACGGTGTAAAAAGTAATATTGTGGGATGTTTAGAAGTTTAAGAAAGAAATTTCATTTAAAATTGGTCCAGGAATATTAATGTTTAATCCATGGCGTACGTAAAGAATAACCAGCTCCGTAGAAGTTTAAAAATTTACAGTATCGAAAAATGTAATGTATGATCAACTCCGTGCGATTTTTTATGTCTTAAATTTTAGTCTTTGAAAAAATCATAGAGCAACTTTTGTGAAAGTCTCAAAATCATAGCTTGAAAATTCTGAAAATTATCGTCGATAGAATAAGCTCGAAATCCGTTGTTCCAAAAAGAAAGCAAAAAGATGAGGGGTTGTATCAAATACCTGTTGATTAGTACCAAGATAGCGTACACAATATTGCACGTACTATTATATTTGGATACAGCACCTCATCTTTATGCTTCCTTTTGGGAACAACGGATTTCGAGCTTATTCTATCGACGATAATTTTCAGAATTTTCAAGCTATGATTTTGAGACTTTTACAAAAGTTGCTCTATATACTTAGCTAATATATTACGCACATTATATTTTTATTGCATTCGCGCATGCGCAGTGAAACATTTTTTAGTAAACCTGCTCATTTTTCATCCAATTTTTATTATTTTTAAATTCCGATTGCAGGGTATTGTGTACAATGTTGTTTGTCATATTTTCTGAAAAAAACTTTTCTTATATTAAGAACTCTGTCAATTATAAGCAAAACACTTGGCGAAATTTTGAACTGCTTTTATAAAAACATTAATTTCTCTACGAGTATACATGCTATCCTCATAAAAATGAACGCAGTTTATTACAACAAGCCACTTAATCATAATCTCCAGTTTGAACGCTTTTGCTACATTGGTTTTTACAGGGTTATCCAAAAGATATTTGTTCTTCTCCAATTTGTTGTTGGTTCCCTATGGGGTTTCGGGAAAAAAACTTCAGGGAAATATATGACCTGTACTATTCTGTTTATACACCCGGAGTTTCAGGATAATTCCTTATGTATTTTTCTAGATATTTAACAAAACGTCTAAAATCCTAAGTGGTCGGTCACCTTTGGCCATATAGTGTATTAGTAAGGCAGTTTGGTCGCGGTGGGTGGAAGTCGGGGATTACAGGGACACTCAAAAGAATTCTATTATAATATGGCCTATGGGGAAAAATCGTTTGAGATAGTTTTTAATCTTTATCTCCATATATAAAAGGCCCAGGCCAAACTACTGAATCTAGAAGCATGAAAATTGGGGGGAAAGAGCACTAAGGACGGATTTTTGAAAATGCCCCCCCCCCCGCCCCCTAAAGGGATTAAAAGGGAGGGTGTCAAAAATTTTAGAGCATGTGGCCTTATCTCAGCAGCCGTTTTAGTTAGGAGCGTGAAATTCCAGAAAATAAATCTACTAAAAAATAATTAAACATGTGTTTCAGCGTTTTTAGAAATTCACCCTTAAGGGCGTTAAAAGGGGTGTTGAAACTTTTAGAACATGCTATAATATAATACGCGTTCCACAAGGCGGGGTGGCCTACCATGCGGCTATAGCTCCACTAGCCCCGCCCTAATATAATACGCAAGATAATACTTTATATTAATTCAATGCGCAGTCATTTTGAAAATTTATATACTCCCAGAGGTGCTGTTGCTATTGTGAACAAAACCCACTTTATTAGCAAAAACGCTCGTAATATTTTTAACATGACGTGATTTACTCCGGCGAAAGCTAAAAACACTTAACTACACGGATGTTTAGCTCAGTGGCTTAGTTAAATTACGAACCATAGACTCAATTTTTTTTGGCTAAAAATATCCTTTTCTAAGAAATATTTCATTTTACTAATTATGTGCATGAATTCTTTATTTAACGAGACACGAGAGATTAAATTTTCTAGAATTGGATTTTCTAAGGCGATCCTTCCTTGATATTTTAACCATTTTGATAGAAACTTTGATTTTCATCTTCAGGAATTAATTTTGTTAGGCATATTTCAAATTAACGAATTTTTTCCTTTCACTAAAAGATTGGATTATATGAAAAATGGATCAAGCAGTTGAAGGTAATTTTATGACTGAAAATCAAGAAACAGTTCCTGGATCAAGCTCAGAAGGAGTTATTGAAGTTGTGGTTTCAAATGAAATTGTTGTGAACCTTGTGCACGATATACAATCAAAATACATGAAGAATAAGACTGAAAATGCAAAGTCAAAAATCCAAAATGTTAAGACCAAGGAAATGATATCTGCATCTGTGCCTGAAAGGAAAAGTCTGAAAAGAAAAACTGCTCATCCTCCAACTTCTGACATGGTGATGGATTCCATTAAGAGCCTGAAAAAACGTAATGGTGTGTCATTTGAAGACATAAGAAAGTGCATGGAAGAAAAGTATGTGGTCGACATGAAGCGATTAAAGTATCACGTCGACAAGTTCTTGCAGAAAAGTGTTGGTGATGGAGTTATTGAGAAAATTGGCAGAGGTGGTGCGGAAGGAAGATTCAAAATGAAGAAATCGGAAGACATCAAGAAAGGTTAAAAAAATGTGCCTCGAAAAGAAGGGAAAATGAAACCTGTAAAGAAAATGGCTGCAGCAAAAAAGCGAGTTAAAAAGTAACCAAGACTGTTTTATCTCCAATTCTGTTTTCGTACTTGGAATAATGGACATTCAAAATTTTCAAAATTTCTCTTACAATTTAATCCATAATTTGAAAATAAACAGGTTTTTAATTTCTGAACTGTGTTTTTTTTTCTTTTATCAGCTTCACGACTAACTTCTATCTTTTTCGAACAGTCTATGTTTTAATAGGATTACACTTTTTGCACATTTCTTAAATGGTAATGTTGATATGATGCATCTGCAATAAAAGAGTATTTCAGTCGCCCGTTTGTATCTTTCAACTTTGGATCATAATTATTTAGTATTTACGTACTAATCGTATGCCGAATAATCGCTAAAGAATGAGACAGACAATAGTAATTATATCAACCTTTAGAAAATGTATGAATATTATGAATGTGGAACAGATGTCATTTACGCACCACATTGGCGCGATTTTTTTTCTTGATGCCAATATTTGTTGAAAACCTTGTTTTTGAATATGAGTTACATATATATTTTTGGTACCGTCGACCAAATTACTGTCGCCAAATTGTAAGATTAAATGCCAATAATGGCCAATAAAACCATTAATTCGACGTTTTATTTGTATTTTTATTAATGTTTTACTAATTTATTTGTTCTTTCGTTATTTAAAATAAAAAAATATGTCAATTTGTGTAATTTGGCAAGTGGCTTGGCAATTTATATAATTTGGCGAAATAGGTCGACGGGATAACTAACAAGTACCATACTTTTTAAAAGGGGATAACAATAAAAAAATTAATTAAGGTACTTTTCGGTTAGCCGGGCCTCAGTGTTTTATATACATATGTATGTACCGGGTGTCCCAAAAAGGACTGACTGATTTTAAAATTCAATAACTTGCAAACGGTGACAGATATTAAAAAAATTCTTGCAGGAGGGTTATGCATAAGGTCAAAAGTTTTATTACAGTGATTTTCAATTTTAGTTCGATTTACAAACAATAGATGGCGCTGTAAGCAATAGTCGCTAAATACAGGCTCGATTTCTAGTCCTTTCTCTTGTTCCATGCTGAAAAAGGAGATGGAAGTGTATTATCCGGGCCACGAAGAACCAAAAATCGAGCCTGAATTCAGCGTCTATTGATCGCAGCGCCATCTATTGTTTGTAATTCGAACTAAAATTGAAAATCACTGTAAAAAAACTTTTGACCTTATGCATAACCCTCCTGCAAGAATTTTTTAAATATCTGTCACCGTTTGCAAGTTATTGAATTTTAAAATCAGTCAGTCCTTTTTGGGACACCCGGTATATCTATATATACATATATATGTATATTTATACATATATAGAAGCTATATGTATACATATATATATGTGTGTGTGTACATATACAATATATATAAATGTATATGTATATATACATATGTATATAAAACACTGGCGCCCGGCTAACCGAAAAGTACCTTAATTAATAACTATAGAACAAAACAAATTATGTAATTAAAAAAAAAGAAAATAAATGTAAATAAACAATTTATTAAGAAATAAACAACAACATCAGGGTTACCACATCAAGCAAAATAACGACACTTTGGCGCCAGTAAGTACCCGGTGCGTATATGACATTAACGTCAGAAAAAATCGCGCCAATGTGGTGCGTATATGACATCTGTGCCCAAATCAGATTTGCCGTTCAGGTACTTCGCACAGCTATCATATACGCACCGGATTTGGAGTGTTTTTTTACGCCACTTTGGCGAAAACCTCGTTTTCAAACACCAGTTACATATATGTTTTTAAACTATTTTCTATTATTTTAAACAAGACTTCTTTATCATAAAACAGACTTCACAATCCGGAGAAAGTCTATGGGTGAAATTGTCTGCAATAGTTACCAACTTATTAACTGACTTTGTCCCAAAAGTTACGCCACCTGGTGCATACTCCATAAACAAATGCATAGGAAAAAATGGAAAACATTGTGTTACTAGCCACTGGCGACCAGTTTGGTCTCCCTTAAATATATGCTAAGCATTGTATCACATTACTTTTATACATAAATTAATTTACTTGCTCAATCCTTCGCTAAATCCGAAGATTCTGATACAGAAATCCTGAACTCGGCATTTTTATGTTCGCCCGGTGCAGGTGATAAATCGCTAAACATTGTTCCCGTCGTATTTTTTCGTATTTCATTAATTTCATTTAAAATATAGTACTTTCACTCATTTTATTTAAAATGTATAACTTTAATTGGTACTTTTCGGTTAGCCGGGCGCCAATGATATATATACATATTTATATACATACATATATGTAAATATGCATATATATACATATACACATATTGTATATACACATACATATATATATGTGTATATATACATACATTTACATATACATATATATGTATATATAACGCTGACGCCCGGCTAACCGAAAAGTACCTTTTAATTGGAAATGAAATATTTAAAATTTATGCCGGCACTACTTAGTTATCTCGTCGACCAAAAATCTATCGCCAAACTATAAGATTAAACGCCAATAATGGTTGATTGTAAATGTCATATTCAATTGATTTTAAGAAGGTTACACTTGTTTACGTCATCAAGTGATTTTTATTTCGACGTTTTGTTTGTATTTTTATTAATGTTTTACTAATTTATTTGTTCTTTCGTTATTTAAAATAAAAATTATGTCAATTTACATAATTTGGCGAGTTGTTTGGCGATTTATATAATTTGGCGAAATTGGTCGACGGCATAACTAAGTATTCTTTATGCCTCTGAACTATTGCTCTAAAAAAAAAAAAGAAAAGAAAAAGAAAAAAGAAAAGTAATAAATAATATCATAAACCATGGCATTTAATTTCAACATCAAAGCTTTAATTTACCACGCGAAAAAATGTTTATGACAGTCGCATGAAATGGACTATTATAATACTGATGACATGATATTTACAATATTTGGCGATTTATCACCTGCTCCCGGCTAACCTTAACTTACCAAATTGGCTGCTTGGCATACAAAAAGTGAAACGGTCAACCCGGAACTGTTGATGACAGTCACATGACTTAGGCTTTTATTATAAAGATTGACAAAATTGTAAAAATCATTTTTCGAATGCCTCTAAAATAAAGACGTAAAAAATAAATTATTTTGTACAATTATTTTCCGGCTTTCAAAAATATGAAAAATGTGAAAAGGAAGATTTAAATATAAGATTTATTGGTTTTTTAATCTTGGCACAATTCGGGCTTCAGAAAGTGTGATTTGTTACGTAATGATAAAAACAGTTATGAAAACAAGACATGAACTGATAACTTGCTTTATAAGAATAAACATGCATAAATTTAATTTATAGATATAATTATTGTTTTTTCTATGCAATTTATTTATGTTTGTATACATAAAAATAGATAAATGGCTTTTTTATATAAAACTAGCAGAACTACTCGTCTTCGCCCGTGTCAATTATAAGAAGCCTTCCAGGTAAAATAAATTAAAACAAAATAATACGGCAATCATAATAACTGAAATTTGTTTATTCATATCCACAAATCGTTATAAAGACAATAAAAAAACATGGCGTTATTATCTTGCAACCATAGTAAAATCCCCGAGCTTTAATAACAGAATGCACGTTTTCTTCGGCGGGTATAAGAGTGTATATGGTATTTTCCTGACAATGCGAAAAAAAGAAATCCCTCCAAAACGCGCAGCACTTAGTGAAATTCTCGTTTGTATGGTATGATCTACATTATAAAGTAAAAACACTATGTCAGTGCCCATAAATTGTGTCTCATAAATTGTAACCCATAAAATGTGCCCTTACTGCAATTTTTCTAACTTTTAAACATCACACAATTTATTTTTTACAATGTCGAATAGAAAAAAGTCCTCTCAAATAAAATTTGTTTGAAAATTGTACCTCAGTTTTCTGATTTTAATGGATTTTAAAGTAATTTTTACGCATGGATATTTTTAAAGTTGAGTGCAACCCGATTACGAAAGATGAACCTGTTTACACTTAATGCAATAGTATAAAGAAAAGACATGTCTATGAGTAACGCTGGTATCATATTTTCGGTGGCAACAACCTAACACAACAAATTTCCCTTTTATTGCAGTTTAGCGTCTAAACATTGTACATTCGATTGTTCCAACGTATTATAGAAAACAAAAGTACTTTCAGTGATATTTGTTTGTAATGTTTATCTCAATTTACGAATTTTTTATGGGTTTTAAAATAATTTTTAAGCATGCATATTTTTTAAATATGCTTGCAACCCAAATACAAAAGATCAACTCAATTGTTCAAAAACATTGTAAATAATTCAGAATTTGTTTGCTTTCGCGTAATATTCAATAACTAAATTGGCAAACGAAATTAAAACGCCAAAAATAAAATAAAATAAAACACGAATTTAACAGATATCAAATCAAACTACTCAAAATAACCTGATAAGTATATAAAATTCAAATTAGAATTTCGTTCCGGGTGAATATAACTTGGATTCTTCAGAACGCATTACCATGCGACTTGCACTATTAGTTTTTTAGGGAAGATTTTAGTGCGTAACATATTGTTTTCCGTTGCTTAGTCATAGAATTATAGGGAAAGTTATATAATCATGTGATCGCAATTATGAAGGATTAGTCTTATTAGCTGAATGAAAAATGCAGAACTATTTTTATCTCTAAGTATATTGACGGGGGGGCATTCCACGTCAAATCAGGCAGAGAAATATCAATATGTAACCCACCATCACAGATTTTAATGAAACTACGTGTGTTTGTTCTTACTATTAAGATATGATCACCAGTAATTTTTTTTGCTCCTTGGTAAAATAGTTTCTGAGAAAAAAATTGTCAAAATTTTGAAAAACTGCCATCAGTTGGCATTCTTGACTGCTCGATTTTCAAATGTAGCATGACATAAATATGATCATATTTCAATATCTATTCCACAAATCATCTTCAAATAATTTATGCATAATATATAGGGTACGTATTTTATGAAAAAAAAATACTGTTACGCTTATATAACATTTTAAGTGTGTCTAAAAAAATGTTTAATATTTGAAGTCGTGATTTTTTTATGAAAAATAATGCATTAACTAAAATAGCATTATTAACAAAAGGCGGTATTTTTATTAAATTTATTTTTTATGGGAGATATACTTAAAGGTGTCCTTTACCTGATTCTGAAATAAAAATAGTGGGATTTTGTGTGTTTTTGGTAGTATTTCCTATTTAAAAATATTTTGAGGTGCATTTCATATCAAATCAAGCAGAGTCATTCCATGTCAGTTCCCCTAAGCCATTTAATCACTGTCACAAATTTCAATGAAATTGGGTTTGTTTATAGCTTATTTTAAGACGTAATCACCTTTAATTTTCTTGATCCTAAGTAAAATATTTTTTAAGATAAAAAATATCAAAATTTTGAAAAATTGTTTTAAATTTTTTTTAATGACAGTTCGATATTCAAAGACTGCATAAAAAAAAAAAAAAAAGTCATTTCAATATAAAATCACTAAATAGGTTTCAAATAATGTATATGTGACAAATAATGTAGGCTGATTATTATTTCTTGTTTTTTATCATGTTTAAACACTAAGAGCGTCTTTCATCTTATGAATTTCTAAAATCAAGAATTTTGTTAAAAATAATGTGTTAATCAAAAATTTATTATTAACCGAAGGCAGGGTGTTATTGCTTTTTTTTTTAATTGTACGTAAAAATATCTTTTAAATGGTTATAAAATAAAAATAGTGAACATATGAGAAAAAATTATCAAAATTTTGGAAAAATGCCACGAGTTGCCATTAATGATTGTTCAATTTTCAAAGGCCTCATTTTATATATAAAATCATATTTCAATAACTAATAAAGAAATCTTCTTCGAATAATTTAAGCAAGGTAAATAAAGTATGTAGATTATGAAAAAAATATTGCTGTAATGTTAAAAAGTATTTAAATGTGTCTAAAAAATTGTATAATCTTTGAAATCAAAAATATTTTACAAAAAATAATGAAATTATTAAAAAATCTTTATCAATCAGAGGCGGAGTTTCTATGACTAATTTTTTAATTTTAAATTGTACATAATACTACATTATAACTGGATCTGAAATAAAAATAGTGGGATTTTTGTTGGTTTTAGTAGTATTTGAATCATATTTAAAATTATCAATATTTTCAAATGTAAAACCTATCCAATGTATCATCCCTGGAAATATTTTTATTTATATATTTATTTTATTTTTCAAATTATCTTTTATGTTCGTTTCTTAAGGAAAAAAATAAACAATATTGTTTTTTAGTTAAACTTCTAGGGCGAAGAGCAATTATCCCTTTCCAAAAAAGAGAAAAATCACTAGCTCCTCACCGCCCAATAGAAATTTTCAAAATGACAGTCCTAATCTTTAAACTTATATTTGGCTGTTAATATTGAAAATTTAGCATTGAGCTGCTAATATTGGAAAAAAATACCAAATTTCACTCTTTTGAAGAAAATTTTGACGTATTGTGCTTTAAATATATGCAAAAAATGCATAATCCGTTATATTTATATCTTTCAAATAACTATATCTAAAAAAATATTTAAAACTTAATGAGTTGCACTTTTGTAACTTTATTCAGTTTCTAATGATATGTACAGTAATTTCGGGTGTATAGCCCGCAGATCAAACAATTCAGTTTGGACCCAGAAATTTTATTCAGTATTTCAAGACCAATATTTACTGTGATCTAAAAAGTTACATTTTATTTTTAAAAATTTCTGGGTCGAAACACGATTGTTTGATCCGAGGGCTATACACCGGAAATTACGGTAATTTCATTTATTTCATCACAATATTGCTGAAAGATGGATTTTCAACATATATATGTGTGTATATATATCCCTGTTCTCAAACAAATTATTTAAAAATTATTCATTTATGTTTAATAAAGCATATATATATTGTTTATACACTTATAGAAAATACATATAGTAAATTTTATGATATTATGTCAATAATGTCTAAAAGTAAAGAACTTATCTAATAGTATGTAACGAAAAATTTAACATCTGGTGTAATGACAACAAAATTTTATAATTGTTTTACTTAATTTGGATGAATGAAAAAAGCTTACATGTTTATATTTTATTGATGTACAGGTGAAAATGCCACAAAGACATTCCTACCTCAACAACCATTGAGTATGTCACATTCACACTACAGATGATTTTTTTTTCTTTTTGATTTTTCGGGTTTGATTTCAGATGGTAATGAATTAATTAGTTTTGTTAGAAGTGTCATTGCAGTCAGCATATTAGGCTCACTATTTTTTTTTATATAATATGTTTTGATTGACTCGATGAACAACAATATTTAAAGGGACTATTTCATGACTTTTCAATTAAAAGCTGATTTATAAATTCATCATGTTGTTTAGTTATTATTATCGTCTTAAGATAATAAGTTGATATTAAAATTTTTAAATGCAGTTTATTTATTATTTGAACAGTTGAAAGTATTTTTCAATAAGAGTGGGCTGTTGATTTTAAGTCGGCTGTTGAGCAATGTAGTGTTGGTAAAGGAACTGGTACTATTTAATTTAATTTTTATTGCTGTAAATAATATTTATTATTTTATTATTGTATGTATTACATTTAAGCAAGAGTAGAAATACACGATATCGTAGTCATTTTAGTACATCTTAGCATGAAAAGCTTCAATATTTATCATTAAACATTGACATTTTATGAAAATTTTGTTAAAATTGCTCATATTTTCACTATTTTTATTTTATAACTATTGAAAAGATATTTTTACGTACAATTAAAAAAAATAATAACAGCCTGCCTTCGGTTAATAATAAATTTTTGATTAACACATTATTTTTCACAAAATTCTTGATTTTAAGAATTCACAAGATTAAACACACTCTTAGCATTTAAACATGACAAACAACAATAAATAATAATCTGCCTACATTATTTGTCACATATATATTATTTGAAACTTATTTAGTGATTTTATATTGAAATGACTTTTTCTTTATGCAGTCTTTGAATATAGATCTGTCATTAAAAACATTTTTAAAAATTTTCAAAATTTAGATATTTTTTTTTATCTTAAAAAATATTTTACTTGTAATCACCTTTAATTTCCTTGATCCTGTCTTAAAATGAGCTATAAACATACCCAGTTTCATTGAAATTTGTGACAGTCAATTAAATGTCTTAGGCGAACTGACATGGAATGACTCTGCTTGATTTGATTTGAAATACGCCTCAAAATATTTTTAAATATGAAATACTACTAAAAACACCCCAAATCCCACTACTTTTATTTCAGAATCAGGTAAAGGACACCTTTAAGTATATCCCCCACAAAAAATAAATTTAATAAAAATACCGCCTTTTGTTAATAATGCTATTTTAGTTAATGCATTATTTTTCACAAAAAAATCACGACTTCAAAGATTAAACATTTTTTTAGACACACTTAAAATGTTATATAAGCGTAACAGTATTTTTTTTTCATAAAATACGTACCCTATATATTATGCATAAATTATTTGAAGATGATTTGTGGAATAGATATTGAAATATGATCATATTTATGTCATGCTACATTTGAAAATCGAGCAGTCAAGAATGCCAACTGATGGCAGTTTTTCAAAATTTTGACAATTTTTTTCTCAGAAACTATTTGACCAAGAAGTAAAAAAAAAATACTGGGAATCATATCTTAATAAAAGGAACAAACACACGCAGTTTCATCAAAATCTGTGATGGTGGGTTACATGCCTGCCTGGACATGGAATGACCCCGGGTTTATCTTCGGTAATGGGGCTGTGCGCTAGTGTATTCTTATTTTAATGAGTGCGCCTGACACCTATTATGGCATGCACCTTTGTTTAAAACAATATAGAATGACTTATGTTTTAAGCGACTATCTGGCATGCAACTTGATTACAAAATACTAACCTGCAAATGCTTAAGGTGCTTCTCCAGTTCCCTGCTTAAGAACGCGAAACTTTCTGACACATTTTCTGACTCATTAAACGTAAAGGCTTAAAATTTGTAGGCCTGACTATTAAAGCGATTTGGAATTGAAATGGATTTTTCCTTTTTTCATAAATAAATTCCTTATCGAGTTATGAGCAATTGTGGTTGCATGACGGCCAGTTTTTATCCTTTATTGCACTCTTGCGTCCGAAATTCCGTTCAAAACACCAACTGAAATATCTTATACCTTTACCAACAAATGGAAACTATCTTTCGATTACATAGTTTCTAAATAAGAACTCCTGTCAATTTCATGCGTTTCCGAACAAAAATTAATTAAAAAATATGTCAGAAAATAGCTCCTTTGGATTTGAGAACAGCCTTAACTTTATGAACAGCCTTAACTTGAAGTTTATGAAAAAACTCACATTTTTAGCTTTAATTTTGGAACTCGCGAAATTTAAATTCAGAAAAAGGATGTCCTTTTGACACATTGTGGTAATTTTTTTAACTTTTAAAATTAAAATACATGTTTTCTTTGGCGCGCGTAACAGAAGTATACAATATCTTCACAATACGGGGGAAAATACAAAAAAATACATCCAAATGAGGTAGTAATTACTAAAACTTTATTTGAAAAATTTGAAATTTTATTGAAATTAAATCTACAATGATTAGATGAAATGATGTCATTTTTCATAAATTTTAAATCAAGACATCTGTCAAGATTTTTTTTAAAAATGTAAATAACCGCACTCTTTTTGCTATAAATCACAGAAAATGTTAGCACTGAATCTAGACCAATACAACACTTAGCGATAACGTATAGCTATAAGATATGGCTGTAGTATACAATCGAAGTAGTAAGCAAAATGTAAGAGCTATATGTTTAAAATGAGTTTGATTACGCGTTGAAAAGATTTGATAGAATGTGACGTCATATCTAGCCCTTTTTTCTTTTTTTGTTAAATTGTTTTCATGAAATTTGACTGTTTGTATTAAAATAGATGTTTTAATTAAAAAAAAACATTCAAATTGAGGTGCTACGTTATTTTCCCCTCTTATAGTTAAAGTTTTTATTTTATATACAAAAAAATGTAAATTTTCTGTTTAGAATGACGTCAATATCAAACACGCAAAAATATAGCAAGAAAATCTGAATTTTTATTGGCAAATAGAAACAAAATACACGCGTTATCCTTATTTTTTCACATTATTGTGTCATTTTTTAGGGTTTGGCAACAGGAAAGAAACGTTTGAATTAAAAAAGATTTAAAAAGAGATATTTCTATTAAACAAAAACATAATTTGAAGAACAAATTAAAAAAACAAAATTTATTTCCTACATTGTTCAAGCTCGAGAAGGGACAGATATTAAGATATTTCATTCAATTAGTTTTACATTTAATGTTAAATTTTTGTAACAAATTAGTTAAGCCAATTGAAGATTAAAAAATAAAAATAAAATTCATACAATATGATACTTAAAACACCCTAAAAAATTAGATTCCGTTCAAATGAAATCGAAATAAATCTTAGACTTTTTTTTAAAGTTTTGTATTTTGCATTCATCTTATCATTTTACGCACAATTGTCATAAACATAATGCAAAATCTGCAATACAAATATTTTCAATTAAAAATGGAAGACGTCTAAGATTTATTTCGATTTCGTTTGAACGGAATCTAATTTTTTAGGGTGTTTTAAGTATCATATTGTATGAATTTTATTTTTATTTTTTAATCTTCAATTGGCTTAACTAATTTGTTACAAAATTTTAACATTAAATGTAAAACTAATTGAATGAAATATCTTAATATCTGTCCCTTCTCGGGTTTGAACAATGTAGGAAATAAATTTTGTTTTTTTAATTTGTTCTTCAAATTATGTTTTTGTTTAATATGTCAAGTTTTTTAATAATTACTGCACTCAGACGAACGCATTTCAAAATTAATGGAGAGTATCATCATCAGGCGTTGATGTATGCGGTATTGCATCACAATGTGGGATGCAGTTTACCAATGTGTAATTCAAAATGTTTCAGTACTGTAGTAATGCAGGTTGCGGTAGTTTGGACAAAACTTCCAATCTGAACGTAAAAAATCTATAATCAAAACATAAAAAATTAACTTAATTTAAATTTAGATAACCTATTTCCCACTCTGGAACGCTATGAATGTAAATGTAAATTGTGTTGAATCCTTACTGCTAATATTTAACAATATTATAGCTGTGATACAGTAAAAAATAAAAAATAAAAGTTTTACTTAAATTTTTAAACCCTATTTTCTCCCAAGGGGTGATGTAAACACATCAGAAAATTATTACCTAAGTTTAACTTGGGGTATAAATAGGAAAAATCATTTCGGAAAAATTTAAATTATGTAATTCCCCACTAAGTTCGCTACCTTGCGTAAAAATAACTATTCATTAGAAACCTTTTACTAAAATATAAACTTGACCAAAGCAAAAACGTATTCTGAAAATATTCTCTTTATTTCCACTATGACGCCATATTCACCTTTTTAATTTTTGAAAAAAAAAAACTAGCTCAATTTAATATTTCACGTGAAAATCTTTCAACTAAAAAGAAATAAATTGTTGTTACGGCTTTTGAAATTTTTGCAACAATGAAGTAAAAATGTTACATTTTCTATGAAAAATGTCCGTTGATTTTCAATGAAAAAAGCGAAAATTGGAATTATTAAGAAAATATGAATTATTAAGAAAATTTGAATAATGTAAAAATAAATTGGCCCATGTTTCTCTTTGGGTTATAATTCACCCATATGCAAAGGCATTTTACAATTTGTTTTGACCCTGACTTCAGGCAAACGTTTTTACACTTTAAATTTATAATATCATTAGAATTAGTAAAGAATAAAAAATGAGTGGCATCAGGGACAAAAAGGTGGGAAGAAAAAATGAAAAAGTTATCATCTCCATAGGCTTTTCCATGTTAAATTAACATTGAGAAGTTTCACTGGAAATAAATAAGTATTGCGCTGCCGCGCTATACTTAAATAATGTTAAATTATGGAAGTGGTAGAAAAAAGGGATAAATAGTGGTCTGATAATTTTTTAAAGTAGACAGTGATCTTTTCCACGTTCTAAAACGTATGTACATCGAGTTTCGTGCAAATCGGTCAAAAAATAAAGATTTGTATAAAGGACATACACACAGAGAACGGCTTTTATATATATAGACTAGCAGGTTGAGCCCGCTGCGATGGACCATTTTTGAAATAAACCTTCAATCAAACGAAATGGAAAATCCGACCCTGTATTTTAAATTAATATGAACCTTCACCTGGAAGATCCTTCCGCATTTTCTGAATACGCATAGGACGCAATTGTTCTATTATATTATCTGATGCGTTAGACGAAATTCGGGCAATTTAGAAGCAACTCTTTAGTACATCATGTAGAGTTTTGGAGGGAAATGCGGCCATTACGATCATATCACCACACTACTAAAAAAGAGAAAATTACAATGACTGCAGAGATTGACCATTTAACTTGAAGAATGTTCCGGTTATTCACTTTCGTTTGTTAGGTCTTTTACTCCGGGCTTCTCAGCTTGGTACTTTGTGCTGATCTGATAACACAAATACAATCTCTCTCTACGTTACATTATATTTGGTAATATACGTATTCTTTTGGCAGGTTTTCTCTACAGTTTCTTATCTTCGATTTCCAGTAGAGTAAATACAATCAAAACAGTATTTAACTTTTATATTTTAAAATATGTGAATCATGTAAAAGTGGATATTTAAAGCAGAATTGTGTGAATAAAATTAAAATAATGTCATTTTAACTGCCGTTTCTTTTTACACATCAGTTTTAATCATGCAACTATTAACCTAGGAAAATAACCTCGATAACTAATTCAAATAGAAAACTAAACCTCTATTTTTCATTCAATAAAATCGTCCCAATCATCCGTAATCGGATCCACAACCAAGTTTGATGTGAAACGTTAGAAATGTTCGTAACGGTATGGCTAAAAATGTACCAGAGTTAGATACAAAACAGGGTTAATTACGCTCCAAACTACATTCCACTAAATAATGTCAAATTGCTGTTGATTGATTTTTAGATCTTTCACTATCAAAACTCTTTGCAAATGATAAGTAAAGTTAGTTATGCAAAATTTTTAGTAGTGATCTTTTTGCAAACCGAAGATTTTTTTTCGCATTTCTCTAATGAGCGTAATAAGACTGAGAAATAAGCATGCTTTTATTTTCAAGACGTCATTATTCATCAGTTTGTTGCCTAAATAAAACTAAAAACGTTAATTTGTGACTATGATCAGCTGCTTGGGCTGCGCATCAGCCAAGATTGAAATTCTATTTAAATCTGAGGTACTTTTTTTTAAAACCTAGAGTAAATGAACAAATATTGTTTCATTGGCTACCTTTGGCATTTGAAAGTTTTTTTTTGTACATTTAAAGTAATGCTTTTTTAGTGATAGTAAAATAAACCTAAAATTTGTCACTCCGACCAGCTACTCGGGCTGTGTATCAGCCAAAATTTTACAATTATTGAAATTTTAATCGAATTTGAGGTACTTTTTTTAAAAAACCTAGGCTAAATGAACAAATATTGTTCCATTGGCCACCTTTGGCATTTGAAAAACTTTTTTTGTACATTCAAATTAATGCTTTTTTAATGATAGTAAAATAACTGCACATGAAAAATATCTATTTGTAAATCTTCTTTTGTCCGTTTGCTCGATACTAAAAAAATATATATTTACTAATCGCTAATTACTAAAAGTACAAATTTCGCGTAATCTTCTGAAATCGGATTTACCGTCCACCGTTCTTTTCAAATATAAACGAATCTTCCAACACTATACAGTAAATTCGCCAATTGTAAGGTGGCTGATTATGGAAGGTTCATCCAATATCTGTTTATAACATTTCTAAAAGAAGGGAAGAAATGAAAAAAAAAATGACGAATGGAATGGAATATCGAAAAGTGATTTTAGAAAGCAATTTTTATTGCAAAATGTCTTTTTTCGTGATAGAAATAAAGCATAATTACTTACATTTTCTTAAGAATAATCTTTACTACCTAAAGTTGCAAGCATTGAACGTTTGTATAAGGGAAATTGGCGATATGTTTTTTTATTAAAAAAAGAATGGACAATATTAGCTAATTTGGCTTCGAGGTTATAAAAGTCGCAAAATTGGGGAAAACAAACCGACATTCTTTCGCAGTAAAATATAATGAGAAATTTTTTAAATGTCTAAAATTAAATTATTTTACAGTATGTATGTGCGTGTGTGGGAGACATTTATACTAAAATTAAAATATTTGACTCCATTTTTAAAATATTAATTGCTATTTACATATTGTACATTTGAACTTTAAAAAATACTCAAAAACTGCTTTCGTACACTTGCAAAATCACCTTTATTGTAAACATCGCTTGAACCCAATTCACGCTTACATCTTTTTGGCTTAAAAACAAATTGTTTGGCGACAAAAGTGAACTCAAAAATCACGAATAAACATATAACTTGTGAATCATAAGTACCATCATTTTTACAATTACATCTGCTAGTAACTAATATTAGCTTAAGGGATTATATTAAATTTTTCTTTGATGGCCTAAGTAGGAATTGATTTTAAAAACAAAATTTTTATATTACTTTTTTCTTTTTAAGTACGGAACCCTAAAAACCATGTTGAGTTGAAATAAAAGAGTGAAAAAACGCACTATTTTAGAGAATATTCTTCAGCACTTGAATAGCTGCCTGTCATTTTTTAGGGAATTTTTCTTTATAATCTTAAAAACATCATCTTTAATAAAAAGTTACGCGTTGCTGACGGCTGGCTTTTTCGCTAATTGTTGCTACAGATTAATCCCGGAAAATGAAACATTTGCAGTTACTGAAAAAAATTAATAGCTCGAAAAGTATTTGTCAGAAAATTGTTAGGCAAACTGCGTTAGAAAGGTAAAGAATTGTATTTTTCTTATCAATAAATTCTAAATCTAATGATACGCCGTTTTTCAAATATCGAATTTCAAACATTATCAAATTTTATAATGGAGTACCATAGTGAAACCTTTACGCGTAAAAAGATAATGATAACGGCAATGTGTCCTGACGTGTATACTGGCTATAGCACGAGTCCCAAATCATAGTAGCCTTATTATTCTGTTAAAATATAAAAGTGAATTATGATGTCACGAGTGCATCATTTTTTATTTAACTCTCAGCGAATACTAGATGCACCATTTCTTTTTAATTGTGAATAATATAGGTTAATTCACATATGACCTCATATTTAAAACGAATATATGATTATGCATGGCTTTTACAAGGAAAAGTGATATCATGAAGGGCTTTTCATGAATTTTCCATTTTTTTTTCAAGAATCAAGACTATATTTATTTAGGCTTAGGTAACATTTTTTTTAAAAATACTCTTTTAAAAACAAAATTTCTCTAGGCTTTCAATTTATTCAAACAGAGAGCCTGTTTGCGCGAGATTCATTGTCCGTACGGTGTTTAATTTTAAAATTTATTTCTCTAAACAAACATGTTTAAAACCCCGGGCAACGCCAGGTACTTCAGCTATAGAATTAAAAAAAATATGATGACTTTGTAAATCTAACTAAAAACTTACCTAAAATAATTATCAGTGCTTCACCTGTTTTTAGAATTTAAACGTCATAAGTTTGGTTGAAGATATTGTGGACTTGGAAAACACTGGGCGTTTTAACTGAAAATTTGAAGGAGACAGAATTTTAAGAAATTTTAATCTACAGAAATTTAATCCGATTACTTATCTATCTTACTTTTTGCAAATGTTTATGGTCATACATGTAATGACACTAATATTAGTAATCAAAATTACGTTTATTTTAGATATGTAATTTTATATATTACTTTTTTTAAAGGCTGTTTGCTCTTTAAAGTATGTAACAGGTAAACACCGCCTACTAATTGAATTATAATAGAAGAAAGTTACTGATAGAAAACGATTGGAAATAAAGTCGACTTTTAAATGATGTATATAAAATTTGCTAAGGAGGCCATTACAAATCAAAACCAGACCAAACTTTGTTTGTTTGCGTTTATTTTAGATGAGTAATTTTATATACATATTTAAAAGTCTGTGCTCTTTAATGGATTATCCAATTGATTATCCAATTAAGAAACAGTTCCGTTTCAATTCATTTACATTTTAAAAATTTTATGTAATGTATTATCTCTCTTCCCAATTTTAAATAATAATTTGGTTAAGTAGTCAAACATTAGTAATTTATTATTGAAAATAATATTCGAATTATATGGAATGAAAAGCTCTTTCCAATGAGCTAGAGCTTTTTCGTTATATGCTGAAAGTTTGTACTCTACGAATAACTATAAGCTAATAGTTATTCAAAAATATTCATATCTTATCAATAAGTTCTGTCTACGTATTAAAGAGTGATGCTCATGCCTAATTTTTACTTCAATTAACTTATCAAAACTTTTAATTCAAGTTCGAAAATATACCTAGTAAATATTTTAAGTCAAACTATTTTTATGTGCCCTGAATGCACAAGAGAATTTAAAATGAATCGGTTAAAATTTTAAGAAATGAATATTGAAAGTGAAGTCTTCTAAATAAATATTTTAAATAGAGTTCACTGTTGAATTTGAATTAAGTGAAAAAGATTTATTTTTAAATCGTTAAAACTGATATCGAAATATTGTGTGCAGAGCACATAGATTTATGAATTTTTATGAAGCAAAGACTATTGATTATGTCATTATGCTTATTAATATAGTAAATGATTTTTTAAAAATCAGATTATCAAATTAGTAAATTAATTTTATGATTTTACAGTGATCTAAAAATTTAAAATATTATATCACGATATTAAATTTAGAAACTAAAAGAATGTCTTTATAGAAGCTTTTTTTTTAATTAATTTTTTTTTATCAAAACGTTTTATGGAAACATATTTGGTTGCATCATACTAATTTAACTTTAAATTATTTTAGGAGTATAGTGACACTGATAATTAACAATTTTATCTAATAATTATTATGTATTGACACATTTAAGAATAATAATTAATTAGAGCAAATTATCATAAACAAGTTCTCTTTTCCATTATCTTTAACTGTTTATCAATTATATTATAATTTACGCATTGTTAAAAGGATATCCAAAAGCAAGATACTTCGTTTGCAAAACAACTACTTTTGAAATATACAGGGTGTTATTTTAGACTGATGCTATTCAAAGCCATCTATAGTTCGTTCTAATAATCGGAATGGCACTAAACTTGGTAAGGGGACTAATGACACCATGGAAAAAAGTTTCCGAGGAAAAAATAGTTCAAAATATCGCCGACAAGAGAAAATGTGTTTGTTTTGTAGTCTACGCAGCTGAGAACGAGCATAAATCACAGATAACACATGAAAATACAAATTTATACCTGCGTATGCGACAACAACGGCATTAATTTAGGCTATGTGCTCTCTGCGGTAACGTGAGACTCGTATTCAATCTGAGCTGAAAATATTTCTCGGAGCTTTTCGCAGGAGTTTATAGGTCAAATTATAGGCGCTGTTGTCACATACGTAGCTACAACTTTTTAATTTTCATTTCTTACTTCTGTTTTATGCTAATTCTCGGCTGCGCAGACTACAGCTGTGCCACATTTCCCTCTATGAGCGATGTTTTGAACTATTTTCTTCCTCGGAATCTTTTTTCCCATGGCGTTATTAGTCCCCTTACCAAGTTTACTGACATTCCGGTTATTAAAACGAGCTACAGCTGGCTCTGAAAATTAAAAAACAAAAAAGTCCCGTATTTTGTATGCAACAATAAAAGTAATTAAAGAAAAACAGATTCTTTTCCTAATAGTTCAAGAGTAAGCAACATTTTTTAGTTGGCCATTTTATACAAGCTGATTTTCAAATATCTACTTGATCTTCCTTAAGCAATCACGAAAACCACCGTCAACTGTCGCGATAGCAATGGATGTGGCCCCATGAGTCGAAAAGTAGGTCGGTGAACATCAAAGGCTTACAATAAGACAAATAAACTACGACAAAAGGAAAAAAATATAAGTAATTTTTTTATATATGTAATATATAGTAATGACACAATAATGTTAACTTACCATAGTTTACATCAGTAACCATAGTTTACATTACCATTAGGCAACATTCATAAATGTACTCCTGTCACGTTTTTCAGTGCGAAAGTGGACCAGATGTATAGGCCGGTCGTATGAGTTCTGTGCAAGAGTGGGGGCCCCTGCTTTTATTTTCTTAACTAGGGGGCTCTGCCCCCTAAGAGCTACGTTCGTCAACCCCCGTTCACACACCGCAGACTCTAACATCACGCTAATTTGATCGGCTTTAAAAAGATTTCGGAAGATTAAATTATAATTTGAATCTGACAATTATAATCTGACATAATTTTCACCAAACTTTTCCTTCTCTTTTTAATATTCACATAAAAATATTTTTGTTAGAAATGAAATATTATGATCATCTTAAAATATCAAACAAATGTCTCGCACAATTTTTTAATTTAAACTGTTTTGCAATATTATTTTTTGTCCATTTTACGTAATAAGTGTAATGTAACGAAAATGTGACGTAAATTCTCCTATATAAGACTTCTAACGCATGTTGATGAATTTATTATTTTACAATTTTCTTTCTCTTTCAAAATTCACGAGTAAGTATAGCTTTTATGATGTAATTTCCAATGACTTCCTGCTTTTTATATTTTCTGTTTATAATAGTCACGTGTAAAATAAATTTTTAATTTGAAGCAAACGTTATTATTTGCGCTGTTTATACAGTTGGCAAAAGTTTAAATTAATACAATTTTCTAAATTTTGTAAAAAATATCTCTCGAAATGTTGAAAATTTGAATTTAAATAGAAATAAAATAGAAATAAAACCTCAAAAAATGAGTCAAATTAAAATTCGAAATGCAGTCTGCAGACCGGGAAATTCTGACGCATAAAATGATCTAAAAATGATTAAATTCCTATGTACAGTTTTTGCTCCTATAAAATTTTTTAATGGAACGATTTTGTCCAACTTTGACATTAAATATCTCTTAAAATAATTCTCCGATTTGAAAACTGTCTGCATCAGCGTGTTTATCAAACATTTCTCTGTAATACTACTGATTTTCATATTTTTGTAAGCAACAGTTTTTTTAATATTAACGAAGAAAGGTCATGATTAAGCATTCAAATTGGATGCCGATCTGTCGGGAATATCTACGCAGATTTTCATTGGTCCATTTCCAAATCAAAACTTTTTTTAATATATAGAAGGATTTTTCGACAACATACAAACAAATCTAAACAGCATAGTTAATAGCAATCTAGAACCGGTCAACATAGTAAGAAAAGTGACAAAATAAATAGCGCTATAGCCATGACGGGCAAGGTGCTATTTATGTAGATCTCTGCCTTAAGTCGATTAATTGAATTCCTCTTCACGGTCAGACACAAAACCCGTTGAGCTAGGCATAATGCCCGTCAGGTCTACGGAAAATAATTCGGATACTTTTCGGACTATAAATGGTAATTGCGGACACTGGGTTTTCAAATGTACTATGCATTGTCCAAATTGCTTACTTTAACATCATCTTTCGTCATGTTATACTGTGAAGTTTTGTTACAGTGTTCTGAATGTGACGAACCCCGGTGCGTATATGACATCTGTGCCTAATATTTTTCTTTTCTTTTTGTTTTTTTTTAAAGAAAGAAGTGAAAGCCATCAATTTTGAACGTTTCAGTTTTAAATGGAAGTTTTGTATTTTAAATAAAATGAATGAAAGGATTATATTCTAAATGAAATTAATGAAATATAAAAAAGTGCGACGGGAAAAATGTTTGGCGATTTACCATCTGCGTCTCGTTAAAATAAAAATACCGAGTTCTTGATTTCTCTGTCAGAATCTTTCGATTTGGCGAAAGATTGTTGAAGTAAATTGGATTATGAATGAAAGTAACATGATATATTTTTTAGCATCCATTTAAGGGAGGCCAAACTGGTCGCCAAATTAGTTTAAAATAATAATCTTTTCTGAAATATGAAAAGAAAATATCTGTTATGATTAAAATTTGAGTTGCTATCATTGGAAAAGAGTATTTAAAATTAGAAAAAAAATTTATATTTCAAAAACTAATTCGAATTTTAAAATTCTACTACCAGTTTTGATATCTGTGGATCAATACGGAATTTTGGTCTAAGTTTCATCGCAAAGTATTCCATATTTTAGGAGAAATCGCCGTGAAACATAATCAGTTGTTTAATCAGTCGTTTCAAAGAATCGTTTCATAAATTCGTTTCTTTTCAGCCGTTTCATATATCCGTTTCATAAATTCGTTTCATTAGGATTTTATATATATAGGGTAGATTTATTTATATTTCGAAAATTAATATTAAAGTTTATCTTTGAGAAAATTGATATGATAGAACATTTTTTAAATAATATTTTTTCTCGTACACTTTCTTCTTTATTTAAAGTGCTGAATATTTTCTTATTCATTTTTAAAAATTCAATTCTGTTCTCTGTTATAAATAAACAGATAATGCACGGGAAGGTCAAAAAGAACTTCTCAAAACACAATAAAATTAGAAATGCGCAAGCCTTACAAAAGAACATAGACTTTCTTCACTGGGTGCCAAAAATACGTGCTTCTACATTGAAAGCATGATAAACACTGATGGGCCCCTTAAATTTAATAGGGTAAAGTGCCCATAATTCGTCCCCCCCCAAGTCACTTTTAGGCCCTAAATGCTGTAATTTTCAATGAACACCTACCAAATTTGGATTTTACATAGACTAAGTACACACGCACATAGAAAAATAGGCAAATATCGTACAAAAAAATTTAACAATGCGAAAAATCGTTTTTTCAAAAGTATCTAAAAATGCAAAAGAAAAAAAATCACAATTTCGTCCCTCCCAAAAAATAAAAATAGGCCGAGGTTTAATTTTTAAATATATCAAAATGTAATTCTAAATGAGTAAGTAATTTAATTTACATTAAAGTAAGACACAAAGAAATGTACTAATTACAAGTGGAAGAATAACATAATGAAACATCAGCCATCCAAACATGAGGAAAAAATTGTCATGAAAAAGCATTCCTAATTTCGTCCCCGGGACGAAAATAAGAACTGCAAGGGGGACGAAATCGGGACCACGCGGAATATGGCGGAGCTTCAGTTCCCGTAAGATGAACTGAGCGTCCTAAAACTCATTGTATGCTACTGTCAGCGCATCTTACCTGCGAAAAATACATGTAATGAATAAGAAATAAATACTTACAGTACAGAAAATAACGTCCTACAAACGCCGTAATAAGAACACAGGTCTTCTAAAAATGGGAAATTCGGCGCCTTTAATTTATGTATGCGTCTTGGCGAACGAAACTTATACTGACCCCTTTTACCTTCCGTCCCCTGTGCCTTGCTTCATAAGTGGCGCCACTTTCGCAGAAGTGGTAGGTAAGGGGAACGAAATTAGGAAAGGGGACGAAATATAGGCACTTTACCCTATACTTTTTTTCAGCCCCTCAGTGATGATCCTCCTTTCAATGTAGAAGCACGTATTTTTTGTGCAGGGTAAAGGAAACGTATGTTCTTTTGAAAGGCTTTGCACATTTCTAAATTTTATGGTATTATAAATAAATTCTTTTTGACCTTATCATATCACACCAGATTTTTTCATCGTTGAGATAATGCTCGGTAAATAAAAGAACTCTGAATATTCCTTTACCTCAAAGTAATCCAGTTTTTCTAATTATCTGGTGTCTATTTCAAATATTTGCATTATACCTCCAAACAAACAATAAAAATGTAATAGCTGGTAACTTATCCGATCATTTCTACTGACGATGCTTTTTTCATATACATATCTATATATATAAAAGCCGTTCTCTGTGTGTATGTCCTTTATACAAATCTTTAATTTTTGACCGATTTGCACGAAACTCAATGTACATACGTTTTAGAACGTGGAAAAGATCACTGTCTACTTTAAAAATTTATCAGACCACTATTTATCCCTTTTTTCTACCACTTCCATAATTTAACACTATAGAAATATCTCTTTTTAAATCTTTTTTAATTCAAACGTTTCTTTCCTGTTGCCAAATCCAAAAAAATGACACAATAATGTGAAAAAAATAAGGAAAACGCGTGTATTTTGCTTCTATTTGCCAATAAAAATTCACATTTTCTTGCTATATTTTTGCATGTTTGATATTGACGTCATTCTAAACAGAAAATTTACATTTTTTTTTGTATATAGAATAAAAACGTTAACTACAAGTGCGGGAAAATAACGTAGCACCTCAATTTGAATGATTTTTTAAAAATTAAAACATCTATTTTAATACAAACAGTCAAATTTCATGAAAACAATTTAAGAAAAAGAAAAAAAAAAGGCTAGATATGACGTCACATTCTAGCAAATCTTTTCAACGCGTAATCAAACTCATTGTAAACATATGGCTCCTATATTTTGCTTACTACTTCGATTGTATACTACAGCCATATCTTATAGCTATACGTTATCGCTAAGGGTTGTATTGGTTTAGATTCTGTGCTAACATTTTTTGTGATTTATAGCAAAAAAAAGAGCGGTTATTTACATTTTCAAAAAATATCTTGACAGATGTCTTGATTTAAAATTTATGGAAAATGACATCATTTCATCTAATCATTGTAGATTTAATTTCAATAAAATTTCAAATTTTCCAAATAAATTTTAGTAACTACTACCTCATTTGGATGTATTTTTTTGCATTTCCCCGCGTATTGTGAAGATATTGTATACTTCTGTGACGCGCGCCAAAGAAAACATGTATTTTAATTTTAAAAGTTAAAAAAATTACCACAATGTGTCAAAAAAACATCCTTTTTCTGAATTTAAATTTCGCGAGTTCCAAAATTAAAACTAAAAATGTGCGTTTTTTCATAAACTTCAAGTTAATGCTGTTCATAAAGTTAGGTCTGTTCTCAAATCCAAAGGAGCTATTTTCTGACATATTTTTTAATTAATTTTTGTTCGGAAACGCATGAAATTGACAGGAGTTCTTATTCAGAGACTATGTAATCGAAAGATAGTTTCCATTTGATGGTAAAGGTATAAGATCTTTCCGTTGGTGTTTTGAACTGAATTTCGGACGCAACAGTGCAATAAATGATAAAAACAGGCGGTCACGCAACCACAATTGCTCATAACTCAACAAGTGATTTATTTATGAAAAAAGGAAAAACTCATTTCAATTCCAAATCGCTTTAATAGTCAGGCCTACAAATTTTAAGCCTTTACGTTTAATGAGTCAGAAAATGTGTCAGAAAGTTTCGCGTTGTTGAGCAGGGAACTGGAGAAGCACCTTAAGCATTTGCATGTTAGTATTTTGTAATCAAGTTGCATGCCAGATAGTCGCTTAAACATGTCATTCTATATTGTTTTAAACAAAGATGCATGCCATAATAGGTGTCAGGCACACTCATTAAAATAAGAATACCCTAGCGCACAGCCCCATTACCGAAGATAAACCCGTCAATATACTTAAAGATAAAAATAGTTCTGCATTTTTCATTCAGTTAATAAGACTAATCCTTCATAATTGGTGTTCAGTGCTAAACTGATTAGAAATCAAATTTAAGGTTTAGTTATTCTGTTTTTTGACAGATGGCAGCACTATGCATTCTGTGCTGTTGTGAAATCTTAATTATGACATCATCAGTGAGTTGATGTTTGGTTTCCTGAGAGGTGGCATGGAGAATGTTGCTCCTGCTGCATTATTGTCTTTCTTTATTCTATTTAATTATCTGCACCCAGTTTAGGCAGGGGATATATTTTTATAATGTAATTTAAGGCTTTCATGTGATGAAAGCTTACTAATTAGAGTGTTAATTTTAACTAGAGAAATTTGATTCTGAAACCAGAACTGTATGTTTCATTGTGTGTTAAGTTTTCGTGAATGTCAAGATTTGTTTTTGAGTGTGAAATAAAAATTAAGAAAATTTCAAGGATTTCTTTCTTCAAATTCTCTACATAAAGAAAATTGGAGGCACCGGCGAGATATGTGAGTACTTGCTTTGTTTTGAAGCTTAATTTTTCTACTGAAGTTGCATTTAGCAAGATATTATTTTAGAATATGAGAACAATTTAGTATCTTCTTTATTGAATTGATAAAATAAGAAAAAATAGTATTCTACAATATTATGTTTTGATAGTTCTTGAAAAAGAAAATTGTTCTCAAGATTATTATGATTTATTTACTTGTTGTTCTCAAGAACATTATGATTTATTTGCTTGAAATATTTGAATATTTAATTATCATGGTGAATTATTATTTTACATTGAAGAATTTTGAAGATTTTTAATTTTATGCACATTTGAGAACAGAAAATTCTATTGTTTGTATGAAAGAATAATTATGAACATTTTATAGTAGTTCTGTTTTTGACTTTGATTTGTTCTGTTTTTGAATTTAATTCAGTTACTTCTGTTTTTGAACTTAATTTGATTAGTTTTGTTTTGAAGCAATTCTGATTACTTTTGATTTTGAAGTAATTTTGATTAGTTTTGTTTTCAAGTTATCTGATTAATTTTATTTTGGAAATTATTCTGCTTATAAGTTATTGTGTAAAATGGAGGATTATGAGAAAAAATCTGCTCAAATTAAAATTGAGAGAGGTAGGGTGAAAGGCTCTGTAACTAGATTAGAGAATAGTTTTGATAATGTGAATACTAAAAATGAAATTTTGATTAGATTACAAAGATTAGATGATTTACTTAAAGAGTTCTTAAGATTAGATTCTTGTTTAAATGATGATGATTCTGAATTAGCAGAATTTGAAGACAGGTATTTTCAGTTAAAAACTAAATATCAAAACAAACTAGATTCTTTGAATCCTTCAGAAGTTGTTAATGTTGCAACACACAATTCTGTGCAAGGTTCTTCTGTTACTATTCCTAATCAATGTAATATTAGACTACCAAAATTGAATATTCCAGTATTTTCTGGAAAGTTTTCAGAATGGACAAATTTTAAGGATATGTTTGTTTCCACTGTCCATTCACAAGTAGGTTTAAGTAACATTCAGAAATTCCAGTATCTTAAAGGGTTACTTTCTGAAGAACCAGCTACATTAATTAAGCATATTCCCCTTTCTAATGAATCTTATCAAGAAGCTTGGGAAAAGATGTTAAATCGATATGATAAAAAGAAACAAATTGTTAATTCTTTGATTAAATTATTTTTAGAACAAAAATCAGTTCTGCATCCTAATAGCATAAATATAAGAAATTTGCTGAATACTAGTGATGAAGTTATTAGGGGTTTGAAAGCTGTTGGTGATGAAGCTACAAATAGAGACCCATGGTTAATATATTTGTTATTTCAAAAACTTGATCCGGAAAGTCGAAGACTTTGGTCCATTGAAAGTACAGAAAATGAATTTCCCACTTTGAAAGAATTTTTTGATTTCTTAAGTGTAAGATGTTCTTCTTTAGAGCTCATCTCTAACAATGAAAGTGATATGAAACATTCCAAAAGTTCAAATTTTGTTGGTTCCAAGTACAGTTCTAATGATAAGTAATCAAAGGTGTGCTTAAAGTGTCAAGGAATACATCCGCTCTATAAATGTATTAAATTTAAATCCATGGATGTTGTTGCTCGAAAGAACTTTATTAAGCGTAATAACTGTTGCTTTTTATGTTTAAACTCTCATAAAGTTAAGGAATGTCCAAATTCTCATTTGAAATGCTTTAAATGTGAAAGTAAACATAATACACTCTTACATGAAGAGAATAAAAGTAATAATGCTTGCACTGCTAAGTTTGAAAATAAAGTTTTTCCAAATTCATCTGAGAATAAAAACCACCAGTCAAATAAAGAATTTGTACAGGAGTCGACATCTCACGAATTACAAATTAATTCTAGTGCTTCTTTCAATAATTCAAAATGTGTTTCTTTCCTACCTACTGCTAAAGTTCTCTTATATAATAATGAAAATAAACCTTACTCTTTTAGAGCTCTACTCGATTCTGGTTCAGAATGTTCTTTTGTTAGTGAAAATGTCATAAGAACTTTAGGGTTAAAAAGAAAGAATGACAGAATTCGATTAAATGGAATTGCTGGAGTATTGGCTGGACAAACTCGTGGTTCAGTAACTCTTACAGTAGGTTCAAAGCTTTCTACTGAGTCCTTAAAGGTTCAGGCATACATCCTGCCTAAAGTGACATCTCAATTACCTGCAGAATTACTTGATACGAAAAATATAGAGTATCTTAAAAATATTACGTTAGCAGATGAAGATTTCATGAAACCACAAGAATGTGATATTATTTTGGGATCTGACTGTTTCTTTACTATTTTAAGATACGGTAGAATTGTTAGTACCGAGAATGAGCCAATTGCCCAAAACACTATGTTTGGTTGGGTGGTAGCCGGAAAATTGGAACCTAAATGTAAATATTCTTCTAGTATTCAATCTCATTTTCTTAGTGTTGAAAACGAATCCAATGTTGATCTATTATTACAAAAATTTTGGCAAGCAGAAGAAATAGATGTTAATAAACCCCATTTGTCTGAGGAAGAAGAATTTTGTGAACAACATTTTTGTTCAACTTACAAGGTAACACCAGAAGGTAGATTTGAAGTTAAATTGCCAGTTTATAAAGATGTGATGTCATTAGGCGATTCTAAATCCATGGCAGTGTCACGTTTGTTTGCTATGGAGAGAAAATTTCAATTTGATAAAAATTTTGAAAATGAGTATAGAAATTTTATGAAGCAATATAAAGACCTTGGTCATATGACACTTATCGACAAAAACTCAAATCCTGCAAGCAACAAAGTATATTATCTTCCGCATCATTCTGTTATAAAAAGCGACTCTATTTCAACAAAGTTACGTGTGGTGTTTGATGGTTCATGCAAACCTCCTAATGCTAATTCGTTAAATTCTGTTTTAGCTGTTGGACAAATTCCTCAACCAAATCTTTTTACCATTTTGATAAGATTTAGAGCAAATCCTATTGCTTTTACCGCTGATATTCAGCAGATGTATAGACAAGTTTTGATTGCTCCAGAAGATCAAGATTTACAGCGTATTGTTTGGCGTGACTCAGCATACTCAGCTATAAAGGAATACAGGCTACGAACTATTACATATGGTACATCATCAGCTCCATTTTTAGCTACTCGTTGTCTATTTCAAATTGGAAAGGATATTGAGAAGGATGATCCTGTAACAGCTTCAATAATTAAAGATAGTTTCTATGTTGATGATTGTATGTCCGGTGCAATCTCAAGCGAAGAAGCTATTAGAATGGTTGAGAAACTTTCACTGGCTTTAGAAAATAGAGGTTTTCATTTACGGAAGTGGAGATCTAATTCTTCTGATGTAGTGAATCATTTATCTTCAAATTCTCTTGAGTCAACAAATTTAGAAATTCATCCTGATGACTGTTCCAAAGCCTTAGGGCTTATTTGGGATTCTTCAAATGATGTTTTTGTCTTTAAAGTTAGTTTACAATTTGATGATAACATAACTAAAAGAAAATTTCTTTCACAATCTGCCAAATTATTTGATCCATTAGGATTTTTGGCTCCATGTACTGTCTCTATAAAAATGTTTTACCAGCAATTGTGGTTGATGAAGTTAGACTGGGATACTGCTCTTCCTGAAAATTTCCAAGCAAATTGGAAGAAATTCCAAGAGGAATTTGAACAAGTTTGCTCTATTAGAATTCCCCGATGGATCCAAGTTTCCAGTAAAGAGCTCATTTTACATGGATTTAGCGATGCTTCAGAATCAGCATATGCCGCCATCATATATGTGGTTCAACCTGGTGAAGTGAAGTCAAAGGTGACCATTTTAGTTGCTAAAAGCAAGGTAGCACCCCTTAAATCAGTTTCCATTCCAAGGCTGGAGCTCAATGGTGCTTTACTACTTTCCAGACTATATTCTGCATTAGTGACTATTTTGAATACCTTCATTATTAAGTTTTATGCTTGGACCGACTCGCAAGTAGTTCTATCATGGCTGTCATCTCATCCTAGGTGTTGGAAACCTTATGTGGCCAATAGAACCTCAGAAATTCTAGACTCTGTTCCATCTGACTGTTGGAGGTATGTTCCAGGCAAGGAAAATCCAGCTGACATTGCTTCTAGAGGTTTATCTCCTAAGGATCTTCCCGATTGTTCCCTTTGGTGGGAGGGCCCAAAGTGGCTTTCTTTAAGTCAAGAACATTGGCCTGAACAACCTCAAATAAAAACTAATTTAGACACTGTAAATAAAGAGAAAAAGAACTCTAAATTTTGTTTTCCAGTAACTGTGAATAATTCTTTGATTGATTTACTTTTTGAAAAATATTCTTCTTTTACTAAAATTGTTGTTGTTTTAGCTTTTTGTATTAGGTTTGTGAGAAATTGCAAACAGAAAGTTGGCAAAATGAACACCAGTCCTTTGAGTAAAGGTAAATTTCTTCCTTTATCGACAAACGAAAGAAGACATTCAGGTAATTTGATTATTTCTTATATTCAGCAGCTATATTTCGCAGATGAAATTAGTTGTATTAGATCAAACAGACCAGTTTGTAAAAAAAGTTCTCTTTTTTCACTTTGTCCTTTTATTGATAGTGATGGTTTACTTAGGGTGGGAGGTAGGCTGAGAAATTCACCCCTCCAGTACAATGCAAAACATCCTGTCATTTTGCCAACTCAACATAAATTAAGTGTGCTAATTGTTAAATATTTTCATGTTATGCATTTTCATGCTGGGTTAAATTTGTTAATGGGTATCATTAGACAGAGTTATTGGATTGTACGTGCCAAGAAGATAATTAAAAATTGTATTCATAAATGTGTTACCTGCTGTAGATATAGAGCAGCTTCTTCCAAACAGTTAATGGGAAATCTTCCTCTTAACAGAGTCACTCCTAACAGGCCATTTTCTGCATGTGGAATCGATTATGCAGGGCCTATTAATATTTTGAAATATCGAGGTAGAGGAGCGAAAACTACTAAATGCTATATTGTTCTATTTGTTTGTTTTGCAACTAAAGCTCTACATTTAGAGTTGGTGAGTGATTTAACCTCTGAGGCATTTATTGCTTCATTAAACAGATTTTGCTCTCGAAGAGGAGCTCCTCAACATATGTATAGTGATAATGCCACAACATTTGTAGGTTCTAAAAGGCAACTCTCAGATTTATATAAATTTATTTGTTCAATTGAAAGAAATGAAAAAATTTGTTATTTTTTGTCTCAAAGAAACATTGAGTGGCATATGATTCCTCCAGTGAGTCCGCATTTTGGTGGACTGTGGGAAGCCGCTGTTCGTTCTGTAAAATTTCATATCAAACGTGTAATTGGAAATACTAATTTAACTTTTGAAGAACTTTATACATTTTTAACTCAAATTGAAGCTATTTTGAATTCTAGACCATTAGTGGCAATTGATAGTGATAACAATTCAGATGGTATAAATATATTGACTCCATCTCATTTTTTAACTGGTGATGTCATAACTTCCCCAGCTGAACCTTTAAATGAGGAAAATTTGTCTTTACGATCTCGTTGGGATATTGTACAAAAATTGAAATTATGTTTTTGGAAAAGGTGGAGTATTGATTATTTGAGTACTCTGCAAAATAGAAAAAAATGGAGAGTAAATACTGAAAATTTTAAAGTAAATGATGTAGTAATTTTGAAAGAGGATAATGTTCCTCCTTCTGTTTGGCCATTAGGCAAAATTATTGAAATTCATCCAGGTAAGGATGGTATAGTCCGTGTAGTAACTGTTAAAACCGCTAGGGGTATTTTTAAAAGACCTATTGTAAAACTTTGTTTACTTCCTTTGCATCAAGAATAGCTTCTTGATGGGTGGGAGTATGTTCAGTGCTAAACTGATTAGAAATCAAATTTAAGGTTTAGTTATTCTGTTTTTTGACAGATGGCAGCACTATGCATTCTGTGCTGTTGTGAAATCTTAATTATGACATCATCAGTGAGTTGATGTTTGGTTTCCTGAGAGGTGGCATGGAGAATGTTGCTCCTGCTGCATTATTGTCTTTCTTTATTCTATTTAATTATCTGCACCCAGTTTAGGCAGGGGATATATTTTTATACTGTAATTTAAGGCTTTCATGTGATGAAAGCTTACTAATTAGAGTGTTAATTTTAACTAGAGAAATTTGATTCTGAAACCAGAACTGTATGTTTCATTGTGTGTTAAGTTTTCGTGAATGTCAAGATTTGTTTTTGAGTGTGAAATAAAAATTAAGAAAATTTCAAGGATTTCTTTCTTCAAATTCTCTACAATTGGGTTCACATGATAGTATAACTTTCCCCTATAATTCTATGACTAAGCAACGGAAAAAAATATGTTACGCACTAAAATCTTCCCTAAAAAACTAATAGTGCAAGTCGCATGGAAATCCGTTCTGAAGAATTCAAGTTATATGCACCCAGAACGAAATTCCCATTTGAATTTTATATACTTACAGGTTATTTTGAGTAGTTTGATTTGATATCTGTTAAATTCGTGTTTTATTTTATTTTATTTTTGGCGTTTTAATTTCGTTTTCCAATTTAGTTATTGAATATTACGCAAAGCAAACAAATTCTGAATTATTTACAATGTTTTTGAACAATAGAGTCAATCTTTAGTATTTGTGGTGCAAACACATTTAAGAAATATGTTTGCTTAAAATGATTTTAAAACCCATAAAAAGTTCGTAAATTGAGATAAACATTACAGACAAATACCACAGAAAGTACTTTTGTTTTCTATAATACGTTGGAACAATAGAATGTACAATGTTTAGACGTTAAACTGCAATAAAAGGGAAATTTGTTGTGTTAGGTTGTTGCCACCGAAAATATGATACCAGCGTTACTCATAGACATGTCTTTTCTTTATACTATTGCATTAAGTGTAAACAGGTTCATCTTTCGTAATCGGGTTGCACTCAACTTTAAAAATATCCATGCTTAAAATATACTTTAAAATCCATTAAAATCAGAAAACTGAGGTACAATTTTCAAACAAATTTCATTTGAGAGAACTTTTTTCTATTCGACATTGTAAAAAATGAAATTGTGTGATGTTTAAAAGTTAGAAAAATTGCAGTAAAGGCACATTTTATGGGTTACAATTTATGGGGCACAATTTATGGGCACTGACATAGTGTTTTTACTTTATAATGTAGATAATACCATACAAACGAGAATTTCACTAAGTGCTGCGCGATTTGGAGGAATTTCTTTTTTTCGTATTGTCAGGGAAATCACATATTTTTCTCTTATACCCGCCAAAGAAAACGTGCATTGTGTTATTAAAGCTCAGGGATTTTACTATGATTGCAAGACAATAACGTCATGTTTTTTTATTGTCTTTATAACGATTTGTGGATGAGAATGCACAAATTTCAGTTATTGTGATTGCTGTATTATTTCGTTTCAATTTATTTTACCTGGAAGGCTTCTTATAATTGACACGGGCGAAGCCGGTAGTTCTGCTAGTTTAATATAACTATCGCCACTAAATCATATAGTATTTTTAAAGCATTTTAACGATCTTAAACTTCTAGATATATGGGAACGTCCACGGCAGAAAAAATGTTTGCTGAATTTTTTTTAAACGGAAATATAAGTGTGATACATCAATTTAAAGTTAAAGAGATGAAGTATATGGATTTGTAAGTTTTAATTTTATAAGAGTAAGTGTTTACTAAAAATGAGCTGGATACTAACAGCATAAAACTACATTTACATTTGAGCTTAAAATACAACTTATTGAAATGTATGATTTTTTTACTTTTTAGAATTCAATAAAATTACTATGCGTTCATATCAACAAACTATTATCATATCCTTAAGATCTACATAGATCAAATCTTTTAAATAATGTCTTTAATATATTTTTGGCTGTATTTAAACGTTAATACTTAAATGTCACAAGAGTAACGGAAAACATACAAAAGTTTTAACTAGGACTTCCCTCAGAGGCATTAGTCTGAGCGATATTGCAAAGAACATAGATTTAATAATAACGTGTGGAAGCAAAGGAAATGAGATGTTATCTTTAATTGTCCATATACTGCGATAAATTGAAATGATGAAAATAAACGAATCGTAGAATTACAAAATCTTATATATACATTCGTATACACTGTTTAAAAAAGTAGGAAAGCAAACCATACAAGACAGCCATGCATGGATATACAATCGAAAGTACGCAATATATTAAAAGTAAAATTGAAAATGAAACACTAAATTATCTTATATCGGAATTTTAACCGTATAAAATGCTGTCAAGGGCTTAATCAGACGCTTCGCACGAATTTGATTAACTTTAAATGACAAATGTATGAAGTTTGAAAAGAATGGACTATACTTTATATGGTGTCCCCCCCCCCCCCCCCCCGGCATAGTTAATATTGTACAATATCTGTTTTCCACGGATGCAATGAGGTTGTCGATAAGAATTAAGGAATTCTCTCTTCAAAATCTGATATAGTATCAAAGTACCCAACATATCAACAGTCCCATGCAGTACGTCGATAGAGTGTGTTTTAGATATGCTGGATTGGATTTAAATGATGAGTGTATGCTGTCCACTACATAAGCTGTATTGTTTTGTTTTCAAACATATTCTGCACAAGTTGAGTCGTATTTAGCACGTATTAAATAAAAGAAATCGGCAATGATTGCAGCATAAAGTATGACACAAGATCTGAATATATAAGTCTGCATAACCTTTGAGCTGTCAAAATGTCATTTGAAGAAATTTATAAATCTATACATATTTTTTCAGTAAATCATGCAAGCTAAAATACGCCAATATGAATTCGATTATGAAATTTTACCAGAATAAGTTAATATATAAAAAATCTATTAATGACAATTGAGAATATGACATTATGATAAAATGCCTAAAAAAATGAATCAGAAAAAAAATTCATATCAAATATAAAACGGCAGCATTATGAAATATTTAAAGTTTCTATACCTAATAATTCCAAATTAATGGTAATTGAGAACGCTTTCCATTCATTTTATCTTTTTAAATTTTAAATTTTTTAGAAACCATTTATAAAAAAAATATATATATATTTTAGAACTAACCCGAAACGAAATTTCAAGTTTTTGGGCTCAGCAGTAACACAGGAATAGAAAAAATTCGAAACTTTTTTGTTTCTACAGTGTTTTATGTAGCGACATTTTAGAAATTGTTCTATTGCGAGAATTTACGTCATGATAAATACAGCCATGTCAATTTTCATGTTTATATTCCTAACAATTCCATGTACTTCGTTACTTAGATCATCTTTAGATCTTTTTCCTTTTTGTTTAGTCTTTCAATTTTTTAGAATTCGTTCTACAACGAGCATTTACATGTTAGAAATTACTGTCATGCCAAAGTCCTAGTTTCTAATCCCAACAGTATTCCAGAATTTTCAGTATTCCAAATAAATCATAATTTAGAACCATTCTAGAAATTTTTACGTTTATCTGTCAAATTGAATTTTCGAACCTTTTCACAACGAGTATTTACATCTTAAAAGTAACCACCACATCGAATTTAAATTTCTAACCCCAATCAATATTACAGAAATCGCAATTTTAGAACTTTTTTGCTCCTGCAGCGATGTAGGTTGTTGCACTGACATAAAATATAGTCTTTTTTCGGAGCGGATATGGCCACGAACATTTTTTTAAGTGGGCTATGTAGTTTGAGAGATAACACCTCACAAACTCACAAACATTAATAATATTATACATTTTATAATATCATAACTCTTTATATTATTAGCATAGATGTACAGATACAGAAGCCATTTATCTGTTACAGACTAAAGTGCCTGACGTTGCCTAGAATTTGAAGAATATTTGTTCTGAAAAATCAATTTTAAAATTTAACATACAACATAAAACAAGCATAAAAAAAGCAGTCGAAGTGTTGTACACATGAATCAAATGGAAACACAATATAAAAATATATAAATGGATATAACAGACGCAAAATAATACAGCTATAAATGAACTTATTTCAATATATCATTGGAGCAATAACGTTAAAATACACCAATATTTCCATAATCGGGTTTTTATCGTGCTTCAATACGTTTTTTCACATTCATATGACGTTATACTATATCCACCACGTCCTTTGTATTTCTAATACGACGTAATATTTTCCTTTTCACGTGGAAACCTTGAAATAGAAAAGTTATGAAGTTATATTCACTTTCATTTAAATCCGTCAAACTATTTATTTCATATCCATTTTTCACACGAATATCTTGCAATAGAAAAGTTATGACGTTAATATTCACCTTTTTTTAATTCAGCAAACTATTTATTTCATTTTCATTTTTCACGTGGAAATCTTGCAGTAGAAAATTAATTGTTGTAGTAAGAATTTTATTGTGTATTTTAATTGTTGGCAACTGCTATAACGAAAAATGTTTAAATTTGATAAGTAATTGCTGTTAAAATGGTGGTTTTTTATTAATTAAAAATTAACTAAAAATTATTTCGATTCCGGATTACTTTAGTTGCCTCGGTCGTGTTTACACATGTACGTATATTTTCACGATTCTGGCTTCCAAACTGTGGATTTGTATAGAATTTCAAACAGACAGATAGACAAATTTTCATTTTTATATATAAGATTATATACAAAAATAAATAACTTATCTAATACGTGTTAGCAGATGCATTTTTAAATAAATAAATAAATAAATAAATATATATATATATATATAAACCAGTATAATACATATTCTGTTTTATTTTCATAGTCATTTATATGATTTGACAAAAAATCTCACTTTCTTAACACCGAATGTAGTGCTTTTTTACAAAAATGCCAAAGTCCATATAACAGCAAAGTACTATGAAAAGCATTAAATGCATGGTAATAAGGTATTTAGAATGCGACGTTTACGATCAACCATTATTGGCATTCAATCTTATAGTTTGGAGATAGGTTTTTGGTCGACGGGATAACTATGTAGTGCCAAATACTGTACTGAAATTTAACTTAATCTTCTCTATTCTACTATTTTAAGATTTTTAAATCTAAACATCGCACATTTTCAATTTCTATACCGTTGTATTGGGGAGAAAAGGTACTTTTAAATGCAATTTGATTGAAAACTGCATCTCAATTTATTTTTGAAACATTAATTTTTTGTAGTTTTTAGCGTCATTTGTTTAATTTTAGCAACTCAAGTACTCCATTTCTGTAGAAAGTAGGGGAAAAATAGTTGGAAAATAGTAATTATACCATTTTGTTGCCTTTTTCCCTTAGCAACTTTCAAAATATATAATTAAAATACGTGCTATTTTGAAAAAATATAAATAAATGATTTCTGATAAAATGTGGAGCTATTTAAGACGACATCTCTTTTTTTGGATTTGTGTATTATTCAGCGATATCCTCAGCGATAGCCCTATGCGTACTTTACTGTAGAAGTTCTTTAAGATTTGATCGTAAATGAAGAATTCTTCAGCAGATACGGATGACGTCATTCTGTACAAAATAAAGGCGTGTGTTTTAAGTCTTAAAACTGAAATATGTTTTGTACTATCCATATTTATATATTTCGTTTGTCATCGGAGGTGACACTAAATTTTGAAAAAAACAGACTTCCCGTTTTCTAGTTTTTCTCAATCTTTGTGCAGTTTCGGCCTCAAAAAGTGAGATTTGTTGCAAAAAGATATAAATAGCTATGAAAACAAACTTGATGAATGTTTATGCTTATTTTTACAAGTAAATATGGCACAGATGTCATAAACGCACAGAGGTACCTAAATGACGTCAAAGTGGCTTTACTTTGCCTGACATGGTAACCAGTGGCGGCTCGTAACTGTCATATTTTGGGGCATTAAATGCATGGCGAGCAGTATTATTCTTTTCTTACCATTATTTTTTGAAAGAAATCATTACCTTGTTTAATGGTCGAATATTCCGCCGACAAATATGGCAATGATTTCTTTTAAAGCAATAGTGGTAAGAGAAGAATAAATTTGGCAGCTATGGATTTCGTGCCCCCCCCCCAAATTCCAGTCACGAGCCACCACTGATGTAACCATAAATAACGTTATTATAATGTTTTTTTCTATAATTCTATCATTTATTGATTGTTATTTCCTTTTAAAAATAATACAAAATGTCTTGTTTATCACTTTATTTTGTTTTCATATTGAAATAAAAAATAACGTGCAATTATAACACGTTATATGTAACTGGTATTCGAAATCGACGTTTTCGCCAAACTGGCATAAAAAATCACGTCAAACCCAGTGCGTATATGGTATCTGTGACATAAATATAAAAATTTTATTTATATATATAATATCATTGCTTTTTAAATACAATTTACTTTTTTTTGTATATAAAAATAGTTAAGTGGCTTGTTTACACAAAATAAATTTTATAAATCTTTAAAAAATTGATTGAGTATATGAAACAATGAATAAGCTGCACGAAAATACGCATAAAAAGCTTATTTGACTCGCCAAACCAATTTTCTCTACCTCACAAAGGCCCTTATACAGGAAAAGTACCAATTTCATTTTTAAAGACTAAAAAGAAATAAATATAAATGGAAATTGTTTTTTTTTTAATCATACTTTCATTAAAATTCACAAGAATTTAGAAAATATATGTTTTTAAATGCACTAAATAGTAGAAAAGTCTTGAAAAAAAACCTTAATGCACGGAGTTTAAATTTAATTTGGTAAGTTCAATTATGGAGATAAAAGGATTTAAGTGGGAATTTTGCCAAATTAGCCAGTTATCTCCAAGTTGGATTCATATATAAAAACTTTCTTGTTGCCAAATTTCGCGATATTTCGCCACGTTGGTCAAAGTTTGGCGATATCGTGGTAACCCTGTCATTAGTACGTTTCAACAAATACTCATTGTTGAAGCTAATGCTGATTTTTTCTATAGAAAACCAAACGTAACCATTAATTCACCCCCCCCCCTAACGATGTCCCCTTAGGGATCGAATTTTAAAAAATCAATGTCCAATTCATGTATTGCCCTCAGGAATGCATAGATATTCCAAATTTCAAAACTCTATGTCAACAGGAAGTGGGTGAAAAATGAATCATAAAATTTGAGTGCCACAGACAAATATAATTGTGAGTTAAAAGAAAGCATGTAAAAAGCAAGTGAATAAGTGTGATCACAGATCGCACAGAGGGTTTCGTTTAATATTCCTTTCAATACACCGTATCCTTTTGAAAAATCTGTTAGTTCCACATTTCGCAACCAGGGGCGCACTCTATTCTAAATAAACCTCTATCCGAACGAAACTCCGTTTTATATACAATCCGTAGATATATTAGTCGAGGGGATTGGGCCGATAGCAACCGAGATAAGTAGGCGCCCCTGGCGGTAAAAAGTGGAACTAAAATATGTAAGGCTATGATTTATAATATGAAAGAATGGTCAAATGTGTGTCGGCAAAAGTTGGAAAAGTGCTCTCCTGGTGAAAAGGGCGGAGGTTAGAAAAATTGCTTAAAATACACAAGTTAGAGCTCGGAGGAGCAAATAATATAAGACTTTTTGAAAATTTTATGATTTGCCGTGTGGTTTGAGGTATTCAGCTAGACGTATGCAAAAATTCATGTCTCCAACTTAATTAAGGGCTCGCTTAGAAAGAATTGCTTGAAATACATATGTTGTAGCTCAAAGGGTTAAACGTAAACTTTTTCAAGATTTTATGATTTCTCGCCTGGCCCCAGGTGTTCTCCTATAACTATGCAAAATTTCAAATCTCCAATTTTATAAGGGGCTCAGTTAGAAGGAATTGCTTAAAATACGCTTATGGGAGCCCAAAAGGTTAAATGAACGATTTTTTTAAAATTTTATGATTCGTCGTATGATGTGTGGTTTTCAGCTATAAGTATGCAAAATTTCACGCCTCCAACCTAATTAGGGGTTCATTTAGAAAGAATTGTTTAAAATACACATGTGGTAGCCCAAAGGGTTAAATGTACGGCTATTTCAAAATTTTATGGTTTGTCATTTGATGTGAGGTGTTCAGCTATAAGTATGACAAATTTCATGCCTCCAACGTACTTAGGGACTCACTTAGAAAGAGTTGTTTAAAATACACACGTGGGAACCCAAAGAGTTAAATTAACGACTTTTTAAAAATTTTATAGTTTATCATTTGATGTGAGGTGTTCAGCTATAAGTATGCGAAATTTCACGCCTCCAACCTAATTAGGGCTCACTAAGAAAGAATTGTTTAAAATATACATGTGGGAGCCCAAAGGGTTAAATGAATGACTTTATCAAAATTTTATACTTTGTCATTTGATGTGAGGTGTTCAGCTATAAGTATGCAAAATTTCACGCCTCCAACCTAATTAGGATTCAATTGGAAAAAATTGTTTAAAATACACATGTGGAGCCCAAAGGGTTAAATGTACGACTTTTTCAAAATTTTATAGTTTGTCATTTGATGTGGTGTTCAGCTATAAGTATGCAAAATTTCACGCCTCCAACATAATTAAGGCTAAATTAGAAAGAATTGTTTAAAATACACATGTGGGAGTCCAAAGGGTTAAAAGAACAACTTTATCAAAATTTTATAGTTTGTAATTTGATGTGAGATGTTCAGCTATAAGTATGCAAAATTTCACGCCTCCAACCTAATTAGGACTCATTTGGAAAGAATTGTTTAAAATACACATGTGGGAGCCCAAAGGGTAAAATGAACGATTTTATCAAAGTTTCATAGTTTGTCATTTGATGTGAAGTGTTCAGCTATAAGTATGCAAAATTTCACGCCTCCAACCTAATTAGGACTGAATTGGAAAGAATTGTTTAAAATACACATGTGGAGCCCAAAGGCTTAAATGTACGACTTTTTTAAAATTTTATGATTTGTCATTTGATATGTGGTATTCAGCTATAAGTATACAAAATTTCAAGTCTCCAAGATGTATAGTTTCTGAGAACGGGCTCTGTGACAGACGGACAGACAGAGGAGCGAGACGAATAGGGTTTTGTTAGATGAACGAAACCCTTAAAAAGTAAAGAAAATAAGAAAAAATGATGCTATAAAGCAAAATATTTTATTAAACATGATATAATTGTTTCTAATTTTCACACGGGAAATATAAAATATGCTTTTGGCGATTAAAAAATGCTATTGATTAAATATCGCAAAATCTCAAATCAAAGTTTTTATGCCTTTTTAGGTGCGTTCGTAATTATATAAATACGTAGCACCTATAGTCGTCGTTCAGTCCGTCTGTCTGTCCGTCCGTCTGTCCGTCCGTCCGTCCGCATATAATAGAGCAAAAACTACCCAACCGAATGGTCTGAAATTTTAAATATATGATTGTTGTAAAATTTTGTCGAGCCATTTCAAATTGTATGAAAATCGGATGTATAGTTAAATTACCGGGACAGTCAAAAGTTTTTCTTTACATTACGGCCAATGGGAAAAATTATTGCACGTGCATTTTAATGATGTTAAAGCTTTCCGAATTGTCTCAAATTTTAAACATATAATTATTGCGACATTTTATCGAGCCATTTCAAATTTTATGAAAATCGGATGTATAGTTTAATTACAGGGACAGTCAAAAGTTTTTCTTTACATTAAAGCAAATGGGAAAAATTATTGCAAGTGCATTTTAATGATGTTACAGCTTTCCGAATGGGCTGAAATTTTAAATATATAATTGCTGCAAAATTTTGTCGAGCCATTTCAAATTTCATGAAAATCGGATGTATAGCTTAATTACAGGGACAGTCAAAAGTTTTCCGTTACATTAAGGGGAATGGGAAAAAATTATTGCAAGTGCATTTTAATGATGTTACAGACTATGCACTTATGAAGTGCAAATAAATACACATTCAGTACAATATGGGGTGCAAAAAATAATTATAAAACTAGTTATAGTACGAACGCACCTCATTTGCCACGTTTGACGAGCAATTTCCAACTTGTTTTCTTTTAAATGGAAAACAAACAGATTTCTTTTCATGTTTCATTAAATTTAAATATGTTTTATAGCACTTCATTATTACTGCGTGCGTTTTTTTTTATTATTTGCTCCACGTGTTCAAACCAGTTGTTTACGAAAACAGCCACCGGTGAAAGTGACGCACACTTAATAACTGTGACGCATGCAGATAAAATGTGCTTTTTTATTAGTTTTATTAATATAATTTTTAAACGATTTGGAACTAATTTTTCATAGTAGGTGCATTCAGTAGGTGACTCTCATAGGTACCTTTGGGTGCAATCAGAAACGAAATCCGACAAAATTTTTTTGAGTTATGCTTGACGAAAGTTTTTTATTAGGCTTTTTTTTTAGTAGGACATGGCGTTAATATCCATTGTAGCTGTTATGTGACCAGACAGTAATATTGCGCTGGGTATTACCCTTCGCTTCGCTCAGACAATTAAAAAAAAAAAAAAAAACTACTTAAAATTTTTACCCAAAACTTCTAATTTTCTGATTTCGAGGTATAAGACATATTTTACAATAAATATTTTGTTTATGCTATGCATGGAATAGGCTCTGGGGAGTTGTCACAAGAGTAACAAACGTCTTTGTCACAAGAGTAACACATAATACTTTTGTCGATCGTTTGATATAAAACTGCGTTACAACCAAAACAAATAGAGAGCTGAAAGTTTTATTGTTTTTTCTCTGTTATTAGAGCAGTTCTTGAAATAGTTTTAGCTATAACTAAGGTTATTTTGTAAATTTTAAGGAAGATAAATTATCTTTATTAGTGTTTTTTTAATGGATGGATTTATTTTTATTCATTTTTGGTATTACTTAAGATTATAAAATAATCATGACAAGTAATTAAAGATATAATATAACAACTCAACTCGTGTCATATTTGTGTGCTTTATTTTGGTTTGAAGCACATGTTTTTTGATTAGATATTTTATAGGCTTTGTAAAACTTCGTTTACTAAATTCTGCTGTATAACCTACAGAGGTTCTTATAGTAACTCTTATGGAAAGGATTCTGATAGTATATTTTAAAGGAAAGATTTTAATATTGTTTCTTATACACGACATTGTTTTAAAGAGCAGGAAAAATTCTGCTAAGCTCCAAAAATTGTAGAGAAAAAATAAGAATGAAATTGAATATGTTGTTGTGAGAAAGAAACAAAACAAAATATATTACAATAAGGTGAAGAAAAGTCTTAGAACCAGCTAAAGCTTCAGCAAGAAAATGGAAATATTAAGAAAGGGAAAAAGTAGAGAACTAGCTAACCTCAGATACTGTAACGGAAAAAAATCTAACTCCACAGCTTTGGAAAATTTTATGTCGATGAAGATTTAAGAGGAGGCCATTCTTCAGCTAAATCTACGTTAGTTAAGCGTGAAAAAGGTCACCTAATTTCATCAATTCTAGGGGACATTTAACCCCCCTCACTGACAAGCCCGTGTTAATACGTCCACTAACCTCCAGTTTTCACTGCAATACAAGCAATATTTAAAGTTATATAATTCTATTGATTTAATTTTTAATACATTGAACGATGATTAATACTTCCAAGGATTACATTCATATTCGTTATTAAGTTTTTTTTTTATAAAATGTTCAAAAAATCATTTTTTTTTTAGCATTTAAAACAAAATGCAGAAAAAACAACATTACAATTTTGCCCTTTTCCAAGACAGTCGGAGGGTTAATAAGAGAATACGTTTTTTGTTTAAAGCAGCTTTCCTGAATTGAAAAATTGGAGATTGCTTTGTAACTTTGAAGCCTAGTTTCATAAAACTATAGAAAATCACTCATCAGAATATCGCCATTTGTTGCTGTCACGAAAACATTCAAGCAATTCACAATGCAGTAGCTGGTGTATTTCCTGCATTAAACATCCCTGTGATGGATTTAATGACTTTGTCTGCCGAGATATATGATAATTAGAATTTAGGAATTCAGAATGTCTAATTTGCGGAGATAAAATCGAAGAATTATTTGAAACGGAAGTCCATAATACAGAACTTCTTATAAGTCATTGTAAATAGCAAAACGTTGATAGACGTTTTGCTATTGACAAAACGTTTATCAACATCTTCTCAATACTGCTACTTTTTCAAAACGTTGATAAACGTTTTGAAAAGGTAACAGTTAAAGAAACCATTTCTGATTGTTTAAAAATTTTCGAAAGCAACTAAATCTATTTCTGTGGCACACATTCATTGAAACTTGTAAAAGGGTTTATTTTCGTAATGCCAAAAAAAAAAAAAAAGAAAATCATTTCACAAAGAATTGTTGTGCCAGTGGATTTTCTGGAAACTGTTTTATTTTCATGCCAAGACGAAATTTTGGTATGAAATACTACATTACTGGTCAAATCCACAAGCGACTGTATTTTCAGCTTTTTATTTAGTATGATCCCAATTAAGTAAAATCTTATGCTATTATTTTAGACAATGTAACTCATAATCAATTTTTTGTAAATGCTTTCGTATGTAAAATTTCAACATTGCATCTTTAAGGGAATTTGTATTTTCATAAAATGTGCATGTTTTACTTTTTCATATGATGGTTGTGCTTTCCAATTAAAAAAATATATATAATTATGCAAATATGCCTGCAATGAATCATATTCCTTTCTCAATTAACATAATTGGGCATATATTTTTTTCAAATACTCCTGGTATAGATGCTGTAGATTTATTTTGTGTTGTTGTATAATGATATAAATGGAATGAAATGCATGCTAAAAAGCAATTCTAAGATATACTGCTTATTTTTTCAAAAGAAATAAAACAATAAAGTTTCATTACTTTGCGAGAAAATACCAACAGCGAAGGGCATTCAATAAATACAATTTGTTAAAACAATGAAAAATGACACTATCTACTACAAACCTTACACTAACATGATTCGTACAAAGAATTTGTGTTTCATTAAGTAAATGATGATACAGGAGAAGTTGCAAGTGAAATTATTGATAATGAAGACAATGACTTTTTCTGTTAAGTAGCAGAAACTGAGAGGTTGCTATGTGATTATAGTATTTGTTAATTTTAGAATTTTTTACATTATTTTATGTTATTTTAAAATTAAACCATAATTAAAAGTTGTTCTGTATGGAAAATAACTTTTAAAAACTTATTTTAATTATTTTGTTTAGTATTTAAACGGAATTTTCGCTAAAATTACATTATGGACAAAATGTCACACGAGTAACACTTAGCATTTTGCAAAATCAAATGTAACTAATTCATGCGTTATCAGATGAGTTCAATGATTAATGCTTTTTAAAAAGATATAATTACTCTGCTATGTTCTGTAAATTTTATTTCTATAGTCTCATATAATTCACAGAATTTCTGCGTCAAACACAATTTTTGAAAATTGCATTTTTTTGTGGTCACAAGAGTAACAAAATTTTTATTTATTATCTAGCCAAGTAAAATGCTTTTTGTTACAAATTGTATATGGTTTATGAAAGTAGAGTACATGCATTTTTAAGAAGTTGCATCAAATTTATCTTAAATACATTTTGTAATAAAATAATTGGAAATATATATGGAAATTTGCTCTGGTGGGCACAAGAGTAACAGTGGACGTTCCCATATGCGATATTGCATAATAACTTAAGTGTTTCCTAAAAATATTTGTGAATGATAATAATCTATAAATATGTGGGTCAATAGCCTTTATAAGTTTGCCAAGTTTGAACTTACCACGTTCCATAGTTTACGGAAAAAAACGTCTGTGACAGACGACAAACAGACACACGAGTAATCTTATAACACTATTATTTTAACACAATCAAACTGATTGATAAAGTTATTATACGAATTGAATATTTTCACTGAGAGAAAATATGCCCAGGCTGAGAATTGAACGAAAATCCTTGGCTTACAGGGCCAATGCTCTATCGTTTAAGCTAACTGGGCCGACAACGAGCGAGCATATTTCGCTCAGATAACATTATTGGTAAATAACAGCTGGTCTGGTAAATATAATAAATATTCTGGTCATAATGGTAAATATTTACCAATAAGGTTATCTGAGCGAAATATGCTCGCTGGTTGTCGGCTCAGTTAGCTTAAACGGTAGAGCATTGGCCCTGTAAGCCAAGGATCTGGGTTCGATTCCCGGCCTGGCATTTTTTCGCTCAGTTGGAAATATTCAATTCGTATGATAACTTTACCAATCAATTTTATTGTGCTAAAATAATAGTTTACCTACGTGCCCATCGTTTACATGGAGTTTCTTTACCTGCGGTTTATTCTGTTTCAGCATTGGATTTGTAAGCCAAGGATCTGGGTTTGATTCCCGACCCGGGCATTTTTTTTTACTCCATTGGAAATATTCAGTTCGTATGATAATCTTATAACAGTTGCGGTTTTACTTTTTAAGTATGAAATCATATAAAACGAAAAAAATAACCCCGCCCATGTATTTTTTTAACATAATACATTCTAAGACTTAAAAAAAACCACAAAACAAAAAACGACGCACCAAGAAGGAGTAATGCAAATTGGACACAAATTGATATGCATACACGTTTCGACGGAAAATGCAAAGCTTTAAAGTTTGGCGGCCAATGAATGAACATGTGATGCTGCAGCGCATCTAAACTGCGCAACTGGCAGGATATTAAAGAGGGGAAATGTCGATTAGCGATCATAAATTCTTTGCGAATTTTATTCCGTATACTCAGAAAGACAGTAACTATACCTCGCACATAGGTGCGCGAACAATATGGGCAGATGCCAGCATGTGCGAGAGGACGTGCAGTTGGGCTCAAAGAAGCCGGTTGGTCTAATCGGCAAATTGATCGACATTTGGATAGGAGCGATCCATTATTAGACGATCTTGGCAGGAATGGGAACCATGGCCGAAAACAGCTTCAAGAAAGAAGCGGTCGACCTAGAGAGACGGCAGACCGTGGGGACCGATCAATCGTCAGAGGAGCACTCAGAGCCACAGATTCATCATTATCATCGATCCTACGTGCAATTGGTGCTTCAGAACCACAAGGACCATTAATAGGAACTCAGAGAAAGGGGACTGAACCCACGGCGTCCCTAACGCCGACTGCAATTGGCCACTGCACACCGACAAGCCCGTTTGAAGTGATGTCGGGTACATTCGACCTGGAATGCCACTGAATGGAGTAGAATTGTCTTTAGTGATGAGTCCCGTTTCGAACTGAGCCCCGATGACCAACGAATACGTGTCTGGAAACGTCCCGGACAGCGGTGGAACCCGACTATTGCTTGGCATACGACGGAATGATAGTCTGGGGTGCCATTTCATTTCATAGCAAGACCCCTTTGGTCGTCATCCTCTGCAACCTTACAGCACAGCGGTACGTCGACGATATTTTAGGCCCTGTTGTGTTGCCCTTCATATCACGCCATCCTGGGCTTACATTTCAGCAAGATAACGCCAACTCGCACACGGCGATAGTTTCTACTGTTTGTCTTCGTGCCTGCAGAACACTACCTTGGGCAGCAAAGTCGCCGGATCTCTCCCCCCCAATGAGAACATTTGGAGCATCCGGTATCTCTTTCTTGGTGCGGTTTTTTTTTGGTCTTAGAGTGCATTAGAAAGTATAGAATCGTGAAAATTTAGACTTTCTTTTTTTATTTTTCGATGGATTTATACATTTTTTTTGTGCGTGTTTTGAACGCAATTTGACTATTTTTGGAAAATATCTTGAGTTTATTAAACTTTTTCGCATGACGAGAGTGTATATTTTTTTCATATGTTAATTCTTAGCATAACGAAACTGCTTTAAATTTTTGTTTTATTATAGCTCGTCATTTCACAAATATTTATCAAACTGCAACACATTGGAAATTGAAAGATCATTACGACCCTTTTGTGTTTTCTAAAAACTATCTTTCGAAACAATAATCTTAATACATGAATGAACCTTTTTGAGTGATAGAAACAACATTCACTAGAAATGTAATTACTATTTCCATTTCATTCAAAATATCATTATTTTAATTTCATTAACTGATCCAATATTCTCTTTCTTCAAGCATCCATTAATTTTAACATGTTCAAATTCAATAAGACTGTATTCTAACGATAAACTTTCAGTATTTATGAATGCATATGAAATGAAATTATGTTTTCTGGTATTCAATGACATTTGTGTTAATGGATTTGTCATAAACGTAGTGAAAAAGGGGCTTTTTATAATATGAAATAAATAACTAATATAAAACGTATTGAGTATAAATATTTGGTTGGAATTCTTCCACTGATTGATTATATTATGAGTTATCTTTAATAAAAAAATACTCAAACATGCTCCTGATAAATAAATTATGTCTTAAAGTATTGCTGATTTTTATTCACGCAGTCATTATCATCGAAATGACAATTGAACGTACACAGAATTTTTACGGATGAATAACTTATTTTAATGAAAACAGCAATAAATAAAAAAATAGATTTGTTTTGAAAAAAATCGATTCAAATATTTTAAGAAATAGAAGAAGAATTTGAAGAATAATATACGAATCTTTTCATTGCTTTAAACTCTTCTTAGGAATCGAAACAATCATAATAAAAATGTTTTGTTTGTTAAAAATTTGTAAAATTTGCTAAATACGACTCTAATAAGTGTTAATTAAGTTTAAATATGGATATTTTCATATTACAGACCAGAAGTCGGCAACATTTTTGGAAGCTGGTCTGTGAAAAGAAATATACATTATTGTGACACATATACATTATATACAGGATGACTTTTAATTAACCTACAACTTTAATCTGAAATAACTTCTCAGAGCCTTATTAGATAGCAGCACGAATGCGTGCAGTGAGAGAGGGGATAAAAGGAATTTGCTTAGTGTCAGTTCCATGCAATTTTGAAAATGTCTAACAAAGCGTCATATTCAACTGAAGATTGTATTTTTATTATTAAAAATTGGTATTATTGTGGTGAAAGTGCAACATTTCCCTATTTCTACGGAAGTGGGCTTCAACATTCAGAAACCGACCTATGCCTTTCTAGAGCAATGGTAAGAGATCTGATAAGAAAATTTGAAAGGTTTGATAATGTTAAAGATAATCTCAGACAGTCGTTTTTCTCGAAATTCGTAATTTGGGTAAAAACACCGATGAATATTGGTATATGCAGGACTGTGCCCCTCCGCATAGAACAGGCAGGGTGTTTGACACCATTAACATAGTGTTTGGAACCCGGGTAATTGCTTATCAATACCCGAACAACCATCCTGGTGCATTGCATTGGATTGACCACCTTATTCACTGGATATGATTCCGTGCGATTTCTATCTTTGAGGTCACATGAAAGACTTGGTGTACAAGAAGAAGCCGACGTACCTCATTAGCCTTAAGAAATTCATCACTGACTCATTTGCAAGCATTAAAAGAGAAACACTTGACTTGGACAAATAACTGATAACTTAGTGACTAGGTTGCAATACTGTATCGCCTCTGAAGGTTCTCACTTTATAAACATTGTGCATTAATTACCTTTTCGACGTCCTTTTCAATAAAAATTTTTTTGCTGTGCTATCTGCAACGATTCTTGTGTTATTTCAATTTAAAGTTGTAGGTTAATTAAAAGACACCTTGTACATGCACATTATGCATATACATTATTGTGAACAGAAATATAACTGCATCCGCATGAATGTTACTTTTCTCTTCGATATCAATGGTTCCACCGATGCTGGACGAATGACGTCAATTCAGTCAAGTCTGGCTTTTAGTTAGGAGTCTTAAGACGAATACAAGCATCGGAATTTTCGGTGGTTAAGCTGCTCCTGTTCTTACTTCCTTTTATGGTCCGACGGTACTTTAAAGTACCCTTAAAATAACTCGTTATAAAATTCGTTTAATATATTGATTAGAATATTACAGCTTAGAAAGAGTTATACTTTATTTTATCTTGTTCTAAAAGCAATATTGGTTACACACACAAAAAAAAGAAAAATATTTTTAAAAGAATGATTTCTTTTGCCTTTGCATCTTTTCAGCTTTCTTGACGTTGAAACATTGGGGGGGGGGGGGGATTGGTGAAGTTTCAATTCGGAAATATTTCTACAATTATATTGTAAGAATTTTATATTTATACGTTTCCTAATTCTACAAACTACTAAAAAAAAAAAAACACTTAAAAAAAAAAGATTTGAATGGGATTATAAATTTACAAAATCCTTATAAACTCAAGTTTAATTAATTAATTTTAATTGGCCAAAATATTCTAAAATTTGTTAAATGATTGTTTAAATTTTCTAATGTAGTTTCAAAAATTCACGAAAAATGCTTCAGTAGATAAAATTCTTATGAATTCATAATTTGGGATCTAAAGGGTTAAATAAATTTCATGTGTGAAAATATTTGCTCGGATTTATAAGTTAAACCGAATGCGGGAAAAATGGCAAAGCTATTTTTTTTTTTTTTTTTTAGAGTTGAAAACTTCGTAGGAAGTGAAGCCCAACACGTTGATATCGTGGACAGATCATAATCTTCTGATTTTTCCAAATTTTTCCGCAATTTCTTGAATTTATCCGTCATAAAGCTGAACTATCAATCATTTCTAAAACGACTTTTGATTGTTCAAATGGCGAAGGTGCGGCGAATGTGTCGAAGGCAGCGATAATCGTTACATTCCTTATGCATGTTCGTTACTGAAACTCTGTAATCGAACAAAAATGTTATTATTTATTTTCAGTTTATTTTTTGGGGTATTCTTCAACTATTCGTTCCATATTTGTTTTATATTTTCTTTTTATATATTACACGTTTTTTTCGGAACTCAAATGAATCTCTTACGATTATAAAATGGGTTACTCGGTGACCCGCGGGTCATAGGTTTCCGTCCCCTGCTATAGTGGATTATAGAAAATTCTATAAAAGGGAACTGACATTGCATCCATGAGTAAACGTATCTAAAAACTGAAAATATTTATTCTAGAAAAGCTTAAAAAAGCATTCGGAAAACAGTAATTTGTTTCATTATACATTTATGCAAAGTTTCCAAATTTGTTTAAATTCTATGTGCCTCTCAAAGTTATTTTTTTCGTATACTGATTTCGTCTTGTTACATAGTTCAATTTAAACATGACAAAAGAAGTCTGCATTTCAATCTTTACAAAAACAATTAAATATTTGGTAACTTAGAAAATGAAGATAAAATTAGGGAAATGTATGAGGTATGATGATACCATATGGTCGAATGAAATCAGACATCTCAGTTTAGAATCAATTTGATCCGCCCTCCAGCGGTTAATGGTTGAAATACTTCACTCTGTGCAAGAAGAAGAGACTATTGCGGTATCTTCATGCTGTCATTTGTGTAGTTTCTGTGCTGAAAATTTTATTTTATCATTTTTTCTCTTTAATATTTGCTACATTTAAAAATTCATAAATGTGAAAAAAATTAAGTCACTGAAACTTCTTATATGTATATCTACTATGTACATCTACTAGCGCTACTATGAAATGGTCGAATCTTACATCTTAAGACGTTCTTGCCCTGTGTCGTAAAGTCAACTCCTCTATGCCAGAAGGAGAGAAAGTGGCTCATCTCATGAAGGGTACTGCAGAAGATTTGTACCAGGTCCTGTTGGTTCAGGATTATCAGACTGTCGATGACTTCGTGAAACGCTGCCGTCAAATAGAAACTCTTCGACGTAAACATGTCACCCGGCCAATATTCCAGAGACTTCCTAATGTTGCTACAATGTCAGCCGAAATGAACATAGGTGACATAACATCATTGATACGAATAATTGTGAAGGAAGAGCTTAAAAAGTTCTTGCCGGAAGCGAGTTGCTGCATCAACGATGAATGCGAATCTCCAACGGACGTCGCTTCGTTAATAAGAGAAGAAGTTATGGAGGCATTGGCATCACTCACGGGTCCAAAAAGACGTACCTTCACTCCCCGACGCACAGTTCCGGTCAGGCCTCAACCAAGGCGTGAAGTGGAAAATATGGAAATGGAAATATATGGAAAACTACGAATAATGTAACTCTTTGTTACCATTGTGGACGTCCAGGGCACGTGCTCAGGTACTGTAGAGAAAGACGCAGGGTATTCGCGGATGCAAATACCTCTTGGGCATCCAAACCTGGACAAGATATGGACACTGACTCTCTACGCAGCTCCGACGAGAATTATGCGTAGCCCATAGCGTCAAGTTTCAGAAGTAGTTCTCCTTATAACCGTCGCTCTTCTAGCCGTCGACAGTCGCAGTCACCTATACGTCGCTCTAGCCATTCCCCACGTCGAGCTAAAGAGGAAAACTAGCTCTAGCGACCTATGCAGGAGGTGAGGCCGCAATAAAAGAAAATCCTCCGGCGTACATTATAACCAAGTTACAAAAAAACACCACCTATGTTACTGTAAATGGACAGTGTGTAAAAGCCCTCGTCGACTCTGGTGCCGATTATTCGGTTATATCTGAAGCATTTCGCAGGCAGTTGAATGTACCTATGTTTAGTGAAAATGGACCTATATTGAAGACTGCATCTGGAAAGCCGGTAGCCGCCTCAGGACATTGTGTATTAAAAGTCAACTTGAATGGAAATGTGAAACCATTTGTCTTTCTTGTGTTTCCACGATGTAGCCATAAAATGATACTTGGTTGGGACTTTTTCCGTTCCACTGATGCCGTTATAGATTGTTGGAATGAAGAGCTTCAACTATCAGAAATTCTCCCAGACACAGTGGTATGTAAATCTGATTCTCTCTTGCTTGCCGCAACAGATTACGTAATTGAGGCAAATTCAGCGAAGCAAATATGTGCCGTTAGTCCAGACATTCAAGAAGCAGATAAAGCTATGGTTGTTGGCAACAAAACTCTCATGTGGGAAAGAGAGCTATCCATACCAGCATCAATCATTACGGTAGAAAATAATTGCTGTAAAATATGGGTAACGAATTTCTCTGGACGAACTCAGATAATACCAAAGAGGATGAATATAGCTTGCTTAACAGTAATCGAAAATAACTCCGTCTGTTCGCTGAATGATACTGACAGAGAACATACTAAAAGACATAAGTCCAGAAAGACACTGATTCGAGGAAAATTTAAAGAAATGTTAGATAATGAGCTAACTAGTCAAGAAGTAGACACACTCTTAAATCTTCTGGAAGAGTATAGTGATATTTTCGACGTTAACAGAAAATCGAGAAAATCTAGATGCAATGGTGTAAAGCACAAGATTGACACAGGTAACAGCGCTCCGATTAAGCAGAGACCTTATCGTACCTCAGCAACTGAGAAACGAATAATTGAAAATGAAGTACAACGAATGCTAAAAGAAGATGTGATACAGCCATCAAACAGTCCTTGGTCATCTCCCGTCGTGCTTGTGAAGAAGAAAAACGGGGAATGGCGCTTCTGTGTCGATTATAGAAGATTGAACAAAGTCACTAAAAAGACGTCTATCCGCTGCCACGTATCGACGATGCTTTAGACTGTCTCGCCGGTGCGACAATTTTCTCTATGATGGACTTGAAGTCAGGCTACTGGCAAATAGAAGTTAATTAAAAAGATCGAGAAAAGACAGCTTTTGTGACGTCAGACCGCATTTATGAGTTTAAAGTCATGCCGTTTGGGCTATGTAATGCTCCTGCTACATTCGAACGAATGATGGATGCAGAACTGAGAGGACTCAAATGGAACATCTGTCTTTGCTATTAAGACGACATCATTGTGTACGCACCAAATTTTCAAGAGCACAAATTACACCTGAGAAAAGTTTTGCAATGTATTCAAGAGGCAGGGTTGACGCTTAACTCCAACAAATGCTCGTTCGGCAAAAAGAAGCTGACCATATTGGGACACCTAGTAGATCAACATGGGATCTATCCCGATCCAGAAAAGACAGCTGCTGTGACAAAGTTCTCTGTTCCAGAAAATGTTGCAGATGTTCGAAATTTTCTAGGCCTGTGCTCGTATTACAGACGGCTCATCAGGAATTTCGCCGATATCGCCAAGCCCTTGCATGAGTTATTAAACAAAGATGCAAAGTTTTCTTGGGGCACATCGCAGAGGGAATCTTTCGCAACGCTTAAGAAGTTACTGACCAGTGGACCTGTTTTGGGACATTTTCTGCAAAACGCTGAAACGAAGATACATACAGACGCTAGTGGCTATGACATTGGTGCAGTATTAGTCCAGGATCAAGATGGTAAGGAAAGACCAATAGCCTACGCCTCCAGATCCCTGACCGCAGCTGAAAAGAACTATTCTACAACCGAAAAAGAATGCCTTGCTGTCATTTGGGCGATCAGTAAATTCAGACCGTACATTTTTGGAAAACCCTTTACTGTAGTGACGGACCACCATTCTTTATTCTGGCTGGCTAATGTTAAAGATCCATCTGGAAGACTTGCACGTTGGGCTCTGAGGTTACAAGAGTACGACATCAACGTCATCTGTAAGAGTGGTCGAAAACATTCCGACGCTGACTCACTGTCAAGAAAGCCCCTTGCCGAGACAGCAGTCGACGACAATGGAGAAATCCGTTTCTTTGCTGTCATCGCAGACTATGGAAAAGAACAGCTAAAAGATAATCAGTTGAAATCCATAATTAAAACTACCCAAAAAGGCGACGGATGCCGAGGTTACCAAATGAGAAGCGGGGTACTCTATAAAAGAAATTACGACCCTATGGGACAGCAATGGCTCTTGGTAATCCCGAAACAACTCCGTCGCGATATACTAACGAGTCTTCATGATGCTCCACCTGCCGGTCATCTTGGATTCGCCAAAACGTATGATCGGATAAGGAGGAAGTATTATTGGCCAGGACTATATGGCAGCATACGCAGTTATGTGGCACACTGTCGAGAGTGCCAAAGACGAAAATCTCCACCTGGACTTCCACCTGGACAACTTCATCCAATAAAGCCCCTGATGCACCTTTCGCTAAAATTGGAATAGATTTTCTTGGACGCTTCCCAATTACTCGGAACGGGAACCGATGGATTAGTGTCTGCACGGATTACCTGACGAGATTCACAGTTACAAAGGCATTACCAACTGCTGAGGCTACTGAAATTTCCCAATTTATAGTTGAAGAAATCATACCCAAGCACGGTGCTCCCAAAGAGGTGATAAGCGATCGAGGACGTTCCTTCCTATCCAATATTGGGAAAGACATTAATCAACTATGCCAAACATCTCATCTTCTAACGACAGCCTATCACCCACAAACCAATGGACTGAACGAAAGATTTAACAAAACATTGGCCGACATGCTGTCTATGTATGTTGACGTTGAGCAAAGAAATTGGGATACAGTCTTGCCTTTTGTGACTTTCGCTTACAATTTAGCAAAACAAGATACCACCGGGTTCAGTCCCTTCTTTCTCGTACACGGTAGAGATATACAGACTCCTCTGGATGTGATCTTTCCTCACTTCGCAGAACCCTATAATGAAAATTATGCGCAGCATCTAGTCACCAGGGCAGAGGAAACTAGACAGCTGGCGAGACTTCACATCCTCGAGTCTCAAGCAAGTGACAAACGAAGATATGACGAAAGACATCGACCAATCAGCTATAATATCGGAGACTTAGTCTGGGTTTTTACTCCCACACAAAAAGTTGGGCTTTCGGAAAAACTTCTAAGGCGTTATTTCGGATCGTACCGAATCACATGACGACTATCTAATGTATCATACGAAGTAGAGAGCATGGAAGAGAATAAAAGGCGACGAAGTTTAAAGGACATAGTCCATATTCTGAGGCTGAAACCCTATTTTGATCCAAAAGAGCAAATAGCTGATGAAGAAACGCACAGGAATTCCAGGGGACCTGTCACAAGAAGTCAGACTAGATTGCAGAGGGACGCTGCTTCCTCAAAAGGAAGGGGAAATGTAACGAAACTAGCATTCTGTGCTCGGGAGAGCCTTCTGGTTGATCAAGGCCCACCTCACTAAATATAGCCATACTGGAATTATCTGTTGTGTGAATCTATGGCTTCGGGGTAAAGTGCTGGACTACAGACCAGCAGGTAGTGAGGTCGATCCCCATTGAAGGCAAGTGTCCTAAAATTCGTTTTGGTTTAAATATTGCTTTGTGTTTATTTCTAGCTATTAAATATGCTAATTGTTATTATGTTAATTATTATGTTAATCGTTATTTAATTTCTAGAACTTTCCAAGCTTGGAATGTTCCATTCGAAAAAGCACCCCTCGAGTGTATTTAAGCTGGTGTAGCCTTAAGTTGGAGGTATAAAGCTTTGAGTTGGTTCATGCTTGTTGTATTCACTCGTTATCAGTTAACACCTACGCGACAATATTTAACGGAGATTTATTTCTTACAATGGAACTGTCTCTATCATTATTATGCGTATTTATTTTAGGTGTTGCTTTCCAGTTACAATTCTCTTGGGGTAAGTCTGGATATCCTACATGAGAGGAACACAATTATAGGAAACTAAAGGAGGAAATGAAATTATGGAGAACAATGCCTGAAGATCCGGTAAACAATGCTTGAAAGAATGCAGTCAATACACAAGAGAATATTATTATGGTTTTTCTAAAGCTAATAAAGAAGTCAACTTCTTTTCTTAAATTTCTCAAAGTCGAATGAAGGTAATTACTCTTTTATATTTAAATTTTAAATCAATAGATTACGAATGATATATTGTTAGTCAAGTTCCACAGATAAAGTTGTAATGTAAAATATTGTCCCTTTTCAGCTGAAAGCCTTTCTTTTCCCTTAAGATTTTTATATCCATACGGCCTTAACCTAGTTGTGGTGTAAAATTTGACCATTTGATAATTTTTCTAGAAAATAATTTATTAATAAAAAATATGATAAGGGAATCATTTATTTATAATTATAAATTTCTACAGGATACATGTAGAGTATTTACCCAAAGTTTCAGAAAATACTTTTGAGAATTCTGCCTTTAAGAAATAACTGATAATAAGGTATTCGATTTCACCTTACTTCCCCTATACAAACCATTTTTTATTTAAATATAGTTAAAGAAATTGTATTTACTTAAAGAAAATAAATAATTTTTTATTGATCGATTTTTTGTTAATTACATTACGGAAACATTGCAAATATTATTTTCCTTGCGTTGTGTTTTTTTTTCTATCTGGTAAAATATTTTCGAATTAGAAACAAATTAAAAAATAAATATAAAGCACTATACTTACTGCTTCAGAACTAGTAAAAAATAAAAAAATAGAATCGTATTTGTCAAGAACAAACCTATTTCCTAGATAGTCAAGTTATTAAAACACATAAACCAGTTGATCATTTTTAAGTTACACAAAAAAATGTTTTGTGCTCTTTACAGAATTTATCTTTCAATTATTAACGACCTGTGATGAAATTATTATTTAGTTTATAGTTTTAAGAAATTTTTTTCGTGTGAACTAATATTTAGTTTTATTATTTTAATATAAATGAAGTAATAACGTTGTTAAAAACAATCCAAAATATTGGACTAAAAAAATTATTTCAGTTAGGTGAATGTCCAAAATTGCGAATGTGCGTGTTCTTATGTAATACTATTTTTAAACGATGAAGTACGGCCGAGAAAATAGTAAATCTGAATTTTTAATCCGTGAATTTTAATTCACACTGCCAACAAGGCGTATCACCAATAGAGTGGAAAATTATCCAGGTAAGGGTTCGAACCTGGGTCATTGATTCAGCATACCAAAGCTCTGCCAAATACGTTCCAGGATGTACTTAGCCAGCACCTCTCACTTTTCTGTTGGTAAGACTGCAACTGCAGCACAAGATGGAATAACTTCATGAATCACAAACCTGCGGCAAACATAAGTCTAAATTGTACAGAAACGATAATAATACATCCAGTTAGCTCAGTTGGCAGAGCGTTGGTACGCTGAACCAATAAACCATGTTCGAATCCTGCCCTGGGTAATTTTTCACTCTGTTGGTTCTACGCCTTGTTAGCAATGTGAATATTAAAGATCACCGATTAAAAATTCAGATTTACTATTTTCTCGGGCGTAATTCATCGTTTAAAAATTGTATTACATATATAATTATCGGTGTTAGATTAATTTAGACTAATTTTTGCCGCAGGGTTGTGGTTCATGAAGTTATTCCATCTTGTACTGCAGTTGCAGCCTTACCAACAGAGGAGTGAAAGGTGCCAGGTTAGGTAGCTTAGCTGGCAGAGCTTTGGTGCGCTGAACCAATAAACCAGGTTCAAACCCTGGCCTGGATAATTTTTCTTTTTTGTTGGTTCTACGCCTTGTTAGCAATGTGAATTAAAATTCATGGATTAAAAATTCGGATTTACTATTTTCCCGGGCGTAATTCATCGTTTAAAAATTGTATTACATATATAATTATCGGTGTTGGATTATTTTAGACTCATTCTTGCCGCAGGGTTGGGTTCATGATGTTATTCTACCTTGTGCTGCAGTTGCAGCCTTACCAACAGAAGAGTGAGAGGCGCCAAAGTAGGTATATCTTGGTAGCTCAATTGGCAGAGCGTTAGTGCGCTGAACCAATGATCCAGGTTGAAATCCTAATCTGGATAATTATTTCGGAATAAAATTTCGGAGTGCATTCTTCTTTAAAATAATTTTAAGATGGTGGTCCTAAAACTTTCATATTCAGGATCTACACCAGTGTTTCTCAATCCTTATTACTTCACGGCGCACTTAAACCTAGAATTAAATTTGTGCGGTACAGTAAAATTATGATGCCTTAAAAAAAAAGAAGGATTACCTATCACTACACAAGAAGTGATTACATATAATTTTTAATTTAGTTACTATCACAAACAAAATAGGCCATCCGAGCCGAATAAAGGAAAACAAAATTAGTTAAAATCAAATTCTTAAAACCTTTTTACTTTCTTCTATCTTCAATAGAAGAAAGTATTGTAATCGAAATTTTTTTCGACTTCCGGTTTTCGACGGATTTGCATGTTTTAGAGGTCAGAGATTCCAAAAAACATATTTATAGAAAATGTCTGTCTGTCTGTGTGTCCGTCTGTCCGTCTGTCCGTCCGTCCGTCTGTCCGTCTGTCCGTCTGTCTGTCGCCATTGTACCATCAAAAAGTGTATGAAGTTATGTATAGAATTAAACAAAAATTTTATTATAAGTTTTTGGCTATGGCAAGCAGGTCCTCCCGGAATTTGGAAAAAATTCGCCGGTAGGGGGCGCTGATATAACAATTTTTGTGCGATTTTGAATATTGTACCATCCAAAAGTGTATGGAGTTATGCATAGAATTGAACCAAATTTTTAGTTTAAGTTTTTGGATAGGACAAGCAGGTCCTCCCTGAATTTGGAAAACATTCGCCGGTAGGGGGCGCTGTAAATGCGTTTTTTGTGCGATTTTGAATATTGTACCATCGAAAAGTGTATGAAGTTATGCATAGAATTGAACCAAATTTTTATTTTAAGTTTTTGGCTATGGCAAGCAAGTCCTCCCTGAATTTGGAAAAAATTCGCCGGTAGGGGGCGCTTAATAGCGATTTTGAATATTGTACCGTCCAAAAGTGTATGAAGTTATGCATAGAATTAAACCAAATTTTTATTTTAAGTTTTTGGCTATGGCAAGCAGGTCCTCCCTGAATTTGGAAAAAATTCTCCGGTAGGGGGCGCTGTAATAGCGATTTTTGTGCGATTTTGAATATTCTACCGTCCAAAAGTGTATGAAGTTATGCATAGAATTAAACCAAATTTTTATTTTAAGTTTTTGGCTATGGCAAGCAGGTCCTGCCTGAATTTGGAAAAAAATCGCCGGTAGGTGGGGCTGTAATAGCGATTTTTGTGCGATTTTGAATATTGTACCGTCCAAAAGTGTATGAAGTTATGCATAGAATTAAACCAAATTTTTATTTTAAGTTTTTGGATATGGCAAGCAGGTCCTCCATGAATTTGCAAAAAATTCGCCGTTAGGGGGCGCTGTAATAGCGATTTTTGTGCTATTTTGAATATTGCACCATCGAAAAGTGTATGAAGTTATGCATAGAATTGAACCAAAAAAAAAAAATTTAAGTTCTTGGCTATGGCAAGGAGGTCCTCCCTTAATTAGTAAAAAAATCGCTCGTAGAGGGCGCTGTAATAGCGATTTCTGTACAATTTTTGTGCCATTTTGAATATTGTACCGCCGAAAAGCGTATGAAGTTATGCATAGAATTGAACCAAATTTTATGTGTTTATTTTTGGTCATGTCACGAAGGTCCTCCCTGAATTTAGAAAAATTCTGCCGGAAGGGGGCACTATAATTGCGATGTCTGTACCATTTTCATTATTGTACCATCGAAAAGTGTATGAATTTATCCATATAATTGAACTAAATTTTTTGTGCATGTTTCTGGCTATGGCAAACAAGTCCTCCCTGAACTTCAAAAAATTCCGAAAGAAGGGAGCACTATAATTCCGATCTCTGTGCCATTTTCATTATTGTACCTTCGAACAGCGTATAAAATTATGCATACAATTGAACCAAAATGTTTGTGCTTGTTTTTGGCTTTGGCCAACAGGTTCTCCTTGAATTTGGAAATATTGCGCGGTAAAGGGTCTCCGTGCTAGCGATTTTTGTATACTTTTCTTGATTTTTCGTAGTTCTATTGTGCATCGGAGCCTCATGCAGCGGCGGGAACTCGCTTCCTGCTATGCCGGCTATTCGCAAACAGCTGATAACGACAGAATAAGGAAAAATTAATAATTTTAACAAATATCATGATATAGATTAACTCGTTTTTAGTCCGTTTAATTGACTTGAGCAGAAATTTAAGATGAAAATCAAAGTTGGTATAGTATTGAACTAATAATATTGAAGTATTAAGATGTGTAACTAGGTTTTGAAATATTAAGATGTATAAGATAGAAGAAAGTTTTGGGATTGGCACATCCAACTAGTTTAAATATACATTAACATTTATAAGTAGATGAAAGACCTTTGATGATTAAGCACCTTTTTAGCGCTAGTTTTGGTATCTTTCGACATAGCCTCATCAGTGCAAAGAATCATGAAAATTTCCTGTATATATGGAGGAGAAGTGGATTCGAGGTATAGGTTTATTGACCAATGACAGTGCAGGAAATTACAGGCAAGAGCCAATAAGAAATTGTATAGGAAAAGGGGCTGATAATGGGGAAAAGTATCTTAATTTGTGAGTAAATTGTCACATTAGCATTTTTAGAGACATTTGAGTTTGACTTTTTAAACAAGTTGGAAATTACGCGTCAAACGTGGCAAACGAGGGTGCGTTCGTACTATAACTAGTTTTATAATTATTTTTTGCACCCCATATTGTACTGAATGTATAATTTTTTGCACTTCATAAAGTGCATAGTCTGTAACATCATTAAAATGCACTTCCAATATTTTTTTTCCCATTCCCCGTAATGTAACGGGACACTTTTGACTGTCCCTGAAATTAAACTATACATGTGATTTTCTTAAAATTTGAAATGGCTCGACAAAACTTTGCAACAATTATATCTTTAAAATTTCAGACCATTCGGAAGGCTGTAACATCATTAAAATGCACTTGCAATAATTTTTCCCATTGACCGCAATGTAAAGGAAAACTTTTGACTGTCCCTGTAATTAAACTATGCATCCGAATTTCCTAAAATTTGAAATGGTTTGACAAAATTTTACAAAAATTATATCTTTAAAATTTCAGACCATTCGGAAGGCTGTAACATCATTAAAATGCACTTGCAATAATTTTTCCCATTGACCGTAATGTAAAGAAAAACTTTTGACTATCCCTGTCATTAAACTATACATCCGATTTTCATAAAATTTGAAATGGCTCGACAGAATTTTGCACCAATCATACATTTAAAATTTCAGACCATTCGGTTGGGTAGTTTTTGCTCTGTTATATGCAGACGGACAGACAGACGGACGGACGGACAGACAGACGGTCGGACAGACGGACAGACGGACTGAACGACGACTATAGGTGCTACGTATTTATATAATTACGAACGCACCTAAAAATGAGAATGCTTTCTGCGTAAGGTAAAATCTTCGGATAGTCATAAATATAAAATCTCGGATAGATCTTAAATAATTTTTTAAGATCTTTTCTACTGCATTTTAAATTGTAATCTTTCCCCCCCGAGAAGACATTTTTTTTTCTGAAAAAATTTATCTCAAGAAATGTAAGATAATTTTCCTCGTATACTCTTATAATGAATAACATAAGGAAAATCTGAAAAATAAAGCAAATTTGTGATACTAAACCTGATTTAAAAGTAAATCATATAACGTGAATGTCCGACATTACCGATTAAAATTCTTAAAAATTTGGTACAACTTCGTTTTAAAGTTTCGCGGCACATCTGACATTTTTTCGCGGCGCACTAATGTGCCGCGGCACACCGGTTGAGAACCACTGATCTACACTAACATATAAATATAAATTTATTCAGCGGCGTACCATAAGTCAGTAAAAGAAAGTGGGAAAAAATGTATACATGTTAAGGTTACAAGACCATGGGCAAGTACGATGTAAAAAAGAAAGTTTATAAATTTAGGAAAATATAATATAACCACGAACGAAAATGTGCAACAACCTCCTCCGAGTTACCCACGATTCCGTGAAACGCTCTTTAATTTTAGAAATCTCGGAAAGTAATATTTTGGGGGGATTTAAAGAAGCATTTATAAAAACAAAGTTTCTTTTTCTGCCATTGGATTTCGGAAACGTTTCTGAGTAGTTTTTACAGTGCATTAATCAGTTTTCTAAGCTTGGGATGTAGGTTTTAAGAATGATATCAAATCTCAAGTAAATCACTTTCATGTTCAAGAAGTATGTTTTACAGACAAACATGATGAATTAACAATTTTAATATTAGCATAATTATTTATAATATTTGTTATTTTTATATGTTTAAATTCAATTAAGCATCTGGAAAGTGTAATTTATAATTGATAACATCTTAAAATCCGATATTCCTGTTGGATTAAACTGATTAATACACTACAAAAAATACTCGGAAATGTTGCCAAAAATCTGTGACAATAATAAAAATTTTGTTTTTAGATATTTCTTTAAATCGCGAATTTATTTTTTCCTGAGATTTTTAAAGATTTCGGAATCAATGGTAAATCGGAAGTTACCATTGAAGAAGTTTTTTTAAAGATGAATTAAGCATTTCTATTTATTTATTTACTGAAGAAGTTATTGTATACTAGCTAAATTTCCCGGCGTTGCCCGAAATTTTAAGAATGTTTGTTTTGAAAAAACAATTTTGAAAAGTCAGCGATTGCGTGTTAAATTACGTAATTTTTACTTTTCCCCCCTCTTTAATCCAGACAATAGATTACTTTCCAGTCATCCATGATTTCATATCGTTGGATGCAGGAAAACACAATAGTAAAATTACGAGTCAACCGCTAAAATTGGGTTTTCAGGTGTTTTCCACCAAGATATGATTTGGCAGACCGATTGGGTTTTAGTATGCGAATCGAGTTTTAATTAATTCTGGAATTTCAGCCGTGAACTCGATGAGGTGATTGTCTGTGTTTCCCGCCTCCAGGTCTAAATGTAAATGAAATTTTCAACTGTTAGTGACTGCGTCATTCTGTAGATAAAGAACTTTTATCTCTGGCTGCGACTTTTTCAGCCAAAAAAGAAAAAAAAAATATATTTTCAAGCTTTAGATTTGAAGCTTTTATTTAGATCTAGTAATTATGTGGGAAATTATTAATTCAGAAAAGCCATTGAAAGATAAACTGTTTGATTTAAATAATTAGTTGTATACAGCTTCATTAGAAAATAATCCTTTCCGGTTTTGGTTCAGTTGAGTTTAAACTGTACAACATGTAAGGGAAACAAAATGAGAAAAGCTTACATTTATGTTAATATTTTTCAATTATAAAAAAACTATTTTGTTTTTAAAATTTTGTTTTATAAATTTCTGATTTTTTTTTTCATACTTGGTACTAAATCGAATAGTTAGTTTTTTAAGAGCGTGTAAAGCAAATTGTTTCTGTTTTCAATAAAATTATCTTCAATTTTGTTCTAAGTAAAAAAAAAAAGAAGAAAAGAAAAAGAAAACGCATTTTTTAGAATATTGTTTGATTAAGTTTTCATATTAAGTGCAATATGTTTTAGTTTCAATTGTACTTGAAAATATTTATTATCATGTGTAAATTGGCTATTTTGAAAATATTGGATGTACAGTGGCGGTCAAAAGTTTCCGGCCAGTTAGTATCTTTGATTTTTTTGCCAGAAAGTTTCGGCGAAGTAGAAGCGCAATTGCTTCAGAAGTTAGGCATATGCAAATAACTTCTTACCACATGATCATTTTGATTGGATAACCAAGATACTTTGTGCAATGGGGAGGAATTCAAAATTCACGTGTGCAAAAGTTTCCGGCCATTCGTCAATCCTTAGTTTTTGCTATCGGTACAGTGCTTTTTTTGACCGTGTTTGTTAATTAATCAACGTGATTAACGTAGCTGAAATTCAAAAATGATAAGTTCGACAATTATGGCTCGTAAACGAGTGATTTTTTTTGTCGCTATGGGGCCAATCCTTTCGTGAGATTGCGGCGAAGTTATCGATTGGAAAATCTAATGTGAACGATATTTTAAAAATATATAAAGATGGACATGGGTTTCAGGACTTGCCACGGTCCGGGAGATCCTGGAAACGACTATTCGTATGGGCAGATTATCAGTAGAAAAGCAGTTGATGACCCGCATAAAAATGCCGCTGAAATATCACGCAATTTATGGTGGGAAAATATTGCTGAAATAAGTCTGTCTGCTGTGTCAACACGCTCACGTGATGTAGGACTTTATGGAAGAGTCGGTGGTAAAAAACTTTCATAAGTAAAAAAAAATCAGAGGGCCCGACTGGCGTTTGCCAAGGAGCACAAAGACTGGTCAAGTGAAAACTGGAAAAATGCACTATTTTTTGATGAAAAGAAGTTTAACCTTTTTGGGAGTGATGGCAGACACTACGTCCGTCGACCTAAAAACAAAAGGTATGATTCGAGATATGTTATTCCTACAATGAAGCATGGCGGAGGACACGTTATGCTGTGTGGAGCATTTTCTGGAAAATGCGTTGGTCCGTTAGTTGAAATCTGCGGAAAGATGAATGATGCAATGCATAAGGATATCTTCCAAGTTCGATTTCTGCCTTATTGAAGGAAAATTTGTGGTCACAATTATTTATTTCAGCATGATAACGACCAAAATTATACATGCAAACTCGTCAAGTAGTAGCTTTTTGCACAAAAAAATTCCGCTTTTGAATTGGCCAGCCCAATTACTCGATCTGAATGCAATAGAAAATCTTTGGAATAAGCTTGACAAGCGTGTGCGGAATTATAAATATTCCAATTCAGCAAAATTTCCCCAAAGAATATTGCAAGAAGAGTCGAAAAACTTACCATACACGATCTTCAACAGTTCATTGAATCGATGCCACATCGCTGCCCGCAGTACTTATTGCTAAATGTATCATAAAAAATACTAATTGTGTATGTTGTTGATCACTGTTATTTTCTATTATAGCACCATTTTTTTCCAAACTTGCCAAGATGGCCGGAAACTTTTGAGAACATGCATTTTTCTTTACAATTAATTTTGTCAATTAGATTTATTGATTTTTTATTTGTTATTCCATAAATAAGTTCATAACTAATATGTCAATAAAATGTATAAGTATCACTTTGATATTCCTCTTCATATGCGTATGCTTACAAATTAACCAAAACATTTATGTTGGCCGGAAACTTTTGACCGCCACTGCATATCGAAAATACCGGATATATATCAAAATATCGGATATTTTGAAAACCTGACTAAAAGTGAGATTTAAAAAAAATCTCGATTTGTAAATCATTAAGATATGCACCGTGAATAAAAAAAAAATTATCTAGGACAATATAATACAAACAGGAACGAAAATATAACATAACCTCTTCGAGTTACTAACAATCTCAAAAAGCGTTCTATATCTTTAGAAATCTCAAAATTCAATATATTTTAGATATTTTTAAAGAAGCATTGGTAAAAAAAATGTTTTTACCCCCACTGATTTTCGGAAACATTTTCGAGTAGTTTATATATTTGAACAATTAGTTTTCTGAATGCGGAATATAGATTTTTTGGATGCTATCAATTCTCAAGTAACCATTTTATGTTCAACAAACATACTTTACTGGTAAACATGTTAAATTAAAAACATCAACATTGACATTAAAATTAATATTAGTATATTAATTTTATGTTTAAATTCTGTTATGCCGCTATATTTGTTTAATTAAGAATTAATACCATCCTTAAAACTCATATTCCGATATGATAAAACTAATTAATACATACACACACACACACACACACACACACAAAAAAAAAAACCCTACTTGGAAACGTTTTCAAAAATCAGTGGCGGCAAAAGAATTTTTTTTTAAATTATTTGTAAGTATTGGAATTATATTGGTTTCTGAGATGTTTAATGTTTAAGAACGCTTTTTGAAATCACATGGTTATTGTATACTTTTGTCGTGGTTTTATTATACTTTCATAGATTAAGGAACATTTGAATCTTTTTTTGTCTTTTTTAAGAGCACCATAAAATAATAATAATAAAAAAATCTAAGTGAACAATTGTAAATTAGCATGATATCCATAAATTTAAGGTGTATGCTATCAAATCTCTTGTGTTCGGTATGATTTGTGGATCAAAGAAGGGGGTCACGTAAAATTGTGTTGTTCCTCAGTTTTCTTAAGAATGGGAATTCAAAAGACTTCATGATGCCTCACGTACTGTTTAAAAATTTCGGTGAAATTACAGAGAATCTACTGGTAATCCATTATCTAAAGTCTTATGGGAAATTACAGAGATTAGAATAACAGTAAATCTATTACATAGCAGATAAATTATTCGGTAAATTTACAGTAGACTCTGTAAATTTATTTAGTTTATTTATTTTATAATATTTATTTTTTTTCGAAATTAACGAATTTTTAAACTTTGAAGAATTAGAATTTTTCAAGTGAATTTGAACTGTTGTACCACATAATTTTTACGATATTTGTTTGTAGCCGGACCGTGATTTGATCCCGACGATCACCATACTGACTGCGCTTTTGGAGCTGTTACTTCTGTATGCAAAGGAAATCTGTTATGATTCACGTGGAAATACATTTAATTTACTTTTAATTAACTTTTAATATTACCAAGCTTCATGCACAGGATGAATAAAGCAACTGCAAAGTGATTATTGATAAAAATCCCTGTTAATTCTGCAGAGACGGATTTCCGTTTTCTAAAATACTTTAATTTATAATAAAACAGTTTTTAAACCGCATTTTTTTCTTTAATATCTACTTTATCTATATAAAATCCTAATTAAACGATTTTATGAAACGAATGTATGAAACGACTGATTATGTTTCATGGTTATTTTTCCTAAAATACGGAGCGTTTGGCTTTGAAATTTGACCGGTAACTCAAATTATCCGTATTGGTCCGCAGATGTAAAAAAATTTTATTAGAATTTTGTTAATTCGCATTAGATTTTCGAGATATTATTTTTTTTTCTAATTTTAATGAAATGTATCTAATGATGGGAACAAAAGTATTCCATTTTTGCGAAAAAAAAGTGAGAAAAGAAATAAAGGTATAGGGATTATTAGATTTCTTCTTTTTCGTCATTTTCTGAAAAGTGGAAATATTAAAAACAGAAAGAAAATTTCAAAATAAGAATTGAATGATCACGTCTTAAAAAATGACGTCAAAATATTACACGTAAATATTAAAAAAGTACGAAAACTTAAAAATAACAAAGTTATTAAGCGCGAAACGCATTTAAAGGTGATAATTACGTCATATGTAAAATGCCCAAATATAGGTAATGTGTGCTCGTGACATCATAAACCAAAAAAAAAAAAAAAAAAAAAAAAAGAACTATAATAGTAGAATATATAATGTACTTCTCAACTTCGTGTAGGCAGAAAGTATAAATTCTCGCAGAGTTAGTAATTTGTGGCGTATTATTTCCTACATATAATACAATACATTATAATTACGTGAAAATTACAAGTATTTTAGCATAATTTCAAGCAATTTAGATCGAATTTTTGCCTACATTGAGTTGAGTAGACACACAACAGGCCAGTTTGTTGATAAACTTTCACATTATCTATTGAATATCGTCGTATTTAAAGTGCTTAAAATAAATAAATTATTACACGCGAAACGCATTTAAAGTTGATAAGTGCGTCATATTTAAAAAGCTCAAATAATAATATTCACAAACTCTTTAAATTAAATAATCTGTGTACCCGTGAATCTTAAAAGAGAAAAAAACTTAAAAATCAATAAATTATAACATGAGAAATGCATTTAATAGTGAAAATTACGTCATATATTAAAACGATGCATTTAAAATCATTTTCACTCAGAAGTTTTATCTGACGTGACATGGTATAAAAGTAGCGCGGTTAGCAAATTTGTTCATACTACATTATATGGCCAAATTTGACCGGTCACTTGCGATTTTAGACATTTTGTTAAATATCTAAAAAATACATGAGGAATTAACCTGAAACTGCAGGTGCGTAAACAGTATAGTATAGGTCATATATTTCCGCGAAGATTTTTTCCCGAAACCCCATAAGGGACCGTCAACAAATTGAAAAAGAACGAATATTTTTTGGATAACCCTGTAAAAACTAATGTAGCAAAAGCATTCAAACTCGAGATTATTAATAAGTGGCTTATTGTAATATAGTGTGTTCGTTTTTATGAGGATAGCATGTATACTCGTAGAGAAATTAAGGTTTTTATAAAAACAGTCCCAAATTTCGCCAAGTTTTTTGCTTATAATTTGCAGAGTTCTTAATATAAAAAAAGTTATTTTCAGAAAATATGACGAACCACATTGTACACTATACTCTGCACTTAGAATTAAAAATAATAAAAACATATGAAAATTGAGCAGGTTTGCTAAATAATAATTCACTGCGCATGCCCGAATGTAATCAAAATATAATTTGCATAATGTATTAGCTAAATGATTAGAGCAACTTTCGTGAAAATCTCAAAAACAAAAATTGAAAAGTCTGAAAATTATCGTTGATAGAATGCTCAAAATCCGTTATTCCCAAAAGGAAGCAAAAATATGAGGGGTTGTATCAAATATTTCTTGATTAGTACCAAGATAGCGTACACAATATTGCACGTACCGTCAACAAATATTAGTATATTAGAATGACATCTGTGCCTGATATTTTTTTTTTCGTTTTGTTTAAAAAAAAAGAAAGAAGTGAAAGCCATCAATTTTAAATGTTTCAGTTTTAAATGAAAGTTTTGTATTTTAAATAAAATTGATGGAAGGATTATATTTTAAATGAAATTAATGAAAAAAAAAATGCGACGGGAAAAATGTTTGGCGATTTACACCTTCGTCCCGCTAACATAAAAATACCGAGTTCTTTATTTCTCTATCAGAATCTTTCGATTTGGCGAAAGATTGTTCAAGTAAATTGAATTATGAATAAAAGTAACATAATACATTTCTTAGTACACATTTAAGGGAGGCCAAACTGGTCGCCAAATTAGTTTAAAATAATAACCTTTTCTGAAATATGAAAAAAAAAATCTGCTATGATTAAAATTTGAGTTGCCATCATTAGAAAAAAGTATTTAAAATTAGAAAAAAATTAATATTTCGAAAACTAATTCGAATTTAAAAATTCTAATACCAGGTTTGAGATCTGCGGATGAATACGGATTTTTGGTGTTAATTTCATCGCAAAGTATTCCATATTTTAAGAGAAATCGCCGTGAAACATAATCAGTTGTTTAATCAGTCGTTTCAAAGAATCGTTTCATAAATTCGTTTCATATATTCGTTTCATTAGGATTTTATATACATAGGGTAGATATATTTTTAGAAATAAATGAAAAAGCATTTTACTAATTGTCCGCCATATTATTAGAAGCGCATCTTCTATTATCTATCTACTTATAATAAAAGCTGAGTGCACGTGACCATCGGAACGATGCCGGTGCGAACCACTCTGGTCTGCGAAACGACCGTAGCTAAACGCCATATTAGGCTTAATGAAAAACATATCCTAACATATGACAGCTAAATAATAATTTTTTCTACTTAAAATCATGTCTGTTCAGCATATTTTCATATAAAACATGTGTATCATATCCATTTATAATGTATTAAGTTCTAAATTAAAATTAAGCTATTAGAAATCAAATCTAAACAAACGATACTGTTGCCATTCAGATTCAAATTCCAGCAAATTAAGAAACAAATGAATGACTCTTTGACGATTCATCAAAAAAAAAATACGGCTAACATCTGATTCTGCTTTAAATATATTTTTTAAAGCATATTAAAGCCTTTAAGTTTTTTGAAATGCGTTTTTCATTTTTTGAAATGTGTTTTTCAATGCGTTTACATTTATAAGCAGCAATTTTATTTACGACTGTTTACATTTACAAGCAGTCAGTTTACGACATACATATGAAATATTACGTAATTTATTGAATAAATATTTTAAAAAACATTATTTAATGATTATTCATATGAATCATTCATATGAATATTGATTCATATCAATGATTCATGTATTTCATTCTTCTGTAGTGGCAACAGTGAAACGCTGTTTCTTTAGGAAAAACATCAGAGGGATAAACGTGCTGATTTTTCGCCACTACTCGCTTTCATCTGTCAATAGTTATTTTTGAATGTTTTAAAAGTTTTTTTAATTTTTATTATGGACTTTCGGAAAGAAGGCGCCAATTGACCAGGAAAAGAATTGCGCGATCGCGGCAATCAATGGATTTCTCAGTTTGCCTGATAAACTCAGCTGAGTTTACACCGAACAGAATTAAACACCCATATGCACAATTTTTTGTTTATTTTTTATCTAAACTATGCATATTTTAAGTTCATGTTCATAAAGTGTTTATCACTCACAGGAACGTTTCATTGTAATAAAGATTTAAAAATCAAAATTACTTTTTTTTTAAAACTAGGGGGCTCGGCCCCCTACGAGCTACGCTCGCCAACCCCCGTCCAGACACCGTAGACTCTAAATGCACGCTAATTTGATCGGCTTTAAAAAGATTTCGAAAGATTGAATTATAAATGAAAAATATGAATATCAAATTCACAATATATCTTTACTTAATAGGTGCTAAAAATACAAATGTTAAAAACATTTTAAAAACAATGCAGATGTTGAGAACATTGAGTCACATGATGTTTAAAATCCGAGCGCTTTCGACTGAACCATCAGTCGTCATCAGGGAAAAGAGCACTCTTTTCCCTGATGACGACTGATGGTTCAGTCGAAAGCGCTCGGATTTTAAACATCATGTGACTCAATGTTCTCAACATCTGCATTGTTTTTAAAATGTTTTTAACATTTGTATTTTTAGCACCTATTAAGTAAAGATATATTGTGAATTTGATATTCATATTTTTCATGTATATTATTAAGGTGAATCTGTCGTTCTTTGAAAATATAGTTTTTCTATATTTATTTAAGATTGAATTATAATTTAAAAAACAGTGGCGATCTCTCTATAAACGGATTTCTATTCATTTCTCTTTGATTGGGGAATTTTAACGCCAAATCCGTTGCGGTACTACTTGATTATCCCGTCGACCAATTTCGCCAAATTATATAAATCGCCAAATTATACAAATTGACATAATTTTTATTTTAAATAACGAAAAAACAAATAAATTAGTACAACATTAATAAAAATACAAATAAAACAACATTTCAAAATAAGCTAATATAAAAGGAATTAAGTAAACAGAGTCTTTGTCTCCTGGTATTTTTTACAAAGTGAAAAGAAAGTTCTTTTAAATGAGACATTTTAAATTAATCGTTTTTAATCTGACGTAATTTTGACCAAACTATTCTTTCTCTTTTTAATATTCACGTAAAAATACTTGTGTTAGAAATTAAATATTATTTGCGCTTTCCTAACAAAAATAGTTGAAAAGTATCCTCTTAAAATATCAAATAAATGTCTAGCGCAATTTCTAAATTTAAACCGTTTTGCAATATTATTTTGTGTTCATTTTATGTAATAACTGCAATGTGACATAAATATGACGTAATTTCTCTTATTTAAGGCTTCTAACGCATGTTAATGAATTTATTGCTTCACAAATTCCTTTCTCTCTTAAAATTCACGTGTAATTATAGTTTTTATGGCATAATTTTTAATAAGTTCATGCTTTTTGTACATAATTATTTAATTCTAATTCCAAATGTTTTTTTCTGTTTATAATAGTCACGTGTAAATAAATTTACACGTATAAATATTTTTTTTTTTTTTGAAGCAAACATTATTGCTTCCGCTGTTTATACAGTTGGCAACAGTTTAAATTAATATCACTTTCTAAAATCTGTTAAAAATATCTCTAGAAATGCTGAAAATCTGAATTTAAAATAGAAATAAAACCCCAAAAAGTTAGTCAAAATAAAAAAATTAATGCAATCTGCACTCCGGCAAATTCTAACGCATAAAATGATCTAAAAATGATTAAATTCCTATGAACAGTTTTTGCTCCTATAAAACTTTTTTAGTGGAACGATTTTGTCCAACTTTAGCATTAAATATCTCTTAAAATAATTCTTCGATCTGAAAACTGTCTGCATCAGCGTGTTTATCAAACATTTCTGTATTATACTACCGATTTTCATATTTTTGTATGCATTATTTTTCTTAATATTAACGAAGAAAGACCTCCGGTCACAAAAAATTCAAAACCGGCGGCGGCGGTGACAGCGATAGTTACTTTTTTTTAGAATAGAGAGATTTTACTAAATTTTTGAACCGTTAAAAAACATAGCTTTTTGTATGTGTATTACTTTCAATGATGCACATAATGGTGTTTTAGTTTTGGCCAAATATACGAATCAAATTTTAAAGTTTCATCTAAAATTAAAAAATAAACATCTGATTTTTTAAAGAAATGCCATATGTTTTTTGTTTTATTTTTAAGTTTCTTATTTCACCTATGCTGCATTTTTTAAGCTGAATTTAATATATTTCTGTGAATTATTTTTTGCTGTTTGAAAAATGCAACAGCTTTTTTTTTTTTTTCAACTATGCATATATTTTTAAAAGCATTTACAGACATGCCACTTTCCAGCGAAAACAGGGAATTCCATTTTTTCGGCACAATTTATCATCCCTGGGATTGATGCAAATCAGTATTAAAATTTGTTGACATTTTTAGGAGGAGAAGGGGGGGGGGGGGTAGCAGAATTTGACAAAATAAAAATGCGAGTACAAGCAACTGCAATTTGAGTTTATTTCTAATCCTTTCCCATGACCTGTGCATTTAGTCCATGTATAGAAACAAACAGGATGAAAAAAAACATATAGCCAGAAGCTTGCAACTATCATCTGTCTGCTTTCCCCGAAGGATTGCAAAAATCATCAAAATATCGTAGAAAAAGGGTGGTGTCATCAAACGAATATGAATTCCATCAAAGGATCGCAGAAAAAAGCACAATTTTTCCCAAAGGGTCCTTTAGTATGCATGTTTCGTCTAAGGATCATGGAATATGTGAATGTCGCCAAATAATCGTGGAAAAAACATGAATTTCATCAGATGACTGCAGAAAAAATGCATTATTTGATCAAAGTATCGCGAAAAACGTGAATTTCGTCAAATAATCACAGAAAAAATATGTTTTGATTAGAGGATAACAGAGAAAACGAGATTTTCATCGAAAGGCTGCAAAAGTGTAAGTTTCAACATAAGAACCTAAAAAAAAATGTAAATTTTGAAATCGGGGGATCTTGAAGCTTATTGGTTCATCAGTATCAGGTGAACCGTTAGTCAGCTAAATTTTCTGTTACGTAACTGATTTGCTGCATACATTCGGATGCACCTGTGCTTCTGTCAACGTATTTTGATTGTAAGGTAAATATCGCTTGCTCTGCTGTTTATTTCTTTTTTTTTTTTTTTTTAATTAGGATTTTTGAATTAGCTGTTTAAAATGCACCCTTTATTGGTGAATATATCGATTTTTACATTGTTTACCGTTTTAGAGACAGACGATTCAGCCAACGGCTGCCGAAAAATTCAGAGTCTGAAAACATCGAGGGTGTATTACCAAACATCCATCAAAATTTAAATTTAATTCAGTTAGAAGAGAAGTACCATACCTTGACGATGTTTCAGACCCTGACTAGGATCCCTTTTTCTAAACATTAAATTATTGATTTTTTTTTAAATTTTAACTGATTGTTTGTTTTTTATGTAAATATTTGAAATTTTTTTTGTATGAAACTCCCCCCTTTTTTTATGAATCGCCGTCTCATTTATTGGTATTTCTTTATATTTATCCTTTTACTTTTATTTTATGTTTCATAAATTTTTTGGCAGTTGTGAGCGAGATTTTACCTGCATTCGTAACAAATTTTTCAAGATGGCAGTAAAACTTCGTTTTTAAATCTTTATGTAACTTATAAATCCATGTTTTTACATCATTTTCTATTTTTTTTGTGCAAATCATTGATTTATAAATAACATAAAGATTTAAAAATTGAGTTTTTCCGTCACCTTGAAAAGATTTTTGGCACAATTTTTTTCGTCAAGCGGCACAGGATGCAAAACTCTTCCCTGAATTTTGTCAAAGAAACGTGAGAGGTGTAATTCATCAAAAAGGCGCAGGAAAAACGTGAATTTTGCAACAAATCCCGATAAAAACACTCATTTCGTGAAAGGATTGTGGTAAAAACAGTCATTTTTTTAAAAGACTGCGAAAAAAAACATGAATTTCATCAGAGATGTGCAGAAAAAACGAGAATTTCACCATAAACATTAAATTATTGATTTTTTTTTTGTTTGTAAATTTTAACTGATTGTTTGTTTTTTGTGTAAATATTTTTAGTTTTTTTTATATATTTTTTTCTGTATGAAACTCCCCTTTTTTCTGAATCGCCGTCTCATTTATTGGTATTTATTTATATTTATCTTTTTATTTTATATTAGTAAGTTTTTTGGTAGTTGTGAGCAAGATTTTACCGGCATTCGTAACAAATTTTTCAAGATGGCGGAAAAACTTCGGTTTTAAATCTTTGTTATTTATAAATCCATGTTTTTAAATCATTTTCTATTTTTTGGGCAAAATCATTGATTTATAAATAACAAAGATTTAAAAATGATGTTTTTCTGCCATCTTGAAAAGATTTTTGGCAAGGTTTTGAACAGTTTTTATTTGCCAAGTGGCACTCTTCCCTGAATTTTGTCAAAAAAACGCGAGAGGTGTAATTCGTCAAAAGGGCGCAGAAAAAAAGCAAATTTTTCAACAAATCCCGATAAAAAACACTCATTTCGTCAAAAGGCTGCGAAAAAAACACGAATTTCATCAAAGATGTGCAGAAAAAATGAGAATTTTGCCATAGGGTTGTTGGAAAAAGCTCTTTCCCCCCCCCCCCCCCCCCGCATGAGGTGGTTCATATTTTCTTCATTTGAAGGTTGACTTTTACAAACACTATTTTTTTAATGCTTTTGAGGACTTGCCACTATCTGAATAATCATGCATATCAATCACCTGTTTAATTGAGTCTGACTTAATGTTGTAAACTTACAATAACACTTTCCTGTCATTTTTGACGGGGCCATATGCTAGTCTATTATATATATATATAATCCAAACGGAAATTTCGTTCCGAACGCCGAGATTTCGAGTTCTACCGCATGGATTTTGACGGAACTTATACCGTTAGATAGGTATCGTTTCAGGGAAGGTTTTAAGCTATAACACATCATTCTACCTAGATTGGTTATAGAATTGGTACGGAAAATTCTATTGTTTTGGACTTTGTAACTTCATATTTCCTTAAATATCTGGGCTCCTATTGGTCGTAGAGCTTAGATCTCGCGCCAAAAGTAGCTCCGAAGCACCCAAGCAAACTTTTTCCCGCGATTATTTTGCCGTCTTTCGATTTCCTCTAACTCTATTAGGGGCCCGCGTAGGGCCCCTTTAACATATTTTTCGTAGTAATTTCAGCAATTATCTTACATTATTCGTTAAGACCGCCACCCTCCCGATTCATGTATCTACGGAAAGGTTGCACGAAGGAGTTTCGTTTGGATACGCTTTCGTTAAGAATAGAGTGCGCTCCCTGGTGGTGGAATGTGGAACTAACATAACGCGATATTGTTAAAATTGGGAAATCTAACAATGCGATCTGTTTTAAACTTTGAGATAGTTCATAACACATAATCTATTATCTATTCTATTATATATATATATAAAATCTATTATCTATTCTATTATCTATTATATATATATAAAATCCAAACGGAAATTTCGTTCCGAACGCCTAGATTTCGAGTTCTACTGCATGGATTTTTACGGAACTTATACCGTTACATAGGTATTGCTTCAGGGAAGGTTTTAAGCTATAACACATTATTCTGCCTATATTAGTTTTAGAATTATGACGGAAAATTCTGTTATTTTGGGCGATAAGGTTACCATTTTATTTCTTGGCGAAATTCATCGTTGATAAAAAAAAATTGAAACGGCTATTAAACCTCGAAAAATAAAAGAAAAACTGTTACTAATTTTATTTAAATGAAAAAAAAAGGAAAAAAAAGAAAAAGAAAATCCGTTTCAATGAGTGATAATATTAAAAAACGGAAACATTTAATCAAAACCTGAAAGAAATATTTGTAATGCTTAAAAATTAATTTAATAAGAAATATTACACATGATACGCAATATTTGGCTCTTTATCGCTTGCGTTAGATATGGAAACGAATCTGAAAATTTGATTAGATGAAATTTTAACGACATTTTCTTTCTGTTCTTTTTTTTTTATATCTAATTGTCCCATCACGTGACTTATAGAAGAAACAAGCAGATGTAATTGTGAGTCACATGTGTAATTACTATTTGTTTCTTTACAATTTTTTTATTTTTCTTTTGTCGCCAAACAATGTGATTTTAAGCCAAAAATGCATAAGCGTGACATTAGCTTGAGGATGTTCTCACAAATGGTGTTTTTTTAGGTGAAAGAGATCATTTTTTGAGTACATTTTCATATTCAATTGTAACTTATATAGATATCAGTTAATATTTAAAAAATGGAATCGAATACTTAAATTTCAGTGTGAATTTCTGCCACACATACATATTGTAAAATAATTTCATACTTTTTAAAATGTTTTTCGCCGTAATTCCGAAAGCATGTGATATTTATAAACTCGAACTCAGATCAACGAATATTACCCATTTTATTTAAGCAAATATTATCTATTTTCTCAAGTCATATCGCCAATTTCATTTATAGGAAAATTCACAGATTCGAAATCTAGGAAATAAAGATAATTTTTAAGGAAATTTATGTTTTAATACGTTATTACTATGGAAAAATTCAACATTTTGAAAAAAAAAAAGTTATAAGTCTTTTGTAATTCGTCATTTCTTCTTCGTCTTTCTTCGTACTTTCTCCTCTGTTGTGTAATATTTCAAATGATATTTGACTAATTTTCGATCATCGATTCACCGCAAAATAGCATATCTAATATAGTATATAAAATAAAATCTGGATTAGGGGACTAATTAACGCACAGCGCAAACTACTGAACCTAAAATCTTGAAAATCGTGGTACTTCTTATGACATAAACTTCTGCTAAGATAGGTTTTTCTAAAGTGTCACCCCTAATGGTTTTCGCAAGGGGCGGGGAAAAAATCGAATATCAAAATTATGCGTCAAATGATAGCATATTTTAATGTAGTTTTGTATGCTGAATCGAATGCTACCAAATAAATTTTTATAAGTCCAACAGTTCATGACACATTTCATATTTTTCTAATTTGGCGGTGTCTTTGGCATCTAAACCTCAAAATATCTATCATTACATCCGTTACTCTAGCAACGGAAAAAATTCAAATCAACCCTTTTGGCTAAAAAATAAAAACGGCTCTATGAGTTTGAAATAAAAATGCAAGCATCTTAATTTTTTTTTTTTAAATAGTGATTTTATGTAAAATAAAAGGGAAAAAATTACTGAGAATTTAGCGTTATAAAACAAAAATGGAAAAGGTACTACTTAGATATTCCGTCGACCAAAAATCTATCGTCAAACTATAAGATTAAATGCCAATAATGGTTGATCGTAAATATCAAATTCACTTGAATTTAAACAAAAACTACACGTGTTTACGTCATCAAGTGATTTTAATTTCGACGTTTTATTTGTATTTTTATTAATGTTACACTAATTTATTTGTTATTTCGTTATTTAAAATAAAGATTATGTCAATTTATATAATTTCGCGAATGGTTTGGCGATTTATATAATTTGGTGAAATTGGTCGACGGGATAACATGTAGTACCAATGAAAATATTTAAGTATGAAAGCAATGTTTGTAACGACTTAAAAATTATTTTCATATATATAAACTCGGTTTATGGCGTCAGATGCCGTCATCCGAAGAATCTACAAGAGTCTTTTTCCATTTTTTCCGGTCATAGGTTCCTCAATGAAAGAAATTGGAATTGGAATAATATTGTGCGATTTATAAATTGCTCCTCGATAAGAAGAAAAAAATGGTTCATTTATAACAACCGTGCGCACATCTCGCTGATAGCATTTTAAAAATTCCCAGTAGCAGTAGTTACATTTTGCGTGTGTAAATTAAAAATATTTTTTTGTTTTTAATTATGGCATTATTTCCTGTTATTGTTTATCTTTTCAGTTTTTTAAATGAAATTAGTATAAGGCATGCATTTTAAATTAAATGAGTGAAAGGTTTGTGTTTTAAATGAAAATAATAAAATAAGAATATGCTATGAAAACAATCTTTATTGATTTATTACCTGCGCCCGGCTGACATAAAAGTATCACAAAAGCCACATATTCACTTTTCTTTGAGTAGTTGCTCATGAGAATTCAAGTTAACCTTACGTAATCGGATACTTCACATATTGGTGTATTAGCTTTAATGTTGAAAGCATCGTTTTTGTTTGAAGCGAAAACTTTACTATGAATTCCATTACACAAAATTGCATCATCATCATCTACTATATATTTACAACGGAAATTTGTATTTCATTCCGATTATTTATAATACTTTCGTAGGATATACCACAATTAGTTAGGTAATAATTTTCGAAAGGTTTTAGTGTATACATATTGTTCAAGGGTACTTAGTTATAGAGCAACAGTAAAAGTTCAAAAATTAAGTGAACCTGATTATGAAAGTTTAGCCTTTTTAAAAAAATCTACAGAACATATTTTGTTACAAGTTTCCCTGTTGCATGACTTTTAGGAATGGTGTTAGTATATACGATTTCATTATATGTTGATTAGTTACAGAGGTATTAATTCCTGTTGTAATAACGGTCTCATTACCCGACCATAAGTGCGCTGTTTATAATCAACTAAAACAATTACTTCTTAATTGCTAAATTTTGTCCAACGCTTAAGATAACATTATATCGCAATGGCGTTCGCATCGTTTTCAGTAATGTGCAAGGTCAAGCTGAAGATCCATATTGTTTAAAATACAAGTTCAATTTCACCATTTAGTTTAATCCAAGGTTCATTTGGAAATATTGACCAGCGCAGCGGGCATAGCCTGCTAGTCTATTATATATATATAATCCAAACGGAAATTTCGTTCCGAACGCCGAGATTTCGAGTTCTACCGCATGGATTTTTACGGAACTTATACCGTTAGATAGGTATCGTTCCAGGGAAGGTTTTAAGCTATAACACATCATTCTACCTAGATTGGTTATAGAATTGGTACGGAAAATTCTATTGTTTTGGACTTTGTTACTTCATATTTCCTTAAATATCTGGGCTCCTATTTGTCGTAGAGCTTAGATCTCGCGCCAAAAGTAGCTCCGAAGCACCCAAGCAAACTTTTCCCCGCGATTATTTTGCCGTCTTCCGATTTCCTCTAACTCTATTAGGGGCCCGCGTAGGGCCCCTTTAATATATTTTTCGTAGTAATTTCAGCAATTATCTTAAATTATTGGTTAAGACCGCCACCCTCCCGATTCATGTATCTACGGAAAGGTTGCATGAAGGAGTTTCGTTCAGATACGCTTTCGTTAAGAATAGAGTGCGCTCCCTGGTGGTGGAATGTGGAACTAACATAACGCGATATTGTTAAAATTAAGAAATCTAACAATGCGATCTATTTTAAACTTTGAGATAGTTCATAACACATAATCTATTATCTATTCTATTATATATATATATAAAATCTATTATCTATTCTATTATCTATTTATATATATAAAATCCAAACGGAAATTTCGTTCCGAACGCCTAGATTTCGAGTTCTACTGCATGGATTTTTACGGAACCTATACCGTTAGATAGGTATTGTTTCAGAGAAGGTTTTAATCTATAACACATTATTCTACCTATATTAGTTTTAGAATTATGACGGAAAATTCTGTTATTTTGGGCGATAAGGTTACCATTTTATTTCTTGGCGAAATTCATCGTTGATAAAAAAAATTGAAACGGCTATTAAACCTCGAAAAATAAAAGAAAAACTGTTACTAATTTTATTTAAATGAAAAAAAAAGAAAAAAAGAAAAAGAAAATCCGTTTTAATGAGTGATAATATTAAAAAACGGAAACATTTAATCAAAACCTGAAAGAAATATTTGTAATGCTTAAAAATTAATTTAAAAAGAAATATTACACTTGATATGCAATATTTGGCTCTTTATCGCTTGCGTTAGATATGGAAACGAATCTGAAAATTTGATTAGATGAAATTTTAACGACATTTTCTCTCTGTTCTGTTCTTTTCTTTTTTTTTTATATATATCTAACTGTCCCATCACATGACTTATAGAAGAAACAAGCAGATGTAATTGTGAGTCACATGTGTAATTACTATTTGTTTCTTTACATTTTTTTATTTTTCTTTTGTCGCCAAACAATGTGATTTTAAGCCAAAAATGCATAAGCGTGACATTAGCTTGAGGATGTTCTCACAAATGATGTTTTTTTAGGTGAAAGAGATCATTTTTTGAGTACATTTTCATATTCAATTGTAACTTATATAGATATCAGTTAATATTTTAAAAATGGAATCGAATACTTAAATTTCAGTGTGAATTTCTGCCACACATACATATTGTAAAATAATTTCATACTTTTTAAAATGTTTTTCGCCGTAATTCCGAAAGCATGTGATATTTATAAACTCGAACTCAGATCAACGAATATTACCCATTTTATTTAAGCAAATATTATCTATTTTCTCAAGTCATATCGCCAATTTCATTTATAGGAAAATTCACAGATTCGAAATCTAGGAAATAAAGATAATTTTTAAGGAAATTTATGTTTTAATACGTTATTACTATGGAAAAATTCAACATTTTGAAAAAAAAAATTACAAATCTTTTGTAATTCGTCATTTCTTCTTCGTCTTTCTTCGTACTTTCTCCTCTGTTATGTAATATTTCAAATGATATTGGACTAATTTTCGATCATCGATTCACCGCAAAATCGCATATCTAATCTATTATATATATATAATCCAAACGGAAATTTCGTTCCGAACGCCGAGATTTCGAGTTCTACCGCACGGATTTTGACGGAACTTATACCGTTAGATAGGTATCATTCCAGGGAAGGTTTTAAGCTATAACACATCATTCTACCTAGATTAGTTATAGAATTATTACGGAAAATTCTTTTATATTGAACTTTGTAACTTCATATTTCCTTAAATATCTGGGCTCCTATTGGTCGTAGAGCTTAGATCTCACGCCAAAAGTAGCTCCGAAGCACCCAAGCAAACTTTTCCCCGCGATTATTTTGCCGTCTTCCGATTTCCTCTAACTCTATTAGGGGCCCGCGTAGGGCCCCTTTAACACATTTTTCGTAGTAATTTCAGCAATTATCTTACATTATTCGTTAAGACCGCCACCCTCCCGATTCATGTATCTACGGAAAGGTTGCACGAAGGAGTTTCGTTCGGATACGCTTTCGTTAAGAATAGAGTGCGCTCCCTGGTGGTGGAATGTGGATCTAACATAACGCGATATTGTTAAAATTGGGAAATCTAACAATGCGATCTGTTTTAAACTTTGAGATAGTTCATAACACATAATCTATTATCTATTCTATTATATATATATATAAAATCTATTACCTATTCTATTATCTATTATATATATAAAATCCAAACGGAAATTTCATTCCGAACGCCTAGATTTCGAGTTCTACTGCATGGATTTTTACGGAACCTATACCGTTAGATAGGTATTGTTTCAGGGAAGGTTTTAAGCTATAACACATTATTCTACCTATATTAGTTTTAGAATTATGACGGAAAATTCTGTTATTTTGGGCGATAAGGTTACCATTTTATTTCTTGGCGAAATTCATCGTTGATAAAAAAAATTGAAACGGCTATTAAACCTCGAAAAATAAAAGAAAAACTGTTACTAATTTTATTTAAATGAAAAAAAAAAAAAGAAAAAAAGAAGAAGAAAATCCGTTTTAATGAGTGATAATATTAAAAAACGGAAACATTTAATCAAAACCTGAAAGAAATATTTGTAATGCTTAAAAATTAATTTAATAAGAAATATTACACTTGATACGCAATATATGGCTCTTTATCGCTTGCGTTAGATATGGAAACGAATCTGAAAATTTGATTAGATGAGATTTTAACGACATTTTCTTTTCTTTTTTTTATATATCTAATTGTCCCATCACGTGAGTTATAGAAGAAACAAGCAGATGTAATTGTGAGTCACATGTGTAATTACTATTTGTTTCTTTACAATTTTTTATTTTTCTTTTGTCGCCAAACAATGTGATTTTAAGCCAAAAATGCATAAGCGTGACATTAGCTTGAGGATGTTCTCACAAATGATGTTTTTTTAGGTGAAAGAGATCATTTTTTGAGTACATTTTCATATTCAATTGTAACTTATATAGATATCAGTTAATATTTTAAAAATGGAATCGAATACTTAAATTTCAGTGTCAATTTCTGCCACACATACATATTGTAAAATATTTTCATACTTTTTAAAATGTTTTTCGCCGTAATTCCGAAAGCATGTGATATTTATAAACTCGAACTCAGATCAACGAATATTACCTATTTTATTTAAGCAATTTTTATCTATTTTATCAAGTCATATCGCCAATTTCATTTATAGGAAAATTCACAGATTCGAAATCTAGGAAATAAAGATAATTTTTAAGGAAATTTATATTTTAATACGTTATTACTATGGAAAAATTCAACATTTTGAAAAAAAAAAATTACAAGTCTTTTGTAATTCGTCATTTCTTCTTCGTCTTTCTTCGTACTTTCTCCTCTGTTATGTAATATTTCAAATGATATTGGATTAATTTTCGATCATCGATTCCCCGCAAAATCGCATATCTAATATAGTATATAAAATAAAGTCTGGATTAGGGGACTAATTAACGCACAGCGCAAACTACTGAACCTAAAATCTTGAAAATCGTGGTAAAAATACTTCTTATGACATAAACTTCTGCTAAGAAAGGATTTTCTAAAGTGTCACCCCTAATGGTTTTTGCACGGGGAGGGGAAAAAAATCGAATATCAAAATTATGCGTCAAATGATAGCATATTTTAATGTAGTTTTGTATGCTGAATCGAATGCTACCAAATAAACCAACAGTTCATGACACATTTCATATTTTTCTAATTTGGCGGTGTCTTTGGCATCTAAACCTCAAAATATCTATCATTACATCCGTTACTCTAGCAACGGAAAAAATTCAAATCAACCCTTTTGGCTAAAAAATAAAAACGGCTCTGTGAGTTTGAAATAAAAATGCAAGCATCTTAATTAAAAAAAAAATAGTGATTTTATGTAAAATAAAAGGGAAAAAATTACTGAGAATTTAGCGTTATAAAACAAAAATGGAAAAGGTACTACTTAGATATTCCGTCGACCAAAAATCTATCGTCAAACTATAAGATTAAATGCCAATAATGGTTGATCGTAAATATCAAATTCACTTGAATTTAAACAAACTACACCTGTTTACGTCATCAAGTGATTTTAATTTCGACGTTTTATTTGTATTTTTATTAATGTTATACTAATTTATTTGTTATTTCGTTATTTAAAATAAAGATTGTGTCAATTTATATAATTTGGCGAATGGTTTGGCGATTTATATAATTTGGCGAAATGGGTCGACGGGATAACAAGTAGTACCAATGAAAATATTTAAGTATGAAAGCAATGTTTGTAACGACTTAAAAATTATTTTCATATATATAAACTCGGTTTATGGCGTCAGATGCCGTCATCCGAAGAATCTACAAGAGTCTTTTTCCATTTTTTCCGGTCATAGGTTCCTCAATGAAAGAAATTGGAATTGGAATAATACTGTGCGATTTATAAATTGCTCCTCGATAAGAAGAAAAAATGGGTACATTTATAACAACCGTGCGCACATCTCGCTGATAGCATTTTTAAAATTCCCAGTAGCAGTAGTTCCATTTTGCGTATGTAAATTAAAAATATTTTTTTTGCTTTTAATTATGGCATTATTTCCTGTTATTGTTTATCTTTTCAGTTTTTTAAATGAAATTAGTATAAGGCATGCATTTTAAATTAAATGAGTGAAAGGTTTGTGTTTTAAATGAAAATAATAAAATAAGAATATGCTATGAAAACAATCTTTATTGATTTATTACCTGAGCCCGGCTGACATAAAAGTATCACAAAAGCCACATATTCACTTTTCTTTGAGTAGTTGCTCATGAGAATTCAAGTTAACCTTCCGTAATCGGATACTTCACATATTGGCGTATTAGCTTTAATGTTGAAAGCATCGTTTTTGTTTGAAGCAAAAACTTTATTATGAATTCTATTACACAAAATCGCATCATCATCATCTACTATATATTTACAACGGGAATTTGTATTTCATTCCGATTGTTTATAATACTTTCGTAGGATATACCACAATTAGTTAGGTAATAATTTTGGAAAGGTTTTAGTGTATACATATTGTTCAAGGGTACTTAGTTATAGAGCAACAGTAAAAGTTCGAAAATTAAGTGAACCTGATTATGAAAGTTTAGCCTTTTTAAAAAAAATCTACAGAACATATTTTGTTACAAGTGGCCCTGTTGCATGACTTTTAGGAATGGTGTTAGTATATACGATTTCATTATATGTTGATTAGTTACAGAGCTATTAATTCCTGTTGTCATAACGGTCTCATTACCCGACCATAAGTGCGCTGTTTATAATCAACTAAAACAATTACTTCTTAATTGCTAAATTTTGTCCAACGCTTAAGATAACATTATATCGCAATGGCGTTCGCATCGTTTTCAGTAATGTGCAAGGTCAAGCTGAAGATCCATATTGTTAAAATACAAGTTCAAATTCACCATTTAGTTTAATCCAAGGTTCATTTGGAAATATTGACCAGCGCAGCGGGCATAGCCTGCTAGTTATATATATAAAATCCAAACGGAAATTTCGTTCCGAACGCCTAGATTTCGAGGTCTACTGCATGGATTTTTACGGAACTTATACCGTTAGATAGGTATCGTTTCAGGGAAGGTTTTAAGCTATAACACATCATTCTACCTAGATTAGTTATAGAATTATTACGGAAAATTCTGTTATTTTGGACTTTGTTACTTCATATTTCCTTAAATATCTGGGCTCCTATTGGTCGTAGAGCTTAGATCTTGCGCCAAAAGTAGCTCCGCGGCACCCAAGCAAACTTTTCCCCGCGATTATTTTGTCGTCTTCCGATTTCCTCTAACTCTATTAGGGGCCCGCGTAGGGCCCCTTTAAAATATTTTTCGTAGTAATTTCAGCAATTGTCTTAAATTATCGGTTAAGACCGCCACCCTCCCGATTCATGTATCTACGGAAAGGTTGCATGAAGGAGTTTCGGTCAGATACGCTTTCGTTAAGAATAGAGTGCGCTCCCTGGTGGTGGAACGTGGAACTAACATAACGCGATATTGTTAAAATTAGGAAATCTAACAATGCGATCTGTTTTAAACTTTGAGATAGTTCATAACACATAATCTATTATCTATTCTATTATATATATGTAAAATCTATTATCTATTCTATTATCTATTATATATATAAAATCCAAATGGAAATTTCGTTCCGAACGCCTAGATTTCGAGTTCTACTGCATGGATTTTTACGGAACTTATACCGTTAGATAGGTATCCTTTCAGGGAAGGTTTTAAGCTATAACACATCATTCTACCTAGATTAGTTATAGAATTATGATCGAAAGTTCTGTTATTTTGGACGATAAGGTTTACCATTTTATTTCTTGGCGAAATTTATCGTTGATAAAAAAAAATTGAAACAGCTATTACACCTGGAAACATAAAAGAAAAAACTGTTACTAATTTTATTTAAAATTTAAAAAAAGAAAAGAATAAATCAGTTTTGACGAGTGATAATGTTAAAAAATTAAAATATGTAATTTAAACATGAAAGGGAATGTTCGTAATGCTTAAAAAATTACGCAGTTGAAATATTGAAAATAAAACAGGATTTAGCGATTTATCTCTCTTTTGCGTCAGGTTAAGAAAAATGTTCTTCATAAGCGCATACTTAGAAATATTTAAAAAATATATAGAATATTCTTCTCATGAGGATATATATATTTATTTTTTAAAAAATCGCATAACCTCGATTTAGCTTTCGTAAAAGAAAAAAAAAATCATTTTTTTGCAATTAACGCTGGCTGGTGACTCAATACAATTTGAAATAATACCATGATAAATATTCTCTAAGAAAACTTTTTAAAATCTCCATACGAAGTTAGTTTAAGTAACTTTAACTTAAATAAATATATTTTTATAACTGTAGTTTTGTCATGTACATGTATGTGTATATAATGCAATTTAAAGATATTAATTATGCTGTTTAGAACAGAGTTTAAATGGATTAAAATTGTTTCAAACTCAAAATTAAAGTCCTATTCTGAGCATTGGCAGTTTGACTTCGATATTGTTAGTGTCAGAGACAACAAAAGAAAAGTATTGTTGCCATGGAAACAACGACTTAATATCGAAATTTTTAATGATAGCATTCTTAATCAAAATACACTTAAAACTTATCCAGCCGAGGACACCGTATAAAATTAAATAACTACAGCAACACGCAATTTGTATAGATTATATAAGCTTACAGAAAAAATAATAATCTAACTCATCTTTTAAGTTTAAATTCGTTGAATAATAGGCATTTAAATACTTATTTAACAAGTAATTTATAAATTCATTTCAATCTCTTGCATTTGGCCACGAAATGTTTTGGTTCGCCAAATAGCGTGCAGCGTTTGTCTTTTCGCGCCAAATACTCGAAAATATTATATTTTTTACATATTTTCTACTTGGATTCTGCCACTACATTTGACTGATCTTTTTTACATACATGATTAATTTTATTAGCATTTCCTTTTTCAAAATATTTTGAGTATGCCCTTTAAGGAGACCTTCCAAATGAGTAACAATTTTCTTTTTGATTTATTATTTTTTTTATTTTTTTTTTATTATTATTATCTAACCTTTTACAGAATAAACTAGCAGATTCTACTTTTTTCGCCAAACAATTTGATTTTAATCCAAAAAGGCGTAAACCTGACATCAGCCCCAAAGATGTTCACATTATAGGTGATTCTTAAAGCGTAAGACAGCATTTTTGAGCAATTTTTTATATTCAAATTTAAACTATATAAATAGCAGTTAAAATTATAAAAGTGGAGCTAATACTTACATTTTAGTTCAAAAGTCTGCACCCCTCCCCCCCCCCCCATACACACACGCACACACATATTGTAAAATATTTTAATTTCAGACATTTAAAATATTTTTCACATACTTTACTAGGGAAACATGCTGGTTTGTTTTTTCCGAACTTGCGACTTTTATATCATCGAATGTAGATCAGCGAATATAATCCACTCTTTTTTTTTAAACACATGCGGCCAATTTTCCTTTTATAAATGTCTACTACTTCAAATGTTAAGTACTAAAGATAATTCTTAAGAAAATGTATGCAATTATGCGTTTTTAATACCACAAAGAAAACATTTTACAATAAAAATTGCTTACTGAAATAAATTTTCGATAATCTTTTTAAATCGTCATTCTCTTTCAGTTTTTTTTTCATATCTTTTCTTTTTTTTTTTGAAGGCTTTTTTTAAGATATTGGATTAATTTTCCGTAATCAGGTTACCCGCTAATTACGTATTTACTGTACCGTTGGAGGTTTCTTTTTATATTTGAAAGAGACTCTGGACAGTGAACCCGATTGCAGAAGATTATATGAAGTTTGTAGTTAGCGATTAGTAAATTCATGATTTTTCATTATTACTGAAATTATTGTGTTTCATCATGTAGCTAACAAAAAAAAGATTTTTTGTTATTATTTATTCTTTATCTCAAATTATTTTACCTCATAAAAAACAATACTTTCAATGGAGGTGAAAAACTTTATTATTCCAATAGTGGCAAATGTAATAATATCTGTCGACTTAACATTTTAGCCTGCATATGATAAAACTACCTCAAATTTCGATCATCATAAAGCATATTGTCCTGATGCACACCCTAGCAGCTATTCGTAGCAATAAATTAAGAGTTATTTTCATAATCTGGGTTATTTACACAATAGACGGAATTATAATTTACACTTGATAATGTAACTATCAAGCCTATTTATTTCCCCGTGTTAATAGGCTCTTTAGAATAATACAAAATAAATCATCATTCCGTATTGACCAAAATGCATATTGCTAAAAATTTTGTATAACTAACTTTATTTATCGTTGTCAGTCCTATTTGAGGTAAAATAATTGAGTCAATAAAAACTGCATTATTTATTGTAACGTAATTTGTCGGGTAATTTTGTTTTGCAATTACCTCTGGTGCATGTGTAGCAATATTGATGCACCCCTTTTAATGTTTGCCCCAACCAGCACAATGAGGTCGATCATGGATGATTAGAAATATTTTATTAAATGCATGAAGTTTATTTTTCTAAGTCGTAGAGTTTCTTCCCTGGTTAACGGTTACATGATTTCAACTGGTCTACAAAATGAAAAGGCAATGAAAATGACATTATTTTAATTTTATTCAAACGATTCAGATTTATAAACACACATTTTTATGCGTCACTTTTCTGTTAAAAATGAAAGTTAAACACTCCTTTTTGTCTGCAAATCATTTAATAAAGTACATGCAATCATCTTAATACATTTTGACGGTATTTACTCTACTGGAATTTCAAAGAGGGAAAAAGTAGTAATAGAACTGTCAAGAGAGGACATTTATTATGAAGTATAACGTATAATTCAGTGAAATTGTATTTAAGCTACCAAAACCACATATGCTCAAGCTGAGAGACCAGGAGTTCAAGAAGCAGCAGCCAAAAGTTAACTATTCTAACATTATTCGCATTCAATGGTCAATCTCTGTAATCATTGTAATGCTATCTAATTTAATAGTGTCAGATTAGAGACCATTTTAATTCCTGTTGTCATAATGGCCTCATTTCCCTACTAAAATGCACTGAAAATGATCAACTGAAAGTATTGCTTCTTAATAGCTCAAACATTCTGCAATACAGCGGTAATATTGCAATGACATTCGCATCGTTTTCAGCATTGTGGAAGGATATCCCAGGTGAAGATACACATTGTTTTAAAATACAAGGTCAAATTCACGTTTTGTTTGACTCAAGGTTCGTTTGGAAAAATCGACCAGCGTAGCGGGCGTAGCCTGCTAGTTATATATATAAAATCCAAACTGAAATTTCGTTCCGAACGCCTAGATTTCGAGTGCTACTGCATGGATTTTGACGGAACTTATACTGTTAGATAGGTATCATTTCAGGGAAGGTTTTAAGCTATAACACATAGTTTTACGTAGATTAGTTAAGCTATTATGACGGAAAGTTCTGTTATTTTGGGTGAAAAGGTTACTATTATTTTATTGGCGATAAATGAATTGAAACGGCTGTACATCTCGGAAGAAAACTTTTATTAATTTTGTTTAAAAGAAAAAAAAAAAGAGAAAATAAAAAATAGTTTTGACGAGTGGTAATATTATAAAATGACAATATCGAATTTAAAAATGAAAGGTAATGTTTGTAATGCTTAAAAATTTATTCAATATGAAAGATTGCAGTTTTAAACTATATTTGGCAATTTATCGCTTGCGTCAGGTTAAAAAAAATGCATCAGCAAATCTGATAAGATAATATCTGAGTGACAATTTTGTTTTTGTTTTTGATTTTTTTTATAATTTACTTTTTATTTTATTTAACTCATCCATCATGTGACTTTCAGAAGAAACTAGCAGATGTAATTATAAAAATTACGGTACTTGTGAGTTACATATTGTCTGTTTATTTACGATTTCATTTTATCGCCAAACAATTTAATTTTAAGCCAAAAATGCATAATCGTGGCTTCGGTTTGAGCGACATTCACAATATTGGTTATTTTTCAAGTAGACGACTGCATTTTTTGAAAAATCTAATTCTACTTATATATATATATATATATATAATTCAAATGGAAATTTCATTCCGGCTGCTTAGAACTCGGGTTTTGCTGAACTTACACTGTTAGATAGGTAATTTTTCGGGGAAGGTTTTAATACATAACACGTCGTTCTACGTTGCTTGGAATCGAATTATGGTTTAAAGTTCTTTAATGAGATGAACCTGATAATGAAAAATTAGCCTTTTTAAAAGATTCTGCCGAATGTATTTCGTTGGAACTTGGACTGTTAATTAGATAGTTTTCAAGGAAAGGTTTCAGTATAAACCATGTCCTTCTACGTTGATTAGCCATACAGTTTTGGGGAAAATTCTGTAATCTGGTGAAATCAATTATCACAATTTAGCCTTTAAAAAAAGTTATAATAAACGGTTTTTGATAGAATTTGCATTGTTAGTTTGGCAATTTTTCAGAGATAGTTTTAGTATATAATATATTCTTCGACACTGTTTAGTCTTAGAGCAAGGGGGCAAATTCTGCAATTTTCCAATTTTCCCTTTGCGAAGTGGAAGAAATGGGTTCGGCGAGAAAAGGAAAGTTTTCATGCATATTTTCTGTTCAATAATTATAGAATTTATTTACTATAAAGAAGACATTTATCTCTTTTTATATAAAAACAGAAGTAAATTGTATATAAATAACAAAAATATTAATATTCATAAATAAAAAGTTTATACAATATAGGAATACATATTTAAAAAGCATAAAAGTTCCTTTTATTTGTTTTCACAGCTGTTCATATCATTTGGTTACAAATCTCACTTTCTGAAGCCCGAATTGCGCCAAGATTTTTAACATCTAACAGTACCCATTGATATAAAATCAGGAAAATTGGAAAGTAGATGTGGTTTGTAAAGTATGCCTTAATTAAGGAGATAAATTACGTAATCGAGTCCACAGATAATTGCCATATTTGGTACGGATAAGTTACATAATTGAGTCTACAGATAATTGGCGTATGTTACCGGGCGTGGTTTGGCACACATTTAACTTAGGAAAAGGTTATAATTGATTCTGTGTTTTTAATGCAAATATATAATATATTCTATAACCGAATTTACAGAGAATTGGCGAAATTTGAGAGAAAGTTTTTTGGAGACCTTTTGCTACTTTTATGTACCAACATACCAACACCACATTATATACCAACACCGTACCAAAATGTACGCTATTGCGCCATTTATTTCAATCCTAAACGTGTTCATAACATTTGGTCACAAATCTCACTTTCTGAAGCCCGAATTGCGCCAATCTTTTTAACATCTAACAGTACCCATTGATCTAAAATTGGGAAAATTGGAAAGTAAATGTAGTTTGTAAAGTATGCCTTAATTAAGGAGATAAATTACGTAATCGAGTCCACAGACAATTGACACATTTGGTACGGATTATTTACATAATTGAGTCTACAGACAATTGGCGTATGTTACCGGGCGTGGTTTGGCGAACAATTAACTTAGGAAAAGGTTAAAATTGATTCTGTGTTTTTAAAGCGAATCAATTCTATAACCGAATTTACAGAGAATTGGCGAAATTTGAGAGAAAGTTTTTTGGGTACCTTTTGCTACTTTTACGTTATACCAACACTATACCAAAATGTACGCTATTGTGCCATTTATTTCAATCCTAAACGTGCAAACATATTTCGGTACTTTTCCAGTATAGGGATCTTGGCGAAATAGAGAAAATAGCATTGGCGGAGAAGGAAATTTGGCAACATATTTTCTGACAACCAATTCGCCGTTTCATTTCATATACACAAGCATTTTTTTCTATGTTTATATAATTTATTTAACATAAAGATGCTATTTATCTAATTTTATATAGAAACAGAAGTAATTTAGGTACTACTTAGTTATCCCGTCAAACAATTATGCTAAATTATATAAATCGCCAAATTATACAAATTGACATAATTTTTATTTTAAATAACGAAAGAACAAATAAATTTGTATAAAATTAATAAAAATACAACTAAAACGTCGAAATAAAAATCACTTGATGACGTAAACACGTGTAACTTGCTTAAAGTCAAGTGTATGTGACATTTACGATCAACCATTATTGGCATTTAATCTTATAGTTTGGCGATCGATTTTTGGCCGACGGGATAACTAAGTAGTAGTACCGTAATTTATATGTAAAAACATTAATAATATGCGTATATAAACAAACAAAAAATTTCATCAAGTTTGTTTTCTTAACTGTTTATATCAATTAGCAACAAATCTCACTTTCTGATGCCCGAATTGTGACAAGCTGTCAAAAATCAAAGCGCCAATAGTGGAAAAGTATCAAATTCTTTTTGCAAACTGTGCCAAACAATTTGGCTTGCTATTTATTGAACGAGAATTTCTTTTATCTTTAATTATTATTTAATCGTAACCACGCAAAAGATTTTAATTTACCATTTTTTTTAATTGAAAGTATTTTTTATCATTAAGTAAAATTAAGTTATAACTTCATTTTTCACTGATTAAAAAATGGAAATGTTTACTGTAATGCTAAGAGATACTTAGAATTTCATGTGCGTAGCTTAAATAACGATTTTGAAAAAAAAAATTATAGTACCCGAACCCACATCAAATTGGCTCATTTTACAGTGAATGTTTTGGTACAAAATGGAATACATTTGTTGTAGACATGATCCTAAATCTCAATACTCGGCGATTGAAAAGTCTTTAAAATTATTCAGCAGAGACAAGGAGAAATAACTTACAGTTTCATAAATTTTAAGATTCAATATTCTTATCGATTTATTTACTTCTGCTTCTGCTATCTATACGATAGTAAAATGCAAATGGGAAATTCGTCCTGGCTGCATATAACTTGAGCTCACCTGGCTGGATTTTGATGCGAATCGAAATGATAGTTAGATAATTTTTCAGGGAAGACTTTAGCATATAACGTATAGTTGTACGTTGCTTATACATATAATTATGTTTTAAAGTTAGTTAATCATACGAACCCGATTATGAAAGATTAGCCTTTTTAAACGATTCATCAGAATGGATTTCGATTGAATTTGCACTGTTAGATAATTTTTCAGGCAGGGTTTTAGTATATACTATACCCTTCTGCATTTCTTAATAATAGAGATGTGGTGGAAAGTTCTATAATCAGTGAACCCGATTATGAAAGTTTAGCATTTCGAAAAAGTTCTACAGAACGGATTTTGATAGGAATTCCATTGTTAGTCATATACCTGTTCAGATATGGTTTTAGTATTTTGCATATTGTTCTACGTTGCTTAGTCATAAAATAAAGGCGGAAAGTTCCATAATCATGTGAAACCGATTATGAAAGATTAGACTTTTAAAAAAGTTCTAAATGGCGGATATTGATAATACTTGCTTTGTTGATTAGACAATGTTTGGGGAGGTTTTAGTTTATTGCGCATCATTCTACTTTGCTTAGTTATATAATTATGGGGAGAAAGTTCTATAATCAGATGGACCCCAATATGAATGATCAGCCTTTAAAAAAAGTTTTACTGGATGGATTTTGTCAGTTTGTTTGTTGGCATTATTAGTTAAATAATGTTTCAGGTTTTGTTTTATTATATTGCATATTGTACTATCATTCTTTACCAAATCCTACTGTGATTGATCAATTAAAAGGGTTAAGACCTTAATAGCGGAAAATTTGTCTGCACATTAGAAAATATAATAGCACAATGGCGTTTATATCGTTTTCTGCAGTGCGAAAGGACATTCCAGGTAAGGTTCCAAATTGCTTTAAATCACAATGTCAAATTCACTGATACATTTTGTTTGATTCCAAATTCGTTTGGATAAACTGACCAGCGTAGCGGGCATAGCCTGCTAGTTTGATATAAAATTCCGTATGCACGCATCTTTCAAATAAATGGAATGGGATTATATAAATTAAAAAAGGTTGCTTTATCCCGATAAAACATTTTAAGTTTCTATCCCCTGTTCAAAATTTTGGGCAAAAATGAAGAATAATACAATAAAAATGTTTTTTTCCCTCTTTAGAAAAAAATGAAAATTAAAGACCATATTATGAAATTCCAAACTATTGTAAAATAGTTAAGTAAGAAAATATTGTTAAGTGAAGTACTTTAGAAAATACTATTTTCCCTCATCGTAAAAAGTTTATTTTATCTTGTAAAAACATACACATTATTTTAAACTTTAATGGAAGTTAAGAGTTAGATTTTTTGCTGGATTTTTTTAAAATATCTTTTAAAAAAGTAGGAAATTAATATATTTTTCTTTATATCTTTGGGCTATAATTATATAATATTTATTGCAAAAAATACTGCTTACGGATATGTACTAAAGTTAGGATCTTTACTCCGTGTTGTGCTTTGTCATTTGAAAAATTATGAGACAAACGTGTCTAGACTTTATTTCCCACGACATCTAAAACACTTCCGAAGTATTTTATTGGGACGTATAGTGTTTTTTTAGCTGTAAAAGTAAAAATATATTTTGTAAAAAGCCCTCTTTCAATCCAATATTTATCTTGAAAATCAGGTCTAATTTCATGACTGTTTTTCATAACAGTTCATTATTTGTTTGAAAAATGTCCGAGAAAATACGTGAATATCATGTGGGAAGCAAAACGAAAAATACATCGCTTTGACTTATGCTTGCTAGAAAGTGTGAGCTCGTGAATTTATAAAAGTAATACACGGTGTTCCGAAATTTGACCGAGAAACTCACAGGTGTGATATTAAGCAACAAGAAGATGAAAAATGGCCATAAAACATGGGGTCACAAAATACTTATTTAGTCACAAATACAGGGTGATTAATCCTAACTAAAATCAGCTTGCAATGTAAATGCAACGATACGTACAGTCGTGGAAAAAAAAGTAAACACCCCCTATTAACTCTTCAACAAATTATCGTAGACAAAAGTTACTGGTACCGAACGATTGGAAATAAAGTCTACTGTTAAATGATGTATATAAAATTTGCTTAGGGGGCCATCTACATATCAAAACGAATCCAAACTTCATTTTTTTTTCAATAGCAATACCCAATTTTAACGAGATATTTCAAATCTCTGGTTCAAACTATGCCTAGACACCAAATTTCAAGTCATTTGAATCATAAGTTTTTGAATTATAATCATTCAAAATTTAGTGCTTCTAATGTTAAATTACATTTTCATATTTTTATTTATAACTTCTGAAATTATGATCCTAATGTTCTAATTTTTTGTGTAGCAATAATACTAATATACCCAAACATAAATACGTTGCATTTGCAATTTTTATAATTTTCTGATATGAATTATAAATTATGGATTTAATATTAAAAAAAATTATGAATTGCAACCTACAATTTTTTTTATGGATTCAGATTTATTAAGTCCTGCTTTATGGAAATCCAAAATTTCACAAATTTTCTTCCAAGTAGTTTTCAAATTTTGCTTAAAAAACGGCAAAATGATGGTTTAAATAGAAGTGACTAAATATTTTAAATTTTCTTATGCTATCCTGTAATCTAACAATCTTAGTTGACTGTTTAAGGTGCCTTGATCAAGAAGGGAGCTCTCTCGGTTAACAATCGAGTACCGAACTTCAATTTGGATACAGGCCATAAAATACGCTCGTTTTAAAATAATTAATTTCTCGGAAACTTATAGTACGAATTTCATAAAAATTTGTTTTTAGACTAATAAGAAGGGTGTAGAGTTCATTTATGCTGTCAGACTTGTGTACTGCTATTGAAAAAAAACAAAGTTATGGTTCGTTTTAATATGTAGATGGCCCCCGAAGCAAATTTTATATACGTTACCGGCTAAACCCGATTTTAGGCCAAACTAGATTGGCCTAGGCCAAACTAGTTTATCCTAACGGCCATCGGATAAACTAGTTTTTCCTAGGCCAAACTAGTTTATCCTAACGCCCATAGGATAAACTAGTTTTTCCTAGGCCAAACTAGTTTATCCTGACGCCCATAGGATAAACTAGTTTTTCCTAGGCCAAACTAGTTTGGCCTAATGCTCATAGGATAAACTAGTTTAGTTTGCTATTCATTAGTCTGAACTAGTTTATCCTAGGCCAATTCAATTTGGCGTGCTTTTATTGACCCAAAAGATCTCTTCGTCGCCAACGTTCTAGTTTATTCTAGGCCAATTCAAACGCAAATACAATTTCTCAAAAATGAGTCAAGTTCACGCTCAAATTCAAAAATTTTCAAACGAATTCGCTCAACTCAAACATACCTAGGGAATTTAACAAAGTTCACTAAAAACTCGTTTTTAAAAAAAATATATAATAGAAGTTTAGCGGCCAAATTTACAAAATTTTGTGAGCTAGTATTTTGGTTGTTCGATGTGAGGTCTTTACGGGCACGCCCAATTTTCCTTCCCGACACTCGTTCCGGGCTTGGTTTGGGGATTACGAGAAGTTCAAACTGTGATGGGCCGGGACTCAATTTTTCCGGCTTAAGTCGGGACTGGACTGCATTCTTCTTGAGGTCTGCGCAGGCAGAAATTTTCAGTCCAATTTCCAACCCAGCTCATAACAAAATCATTTGGACCGGCAGGATCACTGGTCTGTTTAGTAAAAATATCAGTAACATTTTGTCCAGCCCAACTTTTTCTTTTTTAATGGACGTATTTTAGGTAGCTTTCATTACAAAAAGCTACCTATTGCAGCTGTTCGGAGGAGAGCGATTTCAAAAAATTTTGGTATATTTTCATCGATCATGACCCCCAGACCAAGAAGTCACCCTCCGTTCAAAATTGACAGATATGTACATATATATATATATATATATATATATATATATATATACCTGACCTTTGTCACACTATAACTCTCGTATTTATGAACCGATTTGGATGTAATTCGGTGTGTACATAGTACATACCAATGTCTCGACCGAGTTCGTTGGCCAGCTTCATCCGCCATTTTGTTTCAAAATGGCGGCCATTTAAAATTTAAAAAAAAAATTAAAATTTGAAATGTGGTACCAAAAAATTAAAAATGGAAAAATATTTTTTTCTTATGTATTTGACTTTTATACAAAGATTCCGGAGCAGTTTTTGTTTCGTCTATATCTTAAAAAATGGCTGAGTTATAGCATTTTAGGTAGCTTTCATTACAAAAAGCTACCTATTGCAGCCGTTCGGAGGAAAGCGATTTCAAAAAAATTTGGTATATTTTCATCGATCATAACCCCCAGACCCCGAAACCACCCTCCGTTCAAAATTGACATATATATATATATATATATATATCTGACCTTTGTCGCACTGTAACTTTCTTATTTATGAACCAACCGATTTGGATGTAATTCGGTGTGTACATAGTACATACCAATATCTCGACCGAGTTCGTTGGCCAGCTTCATCCGCCATTTTGTTTCAAAATGGCGGCCATTTAAAATTTTTTTAAAAATTTAAAATTTGAAATGTGGTACCAAAAAATTGAAAATGGAAAAATATTTTTTTCTTATGTATTTGACCTTTATGCAAAGATTCCGGAGCAGTTTTTGTTTCGTCTATATCTTAAAAAATGGCTGAGTTATAGCATTTTGAATTTCTAGCGTGGCTGACATTTTGAAACGTCCTGAATTTTGTCACGCGATAAAAGGCGTATTTATGAACCGATTTGGATGAAACTTCGTTTATACATAGTGCATACAAATGTCTCGACCGAGTTTGTTGGCCAGCTTCATCCACCATTTTGTTTAAAAATGGCGGCCATTTAAAAAAATTAAACTTTAAAATGAGATACCAAACAATTGGAAAATGAAAAAGATTTTTTCGTATGTGTTTGACCTTAATACAAAGATTGCAGAACAGTTTTTGTTTTGTCTATATTTAAAAAATATGGCTGAGTTATAGCATTTTGAATTTCTATTGTGGCTGACATTTTAAAACGACCTGATTTTTGTCAAGCGATATCAGGCGTATTTATGAACCGATTTGGATGTAACTTGGTCTGTACATAGTACATACCAATGTCTTGTCCGAGTTCGTTGGCCTGCTTCATTCACCATCTTGTTTCAAAAGGGTTGCCATTTAAAAAAATTAAATTTAAAATTTAAAATGAGGTATTAAAAAATTGGAAAATGAAAAAGATTTTTTTATGTGTTTGGCCTTGATACAAAGATTCCGGAGCAGTTTTTGTTTCTAAAAATTTGTTCTTTTGTTTATATCTTAAAAAATAGTTGAATTATAGCACTTTGAATTTCTAACATGGCTAACATTTTGAAACGATCTTGTATTTGTCACGCGATAACACACACGTATTCGCCTATTTCGATGTAAGAAGGCATGTGGATAGTATACATCAATATCTCGACCAAGTTCGCTGCCCAGCTTCATCAGCCATCTTGTTTCAAAATGGCGGCCATTGAATTAAAAAAAGTTATATTTAAAGTGAAAGGCAAAAAAATTAGAAATTGAAAAAGGTTTTTATCTTAAGTATTTGACCTTCACTGTAAATTGAAATGTCTGAAATTCAGACACATAAGTGTCTGAAACGGAGTGTTCAATTTTCAGACATTTTAAAGTGTCTAAATTTTTAAGACGCTTGTATGTGTCTAAATTTAAGACACTTCAAATGTCTGAAATGCATCCATGTTTGACCACCTTTAATTTCTCTGCAAAAGCAGCCATTTTTTCGGAAAACCTTATACACAGAAAAAAAAAAATCCTTCAAAATATAAAAATTGTACCGCCAATCAAGACGCCAGTACAATTTACGTATTTTAATGAAAATTTTCTCCAATTTCTGGAAAAATTTATTTATTTATTTATTTATTTATTGGAAAATTTCTGTATTTAAAAAAAAAAAAAAAGTCAGAAGGGTCATGTATTTCAATTCAAAGTCTCGCACATTTTTACATGATTAACTACTTTTACTCAATTTACAACAACATTGTATTTAACATATACCTTAACAACATTGCACCTACCCGTCGCGGGATACGAACTCGCGACCTTATGGTCTGTAGACTATGCGATAATCCCTCTCGGCCATGACTTCACAGCTTTGTTCAAATATTGTTAGTTACTTGTGACTCACAATTTATTTTACGGAAACGGTAAATATTTTGTCTATCTGCTTATAATTTTGAAAGATTTCAAACATCTTCTCTCTAGAATTTTGAATATTTTGCTTTTCCTGCAATGTAAGATTAGCAGAAGGTTTTTTCTACTTCTACCGAAGAAATTTTCAGAACAGAAATATTATTGTTAATACAGATGACAGACGTTATTTTTGAAATATTAAAATATTTAAAATGTTTTAACAGTGCATATGTATATATATTACATATACATTTAATTAATATCTATATATATTTAATTCGGGCTTGTCCCGTTTCAGTTGTGTGTTTGGGGGGGGGGGGGGGGGAGGGGGTGCGTAATTCAACGCCCATTAAAAAAAAATCAATTTTTCATAAAAAAAAATGCATATATTTTTGCCCAAAGCCTGTGTTTAATGTTAATGCGAAGGTATGTGTATATAAAAGTGTGTGAAGAAATATAGTGTTCTATTTTTTATTTTTCTTTCTTTTTTTTTCAGATCGGTTGAATATATGGCAATTTTTTTTTTAATTGGACTCATTAATTCCTATATATTCCATATTCCATATGCCATATGCCATATATTCTGAACAAAATTTCTCAGTTATAAATATTGTATATAATTTTTCTTCAAAAATAATAAAAACCAGTGTTTTATAGTTGCGCAAATAATTTTTATCTTCCTTTTTTTTCGATCGAAATACAGGTTAAAAGTTTTCGATGAGACTGATTTTCTTACGGTGAAATGAGATCATTCCTGAATTAAATCAATACTCAATCATTAGCTAAAACGTTATGTAGTAAAAAATTTCAGAAATATTCCATATAATTCCAAAATAATAGTTATAACGAAGTTAAATATCTTCTCAAAACACCATCAAACACTTAAATGCGCAAATTAATAATAAGTTCGATATTTCTTTTTCAATATAGATGGCGCCACAGTTTTGAGATATACTATTCCAGTTATTTTTCTTTTGCGAAAATTTCGTAATTAAACTTGACATTTTATTTAAATTTCAGAGGGAAATAGAATCAGCATACACATTGGATACCACACAGATTCAGTGGTGCATCCAGAATTGCGATTTGGAGGGGACTAGCATATTTTAGAGGCAGTGTTATAGTTGTAAAAAAAAAAAAAAAAATGCAAGCGTCGTAACAAGCTGGAAAGTTTTGGTTGGTGTAATTCTGAATGCTTTTAAAATGTTAAATAATGAAATACTGTACTGTACTAATATATACTTTTGTCTTTGCGGTATTTTGCATGTTTATAATTAAGTAAATTTTAAACATGCTATAATTTCGAATTTCATAATAAAATTTAAAAAAGAGAAAAAAAAATGTGCGACAAAATTAATATATTTTTAAAAATTCCGATTTTTTAAGGATCTATTAAAAAATAATAATATTCTTTCATAATAAAAAAAAATAATATCTAGTCTAGTCTGGGAGAGGCTTCAGCTCCCTTAACCCCCCAGTAGGTGTGCCAATGCACTAGTTTGAATATAAATAAATAAATCATGTCTAATATACGTGAGTTTAGAAAATTCTGATTGCGAAATATGTGGATTTATCCTTGAAAGATTATATTATACCTTTTAAATGGAGAAATATGCAAAAACTGGAAAATTTTCTGGAATTTACGGAAGTAAATTTATATTAAAATACGTAAATTGGCGTCCCAATTGGCAATATAATTTCCATATTGTAACGGTTATTTTTTACAGTGTATAAAGCTTACAAAAAACAGTGAACAATTGATTGCCTATAGCAAAGCTTGCAGGGTGATCAAAAATGGATGCGATTCAGATGTTTTAAATGTCTTAAATTCAGACATATACACGTGTCTTAAAAATTAAGACACTTTATTAATATTTGGAAATTTTTCCAGAGAGAAACATTCGCCTTGAATACAATATTTCAAATGAAAATCAAATTTCAAATTATTTTTTTTTTTTTTTTTTTGCTTAAAAGGCGCAAAGACCAACCTAGTGAAAAAGATTCCATGCCGGGAATCGAACCCGGGTCATCAGTATAGCGCACTGACGTTCTACCGCTAAACCACATGGAACGAAACCCAGCCTGGAACTTCTCACTATTACAAGTTGGCAAGGCTACAAACGCAGCACAAGATGGAATATTTTTCCGTGAGCCACCAACATGGGGCAAACACAGACACTTAATTAAATCCAGCATCGATGAATCTATATTAATATTTGGAAATTTTTCCAGAGAGAAACATTCGCCTTGAATACAATATTTCAAATGAAAATCAAATTTCAAATTATTATTATTATTTCTTTTTTTTTGCTTAAAAGGCGCAAAGACCAACTTAGTGAAAAAGCGCTATTATATTTAAAAGTGGTTTAGCGGTAGAACGTCAGTGCGCTATACTGATGACCCGGGTTCGATTCCCGGCATGGAATCTTTTTCACTAAGTTAGTCTTTGCGCCTTTTAAGCAAAAAAAAAAAAAAAATTTGAAATTTGATTTTCATTTGAAATATTGTATTCAAGGCGAATGTTTCTCTCTGGAAAAATTTCCAAATATTAATATAGATTCATCGATGCTGGATTTAATTAGGTGTCTGTGTTTGCCCCATGTTGGTGGCTCACGGAAAAATATTCCATCTTGTGCTGCGTTTGTAGCCTTGCCAACTTGTAATAGTGAGAAGTTCCAGGCTGGGTATCGTTCCATGTGGTTTAGCGGTAGAACGTCAGTGCGCTATACTGATGACCCGGGTTCGATCCCGGCATGGAATCTTTTTCACTAAGTTGGTCTTTGCGCCTTTTAAGCAAAAAAAAAAAAAAAAAAAAAAAAAAAAAAAAAAAAAAAAAAAAAAATTAAAATTTGATTTTCATTTGAAATATTGTATTCAAGGCGAATGTTTCTCTCTGGAAAAATTTCCAAATATATTATTATAGATTCATCGATGCTGGATTTAATTAAGTGTCTGTGTTTGTCCCATGTTGGTGGCTCACGGAAGAATATTCCATCTTGTGCTGCGTTTGTAGCCTTGCCAACTTGTAATAGTGAGAAGTTCCAGGCTGGGTATCGTTCCATGTGGTTTAGCGGCAAAACGTCAGTGCGCTATACTGATGACCCGGGTTCGATTCCCGGCATGGAATCTTTTTCACTAAGTTGGTCTTTGCGCCTTTTAAGCAAAAAAAAAAAAAAAAAAAAAAAAAAAAATAATAATTTGAAATTTGATTTTCATTTGAAATAAGACACTTTAAAATGTCTGAAAATTGAACACTCCAGTTTCAGACACTTATGTGTCTGAATTTCAGACATTTCAGTTTACAGTGTTTATACCATGATCATATAGTAAGACACTTAAGTGTCTTAATTTCAGACACCTATGATGTTTGAAATTCCATATTCAGACACTTAAGTGTCTGAATTACTCTTTCAGTCACATATGTGTCTGAATTTAAGACGCCCTTATTTGCAGTGTTGATATAAGGATTCAGGAGCATTTTTTGTTTGTCGTTATCTTAAAAAATGGCACAGATATAGCAATTTCAATATCTAATGTGGTGACATTTTGAAAAATCTGATTTTTTGCCTGCGAAAGCACTCGTATATATCAATCGATTCCGATGTGAGTGAGCATGTGCACAGCAATTACTAAGGTCTCGACCAAGTTCACTGGTTAGCCTCATCCACCATGTTGTCTGAAAATGGCAGGAACTTTAAGAAATCGCCGAATTCGGCAGCCAAATATAAGTTACTTTAAAAAATAAAAGCAGCTTGGATAAGGCTGACTAATTTCGCGAAATTATCATTCATAATGATTTAGTATTGATAAATATTAGTATTGAGTCTCCTATATTCGGTTTCCACTAAATTGAGTTTCGTGTGTTTGAATAATATATGTTGGCTTTTTTTAAATAAGGAATATGAAAGCTACCTCTTCCTCCCGGCAGTGGCCGGAAGGACTTTTGAATTTCTAGCGTGGCTGACATTTTGAAACGTCCTGAATTTTGTCACGCGATAAAAGGCGTATTTATGAACCGATTTGGATGTAACTTCGTTTATACATAGTACATACCAATGTCTCGACCGAGTTTGTTGGCCAGCTTCATCCGCCATCTTGTTTAAAAATGGCGGCCATTTAAATTTTTAAGAAAAATTTAAATTTGAAATGTGGTACCAAAAAATTGAAAATTGAAAAAATATTTTTTTCTTATGTGTTTGAATTTGATAAAAAGATTCGGGAGCAGTTTTTGTTTCGTCTATATCTTAAAAAATGGCTGAGTTATAGCATTTTGAATTTCTAGCGTGGCTGACATTTTGAAACTTCCTGATTTTTGTCACGTGATAACGGGCGTATTTATGAACCGATTTGGATGTACCTTGGTGTATACATAGTACATACAAATATCTCGACCGAGTTCGTTGTCCAGCTTCATACGCCATCTTGTTTCAAAATGGCGGCCATTTAAAATTTTTTTTAATTTAAAATGAAATACCAAAAAATTGGAAAATGAAAAAGATTTTTTTGTATGTGTTTGACCTTAATACAAAGATTCCGGAACAGTTTTTGTTTCGTCTATATCTAAAAAAAATGGCTGAGTTATAACATTTTGAATTTCTATTGTGGCTGACATTTTAAAACGACCTGATTTTTGCCACGCGATAACAGGCGTATTTATGAACCGATTTGGATGTAACTTGGTCTGTATATAGTACATACTAATGTCTCGACCGAGTTCGTTGGCCAGCTTCATTCGCCATCTTGTTTCGAAAGGGTTGCCATTTAAAAAAAGAATAAATTTAAAATTTAAAATGAGGTATTAAACAATTGGAAAATGAAAAAGATTTTTTCATGTGTTTGTCTTTGATACAAAGATTCCGGAGCAGTTTTTGTTTCTGAAAATTTGTTCTTTTGTTTATATCTTAAAAAATGGTTGAATTATAGCACTTTGAATTTCTAGCATGGCTAACATTTTGAAACAATCTTGTATTTGTCACGCGATAACACACGTATTCGCCTATTTCGATGTAAGGAGGCATGTGGATATTATACATCAATATCTCGACCAAGTTCGCTGGCCAGCTTCATCAGCCATCTTGTTTCAAAATGGCGGCCATTAAATTAAAAATAATTATATTTAAAGTGAGGTGCAAAAAAAATTAGAAATTGAAAAAGGTTTCTTTCTTAAGTATTTGACCTTGATATAAGGATTCAGGAGCATTTTTTGTTTGGTCTCGACCAAGTTCACTGGTTAGCCTTATCCACCATGTTGTCTTAAAATGGCAGGCACTTTAAGAAATCGCCGAATTTGGCAACCAAATATAAGTTACTTTAAATAAAACCAGCTTGGATAAAGCTGACTAATTTCGCGAAATTCTCATTCATAATGATTTAGTATTGATAAAAATTAGTATTGAATCTCCTATATTCGGTTTCCACTAAATTGAGCTTCGTGTGTTTGAATAATATAAGTTGGCTTTTTTAAAATAAGGAATATGAAAGCTACCTCTTCCTCCCGGCACTGGCCGGAAGGACTTTTTAAATGGTTATTATTCTACAATTAAAATTTATATATTTATTATTATTTTTCATTTTTTCTAAGATGAGTAGATGCAATTTTAGGTAATAAAATTAAAGTGCGGTATAACCTGAGAAAAATAAACTGCCTATGACGGAATCCCATGTTTAACAGAAAAAAAAATGTTGATCTATCTAAAATGATGATAATAATACAATAAACTTCCTATAATCCGGCGTGTTCGGGACTTGCAGCATCTCGGATTACGAAATTTTCCAGATTACAGGATGAATGTCGGGAACAGTGTTGATTTCAGGGGGTGGCCCGGGGGGGGGGGGACATTCCACCCGGAGCAATGAAATCCCCCTCCCCCCCGGACGATTTGAGATTTTGTGTTTTCAATGGTCAAAAAGTTCAATTTTCCCCCTAAACTCTATAATGTCCCCTCCGGATCCACAGAAATCCCTCCCGGAAAAAAGTGTCTGAATTCAGCACTGGTCGGGAAAAACGTGTAGAAGTTAGAATTAAACAGAAAAGGCCAGTAATGTATGTTTTTTTATTTTTTAAACAGATTGAATAGAATATTAAAAATACTCAATAATGTAAGTTTTGTACAACATATGTACATGGGTATACTCCCTACCTATGGGTATACCTACTCGTAGAAGCCATCTTAAACCAATTTCGAATATCAGTTTTTTTTGTAGCAGTCTTTTCTCTTCATTTGATTAGGATGTTAATTTTTATGATGTGAAGCTTAATACTTTCCGCATGGTTGAACGAACGGCTGCGCACAGAAGACCTGATAAATGTATTCGAGGTATCAGCTGCTTGATTTAAAATGATGTTGTTTGACTCGTGCACATCATAGTAATCTGAGCTAACGTCTTTGGGGGCTGTTAGGTTGATAACACTCTGAATGATGGCCTCATCAGTCAAAATTTCAACTCTCGGTTCATCAAAATCTTCTTCAACACACTCCTTTATTTCTTCTCGATTCATTTGTGTTTCCGAAAGTCGTGTCGAATTATCCAGCATGCCGGACCTTAGAATACCGGATTAGAAGTTGTTTACTGTACTTGTAAAAATAATATAATGTATTTACAACTGAGGATGAACCAGCTAATAAGGGAACCTCCCTAAAACGGATTTTCTTCTTTCCTATGCAATTCCGACTTAGAAGATTTTATCGCATAGAGTTTTTAAAATTTTTAAATTTCTAAGCCATAGAATGTGGATTGAAGATATTAATGATTCTATTATAAAATATATTGATTTTTTAATGAATCTCTATTTGTATGTAAATATCTGAATAATTAATAATACCTTTAATTTTTTTACACGACTTGGAGACTTGAAAATCTGAAAATTTTTATATAGAAAAACCTTCTAAGATGAAATCAAATAGGGAAGAAAAAAACTTCGTTATAGTTAACTTCCTTTTTTAGCACGTCCCTCGTCTCTAGCAAATGTATTATGAATTTTTCAAACGGTTTAATATATTCAATTTGCTCCGATAAAAAAAAAAAAAATCCGTTTAAAACAGGATTTCGTCATACACAGATTCTTCTCACAGGTTTTGCAGTTCTGTATCTCCATCCGTATAAAAGTATACATACAATTCTTTAAAGAGAGTTTCAATTGTGGAATAACGGTAGCTTAAAAAATATGTATTTTAAGCCAAACTGGGACCGGGACTTCGCCGGATTTTTAAAAATTCCAGATTTTTGAAAGAATATCAAATGTACTTCTGATATTCTTAATGGTACATTCATAATTAATTCAAAGCCAAGTGATATTTATGTGAGAAAAAAAAAATAAATGTTTTTTTTATATATTTTTTTTTTCTCACATAAATGTCACTTGGCTTTGAATTAATTATGAATAAATGCACCATTAGGAATATCAAAACTACATTTGATATTCTTTCAGAAATCTGGAATTTTCAAACATCTGGCGAAGTCCTGGACCTCGACGATGCCGGATTTTCGAAATTATATTGTACATTATTAATCAATCCTCTAAATTCTTTCTCTTCTGAATTTTATGATAGCCTCTCACCCCATTCTTTGGTAATCCAGCACACAATTTGTCATATAGAACATATTTTATAACTACTGGCAGCGGTGAAATGGGGAAGACAGGGGGACAGTATCCCACTCCCCATCGATTAAAATATATTATACAGGGATCACGGCAATACTACTTTGCATAAGGTTGGCGACGGATCGGTAGTTAGGATCAATAAAAGCACATCAAATTGCAATGGCGTAGGATAAACTAGATCAGCCTAGGATAAACTAGAAAGTTGGCGGCGGGACGGTCTTTAGGATCAATAAAATTACTCCTAATTGAATTGGCCTAGGATGAACTATATCGGCCTAGGATACACTAGTTCGGACCAATGAATAGCAGGCTAAACTAGTTTATCCTATGAGCGTTAGGCCAAACTAGTTTGGCCTAGGAAAAACTAGTTTATCCTGTGGGCCTTAGGATAAACTAGTTTAGCCTAGGAAAAACTAGTTTATCCTAAGGGCGTTAGGATAAACTAGTTTGGCCAAGGAAAAACTAGTTTATCCTATGCGTGTTAGGATAAACTAGTTTGGCCTAGGCCAATCTAGTTTGGCCTAAAGTCGGGTTTGGCCGGTAACATATACATAATTTTAAACTAGACTTTATTTCCAATCGTTCGGTACCAGTAACTTTCTTCTACGATAATTTGTTGAGGAGTTAGTAGGGGGTGTTTACTTTTTTTTCCCAACGACTGTACTTTGTGGAAAATGTGATAACATCATGAAAAGTTCTGGAAAAACATGTTTTTTCAAGCAATCGATGATAACATATGAACTGATAGTCACAGTCCAAAATGTGGGCGTCAAGTGCATAATGCTGACGCGTATAATGCAAACTTCTACTACTTTTGTTTGATGTTATCACATTTACAGTGAATGAGAGAGTGTCTGTTAAATGTTTTATTGTAATAAACTTCAGTTTTCTGAAAGTTATTATCATCAACCCAAATTGAGTTAGGATGAAGCACCCTGTATTTTAGATTAAATACATGGTTTGCGACCCCATATTCTACGGTGATTATTCATTCTCTATATCCCTACTATCACCTCTTTGAATTTGTAGGTCAAATTTTGGAACACCCTGTATATGATTCTTGTTCTTTTTCTATTTAAAATATGGCTTTCAGAAAAAAGCAGTCATTATTGAATCTATCTTTTTAGAATTTCTAAGTTGATTTTTCAACGTACAATTATAATTTAATTAATCTGAATATTAATTAATAATAGGATATTTTTTAAATTATTATATGCTGCTTTTTTATTTACATTTTATTTTCTGCTATTTAATGTTAAAATTTAATAGTTGCAGTTTCGCATTTTATTTTATTGCAGTTTCACAGCCCATTTTTGTGAGAGTGTTTTCGCGCATAATTTACCCTATATATATAAAATCCCAATGAAACGAATTTATGAAACGGAAGTATGAATCGACTGATTAAACAACTGATTATGTTTCACGGCGATTTCTCCTAAAATACGGCATACTTTGCGATGAAATTAACACCAAAAATCAGTATTGATCCGCAGATTTCAAAACTGGTATTAGAATTTTTAAATTCGAATTAGTTTTTGAAATATTAATTTTTTTCTAATTTTATATACATTTTTCTAATGATGGCAACTCAAATTTTAATCAAACAGATATTTTTTTTTTCAGATTTTAGAAAAGGTTACTATTTTAAACTAATTTGGCGAGAAGTTTGGCCTCCCTTAAATGTATGCTAAGAAATGTATCATGTTATTTTTATTCATAATTCAATTTGTATTTAATTATCATTTTATTTAATACAAACTTAAACATTTAAAATAAATGGCTTTCAGTTCTTTCCCCCCCTTTTTTTTTTAAACGAGACAAAAAGAAAAATATTAGGCACAGATGTCATATACGCACCGGGGTACCTAATTGGCGCCAAAATGGCATTATTTTGGTTGACATGGTAACCCGGCTATTGTTGGTTATTTAATAATAAATGTTTATTTACTTTATTTTCTTTTTTTAAATTACATAAATTGTTTTGTTCTATAGTTAAATATTTTTTTGGTTATTTTCCTTTAAAAATAAAAAATAATAGAAAATAATTAAAAAATACGATACTACTAAGTTATTCCATCGACCCATTTCGTCAAATTATACAAATTGACATAATTTTTACTTTAAATAACGAAAGAACAAAGAAAACAGTATAACATTAATAAATATACAAATAAAACGTCGAAATAAAAATCACTTGATGACGTAAAGACGTGTAACTTGCTTAAAGTCAAGTGAATGTGACATTTATGATCAACCATTACTGGCATTTAATCTTATAGTTTGCTGACAGATTTTTGGTAGACGGGATAACTAAGTAGTACCAAAAATACATAGGTAACTGGTATTCAAAAACGAGGATTTCGCCAAATTTTCGTAAAAAAAATCACGCCAAACCGGGTGCGTATATGGCATCTGGCCAAATATCAAATGATGTAACAAACGATGACATTTAATTTCAACTTCAAAGCAATGTTTTAATTTGCCACTCGAGAAAAAAAAATGCTAACTGGCGAGTTGAAAAACAGTTATTGGCGAGATTTACACCCGGCTAGCGTAACAGTACCAAGAATTCTTTGCGACAATGTTTTTATGTAGTATTATTCGAAAAAAAAAATTGATTTTTTTTAAATCGAAATGGAAAACTTTCGGCACAGATGCCACATACGGTCCCATATTGGCGCTATTTTTTTTCTGACGCCAATGTCATATACGCAACGGGTACTTAACTGGCGCCATAGTATCGTTAGTTTGCTTGATTTGATAAGCCGGATGTTGTTGTTAATGCTGTTGATGTTTTCCCCAAATTAGCGTAAAAAAAAATCGCTCCAATATGGGGCCATATATGATATCTGGGCCAAACTTTCACATGAAAAGCGAAGGGATCAGAGCGTATTTATCTATGACAGTTACATGACTTGGACTATTATAATATAGATGAAATGATGGCGATAGAATAATATTTAGCGACTTATCACCTGTACCTGCCTAATTTTCATGTACCAAAATGGCACCAGGAATATAAAAAGCGAAGTCGTTCGCCCGGAAATGTTGATGATAGTCACATGACTTAGGCTATTGTTATAGAAATTGTTTTAAAATACCGGGAAACAAAGACTCTGTACACTTAATTCCTTTTATTTTAGCTTCTTTTCAAACGTTTAACTGATCCTCTTTAATGAAACACGAAAACAACCATTGGATATCTTAACAGCAACTGATTCGGCCTTAAATTTTTGAAATTAAAGGAAATTGAATGGAAACCCGTTTACAGGGAGATTTGCACAGCTTTTTTCAGTATAATTCAATCTTTTATAATATTTTTTAAATCGATCAGATTAGCGTGTTTTTAGATTCTGCGGTGTCTGAACGGGGGTTTGCGAGCGTAGTTTGCAGGGGGCAGAGCTCCCTAGTTAAATATATTGTTGTAGTAAACCATACACAATTGTAACCCTCAAGAACATTTGGCGGTTTATTAACTGCGACAGGTAAAAGAAAAAAATGCTTTAAAATTACTGTATTAATTTGTAATCAAGTTCTAAAAATATAAAAATGTTCTACTGTCATTGGAAACACACATGTGAACATATTTTTTTTTAATTCCAATATGTGAGAAAATTATTGAAAGATCGATTACAAAGTTCCATATTTACAAACAAAAACCAAGTCGAGTTAAAACAAAAAAGAAAAATCATGAGTTTAGAATAGATTATGAAACACTTTCCAACACTTCGTTAAATCTTTAATAAAGCTTCGTTATTTAGGGAAATAAGGTAAATAAGATAACAAAGTAAACATTTTAGAAAACAGATAAAACATTTGAGAAACTGATTTCAGCAGTTACCGTCCATAGACAAATATGTAATGCAATTCTTTTGAACAGCCCTGTATTTGATTTGTAGGTTGATATATACTCTATATAATGGGAAAATTTAGTTTAGGAAGAGAAGGCATAACAGGTTAAAATTTCTCTTTCAGTCTTTCTATCTAATAGATAGAAACGTACTTGAATACTTTTGTTCGGCCCTGTAGTTTACCTAGTACCTTTATTACATGTCACTATTTAGCTCAAATTTAATTCAAACTAAAACACTCTTAAAACTACTTAAATCACATTTCTAGAAATTATTATTCATAGACAATATGCATTCAATTCTTTGCGTGACCCTGTATTTCATTTTATCTATATTCTACAAACTTTTTAAAATAAACTAAATGTAGTTCAGCGTAAAAATGCATAACTCATTTAAAACGCACCTTTAACCAATTTGTGCTCATATAAAGTAACCCTTACGAATTATTTTGTGTCGCTCTGTATATGAACTATAGCATTTATACAAACCATATAGTAAGCATAAATACAGTGAAAACTTAAAGCGCATATCATAATTAAAAATAATATCATAAAATTAATATCATAAATTTCCTGCCATCATCGCTGATATACAGTACTTCAGATAGAATATAATATCTGAAACCTTTTGTGTGTCCCTGTAAATGCTATGCACTTCGTATTATAGATGAAATAACTTATAGTAAGCGTCAGCGACGTATATCACTTTCATATGAAATAGTTTAACATAATTAAAATACGCGGCAAATAATCCTCCCCCTTCCTTATACCAGTATGTAATTCTTTTGAGTGGCACTGTAAATAACAAGTATTCTTTGCACCGCATATTCTACAGAATGCATATTTTAGTGCACTTCGTAAGTGCATATCAATTTTATTATGTTTGAAAGGGTGTAGGATCTTTAAAATTCATTTGAAGCGATTTTTTCCGCTTTGGCCGTAATGTTATGGAATACTTTTGACTGTCTCTGTAAATAAACTAAACATGCTACAAACTTCATTTGAAATAGGGATCGTGTTAGGGTAAACGTCAATAACATCCAAAAATTTTAGGGCAATCCGAGTATATTAACGAGAGTTAAAGCGCGGACAGACGGACAGACGACGGCCAGACAAACCGAAGTCATAAACACTGTTCAACCTTGTTGGAAAAGTTAAAAATGAAATGGGGAAAAATAACAAAGAGAGCAGGGGAAGAAGCAATCATAACTAAAGATACAAGGGATCCTTGGATGCGAATTTAGATTTTTATATCTCATTCGGTCGTCTCATTAACCTTAGTACTTTGTTACCTAGAATATTTGCTATTGAGTTTAAATAATGACAGAAGGCAAGGCCAAAGTTCAGAATTTTGTTTATTGAAAAACAGTTGCCGTGAAAGAAATAAGTATGGTTTAAGTTTACTTATGGTTCTTACATTGCCTTACATTGATGATAATCAATTTTGACACACTGTTCTTTCCGAAGAAGTGAATAAAGCAGGAATATTTTCGCATTGAACACGAGGAGCAAAGGCTTCTTCTTCAGCCTACTCGATGCGCACTCAAAACAGGTCTGCTTCCTTTCTGGAATTTTAAAACAGTAGTATGTAGGAGTGACGTAATTTTCCTCCTCATCATTGTAGCCTCCTTTGGCAGATCCGTACTTAATCTGATACAAACTGATAGTGTGCCAATAATTGAAGCTTTATGTCGTTTATCCTAGTGATGAGGAAAATATTTAATTATTCTTACTCAAAGCTTACCCTAATTCAGAGAGTTAAATGAGATTGTTGACCGTAATCAGTAACTGTGACTTTCAGTTCATGCTGATATTTCTAGTATGTCAAAGTAGTCAGTCTAGTAGTCAAGCGACATTCTTTTGATTGAACATGATGTTAACGTAGATATGGAAGCAAAAAACTTTATTTTTATAGCTTCAAGAGTCTCATAACTTTAAAAGAAACTTCGTAAAATCTTTTAAAAAATTGGACAAAATTATCTTTAAAATGTGATAGATACGGGTGTTGGTTCAAGCAAGTTGACGTATTTTATTGAAAGTCCAAACTTAAAACGTAGAATATAAGTACAATTTGAGAAAAAACAATTATAATCTAAAATAGTAACATCATGTTGTAGAAGAAACTTCATGTTTTATAAATAAGGCAGAGCTAAAGCCACATGTTACCTTCTATGACATTACATTCAAACATAATAAATTAAAAAAAAAAAAAAACGCTAATCCATTACGTTCGGCACACATTTACAGAAAAATTAGAATAATGAAAGTTGCCAAAAATAAAGCAGTTGTAAAAACCTCTTCACATGCAGCCGTACTTTGAAGTTCCACAAAATACGAAAGCGACTGAAAAACTGACGCGAGAAAAGAACCGGGAATGTGTGGACACAAAGGATTTTTCTCGTAACTCGGGAAAAGTTATTGACAGGATAAACAAAATTAGACGAGGACTTCCTAACTTGTGAAAACCTGCCTGTTAAATAGCTTACAAACAATTTATCTGCCGCTACAATATCTTAGCTATAAAAGACAAGTGTGTGTACGTAAAGACACACTTTTCCCCACGACCACCCACTGCCACTCACTTGCAGTTGTAGTGGTAGATTGCCTTTGCTCTATTGCTGTTAGTTAGGGAGTTTGGTCGCGGCGGGTGGAAGCAGGTGTGTGTGGGTAGCAAAAGTGTGAAATGAGATACCTTTTTTTCCTGACACATTTTGTTTATGAATAGAGTCTAAAATATTTTGAGTAGCGTTTCATGTGTCAGTGAGGGACAGAGATGTATTCGGAATTTTCTAGAAAGTTTCAAAATTTTCTAGAATGATTCAGATTTTTCCAGAAAATTTCAAAATGTTCGAGAATGTTCGAGTATAACTTAAAATGTTTTAAACTAAAATTTGCCAGAATAATCTAAAGTGTTCTAAAAAAATCCAGAATGTTCTAAGATGTCCAATAATAATCTAAAATGTTCTAAAACTATCTAGAATGATCTATAATGTTCCAGAATAATCTAAACTGCTCTATAATAATAAAGAGACTTCGAGAGTTAATTGAATACAAGGATAAATGGAATTAAAAAGTGAAAGAAGATTAGAAAGATCCAGGTCAGAGGGAGTTAAAATAAAAGTATCATCAACATACCTAAACTAGAAAGGAAATTTACATAAACTGAAGAGTTTCCTTGAACAAAATGCATATAAATATCACATAAAAAAGGAGAAAGTGGATTACCCATAACGAAACCATCTGTTTGAGAATACAAAGAATTATTAAACTTAAAGGCGGTTTGCCTGACACAAATACTAACTAATTGCAGAATTTCATTAATTTCAGTTGAAGAGTAATGAAATTCGTGTAACCATTTTCCAAACAATCAAGTGTTTCCTGAACAGACACGTTAGTGAAAAGGGATTTAGCATCTAAGGAAACCATTTTATAATTGCGAGGAGAAAGGGGTTTAATTTGATCAACAATGTCAAAAGAATTCTTCATAGGACGAAAGTTAGTGGAAGATAAAGGAGCGAGTAACTTAGAAAGGAACAGTAGGGGAGAAAGGACAGTTAGACCCCAGCAGGTGGATTGTGGATTGAGGAGGAGGGAGTAATCCACCTTGTGGATGGAGGAGGAGGGTGGAATCCACCTGTGAGTGGTAACGGAGACTTATCCTATAGTAGGAGGGGCTAAATGTTGGAGGGGGCTTAATTTTTGAGAGGGGCTTAATTTTTTTTTTGAATTGATTTAGCGTTAGAATGGAAATATCATATTATAACATAGTGAGTTAGATCTTTTCGAGAGGGAGTTTGAGGGGTCTAAATATTTTAGTGGGGCTTATTTTTAGGGGGGGGGGGTTAATTTATTATATTTTTTTCGAATCGACATAGAGTAGAAATGGAAATATTATACTATAACATAGGGAGTTAGGTGTTTTCGAGAGGAAGTAAGAAGAGGCTAAATTTTTCGATGGGCTTATTTTTTAGGGGCTTATTTTTAGGGGGGGGGGGCTTAAATTTTTTTTGAATCGACATAGAGTAGAAATGGAAATATCATACTATACCATGCTGAGTTCGGTATTTTCGAAAGAGAGTTTGAGGAGCCTAAATTTTTTAGAGGGGCTTATTTTTTTAGGGGGTCTTAATATTTAAGGGCGATTAATTTTTTTTTCTGAATTGTCTTAGAATTTGAATAAAAATGAAAATGTCTTATGTTTTCAGAAGAAAATTTTTGATGCAGACATCTGTATGCGGTAGTGTAAATTTATTTTTAAAATGGAGTTTCCACAAGTTTTGGGTAAGATTTGAACCTGCAAAATAGTCTCTTGACTTGATAATTTGGGGTAGGTTTAACTGATAAACAAACTATGTCTATATGTTTAGATTTTAGATGATTCAAAACAAAAAATTGTATTCCCCCTTCTGTATGTGCAAAGAGAGGTCGGTTTCTTTAGATAACTCAATAATACCTACTTTAACTGCTCACTTTGCGAATTCCTTTAATGTATATGATTTTTATTTTTAGTTTAACTGATTTTATCGATTTTGCGTACGAGAGTTTAATTATTTTACGCACAAATGTATGATCCTTTTAGAAAGCCGTGGTTTCGAACCTGCGAACTCCGATTCAAATTTCATTTTTTGTTAACTGATAAGCTAACCACTATTCAAACCGCGTCCCATCATTTACTAAGTTACTTTTGAACACTATATATTTTTTAAAATACCTACCTCTCCCTCTTTCTTATACTAGGGAAGTTATTACAATTTATGTTTAACGTTTAAATAGAAGAACTGATTAATTTTTGATATTTCTTTAATAAGCAAGTCATTTTTGTCGATCGATTAGAAGGCTACCAAACGATTTGAATTAAACATTGTTTTTACCAGTATTAATCCACCTAAGTTTAGAATTGTACTTTTTCTTGTGAACCATATCATATTCATTTAATCGTCTGAAGTTTCAAATAGACTTCCTAAACCCCATTATCAACGTTTCTCACTATCTTTCACAAACATCCGATAAGTCTAATCAGCTTTTTTCAACAGAAAATAGCTAATATGTAAATAATGATTTTAGAAGAGATAATTTCACTTGTATACAGATTTTAAATGAAAGTTTGAAATATTTGTCAGATTTTCTATTTATCAATTATTATAATTTCAATCAACTCATAGTTTGTTATTGCAATAGATAATTATTTGATGATTCTACACAAGTTCTAATGAATTTTAAAACTAGTACTTCAATTCAACTCATTCTTTTATATAGTTTAATAAATTTAGTATGAATTAAACCATTGGTTTGTCATATATTTCACTGAAATAATAAAATTAATTTGTAAAATCTTAGAATGGCGAATTCAAGCTCGTAACGGGATGAATAATATACTTTTTAAACGTTACATAAATACCTTTGGATTGATTGACTTCCTGTGAACTTTCTACACTTACTTTTTCATGCCACGTGTTTTTCTGAAATTTTTGCACCAATCATATTACATGATTTACACCATCGTAATAATTTTTTAACATGCGCCTCCTATGATTATATAAAATTGAATGGAACGAGACTTTTTCGTTAGTGTTTGCTATTATATAAGTGTGTGAAGACGCTTTTTTCACTTAGAATAATATGATAGTTTTCAAGATGGACATTGTGCTATGTTAAGCGATGATGTATCAAGTTTGAATAGTCAATCTTTTTCATCAAGATTAAATGATCAAGACATGAGATCAACAGTTCGACCTAAAGTAGAACCCGTTTCAGATAATGAAGTGGAATCCTCCTCATCAGAACTGATGAAACAGAAGCCACCTTTTTTGTGTACTGTTTGCAGCAAATCTTTTTCACGACAATTTAAAACAACATTTGATGATTCATTCAGAAAAAAGACCATTTGTTTGTGACATTTGCCAAAAAGCATTCTCTAGAAAGGCTATTTTGAATAGTCATAAACTATCCCATTTAAAGATTCCTTCCCAACATAAATGTGATTCGTGCGGTGAAGCGTCCTCAAGAAAGTATGACTTATTAAAACACATGAAGATCCACAAGCCCTCCAAAAAGGATAAATGTATACAGCGTAGTGAAATATTCAAGCGCAAGTCCGATTTTTTATATCATTTGAAAACTCCACACAGAGTTAGATCCAAAATTGATAATTCATCCTCTTTAAAAGATATATTTTTTGAGAAGGTTAAGCATTTTAAAAGGCAAAATGCGTTAAACATATTTACTAAAACTGTAACCAACTCTAACGAGGAGAATGCTACAGACTTTAACACATTTTTTAATAGTATTCAATCGGACGTTTTAATCGAATTAAACTACCAAATTCAAGTTAAAAGATCAATGAAATGGTATGCAAGTGTACAAGTTGTTGTATATCGCGTAACACAGGAGGGTGTCTTAGAGACTGTCACACCCACGTTCCTTTCAAAAACTATACTTGAATTAACGAATCAAAACTTATCTGAACATGTTGAGGATACCTTTGCAAAAATTATCAAGTCCTATGAGAAGTCTACCAGACGTGGTTTTAATTGGACATTAGATAAAATATTGAATTTGGAACTATCTACTTTTAAAATATAACATGATTTGAAATGTTTATACCTTTTTGAAATATGTGTACTCATGTTTTCACTATTGTAACTATTGAAAATGACGAATAAATAATATGTAAATGAAAAAGCTTTTGTCTTTTTATTTTTGTTAGAATAACTTGTGATTTTTAATAACTCATGAAGTCGTAACGAGTTTACTTAATTTTTTTTTTTCAATTTCTTATCAAATGAATAATGAGTTAACCATTTTTTATTAATTTTGTATTGAAAGTCTGAAATTATACATTGGAATAGTTATTTTTCAATATTTCTAATTTATTATAATTATTTTTAAAGTTTAATTTATCACTTGTCGTTTGTATAAACAACTGTTATTGTTTATTAATAATAATATTATCATTTATTATCATACAATTCTTTAAAAAAGCGTAGAACCATTACCATAATATATCATTCACCACTTTTTTAAAAACCGTTACCTTGTGTCGCCATTGATTTCTTCAAAACAAAAAAGAATAAAACTAAAATCTTTATCATTAAATATCATACAACACTTATATAAAAATTGTTACCTTGTGTTGCCATACAATTCTTCAAAAAAGAATAAAACTAAAACCATTAACATTAAATATCATACACTGCATATATAAAAATCGTTACCTTGTGTTGCCATATTATTCTTTAAAAAAGGATAAAACCATTGACATAATATATCATTCACCACTTAAGTAAACTCTTTATATATATATTTCTTTTAGACTTAAACTAAAATTAATGATATTACTAATTCTTTCAAGTGCTTATCAGTAACCGACACTGATTTTTAACGTATATTAAGGGATGTGCTGTTTCTAAACATTCAGTATTTTTGTTCTAACTTCATCTAATGTTACCTTTATTTTTTGGAAATGGGTTCTGTAGTAAATATGTTAAAAAGATCTTCCGACAAAGTGGCTTCTTCTTCAAAGTATCAACGTTTAGAAAAACATAATGATCCCACTTCCGCGAGTGAATTAAATATACCAAGATTGGAAATTCCTAATTTATTAAACTCTGACTGTGGGACAATATCAAGCGATTTATCCACCACTGATTACTCACCGAATGTGAAATCTGAAATCGATATGAATTTTTTTATCTCTAACTTTGGTGATGATACTACATCTTTCGAGAATTCATGTCAAGAGTCAATTTCTGTCGAGGACTATTTGAATATATTTTTCAAAGACATGAATTTTGAATCCGCGTTAACCTCGACCCCAGCTAGTAACATAATTTCCCAAGACGAATCCTTTCAAGAATCTACTATTGGCCAAGAGGTTTCTGACTCCCAACCAAGCAACCTTTCTAAAGCAAGTGATGAATTACAAAGCGCCACTCCACCTATGAATGTCATTCCACAGTTTAAAACAACCAAATCCAGTCATGCTATTGTATTTCGAGAAGAACTCAGTGACTGTATCTTTTTAATTTTAAAATTGCATAATAGACAATTTCATATTCATATTCGAGAGTTTAAGCGCAGTGGGCTTACTAGTGAAGAAATTCTAACGAAAAATATTATTATTATGGATGTTAACAGCTGGTTCGAATTTTGCAAGAAAATATTTTCATTTAATTTGAGATATAAAAGTTCCTCATTTGTTTCTAATAACATGATATTAGTGTTAAATTTTAATAATTCTATCATGCGAATTAAAAATTTAAAGAATTATTCTCACATTGACTTAAACGAGTATTACTTGGTGAAATTAAAAGAAAAAATACATGATTTGAATAAGGAACTTCTTCAGCATATATATGTAAACCATATACCAAGCTTAATTAGGCAGAAATGTATCATTGGTCATATATCTGCAGAAAATGAACTCATGTTGCAGTCTAAACTTATAACGTGTATTGAGAATAATGTATTTACTATACTAAACCGCATTTTTGAATGTGATGGATGTATTTTTAATCAGAAATCCCAAAGCCCTCATTCCTGTTATATATTAAATAATCGACAAAAATTTGAAAAACTAGGAGAGATGTTATTAACACTTATAGATTTAGATTTTGTTATTTCCTCATTATTAAACGGAGTGGACTGTGTTAGCGAAAACTTTTTATCAAAAATTCATGTAGAAACAATTCAAAACGAATTGTTTAAAATAATAAAATAAAATGTATTGCTATCCTTTTTTAATACGTGTGTGTTTATTTTTTCCAAAAAGTATGTTTATTTTGTTATGTCTTTTAGAACTTTTAATAGGGTGTTAGACTTAAATTTGCATATGTATAACTAAAGAAATCAACAATTCTTTAGCAATTAAAAAAATCACAAGTTTAAAATATTAAACTAATAATCTTAATACTATAATTTCTACTTTCTAAAATAAAAAAAAATATATAAAACTTAATTATATAAAAAAAGTTTTCAATAATAATAATCAGTTTACAAAATAAAAAAAAAATTAAACTCAATTAAAAAATATTTGAAAAGTTAAAAAAAATGTTTTAAAAATTAAAAAATCTTTATAAAAAAATAATTAAAATAATATTAAAAAGTTTACAAAATTAAAAAGTTAAAAAAAAAAGTTAAAAAAAAAAACATCGAAAAAAATTAAGTTATCAAAATTTTTTAAAAAAATTAAAAAACTTAATAAATTAAGTTTTCAAAAGTGAGTTTACCTATCTGTATATGTATACATGTATGTGACTTTCATTATGTTTTAGTTTAATAATCTATATCTTCTTTCTATCCTTTAAAAGTGTTAAATTAATAATATACACATAATAAAAAATATTTGTAAGTAAAATTAAAAAACAAAAAATAACTTATCAAAATATAAAAATAAATAAATAAATAAATAAAAAATGTATTCAAAATAAAAAAAAGTTTATAAATAAAAAAAAGTTTTCAAAAAAACACTTTGTAAATAAAAAAAAAGTTTCAAAAAAATTATAAGTAAAAAAAAGTTTTCAAAAAAAAAATTGTAACTTAAAAATAACTTATCAAAATATAAAAATAAAAAAATAAAACAAAAAGTTTTCAAAATTAAAAAAAAAGTAAGTAAAAAAAAGTTTTCAAAATTAAAAAAAAAACTGTAAATTTTTAAAAAAAGTATTAAAAAGTTTATAAAATTTAAATGTTTAAAAAAAACTTTGAAAAAAGTTTTCAAAATTAAGTTATTAAAATTTAAAAAAAAATAAAAAACTTAATAAATTATATTATCAAAAGTCGGTTTACCTATCTGTATATGTATGTGACTTTCATAATTAAAAAGTTATCAAAAAGTTCAATTAGATGGCAAATACAAGTATACAATCATTCATATATCAATCAATCATAGCAATTAATCAATCAATCATATCAATTTACCAATTAATGATATCAATTAATCAAAGCAATCAATCAAACCAATTAATCAATAAATCAAACCAATCAATTAATCATCTTAATCAATCAAACAATAATATCAATCAACCAAACAATAATATCAATTAATCATATCGATCAATAAATCATATTAATCATATCATTCAATCATAAAAATCATTTTAATCATATCAGTCAATCATATCAATCAATCAATCATATTAATCAATCAATATCATATTAATCATATCAATCAAGATATCAAATACAAATATTCATACAAATAAATCATATCAATTGCAGTTCGAGTATTACAAGTTAGTAGTCGAGTATTACAAGAAAGTTTTGAATTAATACAATGATTAACTACCAACATTTTGTAACGGGACTTTTTTTCAAAAGCAATGTATGATTATATTTTCTAGTTTTAAAAAATATTTAAAATGCTTTTGAAAGTTAACAAAATTATTTTTCAAAAGTGTTAAAAAATATTACAAGCTGCTAAAACCTACAATTTAACAAGAATGAGTTGATCCATATTTCATTTCTATTTGCATTTGAGTACATGTATACGGATTCCTCCTTTCAATTATGTTCTCAGGGCTCCCAAATGGTCCGCCAACTGAATACCAATATTATTTTAGAAAAATTTTCTTTTTAGATTTTTCTTACAAACCGCCCCGGAAACACATTTGAAAGTGAATTCTAGCGCAAACCTACCATAAAATTTTCTGTTAAAATTTATTGGTATTCAGTTGGCGGACCATTTGGAAACCCTGTGTTCTGTAGTATACACTTCAAAAAAATTATATAAAAAAATTAAATTAAAATATGCTTCAGTTATTAAAAAGTTTAAAAAAATTAACAATTTTTTAAATATTATAAGATAACAAAAATTATTTTATAATTTATTAAAAGTGAATTTACCCATCTATATATATATATGCGTTTAATAATATAAATATTTTTTATGTTAACACCCTACCCACATTTTATTTTACAGTCATACACATCGAAACGGAAAAAAACCCAATCTATTATTAAATTCTTCTATTTAAAAATTTAATACATTATACTTAAACATTCATATAAAAATAACGAACTTACCGTACTTGAACTCAAAAAAGAGATGATGAGCTTATCACGTGGTAGACTGTGACGTAATCAATTAGATATCACGTGCCTCCCTCGTGTCTTTTGTCTTATCTACAATCAGATTGTATTATCAATCACGTGATCTAACTGATATGAGTCTATACCAAGACACTAACCATTTTCACTTCACTCATCGAATATGTAGGTCGGATATTTTTTTTTAAAGTCTTTTATTTTGTGGAATCTTAAGCAACATGATATCAAATTTTTGCAAATAAAATCCTATTAAATCTTTCTCGCAATTGTGAACAAAGATTAATTTTCATATTGTTTAAGTATAATCATTGATTATTTAACTGGATAATAATATTTTTAGAAGTAACGTAAATTTCTTATAAAAGCGGAAATATTTATTGCGTCATTCATAGAATTCAAGTTTGAATATTGACCAAGTTTTTAAAACTTTTATAAACACTTTATACTAGAATATATACTAGTTTTTACTAAGTACTAGTATATACCAAATACTAGTATAAATTATACAAGTTTAAAAAACTTGGTCAATATTCAAACTTGAATTCTATGAATGATGCAATAAATATTTCCGCTTTTATAAGAAATTTACGTTACTTCTAAAAATACTATTATCCAGTTAAATAATCAATGATTATACTTAAACAATATGAAAATTAACCTTTGTTCACAATTGCGAGAATGATTTTAATAGGATTTTATTTGCAAAAATTTGATATCATGTTGCTTAAGATTCCACAAAATAAAAGACTTAAAAAAAATATCCGACCTACATATTCGATGAGTGAAGTGAAAATGGTTAGTGTCTTGGTATAGACTCATATCAGTTAGATCACGTGATTGATAATACAATCTGATTGTAGATAAGACAAAAGACACGAGGGAGGCACGTGATATCTAATTGATTACGTCACAGTCTACCACGTGATAAGCTCATCATCTCTTTTTTGAGTTCAAGTACGGTAAGTTCGTTATTTTTATATGAATGTTTAAGTATAATGTATTAAATTTTTAAATAGAAGAATTTAATAATAGATTGGTTTTTTTTCATTTCGATGTGTATGACTATAAAATAAAATGTGGGTAGGATGTTAACATAAAAAATATTTATATTATTAAACGCATATATATATAGATGGGTAAATTCACTTTTAATAAATTATAAAATAATTTTTGTTATCTTATAATATTTAAAAAATTGTTAAGTTTTTAAAACTTTTTAATAGCTAAAGAATATTTTAATTTAATGTTTTTTATATAATTTTTTTGAAGTGTATAACTACAGAACATAATTGACAGGAGGAATCCGTGTACATGTACTCAAATGCAAATACAAATGAAATATGGATCAACTCATTCTTGTTAAATTGTAGGTTTTAGCAGCTTGTAATATTTTTTAACACTTTTGAAAAATAATTTTGTTAACTTTCAAAAGCATTTTAAATATTTTTTAAAACTAGAAAATATAATCATACATTGCTTTTGAAAAAAAGTACCGTTACAAAATGTTGGTAGTTAATCATTGTATTAATTCGAAACTTTCTTATAAGGTTATTATACTAACTTGTAATACTCGAACTGCAATTGATATGATTTATTTGTATGAATATTTGTATTTGATATCTTGATTGATATGATTAATATGATATTGATTGATTAATATGATTGATTGATTGATATGATTGACTGATATGATTGATTAATATGATTAAAATGATTTTTATGATTGAATGATATGATTAATATGATTTATTGATCGATATGATTAATTGATATTATTGTTTGGTGATTGATATTATTGTTTGATTGATTAATATGATTAATTGATTGGTTTGATTTATTGATTAATTGGTATGATTGATTGCTTTGATTAATTGATATGATTGATATCATTAATTGGTAAATTTATATGATTGATTGATTAATTGCTATGACTGATTGATATATGAATGATTGTATACTTGTATTTGCCATCTAATTGAACTTTTTGATAACTTTTTAATTATGAAAGTCACATACATATACAGATAGGTAAATTGACTTTTGATAATATAATTTATTAAGTTTTTTATTTTTTTAAAAATTTTAATAACTTAATTTTGAAAACTTTTTTCAAAGTTTTTTTTAAACTTTTTAATTTTATAAACTTTTTAATACTTTTTTTAAAATTTACAAAGTTTTTTTTTAATTTTGAAAACTTTTTTTCTAATTTTGAAAACTTTTTTTTATTTACAAACTTTTTTTTTTAATTTTGAAAACTTTTTGTTTTATTTTTTTATTTTTATATTTTGATAAGTTATTTTTAAGTTACAATTTTTTTGAAAACTTTTTTTTACTTATAATTTTTTTGAAACATTTTTTTGTTTACAAAGTTTTTTTTTATTTAGAAAATTTTTTTTGTTTATAATTTTTTTTTATATTTTGAATGCATTATTTATTTATTTTTTTTATATTTTGATAAGTTATTTTTTGTTTTATAATTTTACTTACAAATATTTTAAAGTTTTTTTACTTACAAAGTTTTTTTTTAATTTTGAAAACTTTTTTTACTTACTTTTTTCTAATTTTGAAAACATTTTTTTATTTACACACTTTTTTTTTAATTTTGAAAACTTTTTGTTTTATTTTTTTATTTTTATATTTTGATAAGTTATTTTTAAGTTACAATTTTTTTGAAAACTTTTTTTTACTTATAATTTTTTTGAAACATTTTTTTGTTTACAAAGTTTTTTTTTTATTTTGAAAATTTTCTTTGTTTATAATTTTTTTATATTTTGAATGCATTATTTATTTATTTATTTTATATTTTGATAAGTTATTTTTTGTTTTATAATTTTACTTACAAATATTTTTTATAATGTGTATATTAATTTAAGTATACATATACAGATAGGTAAACTCACTTTTGAAAACTTAATTTATTAAGTTTTTTAAATTTTTTTTAAAATTTTGATAACTTACTTTTTTCCGAGTTTTTTTTAAACTTTTTTTTAACTTTTTAATTTTGTAAACTTTTTACTATTTTTTAATTAGTTTTTTTTTATTTTTATAAAGATTTTTTAGTTTTGTAAACTTTTTAATATTTATTAATTATTTTTTTATAAAGATTTTTTAATTTTTAAAACCTTTTTTTGTACTTTTCAAATATTTTTTAATTGAGTTTAATTTTTTTTAATTTTTTTAATTTTGTAAACTGATTATTATTATTGAAAACTTTTTTATATAATTAAGTTTTATATATTTTTTTTATTTTAGAAAGTAGAAATTATAGTATTAAGATTATTAGTTTAATATTTTAAACTTGTGGTTTTTTTAATTGCTAAAGAATTGTTGATTTCTTTAGTTATACATATGCAAATTTAAGTCTAACACCCTATTAAAAGTTCTAAAAGACATAACAAAATAAACATACTTTTTGGAAAAAATAAACACACACGTATTAAAAAAGGATAGCAATACATTTTATTTTATTATTTTAAACAATTCGTTTTGAATTGTTTCTACATGAATTTTTGATAAAAAGTTTTCGCTAACACAGTCCACTCCGTTTAATAATGAGGAAATAACAAAATCTAAATCTATAAGTGTTAATAACATCTCTCCTAGTTTTTCAAATTTTTGTCGATTATTTAATATATAACAGGAATGAGGGCTTTGGGATTTCTGATTAAAAATACATCCATCACATTCAAAAATGCGGTTTAGTATAGTAAATACATTATTCTCAATACACGTTATAAGTTTAGACTGCAACATGAGTTCATTTTCTGCAGATATATGACCAATGATACATTTCTGCCTAATTAAGCTTGGTATATGGTTTACATATATATGCTGAAGAAGTTCCTTATTCAAATCATGTATTTTTTCTTTTAATTTCACCAATTGATACTCATTTAAGTCAATGTGAGAATAATTCTTTAAATTTTTAATTCGCATGATAGAATTATTAAAATTTAACACTAATATCATGTTATTAGAAACAAATGAGGAACTTTTATATCTCAAATTAAATGAAAATATTTTCTTGCAAAATTCGAACCATCTGTTAACATCCATAATAATTCCATTTTTCGTTAGAATTTCTTCACTAGTAAGCCCACTGCGCTTAAACTCTCGAATATGAATATGAAATTGTCTATTATGCAATTTTAAAATTAAAAAGATACAGTCACTGAGTTCTTCTCGAAATACAATAGGATGACTGGATTTGGTTGTTTTAGACTGTGGAATGACATTCATAGGTGGAGTGGCGCTTTGTAATTCATCACTTGTTTTAGAAAGGTTGCTTGGTTGGGAGTCAGAAACCTCTTGGCCAATAGTAGGTTTTTGAAAGGATTCGTCTTGGGAAATTATGTTACTATCTGGGGTCGAAGTTAAAACGGATTCAAAATTCATGTCTTTGAAAAATATATTCAAATAGTCCTCGACAGAAATTGACTCTTGACATGAATTCTCGAAAGATGTAGTATCATCACCAAAGTTAGGGATAAAAAAATTCATATCGATTTCAGATTTCACATTCGGTGAGTAATCAGTAGTGGATAAATCACGTGAAAGAATTAGTAATGCCATTAATTTTAGTTTAAGTCTAAAAAAATATATATATATATAAACAGTTTATTTATGTGGTGAATGATATATTATGTCAATGGTTTTATCCTTTTTTGAAGAATAGTATGACAACACAAGGTAACGATTTTTATATATGCAGTGTATGATATTTAATGTTAATGGTTTTAGTTTTATTCTTTTTTGAAAAATTGTATGGCAACACAAGGTAACAATTTTTATATAAATGGTGTATGATATTTAATGATAATGATTTTAGTTTTATTCTTTTTTGTTTTGAAGAATTCAATGGCAACACAAGGTAACGGTTTTTAAAAAGATGGTGAATGATATATTATGGTAATGGTTCTACGCTTTCTTAATGAATTGTATGATAATAAATGATAATATTATTATTAATAAACAATAACAGTTGTTTATACAAACGACAAGTGATATATTAAACTTTAAAAATAATTATAATAAATTAGAAATATTTAAAAATAACTAATCCAATGTATAATTTCAGACTTTCAATACAAAATTAATAAAAAATAGTTAACTCATTATTGATTTGATAAGAAATTGAAAAAAAATTAAGTAAAGTCGTTACGACTTCATGAGTTATTAAAAATCACAAGTTGTTCTAACAAAAATAAAAAGACAAAAGCTTTTTCATTTACATATTATTTATTCGTCATTTTCAATAGTTACAATAGTGAAAACATGAGTATACATATTTCAAAAAGGTATAAACTTTTCAAATCATGTTATATTTTAAAAGTAGATAGTTCTAAATTCAATATTTTATCTAATGTCCAATTAAAACCACGTCTGGTAGACTTCTCATAGGACTTGATAATTTTTGCAAATTTATCCTCAATATGTTCAGATAAGTTTTGATTCGTTAATTCAAGTATAGTTTTTGAAAGGAACGTGGGTGTGACAGTCTCTAAGACACCCTCCTGTGTTACGCGATATACAACAACTTGTACACTTGCATACCATTTCATTGATCTTTTAACTTGAATCTGGTAGTTTAATTCGTTTAAAACGTCCGATTGAATACTATTAAAAAATGTGTTAAGTCTGTAGCATTCTCCTCGTTAGAGTTGATTACAGTTTTAATTAATATGTTTAACGCATTTTGCCTTTTAAAATGCTTAACCTTCTCAAAAAACATATCTTTTAAAGAGGATGAATTATCAATTTTGGATCTAACTCTGTGTGGAGTTTTCAAATGATATAAAAAATCGGACTTGCGCTTGAATATTTCACTACTCTGTTTACATTTATCCTTTTTGGAGGGCTTGTGGATCTTCATGTGGTTTAATAAGTCATACTTTCTTGAGGACGCTCCCTTCACGAATCACATTTATGTTGTGAAGGAATCTTTAAATGGGATAGTTTATGACGATTCAAAATAGCCTTTCTAGAAAATGCTTTTTGGCAAATGTCACAAACAAATGGTCTTTCTTCTGAATGAATCATCAAATGTTGTTTTAAATTGCCTTTCCGTGAAAAAGATTTGCTGCAAACAGTACACAAAAAAGGTGGCTTCTGCTTCATCAGTTCTGATGAGGAAGATTCCACTTCATTATCTGAAACGGGTTCTACTTTAGGTCGAACTGTTGATCTCATGTCTTGATCATTTAATCTTGATGAAAAAGATTGACTATTCAAACTTGATACATCATCGCTTAACATAGCAGAATGTCCATCTTGAAAACTATCCATATTATCCTAAGTGAAAAAAGCGTCTTCACACACTCATATAATAGCAAACACTAACGAAAAAGTCTCGTTCCATTCAATTTTATATAATCATAGGGGGCGCATGTTAAAAAATTATTACGATGGCGTAAATCATGTAATATGATTGGTGCAAAAATTTCAGAAAAACACGTGGCAGAAAAAAGCAAGTGTAGAAAGTTCACAGGAAGTCAATCAATCCAAAGGTATTTATGTAACGTTTAAAAAGTATATTATTCATCCCGTTACGAGTTTGAATTCGCCATTCTAAGGTTTTACAAATCAATTTTATTATTTCAGTGAAATATATGACAAACCAATGGTTTAATTCATACTAAATTTATTAAACTGTATAAAAGACTTAGTTGAATTGAAGTAGTATTTTTAAAATTCATTAGAACTTGTGTAGAATCATCAAATAATTATCTATTGCAATAACAAAATATGAGTTGATTGAAATTATAATAATTGATAAATAGAAAATCTGACAAATATTTCAAACTTTCATTTAAAATCTGTAAACAAGTGAAATAATCTCTTCTAACATCATTTTTTATATATTAGCTATTTTCTGTTGAAAAAAGCTGATTAGACTTATCGGATGTTTGTGAAAGATAGTGAGAAACGTTGATAATGGGGTTTAGGAAGTCTATTTGAAATTTCAGACGATTAAATGAATATGATATGGTTCACAAGAAAAAGTACAATTCTAAACTTAGGTGGATTAATACTGGTAAAAACAATGTTTAATTCAAATCGTTTGTTAGCCTTCTAATCGATCTACAAAAATGACTCTCTTATTAAAGAAATAAAAACAATTAATCAGTTTTTCTATTTAAACGTTAAACATAAATTGTAATAACTTCCCTAGTATAAGAAAGAGGGAGAGGTAGGTATTAAAAAAATATATATAGTGTTCAAAAGTAACTTAGTAAATGATGGGACGCGGTTTGAATAGTGGATAGCTTATCAGTTACAAAAAATGAAATTTGAATCGGAGTTCGCAGGTTCGAAACCGCGGCTTTCTAAAATGATCATACATTTGTGCGTAAAATAATTAAACTATCGTACGCAAAATCGATAAAATCAGTTAAACTGAAAATAAAAATCATATACATTAAAGGAATTCGCAAAGTGAGCAGTTAAAATAGGTATTATTGAGTTATCTAAAGAAACCGACCTCTCTTTGCACATACAGAAGGGGGAATACAATTTTTTGTTTTGAATTATCTAAAATCTAAACATATAGATATAGTTTGTTTATCAGTTAAACCTACCCCAAATTATCAAGTCAAGAGACTATTTTGCAGGTTCAAATCTTACCCAAAACTTGTGGAAACTGCATTTAAAAAAATAAATTTACACTACCGCATACAGATGGCAGCATCAAAAATTTTCTTCAGAAAACATAAGACATTTTCATTTTCATTCAAATTCTAAGACAATTCAGAAAAAAAAAATTAATCGCCCTTAAAAATTAAGACCCCCTAAAAAAATAAGCCCCTCTAAAAAATTTAGGCTCCTCAAACTACCTTTCGAAAATACCGAACTCAGTATGTTATAGTTTGATATTTCCATTTCTACTCTATGTCGATTAAAAAAAAATTAAGCCCCCACCCCTCAAAATAAGCCCCTAAGAATAAGCCCATCGAAAAATTTAGCCTCTTCTTACTTCCTCTCGAAAACACCTAACTCCCTATGTTATAGTATGATATTTCCATTTCTACTCTATGTCGATTCGAAAAAAATATAATAAATTAAGACCCCACTAAAATATTTAGACCCCTCAAACTCCCTTCGAAAAGATCTAACTCACTATGTTATAGTATGATATTTCCATTCTAACACTAAATCCCCCCCAAAAATTAAGCCCCCTCTAAAAAATTAAGCCCCCCTCAAAAATTAAGCCCCTTCCTACATTTAGCCCCTCCTACTATAGGATAAGTCTCCCTTACCACTCACAGGTGGATTCCACCCTCCTTCTCCATCCACAAGTTGGATTACTCCCTCCTCCTCAATCCACAATCCACCTGCTGGGGTCTAACTGTCCTTTCTCCCCTACTAGGAACTTGGCAAGTATTTAAGAGGCAGTACCGATACTGGAAATGATCGGGCGAAAGGAAAGAGAAGGTTTATGGAATTTAGGAAGGACGCTAGAAACGAGTTCAACTAGTGATAGAAGGGATGACTGAACAGTGTTATCATTAAGAAATGCAGACTATATGCTTGATATCAGATTGATGCTAAGCAGAAGGATCCTTCATTAATTTAGAACATGAACCAGAGTTTAACAGACTCAATATTGAAAATTGTTTGTCCGCCTTTATCAGCGTTAGTAATAAAAAGGTCGGGAAACGAATTAAGTTCGCTGAGAGCTGAATTCTGTGAAGAAGAAAGATTAAACTTTTGCAAAGATTTATTGGAAGAAATGGCATTAGCTAAAATGTAACGAAGAGAATAAAATTGACCAGAAGAAATTTTACTGCTTTTGAAAAAATGTTCAATGGGAGCAATTAAGTTTGGGATAGCAGGTTTATAAACATCCAAAAATTTCAAGCCAAGAGAGAGAACATCGCGTTGAGAATCAGTAAGAGAATGAGATGATAAAATAACAGCATAATTTTCCACAAGAGGAGAGATACTGGTAGCGGTAGGGGGCAAATGAGGTTTAATAAAAATACGATAAACTTGTCAATGATTTCTCATCATCTCCTTTTCTCTCTTCTGTTTGGAAATTACTTTTGTAATTCTTTCCCCCTCTTTTCTTGTGTATTTCCAGTTTATTAATATATATGTATAATATAAATATTAAAAAATCCTTTTATTTCCTTTGCTTTACTTGTGTTTTCTCTTTTATTTTTATTTACTTTATTTTACTTTTTTATTTCCATTACTCTTTTCATTTTTGTTAATTTTTTCTTTCATTTCCACAACACTTTCCTTTTCTGCATGTGCTTCTTTATGCTTAGCGTTGTTCTAGTGCCTCCTATCGCATTCTTTGTAATCTCTCCTCTCAGCACTTTCTGTTCATTTGTGACCTTGTCCACTTTCGGACACGTGTATACATTGGCTGATGACGGAGTGTTAAAATTTCCATCCCGAAACGCTTACTGTGTTATTTTGTATTTTGTGGTGATTTTAACAAAGTTTTAATTTTTTAATAGAAGAAAATGTTCCACATTTTAAAAGAATGTGAGATTCTTTTTTTTTGTGCAAGCATTTTCTTTATTAGGAAATGTCTGAAAATTCTTTTGGAGTGGAACATACTTGAATACAATCTTGTAAAAATAATCTGCCTGCATTTTAAATTCTTTTGTAAATAAATATCTTTGTGAATAAACAAAAGAATTATTTTATTTTTAATAATAATTACTCACAACAAAAATGCTTTCTTTTCGAATACATTGAAAATAAAAGTTTTCTCGCAAATCGATTAAAAAAAAAAGATAAGGAAAATAAAAACGCATAAATAATAAATTCTGATACTTCAAACCAATACATAAAAATAATTTTAATTTAAAACCTAAATTCATTTATTCACCCTTAAAATATTTCCAACAATAAAACTTTAATTCGTTTTCTTCTTTTTTAGTTCTTAACAAATAAATTTCGAAAGAATAATTTTCATTTTACCGTTTTTATTTTTTTTAAATGGAGTAAATATTGCTTCATACAATTTCAGAGACTACATTTTGATGCAAATGAGTGTGTTTCATTATATTTAAATTAGATGAATATCATTTGTTCGAAAACAGAAAATTCAGTAACTACTAATTGGTTTTCGTTTTCAGTACTTCCGTCCACAAAAGTTTTTGTAAAACACAAAAATATACATAAATAGGAGCTTTAGCATACAGCAGTGAAAAGTGCAGAAAAATTGCGTTTACGTTTTCTTTTCAATTTAGAATTTATTTTTAACGAAAACATGTAAAAATCTTATTAATATTTTTATTAATAATAAAATAATACATCATAAAAAAAGAAAGAAAGAAAAACAAATTGAAATAAATTAAAGAAAGAAATAAATATTGGAAAACTATAACAACGAACAAAATTCATGCTACAAATATTTTTAATTTCGTGTATGATTTAAAGTCATTCGTTTTTTCGTTGTATTATACTTTTAAAATTTTTTGTCGTGACTTTATTCATGTATCTCTTTCTCTATACTAAAAAAAAAAAAGAGGTAACTAACGCTGTCACCGCCACTGTTTATGAATTTTTTGTGACCGGTCTTTCTTAGTTAATAGTCAGAAAACTTCTGCATACAAAAATATGAAAATAGGTGGATAGAGAAATGTTTGATAAATACGCTGATGTAGACAGTTTTTAAATTGAATAATTATTTTAAGAGAAATTTAATGTTAAAGTTGCTCAAAATCGTTCCATTAAAATTTTTTATAGGAGCAAAAACTGTACATAGAAATGTAATTTTTTTTTATATAAATATACATTAGAAGTTCCCGATGTGCAGACTGCATTTATTTTTTTTATTTGACTCATTTTTTGAGGATTTATTTCCATTTTGAATTCGATTTTTCAGTATTTTGAGAGATATTTTAAAAATATTTTAGAAAAGGGTATTATTTTAAATCGTTGCAATTTTTAAAAACAGCGCAAAGACTAATATTACCTTCAAATTAAAAAAATATTTACCCGTGACTATTATAATCAAAAAAAACTTTGAAATTAGAATTAAGTGATTACGTATTAAAAGTAGGAAAATTTTAGAAATTATGTCATAAAAACTATATTTACATGTAAATTTTAAAAGAGAAAGAAAATTGTAAGATGACAAATTCATTAATATGCGTTAAAAGTCGCAAATGGAGGAAATTACATCATATTTTAAATGGCCAAACAATAGTATTGTTAGCAGTTTAAATTAAAAAATATATTTACAAGACATTTCACATTTCTAGATAATCATTTAAACTATTGTTGCCAATTCTAAGGCAGCGGAAATAAAAATATTTTCTTTCTAGAAACAAAACTATTTTCACGTGAATATTAAAAAGAGAAAGGAAACTTTAAAATAATAAATTCATAGTATGCGTTAAAAGCAGTAAATAGCAGAAACCATGTCATATTTGAAATGACCAAATAATAATATTGCAAAACATTTAAATTAAAAAATATATTTGCGCGAAACATTTATTTCATACTTTGAGATGATCTTTTCAACTATTGTTGTGAATTCTAAGACAGCGCAAATAATATTTCCTTTCTAACAGCAAAAGTATTTTCACGTGAATATTAAAAAGAGAAAGAAAACTTTGTTAAAAAATAACGATAGTTTTAAAACGATACATTTATAATGTCTTATTTAAAAGAACTTTCTTATAGCGTTGTTAAAAAATACCCGGAGACAAAGACTCGGTTTACTTAATTTTATATTAGTTTATTTTTAAATGTTTCACTGATATGATTTAATCAAAGAAGAAAACAGCCTGTTAACAGGAAAATCGCCACTGTTTTTTATTTATAATTGATCATCCGAATTTTTTTAAAAACCGATCAAATAAAAGTGTTTTTAGAGTTTGTGGTGTCTGAATGGGAGTTGGCGAGTGTAACTCGTACGAAGCAGAGCCCCCCCCCCCCCCCCTAGTTCATTAAAAAAATAGTAATGTAGAATATGTTTGTTCAATACAAAAAGAAGTAGTTCATGTAAAAAAATAAATGAGACATAATGTAAAAAAAAAAGTAATTTCAATCTGATTTAAACGTAACATTTTAAAATCTTCTATAATTCTATTATGACTTCGAAAAAGAAGTCCGTTTCAAATTTAGATTTTAAGTGAACAGGGTTTTCTCAAAGTATTTTTACTAAGAAAATTTTCACTAATAAAAATATGTAAAAAAACCAAACAAACAAACCCCGAAATGTATGAAAGTTTTGTATTACTTAGAAACAATACAATCTTATATAAGCGAGGTTATATTTTATGATCTTTTTCTTTTATAATAATCCTTTTTTTATCTCAAAATAAATAAGATTGCATATTAAAGTTTTATACATTCTTTTAAACATTTTTTAGGTGGTTGAATTTTAAATAAAATGTTTTGTTTTATTTTTACTTCTGCAGATATAGTTTTTTTAAAACGGCAATTAAGACCCAAACCAATGAATAGAAAAGTTTTTCTAATTTATTCTAGGTTATGAGTTTGATGTTTTTTATTTATCATCTAAATGATGAAGTACTGTTTATCTTTGGAAAGCAAAACCCTCCGCGCTTTGCGTATGCGTCAGCTCTGCTTTGATTTCATCAAAATATGGATGATCGCTGTTTGTTCATCTGCGTTTGGCTGAGCGCCAATCTTAGTGACAAAATACAGTAACAGGCCAGGTGGGGTGGCCTACCTTGCAGCTTAACCTCCACAAGCCTCGCTCAAGTGACAACGTACAAGTGAATGCCGAAATAGGTCTTCGGAAAACACTCATCCCAGCGTAACACCACCTTTGGATAATAGAATCATCTCAGAGTGCTAAGCGTGGCTTTCGAGAACGAACAGTTCATATAATATTTCATTTTATTTTAATAAAAGTATAGTGATAGCCGAAAAAAACATGTAATTTGTGGGAATGTAAATTCTTGCGTATTTGGAGATTTTCAATATACTGAAAAAAAAACAAAAACAAAAACAAAAACAAAAAAACAATCCCGACCGACTAAGAAGTGTTAAAAAGCTATTTTTTTAAATCTATTTTGTGTGCTTTTTATTAATTTATTAAGATTTGTGATATATTTTTTTGGGGAACGGCTTTGATTTTAACATTAAATAAAGTTATATTTTAAAATTATTTTATCACAGCGTTTCAACTGGGAAGACTTTGTATAAAATAGGATGTATTTTGGATTAAAAGAGTAAACGATGGCCATAATGAAAGTGAATGTTTTCAGAAGTCAATGGTAAAATAACCACTCAGCCGAACGCAAACACATTTGGTATAAATATTATTCAGACAGTAAGAAAGAGATTGAATTCAATAAGAATAAGCCCGGGTTTTCGTCATTAGGGACGAAACAGATATTTCACAGTAGTTTTGGGCACAAATAATGACATTCGAACTTAACAGCAACAACAACAAAAAAAAAAAAAACAAAAAAAAAACAACAACAGTGAAACTTTTCACGGCATCTAAGGTTTCTATGCCTATTTTAATATCATAAAGAATTTTTTTAAATCTTTCAGGAAGATTGTCACATATTTTATTTTATGGCGTTTGCTCCAGCAAATATTTTTAATGAAGCTCTAAAAACCTCTACTTTATGGTCACTTCTTACTATGCTCACTTGATAATTCGTAAATTTTACTATCATGTCTAAGTTTCAATTGATTTTCTAAACCATGGATGATTAAAGTAGTGTTATGCAGATTAAATGATTTTGATATTCGTATAAATCATTCGGTGATGCGCAAAAGTAAAACTGCCAACTTCCGTATTTTTTTAATCAATTACTATCAGATATTTTGTAAATAAATAAATAAATAAATAAATAAATAAATAAATAAAAGAGAAATTACTTATTTTAATTATAACTATAGAAGCTTTCGGCCATGATTAAAGTAGTGTTATGCAGATTAAATGATTTTGATATTCGTATAAATCATTCGGTGATGCGCAAAAGTAAAACTGCCAACCTCCGTATTTTTTTAATCAATTACTATCAGATATTTTTTAAATAAATAAATAAATAAATAAATAAACAAATAAAAGAGAAATTACTTATTTTAATTATAACTATAGAAGCTTTCGGCCACGTTTCGGAAGTTTCTAAATTTACACAAAAATGCGATAAATACACCGATAATCACAGCAAAAACTTCTCCCAAAAGGTAGAATCAACCCCAAATATGCAAACTGTAGATTGAAGGAGCACACCACCAGCTATCCGGATTGCCCTAAAAATCCTTTTCATGTCAAAAATAATCTCAATGCAAAATCTGACTCTGTTGAAAGATTTGCTAACAAACTTATCAAAATTCCCTTCTTTTCGTTGATGTCCTAAAGACTTTTAATTATACCAAGAAACAGTAAGAAAATAATCTTCTGAAACTCCCCAAAATTTTAATGATGCTAGTACTTCTAAAATCCACTGAACATTCATCTGAGCTCCACTGATCCTTCGACGCAAAAACCAAATAACTCATCTTCTCAAAATTCAATACCCAGCATCTATACTAATGAAGTTCAAGATATATTTAAAATCTTTCAGAACATTAAGGAAATGTTCCTAAACACCAAATGCTTGAAATGTATCAAAAATATAGATACACAATTCAAAAAATGTTCCAACCCCATGGGCAAAATGTTTCTAATTATTAAAAATTATACACCCTTACAAATGAGTTTGATATCACCTGTGATTTTTAGTTATCTTTTTTATCCCCTTATTGTTTTTATCCTGGAATTGTGCTTCACTTTCCAATATAACTAACAAATTCCGCGGTTTTATCTCCAATCATCCAAATACTGATGTTATCCTTAGTCAGGAAGTTGGCAAAGTTAGATGTAGTATTAATATTTATGGGTTCAAACTGTACCATTCTCCACGCAACGTCTCATCATTAGCTGCTTCATACATAAAACACCACATTCCACATTATATTGTTCAAAACACGACTTTCACTGGTCTCAACAATACGGGAATTTTTCTATAAGCTAGGCATTCTCCACATTCCCCAGATGATGACCTTACACAACGCATTTCACATAAAAAATTAAATTATAAAATAAAAAAAACCCGACTGCGTAAAAAGCGAACTAATTAATTATTTCTCATCAATATGAAACTGTTTTTTTTTTTTTTCAATTTCTACTATTAGCTCACACTCTCGCTATACATCTTGTTCAACTTTTCAATCGTTAATAAAATGCTTATTATTCATCCAATCAAGCTCAAATAAATTTTTTTAAGCTTGTAGTGGATGTAGTGGACTTGATGTTAATCCAGTTTTTTTTAAATATTAATTCATTAATTAAATTTAATTAATTAATTTTCAATAATCGAGAGAGTTAAATTTTCAGATTTTCAATAATCTTCTTGATCAATGTATTTTAAGACCGAGAGAGCCCTCTTCTTGATCAAGGCATTTTAAGCGCCACTCAAGAGGAAAGAAGAATGGGGGAAAAAAATTCTCTTATTGACCTAAGTTAGGAATTGACTTAAAATATTTTTTATTTATACTAGGGGACTCTGCCCCCTACGAGCTCCGCTCGCCAACCCCCGTTCACGCACACCAAAGTCCAAAAACCACGCTAATTTGATCGGCTTTAAAAATATTGAATTAAAATTAAAAAAAAAAAAAAAAAAAAAAAAAAAAAGTAGCGATCTGTCTGTAAACGGGTTTCCATTCGTTTTCCTTGGATTGGGGATTTTTAAGACCAAATCTGCTGCTGTTAAGAGATACAATGGCTGTTTTCGTATTTAATTAAAAAATTAGTTAAACATTTGAAAATAAGCTAATGTAAAATGAATTAAGTAAACAGTGTCATTGTCTCCCGGTATTTTTTAACAGCGCTATAAGATAGTTCTTTTAAATAATTCATTTTAAGTGTATCGTTTTAAATCTGACGTAATTTACATCAAAGTTTTATTTATCTTATTAATATTCAGGTGAAAATACTTTTGTTGTTAGAAGGAAATATTATTTGCGCTGTCTTCGAATTCAGGATAAGAGTTGAAAATATTATCTCAAAATATCTCGCGCAAATATATTTTTTAATTTAAATTGTTTTGCCATATTTTTTGGCCATTTTAAATATGACGTAATTTCCTTCATTTACAAGTTTTAACGCATAATATTTTTTTTATTTTAACATTTTGTTTCTCATTTTAAATTCAAGTGTAAATATGGCTCTTATGACGTAATTTTCCTGCTTTTAACATGTAATCATTTAATTCTAATTTGAAAGTTTTTTTTCTGTTTATGATAGTCACGTGTAAATAAATTTTTAATCTGAAGTAAACATTATTGTTTGCGCCGTTTATACAATTGGCGACAGTTTAAATGAATAACATTTTCTAAAATATATAAAAATATCTCTCGAAATACTGAAAATTTGAATTTAAAATAGAAATAAAACCTCAAAAAATGAGTCAAATAAAAAAAATAAATGCAATCTGCACACCGGGAACTTATAACGTATAAAATGTTCTAAAAATGATTAAATTCTCATGTATAGTTTTTGCTCCGATAAAACTTTTTTAATGGAACGATTTTGTCCAACTTTAGCATTAAATATCTCTTAAAATAATTCTTCGATTTGAAAACTGTCCGCATCAGCGTGTTTATCAAACATTTCTCTATAATACCACCGATTTTCATATTTTTGTATGCAACAGTTTTTTTTAATATTAACGAAGAAAGGTCATGCTTAAGCGTTCAAATTGGATGCCGATCTACCGGGAATATCTACGCAGATTTTCATTGGTCCATTTCCAAATCAAAACTTTTTTTATATATAGAAGGATTACTTACCTATTTTTTTATTTACTTGTATGGATGACTTTTAAGTTGTGTTTAATTATTAGTTCCTATCTATAAACACTTTTTTGATGAGGTCTATAGATGTCTATGATGGTTAGAGTTGCAGTAAAGCTAGAGATCCTGCATACACAACTTCTAGGTTGTATAATAATTTAACGTAGCTTCTGACTGTAAAATAGTCAATGAAACATGTCTTCATTTTGAAAGACTATCCAATGATATACCACTCAATAGGGTGCGTAAGTTTTTTCGTCTCTACCGCCATTTTGTATTTTACGGCCTCCATTTTGAATTTATAAAAATAAAACCTAGCCTATAACCATCGGACCGTTAAGACGAATTGATAGAAACCTCATTCATTAAAATCCATCCAGCCGTTGGGATGTTTCGAGGGTATAAAGAAATCCACATACACAGATACGCGTGAAACACATAACTCTTCTTTTCAGTAGGGTAAAAATACGCACTCTTTCATCGCCGGTGATTATAATGCTCATAACAGACGTTGGAACTGTCATTTAACTTAGACGCCACATCGCAGCAGATCACAACATAACTTAATTTTCCACCTAGAGCGTAGTCTCCATGAACATTACACACGTACACTTTTTGGTATAGTTAACTGTTACCTTAACCTTACAGTTACCTGTTTGTTTCAAAATTAATTTAGTTAACCCTCCTTCCTCCCATTCCTCTGCTGCTGGTGATGGAGTAAATTCAAAACTATCTGAACTTTTTATCTTTTAAGAGCTAAACACTCACCATCAACTGCCTAGTGTTGTATAATTCCTAAGTGAAAACCTCAACATGAACGTTCCAGCTGCGGTCGTTTTCATGGACGCCAAGGCATTTGATAAAATCTAGCATGTGCAGCATGTGTAGCTTACATACAAATTAATTCAGCTCGGTATTAATGCTAGACTTATACACCTTACATATTCCTACCTTAGAAAACTCAACTTTTGTGTCCGCATTAATAACATATCTTATCCACACTATACTTAATTCTTTCGGGTATTCTTCAGGGTTCTGTTTCGTCCCTGCGCTGTTTAATATTTTCTTTAATGCTGTTCCACGTACACTGAGGCCTTTTATTGCTCTGTATACGGGCGACAAAGCAATCTGATCCACTCTACACAACCTATTCTATTTATACAAAAACCTACAAAAACACATTGACATCTTAATTAGCTGGAGTACTCAGTGGCGTGTTAAACTTAAAGAGGGTAAAACTATTGCATTTTATTTTTGTAAAAAAATAACCTAACTGTACAACTATTAACTAGGTCACCATCACATGGACTGACCACACAAAAGATCTGGGGGTCTTCCTAGAGAGAAGACCCACTTGGAATAAGCATATTTATAATGTCATGGCTAAAGTCGCTTGCATTTTTAAGTCCTTTCATTCCTCTTCTTAGTAGAAACTCTCTCACTATCAAAAATAAACCTATGGTCTATAATGCTTGCATCCGTTCCATCCTTTCATATGCTTGTCTGATATGAGATTTTGCTAGCGACACTAATCTTAATTATCTATATAGAACTCGTAATAAAAATCTAACAATGATTAGAAAGGACAATGGATGTGTCGACTTTCTGTAAATCTTTTCACCACTTTTCTAAAGAAAAAAAAAAGAATGAATCAGCTGGCCAAAAAATTCTATAAAAACTTCAATAATACCGGTGACGAAATAATTGCCGAGTTACCAGGTTTTCAGGCCTCCGACTGCATTGACTGTTGAGGATGAAATCTAAGATGTTTCTCCCACTTTCTTGCTAAATTTTCTCTTTGTCTTGCCTCTTCTTTAATAACTATAAAAAATATTTCTTTGATAGTCTGTTTCTGTTGCAACTTTTTTATGTATCTTAAATTTAAATGTATGATTACTGAAACGTGCCTTTTTTGTGAGAGGTTAGGGCTGGTCTTCAAAAGCTTTTTCGCCAACTGAGGAACTAATGGAATATTTTCATTTTTCATTTTTGATAGTTTTCCTTTTTTGCATTCTTACTCTATTCATTTATTTTATTTATTATGGGTTGAAATTATCTTTACTTGAAATTTAATTATTCTTTCCTTTAAATAGTTTTTACTATAGTTAAATTTCTTTAATGGTTCCCTTATGCTTCTGCGAGTTGCTTACGTGTCACCTAGATGTAAAGTTGCTCCGCAACTACGAAATTTATCAAACAGCCTTACATTGTTTAATTAAAACTATATTAAGAGCCACACAAAAAAAATATTCCCTTTTTTACAAAATTTCTGTAATTAGAAAAAAATTAACAATGCTGAACAGTGAAGCAGCATCGAGGGGCTTCCTAATTGCTATCAACTTCACGCCCGGTCTTTCCCTTTACAAAGAAAAGTTACTTAAAGGAAAAAACCTTCCTCTTTTTTTTTTTTTTTTTACAAAATTTCTGCAAGTAATTAGAAAAAAAATTAACAGTGCTGAACAGTGAAGCAGCATCGAGGGGCTTCCTAATTGCTATCAACTTCGCGCCCAGTCTTTCCCTTTACAAAGAAAAGTTACTTAAAGGAAAGAACCTTCTTCTTCTTCTTCCTTTTTTTTTTTTTTTTTTTTTTTTTTTACAAAATTTCTGCAAGTAATTAGAAAAAAAAATTAACAGTGCTGAACAGTGAAGCAGCATCGAGGGGCTTCCTAATTGCTATCAACTTCGCGCCCGGTCTTTCCCTTTACAAAGAAAAGTTACTTAAAGGAAAAAACCTTCTTCTTTTTTTTTTTTTTTTTAGAAAATTTCTGCAAGTAATTAGAAAAAAAATTAACAGTGCTGAACAGTGAAGCAGCATCGAGGGGCTTCCTAATTGCTATCAACTTCACGCCCGGTCTATGGATAGAATATATATGAATGAGTGAGCCATTGGGAGAAGATATAACTATACAGTAGAACCTCTTTTATCCGAACCTCTTTTAACCGAAACTCTCGGTTAACCGAAATCAATTTTAAAGCTTTTTTTTCCTACTATCACATTCCGTGTGGGCAAATCCATTTTATAAGATTTCTTTTTCTACTATCACATTCCCTGTGTGCAAATCCATGTTGAAAGTTTTATTTTTTTTAACTGTCATATACCTTATGTGCAAGCGCTCCTTTCCGAACTACGAGTACATATAGTATTTTCGATCCCCTTTCTTACAGTTCCTTTGAATTTAACTTGAGCTCCCGTAAGCTGCGGAGTGGAACGAAGAAAACGAACAAATTAGTAATTCTGAAGATTTTGAATGTTTTTCAAAAGGTTTGGCATGGCTGGAGCAGAAGAAAGACTGTGATACTGTTGAACTAATAAATATTAGAAAACTCCGTGACAGAGTTTCAAGGCAAAGGCAATCGATATTGCGACAATTTTTTTTTTTCAAACCCTTGTGATATATGTGAAAGGTACTTAATTTCAAAACAAAAATTCAGGTAATTTATTCTTGTTTCTATTTTGCTATTGCTTACTTTTATTAAGCACCGGTTACCATAATAAGAAATATTGCACATATTTCTTCTTAATCTTAAAATTGAAACATTCTCAATTATTCGAAAATTTCGATTTTCCGAAAGAGGTTCTTTCCCAATTGCTTTGGATAATCGAGGTTCTACTATAGTTATAAAACTACTTTATAAGTTACTAACTACTTTTTAGCTATTTTCTTTACACTTTTTTGGTGGTAATTGTTTTAAAAACATACGAAAGTTGGCAGCTATTCTTTTGCGCATGCCCTAATAATTCAGTCAAATGACATAAGCATTGAGTGTGTTCAAGAAGCACGCGCGCTACGCGCGCGAGCTCAGGAGGCAGGAACATGGAGTGGGTCTACATCATGGATGGAATAACACGTAGTGTGTTCAGGAACAGATCATGGATTTGATTAATTAAGGTGCTAATTATAAAGATATTTTGTTGCAAAAGGAACGTGTGCTAGATGGCCGAATGGATAAGGCAGTGAACTCGAGACTAGGGGTTCTGGGTTCGAATCCTTCCAGTGTCACAATTTTTTATTGGTTGTTTTATATTTTTCATAATGAATAAGATATTTTTGATGAAGATATATTTTTTATTTTTATTATACAGAGGCACGTGTATTTTTATTATAATAATAAAATATTTATTTAAATGTGAGAAAATGAGGTATTTCGAGATGAAAGTTTTACATCTGAACGCCTTTTAAATATTTAAAGTTTCGTTTCTAAGTGATTATATATGTATAATGATATAAACATTAAGCAAATCCAAATGAAAAAATAATATATATTGTGCAAAAATATCCTTTTGCACGTAGGATAATTCCTTGATTTTTTTTTTTTTTTTTTGAATACTTTACGAGTGAATTTTTATCGAGACTAGGCTGGAAATCATATTTTACTGTGAACATTATAAAAATAAAATGTAATAGTTGTAGATTATTTTAACTAAAAATATCTGTAGATATATTTTTTAAACAGATAAAATATATAGGTCTGCTGTCTAGTTTTGTAGTGAATAAAGTATGATTAGAATGTTTATAAATTTTCTACTGAAAGTATAAGTAAGTATTTTGCTTATACTAACAGAATTTTGAATGCCATTTATTTCTCATGTTTTATGATGTATTTTGGTCTGTTATCCACACGGTATTAAAATATGCAATCATAAAATGAGAAATATATATATTAAAACCTTCTCTGAAAAACTGTCTAACTAACAGTGCAAATTCCATTGAAATCCATCCAGTATAGTAGATTACAAACAAATCTCATATGTTGATATCACAATCTTGGTTTACTAACAGCATTCTATTTATCACAGAAGTTATAAATCAACTGATAAATCATTTTTAAATAAATAAAAAGAAAATTGTTAAAAAGTTAAAATTTTTAGATCACCAGTTGAATTCTTAAATTGTATCAATCAACCTACCAAACAAAGCACAACCAATAACACATAAGCAGAAAACGCACAATCACGTGATCAAATCGCCCACACAATTTTTTTGAGCAGTTTGCCTCGGTTTGCTCGGAGTTTGTGTGCAGTTGGTTAACTAATTTTAAGTGCTAAATGGGCTAAAGTAGATAAAGAAGGTCACGTGATGTTTTTCCCGACTATTTTAGATTTTATCTGAGTGAACATAGGCATGTAGTCCTGTTACGAAAACCATGTTTTGGAAGGATAAAGAAATATAGTGTTTTTTTTTACCTTTTTTGAACCATAAAAATAATGAAATAATTGAATTATGTTAAAATTCCTTTCTTCGATAAGACCTACTCCATGGCATAAACTTCTGAGCGCGCGCGCGGCGCGAAGTGCACTTCTGAACACACTCATTCTTTATTCCCATCGCTAGTTTAAACCGCATCTTTACCTGATAACACGCAGTGAATGCTTTATTAAGATGCATAATTACTGACTCTTATAGGGTGTCGCTTCTTATCGTTTAACAATAGCTCTAATTCCAAAATCGTTAGTTTTACAGTTATAGATGTAATTGCAAAAATGTTTAACATGTTTCTCTTCATCATATAAAAATCCATTTACGTCAAAATAGATATTTTTTAAAAAGTTACAAACTTAAAATTTTTATACGGTCCCTGTGTTCTAATAAGTAACGTTTAGAAAATCTTTCTTCGTGACAGTACAAGTAAAAAGTCGTACAAGTACTTCATACTCAGCCTACAAATACTTCGTTCAAGTTCTTTCGTAGAAGTAAAAGGAGTTACAATTATATTCTACTAAGACGAAAACTTATTGGGTTATGGTACTTAGCATCGTATGAACTTTGAGCGTTTTTCGGGGTTAAAAATGTTTTTTTCTGTATTTTTCATGCAGTTAATTTATCGTTCCTTTTAATCTGTGGTCTAAAAGAACATATATATTAATGCGTAAATATTATAAAACTGATTGTTAGTTCTTATATAAAAGGTCGAGCCATGTAAGCTTTAAAACTTTCGGATTGAAATCAATAGTAAAACGTATTATCTAATACTTTATATAAATATCTTAAACTCATATTTTAGGACAAAAAGAACAATCTAGAGTTTCATAACATTGAAAGCTTCGTGTAAAACATTAAATATTTATTATTTTATTTTATACTTTTCTACGGATACAGTTCTAAAAATACTGGTCATTATTGATTGGTTTTCTTGACAATGAAACATACTTCAAGATCGTTTTTCAAAACCGGATTACAAAATCCCACACATTGTAATTTATGTGATACTTTGTACGGGAAAAATGCCTTTTTGTAGAAGATATATCTTTGAAAGGATATATTATTCTAGATCTTATAGAATTTACGAGACAGTAATGTGAATTTGTTGAAGAAAATGTCATTGGAAATGTCAGTAGAAAGTCTCCTATACAATACAAATTTGTGTTGCGTAAAATTATGTATTTATTGTAAAATATATTTTCTATAAACTAACAAAATATTTTAAATGTAAGTGCTGTTAATTTATTAAATGTAATAAATAATGCTTTAGATGCATGGCAAATGTACAAATAACACTGGGCCATTCCATGAGAAACGGAGAAAATGTCACACGCGTGACTCTTACATAAATACCTATATTTATTAAATTATAAATTGTTAAATATAAACTATACATTAAAATTAACAAAAAACTCCTATATTTTCATATTAGCATAGTTGTTTTAATTTGAGGACACAATAGCATTGTTAAAACAGCAGTAATATGTACACTGCTGGCCATTCAAAATGCAACACCAAGAAAGACAAGAGATACCAAAGCCAAATTTATTTTAGAGATTACTCATAGTATCAGTGTTAATTGATTCCAAAGACATCCTTCTTTGAAATGAGGTAGACGGGAAAATCAGTAAAAACTGTTACCTCCACGTTTGTCAACAACCGCTGCTATATGCCGCGGCATAGAGTGAATGAGGCTTTGGATGTGTTGTTGGGGAATGACATCCCACGCTGTCTCCACGCGTAGCCAAAGTTCATCTAGTGTACTCGCGGGTGCAGCATTCCAGTCTAGGCGTTCTCTAATCATTGATCAGACATACTCGATGGGTGATAAATGTGGAGAACAGGCAGGCCAGGGTAAAAATGAAATTCAGTGAGGTAAAAAGAAAGATTGACAATTGCGTGCAACATGTGGCCGCACATTGTCCTGTTGAAACGTGGCCACAGGCAAGCCCTGAAGGTAAGGGAGGAGAACAGGCAGCAAACCTCAAAGATATAGCGCTGGCTGGTAAGTGTACCGTTAATGCGTACTAGGGAGGTGCGGGAGTCGAATCCAATGCCATCCCACACCATAACACTGGGTGCAGGACCAGTGTGACGATGCATAATACAGAAGTTGAGCAGCCCTCCCCCACGGTGTCTCCAAACTGTAATTCGATCATCGTGATACTACAGGCAGAAGCTTGATTCATCCGAAAACACAATGTTATGCCATTTGGATGTCCATCTCTGCCGTTCAGTGCATCATTGTAAACGCAAACGCCTGTTCTTTAATGTCAAAGTTATGCGAAGCAATGGACTCTTAGCGGACACCCCACTGTACGGCAAAAGACGTAGAACTGTTCGTGTGGACACCGATTGTTGTGTTAGAGACTGTATTCGTTGTGTTATGGTTGCGGATGTGACAGTGCATTCAATGAGTGCCATGCCCACAATATGCCTGTCTTCCAATGAAGTGGTGTGATGAGGCGGTTACAATCGCTCCTGTCGGTCTGTCGTTCCCTCCTGCATCCACCGATTCCATATTCTCATGACTGTTGCTTGGGTACGTCCGATACGATGACTAATTTCTCGGAAAGATAATCCTGAATCTTTGTATGCAATGATTCCGATGCGGTTGAAATCAAAAACGTGCTCGAATGGTGCTCGTGTTTTTCTATGAGGTATACTGTTGACAGCTATTGTGAAATATAATATCCAAACAAGGACATTAAAGTAATCAAGCTAAGTAAATTGTTTTTCATGTGTCAAATGTAATTTATAAAAGCAATTATGAAAAGTGATTATGATCTGAAGGAAGGAAGTGAAAGTGAAAAGTGATTGCACAATCGTAAACAAACATTCTATTAGGGGCCGTTCAAATATTACGTAAGCACCTAAGGGGGGGGAGGGGGTTAGCGATTTGCTTATTTTTGCTGACATGGGGGGAGGGGGGGTTTGAATGATGCTTACGTACATTTTCAGAATCTCTAACTTGTAAAAAAAAAAAAAAAAAAAAAAAAAAAATTATAAAATTTTAAATTGAAAGAAAGAAATAGCAAAAGAATATTAAACTTGAAGTTCTGATATCAGCTATTTTGACCGCACAAGGAAAACATAAACGATTTCTTTTATCTAGAGGTGACTATTCATGTTTGATGCATGAGGGCTTATTATCTCTGAGAACTTACTACTATTTCCAATTGTGAGAATAGAATAATATAGAATTGAATGGACCGATGCGATATGATGTATTGTGACAATATGAGTTTTCCGGGAAAGCTTCCAAAACGTAAGTAAAATTCCATCATTTTTGTTTCCACCCCTCCTCTGTCAAGCGGTTGAACCCCATAACCATAGTGACCGACTGCTCTACTGTCTGGTGTCTCGTGAGTTTTGAAAACCTCTCAGTAGTGATCTGCACGGGCCGGGCCCGGGCCATACATTTTTCTGAAGTCTCGGGCCGGGCCGGGTTCGGGCCTTACTTTTTTCCTGGGGGATCGGGCCGGGCCCATTTTTTTCTGTATTGAGTCGGGACTGGTTTCATTCCAAGTCTTCAAGGCCCAAAATTTTAAGTCCTGGTTTTGACGCAGCCCGTATGAAAATCATTGTCTCGGCGTGGCCTGATTCGTTCAAAGGTCAGTAAAATTAGGCCAGGCTCAAAAAATTTTGAAAAAAATGTACACATTTTAAAATCGCTATTATTCTACAATTAAACATTCAAATTTATTCTTTTTAAAGAATAGTAGATTTCTACGCTTATTAAAATATAGCTAAATGAAAATATAAGAAAACATGTGAGAAGGAACCTGTCTATGACGAAATCCTGTTATAAGCTGAAAAACGTGTTGATCCATACAAAATTAATATACTAATACGTAAGAATAGGATATATAATACATTTACAACTTGCTAAGAAGGGCACTTGTCTATAACGGATTTTTTTTTCTTTTTTATGCAATTCCGTTTTAGAAGATTTTACTGTATAGCATTTTTCAGATTTTTAGCACTTCAATACATGGAATATGGATTAACGATATTAATGATAACGGATTCATTTACATACAAGAAATAGAGATTGATTAAAAAAATAAATGTCGCAGTAAATGTCGCCACTTCTATAAAAATGAAGATTATAAACATGAAAAAATAGTTAAGACATATTTTTGACCAGAACTTCTCATACGAGACAAATCTTTAACCAAATCGACATAAAAATCAATGTTTTGTAGAAATTCAATCGGGCCTTGCCGGGCCGAGATTTTAACTTTTTTTCCGGGTCCTGCCGGGCTCGGGCCGAACTTCTAACTTTTTTATCGGGCCGGGCCGGGCCAATAATTTTTTTGTACGGGCCGGGCCGAATTTTTTTCTCTATGAGTCGGGCCGGGCCCGGGCCTGGAAATTTCGGCCCGTGCAGACCTCTACCTCTCAGTACTGCAGTGTAGTGGTGTTTAAAATAAATAAAATCAGAAATATGTCTTCATTTCGAGAAATCTTGTATAAAAAACTTTTTGAAAGTTTCAAAAAGTCTGCATCAGATAAACCTTTGAAGGATATCCAATGTAAAACTAATGATGTGTGGCCGCAGTACAAAAAGCCTTCTAAAACTGACAAAGAGTTAGAGGTATTGGTGCTAAAAAGAATTGAGGACGAACTGCGTAAGGCAACCAAAAAGAAATCAGTCTTTGTTGATTATTTTATAAAGGTAATTATAATCAATTTATTCTTAAAATTTTAAATATATTTTATCATAACTTTAAGTTTACATAATTACTTGTAAAAATTGGAAAAAGATAGATAAGATAAAATGACCGTGTAGCCTTGGCAAAACATGGTCAGTATGGGAATAAATAAAGACAAAAAAAAACGTCAAAAAACGAGTTATTACTTTTTAAATATGGCGTAGCCAAGCTAAGCCTTATTTTTTCTTTTTAAATAACTCAAAAATTAATGCATCCATGAGGGAAAAAAATTAAAAAATATGTTAGTTTTGTAACAGATAATCTTCTAACTGCTTTCAAATTTTGAATCTTACTAAAAATGAAATGTAACCCAATTGAATTGAAACCAATGTATCTCAAATTCAAAAACAGATAAATAAGGTTTCCAGTGATCTCAAAATGAAAAACAATCCTTAAAAAGGAAACGCCAAAATGCTGAATACCAAAGAAAACATCTAACCACCAAACGAATAAAGCTTGGAGAAATCTGCCATGATAATCCAGACATAAAAAAAAAAAAAAAAAAAAAAAAAAAAAAAAAAAAAAATCTTTGAGGGAATCAGTAGAAGACCAAGTTTAAACAACCATTATTACTTAGAGCAATAGCAGACATAACTATTATTGGAAGCGCTGCAGATGCAAAAAGAAGAAACAAGTGTCAAAATTCTCGATGACTTGACTGCAAAACTGAAAAAGGTTGGTTTTACAATAAGCAGGAGTAGAACATATCTTCGTTTGCTTCCAAAAAATTCCTCAACCATCGAGTGTCGAAGACATGTCACCACAGTGCCGATAAAACTTTCTTGGATTCTGGCTGATTATCTCCGATCTCACATTGATACCCAATTTGCAGTAATATCCATCCATTATTTAGAAACTTCAGCTTCAATTCTTGGACCCATGCAAGTGTTTCTTCTTTCACAGGATGATAAAGCGCACGTACCTTTGGGAATTACAGCAACCAATAAACAGGCTCCGATACTGATGCATATGGAGTATCGTGTATCCTTAAGCGATCATGACTGGGTCATCGCTGAACGCCGCAAACTTATCCCATGTGTTTACGCTGGTATTGTGACTGCTCCTGGCATGGCAGGTCAAAGTAAAGCCATACATAGTTTATTCTGGTCCAACGTTAATAGCTAATAAGAAGTGGGAAACACAGTGCTTCCACAGCAAATACTCATGCTCAGGATTTTGAAACTCTATTAATACTCAAAGATTTTGAAAAATTAGTGAAAACAGAAGAGGGTTTCATCAAACCTGTAATCATAGTTACGGTTGATGGAGGTCCAGACGAGAATCCCCGCTACCAGAAAGTTATACCGTTTGCTATTAACCATTTCAAAAAGCATGATTTGGATGGAATTTTCATAGTGTGCAATGCTCCTGGAAGAAGTGCATATAATTGAGTAGAAAGGCGAATGACACCACTCAGTCGAGAACTGTCTTGTCTTATACACCCTCATAACCATTATGGTTCCCATCTCGATGAGAACGGTCGCACTACTGATGAAGAAATGGAGCAAAATAACTTACCATATGCTGGTAAAACTCTCGCAGATATCTGGAACTCATTAAACATTGACAGTTATCCTGTTACTGCCACATATGTTGATTCAGGCGAACCAGAGTCTCTTGGTTATGACTTGGATTGGTATTCGAAGCTCGTACAAGAAAGTCAATACTTGCAGCAAATTGCGAAAAAGAGAATTGTTGCTCTCCTGCACGTAGTGGATTATTTCGTATATTAAAAGGACGATTCATTCCTCCTCCAGTTAAAATGATACAATCGTCAAATGACATCATTGCAAGTGAAGAGGGGGAATTTATAGATTTAAGTCTCCGTCTGGCCTTAAATCTGAATATTACAGAAAAGGGATTTTTAAAGATGCTGTATGATTATTTTTGCTCTTCCATAAAGTTCACGCAATTATCCGCAAGAACTTGTGGAAGTTTTGGCCAATATCATGCATCTCAGAAGTCAGCAAACAGACACAAAAAAATTCAACAGAGTGAAAAAAGCGAGAAGGACTGCCTTATACGACCATTGAGAATTGCTGCTCGTCGAGCAAATGAACTTATGCGCTTCGTAAAATTCGTGGAAGATATGGAAGATGTTGAGTGGATCAATGAAGATGAAGTTGATAAAGATTGCATCCGAAAAGTAAGCGATGAAGATAATCAAGTAAAACTAGAAACCAATATCATAACAGATATGGAAAAATGGCTTGAGCAGCCGTGGTCAGCATCGGAATAGATATTGTAATGTTCAAATTTAAATTTTTAAAATGGCTAAGTTCTTCTAAAATTTTGATCTAAGAAATTTTCTTAAATAGAATTGTAAAGAAATAAAACAAGCGTTTATTATTATTTAGTAGTTATATTAGTCGAGTAGAGTTTTTTAATTTGTATTGTGTCCTAATTTTTTTAAGTAGGGGGGGGGGGGGGGTTCCAATTTGCTTACGTAATTATTAAGGGGGGGGGGTTCGCGATTTGCTTATTTTTGCTGACAAGGGGGGAGGGGGGGTCAAAAATTGTCAAAAAATGCTTACGTAATATTTGAACAGCCCCTTATAAACATTTCATGATACTCGAGAACTAGAGACATTAACAAACTCTTTTTTTAAAATTACTATAAATATAATATTGATACAAATAATTTGTTATTAAGATTTATGTCACTAATTTCCTGTTTTTTTATTGCTAGTAATATATTATACATGTTTCTCTACTTTCACTTGTAACCTAGACTCTCCAAAGGAGAGATGTATTTTCTAAAGCTTTTATTAAAAGTTAATTTTCTTTCTATTTAAAAGTTTTGACGTATTTCAATTCACAAGTCAAAATTCTTTACGCGTGTTTTAAGATGACACAGAATATCGGATCGCTATGAATAGATTAAATCAGAAATACAAGAAGAAGTTGTAGACATATAATTACCCTTCCGGATGCAGGATGCCAGATCATATATGGATATACATAAATACAAGGTAAGCCCAATTTATCTTACCTATGTTACGTTTTATATTGAAAAATAGATAGTTTATTTTTGAGGATAAAACCGAACATCACGCAATTACTGTTAGAAAAGTTTAAATACTGCTAACAAATTGATTATGAGTATGAAAAAAAATTCTCAATAAAAACATCGTCACTAAATGATAAAAATAAAAATCTGTAATCCGATAGGGTAATTTATTAGAAAAAAATAAAACGAATCTTAGCAACATTATGGTTTCTACAAAAGATAGCACGACCATTGAAAAATTGAACGCCAACAATTATACAAATTGGCGGTTCAAGGAACCATTGAACGATGCTTGGCCCAAGAAAGACAGAAAAGCAAGAGCTTTAATAAATTTGTCCATTGACGACAGTCAAATAGTGCATGTCAAAAATTTAAATACAGCTAAGAAAACATGGGACGCACTGAAACAAATCCATGAGAGATCTAATCTCTCTAGTAAGCTGTACTTGCTTCGAAAATTGTACAGTACAAAATTAATTGAATTGGAAATATGACAGCCCACATAACAAAAATTTTAGAGATAATGGATAAACTGTCAGCCATTGGCGAACACATAACTGACTCGCACATTTCAGCACTGCTGCTGTGCTCGTTGCCACCGTCCTACGATACCCTAGTTACTGCCCTGAAGTCCAGAAATGAAGCTGAGTTAACCGTACAATTTATAAAAAGCAAGCTTACGGATGAATATACTCGCAGAATAGATAACTCTGAAAATTCCGAAAACAGCAATAAAGTCTATAAAACACAAGGTAAATTTAATCATTCAGAACAGAAAAGAGGCAACAATAAGTACTGCTCACACTGTAAAATGAAAAACCACTCAAATAAAGACCGTTGGTTTCTAAAAACGAAAAACAACAACAGTTACACTAATAACAGACACTATAAAAATAAAAAAAATTCAACATCACTAGTTTATGAAGAAAATAATTTACAGAAAAATGCGGAACCTGAAGAAAGAAAACACACAGTAAATGAAAACAACATTGTTGCTTTACTAACCGAAGAGTCCGAAAATAAAGGCACTTTTATAGTTGACAGTGGCAGTTCCAGCCACATAGTAAATTCAAAAGAATTCTTTACCAAAATTACAAATAATACTGAAACAAACGTCACAGTCGCTAATGGTAATAAACTGATTTCATATGGATCTGAGGAGGTAATAATTCATGCCGAAAATAAAAAAAAAAACAAGTTATATTGCGTGTCGTACTATACGTTCCTGACATAGAAACTAACCTGCTATCAGAGAGTAGGGCAACTAAAAACGGTTGCACAGTCAAATTTGAAAAAGATAAATGTAACATAATTCATGAAGGTATGATTATACTTAAGGTAAACTTAAAAACAATCTGTACGAAATACATGTTAGTAAAGATGAAAATCACAAGCACTATGCAAATGTCACTTACAACTGCTCAAATGCAAATTGCATAGATTTGTGGTATAGGTGGATGGGGCATAGGAGCTACGACACAATAAAGTCCATGTTATCAAAGAACTTAGTTTAGGGAATTAAAATCAACAACTGCAAACATAATGCGAAATGTGAGGTATGCATCAAGTCAAAAATCAGCGAGACCCCATTTCCTAAATTCGGTGCATATAGAGAGGGCATGTCAAACACGCGGCCCGCGGGCCACAACTGGCCCGCCGACCATTTATCTGTGGCCCGCGAAGACTTTGCCATTTTACATTTATTTAATTATCCTTTGCCTAGTGCCTGTCATCAGTCGAGTTTTTCCAGAGACGCATTGTATTGAATTATTAAAAATATCATCAGAGTGGAAATTTTTAAAAAATGATTTACAAATTCATTTTTTAACGGAAAGCTATATAAAATTGGAAAGCCTGACCAAGGAAGCGGTTTGGAATCGAACTGAGTTTTCCATTTTTGGATCCATCCATTACCTATTGAGTTAGAAGCGATTCTGATCACGTGACAAACACATTTTTCAGACATTCTTGAGTAGTTTTTCTCCTTTCGCGCGGAAATTCAGTTCAAAACGCACACTTTAACACTATTTTCTGAAAGATTTATTGCGTTTGCAAGAAACGAAAAAAACCCAGCTCTTTGACATAATTTCTGAACAACAACACCTACTAGTTTCATGCATTTCTGAACAACAACACCTACTAGTTTCATGCATTTCTGAACAAAAATAAATTAAAACTTATGTCAGAAAGTTATCCTTTTGGATTTGAGAACAGCCTTAATATAAACTTACTATGTACTTAATGTTGGAACTTTGCGTTAAAATTTCTTTAACATGGCAATGGTAATAATATTACCATTGCACAGAATAAAATTTGTATCTTTTTTTTTAAATATGGCCCGCGGCTTAGTATATAATGCTTAATTTGGTCCGCGGCTTAGTATATAATGCTTAATTTGGCCCGCGGCGGTAAATGAGTTTGACATGCCTGATATAGAGCTACAAATAGGCTCGAGTTAGTTCATTCTGACGTATGTGGCCCTATAAATACACCCACAATTGGGGAAAAAATACTTTGTCACTTTTATCGATGATTATACGCGATTTTGTGTAATTTATTTAATGGCAAATAAAAGTGAGGCTTCAGAGAAATTGAAAGAATACATCTCAATGGTGAAAAACAAATTTGGAAAAATGCCTACTGCGATAAGATCGGACAGCGGTGGTGAATATACGGGTAACGAAATCGAAAAACATCTAAAAGAAAATGGGATTCATCATCAGCTCACCGTACCATTTAACCCAAGCCAAAACGGTGTCGCAGAGCGTAAGAATAGGTCGCTACTAGATATGGTTAGAAGTATGCTAAATGAAGCAAATCTCCCGCACAAATCATGCGGGGAAGTCATATGTACCGCGAATCACTTACAGAACCGGCTACCTTCAAAATCGGTAAGCACCACACACTATGAATTATGGATGAATAGAAAACCAAATTTGAAATATCTCAAAGTTTTTGGCTGTACTGCATACGCCTACATACATAGATCAAAGAGAGGAAAATTAGACAATAGAGCGGTAAAAGGCACTTTTGTCGGATACGACAGTCGCTCTAAGTCGTACAGAATCTATACAAGTGACGGAAGAGTAATATTGGCCAGAAGCGTAAAATTTATAGAAAATAAAAATAATCCAGGTACTAAGGAAAATCTAGATAGAATAGAATTAATCGCGGAAACAAACAAACAAACACAACAGAAAGACACGAATGAAATGGAAATAGATCTGACACCAACACAAAATGAACTAAGTCCACCACACGCGTCACAACAACAAACCCCACAAGTGAGAAGCACACAAGTCAGAAAGAACCAATAGAGGTGTACCACCGGACAGGTTTGCTTATGCAGTCCGGCATGATCCAGTATATGTACCTAACAGTTGGGAAGACATGATGAGTATAGAAATTCCTATAGAAAAACAGAACTGGATAAAAGCGACAGAAGAGGAAATGAATTCCGTTAATAAAAATGAAACTTGGTGTTTAGTTGATCCCCCACAAGGAGCAAGAGTAATTGGGTCGAAACGGACTTTTAAAGCGAAATATGACGAATTCGGAAAAATCAAGCGTTACAAAGCGAGATTGGTGGCAAAAGGATTTAGACAAAAATATGGAGTAGATTACATTAAATAAAGATTAATAGATTTTAGAATTAATAGAATTATCTTAATAGAATTAATAGATACATTAAATAGCACAGCATGATTTTTTTTTTTTATTTTATGTCCACCATGCGACTTTATAAACAAATTAAAAAAAAAAGTGCGGCATGAATCCCGGAATTACCTTATTTAACATCGAAATATATTTCCTGAAATTAAATATGAAAAAATAAGATAAATAAACCAGATGGACAAAAAGAAGCGCCAAATTATCACTATAATAAAGGAAATAATAAAAAATTTTAATGATATTTTTTGACTTTTTATGATACACAAGAAATTGTTACACTACACAGAAATTCAAACTTTTCTGCAAACTTTATGATATTTGCCAATCTTCTTCTTTTGCACTTTTTAATAATCTTTGGCCCTTAACTATTTTTTGTTTGCCTAACCAATTACGAAGTTTATTTTGAACAGGGCCATGTGTTGAAAAAAGACGCTCAATTCATGCAGAACTTGCAGGCATGCATTTAACAATGCTATATAGAAACAAAAATCTTGCCCCTGAATAGAGATGGGCGATAACGAGATGTTTTTATTTGTTATTAAGATTTATGTCACTAATTTCCTGTTTTTTTATTGCTAGTAATATATTATACATGTTTCCCTACTTTCACTTGTCTAGACTCTCCAAAGGAGACATGTATTTTCTAAAACTTTTATTAAATGTTAATTTTCTTTCTATTTAAAAGTTTCGACGTATTTCAATTCACAAGTCAAAATTCTTTACGCGTGTTTTAAGATGACACAGAATATCGGATCGCTATGAATAGATTAAATCAGAAATACAAGAAGAAGTTGTAGACATATAATTACTCTTCCGGATGCAGGATGCCAGATCATATATGGATATACATAAATACAAGGTAAGCCCAATTTATCTTACCTATGTTACGTTTTATATTGAAAAATAGATAGTTTATTTTTGAGGATAAAACCGAACATCACGCAATTACTGTTAGCAAAGTTTAAATACTGCTAACACATACTGAATCTGTACACACAAAAAATCACACGAGAAAACATTTCACATTCTTCAAAACGTCTATCTTTCTTCCCTTTATATACAGATTGTAAAGGGTGCTGCAGTCCCCACGATGTGCGCGATCGCTGAAATCGTAATCATTTACATATCCCACCGAGTTTTATGCATGGTGTAAATTTCACGCTGTTTGGTTGATTCCTTCATGGTGTTGCATTTTGATGGCCAGCAGTGTCGAAAAGCTGTTCCACACGTGATATGGAATGGCACTGCAATAGGTTTAAAAATCTCCTCATTTAAAACCCTAGACCTCAGTAATCTTTCCGTTTTTAATAATAAATAAATAATAAAAATACTAAATAAAATTCTCCACATTTTAAATCCTAGACCTAAGCAATCTGCACGTTTCAGGAACATTCCATGAAAAACTGGTAAAATGTCCTGCTCTCGATACTTACATAAATACTTATATCTATTGACTTATAAGTTGTTATAATATAAACTATTTACATCAAAAATAACAATAAACTCTAGATATTCATATTAGCAGGGTTCTTTTAATTTGAGGCTATAATAACATTTTTTAAAGAGCAGAAATATGTAGAAAAGCTATCCCACACATGACATGGTATCAAAAAATAGCAACAGTGAAATGTTTCTTTACATACAAACATAGATGCACAAAATGGTTTTGCCTGTCATGCAATATTTATTAGATTTAATATTTTCATATAAAGTGAGTATTCATTAACTTGAAATTGATGGAGCAGGAAAAAAATTAGTCATACAACTGTAAAAAGAAAATAACTGTACAAAGTAATAAAAAAATACAGGGTAACTCCGGGAGAGTCGCCGCATACGGGATAGATGTCGCACCCCTTGTATTTCTTGCAATTATCGATAGATGGTCGTCAAACGCACAGTATAGGTGCGCAATGAGATTATTTTAACCAGTGTATAGCGCGAATCCCATTTCGATGTTTACTTGTAGAAGTACAATCCTTAATTTGACGTAAGTGCATGATTTCACTGTCCAAACTTTTAAACACGTTACGTTTAAATGCTTTTCATACACTAATTACTAAATGCATGCATGATTTCGAAGTCAAAACTAAGTGTAGCGTTTATATAGAGTACTGTGTGTATGGTTACGACATTCCCCTTAGCGATGGCAGGTAACTGTGATTGCCGACGTCTGCACCATGCAAAATGGGATACATGCTGCACTGCTATTCTGGTATACATGCTGCAGTTTCTTTTGTACGGGATGATTAAGTGTTATTAACTTTTCCTTTTCTTTTCCACAGACTAACCATGTTAGGCATGTTATCAAGTTTAATAAAACCAAAGGAGAAAAAGGGGAAAATAAAAAGTAAAAATGGCAAGAAAGATGCAAGTCAAGATGATAATAATGAAAAATTGGATTACACGTAACGCAGACGTTCTTTGCAAACTACTCCAAAAAAGAGAAAGTGTAATTGGCTTCGTTGCATCATGTGTTTAAATGTAGTTACATAAAGACTGTACCTTTTCTGTAGATTGTAGTCGAAAAAACAGGTCTCTTAACCCATTCGGGACCATAGGTGCATATAAGCTCCTTCATAAAGAGCTTACAAAATTTGTTTCTGGCACCAGTAAAAAAGAAAAGTAATATTTGTTTTGTTTAATTAGAGCATTATCATGATTACTTAAGTAAAGGTAACTTCTTTTATAAAAGTGGTACCAACCGAATAAAATTTGTGTAAAAGCCACCGGTCCCCAAAAGGGTTAAGAAATAAATTATGTCAACACAATTTACTTTTTTTCTTTTCCCTTTCTAATACATAGATGTTATGTTGTTGTTGAATTAGCAATTAAAGTTTAATGTAAAAAAAAATAAGTCGATAATTTTAATAGTGAAAGTAGGCAACAATTATTAATTTGAATCCAGGAGTACTAATACGTTTCACTGTACTCATTTAGTTTCATTTTGTTATTACATCGTTAATTATAGCCAAGATATGAATATTTTTTTTAAATATTTTTATTTATAATTTCATTCTGTTCTTATTACAAGCGCGGCATAACTACCACAAAAGTGCAGTGTCTCAGCCTTAATGTACGGGTGACGCGCCGCAGTGTAATGTTTTAGAAAAAAGTTGTTAAAAAATATTAATAATTTGTTTTGAATTTTTTTGTCCTATTACACGCTTTGTATATTTAACATTAAATAGCACAGCATGATTTTTTTAAATTTTATGTCCACCATGCGACTTTATAAACAAATTAAAAAAAAAGTGCGGCATAAATCCCGGAATTACCTTATTTAACATCGAAATATATTTCCTGAAATTAAATATGAAAAAAATAAGATAAATAAACCAGATGGACAAAAAGAAGCGCCAAATTATCACCATAATAAAGGAAATAATAAAAAACTTTAATGATATTTTTTGACTTTTTATGATTGTTACAATTGTTGTAGAAATTGTTACACTACACTGAAATTCAAACTTTTCTGCAAATTTTATGATAATTTCCAATCTTCTTCTTTTGCACTTTTTAATAATCTTTGGCCTTTAACTATTTTTTGTTTGCATAACCAATTATGAAGTTTATTTTGAACAGGGCCAGGTGTTGAAAAAAGACGCCCAATTCATGCAGAACTTGCAGGCATGCATTTAACAATGCTATATAGTAACAAAAATCTTGCCCCTGAATAGAGAAGGGCGATAACGAGATGTTTTTATCGATTTTTTCGATTGTATGGACATCTCGATATTTCTCGATTGTGTGAATTTTTTCTCGATGACTCGAGTTTGCTAATTTCTTTTATTCATTTATCAAGAATCGTCTGCGGGTGAACTGGAATGAGTCGGCGTTAATAAGGACTAAGTGGCTTCGCCCGCTAGCGGGCCCTTCCTTTAATCGAGGACTCTAATTTATACGTAATCTTGTAAATGAAATCTCGAACTGGCTCCCCGATATATAAGGCGCCGTATAGCGGACGTGGTGTGCACGCACTACAAAGTCTTGTAAAAAAAAATCTCGAGCCGAACGAACCTCGGACCGGATCCCTGGAGAGAGGGGTCAAAGTTAGGGGAGAAGCACAGCAGCTGCATAATGTGAATAAGTCGTCACAGGGCTTTAGGCCTTTCCAACCATATGTCACATGAGGGGTCTCGATCTTAATTTATAAAAATGCCTTCCCCGTGCGGGTAAAGTGAGGGGAGAGGCGCGAGAGGTGCATAATGTGAGCAAGTGGTCACAGGCCATTCCGACAACATGTCACATGAGGGGTCTCAGGTAAAATGAGAAAAGTGTCCCCGTGGGGGCAAAGTGGGGGGAAGGACATCGGATGTTTATAACATTTACAAAGTGGACACAGGCCTTCCCAACGATATGTTACATGAAAAGCCTCGGCTAAATTTATATAAATGCCGATATGTCACATGAAAGGTATCGGCTAAATTTATAAAAATGCCCCCGTGTGGGCAAAGTTGAGGGGAGAGCCGCGGGAGGTGCATAACATGAGTAAGTGGTCATAGCCCTTTCCAACAATATGTCACATGAGGGCTCTTGGCTAAATTTAGAAACGTGCCCACGTGTGGGCAAAGTGTGGGGGGGACACCGGAAGTGCATAACATCAATAAGTAGTCACAGACCTTTCCAACGATATGTCACATTAGGGGTCTTGGCTAAATTGAGAAAAGTACCCCGTGGGGGCCAAGTGCGGGGGGGGGTGGGGTGGTGCATAACATGAATAAGTGGTCACAGGTGTTTCCAACAATAACATGAGGGGTGTCAGCAAAATTTAGAAAAATGCCCCGGTGGCAAAGTGGGGAAAGGGGCACGCTAGGTGCTTAATATGAACAAGTGGTCATAGGATTGTCTAATGATATATCACATGAGGAGTGTCGGCAAAAGTTAGAAAACTTCTCCCAGGGGGCCAACTACCGCACCCCCCGGAATACAACCCCACTTTTTGAAATTTCATATATTATAAATAACATTTACCGGATGGTTCCGTAAAAAAATCCGATCTAAAACGGTGAAAATGCAAAAAAGTTTGAAAACTACCCCCCACAGTGGGGGCAAAAAACCCCTAGAACCAGGGGGGGCTAGACCCCCTTAATTTAGGTAAATGGATTTTTCATGTAGAATTATTCAATTTGCTCCAAATTTGTATACCGGTTTATTATGTTAAGAAGATGCCTTGATTAGATTTGAAGGTTCATGAGTTAAGTATAAAGGGGGGCTAGTCTCCCCCTTAATTTAGATAAATGGGTTTTTCATGCAAAATTATTCGATTTGCTTCAGATTTGATATACCGGTTTATTCCGATATGGCGCTTCTTTCATTAGATTTGGAGGTTCATTGGTTAAGCATAAAAGGGGAAAAAGGGGGCAAGTCCCCTTCCCTTAATTTAGATAAATGGATTTTCGTGCAGAATTATCCAATTTATTTTTTTTTTCTATGTTCATTCTGATAAGGAGCTTTCCTAATTAGATTTGGAGGTTCATTAGTTAAGTATAAAGGGGTTAAAGGGGGTAGACACCCCCCTTACTTTAGCGATATGGTTTTTTTCATGCAGAATTATCTGATTTGCTTGAAATTTGGTATACCGGTTTATTATGTTAAGGAGCTTCCCTGATTAGATTTGGAGATTCAATGTTTAAATATAAAGGGGGGAAATGGGGGATAATCCCCTTCATTTATTTTTTGAGGGGCATTATTCTTTGAAATAAGAGTATAATATACAATTAGTGTGAATAGCCTGTGAGTTCAATGCCATCAGTTTAACTGTGCACTTTTATTTTTATTGTTATTAAGCAATATGGGTTATGAGGCACAGTGGTTTATGTATTCAGTTCTGTTTAGTCCTAGTTTCAAAATTAACTGTTGAATTTAGTGTCATTTTGCCCCGAATTTTCAATGTTTCTCTTATTTTATCTATGCCAAGCTGCCCCATATCTAGAGCCCTCAGATAAATATTATTTATTAAATATAAAAATTTCAAAGAGGAAGGTGAGTGAATTCCGGGGGGCGCGAGAGGGGACCAAGGGGGGGATTAATTTTCAAACTTTTACCGAACCTCTACCGTGACATATCATCAAAAAGTTTTTTGACCACTCTTTCATATTATGAACCTTTCTTCTCCCGGAGTTGAATTCCGCGAGGGGGGGGGGGGGAGGGGGTGAACTTTTTAAAAATTGTAACGATTTCTACAATAAATATCATTTTAGATGAGGTGTTTTGATGGGGCCCTCCGGTAAATATTATTTATTAAATATAAAATTTTAAAAGTGGGGGCTGAGTGATTTCTGGGTATATTCTGGGAAGAAAGAGTGAACCCACGTGGGAAGGGTAGATTTCAAGCTTTTTTTGGATCCGTCATGGGATATATCATCGGAAATTTTTCGGACCACTCTTTCATGTTATGAACCTTTCTTCTTCCCACCCAAGTTTGGCGCCCCAGGAGAGGCACTTTTCGAACTTTTTTGAAATCGTAGTGCTTTTAAACATTTTAGATCGGATTTTTTTACGGAGCCCTTCGATAAATAATTTATAATACATGGAAATTTCAAAGAGAATGATGGGCAGGGTGTATTCCGGGGTCCACGATAATTGGAAATCTGTGGGTTGGTACTCTTTTCTATCTTTTGCCGACACCTCTCATGTGATATATCAGTGGAAAGCTCTGTGACTACTATTTCATTTTACATATCGCCCGCGCCACTCCCCCTACTTTATCCCCCGCGCGGGGGCACTTTTCTAAATTTAGCCGAAACCCTTCATGTGGTATATCATGGGAAAGTCCTGTGACCACTTATTCATGCTATGCACTTTCCTTGCCCCTCCCCCCCACTTTGCTGCCCGCGGGGGTTCGTTTAATGTATTCCAGTAAAAGGCTTTCTAAAAATGGGGAAATTAAAGATCTGATCTCAAATGACGTAGAAAAATCAGTAAAAGATATATTTCCCCTTTACCATCCTTTTAGTCTATGTTTTTGCCACTAGGAGGCACTTTTGATTATTATTTCCTTGGTCATTTTGGTGCTAATTTCCGAAAAAATTCTAATTTTTGATACATTAACTCCCCTTACCGCTTAATAGCTTCTCGCGTTTTTTCAACTTTTTTCAACCAGAGGGCGCCCTCGTTTGGCTTTTCCAGTCGTGTGGCTTCATTATAGCCTCCCTTTGGCTTGTTGTTTTTTTATTCCGTCTGTTTTCAGTTACCATGTACATTTAATAAAATCTGCCTTATAAATATGTAAAAACAATGATTTTAATAATTGATTGTAGAACATCTCGATTGTAGATTCTCGAAAGTAATCGATGACTGTATCGATTGTGTTTTTTATGATGGCATTTTTTTTCGATTGGTAAATTTTTGAGAATCGCCCATCACTACCCCAGAAGACCGGTTAATTTATTAGATTTTATTTTTATTTTTTTTTTGTCATTATTTTCTACCATTTAAATGGGGTCTATACATCTGTGCACTGGTATGTAACAATGATTTTGGGATAATACTCATTATCTGATATTTGTAACGACATTAATGATACTACATAATCACTATTAATACTCCTTGGCTATTCTAAAACTAATTCTTCTTTGGTGTTGACCATTTCCTTCCTTTATATTTGAGGTAAGCTAGATTATTTGTCATATGAGCAGGTCTTATACATTGATCATATAGTTTACGGATTAAGTCTTTGTATGGAGCAAGCACTTCATCTTCCATTTAATTACACTCTTACTTTCATATTAATACCACGTTTTTATATAGTATTAATTTTTATTTTAAATAATATCTTTACGTAGTTTATATGTTACAGTTAGACTTTTTATTCCCAATGGCTCATTTTCATCCACATACTAGGCGTAAAGTTGAAGTTAGCTCGGAAGCCCCTCAAAGTGTTCAACTGTTAAGCACTGTGAAGCTGTTAAACAATGTTTCCAGCTTTAAAGGGCACCTCACTTGCATTTAAGAATGTATAGCAATAAATAGATTGTAAATCACCTTTAATATATGCTTAATTTTTTTTTTAAACGTGAATCTTCGCTGCCGGTCAACAATGTTATAATTGAATAGCTGGTGATAGAAATTAACCATGTTTTTTATTATAATTTTTAAAAAGTGAATAAACCAGAACACTATATGTGCCATTTGAATATACTGTTTTCTTCTTTAGATTGCTTTTCGGTGAATCATATTCGATAGAGAAAATCCAGAGCATCTATAGAGTTACCTGGAGTCTAAACAAGACTCGTTTATATAAGTCATTCACAAATTACGTAAGCTCACCGTAATAATAAAAATAATAAATATTATTAAAAAACTTATCTATAATTACAGATTTACATATGTATGCAAATCAAGCATACCTAACGTTAAAATGATTTAGACTCAATATGTGTAAGTTATTTTCAACTAATTTACAAATATTACATCTAAAGCATTACTTACAGACAGTAATATGCTACTTAGATGCTTCTAGATTATAATATGAATCTAACTTTTAATTGTATCTATAAAATTGTCGCTGTTCGTTGATTTTCCTTTACTCTGAAAACTGAATTTTATATGACTATTACGATCTCAAACGGTATCACTTAAACAGGAATTAATTTAGCGTACACTGTTAAAAATTTGCAGCATTCTGGCAGGTCATTTGACCGTTTTTTCCGAAAACGATGTGAAAGAGAAAACGAAAACGAAACGAAAACGAAAGAGAAAAAATGTATTCTAAATTAATATTGGAGATATACTTTTAAATATGCATTTATAATAAATACATATTAGATGGAAACCCTAAACTTACGAATGTAATACATCATATACATGTATTAATATTTATTTTTTCATTTGTATTAATTTAATTATGTACTAAATTCTTTTACATGATATTGTATTTTTTCACGCCAATTATTTTCTGCAAAAATAATCAAATTAAATTTAGACTCATTGAAGCTTTACTTGTACAAAATGCTTAGTAGGGTACTTAATATTGCAAAATGTTATTTTACTTGATAAAAACCCATCGCCCCCTCCCCCCTCAAACCCGTTTTTTAAGCTGAAAACCCAGCCCGGTGGGAAAAATAAGTACCTAACCGGGCAACAAATCTGATAACCCTGCAATAAACGCTCACTAAATATGTTAAATGGCTGTGATACTGCAACAGTGAAATATTTTAAAAGTTTAAAAGTAGAAAAGAATTAGAAATAAAATATGGAAAATGTAATATTTGAAAAATATATGTTTTCATCAATTAGTAATTTAATATTTATAATTTGCGATTATAGGTTTAAAAACAAATTTAGAAATTCTAAACAGAAAGTTGAAATAACGTTTAAATTTTTTCTTTTCTGTTACCATATCTCGGAAAACAAATATAGCAAAAAATTACATATTTTTAAATAAATTCGCTTGCTTGCGCTTTCTACCAAGCGTAAAATAAGCAGTGAATTTTCCTTTATAGAGTTCGGTGCCACGCTAAATTAAGGTATTGTAACAAAATTTTTTGGAAAAACGCATGAATTGAAGTAAAAATATCAGGCATAATTTTCAAAATGAACTTTGAATGTTTATGAGAGTGTTTTTTTTTTTTTTTTAAACTACATTTACTTTTACATTTATCAAGTATTTATATTTAACATGCATACTAATTTGTTTTACTTAACCCCTTGAGGGGCAAGCAATTACGTTTGTGTAATACTGAATTTCCACCGGAAATTTAGAAAAAAAAATTTCAAAATAAGGAAACGCAATTTTCCGACATTTTCCCACCAAAGTTAGAAAAGTAAAATTTCATAAAATGTTTCCGGTGCAAATCTTCATTAATCATAGGTGGGATAAAATATATCCCACCGCGCTCAAGGGGTTAAGAAGGCCTCCAATTTGTGAAAAAGTACATTACGAATAGCCAGTTATCACATGCATACATCCGCATCGGCTAGCTGTTCAAACTCATTTATGGTTCAATACTATATTCAGTGTAAACGTGCATGAAAATCGCATAACTGTGCAACCAATTATATTGTAGAAGAAAGTTACTGGTATCAAACGATTGGAAATAATGTCTATTTTTAAATGATGTGTATGCTACATATCCAAACAAACCCAAACTTTTTTCTTTCTTTTTTTAATAGCAATACCCAAGTTTGACATCATAAATAAATTCTGTTCTTCAATTAGCCTAAATCCAAATTTTTACGAAGTTCGCATGATTAGTTTCCGAGAAATTAATTATTTTAAAATGAGCTTAATTTATGTATCCAAATTTAAGCTCGGTACTCGATTGTTGAAATGCTACAGAATGACTATGTCACTTCTATTAATATAATTTTTCTTGCTTTATGAACATTCCACTAGCTTATTATGTTTCGACTATTGCCATCCCAATTGTTTGAATAAAATGAGTAAAATAGATACTTTTTAAACTATGCTTTTCTGGACATCATAGACGGTGCCTTAAGGGGACATTTTAAAATAACTTTTATTTATTGGGTTGAAATTTTTTGTGATGGTTAACCATGTTATTTGTAAACAAAATCACTTGATAAAACTTCTCATAATTAAAAAAAAATAATTTAAAATTCCTTTAAAAAGTGGGATAATTTAAAATCGTTATAACTCGAAATATTATTTGTAGAATTTAATTTTTTTTTCATTTAAATAAACAGAAATATATAAGTTTTGATTCAGAATTTTTAAAAATATTGATTAAAAATATTAAAACAAATGTAACTTAAAAAAAAATCATATTTTCAAAAGTAAATATATATTTTTTTTAATTTGCTGAATCAAACTTAAAGTAAAACATTTGAAAAAGACATGTTCCAAGTTTGAACCATTTATCTTTAACGGTTCTTGACTTATAACAATTTAAATACGGGAAATAGTGAAAAAACCCATCATGAAGAAAAACGCGTTTTCACAAGAAGTTCGTTTCCATAACAACCATTGCTTGAAAGCTAGATTTTGAAAAGAACCCAAAACGAAAACATAAATATTTCCTGTTCCAATTAAGATAGAAACATGATTTAAACGTCATTTTAAGCAGAGAAAATCAGAGAAAGTTTTAATCCAATAAAAGTTTAAAATTTTAACTTTTTTAATTTTAATTTTAATTTTAATTTAAATTTTTTTAAAGGTTTTTGTGTCCCGGATCCCCTTAAACCATCATTTTGATGTTTTTTACTTATAATTCGAAAACTACTTGGAAGAAAATTTTGAAATTGACAATTCGCATGAAGCAGGACATAATAAATATAAATCTATCAAAAAAATTGTAGGTTGCAATTCATATTTATTTTCGAATTTTATTTTCATAATTCATATTATAATTTTTTTTAAATTACAAATTCACCGTATTTATGTTTAGGCCATTTTAGTATTATAACCAAACAAAAAATTATCACATTAGTATTTTAATTTCAGGAGATATTAATAAAAATGAAAATGTAATTTCGGGCTCTAAATTTTGAATGTTTATAATTCAAAAGCTTATCAACCAAATGACTTGAAATTTCGTTTCTAGCATAGTTTGAACCGAAGATTTAAAATATAGTGTCAAAATTGGGTGTTGCCATTGAATAAAAAAAGTTTGATCTGGTTTTGATTTGTATATGTGCTCCTAAGCAAATTTTATATATGACATTTAAAAGTAGACTTTATTTCAAATCGTTTAGTACCAGTAACTTTCTTCTATTGTAATTAGTTGCAGAGTTAGTAGGGGTTCTTACTTTTTTCCACTACTGTACGTATTCTTTCTATCCTAAGAAATGTTCTTTAAGGTGTCCAAGGACTCTTAAAACTCAAAGAAATGAAAACAAATGACCATTTTCAACTCTTCTCAACTTAAAATGCATACGATTTTAAACATTTTTTAGAGGGATGAAATATATAAGTATGTTTTTTTCATTTTTTATATAAAAAAAAATTACGAGATAGAGAATTAATATTTTTCGTTGGCTTAAAAATATTAGACATTTCTTGAGCAGAAAACTGCCATGACAGCTTACGCGTAGAATTACTAATTTAAAAAAATTTTGCATCTAGAATAAAAATTTTGGTGCTTAATAATACTTCAGGATCTAATAATTACCCTAAACATAAAGAAATTTTTATTTAAATATTTTTTTTCTTCTTAATACAAAGTTGCATTTTGGTATTACAATATTTTGAAATTTTCAACAGTATAACAAATTATTATTACTTTTAACAATAAAAAGAAACTTTAGATTCAGTTTATGCAGATTAATTCGAAACACACACATATATATATATTTAATTTCGGGGAAAAATATTGAGAAATTTTGAGATATACTGCGCATTATGCCAAAAAACGTCATTTTGAAAAAAATGACTTCAAAGTTTCAGAAAAGCCGCGGCGTTTTAGCTCTGAGTGGGTATAATTCTAAAAGCCATAATTTCTCTTCTAATAGGAATTTCAAAAAAACAATTATATCAAAATGTTCGAAAACATTGAAGCTTAACGATTGAAAAAATAAAATTTTAAAGTTTAAGAGTCCCGAGACCACTTAACGCTGCTGCTCACGCTTTGAATATAACATAAAAACAAAAACTCCAAAAAGTGGACAAATTAAAAAACAAAAAACAAAAAACAAAAATAAATAAAGTCTGCTGCCGCCGTTGAATAGGTTTAATGCTGCCGATTTAAAAGATTATTTGTAACATTTGTTTATTTTATTTTCAATATAATTCATTAATACTTTTTTCATGTCGCAATACCTTTAAAAGAAATTTAACAAGAGTAAATATGTATTTTGATATCAATAAATTATTTTTGAGCAGTGAACGTTAATCAATCCCTTCAGAATTATAGGTGCATGTATGCAACTTTAGTGCTACTTTCGTTATTGAATGTATTGTGTTATTTTCACTTTCTTGACCTATCCTTCAAAAAGTACCTCGTATAGAAACACAAAAAGAGATAATTTTACAGAGAAATGTTTGATAAACACGCTAAAGCAGACAGTTTTAAAACAGACAGCAGGCGGAGGAGCGAATTGGGGGGAGAGACTTAAGTATTCTGGAAGTTTCACTATGTTTTGAAACAGACCTACGAGAAAAATAATTGGTGACAACTGCCCTAGTGTTTTAACCCCTCAATTCTTGTACCCGTGACTTTCACGGTCAGTGTAGGTTACTTTTTTAAAATTAAAATTGTTTGATTCCAACCAGTTTTTTAAAATAATCTTTATTCTTGCATCATTTTATTTTCTTCTTCAGGAGTTTCCACTAAACAGTGGGTTACCTCTACCTATAAAAATAGTTCTGAGATACCTTTTCCATTCTCTCTCTGTCCAGAGTAATCTCATCATTTAACTTACATATCTTTTGTCATTCGAACAGAATTTTTCCAAGTCATCATAGGTCTTACTCTCTCACGTCTGACTTCTGGACTCCATTCAAAGAGGATTTTAGGCAAGTGCTCCTCTTTCATTCTGCGAACATGTCTATACCATCTAAGCTTGTTATATGCGACTGTATTAACAACATCTTGTTTGGCTTGAATTTTTAATTTTCCCCATCCTAGCCTTTCTCGCTGTTCTTCGTCAGCAGTCCATTTCGGCAACGAAGAGTTTCTTTTTTAGATGAAGATTTAATTTTTGGATTGAAAGAACATTAGAATTACGTTAGAAAGCAGGAATTTGAGAAATCTACAATAGCGAAACATTGTTGGAATTCCAACCACCAGTTTAATTATCCAGAGGCAAAAATGATTCAAAAATTTAACTCAGTTTTTGATCTAGACTTTTACGAAGCTCACTATATTCATAAACATACATCCTCCTTAGTAAATGATATGACCAGTACCCCTTTTCTTTCTCCAGTGTGGGGGAATGCTGCGCAGTGACTCTTTTTCAGTTAATTCTGGTTCATTACGTCATTTCTTTAAGATATATAAACTCTTTTTTTCGCCTATTCAATCAGTCCATAAGCCAGTACTCGGGGCTATAACCGAGGGGTTCTTCGAACCCATTTTAATTCTCTCTCTCTTTTTTTCCCCTTACTGAGGATGGGGATCCAGGAATCCTCGAAAAGATCGTATGGGAATTTCTTTTCGTTCTGTACGTTATTTGTGCGTAAAAACATTGTTAAAGATTTTAGCTTTTTTATTAAAATTCGCACAAAGTTCAATCTATGCTTATTTAATGTCCATGTCTCTGAGCCATACAGAAAAGGCTTTGCAGAATAGTATTATAAATTAATCGTTTAGTTTTAAAGATAATTTTACTACTCCACAGAACAGAATTCAACATTGCTATTGCTTTTTTGCCTTCACCATTTCTCCTTTTAACATCTCTTTGGCTTGATCCATCTTAATATTAGTATCCTTCAATGATACAATAATTTTCTGATCTGTAGTTAAATGATCAGTTTTACTCATATTTATCTTTAATCCTCATAAGTTCAAAATTTTATCCGCCATTAAATAAGGAGAGCATTTTTATTTGGAAAAAGTAGTAGCAACCAGATAATCTATTTTTTTTTTAAAAGTACCCTATACTTATCGGACGCGACGCTTAAGGGGTTAAAAATAAAATTTTCCTATATAAACGCTGTTATATGTATGGTAGCTTTATCTATATATTTTTTTCTAAATGTACCAGTTCAAAAAATAGTTTTGTAATTTAGCTTTCTTTCTACTCACAGAACAAAATAAATGTATAAGAAAAGAATGAAAATATAAATTATAATAATTAAAACAAACAGGAATGCATTATACTTTTTACCCGACTGCCAAGAAGGGTTATGTGTTTCACGCGTATCTGGGTAAGTGGATTTCTTTATACCATCGAAACATCCCAAAGGCTGGATCGATTTTAATGAACGAAGTCTCTATCGATTTGTCTTAACCGTCCGATGGTTATAGGCTAGATTTTGTTTTTAAAAATTCAAAATGATGGTAGAGACAAAAAATTTCTTTTACGCACCATATTGAGTAGCATATCATTGGATAGGTCTTTCAAAATGAAGACGATTTTTCATTGACTATTTTACAATCAGAAGCTCCGTTTAAATATTTCATAATCTGGAAGTTGTACAGGTATGATCTCTAGCTTTACTGTAACTCTAACCTTCATAGGCATCTATAGGTCTCAACAAAACAGTGTTTATAAATAGGAACCAACAATTAAACACAACTTAAAAGTCATGAATACAAGTAAAACAAAAATAGGTAAGTAATATAAAAAATAGTTTCTCATTGATGAGAAATAATTAATTAGTTCGCCTTTTACGCTGTCGTGTTTTTTTGATTTTTTAAATTTAATTTTTACTTGTTATTTGTTACCGTTTTTATTATTAGCTTTATGAAATAATTGGATGCAAATAAACAATAAAACAAAAAACTTTAAAATTAAAATTTTTCTGCCTAGAAATTTTCTGAAATGAAAGTTTATGCAGTCGGAAATAAATAATTTATAACTGTGCATTAAAAAAAAAAAATACAATTTTAGTAATCTTCGAAATTAATTAAATAATAAATTTCTTAAAATAATATAATTATGCTTCTTTTTCATCATTACGTACTCAAAGTAATATATTTTCTTCAAATGAAACTATTCATTATTCATATAGATGTTATAAGAAACATGAAATAAAAATATTTTAATAATGTACTAGTAAATAGATTCTTCTGTAAAAATACCAATTTCTAATTTATTTATGAAAATGTAGGGCAATAATTCAGAAAATGACTTAATGATAGTAGCTTTTTGTAAAGATTAATATGGTAATGTATCATTTTCAAAAAGTAATTTTTATACTGGAATTATACATTAAATTAATTTCCAAACAATTTTCACTTGTACGTAACTATGCTTTTTTTTCGTCTCTTCTTGTATGAGACATTGTTTTCTTTCTCATGTAACATTTTTTCTTGAGAGAATAATAATTTATTTTGAATCAAAGTTATTTTTCAAGTGAATTAATTTTTCAAGTATTCTGTATACTTGAAAAATTAAAGGAGAAATAGCACAATATTAATTTGCATGAAGAATAAATTCTCTTTTCAAATATTCAGCATTTTAAGGCATTAAGATTGGTACAAGCATTCAGATATTTTTTGCTGTAAGTACATGAATATTAAATTGTCTTCATTATTTTTTATCATTGCGACAACTTTAAAAATTAAAATAGTCAGATGACAGTAGCTATAAAAATGTTGAAATTAGTAATAAAAGTATATTAGAAACTCTCATAAAATGCAGAAAGGCACAAAGAAAAGTTTGTAAAATTCAAGAATTTGAAACATTATGTACTATATACACAAAATCCATCGTTTTTTTATATTACACAGATGTACGTGCACTTATATGCAATTTACACTTTAAACTGCTCATTTCTGAGAATTATCTAACAACATTTTCAGTGGTGCTAAGCTCCCACTAATCCTCCGTAATATATGGGTTGATTTGACCAGGTTTAATACATTTCGCACCAGAAATTGTTTTAAGAAATGAAATTAAATAAATTTCCTCTAGAAATCTTAAATATGTAAATAACGTTTCATCAAATAAATTTTCAGGTTCAAAACTTTGTTAACCTAGGTCAAATTAATCCACATATTACAAAAGATTAGTGGGGACTTGCATTTTACACACTTAAGTCGCTCAATGCGCTGCACAGGAAAATGTGTATTTTGAAACTGATACACAAGGGTGTGTATTTGACAATTTACACGCCTTTTTACATATATCGACAATTTTTTTTTGTATCAGTAGCATATACCTGTTTTAATGTGTAAATTTACACATTTACTGTTTAGAGTGTTTGGGGATGCTCAAGGGATCGGAAAAAATTCGCATATTAAGCAGGATCGAGTATTAACCGCGACCGTCTTAACCGGATTTGACTGTTATATGATATTTAAAATAAAAATCAAACGTACTGAAGCATAAATTTTCAAAAATAAATAATAAAAGCACTTTCAAACATTTATTACATTTTTATTTCACAGTTCTACACTTTTCACAGCTGTAGATCTACCAATAATATCAAAATGTTTATCACTCTCTAAAGACTTTCAAAGCCCAAATGTACATTTATTAAGCAGTAGAGTTACTTATTGCTTGCAATAGCGGAAAAGATCTATTTATGGAAATAGCATCAAAATTATGGATTTCATAATCTTAGATTAGAAATTTACGATTATGGAAGTTGCGAAATTTGCACGAATATACTCCACTGGGGAACAAAGACGACCTTTCATTGATATTTTAAACTTTAGATTGAGATATTTTAAAATTCAAAGGAATTACACAAGTATTAAACAAGTTGGAAATTGCTCGTCAAACGTGGCAAATGAGGTGCGTTCGTACTATAACTAGTTTTAAAATTATTTTTTGCACCCCATATTGTACTGAATGTATAATTTTTTGCACTTCATAACGTGCATAGTCTGATACATCATTAAAATGCACTTCCAATAATTTTTTCGGAACACTTTTGACTGTCCCTGTAATTAAACTATGCATCCGATTTTCCTAAAATTTGAAATAGCTCAACAAAATTTTGCAACAATTATATCTTTAAAATTTCAGACCATTCGGAAGGCTGTAATATCATTAAAATGCACTTGCAATAATTTTTCCCATTGGCCGTAATGTAAAGAAAAACTTTTGGCTGTCCCTGTAATTAAACTATACATCCGATTTTCCTAAAATTTGAAATGGCTCGACAAAATTTTGCAACAATTATATCTTTAAAATTTCAGATCATTCGGAAGGCTCTAATACCATTAAAATCCACTTGCAATAATTTTTCCCATTGGCCGTAATGTAAAGAAAAATTTTGACTGTCCCTGTAATTAAACTATACGTCCGATTTTCCTAAAATTTGAAATGGCTCGACAAAATTTTGCAACAATTATATCTTTAAAATTTCAGATCATTCGGAAGGCTCTAATATCATTAAAATCCACTTGCAATAATTTTTCCCATTGGCCGTAATGTAAAGAAAAACTTTTGACTGTCCCTGTAATTAAACTATAGATCCGATTTTCATAAAATTTGAAATGGCTCGACAAAATTTTGAACCAATCACATATTTGAAATTTCAGACCATTCGGTTGGGTAGTTTTTGCTCTGTTACATGCGGACAGACGGACGGACAGACGGACGGACGGACTGAACGACGACTATAGGTGCTACGTATTTATATAATTACGAACGCACCTAAAAAGGATAACTGATTATTACCGGGATTTTTTTATCGACTTTTATCTTATACTTTTGCATAATCAAAGTGCCTTTAAAAATCAGAGGGAGTGGAGTGAAAGGCGAATTTATTGCTTAATTAGTGGCATGAGCTCTTCTTTACATGCAAACGATATCATTGTGAACCCTACTCTCCAATAAAAATTACTTGCTAAAATTTTTACATCGAATTTCATATATGTATTAAATTTTATTGTGATCAGCATTCTGGGAAATTGCACAATAAAAGGATGTTAATGTCTTTGCGAATGGTAAATTCTGTACAAAATTATGCAATTTTGTGTAAATGGTGCAAAATTCTAATATTTTCAGCAAGAAAATCGGTTAATGACTTAAAAGATGACGGCGTTTTCACCAGGTTAATTTTTCATACGAATTTAAACTTGTCGAGATTTTAAAAAATATTTCAGTGCATAAATCATGTAAAAATATTCATTTAATTTTATTTAAAACATGAAATTGTGTAATAAAATGCAATATTATTGTACATTTAGAAAAAAAAACATTAATTTGATTAAATACTAATTTTCAAATAAGATATTATATTTACAATGTAATCTAAAATTGCATTTTGAAATTATACGACTTTTACTACAAAACATTATTTCTAAAAAGTATAAGTTTTAAGATTTAGATTCTGATTTAAAAGCTGGTGAAATGAAAATGACGTCACTACATTATTTTTATCCGATAAACCATTTACTAAAAATTCTTTTGTGAAACGCTTTATCTGCCATCTTTTAAAAATAATTAATTAAAATAGTATATAATTTTTTTAATTCAATTCATGTAAATAAGGGGATATAACTGTACCCCTAAATGTACGGAAGTTATATTTACATCCTTGGGAAATCTAAAACTGAAAATAATCGACGATGAATATTTCTAAATATGAGCTTCTGTCAATACATTGATAGACGATTTTCGCTTATGTGGAATAAATTGAGTCATAAAGTTTCAATGTGAGAAAATATATTTTTATTATTTGGAAAATTTACTTTAATGATGATATTTTTTATAATCTATTCAATTAAGCTATGAAATTAAGCTCTTAAAGAAAATTAATAAGTAAATAGATAATGTGCATGTTTGTGAACAAACTGGCTTGTTGCATGACAACTCAACTTGCTGTAGACAATAATTCGAGCTAAATTGCTTAAAATTATGCTAAAATGCTCTTAATTTTCACGTAGTTATAATATATTGTATTATATGTAGGACATAATACGTTGAAAATTACCAACACTGCAAGAATTGTTAATTTCTGCCTACAACCATTTGAGAAGTACGTCTTTTTTTTTGGGTATGTGATGTCACATGCATATTATCTATAGCGTCAAACAAGATATTAATCCGTTTTTCCCCCCCACAAAAATTGAGTAATATAGTTGCCATCTTTAGAAAAACTTCGTTAAAAGTTATAAATAATAAAAATAATATCTCGGAAACTAATTCAATTTTTTTAATTCTGAGAGTTTATATGACATCCTCGTATCTAAGTTAACCGGTGTTTAGTAAATCGTGAAGCGTTCGATGTTCTAGGAGTAGTTGTGAAATATACATAGACAGCCAGATTTAAGTATATAACTAATTCTTGTTCACCCCTCCCCCTTCCCGATAATCATAACATGATTTTTGAAAGATAATTCTCATCTGTATGTTACTGATGATAGTGATATTTATTTATCAGAGTTGGTAAAAAAATATGTAAAGTTTTCGTTTTAAATATGATGTCATATTCACTTACTTTTTATACTTCCTGATTCTTATATTATTAGAAAATGCCCATTTTATTTCAAATATGACGTCGTTTTTTCCCCAGCAAAATCTCTTTTTTGCAATATAGTAATTCTTGCTCCTTTTGTTTTCCTGTTAGAACTTGAATTTTAAATGAAAACTTTCAGTTGTATGTAACGGGTATTCAAGTTTATTAATCAATATTAGTAAAAAAATACTTCCGTTATTCATTTTAAATATGACGTCATTATTTATCTATTTTCATTACTTGCTGTTTTTCATGCTCCTTGTATTTTTAACGAATACATGAAACTGGCAGTTTTATTTCAAATATGACGTCATATTTTTCTAAGCGAAATATTTTCTTAATAATATAATTATTTTTCATTCTTTTCCTTCTAATTATGACGTCATTTTGGACAGAAAAAATATTATTAACGTAACTGATATTCATGCTTCCTGTATAATAAAAAATATTCCATCCTTTTTCGTTTCAAATACGACGTTAGATTCATCTCCTTTTGAATTCATTTTTATTTTTATTATTCACGTGGAAATTGTTAAATTGAAAATTATTTTTCGAGGAGAAATCATTATTCCGGTTTTTGATTTTCTTGGCAACGATAAAGAAAAATTGTTAAATTTTGTAGGAAAAATGTCCATTTATTCTCTATAAAAATAATGAAATGTTGAATTATTATGTTATTATGAAAAATATTTGCGTACAATTAAGAAAACATGGTCTAGGTTCATTTCTAGATTATAATCAATCTATATGCAAAGATGCAAGGGCATTAATTCCTCCGTTTTGACATTGCTTGACTCAAACATTCACATACACTTTCACATTTATAATATGATTAGGATTGAAATCGGTCAAGATGTTACATCTGTTATATGATCAATAACTAAGAATAGTAATTTTACCCTATTTTGCAGCATATATTCGACTAGATTGTGGAGTGTAGTGTCCAAACATTTTTTTTGTCTAAATTTAAAAGTTTTTAAATTCTTTTTTTTGAAAAATTCATCATCTGAATAGAGATGAATTTAATTGATAGTTTGAAATAGCCACTTTTAATCACTGTTGCCAGATTAATATATATATATATTGTAACACTTTTCAATAGAAACATATATTTATTTATTTTTTTGCTCTTGAATATTAAAAAAAGAAAGAAAACTTAAAAATTATTGAATTATTACACGTGAAAAGCATTTAATATTGAAACTGACGTCTTATTTAAAACTATTATATTTTTAAGACGTCATATTCAAAGAGATGGTCTAATATTGTCCAAAGGAAACCTTTTCTTTCAGATATGCAGTGAGATTTTTTACTTAACCATTTAATATAGCTGACTTTCAGATGTACAACTGATCGGATTTAAGAAACTATGAATTAAACCGTCAGCTATCGTGTCAGCGGTACACGCGCCCTTCGGAACCAAAAAATTTGGAGTCACGTGAAAATAAATTGCGACCTTGTTACAGAAGACCGCCACTGGTCGTAATAATATCATTCAATCTTTCATAATCTAGTGATCTTTTTGAAACAGGGCTAAAACAGTTCTGAGACCGCGTGGTCTGGAGGCTGTTCTTTGCTTTCAAAAACAGTTTAACAGTAAAATTTATATTTTATGTTTACAAGCGTTACTAAAGGCTCTTCACATTTAACTAAAAGTATGGCATACTTATTTATTTATTGATGTTTTAGGTAGCTTTCTTTACAAAAAGCTACCTATTGCAGCCGTTCGCAGGAAAGCGATTTCAAAAAATTTTGGTATATTTTCATTGATCATGACCCCCAGACCCCGAAACCACCCTCCGTTCAAAATTGATATATATATATATATATATATATATATATATCAATATATATATTATATCAATATATATATATCAATATATATATCAATATATATATATATATATATATATATATATATATCTGACATATGTCACACTGTAACTCTCGTATTTATGAACCGATTTGCATGTAATTCGGTGTGTACATAGTACATACCAATGTCTCGACCGAGTTCGTTGGCCAGCTACATCCGCCATTTTGTTTCAAAGTGGCGGCCATTTAAAATTTTTAAAAAAAATTAAAATTTGAAATGTGGTACCAAAAAATTGAAAATGGAAAAATATTTTTTTCTTATGTATTTGACCTTTATACAAAGACTCCGTAGCAGTTTTTGTTTCGTCTATATCTTAAAAAATGGCTGAGTTATAGCATTTTGAATTTCTAGCGAAGCTGACATTTTGAAACGTCCTGAATTTTGTCACGCGATAAAAGGCGTATTTATGAACCGATTTGGATGTAACTTCGTTTATACATAGTACAGACTAATGTCTCGAACGAGTTCGTTGGACAGCTTCATCCGCCATCTTGTTTAAAAATAGCGACCATTTAAAATTTTAAGAAAAATTTAAATTTCAAATGTGGTAGCAAAAAATTGAAAATTGAAAAAATATTTCTTTTATGTGTTTGACCTTGATAAAAAGATTCGGGAGCAGTTTTTGTTTCGTCTATATCTTAAAAAATGGCTGAGTTGTAGCATTTTGAATTTCTAGCGTGGCTGACATTTTGAAACGTCCTGATTTTTGCCACGTGATAACAGACGTATTTATGAACCGATTTGGATGTACCTTGGTGTGTACATAGTACATACAAATAACTCAACCGAGTTCGTTGACCAGCTTCATTAGCCATCTTGTTTCAAAATGGTGGCCATTTAAAAAAATTAAACAAAAAATTAAAATGAGATACCAAAAAATTGGAAAATGAAAAAGATTTTTTTGTATGTGTTTGACCTTAATACAAAGATTCCGGAACAGGTTTTGTTTCGTCTACATCTAAAAAAATGGCTGAGTTATAACATTTTGAATTTCTATTGTGGCTGACATTTTAAAACGACCTGATTTTTGTCACGCGATAACAGGCGTATTTATGAACCGATTTGAATGTAACTTGGTCTGTACATAGTACACACCAATGTCTCGACCGAGTTCGTTGGGCAGCTTCATTCGCCATCTTGTTTCAAAAGGGTTGCCATTTAAAAAAAAAATTATTTAAAATTTAAAATGAGGTATTAAAAAATTGGAAAATGAAAAAGATTTTTTTTTGTGTGTTTGGCCTTGAAGATTCCGGAGCAGTTTTTGTTTCTGAAAATTTGTTCTTTTGTTTATATCTTAAAAAATGGTTGAATTATAGCACTTTGAATTTCTAGCATTGTTAACGTTTTGAAACGATCTTGTATTTGTCACGCGATAACACACGTATTCGCCTATTTCGATGTAAGAAGGCATGTGGATAGTATACATCAATATCTCGACCAAGTTCGCTGGCCAGCTTCATCAGCCATCTTGTTTCAAAATGGCGGCCATTGAATAAAAAAAAATATATATATATTTAAAGTGAGTTGCAAAAAAATTAGAAATTGAAAAAGGTTTCTTTCTTAAGTATTTGACCTTGATATAAGGATTGAGGAGCATTTTTTGTTTGTCTTTACCTTAAAAAATGGGTCGGATATAGCAGTTTCAATTTCTATTGTGGGTGACATTTTGAAAAATCTGATTTTTTGCATGCGACAGCACTCGTATATATCAACCGATTCCGATGTGAGTGAGCATGTGCACAGCAATTACTGAGGTCTCGACCAAGTTCACTGGTTAGCCTCATCCACCTAATTGTCTTAAAATGGCAGGCACTTTAAGAAATTGCCGAATTTGGCAGCCAAATATAAGTTACTTTAAAGAAAAGCAGCTTGTATAAAGCTGACTAATTTCGCGAAATTCACATTCATTATATTGATAAAAATTAGTATTGAATCTCCTATATTCGGTTTTCACTAAATTGAGCTTCGTGTGTTTTAATGATATAAGTTGGCTTTTTTAAAATAAGGAATATGAAAGCTACCTCCTCCTTCCGGCACTGGCCGGAAAGACTTTTTTATTCATAATTTAATTTACTTGGACTCCTTTAAATATAATTAATATAATCCTTTATAAGCTAATATTAGTTTTTGTTGCATTAAAATATTTCAATTTGTTGATTTTCTGTAAGCAAGTACACCCTATTGGTTTAAAATAGAAGTCTATGGGAATTTGGCGAAGTATTAGAGATATCGCCAAGTTGGCACCACTGTTGGCGACTAATTTTGGTAGCCAAATTTGGCGATATATCGCCAAGTTATATCGCATCCTTATAAGTATGGTGATGCATTAAATGCTGTTCAATAACCCATGAGATATGTTTCATTTGGCCATTGCCTTTAAACAACAAATAATCGCGATTTCTGCGACACGTACGATAGCGTAATATGTATATAGATTCCATTAATATTTTATTGTCATTTTGATTTATTAATTGCAGGTACTTTCTTTGGATATTTAACTATATCTTGTGAGTCTCTGAAATAATCCTTTCTTTTCATTTTAACGCACGTAAGAGTATTAGCATAAGACTTAAATTATGTTATACCTGTCTTTACAAAATGCAGGCTGTTCCTGAAAATTTACATGTCTGATCCAATAATAGGGAAGCATGTCATTCATCTGCTTGTGTGGATTGTTAATGGTTATTCTCATCACAAAAGATTTGCATAATAAAGCAAGCAATTGGAGCGTTAAGATCCATCGCTTGAATTGGTGTAATCCATTAATATGTTACAGAGTAACTTGGAATATCTCTGTGTGTGGTATACTCCTTTTTCTGAAAAGTTGGGACCTAAATATCATCCGGTATAATTTCTCTCGCTTTCGCAAAACATTATTTACTTTCCTTACACAATAAGAGGATCATCAATTTTAAAAATGAATTTGTTTGTGTTTTTTTAACAATTATTCTGTATTATTAATACACTGTTCATTAGTCACATATATGGGAACGTCCACTGTTACTCTTGTGACCATTCAAGCAATTTTTTATAAATACTTCTAATTATTTTTTTATTTCACATATTTAAGATAAAAATTGATATAACCAGTGAAATGCTACTATGCTCCACTGATTTAAAAAATATGTAATTTGAAACATAAAGCATTTCACTTATCTATATAACAAATCGAAATTTTATTACTCTTGTGACATTCTGGTCACAAGAGTAACAAAATTTTGATTTAATATGTAGACAAGTTAAAATGCTTTTTGTTACAAATTAGATATATATTACGCGAGTGGAACACAATGATATTCGATTGGTTATATCAATTTTTATTTTTATTATATTTTATAATAAAGTAATTGGAAGTATTGAAAAATTACTCTAATTGTCACAAGAGTAACAAATGGACGTTCCCATATCTCATTATGTTACGTTGATAGGTTCACTTCAGGTTACATTAAATGTAAAACAAGTGTAGTATTATGGTAAAATACGAAAACAAATTTGTATTATTTGACGCACTCTGTCACTGCAGTTTGATTATAACTGACGTTTGTATTTTTAACCCCCGGCATGCTATTTCTTTCTTCCGACTATTAAAGTGTAGTCTCCAAAAAGTAAGGTTCCGTTGTATAAGGCAGCCGTAAAACAAAGCAGATATATCATAGTACTGTTAAATACTCTACTGCAATTGTTTTAACTTCTAAGCATCGCACATTTTCAATTTTTATACCATCGCACAGTGGGGCAAAATCTCGAAAAGCTGGCCAAAATATGAAAAAGTTATTTAAATGCTACGAAATTTCGTACACAGGTGTTTTTCAGGATGCTGATCTCGATTCTAAAATTAAAATTGCAAAATACAAAATGGCGGACTTAAAATTAAAATGCTTTGAAAGTTATTCTATTTCTATGAAATTTCGTATACAAATACTTTTGAGGATGCTAAGTACGATTCAAAAATTAAATTAAAAAATGACGAATTAAAAACAAAAACAATTAGATTAAAAAAAATATTTCGAGTATCGAAATTAAAAAGTTTCGAGGCTAAACGTTACAAGGTGTTTTCAAGGAACAAAAATGTTTTTAATCGAAATTAAACGATGAATATTTATTTATGAAATACAATTAAGTACATTAATGAAAAAAATACTACAAGGTTTAATTTCTATATATTATTAAAATAAAACGAAAGGATATTCTAAAATTCATCTTCTGAATCATCTGTAATATACTAAGTAGACACTTCAGAAGGGGAGGTGTCAAAATATTTTACAGAAGTTTCTGTGCTTCTAGGGGCAAGGATATTAGTTTTTTCGATAGTAATTTCCGTAAGCTTGAAATCAAGGGATCTGATAACATTAAAAGCCGCAAAAAATCTTCCATTGTTTACGTCCTACTGCATTTTAGGGAGAAATCTTCTCCATACTTTTTGATCAATTTGTTGCACGATTCTTGAACGTCTCCCGACATTTGTCCAACAGATAACAATAAGGAAGCTATTATTTCTGTGCCATGAATAAGTAGTTTGTGCACTGAAGTTGGCATATAGAACTAGGAATACGATTCGACGAATTTACAAGCTGTTTGTGAGCAACAATCCACGAAATTGGTCAAATGAATGTTAAGAAATTACTTGTAATATGACATGGAATTATTTGATCAAATCTTCGTCTACGCTCCTTATGGAAGCAGAAATAGTGGCGTTTTCAAAGAATCTATGATTTGTATAGTAATCATATGTGCTTACAAATCGGAGCTCTGATTTATTGACGAGAAGTCTTAATTGTAAACGAAATCTTTTTTGTAAATTTTGTTTTGCAATTTTATTTTTTTTCCTTCTCGTCAGGCGTTCACACTTGCCATTCCTTTATATCCCGTTTGTATGCCAAATGCAAGCTACACTCTAAAGATCTTATACAGGCGCATGTGACGTGGACATCCCGAATTGTAAATGATTTTCATTTACTTTTAATTTGAAAATGTCATCAAGATTATTAAACTGGTTTGAAGTTGCCTGATATAGGTATCAACGTTGAGCTAACAAATTACTAGTAATGTCAATAAAAATTTTACAATCAATCATCGTTAAAGCCAGTTTGTAATTAACGCCTACTTATTTTCTATCAATGATTTTTTTAAAAGGAATAAGTTTACTCTCATGATCCGTAATATAATCCATTTCACTAACAGTAGTTTCCGTATTTTTGTGCAAAAAATGGATTCTGATGAGCCTAAAAAATCGAGGAGATGAAGATCTCTAATTTTTCCAGATAACGATTTCTCAATTATTCGCACCACTTAAGTTCTAGTGGCACTAAAGAAGTGAAAAAGCTATTTGAACATAATTTCTACCATCATCAAGGCTAAATTTTTGTTTAAAAGTACTTTGACCAGATGTACTATCACATCCCCACTTGAAAATAAAATTCAGATTGCTAATGTTCTCGGAAATCAGATTCTTAATAATTTCCGTTTGCATTAATAAAATACGTGCTGCAGTATGATCTAGCAAAGATGCAATTAACAAAATAATTCTTCTAATTACGATAGGATACACAAAATTATTATCTATAAAGATAAGAAAATGTATTTCTATTGTACCGAGGATAGAGAATTCTTTTCATTTTTTTTTATACTAATCTTGCTTATCAAATTCCTTTATGCTTGTGATTATAATACTTATTTGTAATATAATACATAATAATCTATCACAAAACTGAATAATCTAAAAATTTCAAAAATGTTTGCCAGCTAAATTACTGTGAAAAGTAATAAATGTCATAGCTTTTGAAGCGACTAAAAAAATGATATTTTCACTTGTGGTTACAAAAACCTGCACGAAATGCAGAATGGCAGATTTTGGCAGCTAATTTTTCATGATTCATTAAATAACATCATAGTTCAGGCTATCGTTTCCATTACATGTCGTTGCGGAACACCGTGGAACTTATAACTTTTTGATGTTTGAAAGCAAAACAATAATATATATATATTTTTAATTTTATCAAAAATAATCATGAAATTATTAAATTTTATGTACTTTATATAATTTTTGCAACATGGGCAAAAAAAGAACACACTGTCATCGTGTGAATCCATTTTAAAGCATTAAAATCGGATGACATGAAAAATGTAGCATGTATTTAGAAGAACCTTTGTTTTGCTCTTTTTGTTCACCCCAGATGATAATCCTCCAAGCGTCATTTTGGAAATGATACAGGTTGCTAAAGCAAAACGAAAACCTTTTTATAAATATAGAATCTGACCCTCCAAACATTATTCTAGCTATCTATAGTCAAAATTTCCTAAATAGTAACTTTATTTTTCGAGTTTTGACCAGGTTTGTTTGGATTTTGCCCCGCTGTGCGTCGTATTGAAAAAAAAAAGTACTTTTTAATGCAATTTGAATTTTTTTAATCAGATATTAATTGTTTTGCAGTTTTCATCGCCTATTGTTTAATTTTGGCAACTCAATTACTCCATTTCTGCAGAAAATAAAGAAAGAAATGTTGGAAAATAGTAATTATATCTTTTTGTTGCCATTTTCCTCGTAACTACTGAAAAAAATTAATTAAAATACGTGCTATTTTGAAAAAATATAAATGAGTGATTTCTGATAAAACATGGAGCTATTATAAATAAATCTTTTTAATTATATTTGTTCTATACTATACGATTTAGTTTTAATCAGTGTTGCCAAATCTTGCGAATTTTTTGTTTCAAAATTCTGAATTTTCACCAGAAAATTTAATTGTATTTTTAATTTTATATAAGGAGAGAACATGTGAACAGGTGATTTCAATTATTGTAATTCTTGGATTTCGCAAGAGGCTCTGCTTCCTTCTCTCGGATTATCCAATTCGAATCTATCAACCTATTCTATATTTTTAATCGCTTCGTTTTCTATTTCTCGAGATAGACGCATTTTTTCTTTTTTTTTTCTCTCTATCCTTTTTTTATTGTACTGCAGTACAACTGTTTTACTACTACTGAACAATTTGTATGGCTTTTCTAAAATGTGTTACACAATTATTCGTTGACAAGGAGCGCAGTTGCTTTGCAACTGTAGATATCCCCTGCATTTATTCATCTGGTCACCTAAAGAGGTGATTCTTTGACGGGATACCTAGTTGCAGGCAACTTAACTCCAAATGTTTATGAGTAATTGTGTAACACATCTTAGAAGAGCCACGAAAAAGATTTATATATAGAATATAATTTAAAAAAAAAATTACTATTCAAAAATTTCTTTCGTTAATTCGGAATTCCCCAATAAAAAAGTCGCCAGATTTAAAACACAGGTTGTGTGAACTTTATTCTGCTCAAAGTGCTTAAAAATATGTATCTGCTGATTACTTTAAATTGGTGAAAAGTAAATATAGATAATTTTTTAAAAAGTGAAATTCTAAAAGATTAAGGTTGGGTAAATATTCATTTGAAATTTTGTGCAAGTGGATCTAATAGGTTTAATGTAATAAGCGTTTAAAATTTCGATAACTTTTGGCATTTGAAAGGGACAAGAACTCTCAATAAGTAATCAAGCTGGAATTTTTCACAGTAAAAATATTTTCTGTTTGAGTGTGTAATATTTTAGAATTTCAGACTAAATATTACCTCTGTCAGTGAAGCCAAAACTATATCTTGCAGACACAGTGTTAAAGATAAATATTTACTTTCAAACGCTGCAAATCAATCTTTTCAAGCGTACTATTTATCTTTTTAAATCGAAGCAATTCAAAAATGAAGAAATGTTTTATTTGTTTCACAGTCTTAAAAAATATTATTACTATTTAGTTAGTCAAGAAAATAAAAAAAATTCCGTAGCTGTCGAAGCGTGCATATAAATAATTATCATAGTCCATATCTAAGTTTTTTTTTAATTCACTGCGTGCAAAATCTAGAAAAATACTTACATTTTTATGAAAATAGACAGACATTTTAATTTTACTCAGAAACATCCTTCAGTGATATACACTATATGGCCAAAGTTGACCGGTCACTTGCGATTTTAGACGTTTTGTTAAATATCTAGAAAAATACATGAGGAATTAACCTGAAACTGCTGGAGTATAAACAGTATAGTATTGATCATATACTTCCGCGAAGATTTTTTCCCGAAACCCCATAGGGGACCGCCAACAAATTAAAAAATAACGAATATCTTTTGGATAACACTGTAAAAACTAATGTAGCAAAAGCCCCTCATCTTTTTGCTTCCTTTTAGGAATAACGGATTTTGAGCTTATTCTATAAACGATTATTATCAGACTTTTCAAACTATGTTTTTGAGACTTTTACAAAAGTTGCACTATACATTTATAGCTAACACATTATGCACATTATATTTTGATTGCATTCGCGCATGCGCAGTGAAATATTTTTTAGTAAACCTGCTCATTTTTCATCCAATTTTTATTATTTTTAATTCTGACTGTGGAGTATTAAGTACAATGTTATTCGTCATATTTTCTGAAAAGAACTTTTTTTTTATATTAAGAAGTCTGCAAATTATAAGCAAAAAACTTGGCGAAATTTGGGACTGTTTTTATAAAAACCTTAATTTCTCTACGAGTATACATGCTATCCTCATAAAAATGAACACATTATATTACAATAAGCCACTTATTAATAATCTCGAGTTTGAACGCTTTTGCTACATTAGTTTTTTCAGGGTTATCCAAAAGATATTTGTTCTTTTTCAATATGTTGACGGTCCCCTATGGGATTTCGGGAAAGAAAATCTTCGCCGAAATATATGACTTATACTATACTGTTTACACACCTGCAGTTTCAGGTTAATTACTCATGTATTTTTCTAGATATTTTACAGAACGTCTAAAATTGCAAGTGACCGGTCACCTTTGGTCATATAGTGCATATCAATGGATATATATCGTGATATATATCAAGATGTTCATCTGATATTTATTTTCAAAATGTCAAAATGCTTGATAATTTCGATAATTTCATACATTTGATTTGTTGTTGTCAAATTTGTTGAAACGAATTTGAAATAAGAAATGAAAAGAGAAAGGCATTTAGAATAGTGTTTTATTAAGTTTCATATTCAGTGCAATATGTTTTAATTTCTAATTTATATCAATTTTGAAATTACTTATTATCTGCAATAAGTTAATTATTCAAAAATATAGGATACGTTATATATAAAAAATCGGATATGTATCAAAATATCGGATATATATCGAAATATCGGATACTTTTTATATTTTCGAAAATATCATGATATTTACAAACCCTGCTCAAAAATCTCTTTAGGAGCAATATTACACTTTTAAAGCAAATTTAATAACATGACAGTTATAAATAAACTAAAAGATCAAATTGATATTTAAAATTTCATTACATTTTTCTGTATGAAAACATGCCAAAATAGTAGAAGGGTACTTTTATATTTGCAATGAAAAACAATAGTTCTTTACTGATATTTATTTCTTGTTAGCTTCTATCGCTTAAAATTTCTATTCAGCAATGAATAATAAAGTTTCGTAATTTCTTAGCAGACAAATTTTTTCAAATGTTATTAAGTTCATCGTGCAGGTCTCTCAAAAATTTTAAATGATTTCTTCAGCCATATAAGCGTCTAACTAGTGATCCAAGTTATTTTCAACTAAACTTCCAGATGACCATCACAAAATCTAGCTCTTATTCTTGTGCAACACTTTCGAACCAATTTTCGATGAATTAATTTTACATCTCAGTAACAGAATGAATTTTTTCAAGTAATAATTATAAGCCCCAAGGAATAAGCTGCGATTAAAGCAATTACTTATAACTTGTATTCTCTTTTCTACCATTTAAAAAGGCCATACTTCTTGAGCAACTAATGTATTGTCCTGCATAGATTATGTAAAACTTTCCAACACATCCAGAGTACTGTAATAAAACTTTACAGTTTATTAAGATAAAAGAGCTATAAATAAACAATTTAGATAGTAACTTCTATTCTTTATTACTTATACAAATTTGGATTGAAGATTTAAAAGATAATTGCATTAATATTTTAATCTGCTTAACGTGCATAATGTGTATAGCCAAAATTCTATCTAGCATTACCATGTCTACTGAATATCAATAGAATTAATAATTAAAAAATCGGGCATATTTGCATTTAGGCCATCTGAAGAGCGCAAAATGTTTTTATTGTAACAAATTCGAGGGTTCGTATTGAAAAATAAAATTGACTTTACGATTTTTATTTTTATTTACGATTTACGATCAGTTTACGATTATATTGTTATAGCCAATTAAGGGACCTTTAAAATAACAGTTAGTTGTTTATTTCCAATCATCTGGCAACAGATTTATTTTTTTATTTGCCTGTAATAAAATAAGCACGAGGTGATTCATTTTTTATCCCACGACTATACATGTACGTGCCTACTATTAAAAATTATAAACACTTTTCAACAATTTTTAAAACGTTAAAAGTTTTGTTGAATAAGATATGCTTTATTTGTTGACAGAACCTAGGTAGCTAAACAGGAAGAATGGTTAGGGAACTTTCTTCAAGTTCTAGCGTTACTAGTGATATCTAAATGTAGAAAGATATAGCACAGATCCTTAGAAACCATCCAGAATACGGCTCTTTTGTGCTCTGTAATAATTTTCGACAAAAACAAGTTCAAGGTCCTCTAATGGTATCTTAGGGAAATCAATAAATGCGCTGATGTCTAATCAACACTTGCTGTTATAACAAGATGCTTTAAATAATTTTCCATTTTTCTTCGTGCCTGTTTGATTCTAGGCACCCCGACTTTCCTAACTTAATGTTCATCATGGCTTCTAAAAGATTTGTACTGATATTATTTCATGATTTGTCATTAATATAATAGATTTAGAAGTCTTGCGTATGAAAATCATCAGAATTTATTGCCCAAGTGCCTAATTCTCGTTTCAGTGTACGGTACTGTAATAGAAAAGTAATAAAAAAGAAAAGTGCCCAGCTAAACTGATGGCATTGAACTCACAGGCTATTTACACTAATTGTATATTATACTCTTATTTTAAAGAATAATGCCCCTCAAAAAAAAATAAGTCGAAGGGAATTAGCCCCCCGTTTCCCCCTTTATACTTAACCAGTGAACCTCCAAATCTAATCAGGGAAGCTCCTTAACATAATTAACCGGTATACCAAATTTGGAGCAAATCGAATAATCCTGCAAAAAAACCAATTTATCTAAATTAACCCCCTGACCGCCGAGCAAAAGGGCAAAATTGTAAGGTTGTTTTCTCCATATACAGTAAAACTCGGATATAACGCTCTTCCGGGGGAGCGGGCTAGAAGAGCGTTAAAAGCGGGAAAGCCTTAAATGCGGGAGAAGGTTTTTGGCATTTTAAAATTGAGAATATTGGATTATATGCTTTAAATAATGCAGGGAATCATTTTTGTGTATTATTTAAAATAGAAAACCCACAGCATAGGTACAAAAACGTTTCTTTCATTTAAAATATCACAAATTTACATAGTGTTTACAAAGTGTATTATTATTTCAAATCAGAATAAGTAAAAGAATTGTTAGCATTAAAACAAAAGCTACAAAATACATTTAACATTTCTAATAGGAACCTTTATCCTTATATTAAACATAAAATAAAATTATGAAAGAAACTAATAATAATTTTTTCAATGTAACATTTGTATTCTTGAGCACTACTATAAGGACTGTACACTTTCACTTACTGTTTATTCTGTTTTAGAGAAAAACTCTTCAAGTTTCGTCTGACGGGTGGAAGAACGACCACATAAAACAGCATTTTCTGCTTTGTTTATGTGTCTTAATATATCTTCATGTGAAGCGGCAGTATCTACTGAAGCGATGTATAGGCGGATAGTGCTAAAAGCTTCCATTACTTCACCTATTGTTGGGATGCGCTCTTGAACATCGCCATCAGCAACTTCATCAGTGTCTTCTTCTTCTGCGGTATCCTGTACAGTGTCCGCTATATTGTCATCAATGCTCTTAACGTTACTTGTGATAACGTCTTTATCAATCTTAAGATAGTTCTGAAGGCTTTGTGCGTTTTCTGCAAGATGCTCGCAAACAGCTTGCCAGTCCTCGTCGTCTATAGGAGCCGACCCCTCTTCAGCCGCATCCATATCATCATCGACGTCCGTTATGAAGCCTGCCTTTTTAAAGCAGTTTTGAATTATTTTAGGTTCGATTGCATCCCAAGCAGCGTTAAGGTAGTTCATGGCGTCGAGGAGAGTTACAGAAGATCGACTACTTTTAATTTTCATTTCATGTAGAAATCGTTTCACTATACGTTTGCGATAAAGTTGTTTTAAAACCTTTATGATCCCTTGATTCATCGGTTGAAGTACGCTTGTGGTGTTTGCAGGTAAAAATTCCAGAGAGACGTTTGAAATATCTGGTGTTTCTTGGGGATGCGCTGCGCGATTGTCTACGAATAGTATGACAGGCCTATTTTGCATCTCGAGATCAAAATCAGAAACATATTTAATGAACTGGGGACCCGTCATCCAAGCCTTACGTTGATGTGCATAGTCACAGGGCAGTCGTTTGATGTTCTTGAAACAGCGAGGTTTGACCGATTTTCCAATCACCAGAGGCTTGCGTTTGTCGCTTCCATCGGCGTTGGAACAAACATGCACAGTCACACGTTCTTTACTGAGCTTCCCTCCATAGCACTGCTCATTTTTTAATGTTAAGGATTTATCAGGCATCGCTTTAAAAAATAAGCCAAATTCGTCGGCGTTATAAATATCACAACTGGCATAATTTTTGATAAGCCTTGGAAGACTGTTCTTTTTTTCAAAATTCTTCATTTTCTATGTTCACGGCAGCGGATTCTCCGCAAATTTTCTTGTACACAATGCCGTGGAGGGTTTGAAATCGGTTTAATAACCCATTAGACGGAGTAAAATCTTGAATTCTTAGCTTTTGGGCTACTTCGGCACCTTTTTCTTTAACTATGGATTCGCTGATAGGTATGTTACAGAGTCTTGACTCAAGAAACCACTCGTACATAACTTTCTCTAAATCTTCATATTTTCCTGCTTTCACTCTCTTTTTCTCTGAGTCACTAATCGCAGCATTTTTTTCAATATCTTTTCTGTTTTGAAGAAGAGCCCGAAGAGACGACGGCGCGATATTCATAGATAACGCAAAATCTTTCTGGCTCAGAATAGGTGATTTTTTGTCATAATTTTTTAGAATTTCTAATTTTTTCGAAAGTGTCAGCGTCTTTCTTTTCATACTCTTAGCTTCCATGTTGCACCTAATTGGAATCGGCAACGCTTCTACTTACTTATGTGTAAATGAAAAAAGAGAAAACAGTTTGTGTGAAGTAAGAGACAGACAGGTGCTGCTGAGATGGACGACATAAATTCTTTTGTTCTCTGATACCAAAGCGTAATATTCGGGATTTCTTTGTTCAAAGGGCCAATAAAAAGCGCGTTAAAAGCGGGAAAGCGTTAAAAGCGGGGAGCGTTAAAAGCGAGGAATTTTAACATTATCCTTATGGGTACGGTTCAAGGGACCGGGACAAATGAGCGTAAAAGGCGGGAAAGCGTTTTAAGCGGTGAGCGTTATATCCGAGTTTTACTGTATATATATTTTTTAATTTAAAAAAAAAAAAAAAAGATGATTTTTCCAGCATGACATAAAAAATTTCATTAGGTATAGCAATATAAGCCTTGAGAGTATTAATAATGACAAAATGTTTTTAAACTGCATTATATTTGTAGAATTATATTAATTTAAATAATGCTTCTATAGCAGTGAAACCTGCACCTTAGTGAACGGATATATCAGTTCGCGGCAGTGAGAAGGTTAAGGAGGTGGACTAGTCCCCTTTTATCCTTAATCAATGAATCCCCAAAACGAATCAGGGAAGCTCCTTAACATAATAAACCGGTATACCAAATTTGGAGCAAATCGAATAATTCTGCACGAAAAACCCGTTTATCTAAATTAAGGGGGGTGGACTAGCCCCTTTCCCCGTTTATCCGTAACCAATGAATCCCCAAAACTAATCAAGAATTTCCTTAACATAATAAACCGGTATACCAAATTCGGAGCAAATCGAATTAATCTGCATGAATAACCCATTTATCTGAATTAAGGGGGTGGACTAGCCCCTTTTCCCCACTTTATTCTTAACCAATGAACCCCTAAAACTAATCAGGGAAGTTCCTTAACATAATAAACCGGTATACCAAATTCGGAGCAAATCGAATAATTCTGCATGAAAAACCCATTTATCTAAACTAGGACTTCCCTGAGAGGGATTAGTCTGAGCGATATTACTGAGAACATAGATTTAATAATAACATGTGGAAGCAAAGAAAATGAGATGTTATCTTTAATTGCCCATATACTGCGATAAACTGAAATGATGAAAATAAACGAATCGTAGAATTACAAAATCTTATATATAAATTCGTATACACTGTTTAAAAAAAAATGGGAAATCAAACCATTCAAGACAGCCATGCATGAATATAAAATTGAAAGTATGCAATATATTAAAAGTAAAATAGAAAATGAAACACTAAATTACTTATATCGGAATTTTAACTGTATTAAATGATGTCAAGAGCATAATCAGACGCTCCGCACCAATTTGAGTAACTTTAAATGACAAATATATGATGTTTAAAAAGAATGGACTATACTTTATATGGTGTGTGCTCCCCCGGAATAGTTAATATTGTACAATATCTGTTTTCCATGGATGCAATGAGGTTGTCGATAACATTTAAGGAATTCTCTCCTCAAAATCTAATATAGTATCAAAGTACCGAATACATCAACAGTGGCATGCAATGCTTCGTTAGAGTGTGTTTTAGATATGCTCGATCGGATTTAAATGATGAGTGTATGCTGGCCACTACATACGCTGTATTGTTTTGTTTTCAAACATATTCTGCACAAGTTGAGCTGTATTTAGCATGTATTAAATAAAAGAAATCGGCAATGATTACAACATAAAGTATGACACAAGATCTGAATATATCGTCTGCATAACTTTTGAGCTGTCAAAGTGTCATTTGAAGTAATTTACAAATCCCATACATATTTATTCAGGAAATCATGCAAGCTAACATACGCCAATATGAACCCGATTATAAAATTTCACCAGAATAAGTTAATAATATAAAAAAGCTACTAATGATAATTGAGAATATGACCTTATGATAAAATGTCTAGAAAAATGAATCGGATAAAAAATTCATATCACATTTAAAACGGCACTTCCCTCTGTTAGTGGCCTTGGCGATAGAGAGAAAAGCCTAGAGAAGGAACACTTTAACAAGTACTTTCGGGCAACCTACTCACTGTTTCATACAGGTCTTTATTCAATATTTACACAATTTATTTAATGCTAGGTGGGTATCTATCCGTTTTGTTGCATTTAAATTGCATGTTTTGCGGAGGCAATGCAGCATTATGAAATATTTAAAGTTGCTGTACCTAATAATTCCAAATTAATGGTAATTTCCGTTAATTTCATCTTTTTAAATTTTAAATTTTTTAGAAACCATTCATAGAGACAATTGTACATTTTAAAACTAACCCGAAGCAAAATTTCAAGATTTTGGGCTCAGCAGTTACACAGAAATAGAAAATTTTTGAAAGTTTTTTGTTTTTGCACTATTTTATATAGCGACATTTTTAGAAATTGTTCTATTGCGAGAATTTACGTCATGATAAATACAGCCATGTCAATTTTCATGTTTATATCTCTAACAATTCCATGTACTTCGTTACTTAGATCATCTTTAGATCTTTTTTCGCTTTGTTTAGTCTTTCTATTTTTTAGAATTCGTTCTACAACGAGCATTTACATCTTATTAATTACTACAATGCCAAAGTTCTAGTTTCTAACCCCAACAGTATCCCAAAAATTTCAGTATTCCAAATAAATCATAGTTTAGAACCTTTCTAGAAATTTTTACGTTTATCCGTCAAATTGAACCTTTTAGAGAGCGTTCATTACGAGTATTTACATCTTAAAAGTAACTACCGCACCAAATTTAAAGTTTCTAACCCAATCAATATCACAAAAATCGCAATTTTAGAACTTTTTTGCTCCTGCAGCGATGTAGGTTCTTGCACTGACATAAAATAGTCTTTTTTTCGGAGCAGAGATGGCCACCAACATTTTTTTAAGTTGGCTATGTAGTTTCAGAGATAACACCTCACAAACGTACAAGCATTAATAATACTATATACTTTATAATATTATAACGCTTTATAATATTAGCATTAGATGTACAGATACAAAAGCCATTTATCTGTTACAAACTAAAGTGCCGGCGTTGCCCAGAATTTGAAGGATGTTTGTTCTGAAAAATCAATTTCAAAATTTAACATACAACACAAAACAAACATTAAAAAAAGCAGTCGAAATGTTGTACGAATGAATCATATGAAAACGCTATATATAAATGTATATAACAGATGCAAAAGAATACAGCTATAAATGAACTTATTTCAATTTATAATTGGAGCAATAATGTTAAAATAGGCCAATATTTCCCTAATCGGGTTTTTATCATGCTTCAATATATTTTTTACACTCATATGACGTTATACTATATCCACCACGTGCTTTATATTTCCAATATGACGTAATATTTTCCTCTTTCACGTGGAAACCTTGAAATAGAAAAGTTATGAAGTTATATTCACTTTCATTTAAATTCGTCAAACCATTTATTTCATTTTCATATTTCACGTGAATATCTTGCAATAGAAAAGTTATGACGTAATAATCACCTTTTTTAAAAATTCGTCAAACTATTTATTTCATTTTCATTTTTCACGTGGAAATCTTGCAGTAGAAAACTAATTGTTGTAGTAATAATTTTATTGTTTTTTTAATTGTTGGCAACTGCTATAACGAAAAATGTTTAAATTTGATAAGAAATTGCTGTTAAATTGGTGTTTTTTTATTGATTAAAAATTAACTATAAATTATTTCGATTCCGGATTACTTTAGTTGCCTCGGCCATGTTTTAATACACATGCACGTATCTTTTCACAATTTTGGCTTCCAAATTGTGGATTTTTATAGAATTACAAACAGACAGATAGACAAGTTTTCATTTTTATATATCTCTCTATTCTAAAAAAAAGTAACTAACGCTGTCACCGCCGCCGCCGCCGCCGGTTTTGAATTTTTTGTGACAGGAGGTCTTTCTTCGTTAATATTAAGAAAACTATTGCATACAAAAATATGAAAATCGGTGGTATTATAGCAAAATGTTTGATCAATACGCTAATGCATACAGTTTTCAAATCGAAGAATTATTTTAAGAGATATTTAATGCTAAATTTGGACAAAATCGTTCCATTAAAAAATTTTTTATAGGAGCAAAAGCTATACATGTGAATTTAATCATTATTAGATCATTTTATTCAATAGAAAATCCCGGTGTGCGGATTTCATTATTTTTTTTAATTTGACTCATTTTTTGAGGTTTTATTTCTATTTTAAATTCAAATATTCAGCATCTTGACTGATATTTTTTACATATTTTAGAAAATGGTATTAATTTAAGCTGTTGTCAACTGTATAAACAGCGCAAACAATAATGTTTGCTTCAAAAAAAAATTTATTTACACGTTACTATAATAAACAGAAAAAACCCTTCAAATTAGAATTAAATAATTAGGTATAAAAAGCAGACACTTATTGGAAATTACGCCATTAAAACTATATTTACATGTGAATTTTGAAAGAGAAAGGATATTGTAAAATAAATTCATTAACGTGCGTTAGAAGTCTGAAATAGAAGAAATTGTGTCACATTAAACTTATTATGCAAAATGAACAAAAAATAGTATTGCAAAACAGTTTAAATTTAAAAATTGCGCGAGACAAAATATTAGAGGTTAAATATTAGATTTTTTCAAAATTTTATTATTTGTCGTTTGATGTGAGGTGTTCAGCTATAAGTATGCAAATTTTCATGTCTCCAACATAATTAGGGGCTGAGTTAGAAAAATTGCTTAAAATACACAAGTTAGATCCCAGAGGGTTAAATATTAGACTTTTTCAAAATTGTATTATTTGCCGTTTGATGTGAGGTGTTCAGCTATAAGTATGCAAAATTTCATGTCTCCAACTTAATTAGGGGCTGAGTTAGAAAAATTGCTTAAAATACACAAGTTAGAGCCCAAAGAGTTAAATATGACTGTTTCAAAATTTTATGATTTATCGTGTTATCGCAAGTGTTCAGCTATAAGTAGGAAAACTTTCATGTCTCCAACTTAATTAGGGGCTGAGTTAGAAAAATTGCTTTAAATACACAAGTTAGAGGCCAGAGGGTTAAATATTAGACCTTTTTCAAAATTTTATTATTTGTCGTTTGATGTGAGATGTTCAGCTATAAGTATGCAAAATTTCATGTCTCCAACTTAATTAAATTAGGGGCTGAGTTAGAAAAATTGCTTAAAATACACAAGTTAGAGCCCAGGGGGTTAAATATTAGACTTTTTCGAGATTTTATTATATGCCGTTTGATGTGTGGTGTTCAGCTATAAGCATGCAAATTTTCAAGTCTCCGACATATATAGTTTCTGAGAACGGGCTCTGTGACAGACGGACAGACACACAAAGGAGTGAGACAGGTAGGGTTTCGTTAGATGAACGAAACTCTAAAAACATGCTGCGGATGACTGTAACAACATCCTAAAATTACATTACCATCAGCGATCTACCAATCCCGAATTTAGTTTATATTCGTTTCATATATTCTTATTCTTTTGTGTGGCCCTGTAAAATAACTATCAATATTATATACAGTAAAACCTCTGAATAGCGGACACCCCGAGAATGCAGAATTTGTCCTCTATTTAGAGGTGACTGCTACTGAGAGTAAAACATGTACAGTTATTTAAGAGTTGGTAATCGAAAAAATGTCCACTAAATAGAGGTATCCGCTATGGAGGTTTTATCAGTAAAACCTCTGAATAGCAAACACCTCGGGAGGGCAGAATTTGTCCTCTATTTGGAGGTGTCCGCTACTAAGAGTAAAAAATGTACAGTTATTTAAGGGTTGGTAATCGAAAAAATGCCCACTAAATAGAGGTGTCCACTAATCGGGTGTGTCCGTTATGGAGGTTTTACTGCATAATAATATCATCCTTTACAAGAAAATTGCATGATGTATGATAGACAGACAGACATCCAGAGAAAGATAACCTCCCGAAGCAATAAACACTTATGTCTTTTGTTTTAATCATCCACAATTGTATGTCATACAACAGGCCAGATTTTATACAACAGGCTAAAAACGGTCACCGTGGTATTATTTGTTTGCCCACCAAAACTGGTTGCCACGGGTTGTTGCAAGGTTTGTGATCACGTGGTTGAAACTGATCTATTCAATATTAATGCGTGCGTATTTTTCTTTTTTTTATTTGCTCCATGTGTTCAAACCAGTTGTCTACGAAAACATCAACCGGTGAAAGTGACGCACACCAAATTTCTGTGACGTATGCAGATAAATTGTGCTTTTTTATCAGTTTTTTCTAGATAATTTTTAAACGGTTTGGAACTTATTTTTCATAGTAGGTGCATTCAGTAGGCGACCCTCATAGGTACCTTCTGGTGCAATCAGAAACGAAATCCGACAAATATTTTTTGAGTTATGCTTGACGAAAGGTTTTTATTAGGCTTTTTTTTTAGTAGGACATGGCGTTAATATCCATCGTAGTAGTAATGTGTCCGGACAGTAATATTTCGCTGAGTATTAGCCTTCGCTTCGCTCAGACAATTAAGAGTGGTGGACTAATCCCCCTTTTCCCCCTTTATCCTTAACCGATGAACCCCCAAAACTAATCAGGGAAGTTCCTTAACATAATAAACCGGTATACCAAATTCGGAGCAAATCGAATAATTCTGCATGAAAAACCCATTTATCTGAATTAAGACGGGTGGACTAACTCCCCTTTTCCCTCTTTATCCTTAACCAATGAACCCCCAAAACTAATCAGGGAAGTTCCTTGACATAATAAACCGGTATACCAAATTCGGGGCAAATCGAATAATTCTGCATGAAAAACCCATTTGTTTGAATTAAGAGGGGGGGACTAACTTCCCTTTTCCCCCTTTATCCCTAACCAATGAACCCCCAAAACTAATCAGGGAAGTTCCTTAATATAATAAACCGGTATACCAAATTCGGAGCAAATCGAATAATTCTGCATGAAAAACCCATTTATCTGAATTAAGACGGTTGGACTAACACCCCTTTTCCCCCTTTATCCTTAACCAATGAACCCTCAAAACTAATCAGGGAAGTTCCTTGACATAATAAACCGGTATACCAAATTCGGGGCAAATCGAATAATTCTGCATGAAAAACCCATTTATCTGAATTAAGGGGGATGGACTAACCCCCCTTTTCCCCCTTTATCCTTAACCAATGAACTTTCAAAACTAATCAGGGAAGCGCCTTATCACAATGAACCTAGAAAAAAAAATTTGAAGCAAATCGGATGTTTTTATGAAGAGTTATCGCGTTACGTACGTACATACGTACATACATACATACATACATACAGAACGGGCGGGCACATTAGCTCTCAGGCCTTGATAGCCTGTGAGCTAAAAACTAAAGAAAAAAACATTAAAGGTCCACATATTTGTTTATTTAGAGGATGAATTACTAAGTACTGTTACAACAATGAAAATTGCTCTATAGATTCTGTATGGAAACAGGAAAATAATTAGAAAAATGGTAAGACTATGTGTATGGAAACTGTCAAGAATTTATTGCTCAAATGCTTAATTGACTTTGCAATGTACGGTATTGTAAGAGTCAAGGAAAAACAAAAGGAAAAACTTTCAAGGTGCATACGTTTGTCTTATTTAGATGATAAATGACTAAGTACTTTTAAAACAATGAAAACTGCTTTATAGTTCCTGTATTGAAAATCAAGTGTAATAAGAAAAAGGTAAGATATGGAATATGTATGGAAACTGTGAATAATTTATTGCTGAAGTGCCTAATTCACATTGTAATGTACGGTACTGTAACAGTCAAGTAAAAACAAAAGAAAAAACTTTTAATGTGCATATATTTGTCTTATTTAGAGGATCGATGTCTAAGTACTGTTACAACAATAAAAATTGTTTTATAGATCCTGTATGGGAACTGAAGTGTAATTAGAAAAGCGGTAAGATTCTGTGTATGAAAACTGTCAAAATTTATTGCTCAAGTGCCTAATTCACGTTGCAATGCACGGTACTGTACAAATCAAGTAAAAATAAAAGAAAAACTTTAAAAGTGCATAAAAGTCTTACTTGGTGGTTCAATGACTAAGTACTGCTAAAAAAAAAAAAAAAAAAAAAAAAAAATTAAAACAGCTGTATAAAATTTTTATGGGCATTGTTCTGCCGTGTTAATAGAAAAACAGCAAGACTATGTATTATTAAATAAAATAATTAAATGCAATTAATTAAGGTGATTATTTTAGATTAAGAGCTCATAGTCACGCGAAGGCGCTCGGAAGCTCATGGCAACTAGCCCACAAACTAACCAATAGATCGTTCTTTTCAAATTTCTCGTTGCATTTCAAAATTTTTAAATGATGTGCTTTGCATAAGATAGCTAAGGGCGATTTTTAACCAGGTCCTTGTCTACTTTCTGTATTGTAGTTTCAGATATTTAATTGACCACTTCCTATTTCGGTAACGATTTCGTAAGTGAAATTATCTGCATAAAGGAAAACTTCAACCAAAATGAAAAAAAAAAGTACCCGGCTGCTTTTTCAGGAAGGCTCACGTTTTCAGCACCAGCCTTGGCGAGTTGACGAAAGCAAGAACATTCAGCCAGCTCTAATGCCAATCGTCGTCTTCTGTTTTGCTTTGAACCGAAATTGCGGAAGACGAACTAGCATATTTTAGAATAACAGTCCTACCTAAATTAAAGAAATATTTTCAATTATGTATTCTAGATGAAAAAAAATCTTCGAAAGAAATTGTATTCGAACTCTTATACTCGTTTTTATCAAAGGCCTTTATTACTTTTGATGATATAGACTAAAATTTTGATTATTTGATCCCCTCAAAAATCTTCATTTTCATTCAATTGAGTATTATTAATTCCATACCTGTTAAACAAAAACTCATTACCTTCATAAATCTAGATATTTGATTACATACAAAGAAGGATTTATGAGGATGATGAATTAATGCAGTTTCAGTGCATTTTGATGTATATAAACACAGATTTTACAAAATATCTATTTTCTGCGATGAACTTATATAATTAATTTAATACCAAATCATTCTGCAGAAATAGTCCCCAAAGTCGAGTGAAAATAGGCCAAACCACGAAAAAAAAAAAAAAAAAAAAAAAACTATCACACCCCGAACCAGTATGTTTAGAAATTAACTTTTAAATGTGAGATGAAATTCTTAAGGGGAGGTGGTGGAGAAGGAATATTGAATGACTATCTTTTGTTACTTCAAAGTAACAAATAAAATCACTAGAGAAATTTTTTAACTGTGTATGATGGTGATGGTGAGGGGCTGTAAATTTAAATAGTTAAATTTATCAATTAACAAATAGAAAAAACAAACCAAAAAATTAAAAACTTGTAATATTTAACTTTGGGGGGAGGGGGGGGGGGACAAAAACAAGCTTCTTTTTTTTTCGTGAGGGAGGGCAGAATTTGAATAATTTGTCCTTTACTTATAGTTACTTCAAAGTAATAAATAGGACAGAAAATTTAAAAAAATGTAAAGAATTAAAAAAAAAATGAAAGCGTGTTCACAAAAAGTTAATCCTGATTTTTTAAAAATCTTTCATTCCATTTCTTTCCTTTCCCTTTTTTATGGTAAATTATTTATTTGTTATTTAAAAATCAACAGATAGAGCAAAACAGTAAACTTTATGCGCTGTTATGGATAAGCGAAGGGATAGTTAACATTTCAGACTCAATTTTAACAAATTTTTTCTGCAAAGCTACAATGAATTTTAAATAGTCAAAAAATACTGTGATGGAGGAGAGGGGGGGGGAAGAGAAAATTCGAAATGGGAAGTTGCCTCAGACCATTGATCATTATTTTATTGCCACTTCAACTTAATAAATAGTGCAATATGTAATGACTAAAAATGGAGTGTGTGTGTGTGTGCGGGGGGAGGGGGGGGGATTTCATTCCAAAGAAGAATTTAGATGATTTATTCAAATATGACGAATTACTATTTTAAAATAACAAATAAAACAACTAGTGCGAAATAATATTTAAAAATATGGCAAAAATTTTAAAATAAAAAATTGAAGAATTTTAAAGATATTTAATTTTGTGCACTAGGGGCAGAAAAAGGTTTTTTTTCATAAAAACTCAAATAATGACAAAGATTTAACAACATTAAAATGTAATAGTAATTGATTTAATTGCATGCATCAACTTGCAATTATTTTAGCTGATTGATTTAATTGCAGGATACAGCTAAATAATTTATGATTTATCGTTCAATCTTATTATAATCGAATTGATTTTAGTTTCAACTTCCTATTAACTTCTAATAGCAATTAAATTAGGAACAATTATTTTTAATGAGTTATTTCAGTGCAAATATGTTTTATTAATACTATCCACACGTCACACAATTATGCCGCTTAATTTAAAAAAAAAAAAAAAAAAAAAAAAAAAAAAAAAAAAAAAAAAAAAACTAAATTAATTCAGTAGTAATGCTAATAAAAATAAGTTCAATTGTGTCATAAAAATATGATCAATAGAATTACATTTATAACAAGAAAATCTTTACGTCTGTTTTTATTTTTCCTAAAAAATAAAATACGTTCTCAATTTCTTCCAGCATAGCGAATTAATGAAATAAATTAATATTATTGAACTGAAAAAAAAACTTATGTTTGAATTATATATATATTGTGAAATTAAAAGCATTTTAATCCAAAAAAACTCTTTGTTTTAAGCAAGGTTTAATAACCACGGTGAAATATTTTATTACCTGCTTGATAACTTTTTACATTTGCGGAAAAACAAATGAAAAAAAAGCATTATCTCTTTGTTCTCAGCCAAAGACTTTTAAGATACATAGACCGGCAAACTCTCAGTTTAATTGAGGATTTTTGATCACAGCTGTTGTACGGCAGTTTATATGTTTTATATTTTAATTTACCCAAGAAAATGCTTTTATTAGCGTATTTTTTCATTGCGGTTCATTAAGTATTAGTCTACCCTATTTCATTTAGGCCTTTTAAAAAAAATACCTTATTATTCATCAATTTTTTTCGTTTTTTTTCGTATAGCAAGTAAGTATTTCAAAAAACATCCTCTAAAAATAAAAATATAGTGTTACTTTCGTTAATATGCTTTTTTTTTAAATTACCTTTTTGCATAAAAATTAGTTTAAAAAACGTAAATTTCTTTACAAGTAATTTAAAATTTTGTAAATTACTATATTATGTTACAGTTGCTACGTTTAATCTAAACTTCCTTTCCAGTTACTTTTGTAAGTCAAAATTAAAAAAAGGTGGAATTATAATCTTTAACAATCTGGCTCCATATAAATTTCGCCTTTATTTATGTTTATAAGGCATGTTAAAACTAGATACTCTTTTATAAACAAACCATCCATAAAAGTATTAATAAATCGCCTTTTTTAAGTTTATTTCGGAAAATTCAATATTTATAACGCATATTTAGATATAAAAAATAGCTTCATGTAAAAAATATGCCATAAACTTCATATATATTGATAAAAATTAATTTTTAAGCTCATTCTAGCCATAGCACTTAATGGTAAATAACCACAGCTGACGTACAAACCTCGAGGTTCAGGTATTTCAATTTACTTCAGATGGCTGCCATGATTTCGCATGCTTTTGAATGGGAATTGCCGGTCTATGTATCTTAAATGTCCTTGGTTCTCAGCAAAGGAATGGGGTTGCTGTTCGCTACGCGGATGACATCACGAACAAGAAAGGGTGCGTAGCGTTGAATTCATCCCGGCGCCAACCGTTACTCTGGCGATAAGGTGCTCAAAACGTGAGCCTTCTTGAAAAAGCTACCCGGCTAGCGGTCACACTGCTATTCTATACAAAAATAATAATTTAAATATTTTGAAAAAAGTATGTTAGACAATTTTCTAAAATTGTTCTTCTAATATTGGAAAGAGTTTCGTGATCTATATATAACAGTTGATTTTTCTCTCTACTTAATAGTGGAAAAATCATTAAGGTACAGAACCGATTGTTAAATTATTTGAATCCTACCACTGGCTGTATGTACGTAATGTACGGTGGGTATAATTTTTGATGAATTGTCAGCAAACATAGCAGGAAGGAGTACTAAATTTATTGAGTGTCAGAGACGATCACGAAAAACGGTGTCTTCTTAGGTTGTTTTTATTAAGACTTTGGCACGCACTCTTTCTCAGAGGAAATTTTTTATAAACGACGGCATGAGTCAAAATCATTTCATTATCCTGCTGATGACTATATCTGCTGTCGCAAGTACTTTTGCAAGCAGGCAAAAAAATATACGAAATGTTTATTATCAACACTTATCCCCTAGTCGTGACATTGTAATCATAATTGGTAAAGATTTAGCCCTTCTGGTGATCCTATTTGACCTTTGCGCTTTTCCCAATGCTTATTTCTTGAAACCAGAAAAAGAAAATAGACCCCAAAAGATGTATTTGCAAATGAGGGTATTCAACATAACTATAGCCAAAACATCCTTTTTCTACATGCCATAAGTGGTTCTGATATCACATCTACCCTATACAACCAAGGCAAAACGAAATTTCTGAAAATCTTGAAAAATAATGCAGAATTTCTAAATGGCGTAGAGGTATTAAAAAATCCTGACGCACATGCAAAATGATGAACAAACTTAGTTACAGATGTTACAACAAATCGGCTTTCAAATGTCTTCTAATATCGCATCACTTCCGCCTACAGAAGTCTCAACTCGATTGAACTCTCCTAGGATTCATTATCAAGTACAGCAATATCTAGGGCAGGTGAAAGTAGCGGAAGAATGTGGCTGGAAGAAAAATAAGAACGGCAATATATCCATGTAGGATTTAATATTTTTTTTACTTAAATATTCACTTAGCTTATAGCTATAAATGAATTCACCTATCAGCTTTTCAATTATACCGGGTGAGTCAAAAGTTCGTTAAAACTTAAAAAACTCATAAAAAAGAAGAAATTGTGATAAAGGAGTGCTGTTTGCAAGAAAGGGCTCACAAGGTAGTCGGATTTTTTTTTAGCAGCAAAGAACAAAAATTAGTTAAAAAATCACATGTAGGGGGCGCTGACGACCCGAAACCCAATGAACAGGTACTACGATACAACCTGGTTGTGTCGTGGAATGTTCTGGAGTTTATGTTGAACATCTGTTACTGGAAGAACAAATGAATAAAACGCATTGTTGTCCTGTTCATTGTGTTTCGCGTCGTCAGCGCCCTCTACATGTGATTTATTAACTAATTTTTTTTGTTGCTTAAAAAAATACGACTATATTGTGAGCTTTTTCTTGCAAATCTCACTCCTTTATCACAATTTTTCCTTTTTTATGAGTTTTTAAAGTTTTAACGAACTTTTGTCTCACCCGGTATACAATTATATATTGCTGCCATGAACAAATATAGATCACAGAAATTCAATGACATTAATAATATAGTACCTAATTTGCACATTCGTAAATATAAATACAAGCAATCACCTAGACTTCTTACTTAATCCTTTTATTCGTCCATGGGCAGTTTTTGTACCTTCATGTTTGTATAAAAACTATGGAACTCCAACCATCTCTCTTGGTATTATTTATTTTCCAGTCTTTTTCCACACGAGCAGCTGCCTCATATCTTGCGTTTTTTTTTACGCTCCTCGTGTTGTGCTTTTTATTTCATATAATATTGTATATCTATTAACTAAACCCTTGAATCTGTCAAGTTGCATTGTTAAGAATATTTATAATCCCGCATCCATTATAACTTTACAACCACCAACTCAACAAGCTGTATTCAGACAGATGTCATTAAAATGCAGTAAAAACTGCCTGGAAACATTCAGTGCAAAATGGCAGCTATATGTTTTGCTTCTCCGCCTAAATTATGATGGCTCCAACGACAACAACATCTCCATCGACAGTGGTAAGAATGAAGTTGCAATCGATAACACTTATCGTCGAAAATATGCTAAAGTGGAACCTTCAAAATATGAAGAACAATGCACGACGATATCTCTGCTGATTAAGGGTATTTTCATCAGCCAAGACCATCAAAGCGACCAAAAAGCAATTGATAGGTACTAGAACTTGCATTTTTTAAAATTAATCATTCACATATTTTATTACGGAATGCAACTTACTAGGAAAATAAAAATGTATGTCCTGATTTTTTTAGTCTTTATATTTCTGCTTTTCCTAATCACTTCATTTCATTTAACTTTATTATTGCTATAAAAAGTGTAAAAATCGGTAATGCTAATGGTACCATAGTTGTAACTACAAAGATTTTTAACCATTTTCAAAAGTTTTAAATTGATGATGGATGCATAATGATCGGATCGCTTCGTCCCATTCAATTTGGGAATTTCAATAAGTCGCCGAAACTCATTTTACCCCTATTCCGGGGCTGTTTACAGCCTGATAAATACGTTTGTATGAAAAATTTAGAAATACTGTCTAATTTAGTTTAGTATAATAACTTTTACTGAAAACTTTAAACGTTACCAAATAATAAGGAAAAAACGAAAAGGAAAAAAACAAATTGAGGGTTTTCCGCTTATAATATTTAAGCACACAAGATATTGGTCGGAACGTTAAAATTAGCACCAATCCCCCCTAAAAATGCAAATTCAAAGAAAGAAAATAGAGTGAAGAGAAGGATTTTTTTCCAACTAGATAAATCATCTTCGAGATTGGAATAGCATAGATATTCCAATACTTACTTACTTACTTACACAATGGTGCTACAATCCATGTAGGATTTTGACATCCCTCAATATACTTCTCCAGACCTTCCGATCTCTGGCCTTTACTTTATAATTTATAATTTGGTTTTCTGCAAGATCTTTCTCTATCTCTTTTATCCAACTCTTCCTGTGTCTACCAATACTTCTTTTCCCAATTAAATTACCACTATAAATCTTCTTTGTGCTTCGCTCATCCCTCATTCTGTTTAGATGGCCTAACCATTGCATTCTTCTTATTTTTATAGTATTTATTACATCTTTTTTCATTATATAACTGTTCTAACTCCATATTTGTCCTTATACGCCATGTATTGTCTTCTTTAATAGGTCCAAAAATTAGATATTCCAATAGAGCGAAAAATATCCAAGCTAGGTTCGAACCTGGCACGGGAAGCCAAAAAACTCAGTTTCGAGTGCACGCCTGGACATTTTTAACTCTGTTGGAGTAATCCTCAATTACATTACTCCAATCTTGAAGATGAAAGAAAACTTTTCAGGGAAAAAGATCATTTGACCTGGCTAATATGCGTATAACCGTTTAAAGGATAGTAATGTCCGAGTTGTACTTCAATAAGAGTAACTATTGTTTTTTGAGATTATAAGCTTTTATCGTTTGCATTTTCTGACAAAATCTCTGCTTCTTTTATTTTTATTTTCGATTTGAAATGTTAAGGATGTGTGACATTACAATTACATGTTATAAGATACACTTTCTTAAAAATATTTTAATTATTGCAACTGTTCAAAAAATATTTTAAATGACCATATTTATATTAAACGGGGATTAATGACATAAAGTTCTAAATGATGGGAAACCATTTGCTGAATGGATTTTGAAAGACAAATATTCTTAAGGAGTCTTACGTTTTAAACTGATGTTGACAATTATATAAAATTTAAACTGATGGATGAAACTTTAAAAAAAAATCTCGTTCTGCAACATCAAATCAAACGCCGAATTTATGTTGGGCTGTAAAATATTAAAGTAGCTTAAAATAATTCTGTGCCTTGACTAATGTTTAATTAACGCATGCGGTTGTTTGGAGATTTAATTGTATTAACCTAAGTGAGCATTTTGAGCATTGTACAATGAAACAAGGCTTATTTGTATAAATTTAATGACAGCCTTTACAATTGTTTAAGTACAAGTAGGGAGTTTAAAATAGTGGAAATGCCACAGCGAATAATCCAATTAATTATTATCCACAACACTGTCATTGACAATTTTTTTGGAATAAGATCTTCCATTAAAACAGTAGTATAAAATTTAATTATCGCTTTCTGAAATGTAGCATATGATAACCTTAAAGTAAGAATCCTTAGACAATCAACTACGATAATAAAAACAAAATAATAACAATAAAAAATTGTTTTATTGTCAGATTCTATTTATATGCCAGATTGATAAAAATTTTTGATTTATATAAGATTAAAAAATAGTTTTAATTTATGAATTATGCTTATACTGATTACTCCGCACTTAATTCGTCCTCACCGAAGTTATTTCAATCTTCCTTCCATCTTATAATACATCTTAATTAGTTACATCCATATTATACACTATATGGGTAAAAGTCACCGAACAGTTTTGGCCCTAGGTGTTTTGCCAAATACCTAGAGAAATCCTTGGCGAATTCATCTGGGTCTTCATGAATGTAAAGAAAATGTTTAACCTCGTATGTTTCAGATATGATTAGATTGCTAGGGCAATTAGGTGAGAACAACAAATTGAATAAATAGAATAATGCACCCCCCCCCCTGTGAAAAAAATGCTCGCAATGCTCTGTAGGTATAGCACATGACTATAGAGATCTTGTGCAATATCTGTGCTCAATTATGTAAGATCAGCATATATATTCATGGGAATATAAAAGTTTGTTTGAAAATTCCAAGAAATTTCCGCTTGTTTGTTTGTTTATAGAATCCAGTGTTTTAAATAAAATCTAAGGTAATGTTCAAGAAACTTAATAACGTACTGTAGAAATAATATACAATTATTAGAATATAAACGTTCATGATAAATATAAGCATTTGTATATAAAAATTTTAATTACGCATATGACAAATTTTTTTTCATAATGCACTAATGAACTACAGGGTGCAGCAGGTGTTTGAAATCACACATTATATAGGTGAAATACATATCCTGTACATCATGATTAAAGATCCTTTACTGTTACATTTAGACAGGTTAGAACCTAGATTAGCTGAGAAAATGAAGAGATATGACGTCATTGTCTAATTGGCTGAAGAACACTCCAGTTTAGAGACTGCTGCATCTTGAAACTTGCCCGGACATTCGTCGTTAAAGTAATTACGGAGGGAACTGAAGGCTGCCAGGCTTGATGTGGCAATTGTTTCATACACGAAAGGACATTATCGGCGCATGGCATTATCAAGACACCGGAATTCGTCATTCGTGTCGATGAAAATCCTTGGAAGTTAATGAGCGCATTCTCTAGGGAGTTGTAGGTTGCTGAGGTCACCATTCGATGTGCGATTCATAAGGACTTTCGTTAGAAGTCGTGCGTGATGAGTAAAGGACAGTTTTTGTCAGAAGGAGCCAGGGATAATCACTTGATCAAAGTCAAAAGCCTCCTTAACAAGCTGAAACATGAAGAGTAGCCAGGAATGCTGTTGCTTTTCTCAGATGAGAAAAAGGTTGTCCAGGTCCAGTAAGTGAACCTGAAAAATATAGGTGGCTAAGTAAAATCCTCGGAGAGCTTCCGGCCGTCATGCAAAGAAAATTTCCATCCTCACTGATGATTCTGGGGTATCGTGAGCAACGAATACAGTCTGATGCCTTTACATTTCTTTCTTCAAGGTGTCAGAGTCAATGCCGTCGTTTATATGGGAGTTTAAAAGCTCTGGAGTACTTATGTGACACGTGGAAAGTCGGACATTTTCAAGACTCTGCACTATCCCATACAGCGTATAAAACCCAATAATGGATGATCCTGTTAACTATTACGTATGTAACAATTTACTGCTTTAACCTCTTCAAGGGCGTTGTTCATTTTTGGACCAGATAATTTTAATTCTTAAATGGCACATATTTAGTAATTACCACAATATTAAGTAAATGAACAAAAGCATTTTCGTATTTCGAAATTTGTTTGTAAATTCTGGTGCCATTTACTGACTTCAACATTTTACGAATAGAAGTGCCTTGCCCCTGAAACGTTAAATGCATATTAATGTATTTATTATTTTAAAGTTTCCTTTCTCTTTTAATATTCACATGTAAATACAATTTTCAAGACATAATTTTCAATATTTTCCTTCTTTTAACATGTACTCATTTAATAGTAATTTTGAAGTTTTTTCTATTTTTAATAGTCATGCGTAAATAAATTTTTAATCTTTAGTAAATATTCTTTGCGCTGTTTTTAGAATTGAAAACAATCTCTATAACAATAGCTTAAGTCATGTGACTATCATCAACAGCTCCCCCGCTTTTCATAAGAAAGGTTTCCATTTTGATTAAAGAATAAAAGTTATTTTTTCGAATAAAACTACATAAAAGTTGCCATGATCGCAAAGAATTCTTGGTAACCAGGCTCAAATCTCACCAATAGCTTTTTTTTTTTTTAAACTCGCCAGTTAGCATTTTTTTAATTTCTCGAGAGGTAAATTAAAACGGTACTACTTGGTTACCACATCGACCAAAAATCCATCGCCAGACTATAAGATTAAATGCCAATAACGGTTGTTCGAAATGTCACATTCACTTGACTGTAACACGTTACACATGTTTACGCCATCAAGTGATTTTTATTTCGACCATTTAATTGTATTTTTATACTAATTTATTTGTTCTTTCGCTATTTAAAATAAAAATCACGTCAACTTGTATAATTTGATGAGTGGTTTGGCGATTTATATAATTTGGCGATATTGGCCATTTGCTTTGAATTTGAAATTAAATGGTCATGATTTGTTTCATTATCTAACATTTAACACAGATGTCATATACGCATTGGGTTTGGTGTGATTTTTTTACGACAATTTGACGAAAACCTCGTTTTCGAATACCAGTTATCTATGTATTTTTGGTACTACTTAGTAAAATAGTTTTAAATTATTTTCTATTATATTTAAAATGAAATAACAATAAATAAAAAAATAATAATAACTATAGAAGAAAATAATTTATAACATTTTTTGTAAATAAAAAGAAAATAAATTCAAATAAAAATTTATTAATAAATAAGCAAGAATAGACAGGTTACCATGTCAGGAAAAATAACGCCATTTTGGCGCCAATTATGTACCCCGGTGCGTATATGACATCTGCGTCTAATATTTTTCTTTTCGTTTCGTTTAAAAAAATAGAAAACGTGAAAGTCATTAATTTTAAATGTTTCAGTTTTAAATGAAACTTTTGCATTAAATAAAATGATAATGAAATAGGGGACACCGGGGCAAGATGACTATGTTAACAATGTTTGTTGTTTATTAATTTATTTTTAAGTATAGTAAAATTAATTTTACATGAACTATTAGTGTATTCCTTTGTAGTATTAAATATATATTACCATTTAATTCTTGCCGCAGTACTGAGGCAAGATGACTTTGCCCTTGGGGCAAGATGACAACACTGAAAAAGGTTGAACATATTTTATCTTTTGAATATGTTACATGGTTTAACAAATGATAACTGTGTTTTTACATCTTACAAAGTATCAAACTAAGCAAAATGCATTGTAACGTAATGTTGAAGTGTTTAGTTGTGCAGCTGACAATAGTCACAAATAAAAATGTCATTTTCATAATTGGAACATTCCTCATGCTACCACTCTTGGCATTTACAGCACTGGATCCCTTCTTCTGTTGGCGGATCACAATATTCCTAGTCACAAGCAGGACATCTGAAAACACCATCCTTTGAAGTTGATGCAACTGAACTGTTTGGCCTGCATTTAATAGATTTATGCTTACAGGAACTTAGTTTGAGTTTTTTTACTCCCTTTTTAGCTTCACGAGCTTCTTTTCTCTGTTTTTTTAAACGTTCTTGTTCTTTCTTCTGCTTTTCCCTTTGTTCTAACATTTCTTTGGTGGGTGTGCTTGTAAGAATGCTTGAGCTCAGTGTTTTGCTTTTGCTTTTTTTTTTCACATTGTGTTGCTTTAGGATATGGTTTTGTTTAATCCTTATATTCTTAAAATATTAATTTAGTTACCAATGTAATATAGAGAGAGCGCTGCGTCGCCTCGAAATTTATCCTTGTGAGCAGGGAAAAAATTCCCTTCGAGTGTGTGTGAAACTTTCGTTCGGATATGTGTGTCCGACAAAATTTGTGAAATATTCAAATCTAGGTTGTAATATTAAATGGAAAAACAGCATGACGATTGTCATTAATTAGTGTTATTTAAGAACCAGCAATTTACACTCCTTGTTTCAGTGAATTCTCAACATAAAATAAAATGGTCCGACGATACGGAGTTTGGAAAGTAGTTTAGTTTCGTTTCGAATGCTTTGTGAAATCATTCTGTGATATTCTACTGATTACGCAATATGCGTTTGTTGTGAAAAGAAGTACATAATTTCCTTTTTTGCTGCTCGAAAAATTTATTTTTCTTCACTTGGATAGTACTTCAAAATAACTAAGTGAGTGGTTTCGATTCTTTATTTTGTTATTGTTTTTTATCAGAATCATATTGTGTTTTCATTGTTTATTCATTAGTTCAGTTAGGGAATATACTTTGAGTTTCATTTCTGGAGTTATAGCTGTATTTCTGTATCTTATTTGTTTTTCATAATGGATATAAAGGCATATTTAAATCAAAAAAAGGTTGCAAAAACGGCTCTAACCCGATTAAAAAATAAAACAACAGACGAATTAGATAGTTTAGATTCAGCTAAATTAAACGTAATTCGAAACAGATTTAGCGATATCGGAGAGGAATTAAAAGCTAATTTTAGTAATATTTTCGGTTTATGTAAAGATGATGAGATTGAAAAATATAGTAATGAACGCGAAGAGCTTTTTGAAACTTTAGATGAAATGTTAGCTACTATTGATAGAATAAATATGAAGGGAAATGAAAAAAAGGGTGAAATAAATAATGTCACTTCTAATTCTAATTATAATGAGATTAAACTACCTACTTTATCCCTTCCGATTTTTTCGGGTACTGTAGATGAGTGGTTAACGTTTTCGGATTTGTTTAAAGCTGCTGTTATAGACAATCAAAAACTATCAGGGGCTCAGAAACTGCAATATCTTAAGGGAGTTTTAAAGAATGATGCACAAAAAATAGTGCAATCCCTTTCGATCACTGATGATAATTTCAAAATAGCTTGGGAGCTTTTAACAAAAAGATATTTTCATAAACAAAAAGATATTTTCATTTTTGGGTTCCTTGATGAAAAAACTGTTAAATATGCCCCAGTTAAATAATGAGTCGCATTCTCAAATTTTGAATTTAGCTGATTCTACTAAAGAATATGTCAGATTACTCGAAACTTTGGATTTAAAAATAGACGAGACAGCAGACACGATGCTTTTATTTATTGTGCAATTTAAGTTAGATCCAGCTACTAGAAGTTGGTGGGAAAGATCCTTAAAGAAGGATCAAATTCCAAAGTTAAACGAATTGCTAGAATTTCTTTCAAATCATGCTAGATCGATTATTTCAGGTAATCAGGGAGTAAAAAAGAATTTTTCTAAAAATGTGACATTGTTGGCATCAGGATTTCAAACACAATGTATTTTTTGCAAGGGAGCTCATACACTAAATAAATGCGATTCATTCTTGAAGTTATCTGTAAATAAACGTGTGAATTTTGTGCGGTCTAATAATGTTTGTTTTAATTGTTTAACTCCATTTCATCGTAAATCAAACTGTAAAAGTACGGCTAGGTGTCAGAAATGCAAACAATCTCATCATACTTTACTACATTTTTGTTGAAAATAATCACAGCATTACATTAAATTCTTATTAATTTCTTTTTGTACAACTATGTTTATTGTGATTGGTTGTTTAATGTAGCTTTCTTTCACGGCCGCCAATTCTCTGCCATGGGCCTTGCAAAATCTATAAATACCTGTAAATTTTCTGTTTTCTTTCAGTATGTTTGTGTAATTGTTCTTGTTAATATCAAATATACTCACTTCGATCCACGTCTTTATGTCTGCCATTTTTATTTATTTTAACAGCAGAGCGTTGGTTCTAGCAAGTGTTGAAATGAGCTGCGAGACATACTGACGCCGTTATCTTTCTGTTTTTCATTTCTGCTGGGATTTTGAGTGAAAAAGATTTTATCTTTCTTTTTTATATATTTTATTGAGCAGAATGGATTCTTCAAACGATGTTTACGGTATCCCTCTTTTTGAAGGTGATGGAAAAGTTTTTTCGGTATGGAAACGAAGAGTAACGGCAATTTTTGCTGCTAAAGAATTGGAAAAATTCTTGGAAATTGAAGCGGCTCCCGACAATGCCGCCGATGTCGTGAAAGCAAAAAAGGCTTACGCTTTATTATTATCATTATTAAGTGATAATGTTCTTGCATCACTTCAAGATGAAAATACAGCTCATAAAATTTGGAATAAATTCGAACGCACTTATGATACAAAGCGTGCAGTGAATCAAATTTTAATTCGGAAGAGATTGGCAACGATTAAGAAAGATCGTACAGTTTCTATGAGAAATCACATTGATGAAATAAATAAATTAATTTCGGATCTTAAGCTGTCTGGGGCAGAAGTTAATGAAACGGATACTATTGTTTATATTTTGATGTCATTGCCTCAGGAATTTGAAAATGTTAAGATTGCTTTAGAAAACCAACCGAATTCTGTTTTGACATTAGATTTCGTGACACAAAGATTATTAGATGCTGAAGCACTTCTTTTGGATTCAAAGAAAGAAAAAGTATATACTAAGGCTGCTCATGATAATACTGCATTTGTGTCGACTCGCAAAGAATTCTTTTGCAAAATTTGCAACTCTAAAGGGCATACAGCGAAATATTGTAGAAAGAAAATTACTTGCCATTCTTGTGGAAAATTCGGACACATAAAACGTAACTGTAAAGCTGTTAAAAATTCAAATGAAGAAAAATTTGCCTCTTCAGCTGTTTCTTTCGTTGCTGGAAATGCTTCCAGGAAAAGGAATGAATTTATAGTAGATTCCGGAGCAACTTCCCATATGTGTTCTAATGAGAATTATTTCGCATCCTTAGTACCTTCTTCAGGAACTATTAAATGCGCATCAAAAACAACGAATCTAGAAATCAAAGGTATTGGAAATATTAATGGAAAACTGTCAAATGGAATGGAAATTACTTTAAAGGATGTCCTTTATGTTCCAGACTTAAACGGGCAACTCATTTCCGTTAGGGAAATTGAAAGTGCAAATTATACAGTTATTTTCAAGAACCAAAAAGTATTTATCGAAAAAGGAAAAAAACCGTTTTTACTTCGGTGAACGGGATTTGAATGGACAAGACATAAGTGACTTTGTCCCTGTTTACGAAACCGTTCTTACTTCAAAGAAAAATCATTGTGATATCTGGCATCGCAGACTTGGTCATCCGAGTGACAAAGTATTGAAAGATATGAAGCTTCCGGTACCTGATTCTTTTTGTGATATTTGTGCTCGGGCAAAACAGAGTGCAACACCAATGGGAAGAGGACCAATAAAAAGAGAAACCAAGCCAATGACTTTGATTCATAGTGACATTTGTGGACCTATTTTTCCGACAACCTTTTCTGGCGAGTGCTATTTTATGACTGTTATCGATGATTTTTCTCGTTTTACTGAAGTACGTTTACTGAAACATAAAAGTGAAGTCTCAGAAGAATTAAAAATGTTCTTAAAATCCAACCCTACAGTGAAGAAAATTAGATGTGATAACGGGAAGGAATATTTTTCTAATGATTTAGTGAATTTTACTAGAGATCTTGGTATAGTGATAGATCCCGCTCCTCCATACACGCAATCTTTGAATGGAGTAGCTGAACGCTGCAATAGGTCGCTTCTGAATATAGGACGTGCTTTGATTGCTGAATCAAATTTACCAAAGACTTTTTGGGGTCAAGCTATCCTTTCAGCAGCTTACTTGAAAAACCGAATGCCAAGCAGCACTATTGAGAACAAAACTCCGTACTTCCTGAAATATGGAGAAGAAGCCGATTTCAAGCACATACGTGTTTTTGGATGCAGTGCTTACATGTTAATTCCTTCCGTTCATCGAAAGAAGCTTGACGATAGGTCTAAACAAATGATCTTCATTGGTTATTCTTCAATGGGATATAGATTACTAGATCCTGAAACGAAACGCATAACTGTATCAAGAAATGTGAAATTCGACGAAGAGAAAAAGGAAAATGTTCAGTCGAAACAATACATTCTAGAAAATTCAGAACCAGTCGATAATGAAATTGATCCAGATGTTCTAGAAAATACGAGTGATGAATTAGATGATCCTGAAGAGAAAGAAGACAAAACAAGAAAATCTGAAAGATTTAAAAAGCAACCTGTACGGTATCCAGATCCTGAAGTTTACGAAGCATTACTTTGCCAACAAGAAACATTAACGTTTGATGACATCAGATCCCTCCCTAGTGATGAACGACGCTTGTGGAAAGAAGCTATGGACGCGGAGATTGAAAGTATGAAAATCAACGATGTCTGGGATCTTGAAAAATTACCACCTGACAAACGACCTATTTCCTGCAAATGGGTATTTACCATCAAAAGAGATGGTCGACATAAGGCGAGACTCGTAGCTCGTGGATTTATGCAAAAAGAAGGGCTAGACTATAGTGAAACCTTTTCCCCTGTAATAAGTATGCCAGCTTTACGTTTGGATCTTATTTTGATTTTAAATGAAGACTTATATGCATCTGTGTTAGATGTTAAAACAGCGTTCCTGAATGGTAAGTTAAATGAACTTGTTTTTATGGATCAGCCGCAAGGCTATGATGATAAAAGTGGGCGAAAGTGTAAACTTAAAAGAAGTTTATATGGTTTAAAACAAGCCCCACGACAATGGTTTGAAAGGTTTCATGAATTTATTTCAAAGTTAAATTTTAAATCTTGTGATAATGAACCTTGTATTTTTATTCGGTATAATAATGATCATAAAATAATTATTGCTTTGTATGTAGATGATATGTTAATTGCAGGTTCAGATGTAAATGAAACTAATGTAGTTATTTCCCTATTACATAACGAGTTTCACATGTCAAAATCGGAAAGTGTTTCAGAATTTCTAGGTATTCAAATGAAATTCAATTCTGATAGTTTAATAATGGATCAAGAGTCTTACATAATTAAATTGTTAAGTAAGTTTAATATGCTAGATTGTAAACCCAGTGACATTCCTATTTCTCCTAAATCCACCCCATCTGATTTCAAAAATGGTAAACCTTTTAATGGCCCATATCGTGAACTTGTAGGTTGTTTATTATATTTAGCTTATATTTCTCGACCTGATATTTTGTATGCTATTAACTGTTTAAGTCAATTGCAAGAAAATCCTACTGAAATTGCATGGAAAGCACTTAAGAAAATCTTAAGATATTTAAAAGAAACATTGTCTTTAAAACTTGTGTATAAAAAGCAAAATTCTGATCCTAAATTATCCATGTATGTTGATGCTGAATGGGGATCTAACACAAATGACCGCAAATCAGTAACAGGTTATATTTTAATGTTTTGTAACATGCCTGTTCTGTGGTGTTGTAATAAACAAAAATCAGTTGTCTTATCGTCAACTGAAGCTGAAGTCATTGCTTTAACTAAAAGTTTGCAAGACTTGTTATGGTTTAAAAATATTGCTAGTGAAATTGTAAATATTAAGGATTTAGTAATTTTTGAGGATAATCAATCATGTATAAAATGTATCAGTAATAAGAGTAATAATGGTAGAATGAAACACATTGATATTAAATTGAAATTTGTTCGCAATATTATAAAAGAAAATAACATCAAAATTTAATATGTTCCTACGAATATGCAAATTGCTGATTTATTTACAAAGGCATTACCTAAAGTTAAATTTTATGAACTATTATTTCTTTGTTGTTTGTACAAGTAATGTTTAAATCGTGTCATATTATTATTAATGATTGATTTCAAGAAATTTCTTTGTTTTCTGATGTAATGCTAGATTATAGGCGGGTGTTGAAAATAATCACAGCATTACATTAAATTCTTATTAATTTCTTTTTGTACAACTATGTTTATTGTGATTGGTTGTTTAATGTAGCTTTCTTTCACGGCCGCCAATTCTCTGCCATGGGCCTTGCAAAATCTATAAATACCTGTAAATTTTCTGTTTTCTTTCAGTATGTTTGTGTAATTGTTCTTGTTAATATCAAATATACTCACTTCGATACACGTCTTTATGTCTGCCTTTTTTATTTATTTTAACAATTTTGATAATAATGTTGAGTCAAGATCTGATCGTGATCAATTAGTGACAAATTCAGCTAATGCTAGTTTATCTGCTGCGGCTAAGGTTTTTCAACCTGCTGTTTCTCATGGTTCTAATAGAGATTCTAATTCAGTTAGTGAAGTTGGCAGAAACTCTAGTATTACTTCACGTTGTTCTGATTTTGGCTTGGATACCCAAGTGCTGCTCTGTACAGCAATCGTAAGCGTGAATGATTCTGAAGGAAAAGTTCAATTGTGCCGAGCTCTTCTAGATCCTGGAAGTCAAGCCTGTTTAATCACAAATGATTGTCTTAAAAGGCTTGGACTACCAAAAAAGAGAGCAAATGTTCTAATTTATTGTTTAGGTTCTGCGGACACCTATACAAATGGTGTTTCACAAATTACCTTTTCTCCTCATTTTCCATCCAATTCCTATTTTTCTACACCTGTTTATGTTGTTCATAAAATTGTTGGTAAACTTCCTCATGTTAGTTTAGATTCTTCTTGGTCTGAACCGTTTAGCGATTTGAAATTAGCTGATCCTACTTTTTATAAAAGTGCTGCTGTTGACATTTTGCTTGGTGTAAATATTACCTTACCAATGTTGAAGGGTCAGATGCTTTCTTCTGGTGAAGGAAAACCCTTTGCCGTTCGTTCAGACCTTGGGTGGATCATCGCGGGAAATGCTAATGCACCCGAGGAAGCACCTGTAATCAATGTAAATAATATTCAATTAGTGAATGATCAGATAATACAGAAATTTTGGGAACTGGACACCGTTCCTGCCGCAAATTTACTAACAACTGCCGAAAAGGCATGTGAGGAACACTTCGTTAAAACTCACACCAGAGATGAAACTGGAAGGTACATTGTGAAATTACCTTTCCATTCCTCACCATCCCAATGAGGTGATTCTAGACAGTTAGCCCTTCGTAGATTAAATTATTTAGAAAAATCATTAGCTTCTAAGCCCGTGAAATATGAACAGTATAGAAAATTTATGAAGGACTACCTAGAATTGGGACATATGGAACTTGTTCCTCAATCAGACTACGCTAAAAGTGAAGCGTACTACTTACCTCATCACGCATTTTTTAGAGAATCTAGTAGCACTACAAAACTGCGTGTTGTTTTCGACGCGTCATGTCCTTCATCCTCAGGAATTTCTCTCAACGATTTACTGATGATAGGCCCACGAGTACAGCAAGATTTATATCCAATCCTTATTCGATTTAGAACTTTTCTAGTTGCAGTATGTGCTGACGTAGAGAAAATGTTTCGCCAAGTTAAGGTGCACCTGGATGATATAGATTGGCAGCGAATTCTTTGGAGAAACGCTCCTGAAGATCCAGTACTAGAATTCAAACTTCTCACAGTCACTTATGGAACAGCTTACGCTCCATTTCTCTCTACAAGGGCGATGCAACACCTGGCGTTAGACGAGAAAAGTAATTATCCGTTAGCCTCTCATGCTACTTTGAATGACTTCTACGTTGATGATCTTTTATCTGGAGCTGCATCAGAAGAAGAAGCAGTTGAGCTTGTTGAACAACTTAAGAAAATGATGAAAAAGGGAGGATTTAATCTGAGAAAATGGAGGTCGAATATTTCTACAATTGTTGAAGAATTATCAGATGAACAACAAATGATCCCTGTCGATTCTGAAGTTGATGTGAAGGTTCTAGGTATCAGTTGGAATCCAAAAATAGATAGCTTTAGTTTCTCAGTATTACCAATGGAAGAGAAAAAAGAGAATAGCAAAAGAGAAATATTATCTGAAGTTTCTCGTATGTTTGATCCATTGGGATTGATATCTCCATGCGTAGTATTTATGAAAATATTACTTCAAGAATTATGGAAGCACAAGCTTACATGGGATGAGCCAATCCCGGAAGATCTGAACAAGTTGTGGATCTCATTTAGAAAAGAGCTTCACCTTATCAACCAAATCAAAATACCAAGATGTGTCCTAAATCCTATGTGCGTTAATATCGAGTTGCACGCATTCTGCGATGCCTCTGAAAAGGCATATTGTGCTGTAGTTTACGTGCGTTGTATTCTGTCTAATTCAGACATTTGTGTTTCGTTACTTACCTCCAAAACGAGAGTTGCTCCGTTGAAGACACAATCCTTGCCTCGTCTGGAGTTATGTGCAGCATTATTACTTGCTGATGTTTTGCAAGTGGTTTTGAGAGATATCCATTTACCAATCCAAAATACCCTGGCTTGGACAGATTCCACTATAACGTTAGCGTGGTTGTTAACCGAACCGCATCGATGGCAACCATTTGTGGCTAACAGGGTGTCTAAAATACAAACAACCATCCCCTCAGTGAAATGGTATCACGTTCCTGGAACTTGCAATCCAGCCGATCTTGGCACAAGGGGTCTATTACCATCTCAACTTGTAAATAATAACTTGTGGCTCCATGGTCCTAATTGGCTAAGTCAGCCCTTAAAGGAACAAGCCGATTTTGACATAAATGATGCCTCATCACTATCAGATAATTTCCGAAAGGAAGAAAGGAAATTTACTGCAACTACATGTGCTACAAAAATGGTGTCATTGCCTGAATTTATAGCTAAAATATCTTCTTTTTCAAAATTAATCCGTGTGTGTGCTTGGATTTTACGATTTCTAAGCAATAGCCGTCCACGTGCGTCAAGAATTTCAGGTTGGTTAACATCAAAGGAGCTTGATAGAGCAATTATCCGTATAGTGAATTTAATCCAAAAGTTTGAGTTTTCATCGGAATTGAATTACCTAGTTGAAGGAAAACCATTACCAAGGGAGAGCAAATTTCTACCTTTGAATGTGTTTTTGGACAGCAATGGTATAATTCGTGCAGGTGGCAGACTAGCAAATCATTCAAATTTAAACTATGACCAAAAGCATCCCATGCTGGTGCCAAAAAAACCAAGAATTTACAACTAAGCTCATATTATATTATCATGTCACTAACCTTCATGCTGGTCCACAGCTTACACTGTCACTAATACGACAAAAGTTTTGGTTCGTAGATGGTCGTTCTACAGTTCGCAAGCAAATTAGAAATTACATAAAATGCCTTCAATGGAATTTAAGGGCTTCTCCTCAATTGATGGGAGATCTACCATCCACTCGGATTATGCAGATTCGTGTTTTTGATATCGTAGGATTGGATTATGCCGGTCCTATCTATACTAAATGTGCTCATAAAAGATCGGTCGCCAAATTCAAGTCGTATATTTGCCTCTTCATCTGCACAGCTACAAAGGCCATACACCTTGAATTGGTGTCTGAGCTTTCTACTGCATGTTTCCTTGCTGCATTACGCCGATTCATCTCTCGAAGAGGCTGTCCGAGTAAGATAATCTCCGATAACGGTTCAAATTTTAAGGGAGCTTCCAGGCACCTTCAGGAACTAGCTCTATTGTGTCGAGAAGAAAAGGTACAGGATTTCTGCTCTATGAAGGGCATTGAGTGGTCCTTCATTCCTCCATATACACCACATTTTGGAGGTTTGTGGGAAGCAGCAGTTAAAAGTGCTAAACAAATGTTAACGAAAGTATCTAACTCTGCACTCCTTAGTTTCGAAGAGGTTTACACCCTTCTTCTTCAAATAGAGGTTTGTTTAAATTCCAGACCTCTCACTGCATTATCGTCTGATCCCAGTGATTTGAACGCGTTGACGCCAGCGCATTTCCTGGTTGGCGGTCCTATTCACCAATTTCCTGAACCAGTGCAACCAACGAAAAACTTGTGTCTTAGTGAAAGGTGGCGTCTCATTCAAAAACTTCGTCAACAATTCTGGGACCGTTGGTCCAAAGAGTATTTACATCAATTGCAACCGCCTTCCAAGTGGTGGAAATCGATACCTAATCTCAAGATTGGAGATTTGGTACTTGTGCACATTAACAATTCGGCACTACTGCAGTGGACACTTGGACGTATTACCGAGCTTTTTCCTGGACTTGACAAAAAAGTTCGTGTTGTGACAATACACTGTAAAAAAAATTCCGCAACGTTCCTGGGAAAAATGGGCAGCTGAGTTGCCCATTATTTCCAAGAAACATTTCTTGAAAATAACTGGAACTTTACTGTATATGTTAAAAACCTTCTACAGAAATGCCAGTAAGTTTCCTGCGAAATACCAGGAATATTTCTGTTGACAGCAAAACATTACTGACATTTCACAGCATGCGAGATCCGCAGACGATTTTTACATTTCCAGTTGACAATTTTCGTTTTATTATCATTATTTGTTAGAATGAAAAAATATTTTGAAATTGACATCAAAATCGATTTTATCAAATTGAATTATAAATATAATAAAATTGAATTATATTTATAATTTACACGAAAAAATAAATTTTCAGTTAAAATTCAATAAAGTAAATATATATATGATATATTGTTTTTGAACTTTGCTTAAAATATAAAAATATATAAATGTAAATAATAAGTAGAAAAAAAATCTAGACATAAAATATTTTGGATTTTCGTCAGTAATTATGTTAGTTTACAAGTTAGATAAAATACATATAAATTTTCAAGAAAAAAAACAAACCTAAACGTAATTGTATATTTTTTCCGAAAATAAAAAAAAATTCAAATTTGCAGCAATTCAAAGTGTCAAATATATATCAAATTTAAATCAAATTGTAATAAAGTGTTAAAATATAAAATTAATTAAAAAAGAAAAAAAAGTCAAGAGGTAGCATCGAACTCGGGCCGTACGGGTGGCGTGCGAGCTTTCTGCGTCCACACCACGAAAGACACGTTGAGAGCTGCAAACTAATAGGTATTTGAAACGTATGCTAAACTTCGGCATCTAATTTCTGAAAATCTAAGGCCCATTTGAAGAAAACCTTTCACAAGAATAATTATAGATAAGAACTCTAAAACATATTTTAAATTAATCAAAATCGGTGAGAATCATGTTTGATGGTCCCCTGGTTAATGAAGATCCAAATAATAGGTGTATTTTTTTTACACGGTCTGCTCGTTAAACATTCCACAGACAAGTACGAGAGATAATCTTTTAGCGATGTGACAGAGGTATTGTATTTTCATCTGAATTGTCTTGACAATAGAGACGCAAAGGATTATGTCGTCTATTGATTTATTTGCATTCCATATTGATTTTTTTACATTCATTTAAGGAATTCGTTTTCGACACTCGCGCACGAGCAACGGATTATAGCAAAAAAATAATAAATGGCGGCCGCAGCGTTTTGCTGTTTCCAACTTCTGTTCACGAACGTTTCAGATAAGAAAACCAGAATTTCACAGGAAAGAGCTAAATTATTCTGAAAACCTGTGAAAAGGCGAAACGTTCCTGGATTTTACATGGAACGTTACCATTTTTTTTACAGTGTAAAGACTAAATATGGACACGTAAAGAAAAGTATGAATAAGGTGTATTTACTCTCAATGTAATTATTATTGTGCATGTTATTATTTAGTGTTTTTTGAACCCTTCTTGAGGCTTCAAGGGGGGCGATATGTTTAATCCTTATATTCTTAAAATATTAATTTAGTTACCAATGTAATATAGAGAGGGCGCTGCGTTGCCTCGAAATTTATCCTTGTGAGCAGGGAAAAAAGTCCCTTCGAGTGTGTGTGAAACTTTCGTTCGGATATGTGTGTCCGACAAAATTTGTGAAATATTCAAATCTAGGTTGTAATATTAAATGGAAAAACAGCACGACGATTGTCATTAATTAGTGTTATTTAAGAACCAGCAATTTACAGTCCTTGTTTCAGTGAATTCTCAACAGGTTTGAAATCAAAAACACTAACAGGATTCTTTGGTGCATCGGATTTAGCATTTGCCAAAAGTTCTGGTTCTTCTGGAGGGTTTATACGTTGGTTTTCTACTACCAGGGTCTGAGGATGACGAGCTCGTCATCTTGCCCCGGACTCCCTGTTTAAAAATATTCGTTTTCATTGCCATGAAGGAGGCGATTAATTGACATTTATTCATGGTGTAGTATTTCAACTAAGCTGCTCATAAATATTAAAGAGAAACGATATATCTTACCAGTATCTGTAGCAGAGTTTATTTACACATGCATAAAAGTTATAACGTGCCAGTGGTAAACAATCAAAGCTTCACAACTAACACAAAAATGGCGATTTCAGCATCTCTTTAGTATTGCTTAACAAATGGCCGATAGGAGAGCCAGTAGTGTCCGGTTGATGCTGCCACCTAGTGGAAAACGGAAAATTTAAGACATTCGTCATCTTGTCCCGGTCACCCCTACCAAAAAAAAAAAAAATCATTGTTCTTAGCATATATTTAAGGGAGGCCAAATTAGTTTAAAATAATAACCTTTTCTAAAATATAAAAAAAAATACTTATGATTAAAATTTGAGTTTCCATCGTTAGAAAAAATTATTTAAAATTAGAAAAAAAATTAATATTTCGAAAACTAATTCGAATTTTAAAATTCTAATACCAGTTTTGAGATCTGCGGATCAATACGGATTTTTGGTGTTAATTTCATCGCAAAGTATTCCATATTTTAAGAGAATTCGCAGTGAAACAGAATCAGTTGTTTAATCAGTCGTTTTATAGAATCGATTCATAAATTCGTTTCATAATATCCGTTTCATAAATTCGTTTCATTAGGATTTTATATATATAGGGTAGATGTCGATCTCAACTTTTTTTGAAAAGCAGTCTATTTTGATCTCATTAATGCAACATATTTCTTTTTTAATTAATACGTACAAACTTACAACTTGTTTCAGAGAAAATTATAAAAATCTTATTGGTAACTAATGCTGTTACCAATAGCAGATTTTGCTTATTTCTAAACAGGAAATAATAATTTTGAGGAGTACATTTTTTAAAATACCACATAACAAATTTGTTTAATCATTTAAGAATGCATTGATCAGCAAAATGATTTATATAACATGTAGATCTGTACATTTTTTTAAAGCAGTCTATTTTGATCTTGTTAATGTATCACATATTTTTTAAATTTATACGTACAATTTGTTTAAGGAAAAATATAAAAATCAATGTAATTGAAAATATTTACAATTTTTAACACTTTCCAACATAGCTGAAATGTGTTTATGAATTCGGTTTGTCTCTCCGTTATGTAATTGGCGTAAATATAGACCGATTGCCATGAAATTAATATATGTTATTGGGATTTAATATGTCATGTTTAGTATTAAAAACGAAGTGTATAGTATTTACGGTTTACTTACAGGGATACTGAATAGAATTCCGTTTCATAGTAGTATATGGTGAAAATATATGTGAGGTGCTTCAAGGTTCTTATTATAGAATATGCTGTGCATAGAATTTATCGTTTATTTACAGGAACACATAAGAAAATTTGGGTACAGAAGAAAATGAACAATAATTGAACTATTGAAACCTACAAACATTAATTTTGGAAGTGAGTTTTCAATTGCGGTATGTGTTTTCAATTTTAACTATTACTAGGGGGCTCTGCCCCCTACGAGCTACGCTCGCCAACCCCCGTTCAGGGACATCAAAATCCAAAAAGCACGCTAATTTGATCGGCTTTAAAAATATTGAATTAAAAAAAAAAAAAAAAAAAAACAGTAGCGATCTCTCTGTAAACGGGTTTCCATTCGTTTTTCTTGGATTGGGGATTTTTAAGACCATATCTGCTGCTGTTAAAAGATACAATGGCTGTTTTTGTATTTAATTAAAAAAATTAGTTAAACATTCAAAAATAAGCTAATGTAAAATGAATTAAGTAAACAGTGTCATTGTCTCCCGGTATATTTTAACAGCGCTATAAGATAGTTCTTTTAAATAATTCATTTTAAATGTATCGTTTTAAATCTGACGTAATTTACACGAAAGTTTTATTTCTCTTATTAATATTCACGTGAAAATACTTTTGTTGTTAGAAGGAAATATTAATTGCGCTGTCTTCGAATTCACGATAATAGTTGAAAATATTATCTCAAAATATCAAGTAAATGTCTCGCGCAGATATATTTTTTAATTTAAATTGTTTTGCCATATTTTTTGGCCATTTTAAATATGACGTAATTTCCTCCATTTACAGGTTTTAACGCATAGTAAAGATTTTTTTATTTTAACATTTTGTTTCTCTTTTAAAATTCCAGTGTAAATATGGTTCTTATGACGCAATTTTCCTGCTTTTAACATGTAATCATTTTATTCTAATTTTAAATTTTTTTTTTCTGTTTACAATAGTCCCGTGTAAATAAATTTTTAATTTGAAGTAAACATTATTGATTCCGCTGTTTATACAGTTGGCAACAGTTTAAATTAATAACATTTTTTTAAATTTGTAAAAAATATCTCTCGAAATACTGAAAATTTGAATTTAAAATAGAAATAAAACCTCAAAAAATAGTCAAATAAAAAAAAATAAATGCAATCTGCACACCGGGAACTTATAACCTATAAAATGATCTAAAAATGATTAAATTCTCATGTATAGTTTTTGCTTCAATAAAACTTTTTTAATGGAACGATTTTGTCCAACTTTAGCATTAAATATCTCTGAAAGTAATTCTTCGATTTGAAAACTGTCTGCATCAGCGTGTTTATCAAACATTTCTGTATAATACCACCGATTTCCATATTTTTGTATACGACAGTTTTTTTAATATTAACGAAGAAAGGCCATTCTCAAGGCATACTTAGATACTACTACAGGCAGACTGATTTGCGTTTAATGTATGAAGTCGCTCGCCGTAGGACTCTGATACCCTGCCCAAAATTTAAATTTGACTCTGACCGTAACTGAAACAACCTGGGAAGGGTAGATATGTAAACAAACACCAAAATTACGTCATGTCGCCATGGTTACGTTTACAATTCTGCTGACATTCCAATCAAGCTTAGAAATGACAGCTAATTCGAATACAGCTGTTAAGGGTTATTATAAACTGTCCATATCAATGTAAATGTAAAGTTCTATTTATTTAAGTAACTAATATAATGTATTTCTCTTTAAAACTGTTAAACCAACACACATAAAAATATATAAATAAAAAAACGCATGCTTAGTCTAAAACATCAATGTCACAAATTTATTTGGTACCACTTAGTTATCCCGTCGACCAATTTCGCCAAATTATATAAATCGCTAAAACGCTCGCCAAATTATACAAATTGACATAATTTTTATTTTAAATAACGAAAGAATAAATAAATTAGTATAACATTAATAAATATACAAATAAAACGTCGAAATAAAAATCACTTGATGACATAAACACGTGTGACTTGCTTACAATCAAGTGAATGTGACATTTACGATCAAGCATTATTGGCATTTAATCTTACAGTTTGGCGATAGATTATTGGTCGACGAGATAACTAAGTACCATTTATTTACTATTTTCACTGCTGAAACAATAAAACTGATAGAATTTTTTTTTAATACTAGGGGGCTCGGCCCCCTACGAGCTACGCTCGCCAACCCCCGTCCAGACACCGCAGACTCTAAATGCACGCTAATTTGATCTGTTTTAAAGATATTTCGAAAGATTGAATTATAATTTAAAAAACAGTGGCGATCTCCCTATAAACGAATTTCTATTCATTTCTCTTTGATTGGGGAATTTTAACGCCAAATCCGCTGCGGTACTACTTGATTATCCTGTCGACCAATTTCGCCAAATTTATAAATCGCCAAACCACTCGCCAAATTATACAAATTGATATAATTTTTATTTTAAATAACGAAAGAACAAATAAATTAGTACAACATTAATAAAAACACAAATAAAACGTCGAAATAAAAATAACTTGATGACGTATACACCTGTAACAACATTTCAAAATAAGCTAATATAAAAGGAATTAAGTAAAGAGAGTCTTTGTCTCCTGGTATTTTTTAACAAAGCGAAAAGAAAGTTCTTTTAAATGAGACATTTTAAATTAATTTTCAAAATATCAAATAAATGTCTAGCGCAATTTCTAAATTTAAACTTTTTTGCAATATTATTTTGTGTTCATTTTATGTAATAACTATAATGTGACGTAAATATGACGTAATTTCTCCTAAGACTTCTAACGCATGTTAATGAATTTATTATTTTACAATATCCTTTCTCCTATAAAATTCACGTGTATACTTTTTATGACGTAATTTTTAATAAGTTCCTGCTTTTTATACGTAATTATTTAATACTAATTTGAAAGTTTTTTTACTGTTTATAATAGTCACGTGTAAATAAATTTTTAATTTGAAGCAAACATTATTGCTTGCGCTTTTTATACAGATGGCAACATTTTAAATTAGTACAATTTTCTGAAATCTGTAAAAAATATCTCTAGAAATGCTGAAAATTTGAATTTAAAATAGAAATAAAACCTGAAAAAATGAGTCAAAATAAAAAAAATAATGCAATCTGCACTCCGGCAAATTCTAACGCATAAAATGATCTAAAAATGATTACACTGCCCTGTATAGTTTTTGCTGCTATAAAACTTTTTTAGTGGAACGATTTTGTCCAACTTTAGCATTAAATAACTCTTAAAATAATTCTTCGATTTGAAAACTGTCTGCATCAGCGTGTTTATCAAACATTTTTGTATAAAACCACCGATTTTCATGTTTTTGTATGCATTATTTTTGTTAATATTAACGAAGAAAGGCCTCCGGTCACAAAAAAATCAAAACCGGCGGCGGCGGCGGCGGCGGCGGTGACAGCGGGAGTTACTTTTTTTTAGAATAGAGAGATATTAAAATACTCATAAAATTCCTTATAATAATTAATAAATGTAATTTATTAAGTAACAAATACCCTTACATGATTTAATCAAAATTGCTTGGATAACATAGAATATTGCAGCGATATTTAAATCCGTGATCACCATTTCTTTCTCTGATTAAAAATAAGAATATTTAATGTTTAAGGAAGATCGGCTTTTTTTCTTCTTCTTCTTGGTTCGGACGATATTAAAAACAAACATTTTACTGGTAACAGTAAATTAATCAAAAATAGCTGCTTCAAGTCAGTTATGAGAACTGTAGTTTGATAAAAATCAAATTTTAATTTTAAAACGTGTATATGAAACCAAGCTATTTTTATATAAATACGGGACATTCAAAAAAGAATAACAGAACCGGCATTTTTGATGAATGAACCAAACGATCAAGGTAAACAATAAATAACTTAGCTAATCTTAAAAGTATGTGTAACACTAAAATGCTACAATTTGTGTAAAATAGCCTTTTAAATCGAAGGAAATTGAAGAATATAAATATTTAATTTATTATATGAAAATACGATCAATGATTCTGAAACCTCGACGATGAGAAACAAGCTTCTATCTGGGCAGAATATAAATGTAATCAAAGAGCACGTTGTGAAGTTTTGGTTCAGGGTTTGAAGTTGGATCCGACTTCACTTTTTCGGCGAAATGCGCGGGCTGTTATATATCATAGTAGGCTATGGCCATGCTTACTATGCCAAGACTCCCTATTTTAAAAATGAAAAAACAAATAAATTAGTAGACATTAATAAAAATACAAATAAAACGTCGAAATATTGGTTTTATTGGCCATTATTGGCATTTAATCTTAAAATTAATTAATTTATGGCAAACCATTATTGGCATTTAATCTTGCAATTTGGCGACAGTAATTTGGTCGACGGGATAACTAACAAGTACCATTTTCAGTATATAGGACTTTGCGGGTTATTTTTTTTTTTTAAATCTTGGCACAATTTCGGCTTCGGAAAGAGCGACTTGTTGCCGATTGATATAAACAGTTATGAAAACAAAACTTATGAACTGTCAGCTTGTTTTATAAGAATTTACGGCACAGATGTCATATACGCCCCATATTGGCGCGATTTTTTTCCGACGCCAATTTTGCGAAAACCTCGTTACCGTATCATCTATATCCGGATAACCATATCAAGCAAAATAATGACACTTTGGTGCCAGTTAAGTATCCAGTGCGTATATGACATTTACGCCAGAAAAAAATCGCGCCAATATGACATCTGTGCCGAATTTACATGTATAAATTTAGTTTCTAGATATTATTATTGTTTTTTATATACGATTTGTTTATATTTGTATATAAAATAGATAAATGCCTTTTTTATATTAAATAAATTGTACAAATATTGGAAAATATTGCTTCTTTATGTGAAACAGTGAATATGCTTCCAGAAATTACGTTGCCAAATTTTCTTCTCTCGCCAAGGCCCCTGTACTTGAAAAATACCGATTTATTATTATATAATGTAGTATTAGCTAATGTTCTGTAATCTGTTCCACAGTCAAAGTTAACTGCAAAAACGCGATACTGGAATAATGTGGTATCAAGTATACGGTTTAAAAATAAAATTAATTTTGCGCCAAACTACACTTACGCCAATTGGCTCTAGGTCTGATTAAGGAGGAATACTCAAATTAAGATTTACAAACACCAAAATCGTAGCATGACAAGAATATGGTATTTGCGGAAAGTTGAGGGACATGTATAAATTTAAGTGATTAATAAACTTTATTTTTCCAATTTTTTAAGTGTTTATGACTTCAGTCTGTTTTATTTGTGTATCTATGCGTGTTTTAACTTTCCTAAAATACTTTGATACATTTTAGTAAAACTTACATAACATATGTGAGTTAAAACAAGGAAATTAATTACGCACCAAACTATGCCCGCCAAGATATGCCAATTGGCTGTGGAGTCAATTATGAAACTTTCCATAGAAAACATACAAACTTTATATGAAAAAACAGTGAAGCTTTCATCTAAAGTATGTTAAACTGAAATGATCCCCCATACCTTCAAAAATAAAACAAATGATAGGCCAATAAATAAATAAATGAGACTGTGCATTGAAACAAATTGAAGGAGCGATGTTAAATTAATACTGTAAGGTGAAATTAATTGTGAAAAGAAAAGAAATAGCAGAAATAAAATAAATCACATGTTTGAAAATATAAAAGAGAAAATGAAATATTTTACATTTTCCGGATCTAGATGCTATCCATTTTTATTTCAATAACTAATATCACTGAGAAATTCATGGTAAAATAATTTTCTTTCCTGATTATTATTATTATCATCATTTATTTACATAACGGAATACAGCAGTAAACATTTTTTTGTTTAACAGTAAAATAAGTTCATTTTTTAAATAAAATGTCTAGAACATATGAAAATTTTAAGATTAACAACTATCATTTGCAAACTACAAAGCACATCGTAAAGAAAATGGTAAAAGACAAATGGAAAACAAATTAAAAAATATTTCTGTTTCTCACGTTAGATGGCGCTAGTCACGGTAAACCATGTGGTTTCTAACCACGTGTACAGCGGACAAAGGAAACTTAGCGATTGCGAGGCCTGTTATTTCGATAAGGAGGCCGTGGCTTAAGCATTTAAATTGGATGGGTTCTACCCGGAATATCTACGCATATTTTCATTGGTCCATTTCCAAATCAAAACTTTTTTTTATATATAGAAGGATTTAAGGGAGCACAGGAACTTTAAAATTTCAAAAAAATCCGTTTTCGGTTTTTGCTTAATTCTGAATGTTTTTAAAATGTTTAACAATATGCAAAAAACGCATTCAAAAATCTTCATTATTCCTTGAGTTATAATCATTTGTAGATGGTGAGTATAATGGAAGGTCCGTAAATATTGAAACTTTAAAAAACGTTTTCTCAAATAAGCAAATTTGGAGTCTGCACGCTGTGTTACTTTTAAACTATGTAAGCTAGCTACAACTTTAAGAAAATTTACCAAATATGTGTTTCTTTATAGTCTACAGGCTAAAGCCAAAAAAATTTCACATATTTTGGTTATTTATTTTTTTGCATTTGAAAAACTTGTAAAAAAATTTGAGATTTTTATACTTTTTTTTTATTTTGTGCTAAAATTAAATCTTAATCAAAACTTTTTGCGTATATTTAGGTTTTAAACTAGAAGTAGGTATGTTATGATTCTATTTTGTTCAAAAATTGTTTTCTCTGTGCATAATTTAGAGTTTTATCATGCGCGCAGCGTTTAATCACGCATTAGTGAGAAGAATTTTTAAATTTAAAATTTAAATATTAATTTTGTACATACAACATTTATTTTTCTGCATAATGTAGTTAAGGATATCTATTTTCGGCAGGAAGAAAAAAAAAAGATCTTAATTGCATATTGTTTGTGTTTTGGTGCTTTGAAGGAGGCGATGTTTCTTATTCTTTCGACAAACTCAAAGGTCCTGTGTCCCCTTAAATATTACTTGGTGCTTATGAATTTTAAAGATCATACACAGGGCCACACAAATTTTCTCAACGATATCCGTTTATTGGCGGAAGTTCCTGAATGAAACGTGCAACTGTGTTATGCGTTTAATTGAACTAACTTACAGTTTACTATCTAGTTATATAAAATCCAAGTCTCTGTTTGTCCCTCACAATTCCGGTTGGACTGCCTCATTGATCGCGGCCGTATTAAGGTTTGGCTTCCTATGGAGAAATCGGTACCACCTTCAACAATGAGTAATTGTTGAAAAGTACCAACGGATGGGCTGCCAAAATAGCGACAAATTTGGCTACAAGAATAAGTTGCCATACATGAAATCACCTGGACGATAGCTGGCTAATTTGGCGAAACTCCCATTGAAAACCCATAAATCTTTCATAATCGAGCTCACCGCTATTTAATTTAAACTCCGCCCAAATGTTTTTTTTTTCAAAATCTATGGGTCAAAATTTGAAATGTAATATACGAAAATGTACGTCTTTGCATCTTCATCCCGATGCTACTAATAAAATAACCGCCACTAGACGGCGCTGTGCTATCTGAGTTCATAACTGCCCAATTTTAATCTGCTTTGCATAGCCGGATACGGAAATTAAATTATCGCTATTTTTCCGGAAGAGGGGTCTTGGCGAAATAGAGAAAACTTCCTTGACGAAGAAAAAAATTTGGCAACATATTTCCACATTTTAAAATGTGTTATTTTGATCTATCACTGCGGAACAAGCGAGAAAAACTGCTCATATTCTTGCACATGTGTTGTATATATGCATCTTTATATCCCCTTTTCCGTCATTTTTGACGGGCTATCTTTCTAGTGTAGTATAAATAGATATCGATAGATCATATGTCTGCACAAAAAATTTTTCTTGTGCAGAAAATTGTCTTGTCTTATGTCTTTGTCTTGTCTTATATTTTCTTGACCATTCATGGTAATAACAGAAATTTGGTTTTCAAATACGTTATGGTTATGCGTTTTTACCAGACTGTCAAGAAGGGTTATGTGTTTGACGCGTATCTGGGTATGTGGATTTCTTTATGCCCTCGAAACATCCCAACGGCTGGTTGGATTTTAATAAATGAGGTCTCTATCGATGCGTCATAACCATCGGATGGTTATAGGGTAGGTTTTGTTTTTATAAATTTAAAATGTCAGCCGTAAAATACGAAATGGCGGCAGAGACGAAAAATTTTTTTTACGCACCCTTTTGAGTGGCATATCATTGGATAGGTCTTTCAAAACGAAGACGATGTTTCATTGATTATTTTACAGTTAGAAGTTCTGTTTAAATATTACACAACCTGGAAGTTGTGTAGGCAGGCTCTCTAGCTTTACTGACTCTAACCATCACAGACATCTATAGGCCTCATCAAAACAGTGTTTATGAATAGGAACTAACAATTAAACACAACTTAAAAGTCATCAATATAAGTAAATAAAAAAAAAAAGTAAGTAATATAAAAAATAGTTTCACATTAGTGAGAAATAATTACTAGGTTGAGCAAAAAGTTCTGGGAAATGCGTGAAAATTGCGTTCTTATGCGCAAATTAACAACAAAATCAACAAGGACTATTCTTCAAAGTAGAGACCATCATAGTCCACAACTTTCTGCCAGATTCCGAATTTGCTGGAAGTATGAACTTTGTCGCCGTACCAGCACCTTCACCCTTATTCATCTCATCGACGGCTTTCAGAATCGTTAGACATTTTCTCCAATAGTGCCGGATCAACACACGCAAATCATGCTGTTCAATAGGCATTTTGGAGCCGAAATTCCTGAACTCCCATAGATATACCACTACTACTTCTATATGTGATACAAATTCTGGTAACTATTAGATTAAAAATTTTCCAGAACATTTTGCTCAACCTAATAATTAGTTTGCTTTTCCTGCAGTCGGGTTTTTTGATTTTTTAAATTTAATTTTTATTCAAATTGTTTATTTAGACATCACCTTTCATATTAGTAAACTGTGAAATTTTGTTATATGATTGAGAATGTGTTTTATAATCTATGCTGTAGCGTGATTTTTCGTTCTTGTTAATTCTTCAATGCGGTACAAAAAAAAAAAAAAAAAAAAAAAAAAAGAAAAAAAAATTAATCAACTGCTATTACTTGATCAATATTGCAATATTACTGTATTCTGCTACATTGCAGGTGAGAGTTATAGTTTGGAATGTTCTTATCATTTCAAGAAAATTTATGAAGTTAATACACCCCATTTAATATAGATGCATAAAAAAAAATTCAGGCTTTAAATTGATTTCTTTGGTAACATTTATCTTTTTGTAAATAATGCTGAAGAAATTAGTATTGAGCGTGTTGAACATGAATTATTGATTAAAATCCTACAGACTTGGAAAATTACTAAAAGTGAAAGAAATTTAAACTTTTGTATTTTTTGTTTGTATATTTTTCAGATATATTCAGAGAGCATTTATTTTCTTATATCCAAAGAAAGCCTTCTTTCTACCATTTATATATCCTATTATTCAGCATTTTTTATAAATGTTTCAGCTGTAATTTTAATTTTGTTGAGAGTGAACTTAAATTTTTAATTATATAAAAATATATATTTTAAATTTAAAAACTTTCATTCTTGCCTTTTTATTTCTTAATGAGAAAAAAATAAGCAATGGAAAAATTTGAGGAGGACATGCAATATTTCTATCACTTGCTTGAATATGAAGGGAAGCTCTTAAAACTTTTAAATTATTTGACATTATAGTTAAAAGCGTATATTTTAAATATATAAACTTTTATTCTGGCTTTGAGTTTATTTTTGCCTCAAGAATATTTTATATTAGGGTAGAAAAAATAATACAGTTGAAGAAAAAATTATATATTAATCCTAAATCCATATAGATGGCAACACTAATTTATTTTTTCTTGAAATCGTGCAATATTTCTAAAAACGCGCAAAATTTCGATAGGAATAGCCCATGGAATGTAACAAATATTACCTTTTTGAATCCAATTTTGTTATGTTAGGAATCAAAAGACAATCTTGAATTTTTTTTCAGCATATAATACATTTACTGATCATTAAGACTGTGCAATATTGTTAATGTCTGAACTTTCCTTTATTTAATTTTTAGCACATACATATGAAACTAAAAGAATATTAATCAACGGATATTACTTGATCAATATTGCGATATTGCTGTAGTCTGCTAAGTTGCAGGTGAGAGTTATAGTTTGGAATGTTCTTATCCTTTCAGCAAAATTTATAAAGTTAATGCATTCCATTTAATATAGATCATAAAAAAAAATCAGGCTTTAAATTGATTTATCTGGTAAAATTTATGTTCTTTTAAGTGATGCTGAAGAAATCAGTATTGAGCGTGTTGCATGTGAATTATTGATTAAAATCCTATAGGCAGAAAAATATTTGAAAAATTCCTAAAAGTGAAAGAAATTTAAACTTTTGTAATTTTTTTTAGTCTCCGATAAGGTATTTTTTTCAGGCAACAATTAAAATTCTCCCCTAAAATATAACGTTTCGTTATATAAACCAGCTGTAAAACGAAGTAGATTGTACGGTACTGATAATCGCTACTGCAATTTTTTGAACTTCAGTCGTCGCACATTTTAAATTTTTACACCGCCGTATAGAGGAGAAAAAGTACTTTTAAATTCAATTTGCTTGAAAAATGCATCTAATTTTTGAGATATTAATCTTTTTGTAGTTATTAACGCCATTTCTGTAATGGTGAAGTACTCCATTCCTGAAAAAGTTTTAAAAAAAGATTACTATATTTTTTTTATTGCCATTTTCTCATAACACCTGAAAAAAGAGTATTCAAAATACATGCTGTTTTCTAAATTTTGAAAAAATATTTAAATGAATGAATTCTGATAAAACATTATAAACTGTTTTTAATTTTCAGTACCTATATTAATGTTTTAAACAAATGAAGGTTTATGAGTTATTAGATACCCGATTATTTTGTCGAGTTTCTTGAATGACGACATACCTTTTTGCTTGATTTGTGTAACATCCCGCAATAGGGAAATCATATGCATGCTTCCTATAGATGTTTTAAGACTGGATCGTAAATGTGGAATTCTTCTGTGGATGCAAATGACGTCATTTTATATAAAATAAAAGCGTATATTTTAAGTCTTAAAAAATTTAAAGTCTTAAAACTTAAATACGTTTTATGCATTCTATATTTACATTTTTGTTTTCATCGAGGACGACACTGAATTCTTAAAAAGCAAAATTCCTGCTTCTTAGTTTATTTTTTGTATATTTTTGAGTTACATTCTGACAGCATTTATTTCATTATATCCAAAGAAAGCCTTCTTTCTGCGATTTATATATCCTGTTAGTCAGCAGATTTTATAAATGTTTTAGCTGTTATATTAATTTAGTTGAGAGTGCACTTAAATTTTTAATTCCAGGGAAACAATTTTTTTCATTATTTAAAAATCCATTACTCAGAAAAGGATCTCAGTTTACCTTTCAACTTCATTTTACTTTGATGATTAAGATTTGTGAAAATATTTAATTTTAAAGCGGGCACATTAAGTGTTTTGGCAGTGAATAGAAAGAAATTAGTAAAATGCAATAGTATTTAATTAAAAATTACATATTAAACATACAGAAATTTGGAAATTCCATTTCTTTCTGTATTATCAATAATAGTTTTAATCCAAGCTTTCAGCAAGTGACACATTTAACGTATATGTTCATTCAACGACACCAGTAAAACATAATTTGTCGTAACTTTGAATGGGATTTCGAGAAATTATCATTAGTTTAGAGTTTCAACTTTTAAAAAAAATAAAATGCATTTTTAATAAAGACATTTAAAAATAATTATAGTAATGGATTCACATTTTACAGCTAGATATTTATATTAATGAAAGTTTTGGAGTAATGAAGTTCACCGCTTTTTCGACCCATCTATATAAATATCTTGTACCTTCTCAGGCGTTCCTAAAACGTAACCGAAAAAATAAATCGAATAAGAAAGATTTAAGATCAAGATAATTGAATATACACTAAAATTTATAAATAACTTTTTGTCTTTTTATAATTTTCGATTCGAAACAATCATTTAATAATTATTTGGTTGTCCCGAAAGTTTTTTTCGTTTCTTACAAAAGATGAACTATGTGAAATTTCGAAAACGGCGATATTTTATTGTAAGTATATATGTTCCATTCTGATCAAAAACCTTCTACCATCTCTCTGGAAGCCTTATAACGCCTTCTTTCCAAAATATTTGTGATTTGCTGGTGAAATACTTGTCGAGGTGATTTTTTCTGTCATTGGGTCATTCCATACAAAATGAACAAATCAGCTACGGCTAACATGTCTCAGATTTTAATGAAAATTAGCATACAAATAGATCATATGTATTTAAGAATAAATTCAAAATAATAGATTTCAGGGTCATTTATTTAAGTATTAAAAGTTAATTTCAAGCTCACACAAAATGGATGTTTTGTCTACATGCTTGAAATTTTAATTTTGATAACTAGCCTTAGGAATGGAAAGACTATGTTAAAAATTATTTACAATTAAGGATGAATAATAAGCAACATATTGGCGTGATTTAGTAATTTGTTTTTCTTATTCCGTAATGAAAAAAAAAAGAATATAAAAGTTCGAGGGAAAAATGTAGTATTTCAATTTCTCGTTTGAAGAAGAAGGAAAGTTCTTAAAATTTTAGAATTATTTGATGTTATAGATAAAAATATATATTTGAAATTTAGAAACTTTCATTCTTGCCTTTTTATTTCTTAATGAGTAAAAAATAAATAATGGAAACATTTGAGGGGAAAATGCAATATTTCTATCCCTTGTTTTAAAATGAAGGAAAGCTCTTAAAACTTTTAAATTATTTGACATTATAGATAAAAGTGTATATTCTAAATATAGAAACGTGTATTCTTGCTTTGAGTTTATTTTTGCCTCAAGAATATTTTAAATTAGAAAAAGAAAATAATTCAGTTGAACAAAAAAGGATATATTAATCCTAAATCCATATAGATGGCTACACTAATTTTTTCTTGAAATCGTGCAATATTGTAAAATTCGAGCAAAAATTCGATAGGAATAGCCCATGGAATGTAATAAATATTACCTTTTTGTATCCAATTTTGTTATGTTAGGAAACAGAAGGCAATCTTAAAATTTTTTAAGCATATCATGGGCTTATTGATCATTATGACTTTGCAATATTGTTAATGCCTAAACTTTCTTTTATTTAATTTTTGCACATAAATAAGAGAAAAAATTATGATTTTGCAAATATTTAAAAAAGTTTCTAAACTATTTTGAAGACGAAGGAAGTAAATGACAACTTTCAAACTTAGGCAGTACGATCTCTAATACTGCATCAAACATCAATTTTACAAATGTTTTTGAATTCCTTTGATTCTTATTACGTTTTTAATTTTCTCAAAATTGACAAATTTTTAATTTCTACATTCAATTTAAGATTATGGTGTTACAAGATTATTATTATTATTAAATAAATATGAAAATAATTTTCCAGAGGTTATAATATTATAATTTTTTTTAAATCATGTTAAATAGTTTTCAAGATATGGAACTTCAAACTTGCAACTTTGAACGATTGCACACATGCCATTCTATATCACAAGCTTTTTATACGTCCAGAACTGCCAAAATATTTTATTTTGTTTAATATTTGTTTGCGTCCCACTTTGTCATAAACTGCCCAACTTTGGTCTCGGTGACCAATCTTTACAAATAAGGATGTTTTTCGCAGGTGGAATTACGGTCTGGATCTGGAGTATTGCGCTCCGCCAGGTCAAACGACTATTTTTATACTCTATTCGTTTTGTAGCATATTTCTTTTGCAGATGTTGTCAAAGTATATGTGCAAGATATTTGTTTTCAGAAAGTGATGCGAGATGAATTTAAAAATATCATGTGGATTGTGAAAAGAAACTTTTGAGACTACCTAATACTAGAATTACAGTACAACCACACATTAATTTTATTAGGAAATGATTTAAACTTTGTTTAATATATCATATTTTGATCATAATAAATTAATTTAATTTTTAGGAAATGATTTAAACTTTGTTTAATATATCATATTTTGATCAAAATAAAGTAACTTAATTTTTAGGAAATGATTTAAACTTTGTTTAAAATATCATATTTTGATCAAAATACAGTAACTTACTTTTCATATATTTATGCATACATGTTTAAGTACAAAAATTCTAAAACTAAAAAAATTTAAATTATTTACACTTATTATTCCTTGAATGTAGTATTAGATGAATATTATTAAAATTCTATTACTTGGATCATAATCTGGAATGTTGCAATGGCAGTTACAGCTAATAATATTATTTTCATTTGAATGAAATATATAAAATAAAAACGTTTCATTTAATGTTGGCGTAAAATCATTTGGTACTTTCCGTTAGTCGGACCTCACTTCGTGCCAAGTACAAATGTTGCTGGGAACAGCGGCTTAAAGCATCTTAAACAAAAAACCCCTATTCTTCGGGAAAGAAAATCGTGAAAGAAAAGAATATTTTTTAAGTGAAGATTTGTAAGTGGGCTTCTACATCTGTCGACGAGAAATGAAGAGTTTATCATAGTTAACTCTTTCGTGGAAAACTGCGACTGGTGTTCATGTAAAGGAAAAGTACCGGATTTCTTCATGCCTTAACCCTTTATGTCCCGACGGCAGTTTAAAGTGCCATTAAAATAATTTCTTATAAAATTCATTTAATATATCGATCAGTACTAATACAGTTTAGAATGAGTTATAGATACTTTACTTTAAATGTAATTAATGAATTTTAATTGGCAAAATCCTTCTAAAATTTATTAAATGATAGTGTAAATCTATTAATGTAGATAAAATTTTCAAAAAATGCTTTAGAAGATGAAATTTTCATGAATTCATAATATGGGATATAAATGTTAGCCATTTATCAACTGACGGTACATATGAGTACCATTAAAATAACTTGTTATAAAATTCATTTAATACATCGATTAGTAGTAATACAGTTTAGAATGAGTTATAGATACTTTACTTTAAATTTAATTAATTAATTTTAATTGGCAAAATCCTTCTACAAATTATTAAATGATTGCGTAAATCTACTAATGTAGTTTCAAAAATTTGCAAAAGAGGTTTTAGAAGATGGAATTTTCACGAATTCATAATTTGGGACATAAAGGGTTAGCCATTTATCAATTTATATAACGGCACTTATAAGTGCCATTAAAATAACTTTTTATAAAATTCATTTAATACATCAATTAGTAGTAATACAGTTTATAATGAGTTATAGATAATTTACTTTAAATTTAATTAATTAATTTTAATTGGCAAAATCCTTCTAAAATTTATTAAATGATTGTGTAAATCTACTAATGTAGTTTAAAAAAAAATGCTTTAGTTTAAAAAAAAAATGCATTAGGAGATGAAATTTTCATGAATTCATAATTTGGGGCATAAAGGGTAAACCATTTATCAACTGACGGTACTTATAAGTACCATTAAAATAACTTGTTATAAAATTCCTTTAATGCATCAATTAGCAGTAATACAGTTTGCAATGAGTTATAGATAATTTACTTTAAATTTAATTAATTAATTTTAATTGGCAAAATCCGTCCAAAATTTATTAAATGATTGTGTAAATCTACTAATGTAGTTTCAAAAATTTGCAAATAATGCTTTAGAAGATGAAATTTTCACGAATTCCTAATTTGGGATATATAAAGTGTTAACCATTTATCAACTAACGGTACTTATAAGGACCATTAAAATAACTTGTAATAAAATTCATTTAATACATCAGTTAGTAGTAATACAGTTTAGAATGAGTTATAGACACATTACTTTATCTCGTTCCAAAAGCATCACTGGTTACACAAAAAAAAGATATATTTAGAAGTATGATTTCTTTTTCATTTGCATCTTTTCAGCTTTCATGGCGTTTGTTGAGGGATGGGGGGGGGGGGGTAGACTTTTTCAATTTGGAAATATTTATATATTTCTACTGTAAGAATATTATATTTATACATTTCCTAATTCTACAAAATACTAAGAAAAATATTTCAAATAAAAGGTTTGAGAGGGGTTATAAATATTGCACAAAATCTCTATAAATTCAAATTTAATTAATCCGTCTAAAATTTATTAAATGATTGTGTAAATCTTCTAATGTAGTTTCAAAACTTCACGAAAAATTCTTTAGAAGATAAAATTTTCATGAATTCATAATTCAGTGCATAAAGGGTTAAGCTGTTCCCCCTTTAAATGTATATTGCTATGATTTAAAAGAAGTTATTAAGATGCATTTTGCATGTAAAATTTTATAAAAATATTGTAAACTTCAAAGTATTTAAAATTCGTAACGTAGAGAGAAATTTCACCTTTTTTAACATTTTCCAACATAGCTGAAAAGTTTACAGTACATATACATTTAACGTCTGAATTTAAAAACCATTAAAACACCAAATAAAACAAACTAAGACAGACTTGAGCACAGTTAAAAAATAAAATTTATAAAGACAACAAAAAACAATTAAAAATACAATATGTAGACGTTTCGCCAAGCGACACGCAAGGCATCATCAGTACAAAAAATATCCATTGCATTTCAAACGTCAGAACAAATCAAGAACAGTTACAGTTAGCTTTTTTAAAAACAAACAAATTTCGCTAGGGACAGAACGACCATCATTCAAAGCATGCGACCGCAATTCAGGGAACCAAGCCTCAAGGAGCAATCTACCATGGTAGTTGTTGCAACCAGATTTCAAAATACTGGCGTTCACAATGAGCGGAATGTGATTCGTTTGAAGTGAATGCTGGACAATTTTTGAATTCAAATTACTCTTTTTTAAAGCACCAGTATGTTCTTTTAGGCGAATTTCCAATGATCTACCAGTTTCACCAATATAAACACTATTGCAATCTTTACAAGGAATAATATAAACAACACCGGGTAATTTAGACTTATTATATTGAAATTTATGCTTATTGAAAAAGGAACTCAATTTATTAATAGGTTTTAAAAAAACCCAATATTGAATGATTTTAGAATGCCAGAATTTTTTTCAGAAATGTTCTTATAATAAGGGATACAGATAAAGGAGCTAGGTTTACTACGTTGAAAAGGGGGAGGGAGTAGAATTTACAAAATTTAAAGTATTTTTAAAGATTTTTCCAACAAGACGAATAGGGTAGCTATTATTAACCAAATCACGATAAATTTTACATTTCTCTATTTCAAAATCATTACTGGAACTGCAATATTTTATGGCTCTGAAGGCTAAAGTCTTAATAACGGTTATTTTATGGCTGAAAGGGCATATTGAATTGAAATTAGTATACTAACCAGTAGAAGTAGGTTTTCTGTAAACAGTACTGGTGACAGATTGAGAGATATCAGTCGTGAGTCTGCGGATGAGAATGTCGAGAAATGGTAATTCAGCATTATTTTCTATTTCAACAGTAAACTTAATAGGGTTACCAAAATTAGTATAATTAAAAATAGTAAAATTAGTATTGTTTGGTAACCCTATTAAGTTTACTGTTGAAATAGAAAATAATGCTGAATTACCATTCCTCGACATTCTTATCCGCAGACTCACGACTGATATCTCTCAATCTGTCACCAATACTGTTTACAGAAAACCTACTTCTACTGGTCAGTATACTAATTTCAATTCAATATGCCCTTTCAGCCATAAAATAACCGTTATTAAGACTTTAGCCTTCAGAGCCATAAAATATTGCAGTTCCAGTAATGATTTTGAAATAGAGAAATGTAAAATTTATCGTGATTTGGTTAATAATAGCTACCCTATTGGTCTTGTTAAAAAAATCTTTAAAAATACTTTAAATTTTGTAAATTCTACTCCCCCTCCTTTTCAACGTAGTAAACCTAGCTCCTTTATCTGTATCCCTTATTATAAGAACATTTCTGAAAAAAATTTCTGGCATTCTAAAATCATTCAATATTGGGGTTTCTTTTAAACCTATTAATAAATTGAGTTCCTTTTTCAATAAGCATAAATTTCAATATGATAAGTCTAAATTACCCGGTGTTGTTTATATTATTCCTTGTAAAGATTGCAATAGTGTTTATATTGGTGAAACTGGTAGATCATTGGAAATTCGCCTAAAAGGACATACTGGTGCTTTAAAAAAGAGTAATTTGAATTCAAAAATTGACCAGCATTCACTTCAAACGAATCACTTTCCGCTCATTGCGAACACCAGTATTTTGAAATCTGGTTGCAACAACTACCATGGTAGATTGCTCCTTGAGGCTTGGTTCACTGAATTGCGGTCGCATGCTTTGAATGATGCTCGTTCTGTCCCTAGCGAATATTGTTTGTTTTTAAAATAGCTAACTGTAACTGTTCTTGATTTGTTCTGACGTTTGAAATGCAATAGATATTTTTTGTACTGATGATGCATTGCGTGTCGCTTGGCGAAACGTTTACATATTGTATTTTTAATTGTTTTTTGTTGTCTTTATAAATTTTATTTTTTAACTGTGCTCAAGTCTGTCTTAGTTTGTTTTATTTGGTGTTTTAATAGCTGAAAAATGCTTATGAACTCGGTTTGTCCGTCCGTCCCTGCTCTAATTTACATAAATATAGTCCGATTGCCATGAAATTGATATATTATTGGGATTTACTATGCCATGTTCGGCATTGAAAAAAGAAGTGTGTAGCATTTTCGGTTCATTTACAAGGCCACTCAAAAAATTCCCTTACATTACGGCCTATGGGAAAGAACATTTTGCCGTGAATTTTAATGATATTAGAGTATTTAAAGCATATTGAAATTGATATACATCGCTGAGGTGTACTACAAAGTTCTTACTATAGAATAAGGTGTGCATAGAATTGATCGTTCATTTAAAGGGTGGTCCATCTGTTGGTTCTTTTTTTTATTATGAAAGAAAACGCATTTGTTATGAGTGAAAATCGAAATTCTTTATTGAACATATAAGATGGGTCTGTGCCACTTATGTATGGAATATAATATTGCACATGTATCCACCGCGGCTCCGCTTACATGCCACCATCCGAACATCAACATTTTCGATGACTTTTCCTAGAATGAGCAGATCCATGGTGGAAATTTCAGCCCGGATGTTAGGTTTGAGCTCTTGGATTGTGCGGGAGGCATTGGCGTACATTTTGCTTTTCAGAAACCTTCAAAGAAAACAATCCATTGGGGTTAAATCGCAAGATCTTGGCGGCCAATTCACATCAGAATTTCTTGAAATTACGCGATCTGGAAATTTCTCGTTCAATAAACTGACGGTTTGGGGAGCAGTGCATGCCGTTGCACCGTTGTTGTGTTGTTAATGAGTCCATAATTACAAATGGCATACATTTGACAGTTCATACATGCATGACACATGACTGCTGACACAAATAACCTGGGAAATATTCATAGTTCAAAAAAGAACCAACAGATGGACCACCTTTATACAAAGACACACAAAATAATTTGTCTATAGAAAAAAATGAACAATAATTGAACTACTGAAGCCTACGAAAAATAATTGCTGAATGTGCGTTTACATTTATGGTATGCGTTTTTAAATTTAACTATTTTTCAACTATTACTTGGTGTGTATAAATTCTATAGATCATATACAATGTTGAACAAGTTGTAAATTGTATCATAATCTGTGCTGTACGCATGATTTTTCGTTCTTATTTCCCTTTGAATTAATTCCCAGGAGAAAATTTAGTTTCATACACCCAAAAAACAATTCGGTATGACAGTTACAAATTCTATTACGCAACAGATTTTATGTATTACTTTGCTGTAAATATTAATACTGCAGAATGCATATACTTTTTTAATTAGGGAGAGACAATTTACTTTATCATTTAAAAATCCATTACTCAGCAAAAGTATCTTGCAACTTACTTTCATTTTGATGTTTTAGCTTAGAGGAAATAAGTAATTTTGAAGTGAAAGTAGTAAAAGCTTCAGCAGGTGAAATGAATGAAGTTAGTAAAATGAAGAAGTATTAAAATGTTTTGATATTCAAAATTTATAAATACCCTTGCATTTCATTTTATCAATATTGCTTTAAATTTTTTTAACAAAATGGTAATGCTGCTTTCATTTAGCGATGTCAGATTATAGGGGAGACCTGGGCTAGTTGGCTACAGGGGTAAGTAGGCGCAGTCCTTATAAATCGCCTGTTTGTGGATAGATTTCGCAACCAGTCACAGAGTACCTTCTTCTTGCTTTTTAGAATCCTCAATGTAGTTTCGCAGCGTTACCTACGTGCAGTGGACATTTATTACGATTTTTCTGTTTTTTGCACTCATAACTAATTTTTTGTTACTTCATTCTTTTTCTAATTTCTGATTACTTATCTTAATAATTGCTATTTAACTTGTGCAGTTTTTATTAGTGTATGATTCACTGTATCTACCCCATATGTGATTTACTTGGATTATTTATGTTTAGAAGGTTACGTCTCCCTTTGGTAATGAAATTTATTATGGGACTAGTAGGCGCATTGAATACGGGGTAAGTTGGCTCGGCGCCTGGTGTGTGCTGATAGGTTGAAATACAACAAACACAGTGAAAAGTGGTTGTAATGCAAGATTTGGGGCACATGGAGCTTGCCCAAACGGAGACACTCGTTTTTTTATTTGTGACAACTGTAACTCTGATGATGATATTGAGTAAGATAGAAGTTACTTACTGTTAATGTTTTATTCATTATTTTTATGTCTGTATAATTTAGAATTTATATTGTACGGCGATAACGCCTTTGTTTAAACTTACTTAATGAAATCGATTTCTCTTAACTACGTGCCTTATTTGAATTTCATTTAAATTTTTATAAAGTGTGTGCCAACTTACCCCATAGGTATAAGCAACTTGAGCCGCGACGGGGTAGGTTGGCGCACAATTTTCCTTTTACTTTGGGCTTCCTTTAAACATAAACTGCAAGAGCTACAAACTCAAAACTCCAGGTATTTATAGCCAAATGTCTGTTCTTTAAAAGTGCAGTTAAAGTTTGTTAAAAAACTTAAACAAAAATATTATAAAAATCAATAACTAAAAACTGCGCCTACTAGCCTCGGTCTCCTCTACAGGGTTATCAGGAAAAATCATCCGATTACAAAATTTAATATTTTCCATATTTACAAATAGAAAATTTATTTTTCTTTCATAATTGTTCGATAAGATTTCCTTTAGTCACCCGTATAATATCATTGCAATATGCCAATTCTTGCGAAACACGTTGTGGTGTTTAACTATTAACTGTTTTTAAAGCATCATAAATGCTTTATGTTCGGGCAAACTTGTAGGCAAAGATGGTATGAACACAACATCTTTGATACAATCTTAAAGAAAGAAGTCACAAGGGGTTAAGTCAGGTGACTTAGAAGGGTAGCTGTGTAGGACCAAATCATCGGTTGTACTGCGATCAATCCAATGGTTTGATAGTCCTCTGTCTAGAAATTTACGAGCCTCCAAATGCCAATGGGGCACCATTTTGTTTAATGAAAATTTTCTCCTAAATTCACACTGTAAAGCGATTGCTCACTGGTTTCTTTCAAAGGAATGCACACAAAAAGCATTCTCCTGCTTAGACGCCATTTCCACTTCTTTTCAGAATTTCAAAAACTGTTTAATGACGACAGTGCTGTCACCTATTACGAAAAGGCAATGCTACAAACTTAAAATATAACATTTTTAATATACAACAACAATGATATATTAATTATAATTTTCTGTTTATAATTATGGAAAATATTAAATTTTGTAATCGAACGATTCTTTTCTGGTAACCCTGTATAATGTACCGTAACATTAAATGTAATGCATTACACTTCAATATAATACCATTATGTTAGAGTTTCCTCTTCTTATAAATTGCATTTTTAAAATGGAAATATCAATATGTTGTTTCTGGAGTTATAATATGTTCGATATTTTACAACTATCATTGAAGCTTTCAATCTAATGAACCTTAGAGCTTTTCAAAGCATTTGAATAAAAGTTTTCCTTAAGTTCGCTTCAAATATAAATTATTTTGCAAGGAAGACTTGAAATTACGATAAATTAATTGAATGTATGAAAAATTTGCAAATGAAGATTTGGCTTTTTATTAAGTTTAGATTCATCAAAACCATTTAATTAACATGATTGCAGCTTTCTAATTGCTCACTTTATTACATAAAAACCACATTCTTTTAAAATATCATATTTTAACGAAAATAATATTATCAAGATTTTACGTTTTTATACATATCTTCTTTTGCAGAAAAATATGAAAAATTATTGTTATCGGAATTTCTGTACTTTTATAGCTTGAAAGGGATACCAAACGAATGTTACGTAAATTCTATCACGGAGACGATATTTTTTTCTACACTAAAAGTACCTAAACGTTCTTATTTTAACACATTTTTTTAGAGCAACTAAACAGACCAAGTTTACATCACCTACAAAAATGTTGAACGTTTGGACGGATAGAAATATTTTTTACACAATAAAATGTGTGAAAATCAGTAAAATCCCGTATGTTTTGTCGCAGTTTCGCTCGTTTTCGGTACGCATGGACTATAAAAATCAAATTACGCACTTTCAATTCAATATTTTTTCGCGAATTTTTCATTTCAAAATATAAATTCAAACAAAATATAGTTAAATAAATAAAATCATACAAATATGAGGTTCATTTAAGGATCATTCATCACGGGCGTAAAATATTCGGTGAAAAATTTTCAAATGAATATTACATCAATACTATTCTAATTTCTTTACAAGAAAATGCTTGTAATTTGAATGCTTAAATTACTTTATATTTTAGAATTTTTATTTTTTAAATAAATATTGTTGTTCAAGTTTATACAAGTTTTTTAAATGAATATTGTTGAGTAATATGCGGCGTAAAAGTTTTAGATGAAAGTGATACCAAATGGAGGCTACTCTTATTCTGATTTCTTTACAAGAAAAGGCTTGTAATTGAATGTTTACATTACTTTATTTTTTAAAGCACCAAATTTGCAAGTTTTGTAAATGAATAATGTTAAATAATATACAGCGTAAAATTTTCAGATGAAAGCGATACCAAATGGATGCTACAATTATTCTGATTTCATTACAAGAAAAGGCTTGTAATTGAATGCATAAATTTCTTTATTTTTCAAAGCATCAAATTTGCAAGTTTTGTGAATGAATAATGTTAAATAATATACGGCGTAAAAGAAACAGTAGTAGAAAGTTAATTTTATACCATAAAATGGAAAAAAAAACTTTGTTTACCCCACGAGAACGCACTGCAAAACTGTAATTAATGCTAAAGATCACCGATAAAATTATTTACTGAATTGGTGAGAATTTTCGTTCTGTTAACTTTATCCACAAGTTTCAATTTTCTTCGTAATAACGGCTATTTTAATAAAAAATCTTTCAAACAATTTTAGTGTTATGTTCTTGATTGAATTACATTTCCATTATTACTCAGAAATAAGGTTTTGTTAGGAACCATCTTACATTAGAAATAGATATTTGAGAAAGGTTTTCCCAATTTTGTATACTAGTGTAACACATACTCGTAGAATGTCTGTAAATGATATTTAAACAAGAACGAAAAATCTTGCGTCCAGCATAGATTATGTAACACTTTCCAACACATTCAGAATACTGCAATAAAACTTTACAAATTATTATGAGGAAAGAAGTCTAAATAAAATATTTGGAAATTACATAAAGCAGTTGTAAAACCAATTACTGTAATCACTATCAATAGTCGGAATCGTTGGAAAAATATACGATTTCTTGTGAATCCCTGTACATGATCGATAGATTTGTATATATACTACTTATTATCCTGAATGTTAGTACAATTAAATGCATAGCACAGTTGAAAATTTCTATTTAGGAATTTTTTAAAATAAATGGAGATGTACTTGAGATTTTTTGTATAGCCCTGTATATGATCTATACAATTTATACACACCAAGTGATATAGAATAAAAAATAATTTCATTTTAAAAAGGTTACTACAACTGAAAACGCACTTCCAGCAATAATTCTTTATGCGCAGTAATATAGCCAAATATTTCTGCCTGTCCCTGTAAATGAACGATAGATTATATGTACATAGATTCTGCAATAAGCGCTTTGTAGCAAATCTCAGTGACATACATAAATTTCCATATGTTTAAAATAGTGTAATGTCACTAAAATACACCCCAAACGATATTTCCCCATAGGCCGTAATGCAACAGAATTCTTTTGAGTGTTCCTATAAATGAACCGTAAACGCCACACTCTTCATTATCAATACCGAACATTCCATGGTACACCCCAATAACATATATCAATTTCATGGCAATTTGACTATATTTACGCGATTTAGAGCATGAATAGACAGACAGACAGACGGAAGGACAGACAGACAGACGAACAAATAGACAAACGTAATTCATAAACACTTTTCAACTACGTTGTAAAAATGTTAAAAACACCTTTAAGCAAGACACGTCATTCTCAGTAATGCTTACGGATTCTTTTGTGTAGCCTTTTATATGGTCTATACAATTTATACACACCCGCGTAGTGTGCAAAAATTAAGCTAATCTTAAAAAACATACCATAAATGAAAACGTCCATATCAATTTCGTTACGCTTGTAATCCAGTAACATCATTAAAGTATGCCGCAAACGATTCTTTTTTTCATAGACCATAATATATCGCAATACTTTTAAGTTTCCCTTTACGCGTACTGTAAGTATTAAACATAACACATTCGATGGTAACCATCTTCTAGGGCACCACAGTAATCTGTATAACTTTCATTATGTTTAACCCATTTGTGCCTGAATTTTTGTTTTCTCAAATTTTTTGGTAAAATCACTTTAAAATGCTGCAAAATGAACTGGAAAAATACTAAAAAAAATTAAGCTTAATTGTTTTTGTATTTATTTGATAAAATATAAAAGAACTAAATATGAGTATTTCTAGTGGAATAATATGCATAATTATATATTTTGCCTATATTTATATTTAAAAAAATTTTAAATTGTATATTATGTACTATAATTAGTATTTTAATGAACTACAAAAAAAATATATATTTATTTCTTTGCAGAGACTAATAACGTTAAAACTATTATTAATAATAAAATAAGAATAATCATATTGCAGACTTAATAACAATTTATTTCATAAATATCTTCGAAAGGAGATTGCATAAATAACTGTCTCTTAAATTTCTAACAAAAATATGTGCCCATTTGTGCCTAGAACCCTATATTTTGTACATTACAAAAATCCATAAAAAATAGGCTTGAACATTTAATTTCGCAATTTAAAAAAATACGTATTTCAAAAAAGTCCACAAGTTAAGATTGTAATTTGCGATTTTGGGTCCATGATAGAAAAAATACAAATAAACTTACTTTTTACATTTCGCCCTCTTGAAAAATTAAAAATCTATAAACACCGAAAAAGTCTTAATTTAAGCAAATAAATATCTACCTTGTGCTGTCATCTCTCGGTTATAGATAAAGATATTTATAAATAATGATTTCATGCAATTTTCATGTTATAAAGAAGAAGAAAATTATATAAATGCATTAAAATTTGAAACGTCCCAAAAATGGGACGCTAGGCATAAATGGGTTAAGATTGTGTAACACTATTAAAATACACCGCAGCTTGTTTCCCCCAACTGACCATAATGTAACGGAATACATTTAAATGCTCCTGTAAATGAACCATAAATGCTACTTTAAATACCAAACATGGCATAGAATATCCCAATAACGGGTATCAATTACATGTCAATTCGAGCATATTTACTCGAGTTAGAGCACGGACAGTCAGACGGCAAACAGACAGACAAACCGAAGTCATACACACTTTTAAACTATGTTGGAAAGTGTTTAAAGGAAATCATTCCCACTTGCATTCACTATGATTTTTTTTTAATTTCTTGAAATGCTTTTCATATTTTAAAACTTATTAAAAGTAATTGTATAAAATGCGTTTTATTGTAACTAATTTTTTTACGAATGGTAATATACCATAACATTTAGATTTTACAAGGGGATTTAAAAGTTGTTAGAAATGTTGTAGTTGGGGTATTCACATTTGTAATATATTTTTATTTTATCCTCTTTAAAAGGAAAATTATTCACCAAAAAGTTTTTAAAATTAGTTAATGAAAAATATAGCTCACAAATTAAATAATTTATAGATGTATGTATTTTATCAGAGAATTTAAATGATCAATTATAATTAGTCTTTTGTTATGCTTGAATAATGCGATGAGGAAATAACTTTTACCCAGCAGGAATTTATTTTGAGTAGTGAATAATAAATTAATTTTTCTGGGAACTTGCAAACTTCAAAAATATTTAATGCCTTTATTATTATGAATACCATCAGCCAACGCGAATCCATTCACGAGATGCATATCAGCAATTTTGAAGCTAAGTCAAAGGAAGACTTTAAGAAAAGAAAGTCATTATCGCACTTTGAATTTCCCACTTCCGTACAGATCCCCCCCCCCCAATCTTTTTTGTTAAATTATAATTTTTAGAATAGAAAACAATAAAGTTTTAACTGGAAAATGTAACTTCTTTCTACCTAAATAACCATTTCCATAAGATTATATTTTTTAGTTATTAAAGAAAAGGTTGTAAAATTAAAGTAATTGTTTCAGAAAATCTCGAAAATTACTATTACTCAGAGATAGCGAACCTATCGCATGCATGTCCAAAATTTCACCTACGAAAATTATTCTGGCACGTGAGCACTTAATTGGTAATAAGAATGTTATAAATTAAATTTAACACTCTTTTTATTACAATGAATAAAATTACAATTAAAATGCATACAGACTTCAAATGGGAGATATTGAACATTGATATGAGCCGTTTTTACTACAGAGCTCTAATATAATAGAGTTGCAGTAAGCCTTCAAAACTGTTTGCAATAAGAAGCCGGTTATCGTTTTTAAATGCTCATTAGGCCCAAACAAGACAATCATGTCGAACAAGGATTGTATTCACTAGACGTGTATAGACATTTTCAAAGCAAACCGCACACTCTCTGGAGCTGCAATTGTTTCGGTGAAATTGTGAACGCTTTTACCCAGTTTCAGGGTTGCATGTTTAGCTTTACGCAAAAGCAAACCATTTCTTCTCTATCTTTCTCTGAAGTCTGTATTTTTCTTGAAAAAACATGACGAAAAATGTATAATACACCAGCCCTTCAGTTGGCCAAATGGGCCTTCTTATTTATAGATGAAACAGCACCGAAAAACTGGAAATAAAACACAATTAAATAAGAAAACTTTGTATAAAGCACCATAAAAATATAAAAACATACAGGATACGTTTCGGGCTGGAAATTTTAACAACCCGTCATCAGGCGATCATTTGTGACTTTGTGCCCTTATGGACACGTGTTTACTTCGGCTGATGACGGGCTGTTAAATTTTTCATCTCGAAACGCGTTCTGTATGTTTTTATATTTTTATGGTGACTTATACAAAGTTTTCTTGTTTAAACTCTTATTTATAATTTCTTATATAGAGATCCTGGATAGTATTTAACTAACGTTGAGTTGGCTGATATGCATCTCGTGAATGGATTTGCGTTAGCTGATTGTAAATCGACAAGTCGCTATACTAATGAATAAGGAAAGGTACTCAACAGAGTAATATCACATCAGTTGTATTAGAACATTGGTGAATATGGAAATTTCAGAGATACCATTCACGAGATGATCGATCTTAGAGGGCTTATATTTATTTCATCTACGACATGGCTGGGCTACCAAACCGGAGCGCAGTATGGCAATGAATGTAGCCTGGTAGAGAATAGAAAATGTCCTTAAAATATCGAAATTTTAATGTAGTTTTTCGTTTAACTTGAGCGTACTATAATACATTCATTGAACGCATTGCTGTGAATTTACATTTTTTTGTTAAAAGAATTCTTTCAATACATTTCCTGTATTACATTCATCATGACAACTCCTATTTGTCCAAAATGAATAGGCCTGCCTGAAATATAATTAGTACAAGGCGAATTAGGAAAGGTATATAAGAAATACTATATATATATCTATCAATTTATCAAATCAGTGTGTAGATTTAAAACTGAAGACTTGCGATTTTATTGTTTTCTTTAAAGGTCAGTTTGTAGCAGTCAGACTGCTCATAATGAGTATACATGAAACTGCTGAGGTAGGAATGCCGAAGTTACTTCATCTTGAAGCATTGGAATTGAAATTGAGTGATATACCCTTGAATGCTTCATATAATATACTTTTGGATACCTATTAAAAAATCTTTGATTCCGTTCCAAGAAGAAATTCAAACGCTTTTCATGCCAAAGTTTACATCATAAAACTTTATGCGTCTAGTTCTAATGTTCTGGTTCATATCATCTATACTAATATTTAAAAAAAGTAAATTTTGATTGTGTGTTTGTAGAAGGTAATTTTTGGAACTACCGAACCGATTTCAAAAATAATGGTGGCAGCTTGATGCTGACAGTCCCTGTTCCAACATAGGCTGTATTTTATGTTTGTGCCACTAACATCAGGATGGTACAGGAGGAACGTTCTAAGAATGCACTTTTTGTGATCAGAAGGACCTAGATATTTGAAATTTGGCATGTTAGTTACTCATAAGACGAAAATGCTTAGAATATTTTCCACAAAAAATGTAAATTTAAAAGAGCAAAAAACGATCTAAATTTTTTATAAATTGCGATTTCTATGGAATCTTAGGAAATATCAAACCGATTTCTAAATTAACGGTTGCAAATTGAGGCGTTCAGATGACAATCAGACTAACTCCATTTTAAGTGGCGTTTTTTTAAACAAAGGAACATTGAAAATTTTCTTTATATATTTATGCAGTGATATAAAGTTACCATTGATTAAAAGAAAATTAATGAGTTCAATCAAAACATCCCGAGAAAAAATATTATATAGATACAATATTTTTATAGTTACAATAACTTTAACTGTTTATATTGATCATTTTCATTTGATGGATTTGTGCACTGAACGGCTCAATTAATGGTGACACTCCCTGCTTCAACATAGGTTATATTTCATGCCAGAGCCATTACACTAGTGGGTTTCAGGAGCAAAAAGCGTTCCAAAATTGTGATTTTTATCATACTAAAGAGGCTAGAAAATTTGACATGGTAGTTACTTTTGGGATGTATATGGGTAAGTCCATTCATTACACTTCTGACCATTAGGACAAAGTTTCAGAAATATTTCCAATTATTTTTTTATTAGTATAAAAATTGATATAAGCAGTTACTAGATACAATCGTGTCCCACTCACATAAAATATATCTAATTTGTAACAAAAAGCATAAAATATATCTAATTTGTAACAAGAAGCATAAATATATCTAATTTGTAACAAAAAGTATTTTACTTGCCTCTCTACATCAATGTTTTGTTACAAATTAGATATATTTTATGTGAGTAAAACACGATGGCATTTAACTGGTTATATCAACTAGTTATCGTAACTAGTTATCCTAATTATATTTTGTAATAAAATAATTGGAAATATTTCTGAAAATTTGCTCTAATGGGTGACAAGAGTAACAATGGATGTTCGTTCCCATATGCTCCGAAGAACAGTTTATAAAAAAATCGAAATTTAAAATGTGTGAAAATGAGCGAAAAGCGTTCTCGAAACTTTCTAAGGTACGATTTCTATGAAATTGGTAAAAATAGAAACTTGAAATTTCGCAGAGTAGAAGCTTACAAGATGTAAAAGCTCTCCAAGAACAGTATAAAAAAATTCTAACTTTAAAATTGTGAAATGACCGAAAAGCATTCTAAAAATGTTCTAAATTACGATTTTTATATAATTTCAGGAAATACAAAACCGATTTTAAGCATAATGGTTGAAAATTGATGGTGACAGGGTCTGCTCTAAAATAGGCTATGTTTTATGTCGGTGCGAATACCACCAGAGAGTTGCAGGAGCAAATAAAGTCCTAAAATTTCGATTTTGTAATAATGAAGGGGGTAGATATTTGAAATTTGGCATGATATCTTCTTATATGATGTACATGCTCACTAAGAGCAGTTAAAAATAATAATCGAAATTTAAAGGGGTGAAAATGTGCAAGAAGCGGTCTAGAAACATTATAAATTATGATTTCTATGGAATTGATAAAAAAGAAACTTGAAATTTGGCGTTTTAGGTACCTATAACCCTTTAAGACCCAACCCGCACGATCGTGCGGGTTAGACATTCGTTTAAATGCTTGCTTCTGAGTCGTATGTAATAAAAACTCCAATCGAACGATCGTTCTGGTTAGCAGATAGAGTAAAGTATCATTTTTTATCAACAGGTAGCGGTTCCAGTCCATATTTTACTTTCTACAGATATGACAAGTTTTGTTTACAAATCCATCGGGTCTTAAAGGGATAAGATGTAAATGCTTTCAAAGACTTGTTAAAAAAAGTCAAAATTTAAAAGTGAAATGAGAGTTAAGCGTTCTAAAATTGTTTTAAATTGCGATTGCAATGGAATCTCAAGAAACACCGAACTGATTTTAAAACTAATGGTTGCAAATTGATGGTGACAGTCACTTCCTGAAATACGCTATATTTTTTGCTGTGCAGCTACCACCACCACCACAAGGAAAGTAAATTCTAAATCTGCGATTTTTGTAACACTGGAGAGGCTAGAAACGAGAAATTTGACATTGTAGTTACTTATAAGATGTATAAGCTCTCTAGTTTATAAAAAAAAACCGAAATTTAAAAGAGGAGAAAATGCGCGAAAAGGATTCTAAATACGTTGTAATTTATGATTTCTATGGAATTGTTAAAGATAGAAACTTGAAATTTATCACGGTAGATACTTATTACATGTAAATGCTCTCTAAGAACAGTTTCTAAAAAATTCCAAATTTATGAGTGTGAAATGAGAGAAAAGCGTTCTAAAAATGCTCAAAATTACGTTTTCTGTGGAATCTCAGGAAATAACCAACCGATTTCAAAAGTAATGGTTGCAAATTGATGGTGACAGTCTCTGTTCTAACATAGGCTATATTTAATGTCGGTGCCACTGCCAAAAAGAGGGGGATGGTGCAGAAGAGTAAAACATTCTAAAATTGCAATTTGTGATAGTGAAGGTGTTAGAAACTTGAAATTTGGAGTGGTAGTTACTTATAACACGCAAATGATCTCTAAGAACAGATGAACTTTAGAAGGTAAAATGAGAGAAAACAGTTCTAAATGTTTTAAATTAGGATTACTACGGTATCTCAAGAAATACCAAACCAAGTTTAAAAGTAATAGTAGCAAATTTATGGTGACAGTCCCTGCTCCAAAATACGGAATATTTTATGTTGTGCCACTACCATCAAGGGGTTTCAGGAGCAACAGAAATTGCAAAATTGCGATTTTTGTGACACTGAAGTAGCTAGAAACTTGACACTTGGCATTGTAGTTACGTATAAGACGTATATGTTTCTAAAAACAGGTCATAAAAAAACAAATTTTAAAAGGGCGAAAGGCGCGAAAAGCGTTTTAAATTACTATTTCTATGGAATTGTTAAAGATAGAAACATGAAATTTGGCATGGTAAGTACATATAAGTTGTATAAGCTCTCTAAGAACAGTTTCTAAAACATTCCAAATTTATAAGTGTGAAATGAGAAAAGCGTTCTAAAAACGCTCTATATTACGATTTCTATGGAATCTCAGAAAATATCAAGCCCATTTAAAAAGTAATGTTTGCAAATTGATGGCGAAAGTCCCTGCGAAGTAAATGCTCTCTAAGAACAGCTTTTAAAAAATTCCAAATTTATAAGTGTGAAATGAGAGAAAAGCGTTCTAAAAATGCTCTAAATTATGATTCCTATGGCATCTCAAAAAATGCCAAACCGTTCAAAAGTAATGCTTGCAAATTGATGGCGAAAGGCCCTGCTCTAACATAGGCTATATTTTATGTCGGTGCCACAATCAAAAAGAGCGGGAAGGTGCAGGATCAAAAAACGTTCTAAAATTGCGAATTTTGTGATACTGAATGGGTTAGACACTTCAAATTTGTCATGATAGCTACTTAAAAAGATGTAAATGCTCACTAAGAACAGTTTATAAACTATTCAAAATTTAAAAGTGTGAAATTAGCTAAAATCATATAAAGTTTCTAAATTTCGATATCTGTGGAACTACTAAAGATAGCAACTTGAAATTTGGCATGGTAGATACTTATAAAATTTAAATGCTCTCCATGAACAGTTATAAAAAAATCGAAATTTAAATGGGGAAATAAGATAAAAGCGTTGTAAAAATGTTTTAAATTACGATTTCTATTGAATTGTTAAAGATAGACACTTAAAATTTATCATGGTAGATACTTATAATGTAAATGCTGTCTAAGAACTGTTTCTAAAAGATTCGAAATTTAAAACGCTGAAATAAGCAAAAAACGTTTTAACAATGTGGTATCTCAGGCAATACCAAACCGATTTTAAAAGTAATGTTTGCAAATTGATAGTAACAGTCCCTATTATCCCCTACACAGGCTATATTTTATGTTGTTGCCTCTAACACTATGGGTGTGGTAGACCGTTAGACTAGAAGCTTGGAATATGGCATGAGGGTTATTTTTTAATGCTTGCTAAGAACGGTGTCAAAAAAATTCAAAACTTCAAATGAAAACAAAATTGATCATAAAATCTTCAAAATATATTTTAAATTATTTCTAAATTTAGAATTAGTTTTAGTTCTTCTCATTAATTTAAGTTACATTTTCTCTTAATACAGTGCAATAATGAAGTTTAGACAAACTGTGGCTTATTCAGTAATTTTTGAATTATCCGTAGCAGCATAATTTCTTCTAATAAAATATACACATAAATGCCACTTGGTGTATTTCCAATATTATGCGAGCAAAGCAGCGGGGTTTGCTACTAAATCTATAATATCAAGAAAAAAATGGTATTTTTCGGTTAGCCGGGCACCAGTATTATATATACATTTATATATTATATATATGCATGCATACACCTATATATAAATGCATATATATGTATATATATGCATTTCTTAGACAGCATTTTGTACTTCAATTAAAGTTCACAGTTTGTGGTAATGTTTGAAATTACTAAACTACACTGTAAATTGAAATGTCTGAAATTCAGGCACATAAGTGTCTGAAACGGAGTGTTCAATTTTCAGACATTTTAAAGTGTCTAAATTTTTAAGACGCTTGTATGTGTCTAAATTTAAGACATTTCAAATGTCTGAAATGCATCCATGTTTGACCACCTTTAATTTCTCTGCAAAAGCAGCTATTTTTTCGGAAAGCCTTAAACACACACAAAAAAAATCCTTTAAAATATAAAAATTGTACCGCCAATCAAGACGCCAGTACAATTTACGTATTTTAATGAAAATTTTCTTCAATTTCTGGAAAAATTTATTTATTAATTTATTTATTTATTGGAAATTTCTGTATTTTAAAAAAAAGAAGGGTGCACACGGTCTCGCGCATTTTACATGATTAACTACTTTAACTCAATTTACAACAACATTGTATTTAACATATACCTTAACAACATGCACTTACCCGTCGCGGGATACGAACTCGAGACCTTATGGTCTGTAGACTATGAGATAATCCCTCTCGGCCACGCCTTCACAGCTAGGGAGTTCAAATATTGTTAGTTACTTGTGATTCACAATTTATTTTACGGAAACGGTAAATATTTTGTCTACCTGCTTATAATTTTGAAAGATTTCACACATCTTCTCTCTAGAATTTTGAATATTTTGCTTTTTAATTTCCTGCAATGTAAGATTAGCTGAAGGTTTTCTACTTCTACCGAAGAAATTTTCAGAACAGAAATATTATTGTTAATACAGATGACACGTTATTTTTGAAATATTAAAATATTTAAAATGTTTTAACAGTGCACATGGATATATATATTACATATATATTTAATTAATATCTATATATATTTAATTCGGGCTTGTCCCGTTTCAGTTGTGTGTGTGTGTGGGGGGGGGCGTAATTCAACGCCCATTAAAAATAAAATCAATTTTTCATTAAAAGAAAATGCATATATTTTTGCCCAAAGCCTGTGTTTAATGTTAATGCGAAGGTATGTGTATATAAAAGTGTGTGAAGGAATATAGTGTTCTGTTTTTTGATTTTTTTTTCTTTTTTTTTTCTTCAGATCGGTTGAATATATGGCAATTTTTTTTAATTGGACTCATTAATTCCTATATATTCCATATTCCATATGCCATATATTCTGAACAAAATTTCTCAGTTATAAATATTGTATATAATTTTTCTTCAAAAATAATAAAAACCAGTGTTTTATATTTGCGCAAATAATTTTTTTCTTCCTTTTTTCCGATCGAAATACAGGTTAAAAGTTTTTGATGAGACTAATTTTCTTACGGTAAAATGAGATCATTCCTGAATTAAATCAATACTCAATCATTAGCTAAAAAGTTATGTAGTAAAAAATTTCAGAAATATTCCATATAATTCCAAAATAATAGTTATAACGAACTAAAATAACTTCTCAAAACACCATCAAACACTTAAATGCGCAAATTAATAATAAGTTCGATTTTTCTTATTCAATATAGATGGCGCCACAGTTTTGGGTTATATTCAACGACAATTTGGCGACAATTTGGCGAAAACCTCGTTTTCAAATACCTGTTACATACGTATTTTTAAATTATTTTCTGTTATTTTTAAAATGAAATAACAATAAATAAAAAAAATAATTAATAACTATAGAACAAAACAATTTATAACATTTTGAGTAAATAAAAATAAAATAAATTCAAATAAACATTTTTTAATAAATAAGCAACAGTAACCGGGTTACCATGTCAGGCAAAATAACGCCATTTTGGCGCCAATTAGGTACCGCATTGCGTATATTATACAGCACGATCGTGCTGTATAGTAGAGCTCAGCTGCATCATACAGCACGATCGTGCTGTATAGTAGAGCTCAGCCGCATCTTTTACGTTTTGAAACATGATCAAAAGACAACAACTCAATTACAATCCAAACCAGAAAACATTCAGTGATGAATAATGGCTTTCTGGAAAGGTCTTAATTTAGCGATGTGCCTTTCGAAGGTCGGGTCAAAAAATATCCAATATTAAGGGAATGGCACCCATTTAAACTTTACATAGCGTTCTATAATTTAACAATATAGAAATATCTCCTTCAATCTTCCTTTCCTGTTGCCACATCGTAAAAAGCGGCAAAATAATTTAAAAAAAGTGATAACACGCGTATTTTGTTTTAAGTAAAAATCACATATTTTCGCTAGATTTTTGCATTTTTCAAATCGACGTCATTCTAATCAGAAAATGAAAATATTTCCTATATATATGTAATAACTTTAAATAAACACGTGTTAAAATGACGCAGTATCTTCAATTGAATGTTTTTAATGTTTAAAAATCTATTTTAATACAGGAGTTTTAATTTAAAAAAAAACAATTTAGGAAAATATAATAATAATAAAATAATCGTTTGATAGGTGTGACGACAATTTCTGGTTAACTGACAAAACTTTGTAATGATGTTTTATTCTGAAAATAGACTCCTGATATTCTGAAATTAATCCTTATTATTATCATCCATAAAACGAAAGATTTATTTTTAAGTCATACGAAAGAAATTTTCGGGAAATGCTAGTTCATTTGGTTCTATTTATTGCATTTTCCTGCATATTGTCAAGGAAATCGTATACTCCTATTGCAGGCGCCAAAGAAAACATGCATTTTAATTTTAAAAGCACTTTAGTATAATTACGTCATTATAACGCCAAATGAAATTCAATTTCGCGAGTTTAAAAAAAATAATAATATTGTTGGACCGAAAGTAATAATCTAAGAAAGGGACGGCGAACCTATGGCACGCGTGCCATAAGTGCCACGCTGCAGATTATTTTTGGCATGGCATAGATTTAAGTTTTACATCAAAATATAATAGAATTTCACAAAATGCATTAATTAATACAGATGTTGTCTGTGCCGCTTGAATCCGATTAGTTCTGTTCGTTGTGATTGTCACACAGATTGAAGAAATTGAAATATAACTTAATTTATCCGAATCTAGCTCAATATTGGGTCAGAAAATTTTGAGAATTAGAAGATTTTCGCTTAACAAAAATTAAAAGTGTAATAAGCAAAAATGCTGATTTTAAAATTATAACAACTTGGAATTTAATTCCAAACACTAAAAGCTATAGTTTCTGGCGCTTGCTATTTTGACAATTTTTTCTGCAAAACATTCTTTTCGTAAAAAAAAAAGGAAAAGAGAAATGAAAAATTCAACTAAAAACGTCTTGTCAAGTGAGTGCAGTTAAACTTGCATTCTATAGAAAGTAACTAAGTACAAAGCGGATATAAATTATTTGGCATTTAAGATGAGACAACATAAATAATATTTTTAAATAAATTTCTACAGTATAACATCAAATATCACCTGTATTTTTTTAATGCTAAAAATAAAATTTTAAGTAGTTTTGATTCATTATTATTTGATCCATTAAATTTTTTTATTGTTGGCAGGTCATGATCACGTAAAGTATATTTTTGGGAAATTTTGGCACGTGGATGTGAAAAGGTTCGCCATCCCTGGTCTAAGAGCTAGCAACGTTTTCGTCACTTGATTTTAGCAAGGCTCATTTTCTATATGCTCTTCCGTTTTATGGTGTAGTATGTCTGCGAACGGTCTGGCTGGCGGCAGACGTTACGTTTACCTGCGGGAGAAGGGTTTATGCAGATGAAAAAAATTCAAAATTACGTCATTTTAGTAAGGATCATGTTTCTATATGCTCTTCCGTTTTATGGTGTAGTTTGTATGCGGACGGTCTGGCTGGCGGGAGACGTGCGTTTACCTGCGCGAGAAGGGGTTATTTATGCAGGTGAAAAAACTTCAGAATTACGTCATGAAACACTTCTGACCTTCCTTGTACCTTTAAAGACCGAGGTTGAGAAAGGTTGTATGAAGGAATGTCTTTAGTTTGTTGGCTAGAAAAGTAGAAATATGGCTTTTGGGATTAAATAATCCCGCGCATGTACAAACGTTACATTTCGATATGTTCATTCGTTACAGGATAACACACACTAAAATAATTTTACTGACAGAGTGAAATAAAAACTGCCTTCATATGTTGATAAAAGTGTATTAAATGTAATTACTGTAAATTTTATAAAATAATTCCTAATGTAAGAGGTAAAACAAATCGTTGCATATTTTCTAAGGAAGAAAAACCGCCATTTTTACAGAAACTGTTATAAAATCGGAAAATAAATATGAAACGCTTGATTTTTCCCTAAAAAGAAGTAGTACTGATGCATTTTATAATATATAGTAGACTTTTTTTAAAGCGCATTTAGCCAAAAATATAATGGGAGACAAAATGAGGTGATGTTTACCCCACGCGTGGGTTAAATTTACAAAAATTGGTGCATGCGCTTACGGTTAAGTTAATTATGCCCTAAACGACGCCCGGTAACATGCGCCAATTGTCCGTAGGCTCAATTATATAATTTATCCGTACCAAATACACCAATTGTCAATAGACTCGTTTACGTAATTTATCTCCTTAATTAATGCATACTTTACAAAGGACACCTACTTTCCAATTTTCCTGATTTTTTGATCAATGGTTACAGTTAGATGTAAATATGTTAGTCATTATCGTGATATTTTAGTTTAACCTCCGAAATATTATTATAAATATCCAATATTAGAAATATTTCTGATATTATTTACAGGTGTATTGTATAATATTTTCAATCACTTTTGATCATTTTCTGCATTCAGTCGTTTTCAGACTTTTTTTAAATTTTAAATTCCCATTAAGTTCCAAAGACAGAAATTTTCCCTTTTTAAAGTTTTTTCTCAGTTTTAATTCATTTCTTATGACTGTTTCTTTCCCTAGCTTTTTGTGCGTTTGAGGGGTTGGCCTGGGATACTGCATAGTCCCGTAAATAAGAGGAGCGTAGGTACATAGTAGAAAAATTCAAGAGATCACACTATGTATAAAACTTAGTCTAAGGACTAGTCTGTCGGTCAGTCCTGAGTAAAGTATAGGTCAATATCCCAATATGGGGTTTAGCAATATGTATGGGGTCATCAGAGCTCTTGAAATACACTGGTGAACCAATGTTTCTGTTAGTTTTTGATTGGGACAATTGGTTGGGCCGGTTAATTGGGATCATTGGTTGGTTAATTGGGCGGTTGTTTGGTTAGTTGAAGTTGGTTGATGAAGTTCCTGAAAGGATCTGAAAAAGATGTGAAATGATATAAAAAAACTGGTGGAACCAGAGATTAAAGTAAAGCTCGATCTAAAAAAGTTACAGTAAAAAATTGTCAAATAGTTTGTTTAAAAAAGTAAGTAGTGCGTAGAAAAGTAATGGAATCAGATTATCTGTAAAGCTCATAAAATTACCCAAATTTTTGTTGAAAGCTGAAAATGTGGACTGAGCTTTACTGGTGCCTTATATTCAAAATCATATTATCCACTCAAAATGAGTACTGGGTTTAGTAAACAGAATATGTAGTTATGTGCGAAAAAATTTCTGTCAGGCCCAAAATTGTGGATATGATTGCAAGCTAAACTCCACAAAGATGAAAGAATGTAAACCACGAAGTAATATTTTATGTATAACATTAATATAGTCAAGTTGTTGAGGAATTGCTGTTATTAACATTTCTGACATAACACATGTAGCGTAATAATTTTTACTTCATGTAATTACTGTGAAAAGGGAGCCTTATGTCAATGCACTTAAGCCAGACAAGTAGTTAGCATATGGTTGAATCGTACATGCTTAGGGTTTTGGGCTTATTTTGGACTTTGATCTTCCAGGCTTATCAGTGACCCCTGGAATGAAATTTGGTCCATATTTCGTACTGAACGGTCTCTCATGTTCTCACTCATTTCCAAATCAACCTCTAACCTATTCTTATGAACCCAAAGTTTTAAAATGGTTATGAATGATTGGAATTCAGAATGAGTTAAAAATGTCTTTACTTCCCTGATTGATTTTAAGGCACCAGTAAAGCTCAGTCCACATTTTCAGCTATCAACAAAACAGTAATTTCATGAGCATTACAGATAATCTGATTCCATTACTTTTCTACGCACTACTTACTTTTTTAAACAAACTATTCGACAATTTTTTACTGTAACTTTTTTAGATCGAGCTTTACTTTTCTCTCTGGTTAGACTAGTTTTTTATATCATAAAGAATGAAGTAAAAGCCATTTATTTTAAAGGTTTCAATTTTAAATGAAAGTTTTGTATTAAATAAAATGATAATGAAATACAAATTGAATTATGAATAAAACTAACATGATGCATTTCTTAGCATACATTTAAGGGAAGCCAAACACGTCGCCAAATTAATTTAAAATAACCTTTTCTAAAATGTGAAAAAAAAAATATCTGTTTTATTAAAATTTGAGTTGCCATCATTAGAAAAATGTATATAAAATTAGAAAAAAATTAATATTTCGAAAACTAATTCGAATTTAAAAATTCTAATACCAGTTTTCGAATCTGTGGATCAATATGGATTTTTGGTGCTAATTTCATCGCAAAGTATTCCATATTTTAGGAGAAATCGCCGTGAAACATAATTAGTTGTTTAATCAGTCGATTCATACTTCCGTTTCATAAATTCGTTTCATTAGGATTTTATATATACTAGGGGATCGTACCCGGGCTTCCCGGGTTAAAGAATATAGGTGAAAACATTTTTTTTTTAAATTAAAAACTAACAATTTTTTTATATGCAATAAATTTTTTAGATTGACCACTTACATTAAAAAAGCATTTTTCATATGGAAAATACGAATTACACAATCAAATACATTTTTGAAATTTATCAAAAGCGATATTTTCTTATTAGCCGCATGCTAAGAGTTATTTGCCACGATTTTACTACTTATGGCATCCTTTTATATTCTGATAATTTCAGAGCTCATACATGTCTGGTAAATTTGTGTTATATTATTTATTTATTCATAGGGAAGTTTTTTTTAATGGTAATTAGCCGTAAGAAAATGATGAACTCTTTATTTTGTTTTAAGGGCAAACGGATTAATCTTTCGTAATCGAGCTCCGCGCGATATAGATAGATTAAAAAATATTTCATGCTATAAAATTGTTTTTAAAACCATAGACAATCAGTAAACTGAGATGAACTTTGCAAACAAATTCCATTAAAAAAAATCCTATTTGGTGATCTAAAAATTTAAATTGTACGATTACAAATATGTTAGATTTGTGTTTTTTCAATATTATTCTTTTATTTGTTTATAAAAGAAGTATTAATTTCGTTAATTTGTCTTTCACAAATATGTTAGTTTGGTGGTTTTTTTTAATATTATTCTTTTATTTGCTTATAAAGGAAGTATTAATTTCATTATGCAAACATAGTCAGAAACAAATGCTGAAAAATGTTTGTTGCTTTATGTGCAAAATGTTTATTATTTTATGTATTGAAACCGGCACGTGATAAGATAAACTTAAAAAAAAATCATGCTTAAAAATTATTTTAGAAAATATAATACATCAGTCAATGAATACAGTTTTTAAACAAATTGCATTTGAAAGTACATTTATTTCCCTATGCGACGAAAATTGAAAATGTATGATGGTCAGAAGATTGAAAAAATGCAGTAGCGAAAATTTCAAGACCAAAATTTGATCGTGAAGTATTGCCATTCGCAAAATGACGTCAGCGTTACGCATAGATACGTTTTTTCTTTATAATATAGAACCATAATCAATAAAATATAGTAAAGATCAGTTATTAGGATGTGGTTATCAATTGAGGCTTGGATTTCTGGAATGAAAACAGCAATTTTCACCTTCTCAAAATTTGTATACGCACTTCTCATATCCATATTCATCCTTTTTTTTAAAACATTGTATTTTGTTTGATCATTTAAAAATCATTTTAACTCAAAACTTGAAGTAAAGATTGCCAGCAACATCTTTTATGCGAACAGACGCACTCTGTATTTGAGATTCTAATCTCAATTTTGGAGAGTAAAAATTTCCGTAATTTATGGTTTTTAGACGCATTTGTGTTAAAAGGCTTAGTTTTATCTAAGAAAATGTTCGTTTTCTTTTGAACATGACTTCATTTTCACTTAAATAAGCATTTCGCCTAGTGTATGAAACTTACTATTAGTACACATGCAGAAGGAAAATCACTATAGAAAATTTATGAGGAAAAATGCGTGTTTTCAAAAGCAGTATGTCATTTTCCGTTATTATTCCCCTAATATAATATACTTCTCCTAATGGGATTTTGCTCCACTAAACCCTATACAACAATTTTTATCAACAATTTTGAATTTTTATCAGAAAATAGCATGAATAAAGTTTAAAATACCTCATTATTTCTCTCTTGTCTGCAGCAATGAAAGCTATCTAATTTTCATCATTTTAAAGAAATTTTATAAAATGCTTTTAAAATTAAAATATAAAAGTGGGGATATTAAAAAAAAAAAAAAAAAAAAAAAAAAAAACAAATAGTGCGACCACATCTACAAAGGAAGAGCTTTCAGTTAAAAAAAATATACATTAGTAAAATTGGTTCAGCAGAAAGATCAGGGCAGATGACTAAAAAACACACTTGTGTTTTAAATAAATAAAATTAGGAAAAAATTAAATTAAGCAAATTATGTTATTTTGATAAAATTACAGTAGAATGTCCTAAAGAATAGCATTAAAATTTTATTATTCGAGAGAATTTTTGACAAAAATTCAGGAACACGATATTATTTTAAACCACGAATTATTTGTTTGCTTGTCTAACTCGGCGAAGCCAATCCATATCCATCCAGGCGAGAATCATCAATTTCTGTAATATAAATCGCTATTATTTGCATGTCACCTCTCTTTTATAAAGGCACTCTACATTTTTGTAAAACATTGCGTTTATCAGTGTGTGCTTTCGGTTACATTATTTTCAAAAGTGAAGCATTTTCACCTGTGAAGAGTTTCAAAGCAGCTGGACTGTGAAAATGACGCACTTCTACAAAACATAATTCAGGTTTAAGAATTAAAATACACGCTTTTTTATAAAATGACGTCATTTCCATCCGCTAAAGCAATCTACTTTTACAACCCAGTCTTAAACTTCGTCTATAGAAAAGTTTGCATATGACGTCATTATCACGGAATAACTGACAATATTCTTGACATAGCCCATGTTTTATATTCAACTATTTTTTCAGGTTTTATGAGAAATGACAACAGAAAGATACAGTATCTCCTATTTTCAACTATTTTCAGTTTACTTTCAATGACTTTCAATAGAAATGAGGTACTTTTGTTGCCACGATAAGAAAAATGGTATTAAAAACTGCAAAAAAATTAATATCTCAAAAATTAATTGAGATACAGCTTTCAAACAAATTGCATTTAAAAGAGCATTTTTTTCCTTATACGATGGTGTAAAAATTTAAAATGTGCGATGTTTAGAAGTTTAAAAATTTGCAGTAGAGAAAATTGCAAAACTAAAATTTCATTTCAAATTTCAAAGTGTTGCCATTCGCAAAATGACGTATGCGTTACGCACAGATATGTTTGTCCTTTATAATATAGATAGGGTCGACATAGTTGATATTTTTCATACAAAACTGCTTTTTGTGTATTTATTGGATAATCTGAAAAATATACTAAATATATAAAATATTTTTAAAAATTTTCAGTGACAAGTAGTTTTGATTGATATTCTGTGAATTGCGGAATTTGGTTTGTAATCTGGAACGCCCGGGATGATTTTAAAAGCATTTTAAAGAGTAAATCAAAACTTACAAATTTCCTTGAAGTGGGCCCCAAGACAATTTTTTCTGGGGTAAGTGTGTCCTGCGGAAGGCAAAACATAGGATATACAGATTGTCCATTGATCTACAGATTGTCCAATTACTACAGACAGAAGATTATTAAAAGCGTGTGACGCTGTGCAATGATTTTGTATTCTTTTAAGAGCCCAAACTATTCACGGAGGGAAAGGATAACTTTAAGTCTATAGGAACGTTATTTTCAAATTCCTCGTTTGCATTTTGATATTTTTAAATGACTTTTTTTTGCTGATATGAGGATAGCTGAGGCCTATCTCTAATCGGGCTAGTTTTTGCATTTTTTAGTTTGGTTATAGATTTTTTATATAAGGGTAGTTTCAATTACCGAATCAGTTCCAACCGGTTCTGGAAGTGAAAGTATTTTTTTAAAAATCTGATACCAGAATCGAAAAAGTAAAAAGTTGCTCGGTTATAGCTCATCCTCAGCTATTCTATGCAAAAAAACATTAAAAAATTTTTGTCCAAGAGAAAAATAAGAAAATAATGCCATCGTAGGATTAACATTAGCGTTCTCGTTTCTTCGGGTGACTTGCGTGGCCTCTTAAGGTTTCTATTAGGTAGCTTTCATTGCAAAAAGCTACCTATTGCAGCCGTTCGGAGGAAAGCGATTTCAAAAAATTTTCGTATAGTTTCATCGATCATGACCCCCAGACCCCGAAACCACCCTCCGTTCAAAAGTTGATATATATATATATGATCTTTGTCATACTGTAACTCTCGTATTTATGAACCGATTTGGATGTAACTCGGTGTGTACATAGTACATACCAATGTCTCGACCGAGTTCGTTGGCCAGCTCCATCCGCCATTTTGTTTCAAAATGGCGGCCATTTAAATGTTTTTAAAAAATTTAAAATTTGAAATGTGGTACCAAAAAATTGAAAATGGATAAATATTTTTTTCTTATGTGTTTGACCTTTATACAAAGATTCCGGAGCATATTTGTTTCGTCTATATCTTAAAAAATGGCTGAGTTATAGCACTTTGAATTTTTAGCGTGGCTGATATTTTGAAACGTCCTGATTTTTGTCACTCGATATCAGGCGTATTTATGAACCGATATGGATGTACCTTCGTGTGTACATAGTACATAGCAATGTCTCGACCGAGTTCGTTGGTCAGCTTCATCCGCCATCTTGTTTCAAAATGGCGGCCATTAAAAAAAATTTCTTTTAATTAAAATTTAAAATAAGGTACCAAAAAATTGGAAAATGAAAAAGATTTTTTTCTTATGTGTTTGACCTTAATGCAAAGATTCCGGAACAGTTTTTGTTTCGTCTATATCTAAAAAAATGGCTTAGTTATAGCATTTTGAATTTCTATTGTGACTGACATTTTGAAACGACCTGATTTTTATCACGCGATAACAGGCGTATTTATTCACCGATTTGGATGTAACTTGGTGTGTACATAGTACATACCAATGTCTCGACCGAGCTCGTTGGCCAGCTTCATCCGCCCTCTTGTTTCAAAATGGCGGCCATTTAAAAAAAAAAATTAATTTAAAATGAGGTATCAAAAAATTGGAAAATGAATTTTTTTTTTTTTTATGTGTTTGACCTTGATACAAAGATTCCGGAGCAGTTTTTGTTCGTCTATATCTTAAAAAAATGGTTGAGTTACAGCACTTTGAATTTCGAGCATGGCTGACATTTTGAAACGATCTTATATTTGTCACGCTATACCACACGTATTTATTAGCCTATTTGGATGTATGGCATGTGGATAGTATATAGCAATGTCTCCACCAAGTTCGCTGGCCAGCTTCATCAGCCGTCTTGTTTCAAAATGGCGGCCATTAGATTAGAAAAATTATATTTAATGTGAGGTGCAAAAAATTAGAAATTGAAAAAGGCTTCTTTCTTAAGTATTTGACCTTGATATAAGGATTCCGGAGCTTTTTTTGTTTTGTCTTTATCTTAAAAAATGGCTCAGATATAGCAGTTTGTATTTCTTTATGTGGGTGATATTTTGAAAAATCTGATTGTTTGCCTGCGACAGCACTCGTATGTATCAACCGATTCCGATGTGAGTGAGCATGTGCGCAGGAATTACTAAGGTCTCGACCAAATTCACGGGTTAGCCTCATTCACAAATGGCAGGCACTTCAAGATATCGCCGAATTTGGCAACCAAATATAAGTTACTTTATATAAAAGCAGCTTGGATAAAGCTGACTAATTTCACGAAATTCTCCTTCATAAGGATTTAGTATTGGTAAAAATTAGTATTGAATCTTCTATAATCGATTTACACCAAATTGAGCTTCGTGTGTTTGAATAATATAAGCTGGCTTTTTAAAAATAAGGAATATGAAAGCTACCTCTTCCTCCCGGCACTGCCCGGAAGGACTTTTTTAAATAATGTATATTATGATGAAAGTTTATATTTTTTAACATTTACGTGATTTAATATTATTATTTATGTGACTGACAGTACTAATTAAATGGTAAATTAAAATCTACATAATGCGAAGAATTCAATATCTCCCTATTCTAAAAAAAAGTAACTACCGCTGTCACCGCCGCCGGTTTTGAATTTTTTGTGACCGGAGGTCTTTCTTCGTTAATATTAAGAAAAATAATGCATACAAAAATATGAAAATCGGTAGTGTTATACAGAAATGTTTGATAAACACGCTGATGCAGACAGTTTTCAAATCGAAGAATTATTTTAAGAGATATTTAATGCTAAATTTGGACAAAATCGTTCCACTAAAAAAGTTTTATAGTAGCAAAAACTATACATCGGAATTTAATAATTTTTAGTTCATTTTATGCGTTATAATTTCCCGGTGTGCAGAATTAATTTATTTTTTTAATTTGACTCATTTTTCGAGGTTTTATATCTATTTTAAATTCAAATTTTCAGCATTTCGAGAGATATTTTTTGCAGGTTTTAGAAAGTGATATTAATTTAAACTGTTGCCAACTGTATAAACAGCGGAAACAATAATGTTTGCTTTAAAAAAATATATATTTATACGTGTAATAAATTAAAAATTTATTTACACGTGACTATTATAAACAGAAAAAAACATTAGGAATTAGAATTAAATAATTATGTACAAAAAGCAGGAACTTATTAAAAATTACGTCATAAAAACTATAATTACAAGTGAATTTTAAGAGAGAAAGGAATTTGTAAAATAATAAATTTATTAACATGCGTTAGAAGTCTTAAATAGGAGAAATTACGTCATATTTACGTCACATTACAGTTATTACATAAAATGAGCACAAAATAATATTGCAAAACGGTTTAAATTTACAAATTGCGCTAGACATTTATTTGATATTTTGAGAGGATACTTTTCAACTATTTTTCTTAGGAAAGCGCAAATAATATTTTATTTCTAACACAAGTATTTACATGTGAGTATTAAAAAGGGAAAGAATAGTTTGGTCAAAATTACGTCAGATTAAAAATTAATTTAAAATGTCTCATTTAAAAGAACTTTCTTTTCGCTTTGTTAAAAAATACCGGGAGACAAAGATTCTGTTTACTTAATTCCTTTTATATTAGCTTATTTTGAAATGTTGTTACACGTGTCTACGTCATCAAGTTATTTTTATTTCAACGTTTTATTTGTATTTTTATTAATGTTGTACTAATTTATTTGTTCTTTCGTTATTTAAAATAAAAATTATGTCAATTTGTATAATTTGGCGAGTGGTTTGGCGATTTATATAATTTGGCGAAATTAACCGCAGCGGATTTGGCGTTAAAATTTCCCCAATCAAAGAGAAATGAATAGAAATCCGTTTATAGGGAGATCGCCACTGTTTTTTAAATTATAATTCAATCTTTCGAAATCTTTTTAAAGCCGATCACATTAGAGTGCATTTAGAATCTGCGGTGTCTGGACGGGGGTTGGCGAGCGTAGCTCGTAGGGGACGAGCCCCCTAGTATACTATATTAAAACTCAAAGATGTATAACGAATGCAAATTTGACTGGAGGATATTAGTTTGTCTCTAAAACTGTTGTCAAGGAAATGACACAAGAAAATAACAGAAAATAGTCAGGTATGATCAGTATTTTTTCTTACGAAATATTACAAATTTCCAGTCATTTTCATAAAATACAAGGGGAAACGGGATAATACGGGTCTTCTCATGTTACAGAATATAGGCGAAAACCATCATATTTATTATTTCTTATGTTAACAGCCTTCTTTCTCTGCACACACAATGATGAATGAGGTATTTTTCGAAAGATTCTGTAAGCGGCTTTTGACGTAATATACTTATATATCGTTAAAACACGATGTTTGATATACAAAAATTCCTGTTTGTCAAATATTAGCCCTTTATGTACTGAATTATGGATTCATGAAAATTTTATCTTCTAAAGCATTTTTCATGAATTTTTTTAAGTACACTAGGGGGCTCGGCTCCCTACGAGCTACGCTCGCCAACCCCCGTTCAGACACCGCAGTTTCTAAAAGCACGCTAATTTGATTGGCGTAAAAAAGATTTTGAAAGAATTGAATTATAAATTAAAAAACAATAGCGATCTCCCTATAAACGGATTTCTATTCGTTTCTCTTTGATTGGGGAATTTAAAGAAAAATCAGCTGCTGTTAAAAGTTACAAAGGCTATTTTCCTCTTTGATTACATTAAATCAGTTAAACATTTCAAAATAAGCTCATAAAAAATGAATTAAGTAAACAGAGTCTTTGTTTCCCTGTATTTTTTAACAAAGCGAAAAGAAAGTTCTTTTAAATAAGACATTTTTTGCGGGCTCTCGTGTCAAGCACACGAGTCGTATGTTTGTTGGTCAATAAATAAATAAATAAATAAATAAAATATATTTTAAATGTATTGTTTTTAATCTCACGTAATTTTCACCAAACTTTTCTTTCTCTTTTTAATATTCACGTGAAAATACTTTTGTTAGAAATGAAATATTATTTGCGCTGTCCCAACAAAAATAGTTGAAAAGATCATCTCGAAATATCAAACAAATGTCTCGCGCAGTTTTTAAATTTAAACTGCTTTGTAATATTACTTTTTGTTCATTTTGCGTAATAAGTGTAATGTGACGTAAATGGGATGTAATTTCTCCTATTTCAGACTTCTAACGCATGTTAATGAATTTATTATTTTACAGTATCATTTCTCTATTAAAATTCACGTGTAATTATAGATGAAGTAATTTGCAATAAGTTCCTGCTTTTTATACGTAATTATTTCATTCTAATTTGAAAGTTTTTTCTCTGTTTATAATAGTTACGTGTAAATAAATTTTTAATTTGAAGCAAACATTATTGTTTGCGCTATTTGTAAAGTTGGCAACAGGTTAAATTAGTACAATTTTCTAAAATCTCTCTATTCTAAAAAAAAAGTAACTACCGCTGCCGCCGCCGCCGGTTTTGAATTTTTTGTGACCGGAGGTCTTTCTTCGTTAATATTAAGAAAAATAATGCATACAAAAATATGAAAATTGGTAGTATTATACAGAAATGTTTGATAAACACGCTGATGCAGACAGTTTTCAAATCGAAGAATTATTTTAAGAGATATTTAATGCTAAAGTTGGACAAAATCGTTCCACTAAAAACGTTTTATAGGAGCAAAAACTATACATCGGAAATTAATAATTTTTAGATCATTTTATACGTTATAATTTCCCGGTGTGCAGAATTAATTAATTTTTTTAATTTGACTCATTTTTTGAGGTTTCATTTCTATTTTAAATTCAAATTTCAGCATTTCGAGAGATATTTTTTACTTATTTCTAAAAATTGTACTAATTTAACCTGTTGCCAACTGTATAAACAACAGAAACAATAATGTTTGCTTCAAATTAAAAATTTATTTACACGTGACTATTATAAACAGAAAAAAAACTTTCAAATTAGAATTAAATAATTACGTATAAAAAGCAGGAACTTATTGAAAATTACTTCATCTATAATTACACGTGAATTTTAACAGAGAAAGGATATTGTAAAATAATAAATTCATTAACATGCATTAGAAGTCTTAAACAGGAGAAATTACATCACATTTACGCCACATTACACTTATTACGTAAAATGAACAAAAAATAATATTGCAAAACAGTTTAAATTTAAAAATAGCGCGAGACATTTACTTGATATTTTGAGATGAACTTTTCAACTATTTTTTTTTTTTTTTGGGACAACGCAAATAATATTTAATTTCTAATAAAAGCATTTTCACGTGAATATTAAAAAGGGAAAGAAAAGTTTGGTGAAAATTACGTCAGATTAAAACCGATATATTTAAAATGTCTTATTTAAAAGGACTTTCTTTTCGCTTTATTAAAAAATACCGGGAGACAAAGACACTGTTTACTTAATTCATTTTATATTAGATGATTTTGAAATGCCATTGTATCTTTTAACAGCAGCTGATTTTTTCGTAAAATTCCCCAATCAAAGAGAAATGAATAGAAACCCGTTTATAGGGAGATCGCCTTTGTTTTTTTAATTATAATTCAATCTTCCAAAATCTTTTTAAAGCCGATCAAATTAGCGTGCTTTTAGAGACTGCACTGTCTGAACGGGGGATGGCGAGCGTAGCTCGTAGGGGGCCGAGCTCCCTAGTAAATAAAAAATATCTCTTGAAATGCCGAAAATTTGAATTTAAAATAGAAATAAAAGCTCAAAAGATGAGTAAAATTTAAAAACTAAATGCAATCTGCACACCGGGAAATTATAACGTACAAAATGATCTAAAAATGATTAAATTCTGATGTATAGTTTTTGCTCCTATAAAACTTCTTTAATGGAACGACTTTGTCCAAATTTAGCATTAAATATCTCTTAAAATAATTCTTCGATTTGAAAACTGTCTGCATCAGCGTGTTTATCAAACATTTCTCTATAATACTACCGATTTTCATATTTTTGTATGCATTATTTTTCTTAATATTAACTGTGAAAGACCTCCGGTCACAAAAAACTCAAAACCGGCGGCGGCGGCGGTGACAGCGGTAGTTACTTTTTTTTAGAATAGAGACAAGAGATTAGAAAATTTACATAGTCATTTAATAAATTTTGAAAGGATTTTAGAAGCATTGAAGGATTTAGAAGAATTAATTAAATTTGAATTTCTAGGGGTTTTGTGCAATATTTATAACCCCTTTCAAATCTTTAATTTTAAATATTTTTCTTATTATTTTGTAGAATTAGGAAATGTACAAATATAATGTTTTTACAATAGAAATAAAAAAAATATTTCAATTGAAATCCCCCTATTGATATTATAAATAATTGAAAAATCCCCCTTCTCCATTCCAATGCCAAGAAAGCTGAAAGGGTGCAAAGGCAAAAGAAATCATCATTTTAAGAATATTTTTGTTTTGTGTAACCAATAATGCTTTTGGAACAAGATAAAGTAATGTATCCATAACTCATTCTAAACTGTATTGCAGTTAATCGATGTATTAAATGAATTTTATAACAAGTTATTTTAATGGTACTTATAAGTACCGTCACTAGATAAAGTGTTAAAGAAAAAAAAAACGTATCAGCGTATTTTTGACGTACTTATATATCGTTAAAACATGTTGTTCGATTTAAAAAAATACAGTTAGAATGTAAAGAAAAAACGTATCAGCAAATAAACTCAAGGATTGCAGTGAGAAAGCCTCGCATGAGTCAGCTAGTTTGTTTTTTAAATTGATAAATATGACAGTTTCTTTACATTTAATGTATTTTTTTTTATAACGCCCACTAACAATACAAAAAACATATTTGTATGACAAATAGCAATAATGTGTTCAAATAAAGTTTTGAAACATATTAAAAGCGATATTTTCATATTGGTCTCGCTTCAAGAGTTAACATCCGATGTAATCACCAAAGATTGATATTTACAACCAGACTTTTTGATTCATTTTAGTGAATTGAGCACAAAATTCGATTGCATGTCTTAAATTTGCGTTTATTTATATTTTATTTTTTGTATTTATTGGTTGACGAATGTTTTAATTTTATTATGGAGTATAAGCTGGAAACAAGTGATGAGCTATTTATACTAATTTAAGTGAAACCAGATTTATCTTAGGTAATCGTCTGCACTCGATAGAGATAGATTTGAGAAAAATCATGTTTGAAAATTATTTTAAAAACAATAAAAATTGCGTAAATTACGATACTTTGAAAGTAGATTTTTTTCCCTATTCGACTGTGTAAAATTTAAAAATTGCGGTATTTAGAAATTTAAAAAAATACAATAAAAGTTAAATTGAATCATCTGCTGTTGCCACCGTCAAAATGACGTCAGCTTTACGCACGGACACGTTTGTCGTTTATAATATAGATAAATTCAGTTCGCACACAAAGGAAATGCTTATTTTTTCATTATATTTTCAACAGTTAGATGATTAAAAAACTAATATATTTAGACAATTGTATCAGATAATTTTAATAAATATGGTAATAATTGTAAATGATAAACGTTTATCTCCATTCACATATTCATTTATTTATTTGCTTTTAATATTCCAAATATCTTTCTAAAGCAGAAGCTGTGAAAAAGTTGCCTATAAATGAAGACAAAACTTTCTTAAACAAACAAAAAATATTTCAATCAATAGTTTTGTTACGAATAAGAATTTAAAATAAAATCGAATTTTTAGAAAGCTTTCGGTATCTAAGAACATGTTATTTTAAAATAATTTCGATTCTCAGTTTCATTTCACATGAATTTATTTTTCAAAAACTATCGACTTTCGCAGTTATATTTATTTACAGAGCAATTCTAATGCACCGTGTTCATATTCCAGTATTGGTTTTATTGATTTAAGTTTTGTAACTCAAAACTATATTTAATAAGTAAATTTAAAAAATATATTTGATAATACAATTTAAAATATAGAATGATTGTTTTCCATAACAGACTTTATGCGTTTAATCAGTTAAAAAATAAATTTTATTAAAGATTTAAAGCTACGCATGAAACATTTACTAATTAACCGATTCCATAAAATACAAAGTCATAAAAAGCGTTATACTATTATTTCCATGTATATGAAATTTCATGTGTTTTTACAAATTTCTTTTGCATGAAACGTTAAATATAAAAATCTCCGAAACACTTAGTTATTCGAATATTTTATTTCGATTTAGATACGGAGAAGCAAAAATCTATACAGAGTGTCTCTGAACTCATGGCAAAATTTTAAGTGTTGATAGAGGACACTGTAACGTTCATTTATTGTATAGGAGTGTATGGGCGCAAGTGACGTGTAAAGTACAAACGCAGTAAGTAGACACGAAAGGAATATTTATTGACAGCTTCATTGACAAGTTAATGTTTACAATAAGTGTTAAAAATTGTGTCAACCATACAGCGTAGGCAGCGATACTTTAAATATCAGAAAGTTTTTTATATCCGTGGGTGGGGGGGGGGGGGCATAATGCCTACATTGAATAAACAAAAATAGTTTAATGTATATAGAAAATAAATCTAAAATTTTTGGAGGAAAAAAATATATACAATTTATACTAATAGGAATTTTCAAATACAAACAAACGGATAAACAAAGTTCTGGAAAGAAATGCTTGATAATAAAGTAATTTAATTATAAAGTAGATAAACGAGTAAAATTATCCTTTGTTATGATTTAACGAAGAACATTTTATCTCTAGGGAAATGACTAAAATTTTTGTTGGTGATATATATGACTAAAGAACGAAATTTGTATCTTACATATGTTGTAACGGAGCCGATGTCGTAAGGTGGTGTGGTAGCGGGCTACTTCAACGGCCGAGTCTTATCAATATCGAAAAAATATTTTATTGCATTACAAACAATTAAATAATGTTTTCTGGATTATATAAGTCCTATTTACAACATTTTCCATAAAAGGGTTCGAGTTCAGCTGTCAATAATATATTTATAGAATCAAGTCCAGTCCTCGAATAATAAATCGCTTTCAGTGTAGCCAGTCTCTTATTTATTCAATGTCCACTATTTTCAAAGATAGAGTTCGAGATGCTCGACAGGAATGCCGCACTTTTTGTAGATGTTTAACCGAGGTTTAGGAACCTCCGATCTTCAACTACGTGATGGAGATATCTTAACAGCCACACCTGGCTTTCGTTTTTCTGTGCTTCGGAATATGTCCCGAAGCCGTCGACCCGTGAGAGATTTCCACTCTGCACGGCCAGAAACACCTTGAAGTCTCAACTTCAACAGAAGGGAAAATTAAGCTCCCGAGAATGCTCTTGCATCCTCTTTTATCAGTTTCGTTTTTCCGTGTAGGACCAAAGCCACTCCCATTAGCCACTCATCATCCGTGGCCCATGATCTCATAGACCAGCCCTTTCTCTATAGGCTGCAGTCAGGAACCTTGGCGTCCGGTTTAATATCTGGTTTCACTTTCTACTTTCCCACGGGAACGAGACCCTCGTGAACATCAAAAGAATATTTCTCTCGCTAGATAAAAGAGTTCATTTCACCCTAGTGTCCTCTGCGAAGATTGATTGAAATTGAAGTATTTGTTTCATCTCTAGCGACATTTTCTAGGACTCTGAAGAAATTTGGAGGCTAGGTGAAAATACATTAGCTTCCCTATGCTGTCTTTTGCCTTGTAAGTTGAGAGTTTCAATGTGAGATATCGTCGAATTCTCACAACACCCCTCCCTCAAATCATATTTCTGCTGCAAGACGCAATATGCTGTAAGGGAAATGGTTAGCTCATACATTTCAAGTGGCCCATATTTAATTATATCAATTCCTAAAAAAAAAAACCTTTTCCTGCATTTTATACTTAGCTTGCAAATACTGGACACATTTGATTACGAAATTTCTCTTTAACAGACAAAACACATTTATATTTTACACGATTACATTTACACATAATAAAATGAATATTAATATATACATATATTTAAGTTGAGTTTGACTCACACGATCCTCTACTAAATCCTTAACTGCTAAAACATGTCACTTGAAAGTTTATCTCTGAATTTAGCATAGTGTTTGGGCCGCGAAACTTTACGTGTCAAAATGTTTCTATTCTCCACGCCTTTTTCATTGGGTTTCGGTATGTTTACTCTATAAACTTGAGAATTTTCGCGTCTACTTGGGACGTTTGTAAAATGATTAATCACGGAACTTTTATAATCGATTCTCCCCCCATTCATTCTTCTCGTACCCCTTTCATACGACTCATGTCTGGTGGAGCCTAATCCTGCATCTCTTGACACTGCATTTCTTTTTAACGTATCTTTATCGCGCCTAGATTTCCTGTTGTTCCTGGTCTGCCCAATTCTTACCGGCTCATCTCTTTGATCGGCCGTTAAATCTATTCATATATGGGAGTCATTTGACTTCTCAAAATCCCCACAATTGCAGTATGTCTTCTTTATTTTTGACCTTCTCGCTTCGCTTAACGACTCGTCCGCATCTTGTTCTCTTTTAAGCCTTTCTCTCCCAACCTTGCTTAATCCTACGCTTAAATTCCCCTCTCGATCGGGTAACAAAAGGTCCCCTCCGTCTACTTTAAAATTCGCATTCGTCTTCCTTGAGCAACGTTCATCCTCGCTAGATTTTTCCTCCCGTATTCACGTCAATCATTTCTGACCGGGGATTTCTCTTTTTCGACTCGTCCCCTTGCTTCGGATCGGACTTCAATTCTTCTGGTTTCGGTTTCGCCAGACTTACGGTTCTTCCGGCGTTTAAAGTCTCTGCCTTTCCCTTCTTAATTTTATCGATTAATTTTTGAGTTTCGTTTACTAATATATAGTACGACAAGTCTGATTTATTCTCTGCTACCATGGCCCTCGTTTTTATATTCCCCACTCCTTCAATTTCTAAGACAACGTGGGCGGTCGGTAAACGAAGCGTATTGTTCGTCAACGGTTGCCTAACTCGTACAGCACCACCGTCTAGCTGATTGGGCTTAATTAATTGACTAGGGGTCACATCAAAGCGAGTTCCGGAATCACTTAAAGTCGTGCATTCCTTTCCGTTAATTAGAGCACGGCTAAGATAAGGTTTGAAACTTTCCTCAAAATTCGCACCTACGCAAATGTGATGAACGCTAGTAATAGGTTCTAAGTTCCTTTTGTTTTCCGGACAATTGGCTTTTAAATGCCCAATTTTGGAGCAAATAAAACACTTATTCCAATTTTTACGTCCGAAGATCCTTTCTCTTTCGTTTTCCGTGTCTTTCTCTCTCCGATTAGTTTTGGTTTCTGAATGCCAATCTCTCATTTCGTCTTCATTTTCCCTTTTTAATTGTATTCTTCTATCCCGCGAATTTCCTTCAAATTTTGCTTTCGTATTCCACGATTTTTTGACACTCCTTTTATCGCCTCATATTCGTCTAGTGCCGTAGCGAGCACCAAGGCGTCTTTATAATTCGCCCACGAATCAATAAAATGTTCTTTTAATTCGACCGGCGCGCGTCGTTTGATCTGATCAGTGATCAAAAAGTCTTTTAATTCAGAAAATTGCGTAATCCCCAAACCGTTAATCCATCCTTCAAGAAAACTATTCAATTCGAATATGAGATCTCTCCACGGGTTTCCTGGGTTACGTGTATGTTTATTCAATTTTTGACGGTACGCTTCCGCACTCAGCCTGTACCGGGCTAATAAAAGCGATTTAACATGTTCGAAATTGTCATTTTTCTGAGCTGGTACGCGTAAGATCAATTCTGCAATTTCCACCGGCAATAATGCTAACAAGTGTGTGACGTATTCATCTTGCTCTATTCCGGACCTATTCGCCTGTCGCTCGAACAAATTCAGGAATAATGTTATGTCGGATCGTTCAGGATCAAAATGATGCATAATAGTTTTAAGAGGTAATTTAACGGATCTTTCGGAACCGCTGCTAGCCGTAGAATTTCGCCTTTCTGAACTCTGCGTTAATTTTAGCTGTTCTAAAGTAAACGCCCTTTCCTTATCTTTCTCTCTTTCTCTCTTTCTTCCCTAACTCTCTCTTCTCTCTCTCTTTCCTCTCTCTCGCTCTCTTTTTCCCCCTCTCTTTCTCTTTTTCTGCCGCGATGCGTCCTTCCCTATCCTTTACGATGTACCCTGCCTGTACTAACGTCAGTTCCTCGTCGCATTTTTCTGCTGCTTCAATTTTTTCGATTATTATTGCCATATTGTCTTGTTCATCTATTTCCACCCCTAAAACTTCCGCGAGATTCTGTAAATCCGCTTTCCTGAAGTACTTCAGTGAATTTAACTTCGACATGACTACGGTATGTTGAAATAATACAAACGGAAACTATTCGTTTTGTTTATAAATTTAAAAGCATATGAACCTTACACCTCAAAAGAAATATTTTACCCCTAAGCACACAATATAAATAAACATTTCAAATGCATAACCAATATGTAAAAATAATTTTATGATTTTTCAAAAGATTTTCAGAATTTCTATATTTTTGTGCCAAACGTAAAGCAAAAAATAATAAAATATTTTAAAGCTTTAGAGTCCCTATACACACAATATGAAAACAATAAGTAATTTTTCAAATACTATAGGCAAACTACATTCCCAATATTTCTCAAGAGCTGAACACTCTCTGTAACCTTTATCAAAATGCATCTATACTATTTAGGGTAAAAGTTTAATTTACTCTGTTTGTCATTTAGCAATCCAGCATGCATCAAAATTTCTCTTTATATAATCACTCATCAAAATATATTTATTACACAAGTTATATAAGAAAAAAAAATACTGGGCATTTTCTTTTTTTTTGAGTAGTTATGAATTTAGCCTATCTAATCCTTTCTGCATTCCAAACATTAAAAATAATGATAAAGATAATATAACATATAAATTTGCATTAATCGTTAGATTGCCATAACTACACATTATCGATTTATCACAATCTTAATATTTTCATATACCTCAAAAAGTTTCTCATATTTTTATTTAAGCAGCATTTTAATGTCCTATCAGTATGCTAAATAATAGTTTAAGAGCCACTCAAAACGAAATGAGCTTACCTGTTGCAGTTGTTGCTTGAAGTATCTTGTCTGGGGAACTGTCCGTTATGGCACTCCGCGGGTGTCGTCCACTGTAGCTCAAGGGCTCGTATCGGGCGTGTTGCGTCCCACTGCTTGTCGTCCAAGGTCCACCTTGCACTGTCTCGAAGCACTGTCTAGTTGATCTAGCTGAACTGTCTCAAGGGCAATGTCTAGATGGGTTGTCCGTCTGTCTTCCTTGGAACTGTCGTTTCGATTCTTTCGACCGACTCTCGAGTTGTTGTCAGAAACTCCGGGTGTTCGCCGTCTGTTTCCTCCTGGGCTTTCCTCTAATAACAATTATTCTTGCTGAAAATCTTCTAGCTGCCACCAAGTTGTAACGGAGCCGATGTCGTAAGGTGGTGTGGTAGCGGGCTACTTCAACGGCCGAGTCTTATCAATATCGAAAAAATATTTTATTGCATTACAAACAATTAAATAATGTTTTCTGGTTTATACAAGTCCTATTTACAACATTTTTCATAAAAGGGTTCGAGTTCAGCTGTCAATAATATATTTATAGAATCAAGTCCAGTCCTCGAATAATAGATCGCTTTCAGTGTAGTCAGTCTCTTATTTATTCAATGTCCACTATTTTCGAAGATAGAGTTCGAGATGCTCGACAGGAATGTCGCACTTTCTGTAGATGTTTAACCGAGGTTTAGGAACCTCCGATCTTCAACTCCGTGATGGAGATATCTTAACAGCTACACCTGGCTTTCGCTTTTCTGTGCTTCGGAATATGTCCCGAAGCCGTCGACCCGTGAGAGATTTCCACTCTGCACGGCCAGAAACACCTTGAAGTCTCAACTTCAACAGAAGGGAAAATTAAGCTCCCGAGAATGAGAATGCTCTTGCATCCTCTTTTATCAGTTTCGTTTTTCCGTCTAGGACCAAAGCTACTCCCATTAGCCACTAACCATCCGTGGCCCATGATCTCATATACCAGCCCTTTCTCTATAGGCTGCAGTCAGGAACCTTGGCATCCGGTTTAATATCTGGTTTCACTTTCTACTTTCTCACGGGAACGAGACCCTCGTGAACATCAAAAGAATATTTCTCTCGCTACATAAAAGAGTTCCCTTCACCCTAGTGTCCTCTGCGAAGATTGATTGAAATTGAAGTATTTGTTTCATCTCTAGCGACATTTTCTAGGACTCTGAAGAAATTTGGAGGCTAGGTGAAAATACATTAGCTTCCCTATGCTGGCTCTTGCCTTGTAAATTGAGAGTTTCAATGTGGGATATCGTCAAATTCTCACAACGTATATAATAGAACTGATTGTATAACAATGATATTAAAACAACGATATAAGTAGACAGAAAGATATTACTGAGTGCCCAAAGTCTTTTAAAATATATTTCACAATAATATAAGATAAAATAAATAAAGTAAACAATAGACGGAGAGGGGAGGGCGATAAAACAAAAATCTATCATCAACAAATTCTAAAATTTTTTCAGTTATTCTATTTAAAAGTAGTGTAAAATTAATAGCAAAAACTGCTGTAAAACACATATTTGCTGTAAAATAAAAAAGGAAACAAAATTGCTGTAAAATTAACTGCAGAAAATGCCATAAATTTACAAATATACTGTTTATCCACGAAAAACAAAATTCCTGTAAATTTACAGTAAAATTTTCTGGTACCCATATTGCCAGCATTTTTGCAGTAGTGTAGTTTATTTTAGTTTTTCTTTTGATTTAATAATTTTAGTTTTTTGTTGCAGCGTAGATGGAGCGATTGGCCTACAGATTCAAATATGCCAGATATTTCATGCACACATGCAGCAACAACGGATATTCAGGCAACGAGATCGCCAAAGAGACAACTGGAATCGAGGGTCGGAAAATTGGAAGATCAGTATGGCCAAGAGACTCGCCCAGCACCCCAAGGCAATTAGTTGTTACGGTATTTTTCAGGAAGAGGTTTTGTCTGAGCTAGTTAAAGATGTTCTGATTAGCATTCGTAAGCGCTTGTGGTTTCAACACGATGGGGTGCCAGACCATTTTAGCACTGCTGTGCACAATTACTTAGATGTCAGGGCGCGATGGATTGGGGGTGCGCGTTTATGCGACTCCAGGAGGATCTCGTCGCTCGATTATTCGTTGCTGCTGCACGTGTGCATCGTAACATCTTTGAATCCTTACGGCAATCGCTCCATTGACGCTGCAAGGCGTGTTTTCCTCTGGTGCATGCCCTTTTGAACACTTATTGTAAATATAACACTTGTGAGGGACGCTGTCAATAAATATTCCTCTAATGTCTCTTTCCTGTTCTTTTACCTGAACGCGTCATTTGCGCCCATACATTCTTATACAATAAATGATTATTACATTGTCCTGTATCAACTGTTACAGTTTTGCCCATGAGTTCAGGGACACCCTGTATACTCGTGTGCGAAGCTCATATGACGCATACACAGACATATTTGTACAGGATATAGACTAAAGTTTCATTCACCCCTCTTAACTCCAGAAAGGCGCGAACTATGATCATGAACAAGATATCAATAACAGAGTGCACATTTTAGCTCACAGGCTATAAAACCCTGAGAGCTAATGTAACACAGGTTCTGTATGTATGTACGTATCTATGTATGTACGCAACGCGGTAACTCTTGATAGAAATATCCGATTTGCTTCAAATTTTGGATATAGGTTCATTCTGATGAGGCGCTTCCCTGATTTTTTTGGGGGGGCGGGGGGGTCATTGGTTAAGTATAAAAAGGGAGAACGGGGGGGGTTAAACCCTCCCCTCCCTTAATTTAGATAAATGTTTTCATGCAGAATTATCCGATTTGCTTCAAATTTGGTATACCGGTTTATTCTGATAAGGCGCTTCTCTGATTAGATTTGGAGGTTCTTTGGTTAATATAAAGGGGGGGAGGAACAAGGGGCTAATCCCCCTTAATTTAGATAAATGGGTTTTTCATGCAGAATTGTCCGATTTGCTTCAAATTTGGTATATCGGTTTATTCTGAGAAGGAGCTCACATGATCAGATTTGTAAGTTCATTGGTTAAGAATAAAAAGGGAAAATGGAGGAGCCAATTTCCTCCGCATAAATTCAGTTAAATGGTTTTTTGTCGATTTCTTTATTTTTCGAGGGGCATTATTCTTTGAAATAAGAATATAATATACAATTAGTGTAAATAGCCTGAGTGCTCAATGACATACGTTTAACTGGGCACTTTTAATTTATTTTTATCTCAATCACACTAATTGGCAAACATATTATACGAATTGAAAAATTTTCTGAGTGAAAGACTGTCCAGACCGGTAAAATCAAACCAAAGTCCTTTGTCTGGAGGTATCAACGCTCTGCCTATTGAACTACCTTGTCCGACAACCGACCGCCATATTTCAACCAGAAAACCTATTGGTAATAGGATATAGTCTGCCATGTAGACAGCTCAACAGAATATACCGCAGGTAATGGAAATCGATTATTATGGTTTAGTCAATCATACTGATTGGTAAACATATTACGCGAATTCAAAAATTTTTAACTCTGTGAAACAGTGTCCAGACCGATAATCGAACTCAAGTTCTTTGTCTGGAGTTGTCAATGCTCTGCCTATTGAGCTATTTGGACCTACAACAGACCGACATATTTCAACTAGAATGGCTATTGGTAATAAGATATAGCCTGTTTCATGTAGACAGATCAACAGAATATACTGCAGGTAATGGAACTAGATTAAAAGATTGATACGTAGGAATACTTTATTGTTTTTAACTCAGTCACGTAGATTGGTAAAGATATCATATGAATTGGAATTTTCAAACCGATTCTATTGCCAGTTAGGACTTCTGAGTGAAATGCGTCGGCAAGTTGTTGGTCCAAAGAATATTTCGCTATAGATTTCGTGGTAGGTCGAAAACCATAAGAATTTTAACATTTTGATTTAAAAATATTTTAAATATGAATTTGTGTTCATTATTTAGAGTTTTTTCGATATGTTATTTTAGGTCAAAATTAATGTTGTAGAGGAAATTTTAATGAAAAGAGAATATCGTAAGATATAAACTGAATTGCAATTAAGAAAAAATAAGTTTAATTCAGTAACAGTCCCCCCCCCCCAAAAAAAAAAAAAAAAAAATGCTAATTGCCTTTTAGACCACGTTAAAAAAGTCAGACACTATTAGAGAATAAAAAAAATATATATTTGGTATAGGTGTTGAGCCTCTATTCTGGATATAATTATTGCATGCTTTCTCTGAACAGTGCAGGAATTTTAAAGGTAATTTCAAGTAAAAATATGTAATGATGACTTATTAATATATTTCTGGGACTGACCCTCAATATATATATATGAACTTATTACTATTACATACAAATTAATTCCGGAAGAAATCATACATATATCGGTACATCGTTTTCTGATTCTGGTTCACGGAAATTGACAGTTGAAGGAAAACAATCTTTGATTTGCATAATTATTTTTTTATGTATATTCCTGAATAATAAGAAATTAACAGTAGAAAAAATGTCTTAGATATACAAATACATATTCACGAATACGTGAAAAATAGCGTGTCTACAATAGCGCAATCTAACAGAAATTTCTGATAATAAAAATAATTCAAATGGCTCAAAATACTGCTAAGGCATCTAGATAAGGCATTACTGCTAGAAACACAAGCGTGACAATATTCAGACAGACTCAGCCTCTCAATTACATGCATTTACTATTGCTTCAGACAGCTGATCTGGTTCAACTACTACTACTACCAATATGCGGATAGCCTATTTGTATGCTCTAAACAAATTAAACAATGAATCTAAAGAAGTGGTAAATTCTGGAAACCCTATCGGCCAGTGACAAACAAATCTGCCCGCAACACCCTACGTATACTGTTCAAGTGTGGAACATCTGGAACTCCCATTAATGAGAGGAACTACATATGTAGCTGACATATGTTCATGCTGAACTTGTTTAACTTAAAGAAATACACTTCTATAATTAAAGATTTGTCATATACATTTATAGGTACCTAATGAAATTTAACGATCGCTTTGTACGGCTTAGAATAAAATTTAAATAGACTTAAGGCCGGGTTCCAGATAGATTTTTCGCTGTTCGCGAAACAAGATTGATCATTCAGAAGCCTGCATTTTTGCGAACTTTACGCTGTTTGCAAAAATGCAGGCTTATGATTGGTCAATCTTGTTTCGCTAACAGCGAAAAATCTATCTGAATCCCCGCCTAAAACTGCTTCAAACTCAAAATTAAGCTCCTATTCTGAGCACTGTCAATTTGACTTTGATATTGTTAGTATCGGAGACAACATGAGAATAGTATTGTTGCCATGGAAATAACGACTTATTAAATATTGAATACACTTAAAAATTATCCAGTGAAACCGTGTAAAATTAAATAAGTTCAGCAACACGCAACTAGTAAGTATTAATAAACTTATAGGGATATTTATAGGAATAGGAAATTTGGAAAAATAATAAATCATTTCATCGTTTAAGTTTAAATTCATTAATTTCTAAGCATTTAAACACTCATTTAAGAAGCAATTCAAAAATGCATTAATTGTTTGCATTTGGCGAGGATAAATGTTATTCGCCAAATCGTGCGCCGCGTTCGTCTTTTCGTGCCAAATATTCGAAAGAATTTTATTTCCTTACAGACTTTCTACTGGAATTCCGCCGCTAAAGTTGACTAATCCTTACTGCATACATAAGTAGTTCCATTAGCATTTTTTCCCCAAAAGATTATAAGTATGCGCCAAAAGACCTTCCTTGTTAGTTCACTTTATATTAGCTGATTTCCAAATGTTTAACTAATCTTATTTAACCAAATACGAAAACACAGCCATTAACAGCAGCTGATTCGTCCTTAAAATTTTTCAATAAAAGGAAAATGAATGGAAGCCCGTTTACAGAGAGGTCGCCACTGGTTTTTTGAACATAATTTAATCTTCCGTAATTTTTTTAAAAGTCGATCAAAGAACGTGTTTTTAGAGTCTGGACGAGAGTTGGTAAGCGTAGCTCGCCAAAAAAAAAAAGAAAAAAAAATCGGAAATACGGTATTTTAACAAAAAAGATAACAACAACAACTGCGTTCGATATGGGAACTATTGTTAACAATGCAAAAATTACTGTAACTTAGAATCATCTTCAAATCAGAAAAGAAGAAAAGAAAAGAAAAGAAAGGTCTATCACGTTCTCAAGAAAGGTAATATCTGTAATATGTTATGTCATGGGTTTGTAGTACCTTGATTTAATTCTATTTTAAAAATAATAAAATTAAATATAATTTCCGATGCATTTCTCTTATTTGTTTAATCTGTTTGTCAGATTTTTAAATGATGTTCTTTGGACGGATGGTGTATAAAACTGTTTAAAAGGCCGAATCTTAATAATTGAAATTCACAGAAATGCAAAAAAATTTAATACTTTTATATTAAATAATGCATTTAAACAAAATATTTTTACTTTATATATTTCGTGAAAAACATGAAGTAAAATTAATCTAATATAATATACTGAAATAATGCCTCGGAATTTTCCATGCCAAAGAAAAATAGTTGCACATATAAATACTGTGCTATGAGTAAAAAGATATTGTTCGAAAAAAATATAAATACATTATTTTGTTTAAATTTAATTTCGCTGCAACATTTAATAAATGCTTCGCAAACTAACAAAATTTTACATATAAATCGAATTCAGTATATGTACGGATTCAGGATTTTTTTTTTTAAAGTTACCTACTTAAATACACTTTAGAATTAAATTAGATAATGCGGGCTTTTTTCTAGACAATTATGGATAAATTGAAGCCGTAATTGGTTTAATAATAAAATATATTTTTTAAGTGCATTTTTTATCATAAAATAAAAACTATGTACAAAAATATATTCCAGTTTAAAATTTATTTAAAAAAATTGTATCTTTATTTTTTATTATTACTTTATTTAAACAATGAATTAAATTTTTTGCAGGAGGTTTTGCGGCAATGCTTTTAAATATTTTTCCAAATGGTGTGTCCTTTACATGATTTATACTCCATAGTTTATCTGTTTGTCAGCTGAAAACGTGAAAATCATGTATAACTGAAGTATCACTAATGTATCTCCTGTATCACTACTGACCCATGTATCACTAAAGTATGCGTCTCACTGAAATTAGTGTGTGTCGTCTTTCTCGTTTGGTTACAGGGCACAAAAATATTCAGGCACATTACGATCTAAATGGGGTAATTGTCTGAAATATACGTTAATGATGTTATACTTTTTTAATCATAACGAAATTGATGCAGTGTGCATAATGCAGTGTGAATATTCACAACAGCATGTTTCTTACATAAAATGGTAATTTCGGATTTTATATTTCAATAACATGGGCATGCAAAAATAAAAATATGTGACGGGGAATGACGGGGAAATTTGGCGTGCATTTTAAGAATTTTATATACTGTTTCCACCAGGACGAAATTTATACATATTACTGCCCAATTACATGTGCACTGGTAAACTTCAAAGTTAACCATAGCCATTGCATATTTCGGAAATAATATGTCTCTTTTACAGCAGGGCTATCCAACTTTTCTGTAAGTGCGGGCGCATCCCATCTAGCTGCAAAAATTGAACGATTATTCACATGTCTCGAAACATAGAGCTATATTACCTCACTAAATTAGGGGGCATGATTGCCAGTTTGGTCTCCTTTTTTAGTCAGAAATTCCAAAAGAATACTTTTTACTTTAAGTAATTCTAAATGCATGTCATTAAATAAAATGAAAATTACTATTCAGAATTTCGGGTATGAATTCGGATTCGTAAGCAGTACTGATGTCTTATAAACACACATGTCACAATATGAGACATAAGAATTCTATGCAGAGTTCGATATGAAAAATAATTGCAGAGAAAAGCGTTAAAAGTAGTAAATTTATAATTAAATTTTCCTGAGAGAGGGGCGTATCAAACTATTTTGTAGAGTAAAAAGCCGCAAATTTAACACGTCTATAATAAAAATCTTGTGAGACTCTAATGATTTTAAAGAAGCGTTATTTAAAATGGATTTTTACTTAAAAAACTCATAATAAGTGGAATTATTCTAAAAGATGCCATGAAAACCCACAAAGGGCGCCATGTCGCCCGAGGGCGCCGCGTTGGACAGTCCTGCTTTACAGTATTTCTTACCAATGAGACATTACGAACATTAAGCTCGAAGCCGCAACGGTCAACTGATGTCTTCAGGGCGCCGAGCCCAACTTTTACCGCTTTTCGATGTCTTTAACTTGATCAATTTCCCTTTTAAATTTGTTCGGTTTTAATGTAATTTAATTTAATTTTTTCCTTGGCCCGGCGAAGTGCTAGAGAGTGGTCAGCGTTGAAAAGAAAGGGAAAGGAACCTCTGACTGCCACGTGGAACACACCGCGAATTCTACACTGTACCTAAAAAATTCTACCTGAAAAGCTGTAGATATGTTAATTGAGTGTGGCGTTATTCCTAGAATTATTTGAGGCTGATCCGTTAACAAACAATACCGATAACGACGAATATTAAGCTGGAAGCCACAACGGTTATGCGTTGGCTCCAAGCTCCGGAACCCGTGCCTTTCCACTTTTCGATGTCTTTAACACAATGAAATTCCCTTTTAAATTTGTCAGGTTTTATTATTAATATTTTTTTTTTCTTTTCGGCCCGGGTAACCACCGTAAAATTCGCGAATCAAGGTTTTTCGCGTGCCCGTCCGAGGTCCTTTTACTTTCTTTCCAACGCTGACAACTTTCTGACATTTGACCGGACCGAAAAGAATAATGGAACCGGTGTAACGTCATAGTTTAGCACGTAGTGTTGACGCTTAACATCCAAGCACTTTATTCAACATTTCACCTTTACAATTTAAAAACTCTTCGCACATTTTAAAATCTATCACCCTCAACATGGACGTTACCATATTACAACACTCTCTATATCATATCTAATCCATCACCTTAAAACACAGTCATTTTTAATAACATGTCCGCTCGTACAGTGAAACCTGTAAAATTGACCACCCTTGTAAGTTCACGACCTGTCTATGTTGACCTCTTTTGTCAGGAATCAAATTTATCCTATACAAAACTATAAGACAAACGCTTTGTAACTTGACCACCTGTTTATTTTGTATCTTGACCACTAAAATTATTCAAATTTGACTAGAAATATTATAAAATGACCATCAAAACCCTTTATAACTTGGCCATCCAAAAAGCTGACAAATGAATAAAAAAAGTAACTCTCCACGTAATTTTCTAATTTTTGTCTTTTTAACTATAATTTCTAAAAGGGTGAAGTAGTTATTAACCTGGGAAATGCTTTTAGTAGTGATAGGGGTAGGTAAATAATTGTAGGCTTATCTATTCTTACATTGTTGCTCTTGTGGATTTGGCTTTTCAATTCCCCTCCTCCCTCCATTGTTTGATTCTAGATTTCTTTCTCCTATTTCCCATTCTCTTATCATTCCTTCCCTTCTTTCAATAACCCAGGTGCTAGTTGGTAAGCAGAAATATTTCCACTAGCTGCAATAGTTTGTAACAATTGTATTGTAACAACCCAGTTAAGAAAATTATTTGCGACAATGATGAGTTACATTTGAACTGTGTTATAGTACAGAACATTGGGCTGTAATGTCCAAATTTGGATGTAATTTGGATGTAAAGTCCAAAAACCAACGTCAAACTACAATAACAGAGTTTTTCTTGGACAAGTAGGTTATGTAAATGACAAACTTAATTTTAAAATTTTAGAATGCGTATGTGTGTTAACATGTGAAAAAAAACAAGTGTTTTTTTAATATGTTTTTTTTTATAAATTATGTGTAATAACTAGTATAGTTTAAAGAATCCCTAATTTTTTGCATATTGATTGGCTGTTTTTTATTTTTTTTAAATTAGTAGTAATACTAATTGATTTTAAAATTGATACAAAACTATTAATTCATTCTTGTAGTTAATCTTTTCTTTTATAAGGTGTTAGAAATATGCATTGTAATACAATATTATTTTAAAGCCCTGCCAATAAATACAATTTTTTTTGGAAAAAATGATATAGTATGAATATTACGTTAAAAAATTTTAATTTATCATCATCCTTTATAAGCTGACCACTTCTTTAAGTTGACCACTGAAGTGTGGCACCGCAAATGGTCAACTTACACAGGTTTCACTGTACTTTAAAACGCGCAGTCTTCATCTCTCAACAGATTATTTATCTTCGCTTCACTTGATCTGCCACCTAACATCTTTAGCTCTCTTTCCGCATATTGAAAACTTTCCCTCCTACACGACATCACAGCTGAGCAGTCTCTGGAACCTAGGCGGCAATCTATGGACAATTTTAGGCTGCGATTCGTGGACAAACGCTGGACAAAAACTAATCCTGCAACTTACGAGATAGGAAAGGTTGCGAGGTTACTTCGGTCGTTACACCGGACAAATTTAAAAGTGAAACTCATCTAAAAAGGAAGCCATCGTAAGACCGTTGTGGCTTCGAGCTTAATGTTCGTTATGGTTAGAGCTATATAAATAATTCAGCTACATTACAGTTTAAAGAGGATGATTACTAAGAGTGTGTTGTCAATTGTGTTATGGGTTTTTCAGGTAAAGTAAATATTAGAAGAATTAAAGGAGTATTTAAACCTATACAGTTCTATTAAGGAGCCTATCAAAAAAGTTTGAATGTATTAGAGTATGTCGCTGCCATTTCATGATTTTTAATAATATGTCCACTCGAACTTTAAAACACCCAGTCTTCATCTCTCAACAGATTAGTTATCTTCGCTTCACTTGATCTGCCACCTAACATATTTAGCTCTCTTTCCGCATATCGAAAACCTTCCCTCGAACACGTCAGCACGGCTGAGCAGTCTCCGGAATCTAGGCGGTAATCTATGGATAATTCTAGGCTGTGATTCGTGGACAAACGCTGGACAAAAGCTAGTCCTGCAACTTACGAGATAGGAAAGGTTGCGAGGTTCCTTCGGTCGTTACACCGGACAAATTTAAAAGTGAAATTCATCTAAAAAGGAAGCCATTGTACGACTGTTGCGGCTTCGAGCTTAATGTTCGTTATGGTTAGAGCTATATAAATAATTCGGCTACATTACAGTTTAAAGAGGGTGATTACTGAGAGTGTGTTGTCAATTGTGTTATGGGTTTTTCAGGTAAAGTAAATATTAGAAGAATACAAGGAGTATTTAAAACTATACAGTTCTATTAAGGAGCCTATCAAAAAAGTTTGAATGTATTAGAGTATGTCGCTGCCATTTCATGATTTTTAATAATATGTCCGCTCGTACTTTAAAACACGCAGTCTTCATCTCTCAACAGATTAGGTATCTTCGCTTCACTTGATCTGCCACCTAATATCCTTAGTTCTCTTTCCGCATATCGAAAATCTTCCCTCCAACACGCCAGCACGGCTGAGCAGTCTAGGCGGTAATCTATGGACAATTCTAGGCTATGATTCATGGACAAACGCTGGACAAAAGCTAGTCCTGCAACTTACGAGATAGGAAATGTTGCGGGGTTTCTTCGGTCGTTACACCGGACTAATTTAAAAGTGAAATTCATCTAAAAAGGAAGCAATCGTAAGACCGTTGTGGCTTCGAGCTTAATGTTCGTTATGGTTAGAGCTGTATAAATAATTCGGCTACATTACAGCTTAAAGAGGATGATTACTGAGAGTGTGTTGTCAATTGTGTCATGGGTTTTTCAGGTAAAGTAAATATTAAAAGTATTAATGGAGTTTTTAAAACTATACAGTTCTATTAAGGAGCCTATCAAAAAAGTTTTAATATATTAGAGTATGTTGCTGCCATTTCATGATTTCCGTTTTAAATTATACTTTGTGTTTTCTGACTACACTAAATTTTAATTCCGTGTAAAGTACGTATATCATCAATAGTCAGTATTCAGGCTTCTTCCCCAAGGTAATTGGAATTCATTGCCATCTGTACTGTTAAAGCAATCAATTTATAATTCAGGGTCTGATTATCTTCTTTTAAAGTCTGGATGTATACTATATTGCCAAAGAGGACCGGCCACTTTTGATTTTAGACGTTTTCTTAAATATCTAGAAAAATACATGAGGAATTACCCTGAAACTCCAGGTGTGTAAACAGAATAGTACAAGCCATATATTTTCATGAAGATTTTTCTCCAAAACCCCATACGGGACCGTCAACAAACTGAAAAAGAAAGAATATCTTTTGGATAACCCTGTAAAAACTAATGTAACAAAAGCGTTCAAACTGTAGATTATGATTAAGCGGCTTAGTTTAATAATTTCTGTTCATGTTTATGAAGATAGCATGCATATTTGAAGAGAAATTCAGGTTTTCCTAAAAACAGTCTCAAATTTTGTCAAGTTTTTTGTATAATTTGCAGAGTTCTTAATATAAATAAAAAGTTCTTTTCTGAAAATATGACAAACAACATTGTACACAATACCCTGGAATTTGAGTTAAAAAATAATAAAAATTGGATGAAAAATGAGCAGGTTTACTAAATAATAATTCACTGCGCATGCCCGAATGTAATCAAAATATAATTTGCATAATGTATTAGCTAAATGAATTGAGCAACTTTTATGAAAGTATCAAAACATAGTTTGAAAAATTTGAAAATTATCGTTGATAGAATAAGCTCAAAATCCGTTATCCCCAAAAGGAAGCAAAAATATGAGGGGTGTATCCAAATACTGTAGTACTTGCAATATTGTGTATGCTATATTGTCAATAATCAATGAATATATGGATAAAGCCCCCCATCTTTTTGCTTCATTTTGAGAACAGCAAATTTTGAGCTTATTCTATCAACGATAATTTTCAGAATATTCAAGCTATGTTTTTGAAACTTTTACAAAATTTGCTCCATATATTTAGCTAACAAATTATGCACATTATATTTTGATTGCATTTGCGAATGCGCAGTGAAACATTATTTAGTAAACTTGCTCATTTTTCATACAATTTTTACTATATTTTAATTTTCCTTACAGGATATTGCGTACAATGATGCTTCTCATATTTTCTGAAAATAACCTTTTTACTTTCTTCTACCTTCAATAGAAGAAAGTATTGTAATCGAAATTTTTTTCGACTTCCGGTTTTCGACGGATTTACACGTTTTGGGGGTCAGAGGTCCCAAAAAACATGTTTATAGAAAACGTCTGTCTGTCCGTCTGTCTGTCGCCATTGTACCATCAATAAGTGTATGAAATTATGCATAGAATAGAACCAAATTTTTATTTTGAGTTTTTGGCTATGGCAAGCAAATCCTCCCTGAATTTGGAAAAAATCGTCGGTAGGGGGCGCTGTAATAGCAATTTTTGTGCGATTGTGAATATTGTACCACCCAGAACTGTAAAAAGTTATGCATAGAATTGAACCCAAATTTTTATTTTAAGTTTTTGGCTATGGCAAGCAGATTTTCCCTGAATTTGGAAAACATCCGCCGGTAGGGGATGCTGTAATAGCGATGGTTGTGCGATTTTGAATATTGTGCCATCCAAAAGTGTACGAAGTTATGCATAGAATTGAGCCAAATTTTTATTTTAAGTTTTTGGCTATGGCAAGCAGGTGCTCCCTGAATTTGGAAAAAAAATCGCGGCTAGGGGGCGCTGTAATAGCGATTTTCGTGTGATTATGAATATTGTACCATCCAAAAGTGTATGAAGTTATGCACAGAATTTAACCAAATTTTTATTTTAAGTTTTTGGCTATGGCAAGCAGATCCTCCCTGAATTTGGAAAACATCCGCCGGTAGGGGACGTTGTAATAGCGATGGTTGTGCGATTTTGAATATTGTGCCATCCAAAAGTGTACGAAGTTATGCATAGAATTGAACCAAATTTTTATTTTAAGTTTTTGGCTATGGCAAGCAGGTGCTCCCTGAATTTGGAAAAAAAATCGCGGCTAGGGGGCGCTGTAATAGCGATTTTCGTGTGATTATGAATATTGCACCATCCAAAAGTGTATGAAGTTACGCATAGAATTGAACCAAATTTTTATTTTAAGTTTTTGGCTATCTCAAGCAGATCCTCCCTGAAGTTGGAAAACATCCGCCTTAAGGGGGCGCTGAAATAGCGATTTTTGTGCGATTTTGAATATCGTACCATCCAAAAGTGTATGAAGTTATGCATAGAATTGAACCAAATTTTTATTTTAAGTTTTTGGCTATGGAAAGCAGGCCCTCCCTTAATTTGTAAAAAAATCGCCGGTAGGGGGCGCTGTAATAGCGATTTTTGTGCCATTTTGAATATTGTACCATCGAAAAGTGTATGAAGTTATGCATAGAATTGAACCAAATTTTTTGTGTTTGTTTTTGGTTATGGCACGAAGGTCCTCCCTGAAAATGGAAAAATTCCGCCGGAAGGGGGCGCTGTAATTGCGATGACTGTACCATTTTCATTATTGTACCATCGAAAAATGTATGAAGTTATGTATATAATTGAACCAAATTTTTTGTGTATGTTTCTGGCTATGGCAAGCAAGTCCTCCCAGAAATTGAAAAAAATCTGCCGGAAGGGGGCGCTGTACCAGCGACGTCTGTGCTATTTTCATTATTTTATCATCGAAAACTGTATAAAAATATGCATACAATTGAACCAAATTTTTTGTGTATGTGTAAGGCTATAGTCATTAGGTCCTCCCTGAACTTGAAAAAATTCCGCCAGAAGGGGGCGCTTTAATTGCGATGTCTGTGCCATTTTCATTATTGTACCATCGAAAAGTATATGAAGTTTTATGCATAGAATCGAACCAAATTTTTTGTGCATGTTTTTGGCTTAAGCTAACAGGTCTTCCTTGAATTTCGATATATTTCGCGGTAAAGGGGCTCTGTGATAGCGATTTTTTTTATACTTTTCTTCATTTTTCGTAGTTCTATTGTCCATCGACGGCTCCTGCAGTGGCGGAAACTCGCTTCCTGCTAAGACGGCTATTCGCAAACATCTGATAACAACAGAATAAGGAAAAAGTATTCATTTTAACAAATATCATGATATAGATTAACTCGTTTTTAGTTCGTTTAATTGACTGAAGCAGAAATTTAAGATGAAAATCAAAGTTGGTATAGTATTGAACTAATAATATTGAATTATTAACGTGTGCAACTAGTTTTTGAAATATTAAGATGTATAAGATAGAAGAATGTTTTGGGATTGGCACATCCAACTAGTTTTATTTTAAAAACTCTGAAAATTATAAGGAAAATACTTGGCAAAATTTGAGACTGTTTTTATGAAAACCGGAATTTCTCATCGAGTATACATGCTATCCTCATAAAAATAAACAGAAAGTATTAGAATAAGCTACTTAATCATAATCTACATTTTGAAAGCTTTTGCTACATTAGTTTCGACAAAGTTATCCAAAAGATGTTCGTTCTTTTTCCATTTGTTGGCGCTCCCCTATAGGGTTTCGGGAAATAATCTTCACGGAAATATATGACCTGTACTATTCTGTTTACACACCTGGAGTTTATGGATAATTCCTCATGTATTTTTCAAGATATTAAAGAAAACGTCTAAAATTGCAAGTGGCCAGTCATCTTTGGCTATACCCTCATAGCATGCAGGGTCACGGTGACGTCGTTGTGACGTCTCTGTGAGTCACTGTGGTCACGTCACATCTGTGACCAAAATGCCACCACTCAGTGATGTCACATTGTGACTGAGATGTGAACTTCTTAGAAAAATTTAAAAATTACAAAAAATACTCAAAACATGTTATTTATGTAAAATTATATTTTCTGGCAATTAAAAAAAAATTGTGACGTCACTGTTATGTCACTGCATGTAACGTACGTCACGTCACATATGTGACGGAAAAACCCACCATATTGTAAATCACAGTGTGACAAAAATATGAACATAAAAAATCTTTGACAATTAACAGAAATATTTTAAACATGCCCGAGTTACAGCTACATAAGGAATGAAAATATATTAGTGGATAGGAAATAGTAAATTCGGACACGAAAAGAGGGGGGGGGGGGCATAAAAAGGAAAATGTACGGTACAAGTATCAACAAACTAGATTTTCATGCTATATTTTATCAATTTGTTATCTAAGACAGTTAATGTATACTTTTTTTATGATTTCAATTTTATCTAGCACTGCAATTTAATCCTTCACTGATTGTTGTTATTATTTTTGTTTCTCGGAAAAATGGTAAGTACTGGAGCAATTTGGATAACATATTTAGAATTAGGAATATTAAATCTGTATACTTTTCATATTTAGTTTGCAGGGAGGAAGTTTTTTTTTTTTTTTTTTTTTTTTTTTTGTCGACCAATGGTATTTGAAACACTTCTGTGGTTTTAAACTAAAATTTTCTATTACAGTTAAGTCTGTAGCTTTTAATGAGCACGTAGAAAGAGGATTCAAAGTTTAGTCATATATGCATTTCTTGTTTTAGAATTTGCATTCAAGTCATACTTTTTCTTGTTATTGTTTAACTATTTTAAATAAATATAAAAAAAAAAAAAAATTCTACTTCTTTCAGACTTTTTAAATAAAATTAGCATTTTCCGAAAAAATATGTATACAAATTTTATAGAAAACCCATGATATAATTATTCGTATTTCAAATTCGTGTTTTAGAGATATGACTGTAAAAAAAGTTATTTTACAAATTGTTTTATTCCACAGAAAATGAATATGGAAAAAAATGACAGATTGACAAAGAAAATTTTTTTATCCTGTATATTCTATTTTCATTTATTAAGAAGATACGTATTTTGTTATTTATTACGTGTAAAACAAACTTTACTTTAAAAAAGAAGAAAGAAAAAAGGCAGGTGTTTCATTCAAATAGAAAATTCATAGACACTCTCATAAAGATAAAATAACTGCACATTTAAACTCTAAATCTGTTGTATAAAATATATATATATATATATATATATATATATATATATATAATACAGTACAAGCACCTGCTTGCTCAATATCGTCTGCGCTCGATTAAACCGCAGAATAAAATAAGGATCAGAGAATTTTCACGCGGGAAGTCAGTCTTTTTAAGCTAACAGAAATATGTCTGACAATTTAGGATAAAACACGGATATTATTAAAATATTTATGCAACTTAAAAGGTATGTCTTATTTAATTTAAATTTTTTATTCCTGTTTGAGAGATTACTATCACGAATTAAATAGTTGTATGTTATATGCAATGAGACTGATCTAGAATTCTTTTCAGAAGCGATATTTTCTGATTCCTTGCTGTAAAATATCTTAAACTGCCATCGCTAGAAAAAAAAAAACAAAAAAAAAACCTGATGCAGAGACTGATTCTAACACAGTATTTATCGTCATTAATATTTTGGAGTTAAATATGATATTCGATTATAATGATATTACGAAACTGTTTCAATTTTGAAATTAACATTATACTCGGTAAATGTCTTTTTACACATTATAGCAGTGAAACTTTTCAAAGATTTTTTTTCATTGCTAATAATATTTTAAATTAGTATTTAAAATCCTAAATCTTCATACGAATATTTTTAGATTTAACATTTGCCAAAATTATAAAATAATAGGACTTCCTTATAACATATAGAAAGATTTTTGAGAAATTGTTAAATGCATTTAATTCATCTATTGCAGTTTGTTGTTGTTTAATAGTACAATTATAAATACTAATTATTTAGTGTTTTTCAAATTAATATATTTATTTTTTTAATTTTATTTAAGCATTTTTTTTTTGCTGTTTGTGATTTTAATCAAACATTTAATTGTAGGCATTCAGAATCAGTTATTAAATTTTCTTTGATTGTAAACTCATATTCTACTTTTTCAATACATTTATTTTATTGGCATAATAATAAAATATAATATTTAAGCATTGAAATAAAGTGTTTTTCATGCCCGATAAAGTTGAAAAGTATTTATGATTTCGGTTTGTCTGTCCGTCTGTCCGCGCTCTAACTCGCGTAAATATACTCGGATTGACCTGGAATTTTTCGATGTTATTGACGTTTACCATAGCAAGGTCCCTATTTGTAATGAAGTTTGTAGCATATTTAGTTAATTTACAGAGACAGTCAAAAGTATTCCATTACATTACGACCTGTGGGAAAATAAAATCGTTTCAAATGATTTTTAATGATTTTGCACGCTTTCAAACAGAATAAAATTGACATGCATTTATGAAGCGCACTAAAATGTGCATTCCGTAGAATATGCGATGCAAAGAATAGCTATTGTTCATTTACAGGGGTAAAAAAGGAATTCCAATACATAATGATATAGGGGTGGAGGGAATTATTTGTGGCGTACATTATTTATGTTAATATATTTGATATGTAATGAAATTGATATATGTCGTTGAGGTTTACATACTATTAATTATTTCATGTATAATACGAAGTGTATATAGCATTTACAGGGACACACAGAAAATTTCAGATACTATATTGTATCCGAAGTACTGTTCATTAGCGATGATTGCTGGAAATGCATTTTTAATTATGATATGCGCTTTTATGATTCACTACATTTATGCATAGTATATGGTGTATATATATATGCCATAATTAATATACAGGACTATACAAAAGTATTCGTAAGGGTTACTGGGTATTAATTAAAGGTGGTTTTTAAATAAGTTATGCATTTTTACGCTGCACTGTATTTAATTTACGAAGAAATGTTTGTAGAATATAGATAAAATGATATACAGGGTCACGCAAAGAATTGGATACGTTGCCGTCTATAAATTATAATTTCTGGAAAAGTGATTTCAGTAGTTTTAAGAGTGTTTTAGTTTGAATTGAATTTTAACTAAATAGAGGCGTGTAATAAAGGTTCTAGGTAAACTACAAGGTTGTACAAAATTATTTAAGTATGTTTCCATATATTAGTATAAATTACTGAAAGAGAATTTCAACCTGTTATGCGTTTCCTTGATTAACTAAATTTTTCCATTATATAGTATATATATCAATCTACAGACCAAATATAGGACTGTTTAAAAGAATTGGAAAACATATTTGGCTATGGATGGTAACTGCTCAAATCAGTTTTTCCAATGTCTTATGCGTTTCATGTTTACTTAGTTATCTTATTTACGTTATTTCCCCCGATGTCTTGTTAAAACCATCAGGAAGAGTTGGAAAGTGTTTTATAATCTATGCTTAAAGCAGGATATATCTTACTTGTAGTTTCTATTTCCCAGATCAGTCTTTTCCTATAAAACATACCAAATCTATTTAGCTCATATTCACAAAATACACTATATACGCGAATAAAAAATTTAAATAAATAGGGCTTATCATGTCGTTCCATAAATAACAGTTCTATTAATGTCCGTTAGACTACATTTTCGTATTTAATAAAGCAATGACAAATCACATTAAAAAGCATACACATTCTTAATATTAAGCTTGAATTCAAGATCAAGCTTAGAACTTAATAAAAAAAGATGTCAGTTGATAAACATTGTTTTTTAAATGGAAAATTAAAAATATTTTAGAAGAATAGGACTCCAAAATAGTGATATCTTGCTAAAAAGTACGGTAAAAAGATAAGATTTTATATTTCAAACAAAACTTTACTTAAAATTATCACAGTGTTTATGACAAGAATCATCACAGTATTAATACTTGGAAATTTTTCCAGAGAGAACCATTCGCCTTGCATACAATATTTCAAATGAAAATCAAATTTCAAATTCATTGCTTAAAAAGCGCAAAGGCCAACATAGTGAAAAATATTCCACGCCGGGACTCAATCCCGGGTCATCAGTATAGCGCACTGACATTCTACAGACTAAACCACATGGAACGATACCCAGCCTGGAAAATTTCTCCCTATTGCATGTTGGCAAGGCTACAAACGTAGCACAAGATGGAATATTTATTGTGAGCCACCGTCATGGGGCAAACACGAAACTTAATTAAATCCAGTATCGATTAAAACTATATTAATACTTGGAAATTTTTCAAGAGAGAAGCATTTGCCTTGCATACAGTATTTCAAATGAAAATCAAATTTCAAATTAAAATTGCCTTTTAAGCAATTAATTTGAAATTTGATTTTCATTTGAAATATTGTATGCAAGGCGAATGGTTCTCTCTGGAAAAATTTCCAAGTATTAATATAGTTTCAATCGATGCTGGATTTAATTAAGTTTCGTGTTTGCCCCATGTCGGTGGCTCACGATAAATATTCCATCTTGTGCTGCGTTTGTAGCCTTGCCAACATGTAATAGGGAGAAATTTTCCAGGCTGGGTATCGTTCCATGTTGTTTAGTCGAATGTCAGTGCGCTATACTGATGGCCCGGGTTCGAGTCCCAGCATGGAATCTTTTTCACTATGTTCGCCTTTGCGCCTTTTAAGCAATTAATTTGAAATTTGATTTTCATTTGAAATCATCACAGTGTTTGTGACAAGTTCGTCACAAATGACACATATTTCACAAATTGGTCACAGTGTGACTTCAAAGCATTGTCACTTTTGTCACAGGTTCGTGACAAAGTTAATGCCAAAATAGTCACAAATGACACACTTTTCACAAATTTGTCACACCGTGACTTCACAGAGTGGTCACAATGTGACGTCACAAACGACCTCTAAAACGGCCATAACGACCTCGCATTCTAGTCACTATGACGTCACATCGACGTCACGTGACGTCACATCGATGGTCACAAAATCACAGTGTGACTTCACAACGACGTCGCCATGACGTCACCATGCCTTACGGGTATAGTGTACATCGCGTTTCGAAAGTCCATTTTTACCTTCTCTGTTTGTATATTGTGTGCCGGATATTTAACCCTTTACGTTATTTCCTTCCAAGTAATCAGTAATGATACCCATAAAACTTTTTTTATCAGAATAACTTTCGCCAAATTCGTGAAATATAACTTCATACTTCGTTGCCTTAATGCAATAAGATATTAATCTACTATTTTATTATTATTAGAAAGATACATTTTTAATTAAAATGCTTTCTTAAATAAGATTTTCCGTTGGAAATTGATTATTTTCTAACCTGACAGTGACTCAATAATTTGAAATTTGCAATGGTTGTATATCTCGAAAAGAGTACATAAGCTACAACAAACATATTTGAAGTATGATATTTTTAATTTCTGTGAGAACAATCATTGTATTGATTGTTTCAATATGATTCACAGTTATCAAATATCAACGACTGAAATATAAATAACAATAATTAATCTACGGAGTTTTTTATTGTTGTACAAGCTGGGTGGCAACGTGATGTGTTACATATTCATTACATGATTTAAGAAGAAAAGGAAAGAATTTCACTCTACATTTGATTTCGAAAATTTTGAAACTTATTAAAGTAAAACGTTTCTGTTTTCTCAATGAAAATGCACAGTTTTCCCAAAGTCATTTTGAAATGTAACGCATTTGTAAAAAAAAAAAAAAATCAGTCATTCAAGATTTTGGAGTTTGTGGATAGAAATTGACGTCATTTTGATGACTTATTGTAAAAGAACTTGTTTTATGAATAAAATACACTTTTAGGTAGATTTCGTAAGAAATACTACCTATTGCAGTCGTTACCATGGTGCGACTTTTGAAAAATTCCTTCATAACTTTTCATTATATGACCCCAGGAGCCCAAAACCACCCCCACCTAAAAAGTTTATATATATATATATATATATGTATGTATGTACTAAATTTTGTCCGCACGATAAAAGTCGCAATTATGTACGGATCGTCTTCAAACTCGCCAAGAACTTTGAGATGGCTAATATCTCGGCGGGGATAGAAAATGAGCAAAATCGGCCCAAGGGAATGGAAATGGGGAGGGTTAAAAATTTTGAATACCGTCTTAACAAGATTCTGATAAAACCATCTCTTACACAACAATGACAGAAAAAATAAATATTTTTCATTATAGCAGTTGCCAACAATTAAAAAAAAACAACAACAAAATTCTCACCACAACACCTGCTTTTCTATTGCAAGATATTTCACGTGAAAAAATAAATTAAATAAATAGTTTGACGAATTGAAAACAAATTGAATATTACGTCATAAGTTTTCTAGAGCAAGATTTCCGCATGAAAACTCAAAATGAAATAAATAGTTTGACGAATTAAAAAAATATATATATTACGTCATATTGGAAATATAATGTACCTCAGCAGGTGAATATGTAACATCATGTGAGTTTGAAAAAACGTATTAAAACATTATAAAAACCCGACTATGGAAATATTAACATATTTTAACACTTTGAGGTTTTCTGAATTTGTTTTAGCCATTTTTAAACCTATTCCATATACATGCGTGTGTGTATTCGTGTATATTACAATTTTCACAAAATGTTTAGTGATTTAAGTGCCATTCTTAGTGAAAGAACTGGGTTTATCTCTAATGTTGATTTAAGTTTTGTTGGTGAATTTAGTACTTAACTTCGAAAACTACCTCCGCCTGTAGGCCCGAGCCGGCAGGGATTTTTTCTTTTAAAATAATGTCATTTTCTCTTTCTAAAGTAACTTAATAGAAAAAGTAACCACTTAAATTTTAAAGCCACGTTTCTTAAACATAATCTATTCATAAAATCATGAAATATCCCTTTAGTATTGTAAAATATTCAAATTTAAATAGTTTATTTTTAAATTTATTTAAAGGAGTTCAATAAAGGTATAGTAATCCCCCATTTTTACTTTCTTCTATCTTCAATAGAAGAAAGTATTGTAATCGAAATTTTTTTCGACTTCCCGTTTTCGACGGATTTACATGTTTTAGGGGTCCCAAAAAACATGTTTATAGAAAAGGTCGGTCTGTCCGTATGTCCGTCTGTCTGTCGCCATTGTACCATCAAAAAGTGTATGAAGTTATGCTTAGAATTGAACCAAATTTTTATGTTAAGTTTTTGGCTATAGCAAGCAAATCCTCTATGAATTTGGAAAAAAATCACCGGTAGGGGATGCTGTAATAGCGATTTTTGTGCGATTTTCCATATTGTATCATCCAAAAGTATATGAAGTTATGCATAGAATTGAATCAAATTTTTATTTTCAGTTTTTGGATATGGCAGGTTAGTCCTCCCTGAATTTGGAAAAAATTCGCCTGTAGAGGGCGCTGTAACAGCGATTTTTGTGCAATTTTGAATATTGTACCACCCAAAAGTGTATGAAGTTATGCATAGAATTGAGCCAAATTTTTATTTTAAGGTTTTGGCTTTGGCAAAGAGATTCTCCCTGAATTTGGAAAACATTCACCGGTAGGGGGCGCTGTAACAGCGATTTTTGTGCGATTTTGAATATTGTACCATCCAAAAGTGTATGAAGTTATGCATAGAATTGAACCAAATTTTTATTTTAAGTTTTTGGATATGGCAGGTTAGTCCTCCCTGAATTTGGAAAAAATTCACCGGTAGAGGGCGCTGCAACAGCGATTTTTGTGCGATTTTGAATATCGTACCATCCAAAATTGTATGAAGTTATGCATAGAAATGAACAAAATTTTTATTTTAAGTTTATGGCTATGACAAGCAGGTCCTCCCTGAATTTGGAAAAAAAATGCGATTTTGCATATTGTACCGTCGAAAAGTGTATGACGTTATGCATAGAATTGAACCAAATTTTTATTTTAAGTTCTTGGCTATGGCAAGCAGGTCCTTCCTTAATTTGGAAAAAATTCGCCGGTTAGGGGGCGCTGTAATAGCAATTTTTGTGCCATTTTGAATATTGTACCATCGAAAAGTGTATGAAGTTATGCATAGAATTGAGCCAAATTTTTTGTGTTTCTTTTTGGTCATGGCATGAAGGTCCTCCCTGAATTTGGAAAAATTCAGCTGGAAAGGGGCGCTATAATTACGATTTTACCATTTTCTTTATCGAAAAGTGTATAAAATTATGCATACAACTGAACCAAATTTTTTTTGCATGTGTTTGGCTTTAGCCAACAGGTCCTCCTTGAATTTTGAAATATCGCGCGGTAAAGGATCTCTGTGATAGCGATTTTCGTATACTTTTCTTGATTTTTCGTAGTTCTATTGTCCATCGGCAGCTCGTGCAGAGGCGGGAACTTACTTCCTGCTAAGCCGGCTATTCACAAACATCTGATAACAACAGAATAAGGAAAAACTATTAATTTTAACAAATATCATGATATAGATTAACTCGTTTTTAGTTCTTTTAATTGACTGAAGCAGAAATTTAAGATGAAAATCAAAGTTGGTATGGTAATGAACTAATAATATTGAAGTATTAACATGTGTAACTAGTTTTTGAAATATTAAGATGTATAAGATAGAAGAAAGTTTTGGGATTGGCACATCCAAGTAGTTTACTCTTGTATACATTTTTCAACATCGATGGGATAACTTAATTCCCTTCATTAAAGAAATTTCTTTAAAAAATCCCGCTCTCGCTAATTAAAAGAATTTTCCAAATTTCGAAATCTTCTCTAACATTCTCGGATAATTACAATTAATTAACGTTTTTTAAAGTGTCCAATCCGACATACACTTAGACAATTTTTATTCAGACACCTCTCCGGAGAAAAGTTACTAGAGGGCAAAGCCTGCATGGAGCAAGTCTATTGCACCACTCAGGGCATATTTCGCCTTATATTACAATTTATAAATTATGTTCTTTAAATTCATGTAACATTTTCTCAATTTTGAACAAATATGGAAATATTTAACTCTAACTTCTTGAAGAAGCTTGAGCGACACGAAGTGCCCTCTTCTGGGGAGTTTTAATTTAAACATGTGTAGTTATACAGAGTGTCCACTCTCAACATGTTCAACGGTTAATTCCTAAACCGTAGATCATAGACATTTAGTTTCAATGAAAAAAAAAAAAAAAAAAAAAAAACTAGAAAACAGGAATTCTGCTTTTCCAGAATTAAGTGTCGAACCCCCGATGACAAAAAATATATGTATATATAAATAGTACAAAACATATTTCAATTTTAAGACTTAAAGCACACGCTTTTATATTATGTAAAAGGACGCCATTCGCATCCGCTTAAGAATTCCACATTTACGATCCACTCTTAAACATCCACGGTAAAGTATTCATAGGATGTCACTATCGCAAAATAATACACAAATGAAGCAAAAAGATGCCGTCATTAAAGAAACTCGACGAAAAAAAACAAACCCGGCTATCTCATGATTCATAGGCCTTCATTTGTTTGCAACATTAATATAGATACTTAAAATTATGTATAGTTTATAATAGCTCCATGTTTTAACAGAAATCATTCGTTTATATATTTTTTCAAAATAGCACGTATTTTAATTACATTTTCTGTCGATTGTTATGTTAAAAGGGCAACAAAAATAGATAATTTCTATTTTACAACTATTTTTTCTTTACTTTCTACTGAAATGGAGTACTTCCGTTGCCAATATTAAGAAAATGGCTCTAAAAACTACAAAATAATTAATATTTCAAAAATAAATGGAGATGCAGTTTTCAAATAAATTGCATTTAAAAGAACATTTTCCCCCCAATAAGACGGTATAAAAATTGAAAATGTGCGATGCTTAGAAGTTTGAAAAACTGCTATAGAGTATTTAATCGTACAATGATACATCTGCTTTGTTTTACGGCTGGCTTCTGTAACGTAACGTTATATTTTGGAGACAACACAAAATAAGCTGGGAGAACGAAATTGCATACCGGGGGTTAATAGGCAAAGAAATATTTTAAAACCGATTTGGGTAAATAAAATCTTTTCTTAAAAAAATACGAAATTTAAATTTTTATACCGCCCCCTTGTCCAATTGCTCTAAGAAGTAAGACTCTAAGAAGTCCCATTCTTCTACGATTAAAACTGACCGAGTAATAGCTGTTTAAAGTTGAAGCATCTTTTTTGCTGCGAAATAGTGGTTATTCACAAATTTACCAGAAATATAAATACTCGTCATATATATAAAAATAATAGTTGTGAGTAAAATTAACATAGCAATATAAATTTGAAATCTATTTTTATTACGACATAATTTCATTAAAGCCGAAATAGAACTTGTACTGAAAATATAAGTGAAAAAATAATAGAATTTTTGTTAAATGAAATGACGAAAAATAACTGTTTCATATTTCTTTAAAAAATAAAAATTATGTTAAAATACATTTACTTTAACTCATCGGAAACTTAATTAATAAAAATTTACACTATCGTAATACTTGTACGATGTGACCAATTTCAGTTAAAGTGCAGATACACGTTAAATAAATTCTTCTAGTACTTTAAGCACTTTGTGTACGATCCCTCAAAGCATGGCCCAACTCATCTGGTTCAGATACAGAAAATCGGTGTAAGTTACGCAATTCATAACTTGGTCAATTTTAGTGATGAATGGGACTTTTTTTTTTGTCTTACTTGATAGTGTAATAAGGAATATTTACTAAATATCACTTATAGAACCGGATAAACGTATAAAAAATTAAATTTCGTAATTTTTTGAGAAATGTTTTTATTGATACAAATGCTTTTAAAATATTTACCTTATTTAAAACATTTTTTCTATTGGAACTATATGTCTATGACTAACGGTTTAGGAATTAGACATTGGACACCGTTGGGAGTGGGCAACCCGTATAGTTTAAACTTTATAACGAATATGCATCAACTATATAAATAACACAAAACTGAAGATTTCTGAGCTATGACATCGTTGTTTTGTAAAGGGTAATATATAATTTTTAAAGATAGGGTAATGTGCCCTAATTTCGTCCCCCTTTGCTTCTCCGCTTCTGCGAAAGTGGCGCCACTTATCACGCAAGGCACAGGAAACGGACGATAAAAGCAGTCAGTAGTGAAAGTTTCATTCGCCAAGACGCATACATATATTAAAGACGTCGGATTTCTTATTTTTAGAAGACCTGAGTTCTTATTACGTCGGTTGTAGAACGTTATTTACTGTACTGTAAGTATTTATTTCTTATTCATTACATGCATTTTACGTAGGTAAGATGCTAACAGTAGCATACAGTGAGTTTTAGGACGCTCAGTTCATCTTACCGGAATTGAAGCTCCACCGTATTAGAAAGTAGCGTGGTTTCAATTTCGTCCCCTTGCAGTTCTTATTTTCATCCAGGGGACGAAATTAGGAATGCTTTTTCTTAACAATTATTTAAAAATGAAAATAAAGTTTAATGTAAAATAAAATAATAAGTATAACAAAATAAAATAAAATAAGATGAAAAAAGTTCAAAACGAAAATAATCTTTTTACTTAAAAAAACTTTAGAAAATTTTTTATTTTTATTAAAAGAAAAAAAATATTGCCTCTCTTGATCGTCGCAGTTGGTGCCACGGAAGAAGTAGAATAAAGCTTTGCACGGGAGAATGGTGTTATAATCGTGTGTTTGCCTCCCCATCCAATAGCAAAACTGCAACTTCTCGGTATCACGTTTATGTTTCCCTTAAACTGTTTTATGCTAAAGCAATAGAAAATTTGCTGACAAACCATCCTGGTAGAAAAGTTGAGAACTTACAAATCGCACTTCTTTTCAATGAGGCGTACGAGCGTGCCTAATCAACCATCATCAAACCGTCAAGTTGTTGTTGCCATCAGCCCTAAAGAGATCAGGGAAGTACCAGTGATCACATCAGCAACTTCTGCCCGAAGAGGTTCAGCGATATTGAGCACTGGATCTCCACATAAAAACAAAGTAAAATATTCCCATGCTAAAAAAAAGAAGAAAAAAAAACTTCTGCCATCCATCATGCTCAATTGAAAGGGGAAGAATCAACCATGTAAAATGTCCAAACATGACCTAACCAGCGATTCTGATACCGAAAGTGACTCTGCTGTTGACATTTCATATGATGCAAATACAAGCTATAATGAGGGCGACGATGATGCAGAGTGCCCTCTCTACTAGAAGCGTTTTTCTAATGATAAACAAGGATAACAATGGGTTCAGTGCCTTCAATGCTTGGTCACACGAAATATGCTCAGGAGCCAAAAACAATACAAAATTTATTTATTCTTCATGTTTGGATGGCTAATGTTTCGTTTCGTTATGTTATTCTTCCACTGATAATTAGTACACTTCTTTGCGCCTTAATTTAATGTAAATTAAATTACTTAATCATTTAGAAATGAATTTTGATTTAGCTATAAGTTAGGGCTCGGCGTATTGGATTTCTTTAGGGGGACGAAATTGGGGCAATTTTGTTTTCTTTTGCCATATGTAGATACTTTTGAAAAAGCAATTTTTCGCATTCTTAAAAAATTTTTGTACGATATTTGCCTATGTTTCTATGTGCATGGGTAGTTAGTGTACGTAAAATCCAAATTTGGTAGGTGTTCACTAAAAATTAAAACCTTCAAGGACCTAAAAGTGACTGGGGGACGAAAATTGGGCATTTTACCCTATTGTTCAAACCTAAGAAAATTACAATAATTATCATTATTAATTATAAAATATAGTTTTGAATAAAAGTCACAAAAATGTATTTCAGAACTATTTTAAAACGTTAGGCGGTAGGAAGTATTAGAAAGAACATCTAATTCCTGGAATTATGACTTATTTTTTGAAGACTTTAATTTACATGCTTCTTGGAACTGTCAGTCAAATTCTTTTCTGGGAATTTTAAAGTAACGAGTTTTATACAAAAGAAATTTTGTAGAGAAAGTTCTTAGAAGGTTTTGTATAAACAATAGAAAAAACTAATATTTTCTTTTTAAAAAAATCTTTCCTAAGAACTGTTAAAGTATAATGATAGATGTTAAAAGGGATTGTTATTTTTTTAAACTCTCAATTTATTCAAATAACATGACATTCTATTTAATATTATGCCTTTTAAAATATCTGAGAGTTTTTTTAAGAAAATAAAAAGATTAATGTTAATTTATAACGCAACAAAAAATGAAAGATTTTTAAGAAACGTCAAGGTATTTTCCAAGAACATTGTAAGCGTAGGTGGAAATCAGATATTTTGGGAATTTTCCATTCAATTTTTATATACAGGGTGTTTCATAAAAGATGGGCAATACTTTACAAGGTACACATCCAAACAAACAACTTTCATCAAATAATGCATAATCGGAAATAAAACGCAAAGGTGCTGGAGCATTTGGAAACTCGGTCCATGTAAACGTTAAAGGTCCATTCCTGTTGCGAGTTATCGGGAGAAGAACGACACTAATAGCTCGCAAATGTGATATGGGGAAGAAGAAGAACGCGTATGCAATTTTTCTCCTCGATTAATGCGTAAAAGCCGCTGATCAGAATGTGAAACTGTCAATCGCGGTAGAAACGTATCGAAAGATGTTGCCCTTCACTAATAGGGAAAAGGTTGATATGCATTCTATCATCTTAGGAACTACAAATGGGAATAGCTCTGAGGCTCAAAGATTGTATTGAGAACTGTTTTCCACCTTGATTATTGACCACTTAATCGTTCTTTGTGTGTTTTTGCCTCGTATAACAACATCACTTTTGGCGCCCTCTAGCACATTTGCGTTTTATTTTCGACCATGCATTCTTTGATGAAAGCTACTTGCTTGGATGTGTACTATCTCCTCTTAAAGTTTTGCCCAAATTATATGGAACACACTGTATAGTTAACATTAATATTTAAAAAAAAAATCTATGTCAGTCACAATCAATAGATTTTCTCTTTTTAAGTGTAATGTATCGAATTTTAATAATATTTGGCAGAAAAAAAATCTGGAAAATAGATTTGTCAACAATCAATAATTTTTTCTCTTTTTAAGTGTAATGTAACGAATTTTAATAATAGCAAACAGAAAAAAATCTCTAAAATAGAATTGTCAACAATCAATAAGTTTTTCTCTTTTTAAGTGTAATGTATCGAATTCTAACAATAGTAGACAGAAAAAAATCTCTAAAATAGAATTGTCAACAATCAATAATTTTTTTCACCTTTTTAAGTGTAATGTATCGAATTTTAATAATAGCTAACAGAAAAAAAACTCTAAAATAGAATTGCCAACAATCAATATATTTTCCTCTTTTTAAGTGTAATGTATCGAATTCTAATAATAGTAAAAGAAAAAAATCTCTAAAATAGAATTGTCAACATCAATAATTTTTTCTCTTTTTAAGTGTAACTAGCAGGAATGACCGAGCTAAGCTCGGTCAAAATTAGCTTTGTGTTTATCTCGATATATTATTCCCACTGAATCATTCGTGGTGTTTTAGATGCAATTTGCTTGACCCTGAGCCATAGTGACCCAAAATGACCCACTAATTGAATTTTTTCGAACGTGCGACCTAACACAATGCTCTTCTCTAGCCTGAAAACGATGGAATACAAAATTTAGTGAAAATCGTTAGTCGTTTTCTAGATAAAATAAGCTTGACCCACGTTGATTCAAAAATGACCCACTAACCGAAATTTATCGAACATGTGACCTATTCCAATAGTCTTTTTGTACTGTGAAACGGTATAATAAAAAAAATTGTCAAAATCATTTGAACCTTTTTGAGATACAGTTTGTTTGACCCTGACCCAATATCACCAAAATGACCCACTAATAATTGAGCATGCGACCCAGCCCAATAGATTTATCTTGCCCAGAAACGGTGTAATACAAAGTTTTGTCAAAATCGTTTGAGCCGTTTTTTAGATATAGTTAGCTTGATCCTGATCCATTAGGACCCAAAATGGTCCACTGATTAAATTTTCTTGAACATGAGACCCTGCTCAATGGTCTTATTATGCCCGGAAACGGTATTATACAAAATTTTGTCAAAATGTTTTGAACCGCTTTTTAAATACAATTAGCTTGACCCTGATCCATTGTGACCCAAAATGACCCACTAATCGAATTTTCTTGAACATGCGACCTAACTCAATGGTCTTCTCGAGCCCGAAAACGATAGAATACAAAATTTATTCAAAAAAAATTAAGTCATTTTTAGATACAATTAGCTTGACCCTGACCCATTGTGACCCATTGTGACCCACTAATCGAATTTTCTCGAACATGTGACTTAGCCCAATTCTTTTCTCATGCCCAGAAACGGTATAATACAAAATTTTGTCAAAATCGTTTGATTCGTTTTTTAGATACAATTAGCTTGACCCACGTGACCCAGAAATGACTCATGGGATTCCACCCAATGGTCATCTCATGCCCAGAAATGGCATATTACAAAATTTAGTCAAAAGTTTTTGAGCCTTTTTTTAGATTCAATTTGCTTAACCCTGACCCATTGTGACCCAAAATATCCCACTAATCGAATTTTCTCGAACATGTGACTTAACCCAATGGTCATCGCATGCCTAGAAACGGTATGTTACAAAATGTTGTCAAAATGTCTTGAGCCGATTTTAGATATATTTTGTTTGACCCTGACCCATAGTGACCCACTAATCGAATTTTCTCGAACACGTGACCCATCCCAATGGTCTTTTCGTGCCCGAAAACGATAGATTGCAACATTTCGTCAAAATCGTTAGAGCCGTTTTCTAGATAAACTTAGCTTCACCCAGAGTGACCCAAAATGACCCACTAATCGAATTTTCTCGAACATGTGACTTAACCCAATGGTCTTCTCGTAAACCAAAACTATATAATATAGAGTTTAGTGAAAATCGTTAGAGCCGTTTTTTAGATAAAAATAGCTTGACCCACAGTGACCCCAAAATGACCCACAAATCGAAATTTCTCGAACATGTGACCTAGCCCAATAGTCTTCTCGTACTCGAAAGCGGTTGGATACAATATTTAGTCAAAATCGATTGAGCTGTTCTTTAGATATAATTAGCTTGACCCTGACCCATAATAACCCCAAAATGACCCACTTATCGAATTTTCTCGAACACCTGACCCATCCCAATGGTCTTTTCGTGCCCGAAAATGGTAGGGTGCAAAATTTAATCAAAATCGTTATAGCCGTTTTCAAGATAAAATTTACACACACACACACACAATTTTCGTTCGTATTATATTATAAGATGTATCGAATTTTAATAATAGTTAACAAGAGAAAATCCCTCAAATAGAATTGTCAACAATCAATAATTTTTTCTCTTTTTAAGTGTAATGTATCGAATTTTAATAATAGCTAACATAAAAAAAGTCACTAAAATAGCATTGTCAACAATCAATAATTTTTTCTCTTTTTAAGTGTAATGTATCGAATTTTAATAATAGTTAACAAGAAAAAAAATCCCTCAAATAGAATTGTCAACAATCAATAATGTTTTCTCTTTTTAAGTGAAATGTGTCGTATTTTAATAATAGTAAACAGGAAAAAGTCTCTAAAATAGAATTGTCATCAATCAATAATCTTTTCTCTTTTTAAGTGTAATGTGTCGAATTTTAATAATCGTAAACAGAAAAAAATCTCAAAAATAGAATTGTCAACAATCAGTATTTTTTTCTTTTTAAGTGTAATGCATCGAATTTTAATAATAGTTAACAGAAAAAGTCTCTAAAATAGAATTGTCAACAATGAATAATTTTTTCTCTTTTTAAGTGTAATGTATCGAATTTTAATAATAGTTACAGAAAAAAAATCTCTAAAATAGAAGTGCCAACAATCAATATATTTTTTTCTTTTTACGTGTAATGTATCGAATTTTAATAATACATTGAAGAAAAAAAAACAATCCCAACACCAAGAAAAAATTATTGTAGAGTAATGATATTTGGACAATGCATTTGTCTAGTTAACATGTTTAATTGATTAGATGTTCAAGATCACAGGTTAATTTAAGCTCAAGGAAATGCATTTCAAATGAGAAATGTTGTTACATTAATAGCCGGTGTAACCTCCAGAATTTTGAATGCAAGCCTGCAAACGTGCATGTATTGTGTCATACAGGTGCCGAACATCAGTTTGTGGTATGGAGTTCCATGCTTGTTGTACTTGTTGTGTCAATACTGGGACGGCCAGTACTGGCTGTGGATGATGCCGGTGTTCTCGTCCAATGATACCCCATACAGGCTCAATGGGAGACAGATCTCGTGATCTTTCAGGCCAAGGTAACATGTCGACACTTTGTAGAGCACATTGCGTTAAAACAGCGGTATGAGGGCGAGCATTATCCTGTTGGAAAACTCCCCTTTGTATGCTGTTCATGAATGGCAGCATTACACGATAACTTACCAAACTGACGTACAAATTTGCAGTCAGTGTGTTTGGGATAACCACGAGAATGCTCCTGCTGTCATAGGAAATTGCTCCCCAGACCATGACTCCAGGTGTAGGTCCAGTGTGTCTAGGCCGCAGACAGTTTTTTTGCAGGCGTTCCCCTGCCATCCATCTGACCAACACACGACCATCACTGGCCCCAAGGCGAAACCTGCTTTATCAAAAACACAACATATCTCCACTTCGTCCTCCAATGAGCTCTGTCTTGACACCACTGGCGTCGTAAATGGCAACGGCTTGGGAACAGTGGAATGCACGCTACAGGGCACCTGGCTCGGAACTGTCCTTGAAGTAACCGATTTCGAACAGTTCGTTGTGCATCTGTGGTACCAACTGCAGCTCGAATTTCTGTCGCAGACGCAGTGCGATGCACCCACCACAGCCGTACGCCAAATACGTCGGTCTTCCCTCTCAGTAATGCCACCTAGCCACCCGGAACCGTAATTTTTCTGGCTACGAGGTTCTTTTTTTCCGGGTGGCATCTATATATATATGCATATACACTATATTGCCATTAATGACCGGCAATTTTCAATTTTTGACATTTTGTCGAATATTTAGAAATATACTTGTGAGATTCTTCTAAAATGTCAGGATTAAAGAGAATAGGTATTACTTCATATTTAGCAATGTCGAATTGATAAGAGGGATAATTAGGGGGCCAACAAAATATCAAAGAAAAAATAATACTTGGGATCACCCTGTAAAATAAAATGAACGAAATAATCTATCGCACCGAATATAAATAAACAGACATTGTGCAATATGTGTATTCTTTTGTGTAAGAATAGCATGTATATTAATAGAGATATAGCGATTTATTTTAAAAAATTAAAAAATTCTTGCATGTTTTTTGCTTATAACATGCAGGGTTTTCAACCAAATTTAACGCCGGTTTCACAAAAATTGACAAAATATAGTAGAAACAATATAGTGCAATTGGAATATAAATGTATTAAATATTTTAGGAAATTTGAGCAGTTGTATGAAATAATTTTTATCTGCGCATACGCGAACGATAACAAGGATCATTTTACATAATTTAATAGTCAACTCTATGGAGCAACTTATTAAAAAAATCTAGTCAAATATCGTAAAAAATCAGAAAGATATCGGCGTTAGAGTGAGCAAAATTTTAGTTATTCTCTAAAAGCAGCTGAATGATAAGGGATTTTACACAAATTGTCATTTTTTATTAACTGATTTTCAGAAAAAAGTTAGTATTTAGTGACTGTCAACGAGTAGATTTGGAACGTTGTATATTATAAGCAAAAAACATGCAAGAATATTTTAATTTTTTTAAGTAAATCGCTATATCTCTATTAATATATGTGCTATTCTTACACAAAAGAATACACATATTGCACAATGTCTGTTTATTTATATTCGGTAGCGATAGATCATTTCGTTCATTTTATTTTACAGGGTGATCCCAAGTATTATTTTTTTCTTTGATTTTTTGTTGGCCCCCTAATTGTCCTCCTTATCAAATCGACATTGCTAAATATAAGGTCATACCTGTTCTTTTTAATCCTGAAATTTCAGAAGAATCTGACAAGTATATTTCTAAATATTCGACAAAATGTCTAAAATTGAAAATTGCTTGTCATTAATGGCAATATAGTGTATATATGGACAAAACTTAAGGACCAAGAATAAATGTACACGTAAATGAGAATCTACGTGAGATTGTGGGTCAAGTAACAAACAATAGTATTAAAAGAATGTTACACAGGATTTAATATAAAAATTTTGTTGAAAGGACATTACAGATCCTTATACAGGGTATTACCAGAGGTTCTTTTTCTGAAACGAGAATATTGTCCGAAAACATGACTGTACAAAGAAAGCAAAATATTCATAATTAACAATTGTCAGTGCCATATCAATAAGGGATGAGGCCACCGAGTAATACGAGGCAACTTTTAACACGGCGTTTCATACTCTGAACAACATGATTCAGTAGCTGTTGAGGCAAGTTTCCCCATTCCTTCTTCACTGCACGGATGGGGATTTCCTTGTTTCTGGGAGGAAATTGTCAAGCGGCAATATGTCTCTCTAAGGCATCCCATACATTTTCAATGGGATTCAGGTCAGGGTGCTGGCCTGTCTATGCGATGGATATTTTCGGCCGCAAGACAATCTTGTGGAAACTGTGTGCAATGGCAGGCTGCGTCATCGTCCATAAAACAAAACCTTTCGTCAACAGCATCTCGAAAATATCAAACATGTGGAAGCAGGACGTCTTCAATGTACCGTCTACTGATCATGGATCATTGGTCAAGCACATAGAGATCCGTGCAGCCATTGAACAAGATGCCTGCCCACACCATGATACTTGAAGTCGTATATCGATCTCTTTCTAGATAATTTTCGCGACAGTAAGCACTACCAACCTCGCGCCATATCAGTTTACGTCTACAAACTGACGATAGACTGAATCTACTCTCATCTGGGAAGAGCACGGTAGACAGTCGTCATCATTCCAATTGCGATGCATACGGCACCACTGTAAACGCGCGTTACATTGGCGTCTCGAGAGTGGGACACGCACAACAGGTCTTCGGTCATATAATCCACGCTTTTTGAATCTTCTTGCAACAATTTTCTGCGATATTTTAGTTCCTGTGGCAACACAAAGTTGATTTGCTAATTGACCAGCTGTGCTGCGTCGGTTCCTTTTTGCCGAAATAACAATATAGTGATCTTCTTGGGTCGTCGTACTGCTAGGACGACCTCCATTTGTGCGCCTAATACATATTCCACTCTTTTGGAATGCTGCCTATAGCCTAGAAACAATACTGTGCGCTATGTTAAATTCACGGGCAACATCTCTCATTTTTCGCCTTTCTCCCAAATTTCCGATTATTATACCACGAGTAATATTATCTAAATGATACCTCGAAGACTTGTTCAAAATTTTAATATTCAAGCTTCCATCCATCTGCTTCAATTTTTACATCTAATGACGACTCACAACAAGCGCCGATTGCCTAAAATCTCTTATCTCTGCTGTCACGAGATCGACAAAACGGAAGTACAAAATTTGCCTAACTTTCACAAAACAGAGTACATCCGGCATTCATGCAATTTTACGCGTGCTGCTGCGGATTTATTTCTAACTGTAATCGTTGAAAATAACAGTGGTCCTTACGTTTTGTCCAATAGTGTGTGTGTATATATATATATATATATATATACCGGGTGTCCCAAAAAGGATTGACTGATTTTAAAATTCAATAACTTCCAAACGGTGACATTTATTTAAAAAATTCTTGCAGGAGGGTTAAGCATAAAGTCAAAAGTTTTTTTACAGTGATTTTCGATTTTAGTTCGAATTACAAACAATAGATGGCGCTGCGATCAATAGAGGCTAAATTCAGGCTCGATTTTTGGTACTTCGTGGCCCGGATAATACATTTACAGCTCCTTTTTCTGCATGGAACAACAGAAAAGACCACAAATCGAGCCTGTATTTAGCGACTATTGCTTACAGCGCCATCTATTGTTTGTAATTCGAACTAAAATCGAAAATCACTGTAATAAAACTTTTGACTTTATGCATAACCCTCCTGCAAGAATTTTTTTAATATCTGTCATCGTTTGGAAGTTATTGAATTTTAAAATCAGTCAGTCCTTTTTGGGACACCCGGTATATAAGGTACTTGTACCCAATATGGACAGTGGTCTCAACATGGGCACCCCTAATATCTTTAAAAGTAACAATTTTGATCGAGAGATGGCGCTTCATGTCCGTGAAGAAAAGTAGTTGAAAAGATAATTAAGCCTGGAAAGTGCAAAAAATCGCGCTGTTCACCATTTGGAAGGAAACTTGTTGTTTAGTGGTGTGCTGATCGTCATTACGGGTAAGTTTAAATTCTTAATATATATGGTAAAATTACTTTAAATATATAAAAGTGGAGTGTTTTAGAAAGCTGATAAAACATATTTTCGATTGCTATTGCGTATATTGATTAAAAACGTTTTCTTTCTTTATTTATTACAAGATTTAGTAAAATTATGCCCGATTCCCAATTCCACATAGTGACAAAGGCAGACGAGCACAATGTAACACTCTACTGCCTGCACAGCAACACGACTCATGAATTGCAGCCCTTGGACAAAGCCGTTTTTAAAGCTTTTGAATTATACTGGGATGATGAAGTATTGCTCCATTTCACTCGTCACCTTGATAGACAGATCACTCGACTTAGATTTGGGGAAATATTTAGGAAGGTTTGGAATCGTTCGATGACTCTGTCGAACATAACTTCAGGTTTTTAGGCAACTGGAATTTTTCCTTTCGATCCAACTATAATTCCAGATGAAGCCTTCGTGCCTAGTGACATTACTGCAATTTCTGAACCAACAGCAGAAGGGGAAGAAAATGCGCCAAATTTGGAAACTGCAACAGATGTTGAAACTCCTGTTAACAACATAACTTCTCCTGTTATTTACCCACCTTCATCACCTGCTAAATCATTTTCCATGGAAAATTCCTTCACCGGCGTGTTATCGACTCCGACTGTAAGAAGGAAGCCAGGCGATAAACTCAAAAGGTATCAAAGAAGTAAAATCCTTGTTCAACAAGATGCAATCTGAACAATCCTCAAACATAAAAATCCTACAAAAAGCCCTTGCAGAAAAATCAAAAGAAGCCTCTCCTCAGTAGGGTATCTGTTTGCAAAATCGCAGGTACCAGCGGTATGACTTCCTCAACAAAGTGGAGCTGGTACTGCTTCTTATGTAGTATTCATGCTGTTGTGGACATGCGGCAGATATGTCCATGAGGACTGTGTGGGACTTACCGCCCATGATGAAGAAGTTTTTATTTGTCCATCCTGTGAGAACTGAGTAATAATAGATGTAAATTCTGCTGACAGATGCAATAAAGCTAAGCAAAATCAACTATGTTATTTCATAACATTTTGTAGTAACTGAGCTGCTTTGCATGGGTCTTCGAAGAGCCACAACCGAAAATGACCCCCCTTTCTAAAGTGCATGTTCTGAAGATATTTACTGTGCCCCCCTACCTCGCAATACTTTAAGATAAATTTCTTTTATCCCCTCTCCTCTAAAATTCCTTGGAAGAGTAGCTCTTCCATACACACTGTGTAGTAAGTCAATAAGGAGTCACCTGTCCTTAATATGGACATGCATGTCCAAAATAGGGCTAGGTGGCTCCTTATATGGACACTTGTAAACATTTTTTTGTTTTTATCACTAAAATTAAACCAGAATAATTACAAAGTCGCTAATTTTAATAATGATAGTCAACAGTCCATGGATAGTGGTCATATAATTTTGGAGTCCTATAACGTGTAGACGGGGGTGAAAAAAATCAATTTTCCTTAAGGTGTCCATATTGGGTGCAAGTACCTTATATATATATTTAAAGTTTTGATCTGGCGGTGGTTTAAGGCTTTAGGGGTCATGATCGGCGTAGATCTGGAAATTTTTTTCAGAAATTCCAACATAGGGAAGAATGCAATAGGTGGAATTTCTTGCGAAACTCTAACCACAGAAATATTTGGCCAATCAGAAATGCCAGCAGATTCAATATTTAACCAGCAGAAGGCAGAGGCAATTGAAAATTTTACTTTAAAAGAACTTAAAAATGTTATCTACTCATTCAACAGGAACAAGACCCCGGAGCCCGATGAAATTGATCATAACATAGTACGACAATTATTCAAGCATCATAAGTTTCTCTTACTAGAAATGTAAAATGTTCTGCTATATTTAAATTACTTCCCTAAAACATGGAAGATTGGAGAATTGATTTATTTCATAAAGCCCTCTAAAAAACCAGACATCGCATCTTCATATCAGCCAATCTTCGGTAAAATATATGAAAAACTATTATTAAAAAGGATAAACTTTAACTTATACAGCCAAAAAGAACTACAAAAATCACAGCATGGCTTCCAAGAAGGTCGTTCGACGGAGTCAGCGATAGCCGAACTTTTCTCATTTATAAATCTGCTCAAAGAGAATAACAATTATATTTCCCTAATATCCCTAGATTTCAAGAATGCATTTGACTTACAAATATTAGAAAAAAAAATATCCTATGCCGTTTCATGTTGGTTTCCACACCTACCAATCTCACACGGCTACAGGCTACTATCGGCAATTCAGACACAATGCCTTTTGCTCCTGTCGAGAGGTTATAGAAAATCATCAACGGCAGCTTTGAATGTATTGTGTGGTATTCAACCATTGGCGATCCAATAAAATACATTAGCAATTTCAGGACAGGTCCTACGTTTGGGAATTCCAATAGAGGACAACTTTCCAGTCTTCTATCAACCGAAAATATCCTCATCCATACCTTCCCCACATCAAGATTATCTTTTACTACAAGAAGGTGTTCCACCCACTTCAACAATAAATATATACACTGACGGCTAAAAATCAGATGCGGGCACAGCGTATGCTTTCTGTGTTTATAAAGAAGGAAAATACATCCATACTCATCAAATAAAGTTACAAATACCAAATTCAATTTTTCAAGCTGAACAACTCGCCATATTAGATACAATATTATGGGCAGGCTCCTCAGGGGACGAGAACTTTGTCATTTACACAGATAACCAGTCAAGTCTTGCATTATTGGAGAACGATTTTAGTACAAATTTTATCACATCAAAAATTATAATAGCCTTACAGAAAACATCTAAATCAATTAAATTCCAATGGGTACGGGGACACACAGGTGTTAAAGGAAATGAACATGCAGATCAACTAGTCAAATATGCTATAACAAATATTAAGGTACGAGAAATATTTCATCCATACCCAGCGTCACACCTTAAAAAGAAATTGAAAAAAGAATCCATAGACAAATGTCAGCAACAGTGGGATTATGGTACCACTGGCAGATTTACTTACAAATTATGTCCAAAAGTATCAACAGACTTCATGTTAGTACATAGAAACCTGCATATCTTCTCAACTAATCATGGGCCCTTCCCGTCCTACCTATTCAAAATAAATAAAGCTCCGTCGCCACTGTGTACCTGTTGTGAAATTGGTAACTCTCTTCACTATGTGCTCAGCTGTCCATTAACATCAACCCTCCATATCCGTAAATCAGCCACAATAGAACATCACCATTGGTTCAAATTTGTGCTGAAATCACCAATGCTATATACTAAAATAATAGAATGTGTGCGGATACTAGAAAACAATCAACTAATTTTTCAAAACCCACAAATGCCAATAGATGAACAAGATTAGCACTAATGAACAGAAACATGAACTTCAGGCCAAACAGTGCCTAACTAAATCGAGAATATAAAATTTAGAAAACTCTTGTACATAGAACAGCCATACACTCAGGTTATCCATAACTTAAAAGTTATCTAACAACAAAACACTTGAACTCATGATAATAACTGTTACACTAATGCACCTGAGAATACGTGGGGACTTAAGAACATTTTATTCATCTGCTGCTATTCATAATTAATCAATCATATTTGTGTTGAAAAATTAATCAATCATATTCGTGTTGAAAATAATACACATTTTTGTCTGTAAAGCGCTCAGCTCATATGTTCTATTATTGCTTTTATTATTACATTTCTAATTACTATTATTATTATTTTTACTATTACCTTTAATTCTTATTGTTAAAACTATTGTTAAATAATATTGTTTTTTTTTTTTTTTTTTTTTTTTTTTTTTGAATAAACTTGCAACGCGGGATCTGGAAGCCTATGCCAATGGTGGCTTATCTCGAGTTGTAGAAAATGAAAAGAAATTTAAATACGAAATCTACATAAAATCAGTTTGAGTTTTCAATTAAAAATTATTTTCATCCACGTTCCATCATCCACCGTGGAGTATTTCGGGAATCGTTAACACAGTAGCCTGGTTTGATTTGTCTGCTTAGTTGTCATGCAAAATTTGCGTGACTGTAATTATTTCGCAATCATTGCGAGATCACTATATTTTCTGTTGGTAGAGTTTCCCTAATTTTTTTTCAGCATATTTCTGTATCCCATCTCTCTGAACTTTTATTTACTGATTGATTGGTTTTCATATAGGCTATATTTTGGTCGTATATATATATATATATATATATATATATATATATATATTTTTTTTTTTTTTTTTTTTTTTTTTTTTACTTACGATATTCAATTATGAAATCACGAGAAGAAATGATGTAAGGGCAAGAACTGCATAAGAAATGTATAACAAAAGCATTTAAATAATCTGGTGATAGAAAAAAACTGAATTACTATTTAGAAATTTCTGTCAAAAGCTCTGTCACACTTAAATAATGTAGTTTGAGAACAAATAATGTATTTCACGGTGTTATCTGAAAATGAAAATAATTACATTTGGAATGTTCGAAATACAGGTTGCCCCAAAAATGACGGATTCATTTCAAAAATGAAATACAGAAAAACGGTAAGTGATAGAAATGCACCAATTACTGCAATTTACTCGAGGAGCCAAAAAATTTTCAGTCATAAAGAATTTAAAATTTAGTTACGAAATTTGCTAATAGCTGACACTGCCAAGTGAGAAAACTTAAAAAAAGACTGTCTGAACGTACCGCGAAGGAGTTTGTAAAACAAAAAAATAATTTTTTTAATGTATCCATTATTTGTAGAAACAACAAGTTTCAATTTGAGAACAAAAGTTGCAGAAACCTGTGCTAACATTACAGCTGAAAAGTTTCACATGCAGCAGAAATGTACTGTTTTAGTTCGACAGTCTTTGAGGAAAATTTTGGTACACCACATCTTTTAGATACTCTCCACAGAGAGAAGTCACAAGAAGTCAAAACTGGCGAATAGGGATAGCACTCACCCTGGGAACCCGCTTTGTGGCTTATGGTTAGGTAAAACCACCTGTCCAGGACAGGCGAATAGGGAAGCCAGTCCATAACACTTTCTGTATGCTTCCAAAATCAAGGGCAAGGACACGATCCAAAATGTTCATTGATGTAATGAAAGACTTCGGGCGTTTGCTCTGGACTGCCACCGCTTACTTGAACCACGAGGTGTTCCCACTGTACCCCAAGGCATTTTGTAGTGCCACAAACACACGCAGAATGTTCGGATAAAGAACTTCATTAATTTTTGGTGTCCAACACGATGATCATCAACATTCCTAGACCGTGTGAAATTCTGCAACCAGAGCCTTTATTGAACACTTTTTCGGTTCTTTTGCGTAAGTAAACATCATTTAAAAACTACGCTTTTCTTCAACAATATTGTGATCCAGGCGGTGAAATTCCAAAACAAGAAATATCCACTGTTCTAAATAATAAACCATTTCTGTTCAGCAACTTGCAGTCTCTGAGTAGCACACGCTAGCAGCTGAACGATAAAGAACAGAGCGGATATCCGACTGAGTTCGTCTGCTGTAGAGATCCTACATTAGAGAGAGACTGGTCATTGAAAAAATGTCCGCCATTTTCGTTACAAAGTAGATGGAACACCGTACAAACCAAATGCATTTTCATCAGCGTCTAACACTTTTTATTTTATTAAAATTATGAAAATTTCATTTTGTATGCCTTCAAAGAGTCTTTCGGAATATACATATAAGCAAATTTTCATTTTAAAGAGTAAGAATTCTCATAAAATGCATTTTTTCTACTCAACTGTTTCACGCTACGCAGCAGTGCGATTTTACAAGTTATCGGATTTTGATTTATTTTTAGAATATTTTTTTCATATTTTTTATTTGTTTCTTTTAACAGCAGTGCCCCTATTTAAATTTTTTTTCTAAACTTTCATTTAATTGTTTTGATAACAATATTCATTCTAATACTATATATATTTAGAGTTCCGCATTTGAAAAAGAATATCAAAGAGAAGTAGCAGTACTTAGAAACTTTTCATAAAACATTTTCAGCGCACATATTAAATTAACTTTGGTACATACATAGTAAAATGGGAGTGGTATGTGATATGTTCACATTTTTTTGTTTCTGAAAGTATTAATGATTAATCAATGGTGAAAATTATAATAATTACTGTTGTTTTAAAGTGCGTAATAAATTATAGATAGTTTTAAAAAATTGAATTCTATACTTCATTTTCTATCTGATAATCGTTAAAAATTATCTTCTAAAATATTGCGAAATTAAAATAAAGTTCTTACATACCGAATCAATTTTAATTAGTAAAAAAAATAGAGTAAAAAATGCATTTTCTGAGAGTTATTACTCATTAAAATGGAAATGCTCTCATATTTATGTTCTGAAAGACTCTTTGAAGGCATATAAAATAAAAATTTCATAATTTTAACAGAATAAAAAGTGTTAGACGATGATGAAAATGCATTGCGTTGTACGGCGTTCCATCTACTTTGTAACGAAAATGGCGCACATGTCGCCAATGTCCAATCTCTCTCTAATGTCTTCTCTAGTCTGCTGTCTCCTGCAGCTCTTTTGGAGAGCTTCGTAACTAAATTCTAAATTCAGCGTACTGAAAATATATTGATTTCCAAAGTAGAACGCTGCAAACGTCGCATTTCTAACGCTTTCTGTTTTCTGTATTTCCTTTTTCAAATGCACCCGTCATTTTTGGGATATCCTGTATATATAACTTTGAAAGTTAAAATATTACTATTACGAAAAATAAACTTAAATGTTTAAGCTACAATTTTCGTGAAAAACTGCATATTCGTTACTTTTTTTTTGTATTACTAGGGGGCTCGGCCCCCTACGAGCTACGCTCGCCAACCCCCGTTCAGACACTGCAGTCTCTAAAAGCACGCTAATTTGATCGGCTTTAAAAAGATTTTGGAAGATTGAATTATAATTAAAAAAACAAAAGCGATCTCCCTATAAACGGGTTTCTATTCATTTCTCTTTGATTGGGGAATTTTACGGAAAAATCAGCTGCTGTTAAAAGATACAATGGCATTTCAAAATCATCTAATATAAAATGAATTAAGTAAACAGAGTCTTTGTCTCCCGGTATTTTTTAACAAAGCGAAAAGAAAGTCCTTTTAAATAAGACATTTTAAATATATCGTTTTTAATCTGACGTAATTTTCACCAAACTTTTCTTTCCCTTTTTAATATTCACGTGAAAATGCTTTTATTAGAAATGAAATATTATTTGGGCTGTCAAAAAAAAAAAAAAAAAAAAAAAAAAAAAAAAAAAAAAAAATAGTTGAAAAATTCATCTTAAAATATTAAGTAAATGTCTCGCGCTATTTTAAAATTTATACTGTTTTGCAATATTATTTTGTGTTCATTTTATGTAATAACTGTAATGTGACGTAAATGTGATATAATTTCTTCTATTTAAGACTTCTAACGCATGTTAATAAATTTTTTACAATATCCTTTCTCTGTTAAAATTCATGTGTAATTATAGATGAAGTAATTTTCAATAAGTTCCTGCTTTTTATAAGTAATTCTTTAATTCTAATTTGAAAGTTTTTTTCTGTTTATAATAGTCACGTGTAAATATTTTTTTAATTTGAAGCAAACATTATTGTTTCCGTTGTTTATAAAGTTGGCAACAGGTTAAATTAGTACAATTTTCTGAAATAAGAAAAAAATATCTCTCGAAATGCTGAAAATTTGAATTTAAAATAGAAATGAAACCTCGAAAAATGAGTCAAATTAAAAAAATAAATTAATTCTGCACACCGGGAAATTATAACGTATAAAATGATCTAAAAATTATTAAATTCCGATGTATAGTTTTTGCTCCTATAAAACTTTTTTAGTGGAACGATTTTGTCCAACTTTAGCATTAAATATCTCTTAAAATAATTCTTCGACTTGAAAACTGTCTGCATCAGCGTGTTTATCAAACATTTTTGTATAATACTACCGATTTTCATATTTTTGTATGCATTATTTTTCTTAATATTAACGAAGAATGACCTCCGGTCACAAAAAATTCAAAACCGGCGGCGCCGGCGGCGGCGGTGACAGCGGTAGTTACTTTTTTTTAGAATAGAGAGATAAATTTCAAAAAGCAAAATTAAAAATATATAAATTGAAATCGAGGTGAATGCTTACTTTTTACACCAATATGCTCTTACATCATTTCTAAATATAACTTTTTTAGAAAGTAAAACGTATAATATTAAAGGAATAAGTTTCACTTCTTAAGATGACATTTTTAATCCTAAGTTCTGTTTTATAAAATATGAAGAACTTCATTTTAATTTCTCAAAAGCTTATATGAAATAATTTCAAAGAAATTCCCCTTTAAGAAATATTGAATTTTCCGTTTTTTTTTCACGTTATTAAAAAGAAAAAAAAATGCTTTGATGTTTAATGCAAATATTTAGCTTTATAGGAGTAGAAATTCTATTGGAGGGTGAGATTTATCTTTCAATATTTGCAATACATTTACGTGGATTTTTTTTTTCATTGCCTTGTAAATATTTGTACTTCTACAATTTACTTTTATAAGAAGATAGTTTTTCCCCTTCACACTTTTTAAGTTACATATCTCATTTTAAATAATCATCAATTATCATCATACATTTACCTAGACATAATGGTTCTTTATATTGACTATCAAATACTTTTTTCTTAGCTTTTTTGGAATTAGTAACTATTATATATGACAAGAAATGAAAAAAAAAATATGTAGCAGTATATAATTTTAAATCTACTTCATAGCCATAAAATGAAAGTTTAAATTTACAAAAGAAAAGGGAAATAAATTCAATCTATTCGTATTTTTTTTTAAATCTGTATCTTCAAATCTGCTAAATTGAAGAAGCATTAAATTTGTACACCTATGTTTTTACGATGTTAATTTCTGTTATGTAAAAAATTATATAAGTCATATTCATATTTTTATCCCTGTAAATTGAGTAAAAATTTTTTTAATTATAAATTATTTCGGAACCTAAATAGATTAGATGGTGTTTTTAGATGCATTAGTAATTATATAAATACGTAGCACCTATAGTCGTCGTTCAGTCCGTCTGTCTCTCCGTCTGTCCGCACTTAAAAGAACAAAAACTACCCAACCGAATGGTCTGAAATTTTAAATATATAATTGTTGCAAAATTTTGTTGAGTCATTTCAAATTTTATGAAATTCGAATGTATACTTTAATTACAGGGACAGTCAAAATTTTCCGTTACATTACGGCCAATGGGAAAAAAGTATTGCAAGAGCATTTTAATGATGTTACAGCCTTCCAAATGATCTGAAATTTTAAATATGTAATTATTTCAAAATTTTGTCGAGTCATTTCACATTTTATGAAAATCGGATGTAGAGTTTAATTACACGGACAGTCAAAAGTTTTCTGCTGCATGGCGGTCAATGGAGAAAAAAATTATTTCATGTGCATTTTAATGATGTTACAGCCTTTCGAACAGAATAAAATGGATATGCACTTATTGAAGTGCACTAAAATATACATTCAGTACAAAATGCGGTGCAAAAAATATTTATAAAATTAGTTATAGTACGAACTCACTTCATTTGCCACGTTTGACGAGCAATTTCCAACTTGTTATACTTTTATTTAAAAATGTGTTTCATTATGGTAGGTTTAAAAATCCCTGCATTAGCTAACAATTGCAAGTGACAAGCAAAAGGAAATTAAGCATAAATGCTTAAGTGAATTAAGCGGTTTTTATTAAAAAAGACGAAATGCACAAAAAATATATGAAATTCTACCATGATCGCAAAGAGTTCTTGATTTCTCTATCAGAAACTTCCGATCTGGGAAACGATTGAAGAAGTGAATAATTTGTAAGTAAAAGTAACGCGCATTTCGATGAATTTATTCGTTAATAAATGTGACACTCATAACTAGCTTTGTTTGTTTGTTTGTTTGTGTTTATGACGGCCGATTATCAACACGTGGGATATAGGCCCTGGGGGGAGTGCCCTTCGTGGGGGTCTTTCTAAGGGAACCTAACCCGCATTTACGCATGGGAAACCACGGTTTCGAAGAAAACCACGAAAACTCCGAAATGGTTAGGCCGACGGGCGCGATTGTGTTCGAACCCAGCACCTCCCGTCTACCAGCTTTGAGAGCAGAACCTCTCAGCCACTGGTGGGGCCACTCATAACTAGCAGCTAGCAAAAACTATACTTTCAAAAACATCTGTGAATAGAACGAATTTTTATGTTGATTAAGTTTCGTTAAAACAAGAAAATTTCTGTTTTGTTTTGCCCTTGTTCCTCAAAAATACAGGAAATTCCTCAATCTAACGTAAAAACTACCTAAAATCCTCCTAACAAAAGATGCATTTTCGTCATTCACAGGGCTGCTCTGGCTACTGTGATGTTTAGTATTTTTTCGTATTAAAAACGGATTTTTTACTAAAATTAGCAAACTTACACTTAAAACTTTCTGAAATGACAAATGACGATGAAGGTCGATCTCTACAAAGACCGTTTATTACTTTTTCGATTTTGTTTACTAGATTTTTTAATTAGGATGCCTTCACTTTCGGAACCGATTTCGAAAGTGAAAGTATCCTCATAAAAAAACCTGCAAACAAAATGGAAAAAGTAAAAAACGGACTTTGTAGAGATCGATTTTAGCTATTCAATGGAAAACTAGTCTCATGTGGCAATCTCAAAACTTTCTTCTATCTCATGCATGTTAATACTTCCACAAAAATGCAGCATATCAGCGCCACCGGTTAGGTAATTTACACCAAAATCTAATCATCAACAACTTATGTCAACTTCTAACTGAATCTGAAGTTTTATAAAAATCATGCATTAGTTTCTGAGATAGAGCTATTACGAAAATCGTAAAAAAATCTGCATAGCGGCGCCACCTGTTGGGCGATTTACACCAAAAACTAAATAGTACTAATTTACATCAGGGACTAATTGAATCTGAAGTTGGATGAAAGTTCGTGCATTAGTTCTTGAGATAGAGCTATTGCGATAATCATGAATAATGCAGCATAGAAGCACCACTTTTTGGGAGATGTTCACCAAAAAGTAAGTAGCACCGAATTATATCAAGGACTAATTGAATCTGAAGTTTGAGGAAAATCCGAGCAGTAGTTTTTGAAATATAGCTATTGCAGAAATCGCGAAAAATTCAACATAGCAGCACCACCTGTTGGGCGATTTTCACCAAAAATAATCAGCACCGGTTTATATCAAGGTCTAATTGAATCTAAAGCTTTGTGAAATTCCGTGCATTAGTTCTTGAGATAGAGTCCCTACAATATTTTTGCCACATACAGACTCACAGACAGATATTTTCTAAAAACCATCAAATCGTGTTCAGGACCTTCTAAACGTATAAATCCATCGAAAACCGGAAGTCGAAAATTTTCCCGAATCCAATACTTTGTTCTTGTAAAGATAGAAGAAAGTTCTTGCATGAGAGAAGAAGCAAATATCACTTCATCTTCAAATTTATCAATTTGTTTAGGCTAATACTGTTAAAATATTTTCACTTCATTCTTTTTTAAATGTTTTACTTATGCTCCTCACTTTTCATTTCTAGTTTAATATGCGTTTGCAAACGCAGAAACTTCTCAGTGTTGATCTTTCTCCTTATATACGAAATATGTAGATTTCAAAACAAATGAAGTTCAATTCGTTAAATATTTACATTTTAAAATTCATTCCTAAACTATCAATTGTTTTGTATAAATGAAGGCTTGGATAAAAAGTTGATTGAGAAAAGAAAAGTTATGTTCTATTTGTTTTTGAGAATAATTCATAAGAATGCTTCGTATTTAAATAAAACTGACATTAAAACAATTATCATTCTGTTGTATTATAAAGAAAACTTAAATTTTAAAATTTTGAAATTAACATAGTAATAATTCATATGACATGTTACGCATAATAAAATATATGAGCTTTACTTAAAATATTTTTATAATAAAGATATTAGTGATATTCGACGATGAATTAAAAAAATATTTAATTTTCAATTGAACTATTTTATTTGAAGCTAAAATCTTCATTAATCTGAAATTAGCTGAATATTAGTGAAAATCTTTAGTGTTGACTCTAGAAAAAAGAGCCGCCGGGCGAGAATTTTTCAAAAAGGGCACACTATTCTTAAAAAAAGGACACACTATTCTCAAAAAGGGCACTATTGTACAGTCGTGGAAAAAAAAAAGTAAACACCCCCTACTAACTCCTCAACAAATCATCATAGAAGAAAGTTACTGGTACCGAACGATTGGAAATAAAGTCCACTTTTAAATGATGTATATAAAATTTTCTTAGGGGTCATCTACATATTAAAACGAACCCAAACTTCATTTTTTTCAATGGCAATACCCAATTTTAACGAGATATTTCAAATCTTCGGTTCAAACTATGCCAAGACACCAAATTTCAAGTCATTTGAATGACAAGTTTTTGAATTATAAACATTCAAAATTTAGTGCTTCTAATGTTAAATTACATTTTCATATTTTTATTTATATCTCCCGAAATTATGCTTCTAATATGCTATTTTTTTTGTAGTAATAATACTAATATACCCAAACATAAATAAGCTGAATTTGCAACTTTTATAATTTTATGATATGAATTATGAATTGTGAAATTAATATTCGAAACAATTATGAATTGCAACCTACAATGTTTTTGATGGATTTAGATTTATTAAGTCCTGCTTTATGGAAATTCAAAAATTTCACATTTTTCTTCCAAGTAGTTTTCAAATTATGCTTAAAAAACGGCAAAATGATGGTTTAAGGGGTGTCTATGATGGAAGTGAGTAGACATTTTGAAATTTTTTCTGCCGTACTGTAATCTGACACACTTCATTGACTCATTGGGTGGCGCTTAAAGTGCCTTGATCAAGGAAGGGGCTCTCTCGGTTAACAATCCAGTACGGAGCTTCAATTTGGATACAGCCCTTAAAATACGCTCGTTTTAAAATAATTAATTTATCGGAAACTTATGGTACGAATTGCATAAAAATTCGTTTTTAGGCTAATTGAAGGGTGTAGAGTTCATTTATGCAGTCAGAATTGGGTACTGCTATTGAAAAAAAACAAAGTTATGGTTCGTTTTAATATGTAGATGGCCTCCTAAGCAAATTTTATATACATCAGTAGACTTTATTTCCAATCGTTCGGTACCAGTAACTTTCTTCTACGATAATTTGTTGAGGAGTTAGTAGGGGGTGTTTACTTTTTTTTTCCACGACTGTACCTTGTTCCCAAAAAATATTTTGAACTGGTTTGTTTAGAGTCCCCTAATAGAATTTGCGATATTTTTCCGCGATCAATCGAATTTCGCGATTCGCTCTGCCCCTCTTTCCCCTCTACAATTGTGGAATTTCGTGATTTTTTTCGACAACTTATCGACGAATTTTGCATTTTTTTTTTGCAATCGACTGAAGAATTTTGCTATTTTTTCTCACAATTGAATGTCGAATTTACTCCCCCCCCCCATCTATCACTCACGAATTACACAATATAGTCAAAACCCGCTAATATGCGAATCAAAAGACCGAACAAAATTTGCGTATTAATCAAAGTTCGCGAGTTTTCGTCCAGTGGTCCATCAAATAAGAACCTATACGTATTAAACACATCTTTATGACAATTTTTAGCGTTTTAAGTCATAAAATGACATTTTATTTTTTTATATTAGATTAGATTTTTTATATTAGATTAGAAGATATTTGTAAATATCTTCTGTTTTATATGAATTATAAAACAGAATAACTGATTATCTAAATTAGTTTATAATGGCTATTCCAAGCTTTAAAAATATGAAAGAGCCAATGATTATTGTCCCACATAATTATCAGTTCTACATTTAAAAAATTCTACTTCAGATGTAAAGCTTGGAAAGGTCTTTCTTTTTGCGAGTGGAACGGGGGGGGGGGGGGCTAAGAAATCACTGCCCTAGACAAATGATCTTTATCAACAACACGTGGCAAATGAGGTGCGTTCGTACAATAACTAGTTTTATAATTATTTTTTGCACTCCATATTGTACTGAATGTATATTTTTTTTGCACTTCATAAGTGCATAGTCTGTAACGTCATTAAAAGGCACTTGCAATAATTTTTTCCCATTCCCCGTAATGTAACGCAAAACTTTTGACTGTCTCTGTAATTAAACTATACACCGATTTTCCTAAAATTTGAAATGGCTCGAAAAAATTTTGCAACGATTATATATTTAAAATTTCAGACCATTCGGAAGGCTGTAACATCATTAAAATGCACTTGCAATAATTTTTTAACATTAGCCGTAATGTTACGGAAACCTTTTGACTGTTCCTGTAATTAAACTATACATCCGAATTTCATAAAATTTGAAATGGCTCGACAAAATTTTGCAACAATTATATATTTAAAATTTCAGACCATTCGATGGGGGTAGTTTTTGCTCTGTTATATGCGGACAGACAGACGGACAGACAGACGGAATGAACGACGACTATAGGTGCTACGTATTTATGTAATTAAGAACGCACCTAAAAAGACATAAACAATAAAATCTAGGAAAAGAGAACACTTACACTTGTATATGTATCATGAAATATATCGCGATATATATCCAGTAATATATATCACCGAACCCTGTAATCTCATACTTAAAATTGTTTTTAATTTGTAAATATCTTATTTAATATTTAATATTTTTTTCATATGAATTATAAAACAGGATTGTATTGTTTTCTGTTATTTCTGTATACTTTTGGGTTAAGACAACCGAATAATATCTGATCATGTCTATGTCTGGGCTTAAAGCTATTTAAATCTAAACAATAAAATTTAGAGCGAAAAGCTCCATTTTGTAATAATTTTGTTGATTATTACATTTAGTACTGAAATCTTGAGTCATGACCGCTCCCCCCTCCAAAGATCCGCCGCAAACATTGAGCAAAGAGACAGCTGTCTAGAGCCATATGCCTGATAAGGAACCGGGGGACCCCGCGTCTTCCCGGAAAAGTGGGAATCATTTGACTTTTTGTCAAATAATAATAAAAATTTTGTTATCATTTTGTTCATTTAAGTTCTCATTTTAAAATGTGCAATGAGTTAAAAACTACTCGGAAACGTTTCTGAAAATCAGTGGCAAGAATAGAAACTTTGCTTTTATAAATGCTTCTTTAAATCTCGGAAATATACTGATTTCTGTGATAGATAATGAATGCATTTTGGAATCATGGGAAACTGTATATTTTTGTTCATGGTTAATTTATATTTTAGTACATTAAAAACTTTTTTTTACAGTGGTGATGGAATTTCGGAATATTGTGTAATTCGGTAGAAATTACTGTATAATTCCGTATGTACACTATATGACCAATGGGGATTGATCACGTGCGATTTTAGGCGTTTTGTTAAGTATCTAGAAAAATACATGTAGAATTATCCTGAAACTCCAGGCGTGTAAACAGAATAGTAGGGTAAGGTGATCTATTATCGTCCCACAATCACTTTTAGGCCCTTGGAAGTTGTAATTTTCAGTGAAAATCTACCAAATTTGAATTTTACATAGATTACCCACGTACATAGAAACATAGGCAAATATCGTACAAAAAATTTTAACAATGCGAAAAATTGTTTTTTCAAAAGTATCTAATAAATGCAAGAAAAAAATGGTCCCAACTGCGTCCCTCAAAAAATCCAACACGCCGAGGCTTAACTTGTAACTAAATCAAAATGTATTTCTAAATGAATAAGTAATTTAATTTACATTAAAGTAAGACACAAAAAATGTACTAATTATCAGTGGAAGACTAGCATAACGAAACATTAGCCATCCAAACATAAGGAAAAAATTGAAAAAAATGTCATGAAAAAGGATTCCTAATTTCGTCCACGGGACGAAAATAAGGACTGCGAGGGGGACGAAACTGGGACAACGCTACTTCCCAATATGACGGAGCTTCAGTTCCCGTAAGATGAACTGAGTATCCTAAAACTCACTGCCTGCTGCTGTCAGCATCTTACCAATGTAAATTACATGCAATGAATAAGAAATAAATACTTACAGTACAGTAAATAACGTTCTACAAACGACGTAATAAGAACTCAGGTCTTCAAAAAATAGGAAATTCGCCGGCTTTAATTTATGTATGCGTCTTGGCGAATGAAACTTTCAACACTGACCTCTTTTACCTCCCGTCCGCTGTGCCTTGCGTCATTAGTGGCGCCATTTTCGCAGAAGCGGAGAAGTTAAGGGGGATGAAATTAGGAGAGGAGACAAAATATGGGCACTTTACCCTATAGGTCATATATGTCCGTAAAGATTTTTTCCCGAAACCCCATAAGGGATCATCAACAAATTGAAAGGAAAAAAAAACGAATATATTTTGGATAACCCTATAAAAACTAATTTAGCAACAGCGTTCAAACTATAGAACATGCTTAAGAAGCTTATTGTAATAAACTGTGTTCATTTTTATGAGAATAGCATCTATACTAGTAGAGAAATTAATGTTTTTTATAAAAACAGTCCCAAATTTTGCCAAGATTTTTGCTGATAATTTGCAGAGTTCTTAATATAGAAAAAATGTTCTTTTCAGAAAATATGACAAACAACATTGTACACAACACCCTGCAATCAGAATTAAAAAATAATAAAAATTGGATGAAAAATGAGCAGGTTTACTAAACAATGCTTTACTGCGCATGCGTGAATAGAATCAAAATATAAAGTGCATAATGTATTAGAGCCACATTTGTGAGAGTCTCAAAAACATAGCTTGAAAATTCTGAAAATTATCGTCGATCGAATAAACTCGAAATCCGTTGTTCCCAAAGGAAACAAAAAGATAAGGGATTGTATGCAAATGTAGTAATACGTGCGATATTGTGTAGCTATCTTGGCACTAATCAACATATATTTGGATACAACTCCTCATCTTTTTGCTTCCTTTTAGGAACAACGGACTTCGAGCATATTATATCGACGATAATTTTCAGAATTTTAACGCTATCTTTTAGAGACTTTCACAAATGTTTCTCTATACACTTAGCTAATACATGATGTACATTATATTTTGATTGCGTTCGCGCATGCGCAGTGAAGCATCTTTTAGTAAACCTGCTCATTTTTCATCCAATTATTATTATTTTTTACTTCAGATTGCAGGGTATTGTGTACAATGTTGTTTGCCATATTTCCTGATAAGAACATTTTTTTTATATATTAAGAGCTCTGCAAATTATAAGCAAAAAAAAACTTGGCAAAATTTGGGACTGTTTTTATAAAAACCTTCATTTCTCTACGAGTATACATGCTAGGCTCATAAAAATGAACACAATTTATTACAACAAGCCTCTTAATAATGTTCTATAGTTTGAACCCCTTTGCTACGTTAGTTTTGACAGGGTTATCCAAAAAATATTAGTTCTTTTCAATTTTTTGAAGGTTCCCTATGGGGTTTCGGGAAAAAAATCTATGACTTATACTATTCTGTTTACACACCTGGAGTTTCAGGATAGTTCTTCATGTGTTATGTGATAGTTCTTCATGTCTAGATATTTAAAAAAACGTCTAAAATCGCAAGTAACCAATCATCATTGGCCATATAGTGCAGTTATTTTATTTTCCTAGATTAATCCTTTATGTCCCGACGGACCTTTTAGGTCCCATTAAAGAAAAGGCAATATAAAGTTTAATTAATTCGCCTACTGATGAAAGTATAAGGTACTTTTCATACAGAATACTTTGCTGTAACACATTCAGGAAACAGAGCGAAACAGTCGAAGCTAACTATTTTTAATGCGGTTGTTTTCTCAATCATTTACATAGATTTAGCTTTTCTCCTGATAAAAATGTTTTACGAAAAATTTACAACTACAAAACACTTCTCAGTTACAGATGGGATCACATTACATTTATTTACATTGTTCTTGTAAGAATTGCGAGGTTTCCATAAGTATTTTTTGTAAATTGATCTAATTATTCTTGTAAATATTTTATAAAAAACTCTAATTACTGACTTACTAATTCAGTTTTATTTAACCCTAGAACTACCGGAAATTTTACTCAAGTTTTATAAAAACATTCTACACCAGAATTTTTACTTAAAACTATTTAATTTGTTTATTTAACTTATTATTGTCTGATTTATACATTTAGTTTGTTTTGAAGAAATTTCTGGTTTGAATAAATATTTTGAATGTACATGTCGGGTCCAATGGACCCGTCTGGTAGACGGAAGGTTAACACTAGAACTACCAATGTTAAATATTATCATTATACTTAATTTTATCACACCCGTCAAATTGACGGATTTTTGATCACGGCTTTCATTGTAACTTTTAACTAGTTAATGTAAATAAAAGAATATAATTTAACAAAACAACATTTAATACTATTAATTAAAAAAAAACAGTTTCTATTTGCATTTATAGTATAGTACATTTGACATGTATGAAATAACTATGAGGTACATATTTTACAAGTACATGTTATCTGAGATGAACACTTGCCACTTAGTTAATACAAATAAGATAATTTAATTTAACAAAAACAACATTTAATATAATAATTCATTAATTATTAATAAAAAACACAAACAAAAACAGTTTCTATTTGAATTTATAGTATAGCACATTTGATATGTATGAAATAACTGTGAAGCACATATTTTACAAGTACACGTTATCTTGGATGATCACTTGTCACTTAGTTTTGTAAATAAAGTAACATAATTTAGCAAAAACAACATTTAATATAATAATTAATTAATCATTAGTAAAAAAAACAAACAAAACAGTTTCTATTTGCATTTATAATCAGTGGCGTGGCGTGAAAATTTTCGGTGGTCATCGCAATTATTTAAGTTTGTGGTGAAAAATTATTAACTCTAAAATTCAATGGTTGAATGTTCAAAAAAAAAACTTTAAATCTTACCTTCACTTATACATGAACTCCAAATGTTCTGCTAAAACTGGATCGTAGAGTTTTAAAAGCTTATTAAGAGTTTTAAAATATTGCTTGGTCATCGCCGCATCCAGCGATGACCGGACGCCACGCCACTGTTTATAATATAGCACATTTATATGTATGAAATAACTATGAGGTACATATTTTACAAGTACATGTTATTTTAGATGAATACTTGCCACAAACATATTTGTTGCAGACATTTCAGGTATAAATCACTCTGTTTTTGTTGCACAACCAAATTTGGCAAGATTTGTGCACATAAGGATTTTTTTTAGTTTTCTGAAGTACAGTCCATTGCTTTCCGTTCTTCTTTTTGGGAGGAGGCTTCTTTTCTGCAGCACCTATATTCACTGGAGAGTTCTTCGGATAATTGAAATAAAAAAAAATCCCTGCCGGCTCGGGCCTACAGGCGGAGGTAGATTTCGATGTTAAGTACTAAATTTTCCAACAAAACTTAAAGCAAGATTAGAGATAAAACCCAGTTTCTTCACAAAGAGCGAGCTGTAGGGAGCTAAACGTTTTGTGAAAATTGTAATATACACGAATACACACACACATATATATGGAATACGTTTACAAAATGGCTACAAAAAATTCAGAGAACCTTAAAGTGTTAAAATATGTTAATATTTCCATAGTCGGGTTTTTATCATGTTTTAATACGTTTCTTCAAACTTACATGGCGTTACATATTCACCTGCTGAGGTCCATTATATTTCCAATACATGACGCAATATACATATTTTTTTAATTCGTCAAACTATTTATTTTGAGTTTTCATGCTGAAATCTTGTTCTAGGAAACTTATGACGTAATATTCAATTTGTTTTCAATTTGTCAAACTATTTAATTTTACACGTGAAAATTTTGCAAAAGAAGAGTAATTGTTGCGGTGGGAATTTTATTATTTGTTTTTTTTTTTAATTGTTGGCAACTGCTATAACGAAAACTTTTATTTTTTTCCAGCCATTGTTGTGTAAGAGCTGGTTTTATCAGAATCATGTTAAGACAGTATTCAAAATTTTGAACCCTCCCCATTTCCACCCTCTTGGGCCGATTTCGCCCATTTTCAATCCCCGCCGAGATATTAGCCATCTCAAAGTTGTTGGCGAGTTTGAAGATGATTCGTGCATAATTGCGACTTTTATCGTGCAGACAAAATTTAGTACATACATACATACATACATATATATATATATATATATATATATATATATAAACTTTTTAGGTGGGGGTGGTTTTGGGTTCCTGGGGTCCTATAATGAAAAGTTATGAAGGAATTTTTCAAAAGTCGCACCATGGTAACGACTGCAATAGGTAGTATTTCTTACGAAATCTACCTAATTGTTTTCTAGTTATATTTTCATCACAAGTCTCGTTATATAAAATCCACGCATTGATTGCTGCTAAGCCCAAAATATTGTAAAATGCCTGCAAAGGCCATCGACGTGACCCTGCTTTTACGCTATATTTGCGGGCCGTTTGGTCAACTACATCTACTCCAAACTTAGCCTCATTGTAAAACGACACTGTTGCAAGAATTTTTTTTTCGATTAGAAGCAATTTTTACGGATTTATGTTTACAGTTAAGAAGTAGTACTTTTTAACGTGACTTACTTTTGTAAATTGTAAGAACAATATAATATGATTTGTAGAGTTTTGTTGAGAAAAGAGCCATGTTATCTTTTCTAACTTTGGCTATTTTTAGTTCTCCTTTATTAGCTCGCATATTTCCAACAAGACTTTTTTTGGCCAGTAGCTTCTTTGCGAGTTGTATACTTGTAAAAAAATTACCCTTGTTATATTTCTCCCATAATTTACATAGATTTTCACAAGATTCAAACAAATTCAAACAATTTACAAATTCATTGAAAGGTACGCTTGATGGTCTAAGTTGACCTTTGCCTAAATAGGGAAAGCCATTAATAAGATATTTACTTCGCACGTCTACAGCTAACCAAAACTTAATTCCGAATTTGTCCGGTTTGTTGGGCATATATTGCAGAAATCTGCATCTTGCCTTTGTGGGAAACAGTTGTTCATCTACGCTTATATTCTGATCTGGTTTGTAGCAAGCTTGGCAGTTATCAATAAAGGACTTCCACAGTTAGGACGCTAATCCAAATTAGTCACTTCTTAAGGGAACACCTCTCTCGCTTTTTTTGACGAAACGAATGATTCTCATAATTTCTGAAAATCTGTTTCTACTGTTCATCTGTTTCTACTACACTAGTTTCGTGAAAGAAAGAAGGTCCCAATTTTTCTGACCACAAATATGATAATTTCATATTTCACGCTTCGCAGGCTCCTCGAGCATAGAAAATAGCTACAAACGCATATAATTCTTCAATAGTAATTTTCCAATCTTCATTTTGTAAAACATTTCTAGCCCCGAGAGTGCAAGTTTTTATGTGATTCATCATTTGATTATCAATTATAAGTTTAAAGCACTGCTAACATTACCAAGTATAATGTTTCGCTTCCCATAACCAGTTGAGCCTGAACTATCCTTGAATATAGTATGTTATGAGAGTCTACCAACACAACTATTCCCTAATTCTTCCCATTCAGTACCGCCGAGAGCAATGTCTTTCTTCTGTCTTTTTGCGGTTTCTGTTTGGCTATCTGATAGAGTATCTTAACATATTTGCGATCGCTTTCAGCGTATGTGGCTCTTTTGGGGGATTTCATCTTCACTTTCATATTTATCTTCTTCAATATCTCGTACTTCAATTTCATCTTCAGCTTCTTCAGAGTCTGAAAATTCAGTTTTATTTTCCACGCAAGATATGTCCAAATTATTATTACTTGAATTAGTGTCCGAACAGTCTTCATTTATACTAGTGAGTTATTTGAATTCTTCGAATAATTTTTTGCTTCCTGGAAATCATTTCATTGTTGCCTAGAATTTACCAAAAATAAATTTTAAAATTCTTATATTTTGCCATGTCCTTCCAAAGACGACATTCTGGAACACACACAATCCGTCACATCTCACATTCGCGGGCAAACAACGTGTACCTAGTCGTTTTTCACTTCATTTCAGTTTTTACTTCCTTTCTCTCTCTTACTTTTAGGCCACGACTTCTGGTATTCCGACGGGTGCCTCTATTAGTGAGTGACATCGGCTGTTGGAAATCAAGCTGTGCATGAAAGCAATTAGCCTTCCTATAATACTATTTTCCGAGATAGGACTTTTTACAGATTACACTTTGCACAGATTGCACTTTTGACCAAGAAATTTATCACGTTAGAAGTACAACTGATAATGATTGCGTCCTGATTATATGTACCAGTCAGACCGTTTAGTTCTAAACTGAATCCTAATCGGAGCAAATTGGATCCCGTTATAACGGCTGCCGAACATTTTGAATCATTCCGTCATTTTGGCAGGTCTTGGTATAAATAGGTATAGGTCATACTGATTATGGAAAGCAAAGTTGGTGAGTGGAAACTGAATAGAAATATTTAACTATTCTTATATTTCATTAAAAGTCGTATCATAAAATTCTAGAACAATATATAAATTATATCAAATTTTTAAGCATGAAATTTGAAAACCGTCAAAAGGATGGTCTTGGTAGTCCTAGCGTTAAATATCTATCTATGAATCAAATCGTTATTATATAAGTCGTTTTGGATATCTTCAGACATTAAAGAAGACAATTATTGAAGAGAAGCAAATTTCTCATTTATAATTCGAGACATAAATTGTTAACCCTTCCGGGACTATGGATGCATATATGCACCCTCAAAAAGTGCTTAAAACGCTTGAGTTTGATACCAGTAAAAAAGAAAAGTAAAATTGATTTTATTTAATTATGACAATTTCGTGATATGCAAAGTTAATTCAAATAATTAACAAAAAATGGTGCCAAACGAATAAATTCGTTTAAAAGATGCCGGTCCTGAACGAGCTAAGAAACATTTGTATTTTTTTTTTACAATGTAGATAATTTAGTCGAATAGTTTCTTAGATTATTAGAATGGTCAGATTCTGCAATTCCATGTGGTGTAAACGGAAAAAATCGAAAAATATAGAGTAACGTGGAACACATAATGTGCGCATTAATGCAAAAGAATGGTTGTCCTTTAATTAAAGATATATAAACATATTTTTGTAAAAATGTTAACGGAATTATTTAATAAATGTTTTAAAAATCTGAATATGAGTATTACTAATAAATTTTGAAAAGAGGAATTTTATAGATTTACTAGAAAGATAGCCCGTCAAAAATGACGGAATTGAGATATAAAGATACATACAACACATGTGCAAGAATATGAGTTTTTCTCGCTTGTTCCGCAGTGATAGATGAAAATAACAGATTTTAAAAAGCGAAACTCATTTATGAAAAACTGTAATACAGTAGAAGACCACTAATCCGCGCAGCTTGGTTCCAAGAGTTGTGAGGATTTGATCCTTTTTGCAGATTACAAGCCATGTTTATATTATAAAATTAGATATATGACTTCTTTATGCTAAACAAATTGTATAAATATTGAGAAAAAATGCGTGTGTATATGAAATGAAACAGCGAATAGGTTGCCAGAAAATATGTTGCCAATTTTCCTTCTTCGCCAAGGCCCCTAAAGTGGAAAAGTACCGAGAATTTACCTTCTGTATCCGACGATATAAAGCGAGACTATATAAAGCCCCTATACTTTTCCAGTATAGGGGCTTTGGCGTACTTTTTAAATATTTGTCATAACTTAGGCTTCAGAAGTGAGATTTTATGCCAAATAATATAAAGAGCTCAGAAAATAAAATTAATGAACTTTTAAGTTTAATTATATAATCTATAAACATTTTATTTATATCTATATTATTGTTGTTTTTTCTATATACAATTTACTTCAGTTTGTATACAAACATATTAAATGGCTTCTTTATATTAAATAAATTACATAAATATTAAAAAATTACATGTGTATATGTAACAGTGAATAAGTTGCTAGAAAATATGTTGTCAAATTTAATTTTCTCTATCTCACCAAGGCCTCTATACTGGAAAAGTACCTAAAGCACATTAAAATCGGGCAGTTAGGAGCTTAGACAGTACAACGCCGTCTATTAGCTGTTAAATTATTAGTAGCATCGGGATGAAAATGTAAATACATACATTTTCGTATATTACACTTTAAAGTCTCACCCATAGATTTTGAAAACTCCCATAAAAGCGCGGAGTTTAAATTAAATTGCACTGACCTTGATTTTCAAATATCAATGGTTTTAAATGGGAATTTTGCCAAATTAGCTAGCTATCGCCAAGTTGGCTTCATATATGACTATTTATATTTTTCGCCAAAATCGGCGACGTTTCATCAAATTTGGCTATATTTCGCACGTTGGTCAACATTTGGCGCTACTGGGATAACCCTGCATTAGTATTTTTCAACAATTGCTCATTACAATGAGGCGGTCCTACCGGAATTTTGAGGGACACACAGAGTTTTGGATTTTATATAAATAGATTTTACATCAGATTTTACGCGTCATTAATTTATGAATTATTTAAGGTAATTATTACTTTTCATAAAAGATTTCACAAGATAAATATTAAAAAACAGAAAAGGTGTCGCTACTATTTATTCACAAATTAAAAAAATGTAAAATAAACATATGAATAAAATAAATCTCTACGTTTCGGTTTAATTTTGAATTAGACTTTAAGATGTAACATATAAAGTGTTTTCGTCGATTTATATTTTAAAACATTATTATTCTCCTTATGAAGGATTTAAAGATTAAACCGAAACGTAGAGATTTATTTTATTCATATGCTTATGTTACATCTTTTAATTTATGAATAAATAGCACGTTGGATAGCAACATCTTTTCTGGTTTGTATTCGATGTTACAACGCAAAGTCCTTAATTATTATAAATATTAAATTTGGAAAAATATCACTGCAAATGTTGCATTATTTTAAAGATACATGTGAAGAAACTTTTATTGTGGAGTTACTCGAGCGACCTTCATACAAAATTACGAGTGTTAACTTTCGCTTGCAACATGAAATCACATTAAAACAATACTGCTTCATTATTGTTTCTATTCTAAAATTTGGCTAATATTGTAATATTACGAAGTGATACTGACCTGACATTGTTCTAATTTTTCAAATATTCCAGAAATATTGAAAAGAAATATTTCGCCATGCATTTCAAGTATTTCCAATATAAAGTCAATACATCTATATCGTTTCAAATATTTATAAAATAAAGCCAACTTTTGACCAACATTAATATTTCACCGAAAAATCTGAAGGTGAAAAGAAGCCATCCATATCATTGGCATTTCAAATATTTCTAAAGTAAAGCCATATTTGACCAATATTAATATTTCACTGAAATAGCTAAACATGAAGGAAATATTGGGTTAAGTTTTTGCCCCAATATAACCAGTAATGTTTTGCAAATAAAAATGTGAATTACATTTATTTATGCATAACATAAACTTTAAGCTTTAAGATATCAACTTGCCAAGTAGAATGCTTTACTTCTAACTGGTTTAACGATGAAAATATTTCTTGTACTTTCAAGTTCGTAGGAAGTATAAAATTGAATTTTCCCAAATAAATACAGTTTTTCGAAAATACAATGTAAAGTCAGCATCATGTTTACGTAATTTTTGGAGGAAAGACATACTTCACAAATTGCCTTAGTGTTGTGAAAACTCTCAGGAATAGAAATATTTTGTATAGAATTCCCAAAGGTGAAGCATCAAAGCCTCAGCATAAAAGAACTTTCCGAGAAAGTCTCTGAGAAGAAAGTTGGAGGAAATCTAAACAAACCTGTTATTCTTTTACAGAGTTTTAAGGGAAATTTGTATATTCCGCCGTTACACTAGTTTTTCAATACATAAATATTTCGAGTGGTAATTAATATGTTTTTCAGACTTTGAATCGATTTTTTTATATATAAAATATAAATTTAAACGAACAGTAAAAAAAAAAATGAATATATATATGGATAATTCTCTGAAAAGTGGCTGCTTTTAAAAAAAAAATTGTCTCAAAAATCTCAAAATTTAGCCTACAAGTACCTTGCTCTATTTATCAAAAAATAATATGAACCAAACTGTAACTGATAGATCTTCTGAGATTTTAATTTCAAAGCACTTTCATTGCTAAAATGTTCAAATAAATGATTGGCACCGTAATTTAAAAACAAATTTATTTGTAAATACGAAAAATGCTATATTTCACATACATGTTAAATAGAAAAAAAAGTTTATAAAAGGTATGGTGTTATTGGGGTGCTTGGGAATGAAAATTTACTGGTTTCATAAACATACCACCGCCCTTGAAAGTGTTAAAAAAGAAAAGAAATTATAATTAGAAGTCATACTGTTAATAAATAATATTTTTTTACTCAATATCAATTGAAAAATAAAGATAAAGCGTTAACATTTAGCAGATTTAATGTTTATTTGAATTAGTACAAACATTTTTTTAAATTTTTTTTAACTTCTTCCAGTAAAATAATAAAAATTAAAAATGTATTATCTTTACTTACGCTAATTAAAAGTTTTATGAGTTTTTTAATGTGTATTTTATTGCAAAAGATTTTCTTATTTTACTGTTTAGTACATATATAAATGGATTTAGATAATTCCGTTATATATTAAAAAAGTCCTTCCGGCCAGTGCCGGGAGGAAGAGGTAGCTTTCATAATCCTTATTTTAAAAAAGCCAACTTATATCATGCAAACACACGAAGCTCAATTTAGTGGAAACCGAATATAGGAGATTCAATACTAATTTTTATCAATATAATGAATGAGAATTTCGCGAAATTAGTCAGCTTTATCCAAGCTGCTTTTCCTTAAAGTAACTTATATTTGGCTGCCAAATTCGGCAATTTCTTAAAGTGCCTGTCATTTTAATACAACATGGTTGATGAGGCTAAGCAGTGAACTTGGTCGAGACCTTAGTAATTGCTGTGCACATGCTCACTCACATCGGAATCGGTTAATATATAGGAGTGCTGTCGCATGCAAAAAATCAGATTTTTCAAAATGTCACCCACAATAGAAATTGAAACTGCTATATCTGAGCCATTTTTTAAGGTAAAGACAAACAAAAAATGCTCCTGAATCCTTATATCAAGATCAAATACTTAAGAAAGAAACCTTTTTCAATTTCTAATTTTTTTGCACCTCACTTTAAATATATATATATATTTTTTAATTTAATGGTCGCCATTTTGAAACAAGATGGCTGATGAATCTGGCCAGAGAATTTGGTCGAGGTGTTGATGTATACTATCCACATGCCTTCTTACATCGAAATAGGCGAATACGTGTGTTATCGCATGACAAATACAAGATCGTTTCAAAATGTTAGCCATGCTAGAAATTCAAAGTGCTATAAATCAACCATTTTTTAAGATATCAACAAAAGAACAAATTTTCAGAAACAAAAACTGCTCCGGAATCTTTGTATCAAGGCCAAACACATAAAAAAAAATCTTTTTCATTTTCCAATTTTTTAATACCTCATTTTGAATTTAAAATTAAATTTTTTTTAAATGACAACCCTTTTGAAAAAAGATGGCGAATGAAGCTGGCCAACGAACTCGGTCGAGACATTGGTATGTACTATGTACAGACCAAGTTACATGCAAATAGGTTCATAAATACGCCTGTTATCGCGTGACAAAAATCAGGTCGTTTTAAAATGTCAGCCACAAGAGAAATTCAAAATGCTATTACTCAGCCATTTTTTTTTTAGATATAGACGAAAGAAAAACTGTTCCGGAATCTTTGTATTAAGGTCAAACACATACAAAAAAAATCTTTTTCATTTTCCAATTTTTTGGTATCTCATTTAAATTTTTAATTTTTTTAAATGGCCGCCATTTTGAAACAAGATGGCGGATGAAGCTGGCCAACGAACTCGGTCGAGATATTTGTATGTACTATGTACACACCAAGGTACATCCAAATCGGTTCATAAATACGCCTGTTATTACGTGAGAAAAATCAGGACGTTTCAAAATGTCAGCCACGCTAGAAATTCAAAATGCTATAACTCAGCCATTTCTTAAGATATAGACGAAACAAAAACTGCTCCCGAATCCTTTTATCAAGGTTAAACACATAAGAAGAAAATATTTTTTCAATTTTCAATTTTTGGTACCACATTTCAAATTTAAATTTTTCTTAAAAATTTAAATGGCCGCCATTTTGAAACAAAATGGCGGATGAAGCTGGTCAACGAACTCGGTCGAGAGATTGGTATGTACTATGTACACACCGAATTACATCCAAATCGGTTCATAAATGCGCCTTTTATCGCGTGACAAAATTCAGGACGTTTCAAAATGTCAGCCACGCTAGAAATTCAAAATGCTATAACTCAGCCATTTTTTAAGATATAGACGAAACAAAAACTGCTCCGAAATCTTTGTATAAAGGTCAAATACATAAGTAAAAAATATTTTTCCATTTTCAATTTTTTGGTACCACATTTCAAATTTTAATTTTTTTTTTTAAATTTTATATGGCCGCCATTTTGAAACAAAATGGCAGATGAAGCTGGCCAACGAACTCCGTCGAGAGATTGGTATGTACTATGTACATACCGAATTACATCCAAATCGGTTCATAAATACGCCTTTTATCGCGTGACAAAATTCAGGACGTTTCAAAATGTCAGCCACGCTAGAAATTCAAAATGCTATAACTCAGCCATTTTTTAAGATATATACGAAACAAAAACTGCTCCGGAATCTTTGTATAAAGGTCAAATACATAAGAAAAAAATATTTTTCCATTTTTAATTTTTTGTTACCACATTTCAAGTTTTAAATTTTTTTAAAAATTTTAAATGGCCGCCATTTTGAAACAAAACGGCGGATGAAGCTGGCCAACGAACTCGGTCGAGACATTGGTATGTACTATGTACACACCGAATTACATCGAAATCGATTCATAATTACGGGAGTTACAGTGTGACATAGGTCAGATATATATATATATATATATATATATATATATATCAATTTTGAACGGAGGGTGGTTTCGGGGTCTGGGGGTCATGATCGATGAAAATATACCAAAATTTTTTGAAATCGCTTTCCTCCGAACGGCTGCAATAGGTAGCTTTTTTGTAAAGGAAGCTACCTAATTATGAGGGAATGATTGTGAGAGAATGATGAAATACTTCTGAAAACCATTTTACACAAAAATGATTTGTCTAATGCATATTTTCAGTTACTAAATATCTTTTGAAACACATTTCTAATAATATAACAACATAAAAAAGACATTTCATTAGTTTTTATTAAATATATAATTGATGAGGGAATGATGGATAATAAAAATACTTACTTTAACCTAGTACTTGAAAGCCATGTGCTAGCTATTCAGGAATATTTTTGAGCAAACAACAAGATAGCTGCTTCACTTTACTCATGTACAAACTGTTCTAGACATATATAAAGCATGTGATGCTTGCTACTAAGTAAATAGGGGCAAATTTATAGTTATGTGAGGGAAAGATGATAAATACTAGGGACATCATTAAAAACTGTCCTAATTATTTCATTTTATAAAATATAAATATAATTAAATGGGTAAATATTTATTTAAGTATGTTTAATGGATTGAGAAAAAAATAATTATAAACATACGGGCTGCAATGGCAGAGAAAGCATGTTCTTTCCTACATGTGTGAATGGGGACATAGTGAGGGAATGATATTTGCATTAAAAAATACCTTTATTTTATCATATTTCATTTTTAATAAGCAAATAATTATAGTTTATATGTATAAATGATTAATATTGATAGTTTAAATAACTTTTTCTTTTTGTAATTTTAAAAATATGTCTTCAAGACCACTGGGACATAAAATTGCCACCTTTTTGAGAATGTCTCATATATGTAAGTTTAGTTCTATAATTTAAAAATTAGTCTTTTACTAATTTATAGGTGATATACAAAAAGATAAGTAATGTAAAAATAGTGAAAAAATGTTTTAAGTGACTTTGAAAAAAGAAGCTTCTATTTTTTGTCGCTATGTGGTGTATGCCCTCAATTTTCACAACAACCACAGAACAGTAGGAATATAACTTTTACACTAGAAATATTATACATAAAGAACATTTTAAGCTAAAATTATTCATCGTTTTTTGTATAGTTTTTTGATATAGGGAGACATGAAATAGTTTAATCTATGTTTGTGTACTGCATTTCAAACATGAGCGATAAATAATAGATTATAAATGTGAGAGAAGGGTATACGAGAAAGGGAATTTGATTGGTTGAAAGGATTTTGGACAAAATGTTGAAAGATGAGTGACTAGGGTCCTTTTAAAAATAAGAAAGTGGAAGCCATAAAATTGGAAGGTAAGATTTGGGGAAAAACGTGAGAGAGTTAAGCACCTAGAGTGGTTTTATATGTAAGAGAATGGCGACATATGAGCAATAAAGATGAATTAGTTGAGAACATTTGAGGCACAAAATTGGCGATCGTTCCATTATCGCCAAGCTAATGTTTGTTGATTTGCCAGACCGTTTAATAAAACTTGCCTAGGCAATTCCAGGTTCAGGAATGTTTGTTTTAACAGTTTGGACTAAACATTTCTAATCCAAGCATGTACCATGTGCGTATGTTATTACTCTTTTATTTATAAAGACGCTCGAATGACAACAACGTAAATTAAATAGAATGAAAAAATATCTATATCTAAAAATATCCGTCTCAAAAAATGCTCTCTTTTTCAAACACAATGAAAACACCCTTCAGTATACCAACCTGCCACTCCATAAAAAAATTTAAAACTAGAGAACAGGAATTCTGCTTTTTCAGAATTTAGTGTCGCCCCGGCATTTCCATTACTTCATTTTCTTCTGATGGACTGATGGTTTCTATTATTATGAAACAGCCATTATAAATGAAGCGTTAGGTGAAGATGAAAGAGCAGCCGTAAGAAGTTAGAACTCCGATTTTCTGGTCAGAATTTGGGAAAAAACGGCAATATTTTTTTTTTTTAATTATGGCCATTTTCCCCCTATTCTGACTAGAAAATCAGAGTTCTAATTTTTTACGGCTGCTCTTTCATCTTCACCTAACACTTCATTTATAATGGCTGTTTCATAATAATAAAAACCACCAGCCCATCAGAAGAAAATAACTCGGTTAAGCGGACTCTACTGCAGTACAAAACATATTTAAATTTTAAGACTTAAAGCACACGTTTTATTTTATGTAAAATGACATCATTCGCATCAGCTTAAGAATTCCACATTTACGATCTACTCTTAAACATCTACAGTAAAGCATGCATAGCACATCACTATCGAAAAATAATGCACAAGTGCAGCAAAAAGATATCATTTAAGAAAATGGACACACAAAAAAGGGCTATCTAATGATTCACAGATACTTAAAATTAAATATAGTTTATAATAGCTCCATTGTTTTAACAGAAATCATTCGTTTATATATTTTTCAAAATAGCACGTATTTTAATTACATTTTCTTTCGGTTGTTATGAGAAAATGGCAACAAAAATATATAATTACTATTTTAGAACTATTTTTTCTTTCCTTTCTACAGAAATAGAGTACTTCCGTTGCCAATATTAAGCAAATGGCTCTAAAATGTACTGAAAAATAAATGGAGATACAGTTTTCAAACAAAATGCATTTAAAAGAGCTTTTTTTCCCGAATACGACGGTAAAAAAATCGAAAATGTGCGATGTTTAGAAGATTATAAAATTGCTATAGAATATTTAATGGTACTGCTTTGTTTTACGGCTGGCTTCTGTAAGGTAACCTTATTTTTTGGAGTACACAAAATAAGCTGGGAGGAAGAAATAGCATACCGTACCGGGGGATAAAAAATAGGCACCGTTAATAGCAAGAGAATTTTTTGACAATTGCAAACAAGTTGTTCAATAAAGAACAGTCGTTGATTTTTTTGTTTTGAAAATTAATTGTCATTGTCTTTTTATGCTATTCTTAAATATGATACTGAAATTTCAGAGTTTAATCACTTAAAAATTCAGTAGCTCTGTATTCAATAGCTTACAAATTGTTAGAATCTTAATTCGCGTTGAGAAATACTTTTAAATTCTATAATGCACTTTTAAAAGGAATAATTGCCTCTTAATAGAGAAATAATTATATATATATATATATATATATATATATATATATATTTACTCATTGCATAGCTGACTTTTACGCTTTTTTCTTATCACTAAAATTTAAAACAATGATTTTTCCTTATTTAATCGGAAAAATTAGTAATTAAATGTTCTTTTAAATTTTAGTGGTAAGAAAAAAGTGTAAAAGTTGCCATCTGTAATTCATAAATATAAATAAAGTAAAGACATGCTTTTCTTTGTTAAATGAGTTCGTTTGTTCATTTTGAATTTTTGCATAAGCTAACTCTTTAAAAAATGTTTTCTGTATATTTTTTTTCATACACTCGTGTACAAAAAACTCAAAGATTTTTGTTGGAAAAGAGATTCAAGCTACATTTAGATTTGTATACATATGGAAATTACACATGGAAATATTTATAGAGAGAGATTTTGTCTTTAAAATATTCAGGATTTTCTTTTTTTTTTTAATCTATATAAATAAAACAGAATGCTTACTGTATAAGTTTAATTTATAGAACATCTAAAAATTCATAAGCTGTATAAAATATAATGGAACAGAAATGCTTATGGAAGCGAAACATCACTTACGAGACTTATAACTTACTTATAAATGAAACGTTTTTAAATATTATTTTTTTTTATGATTAACAGAAGAATTTAAAAAGAGAACTCTTATTTATAAAAGTCTAAATCTATTTCTATTTCAGAATTTACCTACCCTTGTCAACATTTAATAATTTTAAAACAATTGTTCTGATTGGTAAATAAATCACACCAGCTGTAATTTTCTTACAGGGTTCCTACACAATCCGGTAAAAAAATTGCCTGACTTTTCCAGGTTTTCCTAGACTCTATCAAAAATTTTCCATGACATTTCTCAGTGAAAATTTGGCTTATATATTGTTGAAAAACCCTCCCCAATGGACTTTAATTTAGATAAATGCTAGAAAAAAGTATTTGGTGTATGAATTTCTGATTTTTTAATTATTTTTCATATTGATATATAGTTTGCGTAAACTTTATATAAAAATTTTAGATTGGATGAATAATTAATTCAAAATTTCTTCATTTAAGACGGTAATAGGAATTCTGATGGAAATAGTATATAAAAAATTCCCTGACCTTTTCAAATATTAAAAAAATTCCCTGACATTTCCCTGACTTTTTGCCTAACTTTTCAAATTCCCTGACTTTTCCCTGTTTTCCAGGTTTTTTCCTGACACGTAGGAACCCTGTCTAACTGGTGAAAAAGTTTCCAGGACAGGATTCGATCTAGAGATCTTTTGACTGAAGCTGCTCATGCTCTGTCCAACTGAGTTATCCTGGATAAATCTGACGGACACACAATTCATCCAGAAACCATATTGTTTATGATATATTTGGTCTACTATTTGAATCAGCTCAACAGAATAATATCGCAGTTAATGGAACTCTAAAAAAACGTAGGATATGTTATTACAATTGATTAATTTTAACACAATTATTATAATTGGTAAATAAATCACATGAGTTGTAATTTTCCATCTGAGTGAAAAAAATGTATAGGCCTGGATTTGAACCAGTGACCTTTTGGCTAAAGCTGTAAATGCTCTACCAGATGAGCTTTATCCTCTTCAGTTCCGAAGCTAAAATAATAATGCAAAAGCTTATTCATTGGTTTTTTTGAAAACAAAATGACATCGTAAATGACAGAAAAATTATCTTTTCTGAAATTGATACTTTAGGTGCTTAGTAATTGTCTGAGCGAAGCGAAGGCTAATACTCAGCGAAATATTACTGTCCGGACACTTTACTACTACGATAGATATTAACGCCATGTCCTACTAAAAAAAAAGCCTAATAAAAACCTTTCGTCAAGCGTAACTCAAAAAATATTTGTCGGAATTCGTATCTGATTGCACCAGAAGGTACCTATGAGGGTCGCCTACTGAATGCACCTACTATGAAAAATAAGTTGCAAACCGTTTAAAAATTATATAGAAAAAACTCTTAAAAAAGGACAATTTATCTGCATACGTCACAGAAATTGGGTGTGCGTCACTTTCACCGGTTGATCTTTTCGTAGACAACTGGTTTGAACACATGGAGCAAATAAAAAAAAATACGCTCGCAGTAATATTGAATAGATCAGTTTCAACTACGTGATCACAAACCTTGCAACAACCCGTGGCAACCAGTTTTGGTGGGCAAACAAATAATAATACAGTATTCCGTACCACAGTGACCGTTTTTAGCCTGTTGTATAAAATCTGGCCTGTTGTATAACATACAATTGTGGATGATTAAAACAAAAGACATGAGTGTTTATTGATCCGGGAGGTTATCTTTCTCTGGATGTCTGTCTGTCTATCATACAGAAAGCAATTTTCTTGTAAAGGATGATATTATTATCCAGTAAAATCTCCATAACGGACACAACCGATTAGTGGACACCTCTATTTAGCGGGCATTTTTTCGATTAGCAACCCTTAAATAACTGTACATTTTTTACTCTCAGTAGCGGTCACCTCTAAATAGAGGAGAAATTCTGCATTCTCGGGGTGTCCGCTATTCAGAGGGTTTACTGTATATAATATTGATAATTATTTTACAGGGCAACACAAAAGAATAAAAATATATGAAACGAATATAAACTAAATCCGGGATTGGTAGATCGCTGATCGTAATGTAATTTTAGGGTGTTGTTACAGTCATCCGCAGCATGTTTTTAGAGTTTCGTTCATCTAACGAAACCCTACCTGTCTCACTCCTTTGTCTGTCTGTTTGTCCGTCTGTCACAGAGCCCGTTCTCAGAAACTATATATATTGGAGACTTGAAAATTTGCACACTTATAGCTGAACACCACAGATCAAACGGCAAATAATAAAATTTTGAAAAAGTCTAATATTTAACCCTCTGGGTTCTAACTTGTGTATTTTAAGCAATTTTTCTAACTCAGACCCTAATTTAATTAAGTTGGAGACATGAAATTTTACATACTTATAGCTGAACATCTCACATCAAACGACAAATAATAAAATTTTGATAAAGGCTTAATATTTAACCCTTTGGGCTCTAACTTGTATATATAAAGCAATTTTTCTAACTCAGCCCCTAATTAAGTTGGAGACATGAAAGTTTGCATACTTATAGCTGAACACTTGCGATAACACGATAAATCATAAGATTGTGAAAAAGTCATATTTAACCCTCCAGTCTCTAACTTCTGTATTTTAAGCAATTTTTCTAACTCAACCCCTAATTAAGTTGGACACATGACATTTTGCATACTTATAGCTGAACACCACACATCAAACGAAAAATAATAAAATTTTGAAAAAGGTTTAATATTTAACCCTCTGGGCTCTAACTTGTGTATTTTAAGCAATTTTTCTAACTCAGCCCCTAATTAAGTTGGAGACATGAAAGTTTGCATACTTATAGCTGAACACTTGCGATAATACGATAAATCATAAAATTTTGAAAAAGTCATAGTTAACCCTCCGGTCTCTAACTTCTGTATTTTAAGCAATTTTTCTAACTCAGCCCCTAATTAAGTTGGAGACATGACATTTTGCATACTTATAGCTGAACACCTCACATCAAACGAAAAATAATAAAATTTTGAAAAAGTCTATTATTTAACCCTCTGGGCTCTAACTTGTGTATTTTAAGCAATTTTTCTAACTCAGCCCCTAATTAAGTTGGAGACATGACATTTTGCATACTTATAGCTGAACACCTCACATCAAACAGCAAATAATAAAATTTTGAAAAAGTCTAATATTTAACCCTCTGGGCTCTAACTTGTGTATTTAAAGCAATTTTTCTAACTCAGCCCCTAATTATGTTGGAAACATAAAAATTTGCATACTTATAGCTGAACATCTCACATTAAACGACAAATAATAAAATTTTGAAAAAATCTAATATTTAACCTCTAATATTTTGTCTCGCGCAATTTTTAAATTTAAACTGTTTTGCAATACTATTTTTTGTTCATTTTGCATAATAAGTGTAATGTGACGTAATTTGTTCTATTTCAGATTTCTAACGCATGTTAATGAATTTATTTTACAATATCCTTTCTCTTTTAAAATTCACATGTAAATATATTTTTTATGGCGTAATTTCCAATAACTGCCTGCTTTTTATACCTAATTATTTAATTCTAATTTGAAGGTTTTTTTCTGTTTATAATAGTAACGTGTAAATAATTTTTTTATTTGAAGCAAACATTATTGTTTGCGCTGTTTATACAGTTGGCAACAGTTTAAATTAATACCATTTCTAAAATATGTAAAAAGTATCTGTCAAAATGCTGAATATTTGAATTTAAATTAGAAATAAAACCTCAAAAAATGAGTCAAATTAAAAAAAAAATAATGAAATCTGCAGAAGGGGATCTTCTATTGAATAAAATGACCTAAAATGATTAAATTCTCATGTATAGCTTTTGCTCTTATAATTTTTTTTTACTGAAACGATTTTGTCCAACTTTAGAATTAAATATCTCTTAAAATAATTCTTCAATTTGAAAACTGTATGCATTAGTGTGTTGATCAAACATTTCGCTATAATACCACCGATTTTCATATATTTGTATGCAATAGATTTCTTAATATTAACGAAGAAAGACCTCCGCTCACAAAAAATTCAAAACCGGCAGCGGCGACGGCGGTGACAGCGTTAGTTACTTTTTATAGAATAGAGAGATATATAAAAATGAAAACTTGTCTATCTGTCTGTTTGTAATTCTATAAAAAATCCACAATTTGGAAGCCAAAATTGTGAAGAGATACGTACATGTGTATTAAAACATGGCCGAGACAACTAAAATAATCCGGAATCGAAATAACTTATAGTTAATTTTTAATTAATAAAAAACCACCAATTTAACAGCAATTTCTTATCAAATTTGAACATTTTTCATTATAGCAGTTGCCAACAATTAAAAAACACAATAAAATTATTACTACAACAATTAATTTTCTACTGCAAGATTTCCACGTGAAAAATGAAAATGAAATAAATAGTTTGCCGAATTAAAAAAAAGGTGAATATTACGTCATAACTTTTCTATTGCAAGATATTCACGTGAAATATGAAAATGAAATAAATGGTTTGACGAATTTAAATGAAAGTGAATATAACTTCATAATTTTTCTATTTCAAGGTTTCCACGTGAAAGAGGAAAATATTACGTCATATTGGAAAGATAAAGGGCATGGTGGATATAGTATAACGTCATATGAGTGTGAAAAATGTATTGAAGCATGATAAAAGCCCGATTAGGGAAATATTGGCGTATTTTAACATTATTGCTCCAATTATAAATTGAAATAAGTTCATTTATAGCTGTATTCTTTTGCGTCTGTTATATACATTTATACATTTTTATATAGCGTTTTCATATGATTAATTCAACAACATTTCGACTGCTTTTTTTAATGTTTGTTTTGTGTTGTATGTTAAATTTTGAAATTGATTTTTCAGAACAAACATCCTTCAAATTCTGGGCATCGCCAGGCACTTTAGTTTGTAACAGATAAATGGCTTTGGTATCTGTACATCTAATGCTAATATTATAAAGCGTTATAATATTATAAAGTATATAATATTATTAATGCTTGTACGTTTGTGAGGTATTATCTCTGAAACTACATAGCCAACTTAAAAAAATGTTGGTGGCCATCTCTGCTCCGAAAAAAGACTATTATATGTCAGTGCAAGAACCTACATCGCTGCAGGAGCAAAAAAGTTCTAAAATTGTGATATCTGCGATATTGATTGGGTTAGAAACTTTAAATTTGGTGCGGTAGTTACTTTTAAGATGTAAATACTCGTAATGAACGCTCTCTAAAAGGTTCAATTTGACGGATAAACGTAAAAATTTCTAGGAAGGTTCTAAACTATGATTTATTTGGAATACTGAAATTTTTGGGATACTGTTGGGGTTAGAAACTAGAACTTTGGCATGGTAGTAATTAATAAGATGTAAATGCTCGTTGTAGAACGAATTCTAAAAAATAGAAAGACTAAACAAAGCGGAAAAAGATCTAAAGATGATCTAAGTAACGAAGAACATGGAACTGTTAGGAATAAAAACATGAAAATTGACATGGCTGTATTTATCATGACGTAAATTCTCGCAATAGAACAATTTCTAAAAATGTCGCTATATAAAACAGTGCAGAAACAAAAAACTTTCAAAAATTTTCTATTTCTCTGTTACTGCTGAGCCCAAAATCTTGAAATTTTGCTTCGGGTTACTTTTAAAATATACAATTGTCTCTATGAATGGTTTCTAAAAAAAATTAAATTTAAAAAGATGAAATTAACGGAAAGCGATCTCAATTACCATTAATTTGGAATTATTAGGTACAGCAACTTTAAATATTTCATAATGCTGCATTTCCTCCGCAAAACATGCGATTTAAATGCAACAAAACTGATAGATACCCACCTAGCATTAAATAAATTGTGTAAATATTGAATAAAGACCTGTATGAAACAGTGAGTAGGTTGCCCGAAAGTACTTGTTAAAGTGTTCCTTCTCTAGGCTTTTCTCTCTCTCGCCAAGGCCACTAACAGAGGGATGTGCCGTTTTAAATGTGATATGAATTTTTTATCCGATTCATTTTTCTAGACATTTTATCATTTTTATATATTAACTTATTCTGGTGAAATTTTGTAATCGGGTTCATATTGGCGTATGTTAGCTTGCATGATTTGCTGAATAAATATGTATGGATTTATAAATTACTTCAAATGACTCTTTGACAGCTCAAAAGTTATGCAGACGATATATTCAGATCTTGTGTCATTCTTTATGTTGTAATCATTGCCGATTTCTTTTACTTAATACATGCTAAATACAGCTCAACTTGTGCAGAATATGTTTGAAAACGAAACAATACAGCGTATGTAGTGGCCAGCAAGCACTCATCATTTAAATCCGATCGAGCATATCTAAAACACACTCTAACGAAGCATTGCATGCCACTTTTGATGTATTCGGTACTTTGATACTATATTAGATTTTGAGAAAAATATTCCTTAAATGTTATCGACAACCTCATTGCATCCGTGGAAAACAGATATTGTACAATATTAACTATTCCGGGGGAGCACACACCATATAAAGTATAGTCCATTCTTTTTAAACATCATATATTTGTCATTTAAAGTTACTCAAATTGGTGCGGAGCGTCTGATTATGCTCTTGACATCATTTTATACAGTTAAATTTCCGATATAAGTAAATGAGTGTTTCATTTTCTATTTTACTTTTAATATATTGCGTACTTTCAATTTTATATCCATGCATGGCTGTCTTGAATGGTTTGATTTCCCATTTTTTTAAACAGTGTATACGAATTTATATATAAGATTTTGTAATTCTACAATTCGTTTATTTTCATCATTTAAATTTTTTGCAGTATATGGACAATTAAAGATAACATCTCATTTTCTTTGCTTCCACGTGTTATTATTAAATCTATGTTCTCAGTAATATCGCTCAGACTAATCCCTCTGAGGGAAGTCCTAGTTTAGTTTAAAAAATATGGATCTAAAACTACAAAACCCTTTAGAATCATCAATTTAATAACCATTAACCTAAATTAACGCAATCACAAATTTAAGGACTTTAAACAAGTAAATAATCTACAAAGCCTCAAAATTTTTTATTGATAAAGATTTATGTTAAATATTTATGAAAATTTCTCATTTTCTTTGTCATACAGACTTTTGGGCATTTTTAGGAATTTTGCAAACTCAGATGAAAATAACATTTATTTTATGTGGGAATCAACTTAGATGGTAATATTTATCCGTTTGCTTTGAACGCAAAAAACATTCAGCTATTAAGAAGCGAGGTGAAAATGTAAAAAAATGGGACATTTTATTATTTATAAGGGGAAAAAAGACTTAGGTCCCCGTATGGGGACCCAGGGACCGAAGAGGACAATGGACAAATCTGGTGAACACACAATTCAGCCAGAAACCTTATTGATTATGACATCTCGTCTGATATCTGATTCAACTCAACAGAGTAAATCACAGGTAATGTAACTAAGAGAAACATTGGATATGTAAATACACTTGTTAACAGAATTATTATGGACCATCCCATGAGAAACGGACAAATGATCTGCACGTGACACTTACCTAATTCCATATATGTATTAAATATAAAGTGTTAAAATATAAACTATACATTAAAAATAACAGAAAAATCCTAGATTTTGATATTAGCATAGTTGTTTTAATTTGAGGATAAAATAGAATTGTTTAAATAGCAGTAGTAATTAGAAAAACTGTCCTACACTTGGTGTGGAATGCTTTTTAATAGGTTTAAAAATCTCCACATTTTTATCTTAGACCTAAGTAATTTGCTCTTTTTTAATTGGTTTAAAAAGCTCCACATTTTAAATCCTAGACCTAAGTAATCTGCCCATTTTTATCTTAGACGTAAGTAATTTGCTCTTTATTAATAGGTTTAAAAACCACCACATTTTAAACCCTAGACCTAAGTAATGTGCCCATTTTCAGGGCCATTTCATGAAAAAGGGAAAAAATGTCCTGCGCGTGACACTTACATAAATAACATGTATCTGTTAACTTATAAGTTGTTAAAATATAAACTATACATTAAAAATAACAGTGTGGAATGGCAGTTTAATAGGGTTAAAAATCTCTACATGTTTTTCTTAGACCTAAGTAATTAGCTCTTTTTTAATAGGTTTAAAAACCTCCACATTTTAAACCTAAGTAATGTGCCCATTTTCAGGGCCATTTCATGAAAAACGGAAAAAATGTCCTGCGCGTGACACTTACATAAATAACATGTATCTGCACTCTCAGAAATGAATGCTCAGATTTCACGAAATTTTCTTTGTTTTTGACGAAATAGTTTCCTGGAAAATGTTCCGAGCGAACATTTCGTCAAATTGATGAAATTAGTTTCTTCACTTGCTTGACGATATAAATTTCGTCAATAGTTTCGTCAAAAGAGGGGTGGTGGCGCCATCTCTCTATCAGTTTGGAAGCTCCAGTATTTGACACGGGGAAAGAAAAAAAATCACCTCTCCCTTTCCCCGGCGTGATTCGAAATCACGACCTTTCGTATGGGAGGTCGCTGTTCTTCCAACCTGGCTGCTGGGGACTTGAAAGTGTCTGCTTTTAGACTGATATAATGAATTCTACTTCGTGTTTTATTTTTATAACGTAGATTGCAATTTTATCGGGCTGCTATATTTTCTGAAAGTTTTAAGGAATGCTAATTTATTTTTATGGTTTTCTCGTATCGATGAATAATTATAATATGGCTTGATTAAATAATTTACAACTGAAATTTTCTTTGATCAATGGATGATTAGAATATGGTCTGGTTAATTTGTTGTTCACAAATAATGAATTGTGAAGTGCATATTGCATGAGATTTTATCACTTTGAGTAGGAGGATAAGATTTTAACACTTTACTATTTATAAAGAGGAGAGGGATCAATTATGTTTATTTATAATTTGATTGAAAATATAGTATACTTCTTAAAAAAAAAAAAAAAAAAAAAAAAAAAAAAAGATATCCTAGAAGTTTGAAATTTTATTGACCTAATTTTCTTATTGAATGGTTTTGAAATACACAGGAAATTTATTCTTTTCGAATTAAAACATAACGAACGACAACATATAAATAAAATAATAATAATAATAATAAGCATTCCTAAAAATTCTAACAGCTAAAAAAATAACTAATGAAGAAACAATAACTACCTATATTTCAGTATTTTCTGAAAAGCACTAAGTGCTGTTTTAAAATAAATTATTACAGGACTAACATAAACAAGCAAATATCTGTTTGCTAAAATCGTAAGATTTGAGGAGGATTTGAGGAAATGTTTCCTTAAAATGAATTGAGTCTGACCGTGATTGAGGCAAAACTTTCGTCAAATATTTGAGGGTTTACGTTTCGTTAAAAGTCACGTGATGTTAATAGGAAATGATCGTCAAAAACGACGAAATACAGCTCGAGGATTTCTGAATCGTCAAAAGGTAGAGTTTTATTTCTGAGAGTGTGTTAACTTATAAGTTGTTAAAATATAAACTATACATTAAAAATAACAGAGTGGAATGGCACTTTAATAGGTTTAAAAAATCTCCACATGTTTATCTTAGACCTAAGTAATTAGGTCTTTTTTAATAAGTTTAAAAAGCTCCACACTTTTATCTTAGACCTAAGTAATTTGCTCTTTTTTAATAGGTTTAAAAAGCTCCACATTTTAAACCCTAGACCTAAGTAATATGCCCATTTTTATATTAGACCTAAGTAATTTGCTCTTTTTTAATAGGTTTAAAAACCTCCACATTTTAAACCCTAGACCTAAGTAATGTGCCCATTTTCAGGGCCATTTCATGAAAAACGGAAAAAATGTCCTGCGCGTGACACTTACATAAATAACACTTATCTATTAACTTATAAGTTGTTAAAATATAAACTACATATTAAAAATAACAGTGTGGAATGGTTCTTTAATAGGTTTAAAAATCTCCACATTTTTATCTTAGACCTAAGTAATTTTCTTTTTTTTAATAGGTTTAAAAACCTCCACATTTTAAACCCTAGACCTAAGTAATGTGCCCATTTTCAGGGCCATTTCATGAAAAACGGAAAAAATGTCCTGCGCGTGACACTTACATAAATAACACTTATCTATTAACTTATAAGTTGTTAAAATATAAACTACATATTAAAAATAACAGTGTGGAATGGTTCTTTAATAGGTTTAAAAATGTCCACATTTTTATCTTAGACCTAAGTAATTTTCTTTTTTTTAATAGGTTTAAAAACCTCCACATTTTAAACCCTAGACCTAAGTAATGTGCCCATTTTCAGGGCCATTTCATGAAAAACGGAAAAAATGTCCTGCGCGTGACACTTACATAAATAACACTTATCTATTAACTTATAAGTTGTTAAAATATAAACTACATATTAAAAATAACAGTGTGGAATGGTTCTTTAATAGGTTTAAAAATGTCCACATTTTTATCTTAGACCTAAGTAATTTTCTTTTTTTTAATAGGTTTAAAAACCTCCACATTTTAAACCCTAGACCTAAGTAATGTGCCCATTTTCAGGGCCATTTCATGAAAAACGGAAAAAATGTCCTGCTCGTGACACTTACATAAATAACACTTATCTATTAACTTATAAGTTGTTAAAATATAAACTACATATTAAAAATAACAGTGTGGAATGGTTCTTTAATAGGTTTAAAAATGTCCACATTTTTATCTTAGACCTAAGTAATTTTCTTTTTTTTAATAGGTTTAAAAACCTCCACATTTTAAACCCTAGACCTAAGTAATGTGCCCATTTTCAGGGCCATTTCATGAAAAACGGAAAAAATGTCCTGCGCGTGACACTTACATAAATAACACTTATCTATTAACTTATAAGTTGTTAAAATATAAACTACATATTAAAAATAACAGTGTGGAATGGTTCTTTAATAGGTTTAAAAAGCTCCACATTTTAAACCCTAGACCTAAGTAATATGCCCATTTTTATATTAGACCTAAGTAATTTGCTCTTTTTTAATAGGTTTAAAAACCTCCACATTTTAAACCCTAGACCTAAGTAATGTGCCCATTTTCAGGGCCATTTCATGAAAAACGGAAAAAATGTCCTGCGCGTGACACTTACATAAATAACACTTATCTATTAACTTATAAGTTGTTAAAATATAAACTACATATTAAAAATAACAGTGTGGAATGGTTCTTTAATAGGTTTAAAAATGTCCACATTTTTATCTTAGACCTAAGTAATTTTCTTTTTTTTAATAGGTTTAAAAACCTCCACATTTTAAACCCTAGACCTAAGTAATGTGCCCATTTTCAGGGCCATTTCATGAAAAACGGAAAAAATGTCCTGCGCGTGACACTTACATAAATAACACTTATCTATTAACTTATAAGTTGTTAAAATATAAACTACATATTAAAAATAACAGTGTGGAATGGTTCTTTAATAGGTTTAAAAACCTCCACATTTTAAACCCTAGACCTAAGTAATGTGCCCATTTTCAGGGCCATTTCATGAAAAAGAGAAAAAATGTCCTACGCGTGACACTCACATAAGTAACATATATCTATTAACATAAATAACATATATCTATTAACATAAATAACATATATCTAAGTTGTTGAAATATAAACTATACATTAAAAATAACAAAGAACCTTAGATTTTCATATTATCATAGTAGTTTTAACTTGGAGATGTAATTACATTGTTAAAAAACAGTAATACGTAGAAAAGCTGTCGCACACGTGACATGGAATGGCTTTTATAGTTGTTAAATAACTCACACGAGTTGTAATTTTCCAACTGGGTGGAAAAAAAGGATATAGACAAGAAATCGAACCAGTGGCCATTTGGCTGAAGTTGCCAATGATCTACCGGCTTACCTGTACTAGACAAATCTAATGGACACAGAATTCAGCCAGAAAACTTATTGATTCTGACATATGGTCCGATACCTGAATCAACTCAACGGAATAAATCACAGGTAATGGAATTACCAGAAACGTTGGATTCATAAATACATTGATTAATTTTAATAACAAAATTATTAAAATTGTCAAATAAATCACACGAGTTGTAATTTTCCTGCTGGGTGGAGAAAAAGGATATAGGCAAGGAATCGTACCAGTGACCATTTGGCTGAAGCTGCCAATGCTCTACCAGCTCAGCTGTACTAGAGAAATCTAATGGACACACTATTCAGCCAGAAAACTTATTGATTCTGACATTTGCTCCGATATCTGAATCAACTCAACGGAATAAATCACAGGTAATGGATTTACCAGAAATGTTGGATTCATAAATACATTGATTAATTTTAATAACAAAATTATTATAATTGTCAAAAAATCACACGAGTTGCAATTTTCCAGCTGGGTGGAAAAGAAGGATATAGGCAAGGAATCGAACCAGTGACCATTTGGCTGAAGCTGCCAATGCTCTACCAGCTCAGCTGTACTAGAAAAATCTAATGGACACACTATTCAGCCAGAAAACATATTGATTCTGACATCTGGTCCAATATCTGAATCAACTCAACGGAATAAATCACAGGTAATGGAATTACCAGAAACGTTGGATTCATAAATACATTGATTAATTTTAATAACAAAATTATTATAATTGTCAAAAAAATCACACGAGTTGTAATTTTCCAACTGGGTGGAAAAAAAGGATATATGCAAGGAATCGAACCAGTGACCATTTGGCTGAAGCTACCAATGCTCTGCCAGCTTACCTGTACTAGACAAATCTAATGGGCACACAATTCAGCCAGAAAACTTATTGATTATGACATCTGGTCCGACATCTTTATCAACTCAACAGAATAAATTACAGTTAATGGAATTATCAGAAACGTTGGATGCATAAATACATTGATTAATTTTAATAACAAAATTATTATAATTGTCAAATAAATCACACGAGTTGTAATTTTCCAACTTGGTTGAAAAAAAATATAGGCAAGGAATCGAACCAGTGACCATTTGGCTTGAAGCTTCCAATGTTCTACCAGCTTAGCTGCACTAGACAAATCTAATGGACACACAATTCAGCCAGAAATGTTATTGATTCTGGCATCTGGTCCGATATCTGAATCAACTCAACAGAATAAATCACAGGTAATGAAATTACCAGAAACGTTGGATGCATAAATACATTAATTAATTTTAATAACAAAATTATTATAATTGTCAAATAAATCGCACGAGTTGTAATTTTTCAGTTGGGTGGAAAAGGTCTGGGTAAGGATTCAAACCAGTGACCTTTTAGCTGAAATTTGAGTTTGTTGAGCTGATTAAGATATCAGGCCAGGTGTCATAATGAATAAGGTTTCCGGGTAAATTGTGTATATGCGAGATAGATTTGTGCAGAATAGCTTAGTTGGCAGAGCATTGGCAGCTTCAACCAAAAGCCCCTTTGTACGAATCCTGGCCTGGACACTTTTTCACCAAGTTGGAAAATTACAATTCGTATTTCTATCTTAATATACATTTTTAAAGCACACTAACACCATATCCCGAATCACCAGTATTGTTTTATAGGACAATTTTCTTTATATATCGGGAGGTATTTTCTTTTCTGTTTTGAAAAGTCCTTTAATACACTTTTTTATGAACATACCGGGTGTCCCAAAAATGACTGATGAATTTTAAAATTCCATAACTTGCAAACGGTGACAGATATTAAAAAATTCTTGCAGCTTTGTTATGTAAGATGTCAGGAGTTTTTATGCTGCGATTCTCAGTTTTAGTTAAAAATAGCATCGATAGATGGCGCTGCAAGCAATAACTGCTAAATCATCTTCAGCAATCATATTCGTGAAGATGTTATTGTGTTTGCGAAAAATTCAAAAGTTTTTTGCTTATAGCATACAGAGTTTTCAACCAAATTTAACACAGCTTTCCGAAAACTTGCCAAAGTATAGTAGCAACAGTATACTGCAATTAAAACATGAATATATTGAATATTAGATGAGATATAGGCATTTTTATGAGATAATTTTTAACTGCGCATGCGCGGAAGATTTCAAAATTTTTATTTCATAATTTGGTAGCCAGTATTTTGGGGCAACTTCTATAAAAAGTCCAGTCAAATGTTGTGAAAACTTAGAAAGATAGGGTCGATATAGTAATTTGCTTCCTAAAAATAGCTTTATTATAAGGGATTTTCCACAACTTTTTAATCAGCTCACTATATCTTTCTAAGTTTTCACAACATTTGACTGGACTTTTTATAGAAGATGTCCCACAATACAGACTACTAAATTATGAAATAAAAATTTTGAAATCTTCCGCGCATGCGCAGTTAAAAATTATCTCATAAAAATGCCCATATCTCATCAAATATTCAATATATTCATGTTTTAATTGCAGTATACTGGTGTTACTATTCTTTGCCAAGTTTTCGGAAAGTTGTGTTAAATTTGGTTGAGAACTCTGTATGCTATAAGCAAAAAACTTTTGAATTTTTCACAGACACAATAACATCTTCACGAATATGAGTGCTATGCTTACACAAATGCACACAAACGTTGAACAAGACTCAAATAGTCATTTAACACAGTGACAAACCATTTCCAGCATTTTCTGTTATATAGGTGATCGCAAATATTATTTTATTATTAAATTTATTATTAGCCCCCCCCAATTGTCCTCCCGACTAAATCTTAACAGAGAAATATGAAATCAAACATGTTCTTTTCATCCCAGAAGTTCAAGAATAATTCGCCAATAATTTTAGTGGATATTCGACAAAACGTGTGAAAGCGAAAGCATCCAGTCCCTGTACCTTAATCTTTGGAGGCCAGTGTATATATATATATATATTACGCTATCGTACATAGCACAGAAATCGCGATTATTTATTAATTGTTTAATGGCAACGCCCAAATGAAACGCATCTCATTGGTTATTGAACAGCATGTAATGTATCTCCATACGTATAAGGGGGGGGGGGGGGTACCATAGGAGGGGACCCTGTTCTGTCGCCAAATGCCGCCAAATGTATCGCCAACTTGATGATATATCGCCAAATTTGGCGGCCAAAATTAGTCATTAAAAATGACGGCAACTTGGCGATATCTCTAATATTTCGCCAAATTCCCATAGACTTTCATTGTAAACCAATAGGGTTTACTTGCTTACAGAAAATCGACAAATTGAGATATTTTAATGCAACAAAACTAATATTAGCTTAAGGAATTATATTAATTGTATTTAAGGGAGTTCAAGTAAATTAAATTATGAATAAAAATAACATGATACAATGCTTAGCATGCTTTCGCAAACATAGATTTTAAGGGAAACCAAACAAGTCGCCAAGGGCGGCTATTACGCTTAAATTTTATTTTGGAATTGCAGTGCATTTTATAAATAGTTTACATACATGTTTTATTTTCATATTTTATATTATGCATATCCATGATGGTAAGCATTACGATGGCCCCCAACGACTAGTTTAGTAACGTGATAGGTATTTCATATATTCCAGACATTTGGCCAAATGGGATCTTTTCACCAACATCGTAAAAAAAAAAAAAAAAAAAAAATCCGACCAGTTTTCCTGTAGGAATCGGAAAAATACTTGCCCTTATCGTACACGAAAATTTTCCGACCCAGCTCGGAATAAATTTCGTAAAAAAAGGAAATAGTCAATAAAATGGTATTTAATCAGATTTTAGGGATTTTATTCCGAGCCGGGTCGGAAAATTTTCCGGTGCGATAAGGTCAACTATTTTCGGAAAACTGGTCGTATTTTTTTTACAGTGAAGGTTATCAATAAGGTTAGTAATTTACAGGCAATAATAACCTATTATAATATATTAAAATTTTAAATTCATCGGTTTTAAATTCTATGGTTAATTAAAAATTGGGATTCGAACGGGAACTGAACCGAGAACCAGAAACTGGATAAAACCGTTAATTCTGATAGAACGAAAACTGTAACTGAGCCAAAATCTTTTGTATTTTAGGGAAATGAAAAACAGAAAACAACTGAAAAATGTACTAAAAATATTTGAAATATGTGAACGAAGTACTCCCAACTTTATACAATTTATAAATCACCATTAGAAATCTAAACAGGTAAATAGTACCTATTTATACACCGTAAAAAAAAATCCGACCAGTTTTCCTGTAGGAATCGGAAAAGTAGTTGCCCTTATCTTACCGGAAAATTTTCTGACCCAACTCGGAATAAAATCCGTAAAAAAAAAGGAAATAGTCAATAAAACGGTATTTTACGGATTTTATTCCGATTTTACGGATTTTATTCCGAGCTGCGTCGGAAATTTTTTCGGTACGATAAGGGCAACTATTTTTCCGATTCCTACAGGAAAACTGGTCGCATTTTGTTTACAGTGTACACTAATGCAGGCCTACACAGTAGATAAACATACATCATGGCAGTTTAAAATTTAAAATCAGGCAATACATGGTAGACACTTAAGAGTAACGGGAAAGGGATAACAAAGGTTTTGATGGGATTTATGACTACAGTAGAACCTTGATTATCCGAAGTAATTGGGACCGACCCTGTTTTGGAAAATCGAATTTTTCGGATAATCGAGAATGCTTCAATTTTAAGATTAAGGATAAATAAATGCAATATTTCCTATTATGGTAACAAGTGCTTAATAAAAATAAAGCAATAACAAAATAGAAACAAAAATAAATTACCCGAATTTTAATTTTGAAATTAAGTACTTTTTACATTTGTCACAAGAGTTAGAAAAAATGTTTTGTTTGTCGCAGTTTCGATTGCCTTTGCTTTGAAGCTCTATCACGGAGTTTTTAAATATTATTAATTCACCAGTATCACAGTCTTTCTGCTATTCCAGCCATGCAAAGTTTTTGCAAAACATTCAAATGCTTCAGAATTGGTAATTTGTTTGTCTTCTTTGTTCCACTCCGCAGCTTACGGGATCTCAAGTTCAATTCGAAGGAACTCTAACAAAGGGGGTTGAAAATATTTATACGTACTCGGAGTTCGGAAAGGGCCGATTGCACACAAGTAATATGATGGTAAAAAAAAAAAAAAGCTTTCAAAATGGACTTTGCACACAAAGAATGTGATAGTTAACAAAAAATAAATAAATAAATAAATAAATAAAAAATAAATAAATAAATAAATAAATAAAACCTTTCAAAATGGATTTCGGTTAACCGAGAGTTTCGGATAAACAAGGTTCTGCTGTACTTAAAATTTATAAAGATCAGAATCTTGTAACGTATCTTGTATATTGTGTCATTCGTAGAATGAAAATTTAACGTTCAAAGATTTTCCACTAACACTTACAAAGGTACTAAAAAGAATTGTACAATATGTGTCAATGTTATCAATTTTTGTGCTAAATGTGATAGTTTTTTTCAAGACTTTTTTGAAGATAAAAATGCAGGTCATGTAACATTTTGTTTAACATTGAGGTAAATTAAAGAGAAACTATTAATTCCTTTTGCCATAAAGGCAAAAATGTATAGCCTGATTGCATTTACAGTCTTATGTTAAAAATTCATTTGTGATAGAAAATGCAACTCTTTAATGATAAAAACTTGTGTAATAAACATTGTTAATGCGCTGTTAGGCTTTCTTCACCGGGAACAGAGTTCACTTTTTAAATAATAAGGGATATATGTCACAGAAGGAGAAAAGGGGGCATCGTAATTTAACAGATGCTTTGGTTGGGCTTGGTCAATAAACTGTTGGGAACCACTGCAACTGAAGGTGTGTTTTTTCAATTGTTACAACAGTAATTAATGATTTAATCTTTGATCACTTGCCAGTTAGTTTCAAAACTAATCGAATTAAGTCTCCTTCTTCCCCTCCCTCTGTTGTAGTGGATTGGAGTAAATTCAAAACATATTGAAGTAACTCTGATTTATCTTTTCCAAATATTGATAATAATGATATTGATAATGTTGTCAATAACTTTCAGAGTTTTATTAATAATACTCAAAAGCATACTACTTACCGCTATACTAAACACAACAATCAACACCGCCGCAACATCGCGCGGGGCCGTGAAAAATCAGTTGGCGGGATCCAATGTATAATGCAATAAAAGTCTAATAAATAACATTAAACAAAAACCTATTTTGGAGAACAAGTAAAAAAACAAAAACAAATTTTTTTTCTAAATTGTTTAAGCCTGAGAAGGGACAGATATTAAGATATTTCATTGAATTCATAAAAAAAAAAAAAAAAATATTTTCTAAATTGTTTAAGCCTGAGAAGGGACAGATATTAAGATATTTCATTCAATTCGTTCTACGTTTAATGTTAAATTTTTCTAGCAAGTAAGTTAAACCAACTGAACATTAAAAAATAAAAAAGAAATTCATACAATATGATATTTTAAACAACCTAAAAACTTAGATTGCGTTCAAATGAAATCGAAATAAATCTTAGACTTTTTCCATTTTTAAGTTGTAAATATTTGTATTGGAGATTTTGTATTATGTTTATGACGATTGTACATAAAATCTATGTAACCTCAAAAACTCGGAAACCACAGAGCGCATTGCTACAAAATTTGGCATACAGGTTGCTTGTAGGGGGCCCATGAACGATTAGAGCAAAAAATTCGAAACTTTTAAAAAGATTATTTTTTTTTATGTTCTTGGCGAATTTTTGCCCTTTTTTATGTTCAACCCGTAATCGCGCGAATTCTAACCAGTTCTAAATGTTTACTGCAATGTGAGATATACCTATTACGTACGCCATGATTCAATTCTAAGAAGCTGTAGCGGGTATTACGATAATTATTTTATCTCACAAGCAAATAATTAGAGATATACATATTACGCACGCCACGCTGCAATACTAAAAAGCCATAGCCGATATTACGATAATTCTTTTACCCCACATGCAAATAATTAGAGATTATTTAATTGCGCTTAATTATTACCTTTTTTAAAGAATAAAGAGACACATTTTATCACAAACATCAACAAAACTTTTTATTCTATTTATTCCCTTATTCCAAAGATATCGTTTTATCGTCTGCTGCGACAGAAACATAATAAATTACATTTATTAAAATAAATGCACAGTAGTAAAAAAATATATTTCTAAATCAAATATTTATTGAACATGAACTCCCCTGCGTAGAACGGGTTAAACAGCTAGCGAAAGTAAAATAATTTTTGTTTCATTAAAAATTAATGCTACACTTTTTAAGAAAATAAAAAAGAACGTAAATATAATCTTTTATTCGGAAAAAATTCTATAAAATATATTTTTTTCGCCGCCACAAGAAATATTATATTTACTGGAACAATTATGCATGAAAGTATTAAAAGTGTGCAATTGGTTGGAAACTCTCTAAGTAACGTGTAAAAAATTAATCTCGTTGTTAAGATTCCTATAGTAGTAATCAGAGCTTTTCATTTTTGTTTTGATATAACAAAGATTTTAAGAAATACAGTAAAAAAGAAATTAATATCAATATCTTTAAAACATATTATATCCTTAAAAAGTAATTACTGATTTTCAATGCGCAAAAAATTATTCAATTAAGCCGTAGAAGGGCATTGTTTGTGTGCATTATTTTGTTTTTTGCTGAAATGAGTTTGAATAATAATAATAAAAAAAATCTAAAAGAGAAAGGATTTTCAGATGAGCGACTCTTTATAAGGAAATAAAAAATAATATAGAAATAAATAATTAAATGACATTTTTCATTAGATATGCAAGAGAAGTTAGTGCACTTCTAAACAAGAAACGCATATATGCGTATGCATGTGAATATAAACATCGAGGATTATTTGAAGCATTCGTGTTATTATTAAAATAGAAAAACATTTTTAAAATTTTGTATATGGGTCATAGAAAATAAGTAAAACGAATTTAAAAGAAAGAAGAGTTGCGAGATTTCCATCAAAACCACTATTTATTAAAGAATCAAGAAAATCACGAAAAAAAAAATGCATGTCAGAGACAGACGATGTTTTTTTCTGGAAATTTGGAAATGTAGGACAAGCTCTGTTTCTGTGAGAAGTCATTCCTTTTTAGACACATTGTATATAAAAAACATTTTTTAAAGCTATATTTCATTGTCCTTCAAACTTAAACCTTTTTCTGTCTCACGAAATAAAGTACCTGATTCTATATAGAACTTTTCATGCTGAATTCAAATATGTAAGTATTTGTCTTCATCACCCTTAATTTTCGTTTTGTACCTAGATTAATTGTGAAAGACATTATTTACACTCCTTCATGGTATTAACCAACTTACATAAAATGTTAGAATTGTTGATTGTTTTCGGTGATTCGAACCTCTTCAATGTCCAATAGTGATCAGCAAGCATTCTTGAATTCCATTTCCCTTGTTACCTCTATCCATAGCTGAAATGATATAAACGCTCACCTTGGTCATTGAGAAGATTGTCAAAAAGAATCCAAGTGCGAGTTCAAGAAACAATATTACAATAATTCATATATATGTATGACTCTTGTAGCTCATCCTCGATCATCCTCTTGTTGATTTTTTAACTTACCTGAATAGTTCTTCAATTAATCAGAGGGGGTTTTTTTTGGGGGGGGAGACTATTAAGAAATCCTTCCTTATTTTTTAGTATTTTTACATGCAGAAATTATTCCTTCGAATAATGACATCCAGTGCAGATTTTACAAATTGTCTTAAGAAACTATTTTAAACTTCTAACTGTACGTTGAATAAAAGTAGAATAACAACATCTGCTTTGACTATTATTGCTTATTCAATGTTTTTTTTTTTATCTCCAGAAATAAATGGTTCGCTTTTTTGCCATTACTTGTATTATGATTTTACTCGTCCGTAGTATCCCATTCTCAAGAAAAAATTAATATGACCAACATACAGAACCTTTAACACTGCAATAAATTTTAAATTGCAACATATGGCCCAACAATTTGCCAAACTGTTAAATTTTAAATTGCAACATATGGCCCAACAATTTGCCAAACTGTTATTTTTCCAACAGCCACTTCATATTTTAATAAATTTCCTTCATATTATCTGCAGTAGCAACTGGAAAGAAGAAAATGTGCTTCCATTGTACAACTGTACAGCTTTCGAACTTAATTTTAATGTATCTATGAACTATTTGTTCTTTTATGTTCATGACATATTATGTCCATCTAAACACAATTACTGTTACTGTATATTAAATAATTTTCTTCATAATAAATATTTTAAAATTCTTCTTGGACGTCACGAGATAAACTTAGTTAAGTATCTTTCTGAAGGAGATGCCAGTTGCCCAGGGTGGAATACAAAGCTTCATTTTGTTTTTGGACAAATTCAAATCCCGAACGACATTGTTTAAATTGCCTTGCATATTTTCTGATTCATCTGCTAGAACTAGACGTATAGGAGGATGAGGTACAGGTAACCCCTCACAAGCCTCATCGCAGATCGAAAATTTGTGTATTTCACTTTGTGTTTGGTTTCACTACTTATTGAGGACTAAGAATAAAAAGCGTTGAAAGTACCAAAAAATCGAAAATCTTTTTTTACGGAAAAATGTCTTAAATGTCAAGCTTAACAAACAGGAGAACACTTGAAGTGCCAATCCTAATCAAAATAGTTATAAAAGAGTAGAAAAATGTTGCTGGTTGAATATGCTGTACGAAGTGAAGTGAAGAACGCTGAATTTGCCACACGAAGTGACTGAAGTAAGCTGAAAGTGCCAGTGATAAGGTGCGCGGCCACTGGTGGCCATTACATAACTTGATCATGTTGTTATTGTTTACATCAATAGGATAGTTTTAAACAATGTGAACAATATTATAGGACTGCATTTAAAGCGCCATTCAGGAGCGATTTGTGATCTGTGGGAAGCTAATTCCTTTCCACCACTAAGTCCGTTCTATGTTGTTCGTGAGATCATAACTCTGCCATAATAAAGACACTTTAGCAACCGGCCGAATGGAGGAGGCGTGAAGCCAGCTGGAGAACTGAAGTAAATAGAACTCGGTTAGGAGAGGAAAGAATGCTATGTTCTTGGGCGTGATGAATTGGAAGATGGTGTGTGCTGGAGAATGCTAAAAGAGACATAAAAACGAAGCAGATGTTCGAACGACGGTTAGATCTGATTTAAGACGTAGTATGTTCTAACATTGTAAATAATCTCTTCTTTTGTACATATTATCGTGTAAGTAAGTACGCTTCAATATGAGTATTTAATTAGGAAGCGTCTGTCATTTCTGGTGTCAAAGAAATAATTTATTGTGTTAGAAAAGTATTCTATACAATATTAAATAAGTAAAAGAAATGTTTACAAATGATAATATTAGGTATGTAAACACTAAACGAAAGGAATCTAGGTACCTACATTTTAAAGTGTTGAACTAAGAGCCCAAAAGGAGCGAAGTGGAAAACGATGTAAGTACCAGGAGTAAGAGTCTCTGTTGAAGATTTTCCTCTTTTGGACTTTCCAGCGTTTTCCATTTTCAGTCATCAATCTTCTTTTATTTTCATAATCCAAAGGTATTCAAAGGCCTGTTGAAGATCTTGTTGTTCACTCCACTGCTTGCGTATGACAAAGTTCTTGTGTCGAGAACCTTCATCCATTCTGTTAAGTATTTGCACAAGTCCCACAGCAAATATGAGGAGCAGAATTCTTAATTTGATGCCCCACTTTACAGCCAAATTATACTTCATTACATTTTTAACTAGTAGAGTCAAATTTTGCCGTTCATCTTTAAATGCTGCTTTCCCTCATGTACAATAGAAGTTATCCGGGAGATTTAAACATTTTTAAAAAACATTTGCTCAATTTTTAGCACAAATAACTTTTACGCTACATTTAACTCAGCACACAAGGTAGAATGAAACAACACTGTTTGTAATAAAGGCTGTGAAATACACGCTTAAGTTCATAAAGAATCGGATTTTGTAGACGCAACAGACATATGTTTGACTCCATGTGGTGACACAATTGTGCATCGAATCATCCTTCTCTTTCACTGATTGTTACAAATAAATATATTCAAAGCCTTCATAATGGTAATTTGTTTAGTTTAATTTATTGTCTTTTGCACTCAAACATTATTAAGACGAGTTGCAACCCGTCGAAATTCGACGAACTAAAATGTTAGAAAGGAACTTCAGATCGAATTTATAATAAACCTACAAAAATAATTATAATTAAAAATTCATCTAACATTGGTTGTCTCACTCTTTCTTAAAACAAATAATATTTTTTACCTAAAATTGCCAAAATATTATTTCCACAAACTTCAACTGCTTAAATTATTGAAAAATTAAACTCTATTATAATACGTAATCAAAATGAGTAATTATGATGAATTTATCGATTGAGGCTCTTATGTTTGTTTTTACGGGATGAAAAATCAGTAAAAAGTATTTTGCTTTGTCACATCATAAAATTTTCCCCCATAAAATCTAAACTGTACGTTATTTTCACATTCTCATAATTTACATACGCACCACACAAATTCACAATTTGAAAGTATTTTAACGCGCAATAGATTATTAATGAATGTATTTCCAAACTTAAAGTCACGTTTGTCCGATGCAACTTTTCATGTGAACTTTAAGTTCTAGTCTCAATACCCGCGAAAAAAAAAATATTCAGAAATTTGCCTTTAATTGTCGTATTGACCATTTAAGTATCGGTCAAATATTTAGTTTTATCAAAATAAATGATCGTATTGTTTTAAATATGACATAATTTTTACTCACGGAATCATTTTGCCTAGCGTCTCAAACTCAGTATCAGCGTAATGTAAAAATATTGAAATGTAACTGATTTATGAACAAAAATGCGTGTTCTTTTTTAATGTCTGACATCATTTTCTGTTCAAAAATTATAAAAAAGTTACTTTTATTTGTAATGTGAAAATGGCATCAATAAGGATATAATCAATAAAAATAATAAACCATGACTATTTTCCCTTTATTTTCAATATAAATGGAGTACTTCAGTTGCCACGATTACAAAATTTGTATTAAAAACTACAAAAAAATTAATATCTCAAAAACAAATTGAGATACAGCTTTCAAGTAAATTGCATTTAAAAGAGCATTTTTTTCCTTATACGACGGTGTTAAAATTTAAAATATGCGATGTTTAGAAGTTTAATATATAATTGCAAAACCTAAATTTTATTTCAAATTTCAAATTGTTGCCATTCGCAAAATGACGTATGCGTTACGCACAGATATGTTTGTCCTTTATAATATAGATAGATAGAAAAAAAGTAATATTAAAAAAAATATTGTTAAAAAACTGTGATTCATAGAACAATTTTGATTACATATTTGAATTCAGCGTAAAATATTGCTGTGGAATCATGGTGAAAATTTCGTGTGCCAAACAGTGTGTTTATGAGCGTTTTATATACAGAAAAAAATGGAAATATGAAAAATAAATTAAATATGTCTTTCTACCATTATACTAGGTGATTCAAGTAATTGTGATTATCTCAATCTGCTGATTATATAAACATGCTTTCCATTATAAAAACAGAAAAAATAATTTCTTATGATAGACAGATCTAAAATGTCATAAAATTGTCACAACTGGATAAGTTTTGTTTACAAAAGAGTGCATTTTTTAAAATCTCCTTATTTTAATGTCCTATTTTCAATGTCCGCAAGGTAACATCTATATTATAAATTAAAAATATGCTCGGGAGTAGCACTGGCTTCATATTGACGGTGCTAATACCCGATCAATAAATTTCGCACATATAGAAACATTTGTAACTTCAAAACATTTCAGAATTTTGATTTTTACACATTCAAATAGAAATAAATTTGACTGAATCCCAGAACAGCCGAGACACTTGGCATCGTTGAATTTGGCGTGGCGATAAATGGATTTTTGTTGTTACCAGTTCGTTTCGTAAATTCTTTCCATGCTTACAGTGGTCTGATCTTGAATTTGAATCGGTTTAATGGGATTGCTTGGTTTGTTGTGAATTGAATGGTTACGCCTACCTGAAAACTTTTATTGAGAATTAGCTCAGCGGTGCTTTGACAACCCAACTCCGCATGTTTTTTAATTTGTGTAGAAGGGAGACTTAGAGGAGGAATTGAATAGAGAGCGAATGCCATTGTTCTCATCCGTCGAACCTTGATGCACTCATGTCGGAGATTTCATCGCCAAAAGGGTGTCATTTTTTGGCGGTGATCCCTTTCTTGGCAATTTTCCGCTTTGATTCTCGTGATAAAAGAAACGTTCCAAAATGAACGCAGACAAAATAGGTCTTGGTGGGATGCGGGAAAAACCGGTTTGGCGCGCATTCTCCCCACCATCACGTGATGTTGGGGAGCATGATATGTGCCTCAAGAAAAGGTTGCCATTTCTGCGTCCAGTTATATTAGAAGTCTATGAAGGGAGACTTTGAGTGTGTTCAAGAAGCACGCGCGTTACGCGCGCGAGCTTAGGAGACAGGAACATGGAGTGGGTCCATATCATGTATGGAATAACACGTAGTATGTTCAGGAACAGATCATGGATTTGATTAATTAAGGTGCTAATTATAAAGATATTTTGTTGCAAAAGGAACGTGTGCTGGATGGCCGAATGGATAAGGCAGTGAACTCGAGACTAGGGATTGTGGGTTCGAATCCCTGCAGTGTCACAATTTTTTTTTTTTTTTTGTTTATTGGTTGTTTTATATTTTTCCTAATGAATAAGATATTTTTGATGAAGATATATTTTTTATTTTTGTTATACAGAGGCACGTGTATTTTTATTATAATAATAAAATACTCATTTAAATGTGAGAAAATGAGGTATTTCGAGATGAAAGTTTTAGATCTGAACGCCTTTTAAATATTCAAAGTTTTGTTTCTAAGTGATTATATATGAAGTATGTATATGTATAATGATATAAACATTAAGCAAATCCAAATGAAAAAATAATATATATTGTGCGAAAATATCCTTTTGCACGTAGAATAATTTCTTGTTTTTTTTTTTTTTTGTGTGTTTTTTTTGTGGTTTTTTTTTTTTTTTTTTTTTTTTTTTGGGTACTTTACGAGTGAATTTTTATCGAGACTAGGCGAGAAATCATATTCTACTTTGAACATTATAAAAATAAAATGTAATAGTTGTAAATTATTTTAACTAAAAATATCTGTACATATATTTTTTAAAGAGATAAAATATATAGGTCTGCTGTCTAGTTCGTAATGAATAAAGTATGATTAGAATGTTTATAAATTTTTTACGGAAAGTATAAGTAAGTATTTTGCTTATACTAACAGAATTTTGAATGCCATTTATTTCTCATGTTTTATGATGTATTTTGGTCTGTTATCCACACGGTATTAAAATATGCAATCATAAAATAAGAAATATATGTATTAAAACCTACTCTGAAAAACTGTCTAACTAACAGTGCAAATTCCATTGAAATCCATCCAGTATAGTAGATTACAAACAAATCTCATATGTTGATATCAGAATCTTGGTTTACTAACAGCATTCTATTTATCACAGAAGATATAAATCAACTGATAAATCATTTTTAAATAAATAAAAAGAAAATTGTTAAAAAGTTAAAATTTTTAGATCACCAGTTGAATTCTTAAATTGTATCAATCAACCTACCAAACAAAGCACAACCAATAACACATAAGCAGAAAACGCACAATCACGTGATCAAATCGCCCACACAATTTTTTTGAGCAGCTCGCGCGGAGTTTGCGTGCGGTTGGTTAACTAATTTTAAATGCTAAATGGGCTAAAGTAGATAAAGAAGGTCACGTGATGTTTTTCCCGACTATTTTAGATTTTATCTGAGTGAACATAGGCATGTATTCCTGTTACGAAACCCATGATTTGGAAGGATGAAGAAATATAGTCGTTGGTTTTACCTTTTTTGAACCATAAAAATAATGAAATAATTGAATTATGTTAAAATTTCTTTCTTCGATAAGACCTACTCCATGGCATAAACTTCTGAGCGCGCGCGCGGCGCGAAGTGCACTTCTGAACACGCTCTTTGAGTGTATTCAAGAAGCACGAGCGCCGTGCGCGCGAGCTCAGGAGACAGGGAGTGTGTTCAAAGACCACGCGCGCCGCGCGCGCGAGCTCAGGAGACAAGAACATGGAGTGGGTCTTTATCGTGGATGCAATAAACGTTCAGCGTGTTCACGAACAAATAACGATTTGATTAATTATGGTGCTAATTATAAAGATAATTTGTTGCAAAAAGAAGGCGAGCTAGATGGCTGAATGGATAACGCTTTGAACTCGAGACTAGGGGTTTTGGGTTCGAATCCTTCGGGTCCCAAATTGTTTTTTTTTTTTTTTACTGGTTGCTTTATATTTTTCATAATAAATAAGATATTTTTGATACAGATAAATTTTTATATTAATAATACAGAAGCACATGTATTTTTATTATAATAATAAAATACTTATTTAAATACGAGAAAATGAGGTATTTCGCAATGAAAGTTTTACATTTGAACGCCTTGCGAAAATATACGTTTGCGCGTGGGATAATTTCTTGATGTTTTTCTTTCTTTCTTTTTTTTTTTTTTTTTTTTTTTTTTTAGTATTTTAGGAGTGAATTTTTGTCAAGACTGGGATGCAAATCATATTTTACGGTGTTAAAATCAACATGGAAAATATTATAAAAATAAATGTAATAGATGTACATTATTTTAACTAAAAATATCTGCATATATATTTTTTAAAGATATAAAATATATGGCGTTTTGCATCTAGTTTTGTAATGAATATAAGTATGATTAGAATGTTTATAAACTTTCTACTAAAAATATTAGTATTTTGCTCATACTAACAGGCCCTGATTATCAAATAGGCACGAAAAGCATGTGCTTCCCTTAGAAAATTAGAAGGTACACGAAATTGAGAAAACAGAGGCCCCAAATTTTATATCGAATTAATTCCATTCCAAAATTCTATCTAATTTCTTTTCAAATTATTAACTTATTTGCACACACACACACATATATATTATATATATATTTTTTAAGTGTTTTATAAAAATACCTTTTCATTACAAATTAATTTTTCGTTAGTAGGTCAGTTTCAACCACATGATCACAATTCTCCAGTCTGTCCATTATTTTAGATGCATTGTTTATTTTACATATTGAATTTAAATATAATTGAATTTAGCTTGCATACACAACGTATAATATTAATATTTTATGTTGTGCATGCATTCTGAATTCAAACTTTTTTATCCAAATTACATTTTTACGCTAATACTATGCAAAATCATTTTTGCACTGATTGTATCCTATTTTTTTGTAAGTAGAACATAAAAAAAACTTTCTTTAATGTGAATTCAGCTGAGCCAGTGAATAATATTTGCAGCATTGGTGAGTTTTCGGGATGTCGAATAGAAAACACTTCTCGAATGAAAGGGACCCCCGAAATGAAACTGTGCTTCCCTTAACTTCAGAGGTTAATCGGTCCCTGCATACTAACATGATTTTGAGTGCCATTTGTTTCTCATGTTTTATGATGTATATTTTGGTCAATTATCCACACGGTATTAAAATATGCAATCATAAAATACGAAATATATATACTAAAAACTTCTTTGAAAAATTGTCTAACTAACAGTGCAAATTCCATTGAAATCCATTATCCAATTAATCCATATCCATAGTACACATAAATCTCGTAATACGGTGATATCACAATCTTGGTTTATTAACAGCCTTCTATTTATCACGAAAAATGTAAAGCAACTGATAAATCATTTTTAAATAGATTAAAAGAAAATTGTTAAAAATTTATAGCACCAATTGAATTGTTAAATTGTATCAATCAACCTACCAAACAAAGCACAACCAATAAAACATAAGCACAAAGCGCACAATCACGTGATCAAATCGCCCACATAAATTTTTTGAGCCGCCCGCGTCAAGTTTGAGTGCGGTTGGTTAATTGATTTTAAATACTGAACGGGCTAAAGTAGATGAAGTAGGTCACGTGATGCTTCTCCCGAATATTTTGGATTTTATCTGAGTGAACATAGGCATGTATTTCTGTTACGAAAACCATGTTTTGGAAGGATAAAGAAATATGGTCGTTGGTTTTACCTGTTTTGAACCATAAAACTAATGAAATAATTGAATTACTTTAAAATTCCTTTCTTCGATATGACCTACTCCATGGCAAAAACTTCTGAGCGCGCGCGCGGCGTTTTCTGCACTTCTGAACAGGCCCAGGAACATGGAGTGGTTCTTTATCGTGGATGCAATAAAAGTTTACCGCGTTCACGAACAAATAACGGTTTGATTAATTATGCTGCTAATTATAAAGATAATTTGTTGCAAATAAAAGACGAGCTAGATGGCTGAATGGATAGCGCTTTGAACTCGAGACTAGGGGCTATGGGTTCGAATCCTTCGCGTCCCAAAACGTATTCGTGTTTTTTTTTTTTTTTTTTTTTTTTGATTGATTTATATTTTTCATATAAAGTAAGATATTTTTGATAAAGATAATTTTTTATATTAATAATACAGAAGCACATGTATTTCTATTATAATAATAAAATACTTATTTAAATACGAGAAAATGAGGTATTTCTCGATGAAAGTTTTAGATTTCAACGCCTTTTAATATTTAAAGTTTCGTTTCAAAGTGATATATATGTATATATAGGGTATATATATATATATATATATATATATATATATATATATATATATATATATATATATATATATATATATATATATATATATATATATATATACATATATATATGTATATATATATATATAAAGCAAATGAAAAAATAAGTATTGTGCGAAAATATCTGTTTGAGCGTAGGGCAATTTCTTGATGTTTTTCTTTTTGAGTACTTTAGGAGTGAATTTTTATCGAGATTAGGATGCTAATCATATTTTATGGTATTAAAATCAATATGAAAATATTATAAAAATAAAATGTATTAGATGTATATTATTTTAACTAAAAATACCTATATAATATTTTATCTCTTTTTTAAAGAGATAAAATATATGGGGTTTGCCATCTAGTTTTGTAGTGAATAAAATATTATTAGAATGCTTATAAATTTTTTACTAAAAGTATAATTAAGTATTTTGCTTATACTAACGTGATTTTGAGTGTCATTTGCTTCTCATGTTTTATGATGCATGTTGTCTGTTATTCACACGATATTAATGCGCACTGCAATCATAAAATAAGAAATATATATACTAAAACCTTCTCTGAAAAATTGTCTAACTAACATTGCAAATTTCAAAATCTCGTAATATGTTGATATCACAATTTTGGTTTATTAACAACATTCTATCACGAAAAATATAAAGCAACTGATAAATCATTTTTAAACAAATAAAAAGAAAATTGTTAAAAAGTTAAAATATTTAGATCTCCAATTGAATTGTTAAATTGTATCAGTCAACCTACCAAACAAAGCATAACCAATGAAACATAAGCACAAAATGCACAATCACGTGATCAAATCGCCCACATAATTTTTTGGGGTAGTTTGCGAGATATTTGTGTGCGGTTGACTGATTGCTGATCAAGCTGAAGTGGATAAAATAGGTCACATGACTCTTTCCGGAATATTTTGAATTTTATCTGAGTGAACATAGGCATGTATTCCTGTTACGAAAACCATGTTTTGGAAAGATGAAGAAATATAGTCGTTGGTTTTACCTGTTTTGAACCATAAAAATAATGAAATAATTGAATTCTTTGAAAATTCCTTTCTTCGATAAGGCCTACTCCATGGCAAAAACTTCTGAGCGCGCGCGCGGCGTGAGCTGCACTTCTGAACAGGTCCCTTTTGTATTGTTTTGTAATTCTAAAATTAAAATGACGACAAGGCAAAGTTTGATATTATTAATATTTGTAAATTTTTTTTGCTGATCTGAAAAATAATGTGTAATTTAGTTTGAAATTGTGAGTATTGGTTCTTTTTTTTTTTTTTTTTTTTTTTTTTTTTTTTTTTTTTTGCTGGAAAGTTAATTGAAGTTTACTGACGACGGGAAATTTACGAAATTATAGCAATTCAACATTTTTTTAGAGTTGGGTTTCAAGAAAGGAAATGTCTGTTAAGGAATGTTAAAAATTTTATGCATATTTTGTTACAATGTTTTATATTAGCCGTTTAAAGTATATATTTCTCATGTATGCTGGCCTTACGAGTTTTGTACATTTTGAGATTGCTGCACAGTGAACTGCTGAATACAGTGATGTTTTTTTTTCGGTAAATGAATGCGTAGCTTTCATATATTCGTTTACAAATTGCTGCTTACGAGTTTTGGGCATTTTTGAGATTGCTGCACAGCTCGAATTGTTGTAATGTATTTTTTCGGTAAATGAATGCGTAGAGTTTATACTTTCGTTTGAAAACTGTCGCTTAAAGGAGTTTCCTGCGTTTTTCAGGTTGCTGCAAAACTAGGTTGTTGTATTCAGTGATATATATATATTTTCATGTATGCGAAGCGTTCATACTTTCGCAGATTAGAAATGAATTGTTCAATGTTTAGTCTGATATAGGTAGGTACTTTAAAAGATTGAAATGACGCAATTATTTTTTCTGAAAGTTGTTGGAAAATAAAAATTTTAATCTTTAAATCATTACTCTGATTTAGAAAGATAGTTTAAATCATTTGTTTTATTTTGAATGTCATAAAAGTGATCTTTCCTGTGTTGTCTAATACGTTGTTATTTATAAATGTTATATTTCCCATGATTCCAGGATGATGACGTAGTAGAAAACAGTCTGGCGGCAGTCAAGAAAGCTGACCAATCACGTCAGTCTTCAGGTTGCCGCATTTTAGGTTGGCATACGTGGGGTTGTTGGCGCATGTCAGAAAAGTCGCCTAATGGGGTCTCTCGCCAGTTCTGAGATTGTGCCATAAATTTTATTTCAAATCAGAATGGAGGATATTCCATTTGCGTCTTGATCACGTGATCAAGGTAAAAAAGTCTAGCGTAAAGAAGGGAAGGCTCCGTAGACGTGTAATGTAAATCCCCGCTAGCCAGTGAAACAGTTCATCAGGCAAATCAGTAGCATCTTCCCTTGTTATCAGTTAGAAGTTCCTTGGGTAAATTACCGGTATCACGTTATCTTTTTCAGCCTCGAACCAGTATTTGGAATGTCCTCCATTCTTTCAAAATTTTATCGCAATTTACTGTTTTTTATGGTTTTTAAAATTATTTTCAAGCATGACTTTTTTTATATATCTATCGCGAGGTCCTGATTTCAAAAGATTAATCCGTTTGCACTTAAAACAATATAAATATTCCAGCATATGCATCCGGCTAATATTCCGTACCGAAATTAAGGCTTCATTAATAAATAAAATAATATGAATAATATAAATAAGACTCACATTTAACATATATGTAATACAGGTTGTCCCAAAAATATCCGTACAAGAAATAAAAAGCAATAGGCCTACAACAAAATTTGTTACAACAATAAATAGAATAACTAAAAGAGTTTTTTTCTACTGCCTTAGTAAACTTCAACATGAGATCTTTCGTAGCTCGATGAATATCAAGGCGATATTCCAATTCAATACACGAACATTTTAGCATGCTAACATCAATAGTAGCTACAGCTGTTTTAATCTTTTGTTTGAATTCCATGAATTGATTTTGTAGGGATCCTAGAAAATGTTTCGCGTACTCGTTCCACACATTCTTCACTAGTGCTAAGGCGACTATATTGAATAAACCAAATTCCTTAATAATTTTTTTATGTGTTGTTTTATGTGTTGTGCAGCGCCATCTATGACCAGAAACATACTGTGGAAATTTTTTTTCAGTTATTTAAGTATTGCGCGGCAGCGCAATACTTATTTATTTCCAGTGTCACTTCTCAATGTTAATTTAACATGGAAAAGCCTATGGAGATCATAACTTTTTCATTTTTTCTTCCCACCTTTTTGTCCCTGATGCCACTCATTTTTTATTCTTTACTAATTCTAATGATATTATAAATTTAAAGTGTAAAAACGATTGCCTGACGCCAGGGTCAAAACGAATGGTAAAATGCCTATATGGGTGAATACATGGAGACAGATGGAACATGGGCCAGAGAGAAACATGAGCCAATTTATTTTTGGATTATTCAAATATTTTTCTTAATAATTGCAATTTTCGCTTTTTTCGTTGAAAATCAACGGACATTTTTCACAGAAAATGTAACATTTTTACTTCATTGTTGCAAAAATTTCAAAAGCCGTAATAATAATTTATTTCTTTTTAGTTGAAAGATTTTCACGTGAAATATTAAATTGAGCTAGTTTTTTTTTTCAAAAATTAAAAAGCTGAATATGGCGTCATAGTGGAAATAAAAAGGATATTTTCAGAATAAGTTTTTGCTTTGGTCAAGTTTATATTTTAGTAAAAAGTTTCTACTGGATAGCTATTTTTACGTAAGGTAGCGAACTTAGTGGGGAATTACGTAACTTAAATTTTAAAATGTATTTTTTTCCGATATGAGAACTATTTATACCCCAAGTTAAACTTAGGTAATAATTTTCTGATGTGTTTACATCACCCCTTAGGAGAGAATAGGGTTTAAAATTTTAAGTAAAACTTTTATTTTTTATTTTTTACTGTATCACAGCTATAATATTGTTAAATAATAGCAGTAAGGATTCAACACAATTTACATTTACATTCATAGCGTTCCTGAGTGGGAAATAGGGTATCTAAATTTAAATTAAGTTATTTTTTTATGTTTTGATTATAAATTTTTTACGTTCAGATTGGAAGTTTTTGTCCGAACTACCGCAACCTGCATTACTACAGTAGTGAAACATTTTGAATTACACATTAGTAAACTGCATCCCACATTGTGATGCAATACCACATACATCAACGCCTGATAATGTTACTCTCCATTAATTTTGAAATGCGTTCGTCTGAGTGCAGTAGTTATTAAAAACTTGACATATTAAACAAAAACATAATTTGAAGAACAAATTAAAAAAACAAAATTTATTTCCTACATTGTTTAAGCCCGAGAAGGGACAGATATTAAGTTATTTCATTCAATTAGTTCTACGTTTAATGTTAAATTTTTGTAATAAATTATTTAAGCCAATTGAAGATTAAAAAATAAAAATAAAATTCATACAATGTGATACTTAAAACACCCTAAAAAATTAGATTCCGTTAAAAGGAAATCGAAATAAATTTAGACATTTTTTTAAGTTTTGTATTTTGCATGCACCTTATCATTTTATGCACAATTGTCATAAACATAATGCAAAATCTGCAATACAAATATTTTCAATTAAAAATGGAAGAAGTCTAAGATTTATTTCGATTTCATTTGAACGGAAAATAATTTTTGTTTTAAGTATCATATTGTATGAATTTTATTTTTATTTTTTAATCTTCAATTGGCTTAACTAATTTGTTACAAAAATTTAACATTAAATGTGAAACTAATTGAATGAAATAGCTTAATATCTGTCCCTTCTCGGGCTTAAACAATGTAGGAAATAAATTTTGTTTTTTTAATTTGTTCTTCAAATTATGTTTTTGTTTAATTCTGTCTATTGTTGTAACTAGATTTACTGTTGGCCTTGTCTTTTCTTTTAAAATAAAATTTTGAAAATATACGATTCTTTTTGGAACACCCTGTAAAACTACGCATTTAAATCACTGAAATTATTAAAATAAAAAAAAACCTGCTGTAATTAGCGAAATGTGTAGCATTTCTCCGTCTTTTAACTCCTTGCATGAGACAAATATTAAAGTATCGCTTTTAATAAATTTCAAAACTTTTTTTCAATACATTATTAATAATTTTCATAAAAAAATACTCTTTGGTGCTGATAGTGGACAATCTAAAAATATATCTTAAATGTAAAAAATCTATTAGAATTTTCACTAAAAATAAATGTTTTTCACCTAGGTTGACCCCGCCAGGGAATCCGGTTTGAAACTCCTTGTTTACTAATCATAAATTTCAAGAAAAGGAGCCTTATAAATTAAATTTGTGTACTTTTATGTATGCGAAATTTAATTTATACGTGGTATCATAAATGCCATATCAAAAATCTGTTCTACACTTGTATACTTTTTAGGTGCATCCGTAATTATATAAATTTTTCTCCCCTTTAGTCATCGTCTGGTCCGTCCATCTGTCCGCATATAACGGCGCAAAAACTACCCAACCGAATGGTTCGAAATTTAATATGTATAATCTGTTCAGAATTTTGTTGAGTGATTTAAAATCTTATGAAAATCGATCTCAAAACTTAAAAATATATTAATAAAAGTTTTCTCCATTCTATTACATAATATCAAACGTAATTAATTCAACAATGTCCCATGATAGGTAATGATTCTAGATTGCCATGGTGATGACGTCCTATTGAAGATGGAGTCCTATTATTTATGTATTACTGAATTTGATATATAAAATCGTAATAAATTTTGTATTCGTGCATTTTTGCATGAGTGCAACAGATATTGCACGAAGATCTGAATATTTATAAAACTAGTTATAGTAAGAACGCACCTCATTTGCCACGTTTAAGGCACAATTTCTTACGTGTTTTAATTAAAAGCATTTATCTATCATCAGTCATTTATGAGATAATCGCCAATTAATTATAAAAATCCAATGAAGAACACGTTAAAATTTAATTTTTTAAGCTGACCAATCACGTCAGTCTTCAGGTTGCCGCATTTTAGGTTGGCATACGTGGGGTTGTTGGCGCATGTCAGAAAAGTCGCCTAATGGGGTCTCTCGCCAGTTCTGAGATTGTGCCATAAATTTTATTTCAAATCAGAATGGAGGATATTCCATTTGCGTCTTGATCACGTGATTAAGGTAAAAAAGTCTAGCGTAAAGAAGGGAAGGCTCCGTAGACGTGTAATGTAAATCCCCGCTAGCCAGTGAAACAGTTCATCAGGCAAATCAGTAGCATCTTCCCTTGTTATCAGTTAGAAGTTCCTTGGGTAAATTACCGGTATCACGTTATCTTTTTCAGCCTCGAACCAGTATTTGGAATGTCCTCCATTCTTTCAAAATTTTATCGCAATTTACTGTTTTTTATGGTTTTTAAAATTATTTTCAAGCATGACTTTTTTTATATATCTATCGCGAGGTCCTGATTTCAAAAGATTAATCCGTTTGCACTTAAAACAATATAAATATTCCAGCATATGCATCCGGCTAATATTCCGTACCGAAATTAAGGCTTCATTAATAAATAAAATAATATGAATAATATAAATAAGACTCACATTTAACATATATGTAATACAGGTTGTCCCAAAAATATCCGTACAAGAAATAAAAAGCAATAGGCCTACAACAAAATTTGTTACAACAATAAATAGAATAACTAAAAGAGTTTTTTTCTACTGCCTTAGTAAACTTCAACATGAGATCTTTCGTAGCTCGATGAATATCAAGGCGATATTCCAATTCAATACACGAACATTTTAGCATGCTAACATCAATAGTAGCTACAGCTGTTTTAATCTTTTGTTTGAATTCCATGAATTGATTTTGTAGGGATCCTAGAAAATGTTTCGCGTACTCGTTCCACACATTCTTCACTAGTGCTAAGGCGACTATATTGAATAAACCAAATTCCTTAATAATTTTTTTATGTGTTGTTTTATGTGTTGTGCAGCGCCATCTATGACCAGAAACATACTGTGGAAATTTTTTTTCAGTTATTTAAGTATTGCGCGGCAGCGCAATACTTATTTATTTCCAGTGTCACTTCTCAATGTTAATTTAACATGGAAAAGCCTATGGAGATCATAACTTTTTCATTTTTTCTTCCCACCTTTTTGTCCCTGATGCCACTCATTTTTTATTCTTTACTAATTCTAATGATATTATAAATTTAAAGTGTAAAAACGATTGCCTGACGCCAGGGTCAAAACGAATGGTAAAATGCCTATATGGGTGAATACATGGAGACAGATGGAACATGGGCCAGAGAGAAACATGAGCCAATTTATTTTTGGATTATTCAAATATTTTTCTTAATAATTGCAATTTTCGCTTTTTTCGTTGAAAATCAACGGACATTTTTCACAGAAAATGTAACATTTTTACTTCATTGTTGCAAAAATTTCAAAAGCCGTAATAATAATTTATTTCTTTTTAGTTGAAAGATTTTCACGTGAAATATTAAATTGAGCTAGTTTTTTTTTTCAAAAATTAAAAAGCTGAATATGGCGTCATAGTGGAAATAAAAAGGATATTTTCAGAATAAGTTTTTGCTTTGGTCAAGTTTATATTTTAGTAAAAAGTTTCTACTGGATAGCTATTTTTACGTAAGGTAGCGAACTTAGTGGGGAATTACGTAACTTAAATTTTAAAATGTATTTTTTTTCCGATATGAGAACTATTTATACCCCAAGTTAAACTTAGGTAATAATTTTCTGATGTGTTTACATCACCCCTTAGGAGAGAATAGGGTTTAAAATTTTAAGTAAAACTTTTATTTTTTATTTTTTACTGTATCACAGCTATAATATTGTTAAATAATAGCAGTAAGGATTCAACACAATTTACATTTACATTCATAGCGTTCCTGAGTGGGAAATAGGGTATCTAAATTTAAATTAAGTTATTTTTTTATGTTTTGATTATAAATTTTTTACGTTCAGATTGGAAGTTTTTGTCCGAACTACCGCAACCTGCATTACTACAGTAGTGAAACATTTTGAATTACACATTAGTAAACTGCATCCCACATTGTGATGCAATACCACATACATCAACGCCTGATAATGTTACTCTCCATTAATTTTGAAATGCGTTCGTCTGAGTGCAGTAGTTATTAAAAAACTTGACATATTAAACAAAAACATAATTTGAAGAACAAATTAAAAAAACAAAATTTATTTCCTACATTGTTTAAGCCCGAGAAGGGGCAGATATTAAGTTATTTCATTCAATTAGTTCTACGTTTAATGTTAAATTTTTGTAATAAATTATTTAAGCCAATTGAAGATTAAAAAATAAAAATAAAATTCATACAATGTGATACTTAAAACACCCTAAAAAATTAGATTCCGTTAAAAGGAAATCGAAATAAATTTAGACATTTTTTTAAGTTTTGTATTTTGCATGCACCTTATCATTTTATGCACAATTGTCATAAACATAATGCAAAATCTGCAATACAAATATTTTCAATTAAAAATGGAAGAAGTCTAAGATTTATTTCGATTTCATTTGAACGGAAAATAATTTTTGTTTTAAGTATCATATTGTATGAATTTTATTTTTATTTTTTAATCTTCAATTGGCTTAACTAATTTGTTACAAAAATTTAACATTAAATGTGAAACTAATTGAATGAAATAGCTTAATATCTGTCCCTTCTCGGGCTTAAACAATGTAGGAAATAAATTTTGTTTTTTTAATTTGTTCTTCAAATTATATTTTTGTTTAATTCTGTCTATTGTTGTAACTAGATTTACTGTTGGCCTTGTCTTTTCTTTTAAAATAAAATTTTGAAAATATACGATTCTTTTTGGAACACCCTGTAAAACTACGCATTTAAATCACTGAAATTATTAAAATAAAAAAAAAACCTGCTGTAATTAGCGAAATGTGTAGCATTTCTCCGTCTTTTAACTCCTTGCATGAGACAAATATTAAAGTATCGCTTTTAATAAATTTCAAAACTTTTTTTCAATACATTATTAATAATTTTCATAAAAAAATACTCTTTGGTGCTGATAGTGGACAATCTAAAAATATATCTTAAATGTAAAAAATCTATTAGAATTTTCACTAAAAATAAATGTTTTTCACCTAGGTTGACCCCGCCAGGGAATCCGGTTTGAAACTCCTTGTTTACTAATCATAAATTTCAAGAAAAGAAGCCTTATAAATTAAATTTGTGTACTTTTATGTATGCGAAATTTAATTTATACGGAGTATCATAAATGCCATATCAAAAATCTGTTCTACACTTGTATACTTTTTAGGTGCATCCGTAATTATATAAATTTTTCTCCCCTTTAGTCATCGTCTGGTCCGTCCATCTGTCCGCATATAACGGCGCAAAAACTACCCAACCGAATGGTTCGAAATTTAATATGTATAATCTGTTCAGAATTTTGTTGAGTGATTTAAAATCTTATGAAAATCGATCTCAAAACTTAAAAATATATTAATAAAAGTTTTCTCCATTCTATTACATAATATCAAACGCAATTAATTCAACAATGTCCCATGATAGGTAATGATTCTAGATTGCCATGGTGATGACGTCCTATTGAAGATGGAGTCCTATTATTTATGTATTACTGAATTTGATATATAAAATCGTAATAAATTTTGTATTCGTGCATTTTTGCATGAGTGCAACAGATATTGCACGAAGATCTGAATATTTATAAAACTAGTCATAGTAAGAACGCACCTCATTTGCCACGTTTAAGGCACAATTTCTTACGTGTTTTAATTAAAAGCATTTATCTATCATCAGTCATTTATGAGATAATCGCCAATTAATTATAAAAATCCAATGAAGAACACGTTAAAATTTAATTTTTTAAGCTGACCAATCACGTCAGTCTTCAGGTTGCCGCATTTTAGGTTGGCATACGTGGGGTTGTTGGCGCATGTCAGAAAAGTCGCCTAATGGGGTCTCTCGCCAGTTCTGAGATTGTGCCATAAATTTTATTTCAAATCAGAATGGAGGATATTCCATTTGCGTCTTGATCACGTGATTAAGGTAAAAAAGTCTAGCGTAAAGAAGGGAAGGCTCCGTAGACGTGTAATGTAAATCCCCGCTAGCCAGTGAAACAGTTCATCAGGCAAATCAGTAGCATCTTCCCTTGTTATCAGTTAGAAGTTCCTTGGGTAAATTACCGGTATCACGTTATCTTTTTCAGCCTCGAACCAGTATTTGGAATGTCCTCCATTCTTTCAAAATTTTATCGCAATTTACTGTTTTTTATGGTTTTTAAAATTATTTTCAAGCATGACTTTTTTTATATATCTATCGCGAGGTCCTGATTTCAAAAGATTAATCCGTTTGCACTTAAAACAATATAAATATTCCAGCATATGCATCCGGCTAATATTCCGTACCGAAATTAAGGCTTCATTAATAAATAAAATAATATGAATAATATAAATAAGACTCACATTTAACATATATGTAATACAGGTTGTCCCAAAAATATCCGTACAAGAAATAAAAAGCAATAGGCCTACAACAAAATTTGTTACAACAATAAATAGAATAACTAAAAGAGTTTTTTCTACTGCCTTAGTAAACTTCAACATGAGATCTTTAATGGCCGCAACAGCCAATCAGTAAAAGCAAAGCTTCATAGCCACCGAGAGTGTGTGGTCATCCCTTTATCTAGCCGAAGTAAGTCGAAACTCACCGAGAGAGATTGTGGAACTCTCTCAGAGAGTTCCACAAGAGGCGGCCTGAGATATCTTAAGGTATCCAGTGTGAATATAGTATAAGTATAAGGTCAATAGAGACCAAAAATTCCACATCTATGTACATACAAGAAAAAAATATAAATATCAAAGTTCATAAAAGCAACTTGTATTTAAAAAAACTATTTAACTTTCTATTTGATTAGACAAAACCATTTACATTTCTTCAGTATGTATAGGGTAGGGTTTTTCTTCATATTTTTAACGCTTATTCGATAACGAAATTGTTTATGAATTCGATTTGTTTGTCCGTCTCTCTGCCGTTTGTCTATACGTCTGTATGTTCCAGATTTTACTCGTGTAAATATACACTGGAACTAGCCGCCCTTGGCGACCAGTTTGGTCTCCGTTAGATGTGTGCTAAGCGTTGTACCATGTTACTTTTACTCAACATTTAATTTACGTTATCAATATACTTCGCCAAATCAGAAGTTTCTAGTAGAGAAATCAAGAACTCCGTATTTTCATGGGTACTACTTGGTTATCCCGTCGACCAAAAATATATCGCCAAACTATAAGATTAAATATGAATAATGGTTGATCATAAATGTCATATTTGCTTGTTTTTAAGCAAGTTACACGTGTTTACGTCATCAAGTTATTTTTATTTCAACGTTTTATTTGTATTTTTATTAATGTTATACTAATTTATTTGTTCTTTCGCCATTTAAAATAAAAATTATGTCAATTTGTATAATTTGGCGATTTATATAATTTGGCGAAATGGGTCGACGGTATAACTAAGTAGAGTCACCGAGAGTTTTGTGGATTATAAATTTTTGCAGATTATAGATCATCTCTTTGTTTACATTTTATTTTTTAATGTCTGACTATAAATTAGGAACAACTGTAGAAAAATTACAATTACAATGGGAAAGAAAAATTAATACAACATTGGTTTAATATATTTAATAGCTTTCAGTTAAGAAACTTTAAATTAAATTATATACAATACAAATTTTACTGATTATTCATTATTTTAAACATTGGCGCAACACAATGCTAGTTTCAGTTTTGGTTTGTTATCAATAATTTTCTTCTGTTTATGAACTCTCATTACTTTCTGCTCTAAGATAAAATTTTGTTACTCAAGGAAATTTAAATGTTTATTCATTGGAATATTGATAATTGAAAAAAAATATATATACCAAATTTAGTTTTATGAATTTAACTGTTAATGACAATTTCCATTGTTTACATACCAATGTGTAGTGCGGATAATAGACATTTGCAGATTATACATTAGCGGATACTGTAGTACCTTTTTATGCTAGCCAGGAGCAAGTGATAAATCATCAAACATTGTATTTCCAATCGCATTTTTTCATATTTCATTAAATTCATCTAAAATATAATAATTTCACTCATTTTATTTAAAATACATACTTTTAATTTGAAATTCACGACTTTCGCTTTTTCTTTCCGTTTTTAAGAAAAAGAAAAGAAAAATAATAAATAATACCAAAAACCATGACTTTTAATTTCAATAGCAAAGCATTGTTTTAATTTACCACACGAAAACTAAAAAATGTAAAAAATGGTGACCTGGCATATAAAAAGTGAAGCGGTCAGCCCGGAACTATTGATGGCAGTCACATGACTTAGGCTATTATTATAGAGGTTTGCCATGTAATTAATGTATGTTTTTGTGCATGTTCGATATTGAAAATGAAGTGCGTAGAATTTACAGTTCGTATACAGGGACTCTCAAAACAATTCCGTTTCATTGTGATCTATGAGAATAAAGAATGAGATAAAAGAATTCGATTACAGTATTGTCTATGAAAAATATCTGAAAGTTCGTTTTCAGCTGTGTTACACGTTTAGAAACTGAACATATTTTTTGTACATTACTTGGTGTCTATAAATATTATAGATCGTATACAGAGCTGTATAAAACATCTTTAGTACATTACATTTTCGTTTATTGATGGAAATTTCTGGAAGGGAACTTTCAACTGTGCTATGCGTTTTCTAACTAAACTAAATTTTAGAAAGTCATGAATTATACATACAAGTTTATATATGATATACAACGTTGCACAAAAGAATTCGGATGCTTTTCCAACTGTTAATTGCTGCAATAAGGTTTTCAATTGTGTTATGCCTTTTACACATTGTTTACTTAGATATCATCTTTCACCTTCTTAAGCAGTGAAACTTTGTTAAAGTGTTCTGGAAGCAAAAGTGGATGAACTACCTCCCGGGATCCTAGGCTTGATTTTTTTGGGGATCTCTTTCCCTCCTTCAAAGCGATACATTTCTATATCTTCTGGCACGAAAAACAGGAAAAAAGAACTTTTAATGCAGGTAAACATTAAAATTTCATAAAAATCAAAATGTCAGAATTCGGTAAGTTTTGATCAAATTTTTATAACATTCCTAGACGGATTAAAACATGTTACTAAATATAAGTTATTGGAACTGTTAAAAAAAAATCATATTTTAATATGTATACAGCCCCTTATAAAAAGAAAAGCTGTGTTTGATTTGTATACTATTTGCAATTTGAAGTGTATTTCTATCGCCAGCCGTTTTAAAGATAATCGCCGTAAACACTATTTTGAATCGCTCAGTAAGTTACAATTCTGAGAACATTTCTTAATCTTCTACATTCATTCGCTTTCAGAATGGATTTACAGTAAATAAATTTGTGTTTGTTAAAGTGTTCTGGAAGTGTTGGAACGTGTTTCGTTATATATGCTTGATGCATAGTTTTACTTACCCATCATACGTAGTATAGGGTAAGTCTTGTAAACGTTTTAAAAATCGAAAAATTTTTTTAGATGGATTTACATGTTTCACACACCGGAGATTCCGAAGAACATATTTTTTAGAAAAAAAATTTTGGTGTCCGTCTGGGTGTGTGTCGGTGTGTGTGTCTGTAATCGCTCTATCTCCCGAACAAATTGAGATAAAGACTTGAAATTTAGTGTGTACTTAGGAAGTAATAATGGAAAGAAGCCTATTAAATATTAGTAACCTCGATTATCCGGAACTATTCTTTTCGTACTCTCGAAATATTCGTTCTGATAAAAGGTATACAAATTTTTCAAAATTGTTTATTTGAAGGAGTGAATATAAAAGACAATAAAAAAACATAAATTTTCCATCAAGAATGAAGTCGATCGGATAATTAGTTGCCGAAATATTTGTAATAAAATTTTTCACACTCTTCGATTTTTCATGATCCTGTATTTCATTCAAATTTCAATTCAAAGATATATTTTAATTGGAAATGAGACGCTTAATCCGACGCAGTAAACTGTTAGTTAATATGATTATAATTTTTCGAGTTATGAGGATGTTTCTTTTACGCAATTCGGTACTACTCAGTTATCCCGCCGGCCAAAAAACTATCGCCAAACTATAAGATTAAATGCCAATAATGGCTTATCGTAAATGTCAAGCATTTAATGCATCCACGTACCTATAAGGGAGGTTACCATAGGAGGGACCCTGTTCTGTCCCCAAATGCCGCCAAATTTGGCGACCAAAATGAGTCGTCAAAAATGACGCCAAATTGTCGGTATCTCTAATATTTCGCCAAATTCCCATAGACATCCATTGTAAACCAATAGTGCTTATTTACTTACAGTAAATCAACAAATTGAGATATTTTAATGCAACAAAAAGTAATATTAGCTTAAGGGATTATATTAATTATCTTTAAGGGAATCCAAACAAATTAAATTATACAATGCTTAGCATGTATCACAGGTTTTATTTTCATATTTTATATTATGTATAGCCATGATGGGTAAGTATTATGGCGGCCCCCAACGACTAGTTTCGTTGTTGGTTTAATAAGAAGTATGTTTTTATCATCAGTCATTTCGGTCATCATTGCTGTTAATTATATCTTGAAACACTTTATATAGAAATATCAAATTGTACAATAAAGATATAAGAAACAAATTTTTACCCTTTGTGATCGACTGTCGGCAAATAGCCGTCCAAGCTTTGTATATGGGCCATTCTCATAATCTTCTGACTTTCGAGAATAAAAATCTGGTGAAATTAAACTTGCTAAAATAACAGTTTAATCTGATAGACCTTAATGATTCTTAATGCATAATGATTCAAAATAAAGAAAAAATGGTCAGCAGCGAATTTTTTTTTATTTAACTGAGGTTTAAGTTAAACTTGGGAGTTTAATTTTCCTTACCATGTTACCACTGTAATTTTCTATTTTCTTCTAAATTTTACTTATACTGACTAAATTTTACTTAAAAAATACTTATAATGAATTTGCATAGTACCTACAAGACATTCAAATAAGAAATAATAACAATGTAGCATTTTTAGTACAAAATTTTGGTATAACATTGTCTTAAAGGGGTGTTAAAAAGGGGACGGAAGGGAAAAAAAGGGGGATGATATAGGAAAAAAGGGACGGCAATGGTAAAAAAAAGGGATGGTAAGGATGGGACGGTAAGGAAAATTACCACTAGTTTTAGGAATATCGTGTTAAGACTAAGTGATAACCACAATGTTCATTGATTTTTAGAAACACTTATTTACATTGGATTAAATAAAAAAAAAATAATTTACCTCGAAAAGTGCGGAATAAACCTTGGGGGCGGTAAGAATACCAATAAAGCCACGATGCTTGAAATTGATATTTAAATGCTGATTTAAATTCTGCAGTAAATTTCCTGTCAAAGTGTTTTAGACATTCTTTCTTTAGCATACTTCTGCATAAGAAAAAACAATTCTGTGTCTGCATCTGAAGTGATTTTCTGTATAAATTTAGCAAGAGGGATGGTTAGGAATCTAAAACCCAGGGACAGAGTTAAAAAAAATACTAACAACCGTAAAAATGTGTTCAGGTTAATTTTTTGCTATATATTTATATAAAATACTAGGGGGCTCTTCCCCCTGCAAGCTATGCTCACCAACCCCCCGTTCAGACACCGCAGAATCTAAAAACACGCTAATCTGATCGGTTTAAAAATATTTGAGAAGATTGAATTATACTGAAAAAAGCTGTGCAGATGCAGTCCCTGTAACCGGGTTTCCAATCAGTTCCCTTTGATTGAAAACATTTAAGGCCGAATCAGTTGCTGTTAAGACATCCAATGGTTGATTTTGTGTTTGATTAAAGAGGATCAGTTAAACATTTGAAAAGAAGCTAAAATAAAATGAATTAAGTGTACAGAGTCTTTGTCTCCCGGTATTTTAAAACATTTTCTATAAAAATAGCCTAAGTCATGTGATTATCATCAACAGTTCCGGATGAACCACTTCGCTTTTTATATTCTGGGTGCCATTTTGGTACTTTAATGTTAGTCAGGTACAGGTGATAAGTCGCCAAATATTATTCTATCGCCATCATTTCATCTATATTATAATAGTCCAAGTCATGTAACTGCCATAAATAAATACACTCAGATCCCTTCGCTTTTCATATGAAAGTATGGCCCAGATATCATATACGGCCCCATATTGGCGCGATTTTTTTCCAACGCTAATTTGGGGAAAAGATCAACAGCATAAACAACAACATCCGGCTTACCAAATCAAGCAAAATAACGATACTATGGCGCCAGTTAAGTACCCGTTGCGAATATGACATTGGCGTCAGAAAAAAAATCGCGCCAATATAGGTCCGTATATGACATCTGTAAGAAAGTTTTCCATTTTGATTAAAAAATCAAAAAAAAAATTCGAATAAAACTACATAAAAGTTGCCATGGTCGCAAAAATTCTTGGTACTGTTACGCTAGCCGAGTGCAAATCTTGCCAATAGCTTTTTTTTTTAACTCGCCAGTTAGCATTTTTTTAATTTTTCGAGTGGTAAATTAAAACATTGCTTTGAAGTTGAAATTTAATGTCATGGTTTGTTACATCATTTAATATTTGGCCAGATGCCAGATACGCACCGGGTTTGGCGTGATTTTTTTTTTTTTTTTTTTTTTTTTTTTTTTTTTTTTTTTTTTTTTACGAAAATTTGGCGGAAACCTCGTTTTCGAACACCATAGTTATCCCGTCGACTAAAAATCAATCATCAAACTATAAGATTAAATGCCAATAATGGTTGATCGTAAATGTCACATTCACTTTCCTTTAAGCAAGTTACATGTCTTTACGTCATCAAGTGATTTTTATTTCGACATTTTATTTGTATATTTATTAATGTTATAGTATTTTATTTGTTCTTTCGTTATTTAAAATAAAAATTATGTCAATTTGTATAATTTGGCGAGTGGTTTGGCGATCTATATAATTTGGAGAAATGGGTCAACGGAATAACTAAGTAGAACCGTATTTTTTAATTATTTTCTATTATTTTTAAAAGAAAAGAACCAAAAACATAATTAACTATAGAACAAAACAATTTATGTAATTAAAAAAAGAAGAAAATAAAGTAAATAAACATTTATTATTAAATAAACAACAATAGCCGGCTTACCATATCAACCTAAATAATGACATTTTGGCGTCAATTAGGTACCCCGGTGCGTATATGCCACCTGTGCCTAATATTTTTCTTTTCGTTTCGTTTTTTAAAAAAAGAAAGAAGTGAAAGCCATTTATTTTAAATGTTTCAGTTTGTATTAAATAAAATGATAATGAAATACAAATTGAATTATGAATAAAAGTAACATGATATATTTCTTAGCATACATTTAAGGGAGGCCAAACTTCTCGCCAAATTAGTTTAAAATAGTAACCTTTTCTAAACTATGAAAAAAAAAATATCTGTTATGATTAAAATTTGAGTTGCCACATCATTAGAGAAAAGTATATAAAATTAGAAAAAAAATTAATATTTCGAAAACTAATTCGAATTTTAAAATTCCATTACCAGTTTTGAAATCCTCGGATCAATACGGATTTTTGGTGTTAATTTCATCGCAAAGTATTCCGTATTTTAGGAGAAATCGCCGTGAAACATAATCAGTTGTTTAATCAGTCGTTTCTTAGAATCGTTACATAAATTCGTTTCATAATATCCGTTTCATTAGGATTTTATACTTATAGGGTAGAAATTTCTCAGTTTCGGAAAAAAAATTGCATCGAATTACTTTTATTGAAACAATTTTATACAGATAGCTCCAAACTTAAAAATCAGCATCAGGGACACGGGACGGTATAGGAGTTTTCCAGGTATTTGAACCCCCAACATCGTTCAAGACTTATTTTTCTCGTTAATATTGTTAGCCAGTCATGTAATGGGATATTCCCCAGTACATATATATATATAAAGAAAACCACCAGAATACGTACTAAAATAAAAATTATTATTCAGGGACATAAAAGTCAAAAGATTGTGAAAATGCGCCATACATGATTTTATTTTTCTATTCTATTTCCATCACTGTATTTTAAAAGTACATTTTTTTAGTAATTTTTACTGCACATGTTGTCAAAGTATATGTTAAAAAAAATGTTTCTTAAAAAATGTGTTGCTAACCAAATAATTTCGTGTAAGAGATGCTTGTGCCTGTTAGGAGTACTTCAAACGCAAAAATTAAAAATCCAGTAAAGAACACGTTAAACATAAGTTCTAATGAGAATTGTTTTTGTATAAAATATATGAAAAATTTGTACATTTATGTCTACATGTAATGCTGCATTTATTGGAAGAATTAGATATAATGGAAATATGAAATTGGCTGGAAACTCATTAAAATATACCTAAATCTCTTTTTTAATACTTTCAATAATAATAAAATAGTTTCACCTTTGTTTTGATAGGAAAAAGGTTTAAAAATGCAAATATATATATATATTTATACAGGGCGATTAAAAAAAAGTTTACAAAATGACATAAAAAATCAGGCATACAATATGATGAAAAATCACACAGGAACATAGGGTCGCAAACCACTTATTTAGTCACAAATACAGGCTGTTTCATCCTAACTCAATTTGGGTTGACGGTAATAACTTTCAGAAAACTGAAGTATATTATCATAAAACATTTAACAGACATTCTTGCCTTTCTTGTTAATGTGATAACATCAAACAAAAGTGGTAGAAATTTGCATTATACGCAGTATGCACTTGACGCCCCACATTTGAGACTGTGATTTTCAGTTCATGCGGTATCATCGATTGCTTAAGCAACATTTTTTCCAGATCTTTTCGTGATGTTATCACATTTCATACGAAATCGTTGCATTTTCATTACATCGTTCCGCTTTCATTACAATGTTTTTATTTTTCTCGAAATTATTACCGTCAACCCGGGTTCAGTTAGGATGAAACACCCTGTATTTGCGACTCAATATGTGGTTTGCGATCCTATGTTGCTATGTGATTTTTTATCCTTGCTGTATGCCTGATTTGCCATGACATTTTGTAAACGTTTCTTTGAATCACCTGGTATATTAATTACAATATATTAGAAAAAAAAAAAACTTCGTGCGTAAAAAATAATTACTGTTTTTTTTGCGAATCACAATATAAAGTTTAATTAAACCGTGGAAAAATATTGTTTGTGTGCAATACTTCAACTGAGTTTTAATAAATAAGTCCGGAAAAAATGCAAGATTTTCAGTTGAACGACTCTGTTCAAGAAAATATAAGTCAATTTAGAAATAAATAATTAAGCGTCAGTTATAGCAGAGAAGTTCGCTTAACGAACAATATATACATGTGCATATACCTATAAATGAAACATGCATTATGCGAAGAATTTGTGTAAATACTAAGAGATGAATAGAATTTCAAAAAATTGAATAGCATATTGTAGAATTAAAGCAAATATTATAGAATTACATTTCTAAGGCTTTTAATCTAATGACTTATTGACTAAGTTTAAGATCAAGAGAGCACAATGGTTTTAACTATGTGTACAAAGAAATAACTATAAATATCAAAATTAAAAAAAATGAAACTTGAATTTTATTGAATTTCTTTAAATTTTCTATTTTAATTAATAGAGCATTTTACATTTCTTAGCGTAAATATAATGATAGCACCTTTTTTTTATAGTTTAAAAATTTCTTTGGTATCCTCATTTGAAAAAAGTTTCATTTATCTTTTTAAAATAACAACAACATGAAAAATAAATAATTCTAGAATCTAATTATCGATTTATTTTTAGAATATTTTTATTTCGTTCTTTTCTGTATCTAAAACACTGGTAATCTTACATTTTGGTACATCAAGCATAAACCATGATCATATCAACCGAAATATTTTACGCTGATTTTTAAATATGTAATCAAGATTGTTACATCTACATTTTTTGCACAATAATCTTTTTGAATATTGCCTTTTTTTAACACTGGCCAAAAGTTTTCCGTTTCATGGCATGTTCAGCATCTCTATTCTCTTATTTTATTTAAAAATAAATATGATGTCATTTTCTTTTTGTTTGCTAAGAACATATGTAACCACACCATTAAATTTGTCGATATTGATTCTTTTTCTCCTTTACCAAAAAGTGTTTTTGAAAGTTTTAGGCCAATGTTACCTTGGATTGGGGTAACATTCAAATGTTACCCCATCTAACCTTCCTTACCCCACCAACCTTGGGGTAACCTTCAAAACATTCGTTTTAACACATAGGGTAACATTCAAATGTTACCCCATGTGTTAAAACGAATGTTATAGGGCCTACCACATGATGTGGACAAATGTTACCCTGTTGAAAAAGACGAGGGAGACAGGGTAAAAAGTGTAAACATGTAAAAAGACATATATTTTAATAAAAAAATTATTTCAAAACTCATAAATATTGCTTAAAGGGATTGCCCAGGTCTGGGACTGAATACTGGTTTCTCTTAGACAGAAGTTTAGGTGAACTAATATTTGCAACTATATCGTTCCATTCATAAACCATCGAGTCCGGTCGCTGTGATCAATGCCAACAATTTAACTTCTTTTCCATGCAGACCCCTCCTTGAATTTTAAAATAAACCTTCCGTGATAGAGATTGCCATCATTGTTTGTTCCATTTTCAAATCGAAGAATTATTTTAAGAGATATTTAATACCAAAGTTGGACAAAATCGTTCCATTAAAAAAGTTTTATAGGAGCAAAAACTGTACATAGGAAGTTAATCCTTTTTAGATCATTTTATGCGTCAGAATTTCCCGGTGTTCAGACTGCATTTAGTATTTTAATTTGACTCATATTTTGAGGTTTCATTTCTATTTTAAATTCAAACTTTCATCATTTCGAGAGATATTTTTTACAAAATTTAGAAAATTGTATTAATTTAAACTGTTGCCAACTGTATAAACAGCGCAAACAATAATGTTTGCTTCAAATTAAAAATTTACTTTACACGTGACTATTATAAACAGAAAATATAAAAAAGCAGGAACTCATTGAAAATTACGTCATAAAAACTATACTTACACGTGAATTTTAAAAGAGAAAGAATATTGTAAACTAATAAATTCATTAACATGCGTTAGAAGTCTTAAATAGGAGAATTTACGTCACATTACACTTATTACGTAAAATTAACAAAAAATAATATTGCAAAACAATTTAAATTTAAAAATTGCGCGAGACATTTATTTATATTTTAAGATGATCATAATATTTCATTTCTAACAAAAGTATTTTTACGTGAATATTAAAAAGAGAAAGAACAGTTTGGTGAAAGTTACGTCAGATTTTAATTGTCAGATTCAAATTATAATTCAGTCTTCCGAAATCTTTTTAAAGCCGATCAAATTAGCGTGCTGTTAGAGTCTGCGGTGTCTGAACGGGGGTTGACGAGCGGAGCTCGTAGGGGGCAGAGCCCCCTAGTTATTTAAAAAAATGTTTTATTTTCTAGATTGCTGTTTAATAGTATAAAAGTAAGTTTGAAATAACAATCGTCGATACCCATTTTAAAGTGTTTAACTCAGTCGTCAGTGTCCTCGGGCAATGCACAAATTCTAATCTGTCAGCAAGTGCTTCCATACTTCTAAATTGGGTAAAGACTGTCCTTAGCGAAAATTGCTTCCATTAGAACTTTCTCTAAATGACAAACTACAGTAAAAATGACATAAGTTGTTTTATGTGACAACACCTTTAGATGGATATCTACAGCAGTTTTTGACATTTTTAAACTCGAGGATCTATGTATGGTGGCAAGGTATGCAACAGTTAAAGGTAACTAACTTCGTGTGAATGTGGCTTTTTCTTCTTTCCAATATTTACAAATAGGTTTGATAAAAAAATTACAGTTAGAAATGGCTCATGATACTCAACAAAACGAACTATTATGGCCTGTGGCAAACCTCGAGGTTGAAAACGTGGGCCATAGGCAATATCTTTTATCGTACTTACATTTACCGATTATCACTCCGTTCAGATATTGGTACGCAGCATAATGCATAGCCCTGCATTGAGCTGCTGAGGAAAGTCTAGACTGAAGTCCAGACGCGTGATCATCTTCACTCTATCTTGCTGTTTAATCATTGTGATCTGCTAAAATTCTTGTTTATTGGTCCCCGCTTTGATTTAAGAAGTACTTCTTGATTATATTCTTTAGCTTGCTTGCTTTTGAGAAAAAGACATATGGCACCTTCAAATCATTCAAGTTAGTCGAAATCAGTATATCTTTGTGTCGGTGCATAAGTGGTGAGAGGTAGTCAAAAACTTGACTCACGCAAAGTGAGTTCAGAGTCTTTCGGAATTGTGTTTGCTGATCGTCGTTTTGTCTCAATGAGTTTGTTAATGTGAAACATTTTTTAAAAGCTCTAAGTATTTTATGTCCGCGAAGAATCAAAATGACTTTTAAAGAATGTCTCTTATATAGAGGGATGTCTTTTACGCGATGTAACTACCAAATACGTCCAAGGATTTAAACAAATAAGCCTCTAAAAGGCTCAATGCTATCTATTTTACCTTCGCGATATCTTTTTTCAAGGTCAGCTATAAGACGACATCCTATCATTGAAAATGCAACAATAATGAGAAATAACACTGTATCCATTCTGAGCTGTAGATGTATTGCTGACTTTTTAAATTAGCGAACTATTTAAAATACGTTGGTTCTTTAAGCACTGAGTGAGTTACCTTGTCTTTGACATTAAATGCAGCAGTACCTGTTAGTGCCAAAAGAATGATAGCTTCTGATCCTAACTGCTCTATGATTGTTTTACTAATTTCTTTGTTTTTTGTACATTTTACAGCTCTTCCTTTTCCAGTAATAAAAGTTGATTTAGGGAAATTTGTAACCTTTGATTGCAAAGACAAAAGCTGTTCAGCGCATAACTGAAGGCAGCATAATTTGTTGTCTTTATAATAATTCTTAAATGTTAAAAGTAAAGAGAACCATTGGATAAGAGAATCTACGGTAAAGATAAAGAATTATCCCCGAAAGTATTTGAGAGATTTCGATTTTTTAAAATTTAGCTCAGATCTTTGAGAACTTGATCCATCGAGTTAGCGGCAGAAAACTTCAAAGCTCCTTCAAAGACTTGCTCGTCTGGCACAGCCCACACTTATTTAATATGGCAACAGGTAAAGGTTTGTAACACGCATGTAACACACACTCATAGATAATCTGCTATACTCCTCTATCAAACTTGATACCTTTATTCATCTGAGTTGTTGTTATATCGTTAATATGGAAATATTAGGACGCATCTGGGTTATTTTTATGCGACTTTTCCACATAGAATTAAGCTGAATAACTCTATACATTTGAATTAATTTCTTTTAACCGTCATTTTCGAAACTTCTGTGTATAACGTTGCACATCTAAAATATGTATATTTCTTAAAATGTACACTAAATCTAGGCAGCAGATTAAAAAAAATCAGGATTAATTTATGACTTTTAGTGAACATGATTTCTCACGAATTATCTTTCATTGTTGTATCTATTTCTCCGATCATAAGCATAAGCGATCATAGTCATATACATTAACGTCGCATTTATCGCTAAGCTTCGCGACATTTGGACGAAATATAGCCCAAATTTGGCGACCAAAATATGTCGTCACAAATTAAGCCAATTTGGCTGTATCTGACTAATTTGGCGAAATTTCCATTGAAATTCAGTACTGACGATTCTTCTCTAACCGGGTTCTTCGCATTTTAACTTCGTGTTCTCCAGTAAAATTAGCTAAAATCTTAAAACCAAGAAATAGGGAAGCTACCTTTTCCAACCGTACAGGTATTTTTTATTTTGTAATCTACATATTTCTGTTTTCTAGTGTACATCTTGACAAAAAAATATGTTTATCTCATTTACTTCAGAATGTTCACTTGCATTTCAGTTGAAATTTATTCAACTACGATGAATTAAAAAAAATTGATTAATCGTCAGTAATTGAGACAGCTACCAAATTGTTAAATTTTCGCATCAAACAATGCTCAGTAAATTATGAATTTGTCTACAAACCCGATTACGAAAAATTCCCAATAGAAACATACATTCGTCTGAATACAAACATACATACATAACAATACATACATATGAGTAATGCATACATGACATTATATTTTTCTGGATTTCTTTGAGTATCACTCGTAGCCATTCGACTAATGCCCAAAATCGTATTTTCCGTATTCGATTTTCTTTTCGTTTCTCTTAATTTAAAATTCAAAATGAATTGCACCGATTTGGAAGCTTACAAAGAATGAAAAGTTCGAAAAAAAATAATGGTTGTTACATACGTAGAACGTAAAACTTCTGAAAGGGGGGGGGGGTCAATCTATATCTCAGGTCACCAATGTATGAACATCAACTTTAACATTCGACTCCATAATGATCCGTATGAGATTAAAATGCATAATTTACAGCAATGGAGCTAAGGTTTTAACCCTTAACTGGTGAGGTGGGGTGTTTTTCACCCCAGACAAATTTAAATTCTAAAATATTGCCATTTTACATTACTAGATGGCGCTACGAGTCCATGTACCTTTTTTTCAAGCTATGTAGCAAATGACTCGGCATAATAGAGCAAGTTATCTCTGAGTGTAGTCCAGTATTTTGCGTTCCGGGGTGTAATCAACCCCACCTCACCAAAAGTGAAAGTTTTTTACGTATTTCAGAAATTTCTTTTGGCAGTAATTATGACTTTTTTTCCGCAAAAAATGAATGTTAATGACCCTGGTTTTAGTGACTGGGTTAATACAATCCTCAATGAAGAAAGTGAGCTGAGTGGAAATGATGACACAGTAAATGATCCAAATTTTCTAAGTGACCACAGCAGTAATTCCGAAATATGTGGAAGTGACAACACAGAAAATGACGCAAATTTTGAAAGTCATCATAGCAGCGATTCCGAAATATGTGGAAGTGACGAAGAATTTTTTGTACCAATAAAAAAGGCTCGTGCATATGATAAATCTGGAGACTTTGATCATCCATCATCTGGGCAATCCAAATCCTCATCGAATTATTACGGACGAAATAGGTACAAGTGGTCAAATGTACCTTCAATTAGTAGAACACGTACAAGAGCACATAATATTATATCTCACTTACCAGGAAACATAGGACTTGCTCGGCAGTTCGGTAAATCTTGTTCTCAGTCCGATGCTTGGAGTTTAATTTTCACAGAAGATATTTTGACCGAGATAGTACTTCGAAGTAACGAGAAGTTAATTAAAATTAGGCAGAAAATTTCTGATGCTGACAGAATGGACTATAGAGATTTAGATTTGACAGAATTGAAAGCTTTCTTGGGACTTCTGTTTTTAACAGCCATTTTCAAGTCTAATGATGAGGATCTGAAATCACTATTCTCGACTGATGGAACAGGAAGAGAAATATTTCGATGCTGTATGCCCTTGAAAAGAATGTATGTGTTATTAATATGTCTTCGGTTTGACAACGAAGAAAATAGAAACGTAAGGAAGGAAACTGATCCTTCTGCGGCGATTTCTTGGGTATTTCACAAATTTGTAGAAAACTGTCAAAAAAATTACTCGATAGGAGAATATGCTTGTATAGATGAAATGCTAGTTGGATTTCGTGGCAGATGCAGATTTAGGATGTACATACCAAGTAAGCCTAGAAAGTATGGAATAAAACTTGTTGTTTTATGCGATGCTAAGACTCACTATTTTTGGAATGGATATATTTATACTGGAAAGGGCAGTGATGGAAATACTCTTTCAGAGATAGAAAAAAAATTTGCTAAGCCAACTCAAGCTGTACTCAATCTGGTGAAGCCCTTAGAAGGCACCAACAGAAACATTACTGCCGACAATTGGTTTACTTCTGTAGAACTATTATCTGAACTGAAGAAAAGAGGTCTCACATATGTAGGAACAATTAAGAAAAATAAGAAAGAGATCCCTTCGTCTTTTTTGCCTGCAAAAAAAAGAGAAACTAATTCTTGCCTATTTGGATTTTCAAATGATGTTACACTTGTTTCCTTCGTACCAAAGAGAAATAAAGCTGTGATTTTAGTTTCATCTATGCACCACGATAAATCAATAGACTCTGAAAGTGGAAAACCTGAGATAATAGAATTCTACAATATTACCAAAGGAGGAGTGGATGCACTAGATGAGAAATGCACAAAATACTCAACAAGCCGGCGAACACGAAGGTGGCCCATGGCCATTTTCTTCAATCTTTTAAATATTTCTCTTGTTAATTCCTACGTGATATTCTCTTCATTCCCAGATAATCCTAAACAAAGCAGATTTGATTTCATAAAATCACTGGCACAAGAATTAATAGCATCGCAACTGCAGAGACGTTTAATGAATACTCGACTTCCTCGTGCTATGAAAAGTATGATTCACAATATTCTAAAAATAAAGCCAGAAACTGGTAAGAAAAGAGTCCTGAGCAAGCAAACTAGGTGTGCAAAGTGCCCAAGACAAAATGACCGAAAAACTAAATCTATTTGTGCAGTTTGTGAACTGCCTGTATGTGCATCGTGTTCAGCACCCATTTGCGATGAATGCAGAAATGAAAGAAATGAAGACTTGTAATTTTTACTTAAAAAAACTTTTTTTTATGTTTATTGTTATTTTATACTTAATTCAGTTATTTATCTTCTATATGGTGTAGCTTGATTGTAATTTTGATATTATTTTTTTTTTATATAGCAATTGTGCATGAGCTCTATATTTGCACACAAAATTTTTGTGGTATTTAGATACGTGAATTTATATGTCTATGTATGTACACTTACAGAACTTTTTTTGTTGTTTTTATATAATTAAATAATGCAAAATTCACAGGAAATTTTCTTATTTTAATTCGCCAAATTTTGTGGAGTGTGTAAGAAGTCAAGCTTTGGGGTGCCATACACCCCACCTCACCACTTATGTTATAAAAAATCACCTCACCACTTAAGGGTTAATTAATAACGGGATGAATCTCGTCGAATTTCGACGAAAGACATTCTTGAAAAACGAACTCATACATAGGTTACTACTTAGCCCCTTAAAACAAATATTATTTCAATTCCTACTATTAGCTCACACTCTCCCTATATTTATTTATATATTTATATATTTATCTTGTGCAAATTTTCATTCGTTAATAAAACTAGGGGATCGAACCCGAGCTCCTCGGGTTACAGAGTATAGGTGAAACCATTCTTTTATTTTTTTATTGTAATTATTTTTTTACATGTAATATATATTTTAGATTGCCGACTAACATCAAAAAGAATTATTATCTGAAAAATATAAATTATGCAATCATATAAAGTTTTAAAATTTTTTAAAAGCGATACTTTCACATGCCACCGTATGCCAGGAATTAGCCCAAGATTTTGCGACTTACGGTAGTTTTTTCGATCATTTCAGTGCTTTAAGCTCGTGGTTCAATCAAATGATTTTTTTTCTGTTTGAAATTACTTTATTTATTTTTCTATAGAGGATGTTTTAATTTTATTATGGAACATTAGACGGAAACAAATGCTGAACTTTTTGCATTGTTTTAAGGGCAAGCGGATTAATCTTTCGTAATCGAGCTACACGTGATAGATAAATTTAAAAATAATTCATGCTTGAAAAGCTATATGTATTATGCTATCGTACGTGGTACAGAAATCGCGATTATTTGTTAATTGTTTAATGGAAATACCTGAATGAAACGCATCTCATTGGTTATTTTTTAATATTTTTAAAAAGGGAATAACAATAAATTTAAAAAAGTTTAATTAATAACTATAGAACAAAACAATTTATATAATTAAAAAATAAAATAAAAGTAAATAAACAATTTATACAACAACATCCGAGTTACCATATCAAGTAAAATAACGACACTTTGGCGCCAGTTAATTTCCCCGGTGCTTATATGACATTGGCGTCAGAAAAAATCGCGCCGACGTTGTGCGTATATGACATCTGTGCCGTCTTTTATCCATCTCATTTAAAATACAATAAATAAATAAATAAATAAAGGTTATTTTCCAGTATAGGTACTTGGAAAAATAGAGAAAAAGTCCATGGCGAAAAAAGAAATTTGGCAATGTATTTTCTGGCAACCTATTTCATCAAAATATTTTTTTCGAATAAAATACTACATAAAAGTTGCTATGATCGTAAAAAGTTCGTACTTTTATGTTAGCTGGGCGTAATTCTCGCCAATAGCATTTTTTAACTCGCCAGCAGCATTTTTTATTTTTCGAGGGGTAAATTAAAGCAATGCTTTGATGTTGAAATTAAATGGTTTATTGTATTTATTCTTTTCTTTTCTTTTTCTTTTTTTAAAGAATTTTTTTAAAGTGAAATCCATGAATTTGAAATGTTTCAGTTTTAAATTAAAGTTATCCATTTTAAAATGAGTGAAAGGATTATATTTTAATCGAAATTAATGAAATATGAAAAAATGAGACTGGTACAATGTTTGGCGATTTATCACCTGTGCCCGTAACATAAAAATACCGAGTTCTTGATTTCTCTAACAGAATCTTACGATTTGGCGAATGATTGAGAAAATAAATTAAATTATGAATAAAAGTAACATGATACATAGCACACCTAGTATACATGATACCTAGCATGATACCTAGCATACATTTAAGGGAGACCAAACTGGTCGCCACGGGCGGCTAGTTATTTTAAAAACCGTAATAACTCAGTCGATTAAGATGCAATTTTCAAACAAATTGCATTTGAAAGTAGATATTTTTCTCTATTCGACGGTGTAAAAATTGAAAATCTGCGATATTTGGAAACTTAAAAAATCGCTGTCATTGCACGCATTATAATTTCAATTTTTTTTCAGTTTTTATGTGAAAATGGGAACAAAAAGTACAGTAACATATTATTTTCTTTCCTTCTTGATTATTTTCCCTCTAATTTCAACCTTCCATGACTTTCAACAGAAATGGAGTACTTCAGTTGCCACAATTACAAAAAATATATTAAAAACTACAAAAAAATTATTATCTCAAAATTAAATTGAGATACAGCTTTCAAACTAATTGCATTAAAAAGTACATTTTTTCCTTATACGACGGTGTAAAAATTTAAAATGTGCGATGTTTAGAAGTTTAAAATTTTGCAGTAAAGAAAATTGCAAAACCAAAATTTCATTTCAAATTTCAAAGTGTTGCCATTCGCAAAATGACGTATGCGTTACGCACAGATACGTTTGTCCTTTATAATATAGATACTCATTATTCATCCTATCTGGTTGAAATAATTTTTTTTAAACTTGTACTGGATGACAATTGATGTTAATAAAGTTTTTCAAATATTAATTAATTAATTAAATTTTAATTAATTAATTTTAGTTTTGCATGGGAAACAAAATGGCCGCCATTGGTTATTGAATTTCAATGAAAGTATTTTCAATAAGGTTTACCATAGGGGGGTACCCTGTTCTGTCGCCAAATACCGCCAAGTTTGTCGCCAACTTGGCGATATATCGCCAAATTTGGCGGCCAAAATGAGTCGCCAAAAGTGACGCCAACTTGGCGATATCTGTAATATTTCGCCAAATTCCCATAGAGTTCTATTGTAAACCTACTTGCTTTTAGAAAATCAACAAATTGAGATATTTTAATGCAACAAAAACTCATATTAGCTTGAATATATTAAATTTTTCTTTGATGGCCTAAGTAGGAATTGACTTTAAAAACAAAACTTTTATATTACTTGTTTTTAACTTAAAGTTACCAAAATACTAATTCCATACACTTCGACTGTTCAAAAAATTAAACTGCATTATTCATTATACCTAATCAAGATATGTAATTTTGATGAAATTACCCATTGAGGCTGTTATGTTTAAAAGGCACAGATGTTATATACACGATTGGCACGATTTTTTTCCCAAGCCAATTCGGGGAAAACTTCAACAGCACAAACAATAACATCCGGGTTACCATATCAAGCAAAATAACGACACTTTGGCGCCAGTTAAGTACCTTGGCGTCAGAAAAAAATCGCGCCAATATGATGCGTATATGACATCTGTGCCTTTTAAAATTGCCAATTGACAATTAAAAAAAAAAAAGATTTTACCTTAAGTTAATCATGGAATTATTTTTCGCGTAAATTGTAAACTTTATGTTATTTTCACCGTCTCATAATTTGCATACGCGTCTCTTATATTTACATTCACCATTTCAAAGATATTACAATGCGCAATATGTGATTAATACATATATTTCTAAACTTGAAATGAAGTTTGTCAACTACGACTTTGCATGTGAACATTCGCACTCTTGACTTGTGATTCTAATCTCTGTATCAGCGAGTAAAATTCCAGAAATTTATATCTTTTAGAGGCGTTCGTAGTAAAATATGTACTTTTACCAGATAAAATGATCGTTTTCATTTAAATATGATGTCATTTTGCCTCATTGAAGCATTTCACCAAGCGTCTCAAACTCAATGAATGAAAAAGAATTGAATTGTAACAGCTTTTTGCGGAAAACATGAGTATTTTTTAAAGCATGACGTCATTTTCTGTTCAATTTTTTCAGAAAGTTTATTTTGAATTTTATGAGAAAATGGCATCAATAAAGATAAGCAAACCTTATTATTTTTCCTTTCTTTACAACAATGGAAGTAATCCAATTGCTACCATTTTGAAACAAATTCAAAGAAATTTTTTAAATTTTAAATTTAAATGTAAAAATGGGAATATTTAAAAAAAAAATAGCTAGTGCGGGCAAATCTACAAAGAAACAGCTTTCATTAAAAAAAAAGAATTATTAAAATTGGTGCAAAAAAAAAAAAAGCTCAAGGTACATGACTAAAAAAAAGCCTTATCTTTTAAATTTATAGAATTAAACTTGCAATTATCTCTATGGGAAAATTTTGAGCCGACATTTCAGGCTGTTAGGGTTGACGAATATTTATGATTTTCAATACGCGCCGAGATTTTGGCCCTACCAACGTCCAGCTCATTTTTTGTGTCGATGCGTCAAATATTTTGGACGCTATCGTGTTAACAATAAGTGTAATGTTTGAAAGGAAGCCGGAGCTGTGCTCCGACAATTATACCAAAAGTAAACGAAATCATTACCTTAAAAACATCAATGTTTACATTCAACGAAATAAGAAAAATCTCCCCTTCAAATATAACATAAGAAAGCATATACAAAAATTTAAATGATAATTGGTGGGACCAATGTTACCCCAAATGTTGAGCTAAAGTTACCCCAACTTATAAAAATGCTTTATTTTTTATTTCAGGAAAGACAACACATAATCCTACATTAGGCCTTGATCTACATTAATTAGGTTATAATAACACGTACTTATCAATGTCCAAATGAATAAATTTACAGCTTGGTAGACAAAAGTTGTAAAAGCTAAATTCTCACCGTCTTCACATGATTTCGTTTAACTGGTGCTGCCACGGTGGAAACTTGAAAAACTTCTTACAATGAGCTGCGACAATGAAATTACAATGAAACCGAGACACTAGCAGAAGCCAGGTTGAAAAGAAAAAAATGTAATCGGACAAATTTAAAAGGAAAATTGATTAAATTAAAGACATTGAAAAGCGGGGGAGGGATATGGGCTCAAAGCACCAGAGCTACAGGGGGTTACCATTCGTGCGATGCACCAACTGTAAAGATTTCTTAACTGTTCGCGCATTACGTCACGCGGCGGACAGATTCACCTGGCCCCGCTCGTTTCAATCGTTTCAATAGTATTTAATGCTGTTCTTAGTTGGAAGCTTCTTTCTGTGAATGATTTTAATTATTCTATTATTTTAACAGACTTTTTGAAAACAAAACCTAGTAAAGGCGCTATATCAAGGTGTTCTAATAACTCTCGGAGAACACTATACAGATTTAACAATACAGTTCAAAGTCTCAAATCTGGACGTCGAAATACGGCATCTTGTTAACTGCCGATTATTATTCTGGAAAATCACAACGAAAAACACTAAAATTGGAGAGGACAAAATTTACTATATTATGCTGCAGTTCTAAAACCGAATTCCTTTTACTAATGTCAAAAAAATTTCTGCAGAATACGAAAATTTCTAAAAATTGCATAAAAGAATCGCGAGAAATTCTTTATTGGCGATTCAAGCGCTCGAATACGCCATCTGGTGGAGAAAAGATGTAACTTCTCGCTTCAGTATACTGCCGTGCAAGCGCATTGCATTACATGTGTTTTTAATTTGCTCAGAATGATTATTCTTTTGCACAATTTAAGATTTTCTGTGACATTTGTGTTCTGACGTATATGAAAAAATAAAAATTATCCGAATTTTTCAAATGCATTTACAATAAAGAATTATTTCAATGGCACTTTAGCATTAGTTAAAGGAAAATTAAAGGGGCAATTTTCCTGTACCGAAGGCTGCGAGCAGCGCCTCTATAGGCCGTTTTAATTCCCAATAAACTTTAATGAAAGGGGGAAAAAAGAGGTCAGCATTTACTATATTGGACTAAAAGATTAAAAACGGATTTCTTTCACAAATGCAGACAAATCGCCATCAAATGGAAAAAAAAATGGTTCAAAGTTCAAAACTCGCAGAGGAGGAAATTTATTATATTTGGATAAAAGTTGGTAACCGAGTTCCTTTTACAAATCTGAAAAAAAAAATGGCACGGAATATTATAAAACTCTAAAAATCGCAAAATCTAAAACAAGTCAAAAATTACATAAAAAATTTTCTTTTGCGTTTTTTTTTTATCCTTTTTTTTAAAAAAATTTCCTCTATTTAAATATTTGCTTTAGCATTATCTTTTTTTACCTTCTTTTACCTATAATAGAAAAAAGTATTGTAGTCGTTTGATTTCCAGTTTTCGATGGATTTCCACGTTTTAAGGTCAGATAGCCCAAAAAACATGTTTTTACAAAATATCTGTATGTCCTTATCTATGTGTGTCTCATTATACCATCGGAAAGTATACAAGTTATGCATAGAATTGAACCAAATTTCATATATAGGTGTTTTGCTGTGATGGTGCTATAATAGCAATTTTTGTGCCACGATTCTATCATCGAAAAGTGTATAAAGTTATGCATAGCATTGAACAAAATTTCATGTGTATGTTTACTAGGCCAGCAGGTAAAGGTTTTATTAGGGGATATTCCACCGGGAGCGGGCGCAGTAATAGCGATAACATGGATATTTTATTACAGAAGTTGTTTTAAATTTTACGACATTGTTATTTGAATATCATAATGTAAAAATTATTCATAGTACATATTTTTTTACATAATGGAATTAGTTTAATTATAGATTATATTATTGTTTTATTTTGATCCTGAATAAGCCTAGTGACATTCGAAATTTTTTGAAAACTTATATCTAGTAATTGGGCAATGAATTATTGTTAAAAGTTTTGATGTGTGAGTTTTGTTTCATTTATTCTCTTTGATAATACTAGTCTTTTTTATACTACTGCTTTGTAATCATATTCATATAATTCATTCATTCTTTTTATTTTACAATAGTTTAAATGTTTTCATTTGTACTTTTACACATTAAAAATTTAAATTTTTTCGCGAATTTACTCAAGTATTTGAATGTAAACAAACGTATCATGATATTATTTAACGATCATGCGTTTTACATTTAATTAACTCCAATCAGTGTTTGAACAAATTAATTTAAGGAAATTGATTTCGTTCAATTTACTTTCGAATATCTGCTTTTTTTTACATTTATTTTACTTCATATTTTATTCTTTCGCATCCATTTACTTTATGACGGCTGGTCGATCTCCTATGTTGTCCGCCACGTGACGTTTGCCACGCTGCTCTACTTTCATTGGCTATCCTTCAAATGGAACAACCTTATGATTAAAGAACTTTGCAGAGCTATAGAACGGGCCTTGGGGGTTCGAGCTTTCAAGCTATAGTTACCACCTATATTTTGAGACCAAAATTTTTTTTAGATAATTCAAGCGATGTAGAAAATATAGCATATTTAATCTTTTCTCTCTCTCTCTCTCTTTTTTTTTACCCTTTAGTGCGCAGCTTTGCAAGGAACAGTCTTTTGAATTTAATATATATTTTTTATTCGCACATACCTAATTCCCGCCAGAAAATTAAAATAGCAATATTTGCTTTAATTAAAAAACAGACATTCCGTATTTAATTAAAGCGAAATTAACCATTGAAACTTTCTGGTGTAAAGTCAGATTCTCGGAACTACGTAATATCTAGAACTATTCTATGATGGGAATTAAAGGGTTAAATATTAGTTTTATAAAATAAATAATTATATAAAATAAGGCATTTGGAGACATACTTATTTAAGTATTTACTAATTTGCATTATTTTAGCGTAAAACAGCCACACGACATTAGTTTTTACTTATATTGCAGATGTGTAACAGAAGAAAAGATTGACGTATTATATGAAAAATATATCTCTGATTTTTTTTCATTATTTTTCTTGTGTAATAAACCTTTCAGAGTATCATATATAATTTTTTCGAAACAACAGCAACAACAAAAAAATCGCGCATTGGAAGGTTAATTCAAGCTATTTTTTTCTCTCTTCGGCCAAAGTTACCCCTGTTGCCTGTACGGATATTGCACGCAACTGATTGTATGAATACAATTTTGGCTATTTTTGGTCTAACATTAACCGTAAATTTACTCACTGGAGCTATCAAACGGGCCTTAGGGATTCAAGCCTAATTCAGGCTAAAGCTACCATCTATATTTTGAGACCAAAACTTTTCTAGATAACTCAAGCTATGTAGAAAACATAGCAGATTTAATTTTTTTTCTCTCTTGGGCCAAAGTTACCCCAGTTGACTGTACGGATATTACACGCAACTGATTGTATGAATACAATTTTGGCTATTTTTGGTCTAACATTAAATGTAAACGTATTAAGTTTTCTGCGTAGCTTAAATAACCATATAGGGTTGTGTTGATAATAATTACCGTAACAGTCATTTTTTATTTAAGATCATTTTAACATATTATTAAGTTATAAATAAACTAAATGTAACTATATGTTATAATGCTATTCAATATAGATTTATGATATTAGAAACGAAGTATGTTTACAAAAGAAAATAACAAAAGAAACTTTCAATATATTAACTTATTTTTATACATTTTTTGGATATAGGTTCTCAACTCTATTTTAGCAATTTAAGCAGTTTAATTCTATTATTTAGAAAAATAAAAAACTTAAGTTTATATAACAAATATGATCGAACTTTTGAGAGAGATATTTTACTTTGCATAGTAAAAGTAGGTTTTGTTTTATAATTGTTTCATTTTCGCTGCTTCATGCAAAAGTTGGTCCTTTTCCATAGGATAGATTATGTATAATATATAAACTTTTTTACCAAAAATAAAACCGACTTCAAAAACTACTGGAAAGTAAAAAGCGCACTTTTTGCTTTTATCGTGCAATCTGATTAAAATTTACATGTTCTCATTTCTTGATACAATTCAGATGTTTTCATGTATTAATTTAGTTTGCTTCTGTATTATTTAGCATTTTAAATAATGGTTGGCAATTGAGAATTGTAAATATGACTGCCGATTAGAAATTGTGAAGAAACATATTGGAGAAGATCCATTAGTGAATTTGAATGGGAATATCGCCAAATTAGTCAGTTGCAGCCGAGTTGGCTTCATTTATGACAACTTATTTTGGTCGCCAAATTTGGCGATATTTCACCAAATGGCGCCAAGTCTGGCGACAACTTGGCGATAACGCATATGAATACATAGCTTTATGCTTATGAATGAAAAACCGGTTACAACAATGAAAGATAATTTGCAAAAAATCCTTTATTTTATTGGTTTTTGTTGAATTACTAAAAAACTACTCAACCAATTTCGATGAAACGGAAGTGGTACCAATTCGAGAGTATGCTCTTTCAATTAAAACCAAAATCACATAAATCGGACAAAAAGTTCCGGAGCAATCGGTGAACATACATAAAAAAAAAAAAAAAAAAACATACATACGCGTCGAATTGATAACCTTCTCCTTTTTTCGAAGTCGGTAAAAAAACTACTCAACCAATTTCGATGAAACGGAAGTGGTACCAATTCGAGAGTATGCTCTTTCAATTAAAACCAAAATCACATAAATCGGACAAAAAGTTCCGGAGCAATCGGTGAACATACATAAAAAAAAAAAAAAACATACATACGCGTCGAATTGATAACCTTCTCCTTTTTTCGAAGTCGGTAAAAAATATTAAATTTACAAAAAAAAAAAAAAAAAAAAAAAGATCTGGATAAAATATTTTGAAAAGAAACTTCTACTATGAAAAATATAATGGAAAATTTTGTTAATGCTATATTTTAAGGAAAGGAATCTATAAAAAATAAATAAAATGTAAGATTAATTAAAGATCTTCATAAAATCTTTCAATAATATCCCCGAAGAAATAATAAATTTAATTAATTGTATCATGAGAAGTATTCTTTTAATTAGATAAAAAAATAGCCTTTCTTTCTGCATAAAATATTTAAAAAGCAAAATTTATTTGATAATTAATTAGACCTGTTCTAATTAAAGTAAAGATTTTCATTTATTTATGAAAAGCTGGTTTTGAGTACATTCATAAAATAATGTTTCGCTGTTCTTTTTAGCTACAGCGTAATGTCCCTTCAAAACTTTGCATTTTTATTAATTAGTTTCCTCGCTATTCAAAGGGAAGTTGAGTTAAATTAACTGCTGGTAGATAGATAAAAAAGGCTTGTGAGTTGCGATTTTCCCATTTGGTTTGATTGTAAATTTCAGGCATTATCAAAATGTTCAGAGATGCTAATCTAATTTTGCTTTTAGTGAAATATATTTTTGCTTTTATTTATATTAATGATACTTTTTTTTTTAATTTTATTTATTTCAAAAGATAATTTTTATATTTGAAAATAATTTGAAGTGCTAAATCTGTGTTTTGTTTAGAAGGCATATTTTACTCTTGAAGAGAGATTGATAATTAAACGTTGAAAACCATCAGACCTTATTATTTTTAAAAGCGAATATAGCAAACCAAAAGTAACTTTAATTATATGGCAAAATTTAATATTTTTATATTTTACAAACAATAATTACAACTTTTTTTGGTAAAACCATTGCTTAGTGTGTAAATAAACTACTTGTTAAGATAGTTTTTTTATTACCCAGCAAACAATTTTTAATAGAATAAGTCAGATGTCTGAAGTATATACGAATATACGATTGGATTTAACTTTAAACAATTAAACGTAAAGTTTTCTTTATTTAGAAAATTAGGTATGTCACTCATCGGAGTTAAGAACATATGAGAAACCGGAAAACTCAAGGTATGCAATCTAAAAACCCCTAGTTTTATTTTCAAAACAAAAGCTTATAATAACGAGAGATAAAACCGATGGCGCATGCGTGGAAAAACAAAACGTTGCTTTAGGGAAGAAGAGTGAAGAAAGAGGGAAAAAATTCGAAGAAATAGGGCATGGATGGACAGTGATATATAAAATAATCTTCTGATTTTAAGATGCAAATTTATTTCAACCTATAAAGATCTAAATCACGGCACGTTTACACATTAACTTTAGCTAATGTCTGATCAGAAATCGGAAAAAATATAAATCCATTGTAACGTTTTATTTTTTGACGTGCCAACAAGTTCTCATTTATCAGACGCAACCGCTCTATGCTATATATTTACACATTTTCTTCGAAATCGCGTTCTGTATTTAAGCTACTGTTTTATTTATTTAAATTATTTTCATAATTTTAAATAAATTAATGTTATCTAATGTTATCTGACGGTTACATAATATTGCACGACTTTGTCAATGATTCGTTACACATGGAGTAGCATGCGGGGGCTTCTACTTAAAAGATACTTCGAGAAATACTATTGCCATTTATAATTTCCGAGTTCCTCATATTTTCGACTATATTGTGTGATATGTAATTCATTTGAATTTTAGGTTTTCTGACTTTTTTGAAAATTTAACAGGACCTCTAGTTCCACTGGTGATCCACGGAACCATAGTTCGAAAGACGCTATCATAAGCTATTACCGCAAATAACCTCAAATGAAGGAACAAATTCTTCTCTAAACTACAAAATCCAGTAAACAGTTGATGCGTTGAAGGGATACCTTGTTGCAAAGCAACTCCACTCTCTGTGGATGAGTATTTGTGTATCCACTGGTGATCTACGGAATCATAGTTCGAAAGACGCTATCATAAACTATTTCCGGAAATATCCTTATATGAAGGAACAAATTCTTGTGTAAATTACAAAATCCAGTAAACAGTAGATGCGTTGAGGGGATACCTTGTTGCAAAGCAACTCCACTCTCTGTGGATTAGTATCCGTGTATCCACTAGTAATCCACGGAACCTTAGTACGAAAGACGCTATCATAAGCTATTACCGGAAATAATCTTATATGAAGGAACAAATTTTTCTCTAATCTACAAAATCCAGTAAGCAGTTGATGCGTTGAGGGGATACCTTGTTGCAAAGCAACTCCACTCTCTGTGAATGAGTATCTGTGAATCACATCTTTAAAATACTGCATAAAATGATGACGATGCGAAGACTTTTTGCCGAGGTTCCCGGGACCCATGTCCCACATCCTCGGAAACTGAACATGTAAGGTAGATAACAAGGTGCGTTTCCATTGGCAGCAGTGGTAGTATGAACAAGTTGTAAATTGCTCGTCAAACGTGGCAACCGAGCAAAGAGGAAATTGCTGGCCAGCAGCAAGATAGGTGTTGGCAATGATGGAAAAGTGCTGGCTAATGGTCTATCACTGCATGACAACTGCTGGGCAGCTTCAGTCAACTTTGCTGTTGGAAATCACCAGATAAAATTCTGGTGGCCTTCCGTTTTATCTCATGCGCTGGCCCACCACTACATGGAAGTGCACGAACTTTTGCAGTATTATTGCTGGGAGCCCTTACGCTAGGTGGCGTTGTGAATATCGAAGACATTACGTATTTGAGCACGAATCTGAAATGAATATCTTAACACAATTTAAGCTATGAAGCTATTTTTTTAACTCTGAATAATATGCCACCAACAAAATAAATAAGTAAATAAATAAATAAATAAATTCTTTATTTCAACGTACTCCTTTTTCTCCTTAAATCTGATTTTACTAAGTTACAAAGGATTTCGGTTTTCATAATTTACACAGTTGAGAATCAATAATACAAATAACGTAAAAAAAGCATATAAAATATATAGGATTTCTACACAATACAATAATTTTTATACCAATTTAATGATTGGGAACGTAAATCACAAAAGAAACAAACTTGAAATAGTGTAATGAAAGCTTAAAAACTACGAGCGTCGTAGAATACGCTGAAAGTAATTGTTCATGTCCGATCACGAAAACAGCATCGAACGCGGTTAATACTTGGGAGGGTGACCACATGGAAACCGCTGCAAGTTCAAATATTTCTGTAGACATTTCTATTATAGACACTTCTACAGATATTTCTATAGCTCTTGGTGAAACTAGCTTATAGAGAAAAGGGCCATGATTCTATAATACTTTTTTTTATAGAATTCTATAAGAAATTTTTCTAGGGGAAAGTGCTGGGCCAGCAAAGGAATAGTAGTGGGATTGGTGCTAGCACTGCAGGAAAACTGCTGGATTGATGCAATGTGATGGCATACCAATTTTGGCCTGCTGTTGGCCATCACTGATGGGCCAGCTGCATTCCGTACGGACACTTTTGTACTGGTTTAAGTAATGGCGCCATTGCATTTTACCGCTGATGGGAGTGCTCGCTGCCATCTTTTTTCTAGCTGATGGCTCACGGTTTCTTTCTTTGCTTGGAAATGAGGTGCGTTCATACTATAATTAGTTTTATAAATATTTTTTGCACCGCATATTTACTGAATGTATATTTTAGTGCACTGCATAAGTGCATATCAATTTCATGCTGCTCGAAATGCTGTAACATCATTAAAATGCACTTGAAATAACTTTTTCCCATTGACCTTAATATAACGGAAAAATTTTAACTGTTCCTGTAATTAAACTATACATACGATTTTCATAAAATTTGAAATGACTCGACAAAATTTTGCAACAATTATATATTTAAAATTTTAGACCATTCGATTGGGTAGTTTTTGCTCTGTTATATGCGGATGGACGGACAGACAGACGGACTGAACGACGACTATATGTGCTACGTATTTATATAATTACGAACGCACCTAAAAGTGTGGGGGGCGGGGAGGGGAGACTACGACCTAGGTTCTTGAGTTCAATAAAAAGAAAATCATAAAATAAAAAATGTGCTTATTAACGACTAGGTGAGGCATAGGTGAGCCATGAAAGAAAATTGTTTAATTGTGTTTAATCCACCAAAAATAATGTAGTAAAAAGATTAAAGAAGTTAATATTAAGTTAAAATACTTAAAAGTTTAACAATGTATAAGTGAGAAAGAAAATTAAAATAAGAAAAAAAGTGAAAGTATTCCATTAGATTAAAAACATAACAGACGAATGAGTTACCAGGACAAGCCCCATCTAAAAAAAGACTCTTTACGCTGACAATACATTTTAAAGTTTAAAATTAAATACGCCTCTATTAATCGTAACAAATTCATTAAGTTTAGCTTGTTCAATTATGTAATCAGCGGATTTATTATATTGAGAAAAGCAAAAAATCGTAAAAGTACTAGAATTTAAGAGGTTAGTAACATTTTTAAGCTCCTTAATTCGCAATAAAGCATCACGGCAAGTCTCTCTCTCCTCTGATTGATCTCCAATTGATGAGGCATAATTCTCTCTGTTCCGTATATCTATGATGTAGCTGTCGATATAGCTGAGAAATCCGCCAGGGGTTGTTTAAAATCTTGTTCGTAAAAAGCTGCTGAAAAAAGAAGAACACAATCACTACTCAAAATTCAAAAATAATACTCTAATAAGACGCGGTCTTATCCATAACGAACTGAAATAGCGTCCACCGAATACCAGAGCAACCACAGCAGTAACACACCAGGCTCAGATCTAACAAGGAGCAAAAATCATGAGTTAAGCATTCCATGACACACTTTCCAATACTTCCTAAATGCTTTCACAAAACTTCGTTATTTAGGTGTATAAGTTAAATAAGATAACTGAGTAAACATTTTAGAAAACGCAAAAAACATTTGAAAAACTGATTTCAGCAGTTACTGTCAATAGCCAAATATGTATTCTAGTTCTTTTGAACTGCCCTGTATTTGTTCTGTACGTTGATATATATATATATATATATATATATATATATATATATATATATATATATATATATATATATATATATATATATATATATATATTATATAATGAAAAATTCTAATTTAGCAAGAAAACGCATAACAGGTTGAAATTTCTCTTTCAGCAATTTATACTAATAGATGGAAACATACTTGAATACATTTGTACAACCCTTATTACACTATTTAGCTAAAATTCAAACTAAAACATACTTAAAACTACTGAAATCGCATTTCCTGAAATTATCATTTATAGACGGCCATGTATCCAATTCTTTGCGTAGCCCTGTAAATCATTTTATCTATATTCTACAAACATTTTTTAGTAAACTAAATGCAGTTCAGCGTAAAAATGCATAACTTATTTAAAAATCACCTTTAAGCAATTTTCGCTCATATCCAGTAACCCTTACGATTTCTTTTTTGTAGCCCTGTATATGAATTATATCATTTATACAAACCATATAGTATGCATAAATATAGTGAAACATAAAAGCACTTATCATGATAGGCGTATTTATGGTGGTGGGAGTTCATGAGGATTCTTATAGGCTTTTAATATAGAGCTTTTATTCAACAACGGGCAAAGGGATTGACAGACAAGATCTCATAAATTTCGCCCTCACTCCGTGATAGGAATAAAACAATCTTAATTAAATATAAAGTCAAAAATTAACTCACGTAACTTCATTCCTCCGGAACGTGCTTAAGCTGTCACGGCGGGGTTCATTTCAAAATCCACGTCTAGATTTCATCTCATTCTAAATCTGTTCTTGTTCCCAGGCTAAGCTCCAGCCATACAGGCTGTTTCTCCACATCAAAACTACTTACACTAACTCACACTCTCTCCAACGTTTAACTAACCCACTAAACACTGACTAACCGCTTAACATAATTTCGCCCCCTGTTTATACTCTGGCAGATTGAGGAAATAAATTTGCATACGATTACCGCTAACTCGCGGAACAGTGAACTCCTAATTAAAAAGGCACGGCGGACAATTAGAGTGCCTCTAGATTAGAGTTACGTCTTACACCATGTTCACCTTCAAACCACTAGAGAGCCTGTGTAACAAAGTTACGGGTTCTTTATAAATTAAAATGTGTATTTCCAGCAATCATGGCTAATGTGCAATACTTCGGATACAATATAGTATCTGAAATCTTTTGTGTGTCCCTGTAAATGGCATGTACTTCGCATTATACATGAAATAACTTATAGTAAACCTCAGTGACTTATAACAATTTCATTATACATGAAATAATTTAACATAATTAAAATACACCGCAAAAAATTCCCTCCACCCCTACATCCTTATGTAACGGGATTTTTTGTATGGCCCTGTAAATGAATAATAAATATTCTTTACACCGCATATTCTACAGAATGCATATTTTAGTGCACTTCATTAATGCATATCAATTTCATTATGTTTGAAAGCGTGTAACACCATTAAAAGTAATTTAAAACTATTTTTTCCTGTAGGCCGTAATGTAACGAAAAACTTTTGACTGTCCCCATAAATGAACTAAGTTGTTTTACAAACTTCATTTGAAATAGGGAACGTGCTATGGTAAACGTCAATAACATCCAAAAATTTCATTGCAATCCGAGTATATTTACGGGAGTCAGAGCACGAACAGACGGCCAAACAAACCGAAGTCATAAACACTTTTCAACTTTGCTGGAAAGTTGAATAGTGTTTATGACTTCGGGGAAAAGGTCTCAGCCACTCCGCGAGCTCCATGAGCTCCATGCATATGACTCAAATCGTCTGGTTCTTAAAAGAACCTTTCGTGAAAACAGGTTCCACCGTGGAGACAGGTGCACATATTTAATATTTATAAGAATTTTAAATATTTTTCTATATATTTTTTCTCTTTTAAAAGTGAAATTATTTTTCTTTAAAAATTCACTAATGTTGACGAAATTGTTCATCTCTTATCTCTGAAAAACTTACAGAGAGATGCGCCATTAGCATGAGAATATGCTGAAATAAAAATTCAATATAAGAAATAGATATCTAACAAAAACATAATTGTGAAAAATGGGAGCCAAGTTCCGTAAAAAAAAAAGAAAAAAAAACTGCCAAGAACAGAAGTGATATGTAAGTGGGTGCCAAGTTCAAATAAAATTCACCCAAACTTATCTACTGAAATAATATAGCATAGTTTTAATTGCTTAAAAATAAAAATTATTGATAGCATATTAATAATAAATCTAGAACTTGGCAAGATTTTCCTACGAGTTATTTATTTTTATTAATAGCATTATTACATCAAAACTTGATAGTTCATGTTTGGAGGCCTTAATTTGAGTTATTGAGGATCCTGAAAGGGGTGGAGTTTCTAGACTGATGACCAAGGACATGCGTAAGTGTATCTGTCTCTTTGTCAGCATTAGTCTGTTTGTAATGAGTTTTAAGGGGGATTGCTAGAGTCATAATCAAAGACGAGCGGAAGGCGTACCTGTGTATGTATTTGTTTATTAAATCTTTAACATGACTCATTTGTTTATTATAAAAACAGTATTGAAAATTATTATAATGACATTGTTATTAATATTATCATCATCATTTTGTTAAGTCAGTGATAGCCATAACATTTTTCAAAAACTTGCCAGGTTCTAGATTTATTATTAATATGCTATCAATAATTTTTATTTTTAAGCAATTAAAACTATGCGATATTATTTCAGTAGATAAGTTTGAATGAATTTTATTTGAACTTGGCACCTATTTACATATCACTTCCTTTCTTGGCAGTTTTTTTTTTATTTTTTTTATTTATTTTTTATTTTTTTTTACGGAACTTCGCTCCCATTTTTCACAGTTATGTTTTTGTTAGATATCATTACTTTTTGTAAAATTACAATATACTTAAACACATTTTCTTAATGCTTTTTAATATGTTTACATGTGACAATTTTATTCACCAAGCAGCGTTCAATTTTAATTTAAATTTCGTACAACCGTCAATTTGCGGCAGAAATCTATATTTTAATACTGCTATATTAAATGCATGTTTTGAAACGAAATGCATTGATTCGAAATTTTTTAATATTTCTGAAACAACAATAATCATACTGACAGTATTTACACAAGCCAAAAGAAGACATTTATTAGCCCCCGGTACGGTATGCTATTTCTTTCTCCCAGCTTATTTTGTGTTCTCCAAAAAATAACGTTACCTTACAGAAGCCTGCCGTAAAACAAAGCAGTACGATTAAATACTCTATACCTATTTTTTAAACTTTTAAGCATCGCACATTTTCGATTTTTATACCGTCGTATTCGGAAAAAAAGTTCTTTTAAATGCATTTTGTTTGAAAATTATATCTCCATTTATTTTTGAAATATTAATTTTTTTGTAGTTTTTAATGCCATTTGCTTAATATTGGCAACGGCAGTACTCCATTCATGTAGAAAGTAAAGGAAAAATAGTTCTAAAATAGTAATTATATATTTTTGTTGCCATTTTCTCATAACAACCGAAAGAAAATGTAATTAAAATATGTGCTATTTTGAAAAAAATATAAACGAATGATTTCTGTTAAAACAATGGGGCTATTATAAACTATATTTAATTTCAAGTATCTATGAATCATTAGATAGCCGGGTTTTTTTGTCGATTTTCTTGAATGATGGCATCTGTTTGCTGCATTTGTGCATTATTTCGCGATAGTGATGTGCTATGCATGCTTTACTGTGGATGTTTGAGTAGATCGTAAATGTGGAATTCTTTTTACATAAAATAAAACGTGGGCTTTAAGTCTTAAAATTGAAATACGTTTTGTGCTGTAGTAGAGTCCCGCTTAACCGAGTTATTTTCTTCTGATGGACTGGTGGCTTCTATTATTATGAAACAGCCATTATAAATGAAGTGTTAAGTGAAGATGAAAGAGCAGCCGTTAAAGTTAGATCTCTGATTAAGAAAAAAATTATGGCCAATCCCCCCCCCCCCCATTCTCACCAGAAAATCAGAGTTGTAACTTTTTACGGCTGCTTTTTCATCTTCACCTAACGCTTCATTTATAATGGCTGTTTCTTAATAATAGAAGCCATCAGTCCATCAGAAGAAAATGAAGTAATGGAAATGCCGGGGGGCGAAACTAAATCTTGAAAAAGCAGAATTCCTGTTCTCTAGTTTCTCAATTTTTTTTTTAATTTTGGACTCTCAATAAAACAATACAGACGTGTACAACCATGTAGGTCAAGTAGAGTTTCATTAGAGAATTGGTGAAAACAGCTCAAGATGGTTCGTGAAATATAACACTCGTCTGCTAGTATTTTTTTGGTACTTGTTAGTTATCCCGTCGACCAAATTACTGTCCCCAAATTGTAAGATTAAATGCCAATAATGGTTGATCGTAAATGTCACATTCACTTGAAAACACGTGTTTATGTCATCAAATGATTTTTAATTGAGCCATACTTCCACAATAATCCATTTTCGAATTGAATGTCTCACCGTTTTCATTACTCGTCAGTAGAGAAAAAATTCGCTAAAATGTTATATATTCCCGCGGTCGCCATCTTGAATTTCTCGGCGATGTTTTATTTGCGTTTATCAATAAGGCAACCCCACGAGTAACGTGTTCTGACAACCCCATTAAGCCTAACATGCGCATAAATCTTCTTGGCGACATTTACTTGGCGGAAAAGGGGTTTTTCATGCCAAGAAAAAATGCAAGATGGCGGCAGTGGAAATATATAACATCTGTTTCAAAAAATTTTCTATTTTGAAAAAACATAATTCGTAATTGCTAATCTAATTTTATTTGATCTTTGGTTATCCAGCGAATCGTGCATAGAAAAATCTATAGTGTGGAACAGGCAAATTCCATCGCCTGGCATTGCAATAATTTTATGTTTTACCATTATAGACTCATTAACATATAAATCAACAGTCCGATTCATATTTACAAATAAAATGACGAAGCCATCCAAATAATATCAAACAAATAGTATAAAATTTAAACAACCACTCAGAAGAAAATCCGACTAATTTTTAGCCCTTACCCCCTTACTAACGCAGGTTTGTAGTCTGGTGAAATAAAGTATTGGCTCAAACTGTAATTAAAAACAACATGCTAATGCTCCTTTTGCTTAATTATAACATTTATTTGACACACAGCATATGATTTAAATAAATATTGATGATGGATGTGCGACTACCATGAGTCTAATAAGCAATAGTCGGCACTTTCAGAGGCGGAAACGTCATTTATTCCAAATTCAAATATTTCAGGGCTATATTCTAATTTTGTTTTAATATTTCAAGTTTTCTGTTAAACTGACGTCATTTTCACCGATAGAAATAACGCCGATGTATTTCAGGGAGTAATACCATGAAAACCGCCACTAAAATCAAAATAAAATCAAATAAAATAAAAATAACGTGCTTTCAAATGTGTTTGCTTAATTAAATTTTACATGTTCTGTTTATTCCATCTGATTTTAGTTTGCAAGAGTTTGTTCGGTACTTGTTGGTTATCCCGTCGACCAAATTACTGTCGCCAAATTGTAAAATTAAATGCCAATAATAGTTTATCGTAACTGTCACATTCACTTGACAACACGTGTTTATGTCATCAAATGATTTTTATTTCGACGTTTTATTTGTATTTTTAGTAATGTTATACTAATTTATTTGTTTTTTTGTTATTTAAAATAAAAATTATGTCAATTTGTATAATTTGGCGAGTGGTTTGGCCATTTATATAATTTGGCGAAATTGGTCGATGGGATAACTAACAAGTACCGTTTGTTCATTTCTTTAAGTGTTTATGGGATTTTGAAACGGTTAGTTTATTTGAAATTTATCATTTTAGTTTGTGCGTTAACCAATTTTTATGATTAAATCATGACTAAACGAAAAATTGATATTGCACGCAATACAAGAAATAGAAAAAAAAAGCGAAAGCCGGGTGTCCGCAGCTAGACAGCCTAGACTGTGATGTAATGTATCTGGCAACATTTTTTTAAAAGAACTTATCGGGAACTCTGGGTTCGAGGCTAGCTTTGTTATTATTGTGGATATTCTAAGCTTGTAACCATGCTGTACATATCGCGCGCTTGAGTTCTTATACATTAAAGTAGTTTAAAGTCTTCCGAGTTATTATTTAGTTAATTAGTTATTAAATCATGACTAAACGAAAAATTGATATTGCACGCAATGCAAGAAATAGAAAAAAAAGCGAAAGCCGGGTGTCCGCAGCTAGACAGCCTAGACTGTGATGTCATGTATCTTGCAACAGTTTTTTAAAAGAACTTATCGGGAACTCTGGGTTCGAGGCTAGCTTTGTTATTATTGTGGATATTCTAAGCTTGTAACCATGCTGTACATATCGCGCGCTTGAGTTCTTATACATTAAAGTAGTTTAAAGTCTTCCGAGTTATTATTTAGTTATATTACATGGTGGTAGTGTTTATTGTTAAAGAAAGATGTATCAAATACCTGCGCCAGAACAATTTACCTTTCGCCCTGACGACTGGCAAAAATGGATTGACAGATTCGAACGTTTCAGATCTGCATCAGGTTTGAAAACTGAACAACCGGAAGAACAGGTAAACTCTATTTGAAACGCATTTTATTCCTACACGCAATGTTATATACGAAAGATATAAATTCTACACGAGAACACAAGAAGAAGGTGAATCGGTGGAACAGTTTATCACATCGTTATACACATTAGTGCAAACTTGCGAATTCCCTACCTCTTTTCAGGAAGAAATGATTAGAGATAGAATTGTTTGCGGTATTCGCGATAAGAAGGTTTCTGAAAATATGCAACTAGATATGACACTTACACTTGAAAAAGCGATTACAACAGCTCGTCAGGCTGAAACAATTAAGAGTCAACAACAAGTTTTGAGTAGTGATACTACGTCTTTTAAGGTAGCTAACAGGGTAGCGATACCACAGAATAAGAAATAGAAACAAAATAAAATATCTGATTCTTTCAATTCGGATAAGAACATAGAAGTATGTTTTTGGTGTGGAAAACAAAACAAACATACGAAATCGGAATGTCCTGCGCGTAAAGTGATTTGTAACCGGTGCAAGAAGGTTGGTCATTATGCTAAAGTTTGTAAATCAAAAATGCAGGTTAACGAAGTTGAAAAAAAAAATAGACGAATTCTTCTGATTTTTTAGGTTACATAATGAATACTTCAGATAGAAATAACCCTGTTAGAATATCGGATAACCGTTGGAATGCTAAAGTATTGATTGAAAAGACTCCTCTAGAATTTAAGATCGATACAGGAGCACATGTGACGGTCGTTCCTAAGGCTATTTATGATTCGAAATTGAAACGTATAAAATTAAAGGGATCAAGTAAAGTAATTTGCGGTCCAGATGGGAAAAATCTGAAGAAAGCTGGGATAATTCGCGCTAAATTAAAGAACAAAAGTTTTAGTTTTGAAGATGATGTGTATATAATAAATAATTTACAGCACCCATTGCTAAGCTGTACAGCTAGTGAGAATTTGAATTTTATCCAGAGAATATTTGAATTGAAATCAAAACTAGATCCTGTCAAGAAATTTCCAAAATTATTTAGCGGAATTGGAAAGGTTGAGAAGCCGTATCAAATAAAATGAAAGAATGATGCTAAGCCTTACGCAATTTCTGTACCACGGCGAGTTCCATTAGCTTTAAGGGGTAAATTAAAAAAAAAAGTTAGATGAAATGACAAGGAATAAAATTATTGAACCAGTAGACGACGCCACAGAATGGTGTGCGCCTCTGGTTATTGTTCCAAAAAAGTCAGGTGACATAAGAATTTGTGTTGATTTATCAGTGCTGAATGAGAACATTGAAAGAAAATATTTCCCCATGGCCTCAGTTGACTATACTTTAAGTCAATTTAGTAATGCTAAAGTGTTTAGTATTATTGATGCAAATGCAGGTTTTTGGCAAATAAGTCTCGATCCAGCTTCTGGAAAGTTAACTACTTTTATTACACATTTTGGAAGATTTATGTTTAATCGTTTACCGTTTGGAATTAAGACAGCTCCGGAAGTGTTCCAAAAAAGAATTCGCGAAACTATTCAAGAAGGTCCTGGTATAGTGGGTCTTATGGATGAATTTGTAATTTTTGGTTCTACTGAGGAAGAGCACAATAAACGACTAAATGAAGTTCTTTCAAAACTTCAAGCGGGTGGGTGGACTTTGAACGCTGAAAAATGCCAATATGCAAAAGATTCCATACATTTTCTTGGTCATATAATTTCTGAAAAGGGAATAAAACCTGATCCTGAAAAAACAAAAGCTATTTCCAAAATTCCAACACCTAGGAATGTGACTGAATTAAAAAGATTTTTAGGAATGGCTGGATTTTTGTATAAATTCGTTCCCAATTTTGCTGATGTTGCAAAACCTCTTTACGAGTTAATGAAGAATAATGTTGAATGGATTTGGGGAAAATCTCAAATAATGGCATTTGAAGATATCAAGCAGAAACTTTGCCATACTCCTGAATTAGCATTATATGATCCAAAGAAAGAAACCTTTGTATCAGCCGACGCATCATCTTACGGCCTTGGTTCAGTTTTGTGTCAAAAGGATAATGGTCATTTACGTCCAGTTTTCTATGCATCGCGGACATTGTCCGATACAGAGAAAGGTACGCACAAATAGAGAAAGAAGCGTTAGCAAGCCTGTGTGGGTTTGTGAAAGGTTTCATGATTTTATTGTTGGCCTAAAAGTTCACATAGAAACGGATCATAAACCTCTCGTACTCATTTTAATGTCGAAACCGTTAGACAATTTAACTCCTAGACTCCAGCGTATAAAACACTGAATGATGAGATATTCCTATACCATCAAATATACTCCAGGGAAAAATCTTGTCATTACAGATGCGTTATCCAGAAGCCCTTTACCGGAAAAAGGAAAGGAAGAATTAACCGAAGAAATAACTGCTTATGTGCAAATGATTATAGAAAATTTTCCTTCATCAGATTCTAGATTGGCTGAAATATGGGCGTTGCAAAAAGAAGACTCAGTCTGCAAATTACTGATTAAATTTTCAAGAGATGGTTGGCCAGGGAAAAATGAAGTGCCAGAAGAATGTTTAAAATACTGGGAACATCGGAATTCAATTTCTATACAAAATGATTTGTTGATGAAAGATGCGAGAATTATTATACCTTTGAAATTACGTGAAGAAATATTAAATAGAATACATGATGGTCACCTTGGGATAACAAAGTGCAGAGCTAGAGCTCGTGAGTCTGTTTGGTGGCCAGGATTATCGTCAGAAATTGAGAATTTAGCCTCAAACTGTCAGAAGTGTATTCAGCAACATAAATATTTCAAAGAGCCTTTACTCCCATCAGAATTCCCAAACAGACCTTGGCAAACAGTCGGAGCTGGCCTTCTCAAAGTTAGTGGTAACAGGTATCTTATAATGGCGGATTACTATTCTAGATATATTGAGGTGGCAAAATTAAATCATCTTACTTCCGATGCAGTCGTGAATCACATGAAGTTCATTTTTGCACTTCACGGTATTCCTGAAGTGGTGAGAAGCGACAATGGTACCCAGTTCTCGCAAAAAATTGTAGATTCTGAATACAGAAAATTTGCCAATCTTTATAAGTTCTTCATTATAACATCCAGTCCGAAACATGCTCAAAGTAACGGTTTCATAGAGTCGATGGTAAAAAAATTTAAGTTACATTACACGAAAGCGGAAAACGATGATCCATATCTTATGCTACTTACGTTAAGATCAACTCCACAAGAAAATGGGTTTAGTCCAGCAGAACCCTTGATGGGAAGACGCTTACGAACGCCTATTCCTATAGTGAATGATAAGTTAAAGCCTAAAGTATTAGACGAGGAATCCTTATTCAGAAAGGAACAAGAAAGGATCGAGAAGCAAAAGTATTACTTCAATCGTCATCATCGAGCTAGACAACTATCAGAATTAAACGTCGGTCAGCAGGTATGGATCTCCGACATGAGGACGTATGGAAAGGTGAAAAGTGCTCATGAAGCTCCTAGGTCATACATGGTTGAAACTCCTCGAGGTATCCTAAGATGGAATCGTATATATCTGCATCCTTCTACTGTTCCAAAATCCTTCGATGGGAGGATAACGACACTCCAGGGAAAGAGAACGGCGTTCCTGACGATACATCCGAGAAAGACCGCTTCCAGGATACATCTATGAATGATCCTGTTAGCATCACCTATTCTCCTAATGCTGCTGTTCCAGAGACTAAGCAGGCCCGTCCATTTAAGACTCGTAGCGGCAGAACTGTTCGTGCTCCTTCAAGACTTATTGAAGAGGGCATTTTTAAAATTATGAATCTCTTTCTAATTTAGTATACATATACGTAGCTTTTATTGTATTTTTGCAGAACGCCCAGCTTTGCAGAGTAATTGAGCTTTTGCCGCTCCAACAAGTTTAAAAATCTTATTATCTATTATCTCATGATCTTATTAATTACAAATATCTAAATTTCTCTCGTAAACTCCCAGTAAAAATTGGGCTTTCCATCGTGTATATATTGTACTTATATTGTATTTAATCTTAATATTCTCAATTGGCTTTCCTGTAGGTCCCTTCGGGCCTTTTATTTATTTATTATTATTATTATTATTATTATTTGTGTGTGTGTGTGTGTGGTGACGGCGGTAGTAGATGGAAACCGCTGGGTGGGGCTTGTGAGTGCTTAAGCCATTTGGTAGGCCTCCCCACCTAGCTGACCCTGTACATATCGCGCGCTTGAGTTCTTATACATTAAAGTAGTTTAAAGATCTTCCGAGTTATTATTTAGTTATATTACAGCTAGTCAGCCTAGACCCATGGTGATCAGATATCCATGATCATTATTTATTTGAATCATAGGAATGATTCTCTTTTGTTTATATTTTTAATTCTGGGATTAGACGAATATCAACTACGGATGCCTCGAAATATATGCGTATTTCGACAGATTTTTTCTTTCAAGATGTTTTTGTTTTTTCACATGGTGTATAAAAAGTTAAATTTTATGCACCATTATTCAAAAAATTAATTATCTATAATTGACTGAAAATGGCTGATATTCAGGTGATTTTGCTGCATGGTCAGACCGGATTACACATTTGGCGCTTTTTTTGGCAAATTAAAATTTTGCCTAATAGACGTAATGTTAAAGTAAAAATGGACACCCCAAAGTGGGTAATTAATCGATTTTCACAATTTTTTTTCGATTCCTTAGTTTTATAGTGTAAACGAACTTCGCACCAAAATTGAAGTCTATACGTGCAGTAGATATATGAGATCTTTTTGATGAGTGCGTTAGTCAGTGATAAAATTATCGATTATCAGACATTTTCAAATGTCATTATCTCAAAAACGAATTATGCATTATTTATGAAATTTTGGATTTTGGGTAATTAGGGGGGTCTTACCACGTACTTCGTATTACAAGTATGTAGGTCAAATAGATTTTCAGTGGTAGAGTGTCGAAATTTGGCGAAAATAGCTCGAAAGGGTTCGTAGTAATATAATACACTAGTATGTCAGACGAACTTGGCTGACACACTGCCGTGTGTCTAGATAAAAGCAAATAAAAAAGTAATAATGGCTGCTTACTTTTATTAATAACTTTTATTTTCGAAAAAAAAAAATATTATTTCACAATGGAATGTGAAATTCTATGTTTAGAATTTATGTTCATATAAAATATTTGCTAGTGAAATAAAGACTATTTATAGGATGATGTTGTTTGAAATTCACAGTGCAAGACAAATATAGAAGTATTAATAAAATTTTAATATATGCGATACATAATGAGATCATACGGAGCACAGAATTAGACCGAAAACCTAAAAACTTCGTTTAAACTCAATCAAATTCTTCATTCGCCATTACTTTTCGAAGTTTTAAAACTGACGATAATGTTAATTTTTTATGGAAGTACAAATTAGATTTTGGCCGGTACTAGTGACAGAAAATAAATGGTGATTTCTTAATACTAACTTTTGACTTATTCTAACTTAGAATAACTTACTATAAAATTTCGAGATGCAATAACGTAAATTGTATATGCTGTGTTAAAAAAATTCTCCATTATAATTAAAAGGATGAAAAAAAAAGTTTTTCTCGCGATAAAAACAAAACATGTTACTGAAAAAGATATTTTACTTTTAAGAAAATCTGTACTTGTATTATTTGGTGAGCCAAAAACTTTTCTTTTTCAGTTTTCGGAAATCATTTAATCGAAGTTAGTATCGAATTTTCTCCTAATTATATTCCTTAAAAAGTTTATATATATATTTTTATTTTAAATAACAAAACGCAATGACTCTGCTTCATCTGAAACTAAATTACTTTCCCCAAAAATACCATTTTTAATTAAAATGCAAATGCTTGCCTTACTTTTTCAGTTACGCATCAAAAGGATTTTCGTTTTCTCTTTAATTTAAGTGTAAACTGAATGATAAAGAGATATCATGACTTTTTGCATAAAAGTTAGGTTTTTATTTCTGCTGTTTAAAATATTTTATCGAAGAGTGTATGTATGTTTAAATTAAATCAAAAGCGTATGATTTTCTAGGATTAGAAATCATAGTAAATTTTTAATCTCCTCTGTTGATTAGTACAACCCATCATCCTCTTGCTTGGGTAAGTATGGATTTCGAGCTTATTCTATCGACGATAATTTTCAGAATTTTCAAGCTATGATTTTGAGTGTTTCACAAATGTCGCTCTATATAATTAGCTAATACATTATGCACATTATATTTTGATTGCATTTGCGCATGCGCAGTGAAACATTTTTTTAGTAAACCTGCTCATTTTAATCCATTTCTTTTATTCTGATTACAGGGTGTTATGTACAACGTTGTTTGTCAAAGTTTCTGAAACGATCATTTTTTTTATATTAAGAACTCTGCAAATTGTTATAAAAAAAACTTGGCAAAATTTGGATCTGTTTTTATAAAAACCTTAATTTCTCGACTAGTATACATGCTATCCTCATAAAAATGAACACAGTTTCTTACAATAAGCCTCTTAATCATGTTCTACAATTTGAACGCTTTTGCTACATTAGCTTTTACAGGGTTACCCAAAATATATTCGTTCTTTTTCAATTTATTGAATGTCTCTTACGGGATTTCGGGAAAAAATCTTCACGGAAATATGACCTATACCATTCTATTTACATATCTGGAGTTTCAGGATAATTCCTCATGTATTTCTCTAGATATTTAACAGAACGTCTAACCAATCGCAAGTGACCAATCATCATTTGCCATATAGTGTAAATCGATATATATATATAACCTAAAATAAATTATACTTATATAACCTTAATATACATTTTAATGTATTTTACGGAGCTTTTGAAGATGTCTCACGAGACTTTCTCACGATAAATGACAAACTGAAACACAGATTAAGAAAAAACTAGTATATTGTGGGCATCACAAAACTTTCTTCTACATAAATCACGTCAATCAAATCATTTAAATAGTACAAGAAATTACATCAATTTAGCACCATTTCATATCAAAGTATACCTGAATTTGAAGTTTGATGAAAATTCGTGCATTAGTTATTGAGATAGAGCTATAGGGGAAATTCTGAAAATTCAACATAGTAGTGCCACCTATCTAGCGATTTGCACCAAAATATAAACAGCACTAATTCATATCAAGGTATACTGGAATCGGAAGTTTGTTGAAAATCCAAACATTAATTCTTGAGATAGAGCTATTGCGGATATCACAAAAATGCAGCATAGTAGCGACACCTGTTGAGCGATTTACACCAAAATGTATGAAACGTCAATTCATGTAAAGGACATGTTTGAATCTGAGGTTTGATGAAAATCCGTGCATGAGTTCTGGAGATTAAGCTATTGTGGTAATCGTGAAAAATGCTGCATAGCATCGCCCCCTGTTGAGCGATTTACACCAAAACATATACAGCACTAATTCCAGGTATACCTGAATCTGAAGTTTGTTGAAAACACAAGCATTAGTTCTTGAAATAGAGCTATTGCGGAAATTACTAAAATGCAGCATAGCAGCTCCACCTCTTAAGCGATTTACACCAAAAGGTACAAAACATCAATTCATGTCAAGGACTAACTGAATCTGAAGTTTGATGAAAATCCGTGCATTATTTCTTGAGATAGAGCTATTACGAAAATCGCGTAAATGCTGCAAAATGCAACATAGCAGCGCCATTTGTTGGGCGATTTCCACATAAACATTACTAATATAATAACAATAATACTATAATAATACTATAATAATACAATGATAATACTAAATATTATATTAAGTAATAACTGAATCTGAAGTTTGATGAAAATCTGTGCAGTATGTTCTTGAGATAGAGGCTATTGTAGAAATCGCGAAAAATGCAGTATAGCAGCGCCACCTGTTGCGTGATTTACACTAAAAACTAATCAGCACCAATTTATATTAGGGACTACTTGAATATAAAGTTTTATTAAATTCCGTGAATTAGTTCTGGAGATAGAGCGCCCACAAAATTTGTGTCACACACATACAGACAGACAGACTCGCAGACAGAAATTTTGTAAAAACATGTTTTGTGGGGCTGTATCCAAATACAGTAGCACGCGCAATATTGTGTATGCTATATTGGCACTATTCAATGGATATATGGATACAACCCCTCATCTTTTTGCTTCATTTTGGGAACAACGGATTTTGAGCTTATTCTATAAACGATTATTATCAGACTTTTCAAACTATGTTTTTAAGATTTTTACAAAAGTTGCTCTATGCATTTAGCTAACACATTATGCAAATTATATTTTGATTGCATTCGCGCATGTGCAATGAAACATCTTTTAGTAAACCTGCTCATTTTTCATGCAATTTTTATTATATTTTAATTCTGATTGCAAAGTGTTGTGTACAATTTTGTTTGTCATATCTTCTAAAAAAAACTTTTTTTTATATTAAGAATTCTGCAAATTATAAGCAAAAAAGTCCTTCCGGCCAGTGCCGGGAGGAAGAGGTAGCTTTCATATTCCTTATTTTTAAAAAGCCAACTTATATTATTCAAACACACGAAGCTCCATTAAGTGGAAACCGAATGTAGGAGATTCAATACTAATTTTTATCAATACTAAATCATTATGAATGAGAATTTCGCGAAATTAGTCAACTTTATCCAAGCTGCTTTTATTTAAAGTCACTTATATTTGGCTGCCAAATTCGGCGATTTCTTAAAGTGCCTGCCATTTTAAGACAACATGGTAGATGAGGCTAACCAGTGAACTTGGTCGAGACCTTAGTAATTGCTGTGCATATGCTCACTCATATCGGAATCGGTTGATATATACGAGTGCTGTCGCAGGCAAAAAATCAGATTTTTCAAAATGTCACCCACTTTAGAAATTGAAACTGCTATATCTGAGCCATTTTTTAAGATAAAAACAAACAAAAAATGCTCCTGAATCCATATATCAAGGTCAAATACTTAAGAAAGAAACTTAAGAAAGAATTTCTAATTTTTTTGCACCTCACTTTAAATATAATTTTTTTTAATTTAATGGCCGCCATTTTGAAACAAGATTGGCTGATGAAGCTGGCCAGCGAACTTGGTCGAGATATTGATGTATACTATCTACATGCCTTCTTCCATCGAAATAGGCGAATACGTGTGGTATCGCGTGACAAATACAAGATCGTTTCAAAGTGTTAGCCAAGACAGAAATTCAAAGTGCTATAATTCAACCACTTTTTAAAATATAAACAAAAGAACAAATTTTCAGAAACAAAAACTGCTCCAGAATCTTTGTATCAAGGCCAAACACATAAAAAAAATCTTTTTCATTTTCCAATTTTTTAATACCTCATTTTAAATTTTAAATTACATTTTTTTTTTAAATGGCAACCCTTTTGAAACAAGATGGCGAATGAAGCTGGACAACGAACTCGGTCGAGATATTGGTATGTACTATGTGCAGACCAAGTTACATTCAAATCGGTTCATAAATACGCCTGTTATCGCGTGACAAAAATCAGGTCGTTTTAAAAATATTTAAATAAAAAAAAATATTTTTCATTTTCTAATTTTTTGGTATCTCATTTTAAATTTAAGTTTTTTTAAAATTTCTTTAAATGGCCACCATTTTGAAACAAGATGGCGAATGAAGCTGGTCAACGAACTCGGTTGAGTTATTTGTATGTACTATGTACACACCAAGGTACATCCAAATCGGTTCATAAATACGTCTGTTATCACGTGGCAAAAATCAGGACGTTTCAAAATGTCAGCCACGTTAGAAATTCAAAATACTATAACTCAGCCATTTTTTAAGATATAGACGAAACAAAAATTGCTCCCGAATCCTTTTATCAAGGTCAAACATATAAGAAAAAATATTTTTTCAATTTTCAATTTTTTGCTACCACATTTCAAATTTAAATTTTTCTTAAAATTTTAAATGACCGCTATTTTTAAACAAGATGACGGATGAAGCTGGCCAACGAACTCGTTCGAGACATTGGTCTGTACTATGTATAAACGAAGTTACATCCAAATCGGTTCAAAAATACGCCTTTTATCGCGTGACAAATTTCAGGACGTTTCAAAATGTCAGCTTCGCTAGAAATTCAAAATGCTATAACTGAGCCATTTTTTAAGATATAGACGAAACAAAAACTGCTACGGAGTCTTTGTATAAAGGTCAAATACATAAGAATAAAATATTTTTCCATTTTCAATTTTTTGGTACCACATTTCAAATTTTAAATTTTTTAAAAATTTTTAAATGGCCGCCATTTTGTTTCAAAATGGCGGATGAAGCTGGCCAACGAACTCGGTCGAGACATTGGTATGTACTATGTACACACCGAATTACATCCAAATCGGTTCATAAATACGAGAGTTACAGTGTGACATAGGTCAGATATATATATATATATATATATATAAATTTTGAACGGAGGGTGGTTTCGGGGTCTGGGGGTCATGATCGATGAAAATATACCAAAATTTTTTGAAATCTCTTTCCTCCGAACGGCTGCAATAGGTAGCTTTTTGTAAAGAAAGCTACCTAAAACTTGGCGAAATTTGGGACTGTTTTTAGAAAAACACTAATTTCTCTACGAGTATACATGCTAGCCTCATAAAAATGAACACAGTATATTACAATAATCCACTTATTAATAATCTCGAGTTTGAACACTTTTGCTATATTAGTTTTTACAGGGTTATCCAAAAGATATTCGTTCTTTTTCAATTTATTGATGGTCTCCTATGGGGTTTCGGAAAAAAATCCTCGCGGAAATATATGACCTATACTATACTGTTTGCTTACCTGCAGTTTCAGGTTAATTCCTCATGTATTTTTCGAGATATTGAACTAAACGTATAAAAAATCGCAAGTGACCGGTCATCTTTGGCCATATAGTGTATATCAGTTTAAAATTCAGATATCCTTGAGATATGTAATGTATTTAATTCCTGAAATTCTCAAACATATTCTTTCACGACTATCGTACTATGATCAATTAAAGAAAAAAAAAAAAAAACACCGATTGTTGATTTTTAACGCATTCCAACAAGTGTTTACGATTTCTGTTTATCTGTCTGCCGGTTGTCTGTCCGTGCTGTAACTCGCGTAAATACAGCAGGATTGCCATGAAAGTAATACATGTCATTTATATCCTCAATGGCATGTTCGATATTGAAGATGAAGCTTGTCTCAGTTACAGTTCCTTTACAAGGACATTCAAAGCAATTCCTTTACATTACGGCCTTTGAGGGAAAATTGTTTATGGTGATTTTAATCATTTTTCATAATTTCATATTCATTGAATTTTTATGTATCTCTGAAGTACACTACAAGATGCCTACTATACGACATGGTATGGATAGCATTCATCATTCATGTACAGGGACACTCAAAAGAATTCCATTACATTACGCTCTACATTGAAAAATCGTTTGCGGTATTTTATTCATGTTACACTGCTTCAAACATATTGGAATTCATACATATCGCTGAGGTATACTGCAATATATTTCGTATAAAATATGATGTGCAAGCATTCATTATTGATATATAAGGACGCACAAAATAATTCGAGTACAGTCCTCTCTATGAGCAATGAATGCTGGGAATTTTCCTTTTGTGCTTACATTTCCTTCTATTGATGAAAACTGCTGAAGGGGAATTTTCAACTGTGCTAGGAGTTTCCTAATTTAGCATACTATGTATCAGATAATAAATCTATACTTCATATACAAAGTTGCGCAAAAAAAATCAGATTTTTTTTTCTTTTAATATGAATTGATGAAATTGAGTTTTCAAATGTGTTATGCGTTTTACAAATTGTTTACTAGCCTCCGATACGGTATGCTATTTCTTTCTCCCAGCTTATTTTGTGTCCAAAAAATAACGTTACCTTACAGAAGCTAGCCGTAAAACAAAGCATTACGATTAAATACTCTGTGGCAATTTTTTAAACTTCTAAGCATTGCACATTTTCAATTTTTATACCGTCGTATTGAGAAAAAAAAGTTCTTTTAAATGCATTTTGTTTGAAAACTGTATCTCCATTCACTTTTGAAATATTAATTTTTTTGTAGTTTTTGGAGCCACTTGCTTAATATTGGCAACGGGAGTACTCCATTTCTGTAGAAAGTAAAGGAAAAATAGTTTTAAAATAGTAATTATATATTTTTGTTGCCATTTTCTCGTAACAACCGTAGAAAATGTAATTAAAGTACGTGCTATTTTGAAAAAAAATATAAACGAATGATTTCTGTTAAAACAATGGAGCTATCATATACTATATTTAATTGTAAGTATCTATGAATCATTAGATAGCCGGGTTTTTTTTTCGGTTTTCTTGAATGAAGGAATCTTTTTGCTGCATTTGTGCATTATTTCGCGATAGTGATGAGCTATGCATGCTTTACTGTAGATGTTTAAGAGTAGATCGTAAATGTGGAAATCTTAAGCGGATGCGAATGACGTCATTTTACATAAAATAAAACGTGTGCTTTAAGTCTTAAAATTGAAAAATGTTTTGTACTGCAGTAGAGTCCCGCTTAACCGAGTTATTTTCTTCTGATGGACTGGTGGCTTCTATTATTATGAAACAGCCATTATAAATGAAGTGTTAGGAGTTCTAACTTTTTACGGCTGCTCTTTCATCTTCACATAACGCTTCATTTATAATGGCTGTTTCATAATAATAGAAGCCATCAGTCCATCAGAAGAAAATGAAGTAATGGAAATGCCTGGGGCGACATTAAATTCTGAAAAAGCAGAATTCCCGTTCTCTAGTTTAGAGATCTTTTTTCACCTTATTAAACTGTGAATTTTATTATAGAATTCTGAATGTGTTGGAAAGGGTTTTATGATCTATGCTTATCGCATGATTTTGCACTCTTGTTGAAATTGTAGTGGTTTTTGGAGGATATTTATTGTATCATTGAGACATCCGCATTAACTAACTGTGTGCTAATGACAAAAACCATTTTTTTTATGGTTGATTTATTCTAAATATATGATTACTTGGTTTAAAATTCTGTTTTCAAAACCATGTTGGAATTTAGAATAAACCATTGTTTCAAAAATCTCTTTAATGTTCGTTTAGTTAATTCCTACCTATTTAGATAAAGTCAAAAAAGGCAATCAAAACAATTATTGTGACTTTTTCATCTGTATTCATCATATCTGTATTCTGTATCATATTCTGTATTTAGGTAAATTTCATATAGGAAACATATGTTGTCATTTATGATAAAATTGTCATTTACGATAATGACTCATATTAACACGTTGAATGTAAAGTTTATTTTGCCCATCTTTCCGTTTGGGTCTCGAAATAAGATTCCCTTTACACAATCTGTAATTGTCAGTCACCGATGACTGACGCTTCTTAAACGGAAAGCTCAGTGTTAGTCACTGGTGACTGACGTGGCACTCAACGTGTTAAAAATTAAGCACTTATATTCTTTGCCATGTAAGAATTTAGTGGATGAACTTCAAAGGAAATCTTATAAAATGAAAAACTATATTACATCCGTCATTACAGGATTATTCAGAACTCATGGTACTTTCTTTACTGTGAGGTATAAACATATTTGTAAACCATTTATGTCAAAAATACAGGGTGTCTTATTCCAATCTAAATTGGTAATATTTTTCATAATTTTAACGATAATGAAGATAGGTACCATCAGTAATCAGGTTGCTATTCATTTAACATTGCAGTGGGCTGTGCCATATCTCTATGAAAACGTCTCCCACTGGTCCGCCATCCGAATGCCAGTTTCGTTTTCAAAACCATGTAATCTATCATATACAGGGTGTTGTCGAATTAGACGAACAAACTCAAAGGGATGATAGTAGGCATCAAGAGGATGAAAAATTACCATAGAACAGTGAGTCGCGAACCACTTATTTAATCAAAAATACTGGGTGTTCTACCGTAAGCACTTTGGTTGATTTGGCACATTTGAGTTGATGGTAGTAACTTTCAGAAAACTGACGTATGTTTTAATAAAACTTTTAATAGACCTTTATTGCAAATGTCATAATATTAAAAAGAATGTGGTAGAAGTTTCCATTATAGACAGTGTCACTTGCGTCAGTGTGCACTTGACGCTCCACATTTCGGACTGCGATTACTCGTTCATACGGTACCCTCCATTGCTTGAGGACCCTGTTTTTCCAAAGCTTTATGTGATGTTATAAAATTTCACGCAAAACAAAGTACATATCTTTGCATTTTCATTAAAATGTTTTGATTTTTCTCAAAATTATTACCGTCAACGCAGGTTTATTTAGGATGGAACCCATGTTCTATGGAAAATTTTCATCCTTTTGATGCCTACTACAACTTCTCTGAATTTGTCGGTTGAATTCGGCAACAACCTTTAATATATATATGTATAAACGTAACGTTTCCTCTAAACTATAATATTAGCAATTGGACATTGGCGTTCTAACGTAAAAACAAGATATAAAATAAAAATACAAATTACACACTATATGGCCAAAGGTTACCGGTCACTTGCGATTTTAGACGTTTTGTTAAATATCTAGAAAAATACTTGAGGAATTAACCTGAAACTGCCGGCGTGTAACAGTAGAGTATAGGTCATATATTTCCGCGAAGATGTTTTCCCCAAACCCCATAGGGGACCTCCAAAAAATTGAAAAAGAACGAATATCTTTTGGATAACCCTGTAAAAAACTAATGTAGCAAAAGCGTTCAAACTCGAGATTATTAATGAATGGCTTATTGTAATATACTGTGTTCATTTTTATGAGGATAGCATGTATACTCGTAGAGAAATTAATATTTTTATAAAAACAGTCCCAAATTTCGACGCTTTTTGCTTGTAATTTGCAGAGTTCTTAATATAAAAAAAAAGTTCTTTTAAAGAAATAGGACAAACAACATTGTACACAAAACTTTGCAATCAGAATTAAAAAATAATAAAAAGTGGATGAAAAATGAGCAGGTTTACTGAAAAATGTTTCACTGCGCATGCAATCAAAATATAATATGCATAATGTATTTGCTAAGTATATAGAGCAACTTTTGCGAAAGACTCGGAATCATAGCTCAAAAATTCTGAAAATTATCGTCGATAGAATAAGCTCGAAATCCATACTTCCCCAAGCAAAAGGGTGAGGGGTTGTATCCAAATATAGTAGTACGTGGAATATTGTGTACGCTATTTTGGCACTAATCAACAGATATTTGATACAACCCCTCATCTTTTTGCTTCTTTTTGGGAACAACGGATTTCGAGCTTATTCTATGGACGATAGTTTTCAGAATTTTCAAGCTATGATTTTGAGAGTTTCACAAAAGGTGCTCTATATACTTAGCTAATACATTATGCACTTTATATTTTGATTGTATTTGCGCGTGCGCAGTGAAACATTTTTTAGTAAACCTGCTTTTTTTTCATCCAATTTTTATTATTTTTTAATTCTGATTGCAAAGTATTATGTACAATGCTGTTTGTCATATTTTCTGAAAAGAACTTTTTTTAATATTTCGAACTCTGCAACTTATAAGCAAAAATCTTGTCGAAATTTGGAACTGTTTTTATAAAAACCTTAATTTCTCAACGAGTATACATGCTATCTTCAAATAAATGAACACAGCATATTACAATAAGTCATTTATTAATAATCTCGAGTTTGAACGCTTTTGCTACATTAGTTTTTACGGGGTTATCCAAAAGATATTCGTCCTTTTTCAATTAGTTGACGGTCTCTTATGGGGTTTCGGGAAAAAATCCCCCCGGAAATATATGACCTATACTATTCTGTTTACCCACTTCGATTTTCAGGATAATTCCTCATGTGTTTTTCTAGATATTTAACAAAATGTCTAAAATCGCAAGTGACCAGTCACCTTTGGCCATATGGTGTAAAAGTTACAGTCAATATATGATGAGAAGACATATGAAAACTTTGCGCTGGTGAAATTTTATTACGTTTAGCTTGAAATAGCTTTTATATTTACATTGATAAAGTAGATAATTGATTGATCCAAAGTGACTTAATTTTTGCTGCATTTTCATTCTGTAATTGCAAAGATTAGAGTCTCTATTGATTTATTTGTTAATTACTTACTCTGAAAGACACTAATTAGTTCATTTTGACGAAAAATATTGATTAGATGAATGAAATTTTACTACACCATAACCTGAAAAGTTAATATAAATATAAATAGCATTTTAGCAATTACAGTTTAACATGATTATAGTTTTCTGAGTTAGACTAGTGAAAAGCCAACGTAAAACTTTTTTTCTTTTGTTCAGCGATTTAAACTACTTTTCTTTAACATTTTCCAATGAAGTTCAAATGTGTTTATGAATTTTGTCTATCCGTGCTCTGACTCGTGTAAATATAGTCCGATTGCCATGAAATTGATGTATGTTATTGGAGTTTACAATGGCATGTTCGGTATTGAAAATGAAGTGTGTATCATTTTCGGTTCATTTACAGGGCCACTCAAAAGAATTCCGTTACATTACGGTCTACGGGGAGAAATCGTTTGTCGGGTATTGTAATGATATGAAAGTATTTTAAACATATTCAAATTGATATACATCACTGAAGTGTACTTCAAGGCTCTTACTACTATAGAATATGGCGAGCATAGAACTTATTCATTTCAAGGGACACACAAAAGAATTTGGCTATAGAAGAAAACGAGCAATAATTGAACTAATGAAGCCTACGAACAATAATTGCTGGAAGCGCGTTTTCAGTTGCGGTATGCTTTTTTAAAATTAACTATTTTTTAAATATTACTTGGTGTGTATAAATTCTATAGATCATTTATAGGGTCACAAAAAATTTCGCAACAACATCCGTTTATTGGCGAAAATTGCTGAGAGGACATTTTCAATTGTGCTATGCGTGCTGAACTGACTTTTAACAAACTGTGTAATATGCATGCATATCTGTAGATCATATACAGAACTGCACAAAAAATAGTATTTTTTAAAACTTATTCATGGTAATAGTAGAAATCGGATTTTCAAATGCGTCATCCAAATTGTTCGTTTAGACATCACCTTTCCCTATAGTAAATTGCGAAATTTTGTCATAGTATTCTGAATGTGTTGGAAAGTGTTTCATTATCTAAGCTGTACGCATTACTTTTTGGTTGTTGTTGTTTTATTTCTTCGATTATCAACTTGCTTCACATTGTTATTTTTTTTACGTTAACGTCAAAAATGCAAAGGCTGGCGATAATAGGTTTTTATACGCGAAAAAGTCTAATAAGCGAATATCTATAATCTTATATTACGTTTTAATTCTCGAGTCATTTTATAGCGACAATGCATTTTCGGATACTTACCATTAAAATTCCATTTTAATCAAAACTGCATGTATATTAAGCATACAATGTCAATGCTGGATCTGGAGTACATTGACACAGCTGCGCCATCTGGTGGACGGGGTTGATAATGCAAATAATCTGCTTTTCAGTATGACGTCATATATGACAGAATATCTACTATGTGCGCATACCTTGCGCATATTTTCCGAATCTTTACTCTCTTATGGAAGATGAATCTTGTTTACCAGATTTATTGCAAAATATTTTTTTATCACAGTTTGTTTTGATAAAATTATGTACGTTTAAAAAAAATAGTCGCACTATCATTTTAATTTCGGAAGAAAAGCACTAATTCTACGAAAGTATTACTGCCTTTTGCCCTTAGCTAAAATAACATTGCGACTTTTTTTTAATACACATATTTTTATCAAATCAAAACAAGCTGTAATAAAAATGTTTTGCAATAAATCTGGTAAACAAGATTCATTTTTATGAGTAAGTAACAATCTGAAATTCGTAATTGAATTTTTAACGGGGGATCTCTAAATGGCTTTGTCTGTTTCAAAAAAAAAAAAAATCTGATCTGGCGATTTTAGGAAAATTATTGAAGTTATTGACTAGACTCGCAAAATGTTTAAACAAATAAATGATCAACACTTGCATGCTTAATAGTACAACATTTAATGCATGCATTTTAAATTAACGTGATTCCGAATATAAAATGAAATGAGATTTAAACTGAATGAAATATTTGTAAATTAAATAAGATGAGTGCAATGAGATGAAGAGAATATTGTAAACTTATCGTTTGCGCTCGATAAACGAACAAAGGACTTAAAATTGAATATTTTATTTACAATTAAATTCTATACATATTATAAACATTCATAAACGTTGTATTCTCATCGGGAATACAACCGTGTACATTTTTTTTTTTTTAAATAACATTAGCACATCATGAATTGAGTAAAAAATGAGACTACAAAATTCTATCTTTAGACTTTAACTACTTGCTCATTATTATGCGTTATTTTTTATTTCATTAAAAGAAAATAATTAAAATCGAGCGTATTTAAATCAACAACATTTGATAATATATATTAAATAATGTATTATCTTTTCTTATAAATGAATGTAAAAATACGTAATTAACTTGTTTTACTCTTTGGAAAAGGACAGATATTAATTCTATAAGAAAAAAATTTTTCTTACAATTTCGAAAACTACCGCTATTCGATGAGCAACATTTTGCCATTTTAATAAATAATATTAGTTCTAAAAAGAACAATTTTATTTAAATAATTAACTATAATGAATAAATCAAAAAACACGAATAAAAGTTAATAGAATATTCTATTACTGTCAGAATATAAATGCTAGAAACAAATGAAAACACGACGTTTGCGCTTGCGCTGTTATTTCATAGATGTACAATTAATACACTGTAAAAAAAAAAAAAAAAATGTCAAATTGACAGGAAAATACTGTCAATTTTGGGGGCAGTGGAAAACAGTTTAATTTACAGAAAACATCTGTAATTTTTCATCAAAACAGTTTTTTCTGTAAAAATTACAAAATTCAACTTTTATTACAGGAAAAAAACTGTTTTTCTTTGAAACAGTTTTTTCTGTAAAATATACAATTTTTTACTGTAAAAATTACGGATTTTTTTTACAGTGTAGATTATCTATAAAGAAGAAAACAGTTAGGCATCTTTCTGTAGTTCAACTCCGTCCGCTACGTGGCGTGCGACCATGATTGATGTGACCTCTCCTTTAATATTGCGGTTACCTCTCCCATTTAAGACAGGACGCTTACTTTATATTGCTTTGATTTTAATGCAAATTTAATTTTCTCTTTTTCAATGTTAATCATATTCCCACTAACATTTGTTAATACATTATACATTCTAGTCCAGTCAAATAGTCAAAAAATAGGGCATAGATGCAAAAATTCTGCTAGAAGATTTTATGTTTTTAAAGTGTTTATGGGTGTGCTAATAACAGGGATTAATAGTTTTCCAACAGAATATCTCGAGTCTAAACTTTGCGGAGCCAAAAAACCGGGAAAGTTTCGGACGTTTTTCAGTTCTTTGCCTATAACTCGAAAATTTTTGTGTACCATACTTAATTACAAAAAGAAAGAACATTAAATTCTCTACAAATTTCATACTAATAACGCTTTTTTATACCCAGTGTTAAGCGTGCTACGGTTTTTCGAAAATAACACATTTTTTTTTCAACTTCACAGAAAGTGACCGATTTTTCGCTTCAAAATCCCCAAAAAATTTCTTTTCATCACTAACTGAGGAAATGAAATGTACTTATTGATGAATAAGTTAGGAGGGAAAATTTCAAGAAGGGTGGGCAGAAGGTAGGGTTGCCACATTGTACGTTTTTTTCGTAAGTTGTACGATTTTTAGTGCCTTTTAGGTCTATAGCGCTTTTTAGATATTAGGTGTACGTTTAAATGTGTCTGTACGACGATTTCTTGCGTTTCCCTATCACATCTTACTTTTGAATGATTAAAAAGAAATCTTTTCCAGTTTGCTTTAAAATTTTACCTTTTGCCAAAAATAAGTTATATACATGCACATCAGATGTAGTAACGGCTTGTTTCAGAACAGTAATATAAAAATCTTGGGAATGTTGTGTAACATTAACTGCGCATTTCTGTAGCATTAGATCATGTGAACTTGACCTTACTATAGATTATAAATACTCCCATTATAAAATTTAATTTAGTATAACTGTATCTTAAGTTTAGATATTTTGTTTGTTTTATTTGCTTTATTTATGCTTAACCCCTAATCGTCGAGCTCGATACAATTACGAACAATTTATTCGTGAATGTATCGGGCGCGACGATTACAGTGTTAAATAAAAATATTTAATTTTGTAGGGTGTCCATTGCTAAAATTTTCATTATCATTATCATTAATGAATTATAGCATGGTAGTATGGTCTGATTTATCTTTATGCTTACAATTCAATGAATTTTTCATTCATAATGGGATATGACTGCAAAGTTAGTTATAAAATGTTAACAGAATCATGTAATACAAGTATAGTTGGATAGTAATGATTAAATCGATTAATTAATAATAACCACTTTTTAAGCAAATTCGTTAATGGAAGCATTACTGACACATTCAAAATATTTTAGCATACTACGAAAAAGGACGATAGCGCAATAGAACAAAAGCTAACTAGTGTCAATCAAAATCTGCCGCCACGACAAATTTCTAGCCAAGGGCAGAAACAAGAATCACTTCATTTCACTGCTTAAATCAAAGTTTCAAAATAACAAAATGATGCCATGATTCCCATACTTCAGCCATTTCAAGATCCGAAGTTTTTGAAAGTGTAGTATTGTCGGAGAAGACATTTATTTCCTTCTGATTATGACGAGCTTGTGATATCAACACAAAAATCTGTTTTTCCAAAAACCTGGAAGATTTAACAACGAAACCAAGTGGTTTTCAACCATGTCATAAAAATACAATTACAACAATTTTCTTTTAACTCATGCAATCAAGGGATGCGATACAACATCCGCTCTGGGCAAGAAAAGTCGAAGTTTTGTAACACTTTGAAAAATCATGATCAGATTAATGAAATAGGCTGTGTGTTCAATAAACCAGAGTCATAAAGAAATCATCAAGGCTGGAGACAAATTCCTCACTGCACTATACAGTAGATGCATAGACACCACACAGACATTGGACAGCATGAGGTTCCAGTTATTTTCTAAATCTGCCACTAAAAGCAAACTTCGTCTTGAAAGGCTACCACCAACGCAAGAGGCTTCGCAGCATCATTTACTCCGGTGTTATCATCAGGTACAAGCTTGGCTAGGAAGCAACACCTCCCTGAGGAATGGGGTTTGGTTCGCAGGTCTGACGGTCTCTTTCAGCCAGTTTAAATGTGCCAAATCACAGTACCTGAATCCTTGGTGCATCTTGTATCATGTAGCTGTATAAAAGCTTGCAGCAAGGCATGTTCTTTACAATGATCAGGACTCAAATACTCAGCAATTTGCAAAAACTGTAACGGGGTCAACTGCGAAAATGTGGACGACATTATTTACCCAGAAAATGAGGCTGATGAAGCAGATGCCCGGGAAACCATTGAAAACACCAGCAACGACGATAACTTTGAGAACCAAATTTATGATGTCGCAATCTCAAGGATGTCGCAATCTCAAATTTATGATGTCGCAATCTTATTGATGTCGCAATCGCAATCAACAATCTCAGTCGCTTTGCATCTCAAGGAAGATCAAAGCTGTTAAAAAACAAGCAACCTGTGCTCGTTTGTTCCTCAAGCTGAGGTTGACGGACCAAACGCATCAACCTGCAAGCTGTCCAGAAATTACTAAATACATTAAAAATGTTACCCTAAATTTTTAATGTAACTCTATACTTACATTCATGTAAATACCTACTATTAATGTTCTACACTTAACTTTTAAATTAAAAAAATAAAATGACAATGTTGTCAATTTTTTTACAATGTTACCGTTATAATCAACCGTTATTGCTATCATTCAAATACCTGTAATATAAACAAGTTACATTAAAGAGGATAAAATGAATAAAAAATGGCTTCAAATAATGGTTTTCGCGATTTTCCACAAAGTTAGAAAAAAGTGTCTTTTTCAGAAAGCCGTAGCGCGCTTAGTAATGGTTTTAGAAAAACGTTTTTATTATGAAATTTGTAGAGAATTTAATGATCTTTCGTTTTGTAATTGAGTATTGTACACAAAAAATTTATATTTTTTAAGTTACAGGCAAAAACCTGAAAAAAGTCCGAAAATTTCGTGGTTTTTTGACTCCACAAAGTTTAGCCTCGAGATATTTTGTTGGAAAACAATTAATTCCTGTTATTAGCTTCCCCATAAACACTTTAAAAACATAAAATCTTTTAGCAGAATTTTTGCATCTATTTCTGACAATTTGACTGGACACATAACCATAATTTATTTTTCTTTTATTTGACGAAGTTGGAATGTACTCCAACATCGTATCGAGGTTGACAATAGAAAGAGTGTTGCAATGTTTTTTATTATTAAAATACATTTTTTTTATAAATAAATATTCGAAAATTTTTACGGTATTAACTTTGTGTATATTTTTATATCAATCAGACATTTATATTTTCGTTTGGTTTTAACATTGATTTTTTAGAGTTCGGTATAACAGCAAGATATTTCCTTCAAGAGTAAATATATTTTGCCGGAATTTTATGTCTAGACATACTATTATTTAAGGCAACAGAAAAAAATCATGAAATATTTGTTTAGTGGAATAAAGTAATACTGAAAAGGAAATTATTATTATTGTCTGAATTTTGATATTTATTACGTTTTCCCATAAGTTACATTTTATTCATTTTCTAAAAAGAATAATGCTGTTAAAACCAAAATTAAATTATTGACTTTCATAAAATCCCAAGTGATCTTATAATTTATTTACAAAAAGTTTTAAGTGTTCAAATAAAGTACCAAAATTATTTTTATAAATACAATTTATGCAATAATTCAAGCTAAATTTAAACTGTATAATTGTTTTTTTTTTAATGTATTTTCACTAATTTCTTCGTTCTTAAAAAGATTTTTTTAATGTATTACCATTGATTTCTTGGGTTTTATTTAATTTTTTTAAAAAGATTTTTTATATATTTTTATTTTGTACGCTTTAAAATACTATTTTTAATCTGTATAATAAAAGACTAAGTCATGTGACTGTCATCAACAGTTCCAGATTGACCGCTTCGCTTTTTGTATGCCAGACGGCCAATTTGGTAATTTAATATTAGTCAGGCGCAGATGATAAATCGCCACATATTGTTCACCGCCATCATGTCATCAGTATTATAATAGTCTATTTCATGCGACTGTCATAAACAATTTTTCGCGTGGTAAATTAAAACAAAGCTTTGATGCTGAAATGTCATGGTTTATGGTATTATTTATTACTTTTCCTTTTTATTTTGTTTTCCTTTTTTAAAGCAATAATTGAGAGTCATAAATTTTGAATATTTCAGTTGTAAATTAAAGTTATGCATTTTAAATAAAATGAGTAAAAGTACTATATTTTAAATGAAATTAATGAAATACAAAAAATACAGCGGGAACAATGTTTGGCGATTTATCATCTGCGCCCGGCTAACATAAAGATGTCGGGTTCATGATTTCTGTTTCAAAATCTTCGGATTTGGTGAAGGATTGTGCAAGTAAATTAAATTATGTATAAAAGTAACATGAGACAGTGCTTAGCATACGTTTAAGGGAGACCAAACTGGTCGCCAAAGGCGGCTAGTCTTTGTTGTAACAATCATTGTTTCTGAATAACCATTTCATAATACATGTACTGCTTTATAAAAATATATTAAAACAATTTCTAAAAATTCATCAAAATAAATGTAGAAAAATAAAACATAAATATGCAATAAAACCTCAATACAGTAATACAGTAATACCTCAACTTACGTCAGCAATTCGTTCCAAGACTAGCAACGTATGTCGAAAAGGACGTAAGCCAAGATACATTTAGATAAGCAAAAACGGATAAGTAATAAATTTCTCCAAAATCTAATGAACATACTCTATTATATTTAGGGATTATGTTACATACATTAACATTAGCAAAATATTTGCGTTTGCAATACAAGAATTTGGAATAAATCAGTAAGTTATTCACTTACAATTTATTGTTCTTCTAGCTTCCCTCCAAAACTGTCAAAACTGTTCTTCTGGCTTGAGTAACCACTTCCGCTCCCCCCAAAAAATGCAATAAAGTTTAACCGGCCAAATTTTCTTCCGTTTTTTTAGAAGCTCTTTGTAACAGTAGAGAGAGTTTTTTAAGTTTTTCTAGTGTCTTTTTTATTTGTTTGTCAATATCGCTTGAATGCCGCGGAAAAGTTTCCTTCATCGAACCAAAAGTCTTGAAAAAAGTTTAACCCCTTGAAGGGCGGTAGGATATATTATATTCTACCTTTTTTTTTAAAGTAAGGTTGTTGCCAGAAACCTATAATCAAGTTTTACTTTTGTAACTTTATCGAAAAAGAGATGGAAAAATTGCTTTTCATGATTTGAAAATACTAAAATGCTACCAAATTTCCGGTGAGAATTCAACGTTACAGAAAAGCAATTGCTTGCCCCTGAAAATGTTAAAATTCCTCTTAATTAAAGATTTTTACTTTCTAGGACAGACGACGTAAATCCTCGGTGACGTAAGTCGGGGTGCTACTGTACCTCGTTTAATGACGGCAATCCGTTACAGCAATACCTTCGTTAACCAAAACAATTCGTTATCCGAGACGCTGTTTCTAATTCGATTTAAATTAAAATTGTTAATTTTTTTCCAGCCCCTCATGTTATTAACAGTACATATTAAAAATGTCACATAAAACTCGTTTAAAATATTCTAAAAATGTGATATTATTTATTTATTGTATATATCACGAAAGGCATAACATTAATAAAGTGAATTGTGCATGAAAACATTTTTTAATTACTATTATTTACCCGAAATACAACTGTGTCTTTCAGATCCTATTGTGAGTTTTTAAGAAATAGTCATATAAAAATAATGTATATAGCCCTCCTTATAGTAATGTAACTCCTTCCAGCAATGAGAAGCAATAGAGGATTTTTTGTAATTCCTTTTTATTTACACGAGTTGGAACCCGTCGAAATTCGACGAATTAAAATGTTTAGAATGGAACTGTTTGATCGAATTTATAATAAACCTACAAAAATAATTACAATGAAAAATTCATCTTGCATTGGTTGCCTATCTCTTAAAACAAATAATGTTTTTAACCTGAAATTATCAAAATTTTATTTCCACAAACTTCAACTGCTTAAATTATTGAAAAATTAAACTGTATTAGAATATGTAATCAAGATGAGTAATTATGTTGAAGTTATCGGTTAAGGCTCTTATGCTTGTTTTTACGGGATGGAAAATCAGTAAAAAGGATTTCGCTTTGTCACATCGTAAAATATTCCCCCATAAAATGTAAACTGTTTGTTATTTTCACATTCTCAAAATTTACATACGCACCACTCAAATTCATAATTTAAAAGTATTTTAACGCGTAATACATTATTAATGAATGTATTTCCAAACTTAAAGGCACGTTTGTCCGATACAAATTTTCATGTGAACATTTCCACAAACTTTAAGCTCTAATCTCAGTACCCGCGAAAATTTACCATTCAGAAATTTGCCTTTAGTTGCCATAGTATTAGCAATTTAGTATTGGTCAAATATTTAATTTTATCAAAGAAAATAATCGTTTTGTTTAAAATATGACATCAATTTTACTGACTGAATTATTTTGCCTAGCGTCTCAAACTCAGTATCAGCGTAATGTAAAATTACTGAAATATCTTCTTCAATCTTTTGATTTATGAAGAAGAATGCGTGTTTTTTTAATGGCTGGCTGGCGTCATTTTCTATTCAAAAATTAGAAAAGGTTACTTTTATTTTTATTGTGAAAATGGCATCAATAATGATATAATCAATAAAAATAAATAATGACTATTTTCCCTTTACTTTTAATAGAAATGGAGTACTTCAGTTGCCACAATAACAAAATTGGTACTAAAAACTATAAAAAAATTAATATCTCAAGAATAAATTGAGATAGAGCTTTCAAAGAAATTGCATTTAAAAGTACATTTTTTCCCCTATACAACGGTGGAAAAAATTGAAATTGTGCGATGTTTAGAAGTTTAAAAATTTGCTGTAGCGAAAACTGCAAAACTGAAATTTCATTTCAAATTTCAAAGTGTTGCCATTCGCAGAATGACGTATGCGTTACGCACAGATATGTTTGTCCTTTATAATATAGATAGTTTCTCTTTGCTGGGGGGAGGGGCATAATTTCAATTTTGATTCGGCCATTATTATCAAGAAATGCAATACTCCTTTAGATTTAGAATTTTTTGAAGTCGTTCATATTCATAAATTTAGAAACTCCTTGGTTAACGATTTTTCTAGTATACCTTACATCTCACCTTTCTGGTTGGATTTTTTATACCACGATGTTTCACTTCCGCTTTGATCTCATTGGTTGCTGGAACATGATGGGCGTTCGGTACTTTGTTTACTGACATTTGGGTTTTCGTCTTGCATGTAGTTGGAGGGATGTTTGATCTTATACACTGATGATGTGCGTACCAGTACTCACGAAACGTATACGTCTGGATATTTTCAGCGCTTGATTTAGATATTGTGTGTTTAAACGTTGGATTTTAGAGATTTAGTTTTTATTTATTAAAAAATACTTTTTCAAATCTACAATAAACAGAAAATAACATACTTCTTTCAAATATTATCAGTTTTCTAATACAGAATTTCAAAGTCTAATTTGTAAAAAAATGAATTTTTGAACGTCTCCAACGTCTTAATTTTACAAAATTAACGAAGTTCATTTTATTGATAAGCTTGCAAAACTGCTCAAATGATAAATAAAATATTTATTTTATATTATGTTTAATCATATATATATATTTAAATATATAATTTTAACGCATTCGTCAAGTCATTTGATAAATAAAACTTTGAAATAAAACATTAACTCAGTTTTTTAAAGAATTCTATGAACAATTAATATTAACTATTGTGTTGGGAGAGAACAGCAATAAGTAAATTCGTCTTTTAAAATCTAATATATAAGTGACATTGACTTTTGAGTATGTTGCATATATGGAACGCGGTGATACAAAGGGTTAAATTAGGCAAAATATATAAATTTCCTTTGCCACACAATTCACTTTATTTCCAATATGATTGATATTCTATCATAGTTTATCCTCCTATTCACTGAGTTTTGGAATGTTTCTTGATCCACGGGTTTTTGTCAAAACTGAAAATTTTAAAATATATTTTTTTCAAGTTACTAAGGGGCTCTACACCGTACGAGATAGGCTTACTAACCTCCACACAGACCTAGCAGTCACTAAAATCACTCTAGTTTGCTCTGTTTTCAAAAGATTACCCGATTCCAAAAGTGAGGGATTGTCATCCATCTTACTTTGATTGAGGAATTTTTCGTTCCCAAGGCCGCGTCCACCGTGTCGCGACAGCTGATAGCAGGTTTTATTCAATGAATAGGTAAGATGAATTTTGTATTTGAAAATCAGTTTGTATAAGATTGTTAACCCATTTTTGCCTAACGTCCCATTTTTGGGACACTTCGAATTCCGAAAAATGTGTATAATTTTCTTTTTCCTTATAACATGAAAATTGTAAAAAATAATTATCTATAAATGTCCTTATCTGTTACCGAGAGATGGCAGCATAAGATGGATATTTAGTTGCTTAAATGAAGGCTTTTTTCGGCGTTTAGAGATTTTAACGTTTCAAGATATCCAAATGTAAAAATTGAGTTTATTTGTATTTTTTCTTTCAAGGATCCAAATAAATAAGCTTGTACACTTCTTTGAAATACGCATTTTTTTTTTTAAATTGTGAAATTAGGTCTTCAAGTCTATTTTTTATGCATCTTTGTAACTTACAAAATATAGCGCGCTAGGCACAAATGTGTACACATTTTTATTAGCCATTTAGGGGACAGTTATTTATGTGAAGTCCTTTTCAAGATGATTATAAAATAAATTGTTTTTAAGCCTCAACTAAAAAATTGAAAAATTGTTCTTCGTTTATTCTTAATAATACTTATAATGTTACTTGTACTAAGTCTCTGTAAAAAAAAAAAAAAAAAAAAAAAAAAAAAAATATATATATATATATATATATATATGTGTGTGTATATATATATATATATATATATATATATATATTAATAGTTTATAAAAATACTAATATACTAATTATAGTATATAATATGCAATTTAGAAACTTATTTTATATAAATTTAGATAAACATATAATTATGCATATTATACTATTTTAAATAGTATGCATATTCCTATATTTAGTACACTTACATTTTATCAAATAAATACAAAAAAAATGTAGCATAATTTTTTTTAGTAATTTTCCAGTTCACTTTGCGACATTTTCAAGTGATTTTACCAACAAATTTGAGAAAACAAAAATTCAGGCACAAATGGGTTAAGTAATACAATTTCATTGCCTCCCAGCCTTCTAAAACGAATATATTTTCAAGTGAAAGGTGTTTGTAAATATTAGTAGTTGGGTTCTTAAAATCTGTCAACAGTAATTTATATCAAGTTATAAATTAAATCAGATAAGGAAAGTTTGAATTAAAATCGGAAAATAAACTTAAAAAAAAAAATGACCAGACATTGCACACCACAATCTAGTCAAATATGCACCAGCAAAATATGGTTAAATTGCTATGCAAAGTTTTATCCTAAAGAACTTATTTAAGCAAACTATCTTGTGAGATTTCAATATTAAGTAGCGCTTAAAATCATAATTCAATTTAAAAACTGTCTGCTTCATCGTGTTTATCATACTCTTCTCTATAAAACTTCCACTTTTGATGTTTTGTATGCAATATTTTATCTAGTATGAACCGAGAAAGTGAAAAGGTCACAATAAATTCAATTACGGCAGCAGTAACATTAATAACTTTTTAAAGAATAGTACGAAACCTTCTTAAACTGACACAGCGTGTAAGAAAATTGTAAAAAGGTATATTTTTCACAACACGTGGAATAGAAGATCAACAGTCACAAAACAGTACTAATTTTTAATTTCGTCACAAATAGGAGATTTTCCAAGAAAGCATATAAATAGATTAAGTAGAATTTATTTTTTTAAACACGTACATCTATTCACATAAAACGAATATTCCGCATTGATTTTTTTCCTTTTAGTACGCGCTTTTATAGTATTTTCTGGTGAGTAAAATTTTAGCTTAGTACTCAATTTAGTGGGATGCTTAAGTGATCCTCTGTAATCGTAAATTCAATGGCAATGTATCGAACTTAAAATAAGCCTTTCACCACTAACATTTAAAAATATAAATCGTACCTATTTAATAACTGACATCTATGATTCAATAAGTCGAAAAATTCTGTTAAATTTTAGTGGTAAAAAAAAAAGTAAAAGATGTATATTTATTAAAGACAAAACATAAGGGGCACTGACGTAGCTATATAGTAAAGAATCAATGGTGTTGATTACACAGACCGTAGCGTGCATAACTTCATTTCACTAACAGACAGGTATATAAAATGCCAAATAAGAAAATATTATAATAAAACACTCATACTACAATATATATTAAAACACACATACACACATAAATAACGCCTGCATTCAACAGTTAAAGGTATATATAAATATTTTACAGACATACATACAATAAATACAATAAACCCGACTGGAGTGAAAAATTAGCCAGAGCCAGGAATCGAACCCGGGACCACAGTATACAAGACTGCTGCTCTAACCACTGAGCTACTCCGGCCGATGCCTGAGTCTGCAATTTCTCACTAATAAACCATGTTGGGGAAGTCACCAGCCATCTTTACGAAAGCCACGGATGACAGGACAACGATGAATAGATTTTACTATTACATCGATCTACGATAATTATAATAAAACACTCATACTACAATATATATTAAAACACACATACACACATAAATAACGCCTGCATTCAACAGTTAAAGGTATATATAAATATTTTACAGACATACATACAATAAATACAATAAACCCAACTGGAGTGAATCCGTGGTGTCATCCGTGGCTTTCGTAAAGATGGCTGGTGACTTCCCCAACATGGTTTATTAGTGAGAAATTGCAGACTCAGGCATCGGCCGGAGTAGCTCAGTGGTTAGAGCAGCAGTCTTGTATACTGTGGTCCCGGGTTCGATTCCTGGCTCTGGCTAATTTTTCACTCCAGTTGGGTTTATTGTATTTATTGTATGTATGTCTGTAAAATATTTATATATACCTTTAACTGTTGAATGCAGGCGTTATTTATGTGTGTATGTATGTTTTAATATATATTGTAGTATGAGTGTTTTATTATAATTATCGTAGATCGATGTAATAGTAAAATCTATTCATCGTTGTCCTGTCATCCGTGGCTTTCGTAAAGATGGCTGGTGACTTCCCCAACATGGTTTATTAGTGAGAAATTGCAGACTCAGGCATCGGCCGGAGTAGCTCAGTGGTTAGAGCAGCAGTCTTGTATACTGTGGTCCCGGGTTCGATTCCTGGCTCTGGCTAATTTTCCACTCCAGTTGGGTTTATTGTATTTATTGTATGTATGTCTGTAAAATATTTATATATACCTTTAACTGTTGAATGCAGGCGTTATTTATGTGTGTATGTGTGTTTTAATATATATTGTAGTATGAGTGTTTTATTATAATTATCGTAGATCGATGTAATAGTAAAATATATTCATCGTTGTCCTGTCATCCGTGGCTTTCGTAAAGATGGCTGGTGACTTCCCCAACATGGTTTATTAGTGAGAAATTGCAGACTCAGGCATCGGACGGAGTAGCTCAGTGGTTAGAGCAGCAGTCTTGTATACTGTGGTCCCGGGTTCGATTCCTGGCTCTGGCTAATTTTTCACTCCAGTTGGGTTTATTGTATTTATTGTATGTATGTCTGTAAAATATTTATATATACCTTTAACTGTTGAATGCAGGCGTTATTTATGTGTGTATGTGTGTTTTAATATATATTGTAGTATGAGTGTTTTATTATAATTATCGTAGATCGATGTAATAGTAAAATCTATTCATCGTTGTCCTGTCATCCGTGGCTTTCGTAAAGATGGCTGGTGACTTCCCCAACATGGTTTATTAGTGAGAAATTGCAGACTCAGGCATCGGCCGGAGTAGCTCAGTGGTTAGAGCAGCAGTCTTGTATACTGTGGTCCCGGGTTCGATTCCTGGCTCTGGCTAATTTTTCACTCCAGTTGGGTTTATTGTATTTATTGTATGTATGTCTGTAAAATATTTATATATACCTTTAACTGTTGAATGCAGGCGTTATTTATGTGTGTATGTGTGTTTTAATATATATTGTAGTATGAGTGTTTTATTATAATTATCGTAGATCGATGTAATAGTAAAATCTATTCATCGTTGTCCTGTCATCCGTGGCTTTCGTAAAGATGGCTGGTGACTTCCCCAACATGGTTTATTAGTGAGAAATTGCAGACTCAGGCATCGGCCGGAGTAGCTCAGTGGTTAGAGCAGCAGTCTTGTATACTGTGGTCCCGGGTTCGATTCCTGGCTCTGGCTAATTTTCCACTCCAGTTGGGTTTATTGTATTTATTGTATGTATGTCTGTAAAAATATTTATATATACCTTTAACTGTTGAATGCAGGCGTTATTTATGTGTGTATGTGTGTTTTAATATATATTGTAATATGAGTGTTTTATTATAATTATCGTAGATCGATGTAATAGTAAAATATATTCATCGTTGTCCTGTCATCCGTGGCTTTTGTAAAGATGGCTGGTGACTTCCCCAACATGGTTTATTAGTGAGAAATTGCAGACTCAGGCATCGGACGGAGTAGCTCAGTGGTTAGAGCGACTGCCTGGAATGCAGTGGTCCCGGGTTCGATTTCTGGCTCTGGCTAATTTTTCACTCCAGTTGGGTTTATTGTATTTATTGTATGTATGTCTGTAAAATATTTATATATACCTTTAAGAAAATATTATGTTTTTCTTTTTAACTTTAAGAGAAAATTTAATAAAGATAAAACTTTCAAAAATCTAACTGGATTTCCACTTAACGCTAGAATACAAAGGCGTCGTCTGTCAGACTACTCGATTATCCCCCCCTCCCCCCTCCCGCCATCTTTCACTTTGAGAATACGATATTTGACACTGTAGACTTACGTCTGGATATCTATTAGTCTTTGTATTCTAGGGTTAATTGGGTTCTAGGAATTTTATGTTTTCCTAATAAAAGACACTAAGGATTCTATCCCACTCCCTCCCTAAAATATCAAGCGTTGAAAATACATTATGAAACCCTTTCAACACATTCTTCTGTAACAAAACTTCACATTTTAATAAAATAAAAGTTAATAGCTAAGTAAACAATTTGTAAAGCATATAACACAAAAGAAAGCCCAATTTTAGCAATTACCGCCAATAGTCGAAAGAATATCCGAATTCTTTTGTGTATCTCTGTGCATCCTGTATATGCCCTATAGATTTATATACATTTTATCATACTGTAGTATGTTAAATTTGAGTTCAGTTAGGAAACGTATAGCGAAAGTACGCAGTTGGAAAGTATAAAAAACACTATAACCCACACCCCTCCTAAATCTAGGGTAAAAAACTCCAAGATGCCAACATTGGAAATTGACTATCTAAAAGTGATTGTCCTATGCCCACATAATGCGCTTTTTAAATTATTCTTTTCATCCCATTAACACTCGATTTAACAAATTTTGAAAAATTTCCTTGATATTGATATATATGGGTAGAAATGCATAAATTAAAAGTATTTCAAAAGCATTTTGAAAAAAAAAAATTAACTGTAACCATATTTTTTAAGCCGTCCTCATTTGATGACGCTAGGCGTTTCTATGTAAAAACCTAAAATTAAAAAAAATGAAAAATTTATATATATAATTATTTAATTTTAATATATAAGCAAAATAGTGGGAAAAATAATGTTAAAAAAAATTTAGTTAAAATATGTACGAAAACTTTTTTTTTATTTTTAAGATTGATATTTAGTGTGAAAAAGAGAAAAAGCTGTATGCATAATGTTGCATTTCATTTCATACAATATATTCTTGGTTTTGAAGAATAGTTATCATATTGACAACACATTTGTTTCTCCCTTTTGATAATAACATGCTATATTTTGTCAAATTTTATGTCTGGAAGCACACTGGATCTAGGTGTTATCGGATTTTGTACTGGAATTGCATTTGCATTGGCTACTTTTTTTAAATAGATTACTGCAACACACCTTCTTTTATTTAAAACTTCTCCTTTTTATTACGGATTCATTAATAACAATAAATATTAAAAAACATACTAATGGGTAATAAATAATAATAATAAAACATACTAATGGGTAATAAATAATAATAATAAAAGATACTAAACATAACAATATAATACATAATATGGACTATCTAGATTACATTTATACCAAATTGAAAGAATTTATCTCATAAATCCAGTTCCAGACAGTAGTATAAAAAATACACAACGTGAAAACCGGGAAATTATGCTATATCTTTCCCGCGTATTTTCACTTAGTTCCAAAGAAATCGCATGTGTTATATTGTGCTGTCATCTATCATACCAACTTGTAAATAAAAAAAATATTTTTAAATTTAATGTAGGAAATTTAATTTTTTTACAGCGTCATCAAATGAGGATGCTGGGCGCTAATGAGTTAAATGATAGTATTTTAACAAAGCTAAAGCGATAAGTTATGCTTTTATAAAAAAAAAAAAAAAAAAAAAATTAATATATTTTTAAAAATGCTAAGAATTTTGGAAAATAAGTTTCAAAAACGCAGTGTGTTGATATCAATTGTTTACAGTCTCCTGTTGAAAATAACAATAATTGTCAGCAGTTATTTTCATTAATCATACAAGCCCTTACCTATGATTCTCGGGATTTCCGTAAATTATCAAATTATTCCGCTGCTACGTTTCACGTAAAAATGGGGGCTATAATTTGTTACAGGCGACTACTTTTTATATTATTCGTTTGACTACATTTTCTACACAACAATCTCGTTACCAGATTTCAAAGACATCTGTATATATACATCTACCCTATATATATAAAATCCTAATGAAACGAATTTATGAAATGGAAGTATGAAACGGAAGTATGAATCGACTGATTAAACAACTGATTATGTTTCACGGCGATTTCTCCGAAAATATGGAATACTTTGCTATGAAATTAACACCAAAAATCAATATTAATCCGCAGATTTTAAAACTGGTATTAGAATTTTTAAATTTGAATTAGTTTTCGAAATATTAATTTTTTTTCTAATTTTATATACATTTTTCTAATGATGGCAACTCAAATTTTAATCAAACAGATATTTTTTTTTTCATATTTCAGAAAAGGTTACCTTAAATGTATGCTAAGAAATGTATCATGCTACTTTTATTCTTAATTCAATTTACTTGGAAAATCTTTCACCAAATCGAAAGATTCTGATAGAGAAATCAATTCTGACGGTATTTTTATGTTAGCGAGACGCAGGTGATAATTCACCAAACATTTTCCCCGTCGCATTTCTTCATATTTTCTTCATTTCCTTTAAAATATAATCCTTTCATTCATTTTATTTAAAATACACAACTTTAATTTAAAAAATTTATGGCTTTCACTTCTTTCTTTAAAAAAAAAAAAAAAAAAAAAAGGAAAAGAAAAAAATTAGGCACAGATGTTACCTACGCACCGGGGCACCTAATTGACACCAAAATGGCATTATTGTAATTGATATGGTAACACGGCCATTGTTGTTTATTTTATAATAAATGTATATTTACTTTTATTTCTTTTTTTAAATTATATATATTATTTTGCTCTATGATTATTAATTATTTTTTTTTTATATTTCCTTTAGAAAGTAATAGAAAATAATTAAAAAATACGGTACTGCTTAGTAATTTTGTCGACCAATTTCGCCAAATTATATAAATCGCCAAAACACTCGCCAAATTATACAAATTGACATAATTTTTATTTTAAATAACGAAAGTACAAATAAATTAGTATAACGTTAATAAATATACAAATAAAACGTCGAAATAAAAATCACTCGATGACGTAAACACGTGTAACTTGCTTAAAGTCAAGTGAATGTGACATTTACGATCAACCATTATTGGCATTTAATCTTATAGTTTGGCGATAGATTTTTGGTCGACGGTATATCTAAGGAATACCAAAAATGCATATGTAACTGGTATTTGAAAACGAGGTTTTCGCCAAAATTTCGTAAAAAAATAAAAATCACGTCACACCTACGGTGCGTACTGGCCAAATATTACCACTCGAAAAAAAAAAAATGCTAACTGGCGAGTTCAAAAAAAGCTATTGGCGAGATTTGCATCCGGCTAGCGTATCAGTACCTAGAATTCTTTGCGATCATGGCAACTTTTATGTAGTTTTATTCGAAAAAAAAAATTGATTTTTTAATCAAAATGGAAAACTTATGGTCCCATATTGGCGCGATTTTTTTCTGACGCCAATGTCATATACGGAACGGGCACATAACAGGCGCCAAAGTATACTTATTTTGCTTGATATGGTAAGCCGGATGTTGCTGTTTATGCTGTTGATGCGTTCCCCAAATTGGCGTCGTTAAAAATTCGCGCCAATATGGGACGTATATGACATCTGTGCCAAACTTTTATATGAACGGCGAAGAGATCAGACCGTATTTGTTTATGGCAGTTGAGGACTTGAACTATTATAATATAGATGAAATGATGGCGATAGAATAATATTTGGCGACTTATCACCTGTGCCTGGATAACATTAAAGTATCAAAATGGCACCTAGAGTATAAAAAGCAAAGTGTTCCGCCCGGAACTGTTGATGATAGTCACATGATTTAGGCTATTGTTATAGAGATAGTTTTAAAATATCGGTTGACAAAGACTCTGAATGCTTAATTCATTTTATTTTAGCTTCTTTTCAAATGTTTAACTGATCCTCTTTAATAAAAAACGAAATCAACCATTGGATGTCTTAACAGCAAGTGATTCTCCGTTAAATTTTTTCAATCAAAGGGAATTGAATGGAAACCCGTTTACAGGGAGATCTGCACAGCTTTTTTCAGTATAATTCAATCTTCTCTAGTCTTTTTAAAACCGATCAGATTAGCGTGATTGTAGATTCTGCAGTGTCTGAACGGGGGTTGGCGGGTTAGCTTGCAGGTGTTAGCTTGCAGGGGGCAGAGCCCTCTAGTATATATATAAAGGTAGATATAAAAATATCTCCCGTATTCTGAAAAATGTCAAAACTGAGAAGCATTAAAAGAGCTTGCGTAAGTAATAACTTACAGTAGAACTTCGATTATCCGAAGTAATTGGGACCGACCATCTTTCGTAAAATCGAAATTTTTTGATAATCGAGAATGCTTCAATTTTAAGAATTAATATTAAAATTGAAGCATTCTCGATTATCAAAAAATTTCGAAATATATGCAATATTTCTTATTGTGGTAACACGTGCTTAATAAAAATTAAGCAATAGCAAAATAGAAAAAAGAAAAAATTATCAGAATTTTAATTTTGAAATTAAGAACTTTTTAATTTTATCACAAGGGTTTGAAGAAATGTTTTCTTTGTTGCAATTTCGATTGCTTTGCTTTGAAGCTTTATCACGGAGTTTTTAATATTATTAGTACAGCATTATCACAGTCTTTCTGCTGCTCCAGCCATGCCAAACCTTTTGCAAAACATTCAAAAGCTTCATAATTGCTAATTTGTTCGTTTTCTTCGTTCCACTCCGCAGCTTACGTGAGTTCAAGTTAAATTCAAAGGAATTCTAAGAAAAAGGATCGAAAATATTTATATGGGGCATTCTCACAATCTTTTGACTTTCATGTCCCTGAATAATAATTTTTTATTTAATACACTTTTTTGTGTATTTTTTTTTATATACTGGGGAACATCCCATTGCATGATTGCACAACAATATTAACGAGATAAATAAGTTTTGAACGATGTTGGGGGTCCAAATACCAGGAAAACTCATCTACCGTGCCATGCCCCTGATGCTGATTTTGAAGTTTGGAGCTGTCTGGATAAAATTGTTTCAATAAACGTAATTTGATGAAATTTTTTTCTGAAACTGGAACTATTGCTTTATATAAATATGTAGCTAAAAATTAACATGCACTCATTTTTAGGGTTGTTATTATTTTTTAAACTCTGTCCCTGGGTTTTAGATTCCTTACCATCCCTCTTATAAAATTATACAGAAAATCATTTCAGATGCAGCCACGGATTTTTTTTCAAGTTTTTTCTCATGCAGAAGTATGCTAGAGAAATAATGTCTAAAATTCTTTGCCAGGAAATTTACTGTAGAATTTAAATCAGAATTTAAATATCAATTTCAAGCATCGCGGCTTTATTGGTAGTCTTACCGTCCCCAAGGTTTATTCCTGCACTTTTCGAGGTAAATAATAATAAAAAAATTAATTTAATCCAATGTTAACAACTGTTTCTAAAAATCAATGAACATTGTGGACACTATCACTTAGTCTTAACATGATTTTCTTAAAAATAGGTGATAATTTTTCCATCCTTACCGTCCCTTTTTTTTTTACCATTTCGTCCCTTTTTTCCAATGCCATCCCCTTTTTTACTTTCTTCTATCTTTACAAGAAGAAAGTATTGGATTCATGAAAATTTTCGAATTCCGGTTTTCGACGGATTTACACGTTTTAGGGGTCAGAGATTCCAAAAAACATGTTTTTACAAAATGTCTGTCTGTGACTCTGTGTGTCTGTCTGTCTGTCTGTGTGTATGTGACACAAATTTTGTGGGCACTCTATCTCAAGAACTAATGCACGGAATTTAATAAAAAATTATATTCAGTGAGTCTCTAATACAAGTTAATGCTGATTAGTTTTTGGTGTAAATCGCTCAACAGGTGGCGCTGCTATGCTGCATTTTTCACGATTTACGCAATAGTTCTATCTCAGGAACTAATACACGGATTTTGATAAAAGTTCAGATTTAGTTAGTCCTTGATATGAATTGATGCTGATAACGTTTTGGTGTAAATCGCCTAACAGGTGGCGCTGTTATGATGAATTTTGCAGGATTTACACGATTTCCCCAATAGCTCTATCTTAAGAACTAACGCACGGATTTTCATCAAACTTCAGATTCAGTTAGTCCTTGATATGACTTGCTACTGATTATGTGTTGGTGTAAATCGCCCAACAGGTGGCGCTTCTGTGCTGCCTTTTTCACGATTGCCTCAATAGCTCTATCTATAGAACTAATGGACGAATTTTCATCTAACTACAGATTTAGTTGTATGTTGATGCAAGTTCTTGTTAATTAGGTTTTGATGTTAATCACCCAATAGGTGGCGCTGCTATGCAGGAATTTTCACTATTTTCGCTATAGCTCTATCTCAAAAACTAATGCACTGATTTTCTCCAAACTTCAGATTCAATCAGACGTTGACATAAATTGTTGCTGATTAGGATTTGGTATAAATCACCCAATAGGTGGCGCTGCTAGGCAGCATTTTGCTGGATTTAGACGATTTCAGCGATAGTCATATCTCAAGAACTAATGCACGGAATTTCATATCTTTAGAATCCTCATGAGATGCATAGATTGTCATTTAATTTTGGCAGTGTGATAGCGAATTTTGAAGTATTAACATGTATGAGATAGAAGAAAGTTTTGGGATTGGTACATCCGACTAGTTTACCTTACCGTCCCTTCTTTAACACCCTTTTAAGACAATGTTATACAAAAATTCTGTATTAAAAGTACTACATTGTTATTATTTCTTATTTGAATGTCCAGTCGGTCCTGTCTATGCAAATTCATTATAAGTAAAAATTTAGAAGAAAATAAAAAGGTATAGGGGTAAAATGGTAATGAAAATTTATCTCGAAAGTTTAACTTAACCCTCAGTTAAATAAAAAACTTTTCGCTGCTGACCATTTTTCTTTCTTTTGAATCATTAAGGCATTCGTCTATTAGATTAAAATGTTATTTTAGCAAGTTTAATTTTGTCAGATTTTTTCCCCCAAAAGTCAAAAGTTTGTGAGAATGCCCCATATGCACTCATAGTTCGGAAAGAATCGCTTGCACAGGAGGAATATGATAGTTAAAACAAAAAATGGTTTCAAAAGGAATTTTGCACACAAGGATTGCAGTAGTAAAAAAAAAAAAAAGCTTTAAAAATGGATTTCTGAAAACGAGAAGATTGAAGAAAATCCCCTATTTGTATATTTTTGTCATTATGCGTAATTTTCCGAGTCTTGGTATTAGCACATTAGAGTCTACCAGGTTTTCATAAAAATAAAATTTCAAGTTTTGTATCTGGCTGCCAGTATTTTGTGTTAATCGCCTCTCTCCTTGTTTCCCGTTTGCATCAGGGACTACATAATTCATAAGATCTCACTACATAATTTGTTTTACGTTTCGATGTCAGATACATTTCCAACTTCGTATCTAGATTTAAGAAGTAATAGAACGACACAAAGTGAAAACAATTATAAGTAAAATTTATTTTTTAATTTTAAATCATACGTTTTTTCCGGTATTACAATTTTTATGAACATTCTTGCATCCATCAATATATTTTCATTTTTACGCTTATATTCTAAAAACACAAATGCAACAACGGCGTATTTCAAGAAATTATTGAGAATGTTTACTCCAACAATAACTAAATATCTATTTTTTTTAAATGTATATAATTTCAATGAATTTGTCCATGTTCGTCAAATTAAAAATAATAAAGTAAAACAAACACAATCAATCAAATATAATTTAAAATACCATTTAGATCTCAATACACATAAAGTTGTGAACAAGTGACACATTCCAACAGAATAATGAAGTAAAAAAAATAATAGTAATAACAACGACAACAACAACAACAACAATAAAAATAATGATTACCAAAGTTTGTTTTAATGTTTAATCAAATCATGCGTTTAATATATTGTACCGTCGTATAAGAACTCACTTATGCACTACTACTCACTACTCACTACTTAACAACTAGAAAGATTCTTAATTAGAAATTAAAAGAACTTGGCGTTCGTTTTTTTTTTTCAGAGTTTTATTAGACGACACGGGACACACACATAACAAGCACACGTAATATTTACACGGCAAAAAGTTAATCTTTTCCGGAGCGAGACGCTCCTTTCGGCAGGACCGAGAACTTGACCGTCTGAGGTCGTGTCACAGCAGATACTGTCCTCTCTACGGGGCCTTGTTTTTCTCAGATCAGTTTATTTCCTAGATACCCCACGTGAGGTCTTGACTCATCTTAGTCAACAAGTTCAGTTTATAACATTTCTACGCAGCACTTTTTCTCCAGATATTTACATGATTAAAACTGTTTACATGTACCATCTGGTTTTTTGGTGAAACTGACATGTGAAGTTCCAAAGCATCTGGAGGTTCCAATTTAACGATGTTTATTTCGTTAGGGGCATCTGATCTTTGAGTCCTCAGATAAAACGTCACAGTCCCTCCATGCCCCATATAAATTTTTCCTTAAGGGAAAATTTCCACACTCGGGTGCACAATCATAGTGAAATTCGGAGTTAATGCTATAACTAACAATGCTATCTACTCCAAAATTATTAATAAAATTTTAAAATTTAAAAATCGAAATATTTATCAGAAAGTACTTCGTTACCATGGAAGGGATTCAGCATAACACACAACAAACATAATAAATACAGTACACAATACACATTGCAATTGCACACCGTTATATAATAATACTAAGATTTATAATAAGCACTTCAACAATTTTATAATAAACCAGTACCTTAATTATGAATTGTCTTTTAACACAATCAGAATAGATAAAAAGTTTGAAACATCACAGGTACTTCCAATAAAAATTCGCTCTCTCATGTTCACATGGATAACCAACAATACTAATATATATATTTTCCTTATATATATGGATATTCTTAAGAAAGAATTCTAATACACTAATAAAACCAAACACTTTTAAACCTTTTATATACAATAAGTTACTTAAAAGAATTTTAACACAATAATAAAACAAACACTCAAACTATTCTTAATAATATATAATCTCTGTATTCTACACAGACATATAGCAATACAATCCTTCACTAACTGATTAAAAAAACCTTTTTAACATAATCAGTAAACTAAAATTTCAGTACTTCTATCATAAGGTTCTTCTTACCCTTTACTTGTTCAAAACAAGAGTTTTTTTTTCTCTCTCAATTTAAAGGAGTTTAAAAGAATAATATTAACAATTTTAACATTAAGAACCAAAATGTATATTCTAACGATTTTGTACGTAATACAATTACTAACTCAAAATACAAGTTCCAATTCAAATTACAACTTCTAAATTTCAAATTATTAATTTTCTCAAATTACAATTTTTTTTTCCTTTTCCCAAGCCAAAAAATAAAAGCATTTATAATCTAATATCTAAGATATCCAAGAATAGTTATATTTCTAATCCTCTTACTTCTAAATACTGAAACAACAGTCTTTCATAAAAACACTTAACTCTTCTTTTTAACATATGAAATCCTTTCACGTTTACTTTATAAGTTTCATACAATGAACAATTTTTTTTTTAAATGGGGTGTATAAAAATCTCTTTTCAAAATAAACACATATTCCCACACTATAAGCTAAATAACACAATACATAAGTCACTCTTAGCAAAACAAAACAAAATAAACAAACCAAAACATCCCTAATCTCTACTCTGTTACATATCTGATAAACAGAATTGTTTTCCAAAAAATTGAAAACAGATACGGGATTTATCTTCTCGTTCTTCTTTTTCGTCCGAGACGAATTTACCCAATTCTGTGATCGGATCCAATTCCTTCCATTTCCCTCTTTTCGTCGCTGGCACTTCCCGCTCTCGAACCGAGATTGTCGCCACAACACCGCCAGAAAAATCCTTCTCTCTGACCAAATTAGAGATCTCAAGGGTGTTTTCGGGTAATCTGCTACTCGATTTATCACGTACAGGAAATTTTAAAATTTGTTTTCCTTCACCAATTTCATCGGAAATAACCTCTAAGTTATTCGCCGGTACAATGGGAGTTTCACTAACCTGTTCTGAATCAAATTCTTCCAAACCTTTAATTTCGGAATTAGCGTTTATTTTTTTGACCTGCTCGCGATTTTCTGATGCCTTATTTATTACTTCGGGTTCAATTTTCGCACTGCCTTTCAAACTCTCTCCAGTTTTAAATTTACCTAACCCTGCATCCTCAACTTTTTTATTTTTTTCTGGCACCCTGGTATTTGAATTATTCCCCCTCGCGTACCTGCGATCCGACTTTCTCAATTTAAATAAACGCCTACAAATACAAGGTGTCAGCAAAGCTTCACAATTTAATTCCGGCACCAGTGCTGCCGTTATATAAATCCTAGGTGAATTTTCCTGGTTCTTGTTCCACAAAGAAACTGGAACCTTCGCCAGATCTGCTCTGCGAATTTTTCCGATGGCCGGAACTAACTCGATCTGTTCACCCGTTTTATATTGATCTGGAATCACTTCGCCTCGAAAAACCGATAACTCCGTACCCGAATCCTTTGTTCCCTTAACCCTTCGGCCCAAAATATTGATATCAATGAGTGGTAATTTACTTTTGCCTACGGCCTTCTGTTGTTTATCACAGACACATCTAGAATTTAACTTCTCCACTCCTACATAGCTTACTCTAGCTTTCGCTCCCGTTTCAATATCTTCACTCGTATTCCGCGATCCCGAATTTTTACTCAATTCTGGACAAAAATTCCGCAAATGGTTCCTGGAGTTGCAATGGAAACATCTACGCTCCACTCTTTTTTCGAATGCTTTCTCCCGACTCATGGTACCGCGTTGGGCTGACGCACCAGGGAGGAGAGTTTCATTCTTCGTTTCTACCTGTTTTTCATCCGATTTCGGACGCGTATTTCCATCCTCTGCGTACCGATTTTTCTTAAACGACGCTCTGACACTCTCATAACCATCCAATAATTCCACAATTGCTGTTTCAGTCTTAAGCTGTGGCCATTTGTCAATGAAGTGTTCACGCATTTCAAACGTCGCACGCCGTTTAATCTGATCGGTGACCAAAAGGTCTTTTAGTTCGTCAAAGAAGTTATTCCTAAACCCGCTAACCATTCATTTAAATAATTTCGGATTTCGAAACCGAAATCCTGCCAATTTAAAGATTGCGACTTCTGGTGGCTAACAAATTTCTGCCGAAAACTCTCTGGGTTTAATTTAAATTTTTTTAACAATATACCTTTTACGTTATCGTAATCTTCTGACTCTGTTTCGGGTTGTCTGGCAATAATTGAAATAATGTCTACTGGCAGAAGCCCAATTAAATGAGAGACCCAATTTTCCTTCGGTATCCCAACCCGTTTAGCTTGGCGTTCAAACAGAACCAAATACAAGCTAATATCTGTTTTTTCTGGATTAAAATCCGGGATTAATTTTTTAAAGTTCTGTTCAGGGGAACGCGAATGTATATTATTTGCATTTACTGAAGACGGGGCAATTCCTTTCTCGATTTTTAGTTTTTCTAACTCGAATTTATTTTTTAATTCTAATTCCTTTAATTCTTTCTCTTGCTCCAAATTTTCCTTCCTAATGGTTTGATCACGCTCCCATGTCTGTTTACGCAACATGTCCTCCCTCTCGATAGCTTGTAACCGTGCGCGCTGACTTTCTTCCCGTTCTAATTCCTCCTTAGCTGTGTCTAATATAGTCTCATACAGAGCCCGTACTATTTCTTCTTCATACTCCTCGGATTCTAGCACCAAGTGCGTTAACTGAATCCGAGTTTCGTTTCCGGACCTGGCAAGTTCCAATTCATCCACCAACTTTTTTATATGTTCCTTTTTTCCTTTACCCAGGAAAGCCATATCTAACTCTTTTTTTTCAAACAAAATTTCCCTATAAAAAGGTACTTCTCTACACTAATACAACAAAAAAAAAATATATACTATATTAACAATAATCACAATCAATCATAAAATTTCTTTCAATAACACAGCAATATGTAAATACTGACTCACTTCCATGACTAATACCTGTTCAATTTTTGTCATTCCCGTTTTTGAATTTTCCCAGCAAAATCAGCAATTTTAAATAATTAAAAATCACTAAACATTAACTCCAAATTCAAAATTGTGACTTACCCCAATGAAGGCTCAGACACTATCCGGTAATCCACTTTTTTTCTTCAGCCGGGTGGCTCACTGAACACACTTTCTTTCTGACCTTAAGGTCCACTAACACATATATCCAGAGGCACGGAACACTGAAGATCCACTTCTACCATCACAGTTTTATTTCAGGCCTTGGCACCCTAAAATCACAGAATTATCTTCTTTTTTTCCACTCTTCCGCAATCCTTTCATCACCAACAGCACCTTCCTCCGATCACGATCTTCTTCCTTCCTTCAGCAGGGGGGGGGGGGTGAAAAGCAACACCCTTCTCTTCTGGACGATGTCCGATTCTCTCAGCCGACCGGGGTGAAAATCCGAACTGTCTTTCTCTCTTCCCAAACCGAAACCTGGCCGTATCCTCTTTTCCCGCACGGAAAATTTCACGGTTTTTCTCTTCTTCCAACACACGGGGACTTTCCTTTATTTTTCTTTTCCAGTATCAGGACGGCTCTCTACTTTTTGAAAGAATGATCTTCACTTAATCCTTTCTTCCGTGGGTAACAAGTGCAGGCCTAAAGTGCAGGCTTATACTAAAACTAGCTAAGTTTTTGTGTGTGCGTATGTTCCCAAACTTTTTTCGAACAACTCACATCCCACTTCTGACACCAGCTGTACCGTCGTATAAGAACTCACTTAAGAAAGATTCTTAATTAGAAATTAAAAGAACTTGGCGTTCGTTTTTTTTTCAGAGTTTTATTAGACGACACGGGACACACACATAACAAGCACACGTAATATTTACACGGCAAAAAGTTAATCTTTTCCGGAGCGAGACGCTCCTTTCGGCAGGACCGAGAACTTGACCGTCTGGGGTCGTGTCACAGCAGATACTGTCCTGTCTACAGGGCCTTGTTTTTCTCAGATCAGTTTATCTCCTATATACCCCACGTGAGGTCTTGACTCATCTTTGTCAACAAGTTCAGTTTATAACATTTCTACGCAGCACTTTTTCTCCAGATATTTACATGATTAAAACTGTTTACATGTACCATCTGGTTTTTTGGTGAAACTGACATGTGAAGTTATAGCAGGCATCTGGAGGTTCCAATTTAACGATGTTTATTTCGTTAGGGGCATCTGGTCTCTGAGTCCTCAGATAAAACGTCACAATATATTTAGTCATTAATATATATTTGAAAAAGAAACGACTGTAAAGATTATTAGAAGTGCAAAAATATCTGTAAATCCCTAAGAAAATAATTTTTTCATACCCGTTTTCAGCCTCCCTGAGTTTCAGTAAAATCTCTGAAATTCGGGAAACATGCACTTAAGCGAAAATTGAGAAGGAAAAGAGAGGGCGACTAAAAGCTACTGCAAAATATAGTATTCCTTCAATTTCAGCATAAAATAAATTATCTGGATTTGTTTTTCTTGTATTTAAACAAAGTGTGCATTCGCAATTCTTGGACAGAGGAACCAAAAATTCAAGATAGCAATAGTTTTTAAGAAATCGTTTCGAGATGGCTATAAAAAATACATTCATGTAATTATTTTTGGTAAAATTTCATATCTGTATGACTTCAAAACTTCTTATTCGAATAGATTTCTGTTTGATTTCCAAAGCTTAAATTATAAAAAATATATTCATATAATTATTCTTGCTAAAATTTCATATCTGTATAGCTTTAAAATTTCTTATTCGAATGAATTTCTGTTTGATTCCCAAAGTTTAAATTTACTCTAGGATTTTAATATTGTCGAAATTGGGTGTTAATATTGAAATTTACCAAATTCCTTATGATTTCAATCTGTAGATGACCTCTTAACTCTTAAATGCATAGTGATGCATACCTGCATCACTTTTTATTTAATTTTTAATAAATAAATTAAGGTCTTAGAACCACTATATTTAAATAGAAATATTATTCCTGTAAAAATTACAATTTTCTTTTACAATTAACTAGACTGAGTCACAGTAACGCGTGGCCGGGTACAGATAATACAAGAATAAAAAAATACAATTCTAAAAGAATAATTCATGCATTTAAGGGTTAAAATTATAAATTTAATAAAAATTAAATGACGACCAAATTTCTAAGGGCTTTATTCTCTGACATAATATACACTGCTCAAAACAATTAAAGGATATTGCAGTTTTAGGTGGATTTTGTATCTAGTAAACTGTTTAGCTGATTGATACATGGTCGACAGACATAGTAGGTTATATGAGAATAAATTACACATGTTTGGCAGAAAAAAATGCATTTTATTGCGCATTTGTGTACTAAAGGAAAAAAAACACAATTTGTGCATATGAGAAAAAAAGAATAAGAAAAGGTGTTTTCTTCAAAGAAAATCATTTTCAGTAGGGGGTATGGTTTCCACGGGCGGCCAGCAACGTTGAACACCTTTGAGGCATGGACTCAATGAGGATATTAATTACGAGTTGGGGTATTCTGCCCCACTCTTCCAGAAGAGCTCTTTCCAGTTCTTGGAGAGTTTGTAGGGGTTGTTGGCGGCCAGAAACTCGTCTTCCTAGAGCGTCCCAAACGTGCTCGATTGGATTCATGTCTGGAGAACACGCTGGCCATTCCATTCGAACGATTCCTTCCTCGAAAAGGAAATCCCCCACCAGGTTTGCACGATGTGGCCTGCAGTTATCGTCCATTAAAATGAAGTTATCTCCGATTGCTGCAGCGTAAGGGACTACAATAGGTCTGAGGATCTCATCCCTATATCGGCGACCAGTCAGAGCTCCATCTCGAATGATGTAGAGGTCAGTGCGCCCGTCAATGGAGATGCCACCATACACCAACACTCCTCCACCGCCAAATCTGACACTTTCGTGCACGAACGCAGGATTATTCCTACTGCCACGGTCCCCCCAGATGAAAATACGCCTATTATCCGGATGCACAGAAAAACGGGACTCGTCAGAAAACAGAATATTGCTCCATTCATTTCTCCTCCAGTTGACATGCTCGGTTGCCCACTCCCTGCGGTCGCGACGATACCTTGATATTAATCTAACACATACCATCGGTCGGCGAGCATACAGACCTACAGCATGGAGCCGGTTTCGGACAATCTGAGTTGAAATTGTGGTGCCTGTAGCCGAGCGAAGGTGTTGTTGGAGAAGAGTAGCGTTCATGGTTCGTTGTCTCCGAGCTGTTAACATTGTCATTGGCGTCACTGTCTTCATTGGGCGTTGTTGCCCGTCTACGACCTTGCCCTGATCTTCTGCCTGCACATCCAATCTCCAAAAAACGGTTCCAGATCCTGGAAATGACACTTTGTGACACGCCAATGGCTTGCGCTACTTCGGCTTGAGTTTGGCCCCCTTCTAACCTACCAACAATTCTCAAAGCTTCTGAATCTGTCAAATGACTTCGCTGAGACATCGTACTCATCGAAACAAAGCAATCACTGAATGCCGATCATCCTTGTCTTCATTCTCATTTATCCAGTTGAAAGTCAAATTTCATTCGCTGCCGCTGAAGCGACGTTTTTGACGTCGAACTCAAAATTTGCATACTCCACAGTTTGAAAACCAGAAAAATTTGCATTTGTGATTGTCTTCTTCTATTTTCGGTAAAAAAAATTTCGTTTATATCTTTATTTTATATAAAACTTCAAATATCCTTTAATTGTTTTGAGCAGTGTAGTAATTAAAATGTATGAAATGGAATGTTCTCTTTTTCTCTGTCGAATGTACCTTCGGATAAGGCCAGAATCATAACTGAAAAATAAACCCCGGTGTTGTTGGAATTTCTTTAATCTTTTTTGTGTGATATTGAAAAAAAAAATCGTTCCTTCAAATATTATGTAATGATATATTTTTTAATTTTCCTGGTATCGCAGATAACAAAATTGCCTTTCTTTTAAATCTCACATAGCTACAATCAAAGAAATTGCGCTGTCGGTGTGATTACAATTTATCTATAATATAATGCAAAAATATGACAGTGAATAACTCTGACGTCAGATAAACGGTGACAACAATCTAATCAATCTTTTTGCATTTTCGCAAATTTATTAAGTTTTAATCATCCAAAAATTTCCTTTTTAAAACCGTTGAATAGGGGAAATATGTACTTTCATAAGTAATTTGTCTGAAAACTTAATCTAAATTTCGTGTTTTTTTACACTTAAAAAAAAAAAATCAAGCATGAATTTATTATAGATCTGATCTCGACCGTGTGGAGTTCGATTTAAAACGATGCACCAGTTCGAATTCTTTGCAAAGTTTCGATTTCCGTATACAGCACATGTTCTAATTTTTGAAAGCTAAAAGTTTTTGCACCGTTATACAGAGACGCTTATTCCTTTAACAATGTTCGTTTTAAGTGTGTAAATCAATTTTTAAACAACGAATTTTTTCGTAAATTTTGAAATTATCGTAAAAAATCTGTTGGATATATTCTTCGGAAATTTTCATATAATTTCAAATAATCATTTCTCCTTCTTTCCAACAGAAATTGATAAAAATGTTCTATTTTCATGACTTTTTTGTAAAAGTAAATTATAGATATTTTGTAAATTTTGCTTCTGTTGCGATTGTATGAGGCAATTGTAATTATGCGGATGTTAAAGATCTTATGTTTAATGCCAGATCCTTAACAAAGAATGTAACACTTTTAAAACAAAAGGGATTATGTAAAATTTTTAATTTTCAATGTAGGTCGGATTGACTCAATTTACCCCATGTTGTAAATCGGATACGTGCTAGTTATTTTTTCTGCTCTTCTGGGGTGGATTGCAGCACGTGGAATTGTTTTGTATATGAAAGTTCGGATTTTTATTTTCTAAGGAAAAAAATATTTATATGTAGGGCGAACTTGGGATACTTGACCCATAGGGATACTTGACCCGAGGCCTTTTTCTCACAATTGGGAAAGTTTTGTAAGCTGGAAGTAGCAACACTTTCTTTCTTTCAGTTAGCTGACCACATGTTGAAAATAATAACTGAATCATTCCATAAGTTTTTAAACTATCCTACAAAATACATTTTCATGCTCCAAAAGTAATTTTTTTGTTCTGTAAACTCTGGTGTTATAACTTTTTCTGTTTAAAGGTAAGACTTTTTTAATTGGTCATTTGTTTTGTACATGTTTTTAGCTACATTAACATATATAATAATATTAATCTTCTCATTAGCAAATGGCTGCATTTTAGGGTTATATAGTAAATGTGCAACTAGGGATACTTGACCCAAGTCACCTAGGGATACTTGACCCAAGATTGAAATTAGTACTATTCAAATACATTTAGCATGTTTTATTTATGAATTAAAAATATTATAATATTAAATATAATAAACATATAAATATAAGTATTATAATTAAATAATATAAATATTATAAGTAAATGACTGAGCTCTTGTCAAATATTGCGGTAAACGGATTATAAGAAAAGATTTGTTGGAAAGGTTCTTGAAATCAATTCTGACAGGCTCGCTATTCAGTTTACAAGAAGAATGGATGGTACGCGATTTAAATGGCTTGAAATGAATGATATGTCATAAGTTGATCCTGACCAAATAGAAGCTATTCTTCATCCACCTGAATTTTCGACACAAATGATACAAGTTTTGTGTTTAAATATGACTTTACATTTGGAGTTGAATAAATTGTTATTTTCTTATTCTCAGGGGTGGGGAATTTTTAGAAAATCTTACCAGCCAAGGATTTATTTTACCCGCCAGCAAAATGCAATTACATTGCTATAATAAAATTTACATGATTGCAAAAATAGTTGATTACTATTGCTACTAATACATTTATCACATATATATTTTTTCACCCTGTAAAATTAAGAAATATACACAAGAAAGAAAAGTTTAATAATCAATACAACTTAGTACCGAGTTTACATCGCAGTAATTTGGAAAGTTATAAAATATGGCTAAATAGTAAAAAAAAAAAAAAAAAAAAAAAAAAAAAAAAGTTTTTGGCATGGATTTTTAAAAGACTGCTTATAAATTCACTCGCCAATGCAGAAAATGTACTCGCCAGTGGCGAGTAAAATGATGTATTTCCCCACACCCTTGCTTATTCTGGAACTTGTTTAGGCACAGAATGAACTTTCAGCAATAAAAATTATAATTGCGTATATTAATGTTAGCCCTATGTACTAAAAATTAAAAGTATTAATTTTATTTGACAAAAAAAAATATTAACCTTAATATTAATTTTGTTCTTATGTAAAAGTGTTTTGTTTATTATTTTTAATCATACTCCCAAATCTATGACTTGGGTCAAGTATCCCTAATGGGTGGGTCAAGTATCCCTATACATTGGGATACTTGACCCAAATTGAAAGTTTTGAATATTCATATTTTTCTATCTTTTATAATTAATACTTCGGAATAATAATAATAAATATTGTGTAATAATTCATTAAGTATATATAGACTGCATTTACACACCCATAAGTAACGCAAAAAAATAATTAAAAATCCAAAACTAACAATTGGGTCAAGTATCCGTAGTTTCCCCTACTCTAAAAAGGAAAACATTTTATTTCACATATGATTTTGAGCTATCATATCATAGTTATATTTAAATACAATATAAATTTCCTTTCTTTTCTCGTTTCAGCATTTTACATTCAAGTTCGTTCCCAATTAAAAGGCTTCTGGTATGGTTTGAGGTGAATAGTCTTTCGAGTTTGTGTCAAGTTGCGAGTTGATTTGGGTTGATTTTTGTGTTTTTGTTTCTTTTTTACTGAAGTTAGGATATTAAAGGAAGAAAGTTATAATGTATTATAAGAAAATAGAAGTTATAAAGTGGAGTTAGTCTGTATGGTGTAGTTATTTTTAGAATATATTTAAGTTGTTCAAAATTTAAAATAAGAATAGCTCGAAAATATCAAATGACCGACTATATACAAAAATTGAACATAATGTAAGCAAACTTCTTTTCTTTGCAATATTAACACTTTGTTGAGCGCAAATTTGATTAGCCATTTTTGTGTTGAAATTATAGAAGCCGCCCCCTTTACTGAATGTCTTTGATACGTTGGTTACTTGATACATTTACCAAATTTATGCATTAATAAAATATTGCAGCATATTTATTTAATAAAACCTTTTCTTGAATTTAACAAAGTATCATTAAATATATAGCATAAATACACATTCTTTTTGATAAACGTCTCCAAAATTTTTACCCAAAAAGAAATGACAAAGGCAGAACTAAAGTATTCAATATAAAGCTTTCAGTCAGCGACGTTTATTTTAAAACACAAATATATGCATGACCTGTCAACAAAATGTTAAATAAAATAATAATAATTTTTTTTTCATGGAAGTGCGCACGAGAATCCATCATAAAGATGCATTGCAATTTGCTATACACTATATGACTATTAATCGCGGGGCACTTTCAATTTTAGACATTTTGTCGAATATTTAAAGATATAATTGTGGGATTTTTCTGGAACTTCGGGATTATGCAGAATATGTTCGACTTCATATTTCTCAAAGGCGATTTGATGAGAAGGACATTTAGGGGGACAACAAAAAATGAAAGAAAAGTAATAATGTTTGGGATCAATCTATAAATTAAAATGCACGAAATGATCTATCGGTATAGCTCATGAATGTGTGGATACTGTACAATATATGTATTCATTTGTGGAAGGATAGAATGTATGTTTATGGAGTTATATGTACTTTTTTTAGAAAGTTCAAGACATTTTTGCATATTTTTTCATTATATCATGCAGGGCTTTTTATCAAATTTAATGCCAGTTTGAGAAAATTTGACAAAATGTAGTAGAAATAATAAAGTGCAATTGGAATGTAAATATATGAAATAGTTGATGAAATATGAGCAGTTGTATGAAATATCTGCGCATTTGTATGAAATATCTGTTTGTATCTGTGCATGCGCGCACGATAATTTTTTTTTCTTTTTGGATTAATAGTCAACTCTATGGAGCTCATATATATAACTCATAAAAAAAAAGCCAAGTCAAATATCATGAATTCAGAAAGATATCCACAATATAGTGAGTGAATTTTTAGTTGCTCTCTAAAAGCTGCTGAATGATAAGGGATTTTCCACAAATTGCCATTTTTTATGATCTGGCTTTCAGCAAAGGAGTTTTTACTTAATGAATATCAATCAGTAAATTTAGAAGAAATGCTTAGATTTTGATACTTCTTTTTGACTTTGAATAGGTTCGCTCTGGTGGTTTTCCAAGAAAAACTAAAGCATCAATTGAAAAAAATAATTAAAAACAACAATTTATGGAAACACCGTTATCATTTAGCTGGTTTTAGAGAAGAACTAAAAATCAGTTCAGTCTATCGCTGATATCTTTCTTAATTTTGACTGGTTTTTTAAAGAGTTGCTCAATAGAGCTGACTATCGAATCATGAAAAAAAAAAAAAAATTTATCGTGCGCACATGCGCAGATAAAAAAAAGATTTCATCCAACTACTCATATTTCATCCAATATTTAATATATTTACACTCCAATTACACCATATTATTTCTACTACATTTTGTCGAATTTTCAGAAACTGGTGTTAAATTTGGTAAAAAAAAAACCCTGCATGATATAAACAAAACTAGACGGATGTCGCAATCCACAAACATTCTTCTATCACATACATGTTAGCACTTCCTGAAAAATGCATTACAGCAGCACCACCCGTTAGGTAATTTACACCAAAATCTAATCAGCAACAACTTATGTCAACTTCTAATTGAATTTGAAGTTTGATGAAAATCCGTGCATTAGTTTTTGAGATAAAGCTATTGCAGAAATCGTGAAAAGTTCTGCAGCAGTGGCATCTGTTGGACAATTTGCACTAAAAACTTATCAGGATCAATTTATATCAGGGAATAACTGAATCTAAAGTTTGATGAAAATTCATGTATTAGTTCTTGAGATACAGCTATTGCGGAAATCGTGAAAAATGCAGCATATTAGCGACACCTGTTGGGAGATTTACACCAAACACTAAGCAACACTAATTTGTATCAGGGACTATCTTAACCTGAAATTTGATGTAAATTCGTGCATTAGTTCTTCAGATAGAGCTATTGCGGTAATCATGAATAATGCTGCATAGCATTATGTATTAAGTATGCATTATGTATTTATGTATTATGTTATTTATTAAGTATTTATTTGTATTAAGGCATTATGTATTAAGTAAGCATTATGTATAAGCATAGCATAAAGTATTAATTTTAACACAATAAAATTAATCTAGTGTAATTTCGTATCCAGCGATTTCTGGAGTTACTTTACCTGAGATTTATTCTGTTGAGCTGAACCAGGTTTCAGACCAGACGCTATAATCATCAAGGTTAGCTGGGTGAAAAAGTTCCACCAGATTCGTCCGGGATAGCTCAGATGGCAGAGCACTGGCGGCTTCAGCCAGAAGGTCCCTGGTTCGAATCCTGGTCCGGACATTTTTTGCCCAGTTGGAAATTTACATCTAAAAAAAATAACAATCGTTACGCGTTATTTTTGTTAGTTAGATTGACATTAAAGTTTTATCCATAATCATTGTAATGAAAAGGATAACAAAAGTCTGCTTCCAAAAAACTGCATAATATTTATTGACTGTTTCTTACAGGTTTTTAATCACTGAAACCGGGAAAATAATAAACAAAGTCTATTACATAAGCAAAATTCAAGAGAAATATAAATAGAAAATGCTAGAAATTTGAGAAACAAACAAAAACAGTTACACACAGAGATAAGCTTCTACCACGATTCACACAACATCTATCGAAATGTAAAATGTAATAGGGTAATAGTGCAAGGGGGAAAGTATAATTTGGAATTTGTAGTATAATTTTTAACATATTTACTTGTAATTAAAAAAAAACATTTTTTATCGCATTTGTGCTTTTCTACAGTAAACTTATCATGTTTTGCAAAAATACTGTACGAGAGGGAGGAAAATTGAGGTCATTTTTGGATTCATCGCTCTAAAAAACATATAATTAAACAAAAAATCCCATGCAGCTGTTTTTTTTTCAGACTTGTGTAATAATTTAATAATGTATATCTATATGTTTTTAATATAATGGTATAACAAATAACTGAATTCTGATTAGTGCCCTTATCCAGGTTCCAATATATCCTACCTGAAGAGCAATACATGCACTAAATTTTTTTAAATTTACATATAAAATACGGACCCGAATTAGTTTAATTCAAATGTAATTTCGCTAACATTTAAGCATTCAAAAACATTTACTAGTCGTATAACTACTCACCATGAAAATATTTTTCTCATTATCCAATCTGAAACTCCCTTAATGCGTAAATAAGACAAGGAAACCGTTACATTTCAACACATTCAAATTTTAAATCCTTTACTTAAGAACAGTGGCTCAATATACGATTATAAAATGAAGATGTGAAGTAATGAAGAGGTTTAACTGAATTAGTGATGAGTACAACTGATGTATACTACTTAAATTTAGTTTTAGCAGCATGAAGCAGACTTAGAAAATAATGTCAAGATTCTGAAGTAATTTTTTAAAAGTTAAATTTTAACTAAATATGTATGTGGCTTTATGAATGTTTTACGATAGGATAATTATATTCATTTCTAAAGAAAATATTTACTTTTATTGTACAATAAAAATTATACTAAATTTTTTTGTATTTATATTTCTTATGACATATTTGTGCAACTGAAAAAATATATGTAAATGTTTAAAACATGAAATATTTTTCTCTATTCCTTTATATATAATGGAAGCAAAACCAAAATTAAAGAAATTCTGTGTATTTTGAAAACTTTTTTTAAATTTTACAGAAGTTCTCGAAGTAAACATTTCATTCAGATTTTAAAAACGTGTGCTAAAAATAATTATTCTTATTACTAAAATTAATTATTAAAATTAAGTGCTAAAATTAATTATTCTTGTGACTTCCGATCAACTTCGTTGAGAGTTCCAATACATAACTATTGTCAATTCATGCTAAATCTCTGCAGCTAGTTCATACGCTGGAGAGGGACTTACAATGCAAACACATTCTCATTCAAAATTTGCACTCCATTTGTATGCATTTCATAATTGGAAGTATTTTTATAACATCAATGTTTTGAGAGGTATAATCTCTATAATCTATATTTTCAATTACCCTGATGGATTCCGCGAATCTTGATAAACTCTATTAGATCGGGAGGCGGCAGCACAGTCAATTACCTCGTCAAGTTCACGACTGAAATTCTAGAATTAGTTTAAACTCGATTCTCATATTGAAACGCAGCCGGTCTGCCAAGTCATATGTTGGTGAAAAACACCTGAAAACCCGATTTTAGCAGTTGACTCGTGGGTTTACCATTGTGTTGTCCTGCACCCAAAAATACGAAAACATGGAGGAGTGTGAGCAGGAAAATACAATGGTAAACCTACGAGTCAACCGCTAAAGTCGGGTTTGCAGGTGCTTTCCACCAAGATATGACTTGGCAGACCGATTGCGTTTTAATATGAGAATCGAGTTTTAACAAATTCTGGAATTTCAGCCGTGAACTCGACGAGGTAATTGACTGTGCTGTCGTCTCCCGGTCTATACTGATAGCTCCAATAAATAAATATTGTTACACTGTGATAAACCTCTGCAGCTGATTCTGCACGCAGAAGAGATTATTCCATTGTAAACGTTCATATTAGTAGATTTCACCTTTTTAAATCTCTATAGCCACGTGAGAAATTAACATTTGCATAAAAATCTCATTTTTCAAAAAACTCACTTCCCAGCTCAAACGATACTGTGAAAATTAGAGTACCTTGATAGGAGAGTCAGCCATTTATGCACACAGACTGAGTGTTAAATCAACACGCCCAGATGATACAGAAAATTGGTATTCTACGAAAGTCTTCCTTACAACTTTCAAAAAAGCAATTTTAATGCATTAAAGTTTATTTTTGTACAATCGAAAGAAACTTTACTTTACTTTTCCGAGCAGAAAAATGGTTCAACCAACAAAAGAAAAAAAATATGAATTATACTTAGGAAAAATATTTTTATTTTTAACACTTCCACGCGACAAACACTCATGCATTATTGGCAGGTATTTCAACTTAAAAAACTTTTTTTTTTTGCTCATTAAAAAACATTATGTTTAAAAATGTATTTTAAATTAAAAATTTTAATATACTGTCAAATAAATTTTGTTATATGGAGAAATGCTGTTCACGTTAAAAATAGTGAGTGTGGATTACAGAGAATGGCATATTTTAAATTTGTGGATTTCAACAAGTTTATTGTATTTTGCTAGTTTGCAAAAATTTTGAATGTGAGCTTCCTAAAGCTGAATGTTTTTAAAACTTACTTTAATATTTTGTGATACTATGCATAGAATAAAACTTCTTATAATCTTTGACAATTTCAAATATAAGTTAGTCACATTTCATGTTAATAACTGACTAATAAACAATGGTTAATCGCTTTCAAAGGACCTCCCTGAAAACATTTAGTATAACTATTCTTTTACAATAAAAAAAATTTAAATTGCAGTACATATAAATATTGAGACTGAAACTGATTTAGATTTAAATACCAAAATGTAATGAAATTGTAATTCCCAGATTCGCATTTAAAAAAAATAGATCGCCTTAAAATATTATTAAATAAATTAAGATGTCCAAGTCCTGAAGTTCATGCTCCTTTTTATGAAAATAAATCTGATGCTAAAAATTAATCTCTTTTAAAATAATGCATTTTAACGTTTCACATATATTGCCAACATTTTACAGATAAGCTCATTTTCTTTTTCGTGAAAATTAAATTTAGGAACGCAATGTTAATAAAATGAAATTATGAATGCAGTGGGTGTAATTATATCTTGTTTTAGCCGCTAAACATACGAAACTTTTATTTTAAAAATCTAATATCCTTAAGTAATTTCGAAATATATTATTGATTTTGTAATGAAAATTTAGCTATAAGAGTTAACTATTATTTAATTATAAAAACTTGAATAAATGGATATTTCTTGTTCAGGAAGAGCAGTTTAATTGTGTATTGATGTATGAGCTTCGTACATAATGAGATTTAAACTAATTGTTATTATTATTAAAATGCTGTTTTTCCATAGAAGATGAGCTCATTATCGAACATGCAGAGCTAAGAATAAATTTCGAATAATCCCATTTTAATAAAAGAAAATAACCTTTTATGCTGTCACTACAGAAAAATAGTTATCTAACATAAGAAAATGATAATTTTTCTGCAATTCGAATTGATTTATTAGACGCATGTTAATCTCAAATGGCAAAAAAATCTTAACTCTCACTTACATAGAAACATAACAATAGAAATAAGCAGAATAAACTAAGATATATAATAAATTGAATATTTTCATGTTTTTAAAATAAAAATGTGAATAAAAATGACTTTTTTCATATACATATGGGTAAGTAATATAGCTGTAATTTATTATTTCTACGTTTATCAGCCCAGCTTTCCGTTTCGAATAAAAATTTAAGTTTATTTTTTCTGTTAAAGACATATTTTCAAATACTATCAATTGCGTTTATTATTGATTTATCATTAGGTCGTATAAGAACTTATAAATCTCATCATCTGACCCAAAGTCATCTTCCGAATCATTGTTTCTGCATCTTTGCCTGTAATAGGCTTATAATGTTTTTTCATCATATAATTTCCCACAAATTTTGAGAACATTATCTGCTGCTTCATATTCAGCCAATGTTAAATTTTCTCAGTTAATTTACTCTTTATAGTGAATTAAGACATCATATACCTATTTTAAGCATAATTTTCTGTTGTAGATTTTAGACGCGAATACCTAAACAGGAATTTCCAGGAGACTAAACAATTAAACGAAGTTTTGAATTCTTATGTACTGATCATTAGGCAATTACAGGATTTTACAATATTGTGTTACTTGTTACTGACAAAATCGGATAATTCTTGTAAGTAAGGGGGAAGAAAAACGATTCACAATTTTCCAGAACCAAGATAGTTTTATATGTTATGTACTCTTTAAATAATTGGAATATTTCAGTTTTACTTCGAATGAACCGTTGTAATAAATATAAGTTTGAATTAAAAAATTTGTTTTAACGCTTGTTATAATCAGTGTAGCCAAATCTAGCAGTTTTGATATTCAGAAATTCCAAATTCACACCAGAATTTTTTAAAATAATATTTATATACATTTTAATCACGTAATATCTAACATTATTTAAATAACAACAAAAAAAAACTATAAAAACTTCCTAGGGAGAATTGAGAATATCTTATGGAAAAAAATGCCAGATTTGCCAACATTGGTTACAATAAAGTTTATGAAGACTTTCTGATATGTTTGATTTCAAAGAAATTTCGAAGTAACCGAAATTTTGAAATAACCGAGTTCGAATTATCGTGAGCACACTGTAATAGGTGTTCAATTCTAATTTTATTAGGCATATTGATATTGAAGTCAAACTCATACTTCTTCATGTTTTATCTCAGAATTTTTTTCCTTGAATTATTTATATATCTATATAATATTTGCACCTACATAATCTTACACCACGATCTTGAAACATTTAGATCACTCCAAAGTGAAAGTGTTTTCGACAACCAGTTAATCAACTTTAGTGGGTTGTAATCGTGGCGGCTACTTATGATACTTTTAGGTAGATTTCGTAAGAAATACTATCTATTGTAGTCGTTACCATGGTGCGACTTTTGAAAAATTCCTTCGTAACTTTTCATTATATGATCCCAGGAACCCAAAACCACTCCCACCTAAAAGGTTTATATATATATATATATATATATGTTACAATATTAGATCTATCTCCGCGATTTCCCTGTACTATTCTAAATTACTTATCTATATTCATTAAATCCTTATTCTTAAATAATCTCTATCGTTAATTCTGTAAATTCCCTTTAATTTAATGTCTCACTTGCGTAATTCTTTTAATTATTATGCTTTTAGTATTCTTAAATTAAATGTTTCATTTCCGATCTTTCGCATTTTAGAATGTTCTTTGGTAGCTATTTTTATTTTTATTCCAGCCGAGATTTACCTTCCCGCGCTTTATTCCGGGGTTCCGTTCTGCTTTATTATCCCTCCAACCGCTCTATCAATACTCGTTTCATGGCGTGATTTCTTTGCATCTTAATTGGTTTAGAGCGCGTACTACGTCAAAATTGTATTCCTACGCTTGTAAAGTACAAAGCAGTTACGCACGATTCTCCAGCAGATTTGCTGAATTTTTTTAATTGTAAACTGCCCCCTAGCTGCGTATCTGAGAAAATGACGGTCGTTCTAAAGATTATACCCTTTTGATTTTACCTTTTTGATGTAATCAAATGATTAGTATTTATTATAGACGTTTCTACATCGAAGTTATTGATGACACTGCATCGTGAGTTGTGGGAACTGCTGCCCAATCTTATTGAATAAAATCCTGTCAACAGTATTGCTTTCGTTACTTGTCTCCTGGAGAAATCCCAATCTTCATTTCCATTGTTTTTTATCATAAGCCACTTGACTGTTAATCATCTTTAATGAGAAATGATCACCGTATACAAAGATTAAGCTGTTCAATTAAATAGGCGAAGCTGTTGCTCTAGTTCCTTCACTACATGCTCGTACATCTATGCGACAACTCCATGCTACATTCATCTTCTTCATCTACATCGCTATGAGAACTACGATTTTGTTTTCCAGTAACCCGATACCGTAACAGATAAACAGACTGGATTCATTATATAACAGGTAAGCCGTCAGGATTTTCAACTCGTACACCCATGTTAGAATAAATCGTAACATGTGTGTACTAAATTTTGTACGCACGATAAAAGTCACATACATGCACGGATCGTCTTCAAACTCGCCAAACACATTGAGATGGCTAATATTTCGGCGAGGATTGCGAATGAGAAAAATCGGCCCAAGGCAGTAGAAATGGGGGAGGGTTAAAAATTTTGAATACCGTCTTAACATGATTCTGATAAAACCAGTTCTTACAGAAAAATGACAGGAAAATTAAAAAAATTTTCGCCAGAGCAGTTGCCAAAAATAATAATAAAAAAACCCACAATAAAATTCTTACCACAACAATTACTTTTCTATTACAAGATTTCCACGTGAAAAATAAAAATCTATATTTGTATTACGCTATCGTATCTGTATACATATAAGAGAGTTTACCGTAGGGAGGACCCTGTTCTGTCGCCAAACACCGCTAAGTTTGTCACCAACTTGGCGATATATCACCAAATTTGGCGACTGAAATTAGTCGCCAAAATTGGTGCCAACTTGTCGATATTTCTAATATTTCACCAAATTACCATAGACTTCCATTGTAAGCCAATAGGGTTTATTTGCTTACAGAAATTCAACAAATTGAGATATTTTAATGCAACAAAAACTAATATTGGAACTACTTGGACCAAAAATCCATCGTCAAACTATCTATATTATAAAGGACAAACATACCTGTGCGTAACGCATATGTCATTTTGAGAATGGCAACGCTTTGAAATTCGAAATAAAATTTTGGGTTTGCAATTTCCACTACTGCAAATTTTTAAACTTCTAAACATCGCACATTTTAAATTTTTACACCGTCGTATAAGGAAAAAAATGCTCTTTTAAATGCAATTTGTTTGAAAGCTGCATCTCAATTTACTTTTAAGATATAAATTTTTTTTGTAGTTTTTATTACTTTTTTTTTAAAATCGTGGTAACTGAAGTACTCCATTTCTGATGAAAGTAAAGGGGGAAAAATGAAAATAGTGGATTGCTGTATCTTTTTGTTGCCATTTTCTCATAAAAGCTGAACAAAATTTAAATTAAAATACGTGCTATTTCTGCTATGTCAAGAATATCGTATGTTATAAAACCCCGTGAGCTTTGGCTTTATTTGGTTTTTATTTATCAATTAAATGATTTTTATTGTATTGCAATTTAACTTTACAAACGATACAATACTTTTTCTTTACAAAAATGTATTTTAAAGAATATTTGTGTAACCTGAAAGAATGCAATTTTATTAATCCGTGTGTAATTACATTTTCCGAATTTTGAAAAATATAAATGAATGACTTCTGATAAAACATGGAGCTATTATATATATATATATATATATACCGGGTGATTATAATTAAAGTTACGATTTCAAAAATCGATAATTTTAAAACTACTGGTTAGAATGACTTGATATTTTAGCAGAACAATCGTGAGGCAATGAAATTTTGTTTGGTTTAGGAAAAAAGTAGTTCCAAAATGTGCGATAGATGGCGTTGTAAGAGTAATGTCAGGGGAAAGACCAAAAATGTTATCCTTAAACACAGGAATGTTGTTAGCCAAAAGCAAAAGATAGAGTTTAAGGATTTACTATAAATTTATTATCCAAAGGACAAGAATACGTGTTTACAGCGACAACAGCGTTAATGACAAAAAATGAAACAAAAACAAGAGCTCCATGGAACAAAGACCTTACTGATGATTAAGGCATAAGTTGTTCGATATGCCCTCCGCCTTGTTCCGCTACTAATTGGAAGCGCAAAACGGCATGCTCCACAACAGATTGGAGGGCATCTGTAGTGATGCAATCGGTGTGGTGTGTGATGCTTGCCTTCAAGTCGGCTAGATTCTGAATCCTCCCGCTGTAAACAACATTCTTCAGGTACACCCAAAGCCAGAAATCACACGGGATTAAGTCGGGGGAACGTGGCGGCCACGTTGTTGGAAAATGGCGGCTTATGATCCTATCATCTCCGAAATTAGCACTCAGTAGCTGCTTCACAGGAGTAGCAATGTCCGGAGGAGCGGCATCTTGCATGAATATTGTGCGATCCACACACTGGCGCTGCTGAAGTGCCGGAAGGACATGTTTACGCAAAAGTGCTTCATACCGCTTTCCAGTAACGGGACCCGGAGGTGTGATCTCCTCGAAGGAAAACGGACCGACGATAAACGCTGCCGTTATTCCGCACCACACAGTGACCTTTTCATACTGAACAGGTAATGTCTGTATCTGGGACGGATTCTCGGTCGCCCATATTCAGCAATTTTGCGTATTTGAAGAACCTTGCAAATGAAAGTGGGCTTCGTCAGACCGCAGAATGTTCCATGGTTATCCGTTGTCCACTTCCATCCGGGCAAGAAATTGTAGTACAAAAGATTAACGTGCTTCCAGGTCAGCAAGTAGCAACTCCTGCATATGAGTTATCTCGTACGGATAACAGCGCAAGATGTTCCGTAGGACTTTACGCACCGTGCTGTTCGATATATCCAGTATTCCCCGTGTACTGCTGATTCCAGCCTCACTGTTAGTCTATTCTTGTAATACTGTAGCCACATCTTTCACTGCCGAAATCGAAACTGGTTTCCTTCCTCAACCCCGTTTAACGTCAAATGAACCGCTCTCTTCGAATTTAGCAGACCAGTTGTGGTTATTGGACCCCTGTTTATGGATTTTAAAGTCCGAAACTTCCTAATAGCTGTAAGTGCACAGTCATCTTTCTTATAAAAAAGCTTCAAGAGCAGCGCGCGATCCTTCACAGTCAGAGTCATGATGAAGCATTCAGGCAAAGAGCTAGTGCTCTGCCTTTTTATGACAGCTATGTCTGCGGTGCGCATGTCACGTATTAGTAATATGCATATTTCCAGACAATGTGAACCCTGACAGCGCCCTCTATCGGCACATTTTGGAACTGATTTTTTCCTTCGCCAAGCAAAATTTCATTGCCTCACGATTGTTCTGCTCAAATATCAAGTCATTCTGATCAGTAGTTTTAAAATTATCGATTTTTTTAAATCGTAACTTTAATTATAATCACCCGGTATATATATATATAAAAGTCATATAAATTATTAGATACCCGAGATTGTATTGCCGAGCTTTTTAAATCACGTCATTGCTTTCTGATGAGTTTGTGTATTATTTCGCGATAATGAAGTCATTTGCATGCCGCTCTATAGATGTTGTTTAAGACGGGATCGTAAAAGTGGGATGCTTTAGCGGATGCAGTTGACGTCATTTTATAAAAAAAAGCGTGTATTTTAATTCTTAAAACTGAAATATGTTTTGTAGAAGTGTGCATTATCACCCCAGCTGCTTTAAAATTTTTCAGAGGTGAAAATGCTTAATCTTTGAAAATAACGTAATCGAAATCAAACACTGGTAAAATGCAATGTTTTTCAATCATTTAGCGCGTCTTTATGGAAAAGAAGCAGCATACAGTGTGTATGCTCATTGTCCGAAAAATAGCGATTTATATTACAGAAATTGATGATTCTCTCTTGGATGAATTCGCTTCACCGAGTTAGACAAGCAATCAAAGGAGATCTTGGCAATAATTCGAGGTTTAAATTAATATCAGGCTCTCCAAGTTTTTGTCCAAAATTCTCTCTACTAATAAAATTTTATTGCTATTCTTTAAGACTTGTTACTGTAATTTTATCAAAATAGCATAATTTGCATAATTTTATTTTTCATAAATTTATATAATCTATATATTTAAAACACAATAATGTTTTTTTGTTATCTGCCCTGAGCTTTCTGCTGAACCAAATTTACTAAAATTTTTTTTTAACTGGGAGATGTTCATTTGTAGACGTGCTCGCACTAGCTGTTTCTTTTATATCCCATTATTATATTTTAATTTTAAAAGTATCATATGAAACTTCTTCAAAATGGTAGTAATGTCATAGCTTTCATTATTGCAGAGTAGAGAGAATTAATGAGGTTTTTTATCCTTATTCATGTGATTATTTGATAAACATTCAAAATTGTTGATAAAAATTGTTGTATAGTATTTGATGGCGCAAAATGGCACCAGGGACATAATACTTTGAACGGAAAATTACGCACTGATTTTGAAAACACGCATTTTCCTCATAAAGTTTCCATTTTTTCCCCTTCTGTATGTGTTTTAGACACTAGCTCTACACACTAAGTTTCAGACACTAGGTGAAATGCTTAAGTAAGTGAAAATGACATCATATTTAAAAGAAAACGATGATTTTCTTAGATAAAACTAAACTTTTCAACACATGCGTCAAAAAACATAAATTACGGCAATTTTTACTCTCCGGTATTGAGATTAGAAGCTCGAGTTAATAGTGTGACTGTTCACTTGCGAAGATTTTGCTGACAATCGTGACTTCACGTTTTGAGTTAAAATGATTTTAAAACGATCCAATTAAAATACCAATTTTTTAAAAAGGGTGAAATCGGGTTCAGAGGTTAATTTTTAAATTTATCTCTATCGCGTGAAGCTCTATTAGGAAAGATTAATCCGTTTGCCCTTAAAATAACATAAAGAGTTCGTCATTTTCTTACGGCTAATATTCCGTAAACAAAAATAAAATTTCTTCTATGATTAAATAAATACAAATCATACAAATAAAACACAAATTTTTTAACAGGCATGTAATAGAACTACGCGCTAACAGCTCTGAAATTATCAAAAAATATAAGGATGCCGTAAGTAGCAAAATCTTGGCCTAATAACTCTTAGCATGAGGCTAATACGAAAAAATCGCTTTTGATAAATTTCAAAAGTTTATTTGATTGTATAATTCATATTTTTCATATGAAAAATTCTTTTTTATTTTTAGTGGGCAATCTAAAAAATATATTGCATGTAAAAAAGTATTACTTTTCAATTTAAAAAATGGTTTTCACCTATATTCTGTTATTCTGTAACCCGAGAAACCCGGATACGATCCCCTAGTATGATTAAATGCCAATAATGGTTGATCGTAAATGTCACATTTACTTGACTTTAAACAAATTACACGTGTTTACGTCATCTAGTGATTTTTATTTCGACGTTTTATTTGTAATTTTATTAATGTTATACAAATCTGGGAGCACGGTAGTGCGTCCGCCAAGTTCGCACAAGCCGTAAGCTACCTTTTCCTGAACCATTTCGATATACTTTTCAACCCTTCATAACGTCGTTTCAGGGAGAGATATAGAATTTTTTCTTTTATACACATGTTCGTATGATCAAACTGAACTAGGTTCCACGATTTCATGTTTCTGTATTTAGTAGTTTTCGAAATATTAAATTCCGAAAAGAACTTTTTTGTCACTGACTCACTTCCCATTATCAAATAACTAAGGTACTTCTAAAAGTCGTAGAATCATGAAATTTCACAACTAAGTGGGGTTTGTAGCACAATTAACCAGAAAAATCTGAAAACACACAATTTTTGCCTCTAAACCCTTGAAACAGGGAGTGTTGATTTGGCCGTAAACAGTTCCTTAACACTTTCAATTGAGCCAATGTTGGTTGCTCAAACTCGATTACAGAGTTTTGTGGGTGTCACGTAATTTCAAGCAGAATAAAATTTTATATGCTTTTCCAAAAATGTTTGTTAAATAGAAAAAATAAATATATATGAAAATTTTAATCAGTATAGGTTATGATCTATTCACGATATTAAAACATTTAACAAAATATAATCGCAATTGGGTACTTTTCCGATATAGTAGACTTGGCGAAATAGAGAAAATTACCTTGACGAGAAAAGAAATTTTGTAACGTATTTTATGGCAACCTATTTACTGTTTCATGTACGTAAGTAATTTTTAGGTAGATTTCGTAAGAAATACTACCTATTGCAGTCGTTACCATGGTGCGACTTTTGAAAAATTCCTTCATAACTTTTCATTATAGGACCCTAGGAACCCAAAACCACCCCCACCAAAATAGTTTATATATATATATATATATATATATATGTACTAAATTTTGTCCGCACGATAAAAGTCACAATTATGCACGGATCGTCTTCAAACTCGCCAACAACTTTGAGATGACTAAAATCTCGGCGGGGATTGAAAATGGGCAAAATCGGCCCAAGGGAATGGAAATGGATAGGGTTCAAAAATTTGAATACCGTCTTAACATGATTCTGATAAAACCAGCTCTTACACAACAATGACTGGAAAAAATAAATATTTTTCGTTATAGCAGTTGCCAACAATTAAAAAAAAAGCAATAAAATTCTCACCGCAGCAATTGCTTTTCTATTGCAAGATTTTCACGTGAAACATTAAATAAACAGTTTGACGAATTGAAAACAAATTGAATATTACATCATAACTTTTCTAGAGCAAGATTTCCGCATAAAAACTCAAAATGAAATAATTAGTTTGACGGATTAAAAACAAAAACATAATATTGCGTCACATTGGAAATAAAATGGACCTCAACAGGTGAATACGTAACGTCATGCGAGTTTGAACAAATGTATCAAAACATGATAAAAACCCGACTATGAAAATATTAACTTATTTTAACACTTTGAGGTTCTCTGAATTTGCTTTAGATATTTTTTAAACCTTTTCCATATACATGCGTGTGTGTACTCGTGTATATTAGAATTTTCACAAAATGTTTAGCTCCCTAAAGCTCATTCATAGTGAAGGAACTGGGCTTATCTCTAATCTTGATTTAAGTTTTGTTGGTGAATTTAGTACTTAACTTCGAATTTTACCTCCGCCTGTAGGCCCGAGCCGGCAGGGATTTTTTCCATATATATATAATTTATTTAATGTAAGGAACCAGTTTATTTATTTTTTATATACAAACAGAAATAATTTGTATATAAAAACAATATTTTATGCATGTATAATTAAAATGTTTATATATATATATATATAAATACATACATAAACAACATAAAAGTTCATCAGGTTTGTTTTCATAGTTGCTTATATTATTTGAAAACATGTCTCAGATTCTGAAACCCGAATTGCGTCAAGATTTTAAAAAAATGCCAAGGCTCCTGTAGTGGAAAAATATCCTAATTCTGATATGAAAATTAAAAAAAAAATTAACAAATTACAACAACCATTTGGAAAATGATTTTTTCAAAGACTAAAATTTAAGACATAAAAAATCGCACGTAGTTGATCATACATTACGTACGCCATGAATTAAACATTCTGAAACTTACGTATTATCCACCTGGATTTTACGTATTATCCAATCATTTCATTGGCTGTTCGGGAAAAGGCTTTTCCATCGTCAGATTTCCAAGAAATCTGACGACCGATTTAAAATGAAATTTCATTCTTAAAATTCTAAACATCCCACAATATTACTTTTCACACCGTCGTATAGAGAAAAAAATGTACCTTTAAATGCAATTTGTTTGAAAACTATATCTCAATTTGTTTCTGAGTTATTAATTTCTTTTATTTTTTATTACTTTTTTGTCATAGTGGCAACATAAGTATCCATCTCTATTGAAAGTAAAGGGAAATAGAGATTACTGTATAGACCAACCAGAAAACGAATAAAATGAGGATTAAACCAATAAAAAGCTTCAAATATGCTTTTGATTTCCAACCCTGACGAGCACAATAACCATTTTTCGAAATGGCTAAAAATCTCCTTTTAATTAAATGAAATATGTAACTAATAAAGCATTCTTTAATGATGTGCGACAGATGCGGCGTCCGAAGACCGCTGCTAGTGTTATTATTACCCTATTTACTGTTAATTTATTATTAATTTTAAATCTGTAAAAGAAAGATTATAGTTATAGATAAGATATGTTTGTCGCCAAAACCCGATTGCAGAAAATTAGCCTGAGTTTATGAAGGTGTTTCATGATTTCACTGAATGAATTTTTATATTCTTTTACAAAAATCTTGATAAGATAAATCTTTTAGTTTATCTGTCCATATTTCTGTCTTTTACTTCCTAAAAACAAATTTTATTAAAGACCGGGAGGCGTCTGCACAGATCATCACCTCATCGAGTTGACGGCTGACATTTTAGAATTAGTTAAAAATCGATTAGCGTATTAAAATGTAATGGGTCTGCCAAGTGATATCTTTGTGGAAAACACCTACAGACCCGATTATAGTGGTTAATTGGTGGACTTTCCATTGTGTTTTCCTGTACCCATTCCTCCATGTTTCCATACTTTTGGATGGATTAGGTTTCATATTATAGGTATGTGTATAATACATAATACATATGCATCATTATGACGTCAGAATAAACAAAACATTTTTCGTCCCAAAATTTAAGAATTGACATGATATATTACCAAATTTGGCAACACTTCGCTAAATGTCGCCAAACTTAACGACAATATGACGCTAGTGGCTATTTTTCATTAGGTTAATTATTAGTGCGAACCATCTATTTCTATTTTTCCGCATATCATCTGATTAGTTAAATGGTATAACGCAGCGGTTCCCAACCCGTGGGCCACGAGCACCGTGGTACTGGGCCGTAGAATCTTGGGGTCTAATATCGGTTTTTCGGGACAATTCACTACAGAAGCGCTGGGCTTACATTCGTCAGTCATCAAGGTCAACGCTCTCCTCCCTCTGACATTCTTCACCCTTCTCCCCACCACGTCCCCATTCCGCACTTTTATTATTGACTCCTTTGTCAGTGGCTGTTGTTTTCTGTTGATGTATCATGTCGTTATGTGTACTGTGAGCTAATATTACTTCACGTCAATATGGATGCTTGGTTTTGGACGGGATCTTGTCGTAATACGAAGTTGGCAAGTGATGAAGGGACTTCTACATCTGTTTCTACAAATAGTGAGTTTGAAATGAAGGCGAAATCCAGACTAAGTTGTAAAAAAATAGCAAGGAAAACTAAAATATATTTTCGTAAATATAATCCTGATTTTTTAAAATGTGGGTTTGTGTTTTCTGGTTCTGAGGAAGAGCCTATGCCTCAGTGTGGGATTTGTTTCGAAGTGCTATCCAACGAATGGTTGAAATTTTCAAAACTTGAAAGACATCTATCAACTAAACATCCTGAATGTGTAGGAAAGTCTTTGGATTTCTTTGAAATCAAGAAAAGAAATTTTTGCATGTCTAAATCTACCATGGAAAAATCTTCAAAACAGAACAAACTAAGCACCAGAGTTTCTTAGGAGCTTTCTTTGTTAATCGCAAAGAAGGGTTTAGCTCACACTGTGGGAGAGGAATTTATTATACCCGCAGCAAAAATAATAAGTAATGCTTTGTTTGATGAAAAATGTACAAAAAAAATAAACGAAATTCCTTTATCAAATACAACCGTTAAAAGTGGAATTGATGAAATGTCGGAAAATGTTAAAAAAGCTGTCATTACATTTTTGAAACAAAGTGAATATTTTTCGCTGCAACTTGATCAGAGTACAGACGTTGCTGGACAAGCTAATTTATTAGCTTTTAGTCGTTTTGAGTTAAATGACAATATTGAAGAAGAAATGTTGTTTTGTCGATCTTTGCCGACAAAAACAACTGGCGAAGAGATTTTCAAATCTATTGACAATTTTATAAAATAAAATTAAATAGATTGGACGAAGTATGTAGGTTTGACAACGGATGGGGCACGTGCTATGTCTGGAATTCATATTGGTTTATTCGCCAAAGTTAAATCAGTCGCTCCCTTGGTTCAATGGACACATTGTAGCATACATAGAGAAGCTCTTGCAGTTAAAGATTTGGACGAGAGTTTAAGAAAAACTCTTCACGATGCAGTAAAAATAGTTAACTTTATCAAAGCAAGACCTAAAATCTCCAGACTGTTTGGTGTTTTGTGTGGTGAAATGGGCAGTGAACACAAACAGCTTCTACTTCATAGCGAAGTTCGATGGCTGTCGGTAGGCAAAGTGTTGACAAGATTGTTCGAACTCCGTGATGAACTCACGGTTTTCTTGAGGGAGGGAGATTATGATGGAAAACTTGCAAATTCCTACTTAGGCTGTGTGACAAATGAAAACTGGTTGAAACGGTTGGCATATTTGGCGGATATTTTTTGTTCTATCAATGTTCTTAACTTAACTCTGCAGGGCAAGGACGCTCATAAGTTTTTTGTGCAAGACAAAATAGAAGCAATGATAAAGAAACTTCAACGATGGGCTCAAAAAGTGGAGCAAGATTCCTTCGACGCATTTCCAGTCCTACATGATTTTCTTGAAACCAACGAACTCAAAATTGATAAAACAACAGCTACAACTATAAAAGAATACCTCGAATCTTTGGCCTCTAACCTCAGGTAATTTAAAGTTATTTATTCTTCTTAAATTTATTCTATTATTTTTAATAAGCGTAATTAAAAACATTTATTTTCCTAAAACAGTAACTTTTTATAAAATTAGTAAATTTTTCAAATAGTACCTTTTTAAAATTATTAATAAATTTTAGTTACTTGTCTTATACTTTTATTAATCATACATATGAATGAGAAATCTACCAACACTAACTGAAGCAGTAATTAAGCCTTTTCATATTTTTTAGGAACTTCTTCCCTAAAATTGAATGAAGAAGACTCGTTAATTGATCTATCATGTGACCAGACTTTAAAATCGATTTTTAAGACAACACCACTGGTCTCATTTTGGATAAAAGTTCGGCAAGACTATCCAGCTATTGCCAAAATTGCACTGAGACACTTGATGTTCTTTTCTACAACCTATCTATGTGAACGAGCCTTTTCAACTTTAGTTTTTTTGAAAAATAAATATAGAAATAAAATGAATGCCGAGAATGATTTGAGACTAAAACTATCCAGTTTCAATCCAGATATTGACACTCTCGTCGAGGACAAACAGTGTCAAAAATCCCATTAAGGTTTTTTTTTTTTTCGAGTTTTTATATAATTGTGATAGCTAAGTGAATACAATAAATAAAGTTATTTTCTTTATAAAAAATATTTTTTACTTCATGTACAGCATCTTTTACTAGTTACTGACATAATATATATATATATTCGTCATGTGTATATACCATAACTATATAGGTATCTATTTGTCATATTTTTAACTTGTATATTAAGTAGTTAGTGGTCCTCAAAGTTATTTTTACAAAATTGGTGGTCCGCACAACTAAAAAGGTTGGGAACCGCTGGTATAACGTATAAATATTTACAAAGTGTTAATAGTTTCGTCACTGCACAAAACCACTGCTATTGTTATTATATTGTACTCTTATTATACTTACTGTTACTATGTTGTTAGTCTCTACTCTGTTAAAACTTCCGTATCATATGAAGATAATTTGCAGAAACAATGAAATCATCGAAACTGTCAGTTCTTCTTATGATTATTATAATTCTATAATATGTAACGTGCTTATCTATATGAACGTTAGAATGAATCTTCTATAATCGGGTTCCTCGCATTTTAGTTTTTAGGTTTCGAGTAAAATTAGCCAAAATCTTAAACCACGGCACATTGGCACATTGTTCAAGTCCATTAGATGAGACTAATGATAGATTTTCTAATGCATCATGGTAGTGCGCCGGTAGATTTTCTATTCTTCCGTAATTGAATCTACTGAAAAGGTTAACATGAAATAAAACGATATTAGCATCAATATGGTTTAATGTAAATGCAGATATTATCGAAGGATTTCATAAGAACCATCTCACTTGCACCAAATCATATCAGTTAAAATACAATAATTGGCAGTGAACCCAATTAGAAAATATTACTTAATAGGATTAAAAATCTCCGCATTAGAGAACGTATTACAACTGATAAGCAAACATACATTAAGAATAAGGGAGTTAAGAGATATTCGTCACGAAATATGAAATGCATAACAAAACAAAATGTAATATATGATGTGCTTCCTTGATTGTAAAGAGTTGATTTCTCTATCAAATGCTTAAGATTTGGAGAAAGAATGGGCAAGTAAATTAAATTATGAATAACAGTAACATAATGCAATGCTTAACATGCTTATAAGGAGAAAAAACTGTTTGCCAGAGGCGGCTATTACTTTAATATAAAAAGAAATAAAGTATAAATTTGTAAAGCTCAAAAAATAAATTTAGGTATTTTTATGTTAGCTGGGCGCAAGTGGCAAATCGCCAAATACTGTTTCTATCTCCATTGTTCATATTGCATTCATTTCATTAAAAAATATAAACTTTTCAGTCATCTCATTTAAAATAGATGCCTTTAACTCATTTTATTTAAAACATAAAAATAAATAAATAAGAAATAATAACATAAACCAAAATATTTTATTTGAAAATCAAAGCATCGTTTCTAATTTAAACATGTGAAAAATGAAAACTGCTATTGGCGAAAAACCAAAATGCTATTGAGGAGATTTGTGCCCGGCAAACATAAAAGTAACGGAATTAAAAAAAAAAGTTTTATATTAATATCGTTTAGAAAAACACACTTTTAAAAACATACAAAACGTTTTCTGTAAAAAAAAAAAAAAAAAAAAAAAAAAAAAAAAAAAAAAAAAAGCGCCAAGTTCTCCTTAATGTTTCGGTCAGAAAAAGTAGTGATATCTGAAGTTCGCGCAAGTTAAAAGCCAAACATCCCAAATTTTTCATTGAAAATGGCTTCCTGCGACTTGGCCGTTAATGCCTTCTATAGCATTTTCAATTTAATGATTGGAAATTACGCATTTATGATTCATTTAAATATTAAAAGTAATATTAGAATGCAAAGAGGTGAATTCACATGAAAACATTACAAGTAAAAGATTTCTAATAAATACTATTGAGTTTCAACAAACATTAGTTTTGATTTGAAATAATTTATTCCACTTATGGTTTAATTGAAATTTATTTTGTACGTTCTAAACCTAAAGTCATTAACACGAAACCCAAGAAATAAAACAAAATTTACTTTCTTCAAATCTCACAATGTGTTACATTATATATTAATGTATAATATTGAAATCTTGTGCATTGACGAAAGATTTTTTTTTTCATTTGAACATTTATTATAGTTTGTTTGCATATATTAAGAGGTATTGCAATAACCTTAGGAATGCACTTATTCGCTTTAACCCTATCAGGGGCAAAGCCCTTCTATTAGTAAAATACTGAAATGAATGAATGACACCGGAATTTACAAACAAATGTATTTGAAAATAAGTAGAAGCTTTTTTTCATGCACTAAACGATAATTTTCAAATCAAATTTCTGGTGTCAATATCCCATTTAAGGATTAAATATAAATGATCCAAAAATAAACCATCGCCCATGAAAGGGTTAAACTGTTAAAAGTGGATACTAATTGTGTTTAAGCAATTAGCTCTGTTGGATTATTATCTTCTGAATACAGTTATTTTCTTATTTTAAACTTCCAAGCATTTAAATAGACTGAAGTGGTTTATATGCTTTTTTAAAATGTGTATTTTATTTCTGTAATTTGCGTCACAAAATGCCTAAAGTCCTCAAAAAATGTAGTTGGCATAAAGTTCATTTGTACCTACTTTAGAATTTGAAAAACCCTCTAGCAGGCATTAGCGGCCAAGTCACAGGAAGCCATTTTCAATGAAAGATTTAGAATGTTTGGCTTTTAACCCTTAAATGCTGATTTTTCAAAAATCATTGTAATAATGTTTTTCGGCTTCCATTTTTTAAATAAATAATGGGAAAAATATTTAAAAAAATCATATTTTGTTTTAAGTATAGTTTACAGCTAAAAAAAGTTTGTTACTAATCGGCAATACTGGTGTTTAATTGAAAAAATAATTTCCCTTGATGAAATTCTATAATATTAAACACATAAGAATTTTAGAAACTATAATAAGAAATAAATTTTATTTGCTCACTGCAGGTCAAAATAGGATATTTCGCAAGCTTCCAAACAAAACAAAAATTACAAGTAGCAACAATTGAAAAAATAAATCTATCTTTATGCTTAAACAGCGCAAGTGTTGCCATCTACATGTTGAAAATCGATTTAATAATATTTTCAGAATGTATTTTATTGGCAACATTAGGCATTATAGTAGCTTCAATATTATTCTAATAGTATTTTAGAGCCTAAATTGGGTATGTTGCCGAAAAGCAACACCAGGCCTTTAAGGGTTAACTTGCGCGAACTTCAGATATCACTACTTTTTCTGAACGAAACATTAAGGAGAATTTAGCGCTTTGCTTTGTTTTTTTTACAGAAAACTTTTTGTTGAGATTTATTTATTCTTTCGTTATTTAAAACTAGGGGGGCACCGCCCCCCTGCTCGCTAAGCTCACCAACCCCCCGCGTAATCGCTTACCTATTCCATTCGGTATAGCGAAGCAATTCCTACTTTCTAGCCAACTCCAGATTATTGTTTGTGCTTAAAAATAATGTAAATAGTTCAATTAAGCTCTATTCATAAGCTAATATTAGTTTTTGTTGCACTGAAATATCTCAATTTGTTGATATCCTGCATGCAAGTAAACCCTGTTGTATTTCAATGAGAGTCTATGGAAATTTGGCGAAATACTGGAAATAGCACTAAGTTGGCGTCACTTTTGGTGACAGAGAGACGGGTCTCCCCTTGGTAACCTCCCTTATAGCGTCATAAAGCTCTGACCAATCAGTTGCATTTCACGGTATCTACGCAGATTTTCATTGTTCCATTTCCAAAGCATTACTTTTTGCAAGGCATACTTACATACTACTAGCGGCAGACCGATTTGCGTTTAATGTATGAAGTTTCTAGCCAGAGGACTCTGATACGCTGCTCAAAACAGAAATTTGACTCTGACCGTAACTTCAACGACGAGAACCAATCAAACCGCTCTGGGCAGGGTTCAGAGAATTCCAATGTGTTTACATTTTTTTCCCCCGTATAGATAGGATTCAAAAGAGTTTAATAAAAATATTAACTCTAATCATCAAATAAAAAAAAATTATCATTTTAACAATTATCGGAATAATAAATGGTGCGATCGGAGAATACTTCCAAGGTTGCTACTTAATACCAAGTTAATACTAAATACCAAGGTTGCCACTTTAGCGCATTTATCGCCAGGTTGGGGAGAAGTAGAGTATTCTACGATTCACCCCAATAAATAAAAACATGCATAGTCTAAAAACATCAATGTCACAAATTTTTTTGCTATCTTCACTGCTGAAACAATAAAACAAATGGAATTTCTTTTAAATATATTAAAGTACTCATAAAATTCCTTGTAATAATTAATAAATATAATTTATTAAGTAACAAATACACTTACTTGATTTAATCAAAATTGCTTGGATAACGTAAAATATTGCAACGATATTTAAATCTCGAATCACCATTTCTTTCTACGATTAAAAATAAGAATATTTAATGTTTAAGAAAGACCGTCTTTTTTTTTTTGTTGTTTTTTTTTGTTTTTTACTATTATTACTATTATTTGGTTCGGACGATATCAAACAAACATTTTACGGGTAGCAATAAATTCGTCATAAATAACTGCTTCAAGCCAGTTATGAGAACTGTAGTTTGATAAAAACCAAATTTTAATTTTAAAACGTGTATATGAAACACAAGCTATTTTTATGTATATACGGGACATTCAAAAAAGAAGGTACTTGTTAGTCATCCCGTCGACCAAATTACTATCGCCAAATTGCAAGATTAAATGCCAATAATGGTTGATCGTAAATGTCGCATTCACTTGACAACACGTGTTTACTTCATCAAGTGATTTTTATTTCGACGTTTTATTTGTATTTTTATTAATGTTATACTAATTTATTTGTTCTTTTGTCATTTAAAATAAAAATATGTCAATTTGTATAATTTGGCGGGTGGTTTGGCGATTTATATAATTTGGCAAAATTGGTCGACGAGATAACTAACAAGTATCAAAAAGGATAACAGAATGAACCAAACGATCAAGTAAACAATAAGTAATTTAGCTAATCTTAAAAGTATGTGAACACTAAAATACTACAAGCTGTGTAAAATATCCTTTTAAATCGAGGAAATTGAAGAATATAAGTATTTAATTTATTATTCTGAAAATACGATCAATGATTCTGAAACTTCGACGATGAGAAACAAGCCGCTACCTGGGCAGGGTATAAATGTAAACAAAAAAGAGCACGTTGTGATGTTTTGGTTCAGGGTTTGAAGCTGAATTCGACTTCACCTTTTCGACGGTTTTCGGCGAAATGCGTGGGCCGTATATATCATAGTAGGCTGTGCTTTTTGGTACTTTTCCGTTATACGGACAGCATTGTCGCCAAGTGCAATAGTTGGCGCAAAATGAAAATCACGTAAATTGAAACATTTGAAAAATAAAAGAAAAACATTGTCGATAGTAAAGTGAACATTTTAAAAATATAACATTTGAAAATTACAGAATTTTACGAACTATTTTATTAAATCACAAATATATAATTAAAATAAGTGAACAAATAACTGTTATACAATTTAAATCTCGGATCACCATTTCTTTCTACGATTAAAAATAAGAATATTTAATGTTTAAGAAAGACCGTCTTTTTTTTTTTTTTTTTTTTTTTTTTTTTTTTTTACTATTATTACTATTATTTGGTTCGGACGATATCAAACAAACATTTTACGGGTAGCAATAAATTCGTCATAAATAACTGCTTCAAGCCAGTTATGAGAACTGTAGTTTGATAAAAACCAAATTTTAATTTTAAAACGTGTATATGAAACACAAGCTATTTTTATGTAAATACGGGACATTCAAAAAAGAAGGTACTTGTTAGTCATCCCGTCGACCAAATTACTATCGCCAAATTGCAAGATTAAATGCCAATAATGGTTGATCGTAAATGTCGCATTCACTTGACAACACGTGTTTACTTCATCAAGTGATTTTTATTTCGACGTTTTATTTGTATTTTTATAAATGTTATACTAATTTATTTGTTCTTTTGTCATTTAAAATAAAAATATGTCAATTTGTATAATTTGGCGGGTGGTTTGGCGATTTATATAATTTGGCAAAATTGGTCGACGAGATAACTAACAAGTATCAAAAAGGATAACAGAATGAACCAAACGATCAAGTAAACAATAAGTAATTTAGCTAATCTTAAAAGTATGTGAACACTAAAATACTACAAGCTGTGTAAAATATCCTTTTAAATCGAGGAAATTGAAGAATATAAGTATTTAATTTATTATTCTTAAAATACGATCAATGATTCTGAAACTTCGACGATGAGAAACAAGCCGCTACCTGGGCAGGGTATAAATGTAAACAAAAAAGAGCACGTTGTGATATTTTGGTTCAGGGTTTGAAGCTGAATTCGACTTCACCTTTTCGACGGTTTTCGGCGAAATGCGTGGGCCGTATATATCATAGTAGGCTGTGCTTTTTGGTACTTTTCCGTTATACGGACAGCATTGTCGCCAAGTGCAATAGTTGGCGCAAAATGAAAATCACGTAAATTGAAACATTTGAAAAATAAAAGAAAAACATTGTCGATAGTAAAGTGAACATTTTAAAAATATAACATTTGAAAATTACAGAATTTTACGAACTATTTTATTAAATCACAAATATATAATTAAAATAAGTGAACAAATAACTGTTATACAATAAAGTAATAAAATAAAAAAATCATATTAAACTGCTGCCATAAAATTGCAAATCTCTTTGGCACAGATGTCATATTCGCCCCATATTGGCTCGATTTTTTTCGGTTGCCAATTTGGCGAAAACATCAACAGCATAAACAACATAGGTACAGATTTCATATCCGCAACCGGGTATTTAACTGGCGCCAAAGTGTCGTTATTTTGCTTGATATGGTAACCCGGATGTTGCTGTTTATATTTTCGCCAAATTGGCATCGGAAAAAAATCGCGCCAATATGGGGCGTATATGACATCTGTGCCACAACATAATCCGGGTTACCACATCAAGCAAAATAACGACACTTTGGCGCCAGTTAAGTACCCGTTGCGTATATGACATTGGCGTCAGGAAAAAATCGCGCCAATATGGAGGGAATATGACATCTGTGCCATATCTTTTAGCATTGCAGTAAACATTTTATTTTTTGAATGAAGACTTCGCCACATAAAGTCTATGAGATACGACTCTAAATGATGACGAACTGTTCCGCGATGCCTTTTGTTGCGCCATTTTGCAATGCCCCATAATCTCTCAACATTTTGAGTATGACATCCAGTATTAGGGTCGACAAAATTGTATTTGTGATTTACTGTGAAAAGATCATAACCAGCACTTCGCAGCTCATCTGTTTAATATCCTTTTCAGTAATCTCTATAAATAATACTTCCATCAGCTACATTGTTTTCTATTGCCGCCATTAAAGTTTCAGCTGTGCGATCGGAAATAGGAGTAAGGAAACATCCCCGTGTTTCACGGCATAAACCATCTAACACCAATTGAGGAGGAATAACACGCCCTACGTTGCTTTTTCTTCTGGTAAAAAGACTTTCATCTACTTCTATAATTTTATTAGGTTCACCGATTTTTCTATTTGGTCGTGAACATAAAGCGTTTGCACAAACTTCTCTAAAATAACTATTCCAGTCCACTGTTGTATTGTGGTTCATATCAAGTTGCAGCTCACAAAGTTCAATCGATGTCAACTCTTGGCACCATAAATATATAAACCTCAAAGCATTAAGAAAAGACAACCGCGATCCTTCAAACAATGTTTTTTTGTCGGGCACAGATGTCATATTCGCCCCATATTTGCGCGATTTTTTTTTCGGTTGCCAATTTGGCGAAAACATCAACAGCATAAACAACATAATCCGGGTTACCACATCAAGCAAAATAACGACACTTTGGCGCCAATTAAGTACCCGTTGCGTATATGACATTTGCGTCAGAAAAAAATCGCGCCAATATGGGGCGAATATGACATCTGTACCTCTTTGTCGTATTCCTACGCTTTCTTCGCATGAACGTAGCTACATCACCATTTCGGATTTCCAGAACTCATCCATAATTTCATTTCATGGTTGTTTGAACACAACCGTTTATTATGCAGAATTCCAAATTTCTGAAACAGTTTTATCGCAACTTTCTCATCATGTGGTAATTGACAAATGGTAAAATCCATCTCAGCGTCAGCAGTAAAAGTAAATTATAATTTTATATATAAAAAAAGCATTTTTATTTCGAATAATAGCAAATTAAAAAGCTTTCCAAGGTTAAGGTTAAATAATAATCATTCACGTAATTCACGTTTCATAAATAACAAATCACAATGTTTCGCATGGTTTACAAGAAAAATCCTTTTCACGATGAGGGCTGAAATAATTGGCGCATTAGCATAAATTTTCGCATGCTGTCCGTATAACGGAAAAGTACCCTTAATTTCGGCAAAATACTGGAAATAGTGCCAAGTTGGCGTCACTTTTGGCGACAGAGAGACGGGTCCCCCATTGGTAACCTCCCTTATAGCGTCATAAAGCTCTGACCAATCAGATGCATTTCACGGTATCTACGCAGATTTTTTATTGGTCCTTTTCCAAATCAAAACTTTTTTTTATATATAGAAGGATAAAAATTTAACCTTTAACGTCGAAATCTACCGGCGCCTGTAGGCCGCGCCGGCAGGGATTTATTTTACCAATCAAGACTTTTTTGCACTTACATAGGAAAATTTATAAAGTTCAATAATTCTCCTCTATTTTTAATATGTGATGATCGTGTTGTACAAATAGTTTAATTTTCAAAAGCTATTAAATATGTGACCAATATTCCTACCCTCTATTTTTTACGAGGAATTTATATATTTTTTATAAATAGAACACAGGTATTTCAACGAAGTTTCAGATAAATGATACTTTTCCAATCGGCGAACCTCAACATGCTATAAGGGAACCCTTTATATTGAAGGTCGCGTATAACATAATTTCCAAATCCCTTTTAGCTTCGTTATATACGATTTCCACTCTATTCATTGACATTGTTTGTGAGTTAAAATTTCTAACTTGTTAAAATGTAGAAATAATCGCATAGTTTGCGCTCACACTGAGATTATTTTCTATTTCACAAGGTTAAGAATGACAGTGAGTGAAAATGAAATAAACTGTATCAAGTTTCTTGAATCCTTAATTCCCCATATTCTGACAAGTTATATAAATTATTTCGTAAAACAAATCCTGTTAAAATTATTTAAAGGTGTTTTATTAAAATACATACATTGTACAGCTAAAATATCAAAATCAAGTATTTTCGAGCATCTGACGTGCTCATCATCTGGGCTAAAATCGTTAAAAACCAGAGATCGAGCTCATACTAGATGGGCTATTCCAAAATTCAAATTATGATGAAATCAATTGAAATTCAATGTCGAACTACTTATACGTGTAATGATACATTATCATACATCATTCCCAAGATTTGGTTTAATTTACCAGGAATAACATGAACTCCCTCCCCACTTAAGTTTAAATTTTTGAACAGTCCAAACAATATAACCTCTCGCCACTTCCAGTTTGAATTTTGGATCAGCGAATCTAGTATAAATGAATAAACCCGACCTCTGGTTTTAAACGATTTAAAATCAGATGATGAGCATGCCAGATACTCGAAAGTACTTGATTTTGATATTTTTGTTGTACAATTTTTGTATTTTATGAAAATGCTTTTAAGTAATTTTAAATGGATTTTTTTGTTTTTACGAAATAATGTATAAGAATGACACTTATGCAATGCAATATAGGCATAGGTACTTGAGATTCAAAATTCATTTATAATCAGGTACACGTCACACTTCGGAAACATTGAATTCCTCTACACAAACATCCCAACGTCACGTGTAAAAAATCAAAATAAATGATAGGGAGTTGACGAAATCCAATATAAAAATATTTAGGCTTTCAAAGTAATGTAAAGGAGGAATATTTACAATGAATAAAATCTAAAGTCTTTTTCTCGCCTTTAAATTTTAGGGTAGCTAATTTTACATTGGTAATTACGGAGTTATTTGTTATGACGTTTTCAAGAATGCTCTTCATTTGTACCGGAAAAATGTGAAGCTTTTGTCTGATCGGTCCATCGCATTGACACTTTTTTATGGTGAAGTTGTTCTCTGCTATCTTCTGGAATAGATGCGAACTCGATCGCCGGCGGGTTCGATCTGACGATTCTGGTTAATGGTATGAGCCGTTCTCCTTCTATTTCTTCTATAGATTCATATTCTAACTCTTATAGTAATAAATTAAATAGCAAACATATTCTTAGATTTGGTATAAATAATATTCTTAAAGCGATACAAATTTAAATAAGTGCGAGTAGTAAGTCACGATATGATTCTTAATTATGATTATGATATGATCTTGATTATGATATGATTCTTAAAGCGATTAACGCTACAGATATAAGGAAAGTATTGATATCGTTGACCATAAAGACACTGATGAGGAGATTATCCCTGTTAAATCTATGATTATGATATGATCTTGATTATGGTATGATTCTTAAAGCGATTAACGCTACAGATATAAAGAAAGTATTGATATCGTTGACCATAAGGACACTGATGAGGAGATTATCCCTGTTAAATCTAAAAAACATAAATGTAAAATATATGTTAAAGCAGCTGCTAAATCATCTGATAAAATCCCTAGAATTAATTCAGAAAATAACATCTACGATGTCGAAGTCACATTTGTTGAACACGGAGAAATTCCGAACCAGGAAATTCCCCAGAAAAAGATAAAACCAATTATGGTTACTGCAATCCCCAACATCATTCAATTTCGTAACGAACTTTTATACAATGATAGATTTAAATTTGCAGCTGAACTTGCTGGTAACTACATCAGAATACGACCCGAAACTTTTTGCGAAAAATGGTCGCTTCAAGACTATTTTAAGCAAAACAGTGTTCAATATTGTTATTTCTGATTGTGAAATACCACTCAAAGTGATTGTTCGTGGGCGACACAGGACCCTCGATATGGACTCTCTAATGCTCGTATTCACCATCTACCTCAACCTAGAAAACCTCGGTCGAATACTCACATGAAATTCCCGATAACATTTGATTGGACATTATCAAGGAGACGTCCAATCAGGATTAAAGATGCATGCCGTTTGAGCGTTCGACCGAGGTTATCGGTATAACTCGGGGTCGAAGTAGTTGGTGAATACGAGCGTTAAACAAACTCTCTCTTGTAGAGGTTTCATTATTCTCAAAATTTTTCAAATGAAATGCCGTAGAGAAGGGAGGCTCCGCCCTCTCTAAAAGCATTACTTCATTGAAATACTCAACGTCAATTCCATCTACAACTTACTACATCTACAAATTGAAAAAATTCGACCAGCAAAGAAAGCTACGCAATGCTTCTGCAGTCTAAAGTTCTTTGATATTAGTGCTAACTGTCATATTAACAATAAATGTGTAAGATGCGGAGGCCCACACTTGTCACACGATTGTAATGTTAAGAAAAATGCTTCGACTGAGGTCCTTAAACCAATCCCTAAATATGGTAACCGCTCATTATGACATCCATCCTGTTATAAGGACCGTTCGCAATTTCCTGCAAAACTCCAATTCCGTAAAACTTTTGCTAATGTCACTACAACTCCTAAAATTTTTCAGGTGCTATCCCTACGATAGTTGAAATTTATTAAAAACTAGTAAATCTGCAGATCAGGAGCCTCAACGTCAGCACTGCAAGTCATTATTTTTAAACACACTTTTGGGTAACATTCAACTCCCTGCAAACCGCAATTTAAAGTTTTCAAATTACGTAATTATTTATAAGAATAAAAAATACGAAGTTTTCAGACATTATAAGCGTTAATTTAAAAACGTTATGTAAGGATATTCTGAAATTTTCATGAGCTGCTAATTCTGGTATTTTTTTCAGATAATAAAGTAGATTTCTTCAGGGGGGCGGAGCCCCCCTGAACCCCCCCGTGATTTCATTAAATTTACATATGTAACATTTTATTCATTGTGCTAGCGGTTATCGTAAATCTTAGATTGATTTTTAGCCTTATTTTTTAATACCGGTGAACAGAAGAAAATTTACATTGACGCAATTATATTAAAAGTTTAGGTTTTATGAACGAAAAAGTAATTTCTTTTTAAAAATAAAATAATTTTAATTCATATTTTCTGAAATGAAGATGCATTAGGAAGTAACACTCGTCAAAAAATATTTTTTCAGGCAATCTAGTTAATGTTTGACTTTTATTTCCCGATACAATGACGTCATTTTCAACAGAGATAATTTTTCGGTGCATAATTTTGACATTTACTATCTATTCGCTTTTCAAAAGTTTTTTTCTTATTGAAATTTTCAATTAAAAATTAAACATTTCTGTTAGCCGTGTGCAGACGATAAACCGTGAGATATTGGTAACATTTTTTTTTTTTTAATATTAAGAATTAATATCATAACACAAGGCCCTTTTATTTAAACCTCAAAGCATATTCGCTTTCTTTTTGATATATGAGGTAAAATTCACCCTCTTTTCGTATTTTCGTTTTATTTCTAATATGAAGACGTATATTCATGCCTATTGTTTATTTCATTTTCCTCTTGCACATGAAAATCTTTCAAATCAAAGTTAACTGTTTAGGGTAAATTATTATTGCGGGATTCGATTTTCTTGGCAACGGTAAAAAAAAAAAAAAAAAAAAAAAAAAAAAAAAAAAAAGAATGTTAAATTTTATAGAAAAATGTCAATTTATTCCTTATGAAAATAATGAACTTTTTAATTTAAAAGAAATGTATTTGAACAAAATAAATAGAACATAGCCTGCCTTTATTTCTGGCGTAAAATCCATCTATATTTCGCAAAGACAAAAGGTTTGTTTGTAAAAAAAAAAAAAAAAAATCATCCCTTTTTGCCGTTCATTTGACTTCAAACAATTACACATACATCTGCGATATTTTTAGGCGTAGTTGCGTTGCTAGGCAACAGTTAAAAAAAATTAAAACAATGAAATGTGTACATTCTAAAGAAGAAAATTTATAAAAGAAAATATTTTATGTTATTGGAACGCATATATATAATCCCTCCATAAGTTATACACCGAATTTAAAAACTCTGACAAATGCATAGAAAAAATTTCAAACTAATATGAACATTGTGTGATTCCAATTAGAAAATTTCATCATCCATAATTTACCATTTAAATCCTCAATCATATGGGTCATTTCCTTTCAACAAATAAAAATGGAAAAATCGTCTGAATTGCCATAAAAAAGCATTATTGTTAAAAATAAAATATCCTATATTTTCCGAACGAATGAACCAAATATAACAAAAAACTATACAGCTAATTCCGGGTACCTCACCAACATACCCACTTAATTTCAAGTTAATCGGATGCTTTTTGCGGCAGTTATCGCGGAACAGACAGACTAACGGAAACCAAAACATTTCGTGTCTCCACAGTAAGCCTTCACTGACGTTTCGGCAATTAATCCATTAACGACAGAATTGTGTTTTTCTTTAAAATAGAAATTTCGTGTTTCACACCATGTTTTCAGAATAATAATTTTACTTTTATTTTACCGATGAGTTTCTGTTATAAAAGTAAGCGAATATTTCTCTTGAGAATTACTGGTAAGAAAACAACAAACGTATTGAGGCTAAACCTTTATGGGTTAAAGAAGAACTGAATGCAATTTTATTTTCGGGAATTCCACACAAACTGAACAGTGTTCTCGATCATATTAAAAGTAAAAAAGATCCCTTATCTAAGCTTATTCCCTTCAGGGAAATGTTGACAGGTTCCTGTAAGCTTCCTTCTAGTAGCAAGTCATAAGTTCGCTTTTGACTCCTACTCTTTATTCAAAAATATTTTCAATCTGTTATTTTAAAATGTATGGACACCGAAAAGTGCCTTTTTTTATTTGGGCTTTCCTGAGTTTTTTCGACGGTCTAGAACTTGTGAATTCTATCCTTTATGCTTTTCTATAATTTTTTAATCTTTCTACAGCGGACTTTTCATACCGGTGAAGCCACGCCCTCTTTATATTGAGATTGGCTGCCTGCGCAACCATCTGCTTAAATAGACTTTTTCTCGATTTCCTACTTATTTCGTTTTCAATTCTCTGCAGTGTTTGTCAGATTGTTGATTTTTTTGTCAGATTGTTGATTGTCACCGCTTTTTTGAAATAGAAATATTCGGCTTATTTTAAAATAGATTAAAAACTCTGAAAAATAAGACGAGTTATACTATTTAAAAAAAGTGGTGACAGTCAAATAATCTGAATTAAAAAAGTCTCCAATCTGGCAAGACTGATTCTCTGGGTGTTCACACCGTATGTTTGTTCTACCGGCATTCCCGCGGTTATGGGCACTTGGATGTGTTGTCGACATTTTACAACTTTAAGTTTTTGCTGTTCTTTCAACTTTCTACACATTCTTTTTAAAATTAAATACTAGTATTTTGCACTATAGTTATACTTTTATCTCTTCTTTTTCACGATGTGCTGTACCATTACTCATATGCAGGGCATGGAGTTGCCTCGCAACTAGGAAGTCACTGGAAACTTTCCCCTGTTCACCCGTTCACCTGTAATGGGATTTTTCCGACTATACTGAATTATTCAACAGTTTTGAACAGTGTAAACCTTTCATTTTAGCTTAAATTTCTCATTTTAATATTTATAGTCATTATTCTATCTTATCAGTTTAATTTATAGCTATAGTTTCTGAATTTTTTTTATATTTTAGGAACTTCTTGGGTCATTCCAAGAAGCTCCTTGTCCCTTCTGTCGGATTATACTTTTAATAGCTTCGTCTTTTATTTCTATAAGATACATTTCTTTTTTTTCTCTATCTTTTTAATGTTTATTAAAACATATTCATAGTATCATGGTTAGATTTATTTTTATGGCTCCCCTAAGACATGTTGCAGAATTACGCACCAACAGGGAGTTAAATTGCATTGCAACTAGGAATTCAATCAAATCATTATCTGCTTCCTATTCACCTGTGTAATAGGACATGGTTCCGAAATTTGTGATTTGTTGTCCAAATTCGTGAAGTGTGCCCTACTAAAGGCACTATGCACTTCACTATCCAGCATACAGAGGCATATTAATACCCTGTTTCGTAAATAAAATCAAACTTCCCATTTTAAAACTCGAGATAAATCTCAACAGGCCAAACTCTAAAGAAGTGTATAATTTTTTTAAACTTCTGAACGACCTCAACTTTACAACGAATTATAACCATTCTAATAATAAACAAATTGATTGTAATTCTATCTCTAAGTTTCTTAATAATAATGTGCGTGAGGAGACCCCTTTGAGGCGCATTCCATCTCGAAAAACAGTAATTTTTCTAATCCGTCACTTGCTAACTTCAAAAATCAATTATAAGAAAATTTTAAGTTTTTAAGGATAGGGGAGTGTAGTACACAGTGAGACGAAAATTATTATTACTTAACGAATGGCGACGATTTGGATTCTTAAAAAAAATTGCTACATCTTTAAGCTACACAAATACGCTACACATTAATGTATAAAGTGTTTTTAAAAAGTTATTTATAAAAGCACAGAAACAGCGTAACGGAGTATTGGAAATTGTCTCACTGTGTACCACAAGGTGTACACAGAAAGACAATGTATATATTTTCATAAATCATTCATTTTTACACTCTATCCATAATTTCTGCAGTTTATGATTTCCAATTAATATTTCTAGATTTTCAAAATATTAGAAATATGAGTCTCGGGTGGACAATGGCAGACCTTGGGCTACCTTCATGCACATTTTCAGTCTCTTACGTTTAGTAGATTTCCGTAAGCCATCGCACGCGTACACACACATACAGAAAGAGAGAGAGATAGAGAAACCTTCTTTTATTAATAAATTACTTTTTAAATTGAGAACCACATAGTAGGTACACAGTGAGACTCGTTTCACAGTGTACCACATCTATGTGTTTCGCTGTGTAATTTCGTTACATTATAACAAAATGGATGCCACATCTGTTACATCAAGTTCATCTCTTAAAAAAGTTTATGTCGTTTTGTCGAAATAATCTATTATTAGATGTAGCTAGGTTTGGTTAAGTAAATATATGTCATATAGGCTATAAAAGCCATTATTTTGAAAATCAGACAAGTGTGATAGTTGTATTTTTTGATTTGCTTGATATTTTTTTATGTGGAAGTAGATCACATTTAATGAATAATGTGCAATTTTGAAGCCCCGAAAATATTTTCCTTCACTGTAAAAAATGTCAAATTTCAAGGTTGTGACCACCATTTTTCATGAAAAGTGAAATGCGAGTATGTTTGCACGGCTAAAGCTTGGGAAAGCAACGACATCCCAAAATTCTTTTGTGGTGATATGTTAGTATAACACTACTTGCTTAGTAAACTGTATTCGTTTCCATGGGGCATTGTTATTTTACATTGTTATGTTGCCTCAAAATGCAATGAAAATGACGTTTTTGTCCGTTTTCCGCACGTATTTTCTTATTTAAGCAATAGTACCCCAAACCTTTTCTTATAGAATATCAAAGTGTACTACTAGGACAAGCTAAATAATATAAAACTTTACCGGAATATTGCTGCTCTTAGCAGGAATAGTCTGTTAAATATTGAAAAATTTCAAAATAGGCAATTGGTCTTTTCTCAAAACAGTGTCACGGTTCAATAAAACAAAATATATCATGTAGTAGTTGGAAGTATGTGCAAACACATGGAAAATTTAAAAAAAGTGGCCTCGTCATATTTTTAGAAAAAAAAATGTCAAAAGTCACAAAAAAGACTGTCATTTATCATACTTTTTCCCTATCAGAGAACGAAACATCCCATTTCTCTTTCCGCTAGCTATGTTTTTTCCCTATGAGAAAATGAAATATCCCTTTTTCTTTCCCCTTCCTTGTTCTAAATGGAAAAAAGGGAAATTTAAACGGGATATTTTGACTGTGAATTTTTGTAAATGTTTTTTTTTTTTCTAAAAATATGACGAGACCCCAGTTTTTTTTCTTTTCCATGTGTTTGTACATATTTTCAACTTCCACGTGATACATTTTGTTTTATTGAAACGTGACGCTGTTTTGAGAAAATTGAAAGGCTAATTGAAATGTTGCCGATTTTGAAATTTTTGAATATTTAACAGACTATTTCTGCTAACAGCAGCAATATCCCGGTAAAATATTATATGATTTAGATTGTCCTAGTACTAAACTTCGATATCCTATCAGAAACAGTTTGTGGTATCATTGCTTAAATAATAAAATACGAGCGGAAAACGGACAAAAACGTCATTTTCAGTGCATTTTGAAGCAACATAACAATGTAAAATAACAATGCCCCTTGGAAACGAATACAGTTTACTAAGCAGGTAGTGTTATACTAATATTTCATCACAGAAGAATTTTGGGATATCGTTGCTTTCCCAAGATTTAACACTGCAAATATACTCGCATTTCATGTTTCATGAAAAATGACGGTCACAACCTTGAAATTTGACATTTTCTACAGGGAAGGGAAAATTTTTTCAGGGCTTCAAAATTGCACATTATTCATTAACTGTGATCTACTTCAACATAAAAAAAAAAATCAAGCAAAACAAAAAATACAACTATCGCACTTGTCTGATTTTCAAAATAATGGCTCATAAACCCTAAAATACACGTTTATGTAACTTTAACCACTATAAAATAAAGAATTATTTACTATTTTGTCGAACGAGTAACTGAAGTGCCGAAACTACATCCGCGTGTTTCATAAGATGAGGTCGTTATGTGTGTGTGCACCTTGGAGATAAAGTTACAACTGTATGTCAAAGTGGCTCCTGTCTCACTGTGTAATACTCTCCCCTAATTATTCTTATGATTGCGTTTGCTCCTAGTGTGTACATATTTTCATCTTATTATAAAACATTTAATACAAATTGTTTTTAATGTGATGTTTATAGAAAGAAAAATGTTTATAGAATTTTTTTTCATCCCCAATTTTTTTTTATGCATATCTGGGCGTAAAAATAATCCTGAAAACAATAATATTAAATAAACGGATTTAAAAAAAATTTAAACAGAATTTTAAGAAATTTTTATTTTGTGTGTGTCCGTATTTGTTAATGTAGCATCTCAACATACGTTATCTTATTTAAATTTAGTTTGGAACATCATCGTTTAATATCAACCACTGGACCTAGAATTTATTTGAAATATATTTTCTGTACTATCACAAAAAGTAAATACTTTTTACCCTTTAGAATGTGTATATAAATGAATATACAGAAAAATCTCTGAATAGCGGATACCTCGGGGGCACGGAATTAGTCCGTTATTTGATGTGTCTACTATATGGAGGTAAAGATGTACAGATTTAAAGTTGTTGGGGATTGAAAAATAGAGGTGTCCGCTATTTGGTAATGTCCGTTACGCGTTTTTAAATTTAAATACATACAGTAAAACCTCCGTAAAGAACACTCCTGAATAGCGAATACGCCTGTTTAGTGAATCATAAAGCTGGACCTGCTTAAAGTATGGGCTAAAAGTGTTATCAATGAGTTTCTAAAGAGCTTGACTCACCACATAGCTCATTGTTTGGTTACATAAGCAAAATTGAACGCAAGTTCTGAAATGGTTTAACTATTCTAATAACATTAAAATTGTGTTAGTTTTAAATTGTCTAAGTTAACCGTAAAATAGAGTTGAATTTTAACATTTCATGAAGAATAAAGTTTTACAGTAACGAAGAAGGAAATACATAGAAGAAAGATAAAAAAAAAAAATGTATGTTTATGAATATTAGCTTGTCAAATCACGGTAGGAAAACAGCCCATCAAAAATCACAGAAAGAACAAAGTTTCCCAGTAATGAAGAAAAAAGATTTTAAACATATACATCAATGAATACAGGTTTTACATAATACTACATAGGTTCGAGAAAAAGAATTTTTCCTTTTGTGTAAAGTTCTGCACAGGCATTAAACAAAAACAAAAAGCTAACCCATCAAATAACACAGCAAATCGTATGCTTATGAATATAATGAATGTTTTCCCAAAAATAATGACAAGCATATTCTAGTTGTTTATTACAAGAATATAGCTGAAAACGATGCTTAGCAGCAGGATTAAATTTTCACAAAATTCAGCAACGAATCTGCAATCCTTTGATTTAAACAACAACTTTCCCATAGGAAATAAACTATTTTCATTGAAATTCAATAGTTTAAAGATCCACTGCAAAAGGATTCTGTAAAGATTAAGACCGATAAATCTTTAAAACAAATTTTTTGATCAACGATGATGTTTAAAAACACTCGTTGCGAATCAGCATAAATAATTTTGATGAATGGAGACTCAAAAGTGAATAACAAAGCTGTATTTAAAGCAACAAGAATAATAATTAACAAAGTGAGACAAAATTTCTGAAGATTTCACAAAACATTAAAATTAAATATTCATTGCGTTAAACTTTTTTTTATTTTAAAATGTATCATTTTTATGAAAATGGATGAATCTGAAAAATGCATGTTTCACCAAATGCATGTTTCTTCCCATTTGTTTACACTATTTTTGAAAAATATGTGCATAACATAAAAATTGTTTAGAGAAATGTTGATATACGTGTTTTATATATAAAAAAAATTATACTTCGTAGGCCTAATATAAGGTAGAAGAAATTATCCTTTAGTTGTCATATGTTTTTTTATTAAACCTAACATGGCGTTTAGCCGGTTTGCCCTGTAATGGTTACATACACTTTCTTACACTTGGATTTTATATAAGTAGATAATTGTTTTAAAATAAACAAGCCTAGAGGGTAGAAAATATGCTACGATTTCACATTTGATTAACTTATAACTGTCAAAATTAATAAATTTATCCGTATATAGCATCAGAAATGCTTTCCCCCCCATAAACCTAATTCTAAATTTTCTTATTCAGCACGACTATTATATGAAAAATGAAATGAATCTGAAGATAAATAATTTCGACGAAAGTCCAAAAGAAAGAATATAGAATTTCCAGTCATAATTTATTTATAGTTCAAGATTTGCTTAGAATATGTGATGCATCAATGATTTATATTTCTTTTCTAAAACATTTAACGCTTGGCTATGTATGTTCATTTAAAGTTACAATAAAATTTCTTTCACATCTTAAAACTTACATATGCACGTTATGTTATATGCGAAATAGTATTATGAAAAGATAGCATTAGGCCAGACATATTTTATTTATCAAGCAAGGAAGATGGAAATAATATTTAATTTATTTATAGTAATGAGGAAAGAAGTTTATGTGTGAGTCTGTTGACGCTATTTTGAAGAGACCACTACATGCAGAGCTGGGGCCTCCGTGGTCGAGTGGATAAGACATCACGCTGCTAATTCCTTGAGAGCGTAGAAGGCTTGCGGGTTCGACTCCCGCTGGCTCCGTTGCACACTCTTTGTGGAGTTCCCGGGTGTGAAAATTATCTATTTTGTAAATTTCATTATGCTATCTCGTCCCTGTACATCGACGATGACTTATAAGCGGGCCTTAGGGTCAAGCACACAAGTCTGATGCATGTGTTCAATAAAACCTAAACATGCAGAGCTACAAGACTAGTTCGGAAGGTATGTCGCTTTGCACCTCAAAGCCCGATGAGGAATTTTTTTATTACATTTCTTTCGTTAAAATTTTTATGCTATTTTTAGCTTTTTTTTTATGTTTTAAAGTGATTTTTCTACAATAATGAAAAAAAAAAAAAAAACTAGTTTTAAACTTTTCGCCTAATGTAGTAAATTCTGCCTTCTTTTCAATAAAGTTTATTCGGAATTCGTACAGCTATTTAAAAAAATTTTCTGGAATTTTTTAATGCAACTTTTAGTGTTTTTTTTTTTCAATTAGCTTCGAAAATGCGGCATTTTTTATCTGAAAATAAAACGTCTGCTTTGATTTGAAACCGCAGATGATGGAATCTTCTAATTTCCACTAATCATCGAATATTAAGAAAACATTTTGAGGTATCGAGTTGAAACTTATTATTATACGGAGAAAAATTTTCTGCATCCGAAAATCCAATTTTTGTGAATGTCCGCCAGTAATGTTTCTTAATATTTGGAAAAAAACTGACCTAGACATGAAAAGAATAAGTAAGACGAAGGGTGGGCTTCGTCCTTTCATTAAAATCTGTTTCGGGGTCGTTCCCATCATTTACCTTCCGAAACATAACAAAATAATTTGTTAATTAGAAAATTTTAATTTGTAATTAGAAAAAATTAAGATAAGTAATTAAGATATACATTTGAAATTCCGCGGACATATGTAAAAAAATATTTAAAACCGAATATCCAATTAAAAAAAAAATCGGCAGGTAATTTTTCTTAATTTTAGGAAAAAAACGAAATTAAATATGCAAAAATAAATTTATTTCGCATTTCCAAATTTAAACTCGAAAGGAAAAAAAAGGAGGGTGGGGGGTGGAAGTAAATTGACAATGGATGGATTAATAACGAAAGGAAATGAATTTTTAGTTTTTGCTAATAAGAGATAATAAAGATGCCCAATTACGATACAGATTTGAATTTAAAAATAACTAATCGGATGTGTCAATCCCAAAATTTTCTTCTATTCCATAAATGTTACTACTTCCTGAAAAATGCAGCATAGCACCGGTTAGGTGATTTACACCAAAATCTAATCAGCAACAATTTATGTCAACTTCTTAACTGAATCTGAAGTTTGATTTACATCACCTACAAAAATTTCGAAATGTTTGGACAGAATTATTTAAAAAATAAAAAGCTGTGAAATTTTCGATGAAAACCTAAGACGCAGGCTGTTTCGGTGCGTTTTAGCTCGGTTTCCGTTCACCTTTTCACAACTTATGCGTATTTTTTCATGAAATTTTAACGAGGGCTAGGATACAGTGATATTTATAACCTATTTAAATTTCAGACAGTTCGGAGAAAAATAACTTTTTTGTTATATTACTGATCTATGAATAAAAAAAAAAATACAAATTCATACAAAATCGGCTTAAGGATATGAAATCGCACAAATTTTAAGTTTGCTTAAGGTTATAACGGGCTCGGGAAACGTCGGGCGGATCAACTTGTTATTAAATAAAAAATTTTATTTATGCATTTTTAGAGCAGAGCATGAGAAACAACCGTCAGATTTAATAAAATATTCTTTCATTTCACTAAAAATCCTGTAAAAAATACTGGAAAATCCCTTTTTTTGTTGAACGAAAACGCTTTGCAGTCACATTTTCGACGCCTAGAAAAGAATTCTTAATAATGAAAAAATTAATAAAACAACTCGTACCTATAGAAACAAATAATATTAAAGCACGCGAGTTGGTTTTAACTTAAACGAAAAAAAAATGTTATTTAAATACTATCAATAGTTAAGTTAATGAAAATCGTGAGCTGATAAATAGTTCGCATCTGAATTTTTTTACATTATTTAATTTTGAATAATTTAATTTGTAGTAATGTTCTGCTCAAGAATCCAATAGGTTTTAAGAATGAAAGCCTAATTTTGTATAACAATACACCGGTTGTCATTTAAGTCCTCCGAATTTCATAATTTCTTTAACCCTTTATCTACTGACGGTACTTATAAGTACCCACTAAAATAACTTGTTATAAAATTCATTTAATACATCGATTAGTTGTAATACAGTTTACAATGAGTTATAGATACATTACTTTATCTCGTTCCAGAAGCATTATTGGTTACTCAAAACAAAAATATTTTTAAAAGGATGATTTCTTTTGCCTTTGAATCTTTTCAGCTTTCTTGGCGTTAGGGGGAGGGGGGAGGATTTTTCAATTCGGAAATATTTCGATATTTCTATTATAAGAACATTATATTTGTACATTTCATAATTCTACAAAAAACTAAGAAAAATATTTAAAATAAAAGATTTGAATTAAAGTGAGGTTATAAATATTGCACAAAATCCCTATAAATTCAAATTTATTTAATCCTTCTAAAATCCTTCTAAAATTTATTAAATGATTATGTAAATCTTCTAATGTAGTTTAAACAATTCACGAATAATGCTTTAGAACATAAAAAAAATTCATGAATTAATAATTAAGTACATAAAGGGTTTAAAAAAAATAACCGATTGGAGTATCTGAAAGCTGTTTCACCTTAAGACTTGTCAAGGGATAAATTTCCCTTGCAAACTAACAAAATAGTTCCAGCATTAAATGGTAGGTGGCAACATAAATGTACATGTTATTAAAATCACAATATTGAGGTTATAAGAAAATAGTTTAAGTATTCAGTGGTGGATGGCAGCATTAATGTCTACTTTATTTAAAAGCATATTATTGAGATTATAACATAATAGACCAATCATTTAATGACAGGTGGCAGCATTAGTGTCTGCGTTATTAAAAAACATAATAAATGAGATTGTACAAAGGGTATTTGCACTTCAGAACATACTATAATCTGAAACGTAGAAACATCTGTTGTATAATTTTAATATTTTTAATATCTTTAAAGAACTTGGACCTTAACAACCTATAGGTGCAACTCTCCCTATTTATTTATTTTGTTATTATTTTTTGCCATAAGGTATTATATTGCAAACTGTATTTTTTTTAATGAATGTTTGAAATGGGAACGGGGCTAATGGAGCATTCTGAATATATGAAATCTGTTTAAATTTAAATTCATCATATGGAGTTTAATTAGCCTAATACAAATGTAAATTGTTCAGTTTTTAAGTAATCAGAGAGGATTACCATGCATCTAATTTCTCATCATTATCTCGCCCTCATAATCTTTTACTCATTATCTAAGCTAAAACTCTTTCATGAGTAAATAATCCAGGGATACCACTTCACCGAAATCTATTCTAATTTTAAGCGTCTTTCTTGGAGATGTAAACTCAAATTTACTATTAGAAAACCGAGTTGTAAAATGGAGAAGAGATCAGGCGTGATTAATGATGATTGCAGCTAGTGTAGCTTAATTTTTTCCTTTAGAAGCACAAATATATCTTAGAAAGTATTGTTTGGTAGTTAAGCGAAGATTTCTAAATTAACATGTTAAATAAACATACAGGTAGATTTATGAAAGTTGTACGATAAAATAGTTATATTTACTTTTGCAGAAAATGTGTACTTTTATAATTCATTGAAACATTATGAAAACAATTGGAAAATTACATTCATCTGAACGAAATTGTCTTTATATACTTATTACGAATAAGCTGTATCTAGTATAGTATTTAAATTAAGAATGTAATAGATAACAAGAAAGAAAGTTAAGCGTCAAGAATAAATTATGAAACATTTTCCAACAATTTCAGAATGCTTTAACAAATCTTCGCCTTTTAATAAAAGGAAGAAGATACTTAAGCAAACATTTTGGAAAACATATAATACTTTTAAAAAACAGATTTCACCAATTACCGCCCATAGCCGTAAAAATTCTCCAATTATTTTGTGTAGCTCTGCATATGATCTATAGATTTGCACAGATTCTACAGTTTATACTAAATTTTAGTTTAGTAAGAAATCGCATAACACTGTGGAAAAATCGCTTTCAACAATTTCCACTAACAGACAGAAACGTACTTGAATTCGGTTGTACAGCCCTTGATATTACACACAGATTTTTATACACGCCACATATTATGCTGAAATTTAATTCAGGCAAAATATGCTTAAAACTACTGAAATCGCACTTCGAAGAATTACTATCAGTAGACGTCCATGTATCCAGTTCTTTGCATAGCTCTGTATGAATTTTATTTATATGTTACAGATGACTCTTGGAATACTAAATGTAGTTGAGCTTTAAATTCAACTTGAACTTGCATAACTCAAATTAAAAAACATTTTAAAGCAATTCAGGCTCATTATCAGTAATGTTTACGAATTCTTTTGTGTAGCCCAGTATATGTTCTATAGACTTTATATACGCCATGTAGTATGCAAAAATTTAGTTAAACTCAAAAACGTATACCATAACGGAAAACAAACTTTCAATAATCATCCTTAATAGACAATATTTCAAATGCAGTATTATCTCTGAAATTTTTATGTGTCCTTGTAAATAAAAGATAAATGCAATGCATATCATATTCTAGTGCAAGCATCTTGTAATAAACCTCAGTAATGTATATCAATGTTATCATGTTTGAAACAGTAGAACATGATTGAAATATACTGCGAACAATTACTCCTGTAGACCATTATATAATCGAACTCTTTTACGTGACCTTGTAAAGGAATGATGAATGCTTTGTACTCCATATTCTACAGGAAGCATGTATTAGTGCGCCTCAGAAATACCTATTTCATTATAGACCGTGAGCCGGCAGCACAGACAATCACCTCATCGAGTTCACGGATAAAATTCTAGGATTACTTAAATTTTGATTCGCATATTATAATGCAATTGGTCTGCTAAGTCATATCTTGGTGGAAAACACCGGAAAACCCGATTTTAGCGGCTGACTCGTAGGTTTATCAGTGTGTTTTCCTGATCCCAGTCCTCCATGTTTCATAACTTTTGGTGCAGGAAAACACAATGGTAACCCTACGAGTCAGCCGCTAAATTCGGGGTTTCCAGTATTTTCCACCAAGATATGACTTGGCAGACCAATTGCGTTTTAATATGCGAATCAAGATTTAATTAATCCTAGAATTTCATCCGTGAACTCGATGAGGTCATTGTCTATGCTGCCGGCTCACGGTCTATTATGTTTGAAACAGAATACCATCATTGAACAACGTCGCAAACGATTATTCTTCAAAGACCATAATATAACGGAATATTTTTCAGTTCCCCTGTACGCATATTGTAAATGATACACATAACATATTCTATAGTAACCTTCTTCTAGTTTAGTGCAATAATGTATAAAAATTTCATTAATTTTAAAATATTGTACCTTAATTTAAATACACCGCAAATGATTTTTCTTCATAGACCATCATGTAACGGAACACTTTGGAGTGCCACTGTAAATGAACTATGAATGCTACACACTTCATGTCCGATGCCGAACATGCCATATTGAACATCAATAACATATATCACTTGCATGGCAATCCGAGAATATTTACGGGTGTTAGGGCACGGACAAATGAACTCAATTCATAAACACTTTTCATCTCTGTTGGAAAGTGTTGAAAGTGAAATGGATAAAAAGATAATAAATTTACATGAATTCTCCTTAATTTTTTTTCGTATGAATTTTTCATGTAATAAAACAAAGATAGATTGTTCAAAAGCTATGCAAATATTTTCTACATAAAATCAACTTTCTACTACACTTGAGTAACAGCAAAGAAATATTAAAAGATTTTTTGTCAATTTTAAAAATATTTTTTAATTTACTTAATTCAGCTTACCCCAAAGTTGGTCAAAATCTTGATATCCTTTTTTTTTTAATATTAAATGAAAGCTTGTTTAACTGTGAATATTTTGATACCTCATTTTTGTACATATGGCAATTATATCGCGATGTATTGCAAATTTTGTTACATCCAGTGACCCGTACAACTTAAAATTTTAAATGGCTTTTTCTCCATGTTCATATTTTCGTCACTTTCCTGTTTTAAAAATGCTAAGGCTTATTTTGTATTTGCAATAGAGATTTAAAGATTTTTTTTTTTTTGTGTGTGTGTGTATGTTCGTTATTATATATGGGATAATTTGTACCTATGGAATTAGCCTTCAGATTTTTGTTTTTCTTTTTAATTACCCGACTGCCAAGAAGAGTTATGTGTTTTACGCGTATCTGGGTAAGTGGATTTCTTTATATCCTCGAAACACCCCAACGGCTGGATCGATTTTAATGAGGTCTCTATCGATTCATCTCAACCGTCCGATGGTTGTAGGCGGTATATCGTAGGTCTTTCAAAATGAACACGATGACTATTTTACAATCAGAATCTCCGTTTAAATATTACACAACCTGGAAGTTGTGTCGGTAGGATCTCTACCTTTACTGCAACTCTAACCTTCATAGACATCTATAGGCCTCATCAAAACAATGTTTATAGATAGGAACCAACAATTAAACACAACTTAAATGTCAGCAACACAAGTAAATAAAAAAATAGGTAAGTAATATAAAATATAGTTTCACATTGATGAGAAATAATTAGTTAGTTCGCTTTTTACGCAGCCGGGTTTTTTAATTTTTTAAATTTAATTTTTACTTGTTCCTTTTAAATAAAAGTATATGAAAATGTGTTGGATTTCATCGTTTTTTACTATATATAACAGTAAAAAAGTTATCTTAAATTTAATATTAGATGTATCTAAAAATACATGTGTAGTCTTGTCTACACATTTGAGAATCTTAAAAAAAAAAAAAAAAAAAAAAAAACAAGAAAAAAAACTAGCGAACTTGGAATTCTGCTTTTCAGAATTTAGTGTCCCCCCTGGCATTTCCATTACTTCATTTTCTTCTGATGGACTGATGGCTTCTATTAATATGAACCAGCCATTATAAATGAAACGTTAGTTGAGAGGGGGGGGGGGGGTGGCCATAATTGTTTTTGAAAAAAAAATTATGGCCATTTTTTCCCCCATTCTAACCAGAAAATTTGAGTTCTAACATTTTACGGCTACGCTTTCATCTTCACCTAACGCTTCATTTATAATGGATGTTTCATAATAATAGAAGCCACCAGTCCATCAGATGAAAATAACTCGGTTAAGCGGGACTCTACTGCAGTACGAAACATATTTCAATATTAAGACTTAAAGCACACCTTTTATTTTATGTAAAATGACGTCATTCGCATCCGCTTAAGAATTCCACATTTACGATCTACTCTTAAACATCTACAGTAAAGCATGCATAGCACATTACTATCGCGAAATAATGCACAAATGCAGCAAAAAGATACCGTTATTCAAGAAAATCGACAAAAAAAAAAAAAAAAAAAAAAAAAAAAAGGCTATCTGATGATTTATAGATACTTAAAATTAAATATAGTTTATAATATTTAGATCCATTGTTTTAACAGAAATCATTCGTTTATATTTTTTCAAAGTAGCACGTATTTTAATTACATTTTCTTTCGGTTCTTATGAGAAAATGGCAACAAAAATATATAATTACTATTTTACAACTATTTTTCTTTTTTTTTCTACAGAAATGGAGTACTTCCGTTGCCAATATTAAGCAAATGGCTCTAAAAACTACAATATATATATATATATATATATATATATATATATATATATATATATATATATTAAATAAATGAAGATACAATTTTCAAACAAATTGCATTTAAAAACACATTTTTTTCCCAATACGGTATAAAAATTGAAAATGTGCGATGCTTAGAAGTTTAAAACTAGTCATTGGTTGACACCGTAATACTTACCCATCAAGGATATACATAATATAAAATATGAAAATAAAACATGTGATACATGCTAAGCATTGTATCATGTTACTTTTATTCATAATTTAATTTACTTGGACTCCTTTAAATGTAATTAATATAATCCCTTAAGCTAATATTACTTTTTGTTGCATTAAAATATCTCAATTTGTTGATTTTCTGTAAGCAAATAAACACTATTGGTTTACAGTGGAAGTCTATGGGAATTTGGCGAAATATTAGAGATACCGCCAATTTGACGTCACTTTTGACGACTCATTTTGGTAACGAAATTTGGCGATATATCGCCAAGACAAACTTGGCGGCATTTGGCGACAGAACAGGGTCACTCTTATGGTGACCTCCCTTTAGGTACGGAGATGAATTAAATGCTTGACATTTACGATAAGCCATTATTGGCATTTAATCTTATAGTTTGGCGATAGTTTTTTGGTCGGCGGGATAATCGAGTAGTACCGAATTGCGTAAAAGAAACATCCTTATAACTGGAAAAATTATAATCATATTAACTAACAGTTTACTGCGTCGGATTAAGCGTCACATTTCCAATTAAAATATATCTTTGAATTGAAATTTGAATGAAATACAGGGTCATGAAATATTGAAGAGTGTGAAAAATAGGATTACAAATATCTCGGCAACTAAGTATCCGATCGAGTTCATTAATGATGCAAAATTTTTGGTTTTTTATTGTCTTTTATAGTCACTCCTTCAAATAAACAATCTGGAAATTTTTTGTATACCGTTTATCAGAACGAATATTTCGTGAGTCCGAAAAAAATAGTTCCGTATAATCGAGACTACTGATATTTTATAGGCTTCTTCCCATTGTTACTTCCTAAGTACACACCGAATTTTAAATCTCTATCTCAATTTGTTCGGGAGATAGAGCATTTACAGACACATACCCAGACGGACGGCAATTTTTTTTTCTAAAAATATGTTTTTCGGAATCTCCAGTGTCTGAAACTTGCAAATCCATCTAATTTTTTTTCGATTTTTAAAACGATTACAAGACTTACCCTATACTACGTATGATGGGTAAGTAAAATTGCTATAGAGTACAGTGAAGTACGTTTAACACGAAAACGCTTAACATGAAAAATCGGTTAACACGAAATGATATAGCGGTGCGGAAAGTATACTATACAATTTAATACATTTTTTTTTCTTTTAACACGACACAAAAATCGTTTAACACGAAAAAATTCGCTTTCGAGCTAGTTAGTATCAGTTAAAATTGGTGAATTTTGTGTTAAATCCACTGACTTTTGGGTGAATTAGCTTATGTTTTATTACAGCAATGGTTGAAAAATCGGTGCAAAAACTGCCATTTCGCTTCAAATGAAGATGAAACTGCTTAAAGCAGTTTGTGAAAAAGAAGGACGAAAACAGAAATCTGCAAAGAGTTTTACAATGCCAATTCTACTTTATCAACAATAATAAAAAACAGGGATCCCATTACATTAATGTTTGAGAGCAGTATATTTAAGCCAGAGAGAAAAAGTATGAGAACGGCTAAGCACGAAGATTTAGAGACAGCTTTGCTTATTTGGTTCAAACAAGCTAGATCGCAGAATACTGAAAAAGACACACACACACACACACAAAAAAAAGATATCTGATTTTTTCCCAAGAAACAATATTTTTAAATTTGCTTTTTATCCTAATGGATGCAACTTACTAGTAGTTTAACAGGAAATTGAAGTAAAATTTGACGACGTCGAAAATATTTGTGAGTTCTGTTCTTTTTTTACGAACCTTTTACCGCGAAATTCTTTTAACAAAAAAAATTTTTGGTCCCCCAGTTTCATGTTAACCGTATTTTATTGTATTTAATCGCACTGCTTTGTTTTACTGCTGGCATCTGTAATGTAACGTTATTTTTTGGAATACACAAAATAAGCTGGGAGAAAGAAATAGCATACCGTACCGGGGACAAAAAAAAAGAAAAGAAAAAGGGGGGGGGGCAAAAATATTAATCTCTCTATTCTAAAAAAAGTAACTAACGCTATCACCGCCGCTGGTTTTGAATTTTTTGTGATCGGAGGTCTTTATTCGTTAATATTAAGAGAAATATTGCATACAAAAATATGAAAATCGGTGGTATTATAGAAAAATGTCTGATAAACACGCTGATGCAGACAGTTTTCAAATCGAAGAATTATTTTAAGAGATATTTAATGTTAAAGTTGGTCAAAATCTTTCCATTAAAAAAATTTTATAACAGCAAAAACTATACTATTTTTAGAATATTTTATACATTAGAAGTTCCCAGTGTGCAGACTGGAGTTATTTTTCTATGTAACTCATTTTTTGAAGTTTTATGTCTATTTTAAATGTAAAATTTCAGCATTTCGAGAGATATTTTTTACAACTTTTAGAAATGGTATTATTTTAAATTGTTGCAAAATTTAAAAACAGCGCAAAGCAAAAGAAAATTTCCGCCAAATTAAAATTTTATTCACACGTGACTATTATAACGAGAAAAAAACTTTCAAATCAGAATTAAATGTATTAAAATCAGGAAAAATATTGATAATTACGTCATAAAAACTATATTTACACGTGAATTTTAAAAGAAAAAAGAAATTGTAAAATAATAAATCCATTAATATGCATTAAAAGTAGTAAATAGAGGAAATTATGTCATATTTAAAATTGCCGAACCATAATATTGCCAAAGAGTTTAAATTAAAAAATATATTTGCGCTAGGCATTATTTCATATTTTGAGATAATCTTTTAAAACTATTGTTGAGAATTGTAAGACAACGCAAATAATATTTCCTCTCTAACAACAAAACTATTTTAAAGTTAACATTAAAAAGAGAAAGAAAACTTTGGTGAAAATTACGTCAGATTTAAAACGATACATTTAAAATGTCTTATTAAAAAAAAACGTTCTTATAGCATCGTTAAAAATACCGGAAGACGAAGACTGTGTTTACTTAATTCATTTTATATTAGCTTGTTTTCCCGTGTTTCACTGATCTGATTTAATCAAAGATGAAAACAACCCGTTAACGGGGAGATCACCACTGTTTTTTTTTAAATTATAATTCATTCTTCCGAATTTTTTTTAAAAACCGACCAAATTAGCGTGCTTTTAGAATTTGTTGTAAACGGGAGATGGCAGGAGTACCTCGTAGGGGTAGTGTTTAAAAAAAAGTATATATAGTATATATAAAATTATATATATAAAAGTATATATAAATATAAAAAGTATATATATATATAAAAGTATATATATATATAAAGTGTACATATAAAAAAATTAATTTTTTAAAAATTAAATATGCATTTAAACATTATTTTTTCTAAATTCACTGTTTTTTGAACATCGAAATGCAGTGAGTTCACCATTTGAACGATATATCTCTATTCTAAAAAAAGGTAACTACCGCTATCACCGCCGCCGGTTTTGAATTTTTTGCGACCGGAGGTCTTTCTTCGTTAATATTAAGAAAAATAATGCATACAAAAATATGAAAATCGGTGGTTTTATACAGAAATGTTTGATAAATACGCTGATGCAGACAGTTTTCAAATCGAAGAATTATTTTAAGATATATTTAATGCTAAAGTTGGACAAAATCGTTCCATTAAAAAAGTTTTATAGGAGCAAAAACTGTTCATGGGAATTTAATCATTTTTAGATCATTTTATACGTTTGAAGTTCCCGGTGTGCAGACTGTATTTCTTTTTTTAATTTGACTTATTTTTTTGAGGTTTTATTTCTATTTTAAATTCAAATTTTTAGCATTTCAAGAGATATTTTTACATTACTAGGGGGCTCGGCCCCCTACGTTCTACGCTCGCCAACCCCCGTCCAGACACCGCAGACTCTAAATGAACGCTAATTTGATCGGCTTTAAAAAGATTTCGAAAGATTGAATTGTAATTTAAAAAACAGTGGCGATCTCCCTATAAACGGATTTCTATTCATCTCTCTTTGATTGGGGAATTTTAACACCAATTTCGCCAAATTATATAAATCGCCAAATCACTTGCCAAATTATACAAATTGACGTAATTTTTATTTTAAATAACGAAAGAACAAATAAATTAGTACAACATTAATAAAAATACAAATAAAACGTCGAAATAAAAATAACTTGATGACGTAGACACGTGTAACAACATTTCAAAATAAGATAATATAAAAGGAATTAAGTAAACAGAGTCTTTGTCTCCTGGTATTTTTTTACAAAGCGAAAAGAAAGTTCTTTTAAATGAGACATTTTAACTTAGTCGTTTTTAATCTGACGTAATTTTGACCAAGCTATTCTTTCTCTTTTAAATATTCACGGGAAAATACTTTTGTTAGAAATGATATATTATTTGCGCTTTCCTAACAAAAATAGTTGAAAAGATCCTCTGAAAATATCAAATAAATGTCTAGCACAATTTCTAAATTTAAACTGTTTTGCAATATTTTTTTGTGTTCATTTTATGTAATAACTGTAATGAGACGTAAATATGACGTAATTTATCCTATTTAAGACTTCTAACGTATGTTAAAGATGTTATTATTTTACAATATCCTTTCTCTTTTAAAATGCACGTGTATACTTTTTATGACGTAATTTTTAATAAGTTCCTGCTTTTTGTACATAATTATTTAATTCTAATTCCAAATAATTTTTTCTATTTATAATAGCCACGTGTAAATAATTTTTTAATTTGAAGCAAACATTATTGTTTGCGCTGTTTATACATTTGGCAACAGTATAAATTAATACCATTTTCTAAAATAATGTAAAAAATATCCCTCGAAATGCTGAAAATTTTAATTTAAAATAGAAATAAAACCTCAAAGAATGTGTCAAATTAAAAAACTAAAAGCAGTCTGCACACCGGGAAATTCTGACGCATAAAATGATCTAAAAGTGATTAAATTCCTATGTACAGTTTTTGCTCCTATAAAACTTTTTTAATGGAACGATTTTGTCCAAATTTGGCATTAAATATCTCTTAAAATAATACTTCGATTTGAAAACTGTCTACATCAGCGTATTTATCAAACATTTTTGTATAATACTACCGATTTTCATATTTTTGTATGCATTATTTTTCTTAATATTAACGAAGAAAGACCTCCGGTCACAAAAAATTCAAAACCGGCGGCGGCGGCGGTGACAGCGGTAGTTACTTTTTTTTAGAATAGAGAGATTTTAGAAAATGGTATTAATTTATTCTGTTGCCAAATGTATAAACAGCGCAAACAATAATGTTTGCTTCAAATTAAAAATTTATTTACACGTGACTATTATAAATAGAAAAATTCATTTGGAATTAGAATTAAATAATTATGTACAAAAAGCAGGAACTTATTAAAAATTACGTCATAAAAAGTATACACGTGAATTTTAAAAGAGAAAGGAAATTGTAAAATAATAAATTCTTTAACATACGTTAGAAGTCTTAAATAGGAGAAATTACGTCATATTTACGTCACATTACAGTTATTACATAAAATGAACACAAAATAATATTGCAAAACAGTTTAAATTTAGAAATTGCGCTAAACATTTATTTGATATTTTGAGAGGATCTTTTCAACTATTTTTGTTAGGAAATAGCAAATAATATTTCATTTCTAACAAAAGTATTTTCACGTGAATATTTAAAAGAGAAAGAATAGCTTGGTCAAAATTACGTCAGATTAAAAGCGACTAATTTAAAATGTCTCATTTAAAAGAACTTTCTTTTCGCTTTGTTAAAAAATAGCAGGAGACAAAGACTCTGTTTACTTAATTCCTTTTATATTAGCTTATTTTGAAATGTTGTTACACGTGCCTACGTCATCAAGTTATTTTTATTTCGACGTTTTATTTATATTTTTATTAATGTTGTACTAATTTATTTGTCCTTTCGTTATTTAAAATAAAAATTATGTCAATTTGTATAATTTGGCGAGTGGTTTGGCGATTTATATAATTTGTCGAAATTGGTCGATGGGATAATCAATTAGTACCGCAGCGGATTTGGCGTTAAAATTCCCCAATCAAAGAGAAATGAATAGAAATCCGTTTATAGGGAGATCACCACTGTTTTTTAAATTATAATTCAATCTTTCGAAATCTTTTTAAAGCCGATCAAATTACCGTGCATTTAGAGTCTGCGGTGTCTGGACGGGGGTTGGCGAGCGTAGCTCGTAGGGGGCCGAGCCCCCTAGTTTTAAAAAATAAACGTATTTGTTGAAAAGGTAAACTGTACCCTTAAATATGTAACAATCGCTTCGTGACTGTAAGCTTAGAAAAAGACATGACACAAAATTTAGCAAACACAAAACAATTATTACAACTACAAAGCAAGGAATATAAGCTGTGATGTGGACAGATTTAATAACTAGGCCTTGGCTGTCATTCTCTATCCCTGCTAAGTAGATCTGTCCATTTAGTTTGAAGGTATAAAATACGACCGTGGACGAGATATTTCTGTCTTAGATATATGTATATACATTTAATTTAGTATCAAATGCTAAAAGAAGTAAATGGGTGATAAACTATTTTTTAGCACATTAAATCCTTAACTGAAATTATCACACAACTTACAATTTAAGATATCACGCTTAAACAAAAACATTCGCTGAAATTACTTAACAAGTTTCACTACGTGCTGTGCTAAAAGTGCAATCAAACCTGGCCTCTTAATCGTTCATCTTAACAGGCAGTTCGATGTGATGCACGATGGATTCCGTGCGTGAAGCAGTATCTGCTACTTTTTTTCATAAGTTGCTTTAGTTCTGTGCGTAGCTTAATTAATAGCGTATCATCTATGTTATATTAATCTATGGAATTTGATAGTAACGGATACTATAACAGTTAATTTTTCACCTGTATCCCCAGTTTGATTTTATTTAAAACAGATTATCTACATTTTCTGTGAAGAGCATAATAGCCCTTCATTAAGATGTTTTCCAGTTTTGCATCTACAAATGTTTCATGCGGTGTTTAAGGGTTCGTCTGACTTTCTCATATAATGTGACTTTTAGACTGCAGAAAGCTAAATTTAAGAAGCTTTTAAAACAAGAAATAAAAATCATGCGTCACGCATAGATTATGAAACATTTTTTAACACTTCTAGAATACAGTAACAAAACCTCACTATTCACTAATCTAAACGAAAAATAATCTAACAATTAAAAAAGCACATCAGAAAATTAAACTCACAATTGTAGCAATTAGCGCCTCTAGTTGATAAGATATTCGAATTCATTTGAGCACCCCAGTATATAATCTATAATCATATGTACACGCCAGATGATTTTCTATAATTTAATTTAGCTATAAAACGTACAGTCGATTTGATTACTTAATTTTAGCACTTTCTTTCCTTAGAAGATAAGTTTAAAATTTTTTTGCATCCCTGTATATAATCTACAAATTTCTACACACACTACATATTAAGCTAAAATTAAATTCAGCTAAGAAACGCCTAACACAGCTCAAACACTTTTTCAACAATTACCATACACGACACCATAAAATGTCCCACTCGCCATTAAATTACAACAGCATGTCTTGTAAAATGAAAAAAAAAAATACCTAACTTCTGGCAATCGAAAAACAATAGCGAAATAAAAAGAAAGATATTTTAGTTGAATTTAAAATGTTACTACTACGGTAGAATTGATCCGTCTGTCGAAGTCACACTTGACCTCACTCATATACCCGGAAATCCCGGCGCGTGTATCAATCTAAAAAGAAAATTAAAAATTGGGAGTTCAGAGGCATCTGCTGGTTGAACATAGAATACACTCATTAAAACAATTTTTGAATATACACTAAAACAGGACATTTTAAAAATACATGCAATACAGTTTGAAAATACATTTTAACATTTATGCATATTTTGCCATTTGAATGAATTAATCGCACAAAGAAGCTAATGAAATCCATATATTTTTATGAATATACATATATTACAAGAAGCACATTTATTTACTACGTCACACGATTTTCAATTTTTATCGATTTGATATTCATTTAATTAAAAAATTTAATTTAATATAGAGATAGGAAAAAATTGCTCAAATAAATGAACTGGTAACAAAAAGTAAATATAAAATATTTTGAGTTGTACCTTTTACGCACTGGATTTAACAAACATATTAAAATAACGAAATAACAGATATATAGGTATCAGTCTTATATTTAAACAAGTATGTTGTGGCCATCACAAAACTTTATTCTATCTCATACATGTCAATACTTCAAAATTCACTATCTCAGTGCCAAATTGAATGGCAATCTGTGTTCATCATGAGAATTCTAAAAATATAAAATTGCGTGCATAAGTTCTCGAGGTATGACTGTCACTGAAATCGTGTAAATCCAGCAAAATGCAGCATAGCAGCGCCACCTATTGGGTTATTTACACCAGAACCTAATCATCATCAACTTATGTCAACGTCTAACTGAATATGAAGTTTGAGGAAAATTCGTGCATTAGTTCTTGAGATAGAGGTATTGCGCAAATCATGACAAATGCAGCATAGAAGCGCCACCTGTTGAGCGATTTGCAACAACACATAATCAGCAGCAATATTAATCAAGTTATACTTAAATCTGAAGTTTGATGAAAATTCGTGCATTAGTTCTTGAGATAGAGCTATTGAAGAAATAGTTCAAAATGCAGCACAGCATTCTGAATATTGGGCGATTTACCTATTGGGCGATTTACACCAACACGTAGTCAGCATCATTTCACATGAAGGACTAACGATATCCGAAGTTTGATGAAAATGCGTGCATTAGTTCTTGAGATAGAGCTACTGCGAAAATAGTGTAAATCCTGCAAAATTCAAAATAGCAGCACCACCTGTTGAGCTATTTATGCTAAAACGTAAGCATCCATTCATGTCAAGGACTAACGGAATCTGAAGTTTTATAAAAATCCGTGCATTAGTTCTTGAGATAGAGCATTTGCGGAAATCCTGCAAAATGCTATATTGCGGCGCCACCGCAGGACGATTTACACCAAAAACTAATCAACACCAATCTATATCAGGGACTATCTGAATATAAATTTTTATTAAATTCCGTGCAATAGTTCTTCAGATAGAGCGCCCACAAAATTTGTGTCACATGCAGACAGACAGACAGACATTTTGTAAAACCATGTTTTTTGGAATCTCTGACCCATAAAACGTGTAAATCCGTCGAAAACTGGAATTCGAAAATTTTCATGAAACCAATACTTTCTTCTTGTAAAGATAGAAGAAAGTAAAAATGAAAACAAACAACACAAGACTATTTTTAAAAAATCTTCATAATTGTAATAATAAAAAATAATTAAAAAATGTTATGTTTACTAAATGTGTTCAGTATTAACATTAAATGAAATATATTAGAATAAAAAATATTTCAAGTTACACATGGCAAATTTTATTGATTAAATATAGTTATACTAGCAAACCCCGCGGCTTTGCCGCGTAATAGTTGAAATATGCCAAGTGATATTTGCATCACTATTTTTTATTAGAAGAATACTTTTTGAAATTATTCTAAAATTACAAATTAAACCACAGTTTGACTAAACTTCATTATAAAAGTGCAATAGACAGAAATGAGATTTTAACTAATAAGAAGAACTAAAACTAATTCCAATTTAATAATAATTTAGAGAGTATTTTGAGTTTTTTATGATCATTTCATACGCTCATTTCACTATTGATTTGAAGTTTTGAATTTTTTAGAAACCATCTTAACGCATTTACATCTTAAAATTAACCGTCATGTCAAATTCCATACTTCTTATCTAACAGTCTGCCACCTGTTTGGGGTTAGTGGCCCCAACATAAAATGCCGAAACAGAGTTGAAATAGAATATCTCGAAAAATGTTGAAACAGAGACTGTCGCCATTTATTTGTCTACATTAACTTTGAAATCAGATGGTATTTCCTAATATTCTACAGAAAACGGAATTTAGATGCTTTTAAAGGCTTTCTTGTTGTTTCTACCAATCAGGTGGTAGTGACACCGGCATAAAATATAGCCCGTATAGGATCAGGGACTATCATTCTTGATTCGCAACCAATAACGTCTGTAATCGATTTAATATTTCCTGAGATTCCAAAGAAACCGTAATTTAGGTCTCTATTAGAATGCTTTTTGCTCCTTCCCTTCGCTTCATCTCTTTTTAATTTCGAATTTATTTCCGACAGTTCTTAGAGGACAATTATAATTTATAAATAACTACCGTGCTATATTTAAAGTTTCTAGCCTCATTAGCACCTCAGAAATCGCAATTTACAAAAGTTTTTCGCTCCTGCAACACTCTAGGGGTTTTGACACCGACGCAAAATATAGCTTATGTTTGAGTAGCTTCTATCGCCATCAATTTGCAACCATTATGTTTGAAATCGGTTTTGTATTTCATACGATTGTATAAAAATCGTAATTTAGAACGCTTATAGAACGCTTTTCGCTCACTTCCTCCTTTTAAATTAGAACTTTCTTTCGGCAAGTCTTAGAAAGCATTTGCATCTTTGAAGTAATTACCATTCCAACTTTAAAATGTTAAGACACCCTCAGTAACACAAAAAACGCAATTTAGAACATTTTTTGCTCCTGTAACTCCCAGGTGGTAGTGACAACAACGCAAAATATAGGCTATGTTGGAGTTGGGACCGTCACCATTAATATGAAGCCATTACTTCTGAAATCGGTTTATATATCCTGAGATTGTGTAGAAATCGCTATTTAGAACATTTTTAGAATACTTTTCGTTCATTTTGATTCCTTTAAAATTTCAAATTTTGAAGGAATTCTTCTCAGAGAGTATTTACATCTCATAAGTAAATACCATGACAAATTTTAGGTTGTTAGCCCCTTCAGTATCACAAAAATCACAATTTAGAACGTTTTTTCAAAATGCAACCGCAAGGGGATAGTGACGACGACATGAAAATACATCCTATATTGGAGTAAGGGCTATCATCATCAATTTCCAACCATTACTTTTGAAATCGGTTGGGTACTTTCTGAGATTGCGTAGAAATCGCAATTTAGGGCTTTTTTAGAAAGTTTTTCATCCATTTTCACCCTTTTAAATTATGAATTTTTTAGGAAATGTTATTTCGAACGTTTTTTTGCTCCTGCACCCCTTTAGGGGTAGTGGCACCGACATAAAATATAGCCTATATTGGAGCAAGGGTTGTCACCACAATTTTAACACCATTATTTTTTAAAACGGTTCGGTACTTCTTGAGATTGCGTAAAAATCGTCATTTAGAACGTTTTTAGAACGCTTTTTGCGCATTTTCACCCATTTTAATTTTCGAATTTTTTAAGAAATGTTCTTAGAGATAATTTATATCTAATAAATAACTATCATGCCAAATTCCATGTAACTGCACCCTTCAGTAACACAAAAATCGCAATTTCGAACGTTTTGTTTTTGCTCCTGCATCCCCTACAGTGGTAGTGGCACCGACATAAAATGTAGCCTATGTTGGAGCAAGGGTTGTCACCATCATTTTGACACCAATATTTTTTAAATCGGTTTGGTACTTCCTGAAATTGCGTAAAAATTGCCATTTAGAACATTTTTTGCTTCTGCAACCCCTAGGTGGTAGTGACACGGACATGAAATAGAGCATATGTTGGAGCAAGGGCTGTCATATCAATTTCCAACCATTACTTTTCAAATAGGTTGGGTACTTTCTGAGATTGCGTAGAAATCGCAATTTAGAACGTTTTTTAGAACTCTTTTCGCGCATTTTCACCCCTTTTAAATTTCGAATTTTTTGAGAAACGTTCTTAGAGATCATTTATATCTTATAAGTATCTACCATTCGAAATTTCATGTTTCTAGGACCCTCAATAACACAAAAATCGGATTTTCGAACGTTTTTTTGTTCCTGAATCCCCTTTGGGCTTAATGGCACCGACATAAAATGTGGCCTATGTTAGAGCAAGTGTTGTCACCATCATTTTGACACCATTATTTTTTAAATCGGTTTGGTACTCCTTGAGATTGCGTAAAAATTGCCATTTAGAACATTTATAGAAACTTTTCGCTCATTTTAACACCTTTTAAGTTTAGAATTTTTTAAGAAATGTTCTTAGAGATCATTTATATCTAATAAGTAACTACCATTTCAAATTTCATGTATCTGGGCCCTTCAGTAACACAAAAATCGCAATTTCTAATGTTTTTTGCTCCTGCACCCCCTTTAGGGGTAATGGCACCGACATAAAATGTAGCCTGTGTTGGAGCAAGGGTTGTCACCATCATTTTGATACCATTATTATTTTTTAAATCGGTTTGGTACTTCCTGAAATTGCGTAAAAATCGCCATTTAGAACGTTTTTTAGAACGCTTATCGCGTATTTTCACCCCTTATTAATTTCGATTTTTTAAAGAAATGTCCTTAGAGATCATTAGTATCTTATAACTAACTACCATTCCAAATTTCATGTTTCAAGGCCCTTCAGTAACACAAAAATCGCATTTTTAGAACGTTTTTTGCTCTTGCACCCCCTTTTGGCCAGTGGCACAAACGTAAGATATAGCCTATGTTCTAAGTTGGACTAACACCATCATTTTCATACCATTACTTTTGGAATCGGCTCGGTAGTTCCAGAGCTTACCTCCTACAAATAAACAATTTTTACCTCTTTATAATATTATACTAGCAAACCCCGCGGCTTTGCTCGCGTAATACTTGAAATATGCCAAGTGATATTTATATGTCTAATTTTTAATAAATGTACTAACTAATTTTTTATTTTATTAAAAGGTAATATTTTATTTTATTAAAAGGTACTTATTACTTTTAGTAATAATTAAAAAAAATTACTATTTAAAACACAGTTTGATTAAACATCATTGTTACACTGCATAAGGCAGAAATGAGACTTAAATTAATAAAACGAAATAAAACTAAATAAATAATAATTTAGAAAATATTTTGAAACTTTTATGCTCAATTAATACGCTCATTTCAGTATTCATTTGAAGTTTTGAATTTTTTAGAAACCATCTTCTTACATCTTAAAATTAACCATCATGACAAATTCCAAGTCCTACCACCTCTCTCAACATAAAGGGCTATGTTGAGATAGGAACTGTCACCATTAATTTGCCAACATTAATTTTGAAATTGGTTTGTTATTTCCTAATATTCCACAGAAACGTAATTTAGAAAGCTTTTAAAGGCCTTTTTTAGAGCGTTTGTTGTTCCTGTGAACCCCAGGTGGTAGAATCATCGGCATAAAATATAGCCTGTGCAGGATCAGAGACTGTTACCATTGAGTCGCAACTATTACTTTTATATTTGGTTTATATTCCCTGAAATTGCGTAGAAATCGTAATTTAGGACTTATTTAGAATGTTTTTCGCACCTCCACTTCACCTCACCCCTTTTTAATTCGAATTTATTTCCGACAGTCCTTCGAGGGCATTTATATTTTATAAGTAACTACCATGCCATATTTAAAGTTTCTAGCCTTTTCAGTATCACAGAAATCGCAATTTAGAAAGTTTTTAGTTACTGCAACCCACTGGTGGTAGTGTCACAGACATAAAATGTAGCTTATGTTTGAGCAGGTTCTATCACCAACAATTTGTAATGATTGTTTTTTTAATTGGTTTGATATTTGATATGATTACATAAAAATTGTAATTTATAACGCTTTTCGCTCACTTCATCTTTTTAAATTTGAAATTTTCTTTCGACAGTTCTTAGAAAGCAGTTACATCTTGTAAGTAAATACCATGCCATACTTCAAAGTGTTAGACCCTTCAGTTATGCAAAAAACGCAAATTAGAACATGTTTTGCTTTTGCAACCCTCAGATGATAGTGACAGCAACATAAAATATAACCTATGTTATAGCAGGGACTGTCACCATTGATTTGCAACCATTACTTTTGAAATAGCTTTGGAATTTCCTGAGATTGAGTAGAAATCGCAATTTAGAACGTTTTTAGAACGCTTTTCGAGCATTTTCACCCCTTTTTAAATTTCCAATTTTTTCGAAACTGCTCTTAAACATCATTTATATGTAATAAATATGTACCTTGCCTAATTTTAAGTTGCTAGCCCCTACCGATCACAAAAATCGAAATTTGGAACACTTTTTTGCTCCTTCAACGTCTAGGTGATAGTGATGCCGACTTAAAATAGCGTCTATGTTAGAGCAGAGGCTGTCAGCATCAATTTCTTACCATTACTTGTGAAATCAATTTGATTCTTCCGGAGATATTGGTGACAAATCGGCATTTAGAACGTTTTTAGAACGCTTTTCGCTCCTGCATCTCCTCTGGGGTAGTGGAAACAGATATAAAATATAGCCTATCTTGGAGCAAGATCTGTCGCCATCATTTTTGCACCATTATATTTGAAATCGGTTCAGTATTTCCTGAGATAGAAATCGCAATTTAGAACGTTTTTTACAACGCTTTTTGCGCATTTTGACCCCCCTTTTAAATTTCGACTTTTTTAGGAAATGTCCTTAGAGATCATTGTAATCTTATAACTAACACCATTCTAAATTTCACGATTCAAGGCCCTTCCGTCACGCAAAAACCGCAATTTAGAACGTTTTTTCTCCTGCACCCCCTTTGGGGTAGTGGCACCGACATAAAACATAGCCTATGTTGGAGCAAAAGTTTTCACCATCATTTTGACGCCATTATTTTTTTAATCGGTTTGGTATTTCCTGAGATTGTGTAGGAACCACCATTTAGAACGTTTTTTAGAACGCTTTTCGGGCATTTTCACCCCTTTTAAATTTCGAATTGTTTAAGAACTGTTCTTAGAAATCCTTTATATCTAATAAGTAGCTGATACTTCAAATTTCATATTTCTAGGCCCTTCAGTAACACATAATTCGCATTTTTAGAACGTTTTTTGGTCGTACACCCCCTTTGGGGTAGTGGCACCGACATAAAATATAGCCTATGTTCTAAGTTGGACTAACACCATCACTTTGACACCATTACTTTTGAAATCGGTTTGGTATTTCCTGAGATTATGTAGAAACTACCATTTAGAACGTTTTTTAGAACGCTTTTTGCGCATTTTCACCCCTTTTATATTTCGAATTGTTTAAGAACTGTTCTTAGACATTATTTATATCTTATAAGTAACTAATATTCCAAATTGCATATTTCTAGGCCCTTCAGTAACCCAAAAATCGCATTTTTAGAACGTTTTTTGCTCCTGCACCCCCTTTGGGGTAGTGGCACCGACATAAGATATAGCCTATGTTCTAAGTTGGACTAACACCATCATTTTGATACCATTACTTTTGGAATCGGTTCGGTAGTTCCTGAGCTTACCTCCTACAAATAAACAATTTTTCCCTCTTTATAATAGGAGTATAGATTAGTATAGATTGAAAATTAATTGGCTTGGAATAACAATGCTCTAACCCGCTAATTATACAATTTTTAGAAAAATGAGATAAAAATACTCTCTTCTACCTAAGCAATAATGTAGCTACAAACATATCAAATTTGTTAACATTCAATACTGAATAGAATTCGCTGTGTTGTAGCTCAAATTGTAGAGAAAACGAAGACTTACTCAGCTAAACGTGTCCTCTAATTTTAGCCGATGTTTTCAGTTACAGATTTGCTATTCAAAGACTTTTTTAAAAGCAGATCTGTTTACCAGAAAAATAAATAACTTTTCTACATAAATTGTCTGAAATACTTATACTTTTAACCTTTTATACTTTCATTCTTTTATAAATCGATTAGCAGAATTATAAATTTAAATATTAGATATTTAGAGTTTAACTTTCTACTGAATGTTCATAAATGTTTAATAGTCATTCACGAATTAATGCTTTCATAATTTTTTTCACGAAATAGGTATAATGAAAACCAATTATGGCAGATTAAAATACTTCCTGCTTTCATTACGGAAATAAAACATTATTGTAACACACAAGTAAAACCGTTACAAAAATATCTTTTCATTCACGAAAGAATTCGCTATCCCTTCTTAGAAGTAGCGACTATTTTACGGCATTGATCGCCATGGCACACAAATATGTGTGCCAGCAGTATTTCCCGGAAGCCATGTCACATGAATACTGGTGCCATCAATATTTTCATTGAAGACTATTTATTGTTATGATACCTGATTATTGATAATTTATTACCAAATATCTAAACAAAGATTTATTGGCCCCTCATGTGCATTTTTAGTTATTTCAGTTTCGTTTTCAAGATGTAAAAAGAACTTTAAATTTCATAATTTGAATTAAACATATACAGAACTCTTCAGAACTCTTTGTCAATAATCGACATGCAGGTTAGGAAGACGATAACAAACAATAATAATATAGAAACATAGTGTCGGAAATGCAATGCAGACGCGCCACATGCCCACAAAGTTAGGGACGGCTACAATCTGCTGTCGAAACCAATGTGTCCGGTCCAAACAGTGCTAGTAATCACCGGCTGTCAGAGACGACACACGTTACACATAGTACGGATGAAGCTCTTTCGCGTGTAAGATACGCCAAACGCTGGTATGAGACGCACGTACACGTGTTGCAATACGCCAAGTACTCGCCCCATGGTCGTTTTAGACTTCGGAGTGTACGGCTTTTTCCATTCTACGTGTCCGCGTTGTTCTCTGACCACCAGTATCGATTATTCGTGTGTCGAAACGCCTCGTTTTGCTCAATCGATGATGCAGACGTTCAAACATTGTATAAATAAGGATACGTCTGGTTGGAAACCGGGAATTTTACAGTTCCCTAGCGGCTGTTACACTGCAATAGACCGCTCTGGCTCATATACCCGAAATACGCTTTTCTCGCTTCTGTCCGTCCAGCTGTCCTCGTGACCTATAGCGCCCTCTTCAGCGTAAGAGTTGCGTGTGCGACCCTATGTTCCTAGATGATTCTTTCTTGTTATCGTCTTCCTAACCAACATGTCGATTATTAACAGAGATTTCTGAATCACTCTATGTAAAAAAATGTGAAGGATTACCGCGATTGTTATTTGTAAACAGACTTGATACACACTGAAAACCGCTTTGTCAATGTCCGTATAAGAAACACCGCTTCATTACGGTCTTTTGCCTTCAGCATGTTAAACATGCTATCCATTAGTTTTCTTCTACTGCTACATCCTATTACTGCATTGATAAAAATCATAGCTTATTAACACAGCTAAACAATTTTATAGATTTTATAAAGAACGTACAATAATATAACACTGTATTCAATTTACCTTTTTTCTGTTGCATTAAACATTATTGTTTATTTCAGCATTCTGCAATATTACAAGTTTAACCAACAAATTTATGGGTTTAATGTACATTTTTAAAGTACAGGAGAATTAAATTCGATCTATCACAGTACGGAATATTTCTTACCTAAAATATAACACATATTCAAATTTCTAAGATTAGAAGAAATCGAAATCTTTTCTCATGCTTTTCATTTACGTGGCTAAACTTGTTCAATATGTCTTCATTTTGCGATATTACTTTCATGTATCACTTTTTTTTCCTTTTTTCAGTCTTAGTAGAAAATCATGTTTCGAAAATAAAAATGTATGACCATATTTCAGAACTTTTTTGGAGAAAATTTCTTTTAGTGTTTCCTAGGTTTCAATAACAAATGAGCATAGAGACTCTGAAAGATTATTTGAATGAAATATGTAATATACAGCAAAAATCAGTCCTTAGAATAGCTTATTTAGAAATGTTTATTTTTTTGTGCTCGCCTCAAAATGGAAAATGTTACGTACAAAACACATTTTCTTGGACTGAAATTTTTTTTTCTACACATTTATTTCAATGCAACGTATATTTTTTTACTACTTAAATTATTATGCATATTCAACGTATATATAATAACATAATTTAATGCTTAAATTAAGGAAACTAAAAATGAAAAGCACCATGAATACAAGAACTTACTTCAGGGCTGCCACGAGCGATTTTTATATTCTGTTTGCACCAGTATTTTTATAATATTAATTTTGAAGTAAATTTGTCTTGCAAATGTTATCAAAGAGTGAGTTAAGGATTTTTGGTATGAGAAAGCGGTGTCAGTTACAATTTAAAAATAGTCGCACGTGGCAGCCCTGATACTTATGTTTAAATATTGCTTTATCAAATCCTTTAAGGTTACGTGGGGCAACTGGACCATGATTTTACAATGTGGCTTTGGAGATTTTGGCAATTCATCTTCAGAAGGCTAATATTCCTTTGAAGTAAAGTGTGAACTTTTGTAAATGTTTTCAGTTAGGTTCCCTCTATCAGACAGAAATGTTCAAAATTACATTTTAATATCTATCTATCTATATATATATATATATGTTACGGCCAAAACCCGAAGCTTGGCCAGTTCGCAAATTGGCCGGCCAATTCGCGAACTGACCGAGATTCCTGGCCAAAACTCGAAATATATGAAATGAACAGCGTATTTCGTGTTTTGGCAGGCTAATTCGCGAAGTGGCCGGGAAGCCTTGGCCAGTATACGAAGTGGGGATTCAAATGATTCTTTAAAAATGTTTTAAAATAAAAATAAAATTGAAACGGATTTTTTTTATAATACTCATCGACAAATGAACAATTTTAACTTTAAAACAAGAGCGAAAATGAATCACTGAATAGATTATGAAACTTCTTCCAACTGTATTGTAATGTTTTTAAGAGATTTCACTCATTTTCTTTTAATGAAATGACATATCCAAACGAACATAAAAAAGTAGTAAAATTTCATTTCAACAATGCGTATCCACAGCCGGTAATGTGTTTCTTTTAGTTTTCATGCAGCCCTGCATATGATCTGAAAACCTGGTAATACACTACAAATAAATTTAATTTAAAAAGCGCACCACAGCTGAAAACGCACTTCAAGCAATAATGGCTCATAAAGTAGTGTAACATCATTACAATACCCTATAAACGAGTTTTCACATGCATCATAATTCTTTATCGGAATTCTTTTGGGCGTCCCTATAAACGAACTATAATGGCTACTTAATTAATACTCTACAAAAAACATATTGTTCCCCATTTGAGTGAGGCATGTGAATTTCATTATGTTTGAAATAGTGTAACATAATTTAATTGAACTAAAAATTATCTTTCACCATTCACGGCAATGTAATGAAATACTTTTGAGTGTGTCTGTAAGCAAACTGTAATTGCTACTTATTTCATACACTTTAGATGACAGTTTGTCGTCCATCTTAATGATGCATACCAATTTTATTATAATTGAGGTATTGTAACAACATGAAAATGCACTGGAAAAGCTTTTCTCATTGATGATATTGTAAAGAAATACTTTTGTGTGTCCCTGTAAATTATCCAAAAATAGTACACTACTTTCAATACCGAAATTAATAAACAATTACAAGTCAATCCGAATATTTACTCGAGTTAGAGCACGGGCAGGTAGACGTCCAGAAAAATTGAATTCATAAACAATTTCAACTATGCTAGAAAAGTTTTAAAAAGCAAAAATTGGTTTCTATATTCCCATTTCGCGAACTGGCCGATCGCATCTGGCCAGTTCGGGAATTGGCCAGTCAGTTTAAAACATTGTTAGTCAGTTCGCGAATTGGCCAATTTCGGGTTTTGGCCGTAACATATATCTATATACACATATACACATTTCATCTTTCTTTCCTCGTGGGTCCTGTTGACCCACAAAAATGGGGCAAGTGGACCAGGAGGGTCTATGTTCCACACGCGTTTGTTCATTTTTAATATTGGGTATCCCGTTTGAAAAATTGTAAAAAACTAAAAAAAATTTAAACCAGGCAGATCATGTACAGTCGTGGAAAAAAAAGTAAACACCCCCTACTAACTCCTCAACAAATTACCATAGAAGAAAGTTACTGGTTATCGTAGAAGAAAGAGATTGGAAATAAAGTCTACTTTTAAATGATGTATGTAAAATTTGCTTAGGGGGCCATCTACATATTAAAACGAACCATAACTTTGTTTTTTTCAATAGCAGTACACAATTCTGACAGTTTAAATGAATTCTGCACCATTTAATTAGCCTAAAAACAATTTTTTATGCAATTCGTTCCATAAGTTTCCGATAAATTAATTATTTTAAAACGAGCATATTTTAAGGACTGTATCCAAATTGAAGTTTGATATTAGATTGTTAAGAGCTCACTGCAGTCACGGACAAAAAGAAATCAAGATGGCCGCTGGCATTTTAGCTGAATTGAAAGGATGGTCTAAATTCAAATGATTGACAAGCGAGCTCTTCCAATCAGCAAATAGAATATTCTTGGATCATTTCCAATAGGTTTCAGGTGGTCTAAGAGATTTGTTTTTTCAACTGTCCAGCGTAGATCAAAGCCGTCTGTTTTGTGGAGAATCTGGATAACGCTGAAAGCCGTAAAAAGAATTTTAATCTGTTAATAATAAGGGTGCAAAAATTAAAGCGATTTGACTTTCAGAAAATAAATGATTATTTTATTCAGATATATTTCTTTTTTTAATCTTCAAGTTCATTTTACAGCTTTTACAAACATAAAATTGAAATTAGCGCAGTATAAAAACTATTTTATTTCACATAACGAAATTACATTTAAAATCAAGGGGGGAGATATTGAATGAGGGGGGAAATACCAGGTACAAATATTCTAAAATAACTATCTTTTGTGGGGATTCTTTTTAGAACATGAAATTTATCAAGAGATATATAAAAGCTAAACAACATTGAAGGTTAAAAATAAGATGTTCATAAAATTAGGAGAGAAAAGGTTAACCAAATAAACTGTATATTTTGTACTGTAGAGGGGTGGTGGGGAGAACGGGAAATATTAATTTTGAGGAGAATGGGGGGGGGGGGGAGGGCTCTACATCTAAATCCCAGCGTAGTCATTTATAGGTATAGTACATAATTTATTGTTGTTAGCACTAAAATATATGACAGAAAAAATAAAGTTTTCCAAATATTCAAAACTTTGTGTGATGTTAGCAGAAAGGTTTCAGGCGGAAGAAAATTTTGATTATATTTTATTTTTACAAGTAAGTTATCTATTACATATATATAATCCAAACGGAAATTTCGTTCCGAACGCCGAGATTTCGAGTTCTAGCGCATGGATTTTTACGGAACTTATACCGTTAGATAGGTATCGTTCCAGGGAAGGTTTTAAGCTATAACACATCATTCTATCTAGATTGGTCATAGAATTGGTACGGAAAGTTCTATTATTTTGGACTTTGTTACTTCATATTTCCTTAAATAACTGGGCTCCTATTGGTCGTAGAGCTTAGATCTCGCGCCAAAAGTAGCTCCGAAGCACCCAAGCAAACTTTTCCCCGCGATTATTTTGCCGTCTTCCGATTTCCTCTAACTCTATTAGGGGCCCGCGTAGGTTCCCTTTAAAATATTTTTCGTAGTAATTTCAGCAATTATCTTAAATTATTGGTTAAGACCGCCGCCCTCCCGATTCATGTATCTACGGAAAGGTTGCATGAAGGAGTTTCGTTCAGATACGCTTTCGTTGAGAATAGAGTGCGCTCCCTGGTGGTGGAATGTGGAACTAACATAACGCGATATTGTTAAAATTAGGAAATCTAACAATGCGATCTGTTTTAAGCTTTGAGATAGTTCATAACACATAATCTATTATCTATTCTATTCTATATATATAAAATCTATTATCTATTCTATTATCAATTATATATATAAAATCCAAACGGAAATTTCGTTCCGAACGACTAGAATTCGAGTTCTACTGCATGGATTTTTACGGAACCTATACCGTTAGATAGGTATTGTTTCAGGGAAGGTTTTAAGCTATAACACATTATTCTACCTATATTAGTTTTAGAATTATGACGGAAAATTCTGTTATTTTGGGCGATAAGGTTACCATTTTATTTCTTGGCGAAATTCATCGTTGATAAAAAAAAAATTGAAACGTCTATTAAACCTCGAAAATTAAAAGAAAAACTGCTACTAATTTTATTTAAATGAAAAGAAAAAGAAAAAAAAGAAGAAGAAAATCCGTTTTAATGAGTGATAATATTAAAAAACGGAAACATTTAATCAAAACCTGAAAGAAATATTCGTAATGCTTAAAAATTAATTTAACCTTCCGTCTACCAGACGGGTCCATTGGACCCGACATGTACATTCAAAATATTTATTCAAACCAGAAATTTCTTCAAAACAAACTAAATGTATAAATCAGACAATAATAAGTTAAATAAACAAATTAAATAGTTTTAAGTAAAAATTCTGGTGTAGAATGTTTTCATAAAACTTGAGTAAAATTTCCGGTAGTTCTAGGGTTAATAAGAAATATTACACTTGATACGGAATATTTGGCTCTTTATCGCTTGCATTAGATATGGAAACGAATCTGAAAATTTGATTAGATGAAATTTTAACGACATTTTCTTTCTGTTCTGTTCTTTTCTTTTTTTTTATATCTAATTGTCCCATCACGTGACTTATAGAAGAAACAAGCAGATGTAATTGTGAGTCACATGTGTAATTACTATTTGTTTCTTTACAATTTTTTATTTTTCTTTTGTCGCCAAACAATGTGATTTTAAGCCAAAAATGCATAAGCGTGACATTAGCTTGAGTATGTTCTCACAAATGGTGTTTTTTTAGGTGAAAGAGATCATTTTTTGAGTACATTTTCATATTCAATTGTAACTTATATAGATATCAGTTAATATTTTAAAAATGAAATCGAATACTTAAATTTCAGTGTGAATTTCTGCCACACATACATATTGTAAAATAATTTCATACTTTTTAAAATGTTTTTCGCCGTAATTCCGAAAGCATGTGATATTTATAAACTCGAACTCAGATCAACGAATATTACCCATTTTATTTAAGCAAATATTATCTATTTTCTCAAGTCATATCGCAAATTTCATTTATAGGAAAATTCACAGATTCGAAATCTAGATAATTTTTAAGGAAATTTATGTTTTAATACGTTATTACTATGGAAAAATTCAACATTTTGAAAAAAAAAAATACAAGTCTTTTGTAATTCGTCATTTCTTCTTCGTCTTTCTTCGTACTTTCTCCTCTGTTATGTAATATTTCAAATGATATTGGACTAATTTTCGATGATCGATTCACCGCAAAATCGCATATCTAATATAGTATATAAAATAAAGTCTGGATTAGGGGACTAATTAACGCACAGCGCAAACTATTTAACCTAAAATCTTGAAAATCGTGGTAAAAATACTTCTTATGACATAAACTTCTGCTAAGAAAGGATTTTCTAAAGTGTCACCCCTAATGGTTTTTGCACAGGGAGGGGAAAAAAATCGAATATCAAAATTATGCGTCAAATGATAGCATATTTTAATGTAGTTTTGTATGCTGAATCTAATGCTACCAAATAAATTTTTATAAGTCCAACAGTTCATGACACATTTCATATTTTTCTAATTTGGCGGTGTCTTTGGCATCTAAACCTCAAAATATCTATCATTACATCCGTTACTCTAGCAACGGAAAAAATTCAAATCAACCCTTTTGGCTAAAAAATAAAAACGGCTCTATGAGTTTGAAATAAAAATGCAAGCATCTTAATTTTTAAAAAAATAGTGATTTTATGTAAAATAAAAGGTAAAAAATTACTGAGAATTTAGCGTTATAAAACAAAAATGGAAAAGGTACTACTTAGATATTCCGTCGACCAAAAATCTATCGTCAAACTATAAGATTAAATGCCAATAATGGTTGATCGTAAATATCAAATTCATTTGAATTTAAACAAACTACACGTGTTTACGTCATCAAGTGATTTTAATTTCGACGTTTTATTTGTATTTTTATTAATGTTATACTAATTTATTTGTTATTTCGTTATTTAAAATAAAGATTATGCCAATTTATATAATTTGGCGAATGGTTTGGCGATTTATATAATTTGGCGAAATGGGTCGACGGGATAACAAGTAGTACCAATGAAAATATTTAAGTATGAAAGCAATGTTTGTAACGACTTAAAAATTATTTTCATATATATAAACTCGGTTTATGGCGTCAGATGCCGTCATCCGAAGAATCTACAAGAGTCTTTTTCCATTTTTTCCGGTCTTAGGTTCCTCAATGAAAGAAATTGGAATTGGAATAATATTGTGAGATTTATAAATTGCTCCTCGATAAGAAGAAAAAATGGGTACATTTATAACAACCGTGCGCACATCTCGCTGATAGCATTTTTAAAATTCCCAGTAGCAGTAGTTACATTTTGCGTATGTAAATTAAAAATATTTTTTTGCTTTTAATTATGGCATTATTTCCTGTTATTGTTTATCTTTTCAGTTTTTTAAATGAAATTAGTATAATGCATGCATTTTAAATTAAATGAGTGAAAGGTTTGTGTTTTAAATGAAAATAATAAAATAAGAATATGCTATGAAAACAATCTTTATTGATTTATTACCTGCGCCTGGCTGACATAAAAGTATCACAAAAGCACTTTTCTTTGAGTAGTTGCTCATGAGAATTCAAGTTAACCTTCCGTAATCGGAAACTTCACATATTGGTGTATTAGCTTTAATGTTGAAAGCATCGTTTTTGTTTGAAGCGAAAACTTTTCTATGAATTCTATTACACAAATTCGCATCACCATCATCTACTATATATTTACAACGGAAATTTGTATTTCATTCCGATTGTTTATAATACTTTCGTAGGATATACCAAAATTAGTTAGGTAATAATTTTGGAAAGGTTTTAGTGTATACATATTGTTCAAGGGTACTTAGTTATAGAGCAACAGTAAAAGTTCAAAAAGTAAGTGAACCTGATTATGAAAGTTTAGCCTTTTTAAAAAAAATCTACGGAACATATTTTGTTACAAGTGGCCCTGTTGCACGACTTTTAGGAATGGTGTTAGTATATACGATTTCATTATATGTTGATTAGTTACAGAGGTATTAATTCCTGTTGTCATAACGGTCTCATTACCCGACCATAAGTGCGCTGTTTATAATCAACTAAAACAATTACTTCTTAATTGCTAAATTTTGTCCAACGCTTAAGATAACATTATATCGCAATGGCGTTCGTATCGTTTTCAGTAATGTGCAAGGTCAAGCTGAAGATCCATATTGTTTAAAATACAAGTTCAAATTCACCATTTAGTTTAATCCAAGGTTCATTTGGAAATATTGACCAGCGCAGCGGGCATAGCCTGCTAGTAAAACATAAAGGAGTTTTCACAATTTGAAATTTTAAGTGCATAGGAGTAAATTCAGGTGTGTGTGTGGGGGGGGGGGGGAGATTTCTGTACACTAAATATTTTTTAAATGATGCAGACAGTTAAGAATGTTTTTTGTAGCGGTTCGTAATCTAAATAACAATAAAATACTTTTATTTTCATTTACATTTTTTCATTTTTAACACTTTCCAAGAAAGTTGAAAAGTGTTTATGAATTGGGTTTGTCCGTCCGTCTGTCTGTCTATCCGTGCTCTAACTAGCGTAAATATAGTCGGATTGCCATGTAATTGATATACGATATTGAAAATCATCATGGTATGTTCGGCGCACCATTCATGGTTCATTTACAGATGCACTCAAAAGTATTCGCTACATTATGGTCTATGTGGGGGGGGGGGGGGGATTATTTCGGATGTATTTTAATAGTGTTACACAATGTTAAACACAGTTAAATTTATGTACATTGAGACACACTTTAAAATTGTTACTATAGACTATGTTATGTGTAATGCTTAAAGTACGAGTATAGGGGTCTCAAAAGTATTCCGTTATGTGAAGAAATATCGTTTGCGGCGTATTTGATTGATATTACTCTGTCATAAAGATAATGAAATTGATATGAATTTCTGAGGTGTCCTTAGCCTACTTTCTGTACAACATGAGCATTTAACAATTATTTACGGGGTCAGACAAAAGAACTTGGTTCAATATGGTCTACGAGAAAAACTGTTTGTAGCGTATTTTGATCACGTTACACTATTTCAAACATGACGAAATAGATACACATTACTTTGATTTACTACAAGATGCTTACATTCGAATATGGTCTGCATTTCATTTAGCGTTCATTTACAGGGAAACATAAAATATTTTGATACAATACTGTATCCGATATAGCTATTAAAAATTAATGCTGAAAGTACATTTTCAATTACAGAATGCGTTTTTAAGTTTAACTAAATTTTTGCGCACTACGTGGTGTGCACATATTTTACAAACCCTATACAGGACCACACAAAAGAATTCGTAACCATTGCTGAGAATGAGTATGAATTTCTTAAAGATGTTAGGTTTTTTTTAGTTATAAATGTACAAGCTCAACTACATTTAATATGCTTAGAGATGTTTGTATCATACAAATAAAATCCTATACAGGGATATTCCAAAAACTGGATACATGGGCCGCCGATAGAAAATAATTCCTGCAAGTGTGATTTCAGTAATTTTGAGCATGATTTTGCATGAATTAGATTTCAGCTTAATACTACAGTAATTAGTCTTACAAAACTAAATTTTAACATAGTATGTAGAATCTGTACAAATATATGCAGTACAAATATATCATATACACTGCCTCATATGAGCTGCATATATCATATGAGCTGCACAAAAGAATTGGAGTACCTTCCAGGTTATGGGTGCAATTGTTGAAATCTGCTTTTCAAACGTGTCATGGGTATTACAAATGTTTAGTTAGATATCTTCTTTACCTTATTAAACGGCGAAGTTTTGTTACAGTGTTCTGTAAGTGTTGGAATGTATCGACGTAGACGCATGATTTTTCTTTTTTCTTTATGGACATACTCGGTTCAGTCGATTACTCAGGCACCTTTGGTATCTACGTTTGATGGTTCTTTCTGAGCTAGTCGGAATAAAATGATTTCGAAAGGTTTTGAGAATTTACTTGCACGTTAACAAGAAACCACAATATTTTCCTTACAAATATCTCTCTAAAGACATTTTCCTTTGAAAAATACAGTTAAAATGTTTTTATGCACAATTAAATGTACACCTATCGCTTTATTGTTAACACTTTCGTACATAGTTGAAATGATTTAGTTAATATTATAGATAATAAAGATTTATAATTAGGACGAAAAAAAAGTAAAAATTAAAAAATTTTAAAGACTGTAAATTAGATTTTTTAGCTTCATGAGTTGAGGGTAAGACAAATCAAGAAACAGATTTTTTTTTGTGGGGGGGGGGGGGAATTTAATAGATGACCGATTATGTAACTTATTAAAGATTTACAAATAGGGCAAAAACATTGAAATTAGGAGTTTTAGAGACTTTAAATTTTATGAGCATGGAAATAATGGGGGGAGAAAAGAAAACGTCAATTTTATATGGGGGTGGAAGAAATTATATAATCGATTATTTATTGTTCAATATGAAACAGATAAAGCTGAAAATGTATTAAAAAAAGACTTTCAAAGATTTTAAACTTAAATAAGGGAAAGAAAAAAAGGGGGGGATTTTATTTGATGACTTATTTATTTACCTTACTAAAGAATAAGAAATAGGACAAAAAACGACTAAATTTTGTGTTCTTGGTAAGGGTAGAGTCAGAGCAAGCGTCAATTTTGGTGGGGGAGGAGTATAGTTATATGATTATTTATGATTACAATAAATTAACAGATAGAGTACAAAATGTTTTAAAAAAAGCAATGACTTTTAAGGTTAAAATTTTGTGATCTGAGGGAAAAAAAAGAGAAATAAGCAGAATTAGTTCTTTTTTTGCGGGGGGGGGGGGGGGGAGTTTGTCGGCGACTTATTATTTACTTACCTTAGAAAATATTTACAAATAAGTTAAAAAAATAATAAACGAAAAAAAATTAAGGACTTTGAATTTCAGATGCTTGGTAAGAGGGAGAGGCGAGGAGGAAATACCAATTTCAGTTGGGGTTGGGGGGGAGGAGAAATTTTTATGATCGTTTGTTTATTGTTAAAATAAAGTGGCAAATTGAGCAGAAAAGATTAAAAAAAATTAAAGAGTTTTAAAGGGTTTTTATTTTAAAATATGGGTACCGTGGATGAGGGAGCAAAAGGGAGAAATGACATTTTCGATGGAGGCAATTTACAAGAACTTTTAATGAAATGAATATGGTGAAATAAATTGATAACGAAATTTGTGACTGACAATTTATTGTTAGTTTAAAGTAACAAATAAAACAGAAAATTAAAGAAAATATTAAGGAATTTTAAAGATTTTAAACCTTGATACTGTAAGGGGAGCAAAACGAGAAACGAAATTTTGGAAGAAGGGGAGACAAAGAGTGCAAGATGTTTGGATAAGAATATGGTGTGCATCGAATTTATTGTTCATTTACAGGGAAACATTAGGGATGATTGCTGATAGTGAGTTTTAAATTATGATATGTTTGATTTATGATAAGTTATGGTATAAGTTAAGTTAAACTAATATTTTTGTACAGGCACATAGGTGGTGTATATGAATTGCATAGAATATGAAAGAGTGATCAAAGGGCTCCAATGCGATGTATCTCATGAGGGTTGTCGAAAAATGTTAGAAAAGTACCGGCATATTATACTATCAGCTAAATGTCCTGTCGGCTAATCGTCTTTTCGGCTAAATGTCCTCCCGGCTAATTGCCACGTTCGGCCAGTTGTCTGTCGGCCAATTGTCTGTATTGCTGAAATTATTGCTATTCCGTTGCATAGACACTACACAAAAGATTTCATCAGTAGTACCGAGAATGACTATGAATTACTTAAAGATGTTTTTTAATTTGATTTATGCATTTTCAAGCTCAACTACTTTTAGTATAGATGTTTGACCCGTAGCCGGTCGCAGACATTTAGCCGACAACCAAATAGCCTTCAAGACATTTAGCAGATAGCAGTTAGCTGAGTCGTACATTTAGCCGATACGTACATATAGCCGACAACACAATTAGCTGAAATTTACATACAGCATACAGGACAATTGATCGAAACGGACATATAATAATAATTTTAGCAATACTGACAATTGACCAACAGCCAACTGGCCGAACGTGGCAATTAGCCGGGAGGACATTTAGCCGAAAAGGCGATTAACCGACAGGACATTTAGCTGATAGTATAATTAGCCGGTACTTTTCTAACATTTTTCGACACCCCTCATGAGATACATCGCATTGGAGCCCTTTGATCACTCTTTCATATTATGTACCTCCCGTTCCCCCTCCCCCAATTTGTATCACCGGGAGCATTTTTCTGACTTTTCCGACATCCCTCAAGTGATATATCATTGGACTGGGCAGCCCTTTGATCACTCTTTCATATTATGCACCTCCCGCTAGGTTAGAGTTAATTTGCAGTTTGGTTAAAATTGCGATTAGTTACTCTTAGATTACGGTTAGGTTATAATTAAGTTAAGTTTAGGTGATAATTTGATTACACTTAAGTTACAGCTTGGTCATGGTAAAGTTATGTTACAGTTACATAACATTTAGCATATGATTAGGTTATAACTAGGTAAACGTTATTTACAGTTAGATTATGGTTAAGTCCCAGTTAGGTTACATTTAGGCTACAATTAGGTTACTGTTAGGTTTTAGTTTGGTTACGGTTACTTCATAATTAGGTTACACTTAGGTTACGTTTAGATTATGGTTAAGTAACTGTTCGGTTATAATTAGGTTACGTTTAGGTGATAATTAGATTACGCTTAGGTTACAGCTTGGTCATGGTAAAGTTGTGTTACAGTTACATTACTGCTAGCATACGATTAGGTTATAATTAGATAAACGTTAGTTACAGTTAGATTACGGTTACGTCCCAGTTAGATTATATTTAGGCTACAATTAGGTTACTGTTAGGTTTCAATTAGGTTACGGTTACTTTATAATTAGGTTACGTTTAGATTACGGTTAAATAACTGTTAGGTTACGTTTAGGTGATAATTAGAATACGCTTAAGTTAGAGCTTGGTCATGGTAAAGTTATGTTACAGTTACATTACAGTTAGCATACGATTAGGTTATAACTAGGTAACCGTTAGTTACAGTTAGATTACGGTTACGTCCCAGTTAGGTTACATTTAGGCTTTGCTGTTAGGTTTCAGTTAGGTTACATTTAGGTTACAATTAGGTTACTGTTAGATTTCAGTTAGGTTACGGTTATCTTACACAGGTTACGTTTAGGTTACAGATAGATTATAGTTACGTTACAGTTTGGTATTGGTTAGGTTACAGTTACGCTACAGTTAGTTTATGCTTAGGTTATAATTAGGTTAAGATCAGGTTACAGTTACGTTACAGTTAAGTCGGATGAATGTCCTGTCGGATGAATGTCCATGTCGAATAATTGTCCTCTGTTGGCTAACTGTCTTGTCGGCTAACAGTCGATGTCGGCTAAACATCCTGTCGTCTAATTGCTGTCTGCTAAATGTCCCGTCGGCTAAGTGACATTGTAGCATATAAATAAATAGGGATATGACAAAAAACTGGATACATGGCCGTCCATGGATAGCAATTCTTAAGCTAATGTTAGCCTTAGAAGTGTGATATCAGTAATTTTCAGCGTATTTATTTCTGATTTAAATTTCAGCTCAGTATGTGGCGTGTATAAAAATTTATAAGGAACATACAGAGCTTCACAAAACAATTGAAGTACGTTTTCGTCTATTGTTAGGAATTAATAAATGTGTATTTTCAAATGTGTTATGTGTTTTTCTAACTGAACTAAAAATGTAGGAAAGGGTTCATAATCCATACTTGGCACATGGTTTTCCTTTCTTGTTTTATTTATTTTCAATAATTCATCTTCTTATGTTTTTGTATTTCTCAGTTGCAATAATCATGATTTTTAGGGTTCCGTACTTAAAAAGTAAAAACGGAATCATTATAAGATCACGCCTGTGTCTGTCTGTCACAGCCATTTTACTCGTAAACTACGGAACGTGGGAAGTTCAAATTGGGAGATGTAATAAAGACTATTGACCCACATATTTACAGATTATTAAACATTCACAAATATATGTGGGGAAAAACGTAGAGGGGATAATTAGGTTATTTAAAGAAGAAATATATTTTCTTTGTATATCGTTTGGGGTATCGGTTAAAAGATTCCGTAACGCCGAACTCAAAAATACATTTCTTTTAATTTTAGATATTATATTTTCAGAGATATCGTCGAAAATGTAGTGCAAAAATGTGCCCCCCCCCCCCATCTATTTTCAAATCTACTGAAATTAAAATTATGAAAAAAATTAGAGGTAGTAGAGGTTAATTTAATACTCGCAGGAAAATTATAGCGATTGCCCTAGGTGGCATAGTTTTTCATAAAATCGCATTTTTCTGTTACATACAGATTTCTATTTGCGGGCATTCAGCAAAGGTATCGAAGAGCGATAAAGGTACCTATCGTATCAAAAGTATAAAAGCATTGTTTATAATGATTTTCGAAAAAAAATCGTCGGTAATTCGCCGAGATATTAAGACTCCTGTCCCTGCCGGCGAAGACACTAACGAGCAAATGCTAATCCGATGGGGAGGAAAAAGTAAAGAAAGGTGCGATGTAGAGACGGATCTCGGCTATACAATGCCAAAAAAAAAAATTAAAATATCGAAATACAAAATAGATATTAGAAAAATCCTTCCCTATACGATTAGCATTAGCTCGTGATTGTCTTCGCTGGCAGGGGCAGGAGCCTTAACCCTTAAAGACACGGTTGGTTTGGACATACATAATGGCAGAGGCGGCGTACTCTATATACCATCGGTTTTTAAATACTAGATAACAACTTTTAATGATATATATGTGTAATGCAATACCCAGTAGCAGCATAAAAGCAGTAAACGTCAAATTGTTAAAAACAGACCAATTTAATTATAATTAATTGCATAAATACTATGGGATTCGCGACTAGTTTGTGTTGAGTGTATCTCTCAATACGCCTCCCGTGTCTTTAAATGATAATTAAAGACCTTTTTTGAAAAAACGCGGCACGGACAAAGTCGAGTTGCATCTTTGCGACCTCCTTTCGAAGCGCGCGTAGTACAACGCCAAGTTTAAACTTTGAACAAGGATTTTATTTCATCTACACTGTAAAAAGAAAAATATTTCTATGTTGAATTTAGTTTTATGAAATATCAAATGAAATTTAAATATGCAGTACTTTTATTGTTAGTACCAAATTAAGTTCACCATATGCAGATTAAGATACGTTTAAAAAAAGAGTTATACAAAATAGCAATATTTAATTTTATTTCGGCTTCATATCTCTTTGAACCTTTGTGGTATACTCAATCATACTTTTCTAATATATACAGCTATACCCAACTCTACGTTGTATAGGTTTTTACAAAGTTTCATTATTCTTTTAAATAATACAGTTAATAATTCATATATTTATTGTTCTATCTAATCCTAAAATTTCAGCCTTCAACTTGATGAGCTGATGGTCTGTGCAATTGCCACCCGTCGAACAAATCCCTTCCTGTGAAATCTTGTATCACTCTTTAGGAATCTGTGGACAGGCACAAAAACATCCTATCTGTGTTTTTATACCTAGATTGTGTATAAAAACCTTTTTTAATTCATTACTCTGAATTTGGAGATTTTTGTAACAAATACAGCTGTATTTTTTTTTTTTTTTTTTTTTTTTTTTTATACAATTGTTTGAGAAAGACTTTGTTTTTATTTTCTCTGAAAACTGCTTGAATTTTTCATTACATTGATATGCAATTCTGATAATGAATTTCATAGAATTCCATTTCAAAGCAATATTTCGAATTTCTTCCAATTTTACCAAAGCATTCTTTTTCTTTATCAGAAATCAGAGAAAATAAATTTATTTTTCCTGCATCTTTATCTTTAGACTAAGTTACAATTTTATTTTCCCCGCATTGCTGATAGAGATTTTTTTTTTTTTTTACCTTGTCAGTTGAAAGCTCACAGTCAAATATCTCCAGAGATTCCCCATCTTCTTCCTCTACTTCCCAGTTAATAATCAGGAGGAGTTGCCGTAATATACTTTACCAATCTGTGTCCTATATCGGAATTTGGTAAATTAGCAGTGCTTTTAGTTTATAGTCTTTACTTGACCTTACCGATCATGATAGTGTTAAGCTATCATTCGTTGTTGCTAAGAAACTGTTTTTACTAGTTTATAAATTAGCTTGGTTTTACTTTGCAGCCTCTACTTGAACTTGCCGATCAAGACAATGGTAAGCTGCCATTCATTGGTGCCCAGAAAATGTTTTTATCAGTTTGTTAAAAATGTCCTACTGACATTTTCTACGTATATAACGCAGACTTTCACAGTGGTAGACTTGTTGATGACGGTATTATCCTTCTCCTATAATTCTTGAAAAGCTAATAACAAATTTACTAACTGTTACTTTGTGAGCCTTAATTTCCTCTCTAATCATTTTATAAAACTGTGTGATTGAATAATGAATTGTAGTAAACGAAAGAATGTGCCATTACAATACAACATGAAATAAAAATGTTAAGTAACGCAATCTTTAACAGGATACCAATGTAAATTGAAAGTAAAGATCGAGTGTTATTAAAATTCATAGTAAAAGACCAGAGAAGAATCTATTACCAAATTCCAATTTTTGGGACGGATGCAAAAGTTTGTCGCATATTGTTGATGGAAATTAAAGAAAATGTATTTCGTGTAAATTTCAATTCCTAGCAGTTGCATAATTAGCGCTCATCTGGCTAAAGAATCTATGTATTTTCTCAAATCTTCCAAAAAATAAAATATCTTATCCTCAAAATGTTTTGAAGTGATCTAAATAAACGGTCATTTGACGATTCAAGTTTTGGAGAATGGTTCTTGGATTGAAGCATTTCATCTCAATTATAACAGTTTGTGTATGAAGTGGGCTAGATACATGTGGTCTAGCAGTCTTGTTGGAAAACAGTGCCTAATTGTTGATTGTTTGAAGCTGCTTCTAGCGGATTGCTTGATTTAATTCACTTAATTATAAACAGTATTTCTGCAAATTAATGCTGTATTTTCTACGTAACATCTATTAATAAACAATTTTCTTGTCTCACTGAATGCGAAGAAAAATCTTCTGTAGGTAGGAACTGACTTTTGCTTTGATTAAAAGGCCTCTTCGATGTAGTCATCAATGTAGTCTAAATAATTATTAACATTGCTACTATTCCTTATATTCCATGAATTACGAAAATAATCTGAAAATAAAAACTATGCGTAAATCTGGTTTTTGAATAATGTAGAATAACGTTGTTTTAAAAATATCGACATGTTTTGTAGAAACTGAGTCAGGCTAAAGTTTTAGCTTCATAAAACGTATTTTTTTTTTTTTTTTTTTTTTTTTTTTTTTACTGCTAATTGTACTGTCAAGTTCCAGGAACAAGAAATTTCCCTCCGAGGAGTCCTCTACTTTCAAATTTTTAGCCAACAATATTACAAATTTTTTAATTTTTTTTTATCCTATTTAATAACTTCAGTTAATTAAGACAATAATAACATTTTAAAATAAGTGGTAGAAATTTGTCTGATTTGCCTCCATTAGAACATCGCTTATAGATCGAATTTGGCAAATTCAAAAGTGGAGATTTTATTATGATTTTATCACATATATATACTTTGCAATGAAATGCTAATTTGGGTGGACTTTCTGCTGAAAATTCCTTCATGAAAACATTTCATTTATTAACATAATCAAATTAAACCTCGTGAAATTGGTCTCCTTCTTCACGCCCCCTCCGCCCCCCCCCCCTCCTTTCTTTATCATTTTATGAGTTTCTTCATCTTCACTGTTCGATTTTTTTTTCAAAAGAAGGTAGTGCGGATGGCCCACTGCCTTTAGTAATGTGGACTATGGTGATTTCAAGTTAAGTTAGAAAACTTAACCAATCTTCTGATTTTCATCAACGTCTTATAACGGTGGATTAAACATGAATTCGCCATTATTCACCAGAGATGAAACAGCAATCTAAACAATGTGAAAGAGCAGCTGGAATTGCGCCAAAGAAAGTGAAAACGGTTCCATCTGCTGGAAAAGCCATGGATACGGTTTTCGGGAATTCACAAAGTGTGGTGATCATAGAGCACCGGCAAAAAGGTAGAATCGTCACCGGACAGTGTTATGCATTTCTACGGGACCAATTAAAGAGTGCTTATTCCGACAAAACGTCTATACCTGAGCAAAAATTACGTGTTCTTTCACCACAGCAGTCCTCTTGCACACATGCTTGTAGTTTTCGCTACGAAAGTCAATGACCTACGCTCTGTAGTGCTTCCACATGCACCGGATTTTGCTCCCAGCGATTATTTCCTTTTCCCAAGCCTGAAGAAATGGCTCGGTAGTCGGAAATTCACTTCAAAATATGGGGTTAAAGCAGAGACCACCACTTCATTTCCAAAGTTAGATAAGGCTTATTATGCTAAAGATAATAAAAAGTCGGAAACTCGTTGGTTTAAATTTTTTAAGTTGTAAGGAACTACGTTAAAAAAATTAAATATTGTCAAATTTTTTTCATTTTCTTTGTCGGGCTAATAACCTTTCGAAACACACTCGTATCGATATCAAATTTTATTTTCCCTCCAAAAAAAAAAAAAAAAAAAAAAAAAAAAAAAAAAAAAAAAAAAAAAAAAAAAAGGCGGAGTTCAAGAAAAATGCGGGTCCTAGTTGTAATTAAAATTCGACCCCCTCATGCTGAGAACATGACACTATAAAACTTGGTAAGACGGAAACATAAACAATAGGTGCTAAATACCTTTTTAGATGGGTTTTTTGCGTCTTTGCAGATACAATTGCAGGGTATTTTTAGGGGAATAATGAGAATTCCGTTTAAACCAGGGTTTCGTTACAGCTACGTATCAGAAAATAAATTTGTTTGGCACCTTAAGCACCAATCAAGCAGTCAATAAAACCTGCTAGATTAGAGGACAGCGTAAGAAATTTCAAAATATCTAGTCACTTCTATCATAGACGGCCCAACCATCATTTTGCCGTTTTTTAAGCATAATTTGAAAACTAGTTGGAAGAAAAATGTGAAATTTTGGATTTCCATAAAGCAGTAATTAATAAATCTAAATCAATCAAAAAATTTTAGGTTACAATTCATAATTGTTTCGAATATTAATTTCATAATTCATAATTCATATCATAAAATTATAAAAGTTGCAAATTCAACGTATTTATTTTTGGGTATATTAGTATTATTGCTACACAAAAAATTTGCACTTTAGGAGCATAATTTCAGGAGATATAAATAAAAATATGAAAATGTAATTTAACATTAGAAGCACTAAATTTTGAAATTTTATAATTCAAAAATTTATTATTCAAATGACATGAAATTTGGTGTCTAGGCATAGTTTGAATCGAAGATTTGAAATATTTCGTTAAAATTGGGTATTGCCATTGAAAAAAATGAAGTTTGGATTCGTTTTAATATGTAGATGGTCCCCTAAGCAAATTTTATATACAACATTTAAAACTAGACTTTATTTTCAATCGCTCGGTACCAGTAATTTTCGTCTACGATAATTTGTTGAGAGTTAGTAGGGGTATTTACTTTTTTTTTTCCACGACTGTACATTATATATCAACTAAAGGGCGTTGTAAGGAAAATCTTTACTGTCAATGTGTCTAAAAAAAGCACTAAAAGTGAAAATATTAGATTTATTTATACAAAAATACATAAAAATTAAGTAAGTACTTATGTACTTTAGTATAGGTAATAAGTGTAAAAGTTACATGGGTATTTTAAGGGAAAAACTAACAAGATAAATCTATGAACAAATGACTACTTAAGTACTTAAGTGTCTCATTCTCTTTTTTATTTACCACAATGGAAGTTCGATATGTCCAATAAACCTGTGGAGAATGTAACCATATTTTTATATCGAACAGAACTATTTTTTACTCGTTTCGATATTTTTCTAATAATCTTACTTTGCCTCCTTCATCTGTATCGTAAATTTTCGAGCTATTGCTATCACACTTAAGAAATTTGGTTTTATTCCCCCAACATTCTTTTTTTAAATTTTATTATGTAATTTTAATAAGGTATTATATAATTTTCTTCATTGCAAGCAAAAAAACAATGGAGAAATTAATTTCCCGTTGTAAGAGAAACGCAAAAAGATATTTATAACTGTTGGAGTAACTGGATGCCATATGGTCCAGTTACCCCATTCTTGAAAAATTTATGGGGTAACTGGAACACTGATCTTACATTTGAAACATGAAGTAAATATGTATAGATACCTAATAGTATGTATTTATGTGTATAATATTTAAATAAAAAGATTCTTTAGTAGAAGTACTTACGTATTTTAATAAACAAAGCCGAGGAAGTTCAACCAAATTAACATTCTTCAAAAAAAAAAAAAAAAACCCAAATTTTCAGCAACCTATCACAGCAAAGGCAGAATTATGATTGAGTTGACACACGTTGTTTTAAGAAGTAGAGATGGGCGACGCAATGTTGACAAAAGCTAAAACTTTAAAAAAAATCAACGGTCTTTTATAAAATAGCCCAGTTACCTCGTGGGTCCAGTTATCCCAGCTTACCTTATAACTAGAACAATATTTTAATAAATATTTATTAATTATATTTTCGTAAGAAAAATAAATATAAAAGAAATAGTTTAATTTTTATTATATGCATTAAATAAGAAAATTAACTTAACTTCAATACTTATTTATTGTACTATAAGAAAGTATTTAAAGACTATGTCCTAATAGTAGAAGATTTATATTTATTGATGTTAATAGCCAGCAGAATATTATGTGGTGCATCAGTGGTTCTCATCAGAAAATAGAAAAATAAGTAACATAGGGCGTTGACAGTGATTTGTGGGTAACACTTGCGTACTCTTCCCTGCTGTTGGCAGCGTGTTGATACCGCATGCCGGCACGTGAATCCGTGTTTTTGAATCCCTCTCACTGGAAGTAGCACTACTCGTAGATTTCACGGGCTCCCAGGTTATTTTTTTAATGAATATCCGACCTCCCAACTTCCTCTAAAAAACAAAGACAAACAAACAATTGCAGTCTAAAAGAGTTTTTTATTTATTTGAAATACTGGGACTACAATAATAGTTTGTTAGTAAATTTTCATGCAAGCATTAAATAAATGTTCCACTGACATAGAATGAATAAGTTGATGACGTATTTCTGTAGATTCAAATGTTACTCACAAAATATTAGCGACACATACTGGCCAGACACAAAACTTCACAGTTAATGAGAAAAGTTTGCAAATTTGTCATCTCGATTTAAAAACTTGACAAAACTGCCAGATGAAACTTTTTAAATAACAGTTGATGGAACTACTAATGTTCTATTCTTACAGGTAATGAGGTTATAAATGATCTCAAGCAAGTCCACATTAGAGACAAGTTTATGATATTTTGATAACGGTGCCTGTGAAGGCGCCTACCTTCACATATTAATATTAATACTTTTCTCCTTTCCCTCCTTTAAAATTACATTTTTTTTAAATTCTTAAAATTTAATTATCTGTCTGCAGTTGGATTTAATCTTTTTTTAGCGCTATTTTCCTTCATAAATTAAGCAATCATTTTTCTGTATCTGTAATATTTTAACCACAGCGCACTGTAGTTAAAAGAAAAGAAACAATTTCCTTTTCTCGCCTAATAACTGGATTCTAATTATCATCTTTCTGCCTTAGTTTGATGATATGCAGAAATTAGTCAGACATATTACTTCTACATTTTTAACCGTTGGTCCAGATGTAAGATATATTAGTCATTTCAATTATTAACCCTGTCTTTATTTTGCTTTAGTTTATTAACATGCGCTTTCCGCCGCTTCAATCCCACGAGAACTGTGGCAAACCACTATAGAATGTTCTTTTGCGGTTTATGTGCTATAATTCCTAAGTAATCATTTGGCGTTAAATATTTCTTATTACTCTTTTACTTCCCCCATTCAATTTCAATTATCGTACTTTGACCACATGTCTTCCTCTCTGTAATCTCGCCATATGGCATATGTATTTGGTGAAATTGTGTATGTACTCCTGCATTTCGAGGAAATGTAATTGTATCACTTCCTTCTAAGATCTCATTCTGTGAACATAAAAAAATGTAACATTTTGCTCCCTTCTCCAACATCGGCGTTAGCTGTGTAATTCTCGGCTATGTTGGAAACGATCCCGTTGGAAGACCCTCAGATAATTTCTACCTTTTCATATCTCAGCAGTTTCTTGCCTTCTTCTTAAAATAAGTAACAGTTAATTTTCAGCCTTATATTCAGTATGGAAGATAAACAAAATGAACCACCTGTGCAAGACATCGTCGTTACAGTGCCAAAATGATTCCTCACTATTGATAATTTATCCTCTCTTATCTGAAGCAAAAATCGCTACTAAGATAATAGAAATTCTAAATTCGATGCAAAGTTTGGAAAACAGATAATTTAACATAATTTTAGAAATTTCTTAAAAAAAGGAAATAGAAGCCCCTTTTTTTTAATGAAATGTTCATATCCAGAACATTTGCATTTATTTGATGAGATCAGCGTTTAGATAATCGGGATATCGCCGGCATCGAAAGCTGTGTTTATTAGGGTGGGTCGAAAAAACCGAAATATTTACAATCGAAATGTAATAGAGCGGAAAAGTTGCCTTTTGTAGTAAAGAATAAATTCTTAAAATATTATACCAATCGGTTAATATCTTTTACCGCCGCAAGGGGGCCAAAGTTTCCAAAAATCGCAAAAAACATGCTTTTTTCAATATTTTTTTTAATTATCCAAACGTACGAATACAATTTCTAATAGGACGCAATAGCTACATGAAGATGTAAGAAATGTCCCGGTAAATGTTCATTATGATAAAATAATATCTTTTACTGCCGCAAAGGGACCATATTTAAAAAACAAATTGTAAAAATTTCAATTTTTTATTTTTTCTATATTTTTATAATTTCTATAATATGTCTAGAAGTAAATAAATGTACTTTATATCTAATAATATGTCATAAATTTTGTTAACTATTTGTCACAGACTGGAAAATAAAAAAGGTAATCATTCATTGTTCTTTAAGATCGTTTCATCTACTGCTGCTTTACTGCATAAAAGCAGTTCATATACCACAAATCACAAAATGATATAAAATGAACAAAATCTTTTAGTATTTTATTAATTAAAATACTGAAATGTTTAACCGAAACGGATTAAATAAAAAAATAAAGAAGTATTTAAAGTAAATGAATTTATGATATGACTTGCTTTCAAATAAAGCCATTGTTGCTCAAAAGGCCGAAATTGATCGTATGTGATCCTCACTCTGTCCTGGTCCATAAACTTTACCAGCACTTCAGTGACTAATTTCACGCATCTTTCTACTGATTGAGTGGGAAAAGGAAAGTTAAAATAGCTGGTATCTTTAATCGAAAATTCTAAACTCACCAGCGTTGTTAGATCGTCAGTCGATAGACAACCCGTAACAGGAGGTTTCGATAGTTTACAGTTTTGCCTTTCGTCTAAAGCCATACAATTTTAACTTCAAAGTTCAAGTCTGGAATGACGAAATGACGGATAGCACTATTCGTCTCCACAGAACTTAGTGCTTTGGCAATTTTCAATTTTGGCAATCGGCTGATCAGGATGTACTCAATGAGTACATCCTGAAAGTGTACTGCATCAGTTGGTTCACAATTCAAATGAATGCATCATGGTTTTTTTTTAGATTCTGTGGACTATAATTAGTAACCCTCGTTACTTGTCATATCATCCACGAAAGATTATAGTTCCTGTAATTTCACGAAATGCCTGTTTCGCAAATCATGAAAATGGCCTTATTGGAATGATAGAATATGAAGGAGAGGACATCAGGACCCCAGCCATAAAGAAAATTGCCAAATCACGAAGTTCTGTGGACACGAATAGTGCGATCCGTCACTTCGTCATTCCAGACTTGAACTTTGAAGCTTAAAATTGTATAGATTTAGTCGAGTGGCAAAACTGTAAACTAACAAAACAGAGGGAAGATCACATATGATCAATTTCGGCCTCTCGAGGAACAATGGATTTATTGGAAGCAAGTCATATTATAAAATTCAATTACTTTAAATACTTCTTCATTTTAAGTTTATTTAATCCGTTTCGGTTAATCATCTCTGTATTGTAATTAATTAAATACTAAAATATTTTGTTCATTTTATATCATTTTTGTGATTTTTGGTATATGAACTGCTGATATGCAGTAAAACAGCAGTAGATGAAGCGGTTGTCAAGAATAATGAATGATTAACGTTTTTTTTCCCAGCCTATAACAAATAGTTCAACAAAATTTACGACATATTAATAGATATGAAGTAAATTTATTTACTTCATGACATATTATAAAAATTATAAAAATTTAGAAAAAATAAAAATTTGAAGTTTTTACAACTTTTTTTTAAAATATGATCCCTTTGCGGCTGTAAAAGATATTACTTTATCATAATGAATATTTACCGGGATAATTCTTATATCTTCATGTAGCTATTGCGTCCTGTTAGAAATTGTATTCGTACGTTTGGATAATTTAAAAAAAAATACTGAAAAAAACATATTTTTTGCGATTTTTGGAAACTTTGGCCGCCTTGCGGCGGTAAAAGATATTAGCTGATCGGTGTAACATTTTACTAATTTATTCTTCAATACAAAAGGCAACTTTTCCACTCTATTACATTTCGATTATAAATATTTCGGTTTTTTCGACCCACCCTAGTGTTTATTCTGAAAATGGTTCCAAAAATTGAAAAATATTTCTCATTTCTTCACTGTCAAAAATAATTTACTTAAAAATGAGAACTTCCATGTACTCGCATTTTTAGGTGCGTTCGTAATTATATAAATACGTAGCACCTATAGTCGTCGTTCAGTCCGTCCGTCTGTCCGCATGTAACAGGGCAAAAACTACCCAACCGAATGGTCTGAAATTTCAAATATATGATTGTTGCAAAATTTTGTCGAGCCATTTCAAATTTTATGAAAATCGGATGCATAGTTTAATTACAGGGACAGTCAAAAGTTTTTCTTTACATTACGGCCAATGGGAAAAATTATTGCAAGTGCATTTTAATGATATTACAGCCTTCCGAATGATCTGAAATTTTAAAGATATAACTGTTGCAAAATTTTGTAGAGCTCTTTCAAATTTTAGGAAAATCGGATGTATAGTTTAATTACAGGGACAGTCAAAAGTTTTTCCTTACATTACGGCCAATGGGGAAAATTATTGCAAGTGCATTTTAATGATATTAGAGCCTTCCGAATGATCTGAAATTTTAAAGATATAACTGATGCAAAATTTTGTCGAGCCCTTTCAAATTTTAGAAAAATCGGATATATAGTTTAATTACAGGGACAGTCAAAAGTTTTTCTTTACATTACGGCCAATGGGAAAAATTATTGCAAGTGGATTTTAATGATATTAGAGCCTTCCGAATGATCTGAAATTTTAAAGATATAACTGTTGCAAAATTTTGTCGAGCCCTTTCAAATTTTAGGAAAATCGGATGTATAGTTTAATTACAGGGACAGTCAAAAGTTTTTCTTTACATTACGGCCAATGGGAAAAATTATTGCAAGTGCATTTTAATGATATTACAGCCTTCCGAATGGTCTGAAATTTTAAAGATATAATTGTTGCAAAATTTTGTTGAGCTATTTCAAATTTTAGGAAAATCGAATGTATAGTTTAATTACAGGGACAGTCAAAAGTATTCCGTTACATTACGGGGAATGGGAAAAAAATATTGGAAGTGCATTTTAATGATGTATCAGACTATGCGCTTTATGAAGTGCAAAAAATTATACATTCAGTACAATATGGGGTGCAAAAAATAATTATAAAACTAGTTATAGTACGAACGCACCTCATTTGCCACGTTTAACGAGCAATTTCCAACTTGTTTTTAAGTACAATTGTTTCAAAAAGAAGTACATTGTTAAAAATAATCTACTTAAAAATGATCATTTCTATGTACTTATATTTTTTAAGTACAATTGCTTCAAAAAGGAGCATTACAGTCAATCAGGGTAACTTTGATCCGCATTTTCTCTATTTTCATATGCCACACTCTTATTTGAAGAATATTGTCGCAACTAGGGGCATAAAAGAGAAGAAATGACCCTAAATTATTTTTGAGTATAAAAAATTAAGGAATAATAAGGATAAAAGCAATAAAAAATGGATTTTTAGCCTAGTTCAAAGTTACCCAGCCATTTAGGGTAACTTTGCGCCATATGATAAATTTTTATATAAAATAATTAATTATAAAAAAAGTATTGTAGTCAGGACAACTTTAAACACCAAAAAATATTTTCAGATATGTAAAGACTGCGAATTTACATTTCCCAACATCAGAAGATTTGTATAATTTATGATATTACAACAAATATCAGGCATAAGAAAAGCCAGAAGAAGAGAACCATGAACATTTAGAAATAAAAAAAACCTGTTTATTGTCCATATAAAACATAAAAATGCAGTGAAAAACAATTTTCAATGTTTTAACTCTATAATATATCCATAGTTACAGTAATACATACAAGTACTAGTATTATTCAAACAAGAATAAAAAACGTTGAACGTATGAAATGTCAAATTTGAGTAGCTCCGCCCCTAATCACGCCTCTAAATGAATTTTATGTATTTGACACATATTTGTAAAAATATTTACATGTCATATCTAATGCACACTTTTGGCATTTACATAAAATATACGTGCAAATATGGGAAATTTTCGACAGTAGCACCTATAATCAGTAAATTATAAGCATCAGTGTAACTTTGAGCCGGCTCAAAGTTACCCTGAAAATGCGGTAAAATGCTAGTGCCTTTTTATTTTACATTTTATTAACTATTAATAAATAAATAATCGCAAAATATTAACACATTTACAACATTTAGATAATAATATGTCTGATAAATGAGTATGTTGTTACTTACTATGAAAATTTAATTGGATTACAACAACTTCAAAACAGCATTCAAAATGAACTTGAAAACAGTACTTCACAAAAATAGTTAGATGATGCAATTAATTGCGCATAATGTTGCTCATTTATTTTCTAAAATAAAGAGTAGAAATCCCAGTTTAGAACCTTGCCAACAGAGCACAGTTCTGGAGTTTATTTAGTCTTTTAGAGTCAAAAATATTGAAAAATAGGAGGTGGTGCAAAGTTACACCCCGTGGTTCAAAGTTACCTTGATTGACTGTAATTTACTTAAAAATAAAAATTTCTTTCTACTCGATTTTTTTAAGTACAATTAATTCAGAAACGAGTACATGATATTTTGAAGTTGTGTATACTTATATTTGATTTATAAATGTATGCAGAAATGAATACATATATTTTGTATTTTATTAACTCTTAATATTCATGTTTAAATCCTATGTGCTCAAAAATATGAGTTTTCTGATAAACCCTTTTCTTATACCGAATTGACAGTAGGGATTTCCAAGCTTTTATTTAAAGATATGTCTATCTTTGTTATAATTTTTAATTTATAATTCACACTTTTCAAATTTATTTACAATTTCATTAGAAATGTCAAAGAAGAAAATTTAGTTTAAAAATTGTTTTTATTAGAAATTAAAATATTTAAGAAAGGGAAAATTCATCTCTGCTGTTAGCAATCCTCCGTTGCTGATTCATAAAAGGTGTCATTTGGAAGCAGCTGGTAACTGCTCTTATAGCACAGTCAGTTCAATACTGATCTCCCACCTAGAGGACTCGGGTTCAAATCACGGGGCTGCTCATACACAAAATTTCAAGAATTAAAATAGTAAATTTCGTTGTTCTTTACTGCAAAAATTGTAGTTCTTCCCAATTCAAAATTACCGTAATTAAAAATGGTGATTTGTCGGTTCTCTGTAATTTCGCTTTTTTTTTTCTTATAGTGTATGTGTGTTCCTATACCTACTTATTTTCGAGTCCCTGTATGTACTCAAAAAAAATGAGTACATGCGTTTCTCAAATTTAAGAGTTAAGTACTCGGAGCTATTATAAGATCGGAAAGTACTCAAAAATGAGTACATTTTACTTATTTTTAAGTATCCAGTTTTAACAGTGTTCAAAACAGGAATTCTTCTGAAATGCAATCTTTTCTACTATTACATCGAAAACAATTTTTTCTAAAATGTTCTTTTTCAGTTTCATCTGATTGTGTTGCCTATGCTTTATCATTACCACAATAAAACTCTTCAAAGAAAAACTTCCGTGTTGATTCCCTGCTTTTTAAGAAAGACGCTTAAAGCCAAAATCAGACTCTTTATTTTTTTTTTTTATCTCTCTTTAAGCATTCAGACCAAGATGAAAATTAAACAGAGGGGTATGTGTGTATGTCAAGTGTTAGTATGTGTTACAAAAGATATTATGTTAAATGTGAGAAAAATAAATTTAATCTGGAATAAAATAATAGTTTATACTTTTTTATTTTGTCGCAATCACATTGATTATTAAGCTATCGTACAAGTTGTAATTTTTTAACTGAATGAAAAAGTATCCAGGTCCAGATTTGAATCTAGAAACTAAGTTTAAGCTGCCTACATCCGCCTTTTTACTTTTGTTCTTTCTACCATAAGATGAACTAATTTAGCTTTGAACATTCTGAAAAGATTTTATTTCTTCTGTTATTTTTTCTGCTATTGGCATCACTGCTTCAATTATTGCATTTATATTGTTTCAAAGAAGATATAAATAGATCGCCCACGGGTGTGTTTTAATAAGACTTTCCGTCTTGGATAGACTGAATTGTGCAACTGGTTAACATAGTTGAAGAACTTAACATGCTTACTACTCGATTATTATTATATCAATTGAAACGACTTAGAGGTCTCCACAGGCCGAAATTTTCATTCCTGTGTCTTTCGCATCTCAAAAAGTCCCCCAAGTCCGAAGCGAGTCATTTTCGAAGAAATGAGCCTGTATTCCTTAGCTTGCATTATCCTACATTAACAGTCTTTTAAAAGAATATTTCAAACATTTATGCAAAAGAGTATGCATTTCATATTACATGCCCGAATAGTCATAGAATACGAAAAAACAACCTTTTATATATATATATATATATAATAGCTCTAATTGTATAACACTTCCGGAGTGCACTCATCTGGATCCCGATAATCTTTCGTTAAAATCATCCATTTTATTTTACTTTTCCGAGACATAATTTTTTCAATAAAGCTGCATAAGATTAACTTTTTTAGAAAGAGTGTGCAAAACAAAACAACTTAAGAGATAAGCTACATCGAAATGTGCATGTTTTTCCATATATCTTGCGTTGAAAATCGTATCACCTATCAATCAGCGATGGTAAACAATATGCAATTCACTCCTTTCAGATTCATTAAAATAAAGACCACAGTAGATGCAATAATTTTGCTCAATCGCAATATAAAACATACATAACTAAAAACATTTTACAGCTTTTTGTAGGTATTTCACGATTTAAAAAAACAACGTTTAATGATGCATGTTTCCGATTAAAATATAGACCATGGAGCTCATTGGCAATATAGCGATCTGAACGAAGTCCTTTACTTATTCTTTTAACTAACTTTTACTAATTCTTTTTTTTTCTAATTCCATTAACACTTTCCTAAAAAAGGCCAATTTAAGGCAAGCAAAGGTGTGTTTTAAATTCAATGTTGTTAGAATTTTTATATTCGGGCTGTTTTACATTTTTGTTCACAACCGTGAATGACTCTTGAGAATGATTCCATTGTTATTCCTTAAAAATATATTCTTTCAAGTGGCATCACGAGTGAATGCTTACTGTTTAGGTTTAATTTTTCAATCTTATAACGTATGTTCTTCTTTTACTATTAGCTAACAAATTTATTAGTAATCGAGGTTCTACAGATTTTTTTATTTATAAGAAATTGAAGGTTATACATCTTTTTAAATGGTATACAAGCAGACGTAAGTTCCATTGCTAAAAGACGGCGAAGGATTAATGCGAGGCAAATGCAAACACGTCATTCTGACGGTCTATCATCTAGTTATGGATTATTTAAACAAATACATAAAAAATTCAAAGTATTATGTTTCAAACCGTATTTCAATTCGACTTTTTTTTTTTTTTTTTGCAAAAACAGCCGAACTTTTTTTTAACGAAGTTTTCTACTTAACGAAATTTTCTGCTGAACCTTGAATTTGAACACAATTAATATGTAAATTAATCTCCTTATTACGAAAAATATACTCTATATAACGAAGTTAATTCCACTTTTGTGCGTGTACAGCAATCAAACGGGGAGGTTGTTGTGGCGACGTATGTATGAATTTATTTCAGCGAATTGTATGAAAATGAAATTATTTATTTAACCATTTCCATTCAAAAGAAGAAATTTAAAAAGCCTGTGATACAAGAAGAAGGGGATTCAAGTTTCACGAAAATGTTACAGATGAATTGCTCGGATACTTAAAAAAGCGGGAAAACTTTTTATGAAAAGTGTATTTTTTATAAGAAACATGTAACAAAGAAATATTAAAGACATTTTAAAAGTTAAGGATTTGAAATACTGAGAAAAAAAGAAAAGTAATACGCTATACTTTAGTTTTTGTTTACCACTCTTTATTATGTGATTTTTTAGACATTATTCTAATAAAATTTTTCTCATGTGTCTACATTGCATTAAAAAAAATTACTGCTTGAATTATATTGCCTGGATTACATAATACTGCCTGCATTTTACCAATATTTCCATTTTATGTGTATTTTTCATTTAATGCATATGTATTTTATTATACAAATTTCATGAATTCGAGTTGATTTCTTTTTAAAGAATTTTCTTCATAACGAAGTATTTAAGTGTAACGACGAGACTCCGTTAAATGGTTGGGGTTGTGTTTATGACGGCCAATTATCAACACGAGGGATATAGGTTGAAAGGGGGGGGGGTGCCCTACGTGGGGGTGTTTCTAAGGGAACCTAACCGTATTAACGCAAGGAAATCCAAGGTTTGAAGAAAAACATGAAAAACTCCGAACGATTAGGCCGACGGGCGCGATTAGGTTCGAACCCAGCACCTCCCGTCTACCAGCTTCGAGAGCAGAACCTTCGCTAAATGGAAGTTTCACTGTATTTGAAATGTGAACGGACTTATGGAATATTCGTAATATATGAAATCTTTAAATTTACATGCATCCTAAGGAGTTTGAGTGAACCTAATACACATGCAGTTTATTTAGTTTTTAAGTAATCAGAGAGGATTATCACGCATCTGATTTCTCCTCAGTATCTCGCCATCATAATCTTTTACTCATTACCTAAGCTAATATTCTTTTCACAAGTAAATAAGCCAGGGATACTGCTTCACCGAAATCTATTCTAATTTTAAGCGATTTTCTTAGAGACGTAAACTCAAATGTATTATTGGAAAACCGAGTGGTAAAAGGGCGAAGAAATCAGGCGTGATTAATGATGATTACAGCTAAAGTAACTTAAATTTTTCCTTTAAAAACACGACTATATCTTAGAAAATATTGCTGGGTAGTTAAGCGACTATCTTAAACTTCACATTTTAAATAAATATACAGGTAGAAATCTGAATATTTTACGATAAGATGTTTATATTTATTTTAACAGAGTGTACTTTTAAAAATTGAAAAATTGCCAAAACAATTAAAAAATTACATTTATTTGAGAGAAATTGCCTTTTGATACTTATTATGAATAAACTGTTCCTTGTACAATATTTTAATTTAGAATGAAATAGACAAAAATGAAATAAGTAAGAGAAGGTTATAAATCTGTACTAGATGGATTGTCTTTATCTGTTTTCGGATGAATTTTTCATGTGATAAAAAAAAAATAGATTGTTCAAAAGCTATGCAAATATTTTTCACAAAAAAAATCTACTTTCTACTGCATTTGAGTAACTTTAAAAACAAATAGGAAATTGTACGTCAAACGTATCAAATGAGGTGCGTTTGTACTATAACTAGAATTATAAATATTCAGATCTTGGTGCAATAGCTGTTGCACTCTTATGCAAAAATGCATGAATACAAAATTTATTACTATTACGTGTATTTAATTTAGTAACAGAGAAACAAGATGACTCAATTTTAATAGTAATCAATATGGCGAACCAGAATCATTACCTATTATGAGATACATTGAATTAATTATATAAGCTAGTATTTAATAGAATAATCATTATGGCAACCTAGAATCATTACCTATCATGGAATATCATTGTATTAATTGCGTATGATAGATTTAATAGAATAATCACCATGGAAACGTAGACTCATTACTTATCATGGGATATCATTAATTTAATTACGTATGATGGATTTAATAGAATGCAGAAAATCTTTATTAATATATTTTTAAGTTCTGATTAGATTTAAAAAAAAAATTAAATGACTCGACAAAATTATGCAACGATTATATGTACAGGGTGATTTTTTTTTAAGTTGTGAAAGTAAAATCATATAACACATAGGCGTAACCAGCCTTTTGAACGGGGGGGTGCCCAGACTTTTTAACCTGAACATGTTGGATATAAACAATATCGTATATAGTAAAACCTGCTAAAACGGAATTCCGGGAAACCGGTCGGTTTTCCGTTTTAGACAGGTTTTCATCTTAGAAGGTATAATTGTGTGGTATTTCTTTTAAAAAGGGTTCAAACACGATTTTTGTTTGCGTGAGGGGGTGTGAAAAGGAGTTCAAAACATCAAAACAAAATCTAATAGTAAAAAAAAAAGATATGTAAATCTCCGTGCAGCAGTGACATAAGACAGTGACTAAGTGTGGTCACAAGTGTAAAACCTTTTGGCATCCTAACTTCTTATAAAGATTTTAAAAGGCCTTTAATCATGCTGGAAACTTCTATAGGCACAGGGACATTCTATGAGACCTAACATTATCTCTGTCAAAATCTTGCAGATGACATTTTGCAGGATGATAAATCTCACAAAATACATGCTGCACACCAGTACATAGCCACGAAAATTTTTCAGAATGTGACTCCATGACTTCTTAGGGATCACCGGGGGAACCCAAGAAATTTTGGAGGAAAGTCTATATAAATATTTTTATAATATTACAAATAATTATAATATTCATTAATAATTCAAGTTTTTACCTCAGAATGTGTCGAATATATTAGGTAAAGCAGGTCATGATAATACAGTAGACGCTCGATTTTACGAACTCGAGTGGACTCATATAATGCGTTCGTAAAATCGAAAGTTCGTAAATGGGAATAACGTTAGTTTAATGAGATGCTGATCGGGACCAGTACATCAGTTCGTAAAACAAATAATTCGTTAACAAGAGGTTCGAAAAATCGAGCGTCTAATGTATACACTAAATTTTGTCAAGAAGATAAAAATTATATTATCATGATGCGACTGTAATAATAAAGATAGGTACTTGTCTGTGTGTGTGTGTGTGTGTGTGTGTGTACGCGCGCGCGCTGAACTCTGAAAAAACAAAGCAGTCCTCACAGCCGCAAGATTTGACAGGAAATTACCTGTATGCCTGAAGTCATGCGTATCAAAGACAATTTCTGGAATTTTTCAATTAATTTTTATGCGAATTTTTTCAAATAGGTAAAAAAGAATCCGATTTCAATATTTTATCCAGTAAATTTTGTCTTCTTTTCAATAAAGTTTTTTGAGATTTTTACAGCGATTTTCCAATTTGTAACAATTTTTTAATGTTATTTTTAGAGGGTTTTTTTTCGCATTCTTAACCCCTTGGGGACGAGCCACATGAAGCGCTCAGAATCCTTGTTTTTCCTCACCAGTAAAATTTTACTGTAATATTTGCCTTATATAATCAGCGCATTTTCTCGATTCAAGAAGACACAAATTTCTGTTTTCAAAAAAACGGTGACAAAAGATTAAAAATTTCGTAAAAGGTTCCCGTCCCGAAGGGGTTAAAAGGAATCCGGTTTAAATATTTTACCCAATTAGTTAATTTCGTTCCCTGCTGTTATTTAATCTTTTCCGAATATTTAATGCGATTTTTAACAGGTTTTTTTTTGAGGCGATTTTTTTACTTTTTTTGAAACAGAAAAAACTCTCCGGTAATTTTTGCAATTGCCGTGATTAAATTCGAATTGGAAGAATGTCAAATCAGTTCTTACAAGAAAGCTGAAAATTTAATTTGGCTCGAAATAAAAAAAATCGCGATAATTCAGGATTCGTTTGTTTCGAGACAGAAGTGGTCGTAGCTTGTTTGGGGGTACGTTGCCGAAGGCAGTCAACCCCACAAATCCTAGATTTCTTTAATTCTATGTTCGTTTAAAAAATAGCAACCAGCGAAACTCCACTAGTAATGGAATTTTCTTTGAGGGGCAGGGTTTGAAATAATGTGCGGAATCGTACGATTTGTGCACAGAAAAGGAAAGTTCCGCATAATAAAGAATGCTGTGCAGTATTTCCACTCTCAAAATTCTTTCACAGATCTGTGATTCTTCAGTGAGTATTGTAAAAAAATTTTGGAGTCCGCGAGTTTTATTTCTTTTATGGAACTTCTCAAGATCAATTCGTGACTCGGTTCCGGAAAAAATTGAGAATTACTTCAAACGATCGTGAAAAATAGCATGAATTTCGATAAAAGAGTGCAAAAAGAAATCGCGAATTTCGTTAAAGATTGCGCAAAGAAATCACGAATTACGATAAACGATTGACGAGAAAATGTTGCAAATTTCGTCAAAAAGTCGCGGAAAAGAGAAGGAGATTTTGATACTTGGTACGGAAAGATATCGAGAATTTCGTCAAAGGATTGCAGAAAGAAAATGCGAATTTCGTCAAAAGATCGCGAAAGCAAAAGCGAATTTCGTCAAAAGAACGTGTAAAGAAAACGCGAATTTCATCGAAGGATCGTGCTAAAGAAATGCCAGTTTCTTCAAAATACCGCGGTAAAAAATGCGAATTTCGTCAAAGAATCGCTGTAAAATACACGAATTTTGTCAAAGGTTAGTGATGAAAAATACGAATTTCGACAAAAAATCGCATAGAAAGACGTGAATTTCGTCAAACGACTTTGGAAAAAATTGTAAATATCATGAAATGATCGCAGAATAAAATCGCGAATTTCGTCAACATTTACTGCACTGGGCTAAAAGATTGAAACCGGGTCCTTTTCCTAGTCTCAAAAGAACGCCGCGAAACGAAAAGAAACTCCAAAAATCGCATAAAAATTTTCAGAGGAAAAAAATTACTATATTGACTTGAAAGATTGCAACCATATTCCTTTTACGAATGTCAAAATATAGAAAAACGAAATTCAACCAACTCCAGACTAATTTTAATTTTCTGTGCTATTATTTCTCATTTTCAAAAGAGGCAGGGTCTGTGCTAGAGATCTGCACGGGCCGGTCTCGGGCCTATTTTTATTCACGGCACTCGGGCCGGGCCGGGCCTAGTCACTATTCTTTACGGGCTGGGCCTAACTTTTTTTTCTGTACAGAGCCGGGAATGGTTTCATTCCTAGTCTTTACGGCCCAAACTTTCAGTCCTAGTTTTGAAACAGCCCATATGAAAACCATTGTCTCGGCGTGGCCTGGTCCGTTCAAAAGTCAGTAAAATTAGGCTTAGCCCAAAAATTTTTTCAAAAAATCGTCATTATTCTGCAATTAAACATTAAAATTCATTCTTTTTAAAGAATAATAGATTTCTACCCTTATTAAAATATAGTTAAATGAAAATATAGTAAAACGTGTGAAAAAACCTGCCTATGACGGAATCTTGTTTTAAACAGAACTTGTTGCTCCATGTAAAATTAATATACTAATACGTAAGAAAATAATATATAATACATTTACACTTGCTAAGAAGGGAATTTGTCTATAACGCATTTTTTTTTCTTTTCTATGCAATTCTGTCTTAGATTTTACTTTATAGCATTTTTCAGATTTTTAACTCTTCAATACATGGAATATGGATTGACAATATTAATGATAACTGTAGCATTTACATACAAGAATTAGAGATACATTAAAAAAAATAAATATCGCATCCTGCGGCACTTCTATAAACATGAAAAAAAAAGTTAAGATAAATATTTTTGGTCAGAACTCCTCGTACGAGACAAATTTTTAGCCAATTCGACGTAAAAATCAATGTTTTGTAGAAATTCACTCGGGCCGAGATTTTAACTTTTTTTGGGGCAGGGCCGAACTTTTAGCTGTTATAACAGGCCGGGCCAATAAATTTTTTTCTACGCGCCGGGCCAGGCTCGGGCCGAACTTTAATCTTTATTATCGGGCCGGGCCGGCCCAATATTTTTTTCTATGAGTCGGGCCGGGCCAGGGCCTGGAAATGTCGCCCCATGCAGACCTCTAGTCTGTGCACCCCCCACCTTTACCCCGGCTAATCGCATTTTGGAATTATTGTTTCGCATCTGCATTTCCTTTCAATTTTTTTTTTTTTTTTGCTTCTTTCTAGACTTTAGACTACGAAATAAAAGAGACAAATACTAATTTCTGTTTCTATCCTCGTCAAGAACTTGCGTTAATTTCTCATGAAATTGCAGAAACATGCAATAGAAAGAACGGTGTTAAAAAAAATCTCCCACAAACATAAGACGTCAAAGTGGCATTATAAAACCACCTTTTTGACTTACTATGACTAATATAGATTCTTGTAAATATTCTAGTTGTAAAAAAGATAAAGAACATAATTTAAAAAAAATTAACATGAAATTCCTTTTTTATCACAGTTCAAAACTTAGGCTGTAAGTTCTCTGAACTAAACTAATTAGCTAAACTATCTGAACTCTGCTTTCACTTCTTTTTTTCTTTTGTAGATTTCAATTTTTTTTATAATTGTGCTTGAGTCTGCGCAAGCGGGGGGGGGGGCACCCGGGCACCCCCCTAGTTACGCCTATGTAACAAAACAACCACTGATCCAAATGACTTGAAATTTCACCAGTATGCCCACAAAGCAATGCGAATTTGTTAGGTGTGGTTTAAAAAAAAGTTAAAATCGCACCGACAGATGGCGCTGTAAGCTAACAGAAACAAAGATTATCGTCAATAAGAGAAAACAATGGACGGTACTTTGAGAAAAAGAAAACTTTATTACTCAGATTATGATTATAAGCAGTGGTGTAGTCGTAAAAAAAACAGAGGGTATACGCACTAAGCAGAGGGTATACGCTCAAGGCAGGGCGTATACCCTAAAGTGTATATAATATAGCTTTCTTGAGAAACAGAGGGTATCCCACACAGCACACACGTAGATATTTCGTTTATTTAGAGCGGTTTACATCTAGAATACATACATGTACATCAAAATGATGTTCATTCAAAACCGTAAGATGGATGGTTGAACACATTATATTCATATAACATTTATATCCCAACAATCTATGGAACAACATAATATAGAGGTAGACTTAACGTTCATTCTAAAATATAAACTGGATTGTCAAAGAAACTACGTCAACATGACGTTTATATACCAACACTTTATGGAGGTAGACACAGCGCCCTCTATAAAGAGCGCTAAAAGAGTCAAATATCTTACTTCCGATACACTTTTTCGTGTGGCAACATGAGCTTTCTGTTGTTTTGTAAACACGCCAGACGCGACGCCATTATGTTATACAGATGTTTATGCATTTTTTTGGCTGGTTTAATTTAGACTATCAAAGTTCAACTTGGTTTTTACTTTTATAAATTTTTAGTTGTATCAAACAGTTAGCATTTACAACAACCACTGAATCTAATAATAGAAGTAATGTTTACTTTACTTTAGGTTGTGCATGGTGTTGTTTGAGATTTGGATTAAATATCAAGCAGGATTATATGTAAGTAAGTCCTTTGATTTCTTTTTTTTTTTTTCAGGTTTTTATTTGCTATTCTATTTTGGTGCTTTTTGTAGCATTTACGATTTTTAACCTTATCTTTAAAAAACTACAAAGAAATTAGCCATATAAATTTTTTATTAACTCCTCAAATTTTATAATCTTCTCTATCCCTATCATATAATTGACTGATCATAGTAATCTCTATACTTGACTTACATGGTTACTCATCGGTTTTACATTTAAAATGTTTTGATTTTTCAGGGAATCTTAATTTTGTATATAAAACTTTACAAAGTTTGGATTATATTTAATTTCTTATACTCCTTCTCCCATACCCCAGAAACTTTATCTAATGCGAACGATATAAAATTGTATAATTATAGTGCAAACACTTTTTTGGGGTCAACAGTCTGTTTTGGCAAAAAAAAAAAAAGAATGTTTATTGTCAATAAAAACTTTCAAATGGTGAATTTGTCTTGAATAAAAGAAAATAATGCTAACAAATTAGATCCAATGAAAACAAGGATAAGTTAACAGTTTGCCTAATAATAATAAATATTTTTTTAACATTGAAAGTAACTTATCACTTTATTATGTTGTTAAATTACGTTATTAAAAATTTATTGTTTCATAAAAAAGGTTTCTTAATCTCAAAAGTTTATTTTCATATATTTAATTTTATCTATTCAATGTATTTTAAGTTAAATCTGCATATCTTGTTAACGATGGAATGATTGTTTACATTTATTGAAAAAGCATTGATACCGGAATAATAGGGGTTCTCCATTTGAAATACATATTTACAAAATTTTATTTAAATTGATATTTAGGTGCATTTCTTTTACAAGTATAGCTACTATAGATTTTTCTTATAGCATAGGTCCTCAGTTTAAATGTAATTATCTATTAAATTAAAAATTTACCCCCTTTTTTTTTTTTTTTTTTTTTTTTTTTTTTCAAAAAGCATTTATTTATTATTCTTACTATTTTTGAAAATGGGATTCATTATCAAAACATGAAATACTTTCTATGGAAGATTCTTTGATTTGAGTCTATATGTTTGAGTGTATAATAAAATTTTTGACGAATCAATGAATTCAATAACTTCAGTGGTCAAAATATTATATTAGAAGTAACGAGAAACTATAGTAGGTCCTAGTTTTGACATTGTTTGTTGTGTAATATGCTATTTTTTAGAACACATAATTTAGCGAGTAATGTAATCTAAAAAAAATTAAACTAGTTTGTACGGAGCATCAATGTTATTTTTGACGTTACGTCCAGAAACAGTATCTCAATCAATACAAAGTATACCAGTGGAGATGTGCGTCTGGTGGATCAGCTGGTGCCGGGATAGATCTTCAAATTTGAATGCTCTCAGAAAATCACAGGTGTGTAGTTTTATTATAAAATAAGTAACTACCATTAGTGATCTTCTGCAAGCAACTGGAATTTGTCTGGTGTCCTTTGATGGTATGCTCTTTTGCAAGGATTATGGATTCAGCATCGAAGATTTCAAAAAAGAAGATTTCAAAAAAACTGTGAGTATGTAGGACTCCCATTGCTTTCAAAAGAGGAGATAATAAAGTAAGTTTATTAAAGTAACCTCAATAATAATATTGGCGCTCCCTACGAACTAGTTTTTTTAATCACATTACTCGCTAACTTATATTTTCCAAAAATAGTATGTTACGCTACAAACTATGAGTACACAATAAGAAAAGTAAGTACAAGAATTATTTAGCTGAAAATATTTTTAAATGCCCATGTAATAATAAAGTAAAATTGTAAATATAATGTGAAATAAACATTTATGTATGTCAGTCTGGGGCATAAATAAAATCTGCCGCTAAGTAAAAATAATAGTGTTGGACAACCCTACGTACACTCCCACCTTGTTAGTTACCAGAGTAATTACACTATTTGGTTTGATTTTAAAAGATAAAAAAAAGGGGGGGGGGATATGATGTTTTTATATAATAAAAGTTTCTGTTTTTGAAAGTAAAATAATAAAAAAAAATACATTTTTAAAAAATAAAGCATTTATGTTGTTTTAAGATAATAAAAAGTATTTTTTCCCTGATATTTTCTTATGTTAATTATATTAACTGTCATCAAAGCAGTTACACGATACAGTTGGTATGACTTAAAATACAGTTATTACAGTTTAGCTAATATTGCTAATAATTTGTGCTTTTTACCAATAATTTTGATACTTTAAAATATTTTTAAAATCATAAACTTTTCATGAATAACGTCTTCTTGTAATTTACAAAAATAAGATGCAGAAGAGTCTGGGTATACGCATACTGTTCCATATTACATATATATATGTAAACGTTACATAGATATGATGTATATATATGTACATATTACATAGATATGTGTAGTTTAAATACGTACATATTACATAGATATGTGTAGTATATATACGTACATATTACATAGATATGATGTATATATACATACATATTATGTCTAGGATATGATCTATATGGACATAGACATCCGTTTTATATAGATTTATGTCAGATCTGGATGTCCAACAAACGCTATATGGATGTATTCGGAGAGACATCTGATGGTAATATCTACGTAGATACTATGTAATATGGAATTCCTTGGATGAATTATGGACATGGTATATGGATGTACTTTACGTTATATGGATGTCATATTTACCAATTTGTGCTGTGTGGGTATACGGTGTTCCTTAAAAAAATCCAGAGGGTATACGGCGTATACCCCCGTATACCCTCCACTACATCCCTGATTATAAGCCGCATTTCTCAACAGCCTGTATAGCTAAAGAATTTACCTAAAGAATACTGCGTATTGTGGTGGTGTTACAAACTTAGTTGACTTGAAGCCACGCATTGTGCACTATATCCGCATAGAGCCGGATATTCTTCGCTCTGTTGTGGAATATGTGGTTTCACGTTTCTAATTCGTAGCTGAAAACGTTGGACAGCACATTGAAAATCTCGTAGGCGCAGTTCCGTATGAATGCTTTACACCATATTTTTATTTCGTTCTGTTTCTGCGAATGTGTTCGTAGCTCCTTTTCCCAATTATTGCATTCTGTACTTTTTACATAAGTTTTATTTTTTACCACGCCTAAAAAATTCCCATTGCTTTGAGAGCATACTGCTGAAATTTCAGGTCATTTGGATCAGTGGTTCTTTTGTTATAGAGTTTTACTTTCGCTAACTTAAAAAAAAAAAAATCACCCTGTATATTAAATTTCAAACTTTTCGGTTGGGTAGTTTTTGCGCTGTTATATACGGACAAACGGACAATGGGTGCTACGTATTTATATAATTAAGACTTCACTTAAAATGTTCAAAAATTTATTGTCAATTACAAAAATATTTTTTAATTTACTTAATTTCGCAAAGTAAGTATGTAACATCCGCTGTGTCACTGTAAGCTTAAAAAAAGTCTGACAGAAAATTTAACAAACACAAAAAAATTATTACAACAGCAAGTAGCAAATATAAGAAATGGAGTGAACAAAATTAATAAGTAGGCCTTGAGTGTCATTCTCTATCTCTGACAAGTCAATCTCTCCATTTATTTTGTAGATGGGAAATACAACTGTGGACGAGAGATTGTTGTCTTAGGTACCCACACAGCACAAATTGGTAAATATGACATCCATATAACGTAAAGTACATCCATATACCATGTCCATAATTCATCCAGGAATTCCATATTACATAGTATCTACGTAGATATTACCATCAGATGTCTCTCCGAATACATCCATATAGCGTTTGTTGGACATCCAGATCTGACATAAATCTATGTAAAACGGATGTCTATGTCCATATAGATCATATCCTAGACATAATATGTATGTATATATACATCATATCTATGTAATACGTACGTATATACACTACACATATCTATGTAATATGTACGTATTTAAACTACACATATCTATGTAATATGTACATATATATACATCATATCTATGTAATGTTTACATATATATATGTAATATGGAACAGTATGCGTATACCCAGACTCTTCTGCATCTTATTTTTGTAAATTACAAGAAAACATTATTCATGAAAAGTTTATGATTTTAAAAAATATTTTTAAGTATCAAAATTATTGGTAAAAAGCACAAATTATTAGCAATATTAGCTAAACTGTAATAACTGTATTTTAAGTCATACCAACTGTATCGTGTAACTGCTTTGATGACAGTAAATATAATTAACATAAGAAAATATCAGGGAAAAAAATACTTTTTATTATCTTAAAACAACATAAATGCTTTATTTTTTAAAAATGTATTTTTTTTTTATTATTTTACTTTCAAAAACAGAAACTTTTATTGTATAAAAACATCATATCTCCCCCCCCCCTTTTTTTTTATCTTTTAAAATCAAACCAAATAGTGTAATTACTCTGGTAACTAACAAGGTGGGAGTATACGTAGGGTTGTCCCACACTAGAGATGCAACGAATATTCGGCCCATTCGGCCTGTCTGCCGAATATTCGGCTTCGGCCAAATATCAAGTCCATTATTCGGCCAAGGCCGAATAATACACTGTAATAAATGTTTTTATATTTACACAGTATAACTTTTTAATTTGACAATTTATATTCATCATATATAATGAAAATTTTATTTGAAATTAACTAACACTTTTTTTTCCATTAACTTTCATACTCCGAATGGGTTTTATCTACCCATTTTTATATAAGAGACTAATTTAGGAATCATGTTAAAAAAAAATTATGCTGTATCAGTAAGTACAAAAAGTATCTGTAATAAGCTAACATAATCTGTTAAATTTAAAATTAATCTATTCAAAATTGTTTTAATACAGCTGTAACAAGCTAATTCATTTTTTTTTTTTATCATAATGTGAAGTTTAACATTGAAGTTTAACCCTTGTTACATAAAAAAATATTTCTTTCAATAATATTTTGAATTATACCTATAAAGAACATAAATATATGATTGATTAGATATAGATGTATTATATGTATAAGATATTTAAGTCGTATATGTTGCAATAGTTAAAGGGTTTTTTTTTAGTAAAATACGCTTAAAATTGAAATATAATTTAAGTGATTTTTTTTAAGCCTGTTACTATTTCTTATTAAATAATGAAAGAAATGTAAATACTAAATTCTTTTAATTAGTATGCATTTACGTTTTAGATATTTTTTTTCAAGAATTGCATTGTAATGCCTTAAAAAACAGTTAAAATGTTTTCAATAAACGTAGATTGTGATGCAGAAATAATAATAATCAGCATTCTAAGATGATAGTCTTTCTTTTTCTTTTTTTTTTTTTTGTTCGTAAATGTTACCTGCTTCTGAAAATAACCTCACACTATATATGGTACTTCCTGGTGCAGAAAGGTACTTTTTGGCTAATTGTGAAATGTTTAGAAAGTCTTCCGAATCTTTCGCCCACCACCCCAAAGGACGCTGTTGTCTTTCTAGTAGTGGCTGGGAAAGAAAATTACTAATTTCTTTTACTCTTCACATTGAGGCGCACTTTCTAAAGAGGCTTCACTGCTGACAGTAAAAAAAAAAAAATTAATAATATTATATAAAATAAAAATTTTGTTAATTGTGAGCTTTATAAAGTCTACAGTGATTTCTTTCCACCATTTTAGAGGATATTCCTTTCACCCTTTCTATCAGTGGTTTTTCTTAAGATATTAAGATTTCTTATTTTTTATTTTATTTCATCTGAAAGCTGAAACTTATGTTTCCTAGTACTTTTAAAATTTTGTCATTATTTTAAAATGTAACAACAACACAACTGCTGACAGTAAAAAAAAAAAAAAAATAATAATATTATATAAAATAAAAATTTTGTTAATTGTGAGCTTTATAAAGTCTACAGTGATTTCTTTCCACCATTTTAGAGGATATTCCTTTCACCCTTTCTATCAGTGGTTTTTCTTAAGATATTAAGATTTCTTATTTTTTATTTTATTTCATCTGAAAGCTGAAACTTATGTTTCCTAGTACTTTTAAAATTTTGTCATTATTTTAAAATGTAACAACAACACATAATATCTATTAAAATGTAACTAGACAGTACCTGATGAGGAACTTTTGCTAAGAATTTTTTTTTTTTTTTTTTTGGGGGGGGGGGGGTCTGGATTATATTATTGAGGCAATTTTTAGGCCGAACATGGCCGAATATTTTTTCAGAGTAAAATAGTGCTTTAAAAAATTAAAAATTTGTATATAAATAATTTTTTAAAAGAAAACAATACATTTTAAATGTGAAATATACAAGAATTGTGCATATAGTGCATACCATATTTTGTTTTTAGTCAAAAATAAGTTCATTATTCGGCGGCCGAATATTCAGCTGCAACTTGGCCGAATATTCGGTATTCGGTTAAACCACTATTCGTTGCATCACTATCCCACACTATTATTTTTACTTAGCGGCAGATTTTATTTATGCCCCAGACTGACATATATAAATGTTTATTTCACATTATATTTACAATTTTACTTTATTATTACATGGGCATTTAAAAATATTTTCAGCTAAATAATTCTTGTACTTACTTTTCTTATTGTGTACTCATAGTTTGTAGCGTAACATACTATTTTTGAAAATTATAAGTTAGCGAGTAATGTGATTAAAAAAAATAGTTCGTAGGGAGCGCCAATATTATTATTGAGGTTACTTTAATAAACTTACTTTATTATCTCCTCTTTTGAAAGCAATGGGAGTCCTACATACTCACAGATTTTTTAAAATCTTCGATGCTGAATCCATAATCCTTGCAAAAGAGCATACCCTCAAAGGACACCAGACAAATTCCAGTTGCTTGCAGAAGATCACTAATGGTAGTTACTTATTTTATAATAAAACTACACACCTGTGATTTTCTGAGAGCATTCAAATTTGAAGATCTATCCCGGCACCAGCTGATCCACCAGACGCACATCTCCACTGGTATACTTTGTATTGATTGAGATACTGTTTCTGGACATAACGTCAAAAATAACATTGATGCTCCGTACAAACTAGTTTTTTTTAGATTACATTACTCGCTAAATTATATGTTCTAAAAAATAGCATATTACACAACAAACAATGTCAAAACTAGGACCTACTATAGTTTCTCGTTACTTCTAATATAATATTTTGACCACTGAATTTATTGAATTCATTGATTCGTCAAAAATTTTATTATACACTCAAACATATAGACTCAAATCAAAGAATCTTCCATAGAAAGTATTTCATGTTTTGATAATGAATCCCATTTTCAAAAATAGTAAGAATAATAAGTAAATGCTTTTTGAAAAAAAAAAAAAAAAAAAAAAAAAAACGTAAATTTTTAATTTAATAGATAATTACATTTAAACTGAGGATCTATGCTATAAGAAAAATCTATAGTAGCTATACTTGTAAAAGAAATGCACCTAAATATTAATTTAAATAAAATTTTGTAAATATTTATTTCAAATGGAGAACCCCTATTATTTCGGTATCAATGCTTTTTCAAGAAATGTAAACAATCATTCCATCGTAAACAAGATATGCAGATTTAACTTAAAATACATTGAATAGATAAAATTAAATATATGAAAATAAACTTTTGAGATTAAGAAACCTTTTTTATGAAACAATAAATTTTTAATAACGTAATTTAACAACATAATAAAGTGATAAGTTACTTTCAATGTTAAAAAAATATTTATTATTATTAGGCAAACTGTTAACTTATCCTTGTTTTCATTGGATCTAATTTGTTAGCATTATTTTCTTTTATTCAAGACAAATTCACCATTTGAAAGTTTTTATTAATAATAAACATTCTCTTTTTTTTTTTTGCCAAAACTGACTGTTGACCCCAAAAAAGTGTTTGCACTATAATTATACAATTTTATATCGTTCGCATTAGATAAAGTTTCTGGGGTATGGGAGAAGGAGTATAAGAAATTAAATATAATCCAAACTTTGTAAAGTTTTATATACAAAATTAAGATTCACTGAAAAATCAAAACATTTTAAATGTAAAACCGATGAGTAACCATGTAAGTCAAGTATAGAGATTACTATGATCAGTCAATTATATGATAGGGATAGAGAAGATTATAAAATTTGAGGAGTTAATAAAAAATTTATATGGCTAATTTCTTTGTAGTTTTTAAAGATAAGGTTAAAAATCGTAAATGCTACAAAAAGCACCAAAATAGAATAGCAAATAAAAACCTGAAAAAAAAAAGAAATCAAAGGACTTACTTACATATAATCCTGCTTGATATTTAATCCAAATCTCAAACAACACTATGCACAGCCTAAAGTAAAGTAAACATTACTTCTATTATTAGATTCAGTGGCTGTTGTAAATGCTAACTGTTTGATACAACTAAAAATTTATAAAATTAAAAACCAAGTTGAACTTTGATAGTCTAAATTAAACCAGCCAAAAAATGCATAAACATCTGCATAACATAATGGCGTCGCGTCGCGTCTGGCGTGTTTACAAAACAACAGAAAGCTCATGTTGCCACACGAAAAAGTGTATCGGAAGTAAGATATTTGACTCTTTTAGCGCTCTTTATAGAGGGCGCTGTGTCTACCTCCATAAAGTGTTGGTATATAAACGTCATGTTGACGTAGTTTCTTTGACAATCCAGTTTATATTTTAGAATGAACGTTAAGTCTACCTCCATATTATGTTGTTCCATAGATTGTTGGGATATAAATGTTATATGAATATAATGTGTTCAACCATCCATCTTACGGTTTTGAATGAACATCATTTTGATGTACATGTATGTATTCTAGATGTAAACCGCTCTAAATAAACGAAATATCTACGTGTGTGCTGTGTGGGGTAAATACATCTACAAAAATTGTGTGTGTGTGTGTGCATGTAAATTTTATCTTAAAAACGGCTCAAACGATTTTGACTAAATTTTGTATTTTACCATTTTTGGGCGCCCAAAAACACTATTGGGCTAGGTCACATGTTCGAGAAAATTCGATTAGTGGGTCATTTAAGGTTATAATGGTTCAGGGTCAAGCCAATTACATGTAAAAAGCGGTTGAATAGATTTTAACTAAATTTCGTATCCATCCGTTTTTGAGCATGAGAAAAGTATTGGGCTAGGCTACATGTTCGCGAAATTTCGATTAGTGGATCATACTTGGGTCACTATGGGTCAAGCCAATTTTATTTAAAAAACGGCTCTAACGATTTTGACTAAATTTTATATTCTGCTGTTTTGGATTACGACTAGACCATTGGGCTAACTCACATGTTTGAGAAATTTGGATTAGTGGGTCGGTTTTGGGTCACTGTGGGTCAAGCTAATTTTATCTAGAAAACGGCTTTAACGATTTTGATTAAATTTTGTATTCTATAGTTTTCGGGCACAAGAATACCGTTCGGCTAGGTCTCATGCTCAAGAACATTTGATTAGTGGGTCATTTTGGGTCACTATGGGTTAAGCTAATTTTATCTAAAAAATGGGCAAAATTTGACAAAATTTTGTATTGTGCCATTTTTGGGCACGAGAAGAACATTGGGCTATATCGCATGTTCGAGAAATTTTGATAAGTGGGTCATTTTGGATCTCTATTGGTCAAGCTAATTTTATCTAGAAAGTGGCTCTAACGATTTTGATTAAATTTTCTATTCTATCGTTTTCGGGCTCTAGAAGGCATTTGGGTTAGGTCATATGTTCCAGAAAATTCGATTAGTGGGTTATTTTAGGATCACTACGGGTCAAGCTAATTTTATCTAGAAAACGGTTTTAACGATCTTGGTTAAATTTTGTACTCTATCTTTTTTGGACTCGAGAAAACCATTGAGTTAGGTCGCATGTTTGAGAAAATCCAATTTAGTTAGTCATTTTAGGTCACTATGGGTCCGGGTCAAGCTAATTGCATCTAAAAATGACTCAATCAATATTGACAAATTTTTGTGTTATACCGTTTTCGGGAACGGGAAGATCATTGGCTAGATCATATGTTCGAAGAATTTCGATTACTGGGTCATTTTGGTGTCACTGCGGGTCACGCTAATTTATATAATCTATAAAACGGCTTAACCCCTTCGGGACGAGCGACCGGTATATCTGCTGCATAAGGTGCTGAAAATCCTTGATTATTGCACCAGTTATTTCTTATTGTAAATTTTGCCTTATTTAATCAAGACGACGATACGAAGAATTTTGGGCCGAGGAGCCCGGGACCTATGTCCCACATCCCCGGAAGCAGAACAACTTTTTAGATGACAAGGAAGGGATCCGTAATAGCAGTGCAAAAGAATGGAGCTTAAAGGGGGGGGGGGTGGAAACCTTAGGTTCTTGAGTTCAACACAAAAAAAAGGAAAAAGTAAAAAAAAAGAAAAAGTATTTAAATTGGCAAACTAAATTATTAAGTATTTAAAATTACTAAAAAGGCTCAGTGAACAGCATCTCCCGCGCCTGACTCACGCTTCACCGCGAGATCAGGCTACTTTAATCAAGACATTTTCTCAATTCAATTAGACCAAAATTTCTGTTATAAAAAACCGGTGACAAAAGATTAAAAGTTCTGTAAGAAACCCCCAAGGGGTTAAACGATTCTGACTAAATTTTGTATCCTACTGTTTTTGATTACCAGGAGACCACTGAGCTAAGTCACGTGTTCGAGCAGATTTGAATAGTGGGTCATTTTGTGCCACTACGGGTCAGGGTCACGAAGCCTCGAAGTTCGCGATATTTTGCGATATATTGGCGACATTTGACCGAAAAATCGACTTTCAAAATTACGAATGCCAAAACGCGTACTTGCCGCCAAATGAAAGAATGGCGCCAATTTTGGCTATATTTGGGGAAAAAATAGACTTTCAGAATGTGCAGGAATTTTTTAGAAATTTCTAACCTTCTCGCTGCGTAATTAATTCTTCGCGATGAGTGTCTTTTGCAGAATTTTTAATCTTTTAAAGGAGAAATTTTTGACTATCGTAATCGGGAAAAATGTCCTGATTAAATCAGACAAAGTTTTCGCTAAAAAATAACTGGCGGGAATAACCAAATAGTATTAATTAGACGGTAAAATGCATGCCCGAGTATTTCTAGGGTTGCGCAGCGAGAGGGTTAATAGGGCTCGAGATACATAGTTAAAGCAATCAGAATCGAGCTCGGAAAATGTAATTTGGATTTATGTCCTTTCGTTGTAATTGTGTAAATAATGTAAAATTTAGAAACCTGTACTTACGTAGTTTTCATATTGATTGTTTTTGCAAATAATACTGTTATAAAATAACATGTTTTATAGCAATAATACAGAGAGAATGATACAATGATAATAATATATAGAGTTGAACACAAAGCTAATTTTGACCGAGCACAGATCGGTCATCCCCCCTTGTATATTTGAATTTAGAACCAAACTCTAAAAGATAACTAATTTATATCTTTAAATTAAATTCTTAACTCTATTTATCGATCATCAAAACCAACGTTATTTAATTATGAATTCTATTTCCTTATAAGGTATAACCTTAAACTACTAAGTACTTAAAATTTAATATTTCACGCTAAAAAAAAAGAGCATTATCTGAAATTATTTAACAAGTTTCACTACGTGCTCTGCTAAAAGTGCAATCAAACCTAGCCTCTCAGCTTAGGGCTGGCAGTTTGGCCTCCATTGTTATCCCGAAATTAAGACTTCAGACCGGAAATTTCTGAAGGAGAATTTTTACTTCAAGTAATCAAGAAAAGTCGGTCTTTAAATAAATCTGAAAATACTTTTTGTATTTTCTGGTGTGAATCCGAATTTTTTTTACTAAAAGTGGAGGCCAAATTGGCAACTCTGATTCAGCTTAACACGAAGATCGATGTGATCCGTGATGGATTCCGTGCTTGAAACCTTAATTTCCACCTACTTTTTTAATAACAAATGGAAATTGCTTCAGTCCTGTGCGTAGCTTAATCAATTGCATATTAGCGGAATCGTGAGTTAATTTTTCGCCTGTATCCCCAGTTTGATTGGGTTTAAAACAGATGATCTATATTTTCTGTGAAGAGCTTAAGAAGCCTTTATTGAGATTTTTTCCTCTTTTGCATCGACAAATGTTTCATGCGGTGTTTCAGGATTCGTCTGCCGTCCTTGTATTAATTGGCTTTTCGATTGCAGAAAACTAAATTAAGGGGGTCTGGGACACATTTTCAATTTTTTTTTATTTATTGAGTTAAAATTTTGAAATTTTTTGTGACGGTTAACCATATCATTTGTAAACAAAATCGCATGATAAAACTTCTCATAATTTTTTTTTAATTTAAATTTTACATTTTGTTAAAAAAGTGGAGTAGTTTAAAATCATTATAACTCGAAATATTATTTATAGAATTTCAATTTTTTTCATTTAAATAAACAGAAATATATAAATTTTAATTTAGAGCCAGCAATTTAAAAAAATATTAATTTTTAAACAAATTAAAATTATTTAACGAAAAAATTACAAAAAAAGTGGTGCCACTTTAAAAAAAAATCATATTTTCAAAAGTAAATATTTTTTTCAAATATGCTGGCTCAAAAGTAAAGTAAAATAATTGAAAAAGATATGTTCCGAGTTTCAACCCTGTATCTTTAACGGTTCTTGAGTTATAAGAATTTAAATATGAGAAATGGTGAAAAACCTATCATGAAGAAAAACGCAATTTCACAAGAACCCGTTTCCTTGACAACCATAGCTTGAAAGGCAGATTTTGAAAACAAACCAAAACGAAAAAATTAATATTTCCTGTTCTAATTCAGATAGAAACATGATTTAAGCATCATTTTAAGCAGATAACGGCAGAGAAATTTTTAATCCAATAAAAAAAAAATTGAAAAATTGAAGATTTTTGTGTCCCGGACCCCCATTTGAAACAAGAAATATAAATCATGCGTCATGCATGGATTATGAAATCCCTTCTTGCACTTCCAGAATACAGTAACGAAACCTCATTGTTTACTAATGTAAACGAAAATAAATATCTAACTAAACAAGTAAGCACATAACAAAATTAAACTCGCAATTGTAGCAATTAGCGTCCCTAGCCGATAAGATATTGAGTCAATCTCATTTTGATCTTTCTCAAAATTTTATTTGTAGGAACCAAGTCTTGTCATTTCTTGATAACTTGATTGCCCTGCTGACTCATAGAAATAAACTTTGAAATCACTATGTGCAAGACTCACTTCATTAATAATAACTAACTTACTTCTTATGCAAAAATTCCATTTTTCTGCAGAATAATTTTTGAAAGGGCTTTGGATATCGTTACTTTCTGAAAATTACTTGAGGCTGATGCATGGTAACACCGTATAATGTTTCATTTACAGGAACATACTTATGGTAGGTACAAGTTTCAAGGACTGGCAAGCAGAATTAAAATTGTGGTTTTTAAACCAACAAACAGGAATGTGTTTTGACACGTTTGATCATGTCTCAACAAGTATGCCAACATTAACAGCTTTTCTCTTTCCCTATTCTGTTTTTGTCTCAGGTCTTGTTTAAAAATTTCTTTTTATTTATGTAAAAGTGCCGAGGTTTCTTTTAGTTACTAAAATCACAACAAAAATTATTACTGAAACCATACAAAATGTAGGCCTTAGGCATAATTATTTTTTTAAATAATTGCTAAGCTTTGTAAAAGTCTTTATTTTCTGTTACTATTATTTAACCTTCTGGCGACCAGAACGGCCGAAACGGCCGGCCAAGCAGACGACCGAAGCCGCCGGCCGAAAATGGAAAGTCATTCCTACCCCCACTTACCAGAAGGGTGGTAGCTACTCCAATCAATTTGCCAATTGTTTGGTTGTCAGGTGGTTCCTACTTTCTATTTCGATAAGAATCAGTCCTTCTTTCATGTTGACTTTCCCTAAAAGCGGTAGTTTTGCAGGGATTTTTTCAATGGAAAACTTTCATTAGCTGAATATTGTAAAGCATAACAAACTATTAAATATACGCTTATTTCTTAATTAGTTGAGCTTTCTAAAATTAATATAATGTGTGTATTTATTAGATTAAAAAATCTGTATGTATTTATTAGATTAAAAAATCTATATGTATTTATTAGATTAAAAAAAAATCTATATGTATTTATTATATTAAAAAGTCTCTATGGATTAATATAGTTAATACATGTTTTTTAAATGTATAAAACGATATAAATTTATTAATAAAAAAGTTTTATTTTAGGAAATTCTCTAAACGTGTAAAGAGATTTTTCCATTAACACTAGAACGGCGGTAGGGGTCATTTTGACCCCTGAGTACTTTCGTCCGTTGATTACTTTAGTTTGGTTGGAAGAAACCGTTTGAAATTTTTTGACTTTTCCTAAATATATAACATATTTTTCTTTAAAAAAATTCAGCTTTCTAGATTTGTTAGTTTTTGAAATATTGGTATGTATTCCTAGAACGGCGGGCAAGGGTCATTTTGACCCCTTTAGTAAAATACTCTTTGTACTCGAAGGATTCTGACCCCATGAGAAAAATTCAGTGATAAGCAATTTTCGATTGCATTCGTACTGTCTCCCAGAGAGATAATAAGCGGTGTGGTGACACAACATTATTATCTGTAATTTGTATGTTATAATTCCTTTGTTTGATATTGCCATGCTTTTGAACACAATATTTCAAAAAAAGAAAGTGTAAGGTTTTTCAGGCTTATATTTCTTTTCAGAAATAGTATTTTCCCATTTGTTACTTTTGTCAGTTCAGATTAATCACTGCAGGTGGTAACCATAGGGGAGGGATTTTATAAGTAGAGTACGAATATTGTTCGAACGGCAGAGAGTTGAACATTTCCGAACATATAATTTGTTGAAAATTGCAAAGCATGCTACCGACAGGACAAAATATTACAGTTGATGAACAATTGTTCCTATCTAAATATAGATGCAAATTTACGCAATATATGCCAAATAAACCGGAGAAATTTGGGATAAAATGTTGGTTACCTGTTGGCGCTGATACTAAATATGTAGTGTTGAATGGAATTCCATTTCTAGGAAAAGATGAAACCGCAAATCCTCAATTAAGTTATCTGATTTTTTTTTCGTTAAATTAACAGATCCCCATCTAAACAAAGGGAGGAATATTATGACAGATAACTATTTTACTAGCATCAAACTACCAGAAATGCTAAAAGCTAAAAATGCAACTTTGGTTGGCACAATGAAAAAGGAGAGAAGAGATATTCCTATATCTTTGAAAAATATGAGTAGTACTCTTTATTCATCGAAGATAGTGGAACATGGCAATATGACACTTTCCATCTATCAAGCTAAAAGAAACGAAAGTGTCTTTCTACTGAACTCATTACATTCTACTGTCAAATCTGAAGACAGTCTCAAGAAGTTGCCCGATTCAATATAATATTACAACGCAACGAAATATGGTGAGGATATTCGTAATCAGATGTGCCGAAATTACTCCATTAAATTGGCTTCTAGACGATGGCCTGTACATATCTTTTACAATATTTTGGATCATGAAGCTTTGAATGCGATAATTTATCAAAGTGCAACAGGCAAGCCCATAAGTAGAAGAGATTTTCTATTAAAATTAGGAGAGAAGTTAAGGATGGTTCTTATGGCTTGAAAAGCCCCAAAGATCCTTCCTTCAGAAAGAACACACAAAAATAAAGTAGATATAAAGAGAAAAATGTGTCAAGTACAGAGATGCAATGGAAACAGATCTCAAGAATTTTGTGGATCGTGTTCTAAAGTTGTGTCCGAATAATTCACTGGAAAAATTGTTAAAAATTATTTTTGTATCAACTGCATTAATTCCTAATCCGTGTGTATAATTTGGAGTATTTTAAGCATTAAAAAAATTCAAACGAAACGTTTTACATTCTAACCCTTCAGCTACACTTATAATGAAATAACGGAAACAACAGAACACGTTTCTCATTTATGGATTTAGAGAGTGAATCATTCGGCGAGTAGGTAGATGAAAAAAAAATTATTTTATAAATTGTATTTTATTTTAGCTAACATTAGTTTTAATTTGTGAAAACATTTATTTTAAATCAAGTTTTATATAAAATTAATGAGTTTTTTGAGTAGTAGTAGTGTGATCCAATTGATCGCCCTGTAGGCGTTACATATACAGTACTTTAAAAACTCAATAAATTATCAAGTAATATTAAATATAAATTATAAAATACACGGAAATTACATATTTTTGCCAATGAATGGCATTTAAAATTGTTTTAGCGTTGTTATTTCAGTAGTTTGATCGTGGGGTCAAAATGACCCCTTCCCGCCGTTCCAGTAGCTAAGATTTTTCCGCCGTTCTAGTGTTAAAAGAGCTTTTTTTAAACTAAAAATTGTTACAGCCATTTAACGAAAATTACGCGTTACATATATATATATATATATATACATATAAAGATATTTTTTCATGAAATGAGAAATTATATCTTACGATTTAATGTTTCTTAAGTTTTTTTAAAATAATATACATGTATATATAAGTCGATGCATTTTTTTCGTTTCTTTATCCATATTGTGAAGAATAAAAGTTATTTTTGTAAAATGTAATATAATTTTGTAAAAAAAAAAAAAAAAAAAAAAAAAAAAATTGTAATGAAAGATGAAATCAAGCCATCCAAATGTCAAATTTGAACAACTTGTTTTGTTTGCAAAACCTAATAAAATGAAAATAATTAATGAAGAGTGTGGTTTTATAGAACTGAATTTTTGTGAATCGACCTATTTTATAAAAAAGGAATTTTGTGAGGGGAACTATTTTATTAAAAGTAATTTTGTGATGGGCTTTATTACTATTACTATTATTATTATTATTATTATTATTATTGTGTTTTTTTTTTGTATGCGTGTGAAGGGTCTGTAAAGAGACCCCAAAATTTACCTGAATCGACACCTGATATATATATATAGATAAATAATAATTAATTTTTAAATAAGGCAAAAATTATTCATTATAATTTATGCCATTTTAAGAAAAAGAAAGGCCTTTTGCCTCGAGAATAATAATTTTTATTATCTGTGTTTATGCATGGCTTTAACATGCTTGCATTAATTCTAAAAAACATTTGTTTTTAACTTCAGGAAGATGCAGATGATTATTATTAGTGATTCTTATTTTGATTAAGAATATTTGTCGTTTAAATATTATCTTAAACAACACTACTTTAACTGCTAAAATAACTGTTTTTATAGACTGCAATAACTTTTCAGTAAATTTTACAATGCCGCGCAAACTTTCTAATAAAAACTATTACTGTTTCTTATAAAATTATGTGACCATTCATTGAAATTATCTGGCTTTAATATATTCTTGCATTAAGATACTTAAAATATATTAGCGTTTTATACTGAGAGCTTTTTTAGATGCAAGTAGACGTCATAAAAAAAAGGGGGGGGAGGTATATACCATTTAATCTTGATGTAAGCATGTAAAAAGTTTTTTTTTTTTTTTTTTTTTTTTTTGTTCATGTAAAATCATGAATATTTTGCACTGTATCAGAATTTCGACACTTTATTATAATGCCTGATAAATTTATTACAATGCGTAAACAATTTTATGGTGTTCAAGACTGCAGAAATATTTACCAGGAAATTAAATATGTTATAATAACTGTTATTGCAAAAAAAAAAAAAAAAAAAAAAAAAAAAAAAAAAAAAAACCTAATTGTGTAAAATCTATAATTTATGTAAGCTCTAAATTAGTGCAATCATGTAAATAAGTATTTATAAACGAAAAACACACAGGAATAAATAGAATTAAGACAAATGTACAATAAATAAGTGAGTCTACCATATTCAAATTGCATCTGTGCATGTGAGTACATGAAAATAACTCTAAAAAATAACAAAAGTGTAATTTCTTTTGTTATCTTATAATGATAATAAAAGAAAAAGAAAAAAATTACGTTCAACAAAGCTGATCTTTCTGTCAAATCTACAAAGTCCAGTTTATATGTAAAATTATGTAAAAATTATTATTTAAATGCGTTTTAATCAATAGTGTTTTTCATTTAGCAATAAATTTATCAAATCTTCAATTGCTCACTGATGACCATCTTCCTGCAGTTGTATCTCTAAAATAGTTTCGAAATTTTTATTTCGATAAAAATTTCTTTCAGAAGTCTTGCTTTTATAAGTAAAAAGGAAAACGTTTTTCAAATTACTATCATCTGAATAAGAATATCTGCTAATTTTTTCCATCTAATACTAAATAAAATAGTTAGTAATAATAGAAAAATAGTTTAGGTTTTGTTTGTACAAATTATTATTCGATAAATACATATTACAAAATTTATATATGCTTATTATTTAAAATAAACAACTTTCATTTTATAAATAATATGGAACAATATGTATGAAGTTGCATTAAAAGAATTCATGTATATCCTATACCACTTCCTGAAAATATCTAAAACTAGAGGTAAAATATAATATAAGCATAAACATCTAATTGCAGTGTTTTTCAATAGTGCGGTACTGAAGGTTTTTTTTCCCCCCTCAACATATTCATTTCTTATAGCATTGACCCAAAGGAATAGGATTGTCTGTAGCTTTATTATAAAAGTCTAAGAAGAAGCGACATTGTTTTTACTTAACTGTTTTCTACAAGCTGACTTTGAGATTTGAAACTTATCTTACTTTATCACGAAAACAGCTGTCAGGTGTCATGATGGTGGTGGATGCGGCCTTGGGAACTGAAAAATATCCATGTACATGGCAAAAAGATAACAAAAGATCCCCAATGTTCTTGATAATATCATTCAATTTTCTGTAATCAGGTACTGTTTTTGAAACATAAAAAATTACCTTCTTTTCGATCGTTCTGGATCTGGATGTGAATAAGCGATATCTTATGGAGCAGACTCCCCTTGTATAACAAATAAATAAATCCAAATAAATTTTATAAAAGTTAGTTCGATCACATTCTACATTTTGTTTACAGATAAAGTATATCAATAAAGAAACATCAATTTATTTTTAAAATGTAATATTGTTAATTTTTCATAAAATGTTCATGCAAAAATATTATATAAATTGTTCGACAATTTATGAATTCGAATTCTCTTAAAAGTTATCAATCTTGAAATTATTTATTCATAAAATTTAAGAAAAATGAAAAAAAAAATGTTTTTTTTTTTCCTTTTTTTTAGTGAATCACGCGTATTTTCCCTGCTTGTCCAGTATTCTTGGAAAAGCTTTTATTCTAAACCTATCTGCGGTTTATTGACAAAAGAATGAGGGGAATCAACAATGGGTCAGGAGATAAGGAGCTCGACTCTACTTGAAGGAAAGGTTCCTCTTTTGCTGGACATCAGTCCCTTTCCTGCTAAAGTCGTTAAAAATCAAAGACACCGCGTGGCAAGAACAAACGAAGCCGACACTGATTACAGTTAGAAGGATAGTGTGTACGCAGCAGTGTAAGCCGTGTGACATTTTTTCCCACACTTTGTAAGGAGAAAGGCTCGAAGCGAAGTACCTATTTGTTTTCACTTTCTTCTCTTTTATCAAAAATCTTTTTAAAGACGGCCGATTGGACCCCATACAGTGCGCATCACAGAATGGAATTCCTTAGTTTTTCTCGAATATAGTGTTCTTGCAGTACTCGTTACAAGGACGAATCCAATTTTCTATTAAAAAAGAGCGGGGGGTGGGGGTCATGTCTATTTGTCGGAAAGTGAGGGGCTCATAATTATAATATAAATTCTTATAGCTTATGTTTGCTACAATTCTAAATTCTCTGTTTCATGACACATAACAAAGTTATATTTTCATTCGTAAATGCATAAAATTTTCAGGTATATTCGTAAATTCATAACATTTGGAGATATATTCGTAAATGTATAAAATTCATAAGTTATATTCAGATACTAAGAAATCGAATAAAGTTTCAAGATTGCAAGATCTTTCAAATAAGTTTCAAAAAAGCTAGCTGTTTTGTTTGATTTTTGCGACTCTACAGTCACGAAAAGATTATTAAAAGGGAGCAATTAGTTATAATTGAAGCTGCATAAAATATATAAAAAAAGTGAAAAACGCTGATCGATTGCTGACGATTAAAGAACGAGTTTTATATATTTCCATTTTAATTACATTCTGTGCGTCAGAAAAAATTGCGGTGTTGAGCGAGATTGTCTTTAAACTAACTTCACATAATTTTTTTTAATGTATTTTTGTATCTTTCTTCGTTTAGATGGGCGTCATGATACTCCATGACACCCATGGATGTGCGCTTGACTGGTTAACAAAAATTTTCTCGCAAAACCAGAAATAATGTTTATCGTTTAATCTGTTAATTTTCTGCCAAAGTCAAATACAAATTTAAACGCATTATAATACTTGTATAATATTATAATATAACATTTATGCTGCGTCAACATGTCATACGGTTAAAAATCTCAAGTCTTTCATAAATTTATTTGAAAAAAAAATATATCAGAAATATGTTTCTTTTTTTTTTTTCTTTTTTCTTCCTTTTTTTTTTTTTTTTTTTTTTTTTTTTTTAATTTATAAATTGATAACTAAAGTTGATATGTGTGAGCTGCTACGTGAATACTGTCAATGTGTTTAAATAAATGCATTACAGAAGCTAAAGGTTAGACGTTATTTTTTAATAAATGTTACTGCAATTCTTTTTCAAAGGAAAAAAAATGATAATTTGGAAGGAATGAGAATAGATATATATATATATATTTGTAATATTACGCACACAAAAACCCCAATGAAGCATTATTTTTTCTATTAGAAGAAATCAGTCATTCAAATAAAAATAGGCTTGCTTTATTTTTTTTCTTTTTGCATCCTTCTAAGTAATATGAATAACAAAATAAAAAAAAATCTGTATACTGAAATAAAAGTCTGAGACAAATGCCTACTTTAAATGAAGCTGTTGTTAAGCTGTATCTTTGACGTGAAAGCATATCCATGGATAAAACATAGACTATAATTAGATGAATTTTTAATTTTCTTTTAATTGTTTCACCACTACCATTTTGAAATAAAAGACAATAATTTTAAACTCTTGCATTTGACAATTTAATGATTACAAAGATATTACTATTGTTTTCTGGATTATGATTTTTTAAAAAAGAGTTTCCTCTCCAAGAAAATACAAAACTTCTTTTAATAAGTGCAAGGTGTGTATTTCACAATAATTTTGGGAAATTTGGAATATTTTTATTTTTTTAAATGCAGTTTAAATTACTTAACCCTAAAAATCTCATCGTTAAAAAAATTTCCTCTCATCTTATCAGAGCTTATCTTATAAGGGAATTATTTACCTAATGACACAATAAAATTTATTTGACTTTTTAATCCTATGACGACATTGAATTACAAAACAGAATTAACCAGCCACTATGTGATAACATATTCTAACTTTTTTTTCATAATAATAAATAAAATAAATAAATAATACAAGGATGTTTAAGAAATCTGTCTTTAAAATATGTCGGAACCAAAAGATAATACATTCTAAAGATTTAAACTGCTTGAAAAAAAAAATCAAGAAAATTAAATTAAAACAGCATTCAGAGCTTTTAAGGAGCAACTGGATATCATAAGGCTAAGTTAAGGCAAAAAAGTGCTCCTTCTGCAACTACAATTATCACCCTTTCTTCTGCAACCGTTTGTGGTTAATAACAAAATGGCATTTAAAAGGAAGACTTTTGTCTTCCTTTGATATTTTAGTATACCTGAAAGTTGAAAACAGTTGAATTTTACGTCTACTTGGCATGCTAATAAGACTAAGGAATGCGGGGCCCAAAATTCTGTTTCTTTATGTGTAGATGGGGCATTCTCACAATCTTTTAACTTTCGGGGAAAAAAAAATCTGGTGAAATTAAACTTCCTTAAATAACATTTTAATCAGATAGACGAATGCCTTAATGATTCAAAATAAAGAAAAAATGGTCAGCAGTGAAAAATATTTTATTTAACTGAGGTTTAAGTTAAACTTGCGAGTTTAATTTTCCTTACCATTTTACCACTATAACGTTTTATTTTCTTCTAAATTTTTACTTATAATGAATTTGCATAGTACCCACAGGACATTCAAATAAGAAATAATAAAAATGTAGTAGTACTTTTAATTGCAGAATTTTTGCATAACATTGTCTTAAAGGGGTGTTAAAGAAGGGACGGTAAGGTAAAAAAAGGGGACGGTATAGGAAAAAAGGGACGAAATGTGAAAAAAGGGAACGACAAGGATGGAACGGTAAGGGAAATTGCCACCTATTTTTAGACAAATCATGTTAAAACTAAGTGATAGCCACAATGTTCATTGATGTTTAGAAACAGTTGTTAACATTGGATTAAATTATTTTTTTATTATTATTTATTTACCTCGAAAAGTGCAGGAATAAACCTTTGGGACGGTAAGACTACCAATAAAGCCACGATCTTGAAATTGATATTTAAATGTTGATTTAAATTCTGCAGTAAATTTCCTATCAAATAATTTTAGACATTCTTTCTCTATCGTACTTCTGCATGAGAAAAACTTGAAAAAAAGTATGTGGCTGCATCTGAAGTGATTTTCTGTATAAGTTTAGCAAGAGGGACGATAAGGATGAAAAACCCAGGGACAGAGTTCAAAAAATAATATCAACCGTAAAAATGTGTGCAGGTTAATTTTTTGTTACATATTTATATAAAACAATTATCCCAGTTTCGGAAAAAAGTTACATTGAATTACTTTTATTGAAACAATTTTATACAGACAGCTCCAAACTTAAAAATCAGCATCAGGGACATAGGACGGTATAGAGTTTTCCTGGTATTTGGACCTCCAACATCGTCCAAAACTTATTTATCTCGCTAATATTGTTATGCAATCATGCAATGGGATGTTCTCCAGTATATGAAATTAAAAAAAAAAAACCAAAAAAGTGTATTAAAATAAAAATTATTATTCAGGGACATGAAAGTCAAAAGATTGTGAGAATGCACCTGATATTTTTGAATATCTTTTTTTTCCCTTTTTTTCTGTGCGTGTGTGTGTGTGTGAAATATGTGTTTATGTAAGGAATTTATTGCATGTAAGAAATACTGAAAACTTTAAAACATTAAAAAATTTTAAATTTAAGAATTTAAACATGTTTAATTTTTTTTATATATAACTCTTGAACTACTTGCCTGATTTGCATAATTTTTGCCCTGTTGTATACAGATAATGTGTAGTTTTAACTTGTGGTCAGAAGTCTTAAAAATAATACTTATAAAGTTCATAATAAATTTTAAAGTGAAAAAAATAAAGTTTTTTTCACGCGTAACTTTTGCATAAATTAGCATATTTTCGCAATTCTCACTCAAAATAATAAATCCTGAAGACAATTTATTAGAAATATAATACAGAAACTCTATTGAATACTTTATAAGACATTTTAGATATATGTTTCAAAGTTGGCAAATCATGAAAAAATTCATTCTGAGATACATGAAGTTAAAGGTTCCTTCAGATGACGGTTCGCGCTGCATCACAAGATAAAAAACAAAAACAAAATTAAGCAAAGCTTTTATATGAGATAAGAGATACAATGAAGTTATATTTTTAATGTCTTAACAATAATAAAGTGTTTAAATTTATTAAAATTCTTGATTTAAAAAATGCCTTTAAAGAAATATTTTCCTTAATTTGTCATTTTTTAATCATGTGTATCATCTGGATTCAATAATTTAAGCATCAAAATATTTTGATCTCACCATCTCACACATTTCAAAATCATCTTTGCAGTGTATATGTTCTTGGATTGAACAGCCAAAAAATATTTGAACCATGCACTTTTTCACATAAAATTGTTTTTGTGTGAATTACACCTTACAAAATTAAACCCTGAAAACATAATTTTATGTATAAATTAATATAACATAAATGATATGCTAAATAATCATAAATAATCATGCGTAATAGAGCACTAATAATGGGCTAAATAGTCATAAATAATCATGTTTAATATAGCATCATTAAGCATACATATAGTATAATCTGAGTTTAGGTATGTATTTCCTATAGATGCAGTCCTTTATACCTTGATTGGGAAAATAGCATGAATTGTGATTCTAAACAAACATTATTTATTTGCAAGAGAACAGCTATCTCAAAATAGCTCTACAAATTTAAAAAGTTATTTTCAACATTACATATGAGTTCAAAAATTTTATTAATGATATTTTCTTAATAAACTGAAATGGTTGCAACAGTTTCATTTTATTTTTTAAGGGCGAGAGGAAATAATAATGATTATTAAATATTTATTCATGCCATTTTGTGAGGGGAAAAAAAGAAAACGTACTTTTAATATGAATATAATGCTAATTAATCGTCGTAAAAGCGCATACTTACTCGAATAAAATTTTCATGATTTTTAAAACAAAGCGTACTTGGTAATAGAGAAATATTATTTTACAAATGCGACCAATTAATAAAGATACAAAATATATTAAATCGGCTCAAAAATTAGTGAGTAAATTTCTAAAAGGCAAAAACTTTCGCGAATGAAAATAGCATTATTAAAAATGTGCATTTTTATTGCGAAAACTGCAAAGTAAATGTATCAATTGTAAAGATTGCAAGGTAAATTTCGCAATTTTTGTCTAAATTACATTCAGTGCAATACGATTCCATGTTTAAAATTAATATTATAAATATTTTCTAAATGTAGAAAGAAATAAAATTTATTTCCAATTTTCATTCATTTCTTTCTTTCTTTTTTTACATAGTTTTTTTTTTTTTTTTTTTTTTTTTTACATTGGTTTCATGCAGCCTAAATTTAACACATCTAATTGCCATGTAGCAAGTTGTCATTATTTCTGATGAACAAAAACACTTCTTTTTAAAAGAATCGAAAGGAATCTGCCACAGACAATACAATTTTAGATGTTTTTATCATTTATTTAAATTTATCATTTAATTACTGGAGCACTGCTGAGAAGGGTCAGACTAAAGCATCATCAATTAACTATTACTTCCTTTGATAACCGTGATGGATATTTTTTCCCTTTGCCCACAACCCCGATAAAAAATCCTGTCGCATTTTCCCTCTCAACACAGGCGGTGAACTTCTGAACAGAAATCCCACCCACTGATTTACGCTAGACAGATGAGATGGGGGCGAAATTTTCGAAGGCTGTGGGCCGTTTCTCTGGTCTTTTGAGGCATAAGGGAAATTTGCTCTCTGGTCTTTAGAGAGTTAAAGATAATCCAAAAAATTAATTTAAATGACAGTCTGGTATAAATACTTACCTGTGACTACAACAAAACAATAGTTTGACAGTATTGTTTTGACATATTGCCCTTGCCATATCTCAGCTTGTAGTCAAATCTCCATCCTGAAATTTCTTGTGCGTAACACTACCATACAAAACTGTCAGAAACTAGAACTTGAGATTTTTCTCTTGTGACCCACCAGATATATCAGAACTTCAAAAGTGCGATTTTTGTCATTTTTGAAAAATTTAAAATTTTGAAAATTTTCGCGAAGAGGAAGCAAGTCCCAGGTCTAGAACTTAGCGTGTGAGTACAAGTACTTTCGGCCTATTTGTGAAAAAAATTATGTCACGTTGACGATTTTCCTTACTAGAAAAATTTCCTCTTATAAACGGATAAATTATGGGGAAAAACTGAAAATTTATGCTTAAATTTCACCAATAAGCAGTTAGTTTCGGAAACTACTATATTACCAAATTTTTAGCACAATGTATTCTGTACAAATTGCTTTAATCCGCACTTGACTTGGAGAAATAGAAGATGAATTATTTACAATCCTGTAAACCCTTCATGTGAGAAAATTGCTGCAGACGATGAAACAAAGATGGCCGCCATGCACAAACAAAAATTAATAAAATTAAAATAATAGTCATTTTGAACTTCCACCATGTTGGAGTTGTTGTACAAAAAATTTCAGATTTTTTAAAAATTGTCGAGCAACCAGTGCTGGTCCACTTGAAATGGATTGATCCTATTCGAATTCTTTTGAGCACCCCTGTATATATCCTATAACTATTTATACACGCCAGATGATTTTCTATAAATTAATTTAGTTTTAAAACTCATAACACATTTGAATATTTAGGTTTAGCACTTCTCGCGCTTAGAAGGCAACTTGAATTTTTTTATGCAGCGATGTATATGATATACAAATTTTCACACACACTACCTATTAAGCAAAAATTAATCTCAGGTAAGAAACGCATAACACAAATAAAATTGCCTTTCCAGCAAATTACCATGCATATACGACACCGTAAATAGTCCCATTTGCCATTAAATTATACCAGCATGTCTTGTAAAATGAGAAACATTGCCAGACTCCGGACTGTCGTAAAGCAACGGCGAAATTGCGAGAAGATATTTTAGTTGAATTTAAAATGTTACTATGACAGTAGAATTGATCCGCGTCTCGAAAACATACTTAACCTCACCCACATATACCCAAATACCGGCGCGTGTACCAACCTAAAGGGAGAATAAAATGAAGTTCAGAGCTAGTTCCTCGTTAAGCATAAACTGTATGTACATTTTAAAAATATTTGAGCATATACTAAAACAAGACATTTAATAAATGCATTCAATACCATTTGAAAACACATTTTAACATATTTACAATATATGTTTTTCCATTTTTAATTAACACATCGACTAAAAAAATTAATGAAATCCATATATTTTTATAGAGCTGTTTAACAAGTGGAATTATACTGGAACCAAACATTTGTTTCGAAATTTACATTAGAAATATTTTATTAATTTATTTTAGAAGAAGCACATATTTAATTTCTACGCCACACGATTTTTAAATTTTTTATCTATTTGCTAAAAATATGTTTAATTTAATATGGAGATAGGAAAAATGCCCAAAGATATACTTAAATAAACTAGTAAAAAGAAACACTAATTTATTTCATTCTGTTTACCTTTTTTGCAGTTTGTTAAACAAGCATATTAAAATAACAAATTAACAAATGTACAAATACATATCAGTCTTTTATTTAAAAAATGAAAATAAGCAACCGAAGGTTATGTTTTAAAAGTCATCATAATATTATTAATTAAAAAATGCAATGCTTACAAAATGTGTGTAATATTTGAATTAAAGCATGTATATTACCATAAAAAAGTTCATGTTGTACAAGGCAAATTTTATTTATTAAATATACTTATATCGGTTAATCCATTTCCCTGAAATAACAATGCTGTAACTACGTCAATCATATAAGTTTTAGAAAATATAGAAAATGGGATAAGAATACTCACCTATAAGTAGGCAAAAATATAGTTTCAAACATACCAAATTCGTTAACTTTCAAAATACTGAATCGAAATCGCCGTTGTAGCTCAAATTCTAGAGAAAAGAAAACTTACTCAGTAGAACGTGTTGTCTAATTTTACTCGATTTTTTCAGTTACAAACTTGCTATTCCAAGACAAGAATTTATAAAGAAATCTACCATAGTATTTTTTAAAGACAGTTTTGTTTAGCTGAAATATAAAGAACTTCTTTCTATGAATTGTCCGAAGGACTTGTACTTTTAATCTTTTATACTATAACTCTTTTATAAATCGATTCGCAGAGCTATCATAAAATTGAGATTAGATATTTAGAGTTTGATTTCCTACTGAATGGTCATAAATGTTTAATAGCCATTCCCGATTTCATGTTTCCATATATTTTTTCACGAAATAGGTATAATGAGCAACCCACTATGGCTAATCAAAGTACTTCCGACTTTAAATACAGAAACAAAACGTCCCATTGTAGCACAAAATTAAATATGTTACAAAAATATCTTTTCATTCAGGAAATAATTCGCCATCCTTTCATAGAGATAGCGGATATTTTAAGGCATTGAACGCCATGAACACAAATTTGTGTGCCAGCCGTATTTCCCGGGGTCCCATGCCACATGAACACATGTGCCATTAATATTTTTATTGGAGACTATTTATTGCTATGAAACCAGACTATTGATAATATATTTCAAGGTATCCAAACAAAGAACCTAGTGACTCCTCAGAAATTTCTAGAGATTTCAGATTTGTTTCGAAGATGAAAAAAGAACTTCAAATTTGATAAATTGAATTAAACATGTATAAAATTAAGAAGGATTACCGCGATTGTTACTTGTGAACCTACGCGATAAATACTGAAGATTGTTTTGTCAATATTTGCATCAGAAACCTCACCTCGTTACGGCCTGCGGCACTCAGCATATTCAACATGCTATCCATTAGTTTTTTCTACTGATACATCCTGTTGCTGCATTAATATTAATTAATGCTTATTAACACAACTAAATAATTTTGTAGACCTTATCCAGAACGTACCTTAATAGAATAGTGTTTTTGACAATTTGTCTATTGTATTAAACAGCTATTATTATTAATTAAATAATTTTGTATATCTTATCCAGAACGTACCTTAATATAATATTGTTATTCAATTTGACAATTTTGCTATTATATTAAACAGCGTTGTTTATTTCAGCATTCGCCGAAGTTACAACTTTAACCAAATATTTTTGGGTTACACTGCTATAAATTTTGTAGTAGGCTGAACCAACTTTTGGTGATGCAATATCTGCAACCATAAGATGGTGAAAACTCACTCCAAGATTTTGAGATTCAGTTGAACTGTAGCTCCACACGTTGGATCAAGATTTCACTATCTTATGATTGCAGTTACAATGGAACCAAAAATTGGTTCAAAGCTATCACAAAATCTTTAACAGTGTAGCCGGTAGCGTAAGGACGCCTATCTGTCATGATTGCAGTATCGGGTTCAATTCTCCGTGGCACTATTACACACACATAGTGTGGCATTCCAATCTGCATTTGTCTCCTCGTGGGGATGATGTGTAACAGGGTTGTCACCTCGTGTTTGGAGAATTAATTAAAAAAAAAATTGTGTCAAGAATTTGTATTGCTTCTAAAATTGTGTAAAAGGTAGATTATACAAAACAAAAGCCTCCAATTTTATTTAACCCTCCTAGTACCACGTTTTAATATTGTCTGAGCATTCTTAGTTTTACATGATTTGAACCAGAAATTTAATCTTATTATATGTAACATATTCCTAAGAATTGTGTGCATATAATTTAATATCTATAGTATAAATTATTCATTTTTTTCCGGCTTGAAACATTCAAAATTTGAACTTAGAAAATAACTGGGGTCAAATATTGCCCCAATAGATCAGTTTCAACCACGGGATCACCAGCCTATTAAGTTTCATCGAACCAATCACAATCAACTATTTGTAGTCTGTATTAGGAGCCAACCAATCACTATCGGCCAAATTTGGGAGGCAAACAAAAAACACGCCTGGTTGCTAAGGTCGTTGCTAGGGTGTGACGTCAGTTGAAACTGATCTATGGTAGTAGGACGATTAAAAAATCGTTAAGGAAAAGTTTAATATGTTAACGTCAAATCACAATTTTTTAAATAATAAAAATTAATTTCTTTTTATAAGGTTTTATAAATATGTTACTATTTCATATACATTTTTAAAGTATAGGAGATTTAAATTCAATGTATCAGAGTACGAAATATTTCTTTCGCTAAAATATAACACATATTCAAATTTTTAAGATTAGAAGTAATCGAAATCTGCTCTCATGCTTTTCATTTTCGTGGCTAAACTTGTTCAATATGTCTTCATTTTGCGATATTACTTTCATGCATCACTTTCTTTATTTTTTCAGTCTTAGTAGAAAAATCATGTTTTGAAAATCAAAAATACATCATCATATTTCAGAACTTTTTTGGAGAAAATTTCTTTTAGTGTTTCCTAGGTTTCAATTGCAAATGCGCATACAGTACTGAAATATTATTCCAATCAGTATGTAATATACAGCAAAAATCAGCCTTTAGAATAGCTTATTTAGAAATATTTATTTATTGTGGTTGCCTCAAAATAGAAAGTGGTATAAAACACATTTCTTTTGATTACATTATTTTTTTCTATACATTCATTTAAATGGAAAGTATATTTTTACAATTAAGGTTATTATGTCTATTCAGCATTATATATAACAACATAATTTAGTGTTTAAATTAATGAAACGAAAAAGGAAAATTGTCACGAATACAAGAATATGCAGTTAAAGTATTATTTTATCGAATGATTTATAGCTAAAACAATATTTTGATAATTCTTTATTAATTATATTTTCCTAAGAAAAAAAAAACTAAGCAAAGAATTTCAATTACGCATTAACTAATAAAATAAAGTTAACTTTATTATTTTACTTATTGATCTATAAGGACGTATCTTAAAGGCTATATGGTAATAGTAGAAGATTTATATTTATTAATGTTATTATCCAACGGAATATAATGTGGCGCATCGGTGGTTACCATCAGAAAATAGAGAATTGAGTAACCTCGGGGGTTGACAGTGGTTTGTGAGTAACTCTTGAAAAAGCTTCGTAGCTGTTTACAGTTTGTTGATACCGCATACTGGCACGTAAAATCCGTGTTATTGAATGATCTCTCACTGAAAATAGGATTACTCGTAGATTTCTCGGGTTCCCAGGTAATTTTTGTAATAAATCTCCGCCCCCACTGACGCTCTCCCCCAAAACACACAAACAAACAATCGCAGTCAAAAAGGTGTTTTTTAATTGCTAGAAATACTGGGTCTACAACATTTAACCCATTAGTAAATTTTATATGTAAGTATTAAATAAATGTTCCACTGACACAAAGTGAATAAAGTCATAATGTATCTCCGTATATTCAAATGTTACTCATAAAATATTAGCGACACATGCTGCCAGACACAAAACTTGAAAGTTAATGAGAAAACTTTGCAATTTTGTTATCTCGATTTAAAAACTAGACAAAACTTTCAGCTGAACCTTTTACGACAACAGTTGATAGAACTACTAATGTTCTATTCTTACAGTTGATGAGGTTATAAATCATGTCAAGGAAGCCCATTTCAGAGATAAGTTTATTTCCTCTTGGTAACAGTGCTTGAGTGGTTCTTCATTATTGATAATTTATAATCTCTTATCTAAAACGAAAGTCCTTCTGATATAACTGAAATTCTAAATGTAATACAAAGTTCAGAAAACCCATATTTTAACCTAAGTTTATGAATTTAATAAAAAAAAAATGAAATGGAAGTCCTTTATATTTTGATGACATGTTCAGAGTCAGAATGATAGTTGAATACACTGACGTAGACATTTGCATTTATTTGATGACATTTTCTCTGAGAATGGTTTCAAAACTTCAGAATAAATTTTTAAATATCCCGTTAAACAAGTACGCAATGTCACTAGTATTTTCACCAAAAGAATCACGTGCCCAACATGACCTATCCCAAGTCTCAAACGTTTAAATCCGTTCCGTCTCGAGTTCAGAAAAAAATACTTCCTGAATCTAATCAAAGGAAATCGGCACGCAGACCAGGCCAGGCTAGGTCCCATGAGGACCTCTAATCCAACTACGTTCAGACTATAAGTTGTTGTTGTTTTAACGGGCACTGTTACCAATGTTGCTGCTGCAGGTAATTCAACAGGAATTGCAAGCTTGAAAAAAGTAACAAATGACTAAAAAAACCTATTATTTCTTCTCCGCCTCCTAAAGCCCCCCTTTTATGAGAGACTCTACTGGGTAGTCGGTAGAGAGATAGGATTCCAATCCCGGGGCAGTCCACTGTCCCGGTTAGGAAAACAATTTTGGCCCTGTGATCAACAAGATCACACTTTTTTGCGGCTCTTCCATCCATCTTCTGTCTAAAGTGCCTTGATACTTTCCTGGACAGGACGACAACAACAACAACATCAACAGTGATATTACTTTTTCCTTAGAAGAAAACAACACTTTTTAAAACACCCAAGTCGCTAATTTCTTGAAAATATATCTTTGATACTCAAATAAGTTTAGTTAAGATCTCAAATAAAACGAAATAAATGAATTTTATATTTACATCTATTATACTGAAATATTATTTTAAAATAAAAAAAGCCTATTACCACTTCTTAACTATTCATATTTCCTGATCTTTTTAATTAGCAAATATTGTGAAAAAATTATATTAGAATTACAATATTGTCAAAGTCGAAATTTATCATCTCATGAATAATAAGTATAGACAAGAAACTAAAAAAAGTGTTTAAAATTTCAACAATAAAATAATAATCTATCCTGATTCCCTTAGGGATCTCAGGACTCTTAAATCTTTAAAACTTTCGAAATTTTAATTTTTTTAGCTGTTAAACGCTTACCATATCTGAACGTTTTAAGTGTTTCCTTGAAATTCCCATTAGAACAGAAGTTATGGTCTCCAGAATTATACCCTCCCAATAGCTGAAGCGGCGTTTCCAAAACTTTGAAATCATTTTTCTCCAAATGACGTTTTTGGGCATAACGCGCAGGATATCTCAAAAACTTCTGACTATTTTTTTCATGAAATTTTCAAAACATATGTTTCATGTTAGCCTGTATAAACTGAACCTAAAATGTCCTTTTTATTGTTCAAAAAAATATATTTTTAGATTATTACATTGTTGAAATTTTTTAAATTTTATATTAGCTAAAAACAGCTTTAGATTAAAAAAATAAAAATGTTTGAATGCAAATATATTTAGGTTCAGAGTAATTATTGCAATCTGACGTAAAAGTAGGTAAAAAATTTTCATTCTAGTTGCAATATTTATTTTGTAATCCTGCGCTTAAGCTAATATACCAATTTTTTGATCATCAAATGTCTGACACTTTGGATTCCTCCTGTAAGAGCTAATTCTGCATCTTGCAAATTTTTAAATACATGAAATTAAAGAACATACTTATATATTTCATCCCAATAAAAATTGTGTTTTAAAATCTGATATATTTTAAGATATTAAATATTGAAAATGGTCTTTTTTTTCATTTTTTCTGATTTTAAGAGCCCTGATCTATATTCAATCCATATTTTGTAAAACTGTTGAACTCGACTATAACTTTAAGACAATGGAGATATGACATTGGTTGTTCCATTTTTCCGGATCTTCCAAGTAGTCCAGTAGAAATATACCAGAAAAAGGCGTTACCTTGCAAAAGGTCGGGTAGAAGATTTTTATATTTCCAACTTATATATACAGAAGCCAGCATGTAAAAGACAAATTTTCCATCAACATTTTCCAACGTAGAATTTTCTGCGGGCAAAAAAGAAACAAAATTTTGGGTCTTTCTTTGCTTTTTTATTTATTTATTTATTTATTTTTTTTTAATATCTCGAGACTCATTGAAGTAGCGCATTATTTGTTAAAGACGACAAAAGCAAGCGCAGTACAGCATTTCAAAAATAAGATAACTTTCCCAATTTCCCTGAAAACCTGAAAAACGTATAATTTTGTCCGGATTAATCAAATATTCCCCACATATAGTTCAACAAATTGGTAGAAGCAACTTGTGTGTTATTTGCACACTCTATTCTTCATTTTCATTTCAATAGACATATTTTAAATCCAATAAATGTATGTAAATTAACAAGTTGGCGAGAGAGTGGATGAATAAAACAATTTTCATATTTAGACAGTAACTTTAATTATGGACAATTGTTAATTTTAAATCATTGTTCAAACGAATACTACAATATTTATTAACTTATCTGCACAATTGTTTAACGTTTGAATGACGTCTTCGGTTTACAAAAATATGATTATTAACTCTTTAAAAAGAGTTTCGAAAGTCACTTTTGCCGAATTTCATTTTTTTTCGCTTTCTCCCATAGGATTTGCATTACACAAATTTGATTAAAAGACACTTTATAAATCACTCCGAAATTTAAAAGCAATATACTAATCATTTAGATAATAATGCAGTATAAGATTGATTTAGAAATTTTGAGATTTATGGAGAAAAATAATCTGTTTGAAAATAAAGTATTTCCCCATAAGGTGTTAATATTGCATATATTTATTTATTGTTATAGCCTAAATTTATTTTTACGTTATTGATGTAAAATTTTAATACGCTCAACCAATCATATTCAATTAATCTTTCTGATGAGCCGCAAACAAAATTTTCCCGCTTGAGGCGGGTCTCAATTCATTTATAAAAGACTTAAAACTTTGTAATTAAAATAAGATAAGTAGTATACCTACGCAATATAACAAAGCGAATATTATCAGTAGGGTTGAACATTTGTCGCGGAAGAAATATTACACAAATTTAACACCATTCTTTCTAAATAATAAACTTCGTAGTAGATTTCTATTGCAAATGCTGTAGAAATATACCTTGAAGTCATTCCTTGTGGTGGTGGACAAATTCAGCATTTTGAGTTATAAAAGCCCTTGAAGGTTGCAATAAACGGTATTTACAATAGACTTACCGAATTTTAATTTGCTCATCCCAAATTATTCAAAACTAATATTGGAAATCGCAACAAAAAAATTCTTCAAAAACCAACCACCTTAAAATTAATTTCCTCGAATCGCAATCAGTTACAACCTTCCGTTTTAAAAAGTTTTCGAAAGGACTTGTGGAATCCCAATTTATATAAGATACTTACAAATAACGCATTTTCACGTGATAATATCTAAATTAATTAGAAATCTTTCATTTGGTATAAGTAACGATAAACTAAATCTTAAGACAAAAAAAAAAAAAAATACATTCACTTCTCTAATGTTTCTCAAAAATGTTTTTCGCTTCTAACACAGTCTGGTATACTTCTTCATTATTTTGGGATATTGGAATGATATTTTTATCCCGTTTTCAGAAAAGTAATCTCCGGAAAATGAAAATGTGAACATACATTTCCAGAAAGTTCACAGGAAACAGATTGCTTTCATTTTTTACCATGTTTTAGTATCAAAACCAACATAATAGTTCTGAAACTTTGTTTACCAACAGCATATAACATATAGCGTTGCCAAGTGTTAGGAAATAAATCGTAAAAGAATATTGTAAATTATGATAATAATATTGAAGCAAATATGAATTTTTGAATTACTGTAGTAGAAATATGAAAGTGTAAGAAAGGTTTTACATAATATTGTCTAATATAATTGTTAAGGGAAGAAAACTTCATTTTCCTATCTTAAGAATATTTATAAATGAAGAAAAGTTTTTGCAGAAACATATCACTGTACAAATTAACAATGGTATGTTAGTTGATATTGAAACAGACATTTTAAAATTTAAATATGGAAGTTTTTAAATTTTGCAGTCCTTTTTTCTAGTTTCATGGAAAATGTGTATTGAATTTATATTTTATTTACAGTTTTAAGAAGCTACTTCGTTATTATTATTTAACTTTCGAAACCAGTTAATGGAATTATCCTCATAAAAAAACCCTTCAAACAAAATCGAAAAAGTAACAAAAACGGTATTTGCAGAGATTCAATTACCCTTAGCTATCCGTAAAAAAAAAAAAAAAAAAAAAAAAAAAAAAAAAAAAAAAAAAATCATTTGAAAATATTGAAATGCAATCAAGCTATTTTAAAATAACTCTCCCATAGGATTAATATTATCCAGCTGGAGATTTCGTGTTAGTGAAATAAGCCCTTACACCAAAAGCCATGCTCTCAAATAGTGGTTCCGATCGGAACACCGAAGTACAGCACCATCGGGCGTGGTCAGTATTTGATACTTGATGGTAGATAACTTTCTGAATACACTCCGCTGCTTTTTGATTCGTGTGGAGCCACATACTTGCACATAAATTCAGTGGTGCGGACTAAGACTACTATATAAATTAAAAAGTTATATTTTCACATTTGCTCTTTGGTTAAATGTATCAGAATTATCGATAGATTAATTATGCGTTAATTTTCTGAATTATTTGTGATTGCTTATCTGAAAAGTTTAATCTATTTTCTTCAAAAAACACCAAGAAATTCAATATATATAAAAAAAAGTCGGATATAAGCATCGTTTTTCCGAAAAAGTATTAGATGGCGCGTATCTTCAAATCAGCTTTTTCTGCCATATTTGGCAGAAAAAAATTCAAGCAATGGCCTTTTTACCCGACTGAAAAGAAGGGTTATGTGTTTCACTCGTATCTGTGTATGTGGATTTCTTTATACCCTCGAAACATCCCAACGGCTGGATGGATTTTAATGAATGATGTCTCTATCAATTCGTCTTACCGTCCCGATGGTTATAGGTTAGGTTTTGTTTTTATAAATTCAAAATAGTGGACGTAAAATACAAAATGGCGATAGAGACGAAAAAAGAAATTACGCACCCTATTGAGTGGCATATCATTGGATAGTACTTTCAAAATGAAGACGATGTTTCATTGACTATTTTACAGTCCGAAGCTCCGTTTAAATATTATACAACCTGGAAGTTATGTAGGTAGGATCTCTAGCTTTACTGTAACTCTAACCATCATAGACATCTATAGACCTCATCAAAACAGTGTTTATAGATAGGAACTAACAAACACAACTTAAAAGTCACCAATACAAGAAAAAAAATAGGTAAGTAATATAAACAAGTAATATAAAAAAATAATTTAAGTCAATTCCTATTTAGGTCAATAAGAGAAAATTTTTTCTCCCATTCTTCTTTTCCTCTTGAGTGGCGCTTAAAATACCTTGATCAAGAAGAGGGCTCTCTCGGTCTTAAAATACATTGAAGAAGAAGAAGGCTCTCTCGATTATCGAAAATTAATTTAATTTAATTTAATTAATGAATTAATATTTGAAAAAAAACTGGATTAACATCAAGTGCCATCCACTACAAGTTAAAAAAAATTATTTGAGCTTGATTGAATGAATAATAAGTATTTTATTAACGATCGAAAATTTGAACAAGATATATAGAGAGAGAGTGTGAGCTAATAGTAGGAATTGAAAAAAAAAATAGTTTCACAATGATGAGAAATAATTAATTAGTTCGATTTTTACGCAGTCGGGTTTTTTTATTTTTTTTAATTTAATTGTTTTTTCAAGATAATGATGAATTTGAAGAATGCAATAATTCTTTCTTGAATGACTTATACAATTAATAAGAGAACAACTACCCATAATTAATGCTTTAAAGTTTTAAATAGGCACACACTAATTTAATGCTATTGAAACACAGTACCCGCACTAGTCGGGTAGCAATGAAAATAGCTGGTTCGACAGCTTATATGTTCTAGTGCGCACAGTCCCCTAGCTGGGAGGGAGAGTGACAGAGTTTCCGAAATAACCCCTTCCTTCGCAAGGAAAAAAATTGTAAGAGAGAATACCGGGTGAGCCAAAAGTTCGTTAGAACTTTAAAAACTCATAAAAAGGAAGAAATTATGATAAAGGAGAGGGGTTTGCAAGAAAGGGCTCACAAGGTAGTGCGATTTTTTTAGCAGAAAAAAAATTAGTTAAAAAATCACATGTCGAGGGAGCAGACGACCCGAAACACAATGAACAGATACTACGACACAATCTGGTTGTGTCGTAGAATGTTCTGGAGGTCATGTTGAACATTTGTTATTGGAAGAACAAATGAATAGAGCGTGTTTCTGTCCTGTTCATTGTGTTTCGGGCCGTCAGTGCCCTTTACATGTGATTTTTTAACTAATTTTTTTGCTGCTAAATAAAATTCGACTATCTTGTGAGCCCTTTTCCGCAAACCGCACTCCTTTATCACAATTTCTTACTTGTTTATGAGTTTTTCAAGTTGTAACGAACTTTTGGCTTTCCTGGTACTTCGAGGCAATGTCAGTCTACCGCCACTTTTTTTCATATTAAATTAAAGCTGCGCCATCTCCACCTAAGCCGGATCTTACGCTTCGGTCATCTAGTGAAAATTAAAAACCAAATCAATACTTACTATATTGGATTAGTTTTTAACACAATTATTCATTTCGTAAATAAATTATAACAGATGTAAGGGTGAATATCACAAAATGTGAGATTTTGAAAATTTAAATCGTTTCAAAGCTTCTGATTTTAAAAAAAATGTTGGTTGAACAGCTGAATAAAAGAATTTATATGCAAAATCGTTAAAGTTTGAAGAGCTTAAGTTCATTTTTATGTAATTATAATTATATGTCATTTTCTTGGCATATGTATGCCAGGATAATGACAATTTCATTCTAAAACATTTTTCACATTCTTGTTTTTTGATTTTTAGATTTAATATTTTAATTTTGTTTAAAGAACACGTTTCCTCTATAGTACCTCAAATTCAGTGTAATGTTCAGTAGAACGGCTAATTCGATTTCTTGTGACAGCCTGAAGGTCTGAAACCAAATCTCTTGTAGTCGCTTCGCGGTTTCTTCGAGACAACAATGATAGAAAACGGTCTTTTGTTACCGTTGTTGATCTTCGTCTCCCTTGACTAGGCTAGCTATCAACGGATACAGTGTTCATAAAGCAGCTCGAAGCTCTTGATATAACACTTTGATGGATTATTCAAATCTTGGGCGGCCTCCATTTGTGTTTGACCCCTCTCGATTCTATCAATTATTCGTTACTTTTGACCTTCACTTAAATGACGCTTTTTAGCCATAACTAATGAATACTGATTACTCTCGTACACCACATTCAATTTAAACAACTCTACAGACCAGAATTCCAATATGCGTCCATAGCGTACCACATTGTCAATCACCTAATTTGCATATTTCCGACGCTTAACGTATGCGCAGAAGTGCAATTTTGTATTCAATAGTATTTAATTGATATAAATAATTGCAGCATTGGACATTGGTTGCAACATTAACTGAGTGAGTGCAACATTAACTCATTATCCTTTAATTTTAATGACCAGTGTAATTTTTACTGATAAAAGTTATGAAGTTACCTTTACTACTACTTAGTTAAAGAAAGCCTGCTACATGCGTTTTGTATAATTGTATATATAAATAAAATATATCAATAAGAAAATATATAATATATAAATAAATAATGGGTTTTTTTAAGTTTTTTTTTATCTCAATTGTAAGCCGCTCTTCAAAATTTAACTGTTTTTGTTTTTCGAAATGAGGGATCGGGATTTTACGGTATTTTAATATGACCGAAAATAGTAATTGAATACCTAAACAATAACAATATACGCAGATTTAAACTAGAAAATTAAATAAACTCTTCTGTCAATGAATTATACTTCAGCTGTAAGCTCATTTTCTTTCAATGATCTGTATTGTAGAAATTTATTTGTTGTAATAGAATCAAAACAGGTGTTATTTCTCTTTGCACGATACACAAGGGTGCTGTTATTTTTCTTTCTGTCCCATACATAGCTAGAATGTCTTCCTACGTAATATCCTTTTAAGCCTACAATATTTACAAAAATCCGCAGTAGATAAGGCATGAAGAAAAATATTTGCCTTCACTTTTAGAAAAAAAAAATAAAGCTAAGAATTACTGTATTTATAAAAAGTAATTCTAATTACAAAATCTAAAGTTACATTAAATTGATACAAATTTTTCTTTAACTTCTTTGCATGTGCAACAAATAATTTAAAAATCTCCCAGTTCATATTTAACAGTGAATAGATAAGTGTATAATATTCTTTTACGTAAAGATTATAAAACAAGAGTTATTTTTAATGTAAATTTCGATATGTCAGTATTATTTATTGACGGATTTCTAAATGTTTGACGACATATATTGTTAAAACTAGTCTCCGACTAGAACAAATTTTTCAAGTTGAAAGCTGGTCGAAACTAACTTTTGTTCTTATTCGAATTTCTGCTGAAAGAGGAAAAAGAAGCTTCTTCAGAAAAAGTTTCAAATTATTTACAAAATACATAGATACAAATATATTTTAAATGGGTGTATGCGTATACTGATATACCTTACTTTCAAACTCACATACATATTTGAGATGATCTGCATATGAATAAAATAAAATCTAACAGTAGAAATGATTTTGAATTGCACAATCACCAATTGCATTGCACTTTATGGAAATAGTTACAATGAGATTCCTGTTCGTAGGCCATGTTTGTACAATGACATTTTTAATGAATTGAAACTCATTGTTGAATTTGGTTATTAGTTTTGATTTAGATAAAATCGCAATACGTCTAAAACTGAAGAAGCATTTTCATGAAATACGAGACAGTTTAAAAATCAGACACTACATTCTACACATCTATAACGGTCTTTTCACCCACTAACAGCCGGCAAATATATTTCTATTGCTTTTCATTAGGAAAATGTCTTAAAATTTTTGAAGTAATTGAAATTTTCTCAAAGTCAAAGAAATTATTCAGAATATTTTTAAAAAAGAGAAATTTTAAGCATTATATTTCCATTCTGCCAGTTGAGACTTTGAATAAAAAAAGATTTTTATTGTACTATTAATGAAAACGCAACTGCAATAATAAAATTTAAATTCAAACACAATTTTTCATAAATAATTTTAATTTTATCTCTATATTATGAAAAAATAAATAAAGAACGGAAGCCATAAAATGTGTTATTTGAAATGAACAAAAGTACTTTTATCACGATTTTTTAAAATTCAGATTTAGCAACAGGAAATTATAAAACATTACAACGTAGAATTATAGCTAGAAAAAAGGCATTTTTGGGTTAACTATTTTGCGAATTGAACTCTATATAGGAAAAATGCAGTGGAGAATTTCAATTTAGATATTTTTCTAAGTTCTAGGAAAACACTAAACCCAATTGTCTTCTGACTTCGCCATTCAAACAATATGCTTCAATTCACACACTTCAATTCAGCCGCGAGATCAGTTGCGGTTAAAACAGGAAAGGAAATTATAAAAGAAAATATACTTGTAACTGTCTTATATACATTTTTTGAAACCTTCACAATTAATTTTATTTGCAATGTGCAAAAATGTTATGCATTTTATAATAATGCCACGTATATTCACGAACTTACAAACGGTGACTTATAAACTTCCAATTCTGATTGTATGTTTATTTCAAATATCTTACAAAATATTTAACCAATTTTTTTGAAAATTACCGAACATTTAAGATGTGCAAGTGAAATATTGACTGAAATATACATAAATTTGTAATGGATACTATGTATATTCGGTGGGATATGAAAATATAAACAAAATAACTTTTAAGATAAGCGAAAGATTCCAATTTCAAGCTGTATGTCGCGTGAAAATACGTTCCATAAGCATGCCCAAACGTTGAAGGTTTCATTTTAGTTGTTGAGATGTTCCCACGCTACGAAGGGCTGCTAATGCCGATAAAAAAAATACTATCCCTGTGAGTGACAAAATGTAAATATCAGATACACAATAAAACATATGATATAAATCTATAAAGGTAAGTAAAAAATACTTACCGATCCAAGGTAGGCCGCCTTCTTTAGAATCAGAACTTATTCATTCCAGGATAGATTCGGCAATTAAAAATAATTCACATCAAGTAGTCGGAAATGAAGAAACATCCCTTTCATTTTAGACTATTTATATGGCTAACTTATACAAAAAAATATTTACATTATATACATACGATGAATTAATCTCGAATTCGTTAAAAAACATGTTTGATGGGGGAAAAAACCCACATCTCAAAATCGTTCTTTCGTTCGATCTACAAAACAAAAAGTTTCTGTTGCCAAACGACAAAAATAAATAGTCCTCATTCGAAGGGAAAATGTCCAGGGAGGTCGGGAGAAAATGTCCGTGGAGGTCGTGTTTTGTAATATCCTCCCACCTTTGAGGTTCAGTATAGTGAAACTCAAAACTTCATAAATTTAGTCGTTGCGGCTGTTTCAGTTTTCTACCAGCTCGAGATCGTCGATTGCCATCCTCAGGTATGGAAGACTGGTGCACAGGAGCAGGAGTGATATCCAGAGGATCAACTACAGAAGGGGAATCTGAAGACACTGGCAGTGGAGCAGGAACGCTATCCAAAGGTTCAGCTACAGAGACAGGATCTGATGACTCGGGCTCAGGAGCAGGAACAGAGACGCTATCCAAAGGTTCAACTACAGAGACAGGATCTGAAGACTCTGGCACAGGAGCAGGAACAGAATCGTCGTCTATAGGAGCAGGAATTCTGTCTACTAAAAAAGGAGGCATTAGTTCATTATTGATTTCAAGAGGATATAGTCTTTTAAGGGATCTCAAAAAAGAACCCATTTTGGTTTTAACTTTGGCTACCCGGAATTTTCCGTCTTTGCTGGGATATAGTTCTTCAATTTTTCCCAAAGGCCAATTAATACGTTTTGAATTATCGTTCCCAATTAAGACAATATCGTCTTTTTTTAACTCAGTTTCCCTATTTCTTCCCGCATTTTTTCGAAGTTGCCCCAGGTATTCTATTCTAAAGCGTTTTCTAAGATCTTCTCGGATTCTTTGCTGATAAGCAAATCTTCTTTTCATTTTTGTTGAATCAATTATGTCAAATTCAGGAACTCTCGAATCTTTGATATCTTGCAAGAACATCGCGGGAGTAAGAGGGTCAAGATCATCATCATCTGCGATATATGTCAGCGGTCTAGAATTGATTACACTTTCCGCGTCACATAACACGGTGTATAATTCTTCATAATTTAGGCTGGCCTTTCCAAGCACTCTTCGTAAAATACCTTTTAACATTTCTATCATGCGTTCAAAAAAACCTCCCCACCAGGGAGCTGAAGGTGGATTAAATTTCCACTGTATTTTTCGTTCAATAGCAAAATTTTGCAAGCGTTCAAAATTTATAGACTTCAATTCTGATGATGCTTTCACTAGATTTCTTCCGTTATCAGAAATAATAATAGAGGGTCTCCCTCTTCTTGAGATAAATCTTCTCATAGCTAATAGAAGATTTCCCGTTGAAAGTGAAGATATCAATTCAAGATGAATTGCGCGAAATATGGCGCACGTAAAAAGAACTATCCAAACTTTCGAGCCATTTCTTAAAAATAACGGTCCGCATAAATCGAGACCAACACTTTCAAAAATTGAAGCATCTTTGACTCGTTCTTCAGGGAGAGGGGCAGTAGGTGTCTCAGCAGGTGAGACAGTGAATCGTCTACATGTCATGCAACTTTTTATAATTTTTCGAACTGTACGCCTGCATCTTAATACCCAAAATTGTTCGCGCAAAACTGACATTACAATTTGTATCCCTGCATGAAAAAGTTCAATATGTTTTCTTCTTATGAGCGAATAGGTAATATTATGATCGAAAGGCAGAACTATAGGATACCGGAAAGAATGGAAATCTTTTCGCATAGAGATTCGTGTTTTTACTCGAATTAGACCTTCCTCATCAGTAAAAGTCTGTAAAGAGGTATAACATGGTTTAGATTCACTTAATAAATATCTCTGAGCATATTTCAATACGACGTGTTCTGCGTGATTTATTTCCTCAGATGTTAAAATTTTCTCTAAATTTCGCTCATTCGGTGTCTTTCTGATATTTCCAAAAAATCTATACATCCAGGCAGTAACTTTTATCATTTTCAAATATGAAGATGTATTTTCATATAACTCAATTGGAGTTTGAGAGATATTTACTGCACTGACAACTGTCTTTCTTTTTTCAGAGTTAATTATTTCAAAATCGGGATTCAAACTACTTTTTGGCCAAAATTCTTGAGGTTTTTTCAACCAATCAGGTCCCTCCCACCAGAGGGATTGTTTAAGCGATTCCGCGGAACATCCTCGGGAAGGTAGATCGGCTGGATTAAGAGTTCCAGGCACATAGTGCCAATTTTCTGGATTACTAAGAGATCGAATTTCTTTAACACGATTGTATACGAATGGAGCCCAGTTTTCACTTCTTTTTATCCAGTACAGCGCATTACTAGAATCTGTCCAGAAAAAAGTTGGAAGATTTTCTAATTTTAAGTCGGACTTAACCCCTTTAGATAATCGTGCACCAATCGTACATGCGAGGAGTTCAAGTCTGGGGATGGTAACACATTTTAGCGGTGCTACTCTGCATCGTGCTTGGATCAGTTGACATGATGTTGATTTTTCGTTCTCATTTCGTAAATATATGCATGTAGCATAAGCTACCTTGCTCGCGTCACAGAATACATGCAAACTTAAATCACCGATGTTATCTGGGTCGCTTATTAAACATCTAGGTATAGCAATATCTTTAAGTGAGCTCAATTGATTTTTCCATTTCTGAAATTTTTGGGCAATCGGAGTTGGTAATTCAGAATCCCAAGTTATTTTCTTTTTCCACAAATCTTGTAGAAGTATTTTGGGGTAAAGAGTTACTGGACAGGTATAACCGATGGGGTCAAAAATTTTATGAACTTCCGACAATATTTTCCTTTTAGTGATAAGTTCATCATCTTTATTAATTTCCCTTACATCTATGGAAAGAACATCTGAGGGCAACAGCCATCGTAGGCCTAAAACTGGGACAATTTTGTTTTCTAAGGGAAAATCTGGTTTCATTGAGGAGTTAGAGTAACTGTGTTCCCAACCTCTGAGGTCAAATTTAGCTTGGCTGAGAATGTATTTTGACTCTGTTATAAAATTATTGAGTTGCTTTTCATTGTCAACACTAGTGACACAATTGTCAATATAAAAGGATTCTGAAAGTTTAGAAGCTGTTTCCTGCATAGAGGGAGGTGACTTTTTTAAGTGGTGTTGCAAAGTTGCTCCCAATAAATAGGGACTGCATGTAAGCCCGAAAACAACTCTTCGATGTTGGAAAATTTTCGTTTCTTCAGAATTTCCCTCCTTCCACCATAAAAATTTTAAAAATACTCTGTCATTTTCATTTAAGCAAATCTGTAAAAATGCTTTTCTTATGTCTGATATTACACCAATTTTCTTCAATCGGAACCGATTTATCAATGAAGGGATAAGTTCTACTAAATTGGGGCCTTTCAACAAACAATCGTTAATAGAGGGTGAGCCTTTTTCCCTAGCGGACCCATCAAAAACAGGGCGTATTCGGGTAGTGGAATTTTCTTTTATTACTGCTCTGTGTGGCAGAAAAAATTCAGCTTCCGTTCCTGGAGTTGATTCGACTTCCTCAATAATGCCCTCTTGAAGCCACTCATTAAATACTGCTCCATAGGCAGCTAAATTGCCGGATTTCTTTAATGAATCTACACAGTTTTTTAATCTACGTTCTGCAATTTTCCGAGCACTGGGGAGAGGGGGGTGACCAACAATCCATGGAAGACTAACCTCATAACGTCCTTCATTGTTTATATGAATATTTTTATTGAAATGTTCTTTTACGGCTTGTTCGAGTTCTAAACTAGACCCTTTGTCACCTGGATCAAGAATTCCTAAAGTGTCTAATCGCCATAAATCTGTGAGTTTTGCTTCATTTACATGTAAGGATAAAACAACTTTTGTGGAATCGTTTGTATCTTTTTCATTAGTTTTACCCATCAATGTCCACCCCAATTTAGACTGTATAGCAGTTAAATTACTATCCAAGGATTTAATTTTCCCCGTTAATAACTTTCCATAAATATCTGCTCCGATAAGTAAACTTATTTCTTGTGCATTTGTAACTTTTTGCTTCCCTGTATATGCATCGTAATCTGTGAATTTTATCCCATATTTTTTAGCTTCCTTTATCCAAGGCCCATTTTTTATTTTTGGAACCTCATTACATATTTTGTCTTGATCATAGATATCAAAATTACATTTAAAAGTATCTTCTAAATTACTTAAATATATTTTATATCGCTTATGAAAGTGTGTTTCTTGAATACCACCAAAAAGACCGTGAATCATTTTTTCTTCTCCTATTGCTTCGTATCCCATTCGATTAATAATATCTTTACTCAGATAAGAACGTTGACTACCTGTGTCTATCAAACAGCGTACTAACAAGTGTTTATCTTGATCCTTTGATTCTAAACGGAAAGTTAAAGTCTGCATTAATACTGCGCGATTACAAGTTTTATTTGATAATGTCGTGCTTTCATTATTTTCTTGTGATCTGGCATTTTCTTTTTCGGGACATAAAATTTTATAATGCCGTTTAAAACAATTGCTGCATTTAACAAATTTTTTACAATATTTTGCTATGTGCCCTGCATTTTTGAGACAAACAAAACAGTAACCGTACTGCTTTAAAGTTTCCTTTTTATCCTGTAATGATTTATTTTTAAATAACTCACATTCGATCAAAAAATGTTTTTCTTTACATTCCGGGCATTTACTTTGTTTAGAAAATGATACCGTTTCATTTATTAAGCCAGATGCTGAAGGAATTATTTTCGGCGACTGCTTGTCGCGCACTGGCCTCCCAGACGTAATGCCTGCGTTCGAAGACTCTTGATTAGAAATTAAAAAAGCAGTTCTTTCTCGGGAAATAACTTCCATTTTCAAATAATCAATTATATCCGTAACTTTTAATTCTTCATCGTTACCATATTTTTTTGTTATTTGTAACACTATGTCAGAAGGTAATAATTTAATTAGAATGGGAGAGAGTAACGCTGAATAATTTTCAATCTCCAATCCGAGAGATTTCAGATTTCTGATTTCGGTCTGGCAAGTGTCCAGCAATTTGCGGAGTGCATAAACGTCACTGGATTTCTTTACTGAATTAAGTGATAAAAGTTTATGAAGGTGTGAGCTAATTACCAATTGTTTCTTACCGAAACGTTCTTTTAGAGTTTCTATTGCAGATAAATAGTTACTATTAGTTAAACTATAACCTTTTATACAGTTAGCAGCATTTGAAGTCAGATATGACTTTAAATAATTGAATTTTTCTACTTCAGACAATTCTGCATTTTTATGAATTGTAGATTCGAATTGGTCCCAAAATCTTTGCCAATCCGAAGGATCGCCGTCAAATTTTTCAATTATTAGCTTGGGTAAATTTATGCGAATGGATTCTAACCCCCGAATTACAACTGTTTCGTCGGATTTGTTTATTGTTGTAGTAGAAACATTCGAATTAGATTTAGTTTCTAATTTCAATTTAGCCCTTTTTACTTTCGTTTTCCAAATTACCAAATTCGAATTATACTCATCACATTTCAAAACTTCAGCTTCTAATTCATCTAATTTACTAGATTTTTGAATTTCAGTATCTAGATAATTAAGCTCTTTTTCTTTCAAATCTAACTCAGCGAGAAACTGTTCTAATGTATCTTCATCGGCACTATTTTCTGAAATTGCCGCTTCTATTCTATTAATTAATTTCGTAGTTTGAGACCTAACAGTAGTGCGTTTTGTTTTATTAACTGCATCCATTCTCTTAAATCAATATTATAACTCATAAAATTTATCAAAAACAAAAATGGTTGCAATTATCGTATATAAACAAAGCACTTCAATAAAGATTCTAATTCAACGAAATTCTTATTCTGACTCAAATATTTTAGGCAGTCGCTGTTACGGGCGCCAGTAAATATCAGATACACAATAAAACATATGATATAAATCTATAAAGGTAAGTAAAAAATACTTACCGATCCAAGGTAGGCCGCCTTCTTTAGAATCAGAACTTATTCATTCCAGGATAGATTCGGCAATTAAAAATAATTCACATCAAGTAGTCGGAAATGAAGAAACATCTCTTTCATTTTAGACTATTTATATGGCTAACTTATACAAAAAAATATTTACATTATATACATACGATGAATTAATCTCGAATTCGTTAAAAAACATGTTTGACGGGGGAAAAAACCCACATCTCAAAATCGTTCTTTCGTTCGATCTACAAAACAAAAAGTTTCTGTTGCCAAACGACAAAAATAAATAGTCCTCATTCGAAGGGAAAATGTCCAGGGAGGTCGGGAGAAAATGTCCGTGGAGGTCGTGTTTTGTAATAATAGTTGTGTGAGTACAATAAAGTATTTCACCTTAAAGCAAACAGAAATTGCATAAAAAATACACTGCTTTGGCTAAATAAATGTTTTTTAATGTCAATTAAGGCGTCATTTTCCCACCCCGCAAACAGTGTATTTGCAATCAGCGAGTCGTAGCTAATGATCGTGCGTTTCCTAAATATTTAAAAGTAATGTATATTTGCGTTATAATAAACTTTAATGCCGGAAATGTTTAGGCTACTTAAGTACTTACGTTAATTTAAACATCAAATCATTTCAATATTTGCGCAAATACATTTGCCTTGGTAACATCTTATGTCTTGCAAGTATTGATCAGGTTGAGTGAAAAACTCCATTTTATACCAAGTGTAGCCTTAATTTATTATAAATTTCAAAATCTAAAGTTATATTGCTCGGTATGCATTGATAACCCAGATTTATAGATAAATTTCGGCTAAATGAGTCTACAAGTATGTTGAATTAATTGTACTGAAACGGTGTTTTCGCTAAACATTTTAAATATCGAATAATTTATATGATACACACTGTAAACGTTTTTCTCAATTTAAAGTTTCTCAGAATAAAATGTAATACACAATGAAACCTTCAACATATTAAATTTTCCTAAATTAAATAAAAGATAATTGTCTGAGCGAAGCGAAGGCTAATACTCAGCGAAATATTACTGTCCGGACACATTACTACTACGATGGATATTAACGCCATGTCCTACTTAAAAAAAGCCTAATAAAAACCTTTCGTCAAGCATAACTCAAAAAATATTTGTCGGATTTCTTTTCTGATTGCACCAGAAGGTACCTATGAGGGCCACCTACTGAATGCACCTACTATGAAAAATATGTTCCAAACCGTTTAAAAATTATATTAAAAAAACTGATAAAAAAGCACAAGATATCTGCATACGTCACAGAAATTTGGTGTGCGTCAGTTTCACCGGTGGATGTTTTCGTAGACAACTGGTTTGAACACATGGAGCAAATAAAAAAAAATATGCACGCCGTAATATTGAATAGATCAGTTTCAACCGCGTAATCACAAAACTTACAACAACCCGTGGCAACCAGTTTTGGTGGGCAAACAATTAATAATACAGTACGGGCTAAATCCGGCTAAAAACTCAGGTTAAAAGATAGTTGTCAGTCTATCGACTGGAAATTAACAGATTTTTTTAATACGCGTATAACGAAATTTAGAAACGATTGTGGATGATTAAAACAAATGACATGAGTGTTTATTGCTCCGGGAGGTTATCTTTCTCTGGATGTCTGTCTGTCTATCATACAGCATTCAATTTTCTTGTAAAGGATGATATTATTATGCAGTAAAACCTCCATAACGGACACACCCGATTAGTGGACACCTCTATTTAGCGGGCATTATTTTCGATTACCAACCCTTAAATAACTGTACATTTTAAAATCTCAGTAGCCGACACCTCCAAATAGAGGACAAATTCTGCCTTCCCGAGGTGTTCGCTATTCAGAGGTTTTACTGTTAAAACCTCCATAACGGACACACCCGATTAGCGGATACCTCTATTTAGCTGACATTTTTTCGATTACCAACACTTAAATAACTGTACATGTTTTACTCTCAGTAGCGGACACCTCCAAACAGAGGACAAATTCTGCATTCTCGAGGTATCCGCTATTCAGAGGTTTTACTGTATGTATATATTATTGATATTTATTTTACAGGGCCGCACAAAAGAATAAGAATATATGAAACGAATATAAACTTAATTCGGGATTGGTAGATCGCTGATGGTAACGTAATTTTAGGATGTTGTTACAGTCATCCGCAGCATGTTTTCAGAATTTCGTTCATCTAACGAAACACTACCTGTCTCACTCCTTTGTCTGTCCGTCTGTCACAGAGCCCGTTCTCAGAAACTATATATGTCGGAGACTTGAAAATTTGCATACTTATAGCTGAACACCACACATCAAACGGCAAATAATAAAATTTTGAAAAAGTCTAATATTTAACCCTCTGGGCTCTAACTTGTGTATTTTAAGCAATTTTTCTAACTCAGACCCTAATTAAGTTGGAGACATGAAATTTTGCATACTTATAGCTGAACACTTAACATCAAACGGCAAATAATAAAATTTTGAAAAAGGTCTAATATTTAACCCACTGGGCTCTAACTTATGTATTTTAAGCAATTTTTCTAACTCATCCCCTAATTAAGTTGGAGACTTGAAAGTTTGCATACTTATAGCTGAACACTTGCGATAACACGATAAATCATAAAATTTTGAAAAAGTCATATTTAACCCTCCAGTCTCTAACTTCTGTATTTTAAGCAATTTTTCTAACTCAGCCCCTAATTAAGTTGGAGACATGAAATTTTGCATACTTATAGCTGAACACCTCACATCAAACGACAAATAATAAATTTTGAAAATGTCTATTATTTAACCCTCTGGGACCTAACTTGTGTAATTTAAGCAATTTTTCTAACTCATCCCCTAATTAAGTTGGAGACTTGAAAGTTTGCATACTTATAGCTGAACACTTGCGATAACACGATAAATCATAAAATTTTGAAAAAGTCATTTTTAACCCTCCGGTCTCTAACTTCTGGTATTTTAAGCATTTTTTCTAACTCAGCCCCTAATTAAGTTGGAGACACAAAATTTTGCATACTTATATCTGAACACCTCACATCAAACGAAAAATAATAAAATTTTGAAAAAGTCTAATATTTAACCCTCTGGGCTCTAACTTGCGTATTTTAAGCAATTTTTCTAACTCAGCCCCTAATTAAGTTGGAGACATGAAATTTTGCATACTTATAGCTGAGCACCTCACATCAAACGGCAAATAATAAAATTTTGAAAAAGGTCTAATATTTAACCCTCTTGGCTCTAACTTGCGTATTTTAAGCAATTTTTCTAACTCAGCCCCTAATTAATATGGAGACGTGAAATTTTGCATACTTATAGCTGAACACCTCACATCAAACAACAAATAATAAAATTTTGAAAAAGTCTAATATTTAACCTCTAATATTTTGTCTAGCGCAATTTTTAAATTTAAACTATTTTGCAGTATTATTTTTTGTTCATTTTGATAATAAGTGTAATGTGACGTAATTTCTTCTATTTAAGACTTCTAACACATGTTAATGAATTTATTTTACAATATACTTTCTCTTTTAAAATTAACATGTAAATATAGTTTTCATGGCGTAATTTCCAATAAGTGCTTTTTATACCTAATTATTTAATTCTAATTTGAAGGTTTTTTTCTGCTTATAATAGTAACGTGTAAATAATTTTTTTTATTTGATGCAAACATTATTGTTTGCGCTGTTTATACAGTTGGCAACAGTTTAAATTAATACCATTTTCTAAAATATGTAAAAAAATATCTGTCGAAATACTGAATATTTGAATTTAAAATAGAAATAAAACCTCAAAAAATGAGTCAAATTAAAAAAAAAATTAATGGAATCTGCACACCGGGATCTTCTATTGAATAAAATGATATAAAAATAATTAAATTCCCATGTATAGTTTTTGCTCCTATAAAACTTTTTTTAATGGAACGATTTTGTCCAAATTTAGCATTAAATATCTCTTAACATAATTCTTCTTTTTGAAAACTGTATGCATCAGCGTGTTTATCAAACATTTCTCTATAATACCACCGATTTTCATATTTTTGTATGCAATAGTTTTCTTAATATTAACGAAGAAAGACCTCCGGTCACAAAAAATTCAAAACCGGCAGCGGCGGTGACAGCGTTAGTTACTTTTTTTAGAATAGAGAGATATATAAAAATGAAAGCTTGTCTATCTGTCTGTTTGTAATTCTATAAAAATCCACAATTTGGAAGCCAAAATTGTGAAAAGATACGTACATGGGTATTAAAACATAGCCGAGTCAACTAAAGTATTCCAGAATCGAAATAATTTATAGTTAATTTTTAATTAATAAAAAAACCACCAATTTAACAGCAATTTCTTATCAAATTTAAACATTTTTCGTTATAGCCGTTGCCAACAATTAAAATATACAATAAAATTATTACTACAACAATTAATTTTCTACTGCAAGATTTCCACGTGAAAAATGAAAATGAAATAAATAGTTTGCCGAATTAAAAAAAAAGTGAATATAACTTCATAACTTTTCTATTTCAAGGTTTCCACGTGAAAGAGGAAAATATTACGTCATATTGGAAATATAAAGGACGTGGTGGATATAGTATAACGTCATATGAGTGTCAAAAATGTATTGAAGCATGATAAAAACCCGATTAGGGCAGTGCCATCGCTAAGACTTTTTATTGGTGGGGGAGAGAACCTTAAATTGCCAAGTCAAATTTCAGCATTTGCCAACTCGTTTTATAATTTTGCCAACTTACCACAGTTAGAAAATGTAATATAGTTCTTATTTGTTAAAAATTTAATAATATTCCCAATTAGTTTTGTAATTTTTGCCAAGTCTATCAGAAATAGAAAATATATTATAGTTTTTATTAAAATTTTAAACAAATTTGCCAACTAAGTTTGTAAATTTGCCAAGTGTAATAACATTCGCAAATGTTTGGGGGGGGAGGCTCCCCCCCGTCCCCCCCCCTTAGCGAGGCCCATGGATTAGGGAAATACTGGCGTATTTTAACGTTATTGCTCCAATTATAAATTGAAATAAGTTCATTTATAGCTGTATTCTTTTGCGTCTGTTATATACATGTATACATTTTTATGTAGCGTTTTCATATGATTCATTCATACAACATTTCGACTGCTTTTTTTAATGTTTGTTTTGTGTTGTATGTTAAATTTTGAAATTGATTTTTCAGAACAAACATCCTTCAGATTCTGGGCAACGCCGGGCACTTCAGTTTAGTTTGTAACAGATAAATGGCTTTTGTATCTGTACATCTAATGCTAATATTATAAAGTGTTATATTATAATATATATAGTAAAATTATAAAGTAATATTATATTATTAATGCTTGTACGTTTATGAGGTGTTATCTCTGAAACTACATAGCCAAATTAAAAAAATGTTGATGGCCATCTCTGCTCCGAAAAAAAGACTGTATTTTATGTCAGTGCAAGAACCTACATCGCTGCAGGAGCAAAAAAGTTCTAAAATTGCGATTTCTGCGATATTGATTGGGTTAGAAACTAAATTTGGTGTGGTAGTTACTTTTAAGATGTAAATACTCGTAATGAACGCTCTCCAAAAGGTTCAATTTGACGGATAAACGTAAAAATTTCTAGAAAGGTTCTAAACTATGATTTATTTGGAATACTGCAATTTTTGGGATACTGTTGTGGTTAGAAACTAGAACTTTGGCATGGTAGTAATTTATAAGATGTAAATGCTCTTTGAAGAACGAACTCTAAAAAATCGAAAGACTGTACAAAGCGCAAAAAGATCTAAAGATGATCTAAGTAACGAAGTACATGGAATTGTTAGGAATATAAACATGAAAATTTACATGGCTGTATTTATCATGACGTAAATTCTCGCAATAGAACAATTTCTGAAAATGTCGCTATATAAAACAGTGCAGAAACAAAAAACTTTCGAAAATTTTCTATTTCTGTGTTACGGCTGAGCCCAAAATCTTGAAATTTTGCTTCGGGTTAGTTTTAAAATATACAATTATCCATATGAATTGTTTCTAAAAAATTTAAAATTTAAAAAGATGAAATTAACGGAAAGCGATCTCAATTACCATTAATTTAGAATGATTAGGTATAGCAACTCTAAATATTTCATAATGCTGCATTTCCTCCGCAAAACTTGCAATTTAAATGCAACAAAACTGATAGATACCCACCTAGCATTAAATAAATTGTGTAAATATTGAATAAAGACCTGTATGAAACAGTGAGTAGGTTGCCCGAAAGTACTTGTTAAAGTGTTCCTTCTCCAGGTTTTTCTCTCTCTCTCCAAGGCCACTAACAGAGGGAAGTGCCGTTTTAAATGTGATATGAATTTTTTATCTGATTCATTTTTCTAGACATTTTATCATAAGGTCATATTCTCAGTTATCATTAGTAGATTTTTTATATATTAATTTTTTCTGGTGAAATTTCATAATCGGGTTCATATTGGCGTATGTTAGCTTGCATGATTTGCTGAATAAATATGTATGGATTTGTAAATTACTTCAAATGACACTTTGACAGCTCAAAAGTTATGCAAACGATATATTCAGATCTTGTGTCATACTTTATGTTGCCGTATACAGTATAGTCCATTCTTTATAAACATCATATATTTGTCATTTAAAGTTATTCAAATTGGTGCGGAGCGTCTGATTATGCTCTTGACATCATTTTATACAGTTAAAATTCCGATATAAGATAATTTAGTGTTTCATTTTCTATTTTACTTTTAATATATTGCGTATTTTCAATTTTATATCCATGCATGGCTGTCTTGCATGGTTTGATTTCCCATTTTTTTAAACAGTGTATACGAATTTATATATAAAATTTTGTAATTCTACCATTCGTTTATTTCCATCATTTCAATTTATCGCAGTATATGGACAATTAAAGATAACATCTCCTTTTCTTTGCTTCCACATGTTATTATTAAATCTATGTTCTGAGCAATATCGCTCAGACGATATTCTGAGCAATATCGCTCCCTCTGAGGGAAGTCCTAGTTATAATTCTATTTTTGAAAAATGCACTATGTCCGTTTTTACGATAGTACCTATATTATAAAGACCAACCATGTCTGTCCGTAACGCTAACGTCATTTTGAGGTGGCAACAACAGATGATTAAATTTAACTTTTACTGCAATTTTTTTAAACATCTAAACATCGCATATTTTTATTTTTAGCACCAATGAAAACGAAAACAAAACGTATTTTCAAATGTAATTTGTTTGAAGAGTGTATCGCAATTTACTCAGCTTTATTATTTTTAAATAATCTTCAAACATGATTATTTTAAACATCTATCTGTATCGCGTGCAGACGATTACGAAAGATAAATCTGATTGAACTTAAATTAATATAAATAACTGAACATTTGTTTCCGTCTTATATTCCAAACCAAAACTAAAACTTTCATCAATGAATAAAGAAACATTAAAACCTAAATAGGGCTCGGGGCTAATGCGAAAGTGTAGCTTTTAATAAATTTAAAAATTTTATTTGAAGGAATAATTGTTATTGTCCATATAAATATTTTGAAATCTTGAAAATGATAGATTGATTGGAGGATTTAGTGGGACTTTCATCCCAGATCTGAAAGGAGATTCAAAATCATGGAGTGTACTACACTTGACTTTTTTTTTTTTCTAGCTGTGTCAGGGGGGAGTATTTTCAAATCTTAATTCAATAGGCACTTGTTATACCTTGCTGGAAAGGTCTTGGTATAAGCTTTTCGTTTCCATTTTCTATTTTAAGTTTATTTCATTTTGTGCCAGTAGGTGGCGCCAAAAGCCTTAATTTTCACTTTTAAGTTTAATTTGACTCATGAATATACTTTTTGTTCATGGTTCGGTCTAAATTTTACGTTTTAAGGCTCGGCATCCCTATTCGGACTATTTTAGGCACGGGGCATCGTTTGGCGCGCTCCATTTTTCTGTAGTTTTATTAGGGGGGAAGTTAGGGATTTGGGGGGGGATTCGTAATTTTTCAATTTTATTCAAATAGTTCTTGTGACATATCGTTGGAAAGGTGATGGCCTAAGCTATTCGTATCCACTCTCCATTGTAATTTTATTCCACTTTCACGCCAGTAGGAAGCGCCAACAGCATTTGTATAGTACTTTTCTTCAGTTACCTCATGTTTGAAAATATAGTGTAAATATATTTTATATGTTCCTTTTATTGTCACACAACAACAACATTGTAAGCTCGGGAAGCCATGCCCACAATGCTTCTTTTCCCCCCCCTCTCTATTAACTATTACTCGCTCTCCATTATTAAAGAAATTCAGTTTTAATAATACCTAAGTGTAGCTCACTCAGTGCTAATCATTACTGTCCTTTATTATTATTATTATTATTATTATTATTTTATTATTATTATTTAACTCTTTTCCATTTCGGCAGTTACATTTTATCTTAAATTTTCGGTGATCTAGGTTACTGGTTTTAGCTTTCTTCTTTCCTATACCCCCGTTTCTTTCTATTAGGCCGGTGGTGTACTCTAGCAATGCCTGGTGTTTAAGTTAATATTTATTATCAATTTTCAAAAGTTAAAAAAAATATATATATATATATATATATATATATCTTGTTTCTACTCGTCGTAATCAGGAAATCCAAAAGCAAGTTCTTTTCCTTCTGGAAACAAAATTTCGCAAAGAAGAAATAAAAGACGATATAAACAAACTCAAAAAAGTTCTAATAATTCAGAAAATATCGATAACGACACGGTTAATTCTTCAATTGAAGCGATGGAGAGTGAATTGACTCCAACAACTCTATTATCAAAGGACACAGGAAGTAGCAACATGACGAGTATGTCAAAAACGAAATCTGCCGTGCAACAATCTCCGAAAACGGAGTCAAAGCGCAAACCCATCATGCAAGCACAAGAGCTTATTAGTAGGGATGAAGGTGAAAAAAGGAAGCTAAGCCTCTCGCAGATCCTTCTCCAAATGGCCGGTCACCTGAAACGGAATTCATAGGAAAATTCATCATCAGCAGAAGAGTACCTGGATTGTCTACTATCAGCTCTTCACGATCAAAATGTCATTCTTCAAGACATAAAGCAACAACAAAAAGAACATTATCTTACAGAAGAAATAAACTTACTGCTGAGAAAATATCCCATGAAACTAAGTGTTGTCAAGTCCTACATGAAAAAATCAGTTAAACTGTGTGATCCGGATTTAGACTTACAAAACGATCCCTCGCTGCATTTGGCAATAAGACAACTAATCCTACACATAAAACAACACACATCGAAAAACAAAAAGATGGCAGAAAAATATAAGAAATGCATATTGAGCAACTTAACACGTAGAGAAACCTTATTGGAAACCCTGCAAGACAAACAAAATTCAGTAAATACAGAAGCAGCAGGAAAACAACATTCAGATCCAGAAGAAGAGGAGGCTATTCTGCACACAGCAGAAAAAGAAAATTCCGAAGAAAATGAAACGGAAAAACAACAAACCCAACATACACAGAATGATGATTCAAAAGAGGCAGCAGAAGAAAGAACACAAGAAATACAGCTTCTTAAACATGAGATTGAAGAATTAAAGTTAAAACTCAGGGAAAAAGAAAAAGTAATAGAGTCTCAAACAGAGAAATTACAACAGACACAGAGCATAAGCCCTTTTTACTTAAGGAGAAAAGTCCTTCCGGCCAGTGCCGGGAGGAAGAGGTAGCTTTCATATTCCTTATTTTAAAAAAGCCAACTTATATTAATCAAACACACGAAGCTCAATTAAGTGGAAACCGAATGTAGGAGATTCAATACTAATTTTTATCAATACTAAATCATTATGAATGAGAATTTCGCAAAATTAGTCAGCTTTATCCAAGCTGCTTTTATTTAAAGTAACTTATATTTCGCTGCCAAATTCGGCGATTTCTTAAAGTGCCTGCCATTTTAAGACAACATGGTGGATGAGGCTAACCAATGAACTTGGTCGAGACCTTAGTAATTGCTGTGCACATGCTCACTCACATCGGAATCGGTTGATACATACGAGTGCTGTCGCAGGCAAAAAATCAGATTTCTCAAAATGTCACCCACGTTAGAAATTGAAACTGCTATATCTGAGCCTTTTTTTAAGATAAAGACAAACAAAAAATGCTCCTGAATCCTTATATCAAGGTCAAATATTTAAGAAAGAAACCTTTTTCAATTTCTAATTTTTTTTGCACCTCACTTTAAATATATATATTTTTAATTTAATGGCCGCCATTTTGAAACAAGATGACTGATGAAGCTGGCCAGCGAACTTGGTCGAGATATTGATGTATACTATCCACATGCCTTCTTCCATCGAAATAGGCGAATACGTGTGGTATCGCGAGACAAATACAAGATCGTTTCAAAGTGTTAGCCATGATAGAAATTCAAAGTGCTATAATTCAACCACTTTTTAAGATATAAACAAAAGAACAAATTTTTAGAAACAAAAACTGCTCCAGAATATTTGTATCAAGGCCAAACACATAAAAAAAATCTTTTTCATTTTCCAATTTTTTAATACCTCATTTTAAATTTTAAATTACATTTTTTTAAAATGGCAACCCTTTTGAAACAAGATGGCGAATGAAGCTGGCCAACAAACTCGGTCGAAACATTGGTATGTACTATGTACAGACCAAGTTACATTCAAATCGGTTCATAAATACGCCTGTTATCGCGTGACAAAAATCAGGGCGTTTCAAAATGTCAGCCACGCTAGAAATTCAAAATGCTATAACTCAGCCATTTTTTAAGATATAGACGAAACAAAAACTGCTCCCGAATCTTTTTATCGAGGTCAAATACATAAGAAAAAAATATTTTTTCAATTTTCAATTTTTCGGTACCACATTTCAAATTTAAATTTTTCTTAAAATTTTAAATGGCCGCCATTTTTAAACAAAATGGCGGATGAAGCTGGCCAACGAACTCGGTCGAGACATTGGTCTGTACTATGTATAAACGAAGTTACATCCAAATCGGTTCATAAATACGCCTTTTATCGCGTGACAAAATTCAGGACGTTTCAAAATGTCAGCTTCGCTAGAAATTCAAAATGCTATAACTCAGCCATTTTTTAAGATATAGACGAAACAAAAACTGCTACGGAGTCTTTGTATAAAGGTCAAATACATAAGAAAAAAATATTTTTCCATTTTCAATTTTTTGGTACCACATTTTAAATTTTAAATTTTTTTAAAATTTTTAAATGGCCGCCATTTTGAAACAAAATGGCGGATGAAGCTGGCCAACGAACTCGGTCGAGACATTGGTATGTACTATGTACACACCGAATTACATCCAAATCGGTTCATAAATACGAGAGTTACAGTGTGACATAGGTCATATATATATATATATATATATATATATATCAATTTTGAACGGAGGGTGGTTTCGGGGTCTGAGGGTCATGATCGATGAAAATATACCAACATTTTTTGAAATCGCTTTCCTCCGAACGGCTGCAATAGGTAGCTTTTTGTAAAGAAAGCTACCTAAAATAACAACCAACCTTCAAGATCTTCTGCAATTTTCAATGAATGCCGATGACCCAATGAAGAAAACGGTAAATGACCTAACATCTAATATAAATGATATATTAAAAATAACAGAAGATAAATCCATTAAATTAATAAGAATGCAGGAAGATTATGGTAAGCAACAAACATACATAGAAAGTCAACATGAAAAAGAAAGTCTTGAAATATCTTTGTAGAATCAGTTGGAGATACTCTTTGACGAACAAAGGCATCACTTGTCCGCTCTAATACAACAGCATAGTAATGTATTAAAGGACATTGGTCCACCGTCAGATGAAATATCCTACTCTAAAAAACTCCAGAAACCTCCAGTGGAAACCCTCATAATTAGAAGGAAAGATCAAACACTTCAAACACAACAAGTGGAAAAAGAGATGCATGACTTGGGTCTGGATAAAATGGGTATTCATGATTGCCGAAGAGTAAAAGGGGTCAACCTGCAACTGCAGTGTAGGAAACCAGAAGATGCTAAACGCATACAAGAAAGAATACTTAGCTCAGAGCTAAAAGACCGTCTTCAGGTGATCCCAAAAAGACAGAGAGTGATAATTTTCTCCATTCCAAATCATGTTGACGACATGGAACTGTCAGAGGCCATAAAAGAAAGAATTCCATTTGCCATAGACGTAAAACTGCTAAAAATAATTGAAGCAAAGGACGTGTATCATCAAGCGATTGAACTCGACATAAACTCAGCACAACAGTTACTAAATAATAAGCGTTTGCTAGTAAATTTTCACAGCTGCCCAATTAAAAAGTTAAATTCCTTACCACGTTGTTACAGATGCCAAAGGTTAGGGCATATTGCCACAGTATGCAATAAAAGAAACTTTCATCAACGCTGCGAGTTCTGTGCAGGGGAGCATGACTCAAGAGCATGCACCCTGAAAGACAAAGAAAATAAACACAACTGCATCAACTGCCTTAGAGCAAACCATTCAGATGTTCAAAAATTCGACATAACACATGCTGCCTCGAGCATTCGCTGCCAATACTACAGAATGAAACTTGCCGATACTCGCTCACTTTCATCGCGTTCTTAGTAGCTCAAATAAATCTTCAGAAGATTAAATCAGCGACTGCCTCACTTTTCCGTTTTCTTCTAAAAAATAAATATAGTATAGCTTGTGTCCAGGACTGCAATCTGTCGGAGGGTCGTCCACATGGTCTCCCGTCAACGCTCCCATGTTACAGCTCAAACACAAAAAACTGTTTTATTGTAATATTAGATCAAAACATTCAACACATACAGATAAAAGCCTATGATCACTCTGTCTTTGTAAATATACTAACAACAAAAGGTCATATAACTCTAGGCTCACAATACTCTCCACCTTCTGCGGACTTAGATGCAGATCTTCAAGAATGGTCGTCTTTACAGGGCAAAAGCAAGAATTTTCTTTTGCTGGGAGACTTCAATGCTCACAGCTCTCTATGGGGCTATCCTAGAGATGACAACAGAGGTCACCATCTTCTCACTCAAATGGGACGTCATCATCTCATCTCAGTTAACTATCCTAACAGTCACCCAACGTTCGAATCCAAACCTAAGAAAGGCTGGCCGGACGTTACTCTTTCATCCTTGAATTTCTTCCCCCTAATAAAATCTTGGTCAATTGAGGATGATCTGCAATATGGCGACCACCGTTTGATAACAATAGAAATAGATTCACAAATACCACAACTACCAAAAAGAAGGTACAGAACAAAAGATGTATCGTTCAAGAAATTTAATAAAGACCTTTCAAAATTACTGAAAGAAAGTAAGATTAACTTCCAAGACATAAAACCCCCCATAGATTTCGACAAACGATACGAAGAATTTTTGCAAATTATAACCCAAACATGTGAGAAGAACTTCAAGAAAAGGCCAAGCACACACACCCCGAAAATTAGATGGTGGACCAATGACCTCCGGAAAAAGAGAAATTTTGTCAAAGCGCTATACAGGAAAACAAAGTTACAAATAGCGACAGAAGAGGATTATATAAAATATAAGAGAGAGAGAGCTCTCTATAAAAAACAATAATGGAAGCAAAAAGAAAAACCTGGCAAGACTTCCGCTCCAAATCAAAGGAACCATATGGAAAGATAAAAAATATAGCATTTCAGGATTTTTCCAGATCAGAAACATATGCCCTGACGGAATCAACATCATCGACACAGTCAAAGCTGGACTTCTACGAAGAATTAACGGATAACATTTTCGGTCCATCAGAACAATCTGAAGACATATGCACAGATCCAGACACAACAGCTCCGCCTTTCATATTCCAAGAACTTAAAGTAGCAATTTTCTCTTTTGATAGAAATAAAGCACCGGGTTTGGACAATATAGACCACAGAATAATAAGAAATATATTCAATAACCATAGTGCAGTAATAATAGAAATGTATAATACATTACTCAAATTAAATTATTTTCCAAAAAGATAGCGCATTGGAGAATTGGTTTACTTTTTAAAAACACACAAACCACCAGAAGATCCTAGCTCATATAGACCAATTTCATTGCTCCCAGTGTTCGGCAAGATTTTCGAAAAATTACTTCCTCGCAGAATCAATCATGCATTAAACGAAACACAAAAACTTTTTCCATCACAACATGGTTTCGTCGAGGGCAAGTCGACAGAAACAGCCATTCAAGAAGTGATGTCTTACATAGATCAGTACACGCAAGAAGAAAAATATATTTCCTTAATATTACTAGACCTTAAAAGTGCATTTGACAGCCTACCATGGGACGCCACAATCGAAGAACTTGAAGACCTACAGATAGATCCACCATATATTAGAACAGTTCGTTCCTTCCTTTCAAAAAGAGGAGCATTTGGCCATTGGCTGTCTCAGGCGATCCACTGGTTTCGGCGATGATGTCCACAGGGATCGTGCTTTGGCCCCTTCCTGTGGAGAATTTTTATAAACACACTTCTGAGGTTGTTTCAAGAACACGGAATTACAGCAGTAGCATATGCGGATGATGTCCTCCTGGTCATTAGTGGATTAACACGGAAACTCTTAAAATAATTAGGAAATTTTGCTTTAGATCGTGTAAGCAAATGGGCATCTTCACATAACATAGCCATATCCTACAACAAATGCTCAGTATTGCACCTACGTCGTCCTAGGTACTTAAAAAGCCCCCCAGTGTTTAGAATTGATGGCAACTCCATAAAATCATTCCCAGCAATAAGATACCTAGGTGTGATGCTAGACTCAACTTTGTCTTTCTTACCGCATCTGCACGCCAAAAGGCAGGAAGTCGCAGTAATCTCCCAAAATCTTTTAAAATTTGCATCAATTTCAGGAGGCGTATCAAAATCAATACTCAAAATCTGGTATAATAACATAATAGAAAAGAAGATAACATACGCATCTTCTGTATGGTTTCCTAAACTCTAGAAGGGACATGGACTAAAACTTCTATCAACAATCCAGTACTACATGCTCCTTGTAATTTACCGTGCGTATCGGAAAACCTCAAACGCAGCACTCTGCGTGTTAACAGGCATTCTACCTATTGGAATTCGCCTTCACCAAATCTCAACAATGGGTCGAGTACTTCGTCTTGGTTCACCGGTAGATGGACACCTATCATTTATGTACCAAACAAAAACAAGTTCAAGTCAAATAATACCATTCGTACACTATTTGAACAGACAAAGTAATCATGATGTGGAAACAGATCTTCAAATCTACACTGACGGATCTAAGTCAGAAAAAGGAACCGGCCATGCAATGTGTACCTATAATAAACAGGTATTAATATATACCTCAAAAACTCAACTTCACCCTCAAAATAGCATCTTCCAGGCTGAACTGCTAGCGATCAAAAAGGCGCTAGAATGGTTCGAAGAAAGCCCATATAATATTGCAACAATTAACACAGATAGTTACTCAAGTATACAAACATTGGAAGACATAACAACAACTAACATTTTAGTAATAGAAGTAATAAAAATCCTGCAACAAACATCAAAAATAATATTTTTCAAATAGGTAAGAGGCCATTCTGGTATACAAGGAAACGAAACAGCAGACAAATTGGCTAAAGAAGCAGTCGACGCAACATTAGATTCTACATCAGTAAACTTCAATTTTTACCCATATCCGGCATCTAACTTGAAATCCCTCCTTAAGTCGTCCTCTCTTACTTCATGGCAACAAGAGTGGGACTACTCCAATTCTGGCAGATACACATACTCCCTCCTAGCAAAAGTGTCCCTTGATAAATTGCTTCCTCATAGGAACTTATATCTTTTCGCAAAAAACCATGGTCCCTTTCCTGTCTACTTATCAAAGTTTGGAAGAACGGACTCTGACAGATGCACATGTGGGCAAAGTGGTGATTCTCTGCATTATATCTCCGAGTGTACTTTGACATCCTTTTCCACCTTCGTAAACCTAGTTCACTTTTGAACCTCCAGTGGTTCAGCATCGTGCTCCAAACCCATTATGGCAACAAAAAATAATTGAATGTATAAAACTAGTTGAAAACAATCAACATCTCTTCCACCTTCCTCCACTGGGTCCGGACGCTTAATCCCATCCTGTTTTGGACTTGATCAACACTATCACATGGACATTTATATATTAAAAATGAACTGGGGAAAAGCTTTAGATAATTAGTTTAACTCTAGCAACTTTCCATCTATACAAATAACGTTTTATTTAAATTAGAGCTGTTTTCTTGCACTGTGTTTTTATTATTATTATTATTTCTATAATTTTCATAAAGCAAAATTTTCTTTTCTTCATGGTATTAGTGCTCTGAAAATGTTTGAAGAACGGTGTTGATCGAAGATCGGTGAAATTGCTCGCGTCAAACAGAATGTTGTTGTAGTATATACTCGTATTTCATAAATTTATGTACTTTTAGCAGCACTGTACTCTTGTTCTATCATTGTGTTCTTCTATATATATATTTTTTTTTTACAATCATCCAAGTACTGTAAAATTATGTAATGTTAATCGTGGTGTCTTAGTGGTTCTAAAATTAAGACTTCTCTCTTAGGCGAAATTTCACTAACATAATTAGTCGACTCAGTTTAGCCAAGAAAGCATTCACTCTTGTATCTCGGACATTACTAAGACTTCATTTTTTTCCCTTCCCCTATTTATTTTATTAATATTAAGAGGCATATCACAAATAATTTTTGTAAAATTTTCTTGGCACGCCCAGAACATATTGGGTTGCCACTTGTGAAATAATTGTATGATCATTGTTCTTCAAATAAATAGGGGCATCCCTGTTGGGCAGGGCTTGCAGAGCTTAAGCCATATGGTAGGCCTCCCCGCCTGATCTGACCTGACCTGTATTGTCAGTGGACATTCTAAAAATATATTAAATGTAAATATCTATTCGAATTTTCAATTCTAAAAGAAAAAAATGGTTTTCACCTATATTTTGTAACCCGAGTTTATCCCGTTGTTTATTTAAAGGCGAGATTGGTTTACATTCGGATATTACAAACATGAAATGTTTATGTTGATAAAACATGAAAAGAGGAATAACATGCATGGAATTTTCAAATTCGTATATGTACTAAATTTCTGTTAGTTTGAATTTCATACATTCTTGTATTTGCTATCGATGAAAATGATTTTTGCGCTGTCTACTTTTTTTTTACACTTTTATAGTCGAGTACAGTATTAACTATTTGTGATTCAACAACTCCGATTTGAAAAATGCTCACTCAGATGGTAGAATACATCATTTTAAGCACGTAAAAAAAAGGACATAAACATAAAAATTTATTGACTGAAAGGTACTTTTTCACATTTGAAATAAGTAGAAAATTACATATATTTCATACATAGTGTCAATTTTGTAACATAAAATTGTAAAGTTTACAAACATACTTTTGCAAAATTCTTTTTGGACTTCTCCACCATTTTTTTCTACTAAATTTGCAATGTTCCTTTTATAAAAAACGGTAAAAACTGCTTAAATGATAAACAAAACTTTTCCATGAATAATTAATCAATATCTCCGTTTGTTGAGACTTTTATGCGCAATTTATACACTGAAGTGCCATTGAATTAAATATAGGCAGTGCTATGCAAATATTTTAGCGCTGAGCCTTATTTCTGCGCATGTGAGGACTCTGTGGAAACTGCATATATAGCTAGTACTGTGGTTCTTAAGAATCACCTGTTTCAGCTGCCAGTATGGGTAAAGCTTATGATTTAGACGACTTCGATCACCTACAAATAATAGGCGCGACGCTTGGGCCATTCAATTTCGGAAATCATCAGAGAAATTAGACAGTGTCAAGAGTATATCAAGAATACACGTATGGTGGAAAAAACTACAAATTGGGCAAATTGCAAAGGACGACTAGCCTTAAACAAGCGCGTTAGCAGAGGGTTCAGCCGTATTGTACATAGCCAACGAAGCTAAATATTAGCATAAATTACCACTCAGCTGAATCAGGGCGTCAGTCGTACAGACAGTACTGTGAAATGCTCGTACTGTGCAATGTTCGTTTCACCGTATGGGAGTTGGGAGCTGTAGACACACGAGAGTACCATTGCTCAATGCTCGGGGAATAAAGGAAAATCCAAAACACGAGGAAATACTCATTCAAGTCAGTTAATCCGTACATGAATTACACGGAACAAGAATCTTAAATCGATAGCTTCAAAAGCACTTAAAACAGAAAATAAGAAAAATTCACAGGGTGAAGAGCTTCTCTCCAGAAAGAATGGCGAGGCAAAACGCCTAGAAGTAACAGAAATATTACTACAGCTGGTTAGTCATAATACACGTCATTCGAAGGAGCATCAGCCACGGATGACTACTTAGATAGGTTTCTATCTACAATCCATGAACAAGACATGACACTTTAAAATCTAAAACGGCTACAGATAAACACAAAACTACTGGATGAAATAGAAGTCATTCTAGGGAAAAAGGCCAATGTATCTAACCACAGAAATTTCATACATGAAGAAAACAGAAAAACTAAAGGATCCCAATACAGAGCTAATAAATAAACCCCCACTACATGAGGCAAGTCAGCTGATAAAGCATTTAAAACAACACACCGCTAACAGTATTGGAATATCAGAAAAATATCAGAATTACATCATGAAATTGTTAACTCAAAGAAAGGAAATCATCAATAGCACAAAGGAACACCGAAATTGCAGACCTTGTCTTAGTGACAACAGAACAGATCTTATCTCTCAAATTACAACTCAATTTGGAGAAAGTGTTAGATTCCCAAGAAATTATTGAAAGAGATACGAAAATTGCACAACAGACTAACAAAGATGAAATATGTGAAAAAGCAAAAAGTAAAAAAAAAAAACAAACAACCAAGGTCAGCAGCAGAAATATCCGTTGTTGCAAGGGATTCTGACCCACAGGTTTTGCAAAAACTAAAACAAGAAATAGAAAAAGTAAAGCATCAACTGTCACAAAAAGATAAGGTAATAGAAGAAGAGACCAAAAAAACTACAAAAACAAACTTTACCAAAAAGATACATTTTCAGCATCACAAATTAGAGGCAGAATAGTCACAATTCTACAGACCTTAACATCTTATTTCTCAGAATCGGAGAACACAAACCAAGTGACGGTGTAAGAGCTGACAACAAATGTTCGCATATTACTTTGAATTATAGAAGAAAAAACTCAAAAACTAAGACACCTTGAAGAAGATTTCAATCGCCAACAGCTGTATGTAAAATCATTACACAAAAAGAAATCTTTCGCACCATCTTCAGAAGGGAACTAGTCAAAATTCTGAATGAATAAAAGGCACAAATAACCTCTCTTTATAATCAACAAAATGACCATTTACACAACCAGCTTAACTCTCGGACATACGTCGAAAAATTTACTCGGAAACTTGCAGAAACTCTTATAATAAAAAGAAAGGATGTGAATGTAACAGCACAAACATTAGAAAAAAAAATATTTTTCTTCAGAATTGAAGATCTTGCAATACAGGACTCTATACGTACAAAAAGTTTTAATCTCTAACTCAAATGCAATAAAAAAAGATGATGCACAATTTATAACAGAAATACTTAAAAAATCAAAACTTAAAGGACCACCTGGATGTCATACAGAAGAAACAAAGAATTATCATCTTTTCTATTCCACAACAGATCACCGAACCCTAAAATTATCAAATAGATCTGAAATGCAATTCATGAAAAAGATTGACACAAGGGATTCTTACCATCAAACCCTGGAAATAGATATGCCATAAACAAATTTCTTAATATCAAGCAAAAAGCTTGGAAACCGCTGGGTGGGGCTTGTGAGTGCTTAAGCCATTTGGTAGGCCTCCCCACCTAGCTGACCCTTGCATTCATGTCCAGTCAGAAGATATACCTCTTTGCTCAGATGCTACAGATGCCAAGGGCTAGTTATGTAGCATCCTTATGCAGTGAGAGAAATAAGATCAGATGTCAATTTTTAGGCCAAAATCATGATTCACGACAATGTTAACTGAGGGATGATGCCGACAAACACCGTTGTATTAACTGTATTTCATGCAACAAAAACCATGAGGGAGACTTCAACATAAAACAAAAAGCATCGAGTAGTGGCTTTTATTACTACCGAAAGAAGTTGTCTGAAAAACGTTCTTACGTGAATACATTTCAACGTGAATACATTTCAAAATAGCTCAGATTAATCTCCAAAATATTAGAATAGCTGCTGCTTCTCTATTCAACTATCTCATATAAAATCAATATTAAATAGCTTGCATCCAGGACTTTCCATTAACAAATAACCGTCCTCATGGCCTTCCCACATTAGTACATTGCTACATTTTATCGGCCAAAAACTGCTTCATCGTTATTCTCGACCCTTCAGTTCAACATATTCGTGTGTAACAAAATTAAAAATTTGTATTTATGAATATCATAACCTCAGAAGAGTATATCATTATCGCCAGTCAATACTCTCAGTCTTTGTCCAATCTGCAGGATGATCTTCAAGAGCGGTCGGAATTAAAAGGAATGACATCAAATATTCTTGTGTGGGGGACTTAAATATCCACAGCCAGCTTTGGGCGTACTCCACAATGGATGAAAGAGGACAGAACCTCATAAATTACATAAGCTCTCACCGCCTACTGCTTATTAACAACTCCCATAGATTTTCCACATTTGAGTCCAAGCATCTCAAGGGATGGCCTGATGTCTCCTTAGGATCCTTCCAATTTTTCTCATTGATTTCATTATGGGAAGTCATGGAGGAGATGGATTATAGGGACTATAGACTAATAACAATTACCTTATCAACAGTAATCCCAAACCTTCCAAAGTGGCGCTACAGAGCAAATGTATAATTATTAAGATACTACTTGGCGCAGAATGATACAGATTTAAAAGCAACTTTCAGCAGACTAGTTTCGGTAGCATTTAGCGTACCGTCCTCAGTGCAAAGAGTCTTAAGTGCAGTTTTTTTTCACATTTTTGTTGACATTACCTATACTAAGGTGTGTCCCAACGAAATAAAGCCACCGTAATTTTATGCCGTAACTGGACACGAAACAAACAAATAAGGACGAAACAAATATATTAAGAAAGTCTATATACAAATACATATTTACAAGGAGTAACTCACTCCCTGCCCCACCAGGGCAGGAGAAAAAGATGAATGTGTAAAAAAAGACGGGTAAAGTGTCCCGCCGAAATAAAGCCACTGCCAATATTAGTATTTATTGGTAACCACCGACATTCGAGCTGCTGCAGTTCAACATGTTTATGACGTCAGGAAGTTGTCAAATACTTGTTCTGTGCCAGTCGACCTTTGTGCAGACTTTAGAAGGTTGTATTTTCTGTTTCTTATGCAGTATTGCAATGGGAAAGAAAATCCAGCGATCAAAGTTCAAGAATGGACAAATAGAAGCTTTTAAGGAACAAGATCTTTCACAAAGACCAATAAGCAAATTAAATGGTCTAAAACCATAATAGACAATTTTGTAAATCGGGGCAATGCGTAAGGGTATAAAAAAAGGAGGCGTACATGCAGAAAAATGACTTCCAGGCAGGAAAGAGACGCTTTGTGTCGTCTTTCACGAGGTGGTATTTCCCTAAAACAGTTGGTCAAAGAGGATAACATCCCTTTGACAAAATCAACCCTGTCATGAAATGAAAAACGTACAAGCATCTTGCGATATAAGAAAAGGAAACAGCCGCCCATGTTGAAAGCTATCCACATGTGAAGGAGATTCGATTGGGCCAAATATCATCAAATCTGGAAGGACCAGTGACATCGTGTTATAGTCTCAGACGAGATAAAAATTAATTTGGATGGGCCAGGCGGCCTTGCTTTCTATTGGTATGACATGAGGAAAGAAGAGGAAATTTTCTCCAAAAGATAGCAAGGTGGAGGCTCATTAATGGTGCGGGGAGGCTGCGGCTATGGAAGTAAACATAGCCTGGCTTTTCTCTCAGCCCGCATGAAAGCTGCCGATTACCAAGAAATGCTAGAAAACAATTTACTCTCATTTGCAAAGAGAATTGGTGGACTAAGTTGGATTTTCCAGCAAAACAAGACCTCCATTCACGTTGCAAAATCCTCCTGGGAATGGTTTTTGGATAATCGGGTGCATGTCATGGAATGTCCTGTCTCTTTTCCTTGATCTCAATCCCCAAGAAAATGTTTGAGGTATCCTCAGTAGGGCAATATATGTCAATGGCAGACAGTTTCGATCTGTGGCAAAACTGAGGGTAGTCATCATTGAAGCGTGTGAGAATATTGATGTTACTGTCGTCCAAGGATTAGTAAATAGTATGCCACATCGTACATTCCAAGTCATATATAACCATGGCGGATATATTTTGTATTAACAGTAGTGGCTTTATTTCGGCGGGACACTTTTACCCCCTCTTTTTTACAAATTCGTTTTTTTCCTGCCCAAGTAAGGCAGGGAGTGAGTTACTCCTTGTAAATATGTATTTGTATAATGTATATAGACTTTTTTTATTAAGTTTGTTTCGTTCTTATTGGTTTGTTTCGTGTCCAATTACAGTACAGAATCACGGTGGCTTTATTTCGGAGGGACACACCTTATTCTACTATTTGCACCCGTATTTTCCTGTTTCCCTATTGGTATATGAACTTCTCAGTTGAATACGCTTCTCCTCTATATAAATGAGCAAGTTTCCGTTATTCTTTGCGCTGAGGACGGTACTCTAAACGCTACCGAAGCTAGTCTGCTGAAAGTTTGCATATTCTGGAGCTTTTAGCGTTGCTTTTAAATTTATAGTACAAATGTATGTTGTAATGTTTATTTCAAGTGATTCAACAATGCACTATCAGAAAAAATGGAAGACCAGTCTTTCACTTTTGAAAAGATTTATGCTAAAGAAAGTTTTGATACAAAATACGCCATATTCATGTCAATAATCAAGGATTTGTGCGAAACAAATTTCAAGAAATGAAAAAGAACAAACAGACCAACTGTATCATGGTGGAACGAAGAGCTTCGAAAACAAAGAAAGTACGTTAGAGCCCTACGGAAAACGTTCAAACTTCCGGAAGCGACTACTGGGGTTTATATAAGTTTCAAACAAGAAAGGGCTAAATATAGTGGACTAATCCAAAATGCAAAAAAGGAAAATTGGAGCAAGTTTTGTAGAAACTTTGTAGGACCCTTATGGAAAAATTAAAAAAGTAGCTTTCCAAGCCTTCTACAGTAAAGAAATATATGACCCTCGACTTCCACCAGTCTCATCCAAACAAAGCAAACATTCCTCCAAAAAATAACTGAGTCAATATTTGGCCCACCTCATACTCCTCCACCATTCAACTTTTCTCCAGATCCATCAGCATCTCCTTTTACGATCCAGAGAGTGTCAGAGGCTATACTTTTATTTAACAAGAATAAAGCTCCAAGAATTGACGAAGTGGATCACTAAATATTACGCAACATATTAAAAGTTTAACGCATCTAACATCTCTTATTAGATATGTACAATGCTGTCTTAAAAATCAACTATTTTGTAGTTCCGAGGAAAATTGGTGAAATTGTATATTTTCAAAACGTTGGAAAACCACCTACAGATAGCAGACCCATATCACTCTTATCGGTATTTGTGAAAGTATTTGACTACTCAGAAGAATAAATTGCTTACTTCACACCAACAATGATAACTTTCCATATGAACCTGGATTTATTGAATGTAGATTCACCGAGACAGCCCAACAAGAGCTATTCCAGGGCAGAAGAGAGAAAAGCACATTTTTCTGTTACGCACAAATTTTTATTTGCGGGTATTCAGCAAAGGTGTCAAGCAGCGCTGTTGGTACCTATTGCATCTGAATTATAAAAGCATTGTTGATAATGATTTTTGAAAAAAAAAATCGTCGGTAATCAGCCGATATATTAAACGTTAAATACATGGGCGGTTTGGACATAAATAATGACAGGGGCGGCGTACTCTATGTACCATCGGCTTTTAAAGCCTAGATAACAACTTTTAATGATATATTTGTGTAATGCAACGCCCAGTAACAATAAAAGCAAGTAGGATAAAAGAAATAAACATCAAATAGTTAAAAAAAGTAAATTAGAATTAATCACATAAATACTATGGGATTTGCGACTAGTTTGCATTGAGTGGATCTCTCCCGTGTCTTTAAAAGTTAATTAAAAACCTATATTTAAAAATGCAGCACGGACAAAGGCGAAGTTGCAACTTTGCGACCTCCTTTCGAAGCGCTTAGTACAATGCCAAGTTTAAACTTTGAACAAGTGTTTTGTTTTAGTTACACTTTAAAAAGAAGTCATTTAGTTTTATGAAATGCAAAATGAAGTTTAAATACGCAGTACTTTTTTTGTCAGTGCCGAATTAAGTTCATCATAAACAGATTAAGATACGATTAAAAAAAGTTATACAGAATAGCAATATTTGATATTTTTTAGACTTCATATCTCTTTGAACTTTTATGGCATACCCATTCATACTTTTCTAATATATGCAGCTATGCCCAACCCCACTTTAAAAATTATTTTTACAAAGTCTTATTATCATTTTAAATAATACAATTAATAATTCATATATTTATTGTACGGAACACTCTGAACGCGAGTAATACTTGCACTTCACAGTTTATTTTAACTTACTACTAGCAGTGTATGCCATTTTACTTAATCCACCTTATTTGACAGTGTATTTAGTTTTACTTCTGCTCAACAACGTAAATCATCTGTTAAGCGTCATCTACTTACCTTTATAACATTGTGTATTCAAGTTCTGTTTCATTTTAATTATTCTTCTAAGTATTCGCATTGTTTATTGTTATTGGTACTTACATCGCGTATTATTTCGAGTATTTGCATCATGTTTAATTGTCTTATTTCACATTCTTAGTGTTAGCATCATTACAGTACATTAGTGCCAAATTTGTTTTGCCAATAGTTAAAGTTGTCTCCTGCACCATGTTTCATTTGAAAATTGTCTATTATGTCAATTTTAATTTGCAAAGTGTCAAACTGTTTACTATTATTATTAATATTAATATTATTATTATTTAGTAGCATTTGCATATCTTCTTTCGTTAAATTTTTATTTGCAGATGGGTTTTGGCATCGAAATAAGAATTAAAGCTCACTTCAAAAACAGCTTTATCATTAAAAAGTCCTTCCGGCCAGTGCCGGGAGGAAGAGGTAGCTTTCATAATCTTTATTTAAAAAAAGCCAACTTATATCATGCAAACACACGAAGCTCAATTTAGTGGAAACCGAATATAGGAGATTCAATACTAATTTTTATCAATATAATGAATGAGAATTTCGCGAAATTAGTCAGCTTTATCCAAGCTGCTTTTCTTTAAAGTTACTTATATTTGGCTGCCAAATTCGGCAAGTTCTTAAAGTGCCTGTCATTTTAAGACAACATGGTGGATGAGGCTAAGCAGTGAACTTGGTCGAGACCTTAGTAATTGCTGTGCACATGCTCACTCATATCGGAATCGGTTAATATATAGGAGTGCTGTCGCATGCAAAAAATCAGATTTTTCAAAATATCACCCACAATAGAAATTGAAACTGCTATATCTGAGCCATTTTTTAAGGTAAAGACAAACAAAAAATGCTCCTGAATCCTTATATCAAGATCAAATACTTAAGAAAGAAACCTTTTTCAATTTCTAATTTTTTTGCACCTCACTTTAAATATATATACATTTTTTAATTTAATGTCCGCCATTTTGAAATAAGATGGCTGATGAATCTGGCCAGCGAACTTGGTCGAGGTGTTGATGTATACTATCCACATGCCTTCTTACATCGAAATAGGCGAATACGTGTGTTATCGCGTGACAAATACAAGATCGTTTCAAAATGTTAGCCATGCTAAAAATTCAAAGTGCTATAAATCAACCATTTTTTAAGATATCAACAAAAGAACAAATTTTCAGAAACAAAAACTGCTCCGGAATCTTTGTATCAAGGCCAAACACATAAAAAAATCTTTTTCATTTTCCAATTGTTTAATACCTCATTTTGAATTTTAAATTTAATTTTTTTTTAATGGCAACCCTTTTGAAACAAGATGGCGAATGAAGCTGGCCAACGAACTCGGTCGAGACATTGGTATGTACTATGTACAGACCAAGTTACATCCAAATAGGTTCATAAATACGCCTATTATCGCGTGACAAAAATCAGGTCGTTTTAAAATGTCAGCCACAAGAGAAATTCAAAATGCTATTACTCAGCCATTTTTTTTTAGATATAGACGAAAGAAAAACTGTTCCGGAATCTTTGTATTAAGGTCAAACACATACAAAAAAAATCTTTTTCATTTTCCAATTTTTTTGGTATCTCATTTAAATTTTTTTATTTCTTAATTTTTTTAAATGGCCGCCATTTTGAAACAAGATGGCGGATGAAGCTGGCCAACGAACTCGGTCGAGATATTTGTATGTACTACGTGCACACCAAGGTACATCCAAGTCGGTTCATAAATACGCCTGTTATTACGTGAGAAAAATCAGGACGTTTCAAAATGTCAGCCACGCTAGAAATTCAAAATGCTATAACTCAGCCATTTCATAAGATATAGACGAAACAAAAACTGCTCCCGAATCTTTTTATCAAGGTCAAACACATAAGAAGAAAATATTTTTTCAATTTTCAATTTTTGTACCACATTTCAAATTTAAATTTTTCTTAAAAATTTAAATGGCCGCCATTTTTAAACAAGATGGCGGGTGAAGCTGGCCAACGAACCCGATTGAGACATTGGTATGTACTATGTATAAACGAAGTTACATCCAAATCGGTTCATAAATACGCCTTTTATCGCGTGACAAAATTAAGGACGTTTCAAAATATCAGCCACGCTAGAAATTCAAAATGCTATAACTCAGCCATTTTTTAAGATATAGACGAAACAAAAACTGCTCCGAAATCTTTGTATAAAGGTAAAATACATAAGAAAAAAATATTTTTCCATTTTCAATTTTTTGGTACCACATTTCAAATTTTAAATTTTTTAAAATTTTTTAAATGGCCGCCATTTTGAAACAAAATGGCGGATGAAGCTGGCCAACGAACTCGGTCGAGAGATTGGTATGTACTATGTACACACCGAATTACATCCAAATCGGTTCATAAATACGCCTTTTATCGCGTGACAAAATTCAGGACGTTTCAAAATGTCAGCCACGCTAGAAATTCAAAATGCTACAACTCAGCCATTTTTTAAGATATAGACGAAACAAAAACTGCTCCGGAATCTTTGTATAAAGGTCAAATACATAAGAAAAAAATATTTTTCCATTTTTAATTTTTTGGTACCACATTTCAAGTTTTAAATTTTTTTTAAATTTTTAAATGGCCGCCATTTTGAAACAAAACGGCGGATGAAGCTGGCCAACGAACTCGGTCGAGACATTGGTATGTACTATGTACACACCGAATTACATCGAAATCGGTTCATAATTACGGGAGTTACAGTGTGACATAAGTCAGATATATATATATATATCAATTTTGAACGGAGGGTGGTTTCGGGGTCTGGGGGTCATGATCGATGAAAATATACCAAAATTTTTTGAAATCGCTTTCCTCCGAACGGCTGCAATAGGTAGCTTTTTTGTAAAGAAAGCTACCTAAAACACAGAATTGTTTTGAATAATGTTACTTGTTTTCTAGCGTCATGCTTTTCTGTAAATATCCTATGGTATTGGTACCTTTTTTATGTGTTAAGCGTTTATCTAGCATTGAGTCTTATATGGAAAAAAAACTTCTTTTTACACCCTGTGTTTTTGTTCTTTCTGTAAGTCATATTAAGTGAATTTTCCAAATTTGGTTCACATTTGAACTTCCTTTGTTTAGTGTTGTTATCGTATTTTATCTGTTCAGCAATGTACGAAACTGCTATATGTGTTTCTCTTCAAAATATGTTATGTGCATAAGATTGCATAATGATACTCAGTCCTGGTACGCATTGAGTAAAATTAGCCTGACATTGGTAACATTTTTGTATAACTTTTGTAAGTTTTAATATACAGGGGTCTCAATTCAAGGGAGGTTATTTTGGGGTTCTGCCCTCGGCAGTTGCCCATAATGATGGTAGTTATTCAGCTGGATGAGGCTTGTTGAGCTAAAACCATATTGGTAGGATTCCCCCGTGACAGATTTTCTGTCACACATTTCCCTTTTCTTCAAAATTAATTTAAAACATAACTTTATTACTTTTAAAAGATCTTATACTCCACCCCCCACTTTTTCATACTGAAATAAGTAATTAAATTCATTTCTTAAAACCATACGGATTTTTATTAAAGTGTTTTTACCCTATTGGTAATATCTTTAATTCATTGCGTTTAAATATTCAGTAACTTTTTCCCTTTCTCATTGAATCATTTTTTTGTCCGTTACTACTTCTAGTGCAAAACGTAAATAAAAAAAGTTATAAAGACAGCTGCTCGTAACAGTATGTCTTCATTTAATTGCATCGTCTTTCGCCTACATCATAGATAAGTAATTCTTAATCCCTGCTAATATTTGACCGCTGAAAATGCAATAACAACAAAAGTAAAAGAAAGTATTTTATGGGAATCATGTACATTATCATGAATGATGGTCGAGCTATAAACCAGATGCTCTTTCCTCTTGGCATTTTTCCCATGCAGCAGTCTGCATTGTACAATTTTAAGTAACAGTCATTTAAGCGAATGCCTGTCTGTAATATAAACAACTCCAGGTTTTCTGTCGCCTCTCTCATCGTAATTAGAAGCAGTTATTGCAATCTAGGCGTCACCCATCTGGTAGGAACATCCGATAATTTGCTGTAATGTACATCGCCAAAACCTTTTTCTACCTACGTGCAGTCACCAAATCTTTGTAAATTGGCGTTACTGTGCAACGCCAAGATTTCTGGACTTCTAGCGAAAACTTTCACTTCTCTCTGGCCTCCGATAGGTAAAGGTTTTAAAGGAAGGGCACTTTGGCGCCTCGTCTGTCTTCAGTTTCTCTTTCTTATTTACTAGCTGAACCATCCCTCTAAAATGCTTTAAATAAAATTATAGTTCCAGCAAATTATAATCGGAGGTTTTTGTTTTGTTTCTTTGTGCATTCAAAGAACCCGATCTTCAAACTTCATTACATCCTCACCTGGCCTTAAACTGGAACTGCTCAATGCACGCCAGCGGGATGTACATCTTGCCTGGACAAGAGAACACAGAAAATGGACCCTAGAGAACTGGAAACGAGTAGCATTGAGTGATAAGTCTCGATTGCGACTCCTTCACGCCTATGGGATGCTGAGAATATGGCGCCAGGCTCATGAAGCCATGGATCTTGCGTGCAAGGTGCAACTTAGATAGGGGCTCAGATCATAGTTTAGGGTGTTTTCTCTTGGGTGTATTGGGGATCTTTGGTACTTGTACCAATCTACCTCAATGCAATTTGTTACGTACAGTTGCTGAGCGATCACCTCCATCTATTTATGTCTTCCTGTCATCCACATGGAAATGGAGTATTCCAGCTAGACAACTGTTCCTCTCACAGGTCCCGGTTGGCTACAGCCTGGTTGAATGAGCATTCCATTGACTTCTGACATACTTCTTTGATAGTGTATCATGAACTGTTCACCTAGATGCCCAGATATATATCCTATTGTGCAACTTTGGGATACTTTGAAATCACGTCACACAGCACCAACAACTCTTACTGAATTATGGGCAGCTCTAGCAGATGTTTGGCTAGTCATGCCTCTGGAACACTTCCTCAAACTGGTTGAATTTATGTCTTGTCGTGTGGCAGCCGTTATCAAGACCAAAGGAAGCCGAACGCGTTACTAACTTGCTACCCTAATTCAATGGTATTTCAGTGTATTAAATACTGTGTCGGGAGATAGAAACAATAAAAAAATCATCTTTTAAAGCCCAATAACTGACATTCATTTTTGTGTACGTTGCAGATATCCGAAGCGGTAATACAAAGGGATAATATTCACTTAATATGTCTTTGAACAACACTTTTTTTAGAGATTAGAAACTTGATATTTAAACGAAAAGACAGTGTAAATTTCGCAAAGTTTGCAATTAGAAATCTCATAGTTTTTTGCTCAATATATTTTCTTTAATTTTGTATTTACAGATATAAGGAAAATTTTTCTGAGTTGCTTCATTTTCTCCTTTTATTGCTACTATAATTTTTATTGTTTTTATCATTTATTTGAAGTTTGAATAAATATTTAGTTTAAAGGGTATCAACATATAAATAGATCCCTACAAGTCTAGTCGAAAACGTTTATCTAAAACAACAAGTATATAAATTTTGATATTATTAATACTTTTTATTTCTAGTAGATAATGCAACAACGTTGCAAACGAAGATCTAATAACATTGCAGATTGGTTTAAATATTACTAAACTTTTTATTTCTAGTAGATAATGCAATAACGTTGCAAACGAAGATCTAATAACATTGCAGATTGGTTTCAATATTACTAAACTTTCCTTCATCTTAAAAAAAAATTAATCCTAGAATTTTGTTAAGTTAGATGCTGAAGTGGCATGTGATGAATAGTTCATAAGCTGTTGTATATTTTGATGATTGTATAGAATTTAACTGGTTACCTCTCTAAATAAAACATTCTAAATAAAAACACTCTAAATAAGATACTCTAAATCAAACAAGTCGGAAATTGTACGTCGAAATTGGTAAATGAGGTGTTTCTTACTATAACTAGTTTTATAAAAATTCAGATCTTGGTGCAATAGCTGTTGCACTCTTATGCAAAAATGCCTGAATACAAAATTTATTACGATTCTATAGATTAAATTCAGTAATAAGGAAATAATAGGACTTCATCTTAAATAGGACGTCATTACCATGGTAACATAGGTCATTACCTATCATGGAATACCCTTGAATTAATTACGCATGATAGGATTTAATATGAAAAAAACTTTTATTAATGTCTTTTTAAGTTTTGAGTCGATTTTCATAAAATTTGAAATGACTATATATGTTATATATATATATATATATTCAAAATTCTATATATATTTTATATATTAAATTTCATACCATTCGGGTTGGATATTTTTTGCGCTGTTATGGGCGGACAGACGGACAGACGGATAAATGGACCAGACAACGACCATACTGCTCATATTTAAAGTATTAGAACAATTACTTTTTTATACAAACTGAAAATATCATTTGGTAATTTAATGTCTTTTCATGCAAATATGCAAACGATATTTTATTAAGAACTTATTGTTGATTAAATTCATTTATTATCTTAAAATTAAAATCATTTTGGAAAAAAATAATTGAAAAAAAAATATTTTGGAAAGTCAAAATATTAGAATATTTCTCCAAGTGGTTCAAAATAGTAGAATATTTCACATTAATTTTCATTTAATTATTAGCAATTCATAACTGGTAGCATTATTGATTAAATTTAGGCGATTTTATTTAAAATCCGTATTCTTTTTTATGTTTGTTTGCTTTTTCGTCTTAAAATGGGTCGTGTGAGCGATATTCCTGAATCTATTAAACTTCGTATGGTTGATTTTTATCGGCACGATAAAAATCAATGTTATATAGCAAATTATTTACATTGTTCGCAATGAAGAGTTAATAAAATACTAACACAATATTAAAAGAATGGAAAATTTCAAAATATTCACCGAAATGGCCAAAGTATCGCCGAAAACCAAAAATATCTGCTAGAGATGACAGGAAAATGAAGGGTATAGTTAAGAAAAACCGTTTTAAAAGTGTGCGATTCTTGCACCGAAAATGGAAAGAAGAAGGAGTTGAAGTTTCTACATCGATAACATTAAGACGTCTCTATAAATTTAAGTTTGAATCTCATGTACCGAAAACAAAACCTCTCATGACTGCAAAAGAAAAGTGTATAAGTTTGAATTGGTATAAATCAAGACATTTAATGAGCGAAGAAATTGAAAAAATATATTATTTAGTGATGAAAGTATGTTTTGTGTTTCATATGGTAATCAAGGTATTCAAATTTGGAGAATGAAGCAAGAAACATTAAATAAAGAATGCCTTAAAAGTTCCGTAAAATTTGCTACTAGTGTCATGGTTTGGGGTTGCATGAGGGCAGATGTACCTGGAAAGTTATCATCGTCTACGAAAAGGTTAATTCTCAGATATATCAAGAAATTTTGGAATATTACATGATTCCCTCATCAGAAGATTTATTTAAAGTTTATTTCATCCTTCATCAAGATTTAGCGTCACCGCATATCTCGGTGTCACCTAAGAATATTTTTCCGTCAACGCAACATTAAGTTGCTTCCTCGGCCACCAAACTCACTAGACCTTAATCCCATCGAAACTTATGGTGTATAATGAAGGAAAACTCCAAGAAGATCATCCTTCAAGTAAAACTGAGTTAGTGGCAATTATAAAGTCTATTTGGGATAATATTGATAGAAATGCTTGTAAACACCTTGTATATAGTATGCAAGATCGATTGTACGCTATTATGAAAGCTAAAGGGAATACAAAATTCTAACTACCATTTACTTCATATTCATAAGGTAATAGTTTTGCGTGAAATAAAATATTCTAATATTTTGAACCAATCTAAATTTTATTCTAATATTTTGATGTGTTTCAGAAAGCTGTATACTTAAATTATTGTACTGTATTTTATATTTTGTAAATGTTAAAATCGTATCTAAACATTCCAAATTTAATTTATAAGATGTTTAATTGCATTTACTTAGTATCAAATATAAATAAATTAAAAATAATTTTTTCTTATTACTTTTTCTCAATTATTCTAATATTTTGAATATGAGCTGTAGCTGCTATGTATTTACATAATTACGAACGCACCTAAAAACTAGACGATTGACTACACAGTTCATGTCACCTTTATGATGAAAAAAGACTCTTCAGTGAATATTTATTAATTTGATATTTTCATTTAAAATCAATTCAATATATACTAGTTGATATTCAATGACGTTAGTGACTATTTGATGTAATTTTATCTTTCTTGTTAAAATTTAAAAGTAATTTTAAAGCTAAAACTTTAAATAATAACAGTAGTTATCATTTAGGGTATGTAAATTCATAATCAGTCCAATGCACTGAATTAATAAGCTCATTAAATATGACTTGTTTTAATTAGTTACCTTGATAGATGTTTACGTCGTCTCTTATTTACCTCATTGAATTAAATGTCAACCAAATTCTAACTTTAGCTTAAACTTGTTTATCGAAATAAAAGTAGGTCACTTGAAATATCTTAAGAAGGTTTAAAATGGAAAATAAATGCCTATAAATGAGCTCAGGGATTGCGAAAGTTAAGAACTTATAAGTCTCTCAATCATAACATACTGTTTTATCGTTTAGACAATTTTAGAATTAGTTTATTGGAAAACTAAAACTATTTTTAACCTGAAGTATTGAAATTCTAAAAACTGTTTACTAATCAAAAGACGAAAATAATTTAATTGTTATTTATCTTAAATCTACTTTTTTGCATTAACCCTTTCGGGTTCGATTTTTTTTTTCAATTTTGAGAACAAAATTACTTTTACTTTGATAATGTTAATCGTAGATATCCAAATAGATTTATTGAAGTTTAAAGATTATCTTATTGTCTAATACCTAACGAATGTATTTATTTCATGTAATATTCAGTTCATATTTATATGATAATAGGTTAAGGAAGAGTTTTTGGAGATATTTGGAAAATACATTATTACAACAGGTTTTAACGGATATTACAACTTTCTAATGTTTTTTACATTTTATCATGCATGATTCGTTCAGAAAAGTAACCTGTATTTTAAATTTAAAGAGTGAAATATAGGTATAAAATAAAAGAATTGCCAACTATGCTAAGAGAATTAAGCAAACTTTTGTTATTATTGTTATTACTAAAAGTCAAAACATAATGAAATCATAATAAGAAATGCTTAGCTATATACTATCATCACTATATGTAGATAGTAACAAAAGTAATTGTTAAGACAATTAATACTCGATGAAAAGACATGTACTATTAATAGTACAACCAGAGCCAAAAGGGTTAAGTATTCTAAATGTAAATGGGATATGCTTGGATTAAAATAGGCTTTAAAATATATAACAATGTTTGTAATAAATAATTGTTAGCTTCATATAGTTTACCAAGTAACTTAATAATACAAGTATCAATGCAGAACAATAATTTATAATAATTTTTATAATAATAATTTATGTAATTTATAATTAGCTATAAACAATTTTCGTTTGGCAACGTTCGGTTCCGATCAAAACACAGAAGATTACGCAGCAATCAGACGCGTCAGTGTTTTAGAGATCATGATTCCAGGAAACGCTGTTGTTGGCGCCATATCGGTCACATATAAAGGGGGATGAAATCAGTGGATGGGGCTGTAAACATATATAATGTTATCACTATAGAGATAGAGGGGATCTGGCGCTTGATATCATAGGATATCTCTAGGTCTTGGAGGAGGAGGGTTATCTTTTAATACCGTTATCATTTTTGATACAACCAAAGCATTTCAAATTTTCTTTTTTTTCTTTACATGATATTTTTTTACTTTCTTCTATCTTTACAAGAAGAAAGTATTGGATTCGTGAAAAATTTCGACTTCCGGTTTTCGACGGATTTATACATTTTAGAATGCCCAGAACACGATTTGATGGTTTTTAGAAAATGTCTGTCTGTGAGTCTGTCTGTCACTCTGTGAGTCTGTATGTGACAAAAATTTTGTGGGCGCTCTATCTCAAGAACTAACGCAAGGAATTTCACAAAACTTTATATTTAGTTAGACCTTCATATAAACTGGACCTGATTAGTTGTTGGTAAAAATCGCCCAACAGGTGGCGCTGCTATGCGGCATTTTGCACGATTTCTGCAATAGCTATATCTCAAGAACTACAACACGGATTTTCATAAAACTTCAGATTTAGTTAGTCAAGGACATAGTTTGGTGCTGATTACTTTTTAGGGAAAATCGCCCAAAAGGTGGCGCTGCTATGCTGCATTATTCATGATTATTGCAATAGCTTTAACTGAAGATAAAATGCACGAATTTTCATCAAATATCAGATTCAGTTAGTCCCTGATATAAATTAGTGCTGTTTAATTTTTGGTGTAAATCGCCCAACAGGTGGCACTGCTGTGCTGCATTTTTTACGATTCCCGCAAGAGCTGTATCTCAAGAACTATTGCACGGATTTTCATCAAACTTCAGATTTAGTTAGTCCTTGACATGAATTGACGTATAAATTAGTGCTGTTTAATTTTTGGTGTAAATCGCTAAACAGGTGGCGCTGCTATGATGTATTTTTGCGATTTCCGCAATAGCTTTATCTCAAGAACTAATGCTTGGATTTTCAACAAACTTCAGATTCAGGTATACCTTGATATCATTTAGTGCTGCTTATTTTTGGTGTAAATCGCTCAACAGGTGGCGCTGCTATGCTACATTTTTCAGAATTTCCGCTATAGCTCTATCTCAAGAACTAAGGCACGAATTTTCATCCAACTTCAAATTCAGATATACTTTGATATGAATTGGTGCTAAATCGTTGTTATTTCTTGTACTATTTAAATGATTTAATTGACGTGATTTATATAGAAGAAAGTTTTGTGATGGCCACAACAGTCTAGTTTTAGTCTGTTATCTATTTTTATAAAAATATAATGTTATTATTAAAACCATTAGATGATTGGAATATCATTTTATTCCAAAATATGGTATAACAAACTGTTCGCCATTCCTATTCTTCTGCCATATATGCGAACATGATTAGTTGTTAGAGAAACCAGGTTCGAAATTATGTCTGTTATATTTGCTAGTAAAAAATGGGGTAGAATATTGCCTACTTGTTTTGTTTATAAGAAGTTCTGCTTATCCCCTTGGAGGGAGCAAATGGAACAAGACAATATTAGTGTTGAATACAATGTAAAACAAAAAGTTATTATAAAATGCTTTTAAATAGTACTTTTTAAAGTGTTACTTGATATAATGTTATTTTATATATAATACAGATATTTTATTAACTTCTACAATTCATTTAAATCAGTAAAGTATACGAATTATAAATGTATCTGTATATCATTGCAAACGTATGAAAATAGAGAAAGAAAAAAAACTGTAAAAATAAAAAGAATTTGTAGACACTGATAACGATATCATTAGGGTGGTGGGTCAAGGAATGATAGCGTATGATATTGTATGGAGGAGATAGGGTCCAATATTGCTAAAAAGTAGATAACGTGATATATGTGCAGCCCCTATGGACTGATATCACTGCTAGATATTTAAGCAGAAGACGGGTACCGAGCAATGAGTGTCGGTTAGGTTATAATTCTGCGCATGTTTAAGATGTACAACTTGTCTTGAGGCTCTAGCACCTTCTTCCAAGAAAGTGCATTGCACATTCCTGACACATTAACAGCAATAAATCAAATTGTGTTTTAATTACCCATTTCTAGAACTTTTACTTTCTTCGTTTTAAAAAAGATAAGTGATTAAAAATAAGTTATAAGAGAAATTTTTAATCTGTCTTTGTTAAAGAAAAAAGTAATAAAACTTTTTTTCCACTATGTGCATTTGAAAGTATTGTATTTATTTAATATACTAGCAAACCCCGCGGCTTTGCTCGCGTAATAGTTTAAATATGCCAAGCGATATTTGCATGACTATTTTTTATTACAAGAACACTTTTTGGAATAATTCAAAAATTACAAATTAAGCCACAGTTTGACTAAACTTCATTATAAAAATACAATAGACAGGAATGAGATTTTAATTAATAAGAAGGACTAAGACTAATTCCAAATAAATGATAATTTAGAAAATATTTTGAGACTTTTCTGCTCATTTCAGTATTCACTTGAAGTTTTGAAGTTTTTAGAAACCATCTTAACACATTTACATCTTAAAATTAACCATCATGTCAAATTCCAAGCTTCTTGTCTAAGAGTCTACCACTTCTCTGGTGTTAGTGGCACCAACATAAAATGCCGAAAAAGAGTTGAAACAGAATGTCTCGAAGAATGTTCAAACAGAGACTGTCACCATTAATTTGCCAACAATAACCTTGAAAAAGGTTGGTATTTCCTGATATTCTATAGAAAACGAAATTTAGATGTTTTTAAAGGCTTTCTTGTTGTTACTGCCAGCCAGGTGGCAGTGACACCGGCATAAAATATAGGCCGTATAGGATCAGGGACTATCACTATAGATTCGCAACCAATAACTTCTGTAGTCTGTTTATTATTTCCTGAGATTCCATAGAAATTGTAATTTAGGACTCTTTTAGAATACTTTTCGCTCCTTCCCTTTGCTTCACCCCTTTTTAATTTCGAATTTATTTTCGACTGGTCTTAGAATAACTTTATATTTTATAAGTAACTACCGTGCTATATTTAAATTTTCTAGCTTCTTCAGTACCGCAGAAATCGCAAAATGAAAGTTTTTTGCTCCTGCAACTCTCTAGGGGTTGTGGCACCGACATAAAATATAGCTTATGTTTGAGCAGGTTCTGTCACCATCAATTTGCAACCATTATGTTTGAAATCGGTTTCGTATTTCATACGATTGCATAAAAATCGTACTTTAGAACGCTTATAGAACGCTTTTCGCTCACTTCATCCTTTTAAATTTGGAATTTTCTTTCGACAATTCTTAGAAAGCATTTGTATCTTTGAAGTAATTACCATTCCAAATTAAAAATGTTAGATCCCCTCTTTAACACAAAAAACGCAATTTAGAACATTTTTTGCTCCTGTAACCCCGAGGTGGTAGTGACAACAAAGTAAAATATAGGCTACGTTGGAGCGGGGACTATCACCATCAATTTGAAACCATTATTACTTCTGAAATCGGTTTATATTTACTGCAATTGCGTAGAAATCGCTATTTAGAACGTTTTTAGAACGCTTTTCGTTTATAGTCACTGCATTTAAATTTCAAATGTTTAAGGAACTCTTCTCAGAGAGCATTTACATCTCATAAGTAATTACCATGCCAAATTTCAAGTTGCTAGGCCCTTCAGTATCACAAAAATCATAATTTAGAGCGTTTTTTAAAATGCAGCAGCAAGATGGTAGTGACGCTAAAATCAAGTAGCTCCTATATTGGAGCAAGGCCTGTCATCATCAATTTTCAACCATTACTTTTGAAATCGGTTGGGTACTTTCTGAGATTGCGTAGAAATTGCCATTTAGAACGTTTTTAAAACTCTTTTCGCGCATCTTCACCCCTTTTAAATTGCGAAATTTTTAATAAATGTTCTTAGAGATCATTTGTATCTAATAAGTAACTACAATTCCAAATTCCATGTATCCGGGCCCTTCAGTAACACAAAAATCGCAATTTCGAACGTATTTTTGCTCCTGCACCCTCTTTAGGAATAGTGGCACTGACATAAAATGTAGCCTGCCTATGTTGGAGCAAGTGTTATCACCATCATTTTGACATCATTATTTTTGAAATCGGTCCGGTACTTCTTGAGATTGCATAAAAATCGCCATTTAGAACGTTTTTTAGAACGCCATTTGGCGCATTTTCTGCCCTTTTAAATTTAGTTTTTTTAAAGAAATGTTCTTAGAGATCATTTATATGTAATAAGTAACTACCATGCCAAATTCCATGTATCTGGGCCCTTCAGTAACACAAAAATTGCAATTTCGAACGCTTTTTTGCTCCTGCACCCCCTTTACGGGTAGTGGCACCGACATAAATGTAGCCTATGTTGGAGCAAGGTTTGTCACCATCATTTTGACACAATTAATTTTTAAATCGGTTTGGTACTTCTTGAGATTGCGTAAAAATCGTCTAGAACGTTTTTTAGATTGCTTTTTGCGTATTTTCAGGCCTTATAAAATTCGATTTTTTTAGAAATGTTCTTAGAGATCATTTATATCTAATAAGTAACTGCCATGCCAAATTCTATGTATCTGGGCCCTTTAGTAACACAAAAATCGCAATTTCGAACGCTTTTTTGCTCCTGCACTCCTTTAGGGGTAGTAGCACCGACATAAAATTTAGCCTATGTTTGATCAAGGGTTGTCACCATCATTTTATCACCATTATTTTTTAAATCGGTTTGGCACTTCTTGAGATTGCGTAAAAATCGCCATTTAGAACGTTTTTTAGAACGCTTTTTGCGCATTTACACCCCTTTTAAATTTCGATTTTTTTTTTTAAGAAATGTCCTTAGAGATCATTAGTGTCTTATAAGTATACCAGTCCAAATTTCCTGTTTCTAGGCTCTTCAGTAGCACAAAAATCGCATTTTTAGAACGTTTTTTGCTCCTGCACCCCCTTTTGGTCAGTGGCACGGACATAAGATATAGCCTATGTTCTAAGTTGGACAAACACCATCATTTTGATACCGTTACTTTTGGAATCGGTTCGGTAGTCCCAGAGCTTACCTCCTACAAATAAACAATTTTTACCTCTTTATAATATTAGTATAGATATATATACTAAATAGTGTTTTAATAATTATTTTTTTAAAGTTTAAAGGCTTTGTTTGTTACCTTTTTTTTAATTATTTGTTAAAAATTAAACATCATTTTATATTATATTCTTTTATACTATATTATCTTTTTAATTTCTTAAAAATTACACATCATTTTATATAATATTTCTATTTTCAAAGGAGATCAAAATGATATCTATATGGAAAACAATTAAGTTTAAAATTGCATGCAACACTTTTGTTTTCACATTATTCAGTGAAATATATATTCAAAAGTAAAGCGTAATAGAAAATATTTGCATTTTAAAGTATTATATTTTATTCTGCTCCTTTAAGTTCGCAATTTTTATTAAATATTATTTGCCATGAGTCCTATGTGAATGCGAAACCTATAATTTGTGTGCTGATCTCTGTATATTTGTATAAAATTTGCTTTTTTTTTTTACCATACATGTAATTTTCAAATAATTATACCTACTTTAACACACAATATGTGAAATATATGCTTCATTTTCCATATTTACTTTTAAAAAATTCTTTACCAAAATAGACTAAATTATATTTGTATTTCATTAATGCCGATATACTTTTAATTAAATATTTATAAATGATTTTACATAATTTTTTTAATTTGGAACACAATGCGTATTAGATGCTGAAATACATCGTGTCATAATCTACATGGCTGGATAAATTTGTGGAATGAGTCATACTATAACAGATCGCAAATTTACACACCTGTAACATACATTCATTATTGAATATCTATGCAAACGAGTAATCAGGTGTTCGGTCATACACACACACATATACAGAGTGGTCATAAAAAAAACTTTGCCGATATGTGGAACTCTAGCGGTCGGTCCGTTCAACCGATCGAGGTGAAATTTCAGATATAGATATTCGGAGGTATGAGCTCGGGATTCTGTGACCGGCAACAAAGTGGTTCTCACGGTTACGGTTATAGGTACAGACACTCTAAAATTTCCAATGGTAACGCCCATTTTTTTTTCGTTTCAAATGCTCAGCGAATGGGAAAACTTTAAAGAGCGTTGGAATGATGCGGGTATCGGAAGAAACGTACACACATAAAAAACAGCTCTGCGTGAGGGGAAAAAAAAAAAAAAAAAAAAAAAAAAAAAAAAAAAACGATCGGGCGCACGAAGGAAATTTGCATATGACAGAGAGCCAATACACCTATCACCGATTACAGCACAGATCGGAGAAAAGAAACCTTTTATTTGGATTACACATTTTTCACATGGGTGCAATCACAGGCAATTACACATCGCATGTGGTTGACATCGCACTGTTGACAATACAGCTTAATGTAATTTAGCATGAGGGCTGTTTGAAATCTCACGTTTGATAGCCTCTCTCAAATCCGGCAAAGATTGTAGCTTGCACAATTGCACATGTACACTCTAGATTTGAGATATCCTCAGAACCAGAAATCCATATGAGTGAGGTCGGGGGAATCGCGGAGGCCACGGAAATGAAAAATGGCGTGAGATGACACGGCCGCCAAATGCTGTTCCAGGACACTGCGAACAGACTTCGGTATATGTGGAGGTGAACCATCTTGCATCCAAACTATGCCATTCAATGCATTTCGCTGCAGCAATTCTGATATGACATAATTTTGAAGAATGGCTGTATAGCGGGAGCCTGTCTCAAAGCAAGTTACAAATCCCGTTGGTGCTGCTTCTTTAGAGAAGTACGGCCGGAAAACAATTGTGCCTGCAATGCCACACCACACAGTAGCTTTGAAGTCGTATAAATGTACTGGTGCTACAGCGTGCGGGCTCATGTCAGTCCAGTGCACATAATTTTTGGTGTTGACACTGCCAGTTAATTTGAAATGTCCGTCCATAATATGCGAAGAGGCCAGTCGTTATTGCTATCATATCGGATAAGAAATTCATTTTCAAAGTCTATACGTTGTTGATTCTCCTTCCCCCCCCCCCCACGTCCATCATCAGGACGCGCTGGTACCGGTAGGTAAACATGCGGATTACAGAGCGCAGTAGCTTTAGGACCGTTGATTTCAGTATATCCAATACACGAGCTGCACCTCTTGCAGTTTGCACGTGTCCTGAAATCACTATGTGATGTACATCCATAACAGTATCATCAGGAACGGTCTATCACAGGTGCAGCCAGTTTCTTTGAATTCTTTACTAAATCACGAAGAGCTCGCGGGCTACATGGGCCACGTATTTGGCAATCGGTTTGGCGATAAACACGCAAGTTTTCCGTGGCATTCATCCTACTTTGACTAATAGAGTTTTACAATTCACCACGAACTTTCGCTGGCAGAGTCATTTTGTGGGCAAGTGCGAGCTCCCAACTAAAGAACTAACATTTCCATCCCGCTTTTTATCCATTTTCTTCTCTGAATATCTGGCGAACATCGTTTTGTTATTGGTGTCTTGCCTCTGTCATATGCAAATTTCTATTATATTGCAAATTTCTACGAAATTTTTCTATCTCCTGCTAAACAAATAAAAGTAAATCTGCCCTCAAATTTCCGCTAATTCAACCAATTCTCGAAATAAATATCAGAGTACTCTACACTGTTAAAAATTTTGCAGCATTCTGGCAGGTCATTCGACCGTTTTTTGAAAAAACGGTTTCATAACCATAATTTAACTATATTCTGACCATAAAATGGCCAATAATATGGTCAGAATAGTGTTAAAATTATGTTTGTGTAACCGTTTTTGGAAAAAACGATCAAATGACCTGCCAGAATGCTGCAAATTTTTAACAGTGTAAGACGCGTTCCTATCAGTTCACACTTCAGCTGCTATCTGTACGACCCTACTCTCACGTTTTATCAGTGCGCAGCGCACGCTCTATCTTCTACTGACTCTACAGCTACACAGTGTGATCGTGCAGGCGCCGTCGAACTCTTATTATCACACTACTTATATATAATAGTTCCCACCTATATTCTGTAACCTGGACAGCTCGGGTTTATCCCCTTGTTTTATTCACTTTCCTATTTATTTTATTTTATTATTTTTTTTTTACACTTTTTTTCTGTTTTACTTTCGGGGAAAAATAAAAGAAAACATAGAAAATGTATTTTTTTGCGTACGATTTGTTTATTTCTGTTTTGAAAAATAACCTTTCAATTTTTAAGAAAAATATATAATTTTTATTTAATGTTTAGTTTTAAATTAATAGTCAATTTTTTCGTATCATAAACCATATTCGAATACTTGTTTCAAAGAGTTTCTTTTAAAAATCACAATGCATTTTTTAAACTCATTTATGACTACAGGAATTGCAGCATAATATTTTTAGAAAGAAACTACTTAATTACTCATAGAATATGATACTATATCTCATATAAGTATGAAATCTTTCGTTAAAAATACGATAGTAATATTTAAAATATATATATATATTATTTAGTTTAAAATTAATAGTCAAGTTTTAATTATCATACATTTTTAATTATCATAAACCATATTTGAATACTTGTTTCAAAAAGTTTCTTTTAGCAATCACCATGCATTTTTTAAACTTATTTATGGCTACAGGAATGACAACATAATATTTCTAGAAAGAAACTACTTAATTACTCATGGAATATGATACTATATCTCATATAAGTATAAAATCTTTCGTTAAAAATGCGACAGTAATATTAAAAAATATGTTATTCAGTTTTAAATTAATAGTCAAGTTTTAATTATCATACATTTTTAATTATCATAAACCATATTCGAAAACTTGTTTCAAAAAGTGTCTTTATATGCATTTTTTAAATGTATATATGACCACAGGTGTTACATAATATGTTTTGAAAGAAATTACTTTATTAATCATGGAATATAGTATACTAAATCTATATAAGTATGAAATCTTTCGTTAAAAATATAATAGTAATATTTAAAAAAATATGTCTATTATTTAGTTTTAAATTTATAGTCACGTTTTAATTATCATACATTTTTAATTATCATAAACCATATTCGAATACTTATTTCAAATATTGTCTCTATAACAATCACAATGCATTTTTCAAATGTATTTATGATCACAGGTGTTACATAATATGTTCTGAAAGAAATTACTTTATTACTCATGGAATATAATATACTAAATCTATATAAGTATGAAATCTTTCGTTAAAAATGCGATAGTAATATAAAAAAAATATTATTTATTGTTTAGTCTTAAATTAATAGTCAAGTTTTAATTATCATACATTTTTCGTTTGTGATTTTTTTTGTTGCACACATAAAAAAGTTAGTTTTTATGGCCATTATGATTTTCTTTTCATTTTTTTAGAACAAGCTTAGCGGCTATTTTTGCATAAAAAATATCCTCCCATGTTGTCTGACATTAAATTACGCCTAAGGGCAGGCGCTTACTTTAAATTTTAAGTGATAAATATAGTAGTTTTAACTTATAATAACTGGACATCTCCACTGTTCTAATACCTAAATCTGGACGTTTAACCCCTTGGGGACGAGCGACCGGTATTCGTACCATTTAAGGTGCTCAGAATGCTTTATTATTCCCACCAGTTATTTTTAATTGTAAAGTTTACCTTATTTAATTCGAACATTTTCGCGATTCAATTACAAAATATTTTCTGTTTTAAAAACCGGTGGTAGAAGATTAAAAAATCTAGCATACAGCTCTCGTCGCGAAGGGTTTAACGTTTCCTATCATGACAGACATGTTAGTTCCCCTGACACCGCCCCCTGAATACTAAGCCTGAGATCTGACACAAAAATGGCGGCTGTCGAAGGCGGATTTTTTTAAATGTAGGTACGGTCCCTTAAACTTTGACACCAGTATTTTATTCAAGATTTCTCTGACTCGTTTAATCTCAGAAAAATAAAGCGGAAAAAATTTAAAAAATTTATTGGTTCGAATATTTAAGGGACCGTAAACACGCTGAAAAAAATCAGCCTTCGGCGGCCGCCATTTTTGAGTCAGCGCTCAGGCCTAGTATTCAGGGGGCGGTGCCACTCACTCTGTTTACGTGGAGAAAAGTCCCCGATCTTTACAAAAGTTTGTGATACAGCATCATCAAAAGCATTCTGTCATTTGATAGAGCTTTAATTAACGTGACGTATGTCAGTGAAAAACTCGTATTTAGGCTATTGCCCCCCCCCCCTCTTCTTTTTTTTATTACTACTTTTATACTACTAGATCCCCCCCCCCCACACACACAATTTGGAGCTACAGGATCCCTCTTTTTAAAACTTGTAACAAGCGACGACTCGCTTTAAGGAGGTAGGTATATTTTTACTGCTACACCTGTTGCGCTGTTTTACATTTATGCTTTTAAATTTCTCAATTTTAGATTTAAATGCAACATTTGTTTTATAGAAATTGCATTGTTGCAATGGACTTTCTTCTAAATTTATAGGCTTATAAAGATATAGGTAAAGTTTCTAAAGGTATCGAATTTAAAGTTCGATTCAGCATAACGATAAATTTCACGATCAATACTTGATAATTAGTTGGCAAAATGAGAATAAGCTGGTAAATGTGTAGTAGGTGTGCTTCTTTTCTTCTGCTTAATAATTGTACTCAATCTGACAGAAAAAAAGACCAATTATCCACTCCTCTTCATACCTGGCAGTGGGATTGGAAGAGGAAATTTACGACAACTCAACTTTTAGGGCCATTGTTGAACTGTGTAACCACTGACAGAAAAACCTAAAAAACTTTTTGTGATCTAACTACAAAACTTTAAACTTTCACTCTCCTAGCTTCCAGAAGATTGCATATTTGCGGTTTTACCTCTCCAATCTCCTACTTCTACACTGTATATGTAATTATTGTGCGGACTTCGACTACGACTAGACTATGACCTTTTCTTTTATATATTCTTTTAGAACTCCCTTTGCTGTGTCTCTGTGATGTCATGTTTAATAGACTCCGAGAAGAATTTATTCTCACGGTGCAAATTCTGTATGGTATTATATAATAACCAAGAAGATTTCCATTAAAAATATTGAGTGAATATAGAAGTCGTCACTTCAACCATCCATGACACGAAAATTATAGTAGTACAAAATATAAATAATATCATTTTATTTTACACTCTAGATAAGCACAGTGAAATATGCTACAATGGGGCAGTTGCAGATATCTTTCGGTTCTAATGAAAACGGGATTGGGGTATAAACAGCGCTACTGAGTACAGGTAAGAAATATCTTTTCCTGTTTTATTTCATCTTGTTGATAATTTAAAAAGTAAAAAAAAATATGCACACTTAAATCTAAAATAGAAATATCATTTGTAAAAGATTATGATCAACTGACAGTCACTAAATTATCATTTGAAGTGTGCAAGTTATTATTTGAAGTGTGTAAGTTATTATTTGAAGTGTGTATATATAAATATTTTCTACACTTATATATTTTTTTCTTACTTAAACAGAATGAAAGCGTAAGCATAATTAAAGGTGAATACACTATTCGACTATTTTACTGAATTAATTGAATTACTCATTGAATTATTAAAATATCCATATTATATTATATAAGATTTTAATATCTATATAAATAAAATGAGTATTCTTAAAGACACGGTCATCGAAAAACGAAATTCCAACAACTATGATGTATGTAAATTCCGTCTAGAAAATTACCTACAAAATGAAGATCTTTACGATGTAATAATAAATGAACTCCCAAATCCCGTCAATGCCGATTTTACTACTAAAAATCATAAAGCTAAATCAATCATAAATTTGCTAATTGACGATAATCAAATCATACGTAGTAAAAATCTAGAAAGTGCGCGAGAAGTATGGAATACAGTTAAGAATGTGCATGAAAGAACAAATTTGAGTAATAAGTTATATTTGTTACGAAAACTATACTCTAGCAGGTTAGCCGAAAATGGCAACATGACAGAGCATTTAACTCATATTTATCAATATTGCGATAAATTAACTGCCATTGGTGAAAATATAAATGATGAAGTCCTGGCGGCTCTACTACCTTGCTCCTTACCTGCAAGCAATGACACATTAAGATGTGCTCTTGAGACAAGAGATAATGACGAACTAACACAAAATTTCATTCGAGGAAAATTGATCGACGAATATAATAAACGACAAAATAATGTTGAAAATTCGAACAATTATTCTGCTTTAAAAGTGAAATATTCGCAACAGAAAATAAATAAGTTCTGTAAATATTGCAAGAAGAATTCTCACACAATTGATGAATGTTGGAAGTTAAAGAATAAAAACAATGAAAAATTTAAAGTGAAAATTTTCGGAAATAAACATTATACAAATAAACATAATACAGCCTAAAAGGTCAGCTGTATGCTTTCAAGACAATGTAGGAGGGAAAGTTTCTAAAACCAAAAATTTCGATAGAAAAAAACATACGGTTAAAAATTTAACATTTTCCATTGGTAATGGTTCGAAAGATCTCTGGGTTGTCGATTCAGGGTCTTCAATCCACATTTGAAATGACAAAAGTAAATTTCATGACTTCAGTTATGATACATCTAATATAACTATCGCGAACGGTCAAGAATTACATTCTGACGGTTACGGATCTGTAACATTAAATACTGTTATTTCAGATAATACGAGTAAAACCATAACATAAGAAAATGATTTATATGTTCTGGACATAGAAAAAAATTTAATTTCCATAAAACAAGCTACCGAAAACGGTTGCGTAGCTATATTCGAAAATAAAATGTGTAAAATAACTCACGAAGGCATAACATACCTTGAGGGTTATATAAATAACAATTTGTATGAAAGCAAGGTGAAACCTGATTCAATTTAAAATGTAAACATAATAAATCACTGTGAAAAGAAAAATCGTTTACATAAGTGGCATGTAAGGTTAGGTCACAGAAATATTAAACACGTAAGAGAATTAGTTGATAAAAACATGGCATCAGGGATTCAAATTGATAACTGTAAATACAGTAATGAATGTGAAGTTTGCCTTGTGTCAAAACTTACTGATAAGCCTTACCCCAAAACCGCTAGTTTTAGAGCTACCAGAGCAATTGAGTTGGTCCACAGTGACCTTTGTGGCCCTATGCAAACAGCAACGGTTGATTGGGAAATAATATTTTCTAACTTTCGTTGACGATTTCAGTCGCTTTACAGTTGTATATTTGCTAAGCAACAAATATGAATTTTTTTCAAAATTTAAGGAATATGCAGCAATGACTGCTAACAAATTTGGCAGAAAGGTGCAGGCAATTCGGTCCGATAACGGGGAGGGAGTGGGGAGTATTCGAGTCAGGAATTCGAAGATTATCTGAAAAGTGAAGGAATTGATCATCAATTTACCGTACCGTACTCCTCGCCTCAAAATGGGGTTGCAGAGCGTAAAAACCGCACTTTAGTGTAGATGGGACGCTGTCTTCTTAATGAAAGCGGTCTACCTATTTCGTTCTGGGGGCAAGCCATATGTATAGCGATGTACAGTCAAAATAGGCTCCCATCTTCATCCTGCGATCGGACTCCGCATGAAAAATGGACCGGTCGTAAACCAGACCTTTCTAACATTAAAACTTTTGGTTGTCGCGCATATGCATACATAAAAAAAACAAAAGGAGAAAGCTGGACGACCACGCAAGAAGGTATATTTGTCGGATACGACAACAGAAGTTAAAGAATAATCTTCATGATATTCAAGCGTTTCATGTTATTCTTAATTTATATCAAAGTTGGGAGAGCTTAGTTGTAGAATTCACGATTCATGTAAAATCACATTAAAATAATTAAGCGTATTTCACGTTGAAAGTGGCGCAGGTGTGGTTCAAAAAATAAGCACACGATACTAAAACTTGAAAATTCTATTTACACTTTTAAATATGTACAATATTTACAATGAAAACATTTGGACAATATTTGTTAAATAAATTCCACACTGGGAATCCAAGATGATCATATTAAAATTTCAGCAATCATGTCTTTTAAAGAGAAGCCAAGAAAATAGCATGATTTAATATTCGAAAATAAATTTTCCTTTCCAAAATCAAAACATCATTTCTCCTATAAAGACCATGACAAAAAAACCTATACGCAGCTTATTATCTGCTGCGTTCAAGATTCACATTCACAATAAAACTAAACTAAAAAAAGAACAAGAAATAAAAAATGTTTTTTAAATATCAATTCTCTCGAAGGTCACGTGATCCTTCGCGGCGCCTAAGCAGTCTGGTTGACTGCTCGTGAGAGGGTTCCAAAATCTTCCACAAACTCCCCCCCCCCCCGATGAACAAGGGTTCATCAAAATGGGGATTCAAAATAATTAAAGTAGAAATAAAATTATTCTAAAAAATTATCAGTTACACTATACATAAATACAATACAAATCAAAATATATACTTACATACTGGACTTCAAATAAATAATAAAACAATTAAAAAAATTTGGTTGGCAGGTTTCTGCTACTAAAAATAAAAAGAACAATTTAAATCTATACAACTTTTTCTGGAATATTCAATATAAAATTATTAAACTAAAAATTAGAAATATTATCAAACAAGAAACATCTATTTTTAGTGAAAAAAAATAAAATTTTTTAAAAGTCAATAACAGAAACAATTCAAGATTTTTTCTAAAAGTCAAATGTCAATGAGAATTTTTGAGTCTCTAATAATATTAAAGTTTTTTTTTCAGTTCTATTAATAAAAAAGTTCAGAGTTTTTTCAGTTCTAAATTATACACAAAATCAATAGGTCTTTTAATGATGCAATTATTTGCATTCAGTTCATAAGACCTCATTTTTTTTTTATCTCTGCCCACAAATACAGAACTTCCAGAAAGTTCTTGATACATGTTCATATGCATAAAAATCACATCATATATTTCAAAGTCAGAAGTTTTATTCTGGTCCGTGAAGAGAGCAGATTGTAAGTTGAGAAGATACTCATTTTTTAAGCGCTTCCAAAAATGATTCAGAAGAGTCTCGCGCAAACGGAAGCGTTTCACTAAGGATTTCTTGGTTGCAGGTAAACACAAGATATACTTTAGAGTTGCTATAACTAGTTGACCAGGGCGAACGCTAAATTTCTTGGAGATTGCACGTTTGTTTAGGATTGATTTTATGCACTGTCTAGATTTTAAAATCCAAAACTTTTCACTAGTTTGTACTAATGTACTGGACACTCCTGAATGAAAAACTTTTTCATGTGCATCTTTTACAATTAGATCAGTAATCTTATGTTTTGCAGGAATCACACCAGGATGATTTTCATAAAATGATAAATCAGACTTTTGTAACCGTCCTCGTACCAACAGCAAACCTTCATCTGACAACATAGGATTTAACTGAAGAAGATTCGTCTCTTTAGGGATACTCGTCTTATATTTCAAGCATTTAATAACACCAGGAAAACTTTCTTCCTGCACTAGTTTTAACCATAAATTTTCAGCATGTAACATTTCCTCAGCTGATAATTCTGAAAAATCTCTTTTTTCTACCTTTAATTTTATATTAAAAATAAATCTAAATACCCAAGCAGTTACTCGATACAATTTCTTTAGGGAGCTATACTTTTCAAAATTAAAAATGGGAATTTCATCAGCTTTATTTGTTTGAACAACGCAAGAAATGGTTGCTGCTTTTTTAGACTTCTCTTCAGAAACATCAGGTAATCATGATGCAGCAATTTTAACGCTAGGCCACTGATCTTCTTGCAAGGAAAGAAATTCAGGAACATACACATTAGGGTTAGCATCAGGAAAAATACGCAATTGGAGATACTCCTTTTCATGATCAGGTTGCTAAAATACTGCCAGGGAATTTTCAAGTGAGCGAGAGCCGGGATTTCTGAAAGCCAATTTTGCCAATCCTTTTCTAGTTCACCAAAAACAAAAGGGGCAATAAATCCGGCTGAATCAAAGAACATAGTTGCAATTTTCAAAGCATTCCGTTTAGTAGAAGAATCATTGTTTAAATTTTCTAACAAGGTACGCAATTCTAGTCCTAATTTATTTTCTGTATTGTTCCAGATCAATCCTAAAACTTTCAAGGAAGTATTTGGGGATTCGAAACTCGAAACAGGAATGTTTTCATCATCTAAAACATTAGAATTCAAGTTAGGGACATGATACAAACATTCGTTTAATAATAGAGAATCACCATATTTGGAAGAAGCATCATAGACTATGCGCATTTTTGTTGAAGTTTTGTCGTCACGGATAACAGGTCTGTGTGGCATGTAATAGGAATTATTAGAATCTTTCTCGGTGCACAATTCTATTACACCCTCATTAAACTGCTCTAGCAAAATGGAGTTATATTCGTTAAATAAAGAATCGTTTTTCAAGAATTTATTTTTTAAACTAGAAAACCGCTTCTTTGCTACTTCAAGATTATTTCTAAGCAATTCACGAAAATTTTTCCACAATAATTTTGCTTCATAACGCCCATTTACGAATTTTAAATTTTCTTTAAATTCTTTTATTACCTCATGATCGGTAATATTCTTTTCATTGCTTTCAGCAATGCCAATTTCTTTCAGATCCCAAAATGCTTTCAGTTGAGTATTTATATTTTCAACTGAAACACGCAAACAAACTACTTCTTTTTTATTCAACTCTAACTGTCCTTGCACCGTATGACCGAAAATAGTTTCTGCAATGTATAATTCTTTTGTCAATTTTCCCTCGATTCCCTTTAATATTTTCCACAAAAAGTCATACCCTAGCAAAATATTTATTTCCTGTTCAAGGCCTGTATCAGCAGGCTTAAAGCCTCTTGTTCTTATTATGTCTAGAAGTTCTGGTTATAGGGTTTTCACAGAAGCCCCAGTTATATTATTAACCACTAGTGCTTCGATCTTTATCGAGTTAATAGGTTGCACAATACTGGATAATTCAAGAGCAACTACTTCATAACAAGATTCATAAGGGCGTCTCTGCCCAATAGGATAAACTATTAAATTTTCTCTTCGCAATAGCTTAAATTTTAATTTTTGTACTAGAGATCTCTTCACGAAGCATTTTTCTGAACTACTATCACATAAAACGCGAGCCAACAAGCATTGTTTATCAGCAGACAAATAAACTGTACAAGTCTGCAATAATGTTGCTTTATTTTGTTTATATTTTTGTTCCGACATCATAGATGCAATTGCACCTTTCATTTCTTTTTCAAGATTTTCCTTTGCTGTTTCTTTAAAACAAAACAAATAACTATGGGTATTGTTACCACATTTGGAACAAGGGTTAATTTTTGTTCTACTGTTTACAGACAAATGCGACTTAAAAAAGCATTTGTAACAGCGACCTTCTTTCTTTAATTTATATCGTTTTTGTTCATCAGTGAATTTCGAACAATTTAGTCCTACATGATAAGAAAACTTGCAAAATATGCAAAACTGTTTTGTAGATGTATTTAAAGCAGCAGCTGAAGGTATATTTTTCTTTTGCGGAAAATTTTGATAGTTACTTGAAGAATTTTCATATTTAGTTTTAGAATTTTCATAAGCCTTCCTTTGGGAATTATTTATTAAATTAGTAGCTTCACGACATCTTAATTCCGTTTTAATAAAATTTATTAAATCTGTGACTTCACAGTCCTTGTCGGGGTCACGTTTTCGATGGAAATCTAGTATCAAATTCTCTGATAATAACTTTAATAATATGGGTAGTAATAAATGGCCGTAAGAGCCCGATGTCACTCCTAACGTATCAAGATTTCTCATACAAGTTTCGATATTATCATACAACTTTCTTAAAGAAATAACATTGTTAGAGGATTTTACTGGCTCAAGATTCAGAATTTTGTTCATGTAACAGTTTATGATATTTTCCCGCTTACCATACCTCTCTTCTAACAACTTCAAACACGTTGAATAATTTTGATCTGTCAGTTCAAAACCAGCTACAATATTATATGCGGTCCCAGACAACAAGGATTTAAGATATTGGAATTTTTCAATTTTTGATAATGATTCGTTTGAATCTATCGCACTAGTAAATAAATTAAAAAATTCTAAGAACTGGCTTGCATCACCAGAAACTTTTTCTATGTTTAGTTTAGGCAGCTTCACTGCCGAAACTGGTTTACTACCGATTTTTGAACCGTTACTTGATTCTAGTAAAACTTTTGGTTCAGTTTCAATTTTATGTTTTTTTAAGCCTCATCTTAATTTTAAATTTCAAACTTGATATTTTTTCAGAATATTCTTCTACCTATTTTAGTTCTTTTTCGTATTCAGTTTTCCTGAATTAGCTCATCTATTTCGGAATCTAATTCCTTTAGTAGAGCTTTCTTTTCATTTACGAGCTCTAACGATTCCATTAAAGAATCGCAATCAGTTTTATCAATATCAACAGATAATAATGTATCATATTTTGTAATTAATTTCGCAATAGCTGCGCGAACAGTAGCTCTTTTACGTTTAAGTTTTTCTGGTTTATCCATGTTTAAATTTTAAGTCAATTTTCAAAATAAATTATCATGAAAGAGCGTTATTTTCAATAAATCAAAAGTCAATAGTCATCCAGAATAATAAAGGTATTTCTTACCTTTTTTAGTGTTGTTCAGGCACCAAAGAATAAAGAATAATCTTCATGATCTTCAAGCGTTTCATGTTATTCTTAATTTATATCAAAGTTGGGAGAGCTTAGTTGTAGAATTCACGATTCATGTAAAATCACATTAAAATAATCAAGCGTATTTCACGTTGAAAGTGGCGCATATGTGGTTCAATAAATAAGCACACGATAATAAAACTTGAAAATTCTATTTACACTTTTAAATATGTACAATATTTACAATGAAAACATTTGGATAATATTTGTTAAATAAATTCCACACTGGGAATCCAAGATGATCATATTAAAATTTCAGAAATCATGTTCTTCTAAAAAGAAGCCAAGAAAATAGCATGATTTAATATTCGAAAATAAATTTAGCTTTCCAAAATCAAAACATCATTTCTCCTATAAAGACCATGACAAAAAAACCTATACGCAGCTTATTATCTGCTGCGTTCAAGATTCACATTCACAATAAAACTAAACTAAAAAAGGAACAAGAAATAAAAAATGTTTTTTAAATATCAATTCTCTCGAAGGTCACGTGATCCTTCGCGGCGCCTAAGCAGTCTGGTTGACTGCTCGAGAGAGGGTTGCAAAATCTTCCACAAACTCTCCCCCCCCCCCCCCCCCGATGAACAAGGGTTCATCAAAATGGGGATTCAAAATAATTAAAGTAGAAATAAAATTATTCTAAAAAATTATCAGTTACACTATACATAAATACAATACAAATCAAAATATATACTTACATACTGGACTTCAAATAAATAATATAACAATTTAAAAAATTTGGTTGGCAGGTTTCTGCTACTAAAAATAGAAAGAACAATTTAAATCTATACAACTTTTTCTGGAATATTCAATACCAAAATATTAAACTAAAAATTAGAAATATTATCAAACAAGAAACATCTTTTTTTAGTAAAAAAAAAATAAAAAGTTTTTAAAAGTCAATAACAGAAACAATTCAAGATTTTTTCTAAAAGTCAAATGTCAATGAGAATTTTTGAGTCTCTAATAATATTAAAGTTTTTTTTTTCAGTTCTATTAATAAAAAAGTTCAGAGTTTTTTCAGTTCTAAATTATACACAAAATCAATAGGTCTTTTAATGATGCAATTATTTGCATTCAGTTCATAAGACCTCATTTTTTTTTATCTCTGCCCACAAATACACAACTTCCAGAAAGTTCTTGATACATGTTCATATGCATAAAAATCACATCATATATTTCAAAGCCAGAAGTTTTATTCTGGTCCGTGAAGTGAGCAGATTTTAAGTTGAGAAGATACTCTTTTTTTTAAGCGCTTCCAAAAATGATTCAGAAGAGTCTCGCGCAAACGGAAGCGTTTCACTAAGGATTCCTTGGTTGCAGGTAAACACAAGATATGCTTTAGAATTGCTATAACTAGTTGACCAGGGCGAACGCTAAATTTCTTGGAGATTGCACGTTTGTTTAGGATTGATTTTATGCACTGTCTAGATTTTAAAATCCAAAACTTTTCACTAGTTTGTACTAATGTACTGGACACTCCTGAATGAAAAACTTTTTCATGTGCATCTTTTACAATTAGATCAGTAATCTTATGTTTTGCAGGAATCACACCAGGATGATTTTCATAAAATGAGAAATCAGACTTTTGTAACCGTCCTCGTACCAACAGCAAACCTTCATGTGACAACATAGGGTTTAACTGAAGAAGATTCGTCTCTTTAGGGATACTCTTCTTATATTTCAAGCATTTAATAACATCAGGAAAACTTTCTTCCTGCACTAGTTTTAACCATAAATTTTCAGCATGTAACATTTCCTCAGCTGATAATTCTGAAAAATCTCTTTTTTCTACCTTTAATTTTATATTAGAAATAAATCTAAATACCCAAGCAGTTACTCGATACAATTTCTTTAGGGAGCTATACTTTTCAAAATTAAAAATGGGAATTTCATCAGCTTTATTTGTTTGAATAACGCAAGGAATGGTTGCTGCTTTTTTAGACTTCTCTTCAGAAACATCAGGTAATCGTGATGCAGCAATTTTAACGCTAGGCCACTGATCTTCCTGCAAGGAAAGAAATTCAGGAACATACACATTAGGGTTAGCATAAGGAAAAATACGCAATTGGAGATGCTCCTTTTCCATGATCAGGTTGCTAAAATACTGCCAGGGAATTTTCAAGTGAGCAAGAGCCGGGATTTCTGAAAGCCAATTTTGCCAATCATTTTCTAGTCACCAGAAACAAAAGGGGCAATAAATCCGGCTGAATCAAAGAACATAGTTGCAATTTTCAAAACATTCCGTTTAGTAGAAGAATTATTGTTTAAATTTTCTAACAAGGTACGCAATTCTAGTCCTAATTTATTTTCTGTATTGTTCCAGATCAATCCTAAAATTTTCAAGGAAGTATTTGGGGGTTCGAAACTCGAAACAGGAATGTTTTCATCATCTAAAACATTAGAATTCAAGTTAGGGACATGATACAAACATTCGTTTAATAATAGAGATTCACCATATTTGGAAGAAGCATCATAGACTATGCGCATTTTTGTTGAAGTTTTGTCGTCACGGATAACAGGTCTGTGTGGCATGTAATAGGAATTATTAGAATCTTTCTCGGTGCACAATTCTATTGCACCCTCATTAAACTGCTCTAGCAAAATGGAGTTATATTCGTTAAATAAAGAATCGTTTTTCAAGAATTTATTTTTTAAACTAGAAAACCGCTTCTTTGCTACTTCAAGATTATTTCTAAGCAATTCACGAAAATTTTTCCACAATAATTTTGCTTCATAACGCCCATTTACGAATTTTAAATTTTCTTTAAATTCTTTTATTACCTCATGATCGGTAATATTCTTTTCATTGCTTTCAGCAATGCCAATTTCTTTCAGATCCCAAAATGCTTTCAGTTGAGTATTTATATTTTCAACTGAAACACGCAAACAAGCTATTTCTTTTTTATTCAACTCTATCTACCCTTGCACCGTATGACCGAAAATAGTTTCTGCAATGTATAATTCTTTTGTCAATTTTCCCTCGATTCCCTTTATTATTTTCCACAAAAAGTCATACCCTAGCAAAATATTTATTTCCTGTTTAAGGCCTGTATCAGCAGGCTTAAAGCCTCTTGTTCTTATTATGTCTAGAAGTTCTGGTTCTAGGGTTTTCACAGAAGCCCCAGTTATATTACTAACCACTAGTGCTTCGATCTTTATCGAGTTAATAGGTTGCACAATACTGGATAATTCAAGAGCAACTACTTCATAACAAGATTCATAAGGGCGTCTCCGCCCAAAAGGATAAACTAATGAATTTTCTCTTCGCAATAGCTTCAATTTTAATTTTTGTACTAGGGATCTCTTCACGAAGCATTTTTCTGAACAACTGTCACATAAAACGCGAGCCAACAAGCATTGTTTACCAGCAGACACAGAAACTGTACAAGTCTGCAATAATGTTGCTTTATTTTGTTTATATTTTTGTTCCGACATCATAGATGCAATTGCACCTTTCATTTCTTTTTCAAGATTTTCTTTTACTGTTTCTTTAAAACAAAACAAATAACTATGGGTATTGTTACCACATTTGGAACAAGGGTTAATTTTTGCTCTACAGTTTACAGACAAATGCGACTTAAAAAAGCATTTGTAACAGCGACCTTCTTTCTTTAATTTATATCGTTTTTGTTCATCAGTGAATTTCGAACAATTTAGTCCTACATGATAAGAAAACTTGCAAAATATGCAAAACTGTTTTGTAGATGTATTTAAAGCAGCAGCTGAAGGTATATTTTTCTTTTGCGGAAAATTTTGATATTTACTTGAAGAATTTTCATATTTAGTTTTAGAATTTTCATAAGCCTTGCTTTGGGAATTATTTATTAAATTAGTAGCTTCACGACATCTTAATTCCGTTTTAATAAAATTTATTAAATCTGTGACTTCACAGTCCTTGTCGGGGTCACGTTTTCGATGGAAATCTAGTATCAAATTCTCTGATAATAACTTTAATAATATGGGTAGTAATAAATGGCCGTAAGAGCCCGATGTCACTCCTAACGTATCAATTTTTCTCATACAAGTTTTGATATTATCATACAATTTTCTTAAAGAAATAACATTGTTAGAGGATTTTACTGGCTCAAGATTCAGAATTTTGTTCATGTAACAGTTTATGATATTTTCCCGCTTACCATACCTCTCTTCTAACAACTTCAAACACGTTTTTGATCTGTCAGTTCAAAACCAGCTACTATATTATATGCAGGACCAGACAACAAGGATTTAAGATATTGGAATTTTTCAATTTTTGATAACGATTCGTTTGAATCTATCGCACTAGTAAATAAATTAAAAAATTCTAAGAACTGGCTTGCATCACCAGAAAAATTTTCTATGTTTAGTTTAGGCAGCTTCACAGCCGAAACTGGTTTACTACCGATTTTTGAACCGTTACTTGATTCTAGTAAAACTTTTGGTTCAGTTTCAATTTTACATTTTTTAAGCCTCATCTTAATTTTAAATTTCAAACTTGATATTTTTTCAGAATATTCTTCTACCGATTTTAGTTCTTTTTCGTATTCAGTTTTTTCCTGAATTAGCTCATCTATTTCGGAATCTAATTCCTTTAGTAGAGCTTCCTTTTCATTTACGAGCTCTAACGATTCCATTAAAGAATCGCAATCAGTTTTATCAATATCAACAGATAATAATGTATCACATTTTTAATTAATTTCGCAATAGCTGCGCGAACAGTAGCTCTTTTACTTTTAAGTTTTTCTGGTTTATCCATGTTTAAATTTTAAGTCAATTTTCAAAATAAATTATCATGAAAAAGCGTTATTTTCAATAAATCAAAAGTCAATAGTCATGCAGAATAATAAAGGTATTTCTTACCTTTTTTAGGGTTGTTGAGGCACCAAAGAATAAAGAATAATCTTCATGATCTTCAAGCGTTTCATGTTATTCTTAATTTATATCAAAGTTGGGAGAGCTTAGTTGTAGAATTCACGATTCATGTAAAATCACATTAAAATAATCAAGCGTATTTCACGTTGAAAGTGCCGCAGGTGTGGTTCAATAAATAAGCACACGATAATAAAACTTGAAAATTCTATTTACACTTTTAAATATGTACAATATTTACAATCTAAACATTTGGATAATATTTGCTAAATAAATTCCACACTGGGAATCCAAGATGATCATATTAAAATTTCAGCAATCATGTTCTTCTAAAAAGAAGCCAAGAAAATAGCATGATTTAATATTCCAAAATAAATTTTCCTTTCCAAAATCAAAACATCATTTCTCCTATAAAGACCATGACAAAAAAACCTATACGCAGCTTATTATCTGCTGCGTTCAAGATTCACATTCACAATAAAACTAAACTAAAAAAGGATCAAGAAAGAAAAAATGTTTTTTAAATATCAATTCTCTCGAAGGTCACGTGATCCTTCGCGGCGCCTAAGCAGTCTGGCTGACTGCTCAAAAGAGGGTTGCAAAATATTCCACAGAAGTAAAGGTTTTAGAATTTGCACAGTTGGAAGGGAAAAAGTTATAAGTCGGACAGTAAAATTTTTAGAGGATGAGAATTATGACTTAGTTAAAAATAATGCGTCAAATGAAAATAAAGACATACTAAGCGATAAAAATCCGCAACCAAAATTACAACTGATTGACGAGGTAAAGAATATCACCGTAAATAATATGCATAATCAGTATGCGAACACAAATGTACCAGGCACCCCACAGATTTTACAACGTAGATCTATCAGACCTAATAGAGGGGTCCCCCTGACAGATTCGCATTTTTAATAAATGATGTAAAGATAAAAGAGCCAAAATGCTGGGATGATATACTGAAAATGCAAAATCCCCTGGAGAGGCAAAAATGGATAAATGCTACGTTGGACGAGATAAATTCACTCAAAGAAAATTGTTCTTGGGAAATAGTTGAGGTCCCACCAGAGACAAAAGTCATCGGTAGAAAATGGGCATTTAAATCGAAGTACAACAGTCAGGGTCAAATAGAAAAATACAAGGCAAGGCTAGTGGCTAAGGTTTTGTCCCAGAAATTCGGAATTGACTACGATGAGACTTTCGCACCCGTTGCGTCTCATACTACCATAAGAAGCTTTTTGGCAATGGCTTTGCATAAAAACTTAAACCTTAGACGTTTCGATATAAAAACGGTCTTCCTAAATGGGGAGTTAAAGGATGAAGTATACATGCGTAAACCTGAAGGGTATGTTACCCCGGATCTGAACACAAGGTTTATAAACTCAAAACGGCTATATACAGGATAAAGCAAGCAGCGAGAGCTTGGAATATAAAGATACATGATTCATTATCAAAATTAGGGTTTAACCAAAGTTCGATTGACAAGTGTCTATACAAACGAACCACAAATAATGAAACAATTTATCTAACTGTTTACGTCGACGATCTCCTCATTGCGGGGGAAGATAAAAACACTTTTAAACTAATACGTCAGTTAAAGAAAAAATATCTTGTGACGGATTAGATGATGCTGTGTATTATTTAGGTATAAACATTAATCGGCCTGATCAAAATACCATGACCCTAGATCAGATTAACAAAATTCATGAATTTTGTTAAGGCATTTTTGTAAAGGCATTTATCTAAGTTTTAAATAAAGCATAACAAGTTAAAATATGAAAACAAACTTTGTACTTTTACGATTCAATCCTAAATTGTAATATTGTAATTTTAATATAATAATAAAAAATAATACAATATCATAATGATAATATTAAGCAAAATATTAAACAAAAATTAAAGCTCCAAAACACAGCAAAAGCTTATAAATATCCTACAAAAATTTTGTAATAAGAAAATCCACACTTTATTTTTTTTTTCTGCCTTTGAAGGATGAGAACTAGTTGAGATAGAAATGTTTACCGATTTCCGGAAGGAAAACACCACTTGAAGATGTTCCATAAAAGATCCTATTATTCACATCGATAAAGGAACAGAGTCAGAGGGTTATCAGAAACAGGATATACTTATATGAGGCAGGGCCAGGTCCATTTCCATGAAACAGGAAATGGAATCACTTATATGATGCTTCTTCAACATAATCTTATAAACTTTTCAGTTAATTTAACTTCTGGCATAATCACTGTTCTGGCCCATAAAGCTTAACGGGTGATAGGAGATATTAAATTAAGCAGAGTTAAACGAAATAGATGTATGATTAGATAATTAAACAGTTCACAAGATTTGAGCGTTTTCATGTTTTATTTGAAATCACAAAAATAGACATCTTTATTTAAGATTATTAAACCCGGGAGAACTCGCTAGTGAGAAAACCCAATTGCTTTTCTTTTACTTTACATTCATATAATATCAACTTTTTTTGGTTGGCTTAGTATTTTTATTCACAAAACAGGTAAAATAATTGAAAAACATTTTGAAATTTTAATTAAAATGAAAAATGATTTAAATAAGAGTTTTAAAAAAATACGACTGTGAGAGAAAATCTCATGCAGCGAGTTCTCCCGGATTAAGTCAAAAGTTAAACTCTCAAATTCAATATAACATTCACAATCATATTCTGTAGAAGTGATGACATATTGTTTTGAACCCCGTAAGAAATTCAGGTTTTTTGTATTAAATTAAAGATATAGTAATGCATATTCCACTGAATTGAAAATATTACTCAATATAAACAGTATGTCTAAATTAATTAAGTAACACCACACCATCGCCAGCTGCTGTTTAATAAGGTATCATACGAGGATGTAACAATAAGTTTTTGCCCTCATATAGAAATAATTGAGTGACATTTATGAAATTGCTACATTGTATTAGTCCTTTTCTATATAGTCACCGTGCACAGTACCACACTTCTGCAAATAGCATTTCAAAGAGAGGGGGGGATGTTGTATTCCAGGAAGCGCGATTGTACAGGGTGGCTACTAAATACTGTTGTACTCCAAAAAATACGAATTAATTTTAATCGTTTGGGAAAACAATTTATTTCTCTATTTTAAGGTTTGGAAAACTTCTATTAGTGCAGGTGAATTTGGTTATAAAGCGAATATTTAAAATTATTTTAAAGAGAGAAGCCAAAAGAATGATGATTAAACAGCTCTTTAATCGCAGGTTTTCCTCAGGTAAAACTTTAAGCAATTAAAATGCCCTGGTTTTTATGGAACATTTATATATAAAACTATAAATCGATTATTAGATACTAATAGCTATAGCTATGTAAATATCGATCTAGGTATGGTCGTCCACACTCAGTTCTCACAATAGAGCGCATCAAAAGAATTCGCAAAAAGGTGTGAAGAAATCCACAAATTTCTGCAAATAAAATGGCTGCAGAAGAGAACGTGAATTGCAGAACTATGCAAGTAATTATAAATGAAGATCTGGGTTATTGTCCTTATCGCAAAAGAAAGATTCAAGGATTGACTGCTGCACAAAGTATAAAAAAATTATAAAGAAGGAACGGCACGGTAGGTAAAGTGCTGACAGAATAATATTTTCTGATGGGAAGCTATTTTGCACTTAACGGTGTTATAATGCTAAAAATGATATCGTATATTTAGCAACCCTCAAGGATATACCTGAAACCTTTCGAATTGTTAAACGCTTTCAGAACAAGAATTCTTTTGTGGTTTGGGCTGCAGTGTCAAACAATTGAAAATTGCCTTTCAAGTTCATCGATAAAGGGATAAAAATCAATGCGAATATTATTAACAGGACATATTGGCTACACATTTATTACCACATGCTGACAGGTTGTATCCCAAAAAACAATTGGATATTTCTGCAAGATTTTACATCTTCGCACCGAGATAAATCAACACAGGCTTGGCTCCCTGTCACCTGTCCGAACTTTATCATGCAAGATGATTGGCCACCTTCTTCACCGGATCTAAATCCTTTAGATTATTACGTCGGGATTTTAGAGGCTAAAGTAAATAGCAACAAACACAGAAGTTTGGACTCTCTCAAAGCTTCCATATTGCGTGAATGGTACTGACTACCTCTTAAATTGATTCGTGCCGCAGTCGGACAATAGCATAAGAGATTATCTTTAGTAATCGATAAAGATGGCGGTCAATTTGATTAAAATTATTTCCGGTTAAACTTTCATCTCTGATGTTCATCATGTTAGTGTAGTTATCATTTTCTATTTTATATTTGTAAAAGAAAATGACTGAATATTTGTAACAGTATTTAGTATCCACCATTTAGACCCAAAGGGGGGTTATTTTGCCGACCACCACATCAGGGGCACCATTTGGAGGGGGGGGCAATTGCCCCCCTCAAGGAATTTGATATTTCAAAATGCATCAGTCATCACGTGTTATTCAATTTTATTTCTGAAATTGTACAAAAGCCAAAATAACGTCAGAGTTTAAGAAAATAAAAAGTTATCATTAAAAAAGCAGTTTAAGCACACAAATTGACAATTATCAATAACATTTTCTAAAACATTGTTACTGGAAGACTCTCAAAGTGAGATTCACTTATTATTAATGAGTACTTTGGGGTTTTTTTTAAAGATGTGTGATAATCAAACTCTATCAATAATGCTTCTCTTCTATAATGCAATGTATATAGTTCTGCTCAGATATACTCAACAAAATCCAAATAAAGGTTTGCCCCCCTCAAGAATTTTCTGAAATGGCGCCCCTGCACCACATGTGACATATTGTTGAAAAGGCCTATGATCACTTATTCATGCTATACACCTCCAGAGCACCTCCCCCAAATTTGCCCTCCAGAGGGCACTTTTCTAAATGTGCTCGGGAGGTGTATAGCATCAGTAAGTGGTCACAGGCATTTCGAACAATATGTCACATGTGGGGGTCGTCAAAATTTAGAAAGATGACCCACTTTAGACGATCGAGCATCCTGGAATATATCCTCCCCCCCCCCCTCTCATTGGAATACCGTTTGCAGAAATGCGCTACTGTGCACGATGACTATATAGAAAAGGACTAATACAATGTAGCAATTTCATAAATTTCACTCAATTATTTATATGTGAGGGAAATTTTTATTGATACACCCTCGTACTTAGAAAAGTACAATACGAATACACTTGACATTTTTCTGATCCTACGAATTTAAAAGAAATTTTATATACAGACACGCCAACGAACACACATGAACATACGTGTATATATTCGCCTATACATGCATATACTTGAAAAATATTTCATTTTTAGAATTACTGCGTAATGCAATGTACCATTTAAAAAAATTCCTGCCGACTCGGTCTACATGCACTGGTAGATTTCGAAGTTTTTTCTTCTGCAACTCCCCCCCCCCCCCTGTTATTTATTTATTTATTTATTTTGCTGTAAGAGTTGGTCCTATCAAAAACTTGTGAATACAAAAGTTGTAGATAATATTAAGAAGATTTATAATAAATATAAGAGGATTTGATATCTTGTGAACTAACGGAGTTATGAGTTGTTTTCTTCTTCAACTTTCCCCCCCACCCCCTTCAACCTCCTTTTTTATTTCAGTTTTGTTGTTCTCGTGACAGTTGGTCCTATCCAAAACATGTCAATATAAAAGTTGAAGATAATGTTAAGAAAATGTAAAAAAATAAGTGGATTTAATATCTTGTGAATTGATGAAATTATAATTTTTTTTCTTTTTAAAACCCTATTTTTTTTCACCTCCTGATCCCATTTTTAATGATATCAAAAATCTGTCACACATACAATTTTGGCCTTTTTCCTAGAAGTAATAATAACTTTAACTGATTTGATATATATTATAACTAAGAGGTTATGGGTATTTTCTGTTTTCACAAATATCCTCCCCATTTCTACACCCTTTCGTCTGATTTTGCCCTTTAACAAACTTGACGGAGATTTTCTGCCCTTAATTTTCTGCATCAATTTGGCAGAGATATGTGGAGATATGTGCAGAACTATGGAAGTTCTCGTGTCCATAAATAAGTAATATATATATATATATATATATATATATATATATATATATAAAGTTTGTACTGGGTGTAATTTTGGGTTCTGGGGAGGTGCTTGACATCTAACCTCATACGTTATTTTGACGTCACAGTAGAAGGGTGCTCATATCCAGTGCTGCATCATTTCACTTTCGTTGCGAATTGGATATCCGACCCCTGTATATAAGTCCCCATACCAGAAGGGGGCATATATCCAATATGTGGATTTCATACGCAGCATTTTATTTTCGTCGAGTGCTGTATATCCAGCCCCTGTATATCCTGTATATATACCCCATACATCATTTTCATGTCACAGCTGAAGGGAACACATGTAATAGGGAATTTTTCTTTCGTCGAAGGGTGTATATATAACCCTTGTATTAGGACTCCTATAATAGGTCTCTAATACTCTATATTATATGAGTCTTAGGGGTATATATGCAGTGATCGGATAGCCAAGTCTCTCGCCAAAAGTAAGAGTCCTTTTTTTTTTTTTTTTTTTTTTTTTTTTTCCACCGTTTATGTAGTTGGGGGGATATTGTTTTTAAAGTTTTTTACACTGAGGATGTGAGTCCTAGTACTCACGAAACGTTAACGTCTGATCAAATCAACTTATTTTATTGTGTGTTTAAACGATGTTTTTAAATAATTTAAGAGTCCTAGCCTTGTATATCTGCCCTATAATGTGTATCTCCTTCTGCTATGCTGTGACGTCAAAATGACGTATGGGGGCATATATGTAGGTGTCGGATATACACCCTTCGACGAAAGTAAAATTCTCTAGGACTGGACATGTATCACCATCAGCTGTGACGTCAAAATGATGTATGAGGGCAGATATACAGAGGATAGATATCAGCGTCCCCTTTCTGGGGGTCATTATTAGCATAGATCTGCAATTTTTTTTTTCAGAAATTCCAACATAGGGAAAAATGTAATAGGTAGTGTTTCTTATGAAATCTACGTAAGATTAATCTTCTGGTGGTTTAAATAAAATATAAAACATCTTTATAAACATGAACTTTACGGACGCAGAAAAATTTTAAGTTTAAAGGCATTGAAAGGTTTAAGTATAACAAAATTTTATAATTAAAACTTAAATTTAAAATGCTATGGTTTAGTAATATGTATAATCATTTTCGGTCAAGTGTAAAATATCAAAGAAAAAATAATCTATGTATCTAAAACTCAAATATATAATGATTCTTTTCAGTCTGGTATATGTTTTATATCTGCAACAGATAATTCTAATTTGGAAATTAAACATTTTGTCTGTATTTAAAATAAATAGATATCTATTTTTAAATGTTATTATAGTCAATATAATGATAGACTTTTTTTAGCAGCAGTGTTCCTGTTTATTGGAATGCAACAGAGATCAGAAATTCCTATAAAATTAAAATGTTATTTGATGTTAATTTACAAATATATAAAGAATGAAAAAGCGTATACAGAACCCAAACTTGTCTACTCAAAACGAAACCCGAAATTAACATCTTCGACAGAAATAGGAAGGAGTTTATTAGATTGAAATGTATTGATAAATACAGTATTATTCGCTGTATGATAATAATAAATGCAACCTATATAGAACATAGCAGAGAATTGAAGCTTAAAAATTTCCACTACATAATTTTTAATAGAAAAAACTTACTTCACTATATTTACTATACTTACTTACTTATTATAAACAGTAAATGTCGAAAACGAGTGACGCGTATGTTTAGTTTATACCATTCGAATTTTAGATTAATGTCTACATAATTTAATGAAAACATATTATTCTCTGATAGGACAAGAATACGAGTATTTATAAGTTTTTGTAACAACAACGTAAAATTATTTTCATAAATTTATATCATTTTTAAGATTGAAATTTATGTTTTTATCTTCAGTAAAAACAAAAAAAAAAGTTTTTTTTTCCTTACATAGCGTACATTTTAGATAAAAATCAATGAGAAATATTAAAAAATTCAGTTAACCCAGAACTACATAAAAATAAATATCTGTACTATTTAAGTGATATTCAATACTTTATATGTTTAGACGTTAGTTGAAATAGAGAACTTTAAATGTTAAGTAAATTTAAAAATACCAGCAATTCTTTTAAAGCTTTTAAAAACTTCAAACTTCAGTATTAATCAATTTAAATATTACAAAACTGAGATCTGGCGTCTCCTGAGATGCCGTTTTACTGTAATCTCTACTAAATATCTATACTATTATAATAAAGTGAGAGACTCCTAACTGACTGACCTAGTGACTCACCAACGCAGAGTTAAAATGATTAAAGTTAGGATCACGAAATTTAAACAATGGATTGCTGTTACGACCTAGACAAGTAATAAAAAATGATTTTTGAAAATTCACACCCCTAAGGGGGTTAAAAGGAGGTCAAAAATTTTGGAGCATTTGGCATATCTTCTCAGCCGTTTTAGGTAGGAGCGTGAAATTCCAGAAAATAAATCTACTAAAAAAAAAAAAAATAAAAAAAAATTAATCACCTGTTTCATTGATTTTAGAATTTCACCAAGAGGATTAAAGGGAGGGGGGCGGGATTCGAAAATTTTGGAACATCTGGCCATATCTCAGCAGCTATTTTATGTTGAAGCCTGAAATTCCAAAAAAAAAAAAATCTACTAAAAATAATTAAACACGTATTTAAGAAATTAATATAAATAAATTCCTCCCCTTAAGAGGTTTCAATGGGGGAGGGGCGAAATTTTTAGACCATTTGGCCATATCTCAGCAGTCGTTTTAGGTACGAGCATGAAAGTTTTGAAAATAAAACTACTAAAAACAACTAAACCTATATTTCAGCGATTTTAGGAATTGCCCCTTTAGGGGTTAAAGAGAGGGGTGTCGAAAATTTTAACAAATATGACCACATATCTCAGGAGCCGTTTCATGTAGAAGCGTGAAATTCTAGAAAATAAACCTACTAAGAAGTAATTAAACATGTATTTCAGGGATTTTAGAAATTCCGCCCCTTCCTCCAAGAGGGTTAACGTAGGTAATCGAAAGTTTTAGGTCATTTCACCATATGTTAGAAGCCGCTTTATGTAGGAAAGTGAAATTTCAGAACATAAATCTAATAAAAAAGGGATTAAATATGTATTTAATCAATTTTAGAAATTTCCCCTATGGTGTTTAAAGGAGGGTCAAAACTTTTATAATATTTGGCCATATTCTCAGCAGCCGTTTTAGGTGGGAGCGTGAAATTCCAGAAAATAAATCGACTAAAAAATAACTAAACATGTATTTCAGCGATTTTAGAGATTCCGTCCTCCCCCCCTCCCCCCTAAGCTGGTTAAAGGGGTAATCGAAAGTTTTAGGTCATTTCGACATATCTCAGCTGCCGCTTTAAGTAGGAGCATGAAATTGCAGAAAATAAATCTAATAAAAAAATATTAAACATGTATTTCAGCAATTTTAGGAATTCCCTCCAAGGGGTTTATACAACAAACAATTGAAGAGCTAAGTAGAAGAACATGTTAAGCAACAAAAATTACATTTGAAGAAATTTGAAGTGAAAATTTTTGCTGTAAATTTTAATGATTTATTTTCTATTTGATACCATGTGTTTAAAATATTAACAGGTATGGTACTAAAATCTCTGAGATAAACTTATTCATATTCAATTTCCAAATATTAAAAATTATTAATATTATTGACATTATTAAATATTAAAATATTAAATATTAATGAATAATGTCTTAAATCTTCAAGACTAAATAGAATCTTAGTATTTTAGCTTCACCATGTGATAGGATACCTCATAACGCTTTCATCCAAAAGATAAATTTTTTTTTAGAAAATGTAGCATAACATGTTCATCCACTCAGCTCTTCAATTGAAAATACATGGTCACACATTTTAAAAATAGGGGAAAATGACAGGGAAAATTTAGAAAGCAATGACTAGCTTAGACTCCGACTAGAGAGAAACGTAAACATAGGTAACTGAAGATGCTTCGGTAAGAAGAGGTCGAAATATTTAAAAACTATTTACATTTATGTGTTAGAGTATATGTATTTTAAACTGTTTGATATCTACACTATATTTTGGTGTATGTTAAATTGTGATATCTTAGTGTGTTTTGATGTCTGTAATAAACTGGTAGAACAAACTAATGTTATAATTAATATATGACATTATAGAATAATACAATTTATAAAACTCTTAAAAACCAGTACTTCACTGATTTTAGATCTATTTGGTTTATTTTGTTACCAATATCGACTTAGAATTATATTTCGTTTGCTTCAAGATCCTTTTAGGTAAACCCACCAGCGTAGCGGGCGAAGGCTGCTAATATTAGATGTAAAAATAAGATTTTACAAAAAACGATATTACAAATATCAGAAAATAAAGTAATAATAGATAATACTGAAGGACGAAAAGTGCCAAAAGACAATTAAACTTTATTTTATTTTTACGTGTTATTTTATTATATTAAATTTGGAGGAATAAAAATTCATGAACTAATTGTAATGTTAAATGCATCCTTTCATAAACGTTATTTTTAATAAATAGTCATTTCGTAATAGCGGCAGAAATATTTGCTGTTTATGAAAACAAACTTAAACATTTTAACTGTATCTATTTTTAAATAGATCATGTTATTCACTACCGTTATAAAATGGCAATAAATAATGTCTATTTTTCTTTTGATATTTTCTGTGTTTTTTTTTATTATATCATCAAATCTCTCTTCATCAAAACGTTTATAACAAAAGAATGATCAGTATTTGAAAAAAGATTCATTCAGAACAAATATAAGACCGTCGATAATACTTTTAAACTCCCTTACAACAAAGTTTTACAACGCCTAATTTTTTTTAAAATCTCTTTTGCTGGGAGATTTTAAGGTTATCAAAGAAAATCCCGCTATCTTGCAGAAAACATCTATTTTCAGTAGATTCTCAAAATATGATGGCAAATTTTACTGCTGGTCATTTTGTCTTTCTAGAAGGACTTCTAAATATCACTTTATCTTTTATATTTCAGATATATTTACTACAATACTGTGCATTTTAATCAAAGATATGTGTTTCAAAGATAGATGTAAATGAAATGTTAACCCAATACTGAGAAATACAAGATAATTTACCATACACTTTTAATAGTAATTCTTTTGTTTATTTATTCACATAATTTTGTGTTTATAACAGGGGAACTTTTAGTATATTTGTAGCCAGTAACTCAATAGATTTATTAAACGTTAAATTTTAATTGATTCATCTGTAGATTACTGTGCAGTGCAGAATTAAATGGGCTATGATATAGTTTTTACAATTAAACTTTTAAAAATGAGGAATCCCTGTATCAGACATTTTGTGTAATTAAAAGTAACTATTTTATGACTGTTCGTTTAAGCTCCATGTGTCATAATCAAGATGGTCAACAGGACTGTCTATTTTGTATTTTTTTTCGACTGCCCAATAACCGCCCTCAATAAATCTGACGGCGACTGTTAACGTCATGGCCTAAATGTCGACTTCTGTGCAGGTGTATATGTTCTGCACTTTATTAATTTATTCGCATAATTTTGTGTTTACACAGGGGAAATTTTTAGTATAGTTGTAGCTAGTAACTCAATAGATTTATTAAACGTTAAATTTGATTGATTCATCTGTAGATTACTGTGTAGTGCAGAATTAAATGGGCTATGAGTTAGTTTTTACAATTAAACTTTTAAAAATGAGGAATCCCTGGATCAGACATATTGTGTAATTGAAAGTAACTATTTTATGACTGTTCGTTTAAGCTCCATGTGTCATAATCGAGATGGTCAACAGGACTATCTATTTTGTATTTTTTTTTTCGACTGCCCAATAACTGCCCTCGATAAATCTGACGGAGATCTGACAGAGACGGAACTTCATGGCCGAAATGTCGACTTCTGTGCAGATGTATACGTTCTGCACTTGATTAATTTTAACACAAATATTATAATTGATGACTAAATCACAAGAGTTTCTATCTGGTTGGACAAGTTTTCACTCAGTTGGAAAAATTGCAACTCATATGTACATGTTCTGGTTGCTTTTTCTTTGGTTACATACCGATCAATTAAAATTTCATGTATGTTAAGGGCAGTTCGAACGCAAATTCGTAAAAAAAGTCGTTTTTCAGACGTTCACATTTTGTGTAATTAAAAGTAACTATTTTATGACTGTTTGTTTAAGCTCTATGTGTCATAATCGAGATGGTCAACAGGACTATCTATTAGGGTTTCGTTCATCTGACGAAACCCTATTCGTCTCGCTCCTCTGTCTGTCTGTCTGTCTGCCCGTCCGTCCGTCACAGAGCCCGTTCTCAGAAACTATGCATGTTGGAGACTTGAAATTTCGCATACTAATAGATGAACACCACACATCATACGACAAATCATATAATTTTGAAAAAGTCGTACGTTTAACCCTTTGGGCTCCCACATGTGTAATTTAAACAATTCTTTTTATGTGAACCTCTAATTAGGTTAGAGGTGTGACATTTTGCATACTTATAGCTAAATACCTCACATCAAACGACAAATCATGAAATTTTGTAACAGTCGTACATTTAACCCTTTGGGCTCCCACATGTGTATTTTAAACAATTCTTTCTATGTGAGCCTCTAATTAGGTTGGAGGAGCAAAATTTTGCATACTTATAGCTGAATACCCCACATCAAACGACAAATCATAAAACTTTGAAAAAGTCTTACATTTAAACCGTTGGGCTCCCACATTGTACTTTAAGCAATTCTTCCTAAGTGAACCCTAATTAGGTTGGAGGCGTGAAATTTTGCATACTTATAGTTAAATACCTCACATCAAACGACAAATCAAAAAATTTTCGAAAAGTCGTAGATTTAACCTTTTGGGCTCCCGCATGTGTATTTTAAACAATTCTTTCTAAGTGAGCTCCTATTTAGGTTGGAGGTGTGAAATTTTGCATACTTATAGCTGAACACCTCACATCAAATTACAAACCAGAAAATTTTGAAAAAGTCGTAACTTTAGCCCTTTGGCTTCCCACATGTGTATTTTAAACAATTCTTTCTAAGTGAACCCCTAATTAGGTTGGAGGCGTGAAATTTTGCATACTTATAAATGAGCACCTCACATCAAACGGCAAATCATAAAATTTTGAAAAAGTCGTACATTTAACCTTTTGGACTCCTACATGTGTATTTTAAACAATTCTTTCTAAGTGACACACTATTTAGACACCTGTAAATCCTCACTAAAAACAAAAAGTTTCAAATTATATCCAACATTTGACTGGTGGACGGCAGAGCTGAAGGTCCAGCAAAATAAAATCTCAGCATTACGGAAAAGATTTAAATCAACAAATGACCCAAAGTGGAGAACCCTCCTACAAAGAGAAAGAGCAATATACAAAAAACGTATAAAACAACAAAAAACTAAATCATGGCAGAGTTTCTGCTCTAAAACAAAAGACAAATTTGGACAAACCTTTAAAATAGCAATGAATAAAAGACTCAAAAATAATCATTTTATACACACAACACTACAGGGTTCAACCCCATATACTACAAAATTAGACACTTTCAACATATTACTTAACCACCATTTCCCAATACATCAAAACCCGCATCCACCTCTCATGGACCCAGCGGCAGATAAGCAGGCCCCCCTAATATCTTTTAAAGAAATAAAATCAGCACTTAATGAGCAAAATAATTTAAAAGCCCCTGGATTTGATAAAATTGATGCATTTATTATTAAAAACATATACAATAATTTTAAACATCTAATACGTGACTTATATAACAAATGTCTTACTCTTAACTACTTTCCTAAATCATGGAAAATAGCAAATGTGATCTTCTTCGCAAAACGTAATAAAAATCCACGCCAACCTTCCTCCTATAGACCCATTTGTCTCCTTCCCATGCTGGGAAAAATCTATGAGAGGATCCTAAAACGAAGAATTAATCACTACTTAGAAAAATTAAATGTTCTTCACGGGGCCCAGTATGGCTTCCGTGAGAACAGAAGCACAATTCAACTATTAAACAAATTAAAACATAAAGCAAAAACGTATCTTGAAAAATATAAATACTGCAGCATTATCTCATTCGACATTGTAGGGGCGTTTGACAATATCGATTGGGTCACTTTGGGTCAACAAATTAACGAATTACCAATTCCCCAATATTTAAAATGTATCCTTCTTAGCTTCTTATCCGAACGAGAACTAATAACAAATTATTTATCAAATAACATTAAAAGACCAACTTATCAAGGCTGTCCACAGGGGTCGTGCCTTGGGCCGCTTCTGTGGCTAATCATAGCAAATATAATCTTAATAAACTTTTACAGTAAATTCGAAGACCTGTATGTTTTTTGCGATGACTTCAATATGGTTGTCAAAGCGAGGAGCAGACTCATCTTAGAGACCGAAACCAACCAAAAAATAAAACTTTTTTATAATATTTGCAATAACTTAAATTTACAGATTTCAAAGGAAAAAACGACTTTTATTATGTTGGGGAAAAACACTTTGGATAAACGTCCACCAACCTTTAAATTGGGTAACTATACCATCAAGCCATTAAAGGAAATAAAAATTTTAGGGATAATATTCCAGAGCACTTTAAAATGGGACAAGCGCATAACTAGCATAAAAAACAAAATTTTACAGCTAACCTCATCCATTAAACGGGTCTTCTCGGCTACTTGGGTGGTGGAAAGAGGTTATCTTAGAACCTGGTACATAACAGTACTAGAAAAAATTATAGATTATGGTTCGGAGGTGTGGTTTGGAGACCTCAGGATAAAAGATAAACGCGCTCTCCAATCCATCCAAAGAATTTGTCTCACGTCAATAACCAAAACATATAAAAATGTTGCAACACATACGTTACAGGTCGTATTAGGAATACCACCAATCTTAATAACACTGGAATATAAAAATCTAAAATACAATATTTAACACAATAAAAACTTATTACTTAAAGAACCCAAACCAATATGTAAAGATGATATAGAAAATAAAATCCTAAAATATGAAATAAATCCGGAAATTCATTTAAATAACTTAATAGTTACAGACAAAATTATCACAAAAACTAATCTTATTTCGATTTACACAGATGGTTCTAAGGTGGACTCTGGCACAGCATATGCAATGGTAGCCTACAATCATAACATTAAAATTTATGAAAAAACAGTCAAACTGAGAGCAGAAAATTCAATCTTTCAGGCTGAGCTGCACGCAATAATTTCGGCAATTAATTGGGCCATTAACTCCCCTTGTACAAAATTCCAAATATTAAGTGACAGTCAATCTACTATTAAAGCCTTAGACAATTTATTTCCAACTAACCCTTCAATTTATTACATCCATAATTTAATTAAACAAAATCAAAATAAAATTTTTTACATTACTTGGATAAAAGGCCACATTGGCATAGCGGGTAATGAACTGGCGGATAAGTTGGCGAATGATGCCGCCCAGTACTGCGACCTACCAGTGGATCGAGGAGTTAAATTGCCTCGGTCCTATCTTATAAAATGTATTCGAACCCAATTACTGGACAGGTGGCAGTACAACTGGGATCACTCAGGGGGTGGCAGATATACGCACGGGCTGGTACCAAAAGTTCAGAACCAAATGATTTCAAAAGATAAAGTATCTATTTACTTTTTAACAGGCCGCGGCAGCTTCCCGTCTTTCCTTTATAATATCGGCAAAAAAGATGACGACCTTTGTAAATGTGGTGGTCGAGGAGACCCGATGCATTACATTTTCGGCAACTGCAAATTCATGAAGTTTAAATTTCACAGAACAGAAACGACAATCCTTCAGGACATCCTAAAAATAATTAATGACCCAGCACAACTTAAAAAACTTTATGCTAACTACGATATTCTCAATAGCCATTATTCTTTTATTCAATATAAATACATTCAATAATTACCTCTTCTGATTGCCTGTGGTGGACATGTCATGGGTCCACGTGGTGTATGGAAGGGTGTTTTTGAGAGTGTTTTATTTTTAAGAACTTAAATACCACTAGAAATATTGTAAATATGTATAAATATTTTTGTTTAAAAGGGTGAAAAAAAGGGAAAAAAATATTTCTTATCAAATGCAAAGATGAATGTAAATACTTAAAATTTTTTTCAAATAGTACGTAAATTCCAAAACATATAAATCATAAATGTAATATATTTCTAGGCTCGCCCTGAAACAATAGGGTAGCCAATTGTGATTGGTAAAGAATCGCCATCTTAAATAATAATAAATTTTCACAGGCGGTCCGGGGACACGGCACTTGCCTCTTGTGCTCTCTTCGGCGTGTCAGGCGGGTCGTTCTGAAGTCTTCTTTCCCGGAGACTGGGGTTCTGGGCTTGTTTCCGCAGGTAGTAAAACTTTTCCCTGCCCTGGGCTTGGGGGTTACACCTAACCATAAGCCAAAAGCGGGTTCCCAGGGTGGGTGCTTACTTACTTACTTACTATTTAGATTGGAAGCGTGAAATTTTGCATACTTATAGCTGAACACCATCATGCGACAAATCATAAAAATTTGAAAAAGTCGTACATTTAACCCTTTGGGTTGCGTACTTGCGTATTTTAAGCAATTCTTTCTAACTGAGACCCATATTAAATTGGAGATTTGGAATTTTGCATTATTGGAATTTTGCTTATAGCAGAACTTATAGCGCCTACTTATTTCGCGTGCTATGGGCCCAATCCGTTCGACTAATATATGTACGGATAGTATATAAAACGGAGTTTCGTTCGGATAGAGGTTTGTTTAGAATAGAGTGCGCCCCTGGTTGCGAAATGTGGAACTAACAGATTTTTCAAAAGGTTAAAGTGTTTTGAAAGGAATATTAAACGAAACACTCTGTGCGATCTGTGATCACACTTACCCACTTGGTTTGTATTTTTTCGACTGCCCAATAACTGCCCTCGATAAATCTGACGGCATTTTTCATGTATTATCTCCATTAGTCTTCAATTTGATTTCATCTTGTTGATTAAGTACCATTATTGCTATCTTATTCACTTGAAATCCAAATGTATCTACTTTAGCATTAATCATTCAGTTAACTATATATAAATGTTTGTTTGTTGTCCCTCTCCCCTAAAACTATTCTCACTCTCTCTTACTATATATATATATATATTAAACCTCTTGTTTATTTCAAATTTAGCCTTTTTTTATATACGATTTCCTTTCTTAAATTAACTTGTTATTTCATCACTTTTTACCATAGTCCTGCCATGTACTTTATACTAAACACATATTAAGTCATTTCTTGATTTCTGCAATTAATTTTTTTTTCTTGTGGGGTATAGATGCCAACACTAAACATTATTGTTAATAATCCAGTTCCAATATACTTTTTTCCTTTCTCACACCAGTTGGCAGCAAAGTTATGAGTTTCAGTTAGTTACTCAACTGTGGCCCACATGTTATAATAGTCTGTTTTGCATCCTGACATGCTGAAGTTTTGGTTCCTAGTATGTAATTGAGGTATTGTGCTCTAATAATTTTTAATATCCTGTGTGAGGTGTATCTTTCTTTAGATCTCTTGGATTTTTATTATCTATTTTCTTTTATGTTGCGTTATCAGGAGCTAAATTTTGCCATTTTTGGCTTAATGCCGACAAAATTGGATGAAATAACACATCTTGACTATGAATCAAACTACAAGATCTTCTGACGATTCTGAGGGTTATTCATAGTTTCTTATTTTACATGCTGGTTTCCTATGTTCATATCTAGTTCATCTTTAGAATTTTACCAATTTGTTCATATATTTGTGATTTCAGCTTTATTATATATATATATATATATGCATATATACATACATGTATATTAGGGTGGGCCGAAAAAACCTTTTTTTTTTCGATTTACGATGATGGGTAGTGCGAAAAAGTTGCCACTGGTGGCTCTAAGTTTACACAAGAAAATTGAGATTTTTCGCACAATTCCTTCATTTACCGCAAATGGCTTGAAGTTTTGCTCAAATGCTGATTTTTGAACTTTTTTAGCAAAATTTTTTTAAATGTTAAATTAAATTTATTTTCGTTGAACTTACTTGAAATATCATGTTTAGTGTGCAAAACGTTTAAACAAGCTCTGATTATGTATTATTTATTAGTTATGTGTATTTTGAATTAAGTGATTTTTATAACCTTTTCGCGTATAACTGAGCAAAAATTGTAAGTATTGTTTGGGTTCGTTCGTCGGTTTCTCTCTTTTGTTTTTATTATATTCCTCGCTCTTCTTTCGGTTTTTCGATGCGTTCAGAGTCAAATGTTTGAATGCCGGACCACCGCATGCCTTGACAGCAATTCTGGAAGGAGAGGAGAATGTGGAGTAGAAACCGATGAAAACGCAATAAGTAATCATGAAGATGAGGGAGGAAATAGGAGATGGGAGTAACTGTGAGATGGGATATTAATTATTTTTCTACTCTAAATTACAGCTATTGTTAGAAGATTCAAAAAGTGGGAACTTTGAAGGAGGCAGTTCGTCTGAATCAGAATTTGAACCTGGGCCTTCAAAAGCAGACACTCCCAAACGCATATCCCTTTCTGACACAGCTTTCGCCAGATTTAGAACTTCGATACATATAGGTAAACTGCGTTAAGAGCTTCATATGTGCTTCAGGATGCAAGAATTGTGACAACCAGGAATAAGGATCTCGTCATCGAAAAAGACTTGGTCATCATCATCAAAATCAACGCGACGGCTGAACTTGGGAAGATACCAAAACAGGACTTTCACCGTTGTTTCCAGCAATGGCAGAAGCGGTGGAGCAAGCGTGTGTTCTTACAGAATCTACTTTGAAGGCTAATAAGTAAATGTGTACCTATATTGTGGTGATAAAGAATTACAAAAAAATTCCGGGAACTTTTTGACTGCCTGTCGTATAGCGTAGCCTTACTTAAAGAAGAATTATTTGAAGGTCCATTTTAAGGAAATGACCGCGTTTAATGCAGAAAAGAAAACTAGTGGACGTAGTATCAAATCAGAAGAATTCAATTATACCAATAAAGTAAAACGATCAGTAACAATTACGAATTTTTAACTGCAATTATATCTCACCAATTGTTTATCAGTTTCGTTAGATTGATCTTCAAGAGCATGTGTGATTCTTTACAATAGTGTTTATGTGCTGTAGATATACTGAATATGGTAAAGTGGTAAAATTTCAGAAAATGCTGACCCAAACACTGAAACAAAAGTTGCTATATTTCTACACAACGTTTCATAATTGTATATTAATGTCCTTAAAATATGTTTAATCTGCATTCATTGTGAAAAGTAAATTAATAATAGTTTATCATCGCTCAAATCATCGTAATGTAGAACATTTTGGAAAATTAATGAACTCCGTTATTCAAAATGATACGGTGAAAATTAATCTTTTGATAGGAATAACTTTTAGAGTTTTAGGAAGGATTATAGCGTTTCAGGAAAGATGTATCGGTAATTTTCGATAGTAATGATGTATTTCATGATTTTGAAAACCACAGGATGTGCAGTTTCTTATTTCCTTATATGCCATTATGAAAAAAAGGTACTTATATGATATAGGGGTTAAAATCTCGACAATAGCTTTTATTTTCTCGCCATTTTTATTTTTTCGCATGATAACTGATATATCCGTTTACTAAGCTATATGTTTCACTGGAATAGAAACATTATTTAAGTTAATATAATTTTATAGATATAATGCAGTATTAAACGATTGAGTAACGATAAATATTCTTAAAGATTATATTCATGTATACAATCAGGTTTTTTATAGCCTGTTGGAAAAATCATCTTTTTTTAGCATTTTAAATTATTACAGAGAAAGTAACATTACAAGTTTGCCCTTTTGATGTGCAGTCAGAGGGTGTCAAAAACTATGCATTGATGTTGAAAAAAATATCTTGCTTTATATTATTTCTTAATATTTTCCTCCTTTCTAATCTTACCTTTTTTAATGAAATGATTGCAAAGCAAGTATTTTAAATATATGTGTTTTAAATCAATTGAGTGAAAGGCATATATTTTAAATGAAATTATTCAATACGAAGGAATGCTACGAAAAAAAAAAAAAAATTGTGATTTATCACTCGCGTCCGGCTAAATTAAACACCCCCTCCCTCCTACCAATTGCTCGACAAATTATCGTAGAAGAAAGTTACTGGTACCAAACAATTGGAAATAACGTCTACTTTTAAATGAATTATATAAAATTTGCTTAGGGGGCGGTCACCATATTAAAACGAACGCAAACTTCATTTCTTTCAATAGCAACACCCAATTTTAACAAGATATTTCAAATCTTTGGTTCAAACTATGCCTAGACGCCAAATTTCAAGTCATTTAAATGATAAGTTTTTGAACTATAAACATTCAAAATTTAATGCTTCTAATGTTAAATTACATTCTCATATTTTTATTTATATCTCCTGAAATTATACTCCTAATGTGCTAATTTTTTGTGTAGCAATAATATTAATATACCCAAACATAAATAGGTTGAATTTGCAATTTTTATAAGTTTATGATATGAATTATCAATTATGAAATTAATATTCGAAAAAATTATGAATTGCAACATACAATTGTTTTATGGATTTAGATTTATTAAGTCCTGCTTTATGGAAATCCAAAATTTCACATTTTTCTTCATAGCAGTTTTCAAATTAGGGTAATTCAGGGATTTATGCCGCACATTTTTTTGAATCGGTGTATAAAGTTCCACGGTGGACATAAAATAAAAAAAATCATGCTGTGCTATTTAATGCTAAATATACAACGCGTGTACTGCGACAAAAAATTCAAAACAAATTAATATTTTTTAAGATTTTTTTTCTAAAACATTACACTGCGGCGCGTCACCCGTACATTCAGGCTGAGATGCCGCACTTGTGCGGTAGTTATGCCGCGCTTGTAATAAGAACAGAATGAAGTTATCAATAAAAACACTTAAAAAATATTCATATCTGGACTATAATTATGGATGTAATAACAAAATGAAACTAAATTAGTACAATGAAACGTATTAGTAGATTCTTTAAATTAATAATTGTTGCCTAGTCTCAATATTAAAATTATCGACTTATTATTTTTTTTTTCATTAAATTTTAATTGTTATTTCAGCAACAACGTAACATCAATGTATTAGAAAGGGAAAAGAAAAAAAGTAAAATTGTGTTTACATAATTTATTTGTTAACCCTTTCGGGACCGGTGGCTTTTACAAAATTTTAATCGTTGGTACCACTTTTTTAAAAGAAGTTTCCTTTACTTAAGTAATCATGAAAATGCTCTAATTAAAGAAAGCAAGTATTGCTTTTCTTTTTTACTGGTACCAGAAACAAATTTTGTAAGATCTTTATGAAGGTGCTTATATGCACCTATGGTCCCGAATGTGTTAAAAGATCGACTTCAATCTACAGAAAAAGTGTCGAAAAAGTACAGTCTTTATGTAACTACATTTAAACACATGATGCAACGAAACCAATTACACTTCCTCTCATTTGGAGTAGTTTGCAAAGAACGCGTTACGCGTAATCCAATTTTTCACGATTATCATCTTGACTTGCATCTTTCTTGCTCTTCTTACTTTTTATTTTCCCCCTTTTTCTCCTTTGGTTTTAGTAAACTTTATAACATGTCTAACATGGTTAGTCTGTGCGAAAAGAAAAGGAAAAGTTAATAACACTTAATCATCCCGTACAAAAGAACTGCGGCATGTACACCGGAATAGCAGTGCGGCAAGCATCCCATTTTGCATGGTGCTGACGTCGGCCATCACAGTTACCTGCCATCGCTAAGGGGAATGGCGTAATCATACACAGAGTACTCTATACAAACGATACACTTAGTTTTGACTTCGAAATCATGCATGCATTTAGTAATTAGTGTATGAAAAGTATTTAAACATGTATTTAAAATCTTGGACAGTGAAATCATGCACTTACGTCAAATTAAGGATTGTACTTCTACAAGTAAACATCGAAATGGGATTCACGCTATACACTGGTTAAAATAATCTCATTGCGCATCTATACTGTGCGTTTGACGACCATCTATCGATAATTACAAGAAATACAAGGGGTGCGGCATCTATCCCGTATGCGGCGACTCTCCCGGAGTTACCCTATGCTTAAAAAACGGCTAAATGGTGGTTTAAGGGGCCATCTATGATAGAAGTGACAAGATAATTTGAAATTTCTTCTGCTATCCTGTAATCTAGCAGTTTTCAATGAATGCTTGTGTTGCGCTTAAGATGCCTTGATCAAGAAGGAGGCTCTCTCGGTCAACAATCGAGTACCGAACTTCAATTTGGATGCAGCCACTAAAATATGCTCATTTTAAAATAACTAACTAGCTGTTTAACCCGTTCTGCGCACGGGACTTCATGAATTTAATTCTAAAACCAAAATTAAAAATAACTATTCGATTTAGAAAAATAATTTTCTAATACTGCAATTTGTTTTATGAAATTTTTAATTTATCGTGTTACTATGTCAGCAGACGATAAAACAATATCTTTGGAATGCGGGAATAAATAGAATAAAAAGTTTTGTTGATGCTTGTGATAAAATGTTTTTCTTTATTTAAAAAAATGTAATAATTAAGTGCAATGAAATAATCTTTAATTATTTGCATGTGAGGTAAAAGAATTATCGTAATACCCGCTAGAGCTTCAGAAAAAATTGAAAAATCCTTCTATTTATAAAAAAAAGCTTTGATTTGGAAATGGACCAATGAAAATCTGCGTAGATCATCCGGTTATACTCCTACTAGATCGGCATCCATATTTTTTATGACCGGGGGTCTTTCTTCGTTATTATTAAGAAAACTGTTTCATACAAAAATATGAAAATCAGTGGTATTATAGAGACATATTTGATAAACACGCTGAAGGAGGCAGTTTTTAAATCGAATAATTATTTAAAGAGATATTTAATGTTAAAGATGGTCAAAATCGTCCCATTAAAAAAGTTTTGTAGGAGAAAAACTATACATAGGAATTTAGACATTTTTAGATCATTTTATACATTGCAAGTTCCCGATGTGCAGACTGCAATTATCTTTTTTAATTTGACCCATTTTTTGAGGATTTATTTCCATTTTAAATTCAAATTTTCAGCATTTCGAGAGATATTTTTTACACATTTTAGAAAAGGTCAATTATTTTAAACTGTTGCCAATTTTAAAAACATCGCAAAGAATAATATTTCCTTCAAATAAAAAATTTATTTGGCGTAAACAGAAAAAAACTTTCAAATTAGAATTAAGCGATTACGTGTTAAAAATCGGGTAAATATTGAAAATTACATCATAAAAACTACAGTTACACGGGAATTTTAAAATTGAAGAAAAATCTTTAAATACTAAATTCATTATTATGCTTTAAAAGTCACAAATGAAGGAAATTACGTCATATTTAAAAAGGCAAAATAAATAAAAGTTGGCAAAACACTTTAAATTAAAAAATATATTTGCACGAGACATTTATTTCCTATTTTGAGATAATCTTTTCAAGTATTATCGTGAATTATAAGACAGCGCAAATAATATTTCCTTTCTAACAACAAAAGTATTTTCATGTGAATATTAAAAAGAGAAAGGAAACTTTGGTGAATATTACGTCAGATTTAAAACGATACATTTAAAAGAACTTTCTCATAGCGTTGTTAAAAAGTACCGAGAGACAAAGACTCTGTGTCCTTAATTCATTTTACATTAGCTTACTTTCAAATTTTTAACTAATTTTTAACACTTTTCAACTTTGTTGAAAAGTGTTATTGATTTCGGTTTGTCTGTTCGTGCTCTAACTCTCCTAAATATACTCGGATCGCACTGAAACTTTTGGTTATTGACGTTTAGCCTAGCACGGACCCTATTTCAAATGAAGTTTGTAGCATGTTTAGTTCATATACAGGGACAGTCAAAAGTGTTCCGTTACATTATGGTCAATGGGAAAAATTATTTCAAATGAATTTTAAAGATGTTACTCCCTTTCAAACATAATAAAAAATATATGCATTTACGAAGTGCACTAAAATATGCAGAATATTCTGTAGCATATGCGGTGCAACGAATAGTTACTATTCATTTACAGAGCTACACAAAAAATTCCATTACAAATAATATAGGGGGAAATTGTTTGCGGTGTATTTTAATTATACAAATTCATATATAATAAAATTGATATATGTCGGTGAGGCTTAAGATATTTCATGCATAATACGAAGTGCATAGCATTTACAGGAACATACAAAACATTTCCGACAAGTATTTTCTATACGAAGTACTGTATATTAGCGGCGATGGCAGGGAATGCATTTTTAATTATGATATGCGCTTTTAAGTTTCACTATATTTATGCATACTATATGGTGTGTGTAAATGTTATAGTTGATATACAGGGCTGCAGAAAAGAATTCAGGTTACTGAGTATGACCGTAAGTTGCTGAAACGTGGGTTTAAAATGTGTTATGCTGAACTACATGTAGTTTTCTATGAAATGTTTGTAGAATATTGATAAAATGATATACAGGGCCACGCAAAGAATTGGATACATGGCCGCCTATAGATGATAAATTCTGGAAATGCGATTTCAGTAGTTTTAAGAGTGATTTAGTTTGAATTAAAGTTTAGCTAAATAGTGGCGGGTAATAAAGGTACCAGATAAACAACAGGGCTGGACAAAAGTATTCAAGTATGTTTCCATCTATTAGTATAAATTACTGAAAGAGAAATTTCAACCTGTTATGCGTTTTTTTTTTCTTATAAACTAAATTTTCTATTATATAGTATATATATCAGCCTACAGATCAAATACAGGGCTGTTCGGAAGAATTGGAATAAATATTTGGCTATGGATGGTAACTGCTGAAATCAGTTTTTTAAATGTATAGTTAGTTATCTTATTTACCTTATTTTCCTAAATAACGAAGTTTTGTTAAAGCTTTCAGGGAGTGTTGGAAAGTGTTTCATAATCTATGCCGTACGCATGATTTTTCTTTCTTGTTTTTAATCAAAGACGAAAACAGCCATTGTATCTCTTAGCAGCGGCGGATTTCGTCTTAAAAATCTCCATTCAAAGGAAAATGAATGAAAACCCGTTTACAAGGAGACGGTCACTGTTTTTTTAAATTATAATTCAATCTTTTTAAGGCCGATGAAATTAACATGCTTTTAGAATCTGGGGTGTGTGAACGGGGGTTGGCGAGCGTAGCTCGTAGGGGGCAGAGCCCCCTAGTTCTTTTAAAATAAAAAAAACCTTTGCATTGTTTTCCACGTCATCCATGAGGTAAAGTGCAGTAGACTCGTTTTTGTTTGTTTGTTTGTTTTTTACAATACAGCAAAATAGTTGCGTCTTAAGATAAAACTTCACGGAAGGCAATGTTTTGTGTAAATGCCTTATCAGACTGTGAAACAGGTTTTGGTTCGTTCTTGACCCAAACACGTACACATCCTCTAGAAGTTGCTCTTGAAAAGGCTACATACAACATCCAATTTAAAAAATATGAATGGGGCAAATAGATTCCAACTTTTTTTCAAGGTTTGACCCTGAGATTTATTGATAGTCATAGCAAAGGCGATCCTAAGTGGAAACTGGCGGCGCGTAACTGGAAAGGTAAACTGGTATCCGAAGGTGTAAGCAGGATCTTCGGTATGAAAACACGGGTGTCTCTCCTATGTCCTGTCAAAACTTCTGCATCTATAACATTTTGCGACAACCTTCTGACTGTGAAACGTGTTCCATTACAGAGACCACTGGACGGATTCATGTTTCTAAGCAACATAACAAGAACGCCAAATTTAAGATTTAACTGATGTGGTGGCATTCCAGAAGGTGTTAAACTATTGATGAAGTCCACTTGCAAATTGTTTTGTTCTTCTTCATCATCACAAAGTATTGTATCAGCACTAAAATAAGTTTTGACTTCGCCAAGTACTTTTCGTAAAACCTCCTCATTCAATCTCAAAGAATCCTCATTCAATCTCAAAGAATTCTCATTCTTGGGACACAAAATGGCTATTTCCAAAGGATGATCAAGATCAATTTCAGACGATACAAAAATATCATCCACTATAGAATACAGCACTAAACATTCTGGAGGTATTTCAATAGTATCTTCTCCGAGTTCACAATCAAAAGTCATCCGACCATCCCCCAGACGAATGAGCCATCCTACGAAATCAAGTTCCTCCGGCTTCGTCCGCATATTTGTAACCAGATTGAACTGTCAAAATATTGGCCAGAGAGAAGAATTCTTGATACAACTTTCAGAAATGAGTGTTTTGTTTGCATGTATAACCACAGGTAAAATCTGCCTCCAGTCACCTCCAAGAATAAATACTTTACCCCAAAATGGGACAACATTGTCATCCAAATCTCGCAGAAGTCTATCAACAGCATTAAAAGCATGAATAGGTGTCATGGTACATTCATCCCATATAATGAGCGTAGCCATTTTCTGTAATTTTCCTTCAGATGTATTTTGCCTAATTTTTGAAGCTGAATAATCCAATATGGGGACTGATAATTTAAACTGAGAATGTGCAGTTCTTCCAGCTTACAACAGTATCGATGCGATGCCTGTCCATGCAACGGGAATAGCAGTATGTCCCATTCCTCTGACGTAATGCCGCAAAGTATTGAATAGGAACGTTTTTCCTGATCGCGCAAAAGCATTGACAAAGAAAACCTTAGCGACAGTAGTATAATCATTTTGAATACTTTCAATAACAGCATAAAAAATTATACGTTGTTCCGGATTTAGCATGTTTAACAATCGTGTCCCCTCTGCTTTTTCTTTTTGTAAATCATAGACATCGCATTCCACAGAGTTCTCCAGGTTTGAGGGTTCAGGTAATTCAAGGTTCTGAAGTGTCAGGTTGTGTATGCGTAGATGATTGGCTATGTCTTGAAGGGCTCTGTCTCTACTCTCCTGTAGCGGAAGGTGGCGAGCAAAATCTTCTGAGAGTTCTGCTTTAAACTGTTCCCATAATTGAATCAGTAAATTTGGATTGCAAAAGACACATACGAACGAAAACAGTTTTCTCAGTTTGGGTGGAATTTCAAAACCACATGCTTCGGTTAAACAATGTTGCCATTCATCATCATCTTCTAATAAATTTCTAGCAGGGCATGCACCCTTGAATGCTTCATGGACAGTATTCTCATACGTCCTTAACTCCTCGAAAGACATGCCACCGGGAACATGACAAAGCAGCATACGAAAATGGAATCGCTCAGTATCCTTTGGGCTTACAGAATACATCCTGATACTATGAAGTCACCTAATGTAACACGCCTTTGCCACACATTTTCTTTCCATACAAAGTGCTTTGGAATTTCTGTATATAGATAGATGTTTGCTGAAGGATCAGAACTGTTAAGTAGAAACGAAGCAGTTAGCATGGTGTCTTTATTTCTTGCTCTTTCAAAAGCTTCACATTTCTCCGCTTCCCTAAAATACACAGATTGCATGTCTTGTAGATGCACCGGCACTCTAATAATAACATGGGACTTGTCCTGCATAGACCATTCAAGAAGTCGCCACATTGCCTCCGGTGCCGAAACATATCGTTCATGTAAGCGTGGCGTACGTAATAAGTACATCTCGAAAAATATTTTTCTACTACTGTGCATTTTTTTAATGAAATTTAATTTATTATGTTGCTATGGCAGCAGAAGTTATAAAATGATATCTTTGGAATAAGTGAATAAATAGAATAAAAAGTTTTGTTGATGTTCGTGATAAAAAGTTTTCTTTATTTTTAAAATAAGGTAATTAATTAAGCGCAATTAAATAATCTCTAATTATTTGCATGCGAGGTAAAAGAATTATCGTAATACCCGCTACATCTTATTACTATTGCAGCGTGGTTTACGTAATATGTATATCTCACATTGCAGTAAACATTTAGAACTGGTTTGAACTCGCGCGATTACGGATTGAACATAAAAAAGGCAAAAATATAAAATAAAATAGAAAAAAAATCTATTTAAAATTTTCGAATTTTTTGCCCCAATCGTTCATGGGCCTCCTACCAGCAACCCGTGTGCAAAATTTCGTAGCCCTGCGCCCTCTGATTTCCGAGTTTTTGTGGTTACAAACATACGTGCACAGATTTTAATAGTATAGATTTTAAAATAACTAATTTCTCAGAAACTTATCGTACGGATTGCATAAAAATTTGTTTTTAGGCTAATTGAAGGGTGCGGAGTTCATTTATTCTGTCAGAATTGTGTACTTCTATTGAAAAAACAAAGTTATGGTTCGTTTTAATATGTAGAGGTCTCCCTAAGCAAATTTTATATACATCATTTAAAAGTAGACTTTATTTCCAAGCATTCGGTACCAGTAATTTTCTTCTACGATAATTTGCTGAGGTGTTAGTAGAAGGGTGTTTACTTTTTTTTTCGACAACTGTACAAAATAGCCCTCAATCCAAACAATTAAGAATGATAATTTTGTTAGTTTTTGATTCATTGGAGCAGTTTCAGTTTTGGGTATCATTTATTACAGGGTCGTCTTGTTCCATTTTATCAAGCACATATTAAAATTATGTATGCCATTTAGATAAGACTGATATTTCGATAAAGTGTTCTTTCTAAATTGTACATTTATTCTGTACTAAATTTAAGCAGTTTGGTATTTTCATTTGTTGAAAATTTAATAATTATAATTTATCGCACTAAATTCTTTGTGTTTATTTATAATGCTAGCGATTAAAAAGATAAGTGTATAACGAATAAAACAACTTAAAACGAATTTTTAGAGCATGAACACCTATTCTGACTGCCATGACAAGAAGTATCAAACATTTATACGCTGAAAAAGAATTCTGTCACTGGAATCTAGAAAATAAATGGTGGCACTAGAAAAAATAGTTCTATGTCATCCTTATAAATCCTAGTTTCCTTTGCTACAGAGTTCTAGTTATCCCTATTAAAATTCAACGGCATTTTCCTATATTATCGTAGTCAAACTTTTAAAAAAATCTTATCAAATAAATGCGTAATTAAGAAGTGAGTTTTAGTAACTATAATTCTACTTTATGAATTAATTCTAGAAATCAAGTGATAATTGCTCGCAATTCTAACTATTCATAATATAATGTATCATTTCATCATCTAGAAAACTACCGACAAGAAATTCTTGATCATTTCATCTATTCAGTTTATTTGTTTACCTTATCCGCATAGCTCGGAAAGCTATAGTTCTAGTTTAGGGATTTATAAAATGCTTATTTATAAAATTATTTCCCTATTCGCTCTAGATGAAGGCGCTGTGATATCTTACCTTCACCACAAATTTTCGATGGGGGAAGCAACAGGCATTTCCGTGGAGGACAATAGTCTTTTGTGTAAAGGCATGCAGCGGAAATAGCTGGCATACCTCTGCCCTTGGGATCTGCTCAACAGAGTATTTCCATTTTTCCAAGAAATAGGGAGGACTGGACAATGTGTGGCAACTCGTTCCCAAAGTGAAAGAAAAAAAGGCTGAGGCAGGAGCTGGTGAGGAAGCTGAACAGCAGACTAGAGATACTGATGAAGTCAGGTGGTTTTTTACCAACGGAAGAGATGCTAGTAAAAATCGTTTACTCAAGTTGGCTATGAGAAGTATAGAACTGTTAATAAAAAGTGAGAGTGTCTACCTATGAATGGTAAAGTTTGTTATTACATTTTTCAAATCTATTTTAGTTGTTCTAATAAAGGACTTTGGTAAGAAATATGTATTATTTTTCAACGATCATCTCACAAGTGCTTAGTGAACCAAAAAGCTCTGGCCCACTACATCACAGCACTATATTTTTTCTTTCAGTGTGTAGATATATAAAAAAATATTTTTTAAATCCTTTATCTTCGTATCTTATAATATGATTACTAAAGTATAATCATAATCTTGTGGTTACATCTTTTATTTGAAATGATAAAATGTTATTTTTTAAATGAGAAATCAATAATGTTTTTGAATTCAAGTACAATAAAAAAAGGAAAAAATATCCAGATTACCAAATTTAGCGCATTGATAAACTCTGGCTTATTTTAATATATTTAGTCCATTAAACTAATTTTTTGAACTGATAACAAATCAGACTGTTTTTTGACAATGAAAAAATATCACATTGATTTAGATATCAATTTTAACGATGTTGCTTTAAGCTAAATTGATTATCTGTCTTGCGTAGTAATCGATTTTCTTGTACCCGCTAGAACACAGCTGTGACGCTGAAACTTATTAGATTCATTCTGAAATTAATCCTGTTTCGCTGACTTCTGATTTCTGGATTTAATACTAAACTTCTTTCCGTGCTGAAAAATTATTTGGAGCTGTTATTAAATATTTTTCAGTTTATTCAATATTTGTGCTGGCAGTAAATACAAAGTATTCGAATACACATATAATCGAATAAAAGAACTGAAACTTAATGAAATTAAATTGAACAAGTTGGAAATTGTACGTCAAACGTCGCAAATGAGGTGCGTTCATACTATAACTAGTTTTATAAATATTCAGATCGTAGTGCAATAGCTGTTGCACTCTCATGCAAAATCCGAACAGCCTATTTCTCTGAAAAAAAATTGTAATGGTGATGAGATTGAGGATGAGATTTAAGATGAAAAAGAAATTGAAGATATGAAAACGAATGCTCTGAAAATGACCCAGGTCCATCAAATAACGTGGCTTTTGAATGTTTGGAAACAGCTATGAAATGGCTCGAACGGCAGAGGAAATCTAATCCTATTCAGCTAACGTATTTAAGAAGAATTCGAGATGTGGGAGCATTGGAAAGAAAGTCTTCTTTGAAGGAAGCAACAATCGAAAGTTTTTTTGCTTAAATTATAATCTTTGGAGTTCAGAAAATGATAAAAAGAGAAAAAAAATTAAATTATAGAAAAGTAAACAAAAAAATGCAGCTTTTAAACACGCTAGCTTTGTCCGTCCTAATTCTGGATAAAGTGTGAAGATTTTAGTATAGTCAGGAACATCTCTTAAACTGTCTGTTCATTTATCCGAACTTTTGCTTATCCGAACTAGGGTCGGTCCAGACTTGTTCGGATAACCGGCACTCTACACTATACACAATTTATCTATATTAATGTAATTTGTGGATTAACATCATATGAAAAGAATGTTCGCATTCAAAATTAATAAGGCCGCAGAATGCGCTTTCATGTGAATACATAGTGTCCTTCTGTTTAAAACACACTATTGCCGTATTTGTGCGTGATATGTGTCAATCACCTGTACCATTCCGCAGAAAAAAAGAGCAACTTCAACTGATTACATTACATATTTTGGATTTAAGAGAGATTATTTTAGAATATTAATCCCTGGTTGCATAACGTGGGCATTTTGTGCGTGGCAGCAAATATGGTAATCGATATCATGGAGGAAAGAGATAGATGGAGATGCAGTAAGCTGTAAAAATGGTTCGTAATATGATGCACGTTATCGCTCAATTTAAATGCCCTCATTCGTCCCAAACAAAGCAATCACGTGGAACTGGGATCGAATTCCTTGACATCTCCCATTCATTTTTTTCGCTCAGTGAAAATGATTTGTTTATATTTAAGTTTTCCAAAGTAGCATTTCATTGTATTCTGAATTAAAAACGGTATTACAAGAAGTTTTCTTCTTTTTTTTTTTTTTGCGAAAGCACGTGATTGTGTTTGGGCCGAACTTAGCGGATTTTAGGGTTACATTTTGACGTCAGCTCCAGCCACCACAATTCATCTCTATTCTTTCTCTTTATGAATCGATATACTGATGCATCTTAGGGTTAAAAATGTACTGAACACCATAGGTGCAGATTCACGGTCGCCAGTCGCCGCGTGGGGACTAAATTTTTTGCTTTGGTGACTAACTTTCGCCGAATGATTTTCGGATTTTTTTTTCTTATCAATCGTGGGATTATGTCTCCTCCATAACCACGCGATATTTATCGCTTTTCATTTTTTCTTATTGTCCATAATAAAAAAAATATAATTAAACATGGACGCCACATTTCCACGGAATCGTAAATTTATTGTTTTCTTCTAAAAAACTGCGATGTCCGCTGGATCGGAAAAAAGTGTTCCGCGAATTAATTCATCAGCAGTGTATATCACAATTAGTTTGCGATGCAGAAAAATTCGAGACGAGAAAAGAATACGTTTGGGCCCCATCCATTAAATTTGTAGCTCTGGGATTATTCAGATATGTTCTTACAGGTAGGCACTAGATATCGGCATGCGATTCTTCAACAAATTAGCAGAATTTCTCGAATTATTATTGATTTATTTAACAGATTTCCGCAAAATCAATTCGCCAATAGCTCATTGGCAATTTCATCGATCGGTCATGAACTTTGTAAAAACCGGCAAATTTTGTAGATCGATATCGAAATAAAACCATGAATTTCATCAATCGTTCACGAAATAAAACTGCAAATTTCGTTAATCTGTCGTGAAATAAACCGTGATTTTCGTCAATCTGTCAGCAGAAAAAAACGCAAATTTTGTCAATCGGTCAAAGGAAAGAAAAAAAAAAGAGGCAAATTCCACCATTTCGTCCCGAAAGAGCCCGCAAATATTGACAATCGAATGAATTGAACTTCGTCAACCGGTCGGGGAAAAAAATCGGGAATATCACCCATGTTTTTCGCGATCATTTGACGAAATTCGCGTTGTTTTGCGATCCTTTGACAAAGTTAGCGTTTTTTCGCGGTCCTTTAATAAAATCAGTGTTCTTTTTTTCGTGATCATTTGACAAAATTTGCATTTTTTTCCGGGATACTTTGATAAAATTCGCATTTTTTCTACGATCCTCTGACGGATTTCGGTTTTTCGCAATTCTTTGACAAAATTCGCGGTTTTTTTTAGTGATCCCTTGAGAGAATTCGCGTGTTTTTCTCTATCGATTGCGAAATTGGCGATTTTTTCCGCGCACGATTGACGAAATTGATTTTTTTTTCGGAGACCATTTATCGAAATTCGCGATATTTTTTTGTCCAAATTTTCGGAACCGAATGCCTTAAATTTTCAGAAATTTAGCAACAGAAACTCCTGTAAGTCTGTAATAAGATTTTTTTGAAGATAATATTTCTTGTGTGTTCTTCAAAAACAAGTGTTTGAATTGTAATTTGATATTTATAGTTCAAAATAATAATACTGACACATTCTCATTTTTTTTATATGTACTCTTGTAGGGCAAAATGAAAAAAAAAATATTGTTTTCCTAATATTCTCCACTACCGTGATTGCTTAGCTTATGCATATTTTTTTAACCTGTATCTTGCCCAACTTTACATTCTGAACTGTACGTAGTTTAAAATTTACATTACACTTAATTTATACCCAAATTAAAACAAATTTGTGATTAAATTAAATATACATATTTGATATATTTAGGCTACGTTTTCTTGTACATGTATATACATTAAATAAATTATTTTTCACTTTGAATTCCTGAGTTTTTTCTGATATAAACGTTATAGCTTTTATGCAATTTTTTCATAATGTGGCGACTGGATTTTTTGGGTTTAGGAGCTATTGGCTCTTTAAAAATTCTGGGAATCTGCACCTATCCGCTACAGATACATTTCTGCTTAATAACATTTGAGTTTAAGAAAAAAAAAGAAAAAAAACTTTTTTTTCAATTTATAAATAACAAGAAAGAAACATGAGGCTTCAAGTATAGATTATGAAGCACTTTCCAAAACATTCACTGTACTGTAACAGAAATTCAGCTTTTAATATAATGAAAGATGATGTATTTCAGATAAGAAATTAGTTGATTTAGGTAATCAGTACCAAAATTAAAAATTGCCCTTCATCATTTTCCGTTAACGAGCATGAATGCACTCAGCTGCTTTTGTGCAGGTCTGTATATGATTTATAGAATGTAGACACATCGGTAATATGCAAAAAGTTAGTTTTAACATGTTAAATGTTTAAAAGCAAACCGAAATTGAAAGCATTTCCATTAATTATTGTTTATAGAAAATACTGTAATTGAATTATTTTATGTGTCACTGCAAATGAACGACAAATGCTATACACACCATATTCTACAATAAGCATCTTATAGTACACGTCAGTGATGTATATCGATTTTCAAATGTTTGAAATCATGTAACATCGTTAAAATACATTGCGACGATTTTTCTCTCTCGATCATAATCTAACGGAATTCTTTTGAGAGCCTCTGCATACGTACACGCTTCATTTTTAATACCCAACATTCCATGGCAATCTTCAATATAGCATTATATACCAATATGAGTATAATCTTTCGAGTTAAAGTACAACCAGACAGATTGCCAGAAAAACATACCTAAACACTTTTCGACAATTTTGAAAAAAGTTTAAAATGGTCATACTTAATAAATGCTTTTATTTACTGCATTCGTGTAAATTTTTCTTAACCCTTAAATGCCTGATGTTGCTTTTCGGCAACATACCCAATTTAGGCTCTAAAATAATATTAGAATAATATTGAAGCTATAATGCCTAATGTTGCCAATAAAATACATTCTGAAAATATTATTAAATCGATTTTCAACATGTAGATGGCAACACTTGTGCTGTTTAAGAATAAAGACAGATTTATTTTTTCAATTGTTGCTACTTGTACTTTTTGTTTTGTTTAGAAGCTTGCGAAATAGCCTATTTTGATTTGCAGGGAGCAAGTAAAATTTATCTCTTATTATAGTTCCTAAAATTCTCGTGTGTTTAATATTACAGAATTTTATCAAGGGAAATTATTCTTTCAATTAAACACGAGTATTACCGATTAGTAACAAACAGTTTTTTAGCCGTAAACTATACTTAAAACAAAATATGATTTTTTAAAGTATTTTTCCAATGATTTATTTAAAAAATGAAAGCCGAAAAATATTATTACAATGATTTTTGAAAAATCAGGCATTTAAGGGTTGATATGATTAGAAGACTTTCACTGATTCACAATGCATCATTTAATAATGTACTTCGGGGTGTAATTTTACTGATTGTTAAATAGTCTAAGACAGAAATATTATACTATCTAATTAAGTGAAGAATCGTAATAAAAGTCATGATAATGAAATAAATCGTTAAAACAATGCTTATAATTTAATACAAAAACTTCCGTTTCTTAGTTTCAAGAAATTCATAAGATTTTGTAGGTTTACTTTCGAATTTTGACTTAGTGTTTCAACTTACGTTATTTTGTCAGATTTTATATAGGGTGAACCAAAAGTCTTGCCCTGAATACAAATATTTATAATCAGGGCAAGACTTTATAATCAGTATAAATATTTATAATTAGACATATTTTTGTTTGGATACATTGTAAGTGCCGTTGTAATTTTTTTTATAAGACCACGTACCTCGGTAAATTTCAACGTGTGGTCCCTTGGTAGCTTGGAGAATGTCTAAGCGGTATTATAGTTCCTGCCAAGTGTTCTTTAACATGTCTTCTGTTACAGTACACACAGTAGCTTGTATCCTAGCATGAAGTTTTTCGACGTCAGCAATTGGTGTGGCAAAAAATGTGGTCCTTGATATAGCCCCAAAGAAAAAATCCAGGGGATTAATATCTGGAGAGGGCGGAGGCCGGGGTGTTGGTCCATCCCTTCCAATCCTCCTATCCGAAAATGTTTCGTTCTATTGCACTAAAAACTACTAAAACTGACCTATACAATTATACAAAATGTTACATTATTATACAAACGGTTAATTGGTATTGAAATATTATAAACAGGGCAAGACTTTGGTTCACCCTGTATTTTGAAAGATACACAATCACTAAATTTTCCTTGTGACCGTTGTGTAAAAGGCATTAAATATTTAAAACAATTTTAGTAGTTTAATTATATGAAATATCGCACTAAGAAAGGATATTCAGAAACAAAAGGCTGTTGAAAATTATCATCGACGATAAAAATATAATAGGAAAGAAAACATATAAAAAGCAGTCAATTAGGTTTTTCTGCTTGAGTAGATGTTAAGATTATTTATATTTTCTAATTTGTATTTAAAAACCTATATCTTTCCCTCAGCATCAACTAATTTACTTATAAGTATTGCAATCGGGAAAGTTTCACATTCTTAAATTAACAAACTTTTCATAAATTTTCTGCTGTAAAATTCCATAATAAATTTATTATATACAAGTATGTCTATAAAATGCATTAAAATTTACAAACACTACTTAAGCATCTTTCCTTGCATTATTGATATATGAAACACATTGAAAATACTCTAAATAAAAGTTCTAAAAGCATATTGGGAGACGTTATCGAAAAATATTTTGCATTTCCATAATTTAGATGTATTTATTCCTCTTACATTTTATCAATTAGGAAGCATTTGGTTGCTTCAAAAATTCAACAACTAGTGCTGTTACCAACTTCAATAGTTTTACTCCATAAAATATTAAATAGAAACAGTATGTAGTATTTTATTAAGATTAATTAATAAAGTAAATTTGCCTAAGATTTGTTGTGAAACTTCTAAAGTTTTAACATAAATTTTGATCATGATTAATTGAAAATCGATTTCCTGACTTACTTAAATAGCTGCATATCAAATCCCTATTAGTACAAAGTTACATAGTTTCAAGGCTACCTGAAATATACTAAACTGTAGTTACTTGAGTGAAAATATGTTTTTTTTTCTTTATTTGATTTTGATATTTATGTAAAGTTTCACTTCTGAACTACGCTGCAAACATAGGTAAAGCTTCTGAGATATAAGTACACATGAACATTAATTAGAAGTATTGTATTTTTAGCAACTTTTCAACTTTCTTGAACTTCAGAGTTATGATGAAAGTACCGGAGGGAAATCAAATAATTTACGAAAAACATCTTAACTAAAACTTACGGGAACGATGGAATGACTTGGAGCAATTTGAAAAGACTTTTTTCGAGTTTCGAGAAATGTTTATTAAATGTACGTCATTGAATTCACTTATGAATTTCAGCCTGAATATTTTTATCAAACTATTTTATTTTTAGAAGAATAACGATTGCATAACGTTCCATTCGATCTGCCAAAATTTCGTTTCTTAGAGATACTTAAGAAGTTATGCTAATTTTCCGAATTGTTATAATACTAAAATGTAGCTTCATGATTTCATGATGATTTACAAACTTTAATTAATAGCACGAAACAGTTTTGATTATTCCATACTGAAATTTGCCTAAAGTTTTATCGCAAAACGTTTTTGAAATACAAGGTAAAGGTTTCTAAATCTAAATTGATTTGGATTTACTTTACTGAAATGTAATCAGACATCATTAGTTATAAATGTAGTATTTCTAGAAAACTTAAATTTCTCGAACTTCAGAGTAATGTTGAAAATACCAGAGATAAATCGAATAGTTTTGTAAAAAATCTTAAGTACCAAACACACAGATTGGTCTCTCCATTTGGCTCCCTCTGCCATTTAAATTTGTCCATTTAATCTGAATATTTCGTTAAAATTCGAATTTTACGTGCGTTCGTAATTATATAAATAGATAACACCTATAGTCATCGTCTGGTCCGTTCGTCTGTCCGCGTATAACTGTGCAAAAAATACTTAACCGAAAACATCTAAAAATCATGTGAAATCTAATATATATAATCGTTGTAGAATTTTGTCGAGTCATTTCCAGAATTTTATGCAAATTGAATCAAAACTTAAAAAGATATTAATAGAAGTTTTGTTCATTCTATTAAAGCCTATCATACGTAATAAATTCAATGATATCCCATGATAGGTAATGATTGTAGGTTACCATGTTGATTACGTCCTATTTAAGATGAAGTCGTATTATTTCCGTATTACTGAATTTAATATATATAATCGTAATAAATTTTGCATTTTTGCATAAGAGTGAAATAGCTATTGCACCATGATCTGCATATTTATAAAACTAGTTGTAATACGAATACCCCTCATTTGCCACGAATTATGTACAATTTCCTACTTGTTTTATATAGTTCTGCATCGTCTGACATATAATCAACGAGTTGACGAGTTATCACTTTTCCAACTGAGTGAAAAAGATGTCCAGATTGGGAGTCGAACTCAGGACCTTTGCCATACATTGCCGATGCTCTAGCATTCGACACATTTTCACTCAGTTCAAACAATTACGTGTAATTTCTTTCTCAATCATACGTTGCCGATGCTCTAGCACTGGACATATTTTCACTCAGGTCAAACAATTACGTGTAATTTCTTTCGCAATCAGTTCGATTTTGTTAAAAATAATTAAGTGTTGTTATGTGCCCATCTATTATGAGAGTTTTTTCACTGCAGTATTTTTTGTTGAGTCATTTCGCATAACAGACCATATTGTAGTAACAAAAGGTTGGGCGAGTGAATTATGTCGGCTGTTTTGTCAAACCAGTTAGCTCAAGTGATAGAGTATTTTCAATATTAGCCAAAGCTTCTGAGTTCAGACCCTAGACTGGATACATTTTCACTCAGTTGGATAGATTACAACTCGTGTGATTTCCTTACTGTTCCGTAATTGGTAAATTTAACTGTGACTGTCACAGACGAAATGGCTTGTTGCGTATCTCTCTATTCTAAAAAAAAGTAACTACCGCTGTCACCGCCTCCGCCGCCGCCGCCGGTTTTGAATTTTTTGTGACCGGAGGTCTTTCTTCGTTAATATTAAGAAAAATAATGCATACAAAAATATGAAAATCGGTAGTATTATACAGAAATGTTTGATAAACACGCTGATGCAGACAGTTTTCAAATCGAACAATTATTTTAAGAGATATTTAATGCTAAAGTTGGACAAAATCGTTCCACTAAAAAAGTTTTATAGGAGCAAAATCTATTTGTGGGAATTTAATCATTTTTAGATCATTTTATACGTTTGAAGTTCCCGGTGTGCAGACTATGTTTCTTTTTTAAATTTGACTAATTTTTTGAGGTTTTATTTCTATTTTAAATTCAAATTTTCAGCATTTCTAGAGATATTTTTGACAGGTTTTAGAAAGTAATATTAATTGAAACTGTTGCCAACTGTATAAAAAGCGGAAACAATAATGTTTGCTTCAAAAAAAAAAAAAAAGAAATATTTATACGTGTAAATAAATTGAAAATTTATTTACACGTGACTATTATAAACAGAAAAAAAACATTTGGAATTAGAATTAAATAATTGTGTACAAAAAGCAGGAACTTACTAAAAATTACGTTATAAAAACTTTAATTACGAGTGAATTTTAAGAGAGAAAGGATTTTGTAAAATAATAAATTTATTAGCATGCGTTAGAAGTCTTAAATAGGAGAAATTACTTCATATTTACGTCACATTACAGTTATTAAATAAAATGAACACAAATTAATATTGCAAAACGGTTTAAATTTAGAAATTGCGCCAGACATTTATTTGATATTTTGAGAGGATACTTTTCAACTATTTTTATTAGGAAAGCACAAATAATATTTCATTACTAACACAAGTATTTTCGCGTGAATATTAAAAAGAGAAAGAATAGTTTGGTCAAAATTACGTCAGATTAAAAACGATTAATTTAAAATGTCTTATTTAAAAGAACTTTCTTTTCGCTTTGTTAAAAAATACCGGGAGACAAAGATTCTGTTTACTTAATTCCTTTTATATTAGCTTATTTTGAAATGTTTAATTTATTTTACTTAATCAAAGACGAAAACAGCGATTGACATATGTAGTTTTGGTACTACTTAGTTATCCCGTCGATCAAAAATCTATCATTTGCCAAACTATAAGATTAAATGCCAATAATGGTTGATCGTAAATGTCACATTAACTTGACTTTAAGCAAGTTACACGTGTCTAAGTCATCAAGTTATTTTTATTTCAACGTTTTATTTTTATTTTTATTAACGTTGCACTAATTTATTTGTTCCTTCGTTATTTAAAATAAAAATGATGTCAATTTGTATAATTTGGCGAGTGCTTTGGCGATTTATATAATTTGGCGAAATTGGTCGACGGGTTAATCAAGTAGTACCGCAGCGGATTTGGCCTTAAAATTCCCCAGTCAAAGAGAAATGAATAGAAATCCGTTTATAGGGAGATCGCCACTGTTTTTTAAATTATAATTCAATCTTCCGAAATCTTTTTAAAGCCGATCAAATTAGCGTACTTTTAGAGTCTGCGGTGTCTGAAGGGGGTTGACGAGCATAGATCGTAAGGGGGCAGAGCTCCCTAGTTACTAAATTATTGCCGCTACGTGGCGATTATGTGGTCTCCTACGCCGATGACAGGTATTAAAAACCCGTTCATCTAGAGCAACCTGGAAGATAAGGGCCTGGTCATTGGTTAGAAAGTATAAAAAATGAGTCATTGGGTCTCTCATCTCTAATTCATAGAGTATTTTCAGTAAGCCGAAGAACTTTTTATTGTCGGTTTCCAAATTTCGATATTTTTTCAGGCGAGCAGCATCTCCTGTCGTTCTACCCATGTCCAAATAGAGAAACAAAAATATTCAATTTAAAAATAAAGCTATTAAATCTGAAGAAGAATAAATGTAACATATATATATATAAAGAATTTTCACAGAAAACCTGTGTTATTAATGTACACACAGATCTGGACAAAAGTATTTACTTATCAAAATAACATCTTTAAAAGTCCGTTATTTCCTCCAAAAGAATCATGCAAAAATTGTAATGCGAAAAAAACTAAAAAGTGAAAAATAAACTTTTCTACTAAAAATAAACCGACTTCAAAAACTACTACAAAGTAAAAAATAATTTTTTTACATAATAGTTAATATGAAATTAAATTAAGAGCATTGTATTTACCATGCGTATTATTATATTTATGTACATTAATTTGATTTTTTGGAGTCGGTGCCAGCCAAGTCAAGTTAAGTATAACTATCCAACAGACACACATCCAAATATCTACGAGTTTTTTTACGATTTGTTATTTAGTTAAAAATTTTTAATTTTACCATTTTTGAAACATTTCATCTGATTTTATGAACGTGTATTTTCAAGTGAGATTAGCTGTAATTATGTGTGCTAAATTAAGGGTTATTATAAAATTAGTGCGTTTATACAGGCTATTATGTAAAAAAATCATAGCCAAAGACAGATTTTCAAATGCAGGATGGTGTCAAAGTTGATTGAGAATGGAATTTTTTTCCTAAACGGCTCTGCGGAATCTTGTTACGATGTGTATAGGATGAACAATTTTAATTTTGAACTTGGCTTTGCTGGCACCGACTCCAAAAAATCAAATTAATGTACATAAATATAATAATACGCATGATAAATACAATGCTCTTAATTTAATTTCTTATTAACTATTATGTAAAAAAATTATTTTTTACTTTGTAGTAGTTTTTGAAGTCGGTTTATTTTTGGTAAAAAAGTTTATTTTTCACTTTTTAGTTTTTTCGCATTACAATTTTTGCATGACTCTTTTGGAGGAAATTACGGACTTTTAAAGATGTTATTTTGATAAGTAAATACTTTTGTCCAGATCTGTGTGTACATTCATAACACAGGTTTTCTGTGAAAATTCTTTATATATATATATGTTACATTTATTCTTCTTCAGATTTAATAGCTTTATTTTTAAATTGAATATTTGTGTTTCTCTATTTAGACATGGGTAGAACGACAGGAGATGCTGCTCGCCTGAAAAAATATCGAACTTTGGAAACCGACAATAAAAAGTTCTTCGGCTTACTGAAAATGCTCTATGAAATAGAGATGAGAGACCCAATGACTCATTTTTCATACTTTCTAACCAATGACCAGGCCCTTATCTTCCGGGTTGCTCTAGATGAACGGGTTTTTTATACCTGTCATCGGCTTAGGAGACCACATAATCGCCACGTAGCAGCAATAAACCTGATGAGCGCCTAGTTCGTTTTTCTATCGGCAGTGCCTATTTCTTAATTATGAACTTTTTTATGCCAGTTAGTTAACATTTATATCTTGTTGTTTAGCACCTGTGCATTGCTACTCATGTTAATTTCGTAATTTAGAAGCTTAATCAGATGACGAGACCTTTACCTGGCAAGGCACCTCAGAGGTATAATTCATAGGTAACTTTGAGGTCTTCGCACCCGCGACGGAGTTTACATGCACCATGAGCCATTAGGGTACATGAAAACCGAATAACTTATCAAAAAATGATCGTGAAAAGACTACAGCGTGAAAGACTTAAATGGTGTTCCCTCAAATGGCTGGTCATTGATGAAATTTTTATAGTATCAAAAGAGAATTTATATATAATTCATTTGTGGCTTCAAGAATTTAAAAACAAATTATTTTTTGTTGGCATTAATGTTTTCTTATATGGAGATATTATGCAAGTGCCAATATGTAATGTATAATGTATACGCAATGCCAATGTGCTTAAACGAATGTATGCTAAGCATTTCAGCATGGTACTTTTATTCCTAATTTAAATTATTTGCTAATCTTTCGCCAAATCTAAAGATTCTGATAGAGAAATTGAGAACTCATTGCATCATGACGGCATTTTGTTTATTTTTGGTTGTTATGTATTTAATCTTTCTTGACAAAATCAGCTTAACTCACTTAGGCATTTATGCTTCTTATTGCATCATCATTTGCAATACGTTGGGCAGTGGAGATTTTAAAACTATTAAGTGATCTACCGTTATTGAGTCCACTGCCAATTGTTGTTTCTGAGCTAATATGATTTGGTGCATTCAAGCGTTTTGCGAATTAAATATTTTATGATACCCACATTTACATTAAACCACATTGCTGCTTATAATTTTTTTGTTTCACGCTAGCCTTAACTGTGGGCTCGATTACGGAAGATTAGAAATACATCGTCATGCCCATTTAATAGTTTTGGTTAAAGTGTCATCGGTCTGCATAGTAACTGACGTATTTTAGTGAATATAGTACTGCAAAATATATAGAACTTTCGGAAGCAACTTATGATATTCGCATTTCCTTTACACCATGTTTGCTGTTAGTTTCGCGCACCTTTTGCTTTTATCGGGCAATCTGATTCAAATTTACTTGCTCTCATTTCTTGATACAATTCAAATGTTTTCATGACTGCGTAACTCACTGACTTGCTTTCGCAATTATGCCTTTGCCTACTGATGTTTAAGTTCTGTGCCATGTAAATACACCGCACCATAACAATGCCGCCTATAATACTAATTAGAGTAACTCTTTTTTTTTCTTTGTTTGTTGTTAATCCTGTACTTTAACAGCATAAGAGATCTTGGCTCAACTTGTGTTTGCATATAAAAGTAGACAAATGGTTGTTTAGAATAAATAAATTTATAAATATTGAAAAACTTGCTTGTGTATATGAGACAGTGGTACTACTTAGTTATCACGTCGACCAAAAATCTATCGCCAAACTATAAGATTAAATGCCAATAATGGTTGATCGTAAATGTCACATTCACTTTGCTTTAAGCAAGTTACACGTGTTTACGTCATCAAGTGATTTTTATTTCAACGTTTTATTTGTATTTTTATTAATGTTATACTAATTTATTTGTTCTTTCGTTATTTAAAATAAAAATTATGTAAATTTGTATAATTTGGCGAGTAGTTTGGCGATTTATATAATTTGGCGAAATTGGTCGACGGGATAACTAAGTAGTACCGAGACAGTTAATAGGTTGTTAGAAAATATGTGTGAAATTTTCATTTTCTCTCCAAAGCCCCTATACAGGAAAGTTATCATTAATGTTATCTAGCGGAAGTTACCAATTGAGAATTTTAAATAGGACTGTCGATTAGAAAATGCGAAGAAACAGATTGGGGAAGATCCATTACTGAATTTGAATGGGTATATCGCCAAATTAGTCAGTTACAGCCAAGTTGGCTTCATTTATGGCAACTTATTTTGGCCGCCAAATTTGGCGATAATTCACCTAACTGCGCCATGTTTGGCGACAAATTGGCGCTAACGTATATGAATACATAGTTTTATGCTTATGATTGAGAAACTGGTTGCAACAATGAAAGATAATCTGGGTGAAATCCTTCATTTTATTGGTTTTTGTTGAATTATTAAAAATCTACTGAGCCAATTTCGATGAAACGGAAGTGGTACCAATTCGAGAGTATCCTCTTTCAATTAAAACAAAAATCACATAAATCGGACAAAAAGTTCCGGAGCAATCGGTGAACATACATAAAAAAAAAAAAAACATACATACGCGTCGAATTGATAACCTCCTCCTTTTTTTTGAAGTCGGTAAAAAAACCAATAAACACAAAACTGTTTACGGTGGAATCCTACCTTAAAGGAAAAAAATTAATGGTCCAGGCATAAACAATCTAACACAGCTAATAAGAGACTAATAAAATCGAAAGCTATTTAAAGCGTATTTTTTTTTCAATTTCTCACGGTTCCTTCTCAGAATTTTTTTCCAAAGTTTTTGTCAGCACCATGAAAGTTTTACATTTAAGGCAAGTTTCAGTTACGTACAGGGTCCTGAGTAAAAGGGAATCTTTCCTTAAACAACAGCAACAACAAAAACATAGATCTCTTAAAAGGAATGTCATAGAACTGTAGCTGTTGAAACGGAGAGATGTCTAAAACATTATTTATCTGTTCGGTTACGATTCCTAAGTACAAGGTTTTTTACTGTTATAACCAGAGAAAATCTGTTCGTAACGGAAAACTACCTGAAGAGAAAAATTTGATTGAACCGACAAAAATGCATTAAACTCTTTCAAGCAAAACTGAAAGAGACTCGAATAAAATATTGTTTTAGACATGCTTTCGTCTTAGCAGATATACATATTCTTTATACATTAAAAGCTGTTAAAATGGAATAGCAAGTGAATGGAGAAAGCTGATTTTAAGAAATTTCAGCCTTATAAAGTAGAGCAATTATTACAATTGTATTGCCCCCTTTTGATCTGTATAATGCATATTTTATAGTTAAGGTAGGATTCCGTTATAGTTCATTTTCACTTGAAATCGTATATTCTTTTTCGGTGAGACATAGAAATATCTCAAATTAAAGCTGGAAGCTGGATTCTCTTCATATATGTGTTATGTTTTTCAAAAATGTTGCTGTAATAATACAATTACTACAATCTTTATTTAATCGATACTGTAATAATCTCATAAATAATTAATTAATAGTATAGGGCCATGTAGCATTATTAATTTATAAATACTGCAATACAGTAAAAATGGACAGAAAGAAATATCGCGTTAAACGAAGAACTTGTATAGTTCAAGCGAAAACATCGCAATACAATTACAATAGACGGTGTATATTCTAAGATTGCGAAACAGAATTTTCCTTTGATAACTTTCTATTTCGCATTAGCAGTTTTACCGTATAAAACTAATATTACTGTAATATTTTCGTCTCAGTACAATTATGAGAATATTATATATTACGAATCCCCTACGCCGTTTCGCACCGATGACGAAATCTCATTTAACCCATAGAAAAATTTATTTAATTACATATTTCATTATATAATTTTCGAAATACGATTTTCATATTTCGGAAGTATACATCCGATAAGATTATAAGGTTTTTTGATATTTAATATTTAAAGAGACGATTTTTTAAAAACACACTACTGTGGCATCGGATTTCGATAATTATGTACGGTAATGAGTGATCCCCTAAATACATTGCCTGCCATTTTAACATGGTATTTCGCGGTTGGCGAGTGAAAACTACTATCGGTGAAACGTCTTTAATGAACACTACAATATATTATATCATCTATTAAATAATGTATTTTCTGGCCTTTCTGGCTATTCTATAGAAGATTTTAAAATACTTTGCCTTTCTGTATTTTTAAAGAATTGTTTTTTAATTACTATAAATCTTAATTATAACTACAAACTTAATATCATATTTTTATGACGCATGTCTGCACAAAATTAAAAATGTTACAGCAATAAGACAGCTACAGAATGTATTGCATAAATATTGCATAAATTAATGGGTGTTCCAATTGTTATATGATTTCGATACCAGTTCTATTTAAATAAACGTTTTTGTATATTTTTTAAAAATACAAACGACAAATCATACATCAGTCATAGATTATGTAACACATTTTCAACATTAACGGAATATTACTGGGAAATTTCATTAAACTATAAATACTATTTATTCTGTACCCCTGAGAAAGCATATAATAGTCGAACTGAGAGATTTATATCAATCGCATTGTGTTCGAAATATCATAAAGTTTAAAAAATGCACCACAAACAATTTTTCCTCGTAGACCATGGTGTAACGAAACTTTTTTGTATGTCTCAGTAAACGAACTATATAAGCTACACATTTCATTTTCAATACCGAAAATTCTATAGAAAAACTCAATAAAATATGAAAACTGCGTGACACTCTGAGAGGTTAGAGGACTGCTGGGCCGGCAAAAGTCAAATTGACATAGAAAACTAAATTTCTAAACACTTTTCAACTATCTTGGAACGTATGGATAAAAAAGGTGCGGAAATATTTGTTTAATAAGTAATAAACCTTAAAAATACATATATGAGTATATGCAAAAATAATTAAAAGTCGATCCTTCAGCAATTTTCCTCAAAGTAATTTTAAAAATGCACATGCCCTAATGTAAATTTGCACAAATGTGTCTGCACATTAAAACTGAAGCCCCTTTCGAATTTATAAAAAAGAAATTGAAAACACATTTTTATTAATTAAATATATCATATTCAAATACTAAAATTACTTGGAAATCAAGCGAAGCTCAAATAGTCTAACGGAACCAGTCTCAACAAAAATCACATAAAGAAATCATATAAATTAAAAAATTACCATACAACTCGAAGTTAAAAATTTAAATTGATATTTTTCGACGAACGTTATTGAAAAAGTAATATAAAATAGTATAATATTAGACATACGTGCTTTTGAACAGTGTCTTTAGTATTGTACAGCAATAGAATGTCGCACGTATACATTTTTGAAAAGAGAACTGCTAGTACCAATAAATGCAATTACTTTCATTTGAAAAAGATTCAATCAGTAATTTAGAGTAATTTCTGGATAGCGAAGAGTTGTTTCTTTCAGAGTATTTAAGCTCCGGAAAACGAACTCTACCTTTTCAGATTTAATCTTCAACTTAAATGTTAATTAGAATAATATTACGTCAGTGCAGTAATATGCCATACTGAAAGATTCTGAAATTAATTCTGCAAAGAATTATTTAACTAATTTATTTCAAATTAGACATCTAACAAATATGAAACTAGTAGCGTCTGTATATTATTATGTTGTATCAAAATTGATTTCGTTTTTACAATCAAATCGTTGTAGCAATATTTCAACATAAAATAAACATATCACAAAATCAAAATATAAACCATGAAATTCTATACTTTCTTTCCATCTTCTTGCAAGGTGAACAATATCATTTTTATACCAATCTTCAGATTTAGAAGCAAAAATGTTTAGACAGCCACTTTCCAGATTTTCATCATTAGAGAATCCTTTTCCAGAAAAAACTGATTCTATAGAACAGAACATGTGATAGTGCAATGGAGCAAGGTCCGGACTTTATGGAGGATGAGGTAAAAGTTCAACACTTTCAAGATCCTCTACTTTATTGTGAAACGTGAGCGATAATGTATTGCCTTGTTGTGTAAGAGCTCTCCCTCTGTTGACAAATTTAGGGTATTTGTTTTTCCAAGAAGCATACATCCTCTCTAACTGTTCACAGTAAATTTCAGAGTTAACCGATCAACAAAGTGAAATTATTTCAAAATGAATGTCTTGCTCAAAATTCCCCCAGACGTTACTAATGACCGACCTTGTTTTCACAGGTTAGGCCGATTGGCACATCTCTAACCATTGTTTTCGGTTATCTGTGTTTCGTATGTATACTCATATCTCATCACATCTCATATGTGTTTGAAAAACAGCAAATCCTGTATGTTTTTCAGAAATCTTTTGCACAGTTCCTCTTTGGGATTTGCTTCCTTTGCAGTCAGTTCATGATGAACTTCTCCAGAGTTCTTGTACATTTTCTGTAATTTATGTAAATCTAGGCATATAGTGTCCTTGGATGGTCCTAGCTCCTCTGAAAGTTTCCGTGTGCTGGTAGTTGGGTTCATCTCCACATTTTGCTTCAAATATTCCAGTTTAACAAGTGATGGCTTCCCACTTCTGGATCTCATTTCAAGAAACAAGTTATCTCCCTTAAAACATTTGAGCTAGCTTTGGGCTGTATGATCGCTGATAGTATCATCCCCTTCAATTTCTCGAATTTTACGAGTTGCTTCAGCAGCTTTATGACCCATTTTAAAATAATGTGATAACATGGATAATATTTCCATATTTGAATAAGTTTTTTTACTGTAGATAGCAGATATCTCTTTCGGAGAGCTCTGTGCTCTTTTGGGATAGGCATTTTCTTCATCGATGCAATTTTTAAAGCAGTTGTTGATTTTTTCAAGCTGTTTTTTCTTTAAGTAATGAGTGTGTATAAATGAATATCCCAACTTTACAGGGCTATTAAAAGAAAAAATAGTACAACCTCGTTGTTCAACGGAAATAAAAAATGTCAGCTGAAAGTTTAAATTCAACAGAGCGATATCAAGGCGGTATGGTAACTCATCCTACGCTTTTAACAGCATGATTTGTTTCTGGGGCCTCATCAAAAATCAGGTGTTTGTTCCACAGCTACCAGCTGGCGTTGACGAACTTAGGACTATCTTAACTAATTTATTTGAATTGAACTATTTCCCCTATAGTCCATAACAAATTCAATTATACATTAGACCAAGAAGTCTAAAAACAATATATAATAAACAAAATACCGTTTAAATAACATTATTGTACGTTTAGAAACCTTTAGGATCATGCGGAACAACTTACAAACATTTTGAAGGGACATCAATATTGATGACATCTTAACAAGTAAGTTAATCGACTTGATGTCGATATTTCTACTGAAAGCATAGAAGTCACAGACTGGCATTAGCTATGTGTCCATAAGTTAGTTGGAATTATCAATGAAATATGTTGGATACGAAAAAAAATTGCATTTTTGTACACTGTAGTGGACAGCATGTACCAAAGAGTTAATGTGCAACCTAAAAAAATAAATGTAAAAAAATCTATTAGAGTTAGAAGGAAATGGTTTTCAATTACAACCTGTAACCCGAGAAGAACGGTTTGAATCCCTTAGTTTTCTACTGTAGATAGCAGACATCTCTTTCGGAGAGCTCTGTGCTCTTTTTGGACAGCCATTTGCTTCATCGATTCATGTTTTAAAGCAATTGTTCATTTCATCAAGCTGTTTTTTCTTTAAGTACAGAGTGTACTTAAATGAATATCCCAACCATACAGGGCTATTAAAAGAAAACAAAAAAAAGTACAACCTTGTTGTTCATCGGAAATAAAAAATGGCAGCTGAAGGTTTAAATTCAACAGAGTTATAAGTGTTCAGTATGAGCCCCTCCTGAAATACGAACGAGATTAAGGCGGTACGATAACTCATCCCACGCTTTATACAGCATGATATTTTTCTGGGGCCTTATCAAAAATCAGGTGTTTGTTCTACCGCTACCAAATAACGTTAACGAACTTAGGACACTCAGTCATTCAAAGAGTCATATCAAACATGCTAAAAAAGTGTGAGATGTGTTGCCGTACTGTCTCGATATCGTTCTTGTTTCTGGAAAGGCTCACACTGAACACATATAACTGTTCAATTTAAACTTTTAACTGATATTTTGGATTTCCGATGAGCAACGAGGTTCTACTTTTTAGGGTTTCGTTCATCTGACGAAACCCTATTCGTCTCGCTCCTCCGTCTGTCTGTCCGTCACAGAGCCCGTTCTCAGAAACTATACATGTTGGAGACTTGAAATTTTGCATACTTATAGCTGAACACCACACATCATACGGCAAATCTTAAAATTTTGAAAAGTCCTACATTTAACCCTTTGGGCTCCCACATGTGTATTTTAAACAATTCTTTCTAAGTGAACCATAATTAGGTTGGAGGCATGAAATTTTGCATACTTATAGCTGAACACCTCACATCAGACAACAAATCATAAAATTTTGAAAAAGTTGTAAATTTAACCCTTTAGCGTCCCACATGTGTATTTTAAACAATTCTTTCTAAGTGAACCATAATTAGGTTGGAGGCGTGAAATTTTACATACTTATAGCTGAACACCTCACATCAAACAACAAACTATAAAATTTTGAAAAAGTCGCACATTTAACCCTTTGGGCTCCCCCAAGTGTATTTTAAACAATTCTTTTTAAGTGAGTCCTAATTAGGTTGGAAGCGTGAAATTTTTCATACTTATAGCTGAACACCTCACATCAAACGACAAATCATAGAATTTTGAAAAAGTCGTACATTTAACCCTTTAGGATCCCACATGTCTATCTTAAACAATTCTTTCTAAGTGAGCCCCTATTTAGGTTGGAGGTGTGAAATTTTGCATACTTATAGCTGAACACCTCACATCAAACGAGAAATCATAAAATTTTGAAAAATTCGTACATTTAACACTTTGGGCTCCCACATGTGTATTTTAAACAATTCTTTCTAAGTGCGCCTCTATTTAGGTTGGAGGCGTGAAACTGTACATACTTATAGCTGAACACCTCACATCAAATGACAAATCATAAAATTTTGAAAAAGCCGTACATTTAACCCTTTGAGTTCCCACATGTGTATTTTAAACAATTCCTTCTAAGTGAGTCCCTATTTAGGTTTGAGGCGTGAAATTTTGCATACTTATAGCTGAACACCTCACATCAAACGAAAAATCATAAAATTTTGAAAAAATCGTACATTTAACCCTTTGGGCTCCCACATGCGTATTTTAAGCAATTATTTCTAACTGATCCCCTTATTAAATTGGAGATTTGAAATTTTGCATACTTATAGCAGAACTCCTGAGGCCAGGCGACAAATCATAAAATCTTGAAAAAGTCTTACGTTTAACTCTCTGAGCTACCACTTACGTATTTTAAGCAATTCTTTCTAAGAGAGCCTTTAATTAAGTTGAAGACATAAATTTTTGCATATGTATAGCTGAATACATCAGACCAAACGGCAAATCATAAAATTTTCAAAAAGTCTTATATTATTAACTCCCCCGGGCTCTAACTTGTGTATTTTAAGCAATTTTTCTAACCTTCACCCTTTTCACCCGGGGAGCACTTTTGTCGACACCCCTTTGACCATTTTTTCATATTATTCACCATAACCTTACATATTCTAGTTCCACTTTTTACCACTAGGGGCGTCTATTTGTCTCGGGTGCTATAGGCCCAATCCCCTCGACTAATATATCTACGGATAGTATGTAAAACGGAGTTTCGTTCGGATAGAGGTTTGTTTAGAATAGTGTGCGCCTCTGGTTGCGAAATGTGGAACTAATAGATTTTTTAAAAGGATAAAGTGTTTTGAAAGGAATATTAAACGAAACCCTCTGTGCGATCTGTGATCACACTTACCCACTTGTTTTAGATGCGTTCGTAATTTTATAAATACATAGCACCAAAAGTCGTCGTTCGGTCCGTTGTCTGTTTGTCTGGCCGTCCGCACATAACAGAACAAAAATTACCCAAACGAATGGTCTGAAAATTTAAATATATAATTGTTGCAAAATTTTGTCGAGTCATTTCAAATTTTATGAAAATCTGACGTATAGTTTAATTACAGGGACAGTCAATTTTTTTTCTTTTACATTACGGCCAATGGGAAAAAATTATTTCAAGTGCATTTTAATGATGTCTTTCGACCAAAATGTAAACGATATGAACTCATGAAGTGCCTAAAATGTACATTCAGTACACTCTGTGGTGCAAAAAATATTTATAAAACTAGTTATAGTACGAAAGCACCTCATTTTCCACGTTTGACGTGCAATTTCCAACTTGTTTTGCTTTCTTTTAATAGCCTGAGTAAAGTTGGGAACTCATTCATATAATATCTATCCATCTGTTTTAAAGTCGCTACTTATCTCTGAGCAATAACTATTTCTTAAACTGTTAGTTTTAGAGTAAACTTCTAATTGAAAATACGTTTAAAATGCTGTTCTCATCATATTAGAAAATATTTACATCAAAATAGTTATTTTTGTAAAAATTTAGGAAAATAACATTTGTATTTGGTACATGTATTTCTATATGTTATAAAAAGGGAAAATCTCGAAGATCTAACAACTAAAATAAAAATTTCCTTTGTGTGAAACCAAATATTACCAACTTATAATACTTTGAATTTTGTAAATTTTCAGCATCTTTCCTGTAATCAAACCGGAGAATTTTCAGTGCTCGAAAATCCCATTCAGTGGATTGTTTTTTACCTGTGATCACTTATTCAAACCATCTTTTCTCCATATTCTTCCTCTTTTATCTGTAATATATTTTACCTAATTATATATGAAATTAAGATATTGATTAAAGCGAAATACAGAATTAAACGTAAGTGCATAAGTGCGAAAGATGAAATGCGTAATTTGATATTATTATCTTATAAGTAGTACTTTAAAATAAGTCCTTTTCATTTCAAAAATCGAATTTTAAAGGATAGAAATATTTTAACTTTTGCACGAATTCCCTCTTTAGAATTTGCCGTATAAGATTAATAACACCCTTAAGGAATATTATAAGCTATCTTTTAAAACTTTAAAACTTCAGTCGTTTTAAAACGCATGCCATGCATGAACGATTTCCTTAATTAGAAAAATAACATGTAAATGAATAATAGCTTTTCTACACAGTTATGATTGTTAAAAAAACTTTGGTTAAATATACAGCAATAAATTCATTGCTTTGATTTGTTTCATGTCTTTAAAAAAAAATTTAACATGAATTATCACTGAAATGAAAACTAAGCAGAATTACTTTTTAAAAATGTCTCTTAATTTCATCTTTGAAAATTTGCAAATTAAACAATTATTACATGGAATAAACCGTAGTAATATAAGAACCTATACTAGAATATTTCCGTCATTATTTTGGAGGAAATCCTTATAAGAAAGGCTTTCGAAAATTGTTTGTGTGCAATTTCATTTTTAATTATTTAATAGCATTAATCAAAAGATAAAAGGCATTGTAAGTCAGCGTAAAAAGAGAGAGATTTCTCCTGCAAATCATCGTATAAATATGTGACTGATATTAATTTATCAGTACGTCTACTTACTTAAATTTTGCTATAAAAAACCGTACTTAAATTTTGCTTAGGACGCCGTCTACATGTACAAATTGCAAAAAACCTTAAAAATTTCGATACTGATATTTAATTTTGACATCATATTTGTATTTATCGAATTGTCCTTCATATATCAAACGAGAATTCATGTCATTCGGTCAAGTAGTTTAGGGGCTGTACATATAAACGTTTTACCAATTTTTGACACCCTCCCTCCCGTACAATATCATTCGTTATCATTCCCCGAACCCCTCCACTCCTTCTCCTAATGAATAAAATTATTTTTATTTTTACAATTTTTTTCTTTCGTTTTATTTTCATACGTTTGCAATGATATAACAGCTTTTTGTTTTATAATGCATACAACAATATTATCTTCTTGCATTTGCTTTATGCACTGGAGTAAACAGAACTTCTTTTAAACAAAAAAGAGGGCAACGTCCTTCCCCATGTTTTCCATGTTTCCATGTTTGACTAATAAGTATAACAAATATCATTTTGTACTTGGTTTTTCTAACAGTGAATTGCATGTGCACATAGCAGAAAAAATAGGAATGGCGAAAGTTGGGTTATTCCATATTTTGGAATGAAATGATTTTATAATCATTTAATGCCATTAATAATAACTTTGTATTTTCATAAAAATAGATAACATACAAAAAAAAAAAATAACAGACTATATTGATGTAAAGAAGGAAAACAAAGTGGAAATTGCACGTCAAACGTGGCAAATGAGGTGCGTTTGCACTATAACTAGTTTTTTAAATATTGTTTGCACCGCATATTGTGCGGAATGTATATTTTAGAACACTTCATAAGTGCATATCAATTTCATTCTGTTCGAAAGGATGTAACATAATTAAAATGCACTTGAAATAACTTTTTCCTATTGGCCGTAATGTAACGAAAAAATTTTGACTGTCCCTGTAATTAAATTATATATCCGATTTTCATAAAATTTGAAATGATTCGACAAAATTTTGCAACAATTATATATTTAGACCATCTCAGACCATTCGGTTGGGTAGTTTTTGCTCAGATATGTGGACGCACAGACAGACAGACGGGCCGAATGACGAATATAGGTGCTAAGTATTTACATAATTACGAACGCGCCTAAAAAAAGAAAACGAAAATTTGGTTCAATCGAAAATGATAACGATATCGAAATGCAACCCGCTTCTCCCTAGAGCTATCTTACGTTATCAACTGTACAACTCCTACCTTCCTAAAGTAATAACATTATATATGCATAATCCATCAGTAGATGCAGATATGAAGCCTGGAACTGTCAATGTTTATTTCATTTTTATCTGCGAAAAACAGATTGCAATATGGGTACTTTTTAAAGCGTAACTCAAAACTGCTTGGCAGAATGAACTATAATTTTAGATTCGTATATCTTAAGCTTCTAAAAAATAATTTCTGTTAAATAATTGAGATTCAGAGGATGTTTATCATATTTTTTATATACTAATTTCAAATAAAATATATTTTGAAATTAACATATAAAATATACCACTTTAATCTATGAATATTTTTACAGATATAGATTTCTAGAAGCATCAAATATACGAATCCAAAGTAGAAGCTTATTTCTCCATGTAGCTTTGGAGTTAATAGGGGGATATTCCATCAACATCTCTTCTCGGCAACTTTCGTCCAGATCCTGCGGTTTCAGAAACATGTCAATTTGCTCTGGGTGTATACGAATGAAACGAAAAAAAATTGACTGACAATATAGAATCTTTAATGGACATTTGAAAGAAAATTAAAAAGCATTAAAAGCTTATTCAATTTAATAAAATACTAATGTCCGCTTCCCAGTACTATCAGAAAAACTGTTGAAAGAAGAATCTTGAAAATTTCATCGTACTACGGTAGTTGTGAAAAACATACTCCTAGTAAAACAAGTTGTAATTGCACATCAAACGTCGCTAACGAGGTGCGTTCGTACTGTAACTAATTTTAAAAATATTTTCTGCACCGCAAATTGTACTGAATGTATATTTTAGTGCATATCAATTTCATTTTGTTCGAAAGGCTGTAACATCATTAAAATGTATTTGAAAAAAAATTTTCCCATTGGCCGTAATGTAACGGGAAACTTTTGACTGCTTCTGTAGTGAAACTATACATCCGATTTTCATAAAATTTGAAATGACTCCATTCGGTTGGATAGTTTCTGCTCTGTTATATGCGGACGGACAGACGAACAGGCAGACAGACAGACGGACTGAACGACTACTACAGGTGCTACGCATTTACATAATTACGAACGCACCTAAAAAAGGAAATTTCATAAATTTCCGTGCATTAGTTCTTCAAGTTGGACGCCCAGAAAATTAGTGTCACAAACATATAGACATTTTCTAAAATTAGTCAAATTGTGTTCAGAACATTCCAAAACATGTAACTTTATTAAAAAATGGATATAATTTTTTTTAAGGATTCTTATACTTTCTTCTTATGCATTTCGAAGAAATTAAAAATATATATGTTGATCTAATTTTTATCTAAATAGCCAACAGGAGGCGCTGTTGAACTGTACTTTGTTGTTACTCATAATAATACTCATCAAACTCATCAAATATATACACTAGGGTAGACTGGGTGAAGATGCCGTAGTTTTTGACTTAATTGTTTTAAAAATCGCCTGTTGTTTAAAATGTTATTCATTTATTTCCTGTTAAAAATTTGGACTCTTATGTATGATTTAAAAACTTATTTCAATTTACAAATGCTATAGAAAGCATCGAAAATTTGTTTTTGTAAACTCTTGCATTTCGGCATCTAACCCATATGTACGGGTAAGATGGACAACTATCTAGGGGTAAGATGCCTTATGGAGTTTCAATCTAAACAATAATTTTTGTAAAGCAGTATAAAACATAATGGGATGAATAAAAGTAATTTTAATATTTTAGACATACTAAAGTTGTTAACTTACTTAATATTAGGAAATTACAAAAATATGAATGTAACAAACGTTGGCAATATAATAAAAGAACAGACTAATATTTATTTGTTATATAAATATTTATGTTATGTATATATTTGGTTGTGTAATATTTATTTAATATATTATGTTCTACTTAACATTTAATAAAATTATGGCTCTTAAGTATGCCTATTTTTAAACATTATAATAAGTTTAACTACAGTAAAGCCACTGTGATAAAGTGCTTTAGGGTCAAGCTTTTTTGTTAATGTTTTCCATATGTCCCTTTGTTCCTTTTTCCCTTCATGTCTGCCCCAAACTGCACATTTGTTTAGAAACTTTGAGCAGCTTTTATATAACCATCAGTTTCACTGAATGCACTTGATAGTTATCACAGTTTCCCGAGGTTTTATTGCACTCTGCTAGACATTCTGAACTATCATTATCATTCACTTAAAAAAAAAAAATTCTCGTGTTCTGAATCTTGTAAGGGAAATTAATCATCATCCATATCATCATCAGTTGAAGATTCTGTGTTTCTACTCTTTGAATTCTTATCTAATTTCTTTTTAGAAAGGCTTGAGACACCAGGAAATTCGCAGTTGCTATTGTCACACCTATTTAGTAAGGCTTTTGTGGGCCTTTAAAATTATTTTTATTTGAATATTAAAATGAGAAAAAAAGCTTCGGTAAAAGTTACGTCATATTTAAAACGATACCATTAAAATGTCTAATTTAAAATAAATTTCTGATAGCGTCTTTATAAAATGGTTTAATTAGCCATTTAATACAAGCTAACTTTAAATTGTTGGGTTGATCTTATTTAATCAATCATGAAAGTAGCAGTTAGCTGTCTCGATAGCAATTGATTCTGTCTTAAAATACCTCAGCCAAAGGGAAATGAATGGAAACCTGATTACAGGAAATTGCCACTAGTCGTTTAATTACGATTTAATCTTCCGTAATCTTTTCAAAGCAGATCAAATTAGCATGTTTTTAGAGTCTGCAGTGTCTGGATGGAGGTTGGCGAGCATAGCTCGTAGGGGACAGAAACCCTTAGTTATCTAAAACTATATTATATTCTATCGATAATTGCATTTGCCAAAATTATTTATAACTGCATTTAACATAACATTTTTAACAAGGATTAAAATTAATAATTATTAAACAATTACTTATAAGGCCAATAATGTTTATTTATAAGGTAGAATAGATATAGAAACTTTTCAAATTATGTTCACCTTATATTTTAATATTTCTTTATGCCATTTTAAACATTCAGAAAATTTATAATTTTAATCAATGATTTTTTAAAACAGTTGATTAAAATCGCGATTTAATCACTTATTTAAGTAACTGATTAAAATTGTGGACAAGTTAGTTAATGGTCAAGAGTAATTTAAACAATGAAGAAACAACCAGGCATTTGACCGCAACGGCAACTAACCGTCATCTTACCACAAGGGAAAACAACCGGCATCTTACCCCCCAAAATTTTCGTCGATTCATCCCAAAGTATTGGGCAAGACACCGATGCCCCCACCCCTCCTCCTCCACTGACGCGGAGAAGCGGGAACCGGACATTATTTATACTCTGGAGAAAGGTCAGGTACCAGTATTCTCTAAAAACATCAGATTTATTTATCTGGTGTTTAAACTAAGTCTTATATACGCAAATAAAAAAGTCACGTAAAAGGTTTTGGATACTTTGGACACTTGGTGTTAAGACGAAATAGCTGCAAAAAATGACAGCTTAAAATTTTTTAAAAAGAACGCAAATGGAAATTAAAGTATCACTAGGGAACCCTCTTTCTTACAGCTGAGCAGCGTTTCCCCACATCGCCTGCGCATATGAAAACTACGTGATTCGGCCTCTTGTACAACACGACATTTCACCCCAAGTTAACCTATTTGGCCCTTAATGATCGGACACTTTCAATTTTAGACATTTTGTCGAATGTTTAGAAATATACTTCTCAGATTCTTCTGGAATTTCGGGATTAAAAAGAACAGGTATGGCCTCATATTTATCATCATCGATTTGATAAGGGTGTAAAACCTTCGACTAACAGGTGGAAGTAGTAGCGTGGAACTTCAGTCAAGCGGAGGCCCAAGTAATAATTAAATCAAACAATTTATTTAAATGCATAAGATAAATTAATATTTCTTGACTAATACTTGAATTTACAACTATTTTATATTTTTGGGTACTTTACAGCTGGCGACAATGTTCATTAAAGGCTTAATGTTCAGAGTATAGGATTAGCATTCAGATTCTACTGGATTCTTTCTCGATATAAATCCGAAATCCTGTCACAATAGTCTCGTAAGAAACAGCTGCCTCTGTTTTCTTGTGTATACCAATCCGTTGTCAACTACTCATATCTCGCGGTTTCCACCGGAGAAATCTTACCCTGCCCGAATCGGCAGACTGCTTCGGACCTGTCCGAAATCTCAGCCTCAAACTTTTTGAGAGCAACTCCCTCCTTGGGATCCCAAACACATCTCTCTGTTCCTTCCTTTTTTCCACCAAGGCTATCTATATCACACCCAGGACCCACTCAGTTTCTAGGTTGAATGACATAACTAACAATCTTCAATCTCATAGGCCAAGAGAGACCCTCGCTGCTAGCGTGAGAAAATTTCGCATCTAGTTTCATTTTTAAATTGTCCTGGGAAAATATCGGCAAACTTGCTACTTAAAAGGGATTCCGTAACTCCTCTTTTTTTCTCGCTAACCTCCTTTTCAGTCAACCTTTAAGATTGGTTTAGATGGATTGATTCTTTTTTATCATTTCCTGCAGAACCTTGAGACTTAGACATATTTTGAGCTGTTATGCTTATACATAGCTTTTCCTATCTAGGGTTCTCTTTTGAAAATATATGGGACTTTTTTTGTGAATTACATTGGATTCTTCACAATACCCCCGCCTTTAAATGATATTTCGGCTGCAAGACGTAATATCTGCAAAGAAAGGTTAGCTCAAGCATTCGAGTGGCTCAGAACCTAAGATTTTTGCAGAATTTTCATTTCTTATAACAAGTACATTTACATTTTACAAAATCATATTAAAATACAAAAATAAAATTCTATTTACATAAAATTGTTTTCTTTTTCTTTTTTGAGATAGATTTATTGTATCCTACTCAGATAATCCACATGTGGTATATCTTTGCCTGGTCTATACTTAATCGCATAGTGATACGTTTGCAATGTAAGTGCCCATCTGAGCAATCTAGGGTTGTTTCCCGCATTGTTTTTTAAGAAAATTAATGGGTTATGGTCAGTTTCTACTGTGAACTTTCGTCCATCAATATAGTGTCTCAGTTTTTTTATTGCAAATATGATTGCTGCACATTCACGTTCGGAGACGCTAAATTTTCTTTCCGTATCCGAGAATTTTCGGCTTAGATAAATTATTGGATGCTCTTCTGAACCTTGTCTTTGCGCTAACACTACACCAATAACTTTTTCTGACGCGTCACTTTGTATTACAAACTCCGAGTCGTACTTTGGGGCTTACAAAATAGGTTCTTCCGTTGGTTTCTTTTTCAGTGTATCGAACGCTTTGCGCATTTCGTCGCTCCATGTTATTTTGCTTTTCTTGTCTTTCCCTTTTAGAGCACGCATGAGTGGTTCTACTATTGTCGCATAGTTTTTAATGTAACGTGAATAATATCCTGCCATGCCTAAACATCTCCGAATTTCCGTTTTATTTTTGGGTGCTGGTAATTCTGTAATCGCTTTGATTTTATTTTCTGCTGGTTTACGCTGCCCTTCTCCTACGACATGACCTAAGTACTTAACTGTTTTTTGCGCAAATTTACATTTAGCTATCTTGATTTTTAGTTTCGCGTCTTTAATTCTAGCCAATACTGCTTTCAGATGTTTCAGATGATCCTCCCACATTTCCGAGAAAATTGCCATATCATCTAGGTATGATAGGCAAAATTCTTCTAGCCCTCTTAGCATTTTTGCCATAAATTTTGAAAATCTAAACGAAGAATTGACGAGCCCAAAAGGCATTCTCAGTGGGAAAAAACTACCAAAATTCGTCACAAATGCGGCCAATTTTTGGGCCCTGGGTGTCATCGGAATTTGCCAATAGCCTTTCGTTAGATCTAGAACCGTTATATACTTTGCCGCTGCCACTTTTTTTACTCTCTCCTCAATATTAGGCAAGGGAAAATATTCTATTTTCGTAATTGCATTTACTCTACGATAGTCACTGCAAGGACGTGGTTCCTTGCCTGGGCATTCTACAAGAATCATAGGGGATCCCAAATAATAATTAAATCAAACAATTTATTTAAATGCATAAGATAAATTAATATTTCTTGACTAATACTTGAATTTACATCTATTTTATATTTTTGGGTACTTTACAGCTGGCGACAATGTTCATTAAAGGCTTAATGTTCAGAGTATAGGATTAGCATTCAGATTCTACTGGATTCTTTCTCGATATAAATCCGAAATCCTGTCACAATAGTCTCGTAAGAAATAGCTGCCTCTGTTTTCTTGTGTATACCAATCCGTTGTCAACTACTCATATCTCGCGGTTTCCAACGGAGAAATCTTACCCTGCCCGAATCGGCAGACTGCTTCGGACCTGTCCGAAATCTCAGCCTCAAACTTTTTGAGAGCAACTCCCTCCTTGGGATCCCAAACACATCTCTCTGTTCCTTCCTTTTTTCCACCAAGGCTATCTATATCACACCCAGGACCCACTCAGTTTCTAGGTTGAATGACATAACTAACAAGCTTCAATCTCATAGGCCAAGAGAGACCCTCGCTGCTAGCGTGAGAAAATTTCGCATCTAGTTTCATTTTTAAATTGTCCTGGGAAAATATCGGCAAACTTGCTACTTAAAAGGGATTCCGTAACTCATCTTTTTTTCTCGCTAACCTCCTTTTCAGTCAACCTTTAAGATTGGTTTAGATGGATTGATTCTTTTTTATCATTTCCTGCAGAACCTTGAGACTTAGACATATTTTGAGCTGTTATGCTTATACATTGCTTTTCCTATCTAGAGTTCTCTTTTGAAAATATATGGGACTTTTTTTGTGAATTACATTGGATTCTTCACAATACCCCCGCCTTTAAATGATATTTCGGCTGCAAGACGTAATATCTGCAAAGAAAGGTTAGCTCAAGCATTCGAGTGGCTCAGAACCTAAGATTTTTGCAGAATTTTCATTTCTTATAACAAGTGCATTTACATTTTACAAAATCATATTAAAATACAAAAATAAAATTCTATTTACATAAAATTGTTTTCTTTTTCTTTTTTGAGATAGATTTATTGTATCCTACTCAGATAATCCACATGTGGTATATCTTTGCCTGGTCTATACTTAATCGCATAGTGATACGTTTGCAATGTAAGTGCCCATCTGAGCAATCTAGGGGTGTTTCCCGCATTGTTTTTTAAGAAAATTAATGGGTTATGGCCAGTTTCTACTGTGAACTTTCGTCCATCAATATAGTGTCTCAGTTTTTTTATTGCAAATATGATTGCTGCACGTTCACGTTCGGAGGCGCTAAATTTTATTTCCGTATCCGAGAATTTTCGGCTTAGATAAATTATTGGATGCTCTTCTGAGCCTTGTCTTTGCGCTAACACTACACCAATAACTTTTTCTGACGCGTCACTTTGTATTACAAACTCAATTTGGGGCGTACAAAATAGGTTCTTCCGTTGGTTTCTTTTTCAGTGTATCGAACGCTTTGCGCATTTCGTCGCTCCATGTTATTTTGCTTTTCTTGTCTTTCCCTTTTAGAGCACGCATGAGTGGTTCTACTATTGTCGCATAGTTTTTAATGTAACGTGAATAATATCCTGCCATGCCTAAACATCTCCGAATTTCCGTTTTATTTTTGGGTGCTGGTAATTCTGTAATCGCTTTGATTTTATTTTCTGCTGGTTTACGCTGCCCTTCTCCTACGACATGACCTAAGTACTTAACTGTTTTTTTGCGCAAATTTACATTTACCTAACTTGATTTTTAGTTTCGCGTCTTTAATTCTAGCCAATACTGCTTTCAGATGTTTCAGATGATCCTCCCACATTTCCGAGAAAATTGCCATATCATCTAGGTATGATAGGCAAAATTCTTCTAGCCCTCTTAGCATTTTTGCCATAAATTTTGAAAATCTAAACGAAGAATTGACGAGCCCAAAAGGCATTCTCAGTGGGAAAAAACTACCAAAATTCGTCACGAATGCGGCCAATTTTTGGGCCCTGGGCGTCATCGGAATTTGCCAATAGCCTTTCGTTAGATCTAGAACCGTTATATACTTTGCCGCTGCCACTTTTTTTACTCTCTCCTCAATATTAGGCAAGGGAAAATATTCTATTTTCGTAATTGCATTTACTCTACGATAGTCAATGCAAGTACGTGGTTCCTTGCCTGGGCATTCTACAAGAATCATAGGGGATCCCAAATAATAATTAAATCAAACAATTTATTTAAATGCATAAGATAAATTAATATTTCTTGACTAATACTTGAATTTACAACTATTTTATATTTTTGGGTACTTTACAGCTGGCGACAATGTTCATTAAAGGCTTAATGTTCAGAGTATAGGATTAGCATTCAGATTCTACTGGATTCTTTCTCGATATAAATCCGAAATCCTGTCACAATAGTCTCGTAAGAAACAGCTGCCTCTGTTTACTTGTATATACCAATCCGTTGCCAACTACTCATATCTCGCGGTTTCCACCGGAGAAATCTTACCCTGCCCGAATCGGCAGACTGCTTCGGACCTGTCCGAAATCTCAGCCTCAAACTTTTTGAGAACAACTCCCTCCTTGGGATCCCAAACACATCTCTCTGTTCCTTCCTTTTTCCCACCAAGGCTATCTATATCACACTCAGGACCCACTCAGTTTCTAGGTTGAATGACATCACTAACAAGCTTCAATCTCATAGGCCAAGAGAGACCCTCGCTGCTAGCGTGAGAAAATTTCGCATCCAGTTTCATTTTTAAATTGTCCTGGGAAAATATCGGCAAACTTGCTATTTAAAAGGGATTCCGTAACTCCTCTTTTTTTCTCGCTAACATCCTTTTCAGTCAACCTTTAAGATTGGTTTAGATGGATTGATTCTTTTTATCATTTCCTGCAGAACCTTGAGACTTAGAAATATTTTGAGCTGTTATGCTTATACATTGCTTTTCCTATCTAGAGTTCTCTTTTGAAAATATATGGGACTTTTTTTGTGAATTACATTGGATTCTTCACAAGGGTGACAATTAGGGGCCAACAAAAAAATCAAAGAAAAAATAATACTTGGGATCACCCTGTAAAATAAAATTCACGGAATTGTCTATCGCTTCAGAATATAAATATACAGACATTTTTCAATATGTGTACTCATTTGTGTAAGAATAGCACGTATATTTATAGAGATGTAGCGATTTTTTTATATTAAAAAAAAATCTTGCATGTTTTTGCTTGTTTTTTTGCAGGATTTTAAACCAAATTAAACGTCTGTGTCAGAAAAAATGACAAAATGTTGTAGAAACAATATAGTGCAATTGGAATACAAATATATTATATATTTTAGAAAATATGAGCAGTTTTATGAAATACTCAAAAATAGCTTTATGAATTTTTTTTAAGTAACGATATTTCTTATATGTTCTGCAAATGCTGTGTAAGAATATTTCTTTATCGATATTGTAAATACGATGACCACTGAAACATTCGTTTAGAATGGAATGTGTTTCAACTCAAGATTTAATAAATAACATGTTTTAAAATGCATTCCAAGATTTAGACGAAGTCAGATCTGCAAATAAAACTAATTTTTATTTGTTTGTTTTTATGAATTCTTTTCTTGTTAATATCAAAAATATGTTGGTTTATGGTATTTCTAAAGATAAAGATCATTTTTCGGAATCGTGAGAACTAGGAAGAAGAAACTGAATATTTCCGTTCGTGGTTATATTATACTTTTGTAGATTATGAAACACTTATCTTTTTTTTTTCCCTTACAGTGAAGCGATTAGACGGATAATATAAAACTCGTTCACCTATACAACATGTATCGGCTATCGATGAAGAAGATTAAGTTATAGATAAGATTTGGTATAGCATTTTACATAGCAAAAATAATACTGTATTTAAATTTATTGACTTTTATTTGACTGTTAATGCAACATCTATTCGGTAAAAAATGTCAAATATTTCTTCACACATTCATGATCAATCACAAGAATTCTCATTTTTATTTAAAACTCCGCCTACCAGATTCAAAATATTTATTCAAACAAGAAATTTCTTTAAAATAAACTTAATAGATAAACCGTACAATAAAAGTTAAATGCAGTGGTGGCCAAAATTGTGGTCACTTTTAGGTAGCTTTCATTGCAAAAAGTAAAAAGTTATTACTATTGCAGTCGTCCGAAGGAAAACACTTCAGAAAATTTTGCTATATATATAGTACATATATATATCTGAATTTTGTCATGCTGTAACTCTCAAATTTTTGAACCGATTTGGATGAAATTTGTCACATACATAGTACATACTAATGTCTCGACTGAGTTCATTGCCCAGCTTGATCCGCCATCTTCTTTCAAAATGGCGACAATTTGAATTTTTGAAAGTTTTTTATGTTTTCTAACATTGTATACTTATAGAAATTGCCATGTTTCACAAAATGCAAACTCTTATGTATCATTTTAAACAGAATGTTAGAAACATTAAAAGATATTTTTTAAAGAGTCACACAGTGTAAGTTAACAACATAGGTCATTTTAAAGAGAAAGTTATGAAACCTAAAAATTTCCGAAAGTGTCGACAAAATTCAAAATGCCGCCATTTAGAAACAAGATGGCGAATGAAGCTGGCCGACGAACTCGGTCGAGACATTAGTATGTACTATGCATACGACAAATTTCATCCTTATTGGTTAAAAAATTCGAGAGTTACAGCATGACAAAATTCAGATATAAATATATATATATCTACCCTATATATATAAAATCCTAATGAAACGAATTTATGAAACGAATATATGAAACATAAAAATAGCAAATAAAGCCTTTGTGCAACAATATTAAAAAGCAGAAAAACCAACGTTTAAAATGCACAAATAATATATGAAAAGCAGCAAACAGCTGTTTCGAATCTACTAGCGAGATTCTTCTTCAGTGCAAAAGGAACAGCGTGCTAGAAAAAGCAAGGCTGAGCAAAATCATAGACAGAGACGCGCTGGCTTTTATACCCTATGCGGGTGGCGAAGGCGCCGAAACAACCAATGAGAGAGAAGCAGTGGAAACGACTGGGTGGACAAGTAGCGACATCTGCCGGAGAAGTAGATTAGTACTCCAGATTTTCCAAGTATTTGGAAAGCGTTAATTTAATTCCCCTTTTTTGGTTTCTTTTCTCTACTTCTCCGGTAGATGTCGCTACTTGTCCACCCAGTCGTTTCCACTGCTTCTCTCTCATTGGTTGTTTCGGCGCCTTCGCCACCCGCATAGGGTATAAAAGCCAGCGCGTCTCTGTCTATGATTTTGCTCAGCCTTGCTTTTTCTAGCACGCTGTTCCTTTTGCACTGAAGAAGAATCTCGCTAGTAGATTCGAAACAGCTGTTTGCTGCTTTTCATATATTATTTGTGCATTTTAAACGTTGGTTTTTCTGCTTTTTTAATATATGAAACGCCTGAAATGTATCGATTCTTTGAATCGACTGATTAAACAACTGATTTTGTTTCACGGCGATTTCCCCTAAAATATGGAATACTTTGCAATGAAGTTAACACCAAAAATCCGTGTTGATGCACAGATCTCAAAACTGGTATTAGAATTTTTAAATTCGAATTAGTTTTCGAAATATTAATTTTTTTCTAATTTTAAATACATTTTTTCTAATGATGGCAACTCAAATTTTAATCATAACAGAATTTTTTTTTCATAATTCAGAAAAGGTTACAATTTAAATTAATTTGGCGACAGTTGGGCCTCCTTTAAATCTATGCTAAGAACAATGTTTTTTTTGTATTTCGTTATCATTTTATTAAATACAAAACTTTCATTTAAAAATGAAACATTTAAATTGATGGCTTTCACTTCTTTTTTTTAAAAACAAACAAAACGAAAAGAAAAATATTAGACACAGATGTCATATACGCACCGGGGTACCTAATTGGCGCACAAATGGCATTATTTTGATAGACATGGTAACCCGGCTATTGTTGTTAATTTAATAATAAATGTATATTTACTTTTATTTCTTTTTTAAATTTATATAAATTATTTTGTTCTATAGTAATTAATTATTTTTTTTTGCTATTTCCTTTTGAAAATAATAGGAAATAATTAAAAAATACGGTACAATATAGTAGTTATTCCGTCACCCAATTTCGCAAATTATATAAATCGCCAAATTGTACAGATTGACAAAATTTTTATTTTAAATAACGGAAGAACAAATAAATTAGTATAACATTAATAAATATAAAAACAAAACGTCGAAATAAAAATCACTTGATGACGTAAACACGTGTAACTTGCTAAAAGTAAAGTGAATGTGACATTTACGATCAAGCATTATTGACATTTAATCTTATAGTTCGCGATAGATTTTTTGTTGACGTGATAACTAAGTAGTACCAAAAATACATATGTAACTGGTATTCAAAAACGAGGCTTTCGCCAAATTTTCGTAAAAAAAAAAAAAAAAAAAAAAAAAAAATCATGCCAAACATGCGGGTATATGACATCTGGCGAAATGTTAAATTATGTAACAAACCATGACATTTAATTTCAACTTCAAATCAATGTTTTAATTTACCACTCAAACAATAAAAAAAAATGCTAACTGGCGAGTTCAAAAAAAGATATTGGCGAGATTTGCACCCGGCTTTTTTTTTTTTATTTGGGCACAGATGTCATATACGGCCCCATATTGGCGCGATTTTTCTCTGACGCTAATGTCATATACGCAACGGTACTTAACTGGCGCCAAAGTATCATTATTTGGTTTGATATGGTAAGCCGGATGTTGTTGTTTATGCTGTTGATGCGTTCCCCAAATTGGCGTTGGAAAAAAAATCGCGCGAATATGGGGCGGGTGTATATGACATTTGTTCCAAACTTTCATATGAAAGGCGAAGGGATCAGATCGTATTTGTTTATGGCATTTGATGACTTGAACTATTATAATATAGATTAAATGATGGGGATAGAATAATATTTGGCTACTTATCACCTGTGCCTGGATAACATTAAAGTATCAAAATGGCACCTAGAGTATAAAAAGCAAAGTGTTCCGCCCGGAACTGTTGATGATAGTCACATGATTTAGGCTATTGTTATAGAGATTGTTTTAAAATATCGGTTGACAAAGACTCTGAATGCTTAATTCATTTTATTTTAGCTTCTTTTCAAATGTTTAACTGATCCTCTTTAATCAAAAACGAAATCAACGATTGGATGTCTTAACAGCAACTGATTCTCCGTTAAATTTTTTCAATCAAAGGGAATTGAATGGAAACCCGTTTACAGGGAGATCTGCACAGCTTTTTCAGTATAATTTAATCTTCTCTAATATTTTAAAAACCCATTAGATTTTTAGATTCTGCGGTGTCTGAACGGGGGTTGGCGAGCGTAGCTTGCAGGGGGCAGAGTCCCCTAGTATATATATATATATATATATATAAGTCAGCATTTCAACGGAGGGTGGTCTTAGTTTCTTGGGGTCATGATCGGAGAAAATATAGCAAAATTTCCCGAAGTATTATCCTTCGGACTGCTGCAATAGGTAGCTTTTTACTTTTTGTAATGAAAGCTACCTAAAAGTATCCACAATCTTGGCCACCACTGTATATAAGTTAAATAGTTTTAATTAAAAATTGTGGTGTGGTATATTTTTAATAAAATTTGAGTAAAATTCCAGCTATTTCTGGGGTTATTCTAACACCATTGGATAAGGGCGTGGCTTTTACCTTACAGAAAATGCATTTATATAACTTTGTCCATATATTTTTAGAGCGTAATTTACTGTAAGACATTTACTGATACACAATCTAAAACCCATTTCTAGGAAATCAATTTACGTAAGGCTTTCAGGACAGGGAGGAGCCTCAACCGTTTCAAAACCAACTAGATAATGCCCGTCAAGATTTGACGGTAAATAACTTATGTTCCATTGGAAAAATTCTTGAATTTTTAATTAGTTGCTTAATTAATTATTGAAATCGTGACAAATTTCTATGTTGCATAAGTAATTCCTATTTCTTTAAGGCGATAGAAGGCGCTGTCAGTCTAATTTATTTTATTACGGTATTTTTTTTCTTTAATAAATTGACTTAATAAAATAGTCCAATCTTGAACGACAGATTCACCTTTGTTTATAATATAAAAACATGGAAACATTTAAAATGCTTCATTTAAAACACATTACTACATAGGTGTGATAAAAATGCGAATTAAATGTGCAGTAATCGTCAGGTTTTTTTTTTTTTTTTTTTTTTTTTTTTTTTATCACACCTATGTAGTAATGTGTTTTAAATGAAGCATTTTAAATGTTTCCATGTTTTTATTTTTTTTTCTTCTTTCCTTTTTTTTTTTTTTTTTTTTTTTTGAAATAATAACAATATTTATTTTTATTTATTTATTTATTTTAAACTGCACAACCATTAAAAGCTGCCATAAATTTTACTTTTATTAGTCTCCTTTCTCTAAAACCTAAATTTGAAACTTTATGCAGCTAACAATTTATAATATACATTATTTTTACTCGAATTTTATTTTACATTTTTATTTATTTTTTAAATATTAAATCACGGATATCAAGGTCATTTCCTTTATAATTCTTATATGAATATTTTTTTTCTTTCTTTACCTTTTCTTTTTTACGGAAAAGAATGGCAAACTTTTCTTTCTGCCACACACATATACATATTCTTGATAATGGTGAGAAAATATAACAAAAAATGTAGATCAGCTCAATTTATTTAATTGATAATTACATGCAAAAATTTTTCAATAAAAAATTATTATTATTCAATTCCTACTATTAGCTCACACTCTCCCTATATTTATTTATATATTTATACATTTATCTTGTTCAAATTTTCAATCGTTAATAAAATACTCATTATTCATGCTATCAAGTTGAAATAAATTTTTTAAAACTTGTACTGGATGACAATTGATGTTAATACAGTTTTTTCAAATATTAATTAATTAATTAAATTTTAATTAATTAATTTTAGTTTTGCATGGGAAACAATTTGGCGGCCATTGGTTATTGAAGTTCAATGACAGTATTTTCAATAAGGGGTTACCATAGGGGGACCCTGTTCTGTCGCCAAATACCGCCAAAAATGTCGCCAACTTGGCGATATATCGCCAAATATGGCGGCCAAAATGAGTCGCCAAAAGTGACGCCAAATTGGCGATATCTGTAATATTTCGCCAAATTCCCATAGAGTTCCATTGTAAACCTACTTGCTTATAGAAAATCAACAAATTGAGATATTTTAATGCAACAAAAACTAATATTAGCTTGATTATATTAAATTTTACTTTGATAGCCTAAGTAGGAATTGACTTTAAAAACAGAATTTTTATATTACTTGTTTTTTAAATATTGTTGCGTATTAAATTTTATTTAATTATAAAACATTCAAATAATAATAATATTTAATTATGAAGCATTCAAATAATAATAATAATAATAACAAAATAGAAATCACACAACTTCTCCTGCTAATAAAACATGTCATTATTGAAGAGAATCATCGCCAAAATTATTGCAAAAATCATTTTGCCGAGCGTTGGGCTCGAACCCACATCCTCTACAAAAATTCAGAGCTTTAAACTGCTGCCTTTGACCAATGCGCTACCAGAAACACGCTCAATGTTCCTCTAAGTAAGTTAAAGAGCTTCGAGAAAAAGTTGACGCATGCGCAAATGTGTCAATATTGGTCTTACTGATCGGGATCTTAAAGAATCAGGTTTTCGTTTTAATATATATCATATATCACACGAAAATACCGGTCACCAATCTGTTATTCTATGAAATTGCAATCTAACCACGAACGAAAATATATAATTAACATTTCCGAATAATCCACGATTCCGAAAAGTGTATACTAGATCCCTCAGGGGCCAATATATTTTTGAGGTTTAACCCTAGAACTACCGAAAAATTTACTCAAGTTTTATAAAAATATCAACGACTGAATTTTTATATAAAACTATTTAACTGATTTATTTAATTTACTTTTGTATAGTTTTTCCCATTTGGGGAACTTGGACAATTACTTAATATCTGAACAATTACTTCACGTATGAGTCATAAACTATGAATTTAATCCCAATTAATGTTTAAGATTTCAGATAATATAATCAAATATACTAAATCAATATAACAAATTCGACAATTTTAATGATAATGAGAATAAAATTGTCCACATAAAGATAGCCTGAGAAATTCTAATTGTTTGCCACTGTAGTTATTTTTTTAATATTGTTTATAGATGATAGCACCAAAGCAAAAAGATTTTTTGCAGGCGAGAATTTCTGTGGCCTATTTAATCATTATAAATCTGAAATTATAGTACATCATCTGAAATGTTAAACATTAATGGTTATTAAATGTGTACTATATTGAATTTTATGCGAATTAAATGTGCAGTAATCGTCAGGTTTTTTTTTTCTTTTCTTTTTTTTTTTTTAAATTTGAAGTTGTAGAATCTAGAGTTTTGAATTCATCTTTTCTCAATTTCTCTCTCTCTTGTGATATTTTAAAAAGAAGCGCTTCGCAAAAAGAAAAAAAAATCTTTTAAATTAAAAAAAAAGGAGCGACATTTCTTTGAATTAAATCTATCGGAAGATGAAATGTAATAATAAAAATCGAAAATTTCAACATGCATCTCGGAGGATAGAACCGGTAAACTTTCGCACAGCGAGCCGAAAGCTCTACCACTGTGCTGTGGATCCCATGCTGAAAATGCAAAAATTACGGTTCTGTTTTGTAATCTAAATCGCAAAAATGGACGGATGGCACTGAAAAATAATCATTTAATTAAAATAATAGACTTTTTCAATTTTGTATAATTCGTTGTATGATACCAGGTATTCAGCTGGTACACAAAATGTCAAGTCACGAACTTATATAGTTTCTGTATACGTACCAGAGTCCGTATACGTGTCACAGATGACAGATAGATAGAGGAGTGAGACGAATAGGATTTCGTCAGATGAACGAAATCCTAAAAACGTTTGTTGGAAGAGTGGGTAACTCGGAAGAGGTATTTGTATGTTTTTTCGTAGTTGTAGCATATTTTATTAGATTAAAAAATATTTGTCTTTTTTTGACAGTTTAGTATAGTATTCGCGCTGAATGATAATGTTTTCCAGATATTTATAGAATTTTTTAGTTTGTAAACATTGGTTGAAAACAACTGATTAACGATAAAACGATTTATAATTGTTTTTTGTACATGCACTATTTATAGTGGGTAAAAGATAATAAATACTGACAGTTAAAAGACTAACTAATAATAGAAGTTTTATTGTACCCTCAAACTATAGCGAATATTTCACCAATATCAGTATTTCACGCGAAGTTTTTCCGACTAATGTAATATTAACGTTATATTGATAAAATATAAATTATAATCAGTATTGATGTACTACTTGAGATCTGAATTTAATTACTTTTTAGAAAGCAGTAAGCTAGCTTTAATAACATCAATCTGCTGTAGAAATAATAGTTTATACATGCTAGTGATAAATACTTTTTAATTGAACTTAATGGATCTCCCGGGATGTAAAAGGCAATATATCTGGAGAGTATATCTTTTAAAATTAGTTTAATTAACAGTAATTTCTATCGATGTGCTTCAAACTGTTAGATTGAAAATAGTCGGAAGCTTACCTGTTTAGGTAATTTGTGAAAATAATTAATTTAGATAAAACACTGAAGTATGTAGAATCCGGAATTCATTGAATTACGATAATTACAGTTTGTGGTCTTTAATGCGTAGAAGAATACAAATTGTGCAAATTAAGCTTACCTTTATAATTTTTCTTACTGTAATTATGTTTGAAAGGTCATGACTTATAGTATGAAAATAAGATTAGTACAAACGTATTTTCTACAATAATTTTAGTTAAAATTTTCCAAGAAGTGTAAATTTGTCACATGTCTTCTAATATGTTAATCAAACTGTGTTTAATAATTTAAAAATTAAGATGTTTTACCATTTTTAATGTATCATAATTTATAAAATTTTTAACAAAATGTAACAGCGTTATCTTCAATGAGGTGTGTAGTGGTTGCCAACGTACTTCGCACTTTCTATTACCGCACATAGTGATTATCGTGGTATTTCGCAGGCGCACTCATTGTTGAGAATATTTATTAAGCTAATATACGTTCCCTCCCAGAACTCACTCAGTTGTCAGTACTGATAAATAATTCTCAAATAGCAGTTGATTTTGCCGTTATATGATATAACTACAAATAGCATGTTTCAAAATTCATGACCATCTTAAGGAAGGAATGAATTTGTCTCTAGGAATAAAATAGAATTTGGCTGTTGTTTCTATGACTGGGGTTTGTTGCCGCATGATACAACTTGCCCCATTCATGCTGTGATAAGAAATCTCGTTCGAAAAAAATGCGATTTTTTAAAAATCTATAGAGCATTATAATTTTTTCTTAAATTACTATGCGGCATAAAAATGTAAGCTAAAAGTGCACCATTAATAATATGGAGTCGAAATTTAGAATGTTATAATATAAATTCCCACTCAGCGCGAAATAACTAATCACTTATTAAAGAACCTTTTTCATCATGCGACAATGTTATTTTAAAGACAAAATTTAAACTAACCAACTTATGCGAGTATAAAAAAAAATCACTGCCGGCTCGGCCTACAAGTATAGACAGATTAGAAGTTTAGTACTGATTTCACCAACTAAAGTTAAATCAAGATTAGAGATAAACCCAGTTTAACAATTTTATCTGGTCACTTTTAACGAGTTTTTCATTTCATTTTTCTGTAAGTATTGGCTTTATCAGAATCATGTTAATACGATAATTTTTTCTTCAGCCCCCATTTTTATTTATTTATTTACTTATTGCTACAAGAGTTTTTAAGAAAATTTATAATAAATTTAAGCGGATTTGATATCTTGTGAAGTGACAAAGTTATGAATTTTTTTCTTCTAAAAACCCTATGTTTTCGCCGCTTGAGCTCATTTTTAATGATATCAAAAATCTGTCATACATAAATTCTTGGCCCTTTTTTTTTAGAAGTAATGATGACTTTAAACTGATTCAATATGTATTATAATCAAGAAGTTATGGATTTTTGTCTGTTTTCACAAAACCTTATCTATTTCTACCCCCTTGGTCCGATTTTATCCCTTAATGAACTTTGCCGAGATTTTCTACCCCTTGATTTTATGTACCAGTTTGGAATAGATTTGTGCAGAATTATGGAAGTTATCGTGTTAATAAAAAAGTGATTATAGATAGATAGATAGATAACGTTTTGAACTGGGGGTGATTTTGGGTTTAGGGGTCATGATTGGCGTAGATCTGCAATTTTTTTTTTTCAGAAATTCCAATATAGGGGAGAATGTAATAGGTAGTATTTCTTACGAGATCTACCTAATACCTACTGAATCACGTACTCAAACACATATATTTATATATTTATAACGAGTAATACGAGGGCAGAAATGAACATTATGACAAGCAACACATGTGACATCCAGTCTGGTCTTTCCCATATATTGAACAAATACTTAATAACGTTTTATTAGAATGCATTTTTAGCTACGAGAACATTTTCAATCCCACAATATAATTACCTTCACTAGTTTTTATCATTGATTGATATTACTTCATTTTTTAATGATTAATTAAAATTCCCACCATTGATTCACACAAAAACAATTAGAATCTTTTAACACTATTTCATTTTTATAGAAATCTTTCCTTTATTTACACATGAAAAGTAATGCATTTAAATTTGTTTTTAACTTGAATAATCTTTAACATCTGACGTTCACAATATGGATAATTGATTTTTGCTTTTTCAATACTGCAAATGATAATGCTGACAGGTAAATGCGCAAATTATTATAGTTTTTGCTTTGTTTTCTAGACTAATATATTTTATGTTTATAACAAAAGAGTGAAATATTTTTAATAGAATAAAGCCTATTTTTTTGTTCGAGAATATTTCATCTAAGCTTAATGATTTTATTGAATACTTGATAAAGGAATACAATATTTTTATGATAATACGAGATGACATATTTTACCTTTTTACCTTAATGAACAAAATTACGCCCAAAAAATTATATATTGATTAAAGAATTATGCATAGCTAATATATTTTCTTTTATCAGACACTATAAAAAGAGGTAACATTTTTTCAAGCATATGATGGATGATTATTTTGGGAAACTGTATTTCCTGAATAAATAAGACGTTTTATCAGCATGTGGTACTAAAGATGATAAAATTAGAGAATCCTTTCAGTATACTGCACTAAATTTGGAATTAACATAAAATATAGAAAACCTTATAAGAATTCATTTGCAGCAAAATAATAATAATATTCTCTATCATAAGTATATTTTTATAAGAAAACGTATTTTGTTTCTACACTCATGTTTGTTAAAATTGCAACACCATGAAGGAATCATCAGAATTAAATGAAATTTAATACATAAACGACTGGTATTAGTACAAACAAATAAATACTTTTTCACAAAAAAGAAATGTTAAGTGTCCAAAATCAGTATTTGGTGTAGCCACCAAGCGCTGCAGTAAGTGCTGCTATTTGGCGTGGCATGGAGTGAAACATGTTTTGAATGTCTGCCTGGGGAAGAGCATTCCATATTCTTTGCATGCGTACCCAAAATTCATCTGTAGAAAATATAAGAGGAAGATAACGAGCGGGACGCCAATCAACGGAATACCCCACATGTTCAGTGGACGACATATCCAGCGAATACGCAGGCCGCGGAAGAAGCTGTATGTGTTCTACTGATAAGAAGTTTTAAACATTCCTTGCAACATGTGGGCGGAAAATATCCTGTTGAAAGATAGCTCCAGGAATTCCTTGAAGGAAAGGAACGACATCGGGCTCCAGCACTTGACTAACGTACCTGTTGCTGCTCAGATTACCCACAATTTGTAGCAGCAGCGATCGTTCATGATGAATAATCGCATCCCAGACCATAACTACCGGTGTTTGTCCACCTTGACGTTCAATAATGCACCCCCGGAAGGTAGCGTTAATCGGCATAGCGTTTAACACGAATGCGGCCATGATGGTACCACAAATTAAAGCGGGATTCGTCACATAAAACAACTTGTTTCCAATCTGCATGCCAGTCTTTATGTTCATGAGCACATTGCAGCCGCATGCGTAGATGGCTTTGTGGGAGGGGGATCATGTATAAAGGAGGTTTTGCATGCAGTCCATCGTGCAACAGACCTCGACGAATTGACGATGCTGACAGTGATATACCTATAGCAGTTGATTGATGTGCTGCCAACTGTCTAGATGAAGATGTACTGTTCATTAGTGGCAAGCGGATCGTGCGTCTATCACTGCACGTTGATTTCACCATTTGGGGTACACTGTCAGATTTCCGAGTTCTCCGATCCTCGTCGGTCCACAGCTTTCAAACTCGCATCACTCTGCAGCTGATACGCTGCACACGAGCTGCTATTGCATGATAGGAAAATCCTTCTTCACGAAGACCGATGACTTTCTCCCATTCAAACTCCGTCAGTTGTTGAAATGACGCCCTCTTTCGTTGAAGAAGCACAGTTACGTCTCACCTAAATTTTAACTATTAGCAAATAATCATAGATAATTCTCAACGCCTTGCTGCAGTCCTCTATTTATACGGTTTCAGCAGCAGTCCAGAGGGCACTGCTCAACCCATGCATGCGTGGCGACTCTGAAATTGGACTCATTCGCATAACACACTATGCATTCTGTAAAATGTTCAGCTCAATGGCGTCATTCCTTCATGGTGTTGCAATTTTCACAAACATGAGTGTATATGAAAAAATAACACTTTCATATTTATTTTGGACTGTCTAGGAGAGATCATCAGACTCTTAGAAAAATGGATTTAATAAAACTTAAATGTTATTTAAAACAACCGCTAATGCATACATAGGAATAAAAGAGACAACTGAATTTATATCGGGAAAAATATATTAGAAAATGTCGAAAAGCGTAAATCCCTTCCAAAACATTGGGTTACTTTATGCTTTATATTTTTGTATGTCTTTTAACTTGCTGTAATTAGAAAAATATGCCTGGTAGTGTTTGAACAACAAATGAAATAAAAATCCGACCAAGCAATGTCTGATTCTAGAATGCAAAATGTTTAGTTTGTCTAACAACAAGGGAACCGAAAAAAATAGAAACTCAATCCACTCATACAGATAATTTTTGCAGAAAAGTATTTTATTAAAGGTGTATCAAAACTCATACATATGTATTCTAAGTGTAGTTAAATTGCTGGTAAACGGCAAGTGAATCGTTACTTTTGCTGAATAAAAGGTGTGTTTGACATCTGTGAGATTTAACTTCCTTTGTAAATGATTTTATTAAACGGAAACTTATTCAAATATTACAAAACAAAATACAGTAAAAATGGTTACTTTTTTTGTCAAACAGGGTATCAGCACCATATTAGAAAATTTTAAAACTATCACTGGAATAATTGCTCAGTTATAAATGAAAAACATCACTTTTCTACTACAATGTAAAACAAGATAGCAAAAATCATGCGTCAAGCATAGATTATGAAACACTTTCCAACACATTCAGAATAATGTAACAAAACTGACCTGTTTAATAAGTTAAAATATTATGTCTAATTCAACCACACGGAAACGCATAACACATTTGAAAACCTAATTTAAGCTGCTCCCATCTACAATCTGAAAATTATCCGAATTCTTTGAGCAGCCTTGTATGCGATATATAGATTTGTATCTATAAACTACATGCATGTCAAAATTTACTTCAGTTAAGAAATACATATATATCAGTAGAAAATTTCCCTTCCGGAATTTGCACTAATAAGGAGAACAGTACGCGAATTCTTTTGTGCAGCCTTGTATATGAGGTATAGAATTTATGTACAGCGAGTAACATGCAAAAAATTAGCTAAATTTAAAAGCGCATACCGAATTTTAAAACGCACTTCCAGCAATTATTACTTAAAGACAATACTGTAACCGATTTCTTTTATGTGTCCCTGTAAATGAACGACAAATGCCAGGAATGCCCTTTTCTATCGTAATCATCTTGGGTGAAATTCAGTGATTTGTATCAGTTTCAATACATTTGAAATAGCGTAATCTCATTAAAATACTCTGCAAACGATTTTTTCCTATACATCTTAATATAACGGAATCTTTTTGAGTACCCCTGTAAATGAACTATTAATCCCACGTACTTCATATACAATACCAAAAATGCTTTGGCGACCCTAAATAACGTTTATCAATTGCATGAAAATCCGAGTATATTTGCAGGAGTTAGAGCGTGGGCAGACGGACAGACAAACTGAATGCATAAACGCTTTCAAACTTCGTTGGAAAGAGTTAAAAAGACGCACGCTTCTTAATCTAGGAAAATATGATATAACCAAAAACGAAAACACACTATAACCTTTGCGAAATTTATTAACGACTCCAAAAAGAGTTCTTCGTCGTTCAAAGCTTCAGAAACCAATATAATTTCTTGATTTAAAGAAGCGTATATAAGAACAAAGTTTATTTTGTTACCACTGATATTCGGAAAACTTTCAGAGTAGATTTTATAGTGCATTAATCAGATTTCTCAAACAGGACTGAAGAAAATTCCGAAGCTATCAATTCTCAAGTAAGCATTTTTATGTTCAACAAATGCGTTGACATGAAAGACAAACATGAAAAATCAGCAGCATTAACATTAACATAGAAATAAATATTATATCATTGCTCTTGCATTTGCCGCAGCTGAAAATGTTTAATTTAGAAAAAATAGTATCCTTTAAACGAATATTCCGTTGTCCGAAAACTGAATTATTCACCATAAAATCCGTTCTGAAAATATTTGAAAATCAGTAACAGCAAAAGAAATTTTATTTTTACAAACCTTTGTGACATCTTGCTATCGAACACTCGAACAGGAGTCAATCAGTAAATATTTTCGGGAAGTACAATGGTCTTTATTCAGAGGCTGAATTGAAAGACTTTGGAATGCAGGGGGTGAATAACAATAGTTTCACCTTGCAAAACTGTCCAAGTGCGTATGATAGAGTATATTTCAAAATCTTGGAGAAGTAGATTCGAAAGGGAGTTATGGAGCTTGGATGGAAACAGGTGTGATGTCATGACCAATGGGAAAGACATTTTTCAGGTCCCTAGTTGGGGCAAGATAAAAAAAAATAGAGTCAATGATGGAAAGTGAGTAGATCTTGGTAGTTGAGCTTTGATTTTGAGTAGAGATCATTGAAACATCCTACTAGTGAATATTGAGTACAAAATGATATGCTCATGGAGTGTTTTTTTCTACATTAGAATATGTTGTGTAATGGGAGACGGTCTAAAATGTTTTTGTAACTTTATTTTATTTTTAATTTACTTTAAATTAACTGTTCTAATAAAGAACTCACGGAAACTAAACATGTGTTTTTAATTGTGATTGTGTACAGTCGTGGAAAAAAAAGTAAACACCCCTACTAACTCCTCCACAAATAACAGTAGAAGAAAGTTACTGGTGCCGAACGATTGGAAATAAAATCTAATTTTAAAGGATGGATATAAAATTTCCTTAGGGGAACATCTACATATTAAAACGAACCCAAATTTAATTTTTTTCAATAGCAGTACCCAATTTTAACAAGATATTTCAAATTTTCGGTTCAAACTATGCGTAGACACCAAATTTCAAGTCATTTGAATGATAAGTTTTTGTATTATAAACATTCAAAATTTAGTGCTTCTAATGTTAAATTACATTTTCATATTGTTATTAATGTCTCCTAAAATTATACTCCTAATGTGCTAATGTTTTGTGTAGAAATAATACTAAAATACCCAAACATAAATACGTTGAATTTGCAATTTTTATAACTTTATGATATGAATTATGAAATTAAAATTCGAAAAAATTATGAATTGCAATCTACAATTTTTTTGATGGGTTTAGATTTATCAAGTCCTGCTTTATGGAATTCCAAAGTAGGAAATCCACAGTAGTATGGAAATCGAAAGTGGTCTTCAAAGTAGTTTTCAAATTATGCTTAAAAAACGGCAAAAAAATGGTTTAAGGAGCCGTCTATGATAGAAGTGACTAGATATTTTGAAATTGCTTATGCTATCCTGTAATCTAGCAGTCTTCAATGACTGCTTGAGTGGCGCTTAAGATGCCTTGATCAAGAAGGGAGCTCTCTCGGTCAACAATCGAGTACCGAATTTCAATTTGGATACAGCCCCTAAAATACGCTCGTTTTAAAATAATTAATTTCTCGGAAACTTGTCGTACGAATTGCATAAAAATTTGTTTTTAGGCTAATTGAAGGGTATAGAGTTTATTTATGATGTCAGAATAGTGTACTGTTGTTGAAAAAACAAAGTTATGGTTCGTTTTAATATGTAGATGCCCCCCCCCCCCCTAAGAAAATGTTACGTCATTTAAATGTAGACTTTATTAAGAATCGTTTGGTACCAGTAACTTTTTTCTAAGATAATTTTTTGCAGATTTATAGGGGGTGTTTACTTTTTATTTCATGACTGTACGTGCATGAGTATATCGGCCAATTCATCACACCTTCCTTAAATCTAGAAAATGTATTGGTTTATGAGGTTTCTAAAGAAAAAGAATGATTTTCTGAATCGGGAGTAAGTCGGAGGAGGTTATACTAATTTTTTGTTTCTGGTTTTATTATATTTTCGTAGATTAAGAAATGTTTGTAATTTTTTACAGTGTAGAGTGAATTTTAAGAGAGTTAAGTTATTTAAAAAGAGATATATTTTAAAGAAGAGATTTTACTCATATATAAATACGATTGAGGTGTACAAATATACTTTTTTGTAAATTTTGAAAATTTCCTCTTATTTTAGAAAGAAAAAATGTGTTAATGATAAAAAAAAAAATTACAGAAATATATCATATTTTATTGTACGATACTCATCCATTGTACTGATATTTTCAATTATAACTAATTTTGTAAGCGACGATTTATATTTTGGATTTTTGCTCATTTTACTTTTCAGCCAAACCCTTTTTTTTTAAATATGTAAAAACGTTTATTTCAAATGTTTTACTACCAAATTTACATATAACATTTATTTTTTTTTAGTTGTAATTTATTTTCTTTAAGGGGGCACAGGACCTTTGCCGTTGTCGGAACGGTCAAAAACATCGCCTATTTGAAAGTACCAAAGCACAAATAATATGCAATTAAAATCTTTTTCATCCTTTCTGCCTAAAATTCTTCACTATATTATTCAGAAAAATAAATTTTGTATATGTACAATTAATATTTAAATATTAAATTTAAAAATTCATCTCACTAATGTGTGAATTAAAATCATTAAGTGTTGCGCGAATGATAAAACTCTAAATTATGCATATAGAAAATAATTTTTGAACAAAATAGAATCATAGCATACCTACTTCCAATTTAAAACCAAAATATATACAAAATGTTTTGTTTGAAATTTAATTTTAGCTCAAAATATAAAACATCCAACATTTTCAATTTTTTTCTCCAAGTTTTTTAAAGGAAAAAAAAATAAATAAAAATAAATTACCAAAATATGTGATTTTTTTTTACAATGAAGATTACAAAGAAACGCATATTTTCTTAATTTTTTATCGCTGTAGCTTATATAGTTTGAAAGTAACAGTGCGCGCAAACTCCAAATTTACTAATCTGAGAAAACTCGTTTTGAAGTTTCAATATCAACGGACTTTCAATTGTACTCATCCATCATCTACAGGGTTGCCACGCTACAGGGAATTTCTAGATCACACTGTAAATTAAAATGTCTGAAAATCAAACACTTAAGTGTCTGAAACGGAGTGTTCAATTTTCAGACATTTTAAAATGTCTGAATTTTTTCAGACACTTTTTGCGTCTGAATTTCAGACACTTCAAACGTCTTAATAGCATCCATTTTTTTGTAAGCATCATACGTAGCCATGTTTGACCACGTTGAACCCTGAAAAAATATTTGGCTGGGGTCTTGCCCCCTCCACACGCCCTCCCTCCTCCCCCCCGCAGCCTGATTTTTTTGGTGCTCCTAATTTTGGTATGCAATTTTCGTTAAGCTGTTTATTTAAATCTTTTACGACATTTTACTGATTATAATCAATATTTTGAACTTCAGGAATAGAACAAGATTAAAGCAAAAAATATTTATCTAAATATTTGTTTTGATGATAAATATGATTTTGAATATGATTTTTTTAAAAATCTTATTTTACTTTAAAAGTTCAAAACATCGATTATATTCAGTACAATTTCGAAACGGATTTAAAATATAAGCTTTACAAATATTGCACATTAAATTTGGTGGCACTTAAATCGTAGGGGAACGGGACACTGCTTTAATACCCATGCTTTAATCAAGAAGTTCTTTTGCAAAAAATGCAACCCTACACTATGGTTATCTAAATAGAGATGTCCGGTACTCGGGAGTATCCATTGTGGAGGTTAATGGACATTCACGAATAGCGGACACCTCTATTTAGCGAATACTTTTTTAATCCGCAAAGCACACGCATACATATTTGTATATTTTTACCTCACAAAAGCAGACATCTCCGATCATCAGACAAATTCCGCGATCCCGAAGTTTCCGCTATTAAGGGCTTTTAAGATACATGGATAAATATATATTTTTTTATAATCTTGTCCTATTCTAAAAGTTTAAAATATTTCTTATACTCGGTTGAATGTCAAAAGAGATTTAAAATGTCAGATGTACGAAAATTGCAAATAAAATCCCCCCATCTCCCCAAAAAAGGAAAATTCATATAATTTAAAAATTAGATTTAAAAAAAAATTATATTGACACATAGGCAATTTTACATATCTATCAGATGATAATCACAACAGCTATTTAACTATGAGTAAAAAAATTAAAAAATAAATATTCCACTTTAATAACATTAAGAAAAAAATTACTTCGGTATTTTGTTAAATATATTTTGTGTTTTTAATCTTGCCCTACTCTAAAAGTTCAAAACTTTCATTATAATCAGTGCAATATCGAAAAGGATTTATGATATCAGCTTTGCGAAAATTGAATACCAAAATCCCCCTCCCCCCACCTCCCTTCCCGAAAAAAAATTTAAATTCTTATCATTTAAAAATTAAATTAAAAAAAAAATTATATTGCCACATGCCACTCCAGCAAGTTTTTATGTAGATCACAGGGTAATCACAAAAGCTATTCAACTATCAATAAAAATAAATAAATAAATATCCTACATTAATAGCAAGAAGAAAAAATAACTTAGTTTCCAAGCTTCATTTGTCTTAAATATATATCTTAACATCTAATTGTCATTCTTGTAATTTTCGTATAAGTGTATATAAATACAGTTACAAAAATCACAATATTAAGTACAAAATCTAGTTATAGCTTTTTACTTTTTCCCATTATAAATTTCAAATTACTTTTCTACTAAAAATAATCAAAAAATCAATATTATACTTGATTTCAAATCAAATACATATGTATATTTTTACTGGCAGTTTTAAAATTAAGGAGCACATAATAGATGAATCATGACAACGTCATACGTTTTCAGGTACTTTATTTATCTTATTTTTTAATCTGCGGTTTTACGTTAGGGAGAAAGATCTTTCCAAAGCTTTTTTTTTTTCTTTCATTGTGGTCGTTACGTGAGATAAGAATTAACCATTGAAACGAAACTGCGATTGAAAGCAAGAGAATGAATATTCAACTTAAAATGTCTCTCTTTTAGTAATATTATTACTTTAAATTTGGGAAAAAAAGATGAAAATTCAGAATATATAATTTGTAATAAAAGACAACGTCATAAGTTTAAAAATATATACTTCTAGAATTAATGGGTTTTTTCGCAAACAGATTCAAAACTAATTGAATTTCATGCAAGATTTTGTTTATACTATAAATAAAATCATAAAAGACACTAATTTCAGTACTATAAAGAAATTATGACACTTACTTCAATCGATGTGGCAAGAGGTCAGAAAAATTCCTCGATTTGAAATTTCAAAAACTACCCCAGTGAAGGAGAAGGGCTTGCATCATTTTAGTACGATATTTCATAATATATCCGACTAGCCATATTTAAAGAATGAAATGTTTCATCCTCAAAATAGGACCCGCCAGACAAAAGTTTCTTTTTTTTTTTTTTTTTTTTTTTTTTGCTAGCTTCGACAGGACGAAGATGAATAACACAATATTATTGATATAAATTAATACGAATTAACACTAAGTCCATTGCACACGCTTTGTAGAATTTCCGGGTGTAATCTTCAAGCGTCGTCTACTTCTGTTCTGTGTCTATCCCGCCCTTATATGGACGACTGCTTCTAAGAGACATTTGATGTCAAGCACACACGTCAGATGCATGTATTCAATAAATAAATAATCCAAGTGAATACGAATTTAAATCACAGAACTTCACATTCCGCGAAAAACGAATTAAAATACACGCGTACATAAAAACAAACTTCGTTTGAATTACAACGTATACCAACTTTGAACGAAGACATCTAAAACGCATGCGCGACTGGCAGTGCCCCAGTACCCCCTGGTGGTTATTGCGTCGGAAGAATCAAAACGTCTTAAATTAAGACACGTTTGAAGCAACGAAGTGTCTTAAAATAAGACGTTTGCGGATATTTTAGACACTATTCTCAGTTCATTTACACCATGATCATACTAAGACACTTGTGTATCTTAAATTAAGACATCTATAATGTCTTAATTTTCAGATTAAGACACTTAAGTGTCTAAAATTCTTTTTCAGTCACATATGTGTCTAAATTTAAGACGCCTCTATTTGCAGTGCAGGGAATTCTTCGGCACCAGTACTTTCTGACAGAGGAGCACTCTTTAAATCAGGCGAAATTTCATGCGGTTAATCTACATATATTTTTCTATAAAAAAATACTCATATTTTGACTGGAAAATTCCCTGAAGCGTGGCAACCCTATTCTATAAATTATAACTCAAGAAATAATGCAGATATTTAAATGATTTTTTGGGCATATTGTTGATAAATTAAAAAAAAAAATTGTAATAAAACAAAATCCGAAAACTGATTTTTTGAATGTTTACAGGTTCTGCGCCCCCTTAACTCTTAAATGCGCGATTTTTTATTTTGTTTCGAAAAAATTATATATGATTCTCTGAAAGTTTATTATACAGGAAAAATAATGAAAAAAAATCAGAGTTAGATTTTTCATACAATACGTCAATCTCTTCTTCTGCTGCACATCTGCAATATAAGTAAAAATTACTGTTGTGTGGCTGTTTTATGCTACAATAATGCAAATTAGTAGATATTTTAATAAGTATGTCTCCAAATACCTTATTTTATATAATTATTTATTTTATAAAACTTAACCTTTAAACATTTAATTCACATGATAGAATACATTCTAGAGATTACGTAGTTCAGAGAATCTGACTTTACACCAGAAAGTTCCAATGATTAATTTTGCTTTGTTTAAAAACGGAATGTCTGTTATTAATTAAATCAAATATTGCTATTTTACTATTCTGGTGCGAATTAGATATATACAAATAAAAAAATGTATTAAATTCAAAACACTGTTGTTTGCATATATGCAAAGCTGCGCACTAAAGGGTTAAAGACATACTTGTGATACATTTTAAAATAAATGTGAACAAGTTCATGTAATTTCACGGTAAAAGAAATTTTATAAAATTTTCTTAAAACTACTAAATGTATTCTTTTGTATAGAAATGTTCTGTACAAAATCCTACAATTTGAAATTTCAAAGTTGTGACAACAAATGTCAAAAAACGATGTCTGTATAAAACAATGTTACAGGGCTTCTGGAAGAATTCAGATATTTTTTTCAATAGTTCAGTATGGGAGATTTGTATTGAATTTATGATATACATATTTATTTATATTCAGTGTCCTATCTGAAAATATATATTTTATTTAACAAAATAAAAATGTGTAGGCTTATGCTATAGGATTACATAACATATAAAAATGTTACACATTTAAAAAATATATCCTACTGTATTAGCAAGATTTGTTGACGTAATTGAAAGGATTAAGAAAAAGAAATACGTTTTAGTGATAATACATTTAGTAGAAATGGAAAATATATAGAAGTATTTTTTTAAATGAATATATGGAGAAAAAAGAAGATAAACGCCCATAAACTTTTTTTAGTTTAAAAAGGATTTGTTGTACCATACCTCTACAGATGTCATATGCAGTAGTTAAGAAACATCTGGGATAGAGTAGATCTTGAAATTACGTCTTCTTTAAATTTATGTTAAAAAAAGGGGGTAGGGCGTCGCCGTAGAGAATTTGTAGCAAAGTTTGAAATTTTGAATACGTATACCTAATTTTGACATCATATTTGACTTTTTCGGTAAACTTTACCTAAGGATACAAAACGAGAAGTTATTTGCTCAAATAATTTAAGAATTATACAGATTAAAAGTCTGGAACGTCTGATATTCAATATATTTGTAATGAATATGTATTGGGGAATTACACCATAAAATATACCGTAATTTCCGGTGTATATCCCGCAGATCAAACAATTCAGTTTGGACCCAGAAATTTTATTCAATATTTGAAGACCAATATTTACCGTGATCTAAAAAGTTACGTTTTATTTTTAAAAAATTCTGGGTCGAAACACGATTGTTTGTTCCGCGGGCTATACACCCGAAATTACGGTACTTAAAAAATTTGTATTCAAATTATACAAAAATGTAGATTTTTAATGTGTTTATAATATAACTTTCTTGTTATATATACAATTTTGTAAGTTGTATTTAATTTTAATACAAAGTAAAAAAAAAAAAATTAATTAAAATATTTGTAATGAAGAATAAATATGTGGTGTTTGCATAACTATTGATATGGTTCACGAATATCGCCCACGGTATGATTCGAAAAGAAGTTTGAAAATAGCAACTGAAAGGAAAATATAGGAAACATAGGAAATTAGACTGAAAGCGGATACTTTATGAACCAAAGAGTTTTATACAGATACTAATCTTAATCGGAATCAAAAGAAGATCAACTGATTTTTCCTAACCACTAAAGAAAAAGAGTTTAAAAGGAACATCCTGATGTACTAATGAAATTAGGAAGGAATTATGGAACTGAAAGAACTTTTAACAAAATAGCAAAACTATACTATTGGGCTGGCATGCGTAGATATGTAGCTGCATTGTTAAGGATACTGTCGATACAAACCAAGTAACTAAAAACCTCCTGTCCTATTACAATCACAGTTTATAGGCACAGATTCGACACTCTGGCTACAGATTTATGTGTTCCTTTGCTAAAAATCACTGAAGGAAAATGTGGATATTCATAATAGAAGATTATACTGCAAAATGAGTAGAACTTTTTGTTTTATCTCATGCAACAGCGAAGGAATGTGTAGTAACATTAATCGAAGAAGATTTCTTAAAATACGGTTTTCCAAAACGAGTTATTAGTGATAATGGTTTTCAAATTGTTAGTACGGAAATGAAACAAGTATGCTACTTTTAACATATTTCTAGGCTTTAATTCAAGTTTATCAGCAATAAGAGAATTTAGTGGAAAGGAAGAACTGAGATCTGAAACCGCCGTTTTATTTTCAGAAGACAAGATTTCCTAGAGTAAAAAAATAAAAGTGATGCATTTGCACTTTACATGCGTAAAGTGAGACTAAGTATGAAAAACTGCCTCATACCTTGTGTTTAGAAGGGAACTACGTGCGACATATCATATTACTCATTGTTTTCGTTCAATGATATGGAATGCATTTTCGTTCAAAACATTACCCTATCTGAAGAAATTTGTTAAAATTTCTCATAAAATTAACGATTGTTTGGAAAAAAACAACAAAAAAAAAAGGCACGAATAAACATTATGCCGATAAAAGGCGGAAACAGCACAATATAAAACAGGTGAACGAACGAGAGTCACTACTATTATAAACATATCGAGAAAGAATATTGCAACAAAGTTCATGAACAGTCGTGATGATCCTAAAGAATATGATATAAGCGCATTTAGTCCTTATGTCCGAAACGATAAATGATGAAGCAGTTAACCCCTAATGTCATGGGAAGAAAAAATAAAACTCAGAAGTGCAATATGCATGCTGAGGACAGCGACTATAGTTTTAGAGGAAACATGTAATATGTCACCTGAAAACTCAATGTCTAAACGTTAAATTTAATCTTAGTTTTAGCACTACCACGTGGCGACATTTTAAAACTGTTGCATAATTTTTTTTCCCCGTGTTTATAAGTAACGATTTTCTGCTATTAAATTTTTTTAATTTTTTGTAATCACCGAGGTGAAACTTTGTTTCATTTAAAATGTTTATTACATTCGTTGATAATGAGGAAATTGTATTGCTTTGTTTATATTAGCCGAGATTTTAGATGTATGAAGAATTTTAGGAGTAGATCATTCGATCTTTCCGTTAAGATTCTTTCGGCATGACAGCAATAAGTATCAATATATCTATCTATCTATCTATCTATCTATATATATACAGTAGATCCTTGATTATCCGGTCCACGTTTAATCGGAACTCTCCGTAAACCGACGACGGTTTCCTGACCCTTTTTTCAGCATTTTTTTTAACTTTCACATTCTTTGTGTATGCAATCGGTCCTTTCCTAACTACGAGTACGGATAAATATTTTAGTTCCCCTTACTTAGAATTCTTTTGAAATAAGCTTGAGATCTCACAAGCTAACGATCCCAGTATAAGTGTACTCTTTCCACCCATCACCCCCTGTATACACGTCCCACATTCTAAACAAAAACACTCCTCATTTCGAAATGTAGAAGTCAATACTGCCAAGTGCCACACCATTCGAATTCTATAGAACCCTCTGATTGTAAGCAAGCGCAGGTAACAAAACCCCTTTTGTCGTATTTTCACAGCTGCAGAATTCCAAGTGTTTTGTTTCAAAATAGATTTATTTTTATGTATAATTTGAATTTAGATATTTATTTAGCAGTTTAAATAGTCATAATAGCAGTTTGTTGACGATGTTACATATTGAAGAAGATGATTATTGACAAATTCTCTATTATCCGGTAATTTCTATTATGAGATGTAGGTTCGGATAATCAAGGTTCTACTGTATATTTATCTTTTTCTATTTCTAAAAGTCTATTTCATAAAGGGATATAAAATTTCGATTGGATGGATAAAGTGTCATATACAAATTGTTTGATGACAAACAAGCTTCTCAAGATTTTCCTTTAAAAAAATCTCCAAAAATTAAAAAAATGGTGTGCAAATTCAGAATTAACTTTATTGAAAAAAAGACAAATTTTACTATACCGGGCATAAAAGCGTGAATTTGGGTTTTTCTTAGTAATAGATAAAAATTTCCTACGAATTTACGAAATAGCGGAAATACGCGAAATGCTCCGTTCAATAAAAAATAACAGAAAATATAACAAAAATCCGAAATGTGAGCCTCAGGCGTATTCGGATCTGTCTTTGTCTATACTGAACCAAATTTGCAGTCCTCTATATGCTATAGATTTCTCTAGACATTGCCAATAAACAAAGAGACAAAGAGACAATCACTCACATATACACATATACAGATACAAAAATTTTATGTACTATAAATATATATTTATAGAGAGAGAATAGAAAAAGAAATTGTAATCATGTAAATAGTACTTTAGTCAAAATATATGTAACATCGAAATTTTAATAATACAAAAGTTTTTTTTAGAAATGTATGGTTTATGTTCAAATTAATAGTGAAAGGATGAAATGAACATAGAGATTGGTTTAAACATTGCTTTAAAAATTGATGGATGCCAAAAGAAATAATCATGGAAAAATAACCAATGTTTAGCAGAAAATATTTAACGAAATAAAACAGAAAATAATAAGCTTTCTATCACGAAAGCTAAACTGGACCATTAAATTTATTACTTTAAAAATAGAAAAGTTTTAAACAAGTGACTTTAAACGCTGATGACGAGTTTATTTCCAGTCAATTAGTTTTATAAGAATTTGATAGATTAAGCTTTCCACTTCGATTTTAGTGAAATCTTGTTATTTGGATTGATGTCTCACAGTATTTTCTATAGAAATAGCAGTTTTTGTATTAAATGTATTTTCATTATCCTGAAAGAAGTTAAAAAAATAGAAATTGGGGAAGGGTGGGTGACATTGGGGACTTTTTTTCATTTCATCTTTTTGCTCCACTTTTACTCAGTGACTGCTCAAACGTTTTGTTCTGTCCTTTGAGCATAAAAAATGTGACTAAAATAGCTGCCTTAGAAAAGGTTTTATTGAAAGAAATGTAAGCTCTTTCAAATGTTCAAACTAGTCTCACAAAGATGTGTGTGGGTGTGTGTGTGTGGGGGGGGGGGAGGTGGAGGTTTAAACATATAGTTTTACATGTTATTTACACTGTTGAAATACATTTTTCAAGAAAAAAATGGTTTCATCTAATAATATATAAATGAAAAATGATTAATCAAAAATAAATTATAATCATTAAAAAATAAGTTCGTTAATTAAAATCATAAGACTAAATTCGACGTAGAATTCGTGGATCGCGGCGTTCCTCGTGCCTGTACGAGGTCATTTTATTTTAATTTTCAACGGTGAATACTTTCTAGCACATGACGCGGGACGGAAAAAAGAGACATCACCGGGCAGATTTAAAAGCGAAATAACACATACAACATCCCCCAATATATTATTAAATATCCTGAAAAATTAAACAACCGGTAATTTTTATCTACGTAGGTTTATTTCCGAAGCACTACTTCTTCTACTACTTTCTAGCTACCCATTTAAAACAAAGAGACGTATATGAACAAAGTGATGTATTAAAATGAATAGAACTACACTTAATATTTTCCTCCTCACAAGTTTAATCCGAAGCACTACTACTTGTACTTCCAGCTACACCTAAGAATTATATACTATTCCATTTAAAAATGAAGTGACGTATTTGAATGTATGGAACGGCAGTTATTGAAACCATTCCCTAACGAAGGCTGAGGTTTAGACCAAAAGTACTCAGAATTATAAATAAAATGTATATTTTAAACTTTTAACACCTGTATTTTTTATTATTTGTCATCTTTTAAGTAAGCGGAGATCTTTTAAAGTTCACATTTTGTAGTTTGTGAGGAAATTATTTATTTAAAATATCTACGAAGGTATTTGCAATTACCTTAATTAAGTTATTTTTTTCTAAATAAATGTTACTTGTCATTACAAAGAAAACATATTTGTCATAGTATTTATTGCAAATTTGACATTAATAGCTTTTTAGGTACTAAAAAGACAATATTGAGCACCATACGTTGCGTGTAATATATCCCATAAGTATGTGTTTTCAACTACCGCACTACCTGTCTTCTGCTTTTAAAATTTTGCTTGCTAAGTTTAAGGCTATAAGAAGAATTTTAGCAACTGATAGCAGGATAAATACATTTATTTTTTAACTTGACATTTCTTCGTATAAATTTTTACTTTTTATACTCAAATCATACTTACAAGTCAACAGAGTAATGTTGCAGCACTGTTGAAAAACAAAGAAATTTATATAAATTCTACTCTATGCATTACATGAAATTCATATTACACACGTCAGTAGACTGCACTAACATCTATATTCTCCTATAATTACTACTGTTTATTTGCGCCACACAATTCGCCCGAGGAGGTTTATATCCTAACGGGTTCCCCCTTTGTCCTATACTACAAAAGTCACACTGTCAAAACAAATACTACACAAAATGCGGTAAATGACCTTTCTCGATTATTTTAAGTTCATTTGTGTCATAACGCATACATGACATGCCGAAACGTACAGGAAGGTTCAGAACTATATGTCAAAAATATAAAGACAGGTAGAGGGAACCTAAATAAGCAGATTTCGTATAGGAATGATGGTGCGGAAATGCAGCGTTGAGGCAGTAGACAGCGCTGTTGAGTTAGGCGGATGAAAGCGCTTCGCTGACTTGAATCGTCATTCTCCGCTTGGATTTTGAGCAACACGTGTCGTTACACCAGGAGCTTTCCACCATGCACTTCATGTATGAGGCTGAACAAGGAAATGGAGTGTTTGTTCAAAGGATGTACCTGGAACGATTCCAGGGTAGAAACCTGTTGGATCTCCAAACGTTTGAGCTTCTTCATCGGGAGTTGTGCACGAGTGGATCATTTTAAGCTTCGAGCCACTCAAAGATATCGCAGAATCCATGCAGTGGAAGAAACAGTATTATGCACAGTAGAGGATAGTTCTTCGACAAGCTCGAGAGTTGTTGGACGACTGTTAGGTGTGCGCCATTTCCTTGCGCAGCCCCATACATGAAATGCATGTGAACAAGCTGCGCGTTAGTGTAACGATGCATGTTACTCGAAATCACTTCATCTGCCTACCTCAACAGCGTCCTCTACTGCCTCAAAGCAACATTTCCGCACCCACATTCCTATATGAAATCTGCTTAATTAGGTCTACTCTACCTGCCTTTACATTTTTGACATATAGTTCTGAACCACCCTGTATCGGTAATGTCATGCACTTCAAAGTAACCTTGTTAAATATAGACCCGCATTTGTCTTTTTTATCTATTACTGATTTCGAAGCGCACGTGTTTAGTAAATGTCAATTTACAATTCAGTAAATGCCTATTTACAATTCTAGAAATATTTTGTCCGAAAATTTTAAAAGGTAAAACTTCGCATTTCAAACTTAACGATCTAAATCTTCAGTCAGGCGTATTAAATCCATGCGCACCGATGGAAAAAAATCATGTATTTATGTTGCTTTTGGTTCAGTGATTCAGCATAGACATACTGAAAAAAAAAAAAAAAAAAAAAAAAAAACAAAACGGAAATATAAATTATTGAAATTATATGAAACCAAAGTTACTATAAAACAATTACTATATCTTTTTATTGTACCTGTTCTTTACCATACATAGTATATCCAAAATATCTTAATATACTTTGCTGTGTTTTGTATTGAATATGATGCTAGAAATACGCGCTGGAAAAATATAGCAAATAAGCAATTGAAAATTAAAGTATTTAATGAAAAAAGATAAAAAAAAACTCAAACCTCCAACAGAGCTACACTGCAAACAAATTCCGTTAAAATACGGAAATTGTACTGGTAATCGAGACACGTATTATTTGTGTATTTTAACGGACATTTATTTCCGCAAATTCCAGAAAAAATTCCGTTTTGTCACAAAATATTTCCTTTTTTTTCATATTTTCATATTTAAAAATTTTTGTTTCAAAGACAAAAAATGATTTTTCAAGGACAAACTTACATCTTTATGATTTTCATTCTCCAATTTTCAAGAACACGTTAACAGCAAAATCAGAACACATATATTTAATTGAACAATAATGAAGAAATACCACTTACCTCCCATGGGAATCGAACTAGGGAACCGTCATCTTTCAGCTTGCTGCGCTTTACCGTTACGCCAAAGTTACACAAGCTACGTTTTCAAATATCTTTACTTATTTCAAATGCATTTTATAAAGCAAAGGCAAGATGTTAAGGGCCAAGATGACAAGGGACTTATTGTTGTACAGATAATATTTATACAGATAAATACTGATGAGATAATAATACAGATAAATACTGAATCCAGAATGTTTCGCACATTTTCTCTCCATAATTTCGAATATTTAGCTTTTTAATTTCATGCTCTATAAAAGATAATCTTTTGTCTTTAAAATATTACATGCATGAAAGAATGTATTAAGAGTAATTTTTCCTTCTTTTTTACAAGAGTTTTAAAATTTTATTGTAATATTATTCATATTTATTTATTTATTTTTGAAAGGATACTAACATATTTTATTAACCATGTACTTTAACAAATTATTTGCGTGATGATCTACTGTAAACTCAATAAAGATAATTACTGCAGTGTATTAAAATAAATTTCCTTTACTGCTTATTATAACTTAGATAAACGTTCATTTTATAATAATTTCCTTATTATATTTCAGATATGTTTTAATTATTATGTGCGAATCTATTAAGAGTGAATAGATTAAAATATATTTAAATTAAAACTAGGTTTTTTTTCATTTTAAAACATCCTACAGAGAGTTAAAAAGAATAATAATACTAGTTTGCTATAAAGAAGTCAAACTTTATTTTTAAATCATAATGAAAAATAAAATAACAATTCCTTTTCAATGATCTCAAATTAAAAAAATCAATAAGATTTTATTTTTATTTTTTGAATATCGTAAAAATATGTTAGTTTTTAATTTAAAAAGAAAGAAAAATATTATAGCAAGTTGTTTAAAATGCATACTACAGATGGCGCCATAACTTTTATCGGTTGTACTTAAAAACCCATGAAAACCAACACTATTTAGTCGATATTGAGCAATCATTGGATATAGTTTTAATATTGAGCCACATTTAGCCAATAATGGGGTTAAATTGAAAATAACTTCAGTGTAAGACAAGTATATACAACCATTAATTACTAATATTCCGTAAAATTTATGGAAAACTTGATAAATTTATACGGATTTATAATCTCAAAATGTCAATTATGGAGAAAAATTAAACTATTCCATAAAATTTTACGGGAAAATTCGTGTATATTGACGGATTTTTTTTACAGTGTACTTTCGTATTCAGTAGTTAGATAGACCAAACTGTTTTAACAGCATGCCCATTTAGTGACATTAACCAATCTCCGCATTTTTATTAATTATTTCTTTCATATAATGCTTTACGGTGAATAATTTAATTGTTAAATATTTTCAGCGTAGAAGTTGTACACTCACAATCGGAGATGTCCTTCTTCAGGTGCCATATTTATGTACAATGAAAATTTAAACTATAGTCAGGAGTGTACAGATAGGAAAATAAATAGACTATAATATGAATAATAAAAAACGATTTCTTTGTTCCACTGTATAATTTTGTTTTACAATTTTTAAATTAAGTGCGAATTTTTATTTATTTCCCGTTAGAACATATATCTTTATCCTCCAATATCACGAGTATCATTGTTAAGGATGTAGAATACAAGGCTATATGCAGATTTATCGGGCGAGAAAAACAAGAATGCTATGTAAAACATAATTACTGCGTAATGAATATATTAAATGGAATGAATAAAGAAATAATTGATACGAAAATAGGAAATGAAAAAAATAATGAAATTCGCAATAGAAAAATAGGTAATTAAACACAAAATAAAAAATACGAGTAAACAGGAAAATATAAAATGTAATTAATGTTATTAATGAAATGTTATTAATTCCTATTTTCCAACGTTATTAATTACGAATTATTGGTACTTTCTACTCAATTTGCAATTAAAAATTACAAAATGTTTTTCTGGTTGAAAATTATTTTTTTCATGATTGCTCGAGACAATACAAAAATTACAGGCACGAAAATTTGCCAAATATGATGCGATTTCAGAAAACTAAAGAATAAAATAACCTTATTAAGAGGTGAAAGAAACATTTAAGAAAATCATCAAAAACTGATACTATTGCAATGCTACATTATAATTTTCACTTTCTCCTATCGTTACATAAAGAAAGTATCGGATTCGTGAAAATTTTCGTTTTCCGGTTTTCGACGTTTGAGAAGGTCCTCAATAAGATTTCACGGTTTTTGGAAAATGTCTGCTTGTGAGTCTGTCTGTGTGTCTGTCTGTGTATCTGTCTGTATGGTTCACAAATTTTCTCGGCTTCCAGTCTTAAGAACTAATGTATGAAATTTATTCAAAGTTCAGATTCAGTTACACCTTTACATAAATTGGTGCGAGTTATGTTTTGGCGTACATCGTCCAAGAGGTAATGCTGCTATGCTGCATTTTTCACGATTTCCACGATAACTTCATTTCAAGATCTAATGCATGGAAATTCATTAAACTTGATTTTCGTTTAGACCTTGACATAAATATACTCTGATAGTTGTTGGTGTAAATCGCTTAAGAGGTGGTGTTTCTATTCTGCATATTTCATCATTTCTGCAATAGCTATAGCTTAAGAACTAATGCACGGAATTTAATCAAACTTCATATTCTGTTAGACTTTGATATAACTAGATCCTTATTAGGTTTGAGTGTATATCACCGAGCAGGTGTCGCCATTATGCTCTGTTCTTCACGATTTCCGCCAAAGCTATTTCTCAAAAGGAATAGGTTGTCATTTAATTTTGGTGACAGACAATTTTATTTCTATAGAAAAAACTTTTGTGATGGCTACAACATACTAGTGTGTATAAGCCATGTTTTACGTCTTTTAAATATACTTTAAAAACCAAGGTTTATCTCATACACGATATTTCGGATTTGACTAGTCTCTGTATGTATGATTATTGAACACTCTAAAAATTGGCGAGGAAGCAATTTTGTATTTCAATTTCGAAAGCCATTAGGCAGTACATTGTGAACACTGTGCAATTTTAGTACTAAGGGTTAGGTTTTAATAGAAAAAAATATGTTTGGATAATTTTTTTTTCGATTTTTTCCGAAAAGATTTTTCCATATCAGCAATTAAAAATCTAGGTGCGAACTCTACACGAAGGTGCAACATATAAAAAAAAGTACAGTACTTTTTCCTGTTATTGTCCATTAGTAAGCTATGCCTACGGTGATTTTTAAGACCAATTTAACCGATTTTATTAGCATAATATTATAAGGCAAAACGATAACACGTAAAATTTTGCATATATTCATCAAGTTTGTAGGAACTGTATGACGCAATTCATCGCAACGTGTTATCACATCGCTAAATTTTGCCGACGTTATAACGCATGATTTATGTCACGTCAAACATTTATATTGTAACAAACAAATATTAAGACATTTTTACTTTAGTACATGCACTCATTGTCTTTTCAATCATCGAGATCTACTGGTTCTTTCAGTGTTATTATTTTCGTGAAAACTTTAGCATGCACGTCAAATGACTACTAAATGTAATTTTTTTTTAATGTAACTTTTTAAATTTTGTATCGGGTATTTTTACTCATCCTTTAAGTAAATTCGTTCCACAAGCATAAAAAATATTTTCCTATCAGTTGCAGTATATTCTTAAAAAAAAAAAAAAAAAAAAAAAAAAAAAAAGTTTCTTTACATATAAGATTTTTTAAAACTTTGGAAATGAAACTAATTCTTGATAAAGGAAAGAAAAAAATCTAAGTTATTGGACATTGATTATCAGGGTTCTTGCAGTGGAGTATGAATAATGGAATGACGTTTAAAAGTTCTGCACAATGAAAGCTCTAAAGTTTATCAAATATAAAGAGAGAAAAATCTAAAAAAAAATCAATAACTTTTCGTACTTAAATATATCGATGAAATAGAAAGACTGAAAAATATTTTATTCTTTTAAAAAATATAATCCATAAAAGAAAGAATTCCATAAGAGATAGATAAAGAAATTCATGTCTGCGAATTCTAGTGTAAAGTAGTGAAATCAACTAAGCAACATTATATTAATTTAGAATAAATCCATAAATAAAGAGTTTTTTTTTTTTTTTTTTTTTTTTTGCTCCCAAATATACATATTTTAGTGATAATTCTAAAAATAGAATGAAATTGAAATACTTTTAAATAGTTGTGTTAATATGCAAGAGTACCAGCATCAAAATTAGACTTAAATTAGGCTTTTTTTCTCCGAACTGCTGTTCATTATTACTTACCCGTCTTACGATAGGGCAGGTTTTGTAATCGTTTTAAAAATCAAAGAAAAAAATCATGGATTTATATGTTTCAGACACTGGATTTTGAAAAACTTATTATTAGAAAAAAATATTGCCGTCCGTCAGTCTGTGTGTGTATGTGTGTCTGTGTGTCTGTAAATGCTCTATCTCCCGAACAAATTGAGATAGAGACTTGAAATTTGGTGTGTACTTTGTATGTAATAATGGAAAGAAGCCTATTGCATACCCGTAACCTCGATTATCCGGAACTATTTTTTCGTGCTCTCGAAATTTTCGTTCTAATAAAAGGTGTATAAATATTTTCGAAATTATTTATTTTAAGGGGTGAATATAAAAGGCTATGAAAAAACATAAATTTTGAATAAAGATTGAAGTCAATCGGATAATTAGTTGCCAATATATTTGTAATCATATTTTCCACACTCTTCGATTTTTCATGACCCTGTATTTTATTCAAATTTCAATTCAAATATATATTTTAATTGGAAAAGAGAAGCTTAATCCGACGCAGTAAACTGTTGGTTAATATGATTATCAGTTTTGGAGTTATAAGGATATCACGTTGTATACGCAATTCGGTACAACGTGATTATCCCGTCGACCAAAAAACTATCGCCAAACTATAAGATTAAATGCCAATAATGGCTTTTCGTAAATATCACATTCGCTTGACATTAAACACGTCACACGTGTTTGTTACGTCATCAAGTGATTTTTAATTCGACGTTTTATTTGTATTTTTATTATTATTTTACTAATTTAATTGTTCTTTCGTTATTTAAAATAAAAATTAAGCCAATTTGTATAATTTTTCCAGTAATTTGGCGATTTATATAATTTGTCGAAATGGGTCGACGGCATAATCAAATAGTATCCGCAATTCAGTAATAGTATTACTATGTGTTAAAAATATTTAAATATACTGCGTCTAAATTTCATTTTGGAATTGCAATGCAAACAATTTACATCTAATATGATTTGTTTACTAATTAGAATAATTGTGTTAAAATTAATCTAGTGTAATTTCGTATCCAGCGATTTCTGGAGTTCCATTACCTGAGATTTATTCTGTTGAGCTGAACCAGGTTTCAGACCAGATGCTGTAATCATCAAGGTTAGCTGGGTGAAAATGTTCGACCAGAATCGTCCGGGATAGCTCAGATGGCAGAGCGCTAGCGGCTTCAGCCAGGAGGTCCCGGGTTCGAATCCTGGTCCGGACATTTTTCGCCCAGTTGGAAATTTACATCTAATATGATTTGTTTACCAATTAGAATAATTGTGTTAAAATTAATCTAGTGTAATTTCGTATCCAGCGATTTCTGGAGTTTCATTACCTGAGATTTATTCTGTTGAGCTGAACCAGGTTTCAGACCAGATGCTGTAATCATCAAGGTTAGCTGGGTGAAAATGTTCGACCAGAATCGTCCGGGATAGCTCAGATGTCAGAGCACTGGCGGCTTCAGCCAGGAGGTCCCGGGTTCGAATCCTGGTCCGGACATTTTTCGCCCAGTTGGAAATTTACATCTAACACTCTTTTATTTTATGTAAAATGACGTCATTTGCATATAGATACTTAAAATTAAATATAGTTTATCATAGATCTCTGTTTTATCGCAAATCCTTCATTTATATTTTTCTCAAAGTTTCTCAAATTTTAATTAATTTTTTTTTCAATTTAATTTTTTTTAAATTAGTTTTTTTTCCCATTTTATGAGAAATTGGCAACAAAAAGATATAATTGCTATTTTTCAGCAATTTTTTCTTTACTTTCTACAGAAACGGTGTACTTGAGTTTCCAAAATGAAACAAATGTCCCTAAAAACTACAAAAAAATTAATATTTCAAAAACAAATAGAGATGCAGTTTTCACACAAATTGCATTAAAAAGTACTTTTTACCCCCAATACGATGGTATAAAAACTGAAAATGTGCGATGTTTAGAAATTTAAAAAAATGCTATGGAGCATTTAATTGTACAATGATACATCTACTTTGTTTATTGCTAGCGTCTGTAAGCTAACGTTATTTTTTGGACACAAAATAAGCTGGGAGAAAGAAATAGCATACCGTACCGGGGCTAATAACATCTTCCGAGTTGCTAATGATGTGGAAAAGAGTTCTTTATCTTTAAAAACCTCAGAAGCCAATATATTTTCGAGATATAAAGAATCATTTTTAAAAACATCGTTTATTTTGCTGCAACTGTTTTCGGAAACGTTTCCGAGTAGTTTATTAATCAGTTTTCTCCACTCGCGATATAGGTTTTCCAGATGCTGTCAATTCTCAATTAAATATTTTCATGTTCAACAAACATGTTTTACAGATAAATATAATAAATGAACAGCATTAATATTAACGTAAAATTCATTTTATTCAGTTAATAATACGAGGGGGTATCAATAAATTTTTGCCCTCACATAGAAATAATTGAATAAAATGCATGAAATTGCTACATTGTATTAGTCATTTTCTATATAGTCACCGTGCACGATAACACATTTCTGCAAACGGTATTTCAAAATAAGGGGGAAAGATGAATTCCAGGAAGCGTGACAGTAGACCCAAAGGGGGACATTTCCTAACTTTTACAGACCCTCACATGTGACATATTGTTGGAAAGTCATGCGACCACTTATTCATTTTATGCACATCCTGAGGCCCCCCCCCCCCAGTTTATCCTCCGAGGGGTCACTTTTTTAAATTTTGTGGACACCATTCATGCCCCCAAGGGTCACATTTGGAGGGGAGGGGGAGGGGGTGCGTAACATGAATAAGTGGTTACAGGCCTCACCAACAATATGTTACATGTGGGGGTAGGTAAAAATTAGAAAAATACCCTCTTTTGTGTCTACTATCGCTCCTCCTGAAATACACCTTCCCCCCTCCCTTTGAAATACCGTTTGCAGAAATGTGTTACTGTTTACGGTTACTATATAGAAAAGGACTAATACAATGAAGCAATTTCATAAATTTTACTCAATTATTTCTATGTGAGGGCAAAAACTTATTGATATCCCCTCGTAATATATATATATATATATATATATATATATATATATTCTTTTTTATCTTGCATTTAAAAATACAGTTACGCAGCAGCTTACTTTTTACAGAGCATGCTTGTATTTAAAAATCACAGTACATAATACCACCTAATTTTAGGCAACTGATAATATACCGATGTTTTACCAATTTACCAAAATATTTTTTAAACAAACTTACCACAATTTTTTTTTTTTTTAACCACAATTAAGTTAAATATTATTTCTTATGGGACCTTCTATTCTTGTCAAAAATCGTACATATTAATGTAATTTGAAGATATGTAAACTACAGGCGTCTGCGACACGAAACTGAACTAAAACTCTGTGGTGCAACAATCCCTATTGATCTCGGCTAAACAGATCATTTTTTATTTTTTCATGACATTGTTTTTCCTTTTTTGTTTTGGAATAAGTGTTTCTCCAGTGGTTTTATCTTACCCATTTTTACTATCTATATTATAAAGGACAAACATATCTGTGCGTAACGCATACGTCATTCTGCGAATGGCAACACTTTGAAATTTGAAATGAGATTTCGGTTTTGCAATTTTTGCTACTGCAAATTTTTAAACTTCTAAACATCGCACAGTCTCAATTTTTACACTGTCGTATAGGGAAAAAAATGTACTTTTAAATGCAATTTGTTTGAAAACTGTATCTCAATTTATTTTTGAGATATTAATTTTTTTTTATAGTTTTTATTATCAATTTTGTATTTGTGACAACTGAAGTACTCCATTTCAAATAAAAGTAAAGGGAAAATAGTCATGGTTTATATTTTTTAATTATTATTATATCCTTATTGATGCCATTTTCACATTGAAAATAAAAGTAACTTTTTTATAATTTTTGAATAGAAAATGACGTCAACCGAAAAAAAAAAAAAAAAAAAAAACCACGCATTCTGCTTCATAAATCAAAAGATTGAAGAAGATATTTCATTTTTTTTTTTTTTTTTTTTTTTTTTTTTACATTACTCTGATACTGAGTTTCAGACACTACGCAAAATGATTCAGTTAGTAAAAATGATGTCATATTCAAAACAAAACGATCGTTTTCTGTGATAAAACTAAATATTTGGCCAATACTATGGCAAGGCAACTAAAGGCAAATATCTGAATGGTAAATTTTCGCGGGTACTGAGATAAGAATTTAAAATTTGTGCGAATGTTCACATGAAAATTTGTATCGGACAAACGTGACTTTAAGTTTGGAAATACATTCATTAATAATATATTGCGCATTAAAATATTTTTAAATTGTGAATTTGAGTGGTGCGTATGTAAATTTTGAGAATGTGAAAATAACGTACAGTTTAAATTTTATGGGGGAATTTTTTATGATGTGACAAAGCGAAATCCTTTTTACTGATTTTTCATCCCGTAAAAACAAACATAAGAACCTCAATCGATAACTTCAAACAAAATTACTCATCTTGATTAAGTATTCTAATACAGTTTAATTTTTCAATAATTTAAGCAGTTGAAGTTTGTGGAAACAATATTTTGGTAATTTTAGGTTAAAAATTGTATTTGTTTTAAGAGTCAGACAACCAATGCAAGATGATTTTTTTATTGTAATTATTTTTGTAGGTTTATTATAAATTCGATCTAACAGTTTCATTCTAAACATTTTAATTTGACGAATTTTGACGGATTCCAACTCGTAACAATAACGGCTAAATTTAGTAATAAACTCAAACGGAGAGGGGTAAAGAATTCTGTTAACATTTTTCTTTTTATGGTTTGACCTTAAATGCGATAAATAAAACTGAGAAACTTAAGAAAGTTTTCAACTTTGTTATTTATATGACCTGTTCGTCATTAGTATGTTTTCAAAAAGACGAGCTCTTTATAATTCAATTAATAAATTATTTATATCTATTGTTTTATTTTAGTAATATAAAACATGGTGATGACACATAAAAAACACACTGATCCCAATTTTTGAATAAAAGAATGAAAATGTAACAGTACTACCTATTTCAACAAAAGCAGGCACTTCCTGCTTGAAAGGACGAGGTGTTATCATACAATATAGAATAACTTAGAACGCTCCGTTAATGAGCTAAGAACTCCGGTACAAAGTTTTTACTAAAGCTAATTAAAATATTATTTTTTGCATTGCAGTTAAATGGCTAATTATATTATAAGCAGTGACACGAACTTTATTATACTGGTTTTGTCGTTGCTTTAGTTATTTCTGATGCTGTAAATTATTAAGTTAGGGACATGCCATAGTAATGAAATTTGCAATATTTTAATTTGTTTAAATATTAAAATTATTATTATTCCCACGTTCATACTATTCATACTTTTGAACAGTGCAGTTACTTACGGTATTTCGTAAAATAAAATTAAAACATTCATTGTTAAACTCATCTTTTTTTTTTTTTTTTTTTTTTTTTTTTTTTTTTTTTTTTTGTCGATCTTTCCTTTTTTCTATGAATGACTCATTTGCGAAGCATTGGCTGCTCTTTGTTATCTTTTGCATTTTTATTTTAAGTATTACTTAATAGCTTATCATATTTCATTTTTTAACCCTTTCCAACAAAGTTGAAAAGTGTGTATGACTTCGGTTTGTCTGTCCGTCTAGCCGCACAATAACTCTCGTAAATATACTCGGATCGTTCTGAAATTTTTGGATGTTAGTGATCTCTACCATCGCACGATCTCTATTTCAAATGAAGTTTTTAGCATCGAAACAGCACCGAAAATTGGCGATATGAAATAATTAAAATAATAAATCTTTGTAAAAAATCACCATAAAATTTATTTTATCGTTTTTATTTTATGGTGATTTTTTACAAAGATTTATTATTTTAAAAGTTTTTAGCATGTTTATTTCATTTACAGGGACAGTCAAAAGTTTTCCGTTACATTACGGCCAATGGAAAAAAAATCGTTTCAAATGATTTTTAATGATGTTACACTCTTTCAAACATAGCAAAATTGATATGCATTTATGAAGTCCACTAAAATGTGCATTTAAAGGGCCACACAAAAGAACTCCGTTACATAATTGTATAGAAGGCGGGGGATTGTTTGCGACGTATTTGAATTATGTTCAACTATTTCATGTATAATGAAATTGATATACGTTGCTGAGTTTTAATATAAATTATTTCATGTATAATACGAAGTGCATAGCATTTACAGGGACACACAAAATATTAAAAATTTTCAGATACTATATTGTATCCGAATTACTGTATATTAGCAATGACTGCTCGAAATGCATTTTTTATTATGATAGGAGCTTTTGAGTTTCACTATATTTATGCATACGATATAGTGTGTATAAATACTATAGTTCATATACAGGACTACAGAAAATAATTCGTAAGGGTTACTGAGTATGAGCGTAAATTGCTTAAAAGTTGGTTTTAAATAAGTTATGGGACATTCTCACAATCGTTTGACTTTAATGTCCCTGAATAACAATTTTTTATTTAATACACTTTTTTGTGTTTTTTTTTTTTATTTCGTATACTAGGGAACATTCCATTGCATGATTGCATAACAATATTAACGAGATAAATAAGTTTTGGACGTTGTTAGGGATCCAAATACCAGGAAAACTCATCTACAGTCACGTGTCCCTGATGTTGATTCTTAAGTTTGGAGCTGTCTGGATAAAATTGTTTCAATAAAAATAATTCGATGTAATTTTTTTTCTGAAACTATAACTATTGTTTTACATAAATATATAGCTAAAAATTAACCTGCACACACTTTTAGGGTTGTTATTATTTTTAAAACTCTGTCCCTGGGTTTTAGATTTCTTACCATCCCTCTTTTAAAATTATACAGAAAATCATTTCAGATGCAGCCACAGAAATTATCTCAAGTTATTTCTCATGCAGAGGCATGCTAGAGAAATAATGTCTAAATTTTTTTGGCAGGAAATTTACTGTAGAATTTAAATCAGCATTTAAATATCAATTTCAAGCATCGTGGCTTTATTGGTAGTCTCACCGTCCCCAAGGTTTATTCCTGCACTTTTCGAGGTAAATTAAAAAAATAAATTTAGTTAATCCAATGTTAACAACTGTTTCTAAAAATCAATGAACATTGTGGCTACCACTTAGTTTTAACATGATTTTCCTAAAAATAGGTGGCAATTTTCTTTACCGTCCCTTTTTTTACCATTTCGTCCCTTTTTTCCAATACCATCCCCTTTTTTTACCTTACCGTTTTTTCTTTAATACCCCTTTAAGACAATGTTATACAAAAATTCTGTATTAAAAGTACTACATTGTCATTATTTCTTTCTTGAATGTCCTGTGGGTACTATGCAAATGCATTATAAGTAAAAATTTAGAAAAAAATAAAAAGTTATAGGGGTAAAATCGTAAGGAAAATTAAACTCGCAAGTTTAACATAAACCTCAGTTAAATAAAAAAAATTTTCGCTGCTTACCATTTTTTCTTTATTTTGAATCATTAAGATCCATTATTTTGAAAATCAGACAAGTGTGATTGTTGTATTTTATGTTTTGCTTGATTTTTTTTTTTTTTTATGTTGAAGTAGATCACATTTAATGAATAATGTGCAATTTTGAAGCCCTGAAAAAATTTTCCCTTCCCTGTAGAAAATGTCAAAGTTCAAGGTTGTGACCGTCATTTTTCATGAAAAGTGAAATGCGAGTATGTTTGCAGTGCTAAAGCTTGGGCAAGCAACGACATCCCAAAATTCTTTTGTGATGAAATATAGTATAACACTACCTGCTTAGTAGACAGTATTCGTTTCCATGGGGCATTGTTATTTTACATTGTTATGTTGCCTCAAAATGCAATGAAAATGACGTTTTTGTCCGTTTTCCGCACGTATTTTCTTATTTAAGCAATAGTACCCCAAACTTTTTCTTATAGAATATCAAAGTGTACTACTAGGACAAGATAAATAATATAAAACTTTACCAGAATATTGCTGCTGTTAGCAGGAATAGTCTGTTAAATATTCAAAAATTTCAAAATATGCAGCATTTCAATTAGTCTTTTCTCAAAACAGCATCACGGTTCAATAAAACAAAATATATCAAGTAGTAGTTGGAAGTATGTACAAACACATGGAAAAGAAAAAATAGTTGGACTTCGTCATATTTAAAAAAAAAAATAACAAAATTTACAAAAATTCACAGTCAAAATATCCCGTTTAAATTTTCCTTTTTTCCATTTAGAACAAGGGAGGGGAAAGAAAAAGGGATATTCCATTTTCTCATAGGGAAAAAACATAGCTAGCGGAACGAGAAACGGGATGTTTCGTTTTCTGATAGGGAAAAAGTATGATAAATGACAGTCTTTTTTGTGACTTTTGACATTTTTTTAAAACACAAATATGACGAGACCCCACTTTTTTTTCTTTTCCATGTGTTTGTACATACTTCCAACTACTACGTGATATATTTTGTTTTATTGAACCGTGATGCTGTTTTGAGAAAAGACTAATTGAAATGCTGCTTATTTTGAAATTTTTGAATATTTAACAGACTATTCCTGCTAACAGCAGCAATATTCCAGTAAAGTTTTATATTATTTAGCTTGTCCTAGTAGTACACTCTGATATTCTATAAGAAAAAAAATTGGGGTACTATTGCTTAAATAAGAAAATACGTGCGGAAAACGGACAAAAACGTCATTTTCATTGCATTTTGAGGCAACATAACAATGTAAAATAACAATGCCCCATGGAAACGAATACAGTCTTCTAAGCAGGTAGTGTTATACTAATATTTCATCACAAAAGAATTTTGGGATGTCGTTGCTTTCCCAACCTTTAACACTGCAAACCTACTCGCATTTCACTTTTCATGAAAAATGACGGTCACAACCTTGAACATTTTCTACAGGGAAGGGAAAAATTTTTCAGGGCTTCAAAATTGCACATTATTCATTAAATGTGATCTACTTCAACATAAAAAAAATCAAGCAAAACAAAAAATACAACAATCACACTTGTCTGATTTTCAAAATAATGGCTCTTAAGGCATTCGTCTATCAGATTAAAATGTTATTTTAGCAAGTTTAATTTCGCCAGATTTTTTTCCCCAAAAGTCAAAAGATTGTGAGAATGCCCCTTATGCATTTTTACGCTGAACGGAATTTAGTTTACTAAGAAATGTTTGTAGAATATGGAATAAATGATATACAGGGCGACGCAAAGAATTGGATACATGGCCGTATATGGGTGATATTTTCTGGAAATGTGATTTCAGTAGTTTTAAGAGTGTTTTAGTTTGAATTAAATTTTAGCTAAATAGTGGCGTATAATAAAGGTACTAGGTTAACTACAGGGCTGTGCAAAAGTATTCAATTATGCTTCCATCTATTAGTATAAATTGCTGAAAGAGAAATTTCAACCTTTTATGCGTTTTCTTGCTAAACTAAATTTTCCCATTATGTAGTATATATATCAACCTACAGATTAAATACAGGGTTGTTCAAAAGAAGTAGAATACATATTTGGCTATGGACGGTAACTGCTGAAATCAGTTTTTCATATGTTTTATGCGTTTTATAATATGTTTATTTAGTTATCTTATTTACCTTATTTCCTTAAATAACAAAGTTTTGTCAAAGTGTTCAGGAAGTGTTGGGTAGTGTTTCATAATCTATGCATAACGAATGATTCGTCTTTCTTGTTTATAAATGAATCTGCTGGTGAAAAATAATTTTTTAAACGATATGTTTATGGTGCAAACGAAAAAAAAATGTAATGCATGTTTACGCAGTGAAAGTTACTCTATGTCTTCAACAAATTATAATGTATTTTACAAAAAACTCTTAAAGAAAATTATTACTTTTATAATGGAACTTGTTTTAAATTTGAAAATTTATATCGATCAGAAAAAAATATTTAAACAAAAAAAGCTCACGAGGTTAAAATTATATACGCTTTGTGTGTTTTATGTGTTTTAACACTAGAACCGCCATAGCAGTCATTTTGACCGATAAAATGTGAAAATATTTCGATTCGAACGAGAAATGTTTTTCTAAAATAAGTTAAATTTGTACTACGGAAAAATAAGTTAAATAAATAAGTTAAATAGTTTAAAATAAAAATTCTGGTGTAAAATTTTTTTATAACATTTAAGTAAAATTTCCGGCGGTTCTAGTGTTAAGAGGTGCGTTTTTACAATAATTAGTGGAACTTTGAAATGCACAAATTCTAACAATCCTTATCTTTGTTAAACTAGAAACTAGAAAACCAAAAATTACAATGTTTCCGTTAAACTATAATAATTTCAAAACATTTTATACAGATAGCTAAGAAATCTTTTCGATTTTTTAGAATATGCAATTTTCTGATATACGATGATTGGTTTAATAAATCAACTTTCTTCCATTTCACGGATTTATTTTCCTATCTAGCTAAAATATTTTCATTCGAAACTTCCCTTTTGTAGTGACGTTTCTTTTTTCTCAATACTATTTTTTATATAAATGAATTTTATTATTTTTTTCGTTCCTGGATAAAAATGACTTTCCAAAAATAAAACTTTCCATACATTTTCGCTCTTACGTAGAATATTTGAATGCAATGAAATCATATTGAACTATAAATATAAGGGAAAATATTGCTAAATTCAAAGTGGAATAATTTAAGAAAAGTTAATAACAAATACTTCAGATTAACACATTTTCGTAAGTTTTTATAGTTATTTAATTTTTGGGGCTACCAGCCACGTCTAAACATAATTGTTTTAAGGTTCCCTAATGCCCTTGCAACACGATCACCGCCCAACTGGATGTAAAGTTGCCACGCAACTAGGCAGTCCATCAACCGGATTACATTGTTCCATTACATTTGACGACGGGAAACGAGAATTCTCGTTTACATTGCTAAAACATCATCGACCAAGGGTGTGGCTTCTATCTTAGAAAAAAATGCATTTATATCATGTTGTCCATATTTTTTTAGATTGTAAGACATTTTATATTAAATTTGTACATTGAAAGGTATTTACCGATGCATAAACTTGGGAACCTATCTAGAACACCAATTAACAAAAGACTTTTAGAACAGGAAAGAGCTTCTACTGTTTTAAAATTCAGATTTATTAAAATATTGGCCGTAGGCAATGTATTAACAGATGATTTTTTCTCTCTCATACTCATGTGTAAATTCCTGATTCAACTGAATTCAACAACCGAAATTCCGTCTACTATTAATTTTTTTAATTCTCAAAAACATTTACTCATGTAACACTGTTAAAGAAAGTCGTGTAATCAAAAGGCTTTTTTGCTTTGTTTTTTATGGCAGAAGATCAAAATTTATTCATTTACTTATTTCAGATAAACTTCTTTTATTTTAAACTCTTTTAAACATACTTGGAATGCGTTCATGACTTTATTTCATCTCTTTGTGCACGCGATGTTTTTTTTTAAAATATGGTTAGATTTTTATGCAATTAGAATATGTTATTAAGACTTACTGTTAGATGCCTTCTGCTGAATATGTAGCGGGAAGCGTTCATATTTCTTTTTCATGGACACACTAAAGGATTATATTAAAATATGGTCTATGGGGAAGAATGGTTTGCATTTCACTATAATAATGTTAGGTTACTTCAACCATAATGAAACTCATACTCGTACATATGAGGCGCACTACAAAATGTATTCTACAGCAGGCCTGTCCAACATTTCAGAAAGAAGGGGGCACCTCAGCTCTTGGCACTCAGTGAAGGGCACCATTTGTAACATGATTGAACACATCCGGCAATATTGTGGCACAATATTAATATACACGCACGCCATAACATAATTCAAATTAATCTTGGTAGGCAGAAGGTCCCTATAGTTCTGGAGTTGCATGTATTAAATTTCAAATAAGCAATTTTCTCTGAGAGGTCTATCTCAAAAATGTTAGTAGGTTAAGGTGGCAGAAACTTTAATCGCGCCTATAATAATAACAACAATAACAAACCAAAAATAAACATTTAGGGGAGGGTAGTACACAGTGAGACGAAAATTATTATTACTAAAGAATGGCGACGACTTTTTTTCTTTTGAAAAACTTTTTGCTACATCTTTAAGCTACACAAATACGCTACACATTAATGTATAAATGGTTTTAAAAAAGTTATTTATAAAAGCACAGAAGCAGCATAACAGGGTATCGGAAATTGTCTCACTGTGTACCACTTGTGGTACACAGTGTGACAATGTATATATTTTCATAACTCATACATTTTTACACTCTATCAATAATTTTCTGCAGTTTATTATTTCTAATTTATATTTCTAGATTTTCAAAATATTAAAAAAAATGAGCCTCGGGTTGACAATGGCAGACCTTGGCCTACCTTCATGCAAATTTTCAGCCTCGTACATTTAGTAGATTTCCCTAGCCATCGCACGCCCACTCACAGACATAAATGAAAATAGAGAGACAAACCTTCTTTTATTAATAAATAACTTTTTAAACATCAGAACTACATAGTAGTACACAGTGACACACGTCTTACTGTATACCACAACTGTGTGTCTCACTGTGTACTTTCGTTACGTTGTAACAAAATGGATGCCACATCTGTTACATCAATTTCATCGCTTTAAAAAGTTTATATGGTTTTGTCGAAATAGTCTATTATTAGATATAGCTAAGTTTGGTTAAGTAAATAAATGTCATATTGAAGGAAATAAACACTAAAATAGACGTTTATGTAACTTTAACCACTATAAAATAAAGAATTGTGTACTATTTTGTCGGACGAGTAACAGAAGCGCCGAAACTACATCCATGTGTTGCATAAGATGAGGTAGTTATGTGTGTGTGCCAGCTTGGAAAAAAAGTTACAACTATATGTCAAACTGGCTGCTGTCTCACTGTGTACTACTCTTCTCTAAATCAGTGATATTGTTAGGTTTCTTTTAGGATGTGAAAATACGCTTTGACTTATTTTGAAAGCGTGAACTTAGTTTTATAAAAAGTACAAAAACAAAGACAGGCATGATAGTGACCAATCCATATGGGTGTTTCAAGAGAGGTGGTCTGGAAGTGTTTTCGTAGATGAAAATCATTCTGCACTGTTTTATTATTTTTTCTAAGTAAATGGAGAAAAAAATCTAAAATATAAAAAGTCAAGAAAAAAATTAGGTCCTTTTATTCCTCGTATAAAACAGCCAAAGGGGCCGCCCCACTGTTAAAAATTTGCAGCATTCTGACCAGTCATTTGACCGTTTTTATCGAAACCGGTTACACAACGGTAATTTAATACTATTCTGACAATATTATTGGCCATTTTATGGTCCAAATACAGTTAAATTACAGTTATGAAACCGTTTTTTCAATTAACGGTCGAATGACTGGACAGAATGCTGCAAATTTTTAACAGTGCAGGGCTCCCACTCGGTCCGTTTTTGAAAACCAGCAAGAAAAATCCCCTTTACATCTTTCGTCGAAACGTAGCAGGAAAGGCGTTTTTCTTCCAATTGTTGCCGAAACCTACCACTAAATTTTTTCTTTAATAATACTGGTGTTTAAAAAACGGACCAATGGAAGCCCTACAGCAAACAAACAAAAAAAAAGCAATTTAACAAATTACAACGACCATTTGGAAAATGATTTTTTTTCAAAGACTAAAATTTAAGACCTAAAAAAATCGCACGGGGTTGATCATACATTACGTACGCCATGAATTAAACATTAATAGTGTTATTGCACGTATAAATTCCAAGCGACAGAAATCGCCTGCGACTCGTATTTAGTGTGAAATATTTATATGTATTCATTCCTGTCCTATTTATCTTTTTTGTTATTTTTAATTGGCTTATTCCATTTTTCTTTTGCACGTGAAAATCTTACAAATTAAAATTAACTCTTTGTCAGAAACTGTTATTCATTTTCTTTCATTTTCATTACTTATTATCCACCTGAAACTTGCGTATTATCCAAGCATTTCATTGGCTGTTCGGGAAAAGGCTTTACCGTCGTCAGATTTCCAAGAAATCTGATGACACATTTTAAATGAAATTTCATTCTTAAACTTCTAAACATCCCGCAATATTACTTTTTACATCGTCGTGTAGAGAAAAAAATGTACTTTTAAATGCAATTTGTTTGAAAGCTGTATCTCAATTTGTTTCTGAGTTATTAATTTTTTTTTGTAGTTTTTATTACTTTTTTGTCATAGTGGCAACACTCTGTTGTCCATCTCTGTTGAAACTAAAGGGAAATACAGATTACTGTATAGACCAATCACAAAACGAATAAAATGCGGATTAAACCAATAAAAACCTTCAGATATGCTCTTCATTTTCTACCCTGACGAGAACAATAACCATTTTTCCAAATGGTTAAAAAAGGCTCAAATGTTATGCACATGTATCTACAAGGGGGGGGGGGGAGGAAGATGAGAAACGTTTATTTTTCGGTTACTTCTTAAGTATTAACAAGTTCAGAAATTGCATGTCACACGTGGCAAATGAGGTGCGTTCGTACTATAACTAGTTTTATAAATATTTTTTTTGCGCTGCATATTGTATGAATGTATATGTTAGTGCACTTCATAAGCGCAAATCAATTTCATTCATTTCGAAATTCTATAACATCATTAAAATGCACTTGAAATAATTTTTTCCCATTGGCCGTAATGTAACGGAAAACTTTTGACTGTCCCTGTAATTAAACTATACATCCAATTTTCATAAAATTTGAAATGAATCGACACAATTATGCAACAATTATATATTTTAAATTTCAAACTATTCGGTTGGGCAGTTTTTGCGCTGTTATATGCGGATGGACGGACAGGCAGACAGGCGGACTAAACGATAACGATAGGTGCTATGTATTTATATAGTTACGAACGTACCTAAAAAGAGCTATTTAGAATTACTACCAAATTTAACGATCATAATTGCACTTTATAAAAAATAATTATAAATTTTGAAAATATGCATGATTAAATTTTTAAAGCATATTTTTGGTTTTTAATGCGTTTCCACAGATTTTGAAAATATCTCTAATGCAAATATTAAAGATATTAAAGAAAGCATTCTTTATAATGTTTTACTTTTAAAAAGTCTAATAACAAGAAACCTTTAATATCAAATTTAAATTTATAGTAATTTATACAAATTATTATAAATATAAAATATATAATACAAGAGTTGTTGTACTAATTCTTGTAATTGTGTGAGTATCTTTTCTAATGCCGAAAATTATTCTTTTCGTTTTATGAAATGTTTACTTTAAAATTCATATGATCAGTTAAATGCTTTTAAGGGGTCTCAGGACTCTTAAAATTGGAAAAAATGAAAAAAAGGACCATTTTCAACATTTAATATCTAAAAATGTATTTGATATTAAGACAAAATTTTAAATGGGAATGAAAGATACAAGTATGTTCTTTAATTTCAAATATTTGAAAAATTGCAAGATGCAGAATTAGCATTTACAGTGGACTTCAAACTGTCAGACATTTGACGAGCAGAAAATCGGCATAATAGCTTATGCGCACAATTACAAAATATATTTTGCAACTAGAATGAAAATTTTGGTGCCTACTTATACCTCAGATTATAATAATTACACTGAACCTAAATAAATTTGTATTTAAAGCATTTTTATATTTTTAATACAAAGTTGTATTTAGCTAATGAATTCAGAAAATTTCGACAATATAAACCCCTTAAAAAATATTTTCTTTTTACAATAAAAAGGGAATTTTAGGTTCAGTTTATACAGACTAACATGAAACATATGTTTTGAAAATTTCATGAAAAAATATTCAGAAGTTTTTGAGATATCGTGCGCGTTATGCCCAAAAACGTCATTTGGAGAAAAATGAATTCAAAGTTTTGGAAACACCGCTTCAGCTATTGAGCGAGTATAATTCTAAATGCCATAACTTCTGTTCTAATGGGATTTTCAAGATAACAATTATATCAAAATGTGCAGAAAACATAGAAGTTTAGCATCTAAAAAAATTAAAATTTCGAAAATTTTAGATCTTTAAGAGTCCTGAGACCCCTTAAGGGTAAAAATGTGAACTAAATTTTATTTAATTAATTTTTAAAAATTCCAACTTATTGTATGGTTTACTAATATTTTACTATATATCCCCCCCCCCCCAAAAAAAAAAAAAAAAAAAAAAAAAAAAATTACTAATTATTTTATGAGTACCATATACTTTCATTTGATAATATTTTAATGCATTTTAATTTAACCCTAGAACTACCGGAAATTTTACTCAAGTTTTATAAAAACATTCTACACCAGAATTTTTACTTAAAACTATTTAATTTGTTTATTTAACTTATTATTGTCTGATTTATACATTTAGTTTGTTTTGAAGAAATTTCTGGTTTGAATAAATATTTTGAATGTACATGTCGGGTCCATTGGACCCTTCTGGTAGACAGAGGGTTAAAGATGCATGAAAGTCAGTATACTCGTACTTTATCCTTTTTAAAAAGCTCCCCTAGTGCTTCTCCACATAAAGGGGATTACACAGTATTTGATTTCACTAAATAAAAAATAAAAAAAAATTCATAAACCGTAACAATAAAAAAACAACAGTTTCATAAATTTCGTTATATATATTCAGTTTAGTAGAAATTTAATTCCGGCACAAATTTGCATTGTTTTATATCTGTAAGCAATATACCATAAACATGTATAATTGTTTACAGTCGATATATCGACAGCATATACTTGATACAGCATACTTGAGTTAAAGTTTTCTTTGAAATTCTCGAACTGTAAAAAAATACAAACCAAAAAGTCCTTTAACAAAGTTTTTATGAATTATTTTGAAAAAAAAATCATACAACCATGAAATGAAATAAATCGACCTAGATTAGAAAGGAAATATTCATTTTTTCTTTCTTTTCTCACTGCCCATCTTCAATTTTTGCGAACATGTGTAAAATTTGACTGACGCTTGTTTTAAAATTTTAAAGTGGTATAAATGTAATTTTTTCACTAATTTGTTTTAAAACATAATGCAAGTTTTATTTTTTAAAAAGATAAGTACAACTGAAAAAAGGCTGTGCTACTAAACATCAACGGGTGTTTTCCATATTGCAATAAGAAAATTGTTTTCAGGTTCTGGTATCACAATGCTATAACTAAGGCAAAGTTATCGTAGTTCTCCGGTCCTATGTTCTGAAATTTCGCAAAGAGTTAATCATAATAACATATCGCATAAGATTCACTCTTCCAATCTGTAACATAAAATATAAACGTCTCGGTATTTACTTATTTTTTTTAGATAATAGTGACTTCATGCTGTTACATCATTAGACGTTTGCACAATGATGTTAAAACAGAAAAATCGTATCCATTGAGAAGCATACTTACAACCAGGGATGTAGTGGAGGATATACGCAGGATATTTTAAGAAAATCTGCATACCCATCATAGCTGTAGCATATACTATATAGTTAATACCATCTGCCAATATCGTATGTCATCTTTTTTTTTTTACTACTATACTGCTGCATACAACATAAAAAATTGCATTAAATGTACGAATATACTTTCGCACATATACTTACACATACAGATGTAAACATTCGCGAATTAGCCTCCAACTTTAGCAATACTTCATGAAAATTCGGCAAATTTGGTGCTAGAAAGTCTAGAAAATACAAAAAAATCTTGCTAATTAAAAAGATAGGCGAAATTCCCTTTTCAAACTTTATTACATAATCCTATGTTTTTATTGGTAGAGTAGCAAAACCCGCGGCTTTGCTCGTGTAATAGTGAAATATACCAAGTATGTTTAATTTTTATTAAAAGAAATTATACTATTAGGAATAAGTCAAGCCACAGTTTGACTAAACTTTATTATTGCACTGCATTAGCTAGAAAGGAGAATTAGATTAATAAAATGAACTAAAACTAATTCGAAATAAATGGTAATTTAGAAAGTATTTTGAAACTTTTATGGTCCTTTCATATTTTAATTTCAGTATTCATTTGAAGTTTTGAATTTTTTAGAAATCGTTCTTAGTACGCATTTTCATCTTTAAATTAACCACCATGTCAAATTATAAGCTTCTTCTCTAACGGTCTACAACCTTTTTGATGGTAGTGGCACTAACATAAAATATCTATGTCGAAACAGAAACAGTCACCATTATTATGCCAACATTAATTTTGTAATCGGTTTAGTATTTCCTAATATTCCATAGAAAACGTATTTACTAGCAAAAGTCATGCTTTGTTTGGATTCACGAAGCATTATTTAATAAGATAAATATTTGAAAGTAAAAATATTTTTTTATATTATTTTTGCATCTTTATTAAGCAAAAACGTTATTTATTGTTTTGGCGCCTTTTAATTTTACAAATGTAAATTCAACCAAATAACTAAGAATTTCCTTGGAATTTTCTATTTATGATATAAGACTGGTATAAATAAAAATAGTTTTTAAGCAAAATTTTACAAAATATTTTTAAATTTTTCACTAAAAGCACTTTAAAAGATATTTTTACATTTCCCAATAGTCTCTGGTGTTTTCTCAAATGGTTTGAAATACGTATATTTCCAATCTTTGTAATGCACATCAAATAATCTTTGATAGCAATCTTAGAATAATATATTCGACGAAAGCTTGAAGAAAGTTACTTCTTCAAAATCCTATTTCCTGGAAAAACATTTGAAATCTGCTCTCGTTGATACTACGAATTATTAACTTATTATATTATTGTTATTATTCAACCTTCGAATTCGAAAAACCCTTTATATAACAAATTAAACAATTAATTTTATTTATTTACAGTTCTTTTGTTGCCTCTTTACAAAAAAAAAAAAAAAAAAAAAAAAAAAAAAAAAAAAAAAAACATAATATAATTCTTTTAAAATGTGTAAGTATCGTCTGCGTAAATTATTTCACGTAATAAGAATAAATTGTGTATTTGAATTCTTGACACTGGAAAATTATTTTCTAATTGAATGTAAATAATTGAATTTTCACAAATTTTAATTCATTAAAAATATGCTATAACTTTTATAAAAAAAAGTATTTTAAAAATTTCATAAAAGAAATAGTGAAACTATTATATGATTAAAAGGAATGAGCACCAAACTATGCTCCATCAACCAATCTTAATATAGTATTCTATTAAAATGTATATTATCCTCTCAAATAACACACATCTATAAAAGAAAGTGCATATAAGAAAATATATAAAAGAAAGTCTGGATTTTGTATTAATCAACGCGCAGCCCAAACTATTGAACCTAAAATTTTGGAAATTCGTGGTAAAAGTACTACTTATGACATACAGTGCCGCTAGAAAGGATTTACTAAAATTCCACCGTACGGGGTGTAAAATAAAGATCGAACTTTAAAAAAATTCCTTAAAAATCTGATTTTATAGTTATTTTTCAACTGATAACATATTTTAGTGTATTTTTGTATGCTGAATCGAATGGTACTAACTAAATTGTTTTATGTCCAATAGTCCGTGAGATATTTCATATTTTTCTAATTTTGCGATGTCTTTGGCGCCAAAACCTTGAAATACCTCACCTTACAAGTGATAATTCATCCATATTCCCTAATATTATACATCCGTTACTGTAGCAACCGAAGAAATTCAAATTAAATCTCTTTGTTTGGTAATTCTTATGGTTAAAGAATTAAAACGGCTATATGAGTTTGAAATAAATAAATAAATAGAAACGCCTTGAACGAAAATATTTAATAAATTTAAAAATAATAAATTTTCTAAGGTTATTCTGTAAAAAAAATAATATTGTGCAAATCTGCAGATCATAATTTATTTTTATGTTTAATTTCAAGTCAAAATACTGAGTAGTTTTTTTGTAAAGTGTACGACAAAATGTAATTTGGGTAGTCTAGTAGAGCATAATTTTTTTAAGGTTATTCTGTAAAAAAACAAAAAAAAAAAACAAAAAAACAAAAAAAAAAAAAAAACAATATTGTGCAAATCTACAGGTCATAATTTATATGTTTAATTTCAAGTCAAAATACTGAGTAGTTTTTTTTTTTGTAAAGTGTACGACAAAATGTAATTCGGGTAGAGGATAATTTTTTAAAGGTTATTCTGTAAAAAAAAAAAAAAAAAAAAAAAAAAAAAATGCAAATCTACAGATTATAATTTATTTTTATGTTTAATTTCAAGTCAAAATACTGAGTAACTTTTTGTAAAGTGTGCGACAAAATGTAATTTGGGTAGACTAGTAGAGGATTCGCATCGCTTATCCTAATAAGTTTTAAAGACTTTTTTAGAACGTTTGTTGTTCCTACCAATAATCCCAGGTGGTAGTGGTACCGACATAAAATATAGCGTGTGTGGGATCAGAGACTATCACAATTGATTCTCAATCATTACTTTCGTAATCGGTTTATCATTTCCTGAGTCTGCATACAAATCGTATTTAGAACTTTTTTAGAACGCTTTTCGCAACTTCCATTTGCTTCACCCCTTTTAAATTTCGAATTTATTTTCGACACTTCTTAGAAGACATTTATATTTGATAAGTACCATGCCATATTTAAAGTTTCTAGCCTCTTTAGTAGCACATAAATCGCAATTTAGAACTATTTTGCTCCTGCAACCCTCGTGTGTTAGTGTCACCGACATGATATATAGCTTACGTTTGAGTAGGTTCTATCACCACCAATTTGCAACTATTATTTTAGAAATAGGTTTGGTATTTCATAAGATTACATTAAAATCGTAATTTAGAACGTTTTTAGAACGCTTTTTGCACACATCATTCTTTTAAATTTGTAATTTTGTTTCGACAGTTCTTAGAAAGCATTTGCATCTTTTAAGTAATTACCATGCCAAATTTCCAAATGTTAGACCACTCACAAAAAAAAAAAAAAAAAAAAAAAAAATTGAAAACATTTTTTGCTCCTGATATCCCCAGGTGGTAGTGACAACAACATAAAATATAGCCTATGTTGGAGCAAGGGCTGCCACAATAATTTTGACACCATTATTTTTGAAATCGGATTGGTACTTTCGTAATTAATTGGGATTGCGTAAAAATCGCCCTTTAGAACGTTTTCAGGAACGCTTTTTGCGCATTTTCAACTCGTTTAAATTTCGAATTTGTTAAGAAATGTTTCAGAAATCATCTTTATCTTATAAATAACTACCATGCCAAATTTTATGTTTCTAGGCCCTTCAGTAAAACAAAAATTTTAATTTAGAACGATTTTTGCTGCTAGCAACCCGCAGGAGGTAGTGATATCGACACGAAATGGAGCCTACGCTGGAACAAGGTCTTTCACCATCATTTTCCAACCATTACGTTTGAAATTCGTTTGGTACTTCATAAGATTGCGAAAAAATCGCAACTTAGAACGTTTTTATAACGCTTTTCGCGATATTTCACCCCTTTTTAATTTCGATTTTTTTAGAAACTATTCTTAAGGGGCATTTACATCTTATAATTACCGTGCCAAATTTCAAGTTGCTAGCCCTTGCAGTATCACAAAAATCCCAATTTAGAACGTTTTTTGCTACTGCAACCCTTGCTGCTAGTAACACCGACATGAAATAGGGTCTATGTTAGAGCAAGGGCTGTCACCATCAATTTACAATTATTACTTTTGAAATCAGTTGATACTTCCTGAGATTGTATAGAAATCGCCATGTAGAACGTTTTTTAGAACGCTTTTTGCGCATTTTCACCACTTTTAAATTTCGATTTTTTAAAGAAATGTTCTTAGAGATCTTTTATATTTTTAAGTAACTACCATGTCAAATTTCATGCTTCTAGGTCACTTCAGTAACACACAAAAAAAAAACGTATTTTTAGAACGTTTTTTGCTCCTGCACCCTTTTGAGCTAGTGGCATGGACATAAGATGTAGCCTATGTTGGAACAGGGGAGAACACCATCATTTTGATACCATTAATTTTGAAATAGGATCGGTAGTTCCAGAGATTACCCCCTCCAAATAAACAAACAAAAAACTTTACTGCTTTATAATATTTGTATAGATAAAGCAAATAAAAATCTTTTCACACTTTGCAAGTTTTCTTCATTTTTAACTAATTTTGTTGCTAACTTTTTAAATATCTGATTTATATTTCTCTGTATAAAATTTAGGAATTAAATTTCAGCAAGCTTACGCAGAATTCCTTACACTAAATGCATGTTCGTGGGTAATGTATCATTGGGGTCAAGTACCTTATCGATACTTTCTTTATTGTTGTAAGTGCTCATTCTCTTTATTTTATTTTCTCCAGTTTTTATTTGTTTCTCCAGTTCTCTTATTTATTTTTCACTATTTATGCAACGCTTTTTATAAAAATAATCTAATTATACTTTTATTTATTTTTACTCAATATCATTTAATTTAATAGGGCCAATTTAAAAAAAAACAAAACAAAACCAAAACAAAAAAAAAATTTTTTAAACATGAAAAAATAAATAAAAGCAAAAGTAATTGGAAGATTTCACTATATATTAGATTTTCAAAAGATATACTAATTTGAATACGACTGTGACACAAAATTTGTAAATTTGAAAGCTATTCAATTTTATATTAGTCAAACAGAAGATTATCTGATATTGAAAAATGTTCTTTTAGAAATTACTAAAACGAAACGATTTATTCTGGGAATCCAATACGGTAGCTGCTGTAGTAATTAATTAAAAAATAAATACTGTGAAAGTTTTAGAATTAGTTATGCAAATGACAGCAAATTGATATGAATAAAAATATAAGAGAATTATTTTTAATTTAAATTTGTATTTTGTATCTGAAGAGAAAAACACTATTTTGAAACTTGCATTATACTAAAATTAAAATGAGAGAAGAAATGATTATGAAAAAAAAAAAAAAAAGAAAATCTCATGACTTTGCAGTTCACAACATAATTATTTTTATATAAAATATGAATTATTTATGAAGTTTATGTAGACTAAAAAAAAGATATTTATAAGTGCCAGTTTCTACATTTAAAATTAGAAGTGGTAAAATTCACGACACTAAAGAATTTTTCTTGTTTATTCCGAAAATATATTTTTAAAAATCTTTAAAAGAAACATCTTAGTTAATCAAACAAAATTTATTATTATGGCAAAATTAATTTATAATTTACAGTAGTATTTCGTTTATTATTCAAACTATCAGAGCCACCAGGCGTGGTCCGGGCGCATGACAATAAGTTTAAATGTGCTTGATATCGATGTTGAATGATTTTATATATTTAAACGAAAATTTTCTGAACGAGCTTTATGCTGTTGCTCCAACTGCCTCCGGTAATGTACACTGTACGTGCACCCTTGATTTTGCATTATTTTTTATTTTGAAATGAAAATTTATCCAAACTAACTTAGAGTTTGGGTCGCGCTGCCTTAATCTGATTATTTCTAAACCAAAAGTTTACTATAACGACAGCTAAAAGGTTAGTTTAAGCTACTAAAATTTTAGCGTAATAGCTTAAACGTAAGTTGGCGTTATATGTTTAAAAAAGAGCTTTAACACTATGGATTTTTTTTTAAATATTCAAACATATTATTTTCGCCCTAAATCTTATAATTTCTGAACCAAATTTTTACTCGACAATTACCTATAAGGTTAGTATATTGCATTAAAATTTCAGTTCAGTTGTATAAAATGAAGTGTATTTTTTTAATAAAAAATTCATAATTTAAATCCTATGGGCTAATAAGCGAAAATCAAAATTCGCCAAAAGTGACTATCGGAAATATAAATGAATGCATTTTTCCTTTTTGCGTATTTGGATTTCTCTAGCCGGTGCGAATTTCTGAATTGTGCAGAATAAAAGGAGAAAGGTCGTCGGGTTAGATTGAAAGTGAAAAAAATAATAGTCGTTATTGTTCAAACACTTCGTAATGTTTCTAAGGTAACAGTATTTTCTTTTTGTAGTCTGCATAAAATATTCTTGAAGATATATTTATATGTAGTGCTAAGGCTACTTGTAAGAAGATTCTTTTTCCCTTCAGCCCGTTTAATAGTAAAAAAAAATAGTTCTTATTGTCCGAACTCTTTGAAATTTTTATCGGGTATAAATGTGACGGTTTTTTCAGTAAACGTAAAAAATTCGTGAAAAAATATTCATGTCTAGCCATAAAAGAACTGTGTTTTTCTTCTCTATTTTTTCGTTTCGATTTTGGATAAGATCTTTTATCATTAAAAGAAAAATAGTTCATAACGTCGGAACTTTTTGAAATTTATTTCAGTTATAACTATATAACCATTTCAAACTCTGCATACACATTTCGTGCAAATATATGGATATTTAGCAGTAAAAACATGAACCGATGCCGCCCGCGTTTCCGCGTCCCGAGAGAAAATTTAGCAGATTTTTTTTAGGTGCGTTCGTAATTATATAAATACGTAGCACCTATAGTCGTCGTTCAGTCCGTCTGTCTGTACGTCTGTCCGTCCGTCTGTCTGTCCGTCCGCATATAACAGAGCAAAAAATTCTGACAAAATTAAACTTGCTAAAATAACATTTTAATCTGATAGACGAATGCCTTGCCTTAATGATTGAAAACAAAGAAAAAATGGTCAGCAGCGAAAAAATGTTCATTTAACTGAGGTTTAAGTTAAACTTGCGAGTTTAATTTTCCTTATCTTTTTACCCCTATAACTTTTTATTTTCTTCTAAATTTTTACTTATAATGAATTTGCATAGTACTCACAGGACATTCAAATGAGAAATAATAACAATGTAGTACTTTTAATACAGATATTTTGTATAACATTGTCTTAAAGGGTTGTTAAAGAAGGGACGGTAAGATAAAAAAAAAGGGGATGGTATTGGAAAAAAGGGACGAAATGGTAAAAAAAGGGATGGTAAGGATGGAACAGTAAGGAAAATTGCCACCTATTTTAGGAAAATCATGTTAAGACTAAGAGATAGCCACAATGTTTATTGATTTTTAGAAACAGTTGTTAACATTGGATTGAAATAAATTTTTGTTTTTAATTTACCTCGAAAAGAGCAGGAATAAACCTTGGGGACGGCGAGACTACCAATAAAGCCACGATGCTTGAAATTGATATTTCAATGCTGATTTAAATTCTACAGTAAATTTCCTGCAAAGAATTTTAGGCATTATTTTTCTAGCATACTTCTGCATGAGAAAAAACTTGAAATAAATTCTGTGGCTGCATCTGAAATGATTTTCTGTATAATTTTAGAAGAGGGATGGTAAGGAATCTAAAACCCCGGGACAGAGTTTAAAAAATAATAACAACCCTAAAAATGTGTGCAGGTTAATTTTTAGCTGCATATTTATATAAAACAATAGTTCCAGTTTTAGAAAAAAATTAAACTGAATTATTTTTATTGAAACAGTTTTATCCAGACAGCTCCAAACTTAAAAATCAGCATCATGGACACTGGGTGGTAGATGAGTTTACCTGGTATTTGGATCCCCAACATCACCCAAGACTTATTTATCTCGTTAATATTATTATGCAATCATGCAACGGGATGTTCCCCAGTATATGAAAAAAAAAAACACACAAAAAAGTGTATTAAATAAAAAATTATTATTCAGGGACATGAAAGTCAAAAGATTGTGAGAATGCCCCATATATGAATTGCCTAGTGAACGATAAAATGCAATACTGGAAAATAAGGGAGGGGTAAATTACTTCCTGATTAAAAGAGTTTTCATGCGATAATTTCGATATTAAATAAATATCTATACAAAATATAAACAAAGCCTCTTTAGGAATTCATTAGATGACAGTAAACATAAGTAAAATGTTGAACTGGGATGTAATCATTCTACCATGAATTTTAATGTTTAAATGCATTGGTGTCTGCAAATAATCATGTAGTTTTGTTAGTTATTTTTAAAGAACATTTGATTTATATATGCAGATAAATAACTTTAATACATTTTATCTACTAATCATAAAGGAAAAATGAACATCCCTTAAATTTTGGTCCTATATTGTCTCTGAAAAAAAAAAAAAAAAACACTCCAGAAATATTCATTTTGATGTAATTCATAATATATGAATTTAATATTACTTTTCAACATGAAATCTTTTTTTTCTCTCATGAGATAGATTGCAACTTTTATATTTTACAGAATGTTGAAATAAAGCAAAATATTGAGAAGTTTATATCACCGAGAAATTGAAATAAAAAGATGCTAATTGTAATACAGCAATATATCATATGAATTTCGAGATTTAAATTTATTGATTGAAGAAATTATTGAATAACTACTTATGTAGATGAAACGTAAAATTACGATTTTGAAAATGTAATTATTTTTTAGAAAAATTAAATATAAACTTTATAAACATAAACTAAGTTTAGTGTGAAATATTTAAATAAGAAAGTTATATTGTTATAATTTCTATATACACAAATTCACATATAGTCCAAAATATGAAAGTAAAATTTCTTAAAGTTGGAGGGTTACAGAAAACTTTTAAGAACATTTTTTGGAGCACTTTAAAATCAACAGGAAACAAGCATTGTATATTGAGAAACAGAAAGTTAATTAACAGTTGTTGAACATAACAGTTGCTGAACATAACAGTTGTTGAACAGTTGTTGAAGAAAAACCATATAAATTATTAACTATAAAATGGTTATCAGAAATCGAAATATTATAAGTAGTTTTGACAAGTAGTTTTTGAGCAATGCTTAAGATATAACGCGAATTGTTGTTTGTTTTGCAACTATTAAAAAAGAATTAACCATTAGAAGTTCCAAACTTTACATCTGTTTAATTTCTATAAATGTGTGTTATAACATGCGTACCACGTGTATGGCTTATATGACTTAACACGAATGTTAATTTGATCTTATGCACCTATCGGTTGCATTTAAATTTTATTTATTTTATATCATTATAAATGTATAAATTTAGCTCATTGTATTTATATCTCATTGTTTAAATATCGATTATGATTACTTCATTATATATACCTGTATAGTCCAAGTAAAAATCAATTTATAAATTATACTTGTTTTAGCAGAATTCCCAAGATAAATTGAATAAAGGTCGTATGATATAAAAATAATCTGTCGTGAAAGATAGGTCAATTTTTACGATTTTCTTCTGCGATTTTTTTAAGGCTTTATTTATATTGTCATGATATAAAGTGAAAATATGTAAAAAAAAATTAGTAAAACTATGCACCGCTATTTCATTTACTGTATGTCCTCATGTTAAATTTGTAGTCCATATAATATATATATATATATATATATATATATGTCAGCTTTTTTAATTCCTGGGGGAAACACAACAAAAGTGATATTTTTGTCTCAAGGAGTATTACTGTGTAAAACGGACTTTTTTTTTTTTGCGCTGGCACACATGCTTTAAATACTATTGCATTTTAACTATGCATCTGTACTTCAGTAATTTAGTATATTATTCAGATCGGTAAATAAATCATACAAATGTAAGTGTGAATAAGAGAAATAAGACTTAATTACGTCTACTAATACCCGTATCACAATATATATATATATATATATATATATATACATATTCCAAATGGAAAAGTCAAAACATATATTAAAATATAAATAAGAGTAGTAAGTCTTAATTACGTCTACTAATAACCATATCACAATATACATATATTCCAAACGGAAAAGCCAAAAATATACTAAAATATCAAATGTAAGTATAAAAAATAGTAATAAGTCTTAATTACGTTTACTAATAACCATATAACTATATATATATATATATTCCAAATGGAAAACATATAATAAAATATGTTTTAATGTGTCTTATTTTTAAAATGTTTTTAGTAACGTATTTTAAGTAAATATATATTTTAATAAATGTTTTGACTTTTCTGTTTGGAATATATATATATATATATATATATATATATATTGTGATAAATCATACAAGTTATAAATTTTTACCTTGGGTAAAAGTATGCAGGACGAGATCTGAACCCAGATTTTTACCTTAAGCTACCAATTCTCTACCAACTGATGAACTACTGTACTGGACAAATCCGCCTGTCACAGCCCAGACTACCTCTTCGTGAACTGTGTCCGCCAGATTTGTTCAGGGTGTCTCCTTCGGTAGAGAATTGGCAGTTTAAGCCAAGGTCCTGAGTTCAAATCCAGGCCTTGACACATTATCATTCAGTTGGGACATTGCAATTCGTATTTCTGTAGGGGAGTGTAGCCATATTTGGACCGCCGCTTTAAATGAACCGTTGCCATTCTGTCGTTAATTACAGAAATAGACGCCGTCTACCACTGAAATCTTACTCATCAGAATGACGTCATTTATGATTAGAAGAAGCACCCGTTGTTTTCAGACAATCTTTAAAAGTCTAAAAATAACCGTTTTTTTCTTCCTACTAAACACAAGAGAATACTTTAAAACTAAGGTAAGTTGTTATGTTTCCATATACATATCTAAATTCATAAGTATATTGTGCATATTTTTCATGCGGATTTGTTGGATTTCGCTTTTGTTCTTAGTCTTCAGATTATCTGTTTTAAAAATGGCGCAGTTGCCTTAATTGGGCCAATTTAAGTTGATTAAATTGGACCAGATATACGATCATAAATTTGAAAAGTAAGTATTGAATTTCGAGGACGGTACGCTGTGTACACTTTTTTTTTTAAATATTTTATAATGGATTACCATCTCAATGGAAATTTTTACCCGGCTGGCAAGAAGGGTTATGTGCTTCACGCGTATCTGGATATGTGGATTTCTTTATACCCTCGGAACATCCTAACGGCTGGATGTATTTTTATGGATGTCTCTATCGATTCGTCTTACATGCCCGATGGTTATAGGCTAGGTTTTGTTTCTATAAATGCAAAATGGCGGTAGACACGAAAAAAAATTTACGCACCCTATTGAGTGGCCTATCATTGGATAGGTCTTTCAAAATGAAGACGATGTTTCAGTGACTATTTTAATGTCAGAAGTTCCATTTAAATATTGCACAACCTGGAATTTGTGTAGGTATACCTACACAGAGTTCCTACGGGATCTCTAGCTTTACTGCAACTCTAACCTTCATAGACATCTATAGGCCTCATCAAAACAGTGTTTATAGATAGGAACTAACTATTAAACCCAACTTAAAAGTCATCAATACAAGTAAATAAAAAAATAGGTCAGTAATATAAAAAAATAGTTTAGCATTGATGCGAAATAATTAATTAGTTCACTTTTTACGTTGTCGGGTTTTTTGATTTTTTAAATTTAATTATTGAATATATCTTTTTTGTATATCTGGATCAATTTCTTTATACAGTTTAGGCCTACATAAACATAAAAATATTTTCATATGTTTTTGCAATATTTTTTTTTTGCAATTTCTTTTATCTTGTATGTATTTGTATTTATTTCCTTTGAATTCTTTATTCCTACGGCGTATTTTATTTACAGAGTTGAATTAAAACATTTTCCTCCTGGGGTCTATTTTCGGTTCTGTGCGGAGGAGGGGCAGACTTTTTACAGTTCTGCAGGGTGGGATTACACTTTTTCGCCATTAAAATGCATAAAATATCAAACCTGGGGGGAGGATTGGCTATTTCAAAGCTCCGGAGTGTGAGACCTATGAATTCAGCATCGTTTGAATATATAATGTTTTACTCTGAATTAATCGTAGTGTATTTTTTTTTCAATAGAACATATTTTTAAATACTGTTTAATATAATGTTGAAAAGGTTGAAAACGACACAGATAAATTGCCTGGAATAAATACACCCGTGACAGCAAAAGCTGTTAAATATATAGGAAACGAAAAGGCGAGAGCAAATTGTGCTAGAAATTGACCTGCAAGAAGGCTGCTGCTACAAATCCCCCCCCCCCCCTTAAAAAAAAGCCAAAAAATCATTATAAATGTTATCTTACTCGTTAAATTCAGTCAAATCGAAGTACAGAGGTAGCAAAAAAAAAAAAAAAAAAAAAAACAGTTGTATTACCATCTTCGCCATATAAATTAAATCTTGAGAAAAAAAAGAAAAAAGACAAAAAGGAAGCTTTTACAGCGCAAAAGCAATTGAAACATGCAATTTTAAAAAATAGGCGTAATGCAATTGGACAGAAAATTATGGATGGAAAGAACTACAAATGTAATGTTACAAATATAATAGTAAGAAAACTTCTGTTGCAAAAACAGTCATAATTCAGAATCTAAAAATAAAAATCGAGACAGTGATGATTGGTTTTGCCTAATTTGTAAGAAAAAATAGCAGAAATTATTCAGTGTTCAGATTGCCAAATACGGTTCCATGTTCTGAATAAAAAATGAATAAAAGAAATTCATGTGTAAGTTTTGCATCACTCCTTAAATGATATTCAAGTAACTGGCAATTAGTTCCATAATTTCTATTCTTAATTACTCATAACTTTGATTTATATTTTGAATGAATTTTTGATTTAAAACAATCACTCTTATCTTCAGATATTTGATTTCATTATATTTCATTGCTGTCATTTTGTTTGATTCTGTCATTAATCGCAAACTTTGCATTTAATAAAATTAGTTATATTCCCTAGTCATTAAAACAACCTGATATTGTTTGGTCCAATTTATGAGACTCTGAGGGTCCAACTTAGGCGACCAGTTGCTGAATTTGGACCACTTTTGACAAAATTTTCAAATTAAAATAAAATTTAAGATTTTCAAAAAGAAATTGATGTAAAGATGTATTTAGTTAGTAGATGAATAGATTAACCCCGTGTAGTGATGTTTTGCAGATATTCCAAAAATTAAGTGAGTTACACTTGAAAATAAGTGAAGTGGTCCAAATTCGGCCACTCTCCCCTATGCTCATGCGCATGAGTTTCTAAAATTGTTAGCTGAAAAGAAAAAATTAGACATACTTTTTCTAATTTTTAGTGTTCAGTACTTAAAAAGTAAAAACGGAACCATTTTAAGATCACTCCTGTGTCTGTCTGTCTGTCACATCCATTTTACTCGTAAACTATGGAACGTGCAAAGTCCAAATTGGGGGAAGTAATAAAGACTATTGACCCACATATTTGCCGATTATTAAACATTCATAAATATATTTAGTAAATATGTAGAGGGACTAATTATGTTACTTGAAAAAAAAAACTCTTTTCTTTGTATATCGTGTGGAGTTTCGTGTGAAAGCTTTAGTAACGCTGAACTCAAAAATATATTTCTTTTAATCTTAAGTATTACATTTTCAAAGTTATCGTCGAAAATGTAGCGCAAAAATATGTTCCCACCCATGTAATTCCGAATCTATTCAAACTAAAATTATGAAAAAATTAGAGGTACGAGACACTGTTAAAAATTTTGCAGCATTCTGGCAGGTCATTTGACCGTTTTTTGAAAAAACGGTTTCATAACCATAATTTAACTATATTCAGACCATAAAATGGCCAATAATATGGTCAGAATAGTGTAAAAATTACGGTTGTGTAACCGTTTTCGGAAAAAACGGTCAAATGACCTGCCAGAATGGTGCAAATTTTTAACAGTGGACATTAATTTAAACCTTGCAGGAAAATTATAGCGATTGCCCTAGGTCACAGAGTTTTTGAGAAAATAGCATTTTTGCGTTACACGCAAATTTCGATTTACAGGTATTCAGCAAAAGCATTGAGCAGCGCTGGAGGTTGTAATGCAATGCTCAGTAGCAGTATAAAAGCAATAAACGTCAAATTGATAAAAACAGACTAATTTAATTAGAATGAATCACATAAATACTATGGGATTCGCAACTAGTTTGCATTGAATGGATCTCTCAGTACGCCTCAAATGACTTTAAAAGTTTATTAAAAACTTATTAGGAAAAACGTGGCACAGAGCAAAGCGGCGTTGCAAATTTTCGACCTCCTTTAGAAGCGCGCTTAGTACAATGCCAAATTTTTAACAAAGGATCCTTTTTCTTAGAAAAGAATTCCTCTTTCTTAAACGAAATCATTCGAATACAAAATAATCTAAGCAGAAGTGGAAACTGTTTCAACAGCTTTTTCTTGCGGAAATCTACTTGCTTAATTATCTTGCTAAGCGCGCATATGGAAATTATTTTACATTAAAATCATATAGTTTTTTTTAAGTCAAATGCTGTTATATCAACTGGTGAGCAAAATGCTAATGAACATTTAGCTGTTTTGTTCATTGATTGTATAAGCAGTTTTTGATGCAAAATAAAATATACATGATTTTAATTTCAATTAATTTCACCACGCGTCCCGCAAGCAAACTTGGCCAGCAGATTTCAGCAGAAGAACGGTTCTTGCAGCAACGCCCATTTCCTCTCGTGCTTGTTTCTTTCGTATATAACCCATTGGTTAGGAGGTTGAATTCGGAATTAATTAGGGGAAAGCTGGAAATTATTTTAATCTCTTCAGTTTAGGGCTAGAATGAATACGTTGTTCTTCCTCCTTGTACTAGGTGAGCGTTAGGAAATATGTATAGATTTATAGTAAAAAAACACTTTTTTTTTTTTTTTTTTTTTTTAAATACCATAACAAATATCTCGAAACAACTAACTCTATCAAAAACATTGTCAGTACAAATGTTGTGGAGCTTAAAATTCTGAGAAAAACGAGTACCTATAATTAATATTTTTGTTGAACATTATGGTCACAATTCTACTTCAAAGTTTTAACTCCGTGGTCAGGGGGGTGAACTCAGAATTAATTAGTGGTAAATTGGAATTTGTTTTAATCCCTTCAGTTTTGGTCTAAAATGAATATACTATGTTTTCTTTCTTGTACTGGGTGAACATTAGAAAATATGTATACATTTATTTTCGAAAAACACGCTTTTTTCTAGTACCTTAAGAATATCTCAAAACAGCTAACTCTATAAAAAAGCATTGTCAATATAAAAGTTGTAGAGCTTAAAATTCTTAATAAAATGAGTACCCAAATTAATATTTTTGTTCATAATTAAGGTCGCAATTCTATTTCAAAATTTTCCCTTAATCGCTAATCAAGAGCTTGAAGCCAGGAGAGACCAAATTAACTTAACAATATATCAAAACAGCTAATTCTATCAAAAACATTGTCAATACAAATGTTGTAGAACCTAAAATTCTGAATAAAATGTGTACCCACATTAAAATTTTGTTCAATGTTAAGGTCACAATTTTATTTCATAATTTCGCCTTTATCGCTAATAAACAGTTTGAAGCCAGGAGAGACCAAGTTATCAGTTCACCATGCTTTCAATTTTTATGTGCATGTATTTTTGTTAATTTCTGACCTATGTCGAAGGGATTAAAAATGCACCTTCAATTTAGAATGCGCCTTCAATAATAATATTTTTTCAAGTAAATCTGTCACGAAAGTAGTAGAGAGAAAAATTAAGTAATTTTTTTATTTTTAAATATTTTTTGTAGGAACGCTGTTGCTGTAATTTTCAATGCAATAAAAATATAATAAAATTTATTTTATTAAAATAATTCATAACATAATTTTATCGTTTCTCTAAAACTAATTAATTTGAATAAATTAAGAGCTACATTATTTTATAAACTAATTGTATAGAAATATTGCATAAATTTCTAATGAATATAGTTTAATTTTTTTTATCATTTTTACAACTATCTATTTTTTAAAAATAAATGCTAATTATTTTGGCACTTTTGAAGGAAATTAAATAAAGCAGATTTGAAAAAATAACGAAGTAACTGGGTAAGTTTTAAAAGATTTTTACTTAGCTACATTGCGGTTTCTTAAACATATTTTTACTTTCTTCTATCTTTACAAGAAGAAAGTATTGGATTCGTTAAAAATTTCAACTTCCGGTTTTCGACGGATTTATACGGTTTAGGGGTCAGAGATTTCGACAAACCTGTTTTTACAAAATATCTGTATGTGAGTCTGTCTGTCTGTCCGTCTGTCTGCCTGTATGTGACACAAATTTTGTGGGCGCTCTATCACAAGAACTAATGCACGGAATATGAGTTGCTGCTGATTAGTTTTTGGTGTAAATCGCTCAACAGGTGGCGCTGCTATGATGCATTTTTCACGATTTCCGCAATGGCTCTATTTCCAGAACTAATACACGGATTTTCATCAGCTTCAGATTCAGTTAGTTCTTGACATGAACAGACAATTTATAGATCTTGGTGCAAATCGCTCAACAGGTGGCGCTGCTATGCTGCATTTTTTGCAGTTTCCACAATAGCTCTATCTCAAGAACTAATGCTTGGATTTTCAACAAAGTTCAGATTCAGGTGTACCTGGATATGAATTAGTGTTGTTTATGTTTTGGTGCAAATCGCTCAATAGGTGGCGCTGCTACGCAGCATTATTCACGATTTCTACAATAGTTCAGTCTTCAGAACTAAAGCACGGATTTTCCTCAAAATTCAGATTCAGTTAGTCCTTGACATGAATTGACGTTTTATACATTTTCGTGTAAATCAGTCAACATGTGGCGCTGCTATGCTGCATTTTTTGCGATTTCCGCTATAGCTTTATCTCAAGAACTAATGCTTGGATTTTCAACAGACTTCAGATTCAGGTATACCTTGGTATGAATTAACGCTGTTTATGTTTTGGTGTAAATCACTCAACAGGTAGCGTTGATATGCTACATTTTTTCAGAATTTCCGCTATAGCTCTATCTGAAGAACTCATGCACGAATTTTAATCAGACTTCAAATTCAGATATACTTTGATATAAATTGGTGCTAAATCGATGTAATTTCTTGTACTATTTAAATGATTTAATTAACGTGATTTATACAGAAGAAAGTTTTGAGATGGCCACAACATACTCGTTTATCTTTATCATGACCAAATAAAAAACTTCATGATATGTTCATATAATCAAATTTTGTAAAATCAGTTGAATAAATGGACAGCTTGGTGCAATTGTTTTATAGTATAGCGAGGAAAAACAAAACTGAAAAACTGAAAAAAAAAATCTATGCGGTTACTAAGAATTTTCTAGGAAACTGGGATGCCTAGAACTTTTTATGTAACTGCAAGAAAAGAAATTCAAGTTTGCACTGTAAAAAAAAAAAAAAAAAAAAAATCTGTAATGTTTTCTAACATTTTTTTAGGAAACTGGGATGCCTACAACTTTTTATGTAACGGCAAGAAAAGAAATTCATGTAACAGATTCAAGTTTGCACTGTAAAAAAAAAAAAATCTGCAAGGTTACTTACAATTTTTTAGGAAACTGGGATGCATAGAACTTTTTATGTGACTCCAATACAAAAAATTATGTAATTATCCCGGGTTACCGATAAATTTTTTGTAAGCATACAGCTTTCTGTAAGTTTACAAACCTAGTTTGGTAAATTTACATCTTTTTTTCTTTACAGTGTACAGATAAAATTTTAGTAAACATACAGATTTCTGAAGCTTTCACAAAAACTAGTTTTGTAGATTTACACCTTTTTAGGTAGATTTCGTATGAAATACTACCTATTGGGATCGTTCCTATGTTGGAATTTCTGAAAAATTTTTGCAGATCTACACCGATCATGACCCCTAGAACCCAAAACCACCCTCAGTAAAAAACTTTATCTATCTATCTATCTATCTATCTATCTATCTATCTATCTATCTATCTATCTATCTATATATATCACTTTCTTCTGGACACGATAACTTTCGTAATTCTGCACCAATCTCTTCCAAACTGATACATAAAATCAATGGGCATAAAATCTCGGTCAAGTTCGTTAATGGGCAAAATCGGACCAAGGGGACGAAAATAGGGAGGGGTTTTGTGAAAACAGAAAACCCCCCATAACTTCTTAATTTTTGTACATATCAAATCAGTTTAAAGTTTTTATTACTTCTAAAAATAGGGCCAAAAATTTATGCATCACAGATTTTTGATAAAGTTAAAAATGGGCTCAAGGGGCGCAAAAAATAGGGTTTTTGGGAGAAAAAAATTCATGACGTCGTCAATTCTCAAGATATCAAATTCAATTAATTTTATTATAAATCTCCTTAACATTATCTAAAACTTTTATATTCACAAGTTTTTGATAGGAGCAATTCGTACCGCAAAAACTAATTAAAAACGAAAACAAAAAGGGCGTTTGAAGAAGAAAAAAATCCATAACTTCGTCAATTCTCAAGATATCAAATCCAATTAATTTTATCATGAATCTCCTTAACATTATCTACAACTTTTATATTCACAAGTTTTTGATAGGACCAATTCGTACCGCAAAAAAAATTAAAAACGAAAACAAAAAGGGGGTTTGAAGAAGAAAAAAATCCATAACTCCGTCAATTCAAAAGATATAAAATCCCCATGAATTTATCATATATCTTCTTAATATTGTCTACAACATCTATATAGACAAGTTTTGGATAGGACCAATTCTTAGAGCAAAAACAAATTAAAAATACATACCGGTTGAAGTAAAAAATGATCTTAGTAAGGGTGTATTCAAATCCAAACTGCTTATTTTCTGACTCATTTTACAATTCATTTTTGCTCTCAAAGGCTTCCAATTGGTACGTTTTCTTACTCAGAAACTATATAATGTACCGTAATGGTCGATTTTCTGATAGGGGCAGAATATATTTTTTTAAATGCTGTTAAAAAGAGCATTTTGAACCGAATTTACCGAAGCGGATTGTGTTGGAAAAATCATTGTATTAAGGATGCGCTTAAATCCAAACTGCTTGTTTTCTGACTGCTTTTTAAATTCATTTTTGCTCTCAAACGCATTTAATTGGTAGATTCGCTTATTCAGAAACTATATAACGTACCGTAATAATCGATTTTTAGATAGAGACAGAATATATTTCAAAAAATGATGTTAAAGTGGGCATTTTGAACGGAATTTCCCGAAGCGATTGTGTTAGAAACGAAAAATATTGTCCTTCTGAGAAAATAATTGTTTATATATGAAATTTTAATTAATTGAACAAAAAATAAAAACACAGGTCGCTTATAAATCTCTTCAAAAATCACGTCAGCAAGTTTCATATTTTTTTTTTAATTAAAAATGAATCTGGAATTATGCCAGAAAATTTCGAGTTGTTGAGCATGGAAAAGTATTTTTTTGAATACCGCCCTAACATGATTCTGATAAAACCAGCTATTATATGAAAATGAAATAAAAACTCGTCAAGAGCGGCCAGATAAAATTGTTAAAGTGGATTTATCTATAATCATGATTTAGTTTTTGTTTGTGAAATTAGTATATTTGACTTCGAAATCTACCTCTGCCTGTAGGCCGGGCCGGAAGGGATTTTCATTTTTTTTACAGTGTATAAGATCTGTGATGTAAAAACAACAAGAAAAGCTGAAAGGGATTCCTGGGGTAAACAAATCCTCCTCTTTCTCTGAATTATCAGAAAGTGAAAAGGTTTTATTTATTTATTTATTTGTTTATTTATTTATTGTAAGTTGGTACAGTTAAAATGTTATTTTAAATTATGCAATAAAAATATTTATGCCACTAATGCGGCTTGAATATTTAAGACGTGCCACTCGAAATAAAACCGATATTATACCACTGCTCATTATAATTTAAACTAAAAGCCTCATATGTAATAGATGGCCAGAGGTTTAAAACATTGTTTTCAAATAAAAAAACAAAAAAAAAAACTTAAATATACAAAATATATAAAACAAGCAAATAAAAACCCCCCTAGAGAACAGGAATTCTGCTTTTTCAGAATTTAGTGTCGCCCCCGGCATTTCGATTACTTCATTTTCTTCTGAAGGACTGATGGTTTCTATTAATATGAAGCAGCCATTATAAATGAAGCGTTAGGTGAAGATTAAAGAGCAGTCGTAAAAAGTTAGAACTCTGATTTTCTGGTCAGAATGGGGAAAAAAATGGCCATTTTTTTCCCCATTCTGACCAGAAAATCAGAGTTCTAACTTTTTACGGCTGCTCTTTCATCTTCACCTAACGCAAAAAAAATGGCCATTTTTTTTCCCATTCTGACCAGAAAATCAGAGTTCTAACTTTTTACGGCTGCTCTTTCATCTTCACCTAACGCTAAAAAAATGGCCATTTTTTTTTCCCATTCTGACCAGAAAATCAGAGTTCTAACTTTTTACGACTGCTCTTTCATCTTCACCTAACGCTTCATTTATAATGGCTGTTTTATAATAATAGAAGCCACCAGTCCATCAGAAGAAAATAACTCGGTTAAGCGGGACTCGGATCATCGGGACTCTACTGCAAAACATATTTCAATTTTAAGACTTAAAGCACACGCTTTTATTTTATGTAAAATGACGTCATTTGCATTAATATGTATACTTAAAATTAAATATAGTTTTTAATAGTTCCATGTTTTGTCATAAATCCTTCATTCATCTTTTTCTCAAAATAGCACGTATTTTAATTAATTTTTTTTTCAATTTTTACGAGAAAATGGCAACAAAAAGATATAATTGCTATTTTTCAACAATTTTTCTTTACTTTCTACAGAAATGGAGAGCTTAAGTTGCCAAAATGAAACAAATGTCGATAAAACCTACAAAAAAATTAATATTTCAAAAACAAAGGGAGATGCAATTTTCAAACAAATTGCATTAAAAAGTACTTTTTTTCCCAATACGACGGTATAAACATTGAAAATGTGCGATGCTTAGAAGTTTTAAAAAATCCTGCAGAGTACTTAATCGCACAATGAAACATTGGCTTTTGTTTTACGGCTAGCGTACACAAGGTAACGTTATTTATTGGAGACAAAATAAGCTGGGAGAAAGAAATATCATTCCGGGGGCTGATAATGTTCTAAGGGACCATCCACAAATGAAGTCAAGCTTGGAGGGGCGAGGGGGTTCGTGAAATTGTGACAGTTTGTGACAAGGGGATGGGAGGGCGTAAGAAGAAATGTGACATCACACATTTTGGTTAAAATAAAAGCATTAAAAATCAGCAGATTATAGTTTAAAGTTATTTAAAAATTAAAGTATTTTGAATTCGTAAAGTAAGGATAGGATTTAAAACCAAATATGTTAAATTCCGTTTCAAATTCCAAAATACTACTGTTTTCAATTGCTCTTTCATATTAATATTTTATTACTATTGTATATTAATTATGTTTTTTGTCGTAAACCTTAATCTTATTTCATACAAAATAATTACAGGAATCCTTTTTATAGTTATGCTCACAAATGTCATTAAAACACATAGTTAAAGTTTAAAAATATAATTTTAAATATGATCTATAACGCAGTGCTTTGTTTCTGAAATGCAAGTATATGTATATGTAATATAGCGCGACATGTGACAAAAGGTGGGGGGGGGGGGGTGTAGGTAAGGTGAAGTGTTCACTTTGTGACAAAGGGGGGAGGGGGGTCAAAAATATTGAAAAAAGTGTGACATAATTTATGGATCACCCCTAAGTTAGATTTTCTGATGAACATTCTCGCTTTATGAAAACTATGCTTCCCTTACTGGTTCAATTCAAAGAATAATTTCCTAAAATTGAAGCGACGGAAAGTGAAGAAACTTTTAAATTATGTATTGTATTTCAAAAATATCTAACAGCGAAATCTCTTTAAAACAAAAAAATTCACTCTGACATTTGAATTCTTTTCATAAAATTTTTAGTTTGAAAAGCTTTTGTAAAAATCTTTTGTTCCGAAGTTGAAAGCGTAATGATCTGATACCAAATTACGTCAAACATATAGAAGAAACGAAAAGAAATGTAAAGGAGTTCTTAGAGTAATTTTAAGTAAAAAATTATTACATAAAAAATTTGAAGATACCTATAAAAGTTTAATTTTCTGTTATTAACTATTTGAATCAAATTTATTGAAACCAATCAGTAGTGCACGTCAATGGAACCGATCGTTACTTTAAGGGGTAGTACCGATTTGACGGCCTGAAGTTTAAGGATTTTTAGGGGATTTTCTTTAATTAAATGCGAAATGTTTAAAATGCCCATTTACGCTAAATTACTGTTTATACATTTAAATAGAAAACTGATATATTATAAACCGTCGGCTTGACAACTGATGGGCAGGAGCGCCACGAAAAAAAAAAGTTAGTGAAATACGTATCCAGTTTTTTAAATATTCAGTTTTAGTATAGCATTAATTCAAAGTAATGTCTAATTTTTCAACGAAAACTTTTCTTTACTTTAAGAAAAGAGAAATATCAGTATTTCAAAAGCATCCAACATATTTCATTACACAAATATGTGTCGATTAATTTTGAAAAATATCAAATTGATTGATTGAAAATTGGTGAATCCAGATGTTCTCGGATTTTGAAAATGCTATTCAGCGAAATAAAGGCGTTTAAAGTATTTCTTACTCTTTAGTCGCTGTGACGCGCTCTACTTCTATAGCTCCAAAATTGATATTTCATTTTTGATATTGATTTCTCACTGAGAAAATGCCATTTAAATACGCACAAAGAGTTCATTCAACGACAAAATAAATAAATAAATAAATAAAAATAAAAATAAAAATTGAATCGGCCGAAGTTGCTATACCATTTAAGTTATTCAACGCTTATTTATTAGCATAAAAAGATTAAAGGGCAAAATTATTTCTAATTAAAAAACTACGGAACGTCATAATAATTAAGGAAATCACGTCGTAATATCTAATACAAAACGAAATAGATGTTACTATCCAACATACTATTTATTCACAAATTAAAAGATGATGCACAACAAACATATGAATAAAATAAATCTCAACGTTTCGGTTTAATCTTTGAAACCTTCACCAGGAGTAAAATTTTCTAAAATATAAATCGACAGAAACACTTTATATGCTACTTCTTAAAAATCTAATTCAAACTGGTAAAGAGCGGAAAACTCAACGGAAACTTCTTACATCCAAAGAAACAGCTCAGTGACGCCATCTGATATCCAAAGTAAAAAACGAAGAATGATAGTTTTTTATAGCCCTTCATTCTTCGTTTTTTACTTTGGATAACACATGGCGCCTCTGAGCTGTTTTTTAGGATTTAAGAAATTTCCGTCGAACTCTTTAGCAGTTTGAATTAGATTTTTAAGATGTAGCATATAAAGTGTTTCTATCGATTAACATATTAGAAAATTTTACTCCTGATGAACGTTTTAAAGATTAAACCGAAACGTTGAGATTTATTTTATTCATATGTTTATTTTACATCATCTTTTAATTTGTGAATAAATAGTACGTTGGATAGCAACACATATTTTGTTTTGTACTACGGCACTTTTCATTTAAATTAAAGCTTCTTACACTGCTATATTGCTTAAAAATTATTTCCGTTATAAAGCAGTTAATGTGTAATAAATGATTAAAAATTATAAACAATTAAGGAGAAAGTGTTAAATTTTTTTTTTTATAAAACTATAAACTGTATTTAAAATAAATGCTGCTTTCCAAAGCAAGAAACTAATAATAACTTTAGACGAAAGTTGGAAACAACTGCGAAGAAAGAATAAACAAAAGCAAGAAAATATCTATGTTTATGTAAGCGAGAATAATGTAAATCAATTGTGACTTTTCCATTTTTAGTAAAATAACAGATCATTCTAATTACATGTTTTGATATTATTGAACTATTTATATAAATATAGTTACATTTTTAAAGATCAAATGAAAATATTTTCATATTCATACATTTTTTTTTTTAGAAATTGTGTAATGACGAGATTCCACTTTGTCCAAAAACAGAAATATTCTTTAATTATGTTGTACTGCAAATATAAAGTTGTAATGAGTGACAAAAACCTCTATACAAAAGAAAAAAAATATTTATAAATACGTCTTTAAAGTGAGAAATGCACAACGCGTTTTGAAAGTTTGTGGCCTTTCTTCATCTTAAGATATGCTATCAATTAGACAGCAGGATCCAATCTGAATGAATACAAAAAAATAAAGAACTGCAGGTGCAGAGAACCAATGCAAGAGTACGTGATAACTCCAAGTAGAAGGTGACACAACAAGGCAGAAGAATTACACTGTAAAAAAAAAAAAAAAAAAAAAAAAAAAATGTGATTTTTCCTACACTTTTTGTTGTAATTTTTCAAGCACCGGTGCTGTGAAATAAAATTCAAGCAACAAGTGAAGTAAAAATTAAATTCTTTCCGTCACGTGCAACATGCAGCCAATAGCAATACTACTTTACCCAGATTTGAACAAAAATTACAGATCTTTTAAAGACAGTAGCTTGTAATTTAACAACTTTTTTGGCAGCTTAGGTGCCAGCACCTTTTGTTCTAAAATACAGAATTTTTTTTTCACAGTGTAGTATGAATTAAAAGTAATAAAAAGACAAAAATCAAAGATAGAAGAAAAACGAAAAAAAGGATGGGAAATAGTAAAAAAATAAATAAAATAAAAATAAACATATAAAAAATGTTGAGAGAGTAGAAAATACATTCAAAACACACTGTAAATATAATCCGTTGATTGCTAGTACAATTTTCGCAATATTACTAAAATTCTTTCTCCTAACAAATCATTTTGTGAATATGTTTTAAAATACTGAATATGTTTAAAATTATCGATTGTGGATTTAACAGGGTTCGTAGGGTGCTTGAATTTCATGAATAAGAAATTCTTCGGTACCAGTATTTTCTTATGGAAAATCTCTCCTGAAATAAGGCGAAATTTTGTCCGTTTAAACTAGATTTATTTTTCTATGAAAAGATTCTGATATTGGGCCTTGAAAATAACGGTATCCGTACGAACCCTGTTTAACAATAGCTTTAGCAGATAATAGAGCTAAATGGCTAATTAATTTGTCCTTTTAGATTACTCTTTCAGAATTATTAATATTTTTACATTCTAAAACGGTTTTTGGGATTTTTGTAGTACGTATTCCTTATTTTTACGCTTTTTCTTCTTTTACTGTATACTAATAAAAATAAATCCCACAGTTTAGGTATAATAAAAAAAATAAAATTTTCACTGGCGGTTACTCTGAAATCCACGTTCTCAATGCTTTTGAACACATTTACGAAGTTATTTTGACTGGTAAAAAAATTCTTAAAAATCTGTAAATTGTACTGGCTATGGATAGAATAATTTTTACAGTGTATTATTCAGTTAAACTGAAAACGTTTACCCAAGCTGCATATAAAATAGTAAAATCAGATTTTTCATTAACACTGCGATTAAGATAGATACCTACAACTTCTGGGAAGGATAAAATTCAGAGATACATTTGGCATTAAATACAATTTTAGCATTTCGAAAATTCTAAAAATGCTTAGCAACAGGAGATTTTGAAAATTCTTGGTTACAGTCGTAATAGCTGTCTTCTTAAGCGAGTTTCTAAAATGTTATTATTCTGACCAATGTAAGACAAATTCAACCAATACAGGAAGACAACTAGACTTCGATTTATGGATATGAGGAACAACAAGCGTCATACAAAATAAATTAAATTCATTGACATGAAAAAGAAAATTAAAATTAAGCGATTTTTTTCCGTTAGCAGGACACAAATCACTTCTATAATAGCTTTTATTTTTTGTTTATATAAATTATAAACAATTGTTTAATTTTGAAATCAAATGTTTCTGGTTTATCGTATTAATTCACATTAAAACCTTTTTAACATTTTTCCAACGTACAGTAATACATTTTACATTTTGCAACGTACAGCTCGACTTATGTCAGCAATTTGCTCTAAGACTAGCGACGGCTATCGAAAACGACGTAAGTCGAGGTATATATAAAAAGGATAATAAAAATTCACCAAAATCTACTGAATATATTCTTTTGAATTTAGGGATTATGTTACATGCATTTAAAATAGGCAAAAAAATGCGTTTCCAATACAAGAATTTGTAATAAATCAATATGTTGTTAACTTACATTTTATTGTTCTTCTAGCTGCCCTGTTCGAGTCTTTGAGTATGTGAAAAAAACTTGCAATGAAATTTTCACTGACATTTTTTTCTTTTTTCCTCTTAGAAGCTCTTTGTAACAGCAGAGTGAGTTTTCAAAGCTTTTGCTAGTCACTGATAAACTTTGATCGTCTGAATCAATATTTTCAAGAACCATCATTCCAGCTTCAATAAGGTTTAGTCCATCGATTGATTTTGCAACCGTCATAATCTTTCTCCTTCTCCCTAATCTTTATTTCTTCGACAATACTTCGCTTCTTTAATTCCATAAGTTTGTCGATGGATAATTCCGAAGCGAATCAGGGAATTTCTGATTTCAACAACATCTTCAGCACACATCTCTCAGTTCTTTCCATTTTCGACGATTTCATGAATTAATAGAGATACAGAAACACGATTTTCAGATATTTTCTTAGTCTCTGAGAAGGAAAAGGGGAAAAGTCTTTTCCAAGCATCTGTCATTGTTTTTTACTGAACAACCCATGAATGTTCTATGACTATGACTGCATCTGAGACGTTAAATTTCTTCCAAACGTCCTCAAAAAAGTTCAAAGTGCATCTTAATTAAGGAAAAAATTTTTCTAGGCCAGACGACGTAAATGCGGGTCGAGGTAAGTCGAGGAGACGTAAGTCGGGGTACAACTGTAGTTGAAAAGTATATATGACTTCGGTTTGCCTATTCGTATGGCCGTTCGTCCGTGCTATAACTATCAGATATATACTACGAATGATCGGTAATTTTAATATGTTATTAAAATTTACTATAGCCTGATCCTATTAAAAATGATGGGCATAACACTTATAAATTATTTAAAACAACGTTTAAACACACAATAAAACAACATATTTGACCATACGTATACGTTTCGTGAGTACTAGGAATCACATCCTCAGTGTAAAACTTTAAAAACTTTAAAAACAATATCCCCCCAATTGCATGTACGGTGAAAAAAACCCAAATGTCAAAACATAATACCAAAAGACCATCAAATTCTAACAGCCAATGAAATTAATGCGGAAGTGAAGTGTCGTGACACAACAAATCCATCCAGAAAGTTGAGATGTATGGTGTACTAGATAAATCATTAACCAAGGAGTCTTTAAATTTACGGATATGAATAGCCTCATAAAAGTCTAAATCCAGAGGAGTAATACATTTCTTGATAATGGTAGCTGAGTCAAAATTAAAATTATGTCCCTCCCCCGAGATATGCCCCCCCCCTTAAGAATTGCGGCAATCCTCTATCGCCTCTCATTGCTGGGGGGAGGGACATAATTTTAATTTTGACTCAGCTACCATTATCAAGAAATGTATTACTCCTCTGGATTTAGACTTTTATGAGGCTATTCATATCCATAAATTTAAAGACTCCTTGGTTAATGATTTATCTAGTACACCATACATCTCAACTTTCTGGATGGATTTGTTGTGTCACGACACTTCACTTCCACATTAATTTCATTGGCTGTTAGAACTTGATGGTCTTTTGGTATTATGTTTTGACATTTGGGTTTTTTTCACCGTACATGCAGTTGGGGGGATATTGTTTTTAAAGTTTTTAAAGTTTTACACTGAGGACGTGAGTCCTAGTACTCACGAAACGTATACGTATGGTCAAATATGTTGTTTTATTGTGTGTTTAAACGTTGTTTTAAATAATTTATATTTTCACACAAGTTCTGTACTTATTATAACACTTATAATTCATTTATAGGAACAATCAAAAGTATTCCGTTACATTACGGTCAGTCGGAAAAAGCGTCTCAGGTGCAATTTAATGCACCCTTTCAAGTATAATGAAATTGATATGCATTTTCGAAAGGCATGTAAACATTAATTTTGTGGAATATGGGGTGCAAAGCATTTTTTATTAATTTACAGGGACACACTACATAATGACCTATTGGGGAAAACTGTCTGCAGCGTATTTTAATTGTGTTGTACTGTTTCAAATATAATGAAATTGACATACATTACTGAGGTTTACAACAAGATACTACACTACTGTAGAACACTAAGTAACACTACTGTAGAATATGATTTTCATATCATTTATCTTTCATTTTGAGTGACACATAAAAGATTTCGGATACAATACTGTATCCGAAGTACTGCCTATAAGATAACTGCTGTCAGTGGCGTTTTCATTTATGATATGCGTTTTCAAGTTTAACTAATTTGTTTTAATTCGGAGTATGTATAAATACTATAGATCATATACAGGGTCAAACAAAAGAATTTGTAATCATTACCGAATATGAATGTGAATTTCTTAAAGGTGGTTTTTAATTGAGTTAAGCATTTTGAAGCTGAATTATATTTTGTATGTTAAGAGATGTTTTTAGAACATTATATACAAAATATTACATATCACACAACGAATTGAATAACTGACCGCTTATAGTTGACAATTTCTAAAACTGTGATTTCAGTAGTTGTAAGCGTGTTTTTTTTGCCTCAAGTAAATATTAACTTAATACGCAGGGTGTATAAAAATTTGTAGGTGATATACAGGTCTGAGCAAAAGAATTCAAATATTATCCGCCTATTGGTTAAAAATTGCTGACAGTGAGTTTTCACCATATTATGCGTTTTGCTACTAATCTAAATTATAATATGATATGTAAGATATATATAAATTTACAGATATACACAAAGCTGCACAAAAAATTTGAAATACTTTTCCAATATGGACGATAATCGCTGAATCCTGTTTTTGAAATACGTTATGCATTTTCTAAAAAATATTACTTAGGTGTCTTATTTACCTATTAAACAGCAATTTATTATTAAAGTATTCTGAAAATGTTGCAGAATGTTTCATAACCCATGCCTAACACATGATTTTTCTTTCTTGTTTATATTTTCAGCGAAATGAGCGAGAGGTATGTCTTTTAAATGTACTTATATATGTGCATTGGTGTAATATATATATATTAAATTATATATATCAGGCATTCTCACAATCATTTGGCTTTTCCATATTTTTCTGCCTCTGAATAATAATTTTTATTTTAGTACATATTCTTGGTTTTTTTCTTATACTAGAAAACATCCCATTGCATGACTGCATAACATCATTAACGAAATAAATAAGTTTTGGATGAAGTTGGGGGTCCAAATATACCACGAAATTCCTGTACCGTCCCGTGTCCCTGATGCTGATTTTTAAGTTTGGAGCTATCTGTATAAAATTGTTTCAATAAAAGTAATTCGATGTAATTTATTTCCGAAACTGGAACTATTGTTTTATATAATTATGTAGCAAAAAATTAACCTGCACACATTTTTACGGTTGTTAATATTTTTTTAACTCTGTCCCTGGGTTTTAGATGCCTTACCGTCCTTCTTGCTAAAATTACACAGAAAATCACTTCAGATGCAGCCACAGAATTTTTTTCAACTTTTTTCTCATGCAGAAGTATTCTAGAGAAAGAATGGCTAAAATTCTTTGACAGGAAATTTACTGCAGAATTTAAACCAGCATTTAAATATCAATTTCAAGCATCGTGGTGTTATTGGTAGTTTTTTCCGTCCCCAATGTCTATTCCTGCACTTTTAGAGGTAAATTACATTTTGTTTTATTTAATCCAATGTAAATAACTGTTTCTAAAAATCAATGAACATTGTGGCTATCACTTTGTCTTAACATGATTCGCCTAAAATTAGTGTCATTTTTCCTTACCACCCCCCTTTTTTTCCCTTACCAGCCCTTTTTTCCTATGTCATCCCCTTTTTTTCCTTACCGTCCCTTCTTTAACACCCCTTTAAGACAATGTTATCCTAGGAACAATTAACAAGGAAAATTAAACTCGCAAGTTTAACTTAAACCTCAGTTAAATAAAAACATTTTCGCTGTTGACCTTTTTTTCTTTATTTCAAATCATTTATTCGTCTATAAGTGTCAAACGTTATTTTAGTAAGTTTAATTTCACCAGATTTTTATTCTTGAAAAGTCAAAAGATTGTGAGAATGCCTCATATATATGGATAAAAACAAAAATAACTATTAGATTGAAAATTTAGTCGTCTCCGTTTACGTTTAAAAAAGCTTAGAGATCCGCCGTCATGCTGAAATTGTGACAAACTCTGAAATTTTCAATAGAAACACTCAATTTTGGCATCATATTTAGATTTTTCGGATAATTTTTTCTCCGGATTCCAAACGAAAAGTCATTCGTCATAACTGATTTAGATAGGGTAGTAAACATGTGTATAAAATACGTTTTCTAGGATGCTGAGAGATTCCAGAGAGCATAGTTGGTTTAAAGACTAAAAAATGTTTTTTATAAAAACATGGTTAAAAAATGAAATAACATTTCGCATTTAAAACATAGTTTTAAAGTTATATATTAGAATGAATTAACATAAGAATTATTTTCGAAAAAACCAACCGCTTATTATTGGCAAATGGTACTTAAAAAAAAAAATGATGGCGTTTTAAGAAGATTTTTTGTTCTTTTTCTTACTTTTAAAGTTGTAACAGTATAACTATTGACTTGTTAAAAGTAATTTTATTTATACTTATTTTCTGGAATTTGAAATTTTTATGTGAAACTTCTACAATAAATCGCTTAGTAATTTTTCTCTATGTACTAAGAGGTACTCAAATAAAATATCTTAAGACTTGTTTTAATATCTGCACTTGTTTTTATAAAATATCCTGGCTTTAACGTATTTTTTAATGATTTTATTTTGTCTTTTGTCTTAGCATTGTTTTAGCGATTATTTATTTTCAAGCTTACGCGTAAAAGTAAACATTCACTTAAAAGGCTGTAATTACGTGAAATGAGTTGCAAACTTATTCAACTTGCATTATTTCTATAACATTTTCAGGTAATTACATTGCTTAGAATAAAACGTGCTTTGTAAGTAAATACAGTTGTTAAAATTCTTCCTTTGAACAAACAAAATTAAGGCTACCCTTTCAATGATAATTAAATTGAACATAAGTTATCTATCTTTCTATGAAATCATTATGATTATTCATTTATTGCAATTTTAAAATACGAAGGAAACTTAAAAGAGATCAACTCTTCATTCCAATTCACAAGATAATCAACATTTTTCCAATTTTTTAATAAAAGCTATGCAATAGTGCATTTTTAAACTATGAAAGGAAGTTTTATATTTTCGGGAAATATCAAACAAAATTTATATGTAACGATAAAAGAATAATGATGCAGTGGTGATTTATTTTAGTTAAACTGTAAAGATTTAAACAAAATAATTTGTGTAACATTATAACACCAGAATAAGAATTCAAACGAAGTATGCTATTTAAAAAATATAAACAAACGTTGTATTTCTACTATAGTCCAATTGGTAATTGAGTATTTGGAAACTGGCGTTTTATTAAAATTATAAATAATGAACACACTGTGCTCAATTTTATGAAAACCAGCTTGCTGTATCATTTAAGTCCAAGATTGAAGCATTTTCATTTAAAAGACAATTTCATGTATAAAGATTATTATTTTGTAGATTTAAAGTACTTTTATTGTTTTATAAATTTAAACTTTATTTTCAAGTATCAGGATAAAGAATTAATATCGCAAATTGAATAATATCACAAGAAACCATTGACCTGTATTAGAATGATACAAGATTCTACAAAAATTATGCAGTATTAATTTATGGCAAATTAAATTTAGGGTTTAAAATGTTTTGATACGAACATACATTTTTTGAAAGGTTTAGAAAATATTTCAAGCCTTTTATTTCAAAGATAAAAATTCTCAACAGATTTCTTAAATCACTAAAGTGAGCTGAATTTTTCAGTAACATTTTAACATATTCTTCAAGTCTACCTTTCTCAGATGTATAAGAGCTTTTGGCAGGTTATGTCTTTTTATATCAGACGCCTCGGGAATCTAAATATATAATGGGTACATGGTAAAAAAAAAAGAATGTGCTTGTAAATCAAACCAGGAATCTGTTTATTTTTTTTAATAATTCAGATTTGAATAATGATATTGTCTGTTTTCTATTTTAAGTTCTGGTATTTTCTTAAAAGTGACAAGGTCTTAACGAATTACAAGTTTTATTTTATTTTCCGCGTAGTAAATAAAAGGTTTATATAGTAATGTTACATTTATAATTTACGTAAGGAATGTCTGCGATTGGAAGAAAAACTATATATACATAAAAAATAAACAATGTTGTCAAATTTTAACGTCTATCAAAACTCAGAATATGTTAAATCAATTTTCAGAAGAACATACATAAAAAATAAGAACATAAAAATAAATAATTTTTCAAGTTTAAATAGTTTTGTTTTGGAGTTATTCTTAATACGTGAAATCTATGAAAATAACGAAGTATGCGTAGTTTTAACAGCGTAGTATTCCTTCAAAAACTTTTTGACAAAATTTGGTATTAACATTAACTCGCACCTGTGCTATTCGCTACAATATTACTGTCATTATTGGAAAATATATTTCCTGCTACACTGAAAAAAAAACGAATTTTTTAATGTAGTACAAAGTACTGTTCATCTCGCACTCAAACTCGATCACAGTAGAATGTGCTGTAGATTTCTTTGGTTTCTTGACTATATAAAGATTAAAAATACAGTAGTTGCATAAAATTAACAGCACAATGTGGCGGCAATTTGGACGGCAGCAGTTTGTGCTGGCAAATCTACATTTTTTTTTTTTTTTTTTTTTTTTTTTTTTTTTTTTTTTTTTTTACAGTGTAGTAATACCGTCTATACTCCATAGTCGTTGAATTCCTTTGCCTGCTTCACAAAACTTAATTTTCAGCGTAATAATTGATATCGACATTATCGCCGAAATTCTTTTAAAAAAATTACTCTTATAATAATGATAAAATAGGAAGTAAAGAACAAGAATATTTAATTTCAATAATTTCGTAATCCCGGGATAATCTTGGGATTACGAAAATTAGAATTTTTCTAATATCACCAATTTTTACAATAGCTAAGTATCATAATCTTATAGAAATGGTAATTAAAGAAAAAGTACTGTCTAACTTATATATAAAAATATACCAAGGTAAAAATTCTGACTTTAATTAATTATCAAAAAGCATAGGATTAATTACAACAATTGAAAATTAAAACAAATGTGCTGTTCTTGTTTGATGTTGTAACAAAAAACATGAAATGTCTATATTTCATCTTCTAGATAATTCCTTTTATTTCCTGTTAAGCAAGTTTATCAAAGGCTTAATATTTACAATATTAAAAAATAATTAATATCATTAATTAAATTTTGAATTTTTCTCATAGCTACTTAATTAAAGATTACAATTCTAGGATATCGCAGACGGAAGATTTTCCCTAACAGGAGGCTTATTTTCTTGAAATAAAAGAATTTAACACACATATACAGAAAAATATTACACAGATGTATAGTTTAAATTTCTAAATAGAGATAGTTGTAAAATTCGAAAACGTTGTATACTATAAAAAATTATTCCATATCCCGAAAAAAAAAAGATTAGTTTATTAATTCATTGTTTCTTAACTAATTGTTTGTCCCTTGAAAATATGGTTTGAGAAATTTCAAGGTATTTAAAGTACCTTTTCCAAGTCCCAGTTATAATAGCAATTATGTCTTTTTTTTTAAATTGCATATTGGTTTAGACGCTCTGTTCGCTATTTCAATACACTTTTTTGCTGTAAAAGATCCATGTATGCGCATAAGGCCTAAATTCCAGAATTTGTTCAAATTCAAATTTCTTGAATGGTCATAAATAGTCATAGATTGCTTGTTTTCAGTAAATGGTTTCGTCAAAAGTTAAACTAATTTTTTTTCAGAATTTTTTTAAATTTTTATTTCACTTGTAATTAACTCCTTTATTATGGAACTATAGTTCACTACAAAATTTCGAATTGATACTGCCTATTTTGACAAATCATTAGCCTTTAACTATCAGTAAGTTTCTTAAATCAGTTGAAGTGATGAAAACGTTAAATGAGAAACCGTCTTTAGCTGTAATTCGCGATAAAATTAAATCCAGTGATTCCTTATCACTACTAAAATAATCGTCTATTTTCCGCTTTTTAAAAAGCAATGTACCTTCTATGCAATTCTTGAATTGTGGAAGGGAGAGAAGTTATATTAAATTCTTTCTGAACTTTACTACCATGTTTCATAAATAAATGGGTATTTCAACACCTTAGTCGATCCACTTAATGCTTTAAGCAGTGCGCTAGATCTTTTACATTTAGCGCTTTTTCCATCTTTTGACGTTGAATAGTAGCACTATACTGGAGATGTATCATTATCTTTTCTATGAGCTACAAAATCCTTTTCATTAGACATCATAAAAGCAAAATAAGTATAAACGCCTGAAAACGAAAGACGTTAGAACATAATAATGACTATGAAACAAAAATGCGACGTTTATCAGTAAACTCTAATTTGAAAACTAATTTTTTGATTACCAGTTGCTTCAACGACCGGCCTCCTAAACCAGTGAAATCGAAAGAAACAAATGATTTCACTTTTCCTGACTAATAGCTGTGCGGGTTATATCTGTATCCATATCAAAAGATTTCCATGTTAAACGATTTAATAGCTTAGAAACATATGCAAAAAATACTTGAGATACATAGTATTCTTTTTCAATAATATATAAATTTCATAAAAATTAATCGATTTTCTTTCCAAAAGCGAAAGTCTATAAATTTATTTTTTACTTTCAGCTGAATATTGTTGTTCATAAAAAAAAAAAATCCGAAAATCCCGGTTTTTATTGAATTTTTTCAATATTTAGAATAAGCGGATTCATGCTCTAAAGACACAGACGTTTTTGGGCTCGGGCAGACTGGATTTCAAAACGTCCGGTTCGGATTCCCGAAAAAAAGGACGCAAAATCATTTCTAGTATGTAATATGAAGTCTATAAAAACTGCAATTGCTACTAGCTCCTTCCATTATCTTGCAGTTTTGAAAATCCCTATCACGCCCAACCAATTCGTATTCTTCTCCTTTTAAGTTGTTTAAAGTAAAGTTTATAGACTACAAACTGTTCGATTTTTAATCTAAATATGAAAAAAAGTTAAAAGAGTGACTTAATGAGACACTTTTGTTATCATGTACTAAAAAATGGATACAATTTTAAATACAGCTTCCTGGAAAAAAAAAAAAAAAAAAAAAAAAAAGTCAAAGACTGGCTGAAGGTCCAACACACACCTACTCTTTCTTTGCAAATATGTTATGATGTAATTTAAAGGGGTATAGAACAATTAGAAAATTTACATGACACATTGAATAATTATAAAATTATTTACAACCATAATCTGTTTATTTGTTCTTGTTTCTACAATTATTGAGTTTTGAAGAAGAGATGGGGCATGTGTTTTGATTATGATACTGCGAGAGATATAGGAATTTGTTCTTGGGTGGTTTGTTGTCATATGAAGTACACATGTTCCCTTTACACACGGTGCTGTGTGTGTGTGTGTGGGGGGGGGTGAAACGAATGTATTTAAAGATCGTGAGTAGTTATCTTACTTCACCTTTTGCCTTCGTAGGAAATAAAATGGAGCTATGTGATTAAGGTTGACATTAGTAATACCTTTAAGATTTCGTGTGATTCAATGAATTTACCAAGGAGTGTCTAGGCTAATTCCGTGGATTATAAAGAGGTAAGGAGTGTTAGAGTTACTTAAATATTAAAATAGTATTATTGTGTCATGGGTCGTAGTTGAATTTTAACCAATTAGCCCTTAGGCAACCGGCGGTTGGTCTTAGCTGTCCCTTTGCTCCTCCCGTATTTCGGAGAAAAATATAATAGAGAGAGTTTAGTTCGGAATATATCTAGAAAAAAGATATTCTCTCTTTTAACACAAAGTTCAGCTGATGCAATTTGTTTTTATCTCCTGTTATGCCTGTTGCAGCGACTGTCATGGATCTCAGTGAGGACTTGGACGACTGCATTTGTGAGCCCTTCTTCCAAAGTGCTAGACGAGATATCAACAAATAAAGCAACTTCTCTCTCCTTTTATGTGATGCAAATGCGCGTTTGCTGGACGGCAACAACAGTGAGATAAGGATTATTGGAGTGTCATCCCAAGTTTGTCGCCAATTGACGGGATTACCTGATGCTGAGCCTCAAAACAGAGATTATATATAGCTGATCTGAGTTTACAAGTTTCCTACGGGTCAGGGAAAACCTGGAAAAGTGAGGGAATTAGAAAATTTAGGCAAAAAGTCAGGGAAATGTCAGGGAATTTTTTAAATATTTGAAAAGGTAATGGAAAAGTTAGGGAACTTTTCATAGACTACTTCTTTCAGAATTTCTATTATCGTCGTAAATGAAGAAATGTTGAATTATTTATTCATCCAATGTAAAATTTTTTTATAAAATTTATGTAAACTATATAACAATATGAAAAATAATTAAAAATCGGAAAATTCATAAAGCACATACTTTTTTCTAGCATTTATCTAAATTAAAGTCCATTGTAGAGGGTTTTATAACAATATATAAACCGAATTTTTACTGAGAAAGGTCAGGGAAAACCTGGAAAAGTCAGAGAATTTGCGAGAACCTTGATTTATTTATCCGATTCTGATACGAAATTGCCTGTTAAAGCAACCTAAATTGGAGATTGATTGATAACTATTCGAAGAGAGACCTCGTCGGATGATGTTGCCGAAGTTAGGAATTTTCTGTGTGATTATTCGTACGCGGGTTGATCTTAATTTTTACGTGATACTGTCGAAGTTCAAGATTCTGCGTGTGATCATTAGTATGCGAGTGGATCGTAAGGTTCAACGAGTGTCGACATAGTGATTGGGAAAGAGATATTGTCTTGTAAAACTAGAAACTATCGGTGTATGAACATTCGCGAACATTTGTAGTATTATTGGACCTTTATAGTGACTCAGAATGTTATAAGATAATACGCTGTCATTTAAAAAAATTATTTATAATGGATAAAAGTTGCTCAGCTCTTACTAAGTCAATTTGATTATAAGATTGTCGATTTAAGACTTACTCTTAAATAAGAGTTTAAAATGTATGTTACTACTTAATTTAAAGAGACCCCACTAGTTGTTTGTGCTAATTGTTAATAATGAAATTCGTAAATATACTTACAGTCCTGTAAGTATTTTATATTTATTGAATGTGAAATGATAAAGAACTCAAAGTATTAATCTTAATTATTTTTATTGTAAATTTTACTAAAATGTTATAAATAGTGTATTAAAGTGTATTTGAATTTTAAGTAACTGTTCCTTACTCTTTTAAAGAAACTAAAATAACACAAATTTAACTTGAATATGGATATTCGAATATTTAACTTTCAAATATATAATTATGATTTACTATGGAGCACACAATGTAATCTTTACTTAAATTTAAAGTTTTAACAACCATATGTAGCTGTTAGATTTATAATAATATAAATTTAATTACTCGAATGTTTTAAATAATAATAATGATAATATTAACCTGAAAATTACTATACACTTATTCACATGTTCCTTTATATATAGCATTTTATAATATATTTATCATAATTAATAAACAAATAAAAGAAAAAGGTGAAACAGAACGGCACATGACAGTTATACAACCTGACCAAGGAATGAAAGATCGTCCAGCTCATTTCTGAAGCTATCAATAGCATTTACATGATGACATTTACATACATACCTTTAGGGGACGATTGTATTTGTTCCTTGAGGGGTGGCGGATACAAATTTCAATTTATTTTTTTTTATTTTTTATTTTTACTAAATATTGTATTGGCACCGGAAATACGCCACAACGACAAAAATTAGGTCAATTGTAGCACAGGGAGTGTGTTAAAATTGGATTTCATGCAAGCCAAATTAAATAAAAGCTAATAAAAAGGAATAATTCTCGTTCCTAATGGAAGTTATGTGCTTAGAGTGAAATATTAGAGGAGAAGGTCCGAATACCGGCTAGGGTCCAAATACCGGCTACCAGGTGTTCTGAGAACTGAGCGCAGCGCAGCCTAGAGGTGATAGGCAGAGTTTGTAACTATAATTGAGAGAAGAAAGTTACGAAAAGTACGTCGCTGAAGTCTGTCTCATTTACAAATAGTAAATGCAAAAGTGTCGAATAGACGTAATCTGGTACATCAAAAGTTTTTCAGATGTGTGCTTCTCAATTTTTTAAAAGATACTGATCGTATATTGGCTTGCATTGTTGATTAAGTTATTTTCTAGACATATTTAGCTCTCAATTGCCATGCGTACATTATTGGTATTTTATTATATGAATGAGTAACAACGGTTTTGAATTAAACACAGCAGTGGTCCGAATACCGGCTACCTAGAGTGGTCTAAATACCGGCTAGCCGGTATTTGAACCTTTCTAGGTTGCTCTGCTTGAAGGGGAGGAAAATGAATTAATTTAAATAGTTCCATAATTAATAAATTAATTTAAATGGTTCAGAAACAGTTCCAGTCCCATTTCGCAATATGAGAAAAGCAACCGTGGCCGTAATTCTTCAGGGCCGACACTAGTTACCGGATCACTTCCCCCAAAAGCGCTGTTGGACACTCCAAAATTACCTGTAATAAATGTGAACAGAAAGAAAAAAGTGACGGAGTAAACAAGGCGAAAGAGACAGAAATTGGATTTTAACCCTCTCGCTGCGCAACCCGATATTTCCTGGGGCAACGTAAAATTAGCAAAATTTGCGCAACCCGAGATATCCTCGGGGATACATTTTTACCATCTAATTAGCTCTTCTTGATTATTCCCACCAGTTATTTTTTTACTGTAAATTTTGCCTTATTTAATCGCAGCATTTTCCGGATTAAATTATACAAAAAGTTTTGTTGTGAAAAACCGGTGACAAAAGAATAAAAACTCTTTAAAACGCTCATCGCGAAGGGGTTAAATACGAAATTCTTGAAGCAATTTTGATAAAACAATTACGCAGCGAGAGGGTTAAAAAGTGAAAAAGGAAAATATCCAACAGAGGAAGATGATGCAATTTGTGTCTTCTGCATAGTTGCTTTCTCTGTGGACAAGAATGGGGAAGGAGATTCTGGGTTCAATGTTAAGAATGCGATATGTGGGCTGATAGGGACTGCACCGATGCAGAGAGTGATATTATGTTTGTGATTTTTTTCAGATAAAATAATTCTCATTTCAATCAGCATGCTTTTTTTTTGTTTTACATGTTAAAAAACAAAACTAGAAACATTGGGAAGAACAGTGTGAGAGATAGGCGTAAAGAATTTTATGAATTTGACAAAAATACTTGTTTATTAAAAATTGCGTATTTTTTCTGTGCATAAGAAATGTTATTAATCAATAAAATTTATTAAAATAATATTCTTATTGCTTACTAATTGTCATTAGCTCTATTTATGTGCTTACTTTAAAAAATTAGGTAGCCCGTATTTAGACACCAGTTAAAAAACTCAAAATTTTGAAGACTTTCGGAATTTTGTGTTTTATAAACAGAAAACGCTTTTGAAACTGATTTTTTTTCTCTAACTAGGTGTACAACATGCCAAGGTACCCTGCAGTCAATTTTTATTTTATTAATTTTGAAAATTGTATGATCTAGATTGAAAACAAAAGTGGTAGCCGGTATTTGGACCTTTTCCTCTACTTAAAGCGATACGGCTATTATTAACATCAAGATACAGTGAAATACGTTTAACACGAAACTGGGGGTACCGAATTTTTTTTTTTCGTGTTAAAAGAATTTCGCGTTTAAAGATTCGTAAAAGAAGAACAAAACTCACAAATATTTTCGACTTCGTCCAATTTTACTTCGATTTCCTGTTAAACTACTAGTAAGTTGCATCCATTAGGATAAAAAGGAACTAAAAAAAAATTTGTTGATTTTTTTTTTTTTTTTTTTGGGGGGGGGGGGGGGGGGGGTTAGATATCTTTTTTTTTTTTTTTTTTTTTTTTTTTTTTTACTTTTTTCAACATTCTGAGATTTAGCTTGTTTGAAACAAATAAGCAAAGCTGCCACTAAATCTTCGTGCTTAGCAGTTCTCATACGTTTTCTCTCTGGATTAAACATACTGCGCTCAAACATTAACGAAATGGGATCTGTTTTTCATTATTGTTGATAAAGTAGAATTGGCAATGCGAAACTCTTTGCAGATTTCTGTTTTCATCCTATTTTTTCATTAACTGCATTAAGCATCTTCATCTTCATTTGAAGCGAAATAGCAGTTTGTTTTCGCACCGATTTCTCAGTCATTGTGCTATTAAAACATAAGCTAATTTACAAAAAATACGAAATTTACTGATTTTTCACCGAAAATTCAGTGGTTTTAACACAAAATTCACCAATTTACACTGAAACTAACTAGATCGAATGCGAATTGCTTTCGTGTTAAACGATTTTTGTTTCGTGTTAAAAGAAAAAAAAATTAAATTGCATAGTACACTGTAAAAAAATATCCGACCATTTTTCCTGTAGGAATCGGAAAAATAGTTTCCCTTATCGTACCGAAAAAATTTCCGACCCAGCTAGGAATAAAATCTGTAAAATCGGAATAAAATCCCTAAAATACCGTTTTATTGACTATTTCCCTTTTTTTACGGATTTTATTCCGAACTGGGTCGGAAAATTCTCCGGTATGATAAGAGCAACTATTTTCCAATTCCTACAGGAAAACTGGTCGGATTTTTTTTTACAGTGTATACTGTCCGGACCACTATATCATTTCGTGTTAACCGATTTTTCATGTTAAGCGTTTTCGTGTTAAACGTGTTTCACTGTTTATTAAAACAAATGATTAAAAAATGCAAGAGTGTTATATATTTCACTCATGGACTAGAATGGAAAACGGGAAATGTTAAAGATAAATTTTTATATTTTGTGTATAATAAATCTTTAATTTTGAATATATATATATAGATATTATATGGTTATGGGTCTTATTGAGTTCGTTAGAACGTAATTACTCAAAAAATCAATAAATTTATCTGTTTATTATTAAAAATTAAAAAAAAATAATATGAAAATTTCTTCTTATATGCAGACGTTAATCCCGTCATTGAAATGCATTTAAGTATAACAGCACACAAAATCTATATTATCAATATTTAAAAATAAATAATTTAGATAATAAATTTTGGTTAATCTCTTAACAAGATATTCTAAGTGTGAAATTTAATGTAAAAATATTCAGCTATATAATAACGTTAAGAAGTTAATTTTATTTCTTTTTATACCTCAAAATTTTGAAAGGTACTTTGAAAATTAAATTTTCTCTTGAATGCAGAGTGTAATTAAATTTGTTATGATGGCGAAAATATGTTGAGTTAGTAAATGTCTGTATTTTTTAGTTTTTCCCTACTATAAAAAAATCCCTTCAATTTTGAATTTAATGTTAAAAATATTGCAGTTAATATGGTATAAACAGAAACAAAGAAAGAAAAAAAAGAAAAAGAAAAAATGCATTGCACTTACGTTGAAACGAAATATTAGCATTTATATTAGCACATTAAACTTAGTTTTGTTCTTATAAAAAAACGCACAAAATTAAGTTTTAAAATTTCTTGAACCAATTTATTTTGGCAATTATTTACTAAAATGTTATCATAAAGAAAATGAATTTATCCATTTTTCTTTTTCTGCAATGGTACATTTTTCATGCTTTCTATGAATTATGTTCACATTATTACATTAAATGTTAAATTGATAAACTATGTTTTATTCTGCATTCTTATTATTTTTATTTTTGTCTTGAAAATCGTCATAAAAATGTTATACAGCAGGTACCCGCCTTGTGTTATCGAGATTATTATCAATTAAATGCGTTATAACAGCGCATTAGGAAGCACAAACAACGCTAAAATTTTTATGACCTTTATATTTTAAAACATCTAATACAATCATTCATATTATTAAGAGTCATTTTTTAATAATATGAGTGTATTCAAATAATGATGCCTGGGCGATCAGTACGATTTTCGAGGGAAAAAACTCGTTATCTTGGCAACCGAGTAACTGACGTAAAAGCGTGACGTCAGTCTCTACAGGTACAATCTTAAAAACCCAAAACAGTCTGGATTCGAATGTTGATAATGAACGTACGTGCATTCTTTTACTCGTTTGATTCGGCGAATTAATTCTTCGGCGTGATGTTAGATATTTACCTGTATTTCTTTACCGCAAGTCTAGTCAAGAATAGGTCAACATTCAAAGGTGTTTAATTCAACTCACCCACATGGTCGATGTTATGGCCATTTTATTCTTCGTAACTATAATTCTCATCTTTCAAACCAGTATACTATGTTGTATTGAAATTCTCATTCAAATTGAAATATTCGTCGAGGTTTAGTGTGATCTGTATAATAAAAATTGTGCCTTTTTATGCAGCTTCTCTGTTTTATCAGTGTCTGCCTGAATTCCTGGGAAAATGGGGTAAGTAACGCAAATTTAACCTTCATTCTAAATTCTAATAATGACAACTAGCAGTTTTTGTTTTAAAATCGAATCGTGAATTGAATTCTGTTAAGACATATTCTTTTGTCAGATTATTCATATTTATTTTACATAATTTAAATTCGAGTTATTCAAAATTAATCCTTAAATATTCTATCCATAAATTTTTGGTCCGTATCGAGCCTGAGCTACGATGGAATCTATTCTTAAGTCGTAGCTGTCAATTAATTTATCTGTGCTAGATGTAACGTAAAAAAAAAAGTAAAAACGGTTGTGTTTATTTATTTAATTGATGTTTGTTTTTTATATTTTGTATATTATGGTGCATTTTGTATGACATTGTGTGAATTACGTATTTTTATAATTTTATTCAGTTCTTATATTGTTTATTTGTAATTATCAAAAATGACTAAACAAACAAAGCAGGAACTTTATTTTGAGCGAATTTGTAAGGAAATAGATATAATTAAGAATAAAGTTCGAATTCAGATGAGCAGGCAAAAATTAAAGTTTTGAAATCGAAAATATCTTCGTATGAAGACACTCTTGCGCAAGCATTTGATAAACTGTCGCCGAAAGAAAATAAAGAGAATTTAGATACTTTTTTGAAGCATCAGGAACTTATTTGTGATCTGTTAGTCGATTTAGAGGAGAAAACCAAAGCTGATTCTCCGATGGAAATTCGTGTAGAAACTCAAAATAAACAGAATTATTCGCAGGTGAAATTACCGAAATTCGATTTGCCCCATTTTTATGGTGATTCGGAACAATGGATTTCGTTTAAAGAATTATTTCAGTCTACGATTTTGGGGAATGAAAATTTATCTGATATTGAGAAATTACAATATTTACATTCTTCTGTTCGCGGACATGCCGCAAAATTAATTCGAGTATTTTCTTTAAAAGCAGAAAATTTAGTTCAGTGTTGGGATTTGTTAAGTCAAAGATATGAAAATAAAAGACAATTGGCATTAAGTCAAATAAATAAAATATTTTCGATAAAGATTATTAAAGCTAGTAATTCAAAATCCTTGTTAGAATTGCTAGATACAAGTAATGAAGCAATTCGGAATTTGAAAATTTTGGGATTAGAATCTAATGCTTTGAGTGATTTAATGTTTATAAATTTCATGTTGAATAAGTTAGATCAACCTCTCAAACAAAGATGGGAATTGTTGTTAGACAATGATAAAATACCGGATATTGATTTATTTCGAAAATTTATTGAGCGGGAAGCTAGAAGTGTAGAGGAGTCAAAATGCACTAAAGTAGAGTCTAAATTCAATTTCGCAAAAAAGCCTCTAGATGCTAGTCGAGTCAAAACCAACGTAATGAACAGCGCGTTTGTTAGGAATGGTAATAACTGCCTATTATGCTGTAAAGAAATGAACTTCTATGTTTTCAGATGATGGGGGAAGAAGTCTTCCTAAAGAAAAACTGAATACACCCAGGTGCATAGAAAGACTAGTAGACATTTTTCTCACGCTCTAGGACATTGTAAGTGATGATGGATTAGCACTTAGGACGTAGCATGCCCTGATAAAGGATATGAGATACATCTAAGGGTTCGGAGTATAGACCACCCTGTTTAGGTCTCGCAAAGGAATTCGCTAATGCCTAAAGGCATTGACAGAGATGGATGTTGAAAGTTTTCTCACGGTGTCCGAGAGAGTGACCATTTTTTTCGGAGGAAAAGAGAGGAGGGGATCAGTTTGGATTCGGAAACTGGGGTGTGCGTTTGGCTCGCACGAACGAGGGAAAAAGAGATTTTTTTCCGGGCTGAAAGCACGAGAGGTGCCGAGTAAAATTGAGCGAAGCGCTCGGAACTTGTATAGGACGGCGGGAGACCTTCCTGTAAAAGCCATCCGACCAACGAACTTGCTGCTGAATGAGATGTTCTAGAGTAAACTGTTTTACCAATTTGAATCTACAAGGACTCAGTGTTTTATATAATCATATAAGTCAACAACCTACGCATTTAATTTATTATTTTTGTTGTATTCTATATATTCAAGATTTCAAAATAAAACTTTTGATTAATTTTGCATGGTAGAGAGAATTATTCCTCACAGCTACCGTTCAATTAGATTGATCGAGGAGTAGATCAATCTACTCCTCGTAGATCCATCTTAACAGCTGGTGGCAGCGGAAGATCATGTTGACCAGATGATGCGTAGAACAATAGGGGTCCTCAAAGAACATTTGTGAAGTGCAACGTTAATAGTGACATGCATTGTGGTGATTAAAACTTGTTATCAAGTGCTATTAGTGGTGACAACGTCAATGATTATTGGAAAGAAACATTTCTTAGAACTGACTGCCTTGTGTTTAGACTGTGTATCTTGGGTCAAGCTAGAAAAACATTTCTGTGTGGATTACAAACCTCTGGAGCTAAAGGATTATCGTAGTGACGACGTTGATTGACAGTGCCTTCTATTCGGAACAGCTGGGTGGACGACAACGGATCCTGTCTTCAAAGGGGTGAGCTAACAAATTCTTTTATCTCAGTGGCATTCTGTTGAGTTTAATTTCCTTTTGCCTTAAGCTGGCTATTGTGTGTCAGTGGTTTATTGTGTGTGACACAAGAAATATCTCAGTAGATTTCAATGATAAAGGGCAGTTATTTTTTTTTCTTCTCAAAGGAAAAGCAGTAATAAAGGATAGTCTGTCTGTTATTGGCATGTGAAAAAAAAAGAGAAATGTTAATAATTTTTACTGTCAGGAAAATTTTAAGTGCGTTTATTCTGTTAATAACAAGTTTTGTTTAGGAAAATTTTGCTTGAGCTGTATTTAAAATTTGATATTTTAATTTTCTGGTTTTCTTTCGGGAAAATGTATTTGTCGTGATCTGGCAACGACGTTTAATATGTGAAAATTTTGCGAGATGATGGGTTGCAGAAGTGAAACATAGTGCCATTTTTTAAATACAAGTTATAAAAAGGGGAAATTATATTTCTAACTGTTTTGTAAATGTATTACTGAATTATATTTTTTGTGTATGTATGTATTTTTTCTGTTTTAAATTTTGATCTGATATCCATGTAAATTAGGTTTTGGGGTTAATTTTTCAAAAATGTCAGAGTGGAAAAATTTTAAAAAGGTAGATTTGCGAATCCTGGCGGGTGAATTAGATGTTCAAATAGATGAGAGCGACACGATTACAAAAATAGTTAGTAAAATAGAAGCGGCTGAAGATTTTGATAGAGATTTTGCATTGGCACAAGCCAAAAATATACTGCAAGATCGGGAAGCGCTTATAGCGGAGGAAAAGGAAAGAAAGAGATTAGAAAGGGAGGATCGAGACAAAGACAGGGCTTATGAACTCGAAAAGTTAAAATTATCGCAAGAAGCAGAGACGCGTAGCCTAACATCAAATCATGGTGCAGAGAAAAGCAATAAATTGCCCTTAAAGTCCTTAATACATCGTTTCGATGAGAGTCGATCAGAAATATCTTTATTCTTAAATTTGTTTGAGAGGCAGGCAAAAAAATGTAATTTAGAAGATGATGAATTAGTGACAAATTTATTAGTGCTTCTACCGGTAAATGTGGCAGAATTAATCCTTAGAGAGCCATCACATTTGATTGATAATTATGATTATGTGAAAGGTAAATTATTAGAAAGGTACAAATTAAATGCAGAATCGTATAGACTAAAATTTAATCAACACCAGAGGAATCCAAATAATCCGTGGCGTGATTTAATTTTCGAATTGAATAGCTATCTGGAGGGGTGGTTAAATTCTTTAAAAATTACTAATTTTGAGGAATTAAAGAAGCTTTTGATCACTGATCAAATTAAAAAAAGAGCCCCTCAAGAATTAAAGGATCATCTGATTGATGCCTGGTCAAATTTCACTGACGCAGAAGTTTTAGTGAAACGCTTAGATGAATTAGAGGTTGTGAAAAATTCCCAAAGGAAAACAGGAAATTCGAGAAATTTTTTTGATAAGAAATTCGAGAAAAATAGCTCGGGGATGGAGAATAAAAGTGCTGATAAAAGTTTCAATTGGAGGGACAAGAATATAGTGACAGATAGGGATCGTGTTTTCGAAAAAAGGAGGGTAAACAGGTGTTTCCTTTGTGATTCCACAACTCACCTTCGAGCCAATTGTCCGCAGTTAAAAAAGAAGGAGAAAGACACCGCTAAGGTAAATCATGTGAGTAAAACGTCGGATTATGAAGAAGGGTTCAAACCTTATCTTAGTAGAGCGAAAATAAATGGGCGTGATATTGTCACTCTAAGAGATACGGGTACCAATTACGATTTGTGTGGTGAGGAACACGTAAAAAAGGAACAATTGACCGGAGATTATATCTTCGTGAAACAGCCCTTGGATTCTAAAATCCGCTGTTTACCTGTCGCTCACATAGAGATAGATTTTGATGGATTGGGTTCCCTAAAAACGGAAGTTGGGGTTGTAGACAAAGAAGCAGACTTGCATTATTAGGGAATAAACTTAGGGAATAAAACGCAAAAGATAATTGAATTAGCCCGAAAAAAGGTTAATGCAGTGAATGCGGTAATGACGAGATCGCATGCAAAGAAAGACACTGTTAGTTTGATGGACGGGGCTAGTGTAAATACGAGTTGCGAAAGGGGAGAGGGAAAGCAGGTCGTGGATTTAGAATGTGAATCGGACGAGTTTGCAGAACAATGCGAAAAGGAGTTAGAGCAGCTATCGGAAAATGAAACCTCGGAAAGTGTATTGTTACCTGCTGATTTAAATGACAAGTTCGGAAATTTAGCACGGATTAGTCGTGAGGAATTTAAAAAAGAACAGGATGTTGATCCTTCGTTAAAAGAAGTTAGGGAAAAAGCGAGAGCCAAGAAATCTCACTATGAAATTATGAATGACTTGGTGTTTAGGAAAACTTTTGACAATCGTGGTGGGGAGAGATTGCAGTTAGTGGTGCCTTCGAAATTCAGATTAGACGTTTTAGGAGCTTGTCATGAGGGGATTTCATCTCACTTTGGTGAAATGAAAACAAAGGATAAGGTTTTGCGTCATTACTTTTGGCCGAATGTAATAAAACACATAGAGAATTTTGTCAAAACATGTGATTCATGTCAGAGGATTGGAAAACCTAGGGAAATAGGGAAAGCGCCGCTCAGACGTGTGCCGATTATTGGAGAGGTTTTTTCGAAGTTATCAGCTGACATTGTGGGTCCCTTACTGAAGTCTGAAAAAGGGAATAGGTATATTTTAACAGTTATTTGTGTGGCGTCCAGGTATCCGGAGGCTGTTGCGATATCTAATGTCCGATCGGAAACTATAATTGAAGTATTAATGTGGGTATTTAGCAGATTAGGATATCCCAGAGAGTTACAAACAGATCTCGGAAGATATTTTGTAAGCGAGTTAACAACCGCATTCTTAAAGAAATTTGGAGTTAAGTTAACTCACTCGTCGGTTTGTCGACCACAAAGTAATTTGGTTGAGCGATGGCATCGCTCAGTGAAAAGATTATTGAAAGTTTTGTGTGTTGAAAATGGCGCAAGTTGGGAGGGAAATTTGCCGTATGCGTTATTAGCCTTGCGGACGGTAACTCATGATTCTACGGGTTTTTCTCCTGCAGAGTTAGTACATGGAAAGAATTTACGAACTCCCGAATCATTGCTCTTTGAAAAGTGGACGGGAGGAGAGGAAGAGAATGAGTTAGTTACTGAATATGTATTTAATTTGGTTAATAGGCTAAAACACTGTCAGGAACTAGCAGTGGAAAATATGACCGAATCTCGTGAAAAAAGAAAGTTGTGGTATGACAAAACGGCGGTAGAACGGAAATTTAAGGTGGGTGACGAAGTGTTGGTTCTAGCCACCAACAAAAAGAACAAATTATCGGTATCATGGATAGGTCCAGGAAAAATTCAGTCCAAAATCTCAGAGACAAATTATATTGTGAATGTTCCAGGTAGGCGCGAAAAGGCTCAAATATATCACGTCAATCTCTTAAAACCATATTTGAAAAGAATTGAGTTAGTGAATTTTGTGGCGCAAGAGATAGATGAGGGCGAGGAAAATCAAGATTTGGACATAGCATTTCCAGAAGCGGGGGCTGAGATTTATGATTTTGAAAATGTTATTAAAGACAGCAATTTGAGTACTAGATGTACGTCGGGGCAGATAGAGCAATTGAGAAATTTATTAGATAAATTTAAAACTTTATTTTCTAATGATCCGGGGCGCACTGACTTAATGGAGCATGACGTGGAACTATTAGAATATAAACCTGTAAAGATAAAACCTTACAGATCTTCGCCTAGACAAACTGAAATTTTGAGGAAAGAAATCAAAAGAATGTTAGAGTTAAATATAATCGTTGAAGGGGAGTCAGATTTCGCCTCCCCGATGATTCTGGTAGAAGCCCTTGGGAAAGACGCTCGTCCTTGTATAGATTACCGAAAGTTAACTGAGATCACCCGGGCCGAGTTTTTTCCCTTACCAAACATAGAGGATAGGGTAGAGAGAGTTGTTAGCGCGAAGTATATAACAGTTTTGGATCTCACGAAAGGATATTGGCAAATTCCATTGACAGCTAGGGCGCAAAGGTTGGCCGCATTTGTAACCAGTTTCGGTTCTTTTATCCCCATGGTCATGCCATTTGGAATGTTAAACGCGTCCTATAGATTTTCGAAATTTATGGATAAAATGTTAAGAGGTTTAGAGGAATTTTGTTTACCTTACCTTGATGACATGGCCGTATTCTCGGAAAAATGGGAGGATCATTTGCAGCACCTAGAAAAAGTGCTCATGAGAGTAGAAGAAGCTAAGGTAAAGATTAAATTAGCTAAGTGCAAGTTTGCACAAAAAACGGTCAAATATCTGGGGTATGTGGTAGGCGACGGGAGACGCTCCCCGGCAGAAACTAAAATTCGTGCTATTTTAGATTTACCAACCCCTAAAAACAAAACTGAGATACGTCGATGCTTGGGTATGGCGGGTTACTACTCAAGGTACATAAAAGATTATGCAGTTATGGTGGAACCATTAACGCGCGCGCTTAAAGGTAAAAATAAAAGGGAAAAGGTAACATGGAGCAACGAAATGGAAAAGGCTTTCCGACTGTTGAAAACGAAACTTACGGAAGAACCCATTTTGTACGCTCCCAATTATTCTAAGGAATTTATCATACAAACAGATGCTTCTGAAAAAGGTATTGGGGTTATTTTAGCACAACGTGAGGGTTCAGAGGAACATCCCATAATTTACTTAAGACGGAAATTTTCGGAAACAGAAAAAAGTTTTTGTGCGACGGAGAAGGAATGTGCAGCTATTATCTTTGCAAATAAGAAATTGCGTCACTATGTTGACGGCCAACTCTTTGCTATAGAAACCGATCACAATCCTTTAGTTTTTCTTAAACGAAATTCTGGGAATAATCCGAGGCTTTTACGATGGGCTCTCACACTGCAACCCTATCATTATGCAATAAAGCATAGACCAGGACGAGATATTGCACATGTTGATTATTTAAGTCGTGCGGAATAAACTCGTTAAATACTAAAAGCTAAAAGTACAATTGTACGAAAAAAATAATAATTTCATTTGTTTATACTTTGTAAGCCAAGAAATAGTTGTTTTATTCTAAATTTTTCATTTGGTAATTTTTGATCTTGTTGTGTATATATATATGTATATTTTTTTTAGTGTAATGTATCAGAGCGCGCATTGATAATTGTATTTATTGCATCTGCCACTCTGAGATATTGGAATTTGTTGCGTTCATCCACTGGTCATAAGATTCTTCATTCAAGCCTGAAGAATCGTCTTTTAGAGGGGGGGTGTTGTAAAGAAATGAACTTCTATGTTTTCAGATGATGGGGGAAGAAGTCTTCCTAAAGAAAAATTGAATACACCCAGGTGCATAGAAAGACTAGTAGACATTTTTCTCACGCTCTAGGACATTGTAAGTGATGATGGATTAGCACTTAGGACGTAGCACGCCCTGATAAAGGATATGAGATACATCTAAGGGTTCGGAGTATAGACCACCCTGTTTAGGTCTCGCAAAGGAATTCGCTAATGCCTAAAGGCATTGACAGAGATGGATGTTGAAAGTTTTCTCACGGTGTCCGAGAGAGTGACCATTTTTTCGGAGGAAAAGAGAGGAGGGGATCAGTTTGGATTCGGAAACTGGGGTGTGTGTTTGGCTCGCACGAACGAGGGAAAAAGAGATTTTTTCCCGGGCTGAAAGCACGAGAGGTTCCGAGTAAAATTGAACGAAGCGCTCGGAACTTGTATAGGACGGCGGGAGACCTTCCTGTAAAAGCCATCCGACCAACGAACTTGCTGCTGAATGAGATGTTATAGAGTAAACTGTTTTACCAATTTGAATCTACAAGGACTCAGTGTTTTATATAATCATATAAGTCAACAACCTACGCATTTAATTTATTATTTTTGTTGTATTCTATATATTCAAGATTTCAAAATAAAACTTTTGATTAATTTTGCATGGTAGAGAGAATTATTCCTCACAGCTACCGTTCAATTAGATTGATCGAGGAGTAAATTCGTAACAGCGCAATGAAAGCCATGCATTATTCAAATGTCCTTTATTTAATTCAAAACCAGTAAAGGAGAGGTGAAAAGTCGTTAAATTAAACAAATTATGTGAAAATTGTCTTAGACAAAACCATCAAGTAGGACAGTGTAGAATTAATGTTAAATGCAAAAATTGTTCCAAAATGCATCATACATTATTACATGTGTATACGACTAGTCAAACTAATAGAGAGTTTGTTAAGGATAATGCACCAGGAATTTCTGTTTCTAATAGTGCGCAGTGTCATTCATCTTTGCAGAATTATAATGTCCTATTATGTACCGCTCTTATTAATGTAAAATCTAGCACAGGTAATGTTATTCAGTGCAGAGCACTTATTGACAATGCTTCTCAAAATTCTTTAATCTCAAAAAAATGTGTAGAAAGATTGAATTTGCCTGTAGGCAGAACGAACCATAGGCTTGTAGGTATAAATGGCATTTCAGCTGAAACTTGCCTAAATTTCACTGAATTTAATTACTCTCCATATTTTGAAAATAATTATAATTCTTTAAAAGCCCTTGTAGTTAATCAGGTTACTACCCCACTCCCTAACTTCAGGCTTGACAGGCATTCATGGCCGCATATGGCAAACTTACAGCTGGCTGATCCGGAGTTTCATATCTCCAAATCAATCGACATTCTGCTAGGAACAGATGTTTTTGCACATCTGTTATTAGGGTCACCCATTTTTGGACAATCTGGTGATCCGTTACAATCCCAACTCAACTGGGATATATTCTAAGTGGTCCAGTACCATATTCGTCTAAACCGGCCACGACCGTGGTCTGCCATTCAGTAGACTTGACTGATTTTTTCAACTCAGAGTCTGTTCCTCAATCTAAGGAGTTTACTAAGCCAGATGCTACTGAAATAATCCATCACGCTTCTACTCACCGTAATTCTGAAGATAGGTATATTGTTAAATTGCCTCTCATGAATAATTTTGAATTGGGAGATAGTACTGCACAAGCTTTGAAAACATTTTACGCATTGGAAAATAGACTTTCAAAAAATCCTACTTTAAAAAAGCAGTACATTGCTTTTATGGATGAATATCGCGAACTCGGCCACATGGAATTGTTAAAAGCTGAGGACTTAAACATTAAACCTAACTATTTTTTACCTCATCATGCTGTTATAAATCAGAACAGTTCCACAACAAAATTAAGAGTTGTTTTCAATGCGTCGGCCAAGACGTCTAATAGCCAATCCCTTAATTCGGTCCTCCTTAAAGGGCCAAAATTACAAACCAGTATTTTTGGTAACTTAATCAAGTTTAGACTGCATAAAGTTGCTATATCAGCCGACATCGAAAAGATGTACCGTCAAATCCTAGTCTCCGAGGAAGACACCCATTTACAACGAATTTTCTGGTGAAAAGATCCCCCTGATCCGTTGCTGGTGTAGCTACTAAAAACTGTTACTTATGGAACTTCTTGTGCCCCATTCTTACCTATACGAACTATTCAGCAATTATGCGATGATGAGAAAATTAATTTTCCTATTGCGTCCAGTATAGCACAAACCCATATGTATGTTGATGACTTTTTAGGTGGTACAGAGTCTGTTGAATCAGCTCAATCTCTCATTGGTGATCTCCAAAGTTTATTTCAAAGCGGTGGTTTCCAACTGACAAAATGGGCCTCCAACGAACCCCTTGCTATTGAACATTTGCCAGATTCCTTAAAGGCAAGCAGCTTAACACATTCTTTAAATCCTGATTCATCCCAGAGGATTCTCGGACTAGAGTGGAACCGGGAAACAGATTCACTACGTGTACAAGTTGTAGAAAAGCCTAATGTACACACTAAACGGCAATTATTATCAATAATTATCCATGGGTTCTGTGATGCCTCTATACGTGCATACGCTGCGGTTGTCTATATAAAAACCTTTAATCCTGTCACGGTAATGCTAGTTGCTGCTAAAACAAGAATAGCGCCCACCAGTGCAATAACATTGCCAAGGTTAGAGCTATCTTCAGCTCTTTTGCTAGCAAACCTTATTCAAGTTGTGCAAGATGCATTACCTAACGCTATCCACGAAACATTCTTGTGGACCGATTCGACCATTACATTAAGCTGGATTTTGAAACCTCCAACCAAAGGCAACCAATTCGTGCTTCACCGTGCCAATAAAATCAGAGATTTGACCTCAATTGAACATTGGCATCATATTACTGGTAAACATAATCCAGCCGATTGTGCAACACGGGGTCTATATCCCTATCAGTTAAAAGATTGCGAATGTTAGTGGTCTGGGCCTACTTGGCTCTACAAGTCTTCTAATCCTTTCGTTGATAATCCATCTCCAACTTCAAACTTTGCAGTTGAGTCTTTACCCACCGAAAGTTCTTGTTTAATAAATCAACGAGAAACCGATGTAGACATTCTTACCAGATTTTCTTCATATACAAAAGTAATCCGAGAAGTTGCTTGGATTCAAAGATTCGCCTATAACACAAAATTCCATTTAAAAAGGAAAGGGCCATTAAATGCAGTTGAACTTAACAACGCTTGTAAAACGGTCATCATGTGGTTACAACAGTCAGCCTTTTCTGATGAAATTAATCTATTTAAACAACACAAACCACTACCAACATCCAGTAAATTGCTCTCTTTAAACATATTTCTAGATGCAGATAACATTTTGCGAGTTGGTGGACGCCTCAGCAAACACAACACCATGTCATTCGATTCCAAACATCCAATGCTTATCCCTAAAAATCATTCCTTAACATAAGGTATTATCAGGTACTTTCATCTCTATAGTCTGCATGCGGGTCCTGATCAAGAGCTTTCCTTAATTCGTCAAAAATTTTGGATTCCGGATGGCAGATCAACAGTTAAGAAAGAATTAATAAAGTGTATCCGTTGCATTCGAATATCTGCCCAACCGCTTACTCAAATAATGGGTGACTTGCCTCGTCACGAATTAATCCTTGCAGAGCGTTCCAGCGCACCGGGATTGATTTTGCAGGACCAATCAACACAAAATGCCAACATAAACGAAAGTGTACTGCTTTTAAATCCTATATCTGTCTTTTTATATGCATGTGTACCAAAGCAGTACACATTGAATTAGTTTCAGAACTTACCACCGAAGCCTTTATATGCACTTTACAGCGTTTCATATCACGCCGAGGACATCCAACAGACATTTATTCTGATAACGGTAAAATATTCGTTGGTGCAGCCTCATATCTTAAAAAACTGTTCCTAATTCTCAAAGAATCAAAAGTCTAAGACTTTTGCGCACAACGCCAAATTATTTGGCATTTCATACCTCCTTATGGTCCAAACTTTGGAGATTTATGGGAGTCTTCCATAAAGCTAGCCAAACGGCATTATCAAGATTGGTCAACTAGTTTTGGTAAAAGAATCTTCAGTTCATCCAACTCATTGGACGTTAGCCATGGTCGAAAACATCCATCCTTGTGCTGATGGTGTTGTCAGAGTTGTGACTATCCGTACCGGTGAAGGCACATTCAAGCGTCCGATTCAGCAGATTGCTGCTTTACCTGAAGTCCACGCCGCCCCCCCCCCCCCCCCGGAGGTAATGGACGATCCGTACGATTGTTGAGGGAAAAAACTTGTTACCTTGGCAACCGAGTAACTGACGTAAAAGCGTGACGCCAGTCTCTACAGGTACAATCTTAAAAACCCAAAACAGTCTGGATTCGAATGTTGATAATGAACGTACGTGCATTCTTTTACTCGTTTGATTCGACGAATTAATTATTTGGCGTGATGTTAGATATTTACCTGTATTCCTTTACCGCAAGTCTAGTCAAGAATAAGTCAACATTCAAAGGTGTTTAATTCAACTCACCCACGTTGGTCGATGTTATGGCCATTTTATTGTTCGTAACTATAATTCTCATCTTTCAGACCAGTATACTATGTTGTATTGAAATTCTCATTCAAATTGAAATATTCGTCGAGGTTTAGTGTGATCTGTATAATAAAAATTGTGCCTTTTTATGCAGCTTTTCTGTTTTATCAGTGACTGCCTGAATTCCTGGGAAAATGGGGTAAGTAACGCAAATTTAACCTTCATTCTAAATTCTAATAATGACAACTCGCAGTTTTTGTTTTAAAATCGAATCGTGAATTGAATTCTGTTAAGTCATATTCTTTTGTCAGATTATTCATATTTATTTTACCTAATTTAAATTCGAGTTATTCAAAATTAATCCTTAAATATTCTATCCAATGCCTATAACTAAGAAAATAAACATTTTTAAGATTCAATTGGAATAAAGTTTAAAATTTAATTTGAAAGCGTGGATACTGAAGTAATCACTAAATCTTTGTTTATTAAATAAAAATAACACATTCTCTTCATATGAAATTTAAAATCCATAAAGGAGTATTTAAACAATTAGTTTAGTTAAAGACAGGCACACAGAAATATATATGTATATTTCAGACATCAAACTTAGTGTTTTTCTTATAAAAAACACACAAAATTAAGGTTTAAAATTTCTTGAACCAATTTATTTTGCAATTACTTATTAAAAATGTTATCATAAAGAAAATGAATTTATCAATTTTTCTTTCTCTGTAATGATACATTTTTCATGCTTTCTATGAATTATGGTCACATTATTACACTAAATGTTAAATTGATAAATTATGTTTTATTCGCATTATTATTATTTTTATTTTTATCTTAAAAATCGTCATAAAAATATTATACAGCAAACACCCGCCTTGTGTTATTGGGATTATTACCAATTAAATGCGTTATAACAACGCATTAGGAAACACAAATAACGCTGAAATTTTTAGGACCTTTATATTTTAAAACATCTAATACAATCATTGATATTATTAAGAGTCATTTTTTAATAATATGAGTGTATTCAAATAATGATGCCTATAACTAAGAAAATAAACATTTTAAAGTTTCAATTGGATAAACTTTAAAATTTAATTTAAAATCGTGTATACTTAAGTAATCACTAAATCATTGTTTATTAAATAAAAATAACACATGCTCTTCATATAAAATTTAACATCCATAAAGGAGTATTTAAACAATTAGTTTAGTTAAAGACACGCACACACAAATATATATGTATATTTCAGACATTTAAGTAGATTAAATTCAATAGTCAATTGTTTTAATACATTAACCCTCCTTGTAAAATTGATTTAGTATAATTGCGAAATAATCATTTGTAAGACAAAACAATGAAAATAATGCATTTTAATGAATAATTTAGTGGCGATTCTATATTACCATTTTAGTTCAAAAACTTTCATTGTTAATAATTTTATATAACAATAATAGAGAACATAAAGTTGCTTTTGATAAATATGCTGTGCATTATTAAAAGCAGTTTGTAAGGAAGTTCCGATTTATAATAATGTGGTTCTAACTTATTGCTGAGTACTAAAATTGCTGATGGAATATACAACAATGATTTTGAATTGACATCGATCTTCCGTGAAAGAGAATGCAAACGTAGTTTGTATAGAAAATTTGGGTAATAATTCTAAAATGTACTGAAAGTAAACAATATCTTTAATGGTTAAGATGTGAAAATTGCTAAAATGTACTCTTAATATTATAATAAATATACTGTTCGAACAAAATCTACTTACATTACAAAGTCATTTTAATAGCGAATAATTATATCGGATGAACTCTCAACAGATTAAAAGGTAATAGATTAATAGAAATTAAAGATAATAGATGAATAGATTTGTTTGAAATTTTCAATTGAAGTTAGATATACATGTGGAAAGAATAGAAAAATCATGTGATGTATTTATTAGGTACATTTCGTAAGAAATTCTACTTATTAATTCTTCCCTATGTTGGTATTTCTGAAATTTTTTAGCAGATCTACGCCGATCATGATCCACAGAACACAAAACCACTCCCCCAGTTCAAGTGGGTTCGTTAATGGGGATAATCGGGCCAAGGGGCCGGAAATAGGGAAGGGGTTTGTGAAAACAGAAAAAAACCCATAACTTCTTAATTATAATACATATCAAATCAGTTTAAAGTTATTATTACTTCTAGGAAAAGGACAAAAAATTTATGTATCACAGATTTTTGATAAAATTAAAAATGGGCTCACGGGGCGAAAAAAACCAGGGTTTAAGGGAGAAAAAATTCTTAACTTCGTCAATTCTCAAGATATAAAATACGCTTAAATTTATTATAAATATTATTAATATATCAACAAAATGGGGGTTGAGGAAGAAAAAAAATCCATAACTTCGTGAATTCACAAGTTATCAAATCCGCATCAATTTATTATATATGAGGACGTGAGTTTCAAAACTCGCCTTATCCAGAAAATCAAATTTTGGGAAATCGCGAAAAACCTGTAACTGCGAACCCGTGCATCAAATACCTCCAATTTTTTGTATACTTATAGCTAGTTGCTCTGTGATATCATTGTGTTAAGTTGAAAAATCTACATTAATTCATTTAATTAATTAATTGGAAAAAGTTTCGGATAAGAAGAGTTTTGTTGCCAATCGTCTATCATACTTGCTGAAAGAAATTAATAGTTTCTATTTTTGGTCATCAGATGATAATATTTTGGATTAAAAAATAAACCTTACGAGAGTAATAAGTATGATTAAAATTATCTAAACGTATTACGTTTTATTATAAAAAAGCAAACTTATCAATAATCAAATAAAACTTATCATAAATAGCTTATAATTAAAATAACTTTTTTTAAAGAATGTAATATAATATAATCTATATAACATATAATATTATATATATACATCATCTCCTTCTGTTCTGGTTTCTTAGAAATAATATTTTTATAGAAAGTAAGCATCTCCATTTCTGAGCAGTTTTCATCAAAATGTTTTTTTAACAATCCGCGGACATCCTTAAGTTTCTCTTGCTTCACGGGGACTCCCCCACCCTTCTTTTTAAGAAGAAAGTTCAGTTTTTAGATGCCTCTAGCACAACTTTTACACTCTGAATTTTGATATTCCAAGAATTTTCCGAAATACACTTCCACAAATTTGAAGATGGCCATGGTTCTTAGTCTTTATATAGTACCTTATCGTAATGCCTTTGAAAGCGCACTGAGATGGACTTTAAAAAAACTTTCAAGGTGAAAATTTTACTTTTCTGGATGTTTCATGGAAGGAAAGAAACCCGGGCGGTTTCTTGAAGGAGGTGTTTGAGATGTGAATTTCAAAATAAAGATATCTTATGCAATTTTGTCTTTGCTTGAGAATAAAACTTAAATCTTTTAACATCTTCTGACAGTAAGAAATATAGAAAGCGATTCCTCATTTTGAATTTACATTTTAATCTTCTTTTGCGTGTATTCTTTACTAGCCCATGTATTCGTATTTCTTTTTCTATTCTTCACCCTTACACTACAAAATGCAAGAGTTTATTCACTGCCCATTATACATAAGACATGCTGTAAAACTTATTTAATTAGTTTGTATGAATAGAACAGGTAAAATCTTTAAACGAAAATAGCAACAGGTCGCAGAGAAATGAAGGAAAATTACTGTAATAGTAGCTGATAAGCTAGCCGTCCGTTGGTCTTATGCATGCGCAGGGATAAAGCTAGTTTTGTTGTCAACTCCCTAGTGAATAAGGCGAGTTTTGAAACCAAACGAATATTTTAAGAACCCAAAAATAAAGCATAAAAATATTTTTTTCACAGATTATAGTGTTTTTTTCTGTACAGGTTTACGAATAGAATAGATTGGTAGAGAAAACTCGATATTTTTAATTTTGGATAAAGTGAGTTTTGAAATTCACGTCCTCATATTTTGTAATATTTTCCTGTTTTTTTTCTGCAGACGCGGAGGATTCTCTGAGTAATTCCGGCGAGGAATGGAAACATTCGTCCATATTATACAATATACATGTTCAGTTTTGTGGTTTTTGCTTTGGAGGATGTTCATTCAGTGTTCCAGGAATAAAAGAATGAGAAAATGTATGTATGTTTAATAATGAAATTAATAAAAAAATGCTGAGAAAAATTATATCACATCACGATTTATTGGTAAAATTAATATCTTTAATAAATACCTTATTTACAATTTCTATATTTTTTATTTATTCTGCAGTTTATGTAAACGTGTACTACCCGATTGTATTTTATTTATTTAGTTTTAGAATTGATGAGATCCTTTGTAAAATCCCCAGCATGTATATTGTATAATCATCATTTGGTTTATATACACAACCCATATCATACACTTAACAAAATCTGATTCTTCCTTTTTTTTTTTTTTTTTTATTGAAGATTCACTATATTGATTGAAAATATACGTCAGTGTAATTCATGTTTAAAAACATATTGGAGTGTTTTAAAATAACGGTACTTCTAAATAATCTGTGGGCAAACTATTATCCACACCATAACGTACAAGAAACGTGGAAGCAGTGGTGTAGTCCTGGGAAAAAAAAAGTGGGGGGACGCTTATAGTTTCGAACATTAGGGTATGTATCACACACATAGGGCAAACTTTATTTAGAATCTTGATTTTTATTTTCAATTGCAGAGAAAAGTAACTGAAAAATTAAATTTGAATTTAAAATTAAATTTAAATATCAAATTTAAATTAATTTAATTAGTTTCTTTATCTGTTGGACATTAAATAGCTTGCTATAGAATTCAAAATTTTAAAACCTTATTTCATGATTGAAATTTTTTGGGATAGAATTCGTAATTCAGTAACGCTAATACAACAACGAAATTTTTATTAGGATTTGTTTTACATTATTTATTTTGGAAATAGTTATAAAATAACTCGTTTCCACTAGGGACAGTAAAAAGTTTTCCGTTACATTACGGCCTATGGGAAAAAATTGTTTAAAATGGTTTTTAATGATGTTACATGCTTTCAAACATAATAAAATTGATATGCATTTATCAAATGCACTAAAATATGCATTCTGTAGAACATACGGTGCAGAGAATAGTTATTATTCATTTACAGGGCCACACAAAATAATTCCGTTACAGAACGATATAGGGGTGGAGGGGATTGTTTGAGGCGTATTTTAATTATGTTAATTATGTTTAATTATTTTAATTATGTTATTTCATGTATAATGAAATTGATATACGTCGCTGAGGTTTACTATAACTTATTTCATGTATAATACGAAGTGCATAGCATTTACAAAGACACACAAAAGATTTCAGATACTATGTTGTATCCGAAGTACTGTACAGTATCGGTGATGGCTGGAAATGCATTTTTAATTATGTTATGTGCTTTTAGATTTCACTATATTTATGCATAGTATATGGTGTGTATAAATGTTGTAATTCATATACAGGGCTACACAAAATAATTCGTAATGGTTACTGGGTGCGATTGAAAATTGCTTAAAGGTGGTTTTTAAATGAGTTATGCATTTTTACGCGGAACTGCATTTGGTTTACTAAGATATGTTTGTAGAACATAGATAAAAGGATATACAGTGTCACGCAAAGAATTAGATACATGGCCGTCTATATATGATAATTTCTGGAAATGTGATTTCAGTAGTTTTAAGAGTGTTTTACTTTGAATTAAACTTTAGCTAAATAGTGGCGTGTAATAAATGTACTAGGTTAACTACAGAGTTGTACAAATGTATACAAGTATGTTTTGATCTATTAGTATAAATTGCTGAAAGAGAAATTTCAACCTGTTATGCGTTTTCTTGCTAAACTAAATTTCCCCATTATATAGTATATATATCAACCTACAGATCAAATACAGGGCTGTTCAAAAGAATTGGAATACATATTTGGCTATAGACGGTAACTGCAGAAATCAGTTTTTCAAATGTTTCATGCGTTTTCTAAAATGTTTACATAGATACCTTATTTCTCTAAATAACGAAGTTTTGTTAAAGCATTCAAGAGGTGTTGGAAAGTGTTTCATAATCTATGCTTAACGCATGATTTTTCTTACTTGTTTAGTTTTCGTGTCAGTATCCATTCCATGATTTTCCATTGTCCAAAGTTTGAGTAAGACTGTGGGTTTTAGCTTGGAGTAAGTAGTTTTTTAATGGTTTTGTTGCAGCAAAAATAAAATTTTTCTCACTGACAAATTTTGAATAGAAGAGTCGTATAAAAGTTTTAAAAAAATTGTATGTATTTTTTTTTTAATTAACGAGAATAATATTTCGCAGTCATAATATTTCAATATTATTTTATTATCTTATTTTAAGCATTTTTATAATCTACACTGCTTACTTATCTCTAAAAGGTAAAAAATTAAAGCACGTGTCAGTCATTATGGTACACCCTGTGTACCGGCCAATATATTAATTGTTCACAAGTGTTTGTAAAATTAATTTTAAAACATGTGTAGCATTTTTTATCAAAAATAAAATTTCGTTTAGTTTAAACAAACATCAGGAAATAATTGCTTATAGATGGTAATGTATTCATTTGAATTATTTTGAGTGGCCATATATAGAAATTAATAATTATATGCACATCACATAACGCATTAAAATTTAAACCAGCTGTAAAACGCATTTCAATAAATATCCGGCCATAGATGATAAGTGTATTTGATTTTTGTGTGTGTGTGTGTGTGACTCTGCATACAAATATCATTTGCATAGCTAATTAATGTTTTGTTCAGCATAATGCAAAAAATAATATATAAAATGCATAATGCAGAGCTCTCAAATGGTGCCCCTTCACCCCCCCCCCCCAAAGTTCTCTTTTTAGAAAAAGGTCCACTTCGTCCTTTTTCGGTGACTGCAAAAAAAAATTAAAAAAATTTACTAATATGGAAAAATCGCCGCAAAATGTAAAAAACTCTAAAAATCGTAGAGGGCAAAATTTACTATAGTGGGCTTGTATAGTACATAATTGTAATAGAAATTCTTTTATGAATCTCAAAAAATCGTCACGGAATGCAGAAAAACGTTAAACTCAATGAAAATCGCATTAAAAATCACTAAAACTTCAAAAATCGCCGAGGACAAAATTTACTACATTAGACTACCAGACGATTGAAACAGAATGACAAAAAATTGCCATAAAACACAAAAATTGTGTAAAAAATTAGCAAAAAAATTCGAAAATCACGGTACGAATTTCGAGGCAAATTTATTGAAAAGGGGACAAAATATATTAAACTGAGATGAGAACAAGCAAAAAAACCTCTAAAAATCGCATAAAAAAATTGCAAAAGATTCAAAAATCGCTGTGCGAATTCCGCATAAACTTTACTGAAAAGAGGACAACATTTACTATAATGGGACTAAAAAATTTAAACAGGATTCCTTTTACTAAAGTGGAAAAATCACCGCGAAATGCATAAAAATCGCTAAAAATTAAAAAACAATCACAAAAGACAAAATTTGCTAAAGTAGGCTATAGCATTGTCACCGGAATTCTTTCACAAATGTGAAAAAATCGTTCCGGAATGAAATAAAAAAAAAAAAAAAACCCGGTAAAAATTACAATCTGAGGACACAATCGCGAAAGGACGAAATCTATTAAATTAAGGCTAAGGGTTTAAAACCAAATTCCTTTTTCGAATGTCATAAAATTGAAACGAAACGCGAAAAAAAACTGAAATTTGCATAAAAAATTCGCCAAAAATAAATCGCTGTACAAATTCTGAATAAACTTTATTGAAAAGTTGAAAACAGTACAAAATCAAGCAGAACGGTCGTTCTGCCAAGCCAAGCTATAAAAAAAATGCTAACCCTGCCAATTAAACAAACGCCAAGAACCAAAAGCCAGAACCACGTAACTGCTTATTATACTGAAGTCAACTTCTATATGTTAAATCGGCCAAACGTGGCATTTTAAAATTTCAGATATTTAAGCAAGTAAGCATCGCAGAGAAATAAAACGAATACCAGAAGAATCTAAAGAAGAAAAGCTTCAATTTGAAACGAAACTCATCTTTATAAAATAATTATAAACAGAGATACAAGGTTTTTAAAAAAACGTCGATATACTGAAAATGATCACAAAAATCTTCGCCAAACATATATCGATTCAATTAAGCTAGAGACTTAAATAATGGACAGAAAAGTATGGAATGCATTTTCGGACTGGTAATTACTTAATCTACGTGCTTTTATAAAATTTAGTTTCAAAAAAATGAAATTTCTATCCTTAATAAGCAAAAAACTGTTAGTTAATTAACAAATTATGCCAAACAGCGATAAACCCGCCAACGAGCGCGTACTATCCAAATTATAAAAGCACAAATCAACTTCAACTTCAATCTGGTATTTTCCATCAAGATTATTTTTTCGAATAAAACTGCATGAAAGTTACATTTTTAGAAAGATTTTTAAAATAAAAATAATTTTTTAGAGAAATGGTACCTTTTAAGAAGTATGCATTGAAAGTTATCGGCATTTAAGGTTTCGTTCCTAATGTAAACAAAACTTTAGGAAATGAATTGAGCTGGATGTGAAAAGGTTTTCAGGTAAAAAAACAAACAAACAAACAAAAAAAACAAAACAAAAACAAAAAAAAACATGGTAAACGATAGGCACTTCGTTCGTGTACAGAAACTCAACTTACAATTAGAAAACATCTTTGACGTCATTTTTGTGTGAGTTAATGAAATAAGGTTTTACCTTGGATTGTTTCTAACAGTTTCCAACATAGTTCAACAGTGTTTATGACTTCGGTTTGTCGGGCCGTCAGTCCGTTTTCCGCGCCCTTACTCTCGTAAATATACTCGGAAAGCCCTGAAGCTTTTGCACGTTACTGAAGAAAAGATGTTTGTAGCAATTACAATTTATTTACAGGGATAGGCAAAAGTATTCCGTTATATTACGACCAACGGGAAAAAATCGTTTCAAGTGCATTTTAATGACTTTAATTTACACGTTTCAGACACTGGACGATTCCGGAAAACATATTTTTAGAAAAAAAATTTGTCCGTCCGTCTGTATGTCTGTGTGTCTGTAATCGCTCTATCTCCCGAACAAATTGAGATAGAGACTTGAAATTCGGTGTGTACTTAGGGAGTAATAATGGAAAGAAGTCTATTGAATATCAGTAACCTCGATCAACCGGAACTATTTTTTTAGGACTCTTGAAATATTCGTTCTTATAAAAGGTATACAAAAATTTTCGAAATTGTTTATTCGAAGGTGTTAATATAAAAGACAATAAAAAAACATAAATTTTGCATCATGAATGAACTTGATCGGATAATTAGTTGCCGAGATATTTGTAATTCTATTTTTCACACTCTTAGATTTTTCATGACCCTGTATTTCTTTCAAATTTCAATTCAAAGATATATTTTAATTGGAAATGAGAGGCTTAATCGACGCAGTAAACTGTTAGTTAATAGGATTATAATTTTTCAAGTTATAAGGATGTTTCTTTTACGCAGTTCGGTACTACTCGATTATCCCGCCGCGCCGACCCAAAAACTATCGCAGTTTGTCGCCAACTTGGCGGTATATCGCATAATTTGGTGGCCAAAATGAGTCGCCAAAAATGACGCCAAATTGGCGGTACCTCTAGTATTTCGCCAAATTCCCATAGACTTCCATTGTAAACCGATAGCGTTTACTTGCTTACAGAAAATCAACAAATTGAGATATTTTAATGCAACAAAAAGTAATATTAGCTTAAGGGGTTATATTAATTATATTTAAGGAAGTCCAAATAAATTAAATTATGAATAAAAGTAACATGGTACAATGCTTAGCAAATATCACATGTTTTATTTTCATATTTTATATTATCTATATCCATGATGGGTAAGTATTACGGTGGCCCCCAGAGACTAGTTTAACTTTAACTAAATTTTTGCATACTTTGTGGTGCTATAGATTACATACAGGGCTACAAAAAAGAATTCGTAAACGCTACTGATTATGAGCGTAAATTGCTTAAAGGTGATTTTTAAATGAGTTATGTATTTTTACGCTGAATTAAATTTTGCATACTAAAAGATGTTTGTAGAATACAGATAAAATGATTTACAGGGTAAGACAAGGAATTAGATATATGGTCGTCAACGGATGATCATTTTTGGAAGTATGATTTCACTAATTTGATCACCGAAAATTATTGTTGATCGTAATCATACCTACCATTCTCAATAGCCAGTGGCGTTCAAAACAATAATTTGATATGCTTTTATTACGTGCATAACATCAGATTGACGAACTTTAGCTAAGATATTAGATTTACTAATCTTCCTTAATCGATTCTATTGAAAAGGTTCGGGTGAAAAAAAACTAGTCGGCTGTACCAATCCCAAAACTTTCTTCTATCTCATACATGTTAATACTTCAAAATTCGCTATCACACTGCCAAAATTAAATGCCAATCTATGCATCTCATGAGGATTCTAACGATATGAAATTCTGTGCATTAGTTCTTGAGATATGACTATCGCTGAAATCGTCTAAATTCAGCAAAATGCTGCCTAGAAGCGCCACCTATTGGGTGATTTATACCAAATCCTAATCATCAACAATTTATGTCAACGTCTGACTGAATCTGAAGTTTGGAGAAAATCCGTACATTAGTTTTTGAGATAGAGCAATAGCGAAAATCGTGAATATTTCTGCATAGCAGCGCCACCTATTGGGTGATTAACACCAAAACCTAATTAACAACAACTTGTGTCAACATACAACTAAATCTGAAGTTAGATGAAAATTGGTCCATTAGTTCTATTGATAGAGCTATTGAGGCAATCGTGGAAAAGGCAGCAGAGAAGCGCCACCTGTTCGGCGATTTACACCAACACCTAATCAGTAGCAAGTCATGTCAAGGACTAACTTAATCTGAAGTTTGATGAAAATCCGTGCGTTAGTTCTTAAGATAGAGCTATTGGGGAAATCGTGTAAATCCTGCAAAATTCATCATAACAGCGCCACCTGTTGGGCGATTTACACCAAAACGTAATCATCATCAATTCATATCAAGGACTAACTAAATCTGAAGTTTGATCAAAATTCGTGCATTAGTTCTTGAGATAGAGCTATTGCGAAAATCGTGAAAAATGCAGCATTGCAGCGCCACCTGTTGAGCGATTTACACCAACACCTAATCAGTAGCAAGGCATATCAAGGACTAACTTAATCTGAAGTTTGATGAAAATCCGTGCGTTAGTTCTTAAGATAGAGCTATTGGGAAAATCGTGTAAATCCTGCGAAATTCATCATAACAGCGCCACCTGTTGGGCGATTTACACCAAAACGTAATCATCATCAATTCATATCAAGGACTAACTAAATCTGAAGTTTGATCAAAATCCGTGCATTAGTTCTTGAGATAGAGCTATTGCGAAAATCGTGAAAAATGCAGCATTGCAGCGCCACCTGTTGAGCGATTTACACCAAAACTTAATCAGCATCAATTTGTGTTAGGAACTAACTGAATATCAATTTTTATTAAATTCCGTGCATTAGTTCTTGAGATAGAGCGCCCACAAAATTTGTGTCACATACACACAGACAGACAGACAGACAGACAGACAGACAGACTCACAGAGTCACAGACAGACATTTTGTAAAAACATGTTTTTTGGAATCTCTGACCCCTAAAACGTGTAAATCCGTCGAAAACCGGAATTCGAAAATTTTCATGAATCCAATACTTTCTTCTTGTAAAGATAGAAGAAAGTAAAAAACGATACTTCAAGTATATAAATGAATGTAACTGTGAATATCGTTAAAGGCTTTCATAGAAACACTCCATTGTACCAAATTGTATTAGCCAAATAGGCTTATTGGCTATGGACCCAAATACGGAAGATTATTAATTAGGTTTAAAAATATCCGTATTATCGAACGTATTTCAACAGATAAGAAAACGTAGACAAAGATGCCTCAGACGCACTGGGGTATCCTTTTAGTGCCAAAATGGCAATTTTATTCAATAGAAACCCAGAGATCTTGACGAAATTATTCTTTATACGACAATCCTGTAGAAGAGATTGCGTGTGTTTTACATTAAATTAAACTTTGTGCATTTTATAATAAAATAATTTGTGTGTGTTTCCAATAAAAGTTATTGGCGCGATTTTTTTCTGACGCCAATGTCATGTACGCAATGGGAACTTAATTGGCGGCAAAGTGTCGCTACTTTGCTTGATATGGTAAACTGGATATTGTTGTTTATGCTGTTGATGTTTTTGCCAAATTGGCGTAGTAAAAAAATTGCGCCAGTATGGGGCGTATATGTCATCTGTGCCAAAATTTTGTGTATTTTAAAATAAAATTGTGTTTTTATACCAAATAAACAGTTTTATAATAATTAAAACTAAGTTACTACTTTCGCCAGCTAGGTCGAGCAGGTACCCGGAAACGTGGTTTTCTCGCCAAACTGGTTAAACAACAAAAAAAAAAGTATTGCACCAACCACGTTGTGTTTGAGACAGCTGTGCTCAAATGAACATGAAGTATAAATGCCTACGTGAGTTAAGTGGTTTTCTCAAGAAAGATTAAATACATAACAACGAAAAAGCTATACATTGCTAACATGATCAGAAGAAGTTCTTCGTACTTTTATGTTAGCCAGTCTCAAAACTCTCCAATGGTATTTTTTACCTCGCCAGTAGCAGTTTTTATTTTTTGCGTGGTAAATTAAAAACAATGCTTTGATAATGAAATTGGCATTTTTTTTCTTTCTTTTTCTTTTTTAAAAAATTAAATAAGTGAAAGGCATGTATCTTAAACGTTTGTATTTGAAATTAAAGTTACACATTTTATATAAAATAAGTGAAAGGATTATAGTTTAAGTAAAATTAAGGCAATACGAATAAATGAGAAGAGAACAATAATTGGCGATTTATCACCTGCGTCCGCTAACATAAAAGTAACGAGTTCGTGTTTTCTCTATCAGAATCTTACTATTTGCCGAAGGATTGAGATAGTTAATTAAATTATGAATAAAAGTAACATGATGCAATGCTTAGCATACATTTAACGGTGATCAAACTGCTAGCCAGCGGCGAAAATAATCTAATAAATTTGAAATTGAAAAGAGTACAAAAGAAAATAATTTTCTAAAATTCAAATTTCTGTGATACTGTTCGGAATAGTAACCGACAATTTGGCACATGGTGATTATTTTAAATACTCGGTAAGGATGATTTCTAGAAAAGTAAAAGGTAAAAGTTTGAAACGACAGAAAAGCGTTCTATGAACGTTCTAAATTATAATTTATTTTCAAGTGTTCATACTAGAAATATGAAATTTGACGTGCTTTTTACTTATCAGGCGTAAGTGATCTCACAGAAAAGTTCCTAAAAGATTCAAAATTTGAATGGATGTAGGCGTAAAAAACGTTCTAAAATTCCGATTTCTGTAATACCGTTCGGGATAGAGGTCTAAATTTCGGCATGCCGGTTTGTTTAAAGATGTAATTGCACGCTAAGAACTGTTTGTAAAAAATCGAAATGTTCAGAGGTGAACCGAGCGGAAAACGTTTTAAGAAGGGTTTGCATTATGATTTCAAAGAAATTGCATGGGCTAGGTACATGAAAATTGACACGGATGTTATTTTCTAAGGCGTAAATGCTTTGCGTTTTCTAATAAATTAGGAATTTATAAGTGTACAAGAGCAAAAAAAATCTTGTATTTTCGAATCTGTGATACAGTTCGGGATAGAATCCTTAATCCTTAAATGCATAGGGTAGAATGCGTTCCCGAAATTTCATAATTCAGAGAATCGGAATTCATACCAGAAAATATAAATGGCAAATTTCGGTTTATTTAATAACGAAATGGCTGTTATTAAATGGAGTGAAATTTTCTTTTTTATTTTTCTGGTGGAAATACGGAATATGTGAATAAAAAATCCAATAAATAGGGAACAATTATTGTATCAAAAACGATACCATATGCATTTAAGGGTTAAATATTGCATAGTGGTCACATGTAAATTCTCATTAAAAACTGTTTCTAAATAAATCGAATTTTAAAAGGTTGAAATGAGTGGAAAGCTTTTTAAAAACGTTCTAAATTCCGGTTTGAATGGAATTGTTAGATCGTGCACTTGAAATTTAACATGATTAATTCTTTTAAAACGCAAATGCTCGTCCTGAGCAATTTCTAAAAAATTCGATATTTAAAAGGTTGCAAGAGCAAAAATCATTCATAAATTAAGATTTCTGTGAAACTGTTGAGGAGAGAAACATAAAATTTGATATGGTGGTTACTTTTAAGATGTAAGTGCTGCAAAAACCTATTTCTAAAACAATCGAAATTTAAAAAGGTAAAACGAGTAAAAAAGCATTCTGAAAATGTTCTAAATTATGATGTTTTTGAAATTCTTAGTCCTAAGGAAATCGAAATTTCACATAGTTGTAACATTTAAGGCGTAAATGTTTACCGTGAACAGCTCTTTAAAAAAAATCGAAATTTTTAACGGCGCAGGAGCAAAAAAGCTCTAAAAATGGCTTTATCGTGATATCGTTAAAGATTGACACCTGACTTTTGGCAAGCTGTTACTTTTAAGATCTAAGCGCTCGTTAAGAACTGTTGAAAAAGAAGTCTCTCTTTAAAGAGATTAAACGAGCAGAAAACGTTACAAATACGTTCTAAATTATGATTTAAATAGAATTGTCAAAGCATGATCTTGAAAGTGATACCTTGAAAGTTATACCTTGAATTAATACAGTAAGTTTTAATCTTATCACATATAAATTTATCATAAAGTCTTTTTTAACACTTTCCAACGAAGTTGAAAAAGTGTTTATGTATTCGGTTTGTCTGTACGTCAGTCCGTCTGTCCGTCAGTCTGTCTGTCCGTCTGTCTGCGCTCTAACTCCCGTAAATATACTCGAATTTTCATGAAATTGATAAAGGTTATTTAGGGTCACCAAAGCATGTTTGGTATTGTATATGAAGTATGTAGGATTATTCGTTCATTTACAGGGTCACTCAAAAGTATTCCATTACATTATGGTAATGGGGAATAACTCCCGTAAATATACTCGGATTTTCATGATATTGATAAAGGTTATTTAGGATCACCAAAGCATGTTTGGTATTGTATATGGAGTATGTAGGATTAATCGTTCATTTACAGGGGCACTCAAAAGTATTCCATTACATTAAGGTATATGAGGAAAAATCGTTTGCAGGGTATTTTAATGACATTATGCTATTTCAAATGTATTGAAACTGATATAAATCACTGAATTTAACTACGGTCACGTTATAACAGGACATTCATAGCATTTTTTATTCATTTACAGGGACACGCAAAAGAAATCGGTTACAGTACAGTGCTGTCTTTGAGTAATAATTGCTGGAGAGCACGGTTTAAAATTCGGTATGCGCTTTTAAATTTAATTAATTTTTTGCATCTTACCCGTTATATATAAATTCTATAGCTCAAATGCAGGCCGGAACAAAAGTATTCACGTACGACCGTTCTCCTTATTAGAGGAAATTGCTGAAAGTAAATTTTCAACTGAAGCATATGTAGTTCTTATGTGAACTAAATTTTGGCTTGCATGTAGCTAATCGATTAAAATCTATATATCATATACAGGGCTGCAATTCGCATAATTTTCCGATTGTGGATAGGAACAGCTGAAATTGGGTTCTGAAATGTATTATTCGTTTCCATATGGTTGAATTAGACGTAATATTTTAATGTTTTAAACAGTGCAGTTTTGTTACATTATTCTGAATGTGTTGGAAAGTGTTTTATAATCTATGCTTGACGCATGATTTTTTCTTACTGGTTTTTTATGTGAGTACGCTTTATTAAACTAACTTTTCAATACATGCTTTTTTTTTTACAAGTTTTAAAATACAAGCTATATTAGCCAAATAATTGAAAAATAATGCATACTCATAATTATTTTACTTTTAGAATTACATAATTTTTTATTGTTATTTAAAGTAAAATCAAAGAATTATTTAAACAAAAACTATTTGTAAATACTCTCTTGAATTGATACAGCAAGTTTTAATCTTCTCGAAAATTTATTTTACCGTGAAGGTTTTTTTTATGTAATTACACTTTATTATACTAACTTTTTTAATAAAAGCTTTTTTTATGTAAACAAGTTTTAAAATACAAGCTGTGGTAAATCTATAGGCCAATTAATTGAAACCTTATGCTTTCTCATAATTATTTTACATTTACATTTTAATTTTTATTATTATTTAAAATAAAATAAACGGATTTAAGCAAAAACTATTTGTAATTATATTTTTAGATTACAATATGGTTTAATCTTCTCAAAAATATATTTCCGCATGAAGGGTTTTTTTTTAAAATACGAGCTTTAAAATACAAGCTATATCAGTCAAATATAATTAAAAAATTACGTTTCAGTCGTGATTATCTTACATTTACAATGATATAATATTTATTATTATTTAGAGTAAAATCAAGAAATTATTTATACAAAAAGTATTTGTAATTACATTTTTGTATTAGTACAATAAGTTTTAATCTTCTCAAATGTATTATTTAGGATTATTATTATTATTATTATTATTATTATTATTATTATTATTATTATTATTATTATTATTATTATTATTATTATTATTATTTTGAATACAAGCTTTAAAAGACAAGCTATATCAGCCAAATAATTGGAAAATTAAGTTTCACTCATAATTATGTTATATTAACAAATATATATTTTTTATTGTTTAGATCAAAATCAAGGTATTATTTAAACAAAAACTATTTGTAATTGCACTTTTCGTTTAGTGCAATAAGTTTTAATCTCAAAAATATATTCTAGCATAAAGATTTTTTTTAAATATAAGTTTTAAAATACAAGCTATATTAGACAAATAATTGAAAAACTATGCTTCACCCACAATTAATTTGCATTTAATTTAAGGTAAAACTATTTCTAGTAATGAACCCAACAAAACTGAAAATAATAATAATAATAATAATAATAATAATAACAATAGTACAATGCGAATATACATTTAACAAAAATTAGGTCTATCTATCCTCATTTACAAGAGATGCATATATAAGTGTCATCTTAAATCGACACAGATAATGCTTTCCGGATGCTGATAGCAGTCGGATGAATTACGACGAAGCAACCTCTGTAAATGGGAAAGCATTCCAACACGTTAGGGGCAGAATTGGAAATTATCACTTCGTCGGCGCATTACGAGAAAGTCACCCGTTCCGAGAAGGGCAAAATGCCGCAACAGGATCGATACTACCTCCGTTACATTTTTCACGAGCGGCGTGAATGACGACCGACTGATCGGCACACAATCGGCCGATATCGCCAGTGCGGAAAAATTCCGCACTAATGTCTAGCAGACTATATACCTACATTTATTCGTACGTTTTCCTGATAGGGTCCAATAATCAGCAACTCCGAAGCAGAGATCGTCCCATCAGTGGCAAAGAGGTTCTGCTGTCAAAGCTGGTGGACGGGAGGCGCTGAGTTCGAACCCGATCGCGCCCGTCGGCCTAATCGTTCGGAGTTTTCTGTGGTTTTTTTCGAACATTGGATTTTGTTGCGTAAATACTGGTTAGGTTCCGTTAGAAAGACTCCCACGGAGGACACCCCGCCCTTTTGGGCCCATATCCCTCGTGTTGATAATTGGCCGTCATAAACAACACCAACACACACCACACTTTTGTCAAAATTGATTCAATATTGCCAACCATTACAACACTGAAAGCGCCCCTTATCGTGGACTCTGGTACCCATAGGTGCAGGGCAATATATGCACCGACGAGTTAAATTTTTTTTTAATTTGTTAAAATTTCTTAAAATTGGATTATTTCAGAAGAGTGATGCAATTTTTATAAAATAAAAGATTTATCAGTGCTTTCAAGAAGGTATTCGGGGCAGGGGGATATATTCAGCTGGAAAAAATTAATGTAATTTTTTTTCGAAATAACAGGGCTACCACAGGCGACTATTTTTTAATTATTTGTCTATCACTCTTACTAAACAAAAATATCTTAGCGTGAAGGTTATTAAAAATCTACCGCCGAGTTTATTGTTTTGAAATAGTGGAAAACAAAATGATAAAAACATAGTAGTTGCGGAACAGTTATTTTTTTAAAAGGAAAGTTTATTTTTTTTAGGTGAGCAAATCACCCTACCAAACTATAAATCTCTAAAAAAAAAAAAAAAAAAAAAAAAAAAAAAAAAAATATTATATCCTAATCATATTCCTAATCTTAAAATTATAAATCTGAATGCTTTATTGGCTATATATCGTTGCATGTAGATAATTTAAAAAAAAAATTAAGAATTTCCTTATTGACTTTTACTTAAATATTGTTTTATATAAATCAAAGATTCATCATTATCGTAGAGAAACGTTTGAGATCCACAATAATAAGGAAAGAAGTTTGTGTGTCAGTGTGTGAGTGTTTCGATGGTGTTCTGAAGAGACCGCTGAACGTACAGCAACACAATTTGGGGGAAAGGAGCCACTATGTATGAAGTTTTGCACCTCGAAGCCCGATTATCTTTTTTTTTTTAAATTAGATTTTTTTTAAATTTAATTTATTATACGATTTTTTGCTTTTTTTATGTTTTGAGGCGATTTTCCCACATTCGTGAAAGGAATACGATTTTATTCTTTCAAACCAATATAGTAAATGTTGTTCTGTTTTCAATAAAGTTTACTCGAAATTCGTACAGCGATTTTTGAATTCTAGCGAATTTTTAAATTCAATTCTTAATGTTTTTTCGCATTTCGCTCTTTTTTTATATTGGCAAACGTAATTTTGTTTCAAACTTTTAGTAATGTACTAAATTTTGTCTGGTACGATTTAATACGATTTTTCGAGACTTTTTTCTCTTTTATGAAATACTTCCGATTACAATGTTTTACACCATTCGAGTAATGCGATTTTTAGTTTTTTCGAGTTCTACGGCGAATTTTTGACATTCAGAAATAAAGTTTGGTTTCAAACTATAAGCCGAAAATAGTAAATTTCGTCATTTACGATTTTGAATTTTAGCTATTTTATAATGCAATTTTCAAAGCGAGTTTTAGCAATTTTTCAAAAATTTTCGCATGCAGCGTCGATTTTCTATCATTCACAAAAGATTTCCGTTTACAATGCTTTACCAATTAGAGTAAATCTTGACTTCTGCGATTTTTGAATATTTAGTGATTTTTAATACATTTTCAAAGCGATTTTTAATGCATTTTTTCGATTTCCACACTGATTTTTTGACATTTAAAAAGGAATTCGGTTTCAAACTTTTAGCCTAATATAGTAAATTTCACCATCTATGATTTTTGATTTTTAACGATTTTTGATCTTTAGCGATTTTAATACGATTTTTAGCAATTTTTCGAGATTTTTTTATGTTCCGCCTCGATTTTTTGTAATTCAGGAAAAATTTGCGATTGCAATGTTTTGTCCGATTAGAGTAAATTTTTACTCCTGGTACTTTTATATTTAGAGATCTTTCGTGCATTTTTAAATGCGTTATTGCGATTTTTTGACATTCGAAAAAATAATTTGATTTGAAACGTTTAATCCAATATATTAAATGTTACCCCCTACAAATGTTTGTATTTAACAAATTTTAATGCGATATTTAGTGATTTTTCATTATTTTTTACGCTTCGCGTCGATTTTTGTCATTCTTGAAAGATTTCCAATTACACTGTAAAAAAAAATTTGTAAAGTTACTAAAGTTTTTCTAGGAAACTGGGATTCCAAGAAATTTTTATGTAACGGCAACAAGAAAAATTCCTGTAACAGCGTGTGTTACAGGAATTTTTCTTGTTGCCGCTACATAAATATTTCTTGGAATCCCAGTTTCCTAGAAAAACTTTAGTAACTTTACAGATTTTTTTTTACAGTGTACAAGTCCATGGGAGTAAATTTTGGCACAATCCGATATTTAAATATTTAGCGATTTTTGGTGCATTTTTCAATGCGACTTTTAGCTGTTTGTTGAGTCCTACGGCGATTTTTGGCCATTCGGGAAAGGAGTTTTGCCTAATATAGTAAATAATAACCTAATATAGTAAATTTAGTCAACTAGCTATTTTTAATGAGATTTTTCGAGATTTTTTACGTTTTACGTTGAATTTTTGCCATTAAGAAAAGATTTCGGATGGCAGTGTTTTACCCTAGTATAGTAAATTTCGACCCCTGCGATTTTTTAATATTTAGCAATTTTTAATGCGATTTTCAATGAGATTTTTAGCAATTGTTTCAATACCGCGGCGATTTTTTGACACTGGTAAAAGGAATTAACATAAAGGTTTCGACATTTTAGCTTAATACAGTACATTCTGTCCTCTACGAATTTTTAATTTTAGTAATTTTTAATGCGATTTTTAGCGATTTTTAGAGATTTTTGCTCTTTGCATCGATTTTTTGTTATTTATGAAACCATTCAGATTACAATATTTTATCCCAATATAATAAATTTTGTCCGATGCCATTTTTGAATATTCAGTGATTTATCCACTTTTTAATGTTTGGTACCAAATTTTTATCCTACTATAGTAAATTTTTGTCTTCCGCGATTTTTTAATTTTAGTGATTTTTAATATAAATTTTAGCGATTTTTTGAGTTCTGCGGGAATTTTTTTTTAACTTTGGTAAAAGGATTTCGGTTTTTAACATAGTGCCTAATATAGCGCATTTTATCCTCTATGCTTTTTGAATTTTCTCAATTATTGATGCGATATTTAATGTTATTTTTAACGGAATTAGAGAATTTTGGCGTTCCGTGCCCAATTTTTGTTATTCAAGAAGGATTTCCAATTATAACGTTTTCCCATTTAATATTAAATTTTTACAGCAGTGACTTTCAAACATTTAGGGATTTTTAATGCAATTTTCAATATGATATTTAGCCATTCTTCGAGTTCCGTGGCAGTTTTTTTCACATTTGGTAACTGATTTCGTTTTCAAACTTTTTGCCTAATATAGTAAATTTTTCAATTGGAAAGTTTTATCCCTTAATAGTAAATTTTTATGCTAGCGATTGTTTAATATTTCTCGATTTTAATGCGATTTTCAATGCGATATTTCGAGTTTCACAATGAATTTTTGACATTTTTGAGAGGAATTCTGTTTCACACTTCTAGCCTAATAGGAATTTGTTTTCAAACCTTTAGAATATTATGGTAAATGTTCTGCTCTGCTTTTTTTTGAAGTGTACCGATTTTTAATGCGATTTTCAATGCAATTTTTAGCTTTTATTTTCTTTTTTAGAGTTCGCGGTGACTTTTTGAGATACGGGAAAGAAATTCGGTTTCAAACTTTTAGCTTAAAATTTTCTCCTGGTCAATTTTTGCTATTTAACCTGTTCTTATTGCGATTTTTTAGCGTTTTTTTGCGTTTCGTGGGTTGATATTCATCAAAGGAATATGATTTAAAACTGTTATCCAAATATAGTAAATTTTCCCTTTCGTGATTTTTCAAATTTTTGCGATTTTAATGCGATCTTTTACGTTTCTTAGCGGTCCGCTGCGAATTTTTGATATTCAATTTTTGACCTAATATTGTAAATTCAGCACTCTTTTCTATAAAGTTTATTCGGATTTCGTACAGCAATTTTCGATTTTTTTATGAATTTATTTTGTGATTTTTAGTATGTTTTCGCGATTTGCTACGATTTTTACACATTAGTAAAAGGAATGCAGTTTCAATCTTCTATTCCAATATAGTAATTTTTTTCTGTTTTCGATGAAGTTTATTCAAAATTCGTGCAGCGATTTTTAAATTTTTAGCGATTTTTTATTTTGACTTTCAAAGCTTTTTAGCAATTCGTGCTGTTTTTTCATAGACCCGGTCAACGCTAGGCAGGATAGCTAGTTTTTTCCATAAAATTTATCCTTTTACCTTATAGTTGCTACATCTTCAAACCTGGAATAAAAGCTTTTTACAGCAATTAATTTTTCATTGAAATATTTGCATGTTAATATTAAAAATAAAATATTTCAAGAATTAAATAGTAGGTGAATTGTGCGTCCGATCTGAAAATAAAAATAGAAATTTCTTTTACCCACACATGAAGCATGAATACCAGTTACATACAAGAGAGTTTTCATGTCAAAAATGGCATCATTATTGACAGGGGAAAAAAATAACAAGAATTAAAATATTTTGGAAAGATTTCGCATGATAAAAAAACGTCATATTTAAAAAAAATCGAATAGTTTCAAATAATTTTTAAACAGATAACCGGAGAATCTGACATCCTGTTTGAATGAAAAATTAAAATATAATCCTGATACTTATACTACAACTAATACTTATTTTTCAGCATGATCATCTATTACATACAGAAGAGAGTTTTAAGTCAAAAATGACGCCACCATTAACAGGAAAAGAAAATGAACGCAATTTATGCTAATTAAAAAAGATTTCGCTGGCTATAATGTGACATAATTTGGCATTTTCAATTATTTTTTTAATACAATGGGGCACTCACCAGCCCCCGTTCAGGCTCTACAGTCTCTAAAAACATTCTAATGCGCACTATTTAAAAAAAATTACCCGGTTAGGGAAGATTGAATGATATTATCACGAACGGTGAAGATTTTCTGTAGTCGGGTTTCCATTTCACAGGGCAATTTTCAGTTACCATGGTTTCATCCACTGCTGTCGCGAGAGCTGACAGCTGCCTTTGTATTTGAGAAGCAAGTTTAATTCCACATTTGAAAATCAGCTTGTATAAAATGGTTAAGTATAAAAATGTCGCTGCCTCATGATGCTGGTTACAAAAAATCATCTTTTTGTGAATAAGATTCAGAATCGCAGAAATAAAATCTCTGTCTTTAAAAAATCAACTCTCGTATTTTATGTTTATTAAATAGTTTTTATATTAGTTTTAAACGTCAGGAATAAGTTACCCTAAATTTTCATTTCAAAGTTTGAATTTTAAAAGGGTTTACTTATTTTACTTATCCTTTATAATCTTTTCATATATGTACTTTTATATTTTTCAAAAATGCAGACATTATCTTTTTCAGATATAAAACATTTCCAATTTTTTCTTTTCTTAAATTTCAAGCTTTGATACATATTTCGCAGGAATTGTAGAAACCTGACAAAAATCTGATATGCAAACTGTTAGTTTTCCCGATCTTAAACCTTTATTTCTTTACATGAAACAGTTGTTGTGTGTTTTTTGACGTGGCCAGCATAAAATTTGCATTGTGCCTTTAAAATATAAAGCTAAATGTATTCTGTAAATGTTACATTAAATCACAAAAATGTTACATTTGAATGTGACTTGTATGTAAATATATTTTCTCAAAAGTTTAAAATGACGTATATTTCACTCAAAATATTCAAAATAAAATTTAAATCATGTTTCTAGTTATTTTGTTTTATTCTGAAATTGTTTGAGTGTTAAATGAAAAAACTGAAGGTTATTTATTTTTTCATTTCTATTTTCACGTCATTATGGTTTCCACTTAATATAAACCTTCTGGACGATTATTTGTTTTTATACAACTGAATATCACTCACTTTCTTTTAAAACAAAAACATTAAGTTTATTTACGCCTACGATACAAGATATAACAAGACATTTGACGATACTTAACATAAATGAATATGTAAAGAATCCACAGAAGCATATTACAGAAATCACTAACTACGATGTATTTTTTAACAGAACCTCACTCCACCTTCCGCCACTTTCGGCTGTGGTACTCCCAAACAATTTTCTCTCGCTCTCTCTATGCGTCGGGAGAGGGGAGCTCACAAAATGACCGTGACATCATCCAGACATCACCCTCATCCCACTCAGATTGGAAATAAGGTTTCTTACCATTTTGGATCTGAAATCCAGTCTAGAGACATCGCTATACTTCACTGTTTAACAATGTTACACAAATGAATAATACCAAATTACAGTATGCATGCAAAGAGTAAAAATAAATACTGTAGCACTTCCTGTGGATAGACATCGGCTGGAACTCTTCTTTTCTACTAATGCAAAATACAATTAATGCTTCATAACAGATAATACTAAATGCAACAAAAACAAGATGAAATACAAAATATATAACAATATACATTGAATCTAGAATAAGGTAATAGCTGCAGTAAGAACAAAATCAATATTTAAATGTCGTCCATTAATGTCACTACATTGTTCATAAGTTTTATAAATATTTCCTTTTCATTCTATAGTCTCCAGTCTAGATAAAGCATCAGCATTCGTCAACTTTGCACCAGGGAAGTGAGAAACTGTAATATCATATTTGTACAATGAACCTTAGAAGGCTGAGAAACATTTTTAGTAATAAAAGTTAAAGGATTATGATCGGTAATTTGTTCCACAGGTGAAGCAAAAATCCACGTCTCAAACTTCTTCAAACTCCAGATGACTGCGTAGTCCTCTCTTTCAACTATTTTCCAAGTTTGTTCAGCTTTAGTCAGTTTCTGACTGGCACAGCTGACTGGGTATAGCATTCCATCTCTCCTCTGAGATAAACATGATCGGATGCCTATTGGAGATGCATCACATTGAATAGTGAATGGTAGTTCTATATCACGAGTGTGAAGGCTGTGCGCCTCAATGAGACCCTCTTTAATTCATTGAAGGCTCTGTCGTTTTTCTCCGATCAGCACAACTTCTCGGGACTACTCATTTTAGTGAATTCCGTCAGAGGATATGCCGTTTCAGCATAGTTAGGCAGGTAATCTTGGTAATAGTTACACAAACCGTAAACACTTTTTAGCTGTTTTTTTCTTTTGGGGTATGGCTAACTTTCAAATAGCCTCAACATTATCAGGATCGATCCGATGACTACCGGAGACGATGACATGTCCTAGGTATTTGATCTGAGATTTTTCAAATGCACACATTTGAGAATCACTGTAGATTGTAACTTCAATAGTTTTGAGAATATCGCTTCAAGGTGTACTAGATGCTCAGCCCATGTTTTAGAATTGCTTTTGAAAAGCTTTTGTATTTAGAAATCGCTCTATTAATTTCTATCTGAAAGGTCGCCGCAGCATGCCTTGCGCCCGAAAGGCGTCACTTTGAAGCGGTATTTTGAAGCCCTGTATGTCTTAAAACAAGCTAATATTGTCTCTCTTTCTCTGATGGTATCGCCCAATATCCTTTCAATAAATCTATGGTAGTAATCACGCTTGCTCGGCAATACTAAATAAGAGTTGGGTGGGATTTTCCATAGGGAAATCTTCCGTTTTTGTAACTGCATTTAAAGCTCTGAAATCAACGCATAAACGTAATGCCCCATCTTTCTTCCTTACGCACACAATTTCAAGAAACATTGTCTTATATTACTCAATTATAATCTTTATTTATTAATATCACCAATTTCGTTCATATGATCAAAAATCTTTTCATGGTTATTTATTCAAAATATTCTTCATGCAGAACTTCATGCAGAAATTTAAAGAATCATGCCACTTACTTCAAATAAATCCTCTGGTTCGAGAAGTTGAGAGCGTGTTACGTCAGTGGCGTTTCCACTTAATACTTATATACCTTCTGGACAGTTATTATTTTTTTATATCACTGAATATCATTCACTTTTTTTAAAACGAAAATAGTAAGTTTATTTACACCTACGATACAAGATATCATAAGACATTTGACGACACTTGACATAAAATTATATGAATTAATCCACTGAAGCATATTATAGAAATCACCAACTATACATTTCCGTGCCCGTAGTACATAACTACGATGTGTTTTATAACGGAACTACATTCCATCGACCGTCGCTTTCGGTTGCATTCCTAACACACACTCTTATATCGCTCTTTCTCGCCAGGTATCAGGAGAGGGCGCTCTCACAAAATTGACCGTGACGTCATCTAGACATCACGCATTTTTTCATCAATCTCGACAGTTTAATATGGCAGGTAAGAGAAAAATGATATTTTCACTATTTCATACAATAGTCTAAATAACGTTTTCAGAGACCTAAATATCTTATAGTTTGGACATAGACAGAACACATTAAGTATTTAAATAAGTTGGCGTGGAATGACAAGATAAAAGGAACTTCGTAAAAACACATTGGAAATTTTAATAAATGCCCAAGACTTGCTGCTCTTTTCAAAGGGGTAGGACATGTTCTTTGCGCCTGATGAAGAAAGACTAGTTCATTCGAAAGGCCATGCGCATTTATAAAAAAAAAATAAGGTGCTTTTAAGAAGTTCTTTTTATCTTATAAACAGAACAGTGGATTTAGAATCCTTCACATTTTGTCTTTTAATATTAGAATAAGAAATAAGAAATAAGTAATTAAACAATATAACAAGGGAAAAAATCCTACATCCAGCATATATTATGAAATACTTTCCAAAACTTCCAGAATAGTTTAGCAAAATTTTGTCGTTTAATAAAGTGAAAAAGATATCTAAACAAGTTTTTTGAAAATGATAACACATTTGAAAACGAAATTTTAAGAATTACCGTCCATAGCCAGATAATTTCTCCAGTTCTTTTGTGCTGTTCTGTATATGGCCTATAGATTTATACAGATTCTGCATAATATGCTAAAATTTAGTTTAAAGAGAAAACAAATGACACACTTGAAATTCTCCTTCAGAAATTTCTACCAATAAACAGAAACGTACTTGAATTATTTCGAACATTCCTGTATATTCCATACAGGCTTTTATAATCGCCACATATTATCAGAAATTAAATTCAGGCAACAACAAGCTTAAAACTACCGAAATCACACTTTCAGGAATTATTATCTAAAGGCGGCCATGTATCCAGTCCTTTGCATAGACCTGCATATTATTTTATTTATATGTTACAAACATCTATTAATATTGCAAATGAAATTGAACTGGAAAATGCATAACTCAAATTAAAAAACACCTTTAAGCAATTCAAGCTCAATATCAGTAAGGCTTACGAATTATTTTGTGTAATCCTGTACATTGTCTATAGAATTTATGCATGCCACGTAGCATGGAAAAATTTAGTTAAACTTAAAACCACACACAATAAATGAAAACGCGCTTTCAGCAATCGCAATATGTCGGATGCAACATTGTATCCGAAATCTCTTAAACGTCCCTGTGGATGGATGATAAATGCATTGCATATCATAGTCTACAGCAAGCATCTTGTAGTAAACTTCAGTGATAATGTATCAATAATGTATATCATTTTCATCATATTTGAAATAGTGCAACATAATTGAAATATTCTGCGAACAGTTTTTCACCGTAGACCATTCCAAAACCGAACTCTTCTGTGTGACCCTGTGAGAGAATGATAAATGCCTTGAACACCCACATTCTATAGAAATCATGCATTAGTGCCCCTCAGAAATTCGTATCAATTTCATTATGTTTGTAACAGTGTAACATCATTAATACATGCTGCAAGAGATTTTTCTTTATATATCATAATAGAAGCGAATACTTTTGAGTTCCCCTGTATGTGTATTGTAAGTGCAACGTACAAAACATTTTCTGTAATAACCATGTTCTAGTGCACCACAATAATGTATATAAATCTCATTATGTTTAAAATATTATAATAGTATTAAAATAAGTCGCAAATGATTTTTCCCCATAGACCACAATGTAATGGAATACTTTTGAGTGCCCCTATAAATGAACTATGTATGGTACACTTTTCTTTTTTAATAGCGAACATGACATGGTCAATCTCAATAACGAATATCAATTACATGGCAATCCGAGTATATTTACGCGAGTTAGAGCAAGGGGAGACAGACAAATCCAATTCATAAACACTTTTAACCTTCCGTTGATCGCAACTACAGGATTCCCGAGATCAGGCGCAATGTGTCTGACAGGCGACTGCTAGAAAATCGACCTTAGCAACAATTTGAAATAATTCTAACACTCTTTAAAGTGATCAGTGATCTTCATTGTGACTTACAAAGAGAGAATATTTCAAACTTTAATGGAAAAATAACCTTGTTTATATCATTCAAAGTAAGTAACCTGTGTACTCTAGTAGCGGAGAGGAGAATGGAAATAATTGTGCTGTGCCTGTGAGGCCTATTGCGACCGAAGGAGGGTTAAACTATATTGGAATGTGTTAAAAAATTCAATTATAAGAATTAGCCATGTAAGTGCAGAATTATTCAATAGGTTTTGCATTTCAAGTGTGAAATACTTCTAAACAGAATAAACATATTGCACTCAAATGTTTAACAGAAAATGAAGGGTAATCGTGAACGAATAGTGAGATGGTGGACTTACGACTGTAAAATGTTAGACTGCACTCTAGTTAAAACCTGAGCATTTTAAAGAATGGTCATTATGATGGAGTCTTAATCTCACGAAAGGTGCTAAGAATGTTGTTTACAGTAATTAAGAATCATCTTGAGCCATCACATATTTATTTCGGTACTTTTTCAGTATACGGGCATTGTCAAAATAGCGAAAATGGTCTTGGTGAGAGACGGCAATTTGGCAAATATTTTCTGGCAACCTATTCATTATTTTATACATAAAAGCAACTTTTTTAATGTTGCTTATTTTTTTTTTAATTATATCTAATTTGATGATATTTATTTAAGCGATTACCCGCTGGTGTTGCGTTCCCGCAACGGTCAAAATAAATGCACATATTTAAGTTATTTACAAACCCACTACTATTTTTGAATTAAAAAATTTGCCTTACTTAAAGACATAAAATTTTAAGATCATATAAATAGAAATATATTTTTCATAGTTTTTTGGTGGTAAACAACGTTCAGCTAAAAAGTTGAAAATTTCAACCTTATAGTTTTGGCGGTTAATGTGTGTAATAATATAAAGAAGCTATTTATCTATTTTTATGTGCAAGCAGAAGTAAATTGTATATAAAAAAGTAATATTTATATTAATAAAATGTTTGTATATATACTAGCCGCCTTCGCCCGCTACGCTGGTCGGTTTTTCTAAAGAAATCTTGAATGAAACAAAATATATCTGTGAATTTGATTATGCGTTTTAAAGCAATGTGGACATTTACCTGGTGTATGCAACCGAATTGCTGAAAGCAATATGAATGTCATTACGCTATTATATATTTTATTGAGTCATACAAAATTTAGCTTTTAAGGACCAATTTCTTTAGTTGATCTGTTAGTGTAGGATTCGGTAAAGAACAATAGAACAATATGTAATATACTAAAAGCGTTCAATAAAAATTATCAATGCAAGTCTCAACAGAATCTGTTAATTGGACTTATTGAAAAGGCTGATCGTTCATAATAATTAGGTTCGCCTGATTCTAGAACTTTCATCTATAATTCTACAATCAAACAACCTAACAACCAAGCAACAGCAAATGATATGTGCTTTATACTAAAATATTCACTGAAAAATTAACTAACCTATCAAGTTGCATCTAAATCCACTTAGCAGAATCTTTTAAACTGGAAAATATACCGAAACCTTCCCTAAAAATGATCTAATTAACAGTTTAAATCCCATAAAAATTCATTCAGTGGAACCTTTAAAAAAAGCAAATCTTTCAAAATTGGGTTCATCTGATTTAGAACTTTCCCCATAATTATTTAACTAAGCAACGTAGAACGTTATGTTTTATACTAACATCTTTTCTGAAATATTATCTAACTAACAATGTATGTCCCGTCAAAATCTATTCAGCAGAACTCAAGATATAAGCGGCCGGAATGAAATTTTTCTTCGCATTATACATATATTTTAAGATAGTTAAATATAACTTTTATAATCGCGTTCACCTGATTACAGAACTCTCTGGGAGGTAGGGGTAGGTATATACTGCATCACTTCTGAATTTTTTAAAGAACTCAGCTCAACTTCTATAACTATAGCATATATACTCTCTAGTATACCACATCTCTGTAGCTTATATCTTCCAATTTTCTTTACTGTACCACTGAGAACTTTTTCCGCATAGCTCCGTAACTAAACAACACAAAATGATATGATAAATATTGAAAAAATCTCTGAAATATTATCTAACTTACTGTGCATTTAATTAGTTGACTTGAAATCTTTCATAATCGAGTTCACCTAATTTTAGAACTCCCGTAGTAACTTTGAATGATGGTTTTTACATTAAACCATTTATAAACCAATTTTACTATTTAACAGTGCAAGTTCTACAAAATTCTGTTCAGTAGAATCTGAGTTATAGTCATATTTAAAATATTTATTGGTCATTAAACCTTTTTTCTTTACATTTGAAATAAAATCAGTAACTGTTTTGGTATTTCCCTGTTATGCCAACACCATTGTCACCAAGCGTAATAGTTGACACAAAATGAACAGTAACCAGAACAGTAACAGAATAGTAAACACAAAAATGAAATGATACGTTTGAAAAAAAAATTGTTGATAAAAAAATGAGCATTTAAAAAATATAACTTTTGAAAATTAGAGAATTTTACCTACCATTTTTTTAAAAATCAATAAAAATAATGGTACTAATTGGCTATCCCCTCGACCAAAAATATATTGCCAAACTATAAGATTAAATGCCAATAATGGTTGATCGTAAATGTCACATTCACTTGACTTTAAGCAAGTTACACGTATTTACGTCATCAGGTGATTTTTATTTTGACGTCTTAAATGTATTTTTATTAATGTTATACTAATTTATTTGTTTTCGTTATTCAAAGTAAAAATTATGTCAATTTGTATAATTTGGCGATTTATATAATTTGGCGAAATTGGTCGACGGGTACCAAAATAAATACTTAAAATATAAGAATAAATAAATATTTTGCAAGTAATAAAATATAGTCAATTTAAACTGCAGTCTTGAAATTGTAAATGTCTTTTACTACTGAAGCATGGCGTACGTAATACGTAAAATATGTCTCACATTGCAGTAAACATTTCATTCTTTCAATGAAGACATTCATGGTTTTTTGAACAAAACATTTTTATATGTATAATTCCTAATTTCTGAAATAATTTTATTGTAGGTTCCTCATCATCAGATAACTGCGAAATGGTAAAATTTATATCAGTATCAGTAATAAATATTTTCTATTCAAAAAATAACAAATAAAAAAGTTTTGCGAGATCATGATGGAATAAAATAAATTCCATCATTAAAAATATTCACGTTCAATAATTAGCAAATGTTAATATGTGGCACGGTTTGCAGTAAAAATCGTTTGCACGATTAGGGTTGAAATAAATGGCGCGATACCATACATTTTGGCATGATATCGCGACGAAAATTAGAACGAAAGAGTACCACAGATTTTTTTTTTTTTTTTTTTTAATTTAGTTTTAGTTTTTGAGGTGTTTGAATTTTTTTTCTAATTGACGAAGTTGTTTTTATTTAACCAAAAGGAATGGTTAAAAAATTATTCAATTTGAATTATTTCGCTTGCTTCTTTTATCAGAATGAAAAGAATGAGTTTTTAGAAATTATCACTTGAAAAATTCAGGTTTTGGCGCCAAAGATAGTGCCAAATTAGAAAAATATAAAATATCTCTCGAACTATTGGACTTGAAAGAATTTAGTTAGTACCATTCGATCCAGCATACAAAAATACACCAAAATATGTTATCAGTTGAAAAATAACTATAAAATCAGATTTTTAAGGAATTTTTTTAAAGTTCGTTCTCTATTTTACCTCCCTTAGGGGTGGAATTTTGGAAAATCCTTTCTTAGCGGCACTCTATATCATAAGAAGTATTTTTACCCCGATTTTCCAGATTTTAGGTTCAGTAGTTTTGGCTGCGCGTTGATTAATACAAAATCCAGACTTTCTTTTATATATATATAGATAATTAAATGTACGTATAAACAAGCCTCGTTAAGTATGTTTTCACAGCTGTTTATGTCATTTGGCAACAAATCTCACTTTCTGAATCCGCAATTGCGCAATTTTTTTTTTTTAAAGCGCCAATGCCCTATACTGGAAAACTACCTTTATTTGACCTTATTATTTGCGAATGTTAAGTAGTCGACAATGGTAAGGACGACTTGACAAGTATAATAAAGAAGAGAAAAAAAGCGAAGTCAATTCTGAAGTATTGAAACTGCAAAAGAAAGCAAGCAAACAGATGCTGAAATCTCGTTTCAATTGTTATCAACACCAGCATTTAAAAGTCGGAATTTCGTCGTATTGTACTGCCCAGATAATAATTGTTTTTCTCGAGATATCTTAAAGAATTGATTCCTATTGTCACTTACAAACAATTCCTTATTTCTAAAGCGTTGCCAAATACAAAGATCACAAACATTTTCCTTGTCAATAATAGATTGTTTTGTTATATATATTCGTCAAAGTGCAGCATCACATTGTGAATTCATAGAACATATTATTCACTGATGACCTTTTGTCTTCTGACAAACGTATAGTATAAAAGAGAAGTAATTGTATCATTACTCTGTCTCCAGTTATTCACCACAAAGCTTTCAACATTTTAATGAATTACTCCGTATTAGAATATCAATGCTTAATGAAAATATTTTTCAATTTAAACAAGCTTTTTGAACAATAAAATTTTATTTTTACAGAAAAAACTTCCATTGAAATATCAGGTATAAATAACAAAATACGCAAATAATATTGAAAGGATCGTCGAATAACGGGGAAAAATTAACAAATAAAAATATATATAAAAAAATTTCACAAATAATTTATTAACTGCGAAATATTTATTAAACTTAAGCTATTTTAATTAAAATATTTTTATCAAACATAATTAATAAAAATAGTTTAGCATTTCTTTCGGATTTATATTATACAGAACAAACGTGTCCGTGCGTAATGCTGAAGTCATTTGGACAGTGGCAATATTAACAACTTTTATTATTATTAAAGTTATGAACGAAAATCCGCGTTCGGATTGGAGTATGACCTGTATTTATGGCTTAATAGGTGGATTATGAACCGGCTACCCCATACAAAAAATATCTTTTGCAATGATCTCTATCCCCCTTTTAAAATGAGTCGCGCAGGTAGTGAATCAATTATATACACTAACTAAGCCTTTTATAAAATGTTTGATAATCATGCGAAAAGATCTTTTTTTTAAAAGTTGCCATGCCTATTTTACTAAGTGAATTCAAGTTGAAAAACGTGTTAGTGTCCTGGTGATAAAAATCTGAGCTACTATTTTTGACACTTTTCAACATAGTTGAACAGACTTTACTAATTTTGTTTGTCTGTCTGGGGTCTGCCCGTGCCCTAAATCTCATAAATATACTGGGATTTATATTAGATGTAAATTTCCAAATGGGCGAAAAATGTCCGGACCAGGTTTCGAACCCGGGACCTCCTGGCAGAAGCCACCAGTGCTCTGCCATCTGAGCTATCCCGGACGATTCTGGTCGAACTTTTCCACCCAGCTAACCCTGATGATTATTTACTGGGATTGCTATGTAATTTTTCTGCGTTATTTAAATTTACTATACAATGAAAATTAAATGTGTACTATTGGTAGTTAATTTACAGGTACTTACAAAAGAAATCCGTTACATTATAGCCTACGGTGAAAAATAAGTTTTGGTGTATTTTATTGATGTTATGTTATTTCAAACATATTACTATTAATATCCATCAATGAGGTAGACTACAGCATACTTTCTAGAGAGTATAGAGTAAGTTTCATTTATATTTCTTTTACAAGGACCCGCAAAATAGCTTCTTTACGTAATAATCTACGTGAAAAACAGTTTGTGATGCATTTTAATGATGTTACGATACTTCAAACATAATAAAATTAAAAATAATCTTTGAATTCTACTACAACACATTTTATATAGATTATGAAGTACGTAGCATTTATAGTTCATTTACAGAGACGCACAAAAGAATTAGCTGACAGCACTAACTAGCATCCATAATTGTTGAAAGTGCGCTTTCCGTTGTGTTTATATATTTTTAAACTTATCTAATTTTTGGTGTATTACGTGATGTGTATAAGTTTTTTACATCATATATTAGGTTCCCCGAAATAATTTACACACATTGTATATGGAGAGCAATTACTGAAAATAGATTTTTAAAAAGTTATGTGTTTATTTAGATATTTCATTTCATTGTATGAAAAAAAAAAAAAACCTTACTAATATTATGCTAATGCTGGATATTGTTTCATAATCAATGCTTGATGTATGATATTTCGCTCTTGTTTCATATTAAACCTATTCGTGGTAAATCTGTCTTCCTAAGTAAAATACATCACCTAAAAGTTTGACCTACTTGATATGTTACAAACAGCCTCCAAACACGCACAATTTAATTATAATTAAATAATAAATATTTATATGAATCACCATAAAACAAAAGAACGCATAGGACGTGTTTCAGGTTGGAATTTTCAACAACCCGTCATGTCATCAGTCAATGTAAAAACATGTCCGTAATGAGCCAAGGTCACAAATACACAGTAAGGGCTGAGAAGAGAACTTACAAGGAACGCGATAAGTTGTGCTAGCTGAAAGGTAAACACTAATCACAGAGGTGCACATGTAGAAGCGGAAAGTGTTGCCAAAATGATAGAATAGTTTAACAGAAAAGAAAAGAGTAAAGGAAATAAAAAGAAATAATCAAACTGAAATAAAAAAAAAGAATAAATAAATAAATAAAATAAAAGAAGTGAATTAAAAAATAAATCTTTAAAAAAAAGCAAGAAAAACATAAGAAGTAAAAGAATATATATATATTTTATAGTAAAATGAAAAGAGAAAAGAAAAAAAGGGGAAATATATACAAAAGTAAGTTCCAAGCTGAAGAGAGAAAGAGAGATGATGAAAGATCATTGTCAAGTTTATCGAAATTTTTTAAAACTAGAAAACAGGAATTCTGCTTTTTCAGAATTTAGTGTCGCCCCGATGAAAAAAAAAATATATGTATTTATAAATGAACCACCAATTCTAAGAAGTGAATAAACGCCACTTTTTGACATATTCATTTTTCTACACTTTTACATTCTTTAGACGTAGAGCTTAGTTGTGAGTTTGAAGGAAAAAAAAAAAAAACATACGAAGCGAATGGTATTTGTTATTTTCTTCGATCTCACAGTTAAGCGCTACACGTCTAAAGAATGTAAAAATGTAGAAATATGAATGTGTCAAAAAGTGGCGTTTATTCCCTTCTTCAAATTGGTGGTTCAAATAGTACAAAACATACTTCAATTTTAAGACTTACAGCACACGCTTTTATTTTATGTAAAATGGCGTCATTCGCATCCGCTTAAGAATTCCTCATTTACGATCCACTCTTAAAAATCTACAGTAAAGTAGGCATAGAATGTCACTATCGCGAAATAATATACAAATGCAGTAAAAAAGATGTCGCCATTAAAGAAACTCGATAAAAAAGGGCTGTCTAATGATTCATGGGCCTTCATTTGTTTCTAACATTAATACAGTTACTTAAAATTAAATATAGCCTATAATAGCTCCCTGTTTTAACAGAAATCATTCGTTTGTATTTTTTCAAAATAGCACGTATTTTAATTACATTTTCTTTCGGTTGTTATGAAAAAATGGCAACAAAAATATATAATTAATATTTTACAACTATTTTTCCTTTACTTTCTACAGAAATGGAGTCCTCCTGTTGCCAATATTAAGCAAATGGCTCCAAAAACTACAAAAAAATTTAATATTTCAAAAATAAATGGAGATGCAGTTTTCAAACAAATTGCATTTAAAAAGTACTTTTTTCCCAATACGACTGTATAAAAATCGAGAATGTGCGATGCTTAGAAGTTTAAAAAATTGCTATTGAGTATTTAATCGGAATGCTTTGTTTTACGACTGGCTTTTGTAAGCTAACGTTATTATTTGGAGACGACATAAAATAAGCCGGAGAAAGAAATAGCATACCGTACCGGAGGCTAATAAAAAATGATTCCTGAAAATCCAAGTGAGTTGCAGAGACAGGAGTAGAAATAATTCTGCCCATGAAGAAATTGAAAATTTAATTATGTCTACACTGTGCTTTAAGCATGATTAAAATGAGAACTATTAGCTATTATTGTTAATACATTATTACAAAAGTTAAATGTAAAGTAGATGTAATACTGTAACAATAATGTTTTCTATTATTAGAGTAGGCATCAAAATTATGAACTGACTTCACAGAAAAACTTAACTTTAAACTTCTGTAGGTAGTTATTTATGGATTTTCTAAGTTAAGAACCTCTTCACAGAATTTAGGATATTGCACAAAAAGAATAACGACAAAAAAGGAAAGGGGAAAAAAAAAGAATTTTGTTCTATGATTCATTTTTTTTTCTCTCAAGAGGAACTCTTTCCTCTTAACTTGCTTTGCAGATTAAATTGGATTTTTAGTTGAGATTTTTACAAAACTTTTACAAAATTTATCTATTCAGTACTACCAAATGCAAAACTTTTATAAAAATATTTCGTTTCAGTTTTTTTTAACTGTATTCTATCGGAATAATACATTTTTTAGAAGAAGTTTGAAACTTTTTGAAAAAAAAATTTTTTGGTGGTTTGAATAAATGTAAATAGCTGAGAAACATGTAGCTACGAATGAATAAATAGTTAATTATTGAAATTGTACCAAAAAAAAAAAGAAAAAAAAAGAAGAAAAAAGAAAAAGAAGAAAAAAGAAAAAGAAAAAAAAAGAAAAAAAAAATATAGAGAACAATTACGAAAATTCATAAATTTTAACAAATCTAAAGTTCAGAATTTAGAAATAAAAACAATTGATTTTAGCTAAAGAATTCAGCATTGAGAATTACTTTTAGACTTTTCTTATAGTGATTAAAAAAAAAAAAATAGAAAATATTACTTAAAAATGTATATGCATATATTATATTATTTATAAATGAAATTTAAAGATTAAAGTTTAATACTTATATAAAGCTATGCATTTAAAATTTTAATTGCACACTAGTATATTTTACAGTGGTGGTCTAACTCAATAACATATTTTATTTTTGAGGCTCTGTCGCCGAATATTTTTACAAGCGTTAAAAAGCGTACGATAACCTAGAGGTGTTAATCGATTCATGACTTGTGTATTGTTCTTATTTATTAATATATTAGTTTATTAGGGAGAATAATGTGCAGTAATTTGTTAATTTTTAACCACTTCTATGATTATCCCGAGCTATATCGGGTTCGTATATGTTACAATTAATTGTTACCCCGAGAAAACTCGGGCATGGCATTATTTTTCACTACGATTTGTTTTATCACGTTTTTACTCGTTCTGAAGGTAGAAGGAAAGAAAATATTCTTATATAATATAATAAATTATGTATAACATTTGATTGACGGTTTTCCATGTTTTGTGGTATGAAATGCAAATGATGACATGCAATGTCAATGTGATTGCAAAAAATGTAATGATTTTTTGCAGTTTTTTTTTTCAAAAAAATTGAGAAGGAAAGCAGTTTAAGTATTTCATATTTATTTAAAAATATAACTTTGGGTTAGGTAAGCGTTTTGTTTTACGTAATTATGGCATCTTGTTTTGGTATAGCACTTCTTCGCATATAGATAATTTGAGAGTGAAAATCTTTAAAAATTGTGTAATATAGTTTTAAATTGTTTTCTATTATTTTTGCCACATGTTATCCTAGAGGTTAAGTAAAGGAAAGTCCTATTTCGCTCGATGAAAAAATTGCAGTTACTGAAGAATCTACAAAAGAAAGTGGAGGACAATCTGTAATGTGGGCTTCATAGAGCATTTTTTGTAAATTGACACATAATTACCATATTGGTACTATTTTAGATCATTTATTTATGGCAACAATTTTGATGATATTCGGTCGAAATTTCCAAAATTATTGCAACTCTTGGCGTCTTTTTATATTTTTATCAGGTTCATTTTGTACACTGTCGAATGACACATGAGATTAAATTATACATCAGCTAATGAAAAGCGGTTCAATAAAATGAATTGTTTTACGAACAATCTGTAATATTGGACAATGATGAACATATTAAACTAATTGATGATATTCGACCAAAATTTCCAAAATTGTAGCGATTTTTGGCGTCTTTATATATTTTTATCAGGTTTATTTTTGTACAAAGTCGAATAACTAACAAGCTTAAATTATATATGAGATAATTAAAATCGGTTCAATAAGATGAATTGTTTTGATGCAGTTAATTTATTAAATGTTTTTAAGTTCTTTACAAACATAGCTAATAGTGGACGTTAAGACTAGATTACTTATATTTATGTTTGTGTTACATTATTTTATGTTTTGTAAAAAAATTTCAAGGAGTTTGGAAACACAGCTGAAACATAATTTTAACGATCATCAACTAGGGATGAGCATCAAAATGTATTTAGTTAACAAATGCATCTAAATTCTTTTGTGCACTCCTGTAAAAGTATTATTAGTGCTATACTTTCAACAAGAACATAGAATGTTGTACGTTAATAATAACAGGTATGAATTTCGTTGAGTTTGTTGAAAGTGTAACGTCAATAAAATGTTTTTTTATTTTTTACAATTGCTATGCACAGATAGTAATATATGCGAATTCTTTGTACTGTACTGTAAAAAATTTAAATGATATCAAAACTATTTTCAATGGGAATCATTGAATTAGTAACTATAACAAAATACTTCAACTTTGAATTCTTGAATATTATTCAATTCAGAGTATGTAATAAGAGGAATTCCAGTGAAATAATACGATATTTCATATTACTTTATTCTAATACAATAGGCTATTGTATCTAATTAGGAGATAATAAAATATATCTGTTTAACACTTAAAAATGTCCAACTGTAATATTAAGAGTAAATAATTAGAATAAAAGGAATTTATTAACAACGAAATGTGTTTTCATTTATTGTTTACGAAAGATTGTGAACGATCTATTCTATATCTATAAATGTAAAGTGAGGACAGAACTTAACATCTTCACTTCTGACCAAATTCGTTTTTTCTACTTGTGAAATTTCGAAAGTCGCATTATTCACAAAATTAGTTATACAATTTTGTATATTGTTTAGAAGAAGTATAATGGTGTCTAAAATATTCCAATTAAAAGTGAATATCAACATATAAAACAAATTAGCACAAAATAATAATAAAACAGACATTTTTATTGTAATTAATCCAGGGTTTATATTAAATTCTACATAAAGATGGACTTTTAAACGACTTTAGAATTTTCTTAAATAAATTAATTGCAAGGAAATAAGAATGAACTATTATTTTAACACAGTCAAACTGACTGGTAAAGTTATCATACGAATTGAATATTTCCAACTGAGCGAAAAAATGCCCAGGCCGGGAATCGAACCCAGATCCTTGGCTTACAAGGCCAATGCTTTTCTATTTAAGCTAACTGGGCCGACAACCAGCCAGCATATTTCGCTCAGATAACCTTATTGGTAGGAGCATCTGGTCTGTCATGTAGACAGCTCAACAGAATAAACCGCAGGTTAAGGACCTCCATATAAACGATGGATACGTAGATGAACTATTATTTTAACACAGTCAAACTGACTGGTAAAGTTATCATACGAATTGAATATTTCCAACTGAGCGAAAAAATGCCCAGGCCGGGAATCGAACCCAGATCCTTGGCTTACAAGGCCAATGCTTTTCCATTTAAGCTAACTGGGCCGACAACCAGCCAGCATATTTCGCTCAGATAACCTTATTGGTAACTGACCAGATGACAGACCAGATGCTCCTACCAATAAGGTTATCTGAGCGAAATATGCTGGCTGGTTGTCGGCCCAGTTAGCTTAAATGGAAAAGCATTGGCCTTGTAAGCCAAGGATCTGGTTTCGATTCCCGGCCTGGGCATTTTTTCGCTCAGTTGGAAATATTCAATTCGTATGATAACTTTACCAGTCAGTTTGACTGTGTTAAAATAATAGTTCATCTACGTATCCATCGTTTATATGGAGGTCCTTAACCTGCGGTTTATTCTGTTGAGCTGTCTACATGGCAGACCAGATGCTCCTACCAATAAGGTTATCTGAGCGAAATATGCTGGCTGGTTGTCGGCCCAGTTAGCTTAAATGGAAAAGCATTGGCCTTGTAAGCCAAGGATCTGGGTTCGATTCCCGGCCTGGGCATTTTTTCGCTCAGTTGGAAATATTCAATTCGTATGATAACTTTACCAGTCAGTTTGACTGTGTTAAAATAATAGTTCATCTACGTATCCATCGTTTATATGGAGGTCCTTAACCTGCGGTTTATTCTGTTGAGCTGTCTACATGACAGACCAGATGCTCCTACCAATAAGGTTATCTGAGCGAAATATGCTGGCTGGTTGTCGGCCCAGTTAGCTTAAATGGAAAAGCATTGGCCTTGTAAGCCAAGGATCTGGGTTCGATTCCCGGCCTGGGCATTTTTTCGCTCAGTTGGAAATATTCAATTTATAAATAAGAATGAATCATACATTAGGGATATAAATACCCTATAAATATGATAACCTGTTAAAATGAAAATATATTAAACTTTGCTGTTTGACTAGTGAAATTAATTTTCTGAAAATATATTCCATCAGAATTTCTAGTTTTAAAATAAAATTATAATGTCCTGTATTTCATTTTGGAAACCTTCCGGATTTTTATTTATGTCTGTACGATTGGGGTTTTCGCGCTAAATTACATTTTAAAGTTTTGGTGTTATAAACACTGTGTAAACACGCAAGACATTGCATGTTGGTAATTTCATTGTAAGCAGCAAATCAATATTGAGACAATAATGCTTATATTAGCTATATCTGGTACAGTATTAGAAATCAGTATTGACCCCAAAACTGACTGTTTACACTTGGCCAATATTGCATCACTATTGGCAATAAATATTTCACCATTTCATTGCCATTATTTTTGTTATAGTGCCGTTTCATTGAAAATAATTATGATGTGATACAAGTTCGGACAGAACGACATTCCATTGCGAATGTTTTTTATTTAAACCCCACAAGCAATTAATGTTTTTATCTCATTGGAAATATTTCTGGGTCCATGTAGACAACACCCTTTATCTTTATACTGACATTTTCAATTGAAAGGCAATATGTTTGCTATATTGGCTTTTTATTCAAGATATTTATAACGTAATGACAATATTTCTGTATGAATGATATTTCTTTGTATTATTATTTAAATTCAGTATGTATTCAATACTTGTATTTCATTGGGAGTTTTCCAATTATTGTAATATTGGCCCGATATTGAGCCCAAATATAACCCATTTAACAAATACGGGTTAGCTATTTGAGATACAATATCATAAATTTAATTACAAAAAGTCTGAAAAATTTTCCCATGTATAAACCAAAATTGATTTTATTTAACTATAAAGGAATAAATTTAAAATGAGCAAGACCTTTTAAGTTTTAAATACTTAAAAGTTTTCTTCTAAAAATGAAACCAGTCTTAAAAAATAAAATATATAAGTACAAATTATACCCTTTTATCATGTGAATTTGTCTTTCAATTTTTAAGTTAATTAACAGTAGTTTCATCTGAAGGCTTTCGACGAAAATTTGTCTTATTTAATTTTTTAATCATCCCTACCTCTTCTCTTCCATATTTAAAAGATGATTGCGGTAGCTTTCCTAAAATACTTATTTGACACTAATTGAACAATTTCGTAACTAAGTCAGTAGTTTAAGTCAATGCGAATGCATAGCGGAAGGAATTTAGTTATCAATGACGCTAATAAACCTGAAACAGTTTTTATTTAATATTAATTTAACATTATGTTTTTTATCGAAAAATAAGACACTGATTTAAAAGATAATATATTGGCATTTTTCTGCATTTTAAAATAAAACAATTGTATTATTTTAAAATACTCAGTAAAGAAACATGACAAAACCGTAAAAATTGGAAGGATAAATTTTTAACTTTATATAAAATTTAATTATTTCTTTAGGTGAAAGTAGTTGTTTTAAAATATAAAGAGCAAGTTAGTCGGAAAATGATAAAAAATATCTTAACATGATAATACAGTTAGCATTCAAAAGATAAAATAGGGGTGACTGGGGATACTTGATCCCTAGGGATATTTAATCCCTGATCATAAAGTATACTAACATCAATATGTAGAGTTTTAAAATCTGGCAACACATTTTAAGATGCATTACTTCAGATGATATGGCAACATAAAATCATTTACAGTCATTTTGTTTCAGCATGAAAAGGAAATATTTAATTGTTGCAAGTTCAACTTTTTAAAAGGTTTTTAAAGTTTTGTTTTTATTTTCTACTGTTAGAAATTTGATAAATTGAATTGCATATCATTTTAAAGTATAAACATTACTATTTTCAATATAACTTCTTTAGCAAATTAGTTTTGTTTATGTACCACCTAAAATATATATTTATGTTCTAAACACAAAATGGGAAATTTGATTCCCCTTTTTCTAGGGATACTTGATTCTAGGGATCGTGTATACCCAAATAGCTAAACTTTTAATAAAAATAGAGATGCTTCAGTTTTGTTACTAAATACAGAACATTACCATCAATTTTGCATAAGGTGTTTGTGATACTTTAATTTTATTTAAAATACTACCCAGAAAAATCTTGCATACGTAGGTGAAATAGAACAAAAAGTGGGATTTTTTGAATATGAGATTAATTTTTTATGAAGAAAAGGCATGCTTAATCAATTCCCGGAAAATTTATCAAATTTATCAAATTAAAAAATTAATCCCGGAAAAAGTTGATAAAAGCGTAGTTGATGAGTCAGATTGCATTATTAAGTTGACTAATCTACTTATGGTAGGAAGAACCTTAAAAACTGCTAAAACTATGCCCTTTCACTATGACTTTTCAAAGTTTCAAAATACCTGCTGATAATGAGGCTGTGTCATTACTTTTTGAAATATTTATTCATTACTTTTACGTTGTATTATTGAATAATTGTATTATTCATTAAAATAAAGTTTAACTATTTGTTGATTTCTTTCTAGCTTTAGTTTCTAAAATTATTTCCATTTTAACTTTTTTTAAAAAAATTAAATTGCATTTATAGTTTTTATAAATATCTACACGTCAAGTCATCAACAGTTTAAATATTCATCTTATAGTCATAAATGAAAGAAATACAAGTTAAATGTTTCTTACTAACTTATAATAGTGATATGTATGAATAATGAAACAATATTAGCTTGATTTTTGACAAGGATCAAGTAACCACAACGAAAGGATCAAGTATCCTTTTAAGTGGGGATACATGATCCCTCTTTTGCAAAATTGAAAAATGCAATCTTCAGAAATTAATTTGTTTTTTATACCAAGAAAAATAGTACACTGGTGTGCAAAAATCAAGGAAAAGTCACAAGATGCTAATTTTCAAATACGCGAAAACTCAAAAGGAAATAATATAATTCGAGTAATTACTATCTCTACAACACAGCTAGTCCATATAACATCTCATTCATGTCACACATGGTCACAAGTTTCACAGCCACTACGGTAAAGCAAAAAAATAGGAAATTCCATACCTCTCATTATGAGTCCCAAATGATCGCTATATGTGACTCCACTGAGACGTCACTGTGACTGCTGCTTTGGGACGAGTCACCATGTGACTTTACAATGTAATTACATTGTGACTCTCGTGTGACTGTCATTTCTAGACTCAATTTCAAAGTAATCGTGAACGCTGCATTGTGATAAGTTACCAAATAATGTCACATTAAAGTCACATGATGACTTTCAGGTGACAGAGAGACTACTGCGAAGTCACCATTGTGCTCTTTTGAAAAATGTCTCCATGTGACTATAATATGATATCATTTGGTGACTTATCATAATGCAACGTTCATGATGACTATGAAATTGAGTCTAAAAATGACAGTCACATGAGAGTCACAATTTAACTAAATTGTAAAGTCACCTGGTCACTGTAAGGCTCGCTTTAACTTTAATATTTGCGAAGCACGGTTATTGGCGGTCGCCAAACAGTGAACTCTCGCAAAGGCAGAACTATTCGAACTGGAACAGGAAGCAGTCGCTGTGGAGATCGTGGAGTGAGAGGATGGAGTGAAAATCAGTGGTGTGTCGCCCTGATTGCTTTTGATAACATCGGCATCTTAATGTCTTTATGAAATAGTGTAAAATATCCAAAAGTTAATGTTATAATATTCGTTTTGTGTGTGTGTGTGTGTTTGTCACATTAATAAACATGTGTTCGTCAATCCAGCAGTTCTCATTTTAGCAGTGTTTTGGCATCTCAAGTATTACTTAATGAAATAAATAAGAAACCTTTTTCTAAGGTTAAGAAGATATCGATGAGAAACCATTTTTTTAATAAAAAGGTAATAAAGAAATAGTAGAGGAAAAGTTTTACTGGCGCACCACGGCACGATTGTTCTTACATGGTTTTGTAATATCAAAGAGGTAAGAGTCTTGTTCGTTTCTTATTCTAGCCCAAAAATAAAATTATATTATTCTGTTATGCTGTAAAATAATTGAAAATATTATTGTGTAGATTCATGGAGAACAGAATGAGTAATTAAATGAAGGTTATTAAAATTACTTATCATTAGACTGAGTATTCCTTTGAATGTGAAATTTGAAACGAAAATATTGATTGTTACATCTGAAATTTTATTAAATAAAAAAGGTGTATATTGCATTATATTTTAAATATGCAGTAATGTTAAAATAAGATAAATGTGTGTAAAATAATGGAAATATTTCACTGATATGTGATTAAAGTTCAATTGTGATTGCGTAAAATATTATGGAATTTTTTTCTTTCGTCTTAAATGTTTTCGAAAAACTAAACAGGTGTGAATATTTTGTTTTTCTGGTATTGCATAAGAGCAAAATAAATAAATGAGATTAATATTATAATTTGAAAGTACTTTGGAAATACTTACATTACTTAACGTTTACGTAATAGAATTATCGAATATGTTTTGTTTTTAAATTGTGTTATTTATCACTTTCGCAATTTGAAAATGCAGGAAGATAATTAAAGTTGTGTTTACTTATGATTTCCTCATTCTACAAAGGAAAAAAAAAAGGTTGTTTATTTCATATTTTATTAGAGGTGAAATTTATATTTTTATTATTTGATTGTGCAACCAAGTTTTGTAATTTGAAAATAGTGATTACATTTTTTTTGTTTGTTTGTTTAAAAAAGCTCTTTCATATATCGGAATTAGTATTTTTTTCTTCATACTTTATTTAAGTATCCTGAGTTTCGTAAATCGAAACTAGTGTTATGAAGGCATTCTTTTAAGAGTGTTATTATTTTTTTTTAAATCAAAACTAACTTTATGATTTAAATTGTATTTATGAGTACGGAGTGTTGAAATAAATATTATGAGTGCATTTGTAATTTAGAGACATTGAATGTACGTCCTAATTTATAATTCTTTGGTGTTCTACTATTTAAGGTTAATGGTTATTGAAAGCAATTTGGTGAAAGGGAATATTTGTACATTTTAATTATTGCTGAATGTGTGTTTTTTTAACTCATTAAAACGGAAGTAAATAATTTATTTAATTATGTGTACATATATTTTTTTTTCATAATAATTCGGAAAGTTCATTTTGGATAGATTTAAAATACCGTTGATAGAATTATTTAATTAAAAGATTGAAATAAGTATTTAAATTCCAAAAGGTTCTATTGAAAAATTATTTGAATGATTGGTTACAGTACACATTTTTTTTGTGGGAATTAATAAGTCGTGAGGTTTATTACGCTGTCTTCAATTCATTACTAGCATTTTGAATTCGTTAAAATATTTTTTTTTACCATGGCATTCCTGGGTAGGGGCAGGAAGAAAGATCTAATCGAGCTAGCAACAGAGCTGGGTATAGAAGCTAGCATGAATAATAAGAGGGCAGATATTAGAAAATTAATAACTGAAAATGAAAATTTCGTAGAAGATGAGGCAAAAGTATTCCTGAGTAGAATCATAGAAGAACGAATTCGGCATGAGACAAAAGAGGAAGAAGAACGAATTCGGCGTGAGACAAAAGAGGAAGAAGAACGAATTCGGAAAGAAAGAGAGGATCGCATCCGGAAAGAAGAAAGATATCACGATCTCGAAATAAAACGGTTGGGTTGGGTTGGGTTGATTTTTGACGGCCGATTATCTACTCTTGGGATATAGGCCCTAGGGGGAGTGCCCTCCGTGGGGGTCTTTCTAAGGGAACCTAACCCGTATTTACGCATGGAAATCCAAGGTTTCGAAGAAAACCACGAAAACTCCGAAACGGTTAGGCCGACGGGCGCGATTGGGTTCGAACCCAGCACCTCCCGTCTACCAGCTTCGAGAGCAGAACCTCTCAGCCACTGGTGGGGCATAAAAAAAAAAAAAAAAAAAAAAAAACGGTTGGAATTAAGAAGAAATAACGTAGATTTGGGTGAAGTGGTTGAAAAATTCAAATAAAACAAGGTCTAGAGTGAAACTGATGCAGATAACTCCTAAATATGACGAAAAAGTAGACGACATGCAACTGTATTTAGTAAACTTTGAGCGTCGGGTGGCAATGGCGCGTGTACATAAATCAGAATGGGTAGCATATTTATTGGGTCTGTTACCAACAGATATGGCTAATAATATAGCTCGAGAGCCTCCTGAGAGAGCCAATGACTATGATTTCTTAAAGGATATGTTATTAAAGCTAAATCCAGAAAAGTTGAGGCAATTATTTTTCCGGCATCAAAAGGGACCAGAAGAGTCTTGGAGAAGCTACAGTCATGCATTGAACAATTATTTCAACGAATGGATGAACGAATTAAAAGTTGAGAATTTCGACCAATTAAAGAAATTATTGGTAGCGGACCAACTCAAACGCAGGGTACCAAATGACGTGAAGGAACACTTCTTGGATCAGTGGTATTAAAATGATCGACCCTTTAGATGTCGTGGAAAAGGTTGATGAATATGAAAGTTTGAAAGACGGACTGAAGAAAAACACAGGACTGAAGAAAAACACAGTACCCACTAAACTAAAAGATATTCCTCGATGGCAATTGGAAGAGCAAAATAAGTACAAATCTAAGGAAAGTTTCAAAAATACCAAAAACGGTCATTTTGAGGGAACGACTAAAAATGGCAGAAATGACAAAAAATTTGATAAAACAAAATATCAAGGGACTTGTGAAAAGTATAGAGATTCCAGGGCGTTTAAATCTACATGTCTTGCATGCGGAGATTCAATTCATTATGCACGGGCTTGTCCTGAAAATAATATTCAGAGAACACGAAGCAGAATTGAAAGTGCTATTAGTAATTTGGTTACCACAGAAGGAACTATAGAAAATAAAGAGGTGTTGTCAGCTCAAATCACAGGGCCGGTATTGTCACCGATTAAAACAAATTCGGTAAAGTGTGATGAACTGGAAAGATGAGAAAAAAGGAATACTAACATTTTACTTAAAACGAATTCAGAAGTTTCTGAAACTACTAGAATTGCTTCTCATCAAACTGAAGCTGAAGCGAAGGATGAAATTGAGAATCTGAAAACAGTTTACTGAAAAGAAATAAATAAATTGATTCTCTTGAAAAGTATAAATCTGATGTTATAGAGGCTAAAGAAACATTAAAATATGCTAATGACGTCCTTGAAAATTCGAAAAAAATTATTAAAAAACAGAAGAAAGAAATCAAGTCAATAGAAGAAGAATGTATGTTTTTGAAAGAAGAATTATCAAAAGTGCAGTCTGAAAAGAAAGGCTTACAAACAAAACTGCAATCTTTAACAGAAAACTTTGAATTTCAGAAACAGAAAGAATACGAATTTACTAATGAATTGGACAAAGTCAAAGAACAAGTTGAAAAGTTCGATTTATTACAAGTAGATTATTTAGCCTGCAAGAATGAAATGGTTATGTTGGAAAAGACTAACCGTGATTTAGAAGAAAAACTTTGGCTTGCTTATAAAAAATCTGAATGTGAGATGAATTTTAAGGAACAATTCGAGAGCCGAAAGTTAGAAGTTCTTAGGACTATAAATACACAAAAAGATGAATTGGAAAAACTGAGATGTGAGAAAGGGAAATGTTATCATGAATTAAATAATCTTAAAAATGTGAAGAAAAATTTAAAGAACAAGTTTGACAAAATTTCCTTTGAAATTGAACCTGAAATGAAGTTTAAAGAACGATTAGAATGTGAGTGTGAAAGATTAGAAGAAGATGTTAATACCATCATTTTTCAAAAGAATGAAACAGGGAAATATAGATCCAAGAACAGAAAGTGTAATGATGAATTAGTCAAGTTTAAAAAAATTAACAATGATCTTCAAAACAAGCTGAATGTTACCATTTCTCAAAATGAGGATGTCGATGAGTTTGTGCAAGTACTTGAAAAATGTGAGATTAAAGAGACTTATAAAATTGAAGAAATGCAGTCTAATTTGAAACAGTTAAAGGAGAACTTTACAGTCAGTCCTGTTAATCATGAAAAAGAAAACACAGTCTTGCAGCAGTTGATTGCTATCTTAGAAAAATATGAAGCGGTGTCTAGAATCAAATTAAAACAATTTCACACGACCAACTGTAAGTGTAGTGAGCATATTATGGATTTAGAAAGTAAGCTCAAAGCAAAGGAAAAAATTATTCGTGTCCTGAATAATGATATTAATGGTCTACATAAAGCATACAAGTACTTAAAAACATTTTCAAAGGAGCAACAAGCAGGAATACAGAAATTTATGCGAGCAAGTGAGAAAATGAAAATACGGCTGGCAAAGTCTAAAAATTTAAATAATTCATTAAACTATGATCTTATTAAGATTGAAGCGGAAAAGAAAAGAAGAGACTGTTTCAGACGAAAATTCACCAGATTTCACAGTGCTGAAAGAAGTTAAAAATCTAGAAGATAGAGAAAGAATTAGAATAGATGCTGAGCAGTCAGAAAAAAATACCAAAAATAAGAAGAAAACAACAAAAATAGTTGAAATTCAGGATGATACAAGAAGAAACAGAAAAACTTCTGAGCAGTCAAAAGTTAGTATAGAAAATAGGAAACAAAAAACTAAAATATTTGACACTCGTAAAGACAAAAGACGAAATAGAAAGGCAATTGAGAAAAAAGAAATTGCTACTGACAGCAAGACATATATAGGTGAAGCTTTACAGGCCTTTCGTGAAATAGGTCTTACAGTAATCCTGGAAAAGTGTGATTTCGGAAAAAGGGAAGTAAAATTTTTAGGGCATATAGTTGGATCAAAAAGACAAGTCCCAGACCCAGAAAAGGTGGAAGCTATGAAAGAACTAGCTGCTCCTACCAACAAGAAAGAATTGAGAACAGTTCTAGGGATAGTAAGTTATTATACACAATTTCCCGAACTTTGCCAGCATCGTACTACCTTTATCCAACTTGACAAAACAGGAAGTTCCCAGGGATTGCCACATGGGGCCAAGCTAGCTCGCTGGGCATTAGCCCTTCAGAGATATAATCTAAAAATTACCTATAGGATAGGAAGTAGGCATGGTAATGCTGATGCACTTTCTAGATTCCCTTAGGGAAAGATATAAACTTATCGTATTATGATTGTATTATTATATATTATTATATATTCTGATATTTTATGTTTTGTGTAATTACGACTGTTGTTTACATTATTATTATATATATACATTTTTGTTTTCATTTAAGTGTTTAAAAAGTTTGGGCTAGCGAACAGGCTCTTTCCTTTAACATTGTGTTTGTGAAATTAACTGTACTTTTCTTAGCAGCATAGTGTCTAAGGATAATTATGTGCTCCTTAAGGAGGAACATGTAAGACTCGCATTAACTTTAATATTTGCGAAGCACGGTTATTGGCGGTCACAACACAGTGAACTCTCGCAAAGGCAGATCTATTCGAACTGGAACAGGAAGTAGTCGTTGTGGAGATCGTGGAGTGAGAGGATGGAGTGAAAATCAGTGGTGTGTCGCCCTGATTGTTTTTGATAACATCGGCATCTTAATGTCTTTGTGAAATAGTGTAAAATATCCAAAAGTTAATGTTATAATATTCGTTTTGTATGTGTGTTTGTCATATTAATAAACAAGTGTTCGTCAATCCAGCAGTTCTCATTTTAGCAGTGTTTTGGCATCTCAAGTATTACTTAATGAAATAAATAAGAAACCTTTTTCTAAGGTTAAGAAAATATCAATGAGAAACCTTTTTAATAAAAAGGTAATAAAGAAATAGAGGAGGAAAAGTTTTACTATCACTCGTCACAAAGCAGCGGTCACATTGACTTCTCAGTGGGGTCACATATAGTGATCATTTGAGACTCATAATGAGATGTATGGAATTTCCTTTTTTTTTTCACCGTAGTGACTGTGACACTTGTGACCATGTGTGACATGAATGAGATGTTATATGGGCTAGCTGTGTTGTAGAGATAATAATTACTCGAATTATATTATTTCCTTTTGAGTGTTCGCGTATTTGAAAATTAGCAGTTTGTGACTTTTCCTTAATTTTTGATAACCAATGTATATTATATAAGAAATGGACAAATGATTATTTTAGTAAAACAAATTCTTAAAAATGTCGAATAACAACTGAGAAAAAAATAAAAATAGAAAGTGGGTATCAAATATCACCAGTCTCTCCTAAATGTGTGCCTGGTATTTGAATTGTTGTAATACTAAAATACATATAACATTTAATCACTTCTATATATAAAAATCATTTGTTTTTATTAAAAATTAACTAATTCTTTTAAATTTATATCACGAAATATGTCTGTTTATGTGATTTTTCATTTTTTAGCAATTTTTCGCTTTCCACGGCAATTTTTTGACATTCGTAAAAATAAATCGGTTATAAACATTTATCCTATTACACTAAAATTTGACTTTCGTGATTTTTGACGTTTTTGCGATTGTTAATGCGAATTTTCGCGTTTCTTCGCGATTCGGTGATTTTTCGACAATTTTTGAATGAATTCGGTTTTCAAAATTTAGCTTGCTGTAAGGCTAGTTAGGGCAACTGGGCCAGTATTTTACAACGTGACTCTGGAGCCTCTGACAATCCAGCTACAAAAAGCTAATGTTCATTTGAATTAAAGTCTACACTTCTGTAAATGTGTTCAGTTAGGTTCCCTCTTATCAGACAGAAATGCTCAAAATTAAATTTTAATATTTAAAAATATAAAAATATGCATATTTCATCTTTATTTCCTCATTGGCCCAGTTGCCCCATAAAAATGGGGTAAGTGGACCAGGAGGGTCTATGATCCACAGGCGTTTATTTTTTAGGTAGCTTTCATTACAAAAAGCTACCTATTGCAGCCGTTCGGAGGAAAGCGATTTCAAAAAATTTTGGTATATTTTCATCGATCATGACCCCCAGACCCCGAAACCACCCTCCGTTCAACAGTTGATATATATATATATATATATCCATATATATATATATATATCTGACCTTTGTCATACTGTAACTCTCGAATTTATGAACCGATTTGGATGTAATTCAGTATGTACATAGTACATACCAATGTCTCGACCGAGTTCGTTGGCCAGCTTCATCCGCCATTTTGTTTCAAAATGGCGGCCATTTAAAATTTTCTTTAACATTTTAAATTTTAAATTTGGTACCAAAGAATTGAAAATGGAAAAATATTTTTTACTTATGTATTTTACCTTTATACAAAGATTCCGGAGCACTTTTTGTTTCGTCTATATCTTAAAAAATGGCTGAGTTATAGCATTTTGAATTTCTAGCGTGGCTGACATTTTGAAACATCCTGAATTTTGTCACGCGATAAAAGGCGTATTTATGAACCGATTTGGATGTAACTTCGTTTGTACATAGTGCATACCAATGTCTCGACCGAGTTCGTTGGCCAGCTTCATCCGCCATCTTGTTTAAAAATGGCAGCCATTTAAATTTTTAAGAAAAATTTAAATTTGAAATGTGGTACCAAAAAATTGAAAATTGAAAAAATATTATTTTCTTATGTATTTGATCTTGATACAAAGATTCGGGAGCAGTTTTTGTTTCGTCTATATCTTAAAAAATGTCTGAGTTATAGCATTTTGAATTTCTAGCGTGGCTGACATTTTGAAACGTCCTGATATTTGTCACGTGATAACAGGCGTATTTATCAACCGATTTGGATGTACCGTGGTGTGTGCATAGTACATACCAATGTCTCGACCGAGTTCGTTAGCCAGCTTCATCCGCCATCTTGTTTCAAAATGGCGACCATTTAAAAAAATTAAAAAAAAATAAAATTTAAAATGAGATACCAAAAAATTAGAAAATGGAAAAGATTTTTTTCGTATGTGTTTGACCTTAATACAAAGATTCCGGAACAGTTTTTGTTTCGTCTATATCTAAAAAAATGGCTGAGTTATAGCATTTTGAATATCTATTGTGGCTGACATTTTAAAACGACCTGATTTTTGTCACGCGATAACAAGCGTATTTATGAACCGATTTGGATGTTAATTGGTCTGTACATAGTAAATACCAATGTCTCGACCGAGTTCGTTGGCCAGCTTCATTCGCTATCTTGTTTCAAAAGGGTTGCCATTTTAAAAAAATTAAATTTAAAGTTTAAAATGAGGTATTAAAAAATTGGAAAATGAAAAAGATTTTTTTATGTGTTTGTCCTTGATACAAAGATTCCGGAGCAGATTTTGTTTCTGAAAATTTGTTCTTTTGTTTATATCTTAAAAAATGGTTGAATTATAGCACTTTGAATTTCGGGTATGGCTAACATTTTGAAACGATCTTGTATTTGTCACGCGATAACACACGTATTCGCCTAGTTCCATGTAAGACGGCATGTAGATAGTATACATCAACATCTCAGCCAAATATAAGTTACTTTAAATAAAATCAGCTTCGATAAAGCTGACTAATTTTGCGAAATTCTCATTCATAATGATTTACTATTGATAAAAATTAGTATTGAATCTCCTATATTTGGTTTCCAATAATTGAGCTTCGTGTGTTTGAATAATATATGTTGGCTTTTTTAAAATAAGGAATTTGAAAGCTACCTCTTCCTCCCGGCACTGGCCGGAAGGACTTTTTTCATATGGGATATCAGGTCCAGTTTGAAAAAGTGTAAACAACTTAAAAAAATTAAACCAGGCAGATCATGTAAATTATATATCAACTAAAGAGCGTTCTAAGGGAAACCTTTGCTGTCAATATGTCTAAAAAAAGCGCTAAAAGTGAAAATATTAGATTTATTTATACCAAAAACATAAAAATTAAGCAAATACTTATGTACTTTAGTATAGGTAATAAGTATAAAAGTCACATGGATCTTTTAAGGAAAAAAATAGCAAGGTGAATCTATGAACAAACGGCTACGCATGCACTTAAGTACTTTATCTGTATAGTATCGTACAATTTGAAGGTTCGGCTATCTCGCTGTCAGGGGCAAGGGACTAGCATTTTTAAAATGTTGAAATAATTTAATGACACCAGTATTAACAAGAGAATCTATTTGTAAAAAAGTAAAAGTATATTTTCGCGTACTTAGTAAAGGTGAAATTTTCATTATAAAGTTCCGTGCAAATGTGGCAATTAGGGATTAAAATTATGTAATGCCATAACGGCATCACCGCCTCTCAAGGGGTCAAGAAACTTGGTTTGATATTACCCAATATGCTTTTTTAAAAATTTTATTACGTAACTTTAATAAGGTATTCTATAATTTTCTTTATTGTGAGCAAAAAACAATGTAGAAATTTATTTCCCGTAGTAAGAGAAACTAAAAAAAATATTTATAACTATTGGGGTAACTGGATCCAGCATGGTCCAGTTACAACGGATACATGTCCCAGGTACCCCATTCTTGAAAATTTTATGGCGTAACTGGGACACCGGGCTTACATTTGAAACATGAAGTAAATATGTATAGACGCCTAATAATATTAATGTAGTTATATGCCTAATCTTAAAAAAAAACGATTAAAAAAATACAGTACAGCCCCGATTAGCCGCGGAATTGGGTGGCAAGGGCATCGCGGATAACCCGAAAAAGACAGAAGATGGGGTGCAAGCTCGAAAAAAAGAAAATTCAACATGAAAACTATGTTTTAGTGTACAAAAAACATAATAAAATGTTTAAAATACATACATATGCACATACATATAAAAATACATACTTGAATTTTTCTGTTTATATTTATTAGTAGGGCTTACTGAATTTTCCTTGCTTAAATTTAAAAAAATTGGCTTAAATTTAAAAATATGACTTAAAATTTGGCTTAAATTATATATATATATATATATATATATATACACATATATATATATTTCGCTTCGCGGATAAACCGCACCGCGGATAATCCGCTCGCGGATAATCGGGGCTCTACTGTACTTACAGTATTTTAATAAAAAGCCGAGGACGTTCAACCATATTGACGTTGTTTTTTAAAAAAGAAACGTAAATTTTCGACAACCTAACACAGCAATGTGAAAGTTATGATGGAATTGACACACATTGTTTTAGGAAATAGAGATTAAGGTGCATTGTTCACAAAAACTAAAACTTAAAAAACATCCATAGTTTTTTATAAAAGCCTATGGCCCAGTTACCTCGTGGATCCAGTTACCCCAACTAACCTTAGTTCATTTTGTCATCCACGATTTTTACTACGATTTTGAGCGTTTTTTATAAGTTTCGCGCTGATTTTTTGACATTCCGTTTATGATGTTTAGCCGACATTAATGAACTCCTTCTACGATTTTTCTTTAATATTTAGAGATTTTTTTCGGAATTTTCGAAATTCACGACGAGTTTTCCATATTAGTAAAGGAATCCAATTTTAATATTTTTTTCTAATGCAGTAAATTCTGTCCCCTATTTGATCAAGTTTATCTGAATTTCGTGCAGCAATTTTCGAATTTTTCGCGAATTTCTGATGTGATTATTAGAATTTTTTTGAGTTCCGCAGATATTTTTTGACGTTGACAAAACAAATCCTCTTTCACTCTTTTAGCCCAATATACGCTCATTTTCAAAATTAAGAGAATTTGCATATTTCGTCGAATTTCGTGCAAAGTTTTGAACGAAAGGTAAAACTATTGCTTCGAAACAAAGATGCAACTCTTTAGCGTAGCATATGTAAGCGTACACATGTGTATGGATGAAGAGAGTAGAGTTAAAGACTTTACATCCTCTCATACCCGCCGAATATCTTGTCTTTTTATTTTTTTCAACATTCGGTGAAATTCAAAAGCACACAGTAAAAATGGGTAACCTCTAGAGTTTGAATGATGGAATGAGGTTGCGAATCACGGGGAGACTGGAAACAGGACAGTCTCAAGTACAGATTCCTAAAGACTTCAATTTAGCACCCAGCGTCATGCCCAATTTATGGAAAACGTTTAAAGATACTGGATCCACAGAGAGAAAGCCTGAGTAAGGTGGTCCAAGAGCCACGACTGCCTATGAAGATCCCTATTTTTCCATTACAATGAGGCGTAACAGGAGTGCAACAGCTTCTCAGCTCTGTCGTTGCCTTCGTGCGGTCACAGGAAGTTCAGATTCAAGGGTTTCTGTTCACAGAAGGGTACATAACATAGTGTTGTATGGAATAAAACCTGCTGTTTGCACCCAGTTCAATTCTGCACACAGAAGAACCCGTTTAGCATGGAGCAGGGATCATCGACTTTGGATCAGAGATTAATGGGGAAACGTTCTATTCGCTGTTGAGTTTCGATTCTGCCTAAACACTATTTCTCGACATACTTTCATCTAGAGGAAACCAGCGATCCGCTACCTGCCTTACAACGTCGGAGAAAGAGCAACGGAAGAAAGAGCAACTCTGGTAACGGAGGTCTGATGGTCTAGGCAGGCATCATGTTGAATGGGAATACACCGCTCCCTGCGCTCTTCAAAGGCTCTGTGACTGGTGTGAGGTATAGGGATGATATCCTGGTACCCTACAATTGCCTTTTCAATGATGCAGTTAGCGATGATTTCATTTTAATGGACTACAACGCGCAACCAGATAGAGCTAATCTGGTTGACGAATTTCTGAAACATGAGGATATTCGCCTGATGGATTACCCAGCCAGATCTACAAATATAAAACACATAGAGCATCTCTAGGGCGCTCTGTAGAGTACAATTGGAACTCGCTTTTCACCTCCCAGAATAACCCAGTGCATGAAAACAGCGTTGCAGGAGGTGTGAGACTAACCGCCACAGGGACTCCTAAACTTCCTGATTTCTCGTATGAATGTATGCTGTGAGAGCTGTATAACTGTAAGAGGAGACAATAATCCCTATTAATTCCTTTTTTGGTATAATCTTGTAAGCTCTGGTTTATAGCTTCTAACATTGATGAGTCTCACGCACGGTCATGAATGTGTATTGTAACTGTTGAAAGGTAATATTTTTTGTATTATATCAGCTTATGAGCTTACCTAATTTCAGTAAAATCTGTCCAGTAGTTCTGGACATAATCCACAAAATCTGAAAATTCTCATAATTTTGTCTTCTGCTATTTTTGATATTTGTGTTTTTCATGATTAGCTATGATTGTTCACATTAGTAATACACTACTGGCCATTAAAATTGCTACACCAAGAAGGCCACATACTACAGACGTGAAATTTAAACGACAGGAAGAAGGTGCTGTGATATGCAAATGATTAGTTTTTCATTGCATTCAGACAAAGCAGGTACCGGTAGCGACACCTACAATATGTTTAAATGAGGAAATTTTTCAGCCGGTTTCTCATACACAAATTTCATTTGAACGTTGTTGCTTGGTGAAAAGTTGTTGTGATGTCTCGTGTAAGAAGGAGAAATGCGTACTAGCACGTTTCTGACTTTAATAAAGGTCGAATTATAGCCTACGGGATTGCGGTTTATCGTATCGCAGTATTGCTGCTCGCATCGGTTGAGATCCAATGAATGTTCGCCGAATATGGAATCGATGGGTTTAGGACGGTAATACGGAATGCCGTGCGGGTTCTCAACGGCCCCCTATCACTAGCAGACGAGAAGTCAGGCATGTTATCCGTATGGCCGTAATGGATCGTGCAGCCACGTCACGAGCCCTGAGTCAAGAAATGAGGTCGTTTGCAAGACAAGAAGTGTTTGCACGAAGAGTTCGACGATGTTTGCAGCAGTATGGACTCTCAGCTAGGAGACCATGTCTGCGGCTTCCCTTGACGCTGCGTCATAGACAGGAGCTCCTTCAATGGGGTGATCAATGACGAAGGTGGGCGCACGAACGGCGATACGTCATTTTATCAGATGAATCCAGTTGCTGTTTACAGCATCATGAAAGTTGCATCCGTGTTTCGCGGCATCGTAGTGAACGCACATCGGCAGCATGCATTTGTCATTGTCATACAGGCCCATTACCTGGCGTGATAGTATGGGGTGCCATTGGATACGCGTCTCGGTCACCTCTTGTTCGCATTTACGACAGTTTGAAGAGTGCACGTTACATTTCTGGTGTGTTACGACCCTTGGCTCTACCCTTTATTCGTGCCCTGCGAAGCCCTACGTTTCAGCAGGATAATGCCCGACCGCATGTTGCTGGTATTGTACGGACCTTCCTTGATAGGGAAAATGTTCTGCTGTTGCCCAGGGCAGTACGTTCTCCATCTCTTTCACCAATAGAAAACACCTGGTCAATGGTTGCCGAGCGACTGGCTCGTCACAATACGCCAGTCACTACGGTTGACGAACTGGGGAATCGTGTTGAAACTGCATGGGCACCTGTACCTCTACATATCATCCAATATCTGTTTGACTTAATGTTCAGGGATATAAGTGATGTTACTACTGCCAGAGGTGGTTGTTATGGGTACTGATTCCTCAGGATCTATGCACCCAAATTTCTTGAAACTTTAAATACTTGTTATTCCTAGTATAATATATTTGTCTAATAAATATCTTTTTGTCATCTGCATTTCTTCCTGCTGTAGCAGTTTAATGGTCAGTAGTGTATGAATTCGGTTTCAATATTTTATCGTAATAATAATTGTTTTATCTTTTCAATAAAGTTTATTTTGAATTCATAACTTTTTAAATTGAGATTTTTATTATGATTTTTAAAGTTTTTCGTTTTTCTGGGAGCTTTCGAAAGGACCTAGCAACGTCGGGCGAGTCCGGTATAACAAAAATCATACCTAATTTGTAATTAGAAAACATCTTTTGAATATTAAAAAGAAATACCTTAATCAATATTAATCACATTTTTGTGAAATTTATTTTTTTATTTCTAATTACAGAGCTAACATAATACTCAGCTAATAATTATTTTAAATCAGTTATGGAAAAAATTTACAGCATGTTTTTAAATACAAAAGTAATATATTTATAATAGACAGTCACAATATTCACAAAAATAAAATGTTTAATTATATTATTTTTGAAAAAGATTAAATTAAACACCCCCCCCCCCCCAAAACAAGTAATTTCACCTGCTATTGTCACGTTAAACATATATAAATATCACTCATGGAAACATTAGCACTAGAAGGGCTGCTATAGGTGACTATTTGTCTATTCTATTCGCACCACTATTTTTAAAAAGTAAATTTTATAGTATGTTTTTCTTGCAAATGTTGTCAAAGATATATTAAAGATTTTTGTTTTACAAAAGTTGTCCGAGGTAGAATTAAAAAATCGTCGCCTGTGGCAGCCTTGTGCTGGTCATCTTAATATTATAGAACAAAATAACAGAAAATAAAAACTCATGCGGTAATAAATTCCGTCTTCCATACAAAAAAATAATAAAAAGCATTAATGATGTTTACTTAAGATTTGAATTTATTTATCTATATTTTTTGTACAGATTATAATATTAATAAGCTAAATTTAAAAAAAAAATAAATATATAGTTATAAATCCCTTAAAAATTTAACAATTAAAAATATTGTACAATATATTAAAATTGTAGACAACAAAAACATAAACAACTACATCGAGAATTTGCAAAATAGATGTGTTATCGTTTATGTAGTTAAATCATCAAATACAGTATAACTCCGATCCATCGTTTTTCAAGGAGTGCGTGAAAAAAAAAAAAAAAAAAAAAAAAAAAAAAAAACGATGAACGCGGGAAAACAATAAATGTAGGTTAACGTTAAAACACGAATAAAAAACAATGTTTATGCATTACTAATACATACAATGTATACAGTATACTAATCAATACTAATGTGTTACTTACCAAACTGTAAAAGAAATTAATCGAAGTTGTAGAAAATTTATACTTATTTAAAAAAATCAGTAACATTATGTTGGGATTTTCGCTCATTTTTTAAATTAAACAACAAATTTTCAAGATGTACAACACTTTTCTGTTTATTTCCTGTAATTTCATGTGCATATATAAAAGTTCGTACAGTTTCAAATGCCGTAATTGCATCACACAGATCACTTGTGTAAGCTCAGCTTCATCGACATTCCTCTGATTTTTCGCCATTATTTTCATTTTTTGCAACATTGCACATTTCTCCTATGCTTAGGACACAGTAGGTCGCAGCTTCTTGATCAATGGAAATATAGTAGCTGAATTTCACACCATATACATCCGCTGCTACACGCAACCAATTTTTATCTGCATTACAGTTACCATCATCATAATTTTCTTCCCCTTATGTTGAATATTCTTCATCAATTTTTCCCACTAAACCGCATTTCACGAAACAATTGAGGATGGCTAAAGAGGTTACTTCATGCCATGCTGAGAGTACAGAATAGCCTGCAGAAGTTCTATTTTTGGAGTAGGTTCTTTTGCTTGTTCCATGAAACATAAAGACATTTTCACTGGCTTTCTCTGAACAATTGCTTAAAACAGTTGATTATCCTGGCATCAAGAATTTGTACGACAGATGTACAATTATCTGGGAAAAACTGACTTTTATATTTTTCAAAGACGATGGAGCTGGTGAATTAGCCGAACAATCATCAATAAATAGAATGATTTTCCTTTTTCTAGCGCCGATTGATCTTTCAAAGTCGCCGATTGATCTTTCAAAGAAGAAATTTTGTAAAAATATCATTTTTCATCCATGCTTTGGAATTCGAATGGTAGACTACTAGCAGTTTCTTTACATTCTTGAAGCATCGGGGTCTAGCAGATTTACCAATAACGAGGGGTAACTGTTTATCAGAACCGTCTATATTTGTTCATTACTAGCAATATAAGGCTTTCTTTGGAAAATTTACCATCATGACAAGACTTTTCTTTGAACGCTAGCGTTCTCTGTGTCAAGCATTTATAAAAAAGGCCTGTCTCGTCTTATTACAGATGTTATAATACTTGTATCCTTCTAGTAACTTCGGAAGATTTTCGAACCACATTTCTATAGCATCAGTATTTACTACTGCGGCCCTTTCGCTGCGTAATTTCCTGATAAGGTAAGGTAAGGTAAGCACCCACCCTGGGAACCCGCTTTTGGCTTATGGTTAGGTGTGAACCCCGAGCCCAGGGCAGGGAAAAGTTCTATTACCTGCGTTCAGGGTGAGCCCTGATTAAACAGTTTGTTCTACAAGTTAGATAGATAAAACAAGTTTGTACATTTAATAGAAATACTATTAAGTTATATTTTATATTTAGGGTTAAATATTTATAAGGTATGAATAAATAATTTTTTTAATTGGAGTATAAATGATTAGGAAATGACTGTGTAACAGAAAGATTAGATATTTAATTAATGTAAAACTTTTAAGTATTTAGAGAAGGACAAATGTATAAGAAAAGTATCATAATTAAAAATAAGAAGGTGTTCAGGCATCTACCCCACTCATCTGCCCCCAGGTGTTTGCATAACTGGGGGCAGATGAGTGCTCACCGCTAAAAATTTCAAGAGAGCCACGAACCCCCAGAAGACAATATGTCCATCCGGCATAACTCCGCTGAAAAAACTATACAAGATAAAAATAAATATTTAAAGCTTTAAGAAAAACTAATTATACCATTGTCCTTCCCAACACACAAATATAAATGTTAAATTTAGTTAATAATCAATGAGAGATAAGAAGGATTACACAGTACATCATCCGAGTAAGAAATTTAGAATTACCAGCAAGAATATTTTTATAATTAATTTATAATTAAATAGTAAATAAATGACCACGAAAGGACTGTGTAACAAAATCTATACTAATATTATAAAGAAGTAAAAATTGTTTGTATACTAGAGGTAATCTCTGGAGCTACCGAACCGATTTCAAAAGTTAAAGCATCAAAATTATGGTGTTACCCGAACTTAGAACATATACTATATTTTATGTCGGTGCCACTACCCCAAAGGGGGTACAGGAGCAAAGAACGTGTTCTAAAAATGCAATTTTTGTGTTATGGAAGGGCCTAGAATAATGAAATTTGGAATGGTAATTACTTATAAGATATAAATGATATCTAAGAACATTTTCTAAACAATTCGAAATTTAAAAGGGGTGAAAATGCACAAAAAACGTTCCAAAAGACGTTCTAAATGGCGGTTTCTACACAATCTCGGGAAATATCAAACCGATTTAAAAAATAATGGTGTCAAAATGATGGTGACAAACCTTGCTTCAAAATAGGCTATATTTTATGCCGGTATGCCACTAACTTAAAGGGGGTGCAGGAGCAAAAAAACGTTCGAAATTACGGTTTTTGCGTTACTGAAGGGCGTAGAAATATGAAATTTGAAATATTAGTTACTTATGAGATATAAAGTATTTATAAGAACAGTTATTAAAAAATTCGAAATTTAAAAGGGTTGAAAATGCACAAAAAGCGTTCTAAATAACGTTCTAAATGGTGGTTTCTACACAATCTGAGGAAATACCAAACCAATTTAAAAAAGAATGGTGTCAAAATGATGGTGACAACCCTAGCTCCAAGATAGGCTATATTTTATGTCAGTGCCTCTACCCCAAAGGGGGTGCAGGAGAAAGCAACTTTCTAAAAATGCAATTTTTGCGTTACGGGAGGGCCTAGAAATGTGAGATTTGAAATATTAGTTACTTATTAGATAAAAAGGATTTCTAAGAACAGTTCTTAAAAAAAATCGAAATTTAAAAGGGGTGATAATGTGCGAAGAGGGTTCTAAAAAACATTCTAAATAGTGTTTTATACTCAATTTTGGGAAGTATCAAATCGATTTCAAAAGTAATGGTTGTAAATTGATGGTGACAGACCTTGCTCTAACATGGCTCTGTTTTATTTTTGTATTACTACCACCTTGGGATTGCAGGAGAAAAAAACGTTCTAAATAGCGGTTTTGTGTTATGGAAAGGCCTAGAATCATGAAATTTTGAATGGTAGTTACTTATAAGATATCAATGATCTCCAAGAACATTTCCTAAAAAAAAATCGAAATTTAAAAAGGGTGAAAATGCGCGAAAAGCGTTGTAAAAAACATTCTAAATTGCGATTTCTTAGCAATATCAGGAAGTACTGAACCGATTTCAAACAAAATGGCGTAAAAATGATGGTGACAGCTCTTGCTCCAACATAGGCTATATTTTATGTCTATTTCCACTACCCCAGAGGAGATGCAGGAACTAAAAACGTTCTAAAAATGCGATTTTTGAATTATGGAAAGACCTAGATTCATGAAATTTTGCATGGTGTATATTTATTATATATAAATGATCTCTAAGAGCATTTCTTTAAAAATTTAAAATTTAAAGGGAGTGAAAATGCGCGAAAAGCATTCTAAAAACGTTCAAAATCCCGAATTGTGAGCAATCTCAGAAAAAATCAAACTGATTTTAAAAGCAATGGTAGGCAAATTGATACTGACAGCCTCTGCTCCAACATAGATGCTATTTCATGTAAGTGTCCTATCACCTGGAGATTGCAGGAGCAAAAAACGTTCAAAATTTTGATTTTTGTGATCGGTAGGTTATAGCAACTTGAAATTAGGCAAGGTACATATTTATTAGATATATATGATCTTTAAGAACAGTTTCGAAAAAAATAGAAAATTAAAAAGGGTGAAAATGCGCGAAAAACGTTCTAAAAGCGTTGTAAAAACTTTCTGAATTGCGATTTCTACGCAGTCTCAGGAAATACCAAACCTATTTCAAAAGCAATGGTTACAAATATATGGTGACAGTCCCTGCTCCAACATATTCTACATTTTATGTTGCTGTCACTACCATGTGGGGGTGCAAGAGCAGAATATGTTCTAATTTGCGTTTTTTCCATAACTGAGGGGTCTAACATTTTGAAATATGGCATGGTATTTACTTACAAGATGAAACTGCTTTCTAAGAACAGTCGAAAGAAAATTCCAAATTTAAATGTATGAAGTGAGCGAAAAGCGTTCTAAAAACGTTCTAAATTATAATTTTTATGCAATCTTATCAAATACCAAACCGATTAAAAAAAATCGTGACAAATTGTTGGTGATAGAACCTGCTCAAACATAAGCTATATTTTATGTCTGTGCCACTACCACCAGAGAGTTGCAGGAGCAAAAAAGTTTCTAAATTGCTATTTCTGTGATACTGAAAAGGCCAGAAACTTTAAATATGGCATGGTAGTTACTTACAAAATATAAATGCCCTTGAAGGACTGTTGAACAAAATTTCGAATTAAAAAGGGGTGAAGCGAAGGGGGATCTTAAATTACGATTTCTATGCAATTTCAGGGAATATAAACCGATTATAAAAGCAATAATAGCGAATCAATGGTAACAATCTCTGATCCTACACAGGCTATTTCTTATGCGGATGATTCTAAAACCTGGGGTTCACAGGAACAACAAACGTTCTAAAAAAGGCCTTTAAAAGCCTTCTAAATCACGTTTCTGTGGAATTTTAGGAAATAACAAACCGATTTCAAAATTAAAGTTGGCAAATTAATGGTGACAGTTCCTATTTCAACAAAGCCCTTTATATTGAGAGAGGTATTAGGACTTGGAATTTGACATGATGGTTAATTTTAAGATGTAAGAAGATGGTTTCTAAAATATTCAAAACTTCAAATGAATACTGAAATAAGCGTATTAATTGAGCATAAAAGTTTCAAACTATTTTCTAAATTATAATTTATTTAGTTTTATTTCTTTTTATTAATTTAAGTGTAATTTCTGCCTAATGCAGTGTAATAATGAAGTTTAGTCAAACTATGTTTTAATTAGTATTTTTGAATTATTCCTAAAAATATGACTTCTTTTAATAAAAATTAGACATATAAATATCACTTGGCATATTTCGAATATTACGCGAGTAAAGCCGCGGGGTTTGCTAGTAAATGATAAAGTTCCATAATTAGAGCAATACTAAAATAGGAGCTAACCCTCATAGCATGCATGGTCACAGTGACGTCATTGTGACGTCACTGTAAGTCACTGGGGTCACGTCACAACTGTGACCAAAATGCCACCACTCAGCGGTGTCACATTGTGACCGATATGTGAACTTTTCAGAAAACTTTTACCAATTTCAAAAATTCTTCAAAACATGTTATTTACTGTAAAAAATATTTTTCTTTTAATAAAAAAAAAACTTGTGACGTCACTTTTATGTTACGACATGTAACATACGTCTCATTATGTGACAAAAACCCTACTATATTGTAAACTCACAGTGTTACAAAACATATGTTAAGATTAAAATTTTGCGCTTCAAACAATAAAAATAATTAAGTGTTTGTTTACGGCTAATATTTCACAACAAAATTAAAAACTTCATCAAAAAATGTACATAAATAAAACACAAATTTAATAGACATGTAATCGAACTGTTCGCTTAGTCTACTACTAAAACTACTTGAATTAAGAAAAAAAACTGTTGTAGGTAGTAAAATATTTGGCGAATTTTTCGACTATTACCTCTTGGAATGTTGCTAATGTGAAAGTATTGCTATTGAATTTTAAAACTTTATTTGAATACATAATTGATATTTTTCATATAAAAATGTTTTTTGGTGTTATTAGTGGTCAATCTAGAAAAATGTATTACTGTAGATATTTCAATAATAAGAAAATGTTTTCCTCCTGTATTCTATAATCCGGGAAATTGGTTATTTATAAATTATTCTTATCAGCGGAAATGGCAGAATAATTAATATACAGGTGGAGAAAGCAAAGATTTGTTTGTGTGTGGGCATGGGAAGAAATGGAGTTTTGTAATAAAGCAATGCTTTATTATAATAAATAAAAACACTTGCATATTTTCAGTAATAAATTTTTCTGCCAGTGTTTAATTATTTTAAGTAATTCTTAAAAAATAAATTTGGTTACTTGTATCATACTTTTTAATTAAATTTAACTTTTTCTGAATATAAAATAAAATATACAAAATACATGTAAAATGCATGACGTAATTGATTATTCATATTTTTTTTTGTTTTTTGTTTAAATTTGTTTTGAAAAATACTGTTATTTTACAAGTTTTTTTACTCTACAGGAAATTAAAATAGAAAGAAAAGTGACAAATCCCTGATTCTCTCCCCCACACACACACTCCCTCACTAAAAACATTATTTCGCCAGTTATTTTATTTCTTTTTAATGAACATATTTTTGTATTTACTGCGTATAATATAAACTTTACTTTCTATTTTCAAAAGATCTTGCATTATTTTATATTAAAATGAATTTTAAATATTCAAAAAATTTAAACATTCTTTTATTTGTAATACTCCCAGTATTAGTTTAATTATTGTCATATTTGACAAAAAAGTAGCTTTAGAAAACTTAAAACTTGACCTATTTTGAAACATATAATAATAATAAAAAAAATTAAATGCATCAAAAAATTCTTGAAACAAGAAATTATAATTGGAACTATGCTTATAAAAATATTATGTCATATAAATGTGTAAGAACGGAAAAGCCATCTGTTCTGGGCCTTGATATACAAAAGAGCGCGAAAAAACAGCAGACGATAAAAACTATTAAAGACAACATATTGCGTTTAATCTTTGGAACAGACGGAGGGAGTTTTTTGCTGGACAATAGGTAGTGTTATGAACATGCAGTCTGTCAGATATAAACATTTAACCTAAAATATTCATAGGAATAATCGTCCCAAGATAGTACTTTCGACAAAAATATCAGCTCGAAATATTTACAGTAGCATTGGTGTGGTTTAAAATGATTCCCATCATTGCTATTGTAGTTATAGACATATTTTCTACTTCTAAAATTTGTTCTTCCTTAAACATGGATTACATTGGAATTTATAGAACGACGTTAAGGGGGAAAAAAAGGCAAGAAAAAATATTTTATTCCAGTTTGCTTTTCTTTAAATTATAACGATTTCGGCATTTTCTTATAAATATTTCATTAACCTAATAAAGTTTAGTAGATTTATTATTTAATTTATTGAAATAAAAAACTGCCTATCAACAATTTTAATCAGATAATTAAAATCAATTATATAAATTAATTTTAATCAGATTTGTTTTCTTTTAAAATATTATAGGTTAAAATCACGTTTTTCTCAAACTTTAAAATGACGTATAAAAATATTATAATCAAAGTTTAACATAAATAGCTAATATTTAAATGTATTTAACGTACTAAATAAAAAGGCTTTTTTATAGAATAAAATTTTTTTATGATCTAAAACAATTTGCGTTGCACATTTTTATTTAAAAATTAATATCTGTTCAGAAGAAAAGAAGATAGTTTATTCTATTTAGAAGAAATAAGAATTTTTTTACATAATGGAGAAGTACTATTTAAAGGATATCATGCATATGCAGTATTAAGGGGAAAAATCAGTGTCAATGAGTATTATTCGATGTGAGAAAAGTTATAAAAATTTATAAAGAGATATCCTTAGTTGGTAAGAACTTTTCAGTTAAACATTATGAACGAAAAGTTTTCAAAGTAAGCCGGTGTCTCAATTTGTTGACAAATATAGAAATTATGCAACCCAGTGAGAATTCAAATATGGTTTGATTGAAAGATTTTAATTATTAAAAAACATATCCATGCACTTGAATGAATGAAGGTAAAATGTAAAATATATTTCGTTATTTTTCTTCTGGATACTTTTAAGATTTTACTTCCTTAATAATTTTATACGCATAAACTTCGAAATATCTACACTATACACTCTATTAGAAAACAGACTGATTAAAGGGGGCATGTTATTTATAATTATCATCTAATCTTGTAAATAAAATAATAATAGCAATAATGAACCAATGAGTGTTTCTATTTTGTGCTTAAGGCTTGAATTTTTATATTTTATTCACATAAAAACGGCTATTTTATATTATTTTCATTATTTTTTATTTTACTGTGTCATATAAAAGTAAATATGATTACCTGCATCTGTAACAGACTATATATAAAATGTTCACCACACGTTATTCTAAAACATTTATAGTAAATTTAGAACTTCATCAAAAAATGTACATAAATAAAACACAAATTTAATAAACATATAGTCGAATTGCTTGCTTAAACTACTAAAACTATTAGAATAAAAAAAAAACTGCTGTAGGTAGTAAAATCTTTGGTGATTTCTTCGACTATTAACTCTTGGAATGTTGCAATTATGAGTATCGCTATTGAATTTCAAAGTTTTATTTGAATAAATAATTCATATTTTCCATATAAAAATGCTTTTTGGTGTTATTTGTCAAATTTTTTAAAAAGAGGTGCTAGTTCAGTAAAAACAGAGCATAGTGACAGAGCTTCATGAGTAAATGTATTAGTAATGTGTTTAGTAATGCTATAAGAAAAAAGTATATAGTTTGTTAATTTGATAAATAAAGTGACATTAATTTTTAAGGATTTTATGAACTACAAATTGAAAAATACAATTAAATAACAACATGATTTAACAATATCTTGTATTTTCTAAAGAAATACAGTTCTATAATTTTTGCAAGGTCTTGGGCACACTGATTTAGAAATACTGTGATACGGGGAAGTTTTTATAAGAAATCTCTAATTGCAACTAAAGGTAAATTTCACTTTTTTTTTAAGAGTGTATTTTGCCAATTTAAAAAAGAGCAGGGTGCTGCAACTTTAAAAAAATTACCTGGAGGGAACAGTAAGTAATTGCAGAATTAATAAAAACAGCAAATAAATATAATTTAGTTAGTGGCATAAATAACAAAACAAGCAAATGTTGTTTGCAGCCCATCTTGCATTTGTACAAAGGAATATTACTATTAATTACCAACATCTAAACTTACACACATGTAAATATGTTAACCAAATGTATGTATATATATATATATATATATATTTGTGTGTATTTATTTATATGAAAATTAGTAACACATACAGAGTAAATATAAGAATAACCAATTATATTGAAAATCCTCAAAATATCAGAGCAACAATGTCACAACTCAGTGATGATTATTAACATACAGTGCTAAAAAAAAAACTATCTTTTCAATCTTTAACTAATTTCTTTATTTAGTGCATGTGAGTTTAAAAGTAAAGAAAACAAAAACATTTATTCAACCTCTACCGAAGAAGCTCTTTCTGAGCTTAACATTTTTATACCATTTAATTCTTTTTCTCTTTCAATTCTTTATAATACCGTGTTTAGCCGCATAATAGTCTCCCCCCCCCCCCCCCCCGATTTGAAGCAGAAAAAAATCATCAAAATATTTTTTTCGCATAAATTGGATGGATGAACAAATGATGAAAGATTGTGTTCACAATATTTGGAAGAAAAGGTCTAGAGCATTGCTCAAAAATCCAGCCATGTTGATATCGATAATTTCCGGGGACATCTTGTCGATGATTTAAAGAAGGAACATTCAAAAGCAAAACAAATCTTGTGATAATTTCTGGAAGACTCACATCGATTTTGCAACCGTTCGTCATATCGGTTAACAAACCGTTTAAGGGCTATATAAAACGAGTATATGGATATAGAGAACAAAGAAAAACTCCGAATGAAAAAGTAATGCATCAATCCCTGAAACAAATATGTAGTTGGATATTACAAAGTTTGACTTTAATAAACAAGCGATATAATTTCAAAAAGTTTTAAGAAGACGAGTATCTCCGACGCTTTGGACGGAAGCGAATATGACATTTTATGGAATGACAGAGATTCTTCAGACACTGATTCACATTAGAATAGTGATACTGATACCTTCATTGAAAGTTATTTATTATGAGAATTTTTTGTCAAAATTTTCACAAAGATTAGTTGTAAATTTTACGTCTATAAAAATATTACCATAAAAAGAAGAATTGTCTTTAATAAACACATAATTTGGAAACATTTGATAAGTTACTAATTTTATTATAATGTGTTTACTAGCAATGTTTTAGCATTAGAGTGTATAATATTGTATACTAGATTTCTCCGCATAATAGTCGCTCTTAGATTTTCGCAATGAAAAATTGGCAAAAAAGTGCGACTATTACGCGAGTAAATACGGTAGTTGTTGAGCAGATATCATTCTTTCATTCTTCTTTAGCTCCAATTTGCTGTAAATTTATTATTGCAAAAGTAGAATGAGAAAATAACATATTACCTAATTATTCTTTTACTCGCAAAAATTTATTATATTTGCTATGTTGTTTATAGAAAAGAAAGATAACTTGATTGGTTAAAGGTGAATTTCGTCAAAGGATCGCGAAAAAGTTCAAATTTTGTCAAAAGATCGTGGAAAAAAAGCGAATTTCATCTAAGAATAGCAAATTTTGTCAAATGATTGTAGAAAAAACGCGAATTTTGTTAATGGACCGCAAAAAAGGCGAAATTTTGTAATTAAATCGCGCAAATTAGGTGAATTTTTTCAAATGATCGCGAAAAAAATTTAAATTTCTTCAAAAGGTCGTGGAAAAAAAATGTGAATTTCATCTAAGACACGCAAGTTCGTCAAGAGATTGAAGAAAAACGTGAATTTCTTCAAAGGATCGCGAAAAAAGCTAATTTAATCAAAACATAGCGAAAAAAAGCAAATTTTGTCAAAGCATAGCGAAAAAACGTGGAATTTTGTCAATAAATCGTGCAAATAAGGCGAATTTTGCCGGAGGATCGCGAAAAAAACGCAAATTTCGACAACGTATCGTGAAAAAAACATTCTGAAAATTTTCTGCGACCTTCAGAATTTTCTTTTACTCATAATCACTTCTGCCTCCATTGTCTAGGTTCATTGATTGGACTCGAAGAGCGATTTCATTTTTCAATAAATGTCTTGCATCTTAACGCTGTCACAACATTGTTATTGTAATCACATATTTGTCACAATGTTAATGACAAAATCGTCACAAATTACACAATTTTCACGAAATTGCCACAATGTGACTTCACAACATTGTCACTGTCGTCACAGAATCATCACAGTGTTAATGACAATTTCACAAATGACACATATTTCACAAATTGGTCTCACCGTGACTTCACAAATTGGTCACAATGTGACGTCACAAATGGGCTCTAAAACGGCCATAACGACTTCACATTCTAGTCACCATGACTTCACATCGACGGTCACAAAGTCACAGTGTGACTTCACAACGACGTCGCCGTAACGTCAGCATGCCTTACGGGAAAGATGTGCTAAAATCTTAACTCTTCTAGTTAATATCCTCAAAAATCTTTAAAGATAAAGTAAAATTACACAGTACAACAGCCATTTCTGATGGTCATCAAGTTTAGATCAATATTTAAGTAATTACATGTAAAACAACACAGCACAATAATAAAGTAATCCCCATTGAACCCAACCAAAAGAAAGTTAATTTTAAAATAATTATTTATATTAAAAGCAGAAAAACCAACGTTTAAAACAGAGACGCGCTGGCTTATATACCCTATGCTTGTATTGAAGGCGCCAAAACAACCTATCAGAGACAAGCTGTGGAAACGATTGGGTAGACAAGTAGCGACATCTACCGGAGAAGGAGAGAAAAAGAAAATAAGGGGATTTAAATTAATGCATTCCAAATACTTGGAAAATCAGGAGTACTAGATAAGTCATTGGCTAAAGAGTGAGAATTTTTAATGATATGGTAAGCTTCCCAAAAATCAAGATGAAGGTTAGAAGAACATTTTGGATAATGATGGCTGAGGAAAAATCGAACCTATGTTGAGAAGGCTAAGAACGTTGAGCAATAGAAGAACGTTTGAGCTCCTGATTTTTAACATAACCGTCATGCTCTTTTAAACGAAATCTAAGAGCACGTTTAGTTTGGCCAATATGAGAAAGGCCGCACTGGCAATAGATTTGGTAAATGCCCCAATTATCTAGGAGATCAACGGGGTGTTTGAGATTTTAAAAAATGATTTTATTAACTGGAGAAAAAATAACTTTAAAATCAAACCTTCTTAGGATTTTAGCAACTTGCTGACTGATTTTAGGAAAAAATGGTAACACAACTGGAGTATTAGTGTTGAAATTAGAATGTTTTTCAGAATGGACGGATTTCGTCAATTTCTTATAAATAGAATCAATAATATTAGAGGAATAACCACGATCAACAGCAAAAGCTTTGAGGCAATTAAGTTCAGCACTAAGTAACTGAGAAGTGGAACAAATATTAGTATCCCGAAAAAAAAAAGTATTGAAGCAGAAAATTTCTGGTTAGGGGGATGAGAAGAATACCTGTGAGGTGGGAGACTGACAGCAAAAGGTTTTCGAAAGACGGTAGTCTGAAAGCCATTTTCACAATGAATAACAAGGACATCCAGAAAAGAAAGACAGGTGTTGGTCTCAATTTCAGAGGTAAATTGAATGCAGGGATCAATGGAGTTTATAATAGAGAGAAAATGATTAATATCTGAATTCATTTCAACCAGGACATAAACATCATGAACATAACGAACGTAGAACGGAAATTTTCAAATTTCAAATAGTTTGACATCAAAATATTGCACATAAATATCGCATAATGTTGGACTAAGAGGATTACCCATAGCCAAACCGTCAATCATACGGAAGAAATTACCATTGAAAACAAAAGTATTTTGAGAAGCATAAAGTCCTTTCCATTCTCTTTACAATGTGGAACAGCTTCTCATAAGTAGATTTTAGAGCCCTTTTGAAAGGACCTCTCTGGACAAAAAGTGACTGCAGTTATTTAGTTCCTTTGGAACGTAAATTATTTGCTGGCCATGCCTGAAAGGTTGAACGGGTCTCAAAGCACGCATTATTTTCTATAACTTGGCTATGTAATTTGGTAGGTGTAACAAAGATTAATCTTCATATAACTGTCCCGGAAGTCGTAAGATGGTTCCATCTGTTAAATTAGCTGTACAAACACCAAGATCTTCACGTACTGTAGTTCGGAGACCTAGCAAAACTAGAGGCAGAGCTTCGAACCAATCAACTTTATAGCACATTAAAGCTTGTTTTAAAGGTTTACGAAGTCTCTCCACCAAACCATTATACTGTGATGTATATGAAGCAGTCATAGCTAGATTAGTGCCGAGTAACGTCGTCAGAGTCTTGAAAAGTACGAACTCGAACTGTGTACCCCTGTCGCATGTTATCCTCTGAGGTGTACGAAAACGATAAAACCATGTCTGCACAAAAGCCTGAGCAAACGTTTCAGCAGTTACATCTCCTATAGGTACAGCCTCTGACCACCTAGTAAACCTGTCAATCACCGTTAAACAATATCTGAATCTACGTACTAAAGACAAATGATCAATTATATCTAGGTGTATATGCAAAAATCTCTCATCTGGGACCAGAAATCGCATCAAAGGAGATTTAGTATGTAAGGTACCTTTGTCTTTTGACAGGGTATAAATGCTGTTCACCGCGCAGCAACATCCTTATATAGTCCTGGCCAAATGTACTTTGAACATATATGAGTTGCCCGTATTCCAGAATGTGACAACCCATGCATTGACTCGAATACCTATTTCCTTAGAACCTGAGGGACATAAAACCTATTTACTTCACCAGAAGTCCTTTCCATCCAAAATATCCTTTAGCTCCTCATCTTCCATTTGTAACTTTACCCACAACTCTGAATCAACAAGTGTCGAAAACTAAATCTCACGAATTCTCAATAAAATATTAGCAACAAAATTTCCTCTACCTGGAAAATAACGTGTATCCATAGTAAACTGCGATTTAAAATCAAATTGCCTAAGCGTTCTATGGAAACAATTTTCCTGTTTCTGGTGGAATGCAAAAATTAAGGGTTTATGATCCACGTACAACGCAAATACATGACCCTCCAACAAACACCTAAAATACTGGATAGCAAAATATGCCGCTAATAATTCCCGGTCATATGTTGAATAATTGCCCTGCGCAGGGGATAACTTACTGGAGAAAAATCCAAGTACTTTTGGACCATCAGAGGAAACTTCTTGTAACACCCCACTTATACTAAAATTAATGCAATCAGTTTAAAGGTGCAATCAGTTTTATAAGTGCAAGCTCCGCATCTTGAGAAGAGTGATAAAGTAATGTCGTGGTAGCCATAGCCTCTTTAACTTCTTCAAAACTATTTTCTGTATCGCATCCCACTTTATTTCTCTTTTATCTCTTTTTTTACGCCCTACTTTAGGACCTATACAGCGGTCCCAAAATTGCTGCTATGTACGGTACAAAACGATGATAGTAATTTAGCATACCAAAAAATCTTCTCAGATCGCTAATAGTATTTGGTTTTGGGAAATCAACAATCACTTTTACTTTATCTCTGTGTGAAATGATGCTCTGGATATTTATAGTATGGCCTAGAAAATCTATAATTTCTTTACCAAACTCACATTTTGATTCGTTAATTATAACCCCTATAATCTCGAAGTCGCCTAAAAACTCCCTCCAAATGCTGCGTGTTCTCAGCTTTAGTTTCAATCGCAATTAAGATGTCATCGAGATAAGTAAAGCAAAAATCTGAACCAAGAAGGAACTCATTTATGAAGCGTTGAAACGTCTACGCCGCAGATGATAAGCCAAAGTTTAACTAGTATGTTGTGGCCATCACAAAACATTCTTCTATATAAATCACGTCAATTAAATCATTTAAACAGTACAAGAAATTACACCAATTTAGCACCAATTCATATCAAAGTATATTTGAATTTGAAGTTTGATGAAAATTCGTGCATTAGTTCTTGAGATAGAGCTATAGAAGAAATTCTGAAAAATGTAGCATAGCAATGGCACCTGTTGAGCGATTTACACCATAAAATAAGCAGCACTAATTTATATCAAGGTATACCTGAATCTGAAGTTTGAGGAAAATTCGTGCATTTGTAATTGAGATACAGCTATAGTGGAAATTCTGAAAAATGCAGCATAGCAGTGCCACCTGTTGAGCTATTTGCACCAAAATATAAACAGCGTGGATTCATATCAAGGTGTACCTGAATCTGAAGTTTGTTGAAAATCCAAGAATTAGTTCTTGAGATAGAGCTATTGCGGAAATCGCAAGAATTCAAGCGCCACCTGTTGAGCGATTTACATCAAAATGCATAAAATATCAATTCATGTCAAGGACAAACTGAATCTGAAGTTTGATGAAAATCCGTGCATTAGTCCTGGAGATTGAGCTATTGTGGAAATCATGAAAAATGCTGCATAGCATGCGCCACCTGTTGAGCGATTTACACCAAAACATAAACCTCACTAATTCATATCCAGGTATATCTGAATCTGAAGTTTGTTGAAAACCCAAACATTAGTTTTTGAGATAGATCTTGAGATAGATTACGGAAATTGCAAAAAATGCAGCATAGCAGCGCCACCTGTTGAGCGATTTACACCAAAATGTGCATATCGTCAGTTCGCGTCAAGGACTAACTGAATCTGAAGTTTGATTAAAATCTGTGCATTATTTCTTAAGATAGAGCTATTGCGAAAATCGTGTAAAGCCTGCAAAATGCAACATAGCAGCGCCATCTGTTGGGCGATTTACACCAAAACGTTCCCAGCACAATTCATATGAAGGATTAACTGAATCTGAAGTTTGATGAAAATCCGTGCATATCGCGATATCGCGAGGATGGGCCGGAATTTAATGGTATGCCCGGACCAGATCCACTTTCGAAAATATTTTTTTACCATTTACCATACATGTAAAATTCTCAATGTGATGAATGGGGTACCTGTCTTGAACTGTAATTTGATTAAGCGCCCTATAATACCCTATTGGTCTACAATCTGACGCACGCTTAGAAACCTTATGCAATGGACTGGACCAATTACTTTTTAAGGGTCCACAAATACCTGTCTCTAGCATATAATCAAATTCCTGTTTAGCTATCCGGAGTCGCGCTGGATTCAACCGACGAGCTTTAGCCGTAATAGGAGGCCCAACAGTAGGGATAAAATGTAGTCTGTGATGTTTTACAGTTTGGTTGTCCGTATTGTTCAATTGTGTATTCTTCGTATACATTTTTAGCAGTTCGATATATTCAGAATCACCAAGAATAATCTTAACAACTGGGATATCACACAGGCTGGCGCTACTACGATCAGTAATGTTAGTCACCAGGTCTAATAAACAACGCTTTTTAAAATCAACCAATAAACCAAAATGTTTAAAAAAATCGCCACCAATAATCGGTTTAGTTACCTCACCTACGATAAATGGCCATTGCAATTTACGTTTCAATCCAAGATCCAAAGTCAACAGCTTAGTGCCGTAAGTGCTGATTTTGTACCATTAGCAGCATATAATGTGAAATTGCTCTTACTAGTATCCTTAACCAGCAACGACTTAGGAAAACATGAAATATCACTACAAGGGTCTATAAAAAAAACTTGAGTGCGTAATTTTATCAGAAACACAAAGTCTGCGACTCAAGCCCATAAGTGCAGTAGCCACCGCTACTCGTGTGAGCGATGATTGTTTTTTGGTTGGTAAGAACACGGAGAGACACAATTTCGCGCCCTTTCTCTAAATCGAAAATAATAACGACATAGCCATCCGTCTTTACGTGCTCTGTCCTTTGAATTAAATGAGTTCCTTCGGTATGGTTTCCTAGGTGAAGGAGACAAGAACCTGCACTAACCAGCTTTGAAAGTTCTTCAACCTGCAATTTTAGCTGATTAAGTTGCGCCTGTTCAGACCCGCGCGAATCTAGAGAATTAATACTAACCTACGTGCATTTGCACATCTTATTTGCCATTTCCGCCAATTTCTTTAAACCCTCAGACCTGACAGACAAAATTGTTTTCACCGACACCGGTAATCTGCAAAACCATATATTTTTCAAGAAATCATCATCATCATGACCGTGTCTTATTTCTCTCATTTTACGCAACAACATGGAAACAGACCTATCACCCAGTTCTAAATCTTCCAGCAATGTCTTTACTTTCCGATTCTGCGAAACTTCAAATTCCGATAATAACGTGTTTTAAGAGCACTATGCAGATTCTCCGGCGGTGTACAAAAAATATCTGAAGCAAATGATAAAGTTTCGGCCTGCAATGAAGCATCTAAATAATCAAATTTAGTTTATTCCAAGGATATTCCTGCCAATCTAAAACAGGCTTCCAACTGCCATTAAAAATAATTTAGCATTTATTAGGCCAGAAATTAGGAACATTTACCGACACTCTAACACATCCTGTATTTACATTTCCATCCGCATTAGACACAGTTGGAATATCGTCCGGCATTCTTTACAGTAACAAACAAATAATAAAATTTTAACGGAAATATCAAAATTCAGAACAAAACCAAATATTCACACAAAATATGAAACAAATTGAAATGATAAAAAGTCTCAGAGGATAAATGCAACCGGGAGATAAACATCCAAAAATCTCATACCTGTTTATGAAAACCATAACTTTACAGCTTTGCAGAGAAATTCTTTTGAACTATATAATTTTAAGTCCAAATCCATTCGTGTAAACAGGGTCACCAGTTTTTGTAGCGGGCAGAAGAAGGATGCTCTGGACATTATAAAACATATACCTTAATTAAAACTTTTAAAAATAATTACAAAGTAAGGAAACATATCTTAGCGCCGACAACATTCGAATGTAAACAAATTCCAAGTCGATTTCAAAACGTCGGAGAAGTGTTATTTCGATTCTTCTCAATAATCGTCTGCCGATGAAAACGATCGAATAAATAAAAAGATTGTCTTTCGCTTTGCCTCACCTTAAATAACCGTCTTCCAACTAAATGGTATATATTTTAAGTATTCCATGCGTAAATTTTTAACTGGTGATTAGATATTGATCATTCTTTATTTGTTATTGTTGTTGTTAGAATGCGCTCAATCAAATAGGTCTTACACATGAATTAAATCAGGAACCAAAAAGGTTATGTTTGTTAGCTGAAAATGAAAATTTGTGGAAAGTACTTATTTTCCAGCTACTTTTAGAGAGTAAATCAAATTCAGGTTACGAGATCTCCGGCATCTTTTTGAATTTTCATTATATTCGACTAGTCATTATCTCATCAATCATTCAATATACTTCACTTTTCTAGTTGGGGCATAATGTTTCCCCAATTTGTCAACTTTCTAAAATCGGTTATAAATTGGTTTGAAAACCCTGCATGTTATATATATAGATAGATATAGTATATGAAGCAAAAAAAATAAAAGCAGGAAATATTTGAGATTGTTAAAGAAATGTTTATATCCTAAGAAATATATGTGTTGAAATATATATTATTGCACAAATATTTACATGCATTGTTCTGAGCCACATAATCATTTGTTACAACTACAGATCATTTCAAGCATTTTATATTACGGAATGTCGGCACATATTGTTTTCAGTTTTTTTTATCCCATATTTTCCCTCGCAATATTTCTCCTTCACTGAAATGTATTATATGGAATCTGTTTTTTATCTCTTAAAAGTTCAAAAACAATTCTTCAAATTTCGCCCAGTAACGTTTCGACGTGTAGTGCACATCCGATATAAAATGAAAGAATTATCAATCTAATATTTGAAAAACACTCATTTCTTATTTGAAATGTTTCTATAATTTAATTCTTACACAGTGTAGAGAAGTGTATTCCAGAATCAACAAGCGATGCAAAATATTCTCAAGGATGGATTAATTCTTGTTAAAAAAAAAAAAAATGTTGGTAGAATTTATGGTAATTTGTTTGTTTATGAAATACGAAGACTATTTCTAGTTATTTATTTTTTTAATTACAAGTCTGAAAAGAATAATCACTATGCACGAAACTTCATTTAGAAGAAACGAAACTGAAAGAAACTTCTTTCCTTAAAACATTTGCAATATGTAAAATTTGTTGTGTTTTCAATTACGTAATTTTCCTTATAATAGTGAAAGAAACATCATTTGATTGTTTACTGCGATAAAAATATATCAGTATTAAAAGCTCCCGTTCAAAGTAAACATTTACGAATTCCAGATATTTTTGTTTATTTCTATGTACATATTTGAATTTTCCAGAATTTAATATATTTTCCAAGAAGCATTCGTTTTAGCTTTACTCATATTTACTAGGGTTAATATCCATATTTATTTACAACTTATAGCAAATGCAAATTTTAGAACTTATTTTAAAACTTACTGGGTTGCTTTGTTACGCGAAATTTAACTCTATGTTTATATTTATTAAGTTCAACTGATTAATATTTTGAATTATTAAAATTAAAGTTTGCCAGTTATTTAATTTAAAATAAGCAGTTTCTTAATGCGTTATTTATTTATTAAGTGAAGATATTAGGTAGATTTCTTATAAAATACTACCGATTGGGATCTCTCCTATGTTGGAATTTCGGAAAATTTTTTGATGATTTATACCGATCATGAGCTCTAACACCCAAATCCACCCCAAGAAAAAACTTTATCTATCTATCTGTCTATCTATCTATCTATCTATCTACATATATATATATAACTTTTTTATGGACACGATAACTTCCATAATTCTGCACAAATCTTTTCCAAACTGATACATAAAATCAAGGGGCATAAAATCTCGATCTAGTTCGATAATGGGCAAAATCGGACCAAAGGCGTGGACTGGACATAGGGGGGTGGGAGGGGGGGATTAACGAAAAACGAAAAAATCCCATAACTTCTTAATTATAATACATATCTTCTGAGTTTAAAGTTATTATTACTTCTAAAAAATGGGCCAAAAATTTATGTATGACAGATTTTTGAAAAAAAAGCAAAAAATGGGCTAAAGGGGGGAAAATATGGTAATAGGGGAGAAAAAAATTCATAACTTTGCCAATTCTCAAGATATAAAATCCAATTAAATTTATTATAAATCATCTTAATATTATCTACAACTTTTATACTGACACGTTTTTCATAGGATCCGTTCTTACTGCAAAAAAATTAAAAACGAAAACAGAAAAGGGGAGTTGAATAAGAAAAATATCCATAACTTCATTAATTCACAAGATATCAAATCCGCATGAATTTATTATTTATCTTCTTAATATTATCTACAACTTTTATATTGACAAGTTTTTGATAGGACCAATTCTTACAGCAAAAACAAATAAAAAATACATAGAGGTTGAAGACAAATATATCGTATTAATGATGTACTCAAATCCAAACTGCTCATTTTCTGACTCATTTTTAAATTCATTTTTTCTTGCAAACGCATCCAGTTGGTAGGTTCTCATATTCAGAAACTACATAATGTGCCGTAATGGTTGATTTTTTGATAGAAGCAGAATATATTTTTAAAAATTATGTCAAAGTGGGCATTTTGAACAGAATTTCTCGAAGCGATTGCGTTGGAAACGAATAATATGGTCCTACTGAGAAAATAATTGTTTATAAATCAAGTTCTAATTAATTGAACGAAAAATAAAAACATAGGTCTCTTATAAATCTCTTTAAAAATCACGTTAGCAAGTTTCATGTTTTTCATTTGAAAAATGTATCTGAAAATGCGTCAGAAAATTTTGTGTTGTTGAGCATGGAAAAATATTTTTTTTAATACTGCCTTAACATGATCCTGATAAAACCAGTTCTTATATGAAATTAAAAACTCGTCAAAATATAAAATTGTTAAAGTGGGTTTATCTATAATCATGATTTAGTTTTTGTTGGTGAAATTAGTACTTAACTTCGAAGTCTATCTACGCCTGAAGGCCGAGTCGCCAGCGATTTTTTTTATTTACATATGTATTCAATAAATGTTGTATAAGCATAACGCTGATAAATATCACCGTTTTTCACTGATGTGTACAAAATTGCTAATAAAATGTATCAATTTAATAACAGAAATATGCGTATTAGTTTAATTTTTTTTAATTTTCTAAAATTATTAATTTTTTTAAGAGCTTGTTAGGTAGATGTAGATTTCGTAAGAAATACTACCTATTGCAATCTCCCCTATGCTGAAATTTCTGATTTTTTTTTTTTTTTTTGAGATCTGCATCGATCATGACCCCTAGAATACAAAACCACTACCAATTCAAAACTTTATCTATCTATCTATCTATCTATATCTATATCTATATCTATATATATATACATACATATATATATCGTCAAAACGGTACCATGTCAAACTATCCAATGTGAAAAAGTAGACAACTTTTTGAAAATTCAGATTTCTTGATTGGCACCACTTTTCTCAAATGGTAAAATTCCCCTTTTTTTCTTCCTAATTAATATGTCATTAAATAAGGTTAAATAAAGCGAATTTTACTACAGTAGAACCTCGATTATCCGAAGTAATTGGGACCGACCCCCTTTCGGAAAATCGAGAATTCTTCAATTTTAAGATTAAGGAGAAATAAATGTAATATTACTTATTATTGTAACAAGTGCTTAATAAAAATGAAGGAATAGCAAAATAGAAACAAGAATAAATTACCTGAATTTTAATTTTAAAATTAAGGACCTTATACATATATCACAAGTGTTTGAAAAAATGTTTTGTTTATCGCAGTGTTCAATGACTTTGTTTTGAAGCTCTATTACGGAGTTTTTAAATATTATTAGTTCACCAGTATCTCAGTCTTTCTGCTGCTCCAGCCATGCCAAACCTTTTTCAAAACATTCAAAAGCTGAAGAATTGCTAATGTGTTCGTTTTCTTCGTTCCACTCCGCAGCTTACGGGATCTCAAGTTAAATTCGAAGGAACTCTAAGAAAGTGGATCGAAAATATTTATATGTACTCGTAGTTCGGAAGGACAGCTTGCACATAAGGAATATGATAGATTTAAAAAAAAAAATCTTTCAAAATGGATTTTGCACACAAGGAATGTGATAGTAAAAAAAAAAAAAAAAAGCTTTAAAAATTGATTTCGGTTAACCCAGAGTTTCGGATAAAAGATGTTTTACTGTATTTCAAAAAAGTAGTGCAAATCAAGAAATATGAATTTTTAAAAAGTAGCCCACTGTTTTCACATTGGATAGTTTGACATGGTACCAACGGTATATATATCACTTTTTATGAAGACGATAACTTTCGTAATTCTGCACAAATTACTTCCAAACTGACGCAAAAAATAAAGTGGAGGAAAATCTCGGTAAGTTCGTTAATGGAAAAAATCGGATGAAGGATGTGGAAATAGTGAGAGGTTTTGTGAACACCGAAAAACCCCAATAACTTCTTATTTATAACACATATCAAATCAGTTTAAAGTTATTATTACTTCTTAGAAAATGGCTAAATATTTATGTATCACAGATATAAAAATCACAGCGAAAAAAATAGGGTTTTAGGAAGAAAAATTTCATAACTTTGTCAATTTTCAACTATCAAATTCACTTAAACTTATTATAAACCTTTTTAATACTATCTAGAACTTTTATATTGAAAAGTTTTTGATAGGACCTACTCTTGCAGAAAATAAAATTAAAAAAAATAAAAACGAAAAAAATGGGAGGGGAGGGGTCGAAGTAGAAAAAAAATCATAATTTCAATCCGCAAGATATCCAATCCGCTTAAATTTATTAACCATCTTCTTAATACTATCTACAACTTTCGTATTGACAAGTTTTTGATAGGACCACGCTTACAACAATAAGAAAAAGATAAAAATAAACAAAATTAGGGGTTGACGAAAAAAATTATCGTATTAAGGGTGTACTCAAATTCAAACGGTTTATTTTCTGCTTCATTTTAAAATTCATTTTTGCTCTCAAACGCATCCGACTGGCAGGTTTTCTTATTCACAAACTTTATAATGTTCCGTATTGGTCGATTTGTTGACAAAGGCAGAATATATTTCAAAAAATGCTGTCAAAGTGGCTAGTTTGGACCGAATTTCCCGAAAGGATAGTGCTGGAAACTAAAAAAATGTCATAGAGAGAAAATAATTGTTTGTAAATCAAGTTCTAATTAATTGAATGAAAAATAAAAACAAAGGTTGCTTATAGATCTCTTAAAAATGCCGTCAGCAAGTTTCATGTTTTTACTTTTAAAAATGAGTCTGACAATGTGTCAGAAAATTTCGAGTTGTTGAGCGTGGAAAATTATTTTTTTTTTAATACCGCCTTACCATGATTCTGATAAAACCAGCTCTTACAAAAAAAAAAAAGAAAAAAAATTAAAAATTTGTCAAAAGCGGCCACATAAAATTGTTAAACTGGTTTTGTCTCTAATCTTGTTTTAGTTTTTGCTAGGTACTTAACTTTAAAATCTATACCCGCCTGAAGGCCGAGCCGGCAGGGATATCTTTTCATTTTTTTTTTTTTTAATTCTGAAAAAAATCTTAATAACGACAGTGGGAACATCCGATAGTCTTGAACCCAATTGTGACCGAATTTTACTTTTATCAAATTGGTTGGTAAAATCACTTTAACATGTAACAAAAAAAAAAAAAAAATAAAAAAAAAACTGGAAAAATACTAAAAAAATCACGCTATTTTTTTTTTTTTTTTTTTTTTTTTTTTTTTTTGTATTTATTTGATAAAATGTAAACGAGCTAAATATGGGAATAAGCATAATATTTGTAATAATATAACATGCATAATTATAATTTGCCTAAATTTATGTAAAATAAGATTTTAAATTGCATTTTATATACTATAATTAGCATTTTTATGATTTACTGAAAAATTTATACTTATTTCTTTATAAAGACTAATAAAATTATACCTATTAGAAATAATGAACTAAGAATAATCGTATTTGAGGCTTAACAATAATTTGTTTCATAATCGTCTTAAAAGGGACTTTACATAAATAACTGTAATACTCTGTGTGTGTGTGTGTGTCTGTTCGCGATGGCTAGGTAAATCTACCGCATATACAAAGCTGAAAACATTTGTGAGGGTAGTCGAAGGCCTCTCCTAATGCACCTGAGAATCAGAATTTTAAATTTCGAATTATAAGCTAAAGTATTAATTAAAAATCGGAACGCACTCTCATTAAAAACTCATCTCTGTCCTATCAGGTGGGAAAAAAATGCTGGCGCATGCACAGAAGTCTTATTTACGCATCGAGAGAAATTGAAGATCGAAAAGAAGGAAATTTGTCATTATTTAACATCGGCCAAACCACTTAGTACAGTTAAAAACGGAAGACATATTCTGAAAGACCGTATCCTTGTACCTCAAATGCCGCAAGCAATTAAAAAAAAAACATTGTAGTTAAACCTGTAAAAAAAATTTCAACAAGGGTCGTTTTTTCAATAAAAGTTTTTCTTCCATCTGGCAACGCCCCACCAGGGCGCAATTTTAGAGGTACCGAAAAACCAAAAATATGTTCTTAAAGTTGAAACCTTTTCACTAATCGATGGGGCAATTGGTTATAAAAAATATGAATTTTAACTCTTTCAAATGCACTTTCAAACACAAGTGACTTCGCGCCTCACGGAGACGATATTATTTCTACGACAAAAGTAACTAAACGTCCGTATTTTTACACAATATTTTTAGAGCATCTCAATAGACCAGATTTACAGCAACAATAAAAATTTTTAAACGTTCTGACCGGTAGAAATGTTTTTTTATAAAATGAAATGTGAGAAAATTTCGGTGAAATCAGTAAAAACCTGAGTGATTCGTCGCAATTTCGTTCGCTTTCGATATGCACAGGCTCTAAAAATCAAATTACGCAGAAAATTAAACACCGAGTAGCATTTACTTTCAAATCAATATTTTTTCACGATTTTTTTTTCATTTAATAATATAAATTAAGACAAAATGGAGTTAAAGATATAAAATCATACAAATTTGTAGGACATATAAGAGTCGCTCATCACGGGCCCGGGTACCGCCGGATGGGTAAGCTAGTTACATACAAAAATTTTATGGTAATCCGAGTGTATTTAAGAGAACTTTCCGAGAGATAGATATATATATTTGAGAAATTAAAATAATAAAACTTTGTAAAAAATCACCATAAAATAAAAACAATTGTGTGTTTTTATTTTATGGTGACTGTACAACACTGTGTTTTGTTTTTATTTTATGGTGATTTTTTACAAAGTTTTATTATTTTAATTGCTTCATATCGCCAGTTTTCGGTGCTGTTTCATTGATATATCTGAGAGTTAGAGCACTGCCAGACGATCAGACAGGCAGACAACCAAAATTCATAAATACATTTAACTGTGCTGGAAAGTGTTAAAAAATGGTAAATTGTTATTTGGTGATTGAACAAACATGTGAACTTATCTTTTTAATTCTTGTCGTTCTTTTTTAATCGTTTGTTCGTCTCTTTTACTAAACTTAACCTTATTAATATTAATCGAAGCAATTCCTCTAATTTTTTTTTTTTTTTTTTTTTTTTTTTTTACACAACAGTGAGCGATAAAATGCGATTTCTTTAGACTGCTCCTAAATATGTAATGTTGCAAAATTTTTCTAAAGATTTATTGGCGTTATAAGAATTACAGTTGTCCAATTGCATGGTGAAAACTAGCAACCATGAAAATTTTGAGATAATTAGCATATTATATGTATGTCTTGGGCAGCGTCTCACAAATACACAGTAACTAACCGTGTCATATAATTTAAAATATATATATATTTCCTGAAATTAAAGATTAAAGTATAAAAATACAAATATTGAAATAGTTTTAGAAGTCTATAAAATGAAACCCGAATAAAAACAGTGTTTTCTCTGTTTATATTTAAAAAAAAAAAAAAAAAAACAGAGGTTGCTGCCAATCTATGCTTTCATTTATATGCTTTTATCTAGTACGCCGTATCTGTCGTTTCTATTTAAGTCACGTATTTTGAATTTAAAAATATGTTTTGTGAAAGGGTCTTTTAGAAAGTTTAAATGTTAGAATCTTTCTGAATCGAAGTTTGAATTCTATATGAGATAAATTTTATAGGAATTTGATGCGAATAGGAAGCTGCTTCTTAGTAGTAAAACGTCCAAAACAGTTTATTTCTACATCATTCTAATACATTAATTTAAACTGCGCGGCTTTGCACAAACAATTTGGAATATCATGTATACTGCATTTCCCTGAATTAACACAGTGTTACAGTGATAATAAATTTAAAAAAATCACAGCAGAACCCCTTGTTGGGTAAGAAATGAAATCTTCTACTAGTGGAGAGTCAGCCATTAAGAACAGGAACTTTTCTCCAAAATAGGAGTTGTGTATTGATAAAATATACAAGGGTGTATCAATAACTTTTTGCCCTCACATAGAAATAATTGAGTACAATTTAGGAAATTGCTACATTTTATGAATCCCTTTCTATATAATCAGTGTGCACAGTAACACATTTGTGCAACCGGTTTAAAAGAGAGGGGGAAGATGTATTCCAGGAGGCGCGATAGTAGACCCAAAGGGGGGCATTTTACTAACTTTTGCCGACCCCTACATGTAACATATTGTTGGAAAGGCCTGTGACCACGTATTCATGCTATGCACCTCCCGATCTCCTTCCCACAAATTTACCCTCCCGGGGGTACTTTTCTAAATTTTGCGGACATCATTCATGCTTCCCGGGGGGGATTTGGGGGGAGGTGATCGGGAGTGTATAACATGAATAAGTGGTCACAGGCCTTTCCAACAATATGTCACATGTGAGGGTCGGCAAAAGTTAGAAAAATACCCTCCTTTTGGTCTACTATCGCGCCTCCTGGAATACAACCTTCCCCCTTTTAAATACTGTTTGCAGAAATGTGTTACTTTGCACGGTGACTATATAGAAATTGACTAATACACTCTAAACTGAAATGTCTGAAATTCAGACATTTAAGTGTCTGAAACACAGTGCTCAATTTTCAGACGTTTTAAAATGTCTTAAAATTTTCAGACACTTCTTGTATCTGAATTTCAGACACTTAAGTGTCTGAAACATGAGTGTTCAATTTTAAGACGTTTTAAAATGTCTTAAATTTTTCAGACACTTCTTACATCTGAATTTCAGACATCTCAAATGTCTAAATTGTGGCCATCTTTGAGCCCCCCCCCCTTTTTTTTTGGCCAATATGAAGCCATCTTTGACCACTTTTCTTTCTAAACCATATACGCAGCCATGTTTGACCACATTGAATCATTTTTTATAAATGGGAATAATTTGTTACCATAAAGCAGAGCAGATTGCAGCGGGGGAAAAATGGAATGCTTCTCTGCCCCTTGATTTTAGGATACCCCGAATTGGGTATGAAATTTTCATAAAGCTGATATTTTAAATCAGTTTTGATATTATGAGGATTGTAATCAGTATTTTGCAGTTTTAGAATAGGATAATATATGTATATATATATTCACCTAAATATGTATTCATGTGGTATCATATATGCCCTACGGCATCAAAAATATTTATTACTTTTAGTGAGAACTTCAAATTAATCTTGTCTAAAGACCTAGTATTCATTCGCTACCTCCCCCCACTGCCTTCATATACTGTTCCAAAAATAAATAAATAAATAAATAAATAATCCTATTCGAGGCCGTCAGATACATATTTGGATAAATATGTATCTATCCTAATCATGTTCTAAAAGTACAGAATATTTATAAAAATAAGTATAAGATCAAAACAAATTTAAAATATCAGCTTTATGGAAATTCGGTACCAAATTTAGGGGCCCGTAAAGCTAAAGGTCCATAGAAACAGCCCAATTTGTCCATGCTGCAATCAGCTCTGCTTTATGGTAACAAATTATTCCCATCTATAAAAAATGATTCACTCCTTCAGAAAGAATTCCATCCCTGCTTTGTAATGCAATGTCTTCCCATTTAAATAAGATATTCCCATTGAATCAGTTTAAGCATTTGTTGCATTTTTATTTCTGTGTTAAATAAAATCTTACACTAGATTCCGCACAATTCTCAGTATATGAGATCCCAATATTTAAAAAAATAATGAGTATGAAACTTTTCAATTAAAGAGTAAATTCGATTTTTTAAGAGGGGTTTATTTACCATAAGAAAAGTTGAAAAAATAATTATAAAATATTCAGAATTTCACGATAGCTTCATTCTAATGCTTCTGTGATTTGTTTTCATGTTCACACACACATACACATATATATAATAACATATACGAAAAGTCACTTCTAGTTTCAAAACCTATTTTGCCTAAATATACATTTTTTTTTTTTTTTTTTTTTGCCTTTTCTATATAAGGGGCCATCCCCAAATGATGTCACGCTTGAAGATGGGGAGGGGAGTTCGGGAAATTGTGGACGTTTGTGACAAGTGGGTGGGAGGGGGTAAGAAGAAATGTGACATCACACATTTTGGTTAAAATAAAAGCATTAAAAATCAGCAGATTAAATTTTGAAGTTATTTTGAAATTAAAGTATTTTTTATTGATAAAGTAAAGATAAGATTTAAAGCCAAATATATTAAATTCCATTTCAAATTCCAAAATACTACTGTTTTCAATTGCTCTTTCATATTAATATTTTATTACTACTGTTTATTAATTATGTTTTGTTGTAAACCTTAGTCTTTTTTCATACAAAATAAGTGCACGAATCATTTTTGTAGTTATGCTCACAAATATCATTAGAACACATAGTTAAAGTTTAAAAATAAAATTTGAAATGTAATCTGAACTGCAGGTATATGCTCATGTAATATAGTGTGACAAGGGGGGGGGGGGGATGGTAAAGTGTGACACTTTGGGACAAAGGGTGGGAGGGGGGGTCAAAATTATTGAAAAAAAGCGTGACATCATTTATGGACCGCGCCTAAATGAACTTTGGGGAAAACCGCAATTTTATGTGGAAATGTAGTTATACATGGAAATATACAAAATTTTAGCTTTTTTCAAATTTCCATTTTAAACCTCTTAAAACCTTTTTACTTGAGGCTGTTCTCAACTGCTCTGCTCAACAAGCACAAAACGTTTTGACATATTTACAAATTCATTTTTTAACAGAAAGATATAAAATTGGACGAACTGACTATGGAAGCGATTTGGAATTGAACTGTGTTTTCCATTTTTTGATAAATAAAATACCTATTGAGTTACAAGAGATTTGGATCACGTGAGAAAGATGTTTTTCACCCTTACTTGAGTGGTTATTCTTCTTTCACGCGGAAATTCAGTTCAAAACGCCCACTTGGACACTATTTTCTAAAAGACCTATTGCGTTCGCAAAAAAAAAAAAAAAAGAAAAGAAATGGAAAAAACAGTTCGATTACATAATTTCTGAACAACAACACCTGCTAGTTTCATGCATTTCCCAACAAAAATAAATTAAAACTTATGTCATAAAGTTGCCCTTTTGGATTTGAGAACAGCCTTAAAAATAAAATAAGCTTAGTTTTTAATTTCTCATGTTTTGAAAATCCAAAATTTAAAATTTTGAACAAATAATCAAAATACGTATTTTTTTTTTTTTTTTTTTTTTTTTGAAGAAATGAAATTATAGCTGTAAATAATTTATCTTTTATACAATGTACTATTAAAAAATGAAAATTTCGAAAACTGATTTTACATATAATAATCACAAAATTGCAGTAATCTTTTAACTGTCATTTATGTAGTTTAGAGAATATACGGATGTGCAATGTAATTAAAAATTGCTTTGAAACCAAATAATATGCAGAATATATATATATTTATGTTGACATAAAAAAGTTTTGACAACTCGGATTTCAAAACACAAATCAATTTTGCCAAAAAACAGATTTTTGGCTAAAAAGCTTTTCCTTGAAAATTATACATCTCTAATTATAAAATATAAAATATAAATCACAATAAATGTTTGATAATTTTCAAATTTTTATCCAATATTAAACTTTGAGTGAATTGCATATCCTTCATAGCGAACAAACAATTAAATTAAAAGTTGAAAATAAAATGTAGTTATAACTACGATAGAAAATGTTACAAGGAATTCAACATGTTCATCAAAGCGCTAAATTCATTAACACACCAATTTTTTTATTTTATTATTATTTTTTTAAGTTCTTTTAAATCTAAACAAAGTATTTCTTCTTAAACAAAAGTTTTGACAATTTTACGTTTTTGCTTTTATTTTTATAAATATTTTAAATGAAGCAATTTTTTACATAATATTACTGATATTTTTACATAATCAAATTAGCTTACGCACAAAAAAAAAAATATAATATATAATACTGGAATTGTCTTTTTCGAAAAAATAATGAAAAATATTGACATATTTTGGTGTGAATACATTAATAATGAAAACTTATGTACTGAATAAATACTATGCTCTTTTTTTTTTTTTTTTTTTTTTTTTTTTTTTTTTTTTGCTTATTTATTAAAGCAATAATCAGATTCTTAGCATAAAAAAAAACTTTCATTTATACACTGGGAGTTTAAAGAATTATTAAACAATTTATCTTGAAAATAATATAAATTTAGCAGCAAATCAAAAGACAATACACAAATCTCATAACAGTAAAAAATATTTATTGGATATAAAATGGTACAAATGTGATAAATAAACGTTAGTCTTAGAAAAGTATTTTAAATAATTAAAAAACAACATACATAAATATACTGTTCAAGTTGAATTTGAAAATTATATTGTTGCATATATACGCGCTAGGAAATACATACCTTTCATACATCCTTAAAAAGTAAATCCATATCCAAAATAAATGTGCACACTATTCTTGACCTAAAATTATTTCCGTAAATTTTTTGATGAATATTGCGTACAAATTTCATAATAGAAATATCATCCTTATTTCACCGTGATGTATAAATATGATTCATTTAAATATCATAGAAATTCATAGAATTTCAGAACTTGAATTGAGATTCCATACACATGTTATTTCACAAGAACACTAATGTATAATAAACAATTGTATTACATAGATGACAGATGCACATGGAAGCGAATGCACATGGAGCTGAAATAATCACAATAATATTTTTAATAAATTTTCACCTAAAAAAACTGCGCCGAATTCGTCCAAAAAATTGTTCAAATAACATCTACATTCGAATGTACCAACGGAAGTAAAATGTCTCCTTAGACAAAGGGAAAAATAGATGAAGTAAGCGTCTTTCAATTTCGAATGTTCTGAGTCAGTCTACGGTGTGGTTGAGATATTGTGGTTGATAATGAGCTCGTGTTTTATGATGAGCGTTAAAACTTTTTATCAGCGGGGGGAAATAAAACATAGTACAAGCATAAATGAGGAACATTTTATTTTCCTTATTTGGTGTTTTCCGAAATGCGTTAAATTGATCAATTATCTGGATATTATTATTATTATTATTATTACAGTTTTTATACTTTCTTACAGAGTGAAAACGTGGAAAACGTAACTTATATAAAAATTTTGTCGTAACACTTGCAATTAATACATCTTATTTTGATGAAGCATAATCACCGACAGAAGAGAGGTTGAAGGCCATTGCCCCTCCCTATATTTTGAAATTTAATTAGTTAAATTTTCTTTATGTATATATAAAAAAATATTCTTGTAAATGACTATATAACATAAAACGCTTAGAGAAAAAGGAACTATATATTCTTTAACAGTTAATGTTTTTAATTAATACTTAGATATTGCATTCATTATTCTGACATTTAGGTAGTCATTATTTAGATAGTTATACATTGATTTTTAAATGTAGAAGGAAGGGAGGGGTTCAGAAGAGCAAAGCACCCTAAAAGGAAAAAAAAAAAATCAATTCTGCATTTTGAAAAATGTTCTTATTATATATATGTGTGCACATATATTATATATATTCAAAAATGAGTTTCTATTTCTTAATTAATACACTTTTGAAATTCTTTTATGCGAAAATCCTCTTGAACGAGGCATTCCGAAAAAAGGTTCTTAGTTTAGCTTATTTCATGTTTAGATTCTGTGTTTTAGTTAAGCAGATTATGATGTGGACTCCAGGCATAGCTGTTTAACCTTTCCTCTCCATGCATTTTTGTTTTCCTGCCAGCACTTGTATTTCTTAGTATTTAGCAGAGCAGTCGTTCTTTGAACCCCTCCCCCCTCCCTCCCCTACATACTCCCATTAGTACAAGTAATTTTTGGAAGATTTTATACTTTGTGAAAATCAAGTCGTTAATTACTTTTTGCATCAAAAATAACTCTACTAAATTTTAATAAGCGGACTGTTACAGTTTTGATAGACGACGTGTAGTTTAATCAGATTGCTGGTTTTATAAAGTAATACTAAATTTATTGGAAGGAAAAGTATTTTAAACATCTGTCATCCATTTGAAAATCTTTTATGATTATGATGGCATATATATTGCAATATAATTGTGTATACAGTCATCACACATATGATATAATTGTGCTACATTCAGACACTTAAGTGTCTGAATTGCTAAATGTCTTAATTTCAGACGTTTCGTCATTATTCAGACATTATTTTCAGTCCATTTATAACATGATCTTAGTAAGACACTTATGTATCTTAAATTGAGACATCTATGACGTCTGAAATTTCATATTCAGACTCTTAAGTGTCTGAATTCTTTTTTCAGACACATATATGTCTGAATTTAAGACGCCTCTATTTGCAGTGTACAATGTAGCAATTTCATAAATTTCACTCAATTATTTCTATTATGAGGGCAAAAACTTATTGATACATCCTCGTATTTGTAAAGGTACTGGAAATTTTATATGGGATTACAAAATCAATCGAAGGTTAATTTTTACATTTCAAATTTAGTCTTACACACACACACACACAAAAAAAAAAAAAAAAAAAAAAAAAAAAAAATCTCCGCAGCTATAAAATCACCTGGAACCATCTGCTTAAAATATAACTAAACTGTGCATCATATAAAATTGAAAATACTTCACTTTTAAGAATTTCAATCGAATAAGATAAAAAATTTTTAAATGTTACGAACAAGTAGTCTATTGCAGGGGTCCAAACTTTCTGCATTGTTCCTTTGCAATGTAACCCAACCAGTGGAAATTTCAAATGGTCCCTAACTCATACGTTCTCTAACTTAGATGTTCATTACTCAACAAACAAAAGATATACGTATCATTTTCTATAAATAATGATGCCTTTAGAAGTTTATTAAATATATTTAGGAAAAGTACAACTATCCTTAACTGAAAATAAAAAGTTATTATCTGCAGTATGTTCTATAAATAAATTAAATAATAATATCTGATCTTTGAGTTTTTAAAGATTTGTTTTCATTAGTAAAAGTATAATGATAATCATTAAAGAATTTATCAAAATTTTTATATTATTTATATTATTATTTATATTTATATTATATATTCTGTATCCTTCACCATGAATCCTGGGCTTATGTTTTATTACCACAAGCGACAGATTATTGGTTTGAGCTATGTCAGTCCCATACACAGGCCGTTTTCCAAATAAAAATGAATACATTAACTCTTTCAGGCCGCCGTTTGCAGTCTGCAAATGCTTAATATTATTGCCCAAACTACCAAATTGCACCGGTAGTTTTTAGGTAGATTTCGTATGAAATACTACCTATTGGGATCGTTCCTATGTTGGAATTTCTGAAAAAGTTTTGTAGATCTACACCGATCATGACCCCCAGAGCCCAAAACCACCCTCAGCAAAAAAACTTTATCTATCTATCTATCTATCTGTATCACCTTTTTCTGGACACGATAACTTTCACAATTCTGAACCAATCTCTTCCAAATTGATACATACAATCAAGAGGCATAAAATCTCGGTCAAGTTCGTTAATGGGCAAAATCGGACCAAGGGGATGGAAATAGGGAGGGGTTTTGTGAAAACCGAAAAAAAACCCCCATAACTTCTTTAATTTTGCACATATCGAATCAGTTTAAAGTTTTTATAACTTCTAAAAATAGGGCCAAAAATTTATGTATCACAGATTTTTGATAAAGTTAAAAATGGGCTCAAGGGGCGCAAAAAATAGGGTTTTGGGGAGAAAAAAATTCATAACTTCGTCAATTCTCAAGATATCAAATCCAATTAAATTTATCCTGAATCTCCTTAACATTATCTACAACTTTTATATTCACAAGTTTTCGATAGGACCAATTTGTAACGGAAAAAAAATTAAAAACAAAAACAAAAAAGGGCGTTTGAAGAAGAAAAAAATCCATAACTCCGTCAATTCAAAAGATATAAAATCCCCATGAATTTATCATATATCTTCTTAATATTGTCTACAACATCTATATAGACAAGTTTTGGACAGGACCAATTCTTACAGCAAAAACAAATTAAAAATACATAGCGGTTGAAGAAAAAAATCATTTTAGTAACGGGTGTATTGAAATCCAAACTGCTTATTTTCTGACTCATTTTACAATTCATTTTTACTCTCAAAGGCTTCCAATTGGTACCTTTTCTTATTCAGAAACTATATAATGTACCGTAATGGTCAATTTTTTGATAGAGGCAGAATATATTTTAAAACATGCTGTCAAAGTGGCCTTTTTGAACCGAATTTCCCGAAGCGGATTGTGTTGGAAAAATCATCGTATTAAGGGAGTGTTCAAATCCAAACTGCTTATTTTCTGTCTCATTTTTAAATTCATTTTTGCTCCCAGACACATCCAATCGGCAGATTTGCTTATTCAGAAATTATATAATGTATCGTAATGATCGATTTTTTGACAGAGGCAGAATATATTTCAAAAAATGATGTCAAAGTGGGCATTTTGAACGGAATTTCCCGAAGCGATTGTGTTAGAAACAAAAAATATTGTCTTACTGAGAAAATAATTGTTTATATATCAAGTTTTAATTAATTGAACGAAAATTAAAAACACAGGTCGCTTATAAATCTCTTCAAAAATCACGTCAACAAGTTTCATGTTTTTCCTATTAGAAATGAATCTGGAGTTATGCCAGAAAATTTCAAGTTGTTGAGCATGGAAAAGTATTTTTTTGAATACCGCCCTAACATGATTCTGATAAAACCAGTTATTATATAAAAATGAAATAAAAACTCGTCAAAAGAGGCCAGATAAAATTGTTAAAGTGGGTTTATCTCTAATCATGATTTGGTTTTTGTTTGTGAGATTAGTATACTTAACTTCGAAATCTACCTCCGCCTGTAGACCGGGCCGGCAGGGATTTTTTAGTACAATTTCAATCTCATAATATACGTGAAGAAAAGCTTTTGATTATTTTCAAATATATTTATTCGTAAATTGCGGTGTGAATTAATTATTTGAACATTTTTGGAGCAGAAATGCTTTGCCCCTGAAAGGGTTATCGCATTATCTTTTTTCATTGTTTTCTTCCTGCACATCGACATTTCTGATGATTAGTATTCTATTTTTCTGATAACATACAATAGATTATCATGGACTTTTAAAAACGAACTGAAAAATCAATCGAACTTCTAAACTTGTTCTTTGAAAAAAAAAAAAAAATATACACTTTTCTCTAGACGATCTGCGTTATTTATAAGCACGTTTGCTAACTACAGCTGAATTAATAATGGGAGTCCGGGACACATTTTAAAATAATTATTATTTATTCAGTTAAAATTCTGATTTTTTTGTGATGGTTAATCTTGTCATTTGTAAACAAAATCACATGATAAAACTTCTCATAATTTTTTTAAAAACATTTTTATTTAAAATTCATTAAAAAAGTGGGATAATTTAAAATCGTTATAACTCGAAATATTATTTATAGAATTGACATTTTTTTTTCATTTAAATAAACAGAAATATATAAGTTTTAATTTTGATTTAGCATTTTTAAAAATATTAATTTATAAAAAAATAAAAAATATTTGACGGAAAAATTTAAAAAAAAGTGGTACAACTTTAAAAAAAAATCATATTTTCAAAAGTAAATATTTTTTTCAGATATTCTGAATCAAAATTAAAGTAAAATAATTGAAAAAGATATGTTCCAAGTTTCAATCCTTTATCTTTAACGGTCAAATGTGAGAAATGGTGAAAAAACCTATCATGAAGAAAAACGCATTTTTACAAGAAGTCGTTTTCATGATAGCCATTGCTTGAAAGCTAGATTTTGAAAACAAACCAAAACGGAAAAATTAATATTATTTGTTCTAATTCGGATAGAAACATGATTTAAATGTCATTTTAAGCAGAAAAAGCAGATAAAACTTTAATGAAAAAAAAAATGTTTTTGCAAAATGTGAAGATTTTTGTGTCCCGGACCCCCTTAATATTGAAGCTTTGTTTTTCTCATATTGCTCTTAGTGGGATTCCAATTGAATAACTTTCTTGTTGCCCCAATTAGCTTTAGTGCTTCGAGCGTCTCCAGCAAGCGATCTGTGGCCTCCAATGGAGGCGTGCCACAGCGGTTGGTCTATTGCATAACATTTCTAGTGAAGCTTTGCATACAAGCGTCAGAATTTTACCGAAAATGCAACTAACAATTATTAATTGCACCAATAGTTATAATTTCAAGATAAAGTTCTATTATAATATCGAAATAAACAAGTTGGAAATTGCTCCTCAAACGTGGCAAATGTGGTGCGTTCGTACTACAACTAGTTTTATAAATTTTATTCCACCGCATATTGTACTGAATGTATATTTTAGTGCACTTCATAAGTGCCTATCAATTTCATTCTGTTTGAAAGGCTCTAACATCATTAAAATGCTTTTGAAATAATTTTTTCCCGTTGGCCGTAATGTAAGAGAAATTTTTTGACCGTCCCTGTAATTAAACTATGCATCCGATTTTCATAAAATTTGAAATGACGCGACAAAATTTTGAAACAATTATATATTTAAAATTTCAGTTCATTCGGAATGCTGTAACATCATTAAAATGCACTTGCAAGATTTTTTTCCCATTGGCCGTAATGTAACGGAAAACTTTTGACTGTCCCTGTAATTAAAACTATAGATCCCATTTTCATAAAATTTGAAATGACTGGACAAAATTACGCAGCAATTATATATTTTAAATTTCAAACGATTCGGTTGGGTAGTTTTTGCGCTGTTATATGCAGACAGACAGACAGACGGACGGACTGTATGACGACTATAGGTGCTACGTATTTATATAATCACAAACGCACCTAAAAATTGAATGATGATATTAGACATTCAAATAAGTATGCATTTCAAGTAATTTGTGGTGTCTGAGTATCAAGATGCCAACACAATTATAGAGTATAAATTATAACACGCATAAACTATAAAAATATTATTAAATATTTTCTTATGTCTTTGGAAAGAAATTAGTACAGATGATTCTGAGCTCACCGCATTAAAAATAAAACAGTATAACAACAACAACTTTACAAATTAATTATCAAATACCACAATAGCTGTTATTATTGTAGATAAATTATATTAACTGTACTATGATTCGTTAAGTCGGAAAATGAATCAACATATACGGAGTACCCAGAAGGTAATGTTTGAAAATAGTCTTAAAGATTGTGTTAGGTGTAAAGGGAAAGAAATCTTACGTGAATCACATGCTGTTCACACTCTGATGAAAACTGACCTGTCATATATAAAAATTTCTTTTAATTGCAAATGTGCAGATATTTTGTACCTCATCTCAATTTACTTACTTAAAGATAACAACATAGAAAAAAAATTCTATAAGCATCAAAGTCAAACATCGCAAGTATTTTAACTATTAAATTCTGTTGACATTGTTAATAAAATACTCTAAAAATGTAATTTAAAGAATCATGTTTCATATATAAACTAACAGTAGAAAGTTTATTTTAATTTTTCTTCTCCGAGACATCAAAATTTCATAAGGTACTATGTTACTCTTTAACCAAATTGTTTCTGAATGACTTATTAAAAAAATAATAATAAATAAATAAATTTATCTATTTTAATTTCTTTCGGAAAGGTGTATATTTTCCGTGTACTAAATTTATTATACGGAATTCATTACTCTATGCGTTAAATATTCCTAATATTTCTGGCAGACAATTAATATATATTTTTTCATTCTGTATATCAAGGCTCTGTGTACATAAAAATGCTTTAAAGTAACAAAGTATGTTTTAAGGTGTAATTCGATTTTTGTTTCTTATAATTTTTTTTCTAAAAGCAAATATTTTATGAAATAATTTAGAAAAATCATTAAATGTGTGTGGTAGTTTGAGATTACATGATGAACAAAAAATGGAAAAAAAACAAAGTGAACGTATTCGTTCTTTCTTATTCGTTTCGTATGATTTCATTAGTGCATGAGCAAAGAAAAAAAAAACGGCTCAAATACACTATTAAAAAATGTACTATCCTTTAATAACTAGTTTTATATAATCCAGGTTTTTAGATTAAAAATTCGCTTTTACTTTTTCTTTTCTTTTTTTTTATATTGAAAGTTTTCCAGAATCATTTTGTTCAGCGCAAACAAAGTATAATGTTGCACTGTAGTCAACTTCAATCTTGACACCTTTGGTCAAACTATATAGTCCTGCTATCAGAGAGAGTTACATTAGGGATGTTTTTGTTACTGCTATTGTGTGATAGTCTAAGATTACATGACATGCATGCAAAAATTTGAAATTTTAAGTTTAAGTAAACATAGAACTGACACTTTCAACATGGGTTAACACACGGTTGCCCGGTGACGAATATAATATTCAATAATTTATAGTGTTTGCTTGTATATCTATCATGAATTTTCAATAGCAGGCTTTGCTTTAATTAATCACAGAATGTTTGTCATTAAATAAACCAAAATGTATTGATTAAAAATCCTGGTATGTTTTTTTAATTTTTAAAAACGTGTTAAACATTCAAGAATGCGTTAAAGTACCGATGCATTGAATCGTACGCAATGTTTGTAATTTCACATGCGTTGTAAACTTTTCTTGGCATCATAGAAAGGAAACGAGCTACCTTATTGCGTACAGAAATTTCGAGATCACTCGTCGGCTTCAAAGGATGAAAGCATCGCTTCCAATCAAAGCACTGCGTTAGATTTACCATTTTGTTATCTCGCCGAAGCATTATCAAAATTCTTGTGGCCATTTTCCTAAATTTAATTATTAAACATTTGGAAATGGTTGTTGTTTTCGGTCGAGGATGGGGCCAAATGATGCTCGCATTTTATTTTATTTTTTTTTTTTTTAACGAAATTCAACGATGTTCTTTTCTTTTAGAAGAATTTTTATTTGAATAGGTAATAGAAAGGCATAAAATAGTTAAATATTGTTTGAATAGGTAATCGAAAGGCATAAAATCGTTAAAAATTGAAAAGGTTACAAAATGGGTAGGCGAAAATTATCAGATATGGAAAAATCCAAAGCCAATGAGCGACGCCGAAATGAAAATCGTCTTGCAAAGCAAAAATCGAGGTCTTCATCTCATTATGTAGGCCATGAAAATCTAGGTCTTCAACTGATTATGTAGCTCATGAAAATCGAGGTCTTCAACTGATTATGTAGCCCATGAAAATCGATTACAGAATAAAAGACGAACGCGAAAAAAGAAACAATCTAATGTTTAATCGATTGATATTAAAAGGCCATGTCTCGAGGGGATCCAATCCACTAACCACGGCGTTTTACAATCGGTCGATTCTAACCTGGAAAAAATGAGCTCAACGTAGGTAACTTGTCGCAATCTGTGGATGTTTCGGTGGAACTGCCTTCGATTTGTAAACTGTTTTTCTTCTCGAAACGGGACTTCGAGAGTTTAACGATGAAGGTTTTGGTCGTCTGAAGTTTGATCTTTGCGATCTGTTGTTGAAAAGGATGCGACGGAATTTGGTGGACGAAATAAATTCCAAATGGTCGTTGTAATCTATTAAATTACAATTACTTTTTTTCTTTCGTCTTTTTATTTCTTTGTCATGATGTAGTTGCTCATAATCGCACCCGGACATGCTAAGAAACGCACTTTCTTAACACAGCTATGCCTTGTGGCATGTAGTCTTGTCAAGAATTAAGATTACTGTGGCAAGTGAACCTTGTTCTGATCTTTGTTGGTGTGATAAAAAACAAATTCGGAAACACTTTAGTGAATTCATATAGACTAATTACATTGTACAACAATGCAATTGCCAGTGAAGTGAAAGTATGCAATTCAGTATGAAATGAACCCACTCAACATGAATATTATCATGAAAAACCTTGATTGGCTCCTGTTTCGGAAGTACAAAAATGGAAAGTGTAGTGTAGAAATCTACACAACAAGGCTTGTTATTAATTTAACTAATTAAATAATTTTCGCACGATCCAATAACATTTAAAAATAATTGAATTCTCGGAAAATAATTCTTTAGTAATTAATTTATACAATAAATTAAAATAACATAAAAAATACTCCAAAATTAAAGTATATTAAAATGAATAAGTATATAATGCGTAGAAAAAAATAAAAATATATATGTTGTTTGGTATTGGTATGTTTAGAAAAAAATAAGGAATATGAATTGTGAATTTATTTTGTATTAATATTGAAAATAAAACATTTCGAATTGTAAATATTTATATGTGCAAAAACAGTGTAATAAAATAAAACTCCCCAAATAAGACCAGACAGAAAATAGGAAATTATAGATAAAGAGAACATTGCTGACGCCAGACATGGACAGTAAATGTTTAGCGAAAGAATAGAAAATTTACGATGTTGAAACCATAAATTTTCTATCAATTAAGATGGTTTTACAACACTCAACGTGGGTGGTGATTCCCATGAGAAACCTGGCGCAAGGGGCAAAAATTAAGTTAATGCTATGCAGTGAAAAATAAATTGGCACGCCCATAGATAGGCATGTCTAGAGTACCAATAAGGGACCAGGAGTAGCCTCCAATCAGAACGAAAGCTCTGGGTTAATTTAGCCCTCCCAAAAAAAAAATTGGATCTGGGAAGAAGGAAGGAAAAAAGATTATTAAGTCTTGTGTCTCGTCCTCAAGAGGTTCTATAATTTTTGTTAAGATGTGACTTGATACTTCAAGATTTTACACCAAGCATGTTATTTTTTGCACGTGAAATAAAAACGCCATTCAAAAATTTCACAACACACGAAATGGACTCGTACAGCACCTATGTGCAAAATAAATTAAAACATATGTACGAAATCAGACACGAGGTCATGAAAAACCAAGAAAAATCGGATCAAGAATTAAATAAAAACACAAAATTAAAACATAAACAGCTACAAGTAGGTGATGAAGTTTATTTAAAACTTCTAATAAAACCTAAAGCGTTACACCAAAAATTTTCAGGACCATATTTTGTCGAAAGAATTTTTAGAAACGACAATTACTTAATCAAAAACAGGGACAAGCCTGAATTAAAACCCGTCACTATTCACATCTCAAAATTGTTCGCGCCTAACATCGCAAACAAAATAAATAAATAAATAACCAGGTAATTTATAAAATAATACTATATGCAAAAAAAAAAAAAAAAAAAAAAAAAAAAAAAAAAAAAATTAAATTAGTGCAAACTGATTAAACAAAAACATAGCAAAAATACAAAAAAAAAAAAATTTTTTTTTTCAACGGCAACACGGAATTAATAATAATAATAATAATAAAAATATTAATAAATATACTTATATTTGCTTAGATTATATTATTTTAATAAAATAGTTAATATTGGAAAATTATTATGAATGAAGAAGCAAAATTTGAATTTTTAATACAATTTATGGAGCCATGATGTGTATTTTATACCATGAAAATAAAATGTTATGCGGTAGAAATTTTTGGTAGAAAATGTGGTAATAATAATAATAAATAATTTTAACAAACATGTAGTAAAGCATAAATGTGTTCAAATTTCGTTTTCCCTCAATAAAATAAAATTCAACGAAATTGGACAAATACTGCTCAAGAAATTCACATGTCAGAAAAATATTTTGTGCAAAACTTCCGGAGGTATAACGGAAGTCCTTTTGAAATATTAACCCAAAATAAATCAAAGGTAAATAGTCAAAATAAATAAAATAACAATATAATATTTTGTCACAGTAATAGGAATGATTTTTGCAAACAAGTAAAACAGATAATTTTTCTTTCATACATCCCTCCACAAAAAAAATATATAATATACACAAACAGAATGTATTACATTATACACAGGTAAGCATGACATAAAAAAATTACTAAAATAAAAAAACATGTAAATATTGGTATGCGGCGGCAGCATCAAACGCAAAAGAGGGGCGCTATGTACGAGCATCTCAAAAAGAGAAAAAGATGCAGGAAGATGTATATAGCTAGGAGAAAGGATGAGGCGGATCAAAACCCTTTTCCCACGAGGCAGCGGAATTAACACTACACCCACTTTTTCTCTCTTCTGGTTACCAGAGAAAATAAGCCATGAGTAAACGCGTTCCCATAGCAACGGAAGAACATGCAGGGGTAAAGTGAAATCGAAACAAGTGCTTTACTCAAAACTTGTTTTGGGCAAGGAACGACCTTGAAACTAGCTGTCTTCAGCAAGAGCTCAAAAACGGAGCGAAGGTGTTTAGGAGAATTGGAATAACACGTATCTTGCAGCTCAAAGAAGTGAGAAAATGAAACTCATTTTCTAACGAAACCCACTCACCACTTTCGGAGAACTGGTTAGGGTCAAAAATGAGATATGCAATGGAGCAGATCGCTAGGGGAAAAAATAAATAAAAACATAAATAAATGTTTTCTCACCGAGCCGGTATTGAAGACGAATTGAAGACTACGACATTCGCCAGTTATAGAGGGCATACTCTAGGCTGCATAAAAATACTGTTGTTGTGAGCTGGCTGCGGGCTTTACGTTGAGTCGAGCAGCCGTGTTGTTTCACATGGGCGTTTCTGGAGAACAGCGAATTCTTTCAGCGATGGAAAACTTTCTGGGGCGCACGATAGGAATGAAGGGGCAATTTGAGTAGCCAACACAGCTGAATAATTGAATGACAAAATTAATATTGAATTGCATATTAATTACAATGGCTAGAAAAGAAATATTTTGAGTGAGTAAAAATGAAGCGTAACATAAGGATTATCCTGGAAAATAAAAATTAGAAAAAAAATATTAATAAAAAAAAAAAATAGAAAAACAGAAAACAGGGTACATATAATTTATTTGTTTACACTTCAAAATTGTTTTGACGTATTTCAAAACATGTCGGAAAAATATTTTGATCGCTAGTGATAGACAAACCACATACTTACTTCAAAGTGGACTGAAATATATATATATATATATATATATATATATTAAATTGACATATAAAAAAAAAAAAAAAAAAAAAAAAAAAATGAAAAATTTTGTTGTACAAAATATAAAAAACGGTCACTTTGGAGATAAATAAGTAGAAATTAGCAACATTGGATGGAAAAGGTATTTTCCATTAGACATATTTGAAAATATTCACAAAATGTTATGACTTTGACACGAAAATGAAACATTATGAAACACACATGGACATAAATTATGCAAATAATTTAAAATTGTTATGTCACGGAAGCACTTTTAAATATGGCATTTATTTTGATTACCATATTTATGACACAAAAATGGATAAAATTGTATATAATTTATACAACATACCACACTCTTTGTAAAGAAAAACGATTTAAGACACCATTTATCAGAAAATAAAAATTTTCTACACATTGCTACCAATAAAAAAAAAAAAAAAAAAAAAAAAAAAAACCAAAGAAAAACAAGTAGTAATTGGAAAAATGTAAACAAAGAGTAATTGTGTAAAATTGCTAAAAATTTATGAAAATAAAAGATTAAACATTACAAAAATCTGAAAAATAATACATAAATAAGTAAACAAATTAATACATATATTAAAATAAACATTACAGACTCATTTAGGTAAATAAATAAAATGGATGACCACAGAAGGGTTCAAAATGAAAAGCGCACCGTTTGTAAACAACAGTATAAGGCAAAACCTACAAGTCGTATATAAAACCTTTAAAATTCACAACCACAGAGTAATTTGAATATAATAATGTTTGAAAAAACTGTGATAATCGCATGGAAATATTTAAATTTTCCATGGAAAGTGTCATTTTGATTGCGGGTCGATTGGATGACATTGCGCAAGATATTTTCATGGGAGTGTACACGGATTTTTCAGTATCGAAGCAAAATATTAAAACACACATACCTAAATTAATATATTAATATAATAAATAAACCATATTATGCCTAAAATTCAAAAATTATATATGGTAGATTTGCAACACAACCTTAACGGAACGAAAAAAATATATAAAAATTTATTAACTTCATTGTGCTAGAATGAAAACATATTCGGGAATAAACAAAAACAAAACTATTATAGATGAATTATTACAACATACATTAAAAATTTCACAATTTCTAAATATAAACAAATAATAAATTAAAACGGATGCATATTAATTTGGGAACCCATTGAACAATTGAATAAATATAAAACGGCAAAATTGAGCACGGAACGACATATTTAAACACTATATTTACCGCTAATATATGAGTGAATAGAGGGTACCATCTTTCACACATGTGTTAGAAAATCGTAGTATAAAATAAATAAATAATATAAAATTAACTCAAAAGATGTTAAGCAAAGTACCATGAGTCATATGACGCATAGTAGCGTATAAAATATATATATATAGCAAAACAGTTTGTTAGGAGTTTCGGATTAAAACATTTCACAAACACAAAAAATATACAAAATAACACATTGGAAAGGATACGTTTTACGAAAAAGAAAAATTTGTTTTCATTAACATAGTTTATATAATGACGCACGAAAACCACACTGTGTGCACACGGAAGAAAGCATAATATAAATTGTGAAATAAAATCAAAATATATAAAAAATACACATGTGTCAGAAGAAAATTACGAAATATTATAATATAAATACTGCGAGGAAAAATAAAAAGGATACATTTAAGACTCCTAAAAATAAAGAAACAAAAAAAAAAAACAAAAAAAAAACACATATGGACTATTAAGGCATATGAAAGTAAAATATAGTAGGTAAGGAAAATATTTTTAAAATTTAAGAACAATCACAGTATGAAAATAAATTATTGTTACGTAAGAGACAATCTGAAAACACGCTCATAATGGGGAGAAAATGGCGAGCAGTGTCCGACATGATATCTGATAGAAAAAAAAAGGGAATTGTTTATAGGACATTTTTAAGAATAAAGGATGATAAACTATATAAATAATAACAGTTATTAGATAGTACTAAAATCTTCGGATTTTAAAATAAATGACACTTACCTTATGCAGTGTAGAGATTATCCAATATTATAAGAACACAATACAAACAAATCGCGCACTTTTATAAAGCCATTCAGAGAAAAAAAAAAAGTGATTACTACGTTCACAGATGTGATAACGAGCAAACCTGTTTGGCATGTTAGTACTGACCTGTACGTCTTGTTCCGAGATTATTCTCACTGTCAAGGACACATGGAGACCACTCAGGGATTTTATAAGGGATTTTCGGCACATTTTCTCCGAGGAGAAAATTTTAAGTGGATATTCCGCAGAAATGATGCGGGGATGAAAAGGCATTCTTAGATAAAAAAAAGAATGTTTTCAAGCAGAGAGCGATGTACATATATATTTACGCACTTTGGTTTATAATTTTTTTTGTAAAAACATAGTTCTACGTAATATCCACACTGTAGGTATGTAGATAGCGCATATTTTTATTTTATGGCCAAAATTTTGAAGTAAACTTTATTACCTACAAGCTGCATGATTGTACATATTTTTATAGATTTCAATATGCGTAGCATAAAAAAAAAAAAATAATAATAATAATAAAAAAAAATTAGTGGACATTGTTGACTAAAATTAATATAGCATTTTTGCAGTATTTTGATATTGAAATAGCCATCTTATATTGGAATAAATATTTCTCACCTATGCAATAGAGAAAATGTATATACTATTTTATATTTTGTATTATATTATTCAAGTGTACTTACAGGGTATGATGAACAATCTGAAGAACTTACTATATATATCAGGTTTGATTGATATTTTGTAATATATATATGTATTATAAGTGTATTTTTGTGGTGTACATATTATTATTTTTTAAAAACAAGAGGGAAGAAGCAATGTAGTGTAGAAATCTACACAACAAGGCTTGTTATTAATTTAACTAATTAAATAATTTTCGCACGATCCAATAACATTTAAAAATAATTGAATTCTCGGAAAATAATTCTTTAGTAATTAATTTATACAATAAATTAAAATAACATAAAAAATACTCCAAAATTAAAGTATATTAAAATGAATAAGTATATAATGCGTAGAAAAAAATAAAAATATATATGTTGTTTGGTATTGGTATGTTTAGAAAAAAATAAGGAATATGAATTGTGAATTTATTTTGTATTAATATTGAAAATAAAACATTTCGAATTGTAAATATTTATATGTGCAAAAACAGTGTAATAAAATAAAACTCCCCAAATAAGACCAGACAGAAAATAGGAAATTATAGATAAAGAGAACATTGCTGACGCCAGACATGGACAGTAAATGTATAGCGAAAGAATAGAAAATTTACGATGTTGAAACCATAAATTTTCTATCAATTAAGATGGTTTTACAACACTCAACGTGGGTGGTGATTCCCATGAGAAACCTGGCGCAAGGGGCAAAAATTAAGTTAATGCTATGCAGTGAAAAATAAATTGGCACGCCCATAGATAGGCATGTCTAGAGTACCAATAAGGGACCAGGAGTAGCCTCCAATCAGAACGAAAGCTCTGGGTTAATTTAGCCCTCCCAAAAAAAAAATTGGATCTGGGAAGAAGGAAGGAAAAAAGATTATTAAGTCTTGTGTCTCGTCCTCAAGAGGTTCTATAATTTTTGTTAAGATGTGACTTGATACTTCAAAATTTTACACCAAGTTCTTTCGCAGCAAATTTTAAGGACAATACAAAATTTAGCGATTGAAATGAATGCTGAAAGCAGACAAATCTTTGTCACAAAAAATGATTGATGCAGAAAAAAAGGAAATGATGATGAAAATTAATGCTGAGAGTTGACCTGTCCTTGTCATGATCTATTGACAAAGATCGCTGAGAGCAGACAAGTCTTTGTCCAGGAAATTAACTGATGCAGAATCTTACAGAAGTATTCACCTGATTTGGAGATGTACAGTGGTTAGTGATGAGATGCGAATGCAACGAAGATATGACATATCAGCAGATTTCGCCTATGAAAGTGTACATTGTGGAGATGGAGCTCTAATTTTCACGCGTCACAGAGCGCCGAAAGAAAGTGAAATTGGTTTGTGAAAGATCCCCATGAACTATATATATATATATATAAAAAAGGAACTTTATGCCCCGATGAACTTACTTGTGTTTAGGATTCCATGAACTATGAGTGAACTGTATGATTTGGATGATTACAGAAAAGATCGAAGTCTGTTTGGGTGAGAAACTCCTTATATTTATTTCAATATATTCGTGGCTATTGTTTTCATGTTTTCTTATGATGTGTACATTTAATATTAAGCAACTAATTTTCTAAATTTCCACTAAAGTACATAATCTTATGTCATTGAATATTATGATTGTTTATGATAAAGATTTTAATGATAACGGGAATGCTATTTTTCATAAATAAAATTTTGATTAAAATTTTGGCAAAAGCCTCATCATCGGATCGTGCTGTGAACAAAAAGGGGCAAGTATAAGATAACATAAATTGATAAAAAAAAAAAAAATAAGTAACAAAGTATAATTTTGATGAAAGCTTTGCTGTTCTAATGAGAATGGAACTATGTTATATTCTGATAAAATAGTAGATAATTTGAAAAGGTTATTATGATATAAAAGGTCATATTTGAGTTATGAATTTTATATAAATGAAAATAAAGTTTGTTTATGTGTGCATACTTGTAAGTCTTTCCTTGAATTCTTTCCTTGTTCCCTTTTAGATAATACTCGTAATTTATGGTATCTAATATTTTGGAATTATTAGAATTGGATGTTTCTCTATGCAACCTACAAGTTCGATATCTCCATTTCAACGTTAAATAAGTCGTCCTTGAGTTATTGCCAAAATTAATTTTATTACAAAATTTTCTTCTCTCCTAATTTATTAAATAACATTATCCCATTAGATCTTTTCACAACGCAGATCGGGATAACTGTTTCTATTGTACTAATCATTTTACTGTCGCGTGACCCTGTGTGTTATGGCGTCCAAATCGTCACAACAGAAAGTCAAGATGTTTTTTCCAAAAACATGCATTTTTAAATTAATATTTTAAAATTATATCAAATGTAACGTATAATTTTTAACAGAAATCGATTTCTAGAAGGTTCAAATCTGTGAATCTAAAATTACAGCTCATTCCATAAAGGACGTTTTAAGATATGCTAAAAAAAATACCCGCATTGCAGTTTGTTTTGAAACAACAATAAAAAGGCATTTAATGTTAAGAGTTCTAAATGTTCCAACTGTATATATCATAAACTACTTCACCAAGTGATTTTCTGTCTGATATCTGAAGACAAACTTTATTGGAGAATACAAATATGATGCCAAATTTGGGTCATAATATTGTAAAAAGTTTGTTATCATTTCAATAGGGATTTTATTTATTTTTGAGCAAAAGGAGTTCTGATAACTATGATGAACTTGTAAACAATCTGTTACAAAAGTATTAGCAGCTGCGTTGTAATATGTTCCTAAAAACTCATTTTCTTCACTCTCATCTCGAACTGTTTCTTGCAAACTGCGGTGCTGTGAGTGACGAACGTGGCTAACGATGTCCTAAATGCATGTCAACAATAAAAAAAGACACCAGGGGCGATGCAATGCGTCAATAACAGATTACTCTTGGAACTTGAGTAGAGAGGCCAAAGACAAGCGAAAAAGAAGAGGACTACTTGATTGATCATATAAAGTTAATATTTTGATATTGTACATAAATTCTAAATTTAATGTACAAAGTTTTTTTAAACTAAATATTAGATTTATATTTTTAATTCAATAATTATGTTCTTTGACATTTAACTTAAAATGAGAACTTTTTATTACCATATTTTTAAACCAAGAGCTAACATTAAAATTTTTATTGTTAATACATAAGTCTGTGACCCCAAATCAGTATAAATAAATATATCATTTATTTAAAAGGGAAAAAATATTTACACCTATTATCTACTTGAATGCCAAAATTTAGTTCACTTAAGAAATGCTTCAGTTGAATATTCCTCTTCTGGAATTTCCTCTAATAAGGACAATGGCACGAGAATACTTTTGTACAGCCCTGTATATGAGATATAGAATTTATATATAAGGAGTAAGATGCAAAAAGTTAATTAGTTTTAGAAGCGCATACCAAATTTTAAACCGTATACTCCAGCAATTATTACTCAAAGACAGCACTGTAAACGATTTCTCTGGTGTGCCCCTGTAAATGAATAAAAAATTCTATGAATGCCCTCTTCTAACGTGATCGTAGTCAAATTCAGTGATTTATATCAGTTTCAATACATTCGAAATAGCGTAATGTCATCAAAATACTCTGCAAATGAATTCTCCCTATATACCATAATGTAATGGAATAATTTTGAGTGCCCCTGTAAATGAACTATTAATACTACATACTTCATATACAATACCAAACATGCTTTGGTGACCCTAAATAACCTTTATCAATTGCATGAAAATCCGAGTATATTTACGGGAGTTAGAGTCGGAGAGACGGACAGACAAACCGAATGCATAAACACATTTCAACTTTGTTGGAAAATTTTAATAAAAAAGGCACGTTAACTAAAAACACGTTAACATTTTAAGTATATGTAAGATACTGAAGACTGTGAAGTTTATTCATATAATTAGAAAAACGCATTTTTTTGACACACTGCAAGAAATATGAGCATAAAAGAAACGTGATTATGTATCTTAACTTTTCCTTTCTATATTTTCAGTGAACGCAATTTTTTTTTTATCCACTTAACGAATTTATGCAGTTCTGTTAGAATAATAAGTTTTAATACTATCAGGTTATTTTTGGCAACATACACCACGAAATATTATATATTCAACAATTGGTATATATTTTCTTTCTTTTCTTTAAGCATTCAGCCTAAGACTCTTTTCTTATATCGAACTATTGTTATATCGAAAGTATTAAATATTCATACACACATAAACTTTTTGTAATATTTTTATATAAAAGATTGCAAAAAGAAGTTGCACCATTATTAGGCAGTATACTTTCTTTTATACAGATAATATTTGCAATTTATAGGTTATAAATCATGATAAAAGTTTTCATGAAAATTTAAAAACTTATTCAATGTTTCATTATATAACGGGATATAATTAATAATTTAGATTTTTTGCAATATAGAACTAAGTAAATGCATTTCCTAATTTGAAGTATCTCTGCCTTTAAAATAACCTTTACTTTTTTTGCAAATATAACATAAATATGTTATACATAATATTTCAAGGATTTTAAGTCAGTTGTGTAAAGTAATTCTTCAATTAAATGTTTTTGAAAACCACTATTTGGGAATATTTTTTAAATATTTCTGCCATCTATAATTTTGGTTCCAATCATCTCATGTTATGATTTTTTTTTACATTAACTAACAACTATAACAATGGGTATTTCTGTGGTTATAAAAATATAAAAATTTTTATTGTGTTTTTTCTTTGAAATTCAACATTTACATTTTTTATCATAATTGATGAAAAAATAACTTAAACAAGAAGCTCACAGAAGTTTCTTACAATGTATTTTTTTTAAATTGATGATGAGTTTTGTTTTATATCACGTTATTAATATTTTATTACAATAAAATTTAAAAATATCAGCAAATTTAAAAACGTGCACTTTTGTACAATAGCTATATTATAATACAAAATAGTATAAATTATCATAAATGTATTTTCGTGTTATATGGCATATTCTCTAAAATCGTATTTGAATGATGTATTAAATAACGTTTTAATTAGAACGTTGTGGCCATTACAAAACAGTCTTCACTATAAAAAAAAAAAAGAATCTATAAGTTTAATTAGAATTTTCTAAGAAACTGGGATTTCTAGACCTTTTTATGTAACTACAACAAAAAAATCATGTAACAGATTCACATTCACTCTGTAAAAAATAAAAATCTGTAAGGTTGCAAAAATTTTTCTAAGGAAACTGGGATGTCTAGAACATTTTGTGTCACTCTAACAAAAATATCATGTACTTATCCCGAGTTACCAATAAAATTTTAGAAATCATACAGATTTCCGAAGCTTTACAAAAACGAAATTTGTAGATTTACACCTTATTTTTACAGTGTTCTAAACAAATAAAATACTTTAACTTATTTAAATAGTGCGAGAAATCAGAATAAATAGCATTGTTCATAAATCACCTGTTTTATAGTTTCTCCCTACATTGTTTAAAATATACGATTATAAAGTGTCCTCTATACGACTCAAAATTATGTTTATTCTTGAACAATCGTCTGCTCCAGATTTTCTCCTTAGATCGTTTAAAAAATGAACGATTCTCGAAACGTGGTGATTCAATGCGGTTAAAAATGCATGTTAGAGAGACACAAAGAAGGACTTTATAATGCTGCAAACTGCAGTCGCTAAACTGAATCAATTGATTGTGGACCCGATGAAGAATATTTCCCCATGGATAGTATATCATTGGTCCTTATTAAGTGATCAAAGTCAAAATTGAATTTCAATCTCTATTCATGTGAAGGCCTAAATTGATATGAAATTTGATGAAAATCCGTGTATTAGTTCTTGAGACATAACTATAGCGGAAATCGTAAAAAAAAAAACACAGTACTGCGGCGCCCCTAGCTGAGCAGTATACACCAAAACCTATTCAGCGACTATTTATGTCAAGGTCTTCTGGAATATGCAATTTCGTGAAATTCCGTGCATTTGTTCTTGTGTTACAGCTGTTGCAAAAATCGTGAAAAACACATCATAGCAGCAAATCCTTAGGCGATATACACCCAAATATAATGAACACCAACTTATCTTAAGGTTTAACAGATCATGATTAAATTCCGCTCTTTAGCTCTTTAGATAGAGCTCCCACAAAATTTGAGTCACATACAAGAAGACAGACAAATAGAATGACACACAGAATGACACACACACTCACGGACAGACGTTTAAAAAAAAGTCAAATTGTGTTCAGGACCTTCTAAAACGTATATATCCGGAAGTCCAAATTTTTCCAATCGAAGAAGTCCAATCGATAGAAGGAAGTCAAAATATCAGATATGCATTTCAAAAGAATAGATGATATTTTGTAAACATAGTCATAAGCTTTATATGCGCATATGTATATACTTTTATATTCTATAATGCTAACATTAACATTTCAGGTCTAAAACTTTTCCACTTTCGTATTTTTCCTACATGCATTACTTTGATAAATATGTCAAAGTAAACGCAACAACCTACCCTAAAACATCTCCAAATCCTTAGTTTTTCAGGTTTAATATATATATTCTTTTTTGTGAAACATACGTTGCGTGTTTTTTTTTTGTTTTTTTTTTGACGTTGCGAGCATACAAAATATATTGTAAAATTTAACATAAAAGGTATATGGTAAATATTACATCAAATCACAAAAATATTGTATATGAATGCAACCTTTATATAAACCTTTTCTCTCAAAAACTTAAGTTTATATTTTGTATTTTTATGCTGAATTTGTTTCAAAGCTAAATGAAAAATGTAAGGGATACGTAATTTTTTATTTCTATATCACTTTGAAACGATTTAATATATTACGCTACTAGATGAGAGAACACAGATTATTTGCTCTTCTCTACTTCACATAGCACAGTAAAACCTCGTTATAACGAATCACTGGGGGGCACTGATTAATTTCGGATGAAAATATGCAAATACCAATAATGCATTCAAATAAAGTTTCGAAATGTATTAAAAGGGATATATATTTGTTTCGCATCAGGATTTAACCGCCAATGAAATCCCCAAAGATCGCTATATACGATCAGCCTTTTTGATTCAGTTTATTTCAGTGGTTTATGCGCGAAATTTGATTTCATGTTTTAAATTTGTGTTTTATTTATATTTCATTGTTTTACCTATTGATTAATGGACGTTTTAATTTCGTTATAGAACATAAGCTGGAAACATGTGATGAGCTATGACGTAAGCATTACGCACGGATACGTTTGCAATTTATAATATGGATAAGTAACTTGACATGTTTTTATTCTTTTATGCGTCTCTGTAAGCGAACGATGAGAACTACGCACTTCTTTAACGAGCTTATCAAAGATACGTGCATGATCAATATACTGACTCAATTAGATTCGAATTGATTCAGTATTTCAGACGTAATCGTGATGAAATTATGCGTACTTTTGTTCCCCTTGTGTGTCCCTGTAAAAAACAATAGAAGCTACATGCTTGATTTACATACGCCTTCAAGATACATGCAATATTTATACACCGTCAAAATCTATATATTTAAAAGACCAGACTGTTTTTTTAATCATCAGCCCTGAGCTTTCTACTGAACCGATTTTGATAATTAATTTTTTTAATGAATGCTGTTCATTTGCTATGCCCGTTCTAGCTATATTTTATTTTATTTCCATTTTTATATTTTGTTTTTAATTTAAAAAGTTTTTCATGATATTTCTGCAAAATGCTGGCAATCAGGTTAAGCTTTTCTCTCTATAATATAAATTTATTTTCCATTATCACATTCCACCAATCGTAAGCGTGATTTCATCAATGAATGTGTCATTTTATTTAAAAGAAAAAAAATTATTAGTTTTCATAAACTTTAACCGTAATAAAATGATTGCGTGTAATTATGCACTAATCGCGGAAGAACACAGACTATTTACTGAGAAATAATATTAAGTAATCTATGTACATAAAATAACGGAAAATAGTCTATGATTAATAAGTGATATCTAAAGCGAAATGTTTCCGATGAAAAAACGACGTCATTCAGAAAACAGATAAATTTAATCCATGAATATAATATATGTGTTTAAAACTGTGTCAGTGGTGAAATCATTGTCACTGACCTTTATTCCTGCATCTAAATTAGACTGGGCTTCTATTTATTTAAAGAGCCTTGGTATGCACAAATGAAAATATTTCTTTAAATTATGTTATTTCCATTTAATTATAATCTATATGTTTAAAAGACAGGGCCTTTTTTTTTAGTCATCAGCCTTGAGCTTTCTACTGAGCCAATTTTGATAATTATTTTTAAATGAAAGAATTTTTTTGTAGATGTGCCCGCACTCGCTATTTTTTTTTAATTATCCCATTTTTATATATTAATTTTAATTTTAAAATTCCTTTATGAAATTTCTTCACGGTGGCAATCGAGAATTACTACACTGGTTATCAAAAATTAAGGAAAAGTCACAAAATGCTAATTTTCAAATACGCGAACACTCAAAAGGAAATAATATAATTCGAGTAATTACTATCTCAACCACACAGCTAGCCCATATAACATCTCATTCATGTCACACATGGTCACAAGTGTCACAGTCACTACGGTGAAGCAAAAAAATAGGAAATTCCATGCATCTCATTATGAGTCTCAAATGATCACTATATGTGACTCCACTGAAAAGTCAATGTGACTGCTGCTTTGTGACGAGTCACCAGGTGACTTTACAATGTAGTTAAATTGTGACCCTCATGTGACTGTCATTTTGAGACTCAATTTCATAATCATCATGAACGTTGCATTATGATAAGTCACCAAATAATATCATATTACAGTCACATGGAGACTTTTCCCAAAAGAGCACAATGGTGACTTCACAGTAGTCTCTCTGTCACCTGAAAGTCATCATGTGACTTTAATGTGACATTATTTGGTAACTTATCACAATGCAGCGTTCAGGATGACTTTGAAATTGAGTCTACAAATGACAGTCACACGAGAGTCACAATGTAACTACATTGTAAAGTCACATGGTGACTCGCCACAAAGCAGCAGTCACACTGACGTCTCAGTGGAGTCACATATAATGATCATTTGAGACTCATAATGAGATGTATGGAATTTCCTATTTTTTTGCTTCACCGTAGTGACTGTGACACTTGTGACCATGTGTGACATGAATGAGATGTTATATGGACTAGCTGTGTTGTAGAGATAGTAATTACACGAATTATATTATTTCCTTTTGAGTGTTCGCGTATTTGAAAATTAGCCTTTTGTGACTTTTCCTTAACTTTTGATAACCAGTGTATATCATTACGGATGTCATTTTCATATTACAATTAAAAATAACTTTTTAAAAACTTTTGAACAGAAAATGACGTCAAGATTTAAAATAACTCATTTTTAACACTTTCCAACAAAGTTGAAAAGTGTTTATGACTTCGGTTTGTCTGGCCGCCTGTCTGTGCTCTAACATACGTAAATATACTCGGATTGTTCTGAAATTTTTGGATGTTAGTGACCTCTACCATAGCACGATCCCTATTTTAAATAAAGTTTCTAGCATGTGTAGTTCATTTACAGGGATAGTCAAAAGTTTTCCATTACATTACGACCTATGGGAAAAAATCGTTTAAAATGGTTTTTAATGATGTTACATGCTTTCTAACATAATAAAATTGATATCCATTTATCAAGTCACTAAAATATGCATTCTGTAGAATATAAGGTGCAAAGAATAGTCATTATTCATTTACAGAACCACACAAAATAATTCCGTTACAAACGATATAGGGGTAGAGATAATTGTTTGAGGCGTATTTTAATTATGTTAAATTATTTCATGTATAATGAAATTGATATACGGTGCTGAGGTTTACTATAACTTATTTCATGTATAATACAACGTGCGTAGCATTTACATGGACGCACAAAAGATTTCAGATACTATATTGTATCCGAAGTATACTGTACAGTATCGATGATGGCTGGAAATGCATTTTTAATTATACTATGTGCTTTTATGTTTCACTATATTTATGCATAGCATATGGTGTGTATAAATGTTGTAATTCATATACAGAGCTACACAAAATAATTCTTAATGGTTACTGGGTATGATTGCAAATTGCTTAAAGGTGGTTTTTATATGAGTTATGCATTTTTACGCGAACTGCATTTGGTTTACTAAGAAATATTTGTAAAACATAAATAAAAGGATATACAGGGTCACGCAAAGAATTGGATACATGGCCGTCTTTAAATGATAATTTCTCTAAATGTGATTTCAGTAGTTTTAAGAGTGTTTTACTTTGAATTAAAATTAAGCTAAATAGTGGCGTGTAATAAATGTACCAGGTTAACTATAGGGTTGTACAAATGTGTCAAGTATGTTTTGATCTATTAGTATGAATTGCTGAAAGAGAAATTTCAAGCTGTTATGCGTTTTCTTGCTAAACTAAATTTCCCCATTATATAGTATATATATCAACCTACAGATCAAATACAGGGCTGTTCAAAAGAATTGGAATACATATTTGGCTATAGACGGTAACTGCAGAAATGAGTTTTTCAAATGTTTCATGCGTTTTCTAAAATGTTTATTTAGTTTCTCTTATATACCATATTTCTCTAAATAACGAAGTTTTGTTAAAGCATTCAGGAAGTGTTGGAAAGTGTTTCATAATCTATGCTTAATGCATGATTTTTCTTACTTGTTAATCATAAAGCTGTTATATTTCAATATTTTTTTCATTCCGCTGATACTGAAAATGAGGCGCTAATCAGAGGGTTTCAGTGCCTGAAAACGATGCCGTAGTAAAAATGAAATGGGAATTTTCTTTGATAGAAATAAATATTTTAAATACTAAAAGGAAATTTCTGGATTTCGCAGCTACTCAGATCAGAATCTGAAGTAAAGTGTTCAAGTTAAGTTTACGTGCAAAATTGTAAACAGGCAAACGTGACATCGAGTTTGGAAATATATTTATTAATAATATATTGCACGTCAAAATATTTTTAAAATATTGAATAAGAATATGAAAAGTATGCATGTAAATTTTGCGACGTTGAAAAAGATTTTATTTTTAGAGTTCTTTGAAAACAAAAATTATAATTGTGTCATAGTGGCGCAATTTTCGTTGTATTTTCTTTACGTAATAGCAAAGATCAAAGCCTCAATTAATAACCTCATAATTTCATTACCTTAGATGTATGTTACTTATTACGTATAGAAATAAAGTTTAATTTTTCAGTTTGAAAAGTTGAAATTAAACTTTAGTTAAGAATAATATTCGTTAATATAATGAAAGCCAATATAATGTTGATTAATTATTGTAATTATTTTGTTATTACTTTCTTCTATCTTTGCAAGAAGAAAGTATTGGATTCATGAAAATTTTTGAATTCCGGTTTTCGACGGATTTACACGTTTTAGCGGTCAGAGAACACGAAAAACATGTTTTTACAAAATATCTGTCAGTGAGTCTGTGAGTCTGTCTGTGAGTCTGTCTCTTTCTGTGTGACACAAATTTTGTGGGAGTTCTATCTCAATAACTAATGCACGGAATTTAATAAAAATTGATATCCAGTTAGTCCCTGATATAAATTGATGCTGATTAGTTTTTGGTGAAAATCGCTCAACAGGTGGCGCTGCTATGCTGCATTATTTACGATTTCCGCAATAGCTCTATCTCAAGAACTAATGCCCGGATTTTCATGAAACTTCAGATTCAGTTAGCCCATGATATGACTTGAGACTGATTACGTGTTGGTGTAAATCGCTCGACAGATGGCGCTGCTATGCTACATTATTTTTACAATTTCCGCAATGGCTCTATCTCAAGACCTAATACACGGATTTTCATGAAACTTCAGATTCAGTTATTCCTTGATATGACATGATGCTGATTATGTGTTGGTGTAAATCGCTCAACAGGTGGCGCTGCTATGCTGCATTTTGTACGATTTCCCCAATGACTCTATCTCAAGAACTAATGCACGGATTTTCATGAAACTTCAGATTCAGTTAGTCATTGATATGACGTGATGCTGATTATGTGTTGGTGTAAATCGCTTAACAGGTGGGGTGCTGCTGTTCTGCATTTTGCGCGATTCCCGCAATCAAAAACCAATGTTAAAAACTAATGCAAGAATTTTCATCTAATTTCAGATTTAGTTAGATGTTAACACAAGTTGTTGCTAATTAGGTTTAGGTGTTAATCGTCCAATAGGTGGCTCTGCTATGCTGGAATTTTCAGGATTTTCGCAATAGCTATATCTCAAAAACTAATGCACGGATTTTTTGCAAACTTCAGATTTAGTTAGACTTTGACATAAGCGGTTATTCGGTGGTTTTGGTGTAAAGCACCCAATAGGTGGCGCTGCTAAGCTGAATTTTGCTGGATTTACACGATTTCAGAGACCATATCTGCAGAACCAATGCACGGAATTTCATATCTTTAGAGCCTCATGATGGGCATATATTGCCGTTTAATTTTGGGCAGTGTGATAGCGAATTTTCAAGTATTAAAATCTATGAGATAGAAGAAAGTTTTGGGATTGGTATATCCGACTAGTTTTTATTGTTGTGAAAGTCTTATACCTTAGTAAATAAATAGATATAAATGCTTAATTTATCTTTAAAAAGTTAAACTTAAACTTACACTACGCCCGACTAGTTTTTTTATTACTCAATCAATCAGTTCTTTTAAACATTCTCATTCGTTGAATTCGACGGGTTTCGACACGTGATCTATAAACCTATACACACCAAGTATTATTTTTTTTAAGTTCAATTTAAAAACGCATAACGCATTTGAAAATCCAATTTCTGGTATTACAATCAATAGTCGAAAAAATATTAGATTTTCTTTTTCTACAGCCCTGTATATCATCTATAGTATTTATACACGCCGAGTAATATTTTAAAAAATAGTTCTGTTTAAAAACGCTTACCAGAGCTGAAAATGCATTTCCAGCAATTATTGTTCATTGTCTTCAATAGTTCAATTATTGTTCAATTTCTTCTGTAGTCAAATTCTTTTGTGCGTCCCTGTAAATTAACGATAAATTATGTGCACACTAAATTCTATAGTGACCGTCTTGTAGAAAACGTCAGTGATATATATATATGTACATATATATATATGTATATATAATTTCAATATGTTTAAAATAATGTAATATCATTAAAATACACCGCAGACGATTTTTCTCCACAGGTCTTAGTGTAACGGAATTCTTTTGAGTATCCTGTAAATAAACCGTAAATGAGTCACACCTCATTTTCAATATCAAACATGCCATAGTAAACCCAAATAACATATATCAATTTCATGACAATCTGACTTTATTTACGCGAGTTAGATCACGGAAAAACAGCCGAACACAGATGGCAGACAGACAAACCGAAGTCAAACACTTTTCAACTATGTTGGAAAGTGTTAAAAATATCCTAATTAACTGTTAGTTTGAAAAATACGTTGAAGAAATAGAACACTTGGATGAAAATTTTGACGATAAAAAAAATCACTATATTTTGCAATATTTATCTTTATTTTTTAAAAAAGGTTAAAATATATTGCTACAAGGAATTTTAGTAGTTTGATATTGGGAAAAAAGTGTATTAGAGAATAAAATTGCAACTCTGGCAACTCTGAAATCTGTCGCAATTTTAATAGCTGGGAACCTCGATGATGATTATCAGAAATGTGTTTCTATGAGAAACGTGTAAGTATTAAAACAATTAGTGAATATATTTGTTCTTGTTATATTATAATTGGTTCAGCATTTTGGACGTTATCGTGATAACAAATTTTTCATGTTTTTATTTTTATTTTGTGTGTACCTGTAAAAAAGCTTTAAGAGTTAAATTCTTGGCTAACGAATATATACAAGATATTTGCAAGATCAATTTATTCTTCCAATTAGGTTCTATTATGTTGAGTATTTAGGACGTTAACGTGATGGCAAGGTTTGCATTACACATTGATAGCCAGATAGATAAATAAATTATTAAACGAATTAATTGCAATAGGTCAGCTTCTAAAGAAATAAACTAAGCAAGAAATACATAAATATTACGTTGAGTAAAACGTTTTCCACCAAAATGTATTTTAATTCAAAATGATAAATACACACGAAAACATCAAAGCTGATGAGGATAGTTATCTCCGTTCAAGTCTGCAACTGTCTGCCAACGTTTTGGACACATTTTCAATTCCTTCTGCGAAAAATTGTGGTGTGCGCGAGTCCAGAAAGAAATCGACCTCATTTATGATCTCCTCATTTGAATTGAAGATTAGTTATAAAGCGAATATTTAAAATTATTTTAAAGAGGGAAGCCAAAAGAATGATGACTAAACAACTGTTTGGTCGCAGGTTTTTCCTCAGGTAAAACCTTTAAGCAATTAAAATGCCCTGGTTTTTATGGAACATTTATATATAAAACTATAAATCGATTATTAGATACTAATAGCTATGTAAATATCGATCTAGGTCTGGTCGTCTACGCTCAGCTCTCACAATACAGCGCATCAAAAGAATTCGCGAAAAGGTGTGAAGAAAACCACAACGTTCTGCAAATAAAATGACTGCAGAAGAGAACGTGAATTGCAGAACTATGCAAGTTATTATAAATGAAGATCTGGGTCATTGCCCTTATCGCAAAAGAAAAATTCAAGGATTGACTGCTGCATAAAGTATAAAAAAATTACAAAGAAGGAAGAAATTGATGAAGCGGCACGGTAGGAAAAATGTTGACAGAATAATATTTTCTGATGGGAAGCCATTTTGCACTTAACAGTGTTATAATGCTAAAAATGATGTCGTATATTTAGCAACCCTCGAGGATATACCTGAAACCTTTCGAATTGTTAAACCCTTTCAGAACAAGAATTCTCTTATGGTTTGGGCTGCAGTGTCAAACAATGGAAAATTGCCTTTGAAGTTCATCGATAAAGGGATCAAAATCAATGCGAATATTACAAACAGGACATATTGGTTACACATTTATTGCCACATGCTGACAGGTTGTAAACCCAAAAGAATTGGATATTTCTGCAAGATTTTACATCTTCGCACCGAGATAAATAAACACAGGCTTGGCTCCCTGTCACCTGTCCGAACTTTATCATGCAAGAAGATTGGTCACCTTCTTCACCGGATCTAAAACCTTTAGATTATTGCGTCTGGGGATTTCAGAGGCTAAAGTAAATAGCAACAAATACAGAAGTTTGGACCCTCTCAAAGCTTCCATATTGCGGGAATGGTACCGACTACCTCTTAAAATGATTCGTGCCGCAGTCGGACAATGGCATAAGAAATTATCTTTGGTAATCCATAAAGATGGCGGTCAATTTGATTAAAATTATTTCCGGTTAAACTTTCATCTTTGATTTTCATCATGTTAGTGTAGTTATCATTTTCTATTTTATATTTGTAAAATAAAATGACTGAATATTTGTAACAGTATTTAGTAGCCACCCTGTAGAGCGTCCAGCCGGTCATCGTACTAACATGTGTCCGGGCGTTATCTTAATGAAAGAGAACCACCTTCCTTCTGAATTCTTTTCTTCGTTTTTCGCGAATGGCATCACGATCTTTGATTAGCATGTTGCTTTATATTGCACTGTTGATACTGTGTCCGATTTCCAGGTACTCTTTGCACAGAATTCCGCGATATTCCCACCAGATGCAGAGAAGCACCTTCTTGTTAGTTAAGACACTCTTTTAACCGAGCGTGCTGATTCCCCAGATGCTGACCACCCTCTTATACGGCTGTATTGTTGTAGTACACCCATTTCTCATCACAAGTCACAATTCTGTCCAGAATGTTCTCTTTCCTTTGATCTCTGAGCAGAGCCAAACAACAGTTTTTTCTCTTGCGCTTTTCTTCAGCAGTCAATTCGTGAGGCACCCGGCGGTTGAACTTAAACGTTAGATTTATGCATTACAGATCATTAACTATTGTTTTTTCGCAAAATTTAAGCTCTAATGCAATAGCTCGTGTTCAAACATTTATATCTTGATCAATGATTTGCATTGCTCAGAATGAACTTCAATAGGGCGTCCAGAACGTGGTTCATCTTCAATGTCGAAATTTTCAGCTTTTAAACTTCCGAAACCAAACTTTGACTGTATCATAAGAAACAGTATTGATACCTAAACTTTCACAAATTTTTCTGTGGCATTTAGTCGCACTGAGATTGTTATGGAACTCAAGTGCGTAATCTTTCTGATCTGCTTACGTTATAGCTACATTTTAAACACTTTTTTGAAACACAAGATAATAATTTTTTAACAAACAGGTTACACAGTCATGTAGTTCTATGTTCAACTTTCGAATGCAAAAATTGGTTTATAGAAAGGCTAACAACTACACAAATGACAGTTGTTGGCGCGAAGATATCTCCCCTTGGCGGAAAACTTTCAATGTAAAATTAAAATACTAATGAATAGTAACATTCAGATATGCATATTTAAATTTTGACCCCCATTAAAATTTTATTTTTCATTATGCAAGGTGTACTTGAATTAATATTTAACCCTTATCGGACGCTAGCTTTTTATATATGATTTTATTTTTATAATCTATTCGCACCACTGTATTTTAAAAATAAATTCTTATTACCTTTCTGTTGAACATGTTATTAAACTACATCTTTTTTTATGATATGCTCTACCATTACTCATACGTAAATAAAAGAGTTTCATAAAAAAGTGGTGCTAACTGTATAAAATTCGTGTAAGAGTTGCTGGTCTCGATGTCACGTGGGAAGTGAGATCGGACCAATAAGAGTTAGTAATTCAAAAGTATGACAGATATTAATTCGTTTCTCTTTTATTTCTATCCCAGTATACTAAATATAAATATATACTTATTCTCTTAATTTTGTTCTCTTTTTCAATAAATCGTTTTCTGAGATTCCTTTGGACAGAATCAATATTAATAAAAATAAAATGAAAACTGCTTTGCTGTTTTAATCGCTATAGATAACTTTTACTTAGCCACCGCTAGTTAAAATAAATCGGTTTGTCACATTTTTCTGATTACCTTTCAACAGTTTCAATAATTGTGGTCATCTCAAAAAATAGAAAAAGAGAGTTAATAATTTTTATTTTGTATTTATATTATAAAGGACAATAATGCTGTTTGTTTGCTTGTTTTATTGAACACATACATCAGACTTGTGTGTGTCATATCTCAATAATAGTTGAGATCTGTATTAATAGATGGCAGCACCATACACGGAGAGTCTGGAATTGTAAGGCTTTGCACGTAGCCAAGAATATTTCTGCGCAGTTGTACGATGTGTTTTGTTCTGAGAGCTGAGCTTAGCAGCTGCTGTAAATAATGTATATAATAAACTATAAGAAATATTATAGTTATGCTTTCTTCCTTAGTTAAGAGTAATTAGTTATACTAAGAGCGTGGCGTTATAAAAGTGGCGACGAAAATGGGATTTAACACAAACTGAAAAGCAGTGAAAATTTGTTTCGTGTGAAAAAAAAAAAAAAAAAAAAAAAAAAAAATCTTTTTCGAAAGAGATAAAGAAAAAGTGGCACAGAAAATGGCCGAGAAAGAAATAATTACTCTGGGACACTTGGAAGAATATAATGCAAATGTTCCTTGGACTATTTACGTCGAGAAAATTAATTTTTATTTCTCAGCGAACGGCATCAAGAATGATGAAATGAAAAAAAAGATTTTATTAAGTTCGGTTGGAACAACAACTTTTGCTATTTTACGTGATATTATTTTTCCAAATACGCTGAAAGAAATCAGTTACGAGGATCTTTTAAAGAAAGCTAAAGATCATTTTTCACCACGCCCTAGTGAAATTGTGGAACGATTTAAGTTCCAGAAACGACTAAGGAAGCAAGGTGAGAATATATCCGATTTTATAAGAGATTTACGTCGTTTATCCGAATATTGTAACTTCGGGAATACGCTTAATGACCGCCTGCGTGATCAGTTGGTGTTTGGAATCCAGGATGAGAAAATACAGCAAAAATTACTGGATTCTAGAGACTTAACGTTCCAAACAGCGATGGAGATAGCTGAGTCATTTGAGATAGCTGAGGCTGGAGTGAAATCCCTACACATCGGAGATAGCACAACTGTCAATCAAGTGCGTGTTCCGAAAGGAGAGAAATCGAAAGTAGAGAAGTATACTCATGCACCTAAGCCTAAAGAAGATAGATTCGCGCCTACGAAACCGTGTTACAGGTGTTCTAAAAATCACAATCCAAAAGTATGCCCTTTTAAATCTGCAGAATGTCATTTCTGCCTTCGATTGGGGCATTTAAAAATTTCTTGTCGTAATAGACAATTTGGAATGAAAAGTGAGAAACCTTTTAAGAACAGAAAAATTAAAACTGTTCAGGAAGAATATTGTTTAAATTTTATGGACGACAACTCCAATAAGGTGTTATGGATAAAATCTGTTAAAATAAATGGTGTAAATATACAATTTGAAATCGAGAGTGGTGCGGCTCATACTATCGTAAGTAAAAGTGTTGCTCATAAATTGTTCTCAGGGTAAGCTGCCTTTAATTAAATCTAATATTAAGCTACAAACTTATACTAAAGACTCTTTAACTGTTTTGGGGGAATTAAAAGTAAATGCTGTTGTTAATGAATATTGTATTCCTGATTTAAGAATATTGGTAATTAAAGAGGAGGGTCCGAGTCTAATCGGTAAAACTTGGTTAAAAGCATCAAAATTATTTTGGCCTAATGTATATATGATTAAAAGCATTTCGAAAGATGATTTAATTAAAAATTTTCCTAATGTTTTTGCTGGCGGGATCGGAACAATCAAGGGTCCTCCCGCCTCAATAAAATTGAAAAAAGATGCAAAACCAGTTTTTCTTAAGTCTCGACCTGTTCCTTTTGCTTTAAGGAAAGCTACTGATGTTGAATTGGAACGATTAACTAATGAGGGTATTTTAAAACCTGTTGATCATTCAGAATGGGCTATTCCTATAGTAATTGCTCCTAAGCCTAATGGTTCTGTTAGAGTATGTGGTGATTATAGAGCAACAGTTAATTCTAATACTGAAAATGACAATTATCCTCTTCCTAGAATGGAAGAATTATTTTCTAAATTATCAGGTGGTAATTTTTTTACTGTTTTTGATTTAAAAGATGCTTATTTACAACAACCTGTAGATAAAGAAAGTAGTAAAATTTTGACTATAAATACTCATAAAGGTTTGTTTAATGTGTTACGATTAGCATTTGGGGTGCTCCTGGTATGTTTCAAAGAAAAATTAAACATATTTTTAAAAAAAATTGAAAATGTTGGTGTATTTTTAGATGATGTTATCATTAGAGCTAGTAATGAATCAGAACATTCTGAAAAAGTTGAAAATGTTCTGAAATGCTTTTCTGAGCATGGTATAAGATTAACCCGTTAATAGTCGCGCGTTGGTCTTTTCCCCGCCCGAAATTGGTTATCTTCCTGTAACTCATTTCCCGTTAAAGTTACGATAGCGAAATTCCGTGTAGCTGACCTTGAGTGTTCACACTCTTGTGTAGTAAAATTGCAAGTCATTCCTGCTATTTCTTAGCATTTTATCGCATTCTTAAGTTTCAATCGTTCCAAATGACCGCGTTGCGACCACTTGCGTTAGTTGAATTTTCCCCCTCGTGTTCATCCTTTCCCATTTCCGCGAAATCTGTGGGGGAAAGTTTCTTCGAAGTACGGACTCTCTGCCTGTTGTTATTTCGACTCTTTCTTTCTTTCTACCCGTTCATAGAGTACTTTTTTACTTTTAGAATGTGACTTAAAATTGTTTTATTATATTAGTTGTGAAGTCAGTTCGCACAAAAATCTGATGGATGGTCACTTACATTTTTTCTTCATTGTCAAATATTGCGCAAATATATTCTCAAATTGATAATCGTTTAAATATGGAAATAAAAGGGAAATTCATCATCATTATTGGAAAGAACTTGCTTTCCATTTATTACCGGAACATATAAATGAAAAAAACATACAATAACACTGCCAAACCATTAAAAGAAAGAGAAGAGAATTTTGTAGGAATCAGTAAAAAAATTGCCGTCTCTCCAAAATCTGAAATGTATCGTTTTTGTTCAATAAAACAAATTCGAAAGATAAAACAATTTTCTCAGAAATGTAGTGCGTATATCTGCGAAGAACATACATATAATTTATTTGTACAATAAAAAAAATAATGAGAATTTTATAATGTAGGTTAGAAATTACGCAAATAAAAATATCTTTTGGATAATTCAGTGAATGTTTATACTATCATTTAAAAAAATATTTTAACTATTTTTCTAAAATTTATCTATTGTTAAAGTTTCATACTGCAAGTAAAAACACATTTTTTTAACAATGCCGCAGAAAATGTTTTTTTATTATTAATATTGAAATACAATAGAGGCTTGGGGACGATATCTAACAAATTTTAATTTGTTGTCCTTCATCAATTGTTCAAACTATTTTTCAGAATAATGTTTTCCGGAATATGCGAGAAAATTCATTTAAATTAAATTATTGCTGCATATTTATAATTTCGGAGAAAATTTTCTTATTGTTTTTATTATTTTAATGAATGTTTTTATAAAACAATAAATTATAACATTAATACCTTATTATGAAATGTACAATTGAATATTTATTTTAATTAAATAGTTGCTCTAAAATACATCCCTATTAAAATGAACCTTTCAGTGATTCTATTAATTAAAATAATTTATCCATCTTAGGATTTAAATCTACAATTGCAAATGTATTTAAATTAAATATATAATTTCAATAACTTATTTATTATTTGCTTTATGTAAGCGAAGTTCGTATCCAAATTTTTATTCAAGGGCGCTGCTCCCACCCTGAAATAAGTAAAAAAACTACAAATCGTGCATTTTCATTTGAAAAATGGATTTAATCACAAAATCTCGCGAGCCCCCCCCCCCCCCCCTCATACACACACAGACACCCCACAAAATAAATAAATAAATAAAACGTAGTTACAACATTTACATTTATAATTTCGAAGTTAAGTATTTTTTACCTTTTTCTTTATTATATATATATATATATATTTATATTTATATAATTATACATTTTTAATAATATTTGGTTTATGTGGTGTTTGTGATTTCATAATTATTGGACATTTTCATTATTTTTCAATGGTATTATTGTACAAAATGTTTATATATATATATATATATATATATATATATATTGTCTTTAATTGTTTATTGCATCAAATTTGATGGTTTTTCATATGTTTTAAATGAATTAATCGTCCGCAATATGCTAGTGAATTAGTGGTATTGCATTTGATTTTCTGTTGCATGTCATAGGTTCCATTTTTACTTTCAGTTTAATTGTTCAATTTAGTGTCAGTGTAATATATTGATGCTAAATTTATTAATTTTATTTTATTAAATGGATAGAGAGTGCCGGAGTATCGTAAAAATCATTAAATGGATAGAGAGTGCCGGAGTATCATAAAAATCTACCTGACTCTTGATTCTGTCCTTCCAAAAAAAAAAATAATAATAATAAAAATACCCCTATCACGAATTTAGATTCATATTCGAACTAATTATTGATTCATAGTAACATCAGAAATTCAATCAAATCATTTACTATTTACTTTTAAGTATTTATGCAAAACGAAGAAAGAGTTATAAAAACATTTATCTAGATGCCAACTAAATATATACTTAAAAAGTTGTAAAATGAATAATTGCTGTAATCTTTTAAAGTTCAGTCAATATTTTCACCCTACGTTATCCGTTTTCGATCATCTGATAACACCGCCAAGTTTCCCCTTCGTTTTCGGCCTGCTGGTAACGGCGGCAAATGGACCGAACGCGACTACTAACGTTCTAAAAAATGTCGCGACTACTCTCGGGTTAAATAAGGAAAAATTAAAATTTATGGTTTCGAAAGTTTCTTATTTAGGTCATAAAATATCTCAGGAAGGAATCAGACCTATTCCAGAAAAAGTTAATGCTAATTTGAATGCTCCTATTCCAAATAATGTGTCACAATTGCGCTCATTTTTAGGCTTAATTTCTTATTATAGAAACTTCCTGCCTAATATTTCAGATGTTTTAGAACCTTTACATAGATTATTAGATAGTAATGTAAACTGGACATGGTCAGAAAAGCATGAAAAATCGTTTGAGAAAGTGAAACAATTATTAACTACATCTCCTGTTTTAGAATTATATGATGTAAACAAAGATATAGTTTTAAACTGTGATGCTTCTGAATATGGTATAGGGTCAGTTTTAAGCCACATTGTTGAGGGTAAAGAAAAACCTATTGCTTATGCTTCGAGAACTTTAAATAAAACTGAAAGAAATTATGCAATGATTGATAAGAAAGCTTTATCTGTAATGTTTGGTGTCACTAAATTTCACAAATATTTAGCTGGAAAAAAATTTAAAATTGTAACAGATCATAAACCTTTAATTCGATTATTTGATCCTGTTAAAAAGGTACCTGACACATTATCACCTAGAATGCTGAGATGGTCATTAATGTTAGCTGGGTATGATTATACAATTGAGTATCGCGAGGGTAAAAATAATAAAAATGCTGACGCATTAAGTAGATTACCTCTCCCAGAAACTGTAAACATAGTGAGTAATCCTGCGGAAATATTGTTTGTTTCAAATAATGATAATTGGCCTGTTACTTCTAAAACTATTGCAAAGTGGACAACTGAAAATCCTGTAACTAAACAAATTTTAGAGTGGGTGTCACATGGGTGGCCGAAAAATGTTAAACAAGAAGAATATCAACCATATTTTCGTAGAAGGGAGGAAATTTCCTGTCTAGAAAATTGTCTATTGTGGGGACATAGAGTGATCGTTCCAGAGGAAGGCCGTGGATATATAATAAAATTACTATATTCCGTTCATCAGGGTATATCGAGCATGAAAGCGAAAGGTAGGGGGGTAGTTTGGTGGCCAAAAATGGATAAAGAAATTGAACAAATGGTAAATTCTTGTAATAGATGTCAGATGTTTGCGAGGGATTGTCCCAAAATGGAATCCTTGAAATGGAAATCTGAACTGCCCTGGGAAAGGATCCATATAGATCATGCCAGTCCTTTTAAAGGTAAAATGTTTTTAATAGTAGTCGATTCTTATACTAAATGGTTGGAGGTAGAAGTAGTACCCAGGTCTGATAGTAAAACTACAATTAAGGTATTAAGAAGAATTTTTGCCACATTTGGATTACCTGTTGAATTGGTCAGTGACAATGGTCCCGCGTTCACAAGTGATGAATTTGAGGAATTTCTTAAAAATAATGGAATTAAGCATACGCCTGTTCCATCTTATCATCCGTCTTCGAACGGACAAGCGGAAAGATATGTGCAAACTCTGAAACATTGCCTTAAAAGCTAGATAAAAGTGACATAACATTGTCAATTTCACGATTTTTGTTAGAAAATCATTCCACTCCTCATTCGGTGACTGGTAAAACTCCTGCTGATTTAATGTTTGGAAGGTCGAACAGCCCTTCACTTGGTATTACCATCAAAACCTAAAATACAGCAACCCTTTCACAAATATAAGCTTCATGATTTAGTTTTTGTTAAAAATTTTGGAAAAGGGGAGAAATGGGTAAAAGGAAAAATTATGAAATTATTGGGGAGTAGATGGGTTTTAGTAAATAGATGTGATGGAATAATGTGTAAACGTCACGTTGATCAATTGAGACGTAATAAAGAGATAAGGTATGAAATACCAGAGATAGTTATAGAGATAAATCGAAATGATAAACTAATATCAGACAAAGTTGAAAATATGGGACATAGTGGTAAAAATTACAGTAATTATGATAGGTATGAAAGGGTAAACCAAAACCATTTTTCGGGAATTAATGGAAAAATAAAAGAACAGCTTAATAATGATGATACTATAGAACCAAGCCAATCTCAGCCTTCGCGTGATATTGTGGCAGGTACAGTTGTAAGTAATAAAAATGATGTTACGACCGATAAAACTGTAAAAGACAATTTGACTAAAAACAATGACGAGGACTGTAAGAAAAGTGCTCCAGTTCGAAGAAGTCATAGAACAACATGCCTGTAGTTCGTTTGAACTATGAGGGGAGGGGTGTCATATCTCAATAATAGTTGAGATCTGTATTAATAGAGGGCAGCACCATACACGGACAGTCTGGAATTGTAAGGCTTTGCACGTAGCCAAGAATATTTGTGCGCAGTTGTACGATGTGTTTTGTTCTGAGAGCTGCGCATAGCAGCTGCTGTAAATAATGTATATAATAAACTATAAGTAATATTATAGTTATGCTTTCTTCCTTAGTTAAGAGTAATTAGTTATACTAAGAGCGTGGCATTATAAAAGTGTGCTTGACACAAGGGCCCGCTTATAAGTCATCGTCGATATACAGGGACGAGATAGCACAAGGAAATTTACAACATCAGAGAATTACATCCTGGGGGCTCCACAAATACTGCAATAACGCTGTGGATAAATTCACGTCATTTTTAGAATAGTAAGACTTGACGATGGAATTTCGGTTTTCCAATTATTTCAACTGCAATTTTTTAAATTTATAAACACCGCACATTTTCAATTTTTACACCGTCATATAGGGAAAAAAATCGATAATGTCAAAAAGAGTGTTCGAGATATTAATCTTTTCGTAACTTTTTGTGTCATTTCTTCAATAATGGCAGCTAAATGGCTCCATTTTTGTGGATAAAAGGGAGAAAATGCAAAATGATAATGATTATTAGATTTCTTTGCTTGACATAATTTTCAAATTGAACATTTATCTGAATAAGTGAAAATAAATTTGTGATTGAATTTTATTCTCCTAGAAAATTTCAAGAAATACAAATTTATTTTCAAATATTCAAGCTGCAGTAATCAGTTTATTTTAGGAATCTAAAATCGTCTGTCGGCTGGAACACAGAGATAAATTCCTTTGATGTGAAAAGAAGAAAAATCCAGCAAAGTTTTTGTAATTTAATTTAAAGTAGAAAAACAAATATTCGACTATTTCAGGATGGCGGTTAGAACTTTTCACAGGACGTTAAAAATAAAATGTTTGAGAGAGAAAAATTATATTTCCATAAGTATTTATTTTACGTTTTTAAGTGTTAATTGAAAAATATAAAATGCTTTTGAATAAATTTGCCAAAACAAAATCTTTTTTGTATAAGTTCACCAAAATGACGTCATTTCTACCAGCCCCGAAATTCGAAGCCACGTCGTAGAAGAACGAAAATCTTTTGGCAAAGAAAGTTATAGAGCATATGGCTTTTTATTGCGAAAGCTTCTGATTTAAATTGTAAATATAATTTATTATTTCAAATCTTGTATTTAATAAAATTAATACTAAAATTGCTTTCGAAATTTACAATAAAGTTAGATTTCTTTTCCCCCAAAAGAATCAAATGATCTCATGCAACTCAAAAGAACACAACGGGTTGCCACACTACAAATAGTAATTAAAGAATTCTATGATCTATCAAATTAATCAAAAATTATTTACGTAAACAATTTGCCACTTTTTTAGCATTTACATTTAGCTTGTTTAAGGAAATCTACGAAGGATTTCGGCTATAGAAACAGCCCATAATTCTAAAAAAAGTAAGAAGGGGAAATGAAGTTAAAAATTACATTACATTCGTATTCCCAAATTGTTATATCTTTAAAATGCGTGCTTTGCTCTAAAAAAAGAAGAAAAAGAAGAGAGATACTTAGCGTGAAAAGAAAACATATGCAAGTTTTACTTTTTTTTTAACATTTCAGGCACAGTAATCAAATTGCGCAACAATTTCAAAAAATTTTGTAGCTCATTTTTAAGTGTAGTTTGTTGAATATGTGTTCTAAAATGACATCGTAAACAACAGGAACCATTTATAGAATTTGGATTATATTATTTCTGAGAATGTTATTTGAAAAATCAATAAACTGAGATATAGCTTTCGAAAAAACTATATATTTTAAAGTATATTTGTTTTCAATTTTTGATGATGTAAATATTTAAATTGTTCGATTATCTTTGTTGCATTTGTATATTATTTATTTCATTTATTTATGTATTAAATTTTAATTCCGTTATGGAATATTAGCCGGAGACAAATTCTGAAATATTTATCCTGTTTTAAGTGCAAATGAATTATTATTTTTTCGTAACGGAGCATTGACGGTATAGAGGTAGACATAAGAAATTAGTGATTGAGAATTATTGTAAAAAATAAAGAAATAAAAGAATGAGTAAATCACGATAAAGTTTTCAAACAAATTTCATTTGAATGTACATTTTATTTCACATACGACGGTGTAATTGAAATTCTGCAATATTTATAAGTTTAAAAAAGTGCAGTAAAAGCGTGTAATCGCCATGCGTTAGCAACGTCCAAATGGCCTCAACGTTACGCACTGACACGTTTGTCTTTTATAATATAGAAAGTAGATTAGATAGTAAACGGAATATCTAAAAAATGAATTTGTATACAAAGTGGATATAATTAAAATAGAAAGCATTTTGAAGTCAATCCTAAAAAAACCACTGATGTCAATGGAAATAAATTTACTGTAAATACTATTTCGACCATAGGAAATATATTTAACAAGAAACAGAATTAGTTTCGAATTTTTATACCGGCAACAATAGTAGCAAATGAAGGTATAGAAACTATGTATTATATAAAATATCAGACCGTCGGATGAAATAATGTTTTATTTATTTCCTATGATTATTTTATTGTCCATATACAAGTCGAAAGGAAAGTTTTGCTTCTGGTGACTAAAATATGAGCTAACTTTTACATATTAAATCTATTCCCCATGGTCTACATGAAATATGCATTCCGATAACAGGCGTCTTACCAATTAGATGAGTTACAATCGGCTTCTAAACACAAAAAATTTAATATTGGGAACCCTATTTTTTAAATTTCATTACAATAAAAAATAACTACTTGTTTTCTTGTTAATTCATTGTTACAAAACTTAATTGTCAAGTGCATGAAATTTCTGGCGTATGTTTAATTAACTGTAACATATTTTGATATTCGTGTATATTTTAAAATTTTGGATTGTTTTTTGAGCAGAACTTAATTTTACATTTCCGGAGGCTTGTGATTCATAGGTATCACCAGATTAGAATCTTTTCGCATGTTTTATGATATCGTATAAAAAGAATGAAATAATAAAAAAAAAATATGCTGGAACATTTGAATCTTCTCATCTGACAAAAACAACCTGCCCTGCAGGCTAAATCGGATTTCTTTAAAACTTTTTGAGACTTTTCACAGAATTTATATATTTAGTTTTACGAGAAACAAAACTTTCATTCAAAATACTAGTTTTTAAATACCTTTTGACTATATTTTACTGAAATAACACTTTCTTTAATTTAATCCTGGCTTTTGAAAAAACAATGTTAGTAACGCATTATAAATATCGCTAATATTAATAGATACATATGTATGAATAGTATTTCATTCAGGAATTTAAAACTTTTGCAAGCATAATAAAACAACTACTCAAATTATTTCATAGTTTTTTAATAAATCAAAAGTTTGAGCCTTCGAAATTTAATTTGAGCTAAATTGATCATTACTAAAAGCTACCTGATGTCCTAAAATGGACACACTGATTTTAAAATTCAATAATTTGCTTAAAAAAATTCTTGCAGGAGCGTTATGTAAGATGTCTGGAGGCTCTTACTGCGATTATCGGTATTAGCTCAAAATAGAAGCGATAGATGGCACTGAAATCGATAGACGTTAAGTGAAGGATCGATATTTTGACGAGCCGTTAATTCCCAAATTGGCTCAGCCGAACTCAGCAATCTGATTGTACGTAAATATTAATATTTTGGATTACTTTACTGTGATTTTGATCAAATTTAACAAAATAAATCAATTTAAGTCATTATAATTGCATTCTATTTTACATTACACTACTTCATAAAAAAAATAAATATAATTTTCTCTATATATAAATATCAGTTTTAGCCAATCAGATTGCTGAGCTCGGCTGAGCCAATTTGGGAATTAACGGCTCGCGATATTTTGGCCTCGCTCTGTTCTCAGCATTGATGCGAAGGAAGGAGGTTAAATATGTGGAGTGGGTTCCTGAAAACAAGATTGCATTGGCGAGTGAGACTCACTGCATACATGTAACCTCTTTTGAATTATTGGTGGGGTAAGCGAAAGGCCGAAAAATCGGTCCTCGATTTAGCGCTTGATTGATTGCAGAGCCATCTATCGCTAAAGCCGAGAATCACAGTAAAAAAAACTTCTGACATCTTACATAATATTCCTGCAAGATTTTTTTAATAGCTGTCACCATTTGCAAGGTATTGAATTTTTAAATTAGTCAGTCCATTTTAGGACACCCAGTAATTTTACGCTCTTTTATTATACTCAACATGGATTTTGAATTATGGTGATGTATCCATCCTCCCTGGTGTGTTCAACAAATGGCGCTACAAGCATAGTAAAAACACTTCTACTTCCACTTCTAGCTGCTGTTATGATTCAGAGGTGTGGCGCTGCTGTAACCTCCGTCTGCTATACTGTAAGCCGTGCAACAAAGGATCGGCATTATTTTCGTTAATTTTTATTTATTAAATTGTTGTTGTTGATTAATTGGAGTCTTCATTCAAGTGAATGAACATTTTACATCATCTTTTACTACGCAACTCACCACATTGGTGACAACCGGACAAGAATTTGTAGTTTCGCTTTTCCTTTGTTTCCAGTTTCGATTCATCATGGCTGAAGTAGCTGCGGTAAAAATCCCTATTATTATTCCAACTGATCCTGCTTTGTGGTTTACTATGGTTGAATCCACATTTGAATTAGCAGTGCCGAAACCAATAACAGATTCAAAAACCAAATATAATTATTGTGTTTCACATTTACCAGCAGACATAGCGATGATAGTTCGTGACGTCATCCTCTTTCCCGATGGTACAGATCCTTTCAAGAATCTAAAAGATGAAATCATATTGCGTTGTGGTGAAACTAAATCGCAAGAAATTCGCCGATTATTAGCTGGTGAGCAACTTGGCGATTGCAAACCTTCTGAGCTTCTTCGCGTTATGCAACATAGAGTTGAAAACCACAAAGTGTCCGACACACTTTTATTGGAATTGTTTTTGTCACAATTGCCTTCTAATGCGCAGCCTCTTTTAGCATCCATCCAAGAACTTACACCAGTAAAAGCTGCAGAAATTGCTGACAAAATTCTGGATATCTCAGGCCCTCTACAGGTAAGCAGTGTTACAACCAGCTCCTCCCAAGTAGATTCAGAATTGTTAAAGGAAGTGAAACTTTTACGTGAAGAGGTGAGTTCTTTGCGGCGTTCGAGGAGTCAATCACGATCAAGACCTCGACCTCATTATCTGCAGAAAAGCCCCGCTTTTAAAAACTTTTGCTGGTATCATAAGAAATTCGACTCAAAAGCCAACAAGTGTGTACCACCATGTACCTTTCCGTCGGGAAACGACAACGGCCAGTCTTAGCGGCGACATACGCCTCGCCTACCACTTCTTGTCGTTTATTTGTGCGCGACCGCAAAAGTAATTTACGTTAAGTAATTGTTGCTGCAAATGGCACATTATTTAATGTGTACAAGCGTAAGTTATTATCTATAGATCTGGATTTAAGGAAGCAATTTGTTTATCCCTTTTATGTATGTAATGTTTCCACACCCATATAGGTGCAGATTTTTTACATTATTTTAACTTAAAGCCAGATCTTATAAAACATTCTTTATTTGATAATAATACTACTTTAAATTCGCATTGTGTTGTACATACTTCATATATGTTTTCTGTTAAATCTATTATAAATGATGATATATTTTCTAAAATTTTAAGTGCAACCCAAACATCATTAAATCTCCTTGCCCAAACCAAATTGTTAAACACTCAGTTATGCATCATATTGATACTTTTGGCCCTCCGGTATATGCTAAACCACGTCGTCTTGCTCCTGATTGCCTAAAAATAGCGAAAGTGGAATTCCAGCACATGTTGGATTTAGGACACATGCGCCCATCCAACAGCAATTACGCTTCGGCACTGCACATGGTTCCAAAGAAAAACAGCGATGACTGGCGTCCAGTTGGCGACTTTAGAGCACTAAATGCCCAAAACTAAAAAAGATAAATATCCCATTCCAGCATCGTTGATTTTACTAGCAAAATGCATAGAACCACAATATTTTCCCATTTAGAATTGGTTAAAGCCTTTCATCAAATTCCGATTGCTCCCGAGGATATTCATAAAACGGTTATTTGTACACCTTTCGGACTCTTCGAGAGCACTCGGATGCAATTTGATTTGTGCAACGCTTCGAGCACTTTTCAGAGATTTTATTGATGAAGTAATTCGGAATTTACCAGTTGTGTATGCTTTTGTTGATGATATTTTAATTGCATCAAAATCTCTTGAAGAGCACACCGAACATCTTAAGGCTCTATTTTCTAGACTTGATAGTTATGGTCTTACGATTAAGCCTTCTAAATGCACATTTGGCGTTCCCTCATTGGAATTTTTAGGCTTTAAAATATCTCAAGATGGTCTTTCACCTCTTTTTGATCGTGTTGAAGCCATTTTAAAATTTCCAAGACCTGCAACTCTTACTCAGCTGCGTAGATACTTAGGCATATTTAACTTTTAAGGGGCGATTAATTCCCAGAGCTGCTGACATTTTAGCACCCCTTGTCAAATTTCTAGAAGGCCACAAAAATAAAAAGAAACATCCTCGTTCCAAGGTTTCAAATGACCCATTAAAATGGGACGAGGAAGCAAATCTTGCATTTATGGCATCTAAAGAAGCGATTTCTCAGGCAACGCTTTTACGACATCCTATTCTCGGTGCTCAATTAAGTTTATGGGTTGATGCATCAAATGTCGCAGTTGGTGGCTCTGTTATACAAATGTCCGACAATCAATGGAAACCTATAGTATTTTATTCAGGCAAAATAAATAAGTCTCAGAAAATTAGTCGACGAATGATCGCGAATTATATGCCATATATTCCAGTATAAGAAAATTTCGACACCTGCTTGAAGGCAGAAATTTACTAATTTATACTGATCAGAAACCCCTAATTTATGCCTTTAAACAAAATCCTGAAAAATGAAGTTCTCGACAACTACGTCACCTAGATTATATATCGCAATTTTCTACCGATATCCGGTATACAAAAGGTTCAGAAAATCATTAGATTAACATTAGAAAAACATTACTTTCCTCTCGAGGATATCTCTTTATACTGTGACATGTTTCAAGAACATCCCCGTTCATTTGTTCCCCAAAGTATGCGACAACTTGTTTTTGACAATTTGCATTTCTTCTCACATCACGGTATGTCAGATTCTATTACCTTAATTTCTAAAAGATTCGTATGGCCTGGCATGCATAAGGATATTATATCCATGGTTCGTAGCTGTGATAATTGCCAAAGAGCCAAAATAACGCAGCACGCAAAATCTCCTCTTGGTACATTCAACCTGCCTGATGCCCGTTTTGCCCACATTCATCTAGACTTCAGTGGTCCTTTTCCCCCATCTGATGGTAATCAATATTGTTTAACTATCATTGATCGATTTACCAGATGTCCTGGAGTTATTCCGACAATTGATATGACTGCGGAAACCACTGCTCGCGCTTTATTAAAGGATTGGATCTCCAGATTTGGATGCCCAGTCACTATCACCAAAGATCAAGGTCGTAATTTTGAATCCACCTTGCTTCAGGAACTTCTGCGCATCATAGGTTGCAACCGGATTCGAACTTCGCCATATCATCCCCAGGCAAATGCAATTTTGGAACGTTATCACAGACATTTAAAAGATGTTCTTAAGGCACACAATAACAATATATGGACTGACATTCTTCCAATTGTTCTCCTAGGTTTATGCTCAGCTTTCAAAAATGACATTAATGCAGAGCCTGCGCAATTAGTATATGGTACAACATTAAGATTACCCTCTGATCTCATAACAGAAAAAGAACAAATTGGCCGACCAATTGATCCCAATTATGTGTCTAACTCAGTCGAAACAATGCGGCGATTAAATACCACTGCCACTTCCTTACATGGCACTTGAAAAAGTTTTGTAAATCACTCATTGTCAACTTGCACACACGTATTTTTAAGATCAGACAAAATACCTCGTCCTCTCACACCACCATACACTGGACCTCACCTTGTCATAAATAGAAATCCCACAAACTTTATTATTGACATTAATGGCAGAAAAACAACAGTTTCGATTAATCGCGTGAAACCCGCCTATCGATTGTCAGACACTGTTGTTACAGATAATTCTGTTTCTGTTCCAGAGGTACCAACTGAACCGACACCCATTGATAAACAACCTACTACTCGTACTGGACGAAAAGTCACCTTTCCTAAACATTTAGTTACTGAATATGTAATATAACACATTTGTACATAATATTTTATATAGTTCCTATTATTGTATTGCATATTGAGTTTGTATTTCTGTTTTGAATTATTTCTGTATTATTATTATTATTACATTGTATCAAGCGTTTATAATATTTCATATATTGTATTACTCTCTTGCATTTTATCGTTCACCTTGTTCACTGGGGGGGGATACCCTATGGTGAAGTATCCATCCTCGCTGGTGTGTTCAACAAATGGCACTACAAGCACAGTAAAAACACTTCTACTTCCACTTCTAGTTCCTGTTATGATTCAGAAGTGTTTCGCTGCTGTAACCTGCGTCTGCTATACTGTAAGCCGTGCAACAAAGGATCGGCATTCTTTTCGTTAATTTTTATTTATTAAATTGTTGTTGTTGATTAATTGAAGTCTTCATTCAAGGGAATGAACATTTTACATCATCTTTTACTGCGCAACTCACCACAGAATAAAGATGGAATTTTGTAATCAATTTTTAACCCACTTCTTGACATGCTAGAATAATTAATTATAAATTAATACGTTCACTTTAAGACATTTTTCCATTTGCCCTCCACGAGGGATAAATCCCCAACTATTCCCTGTAACACATACTGTTGTATAAGGAGTTGAAACAACAGTGAATTTAATTATGCGCCAATAAACGTTCATCAAAATATGTCATATTGTTGTGAAATTTCAACAATAAAACATTTTAAATTGGAAAAAGTGGAAAATAAAAAATGAAGAGTGCAATATTTATAAAAAAGAATCACTTTTATAATTTATTAGTTAAGTACTAAATCATTTACGACGATATGCAGAGAAATCAATTTAGAAATTACAAAAACATTGTTTAAATAATGCTTGATATTTTTTCTTTCTCTATCTTAAAAAAAAAAAAAAAACCCGAGGGAAAAATATATATATATTTCTTTAGTAAATTCACTTGCTTGCGTTTTCTACGAAGCCTAAGAAAGCAGTGAATTTTTGATAATTTAGTTCATTGTCCACTCCAAATTAAGATATTGTAACCAATATTTTTGGGGAAAAGCATGGATTGCGATAAAAAAATTAGGCATTGTTTTCAAGATGAACTTGAATACTTATAGAAGAGTATTTTCTGTAAAATATATATTTCTGAAGTTAGGCTCCTGTCTCAGGTACCAACCCAAATTTTGACCAAGGACTCCGGTAGTCTTAATAAGACATTTGTCAAAGAGCACTTACATCTCCCCTCCCCCTTCCCCTTCTTCTATTTTTGTTTAACTGAGCCATATCTTAATAACTCAAATCCTATTACTCATATGTCAGCGAAACTAATTCCAAATTCCTTTAATAATTTAATTATCACCTCTCAAAGTCTTAAAGTTAATTTATGAGTAACAGTTACCGCTATAACCGAATAGTAATTTCAAGAAATTCTTAAATAAGTTCCTGCCTTAGATGCCAGTCCAAATTTTTGACAAAGACTCCAGTACTCTCAATTAATCATTTGTCTTTAAGCATTTGCATCTCCCCTCCCCTTCCCCACTCCTCCAGGAGATTTTTTTTTATATTTGTGTCCCCACTCTCTGAACTGACTTATCTCCAGATAGGTTGAATAACGGAGTTTCTTTCGGATAAAGGTTTGTTTAGAGCAGAGCGGTGTAAAGTGAAAGCTATATTAATTGGATTTTAGGTATAGGGAACGTCCATTGTTACTCTTGTGACCATCAGAAAAAAATTTCTGAAATACTTCCAGTTCTTTTATTACAAAATATATTTAGGATAAATTTGTTGGAAACACTTAAAAATATGCATGCTCTGCTCACATATACCATATGAAATTTATAACAAAAAGCATTTTACTTTTCTGGATATTAAAGTTTTGTTACTTTTGTGACCACAAAAAATGCAATATCCAAAAACTGTGTTTCACGTAGAAATTCTGTGAATTATATAAGAATATAGAAATAAAATTTACATAATGCAGCAGAGTAATTACATATTTTAAAAAAAAGTTAATCATTGAACTCATCTGATAACACAAGAATTATTTTCATTTTATTTTACAAAATGCTAAGTATTACTGTTGTGACATTTTGTACATAAGTAAATTTTAGCAAACATTCATTTGCAGGAAATACAACAGTCACTGCCTTATGAATTGCTTGAATGTTTTAGTAACGACGACAAATGCAGATATTGTGAGGAATAATTTTCTATTATTTTACGAAACTAGGCCTTAAAGCTGGGAAGGAATCCAATTTTCGAATCTAGAAAAACTTCTTTCATCAAAAAAGTATTCTCTTAGCAAATATCACATAGGATTGATGAAATTATGTGATCTTTTTTACGCCTAACTAATGTACATTTAGCTGAAGAATGACCTCCTCTTATATCTTCATCGACATAAAATTCCCCAAAGTTGTGTCGTCAAAGATTTTTTTTTCATTACAGAATCTGAGGTTACCTAGTTCTGTATTTTTTCCTTTCTCTTGATGATGCTTTTGCTGACTCTAAGGAATTTCTTCGCTTTATCATAATATGTTTTATTTTGTCCTATTCTCATTTCGACATATTCAATTTCCTTCTTAGCTTTTCTGTACAATTTTTGTCACTTAGGAGAATTTTTCGTACTCTTTAAAATAATGATGTGAATAAGATGTAATATTAAAATACTTCTTTTAAAATATACTATTAGAATCCTTTCCATTAGAGTTACTATAAGAATCGCTGAATTTAGTAAACGATGGTTTACAAAGCCTGTAAAATATCTGATCAAAGACCATGTGCTTCAAATAAAAAGAAAACAGACAAAAAGAACACGAGTTGGGTTGTTTTAATCTACCTTTAATAACTTTTCATGATTAATTTATAATTATGAGTAATAATAATTATAAAAAATATTATTCATTAAAGAAACACGAGTAATGATAATTTATCTTGCTTAAAATTTACAAAATATTCTTAATTATGGTTAAAACTATTTCAAGAACAGTTATAATAACGTAGAAAAGAACTAAACTTCAAGCATTGCGTTTGTTTTGATTGTAACGCAGTTTTATGCAAAATTATGGACAAGAGTGTTATTTGTTACACTTGTCACAACACCCCAGATACTATTCCATGTATAACATAAAAAAATATTTTACGTAAAATTTGTCTTATACCTCCGACTAAGCGATATACTAAGCGATAAATGGCACTGAAATCGATAGTCGTTAAGTCAAGGTTCGATATTTTGGCCTCGCTCTGTTCTCAGCATTCATGCGAAGGAAGGAGGTTAAATATGTGGGGTAGGTTCCTAAAAACAAGACTGCATTGGCGAGTGAGACTCATTGAATACATGTAACCTCTTTTGAATTATTTGTGGGGTAAGAGAAAGACCAAAAAATCGGTCCTCGATTTAGCGCTTGATTGATTGCAGAGCCATCTATCGCTAAACCCGAGAATCACAGTAAAAAAAAACTTCTGACATCTTACATAATCCTCCTGCAAGATTTTTTTAATAGCTATCACCATTTGCAAGTTATTGAATTTTTAAATTAGTCAGTCCATTTTAGGACACCCAGTAATTTTACGCTCTTTCATTATACTCAACATGGTTTTTGAATTATGGTGATGTATCCATCCTCCCTGGTGTGTTCAACAAATGCCGCTACAAGCACAGTAAAACCATTTCTACTTCCAATTCTAGTTGCTGTTTTGATTCAGAAGTGTAGCGCTATTGTAACCTGCGTCTGCTATACTGTAAGCCGTGCAACAAAGGATCGGCATTCTTTTCGTTAATTTTTATTTATTAAATTTTTATTGTTGATTAATTGGAGTCTTCATTCAAGTAAATGAACATTTTACATCATCTTTTACTACGCAACTCACCACATTGGTGACAACCGGACAAGAACTTGTAGTTTCGCTTTTCCTTTGTTTCCAGTTTCGATTCATCATGGCTGAAGTAGCTACGGTAAAAATCCCTATTATTATTCCAACTGATCCTGCTTTGTGGTTTACTATGGTTGAATCCAGATTTGAATTAGCAGTGCCGAAACTAATATCAGATTCAAAAACCAAATATAATTATTGTGTTTCACATCTACCAGCAGACATAGCGATGATAGTTCGTGACGTCATCCTCTCTCCCGATGGTACAGATCCTTTCAAGAATCTAAAAGATGAAATCATATTGCGTTGTGCTGAAACTAAATCGCAAGAAATTCGCCGATTATTAGCTGGTGAGCAACTTGGCGATCGCAAACCTAGTGAGCTTCTTCGCGTTATGCAACGTAGAGCTGAAAACCACAAAGTATCCGACACACTTTTATTGGAATTGTTTTTGTCACAATTGCCTTCTAATGCGCAGTCTCTTTTAGCATCCATCCAAGAACTTACACCAGTAAAAGCTGCCGAAATTGCTGACAAAATTCCGGATATCTCAGGCCCTCTACAGGTAAGCAGTGTTACAACAAGCTCCTCCCAAGTAGATACAGAATTGTTAAAGGAACTGAAACTTTTACGTGAAGAGGTGAGTTTTTTGCGGCGTTCAAGGAGTCAATCACGATCCCGACCTCGACCTCATTATCGGTAGAAAATTTACGATTTTAAAAACTTTTGCTGGTATCATAAGAAATTCGACTCAAAAGCCAAAAAGTGTGTACCACCATGTACCTTTTCGTCGGGAAACGACAACGGCCAGTCGTAGCGGCGACATACGCCTCGCCTACCAATTCTTGTCGTCTATTTGTGCGCGACCGCAAAAGTAATTTACAATTTTTAGTGGACACTGGAAGTGATTGTTCCTTAATACCAGCAACGAAACCAGACAAAATGACTCCGCCAATTCAAACGTTTGTTGCTGCAAATGGCACATTAATTAAAGTGTACAAGCGTAAGTTCTTATCTATAGATCTGGGTTTAAGGAAGCAATTTTTTTATCCCTTTTATGTATGTAATGTTTCCACCCCCATTATAGGTGCAGATTTTTTACATTATTTTAACTTAAAGCCAGATCTTAGAAAACATTCTTTATGTGATAATAATACTACTTTAAATTCGCATTGTGTTGTACATACTTTAGATATATTTTCAGTTAAATCTATTATAAATGATGATATATTTTCTAAAATTTTAAGTGCATACCCAAACATTATTAAATCTCCTTGCCCAAACCAAATTGTTAAACAATTAGTTATGCATCATATTGATACTTTTGGCCCTCCGGTATATGCTAAACCACGTCGTCTTGCTCTTGAGCGCCTAAAAATAGCGAAAATGGAATTCCAGCACATGTTGGATTTAGAACACATGCGCCCATCCAACAGCAATTACGCTTTGCCACTGCACATGGTTTCAAAGAAAAACAGCGATGACTGGCGTACAGTTGGCGACTTTAGAGCACTAAATGCCCAAACTAAAAAAGATAAATATCCCATTTCCAGCATCGTTGATTTTACTAGTGAATTGCATGGAACCACAATATTTTCCCATTTAGATTTGGTTAAAGCCTTTCATCAAATTCCGATTGCTCCCGAGGATATTCATAAAACGGTTATCTGTACACATTTCACATGTTAGCTTCTATTAGCTTAATTTCTAAAAGATTCGTATGGCCTGGCATGCATAAGGATATTATATCCATGGTTCCTAGCTGTGGTAATTGCCAAAGAGCCAAAATAACGCAGCACACAAAATCTCCTCTTGGTACATTCACCCTACATGATGCCCGTTTTGCCCACATTCATCTAGACTTCATTGGTCCTTCATTAAATCCCTCTGCCACTTCCTTACTTGGCACTTCAAAAATTTTTGTAAATCCCTCATTGTCAACTTGCACACACGTATTTTTAAGATCAGACAAAATACTTCATCCTCTCACACCGCCATACACTGGACCTGACCTTGTCATAAATAGAAATCCCAAAAACCTTATTATTGACATTAATGGCAGAAAAAAAACAGTTTCGATTGATCGCGTGAAACCCGCCTATCGATTGTCAGACACTGTTGTTACAGATAATTCTGTTCCTGTTCCAGAGGTACAAACTGAACCGACCACCATTGATAAACAACTTACTACTCGTTCTGGACGAAAAGTCACCTTTCCTAAACATTTGGTTACTGAATATGTAATATAACACATTTGTACATAATATTTTATATAGTTCCTATTATTGTATTGCATATTGAGTTTGTATTTCTGTTTTGCATTATTTCTGTATTATTATTATTATTACATTGAATTAAGCGTTTATAAAATTTCATATATTGTATTACTCTCTTGCATTTTATCGTTCACCCTGTTCACTGGGGAGATACTCTATGGTGATGTATCGATCCTCCCTGGTGTGTTCAACAAATGGCGCTACAAGCACAGTAAAAACACTTCTAATTCCACTTCTAGTTGCTGTTATGATTCAGAAGTGTTTCGCTGCTGTAACCTGCGTCTGCTATACTGTAAGCCGTGCAACAAAGGATCGGCATTATTTTCGTTAATTTTTATTTATTAAATTGTTGTTGTTAATTAATTGGAGTCTTCATTCAAGTGAATGAACATTTTACATCATCTTTTACTGCGCAACTCACCACAGAATAAAGATGGAATTTTGTAATCAATTTTTAACCCACTTCTTGACATGCTAGAATAAAAAAAGATTCGTTTACCAATGTATTTCTGATTGCCAGTACATTATTTTAATATTTCTAGTTCTTAATTATAAATTAATACATTCACTTTAAGACATTTTTCCGTTTGCCCGCCACGAGTGATAAATCCCCAACTATTGCCTGTAACACATACAGTTGTATAAGGAGTTGAAACAACAGTGAATTTAATTATGCACCAATAAACGTTCATCAAAATATGTCAAATTGTTGTGAAATTTCAACAATAAAACATTTTAAATTGGAAAAAGTGGAAAATAAAAAGTGAAGAGTGCAATATTTATAAAAAAGAAGCACTTTTATAACTTATTAGTTACGTACTAAATCATTTACGACGATATGCAGAAAAATCAATTTAGAAATCACAAAAACATCGTTTAAATAATGCTTGATTTTTTTTCTTTCTCTATCTTAAAAAAGAACCCGAGGGGGAAAAATATATATTTCTTTAGTAAATTCACTTGCTTGCGCTTTCTACCAAGCCTAAAAAAGCAGTGAATTTTTCACAATATAGTTCATTGTCCACGCCAAATTAAGATATTGTAAGGAATATTTTTGGGAAAAAGCATGGATTGCAATAAAAAAAAAAACTAGGGGTTGTTTTCAAGATGAACTTGAATGCTTATACACTGACGGAAAAAAAATCCCAACACCAAGAAAGACTTGTGTTAGAGAAACGAAATTTGGTAGGCGTGTTTATACATCTAAAAGATGACATCGATTGAAATTTCGCGCTTCGCGCATAAGTGTGGCGCTAGTGGCACCATTCAGAACTTGAAGATCAGGCTTACTTTAAATGCGTGCTGTAAAGTTCGTGGGCGTTATTTAGCTACGAAACGTGACGTATTGAGATGATGTTAGCCAAGAAAGCCTTTAACAAGACGAAGAAGCCACTGTCAACAGTTCCCCGAGTTGGAACGAGGTCGCATAATCGGGCTACGAGAAGGTGGATTTTCTTTCCGCGATATTGCAGAAACACTTGGCTGGAATGTATCCACTGTGCATGATTGTTGGAAACAGTGGTCAAGGGATGGTGCTGCATCAAGAAGACCGGGTTCCAGGCGACCACGTGCACTCCTGAGAGGGAAGATCGCCGTATTCGGCGTACGACTGTGGCGCATCGTACTGCGTCTGCGGCAGAAATTCGTGCTGTAGTTGGTACCACAGTTACACAACGAACTGTTAGAAAACGGTTACTTCAAGGACAGCTCCGAACCAGGCGCCCTGTAGCGTGCATTCTACTGACTCCAAGCCATTGCTGTTTGCGACTCCATTCGTGTCAAGCCAGAGCTCATTTGTGGGCGTAGTGGAGATCTGTTGTGTTTCTTTTTCATTAGAAAACACAACAGATCTCCACTCAGTCCTCCAATGAGCTCTGGATTGACACCAATGACGTCGCAAACTGCAATGGTTTGGAGTCAGTAGAATGCACGCTACATGGCACCTGGTTCGGAGCTGTCCTTAAAGTAACCGATTTCTAACAGTTTGTTGTGTCACTGTGGTACCAACTACAGCTCGAATTTCTGCCGCAGACGCAGTACGATGCGCCACAGTCGTACGCCAAATACGGCAATCTTCCCTCTCAGGAGTGCACGTGGCCGCCTGTAACCCGGTCTTTTTGAGGCAGCACCATCCCTTGACAACTGTTTCCAACAATCATGCACGGTGGATACATTCCAGCTAAGTGTTTCTGCAATATCGCGGAACGAAAATCCACCTTCTCGTAGCCCGAATATGCGACCTCGTTCCAACTCGGGGAGCTGTTGACAGTGGCTTCTTCGTCTTGTTAAAGGCATTCTTGGCTAACATCAACTCAATACGTCACGTTTCGTAGCTAAATAACGCCCACGAACTTTAAAGCACGCATTTAAAGTAAACTTGATCTGCAAGTTCTGAGTGGCGCCACTAGCGCCACACTTATGCGCGAAGCGCGAAATTTCAATCGATGTCATCTTTCAGATGTATAAACACGCCTACCAAATTTCGTTTATCTAACACAAGTCTTTCTTGGTGTTGGGATTTTTTTTCCGCCAGTGTAGAAGAGTATTTTCTATAAAATTTATTTTTATTTTATACTTATTTTAAATTATTGTTATAGTTATTTTTTAATATATTTGAAAAGGTATATTTGAAAAAGTGTACATACATTAATTGTTTACAAATTAAAAGAGAATTTTGAAGTTTACATTTATATAAATACAGTCAACTCTGTTAAATCCGTCCGCGTAGGGACCGAGGGTTTTGTGGATTATACCTTTCGGCGGCTTATAAATAATCCCTTTGTTTACATTTTTTTAACGTCTGACTATAAATTAAGAACAACTGTACAAAAATTAAAATTAAAATGAAAAAAAAACATAATGCAACATTGGTTTAGTATATTTAATAACTAAGATTAAAGAAAAATTTAATTATATGCAATACAAATTTTACTAATTATTCGTTATTTTAAACATTGATAAAACAGAATGGTAGTTTCAGTTTTCGTTTGTTGTCAATAATATTTTTCTGTAGTCTGTAGTCTTTTCTGTAGTCTATTCTGTAGTCTACTTAAAACATTCCTGCTCCATAGTACTTATTTTTTGCTTTTTTTTTTTTTTTTGTTCACATTCCTCTTGGTGTTTCCTTTAAAATTTTTTAAACACTCTATTTTCTTTAGATTGCTGCAAATGGTCATATTTTGCTCCAATTTTGATCGATTTTTGTTTAACTCAGCCTTATCTTAATAACTCAATTACTGTTACTCACATCACTTCGGAAGTAATTCCAAATTACTTTGATATCTAAATTATCAACCCTCACAGTCTTAAAGTTAATTTATGAGTAGAAATTACCACTATTTTCGAATAGTAATTTCCTCAAATTTCTGAAGTTAGGTTCCTGTCTCAGGTACCAACCCAAACTTTGACCAAGGACTCCAGTAGTCCTAATAAGACATTTGTCGAAGAGCACTTGCATCTCTCCTACCCCTCCCCCTTCTTCTATTTTAGTTTAACTGAGCCATATCTTAATAACTCAACTCCTATTACTCATATGTCCGCGAAACTAATTCCAAATTCCATGAATAATTTAATTATCATCTCTCAAAGTCTTAAAGTTAATTTATGAGAAGCAGTTACTGCTATAACTGAATAGTAATTTCAAGAAATTCTTAAATAAGTTCCTGCCTTAGACGCCAGTCCAAATTTTTGACAAAGACTCCAGTACTCTCAATTAATCATTTGTCTTTAAGCATTTGCATCTCCCCTCCCCTTAACCACTCCTCCAGGAGATTTTTTTTTATATTTGTGTCCCCACTCTCTGAACTGACATATCTCCAGATAGGTTGAATAACGGAGTTTCGTTCGGATAAAGGTTTGTTTAGAGCAGAGCGGTGTAAAGTGAAAGCTATAGAAATTGGATTTTAGGTATAGGGAACGTCCATTGTTACTCTCGTGACCATCAGAGAAAATTTTCTGAAATACTTCCAGTTCTTTTATTACAAAATATATTTAGGATAAATTTGTTCCAAACACTGAAAAATATGCATGCCTTACTCACATAAACCATATGCAATTTATAACAAAAAGCATTTTACTTTTCTAGATATTAAAGTTATGTTACTTTTGTGACCACAAAAAAATGCAATATCCAAAAACTGTGTTTCACGTAGAAATTCTGTGAATTATAAAAGAATATAAAAATAAAATTTACATAATGCAGCAGAGTAATTATATCTTTTTTAAAAAAAATTAATCATTGAACTCATCTGATAAAACATGAATTAGTTTAATTTTATTTTGCAAAATGCTAAGTATTACTCTTGTGACATTTTGTACATAAGTAAATTTTAGCAAACATTCATTTGCAGGAAATACAACAGTCACTGCCTTATGAATTGCTTGAATGTTTTAGTAACGACGACAAATGCAGATATTGTGAGGAATAATTTTCTATTGTTTTATGAAACTAGGCCTTAAAGCTGGGAAGGAATCCAATTTTCGAATCTAGAAAAACTTCTTTCACCAAAAAAGTATTCTCTTAGCAAATGTCACTTAGGATTGATGAAATTATGTGATCTTTTTTACGCCTAACTAATGTACATTTAGCTGAAGAATGACCTCGTCTTATATCTTCATCGACATATAATACCCCAAAGTTGTGGCGTCAAAGATTTTTTTTTTTCATTACAGAATCTGAGGTTACCTAGTTCTGTATTTTTTCCTTTCTCTTGATGATGCTTTTGCTGACTCTAAGGAATTTCTTCGCTTTATCGTAATATATTTTACTTTGTTCCATTCTCATTTTGACATATTCAATTTCCTTCTTAGCTTTTCTGTACAATTTTTGTCACTTAGGAGAATTTTTCGTACTCTTTAAAATAATGATGTGAATAAGATGTAATATTAAAATACTTCTTTTAAAATATACTATTAGAATCCTTTCCATTAGAGTTACTATAAGAATCTCTGCAGATCATACAGCAGAATTTAGTAAACGATGCTTTACAAAACCTGTAAAATATCTGATCAAAGTCCATGTGCTTCAAATAAAAAGAAAACAGACAAAAATAACACGAGTTGGGTTGTTTTAATCTACCTTTAATAACTTTTCATGATTAATTTATAATTATGAGTAATAATAATAATAATAAAATATTATTCATTAAAGAAACACGAGTAAGGGTAATTTATCTTGCTTAAAATTTACAAAATATTCTTAATTATGACTAAAACTATTTCAAGAACAGTTATAATAATGTAGAAAAGAACTAAACTTCAAGCATTGCGTTTGTTTTGATTGTAACGCAGTTTTATGCAAAACTATGGGCAAGAGTGTTATTTGTTACTCTTGTGACAACATCCCAGATCCTATTCCATGTATAACGTAAAAAATATTTTACGTAAAATTTTCTTATACCTCCAAATCAGAGAGTTAGAATTTTGGGTAAAAATTGTAAGTATTTTTTATAAAATTAAAGCTTTAATATGTTTTCTGTTACTCTTGTGACATTTTATTATCAACTATTAAATAAAGTTAAAATTTCCTTTAATACGTTAGTTGAAAATTTTAATTATGTAGATCTGACAGATATAATAATATAGCTTGTAATTTTCCATGCATAATAATTTCATGTAATGAACAGAAGTTAAAAATCTATACAACTCAATAAGTGGATTTTTATGCTCAACTGTAAATCAATTTTAATACTGTCAGTTTCCAGTCCATTTTCGGTATAGATTTATTATTATGAAATTAAATCTTTCTAATTTATATACGACAACTCTTTAGCTTTAAATTGATGTATCACACATATATTTCCGTTTTAAAATATTTCAGCAAAAACTTTCTATTGCCGTTGACGTTTCCTATATTTAAAGTTATTACCACGGGCCCTGGCAACGCCGGCGGATCAGCTGGTGTAAAATAAAGTTGCATAAAAAAGATCAATCAAAGTAAATTTAGCCTTATATGTTTTTGAGAAGTCCTTTATTCAAAAATTTTCCAAAGAAAGAAAGCAAAAATCCTAACGTTCTAACGTTGCCTGTCATAAATAAGAATAAAAAACATAAAAGGTACTTTGCTTTAAAATATTTAAAAATGGATAATAATAATAATAATAATAATAATAACAAATAAATAAATAAATAAATATATAAATATATAAATAAATCTATAAGTAATAAAATACAAGCAATAGGACACATTCAAAGGGAAATCCATGAGAACCGTCGAATGGCGCCATTACGTCCGTGAGCGCCGCTTTTCACACACCTGTAACTAGCTGTCTTTGTCCCGTACGCCATTTGTGCTCAAACTTCTAGAATTATGTCTAGTTTGTAGAATCTTCACATTACATGATATCCGAACATTAAATTTTTAAAGGACATTGAGAAGTTTTCAAAATTAAGTGCAACGAAACTTTTATTTTACATGAATCATACAGAAAAGATGTAAAAACAAATAATATGTAAAAAAATAATAATAATAAGTTGCGATCTGTTCTTTGATTAGTAAAATAAATTTAATTGTCTTAAAATATATTTCAGTAACATTTTTCATTTTGATATGAAGGTCAAATTTTCTTTTCATATTTGTAACTGTCCAGACTTTTGATTTATGTCCACATGATGAACTTAATGGAACAATGGATTTTATTTCAACTCAATATACATTTTTTTAAAGAAAGTTTTGTTTTTGTAAGCACTATACAAGTGCAAGCTACAAATCACGTTGTTGAACGTCATCTCCATCAAAAAAAAAAAAAAAAAAAAAATAGTGGGTAGATACTGCTTTTATCAGCTACACCTTGGCCAATATTAGCAATTTTGATCATTATAACCATTAAGATAATGGATTTTTCCCTTTTCCCTGCCAGTATTTCCAACTGAAGATCAATATTTCAAATATAGGAACCTTTCATTTGAAATATTTTTATAAAAAAATCAATTTTATTTTCAGAGGCATTCTTTTGTAAACATTGCCATTGCATAATCTATTATTTTATCAATATTTTTATTAGGTGGCTTTCATTACAAAAAGTAAAAAGCTACCTATTGCAGCCGTCCGGTCGAAAGCACTTTTGGAGAATTTTTGTATATTTTCATCCATCATGACCCCCAGACCCCAAAAGCACCCTCATTTCAAATGTGACTATATATCCATATATATATATATATATATATATCTGATTTTTGTCATGCAATAACTCTCGTATTTATAAACCGATTTGGATTAAATTAATTGTATGTATAGTACATATCAATGTCTCGACCGAGTTCGTTGGCTAGCTTCATCTGCCTTCTTGTTTCAAAATGGCGGCCATTTAAAATTTTTAAAAATTTAAACATTTAAAAAGGGGTGCAAATAAGTTAAAAACTAAAAAAATATAATTTTCTTAAGAATTTGACCTTAATACAAGGATTCCGGAGCATATTTGGTTTTGTCTTTATCTTAAAAAATGGTTGAGAAATAGCAGTTTGAATTTCTAGGGTGGCTCATCACTTTTTGTCATGCGATAACTCTCGTATTTATAAACCGATTTGGATTAAATTAATTGTATGTATAGTACATATTAATGTCTCGACCGAGTTCGTTGGCCAGCTTTATCCGCCATCTGGTTTGAAAATGGAGGCCATTGGTTATTGAACAGCATTTAATGCATCTCCATACCTATAAGGGGGGCTTACCATAGGGTGGAACCCTGTTCTGTCGCCAAATGCCGCCAAGTATGTCGTCAACTGGGCGATATATCGCCAAATTTGGCGACCAAAATTAATCGGCAAAAAGGACGCCAACTTGATGATATCTCTAATATTTCGTCAAATTCACATAGACTTCCATTGTAAACCAATAGGGTTTACTTGCTTACAGAAAATCAACAAACTGAGCTATTTTAATGCAACAAAAACTAATATCAGCTTAAGGGATTAATGTTTAACATGCTTTCCCAAACATAAATTTTAAGGGAGAACAAACTGGTCGCCAAGGGCGGCTAGTAGCTCACTAATTTGGCACAATTCTCATTCAAATTCAGTGTTGACAAATATTCTCTTATCGAGTTCATCACATTTTAGCTTCGTAAAATTTGAGTAAAATTAGCTTCGAGCAAAACTTGCAAAATTTTAAAACCAAGAAATATGAAAGCTGCCTCTTCCTCCTGGCACTCGCCGAAAGCACTTCTTTAAAGCATTTTGACCAATGCAGTAATTGGCGGAATATTGCCCTCTAATTTAACACATTTGAACAACATCTTAAGTAACAAGTGTTAGAATATCTTACTTTTAATTATGAAAAATATAACAAACAAGATTTCACGTTTATATCAAAATTGCTATTATTTGAATATGAATTAATAAACGTTTGCAAGAACTCTCAAAAATTAAATAATTATTTTTGTCTCAAAGAAGAAAATCTATATTGAGATTAAAAATAAACTTTATAAGAAAAAAATAAGAAATGCCAATTTGTCTTTCTATTTTCAAGAGTAATATTTCATCCAATTAACAGTAGTTTTATTTGAAAGCTTTCGACAGAAAATTGTCTTATTTAATTTACTAATCATGTTTACTTCTTCTCGTTTAAACGAGTAAGTGGGCTGCAGTAGTTTCTTTAAAATATCTATTTGATGCTAATTAGATAGTTTAGTAATTAAGACAATTGTTTAAGTCAATTTCAGTGTGAAAGAAAAATGTGAAGACTATCAAAGTGACTGGTAGGACTAAAGTGCTTTTTATTTGTGGTATATATAAAATTACTTTTTATTCGCAATATAACACCCTGACTTAAATTAAAGTCTGCATTTTAAGACTAACACAATCATTAATAAAACCCTAAATTTATAACAAAAGGATTTTTATAGCATATAAATATTGAATTGATATTTTTTTTATATTGGTTATATAATAAACAAAATTCTTTCTAGTAATAGAAAACTCAAAAAGAGTTTAGAGCGGAATGTCATACTCACATAGCGTTAATATAACTAAAATAATTATCCATTTACAAAAAAGTTCTTAAAAATTTAAAACCAGTATTGCGGTGTTTACATTTAGCCAACATTGCAAAAATATGAGTCAAAAATATTACCCTTTCATTGTTAAATTTTCCATTTGAATAAAAATGTTTCTTTAATTTTGGCGTTTCATTAAAAATATTTATAAGCTCAATATTCTCTATGATTGGCATTCCACTACAAATACAGGATGTTTACAAATTAGTTGGGCAATTTCGTAAGGTGAGAACTTTCGAAATATCAAATGAAATAAACTATTTGAAAGTCAGAATAGTAGTAATATTGTCGAAGTTTATTCATAGATGGCGATAGGTGTCATAACTGATGATATCGTTTAGCGAGCGGTGATCAGTCTTGTTCGGCATTACGATAATGGAGACATACAGCGGTGCTGAAAAAGCGAAATGCTGTCTTTGGTTTCATGAAAATGTACAAGCCGCCACTTCCTGCATCCATTCCTGAACTAATATCAAGAACCTACACTGAAATTAATTTTATCGACAGAAACATACTGACAAATCTATGGCAAGAAATGATTTACCAATGGGATATTTGCAAAGGCACGAAAGGAAGTTACATTGAACATTTGTGATAATGGTACACTTGAACTATTTTTATATCTTACAACAATATGTACTGTAATTTTTAAAAAATCAATTCCATTTAATAAATCATTCGTTTTGCCAAACTAATTTGTCGACATCCTGTATTTCCATATATCGAAAGTGTTTCTAAATAATGAATTATTGCACGCCTGTGTCAACCATATAACCAATATAGGCTCGTTACGAAAGATATATAATCGTACTTTTGATTGCGAAAAAAAATTAAATGTATGAAAATTATGTAGAATAAGTGACTAGCTATTCTTTATTAAGGTAATCTATAGTTCGGTAGGTTTGGAATTTTATACGCGATTGCCTTGTCCTGGATTGCAAAATTTGTGCGTGAATGAACTACCTATTCTGTAGTCTTTCTAATTTCGCAAAGTGTGTCTTAATCTTTTGGAATCTGATTGTCACGGTTAATTTGTGCAGTGATATCTTAATTAGGCTTCTATGGTTGTCAACCTGCTATAAAAGCATCGGTACGCGCTATATTTAGGGATTTAGTCATATCTCGCTGTTAGTGGTAATGTAGACTTATTTTAAATTATATTTGCTTTTGACGGGGAGCTTCTGCTTCAGTGTAGTTCTATTGAAGCTTTACATTCAGCTGGTTTTGTAGAATCTTTGGCTGAAAGCTTCTACAGAATGCAAGGCTTTAAAATTTGGCATCTCAAATAAAAGAATATTGGAATATACACGTTACCTTTTTGTGTCATTCTCACTGAAAGGACACAATTAGATAAAAATAAATGTTTTAAACTGTTGAATTTATATATTGTCATTTTTAGGTGCGTTCGTAATTACATAAATACGTAGCCCCTATAGTCGTCGTTCGGTACGTCTGTCTGTCCGTCCGTCCGCATATAACAGAGGGAAAGCTAGCCAACCGAATGGTCTGAAATTTTAAATATATAATTGTTGTACAATTTTGTCGAGTCATTTCAAATTTTATGAAAATTGGATGTGTAGTTTAACTACAGGGACAGTCAAAAGTTTTCCGTTACATTACGGCCAATGGGAAAAATTTATTTCAAGTGCATTTTAATGATATTAGAGCCTTTCGAACAGAATGAAATTGATATGCACTTATGAAGTACACTAAAATATACATTCCGTAGAATATGCGGTGCAAAAGATATTTATAAAACTAGTTATAGTCCGAATGCACCTCATTTTCCACGTTTGATGTGCAATTTTTAACTTGTCTGAAAAACAATGAGCATCAAGTTTGTATTATATTTCCAATTTATCTTTGTGTTTGTAGCCTCCTTATACTGCACACAATGTTTAACAAATGACTGGAAAACTTGACTATATGAGTAAAAATGTATACACCATGTCCAGGGATGGGTATTCCATGGAGGAGACCAAAACTAAGTTTTGAATTTTTAAGTACTTTGGTTTTCAGGTAGCATACACAGTGCATTTTTTAAATTAAATGAAATGTTAAAGGTGTCTAAAATGTGTGTTATAATTATAAATTAACTTTTAATTTCTTACCTTATTTATGATGACCACGGAGTACACACTGAGAACTTTGCCACACACCTTAGTCTAAGAGCTGTTAAACATTTCAGGGAAGGTATTTGAGGCACCCTGAAAATTTGTGCAACACTTCTTTTGCAATGCCTGAATACAAAATCGAATGTCTGGCTGAAGGATCGTGGCCCAAAACCTGTGACAGACAAAAAATGGCACTTGACACGTGTCTGGCACAGTTTTTGTGCCAACTATTTTCAAAATATTTTTTTCTAAGCATAAATATTATTGTGCCTCAATCTCAGCGTGCCTCAAATACCTTTTTTGGGTAGTCAAAAAATGGCACTTGACACGTGTCTGGCACAGGTTTTGGGCCGACTAATGTGTCTGTCATTTTCAAAATATTTTTTTCTAAGTATAAATATTATTCTGTTTCAATCTCAGCGTGTCTCAAATACTTTTTTTGGGTAGTGTCAAAAAATGGCACTTGACACGTGTCTGGCACAGGTTTTGGGCCACTATCCTTCAGCCAGACATTCGATTTTGTATTCAGGCATTACAAAAGAAGTGCTGCACAAATTTTCAGGGTGCCTCAAATACCTACTCAAAAATGTTCAACAGCTCTCCTACTACTACTAGAAATTAGAAAAAAATTCAATAACTTCACAACAGAAAAACATCTAAAAAAAAGTGGCTTTATTGCTCTCAAACAAGCTAATAATGATTTGTTGAGTTTGGTCTGTACTGCCAGCATTTTTATCCATATTTTCTATGTCTACGGAGAAAGACTATTTTGGCTAGAGAGAAAGTTTGTAATATAATTCCTTAGTAAAAGCAAAACCATTGTATTCATTCAAAGTTAAAAGTTAAATGTTAAAATTATTTTGCCAGAAATGTATTTAATACCTTACTTAAAGCTTAAATATACGTGTGAATATATGTATATGTTAAAAAGTTTATTACATTTCCTAATATTTAACCTTTTTTGACCGTAAAACGCACCTTTTTGTGAGAATGAAAATACATTGAATGACATTGAACTGACATTTTTTAGTTCTTAAAGTCTTTAGGTGAGAATGGGTGAATCATAACCATGGGGGAATCATAACCATAGGGTAATGCCTGCTATCAATGTTTTGAAACTAGCTCACAATTTTGCGGTACACCGAACATCATGACCACCAAGAGCCCAAATAACTATGTGTGTAAAGTTTTAATGCTGTAAGTTTATTTTTGCATGTATTTTCCAACATTAACGATTTACTAGAATTTTGATGTACTATTTGCGATTTTCCTCTTTCAAGGTACCTGATTTTTTTATTGTGTTTCGATTTCGTTTCCATTTTATATTATACTATGGGTTCTGCGCCCTACGAGCTACGCTCGCCAATCCCCGTTCAGACACTGCAGACTCTAAAAACATGCTAATTTGATCGGCATTTAAAATATTGTGGAAGACAGAATTATAACTGAAAATCCAGTGGCGATCTCCCTGTAAACGGGTTTCCATTCATTTCCCTTTGATTAGTGAATTTTAAGGTCTAATCAGCTGCTGTTAAGAGATTCAATGGCGGTTTCCGTCATTGATCAAATAATATCAGTAAAAATTTTGAAAATAAGCTAATATAAAATGAATTAAATAAACAGAGTCTTTGTTCCCAGGTATTTTTTAATTACGCTATGAGAAAGTTGATTTAAGAAAAGACATTTTAAATGCATCATTTCAAATCTGACATAATTTTCACCAAAGTTGTCTTTCTCTTTTTAATATTCACGTAAAAATAATTTTGTTGTTAGAAAGAAAATATTATTTGCGCTGTCTTAGAAATCACAACAATAGTTAAACAGATCATATCAAAATATAAAATAAATGTCTCCTGTAAATATATTTGTTAATTTAATCTGTTTTGCAATATTATTATTTGGTCATTTTAAATGTGGCGTAATTTCCCCCATTTCCTGCTTTTAAAGCATATTAAATTTATTATTTTAAAGTTTTCTATTTCTTTTTAATATTCACGGGGAAATACTTTTACTGCTAGAAAGGAAATATTATCATTTACGCTGCCTTACAATTGGCAACATATAGTTTAAAAGATCATCGAGAAATGTGAAATAAATGTGTCGTGTAAATACGTTTTTAAATTTAAACCGTTTGGCAATATTATTATTTGGCCATTTTAAATATGACGTAATATTTAAAATATTACGTTTAAACCATTTACGGCTTTTAACTCAGATTAATGTATTTATTATTTTAAAAATTTCTTTCTCTTTTAAAATTCACATGTAAATATAGTTTTTATGACGTATTTTTTAATATTTCCGTGCTTTTAATACGTAATCATTTAACTCTAATTTGAAAGTTTTTTTCTGTTTATAATAGTCACGTGTAAATAACTTTTTAATTTGAAGGAAATATTATTATTTGCGCTGTTTTAACAATTGACAACAATTTAAAATAATAATCTTTTTTTCAAATTAGTAAAACAATTCTCTCAAAATGCCGAAAATTTGAATTTAAAATGGAAATAAACCCTAAAAAAATTAGTCAAATTAAAAAAATGAATGCACTCTGCACACTAGGAGCTTTGACCAAATTTAACATTAAATACCTTTTTAAATAATTATTAGATTTAAAAACTGTCTACATCAGAGAGTTTATCAATCATTTCTCTATAATGGTACCTATTTGCATATTTTTGCATGCAGTAGTTTTCTTAATATTAACGAAAAAAGACCACCCGGTCACAAAAAATTCATTTACAGCGGCGGTGACAGCGTTAGTTACTTTTTTTTAGAACAGAGAGATACTCGTTACTTAACTACAATTCAGTGACTCGGAATGTTAGTTTTTCGGTATCGGGACAGCATGGTGAGTTTTCTTTAAAAAAGCGTAAACATTGTGCAAATGCTAGAGAACCCCTTGGACAAATCATAGGATTTCCCATTATCTTTTCTCACAAAATTTCAAGTACTAGAAACAGTTGTGCTTAGCAGAAATTTAAAAACTTATTACGCTGAAAAATCGATAACTCGATTTCGTTTGAAAAAATTTTGTTATGTTTTCGAATACTGAATCCTAGAGTTGCACCAGGTATGTTTTTAAACGCTACTAGGTGCATACTTTTTTTCTTCAGAGGGGCGGGTCATAATCACTTAGCATCACTGTATTGAATTTTAATACTGTAACGTAGTCTAATAATTTTAATAATGTAAATTTGCAATATGCACACATTTAACGTCCGAATTTGAAACTTTTAAAAGACTGCATAAAATAAATAAAGTAAGACGGACTTGAGTACAGTTTAAAATAAAATTTATAAAACGTTTAAAATACTAAAAACAATAAAAACACATTAGTGCGTCTAGAGAATTAACGACTGCTTGGCGTGATTAAAACAAAATCGCCAAATTGGCTATTTATAATTATTTTATTTTATTTTTTACATTATATGCTACATTATTTATTCACATTATTTATTTATGTTATTGTTTCATTGTCTGTTGCACTAACCGCCTTTGGCGACCAGTTTGGCCTCCTTTAAATGAATGCTAAGCATTGTATCATGTTACTTTTATTCATAATTTAATTTACTTGCCCAATCCTTCGCCAAATCCGAAGATTCTGGTACAGAAATCATGAACTGGTATTTTTATGTTAGCTGGGCGCAGGGGATAAACTGCCAAACATTGTTCCCTTCGTATTTCATTAATTTCATTTAAAATATAATATTTTTATTCATTTTATTTAAAATACATAACTTTAATTTAACACTGAAACATTTAAAATTTATGACTCTCAATCATTTCTTTAAAAAAAGAAAAGTAAAGTAAAATGACAGATGATAAATAATACTATAAACAATGACTTTTCATTTCAACATTAAAGCTTTGTTTTAATTCACCGCGCGAAAAGATATTTATGACGGCCGTGTGAAATGGACAATTATACTAGCCGCCTCTGGCGACCAATTTGGTCTCCCTTAAATGTATGCTAAGCATTGCATCATGTTATTTTCATTCTTAAACTAATTTACTTGCTTAATCCTTCCCCAAATCCAAAGATTCTGATAGAGAAATCAATAATTCTTTGTGATCATGATAACATTTCTTACTTTTTTTTTTAATGCGTATTTCGTCTTTTTTGACCAATGCTACTTAATTTCTGTAGCTGTAAAAATGAGTGAAAATGGAACTGTTTAAACTTAGATTTGTTCATAAATTATTTAAATAAAATTTATTTCACTTAAACATGCTGTTACTTCAATGTTACTTCAATTAATAAATTAATTTAAAATTTTCAAATCATGCATTTATAATTTTTTTTCCCTACTTAATAATTAAATAATGAATATATACTTTAGTTTTTATAAATTTGATTTCTGAGTTCATAAATAGGACACTAAAGTAACGTAAATAAGAGAAATAGCAAAATAAAACCCTCGTGAATGTAAACCGTAAACAAACGTTAGAGCCGCCAGTTTACCTACTATGGCGTCATAAGAAAATTGTCCATTCATTGTTAGCGAACCTGCTTTGCGAATGATTACTTTCATGGTTTAATATTTTCTATTGTTCATGATAAATGAATCTCTTGTGTTTGTTTACCTTATGAAGTGAGATAGTAAGATGTCAACCAAATTTTAATTGAAGTTATCTTAGAATATATAATTATTTGAATGTAAATTATAAACTATACTTTTATGTTGAAATGAAATATTTTAGTTTATGTTATTATTATTGCGGTTAATTATTTATTTAAGTACTTTTCTACTACAGGGGCCTTGGCATTTTTTTTTTAAATCTTGGCGCAATTCGGGCTTCAGAAAGTGAAATACGTTGGCAAAATATATAAATAGCTATTAAAACAAATCTGGTGAATTTTATTTATACATATATATACAATATTTGTGTATATACAAATTACGGTACTACTTGGTAATCTCGTCGACCAAAAATCCATCGCCAAACTATAAGATTAAATGGGCACTACTTAGTTATCCCGTCGACCAAAACTGTATCACCAAACTTCAGATTAAATGCCAATAATGGATGTAAATGTAACATTCTCCTGACTTTAAGCAAGTTATACGTATTTACGTCATCAAGTGATTTTTATTTTGACGTTTTATTTGTATTTTTATTAATGTTATACTAATTTATTTGTTCTTTCGTTACTTAAAATAAAAATTATGTCAATTTGTATAATTTGGCGAGTGGTTTGGCGATTTATATAATATGGCGAAATTGGTCGACGGGATAACTAAGTAGTATCCAAATTACTTCTGTTTCTTTATAAAAATAATATTGGCTTCTTTAGATTAAATAAATTGTACAGGTATGGAAAAAATTGGTTATGTATATGAAACTAGGGGGCTCGGCCCCCTACGAGCTACGCTCGCCAACCCCCGTCCAGACACCGCAGACTCTAAATGCACGCTAATTTGATCGGCTTTAAAAAGATTTCGAAAGATTGAATTATAATTTAAAAAACAGTGGCGATCTCCCTATAAACGAATTTCTATTCATTTCTCTTTGATTGGGGAATTTTAACGCCAAATTCGCTGCGGTACTACTTGATTATCCTGTCGACCAATTTCGCCAAATTATATAAATCGCCAAACCACTCGCCAAATTATACAAATTGATATAATTTTTATTTTAAATAACGAAAGAACAAATAAAATCGTACAACATTAATAAAAACACAAATAAAACGTCGAAATAAAAATAACTTGATGACTTATACACGTGTAACAACATTTCAAAATAAGCTAATATAAAAGGAATTAAGTAAAGAGAGTCTTTGTCTCCTGGTATTTTTTAACAAAGCGAAAAGAAAGTTCTTTTAAATGAGACATTTTAAATTAATTCTCAAAATATCAAATAAATGTCTAGCGCAATTTCTAAATTTAAACTTTTTTGCAATATTATTTTGTGTTCATTTTATGTAATAACTATAATGTGACGTAAATATGACGTAATTTCTCCTAAGACTTCTAACGGATGTTAATGAATTTATTATTTTACAATATCCTTTCCCTTTTAAAATTCACGTGTATACTTTTTATGACGTAATTTTTAATAAGTTCCTGCTTTTTATACGTAATTATTTAATTCTAATTTGAAAGTTTTTTTCCTGTTTATAATAGTCACTTGTAAATAAATTTTTAATTTGAAGCAAACATTATTGCTTGCGCTTTTTATACAGTTGGCAACAGTTTAAATTAGTACAATTTTCTGAAATCTGTAAAAAATATCTCTAGAAATGCTGAAAATTTGAATTTAAAATAGAAATAAAACCTGAAAAAATGAGTCAAAATAAAAAAATTAATGCAATCTGCACTCCGGCAAATTCTAACGCATAAAATGATCTAAAAATGATTACACTGTCATGCATAGTTTTTGCTGCTATAAAACTTTTTTAGTGGAACGATTTTGTCCAACTTTAGCATTGAATAACTCTTAAAATAATTCTTCGATCTGAAAACTGTCTGCATCAGCGTGTTTATCAAACATTTCTGTATAAAACCACCGATTTTCATATTTTTGTATGCATTATTTTTGTTAATATTAACGAAGAAAGGCCTCCGGTCACAAAAAAATCAAAACCGGCGGCGGCGGCGGCGGCGGCGGTGACAGCGGTAGTTACTTTTTTTTAGAATAGAGAGATATTTCGTTACATAGATACTGCTTATTTTCATTTGTACCTAGTATGCATTTTTTGTATAGAGTGCCCAAGAGTGGAATAACTGTTTTTAAAATTAAAGAACTTGCAACCGGCGACAGCTATTATATAAATTCCCCGACGAGAGTAATGTATGTTATCAGGAAGCTTTTTTCGAATGAAGTACTCTTACTCAAGTGGATTCTGCATTTCAACAAGTACACAGCAGCAATCCTGGAGTATTACCTCCTCCTAATTCTTCATAACCACACCATCCATTATTAACCTAGAATTGCATGAAATAGGTCACTATTGGCTAATACTGTTGATTGTACTTTCACATACTCAATTCGAATGCAATTCTGGACGTGACCTTTTCCGACCTCCTTAAAATCATTCTCAGGGAAAAAATCTTATCCATTTATGAAACAGGTAGATATGTTGTCTGTGGAGCCAAAATAAAGATTATCCGATGGTATTGTTCAGATTAACCCATTGATTTGGCTGGCATTTTCAATTCAACCTGCGTGGAAGCACTCAAGTTCAGTTCAGCTGTCCGGAGGTTCAGAAGGAGTTCTGTAATTTAATTTGTCAACAGAAACTTTTTCACAGATGTTGACTTTCTATCGTCTCTAGTTCTAGTAACGCTACTTCCAACATCACTAGAGGTTGGAAGTGTTGATTTTCCTGCTAAATGGCTTGATAAAAGTTGTACCATCAAATATGTATAGGCCATACCAGGTATTCTAGTTGAGCAAACTTCATCGACTGTTCTCGACAGTGTTTGCTCACCATTCTCAATATCTACAATTCAAGCCTTATTACTCATACTCACACCTACAATGACTAATAAAAATAAAAGGAACAAACAAAACTCAGAAATTCTGACGACAACGCTTAGCAAGACCGTTCTACTGAGATAAACAAGCCTAATATTGCGACACTAGAAGGAAGTAGAAAAAGGCTGAGAAAGCACCCAAGCAAAAATGCTGACGTCAAAATGACGTCAGCGTTACAGACGGACTCATGCCCTTTATAATATAGATTGTTATAACTTTTAAATATGGTGTTATTGCTTCGTTTCAAACTAACTTGCCCGAAGAGTAAGCACAAATTATTTTTATTTAATTAGGAAAAAATAAACGCTTTATGTAAGAGCTTTCGCCTTTTAAATATTTAATTGTTCTCTCTAAGCAGTAAACTAGTGATATCTACCCTATATATATAAAATCCTAATGAACCGAATTGAAACGAATTTATGTAACGATTCTATGAAACGAATGATTAAACAACTGATTACGTTTCACGGCGATTTCTCCTAAAATATGGAATACTTTGCGATGAAATTAACACCTAGAATCCGTATTGATCCATAGATCTCAAAACTGGTATTAGAATTTTAAAATTAGAATTAGTTTTCCAAATATTAATTTTTTTCTAATTTTAAATACTATTTTTCTAATGATGGCAACTCAAATGTTAATCATGATAGATATTTTTTTTTTCATATTTTAGAAAAGGTTATTTTAAATTAATTTGGCGACGAGTTTGGCCTCTCTTAAATGTATGCAAAGAAATGAATCATGTTACTTTTATTCAGAATTCAATTTGTATTTCATTATCATTTTATTTAATACAAAACTTCCATTTAAAATTGAAACCTTTAAAATAAATGGCTTTTACTTCATTCTTTTTTTTAAACGAAACGAAAAGAAAAATATTAGACACAGATGTCATATACGCAACGGGGTACCTAATTGGCGCCAAAATGGCGTTATTTTGCCTGACATGGTAACCCGGCTATTGATGCTTATTTATTAATAAATGTTTATTTGAATTTATTTTCTTTTGATTTTTCAAAAAATGTTATAAATTGTTTTGTTCTATAGTTATTAATTTTTTTTTTATTTATTGTTATTTCATTTTAAAAATAACAGAAAATAATTTAAAAATACATATGTAACAGGTATTTGAAAACGAGATTTTCGCCAAATTGTCGTAAAAAAAAATCACGCCAAACCCGGTGCGTATGTGACAATGCAACAAATCATGATCCACTTCAAAGCTACATGTTATTACTTCTCCCGTCGACCAATTTCGCCAAATTATACAAATTGAGATATTTTTTTTATTTTAAATAACAATAGAACAAATAAATTAGTATAACATTAATAAAAATACAAATAAAACGTCGAAATAATAATCACTTGATGGCGTGAACATGTGTAACTTCCTTAAAGTCAAGTGAATGTGACATTTACGATCAACCATTATTGGCATTTAATCTTATAGTTTGGCGACAGATTTTTGGTCGATGGGATAACCAGGTAGCGCCGTTTTAATTTACCACTCGAAAAAAAAAAAAAAATGCTAACTGGCGAGTTAAAAAAAAAGCTATTGGCGAGATTTTCACCCGGCTAACGTAAAAGTACCAGGAATTCTTTGTGATCATGGCAACTTTTATGTAGTTTTATTCGAAAAAATAATTTTGATTCTTTAATCAAAATGGAAACCTTTCTTATGAAAAGCGAAGGAATCAGCCCGTTGTTTATGGCAGTTACATGACTTGGACTATTATAATATAAACGAAATAATGGGGATAGAATAATATTCGGCGACTTATCACACCTGTGGCTGGCGAAAATTAAAGTACCAAAATGGCCGCCTGGAATATAAAAAGCGAGGGGATCCGCCTGGAGCTGTTGATGAAAAGTCACATGACATAGTCACATGACTTAGGCTACTATTATAGATATTGTTTTCAATTTTTAAAAACAGCGCAAAGAATAATATTTCCTAACGATTAAAAATTTATTTTCACGTGACTATTAAAAACAGAAAAAAAATTAAAATTACTATTAAATGAGTACGTGTTAAAGGCAGGAAAATATTGAAAATTATGTCCTGAAAATTGTATTTACACGTGAATATTAAAAGGGAAAGGAAACTTTAAAATAATAAATACATTAATATGCGTTTAACCCTTTCACGGACAAGGCACATCTATTCGTAAAATCCTGAAATCAGTGAATGGCACCAAAATTTACAAACAAATTTCGAAATACAAAAATGCTTTTGTTCACTTACTTAATAAAAGGGAAATTTTCATCCCAATATTCTGATGCTAATGTGGCATTTAAGAATTAAAATTAAGTGGTCCAAAAATGAACAACCGCCCTTAAAGGGGTTAAAGCAGCAAATTTTAGTAATTGTATTATGTCAATTGTTTTGGATGTCTTAACAGCAACTGATTCTACCTTAAATTTTTGCAAACAAAGGGAATTGAATGGAAACCCGTTTACAGGGAGATCGCTACAGGTTTTTTCAGTATAATTCAATCTTCTGTAATCTTTTTAAAACCGATCAGATTAACGTGCTTTTAGATTCTACAGTGTCTCAACGGGGGTTGGCGAGCGTAGCTTGCAGGGGGCAGAGCCCCCTAGTTATTAAATAAATAAATTATAAAAATACAAATAACGCCTTTCTTTCATGCCATGTTATCTTTCTGTTTTAAAAAGCATTATTTCATTCAATTAATAATAGTATTCTCCGGAGACTTTAGACGAAACTTTTCCTTATTTAGTTTTAAAATCATGTTGACAGCTTCTCTTCCATAAGTAAACTATAATAGTTTTCTGAAATTAAATATTTAATGCTAATTAGACAGTTTAATAATTCAATCACTTGTTTAAGTCAGTGCCAACGTCAAGTGAAAGAAAATAATTTATATACGACGCACAAAGGCCTCAAGTGATTTATATGGATGATTTGCTTAATGTTCCTTTAGACAAGCAATAAAAGGCACTAATTGGAAATGAAATCTGCACAGAGTTTTCCCTCATTTTGAGATAAATATAATCTATTAGTTCAAAATGGCCAGTTTAAAAAAAATATCTATTAAAAAGTGAAAAATGTTTAGTAACAGCATTTTTTTTTCCCATTTTATGCAAATTTCAAATTATTTTTTACGGTAACTGTGGATCTCTATATTATAAAATCTGATTATTTTAATCAAAGATATCTTAAACACACAATATATAAAGTCTCTATATAGACCATTAGCATAATAGCGTTTAAAAATAAAACATCATTTTGTGCATCACAATTTAATTTTCGTAATATCAAAAAATCAAATTTAAATCGATTATCCATATTTAAATTGTTTATATACTTTTCCAATATAGGGGCCTTGGCACTTTTTAAAAGAGGTTGGCGCAATTCGGTCTTCAGAAAGTGAAATTCGTTGCCAAAAGATATAAACAGTTATGAAAATAAACCTGATGATAATTTATGGTTGTTTATTATTAATTGTTTATTCATAGATATACTAGAAAGATAGCCCGCCATGAATGACGGGAAAGGAGATATAAAGATATATACAGTTTTCTCTATTTCGTTAAAGCCCCTATGCTGGAAAAGTACCGAGAATTTAATTTCTGTATTCGGCTGAATAAAGCACATTAAAATAGGGCAGTTAGGAGCCTTGTGGCGGTTATTTTATTAGTAGTATCAGATTGAAGATATAAAGACGTACATTTTCGTGCGTTACACATTAAATTTTGACTCATAGATTTAAAAAAAAACCTTAAATGCACGGAGTTTATTAAATTTCGGTGAGCTCGATTATGAAAAATTAGTGTATATTTTCAAATTTCATTTAATTAGCTTTAAAAATATTAATTAGTGCTTTCACTAACGCATTCTACTGCGGTACTTTTTTTATTAATATTAAACAAACAACATTGCAATGTAGAAATAATATTCTAAAAAATAAAATTTAATAAGTTTGTTGTTTTTTTAAGAATTTTTTTAATACCTTATAATCATAAAGCTCTATATATTAATTCTTCCTTGTTAGCTTGAATCTCGAGAATAATTAATTCATATATATATATATATATATAAACTATATAATTTTGGTTTCAGAATTAAAATTACATATTTCAATGATTCAGATAATTCAACAATGATTCAGATAATTGCAACATTTCATTTGTTTATTTGTGCACATACTAAAATTATGTAAATGTACATAATTATAGGTAAGTACGCAGAGGTTTTATAAGAGAAAATACATGTTCATGATTTACTTTTTATTCTTTGTAGCTGTAAAATGAACCTAAGGTGCAGATTTCTGGGATTTTTTTTTTTTTTTTTACATTAATAATCAGAAGAGAAAAAAAAATTAATTTAACGAATATTCAGGTTTTTTCAACGATTTTTACAAAGTAATATATCGTATTATTGAATAATTTCCAAGTTTCGAGTTTATTGCACGGGATGGAGACAAAACAGTATTGTTTTTGGAGAAAAATTAATTATTTTTATAAGAATTAATGAAGCAAATTGGTAAACATAAAAAAAAAAAATGCTAATGTTTAAAATTGAAGATAGTGCTTGGATCCAAAATGAGAGGAATATTTTATAAAAGAGTGTATGTTATGAAAATTATTTATATTTTAAGTATTGTGAGTGACCTCAATACACGAGTTTTCTAAAGTTAAAGTTTTAAAACTTCTTTTTTTTTAGATAATGATTTTGGAATTTTGGTTTGCAATAGCCTTACTCTAAGTAAATTTACATGCATGTTTATAAAAGTTTTATTTTTCTTTGTAGCTCTGCAATAAAACCAAAAAAGGAGCGGTGTTATTTTTTAATGGAATATGATTCAGTTGTAAATTATGTAAATAAGAAAATTTATGTAATTTTTTTTAAGTTGCTAATTTCGCCAAACTATGGTAAATTACCAATGAAATTTTTATTTTATTTTTTTAATTGCATATTACATATAAAAATAATCAGATTTTTCTTCTAGAAGCCTGCCATTAAAATATATGTTTTAAAATGTATTTACTATTTTATTGAAAATTCATATTTTTTAATTATGTAAGTGGAATACTCCAGTTTTAATTCTTGAAAATTTAAATTAGTTTAAGATAAAACATTTATCAAATAAATGCTGACATTTAAAACAATGGGGCCTTGAAAATTTAAATTAGTTTAAGATAAAACATTTATCAAATAAATGCTGACATTTAAAACAATGGGGCTACACAGCTCAACATTGGATGTGTTAAAAAATGTAATTAAGCTTTAATTAAACAACATAATATGAATTTTCTAGTTTTTTTCCTGGTCCGAAGATGTGTCGTCAGAAAGTGGTCAGTGTTGTAAAGAGAGCAAGCTTTTTTTTAATTTTTTTTATTCTTAACTGAAATTGTGCACACATGCTTATTTTAGAAGCCTTTTTTTCTCTCTTCTCTTATTTTAAGATATTTTTTATTTGAATTGAGATAGAAAAGCAGTAATTTCTAAAATAATAAGTTTTTGCTAACAACTTACCTAAAATTTGAAAGTCGTAAGTAATTTAATCAATGCTTTTTTGTCCTTCTTTTCGTGAAAGAGAAAGAGAAAGAGAAAGAGAAAGAGACATGAGAACATAAAGATTGCTGGTAAACATGATTGTCACTTATGTGGCCGACACTCTTTCCAAATAATAATCTTTTACAACTTTTGAAATTAATTTTACAATGAAGATTGTTTTTTGGAAATATTGGTTGCTAAAATGGAAATAACCTGAGCTCTAATATTGATTTCAGGTATAAGTACAAATGTACCTGTAATAAATCTGAATGTATGTGAAGAAAAAAAGAGAACAAAAATCATTTTATATAATATCAAGATATTGATACCCATCAAAATTTTTAATCTTTCTTAAAACTGACACATAAAAACAATCCTAAACAAAGCTGCTATTTTCATGCTTAAAGTGAAGAATATGAGATTTTATTAATTATTGATTGTTTAAAATGACTCATGTAGAAGAAAAAAGATCATTAACTAATTAGCATGGTTCATAACAAATTTGTTTTGTTTGGAAAAATAAAACTGGTAATAAGTTCTTTATAGTAGTTTTGACACGGGATGTTTTGTTAATGCAGGTCTGCTTATTGCAGAAGCCATTTTTCAGATTTAATGCCAAATTTATTTTGTTTACAGTATTAATTAATCATTCATATTTTTTTGTTCAAACTGAAATAAAGTCTAATAATAAATACAATTAGCAATTAATAAAAACATGGAAGAAAAATTAGAAAAAAAAACTGTTACTTATACTACTGAGACTATTACCTATACAGTACTATACTTTTTTTAGGAAGTACAATATCGCATCTATAATTAAATGTTATGTCTCGAAAAGAAGAGTGAAACTCATATTTAAAACATGTTTTAAAATCTAGAACTCTACTGAAAAAATGGACATAAAAAATTTTCTAGAGATATTTTTGACAGCTTTTTCTTTTATACTTAATAATTCAAAAGTTAAAAAAACAGTGTTAATTTTTTCATATTTATTTACTAAAAAAAAAAAAAATAATAAAATAAGTATATTCTTAAAAAAATAAATCATGTTTAGTAAAATGAAAAAATAGTATGGGAAAAACACAGATTAATAAAAATAAATTAATCTGTTTTTCTATGGAACAGAAAATTGTTAAGAACTTTTTACAACAGGTTTGAAAAAAATAAAAATTTTGCTATTTATAATTATATATATAAGAAAGTTTAACGAAAAGGGTAATTTTATATTACGGCTTTTTGTCAATTTCCGAATTCCCTTCGCTAACGTTAAGTCTGGGCGTGTGATACATTTTATATTTAAAATATCTGCTCAGGAAATGAATATTTTTAACCTCTTTTCTGTGTATTCTTCTTAAAAGATGTCTCCCTAACACAAAAAATATTAAATTAAGCATAGATTTTAGAAAATTTTTAAGATCTGAGAAAAAAATAAAACATCTTTTGAGAAGAGTACAAAAAAAGAAATAGAAATATTAATTTCTTGAGGAGATACTTTAATATAGAAGTGCGTTACACGCCCATAGACTTAACATTGGCCTGGGGAATTTCTTTGGAGAAGAGTACAAAAAAAAAAAAAAAAAAAAAAAAAAAAAGAAAAAAAAGAAAAAAGAAATAGAAATATTAATTTCTTGAGGAGATACTTTAATATACAAGTGCGTTACACGCCCATAGACTTAACATTGGCCAGGGGAATTTCTTTTGAGAAGAGTACAAAAAAAAAAAAAAAAAAAAAAAAAGAAAAAAGAAATAGAAATATTAATTTCTTGAGGAGATACTTTAATATACAAGTGCGTTACACGCCTATATACTTAACGTTGGCCAGGGGAATTTCTTTTGAGAAGAGTACAAAAAAAAAAGAAATAGAAATATTAATTTCTTGAGGAGACACTTTAATATACAAGTGCGTTATACGCCCATAGACTTAACATAGGCCAGGGGAATTTCTTTTGAGAAGAGTACAAAAAAAAAAAAAAAAAAAAAAAAAAAAGAAATAGAAATATTAATTTCTTGAGGAGATACTTTAATATACAAGTGCGTTACACGCCCATAGACTTAACATTGGCCAGGGGAATTAGAAAATCGACTAATAGGCTTAATGTTTCTGATATTCCCTTATTTTAAAACGTTTTTTCTGGCATTAAAATGCCGTTGTAAAAAGTGCTATTAACAATACAATTTTGCGCACTTAAGGTAAAGCGAGGAGAGTCTGCGCACATTTCAAAAGAATAATAATAAAATATCTAAATATTAATATTTTGCTAAAGTATGTATGAATAATTTTGACTTCATTTGTTTTTTATGCATTTCCATTGTTATTTTGTTGTTATACTGTAATTTAATAGAACAGCAGTAATAAAACCAAGAAAATTATTTTGCGCAATCTCTCCTTACAGGGTAGGAGAGAACGCGCGCATGGTAGGAAAGATTGCGTACATAGGTAGAAGAGATTGTTATTAATAATAACTACAATTAAATTGTTAACAATAATAATTACACTTAATCGACATTGTTGAAAGGTTTTTGTGAGTAAATATTATTGTATTAGGAGTGAATATTTAAACCAAATGTTTAAATAATAAATAAAAGAAAGAATTTTAACAACAGTTAAAAATTTTAATTTAAGATGATTAAAATATTAGAAAAAGAAAGCCCTACTAAGATTACAAAATAACATTAATGTAGTAGATAACATATTTAATTTGAAAATTACTTAATTTCCATTTCCGCAGTTTCATTGTATATTGTTTGCTAACCGAAGTTGTCATCGTCCACAATCGATGCACTTATTGTTGTAAATCGTGCATCTTTGGTGCAATCACCTGCAACAAGCAATACATTGAATCCAGTCAGATGTCGAAGTTGTCACCTGGTACAGTTCCAGACATTCAGTGCACTCATCCTCATTGACCTCCGTTTTTTTCCTTGAATATTTTTATACCACTTTTTGTGGAAGCATCTTATCTTCAACTGTTTTTTTATGTAGCGGCATCCTTCTTAAGTCTTTTTTCATGTATATTTTGTGGATTAATAACATTAGTTGCACGTTGCACTCTGTTTCCTTTTGATTTCGATGGCATTACACTACTTGGAATGGGTGAAACCTCTTCCAAAACAATGTATTAGAAAATTGATTTTAGTTATCAAAATTAATTCATTAGCAAATTAATTGCTCATAAATTAAAAAATACTTATGGGAAAATGCGCCATCTCTCCTAAGTAGCAGATGCGCAAACTCTCCTATTATGTTAGGAGAGATTGCGCGGTCTTTTATTTAAATATGGCCGCTTCTAAAATGAATTTTTGGTGTTCGCATACTTAGTCCATGTTAGTAGTTTATAAGAAATCGTTTAAGTTCAAAATACTTTCTATTACTAACGTTCTATAAAGATTCTGACGAACAGTTATGAAAATTCAAGCACTTACTTTGGAAAAAGAAAACAAAATAGCACTGCTTTATCCAAGACGCTTGGAACAATCAATATGCAGATTCATGTAGACGCTGAACTAATGCTGCTGTACAACTACCTGGAGTCGCTGGGCGCGCACTCTACTCCTTCCTGTCGAATCTTTTTGTGCGCAATCTCCCCTACCGCGCGAACACTCCTCGTTTTACTATATTCCTATTTTTAAACGTTTTCTGCGGCATTAAAATGCCGTTGAAAAAAATGGTAAAATCAATGACGGTATTGCGACTTTCATTGACGTTTTAAAAACGGTTGTTACTGCGTTGAATATGCAGGTACTTTTACCGTTGGAAAAAATTGGAATCAACGAGACATATTTTCGAATTTATAACGTTAAAGAATAACGTTTTTCCAACGATGTGTGTTGTCATTTTTTCAACGATTTAAAAAAGGTACTGTGCTACTTGGAATAGGTTTCAATGGGGATTTCACCAAATTAGCCAGCTATCCCCATGTTGGCGTCATATATGGCAATTTATTTTTGTCACCGAATTTGGCGATGTCTTGCCAAGTTGGTCAAAATGTGGCTGTATTGTGGTAACCTATTGTAGTTGCTATTAGAACTTTTCAACAATTACTCATTATTGAAGCTTATACCGATTTCTCCATAGGAATCCTAACATGGCCGCGATGAATGAGGAGGGTCAACCGGAATTGTGAGGGACACACAGTGACTTGGATTTCATATAAATAGATAAAAATTTTATATATATATATATATATCTATATATATATTAGTATTATTATTATTATTTTATATTTAATTTTCTTCTGCTTAAATAAACAAAATAGATAAATGTCCTTTTTATTTTAAATAAATTACATAAATATTGAAATAATTGCTTATATATATAAAACAGTGAATAGCCAGAAAATATGTCGACAAATTACGTTCTCTTGAAAAGGTCATTTTCGCTATTTCACTAAAACCCTTATACTGGAAAAGTACCATTTTTTTCTACTTAGATTTAACTGATTCTTTTAAATGTACAGTCTGTAAAATTATGAGTTATACAGAGGGTGATTTAAAGAAATCGATAAACTGGACAGTACACCTTCAATGTTGCAGAAACTGCGAAATTTTCTTGTTAAACATTAAAGAAGAATGTTAACTGTCCTAGAATTACAAATCTTTTACAGCATCTTAAGAAAAGACTGAGAATTGTTTAAAAATATTTAATTTGGACATAATATGAAAAAAAAAAATAAGTAGGTTTCAAAGTGATTTTTTTTTTTTTTTTTTTTTTTTTTTTGTTACGCTGAATAAAATTTCACCGCACACAAAATGTCACAAGAAATAATTTCACGGGATTTACATATAAGTTATCTTAAATTAAACATAATTCTTTGGACTAGAATTTGAATTGGGATGTTTATAAATTTTTAATTATATAAAAAGGAATTAACTTTTAATTAACAAACGAAAAAAAGTACGAATTTTTTCATCCATTCAACCTCATTTTTTTTTCGTACTAAGCACCGCTTTATAATTCTAGTTCATTTTCATTATTATATAAACATTTAGCTAGGATAAAAATATTGAAGGTATTCTTCAAACAACTTTGGAGATATTAGGCGCGCAAGCGTAAAAAAAATCATTTTGAGAACATCCATTTAATGATTTAATTGTGTAGTAAAAATGTAAAATTCATAAAAAAGACAAAATTATTAATTATATAACTTACTTCATATTAAAAGTAAAATCAAATACTAATTTAAATTCATAAATATAAAATAGTTTGTAAAATACTGTAGGATATGGAAACGCATGAAAAATAAATAAATGTAAATAGTAAAAATGCAGCACATAACCGTTAAAAAAAAATGAATAAACAAATAAATAATAATAATAATTTAAAACATGTACTTAAAAATTTTAATTTTATTTCGCATTGATTATTTCTAAGTGAATTAAATGTGCATTTTCTAAACACTTAAATCATTTAATGTAAAATATCAGACATTTTAAGAGGTTCTAATAATTCCACATCTGATAAATATAATTTTCAACATTAAAATTAAGATAGATTATTTAAGAAAATTAATATCGATAACTCTGTATTTTTAACTGACACTTGAAATCAAATAATAAATAATACTTACTGTTATATAAGATAAATTAGCCCTTCAGACATACTTTTTACTTCGCATATTATATAACGATTACATTAAACTTACGCTTTCTTGGATGCGGTCCTGAAGCACGTTTCACGCTTTTATTAATTTTAAATGAGTATGCTGATATAATAATGCTAATAATATGCTGAGAAATGCAATAATATTAGAAAATATCAAGAAAATATTATTAAAAAAAGAAGATTTTTTTTTTTCAAATTAAGCACGGAATGCAGAATACATTAAAATATAAAGCCAACAGTTGTGATAAAACAAGTAAAAATTAATTTTTAAGAATCAAAAACCCCGACTGCGTAAAAAGCGAACTAATTAATTATTTCTCATCAATGTGAAAATATTTTTTATATTATTTACATTTTTTTTTTTTTTTTTTTTACTTGTATTCCTGACTTTCAAGTTGTGTTTAATTGTTAGTTCCTATCTATAAACACTGTTTTGATGAAGCCTATGCCTATGAAGGTAACAGTTGCAGTAAAGCTAGAGATCCTAGCTACACAACTTCTGGGTAGTGTAATATTTAAACGGAGCTTCTGACTATAAAATGGTCAATGAAACATCGTCTTCATTTTGAAAGACCTATCCAATGATATGCCACTCAATATGGTGCGTAAAAGGGTTTTTTTTGTCTCTACCGCTATTTTGTATTTTACGGCCGCTATTTTATATTTATAAAAGCAAAAGTTAGCCTATAACCGTCGGATGGTTAAGACGAATCGATAGAGACCTCACTCATTAAAATCCATCCAGCCATTGGGATGTTTTGAGGGTATAAAGAAATCCAAATACCCAGATACGCGTGAAACACGTAACCCTTCTTGGCAGTCGGGTAATAAAACCGTAACAAACAAATCTAAACAAACCTCCCTGTTAACTGTTGCAGGGCATTAAAATCAGTAATAAAGAAGTTGTGTATACATTTTCACTAATATCAAAGTAAATAATTATCTCATAGTTTAAATATTGGTATCAATGTATTAGATTAGTATTATTTTTCTAAGGATGCAAAGATCTAAAAATCGACTTTTTAACCATTTAAAGGGTGACTTGTCTGTCCTCTTAACAAGTTTTTCAAAAGAGATAAAAACAAATTATTTCTTTTGAATTTGAAAAGCAAAGCTAATGAGGTTTTTAAAAGCCTCTATACAGTTATAAACACTAATAGGAATCTTATTCCTTTAAAATTTAAGAAGTCAATTATTATGCTTAGAGGAAAAGGTCCAAATACCGACTAGGGTCCAAATACCAGCTACTAGGTGTTCTGAGAACTGAGCGCAGCGCAGCCTAGCGGTGATAGGCAGAGTTTGTAACTTTAATTGAGAGAAGAAAGTTACGAAAAGTACGTCGCTGAAGTCTGTGTCATTTACAAATAGTAAATGCAAAAGTGTCGAATCTACGTAATCTGGTACATCAAAAGTTTTTCAGATATGCGTTTTTCATTTTTTTTAAATATACGGATCGTATATTGGCTTGAATTGTTGATTAAGTTATTTTCTAGACATATTTACCTCTCAATTGCAACGCGCACAGTATTGGTATTTTATTGTATGAATGAGTAATACCGGTTTTAACTTAAACATAGCAGTGGTCCGAATACCGGCTACCTAGAGTGGTCTAAATAACGGCTAGCAGGTATTTGGACCTCTCTCGGTTGCTCTGCTTGAAGGGGAGGAAAATAAATTAATTTAAATAGTTCCATAAATAATAAATTAATTTAAATGGTTCAGAAATAGTCCCCGTCGCATTTCCCAATAGAAAAAAAGCAACCATGGCCGTAATTCTTCAGGACCGACTCTGGTTACCGGATCACTTTCCAAAAAAGAGCTGTTTGACATTACAAAATTGTCTGTAATAAATGTGAAGAGAAAGAAGAAAAATGACGGAGTAAACCAGGCGAAAGAGGCAGAAATTGGATTTTAAACCTCTCGCTGCGCAACCCGAGATTTCCTTGGGCATCGTAAACGTAGCAAAATTTGCGCAACCCGAGATTTCCTCGGGGATGCATTTTTTCCGTCTAATTAACCCTCTTTGATTATTCCCACCAGTTATTTTTTATTGTAAATTATGCCTTATTTAATCGGAGCATTTTCCCGGTTAAATTAGAGAAAAACTTTTGTTTTGAAAAACCGGTGACAAAAGAATAAAAATTCTTAAAAGACGCTCGTCGCGAAGGGGTTAAATACACAATTTTGAAGCTATTTTGATAAAACAATTACGTAGCGAGAGGGCTAAAAAAGTGAAAAAGGAAAATATCCAACAGAGGAAGATGATAAATTTGTGTCTTCTGCATGAGTGCTTTCTCTGTGGACAAGAATGGGGGAGGGGATTCTGGGTTCAATGTTAAGAATGCGATATGTGGGTTGATAGGTGCTATACTGACCCAGAGAGTGATATTATGCTTTTGATTTTTTCAGATAACATAATTCTCATTTCAATCATTAAGCTTTTTTTTTGTTGTTTGTTTTAGACGTTAAAAAACAAAATTAGAAATATAATGGGAAGAAGACTGTGAGAGATAGTCGAAAAGAATTTTAGAAATTTGACAAAAATACATATTTATTGAAAATTACGTATTTTTTCTGTGCATAAGAAATGTTATTAATCAATACAATTTATTAAAATAGTATTCTTATTGCTTAATAATTGTCATTAGCTCTATTTGTGTGATCTTTTGGGAAAAAAAAAAAAAAAAAAAAAAAAAAAAAAAAACTTAAGTAGCCGGTATTTAGACTCCATTTTAAAAACTCAAAATTTGAAGCCTTTCGGAATTTTGCTTTTTATAAACAGAAAACGCCTTTTAAACTGATTTTTTTTTCTCTAAACAGGTGTAAGACGTGTCAAGGTACCCTGCTGTCACTTTCTATTTTATTAATTTTGAAAATTGTATGATCTAGATTGAAAACAAATGTGGTAGCCGGTATTTGGACCTTTTCCTCTACTCCCTTTGCATATTTGTATAAAATTGCGCATGTAATTTCACACTAATTATCAACGTGTCCGACACGTGAATGCCAAACGGGAAGTTTGAAAGAGGGCTTGATGCAGCAAACAATTGTTCTACTTTCACCCTTTATACAGAACATCATGTGCAAATAATCGTACAAAATATCGGAATGTTTTTCAAAAAACAATGTTTCTATATTAATAAATCTTATTAAAATTAAAGAAAGTAAAAGAATACGTCGAAATTTTGATGGGATTTTTTAAAAACTTTAATTAACATTAAGGGCTAAAATATCATAAATAAGTATCTTACCTTTTAATAAAAAGGTATTTCATTTTTTAAGGACATTTTCTTTCGAAAAACAATGTGCGATTTAAATTTTTTTAAACTGATTTATTCAAAGTGAGCATCCATTTTATTATGGTAATGCAAATGACAGAAATTTAAGCATAATTTAATATGAAATATATTTCTTTCGATAAAATGTCTAAATCGTAATTCTAAGAAGGTCTGTTGCAGGGAATGTTAATAATTCGTAAACAGTGTGATGAAAATCTACAGTACATTTCATAGTCCTTTTAAACGGCTAATCATAGCAGAAAATGGAATAGTGTGAAACTGCGAGTAACTGGCACTTTTAGGATTATTTATTGTTAAAATCACTATTACAAAATTTTATATCCATTTGATACTTACCTTTCTTTTTGAAAAGATGGTAGAGATATATTAAAAAATGACTGTTGACTAAGTTTTGAAAAATTATGCATTGAATTATTAAAAATTCTTTTTTAAAATAAATATGGTCAATAACTCCAGTAACAGACACCAAATATTTTGAAAAACCAATAACTGACACAAAGGGAAACAGTGTGTGGCACATTATTTCCAAAGATTTTTTTTTAAGTTATTTTATATTTCTAAGAGTTTATGCTTTAAAAATACCTTAATCTTTATTATAAAAACAAAATACTTAAACCTTTTTTCTATACAATATCATACCCCAGATTCATGTGTCCCTTTTTTCATGTTTTAAATATTAGTAATCCAGATATCCAATAAATGACACTTACTTGCCAATCACTCACCCCCAAGTGGATCTTTTGTATCTTTCAAAGATACAAAACATGCCGCGTAAAAAATTATCATGATTTAATTATCCGTGAATCAATCGAAATTATTACTACGTGGAATTTGAAAATAAGACGGTAATAACAGTATTTTTGTATTATCTGACGAAGGCTACGTATATAGTTAAAAGTACTAAGAAGTATTAAAGTAATTTTACACTTTTTAAAATATTTTGTAATCTTTTAAGTAATTTGCACATAGTGTAATTTTAAGTATCAGTTACTTTTTAAGTGAAAATAATTGTGGGTTACGTTGAATTAAGTAAACAGAGTCTTTATCTATTGGTATTTTTTAACAGCGTTATAAAACGATTGACATAATACAATTACTAAAATTTGCTGCTTTAACCCTTTCAAGGGCGGTGGTTCATTTTTGGACCACTTAATTTTAATTCTTAAATGCCACATTAGCATCAGAATATTGGGATGAAAATTTCCCTTTTATTAAGTAAGTGAACAAAATCATTTTTGTATTTCGAAATTTGTTTGTAAATTCTGGTGCCATTCACTGATTTCAAGATTTTACGAATAGAAGTGCCTTGTCCGTGAAAGGGTTAAACGCATATTGATGTATTTATTATTTTAAAGTTTCCTTTCCCTTTTAATATTCACGTGTAAATACAATTTTCAGGACATAATTTTCAATATTTTCCTGTCTTTAACACGTACTCATTTAATAGTAATTTTAAAGTTTTTGTTTTGTTTTTAATAGTCACGTGAAAATAAATTTTTAATCGTTAGGAAATATTATTCTTTGCGCTTTTTAAAAAATTGAAAACTAGCTCTATAATAATAGCCTAAGTCATGTGACTATTATCAACAGTTCCAGGCGGATCCCTTCGCTTTTTATATTCCAGGCGGCCATTTTGGTACTTTAATTTTAGCCAGCCGCAGGTGTGATAAGTCGCCGAATATTATTCTATCCCTATTATTTCGTTTATATTATAACAGTCCAAGTCATGTAACTGCCATAAACAACGGGCTGATTCCTTCGCTTTTCATAAGAAAGGTTTCCATTTTGAAATTCCTGATACTTTTATGTTAGCCGGGTGAAAATCTTGCCAATAGCTTTTTTTTAACTCGCCAGTTAGCATTTTTTTATTTTTCGAGTGGTAAATTAAAACGGCGCTACTTGGTTATCCCATCGACCAAAAATATGTCGCCAAACTATGAGATTAAATGCCAATAATGGTTGATCGTAAATGTCTCATTCACTTGACTTTAAGGAAGTTACACATGTTCACGCCATCAAGTGATTTTTATTTCGACGTTTTATTTGTATTTTTACTAATGTTATACTAATTTATTTGTTCTTTTGTTTTTTAAAATAAAAAAAAATGTCAATTTGTATAATTTGGCTATTTATATAATTTGGCGAAATTGGTCGACGGGAGAAGTAATAATATTAAAACGTTTCTTTGAAGTGGAAATTAAATCTCATGATTTATTGCATTGTCACATACGCACCGGGTTATGCGTGATTTTTTTTTTTTTTTTTTTTTTTTTTGACAATTTTGCGAAAACCTCGTTTTTAAATACCTGTTACATATGTATTTATAAATTATTTTCTGCTATTTTTAAAATGAAATAACAATGAAAAAAATTAATTAATAACTATAGAACAAAACAATTTATAACATTTTTTGTAAATCAAAAGAAAATAAATTCAAGTAAACATTTATTAATAAATACGCAACAATAGCCAGGTTACCATGTCAGGCAAAATAACGCCATTTTGGCACCAATTAGGTACCCCGTTGCGTATATGACATCTGTGTCTAATATTTTTCTTCAAGTTTCGGTTAAAAAAAAACAATGAAGTAAAAGGCATTTATTTTAAATGTTTTAATTTTAAATGAAAGTTTTGTATTAAATAAAATGATAATGAAATACAAATTGAATTCTGAATAAAAGTAACATGATGCATTTCTTAGCATACATTTAAGGGAGGCCAAACTCGTCGCCAAATTAATTTAAAATAACCTTTTCTAAAATAGGAAAAAAAATATCTGTTATGTTTAAAATTTGAGTTGCCATCATTAGAAAAAAAGTATTTATAATTAGAAAAAAATTAATATTTCGAAAACTAATTCTAATTTTAAAATTCTAATACCAGTTTTGAGATGTGTGGATCAATACGGATTTTTGGTGTTGATTTCATCGCAAAGTATTCCATATTTTAGGAGAAATCGCCGTGAAACGTAATCAGTTGTTTAATCAGTCGTTTCATAGAATCGTTACATAAATTCGTGTCAATTCGATTCATTGGGATTTTATATATATAGGGTAGAAATATTTCAGTAAGCAATTATTTAATGAAAAAGTAAGACAAAGCTATCAAAGCAAGATTCTAGTAATTAGTATTTATAAGTCATTTAATATAGACAGTATTTTTTAAAAATAAATGTGTAATGCAGACACTGAAAAAAGAACGACATTTTTACAGTACAAAGTACTGTTCATCTAGCGCTCAAACTCGATCACAGACGAATGTGCTGTAGCTTTCTTTGGTTTCTTGACTATACAAACATGGAAAATACAGTAGTTGCGTAAAATTAACAGCACAATGTGCTGGCAATTCGGACGCGAGCAGTTTGTTCTGCCAAATCTACAGTGTTTTTTTTGTTTTTTTTTACAGTGCAGCCTAATAAAATTTACAGGAAATCACACAGGTTGCAAAATATTGCTTAAAAAAACAATCGGTATGATGTATTAATATGTTTTAAATAAAATTTGCTAAACGAAACTGAAGTATACGAAATAGTATCGTTATTGTTAGCATGTGTTATCTGCAAGTAGCATAAAAACGTGTTTGAGAGTAAAGCTATAACTTTTTCTATGATGTTTAGATAAGGTACGTAGGATAAGACTTCAAGTATGATTTGATTTGCTATAATTTGCAGTAGAGAGGCAACGGTAGAGTGTTGTGTGGTTCTTAGGTATCTAAAATCATTTGGAACGCAGACTAAGCTTCTATAAAATTAAGGATGGCAGAGAAGCAGTCTGAGTACTGATGATCTACATTTGTAGTTACCTATTCGAGTAAGTAGAACGATAGATTCCAAATTAATTTATGACATCTTCTGTAACTGCCTCTGGAATAATAAAGGTTTTAAGGTTGACTGAACTGTGACTGTTATAGCCAAATGTGCTCAAAAAGCTTTGTGGAATAGAGCAGAACATTTACGAAATGACAAATCATTTATATGACGCTTATCTCGCTTCAAAAAAAAAATAATAATATTTTAGGTGAAAACATCGACATATATTCTGAATTAATGCGGAGTGTTCTCTAAACTAAAAAATACCGTTTTAGCTTGCAAAGTGATTAGAAGTGAACCTGGAAAAAGTTATCTCGCATTAAACCTTCGCAAATGCAATTAATAGTGGGCAGACAATATCAGGATTTATCAATACCATTCTATGAATAATGCCTCTATATTAGCAACACCGAATTGTATGACGTAGTTGTAGATCGGCTGATTTTTTACTGTGTACATAAATGGGGTTCTAAAGCTTTTTAAAGTCATTGAAGAAATGTTGTTTATGATTATGAGTTTTTAAAATGCGATTAATTGTATAGCTTAGTTATTAATTATAAATGTAACCTTTTTATTTAACAAAAAAGAAACTGAAAAAATCACAATAACTCAATAAATTGAGCATGCATGATTAATCTCAATTTTTTTAAAACTATGCGGGTGGAAATTATTTTAATATTTTAAATTTTCTGTAACATTTATTTCTGTTATGCTGACGCAAAGATTAAAATTTAATTATTAATCATGATTTTTTATGAGGCAATGATAAAGTTAAATTTACATAGGAATTTTGTAAGATAAATTAGGAAAATCATAGTAGGAAAATTTTAATTAATATTCTCGAAATAGTCAAAACTGCACTGTCTATGACATTTTTTGTCATAAAATACATATTATTTTGATTCCAAATATATTTTAACCTAAAATTAAGTTACCTCATGCATTTAATTCTTCAAATGCTAACTTCAAAATTTAACAAAATTTTCTCAAAATGTTGTTCGATGTAATCGGTCTGTGGATCGGCATACCTACTATGACGTCAAAATTCATATCTTAAGCATTCAATAAAACATGCTGTTTATCAAATCGCTTTTGGTGAATGTGTGACATCCATGTATTTTGATTTAAAGGCGTGACTACTTAAGCCTATTAAGCCTATATAAGCGTGCGCACGTACATTGGTACAACAGATTATACCTATTTATTCGAAGATATAAATAATATACCGATCAAGGGTCATATAATGAAAGATTGTCTCTGACAGCAAACAATTCAGTACAAGCGAAGGCGATATTTATCCTAGTCCGGAATGGTATTGGACATATTTTGTATGTTCGGTGAAAACATATTGCTGCACCGAATTTTTTTTTCTAATACATTTGCAACACTTTTTCAGCACATTTAAAAAGACGTATTTTCTATCGATTTTTATAAACCGCATAATTGACATCATCCTGCTTTGCTGTATATGCTGTATCGCTGCTAGGGATAATTACACTCCCGATTGATGCTAATTTTTCTATACCAATCTAACACATATGTGTTCAGTGAACACATACATTTATTACACAACTATTATAATTTATGAGAGCCCATTTACAGAAAAATCATTTCAACTAAAATCACTTTAGAGTTATTTATTGCTATGACTGTTATTTAAGAAAACCCTTATTGATATTTCTTGAAATAATAATCTAAAAGCATTTATCCATCATAAATCAACATTTCATTTCCCGTTGCAATAGAAATATATACACAAGACATAAGCAATCCCATAAATTCGTCATTATTGTGAAATATGTTCCTTTAGCAATTAGCACGTTTTAAACTATAAATCATGAAAAGTACTTTTATACTAAGACATTATCGTTATTGCTTAAAAATAACAATTATTGTGATATATATCTGGTGGTCAAGGAAACTTCCTGATTGCAGTGCATTTTAAATTGGAAGGAGCAGATGGAGGCGAACCTTCAAACTAAACGCACGCAGCAGCTCAACCCACTTTAGCTGTGACATTTTTAATCTACGCAACTGGGCATCCACAAAGCCTGGCTTTTGTTAAAATTAACAAACCGCATGTCTGTACCCTCAGGAAGATGTCAATGTATTTCATTCAATATAATTTTATTTTAATCTCTAGTATATTTATTGACTGTTGACACAACATGTACAATTCATCGAACATTAAAATCTGGAGGCACCGGCGAGATCTTGGATAATTTTTTCAAGCTTGGAATAAGTGTACGCTCATGATATCTTTCTGCAGTTTTTTAAATAAAGTTTTCACCAGTCTTATGTGGAATTGCAACAGACAACGGAGCACCTCGAATCGCATTTATTACAGATAAGTACATTTTATCTTATTATTATTATCGGTTTGGCTTTTGTTTTTTACGCTATTCACCTCATTATTTGAATAATGAGTACCGACTTGGAAGCCGCAAAAAAGGCTGCTGAAGAATTGGAAAAAGCAGCTATAAATTTACGTGGCATAGCTAAATCTGCTCTAACAAGGATAAACAACTTCATTAACTCTGAGCAAATGTTTCAAAAGAATGATTTGTACAATAAATTAGAAAAAGTAGAGACAGTTTACTCAGACTTTGATAAATATGATGCTCAATTACCAGCTGAAGCATCTGAAATTGAGGAATTTGAAAACAAATATTATGAAACCAAAGCCAAACTGCAAACGGAACTTGAAAAAGGTACCGTAAATGTGCATGCACAATCTCAATTGATAAATGATCAGATTCCAGTTGTTAGTTCTACTATTTCTAACAATTTTAAATTGCCTAGGCTGAATATAGAGCAATTTAATGGTGATTTTAAAAACTGGCTGTCATTTAAAGATTTATATTTATCATTAGTTCATAATAATGACAGCATAATTAATATACAGATGTTTTAGTATTTAAGAGGGTTACTAGGGGAAGAGCCAGCCTCTATAATAAAACATATTCCTATTTTTGAAAACAGTTATTCAGAAGCGTGGGAAAAATTGCTGTCGAGATATGATAAGAAAAAACAAATTGTTTCTACTTTAGTTAAAACGTTCTTGGACATTCCCCCCATTACTCAAGTGAATGCATTTAGCTTACGCTGTTTATCAGATGTATCAGATGAAGTAATTAGAGGCCTTAAATCAATCGATGAAAATGCATCTGGCCGTGACTTATGGCTGATTCATATTTTATTACAAAAGGTTGATTCTAAAACAAGGGAGGAATGGGCAAAATTGATCTCAAGCGAAGACTTTCCGTCTTTTGATCAATTTATTCAGTTTATAAATGATAGATGTTCATCTTTAGAGTTGTATAAAAGTGAAAATGAAGGTTCGCATAAACAAGAGAAACAATATAACGTCAATAGATCATGTTCCAGTGTCATTAGTAAATGTTTACTTTGTAAATTTAATCACTCACTTTACAAGTGTGTTAAATTTAAGGAATTAAGCACCAGAGATAGGAGACAGTTTGTTAAGAAAAACAAGTTATGCAGTAATTGCTTTTCTGACAAGCACACTACCTGGCAATGCAATTCCTCTTACTCTTGTCACAATTGCAAGCTGAAACATCATACTAGTTTATGCAAAAACAAACTGCAAAATTACGCGATATCAACTTCTCGTTCAAATTTAAAACAGAGCCACAAAAACAAACCTGATTCAGAGGCCGGTTTGATTCCCGATCAGAATAAAAAGGAAATTTCTCCTTCCATAAATGCAGTTCAAACATCTTTCGCACTTTTGCCCACTGCTAGTGTATATATTAATGATTGCGTGGGTCAAAAGCACACTTTAAGAATCATGTGTGATAGTGGATCAGAGTCTACGTTTGTTTCTGAATCCTGCATGAAAATGTTAGGAATTAAAAGGAAAAATGCTAGATTCCCCGTAAAAGGTCTGTCTAATTCAAAGATCGCAGTAACTAAGGGTTACGTAATGTTTGATCTTACATCAATTTATAATGCTGACACCAAGTTGTCTGTGAAGGCATTTATTTTAGACGATTTAACTGCTCCGTTACCTGCGGAAAAAATACACGAGAAGCATTTTTCGCATTTCAAGAATATAAACTTAGCGGATCCACATTTTGAGACACCAAGTAAAATAGACATTATTCTAGGATCTGATTATTTCTTTTCTATTTTGCTTCCTGGTCAAGTAACAGATACGCAGAGCAATTTAATTGCTCAAAATTCAATTTTTGGCTTTCTGGTATCAGGGAAAATGCCATATTCTAGTACATCTCCAAATTCGATACATAATTTACACATTTATGAAGTTAATATTGATAAAGAGTTAAAGCGTTTTTGGGAAGTAGAAGAAGTATTTAATAAGAATACTCAAATGTTGTCACCTGAAGAGCAATTTGTTGAATCACATTTTCAGGAAAATTATTCAATTAATTCCGAGGGTCGTTTTGTGTTTAAGTTACCTTTTATTCAATCTAAATCAGAATTAGGTAATTCTAAACCTGCCGCAATTTCTCGCTTGCTTGCTATGGAAAAGAAATTTAGAGAAAAACCAGAATTTGAAAATCAGTACAAAGAGTTTATGTACGAATATGAAGAATTAGATCACATGGCATTAGTTGCACAAAATGACATTAATAATTAGGAAAACAAACACTACTTTATTCTCATCATGCGGTTATTAAATCTTCTAGTATCACTACTAAATTAAGGGTATTTTTTGACGCTTCATGCAAAACTTCAAGTGGTGTTTCATTGAATTCCATTTTGGGTGTAGGCCCTAAGTTACAACCGGACATTTTCGAAATCTTACTTAATTTTCGATTTCCGAAAATAGTCTTTTCTGCGGACAGAAAAAAAATGTAACGCCAGATTTTGGTTGCCGAAGAGGATAAAATTTATCAGCAAATAGTTTGGAGGTCTAATCCTAATGAGGAAATAAAAAATTACAAATTGAAAACTGTCACATATGGTTTAGCGACAGCATCTTTTCTGGCAACTAGATGTATAAAACAAATCGCTCAGGATTGTTCAAAAAATCCTTGTATTTCGCGCATGTTAGAAAAAGATATGTACATGGATGACTTATTATCCGGTACGAATACTGTTAGGGAAGCAATATAAACTTGCAAAGAAATTACAGATTGTTTAGACGCGCATGGTTTCCACTTGAGGAAGTAGAATTCGAATTCACAGGCATTTCTTAATGAATTTATAGATTCTTCTAGCACTGAATCAAATTTTGAAATCATTCCTAGTGATAGCGGAAGCTCCAAGGTTCTAGGCTTGAGCTGGAACTCTTCATCAGATAGTTTTATTTTCATAACTGCATTAACACTCACTCCACCTCTTACAAAGAGACACATTTTAGCTGAGTCTGCACGGATTTTCGACCCGCTAGGTCTAATTTCACTCTGTACTGTAACTTTAAAGGTATTTTATCAGAAACTTTGGCTTACAAAAGGGGACTGGGACTCTATTATACCGCAACATCTTACAGACGAATTGCTACAATTTCAAATTTCCTTTAACGGACTAAATGAATTGTCTGTTCCTAGATGTGTCACTATTTCATCCGGTAACCCATTTGAATTACACGAATTTTCTGATGCCTCAACATTGGCATATGCTGCCGCAATTTATTGCCGACAAAGTTATAAGGGGAAAAAAACTCTTTTCTCTTAGTTTCTAAAACTAAAGTTGCTCCAATCAAACAGATTTCAGTGCCAAAATTAGAGCTTTGCGGTGCGCACCTACTATCTAAGCTGTTCCGTTCCGTCATGGAAACATTAAAGAGTTACAAGTTCGATATTTTCGCCTGGACGGACTCAAAAGTATTCCTTTCTTGGATATCTGCACATCCGCGTAAATGGAAGATTTTGTCACGAATAGAACATCTCAAATCACCGAAATTCTACCTACAAAGCACTGGAGACATGTCCCATCCAAAGAGAACTCCGCAGATATCGCTTCACGCGGTATTGATCCAAAATGTCTTCCAGGTTGCGATTTCTGGTGGAAGTGGCCAAGCTGGCTGGTTTTGGACCCATCCAATTGGCCCAAAGACGACTCAAATGCTGAGGAATTAGATGATCAAATCAAAGCCGAACAAAGGTCTGATCCAATTTTTTCCTTTCACGCCCGCACATCAAATGATCTATTTGATAATTTGTTTCAAAGGAACTCTTCGCTTGCAAAAATTATTCGCATTTTGGCATATTGCCAAAGATTTATCAAAAAATTCAAGAAGTCTAACAAAACAAGAAATTTCTTCACCACATCTTACTTACAAAGAAACAAAAGCTGCTGAAGAGAATATTGTTCGTTGGATTCAGAATTCTTACTTTCAGGAAGAATTTAAATGTATCCAAGAACAGAAAGCTTTGCCAAAGAAAAGTACGTTACAGTCCCTCTACCCGTTTATTGATGATAAGGGTCTGTTACGGGTGGGAGGACGCTTACGAAATTCACAATTATCATTTAATCACAAACATCCTTTAATCTTGCCCTCACAACATAAAATGGCTGAGTTATTAATACAGCAACAACACATTGCCCATTTACATGCTGGGCCTTCACTGCTATCCCACATCATAAGACAATCTTATCGGATAGTTGGTGGAAAATAGATCATTAACAAATGCATCTATAGATGCTTGAAATGCTACAGATATAAAAGGTCCATTGCAACCCCTCAACTAATGGGGAATTTGCCAAAGCATCGAGTAACCCTGGAACGTCTGTTTTTCTCCAGTGGTGTTGATTACGCAGGCCCTATATCTATTAAATTTAGTAAGGGTCGGGGTGCAAAAACAACTAAAGGGTATATAGCTTTGTTTATTTGTTTGGCTACAAAAGCTGTGCATATTGAAGCTGTGAGTGATATGACAACTGAGGCATTTATCACCACCCTTCGACGTTTTAGTGCAAGGCGAGGCGCCCCACGGCATCTTTATTGGGACAACGGCACCAATTTTGTCGGTGCATCCAGAAAGTTGGACAAAATTTATGAATTCATTTACAGATAATGAAATAATGTCACATTATCAAACTGAAAACTCTGTAGAATGGCATTTCATCCCTCCTTCTGCCCCTCATTTTGGCGGGATTTGGGAGGCTGCCATAAAATCGACAAAGTATCACATCAAGCGAGTCATAGGACAGACATTGCTCACTTTCGAGGAGCTAGCTACGTTACTCGTCCAAATAGAAGCCTTGCTAAAATCGTGGCCGCTTATACATTTAAACGATAATGATGCTGATTCAATAAATGTTCTCACTCCCTCACATTTTCTTACAGGGGATGTTTTGCATTCCATTCCCGATGAGTCAGCAACCCCGACAACGTATCTAAAGAAACGATGGGAACTGATCCAAAACATGAAAGCTGGATTCTCCAAACGTTGGACCAGAGAATACCTGGCCTCGCTGCAACCCAGAGATAAGTGGAAAATCGCCACGCCTAACATTGAGGTGGGTCAGGTACTGTTATTAATGGACGCAAATCAACCGCCTGGAACTTGGCCGTTGGGGCGCATTACAGAGGTCCACCCAGGCAGTGATGGACTCAACAGAGTGGTGACTGTGCTACGCGGGTCTTCATTAGTCAAGCGTCCAATCAACAAAATAGCATTACTCCCTCAGTATCAGGACTAAGGCCCTGATAGGGGGGGAGCATGTTCAGTGAACACATACATTTATTACACAACTATTATAATTTATGAGAGCCCATTTACAGAAAAATCATTTCAACTAAAATCACTTTAGAGTTATTTATTGCTATGACTGTTATTTAAGAAAACCCTTATTGATATTTCTTGAAATAATAGTCTAAAAGCATTTATCCATCATAAATCAACATTTCATTTCTGTTGCAATAGAAATATATACACAAGACATAAGCAATCCCATAAATTCGTCATTATTGTGAAATATGTTCCTTTAGCAATTAGCAATTTTCAAACTACAAATCATGAAAAGTACTTTTATACTAAGACATTATCGTTATTGCTTAAAAATAACAATTATTGTGATTTATATCTGGTGGTCAAGGGCACTTCCTGGTTGCAGTGCATTTTAAATTGGAAGGAGGAGATGGAGGCGAACCTTCAAACTAAACGCACGCAGCAGCTCAACCAACTTTAGCTGTGACATTTTTAATCTACGCAACTGGGCATCCACAAAGCCTGGCTTTTGCTAAAATTAACAAACTGCATGTCTGTACCCTCAGGAAGATGTCAATGTGTTTGATTCAATATAATTTTATTTTAATCTCTAGTATATTAATTGACTGTTGACACAACATATACAATTCATCGAACAATTATGTTGCATATTTGATCTGTGGGTTCTAAATTTTGGCCCAGTTTTACTAATAAAAATATATAATTTTTGAATTAGCATTGTAAATTTTTATTAATTTATATAAATTGGTGAAATATAATCTGAAATTCTGTAAACCTTAAAAATTGTCTTAATTGTTTATATAAAATTAAAAATGTGTTTAGTTTACTTCTTGTCCATTTGATATTTTTCGAAAAGATTAAACTTTTCGGGTTTAGAATTAATAGAGTAACAGATTAAAGCACATTCACCAATGTATTTTTTATAGTATTTGCAATACACGAACACACACAAAAAAATAATTTTAGCCTTTCTTTATATCAATTTGAAAAAAAAACATTTTTTTTTAAGATTGTTAAATCGATTTAGAAAAAACACAAGCTTAGAAGTGAAACTGAAAGTCAGAAAATTGTAACTGAAACGTAAAAAAACTATTATTTTTATTTTTTTCCACTTCTAAATTCTAGATCAAAAAATCTTTTAGGAAGGTATGCCTTATTAATTAAACCTGCAGCGGCTGGATGAAAAAGCAGACAAAACTTTCAGAGTAACGTTTTTAGAATTTTCCTTTTTTGTAAAACTTGTTCTTTTTTCTACAAAGAATTTATCTGTGCATTTCCAAGTATTACACTATCTAATTAATTAAACATATTAATGGACGGTAGCGTAAAATATTAAAAATATATACATTATGAATTTATTGATTTTGCTTCTGATCTTAATTAATCTCGAGAGAATTATCTTGTGTGGAAAATAACATTTTTCAGTCAAGGAATGGTTTAAGAAATAGAGGTTATATTTTATTATACACCTTCCACAAAAGAATTAACTTTTTTAGACTAGGAATTAAAAATTCAGGTTACAATGAGAGTAATATAGCTGGACAAAACTAAAAATTAAATTTTTGCAACGTAATAAAATAAAGATTCGTGACAATAAGATAAGAAGAAAATATTGAAATTAGAGAAAGCATTCATATCATTTTATATTTAAATTAAATGTTATTTCGGGTTTTATAATTGTAGTAAAACATTGTATAAAGACACCTCTGAATATACAATACCTTAGTTTAGTGAACATTTTTTTTTTCACATTCATCATTCTTCTCATCAATCCATTTCGGGAACATTTCAGGTTCCTGGTTTTTTAAATACTATGTGGAATGCACTTAATCTGCAAAGAATGTACCTGTATTTAGGAGACAGTACTAATCTGGGTAATTAAAAAAAAGTTAATACATATAAGTGCAGACTATATCTATATTATAAAGCGAAAATATGCCGATTGACGATGGCAACATCTGACCAATAAATTTAGTTTTTATTGATTTCTTTTTTAATACTAAATATCACACATTTTAAATTTCTGCACCATAAAATAGTTAAAAAGACGTTCTTTATAATGCAGTCTGTTTGAAAACTGTATCTCAATGTACTAATATTTATGGACTTTAAAATAATTTTCAAGCATGAATTTTTCTAAATTTATTTTTATTGCGTACAACCTCATTGGGGAAGATTACTCCGTTTGCGCGTATCTATACATATATTACGCTACCGTAAGTGGCACACAAATCGCGATTATTTGTTAATTGTTTAATGGCAGCATCCGAATGAAACCCATCTCATTGGTTATTTAACAGCATTAATGCATCTTCATACCTATAAGGGGGGTTACCATAGGGAGTATCCTGTTCTGTCGCCAAATGCTGCCAAGTTTATAGCCAACTTGACAGCATATCCACAAATTTGGCGATCAAATTTTGCGCCAAAAATGACGCCAACTTCACGATATCTCTAATTTTACGCCACATTTCCATAGGCTTGCATTGTAAACCAATAGGGTTTACTTGCTTACAGAAAATCGACGAATTGAGATATTTTAATGCGCCAAAAATATTAATTATATTTAAGGGAGTCCAAGTAAATTAAATTTCGAATAAAAGTGACATGATACAATGCTTAGCATGCCTTCCCAAGCATAAATTTAAACAGAGATCAAACTGGTCGCCAAGGGCGGCTAGTAATAATATAAATTGTCCATAATTTCATTCCGGCTAATATTCTATGATGAATATAAAACTTCACCAAGAAGAAATAAAAAAATAAAACTAAATTAAAAAATGAAAAAAATTAACAAACATGTATTCCAACTACGCACTTAAACCACTGAAATTATCAAAATCAAAAAGACTGCTGTGAATCACTAAATCTGTGTTGTTTTCATTGATGATTAACTCCTGACATGTAGCTAATACAATATTACTTTTAATAAATTTCAAAACTTTATTTGAATATATAATTGATAGTATTCATGTTTTTTTTTGTTATCTTAGTGCGCAATCTAAAAAAAATACATTAAATGCAAAAACTCCATTAAAGTTTTCCGTTACAAAAAATGGTGTTCGCTAATGTTCTGTACACTGTAAAAAATTTCGCGACGTTACTCCATAAAATTGGTGGCAACATGCTGCCTCCAATTTTATGGAATAATTTAACTTATATAATGGTGTAATATTACACATTAGTGTAATGTAACACCAGTTGTATCGGTTAAATTACTCAATATAATGCAGGCAGTAAGGCTGCCACCAGTTTAATAGAGTAATGTTACATAAATTTTTTTGCAGTGTATACTGGGAAGGCAGAGATGGATCACCTAGTTGTTTTAAATGTTCAAAAAGAAGAATTTTCTGGAAACTTCACAGTGATTGATTTCAAAGTAAAATATTATCGGGTGCTTTTTATAGCAATTGCCGTAGATCTATGATTTACACCAATATATTTATGTACTCTAAAAAATATTGCAAATGTGAAAGAGCGTGGGAATGTTTGTCTGAAGTCAACGTCAAAACTTACAATTTAATGCCTTTATATCTTTGCATATAGATGGATTATAACCCCCCAAAATAATGAACATAGGGTATGTTTTATTGTTTTATTCAAGTTATGCTTCTTAATAATTCAAACTTTCATTATTTTCATAAATTGATATTTTTCATATAAAATTTAAACATCTTTCATCATATTTGCCAAAATATCAAAAACCGAAATAACAATTTTTCTTATTTAATTTTAATTTGAGCGATTTTCTCGTGAAATAGGAAAATGATAGAAAAGAATAATAAAAAAAAAGAACATAACGTCATGTTGGAAATAAATCGGGAAATTTCAAGTATTTGTTAATAATACAAAGTGGGTGAATATCAGTAAGTACGGAAAGCAGGTGAGTATGTCGTCATATATAAATAACCGGATATGTCTTAACGTTGAAATAAAATATTCTTGGGTTATGGCATTATTTATTATTATTTTCCTTCTTTTTTTCTTTACTTTCTGTTTTCTTTTTGTTTTTCCCATGATGTGAGTGTATTTTAATAATATATAGTATAGGTATTTTAAATGTATGCGTTTTAAATGACAGTTCTATATTTTAAATGAAATGAATCCAATATGGATCTGCGCATGGCTAACATAAAGATTTTATTTTTTATTTAAAGCTAAGAAAGTTAAAAAAAGGTTTGAGAAGAAAATGGATAGTAAATGTCAATAATACGCACCGCAAAATTATCCGTGTCAAAAATGACGCCGTGATTAACACGAAATAGGTATTTTCATTCTTAAAAACTACAACATTAACTGGATTGCGTGAAGAAAAAAAAAACAAATTTTGACGTGTGTTAATTCTTAAAACAGTTCATTTCAGAAAATATGGATAAAAAATACTTCAATTTCTAAAAGAAAGTTTCATTTTCGTTGATAAAACCTAAAGATTTAATAAGGTTTCATCAAAGTAACATAGGGGAAAGTAGCCATATTTGGACCGTTGCCATTCTGCTGTTAATTAAAGGAAGAGCCGTCATCTACCGCTGAAATCCTACTCATCAGAATAATGTCACTCATGATTATAAGAAGCAACCCCCTACCATATGATGTTTTCAGACAATTTAAAAAAACCTAAAGTCAGCTGTTTTGATGTAATGCTTTCCTACTAAATGTAAGTGAATACTTTAAAACTAAGGTAAGTTGTTATGTTTTCATATACATAGATGAATTCATCTGTTTATTGCGCATATTTTTCTAGCGGATTTGTTTCATTTCGTTTTTGTTTTTAGTCTTGAGATTATCTGTTTTAAAACATGGCGCAGTTGCCGTAATTGGGCCAATTTATGTTGCTTAAATTGGACCAGATATGCAATGATAAATTTGAAAAGTAAGTAATGAATTTTGAGGACGGGCGCTTTGTACACTTTAAAAAAAAATTAATATTTTATAATGGATTACTATCTCCATGCAATTTTTTTTTTTGTATATTTGGATTAATTTTTGTTATACAGTTCGGGCCTATATAAACATAAAAATATTTTTATATTTTTATGCAATAAATTTTGTTCGCAATTTATTTTATCTTGTATGTATTTGTATTTATTTTCTTTGAATTTCTTATTCCTAAGGCGTATTTGGTATATAGAGTTGGATTCAAACATTTTCCTCCTGGAGGATATTTGCGATGGCAGACTTTTTACAGTTCGGGAGGGTGGAATTACACTTTTGTGCCATTAAAACGCATAAAATCGCAAAAATTCCGGGGGGGGGGGTGGTTATTTCAAGCCTGTAGGAGGGGTGGGGGGAAGCTGGGTTCAACACTGTTTGAATATATAATGTTTGCGTTTGATTAATCGTAGCGTATTTTTAAATAGAGGATATTTTTTAAACTTTTTTTTTTAATATAATGTTGAAAACGTTGAGAAAGACACAGGCAAACTGTTAGGAAGAAAAACACCTGTGACAACAAAAGCTGTTAAAGATATAGGAAAAAAAAGGAGGAAGTAAGTTGTGAAGAAATTGATCTGCAAGAAGGCTGCAGCTACAAATCCTCCCCCCAAATCAAAAAATCCTTAGAAATGTTATCTCCTTTGCTAAATTCAGTTAAATCAAATTACAGAGGGAGCCAAAAAACAGTTATGTTAACCTCTTCGCCATATAAAGTAAACCTTGAAATAATAATTTATAAAAAACGACAAAAAGGAAGCTATCAGAGCACAAAAACAATTAGAATATCAAGTTTAAAAAAATAGGCGTAATGGAATTAAGAAGAAAATGATGGAAGGGAAGAACTACAAACATAATGTAAAGAAAACATTTGTTGCAAAAAAATGTTATTATTCTCATAATTCAGAATCCAAAAAGAAAAATCTAGACAGTGATGATTGGTTTTGCCTAATTTGTAAGAAAAATCAAATGGCAGAAATAATTCAGTGTTTAGATTGCCCAATTCGGTTCCATGTTGTGTGCGCTGGAACAAAATATCAATAAACGAAATTCGTGTGTAAGCTCTGCATCACTCCTTACATGATATTCAAGTAACTGTCAATTAGTTCCATAATTTCTATTCTTAATTACTGATAACTTTGATTTATATTTTAAATACATTTTGATTTAAAACAATTACTATTATTCTCAGATATTTTATTACATTATATTTCATTGCTGTTATTTTGTTTGATTGTTTCATTAATCGCAAACTTTGCTTTTAATAAAATTAGTTATATTCCCTAGTCATTATAACAACCTGATATTATTTGGTCCAATTTAGGAGACTGGGGGGTCCAACTTAGGCAACCAGTTGCTGAATTTGGACCACTTTTGACAAATTTTTCAAACTGAAATAAAATTTAAGATTTTCAAGAAGAAATTGATTTAAAGATTTATTTAGTTAGTAGATGAATAGATTGACACTGTGTAATGATGTTTTGGAGATATTCCAAAAATTATGTGAGTTACACCTGAAAATAAGTGAAGTGGTCCAAATTTGGCTACTCTCCCCTAATTCATAATTTTCATAATCTCTAAATTAAAGCTAAAAGTGTAAAAATATGTTATACATATAAAAATTTGACAAAAAATATCACCTGTTTCAGTTTTGTAGTAGAATTCTCCAAGCATATTTTTTTTCGTTGAGCTTCGTCGATTTTACCGATTTTACTTGGCCAGTTATACAAGAAGAATTCAAAATGTAATGAAACTATTAATACTAAATAATATAATAATATAGTACGATATATATAACATATGTCTACACAAATAAACTATACAACAGTGCAAATTTATCAATGCATAGAAATACAAGTTTCACACCAAGTACGACCTAAACCCTACGTACATTATTGTAGTAGAATTCTCACAGTGTTAATTTTTCGTTTTAGGAAGTGAGATTCGTCGATTTCAACGATTTTGTTTGTTCTTCCTTTCTTCTTTAGTACGGGTCATTTTAGCGATTGTTTATATTATTAAGAACAAAATTTAATTCTTTTATGACTGAGTTATGTCAAGTCCCCTTCAAATAAGAAATACCGTATTGTCTCCTATAAAATGTGATAAAGGGTTGCATAAGGAAATATGTTTTAATTAGCGTGAAGAAATGTCTTGCTTAATTAATACATTTATATTTCGTGTTACGGGAACAATTACACTGGTAACATCTAGTATATTAATATGTTTAGATAAATTCCAGGCACTTCAGTCAATTTTTCAGAATATGTGACATTCACCAGTCTGCGTATAAGCACCTCAACTTAAGCCAAAGATTATTGCTCAAATAAATAAATAATTAAATAAATAAAATTTAAAGCTCAAATTTCTTTTTTCTTCATAAAAATGTTGTCATCTTATTAAAAAGATATATTTCAAAAAATACTTTTTCTTTAACGAAATTGTAATCAGGGCTATTCTACTTGAGAATAATAAATAATATTATTCTCTGCTTATAACTACACTTATAACTCTACTTATAACTTATAACTCTACTTATAACTTATAACTCTACTTATAACTCTACTTATAACCTATAACTTATAACTCTACTTATAACTTATAACACTACTTATAACTTATAACTCTACTTATAACTTATAACACTACTTATAACTTATAACTAACTTATAACTTATAAATCTACTTATAACTACATTTATCAACAGGGAAATCTGTTCTTAAGTGTAGATTTTTTTAAATACATTGTTAGTAAAGGATTAAAGCTAGTTAGTAAACCTAAAATGCGTTTTTCAAAAAAAAAAAAAAAAAAAAATGTTTGTCAAAAATATAATGCAAGACAAACTTGTTAACAAATACTTTAACCCATTTGTGCTGAATTTTTGTTTTCTTAAATTTGTTGATATAATCACTGTTGCAAAATAAACTGGAAAAATATTTTTTTAAATCACACTAAAAATGTTTTGTATTTATTTGATAAAATGCAAACGTACTAAATGTGGGAATATGCATAATATTTGTAGTAGTATAATATGCATAATTATATGTTTTGTCCAAATTTATGTAAAATAAGCTTTTAAATTCTATATTATATACTATAATTAGTATTTTGTTTAATTACTAAAAAATATATTTATTGCTTTACAGAGACTAATAACATTATAAGTATTAGTAATAACAAACTTAGAATAATCGTATTTGAGTCTTAAAAACAATCTGTTTCATAATCATCTTAAAAGGCACTTTACATAAATAACTGTCCTCTAAATGACTAATAAAAATATGTACCCATTCGTTCCTATATTTTGTACGTTACAAAAATGCAGAAAAATAGGTTTGAACATATAATTTCACAATTTAAAAAAATATATATTTCGAAGAAGTCTATAAACTAAGATTATGACTTATTTATTTGGATAATTGGCAGAAAAAACACAAATAAACTTACTTTTCACATTTCGCCATCTTGAAAAATGAAAAATCTATAAACCCCGAAAAAAGCCTTCATTTTAAACAAATAAATATCCATCTCACCCCGTCATCTTTCGTTAACAAATAAAGACATTTATAGATAATTATTTCATAAAATTTTCATATTATAAAGAGGAAGAAAAATTAATTCGAAGTGTCCCAAAAATGGGACGCTAGGCATAAATGGGTTAAATAAACGAATGTAAAGTTCTTACATTTTTATGTATTTCATGGCGTATTCTAGTATTAAATTACCCACTGCATTAAAATAATACTAATTACTGATTTTCTTCAAATCTACATTAAGGCGCGAAATTTTGATTTGATAATTTTATCAACTTTTTAAAACCTTTTATTGCTTTTATTATCTTAATAGATTTTAAATTACTTTGTATAGTTAAGTATTTACGGTGGTGAAACCCATCGAATTTCGACGAAAGAAATTGTTTAAAAAGGAACTGAACTTATAATAAACGTACAAAATAATTACAATGAAAATCAACTCACTTTTCAATGGTTTGCTTAACTCTTAAAACAAATATCATTTTTAACCTAAAGATACCAAAATATTAATTTCATAAACTTAAATTCTTCAAAGTATTGAAAAATTAAACTCTATTAATATCATGATAAATAATTATAATGCATTTATCAATTGAAGGTCTTTGTATTAATGAATGACAATCAACAAAAATGATTTCACTTTGACACAATCACAGAATTATTTTTTGCATGAAATCTAAGCCTAACGTCAATTTCATCGACTCAAAATTTGCGTACACACCTACCATACTTATATTCACCATTTCAAAAAAATTGCAGCCCGAAATGGGCTATTAATGCATATATTTCCAAACTTGAAATCACCTCTGTCAGCTGTGACTTTGCATGTGAACATTCGGACGCTAGACTTGAGGTTCTAATCTCAGTACCGAAAAGTAAAAATTCCAGAAATGTATATCTTTTAGGGATACCCAGTAGTGTAGTGGTCAGCTCGCCTGTCTGCCACGCTACAGGTCGCGAGTTCGGCTCCCGGCTGGGCAAGGTTCACTCAACCTTTCATCCCTTCGGGGTCGATAAAATGAAGACCAAGCTTGCTTGGGAAGTAAACACCGAGGTTCTTGATTGGGCTGACCATCCGGCCGCGGCACATGCTTCTTAGCACCTCGGGGCCCAGGATCAAGTAAACAGAGTTGGGCACTGTAGGCCCTGATCCTTCATGGATCGTACAGCTACAGGTTTAGTTTAGTTTTAGAATATCTTTTAGAGGCATTCGTAATAAAATATTTAGTTTATAAAAGAAAATGATCGTTTCTTTTAAACATGCCGTAATTTTCCATCACTGTAGCATTTCACCTAGCGTCTCAAACTCAGTATCATCTGAATAAAAAAAGTATTGGATTGTAACAGATTTTCGAGGAAAAAATGCTGTTTTTACTTTCTTCTATCTTTACAAGAAGAAAGTATTGGATTCGTGAAAATTTTCGACTTTCGGTTTTTGACTGATTTATACGTTTTAGAATGCCCAGAACACGATTTGATGATTTTTAGAAAATGTCTGTCTGTGAGTCTGTCTGTCACTCGGTCATTCTGTCACTCTGTGAGTCTGTATGTGACAAAAATTTTGTGGGCACTCTATCTCAAGAACTAATGCACGAAATTTCACAAAATTTTATATTTAGTTAGACCTTGATGTAAAATGGACCTGATTAGTTTTTGGGGAAAATCTCCCAACAGGTGGCGCTGCTATGCGTCATTTTCCACGATTTCTGCAATAGCTATATCTCAAGAACTACTGAACGGATTTTCATAAAACTTCAGATTTAGTTAGTACAGAACATAGTTTGGTGCTGATTACTTTTTTGTAAAAATCGCCCAACATGTGGCGCTGCTATGCTGCATTATTCATGATTATCGCAATAGCTCTAACACAAGAAAAAATGCACGAATTTTCACCAAACATCAGATTCAGTTAGTCCCTGCTATAAATTAGTGCTGTTTAATTTTTTGTGTAAATCGTCGAACAGGTGGCGCTGCTGTACTGCATTTTTCCCGATTCCCGCAAGAGCTGTATCTCAAGAACTATTGCACGGATTTTCATCAAACTTCAGATTTAGTTAGTCCTTGATATGAAGTGACGTATAAATTAGTGCTGTTTAATTTTAGGTGTAAATCGCTCAACAGGTGGCGCTGCTATTCTGTATGTTTTGCGATTTCCGCAATAGCTTTATCTCACGAACTAATGCTTGGATTTTCAACAAACTTCAGATTCATGTATACCTTGATATCATTTAGTGCTGCTTATTTTTGGTGTAGATCGCTCAAAGTTTATTTTGAAATTTTATGAGAAAATGGCATTAGTAAAGATAGTTTCTCTTTACTTTGCAACAATGGAAATAATCCGATTGTCAGCATTTTGAGGATATTTCATAGAAAACATTTAAAATTAAAATTTAAATACAAAAATGAGAATATTTAAAATAATAGTTAGAGTGGGAAAATCTACAAAGAAACAGCTTTCACCTTAAAAAAGAATTATTAAAATTGATTCAGTAGAAAGCTCAGGGCAAACGACTAAAAAATAGCCTTGTCTTAATATATTGGTAAAATATTACACTTTATTTTAACCACATCTCTGAGGTAAGACACTTCTACTTAAAGGACAAATATGTGGTTCATGTGTGTTACAAACTTCAATGTTTTGCTGTATTAATCTTTTTTATGGCTTATTCTAAATTTCCTTTCGTTCATCAGCTTTTAATTTTTTAATTTAGATAAATATCTGATGATTTTGTGTTTGCGATATCAATATGCATACCAGTTCACTGGAAAACACACAAAAAGCAATGAAAATATTTTTTTTTCATCCCGTTTCTACGTTATTAGTTTCTTTTTGTATAAATATATTGTTTATTGATTTTCATTTTAAGTGGCGTCACTGTTAATAAGAAAAAAAATCTTACATCTTTAAAGTAATTGTGTGTCAGTTTTTCGTATTACGTAAGCATGAATTATTTAATACAATTTTAGAAATAAACACATTTTGATGAATTAAAGAAAAATGAAATAATAACGTTTATTCTTATAACCATTTAAGTGTGACAATGATATCACTGTAAAGGATATTGAATGACATAGAATCTCTGTCACGAACTCACCTGAAGGTTCATTTATTCGAATTGTTGGATGTAGTAAATTGATTGGAAGTCATTCGTGTTTCTAATGACCATTCTAAAATTAATTTATGAAAGGATTTCCGTGCCATGCGTTTCTACTTTTGAATTATAGAAGTAAATTTTGAAGATATACTTGAATACTTGAATAAATATTATATTTGATATATAAGATATACCTGAATAAGATATATATAAGTAATATAAGATATAAGTAAGTAATAAATATAAGTACGTATGGGTGAATATCACAAAATGTGAGATTTGGAAAACAAAATTTTTTTTTAATTTAAGCCTTTTCAAAGCTTCTGATTTTTTAAAATGTCAGTTGAACAGTTGAATTAAGGAATTTATATGTAAAATTGTTAAAGATTGAAGATCTTAAGTTTATTTTTTTGTAATTATAATTATGTGTAATTTTCATGGCATGTGTATGCCAAGATAATGAGCGCCAGGATAATGACAATTTTATTCTAAAACATTTTTCACAGTCTTGTTTTTTTTTTATTATATATATATATCTAACATTTTAATTTTGTTTAAAGGAGCATATGTTTCCTCTATAGTTTCTCAAATTCAATGTAATGTCTAGTTTTATCTGTAATTTATAGAAGCCTGGAAAATAAAAGTCCACTCAGTTTTTACAAAGCCATTAAACACGTTATTTTCAAAGAAATATCCAAAGGATCTTGCTGCTAGCAATGATTTTACTACTTCTGACTTGAACTATGTCAAGAACAAGAAGATCCTTATACCTCATAAAGAACGAAGATGAGCAGGCCAGGACAATGACATTCATTTTCAGTGACAATCATATTTTAATTATGGAAAATTATTTGTAAAATACAGAACTTATTATTTTCCACATATATGTGTTATATAAGGTACACTTATTAATTAGATATTAAAAAAACTAGAAAAAAGATATTTGTACATGATAGCAGAGAGCCTTTTACTTTGCACAGATCATAGTGTGACATGCCAGGAAAATGACAATCTGAAATTTTAAGTTTTTTAATTGCTTTATTTTTGTGTTATTATGAACATAATATGTGTTAAAAATGCTTCTAAGAATATTTTTTATTCGAATATAAAAAAGAAAATTGCATTATATAACTTTAAATAGACATTTTATTGTGAGGACTGCAATTTCCGTATTTTGTGATATTGACCTGTATAAGTTCAGATATAAGATATACTTGAATAAGATATATATAATATAGGATAAAAGTAATAAGTCACGTAAATCAAGTATATAAGATATACTTGAAGATATACTTGAATAAATATTAAATTTAATAAAAGTGACAATTAAACAGTTTAGCAATGGATCCTTACATACAGTTCTATACTCACTTTTTATACACTTTTTATATGCTTAAAATACTTTCGATCCCATAAAATACAGAGTGTCCATATTTAAAAGAGCCTTCTTTAAAGATGTCTACACATGAAACTATTGTTCATAAAGTTGTGAAATTTTGTGAAAAGCTTAATAAAGGGATGGGAATTGGTTTAAACGAAACAATTAAATTTTTACGAAACGTTTAAATTTTCGACAACAGAGGGCGTTTTTTAAAGAGTTACACATTTAGCATAGATTTACTATAGTTTAGAAATTTTATTTATGAACTTTACCTGATCTTAAAGACACCAATTCACGATATGTTCTTAGCATTTCCCATAACACACTGCGGTAAACTGTGGAATGTGTTATCTTAGGATTCCAGATGGTATCTGAAAGCGATTATCATCGTGTGAAGCATGTTTGGTTGTAATACAATTTGCAAACTAACGTAAATGTATGCTAAATGTGTAATTTGTTAAAATACGTCCTCTGGCGGTGAAATTTTGAACTAAATCGTTTTTCGCTCAATCAAATTCCCGTACCTTTATTATGTCCTCCACAAAATTTCACAACATACTGAACAATTCTTTCGTTTGTAGACAACTTTAAAATAGGGTCGTTTAACAATGGACACCGTACAGATATGCGCTTAAATACCGTTCTATAACCAAGAATAACTTATGAAGAATATATAAACCAAAACTTAATATATGCATCAGGTTAATGAAAACATTTTTGCAGTTTATTTATATTTCAGATAAATACCATACACAAATGAATAATTGAACGATTCTGCTGCCTAATGCAATTATATTTTTCGGTAATTGAATGCCGTAATCAACTTTGCCACTTTAAAATTAGCACGCATTTTGTTTATAAAATTTATTTTCTTCTTACATAAAACTAATTTCCTGTCGTTTTCATCACATATTTTGTACAGTGAAAATTGTATGAGTTGACCACAAACGGTACAACTGCCATTTGCTGGCCAATTTAACCACTTGAAAATTAGCACGCATTTTGTTTATAAAATTTATTTTCTTCTTACATAAAACTAATTTCCTGTCGTTTTCATCACATATTTTGTACAGTGAAAATTGTATGAGATGACCACAAATGGTACAACTGCCATTTGCTGGCCAATTTAACCACTTGAAAATTAGCACGCATTTTGTTTATAAAATTTATTTTCTTCTTACATAAAACTAATTTCCTGTCGTTTTCATCACATATTTTGTACAGTGAAAATTGTATGAGTTGACCACAAACGGTACAACTGCCATTTGCTGGCCAATTTAACCACTTGAAAAACTTATAAAGGTGCTAAATTCATAAAAACAACATTTGGTACACTGTTAAAAAAATTCCACTTAGAAAGGTGGACAAAAATAGACGTGTGGACAACGCAACAGATTTTTCTCAGTAAAACGTATTATTTGAAAGTTTTCAATGATAAATAAAATCTTTGGATATATGTACATTTGATACTGGTAATAAAGATGGCGTTCACATATTTTAACGATTTTGGAAAAATAAATAAATAAACAAAGATAAGAACTGTATTTTCTAATAGGTTTAACCTTATAGCCTTTTAGTTGCACTATCGTATTCCATCTTGATTTTTTAGTTAAAAGAAGTGGAAAACTAAGAATGGAAAACACTAAAAATACTAAAAAATCAAAAATCTTTTTTTTTTTTTCAAAAAATGTCTTAAATTCCAAGTTCAACAAACACGAGAGCTCTTGAAATACCAAGCCTAGTATAAATAGTATAAAAAGAATAGAAAAATGTACTGGTTGAAATTGCCACACGAATTAAAGTGGAGAAAGCTAAATGAATTCACATGAAGTGAAGTGGAGGTTGCTGAAAGTGTCAGTGATAAGTGGCTCGGCGACTGGTGGTCATTACACAACTTGATCACGTTGTTATTGTTTGCATCAAAGGGATATTTTTAAGCAAAGTGAAAATTATTAAATAAATAAATAAAAGAAATGTTTACAAATGGTAATATTTGATATTTAAACACTAAACGAAAAGAAGCTAGGTACCTACATTTTAAAATGTTGAACTAAGAGCCCAAAAGGAGTGAAGTGGAAAACGTTGAAAGTACCAAGAGAACAAAGCGAGTGGAATAGAAAGCGATGTAAGCACCAGAAGTAGGAGTTTTCCTTTTTTTCGTTCTCTTGAAAAAAATCTCTGCACTTTCAGTGTTTTCCATTCTTAGTCCTCAACTTTTCTTGAAATATCGATGTTTATTTTGTTCCACTCCTAGACACAGATCTTCCACAGGCCATTAATGTTTCGGGATGTCGCTTACATAGAGCTTCTTTTAAAAGTCTAAATGAAAAGAAAACCATATGAGACACCGTCGGGTCTTAGATAGGATACATTTAAATGGAATGGTTTCAATTCTGATTAATTTCTCTTAAAAAAAAACTAGCAGTACATTTACATGTATGTTTGATAGCCTTATCCAGATGGAAGCTAACACAATGAAGATTGTTTGGATAAAGTAATGAAATGTTTTCTCTGAAAACAGGCTTTAAAATATATTTCTGATAATAATCCGAGTTAATTTTTACTAATTTCCTTATTTTAAGATTTCCTTTTCTAAAGAATTCAGAAATAACCATAAAACCTTTAACGAAACTTTACAACGAACGAACATTTTAAGTTTTTATTTCTTATTTTTTGGTGGTAAATATTTTTTTTTCTAATTATGAAATCAGGAAAACATATCCAAGACTCATCAATTGTAACTACATATTTCCATTTTTCACCTGCCAAATAATATAATTTTTATAAAAAAAAATCTGCACACGGTGTTGCGCTGACAAATATGTTTTCGCATTAGGCGTTGAACAACTTTTCTTATAATAATTATTATTAATATTATTATTTTGATCAACTTTAAATCAGATTCTACAATTTTATTCAAAGATCTTTTATAGATATTTACCCATAAATGCACGATTTTTTATTTCTTTTCGAAAAAATTCTATATGATTCGCTGAAAGGTTTATTACACGGGAAAAATAATAAAAAAATGTCAGAGATACATTTTTCATATAATACGTCAATCTTTTCTTCTGTTGCACATCTGCAATACAAGTAAAAACTACTGTCGTATTGCTGTTTTACGCTAAAATATTGCAAATTAGTAAATATTTTAATAAGTATGTCTCCAAATACCTTATTTTATATAATTATTTATTTTATAAAACTTAACAATTAACCCTTTAATTCCCATGATAGAATCATTTTAGAAATTACTTAGTTCAGAGAATCTGACTTTACACCTGAAAATTTCAATGGTTAATTTCGCTTTATTTAAACACGGAATGTTTGTTATTAATTAAAGCAGATATTCCTATTTTAATTTTCTGGTATCAATTAGGTATATACGAATAAAAAAAATCTATTAAATTCAAAACACTGTTGTTTGCATATATGCAAAGCTGCGCACTAAAGGGTTAATGATTTTACTGTAATAGTCTTTCTTTTAAAACATAAACACGACTTTAAATAGCTTCTTTTTTTAAATTAATTATCTCACTTATTTTAAGTATAGAAATCTTAAAACGATGTTTTTGTCACATTTTTTTTTAATAATCGAATATGAGTATTTCTCTTCGTAAAGCAAAAATACATAGCCATCCATCCATTGTTTATTTTCCAGAAATATTGTAAAGCAATGAGTATTTTTGATGGTGCAGACAATAATTAAATTCTGTTCCGAATCAATGCCATTTCTTTAATTTAAATTTTAGTCATAGAGAGAGTCAAAATCCCTACAAAAATATGTGAACAACTTATGAATTTATTAATCAACATGCCTTCAAACTCGGAACTGAGTACTGAAATATGATACACAAATTGCAGTTGATTTTGCATTTATATCATAGTTTAAAAAACTTTCTTTACCAATTTTATTTCAGGCTTAAGTTATGAAATGAACATTTTTTCTTTTACTTTAGCAGTTTGAAAAACTGCAGGCACAGTAGTCTTTATTTTTTCAAATCATAGTTTATGAATTTTCAGCCTATACATTAAGTAGAAATAGGTGTCCAAATATTCAGACCAAAAACAAGCACAAAAGAAAAATTAGAAATTAGAAATTTAAGATTGGAATGTTTTATATTTAAATAATATATTATCATAGAGAAAATCAAAATTGCTAAATGTATGTGTGAACACCATGTGTATTTATATCTGAAGAACAAAACAATGTCTTTATAGAAATTATTAGATAATTAAATTCATGCATTTAGTTTATTGTTAAGTGGAAAAAAATTATATTCGTTGTGGAGTCTCGTGTAAAAAAAAATTATTAAATAATAGCATAGTGAAACTAGTATGTTGTGGCCATCACAAAACTTTCTTCTATATAAATCACGTCAATTAAATCGTTTAAATAGTACCAATTCATATCACAATATATCTGAATTTGAAGTTTGGTGAAAATTCGTGCATTAGTTCTTGTATAGAGCTATAGCGGAAATTCTGAAAATGTAGTATAGCAGCGCCACCTGTTGAGCGATTTACACCAAAACATAAACAGCACTAATTGATATCAAGGTATACTTGAATCTGAAGTTTGATGAAAATTCATGCATTAGTTATTGAGATACAGCTGTGGCGGAAATTTTGAAAAATGCAGCATAGCAGCGCCACCTGTTGCGCGATTTACACCAAAACATAAACAGCACTAATTCATATCATGGTATACCTGAATCTGAAGTTTGTTGAAAATCCAAGCATTAGTTCTTGAGATAGAGCTATTGCGGAAATTGCAAAAAATGCCCAATAGCACCGCCACCTGTTGAGCGATTTACACAAAAATATATAAAATGTCTATTCATGTCAAGGACTAACTGAATCTGAAGTTTCATGAAAATCCGTGCATTAGTTCTTGAGATAGAGTCATTGCGGAAATCGTAAAAAAGGCAGCATAGCAGCGCCACCTGTTGAGCGATTTGAACCAAAAACTAATCAGCATCAATTTGTATCAGGGACTAACTGAATATGAATTTTTGTTAAATTCCGTGCATTAGTTCTTGAGATAGAGCGCCCACAAAATTTGTGTCACATACACACAGACAGACAGACAGACAGACAGACAGACAGACAGACTCACAGAGTCACAGACAGACATTTTGTAAAAACATGTTTTTGGAATCTCTGACCCCTAAAACGTGTAAATCCGTCGAAAACCGGAATTCGAAAATTTTCATGAATCCAATACTTTCTTCTTGTAAAGATAGAAGAAAGTAAAAACGAAAACCACATATCATTTGAAGATTGTATTATACAAAAGTTTTTTTCTCTATAATTAGAAAGCGAGCTGTACCGTATTAACATTTCAATTTCGAACGCGTGGTCTTAAATACAAAAATACTCGTACAAAATTTCCTTCTTTAAACCTTTTATTTTATTTTTGATGCAATTACCAAAACTATGCGGTTCGTTACCCTTCATGTTTGAAAGTATAGTAATTAATTAAGTAATTTAAGAGTCATCACCCAAGACCAGTGTCAGCTAAACAAAAAGAACCTTTTCATAAACCTGTTTTTTTTTTTTTTTTTTTTTTTTTTTTTTTTTAACTTTGAAGACATTTTGCCGCGGATCCCTTGGGCACTGCCACACATCCCCACAACACAGCAAGAAAAAGGTAATAACTTGGAAAGTAAGCCACCCAACTAGTAACACTAAGAGATAAATGGGTGGAGGACTACACTAAACTTTGAAACTTGAGCTTATGGAGAAAAAAAAAATTAAAGGGTGAAAGAGTGAATGGTGAAAAGGTGAAAGATGCATCTTAAAAATTAAAAATATTAGATTTAAAAATTGTTCAAGAATAAATTTTGAAGCCATTGACTAGTACCCCTCACCAGTCTACCTGTTTCCTGTGCAAGAGCGATAGGCATTTTAAGAGAAATTGCCCAGAGTACAAACAATTTGAAAATCCGACAAATATGGTCGATCATATTAGGTGCGATTTAAATTCGGAAGAGGTATTTAAACCCTATTTGAGTCAGGGTAAAATAAACAGGAAAAAAATAACGATACTCCGTGATACGGATACGAATATCGATATCTGCCCATGGAATTTGATAAATTCAGATAAAGCGATCAGAGTATTCAGGTGGGTTAAACAGCCCATAGAAAATGACAGTAGACGCTTACCCGTAGCTGAAATAACGGTAGAATTACAAAGCAGAGAAGTCATAAAAACGAAAGCGATAGTTGCAGACAAACAGACATATATAGTTTACTACAGTTTAGGTAATGAAACGTAAACATTAATTGAGAATGCGAAATGTGAAAAACTCCTACTCTTAAACGCGGTAACGACTCGCCGTAGAAAAGAGAAAAACACCCTAATCTTAAACGCAGTAACGACGCTTAGTAAAAACAAAAGAAAAATTGAAACAGAAGAAACAGAAAACTCCCAGTTAAACGGACAAGAGCCTAGTCAGATTGACAAGCATCAATCAGAAGAGATTAGCGAAACGCTTCTAGAAAACGGGGAGAGGAGGGACAACAATAAGTTACAGGAAAATAAAAATAATTCGGAAGAAATAGAGCAGGAAATTTCCTTACCAGAAATACTGGAAGACGAAACCACTTTTCTAAGCAGGGAGGGGAAAAGAGAATTCGTTAAGGAGCTAATGTTAGACAAGTCTCGTGAAAAGGTACGCAAAAAAGCAAATAAAAAGAAGTCTGTTTTTGAAAATAAAGACGCAAGTATAGTCAAAAATACTACGGTCCATTTAAAGAAAGGGATAACAAAAGGTAAACCAGCTAGATATTTCTTTTGGCCGGAGGTTATCAGAGAAGATAAAGAGTCTGTAGTGTCAAATGACGCGCATTGGAGGGTGGGGGAAGCCAGCGAACAAAAAGAGGATCCTTTAACCAACGTTCCGACGGGTACAGAAGTACTCTCGAAGCTACCATATTGTTTAGTAGGACAGCCAATCAATTCAAATAAGAGAAATGAGTACAGGTTAACTAATCTTTGTGTTCTTTTGAAAGGTATGAAGGCAGTTATGTTGAAAAATGCGGTAGGCAACTCAACAGGTTATAATCCCGCGGAGCTAGTTTTCAAAATACTCGGATAATGAAGTATTCGAGTATTCGAAAATTGGACAGGCAAAAGCCAGGGAACTGAAATATTCTCGGAGTATGTACGCGAATTAATGATTCAATTAAAAATATGTCAAGTGTTAGTGAGAGGGAACTGGACTGATAGCTGGGAGGAAAGAAAACTCAAATACGAGAAAAAGATCATAAAAATAAAAGTAAAACCACCTGACCAAGATTTGCTCGTAGAGACAAACGAGAGGCAGAAAATGTCTATGAATCGGACGAGTCCAAATAAAATAAGCGCAAAAATATCAGAGACGAACGAAGTTGTAGAAGTCCCCGGAGAAAAAGAAAACTATCAAAATTATCACAAAAATCGGTTAAAAACCTATGTGAAGCGTATGGAAAAGATAAACATCCTAACGCAAAGTTGTAAAGAGTTACAAACTTCAGAGGATCGGAAAACAACTTTTCAATTAGAGGATGCAAGTAGGTATAGTTTCGCGGAAAGAGCGGAAATGGGTAAATTAAATGTTTGTTGCAATCCAGAAAAATTGCGGATACTAGAAAATGTAGACTTAGAGTCAACATTTAAGGTAAAAATAGAAAAAGGGAAAATTACCAGTAAGACAAATGAAAGGTTAGGAAATGGTCAAAGACAACCAGAGGAGGTTAAGTTTAACGCGAAAGCAGAATTGACGCCACCTGAAAATAAAACAGGAAGTGGAAGATGTTTAGGGATGGCAGATTACTATTCGCAATCTATGGAATATCATGCGTTGAAAGGAGAACCACTCAACAGAGCACTGAAAGGAGAAAACAAAAAAGAAAAACAAGAATAGAGGGACGAAATGAGAAAGCGTTTAAGACCCCAAAAAGTAAACTTAAAGAAGAGCCTATTTTGTACGACCCTAACGACAACTCAAAATTGGTAATACGAGCGGAGGCATATCAAATTGGGATCTGTGCAATACTTGCGCAAAGGAAAAATTCAGAGGACCATCCCATCCTTTATTTGAGCAGGAAGTTTACGGGCACGGAAAAAGGCGTCAGTGCGTCAGAGAGGGAAGGTGTGGTAGTAATCTTTTCCATAAAGAAATTGAGGCACTATGATGACGAACAAAAATTTCTGATCGAAACCGATCATAACCGACTAATATTTTTAAAAAACAATGCAGGAAATAATCCTAGAATACTTAGGGAAGCATTAACTTTGCAGCCTTACAACTATGCCATAAAACACAGGTCAGGCAAAGACATAGTACATGTAGACTACTTGAGTAGGGTAGAGTAAGGTCTTTGAAAAAAAAAGACTAAAAACTTGTCTATAGTAAAAATCAGATTTTTTTAATTGTACTGTAATTTTGTATAATGCAAAGAAATGTGTATCACTAAAAGAATCGTGTATCATTTAAAGAATATTTTGGTAGATAAAAGTTCAGGAGAATTTTAAAGAAAAGAAAGGTGAAAACGTATATTTTTTTCTGTGTTGAGCCACTCAGATATTGTGAGCTACTCCTTGGTTTCCAGAATATTTCGTCCTGCGACAAATGTATTATATAAAGGGGGGGGGGGGGGTGTTGTAGAAAACCGAAGTTACTCTACTTAATTTACTTGAGAAACCCTCAAACATATACAGATACTACTTGGTATAGGAAATCCCATGTGTTTCTGAAAACAGGCTGAGATTTCGGCTAAGATCTATCTTTCACCGGAAAGATCAAATGAGTATGATCAATCCTAATACATCTTCAAATGTGGCACTTCTTTGACTAGGAGAAGTATAAGGAGCCGGTCTGGTATTTCTTTCATGCACCGCAAAAGCGAAAGTAGTGAGGATGCTGGAGAAATCTTCTCACTCGCGGAAGATAGTGAAGGTACGTATTCCAGAAAGAGAGGTAGGTACATGGTCATCCAATCAGGTGACAGTTTGCCAGTGAAATCACCGCGAAGTGTTTCTAGTGGCCAGTAAGTCACTATTGTTTTCGAGAATCAGAGGATCATCTGTGAGATCCTTGATTAGAAAGAAGGTAGTTAAGTTTGGACTCTGGTGAGAGTAAGTTGCAGATCTTTACCCGGTAGAGAGTAACAGTCTCTCAGTTTGCATTATTTTCTTGGAGGCATATCCGAGTGTACAGAACTTCACTCATTCGGGCACTAAGCCGAATAATCAAAAACGGAAACTAGATGTCAAAGCGGAGAGTGTTCTTTACACGTTAGGAAATATTTTCTAAATTGTAGCTGGAATAAACATAAAAGACTCCGTTATTTTTGAGCAATTCTTATTGACTATATTGGGACTTAACTGACTGGTCCTGCTGGTCCCAGTTTATTTTTTTTTTGCACGAGATTATTTAATCAAGAATCAACCTTTTGTTTTATGTCAATAAAACTTTTCTTTCTTTCATTAAATGTTGTCATACGCTTTCGAAAAGACATCTACTGCGCTACCACGTCTATCTGAAGTCCCCACAAAGGCATAGATATAATTTTAAAAAATACTCAGTTGATACCCCTCAACTAGTAACACTAAGAGAAAAATGGGTGGAAGAGGGACTACACTAAACTTTGAAACTTGAGCTCATGGAAAAAAAATAAAATAAAATGGTGAAAGAGTGAATGGTGAAAAAGTGAAAGATGTATCTTAAAAATTAAAAATATTAGATTTAAAAATTGCTCAAGAATAAATTTTGAAGCCATTGACTAGTACCCCTCAACAGTCTACCTGTTTCCTGTTCAAGAGCGATAGGCATTTTAAGAGAAATTGCTCAGAGTATAAAAAATTTGAAAATCCGACAAATACGGTCGATCATATTAGGTGCGATTTAAATTCGGAAGAGGTATTTAAACCCTATTTGAGTCAGGGTAAAATAAGAGGGGAAAAAATAACGATACTCCGTGATACGGATACAAATATCGATATCTGCTCATGGAATTTGATAAATTCAGATAAAGCGATCAGAGTATTCAGGTGGGTTAAACAGCCCATGTTAAATGACAGTAGACGCTTAACCGTAGCTGAAATAACGGTAGAATTACAAAGTAAAGAAGTCATGAAAACGAAAGCGATAGTTGCAGACAAACAGACAGAAATAGTTTACTACAGTTTAGGCAATGAAACGTAAACATTAATTGAGAATGCGAAATGTGAAAAACTCCTACTCTTAAATGCGGTAACGACTCGCCGTAGAAAAGAGAAAAACACCCTAATCTTAAACGCAGTAACGACGCTTAGTAAAAACAAAAGAAAAATTGAAACAGAAGAAACAGAAAACTCCCAGTTAAACGGACAAGAGCCTAGTCAGATTGACAAGCATCAATCAGAAGAGATTAGCGAACCGCTTCTAGAAAACGGGGAGAGGAGGGACAACAATAAGTTACAGGAAAATAAAAATAATTCGGAAGAAATAGAGCAGGAAATTTCCTCACCAGAAATACTGGAAGACGAAACCACTTTTCTAAGCAGGGAGGGGAAAAGAGAATTCGTTAAGGAGCTAATGTTAGACAAGTCTCGTGAAAAGGTACGCAAAAAAGCAAATAAAAAGAAGTCTGTTTTTGAAAATAAAGACGCAAATATAGTCAAAAATACTACGGTCCATTTAAAGGAAGGGATAACAAAAGGTAAACCAGCTAGATATTTCTTTTGGCCGGAGGTTATCAGAGAAGATAAAGAGTCTGTAGTGTCAAATGACGCGCATTGGAGGGTGGGGGAAGCCAGCGAACAAAAAGAGGATCCTTTAACCAACGTTCCGACGGGTACAGAAGTACTCTCGAAGCTACCATATTGTTTAGTAGGACAGCCAATCAATTCAAATAAGAGAAATGAGTACAGGTTAACTAATTTTTGTGTTCTTTTGAAAGGTATGAAGGCAGCTATGTTGAAAAATGCGGTAGGCAACTCAACAGGTTATAATCCCGCGGAGCTAGTTTTCAAAATACTCGGATAATGAAGTATTCGAGTATTCGAAAATTGGACAGGCAAAAGCCAGGGAACTGAAATATTCTCGGAGTATGTACGCGAATTAATGATTCAATTAAAAATATGTCAGGTGTTAGTGAGAGAGAACTGGACTGATAGCTGGGAGGAATGAAGACTCAAAGACGAGAAAAAGATCATAAAAATAAAAGTAAAACCACCTGACCAAGATTTGCTCGTAGAGACAAACGAGAGGCAGAAAATGTCTATGAATCGGACGAGTCCAAATAAAATAAGCGCAAAAATGTCAGAGACGAACGATGTTGTAGAAGTCCCCGGAGAAAAAGAAAACTATCAAAATTATCACAAAAATCGGTTAAAAACCTATGTGAAGCGTGTGGAAAAGATAAACATCCTAACGCAAAGTTGTAAAGAGTTACAAACTTCAGAGGATCGGAAAACAACTTTTCCATCAGAGGATGCAAGTAGGTATAGTTTCGCGGAAAGAGCGGAAATGAGTAAACTAAATGTTTGTTGCAATCCAGAAAAATTGCGGATACTAGAAAATGTAGACTTAGAGTCAACATTTAAGGTAAAAATAGAAAAAGGGAAAATTACCAGTAAGACAAATGAAAGGTTAGGAAATGGTCAAAGACAACCAGAGGAGGTTAAGTTTAACGCGAAAGCAGAATTGACGCCACCTGAAAATAAAACAGGAAGTGGGAGATGTTTAGGGATGGCAGATTACTATTCGCAATCTATGGAATATCATGCGTTGAAAGGAGAACCACTCAACAGAGCACTGAAAGGGGAAAACAAAAAAGAAAAACAAGAATAGAGGGACGAAATGAGAAACCGTTTAAGACCCCAAAAAGTAAACTTAAAGAAGAGCCTATTTTGTACGACCCTAACGACAACTCAAAATTGGTAATACGAGCGGAGGCATCTCAAATTGGGATCTGTGCAATACTTGCGCAAAGGAAAAATTCAGAGGACCATCCCATCCTTTATTTGAGCAGGAAGTTTACGGACACGGAAAAAGGCGTCAGTGCGTCAGAGAGGGAAGGTGTGGTAGTAATCTTTTCCATAAAGAAATTGAGGCACTATGATGACGAACAAAAATTTCTGATCGAAACCGATCATAACCGTTTAATATTTTTAAAAAACAATGCAGGAAATAATCCTAGAATACTTAGGGGAGCATTAACTTTGCAGCCTTACAACTATGCCATAAAACACAGGTCAGGCAAAGACATAGTACATGTAGACTACTTGAGTAGGGTAGAGTAAGGTCTTTGAAAAAAAAAGACTAAAAACTTGTCTATAGTAAAAATCAGATTTTTTTAATTGTACTGTAATTTTGTATAATGCAAAGAAATGTGTATCACTAAAAGAATCGTGTATCATTTAAAGAATATTTTGGTAGATAAAAGTTCAGGAGAATTTTAAAGAAAAGAAAGGTGAAAACGTATATTTTTTTCTGTGTTGAGCCACTCAGATATTGTGAGCTACTCCTTGGTTTCCAGAATATTTCGTCCTGCGACAAATGTATTATATAAAGGGGGGGGGGTGGTGTTGTAGAAAACCGAAGTTACTCTACTTAATTTACTTGAGAAACCCTCAAACATATACAGATACTACTTGGTATAGGAAATCCCATGTGTTTCTGAAAACAGGCTGAGATTTCGGCTAAGATCTATCTTTCACCGGAAAGATCAAATGAGTATGATCAATCCTAATACATCTTCAAATGTGGCACTTCTTTGACTAGGAGAAGTATAAGGAGCCGGTCTGGAATTTCTTTCATGCACCGCAAAAGCGAAAGTAGTGAGGATGCTGGAGAAATCTTCTCACTCGCGGAAGATAGTGAAGGTACGTATTCCAGAAAGAGAGGTAGGTACATGGTCATCCAATCAGGTGACAGTTTGCCAGTGAAATCACCGCGAAGTGTTTCTAGTGGCCAGTAAGTCACTATTGTTTTCGAGAATCAGAGGATCATCTGTGAGATCCTTGATTAGAAAGAAGGTAGTTAAGTTTGGACTCTGGTGAGAGTAAGTTGCAGATCTTTACCCGGTAGAGAGTAACAGTCTCTCAGTTTGCATTATTTTCTTGGAGGCATATCCGAGTGTACAGAACTTCACTCATTCGGGCACTAAGCCGAATAATCAAAAACGGAAACTAGATGTCAAAGCGGAGAGTGTTCTTTACACGTTAGGAAATATTTTCTAAATTGTAGCTGGAATAAACATAAAAGACTCCGTTATTTTTGAGCAATTCTTATTGACTATATTGGGACCTAATTGACTGGTCCTAGTTTATTATTTTTTTTTTTGCACGAGATTATTTAATCAAGAATCAACCTTTTGTTTTATGTCAATAAAACTTTTCTTTCTTTCATTAAATGTTGTCATACGCTTTCGAAAAGACATCTATTGCGCTACCACGTCTATCTGAGGTCCCCACAAAGGCATAGATATAATTAAAAAAAATACTCAGTTGATATCTACGCTTTTGTAAGCAATCTTTTCTTCGCATCATTGATACAAATGAGGTTTAGAAGATAAGCATATAAGAAATCCAATGATATGTTTCAGCATATGCCAACAAATCATAAATTGTTTACCCCTTCACTAAACTGTTTTAGGATACTTTACACATTATCAACATATAATGATAATTTTACTCTATATATGAAAGGCCAATAAAACATAATTTAAGTACCATTTTATTAATATAATCGTGTAGTATTAGTGATTGATTTATTAACTAGTCTTGTTTGGACATGTTTTGCGGGGCCGTAACAGATTATATACATATCATATTAGGTCTAATTTAGAGTTTTGGTTTCACTTTGGTAATGAGAGCCTAGAACACGTTACGCCCATTCCCGGCTATAATATATCAGTCTTGGTTAGAATTCGTTGTCTGAAGGTACGTCAAAAGTATAAATTTCGATTTAGGGATTTGCCAGTCTTTACCAAGTTTGTGAGCACCTGATTTATGAAATTATCTGCATAAACACAGTAAAAACGTAGAAAAACAAACAAAAAATAGATAATCGAGGTTACATGAATATAACATCTAAGGCTATGTTTTTAACTATAACCTTGTATGTCTATTGTCTATGCATATAAGGCAAAGAAGTTTTAATAGGTTTATGTAGCAACTGAAAATACTTAAGAAGTTAGAGTGAGTGTAATGAAAGATTTCGAATTATTTCTTTTACATTTTAACACTTTCCAACATAGTTTAAACGTGTTCATGAATTGGGTTTGCCAATCCGTCTGTCTGTCTTACAGCTCTAACTTACGTAAATATATCCGTGTTTCCATGTAATTGATATATATTATTAAAATTCACAAAAACATTTCCGTAAAAAAAGAGAAGTGTGCACTATTCATAGTTCATTTTCAGGAGAACTCAAAGTATTCCATTATATTAAGGTCTAAGGAAAAAAATCATTTGCGGTATACCTTTCTAGTGTTACAGTATTTTAAATATAATGAAATTTACTTCCCCCAAAATTTCCCCACTGAGCCCCCCCCCCCCCCAAATAGTTGTTTTTACCTTAAATTTCTTGTTATTTTAGGAGAAAAGCATTACGAAATTCAGAAACTAGACAAAATTTGCAACAAATAGGATATATGACATTATGACGTAGGATGAACGGGGAGGGGGAGGCCTGCCTCTGAACATGCACTGGGGCGCTACGTGCACTAAGTTATGAAGTCCAGGCAATAGGGGATTTTACCTGGAAAAATTAATATACTAATTCTGGATTTCAACTCACTTTATGTTTTTGGGGTCGCTGAATCCGAATTTGTAACTACCCATCAAAATTTCACCCGGCAACCCCCCAAAAAATTGATTTTTTGAAAAAATTTGGTTTTTGAGAAAAGCGCGCGGGTAATCTTTCGAGGTAGCCCCCTCTCTCCCCGTTTATCCTACGTCATAATGTCATATATCCTATTTTTTTGCAAATTTGTCTAGTTTCTGAATTTCGTAATGCTTTTCCCCTAAATTAATAAGAAATTTAAGTTAATAACAACTATTTTGAGGGGTTTTCGGGGGTGGGGAAATTTTGGGGGTAAGTTAATAATTCGGATTCAGCGACCCCAGAAACTTAAAGTAAACTTTATAGAGCAAGTTCGGAGGGGAGATGGGAGGGTGAATGTAAACGTGTGAGTGGTTAAGTGGAATTGTGCAACTTAGTCCACGCAGCACCGCGCGCATGTTCCGAGGCAGATCCCCCCTTCCCCTTCATCCTAAGTCATAATGTCATGTATCTAATTTGTTGAAAATTTTGTCTACTTTCTGAATTTATAGATAATTTTCCTCTAAAACAATAAAAAAATGATTTTTTTAATAAAAACCTTTTTTGGGGGGCTTTTTACCAAAATTTGGGGGGGGGGGGTTGCCGGGGGAAATTTTGGTGGGAAGTTAAAAATTCGGATTCAGCGACCCAAAAAACATAAAGTAAGCCGATTTCCAGAACTACCATTAATTTTGCTAGGTAAAATTCCCTATTGCCTGGACTAAATAGTCAACGGGCAAAAAACTCTTCCCAGCGTATTTCATGTTGCACTGTTTCAAACATCGTGAAATTGATATTCATTACTATGGTTTACTACAAGATTATTGCAGTTGAATATGATGTGCATTGCATTTATCGCTCATTTACAGGGACGCATAAAAGATTTCGGATACAGTACTGTATCCGAAGAGTTTGCTATTGGGGATGAATGCTGAAAGTGCGTTATCAGTTATGTCATTCGTTTTTAAGTTAACGTTTTGCATACTAAGTGGTGTGCATAAATTCTAGAACCCATGTACAGGACAACACAAAATAATTCGTAAGCATTCCTGAGAATGAGAGTGAATTGATTAAGTGTGATTTTTACTTTGAGTTATACATTTTTAATGTCAACTGCAGTTAGTGTACTAAGAGATGTTTGTAGCATATACATAAAATCATATGCAGGACTAAGATAAATACAGGGGCGCATATGGATAGTAATTCCGGGAAGTGTGATTTCAGTAGTTTTAAGAGTGATTTTGCCTGAAATAAATTTGATCTAAATATGTAGAGTGAATAGCAAATTGCATGTAATATACCGTGCTGTAAAAAAGAATTCAAGTACATTTCCGTTCATTAGTAGAAATTGCTGAAGACGAATTTTCAACTCTATTATGCGTTTTCTTACTAATCTAAATTTTAGCATACTTTGTAGAGTCTGTACAAATCTTTTGATCCTATACGGCGCTACACGAAGAGATTGGAGTACCTTTCCGCGTACAGGCAGAAATTGATGAAATTTGGTTTTCAAAAGTGTGATACGTTTTCTAAAATGGTAAATTGGGAATCTTCTTCGCCTTATTAAACGCCGACGTTCTGTTAATCCTTTCCGACACCAGAATTTATAAACGAAGTTATTTGAAAATACGAACTTAGTTATTTTCACGTCCATTATAAAAGGAAAATTTTAATTAAATATTCTTGGCGCCGTTTGTCTGTTTAGGAATTAAAATTAGGTCTCCTTTTTTAAGGACAACGCCCGCGAAAGGGTTAAAGTAATCTTCAAGAGTTTGAAAGGGTTTCATAATCTATGCTTGACGCATGATGTTTTGTTTCCTGTTTAAATATGAACGTGATTTGCATAAACTAATAATGCTAGAAAATATGTTTCTAGAAACAGCTATGCACATATTAGTCCAGGCAATAGGGAAGTTTACCTAGCAAAATTAATGTTAGTTCTGGAAATCGGCTTACTTTATGTTTTTTGGGTAGCTGAATCCGAATTTGTAACTTCCCACCAAAATTTCCCTCGGCAACCTCCCCAAATTTTGGTAAAAAGCCCCACCAAAAAGGTTTTTATTAAAAAAATTAAGTTTTTTATTGTTTTAGGGGAAGAGTATCTAGAAATTCAGAAAGTAGACAAAATTTGCAACAAATTAGATATATGACATTATGACTTAGGATGAGGGGGAAGGGGGGATCTGCATCGGAACATGCACCGTGGTGCTGCGTGGACTAAGTTCCACTGAACCATACACACGTTTACATTCGCCCTCCCATCTCCCCTCCGAACTTACTCTATAAGGTTGACTTTAAGTTTTTTGGGTAGCTGAATCCAAATTTTTAATTTACCCCCAAAAATTCCCCCCCCCCCCGAACACCCCCCCCTAAATAGTTGTCTTTAACTAAAATTTCTTATTGCTTTTGGGGGAAAGCATTACGAAATTCAGAAACTAGACAAAATTTGCAACAAATAGGATATATGACATTATGACGTATTATAAACATGGGGACACAGGAGGCTGCCTCGGAACATTCCCCGTGCGCTTTTCTCAAAAATCAAATTTTTTCAAAAAATCTTTTTTTGGGGGATTGCCGGTTGAAATTTTGGTGGGAAGTTACAAATTCGGATTCAGCGACCCAAAAAACATAAAGTGAGTCGAAATCCAGAACTAGTATTAATTTTGCCAGGTAAAATCCCCTATTACCTGAACTTCATAACTTAGTGCACGTAGAGCCGCAGTGCAAATTCAGAGGCAGCCCCCCCCCCTCCCAGTTCATCCTTCGTCATAATGTCATGTATCCTATTTCTTGCAAATTTTGTCTAGTTTCAGAATTTCGTATTTTTTTCCTTAAAACAATAAGAAATGTAAGTAAAAAACAATTATTTGGGGGGGGGGGGGGGTCGGGGAGGGAATTTTTGAGGGAAGTTAAAAATTCGGATTCAGCGACCCCAAAAACTTAAAGTAAACCTTATAGAGAAAGTTCGGAGGGGAGATGGGAGGGCGAATGTAAACGTGTGAGTGGTTAAGCGGAATTGCGCAACTTAGTTCACGAAGAACCGCGCGCATGTTCTGAGGCAGATCCCCCTTCCCCTTCATCCTATGTCATAATGTCATGTATCTAATTTGTTGCAAATTTTGTCTACTTTCTGAATTTCTAGATACTTTTCCCTAAAACAATAAAAAAATGATTTTTTTAATAAAAACCTTTTTGGGGGGCTATTTTACCAAAATTTGGGGGGGGGGGGAAGTTGCCGGTGAAAATTTTGGTGGGAAGTTAAAAATTCGGATTCAGCGACCCAAAACACATATAGTAAGCCTTTTTCCAGAATTACCTTGAATTTTGCTAGTTAGAGCCCCTATATGGTCTCTATTGCCTGGACTATATTACTATTGAAATATATATTTTCAGAACTTGGTATCTCTGTTGTTTAAGTTAAACACAGCATGAGTTTCTCAGGGAATAAGCTCCAAAATTATAGCAGCTTGATGTCTGAAGAGCCGTATTTTACGTTATCTGTGCCACATTTTATAAAAACAGATTATTATAAATTAAAATAAGTGAAATTAGATAATATTTCATTTGTTAAAATCAAAAATTTATAACTTTAAAATATTTAAATATAACATTCAAAGCTGTTTTTTGTTGAACTCCAATAGTTGTACTGATAGAATTCCTATGATATCATATTAAATCTTAATCAAATATTTCTAATAATCACTTATCTAATTATCTAAATTTATTATTAACAAAAGCATTTATATTATCAGTTGATGCAAATCTGAAAGGGGCTTTCTTTTCTGAAGTAAAATTGCAGTCGTTTAAATAGCATTTCTTCATAAAAGTTAATTAATTAAATTTTTAGTCAAATGTTTAAATACATAATTAAACTGCTTTAAAAACTCTTACATAACTTAATTAACGTATAACTTAGCAAGTAGGGAGATGATGGCACAAACTTATTTTTTCTTCACAACGTAAAAAATAATGCAATTATGACAAAAATGTCAAAGGTTATCATTGACTCAGAAGAAAAAATACATTAATTAATTTTTTGTTTGAGTTATTGTTACGTCAAAAACATTAAAGTGAAAAAATAATAAAACTGTGAACAAGAAGATATTTTAATGGGGAATAATAGCACTAAAACTATAAAACAAGAAATAATCTTTAGGAAAAAAATTATAAAACTAATCTTAAAAAATTGATAAAACTGTCCTGTAAAAGAATAATAACTCTTCTTTGCACCGCATATTCTACAGAATTCATATTTTAGTGGACTTCATAAATGTATATCTGTTTTATTGTGTTTGAAAGCGTGTAACATCATTAAGAATCATTTGAAACGATTTTTACCCATTGGTCGTAATGTAACAGAATACTTTTGACTGTCCCTGTAAATGAACTAAACATGCTACAAACTTTATTTAAAATATGGATCGTCTATGATAAACGTCAATAATATCCAAAAATTTCAAGGTAATCCGAGTATATTTACGAGAGTTAGAGCGCGGACAGACGGTCAGACAAACCGAAGTCATTTTTCAAATTTGCTGGAAAGTGAAAAAAAAAAAAAAAAAAAGCACTGCATTTAAGTCTGTAAAAACGGATACAATCTCTTAAGAGATGCAGATCTTTTCTAATCTCTCTATTCTAAGAAAAAGTAACTACCGCTGTCACCGCCGCCACCGGTTTTGAATTTTCTGTGACCGGAGGTCTTTCTTCGTTAATATTAAGAAAAATAATGCATACAAAAATATGAAAATTGGTAGTTGTTGTGTTTGGAAGACAGGAGGTGATAGAATAATATTGTAAAGTTATTTTGGATATTGAAATTTCAAATCATTTTTTTAGGATCGATCGTATAGTGTATATTTAACATTTTGTTGTGGCCACAAAAGACCACTTTGACATAACAGTCATTAATTAAAGAAAATATGAATTTACTTATCATACATTTGGAAATTAAGAACAAAAAAAAAAATAAAAGGTAAAAGCATTACCTGCATTGACCCGAAAGAACAGAAAAATGATGGAGACATTTGCAGAAAGAAAATAAACAAATGAGAAATCTTCCTTGAAAATTTTTTTTATTTATGAAGCAATTTTTTTTGCAGAACATAGCGCATTATCATAGAGTACATATCTTATTCTTTTAGATGCACCTTTTTTATGATCAACACATAGAAATCTACGTTCATCCTACGTTCTTACTAAAGAAAATAAAATAATTTCTTTCCTTTGGGGAGTATGGAGGCACAGGCATTTAGATGATTTTTATAGCATCATAATTCTACGATTCGAAATAAAAGCAACACTTTAATAAAAAATAATAATAATGCCGTGAACAGAATTTTTATCCACATCCTATTGAAGAATCAGAAGTAACTGATCAAAGAATCTCGCCACAAAAAAAAGTCGACACTATGCAGCCGATTACACAATCAAAGAAATATTCTCGCACTTTTAATATTTCTTACTGTAGATACGAAAATCCATTTATTATTTTTTTTGTAGAAGGGAAAGAGGCATCCACCCATTCTCTGCGTTCGTTGATAGAACACTCATGCAGGCGCAGACATAATTTCTTCGCAGAACAGCAAAAAAGGGCAGCCATTCTGCATTGGAATCCCAACTCAACTGCACTGAATGCGCACGAGCTCTCCGAGCAGAGGAGTAAAGGGGGTTGCTAAAATCCTTGAAACACGCCAACTTTGGCTGAACGAACATACAGGCGCCTTGCGTTGGCATGAAATGCAATGCTAAAGTATATAAAAAACTGCTTTAAAAAAGAAAATTTGATAGATTTCACTGAGATAAGATGCCAAACAGTAGTAAAAAGTTACAAATTTTGAAATTATGAATTAAACTGATTTAAATATTATTGGCTAAGGGGTGGAGCTTCAAAAGGATATGACTTCACAAATAGAAAGATATGGAACTTTCCAGATAATTCTTTTACCGGAAGTAAAGCTTTCAAAACGACGTTTATGATTTTAAAACGAATGAAATGCTATGCCAGAAAGAAAAACTTACAGGGGAAAGTTGAAAAAAAAGGGAATTAAAATAATTTTGGAATGCGAATATTAAAATTAAATGAATACAAGATTAATAAAAATATTTTCTAAATGAAATTAAATAAATGTATGGCAGTGGTTCTAAGTAACCACAACAGTAGTATTATAGAGAAATGTTTGATAAACACGCTGATGGAGACAGTTTTCAAATCGAAGAATTATTTTAAGAGATATTTAATGCTAAAGTTGGACAAAATCGTTCCACTAAAAAAGTTTTATAGGAGCAAAAACTATACATGAGAATTTAATAATTTTTAGATCATTTTATACGTTATAATTTCCCGGTGTGCAGATTGTATTTATTTTTCTTATTTGACTCATTTTTCGAGGTTTCATTTCTATTTTAAATTCAAATTTTCAGCATTTCGAGAGAGATTTTTTACTTATTTCAGAAAATTGTACTAATTTAACCTGTTGCCAACTTTATAAACAACGGAAACAATAATGTTTGCTTCAAATTAAAAATTTATTTACACGTGACTATTATAAACAGAAGAAAAAAAACTTTCAAATTAGAATTAAATAATTACGTATAAAAAGCAGGAACTTATTGAAAATTACTTCATGTATAATTACACGTGAATTTTAACAGAGAAAGGATATTGTAAAATAATGAATTCATTAACATGCGTTAGAAGTCTTGAATAGGAGAAATTACATCACATTTACGTCACATTACACATATTACGTAAAATGAACAAAAAATAATATTGCAAAATAGTTTAAATTTAAAAATAGCGCGAGACATTTACTTGATATTTTGAGATGAACTTTTCAACTATTTTTTTTTTTTTTTTTTTTTTTTTTTTTTTTTGACAGCGCAAATAATATTTCATTTCTAATAAAAGTATTTTCACGTGAATATTATAAAGGGAAAGAAAAGTTTGGTGAAAATTACGTCAGATTGAAAACGATATATTTAAAATGTCTTATTTAAAAGGACTTTCTTTTCGCTTTGTTAAAAAATACCGGGAGACAAAGACTCTGTTTACTTAATTCATTTTATATTAGATGATTTTGAAATGCCATTGTATCTTTTAACAGCAGCTGATTTTTCCGTAAAATACTCCAATCAAAGAGAAATGAATAGAAACCCGTTTATAGGGAGATCGCCTTTTGTTTTTTTAATTATAATTCAATCTTCCAAAATCTTTTTAAAGCCGATCAAATTAGCGTGCATTTAGAGACTGCAGTGTCTGAACGGGGGGTTGGCGAGCGTAGCTCGTAGGAGGCCGAGCCCCCTACTAGTTTAAAATTTGCTTTATGCAACTAACTGACTAAGCGATAGATTTTCCTTTAAAATATTAAAAGTTTCTTTTTTCAGGTTCAATTTTCAACTTTCTTGATACTTAAAAGAAGTCGTAAAAGATAAATATGCAGTGTATTAAATGAACTTTTTTTTTTTTTTTTTCACTTTAAAGACTAAATGGGAATAAATATTTGTATAATTGAGATAGGAGTTTTAAAACGTTCTACTGGTCATTTTTTGATGGGATACTTTTTCAACAAAGATTTTAGTATTTAACGCCTACGGTGCTGAGTTGTAGAATTAAGGGGGAAAGCTTTATAATCAGGAGAATCGGATTTTGAAAGATTAGCCTTTTTAAAGTTCTGCTAAATTGATGATAGGACATGCATTTTTAATTGGATAATTTATCAAGAATGGTTCTGTATATAGTATATTGTGTTAAATTGCCCAAATATATAAATATGGAGAAAAATTCTATATTTAAGTGAACCCGATTATAAACAATTATCTCTCTATTCTAAAAAAAAGGAACTACCGCTGTCACCGCCGCCGCCGATTTTGAATTTTTTGTGGCAGGAGATCTTTCTTCGTTAATATTAAGAAAAATATTGCGTACAAAAATATGAAAATCGGCGGTTATTATAGAGAAATGTTTGTTAAATACGCTGATGCAGACAGTTTTCAAATCGAAGAATTATTTTAAGAGATATTTAATGCTAAAGTTGGACAAAATCATTCCATTAAAAAAGTTTTATAGCAGCAAAAACTATACATGGGAATGTAATCATTTTTAGATCATTTTATGCATTAGAATTTGCCGGTGTGCAGATTGCATTAATTTTTTTAATTTGACTCATTTTTGGAGGTTTTATTTCTATTTTAAATTCAAAATTTCAGCATTTCTAGAGATATTTTTTACATTATTTTAGAAAACTAGGGGGCTCGGCCCCCTACGAGCTACGCTCGCCAACCCCCGTCCAGACACTGTAGACTCTAAATGCACGCTAATTTGATCGGCTTTAAAAAGATTTCGAAAGATTGAATTATAATTTGTAAAACAGCGGCGATCTCCATATAAACGGATTTCTATTCATTTCTCTTTGATTGGGGAATTTTAACGCCAAATCCGTTGCGGTACTACTTGATTATCCCGTCGACCAATTTCGCCAAATTATTTAAATCGCCAAACCACTCGCCAAATTATACAAATTGACATAATTTTTATTTTAAATAACGAAAAAACAAATAGATTAGTACAACATTAATAAAAATACAAATAAAACGGCGAAATAAAAATAACTTGATGACGTAGACACGTGTAACAACATTTCAAAATAAGCTAATATAAAAGGAATTAAGTAAACAGAGTCTTTGTCTCCTGGTATTTTTTAACAAAGTGAAAAGAAAGTTCTTTTAAATGAGACATTTTAAATTAATCGTTTTTAATCTGACGTAATTTTGACCAAACTATTCATTCTCTTTTTAATATTCACGTGAAAATACTTGTGTTAGAAATTAAATATTATTTGCGCTTTCCTAACAAAAATAGTTGAAAAGTATCCTCTCAAAATATCAAATAAATGTCTAGCGCAATTTCTAAATTTAAACCGTTTTGCAATATTATTTTGTGTTCATTTTATGTAATAACTGAAATGTGATGTAAATATGACGTAATTTCTCCTATTTAAGGCTTCTAACGCATGTTAATAAATTTATTATTTTACAAATTCCTTTCTCTCTTAAAATTCACGTGTAATTATAGTTTTTATGACGTAATTTTTAATAAGTTCCTGCTTTTTGTACATAATTATTTAATTCTAATTCAAAATGTTTTTTTCTGTTTATAATAGTCACGTGTAAATAAATTTTTAATTTATTTACACGTATAAATATATTTTTTTTGAAGCAAACATTATTGTTTCCGCTGTTTATACAGTTGGCAACAGTTTAAATTAATATCACTTTCTAAAATCTGTTAAAAATATCTCTAGAAATGCTGAAAATTTGAATTTAAAATAGAAATAAAACATCAAAAAATTAGTCAAAATAAAAAAATTAATGCAATCTGCACTCCGGCAAATTCTAACGCATAAAATGATCTAAAAATGATTAAATTCCTATGAATAGTTTTTGCTCCTATAAAACTTTTTTAGTGGAACGATTTTGTCCAACTTTAGCATTAAATATCTCTTAAAATAATTCTTCGATCTGAAAACTGTCTGCATCAGCGTGTTTATCAAACATTTCTGTATAATACTACCGATTTTCATATTTTTGCATGTATTATTTTTCTTAATATTAACGAAGAAAGACCTCCGGTCACAAAAAATTCAAAACCGGCGGCGGCGGCGGTGACAGCGGTAGTTACTTTTTTTTAGAATAGAGAGATGGTATTAATTTATACAGCTGCCAAATGTATAAACAGCGCAAGCAATAATGTTTGCTTCAAATAAAAAAAATATTTACAAGTGACTATTATAAACAGAAAAAATCCTTTGGAATTAGAATTAAATAATTATGTACAAAAAGCAGAACTTATTAAAAATTAAGACATAAAAAGTATACACGTGAATTTTAACAGAGAAAGGATATTGTAAAATAATTAATTCATTAACATGCGTTAGAAGTCTTAAATAGGAAAAATTACGTCATATGTACATCACATTACAGTTATTATAAAATAATATTGGAAAACAGTTTAAATTAAAAAAATGCACTAGACACTTATTTGATATTTTGAGAGGATCTTTTCAACTATTGTTGTTAGGAAAGTGCAAATAATATTTCATTTCTAACAAAAGTATTATCACGTGAATTTTTAAAAGAGAAAGAATAGCTTGGTCAAAATTACGTCAGATTAAAAACGATTAATTTAAAATGTCTCATTTAAAAGAACTTTCTTTTCGCTTTGTTAAAAGATACCAGGAGACAAAGACTCTGTTTACTTAATTCTTTTTATATTAGCTTATTTTAAAATGTTGTTACACGTGTCTACGTCATCAAGTTACTTTTATTTCGACGTTTTTTTTGTATTTTTATTAATGTTGTACTAATTTGTTTGTTCTTTCGTTATTTAAAATAAAAATTATGTCAATTTGTATAATTTGGCGAGTGGTTTGGCGATTTATATAATTTGACGAAATTGGTCGACTGGATAATCATGTAGTACCGCAGCGGACATGGCGTTAAAATTCCCCAATCAAAGAGAAATGAATAGAAATCCGTTTATAGGGAGATCGCCACTGTTTTTTAAATTATAATTCAATCTTTCGAAATCTTTTTAAAGCCGATCAAATTAGCGTGTATTTAGAGTCTGCGGTGTCTGGACGGGGGTTGGCGAGCGTAGCTCGTAGGGGGGCGAGCCCCCTAGTCCTTTTTAAAAGGGTCTAGGATTTTGATGAGAATTGCATTGTTAGTTTAATAATTTTTCAGGAAAGTTTAATATAATGCATAGTGTTTTATCGCTCTTTATTAAATCCTACTGTAAATTATCAAATAAAAAAGTTGATCCTTAACAGCCGAAATTTTGTATAACACATTAGAATATCTAATAGCGAAATAGAGTTTATATCGTTTACATCAATGCAAAAGACATTGCAAGTAAAGGTCTACATTAGCTTACATTACGTAAAGGTCTAAAGCTTTAAAACACGAGATCAAATTAACAGATATATTTCGTTGATTCAAGATTCGTTTGGAGAAACGTACGAGCGTAGTGAGCGAAATCAGCTAGTTTGATAAAAAAAAAAAAAATAGATTCATAAATGTTTAAAATAAATAGAGCCATGCAACAAACTCAATTATTTAGACGATAGTGGTTAAGTAAGAGTTAAAGTCAGCTTTTAAAACAGAAGAAATAGCATGATTTCGTTTTTGTTTTATTAACGCTCATTCTGTTCAAAGATTATATCTATGAAAATGATTTGTTAAAAAAGGGAATAACAATGTATTTAAAATAAAATGAAACCGTGTACACCATTAATGAGACTGCATCACTAAGAGATACTAATATTATTTCAGAATATATATCTCTGTCAGTGACGACTGGAAACTGTCATACAGAGTGGAAAATTTACTTTTCCTAAAGCTATGCAATCTAAAGATTACGGTAAGTTTTGATATCCTTATCATCCCAAATATATTTCGGTATTTAGCAGCTACATCTATCGATTGTTTTACCCTTCTCTATGTAAACTATAGTTTTATTTCTGATTTCACAAATAATTTATTTATGTAGTGTATACAAATACTTTTTCTAAGAGATAATTCTTTAAAGAAAAATTACTTGGAACATTTCTACAGTTTTCCTAATTTTCATTATTCATCTTTATTTGTAGTATACTTTTCTCCATCCTTTTTTGGAGTGATCCTAATTGAAAATCCAAACGCAAACTTCAGTCACTTTAGTGTATTCGAGAAACAAAAGTTTGCACGTCCTGCTGTTTTTCGTGATTCTCCTTCGATTGAGCCTACTTTCGAAAACAGTTATCCGAACCGGTAGATTAGATATTCCGATAAATCTCCATTTGTAAGATTAATATCTAGATTTATTTAAATTTTTTTGCCAAAAACACAAGTTTTAGATTCTATTTTAAAACTTAATGTATTTTTAAAAAACTATTTGTAATCATTCCAGATTAACTCTATGCAGCTTTGCAAAACAAACTTATCCCTATTATTATTATAAAACAATGTCTCCGATTATGTGTTTATCAATACATTGTTCGAAACTTTCGATACTGACCATCTCTGCGAAAGCTTTGTTTCTACAAAGGAAAGCTGTGGGAAATTATTAATCTTTATTTCGTTTATAGTATTTCGAAAAAATCTTTATATTACTATTTCGTTATTTCGTTTACTAATGTGGTTATTTCATTTCACTGTGCGTATTTTAAAATCACTATAGATTTCATTATTGCTCAATGAATATAAACTGGTAAAAGTAATAGGCTTACGAATGAGTTAAAAAAAAATGTGATATACACCGATTTCTTAATCGTATTCAGTTTTAGTAAAAATTGTGTACTAGTTTAAAATAAGATTGGATCTGTAAAGATTGCAATACTTATGATATTTTATTAAAGTTTTTTTTTTAAATTTTGGTCAAAATCACTCTACCCCAGGGCGGAGAAATAGCTTTGAAATTCAAGATTTGCTTTTATTCAACATCCGGTCGCGCTGCTAAGTGTCCAGCAGGGTGGTTGGAAGCTGGTCAGCGCACAGCGCTGCTGTAGAGTTTCCTCACCAAGACGTCTGTTACTACCGAGCGAAGCACATCACTTGGAGCTGAGCTGAAGCCCAGTAGCGTAAGCAACATGATTGATTTTCCCGCCAAGGGCGAGTGTATTTTCAGACATTAAATCACCTTTAAAGAGCCATTCAAAACGAAAGAAGAAACATGCTTTCTTCTACAGTGCGCAGCAAAAGTTTAGACAATGATCGATTATGCTTCTGTACTTAGAAGTATGTAACGAATTGTTGTAACTCAACTGTCATACATTACTGGGGACTTATCCTTTATTCACAAACAATAAATTTTAAATTATACACTTTACATAATATATAATGACAAGAAAACCAAGTTAACATTATGGCAAAAGTATAGACAATTTGACTATTTACAGAAAAATAACCGTAAATTAAAATAGAACTGCACCTACATTGTCTGAAATTAGTGCAATAGTGTGACTTTCCATGAAGTAACTAAATCCTGCATCTCTTGGGGGTCTATTTCGTTCCCAACACGTTCAACATCAGCTCGAAGTTCATTAACAGAGGAGTATTGTCAGAAAATTGCGTAAACCTTATGAGATATGGTGCCACAAATGTTTTCATTTGGGCTAAGACGCGGGCCAGTCGAGAACAATAATATTTTGAGAGTTAAACCACTTTTTTTGTTTTGCATACAACATGAATCAACACATTATCGTGTTTAAATACATACTTTGGAACAGCTAAAAGCTCACCAACTGGCTGTAAATTGTTTTCCATTGTATGTATGTAGTCTTACGCTGTTTGACGACCATTGAGAAACTCCAGAGGTAATTGAGCATTAAAAAAAATTTAGGCCCAAATCATTAAAGTGTGACCTCCTTGTTGTCGACTAAAAAAGGCCCGAGGTTCTTTACCCAAGTCGTGCGAATAGTATGCTCACCTATCTGGGTCATCCAAACTCCTCTTTTTTTCGTCACTGAATATCACAGTTACCTTTTGGGCCATATACACCCTTATACCCCATTTGGGTCCATATGGCATATGTTTGCAAGCCTACTGCATTCTCGGTAATTTGTTGTGAGAGTTCAAGGCTGATTGTTTTATCATTTTCATGTAAACAAATTTACATCTACCTTTAATTCACCTACGAATCGTATCCGTTGACACAGATAGAACTGACTCACTTTTATTGCAACTAGCAATCATTATTTGACTTAGATGGCAGTTTATGGATCCTTCTACCATCTAGTTTTCTGGTCACGCGAGGCCTTCCAGATCTATGTTTTGCATTGCAAAAGTCACCCTGAGACAGTACTTGATAGACAGACTTCTTTGGACGATTCAAAGTAGCTGAAATTTCTGCAACAGTCTTCCTTTTGTATTTAAGCTTCCATGCTTCAATTACTTCATCTGACTGAATATTTTTAGCTCTCGGCGTCTTCACTATTGGCCGATGCTATCGTGAGGTGCACTTAAATACTTCATGCATGTGACGTCATAAGTTTGAAATTTGCTTTTTCGCGTGAACAGTTGCCAAAAATCAAGAAAGTGTTTAAACTTTTGCAATATGCAAATTTCACTTTTTTCAGTGAAATTAAATAATATCCTACATTAAAACCGTTATTTACGTCCTTAAATGCTTAACATATTAACATATATTTAAAAAATGGTACAGCCATTTGTATAACCCAAATATTCGTATTTTTTATTTAAAGATTAAATATAACTAGTGACTAAACTTTTGCTGAGGACTGTAGAATTGATTAGATTCCTAACAACATGTGACTGCATACTACTGCAGTAACTCAAAAACTTTCTGTCACAGTATTGATGGGAAATGTTTGATCACCCGGTGAACAGACTTGTACCGAGTAACTTTTACCATTTTCGAGTGCTGAAGACAGGTCTGGGAGTGCAGCGTTTCCACACCAACGAAAATCTTGAAGACTTTTGGAGACCTATCTCAACGCGCTAGCGGTAAACTTCACCAGCAGAGGATATTGAAATGCAGAGGGTATTGAAACTCTCGTCCACCGTTATGATAAATGTCTCAATTTTTAGAATGACTGCGTCGAAAAGTAACATTGGTTGTACTTGACCCCTAGTACAGCGCCTAGAAGATGCAGTGTGGAAAACGGCTACAAAATAGTGCTAAAAAATTGAATCCCATAAATGCACAACGATGCTGAATAACAAGATGTCGATCGTAGCGCCATCGTAGTGATTTAAAAACGATAGTCATTCTAAAAGAGACTCTTTAACCTATTTCACGTCATTCCTTAACTAAATTAGCTTATAACAGACTAAAATATCTTATATTTATAGTTTCCGATATTTAACATTCTATAATTTTTGAAAACACAGGGTTTATATTGAAAAGAGTTACGAGATGGCGCTCGTATCAGCATATTGCCGCTGAGCATTGTTGGAGAGTTATGGGATACAAGTTTTTAGCACTTTTTAAAGAATTATAGGAACAGCCGTTTTCTACACTGTATCTTCTAGGCGCTGTACCCCTAGTAATAAAATCCTTTTGTTATTCACACTTTTCTTTATTTTGCGGCCCATCGGATGTTGGAAAAACATATCTTCGTATTTATCTTAGTCAGATGGATAAAAATCGAATGCAAAACTGCGAATGATGTAAATTCACTTGAAATTCAATGTTAGGAGAAAAGTGATTTCGTAAATGGATGGCATACTGATTTGTTTATCTAGTTTTTGTCGGTGTTTGGTAATCAAGTATCCAGCATTTTACCCAACTGAACCGAAATAATTGCCATGTAATAGAATTACTGTATAAACTATTTCGAACGTTAAAGACAAATATGTCACATTTAGGTAAACAATAAGACCTTAACCACAATGAAGTATAGACTCGAATGTGTAGACGATGATAAATATTTAATAAGACATGGAACACAGAAAAATAACTAGAAAATATTTGTATAGATTAGCACAACATCATATGTGGGCATTTGCCTGTTCTACATCACTAATATAAAGGAGAATCACTTTTGCTTTCTCTCATGAAATAATGATAATCATGTATTTAAGTCTCACTTGAAAAACCAACTTTCTTCACCGAAACAATTTCTGATAATCATCTCATCCATAATCATGAATCATGACTCTATGATGACTCGAGAACATTTATACTCCATTGAGTTGAGATATTGGATTCGAACGTCCTCATTTTCTCACATTTTCTACATACCGATCTGTTTGAACTGCATCCAGAAATATTACTTAATTTTTTTAGGACGTATTTGCTTACATTAATTTTGTAAACGCGGAGTTATAAATCTACCTTAATATATTCGAGATAGTGTATGTAACATATATTTGTCTTGTAAAACCTCTTACATTTAACCACACTATGATAGTTTAAACTGGTAATGACTTATATGCTATAGATAATGCTAGCTTGACCTCTATTGCTCCATTCATATAAGGTGCAGAAGCACAAAATAAAATTCATAAATTGACGATTAATTGAACACATGTTCTATTACCTAACCATGTTCCATGTGCCTACAGAATCCATGAAACTTCAATACAATCTTCTAGAAATTAAACATTGAAAAAAGTAAATCTAAAATTGTTTTTCAGAAGTAAATTGCTGAAAATAATGATTAAAGCACAAAACATCAATATAGTGTTTAGCTTCAAAGGTAAAACAAAATCAAAAAATTCTATAAATATTAAAAGTGGAATGATAAACTTTTTTCAGTATTTATGCATGAAAAAAGAGAAAACAGTTATCTATATTATTATTATAAACTTTTATCTGATACAGCGTTTCGTCCTTTTATATTTCGATCAGGTATTTTGCATTTGAAAAGACATTTTGGAAAAGGTTATTTTCGAAAATTTAAATTTTATAAACATTCTGAATGGAAGTTTCCATTTTATAAGAGATAAACTTTATGGAATAGTTGATCTTTACAGAACATAAAAAAGCGAAACTTCTCTTTTTAACACACCGCAAAATATTTTTAATCAACTACATCTGTTTTCAAGCATTAAAGAAGTAGAAAACATTTAAATTTATTCTTGTGTTTAATGTATAAAGTTTCCGTGAAATAATATGAAATTCTATTAATCCCATTTATATAACGCAAAACATTTAAAAGTTTGCAAAATCCAAAACAATGAATTTTTCTGAAGGAACTCAGCTAATAAACGCTGAAACTCACCTACAAAGGAATTTAGTAGGGTGCGTGTTCACAAAATGCAGATAGTAGTGAATATTTGAGGTTTTTTTTTTTTTCGAATTATTCTAAAAGATTATACGGGAGACTTTTTCCTACAGAATAATAAAAAGGTAAATGCTACTTAATTTACGAAACATGTTATAGAAATACAATTTAAAATATTAGATAACATATTTGTTGTTACTCGCATTTCTAAAAAAAAAATGTTCCTTCTGCCTTAAAAACCCGGGAAACCAATAGACTTCCGAAAATTAAAGAAAAGTTTTTTTTTCTTTTTTTTGGCTGGGCTTTAATTTTCAGAAACATTTCTGAGAATTTTTTGCAGTATATTAAACAGTTTTTACATATAGGACTTTTGAATGCTATCTAAACATTTTCTTTTACAGTAAAATTAAACTTTTTCTTTTTCTACAAATGTGTTTAACAAACAAAAATTCTGAATTAAACACATTAACATTAACATTAATATTATTTTCTAATTCTTGTTTGATGAAATTCAGTTACATACATAAAAATATTTACTTCAGAATTGATAGCATTCAAAAAACCTATATTCCTATTTGGAAAAACTTATTAACAAACTGTAAAAGCTACTCGGAAAAGTTTCCGAAAATTACCGATAGCAAGAAAAGTTATTTTTATAAATTGTTCTTTAAATTTCAAAAATTTATTCATTTCTGAGTTTTCTGAAGGTAAAGAAATGCTTTTCGGAACGTGAGTTACTCGAAATAGGTTCTATTATACTTTCGAGTGTCGTTACATTATATTTTTGTAGATTAAGAAATATTTGTCTTTTTTTACAGTTTTTTCAGTAAAAATCATGTTTGAGATCGGACTGCTTGGAGAAAAGTAACATTTATAAGATATCCGAAGTGTGGGAACATAATTATTCGTGGCTAACCAATTTCGTTTAAGGTTATAATTTCTCAAGAATTTATCTGCATGCTCGACCATGTCAGTGAAAATTTATCTTGATTGAATAAGATGGTTTCTAGAGATTGAAGTAAAAGGTGTGTATTGTAAAAATGTATATTTATACCGTTTGAATTTTGAAGAAAAAGTATGAGGAAAAATCTAACAATCATTTTAGAGTTAAAATAGCTTGTGAAAAACGATGAACAGAAAGGGAACAATCCTTCTTAATTATTAGAGATCCAAGAAAAAACAAAACAACAAAAATATATATGGACCTCAGTCAATGACATTTAATTTAAATCTTAATTTCAACAGGAAGTAGAAATTGTTCTGCAAAATTTCACTAGAAAATTTGCCGAATTATGGTGAATATAATGATTTACGATTTTTGCTATTCTTTTTATCTGTTGTGACAAATAAATGAAAACACAAGATATAATCGCACTCTTTATTGTAATGTAAAAAATGAAAAAACATGATTTTCTGTGATATTAAGACGAGTTAATCACAAATATAGTACCTCATCAGTTATTAAAAGTACCCATATCCCACGTGTATATAACAGGCCGTCATAAACAACACCATCAGTTATTAAAAGCAGATTTAAATATATTTTAATAAATTAATATTAGAATTTTTTTAATATTTTACTCCTATGGTACTACAGAACACTACTGTCTGCAAATCTTCAGCTAATCAGGAGTCCGATAACTTATATATAAGTAAATAAGCTACTATTTGCGACTACGTATAAAAATATTGTTTTTCAGATTTGTTTAAAATATAACGCCATTGGTTTCTACTTCAAAACTCATTTTCGTCTTTCTTGCAAAGCTTAATTAAAAAAAAATTATCACTGTCTGAATAAAGGTTCAGTATGTGAATTACCGAAGTATTTTCAGTTATCATTACGCGTCAGATACGCACAAATTTATATCTTAGATAAAATCTTATGTGTATCCTTAACTACGTGCAATTCTACTGATTTCTGAGTCTCGAAATTGCATCAACCTTTATTTGCACCCAAGAAATATTTTTGCTTAATAGGAGTATGAACCATTTAATACGCTTACTGGTGTACTTATTAAATAAAAAGTAGATTTAATTAAATTTTATTAAAAACACGTTTTATATGTACGCATAAACGTTGACAACGTCTAATGAATAATTAAACGGCATGCTAAAATATACTATTTTCTGCATTTTTCTTTCAAATGGGCACATCTAATTAAAAATATACCAGTTATACCGAAGTAGAACTTCATTTTTTTTCATGGAATTATTAATGAAGAAAATTATAGATTCGATAGTGATTAATTAAAATCTCATCACCAGGAGATTAGCAGCAGAGAGTGGTTAACCTGACGAGGTAAAGGCAAATTCTCTTTTAGAATGCAATTTGGGCTACGATTTCTTAAATATTATTTTTTCATTACTGAAAATTTCCTATAATTGTTTTTTTCTTTCGTGAATCTTACTTTCCGTTAAAAAATTCATTATGTTACGTTATCTCAAAATGAATCTGCTTCGGTAGCATTAATACGACACTTTTGTAACAACAAGGGTGTGTCATTATGGTACGGCAGCAAAACATTAAGATGTAAAGTTTCAAAAGTTACGGAAGAAACAACAACTATTATACTCATTATGAGACAAGATCAGAAAAAGTAAAAAAAAACTGAATTTTTCTTTCTTAGTTACTTTTCTTGGACATTCATTTATTATCACATTCAATATTTCCGCGAATTACAGTCACCATTATTGGGATTTTGCCACAGGGTCACATACGATCCAAAAAACTTATTTACTAGTTCCGTGGAATTTTGATGTTTGTATTCCATCAATCTCTATTTTTCTGTATTTTTACATAAACACTATCGAATTACGAACGTTAAATCTGGATGTTCCGCTATCTAATAAATCGAAATTATTTTTTTAAGTCCTCCTAAAAATCATCCTCTGTAAATTTGGAAAAAAATCTTTATTTGTTGCATACTTGTACACTGTGTTCCGTAGAAAAGTTTATGAAGATATTTTTCTCGTTTTTTTCTCAATATTCTTTTAAAAGACAGACATCATAATGGAACCCCAATAAAAGAATGCAACGAAGATAAAAAATTCAAAGTCATCATTCGTATGCAACATCCCGGCCTAAAATGAGTTAATACATTCTTAGAGATAAATAAAGTATTTTGATTTAAATAAAATGATGTAATGTACTTCATTCTTAAAAGTGTTAGGTGTTATAATTACATCACCGCAATAGAAATTGCGTGACACAGAACTTTGTCGCGAACTCTTATAAAGTTCCCTTTTCTCCAATTGTTATCTCCCGAAAAATAACCAAATATTAGTCGGGTTTCTAATGACCATTAACAATTTATAAAAGGTGTTCCTCGCAAAGATTTTCTATTTTGAAATTATCTAAGTAAATTGTGAAAGGTAGGATATAATTGATAATGTGTTGAAAAAAACAGTATTTATGCGATATGCTTTTGTATTTTCCGTGTCTTTGAATAAAACGAAACTCTTATTCTATTTAAATAATTAAACATTTCGAGAGATACCAGATTTAATGACAATGAAAAAAGGAATCGTTGTACCGTAAATTATACAATTATTTGCTTAAGGGTTCAGATACCCTTTAAAGCGTCCAAAAATTAATTGTTTAAAAAAATAGCTTATAACTTAATACGACTCTTTAAGAATATTTAAAAATAAACCCCATACAAAAATTCGCATTAGAAGAGAAGTTATGCCTAAAATACTTTGAGCTTTTTCTATGTAGTAAAGGAGTGATTTAGTTAATTTTCTCAAAACTACGATTTTGATCATTGCGCGCTCGATTTCTGAAAAATGGTAATCTATAATTTCACGAAATTTCGGTGAAATATAGAGGCACAAAATGACCTATTATTATGTGTCTCAATAAAGAAATTTAGAATCCATGACTACTTTTTTATTAAAAAAAATCTCGATATTTCGAGTTTCTTTACAAAAATATTTTTCCCGGTATCTACAAGTTTTATTTTTTTCATTGTAGGTCATTTTGAAAACACATTATATCTGTGCTCATAGAAAAAATCTTGGTTTGTTTTAGCCATTCAAATGTAAAAAAACATGCGCGCAATACATGCAAGAATAACTTTTTCGTAAAAATTGTTTCATCTATAAAAATAAAGTTAAAAAAATTATACAGGGTGTCCGGTCTCAACGGTGTCCAATGGCTAATTCCTAAACCGTTAGTCATAGACATATAGTTCCAATTGCAAAAATGTTTTAAATGAGGTAAAGAAGTATTTTTAAAGCGATTTGGGTCAAGAAAAACATTTATTAAAAAATTACGAAATTTAAATTTTTATACGGTCCCCAGGTCCTATAAGTGATATTTAGGGGAAAATATCGTATTGTACTGACAAGTAATACAAAAAAAGTCCCATTTCTCAGCGATTAAAACTGACCGAGTAATGGATGTTAAAAGTTGGAGTATCTTTTTTGCTGCAAAATAGGGGTCAGTCACAAATTTACTAGAAATAAAAATAATCGTCAGATATAAAATTTAACATTAAACATTGAGAGTAAATTGACATTACAATTATATCTTGAGATTTTTGTTCATTCTGACATATTAAAACAAAATATACAATTTGTACTAAAAATATAAGTAAAAAAAAAAAAAAAAAAAAAAAAAAAAAAAAAAGAAACAGAAATTTTGTTAAAAGATTATAAAAGCAACAGTCACAACTCTTTAGAAAATGATACATAGTTAGATTACCTAATCTAAAACTTTTTTTGTTGTTTTTTATGCGTGTATTTTTATACAAAACTTTTGAATGGCTGCTCTGAATATGTTAAGGAAATTAAAATGTCCCTTTTTGAAAATTTACCTCATATCACTTTTATTTTCTTTTACATTAAACATCAATTACTTGAATTATATGATTCCACCTGTGCGATTACTTCGATGATTTAAATAAACATACAAAAATTGTTACAATATTTTAATATTTTGTTCTAACAGAGCACAGATTTATCCATTAAAGGTCGGACATCATATAACCACCCACATTCTCTCTTTTTAATTAACTTTTATTTTTTTAAGATCTTGTTCCATTTGTCCTTTTATTGTAATGATAAAAAAATAATAATTATTATTTTTTTACATTAGCCCCTTCTGAAAATTCCACTGTCTCTCCCCTCAGCAAATATTCATTAGAGCAGTAATTTTTTTTAATTAAAATTAGGGGAAAAATACTGTTAAATCAAAACATATGTTAAATTATTAAATTTTAACATTTAACAATTTATATTTTTTTTGCCGTACTTCTCGCTAAGCAAGTTTCAAAAGCATATAAATCACTTTTGCCATCAAACACTTGCCTTTGCACTTGCCATGCACGAATACCGCCAAGATCAGTCACTTTGACGCCGAAACCTCTGGCCAATCAGATTACAAATTGGTAAAACATGGTTGGGAAAAAATATGCATTTTAAACCTTAGAAAATATTTGTATGTGCATGATTTGAGGCCACAAGTGTTTTGGCACATCTATTGTACTAATAAAGTTGTTTACCTCATTTTCCTTGTCCAACAGGAAAAATTTTCACTCCATTTAATATTTATTTTTTGTTTAGCAAGTATAAATTGCATTTTAATTTTGGTCGCTAAAATATTTTTTTCAAACAAGTTTTTATAAAGAACTAAGAAGTTGAATTTGAAGAAAGCATAATATCATCAAAATGTATAATAAGCAATCCCTGCTCATACATCGTAATGAATCTGACATCTTTTGTGCGGCACTGTATAAAAAATATAAACGCAACGCACTTTCATTTGGAAAAATTACATTGTGAATCTTAGTGCCTTACATAAATGTTACTGATTTTTATTTTTAAATTTCTGTTTGTAGGTAATAATGTATACGAAATTTTTGGAGTGGTCCTGTAAAATAAATATAAATGGTACGTACCTAAAATCATATTAATATTACATTGTCATTGGATTTACATAATTATGCAAAATTTAATCTTGATCGGATATATGGAAGTGAGTTAAAATTGGAATACAAATTTTGAATTAGGAAGACATACATACGAACGTCGTAAGTTAAAAGCTTATAAAAATAATACAACTTTTTAAAATAAAATCATCAAAAGAAGCACACTCATTTCCTTACAAAAAAAAAAAAAAAAAAGAAAATAAAAGTCAAAATACAATTGAAGACGTCAGTTTCGAAACTCGCCTTATCCGAAATTTAAAAAATCGTGTTTCTCTATCAATCTATTCTATTGGTATAAATGTACCAATCAAGCACTACAATCTCCAAATTTTCAATGAATACCAATGGACGCATTTAAAGGTTTTACGCAATTTCCCAAAATTTGATTTTCTCGATAAGGCGAGTTTTGAAACTCACTTCTTCAATTATTTTAACCAATCTGAAAGTTAATTACTAAAAAGTAACACTACCGTAATATTTATATGGGGGCAGCACCTTCAGTTAAATCGCTTTAAAAATACTTCTTTACATTATTTAAAACCTTTTTGTAATTGGAACTATATGTCTTTGCCTAACAGTTTAGGAATTAGCCATTAAACATCGTTTGGAGTGGACGCCCTTTATAATACTTTAAGTACTTCGTGTACGACCCCTGAAAGCTTGGTCCAACTCATTTGTTTTCAGTTACAGAAAAGTGGTTTAAGTCATAAAATTGAAAATATCACAACTCTATCAAATTTAGTACTAGATGAATGGGACTTTTTTTGCCGTACTTGTTAGAGAAATAGGAAAAGTTTACTAAATATCACTTATAGGACCGGGGGACCGTATAAAAATTTAAATTTCGTAATTTTTAAATAAATGTTTTTCTTGACCTAAATCGCTTTAAAGATAATTCTTTACCTCATTTAAAACATTTTTGTAATTGGAACTATATGTCTATGACTAATGGTTTAGGAATTAGCCATTGAACATCGTTTGGAGTGGACGCCCTTTATAATACTTTAAGCACTTCGTGTACGACCCCTGAAAGTTTGGTCCAACTCATCTGTTTTCAGTTACAGAAAAGTGGTTTAAGTCATAAAATTGAAAATATCATAACTCTCATATCATAATTCAGACCGGACACCCTGTATATGTGTATACTTTTTTAAGAACTTTAATTGATAAAATAAATCTTTCATATTATGTGTTTTCAGTTTATAATTAAAAGTCGATTAGTTATAGAGTGACGCCAATTCTTATAGAGGTCACTTTTTTTTTGTATTTTGTTAGTTCAAAAGATACCTCACCCTTTAACATTCATATCCACATATACCACAACATCAAGATATAGAATAGATATGAAATGCATTATTCAATAAATGAAACTGAATAATGGAAAATCTTTTATAACTTCGTTTCAAGTAAATTCACTTGTAACGTTTAATACACAGTAGCGTTTAGCTAATTATTCTGTTGAAATGACTTAGTAATGGATACTTCTCTTACATACAACAATTTCTGAACAAGGGTTCCTTTCCAAGATAAGGTTGCTTTATTAAAATTGAGTCTATGTTTTTCTGCTGTTTGAAAGCAATTATCAACTCCGCGGCTTACAAATTAACAAGCATTTTATTTCGTAAGTATACTCTTGTTTTCTCTGAAGTTAACTAAGTATCGTCTAATAATTAGTTATAGAAGATAACTAAACATAGATTTGAAAATAACTAAATATCCTCTAATATTTAGTTATACAGGACAACTTGATATTTCTCTAATATTTAGTTATAGACGATAACTAAATATTCTCTAATAAAAGGTTAATATTTTTTAAGTTAATATTAAAGAAAATAAGGTAAAATCTTATTTCCTCTAATTTGTATAAGATATTTTATGTAATGGGTACTACATAAAGTTTTTATAGGATAAAATTTTTGATTCTGATATTCGTGTCAAATGAAAAGTTTGTTTTACTGAAATAATGAGACATACTGGAATATACCCGAGAGTTAAGAAAAAATTAGCCATTTTACAATACGTCACATACTAGCCATTGTTTCGTAATTTGCAACTACATTTTTCAGATTTGTTCATTTTCATGCCTATATTGAACATCATAGGAGCCTAATGTGACTAATAATGTAAGCAATGATCGATGTGAGTTTTTATGTTTTCTCAGGGCTCTGTCCTTTGCGCCTTCGAAGTTGAATTTTCTAAAAGAATGTTCAGCACATAATGAAAGAAATTTTGATTAGGGTGGTGTTATGATGGTAAATAAAATAAGAAAAATGTTTTTCTAAAACCGTAGATATTTTTCTGAATTTTTATTACATTGTTTTCCATCTAATATTTCTCATATATTTAAAAACCTTTCTGTCTCGACAATTTCCCCATTTTCGTGGGATTCAAGATGCTTTGGGGTTAAGTTTTTAAAATGTGTTTTAAAGTTATCCTGCCGACATTGCCTTTTATTATATGGAATATTTTTATATTAGAAAAAAATGTAGCATTTTAGGGCGTATGTGCAACTTTAAACCTCCCCCAAAATTCACTTTATTATACACAGTTACTTATATGTAGATCGTTCATGAATAAAATTAATGTACAAAATAACCTGCAAATCCCAAATATTATTAGTGAGAATATTTTCAGATATTTTTCAGAGAAGCATTTCACTTTCTCTAACGCCATATCCTACTGATGTATGATATGGCGCTGTATGACATGTATAACCTTGTTTTGCCTTCTTCACGGCTATTTTTAAACAGCTTATTCATTTGCATACTTGGCACCTCGATCGAATATGTCATTTTAAAAATTATGTGTTCAATCTGTACTAAATCTCGCTATGTCTGACATTTTCATTTGTTGAAAATTCTAATTACACTCTCTGAAGCGCATTAGGCTCCTCGTGTTTATAGATATTGGTTTTCATAAGACTAAATAAATTAATATTTTAAAAATAAAACGTAATGATACGATTTTTTAGACTTTAAACATCTTATCATAATTGGCATGAGAGCATGTATAAAAAATTTATATTGATATTAAAAATAGTGTCCTTTATATTCAAGCTATGTTTGTAGAATACAAATATAAATTAGCAACGAATTATCCTCATTAATACAACTGTGAGCGTATCATAACAACCGTTTTCTGTCTGCATGATTAATGATGTGTCTGTCAATTTTCTTAATTTTTCGCATTTATGTGTTTTTCTTCTTCTTTAGATGCGTTCGTATTTATATGAATACCTATAGTCGTGGTCTGGTCCGTCCGCCTGTCTATCAGCATATAACAGAGCAAAAACTACACAACCGAATGGTTTGGAATTTATTATCTATAATCGTTGCAGAATTTTGTGGAGTCATTTCAAAATTTAGGAAAATCGAATCAATACAAAAATATATTAATAAAAATTTCCTTCATTCTATTAAATCCTAACATATGTAATTAATTAAATGATATCCCATGATAGGCAATGATTTTAGGTTGCCGTCCTATTTAAGATGGAGTACTATTATTTCCGTATTACTAAATTTAATGCATAATAAATTTTGTATTCATACATTTTTGAATAAGAGCGCAACAGCTATTACGCCAAGATCTGAATATTTATAAAACTAGATGTAGTACAAACGCACCTCATTTGCCACGTTTGACGTACAAGTTCTGAATTGTTTATTGTAGCAAACTACAACTTCTTTATCAAAAATGTAGGTAACTACAACTTCATCTACAACTATTTGTTCCGTTCGTTATACTTTAGCAGTAACGCAAACTTAATGGATACTCCTTTAGATAAAATTAAGCTTTAGCCCTTTAAGATCTGACCTACACAAGTTTGTAGGTGATCCTAAGGAAAAAGAAAAAGCAATTTCCTCTTTTTGTGTGACCTAAAGCCGAACATGCGCTCAATCAATCGTTTGGATCCTCTCTTGACATAACCGGACATCGGAAATTTTTCAAATATTTTTTTCAATCAACTATGATCCTATTAATTAGGGTGAAGCACAGAGACTTTTAATTTTCATATATGAGGCATTTTCATAAAATTTTAACTTTCAAGATTAAAAATCTGATGAAATTAAATTTAATAAAATAACATTTTAAACTTATAGACAGATACCTTTATGATTCAAAATAAAGAAAAAATGGTCCGCAGCAAAAAGGTTTTTTTTTAACCTAGGTTTGATTTAAATTTGCGAGTTTAATTTTCCTTACCATTTTACTACTATAACTTTTTATTTTTTTTCTAAATTTTTACTTGTAATGAATTTGCATAAGTACCCACAAGATATTCAAATAAGAAATAATGACAACGTAGCATTTTAAGAACGAAATTTTGGTATAACTTTCTCTTAAAGAGGCGTTAAAGAAGGGACGGAAAGGGAAAAAAGGGGACGGTATAGGAAACAAGTGGGTAAGTGTGATCACAGATCGCACACAGGGTTTCGTTTAATATTCCTTTCAAAACACTTTATCCTTTTGCAAAATCTGTTAGTTCTGAATTTCGCAGCCAGAGGGCGCACTCTATTCTACACAAACCTCTATCCGAGCAAAACTCCATTTTACAACCTATCCGTAGCTATATTAGTCGAGGGAATCGGGCCAGTAGCAACCGAAATAGGTAGGCGCCCTCTGGCGGTAAAAATGTGTAAGCCTAAAATATGTAAGCCTATGGTGCATAATATGAAAGAGTGGTCAGAGGGGTGTCGGCAAAAGCTTAAAAAGTGCCCCCCGGGTGAAAGAGGGGAAGGATAAAAAAATTGCTTGAAATACACAAGTTAGAGCACAGAGGGGTAAATAATATAAGACTTTTTGAAAATTTTATTATTTCTCATGATCGCAAGTGTTCTGCTATAAGTATGCAGAATTTCAAGTCTCCAAGTTAGGGGCTGATTTAGAAAAATTGCTTAAAATACACAAGTTAAAGACCAGGGGCTAAATATAAGACTTTTTGATATTTTTATGATTTGTCGTGTGATCGTAAGTGTTTAGCGATAATTATGCAAAATTTTAAGTCTTCAACTTAATTATGAGCTGAGTTAGAAAAAAAAGAGCTTAAAATACACAAGTTTGAATCCAGAGTGTTAAATATAAGATTTTATGGGAATTTTATGATTTGTCGTTTGCTCGCAAATGTTTCGCTATAATTATGCAAAATTTCATGTCTTCAACTTAATTAGGGGCTGAGTTAGAAAAAAAAGATTAAAATACACAAGTATTTTAAGCTATGAGGGTTCAATATAAGATTTTTTCGAAATTTTTTGATTTGTCGTGTGATCGCAAGTGTTTAGAGATAATTATGCAAAATTTTAAATCTTCAACTTAATTAGGGGATGAGTTAGAAAAAAAAAGATTAAAATACACAAGTTAGAGCCCAGAGGGTTAAATATAAGGTTTTATCGGAATTTTATGATTTGCCGTTTGCGCGCAAATGTTTAGCTATAATTATGCAAAATTCCATGTCTTCAACTTTACTAAGGGCTGAGTTAGAAAAAGAAGCTTAAAATACACAAGTATTTTAATCTCAGGGGGTTAAATATAAGATTTTTTCGAAATTTTATGATTTGTCGTGTGATCGCAACTGTTTAGAGATAATTATGCAAAATTTTAAATCTTCACCTTAATTAGGGGCTGAGTTAGAAAAAAAAAAGCTTAAAATACACAAGTTAGAGCCCAGAGGGTTAAATATAATTTTTTTTCAAAATTTTATGATTTGTCATTTGGTCGTAAGTGTTTAGCTATAATTTTGCAAAATTTCAAGTCCAACTTAATTAGGGGTTGAGTTAAAAAGAAAAGCTTAAAATACACAAGTTAGAGCACAGAGGGTTAATCATAAGATTTTTTCAAAATTTTAGGATTTGTCGTTTGATGTGAGGTATTCAGCTATAAGTATGCAAAATTTCAAGTCTCTAACATATATAGTTTCTGAGAACGGGCTCTGTGACGGACAGACAGACAGATAGAGGAGCGGGACGAATAAGGTTTCGTCAGATGAACGAAAACCTAAAAACGGACGATAAGTGAAAAAAAAGGGACGGTAAGGAAAATTACTACCTATTTTTAGGCAAATCATGTTAAGACTAAGTGATAGCCACATTGTTTATTGATTTTTAGAAACAGTTATTTACATTGGATTAAAAAAAAAAAAAAATACCTCGAAAAGTGCAGTAATAAACCTTGGGGACGGTAAGACTACCAATAAAGTTCGATGCTTGAAATTGATAATTAAATTCTGATTTAAATTTTGCAGTAAATTTCCTGTCTAAGAATTTTAGCCATTCTTTCTTTGTATACTTCTGCATGAGAAAAAAAAATGAAAAAAGTTCTGTGGCTGCATCTGAAGTGATTTTCTGTATAATTTTAGCAAGAAGGACGGTAAGGAATCTAAATCCCAGATACAGAGTTAAAAAAATAATAACAACCGTAAAAATGTGTGCAGGTTCATTTTTTGCTACATATTTATGTAAAACAATAGTCCCAGTTTCGGAAAAAAAATTACATCGAATTACTTTTATTGACAATTTTATACAGATAGCTCCAAACTTAAAAATCAGCATCAGTGACACGGGATGGTAAAGGTATTTCGTGGTATATCTGCACCCCTAACATCGTCCAATATTTATCTGTCTCGTTAATATTGTTATGCAGCCATGCAGTGGGATGTTTTCCAGTATAAGAAATTAAAAAACAAAAACAAGAATATGTACTAAAATAAAAATTATTATTCAGGGACTTAAAAGTGAAAAAATTGTGAGAAAGGCTCAATTGTCGGTAGCGCACAATGAAATAGTGAAATAATTAGGTTGATGGTTTGTTGTGGGCGCTACGATCATATTTTGCGCACAGAGGCTAAACAGACTGGGACATCCGTTTAAAGTAAATTCCCATCCACTACCAACATCCATTCCTGAGTCGGTCTTCGAATATTTATCTATGCTTTTACTTTTGTGTAGTACCAACCTAAAAACTAGACAGGCAGAAGAAATAATCAGAATATATTTCTTTTTGAAATCGGTATCTATTTATTTCATGCCTATTCTAAATTTTTTTTATTAAATATTTCAAATATTGTACAATAATTTAATGATTTTTTTTAATTTATTCAATGTTAACAGGATTTAGGATAGTTAACTTTTTACACAGGCTTTAGAGATTTTTTTACACATTTTCAACAGATTTTCTTGAGAAAGAATGCTGTTTCAATTAGTTTAACTCTATTTGAACTTCATATATCTAAATACCCAGAGGTGATAATACATTTTGAAAATTCAGTTATATAAAGATAATAGCATATAAAGATAAAGCGAAAAAGAATTGTTATCTCATTATAGCAATTAAAATCTTCAGAAACATATCCTCTGAAACAGTTATAAATTAAGTACCATTATTTAATTTATATTGCGAAACTGCTAGGATTAATAACTAAATTATTAATTTAATGACGTTGTATACTGATAAGCGTTTTAACAAAATTATTTTTTGATGGAAAATTTTGATTTCCAACTAAGATACCCATGAAGATTAAACAATTGTAATTCTTAAAATGACGATCATGTTTTTACTTGTGTATATCTTTTCGCTAAAGATTTGATAATTATAATCGCACGATATATTTTTATTCTGTTTCTCTATTCTGTAACTCACTAACAAAATACATATTATTGCTAGAATTAAAATTTCTTAGACTTGACTTTTTTAAAATAACCAGTCACTTGTTTGTATTTTTTAGAATTCCCTATTCTTTATTGAAACAACAATATGTGAATGATATTACGTAGATTTCGTATGAAATACTACCTATTACCCAATACTACCTTATGTTGGAATTATGAAGACTTTTTTTGCTATTTAAAGAGATGGCCGTTTGCGTTGACAAAGAAGCGAAAAATAAACACCAGGTCCTATTAAAAAAAACTCCAATTCGGGTAAACGAAGACTTCTTTTATTTTCATTGGTGAAAGTCGAAGGGAGAGGTACAGGAGGAAGGCAATAAGGAGCCTCTTTTAAGACGTCATCACGAGGCTAGAGAGCGAGCAGGAATCACGAATATACAGTTGCAACTTTCTTGCTTGGCGGACTACAATATCGTCAATCTAAAAGTATTTTTCGCCATGCACAGGGGCTAAGAGAAACATTGGCTGGTATGTTCGCCAAAAATGTACGGTAGGCTTCTACCATATTAATTGTGTAGGGGGGGGGGGGCAGATTGTGGGCTGCATACATTCCTGAGTCATGATAGACGGAGACTCATCTGTACATTGATACAGCTGCGGTTAAATGTAAAAAAATAAAAGTGTTATCTGGAAAGGGCATAATAACAGACCGAATTCGTTAGGCTAAAAAGCATGAGACTGTATTTTTCTAGACCAGATGTTAGATCAAAGATGAACCGCTTTACCACAAAAATGCAGAATTGCCATACATCTGAACAAAAGGGTGTGAAGCGAAGATAATTTTAATAAATAGATTGCATGTAAAGGGATTTTAACTGATGAGTTATATTCATGCCCAAATAAGGACATGACCGAAGTTAAAATGCTTTTGAAACTAACAGACACCCGTAACGAATTTTGTACAAGGTTAAATCGTATGTGTGAAAGAATCAGAAAGTGAAAATGAAGAGTGATTCACTGATTTTATTTTATTAAAGAGATAAGTAACTAGAAAAATTTAATTTAAATGTGAAGGGCTGTTAATACAATCGATTTAGTTTTTAAATGTTGAATTTAATTTAGGAACTGCACTGTTTGACTATAGCGCACTAAAATAAATAAGTTATTAAACCGAATTTAATTGAAACAGGTGTATGGGGGGGGGGGAAGAATAAAATGCAAACATATATAACGAGATAGTCGTTATATATATCACCTGACTTTTTTGCTAGCAAAGAGATGGCCGTTTTTTGTATTGACAGAAGATTTTTAACACCAGGTCCTATTAAAAAAAACCCCTCCAATTTGAGTAAACGAAGAGTTTGTTTTATTTCATGATGAAAGTCCAAGGGAGAGGTACAGGGGGAAAGTCATAAGGAGCCTCTTTTAAGACGTCATCACGAGGCTAGAGATAGAGCAGGAATCACGAATATGCAGTTACAACTTTCTTGCTTGGCGGACTACAATATCGCCAATCTAAAAGTATTTTTGCGCCATGCACAAGAGGCAAAAAGAGAAACATTGGCTGGTATGTTCGCCAAAAACATACGGTAGGCTTCTACCATATTAATTGTGTAGGGGGGGGCAGATTGTGGGCTGCATACATTCCTGAGTCATGATAGACGGAGACTCATCTGTACATTGATACAGCTGCGGTTAAATGTAAAAAAATAAAAGTGTTATCTGGAAAGGGCATAGTAACAGACCGAATTCGTTAGGCTAAAAAGCATGAGACTGTATTTTTCTAGACCAGATGTTAGATCAAAGATGAACCGCTTTACCACAAAAATGCAGAATTGCCATACATCTGAACAAAAGGGTGTGAAGCGAAGATAATTGTAATAAACAGATTGCATGTAAAGGGATTTTAACTGATGAGTTATATTCATGCCCAAATAAGGAAATGACCGAAGTTAAAATGCTTTTGAAACTAACAGACAGCCGTAACGAATTTTGTACAAGGTTAAATCGTATGTGAAAGAATCAGAAAGTGAAAATGAAGAGTGATTCACTGATTTTATTTTATTAAAGAGATAAGTAACTAGAAAAATTTAATTTAAATGTGAAGGGCTGTTAATACAATCGATTTAGTTTTTAAATGTTGAATTTAATTTAGGAACTGCACTGTTTGACTATAGCGTACTAAAATAAATAAGTTATTAAACCGAATTTAATTGAAACAGGTGTGGGGGGGGGGAGAATAAAATGCAAACATATATAACGAGATAGTCGTTATAGGAATTTCTAAATATTTTTGCAGATTTACACCGATCATGAGCCCTAGAACCCAAAACCACCCTCAGTAAAAAACTTTATCTATCTATCTATATGTATATCACTTTCTTCTGGACACGATAACTTCCACAATTCTGCAAAAATCTCTTCCAAACTGACACATAAAGTCAAGGGGCATAAAATCTCGGTCAAGTTTGTTAATGGACAAAATCAGACCAAGGGGATAGAAATAGGGAGGGGTTTTGTGAAAACCGAAAAAACCCCATAACTTCTTAATTTTTGTACATATCAAATCAGTTTAAAGTTTTTATTACTTCTAAAAATAGGGCCAAAAATTTATGTATCACATATTTTTGACAAAATTAAAAATGGGCTCAAGGGGCACAAAAAATAGGGTTTTTGGTAGAAAAAAATTCATAACATCGTCAATTTTCAAGATATCAAATCCAATTAATTTTATTATAAATCTCCTTAATATTATCTACAACTTTTATGCTCACAAATTTTTGATAGGACCAATTCGTACCGCAAAAAAAATTAAAATCGAAAACCAAAAAGGGGGCGGGGGGGGGGGGGGGGTGTTGAAGAAGAAAAAAATCAATAACTCCGTCAATTCACAAAATATAAAATCCCCATGATTTTATCATATATCTTCTTAATATTGTCTGCAACATTATATTGAAAAGTTTTTGATAGGAACAATTCTTACAGTAAAAACAAATTAAAAATACATAGCGCTTGAAGAAAAAAATAATCTTATTAAGGGTGTATTCAAATCCAAACTGCTTATTTTCTTACTCATTTTTTAAAAATTCGTCTTTGCTCTCAAACGCTTCCAATTAGTAGATTCTCTTATTCAGATACTATACACCGAAGAGCCATTACATTATGACCACCCTCCATCTATAACAATGTGCTTGCCCAGAAGCAAAACCACGGCGCGTGCGCGGCTTTTGTTTGGGTATATTAAACGCCCTGCATTGTATTTCAAAACATAGCGTGATTAGCGACATAGTGGGAAAACAGCAGATTTATCAGACTTTGATAAAGGTCAAATCGTTATGGCTCGGCGACTGGAAATGTCGATATCGGAAACGGCGCGTTTGGTGGGCTGTTCACGTGCAGTCTATGTAAACACGGATCTAAAGTGGTGTATGCATGGTGAAACGAAAAGTCTCCGGCAGCGGTGTGTCGCCCGCGGTGCATTGATTCCAGAGGTGAACGGAGAGTGTTACGCATTATTCGTCGTGACCGATGAGCTGCAACAACCAAAATCGCCATCAGCTATGACAGTGGAGGGCCAGATACTGTTTCTCAACACACAGTGCCACTCGCACTATTGTGTATGGGCCTACGCAGCCAGCGGCCAAACCACTTTCTTGCGCTGACAGCACGTCATTGCTAGCAACGCCTGAAACGGACCCATAAACATCGAAATTGGACTATAGAAGAATGGAAGAAAGCTGCATGGTCCGACGAATCATGTTTTCTGGTCCATCACATCGACGGGAGCATGCTAATACGCCGATTTCCAACGGAAACCTTGGCTCCCGGAAGCACAGTTGATCGGAGACAAGCGTGTGGCGGCTATATTATTGCGTGGCCGATGTTTTTATGGAACACATTATGACTCATAATCCCCGTAGAACAATCCCTGACATCTGTGCACTACCTGAACATCGTTGCAGCCCAGGTGCACCCATTCATGACAACAGTGTTTCCGGTGGGATATTGCATTTACCAATGGGATAATGCACCATGTCATACGGGGCAAATCATCAGTGATTGGTTCGAAGAGCATTCTAAGGAATTTCAAATCATGTCCTGGCATCCAAATTCACCTGATATGAATCCATTAGAACATTTGTGGTTCGACCTGGAAATTCCAATTTGCGCTGCTACGTTACCACCTTGCAATGTGCGAGAATTGCAGCACCAGTTGGTGAGCGCTTGGTACCAGATACATCAAACTACCTATAAGGACTTTGTCGATTTGATATCACGCCGGGTGTTGGCGTTTTTAAGGATCAAAGGTGATCCTACGCCGTATTAAACAAGTGGCCATAATGTAATGCCTCTTTGATGTATAATGTACCGCAATGATCGATTTTTTAATAGAGGCAGGATATATTTCAAAAAATGATGTCAAAGTGGGCATTTTAAACAGAATTTCCCGAAGCGATTATATTAGAAACGAAAAATATTGTCTTACTGAGAAAATAATTGTTTATAAATCAAATTTTAATTCATTGAACGAAAAATAAAAACACAGGTCGCTTATAAATCTCTTCAAAAATCACGTCAGCAAATTTCATATTTTTTCTATTAAAAATGAATCTGAAAATATGCCAGAAAATTTTGAGTTGTTCAGCATGGAAAAGTATTTTTTTTAATACCGCCTTAACATGATTCGGATAAAACCAGCTCTTATATAAAAATGAAATAAAAGCTCGTCAAAAGCGGCCAGATAAAATTGTTAAAGTGGGTTTATCTGTAATCATGATTTAATTTTTGTTGGTGAAATTAGTATACTTAACTTCGAAATCTACCTCAGCCTGTAGGCCGGGTCGGCAGGGATCTTTTTTCTTACAATATACTATTTTTGTCCAAAAACTGTAAACTTGTGTTTAAATTGCCTGCATGTAGTACAAAAGAAAATGAAATGTCATACATGCATCGTTTAGCATACGATAATCTATTCTGTATTTTTCGTGTTTAAATTTTTACGGAAACACTTATAATAAAAATTTTTAAAGACTGGAAAAGATATCTGTGTTATACTCATCTTATACTAATATCAAGTAATCTGAACTATTAGTTCTACCTTCATATGTAATGGATTAGATTACTTAGTTTTGGTAACTTAGAAAAATAAGCTATAAGAATATCCATAAATGGTGAAGTAATTTTCTTTTAACCTGTTCCACTTTTAAAGTATGAAATTTATTTGAATGACTCAAAAATGCTCAAACTTATCTATTAAAAAATTCTGTCGAATATTACTATTAGATATAATAACTGCATAACATAAATTACCTGTTTAAGTATATGTGTAAATAAATACTGGCTTTTTTTGTCAACTAATTAATTCAGAATTTTTAAATTCACATTGACATTTGTTTCTGTATAATGTAAAAAATATATAAAGGATGCGAATACAAATCTTCTTAACGATGCTTTTAGATCGAAAGCCGTCTGCACAGATCATAACCTCATCAAGTAAACTGCTGAAATTCCAGGATTAGACAGAACACGATTAGTATACAAGATGTCTACGAATTAGTTGGGCAATTTCGTAAGTTAAGAACTTCCGAAATATTAAATGAAATTATCTAATTGAATGTCAGACTAGTAGTAATATTGCCGAAGTTTATTCATAGATGGCGTTTGGTGTCATAATGGACGTTATCGCTTGGCGAGCGGAAGTGTTATTCAATGGCCACTACGATCACAAGATATTTCTTCGCTTGATTTCGGTGTGGGTTTTGTAAAGGATCACGAGTACAATCCGCCACTTCCTGCATCCATTCTTAAACTGAAATCAAGAATATGCACTGCAATTAATTTGATCAACGGAAACATGCTGACAAATCTATGGTAAGAAATGATTTACCGATGGGACACTTGCAGAGTCACGAAAGGTAGTCACATCGAACATTTGTGATACATTTAAAGTTGAACTATTTTTCTATCTTACAACAATATGTACGTTAATTTTTTTTCCTGTCAGTTCCATTCAGTAAATCATTCTTTTTTCCCAACTAATTTGACACTCTGTATTAAAATGAAGCAGGTCTGCCAAGTCATATATTGGTTGAAACCACCTGCAGAACCAACTTTAGAGGTTGGTCAATAGGTTTATCATTGTGTTTTCCTGCACCCAAAGGAACGAAAATATGGAGGACTGGGAGCAGGAAAACACAATGGTAAACCTACCAGTTAACCACTAAAATCGGGTTTACATGTGTTGTCCGCCGAGATATGACTTATCGGACCAGTTGAAGGACCGGGAATGTATGACCTGTACTATTCTGTTTATATTCCTGGAGTTTCAGGAAAATTCTCATGTAGTTTTCTAGATATTTAACAAAACGTCTAAAATCGCAAGGAGCCGGTCACCTTTGGCCATATAGTGTATACCGCCAAACAGATGAGTAGGATTGTTTTAACGATTTCCGTGAAGCTAAATCTCAATTAGACCGGTTGCTGTGTTTTGCAATTTCCGTAATTGCTATGTATACAAAGCTTATCAATGACTTTCAAGTGTATTTCATATTCTGTTAGAAAATGACGTGAATTAGTAGTGATAATGTTTGTGTATATTGTCATACATGTAACGCTACTATGCTGCTGTGTTTTTCAGGATTTGCGTTATATGTTATTTAGATATGTTATGTTATACATGTTATATTTATTGGATTGAATTGCATTAAACTTTTTATGAGGATGCTTTTCTGAAAATCGATGTTGATCGCACAAAAGAATCCCAATGGAACCTATAAAGAATTGTTGTAATTTAGCGAGGGTGATTTACCGCAATATTAACTCTGTTCATGCCCCTCTCGTACGCATTAACCACATTGTTATCAGAATAGCTCGTTTTTTACACCAACTTTGGCTGAGAATCCAATTACGAAATATTAAGCCAGTGCATTTTGATATGAACGTTATAACTGTATCTTATTTCAATTGTGCAAAATCACCAAATTTTATAATTGAGATTAATGATTAATAATGTATATGTTGATCTAATTTTCTATTTTAAATCCCAAATCAATGTTGTTAATGGGCGTGGTTGTTCTGTTTTTACTTCCTTCTATTTTTACAAGAAGAAAGTATTGGATTCGTGTAAATTTTCCGATTCCGAAAAATCCCGATTTTCGATGGATTTATACGTTATAAAAGGTTCTGAACACGATTTTATGGTTTTTAGAAAATGTCTATATTTAGCATGTCTGACACCATCAGAGGCTGTCTGTATGTGACCAAAATTTTGTAGGCGCTCCATCTCAATAACTAATGCACGGAATTTCACAAAACTGTAGATTCAATTAGAACTTGATATAAACTGGTGCTTATTAGTTTTTGGTGTATATAGCCTACCAGGTGGTGCTGCTATTCTGCATTTTTCAGGATGTCCGAAATACCTCTATTTCAAGAAATAATGCGCGTATTTTCCTCAAACTTCAGATTCAGTTAGTACATGATATGAATTCCTACTGATTACGTTTTGGGGTCAATCGCCCTACGCTGCATTTTTCACCTTTCCCGCAATAGCTCTATCTCAAGGAGTAATGCACGAATTTTTACCAAACTTCCGATTCAATCAGACGCTGACACAAGTTGTTCCTGATTAGGTTTTTGTGCCAATAGGTGGCGCTGCTGTTCTGCATTTTCCACGATTTCCGCAATAGCCCTATCTCAAGGGGTTCTGCCTTTTTTTCCTCGTGGAGGAAGGTTGTTCTAAGGAAATAACGCCATTTTGTGATCATTTGAGGTCATGCCGGCAAAAGCCGTAGGGAATACCTCATAGCTTAAAATAAATAAATAAATCTATCTCAAAAATAATGCACAGATTTTCACGAAACTTCAGATTCAGTTAGACATTGACATAAGTTGTTGCTTCGTTAGATTTTGGTATAAATCACTCAGCAGGTGGCGCTGCTATTCTGTATATTGCATTAGTAGTGTATTTTGGCATAGATTGCCATTTAAGTTTGGTATTGTGCAAGCGAATTTTCAAGTATTTACATGCACGAGATAGAAGAAAGTTTTGGGATTGGCACATTCGACTATTTTTATTATATTTTATTTTAATTTATTTTTTATTTTTTTTATTTAGTGGCCACTATTACTCCCTTTTAAATTCAAAGAAATGCACTACGCTTTATATTTATATTTGTTGATTCCATTATAAATTAATCTATTAGCTTGATATAGAAAACAGTTTTGCGGTGGCCAAAGCATACGACTTTGTAGTAAGCTCTTAACCTTTTTTTTCATATATATTGGTTCTGAATTACCCAGTTATTAATTTACATACCTATTTTATAAATGTTTTAATGTTTTTTCTAAGAAATTTGAATTAAAGTTGGCACAATATTGAATCACAACATTGCGCCAGTTTTAGAGATATCACATTTTGACACTATATTACTTATATTTTCAATTCTGAAAAAAATTTGGTAAAAAAATATGATAGCACATCCTGATGAATTACTTGTATTAGATTGGGAAGGAAAGTATACAACGACAATGTTAAGGATCATGCAATTTACTTTAAATATTTCTGTTAAAAATAAATACCGATGCAATATTTGCACAAACAGTCTTTTCTTGTTTGAATAGTGATTTTAATAAAGTCCGTAGAGATTGCTGGAAAGTATTCCAGAATCTGTTTGCGAAACAGGATTTTGTTTTTATGATTCACCATTTTACATTATTTTCTATGGATTTCTGAAGTATCTGACACAGACTTAAATATAAAACAAGAACAAAAAATCATGTATCACGTATAGATTATGAAAAACTTCCTAACACTAACTGAATACATTTTCATACATTTATTTTCATGCATATATACATACTTACTAATTTTCATACATTGAAGTGAAATATCTAAATGAGGAATTTAAATAAAATGCACCGCAAATGATTTTTTCGAAAATATCATAATGTAACGGAATTCTTTATGTGTAGCTCTAAACGAACTATAAATGCTACATACTTCATTTTCAAAAGCAAACTTTCTACAGTGAACAGTCATTGATATAAAATATTTCATACGAATCCGAATGTATGTACGTGAGTTAGAGAATGGTCAGACGGCGAGACAAACAAACTGAATTCAGAAACACTTTTCAATTATCTTAAAAAAAAATGTTACTATAATGTATGATAATTTGTTTATTCAGAAAAGATTACAACTTAATCGTTTCTCTAAAATTTCAATTACAGATTAGAAAATAATAATATTATAAACGAACATTCCTGGAGAATCTTAAGAAATTCAAGATATGAAATTTGAAATAATTCATATTCTTCAGTTTCTTTTTTATATCGAATAAAACTTTCTTTCAAGGGTTTGCGCAATAACATCGTTTGAAGATTAAAAGCGTCCCTTGAATGCAAACATTTATTTATTTCAGAAACATCTGTTTATTTTTCTGCACATATTTTAAGTTTGAAGATTTTGACATATTTTCCAAAAAACAATCGTTTAGCAATCTTTTCTTGCTTTACACATATTACCTGAGATTAATATCGGCAGTTATTTACATATGCAACGTAAAAGACAAGTTTTAAAATCAATTTTAACCTTACGGTGTTGCCTAACTGTTTGTAATTTGAATTTGTGATTTTTATATAATCACGTAATAACTATTCGCAATTATGAAAATTATCCTCTTGTACATACTTTGTAATTATTAAGACTTATTGTTGTTATCGAAATGAAACAAAGATTTCCAAATGAAACGAAGATTTCGTAGTATGTTCTCCATGAGGGTCTTGTTCACGTGACACATGACACACTCAAAATTCTTGATTATTTTTTAATGGAAAATATTTAGTTTATTTAATAAGAGAATTTCAGACAATTTATCTTGTAAAGTGTTTAACATCATTACCCGTCAGTAGTCGCGTGAAGGTCTTTTTTGCCGCCCATATAAATTAAATTATCCTAACACATATCCCCTTACAAATACAATCTAGAACTGCCATGTAGCCAGGGTTCTCGCTGCCGCTCGCCATTGCGCCAAATCGCGACAAAATTTGGCGAGTAAATAAACAACCAGACTCGCAAAATTGCGAGCGCTAAAATTCGGCTCTTTTCTTGTGTGTGTAATGTGCCAATATAGTCGAGATTCTAATCCGCGTTGCTAAACGATTGATGTCGTTTTAAATGTTCAATCGCATCGTGCAATTTATATTGCTCTATTTATAAAGATACTGACTTAACAAAAATTCAGATCAGCAACAGCCAAAGACACAGAAAGTATTATGCGATAGGTACTTCTCTGGTGTCACTTAATCATTATCTATGCTCTGGTGTCGCGTCCCGCTGGTAAAAATACAAACAAAAGTACTCGCATCAAGTGCCAAATAGGAAAAGGTTTTGCTGGAATGCGGTGTTGAAATTAGCCATTCGCCATACTATTTATTAGTTGTATGCAAAGTATCATTGGCCGGCCAATTTTTTCTATCTGTTAGAGTCAAAATCTCATAGCAATTTTTAGTGTATATTTTCACTATGGTAAAAAAAAAAAAGTAACTGTTTTGAAGTTTTATTTAGACTGATAAAAGAATGTCTGAAACATTTACTGATTTAGGAGACATTTAGAATGTACTTTGTTTTAATAGTTTCTGTAGCGGATAGTTGACTTTCTATTTTATAAGCAATTACAAAAAATAGGTTATTTTAAAATATATTGAAAAAGGGAATACAATAAGTGGTTAAAGATTGGTTTTTCAGTGTTTCACGCCGAATCTATTTTGCTAACTTTTTTTTTAAATTTGGCTATTGTTTTTTATTTCTTATGCGCCAAATCGCTGATGTTGGTCAAAAGCCAGCGAGAACCCTGCATGTAGCTGACTTTAAATGTTTCTAAACACCTTAGTGAAGTAATAAGACATCTCTGTTTTTTCTTTAGGGACATATTTACAAGCAATGTTGAAATTGGTGAAGTCCGCGCAACGATCACTAATGTTAATTTATTTTTACTTTTTCCCATTATTCCAAATCTCATGAATAAAATGTATAATTTAAGTAAAGTAAAAATAGCTTCGTTAAAATGTAATATTGGAATGTTAAGGGGAAAATGTTTCTTATTTTACGTTTTCTGTATGCTCGGGGCCGGAGGCAAAAAGACCGAGCGCGAATGATGACGTTTTCAAAAACGACGCAACAACTCTCGGGTTAAAGTTTCGCTGATGAAAAATAGGTAGCGCGGAAAGTTATTTTCATTATTCCATTTTGAGCTCCTCAGAAACGAAGCCTCAAAAGAGTCTTTAATGTAAGATTAATTTTTAACACTTTCCAACATAGTTGAACAGTTAATAGATGAAAGCTGAAATTCTATGGCTAAATTCGCCTTCAGTTAAATAATTAAAATTATATAAAAAAGCACAAAAAATTGTACAAAAATTATTATTAGGTGCATACCTATAATATAAAATTATTTCAAATACATTAAAAATATATTATTCCATGGGGTATGGATAAATTTGCTGAATAATATATGAAAGATCGTTTTGTTGAAAATTTGAATAACTTTATCTTGCATCTTATCTGGCGTACAACCATTAAATTACAATGATTTTCTTCTAGACAATTCTCGAATAAGCGCAAACAAAAATAACATTGAAATCCCAGTGATGACGGTTTTGCAATGGCTGAAAACGTTCTGGGTTTTTCTAATGTATTTTTAATAATTTTATAATTATATGTACGCACCTAAAAGTAATTTTTGTACATTTATTTGTGTTTTTTTATATGAATTTCAGTTGAACAGTGTTTATGACTTTGTTTTGTCTCTCTGTCGTTTGTCTGTCCGTGCTCCAAATCGCGTAAATATTACGGATCGACATGAAATTTATATATGTTATTTATATTCTCTATGGCATGTTTGCTATTGAAAATGAAGCATGTAGCATTTACAATTAATTTAAAAGGACATTCGAAGGAAAACCATTGCATAACGTCTATCGGAAAAAAATCCCTTGCTTTGTTTTTTAATAGCGTTTCACAATTACAAACTAACTCATTGAAATTTACGTATATCCCAGGAAGCACACTAAAAAATGCCTACTGTATATAATATGGTATGGATAGTATTCATGTTCATTTACAGGGACACTCAAAAGAAATCCATTACATTACGGCCTACTGAGAAAAATCGGGTACAGTGTATTTTACTCATGTTATCTATTGGAATTAATTTATATCGTTGAGATTTCCTATAGGATATGATCTGCATAGCATTCATCATTGATATACAGAGACACACAAAATAATTCGGTTACAGTACTCCCTATGAACAGTAAATGCTGGAAATAGTACGTTTTCTGTTCCGGTTCGTGTTTTTAAATTAAACTTTTTTTTGCATATTATTGTGTATAAATTCTGTAGGTCATATACAGTGCTGCACAAACTATCTGCAGTACATTTTCGTTAATTGATGGAAATTGCTGAAGGGAATTTTCAACTGTGATATGCATTTTATAATTGAACTAAATTTTAGCATATTGTGTATTATGTGATAAATCTATTTCTAATTTCAGTTATTTGCAATGTAATTAAAATTTAATTGTATGTAATTAATTATATTTAAAATTGCACTCCGTAAAAAATTCATGCAGCACTGTAGCCGAAACCGCCCCATTACATTATTTGACGAAATTTCTGCGTTTAAATGTGTGTAACTATAATCGATTACATTCAATTAACTTGTAATTACATTGCGGATAATTGAGATTCCGAATTTGCCAAACTCTGATTCTAAACGTGCTGGAAAGTGTTTCATAATCTATGCTTAACGCATGATTTAACGTTCTTGTTAAAATTAGAATCGAGGTAAAAAAAAAAAAAAATAAAGCTGCAAAAAAGCATCGAATTTTTACAGATGATGAAATTTTTATCTCGTTGCCATTAATTGTAATTTAATACTAGGTGCATTGGGTGCGGTGAAAACCATTTTTCAAAACATTGTCCATTAACACTTACCCCGGACGTTTTTCTGTTATGTCCATTGAGTTGTTAATCTTTGTAGAAAATGTGTACAAGTTGAATATTTCAGTAATAAATAAATAGCCGAGATTTTGATGTTTGGTGCAAAAACACGTTAGCTACAATGGGAAATCATAAACCTTATTTTTAATATTGACTGAAACGTGGTTTGATGGTTGTCTCTATCTTCTCGTGTTGTCTTTATCAATTAGGCACCACTTTCACTAAAATTAATTGCTGCAATATCAATAGAAGCAAATCAACCGATAAAGTCCTTTGATAGATAATCCCTACAATACATTCAAAAGTATTTGGCTACTTTGATGTAATGAGAAAAAATTTTGCTTGATATAATTGAAATTTTGATTGAAAAGATACGATTTTAAATTTACAAAAGTATAAATTATTTTTGTTAAAATTTTTGGAGAACTTTCTAGAGCTGCTGCAGAATATAAAAGTTCTAACACAAATACATATGATAACAATTTATCCTTTATGGTGCTATTAGCAAATAATCTGAGGGTACAGCCCATAATTATGATGCTAGTTACTTTTAATGAAGTGTTATGCAAGTTATAGAAATAAATGTTAGCTTAAAAATGCATCCATTCTAGGCATATGATTTTTATTAATGTTGATTTAGACCATAGAATTCGAATTAAATACCTAATTTCGATACATACATACATATTTTAAATACACATACAGTTTTCAAAAATTCAAATGATGTTTCAAATCGTTTCATGTGTAATGCTCTCTTATATTACTAGGATGGCAAATACTTTCGAGTACGTTAGTGTACATAACTTTAGTGTAGATTCGTAAAACTAAGTAAGCACCCAAGGCTATTTTAAAAATAAATTCTCACAATGGGATATAAGATGGAGCATTCAACTAAAAAGTGTGTCTAATTTCCGAATATGCATGAAAGTTTTCTAAATAAGAATCCTCCGCACATTAGTTATTGTAACAGCGTTCCCAGCAAACACATACCTTTCGGCACACGATCGGACCGGAGCCGGCAAGTATCGGCATGGGCACAGTGGTTTCGGTGAAGTGTCGGCAGCATGTCAGTAACTGAAACTTAAGAATCTGCTTTTTCGACTGCCGGTTACCGTAATCGGTCCCCTTATGGTTATATATGAGCAAGCGACTTACACCAGCAAGTGACGCAGGACCGATATGTGATTTCTGATAGTGGTCCGATTAGATTTACCAACATCGGTGCGAATTCGGAATTTTTAGTCTTAACCGACATTTTTTTTTCTTTATCTTAATTTGGTTTGAGTTTGAGTTTTGATAAGATATGTATATTCCATGTATTTCATATAAAATTCTAACAGTGAAAAAAAAATGTCAAAAATAGCCTATATTTATTTATTTAAAAAAAGTTGTTATGGAATTCATTTTAAAAAGGAATTTGAATCATCAAAGAGAAAGAATCATTAAATCGCTCCTTAAAATTATTATTCATTCTAAATTTAATCGTAGAAAGAAAAACTTCATAAATCAATTTAACTTATTTACTAGCTATTATATTCATTCTAAAAGCAATAGCTATGTTTCTTATTTTATTTAAAAATCAAATTATAAAAAAGTGTTTAAAATTATTTTACAAGCTATAAAATTATATAAAAAAAACTACCCAACATTTTAGCATTAAACTTTTAGAAAAAGATTAAGAAATCTCCCACTTAAAAAAAAAAAAAAAAAAAAAAAAAAAAAAAAAAAAAAACCATCAAATGTTAAAGAAGGAGAACAATTCTCAAAAAATGCAATTTAACAAACTACAACGACCATTTGGAAAATGATTTTTCCAAAGACTAAAATTTAAGACATAAAAAATAGCACGGAGTTTATCATACATTTCGTACGCCATGAATTAAACATTAATAGTGTGAAACGTAAAAATTGCAAGCGACGGAAATCGCCTGAGACTCGTACGTATTATCCACCTAAAACTTATGTATTATCCAAGCATTTCATTGGCTGTTCGGGAAAAGGCTTTTCCATCGTCAGATTTCCAAGAAATCTGACAACCCATTTTAAATGAAATTTCATTCTTAAACTTCTAAACATCCCACAATATTACTTTTTACACCGTCGTATAGAGAAAAAAATGTACTTTTAAATGCAATTTGTTTGAAAGCTGTATCTCAATTTGTTTCTGAGTTAATAATTTTCTTTTAGTTTTATTACTTTTTTGTCATAGTGGCAACAGATCTCTGTTGAAAGTAAAGGGAAATACATATTACTGTATAGACCAATCATAAAACGAATAAAATGCGGATTAAACCAATAAAAACCTTCAGATATGCTTTTGATTTCCCATCCTGATGAGAACAATAACCATTTTTCCAAATGGTTAAAAAAAAAAAAAAAAAAAAAAAAAAAAAAAGATAAATTAATATTTCTATTTTATTTGATGATTAAAAAATGTTGATAAGTAAAAGAATCATTATTGTTACATAATCACTAAAAATATATTCTACATTAAATCATCAAATTACAAAAAAATGAACTCTTATTTTAATTAAAAGTAATTAATTACTAACTTATTTTTTTTATTAAAATTAGTTTTTCTATGTTAAAATATATATTTCTTAAATTAATACATTTAATTACATTATAATTCTAAAGAGAAAATTGCATTAAGAGAAAAACCTCTGAAATTCACTTATTTTATTTAATAAGCATTCTTAAATTTATAAGAAAGATTCAGAAATATCCCCCATTTAAAGTTACCTTCCAAAAGAAAAGAAAATGTAAATTAATATTTTTATTTTATTTTTAAGTTAAAGCTATTGATAAGTAACAAAATAATATTGCAACATACTCATTAAATATACATGTTCTTCTTTAAATCCTCAAAACGACATAAAATGAATTCCTATTCTAATTAAAAGTTATTAATTACCAACTTTTTATTTATTAAAATAAATTTTTCTATGTTAAAAATATATGTTTTATCAATTAACGCAAAGCATGTAATTACGTTATAAATCCTAAAAAGAAAATTTGATTTACTGAAACCTCTAAAAAAATTTTTAATAGTTAATTATTCTAAATTTATATATTTTCTTAATTATTCTTAATTATGTCTATATCTTAATTATTCTTAAATTTATTCTTAAACTCGTTTGCTTTAACAATTCGCTAAGATATTTATTTTATTCATTTAAATATTAAATTAACTTTTAAATACAAGCGCGTAAGGAAATTACAAATAAATAAATATAAAATAAAATAAAAACACTTCAAAATTCCAATTTTCCCATCTACCACTTACCTTCAACGAAAACCATTACTTATCGATATGCCTTCATCTTATTACCTCATTGAATCCTCCCCTGATCAGGTCTCAGTTGCTAAGTGGTTAAGGTGTCTGCTTTCTGTCCTTGGGTACACCGGATCAAACCCCGCCTCTTCCAGCGCCGAAATACGTCCCTTTCAAATATTCACTCCACGATGGCGCCATCAAAACAGATTTTTTTGCAATTTCTGCTGGTGTCGGGCTGCGGCCGGCATTCATATGGATAGCTATCGGCGTGCTGTCGGCATAGTTTTCTACCAATACCGGACCGGCTGCATGCCTTATGAATCGGCCCGCATTCGCGCGGCGTATCAAAAAAGATACGGAACCGTTAGCGGTAACCGGTATTGTGCCAATACCGCCGGTAGTGGCAAGCGGCTGTCGGCCCATTGCTTACCGATAGCTCTGTGTTTGCTGGGATTATTTTACAACTGAAACCATGCACCTTTTAAACATTTTTCGAGTTTATTAATCAAAAGATCTCAGATAAAAGCATATTTTTCTTACATACTATTTCCTGAATCTTCATAGACTTGTAAAATAAAATGTAATTGCCCATCCAATGCATCCATGAATTTCGGAAAATATAATTACAGTGCTCCCAAATGGTCCGCCAACTGAATACCAATAAATTTTAACAGAAAATTTTATGGTAGGTTTGCGCTAGAATTAACTTTCAAAGGTGATTCCGGGGCGATTTGTAAGAAAAAATTTCTAAAATAATATTGGTATACAGTTGGCGGTCCATTTGGGAGCCCTGTAATTATCTTACAAAAAAAGTATTGAAACCACTTAATCGTCACCGACAAATTAGATAGTAAAATCTCTTGACTATTTGACTTTTCAGGAGCATGAAAAATTTCCGCTGTTTGTGTTCATATATAAAAATATATAAATATGTAGGTGTGTAGAATCGAAAAAGTATCCGCTGTATAGAGGTGTCCATTATCGAAGTTTTATTGTATATTATTTAAATTAAAACAACTAAGCAGGTGCTTGGTTCTAGGGGCTTTCAAATTTCAAAGCAACTCCACGCCTTATCGATGAGCATATGGTACAGCACATCAGAAAATGTATAACTATAGTCCAAAACAAACGACTACTTAAAATAACAGTAGAAAGTTCAGTTAATAGCAAAGAGCATAGAGTGGAAAATGTCGACAACTCTGCTAAATATCCACAATCGGACGAATGCCAATCACAGACAATCTTGGTCTGTAAGAAGCCTGACCCTACTGCAGAATTAGTTGTAGAACTATAGAAATGAAGACGGTAATGAGCGGAAACTCCTGAAAAACATTATGACCGCGCGAATAGCCAGTTTTACATTTTAGAGAGACTTCTGATAGTTTGTCGAGGAGCCTGGGGCCAATCGCCGCACCTCCCCGAGAGTAATATTATGCAGATACTAGCAGGATCTGAATCATTAAACTTACTTTTTATGTAAGAAAGTTCTGCATATTATTTTTAGTATTTTTTTTATTTTCTGTGTATCCTTTGTTAACAGAATATGGTCCTCTTACACAGTCAAAAAAAATCTATATCTCGAAAACTAATGAGTCAAATAGACTGTAAATTTCCACACACTTGTTTTTGGCGACTGTGATCAATTATAAAATATAGGTATTGATTATTATAGGTATTAATATAGGTATTGATTAATATTTTAAAAATATGTATTTATTAATAATTTTCATAATTAAAATTTGTTTTTTTTTATCGAAAAAATACCTGGATATGATTGGTCTATCCCTTCTATCTCATTGAAATTAAAATTCATTGAAATTAAAATTCAAGATTTTTAGAGAAGATATAAATTAAAACTTATGATGTGTATTAACCATTATAATCCTCAAATATCGACATCTTGGAACTCTCTGAAGATTTAAGAGAAACATTTACACTACAGCTTTTTCCTAACAGTTTTTACCTAAGAGGCGTGGTGTCAAACGTGGTTTGTACCATTTGAAAAATAAAAGTTCGTGTATTTTTTTATTTGTTGACGATCTCTATTTCACAAATTGCATTCACAATCCAGAATTCCTTAAACACACTGTTAGAGTTTTTTAGTGATTTATTCGCCATTATTTATTTCTTACATTGAAGTTTCGCACTCAAATGCTGGTAACTAATGAGCAGTAAAATTTTGTATTTTCTATACAGTGTCCATACAATACGTGTGTTTTGATGAAAATCTTACAACTAAAAAATGACTCACCATGTCATAAAAATAGAAAAAAGTAAATATAAAATTATATTTTAAAACATAAGTTATTTCTAACTTATTCTAAAAATAAATGTTAAAGTATAAAAGAGAAAAATATATTTGTTACAAAAGTCAAATAAAATATTATAATTCTATAAATTTTAACACTAGTGAAAATGTAGTTTTCAGTGTTTACGCATGAAAAAACAGGCTATTTATACTCTATTATTCAGCACAAAAGTTTTTATCTAGAAAAATGTTTATTTCTTACTTATTTTAAGATGTTCTTTGCATTTGAAAAGACATTCTACTAAGGTTTCTTTAGAAAATTTAAAATTTAAAATCACTGTGAATAGACGTTTGTATTTTATCTAAAATAGTTTTTATGGAAACTTTGACAGCAGTAGGAAAATAATATTATTTATTATAATTAATTAATTAGTGTCATTTTATATAATAGAATATTAAAAAAACTGCAGCTATTTTTATAATCAATAAAGAAGTGGAATATTAAAAAAAAAAAAAAAACATTACAATGCAATGTTCTAAATAAACTTGCCCTGTCCTTAAATTTATCAATGCGCTTTGATGGTTTATAAAAAATTTCACTTAAAAAAAGGCGCTGAAGGTACCCTTAATTTTAATTTGTATAACGCTAAAAAAAATAAAAATGTAAATATAAAACACTGAATTTTCTTTATAGATAGCTAAACTAAAAATCACTACTCATAAAACTTTCTTATAGAGATCGAATTATTCAATGAGGTTAAATATTTTAGAAGATAAAATTCAAACCACGCAAGTATAGTTAAATAAATCTTATATATTTTTATTTTAGAAAATGGTTTCGCGTGTAGTAGTGTGCTTGCGAGACCATGGACTGATCTTATAGAAGTATTACGCGAGTTTCTGCTGGTTTTAAATCATGGAAACTCCATTAAAGGGCTGCCAATCACGTATGGATTTTATTTACCTACTCGAATTATCCGGTTGTAAGACTGTAATAAGGATAATCTTTTTAACACTTTCCAACAAAGTTGAAACGTGTCTAGGATTTCGGTCTGTCTGGTCGTCTGATCGCGCTCTAAATCTCGTAAATATAATCGGATTGCCCTGAAATTTTTGGATGCTATTTGCGTTTTCTATAGCACGATCCCTATTTCAAATGAAGTTTGTAGCATGTTTAGCTCATTTACAGGGACAGTCAAAATTATTCCGTTACATTACGGCCAATGGGAAAAAATCGTTTCAAATGATTTTTAATGAAGTTACACCCTTTCAATCATAAAAAAATGATATGCGTTCATGAAGTGCACTAAAATGTGCATTCTGTAGAATAGGCGTTTCAAAGAATAGTTATTTATTTACAAGACCACACAAAAGAATTCCGTTACATGATGGTATGGGGGGGGGGAGGAATTACTGCTTATTTTAATTATATTAAACTACAGTGCAACCCTGATTTAACTTCCCGCATATAACGCTTTTCCCTTTTTTAACGTCGTTTCAGCTTGGTCCCACCAATTTCCCATACCAACAATATAAAAAAAAAAACCACTTTTAAGCTCTCATTTTGATGTCTTTCGAGCATTTAACGTCGTTTTCTTAAGCGAAAACGAACATTTTTTCGAAACAATTATTGATCGTTTTTGACGAATTTGGTGCTTTATTGATCTACAGTCTTGCTTTCTTTCAATCGATATTTCCTGTACTCAAAGTGGTTTCTTAAAATTCGGGCGACTCCCGTTTAATCAGAATCAGGTGGATATCACCTGGTGCCCTTTATTAACAGTGGATTAGCCAAATGAGGATTTGACATAGGGAATCTACTCCTCCTTTTCCAGGTGTTTAGGAAAGAATTACTCCCCTCTCACCTTTTGTCCACTATTGGCCAATTCTTTGACGTTTGTGATCCACTGAAAGGCTAATCCATCGCTTCAAGGAATCATGTGCGTCTTCCTTATCAAAGGCTATGTCATTTTACTATGATTCTGTATAAAAGCACAGGATATCACAATACAAAAATCTATAATGAAAATATTTTTTCTCTTGTTCCACTATCTATCCAAGTTCTTGTGAGGTAATTGGGGAGCTGGGTTAAAGAGGGAGGGACCGACGGAGTAGGACTGTTAGGTTTCCAATAGAAACTCAACGGGAGGATAACATTGTAAACCTTTATTCATTTTCATTCAGCAAGATAGAGTCAGCGAGAAATGGCTGCGAAACGGAAGCGATTCTCTATTGTCCGTAAGGCCAGCGTTATCGAAAAATAGAAGCATCGTTTGGGGACTAAAGCAGAATTGGTGAAATCCCTTGTACTTGCATCATCTACACTTAAAACAATTTCAAGCAGGCAAGATGCGATTGAAACAAAATCAGATACACTAGGAAATGCTGCAAAAAAGATAAAAACCTTAAGATTTCTCCATATGCTGAACTGGATAAAATCTTAATTGAATGATTCCACCTAGCACGCTCTGTAAATATTCCTTTTAATGGAACAATATTAAGAGAGAAAGCTATGGAAATTTGTCTTAGATTAGACATAATAGGGTTTTCCGCATTAAATGGGTGGAAACACATATTAAAAAAAGAGACAGAACTTGGCGTACGGATCAGTTTCTTGTGAATTCGCAAGCCTCTATCAAGCCACGGTTGATCACTGGAAAAGGGATGCACTACTATATGTAATAGAAAATTATTCTTCCCAGGATATTATGATTACACAGGCTTATTTTTCAACCTCCTTCCAGATAAGACGTACACAGTAAAAGGAGAATCATATAACGGAGAAAATATGTTGAAATAACATCTAACTCTTTTACTGTGTTGTAATGCCGATGGTAACGAAAAACTAACTCCGTTTATTATTGGCCGTGCTAAAAAAACTCTTTCATTTAAAAAAATTAAAACTTCCACCACAAGTTGCAAAACTAATTAAAAATCCTGGATAACGGAAGTTATATTTCAAGAATATTTGCAAAAACTGGATAAGAAAATACTATTCGAGAACCATAGAATAATCGTGTTTGTACATCAATGCACAGCTCACAAGAATGTAATATTGAAAATGTGCGCGTAGAATTTCTTCCACCAAATTGTTCCTGAATGTTACAGCCCTGTGAATTAGCGATAATTCCTTCCTACAACAACTTGTACGAAAGGCATTGGGATCTTGTGTCAGCTCCAATGACCAACACCAATCCAACAAGAAGATAAATGTGCTGGAAGCCCTACATTTGATATCGTCGGCATGGGAAAAGGTTACATTAGACTGCATCTCCCACAGCTTCAAGAAAGGTGGAATTACGACCTCAGCCTCATCGGGATTGTCTGCTTTTGATCACATAAGGAATAGCGATTCCACTGGGGTCTATTCAACGAAACTTGATCGGAATTTCATAATGAATATACAGAATTTGTCACCGAAGTATTGGCTTGCGAAACAAAAGCATTGTCGATTGCCGAATTGATAGAACCGTCATCTGATGAAAGCGATCATGAAAAAGACTGTGCAGTAGTTGAATTAATGCCATCTTTTAATGAAGAACATTCAAACCAAAATCTCGGATTTTTTACGGCAAAATAATGTAAGTTTTGATTCCTTATAAGAGTAACCAATTGTGCTAGTTACATACATATGCTTCAATTTCTGTTTTATGTTTCATTTAATTAATTTAAACTTAATTTTACCATTTCGGCGATGCTTTAAATAACATACATAGTGTTTTTCTTAAAACTTCGATTTAACGTTTTCTCACTTTTAACAACGTATTTGATCAATCCCGTAAACGTCGTTAAATCGGGATTCCACTGTGTTTAATATGTAATGAAATTGATATATGTTGTTAAGAATGCCTCCATGGTGATACTTGAAAATCTGTCAGTCGTTGCTGTGGCAACCCTTTTTTTATTGTTTTTCTGATTACTTCGATGTAGATGTAAAATTTGATTTCAACCGTCTGTCGGTAAAAATGGAAATCTCAAATGAGAGTAGTAATATTTTAATATTGTTGTATAAATAAACGCACATAAGTTTTTTTAAGAAGGAAGTTGATTAATTCGAGCTGTAGTGTGTGTTTATTTATTGAAGTTATGAATTTGTTGCTTTAGAACTGATCTATGAATAAGTTCTTATTTTTCGACGAACTATGGAATAGTTTGAATTGCCGAACCTGCAATCTGATTGACAAATATTTTTTGGCGTCTCAACTCCAGGACTGAATTATTGATGTCTGGATTTCATCATCGAATGAGGGAAGTACCTCAAATTACATTATATTGAATAAATTGAAGTACATTGAATATATATTTTATTGATTAAATTCTTTATTTTACTATGGATATGGAAACTCTTAAGAAAAAAAGAGCCGCGATTCGTAGTCAAACTACGAAAATATTTGATAAAATAAGGGATTTATTAGATAATACACAAAATTTAGATCTCGAAAATAGAAAATCACAGCTGGATATTTTAAAACAGCAGTTGCATGATAAAATGAAAACTTTAAAATCATTAAATTCTGAGACTGAACCGCTGGTTCCAGGTACTGAATATGAAAAAGAAATCGAGAAATCAGAATCTTACATAATAAATATTATTGAATGGAAATATAAAATTTCCAAATTTATAAATGATAACACCGTTACTCCTGCAACTAAACAAGATGCTTTAGACATTGAAAGAGATAGTAGTAGCAACAATAGTTCTCTACTAAAAAGTCAGAAAATTCTGAATCGAAATTTGATAAAACTTCCTAAACTTAATATATCTAAATATTATGGTGATTCGTGTTTATGGCTTGAATTTTGGAGTCAAATTTCGAATGCGATTGATAATAATGAACATTTAACTCCGATTGATAAATTTTCCTACTTAAAGTCATTTTTGGGTGGAAGTGAAGCAGATACTATAGCAGGCTTTTCGCTGACTAAGGAAAATTAGGCTCATGGTATAGAATTATTGAAAAATCGTTTTGGTCGTAACCACCTGGTAATAAATAGTCACATGACTAAACTACTAAATTTGAAACCTGTACGAAATTCTAGTAATATTAAAGCTCTCAGAGATCTATATGATGAATGCGAAATTCAAATAAGAAATCCTAATTCTTTAGGTGTTGTATCAGGTACATATGGGCCCTTGTTATGTCCGATTCTTCTGAAACTTATTCCATTAGATATTGCGCTGGAATTTAATAGAAAACGTATTAAACATAGTGACTGGGATGTTAGTGAGCTGATAAATTTCATTAAAGACAAAATTGAATCTCGCGAGGCCAATGTCCAATTAAACTATTTTGAAAAAATTCCTGAGAAGCAGGAAAATTATAAGAAAAAATATAAAAAATTCCTTCCATCAGTTTCTGCCTTAATCACAATATTAAAAATAACTGTATTTTTTGTAACCAGACTGATCACAATACTGAAAATTGTAAGTCTTTCACCATTCCGGAAATGCGAGAAAAATTGAAAAGGGAAGGAAGATGCTTTAAATGCTTCCGTAAATCTCACATCGCTAATTTTTGTAAATTTGTGATTAAAAACTGCAAAGTTTATTGTAAAACATATCACAATACTATACTTTGTTAATCTAATTAAAAAAACAGAAGTATAAAAAAATCCAGATAGTATTATTCCCTCCGTATCTCATTCTAAAAGCAATATAAATAATATCAGTGGAGAAGTAATATTACAAACAATTCATGTAAAAGTATAAGGGGTTGAAAATTCAGAAACTGCGCTTTGTTTATTTGACTCTGCTAGTCACCGAACTTTCATTACAGAAAGTTTAGTTTCAAAATTTAAAACGTGAGCCCATTAGAAAGGAAAAATTAATTGTCTATACTTTCGGTTCGAAAAAATCTGAAAAACGATGTTCTGATATCGTAAAGCTAAAGGTAATTGACTTGGCGGACAGAAAACATAATATAATAATTGATGCATTAGTCACACCGCTAATAACCATTTCTTTGATACAAATTCCTCCTCATCCAATCAAAATTAAGAGAAAACTTTCCAAATTTCGTCTTGACAGCTGGAATATTTTGAAAATCGCGATGTTGATATATTAATAGAAGCTGACAATTTATATCAAATTAATGATAGAACATATCTCATAAATAAATCATTGTTCGTCTGTGAAAATGTATTTAGGCATTCTCTCTGCGGGACAATTGACGTAAATAAAAATAGTAAGAGTAAACAAGCTGGCGTCTTATCTACTCAAGTTATGAAACCTATTCAAAATGATTTGAAAACATTGTGGGAGTTAGAAACTTTAGGGATAAACACAGAAGAAAATATTTCTGAATTAGACAAAGAGATAATCGAAAAATTTGAAAACAATTTGCATTTTCTTGAGCACCGTTACGAAGGTAAATTGTTATGGAAAGACGATAAAAGAGATTTAGGAAGTAATTATAGCAATGATAGAAACCTATTTATTAACTTAAATCGAAAATTTCTTAAAGATAAGGAATTATTGCTGAAATATAAAGAAATTGTGATTGAACAGGAATTAAATAACGTAGTGGAAGAATGCAGTAATAAAACTGTAAATAGCGGTTATTTTATGCCCCACCGACCTGTCTTGCGAGATGATAAACCCACAACTAAAGTTAGAATGGTATTTGATGCTTCCTGAAAAGAAAACATCAAATCATTAAATGAATATTTGTACAGTGACCCAAATCTGAACCCAGATTTATTAGAAATTATCATTAATTTCAGAAAATTCAATACTGCTTTTTGTGAAGATATTGAAAAGGCCTTTCTTCAAATTTCCGTAGCTGAAGAAGACCGAGATTACCTTAAATTTTTTTGGTTCGATAATGACGCAAAGAACATTGTCAAAATTTTAAGATTTAGACGTCTACCATTTGGCGTTTCATGCTCACCATTTACTTTGGCTGCCACGATTAAACATCATATAAATAAATATCGAGATCAACATCCAAGTGTTGTATATATGTTAGATAATTCCCTATATGTCGATGATTAAATTTCCGCATCAGATTTAGATAATGAAGCATATTATTTATCAGCTACAGCTTCTGAAATTCTTAAAGAAGCTGGGATGAATTTGAGAAAATTTAAAACAAATTCTATTAAACTTGGGGAAATGTGGGAATCTGATAGCTTAGGTATAAGTGAGGATAACACAGGTAGTATCTTAAATGTGCTAGGACTGATTTTGAATACTGAATATGATGTTTTGATGCTAGATGCGCTGCCCTTTGAAGAATGTTACATCGATGATCCCACGAAGCGAACAGTGCTTAAAATGTTACTGAAAATTTTGATCCATTGGGATTTGTGAATCTATTTGTAATATGTATTAAAGCCTTGTTGCAAAAAATATGGCAAAGAGGTTTAGAGTGGGACAGTAAATTACCCGAAGATTTGAAATGCGAGTGGAACACTTGGTGTTCACAAGTTGTACCTTTACGAACATTTGAAATACACCGAAAATATTTTCCTAATGGGATAAACATTTCTGAAAATTCATAAATTCACATTTTCTGTGACGCTAGTCCCAGAGGGTATGGAATAGTTGCTTATCTGCGTTCCATTTCGTTAACTGGTGAAATTCAAACAAATTTTGTTTGGAGTAAATGTGGAATAGCCCCACTCAAGATGTTAACGATTCCACGGCTGAAATTGATCAGTGCAATAGTTGCCGCTAGAATGTGGAAATATTTAAAACAAGTATTACATATTTCGAATTTAAATATAAAGTTATGGTCAGACTCTGAAATAACTTTTTGTTGGATTAGGGGTTCTACTACAAAGTGGAAACCCTTTATTTCCAATCGTGTAATTGAAATTCAATCATTGACAGATCCAAAGGACTTGAATTATTGTTCCGGAAAAGAAAACCCTGCAGATCTGCTTACGCGAGGAGAAAATTTATCGAAGTTAATGGGTAATAATGTATGGTGGCGCGGCCCACTTTGGTTATCACTATCGGAAGATATGTGGCCTTAAAAAATGTCTATAGAAATGGATCCCGTAGCTTTTAATGAAATGAAAGCAAAACCAAATTTTACACTATTGTGTAACGAATCAAAATCTACTCCTAAGCCAGTAATTGATATGGCAAAGTTTAGTAGTTTAAATCGCGTGTATAATATTACTACTTGGATAATGCGTTCTATTCTTCATGCCAATTCGAAAAACCCTAAAATTTTAGGACCTTTAACTACTTCAAAAATAGAAATAGCAGAAAAATACTGGATTAGACAAACTCAGGAAACTTCATTTAAAGCTGAAATAGAAGCATTTAAATAAAAATCCCACTTAATAAAGTTTCTTCTTTATACAACCTTAATCCACAATTAGATGAAAAAAACTTACTTGTTTTATACGGCAGACTTCAGTTTTCTAATGTTACAGACCAGGAAAAACATCCGTGGATACTTCCTAATAAATTTTATTTTGTAAAATTACTCATTAAGGATGCTCATGAAATGTACCCTTTCGGTTTAGCTGTCACTTTAGCTCACCCTCGTGAAAGGTATTTTATAATAAAGGAAGAAGATTTGAAAAATCCGTCTTAAGATCGTGTATGATATGTCGAAAACTTAATGCTATTCCTAGAAAGGCGGAAATTGCACCTTTACAGAAAGACAGAATCATCAAAACACCAGTTTTGGAAACCTTTGGTGTAGATTTTGCCGGTGTTTATTATAAAACTTTTGAAGGTACTGGGAAGGTTTGTATTGTCGTATTCACATGTGTTGTAAATAGAGCGGTACATCTAGAGTTAGTCACCAATCTAAGTCCTGAAACCTTTATCTTAGCACTACGAAGATTTTTCTCTAGAAGAGGTTTCTGCAAAATAATATACAGTGACAATGTCATGACGTTTTCTAAGGCTGATTTGCCGTTAAAAGATGCTTGGAAAAGAATTTCTAAGCAAGAAATTTTTGATTATTTGAGAAAGAATAAGATAGCATGGAAGTTTATAAGTCCCAAGGCTTCCTGGTGGGGCGGCGTCTGGGAAAGAATGGTCATATCAGTCAAAACATCTTTTAAAAAGGTTCTAGGCAAAACTTGTCTCAGTTATGAAGAGCTGGAAACAATACTTACAGAAGTAGGAGCTGTGATCAGTTCACGTCCTTTATGTTATCTCTACGAAGAAAATGCTGAATCATCACCTTTAACGCCATATCATTCTTTGGTTGGTAAACGATTAATGTCCATACCTTCTTACGGATTACCAATTTGTACGCAAGAGAAATTCAATAAGATTTTGTTGACGAAAAAATATAAATATAAGCAACAAATTACTGACCACTTTTGGAAAAGGTGGAGAAATGAATATTTGTTAGAACTTAGATCTATTTTTCAAGTGAAAAACATAAATTCATCGCCTCAATTCAAAGCTAACGATATAGTGATAATTCATGATGAAAAGCTCCCAAAACATATGTAGAAATGTGGCCGGGTTAAAGAACTCATATTTGGTCGTGACTCTAAAATAAGATCATATGTATGACACACTGCAAAAGGCGATCTCAAACGGCCTGTGCAATTCTTGTATAATCTGGAATTGGACTTGGGAGACTAAATTAATAGACACTAAAAACTTAAACACAAAAAAAAAAACTATTCTTAAACTTTTAATTTTTTTTGTTACTGATACTTACTTTTATTACTGTTTAATTTTCATTAATTTCATGTGTTTTATTTTCTTTCTTAGGTTGCAGCATTCTTATAACTTTTTCTTGTATATCTGTAGCTGTATGTAAGTTGTTGTCGGAAATTTGTCATGTATGTAAGTATATTGTTTTGTTTATTAAGTTGTTTATTGTAGATGCTGAACTAAGTGTTCAGCGGGGGCAGTGTGTTAAGAATGCCTCCATGATGATACTTGAAAATCTGTCAGTCGTCACTGTGGCAAACCTTTTTTTACTGTTTTCTGATTACTTAAATGTAGATGTAAAATTTGATTTTAATCGTCTGTCGGTTCAAACTCGATTCACTCTCAAATCTCTCTGTTCTCGGTTCACTCTCAAATGAGAGTAATAATATTTTAATATTGTTGTGTAAATAAACGTATATAAGTTTTTTTAAGAAGGAAATTGATTAATTCGAACTGTAGTGTGTGTTTATTTATTGCAGTTATGAATTTGTTACTTTAGAACTAATCTATGAATAAGTTCTTATTTTTCGACGAACTATGGAATAGTTTAAATTACCGAACCTGCAATCTGATTGACAAATATCATGTGTCGCTGAGGTTTACTATAAGTTGTTTCATGTATTATACGAAGTGCATTGCATTTACAGGGACACACAAAAGAATTCAGATACTATATTGTATCAGAAGCACTGTATATTAGCGATGATGGCTGGAAATGCATTTTAAATTATGATAAGCGCTTTTAAGTTTCACTATATTTAAGTATAATATATGGTTGCAAAACTTATTAAAAATCCTGGATGACGGAAATTATATTTCAAAAATATTTTCAGCAACTACGTAAGAAAATGCGATCGGAGAACAATAAAATAATCTTGTTTGTAGATCAATGCACAGTTCACAAGAATATAATATTGGAGATGTGCGTGTTGAATTTCTTCCACCAAATAATTCCAGTATGTTACAGCCCTGTGACTTAGCGATAATGTATTCCTTCAAAGTGGCTTACATACAACAACTTGTACGTAAGGCATTTGAATCTTGTGTCAACTCCAACACTGTAAAAAAACCGACATTTTTACAGTACAAAATACTGTTCATCTCGCGCACAAACTCGATCACAGTTGAATGTACTGTATCTTTCTTTGGTTTCCTGACTATTTAAACATGGAAAATACAGTAGTTGCGTAAAATTAACAGCACAATGTACTGGCAATTTGGACGCCAGTAGTTTGTGCTGTCGTCCAAATGCGTCCAAATTGCCAGTACATTGTACTGTTAATTTTACGCAACTACTGTATTTTTCATGTTTAAATAGTCAGGAAACCAAAGAAGATAAAGTACATTCAACTGTGATCGAGTTTGTGCTGGCAAATTTACAGTGGTTTTTTTACAGTGAATGACCAAGTTGAATCCAACAAGAAGATAAATGTGTTCGAAGCCCTACATTCGATTTCGTCAACATCGTTGATATCGTCGACGTTTGGCAATCAAAATTAGCCGCCAAAAGTCACGCCAACTTTTGGCGCTATTTGTAGTATTTCACCAAATTTCCATGAACTCCCAATGAAATCCAATACGGTTTACTTGCTTGCAGAAAATCAACAAATTGAGATATTTCAATGCAACAAAGATTTTCAAACACAATTTTTTTTTATACATTCTAGATTGAAGTTAGATTTATAAAGATTCTAAAATGAAGGTACATTTTTGACAAGTCCAAGTTCAAAAACACCTTTCACGTTACATATTTTATTTCCATCTTCCTTCTCCGTAGAAGGGGTGAAAATTTAGATCTTAGTTACTCTTACGTGAGGAAATTGGTGATATTTTCTAACAGAGTTGGGCTTCTTCCAGGACAGTGAAAGAAACTGGAAGAAACCAACAGAAAACAAAACTTATGATCAAAATTAAAGTATATTAACTATGTAAAAGAATTAGCTCATTAACTCATTAGCTTATTACCTCAAAATATAATTATAGAAGATCTAAATTGGAAAATTTAATTAATATTAAAAATGTTATTTTGAAAAAATAACTTATTTTTTAATAACAAACTTCAGGCTCAGCAGGCATTTATAGGTGATTGATTTTACAACTTCAGAGACAGAGGGAGATTTTTCTTATTAATTAAGCCATTTATATAAAAAAAAGAAAAAAATCCACCTACAAATTATTTATTTTTCATATAAAATACATTATTTTCATATACAAATCCTGCAAATTTTAAACTGCGCAACACAGTAAATAAACAAATTTGTAATTATTTATACTAGCATTTAGCATGCATATCTCAAAGCTGATTTTAAAAGACAAATGTTCTAAAAATATCTATGGATATGTCAAAATGCTTTTAAATGCTCCTGAAATTCTATAGGACTTGAAAGAATTTTTTTCATCTTTTGCATTCATCCATTCTAAGTTGAGAAACTGATTGCAGCATCCTACTGCGGGTTATACCATGCTGTATTGCAGTAAGGAAAATGAGGATTTTAATGAATTTTTTAATACAGTAATTATTGCATGTTTACCTTAATAAAATTGATGTAAATTAAAAGCATTGTATTTTATTTGAATGAGTTTCACCCAGGGATGAGATTTCCGCGGTTTTGCACACCAGTATTTTGTTAAAGAAAATGATATTTCCTTTAATCGGAATACTCTTTCAATTTCACAGAACAACATTTTCTCTAAGAATATACCGGTGAGCAAAAACGCGGAAATCTCATCTCTAGTTTCACCCTACTATTGGTAAGTGATCCGTACTATTTACTACTAGTTTCCAAAGTTTAAATAATTTAAAAGTATTCTGGTTAAATTGAAACGGATAACATTTAATTGATTTTGTGTATTTTGAATAAAATTTCTTTTCTTCAATTAACCAACGGTTGAAGACTTTAGACAGATGTCGTGTGTGATCTTGTTAAAAAACTGATATAATTACTAATTCAGCATATATAATTAATTAAATTTGTATAGGTCTAATGGAATTAATTTACTTAAGTTGTCTCAAGACTCTTAAAGTTTCAAAATTTTCGAAATTTTTTTAGGAGTGAAACCCCTATCTTTTCTGAAAATTTTGATACAATTGTTTCCTTGAAATTCCCATTACAGCTCATATTCAAAATATTAGGATAATTACTTTTTTTTTTTTTACAAATTGAAAATATCGTTTGGTAATTTAATGTCTTTTAATGCAAATATGCAAATGATATTTTTATTAAGAACTTATTGTTGATTAAACTTATTTATTATCTTAAAATTAATATCAAATTTTGAAAAGATTAGTTGAAAAAAAATTATTTTGAAAAGTCAAAATATTAGAATATTTATTAAAGTGGTTCAAAATATTAGAATATTTCACATTAATTCTCCTTTAATTATCACCAATTCAAAACTGGTGGCATCATTGATTAAATTCAGGCGATTTTATTTAAAATCAGTACACTTTTTGCAATTTGTTTGCTTTTTCGTCTAAAAATGGGTCGTGTGGGTAATATTCCTGAATCTATTAAACTTCGTATGGTTGATTTGAATCGGCACGGTAAAAATCAATGTTATATAGCGAATTATTTACATTGTTCGCAATCAAGCGTTAGTAAAATACTAAAACAATATTCAAAAAATGGAAAATTTCAAAATTTAATTGCCGAAATGGCGGTCAAGTACCAAAAATATCTGCTAGATACGACAAGAAACTGAAGCGAATAGTTAAAAAAAAACGTTTTAAAAGTATTCAATTCTTGCAGCGAAAATGGAAAGAAGAAGGAGTTGAAGTTTCTATCGAGCGAGTTCGTTGGCCAGCTTCATCCGCCATCTTGTTTCAAAATGGCAGTCATTTGAATTTTTGAATTTTTTTTTATATTTTCTAACATTGAATACTTATAAAGAATGTTACGTTTCACAAAATGCAAACTCTTATGTATCATTTTAAACAGAATGTTAGAAACTTTAAAAGATATTTTAAAGAGTCACACAGTGTAAGTTAACAACATAGGTATCATTTTAAAGAGAAAGTTAGGAAACCTAAAAATTTCCCAAAAGTGTCTACAAAATTCAAATGGCTGCCATTTTGAAACAAGATGGCGGATGAAGCTGGCCAACGAACTCGCTTTATAGAAACTCAACTCCTTCTTCTTTCCATTTTCGGTTCAAGAATAGCACAATTTTAAAAAGGTTTTTCTTAACTATGCGCTTCTGTTTCCTGTCGTCTCTAGCAGATATTTTTTGGTTTTCGGCCGCCATTTCGACGATTGTTTTCAGAATTTCCATTTTCTTAATATTGTGTTAGTATTTTACTAGCGCTTGATTGCTAACAATGTAAATAATTCCCTATGTAACATTGATTTTTACCGTGCTGATACAAATCAACCATACGAAGTTTAATAGATTCAGGAATATCACTCACACGACCCATTTTAAGACGAAAAAGCAAACAAATTTCAAAAAGAATATTGATTTTAAATAAAATCGTCTGAATTTAATCAATGATGCCACCAGTTATGAATTGGTTACAATCAAAGGGGAAATAATGTGAAATATTCTAATATTTTGAACCAATTGAATAAATATTCTAATATTTTGACTTTTTAAAATAATTTTTTTTCAATTAATCTCTTCAAAAAAGATATTAATTAAGATAATAAATAAGTTTAAGCAACAATAAGTTCTTAATAAAAATATCGTTTGCATATTTGCATTAAAAGACATTAAATTACCAAACGATATTTTTAATTTGTAAAAAAAGTAATTATTCTAATATTTTGAATATGAGCTGTAAAACAGAAGTTATTGCTTTTAGAATTATACCCGCTCAATAGCTGAAGCGGCGTTTCCGAAAGTTTGAAGTCATTTTTCTCCAAATGAAGTTTTTGGGTATAACGCGCACGATAGCCCAACAACTTCTGAATATTTTTTCATGAAATTTTCAAAACTTATGTTTCATGTTAGTCTATATAAACTGAACCTAAAATTTCCTAATTATTGCTAAAAAAAAATTAGATGATTATACTGTTGAATTTTTTAAAATTTTGGATTAGCTAAATACAACTTTGTATTAAAAATATAAAAATGCATTAAATACAAATATATTTAGTTCAGGATGAAGTATAAGTACGCACCATAACTTTGATTCTAGTTACAAAATTTATTTTGTAATCCTGCGCGTAAGCTTTTATACCAATTTTCTGCCCATCAAATATCTGACAGTTTGCAGTCCCATATAAATGTTAATTCTGCATCTTGCAATTTTTTAAATGCATAAAATGAAAGAAATATTTATATCTGTCAACCCAATAAAAATTGTGTTTTAAAATCATATACATTTTAAGATGTTAAATGTTAAAAATGGTCTTTATTTTCGTTTTTTCCAATTTTAAGATTCCTGAGACCCTTAAGGAAATGAGAAGCAGTCATTTATTGTATCTTACAAAGTTGGAAAGTTATATTGTAAATTCTTAAAGAATAACAGTTTCTTTCATTTCTTCTACTTGGAAGAAACGCATTTCTTCCAGCCGGTTTTTTGCATGTTTTTTTCCACGGTTTTTTCCTTATTGGAAGAAACTTGTAAACCCTGCTATCTAAATTGGTACATATCTAGTATTGTCAATAACATTAAGTTATTTACTTTACTTAATTTCATTGCATTGCTAGTAATATTTTCTAATATTCGCAAATAAGGAAAAAAATCATTTCATTGCATGAATCTGATTGTTAAATATATGTTTTTTATGCTAATATTTAGGGTTAGATATATAAAATTTTAAAGAGAAATTCTTTGCATTTTGTAATTGCAGACATTTGTGATTACATAAAACGAATATTTTTATTTAAATATAATTATCTCTTCGAACCGAATTTATTTATTAAAATATAAATGTGTATTGTTTCATTTACGCATAACGTCATAGTGTGTTACAATTTAATATTTGTAATTGTATTGGTTTGCTTTCTTTTATTTCTTTTTGAAATAACCTGCAACGGTACCTAAATAATTGTGTAATGGTTATAACTAGTTTAAAAAGTTTATTTCTTAAATAAATACTAAAACTACCCGCAAAATGAGTTTTACTTAACCCTTAACTGTACTCCTTCCAGATACAGGAAAAGTTTGACATTCCAGTGGAAGTTCTCACCCCAGGCTCATGAGCATTAAAAGGACTACAAAGACGGTGAACGGTCATTTTATCCGATACCAAATGAGTATAGCTCGGTTCGATCCAGTAATTTATTTATAAAATAAGTATAAATAATACAAATTAAAAAACGGTTAAATAAATAAGTTTAACAGTTCAAAATAAAAAAAATAGGTGTAAAATATATTTATAAAATTTAAGTAGAATTTCCCGTCTTTCTAGTGTTAACGTAATTTTCCATTAGTGAAACAAAATCCCCACCTGGCAGTTAACCCTTTCCGGCACGTGCAATTTTTGTTGTAAAATGAAGAAATGATTGACTGACACCGGAATTTCAAAACGACTTTTTTAGAGATTATAAAAGTGTTAGTTTAGCTATTCTTTGTAAAAGCAAAATTTTACTAAAATATTCTTGGTGCCGGTCGTAAGTTTGGAATTAAAATTAGGTATCCCGACCCGGGCACAGTGTGCCGGTAAGGGTTCATAAACGTGTAAAAAACTTCGACCTTTAAGGGTTAATATTGATATTCATTCAGCACAGAAGTATTATGGCTATACTTCCCGATTACATGAACAGGAGTAATTAGGAGCTGAAGCATGTTTTATTTTTTATAAATAAAAGTAATAAATAAATAAAATATATGAATAGATACCAAGTTTCAGTTAAAAAGCTAATATAAACTCAAAAGAAATAGTCCATATGTATCCAAGTTTTAAAATATGTCTCCTAATTCGTACGCTCTGCTCTATTCTGTAAACATATTCTGCGTAGTCATTTTCTAGAAAAACAATTTTCACGAAATCATTCTTTACGAAAAATGTTGAATAAAAAAATATCAGAATGCTTACATAACATAATTAAAAATAAAGAAATATCCATCTATGAAAAGGAAACGAATAAGTTTTTTCGATTGAAGTGATCAGACAACAAATTCATTAGAAACTTCCAAGTAAAAACATAAAATGATATATCAGTCCCAAGTTCCGATAGAATTTTTTTCTCTAGTCTCATTTAATAATTTGCGATTTCATTTATCTTCTTTCTTTTACATTTAATAAAATAACAAATCTTTATTTTATATTGAGCAAATATCAGTCATACGTAAGAATTTACATACTTAGTAATTTATTTACAAAATAAAATAACCAATCATTAGAAAACATTTTTTTTTCATTCTCTAACACTATTTCTACCGCAGTCAAATCACACCTTTTTAAACTTTTAATTTGCGTTTATGCTGCCCGTAATTTTTGAATGTAACAAGCATAAAAGAGTCTTTAATGCATTAAAAATGATTTGCAATTATAATTTTTTTTTTCAAAATAACAGACATTACATTACACGAAATTAAAAAGATAAATGCACTAAAAAAATTTTAAAAGTTTTGAGTTTTGAGTTTTGAGAATGCTTTTATAATTAGATTTAAAATGTTTTGTAATTATATATATATATTTTAAATAACAGACTTTACATTACACTAAATTAAAAGATAAAAGCACTAAAAACTATTTAAAAGTTTTGAATTTTGAGAATGCTTTTATAATTAGATCCAATTTCTGCATTTAAAAATGTCGTATTTTTTTTTTTTTTTTTTTTTTGAAGCTTGGTATACTAGAACTGCTGATTAATCAATTAACGAGGCTGCATCTCTACCAATAGAATATTCAGTTTGGTTTTAACTATAATTTTCACTTTGGCAACTTGTAATTTTTTGTTGTTGTTGTTTGTTGTACTTTAAGAATTAGCTGATGAGGGATTCAGAATGAATCCGAAACGTCCTTTTAAATTGTTTTTTAGTGCCTTTATCTTTTTAATTTAGTGTAATGTAATGTCTGTTATTTGTGAAAAAAAATATAATTATGAATGTATTCAGACGGAGTCCTTTTGTTTATACCAAAGATGATTTGTAATTGTTTCAACCTAAAAATTACAAATGAATAACCTAAATCGAAATCTTTTAAAAGGTGTCCTTTGACACCGGTAGAAATAGTGTTAAATGCTATAAAATGCTAAAAGAGTGTTAAATGCGGTAGAAATAGTGTTAAATGCCTATTCGCTTTGACATGGCAATTAATTATAAGCATTGCATTAACACCTTAATTCTTGCACCTGCGACTTCCATGGGCACTGTAAGCTACTTTTTTTTAATTTCTAATTGATTCCAGATTGTTTGATTCCTAACAGTTTCTTAAAATAGTGTAACTGACTTCATTCTCACAACATCTTATCTGCTATTACTTAAGGAGAATATTTCTATTTCAAAAAAGCGGTTGCAATCAAACAATCTGAATTTTAAAAAAGTAGCCTGCACTTATCGGGCGTTACGCTTAAGGAGATAAATGAATAAAATATTATTCCAAATCAAAATCATATTGTATTTGAACTACACCATCTATTAAAAAAAATAATTCTTTGGTAGTTAAACCTTTCAATCACAATATTAAAATATGCCCACTGCAAATGTAAAATGAAACCTGAAGTGTGCAATACCAAAAAGTATTTTAAAAAATTAAAATTGCGGGTTATTCTTTGATATATTTTAATATTTTATTTTTGTTCTCTAGTGCAATCACAAGAAGACAGCATTGAATTCGTAAAAAAATGCTTCATCTGGTTTTTAAGAGATTTCTCAACTGCTTCATACAATATTAAATGTATTTTAAACAACGTTCATTGTACATATTTTAAAGGGGTGGGCAGGGGTATAACAAAAAACCTAAAATTATCACCTTTTGGGTGGCTCTCATTACCCTAAAATCAATCGTAGTATTTCTTTCCTGCCTAATATAAGTCATGAAGTGCACTGTTATGCAACTGTACAGATTGTACAAATAAACATATACAAAATACACTATGGTGAGAAGCAAAATGTGTTTTATAAACTCTATCTAAGAATGTGTCAGTCATACGTAAAAATATTTCTTTACATAAAAGTGATATTGTAATATATGATCTAAATAATTGTTATGCAGGAACAAAGTCCTGTTCGGGTACGTTAATAAAATATTTCAGACAATAACGACACGGTAAATTTAAATAAAAATAATTTACCTGTTCCTTAGAAAAAGAAAGGGTACAGTAGTTTGGTTTTAACACAAATCCATCTCCCAACCATACACTGTTAACAATATGCAACAAGCTGTCCAGTTGTTTCGCCGTTTTTGAAGATAGAGTTTATTTCACTTTTAAGCCTAATTTTTATTATTCATATTTTTAAGCCTAACCAACTATTCTAGTGACCTTATTATGGCCAGAATAAAGTTAAATTACGGTTATGTAACTCTTCTAAATAAAAACAGCCGAATTACTGGACCGTTTGTTGCATTTTTTTAACAGCGTACTTTCTTATAATAGAAAATTCATTAACCTGTTTTACTTCAATCTTTATTTATTGTTTATTTCAACATGGAAAAAAAGTCATGTGTTAAGCGTAGATTATGAAACCTTTTCCAACACTTCCTGAAGTCTTTAACAAAACTTCGCTATTTAGGAAAATAAGGTAAATAACACAACTAAGTAAACATTTTAGAAAACGCATAAAACATTTGAAAAACTGATTTCAGCAGTTACCGGCCACAGCCAAATATGTATTCAAATTCTTTTGAACAGCCTTGTTCTTGATCTGTAGGTTTATATACATACTATATAATGGGAAATTTTAGTTTAGCAGGAAAACGCATAACAGGTTGAACTTTCTCTTTCAGCAATTTATACTAATAGATGGAAATATACTTGAATAATTTTGTACTGTCCTGTGTTTATCTAGTGCCTTTATTACACGCTACTATTTAGCTAGAATTTAATTCAAACTAAAACGTTCTTAAGGGGTCTTGTACCTTTTAAACGCGTCGAACGTTAACGAAAAACTTCAAAGTTTGAATTAGTCTATCTTCAAAGCCTTTTTATGTATAAACATGAAATTTTGGATATTGATTAAACAGATTGTACATTGTAATATGCTGTCATTAAAAATTTATTAACCCTTTACAGAATTTGTGTATTGTCGAAATCAAAATAGCTCTTTTTTTACCCTATAAGTCATTGCGCGCATGATATCTGGAGAAAGTATGTATGGATTGGCATGAAATTTGGTAAAGATACTAAACATATATGTGTGTTTAAAATGATATACTCTTAGGCTAAAATTATTTCATTAACTATATAAAAAAATATTTTCGTAAAAAAAAAAAAAAAAAAAATTGTATTTTTAATGAATAAAAATAGTCATAACTAAAAATATTACCATTGTAATTACTTAAAAGTAGATCATTTTAAACACACATACTTGTTTAGTATATTTACCAAATTTCATGACAATCCATACATACTTTCTCATGATATCATGCGCGCAATGACTTATGGGGTAAAAAAAAGAGCTATTTTGATTTCAACAATACACAAATTCTGTAAAGGGTTAATATATTTCTGTTGGTAGTATATTACCAAGCACAATCTGTTTAATCAATATTCAAATTTTCATGTTTATACATAAAAAGGTTTTGAAGATAGACTAATTCAAACTTTGAAGATTTTCGTTAATTTTCGACGCGTTTAAAAGGTACAAGACCCCTTAAAACTACTGAAATCACATTTCCTGAAGTTATCTTCCATAGACGACCATGTATCCAATTCAATGCATGACCCTGTATATCATTTTATCTATATTCTACACTAGGGGGGCTCCGTCGCCCCTGAACGCTACGCTCACCAATCCCCCTCATAATCGCTTCGCGAGTCATTTCGGTATCGTGAAGTAATCCCTATTTTCTAGCCAACACCACAAATAATTGTTTCCTGTTTCCATTCTGGATAACTTCGCAATCCCTTATTTTCTATGCATTCAATTTTTAGATTTCCCTTGGTAAAAACATGCTCTTCCCCAACTCCTGACAATTTTATTTCCTTGTCTCCAAGCACATAATCATTAGAGCTTACAGAGTTTCATAATCATTAGAATTATTAAATATAGAATTATTTATATAGTGTTACGAATATTGTAAATAGTTAATGTTTGTGCTTAAAAATAATATAAATAATTCCATTAAGCTCTATTCATAAGCCAATATTAATCGGCAAAGATATATATATATATACTTTATGTTCTTTTTTTACTTATAAATACAGAAAAGTAAAAAAATTATAACTCTTTAATAATTTTTTTAAACACAGATTAATAATTTTCTAAATATAAGGAAAAAGAGTCCGTATACAAATTTAAATTTCCTGATTGAATATGCATAACGTCCCTTGAAAAATAAATCCCATTCACAAAAGCTATACTTTTTATGAAGTCTTTTGCAATTCGAAATATATTTTAGCATCAGCTATTTGGATAATTGCCTTACAACTAAACGACTCACAGCTAATTTGAATCATCCGATATACTTATGCATGTAAATAAATTTTATATATCCCACCCGAGCTTTATTCAATTAATCTGGATAAATATGGTACTTTTATCACTGACCAGAGTATAGATTACTGGCTCCCAACCAGCGCTCCACGCATACCTGAAACTGGGACTCTCTCGTGTACTTTCTAGAGGCTTCCACAGTGGTAGAGGAAAACAAAAATAATTTGAATGAATTCAACACAATGCAAGCAGAGATTTTTCTAAAATTATGTATGAATTTTTATAGAAAAATCACTATAAGTTGAAAACTATACACATTTAATTAAGCGTTTGGATTATTACCTTTGGAATATACCTTTGGAACCTTTGTTATTTTGTGCATAAAGTATTGGGTGTAACTATTAATTTCTACTTTTACTTTTTTGGCATACAACATGTGAAACATACAGTAACAAAAATTAGATACAAAATAAAAAAGAGTAAAATTGCAGTTTTTACGGTTAAATTTCGCACCTAGCTTACCGATGGTATCTCTGCGTGGTTTTCAGTAAAGTCTTAAGAATCGGTTCCATGTTTTCTGAAAAACCTCCGTGTCATTTTGAGGAAAAATGTCCTTCAAGGAAAGTTTCAACGAAATTTTTGCTACAAGAAACATTAGGGCAACACCTAATGGAAAAAGACTGGAAGATTCGGTATTTGATAAGTAACAGAAAGCTCATACTATATCAGAGACATTTATAAAATTTTGAAAAATCTACATTGTCAAGAGTGGATGAAAAAATTGTGATGAAAAGCTGTAAATTTTCTTTGCAATTTTCCTTCGTGAAAAAACACCGTTAGATACCAATCTAATCTGGAGGATCCTTTTATTTTGAATACCACTACAAATAAACACACCAGGATGAAATACTTAAACTTTGAGCAAAAGAAATTCTTATTGATTCCATGACTTTCAATATCGAAAGCAACAATGTATTTTAAAGCACGTAATTAACATTTCACGTCTTTAATCTAGAGTTAACATCTCGAGTAACTAAAGTATCAAAGCAGTTAAAAAAAGCAAGACAAGCGCTTCTATATGGAGGCTCAAAAATTTAAAGCAATTAAGAAAATTTTCTGACAATATTCCAGTCCACAAGGCTCGAACAACTTTTTCCATTTTTATAAACGTAAGTAATCGTTCAGAACAAATTATGACAGTTTCCATTTTTAAAAGAATTTTTCACAACCAGACAAATACGATAATGTGGTCATGGTATAAAATTATTAAATCTGCATCATGTTTACAGCTAAAGTTTATAAAAAAGATTCTTCGGCATTTTGGTACCTGAATAAGAATACGTAAAAATTTTACACATGCTGTAATGAAAAGGTGTCTGAGATTGTCATAGGAAATGTGATTTAATTTTAAAATTGAAAATAAAAATAACCCACGATGACCTAATCATTCATCTTACATTCGCTCCTTTGATAAAGCATAATCTAAATTAAAAATCGCTCATAAGAATTCTACACTAAAATTGGTGGATTCTTTATGAATGCAAGTTCTATTTTGCGTTTATTTTACAGCCCGAATATTTCAAACACAAATAAATAAGGTGAAGAATAGAAAATTAACTAGTGGAATGTGCCAATCCCAAAACTTTCTTCTATCTGATGCATGTTAATGCTTGAAAATTCGCCATCACAGCGCCAAAATTAAATGACAATCTATGGCCATCATGAGGTTTCTAAAAGATCTATTTATGTGAAAGTGTAACAGAATAAGAAGTTCGATTAAATTCCGTGCATAAGTTATTGAGATAGAGCTATCACGAAAAACGCAGACAAGCACTGCTACCTGTTGGGCAATTTAAAACATAATCTGCACTAAATTCTATTTTGAGTTTATTTTGCAGCCCGAAATTTTCTCACACAAATAAATAAGGTGAAGAATAGAAAATTAACTAGTGGAATGTGCCAATCCCAAAACTTTCTTCTATCTGATGCATGTTAATACTTCAAAATTCACCATCATAGCGCCAAAATTAAATGATAATCTATGGCCATCATGAGGTTTCTAAAAGATCTATTTATGTGAAAGTGTAACAGAATATGAAGTTCGATTAAATTCCGTACATAAGTTATTGAGATAGAGCTATCACGAAAAACGCAGCCAAGCACTGCCTCCTGTTGGGTGATTTAAAACATAATCCGCACTAAATTATATGAAGGTATAACTAAATCTGAAGTTTGATGAAAATTTGAGCATTTGGTCTTGAGATTGCGGAAATCATGAATAATGCAACATAGCAGCGCAACCTATTGGACGATACGATTTACACCATAAAGTCATCAGCACCAATTTATATCAGACATCTGATGTTTTATGAATATCCGTGCATTAATTCTTTAGATGTTGCTATTGTGGAAATCATGAAAAATGTAACATAGCAGAGCCACCTTTAGGGCGATACATATCAAAAACTTATCAGGAAAAATCTAAACCAGAGACTAATTTAATCTAAAGTTTCATTAAATTCCGTCCATTAGTTCTTGAGATAAAGCGTCTACAAAAAATATATCACATACAGACAGTCAGACAGACAGACTCATAGACAAAGTCACTGAAGTACCTTTTATAAAACATGTTTTTCGGGATCTCTGACCCCTAAAACGTGTAAATACGTCGAAAACTGGAATTCGAAAATTTCCACGAATCTAACACTTTCTTTTTATAAAGATAGAAGAAAGTAAAAATATCAGTGCACTATAAAAATATATCTAGAAATGCTAGTGTCTAAACTGACTGAAGTAGGTATTTTAAATTTGCGTCTGTGTGTGTTAAACAAATCTTTGAACCTTTTTAAATCTAGATATGTCATATAAATTGCGATATCTGGAACTGTTTGAATCGTAGTATTTTTATTTTTTAAATGTTAGTTCCATTTTACACGTCTTATAAAGCTTTTTCATACCCAAGCGTTTCAACAGGGTTTGTAATTTCGTTATGTACGAAAGGCAATGTTTTCTATACGTTTCTTTTGTGTTGATTTTAATTAGTTGTTCATTTTTAATAGACATTCAATGGCGAGGTTTGTGCGGTACTACCTTTTTAATTTTGAAATATTTAAGCACAACCCTGGGGAGGAGAAAAGTTAACTGCTTCCCAGTGTTGCCAGATTGGGGATTTTGTCCCCATTTTGGGGGATTTTGAATCTCCAGGTAAATTATTTGCGGACAAGTAGTTCTTGGGGAAATTGTTCGGGATTATCAACATTTTTGGAAAAAAAAATTGGGGATTTTTTTTCCCTAAGTAAAGTTTATTTTCAGTCATCTGACAACACTCAATCCGTTCCGAATTCAATTTTGGTTTGGAAAACGAAAATAAAATCCAGAAATCAGAGCTATTATTCATTATTTTTTGCGGTCGTGCTTATGGTTTACAGCATTACAGTTTAATCGAAACACAGTTGCATCACGACCTGCCATGGACTATCCTCAACTGAATTTTGAGATTACTAAGTGCGGCAGATTTTCCTAGTCATTGCGGAGAGACACACAACAAATATACACATTGCTTTTATTAGTATAGATTTATATAACAAAGATAAAAACAACTTAATAACTTTTTTTTTGTTTAAGGCTGGTTAATTGTCCTTCATGGAATGACAGTAGAGCTTTTTGGAAGACATGCAATTGCATACTACGCGTAATCACATTGCTACATTTATAATTGAACATTGTCCATTAAATGCAGCAGTCCCCTCCCCTAGTTCTCCTAATAAGAAACTTGAATGAAAGCTCTGTGGTTTTAAACGACATAAACCTTCACATGTCTAAATCTTGAAAACGTATCCGAAATATTAATTCACTGCACTGTTTAAAAGATTTAATTAAACATGCGGAAAACAGCTATTTTTCTTTTTTTATTGATAAAAGCACTGTGATTGATACAACGAAAATGCTTTGCATTACGATTGTATGATTTAGTAGTAATGACAAAAAATTGAAAATAATATTTTATAGCTTAAGTCAGATAGCAGCAGATGATGCCAAAACCATCTCAGATTCATTCGAACCCCAACTGATAAGAGATGTTCTCTAAACCTTGAAAAAGTTATTTGTATAAGTGTAGATGGAGTTACCGTAATGCTGAGCCAGCATCATCGATTGGCAACAATTTAAAAAACAAGTGCAAACAAACTTGTCGTTGTAAAATGTATCTCTCATTGCCATTGTTTAGCTGCGAATATGCATGCAAAATTCTGCCGGGTTTAAATTCTTATTTTTTGTAAATGGGGAATATTTTTCAACAAATGCTCGATTTTAGCAAAAAATTTGAGTTTAAATAGTTAAATATTTTTTATAGTGCGTAATAGAAAATTGAAAATTTAATTTTTTGAGTAGAAATTGCGTTGGGGACTTTTCGGGAAAAAAACACTGATTTGGGGGGGGGGGGGAATTCCAGAAATTTTGGGCAAATTGACTTTCAACTATCAGGCAACACTGCTGCTTGCTTCCTCAACATATCCCCGAAATGAGTATGAAAAGAGCTATTCATATTATTTGTTCTATCATAAATATTATTCTAATAATTAGTTCTAATATTATTCACCTACATTTAAAAGAAAGTTATTGCAACCGAAAACACATAACTCCTCCCACCAAGAAAGGAAAATAAAACAATTCTGTTTTTGACTGTTTAAAACAGGGCTGCGGAGTCGGTGGGAAAAATGGACGACTCAGACACCGACAACTCAGAACTGCTTGTAAAATGGACGACTCCGACTCTCTCGCTTAAAAATGGGCCCGACTCCGACTCCGACTCTGCAGCCCTGGTTTAAAACACTTTAATATCATTCTATTAGATTTTCATTGGTTATGCTAAGCAGAGTTAATAAATAAAAAAGATAAAACAAATATATATATATATGGTTTAGACTTGTAATTCTTTATATGCGGTTAATAAACTAAAATCTTTAAAATAGAACTATCATACAGTAAAACAGATCAGTTTCAAACAAGTGACCACATGCCCACCAGTTTTCCACCAAACAATCAAAATCACCGATCTTTAAGCGCTCAACCAATGAAAGTGGAGAAACACGGGAAAATTGGAACGCAAACAAAAAACATTCACGAGGTTGCCAAACCGGTTGCTAGGGTGTGACGTCAGTTGAAACTGATCTATTAAATCGTGGTATAATATGCAAAGTGAAAATCGCAAGCAGGTTTTACAACCAGAACATCTGAAAAATACTAATAGAAATATTATAAGAAATAGATTATTGGAAAAGAAAAATAATAAAATTAAACGAATCATTGAAAATTAAAATACAAAAGAATTCCTAAAATGCTTTTTGTCTTTTCCTAGAAATGCAAATAAAAAATGCTTGATTATATAACTCTTAAAACTAATATCAAGAATCAGTAAAAAATACTAGCATTTAAGAATGGAATGGAAGTATTTCCAAGTAAAGAAGAAAAATAATCCTGCATCAATAAACAAAGCTCACTCTTAATAAACATGTAACTCCAATGAAATTCAACGTAAGAGGACAAAACAAATAAAAGTATTCTTCAGATTTCTCTTTAATTCTTAATTTGATTCTCTTTATCTGAAAAATAAAACTGGATGTGAGACTTTTGTTTTGGGAAAAGTTATAATCTAATAAAAAACAACTCGTTGTAAATGATCCCGCCAAATCAAAAACCTAAAACGTTAGTCATAAAAAGAAGTGATATCACATAAAAAGAAGCGATAGAGAAGGGCATACTCCGAGTGCCGTGTAAAATCATAATGTTCCCAAAGGATTCGGAGTGAGGTACAGTATGTGAAAACTGCTTAGCGGCCTGCAGACGTATTTTTAATATATGCAGTACCTATACCAATTTCGAAAAATTGTGAAAGTCGAAAAAATTATTTTTAAATTCTCATTATATCACTCTTATAAAATTTTGTTTCTATCATAAATAGAACCGAAGATATAGGGCAATTCCATCGTAACTGACGTAACATTTTATCATCGAATTTTGTTTTCAAATCTATCTAGAAAATTTACTAATAAAGCTAGAACAAATTTTTACAATTTAAAGCATTTCTTAGTAAGGTCTTAATGCCCAAATACCTGCAGATTATTTCAATCTTTGAGTCCCAAAAATTTCAATTCAAAATTCTTTAGCTGATGTAACATAAAATATACAAACATATTTTCTGCCTTCATTGAAGTGTAAAAATTATCAAAACTATCCAGTTAAAAAAAGTTATTTAATGTTCACCACAACACTAAGTAATGCCAAATTATATCAGTAACTTGTTTAATTAATTTCTGAATAATAAAAAACAAAAAAATGGCATTTACACGTGTAACTGACGTAACTTTTATTGTGTAACTGACGTGACATTGCGACTTTACAAAGACAATAATGGTACTTAACTTTGTAGTACTTTGTAAAGTTTGTAAATAGTAATTTACAATGCCTTTTTATTATGATTTTTCTATAGAATGTAAAAAACCTAAAGTTTTCCAATCACACCCTTAAATTAAATATGTTATAAATTTGATCCCCACCCCCCAAAAAATGATGATTTTCTATGGAATTGCCCTATAGAGGTGTCAAAATCCTGCTTTCGTCAGTCCGGAAAATATAAACTAGACGGAGTATTAAAAAACATTTGAAAAATCGTTTGGCATTAATTGGCGGAAATTCCTTTCATTTACGGTTCATAGCACTGTTGTTTCTTTTGCTTGACGAGAAACTGTCCAGTTTCTATGATATTTTTGTAAATTGTGTTGCTCAAATGTCTGGCGAAAAAATTGTAATTATAAAAAATCAATCAATGCGTCAACTATGTTTAAAATCTACAGAAAGATGTATTTTTACTTTTGAGTGATATAAAAGCATTCGATTTAAATTAGAAATACATACTGAAATGTATTATTTTATTTTTTTACTTATCTCGCAGAAAAACAAAATAAAATTATCAATCACTTTAAATCAATAAATTAATGAATAATTTTAACAAAGGAAAATCATGCTAAGCTTTTGACAAAATGATGCTTTCTTATGAACTCCTTAAATATTGATTTTTGGTGATATATACGTGAAGGTGGCCTAAAATGATCCCCTTAAGGGGAAAACTTGTGTAAAATAACATAACAGTTTAAATGAAACTTTAGCTCTATGCTAATATGTTTTACACTATATTTTGCATTATAAACATATTTTAATAATATTTTAAACCCAAATTCAGTAATGAAAAAAATAGATTTGTGAAAAAGTGTCCAAAGGATCATTTTACCCTCACCCAAGGGCAAAATGATCCTTCATTTAAAAATAATTGTAAATAGTTTTATTATCGGAAAAATAAAGAATATAAAAGCAATTATGAGAATACGTAATGGAATAAAATGAGTTTTGCAATCAAATAGCATACATAATTTATTTTATGTAAATTTTAAAATAAAAAAGTGTCACAAATAATTTAGAAAAAACAATAAAATGGAATATTTGAAAATTATGATTGTAGGATAACACATGGACTCAAAGAGAAAGGTTTGGGGCAGTCACACATTAGTTTCCATGATGGCTAGGACACGGTACCGGAATTTCTTCAGCCAATGAAAAGGCAGTAAAACGATCTACATAATGGATCAGTTTACCCGACAACATGGCCGTCTATATTAGATCATAACTGGATGACGTCGAGAAACATAACAAACTTAGCAAGTGTAATTTACATCTAAAAAGATACTCTATTAAGTAAACCAAGTGATATTTCTGTACATGAAAGACTGTATATGTAAATAAATATGAAAGTTAGTGCTTATATTATAACAGATGTTATAAAAGCCACTTTTTCGAAGAATTATTTTCAGACACGTAATAGTGTGATCGCTTGAATGCCGCCATTGCTTCTTCTTCGCTTGGCACAACTAGTTTATATGTTACCCTGCAGATAGCGTGACCTGTCTAGAAGAAAACCTATGTGGATTGTTTTGCCCAGTAGGATCATTTTAGGCAACTTTCCCCTAAAAAATATATATATAAATGTATAAATATATAATATATGAATAATAAATGCTTTCAAATACTTTTTTAGTATTGAAGATTTGGTTTATGCTATGATATCCATCAAAAAGTAATACGCGTTGGATCCGGTCATTGATCATATTTCGCCCCATTGAGATATTAAAAGCTCTTCAGAAACTTTTTTTTCAATGAAAAAATGGTCCAAATATGTATTATATGCCTATAGCAACATTTGGCGATAGACGTTTCATATAAGTAAAACAAAGATTAAGTATGAACTAATTATATTCCATGTTATTCCGCGTGTTCTTTAAACACAGGATCATTATCAGTCATGAGTTATTGCGCCTAAACCACATGACCTATATTAATACATGATTGTTTACAAAATGTTACACATTAACTGCATTTTTGTTTATCCTTTGTCTTTCGTGACATATCGTGTTTGAATGTTAAGATTCCATCCTATTTCTATTCTATACACACCAACGTACAGCGACATCTATATTTCACAGGGTCCAAGTCTTTATTCGTTTGCAAATTGTGTAAATAATACCAATGTGATCAAAACTAAGTAAAAATACACATATTTTCAAATGTTTTCATTAATCTAAGTCTAGGTAATATCGCTCACCCGCTCAAAAGTGATACATCTCGCAAAAATTCATTTTGCGTTTTTTTTTCACTAATAGGTCTGTCATAGGTGCGTCATGCTGCACAAAAAGTTTCATAAGTGTAGATATACGGAAAATCACTTTATTACGGTATATGTCTATTTGTGACCATAGAAGAGAGGTCGAATGTGTGGGGATGTAAAATTACTCAACCCTCCAAATCTCATCCTATGCCTCAATTATTAAGGGTTTTATGCCTTTTGTATGTTTTTATACCTCTATGCGAGCTAAATGCTATTATTTCATGTTACGGAGAAATCATGCAAATTTTCTTTTGCCTCTCCTGTGAAATTTACTTTTGTCGAGATGTGTCACTTTTCTTTCGAGTGAGCGATATGATGAATAAACTCTGTTTCTCTCCATGTTTTGCGAGTCTCGATGGATATCAAGTAAAATACAAATATTGCCTCGTATACAAAAAGTACAATTTGTTCTCAAAATCTGACGTAACCGCTTCTACTAGAGTTAAACCCGAAAATATTATCACATTATTTGAAGGAATGGTTATTTATTCATTTATTTCATTTACTTAGATAGATTATTTTTAGGAATGAAATCACTTAAGACAATTATCACTGTATTTTTATTTTCATTATTGGATGTAATGAAAATTCTATGTTTCTTTTATTAATAATGAGTGTCTATTCATTTCATGAATCTTTAAAATTGCATTTGGTATAAACTTCGATTAAAAATAATTGTGATATTTACATCTTACTTGTTCTTAAAAATATTTAAACAGGGTTATTTCATAGTTTCTACACTTTTCGTTCAGTAACATACTTAAAAGTTTCATTAACTTAAAAACTAGATATAAATTACATGATTCCAATCCCAAGCTTTTCTAGTATATTTTATTATATTAAAAAATGAGCAACAGTATAACTAATCAGAAAAAATAGCACTTTTCGAAAACAATGAAATTCTCAAAATTTAACGTGGATAAAAACATGAAATGAATAACCAAACACTTAAATCATTTTTTAAATTACATTCAATAACTTCCACGTACTTAATAACTTACTTGAAAAAATATTTAACCCCATAAAATCTGCGTTGTAAGCTTCAATAGCTTATTAAAAACAAAAACTCATAGCACTCTATTTAGGATTTTTCTAAATTTTAGAATTTAAAGGATTTACGTAAAAGAAGCAAAACTGATAAAGAGTAGAAGGGTAATTTTTAATACTACACTGATAAAAAAAAAATTAATTTTAAGAACATTTAGAAAAAGGAAAATTGATTTGTGTGCTAATTTTATTTATAAAAGATTAATTTATTATATTTAACTATAAAATGCGTATAAAAGTAGTGACAAACTAAATCCATAAAAGACGTTTACCTTCTCTTTTCATTTTTCATGGATTTTACATTTTTCAAGAAGACTGATTTTCCTGAAGGGACATGTTTTACAAGTTATATTTGAGTTTATAAACTGCCATTCAATTTTCCATGAGAATGGTAACTTAAACAGTGCAATTTTGACACTTTAAAATATAAATATATATCTTTTTCTGACATTTTCTGTTACTTAGATAAATTTTCCTCTGTTGATTTTATATTGTGATTTAACAGCAAATTTATTTACAAAAAGTTTTATTTGTTCCATAAATCTATACAATAATACTTAATACACACACGCATATATATATTTAAGGAGGTAGAGTGCATATAAAAGCGCTAATTCATACGGTGATGTTCCGAGTCATCAGCAAAGTATTTGATATATAAACTTCTGTGGAAATCTATTTTTTCGGAATTATCGATTGTCTATCTTAAAGTGTTTCTCCATATTAATATATAAATAAATGTATATATATATTAATTTTTGTGGGTGGTCGGTAATGTTTAATTAATGATTATATATATATATATATATATTAATTTTTGTGGGTGGTCGGTAATGTTTAATTAATGATTATATATATATATATATATATATATATATATATATATATATATATATGTACATCTGTATATATATGTATATATACTCTATACATAGTGAGACAGGGGGAATGAGAATGTGATATTTTCAGAAGCATCGACCAGTTTTGGTAAAGTAAGGTTTACCCTTAACGAAGACTTTTGTAGCTAAAATGACACAAATTGTTATTCTTGTACAAAGAAAATCCTGAAAAATCCCGCCCAGATGGCGCTGATATCGAGCTTTTAAACATGGGACGAAACTACGCATTTTATTTTAGCATAATAACCATTGAACTTAGTGAGCTCCAGTGAGAGTTTTCAACAATGCTATTTACAATAGATATATAATCGACCATAGTCGTTTTAGGCACTTGATATATAAATGTGTTTACTGCGAGCACCTTACATATTAAAGTTACTAATACATGCGGATAGAAATAGAAAAAAAATAACTTTAATAGTAACTTTACATTTTTCTCTCCTTATATAATAATTTACATCACCAAGATTACATCAAGGAGAAATTATTCTTATAAATTTCAATGAAAGTAAGATAATTTTTCCCTCCAACCAATATTATCCATCCGTTATAAGAGAAACAATCGAGATTCTAACACTTAAAAATAACATATGTAACGATACAGCATCATTCAACTTACCAAAGCTGTGGCTCCAGTTACTCAATGATTTCGAAAATAGATATAAACATCCAAGTAAAATAAAAAAAGTAACCTATTTTACATGAAAAACTGAATGATGGCCTTTCAGTCCATTGCATCATAGACCGTGCAATTTCAGAATATCATTATTTATTTGTTTTGAAAATGACTCTGGATGAGTTCAATCATGTCAACAGTCAAATAAAACTATTTTGCTTTTTTTAAAGTTTTAATCTTACACTGTTTGAGCAATTAGAAATAACGTATTTTCTCTTCTCTCCTCGTCTCATCCGCCTAGTACACAATGAGTGAGTTCTGATGTTTTGTGTGTTTCGTCGACGCATTCAGCAATTTGGAATACGACTTATTATCTTTTGAACATCCAGTTTTCAACGGCTGCATTGTAGAACGCTTTAAAGATAAATAGAGTAACAGGAATTTGTTGCTGGAGTATTAAGGTGTGGTGAGAAATGTGTGAAGTATCTATGAAGATGCATATCCTAAAAACATAAATAATTATTACAGTAACTAATGCATATTGTTCCTTATTGAATAGATACAATTGCGTTCCAGCATTTCAAGTCGTACACTGCACCATGTCGATTTATTATAAGAAACGGTTAGGTGCATCTTCCTTTGTTATTTTTAGAATTAACTCTTTGGTATTAAGTGAAGAAAGAGTGCAAAATATGTTTGACATTTGATCAAGAATACAACGTATATTTAAACTGAAGGTATATGATGTGTAATACAGTGAATGGATAGCGTTTAAGCCCAAATAGGCATTTTCTTTTCGTACATTTAATCGAAATAAGACCCACACTTCTTTGAAAGGGAACAAAGAACAACTGAACACTATACCATCAAGCCATCGGTCAACAGCCGCGTTCCGTTTCCATCGATATCGGAGTAATAATCTATCAACAAGTTTTGGTAAAGTAGTCACTTTTTTGAGAGGCAGGGCGACTGATGTCAGGCAGATAGGCACTGGCCCTCTGTCGGTTGCAATAGAATTATGGCATGATACTGTGCGGACTGCATATTGAAAGGCTATCAGTATAACAGTGGAATATGGGCTGTAACTCTGAAAAAAAATCATTTTGAAAATTGTCATAAAATTTATTTAATAGATTAAATCACCACTCCTCACTTCCCATATTTTTGTATTTTGTTGTAAGAATAAATAAGTAATTAATAATTTATATCAACACGAATCATTGAAGTTATGTTCAATATGTGAATTTTATATGAAAACTTATGTACGTAAATTTATGTAGAATACGAATGCATATTTCATCTCATTTTCAAAAAATTCGATCAATGCTTTTCCCACATCATATTTCAAAAATGAAACAAAAAAAGAGAAAGATAAAATTAGTTTTATTTTATGTTATTATATTGATCTTTTGATGAAAAATTAGAAAAATATCACACATATTAATTTTAAAATATATACCCCCCTCACTGACAAGCCCGTGTTAATACGTTCACTAAGCTCCAGGTTTCACTGCAATACAAGCAATATTTAAAGTAATATAATTCTATTGATTTAATGTATTTTTAATACATTGAACAATGATTAATACTTCCAAGGATTGCATTCATATTCGTTATTAAGTTTTTTTATAAAATGTTCAAAGAATCATTTTTTTAAGCATTTAAAACAAAATGCAGAAAAAACAACATTACAATTTTGCCCTTTTCCAAGACAGTCTGAGGGTTAAATTAATTAGTTATTAAGTTTCTTACGCATACTAACCTCCCCACCTATAATTCGGTAAAACATCTTTCTCATACATAAATTTTTAACAAAATAAAAAAAAAAAACAAGATATATTCATGAAGAAATTATTTTATTTTAAAGCTTCATGGAAATTTCAAAACCATGCTTTTATTTTTTTTAAATGTGATTAAATATATTTAATTATTGTGAATAGCTTCCTATTAGAGTATACCAGAAGGATTATTGTTGTTTTTTAGAATACCGACTTATTTTGTCACGGGAAACAGCTTTATTATAGCTTTATATTTATGTACCTAATAAAGCAACAATGTTTGCTTAAGATCTCCTATAAATAAACTTAGTATATTAGTTTTAGGTAAAAAAGTTTCTTGTTCTAAGTAAAAAATAATCTTGAATCAAGATTTACTGACGACACAATGACGTTGCTGTATTCCAAGTGTAAAATATGCCTGTGTTTATTGTACTCAGTAGTGTCAGCAGACGCAATATAAAAGTTTGTAGACATGCATATATTTCAACAGTGAATGAAAAAACTTCTTTGTTGGATATTAATGTTTTCCCTTTTAATATATTAAAAAATCAAACCTTTTTGAAAAACTTGTGACATGCACAATGTTTTATTAAACACACACACATAAAAATTAAACAACACACACACAGAAATTAAACACACACACACACACAAATTAAAGACACAAATTATCTAAATGAGGTACAAATCATACAAATAAAGATATGTAATAAATAAAAAAAAGTATAACATGAACCATTCAATTGCATATATTTGAAAAGGGCATAGCATCTATTAAATACATGTAATGAAACAACAACAACAACAAGAAAGAAAACAAAGAACAAAAACAATGCTTGACTTTGAATTTAATGTTTAGTATTTAATTCAGGTATAGAGAAAAAATTTACTTTAAAAAGCTTTTAATAATTCCCAATTTTGTTTTAAATTTGGCATCAACATTAACATTTACATCACAAATTCCATTTCGTCCAGCTACTTTAGAATGCATCTGAAATTCATCTCATTCTATAGCCAATATTTTTCTGAATTTTGACAATATTCAATCATCCTTTTAATATGAATTACCCTATATAGTGGACTATTAAATTATGAATAAATCCTCATTTGCGTAAGCACAGTTGTTACAAACTATTTTATACAATTGCTCATATTTCATCAAATATTTGGCAGAATATATAACAAACGCAGATTATATAGTTCCCCAGATAGAATTTGGCGATGTTTTTCTATAAAACGCCTAAATACCATTTTTGTAACTGATCGCCAATCTGAAACTCCGAGATAAAGAAACCAACATGGCGTTTACTTTCATAACTAAAACGATTTTATCGGCATTTTAAAACAGGAAATTAAAGCAATATTAAAAATTACAACAATAAACTCTGATTTTAATAAAATTAGCATCAAAATATAGAAAAACAGATCATATAATTCAGTTAATAATAATGGCGTTTTTTAAAGTTTTGATGATTGCAAGAATAGCTATTGTTGCCATAAATCTGAGTTGCTACAAAAAACGGTTCATCGCCAACTATTTTGCCTTTTTTTTGCCGAATTCAATATGCGGACCTCAACACATCTGTTCCAAATATTTGATATATGTTATATTTCATTCAAATGAAATACAGCATAGTTTCTAATGCATTGCGTCAAGATATCTGTAAATGGCTTTAAGTATTCTTGAAAATCGTGCCAGTTATATATATATATATAATATATATATATATATATATATATATATATATAAAATGAGAGAATTTTTTTCAAGTTTCGAAGAAATTTGGAACTTGAATTTATATGTAGTATTCTTACACAAATAAACACAAAAATTATACAGAACTTATATAGTCACCTGCTACAGCAACAGATTATTTCGAGCATTTTATTTAAAAAATTGTTAGCAGAAAGGTTTTATTTAATTTGTAGCTGGTCACCTAATAAGCTTCTTGACCAAAGCTTCGCTGAAAAATTCAAGATCAAACGTGGTATTTATATTCCTGAAGTTGCAAAAGAAATCGTAATGTATTTATCTAAATATTCAATAAATTTTTTTAAATCAAAAAGGTTCGAATCTATTGGTGTGTTGAACACTAATTTTCATATCAATTCCAAATGGAATATTTTGTAACACAGATTAATGTAATCAATTGAGCAATATAGATCTGTAGCATTATCACTGATGAATAATCATCGGTAAAAATATATATAGTATATCCTGATGTATTAAATGCTCATTCGTATAAATTCGTATAAACCTGAAAACATTACGCTTTTTTCAGGAAAAATCATAAAAATAAAAAAATAACAAGATCAATCTTAAAAATAGTCCTTTCGTCCATTGTCGGGAGGAAGAGGTAGCTGTAATATTTCTTGGTTTTAAAATTTTGCAAGTTTTACTCGAAGCTGATTTTACTCAAATTTTAAGAAGCTAAAATGCAACGAACCCGATAAGAGAATACTCAGCAATACTGAATCTGAATGACAATTGTGCCAAATTAGTGAGCTATAGCCAAGTTGTCGTCAATTATGGTAACTTATTTTTGGTTGCCAAATTTGGCGATACTTCGCTAAATGTCGCCAAGCTTGGCGAGAATTTGAAGCTAACGGATAATAATAATATTTAAGCATTGCGCAGAAGTGAACGCGCCATTTTGAAACAAGATGGCGGATGAAGCTGGCCAACGAACTCAGTCAAGACATTGGAATTTAATATGCATACAATCAATCTGATATAAATCAGTTTGTACATACAAGAGTTACAGCATGGCGAAAATGAGATTGTTTCAAAATGTCAGCCACACTAGAAATTCAAACTGCTATATCTCAGCTATTTTCTGAGATAAAGACGAAACAATATATGCTCCGGAAACCTTGAATTAAGGTCAAACTCTTAAGAAAAAAATATTTTTCAGTTTTTAAATTATTCGCACCGCTTTTTAAATTTTTATTTTTTTTTTAAATGGCCGCTATTTTGAAACAAGATGGCGGATGAAGCTAGCCAACGAACTCGGTCGAGACATTGGTAGGTACTATGCATACAATTAATCTCACCCAAATCGGTTAATAAATACGATACGATAGTTACTGCATGACGAAAATCAGATTATATATGTATATATATATATATAAGTCACATTTGAACGAAGGGTAGTTCTGGGGTCTGCGTCCACGATAGGGGAAAATGTACAAAAAATTTACGGAATTGCTTTCCTTCCGACGGCTGCAATAGGTGGCTTTTTACTTTTTGTAAAGAAAGCCACCTAATACTTTTTTGTAATGAAAGATATCTAATATGAATATTTATTGCAAAATACTGTAATAGAACTTAAATAAGCTACTGTTATATTAGAAACCTCCAAAATCCATGTTGCTACCAAGTATGCACTTGACGCTTCACGTTTTGTATTACGATTATCACTTGATACGTTCTCATAGATTGCTTGAGCATCTTGGTGTTCCAGAACTTTTCGTTTTCCTATCACATTTCATACAATACAAGGTACAGTCGTGTGAAGAAAATGTAAACATCCCCATCTAACACTGCAACAAATTATTGCAGAAGAAATTTACTGCTGGTAAGGCTAGTTGGGACAGCTGGGACATGATTTTACAATGTGACTCTGGAGCTTCTGACAATTCAGCTTCAAAAAGGTAATGTTCATTTCAATTAAAGTCTGAACTTCTGTAAATGTAAAACTTCTGTAATTTCAGTTTGGTTCCCTCTATCAGACAGAAATGCTCAAAATTACATTTTAATATTTAAAAATATAAAAATATGCATATTTCTTCTTTCTTTCCTCATGGGTCCAGTTGCCCCCCAAAATGGGGTAACTGGACCAGTGGGGTCTATGTTCCACACGCGTTTATATTTTTTCATATCGGATATCAGTTCCTATTTGAAAAAGTGTAAACAACTTAAAAAAATTTAAACCAGGCAGATCATGTAAATTATATGTCAATAAACAGCGTTGTAAGGGAAACCTTTGCTGTCAGTGTGTCTAAAAAAAGCACTAAAAGTGAAAATATCAGATATATTTATACCAAACATATAAAACTTAAGTAAGTACTTATGTACTTTAGTATAGATAATAAGTATAAAAGTCACGTGAGTATTTTAAGGAAAAAATAGCAAGATAAATCTCTGAACAAAAGGCTACGTAAGTACTTAAGTACTTTATCTTTATCCAGGAGTCGCATTATATAGGCAAAAATTTTATTGTTCCCTAAAGAAAGGTGCGATGAAGATATTATTTTTAAAATAGTGGTATGGACGATCAAAGATTCCTTATAGCATAGCTGCCAACATTTACGCTTTCCTCTTACCACTAAAATATTATAGTAAATGTTGTCTTATTTAATAGTCGAAATCTTATGATTAAACAAAACGAAAATCTCTATTAAACTTTAGTGGTAGCAAGAAAGCGTAAAAATTGGCAGCTATGCCTATAGAATGCGACCCCTGTGTGTAGTACAATTTCAAGGTCTGGCTATCTTGCTTTCAGGGGCAAGGTACTTGCATTCGTAAAATGTTGAAATAATTTAATGACACCAATATTTACAAGATAATCTATCTGAAAACATGTAAAAGTATATTTTCGCGTACTTAATAAAGGTTAAATTTTAATTATAAAATTCAGGTGCCAATGTGGCAATTAGGAATTAAAATTAAGTGAGGCCATAACGGCATCACCGCCTCTCAAGGGGTCAAGAAATTTGGTAATTTCATTACGTTATTTTAATAAGTATTCTATCATTTTCTTTATTGTGAGCAAAAACCAATGGAGAAATTTACTTCCAGTAGTAAGAGAAACACTAAAAAATTATTTAAAACTATTGGGGTAACTGGATCCAGCATGGCCCAGTTACCCCGGATACATGTCGCAGTTACCCCATTCTTGAAACATTTATGGGGTAACTGGGACACCGGGCTTACATTTAAAACATGAAGTAAATATGTATAGATACCTAATAATACTAATGTAGTTATATGTCTAATCTTTAAAAAAAAAGATTGTTTAATTAAAGTACTTACAGTATTTTAATAAAAATCCGATGAAGTTCAACCATATTGACGTCGTTTTTAAAAAAAGAAACGTAAATTTTTGACAACCTATCACAGCAAAGTGAGAGTTATGATTGAGTTGATACACGTTGTTTTAGGAAGTAGAGATAAAGGGGCATTGCTCACAAAAGCTAAAACTTAAAAAACACCAACAGTTTTTTATAAAATAGCCTATGGCCCAGTTACCTCGTGGTTCCAGTTACCCCCAACAAACCTCACTAAACGATTGTAAATAATGTCTAATTTTAAAATTCTGTATATAAAATTTGCTTAGAGAGCCGTCCACATATGAAAACAAACTGCAGTTCTGTTTTGTGCAATACCCATGGTTGACACCATAAATGAATTCTACACCCTTCCATTAGTCAAAATACCAATTTTCATGAAGTTCGTACGAATTGTTTCAGAGAAATTAATTATTTTAAAATAAGCATATTTTAGAGACTGTACCCATGTTCAAGTTCGGTACTCGATTGTTCAAAGGCTACAGAACTACAAAGTCATTTCTATTAATGTATTATTTCTTGCCAATATGACTTTTTCTTGCCAATATGACTTTTTCACTCACTCAATGTGTTTCGACTATTGCCAGCCCAAATGTTTCAATAAAATGAGTAAAAAATATTTTTTTTTCAAACTATATTTTTCTGCACATCATAGGCGGTTCTTTATACCATCATTTTGTCTTTTTTAAGAAAAATTTTAAAACTACTTGGAAGAAAAATCTGAAATTTTGAATTCGTATAAAGCAGGACATAATAAAGATAAATCTATAAAAAATTGTAAGTTGAAATTCACGTATTTCTTAAATATTAATTTCATAATTCATATTATAAAAATTTTAAAATTACACATTTAGTGTATTTATGTTTGAGTTTCTTCGTATTACAACCACGCAGAAAATTACCAGATTAGGTTTATAATTTCAGGAGTTATTAATAAAAATTGAAAAATGTAACTTAACATTAAATGCTCTAAATTTTGAATGTTTATAATTCAACAACTTATCAGCCAAATGACATGAAATTTCATATCTAGACACAGCTTGAACCGAAGATATAAAATATATTGAAAAAAATGGGTTTTGCCAATTAAAAAAAAGTTTGGTCTGGTTTTGATTTGTAGATGGCTCCTTAAGCAAATTTCAAATACATCTCTTAAAAGTTGACTTTATTTCCAATCGTTTGGTACCAGTAACTTTCTTCTACTATAATTAGTTGCAGGGTTAGTAGGGGTATTTACTTTTTTCCCACGACTGTACATATCGTTGCACATTTTTACTGCAATATTTTGTTAAAATTATTACTATAAACCCAACTTCAGTTAATGTGAAACACTTTGTGTTTGTGATTAAATAGGTGGTTTGCGACAACATGTCACATTGAATTTTTTGTTCATCTGGATTCTCCCTACTAACACCCTGAGTTTACCGTATGAGTATCTGAACACCTTGTATATCTAAAATGTAATCACTCCAATGTAGTTTGAAAGATTGTATCAGATATGCAGCCTATTTTGTACCCTTATTAGGTAGATTTAGTAAGAAATACTACCTATAAGATTCTCCTGATGTTGAAATTTCTGAAACATTTTTGCAGATCTACGCCGATCATGACACCTAGAACACAAAACCATCCTCAGTTCAAAACTTTGTATCTATCTATCTATATGCATATCTATCTATCTCTCTACCTGTCTCTCTGTATATATCTATCACTTTTTTATGGACACGATATCTTCCATAATTCTGCACAAATCTCATCCGAAATGATATGTAAAATCAAGGAGCAGAAAATCTCTGTCAAGTTTGTTAATGGGCAAAATCGAAACCAAGAAGGTGGAAATAGGGAGGGGTTTTGTGAAAATGTAACCCCATTACTTCTTAATTAAAAGACATATCAAATCAGTTTTAAAGCTATTATTACTTCTAGGAAAAGTTCCAAAAAGTTATGTATCACAGAGTTTTGATAAAGTTAAAAATGGTCTCAAGGGGCGAAAAAATAGGGTTTTAGGGAGGAATAATTCATAACTCCGTTAATTTTTAAGATATCATATTCACTTAAACTTATTATAAATTTTCTTAACTTTTATATTGACAAGTTTTAGATAGAACCAACTCTTACCACAAAAAAAAGGGGGGGGGGGCGTTGAAGAAGAAAAAAATTCATAACTTCGTCAACTAACAACATATAAAGTCTGCTTAAATATATTATAAATCTTCTTAATATTATCTACAACTTTTATATTGACAAGTTTTTGATAGGACCAACAATTACAGAGAAAACAAATTAAACAAAATAGGGGTTAAAGAATATATTATTGTATTAACATAGTTGTGATAAAACTAGCTCTTGCAAAAAAATTAAATATCAGAAGTGGCCAGATAAAATTATTAAATAGGGTTTATCTCTAATCTTGATTTAGTTTTTGTTGCTGAAATTAGTATCGCCGTTAATCTACCTCCGCTTGTAGGCCGAGTCGGCTTAGATTTTTTGATTCTCTACAATCATTAAAGCTGCAATATATTGAAAATGTATCCATAATCCGGCATTAAAACTATAGAAATTCGATAGACATTTAACACTATCGTAATACTTTGCATGTCAAGTATCATTCTGATTGCGTCAAGTTTGTCTCATATTGGGCAGTTTATTCGATTTTAATACTGACTCGTTTATTTGTATAATTAAATTTCTATAATGAGATGTCTTCCTAAATGTATATAAGTTAAGAAATTATGTGCATGGAATATATAAAACATCTCTATAATATTAGCCTAAGTCATGTGACTGTCATCAATAGTTCCGGGATGACCGCTTCACTTTTTATATGCCAAACAGCCAATTTGGTAATTTAATGTTAGCCGGGTGCAGGTGAGAAATCGCCAAATATTGTTCCATCGCCATCATATGATCAGTATTATAATAGTCCATCTCATGCGACTGTCATAAACAATTTTTTGCGAGGTAAATTAGAACAAAGCTTTGATGTTGAAATTAAATGTCATAGTGTGTAGTATTATTTATTACATTTTTTTCTTTTCTTTTTTTTTTTTTTTTTTTTTTTTTTTTTTTTTTTTTAAAGAAATAAGAGAAAATTGAGAGTCATAAATTTTAAGTATTTCAGTTTTAAATTAAAGTTATGTATTTTAAATAAAATGAGTGAAAGTATTATATTTTAATTTAAAATTAATGAAATAAGAAAAATACGAGGGTTACAATGTTTGGCGATTTATCACCTGCACTCGGCGTACATAAAAATACCGAGTTCATGATTTTTGCATCAGAATCTTCCAATTTGGTGAAGGATTGATCAAGTAAATTAAATTATGAATAAAAGTAACATGTTACAATGCTTAGAATACATTTAAAGGAGACCAAACTGGTCGCCAAGGGCGGCTAGTTGAAAAATAGAAAATAAAGCCTTTGTGCAACAATATTAAAACATTCTTGGCCTTCTCAACATAAGTTAAATTTTTCCTCAGCCACCATTATCCAAAAATGTTCTCCTAACCTTGATCTTGATTTTTGGGAAGCTTACCACATCATTAAAAATTCTCACTCTTTAGTCGATGATTTATCTAGTACTCCTGATTTTCCAAGTATTTGGAAAGCATTTATTAAATTTTTCCCTTTTTAGTTTCTTTTTCTCTCCTTCTCCGGTAGATGTCGCTACTTGTCTACCCAGTCGTTTCCACACAGCTTCTTCTCATTGGTTGTTTTTGGCGCCTCCGCTACCCGCATAGGGTATACAAGACAGCGCGTCTCTGTCTATCATTTTGCTCAGCCTTGTTTTTTAGCACGCTGTTCCTTTTTCCTTATCTTGCACTGAAGAAGAATCTCGCTAGTAGATTCGAAACAGCTGTTTGCTGCTTTTCATGTATTATTTGTTCATTTTTAATCGTTGTTTTTTCTGCTTTTTAATATATAAAACATAGATTTGTTTATAACCAAATGTTTTCGTAAAATTACAATTTTTTTCTAAATAAGAAATGGACCTGACTATTACTAATGAAAAATGTGAGATACATTTAATAGTCTTATATTTCATATTATATGATTTCAAATAACATGGTGTTTCAAAACATTTAACTACTATATTAGTAATTTAAAATCATGCTATGTAAGTCTGACCATTCATTATACAGTGTACAGGGAATCCATAAAGCAATGTCCCAGTTTCAATGACATACGTGGGTGTTCAATAATTATTGTCCCTAATGTATATAAAATATTTGTACTGCGACAGTTGATGTGGAATATCTAAGCCTAATCTCTTAAATGCCTATATGCTCAGTTTCAGAACCGTAGCTGCTATATTAACACAGTTTTGGAGGGAGGGGTGAAGTTTTAAAGACCTATTTTGGGGGGAGTTTTTAAGAAGGGGGTTAGGGTGAAATGCTGGTTCGGAGCTTATGAGGCTACATTTGGACAGTGGATGAGCTTTGGCTACATCACTATGATCCCGAGTCCAAACGATAGTAGTTACGTCTCATCCACTGTCACAAATCTAAAAATCGGCCTTTCATCCTTACTCCCCCCCTTTTCAGCCCTCCCTCCAAAACTACGTGAATATAGCAACTACGGTTCTAAAATTGAGCATATAGCCATCTAAGACATTAGGCTACAATATTCCACAACAACCATCGCAGTACAAACATTTTATATGCACTAGGGACAATAATTATTGAACCACCCTCGTATTCTAACAGTTTAATTTAGCCTATTTACAACTAATCATACATACAATTAAAGATAAACTAACCTAGTTTTTCTTATAAATGTTCTATACGTGTACATTTAATTATACGGCACACTTCCAGCCCAAAGTCCAATTCTTTCCACAGTTCGGTTCATAAGTCCGGAATAGTGTAAATAAAAGCCTCTTCAATTCCCTATTGAAAATCATTATGTAGCACTGGAACGTCGATACGATCTTTTATAAAGTCCCAAACGAAAAAAATTGCATGGCTCTAATGGCTTTTAAAGCTTCAGCCCAGCAATAAAGCTTTACGCTCAGGAGTCGCCATTTTGCGTATGTGGCACTGCAAGCCAGTAAACAAAGTCGTACTCGCGCTTATCTAAAACTGTTTGAGTTACTCTTTATTGGTGACCTTGAACCAACACCCTACAACGTTTTCAGTTGATACTAATAAAATTTATAAATGGGATATTCTTTTCTGGTCACTCTGTATTTTAGAATGGATTTAGAAATTGTACTAGTTAAATAAAAGAAATTATTAACCTTCTTTTATATTTTAAATAATTTTTTTACTTCCTTTTATCTCCAATAGAAGAAAGTATTGTAATCGAAATTTTTTTCGACTTCCGGTTTTTGACGGATTCACATGTTTTAGGGGTCAGAGATCACAAAAAACATATTTATAAAAAATGTCTCTCTGTCTGTCCGTGTGTCGCCATTGTACCATCAAAAATTGTATGAAGTTATGCATAGAATTGAACCAAATTTTTATTTTAAGTTTTTGGCTATGGCAAACAGGTCCTCGATTAATTTGGAAAAAATCCGCCAGTAGGGGGCGCTGTAATAGCAATTTTTGTGCATTTTGAATGTTGTACCATCGAAAATTGTATGAAGTTATGCATAGAATTGAACCAAATTTTTTGTGTATGTTTGTGGACATGGCAAGAAAGTCCTCCCTGAATTTGGAAAATGTCTTCCAGTAGGGGGCGCTGTAATAGCGATTTTTGTGCATTTTGAATATTGTACCATTGAAAAGTGTATGAAGTGATGCATGGAATTGAACCAATTTTTTTATGTATGCTTTTGGTCATTGCAAGAAGGTCCTCCCTGAATTTGGAAAAAATCCGCCGGTAGAGGGCGCTGTAATAACGATTTTTGTGCATTTTGAATATTGTACCATCGAAAAGTGTTTGAACTTATGTATAGAATTGAACCAAATTTTTTGTGTATGTTTTTGGCCATGGCAAGAAGGTCCTCCCTGAATTTGGAAAAATTCCGCCGGAAGGAGGCGCTGTAATAGCGAGTTTTTTGCAATTTTCAATATTGTACCATCGAAAAGTGCATGAAGTTATGCTTAATTCTAATAAAAATACTAATAAATCTAATTAAAATGAAATACTGACATGAGATAGAAGAAAGTTGGCACATCCAACTAGTTTTAGTTTGATTGTTAAACTCACATATTGTATATAAGGAGTTTAATTTTTGTTGTTTTGTTTATTTGAACTTTAATATTCTCCCAAAATCATTTTATTCAATAATCAGTTTTATTAGCGTAATCTGAAAAAGTTTATCTTAATTTTAAAGAGTATATTTATGGAAAGCTCATCTATCTTACCGTAACCATTAATGTTAATCAAATACCACTTCTCTATAATTCTAATCTGTTCAATAACTAAATTTTTATTTATGTTACTGTAAAATTAATTGGAATCGGAAAATTTCCACCAGTTTAATTTCATAAATATACATTTAACGCCCCAAACAGTCTAATTAAATTTAGGAATGTTCTTTAATTACTTAACAAATTACAAGCAATTTCGTTCAATTAATAGGTAATAAGAGAGGAGTAAATTTTAATTAGTCAAATAAGTATTTTATCGAACTCGCAATATTTTAAGTAAATAATTTATATGGACTAAAAATATTACTGATTATTTATTTGTGTACTTAAAAGTTTAAATAAGAAAAATAAGATTCTAGTTGTTATTTGACTTTTAATGTTACTTTAAATGTCAATGAAAAACGGGAAATCATAGCATTAAAATTAAGTCATTTTACAGAAAAGAATGTTTGTACCTCTTCTCTATAATTATAATAACTATTATATAACAATAATGTTCAATAACTATTTTTTATGCTACTGTAAAATTAATTGGATTTGGAAACACAGTTTCTACTATTTTAATCTATTATATTGTATAGGATATAAAATGCAGCATTTAAGAAAAACCATAATCAGAAACATTATTCGAAATCTAGTGATTGAATTAGTTAACTAAATTTTTTAACTATACTAAATCAAGCAACAAACATTTTTATTGTGAAATGTTCTATAAAAGAATTATGCGAGTTGGTTAATTTTGATTCACCAACTTCAATAATGCTAAATGTTTGCTGATTATTCCTTTGTGTACATACAGGTTTAAATTAAAATAATCAGTCAAGTGTCAGTTTTACTCGCGCATAAAGGATTCCGCACAATACATTTATTAATTACTAACTACAATATTACAAAATTGAAGTGATTGGTAATTGAAAAGTTTTATCATTGCGAATGATTTACATATTAAGTTATAAGCGATTGTTTGAAAACTACTGACTTATAATGTCTTACAATTTTTATAAGGATAACATTTCAATAATGATCTTCAATAATTGAACTCAACTGTTACGGAAAATGTTGATTATTGACGAACACATACCTCTTCTCATTAGAGGAGCTGGCCTTCGAAGGCTGGGGTAGAGCAAAGCCTCGTTGAACCCCTGGATCAAATTCCAGGGCCCGACTCGCCTACGAGTGTTCAGTTTATTTGGTACCCTTGGGGGAAACCGAGGAGGGGATTCAAATATCGGCGGTAGTATCCTCAAGCACATGAGTATTATTGTGGTGACTCCAGATGTCGCACTTGGGCTCAAGTTTAAAGAGTGATGCGTCCGGAACGCTCGTGAAGGATGGTCCTCGGACTGTCTGGGTGGGGTGTATATGGGCCCTTAAAGCCTAGGATCGGGACATGGTGGTATCCCGGCTTATCACAATGATTCGTATTATATACAAAGATTAAATTTCGCATTGTTCCAAGCGCTCTGCGAAACGAATTCGCAAAGTTGCAATAGACCGTAAAGCGTTCGTTCTTAAAAGTATTTTAATTAATATACTGGCCTCCAAAAGTTAAGGTACAGGGACTGGATGCTTTCGATTGCACACGTTTTGTCAAATATCTACCAACATTATTGGCGAATTGTTCATGAACTTCTAGGATGTAAAGCACATGTTTGATTTTATATTTCTCGGTGAAGATTTATCGGGGGGTTCAATTAGGGGGTTAATAATAAATTTAATAACAAAATAATATTTGCGATCACCTATGTAACAGAAAAGGCTGAAAATGGTTTGTTACTGTGGTAAATGACTACTTGGGGTCCTGTTCAACGTTTGTTTGAATTTGTGTAAGCATAGCACTCATATTCGTGAAGATTTTAACGTTTTTGCGAAAAATTCAAAAGTTCTTTGTTTATAGCATACAGAGTTTTCAACCAAATTTAACACAACTTTCCGAAAACTTGCCAAAGAATAGTAGCAACAGCATACTGCAATTAAAACATGAATATATTGAATATTTTATGAGATATGGGCATTTTTATGAGATATTTTTAATTGCGCATGCGCGGAAGATTTCAAAATTTTTATTTCATAATTTGTTAGTCAGTATTTTGGGGCAACTTCTGTAAAAAGTTCAGTCAAATGTTGTGAAAACTTAGAAAGATACAGTGAGCTGATTGAAAAGTTGTGGAAAATCCGTTATAATAAAGCTATTTTTAGGAAGCAACTCACTATATCAACCCTATCTTTGTGAATTTTCGCGATATTTGACTGGACTTTTTATATAAGTCGCCCTAAATAGCTGACCACCAAATTATATAATAAAAATTTTAAGATCTCCCAGGCATGCGCAGTTAAAATTTATTTCATACAAATGCCCATATCACATCAAATATTCAATATATTCATATCTTAATTGCAGTATACTGTTGCTACTTTTCTTTATCAGGTTTTTGGGAAGTTATGTTAAATTTGGTTGAAAAACACTGTAGGCTATAAACAAAACACTTTTGAATATTTCACAAAAACGTTAACATCTTCACGAATATGAGTGCTATGCTTACACAAATGCATACAAACGTTGAACAGGACCCAAATAGTCATTTACCACAGTGATAAACCATTTTCAGCCTTTTCTGTTACATAGGTGATCGCAAATATTATTTTGTTATTAAATTTATTATTAGCCCCCTAATTGTACCCCCTCGATAAATCTTCACCGAGTAATATAAATTCAAACGTGTTCTTTATATCCTAGAAGTTCAAGAATGATGCGCCAATAATTTTGGTAGATATTCGATAAAACGTGTGCAATCGTAAGCATCCAATCCCTGTTCCTTAATTTTTGGAGACCAGTGTATTTTAGCTAATTAGAGACTTTATTTTCGGAAATCATAATCAACAATCTTTGGATGATTCCGGTCGATAGATACTTCGAGCACCGCTGAATTCCCCAGCTGCGTGACAGCAAAGTACAGTTTGTATATAACGAACAAATGCGATTTTCTCAAGACCTATGTGAACTCGGGTGATCTCCATAGTTTAACTAGAAATCTTACATAAACTTCTACTACAACTATTTTTTTTCTAATTTTAGTTTCAGTAGATTAGGAAAGAGATAGTAAGGGAAACATATATTTGCAGTACATTTTTAACGATATGTTTGAAAATATAATAACTGAAATTAAAACAAATATATTTGTGAGTTCGGCGTTACAAGATCTTTCGAAAGATATCCCACACGGTGTAACAAAAATTCAATTAATTTAATTAACCCTGTAAAATTTTCACATAAATATTTGTGAATGACAATTAATCTATAAATGTGTGGATCAATAGACTTCATAACTCAAAGAAGTTCGAATGTTCCACGTTCTATAGTTGTCGAGCAAACGGCTGTGACATTGGACAGAAGGCATGAGTGGCTTCTTATAATAGTATCATATAGTAGTTTCGTTTTTACTTTTTATGTACGGAAACCTTAAAAATACTTAAATTCTAGTTTTGATTTTATTTAATGTTCGACTTTTAATGTTAATTTAATTTTCAATGTAAAATATAAAATCCATATAATTTATATAAAGTTTTCTACAAAAAGCGTGTTTAAAAAGCTACCCCTTTAAGACCTACCTACACAATTGAGTTTGTGATCCTAAGGAAAACAGGAGAAACATTTTCCTCTTTTAGTGCTATTTAAAATAGAGCCTGCAACCACAGAATTGCGTGAATCTTCTCTTGGCATAGCATGACATTGGATATTTAAAAAAATATATTTATTTCAATCAAATATAATGTTATTAATTAGATGAAACAACTAAAATTTTTCAGTTCTACAAAAAACTTCCGGGTCTTAAAGGAAAATTAAAAAAGCGATTAATAGAAATCGACTGATTTAATAGGAAACTAAATTTATTAAATATTTTGAAGCTTACAACAAAAATATTTATTTTGAAGTATAACAAAAGATTAAATTTAAGGTTTGCATATTTCTGATTCATTAATTCACTAATGAGAATTGTTTAACACTCTTTCTTCCAATGTCAAATGGTAGATTTTTAAATTTTTATATTTATGTTTATTTTGTTCGTAGTTTTTGAATGTAATAAGCCCAAAAAAGTCTTCAATGCATTACAAATTATTTGTAATTGTTTCAATCTAAAAGGTACATGTTCAAATTCAGATCAGGCAGTGAGGCCTACCAAATGGCTTAAGCAGAACAAGCCTTTCCCGGTTAAGTATGTTTACCAATGCCCGTGTTTATTGAAAGATTTGAAAATTTGTGCAATGTTATTAAAGCTTGCAACCCACTTGTCTGAGCGAGGTACTAAACAATGCAAGATTTGAATTATTTGAGAACTGGAGTAATTTTAAATCAAGCACTAGTTCTGATACAAATGCATATTTTAATTATCCACATAAAGATAAAAGTATTAAACAGCGTAAGTTGAAATCCATCACATTTTCCAATGCCGTGGAAGTCAACGAACAATTTACGACTATTGCAAAAAAATTCAAAACACTATCTGAATCCTGAGTTCTCTGCCCATTTGAAATGAGTTAGAAAGGGAATTGTGTTCGCTGTATCTATCTTTGGTTGATAGTTGTAGGTATTGTGGTCATCAACTGGGATTCCGAGTCGGAGAATTCTTCTGGAAATGGCCGTTCTTTCAAGCTGTAGGGCCAAAGTGGAATGCCCTTCCCTCCGAGCGTCTTGAGGGTTGTCCTATATTTTCATAAAAATGCTTATAAAAATAATCTTAATCTAAATTTTCTTTCCCTGTTTGTTTCTGAAATATACTTCATGCCCCTTTATTTGACATACATTTTAAAATAAAATTCTTTTTAAAGTATTTTTTTTCTACAACAAATTTAAGCTGTTTTGGGGGAATCGGAAAAGTACGGTTAAACCGCTCAGAGCATTTTAACACGCATAAAGCTGATATTAATGATTTTCTATAATCCTCTGAAATCAATAGAAGGAACTGTGCTTGAATTGATGAAATAAATCTTCCTCAATGGGATTTATGTAAGCGGCGGAACTAGATGGCTGATGTATATGTTACTTTTCTTTCTAAAATGCTCTAATACCAGTTTTTAAGAAGAGATTTGGAGATTCTTGCTTGCTGAAGGCAAATTTGAAAAGAGTTTGGAGATGATATTTATTTCAGAGCGCTTGTTTCGTAAGTGTAGCAAAAAAGATAGCGTGTTGTCTAACTTTAAGCCCAGATAGGGTAACGTTTTGTCTTGCTTTAGTATGTCAATAGTTTCTTTTTGAAAAAGTCAAAACGGAAGGGAAGAATGATGCTAATATAAAAAGCGTGTTTGAAAACGTAAAAAGGAATATTTTGTGCTATAAAAACTAGTTCGATGTAAAAATCAATCTCATTTATAATTAATGACATTCTCTGAGTAGTTTAACGCTTTATGTACAGAATTATGAATTCTTGAAAATTTATTCTTCTAAAGCATTTTTCGTGAATTGTTTAAACTACATTAGAAGATTTGCATAATCATTTAATAAATTTTAAAAGGATTTTAGAAGGATTGAAGGATTTAGAAGGATTCATTAAATTGGAATTTATAGGGATTTTGTGCATTATTTATAACCCCACTCAAATCTTTTATTTTAAATATTTCTCTTAGTATTTTGTAAAATTAGGATATGTACAAATATAATGTTCTTACAATAGAAATATACAAATATTTCCGAAGTGAAAAAGTCATGTCATAAAAAATCAGTCAAAATGTATGTTTACAAAATAATACAAACAGAAAAATGTCGTTTACAGAAATCCCGGAAAATTATAAACAAAAAAATAATAATTATAAAAAATATGCTCGTAAAATTTCTTACTTATCCACCAGTAGCATTCAAGTAATAAAAAAAATCAACCTCAAATGCTGAAGATTGCAATAACCACATCGAAACGTTTATCGTAAAAACAACAACAACAACAACAACAACAACAACAACAACAAAAAACTATGGAACTCTTCCCATTGATGGGAACAACTAAATACATTTATAGTAATGATTTCAAGGAAGATTTCAATTAATTTTTTACGTTAAAATTTTTGCACATATCATGTGTTAAATTGATTTGCGATAATAATAATTCTGGTTAGAGTTGCTGCAAAAAGCGGCGCGAGAGTGAAATGAGCTGGGGCCGCGTAGCAATGTGACAATGTGAATTCCGTCACAATTCACGGGGGTTCGCGAGTAATAGAGAGCAGGGGATGGAGCTACCTGGGAATTCTTAAAATATGTTTGTCGTGTTAGTAGAGATTTGAATAAAGCATATGGGTCAATCTTCCAAAAGTGTACAATTCCAGTCACTAAGCTTTTTTCGGTATTTGATATGAATATTTTTTAATTAATTTATGTTTTCCATTTAAAACGAAAGAATACTAAATGTGTTGCGTTCATGCATTCTTTACAGTTACTTTATATTCTTTATTTACCAGTTCACGTTATGTGAGATCTCACCTCCGTGTCATGTCACATACCCAATATGTTACTAAGAAAAATGTTCGATTACTTATTTTATTGAAAAAAAGTAGTTAAATAATTATTGTTCTAGCTACTACTATCTCAAGTAAAATTTACGAAGTAAATAAGAGCGAAGTAACTAATCACAGTTAATTTCTTTCTTTGTATTTTTGTTTGTTTGCTGAGTACGGAAAGTAGAGTCACACAACAAATTCTCACCTCCAATGAATCAAACATCAAGTTACATTTGCATGTTAATAGATAGCAAAATTATCACCAGATTTTGTTTCCCATGATACTAAAGTTAGCCATTATGTTTCCTGTTATGAAATTATAAGACAGAAACTTGTTTTTATACTCGGGTGTTAGATTTTGTTATAAAGAAGCAATCATGGTTATTGGAGATTCTCACATCCGGGAACTGTAATTCAAGGTAACTAAATCAACACTAAGCTTATACCGGGTGTCCCAAAAAGGACTGACTGATTTTAAAATTCAATAACTTGCAAACGGTGACAGATATTAAAAAAATTCTTGCAGGAGGGTTATGCATAAGGTCAACAGTTTTATTACAGTGATTTTCAATTTTAGTTCGATTTACAAACAATAGATGGCGCTGTAAGCAATAGTCGCTAAATACAGGCTCGATTTTCGCTCCTTTATCTTGTTCCATGCAGAAAAAGGAGATGGAAATGTATTATCCGGGCCACGAAGTACCAAAAATCGAGCCTGAATTTAGCGTCTATGGATCGCAGCGCCATCTATTGTTTGTAATTCGAACTAAAATTGAAAATCTCTGTAAAAAAACTTTTGACCTTATGCATAACCCTCCTGCAAGAATTTTTTAAATATCTGTCCCCGTTTACAAGTTATTGAATTTTAAAATCAGTCAGTCCTTTTTGGGACACCCGGTATATTGCTTATGTAATTATATCAACAGATGTTGATTTAAAGAACAAAAATAATTTTTCTCAAAAAAATAAATAAGGTTAATATTTAGAGCATGTTCCTCACCACCGTTATATCATGTTGTGAATCTCTCATTTTTGAAAATGTATATTCCAGACAAAAATGCTTTACAAGAATTTGAAATGACTGTAAATCATAAAAGATAGTTTCAAAACTTTAAAAAAGAAAAATTGAATAGCATATAAAAAATGGGGGATGAAAAGAAACTCCAGATGGAGATGAATTTTTTGTGTTTTTTGTATTCATTCCGATTAAATTCTTTATGCATTCTTATATTGAATATCTCCTATATCTAATAAGATAAATAGTTTTTTACGCTTTGTCTTACTACACAAACTTAACTTTAGAATAAAGCTCACCTCCGTCAATGACGTTAATAAAAAAACTTTGTTCCTGAGAAAAATAAATGTAATGTAGCTGAGCCATTGCTGATTTTTACTTGCAGTTTGTGGTAAGTTTCTAAAAATGATAGCATTTGTCTTGAAAAACAAACTTTTTTTACCGGAAAAATTTGTATTGAAAATATACACTTTTGGGAGACTCATATTATTTTAAATAGTTCCTGCAAGTAATAGCAGGGACTAGAATTAAATATTCAAGCGTGTGAATGCAATGAATTTATTTCCAAAAGAAAAAAAAATATCAATTCATCAATCAATAACAAATCCCACTCTGAATGAATACGAGTCTGAAATATGAGTCTCACATAAAACTAAATATGTGAAAAAGTAACACAAAGGGAAAATTTCTTAAGATTCGTCTATAATCCTTAGTTTGCTTTTTCGTTATCTCAAATAAAAAAAAATGTCGAGACTTTCCGTTTTAGAAAACGATGTCCTACATTTTTTCTATTGTTTTACTTGAATGTCACTCTGACATATAGTAATATATATAGAGAGATTAAGTAAAAGCTTTTAATAATGTTAGGAAGAACAGTATGATTCATACAAAACGACATACGGTAAATTAAGAAATTGTAGTTACAATGAAAAATATCTTTGAAAAAACTCAATTAAATCCTTCTTTTTTAAAAACTTATTACCAGGAAGAACGGGTTATGAAAGATTTTAGGTTTGAGAAGTAATAATTTTTTATTATATTGTTTTCATTATGTTATTTTCACTTCTAGGAACAAGGTAGAAAAATATAAGTTTGTGGGCATAAAAATATATATTTGTTGTTTCAAAAACCAAATACAGTAAAACCTCCGTAACGGACACCTCTATTTAACTGACAGTTTTCCAATCCCCACTCCCAAAACGTAAATTTTTGTATGTTTAACCTCTGAATAACGGACATTCCGAATAGCGGACAGTAATTTTGGCGTAAAGGATGAAATCATATTTTTTAACGAGAATAAAAAAACTAAAAAAAAAAGTAAAAAGCCTCTAAATTTATCTGGGCAATGTGTCACAAATTTTGTGATCACAGATAAATGTAGGGGGTGGGCTGGGGAAAATCTCCCTTCGAAGTTTCAGTGTTGAAATTAGGAGGTGGCCCAGGAGGACATCCCCCCCCCCCTCCCTGCTGGCTGGAAAAGTTCCGATTTTGCCACAAAGATGAACGTTATGAGGAGAGAAACATTTTTAATGCCAATGAAAGCGGACACTTTTCCAGAATTTTTCCGAATAAGACATTGTGTTTTAAAAACTGGATCGGCGGAAAAATGTCAAAGAGCGACTCATTATTTTATTATGTTGCAATGTCTTAGGAGAATTTGAAATCCCTCTTATTATTGGAAAATGTCTGAAACTCAGGTGTTTCCCAAAGAATATCCAATTAAATAAATTTGGTATTGCGTGGAGAGCGAATAAGAAAGCGTGGATGACCAGTCCTTTAATGATCGAATGGTTAACTTCCTTTGATAATAGGATGAAAAAACAACAAAGAAAAGTTCTCTTGTTTTTGGATAATGCAAGTTCTCATACAAAACATTTGAAATTCGACATGTTATTATTATTATTTTTTTTTTACCAAACACTGGCATACTCAACTTCAGTATTACAGCCACTTGATCAAGACATAATACACAATTTTAAAGTCTGGTAAAGAAAGCTCTTATTATGCCACATTCTTTCAAAGTTAGATTCTATGAATGCACTTGAGAACTGCCAAAAATTAGTTAATGCTCTTGATGTTATAATTTGGATTTCCTCAGCTGTAAAAAGCATAAAACTGGAAAGCATATGACAATGTTTCAGAAAAGCAGGCTTTATATTAAAAGAAAATGAAGCACACATTACTGACACAAATGAAGAATTAAGCGAAATAAGTGGACTAATTAAATGAATCAGGAGTGAAAAAACTCCCGAAAATTTCATTAATATTGATGATGAGTTACTTACTGAAGAAGAATCAGTTGATGTATCGGAATATATTTCTTCAGAATTTTCGACAAAAGCTGGCTTTATTAGTGATGATGAAGCAAATACTGAAACTGGAGATGCTTCCTGCAATATCGAGAATTTCCAAGAAGCGGCAAAATACAGTGAGCAGTTATACATTTTTTTTTGTAAAAAAAGATGATTCAGAAGAATTAAAATTACTGACAGAGTTAAAACTTCACATTGAAAAACAAATTACATGTAATCGCAAGCAAAAGCAAACTTTTGCAAAAGATTTTTTTCGTAAGAATGTAATAAACAGTGGATAAAAGTATGCACAATTTTATTTCAGTTTTATTACTTCAAAAATAATTTTAATTTCTGATTAATCATGTAATACAGGTTTTAGGACATATAAGAGACAATTAATGAAACATTAAGCATTTCTTAGTAATTTCTGAATCTCTGGGGTTTTCCCAATAGCGGACACTTCCGAATAGCGGACAGTTTCCGCTTTCTCGAGGTGTCCGTTATTTAGAGGTTTTACTGTACTTATGAATTTGCATTGAAAAATTCGTTTATGGTCAAGCTTATTCCATGGTGATGCACAGAGTTCAAAGAAAAATCCTTTATTGAGGCCAAAAATCTATCATAACACTCTAATAGAATTACTTTCAAATTACTAAATGCATGAAGGTTTTTACAAAACAAGAAAACCAAACCTATAATGTTTTACAATCTAAAGATGTTTTTTTCTTATTTTTAAATAAATATTTTAATATATTTTTCATATTTGTAATTTAATTTATTTACTTGCGTTAATATAATGCAAGGAAAATGTGTCAAAAGCAATCATCAATCGCTTTGATTTTTATTAGAGTGTCTTTTCTATTCGTAATTGGAATAAGTTCGCATTAAAAAATAAATCTTTGTCATATATTATTTTACGAAGATATAGAGGAAGAAAAATATTATACACAAACATCTTTCTTTTATTATTATTGATAGATAGATAATTGAGAACTGGTATAAGTTCGCATGAAAAAATAAAACTTCGTCACATATTATTTTCCGAAGATATAGAGGAAGAAAAGTATTGTACACAAATATCTTCTTTTTATTATTATTGGTAGATAATGGTAGATAATTCGGAACTGGTATAAGTTTGCATTAAATAATAAAACTTCATCACATATTATTTTTCGAAGATATAGAGGAAGAAAAATATTATACACAAACATCTTTCTTTTATTATTATTGATAGATAGATGATTCGGAACTGGTATAAGTTCACATTAAAAATAAAACTTCATCACATATTATTTTCCGATGATATAGAGGAAGAAAAGTGTTATACACAAATATCTCTCTTTTATTATTATTGATAGATAGATAATTCGGAACTGGCATTAAAAATAAAACTACGTCTCATATTATTTTCCGAAGATATAGAGGAAGAAAAGTTTTATATACAAACATCTGTCTTTTATTATTATATATAGATAGATAATTCGGAACTGGTATAAATTCACATTAAAAATAAAACCTCATCACATATTATTTTCCGAAGATATAGAGGAAGAAAAGTATTATACACAATCATCTCTCTTTTATTATTATTGGTAGATAGATAATTCGGAACCGGTATAAGTTCATATTAAAAATAAAACTACGTCACATATTATTTTCAGAAGATATAGAGGAAAAAAATATTATACAAAAATATCTTTCTTTTATTATTATCGATAGATAGATAATTCGGAACTGATATATGTTCACATTAAAAAATAAAACTTCGTCACGTATTATTTTCCGAAGATATAGAGGAAGAAATGTATTATACACAAACATCTTCTTTTTTTAATTATCGATATATAGATAATTCGGAAATGGTATATGTTAGCATTAAAAAATAAAACTTCGTCACATATTGCTTTCCGAAGATATAGAGGAAGAAAAGTACTATACATAAACATATTTCTCTTATTATTATTGATAGAGATATAATGCATTACCCATTGCGGAAAATTAAAAAATCGCATGAAAAAACATGCACTTTTGTACCAATTGAGTTCGTTGTTAAAACTCCAGAGCAAATTGTCCAGTCATTGGACCGCTTTTTGCAAATAACGGTTACTTAGCCATATTATGAAGTAATATTATGACCATATTATTGACAATATAACTGTCAGGATCAATTAAAAATAAGCTAAAATAGTCGTTATTTATAATAACGGTCGATTGACTGGACAGTTTGCTGCATATTTTTAACAATGAATCATTATTTTAGAAAAACAGGTGTCGCATAAAAACTTGAGGACCTTGTTTGTGTGATAATGATAAACTGCAAATTTATAATTTTTGAAGAATTTCGAAACCAAATGTTTTTTGTGTTTACCTGAGTTTGAGGTGTTTGATTCGCTCTTTAAACCCTACAGCCGCGGGCGACTTTTTCATTTTCTTGGTTAAAATCGCTACATATTTTTTAGTGTTGCGGGTTAGTTTAGGGTTATTTTTTAAATTTTCAGATTGTTTGATTCCCACCACTTTTTTGAAATAGAAATAGTCACTTTATTTAATTACAGATTAAATGATGAGAGAATAAGCCGAATTATACTCTTTAAAAAAGTGGTAGGAATCAAGCAATCTGAATTTAAAAAAAGTAACACATTGGCAACACTGGAACACGAAAATAACGTGTCCCGCGGAATTATATAGAATATGTAAAACGCGATATGAGCGTTACCCGCGGCTGGAGGGTTAATATCGCGTATTAATATCAGATATTTCACAAAATACATAATAACGACGCATTAAATATTCTATTCTATTAGAAAAACATTATTCAATACATGTACAATTATGTAACAATTTGTCTTCTTTGAAAATTTAAGCAATCAACTAATATTTGGAATAGAATTTCACTTGTGTTGTGACATAATACAGAAATTATTGTGTTATAACATCCGATGATAATAATTTAGAAAGCATTTCGAAGAGCCAGTTAATAAGCTTGATGTTAGATAACAATTTTTAATATAACCAGTGCTACAATATAGATATTTTCATCAGTGAAAGTACATATTAAAAAATTATAATCATAGCAACATTTTTTACGAGCAATAATTACTTTCATTTGAAGAATCTATTTATTAAGAGATTTTACGAAAGGATGTATCATAAAATGCAGATAAGCCATTGAAAAAGGAAATAGTTCATTATGTCAATGAATACTGTGTATAATATATTTACAATACTAAATATGACATATCCATTATATAATAGCTATATACGTAGATTACAGATATAGCATATAGTTGAGTTATACATTAAGATCTTTTACATCTCGAGTACATATGCATGCTTCCGCATATAATTGCATTGTTAATGGAAACATTTAACAGTGTTTAAATATATTTTTGTGTTGGGTATCAATAACATTTATTTATTTTTGTCTCTGTCTGCTATTTGCGCATACTATCATGAAAATAGTTTACTTGTACTACCAGTGATAAAACTGGAATCTTTTTTCCCTGTTAGTAAAAGGTGACAAACTTAAGTTTGTTTGACAGTCACGAACAAATTACAAAAAAAAAAGTTCTTTAATTGTTGGTAATATTTTTTTTCTGTCATTTGTTTGGTAAAAATGTTTGTAATCACGTCAATTCGAAGAAAAATGTTTGGAATCCTTGCCTTCTTTACGTAAATTTCCATGCCTTATGGTTACGTAATGGTCTTGTGCTGTTTAGCTTGAGTGAGATGTAAATACATTAGGCCTTTTCGTACGTTGTTCACTTCAAACCTGTAGATGGAATGACACCTGTAAGAGAGCTGGATTTGAAAATCAAGTAGGTGATCATTAAGCTGATAAAATAAGAACAGTCATACAATGCTGTAGCAAAGACATTTTCATGCTCATGATCTGCTGTTTAAAATTCTAGAGAAAAATAACAGAGCTTAAAAGCGTGAAAATTTGTTATTGTTCTGGTAGACCACTTTCTATTTTAGCACACCAGGACTGCACTTTACTAAACATATTTAAAAATAACAGATGAACAACATCTAATGACATGATTATTGGATGAAAAAAACAGGCAATAACCAGGTATTAGACAAAACATTGCAGAACGCATCAAATGAAGCTGGGTAAATATTACAAAGCCAAGGAAAATCTCAATATGACAGTATGGCACAAATAAGACAGATTTTGCTAGACAAAAGAATACAAGAACTTGTCTGTTGATGATCTGAGTACAGTGTTCAGCGATGAATCAAGAATTTCGACTGGTGCGGGTGATGATAAGAAGAAATTTTGCTTGGGGTTGCACAATAAAAGGAAGAGTGAAAACTGTTCCAATTATCTATCTCAAGTTTCTTGAATTAATCATGATTTGAGGGTGTACGTGTTCTACATTGTAAAAAAAATCTGTGAAGTTACTAAAATTTTTCTAGGAAACTGGGATTCCTAGAACTTTTTATGTAACGGCAACAAGAAAAATTCCTGTAACAGACGCTGTTACAAGAATTTTTGTTGTTGCCGTTACATAAAAAGTTCTAGGAATCCAAGTTTCCTAGAAAAATTTTAGTAACTTTGCAGAATTTTTTTTTTTTTTTTTTTACAGTGTAACGGGACTGAAACACAGTGGTTAGAGAAGGGGAATAAAGATTCGGAGAAATGTGTTTAATGTTTAGAAGATTTCTTGACTTCTAGTCTAGAAGATCAATTTCAACATAATGATGTTATATTTATAGATGACACTGTCTCGTCCCATAGGTTATAAACAGTAATTTTTTTCTGAAAATAGCATTTCTCAAATAGAGCATCATGCTTACAGTCCAGATGCCGATACTATAATAATGTATGGCATATTTTTAAAAAAAAATATATTAAAATAACAAGCTTTTATTGTTTTAACGATACGAAAACATGATTCGAAGATGCAAGTTTGTTTCTATTTAATTTTTTTTTTTCATATAAACATATAGGTGGCACATTATACCCTATATAATTATTAATATAAAATTAAAAATTGCGATTGTTGTCCATAGGTAGCAAAAAAAATCGTGAATTTCGTCAATTTACCGAGGGAAAAATTTAAAATTTAGTTAGTTAAGAATTGCAAAAATTCGTTTATCGGGCGCGGAAAACTCACGAATTTCATTGATCGGGTGCGGAAAATAGCTGATTGTCGGTGAGGCTTGGAAAAATGGCGAATTTCGTTGATTTTGTTCGAAAAAATCGCGAATTTCAATAATCGGACTTGGAAAATTCGTAACTTTTGCCGATCGGGCTCCGGAAAATCGCGAATTTTCCCGCTCATGCGCGGAAAAATTGAAAATTTCGCAGATCGCCTAAGGAAAAATTGAAAATTTCGCAGATCGCCTAAGGAAAAATCCCGAATTTCGTCAGTTTATCGCGAGAAAAAAATCGCGAATTTCGTCAATTTGCCGAGGGAAGAATTGCAAATTTGGTCAGAGTCAGTTAAGAATTGCGAATTTCGTCGATAGGGCGCCGAAAAATCGCGAATTTCATCGATCGGGATCCGAAAAATCACGATTTTCGTCTATCAGGATCGGAAAATCGTAAATTTCGTCAATCGGGATCCGATAAATCGAAAATTTCGTCAATCGGGTTCCAAAAAATTGCGAATTTCGTCGACTAGGCTCGAAAAATCGTGATATTCGTCGATTGGTCTCCGAAAAATAGCGAATTTCGTCGAGAAGGCACAAAAAATTCATAAATTTTGTTGATCAGGCACTGAAACATCGCGAATTTTCTCGATGATGCGCCGAAAAATTGAGAATTTTGTTGATCGGCTGCCGAAAAATCGTAAAATTCGTCAGTTAATCGCAAGAAAAAAATCGCGAATTTCGTTGATTTGCCGCGGGAAAAAAATGCACATTTCGTCAGTTTCAGTTAGGAATCGCGAATGTCGTTGATGTGGCTCGGAAAATTCGTGAATTTCGCCGATCGGACAAGGAAAAATCTTGAGTTTTGTTGATCGGGCTTCGACAAATCGAAAATTTCGTTAGTCGGGCACGAAGAGATCGCAAAGTTTGTCGATCAGCTTCAGAAAAATTGCAATTTTGCTCACCAGGCGCGGAAAATTAGCAAATTTCGTTGATCGGGTGTGGAAAAATCGTGAATTTCGTTAATATGCTTCAAACGATGAAAAATCTCAAAATTTGTTCATCAACTGCCACCCCCCCCCCCTTTCGTTCATAAATTTCACTTTTTTTCGGCACTACCCACCTTCATGCCTATGTTTGTTTTTTAGCACTTTTAATAAAACAAAATCTACTCCCCGGTATAAAGTCAAGGAATATTATCACTCCTCCAAAATAATCGCTGCTATATCTCTGTTTTGTGTACAAATATAAACTATTAATATATCCTTGCCAACTGAATTGAATATGTTGACTAGGTAGGGGAACTTAGAGGGTTAACCTGCCCTCCTCTGAAACCACATTTTTTTTTTTTATTATAGGCCACAGATCACCTCCCCGCAATCGAATTCGCACCGTGTTACTGATGTGACTCTCGATAACCCAGGCATATTTGTAAGTGGCACTTCTCTTAAAAAGGTTGTGCATCTCTATTTTACATGAATAAATGTCACTATGGATCAGTGTCCATTGTAAAACAGTCGCATGTAGACCTCATCTATGCATACAAGAAATTATGCCATACAAGAAATTATGAATTATAATTTCTAAACTATACACACCATTTACATATGCTGTTTTAATTTAAAATTAAATAGAACAATTTACAGATATTTATCAACAATGCTATTTTAAAAACTGACATAATTAATGAAGGCATGTAATTGAAATACTACATAAGTACACAATGGTAATTCATAAGTATAAGCTTTAAATCAACACCATACGAAATAACAACTTAGCATGGCTCAAAAATGTTCCATCCAACTATGTGGTCTCCTGTGTTTCATTTGTATTGCTAAGTTCTAGGTTATTCTGGCATACAATAGATTTTTATACAATTATAACTGATATTCCATGAAGAGGCTATAATTCTACCGACTGAAGTGTCTTGGGCTGTATTTTTTTAATATATTTTTTTTTTAATTTCTCTTTTAAAAAGTAAACAAAGTAAGTCATTTTGTTAACTTCATACATTTTATATGGTTATTTTTCTACATCTGATCGGACATAGCAATGTTTTAAAGCACAAACAGACATGGAGACACTTACCGTGGATGTGAGATTTAGTACAATTTTAATCTAACTAAAATGGTTTTAAATTTTAAATTTATTCTAAAGTACAATCGAACTTCCCTTTAACGAAGTCCACTGTAAAAAAACCACTGTAAATTTGCCAGAACAAACTCGATCACAGTGGATGTGTTGTATCTTTCTTTGGTTACCTGACTGTATAAACATGGGAAATACAATAATTGCGTAAAATTAACAGCACAATGTGCTGGCAATTTTACGCAACTACTGTACTTTCATGTTTATATAATCAGGAAATCAAAAAAGATACATCACATTCACTGTGATCGAGTTTGTGCGCGAGATGAACAACACATTGTACTGTAAAAATGTCGTTTTTTTTTTTTTTTTTTTTTGTTTTTTTTTTTTTTTTTTTTTTTTTTTTTACAGTGTCCCTATTTAGAGAAGTTTTCTACTTAACGAAATTTTCTGCTGAACCTTGACTTTGAAGAAAATTAACATATGAAACTAATCTCCATATTACGAAAAATATATTCTATATAACAAAGTTTATTCCACTTTTGTGAGTGTAAAACTTTTAAATGGAGAAGTTGCTGTTGCGAAGGATGTATGAATGAATTTCATTCAGTGTATTATATTGAAATGAAATTATCTATTTATTTAATCAGTTCCGATAAAAAAGATAAAAATCCTAAAAACCTCCGATACAATATGAAGGAGATTTCAGCTTCACAAAATTTTTACAAATAAATTGTTCGGATACATACAAATAGCATAAGTTTTTCAGAAGAGTGTATTTTTTAGTAGAATTCCTGTGCAAAATAATATAACAAACTTTTTTAAAGTTAAGGATTTGCAAAACCGAGAAAAAAGAAAAAAGGTACGCTAGGTTTCAGTTTTTGTTTTCCTCTCTTTATTATGTGCTTTTTTAGACGTTATTCTAACAAAAATTTTCAGTTATGTCTACATTGCATAAAAAAAGTTACAGTCCGAATTAAAATACATTTTTCATTGGTTTCATTTTATGTGTATGTTTCCTCCGTGCATCATAATTGATAGTGAGAGGGCGCTGCAAGCTCTCTGGACTGAAAGGGGCGCGGGAGAGAATTGCCCGCCAGATGAAGTTGAGTAAGATGTGTTCTTAAGACGTAAGCGCAGTGTATCAACCGCTGCCAGTCCCTTTGGAATAGTTTTGTAAATCATAAATGTTTTTGTTAAGTATTGTAAATATGGACAATCCATCGAGTACGCAACACACTTCATTTAGTATTTTTAAGTATTTTCTACAGTCCATTTTTAAGCTATCGCCGACAAAGTTTTTTGCCCCTTCGAGCCGCAGCGCTCATTTAGAACACTGTTTATAGAATCAACGCCCTTGGATTACTGGAATTACCTTGTTATAGAATTTATAGATATAATGTCTGTTGCTACTCCAGTGATTTCAGGAACTGTGGTCCTGAATCGAAAACGTGGAAATATACGCGGCCAGGTTACGAGAATATCAAACGCATTAAAATCGAAACTCGGCCCTAAAGAACTGGATTTGAAATTAAATTCTCTTCAAATGTTAAAAAAGAAGACTGATGAATTAAGGAACGAAGCCTACTTTATAATATCTGATGAGGATTTACAGGAGTTTGAAAATTCCTTGACCGAAATCGAAGAACAGTTAGAAGCTATCGAAGTAAGTCTTCTTGATTTAATAAAGCCTAGTATTTCTAATGTTGAAAGTCTTAATAATAGTAATGATAGAAGCAGTTCTAATGAGGCAAAAATCAAATTACCGTCAATTAATCTACCCCAATTTTCGGGTCGTTACACCGAGTGGATGAATTTTAAGTTCAATTCACCACGTCAATTGATAATAACGTTGAGCTAAATGATGCGCAAAAGCTGTATTATTTGCAATCAACCTTAACTGGCCCTGTGAAACAATTACAAAATTTTGATGATTCTTATACTTCTTTATTCGAAGCTTTAAAAAACCGATTTGAAAACAAAAGATTATTGGTGAATAGTCATATTTCAGAGTTATTGCGTAATAACAAAATAAAAATTGAAAACGCGAAAGAAATACGCGATCTGGTAGATAATTTATTGCGCCACTTAAGAGCCTTGAAACAGTTAGGACTGGAACATAGCAATTTATCGAAATCCATTCTAATGTATTTTGTTTTACACAGAACAGATGATGAGTCAAGAAAAGCTTTTGAAATGTCTCTTAATTGTAATGAATTGCCTGAATGGAATATTTTTATTGATTTTTTACTGAAACGAGCTCAAGCTTTAGAAAATATACAAAAAAACCAACATCGTTATGAAACCTAGGGTTGAAATTACCCATAAGCAAAAAAGTTTCGTTTTACAGAATGACAAACTTAACTGCGCATTTTGTAAACAACCGCATTTGATTTTTCGATGTCAGAAATATTTAAATTTATCGGTTCAAGAAAGATTGAATCAAATACGAAAATTTCAGTTATGCTATAATTGTTTATCTAATGATACCGTTAATCGGTGTAATAAATGAAATAATAGATCCAAAACTTGTTTTTCTAATCACCATAGCACAGTTCATGGAGCTAATTTTTCAAAATCTTATTATGAAAACAAACAAAGTAATTTTATTATGAATCAACCTCAGATCAAAAATGAAGAAAAAGTACATACTAATTCAGTGGAAATTATTTCAAATGCGAAGACCTTGAGCTGTCAAAATAATTCTGATCAGAAAGTGTCTCGGTCTCGCGCCAACTATGACGCTTTAATTTCGACAGCTGTGGTTTATTTGAGGGGAAATAATGATTAATTTTCCTTTAGTTGCAATTCTAGATACAGCCAGTAACATATCTCTAATTACTTTTTCCGCAGCAGACATGCTGGGACTAGAGAAACATAAAGTAAAGTCAGTGATTTCCGGATTTAATGATGCAATCTGTAAAATTAAAAACAGAATACATGTCGAAATTTCAAACAAAGATAGAACATTTAAAAAACTCTCTAACATGTTTTTATTTCCTAAGATAACAGATTTCACCCCTACGTGTACCGCAGAGACGTCAAATCTGCACCTACCACAGAATTTGATGAATGCGAGCCCAAGATGTTTTGAACCTCAGCGAATTCAGGTGTTATTGTATTGTTCAGATGTTATTGTTCAGATGTATATTACTATGAATTGTTATTAGCTGGTCAGATAAAAATTCCTGACACTTCTATAATTTTACAAAATTCTCACTTAGGATGGATTGCAGGTGAAGTTATACATGATAAAATTGAAATTAAATATAATTGCCATTTATTAGAAAATCAAGATGAAATAAATTTGAAGGCCTTTTGGGATTTAGAGACATTAGGAATAAGGCATGATCCAGATAATGTAACAAATGAAGATATCCTAGAGGGGTTTCGGGAAAAAGTGCGGTTTACAAATAACAAATATGAAATCTGTCTCCCATGGAAACGGAAGTGGGGACAATTAGACAGTAATTACAAGATAGCTGAAACATGGCTCGCTACTCTCGTAAAAAGAATGAAACGCGACACAAGTTTATATGAAAATTATCGTAAAATTTTAGATGAATACTTCGAAATGAAAATTATTGAAATTGTTCCTGAGTCAGAAGAAAATTCTAACAACCCGATTTTTTATTTACCCCACCACACGGTATTCAAACAAAACAGTATAAACACGAAGTGTCGCATTGTTTTTGATGCGAGTTCCCATGAAGCAGGGCAGTTATCACTAAATGACTGTTTGGACGCAGACATAACCTAAATCCGAACATTTTCCATTTATGGATTTTTTTAGATTAAATAAAATTTCTGTTTTGACCGACATAGAGAAGGCATTTTTACAAATTTCGATCAACAAAAAAGACAGGGACGTTTTAAGATTCCTGTTTATAGATGACAATCCTGTCAACGGCGATGAGTTTAAAGTTATTATGTACAGATTCTTACGCCTAACATTTGGTTTGAACTCAAGCCCATTTTTATTATCAGCCACCATCAAACAACATCTAAGTAAATTTAAGTAGGAATATTCGGTAGCAACCGAAATCCTCAAAAGTTGTATTTAAGTGGATGATCTGATAGCCGGTACCGACACTGTAGAAGATGCACTGAACATTTCACATCAATCACACAGAATTATGAAGGAAGCTAGTATGACGTTCCGGAAATGGATATCGAACAACGAATTAGTAATGGAATTGTGGGAGAAGAACCTGGTTTAGTACTTTACATCAGGCCTTTGAGGAAAATAAAACACATAAGGTATTAGGACTGTTGTGGCAACCTAAACAGGACATGTTGATGATGGAGATTGATAATTTATTAGAATTTTTGTGCAAGGCAAAAAATACAAAGAGGTTCGTTCTGCAAGTAGCAGGCAGAATTTTTGACCTCTTGGGTCTCATATCGCCATTTACTATAAGAATTAAACGGTTATTTCAAGAATTATGGAATAGAAATCTAACATGGGATGAAGAATTACCCCCCCCCGATATTTCAAAGCTGTGGGAACAATGGTGTTCCGAGTTACCCCAATTAAGCACAACTAAAGATTCCTAGAGATGTATTTCAGTTCCCTTAAGACTCTGAATATAAATTAATACTGCACACCTTTGCCGATGCCAGTCCCAGGGCATACGGTGCTGTCATATATCTTCAAACATATTCCAATACCCATTCTTCCATTAATTTGCTTGCATCAAAAAGCAGAGTGACACCCTTGAAAAAGGTGTCATTACCCCGGCTAGAACTCTTAGGTGCGTTACTAGCAGCGCGTTTAACCTGTGAGGTGAAGAAGGTGCTAGATCGCAAGGGACCATCTTCTGTGTTTCTATGGACAGTCTCGCAGATTTCCCTTTATTGGATCAAGGGGTCTGCAAATAAGTGGAAATCATTCGTGTCCAACCGTGTAAAAGAGATCCAATTGCTGACAGACACATCCAGGTGGTTTCACTGTGCAGGGTCCGAGAATCCTGCAGACCTGCTGACAAGAGGTGAAAAATTTTAAAGTCTTATTCAGAATCACAAATGGTGGACTGGCGTAGAGTTTCTGAAGGACTCATTAGATATGTGTAATAATGCACAATCACTAGTAGTTCCAGATCAGGAGATCTATTTAACTGAACTAAAAAGAGACATAGTGAACAATAATTATGACTTTGCTACTTTATCTATTATTAATGACATTTCTATAATTGAAAACATTTTTTCATTAACTAATAATTTCGTGAAATTAATGCGCATAATTAGTTTTAGTTTTAGATTTTTTATAACTGTCGTAATAACCAGAAAAGAAGAATTGGAGCTTTAAGCCTTGAGGAGGTGAGGCAAGCCGAATTATTTTTAATTCGGTCAGCACAAAAGGGTGAGTTGCGGGAAGAAATAAAATGTCTCGAAAAAGGTAAGCCTGTTCCACACAAAAGTAGATTATCTTCTTTAAATGTATTCCTAGGAAATGAAGGGTTAATTAGAGTTGGCGGCCGTTTATCGCATGCCGATTTGCCGCTTAACTCTAAATATCCAATTGTGTTGCCTGCCAATCATAAGTTAACGGATATTATCCTAAATAATTTCCATTTGAAGTATTTTTATTTAGGCCCACAAGCCTTGATTTTCCATGTAAGACAGAAGTTTTGGCCACTTAATGGCAGGAATAATTGCCGGAAAATTGTCCACAAATGTATAACATGTTTCAATATTAAGCCTGTTGTCAGCTCCCAGTTGATGGCCGATCTGCCAAGGGAACGTGTGACACCAAATTTTGTATTTTCGGTGACAGGCCTGGATTACTGTCGACCCTTTTCTATGAAATTTAAAAATCAAAGGAAGGGCGTATTGAATAAGGTTTATGTAATAGTGTGTATATGTTTATGCACCAAAGCAATACACCTGGATTTAGTTTCAGATCTCACAACTCAGTCTTTTACAGCTAGTCTAAAACGTTTCTTTGGCAGAAGAGGGAAATGTGCAAAAATCCTATTGAATAATGCAAAAACGTTCATCGGAGCTGACATCGAGTTGAAAAAATTGCATAAACTGGTTAGTTTCCCAGATGAGGAGTTGTGTAACTTTTTAACCCAGGAAGGTATGAAAGGAAATTTATTGCTCCCAAATCTCCGAATTTCGGTGGCATCTGGAAGGCAGCAGTAAAATCCTTTAAGTTTCATTTGAAAAGGGTAATAGGTGATCAAAAATTAGCTTTAGAAGAATTTTTAACGATACTAGCGAAAATTGAGGGAGTTTTGAACTCTCGTCCCCTTACCCCACTATCCCCAGATTTCGAAAATTTTGAAACCTTGACTCCATCACATTTTCTTATAGGTAGGCCAATCACTTCGATCCTCGAACCTCAACTAGACGAGATCAATGAAAATCGATTCAGGGCCGAAATTAGCCTTTTTTGCACCCGGGGCAAACATGGATTTTGGCGCCCCCCCCCAATACCCTCTTCCACAAAGTATATTTACAAAGAGAATTTTACTAATTTTATAATAGACGACTTATTTTAAAATTTAAAATATGTAATACTTACTACGTAATCTAGAGTGGCGGTCTAAGGGGAAGGTCGCTCTGAACATCAACAAAAATATTCTAAAGACCATTTTTAAAATGACACATTCAGTAGAGTCCCGATTATCCGAGTTCCACCTAACCGAGTTTCCGCTTTCAACGAGTTATTTTCTTCAGATGGACTGATGGCTTCCGTTATTATGAAACAGCCATTATAAATGAAGTGATAGGTGAAGATGAAAGAGCAGGGATGACAGGGATGTCCGATGAAAGAGCAGTCATAAAAAGTTAGAACTCTGATTTTCTGGTCCGAATGGGGAAAGAAAATTGCCCATTTTTTTTTTTTTTTTCAAAAAAAAAATATGGTCATTTTTTTTCCCATTCGGACCAGAAAATCAGAGTTCTAACTTTTTACGACTGCTCTTTCATCTTCACCTATCACTTCATTTATAATGGCTGTTTCATAATAACGGAAGCCATCAGTCCATCAAAAGAAAATGATCCTTTCCAAAGCTATAATCCTTCATTTAGCGCCCCTTTGTTCTGGCACCCGGGGCACATGCCCCCCTGCCCCTCCTTTAGTTTCGGCCTTGAATCAATTAGCCAAATGGCAGAGAATCACCAAATTTAGCCAACTAATTTGGAAACTTTGGAAACGCGACTATTTGAATAATCTCCAACAGAGGGGGAAATGGAAGTTTAAAAAAGATGATGTACAGAAAGGAACTTTGGTACTAATAAAGCAGGAAAATTTACCTTCCACCAAATGGTTGGTTGGTAGAATAGTTGAAGTTTTTAAGGGAAGGGATAATATAATTCGAACGGTGAATTTACGCTTGTCAGATGGGCGAATTTTTAAAAGAAACGTCAGAGATGTCTGTATATTACCAGTTGAGTAACAAATTTCCTTTCTTTCCTTAAGCAAACTCTAAAAAATATATTATTCTGTATTTAATCTAGTATTATAGTGAAGTATTCTTGTATTATTATTGTGTATGTAAGTTGTTATATCTTATAATTTTTTCTTGTATGATAATTTTTGCAAATTTATATGTTAATGTATATTGAAAATTGCATTTCAATCCCCGTGGGAATGTTTCCTCCGTGCATCATAATTGATAGTGAGAGGCTATAGTTGTATTAATATAGTTGTATATATAATTGATAGTGAGAGCGCTGCAAGCTCTCTGGACTGAAAGGGTCGCGGGCGAGAATTCCCCGCCAGATGAAGTTGAGTAAGATGTGTTCTTAAGACGTAAGAGAAGTGTATCAACCGCTGCCAGTCCCTTTGGAATATTTTTGTAAATAATAAATGATTTTGTTAAGTGTTGTAAATGTGGACAATCCATCGAGTACGCAACACACTTCATTTAGTATTTTTATGTATTTTCTACAGTCCATTTTCAAGCTATCGCCGACAGTGTATTTTTCTTTTTATGCATGTGTATTTTATTGTACAAATTTCATGAATTTGAGTTGATTTCTATTTAACGAATTTTCTTCATAACGAAATATTTAAGTGTAACGACGAGACTTCGTTAAATGGAAGTTTCACTGTATTTTTTAAACATAAGGTTTAGATGTTCCTTCATAGATCATCTAATTAATTAAACGAATATTTGCATAACAGTACAAATAAAAAGATAAGTGCCCAATTAAACTGATGGCATTGAGCTCACAGGCTACTCACACTAATTGCATATTATACGCTTATTTCAAAGAATAATGCCCCTCAAGAAAATAAATGAAGGGGGATTAGCACCCGTTCCCCCACTTTAAACTTAACCAATGAACCTCCAAATCTAACCAGGGAAGCACCATAACATAATAAACCGGTATACCAAATTTGAAGAAAATCAGATAATTCTGAATAAAAAAACCATTTCGCTAAATTAAGAGGGGTCTAACCCCCTTTCACTCCTTTATACTTAACTAATGAACCTCTAAATCTAATTGGGAAAGCTCCTTATCAGAATGAACATAGAAAAAAAATTAAAGCAAATCGATTAATTCTGCATGAAAAGCACATTTAGCTAAATTAAGGGGGGGGTCTACCCCCCCTCCTTTAAACTTAACCACTAAACCTCCAAAATTAATCAAGGCAACTCCTTAACATACTAAACCGGTATACCAAATTTGGAGGAAATCGAATAACTCTGCATGAAAAACTCATTTATCTAAATTAAGGAGGGGCTAACCCCCTTTCCCCTCTTTATACTTAACTATTGACCCTCCAAATCTAATCAAGGCAGTTTCTTAATATAATAGACCGGTATACAAAATTTGGAGCAAATCGAATAATTCTGCATGAAAAACCCATTTATCTAAATTAAGTGGGTGGGTCTACCCCCCCCCTTCCCCTTTTATACTTAACTAATGAGCCTTCAAATCTAATCAAGGCAACTTCTTAACATAATAAACCTGCATACCAAATTCCGAGCAAATCGAATAACTCTGCATGGAAAACCCATTTATCTAAATAAAGGGGCGTCTAGCCCACCTTTCCCCCCTATATATTTAACTAATGAAACTCCAAATCTAATCAAGGCAGCTTCTTAACATAATAAACCGGTATACCAAATTTGGAGCAAATCGAATAATTCTGCATGAAAAATCCATTCATCTAACTTAAGAGGGACATCCCCCTCCCCCCCCCCTTTATACTTAACCAATGAACCCCAAAACTAATCAGGGAAGCGCTTTATCAGAATGAACCTTGAAAAAAAAATTGAAGCAAATCGGATGTTTATATCAAGAGTTATCACGTTACGTACATACGTACGTACGTACCTACCTAACTACATACATACATACATACAGAACCGGCGGGCACATTAGCTCTCAGGCTTTGATTGCCTGTGAGCTAAAAATTGATTAAGATTCTCATTTACACTAAATTTAAGAGCAAGCCACTAATGTTCATGATCATCCATTAATATGGAAAATAATTCTGACATTTTAAATAGTTTTTGAATTATGATTAATATTTTCTAATATATAAAAATGAAAATTTGTCTGTCTGGCTGTAATTCCATACAAATCCACAGTTTAGAAGCCAGAATTGTGAAAATATACGTACATGTGTATTAAAGCACGGCCGAGGCAACTAAATTAATCCGGAAGCGAAATAATTTATTTCTAATATTTAATTAATAAAAAAAGCCACCAACTTAAGGATAATTGCCTAGGAAATTTAAACATTTTTCGTTATAGTAGTTGCTAACAATTAAAAATCCAAAATAAAATTCTTACCACAACAATTACTTTTCTATTTCAAGATTTCCACGTGAAAAATGAAAATGAAATAAATAATAAAACATACATACTACAATACATAATATAACACACACAAATAAAGCATGCATTCAACAGTTAACTCTCTATATATAAATATTATACAGACATACATACAATAAATATAATAAACCCAACTGGAGTAAAAATTAGCCAACAGGCTGTGGTCCCGGGTTCGATTCCTGGCTCTGGCTAATTTTTCACTCCAGTTGGGTTTATTGTATTTATTGTATGTATGTCTGTATAATATTTATGAAATAAATAGTTTGACGAATTAACAAAAAAGGTGAATATTACGTCATAACATTTCTATTGCATGATTTCCACGTGAAAAATGAAATTGAAATAAATTCTTTAACGAATTTTAAAAAAAAATGAATATTACGTCATATTGGAAATATATTGGACGTCAGCAGGTGAATATATAATGTCCTATGAGTTTGGGAAAACGTATTGAAACATGATAAACACCCGATTATGCAAACTTTGGCATATTTTAACATTTTTAGGTTCTCTGAATTTGTTTTTTCTTTTTATCTTTTATTGCTCCAATGATGAATGGAAATAAGCACATTTGTAGCTGTATTCTTTTGCATCTGTTACATAAGTTTATACATTTTTATACTGGGTATTCATTTGGTCCACGTACAAAACACTTCGGCAGCTTTTTACCCGACTGCCAATAAAGGTTATGTGTTTCACGCGTATCTGAGTATGTGGATTTCTTTATACCCTCGAAACTTCCCAACGGCTGGGTGGATTTTAATGAATGAGGTCTCTATCGATTCGTCTTAACCGTCCAATGGTTATAGGCTATGTTTTGTTTTATAAATTTAAAATGGAGGCCGTAAAATACAAAATGGCGGTAGAGAAAAAAATAATTTTACGCACCCTAATGAGCTGCATATCATTGGATAGGTCTTTCAAAATGAAGACGACGTTTCATTGACTATTTTACTGTTAGAAGCACTGTTTAAATATTACACAAACTGGAAATTATAGAGGTAGGATATCCAGTTTTACTGCGACTCTAGCCTTCATAGACCTCATCAAAACAGTGTTTATAAATAGGAACTAACAATTAAACACAACTTAAAAGTCATCAGTACAAGTAAATAATAAAAAATAGGTAAGTAATATAAAATATAGTTTCACATTGATGAGAAATAATTAATTAGTTCGCTTTTTACTTAGTCGGTTTTTTTGATTTTTTTAATTTAATTTTTACTTGTTTGTTGTTGTTGTTGTTGTTTGTTTTTTACTGTATGTTTAATTTTGAAATTGATTTTTTAGGCAAACATTCTTAAAATTTCGGGCAATGCCGTGCACTTTAGCTAGTAAAAATATATTTGAGTTTTTTTTTTAGTTGTCGTACAATAAATGTTTTTTTCTTACTTCATTCCAGGACTTATATTCTTCACTTCTTCTTTAATATTTTCTTCAAAATTTGATGTTATAAGAATGGGATTTAATTAACTTCTTTAATCAGATGAATTTCAAGATTATAAGAAAGACAATATAAAATGTACATTGTACGTTAGTGGAGTAATTTTTCTTAATTAAGCAGAGCATTTGTTCAAAATTTATGTTTTATAAATATGTTTTAAAGATTGCACCAATATTCAACAATGAAAAATACTATTTATTTCTGAAAAGCTCTTTATTTCTGATTGTGAAAATATGTCCGGTCAATATTATCCGCAATCGCATATTGAAATGCAAACTTTTACGGAGAATCAGTCTTAGCTGGTACTTAAAATGTTAAGCATCACTCTGAATCTATCGGATATCCACATAGGGTAGTTGGTTCAATTTTACCATTCACTCTTTCATTTGTATCAAACGTTTTTTCTTCAAGAAACTTTAATAAGTGCGTATGAGATGGGAAAGAATACATATCAGGAGCTTGGAAGAGCAAGGGCGAATCCGAAAAATCGATTTTTTTTTGTACCTCAGATACATGTAGGCAACACGTAGGTAAGTCGTTTTGCCCTGGTCCGACCTTAGTATTCTCACTGTGTCGAGCTAAAGTACGTAAAGCGCTATTCTATAACACTACTTGCACAACTTTGATCTCGATTTCCCAACGCTCCAATTTCTGGATTCGAATTTGCTCTTCCAAGTTCCTGATATGGAATACAGGATGGGCAACAGCTTTTTACAGCTTAGGAAAAAATCAAGTATTTGGCACAAGACAGTGTGGTTTATACCAAAATGTTTTCGTGGACGAAGTTTTGTTTAAGCTAAGATTAAGTTAAACAAATTACTCATAAATAGTGCTATGCTTTCAGAGCAGAAAAAAATTATGAAAAATTCAAATAATTAAAGGTCTTTATCATTAGTACACGGGAAATATACAAAAACAAAAGGTTACCTTGAAAATGTTCGGGTAGAAGATTTTTTTTCTGAATTGTTTATAATGATTCCAACATGGGAAAACCAAGTTTTCTAACAGAATTTGTTAAGGCTAAATTTTCTGTGGCCGAAAAACAACAAAATTTTGAGACTTTTTTTTTATTTTTTTAAATATCTCGAGACTCGCTGCCGTAGCATATTATTTGTCAACCACAATATTAAAGAGGATAAAATTCTCTACAAATTTCATATTTACAACTTTTTTATACACTCAATAGCAAGGTTCAGTACGCTATTTTAAAAATGGGAAAATTTTTTCAATTTTCTTAAAAACCGTGAAAAACTTAGATCTGCCCCGATTATTCAAATGTTTCCCCTGGATTTAATCGTGTATGTGAACTTCTATATATTGGTATCAGTAAATTATGTAATTCAGGGCCAAAACTAGCCTTTTTAGCGCCCGTGACAAACATGGATTCCCCCCCCCCTGCTTAAAAAAAAATTACAACGAGAATTTTAATAAATCTCTAATAGCAGGATTTTGAAAATTTTAGGTGTGTAATCATTAAATACTTAATGTGAACTACGTAATCAGCTTTGAGAAATATTAGATTCATTAAAACCTTGAAAACCGAACCGAAAGGAACCGAAATTATGCCGCTTTAAACAGGTTTCCCTCTTAGCAGGTATAATTGTTCGTATTTTCTCTTTTGAAAATATATAATTTTTTCTTTAAAGACCGGATTCCGTATATACAGATTTCATTTTTAATGATTTTACCGCAGTTGTAGTATTGAGACGTTTAAAGTCACTGTTATATGTATTATGAGACTAAGTTAGTCACAAGAAGACGTTCGCAAGGTAATATTAAACATATGGGAGCGTTCTTGACAAATATCTCGCCTGCATTTTAATTTTTTTTCTTTTTTTAATGGGATACCTGAGATCATTATCTAAGATTGTGCTTTTGTGCTTTTTCGGGCTTGGTTGCATTTTTTGTTTTTAATATTCGGACACTTTCATTTTTGGAAAGCTGTTTGGAACCCGTTCTGAAATGTAAAGTATTCTCATTAAAAAAATGCAACCAAATTCGAAAAATTAAAAACGCACAATATTAGATATCGACCTCAAATATCATATGAAAAAAAAATTAAATATTGAAATTCCAGCAAGAATTCTGAAAAGAATGCTCCCATAGATTTAACTTTAGCGTGTAAATGTTTTCGCGTGAGACTACACTAGTCACGCGAAGGCACGAGAACGCTAATGTTAATGTAAATCTATGGGAGCGTTCTTTTTACAGTTTCTCTCTTGCAATTTAATAGTTTGAAATATTTTTTTCACTTAGAATTGCTGACGTTGAATTCTAACAGGATTAGTGTTTACCTGTTCTATTTTCGTTATTTTGGTTTTCTATTTTGATTATGTTTTTTTTTTTTTGGTTTTTTTTTTTTGGTTTTTGTTTTCGGCAGCAAGACATTTCTATTCATATTTCACATATATACATATACTAATTGACAAATAAAAACTTCATTTGGCGTCCCTTTCGCCTTTCGTTTATCTTTGATCGAGATATCTGTTTTATTCAGGGTAAGGATATTCCTTCGAAACGGGATGCTAATTATCCTACAACAGTGCTATCAAAAAGAAAAAAATATATTGTTAAATAGCCTGTAGAAATCATTATTATTATTAAAATACATTTTTCCATTTAGCTTATACAGTCATATTGCGTACCTTACTTTGTGTTGGGAAAGTGGAGTTGAATAAAACAGGTGATCAATGCGAAAAAAAACTGTTTATATGGTCTGCAATCATAAATAACTTGGTTTTCATTTGATAAATGGTATCACAGAGATCATTAAACAGATATACTTTCAAAACAGTACATATTACAGAAGATTAGAATATTCCACAAAGTATATTTTTCATCAACCAAAGTAAGTTTTTCTGTTTGAGCTTTAAAGCAATTAATAGATAATCTTAAAAGTTTTATATATTTTTGCCTGTTAAAATGATATAATCTCTTGTTATATTTATTGATGCAAACGGAAAAAAATATTGGCAAGATATTTTTAAAATAAACTTTTAAATATTTTTATGAAACCAGTGATCTCAAATATTTTATTGACAGAATTTTAAAATTTTACAAGAGATAAATGCATGACATTAGTTAGTTAAATAATCTGTTGACATTTTTATTGTAGCGATTTCATAAGGTAAAAGTATTTCTTACATAAAATATATTTATTTTATGATCCCCTTTTATATGGAACTAAAACTCAATTGTTGCTATCTTTAAAATATTAAAACATATGTCATCAATAATTTGTAAATAAAATGTACCATTGTAGTGTGGAATAAAATATGTTTTTCGAAAATTTTCATACCTATCCCATTGATACCTGGAAAAACATGTGTGCATTATAAAATTAAAAATATTATAAAATTATTAAAATTAAACAAAATTTCTTTTTCAATTGAAACTATCGTAAAAATAAGTTACTAAATATTGAAGTATTCTTTTAAACAATGCTTTGAAGTTAACATTGTATACATTTAAAAATACTGTCTAAATATGGAAATTGTTTCATTCATCTACACTCTGCCCTACTTTTAAAATTATATAAATTTATTGAATGTAAAATGTCTGTTGAGATGAAAATAAAGACGTGAGTTTACAAATAATAGATAATTTACTGCTATCAATTGTTAGAAGTTGACATACAGTATTAAATCCGCGGGGAACATTTGAATAATCGGGGCAAAACTGCATTTTTCCCGGTTCTTAAGAAAATTGATAAATTGTCTTATTTTTGAAATGGCGTACTGCGCTTACTGTTGTGTGTATAAAAAAGTTGTAAATATGAAAGTTGTAGAGAATTTTGTCTTCTTTAATATTGTAATTGACAATTAATATGCTACAGTAACAAGTCTCGAGATATTTTGTTGTTTTTTGGCCCCAGAAAATTTAGCCTTAAGAAATTTTGTTAGAAAACTTGTTTCTTCCATGCTGGCATCATTATAAACAATTCAGAAAAAAATCTTATATTCGACCTTTTGCAGGGTAAAATGTACATTTCTCTTGGATTATATGTACAATCGACTGCAATATTTTAATATATGGGAACGTCCACGGCAGAAAAAAATTTTTGATGAATTTTTTTTTAAACGGAAATATAAGTGTGATACATGAATTTAAAGCTAAAGAGTTGAAGTACATGAATTTGTAAGTTTTAATTTCATAAGAGCAAGTGTTTACTGAAAATTAGCTGGATACTAACAGTATAAAACTACATTTACATTTGAGCTTAAAATACATCTTATTGAAATGGATGATTTTTTTACTTTTTGAAATTCAATAAAATTAGTATGCATTCAAATCAACAAACTATTATCATATCTTTAAGATCTACATTGATAAAACCTTTTAGATAATGTCTTTAATATATTTTTGGCTGTATTTAAACGTTAATACATAAATGTCACAAGAGTAACGGAAAACATGCAAAAGTTTTAATAAATAAAAAACTACTTAAAATTTTTAACAATAAAACGTCTAATTCTCTGAATTCGAGGTATAAGACATATTTTGCATTAAATATTTTGTTTATGCTATGCATGGAATAGGCTCTGAGGAGATGTCACAAGAGTAACAAACGTCTGTTTCACAAGAGTAACTCATAATACTTTTGCCGATAGTTTGATATAAAACTGCGTTACAACCAAAACAAACAGAACACTTAAAGCTTTGTTGTTTTTTCTCTTTTATAAGAGCAGTTCTTGAAATAGTTTTAACTATAACTAAGGTTAGTTTGTAAATTTTAAGGAAGATAAATTATCTTTATTAGTGTTTTTTTAATGGGTGGATTTATTTTTATTCATTTTTGGTTACTTAAGATTATAAAATAATCATGACAAGTGATTAAAGATATAATAAAACAAACCAACTCGTGTCATTTTTGTGTGCTTTCTTTTGGTTTGAAGCACATGGTCTTTGGTTAGGTATTTTATAGGCTTTGTAAAGCTTCATTTACTAAATTCTGCTGTATAACCTATAGAGTTTCTTATAGTAACGCTTATGGAAATGATTCTGATAGTATATTTTAAGGCAAGATTATTACACGCGTCTTATACACGACATTGTTTTAAAGAGCAGGAAAAATTCTGCTGAGCGCCAAAAATTGTAGAGAAAAAATAAGAAAGAAATTGAATTTATTGTTGTGAGAAAGAAACAAAACAAAATATATTACGATAAGGTGAAGAAAAGTCTTACAACCAGCAGAAGCTTCAGAAAAAAAATGAAATTTTAAGAAAAGGAAAAAGTAGAGAACTAGCTAACCTCAGATACTGTAACGGAAAAAATCTAACTTCACAGCTTTGGAGAATTTTATGTCGATGAAGATTTAAGAAGAAGTCATTCTTCAGCTAAATCTACGTTAGTTAAGCGTGAAAAAGGTCACATAATTTCATCAATTCTAGGGGACATTTAATAAGAGAATACGTTTATTGTTTAAAGAAGCTTTCTTAAATTGAAAAATTGGAGATTCCTTTGCATCTTTAAAGCCTAATTTCATAAAACAATAGAAAATTACTCATCAGAATATCTCCATTTGTTGCTGTCACGAAAACATTCAAGCAATTCATAATGTAGTAACTGGTGTATTTCCTGCATTAAACATTCTTGTGATGGATTTAATGACTTTGTCTGCCAAGATGCATGATAATTAGAATTTAGAAACAATGAAACCATTTAAAGAAACCATTAAAGAAACCATTTCTGATTGTTTAAAAATTTTCGAAAGCAACTAAATCCTTTTCTGTGGCGCACATTCTTTGAAACTTGTACCAGGGATTATTTTCGTAATGCCAAAAAAAATAGCCATTTCTCAAAGAATAGTTATTCCAGTGGATTTTATGGAAACAGTTTTATTTTCATTCCAAGACGAAATTTTGGTATGAAATACTACATTACTGGTCAAATCCACAAGCGACTGTATTTTCAGCTTTTTATTTAGTATGATCCATATTAAGTAAAATCTTATGCTATTATTTTAGACAATGTAACTCATAATCAATTTTTTGTAAATGCTTTCGTATGTAAAATTTCAACATTGCATCTTTAAGGGAATTTGTATTTTCATAAAATGTGCATGTTTTACTTTTTTATATGATGGTTGTGCTTTCCAATTAAAAAAATATATATAATTATGCAAATATGCCTGCAATGAATTAGACTCCTTTCTAAATTAACTTATTTGGGTATATTGTTTTTTCAAATGCTCCAGGTATAGATACTGCAGATTTATTTTGTGTTGTTGTATAATGATATATATGGAATGAAGTCCATGTTAAAAAAGCAATTCTAAGATATACTACTTATTTTGTCAAAAGAAATAAAATAATAAAGTTTCATTACTTTGCGAGAAAATACCAACAGCGAAGGGCATTCAACAAATACAATTTGTTAAAACCATGAAAAATGACACTATCTACTACAAACCAAACACTAACATGATTCGTACAAAGAATTTGTGTTTCATTAAGTAAATCATGATACAGGTGAAGATGCAAGTGATATTACTGATAATGAAGACAATGACTTATTCTGTTAAGTAGCAGAAACTGAGAGGTTGCTAGTGTTTGTTAATTTTAGAATTTTTTACATTATTTTATGTTATTTTAAAAATAAACCATCATTAAAAATTGTTCTGTTTGGAAAATATTTTTTAAAACTTATTTTAATTATTTTGTTTAGTATTTAAACTGAATTTTTGCTAAAATTACATTATGGACAAAATGTCACCAGAGTAACACTTAGCATTTTGCAAAATCAAATGTAACTAATTCATGTGTTATCAGATGAGTTCAATGATTAATGCTTTTTAATAAGATATAATTTTCTAAATTCTGTAAATTTTATTTCTATAGTCTCCTATAATTCATAGAATTTGCTGCATCAAACACAATTTTTGAAAATTGCATTTTTTTTGTGGTCACAAGAGTAACAAAATTTTCATTTATTATCTAGCCAAGTAAAAGGCTTTTTGTTACAAATTGTATATGCTTTATGAAAGTAAATTACATGTATTTTTAAGAAGTTGCATCAAATTTATCTTAAATATATTTTGTAATAAAAGAATTGGAAATATATATGAAAATTTGCTGTGGTAGTCACAAGAGTAACAGTGGACGTTCCCATATGCTAATGTTGATCATTTCAACTCATAAAAGACAGACAATACACGTTCAATCTTAACATGAACAATATTTAAACACGTTAAAATGATCCTTAAATGCACTTATTCTCTTGAGTTTTTTTAAATCATTTTTTGGAGTAAAGTATTTAACTAATTTATTTAATATCACTCTCTCAGTACTAAGATCAAAATATTACTTAAATGCCTAAGATTTAAAATGGGGTGGTCCTATAAGTAATTTAGGCCCCCCCCCGGGTAATTATAATGTTCATACGATGCGACGATTCATTTCGTTGAATAGCGAAATTTTAACATAACTGAAAACAAGAACAAAGAAATAACGAAATGAGGGACGCGGCTACACTCGCTTGCGTGATAACGCTGTATCTACAACCAGCGCTTAATTTCTAACAAAAAAAGTATCGGAGCCCTAATATTCTGTAGTACTAAAACCGCACCGTTTCCCCCGGCTCCGCCATCACTCCAATCCACTTATTTATATTTCATACATTATTTGCAAAATTTAAAGCATCTTTTTTTTTTTTTTTTTTTTTTTTTTGTTTTTTGGCAAAATAAAAAATTTAAATATATCTACCTGCATATGCTTAACTGTCATCTATTCACCTTTTAGATTATCACTCCTTCCGAATAGAAATATTTGCCTAATTTTATTGTTAATTAATCGCAGGATTCTGAAATTAAACAAGGTAAGGATTATGATTCGTAAATAGCGTTAACACAAAAAAGGAATTGTTCGCAGCTGTGCATATATATATATATATATATACCCATTAATTAAACATTACCGACCATCATCAAAAACTGCAATATTGTGAATGATTGACTACACGCCAATATATATATATATGCGCAGTTTCAGCTCCATCTTCTACTTGTGCGACAGACACACTATGTCGAAACTAAGTGTTTTGATAGAAAAGAATTCAGAAACTTGGAGATGGCAGGGAAAAGAAAGGGTAATTTAGGCTTCGTTTTTCGTAATCGTTGTTGCACTGGGCTCCGGATCCCTGTATTTATGAGCTCCGGTGAATCCCGACCAATATTTAAATATTTACTAAAAACAGTGAATTAATGAAATTAATATTTACTAAAAACAGAGATTTAATGAAAATTACATTTAAAATTTGATTGTTCGGATTAAATCTAAGATATATTAAGACTAACTTCTATTTATCTGTTGTTTATGCTTTTACTTAATATTCCTAACATCATTTTATTATTTTCAAATTAGAAATAGAAAACACATTGCCCAACCATCTATTTTAACAGAATATACTTATAATGGTTTTCCGTTTTTTTAACGAACATATAAATGCAAAGAAAAATTATATTACCCTAATTATCACTAATTGAAATCTCTTCTTTGAATCCGTTCATCAAGGAACCGTTATCTATTCTCTTGGGTGATTATCATAGTTTACGATTAATTGGATACGGACAAATAATTTGTTCTGCTTTAATTCCCTAAATATATATTCATTCAGTTACTTAACTAATTACAAGCAGTTGTTAATGCAAAAAGGAGACAAGAAGTGAAAAGTTATATTAATAAGCAATATTAATTAGCAGTATAAATATTTTAAGTAATAGCAAACACCGTAAGTAATAAGTAATAAGCATCACATTTCGAATAAATATTTCATTAGTTTATGTAGCTTTTAAATATTTTTCAATCATATTAAATTTAATGGAAGACACTATTTTAATAATAAGCAACTATTTATCCTTATAATAATTTGGATTACCAATTAAAAGAAAATCCGATTAAGTATTTGTGCGCATAAAAATTTTAAATCAACAATTTTAGTTTCAAATTATTTTAGTATTTAAAATTTAGGATAAATTCAATTATAATTAAAAAAAATAAAACTCCTAGCAATTAGACAATTAAAAAAAATTAAGAATTAAAAATAAAATTCAGTGCTTTAGAAGAATATAATAACAAAAAAAATGAAGCAATCAATTTATTTAATTAGCAAACTAGATTTTTTAAAGACATCGAACATAACCGCCGATGTTTTTATTTCTGAGTTAAATAAATGAATTAAAAAAACGGACTGTATTTTTAATTAATTAAATTAATTATTACGAAACGATAAAATGAAATGTTTGTAATATTTTGTTATGTCAAAATTTTTTATAAATAATATCTTTAAACGATTAAAAACTATGTTCTACAAATGAAATAAGTGTACAGATTTATTAAAAAAATTATTTTCTAATTCTGTTGCAAAATGCACTTTTGATAAAAAATTACAGGGTGAGAAAAAAAAATATATAAATATAAAAAAAGAATGTCATAGGGAAATTCAGATTTTATAAAAACATTCTCTGAGTTCTAAAATTTTATGATACAGCAAGACTAGTTGTAGTTCATAAGGTCACCGATATGTTACGCTAACACAAATGCATCTCCCGGCAATACGAGGATCACTTACGCCAGTCGAAGTTTTGTGCCAAAACGCCAATTGTAATAAACAACTTGTTTCTTGTCGTCACGCAAGAAAACGTACACTCAATTTAATTAAATATATTTTAATTTACGTCATACTACATACTACTATTACACTTACCGGTGCACTGAACTAAGAGTTTTACATTATCTTCTAAATTAAATTAAATATTTGTATATATCGTTCACCCGCAAGAACAGTGACACATCTCGACAAAAGCAAATTTCTCAGGAAAGGCAAAAGAAAATTTGCACAACTATATTATAAAATGAAATTGCAGCACTAAGCTCTGCAGGCAGAACTAAAAACATGCATGAAAGCATAAAACCCTTAAGAATGAAGACGTGAGATGAGGTTTGGAGGGTTGGGTAATTTTACCTCCCCACACAATCCACCCCTCTTTTGTGGTCCAAAATGGACATATAGCGTAATAGAGGGATTTTTCTGTGTAACTACACTTATGAAACTGTTAGAGTAGCAAGACACACCTCTGACAGACATATTAGTGTAATAAAACGCAAAATGAATTTTTGCGAGATGTGTCACTTTGCTTGCGGGTGAGCGATATGTCAAAAAATACATATGTTTTTAATAAAAAAAAAATACCATTTTTTGATATTTAAGTACCTATAAAATAATTTCATTATCACATGGAGCTTAAATTCTTGTTAAAAAAAAATTGCCAGTAATATGAGAAGCATTTTGACAAAATTTCACTGAAATATGTTTACACTCTCAAAAATAATTTACTTAAAAATGAGGACTTCCATATATTCGCATTTTCTTTAAGCACAATTGTTTCAAAAAGAAGTACATTATTAAAAATAATCTACTTAAAAATGAGCATTTCTATGCACTCATATTTTTTAAGTACAATTGCTTCAACAAGGGGCATTAATCTACTTAACAATGAAAATTTCTTTGTACTTGATTTTTTTTAAGTACAACTAATTCAGAAACGAGTACATGATATTTTGAAGTTGTGTATACTTATACATGATTTATAAATGTATGCAGAAATGAATACATATATTTTGTATTTTAAAGTCTTAATATTCATGTTTAAATCCCATGTGCTCAAAAATATGAGTTTTCTGACAAACCCTTTTCTTATACCGAATTGACAGTAGGGATTTCCAAGCTTTTATTTAACGATATGTCTATCTTTGTTATAATTTTTAATTTATAATACACACTTTTCAAATTTATTTACAATTTCGTTAGAAATATTAAAGAAGAAAATTTAGTTAAAAAATTGTTTTATTAGAAATTAGAATATTTAAGAAAGGGAAAATTCATCTTTGCTGTTAGCGATCTTCCGTCGCTGATTCATAAAACGTGTCATTTGGAAGCAGCTGGTAACTGCTCTTATAGCACAGTCCGTACAATGCTAATCTCCGACCTAGAGGATTCGGGTTCAAATCACGGGACGGCTCATACAGAAAATTTCAAGAATTAAAATAGTAAATTCGTTGTTCTATACTCCAAAAATTGTAGTTCTTCGCAATTCAAGATTTCGTAATTAAAAATGGCGATTTGTCGGTTCTCTGTAATTTCGATTTTTTTTCTTATAGTGTATGTGTGTTTCTATACATACTTATTTTCGAGTCCCTGTATGTACTCAAAAAAATGAGTACATGCGTTTTTCAAATTTAAGAGTTAAGTAATCGGAGCTATTTTAAGATGGGGAAGTGCTCAATAATTAGTACAATTTACTTATTTTTAAGAACAGTGTTTTAACAGTGTAAAAGCATTTTATGTAATGAAGTTTATCGAACATGGAAGTGATGGAAAATTTGAATTTCAAGAAATAGCATTTAAATATTTTCTATCTATATTGTTTCTTATCTATAAAACTAATCAGAAAGTGTCAATTAATATTTATAAATATTTTTATGTAAAAAATGTAAGAAAATCTTCCATAGAAACTTAGTTAAAATAGTTTATATTTCTCCTGGCCTTCCTATGCCCACTTCCGGTATTTGACTCATTACTTCCTATTTATTAAATTGGCCGTAACTTCTTTTCTAGTAATCGTATCAATAAAAATAAAACAGATTTAAAATTGTAAAAGATTGGCCTTTCAAATAAAACAACAAATATCTTTCGAAAAATTTCACCAAAACGGCCATTTTAATGTACGCATACATTAAAATTTTAATGTCACATACATTGCATAACAATTTATACAGAGCCATTCGCATTTAAAAAATGTCAGATAATCTGGCTTTAGCAAAACATTTAGCAATGTTAAATGTCCATCAACGTTATGCACAAGGTGTAGTGAAATTTTAACTATTTGTACTGTTTGTGAATGCAATTTCTATTCAATAAAGTAGTGAAGTTTTAAATTAAAATATTATGTCACTTGAGTTATCATTCATATCTCCTACCTAAGTTAGTATTTGAGTACATTTCTTGTAATGCTTGCAAATACTGTCTTTGTAGCTTTCCTGTTAACATATGCGGAAGCCCAGTAGCGTTGTGGTCCGCACGCCTGTCTGCCGCGCTACACGTCGCGAGTTCTGCTCCCGGATGGGCAAGGTTCTCTCAACCTTTCATCCCTTCGGTGTCGATAAAATGAGTACCAAATTAGCTTGGGAACTAAACACCGAGGGTCTAGCGCTGGGCTGACCACCCGACCGGGCACATGTTGCATAGCACCTCGGGGCCCAGGATCAAGTAAACAGAGTTAGGCACTGTAAGCCCTGATCCTTCATGGATTGTACAGCCGCAGGTTTCTTTCTTTCTTTCTTTCTTTCTTTTCTTTTTTTTTTTTTTTTTTTAGTTAACATATGCATTCAGCGCGAAGTGGGGTTTGTTTAACGGCAAATTACCCATATTTCATATTAGAAACCAAACAGCGGTAGCATTAGACTTAGTAAGCCAAAAATAGACAATGTTTTATTCCAAGTCAATTTAGTATTTTCGTAAATATTTGCATTTAAAATAAAGAGGATACGCACTCTTCATATTAGAAACCATACACCGGCAACAATCGACATAATAAGTCAAAACTAGACAATGTTTCATTCAAAGTCAATTCAGGATTTTCGTAAATATTCGCATTGAAAATAAAGAAGGCACCCACTTTTCATATTAGAAACAAAACAGTGGCAGCAATCAACTTAGTAAGTCAAATATAGACGCTGTTTCATTCCAAGTCAATCCGGACTTTCATAAATATTTGCATTGAAAATAAAGAAGATAACTACTTATCATATTTGAAACAAAACAGCGGTAGCAATCGACTTAGTAAATCAAAAACAGACAATGTTTCATTCCAAGTCAGTTCAAGATTTTTGTAAATATTTGCATTGGAAATAATGAAGATACCCACTTTCCATATTAGAAACCAAATAGCGGCAGCAATCGACTTAGTAAGTCAACAATATACAGTGTTTCATTCAAAGTCAATTCAGGATTATCATAAATATTTGCAGTGAAAATAAAGAGGATCGTGTAACGATTTGTTAATTTCACTTGCCTTAATTTCTTTCAAATATGTGGACAGCACCAGAAGAGCTTCGTATGGCTACCTTTCGGATTCAAACAATACTGATCCTACTCCGATGTGATCATAAAAAAGCTTTGTAATTGCTGAATATTGTTTTTCATATACATTTGAAATCAACACTTGAAAATTAGTTTACAAAGTCAGTTTTTATTAGAGTTTATATTTTTAATTATTTAATTTTTGTACTGTACATTTATTTTTCAATTTCCATCTGTATGTGTTTTGAAATTGAATACCGGTTTTATACCGGTCCTTTAATACTGCATGCAACAAAGTGTTGTTTAAAATTGTTTGTTTGCTACGAATAAAAATTTCTTTGTATATTCAATGTTTCTGAAATATTTCGCTGCCCTTAAATCTATTTGTATTTTTTTCTTAAAAAAATGAGTGTTATTCAGTTTCAAATTCAATATATTATTTTCATACAAAGAATTCTACACAGCATATGGAAAATACATTTCTCTTTTTTGGGGGGGGTGGGGGGTGGGGGGAGGGTTGCATAAATCCGGCTTTTAGACAAAATGAAATATATTGGACAGACATCTCAACATAAAAATTCAGTGAAGTTTTGTTTAAATGAAATTTTGAAAATGTTGTCTCCAGATGTCGAATTTTTATAAGCTATTTTTTTTCTTAATAAAGAATGAAATTCCCTTTTATTGTGTGAATTTTTCCAATAAATAAAAAATGAGAAAAACGAATATTTTTATGGTTTTTATCGAGTAATGAAATTGGCAGAGTTAAGGAATTATAAAACTAATAAACATGTATGTCATAAGTGTAGACGGGAAACTTTTCCTAAAATGTGCATTCTTGTTTAAGTATTTATAAATTAAAATTTCCTCAAACGCTTTAATTTGATATTTCCATTTATATAATTTACTGGCTTTCGACTTGAAAATTAATTTAGCATAATTTTTAGTAAGTTTTCCATTTTGAAGGAGTTTTGAATTTTGGTATTTGCAAATATGTCATTTTTTACAAAATGTAGTCTGTAATAATGTAAGAAAATATATTCAGGAAGATGTTTACAGAAATCCCCTCTTCCACTCAATTCATTTAAAAATATGTTAAGGAAAAATTCTTTGAACTATTCTATTTAAATATTGTTCAACTAAATATGACATTTTGAAAAAAATACAAAATGATAAATGCTAGTAATTTGTACGAAACGCTGAAAAACAAATTAATCGTATAATGAATTTAAATACATTTTGTCTACCCGTGTTATTACTCTAAAAGTTTTGAAGCGGTATAAAACTCTTCTTGAACAGATATGGGGCATTCTCACGATCTTTTTACTTTTATGTCCCTGGAATAATAATTTTTTTGTTTTAGTACATATTCTTATAATTTTTTTTAATTTCATATACTGGGGAACATCCCATTGCATAAGTGCATAACAATATTAACGAGATAAATAAGTTTTGGACGATGTTGGGGGTCCAAATACCAGGAAAACTTCTATACCATCCCGTGTCCCTGATGTTGATTTTTAAGTTTGGAGCTGTCTGTATAGAATTGTTTCAATGAAAGTTATTCGATGTAATTTTTTTCCGAAACTGCGACAATTTTTTTTTACATAAATATGAAGCAAAAAATTAACCTATACACATTTTTACGGTTGATATTATTTTTTGAACTCTGTCCCTGGGAGTTAGATTCCTTACCATCTTTCTTCTAAAATTATTGAAAAAATCACTTCAGATGCAGCGACAGAATTTTTTTTTTCTCATGTTAGAGAAAGAATGTCTAAAATTCTTTGACAGGAAATTTAATGCAGAATTTAAATCAGCATTTAAATATCAATTTCAAGCATTTTGGCTTTATTGGTAGTCTTACCATCCCCAAGGTTTATTCCTGCACTTTTCGAGGTAAACTATTTTTTTTTTAATTTAATCCAATGTAAATAACTGTTTTAAAATCAATGAACATTGTGGCTATCTCTTAGTCTTAACTTCATTTGCCTAAAAGTAGTGGTAATTTTACTTACCGTCGCATCCTTACCATCCTTTTTTTTCCATTACCGTCCTTTTTTCCCTATACCATCCTTTTTTTCTTTCCGTCCCTTCTTTTACACCCTTTTAAGAAAACGTTATACAAAAATTTTGTACTAAAAGTACTACATTGTTATTATTTCTTATTTGAATGTCCTTTGGGTACTATACAAATTTATTGTAAATAAAAATTTAGAAGAAAATAGAAAGTTATAGTGCTAAAATGGTAAGGAAAATTAAACTCGCAAGTTTAACTTAAACCTCAGTTAAAAAAATCAATTTCGCTGCTGATCATTATTTCTTTATTTTGAATCATTAAGGCATTCGTCTATCAGATTAACCTTCCGTCTACCAGACGGGTCAATTGGACCCGACATGTACATTCAAAATATTTATTCAAACCAGAAATTTCTTCAAAACAAACTAAATGTATAAATCAGACAATAATAAGTTAAATAAACAAATTAAATAGTTTTAAGTAAAAATTCTGGTGTAGAATGTTTTTATAAAACTTGAGTAAAATTTCCGGTAGTTCTAGGGTTAAAATAAAATGTTATTTTAGCAAGTTTAATTTCACCAGATTTTTATTCCCGAAAGTCAAAAGATTGTGAGAATGCCTCACATATTTTAAAAGTTTTAAGTATTTCTGCTCGGGAGAGATTCTGTAGATTGTGCATTAAATCTATTTTATGCTGCCCGCTTTTTTTTATGATATTCACTTGTGTATCTTATATAATTTTGAACGCATTATAGAGAACTTTTAAAAGCAAAACAATAAATTGAAATTAAGCATGTGTGATTTTCCAAAACAATACCATTTATGGCTAAGAAGAGACAGAATATCAAGTCAATGCCAACAGATAGCAGTCATAGCTCATTCCCATGTATCTCTTCCGTCGTGTGTTTTGAAAAATTACAGTAAGTTTACCTTAACCGTACTTTTTAAAAACTTTGTATAAATGTTGTTACAATAAGTGTATTTATCACTAAGCTTATTGAATGCTATAAAGTATATTGACCAGAGAGAATATTTAAGTACTAGCTGTTACCCGTGACTTCGTTCACATAACATTTCAAGAAAAATAAATGCATCACTTAAGCAAAAACATTCGATAAATTAAAGTATATACAATTATCTGTTCATCACATTTAATCGAAAACTTCGTATTATCCCAATTTGCATATTTTATGTATATATATACATAGGATCATTTTTTAAAACTTCTTTTGTGTGCTCTAAATTTCATACGCCTTTTCTAATATTAAATGAGGAATAAATTTACATCTCTGTTATTCTATTTTATTATTTATACTTATGTTTTTTATCACAACGAATATTTTGTTAAAGAGATTTTATTCGTAAATAGTTTAAGGGAACGTTGTTATTAACAGGCCACTTCAGGCATGACTTTTATCGATTAGAATAATCGAAAAATCAACATACAACACTATATTTCTATTCCAAAAAATCACATTTTGGGGAAAAAGTCAAACGTGGGTTCACATAAAAGTTCAAATATAGATAATAAAAGTACGAAAATTATCTATAAATTAGCTATAGCTTTGAAATATTTATTACATTTTCTTTCACAGTACCAGGCATTTAACATCTGTAGATCTACCAATAATATCAAAATGTTTATCATGCTTCAAAGACTCTCAATATCTAAATGCTTATTTATTAAGCAATACAGTTGCTTATTGCTTTAAACCGCGGAAAAAAATCTGTTTATAGAAAATGCACCCAGATTATAGATGAACATTTACATATCGATTATTGTGTTGTAATTTAGGATTATGGAAGCTTCGAAATTTACAGAAATATGTTCCAATGAGGAACAAATATTATCTTTTAGAGATATTTTTAAATGCAGATTTAGATATTTTAAAATCGAAAGAAATTTCAGAAAATGATAACTGATTATTTTCGAGTTTTTTTATTGGCTTTTCGATAATCACAGTACCTTTAAAAAATAAAGGGGGTAAGGTGAAAGTCGAATTTATTGCTTAATTAGTGATATATGCTCTTTACATGTAAAGCCTAGCTTCTAATTAAAATTACTCACTAAACATTTTTATATAGATTTTCATATACTATTTATTAAATTTTATAGAAACCGGCATTGTGGGAGATTGTACGGTAAAAGCATGTTAAACTTACGTATTTGCGAATGATAAATTCTATGAAAATCACGCCATTTACTGCTATAAAATGCTAATATTTTCTATATGGAAACCGGCTAATAATTTAAAATATAGCGACGCTTTTACCAGGTTATTTTTCCAACTGAATAATACTTTTCGAGATAAAAAAGAAAAATCCTTTCACTATGAATGATGTAAAAATATGCATTTCAATTTATTTAAAACATGAAATCGCTTAATGAAATTTAATATTATAGTACATTTAGAAAAAAAAAAAAAACATTGAAACATTAACTTTATTAATTACTAAATTTCAGGGAAGAAATTGTATTTAAAATGTAGCTAAAACTGCATTTTGAAATTATGCAACTTTTGATGTAAAACATTATTTCTTAAAAGTGCATTGTTATTTAAAAATTTCGTTTCTAATTTCGAAGCTGGTGCAATGTAAATGACGTCACTTTGACGAAATTAATGTAAATATATATTATTTTTTTAAATATACATACGCATCGAATAGATAAACACCTTTTTTTAAGTCGATAAAAAATGAATGCTTTACATGAAAAAAAAAATATTACATAATTTTTATCAGATAAACCTTCTTACAAAAAATGCCTCTGTTAGTTGTTTTAACAAACATGTTATAAAATTAATTAATTAAAATACTATACGATATTAAAAGAACAATTCGTGTGAATAGAGGGCAACATATTCACTTAAATTTACTGAAGTTATATTTATATCCTTGATTGTAAATGGTGGTATTCACAGGCAATTTTCGCTTCTGTAATACAAATTGATTCATGAAGATTCAAGGTCTGAAAATATATTTTTAGTTTTGGAACATTTACTTTAATCGTCTTTTTTTCCCCACCCTTTACTGATATTGAAATAAATTATTTTTTCATTTGAGAAAATAGCATAAATATACAGGGTGTCCGGTCTCAACGGTATCCAATGTCTAATTCCTAAGCCGTTAGTCACAGACATATAGTTCCAATTACGAAAATGTTTTAAATCAAGTAAAGAAATATTTTAAAAGCGATTTGGGTCAATAAAAACATTTCTTAAAAAATTACGAAATTTAAATTTTTATACGGTCCCCCGGTTCTATAAGTTATATTTAGTAAAATTTTTCTATTACACTGACAAGTAAGACAAAAAATGTCCCATTCATATAACACTAAAATTTAGAGAGTTATGAAGCTTTAAAAATGCATGACTTATGCCACTTTTCTGCTCTGAAAACAAATGAGTTCGGCTTGGCTTTGAGGGGTCACAAACGAAGTGCTTAAAGTATTCGAAGATCTTATTTAATGTGTATCTGCGCTTTGAGAAAAATCGTTCAAGTATTACGATTAAGTTAAAATTTATTAAGTTTCAGATTGGCTAAAATAACATACGTTTTTTTTTTTTTTTTTTTTTTTTTTTTTTTTTTGTCAGGATTTGAGACTGTTTCTTTTATGATTTCATCTAACAAAAATTATGTTATTTTTATTCAACTATTGTATGTATGTTTTTCCAGTTCAAAATTTGTATGCGAACTTTAACTTACTTTCAAATATCCGATAGAGATTACATTTTACATGCTGGCGCTAATCCGATAATAATCTAATATTATTATGATTTTCGGTGGTAACCATTTATACTTATTTTACAGAATAACACAAAAAATTTTGAATTACCGCCAAGAAATTTAAGAAAAAGTTTTAGATTAGATAATACAAGACTTCGATTCTTGGGTTTTTTAACTTTTATGTATTTTTTAGCACTGAATCCGAAAATTACCTTAATTTTTAACCACCATCATGTCAGGATATTTCGCAAATCATAAATTGTTAAATTTAACGAATAACGAAAATCGGATACTATAAAGTAGAGGAGATGGTTGTGTTTTTTTAACTTTTGATAATTGTGTTTTATGTACTTTTTAGCACTGAATCTGAAAATGACCTTCATTTTTAACCATCACGTTAGAATATTTTTGCAAACCGTAAATGTGTTAGTTAAAATATAGCGAAAATATCATACTATAAAACATATGTATTTTTTTTATTATTATTTTATTCAATAATTTATTCGATATTTTTTATTATCCTGGGATTCTTAGAGCTAAACTGCTGAGTGGTCCGATGAGATGAGGAAGGAGATTCAATTTTTACTTTGAATCTTTTTAAATTTGAAATTTGCAATTTGTGAAAAATCCTGATGTGATGCAAAAAAATGAAGGTCAATTCCGGATTCAGCGGTACAGAATACATAAGAATCAATTATCAAAAGCTAAAAAACATGACATAACCCAACTTTCGCAGGGTAGTGTAGTCTAATAATATTTTAAAATACGTATCATTTTTTAAAGAATTGAGGCTGTTAATTTAGCATAATTTTATTTAACAAAAATTCTGTTTTTCTTTCTTCTTAAAGGTTTATTACAAATTATATATTTTGCATTAATATATAAGAATGATTAAAGATTTCAAATTTATATTGCAATGTTAATTTTACTCTGAACCATTTTTTTAATATATCTGACGAAATTATATTTCGACTAAATTTGTGAATGACCCCCAATTTGCAGTAAAAAATAGGCTCCAACTGTAAACAGCTATTACTCGGTCAATTTTAATCGTAGAATAACGAGACTTTTTTTGCATTACTTGTCAGTGTAAAAGGAAAATTTTACTAAATATAACTTATAGAACCGGGGGGCCGCATAAATATTTAAGTTTCGTAATTTTTTAAGAAATGTTTTATGGTCCCAAATCGCTTTTTAAATATTTCTTTACCTCATTTAAAACGTTTTTGCAACTGGAACTATATGTCTATGACTAACGGTTTAGGAATTAGCCATTGGACACCGTTGAGACCGGACACCTTGTATATTAAACCGTTTTATTTTCCCTTTTTTCCACAAAAATGTCTTCTTTTGATAACGGGAAATTTGAATGAAAACTCCCATTTGTGTGTGACGTATATATTCAAACGTATTTATTATTTATAAAAAAAATGTTATTTATGTTATTAATTTTGAATATGACGTCATTATTTATCTATTTTAATTAAGTGTTCATATTCATGCTCACTATATTTTCAACGAATATTTGAAAATACAACTGTTATTTCAATTATTGGGTCATTTTTTTTCAAGCGAAATATTTTCTTAATAATACAATTCTTTTTCATTCTTTAACCTTCTAATTACGACGCCATTTTTGATAGAAAGTCTCTTATTAACGTATCTGATATATTTTTTTCGTTTCATATATGACGTCATGGCCATTTTCTTTTGAATTCTTTTTCTTTTTTAATTTTCACGTAGAAATTGTTCAATTGTAAAATTAATTAAAATGTATATACAAAGAACAATTAAAATTTACTAAAATTACTTGCAGGTGCATACATATTATATTAAGATATTTCATTCAATTAGTTTTACATTTAATGTTAAATTTTTGTAACAAATTAGTTAAGCCAATGGAAGATTAAAAAATAAAAATAAAATTCATACAATATAGTACTTAAAAAACTCTAAAAAATTAGATTCCGTTCAAATGAAATCGAAATAAATCTTGTAGATAAATAGACTTCTTCCATTTTTAATTGAAAATATTTGTATTGCAGATTTTGCATTATGTTTATGACAAGTGCGCATAAAATGATAAGATGCATGCAAAATACAAAACTTAAAAAAAAGTCTAAGATTTATTTCGATTTCATTTGAACGGAATCTAATTTTTTAGGGTGTTTTAAGTATCATATTGTATGAATTTTATTTTTATTTTTTAATCTTCAATTGGCTTAACTAATTTGTTACAAAAATTTAACATTAAATGTAAAACTAATTGAATGAAATATCTTAATATTTGTCCCTTCTCGGGCTTAAACAATGTAGGAAATAAATTTTGTTTTTTTAATTTGTTCTTCAAATTATGTTTTTGTTTAATATGTCAAGTTTTTTAATAACTACTGCACTCAGACGAACGCATTTCAAAATTAATGGAGAGTATCATCATCAGGCGTTGATGTATGCGCTATTGCATCACAATGTGGGATGCAGTTTACCAATGTGTAATTTAAAATGTTTCACTATTGTAGTAATGCAGGTTGCGGTAGTTTGGACAAAAACTTCCAATCTGAACGTAAAAAATCTATAATCAAAACATAAAAAATTAACTTAATTTAAATTTAGGTACCCTATTTCCCACTCAGGTACGCTATGAATGTAAATGTAAATTGTGTTGAATCCTTACTGCTAATATTTAACAATATTATAGTTGTGATACAGTAAAAAATAAAAAATAAAAGTTTTACTTAAATTTTTAAACCCTCTTCTTTCCCAAGGGGTGATACGAACACATCAAAAAATTATTACCTAAGTTTAACTTGGTGTAAAATTGTTCTCATCTCGGAAAAAAAATTCATTTTAAAATTTAAGTTATGTAATTCCCCACTAAGTTCGCTACCTTGCGTAAAAATAGCTATCCATTATTAACTTTTTACTAAAATATAAACTTGACCAAAGCAAAAACTTATTCTGAAAATATCCTTTTTATTTCCACTATGACGCCATATTCACCTTTTTAATTTTTGAAAAAAAAAACTAGCTCAATTCAATATTTCACGTGAAAATCTTCCAACTAAAAAGAAATAAATTATTATTACGGCTTTTGAAATTTTTGCAACAATGAAGTAAAAATGTTACATTTTCTATGAAAAATGTCCGTTCATTTTCAATGAAAAAAGCAAAAATTGGAATTATTAAGAAACATATTTGAATAATGTAAAAATAAATTGGCCCATGTTTCTCTCTGGGTTATAATTCACCCATATGCAAAGGCATTTTACCATTCGTTTTGACCCTGACGTCAGGCAATCGTTTTTCCACTTTAAATTTATAATATCATTAAAATTAGTAAAGAATAAAAAATGAGTGGCATCAGGGACAAAAAAGTGGGAAGAAAAATGAAAAAGTTATGATCTCTATTGTCTTTTCCATGTTAAATTAACATTGAGAAGTGACACTTTAAATAAATAAGTATTTCGCTGCCGCGCAATACTTAAATAAAGTTATTTAAAATACATTAAAAATATCTTAAAATACATTAAAAACTGACGTACAACCTTGGTTGTAAATATCAATATGTTGACAGACGATTTTCGTTTCTGTGAAATAAATTTATTCAGGAAGAGTTTTAGGTGCGTTCTTATTACATAAATATGTTGCATCTATAGACGTCGTTCTGTCCGTCCGCATATAACAGAGTAAAAACTACTCAACCGAATGGTCTGAAATTTTAAATATACGTATAACTGTTGCAAAATGTTGTCGAGTCATTTCAAATTTTATGAAAATCGGACCTAGAGTTTAATGACAGGGACAGTCAAAAGTTTTGCGTTACATTACGGCCAATGAGAAAAAAATATCGCAAGTGCACTTTAATGATGTTACAGGCTTCCGAATGGTCTGAAATTTTAAATATAAAATTATTACAAAATTTTGTGGAGTCTTTTCAGATTTTATGAAAATCGGATGCATAGTTTAATTACAAGGACGGTCAAACATTTTCCGTTACAATAAGGTCAATGGGAAAGAATTATCTCATGTACATTTTAATGATGTTACAGCCTTTCGAACAGAATGAAATTGATATGCACTTACGAAGTGCATTAAAATATACATTCAATACACTATGCGGTGCAAAATATATTTATAAAACTAGTTATAGTACGAACGAACCTAATGTACCATGTTTGACGAGAAATTTCCAACTTGTTATATTTTTTATTTTATCTGTAATGTTTTTGTAATGTATTTTAAATAATTTTATATTATATGTATGCATTTGCAAGCAATTTTAGTGCACTTTATTTGTGCTTTTTATATTAAATTTAATTCTTTACTCAAGATGAATTTAGCACTAGAATTTTAACTTTCCTTTATTGAAAATTAATTGCCGAGTAGAAATTTTTTTTTCCGGGTTTTGATTTTGTTGACAAGGGTAAAGAAAGATTGTCAAATTTGATAGGAGAAAACGTCCATTTATTCTATATGAAAATAATGACAATTTATTAACAAAATAAATTATTAAGAAATCTATTTGTATAAAATAAATAAAAGATAGCTTATCTTCTTTTCCTGGTTATAGTCTATTTATATGCAAAGATACAAAGACATTAATTCATCCGTTTTGATGTTGACTACAGTCAAACTTTCGGACACACATTCGCATTTATAATATGATAAGGATACAGATAAGAAAAGTTTCCAATCCTTTTAAAATTGAGCTTGCCGACATGCATTTCATGTATGGCGCTAAGCAAGGAAATGGTTCACACTCAACGCACGTCCAACAGATTTTGAGCTTGTCAAAGCACTATTCTCTACAGTGCGTAATACTGCTTCTTCCTCTGCAGGAATTCTGCGATATCTTACAGTGCCCTTATTACGCCTGGAAGCATAAAACGATCCAATCGCGCACAAATTGTAATGAAGGCGCCCAAATGTAAGGGGATCTGACAGAAACCCTTCCGTGAATCGTTCGATCTGAATCCTTTGAGCAGCCAGTCCATTTCCTTGCGCAATCCCATACATGGAATGCATGTCGGCAAGCTCCGACTTGGTGTAAAAAAGCAAGTTGTTCGAAATCCGTGCGAGGAATGATGATTCAAGCCAATGAAGAGCATTTATACGCCACATTCAAGAGCCTCCTCTACTGCCTCAACACTGCATTTCCGCACCCACATTCCTATACAAAAACTTCTTATTATTTCCCCTCTGCATGCCTTTACATTTTTGACATATAGTTCTGAACCTCCCTGTATTTGTTATTTTGCAATAGGTATTTTACAATAATTTGTCTAATTGTTTTTCTTAAAAAAACTTTAAAGTGTTGAGTAGTTAAAAAAAGTTCTTTGGTATCTGTTTAAAAGTTCCCCTGTTTAAAAATAAGAAAATATTTGTATTTTTCATAATAATTCGATTTTTAAACAATATAAAAAGCTGATCAACATGTAATATTTTCCATGCTGATTTACTAGACGTATCAGTTCAGATACATCTAACATCTTAAAGACACTCAACTATTCTCTGTAAATGTGATTTAAATAATCTCTTCTCTACAGTTTAACACTCGAAAGTCTATTAGGAATAAGCGGAAATATTAATTTAATCGTCTATACTAAAGGCAGTATAATTCTGAAAATCTAGATATCTAATGCAATAAGAAGGTAACATCACATTTATCTGTTTTCAGAGATATTTGATTATTAATAGGATGATCAAAAGGTTTTAACATAAAAATGTAATTTGAGTGCAAGATAATTATTTAAATTTGGATACCACTCAAATTTGGATAAACAATATACATAGTGGTGGCCAAACTTCTGGACACTTTTGGAAATTTTTATGTTTTCTAACTTTGTATGCTTATAGAAAATGTTACAGTTATTTGGGTTAACTTTAAACCATGGGGTGTATCTTTGCACCACCTCCTAATTTTCAATATTTTTGACTCCAAAAGACTAAATAAACTCCAGAACTGTGCTCTGCTGGCAAGGTTCTAAACTGGGATTTCTACTCTTTATTTTAGAAAATAAATTAGCAACATTATGCGCAATTAATTGCATCAACTAACTATTTTTGTGAAGTACCGTTTTCAAGTTAATTTTGAATGCTGTTTTGAAATTGTTGTAAATCAATTAAATTTTCATAGTAAGTAACAATATACTCATTTATCAGACATATTATTATATAAATGTTGTAAACGTGTTAATAGTTTGTGATTATTTATTTATTAATAGTTAATAAAACGTAATTTAAGAAGGCACTAACATTTACCACATTTTCAGGGTAACTTTGAACCGGCTCAGAGTTATACTGATGTTTATAATTTACTGATTATAGGTGCTACTGCCAAAAATTTCCCATATTTGCACGTATATTTTATATCAATACAAAAAACCCTTGACGTATTAAAAGTTTGTGACGCAGCACTTTATCTTATTGCAATAAGAATTTTAAATATGGAACTTAAATTAATGATATCAAATTTTAAGTGGCGCTATGCTATTAACTAATGTATATGTATACATACATTTATATTATTTATTTCATCATTTTATTTTTGTTTTATTTACTAGTATCCGTCAGGCCGAAATGTCGGAGCATGGAGTCGTATAAACTTAACGCATAACATTTTAAAATTTTTAAAAAAAGTTTAATTTTCATGATTACTGTTTAATAGTACAAAATTAAATTCGAAATAACACCCGTTGAATCCTCATTTTCTAGTGTTTAATTCAGCTATCAGTTGCCTCAGGTAATGCTCAAATGCTAACTTGTGGCATGATAATTAACAAAATGAACCATTATAGCCTGTGGCAAGCCTGGCGGTTGAAATTTTGGGTCATAGACAGTATCTTTTACTGTACTCAGTACACTGCTTACCAATCCCCACTTCATCCAGATATTGGTGTGTAACATAACTCTGCATCCAACTGCTGAAAAAAATCCAGCCTGGAGTCCAAACATGTGATCATCTTCACTACATCTTACTTTTAATTATTGTGGTCTGCTAACATTCTTGTCATTGACCACTTTGATTTAAGAAATACTTCTTGGTTATGTTTTTTCGCTTGCTTGTTTTTGGAAAAAAGACATATAGCATCTTGAAATCATACAATTTGAGACGAAAGCAGAGTAGCTTTCCACCGTTGCATAAGGGATGAGAGTAGTCTGAAACTTGACCCACGCAAAGCGAATATAGAGTCTTTCGAAATTGTCTTTGCTGCAGCATCTTTTGTCTGCGAAAAGTCAAAATGTCTTTTATAGAATGTCCCTTGCATAGAGGGATGTCTTTTATGCGATGTAACTGACTTATACCTCCAAGGATTTAAACAAAGTACCTTTGCAACATCTTTGTTCAAGTTCAGTCATAAGACGACAATTTAAAATTCGTCAATAAAGATAAATAATACTGTATCCATGCTGAGCTGTAGATTTTTTTCTGCCTGACTTTTTAAATCAGCGAACTATTTAAAACATGGTGGTTTTTTAAGCACTGAGTGAATTAACTTTCCTTCGACATTAAGTGCAGCAGTACCTGTTAGTGCCAAAAGAATGACAGCTTCTGATCCTAACTGCTCTATGATTGTTTTACTAATTTCTTTGATTATCCTACTTTTTCCAGCTCTTGCTTTTGTAATAAAAAAAGTTGACTTAGGGAAAATTGTAACTTTTGTTTGGAATGACGAAAGTTGTTCTGTGCATAACTAAAGTATTTTCTGCTGCTCATCTGTAAATCTGGTGTCAGAATTATCAAAATTTTCATGCAACGTAATTTGTTGTTCTTTAAAATAATTCAGAAATGTTAAAAGTAAAGAGAATTCACTGAATAAGAGAGTCTACGGTAAAGAGAAAGAATAACCACCGGGATGTGTTGGGCGATTTTGATTTGTTTAATGTAGCTCCGATCTTTGGAAAAATCAAAAATTGGAACTGGATCCATCGAGCTAACGGCAGAAAACTTCAAAGCCCCTTCAAAGACTTGCATGTCTGTCATAGCCCAGACTTACTTAATATGGTATCAGGGAAAGGTTTGTATCACGTATGTAACTCGCACACATGGGTAATCTGCTATACTCCTCTATCAAACTTGATAGTTCTGTTCATCTGAGTTATTGTTATATCGTTATTCGCGCAATTACTCGTAGGCAGCTGGGTTACTTTCATGTGACTTTTCCGCATAGAATTACTCTGAATAACTCTTTTCATCTCAATTGCTTTCTTTTAACCGGCATTATCGAAACTTTTGTGTATAATGTTACACATATAAAAATATGTACATTTCTTAAAATGTACACAACATCTAGGCAACAGGTTATAAAAAAATCACGGAATGATTTATGACTTTTAGAGAAGTTGATATTTCACGAATTATCTTTCATTGTTGTATCCATTTTCCGATTATAAGCATAAAACTATATAGTCATATACATAACGTCAAAATTTTCGCCAAGCTTGGGGACATTTCGCGAAATTTCGCCAAATTTGGCGACCAAAAATAAGTTGATATAAATGCAGCGAATTTGGGTGTAGCTGCCAAATTTGGCGAAATTTCCACTGAAATTCAGCGCTGATGATTGTTCTCTAATCGGGTTCTTCGCATTTTAGCTTAGTGTTTTCCCGTAAAATTAGCTAAAATCGTAAAATCAAGAAATAAGTAAGCTACCTTTTCTTTACGCTTTTAGGACTTTTTTATTTTGTTATCTACAAATGAGTTATCTGTTTTTTGTTCTGTTATTTCTGTTTTCAACTGTACATCTAGGCCAAAAATGCTTATCTCATTCACTTCAGAATATTCACTTGCATTTCAGTTGCAACAAATTCACTTACGGTGAATTAAAAAAAATGAGAAACCTTCTGTAATTGGGACCACTATCAAATGGTATATTTGCGCATGAAACAGCGCTCACTAAATTATGAAATTTTCCTAATATGTACATACATATTTCTGAATAAAAACATACATAACGTTATATTTTTCTCGACTTCTTTTGTCATCATTCGTTGCCATGCGATTAATACTGAATCTGTTATCATGCAGCTAACATCCAAAATCGTATTGTACGTATTCGATTTCTTTTTATGTCTCTTAATTTAAAATTCAAAGTGAATCGCATCGATTTGGTTGGTTACGGAAAATGTTCACTTGCATTTCAATTGCAGCACATTCACTTACAGTGAATTTAAAAAAAAATGAGTAACGTTCTGTAATTGGAACCGCCACCAAACGGTTAAATTTGCGCATCAAACAACGCTCGCTAAATTATGAAATTTTCTACAAACCCGATTGCTGAAATCCCCAATACAAACATGCATACGTCTGAATATAAACATACATACATATAAGTAATACATACATGACATTATATCAGGGTTCTTTCGACTCCTGGAATTTTGCGACCAGGAAATTCTTCTGCACCGCTATTTTCTTACAGAAAATCTCTCCTTATAAGAATGCGAAATTTCACCAGTTTAACCTAGATATCTTTTTCTATAAAAAAAATACTGGAAACTCTCCTGGAAAATACTCTGATCCGCACAAAACCCTGTTATATTTTTCTCGATTTCTTTGATTTATCACTCGTAGCCATGCGGCTAAGACCCAAAATCGTATTCCCCGTATTCGATTTCTTTTCCTTTCTCTTAATTTAAAATTCAAAATGATTTGCCTCGATTTGGTAGGTTATGGAGAATAAAAGGTTCGCACTGAAAAAAAAGAAAAAGCGGCCGTTACGTACGTAGAAAGTAAAACTTCTAAAAGTCACTCTATATCTCAGGTCACAAATATTGACGATGCCAATAACGATTCGGATGAGGTTAAAATGCATAATTTACAACAATGGAGCTAATGTTTTTTTTTTAATAACGAGATGAAACCCGTCTTATTTTGGCGAAAGAAATTGTTTAAAAAGGAATTCATACATTAGTTAATACTTACTCTCAAAAAATATTATTTTTAATTTAAAGTTACCAAAATACTAATTCTATAAACTTCGACTGTTCAACGTATTAAATTAAAATGTATTAGTATACCTAACAAAGATAAGTAATTATGATGAAATTACCCATTGAGGCTCTTATGTTTGAAATTACCGATTGAAAATCAGCAAAAATGATTTCATCATGAGCCAATCATAGAATTATGTTTCGCGTGAAATCTAAACTTAATGTCATTTTCATAATCTCAAAATTTACATACACATCTCTCAAATTTACATTCTCCATTTCAAAAATATCGCAGTACGCAATAAGTTATTAATACACATATTTCCAAACTTGAAATGAAGTTTGTTAACTACGACTTTGCATGTGAACATTCGCACTCTTGACTTGTGATTCCAATCTCCGTATCGGCGAGTAAAATTCCAGAAATTTACATCTTTTAGAGGCGTTCGTAGGAAATTATTTCGTTTTATCAGAGAAAATGATGGTTCTCATTTAAATATGACGTCCTTTTTGAGGAAAAATTTATTGTTTTTTTAAAGCTTGACGTCATTTTCTGTTCCCTTTTTTTACAAAGTTAATTTTGAATTTTATTAGAAATTGGCATCAATAAAGTTAACATACTTTATTAATTTTCTTTTATTTACAACAATGGAAGTAATCCAATTGCTACCATTTTGAAAAACAAAATCATAGAAAATTTTTAAATTTTAAATTTAAATATAAAAATAGGAATATTAAAAAAAATAGCTAGTGCCGCAAATCTACAAAGAAACAGCTTTTATTTTAAAAAAGAATTATTAAAATTGGTTCAGAAAAAAGCTCAAGGTAGATGTCTAAAAAAAAAAGTCTTATCTTTCAAATATATAGATTTAAATCCGCAATGTTATCTCTATGGGAAAATTTTGAGCAGACATTTCATGCCGTTAGGTTTGACGAATATTTATGATTTTCAATACGCACCGAGATTTTGGCACTACCAACGTCCATTTAATTTTTTGTGTCGATACGACAAATATTTTGGACTCTATCGTGTTAATAATAAGTGTAATAATTCGTGTTAATAATAAGTGTTCGTTTGCCTATCAGTTGCAATACGTTCACTAATGAGGAGATTTTTAAACCTATTAAGTAATCTTCCGTAATTGGGTCCCTAGCCAAGTGGCGCATTTTAGCTAATAGGATTTAGTCAATGAATTTTTTTGTGAAAAGCCTTTAATAATACCCACTCTTACATTAAGACAATATTGTTAATAATATCTTTTTCGAGTTGTTCTCCATTATCTTGTCGATCACTTCCTAAAAAACTATCGCCAAACTTTTCGCCAAACGCCCAATAAAAAATGGACACCTTCAGTTAAAACGGTTGAAACTGATCTATTGTACTAATGCATCATCACATTTTTTGAATGTTTGTACACTTTTAATATGATGACGTTTCCATTTAATGATGTAATTGATATTTTAATTAGAGAAAAAGTAATAAATCTGTAAAACATCATTAAAAATGCAGATAAATGTCGAATTAAAAATCAGTTTATGACGTTACAAACACGTGAACGAATCTGACGTCAAGTGAATGTGATGTCAATATCCTTCATTTTTGTTAAGTGTCCAATTATTGTTTTGTGTAATTTTAGATTGCTCCAATATTAGTTACCATTTTTAATGCTTTTATTTAATAAAAGTATATTAAATCACTGTTTTGAATGCGATATTGACAAAGGTAAATATGATTGGCTATTAACAATCATCTACGGTGATCTTTCCTCCTGGCACGGATAATACATAAATATCAAATTATTTGACCTGTCATTCATTAAATATTATTACATGAGTTTGGTTTGTTTTTGAAGAAAATATCGTGAAAGAAGTTGAATTGTATAGTAGTTTTCCTAACAGAATGAGATGCTGAACTTTGGTTGGCTTAAGGGCGTGAATTATTTTTGCACAAAATTCATTGTCGGAGAGCTTGCTGTGTGAATGATTACCTCCATAAATTAATATTTTTTTCGCTCAATGAAGAACGAATCTTTTGTGTTTACTTTGGTGGAAACAGATATTGGACTGTCAGTGTCATTTCAATTGAAGTTATCTTAAAATAAATAGATATTTGAATGTAGCTAATCTCTCAAACATTATAATTTTTTTGAATACGATCTTTCTAAAAGTCTTTCTAAAACTTTTATGCAGTTTTATCCTGTTGCAAACTGTTGATGACAGCCAAATGCTTTGCGGTTTATAACAATAATCTATATAATATTTGGCGACTTATCACCTGCACCTGGCTAACATTAAAGTACTAAATTGGGTGCTTGGTTTATAAAAAGTGAAGCGGGTAGCCCGGAACTATTGATGACAGTCACATGACTTAGGCTTTTATTATAGAGATTATACAAATCTTGTGATGTAGAAATGTAAATTTGGAGCCTTTACATATATGAAAACATTTTTTGGGGTTCACAGTTGTCCTAACTATAATACTTTTTTTATAATGAATTATTTTAGATAATATTTATCATATGGTGCAAAGTTACCCTAAATGGCTGGGTAACTTTGAACCGGGTTAAAAATTCATTTTTTATTGCTTTTATCATTATTATTCCTTAATTTTTGACAGTCATAAAATAGTTTAGGATCATTTCTTCCCTTTTATGCCCATAGTTGCAACAATATTCTTAAAGTAAGAGTGTGGCATATGAAAATAGAGAAAATGCGGATGAAAGTTACCCTGAAAGACTGTACGTTTCACAAAATGCAAACTCTCATTTACCATTTAAAAAATAATTTAATACTGCTTTCAATACAAAAAACAAAATTCAAATACAGTCGAACCTCGTTATCCCGATACTCTAATGGCCAGAAAAAAGTGTCGTCATAAGCGGAGTGTCGCGGTAACCGGAGTTGGAGAAAAACATGTTTATAAAGACTATATTTTAAATTAATTTAAGACAATTTAAAATTCATAACTGTTCTTCCAATTTTAAGCAATAAAACATTATTATTAAACAAAATAAACACAAAAACAAAATTGAAAAGAATAAAAATCAGATTTATGTTATGATGACTTTTTTTTTATTGTTACATCATACATTGATGATTTAAGGTTTGCTTATCACTAGATGTGCTTCCTATAATTCTTTTTTTCAATATTATACAATGAATTGTAATCAATATTCGTTGCTTCAGAAATGGATGTTAGATAATTTCTGATCATTTCAATGCATCCGTTTCAGTCGGATGAAAAATGCCGTGTAACCACAAGAAAAAGCCGCCTGACCAGAACAAAAAGACCGCAACTACACTGATACGTCTGTCTGGAGCTTAAGTGGATCGTTCATAGTGTGTGGGTTTATTTATTCAGATAAAGTATCGAAGTAAAAGTTCTCATTTACCTCAATGGGTATTTCAGACAATTTTGGGAAAAGTTTGGCTAAGACTTTTCTTACCGCTTAATTTCCGTGTTTATAAGATGGATTATGAAAATGGGCAATTTTCCTAAACCGTCGGGATATCCGGAGTTGAAAATTATTCAACGACGTAAAATCCGGAGTTCGTCTACATTAAAATCATATACAGAAAATCGGGATTTTGAAAAACTGACGTGATAAGCGGAGTGACGTGAAAACCGGGTGTCGGGATTACGAGGTCCGACTGTATTTGAATTACAAAAAAAGCTATAGTATTACTTTAATCTGAAAAGCAAACATAGTGATGAAATGGATTGTAATTTCTAACTTTTCTGGTCAATTACTTTTCTTGTTCTGGGAACCAATCAAATGTTAGTAGCTGCCAGCAGAAGCTGACATGCTTAAGGGGTCTCAGGACTCTTAAGGCTTCAAAACTTTCGAAATTTCAATTTTTTAGACGTTAAACTCCTGTCTTTTCTGAACATTTTGATATAATTGGTTCCTTGAAATTCCCATTAGAATATAAGTTATGGCTTTTAGAATTATACCCCCTCATTAGCTAAAGCAGTGTTTCTGAAATTTTGAAGTCATTTTTCTCCAAATGACGTGCTTGGGCGTAACGCGCACGATATCTCAAAAACTTCTGAATATTTTTTCATGAAATTTTCAAAACATATGTTTCATGATAGTCTGTATAAACTAAACCTAAAATTTCCTTTTTATAGTTTAAAAAAAATATTTTTTTAGGTAGTTATACTGTTGAAAATTTCAAAATTTTGCATTAGCTAAATACAATTTTTTGTTAAAAATGTAAAAATACTGTAAATACGAATATTTTTAGGTTCAGAGTAATTGATATAATAAGAAGTAAAAGTAGGCAACAAAATTAAGATTCAAGTTGCAATATTTATTTTGTAATCGTGCGCATAAGCTGTTATAACAATTTTTTGCTCTTCAAATATCTGACAGTTTGGAGCCCGCTGTAAATGGTAATTCTGCATCTTGCAACTTTTTAAATACATAAAATGAAAGAAAATACTTATATCTTTTATCCCAATAAAAATTTTGCTTTAAAATCATATACATTTTAAGATATTAAATGTTGAAAGTTGCCTTTATTTTTCATTGTTTTCAATTTTAAGAGTCCTGAGACCCCTTAAAGTGGGAACAAGTCATTATAGTGCTTTGTTCTGTAGAATGAAGACTGTTTTTTATATAATCGAATTACAAGTAGGAGTTTTTGTTAAATTTATAATATTTTAGTAGGAATGTTTGTAAACATTTTTAATATTTAGTCAAGAAGCAATGCCATCTAATAAAAGAGCAGACTGTACACCTACAATGAAAGCTAAGATAATTGTTTTACAAGAATATGGCCTTCCCTGTGATGAAGGCAGTTAGGAGGTTCAGTGACTTCATATGGAGTCCGAGAGTTTAGTTTACGATATCAGAGACAAATTCAATAAAAAAAAGCAGGAAAAAGGCCAGAAAATGTGCACCACATCTGTTAATGAAAGAAGATAAAAAGATTATATCTCTAAGATATCATCAGCGGCCTTTTGAAATGTAGGGGAGATGGGGGCTAGTTGGCTACAGGGGTTAGTAGGCGCAGCCCTCATAAATCGCCTGTTTGAGAACAGATTGCGCAACCAATCACAGAGTACCTTTCTTCTTGCTTTTTACAATACTCATTGTAGTTTTGCAGCGTTAATTACATGCAGTGGGCTTTTATTATGATTTTTCTGTTTTTTGCATCCATAAGTAATTTTTTGTTGCTTCATTCCTTTTCAGATTTTTAATACTTATCTTAATAATTGCGATTTAACCGTGCAGTTTTTCTTAGTGTATGATTAACTGTACCTACCCATATGTGATTTACTTGGATTATTTTTGCTTAGATGGTTACGTGTCCCTTTTGAGAAGAAATTTATTATGGGGCTAGTAGGCGCATTCAACACGGGGCAAGTTGGATCATGTATGGTGTGTGCTAGTAGCTTGAAAAACAGTAAACGCAGAGAAAAGTGGTTGCAATGCAAGATTTTGGGCACACGAGGCTTGCCCAAACGGAGACACTCGATTTTTTTATTTGTAACAACTGTAACTCTGATGATGATATCGAGTAGGACAGAAGTTACTCAAAGTTAATGTTTTATTCATTATTTTTATGTCTGTATAATTTAGAATTTACATTCTACGGCGATAACGCTTTTGTTAAAACTTACTGGTAATAATGAAATTGATTTTTCTTAACTGCATGTCTTATTTAAGTTTCATTTAAATTTTTACAAAGCATGTGCCAACTTACCCCATAGATATAGGCAACTTGTCCTCTGACGGGGTTGGTTGGCGCACAATTTTTGTTTACTATAGGCTTCTGCTAAACATAAACTACAAAAGCAACAAACTCAAAACTCCGTGCATTTATAGCCCAAAACAAAACACTTGAACTCATGATAATAACTATTAAAGTAATGCACCTGAGAAAATGTAGAGCTTAAGAACATCTTATTCATCTGCTGCTATTCGTAATTAATCAATCATATTCGTGTTCAAAATAATACACATTTTCGTCTGTAAAGCGCTCAGCTCATCTGTTCTATTATTACTTTTATTATTATATTTATAATTACTATTATTATTATTTGTACTATTACCTTTAATTCTTATTGTTAAAACTATTGTTAAATAATATTGTATTGTATTTTTTTTTTTTTTTGAATAAACTTGCAACGCGGGATCTGGAAGCCTATGCCAATGGTGGGTTATCCCGCGTTGTAGAAAATGTAAAAATGTCTGCTCTTTAAAAGTACAGTTAACGTTTCATAAAAACTTAAACAAAAAATTAATAAAAATCAATAACTAAAAACTGTGCGTACTAGCCCCTGTCTCCGTTATTGAATGATGCTGGTGGTGATGGTCAGTTCAAGAACAACCAGGAGAAGATTGTTCTATGTTGGACTAAAAGGTAGAATTCCACGAAATAAGCATATCTCAATTTACAACAACGCAAAAAAAGACTACGGTGGGCAAAGGAACACATTAATTGGACAGATAATCAGTGGTCACAAGTTATATGGAGTAATGAAACTAATATATTGGTTTTCGGTAGGAATGGGCGAAAGTATGTAAGACGTAAATTAGGAGAAGAGCTACATCTTGACTGCATTCAGGCAACTGTGTAGAACCCAGTTAGGGTTATGATTTGTTAGGGTTATGATCATGTAAGAAGACGGTGTTGTTCACCTTCATGTAATCGATGGGACACTGAATGCAAGAAAATACATTAACACTATTCTAGAACGAAAACTTATACCTTCCATGAGAGATCTCTTTTGCAACAATGCTTCATTTATTTTTCAGCGGGATTCTGCTCCTTGCCACACAGCAAAAATATCGAAAGAGTAGTTTAGTACAAAGAGCATTGAATTGTTGTCATGGCCAGGAAACAGTCCCGACCTCAATCCTACTCAGAACTTGTGGCACCGTTTGAAAACTCCTGTACGAATGAGGCGGCCATCAAACAAAAGGGAACTAATTGAGGCTAATATTGTTATATATTGTTATATTGTTAATATAATTGAACTTAATTTTATCCTGGCATCATGTAATAACGAAGAAAGAGCTTAAAACTCTCGTCAGCTGACTGAAACTTCGATGTGAAGCTGTAATAAAAAAAAGGTTACCCTACTAAGTACTGATAACACACTGAAATCATCAGTATCTGATGTATCTCAATAATTATTGCTGATTATTTTTTGTATCGCAAATATTTGGATTTTGTTTTTTGTATTGAAATCAGATAATCAGTATTAAATTGTCTTTAAAATGATATATAAGAGTTTGAATTTTGTGAAACTTAACATTTTCTATAAGTATACAATCTTAGAAAGTATAAAAATTAATACCGAAAGCATGTTTCAGATATGCATATCGCTAAGACGATTAGAGCTTTTAAGCCAATCAGCAAGCGTCATCATCATGGTCTCATACAGTTTGATTGACGGCGAACACGTGGACGATCGATCGTGTGTGTTTATTATTTACATTAGTCGCCATAAAAGTGAAAGGTTACTTAAAAAAAAAAAATTCAGATTGATTTAATGATTTTGGGTTTATTTCAATTAGAAATTATACTTATGTTGGAATTTTTATTAAAAAATTTTTTAAGTCGATTTATAGTGCTATTATATTAAGTGTGAATAAATCTAGCAGGGAAAAATCGTAGACAAAAAGCTTTAAATAATTTCTTTACGATTTATTTGCTGGATCTAAGGGTTAAATAAAATTGAAAAAGAAAACTTTTTGCAATGTTTGACGTATTTTGAAGTCCCTTAAAGCAGGAGCTCTTCAATTTCATTTAGTCAATTATGTTGCAAGTTACAACATCACATCATAAAGTGTGCCATTAGTGCATTTTTTAAACTTTTTCCTACGCATTATATTATTTTTCTTTTGGTGTTTAAAGTTTCATTGTGCATTTTTTCTGCTTTGTATTATGTGTGGTTGTTAGCTTCCAGATGAATAGCCAGATGCATCTTAATCTGTGGTCTGTTTTTGAAAAAATCTTACTGCACAGCTGCCAACTTTTATTCTTTTTTTATACCACTATTTCTAAACGGAAAAATTATCTTATTTAATCCTCAGTTTTCGACAATTAAATAATACAAATTTTTCTGTTGAAATATAGTGGTAGATAAGCGCATAAAAGTTGACAGCTATGGTTTCTGATATCCAAATTAAGTTTTTTCGAGAAATCGCTACATGCTTCATAAACCTTGATGGGTATTCTTATCCCCCTCCCTTAACATTATTATTATACATTATATATATTATTCTAATAAGTTATTTAAATAAATTTTATAAATGTTTGAATGAGAATAATACAATAATAATGAAATTCTAATTTTAATCTTTGTTAAGGAGAAAATGTTTTTGTTTTTCGCAATTTCTTATTTTAAAAAACTATGTTTTGTTTAAAAACATTAAATCTTTTCTTAAAAATGAATAATTAATGATGTTTAGATGAATAGTTTATTAGTAGTATAAGAAATAGAAAAGAATATTTTTTTGCAAGAGTGTTTTTGTAAAATCAAGTGAATTTATTTAGAATTGTTTTGTTCTGATACCGAAGGAAGACGCTTCTATTTGACAGTGGGAGGAGTAACTCGAAGAGCGTGTTGACATCGGTAACGCTCGCTGATTGGCTTAGAAACTATAATCGTCTCCACGATATACATGTCTGAAATATGCGTACCGAAAGTGTACACAATTTTGGCCACCACTGTATATTAGACTAGCCAATAAATTTTAGATGGTATTGCTTAATTTATTATAATTGTAGTAAATTTGTAAAAAAAAATTCAGTATATCGTTTTATATTATGTATTATTTTTGATTGTCAAAAGAATCTTTTCTGTTCTTAAATACTATAGATTTTAAAACCCTTCATTTCATATACCCGTGTAAAATTGTGTTTCAGTACTTGACTGGAAAAAGTGCTTTAACACCTAAACGGTCGCATTAAATTATGGGTTAAAAATTCATATTGCTTATTGGCACCACTTATTTGAAAAAGAAATATTCACCTTATTTAATGACAGGTAAAATGTTACCATAATAAAGCCAAATACACTATTTTATAAAACTGGTTGGAATCAAACAATCTGAATAAAAGACACAGCCCGTGAATATCATGGGAGCGAGAATTAAGGGGTTAATCCTTTCAGGGGCGGTGTTATGTTTATGGAATCACATACTTTCAATTCCCAAATGCCACGCCGGCACCTGGATTTTGATATACATTTTTTCCGTTTATAACGCATGTGAAAAATAACTTTTTCATATTTTCAAATAAATTTGTACGTAAATTCCGGCGTCACTCATTCCTTTTAACGTTTTAGCAATGGAAGTGCTTTGCCCCTAAAAGGGTTAAGCAATTAAAAATTTCAAAAAACTTCATTTTTTAAGAATGCAATTAAGAATCCCGCTAAACTCCATTGTTAAAAAGACAAACTTTGTAATTCTAAACATTTCACTTTCAACATCTCTTTCCGGTAACTTAATGGGAAATCACGATTCTTTTATATTTTGTTCGTTACTATAATAATTATTTCCTGGAATTATCTTTCTTTGCTCTAATGTATTTCATTTTGCAACTCTATTTTCGATCACTTTTGGCAAAAAAGAAAAAAATAGTTTCAACATTGTATGTCATATGCTTAATGGAAAAGAGCAAATTTTGTTAGTGATAAATAAACTGAAATAAAAGAAACACAATTTTTGTGTGTTGCGGGAAAATAAATATTGAAAAAGAATAAAGGAGAATGATTCTTGTTAATTTTTAATCTATATGTCATTTTTACTTTCTTCTGTCTACAATAGAAAAATGTACTGAAATCGAAATCGTTGCCGATTTCGTCTTTCCGAAGAATTTACACGTTTTCAGGTGTAAGAGACACCGAAAAACACGTTTTTACAAAATGTCTGTATGCCCATGCGTTTTCTTTGTATCATCCAAAAGTGTATGAAGCTACAATAGAATTGAACCAAACCTCGTGTATATGTTTTTGGCTATGCCCAAAAAGTACCAATTGAAATTGAGGTTTTTCCTCCGGAGGGGGACACCGTGATAACGATTTTGTACAATTTTATCAGTTTTTTGCAGTTTGAGTAAAGAATTTATGAAAGTTTTTCAACGAAATTTTATATTTAATGTAATAAAATAGACCGAGGTTTGTATAAAATTTTGAAAAAAAAAAACTACATGAAGGTAACACTGTAATTGCGAATTTTGCTATGAATTTTATATTGTATCATCAAGAAATATAGGAAATCATGGATATAATTGAATGAAATTTCATATAAACGCTTTTAATTGTGAACATAAGGTTCCAGTTGAAAAACTGGATATTCCCGCATAAGGAGCCTCTGTGATACCGGTTCTTGTGTAATTTTATCAATTTTTTGCATTTTAACTGAATATTTTTCATATATTTCGACAAAATTTTAGATGTATGAGGGTAGGCTGATAAGAAATGGACACATGCTTGTACAGCGCGAACGAAATCACTTACAGAAGGGCGACCGGTGGTATATGAAAGTAACATTCCTCCTCTATACCCATGTGCAGTTTTGAGGTCGTTGAATTCATCCAGGGTATTTTTAGAAGCGGAAGTATGCGACGTGTTCTAGTGCTGTGTAAATGCGAGTTAAACAGCGTGCTGTTATCGAATCTTTAACTGCTGAAAATGTGTCTTCTACTGAGATTCGTTGTCGTTTAAAGGCTGTTTATGGTGACGATGCTGTTGATAGGTCTACCGTAAATCGATGGGAAAAAAAAAATTCGTGATTGCGAATCTGGAAATGTCGTAATTGTTGATAAAAATTGAAGCGAACGTCCGATCACCGCCACAAACGATAAACATAGCAAACTCATCCACTATTTTATTCAAAATGACCGACGAACCACTCAAAAAGCATATCGTAAACCATTCTGGAATATCCAAGGAATGTGTCGGCTTCATTATTGAACAATTGTAATATAGTAAAACTGTCTCTGCGAAACCTGAAGTTTGAAAAGACTCCACGCGTCGTTACTCCCCCGATCTTGTGCCTTGCGATTTTTATTTTGTTTCCTTTACTGAAGAGACACCTCAAGGGTAATCATTACACCTCGGACGATGAGGTGAAGCAGCTGTCAAGTCCTGGATTCTAGAAATGTCGGAAGAATTTTTCAGTGACCGAACAAAAAAAAACTTGTTATACGTTTGGAGAAATATGTCAGTATTAACGGTGACTATGTTAAAAAATAAATGTATGATTTTGAAGCTTAAGAATTATACTTTAATGTACTTTTTGTCCGATCTTACTGGGGTTTTTTTTATTCGTGTTCTACGAGCATGTGTTAATTTTCTTTTTAGCCTGCCCTCGTAATATAACAAGCAGAGATTTGGAAAACAATCGCTCTGAATATTGCACTGTTATAACGACTTTATGTGCGATTTTTCTTTTGTATGATCGAAAAATATTTTAAATAATGGGTATAATTGAATGAAATTTCCCGTATAGGTTTTTGACTATGAATGTCAGGTCCGAGTTGAAAATGGGGATATGCCCTTGGAAGAGAGTGCTGCGATAACGATTTTTTTTTTGCAATTTTTAAGATATTTTGCAGTTTAAGCGAAGTATTTATTTATATTCTTCGACGAAATTTTATAATTAGATGCTATGTAACTGCCGGAGGTTTGTATAAAATTTTGGAAAAAATCAGCTTTAAGAGGACGCTGTGATACAGAACTTTGTTCGATTTTAGGGACGGTCGATGTAGCTGTTGAAAAATATTCATACTGAATCACCCAGCTAGCCAATCTATGTTTAATTTTCATATTTGTAATAAGCGAAATTCGTCATATTTTTTATATTACCCGCTGATTACACTTCATTATGATTTTTTATTCACCCTGATCATGGTTTTGAAAAATCCATTGACAAAAAAATCATGTGCAATAAAAAAATAAACAACAGGTCTGTTCACTACTCATTCTTTGTTTCTATAATACACAATTAAGACAAAACGCTTTTTGAAGTATTAATGTCTGATATAGATGCACGTTTTGGGATTGACACATCCAAACAAGTTTCAGATCTTTTTAAAAATAAAACGTGCCACTGATTTACTGTATAAAATTTTGAAGCATTGAGAATTAAAAAATAATCTTTAACGTATATTTGAAAATTCTTCTCTTTTTTACTTTCTTCTATATTCAATAGAAGAAAGTATTGTAATCGAAATATTTTTAGACTTCCGGTTTTCAACGGATTATACACGTTTTAGGGGTCAGAGATCCCCCAAAATATGCTTATACAAAATGTCTGTCTGTCCGCCCCTCTGTTCGTGTGTCGCCGTTGCACCATCGAAAAGTGTATAAAGTTATGTATAGAACTGAACCAAATTTTTTGTGTGTGCATTTGGCTGTGGCAAGCAAGTCCTCCTTCAATTTAGAAATATTCTTCCGGAAGAGGGTGCTGTAATAGCAATTTTTATGCCATTTTCGTTATTGTACCATCGAAAAGTGTATGAAGTTATGCATAGAATTAAACCAAATGTGTTGTGCATATTTTTGGCTATAGCCAGTAGGTCCTCCCTGAATGTGAAAACATTCTGCTGGAAGGGGACGCAATTTTTGTGTCATTTCCATTATTGCATCATCAGAAAGTGTATGGAGTTATGCACAGAATTGAACCAATTTTTTTATATATGTTTTTGTCTATGGCCAGCAGGTCCTCCCTGAATTTGAAAAAAAATCTGCCTGAAGGGGGCGAGATTTTTGTGCCATTTTCATTCTTGTACCACCTAAAAGTGTTTGAAGTTATACATAGAATTGAACCAATTTTTTGTGTATGTTTTTAGCTACGTCCAGCAGGTCCTTCTTTGATTTGGAAATATTCCGTTGGAAGGGGGAGCTCTAATAGCAATGTCTGTGTCATTTTCATCATTGTACCATTAATAAGCGTATGAAGTTATGCATAGAAATGATCAAAGATTTTTGTGTATGTATTTGGCTATAGCCAGCAGATCCTCCTTGAATTAGGATATAATCGGCCGGAAAGAGACGCTGTGATAGCGATTTTTGTATACTTTTCTCGATTTTTTGTAGCTCTATTATCCATCGGCGGCTCGTGCAGCGACGGGAACTCGCTTCCTGCTAAACTGGCTATTCGCAAACAGCTGATGACAACAGAATAGGGAAAAACTCTTGATTTTATTAAGTATCATGATCTATGGTAAGTCAATTTTACTCCGATTAATTGACCGAAATTTAAGATTAAAATCAAAGTTGGTATAGTATTGAGCTAATAATATTGAAGTATTAACGCGTGGTACTACTTTTGGAAATATTAAGATGTATGAGATAGAAGAAAGTTTTGAGATTGGCACATCCAAAGAGTACGTAATAGAAAATGTCTGTCATTTTGATATTAATTTGATTTATAAACACTATGAAAAGCTGATCAATGTCTAAAAGATTCCAAGTTGATTTTATATCTCTTAAATGTATCGATTGTGAATGTTTTAATTCCTCTTATGTTGGATCTTCAAGTATTTTCTGGAAGTGTGATTTAAATAAGCATTTCTCTACATTTTAACAGAACTAAGTATATTTCAGAAAACTGAAATAATGCTTTACACGCCTATACTAATAGCAGGATAATTCTGCAAATCTACATATCTAATGCAGTAACATTGAGATCTGTCATTTATCTGTTTACACTCATCTTTCGTTGTTAATAGGATTATCAAACAATTTCCATATAACTGGTAATTTAAATGGAAGAACATCACTTACAATTGGATAAACCACATATAAATTCAGACGATATCTTATATCAATAGATATAAGATCTTGTTCCTTAATGATAATTTATAGAAAATTTGTAAAATATTTCCGTATACTATTTTATATTATGTATTTTTGATTGTCAGATCAATCTTTTATGTCCTTGAACAATATAAGTTTCAGAAACCCATCATTTCATATGCCTGTAAAAAATAGTGTTTAAATACTTGATTTGAAGAAGTGTTAAACATTTTTAAACAAACAAATGTTCCAAAAAACTACATTTTTTAAGAACGTCATTAAGAATTCCATTAAAATTCCTTAGTAAAAATAAAACCTTCATATTTCTAAATATTTCGTATTCAAAATTTCTTTGACGTGACTTAATGGGAGCACGAGTCTTTTATTTTTGTTCGTCATGTTAAGACTTAGTATTTCCCGGAATAACTTTTTTTTGTTCTAATATATTTTATATTGAAACTAAATTTTCGAGAATGTTTAGCAATGAATAAAGGAAAGAGAGTTTTACAACTTTATGTCAAGTGCTTAGTGAAAAAGAGTAAGTTTTGGTTTAGATTAAATATATATATATATACATATTGCTTGAAAAAAAAACATAATATAAAGAGCAAACTGAAATGTTTCTTGTTAATTTTAAGTATATTTGTCTTTTTGCTAGATTTGTTTTCAAATAAATTGTTTTAATGTTTTCTAAATAAAACGTTATGTTTGCTAAATAAAACGTTAGACTTTTATTTTACCTATTTAAAAAATAGAAAATATATTTCCTTTTTATATTAATTTCATTTATATAAAACATAAAATGCCGATCAATGAGTAATATATTCGAAGCAGAAATATCACTTAAACTTTCCATACTAAAGGCATGATAATACTGAAAATCTACATATATGATGCAGTATCAGGGGTTTTGAGCAATTTTGTGTACCATTTTTTTTTCACTTTAAGAGAAGAAAATTTTAATATTTTTCGACGAAGTTTTGTATTTAGTTGTTATATAATAAGCCGAAGTTTGTATAAAATTATGAAAAAAATCGTCTTGAAGGTAGACCTACAATCGTGAATTTATGTGATATTTTTCATTTGTATTAAACGGAAAATATCTGAAGTTATGCATAGAATTGAACCAAATTCTTGATACATACACTATACAGAAATTAATCAGCGCACACTTTCAATTTTTAAAGATATACTTGTCGGATTCTTCTGGAACTTCAATATTATAAAAAATATGTTTCACCTCATATATATCAATGTCGATTTGACAAGGAAGACAATTAGAGGGGCAACAAAAAAAAAATAATAATAATTAGGATGAGCGAAGCGAATCCTCTACTAGGCTACACAAATTACATTTTGTCGTACACTTTACAAAAAAAAAAAAAAAAAAAAAAAAAAAAAAACTATTCAGTATTTTGACTTGAAATTACACACAAAAATAAATTATGATCTGTAGATTTGCAGAATATTATTTTTTTTACAGAATAACCTCAAAAAATTTATTATTTTAACTAATTTATTTTACATGGTTTTCCATTACGGACGCATTTTTGCAAATAAAAAATGAAACACTCATATTTTCAGAAGAAAAAATAAATCATGGAGTGAGTAATTATAGATAGAATCATGATTAAATAAATAGTTTCACGATTTCTTTTTATGAAATTTTTAAATACCCTTTTTATGGAAATTATAACATATTTTTAATGAATTAAAATTTGTGAAAATTCAATTATTTACATTCAATTATAAAAGTATTTTTTAGTGTTAAGAATTCAAATACACAATTTATTCTTATTATGTGAAAACATTTACGGAAACGATACTTAAGCATTTTAACAGAATTATATTATGATTTTTTTTTTCAAAGTGGCAACAAAAGAATTGTAAGCATATAAAATTAATTGTTAAATTCTTTATATTTTGAAGAAGTAACTTTCTTCAAGCTGTCTTTGAATATATTATTCTAAGATTGCTATCAAAGATTATTTGATGTGAAGTACAAAGATTGGAAACATTCCTTTACAAACCATTTGCGAAAACAGAGGCTATTGGAAAATGTAAAAACATCTTTAAAAGAGCTTTTAGTTGGAAATTTAAAAATATTTTGTAAAATATTTTGTAAAATATTTTGTAAAATATTTTTATTTATACGAGTCTTAAAATCATTAATAAAAAATTCCGGGGAAATTCTTAGTTATTTGGCTGAATTTACATTTCTAAAATTAAAATGCGCCAAAACATAAAATAACATTTTTGCTTAATAAAGATGCAAAAATAATATAAAAAAATATTGTTACTTTCAAATATTTATCATATTAAATAATGCTTCGCGAATCCAAACAAAGCATGGCTTTTGCTACTAATATTTTGGATCACCCTGTATAACAAATGCACGAAATGATATATCGCTACAGCAAAGAAATATGTGGGTTTTTTTACAATATGTGTATTATTCATTTGTGTAAGAAATGCATTCATATTCATGGAGATATAAAGATTTTTTTAATAACTTCAAAAAATTCTTGCATGTTTTTTTTTTATATCATGCAGGGTTTTCAAACAAATTTAACGCCAGTTTCCGAAAATTTGACAAAATGTAGTAGAAACAATACAGTGCAATTTGAACGTAAATATATTAAATATTTTACGAAATATGATCAGTTGTATGAAATAAATTTTATCTGCGCATGCGAGAATGATAACAAAGAATACTTTTCGTGATTCAATATTCAACTCTATGGAGCAACTCACATATAAAAGATAGTAGAATATCGTGAAATTTCAGAAAGAAATCTTCGATACAGTGAGCTTAATTTTAGTTGCTCTCAAAAAGCAGCTGAATAAAAAGGGATTTTCCACAAAATGCCATTTTTTATTAACTAACTTTCAGCAAAGGAATTAGTATTTATTGAATGGCAACAAGCAGGTTTGGTACAAATGCTTCGGTTTTCATACTTCTTTTTTCTTGGAATATGCTCTTTCTGGTGCTTTTCTAAGAAGAACTAAAGCATCAATAAAAATGAAAAAAATGAAAAATAACAATTTATAAAAAATCCCTTATCATGCCGCTTCTTTTAGAGAGCAATTAAAGATCAGCTCACTCTATCACCGAAATGGTTCTGAATTTTTACGATGTTTGAGTGAATCTGTATAGAGTCTACTATTAAATCATGCAAAACATATTTGATATCGTTCGCGCATGCGCAGATAAAAAATGTGTCATACAACTGCTCATATTTCGTCAAACAATTAATATATTTATGTTACATTTGCACTATATTGTTTCTACTGCATTGTTCAAAATTTTCTGAAACTGGCGTTAAATTTGGATGAAGACCCATCATGATATAAGCAAAAAACCTGCAAGAATTTTATGACTTTTAAAATAAATTGCTATATTTCTGTGAACATACGGCATTTTTTACACAAATGAATGCACATACTGTGCAATATCTATATATTACTTTTCTGTAGAGATAGATCATTTTGTAAATTTGTTTTGCAGGGTAATCCCAAATATTATTATTTTTATTTCATTTTTTGTTGTACCCCTAAATGTCCTCGTCTAATCGACGTTGATAAATGTGAGGCCAAAGATATTTTTTATAATCCTGATGTTCCGGAAGAATCCGAGAAGTATACCTTTAAATATTTGACAAAATGTCTGCAATTGAAAGTGTTCGGTGATTAGTAGTCATTTAGTGTACGTTTTTAACTACGGACGTCACGTTGCAGGGAAAATGGGCATATGTACCCTAGAAGGAGACACTGTGAGAGCGATTTTTGGGCAAATTTATCGATTTTACACAGTCTAAGTAAAGAATTTATGAATATATTTCGCAGAATAATATATTTATACGTAATATAGTAGGTTGGGTTTTGTATAAAATTTGGGAGAAAATTGTCCTAAAGGTGGCACTATAATAGCAAATTTAGGTGCGATTTTTCTCTTGCGTCAACGGAAGGAATACGATGTTATGAATAGAATCGAAACAGTCTTCATGCATACGTTTTTGGAAATAGAATGGACGTCAGGTCCCAGTTCAAAAGGGCGATATTCCACCAGAAGGAGACGCTGTGACAGCGATTTTTGAGCAAATTTTTCAATTTTGAGCAGTTTAAGCGAAGAATTTTTGAAGAACTTTTATATTTAGGTGTAATATAAAAAGCCGAGGTTTGTATAAAAATTTGGAGAAAATGGTCCTGAAAGTGGTGGTATAATAGCGATTTTAGGTGCGATATATCTTTTGCGTCAATGGATGAAATACGAAGTTATGAATACAGTTGAAAAACCTTCATACATAAGTTTTGACAATGGAGTGAACGTCAGGTCCCAGTTGAAAATGAGGATATTCCACCAGAAGGAAATGCTGTGATAGCGATTTTTAAGCATTTTTATCGATTTTTTGCAGTTCAGAAACCTTTTCTTTCTTTTTTTTTTAGTAGAATCTTTTTTTTTCATTTTATATTTAAATTAAAATATGTTTTAAATCTGTTAATTTAAATTATACTTTAAATACAAGTTTTTTTATAAACAACTTTATAAATTCAACTTAATTTAACTTTATTCAAGTTGTTCAACTTCAAAAAATTAAATTGTAAGTATTTTTGAATGAATGAGTAATTGTTATTCATTTTTAAATTCGAAACCTTTTTTTTTTAAATTAAATTAGAAATCTTAATGTATAGAATTTTCGGTTTTTCATTTTTTAAATAAATTCTGATTTGAGTATTAATAAAGCGCATGCGCGCTAGGAATGAACGGAATTTCTTCCTCTTATTCAGACTCTTGAGAAGAATTCGCGGATAAAATATGTTTTCTAGGAGTACGGAAATTACTTTTTTAAAAATGAGGAATAATTTAGTGTAAATTGTCAAGTTTTTCTAGCAGTATATGAGTTTGGATATTTTATCTCTTCTTATATTGCATACTCACGTATTTTCTGTAAGTGTGATTTAAATTACCTCTTCTGTGCATTTCAATACTCGCAAGTCTATTAGCAAAAAATTGAAATAATGCTGTACTCGCCTATGCTGGCAGGATAATTCTGCAATTCTACATATCTAATTGAGTAACATAGAGCTGAGTCGTTTATCTGTTTACATGAATTCCCTGATTAATGGGATCATCAAAGGTTTTCAATGTAACTGTTAATTTAATTGAAAGAACATTACTTATATTGGAAAAGCCACATATATATCAGACTACCAATAGACAAAAGATATTGTTACTTAAAGTATTATATTTTTCAAATTTTAATTGCTTAAAAGAGTACAGTCAACAGAGTGAAAAAGTATCCAAGCCGGGACTCGAACCCGGGTCATCGCTATAGCGCACCGACTTACTCCTAACTGAACCAGTTGGAACGATACTCAGTCTGGCACTTCTCGCTGGCATATGTTGACAATGCTACAACCGCAGCACAAGATGGAATATTTATCCGTGAGTCACTTACTCTGGGGCAAACACGAAACTAAACAGTATCCAGCATCAATGAAATTGAATAACTGTATAATAATCCTACTTCACATATCTAATAACGGTAAATATTTCCCCTTCTATAGATTCTTTCTATAGATTTTAGAAACTCCTCATTTCATATACCTGTATAAAATCGTGCTTAAGTACTTGATTGAAATAAGTTCAAAACAGTTTTTAACAAATAGATGTTCCACAAAACTACATTTTTTAACAACGCCATTAAGCACGTCCATTAATATTCATTAGTAAACAGAAAACATTCCTATTTCTAAATATTTCATGTTGAACATTTTATCACTTAATTTAATGAGAAATCACGAGTCTTTTATTTTTGTTATAATTATTTCACAAGACTCACCTTTGTTTTCTCTAATGTATTTCAAATTGGAGCTCAATTTTCGAGCATTTATAGCAACGAAGAAAGAGAGAATTTTTCCCTACTGTATCAAGTGGTTAATGGAAAATAACAAGATTTTTTTTTGCTGATAAATGCATTTTTTTAAAAAATGACAATTTTTAGGTTGCGTTAAAATAAATGTAATAAAAGAACAAACTGAAATGTTTCTTGTTAATTTTAAGTATATTTGTCATTTTGTGAGATTTGTTTTCAATTCAAATGTCAGAATGTTTGCTGAATAAAACGTTAAACCATTGAGCAGTTTTTTAAAAATATTATTTTATGTCTATTTGCACATTCTCCGCTGTTTAAACATTAGAATATGTCTGTCATTTTTATATTAATTTTATTGATAAAAAATATAAAAAGCTTATCAATGTGTCGTATGTTCGAATCTGATTTTATATCGCTTAGACGTATCAGTTGAGAATAGTTCAACTCCTTTCATTTGAATACTGAAGTATTTTCTGTAACTGTTATTAAAATAATCTCTTCTCTACATTTTAACACATGTAAGTCATTTAGAAGGCAATGGTTTTACATTTCCATTCTAAAGGGGGGTGGGGGTGGATAATTCAGAAAATCTACATATTTAATGCAGTGACAGGGATTTTTGTGCAATTTTATGTAGGATTTTATCGATTATTTACTTTTTAAGTAAAGAATTTTTAAATAATTTTCAACGAACATTTATATTTAGATGTAATGTAATAAGACGAGGTTTGTATAACATTTTGGAAAAAATCATCCTGAAAGTGGCGCTACAATAGCGAATTTAGGTGAGATTTTTCATTTGTATCAGTGGAAAATACATGGAGTTATGGATGGAATAAAGCAAACGTCACACAAATGTTTTGGACTATGGACGTCAGGTCCCTTTTGAAATTAGGGTTATCCCCCCAAGAAGGAGACTCTGTTATAGAGATTTGTGTGCAATTTTATCGATTTTTCGCAGTAAAAGTGAAGAATTTATGAATAATTTTTCCAAAATTTATATTTAGATGTAATATAATAGGCCGATGTTTGCATAAAATTTTGGGGGAAAAAACGTCTTAAAGGTGTCGCTTGAATAGCGAATTTAGGAGTTATTTTTCTTTTGTATTAACGGACAGTATACAAAGTTATGGATACAATTGAATCAAACTTCATGCATACGTTTTTGGCAATGGAATGTACGTTAGGTCCCAGTTGAAAAAGGGGATATTTTCCCTGAAGGAGGCTCTGTAATAGCGATTTTTGTGCAATTTTATCGATTTTTCGCAGTATAAGTGAACACATTATGCAAAATTTTATACAGTGAAACCCTGATCCATTCTTCCCGCATCCATAGTTTTACCGCATTGATCGTTTCTTTTCTATGGTCCCTGCACAAATTATATTTAAATAATGTAAACAAAACCCGCATGCATCCTTCTTGAAAAAGTCGTTTTCCGGCATTCATCATTGTAAAATTTTTCTCCTCACCGAAATGAAATTGAAGGTCAAGCGGACCCATATGTCATACAAACTGAGAATTACTTCTTTTATCTTAAAATAACGCATTCGTGCTGTTTTAGGGGGGAAAACAGAGATTAGCGCTGATGTTGTGACATATATGTACTCATAAATAACTGAACGCGGAACAGGTGTTCTTGTTTGAAGAGTGGGTTATTCTATCCTTTGTAAAGCGGAAGATGGATGCATCCACTTCGGCAAAGCTGCAGCATTCTTTTACATTCCCGACTAATCTGTTGTGTGCAGTGGACGTGTTTAATTTCAAGAGTGCGAGCTTTCAATTTAATGCGTTCGGCGCTAAATTTTATGCGTTCTGTGAATTTTAAGAATGGCAAAACAAGTTAGAACCTTAGAAGAAAGGTTTCACATGATAAATGAGGTGGAAAAGAGTCATTTTGATAAACAAATTAACATCGCTAAACGTTTAAGTATATTGAGGTCAACACTGAATTCGATAATTTCGAAAATGAAAAAAATTAGAGAACAGTCTGTTAAGTATGAAACTTCTGCAAAAAAGGGGAAAAACTAGCAAAATATCTACTTACAAAGAGTTTTAAGACTTCTCTTCGCTTGGTACGAGTAGGCTCGTGCGTCAAATATTCCTGCGGATGGGAATATTCTTCGAGAGAAGGCACTTAAAATAGCTGCTTCATATGGCATGGATAGCTTTCTGCATCAAATCGGTGGATTTCATGTTTTAAAATTCGTCATGGATTTGTATCCAGGAAATTATGCGGCGAAAGTGCCGCAGTAGTACATGCTGATGCCATAGAAATGTGTTTCGAAAAACTTCCGAAGTTACTAGAAGGATACAAGGATTGTGACATCTATAGTGCAGACGAAACAGGTTTGTTTTATAAATGCTTGCCAGAGAGAACTCTAGCGTTCAAAGGAGAGACTTTCCATGGGGGTAAACATTCCAAAGATAGATTTATAGTGCCAGTATGCACAAATAAGGACGGTTCTGGTAATCGAGTACCCCTTGTTATTGGTAATCTGCTAGACCTCGATGCTTCAAGAATGTAAAGTAACTAGTAGTTTACCATTCAAATGCCAAAGCATGAATGAAAAATATAGTTTTACAAAATTTCTTCATGACTTTGATAGATCAATAGGCGCTCAAAAAGGAAAATCTTCTATTTATTTACAATTGTTCAGAGGTTACATATATGCAGAGGTTGTACATGGTGTGAAATTTAGTGATTATATTTCCATTTATAAGATGCTGCGACATATGGTGTCCTAAGCATAGAAGAAATGTGTGATGATGCAAAAATTAAAATATTGGCAGAGGAATAACAGGTAGAAGATAATGTTTATGCTGATGAAGCTGAGCCTACTCCAGTGCCACGTCTGTCTATACAATTATGGCATTTGAAACTGTACGAACTTTTATATGCGCACATGAAATTACATGAAATGACCAGAAAAATTTTGTACATCTTGAAAATGTGCTGTTTTACGTAAAAAATGAACGAAAAACCCAACATAAAATTACTTAAATTTTTAAATAAATATGAATTATCTACAACTTCGATTTATTTCTATTACAGTTTGGTAAATAAGAAAATAGTATTTATTAGTACACTGTATACATTGCATCTACAGTGGTGGTCAAAATTATAAGGACAAGGCAAAAATCGCCAAATCTTGGCTACATTTGGCCGGAAACTTATGCGAATTTAATGGCGGGAAACCAATGAAAAATGAAGAATATTTTTATAAGTTTTTGTGGAAATATGTAGAAAATTCATATTCATAAAATGTATTATGGATTTATACAGCCATGTGATATGGACAAAATTATAAGAACAATTGTATTTGTGCGTTCTAAAAAGCAAAATTTGCATGTTTTTTGCTCTGCACACGGAACTCTCGGACGATATAAATGCGTAATAAGCGTTTGGGATCGTCATATTCTGTTTTTCAGTCATGCCGCTAGGTACAAAGATTTCGGAGTTTGAGAAAGAGAAAGTGGATGCATTTAAAAGTTTAGGACTTTCTGTACGCCAAATTGCGACAAAATTCAATAGATCAAGAACGGTTATTTACGATTATTTTAAAAATCCCGGTAAATATGGACGGAAAAGACATACAAGTAGGCCATTTTCTGCTCCTATACTGGAGAAAAGAATGATAATAAAGCGAGATTGCTCCAAAAAACAAATGTGAACAGAAATAAAACGTGAATTAAACTTAGAATGTAGTGCTCGAACTGTTCGACGTGTTTTACAAAAAGAAAAAAAAGGTTCACTATGGTAAACATATGTCAGGACCGCCTCTTACAAAAGTTCATAAGAGACTGAGGATGGAGTTTGCAAAAAAATGCATTACTATGTGAAGAAAAATGGGATGATGTTGTCTTTTCCGATGAGAAAAAGTTTAATTTGGATAGACCAGATGGTTTTCGCTACTTTTGGTATGATCTCCAAAGATAAAAAGAAATTTTCTCAAAGCGTGCATTTGAAGGTGGCTCAGTAATGGTCTGGTGAGGTTTCGCAACTCGTGTAACTACTCCAATAGTTTTTGTGCAGGGTAGAATGAATTCCGAGAGTTATTTTGATGCATTGGGCGATAATATTTTACCAGAAGCACAGTTAATAACGAGTGGAGACTATTTTTTCCAGCAGGACAATGCCTCAGTACATGTTTCTCAAATTTCAAAATCGTGGTTTGCTGCTAATTTCGTGAAACTACTTCATTGGGGAACCAGAAGACCTGATCTGAATCTAATGGAAAATCTGTGGGGTATTCTGACACACGAAGTATACAAAAATTGTATACAATATGAAAACAAGGAAGAGCTTATGTCATCCATTGAAAAAGCCTGTTCAAAAATTTTCAAGAACGTTCTTAAGGAATTGTCAAACTCCATGACGTCAAGACTGATAAATGTGATTGAGCAGAAGGGGAAGATTATTAATTATTAGTGTGTTTCAGGCAAAAACATTTATCGTCCTTATAATTTTGTCCAATTTTTACAATGATATATTTTGTTAATTATGGCAAAACATCCATATTTTGCATTTTCCAATGTTTTGCATTCTACAATGATTTCTAGAATAAAAAAGTATTTTATGTATAAATTTCACTTTATGTAGTTCAGAAATAATTTTTTTCTGTGCAATTTTCAATTGTTCTTATAATTCTGACCACCACTGTATTAGTAATGCATAAACATTGGGTTTTATTTTCGTGTTTTGACGTTAATCCGCATTCATCTTTTTTTCTTTTTTCACGCACCAATTGAAAGACGACGGATCGAAGTTCTACTGTATTTAGATGTATCGCAAAATTTTATATTTAGATGTAAATTAACATGACGAGATTTGTATAAAATTAAAAAAAAATCGGCCTGAAGGTGGCGCTATGATAACGTATTTTGTCCATTTTACAGGTTGGATGCGATAGCTATTGGAAATAAATCTTATTGTATCACTCAATTGACCATTCTTTCTATAATTTGCATATTTTCAATACGCAAAGTTTCTCACTTTTACAAAATATTACTTGTTGACTGGACTTGATTAACGAAATTTTCTTTTCTCCACCATGGTTTTTGTAAACATTTTTTTTTTTTTTTTTTTTTTTTTTTTTTACAAAAAACCTGAAGTGCAATTAAAAAAAAAGAAAAAAAAACGAATCTGTGAATTACTCACTTTTTCTTTCTAAAACGCATAATTTAAAAAAAAAAAAAAACCGCTTTTTGAAGTATTAACATGTCATATAGAATAAAGCTTTGGAATTGGCACTTCCGACTAGTTTCAGATTTCTTTTTAAATAAAATGCCTAGCTTGCTTGCGTAATAAAATGTTGGAGCATTGAGCACTTTAAAAAATTATTGTTTAATCAATATTTGCAAATTCTCTCCTTTTTAGACATAGAAAAATGTCTATAATTTTAAATTAAATTTAATTTCTGAACAATATAAATATGGGATCAATCTCTAATTCTATTCCGAACTGATTTTATATCATTTAGGTGTATAAGTTGTGAATATTATATATACTCTTATGTTAAATACTCTTTTCTGTAAGTCTGATTTAAATACACTCTTCTTTGCATTTTAACGCACGTTCGTCTCTTAGCAGAAAACGGAAATATTCCTAAAGGCAGGACAATTCGGAAAGTCTACATATCTAATTCAGCGACCTGGAGACATGTCATTTATCTGTTTACATGGAACTTTCGTGGCTAATAGGATTATCAAAGGATTTCCATATAACTGGTAATTTAAGTGAAAGAACATCACTTGCAATTGGATAAACCACATATATATTAGACTATCAATAGATATAAGACCTTGTTGCTTAATGTATTATAATTCATAGAAAATTTGTAAAAGATTTCTGTATACAATTTTACATTATGTATATCTGCGGTTGTGAGAGAAATCTTTTCCGCTCTTCAACACTATAGATTTTAGTTACCACTCATTTGATATCTGTATAAAATCTTATTTAAGTACTTGATTGGAATGAGTTCTAAACACCTTTTAACAAATATTTGTTTCTAAAGGCTATCTTTTTAAAGAACGTCATAAAGCATTCCATTAAACTCCATTAGTAAACAGAAAACTTCATACATCTAAATATTTCATGTTCAAAATTTCTTTCCTGTAACTTAATGGGAAAGCACGAGTCTTTTGTTTTTATTCGTTAAGTTAATAATTATTTCCCGAAATCACCTTTGTTTGCTGTGATGCATTTCAAATTTGAACTTAATTTTCCAGCATTTTTAACAATGAAGAAAAAATAGAGTTTTACTATTTTTTGTTAAGTGCTTAGTGCAAAAGAGTAAGTTTTGTTATTGATCATCAAATAAAAAAAAATAAAAATAACAATTTTTTATATAGCGCGAAAATAAACATAGGAATTAAAAAACAGGAATTCCACTCTTTCAGAATTTAATGTCGCCCCCAATGAAAAATAAATATATAAATATAAATAGTACAAGACATATTTCAGTTTTAAGACTTAAAAAAAGTTCTTTTAATTTATATAAAATGACGTCATATATTTGAATCCGCTGGAGAATTCTACATTTACGATCCACTCTTAAACAACATCTATAGAAAAATATGCATCAGGCGTCACTATCTCTGAATAATACACAAACCCAGTAAAAAGCGATGTCATCATTTAAGAAACTCGTCAAAGAAATTGGGTATCTAATGATTCGTATGTATTCATTTGTTTGTAGCATTAAAATGGATGCTTAAAATTAAATAAAGTTTATAATAGATCCATGTTTTATCCAAAATCATACATTTATATTTTTTCAAATTAGTACGTTATTTTATTACAACTTTTTGCGGTGCTTTGAGAAAATGTCAACAAAAAGATATAGTAATCTACTATTTTCCAACTATTTTTCCTTTTTTTCTACAGAAAGAGAGTACTTCAGTTGCCACCATTACAGAAATGGCATTAAAAAATTAATAGCTCAAAAGCAAATCGAAGTGTAGTTTTAACACAAATTACAGTTAAAATTACTTTTTTTCCCGATGCGAAAATGCAAAAATTAATGTACAATGCTTAAAAGCTTAAGTGCATTAACCGTACAATGATACATATGCTTAGTTTTACGATTGCCTTATGTAGCATAACGTTATTTTTTAGGGACGACACTTTAATTGTTGTCTGAAAGAAGTAGGCTAAAAAGAGCAAACTGAAACGTTTCTTGTTAATTTTAAATATATTTTTCATTTTCTCAGATTTGTTTTCAATTCAAATGCCCGAATGTTTGCTGGATAACACGTCAGAGCAGTTTAAAAAAATATATTATGTCTACTTCCACATTCTTTACTGTTTAAAAATTAGAAAATGTCTTTCCTTTTCATATTAATTAGATTTATAAACAATATAAAAATTTGATCAATGAGTAATATATTTGAAGCTAAATTTTTGTCACTTAGATGTATCAGTTGAGAATATTTTAAATTCTCTTATTTAGATACTGAAGTATTTTATGTAAGTGTTATTTAAATAATACCTTCTCTGAATTTTAAAACCTGTAAGTGTAATAGCAGGCAATGGAAATATTGCTTTACCTTTTCATACTAAAGGCAGGTTAATTATGAAAATCTACATATATAACGAGCAGTGATTTTTGTGCAATTTTATCAATTTCTTAAAGTTTAAGTAAAGAATGTTTGAGTAGTTTTCGACAAAATTCTATATTTAGATGTAATAAAATACACTGGGTTGCAAAATCATAGTAACGATACAAAAACAAAGAAATCAACTCGTGTTTGCTATGTAAATGCGCAAAATTCGAAATAAAGTAATCGCTTATAAAATAGTACACTGGTGTGCAAAAATTAAGGAAAAGTCACAAAATGCTAATTTTCAAATACGCGAACACTCAAAAGGAAATAATATAATTCGAGTAATTACTATCTCTACAACACAGCTAGTCCATATAACATCTCATTTATGTCACACATGGTCACAAGTGTCACAGTCACTACGGTAAAGCAAAAAAAAAATAGAAAATTCCATACATGTCATTATGAGTCTCAAATGATCACTATATGTGACTCCACTGAGACGTCACTGTGACTGCTGCTTTGTGACGAGACACCAGGTGATTTTACAATGTAGTTACATTGTGACTCTCATGTGACTGTCATTTGTAGACTCAATTTCAAAGTAATCGTGAACGCTGCATTATGATAAGTTACCAAATAATGTCACATTAAAGTCACATGATGACTTTCAGGTGCCAGAGAGACTACTGTGAAGTCACCATTGTGCTCTTTTGCGAAAAGTCTCCATGTGACTATAATATGATATTATTTGGTGACTTATCATAATGCAACGTTCATGATGACTATGAAATTGAGTCTAAAAATGACAGTCACATGAGAGTCACAATTTAACTACATTGTAAAGCCATCTGGTGACTCGTCACAAAGCAGCAGTCACATTGGCTTCTCAGTGGAGTCACATATAGTGATCATTTGAGAATCATAATGAGATGTATGGAATTTCCTATTTTTTTGCTTCACCTTAGTGAGTGTGACACTTGTCACCATGTGTGACATGAATGAGATGTTATATGGGCTAGCTGTGTTGTAGAGATAGTAATTACTCGAATTATATTCTCAATTAGCCTACGACATATGTCGTAGGCTAATTGAGAAATCCGGCTCTTTGCAAACAGCCTAGGCTCTTTGCAAAGAGCCGGGCTAATTGGAGGATCCATCTCCCTTTTTCCAATTAGCCTGATATTTTTCAGGCTTATTGCAAAGAGCCTAGAAAGCGTTAGGCTAATTGAAAAATGACCACTTATTATCCGATTAGGGTGATATTTTTAGCTCACAGGCTATCAAAGACACAGGCTATCAAGCTCAAAGGCTATCAAGCTTATGTGCACGCCGATTCTGTATGTACGTGTGTACGTACGTATGTACGTAACACGATAACTCTTGACAGAAATATCCGATTTGTTTCAATTTTTTTTTCTAGGTTAATTCTGATAAGGTGCTTCCCTGATTAGTTTTTGGGGTTCATTGGTTAAGGATAAAGGGTGAAAAGGGGAGCTAGTCCCCCCCCCTTAATTTAGATAAATCGGTTTTTCATGATGAATTATTCGATTTGCTCCAAATTTGGAATACCGGTTTATTAAGTTAAGGAGCTGCCTTGATTAGATTTGGAGGTTCATTAGTTACATATAAAGGGAGGAAACGGGGTCTATCCCCCCCGTAATTTAGATAAATGGGTTTTTCATGCAGAAATATGCGATTTGCAATAAATTTGGTATACCGGTTAATTATGTTAAGCAGCTTCCCTGATTACATTTGGAAGATCATTATTATGTATAAAGGGGGGAAAGGGGGGGCAATTGCCTCCTACCTTAATTTAGATAAATGCGTTTTTCGTGAGAATTATTCGATTAGATCAAATTTGGTATACTGGTTTATTATGTTAAGAAGATGTCTTGATTAGATTTGGAGGTTCATTAGTTTAATATAAAGGGAGGAAAGGGGGCTACCCCCCCCCCTTAATTTAGGTAAATGGGTTTTTAATGCAAAATTATTCTATTTGCTCCAAATTTGGTATACCGGTTTATTATGTTAAGGAGCTTCCCTGATTAGATTTGGAAGTTCATTAGTTAAGTATAAAGGGAGGAAAGGGAGGCTAGACCCCCCCCCCCTTAATTTAGATAAATGGGTTTTTTATGCAGAGTTATTCGCGATTTGCTCCAAATTTCGTATACCGGTTTATTATGTTAAGGAGCTTCCCTGATTAGATTTGGAGGTTCATTAGTTAAGTATAAAGGGAGGAGAGGGGGGCTAGACCCCCTCCTTAATTTAGAGAAATGGGTTTTTCATGCAGAGTTATTCGATTTGCTCCAAATTTCGTATACCGGTTTATTATGTTACGGAGCTGCCTTGATTAGATTTGGAGATTTATTGGTTAAGTACAAAGGAGGGACAGGAGCTAGTGTCCCCTTAATTTAGATAAATGGGTTTTTCATACAGAATTATTCGATTTGCTTCAAATTTGGTATACCAGTTTATTACGATATGGCTTCCTTCATTTGATTTGGAGGTTCATTGGTTGAGTATAAAAGGGGGGAAAGTGGGGCTATCGCCCCTCCCCTTAATTTAGATAAATTGGTTTTAGAACTTTAAGGTTCGGATCCGGTTGCCGGTGGACGGAGATTATTTTGTCTGGCTTGCATCAGGTTATAGTTCTTTGGAATATTTTTGTCGGTTAAGATTTGGTTCGGGACGGGTTTCAGGTTGACTTCGAATGGAATTTTTAGGTTCTGGTAGCGTTGCGTGTCCACGGAAACTAATTTGTCTTGTTCGGATCCGTTTATGGATCTTTGGAATATTTTTGTCGGTTATCAGATTTGGTTCGGGATTTCGGGTTTTTTCAAATGGAACTCTCAGGTTCGGGTCGGGTTGCATGTAGACTGAAATTGTTTTGTCTTGCTGGGATCGGGGTATGGTCTCTTCTAATTTATTTTTCGGGTTTGGGTAGGGTTATGCGTTAATAAACCTAATAAAAAGAAAATTGCCCAGTTAAACTGATGGCATTGAGCTCACAGGCTATTCACACTAATTGTATATTATACTCTTATTTCAAAGAATAATGCTCTTCGAAAAATAAATGAAGAGATTAGTCCCCGTTACCCACCTTTCTACTTAATCAAGGAACCTCCAAATCTAATCAGGGAAGCTACTTAACATAATAAACTGGTATACCAAATTTGAAGCAAATCAGATAATTCTGCATGAAAAAAACATTTCACTAAATTAACGGGTGGAGGTATTAGATCCCCCATTTCTCCCTTTATGCTGAACCAACGAACTTTCAAATCTAATCAGGAAAGGTCCTTATTAGAATGAACCTAGAAAAAAAAATTAAACTAAATCAGATAATTCTGCATGAAAACACATTTATCTAAATTAAGGTGGAGGGGCAATTGCCCCCCTTTCCCCATTTTATACTTAACAAATGAACCTCCAAATCAAATGAAGGAAGCCATATCGTAATAAACAGGTATATCAAATTTGAAGCAAATCGAATAATTCTGTATGAAAAACCCATTTATCTAAATTAATGGGACACTAACCCCTGTCCCTCCTTTATACTTAACCAATAAATTTCCAAATCTAATCAAGGCAGCTCCTTAAGATAATAAACCAGTATACGAAATTTGGAGCAAATCGAATAACTCTGCATGAAAAACCCTTTTATCTAAATTAAGGGGGGGGGTCTAGCCCCCCTTTCCTCCCTTTATACTTAACTAACGAACCTCCCTTTGCAAAGAGCCGGATTTCTCAATTAGCCTACGACATATATATATATTACACTATATGGTCAAAGGTGACCGATCACTTGCGATTTTAGACGTTTTGTTAAATATTTAGAAAAATGCATGAGGAATTAACCTGAAACTGCAAGTGTGTAAACAGTATAGTGTAGGTCATATATCTCCGCGAAGGTTTTTTCCTGAAACCTATAGGGGACCGTCAACAAATTAAAAAAGAACGAATATCTTTTGGATAACCCTGTAAGAACTAATGTAGCAACAACGTTAAAACACGAGATTATTAATAAGTGGCTTATTGTAATAAACTGTGTTAATTTTTATGAGGATAGTATGTATATTCGTAGAGAAATTAAGGTTTTTATAAAAACAGCCCCAAATTTCGCTAAATTTTTTGCTTGTAATTTGCAGAGTTCTTAATATAAAAAAAAGTTCTTTTCAGAAAATATGACAAACAATATTGTACAAAATATTTTAGAATTAGAAAAATTAAAAAATTAAAAATTGGATGAAAAATGAGCAGGTTTACTAAAAAATGTTTCACTGCGCATGCGCGAATACAACCAAAATGTAGTGTGCATAACGTATTAGCTAAGTATATAGAGCAACTTTTGTGAAAATCTCAAAATCATAGCTTGAAAATTCTGAAAATAATCGTCGATAGAATAAGCTCAAAATCCGTTGTTCACAAAAACAAACAAAACGATCAGAGGTTGTATCCAGATATACTAGTACGTGCAATATTGTTTACGCTATCTTGGCACTAATCATAGATATTTGATCTTTTTGTTTGTTTTGGGGAACAACGGATCTCGAGCTTATTCTATTGACGATTATTTTCAGAATTTTCAAGCTATGATTTTGAGACTTTCACAAAAGTTGTTCTATATACTTAGCTAATACATTATGCACATTATATTTCGATTGCGTTTGCGCATGCGCAGTGAAACATTTTTTAGTAAACCTGTTCATTTTTCGTTTAATTTTTATTATTTTTTAATTCTGATTGCAAAGTATTGTGTACAATATTGTTTGTGATATTTTCTGAAAAGAACTTTTTTTATATTAAGAACTCTGCAAATTATAAGCAAAAAACTTGGCGAAATTTGGGGCTGTTTTTATAGAAACCTTAATTTCTCTACGAGTATACTTGCTATCCTCCTAAAAATGAACACAGTATATTAGAATAAGCCACTTATTAATAATCTCGTGTTTGAACGCTTTTTCTACTTTAGTTTTTACAGGGTTTTCCAAAAGATATTCGTTTTTTTCAATTTGTTGACGATCCCTCGTGGGGTTTCAGGAAAAAATCCTGAGGGAAATATATTACCTATACTATACTGTTTACACACCTGCAATTTCAGTTTAATTCCTCATGTATTTTTCTAGATATTTAACAAAACGTCTAAAATCGCAAGTGATCGGTCACCTTTGGCCATATAGCGTATTATAATATACTAGCGGGCATGACTGAGCTAAGCTCGGTCAAAATTTGCCTTGTGTTCAGTTCGATATTTCATTCCCTTGTATAAATTTTGCTGTTTAGATAAAATTGGCATGTTCCTAAGCCATAGGGACCCACTAATGGAAGTTTTTCGAACACACGACCTAACCAAGGCTCTTCTCGAACCCGAAAATGATAGAATACAAAATTTAGTCAAAATCGCTAAAGTCATTTTATAAATAAAATTAGCTTGATCCACTGTAACCCAAAAAGGACCTACCAATCTCAATTTATCAAACATCTGACCTATCCCAATAGCCTTCTCGTGCTAGGAAACTGTGTAATAAGAAATTTTGTCAAAATCGTTTGGGCCATTTTTAGATAAAATTAGCTAAACCTTGACCCATAGTGACCCAAAATGACTGGTTAATCGAATTTTCTTGAGCATGCGACCAAGACCAATGGTCTTCTGGAAACAGAAAACGATAGAAAACAAAATTTATTCAAAATCGTTAAAGCAGTTTTCTAGATAAAATTAACATTGACCCACAGTGACACATAAATTAACCATTAATCATATTTTCTCAAACATGTGACCTAACCCAATGATCTTCTAGTGTGCGGAAACAGTATAATACAAAATTTTGTCAAAACCGATTGAGACTTTTTTTAAATACAATTAGCTTGACCCACAGTGACCCAAAAATGACCACTAATCGAATTTTCCCGAACATGTGACTTAGCCCAATGGTCTTCTCATGCCCCAAAACTGTATAATACAAAATTTTAACAAAATCGTTTGAGACGTTTTTTTTAGTTACAAATAGCCTGGTCCACAGTGACCCAAAAATGACCCACTAATCGATTTTTCTCGAACATGTGACTTACCCCAATGGTCATCTCATGCCCGGAAACTGTATAATACAAAATTTTGACAAAATGTTTTGGGCCTTTTTTTAGATTCCATTAGTTTGACCAGGACACATTGTGACCCAAAATGACCCGCTAATAAAATTTTCTTGAACATGCGACCAAGCCCAATCGTATTCTCGCGCCCGAGAACGATAAAATGCAAAATTTCGTCAAAATCGTTAAAGCCGTTTTCTAGATAAACTTTGCTTGACCCACAGTGATCCCAAAAATGACCCTCTAATCGAATTTTCTCTAATATGTGACTTAGCCCATTGGTCTTCTCGTAATCCAAAACGACAAAATACAAAATTTAGTCAAAATCGTTACAGCCATTTTTTAGATAAAAATGGCTTCACCCATAGGGACCCAAAAATGACCCACTAATCGAAATTTCTCGATCATGTGACCTAGCCCAATAGTTTTCTTCTACCAAAAAACTTGGATATAAAATTTAGTCAAAATCGAATGAGCCGTTTTCTAGATATAATTAGCTTGACCTTGACCCATTTGACCCAAAATGACAAACTAATCCATTTTTCTTGTACATGTGACTTAGTCCAATGGTCATCTCATGCCCGGAAACGGTATATTAAAAAATTTTGTCGAAAGGTTTTGGGCCTTTTTTGGATTCAATTAACTTGACCCTGACCTATTGTGACCCAAAATGACCCACTAATCGAATTTTCTTGGATATGCGATCAAGCAAATGGTATTCTCGTGCCCGAAAACGATAGAATAGAAAATTTCGTCAAAATCGTTAGAGCCGTTTTCTAGATAAACTTTGACCCACAGTGACCCAAAAATGACCCCCTAATCGAATTTTCTCTAATATGCGACCTATCCCATTGGTCTTCTCGTAATGGAAAACGGCAAAATACAAAATTTAGTCAAAATCGTTAGAGCCGTTTTTTAGATAAAATTGACTTGACCCGTAGTGACCCAAAAATGACCCACTAATCGACATTTCTCGAGCATGTGACCTATCTCAATAGTTTCCTCGTGCCGAAAAACGGTTGGATACAAAATTTAGTCAAAATCGATTGAGCCGTTTTTTAGATATAACTAGCTTGACCTGGACCCATTACGACCCAAAATGACCCACTAATCGAATTTTCTCGAACACGTGACCTAGCCCAATGGTATTCTCGTGCCCGAAACTGGTAAAATACAAAATTTCGTCAAAATCGTTTGAGCTGTTTTCTAGATAAATTTTGCTTGACCCACAGTGACCCAAAAATGACCCACTAATCGAATTTTCTCTAATATGTGACTTAGCATATTAGTCTTCTCGTAATCCAAAGCGACAGAATACAAAATTTAGTCAAAATCGTTAGAGCCGTTTTTTAGATAAAATTGGCTTGACCCATAGTGACCCCAAAATGAGCCACTAATCGAAATTTCTCGAACATGTGACCTATCCCAATAGTTTTCTCGTGCCGAAAAACGGTTGGATATAAAATTTAGTCAAAATCGATTAAGCCGTTTTTTAGATATAATTAGCTTGACCTGGACCCATTACGACCCAAAATGACCCACTAATCTAATTTTCTCGAACATGTGACCTAGCCCAATGGTCTTATCATGCCCGAAAATGGTAAAATACAAAATTTCGTCAAAATCGTTAGAGCCGTTTTTAAGATAAAATTACATACACACACACATACACACACACACAATTTTTGCTCGCATTATAGTATAAGATTTGAAAATATGTCTTTTGCTAAATTTATGCAGGAGCAAAATGCTAACAGCGCACTAAATATTTCGAAATCGCGGAACTGGATATTTTTGCATATCATTTAAAACCGCATTTAAAAGAGATTCTAGGCACATTCGTTTAGTTCGTAAAACATTTGGACTTCAGACTGAAGCATAAAGCTTTGTGACTTCGAAAGGGGATAAAGCTTTTAAGGACACTCAAAATATCACTTCAAAAAATTGCTGATAAATTTAAATGTTCAAATGCAGTCATTTTTCATTTCTTATAGAATCCAACTATTTACGCTACTACAAAATCTACAGGGAGGCCGAAAATTCTTTTGAAACGATCCAAAAGTTTGATTGTTCGAACGATTCCAAGTAAAAGAATGATAGCAAAGGAAACTGGAAGCCAGATAAAGACGCCAGAATCAATATTGACTTTACGAAGAACAATAAAATTGTCTTGAGTTCTTAAAAATGTAAAATCACGCCTCATTAAACACGGCGATAAAGAAAAAAAAACAAAAAAAAACTGTTTCCCGTTTGACGCGAAACACCCCAAACAATATACGAATTGGTCTAAAATTTTATTCAGTGCTCAAAAGAAGTTTAATTTCGATATTCCGGATGGTATTCATTCATATTGGCATGTCCTTCAAAAGGAAAAGCACGTATTTTCCACACGTCCATTAGGTGGACCATTAGGAAACCCTAATGGTTTGGGCTGATCTTATCTCGGAAGGTAAGCTTAGAATTGCATTTCTAGGTGGAAAAATAAAACAGACATACCTATATTGACGTGTTAGAAGGCCATATGTTGAACCTGAGTTAAATAATTACTGGCTTTAACAAAGTTTTCAACAACACAATGCCTAAATTCACTCTAAAACAGACAAAGAAGCGGTTTGAAGATAAAAAAGACTCTCAAACTTGATTACCCAGCCAACGGCTCAAACCTAAATACCATGAAGAAAGTTTGGGGTTTCATAGCGCATAATATATCACGAGAAATTGTCAAGTGGTGTAGTAAAACTAAAAAGCAGAATTAAATTCTGAAATTTGGGAGATATTTTGTCCCCTCGAAAAATTCGAAACTACGCAAATTCTATGCTACAATGTTTCATTGAAATTATTAAACAAAAAGAAAGAAAAAATAATAAGAAGAAGCCCAATCGACATGTAATATTTCTGCGATTTAGAAAAATCTGTCCCGTTTTTATAATTTTGCTCCCAGTGCATTTCGAGTAAAAATGCTACGTATTATATTATAGTTATAGCATTGTTTTAGCATGTTATCTCTATGTTTATATTCACTATGTAGTTTAATAAATTAAATTTATATGGTTCATATCTGGATTGATATGCTACATGTTTTTTATTTAGACAAATACATGATCGATCCTATAATTTTGCACCCCAGTGTAGACCGAATTTTGTATAAAATTGAAAAAAAAAGATCGCCCTGTGTTACAATAGCGAATTTAGGTGAGATTTTTGGTAGATTTCGTATGAAGTAATACCTATTACATTCTCCCCAATGTTGGAATTTCTGAAATTTTTTTGCAGAAATATACCGATCATGGTACAGACCTTCTGGACAAAATCAAGGGGTATAAAATCTCGCTCAAGTTCGTTAATGGGCAAAATCGGACCAAGGGGACGGAAATCGGGAGGGATTTTGTGAAAACCTAAAAAAACCCATAACTTCTAAATTTTTGTACATATCAAATCTGTTTAAAGTTTTTATTACCTCTAAAAATTGGGCCAATAATTTATATATCACAAGTTTTTGATAAAGTTAAAGATGGACTCAAGGGGCGCAAAACATAGGGTTTTAGTGAGAAAAAAAGTCATAACTTCGTCAATTCTCAAGATATCAAATCCAATTAAATTTATTATATATCTTCTTAATATTATTTACAACATTTATATTGACAAGTTTCTGATAGGACCAATTCGTACCGCAAAAAAAAAATTAAAAATGAAAACAAAAAGGGGGAAGTTGTAGAAGAAAAAATCCAATAACATCGTCAATTCACAAGATATAAAATCCGCATGAATTTATTATATAGCTTCTTGATATTCTCTACAACATTTATATTGCCAAGTTTTTGAGAGGACTAATTCTTACAGCAAAAACAAATAAAAAATACATAGCGGTTGAAGAAAAAAATCATCGTATTAAGGGTGTATTCAAATACAAACTGCTTATTTTCTCCTTTTCATTGTTGCTCTCAAATGCATCCAATTGGTAGATTTTCTTATTCAGAAACTATATAATGCACCGTAATGATCGATTTTTTGATAGATGCAGAATATATTTCAAAAAATGATATCAAAGTGGGCATTTCCAACCGAATTTTGTTGGAAACGAATTGTGTTGGAACCGAAACATATTGTCCTTCTGAGAAAATAATTGTTTATAAATCAAGTTTTAATTAATTGAACGAAAAATAAAAACACAGGTCGCTCATAAATCTCTTCAAAAATCACGTCAGCAAGCTTCATATTTTTTCTATTAAAAATGAATCTGAAAATGTGCCTGAAAATTTCGAGTTGCTGAGCATGGAAAAGTATTTCTTTGAATACCGCCTTAACATGATTCTGATAAAACCAGCTCTTATTTAAAAATGAAATAAAAACCCTTTCAAAAGCGGCCAGATAAAATAGTTAAAGTGGGTTTATCTCTGATCATGATTTAGTTTTTGTTAGCGAAATTAGTATACTTAACTTCAAAATCTACCTCCGCCTGAAGTCCGGGCTGGCAGGGATTTTTCCTTTGTATCATCGGAAAGTATATGAAGCTACGGATAGAACTAAATCAAACTCCATACATACGTTACTGACTATGGACATCAGACACCAGTTGAATATAGGGATATTCCTGCAGAAGGAAACTTTGTGATAGCGATTTTTCTGCAGTTTTATTGATATTTCGCATCCTAAGTAAAGAATTTATGAATATTTTTTTGCAAAATTTTATAGTCAGATGTAACGTAGCAGGCAGAGGTTTGTATAAAACTTTCGAGAAAATCGGTTAGAAGTTGGCGCTATGATATAGTATTTTGTCCGATTTTCGGAACAGGCGCGGTAGCTGTTGGAAAGAAATCATACTGAATCTCCCAATTGGACATACTGTCTTTAATTTGCGTATTTTTAAAAATCAAAATTTGTCACTTTTTCGGAATATTACCTGTTGATTAGACTTGATTACGAAATTTTCTTTTCTCTGTACGGTTTTTGTAAACGTTTATTGACCTGATCTGTAATAAAAAAAATAGAAAAACAGATCTGTTAACTACTCACTTTTTGTATCTAAAATGCTTAATTAAAACAAAATTTGCTTTATGAAGCATTAACACGTGATGTAGAAGAAAAATCTAGTATTGTCACATCCGACTAGTTTCAGATCCTTATTAAATAAAACGTCTAGTTGGTTTGCTGAATAAAATTTTGAAGAATAAGTACTTTAAAAAAAAATATTCTATAATGGCTATTTGAAAATTCTCTCGTTTTTAAACATTAGAAAATGTTTGTCATTTTCATATTATTTTAATTTATAAACAATATAAAATTGGATCAACATCTAATTATATTCCAAGTTAATTTTATATCACATAGCTGTAGAAGTTGTCGAAATTTAACCCCTCTTATTTTGAATACTCAACTATTTTCTGGAAGTGTGATTTAAATAGTCATTTCTCTACATTTTAACACACGTACGTCTATTGCAGAAAACTGAAATAATGCTTTACTCGTCCATAGGGTAAAGTGCCTTAAATTCGTGCTCATTTATTTCTGAGGTAGTCGCGCCACTTATCACGCAAGGCCCAGGAAAGGAGGGTAAAAGGGGTCAGTCGTGAAAGTTTCGTTCGCGACGCATACATATATTAAATACGCCAGATTTCCAGTTTTTTGAACACCTGAATTCTTATTGCGTCGTTTGTAGAACGTTATTTACAATACTGTAAGTATTTATTTCTTATTCATTGCTTGTATCTTACGTAGGGAAGATGCTGACAGTAGTATACAGTGAGTTTTGGGACACTCAATTCATCTTACCGGAACTGAAGCTCCACCATATTGGAAAGTAGGGTGGTCTCAATTTCGCCCCCCTTGCAGTTCTTATTTTCGGCCAGGGGACGAAATTAGGAATGCTTTTCATGACAATTTTTTTTTCTCATGTTTGGATGGCTAATGTTTCGTTATGTTATTATTCTACTGATAATTAGTACATTTCTTTGTGCCTTAATTTAATGTAAATTAAATTACTTACTCATTTAGAAATAAATTTTGATTTAGTTATAAGTTAAACCTCGGCGTATTGGATATTTTGAGGGAGACGGAATTTGGACCATTTTATTTCTTTGGCCATATATAGATACTTTTGAAAAAACAATTTTTCGCATTGTTAAATTTTTTTGTACGATATTTTCCTATGTTTCTACGTGCGTGGATAGTTAGTCTATGTAAAATCCAAATTTGGAAGGTTTTCACTGAAAATACAACATTTAGGGCCTAACAGTGTCTAAGGGACGGATGAAAATAGGGTACCTTACCTTACTAAAGGCAGGATAATTCTGCAAATCAACATATCTCTTGCAGTAACATGGAAATCCGTCATTTACCTGTTTACATGGTTATTTCGCGGCTAATAGGATTATCAAAGGATTTCCATACCACTGATAATTGAAGTGGAAGAACGTCACTTACAATTGGATAAACCAGTATGTTAGACTATTAATAGATAATTAATTAAAACAAAATATGCTCTACGAAGCATTAGCATGTGATATAGAAGAAAGATTTGGGATTGTCACATCCGACTAGTTTCAGATCCTTTTTAAATAAAACGTCCAACTGGTTTGCTGAATAAAATTTTGAAGAATAAAAACTTTAAAAAAAATATTCTTTGGAAATTCTCTCCTTTTTAAACATTAGAAAATGTTTGTCATTTTCATATTAATTTAATTTATAAACATTATAAAAAGCTGTTCAACATCTAATTATATTCCAAGCTAACTTTATATTACATAACTGTATCAGTTAGGAATATTTTATCTCCTCTTATTTTGAATACTCAACTATTTTCGGGAAGTGTGATTTAAATAGTCATTTCTCTACATTTTAACACACGTACATCTATTGCAGAAAACAATGATTTACTCGTCGATACCAAATGCAGGATAATTCTGCAAATCTAAATATATAATGGAGTAACATTGAGACATGTCATTTATCGGTTTACATGGATATTTCGTGGCTAAAAGGATTATCAAAGGATTTCCATACAACTGCTAATTTAAGTGGAAGAACATCACTTACAATTGGATAAACTACTATATTAGACTATCAATAGATAATTAATTAAAACAAAACATGCTTTACGACGTATTAACACGTGATATAGAAGAAAGATTTGGAATTATCACATCCGATTAATTTTAGATACTTTTTTTATATAAAACGTCTAATTGGTTTGCTGAATAAAATTTTGAAGAATACGTACTTTAAAAAAAAATATTCTTTAATGTCAATTTGAAATTCTCTCCTTTTTAAAAATTAGAAAATGTTTGTCATTTTCATGGTATATATACAATTTATAAATAATATAAAAATCGGAACAACATCTAATTATATTCCAAGCTGATTTTATATCACTTAGATGTATCGGTTGTGAATATCTTTTCTTCTTTTGAATGCTCAACTATTTTCTAGAAGTGCGATTTAAATAATCATTCTCTAAATTTTAACACACGCAAGTCTATTGCAGAAACTGAAATAATGCATTACTCATCTATACTAAAGGCAGGATAATTCTGCAAATCTACATATCTAATGCAGTAACATTGAGATCTGTCATTTATCTGTTTACATGGATCTTTCGAGGCTAATAGGAATAGCAAAGGATTTCAATATAACTGGCTATTTAACTGAAAGAACATCACTTATAATCGGAGAAATCTCATATATATTAGACAATCAATACATAAAAGATCTTGTTTATTAATGTATTATAATTTATAGAACATTTGTAAAAGATTTCTGTATACCATTTTATATTATGTATATCTGTGATTATCAGAAATTTTTTTTTTGTTCTTGAGCACTATAAACTTTAGAAACCACTCATTTCATATCTGTATAAATATTTAATTTCTTCATTGGCATAAGTTCTAAACAGCTTTAAACAAATAAATGTTCCAAAAAGGTACATTTTTTAAGAACGTTATTAAGCATTCGTTATTAAACTTTATCAGTATACAGCTAACCTTCACATTTCTAAAAATTTCATGCTCAAAAATTCTTTCTCGTAACTTAATTGGAAATCACAAGTCTTTACTCTTTTACGTTAAGATAATAATTATGACCCGGAAACCATTTTGTTTGCTCTAATATGTGGTCGAAGGGGATTTCAATCTTCGATCACTTTTATCAATTAAGAAAAAAGAAAGTTTTGCAATTTTATGTCAAGTGCTTAGTTGAAAAGTGTAAGTTTTGTACCTGATAAATAATATATATCCTTATAAATAAAGTATTAATTTATATTTAGTGAAAATAAATTACAATGAAATAGCAATCGGAAATGTTTCTTGTTAATTTCAAGTGTATTTGTCATTTTGTCACATTTGCTCGTCTATGTCATCAAATGTCAATCAAATGTCTGAATAATAAACTTTAAAGTATTGACAAAAAAAAAAATATATCATTTTATGCCTATTTTCACATTCTTCTAGGTTTAGCTCTTTAAAAACATTAAGTTTTTTGGTAGAAATTAAAACTTTTGGTGGTTTCCCCTAATTAGTAGAATTATATTTAATTGAAAAAGAAGTCCGATATTCAGGTTATGCTGAGGGATGACGGATAGAATTGTGTGGGTGCAGGCTCAATTTTAAATCACTCAAAAAGAGGAAATTGTTTATTAATTACTTTAGGATCACCTGCACAATTGTATATGTCAGGTATTAAAGGGTTAAAAATTAGAAATTGTGTCTCCTTTTCATAAAAATATGATTTATAAACAATATAAAAAGTTGATCAATGTGTAATATATTCGAAGCTGAGTTTATGTCATTTAGACGTATCGAGATCATTTTACTTTCTCTTATATTGATATTGAAGTATTTTATGTAAGTGTTATTTAAATAATCTCTTATCTGCATTTTAAACATGTAAGTCAATTTTCAGGCAATGGAAATATTGATTTACTTTTCTATACTAAAGGCAGGATAATTGCGAAAATCTACATGTCTAATGCAGTAATAGGGGCGTTTGTGAAACTTTATGGATTTTTTATGGTTTAAGTGGAGAAGTTTTGAATATTTGTCGATGAAATTTTATATTTAAATGTAGCATAATAGGCCGAGGTTTGTATATAAAAAATATTTTTGATGGTGGTGTTGTAATACGGAATTTTCGCAGTTTAAGTTTCATCAGTATATTTCGTAAAATTTTATATTTATATGTAAAGTAACAGGCCGAGCTTTGCATAGAATTTTGGAGAAAATCGGCTTGAAGGTGGCGCTGTGATATAGAATGTTGCCCGATTTTCGGACCAGGTGCGGTAGCTGTTGGAAAAATATCATTCTGAATCACCCAATTGGCTATTCTTTCTTTAATTTCCATATTTTTAGTAAGCAAAATTTGTCAAGTTTTTGAAATATTACCCTTTGATTAGGCTTGATTATGAAATTTTCTTTTCATCGCCATGGATTTTATAAACATTTGTAGACAAAATTTGAAGTGTAAAAAAGGAAATAAAAAATGCATCAGTTAACTTCTCAGTTTTTGTTTCTCAAATGCATATTTAAAGAATACATTTTTTGAACTATTAACATGTCATATAGAAGAAGGTTTTAAGATTTGGACTAGTTTCAAATCTTTTATTTTTAAATAAAACGCCTAATTTGTTTGATGAATAAAATTTTAAATAATAATCAATTTATAAAAAAATATTCTTTAATGTCAATTTGCAAATTCTTTCCAAAATATTTCTGGACATTAGAAAGTGTCTCTTATTTTCATAATAATTTGATTTAAAATAATATAAAAATCTGATAAACGTGTAATATATTCGAAGGCGATTTTATCTCACATGTATGTATCAGTTTTGAATATTACAACTTCTCTTATGTTGGATATTCAAGTATTTTCTGTAAGAGTGACTTAAATAATCTATTCTCTGCATTTTAACGCACTTAAATCTTTTAACAGACGGATATATTGCTTTAGTCGTATATACTAAAGGCAGGATAATTCTGAAAATCTACATATCTAATTAGGTAACATGGAAACATGTCACTTATCTGTTTGTGGGGATCATACGTTGTTAATAGGATTTCAATATAACTTGTAATTTGAGTGGAACATCATCACTTAAATTTGCATAAACCGTATATATATTAGAATAGTCTGTATATACAGGGCGAATTCGACCGACAGATTCAGAGATGTGATAGTAGACATCAAGAGGATGAAAAATTACCCTAGTAAAGTACATGGAGCCGCAAACCACTTATTTAATCAAAAATACGGGGTGTTCTGATCTAAATCAATCTGCGTTGATGGTGATAACTTTCAGAAAACTGAAGTGTATTATAATGAAACTTTTAATATAAATTGTCAGATTTGTTGTAAATGTGAAAACATTTAAAAAAATGGTTGAAGATTCAATTATACGGGCCAGATACCCAGCCGTACCTCCAAATGCGAGGTACGAGGAGTGATAAAATTTCTTTGGGCAAAACAACAGTCAGCGGCAGACATTTATTGTGAATTGTGTGTCGTATACGACCCAAACGTTTATGGGTGAAAGTGTAGCGCTCGGCGAATACAAGACCCTTTGCGCCAATTCAAAAGGGACATGTTTTATCATCTCCCCTACAGCTCGGACTAGGCTCCTTCTGATTACCTTATGTTCACTGAAATGAAGTAGTAGCTTGGGCATCAGGGCTTATTTCTAACAAAAAATATACCGGAGCTTTACTATTCTGTTGTACCGGTAATAACATCTGTACAGTTTCCCGTTGACCACCCCCCTCCCCCCACAGCCCCCGTCACTCCAATATTTATTTTTCGTACATTATATTCAAAATTTAAAGCACTTTTTTTTCTTTGGCAAAATAAAAAATTTAAATATGTCTATCAGCATATACTTAGCCGTCAACTATTCTACTTTTTAATTATCACTCCTTCCAAATAGTAATCTTTGCCTAATTTTAGTGTTAATAATTGCAGAATTATGCGATTAAATATGTTAAGGATAATAAGGTTCTATTTAAGGTTCGTAAATAGTGTTAACACAAAAAAAAAAGATAGTTCGCAGCTATGCATTTTTATGAAAAAAAGATTGCAATTTACAGGAATTAATATTTATATGCTGAAGAATCGAACTATTTTTTTTCAATTTTCTATAAAAGGTGCATATCTTAAACTTTAATTGATACCTTCCGCATAGCAATCTTTTGTGGTGAGTCCCTGAAATTCAGATTAAATTAAAAATTTGACAACGTTATCGGAAAGAATCGATGTTTTTATAGAAAAAGAGGAACACTGCTCGGTTGTTTTTTATCAGAATAACAGTACGTTGCAATTAGGTATATTTACAAATGAAGGCGACTTCTTAAATGTGCGTTCGTTCATGATACAAAAAAATAGAAAAATCACTAACTTGATTTTTTTACTTATACGCAATAGAAGGCAAAAACCTCAAGCAAAGAAAACATCAAGCTGATGGTAGTTGGCTATAAACAGAAAATATTCTTTTCAAGTTAGATATCTAAATTAAAAAAACAAAAACAATTAAAAATTATCCTACCGTCACAAAAGAAAACTGAACTGGAAGCAAATTCATTGTTCAGTCTATTAAGTGACACCGTATCAGCGCGTCGCACTATTAACGCCAGACATAAATTTGCAAATATCACTAGAATAGAAAAACACGATTTTTTGTTTTCACCTTCATTTTGATCAAAATAGCATTAAAATGTTTTGAAATAGAATATAATAATTAATTTTGGAGGAGGCATGTTTTTTTTCTATACTTCAATAAATAAAATTTTTAATGTAAGACAGATAGAGCTTGAGTTAGACCAAGCCCAAAAACCAATATAAAATTAGGTCCGTTTTATTTCCATCTCCTCCGTGTGCGACACATTACGTCACATATAAGTGTTTTGGTAAAAAAGAAGGCAAAAGTTTGGAGATGGGAAAGAAAATAAAGACTTCGGTTTTTCGGTAGCGCTATTGCAGTGGGCTCCGGATTCCTGTATTTATGAGCTCCGGTGATTTCCGACAATATTGAAATATTTACTGAAAACAGAGAAGTACCGGATTTGGGCTCCGGCGCAAATTAAGCCCTGTTGAGCATAGTACTTTGCTGACAATAAAGAACTTAAAACCGTTATGACAAATTCGTATAGTTCACAGGCGGCTGAGTTTTATAGAAAGGGATTGGTAAATTGGCAAAATTCTATCATGTACATGGTGACTACGTTGATACGTTTTTTTTTTTTTTTTTTTTTTTTTTTTTTAATTTATTTACAGCGAAATGATTTTCCCAATTCCCCTCGTATATTTGTACTATAACCGCAAGATTGTATTGGTTATTTTATTGCAATTTCTAAAAAAATTATTTAATTATAGTATTCTGTATAATATGTTTATATTTACCGATTTAAATTAAATATTTATTGCAAGGCGTCACATCCCTATATAATAAAAAAAACCTAGAATTCGAATTTGCCAGAATTCTTAAAAATACGTACTGACCATGTAGGGAGAAATTTTCTTATTTCAGATGAAATATTATGTTTGTAAGAAATCCATTTAATTGTTTGTTCGGTCTTACAGGTCATGAAACTTTTATTATTTATTTTTATTTAAAAACATTCTGTTATATTTTCTCATTCCATTCTTTGTGTGTAAAAATAAATTGAATAATATACAATGCTTTAGTAATTGTATCCTAAGCAAATTACTTACAGTAATGTGCTTTAGATTACACAATCACTTTTTATTTAAGTATTCGTAAATGATTTCAATAATCACGAAATTCTTAAAATTTTATATCAGAAAATTTCTAATATTTGATATATTTTTAAAAAGTTACCTCTCTCACATTTCATGATCTAAAATTTAAGGGTTTTTCGGGATTTTGTTTTATTGGAAGTTAAAAGTTTTCACGACAGTCCATTTACATTTATTTATTATAGATATATAAAAAGAAAATTGTATTTTTTGAATTTGATATTTTTAAAAATGGCGGCTAAGCTGTTGATGGGAGGGAAGGTATTTAAAAGAGCAGCTCTAAGCTGTGGGCCGAATAGCTCGTCGTAGATTAGACCAAGAACAATGAAAAAATAATAGTATTTTATTCTGTCTAAAAAATTATAAAATACTTAGCCTTTTAATCAATTGTGCATTTTTAGTAAAATGGCATCGATTCAAAGTAAAATATAGATTTGCACCCAAAAATTTTGTTACTTAAAATTACATGGAAAAGTGAGATCCAAATATTTTGATTAAAAATTCTACCTATGTTAATAGAAAAACATGTGACGATTAATTTAAAAAAATATTCAAGCTGATTGATTGAAAATAGGCGGAGCTAGAGATGTTCTTTGGAGGAAGTTGAATGTTTTTTTACTGTTTCCATTACTGTGGTGCGCTGAATTACTAAACTTCAATAAATGCTCGTTCACTTTCGATATCAGTTCCAAACTGATAAAATATAACCAGTCGAATCATACGATGCTTTTGCATTGCAATCTTTGAGAATGTTTACAAATATGTTTTTAAATTAATTTTTAATTACACTATGACGCAAAAGTTTAGACAATGACGTCATTCAGCTTTAAAATGTAGAATTATGACGTCAGAATTACAAAAACCTGTAAATATATTCAAAAACTGATTTAAAATGCTATGTACAAAAGACAGTCGTTTTATTTGCTATAATACTAATTTTTTTCATAAAAATTCAAATGTGCTTGTCGCAAAAGTTTAGACACTATTCTAAATTTCTTTGAATATTCGCTGGCATATGCAAATTTAGAATCGATGATGTCACAAATTTGGAGTACTTAAGTTCTGCAAACGATTGCGCTTCATAGTCGACATGCCGAGAGCTAAAGAAATTCAAGTGAATGAGGTTTCAAGGATTTGGCAGTTGACAGGTGAAGGGAAGAGCGTTTCTGAAATTTCTGCTATTATTAATAGGTCAAAAAAATCTATTTATCGAGTTTTATCGAGTGGTTCCGAATATAAAGCAAAATGTCGGTCTGGGAGGCCACGTGTGACAAATGTACGAGAGGATCGCCTGATACAAAGACTAGCGAGTACTCAACGAATGAGCGTACGTGGAGTTCAAAGCTCATCGGGACTCTCTGTATCAAAGGATACGATTCGTAGACGAATTTTGAAAAAAGGAACAATCGTTTATAGCAAAATGCAGAAGAAACCAGCTCTGAAACCATATCATAAGTTACAAAGACTTATGTGGGCTTGAAAGCATATGTCATATGGAGAGAAGTGGCAGTCAGTCATATTTAGCGATGAAAAAAAGTGGAATCTGGATGGTCCAGATGGTTGTTTATCGTATTGGCATGACTTGCGGAAGGAACCTCGACGTTTTTTTAGTCGCAGACAAGGAGGGGGCTCGGTGATGGTTTGGGCAGCCTTTTGCTATAATGGACAAGTATCTCTGACCTTCACCAGTGGTCGTCAAACTTCACAGCATTATACACAGACATTAGAAGTAAACCTACTGCCATTTGCTGAGCTTCTAGGGGGTCCTCAGTGGGAATTTCAGCAAGACAATGCTTCAATTCACACTGCAAAACATTCAAAATCTTGGTTTAATTCCCATAATATAAGAGTTCTCGACTGGCCAGCATGTAGCCCAGATCTTAACCCTATAGAAAACCTTTGGAGCATTATGTGTCGCAAAGTTTATAGCAACGCTAGACAATACTCTTCTGAAAAGGAACTTAAGACATCTATTGAGAATGCATGGTACGATATCGATCCACAAACTATGCAAGATTTAGTTTCTTCCATGCAATCTCGTGTATATGACGTAATACATAAGCATGGATGCGCAACCCGGTTTTAAAAATTGTTTATTTCGATTTTATTTAATTTGTGTCTAAACTTTTGAGACAGCAGTTTATTTTTGTTACCATGTAATTTATTGCAATATGCACAATTCCACTTTTCTTTGTTATAAATATTGTTTATATGTACAGCACATTAATTTCAAGCAGTGATTTGAAAATTGAATAAATATTTTTCAAAGTATGTAAGAATTTCTTCATTGTCTAAACTTTTGCGTCATAGTGTAACTGCAATTTTCAATTAAACAACGCTTTTTAACAAAATATAAGTGTTATGTTTCAAAATCTTGTTTAAAACACTTTCGCATAATATCTCATACATCGTTGTGCATTTTGTATGTTTCAGAAATAATACATATGAAAACGTGAGTTTCAAAATTCGCCTTACCTAGAAAATGGCATTTTGTGAAATCGCGAAAAACCTATTATCACGTCAATTGGTTTTCATCGTAAATCAAGACTTTGCAATGGCAGAAACACTGGATAAAACTAGTTTTCTTTCAGATTGTTATGTTTTTTTGCGCAGGTTTACCAATAGAATAGATTGATATAAAAAACACGATTTTTTAAATTTTGGATATGGCGAGTTCTGAAACTCACGTCCTCATATGATTTTCATATGTGTACTTTAACAGATTCGATATTTTGCAACGATCAAAGTGGCGTTATCGCGAAGACAATTATTTTTATTCTGGATTAGTGATTAATTGAATAATGTGTGTTGATGAACTGTCTATTGTAAGAGAAAAACTATCGTCAATATTTGCTTAGAAAAATTATTTGGATTCTATTTGCTTTTCTAAATGTACAAGCCACAGCTAACAATTATGTGTGGGTAAGGTTGTGCTCTCAAGAAAAAATATATGTTTTTTTCTCTCTTCTGTCTATAACAGAAGAAAGCACTGCATTCGATATTTTCCAATTTTCGCCGGTTTTAAGCACTTTGGGGGTAAGAGATCCCGAAAAACATATTTCGACATCGGTTTGTCCGTGTATGTGTCCCTGTGAATGCGTGTTCTCTTTATATCATCGAAAAGTGTATGAAGTTATGCATAGAATTGAAACAAATTTGATATATGTTTGTGGATATGGCAATCAGATCATAGTTGAATTTTGAAATATACCGGCAGGAGTGAACTCCGGAATAGCGATTTGTATGCCATTTTCATTATTGCATCATCGGAAGGTGTACAAAGTTCTACATAGAATTGAAACAAAGTTCATATATATGTTTTTGACTTTGAACATCAGGTCCCGGTTAAAAATGGGGATATTTTACCTGAAGAGGATGCTGTAATAGCCTCTTTTGTGAATTTTCAGGACGGAATAGCCATAGTCCAATCTGTAGTGCTGTTGTACACCAGTTACTCAAAACTTGAGCGTCTTGCGCGAAATGGTTGCAATAAAGCCGTGGATGCGTGATGAAATGATATAAGATTCCACTATCCACAGAAGATGGAAGGAAGGATCATACTGAATCAACCTAGTGTCCAACCTAGGTTTAGTTTCCGACTTCGACTAGGTTTATTTCGAGTATTAATATGTATAAGATAGTAAAGAAAGTTTTGGGATTGGCACATCCGTCTAATTTAAGTATGAGAATTCAAAGAGCCCACCAGGTTGCTTTTTCTGGATATTTAAAATTACATTAAAATTTTGAATGTTTGGAAAAATTACATGGAGGCAAAACCATGCGGGAAATAGGCCAAATCAATAGCCCTCCAACACACACCAAAGATTCGAATAACAGCATTTCTTACACAATATATCTGTTTTTCTCTTTTGGATTAATTTTTTAAGGGATCTTAGGAATCCTAAAGCTTCAAAATTTTCGAAATTTAATTTTTTTTATATGTTAAACTCCTATCTTTTTTGAACATTTTGATATAATTCTTTCCTTGAAATTCGCATTAGAACAGAAGTTATGGCTTTTAGAATTATACCCGCTCAATAGCTGAAGCGACGTTTCCGAAACTTTGAAGTCATTTTTCTCTAAATGACGTTTCTGAGTATGATGTGCAGGATATCTCAAAAACTTCGAAATATTTTTGCATAAAATTTTCAAAACATATATTTGATGTTCGTCTGTATAAACGGAACCCAAAATTTAATTTTTATTGTTCCAAAAAAAATTTTTTCTAGGTGATTATACTGTTGAAATTTTCAAAATTTTGTATTAGATATATACAACTTTGTATTAAAATTATAAAAATGCTCTAAACACAAATTTATTTATGTTCAGGGTAATTACTTCAGTCTGAAGTATAAGTAGGCATGACAAATTTCATTCTAGTTGTAAAATAATCGTGCGCGTAAGCTGTTATACCAATATTCTGCTCGGCAAATGTCTGCCATTTTGGAGCACCCGATAAATAGTAATTCTGCATCTTACAAATTTTTACATACATAAAATGAAAGAACATACCGTAAAACGGGGTGAATAGGAACAGCGAGGTGAACAGGAACGAAACTGTTGGAAAATTCAGTTTTGTCATGTTGGCATCACTACTCTGTTATATAAAAAAATTGCAAGTGGATCCTCGAAAACCTCCTATTTTCACCATCTGCAAAACTTTGTATGTAACTACAAACTTTTTCGTATTCCAAACCTAAGAGTAGTGTTTTTTTTTAAATTTGGGATAGACCTATAAACGATATCCTGTATTAGATTTTATGTTTTTCTAAAACTACATAGTGATAAAGTGGGAAATTTCTTATAACATCATAGGTTTAAGATTTACGGGGTCAATCGGATCACATTTTTGTTGCCATGGTTTTCTCTTCCATACAGTAACATTTTCATGCCATATCGTATTTAACAATATTTTGTTTGTTCCAGCTACTTGAAGAGTTTAAAGTTGCCAAGAAATTACTTAGCTGAACGAAAAACGTCAACAACCAATCCAAGAGATATGGAACAGGCAATGGAAGAATTAAAAAACTTCAAATACCTAAACAAAGTTACAGAAAAATATTCTCTGTCAACCATAACATTACACAGACATCTCAAAATGGGAACCCGATTAAAAAAGAGAGGAGGGCAAACAGTACTAAGTGCTGAGGAAGAGGTCGTACTAGTAGATCGTATTAAAACATGTAGCAAATTTAAAAGGACAAAAAAAAAAAAAAAAAGAAAAAAAGAAAAAGAAAACGTAAGAAACTATCCAGAAAATCATCACTGAAGATTCAAATTCCAATTATTCTGTTCAAGACAATGATAAAGAGTTCATATTGCCTATTACTTAAGAAGAAGACCCAGATTTTGGAATCCTAGAAAATCCCCAACTATCGAACAAATTTGCTCTAGGATACTTCCTTGTAGTTAAAGTGATGGAAAAAAGTCATACAGACTATGTGTTACCAAAGTCCTGTGCCCAGAAGAGGATGGTTATGGGGGGAAATTTTACAAAAGGGTCCCCCGTACCTGGAGATTTCAAGAAATGGAGGAAGAAGAGGCAGCATTTCTTCCAGAAGATGTCATAAAGAAACTTCAGCTAAAGTACAATTTTCAAACATCTGCTCGTTTCAAGGATATCATAACTTTTGTGAAAGACACAAGTGAAATGAATTTGTATTAAATTCCCGTCTTTCTCAATTCAAATACATTTTCTTAGAACAAATTTTAATCTTATTTGAGTTCAACGTTGTTTTCTAATTTCTGAAAAGTCATACCTTTACTTGTATAGAAAGTAATGGATTTGTTCGATAGTAACTATGTGCTTCTATTCATCCCTTATCATTATTACCTAATTTTATTAACCCTATTAAAGTCTGAATTGGAACGAATACAGATTATAATATTTGTTCCGATTCAACCCTACCTGTGGGGTGAATCGGAACACCATTAAAAAAATAAAAATATATACATAAAAACTATACAAATATGTTTTTTTTCGCTTAAAATTTCAAGAACAAAAGAAGACCGAAGTTTCTAGTAAAAAAAATAAAAGAATAAAAAAATAGGTAGTTGCCCTTTTTTGGCGTTAAGTTGAAAAGTGTTCCAATTAACCCCATTTTACGGTACGTATATTTTTCATTCCAATAAAAATTGTTTTTCTAAATCACATACATTTTAAGATATTAAATGTTGAAAATGGTCTTTTTTTTTCAATTTTAAGAGTCCTGAGAACCCCTTAAAGGTACAGCATTTAAAAGACTCCAGACATTTCATCACATTGCATTTAATGTAGAATACCTCGGTCACTGACCACTTTTAAAAAATGCTATATTGATGATCATGGAAGTTTATAATATTCATTTCTTACTGAAAGCGGCGGAAATACTCAAATCTAGAAATTTATGTAAAATCTGTAACAATGCAAATGACCAAAGTTACAGAATAACCATCGGGCCGCATATTTGTAATACACCATGTAAGAGCAATTTAAATTTCTAAAATATTCCAAAATAATAACAAAAATGACACTGTCATTCAAGGCTACCGCAGAAGACTGGACATAATATTGAAAAACAAAGATGCAGTTTCTAATAACAATTATTTTTCTCTCAATTTCTTATTTCTTCGATTCGACATATGTAAAATCAGAAATTTTTCTAATACCAAATGAAACAGATAGTCTTTGCTATCTATTTGTTAAAGACGCTAGTGCTACGGAAAACAAAATGCTTTCATTCAATACTGTAAATGCTGAATTAAATTAATTTGGATTATTTGCATACACTATATGATGAGAATCGAAAACTTGATCTAATACTGAAACTTTGCTAGTAAGATTTGAGGAGAGAATAATAAATTAATAATTATTGCAATTCAATATTCAATATTAAATAAATTTTTGTTCTTACCTAACAGCTCTTTATTCAAGAAAATCTATAAAGAAATTTAAATTCATTTTACATTTAAATACATCTAACTGCCATTAAAGAATCTGATAAGTTGTTTCCTCGATATAGAATGTCATGGTCATGACAATAATTTATCCTACTACTTTTTTCTCTTTAATCTTATTAATCGGATGTCTTATCCCTTTAGCTCTGAAAATCTACTGAATCTACCCTTTATTTGCATTGATTTATCTTTTCAGCGTTATTTTATTTTAATTTTTAAATGCACCAAATAAAAAATTTAAATGTTTTAAATATTTACTTTATTTTCGAAAAATATTCATCTTATTGTCAAAATCTACCATTATAAGATTCACAATAATATTAATGATTTACAAACGTTTATATATAATGAAGACCGTAAACACTTGCCTCACATTTGCATTAGAACAATAAGTAAGTATAACGTTAAAAAAAAAAAAGGAAAAACTACATTTAAACTTTTATGAAAAGTTTGATATTCCCTTAGAAATGATTGATGAGAAAATTATTCACTAAATATCTCTGATGTCATCGTAAAATACATTTTAATAAGCTTTTGACGTAGACCTTTTTAAGAAAGTGGGAATTTTTGACAGTTGATATGTATGTGTTTAAATGTTTTTCGACATAATGTCTAACCTGCAGACATATTTACAATATTATAACATGAAGCATCAAGTAACTGTTTACGTCAAAGGAAGTTATAAGTATAAAAATGGAAAATAGATAAAAGTAAAAATGGACATGACAGATAATTAAATTAATTGATTATAATTTTAAAATCCTATAAAATGTACTGTTGCATTAATCTGCAAATCTACTTAAAAACTTAGCTTTAAACACACGCTACAAAAATGTTTGAAACAGAGTTATTTTTCATGCAATAAATAAAGAATCACCGCCAACTAATGGTATAAAAACGACATAGGTATCAATCGACTGATGGGCTATCACTCTAATATTAAATTGTACTTATAAATGAATTTTCGGAAGGTCCCCCACACAATTAACCTATTATACCTATTTTCATTTTTCAATTTGTAACGCCCATTTTTGTGTTAGAAGTATTTCAACTTATCCAACAATATCATTGCGCAAAATTCGATTTTCCTCACAGTTTATTGTATATTAATCTCTCAATTATAAAAGCAAAGCATAGGTGCGAAAAAATTGGCTTCTCTTGTATTTATGTTTTGTATCCGTGATCTGGTATCCATTATCGACAGGGTAATACAATCTATAATTTCTATTCATTTATCTGTTCTAATCCATTGGTAATGGTATGATATTCGGTGTAATTTAAAATACACATGGTTATTTTGTGATTCGTAATAAAATATATGCAGTGAACTTTTAAAGAAAGAAAAAATAATTTAATTCAGCATAAAAATCACCACATCTTTCCTTTTGAGAGTCTGGAATACAAGTAAAATGTAAAAAAACATATATTATACATTATTGAATATGAAAAAACAGGAAATTAATATCATTAATCTTAATATTACATTATTTATGTTTATAGTCACTTTAAAAATAGTTTATTGATTGTTCAAATGTCTTTAATTTCTTGGCTATATGATGCATTGTTTATATAAAGTTTTTATTTAGAACTGTACACTCCTTGTTTCGGATAACAACCTTTTTACATAATTGCTTTTATAAATCACGTTGACAGATGAAAAAGAGCAATTTACTGAGTTTGATTAATTTGTAACCTCCATTTGGAGATTACATTTCGTAACAACTGTCAACAATACCCCACCCCTTAATATACTAATGAGGATTGATCTGTAATTTCAATTTATTTCTATTATTTAGAAATTCAGTCTTGGGCTCTGGTTTTGTGAGTATATCGGCTGTCATTGACCCTCTTGGACAGTAACGGAATTCAATAATTTTGTCTTCTTTCAGCTGTTTAATCACGTTATACTTAATGTCAATATGCTTTGTTTTATTAGAGTATTTTTCGGATTCTATCATTTTTATGCAAGATTTATTATCTTCATAAATGAGGCATTCATAGGCAATTTTTGCGGTATATTAAGATCTTCTAATAATTTTAATAGCCACATTAATTCTTGTGTAGCACTCGCCGTTGCGACAAACTCTGCCTCTGCAGATGATCGTGGTACGTATGTTTGTCTTTTCGTTATCAACTGTATTGGATTCTTACCTAAAAGGAATAAATTGCCTGTCGTTGATCTTCCTGTTTTTAAATCTCCACCCCAATCTGCATCAGTATATACTTCTAAAATGGGTGGTCCTTCTGTGCTAATTACTAAGTTCAGTTCTTTTGTTGAATAGAGATATCTTATTAACCTTTTAACATCTTTCCAATCTCTTTCAGAAGGCGTTTCATTTTTTCTTATTAGAATATTCACCCCTACTAAAATGTCGGGCTTACTTATTGTATCAACATACAATAGTGCACCTATTGCCTGTCGGTACTTAGTGTTGTTTGGCTTTTGTGCTTCCTCATTGTCTAATCGCTCAAAGTCTGTTTCCATTGTAGTGTCATATGGCTTAGAATCTTCCAAGTTAAATTTTTTTGCAATTTCTATTATTTTTGCTGTTTGATTTAGTTTGAAACCGTTCTCAGTTTTTTGTATTTTCATCATATTTATATTTTTTTTGTCTTATATATCTTCATCTTTTCCTGCGATAAGTATATCATCTACATATACTGCTATATAAACAGTGTTTTCCCCTTCTTTTCTTACAAATAAGCAGTTATCAGCATTGCTCTGTTTAAATTTTAATTATTTAAGTGTTTCACTAATGTTTGAGTACCATGCTCTTGCTGCTTATTTTAACCCATATAGGGCCTTTTTTAATTTACAAACCTTATTTGGTTCTCTACTGTTTACGTATCCCTCAGGTTGTGATACGTAAACATTTTCTTCCAGTTCTCCATGTAGAAATGCTGTTTTTATGTCTATTTGCCTAATATTGAGATTGTGATACACTGCGGCAGTTATAAAGCATCTTAAACTTGTATGGGAAACTACTGGAGCGTAAGTTTCATCAAAATCTACTCTATATTTTAGTCTAAACCCTTGTGCGAATATTCTGGCTTTGTAACGCTTGATTTTACCGAATTTGTCATATTTCGCTTTAAAAGTCCATTTGGGCCCAATTACTCTTGTTCCTTGTGGGGGATCAACTAAGAACCAGGTTTCATTTTCATTAAGGGAATTCATATCCTCATCTGTCGCTTTTATACAGTTATGATTTTCTTTAGAATTTTTTATATTAATCATGTCCTCCCAACTATTCGGTACATATACTGGATGGTGCCGGACTGAATAAGCAAACCTGTCCGGCGGTACACCTCTAATGGTTCTTTCTGATCTTCTGACTTGTGGAATTTGTTGTTGTGACGCGGGTGGTGGACGGAGTTCACTTTGTGTTGGTGTCAGATCTATTTCGATTTCATTCGTGTCTTTCTGTTGTGTTTGTTTGTTTGTTTCCGCGATTAATTCTCTTATATCTAGATTTTCATTAGTATCTAAATTACTTTTATTTTCTATAAATTTTACGCTTCTGGCCAATATTACTGTCCGTCACTTGTATAGATTCTGTACGCCTTAGGGCGACTGTCGTATCCGACAAAAGTACCTTTTCCTGCTCTATTGTCTAATTTTCCTCTCTTTGATCTGTGTATGTAGGCGTATGCAGTACAGCCAAAAATTTTAAGATATTTTAAATTGGGTTTTTTATTCCTCCACAATTCATAGGTTGTTGTGGTTCTGTAAGTGGTTCGCGGTGCATATGGTTTCCCCACATAATTTGTGTGGGAGATTTGCTTCATTTAACATACTTCTAATCTTATCTAGTAGCGACCTATTCTTACGCTCAGCAACACCGTTTTGGCTTGGGTTAAATTGCACGGTGAGCTGATGATGAATGCCATTTTCTCGTAGATATTTTTCAATTTCATTACCCGTATATTCACCACCGTTGTCCGATCTTATGGCAGTAGGTATTTTTCCAAATTTTTATATATGAGGACTTGAGTTTCAAAACTCGCCTTATCCAAAAAATCAAATTTTCGGAAATCGCGAAAAACCTGTAACTGCGACCCCGTGCATCTAATATCTCCATTTTTTGTATACTTATAGCTAGTTGCTCTATGATATCATCGTGTTAAGTTGGAAAATCTGCTTTAATTCATTTAATTAATTAATTGGAAAAGTTTCGGATAAAAAGAGTTTTGTTGCCAATCTACGGATAAGAAGACTTTTGTTGCCAACTTATGGATAAGATAAGAAAGTTTTGATATCAATTTCGTTAAAAAAAAAAAACATCGTTTATCATACTTGCTGAAAGAAATTAATAGTTTCTATTTTTGGTCATCGGATAATAATATTTTGTATTCAAAAATAATCCTCATGACAGCAATAAGTACGATTAAAATTTCGTATTACGTTTTATTATAAAAAAGCAAATATATCAACAATCAAATAAAATTTATCATTACTAGCTTATGATTGAAATATTTTTTTAATGTGATATAATATAATCTATATAACATATAATATTATATATATGTATATAAAATAATATAATATACTTACAAAATATCCAAAAATAAATTAAACAATTAACTCATTGGGTTTTTCTCCTGGAATTTCATAGTAATTTTCCTGGACCATATCCTTCTGTTCTGATTCCTTAGAAATAATATTTTTTATAGAAAGTAAGCACCTCGATTTCTGACCAGTTTTCATGAAAATGTTTTTTTAACAATGCTTGGACGTCCTTAAGTATATCTTTCTTCACGGGACTCCCTCGCCCTTTTTTTTAAAGAAAGGCCATTTTTTTTTATGCCTCTAGCACAACATTTACCCTCTGAATTTTTATATTCCAAGAATCTTCCGAAATAGACTTCCACAAATTTGAAGATGACCATGATTCGTAGTCTTCATGTAGTACCTTATGGTAATGCCTTTGAAAGCACACTAAGATTTACTTAAAAGAACTTTCAAGGTGAAAAGTTTACTTTTCTGGATGTTTCATGGAAGAAAAGAAACCTGGACGGTTTCTTGAAAGAGATGTTTGGGATGTGAACTTCAAAATAAAGTTATCTTATGCAGTTATGTCTTTGCTTGAAAAAAAAAGTGCGTAGTGGGAACGTCATACATCTTGCATTGAGAGAGTTTCTCTTTTTGGTGAGTGCACATTGAGAGGACCGGAAATGCCTCAGGTTTATGCCTGATAATGAAAATTAAATCTTTTAACACCTTCTGACAGTAAGAATTATAGAAGGTGATTCTCCATTTTGAACTTACTTTTTAATCTTCTTTTGCATGTATTCTTTATTAGCTCATGTGTTCGCATTTCTTTTTCTCTTCTTCCCTCTCCCCCCACAAAATGCAAGAGTTTATTCACTTTCCGTTATACATAAGACATGCTGTAAAACTTATTTAACTGGTTTGTATGAATAAAACAATCAAGAACTTTAAACGAAAATAGCAACAGGTCGCAGAGAAATGAAAGAAAATTACTGTGATAGTAGCTGATAAGCTAGTCGTCCGTTGATCTACGCATGCGCAGGGATAAAGCCAGTTTTATTGCCAACTCCCTAGTGGATAAGGCGAATTTTGAAACCAAACCAATATTTTAAGTACCCAAAAATAAAGGATAAAAATATATTTTATTTTACAGATTATAGTGTTTTTTCTGTGCAGGTTTACCAATAGAACAGATTGGTAGAGAAAACTCGATTTTTTAAATTTTGGATAAGGCGAGTTTTGAAACTCACGTCCTCATATATATATATATAAGGAAATGGGGTGACTGGAAATAATTCCGTCGGTCAAGTAAATATGTACATGAAGAAGACGAATGTAGCATAATACTACCGTGCTTATATGTAACGATTTCTGTTACATTACTGATTTAGCCGTAACCTTTTGTTACATTATATGATGTAGTATGGAGTTGGAACATCGATGTAAGAAAATGTAGTAAGTAAAAATAAATCAACAACTTCACCTATTCAACTGGGCAGCTTAATCTTTGTAGAAGTTCATCGTTTCTCCTTAAAGATGGATTGCAGTCGAGTGGCTAATGATAAAAACAACATATATGAAGGTTGTGAATTTCTCCAGGAGACAAGTAAAGAAATCATTCCTGTTCACAGGTTTTTACTTAATAACATCGGGCGGCAGTTCTCACAAAAAATACGATGCAATGTCATCGATAATATCGAAGTATTCAACATCTATAATCGTTAGTAATCATTTTGATTACATAAAAAGGTAAATCTTCAGAACGAACGACATAGTGACAGACACACAGTCAGGGTGCAGTTTACACTTCGAAAATTCAGAAAATTCTGAAGGAGAATCGTGCTTAGCCGCTTTTTACTTCCTAAGCGTAGGAATACAAAATTGACGTAGTACGCGCTCTAAACCAATTAAGACGTAAAGATATCACGCCATGAAAACAGAACGGGCAGAGCAGCGGATGAATAAGAAAGTAAAAAGGAAACCCCGGGATTAAGCGCAAGAAAGGAAATTCTCTTCTGGGATAAAATGGCTACTTAAGAACATTCTAAAACACGAAAGATCGGGAATGGAACATTTAATTTAAGAATACTAAAAGCGTAATAGTTAAGTGAATTAGACAAGTGAGACATTAAATTAAAGAGAATTTAACAGAATTAATGATAGGGATTATTTAAGAATAAGGATTTAGTGAATATAGAGTAGTAATTTAGAATAGTACAGAGAAATCGCGAAGGAAGCTTTAACATTGTAACATATATATTCTTTAAATTGCTAATGTTGTAGCAATTTTTAGAGCTAGTTTATTATTTTTGAAACAGTAACAATTTCAATCCAAAATATGCAAAACCTATTTATTTATGTTGGATCGAATAAAGTGTGTTATTATAAGCAAAACTGGGTCCTAAAAGTACTAATTCCCTGGACATAAAATTATCCTGTCGTTATATGTACTTTGCTGAATTCATTGCGCAGTTTACTTGATGTTTAGGATGCGGACTAAATCATTTACAATGTTAATAAAAATAACAAATAAAGCCTTTGTGCAATAATATTAAAAAACAGAAAAACAGCGTTTAAAAATGCTTAAATAATACATAAAAAGCAGCAAACAGCTGTTTCGAATCCATTAGCAAGATTCTTCTTCAGTGCAAGATAGACAAATGCGCAGCGTGCATTACTAGACCCAGTCTTGTTTTTTCTAGCACGTTGTGCATTGCTCTATCTTGCACAGAAGAAGAATCTCGCTAGTAGATTCAAAACAGCAGCTGTTTGCTACTTTTTATGTATTATTTGTGCATTTCTAAACGTTAATTTTCTGCTTTTTAACATTTACACTGTTTTTATGAATTTCGTCTAATAAATTACACTCATCGACTCAGAACTTATCGTGTTAGTTACAAATGTACTTTTAGTGACAGAATACCAAAGAGTTTCTACAAATGGTTTCTAATGTTTATAAATTATTGAAAGTATGAAATCATCTTTGCTTTTAGGACACCTTGTACATGCTTCCTGCAAATATCTGTAGAACTTGCGTGACTGAAGATTCATTAATATTTTTTTTTTTACATTTAGATTTCTTTATTGTTACAATTACTATTATTACTGTATATAGTATGTAGTAATAATACTGTATACTATATAGTATTTTATAATAATAATATTTACTGTATATAGTAATGATAGTACATGATTTTGCATTTACCGTTATCACATTATTTAAACTTCAACGTTCAGTAATTAATTTGTAAAATAATTTCGCTTATACAGTGAAACGTCCTTGAACGGTCACATCTAAACAACGATAACGTCCGAATACGGGCCACATGTTAATGGTACCAAACACGTTTAATAGCATTAACATTAGTACGAATCTCTAAATAAGGAATTTGAACAACGGCCGCTCAAAAATCATGCGGGAAAAAATTTAACAGTTCCTAGTACAATTTCATATTTATTTGCAAACCGAAATGTGAAGTAGATCAAACAAAATTTACTTGACAAGTCAATAAAAATTCACTTAATTTCTTAAACACATAAATCTTTTTTAGTAACTAGATATAGAAAATGGAGACATTAATAATGATGAGAAAAATTTAGAAAATATTCCTAGAACGGCAGGAATAACTAACATGATGGCCAGGGAGTTTGTATGTAAGGACAAAGATTTGGCAATTACTGCCACATTTGATTCCATACAGCAAATGGTGGAAGATAGGAGAGAGGAAGAGACAAGTCATGAGGAAGGGGAAATGGGAGAGATTATAGAATCACCCAAAAATTTCAAGTGTTAATACATATAACAAAGTTTTGACGAGCCTTCGTTAAATCCAAAATTTTGAATTAAATCATATAATGATGTGTTGAAAGGCAAAACAACTCATATTGTTATTTCTTTAGAGAAACATGTTTGCAACAAAAAACAAAGCAACTGTAAATCACTGAATTTTTTTAATGTATTAAAACAATGAGGATTAATTAAAAAGATTGTGTATTTCTTTTTAAATTTATGTAAGTTTGATTTTTTTTTAACCGAAACCTCTGAATAACATCCACCTCTGAAGAGCGGTAACTTTTGACCGGTCCCACTTGTAACCGTTATTCAGAGGTTACACTGTAGTTTTATAAAACTTTTCTAAAACTTTAATTTTAACATTGTGTTACAATTTTAAATTTAAATATAGATTGCCAGGTTTCATATTCAAACATGTTTTATAATAATAGTGGAAGCATCTATTTAATCCAGCTACATTAATAATACATTTTCCAAACGTCGTCAGAAATTCATCCACATCCTACATCGCATTAACAGTTCACAAAAACAAAAGGACATATTCATTAGATTTTACAAACCATTAACTCTAGAACCGCCATAGCGGTCGTTTTGACCGGTACCAAATAAAAATATTTTGGTTCGAACCAGAAATTTCTCTCTAAAATAAGTTAAATATGCATAGCGGAGAAATAAGTTAAATAGTTTTAAATAAAAATTCTGGTGTAAAATATTTTTATAACACTTGAGAAAAATTTTTGGCGGTTCTAGTGTTAATCTTTACCATTTGCATAACATTTCTTAATATTTTAAACTGAAAAAATATTTTTTCCCAAAATTAAAAAAAAAAATAATCGAAAACGAGAGGTTTAAGGTAAGTACTCAGATTAAATTTTTTATTCATTAAAGTTCTACATTACTTGTAAAAGACATGATCTAATATTTTACTTGTAAAATCAATGGCACTCAAAATGAAAAGATTTATTTATGAAATCTCATCGTCTGTTAAAAAATCAAGTATGATTTATTTCGTTTTATAGTTTAAAAGTTTTCAAGAAACATTAGCTCAGTAAACTTCTTTTCATAAAATATTGATTCTACTTCTGTTTTGTACAAGTTTTTAAAAAAAATTCATATAATGTCAGCAAAAATTTCCTTTATGGAACAAGAAAAAAAATCAATGCGAAGAATTTATTTTATAATAATTTGGCAAGTTTTTTATTATAAAAATTATGAAATAAATATATATGTTGTCACAATTTTAGTTATTGGAATTTCATTTTAATCGGGCATTATTTAGTAATTATATATTGATGTTAAAAAAATGGCTAAATAAAATTACAATGATGAAAATAATGAATGTCTTGTAGCAAAAACATTTTAACCGTTATGACAATGACCGGGTGTCCGGGTATCATTTTTCTCTTTTCATCCCAATTCCAGAGTGTTAATATCCAAAGAAACAAAGATGAATTTAGATCCCCATTATTTGTAGTATTCACTGTCCATTAGTATAATCACTTTAAAATTTGGAAATTTTTGTATTACTATTTTGGAGCATTAAACATTTTTATGCCTTTCATCAATGACCAGAGTATATGTGTACCCATGAGAATTTTCTGTGGAAAAATACAGAAATTGATAGATTATTTAGATATAGGTCAATAAAACTTGAATTTAATTAATAAGAGTTAGACATATTTTTTAAGATAAAATATATTTCATTTACGTGAAATTTTGTTTGACAAGCTTTACAATAGCAACAGGTGCACGAATGTACATCACGTACCGGCTTGTCCACATTGTTTACATGATTTTCTGGTTTTACAGCGCTACTTTGAAACTCTAACAGGCATATCTGACACCAACTAACTTTATCTTTCCTATTTCACCCTGTTTTAAACTCTTTGGGGTGGGTTTTGAAAGTATGGCGGCTTCAAATACGGGCAGAGATTTTTTTTTCAGTAAACAGTCAATTCACGGTTTGGTCGAAATTTGTCTCATACATTTTGCCTGTACATTTTGCAATTGACCTTAAATTGCTGGAAGACACAAGGTCTCACCTAATTTCCACAAAACAAGCGACGATTGACTCTTTCCGGGCTAGCCATATCATCATTATTAGCAGTATGTATAATGTAAGAAAAAAGTGCTACTAAATCTACAATATTGAAAAATATTGTGGTTATACGCAAAAAAATGAAAAATATGTGTTGTATATCTCCCCAATAATTTATACTTAATATACACGCCATACTTCGTTTCATCATAAAACTGAATCATTTAGGTTTTCACTTTCGGTCCCGTGATGGTTTTATCACAATGCATAGTAGGCATTAGATTGACAGCTTTGTTCCTTTTTGGAACATACGAACAAATATTTTCGTCACCAGGAAATCCAAATTCTGCGCGATTTTGCAAAAACTTGCGCGATTTACATGGTCTCATTACTTGGGGAATATAAAGTTTCTTTCTTTTCAAAGGGCAATAGAGATCTTCAGGTGTAATAAATGCTTGAACAAAGAAAGAGAAAAAAAAAGTTGTCCAGGTTGATATTTCGTAGAGAATCGTTGAATGAGGCGGCCAAGTCTTATACAACTCTTTCACCTTTGTTTTATTAACTGCCTGTACCTGCTTTTCCGGTGCATAGTCCGCTGTTGTGAAGATACTAGATTTTTGTTTCACATACCCATCATAGTTTGATCCCATATTTAACCGGTTTAGACGGAAAATATTGTGTTAATCTTGTTCTTCCTCTATATGGAAAGGAAGTCATTTCTTTATTTCTTCAGTCAATTTCATTCCTTTTTGGGGGAGGGGGGGGGGGGGTAAAGATGGCATCACCAAACATTATTGTTAATAATCCAGTTCCAATTTACATTTTTTTCCTTTCTCACACCAGATGGCAGCAAAGTTATGAATTTCAGTCAGATAATCAACTGTAGGCCTACATGTTAAAAAACTCCTAACTCTATTTTACCATCCAGACATGCTGCAGTTATGCTTCCTAGTATGTAATTTAGGTATTTTGCTCTACTAATTTTTAATATCCTGTGTGAGGTGTATCTTTTTTAGATCTCGTGGATTTTTATTATCTATTTTCTGTTATTTTTGCGTTATAAGGAGCTAAATTTTGTCATTTTAGGCTTAATGCCGACAAAATTGGATGAAATAACGCATCTTCTATGAATGAACTCACAAGCTCCTCTAAAGATTCTGTGGGTTATTCATAGTTTCTTATTTTACATACTGGTTTTCTATGTTTATTTCTAATTCATCTTTCGAACTTACCAATTTATTCATATATTTGTGATTTCAAATTTATTATATCATGGAAGACGGTAGTATTCCGAGTGACGCAGCCTTAAGCCTAAAATCGTATCGTATCGTATCGTAGAATAGATGGCGGAACTCATATATACAGCTAACTCGACATCAAAGAAAATGCGAAAAGCCGCCTGTTAATAACTCATCAAATATAGGTCCTATTGTTCTGATTTTTTTAAAACAGTCTTATATCTGCAGTCTAATCCTATTCTGAATTTTTTACAATTCTACGTGCAGTATATTTTCAGATCTGTAAACCCATTTTGAAAGCAATTTCGATGGTGTAAGTTTGTCTTTTTTTTTTCTCCGAAACGGTCAAGATTTTTTTAAAAACATTAATATATAAAATGAATCTGTTTTTGACGAAGTGGATAAGACTAACCTAGTATCTAGGAAAACTCTTAATTTTTATATAATCCGCATAAAAAATTGGACTCCTTAGGTTCGCGGATTACATGTGATTCTATGGGCTAGCAGACAGAACGTTGCATATCGGTTTTGCGCGGTTTAGGTCACAGTTAAGAATCTGAATATTGGCAATAAATCTTTTTTTAAACTACAAAAAAAGTTTATTATGTGCTTTAAAATACTTAGACTGATTTTTTAAATTGGAGCAGTATTTTGTAATTATATGTATTTTATTTCATTGTTATTCATAGTAAGTAAACAATTTTTAAGGAGAAAATATTTCACATTTTTAAAAAAAATTCTCGTATCGAAATTCGATATTTATCGAAAATTCTCGTATCGAAATGAAAATTCATCGCGTTCGCCATAAGACTTCGCCATGTATTACTACGCGATACGCGAAGTTGACTGAAGAAATAAGAAATATCAAAGATCTTGAAATGGTATTCCAAGGGGAGAAAGTGAGTACAATTTCTAATTATCCAGACAGCATTCTTTGCAACCGATCCTTTCTAATTAGTATAATGTTCTGAATTGTTTTTATTTTCAACAATACTTATAACTGTTTTCCTTACAAAATAACGTTCATGTGTGGCATAGGTATTTCTTGTGATATGTGTGTGTAATACAGATAGATTACTAATTTAATTTTGTGTTTTGAGTCTTCTTTTAAAGAAATTAAACAAAATCTTTCATTTTTAAAGAACGCACAATTTAAATAAAAGGTATGACGAAATCAAAATTAAGATTTCCAATCCCGTTCATAAAATGATTCATTTGCGAATCGTTTCTAATAATATTATAAACGAAAATTGACTTAAAATGACATCTTTTTCGAAATGTGGGTATCTTTCGTTTATTTTTTTTTATATAACTCTTTTCAGCTTCAAAAATTAAAGCATCGTAGTATTTATAAAATTTAAACTAATTAGTATTTATACAATTTCACCTTATTTTTATAAAATTTAACCTAAAGGGGAAAAAAATTCTTCTTGCCGTTTATCTCTGTAACAAAAGAAAAACAGAAAAAAAAAAAAAACCCTGAAGCATTTTTTTTAGGCTAATTGATTACAGCCATGGGTGCAAGACCTTCAGTCTCAGGACTGATTTCAGTCTTGGACATATTTTTGACTGATAGTAAATTCTACTTTATATACTTAAATTATCACGATTAGCTCAAAATGAACCATTTTAGCCTGACTGGTTGTTTTGAGCTCCTAAAAGTAAAAATTTTCATCAAGATACTTTTCCTTATTTAGTAATTAAAGTTTATAGATAAATAAGATAAAACAGCTTTTTTGCAAAAGTAAGATACTTATTTTTATTTAATTTTAAAGTTAATATGCTTAAAAGAAAGCTTTAAATAATTTACTTTTAAAAGATATAAAAGTAGCCAGCTCCCTTATATGGTATTTGTGGTAATGAAGTATTATTGTAAATAAGAACAATTCAGAACATGTTACTATTTAGAAAAGATTGGCTTCACAAAATTTCATTAGCAGCTGAATTGTAGCTGTCATGATAATTAGACTTTGTATAAACTAATAAAGTGATTACTCAGTAACTATTTCAATTAATATATTAATCTGACTTGCATCTTAAATTAAATATTAAGTTTTTATTCTGCTTTCATTAAACCATTCACTATTCTTTAACATTCCGCATATTCCGACTACAAAAACTCTTTTTATCAATTTCACCTGTACACTGGAGGGTTGCCGTGCCACTTACAGAGTAGCGCGTTTATCGCCTCGTTGTGCAATAGCATTTGAAAGATCACCACACTAACATAAAAAAGTAGCAATAAAAGAAAAACAAAATTAATCAGTTGATTGTAAAAAACCCGCTATATTCTCGGTCGGGGGAGGAACATCAGAAGAAAAAAAACCCTCGCGATATTTGACAGTATATCAGGGGGGGGGGGGGGAATCCAAAACTTCATCAAAATAGTTGTAACTTTTCTAATAAATATGTTCCATATAACATATGGTAGTAATAATCGGTATATCTGATGAAAATACAAATATTTTTTTTTTAATGAACTATTTAACGATTTTTTTATCCCTATTACTGTATTGGATTAATAGTAGTTTAAGAGCCAGTTTAGAATTTACCAATCCAAACATTGCCATCTTGATTTTTTCCCCACTGTGTTTTATGTTGAAATTGGTTTTTTTACTTTATTTTGATTGTCACATCAAAATGAGGTCTCCTGTGTTTTCTAATATGCCGTTATTTATAAATATTGTATTTACCATGATTCGTAAATAATGACATAAGTAGAAAATGTCAGTCTGACAGCAATCAAAAAAGTTAACCGATCGGCTCAGTTTTCAGGTTGCACTATTTTAGTTTGGATTGGGTTGCATGGGAATGTTGATGCATACCAAAAAAAATCTCAATATTGGGTATTTTGCTTGTACTAGGATTCTGCTGAAGATCTTTATAATGCAATTATGTATATAATTTATTTCTGAGATGTAAACAATGGATTTTGCAGTTACAAATCACCTGTATTTCACATACATATTGTTAAAATATCTGCTATTTCCCGAAACACTAAATTTTACATATTTTGATGTTTAACACCTTATTTTGGAATTCTGTAATGAAAACATTGTTGCAGTAAAAGACGTTTAATATGCAATTCTCTGTATAACAGACAGCTTCTTTAATGTAAACAATGAATTTTACACTTAAGAAGAGTCTGCAATCTATTTTGTAGAAATATTGCTACCCTCTAGAGGGCTAAATTTCAAACATTATTTCATCTTTATCTTCATAATTCTTATTTTTTTAAAGAAAAAATTACTAGCATTAAATTAAAAAATTTTGAAATAAGTAATACTATGATTTGTCCAGAGGTATTTTTGATCGTGTTTATAAAGCATCATTTTGTTTACATTTTAAAACTTCATCAAAATAGTTGTAACTTTTCTAATAAATATGTTACATATAATATATGGTAGTAATAATCAGTATATATGATGAAAATACAAGTAATTTTTTAAAATAAACTATTTAATGATTTTTTTTTATCCCTATTACTGTATTTGATTAATAGTAGTTCAAGAACCATAATTTTATATTGTAAAATCCTTAAAAGCACTCTGCAAGCAGTCCTTGTTCAATCACAAAAGACTGCCACTAAAAAATTTTAATGCAGAAGATGTAATGTATTTCTCAGATATAAACAATGATTTTTTCAGTTAAGAAGCACATGTATTTTACAAATATTGCTATTTCTTGGAACACCAAATATGATACATTATCGCCTTTAACACATTATTTTGGAGTAATGAAAACATTGTTATTATATTAAATTTTTTTGTAAATGAGTGTTATAATCAGAGCAGCTCATGGCAGGTTTTTCTTGCAGGACTAAAATGCATGCTTTCCAAAAGTTTTTTTTTTTTTGTTGTTGTTGTTTTTTTAATAAATTTTTGCCTTATTTAATGGAAGAAAATTCTGCTAAAAATAAGGCAAAGATTTCATTATTAAAAATAGTGAAAAAGAATAAATTGGCCAGCCATGCATTTAGTGTTCCCAAAACTGTCAGTCATGAGTTACCACTTTATGAGTTACCACACTGAGTTATAATGATTTTGCCCAGGCATATTTGGATGTAATATTTCAAGGTAATATCTTTAAGGTAGTTTAATAATGTGTGATCTATACCTATTATGTAAAATTTCATAATTTGTACATTTTCTGGTTCCAAGGAATGTAATTTAAAGCATGTATACGAAGTAAATTTAATGATGTATGAAATATGATCTATATAATGCAAAATTCTATAATGCGCACAACTTCTCATACCAAGGTGTGCATTATAAAGATCTTCTACTGTATTCATATGTAGTTCACAGTAGTGATGCAACGAATAGTGGTTTGGCCGAATAACCGAATACCGAATATTCGGCCAAGTTACAGCCGAATATTCGGCCTATTCAGCCGCCGAATAATGAACTTATTTTTGCCTAAAGGCAAAATATAGTATGCACTATATGCACAATTCTTGTGTATTTCACAATTAAAATGTATTGTTTTCTTTTAAAAAATTATTTATATACAAATTTTTAATTTTTTAAAGCATTATTTTACTCTGAAAAAATATTCGGTTATGTTCGGCCTAAAAATTGCCTCAATAATATGATTCAGACGCCCCAGAAAACTTCTTAGCAAAAGTTCCTCATCAGGTACTGTCTAGTTACATTTTAATAGATATTATGTGTGTTGTTGTTACATTTCAAAATAATGACAAAATTTTATAAGTACTAAGAAACAAATTTCAGCTTTCAGAGGAAAAAAAAAAAAAAGAAATCTTAATATTTTAAGAAAAACCACTGATAGAAAGGGTGAAAGGAATATCCTCTAAAATGGTGGAAAGAAATCATTGTAGACTTTATAAAGCTCACAATTAATAAAATTTTTATTTATCTTTATTATTATTTCTTTTTCTTTGCTGTCAGCAGTGAAGCCTCGATAGAAAGTGCCCCTCAATGTGAAGAAGTAACAGAAATTAGTAATTTTCTTTCCCAGCCACTACTAGAAAGACAACAGTGTCCTTTGGAGTGGTGGGCGAAAAATTCGGAAGACTTTCCAAACCTTTCACAAGTAGCCAAGAAATACCTTTCTACACCAGGAAGTACCATATATAGTGAGAGATTATTTTCAGAAGCAGGTAACATTTACGAAAAAAAAAGAAATAGACTATCACCTGAGAATGCTGAATTATTATTATTTCTGCATCACAATCTACGTTTATTGAAAACATTTTAACTGTTTTATAAGGCATTACAATGCTATTCTTGAAAAAAATATCTAAAACGTAAATGCATACTAATTAAAAGAATTTAGTATTTACATTTCTTTCATTATGTAATAAGAAATAGTAAGAGACTTAAAAAAATCACTTAAATTATATTTAACTTTTAAGTGTATTTTACTAAAAAAAAAAAAAAAAAAAACTTCTTAAATACTGCAACATATACGACTTAAATATCTTATACATACAATACATCTATATCTAATCAATCATATATTTATGTTCTTTATAGGTATAATTCAAAATATTATTGAAAGAATTATTTTTTTATGTAACAAGGGTTAAATGTTAAACTACCCATTATGATAAAAAAAATTAATTAGTTTGTACAGCTGTATTAAAACAATTTTGAATAGATTAATTTTAAATTTAACAGATTATGTTTGCTTCTTTTTGTACTTACTGATACAGCATAAAAAAATTTTAACATGATTCCTAAATTAGCCTCTTATATAAAAATGGGTAGATAAAACCCATTTGGAGTATGAAAGTTAATGGGAAAAAAAGTGTTAGTTAATTCCAAATAAAATTTTCATTATATATGATGAATATAAATTGTCAAATTAAAAAGTTATACTGTGTAAATATAAAAATATTTATTACAGTATTATTCGGCCAAGGCCGAATAATGAACTTGATTTTCGGCCGAAGCCGAATATTCGGCAGACAGTTCGAATGGGCCGAATATTCGGCTTCAGCTGAATATTCGTTGCATCTCTAGTTCACACATCAAAAACCTCAAAGATTTAGTATCTGTAAGAGGACATTATTACAACTTTATATTTTTTTCATTCTGTAGCACAAATTACTCAGCTTAGAATTTGCCAATCAAAAGATTGCCATCTTGATTTTTTTCCACTGTCTTTATTTACCTCAGAAGTGATTAAGATTTTTTTTATATTGTAAATCCTAAAGGTTATAATAGCAAAAAAGCATCTTTAAGCCCTTGGGGATGAGCGACCGGTATACTTGGCCACTTAAGGTGTGCAGAATCCTTCATTATTCTCACCACTTATTTTTAATTGTAAAGTTTACCTTCTTTAATGGGAGCATTTCTGTGATTCAATTACAGAAATTTTTCTGTTTTTAAAAACCTGTAGTAAAAGGTTAAAAATTTACCAAAGGGCTCTTCTCGCGAAGGGGTTAAACATCTTGAATTACAGTGAACTTTAATAACACTTGGCTTTAATTGCCAGTACTCTTCCAATTGAGCTATCTGTACGACAGCCCAGCCAACACAATATTCGCTCAGAACAACTATTATCATGACATCAATTGATTGTGTGAAAAATAATTAAAAGTGTACATGGTTATATATTTTATTATTAAGCAACAGACTTTGCAGATCCGATTTTCTAAAAAACTTTAAAGATTGTAATCTCTAGGCTGGAGTGGGAAAGTGGTAATTTTGAGGAATAGGAGGATAATTTATATAGAAGACTTTTCTGTATGAAAATAAAGATTTAAATTTTTGTAATGTTGGGGAGTAGGGGGAGGGAGAAGAGGTGAAATGTACAGTCGTGGGAAAAAAAAGTAAACACCCTCTGCTAACTCCTTAACAAATTATTATCGTACACGAAAGTTATTGGTACCGAACGATTGGAAATAAAGTCTATTTTTAAATGATGCATATAAAATTTGCTTAGGGGGCCATCTACATATTAAAACAAATCCAAACTTCATTTTTTATCTATGGCAATACCCAATTTTAACGCGATATTTCAAATCTTCGGTTCAAACTATGCCTAGGCACCAAATTTCAAGTCATTTGAATAATAAGTTTTTGAATTATAAACATTCAAAATTTAGTGCTTCTAATGTTCTTCTTGTTCTAATGTTCTTAATGTTCTAATTTTTTTTTATTCACATTTCCTGAAATTATGCTCCTAATGTGCTAATTTTTTGTGTAGCAGTAATACTACCATACCCAAACATAAATACGTTGAATTTGCAATTTTTATAATTTTATGATATGAATTATGAAATTGATATTCGAAAAAGTTATGAATTGTAACTTAAAATTTTTTTGATGGATTTAGATTTATTAAGTCCTGCTTTATGGAAATCCAAAATTTCACATTTTTCTTTCAAATAGTTTTCAAATTATGCTTAAAAAACGACAAAATGATGGTTTAAGGGGCCGTCTATGATAGAAGTGACTAGATATTTTGAAATGTCTTACGCTGTCCTGTAATCTAGCAGACTTCATTGACTGCTTGAGTGACACTTAAGGTGCCTTGGTCAAGAAGGGGGCTCTCTCGGTTAACAATCGAGTACCGAACTTCAATTTGGATACAGCCCTTAAAATAAGCTTGTTTTAAAATAATTAATTTCTCGGGAACTTCTAGTACGAATTGCATAAAAAATTGTTTTTAGGCTAATTAAATGGTGTAGAATTCATTTATGCTATAAGAATTGTGTACTGCTATTGAAAAAAACAAAGTTATGGTTCGTTTTAATATGTAGATGACCCCTTAAGCAAATTTTATGTACTTCATTTAAAAGTAGACTTTATTTCCAATCGTTTGGTACCAGTAACTTTCTTCTATGGTAATTTGTTGAGGAGTTAGTAGGGGGTGTTTACTTTTTTTTTTCCATGACTGTACATTAGGGAAGTTAGTGCTTATTTATTTATTTATGGAATTTATGAGTGAGCAACAAATGTTGCAGATTTTTTTTTTTTACTAATTTTTGAAAGATTTTATTATTTAGGTAAGCTGGAGAGGTGGGTGCAAAAGCAGAAGTGGAATCTTCGGAGCTCAGGGGATTATTTTATATGATTTATTATTATTGTTAATAAAGAATTTTAAATAGGGATGGTGAAAGATTATTTTATATAAAATTAAAGAATGTTTAATTTTTTTTGCACTAGGAATGAGAAAAGGGAGAAGCAGAAATTTGTAGTTTTGGATTTAATATAAATGTACGTAATTACTTTTATAAGTGAGCGATGATTGTTATATATATATATATATAGATATATATATATATATATATATATAGATTTAAAGAGTAATATTTCTTTCTATTTTTCTTAACAAAGTAATTTTTTTATATAGTAAAATTTAACATAGCTTTGTATATCTCTGAAACAAACCAACAGAAATACCCTCTAAACATGCATGTTGTACATTACTTCTATATCTTACCAAAGAGTTCTTATAAAAATCTCATTGCACGGTGCTCTTTAAAATTGAAGTATGGTCATCCTTTTTTGCGGGGAGGGAAGGGAGAGAGATTGAAGGTGAATTGAAATCCTGACTATGAATTCTTTGTATTGGTCTTTAATTTTTTTTGTGTGTGTTTATTGTTTTATTTATTTTTTTCAATAACCTCAAAAAAGTAATGATATCAATACAAAAACCCTTAACGGGTTAAAAGTTTGTAACGCAGCACTTTATCTTATGCTTTAAGAATTTTAAATATGGAACTTAAAAATAATGATATCAAATTTTGAGTGACGCTATGCTATTAATTATAATCTCTCTCTCTCTATTATTTATTTCATCTTTTTATTTTTTTATAATCGCATGTGCAAAAATTATGTTCAATTTAAAAAAAAGTATAAAAGTTTATTTATTGATGCTTTAACATTTACACCTTTCATAAATTCCAAGTATGAGTTTTAAAAGATATGATATCAAAATTTTAGTGACGCTTTGATGTGGCTTTAAACGATTTGTTTAAAATTAAATTAAAATTATTTTTGTTTTGGCTAAGATATATTCACACATCTAAATAATAGTTTTAATTTTCCAATATACTTTAAATATGTCACTTTCACGGAATTTATATAATGCATTTAAATGTATTTATTTGAATAAATTGATTTATCCTTTGTCCAATGCTATTAAAAATTTAAAATAAGATTTGCGTAAATAATTTTTTTGCGTCATTGTATCCAAACTAAGTGAAATGTATTCAAATGGATACTATGAGGGAAAAAATTATTTAGGTAAATCTTATTTTAAATTTTTAATAGCATTGGACAAAGGATAAATCAATTTATTCAAATAAATACATTTAAATGCATTATATAAATTCAGTGAAAGTGACATATTTAAAGTATATTGGAAAATTAAAACTATTATTTAGATGTGTGAATAACAAAAATAATTTTAAACAAAAACAAAATCCAAAACAAAAATAATTTTATTTTAATTTTAAAACAAATCGTTTAAAGCCACATCAAAGCGTCACTAAAATTTTGATATCATATCTTTTAAAACTCATACTTGGAATTTATGAAAGGTGTAAATGTTAAAGCATCAATAAATAAACTTTTATACTTTTTTTTAAATTGAACATAATTTTTGCACATGCGATTATAAAAAAATAAAAAGATGAAATAAATAATAGAGAGAGAGATTATAATTAATAGCATAGCGCCACTCAAAATTTGATATCATTATTTTTAAGTTCCATATTTAAAATTCTTAGAGCATAAGATAAAGTGCTGCGTCACAAACTTTTAACCCGTTAAGGGTTTTTGTATTGATATATATATAAGCTCAAAAAAGGTTAAAAGTAAAACTAAAACTAAGATATAAAAATAAAATCCATGCTATAAGCGCTACAGCTGCAAATAACCGCACGCATTATATATAGCACATTATGTATTAAATGCATTCGTCAGACCCAGAATCCTGCACCATAAATGAACTAAGAATAACCATTAAACATTCAAGAAATTTAAACAGATATAATCTGAACAAGAAAAAACAACAAAATGCCGTGGCCTCTTCAGCGGTGGGCATTTAAAAAAGCGCAGCAATGTTTCAGACTAATTACAATTTACTACAAACTATTATTCAGTAGTATCGGTGGATTTCGGCCAGAGTGTCGCAAAGCATAAATCAAAATCATAAAAACAATTGAAAGCATATCACGAACACTCCCCCACCGGACCCGACGCCACAATAAACAGTAGATCTCGAAGATACAACTGATTCAAAACGTATGTGTAATGTATACTGAAACAATAAAATTATTTTACCCAAATCCGAGCCACACAGAAACAAAAAAAAATAATCAATTTCCAGTGATTCATAATCTGACCATGCACGTTCCATGTCTGTTGCCACACAACAGCAGAAATCCTTGTAAAACCGTTCAAAAAAGGCTTTAAGATATACAAATCATTAACTGTCAATCGCATAGCAACTCCTCAAAAATGAAGACTGTCTGTAAAACTAGTGTATTTATTAATTAAATTCAAAGGTATATTATTTTTATAATACAAAATGCTGGTTAAATTAAAAAGTTCTTTAAAAAATAAATTTTTATTCTAACAGAGTTTATAGTAGCGAAAAATCTAACCTATTATGATATTGACGTAAACGCGTTTATGGATATTTGAACTCCAATTAACTGATTGGTTAATTTCAAAATTAAAGTTATCCCGTTTATTGTAGATGGATATGTGTATACCGTTTGAAATGTTTATTTTCAAATCAAGATAATCAGCAGCACTATTATTTTCATTTTTTTTTTTTTCAAAACCAGCGTAGCAGGATGAATGTTACATGATATCCCCAAAAAATCGCGATCACAGTTCAAAAGTATCAAATCGTCAATATATCTGTAAGTCCGTCGGTATATCTGTAATAAATTATTTAATTATAGAGAGGTTGCACAGGATTTAGACTCCTACTTAAATTTGCCTTGAGAATGTAGGAATTTTCAGAAATCATCCTTTTACGATAAAAATGCACAGCTTATAGTTACTGGTGACTTTGATTTTATATCCAACAATGAGTTGAAACAATTAATGAAATATGGTACTAAATTTAGATTAAACAAGAAGATGAACTTAAGATAATCTTTTAATCTATTCAAATCTGAATATTACATATGTTCATACTCGATTTAAGTTACAAATTCAATAAACCTATCTACCTTTTCAATGAATGGAAATTTAAAATTTTGGATGATTTTAAATCATTTCAAATAAAATATATGAATGATTCTTCTAATTACACTTACCATAGAATAAATACAAATTTAGAGAAGGAAATATTGAAATTGAAAAATACCTTTGTTTTTTGTTCAGTCGATAAAGCATCTAACAATTTTGCAGTTATGTGAAAAAGCTATTATGCTAATATGATATTTACTGAGCTTAAAAATAACGTCACCTACAGTTTGTATAAATCTACTATTCAGACACTGATTAAGAAACATCTGGCCTTTTCAAAAAAGGTTCATATTCCTCTGCCTTAAGTAAAAAAAAATTCATTTCCTTTTCCTTTCGTAACACCTAAATTTCATAAGATACCAATTAAGTACAGATTTATTTGTAGTAATGTAAACAGCATTGGAAACGGATTTAATTGCAAATTTGAGGAAATGTTAAAAAAGATTTTGAATATCCTAAAGTTTAAGTATAAAGATAGTAATATGCATTGGATTATTTTGAACAGTTATGAGATCAGGAATGAATTAATTAAAGAAGATATACAAAGTATCCAGACATAATGATTTTGAGAATCTTTTCACAAATATTCCTATTGCAGGGTTAAATGATGTCCTTTTAAAAGTTGTCGGTTTAATTATAGCTGACACTGATTTAGATTTTAGTTTATTTAAATTATTGTACAAGTTTTGTTTATATAACAACTATGTTTATACAGGTTCAAATATTTATTTACAGAATAATGGAATAGGAATGGGAACAAGTTATTCTTCAACGGCAGCTAACTTATTTTTATTTTTTTATTAATTTCAATTTTGTAGTGTCAATAACGATGTTAATTTTCTGGCTTTCAGATGTATCGACGATTTGATAATTTTGAACTGTGATCGCGATTTTTTGGGGATATCGTGTAACATTTATCCTGATATGCTGGTTTTGAAAAAAAAATGAAAATAATAGTGCTGCTGATTATCTTGATTTGAAAATAAACATTTCAAACGGTATAGACATATCAATCTACAATAAGCGGGATAACTTTAATTTTGAAGTTAACCAATTAGTTAATTGGAGTTCAAATATCCATAAACGCGTTTACGTCAATATCATAATAAATCAGATTTTTCGCTACTATAAACTCTGTTCGAATAAAAATTTATTTTTTAAAGAACTTTTTAATTTAACCAGCATTTGTATTATAAAAATAATATACATTTGAATTTCATTAATAAATATACTAGTTTTATAGTCAGTCTTCATTTTTGAGCAGTTGCTATGCGATTGACAGTTAATGATTTGTATAACTTAAAGCCTTTTTTGGACGGTTTTACAAGGATGTCTGCAATTGTGTGGCAACAGACATGGAACGTGCATGGACAGATTATGAATCACTGGAAATTGATTACTGTTTTTTGTGGCTGTGTGGCTCAGATTTGGGTAAAATAATTTTAATGTTTCAGTATACATTACACATACGTTTTGAATCAGTTGTATCTTTGAGATGTACTGTTTATTGTGGCGTCGGGTCCGGTGGGGGAGTGTTCGCGATATGCTCTCAATTGTTTTTATGCATTTGATTTATGCTTTGCGACACTTTGTCCTAAACCCACCGCCACTACTGAATAATAGTTTGTTGTAAATTATAATTAGTCTGAAACAGTGCTTTTTAAAATACCCACCGCTGAAGAGGCCACAGCCTTTTGTTTTTCTTGTTCAGGTTATATCTGTTTAAATTTCTTGGATGGTTTATGGTTATTCTTAGTTTATTTATGGTGCAAGATTCTGGGTCTGACAAATACATTTAATACATAATGTGCTATATATATATATATATATATATATATATATATATATATATATATATATATATATATATATATATATATATATAGGGTAACTCCGGGAGAGTCGCCGCATACGGGATAGATGCCGCACCCCTTGTATTTCTTGTAATTATCGATAGATGGTCGGCAAACGCACAGTATAGGTGCGCAATGAGATTATTTTAAAGAATGTATAGCGTGAATCTTATTTCGATGTTTACTTGTGGAAGCACAATGCTTAATTTGACTTAAGTGCATGATTTCACTGTCCAAATTTTCAAACACATTATGTTTAATTACTTTTTATACACCAATTACTAAATGCATGCATGATTTCTTAGTCAAAACTAAGTGTAGGTTTTGTATAGAGTACTGTGTGTATGGTTACGCTATTCCCCTTAGTGATGGCAGTTAACTGCGATGATCGACGTCTGCACCATGCTAAATAGGATACATGCCGCTCTGCTATTCCGGTATACATGCCGCACTGCTATTCCGGTATACATGCCGCACTGCTATTCCGGTATACATACCGCAGTTTCTTTTGTACGGGATGATTGAGTGTTATTAACTTTTCCTTTTCTTTTTGCACAGACTAACCATGTTAGGCATGTTATCAAGTTTACTAAAACCAATGGAGAAAAAGGGGAAAATAAAAAGTAAAAAGGACAAAAAAGATGCAGGGAAAAATAAAAAGTAAGAAGGGTAAGAAAGATGCAGGGGAAAATAAAAAGTAAGAAGGCAAGAAAGATGCAAGTCAAGGTGATAATAATGAAAAATTGGATTACGGGTAACGCAGGCGTTCTTTGCAAGGAATGTTTAGAAAACTACTCCAAAAAAGAGGAAATGTGATTGACTTCGTTGCACCATGTGTTTAAACGTAGTTACATAAAGTCTGTGCTTTTTCGACACTTTTTCTGTAGATTGTAGTAAAAAAAAACAGGTCTCTTAACTCATTCGGGACCATAGGTGCATATAAGCACCTTCATAAAGGGCTTAGAAAATTTGTTTCTAGCACCAATAAAAAATAAAAGTAATATTTGCTTTGTTTAATTAGAGCATTTTCATGATTATTTAAGTAAAGGTAACTTCCTTTAAAAAAAGTGGTACTAACCACATAAAATTTGTGTTAAATCAATCGGTCCCGAAAGGGTTAACAAATAAATTACGTCAACACAATTTTATATGTATTATTTTTCCTTTCTAATACATTGATGTTATGTTGTTGCTGAAATAGCAATTAAAATTTAATGTAAAAAAATAAGTCGATAATTTTAATAGTGAAAGTAGGCAACAATCATTAATTTGAATCTACTAATACGTTTCATTGTACTCATTTAGTTTCATTTTGTTATTACATCGTTAATTATAGTCTAGATATGATTTGATTTTTTTTTAATATTTTTATTTATAATTTCATTCTGTTCTTACCAGAAGCGCGGCATAACTACCGCAAAGTGCGGCGTCTCAGCCTGAATGTGTGGGTGACGCGCCGCAGTGTAATGTTTTAGAAAAAAATTGTTAAAAAATATAAATAATTTGTTTTGAGACTTTCTGTCGCAGTACACGCGTTGTATATTTAACATTAAATAGCACAGTATGATTTTTTTTTATTTTATGTCCACCATGGGACTTTACACACAAATTCAAAAAAAATGTGCGGCATAAATCCCGGAATTACCTTGTACATATATATGTATGTATATATATATGTATATATACATATATATGTATATATATATATTTATATATATATATAAAGGACTTTGACTAAAATGATCTTTGCCTTCGAATATTTTCTACTTTTGTCAAAGTGTGTGAATACCGAGAACATTTAAGCAAATTTTCTTTCTTTTTTAAACCTTAAATTGCACAGGGTTAGAAAACAATACATGTTTTTTACTGCAACGTTTGACGAATAACTAATGTTTTGATAAGCAAAATTTCGAAATGATGAGTTCTTTCCTCTAACACGTATGGTTTTCCTAAAAAAGAGCCGATGAAGATATAAAAAATCCCCACTGAAATCAGCAGAGTCAAATATCTTTAAAGAAAAACACGTATAACTGTATCTCACACTTTTGATATTTCATTGTGATTGTGGTATATTGTGACATTTCATTGTGATTCATTGTTTATGAAAATTGCCTAAAAGTATTTAAATCCTAATTTGAAATTAATAATTTGTATTTTAACATACACTCTAACTAATTTTCAAATTTCAACGGCTTTCCCTGAAATTTGTTTTCCTTTTACTACTCGATCCCAGTGTAAAAAATAAATAAAACTAAAATAAAAAGCCATTACCATATAAATTATTTATTTCCTAAAAAAATGTATAAAATAATGATATCAGCAATCTCTACACCTCTTTAAAATCAAATAGATGATGCAAAATTTACTGTGATTAGAATTTGTTGTCTTATCCTGATTATGATGTGTTCGCAATTGTTTTTATTCAGTGCACGCTAAAAAAAAAAAACACAATTTTCAGACCATGTTCTAGCTTGAATCTTTTGAGTGGTTTCTTTCGTTTAATTATAGAAATTTGTAAAAAAAGAAAAAAAAATTCTGTGGCTTCATTTAGGCGGTTATAAGCAGAGAAAAATGGACTCATTTGCATTATCATTACATAAAGATAAACCTAAGAGTCTTATTAAAATAATAAGTTGTGCGTATTTATGATCTCAAGTATTAATACAAAAATAATATTTACACTATTTTTAATACATAAATGTATAAACTCTAAAATAACATTCCCACAAAAAGATACACAAATAACATTTTGTAAATGGTTAAAATTTAAAACACTTATTGCGTGAAACAATATTTCAAAAAATAAATAAATAAATAAATAAATCATGCTAAAATTAAAAAATAGAATTTCTATAAAAATCATTTAAAAATAACTTTACTTATGAATGATTTGAATAAAAAATATAATTGTGTGCATATAAGGCAATAAATTCTTTTCATTGATATTTGTGAAAAGGATTTTGATTGAATCTCAAGGTGTTTTAAAACTATGAATTTTTTCTTATCCATTTTTTTTAAAGTTTTCATACAAAGTCATTCAGTGAAATATCTTCAATAAAATACTATCTCTTTTTTTACAGCACATTGAAAGAAAAAAAAAAGCAATTTTTTAGTTTTATGAAAATATTCACTTTGATAGGAGATGAAATTCTACTGAACAGAAAAAATAATATTTGACTTTTTGAATTCCCTTCATGTAGATGTTTTTTTTTCTTCCCTTTAAATATTTGTGTTATCACATTTGGCTTTTCTAAAACGATTATGCTCCATTCTTTCTAAATTACACCCCAGATTTTAATGTAATGGTTCGATAGATAATTTATCATAATATATTCATAGTATAATTAATTACTCATAAGGATTTTTCCCGAACAATATTAAAAAAAATTAACTTTTTGAAATAAAACTTTTAAAGCACTATGTAGTGCTTATAGTTTTTTCTTTTGATTTTAGACATATGATATACGTTTCATAGAAAGAATAACAAGAACGAAAAATCATGCATCCAGCATAGATTATGTAACACTTTCAAACACATTCATCACACTGTAACAAATCTTCACAGTTTATTAAAGTAAAATATGATGTATAAATAAACAGTTTTAAACACTCATTCCGCATTTGAAAACCAATTTTCTGCTATAAAAATTAAGTCGGAAAAATATCAGGTTTTTTTGCAACCCTGTATATGATCTATGGATTTCTATGTTTACTGTATAGCATGCTAAAAATAAGTTCAGTGAAACTAATAGCACAGTTGAAAATTTACATGCAGCAATTTTCGTGAAGAAGCGGGAAATGCATTCAAGAATTTTTGTGCAATCATGTATATGATCTGCAAAATTTATCCGCACCAAGTAATTAAAAAATAAATAGTTCAATTTAACAACGCGTACCATAACAAAAAACTCACTTCTAGCAATTATAGTTCGTAGACTTCAATAGTTTAATTTCTTCTGTAGCCAAATTCTTTTGTGTGTTCCTGTAAATGAACGATATATCCTATGCACACCGTATTAGTAAGCGCATACAGTAACCGCCGAAGTGCACATCAGTGATATATATAAATTTCTGTACGTGTTTAAAATAGTGTGATATCACTAAAACACACCGCAATCGATTTTTCCATGGACAGTAGTGTAAAGAAATTATATTGACTGTCTCTAAAATTAACCTTAAATGTTATACACTTCATTATTAATACCAAACATGCCATAGTGATACCCAATAATATCTGTGAATTTCATGGCAATCGGTCTATGCTTTACGCGAGTTAAAGCACGGACGCCAGACAGACAGACAAACCGTTTGATGTTACAAATTCATTGGAAAGTGTTAATCAGTGTTTTTGGAAAGTATCTTATTGACAGATTTTTTAAGAAAAAAAAATCATTTACACTTTTTAAATTACCCTTATTTTAAATACAGTGTGCGACCGCTTCTTCAGAAACAAATTAACCTGAAAGCCAGTTATCCAGAATGATACTTCCATTTGACTAATTCGTCAATCTTTGCAGAAACATGCACCATACAACGCCAGTTTATGCCAGCATTGTTTGGTTCATTATCACATTAATGTATAATTTAATATCAACATCTAAGATTTGAAACGGAATCATTATAATTAGATACTGAGCGTTTTGATATTTATGCAGAATTGATGTTTCCAATGGATTCCCACGAATTCCCTTCTTTCAAACTCTGATTGAAACTCTTTTTAATCTTGGTTGGATATTCTTCTCAATTTGAATAATTTAATAATTAATTTTAAATCATAAACAATGTCACAGCCACATATTGACACAGCAGTCTGTCAGTCAAGTTCGTCTGACAATACTAGTGTTCACTATATTACACGAACCATTTCCAGTTGTTTTCGCCAAATTTAGACACTCTAGTACTAAAAATCTTTGTGACCTACGTACTTGTAATGCTAAGTACATAGTAAGTCCCCCTGATTACCTAGACTCCAAAATTTTATAAATAACGCATAATTAGTTTCCGAGATAATGACATTTGTAAATGTCTGATAATCGATAATTTTATCACTGACTGACTCGCTCTTCAAAAAGATCTCATATATCTACTGCATGTACAGACTTCAAATTTGGTGTGAAGTTCGTTTACACTACTAAAACTAAGGAATCGAAAGAAAAAACTGTGAAAATCGATTAATTGTCCACTTGGGGGTGTCCATTTTTACTTTAACATTACGTCTATTAAGCGAAATTTTAATTTGCCAAAAAAAAGAGCCAAATGTTGAATCCGCTCTGACCATGCAGTAAAATCCCCTGAATATCAGCCATTTTCCGTTCATTTCAAAGTATTAATTTTTTTAATAATACTGCGTACCTTTTATACACATTGTGAAAAAAAAAACATCTTGAGAGAACAGATATGTCGAAATACCCATATATTTCAAGACATCCGTAGTTGAAATTCGTATAAACCCTGAATTAAAAATGTAAACAAAAGGAGAGTCATTCCTATGATTCAAATACATATTGATCACGGATGTGTGACTTTTATGGGCCTAGGCAGTCTAGCTGTAAATAACCTTGCATTGTCTCGGACTCTCAATGTCAGTGCTAAAGATACTCTATCGATTGCCGCTAAGTATAAAGGCACTCTATTGATTGCCGCTGAGTATAAAGGTACTCTATCGATTGACGCTGAGTATAAAGGTAACGCTTGCAGGGGATAATCAAGTGTCATTTCAATGTCGTTCGATAGCGACACGAACTTTCAAAGTGTTGGATACGGAAAGTTTTGGAGATGCAAATTCTTGCTATGCTGTAGTTTCGGTGGGCGAATTCGGATATGAATAATTACTTTCTATTTACTTTGAAGTTTATATGCTGTGTATGAAAAAAAGATGTTTATTAGTATAAAAATGCTGACAGACGAATGTTACATTTCACGAACCATTTTGAGCTGTTTTTGTCGATTTTCTAATGAAAATCTATTTAACCAGCGAGATTGTACACGTCTGTATTGCTTTATTGACAGTCCAAAAGTTTAAAAAATAAAGAAAGTAATGTTTTCAAATCTTGACTTGTGTAAATATTATCAATATGATTATTGTTGTTTCAGAAACAACAAAAATTTGGAATCAATACATTTCGTTTCGAAACATACATTTAATACAGCAGTATTTATTTATATAAAATACAGGTCTCTGTGTGCCCTCACAATTCTCGTTGGACCACCTCAATGTAATAAATAATTTCTGAAAATTACTAAATGCAAGGTTACCACAATAACGCCAAATTTTACCAACTTGGCGAAATATTGCTAAATTTGACGAAATATCGCCAGATTTGGCGATAAAATTAAGTTGTCATACATGAAATCAACTTGGCGATAGCTGACTAATTTGGCGAAATTCCCATTTAAAACCATTAACCTTCCATAGTCGAGCTTACCGCAAATTAATTTAAACTTCACGCATCTAATGCTTTTTTTTTTTTTTTTTTTATTATTATTAAAATTTATGGGCCAGAATTTAAAGTGGTGCGAAAATGTATGCTAAATATTTTGTTGTGGTAAATTTGAATTAAATTGAATGTTGCCAAGTTAATAAAATAGTCACTTGTAAACACAAAACTATTAAGTAAGGTGTCTAAGAATATTGTAACTGTACAAAAAGTAATTTTTGTGCATATTAATGCCCAACACGTTTAAAAAGTTTTGGTATAATAATTACTGTATTATTATTTTTTACTTATTATTTATATATGTATTTAATGTGTGTATAAGATTTTAATATTGTCTATACAGATGCTAGGTCTGTTTTTACAAGGTATGGATGATGGGGACAGGATTGTCTTGTGGTGATGTTACCTCGGTTCCACTTAAATTTACGATGCACGATGGAGAGTCTTGGTGTAGGGACGTGTACAATAGTCGTGACAGTTTGTGTCAAGATTTATTTATGACTGAATTTAAAGGATCATAATTTCAGACATCTTAGGATGGTGCCAGGGCCGGTAAGGGGACGGAAGTCCGCTATTAACAGTAGGCAGAGTTCCCTACGGCCCGCATGCTCAGATTCTCAAATGGGAGAAGAGCAATAAATAGAGCGAATTTAAATATTGCGTAGAATTGGCCCTATGATTATAACAAGTGTCCAGTGCCTAGCCTCTTATTATTGTAAGGAAAGAATAAGTTTTTACAAGAGAGAAGAAGTACTCTCTCAGGATCAGCTGCAATGAGAATCAGTATTCAGTTAGATTCTCTCAGACGCAGATGAGTAGCAGTTCTGATCGGAGGGAGTTAGTATCTCTCGCAGATCAGTATGAATTCAGCTAGCAGAGTTAGTTACTTGGATTAAAGTCCTATTCTTTTAATGATCTGGTTTGGTCTAGAGACAATGATCATCCTCAACGACTCGATCGGGAGTCATATGAATGTAGACTCGCGATAGAGTAAAAAGTATTCCTCGTAAATTAATGAGTGTGTGCGCGTTTGTAAAATGAAAAAAACAGTACGGACTTTTATTGTTCTTGGAACCAGTGTAATCAACTAAGTGGAAGGGCCCCGTTCATCTCTTTTGTGCTTTTGTAACAGGTATTTACAATTTCGTTTTTATTGCTCCCATGTATTTTAAGTGTATCAGTACTAAGTGTACTGTATCATTACCAATTATGATGATAAATCCCAAAATGGTCAAAAATTAATAATCGAATAATAAGTCATTTTATAGGAATTAAAATGAGTTTAATCAGTGTTCTCGTATCTGCGAGGTGTTTTGTAATGTTGGATTTCTTAAATGTAAATATGTGTCTTTGTAAATAAATATTAGTTAATATTAATTACGAGTTATTTTTTATTACATCTTGAGTCTTTTCTATTTTAATTATGTTAATTTTACTTCAGTTTAATAGCGACTTTGGCATTGTAATGTACTTATTTAATTTGATCTACAAGTTAGTCCTTCCACTAAAGAATCACAACGCATTGGGCGGTTGAATTTGTCTTTTCGTCTCATTTAAGATAATAAGGGGTTTGTTTATTATCTTAGGGCTAGTCAGGATCTGTAACAATCACGTAATTTGTTTGTTTAATATTTTAATTTACTATACTATGAGAACCCAGGTTGAGAGGTTTCCCTTAGGGTAGTTAAATATCAGGTACTATATAAATTTACCCAGGTTTCCATTATCTCGTATAGTTGGGGTAGGTCATTAAAGGGTTAAGGGCCAGTTTTTTCAAAAGGCCCAGATCTCCCCAACAGAAATGAAATCTAACAAAAAACACAACTGTGAAAAAAAGGTGCCAAAATCTATAATTCTTAGTCCTCATTTTAGAGTCTGCACCTCTTTAAGGAACCTTAATACACTCTAATTAAAGCTTCCAAACGTGAAATAACAAGTTTTGATATAATAATGTCATTAATAAAAATAAATGACTCGTAAGTAAGCACTTGCCAAGTTCTAGATTTATTATTAATATGCTATCAATAATTTTTATTTTTGAGCAACTTAAACAATGATATAATACTTCAGTGGGTAAGTTTGAGTGAATTTTATTTGAACTTGGCACCCACTTAGATATCACTTCTTTTCTTGGCTTCTTCTTTTTTTTTTAATAGAACTTAGTTCCCTTTTTTCACAATTATGATTTGTTGGATATACTGTATTCTACAAATTTGATCAAATGGATGTTGCTTTTAATGCCCAATAAGATAGCCGGAATAAATCTGGCCCCAATTATTCTATACTGTACTTGAAAATAGTTTCTTTGTGGGAGTCTACGCTACAACAGAAACCTATTCTGCAAATTTATGTTCTGAATTTTGGATATGTTGTTGAAGTAGGATGTAAAAATGTTGGCTACTGTCAATTGTTGGATTCTCCTTAAAATTGTCTTTCAAATAGTGGGATAACTTTATTATCAAAAATTATATAAATCATTCCTTGCAAAACTACTTAACAGCAAAATTACGTCTTCTAGGAATTATGTTCCTTCTTCTTGATATCAATATACAATTTTTATAAATGCATTTTTTTTAATGAAAGTAATTGTGATTGAGAAATCTTTCACGATTCTATTGAATAAGAAGACAGTCGCTATAAAGTTTATCGAATCAAAAACAACTCGTTGTCAATGATCCCGCCAAACCACAAACCTAAAACGTCAGTCATAAAAAGAAGTGATATCACATAAAAATAAGCGATATAGAAGTGCATACTCCGAGTGCCGTGTAAAAATCTATCGCTAGTCATGTTTCCAAAGGACTCGTAGTGAGGTACAGTATGTAAAAACTGCTTGGCGACCTGCAGGCTTTTAAATATATGCAGTATATCCATTTTGAAAATTAAAAAAATAAAATTTTAATTCTTGATATATCACTTTTATAAATATTTTCGTATGAGAAAGATCTGTAAAAAACACGAAAGATTTGAAAAACAAGCAGCAAATGTTATATAAATGTGATAATCATCTATTATTACAATTATCTTTCTAATATTTCTTAACATACAAATTAATTACAAATACGATTAATACACTTAATACACGATTTCTAAGAGAATAAGGGTAAAATGGGCGGAATTAATTCTTAAACAAAAAATATCACGTTTCCAACATAAGAGATCTATTTATATAAAATCCAAGTCTCTGTGTGTCCCTCACTATTCCGTAGGACCGCCTCATTGAAATGAGTAATTGTTGAAAAATATTAATGCAGGGTTACCACAGTAGCACCAAATGTTAGCCAACTTGGCTATAGCTGGCTAAATTGGCGAAATTCTTATTTAAAACCATTAATCTTTCATAATGGAGGTCACCGAAATTTAATTTAAACTCCACTCTTTTAAGATATATTTTCGAAATCTATGGGTGAGAATTTAAAGTACATCTTTACATCTTCCTCCCGATACTACTAATAAAATAACCGCCAATAGACAACGGTGTACTGTGTGAGCTCCTAACTGCGCGATTTTAATGTGCTTTAGGTACTTTTCCAGTATAGGTGCCTTGGCGAAAAAGGAAATTTGGTAACATATTTTCCGGGAACCTATTCACTGTTTCATTTTATATACACACGCATTTTTTTTTATATTTATACGATTTATTTAACATAAAAAAGCCGTTTCTCTAATTTTATACAGAAACAGATGTAATTTGTACATAAAAACATCAATAATATACATATAAAACAAATAAAAACGCTCATCAAATTTGTTTTCATAGCTGTTTATATGATTTGACAACAAATCTCGATATTTTTCCGTTATACGGACACCATGCCAAAATGTATGCTAATGCGCCAATTATTTCAAAATGCTAAAAGATATTTGTAATTTTATGCCAGCAGTTTAATATGAGTTTTATTTTATAGCAGTTATTTGTTCACTTATTTTAAGTATATATTTGTGATTTGATGAAATAGTTCGTAAAAGTCTGGAATTTTCAAATGTTATATTTTTTAAATGTTCACTTTAGTATCGACAATGGTTTTTCTTTTATTTTTCAAATGCTTCAATTCACGATTTTGCGCCAACTATTACGCTTCGCGACAATGGTGTCCGCATAACGGAAAAGTACCCAAATCTCACTTTCTGATGTCCAAATTACACCAAGCTTTTTTAAAAAAATGCCAAAGCCCCTACAGTGGAAAAGTACCAAACTGTCTATTATTTTGCGCTATCCGTGTTATAGTTTGTACTATATGCAAGGGGAGTGGAGCGAAGAGTTTAAACATTAAATATTAAAGTTTCGGCACAGATGTCATATACAATATTGGCGCGATTTTTTTCTGACGCCAATGTCATATACACAACGGGTACTTAACTGGCGCCAAAGTGTCGTAATTTTGCTTGATATGGTAATCCGGATGTTGTTGTTTATGCTGTTGATGTTTTCGCCAAATTGGCGTCGGAAAAAAATCGCGCCAATATATGATAACGTATATGACAACTGTGCCAAAGTTTCTATACAGCAGTATAAAACTAAAAAATTAAAAATAAAATAAATGCAAAATAAGACTAAAGAAGAAAGAAAAATCATGCGTTTAGTATAGAATATGAAACACTTTTCAACACATCCTGAATGCTGTAACAAAACTTCGTTATTTAGGGAAATAAGGTAAATAAGATAACGTTACGTCTTAGATATCCCGTCGACCAATTTCGCCAAATTATATAAATCGCGAAATCAATACTAAAGCATTAATAAAAATACAAATAAAAAGTCGAATTAATGGTTTTATTGGCCATTATTGGCATTTAATTAATTAATTAATGGCAACCATTATTGGCAATTAATCTTACAATTTGGCGACAGTAATTTGGTCGACGGGATAACTAAGAAGTACCAAGATAACTAAGTAAACATTTTAGAAAACGCATAAAAAAATTTAAAAATTGATTTCAGCAGTTACCGTTCATAGCCAATAGTACCGTTATTACATGCCACTATTTAGCTAAAATTTAATTTAAACTACTCTTAAAACTGTTGAAATCACATTTCCAGATATTATCATCCATAGACGGTTATGTATCCAATTCTTTGCGTGACCATGTATATCATTTTATCTATATTCCACAAACATTTCTTAGGAGACTAAATGCAGTTCAGCGTAAAAATGCATAACTCCTTTCAAAACCACTTTTAAGCAATTTACTCTCATACTCAGTAATCCTTTCGAATTCTTTTGTGTAGCCCTGCATATGAACTGTAGCATTTATACACACAGTATAGTATGCATAAATATAGTGAAACATAAAAGCGCATATCATAATTAAAAATGCATTTCTAGCAATCATTGCTTATGTACAATACTTCGGAGAAACGTTTGTTGGTGAGAAAGAAGTTTGCCAACGTATTTTCTGGCAACCTATTTACTGCTTCATACTCACAAGCAATTTTTTCCATATGTATACAATTTGGCACAAATGTCATATACTGACATATTGGGGCGATTTATTTCCGACGCCAATTTGGCGAAAACATCAACAGCATAAACAACATTCGGGTTACCAATACAAGCAAAATAACGATCTTTTGCGCCAGTTAAGTACCCGGTGCGTATATGACATCGACGTCAAACAAAAAAATCGTGCCACCATGGGCGTATATGACATCTGTGCCGACAATTTAATATAAAAAAGCTATTTACCCATTTTTATAAAGAAACAGAAGTAATTTTTGCACAGATGTCATATACGCATGGGGGTTGGCGTGATTTTTCTATGACGCCAATTTGTCAGAAATCTCGCTTTCGAATACCAGTTACTTATATATTTTTCAATTATTTGCTATCATTTTGAAAAGGAAATAACTATAAATAAAAGTTTGAATAATAACTATAGAACAAAGCAGTTTATATAATTAAAAAACAGAAAATAAAAGTAAATAAACAATTTATTTATTAAATTAAAAAACAATAGCCGAGTTACCATAGCAGGCAAAATAACACCATTTTGGCGCCAGTTAGGTATCCCGGTTCATATCTGAAATCTGTGCCCTAATTTGTATATAAAAAATTATATATATTTAGAAACGATTTTTTATGCATATAAGTGCATATATAAACAAAGGGCACAGATGTCATATTCCCCCCCATATTGGCGCGATTTTTTCTGACGCCAATATCATATAGGCAACGGGTACTTTACTTGAGCCAAAGTGTCGTTATTTTGCTTGATGTGGTAACCCGGATTATGTTGTTTATGCTGTTGATGTTTTCGCCAAATTGGCAACCGAAAAAAATCGCGCCAATATGGGGCGAATATGACATCTGTGCCAAACAAAGATAAAAGTTCATTAGATTTGTTTTCATAGCTGTTTATATATTTTCGCAACATATCTTTCTTTCTGATGCCTGAATAGCGCCAAGCTTTTTTTTAAAAATGCGTTATAATAGAAAAGTACTTAAATAAATAATTAACAGAAATAACAAATTATACAAACTAAAACTTTTTATTTCGGGATCAAAGCATTGTTTTTAATTTCGATTAAAAATACATATATCCTTGGATAACTTCAATTGAAATTAGTTTCACAGCCTAATATCTCATTCCATAAACCTAAACAAACACAAGTGATTCATTCATCGTGAAACGTCAAAAATATTAAATCATTGAGGTAATCATTCACAAAGTAAGTTCTTCAACAATCAATGGGCAATAAATATTCTAATGACGTCATAGTAGGTAAAATGGTGGCGGTATCATTTGTTTATGGTTTGAAATCACAAAGATTTAATTTTGCAATGTCTTTTAGTGAGAGAGTGGCGCCGGTGAGATTCGAACCAGGGATCTCATGATCAGGAGGCGAGAACGTTAGCGTCCAGCAAAAGGCCAAGCCAGTTACTCTAAGCTAGTAACTCGCTTTATACTGATCATGTGAGATGAAATCGCTACACACTCCATCCCCAGTGAGAAAGACGTATTGCTGACGTCTGACGAGCGATATGCACTCGTGAATGATGCATTCGTACGCATATGTGATGCGTGTGAGGACAGGCTTTGTGCTGTGAGCATTTCACAGGCTTTGGTTGCAAGGGATGATTTATTTAGTGCTGTCATCTGTTGGCTATGAGAGGAGGTGATTGTTGCAGAAGGTTGTTGTTTTTGCGTGTTTGTCCGGGCTATACTTTGGTGAGAGAGTGGCGCCGGTGAGATTCGAACCAGGGATCTCATGATCAGGAGGCGAGAACGTTAGCGTCGAGCAAAAGGCCAAGCCAGTTACTCTAAGCTAGTAACTCGCTTTATACTGATCATGTGAGATGAGATCGCTACACACTCCATCCCCAGTGTCAATGACGTATGTAGCCGTCTGCTATTTCTCTCTCTCTCTCGCACGCGAGGAGCCAGCCAATAGCAATGAGGCGCATTTCCTCCCCCCGCGTTTTCTTCGGAGAGCTTTTGAAGTCACGTGACTCAGTAACATTCGAACTCTGAGAGAGCGGCAGATTATTCTGTCAGTGACGATGGCGAATATTTGACTATGTGTTGTTATGTTAATAAAGTTTATTTTTCTACAAAACCTTCTGATTATTTGAGTCACCGAGATATTTTTATTATCTCCCTTCAATCCATTTTCTAAAATGGTGACCGCGGATTTTTGAACCTTCAACTATTTCATAGAACGTCGAACTATTCAACTGTTTCATGGAACGTTTTGTTTAACTAGCAAAATGGCAACTGCTGAAACATCTGCCGTAGTCATTCCACCTTATATCCCTGTGGACCCTACATTATGGTTTCATATGCTGGAAAGCACATTCGAATTAGCTACTCCTAAAGCTATCACTGAGTCGAAAACAAAATATAATTATGTTGTAGCGCATCTACCGCCTGCTACTGCTACTATGGTTCGAGATATAATTATGAGTCCTGATCCTACTGATCCTTATCAGATTTTGAAAGCAAAAGTTATCGAACGTTGCGGAGAAAGTCGTACTTTAGAAATACGGAAACTGCTAGCTGGAGAAAGCCTGGGTGACAGAAAACCAACTGAATTACTTCGATTAATGAAAAGACGAGCTGAAAGCCATAATATTAGTAACGATCTTCTTTTAGAACTGTTTACTCAACAAATGCCAACAACTGTGCAAACGATTCTAGCTTCCATTGAAAAAATTACTCCAGATAAAGCGGCGGATATTGCTGATAGAATAATTGAATTAACGCCTTCCAACATTAGTTCTGTTTCGATTCGAACACCAACAACTGAATCTCAGACACCACCAGCCATTGATATGCTCGTAAAAGAAATCCAAGCATTACGCCAAGAGGTCGCTCATCTTCGTCGTTCAAGAAGTGTATCTAGAAGTGATAACCATCAGCGAAATCCTTCTCAGTCCCACCATAGGGATGCAACATTGTGTTGGTATCACCAAAAATATCAAGAAAAAGCAAAAAAGTGCCTAGCACCGTGTTCTTATTCGGAAACCCAGAAGCGGGAAGAGTAGCGGCGACGGACTTCTCCCCAGCACCTTCTCGTCGCCTTTTCGTTAGAGACAGAAATACAGGTATGTGTTTTCTAGTCGATTCTGGATCTGATGCCTCACTTGTGGCCGCGAATAAAAATGACAAAACTAAGCCTGTTCTTCAAGCCTTTCGTGCTGCTAATGGCACAAAAATTAATGTGTATGGTCGTAAATGTATTAATATCAACTTAGGCCTACGCCGAAATTTTACATATTCTTTTTATATTTGTGATGTTTCATGTGCTATTTTAGGAGCTGATTTTTTGCATAATTTTAATTTAAAACTTGATTTACGGAATCGTCGTCTTATTGATTCCACTACTAATTTAAAAGCTCCTGCTATATTAAGTACTTGTAATATATTTTCTGTGAAACCCAATGTTGTAAATGACATATATGGTAAATTATTATTTAAATTTCCTGAAATCACGAAATTACCGGATCCTAACCAACCAGTTAAGCATAATACTGTGCATTATATAAACACTAAGGGCCCTCCAGTCGCTGCTAAGCCTAGACGGCTAGCTCCAGATCGGTTAAAAATTGCCAAAGCTGAATTTCAGCACATGCTACAACTCGGTCATATGAGACCTTCTAAAAGTAATTACTCTTCGCCTTTGCACCTGGTGCCGAAGAAAGGATCTGTCGATTGGAGACCTGTTGGTGATTATCGTGCTCTAAATGCACAAACTGTTAAAGAAAAATATCCTACCCCTTGTATCTGCTGAATTACATGGTAAACAAATCTTCAGTCACATTGATCTTGTAAAAGCCTATCATCAAATTCCCATAAATCCTGATGATGTACATAAAACTGCGATTTGCACTCCATTCGGACTTTTCGAAAGCACTCGTATGCAATTCGGCCTTTGTAACGCTTCCTCAACTTTTCAACGATTTATTGATGACGTAATTCGTGACTTAGGATTTGTTTACGCATTTCTTGATGATTTTCTAATTGCAACAAATAATGAAACTGGACATTTAGAACACCTTGAGTTGTTGTTTTCTAGACTTAAAGAGTATGGTCTGTGTATTAATGTTGATAAATGTAAATTTGGCCAATCCACTATCGATTTTCTAGGATTCAAACTTTCAGCTGAAGGAATTGAACCCTTACCTGATCGTGTAAAATGCATCCTAGATTTCCCCCAGCCCTCTACCTTAACTCAACTAAGACGCTACTTAGGTCTTTTCAATTTTTATCGACGGTGCATTCCCAAAGCTGCCGATATTTTAGCTCCACTCGTTAAATTCTTAGACGGACACAAAAATACGAAAAAACATCCCCGTTCCAATGCTAACAAAACTGAGCACTTACAATGGAACGATGAAACCATTCTTTCCTTCACTTCTTCAAAAGAAGCTATAGCTCGAGCTACATTATTACGACATCCAATGCCTGGCGCCCAGCTAAGCTTATGGGTCGATGCCAGCAATGTCGCAATTGGTGGATCTTTAATGCAACTCTCCGAAAACCAATGGGAACCAATAGCATTTTATTCCTGTAAATTAAATAAATTTCAAAGAAATTGGTCTACTTATGATCGTGAATTATTTGCTATTTATTGTTCTATAAAAAAATTCAGACACATGCTAGAAGGTTGGAATTTCATTATTTATACAGACCAAAAACCCCTTACATTCGCATTTCAACAAAACCCTGATAAATGTAGCCCACGTCAATTGAGACATTTAGACTATATTTCACAGTTTTCTACTGATATTAGATATACTAAAGGCTCTGACAACATTGTGGCCGATGCATTATCTCGAATTGAGATAGATTCAATTTCTCCTAATGTGTTAAATTTTAAAGAGTTTGCCACTGCTCAGACAAATGATGAAGAGCTAAAACAACTTCTCGAATTTGACACCACTTCATTAAAATTAGAAAAACATTATTTTCCACTCGAAGATGTACATTTATATTGCGATATGTCACAAAAACATCCTCGACCATTGTTCCTAAAAGTATGCGACAATCAGTTTTTTCAGCCTTGCATTATTTCTCGCATCCTGGTATCTCAGCTTCATTAGATTTAATTTCTAAACGATTTGTATGGCCTCGCATGCGTAAGGACATAAAATCTATGGTTCGCAGCTGTACGAAATGTCAAAAAGCTAAAATCTTTCAACACACCAAATCACCAATTGGTACATTCTCTGAACCTGATGCTCGTTTTGCCCATATTCATATTGATTTTATCGGACTCTTACCATCATCCGATGGCAATCAGTATTGCATGACCATCATTGATAGGTTCACGAGATGGCCCGAAGTTATACCCACATCTGATATGACTGCAGAAACAACTGCTCGTACATTTATACACAGTTGGATCTCCAGATTTGGAACCCCTGTTACCATCACTACTGATCAGGGTAGAAATTTTGAGTCCACTCTTTTCAAAGAGCTTACAGATAGATTAGTATGTAAACGCATCAGAACTACAGCATAACATCCACAGTCTAACGGTTTTATTGAAAGATTCCATCGCCATCTTAAGAGTTCTCTTAAAGCTCACAATCAAATTCAATGGACTGAAATCCTCCCCATTGTCTTACTTGGTTTACGCAGTGCTCTTAAAAATGATATCCAAGCGACCTGTGCTCAACTTGTTTATGGCACAAATATCAGACTACCCTCTGATCTCATAAACACTGAAACTATAAATCAACCACCTACTCTTACATACGTGACTGAGTTAACTGAAAAAATGAGAAAGTTAAATCCCATTGCCATTGCAATGCACGGCAATCTTAAAATTTATGTCAATCCCTCATTAAAAACCTGTTCACACGCGTTTCTTAGATCAGATAAAGTCAATCCTCCCTTATCACGCCCTTATACAGGACCTCATCGAGTGATTGACAGGTCTGAGAAAACGTTTGACTTGGAAATAAACTGGAAGCGCTGTACTGTATCTATTGATCGCTTTAATCCTGCATATCAATTAGCAGATTCTATTTTACCTTCCCAACCTCAAAAACAAAATGAGCCCATAAATTTTCCAACTACTCCTGTTGAACACCCTACCACCAAATCTGGTCGTAAAGTTTGTTTTCCGAAACATCTCGTTACTGATTATATTGTTTAAAACATTTGATGTTTATAGTGTGCATATTATTTCCTTCTCAAAAGTATTGTTTTTCATGTAATGCATAATATATTTTCTATTTTTTTTGCCTCCTATGTACTTTAATTTTACTCAAGACCTTTCTTATGCATCTTATTAATTGCTACCTTTTTGTAATCGCGACTTCTTCACTGGGGGCATACTCTGTAGCCGTCTGCTATTTCTCTCTCTCTCTCTCGCACGCGAGGAGTCAGCCAAAAGCAATGAGGCGCATTTCCTCCCCCCGCGTTTTCTGCGGAGAGCTTTTGAAGTCCGTGACGCTGTAACATTCGAACTCTGCAGAGAGCGGCAGATTATTCTGTCAGTGACGATGGCGAATATTTGACTATGTGTTGTTATGTTAATAAAGTTTATTTTTCTTCAAAACCTTCTGATTATTTGAGTCACCGAGATATTTTTATCATCTCCCTTCAATTCATTCTCTAAAGTCTCTTAGTTACATTATTTTATTGTCATATTTATGAGCTCAGAACAAAAGCCTATTTTTTCATTGTTTAGTTATTAAAGACGGAAAAAAATCATAAATGCATGATTTGAAAATTTTAAGTAATTTTCTTTCTTAATACTAAAAAATAACATCGGGAAGTAACAGCGGGTTTAAGTTAAATAAGTTTAACTGTTTAATTCTGTTGTAATGTTCAAAATAACTGTATTTATTAGATTTCAGTACTCAACATCAAGGCCCGATTAAACTTTGAAGTTAGAGGAATTACAATGTCATTTCAGGACCTTTCTTTTGGAGAAGCTTTTCTAAATTCCATATATACATGGAAAATCTTCAGTGTTAGAAATATTATTCCTAGGACTGACATAACACGAGAACGGCCTGCAATTTTACACAAGTTTTTGAAAGCTACTTTATATCAGATATTATACTAAAAACTGGTTACTTTTTTGTTATAGCGGCCCACACTATTAGGATTATGACAAGTTGCAGCCAATTTCGCCAACTTCGTAACCAAGATCGTGGAGCACACACATATAATACCATTTCATGAAATCGTATACGATAATTTAATAGTTTTTTAATTTACTTCAAGTGTGTTATTTATTTATTTTTAAGGCTTAACAATCTAAATTGTCCAATATATGAATTTAAAAAAATGTAAACAAAGATTGAATAGACATGACCGCAAAAAGCCTCAAATCTGCATAACACTTGGAACCAAACTGTGCAGATTAGTGGTCTTCTACTGTACACAGTTTTTGATAAATGTGTTTCGTTCTTAAAATGTGTTATTTTCATCTATCACTGCGGAACAAGCGAGAAAACTCATATTCTTGCACATGAGTTGTATATATCTTTATATCTAAATTTCCGTCATTTTTGACGGGCTACCTTTCTAGTATTATATAATAGTACTAAAACAGACTAGAATGGCTTAACCAGAACGGATTTTTCCACAGACATATGCGATTCCGCTCACGCAGGCTTTACTGCAATATATCGCAGTTTACTTATTGTTTATTATAAGGTGCATTGTTATTAATGTGCATATGATCATTATATATATATATATATATATATATATTATAAACTCAAAATCTTTACGTGTTTACTTAAAAATTCTCTTCGTAAAAGTGATGTTTCCAGTTCAAATAATGGTAAATAACATCAACAAATCGATTTTCAAGGCTGATAAGTAAGAAAAGACATGCAAACACAGAAGCTTCAACATTTTAGAATTTCATGGGAGCAGTAATACAAGAAAATTTGTTAAAAATATACTCATGTGTAATTGCAGGAAACACAAACATTATAAAAGCCTGCAGGTAGTCAAGCAGTTTTCACATACTGTACCTCACTCCGAGTCCTTTGGAAAGATTTTGAGTGGTGATAGATTTTTACACGGCACTCGGAATATGCATTTCTATATCGCTACCTTTTATGTGATATCACTTCTTTTTATGACTGACGTTTTAGGTTTGTGGCTTTGCGGGATCATTGACAACGAGTTGTTTTTGATTAGATAGCACTTTTTCTTGTAAGGTGTTTCATTTGAATTATATACACTCCATTTTTATACAGAAATGATTAAAGAAAGATGACAGGAATAAAAATATAATTTAATATTGATGCTATAAACTTTTCAAAAGTGTAATACATAATATATAATATATAATATAAGTGTAATATATAATAATAAAAGTGTTATAATACATAATATTGGACTATTATAAAATCATTCAAACACATTGCTTAAATTTTATAAGCAACTAGCATAACTACCCGGCTTCGCCCGTGTCAATTATAAGAAGCCTTCCAGGTAAAATAAATTAAAACGAAATAATACGGCTATCACAATAACTGAAATTTGTGCATTCCCATCCACAAATCGTTATAAAGACAATAAAAAAACGTGTCGTTATTGTCTTGAAACCATAGTTAAATCCCCGAGATTTAATAACAGAATGCACGTTTTCTTCGGTGGGTGTAAGAGAAAAATATGTGATTTTCCTGACAATACGAAAAAAAAAAATTCCTCCAAATCGCGCAGCACTTAGCGAAATTCTCGTTTGTATGGTATTATCTACATTATAAAGTAAAAACACTATGTCAGTGCCCATAAATTGTGCCCCATACATTCTAACCCATAAAATGTGCCTTTACTGCAATTTTTCTAACTTTTAAGCATCACAAAATTTCATTTTTTACAATGTCGAATACAAAAAAGTTCTTTCAAATGAAATTTGTTTGAAAATTGTACCTCCGTTTTCTGATTTTAATGCATTTTAAAGTAATTTTTAAGCATGGATATTTTTAAAGTTGAGTGCAACCCGATTACTAAAGATGAACCTGTTTACACTTAATGCAATAGTATAAAGAAAAGACATGTCTATGAGTAACGCTGGTATCATATTTTCGGTGGCAACAACCTAGCACGACAATAAATTTCCCTTTTACTGCAGTTTAACGTCTAAGCATTGTGCATTCGATTGCTCCAACGTATCTCTCTATTCTAAAAAAAAGTAACTCCCGCTGTCACCGCCGCCGCCGCCGCCGCCGCCGGTTTTGAATTTTTTGTGACCGGAGGTCTTTCTTCGTTAATATTAAAAAAACTGTTGCATACAAAAATATGAAAATCGGTAGTATTATAGAAAAGTGTTTGATAAACACGCTGATGCAGACAGTTTTCAAATCGAAGAATTATTTTAAGAGATATTTAATTCCAAAGTTGGACAAAATCGTTCCATTAAAAAAGTTTTATAGGAGCAAAAACTGTACATAGGAATTTAATTATTTTTAGATCATTTTATGCGTCAGAATTTCCCGGTGTGCAGATTGCAGTTAGTTTTTTAATTTGAATAATTTTTCTAGGTTTTATTTGTATTTTAAATTCAAATTTTCAGCATTTCGAGAGATATTTTTTACAAATTTTAGAAAATTGTATTAATTTAAACGGTTGCCAACTCTATAAACAGCGGAAACAGTAATGTTTGCTTCAAATTAAACATTTATTTTACACGTGACTATTATAAACAAAAAATATAAAAAGCAGGAACTCATTGAAAATTACGTCATAAAAACTATAGTTACACGTGAATTTTAAATGAGAAAGAATATTGTAAAATAATAAATTCAGTAACATGCATTAGAAGTCCTAAATAGGAGAATTTACGTCATATTACACTTATTACGTAAAATGAACAAAAAATAATATTACAAAACAGTTTTAATTTAAAAATTGCGCGAGACATTTACTTGACATTTTAAGATGATCATAATATTTCATTTCTAACAAAAGTATTTTGACGTGAATATTAAAAAGAGAAAGAAAAGTTTGGTGAAAATTACGTCAGATTATAATTGTCAGATTCAAATTATAATTCAATCTTCCGAAATCTTTTTAAAGGCGATCAAATTAGCGTGCTGTTAGAGTCTGCCGTGTCTGATCGGGGGTTGACGAGCGTAGCTCGTAGGGGGCAGAGCCCCCTAGTTATAGAAAACAAAAGTACTTTCAGTAATATTTGTTTGTAATGTTTATCTCAATTTACAAATTTTTTATGGGTTTTAAAATAATTTTTAAGCATGCATATTTTTTAAATATGCTTGCAACTCAAATACGAAAGATTAACTCAATTGTTCAAAAACATTGTAAATAATTCAGAATTTGTTTGCTTTCGCGTAATATTCAATAACTAAATTGGCAAACAAAATTAAAACGCCAAAAATAAAATAAAATAAAACAAGAATTTAACAGATGTCAAATCAAACTTCTCAAAATAACCCGATAAGTATATAAAATTCAAATGCGAATTTCGTTCCGGGTGCATATAACTTGAATTCTCCAGAACGGATTTCCATGCGACTTTCACTATTAGTTTTTTAGGGAAGATTTTAGTTCGTAACATATTGTTTTTCGTTGCTTAGTCATAGAATTATAGGGGAAAGCTATATAATCATGTGAACCGAATTATGAAGGATTAATCTTATTAGCTGAATGAAAAATGCAGAACTATTTTTATCTCTAAGTATACTGACGGGTTTATCTTCAGTAATAGGGCTGTGCGCTAGGGTATTCTTATTTTAATGAGTGTGCCTGACACCTACTATGGCATGCACCTTTGTTTAAAACAATTTAGAATGACTTATATTTTAAGCGGCTATATGGCATGCAACTTGATTACAAAATACTAACCTGCAATAATGCTTAAGATGCTTCTCTAGTTCCCTGTTCATCAACGCGAAACTTTCTGACACATTTTCTGACTCATTAAACGTAAAGGCCGTGCGTAATTTAACGTAATTTGTAGACCTGACTATTAAAGCGATTTGGAATTGAAAAGAGTTTTTCCTTTTTTCATAAATAAATTACTTATCGAGTTATTAGCAATTGTGGTTGCGTGACGGCCGGTTTTTATCCTTTATTGCACTGTTGCGTCCGAAATTCAGTTCAAAACACCAACTGAAAAATCTTATACCTTTACCAACATATGGAAACTATCTTTCGATAACATAGTTTCTAAATAAGAACTCCTGTCAATTTCATGCGTTTCCGAACACAAATTAATTAAAAAATATGTCAGAAAATAGCTCCTTTGGGTTTGAAAACAGCTTTAACTTTTTGAACAGCCTTAACTTGACGTTTATGAAAAAACTCACATTTTTAGTTTTAATTTTGGAACTCGCGAAATTTAAATTCAGAAAAAGGATGTTCTTTTGACACATTGTGGTAATTGTTTTAACTTTTAAAATTAAAATACATGTTTTCTTTGGCGCGAGTAACAGAAGTATACAATATCTCCCACAATACGGGGGAAAATGCAAAAAATACATCCAAATGAGGTAGTAGTTACTAAAATTTTATTTGGAAAATTTGAAATTTTATTGATATTAAATCTACAATGATTAGATGAAATGATGTTATTTTCTATAAATTTCAAATCAAGACATCTGTCAAGAATTTTTTTGAAAATGTAAATAACCGCTCTCTTTTTGCTATAAAACACAGAAATTGTTAGCACTGAATCTAAACCAATACAACACTTAGCGATAACGTATAGCTATAAGATATGGCTGTTGTATACAATCGAAGTAGTAAGCAAAATATAGGAGCCATATGTTTACAATGAGTTTGATTACGCGTTGAAAAGATTTGATAGAATGTGACGTCGTATCTAGCCTTTTTTTCTTTTTCTTAAATTGTTTTCATGAAATTTGACTGTTTGTATTAAAATAGATGTTTTAATTTAAAAAAAACATTCAAATTGAGGTGCTACGTTATTTTCGCGCTCTTATTGTTAAAGTTTTTATTTTATATACAAAAAAATGTGAATTTTCTGTTTAGAATGACGTCAATATCAAACACGCAAAAATATAGCAAGAAAATCTGAATTTTTATTGACAAATAGAAACAAAATACAAACGTTATCCTTATTTTTTTCATATTATTGCGTCATTTTTTAGGGTTTGGCAACAGGAAAGAAACGTTTGAATTTAAAAAGATTTAAAAAGAGATATTTCTATAATGTTAAATTATGGAAGTGGTAGAAAAAAGGGATAAATAGTGGTCTGATAATTTTTTTAAGTAGACAGTGATCTTTTCCACGTTCTAAAACGTATGCACATGAAGTTTCGTGCAAATCGGTCAAAAATTGAAGATTTGTATAAAGGACATACACACAGAGAACGGCTTTTATATGTATAGATAGATAGAGTGATTCATTAATAAACTCAGCAACGATTTTATTCTGATAATTTTTGAACCAATGACTTTACATCTTAAAAATTTATATTAATTTATACAAAATACCCATAGACTTAAAACAGACTGAATAATGAGTTTTTGTCTTATTACAGGGCGCGTTTGAATTTTTTTTAAAAATAAGATGAGGTTTTTTTTTTTTCAGGAAATCCAGCATCCCTAAGATAAGCGCAGCTGAGGCACTGATTATTTCATTTCAGTCTTTTTATCTTTATAAATATTTTCATAAGCTGTAACACATATTTGCTTTTCTGAATTTTCAAGGTATGTACTTTATAAATTCCTAATTGTTTTAAACGTGGCTGACAGGACATACTTATTCGTACGCTTTACAAATATTTTCTCACTAATTTCGGAGGATAATTCATTGTGAAAATTACAATTCTTTTCAATAAAGGTTCGCTATTCGATAGTTTATCGTTATGAAATGCTTTTTCTGAATTTCGGTCATATTTGAAAAAATTGTCTAACACTATACCTAATAAAAAATGTCTGAAAGATATTTATGACATATCGATAACACTCGTTAATTAAGCCCAAAATAATAGAGTCGATTAATATTATGACTTTCGTTATTAACGTTTTTAAATGAAAACTTAATCAAATTTTCCAATAAAAATGCAAACAAATTTATTTTATATAAAAGGATTGTAAATATTGTATCAAAAGTTATTTAATAAAAAAGCTTGCTGACTTTATTACATTTGTAGAATGGATTAAATTGGTTAAATTTCAAAGTTTGGACTGATGAAAAAACTATTTGAGGATATGTGCAGTGTTGCCGCTAGAAGCGCCATCTATGTGGTTTGTTTTGAAACTTGTGAGTTGGGTTCGAGACGCCGATCAGAGGAGTAGTGTAAATATCGGCTCTCGATCAATTTATTGTTTGTGAATTAAAATTTAATTAGTAAGTCCGCTAGTTTTATTTATGGTGAGTTGTGAGCAGTGATTATTTGAGAAAGAGCTATCGGCGGGAACACCTTTTTTTGGTCCCCCTCACCGGAATAAAGAACAAGCGTTTAATTAGGTATTTAAAGTGTTTCGATTTTAGAGTCAACGAGTATAAATGTACCGAAACGAATTAAGTGTTTTCCTTTTTATGAGAATTTGTGCATTTTAATACGTTATTATAATATTGCTTTAATAGTGTGGTGTTAAAAATATATATACTTTATTACGAAGAGTTTAAGTCAAGCAGTTGTTTTGATTCAAGAACAAAAATAATAATGTTCTTTCAGTGCAGAGTTGCGCAATTGTAAGTGATCATTTAATGAAGAAAATAAACGGAGTTATTTTGAAATGCTGATTTTGAGAAGACAAATGAAATAAATAAAAGAAACGAAATATTTTTTTCTGCCGTAACTCAGCAGTTTGATAAAAGTGATTCATCTTTATTTTTGGAGGTATGTGAGATTTATTTATTTATTTATTGTGAACTATATTTATTAAAATGTTCAAAAGCGCGAAAAAAGAAGATTACCAAAGGGTAGCTTTTGAATTAGGGATTGATATTTCTGACACAAAATTAACTAATTATGATTTAATGAATTTAATAAAGGAAAGTGATAAATATAAAGCAGATTCTAAATTGGTCGAAGAAATGGCCAATAATATTATAGAGGAGAGAAAAAATGAGGAAGCGAAGGTATTAGAACTTGAAAAATTAAAAATTGAACGTACAAAATTAGAGCTTGAGTTGGCCAAGGCCCGTGCAGAAACCAAAAGTGAAAAATTAAATGATTTCGAGAAGGGAGAAAGCATAGAATCTTTAGACTCTCTCATTAAAAGCATAAGAACGCTTACAATCAAAATACCGTCTAGACCGGAAGATTGGGGGTATTTTTTCTCGTCTTTAGAAAGGGCCTTCATTTCAAAAAATGTCCCAGAAAAGTATAAATCGGAAATTCTTCTAAATCTGTTAGGGGAAAGGGCAACAAATGTTATTACATACATTAAGGATGGGGAAATAGAAGATTATCCAAAGGTGAAAGCAATAGTACTTAGAGAATTTCAGCCAACTCCCCAAACTTGTTTAGAACATTTTAGAAAAGCACAACGTCAACCCAATGAAACGTATGTACAATTTGCACCCCGATTAACAACGAGTTGGTATTATTATTTAAAATTGAGAAATGTGACAGATTTTGAAACTTTAAAAAAGTTACTGATTTCTGATAAAATTTGTCAGACGCTTGATAAGGATGTTACGTGTTTTATAAATGTTAGACAAGGAGATTCTTGGTTTCACCCAATTGAGTTATCTCGGGAGATATATTTATATTACACATCAAAGGGAAAACCTGTGGTTGATAATTCTAGGTCGAATAATAAAAATAATTATTCCAGGCCAGTTTCTAAAGTTTTTCTAACTGATGTAAAAAATTCTAAATGTATATTGTCATGTAATGAAAATCATCCTTTGCATAAATGTCCTGTTTATAAAAATATGTCAGTGAGTGATAGAGTTGAGCTGGTAAAGGCGAAAAATCTTTGTTCTGTCTTATGAATCATAAAGTAGTCGATTGTAAATCTAAATTCTCGTTTATTATTTGTAGGAAAAGGCACAATGTAACTTTGCATTTTCCTCGCGAACAAAAAGTAAATAAAGTTGAAAACCAAGAGGTAATTTCACAGGAAATGAGTCATATAAACAAAGGAGGTAATAAATCTAATTTGGATGTTTCGGCTCCAGTATTTCAGCCTTTCCCAGCTAATACTCAAAACAATTTATTTTCAACGACATGTAATTTGGCTAATGATTTAAAATCTGTGTTACTTAGCACATTTGTTTGTTTAATAAAAGATGAATTAGGTAATTTTCATGAGGTACGAGGTCTATTAGACGTTGGAGCAAACTCTAACTTTATGAGTAAAAAGTTAGTAGATAAACTTAATTTGAGAAGAGAAAAGACTAACATTTCTATTTCAGGCATAAATAATTTATCGTTGAATGTTAGATCTAGGGTTAACACAACTGTTTCAAATAGAGATAAGGATTTTCATTTAAAATTAGACTTTTTAGTCGTTCCGACAATTACAGAATTTACGCCGTCTAGGCCGCTTGAGACTTCTATCCCAGTGTTAAATAACATCAAATTAGCCGATGAAAAATTTAATGTCCCAGGTCCGATTGATTTGCTTTTAGGTGCAGAAAATTTCTATGAATTTTTAAGACCAGGTCAAATTTATCCGCAAACATTAAATACTAAAATTGTGTTACAAAACAGTGTATTCGGGTATATTGTCAGTGGAAGCCTTCCGGCTAGGGGTGAAAGTAGTATACATTGTGGGTTAATTACAGATAATTTGGAATTAGAAAAAATAATTAAAGAGTTTTGGGAAATAGAAAACACAGAGAGAGAGTCTGAGATTTCTAAAACTAAGGAAGCAGAAATTTCTGAAGAACATTTTCGGAAAAATTATTCTAGAACTGAAAATGAACAATATATGGTGAAAATGCCGCTAAATGAAGATCCATCTTGTCTTGGCGAATCAAAACAAAAGGCAATGAATATGTTAAATTCATTATGGAAGCGCTTAGTTAGAGAACCTAAAGTTAATGATCTTTATAAAGCATTTATGGAAGAATATCTAAGTATGGGTCACATGGAAGAAGTGATAGAATCTGAAGAGCCAGAAGTCACTTATTATATTCCACATCATTGCGTATTCCGTACAGAATCAAGTAGTACACAATTACGAGTCGTGTATAATGCCAGTTCCTTAACTTCAACAGGGAAATCATTAAACAGTTTGCAGTTTAACGGAGGAACAATCCAGGATGAGTTATTTTCTATAATGTTTCGATTTCGAAAGCATCAGTTTGTTTTTGTAGCTGATATTAAAAAAATGTATCGTATGATATTAATACATCCGAGTCAACGTGATTTATTACGAATAGTATTTAAACCTGGGGTGAATGAGCCAGTAAAAGTGTATAGGTTATGTACTGTTACTTATGGCACAACTAGTGCTCCTTTTTTAGCTACAAGAACCTTAATGCAATTATCCAGAGACGAAGGAAATGAATTTCCTTTAGCTGCGAATGTGTTGTTGCAGGATGTGTACATGGATGACATCCTAACAGGAGCAGATGATTTAGACGCAGCGAAGGAGATTCAGCAACAATTGATATCTTTGTTAAATAGAGGAGGCATGGATCTCCATAAATGGGCAGTAAATAATTTTGCTCTTTTATGTAATACTTCAGAATCTGAATATTCTTTTTCTAATGAGACAAAAACTTTGGGAATATTGTGGAAGCCTCCACTAGATTGTTTTGGGTTTAACTTAATTTTCGAGCAAAGTGAATTATACACTAAACGATCAGTCTTATCACAAATTGCTAGAATATTTGACCCTTTGGGTTTGATAGGTCTAATAATTACAAGGGCCAAGGTGTTTCTGCAAAAATTATGGTTGCTGAAAATAGATTGGTGTGATTACCTTCCAGTGAAAGAAAATAAGGAGTGGAATGAATTTCTTACGTCCTTAAAATGTGTAAATCTGATCAGTATCCAAGATGTATTCTTATTGATCAGTCTATTTGTGTAGAACTACATGGATTTTCTGATGCATCTGAAATTGCTTATGGAGCGGTCATTTACGTGAAATCTACTAATTTTTGTGGTGATTCTGCTGTTAAGCTACTCACTAGTAAGTCCAGAGTAGCTCCTCTAAAGCATGTCACTATCCCGCGTCTGGAACTTTCTGCTGCAGTCCTGCTATCTAAGTTAATGAAGAAGGTGTTAAGTGCCTTAAAACTAGAAGTTTCTAAAACTTATTTTTGGACAGACAGCACCATTGTACTTGCATGGTTAAAAAAAGAATCCAATGATCTTAAGACATTCGTAGCAAACAGGATATCAATTATACAAAGTTTAACTTCGGTTGAATAGTGGCATTACGTACCTTCTAAGCAAAATCCTGCTGACCTTATTTCTAGAGGTATAGATCCCATCAAGATTCAACAGTATGAACTGTGGTGGTTCGGTCCAGCATTCCTACAACAGCCTGAGGTGGTCGAGTGTCCCGATAGCAATCCTGCTGAAACTAATGAGCTGTTTTGCGTGAATTGAAATCACCATCAGTGACTCAAGTATGTGCCTTAGTTAGCACTCTTGAACCTTTAGACATAATTAATAACTGTTCTTCGTTCATCAAACTACAAAGATTAGTAGCATGGTGTAAACGATTCATATATAACTGTAGAAACCCTTTATATCCTACAGCTAGAACTTTATCTAGCAGTGAACTCTCTCAGTCCTTATTGTGCATTGTAAAGAACATTCAAAGGACTTCATTCGTGAAAGAAATCCGGTGTTTAGAAAGGGGTACTGCTATCCCTAACAATAGCAAACTGATAAACTTGTGTCCATTTTTAGACAGTGATGGCTGCATTCGTGTTGGTGGTAGACTGAAAAACAGTAACTTATCCGATCACCAAAAATTTCCTATAATTATTCCTGCAAAACATAATTTTACATTTTGTGTTATTAATTATTTTCATGTTTTATATTTTACTGCAGGTTCAGAAACCACAATGTCTCTCATAAGAACTAAATTTTGGATTTTAGCTGGCAGAAATGTAGTTAGAAAAATCATTTTCAGTTGTATTATTTGTAAGAAAATTAATTCTAAAAATTCGCAGCAACAGATGGCTGATTTGCCAGCAACAAGAGTAACGGTATCCAGAGTATTTACGCGCACTGGATTAGACTACTGCAGTCCTTTTGAGGTAAAAAATTCCACAGGTAGGAGTAAACAGTTAAAAAAGGTTTTTATTTGTATTTTTGTATGTTTTACTACAAAGGCCTTGGACTTTGAAATTGTCAGTGATTTAACAAGTGCAGCGTTTTTAGCAGCACTTAAACGCTTTATTGCGAGGCGAGGCAAACCTTCTGATATCTTTCGTGATAATGGTCGAAATTTTGTTGGTGCCAATAAAGAATTAAGAGCAATTCTCAGATATTTATTTAAGGATAAATGTGAGGAGGAAATTCAAAATTATTTAGCCAATGAAGGAATCAAGTGGCATTTTAATCCCCCTTCAACCCCTCACTTTGGAGGTTTATGGGAGGCAAGTGTTAAATCACTTAAATATCATTTAAAGCGTGTTGTAGGTAAAACTATTTTAAGTTATGAGGAACTCTTGACTCTCATTATTCAAATCGAAGCTGTTCTTAATTCTCGTCCCCTCTGTCCTTTTTCAAATGATCCAAATGATGTTGAAGCTTTGACACCTGCTCATTTTCTTATTGGCTCATCTTTAATGGCCTTACCTGAACCGAATTATACTGAAATCCCTATGAATAGGTTAAGCAGGTGGCAATTAGTTCAAAAATTGACACAACATCTTTGGAAAAAATGGTCATCTGACTATCTAAATAAGCTCTTAAATAGGTCCAAATGACATAAAGGAAGAGTAGAGATAAAAGAGGGAGATTTAGTTTTAATAAAAAATTCTGATAATTATAGCCCTTTAAAATGGCATTTGGCAAGAATTGTTAAAATCCATCCAGACCAAGATGGTATAATTAGAGTTGTAATATTAAAGGAAAAAGGCCACTAACAAAAATTGGTGTTTTGCCTCATGTGAATGAAACCACATTAACTACTTGAATTCATACATTTTATTTTAATTAAACAAAAATTTTGTAGTGTAGTGTATTATTATATTTTTGTGTTTATATTTGTAAATTTAACATTTCATTTAGTGTATATGCTGAAAAAAAATTGTATTATTGAGATTGTAATTTAAATTGATATCATATTTATAGTATTGAATGTTTGAAACATTCAAGGCCCAGTGGTATGTTGCCGCTAGAAGCGCCATCTATATGGTTTGTTTTGAAACTTGTGAGTTGGGTTCGAGACGCCGATCAGAGGAGTAGTGTAAATATCGGCTCTCGATCAATTTATTGTTTGTGAATTAAAATTTAATTAGTAATACAGTCCACTAGTTTTATTTATGGTGAGTTGTGAGCAGTGATTATTTGAGAAAGAGCTATCGGCGGGAACATGCAGTATATATATAGAAAAACAGACAGAAAAAAATACATGTAAATCCTGTATGAAAAATTAAAAAAATTAATAAATTTAAATGTAAAATAAATAAATAAATAATATTTTATTCAACATGAGTAATCAAAACAAAAATAAAGACTCTATTATTCCAGCTGTTGCCGTATGACAAACTCTAATCAAAGTAAATATATTATTTGTGCATTTCTTTACCAAAAAAGTTTATAATAAATAGAAAATTGAATGTTATATTATAACGTTCAAGCATTAATATAGAAGTATAATATCACTTATATGACAGATCTTCAGTAACGATGAACATTCACAAAGAGTATAACATACATGTAAATTAAAAGTTTATCATAGTATCACATGTACAAAAAATATTGAAAAATATTCAGAAACGTTCGATATTTTCCACCTTAATGACCTGGATTAATCAAGTTTTTTTAAGCCAGTAATAGCCCAGGCAATAGGGAAGTTTACCTAGCAAAATTAATGGTAGTTCTGGAAATCGGCTTACATTATGATTTTTTTGGTCACTGAATCCGAATTTGTCACTTCCCACCAAAATTTCCCCCGGCAACCCCCCCAAATTTTGGTAAAAAGCCCCCCAAAAAAGGTTTTTATTAAAAAAATCAATTTTTTTATTGTTTTAGGGAAAATTATCTAGAAATTCAGAAAGTAAACAAAATTTGCAACAAATTAGATATATGACATTAAGACTTAGGATGAAGGGGAAGGGGGGATCTGCCTCGGAACATGCGCCGCGGTGCTGCGTGGACTGAGTTGCGCAATTCCACTTAACCACTCACATGGTTACATTCGCCTTCTCAGCTCCCCTCCGAACTTTCCTTATAAGGCTTACTTTAAGTTTTTTGGGTCGCTAAATCCGAATTTTTAACTTACCCCCAAAATCCCCCCCCCCTCTGAAAACCCCCCAAAATAGTCGTTATTAACTTAAATTTCTTATTGTTTTAGGGGAAAAGCATTACGAAATTCAGAAACTAGACAAAATTTACAACAAATAGGATATATGACATTATGACGTAGGATAAACGGGGAGAGAGGGGGCTGCCTCGGAACATTCCCCGCGCACTTTCCTCAAAAACCAAATTTTTTCAAAAAATCAATATTTTTAAGGGATTGCCGGGTGAAATTTTCGTGAGAAGTTACAAATTCGGATTCAGCGAGCCAAAAAACACAAAGTGAGTCGAAATCCAGAACTAGTATTAATTTTTCCAGATAAAATCCCCTATTGCCTGGACTTCATAACTTAGTGCACGTAGCGCCGCAGTGCATGTTGAGAGGCAGCCCGCCCCCTCTCTGTTCATCCTACGTAATAATGTCATATATCCTATTTGTTGCAAATTTTGTCTAGTTTCTGAATTTCGTAATGCTTTTCCCCTAAAACAATAAGAAATTTAAGTTAAAGACAACTATTTGGGAGGGGGAGGTTCGGGGGCGGGAATTTTTGGGGAAGTTAAAAATTCGGATTCAGCGACCCAAAAAACTTAAAGTAAACCTTATGCAGAAAGTTCGGAGAGGAGATGGGAGGGCGAATGTAAACGTGTGATTTTTTTTAATGAAAACCTTTTTGGGGGGCATTTTACCAAAATTTGGGGGGGTTGCCGGGGGAAATTTTGGTGGAAAGTTAAAAATTTGGATTCAGCGACACAAAAAAACATATAGTAAGCCTTTTTCCAGAACTACTGTGAATTTTACTAGGTAGAGTTCCTATACGGTCTCTATTGCCTGGTCTATAATTCAACCTAAGGTTTTGAATTTTAAAAATGCATTTAGTCAGTCAAACAATAATTTGTGAAAGTTTTTATCATGTATGTTTGAGTATAATAAGCCTTTTTCATGTAAACTTCCATATTAAATTGAAAAATCTTTTTTTCCTGTTTCTCGTGATAAATGTATTATTCCGCTGTCTGCAGTAGAAGCATATATGTATTTTTTGCACCTGTTGGCTATCGTATTTCTTTCATTTCTGTGTCATCGGCTAGCATCCACTTGTTATTTTTTATAAAGGTAGCTGTGTAGCCTTCAGTAATGGTTAATCCATGATGGAAAATAGCCGATAAAGGATGATAAAATTTTCCTGAAATTTTTATTTTAGAATAAGGGATTCCTGTAATTTTTACGCCGTTTATTTTCCTTAAGTTATTTTTAAAAATTAGAAACTGCAAGGCTGTATGTTGCTACTATCTCATATTTTTGCTGAGCTTTTGCCATTGTTCCACAATAAATACATTTGTAATTGTCATTATTTTCTTCCCAATGATCAAATGTTGTTTTAAACATATTCTGGATCGAAGTTTTGTTAGATGTGGTTGGAAAACGAATAACTGTTTCTTCAATTTCATTTACTTTAGTATAATTACAATTTCGACAGAATAATGTGTGTTTTTGTGTATATGAAAATATTTCCTTTAATGATGTAAAGTTTGATAATATGTCTTCAAAAAACTGGACACAATCTTGTGGTACATTCTCCCCATAAGTGCTATCCCTTTCTTATATTTTTTGCATCTACGAAAGGTTTTTGTTCATAATGTATTAAATTTTCTTTTAAATACTCCGGTGCAAATTCATCTGATTTTATAATTGATCTTACATGCTTGCTGCTATAGAGACATTGCATCACAGAATTTGCATAACAGGAAACAGAATCAATATTGGTAAAACCGGAAACGTTCAGTGCTATACTGTAGACTTGAGTTTTGGATTTTCTTTTGTTTTCAAAAGGGCTTTCGATACCTTGTATTTGTTTGAGTTCAGCATTTGTTATCCAGCGCCTGTCCTTCACGTATTTATTATTCCCTGCATCCGATGTTGAAAATAAGGGTAGATCGGATCTAAATTGTGATAGAAGCCTATTGTACTCTTAATTGCGGACTTTTGAGCCTTTAGGTTATAAGGATTAAAATTGATTAGGTGAATTCCTTCTGATGAGACAACTCTGGATAACGCTACGTATGTTTGTCCTCGAGTGAAGATAGATTCTTCAACATCCAGTAGAACATTCTTTAAGCTTAATCCTTGGCTTTTATGGATAGTTATGGCATATAAAAAAGTAATTGGTAATTGTTCTCTGTAGACAAAAGCGTTTTCAGTACGTTAAAATTTACTTGTTACCCGATCCAGATCGTAAGTGATACCATTTGAAAAGCATATTTTTATTACATCAGTAGCATTATTTTCTATATTTCTTTTTGTTCCTGAAACAATACCGATTGCAGAATTAACTAAACCGGGTTTTACGTCAATATTTCTTCTAAGCATAACTTTAGCACCAATTTTAATGATAATTATTTTTTCCATTCCTAAAGTACGAGTAGAATCAGTGTCATATTTAGATATTAATTTGCTCATTTTTACTTTTAAATAAGGTGCACAATCGAACAAATCTTTTGCTTTTAAATGAATTTCTTCAACTTCTATTCGGTACAACATCTCTATATTTAATTCTTCACATTGACTGCTAGTGGCACATAATGTTATTGTTTCAAAAAGCAATTTTGATAAATATTTTCTGATTTCTTTTAATAATTCTGTTGCATTTTTAGATAAAAGTGGGATTTTATGATTTTCTAAAAACTTTTGAGCTTCTAGTAGCAGTTTTCCTAAACGAACGCGTTCAAGAATTTCGGCATAACTTTATCTATTTCTTGTCTCATGTTTATGATAAGTTCATCATAAGTTAAAAGCTCATTACATAAATTCACACGAGTAAGTGATCCAAGGTATTTCGATATGTTTATTTGAGATATAGGAATGAAAGGAGACTCTTTGTGTACAGGAGGTAATTGTAAAAGATTCCCAAACAATATAATATGTTTCTTTCCGAACCATCCATCTTTTTCGTCAGTTGTAGCAAATACTTCTGGCAATCTTAGATGTATATATAAAAATGTTATACTGGACACCATAGAGATTTCATCAATAATGAACAGAATTAAGTTTTTCATTTCGTGCCTCATGATTTTAAGGGCAACATCAGAAACTGGTCTAAATTTTGGTGTGTGCATATGTTCTACTGGAATTTGAAATAATTTATATATTGTCGTACCTGATATGTTATACGCATTTAAACCTGCTGGTGCAGAAACTGCTGTCAAACTGCCGTTCATATTTATTTCCGTACAGATTCTTATAGCATTTATTAAGCAACTTTTGCCAGCGCCGCCAACACCACTTACAAAATGTCTCAAAATTTTGTTTGTTTCGTTTTCCGTGTTTCAAGACATTTGTAACATAATTAAAAACTCTGTTCTGATCTCTATTTAATCTTGAATACGTGTGTTCGAGTGAATCAGAATTATTTTCATTGGATAATAATATATTCTCCATCGTTTGTTTCATGTCTTGTGCAACATTAGTGTTCTCAAAATTCTTAAAAGGAACAGGGAATACAAGTCCTTTTTTTTCATTCTATTCTTTGATTTTAAATTCTGCTTGTTTATTTGAACAAGTACTTTTGTTCGTTCGATGACTTCTTCTAATTCGCGTAACTTTTTCCGTATTGCATTGCTTTTATTACAGTTTCATTATGTTCAATAAATGATTTCTCATAGCTTTAATATTTCTTTTTACGTCAGTTATGTTTCTCCATGGAAAAAATATGAACAGTAAAGCAAAGTAATATTTTTCTGATTCCTGCTTGTAGCTATATTTGTAATGATTTATAATGTATGGGCGATTTCATTTAACAAGAAGTTTATTTTCTAGAGTAGGAAATTTTTTTACATCAAGTTTTGACGGCTTTCATCTTACATCGAACCACCGAACAAAGTTGTACAGTGACATCATTTCGAGCTCTTTGCGGCGATTTGGATAGTGATAGTTGTCATAGATTTGAAGAATATATTAGTAGAATTTCTGTTTAACTCCTTTATTTTATTTATTCTCTGTAAACGCTTCTTTAGATTTATATTGACATGCAGCCATTTTATAGATGTTTTAGAGTCAGTTTCCCGAGAAGTGTGTCCGCAGCTTCCAAAGAGCCACATTCCCTATTACTGAGTGTTCTTAGACCAATATTAAACAGTCGACTGCTTAAAGATTTTGTCGAATTTATCAGTGTAAAAATATTTTCATGGCTGTTTTCAGATTTTGTTGTGTATTTTGTGATATACCAGTTTAGCATAGTAGTTTTTCTCACCAATATACTGCAAATCGATGTTACCATTCCAAGGTAAAAGAATATAAGCATTGGAATCATTAATGTATAGTTATTTTACTGTTCTCATTAAATCGTAAAAGCCTACCATTGGATTTTAGAGATTTTCGCCCAGCAACTGCCTCTACAGAGTCTCGTAATATCAGCGATGTACGAACAGGGTCAGGAAATCCAAATCTGCACACTTTTTTAAATCCTTTTTTAGTTTTTTTATTACAGAGGCAATAGGAATTGCGTTTATGTGTCTGATATTCTTTTACTCTTTGATAAATAGTTGGAGAAACATTTTCATCAGGAATCTTACACCTTAAATATTTTTCGATGAATTTCGCCTCATCATCATTAGAAGAAATACCTAATATTGGAGCTTCTTCTACCCATAATTATAAATGCAAATGCAGTAAACGTCTATTCTGGTACTCTCGACGAAAAAAATAATGATTAACTTTACCTAAGGGAGCATGTGGTGATAGTATAAAATCTATGATTGATTGAAATTTGTTGTCACTGAATCACGATGCGGAAACCGGATCAAATGCAACTAACTCACTTGTACTTTTTTTATGTATATTTTTCACTAAAGGATTCATTTCTATAATAAAAGTACGAAGATCATTCCAGTTTCATTCACTCGGACTTTTTGTTAAAAACCAAGTAGTTGGTCCGTAATGGTAAGTCATGTATCTTACATCTTTTCTTGGCTTTGTCCGATATTGAGCAGTGTTCCTTAATTTCGAAAAGATGGAAGTTAAATCACCCTCTAATTTACCTTCTGACAGTTTTTTTAGGTATTCTTCAACTGTTAATCGGTCTGTGCAATTGCTTGTGTTTAATTTATGAAAAATGCTTTGTTTCAGTTGTCGTAAATTCAAATCATGTAACAAAATAAATACTGTTGATTTAAACGAAATTGGGATTATTTTGACATTAAACGGCATTTTATAAATTCTGCAGATGTTAACTCAACTTGCCTTTCATGGAATTGGCAAAACATACCGTTCACTTAAAGATCAGGGAAGCAAAGCAAACCAATATACTTCTCTCTTAAATCTATGGGATTATCCTCTATCTTTAATATTTTTTAAAGTCGAATGCCAGTTTCATAAAATTTAGTCTCATTTAATGCATGGATTGTATATTCCAAATGTTCTGCGTGCCATTCATCAAGCGAAACTTCTGTAAGAATTGCTCTTTTTTTCTCTCTGTCGACATTTTCATCATTTGTAATAAAAACACTATTTTAACTCTATCTATTATATCATTTGAGGAATTTGGTAAATTTATATCCCTATACAGATGATTAACCTCTTTCAAAATTTTAAGAGCATTGTAAACTTTTTTTACATCTATCAAGGTTTCCCAGATTACTTTCCTTTTTGTTGGTACACTTCGCAGAAGAACAAAAAGTTCTGAATTTGAATTGATTATGTCTTCAGGATTTGGTAGTTTTTCTAGCGTTTCTTCTAATGACAAAGGTAGATGAAAAGTTCTCCCCTAAACTTTTTGAATTTTCTCTTCTACTCGTGAACGATTTTTTCCAACAGTATCCATTCTCGTAACTACTTGAAAACCTTTTGCTCTTTCTATTAAAACCTTTTTAAATGTGTTCAGGCTTGCAATTTCTTCTGGCTGCTGGTATACGTAAAGTCCGTTAAGAATACATATCGCAGGAAGTTTATTTTGCCGGAAATTATCAAGACATGTTCAACATATATAACCATCAGCAGTTTCATTTTTCTTAATATGTACTAATTCTCCTTAAACTGTGTATAGCTTTTATTTGAAGCCTAAAACAAAGTCTCTCGCATGAAATGCAAGGATGTCGCGGCATATCAGAACATATTTTCTCAGCAGAAATAAATGCATTTTGAAATAAAGATGAGATTTCGTATTCAGATAATGTTTCAAATAATGTGTTATATTGAAAGACTTTTGCTTGCTCGCATGTCTTTTCTGTAGTTTTCTTCAAGAAAGAAATGGGATCTTCAGTATTACTTTTCAATGTTTCTCTTATAGCACTTATTTTCGTGGCTATATTAATCATGGAGTATATTGTGCGAAGATAATTCCTTATACGCGGAAAATGCGGGCTCAATGTTCTTAAGTACGGTAAAAAAGAGTTGTTATTTTCGTAACAGCTTAGACTATGTCGTTTTGTTATATTGAAGTTTTCATTCGAACAATGACTAACCGACATGCACTAACCGTTTTCAAAACGTTCTTAATATTGCGTGAAATAGTTTCACTTTCTAATTTGCAGATATCATAGCTGCATTTCCACCGTGTTTTATTTTCTGGGACGTTTTCATTTATAATGCGCAATATATTTGCAGCTTGATGTTTTTCATTAACAGCTATTTTTTTCTGTTGATTTGTAAACTTTTTATAAGAAAATTCGTAGTAATAAGGCTCTGTTGCTTTGGTATGAAGCGATTCCCTGCATAAAATTTCAATTTCATTATGTAAATTTTTATCAAAATCTAATTTATTGATAATATTTCAGAACTTTTCTTTTAAATTTCTAAATATGTTATAAAAAGTTCTTTGGCTTTTTATACAAGTACTAGCTGACCCGCGCGGCGTTGCCCGGGTCCGTGGTGATATTTAAAAATTATCCTTAAATTTATATGATTTCATACCTTTAACTCGATTTTGACTGAAAGACGTACCCACTCGGTGGAAAAGGGGGAGAAGCTGTTAATTGTTGAGATTTGCTATGTAAATTTTTGGAAAATTGTATGCGACAGTCGTGAACAAATTAAAACTTTAAAACGCCCTGTACTGATTTAGTGAACTATTTTAAAACATTTTATAATTTCTTTCTTCCTTGGACACTTCCCAACAAAGTTGAAAGTGCTTATGCATTCGGTTTGTCTGTCCGTCTGTGCCTGCTCCAACTCTGGTAAATATACTCGGATTTTTATGCAATTGATAACGGTTATTTAGGGTCAACAAAGCATGTTTTGTGTTGTATATGAAGTATGTAGGATTAATAGTTCATTTACAGGGGCAGTCAAAAATATTACATTACAATATGGTATATGGGGGAAAAATTGTTTGTAGATAGCGCAATGTTAATGACATTGCGCTATTTCAAATGTATTGAAACTTATATAAGTTACTGAATTTTACTACGATCATGTTAGAACAATGCATTCATAGCATTTCTTGCTGGAATGTACGTTTTAAAATTCGGTATGACCTTTTAAGTTTAACTAATTTTTTTCATGTTACTCATTATATATAAATTCTATACCTCATATACAGGACTGCACAAAAGTATTCACGTACCATTCTCCTTATTAGAGAAAATTGCTGAAGGGGAATTTTGAACTGAAGTATATGTATTTCTTAAGTGAACTAAATTTTGGCATGCATCTAGTTAATAGATAAAATCTATATATCATATACAGGGCTGCTGAAAAAAATTCAGATAATTTTCCGATTGTAGATGGAAACAGCTGAAATTAGGTTTTGAAATGTGTTATGCGTTTGAATTAGACGCAATATTTTAATTTATCAAACGGTGCAGTTTGTTTACATTATTCTGAATGTGTTGGAGTTTTATAATCTATGTTTGATGCATTTTTTCTTTTTTTTTCTTTTTTCTTTTTTTTTTTTTTAGTTAGTTTTGTTTTTTGTCTGACTTGTTATGATCGCTACAATCTAAATTCTTTAAAGGAAAGGGGGGGGCTTCCCTGTAGCCCTCCCAAATTGTACCATTCTAACAACAAACACACTTTTTTTTACTGTCACAGAAGGAAAAAGGTCTAGAATTAAAAACAGAAAAACAGAAGCATATTCAATCATTCAATGATAAATTTAACTGTTTATTTACCATGATGAGAAAAGTAGTAAAGAAAAATAAATGTGCCCAGTTAAAATGATGTCATCGACCTGACAGGCTATTCACACTTATTGTACAATATACGCTTATTTCAAAGAATAATGCCCTTGGAAAAGAAATTAAGGGGGATAACACTCCCTCCCCCCATTTTATGCTTAACTAATGAACCTGAAAATCTAATCAGGGAAGCGCGTTATCAGAATAAACTTATATACCAAATTTAAGCAAATCGGATAAGTCTTCATGAAAAACCCGCTTAGCTAAATTATGGGGTATTAGCTTCTTTGTTCCCCCCCTTTATACTTAACCAATAATCTCCAAATCTAATCAGTGAAACACCTTATCAGAATAAACCAGTATACAAAATTTGAAGCAAATCGGGTAATTCTGCATGATAAACCCATTGATCTAAATTAAGGGGGGTAAGGCCCCCCATTCCCCCCCTTAACCAATGAACCTGCAAAACTAATCAGGGAAGCGCTTTATCAGAATGAACCTAGAAAAATTTTTGAAGAAAATCGAATAATTCTGCATGTAAAATCCATTTATCTAAATTAATTTGGTGGATTAGCCCCTGCCCCCCCCCCTTCCTTTATACTTAACCAATGAAACAGAAAAGGTAATCAGGGGAGCGCTTTATCAGAATGAACCTAGAAAAAAGAATTGAAGCATATTGGGTAATTCTGCATCAAAAACGCATTTATTTAAATTAATGGGGGAGGGTTAGCCCCTTCCCCCCACCCTTTATATTTAACCAATGAACCTCCAAATGTAATAAGGGAAGCGGCTCATGAAAATAAACAGATATACAAATTTTGAAACAAATCGGGTAATTCTGCATGATAATCCCATTGATCTAAATTAGGGGGGTTAATCCCCCCCCCGTTCCTCCCTTTATACTTAACCAATGAGCCCCCAAAACTAATCAGGGAAGCGCTTTATCAGAATGAACCAAGAAAAGAATTTGAAGAAAATCGAATAATTCTGCATGTAAAATCCATTTACCTAAATTAATTTGGTGGATAAGTCCCCCCCCCTCTCTTTATACTTAACTAATGAAACCCAAAAAGTAATCAGGGAAGCGCCTTATCAGAATGAACCAAGAAAAAAAGATCTGAAGCAAATCAGATAATTCTGCATCAAAAACGCATTTATTTAAATTAATGGGGGAGGGGGTTAGCTCTTCCCCCCACCCTTTATACTTAACCAATGAACCTCCAAATCTAATCCGGGAAGCGGCTTATGAAAAAAACCGGTATACAAAACTTGAAGCAAATCGGGTAATTTTGCATGATAAACCCATTGATCTAAAATAAGGGGGTTAACCCCCCCCTCCCCTCATACCTCCCTTTATACTTAACCAATGAGCCCCCAAAACCAATCAGGGAAGCACCTTATCAGAGCGAACCTAGAAAAAAAATTTGAAGAAAATCGAATAATTCTGCATGTAAAATCCATTTATCTGAATGAGTGTGTGTGGGGGGGGAGAGAATAACCCCTGTCGCCCTCTCTTTATACTCAACCAATGAACCCCAAAAACTAATCAGGGAAGCATCTTATCAGAATGAATCTAGAAAAAAAAAATTGAAGTAAATCAGATAATTCTGCATGAAAAACGCATTTATCTAATTTAATGGGGGAGGATTAGCCCCTTTATACTTAACCTATGAACCTCCAAATCGAATCATGGAAGCGCCTTATCTAAATAAACAGGTATATACAAAATTTGAAGCAAATCGGGTAATTCTGCATGATAAAGCCATTGATCTAAATTAAGGGGATTAACCCCCCGTTCCCCCCTATATACTTAACCAATGAACACCCAAAACTAATCAGGGTAGCAACTTATCAGAATGAAGCTAGAATAAAAATGTGTAGCAAATCGGATAATTCTGTTTGAAAAACCCATTCACCTAAATTAAGAGGGGGAGGTGGATTATCCCCTGTTCCCCCCTTTTTATACTAAACACCAATGGACCTCAAAAGCTAATCAGGGAAGCGCCTTATCAGAAAGAACCTAGAAATTTTTTTTGAAGCAAATCGGATATTTCTATCAAAAGTTACATACATATGCACATACAGAACCTGCAGACACATTAGATCTCAGGCTATAAAAAAAATGGGGGGGGGGGGGGTGAGATATATGAGAAATAAGGTGCAATTTTATTCCTTTTCCACTTTTAGATTATAGTAAAATTCATTTAACATAAATGCTGACATTGATATAGTGGATGGAGAAGGATTATTAAAGTATTATTCAACTCATCATTTAAGTATTTTTAATTAATTACAAAATAATAATAATTTAAAACTAAAATATTTCAATACATGAAAATAAATTTTTGATCAAAATAATGCAAAAAAATATAAGCAAAAAATAAAAAAATTTGGACTTTAACCATGACTTTTTTTTTTTTCAGACATAATAGTGAATCAATTTCATTAAGATTTGCTTAAATCGCATCCTGCTAAATCGATTTAACACCAGCTTGCCATGTTGTTCTTAAATCAGAAAGCACTGAAGCTTGCAATGTTTTTGTTGGAAAATGTCTCAGCATAAGTGGTTTTATGTCCAACATCGCCTCGCCTGTGAAATGACAATTTTCCTGTGACTTATGCGACCCGCGTTCATTTTTAGTTGTGAAATATGTTCCAAGATGGCGACACTTCCCTGACCGAAGTTTTCGTAAGATCACGGACTAACGAACAATTGTGCCAAAGACTTATGTTTCGAAAAGGCGACAATAGATAGCAGCACCAGAGAACTTTTCTGAAGATATAGACTCCTTTAATTAGAACTTTTTTTGCTTCTTGAGCAGTTTTATTGTTTCCAGACTTTTTTACTCTGTTTTAACTCGCGTGGGCCCCTTTTTTACTTCTTGAAGGGCCGATTTTGCGAGGTCAAGACGCACGGTTTTTTGTGTGTCATCTCTTTGTCCTATGGAAGACTCATGTCTCCTACTGGATTTTCGACGTCATTACTCTTATGTTATTCATATTTTAATCTTTTACTTTATATTTTTAGTGTGTGAGTGTGGATTCCTGTAACCAAGTTTTACTTCAAGAATTAAATAGTTTTTTCCCTACATCTGCATTATTCGAAGATGATATTTTTCACAATTCGCCACATCTATTCATTAAATAAAAATTACAGGTTGTCTTCATAAGAAGGAAACCAGCGAATGTCTGCTTTACCAGAAAGGTAAGAAAATAGATTTCTATCTTTCATTATCGATATAAAAGCTTTTAGTACAACAATTTTATATTTATACTGGGTCCTTAGCTTTATGCTAATCACGAACTCACCCTTCCTAGATATTTTAAAAGATTATGTAGGCTGAGTTGAAGGGGAAAGTAAATAAATAAATAAATTAAAAAAAAACAGTAATAAAAATTTGTTTATCTGATTGTGATAAAATGAACAAGATGCACATATGAGATATGAAATATTGAAATATATACATGAAAATAAAAATAAATGTGCAGGAATAAATAACGATATATATAATATCGCAAAAAAAGGTATTATTATGAATGAATATTGATTGATTATTATGAATAAATGATCATTTTATTTATATTTGTGAATATATTCTAAGAAATTATTTTAAGAAAGTCACAAACTTCTTATAGTAAATATATTTGTTATCAAAGAATTTATAATACTTGAATAACACGCTATGTCTGCTTCAAAAGAAATTACGGCAGTAGAGAAATTAAACGATAATAATTATAATCATTGGTGTTTTAAATTAGAAAATTTGTTAATCAAAGATGATTTATTCAAATATATAACAGAATCTCCACCTGCCGCACCCGATGATACATATACTAAAAACGCGGCTAAGGCGAAAGCCATAATTTGTTTATGCATTGAAAATACACAAATTGTGCACATCAGAAATTTGACATCTCCCAAAGGCATTTGGGAAAGATTAAAAAGTGTTCACCAAAGGGCGAATTTATCATCCAAATTATTCCTTTTGAGGAAGCTATATTTGCAAAGGCTCAACGAGGGCGGAGACTTAAATTTACATATCAACAATATTTTAACTATCCGCGACAAACTCGATGCCATTGGAGAGCTCATAAATGATTCGCACATTGTGGCTCTTATGCTTTGCAGCTTGCCTCAGTCATACGCTCCTCTTATAACGAGCATGGAAGCTAGAGACGAAAAGGATCTAGACCTCGAGTTCGTAAAAAACAAACTCATCGATGAGTACACTCATCGAATCGAATACAAAAACACCAGCACACGACCAAGGGACACAGCATATAAAATTGTAAATAAAGGCAACAAAAGGTATTGCAGTTTCTGTCAACGAGATGGGCACGCTCGTTCAGAATGTTACAAATTGAAAAACAAACAGAAAAACAATTTCCAAAGAAGTGAAAATTATAACAGTAATAAATTTAATAACCATGCCAACTTTAAAGCCAATTCGGTAAACCCCAAAAATCAACACAATGGTAGTAAAACCGACTCCTCGAATTTTTGCTTTAACAGCAAATCAAATATAGAGGATGAGGTCAACCAATCGATCATTCCTCTCTTCCCAATGGAAAACAATTTTGAAATTGAGTCAGTAAAAATTAACCAAACACAAACAACAGATCCAAACACATATATCATTGACTCGGGTTGTACCAGGCACGTTGCATCAGCAAAAACAAATTTTGTTACATTCACAGCCGGAAATTTTGGGAATATAACAATCGCTAATGGAAAAAGGCTTAATTCGGAAGGTATGGGCGACGTAAAAATAAAAACAGACAAAAACCACTACATTACACTAAGAAATGTATTATACTGTCCAGAACTAAAGGGCAATTTATTGTCAGTTAAGAAAGCCACTGAAAATAATATAAAGGTAATTTTCGAGAAAAATGCATGTTTATTTGTCAAAGATGATAATATAATCTTGACAGCTAAATTAAATGATAATCTCTACGTATTAAACCCTGAAGATGATTACGGCTATACTATAAGTACTCAAACTTTCTGTAAAAATACAAATTGTATTTCATTGTGGCACCGAAGACTCGGACACAAAAATTTTGATGATATTAAATACATTGTTAATCATGAATTAGCCAATGAGATAACAATTAATAATTGTAAACATGACACGCGATGCACCAAGTGCATTGAAGGGAAACTTTCCGCACTGCCCTACCCTAAAGTAGCCACAAACAGAAGCAAAGACATCGGTACCCTTGCACATTCCGATATATGTGGCCCCATGAATACTGAAACGATAGGAAGGAAAAGGTACTTTATAACATTCACGGATGATTATAGCAGGTACAAAATAACATACTTAATCGCGCATAAATCGGAAGACGTTATCAAACTGAAAGAATACATAGCGCTAACAAAAAATAAATTTGGCAAGTTGATAAAGGCAATAAGATCCGATAACGCAAAAGTCAGTGATGAATCAGTGATGAAATATCAGTGATGAATTTGAAAACTGCCTGATAGAAAACGGGATAGAGCGTCAATTGAGTGTTCCCTATTCTAGCCCGCAGAACGGCGTTTCAGAGAGAAAGAATAGAACGATAGTGGAAATGGCTAGAACCATGTTGTCGGACGCCAAGTTACCTAAGCAATTCTGAGGGGAAGCTATCATGTACGCCACCTACCTTATCAACCGTCTAACCAACAAAAGCTTACAAAAATAACATGACACCCTATGAACTTTGGCATAAAAGAAAACCCGATCTCTCGAACATCAAAACATTCGGATGTAAGGCATTTGCCTATGTCGACAAACCTAAAAGAAATAAATTAGATGAGAAAGCCATCGAGGGAATAATGTTGGGATATGATTTCAGAAGCAAGGGCTATAGGATATATACGGGTGAAAATAAAATTATAATATCTAGAACCGTAAAATTCTTCGAAGAAGGTATAAAAGATGAGGAAATTAAACCCGCCAAAGAAAATCAAAACAACGAACAAACTCCCACAGATAATATTGAAATTGATCTAGAAGAACGCGACGATGGTCAGAATAACACCCCGACCGACACATCCCTTGAGCCCAGAAGATCGCAAAGACAAAATCGTGGCGTACCACCTAACCGTTATGGAATAAGCGCAAACCTGTGTCAAATTCAGGAGCCAAAGTCATGGACAGACCTACAAAATATCAATGACGCAGAAACTAAAGATAGATAGCTAAAAGCCACTAGTGAGGAAATAGATTCTCTGAAGCAAAATAATACTTGGAGATTAATAAAACCTATCCCGGGAAAACGCGTCATAGGTTGTAGGTGGACGTTTAAGGCAAAAAGGGGAGCCAACGTGTCTATAGAGCGATATAAAGCTAGATTGGTCGCTAAGGGATATGCTCAAAAATATGGAAGCGATTTTGACGAGACCTACGCACCCGTTGTAGCGCATACCACCCTGCGAGCATTCTTAAACGCAGCGGTGTACAAAGACCTTAAAATAACTCACCTAGATGTCATAACTGCTTTCTTACATGGCGATTTAGAAGAGGAGGTTTATATGCATCAGCCAGAGGGATACATAACAAAAGGGGAAGAAAATAAAGTGTGTAGTTTAAACAAAGCGATTTACGGCCTTAAGCAGGCAGCTAGGGCGTGGAACCAAAAAATAAGTAAATCTCTAAAAGAACTAAATTTCATTGAATGCGGGTCAGACAAATGTCTATACAAAAGAGTCCAAGATGGAAAAATCGCATACATAATAGTGTATGTTGATGACATCTTAGTCGCAGGAGACAAAACAGACACACACGAAATATACACTGAATTATCAAAGCAATACGAAATCAAAAATTTAGGTCAAGTGACACAATATTTAGGCATAAACATAAAGGAAACAGCAAACGGTAATCTAGAATTAGACCAGGAACACAAAATAATACAAATCGCAGAAAAATTCAATTTGTTAAATGGTAAGCCTACGTATACACCCTTGAATACTAAATACTTTAATCTAGATCCAAACGGGAAACTAATGGGAGATAACGTAAAATTTAGACAGGCTATAGGAGGCCTTCTATACATTGCAACTTTAACTAGACCCGACATAGCATCAGTCGTTAACATCCTGGGAAGAAGGAATGAATCCCCAAGGGAAATCGATTGGCAAGCTATCGAGAAATTAATTAGATATCTGCTTACTACCAAAGATCTTAAATTCGTCATAGATAAAACAAAACCTCCAATCCTAACGGCATATAGCGATGCCGATTGGGGGAACGACAGAATAGACAGGAAATCAACCACTGGAAACTTGTTTAAGTTAGGAAATAATATATTGGCATGGTCATCGAGGAAACAGAGTTGCACAGCATTCTCGTCCACGGAGGCTGAATATATCGCTGCCTCTAATGCAGGTCAAGAAATCTCGTGGCTATTAGACTTGTTAAATGATCTCGAACTATGTCAACAACTACCCGTAACATTGTACGAAGATAACTTATCAGCCATAAGGTTGACCGAAAACGAAAAGGCGCAGACAAGAACTAAACACGTAGAAGTTAAGTATCACCACATCAGACATCTATGCCAGAATGGCATAATCAAAATAACTTATTGCCCATCGAAGTTAATGCTGGCAGACGTGCTCACCAAGCCGTTGCCTAATCCTCATTTTGAGTGTTTGAGAAATAAGTTAAACATTTTACGCTCGTCGGTTTGACATAAAAAACGGGGGTGTTGGAAAACGTCTCAGCATAAGTGGTTTTATGTCCAACATCGCCTCGCCTGTGAAATGACAATTTACCTGTGACTTATGCGACACGCGTTCATTTTTAGTTGTGAAATATGTTCCAAGATGGCGACACTTCCCTGAGCGAAGTTCTCGTAAGATCACGGACTAACGAACAATTGTGTCAAAGACTTATGTTTCGAAAAGGCGACAATAGATAGCAGCACCAGAGAACTTTTCTGAAGATATAGACTCCTTTAATTAGAACTTTTTTTGCTTGTTAAGCAGTTTTATTGTTTCCAGACTTTTTTACTCTGTTTTAACTCGTGTGGGCCCCTTTTTTACTTCTCACTTGAAGGGCCGATTTTGCGAGGTCAAGACGCAAGGTTTTTTGTGTGTCAACTCTTTGTCCTATAGAAGACTCATGTCTCCTACTGGATTTTCGACGTCATTACTCTTATGTTATTCATATTTTAATCTTTTACTTTATATTTTTTAGTGTGTGAGTGTGGATTCCTGTAACCAAGTTTTACTTCAAGAATTAAATAGTTTTTTCCCTACATCTGCATTATTCGAAGATGATATTTTTCACAATTCGCCACATCTATTCATTAAATAAAAACTACAGGTTGTCTTCATAAGAAGGAAACCAGCGAATGTCTGCTTTACCAGAAAGGTAAGAAAATAGATTTCTATCTTTCATTATTGATATAAAAACTTTTAGTACAACAATTTTATATTTATACTGGGTCCTTAGCTTGATGCTAATCACGAACTCACCCTTCCTAGATATTTTAAAAGTTTCTTAAATCGGATCCTGCTAAATCGATTTAACACCAGCTTGCCGTGCATGCAGAAACTGCATCAATGTAAATAAATTAGTTTTCCAATGTTAGCTCTGAATCGGTATTTTGTTTTAAATCGATTTAAAGCCAATAGATACATAAATTTTTCTGATGTTATCTTTAAATCGATATAGGACTGATGGTTAAATCGGATTTTTGATGTTTGTTTTAAATTGCGATGTAAGGCTAAAAGGACAATGGCTAAATCGTAATTCAAGACATTAGCTAAATCACGACTTTCGATGTTAGTTTAAATCGATTTAAGACCAATGGTTAAATCGGATTTCCAATGTAAGCTTTAAATCAATTTAAGATCTAGGCCTACGTAACGATAACTTAACCTAACCAGAACTTAAATGTAACCTAACCATAACCTAACTATCCTAGCCGTGCATACGCTTTGAAATACTTTTCCACCGCCACGGGGCACAGGGTTTTATACGAATATCCGACACAGGTCACAGCCGGGTATAGCAGGCATGCTACGCACACTTTGCAATATCTTTTAGTTTCACTTTCCACCACCAGGATGCACACTCTCTCGTAAACAAACCTGTATACAAATGAAACTCAAATTTTCAACCTATCCATAGATGTATTACTCGATGGGGTGGTGACACAAATAAGAATTTAAGAAATTTGCTGAAATTTCTATTCGGAAATAATGGTAACCATCACTCAATTAAGACCCCAATATGACCTATAAGAACCTCAGACACTGCTCACTGCTGCATGCTTCACCGTATACTGAAATTTTTGTCATGTGTAGATGCTGTCACTGAAAAGTGCACTTCGCAGCTGGATTTTAAAATTTTAATGTAGATTTTTTTTTATTATTATTAAAATGTGCATATGGCATTGTGACGGCAATGAAGCAGCCAGCCAATGAGAGCAGGCGGTAAAAATTATAGGATCCAACGACCGCAATTCCTAGCTTAGGGGTAAAGATAAATTGCACTATTTATGTCTCATCAGCTTTATTTTAAAGAAAAATACACTTTTGCACATTTCTTTCTATAAGATTTAATGTTATTTACATTAATTGTGATATTTCACAATGTTTTTTTACTTTTTGTGCAAAGTATACAAACCACATAAGTTAGTTTCAGTTGTATTCTTTCTTCATGTTAATGGCGATTTATATATGCATAGTCGCCCAAGAATGGAATGTGTTTCTTGAACTTTACTTTCTATGAAGTAAATAATTTTTGTTCTTGTGCGATTAAGAGTGCATTCATGAACGATTCTTAAGAAACTCGTAATATATCACAAAATGTTCATTGTATAAGTATTTAGAGCACTGAGAATTTTTCATTCAGTTCTTTACCTTTTGTTAATCTTTTCCCATCTTAATGGAAACACATGCTCTATTCTTGGGCGCCTAAAAATATTCTTAAATGAAATAAAATTTGTTCAATAACAAATCTGAAAGAATACATAAATCGTAGACCTTACTGACAGAATTTTCCATTCAGTTCTACGATTTCTCGCATGTTACATATCATGATTTTGATGAGAAATGAAAACATTCAGTAAAGCAAATAAATAATGTATGTTTTCATTGGGATTTCTTACAAAACTCATAATATATGGGTAAGTCTATGTGGCAAAAAAATATTAACAAAAGGAAAACCTAAATAACCTCATTCATTTTCCCTGAAGTCAAAAGTTGGTGGGGTTTTTTTCCCCCCATTCTTGGGCAATGACAACTTGACAACATATACATTAGATTCCTGCATCGGGTCGGGTTACCCACTTTTACCCGAACCCAACCTGCGGTTCAGGTCTATATTTTGCCGTTGTGGATCGGGTTCGGGTTGACTTCAACTTTTTTTTGTTGCGGTTCGGGTTTGGGTCGGGTTGGCTTTCATTGTTTCGGGTTCGGGTTGGCTTTTTGACGTTTACAGTTCGGATTCGGGTTGGCTCGATTTTTTAAAAGAATGTCCAAAATATTTTTTCACATTAAACTTCTATAAAAACCGCAGATCAAAGTTTCACAAAAACAAAATGCGTGCCTGTCAGTTTTGTCTAGTCTTAGAATTCGTTTCTGGAAATTAATATAAACATACTTTTTCAATTACTGATACGATAATGATTATAACGAATCGAGTAAAAAACCTATAGATGGCCCGAAAGAATTCTTGTAATACCAACCCGACCTGCAGAAAGAAAATTAGATTCATTCCGAGCCGAAAAAACAAAATTCGGGATAACCCAATTTGATGCTTGACTCTATACAACGATCCCAACGTGCTCAGAGGTTTTACTATATTTGAATGTTAAAGAATACAGATTTGTTCATTCTTCTATGTAAAACATAAAAATTGTATTAGAAATACAATTGTAGATTATTTTCCTTAGTGGCATTAAAACATATTTTTTTTGCATTGCAGGTTCGGGTCGGGTTGCGGGTTGAAATACCTCCGGTTTGGGTCGGGTTTCTGAAAATTATTTCTGCGGGTTCGGGTCATGTTGACTTAAAATGGAATTTGCGGGTTCGGGTTGGGTACAACCCGACCCGCGCAGGAATCTCACCTACATCTTATACCAGACTGCATGTCCGTTTTGGGAAAAGATGTATATTGTAATGAAACCATTTTAATTTGCAAAAATGGTCAATAAAATCACCATTTTGTGACAAATTGAGTTTCATAAGAATCGTCTAAGAACGGGCATGCAAATCTGGTATAAAATGTATGCTGTCATCACATTAAAAGGAAGAATGATTTAAATAACAATAAATACTCAAAATTTTCGCTTCATTGAATTAGGCCTAAACTTTGAGCTCATATGCTTGGCACTATGAAAACATTCAGTAAAGTGCAAGATATAGGTTTTTGTTAGGATTTCTTACCAAACTCATAATATATGGTGTTTTGTATATGAAATAAACTAATTTCAATAACAAATCTTAATTAAAACATACATCTCATACTACATTCACAGGATTATGCATTCAGTTGTACAATTTATAGCATGTTATGATTTCACCGTTCTTGGGTGTCTAAAAATATAGTCAACATTAACAGGAAGAAAGATTATAAATAACAGTACTCATATTTTCGTTCATTGAATTACGCCTAAACTTTAGACTGATATGCCTGGCACTATGGAAACATTCAATAAAGTGTAACATATGTAGAAAAGATTTTAACAAAAGGAAAAAACTGAATTTAAAATCCTGAGGGCGTGAAGTACTTATATGATGAAATTATATGGTGATACATTATGAGTTTCATAAGAATCGAACATTAACTTCACTTTTAATTGCCCAAGAACAGAAATTACACTGTAAAAAAAATTCCGCAACGTTCCTGGGAAAAAATGGGCAGCTGAGTTGCCCATTATTTCCAAGAAACATTTCTTGAAAATGACTGGAACTTTACTGTATATGTTAAAAACATTCTACAGAAATGCCAGTAAGTTTCCTGCGAAATACCAGGAATATTTCTGTTGACAGCAAAACATTACTGACATTACACAGCATGCGGGATCCGCAGACGATTTTTACATTTCCAGTTGACAATTTTCGCTTTATTATCAATATTTGTTAGAATGAAAAAATATTTTGAAATTGACATCAAAATTATTATTTATAATTTACACGAAAAAATAAATTTTCAGTTAAAATTCAATAAAGTAAATATATATGTGATATATTGTTTCTGAACTTTGCTTAAAATATAAAAATACAGTGGAACCCGGTTAAGACGCTCACTGTTAATACGCGATCCCGCTTAATACGCGGATTTTTTCCGCTCCCTTGAGCATCGCCCGTAAGACTAATGCAAAAATATCACGTTTAAGATGCGAACGGTTATTACGCGATCCCGCTTAATACGCGAAAAATTTTCGGTCCTTTGTGGTAAAAAATCACGTTTAAGACGCGAATTCATTGGTGAAGATGCGAATTCCTTCTTTCTTCTCCAGTGTTTTCATTTTAGTGGATTTGTTTATTCATATAAAAAGCACTGTTTCTATATACTAATATTTACTTTAATAACAGATCAATTAAAGGAACATTTCGAAAATAGTGATAGATATTTGAATAAAAAAACCCTCAAAATTAGCAACACTGCAATTCTTCAATGATCCCGTGTTCTGACATTCTTTGTCTCTCGTTTTATGTATTTTTTATTGTAGTAGAGAGAGATACATAGAGGAATTCAGGATGCTCAGATACGTCATAAAATTATGATTAAAAATGATTATACCTGTTTTTAGTGAGTTTTTAAATGTGTGTTTTATCACTACTATATTTTATAATGCATGTTATATACAAAAAAGAAAAGAAAAAGAAACTCGCATAGATTAAACAAATACGACTGCTGTTGTATAATTCTTTTATGTTTTCTATGTTTTCGTTACTTTTTGCTGTGCTAACAATACTTTTTACACAAAGATTAATAAGGGAAGTTTTTTTCTTATATTAAAAAAGACAGATTATATTGGTACTCATTATCACAAGTACTAAATATGATTTTAACAACTGGATTATGATTCAAAAATTTAGTATTTTTATTCTTTCTGTTAAAAAAAAAATTAGTCTAGCAGAAAAATTACTTTTGTTGTTTTATCTTTGGTTGTAACGTATTATCGACAATAAAGCAGCATGTTTGAATCCATATTTATTTTCAGTTATTATTCCAGTCTATCCTGTAAAAAGATAGACAGAGTAAAGTGGAATACAATTAAGTTTAAATCTAAATATACGTATAAGACACAATTTTCGACCATAAACATATCAATGAAAGCTCTAAAGTTCATTTAGACGATTAGATGTGTAAATAAGCCGAGTTCCTGCAACATTATACAAATCACGTTTAATACGCGATCCCGCTTAATACGCGACTTAGGTCCACTCCCTTGAAACGCGTCTTAACCGGGTTCGACTGTATATAAATGTAAATAATAATTAGAAAAAAAATCTAGACATAAAATATTTTGGATTTTCGTCAGTAATTATGTTAGTTTACAAGTTAGATAAAATACATATAAATTTTCACGAAAAAAAAAACCTAAACGTAATTGTATATTTTTTCCGAAAAAAAAAAAAAAAATTCAAATTTGCAGCAATTCAAAGTGTCAAATATATATCAAATTTGAATCAAATTATAATAAAGTATTAAAATATAAAATTAATTAAAAAAGAAAAAAAAAAGTCAAGAGGTAGCATCGAACTCGGACCGTACGGGTGGCGTGCGAGCTTTCTGCGTCCACACCACGAAAGACACGTTGAGAGCTGCAAACTAATGGGTATTTGAAACGTATGCTAAAACTCGGCACCTAATTTCTGAAAATCTAAGGCCCATTTGAAGAAATCCTTTCACAAGAATAATTAGAGATAAGAACTCTAAAACATACTTTAAATTAATCAAAATCGGTGAGAATCATATTTGATGGTCCCCTGGTTAATGGAGATCCAAATAATAGGTGTATTTTTTTTACACAGTCTGCTCGTTAAAGATTCCACAGACAAGTACGAGAGATAATCTCTTAGCGATGTCACAGAGGTATTGTATTTTCATCTGAATTGTCTTGACAATAGAGACGTAAAGATTATGTCGTCTATTGATTTATTTGCATTCCATATTGATTTTTTTACATTCATTTAAGGAATTCATTTTCGACACTCGTGCGCAAGCAACGGATTATAGCAAAAAAATAATAAATGGCGGCCGCAGCGTTTTGCTGTTTCCAACTTTTGTTCAGGAACGTTTCAGATACGAGAACCAGAATTTCACAGGAAAGAGCTAAATTATTCTGAAAACCTGAGAAAAGGCGAAACGTTCCTGGATTTTACATGGAACGTTACCATTTTTTTTTTACAGTGTATTTACATCAGGGAAAGTAAAGTTCAAGAAACACATTTCATTCTTTCTCGACTACGCCATTAACACAAAGAATAAATACAATTTAAACTAACTTACGTGAATCGGATACCTTGCAAAATAAGTAAAAAACACTTCGAAATATCACAATTAATGTAAATAATATTAAATCTTATAGGAAGAAAAGCGCAAAAGTGTACTGACATGAAGCTGACGAAGCTGACGACAAATAAACATTGGGAGTTGAGAGTGAAGTTTGCCCTTTGCCGCTACGCTAGATCCAATATTTAACCCCTGCTCTCATTGGCTGGCTGCTTCATTGCCGCGGATTGGCGGAAAGTTGTAAATAGCCTCTAATCCATACAGTTTTAATTAAAAACAAAAAATTGAAATTGAAATTTTAAAATCCGGCTGCGAAGTACACTTTCTGAGGACAAAATCAACACATGACGAAAATTTCAGAGGCCTATCTGCTATAATTTCGGAGCTTGCCTCGGTCATGCAGGCAGGCAGACATCTCTTGTTTTATATATATAGATAAAAGCACCATTTTATAATTGATTTAGCTTCGATAACTTTCTTTGCAAAAGTAACTCCTTTTAATTACTTCGCAATTTTCCGAGTTACCATTTCGATATTTATCCATTTGTCAGAGAATAAATTTATTTTCTTTTGTCTCCTTAAGCATTTTCCCCTATTTTTGGCATTTTTTTCTGTTTATTTAAGTTGGATTTTCTATTATGAGCTTCTCGAGGGAATAGAATAAATCTTGATATTTTTTTTTCCCCTGATCGTATTTGGTTGTTACCTTCGGCATAAATATTTTAATGATGTTTTTTCTTCTCTAAATTAGAATAAACATGCATGCAACTTTGTTTACCTGCATTACTTGTATTATTACCATATGTATTTCTTAGTTTCTTATTTTATTTATACCGATGTTTCATGAATGTTATTTTTTCTCTCTCTTTCTTGACACCCAAATTTAAAGTGAACTTCCTGTCCGCATTACGTTTTCTACATTTCAAATTTTTCATATAATTCAGTTTCACTTGTTTTTTCACGAAATCTGAATTGTCATTATATCTATTTATACGTCAATGTCGAATATAATCTTTATTTAATGAATAAAACTTTTGGTTTACTTACATGCATTTATACAATTTTTAAGTACTAATACATTTTTAGTTTGTTTGCTTAACCCATTAACCGCCAAAACTATAAGGTTGTATTTTTCAACTTTTTAGCTGAACGTCGTTTGCCACCACAAATTCTGAAAGATATTTATCGCCTTCTTTGATCTTAAAATTTTGTGTTTTTAAGTAAGGCCTATTTTTTAATTGAAAAATATTGGTCGGCATGTAAATAATTAAAATAAGTGCGTTTATTTTGACCGTTGTGTCAACACAACGTCAGCAGCTAATAGGTTAAAGCAACATTATTTTTTTTTAATACCATTTTTTTTCTTTTTTTTTTCGGATTTTGTTCTTTAGACACCATTCTAGATTTTTCTTCCGTAGAAATATCCGCAATCTGTTTTTAAATTTAATTTCTACATCTACAACATAAGACTTGCTGTTAATTGTAATATAATGAAATCCTAATTAATCATATACATGTTACAAAATTTATTTGTTATATTACATCGTAAAACAGGCGTTCCATTAAAAGAATTAAAACTTCAACAATATCTATTTTCTATAGTTGGAAGATATTAAAGTAAACATTATTAAAAGTCAATAAATATATAGTAAAATTGAAACAAAAGTTCTCAGAATGCTTTACCTTAAAATGCACTCGTATTGAAAACACACTTCTGTCATCCGAGAATTTTGTCAACAAATACATGAATATATTGTTATAATTTATTGATGCCACAACTCTATTTCACACCGTAAAACAAACAAAATACATATACGTGTATACAAGAAATATAAATTGAACAATAAATGCATAATTCTTTTACCAAATTTTTTGATTTATTAAGTGTAATTTATGAGTTTTAGAGCTTTATTCAGAACCTCGGAATGATGATACATGTGTATCTGAAATTGACGTCATGTTTAAATCAAAGCACTCATTTTAACTTAAACAAGTAAAATATTATACCGAAATTTTGGAAAAGTGATATCAATTTCCGAGAATTTTTATTCTGCTGCTAATTAAATTTATCTACTTCACGCTGCAAATATTAATTATACCATATTAATTATTCCAAATCACTATACCTGTGTTTATTACTAAATATATATTTACTATTAAGGATTTGCATTCTAAAGGAATGCAATGTCAAAAAAAATTACGTCATATTATTTTATAATTCCAAAAAAAAAGAACGTATCGATTGTGAATTTTCTATTCAATTAAGAAATTTGCATTTCAGTTAAATAAAGTTCATTGTCAAAGCACAAACATATAAATCCAAAAAACTAATAGTTCTAATCTAAATAGGATAGAATAATTTACTGGCAATTTACTGGCATATGTATTATTCTACTGATAAAGTTCAATATTATTACTCTAAATGTACCAAAACATCACGATTTTCATATTTATTTAAAATCGTCTGCCAATGCAACATAATTATAGAATTTATTCAGTGACTTATCTCAATGTGCATGTCGCTACCATAGCAACCAGGAAACTTTTATATGAATTTCCTTCCATTGTATACATCATATTATTTATGACAACTCAATTAATTATTCATATAAATTATTAGAGCGTAGAAATAAACAAAATGTTTATTTTCCTTTTTTTTTTTTTTTTTTTTGTTAATATAACTTTTCAGTTTATATACATTAAAAAAAAATTACAATAGTTTACAAACTAATTAAAATACTGAAGTTTCAGAATAAATCAGAAAAAAATGTGGAAAAATAAGAAGCACTTTTTTTTGGTCAATTACAACAATAAGTTTATGGAGCATATTTTACCGAGAATAATGAACTTTTTTTTTTCTATAACCATTGTAATTCACAGGGATTTTTATACTAATATATTAAATATTATTTTTGAAAATTACTGAGCAAATTAAAAGTTTTTCTTTAAAAAAAATTGGCTGCAAAAGTATAACAAGTAAGAAAAATCATGAGTAAAGCATAGATTATGTGACACGTTCCAACACTTCCTGAATGCTTTAACTTTGCTCCTGAATGCTTAAAAAAAAAACTGTCACTGATACGGGGCCGTGTGCGTTTTGCGTTTCTTCAAAAAGTGAAAACGAAAATAAATATTTCAGAGAACGTCACTGATTGTAAAATCTCCACTTTGTCCGGAATTAGCTTTAATATACTTGAACTATCTTTAATATACAAACAAGCCTTGTGTAGGAAATGGGAGGAGGCTGCCTTCGAATAATATATTTCTTTAATACTGGAAATCGTAAATAAAACATAAAAGTTAAAAGAGTAAAAGAAAAACTAACTCTTAAAAATGTTTTTGAATTAAAAAATGATAAAACACAAAACTTTGGGAGAAAAAATAATTTGTTAACATGTGAAATCGCATTTTACGAAAATAAAACAAAGTTCAATTATTCCACAACGCGTAATTTAAATGTAATTTCTTACATCATAAATTTAATAAAAAGATATTAGATATCACCTTTATCATTAAACATGTTAACTGCTCTTCTGAAGATCAATAAAGAATTTAATAATAACTACGCCTATATTCCTTCTCTCACTGCTTTTAATACTAAGGAATACACTGATAAAGATACAGTAGAAATACTTTCTAAAACGTATGCAAAGCGTTTTTCCTCTAACTTTTACCTTCCTGGCAGTGAACTGTACAATGTTCACGAAACTGTGAAATATTTTTAACTACATCTTTTAGCAATCCCCTCCCTGAAATTCAACTCGTTATTATCTCTATTATCAAAAATCGCCAAGCCCCTGGATATAATAATAACACAAACACTGCCTTAAAAATCTTATCTTTAAATTTTATTATACATCTTACTAAACTCACAAATGTTATTCTTAAACTTTTCTATTTTTCTAAACCTTTGAAAACTTCTGTTGTTTAACCCATACCTAAATTTCAAGGTAACTTACAGAATCCAATTTTCGTTCCATTCAACTTCTACCCTTTATCAGCAAAGTTTTTGAGTGCGTCATTAGTTCCCAGTTCCACGACATATTAGACACAAAGAACATACTCATACTTCAGCAATTTCGCTTTAGAGATAAACATTCCATTCATCATCAACTTCTTTGTGTTGTGAATTTCTTATTGAAAACCTCAACATGAACATTCCAAGTGCTGTTTTTTTCCTTAAGTAGCTAAGACTTTTGATAAGTTTCAGTATGAGGGCCTTATTTTCAAACTAATTACGTTTAGTATTTATGCCGGACTTACTCACCTCATACATTCGTATCTTAGTGACTGCAGTTTATATTGCTTTCATATTTCTAAATGTTATTTGATTATTTTTTATAACATTAGCGTTGTACATTACCATTATACACAAAAATAAAATATCATATTTTCAGCTTTCGAAATCGGGTGCTTTAAATAAAATCTGAACGCTTTATCAACTTAACAATGGAGACAGGATTGTCCGGTGCTAATAACGAAATATATATTACAAAATTTAAAGTTTTGCCGCCAATGTTAACATTATTCTATATAAATTTTCCTTTTAATAATATTCGATACATTTTACCGGATTATTGAGTTAAAACCATATTCTTAAACTAATCTATCAATCTTCATACATAAAGGTATAAGATCTTAATCCATCTAATAATATTTATTCCAAATTGTCCAAAATCTAAAAATAGCACTAAGTACATACATTCCTTATATAACACCCTTTTATTATTTTAATCCCTATTAAAATTCGCTATTATTTTCAGGTATATCAAACTCTTTTAAATTCTTTATTTAATTTCTAAAATATCATAATTGATAATTTATCCCAATTCATAATTTATCCCGTCTAAAAATCCTATTTATTTAAAATCTTTCTTTTATTAAAATATCAAGGTGTCTGCGGCAATAAATTAATTTTTCTTTTTTGTTAAAATTATCGTCTGGCAGGCTAAAATCTATTTTCAGCCCGCATTCTCGATCACAGAGATTAAATTTTATTTACACCTTGTGTACCTGGTTGTAGGATATAGAAAATTCTAGAAGAAAATTTTAGCGCTACGGATATTGAATGACCTTAATATTAATCTGCTGGAACTATTAACAAATTCTTCTTAAAGCGATTATGATGGGAAAAGAGGAGTCAGCTGACCTTGATTGTAGCTTTGAACTGGAGTAAGTTAAAGGCAGATGCAGATACGTGATGGGATTAGAGTTTGAGAGTCGACTTTGAGATCGAATGGCCTTTGAGACTTCGAGTTTATTAGAAGCTCCATTTTTCTTCAAAGCTCCGATTACCATCTTGAGATGAATAATCTTATCATCGATTAAATCGAGCATTTCCCCCGAGGACTGTTCCTGAATATCTACATAAAGTTTGGGAAATAGCTCATTTGACTGCTTCATTTATGGATTTCATCAATTTTCTTCTTGAATAATCATCCGGCCAACACGCCTGTGAGACAATATTCGGAAACCCAGGTAAAAACGATTTTCGCCAACTGCTTTTATAAGATCAAAAGTGTCATTTTATCACATATATTTATGAATTAAGAAATTATGCTGCATAGTTCAACCATTATTCATGATTTTTTTGCTTTTCACATATACTAAAAAGGTGTTTTTGGACAACTAATGTCCTGAAAACAAAATACGTTATCATCTAATTTTGTATGAAATATGTGTTGAATTGTTTGAAATATGTGTTGAAGTGTATGGGTGTGTGGAAATTAATCGAATTAAAATCCTCATAATATCCTTTAAGAAAAATTAATGGCGATGATAAGACATTGTCCATATCAGCCTTTATATTTATACCTTAATGCGAAGTTAAACGCACTTATATTTTCATATTACCAAAAGCCTACAGTGTTTGAACTAGAGTTATTAGGTTATACAATAACAACAGCACAGTACGCTTATCGCTCGTTTCTGTCAGACCAATGACCGAAATCGATAAGTAATCGCTTTCGGTTCAGTAAGTGGTTCCTAAACTGGTGTGCCGGACCCAAAGTGTTCAGCAACTCATCTACAAGCTGTCCACGATGGTTGTGTGTACTATTTAAAATTTTTCACTTACCTAGAATATAAAATTTTTCGAGTAAAATAAAAATAAAAACTAAGAGTACTATTAAAAATTATAGTATAATTATTTAAAGTGAAAAAAGATATTACGTATGTTCTTTAATTAGTTAAAAACAATTACAAAGAGATAATATAATTCAACTTGCACTTGAGAGCATGTGCCAGAAACAAATACAGAGATGGGTAATTGAATCTGGTTAAGGTGGTATATTCTGGTGGGAGGGAACTAGCTTCATTGAGTGGATATTTGACCGTTCTAGTAAACCATGCCTCCAGGAAAATGCGGCTTTTGTAAAAAAAAGTCAAAGTCATGACAGTAAAGTCAACAAATATCATGAAACCAAATTGCAACGTTTACAAATGCCGTATTTCTTGGAGGCATTGTTTACTAGAACGGCCCAAATACACACTCATTGAAGCTAGTTCCTTCCGAACACTTTAGGGGCTGTGCATATATAACGTTATCAACTTTTTGGTAATTTTGGACCCCCTCCCCCCCTTACGATATCATACGTTATCATCCCTCGAAACCCCCCCACCACCACCCGGTAATGATATCGTTATCAGTGCATAAAAAATCTCTAGATTTTTTGAATGTTTTCTTCTTTTGTTTGGAATGATATACAAATATGGTTACATTTATTTTTCGCATACTTTATTGATTCAAATTAATAGAAGTCAATAAAATATTACTTAATATATGAAATAGCTGTATCTCAAATAACACTTAAAATAAAGTTATTGTTTAAAAGTATGTAATAATAGTTTTTTTGTTGCATAAAGCATTCAACAGTAATAATGTATTTTTGCCCCGTACGGGGTGGGGCAGATAGAAATTCTTATCAACAAAACAGGTGGACAACATTATATTTTATTTATTTCTTAAACTCAAGTATCATTTCATACATACTTCGCATATGGTTTGTTGAACAGCGGATTATATAGGCATACGCGTATGACAGAAGAATAGGAAAGACAAACATCGGGGTATTCCATATTTTAGAATTGAATAATTTTATAATCATTTAATGATTTTAATAATAACTTTGTATTTTCATAAAAACAGATAACATACTAAGAAAGATAACATACTATTTTTATGTAAAGACCAAGTTACAAATAGGAAGGGAAAATTTTGGTTGGATCAAAAATGATAACGATATCAAAAGACAAACTCCCCCTCCCCCTAGAGATATCTTACGATATCATGTGCCAGACCCCCCCTCCCCCCTAAAATGATAACGATATATATGCATAGCCCCTTATTTTCATTACTGCAGAGGAACTTTGAATAAGTTCAAAAAGTTTTATGTTTTGTTTTTTATATAATTTTTATGCGCTTTTTAACTATTTAATTAAATTGTCTGTATTTTTGTAATTGTTCATCATATAATTAGTTTATATATCATGTATTCGATATTCTAAACAATATGAGTGCTTTCAATTTTTAATCATCGGAGTTTGTAAGAAATAAGGAAATGCGAAAAGGTGCTCGTGGTAGATAAGAAATTAAAAAAAAAGTAGGTTTAAGTTATTCATTTACATAGAGCGTAATTTCTTATCGACATCGCAAAACAGCTAAAAATGAACAACACAGACTTTGACTGAGCCCAGTGTGTGTTCGATGTTTTATTGTTGTGGTTGATGTTAATACTGTTGAGGCTATGCGATGACATAGCGAAACGTATACTTTGTATACGTATTTAATTGCTTTTTAAATGTATTCAAGTCTGTCTAATGTTTCATGTTTACTTTAAATACTAAGTAATTTGAGACATTTCAAATGTCTTAATTGCGGCTATCTTTGAGCCACTTCCCCCTTTTTTTGGCCAATATGAAGCCATCTTTGACCACTTTTCTTTCTAAGCCATATACGCAGATATGTTTGACCACATTGAATAATTTTTTATAAATGGGAATAATTTATTTCCATGTTACACATTCGGCAAAAGAAATGTCAAGAAAATAAGATACACTGACCTCCAAAAGTTAAGGTACAGGGACTGGATGCTTTCTATTGCACACTTTTTTGTCGAATATCTACCAAAATTATTGGCGAATTGTTCTTGAACTTCTGGGATGTAAAGAACATGTTTGATTTCATATTCCTCGGTGAAGATTTAGTCGGGAGGACAATTAGGTGGCTAATAATAAATTTAATAATAAAATAATATTTACGATCACCTATGTAACGGAAAATGCTGGGAATGGTTTGCCATTGTGTTAAATAGCTATTTGGGTCCTGTTCAACGTGTGGGTGCATTTGTGTAAGAATAGCACTCATGTTCGTGAAGATGTTATTGTTTCTGTGAAAAATTCAAAAGTTTTTTGTTTATAGCTTACTGAGTTTTCAATCGAATATTACACAACTTTCCGAAAACCTGACAAAGAATTATAGCAACAGTATACTGTAATTAAATCATGAATATATTGAATATTTGATGAGATATGGGCATTTGTATGAAATATTTTTTAACTGCGCATGTGTGGAAGATCCTAAAATTTATATTATGTAATTTGGTAGTCAGCTATTTAGAGCAATTTATATAAAATGTCCAGTCAAATATCGTGAAAATTCACAAAGATAGGGTCGACATAGTAAGTTGCTTCCTAAAAATAGCTTTATTATAAGGGATTTTCCACACCTTATCAATCAGCTCACTATATCTTTCTAAGTTTTCACAACATTTGACTGGAATTTTTATAGAAGTTGCCCCAAAATACTGACAACCAAATTATCAAATAAAAATTTTGAAATCTTCCGCGCATGCGCAGTTAAAAATTATCTCACATAAAATGCCCATATCTCATGAAATATTCAATATATTCATGTTTTAATTGCAGTATACTGTTGCTACTATTCTTTGGAATTTTTTCGGAAAGTTGTGTTAAATTTTGTTAAAAATTCTGTATTCTATATGCAAAAAACTTTTGAATTTTTCACAGACACAATAACATCTTCACGAATATGGCTGCTATGCTTACACAAATGCACATAAACGTTGAACAAGACCCAAATAGTCATTTAACACAGTGACAAACCATTTCCAGCATTTTCTGTTACACAGATGATCGCAAATATTATTTTATTATTAAATTATTATTAGACCCCTAATTGTCCTCCCGAAGAAATTTTCACCCAGAAATATGAATTCAAACATGTTCTTTTCATCCCAGAAGTTCAAGAACAATTCACCAATAATTTTTGTAGATATTCGACAAAACGTGTGCAATCGAAAGCATGTAGTCCCTGTACCTTTACTTTTGGAGGCCAGTGTACATATTTTCATATGGATTGTTTAATTTGAAATGTGAAACTTTTATTCCTTAAATTTTTCTTACAAAAATTATAATTTTGCATTAATTAGATAGTTTATCTTGAAATCTATTATACTTAAAATAAGTTATAAAAGTAGAATGTTTTTCTTAATTACACATGGTTATTTATATTTAAGCATGAAATGCGTTCGTTTCTGACACATGTGACATCTGTAAACATAAAAAAGAAAAAACAAACCAGGGTAGATTTAGGATGTTATTTTTAGGAAGACATTACTTAACAGTGATTAATAAAATGGACAATTCTACGCAAATAGGGCCTTTTCAATGACAATTTTGTGAAAAAAAATCAAACAATATTTAAAAAAAAAAACTTTTGTCCAGAAAAATTAAATCTACATCCTATGCTATCAAAAGGCTCTAGAGGTTAAATATATATATATTTTTTTTGACAATGTCACATATTGGGTAATCATAAATATCCTCTTTCGTATGTCACTTAAACTTTTCACTGCCTGTAGGTTCAACAACATTTACTTTGACTGATTTTCATCAATTTACAATAGTTCTCCAAGATACTATTCAATCTCATGCTCCAAATTTATCCAAACTAAATTATTTAAAGGCCCTGTTAAATAAAATTTATTGAGTCCTATTGTTTGTATGCATAATACCCGAATGGAAAAAACTTTACTCTGCCGGTATCTTTCCAAATATACAACCTGAATTTCTTCAGTGAATTTACAAATAATTTTTTTGCTGAAATCTATATGCAATAAGATATAGTTTTGTGTTTAAGATGAATTTATTTTATTTATTGCTTCTTATTGATAAACTACATTTCTGTTGTGTACCAGATATATTTTCAACTGAATGCTAAATTCTTTCACAACTTCTTTTTATGAAATTTCTCCAGGAACTTTTTTTTGTTTCCTTGCTGACTTTTCTTTATCTTTTACATAATAAATAACATTTTATACACCAATTTGCTTAAAACATACTTTTATTTTCATCAAAAGCTTCAAATTTTCTACGAAAATATCTATTTTACAAGTTTTTAAAAATAATAGAACAATTCCCACACATAAGAATCATTCCGACACATGAGGGAATGGCTACAGATAGAATGATAAAATGTACATTATTAGCGTTTAAACTTTGTACTCATAAATAAATTTAAAAAATACAATACATGTTCTCTAATTATCCTTTCGGGGAAATCTAAACCACCCATAAATATATTTTTAGAAAATAAATTATTTTTATAAATTTAAATCAGGAAATGGTAACATCATTTTAACATTTGCCCAATCTGTCTATTAAATTATTCCTTACACACTAAAGTATTTCTCCGGGATGGCTGAAAATTGTTTTGGAGACAGATAAAGCCCATGTACTCAGCACATGAGCAATGGTTCAATCTACAGTAGTACTACCTATTTCAAGTAACCAGAATTGTTAACGAGTGAGGGAATGATCTGAAATATGAGTTGCAAACATTTTTGCCAAATACAATTTTCGTGTGCAGACCAAATAAATAATGAGAAATAATACTTTATGCATTCATATCATTGTCAATTCAGACAACAAAAAATGTAAATATTTCATTAAGAAATGATATTTTTATACTTTTGAAGCAGTAGTTGCATGTGAAGGAATAATATTTTATAGGTTTAAAAATTTATTTTAAATATATATTTCAATTAATGCTTCAATTTTATGAGCTAATATAATAAAACTATGTCTAAACTATATGTTAAAAAAATGCATTAGGTTTTTCTGTTGATAAAATTTAAATATTTTCCAGTTTCATCATTATGGCGTATTTGCGTAAAATTACCCAAATATGCTTATATGGAAGAAAAATGGAGCCATTTAATCCACTGAGTGGAAAATTACAATTGATATTACATTACGGCATCCAAGTACATTTGACACACATGTTTTTAAATAAATAAAAAATAATTATATAACATTAATTTTTTCAAATAGATTTCTATATAGAGAAAGAGTGTTTTTGCTACATAAATTATTTTGATGCATTGTCTTTAAAATTCTACAATTTTAATGAAAGATATTGCAATACTTGATATTAAACAAAGGATGTCCGCGACAGAAAAATCATAGTTAAATATTTTATTAAACCATGGAAATTATTCCAGGGAGAAACATTCGCCTTGCATACAATATTTCAAATGAAAAATAAATTTCAAAGTAGTAATATTCCATCTTGTGTTGCGTTTGTAGTCTTGCCAACATATAATAGTGAGAAATTTTCCAGGCTGGGTATCGTTCCATGTGGTTTAGTCGATAGAACGTCAGTGCGCTATATTGATGGCCCAGGTTCGAGTCCCGAAATGGTATTTTTTTCACTATTTTGGCCTTTGTGCCTCTTAAGTATTTACTTTGAAATTTGTTTTTCATTTGAAAAATGTTAAATATTTTTTCAATAAATATTTAATCTGAGTTAGAATAACTTTAATAAACTACAATCTATGCTATAAAATTAAAACTTCCAAAAATATTACCATTTAAATTACAATTTATGTGTTTTTTTTTTCGTGTATTTTTCAGAATGTAAATTTATAAAATAGGTGTAAAATTACAGGAAAATCCCAGATATTCAAACCGATAGTTCATTACACTCACAAAATGTACATAAATTGTAAGTAAACGTTCTTATAATCATGAGTTTGGAGATAAAACGTTTTCATAAGAGAATTGTCATGAAAATCAGACTTTCCAGAAAATGCTTTCAAAGATTTTATTTCCGAAAATCTATTTCAATCAGCTCAAATTCTTAAAAACCACCGTATGCTGTACCATCCTTAACTCATTATCAGAACCTATTTTTTTTAACCTTAAGAATAGTTAAATATACATTTCAGGTTCTTAAAAACACGTTTTCGATTTCAGATCTTAATCAAAACCAGACATAGCTTCGATTCAAATTATCATTCGAAATAAACAACAACTTCTTTCTAATAGATAATTGGGTCATTTTTCTAATAAAACAGCATACAAATTCTGTGAATTTGCAAATAACTGTTTATTTAAATGTTGCAGGATACCTTAAATGCACTGTTAAACATCTACAGCTTTAGCTGCATAGTCACTCCACCGCTTTCAAGGAATATCTCTATTCTGACCAATGAGTATGCTCCATAGTATAGTCAAGTAATCGTTTTCTATAACAGCGGTGGAGTGACTTTGCAACAAACGTTACAGAGGGGGTTAATTGTGTCTGAATATTTAAAAACTAAGTTAACATTTATATATTTTTAAGATTTCCCTCTATATTTTTCTTAGAAATATGATTTGGATAATATTTTCCATTATTTTTTAAATTATTAAATACGAGGTATGTGTATTAATTAATCGTGTGGTTTAGTGGAAAATGGAATTTTCTGGAATATAGACTTTTTCTATTTTTTCTTTCGCCTCACCAGTGGCCGAGAGGTTGTCCTATCGAAGCTGGTAGACGGGAGGTGCTGGGTTCGAACCCAATCGCGCCCGTTGGCCTAATCTTTCGGAGTTTTCGTGGTTTTCTTAGGACCGTGGATTTTCCATGAGTAAATACGGATTAGGTTCCCTTAGAAAGCCCCCCCCCCCCTGGGCCTATATCCCTAGTGTAGATAATTGGCCGTCAAAAATCTACCCAACCTATTTTTTCTTTCCTTCTTTTCAGTTTAAAATCATCTATTAAAAAAAGTTAGCAAAACAAAAGAGATAAACAGTAATAAAAATTGTCAGATTTATTATATGAAGATATTTTAACGAATGTTCTTGAAGTTGTTTTATTATCTGGGGAATGCAATATTGATGTCGGTGTATCAATACTTCTTTCGGATTTATAGCTAAAAGCGTATAAATATTTATCACCTGCCTACAGAAAACAGACTTTTCATTCCTAAAAATAGACTTTCCTCTACACCACTTTAGGGAATAGATCACCTTCGTGCGGCAAAAAGTGTCCATTTTTCAAATATTTTTTCCCTTGTAATAGCCCAAAACGTAAGGAAAATATAAGAATAAGAATTCGGAATAAAAATTTAAATGGAACTATGTAATTTTAAAAACCATGATGAATTTATAATGGAAGACGTGAGCGTTATTTAGTTAAATATAAACATATATGTTAAAATACCTTTATGAAAATGCATCTTAGGCTGTTGAGAGAAGGATATTGAATGATTTACGACACACATAAACTGATAACTGTAATGCTTATAACGGTATCATACCTAAAAAGAAAAAATAAATCCAGGTCCTGGCCTAAATAATACCATAAAAATAGCATAAAATTAAGCCTGCTGAGACCGGATACTGTGTATTGTATTGTTTGCAGCAGCAGAAGTTTTTTTTTTATTTCTATGTAGTATGTAAGGGAGGTGGGGGATGAATGGGACATTTTCGCAAAAATATTTTTTTTTTTATTTTTTTATTTAAGTTATTATCATTATTATATATCACATTTCATAAATTAGGCATTTGACAACATATATGCGCAATATTTATTCTAGATTATGATTTATTCAAAAAAACATTATGAAATTAAAAAAACGTTCCCCCCTGTCCCAATCATCCCCACAGCAGGGATGAATGGGACACTAATAGGGATGGATGGGACACAAAGTTATTCCTCCCTGTAGTTAATTTTACCAAATTAAAATTTATAATTATAACCTTATACATAATTATTTTTTGTAATGCATGATTTTACAGCAAGAATCGATATTTTTTTTTTTTTTTCCATAACTTCTTTTATTGCAGTTTTAACTTTTAATGCAGACTTTGGCTATCAGTCTGTTCTTTTTTCTGGCTTATGAGGCATTTTAGATTTGAAATGAAAGTGCAAAATGTCTTTTAAATATGCCATATCTAATAATTTTCAATCATAACTTATTAATTAATATTAATTAAATGTATCTTAGAAACATGCAGAACGGAAATTATTGGGTCAATCGGAAAGTCGTGTCGTATTGGAAAAATCAATTCGTACAGGAAAATTCAGCCCGGTAATTATTAGACATTAGATATCGGAATCAACGTCTAACAATTAAATGATAGAATTTTCTGGTACGAATTGATTTTCCCAACACGAAACGACTTTCCGATCGACCCAATATGTTAGGGGTGGGGATTTATTTGTGCAATATTTCAAAATTCAATATAATTTCCCCCATTTGATCAATAAACATACAATTTTTAACAATTTTATCAATTTTGATTAAGTTTTAGTACCAATTTTTTGATAATCCATTAATAATTATTACAATACAATAAATAACACTCAGAAATTTTAAACAATAACAACTCATATAATACTATTTAATACTATTAATTAACGTTAGTTATTAATTTATCAACCTATATAATACTATTTAGTTAATAAATAAAATTTTCAGCGTCTCTAGGGATAAATGAGAATGTCCCATTCATCCCCATTTGAAATGTCCCAATTATCCCCATGATGCATATATTCCCTTCTCAGCCATTTTGCCTCAAAAATTTTTTTGTCACTATTCATTACTATTCATTACTATTCTACTATTACTATTCATTCATTTTAACTATCGATATTGAACCTTAAAATAAATAACTACAACATAGCTTAATTTCTTATATTGTATAAGATATTTCACATCTTCGAATGTAAAAAAAACTTACTTTTAAGCAGATATTTCAGAAAATGCAACTTTGAAGGAAAATGAAAACAGCAATTTGGTCCAACTTTTAGTTCTGAAGGACACTGTGGTAGTGCCTTATATGGGGTGGGAAGCAATTTAAAATAAATGTTTATTGCCTGAAATATTGAAAATGTCTCATTCATCCCCTAGCTCCCCTATTTATTGTTTCCACATGAAAGCAGTTTTTAGTATTTATGGAAATTCTAACAATTCAACAATTGACTTCTTTTATTCCGTTTCCTTACCTACCCTATATATATAAAATCCTAATGAAACGAATTTATGAAACGGATATATGAAACGAATTTATGAAACGGATATATGAATCGACTGATAAAACAACTCATTATGTTTCAAGCAATTTCTCCGAAAATATGGAATAATTTGCCATGAAATTAACACCAAAAATCAGCATTGATCCGCAGATCTCAAAACTGGTATTAGAATTTTTAAATTCGAATTAGTTTTCGAAATATTAATTATTTTCTAATTTTATATACATTTTTCTAATGATGGCAACTCAAATTTTAATCAAGCAGATATTTTTTTTTATGTTTCAGAAAAGGTTGACATAGTAACCCGGCTAGTGTTGCTTATTTGGTAATAAATGTTTATTTACTTTTATTTCTTTTTGCAAATTATATAAATTATTTTGTTCTATGATTATTAATTATTTTTTTTTATATTTTCTATAGAAAATAATAGAAAATAATTAAGAAATACAGTACTACTTAGTTATTCCGTCGACCAATTTCGCCAAATTATATAAATTGCCAAAACACTCGTCAAATTATACAAATTGACATAATTTTTATTTTAAATAATGAAAAAACAAATAAATTAGTATAACATTAATAAATATACGAATAAAACGTCGAAATAAAAATCACTTGATGACGTAAACACGTGTAACTTGCTTAAAGTCAAGTGAATGTGACATTTACGATCAACCATTATTGGCATTTAATTTTATAGTTTGGCGATATATTTTTGGTCCTCAGGATATCTAAGGAATACCAAAAATGTATATGTAACTGGTATTTGAAAACGAGGTTTTCGCCAAATTTTCGTAAAAAAATAAAAATCACGCCAAACCTGCGCGTATCTGGCCAAATATTACCACTCGAAAAAGAAAAACTGCTAACTGGCGAGTTGAAAAAAGGGTAATGGCGAGATTTGCATCCTGCTAGTTTAACAGTACCTAGAATTCTTTGCGACCATGGCAACTTTTATGTAGTTTTATTCGGAAAAAAAAATTGATTTCTTAATAAAAATGGAAAACTTACGGTCCCATATTGGCGCGATTTTTTTCTGACGCCAATGTCATATACGGAACGGGCACATTTCTGGCGCCAAAGTATCGTTATTTTGCTTGATATGGTAAGCCGGATGTTGCTGTTTATGCTGTTGATGCGTTCCCCAAATTGGCGTCTTTAAAAAATCACGCCAATATGGGACGTATATGACATCTTTGCCAAACATTCATATGAACAGCGAAGGGATCAGACCGTATTTGTTTATGGCAGTTGACGACTTGAACTATTATAATATAGATGAAATGATGTCGATAGAATAATATTTGACGACTTATCACATGTGCCTGGCTAACATTAAACTACGAAAATGGCACCTAGAGTATAAAACGCGAAGTGGTCCTCCTGGAACTGTTGATGATAGTCACATGACTTAGGCTATTGTTATAGAGATTGTTTTAAAATATCTGGAGACAAAGACTCTGTATACTTAATTTATTTTATTTTAGCTTCTTTTTAAATGTTTAACTGATCCTCTTTAATCAAAAACGAAAACAACCATTGGATGTCTTAACAGCAACTGATTCGCCCTTAATTTTTGCAATCAAAGGAAATTTAATGGAAACCCGTTTACAGGGAGGTCTGGACAGCTTTCTTCAGTATAATTGAATATTCTCTAATATTTTAAAAACCCATCAGATTAGCGTGTTTTTAGATTCTGCGGTGTTAGCGAACGTAGCTTGCAGGGGGCAGAGAACCCTAGTATACAAATAAAAAATAAAAATAAAAATAACTTGATGACGTAAACACGTGTAACTTGCTTAAAGTCAAGTGAATGTGACATTTACGATCAACCATTATTGGCATTTAATATTATAGTTTAGCGATAGATTTTTGGTTGACGGGATAATTAAGTAATGTCAAAAATGCATATGTAACTGGTATTTGAAAACGAGGTTTTCGCCAAATTTTCGTAAAAAGAAAAAAAAAATCACGCCAAACCTGCTGTGCGTATATGACATCTGGCCAAATATTACCACACGAAAAAAAAAATGCTAACTGGCGAGTTGAAAAAAAGTTATTGGCGAGATTTACATCCGGCTAGCGTAACAGTACCAAGAACTCTTTGCAATCATGGCAATCATAGTTTGCAGGGGGCAGAGCGCCCTAGTAATACCATAAATATACCATAAAATTAAGCCTGCTAAGACAGGATACTGTATATTGTATTGTTTGCAGCTGCAGAAGTTTTTTTTATTGCTAGTATGTATTTATTGTTTACGCATGAAAGCAGTTTTTTGTATTTATGGAAATGCTAACAATTCAACAATTGACTTCTTTTATTCAGTTTCCCTATTTACTATAATGTTAAAATTTATGAATGTAAACGGAATTTTTTATTTTCATTCTTTTTAATACACATTGTTATGACAAAATTTTCGAAATATTGTTAAAGGTCTCTATATTTCAAAAATATCTTACAGAAAATATCGAAATATGGATTTTGATATATAGATATTTTTTAATGGATAATTAATGTGCTAATGCAAAAAAATATATATATATATATTTTTGCTATATTATGTAATATTTTATTTTTAAATGTCATTTAAACTTTATACCACAGATTTTAAGAACTAATACCTATAACGTCGAAGAATTTATTGCCAATATTTTTAAAGCAACCCATATAAAAAAGTAACTTTTATTTACTCAGACTATTAGTATTATTATTTACATAATATTACTTTCGATGGCAAAGAACAAATCTGTTAGGAAACAGAATTCTACCTGAGACAGAATTCTTAAGAACTATGCGTGCATTCCTAAAGAATAAAATTTAATGTCACTTATAATGTCACTACTGCATAAATGTCATTTATGTCTTTCAAGATTTCCAAAAGCTTCTTTTCGGTTTCTAGTTACAGATATTTTCAAATAAAGAGGCATCTCAGCATTTATATTTGGAAAAGACGTTTTAGACGCATCCCTACGGAACTTTTCGTTGCTAATGATCGAATATTTGCTTTTGATAATGTATAAGTTAAAAAAAAATATTTTTCGGTTCAAAATGGCACTTCAAATACATTTCATCCATCTGTGTGGATTTGCCTGCGAAAATTGCTTTTAGGATCTATGTTACTTATATTAATTTATTTTAATAGCAGTAAAAGAAAATTCATTTTCCTCAAAAATTACCGCATTAACACATTTGTGAATACCACAACAATCCACTTATTAGATAAAATTAATAAATAAATAAATGAAGACCAAAAACAAAGCTCTACTAACAAGGGAACAACTTTTGGTGCTGCTCACACCTAGCAACGAGACCTGGTGCATTTTGTAGCCATATATATAAAAGTTAGAGAACCGATTAATTTTCTCTGTTAAAATCATATTTTATACATTTTTCTATACTTTTAACTTTTATTTGTTTTTTGCACGCCAAAAGTGAGTTAAGTCGCTGAATATGGCGTACAAATTTTTCGCCTGACTTATCCCGGGTGTATATGTACGTATTAGAATTAAACCAGATTGCGATTTGTTTGATAATTGACGGCATAAGAAACAAGAAATATGTTTTTTCTATGCAGACGATAATTGTAAAAATAGCAAATATATTTCTTTTAAAAGTTTTCAAGATCATTGAAAACTATTTTTTTAAGGGAAATACAAAATAACCAAATTATTTTCTTTTGAAATCAAATGGAATAAAGTTTCAAATGTTTAAAATGATATGTGTATTAAATTTAGTTAAATTTTACCGACAGAAGTGACAGTCTTTTTTTATGCCCGTATTATACTTATATTTATGAATGTATTATCAATGGATATTATTTATAAATGGATTATCACTAAAAATAAAACATGATTTAAATAAACTTGGAAAAAAGTTCCAATCACACCCAACCTCTCCCTATTTAAAATTGTAAGAAACGAAGTCGAAAAGTACGAGGAATTACAAACAGCGGGAGTCTATAAAATTAAAGCTTCGAATATCGAAAATAAAGAAATAACATACATTGGGATGACTAAGAGGAAAAGTAATGAAAGATATAAAGAATACATTCACGATCTAAAATACAATAGCCAAGCAACAGCCCTTTCAAGAGCAAATATAATAAACCCCTTGAAACCACAGTCAATTAAAATAGGAAAAATAGAAAATTACGAAAACCTCCATAACACAATTATGAGAGAAGCCATAGAAATCAGCCTAGACAGAGATAATATAGCCAACGACATTACACATTCAAATATCGACACTCGTTGGCACAGAATGTTGAAGAAAAGGGAAAAACGAAAAAGAGAAGAGGGGAAAAAGAAGGGAAGTTTTATAGGATCTCATATGAACTGCAAAACAAAATCATTTCAAACTGAGGATGTCTACGGAGAGGGATGAAAGCGTTTTTTCAGAGAGGAGCCGAAAAGTATAGGCGATGCATTGCTTGTTATATAGCATATTTTAAACCTTCTGAAATATATGCTTTTAAGTAAAATAAGAAAATATGTCTTAGAGTTTTTATGAAAAAGTAAAGAAAATGTGTCTTATGAACATTAATTTTAATGTGTATACAAACAAGATAAAGAGATCTTAAATGAAAAATAATTGTGTCATGATTTTTTTATATACGTTTTATAACAGATAAGGAAAATGTGTCTATACTGCGATGGCTACTACGATAATAATTTCCGAAGTGTTGGTATAAGATAAATGTGTATTAAATGTTGTGTCTTTTGGTAAAAATATTTATAAAGTAAATTAATATTTTACGCAGTTTAGAAAATTTACTATGTCTTATTAGGTCGGACGTTATAATTTCTACTGAAGTCCAAACCACTGCTTCCGCACGACAAGCAGCTATGAGGCATTCGGAAAGGGCTCCAAAAATGTGAATATGGTGTTGAAATTTTTCAAAATCAAATTCGTAGGTTCTTTAAGGAATTTTTAATTTGTTTTCATATGTTGTACTTATTATTGGCTAGTTTGTATTTTTAAATGCGTTTCTTAAAGAAATTTCTATGTTAATAGTCCGATAATTGGTCTTCAAAACAGCGTTTTTAGAAACTTATGCTGCTGTGAAAAAAAAAAATATATATATATATATATGATTTTAACAGAAAAATTTTATCGATTCTCAATCTTCGTAATATAGGGCTCTAAAATGCACCAGGTTTCACTGCTAGGTGAGAACAGCACCAAAAGTGGTTCCTTGTTAATATCTTTGATACCTTGACGAGTACAAATGTCATTTAAAGTAATCAAATGGAATAGGGGATTGTCCTTTGCTCTGGTTTCTGATTTCGCTAATGATGTTTACTCAAAAATCTTCTAAATTATGATAAGATGTTTTTTCTGATTGTATGGAAGGACATTTTAACATTACTTAAATGTTTTATCATAGTTAAACGGCTAAGCCAATAGAAAGAAATTATAAATTATTTTTAGAAAAATAAAATCAATATGGTTAGACTTATTTAGAAATGAATGTGGAAAATGCATTTATTTTCACATGTAAATGTTTGTATAAGATTTTTTTTTACCCGATATATTCATATTTGTGATGCATCAATATGTTGTTGCCGCCTCTACACATAGTTTGTACTTTGACTTTTTTATTTTCATTTTTAATCCGTTTGTGTATTTAGTAGGGAAATTTTGTTCCTCAAGTACATTACTAAATATTTAGGTTTCAAAATAAATTGTGCTGTTCTAGTTGTTTAAATATTTGCATTTGAATATCCTTCTCAAATTTTATATTGTTTTCTTTTATTAATATGATTCAATAATAAGCTCATTCAGAAAAATCTTTCGTCTGTTCTATTTGCTTTTTGACAGTGGCAAATGCGAAAGATTCGTGTTTAAATAAAATTGGAAAAAAAGAATTCCTGTTTAGTAATATTGCAAACAAAGTTAAAATTTTGTACTGTTTTTATCTTTTAATTGCATAACATAATTTATTATGATACAAAAAGGAAGTGGAATTTTTTGTTTTTTTTTTATTAATAAGTAGTATTTGAGAAATTAAAAACTTTTATTATTATTATTAATTTTTTTTTTTTTGGTTAAGAAAATTTGGGATAATTATTTTATTTATAAAATCTTATAATTTTAAATTTAGATTTCCTATTTCTTGTTTATATAGCGAATGATTATAATCAAAGTTACGATTTCAAAAATCGATGATTTTAAAACTACTAGTCAGAATGACTTGATATTTTAGCAGAACAATTGTGTGGCAATGGAATTATGTTTGGCGAAAGAAAAAAAAGTTCCAAAATGTGCCGATAGATGGCGCTGTCAGGGTAATTTCAGAGGAAAGACCAAAAATGTGTTCGTTAAATACAGGAATGTTGTTAGCCAAAAAAAAAAAAAAAAAAGAGTTCAGGGATTTACTAAAAATTTATTAGCGAAAAGACATGAATAGGTGTTTACAGCGACAGCAGCGATAATGACAAAAAAAAAAATAAAAAAAAATAGAGGTTCATATAACAAACATCTTACTGATGATTAATGCATAAGCTGTTCGATGTGCCTTCCGCCTTGTTCCGCTACTAATTGGAAGCGCAAACCGTCAAGCTACACGGCAGATCGGAGGGTATTCGTACTGATACAGTGGGTGTTGTGTGTGATGCTTGCTTTCAAATCGGTTAGATTCAGAGTCCACCCGCTGCAAACAACATTCTTCAGGTACCCCCATAGCTTGGAATCACACGGGCGTAAGTCGGGGGATCGGGGGAACGTGGCGGATACGTTGTTGGAAAATTATCCTATCATCTCCGAAATTACCACTCAGTAGCTGCTTCACAGGAGTAGCAATGTGCGGAAGAGCGCCATCTTGTATGAATATTGTGCGATTCAAACACTGCCGCTACTGAAGTGCCGGAAGGACATGGCTACGCAAAAGGGCTTCATACCACTTGCCAGTAACGGTGCAGGTAACGGGAACGGCAGGTGTGATCTCCTCGAAGAAAAACGAACCGACGATGAACGCTGCCATTATTCCGCACTTACACTGTGACCTTTTCACCAAAAACTTATCAGGATCAATTTACATCAAGGACTAACTGAATAAAAAGTTTGATGAAAATGAGTGCATTATTTTTTGAGATACAGCTATTTCGAAAATCGTGAAATATGCAACATAGTAGCTCCACCTGTTGGTCGATTTACACCAAAAACTAAACAGCACTAATTTATATCACGGACTAACATAATCTGAAGTTTGATGAAAATTCGAGCATTACTTCTTGAGATAGAGCTACTGTGATAATCATGAATAATGCAGCATAACAGCGCCATCTATTGGGCGATTTACACCAAAAAGTTATCAGCGCCAAATTATATCAGAGACTAACATAACCTAAATTTTATTAAATTCCGTTCATTAGTTCTTGAGATAGAGCGCCCATAAAATTTGTGTCACACGCAGATAGACAATCTCATAGACAGACATTTTGTAAAATCATGTTTTTCATGATCTCTGACCCCTAAAACGTATAAATCTGTCGAAAACCGGAATTTGAAAATTTTGACGAATCCAATACTTTCTTCTTCTAAAGATAGAATAAGGTAAAAATCGGCTATCTGATGATTCATATGCCTTCATTTGTTTGTAATATAGATAATTAAGTTAAATATGGTTTATAATTGCTCCATGTTTTATCTGAAATCAATCTTTTGTAAATTTTATTTTCAAAATAGCACGTATTTTAATTACTTTTTTTCCAATAATTATGGGAAAATGGCAACAAAAAGATATAATTACTATTTTTCAACTATTTTTTCTTTACTTTCTACAGAAATAGAGTACTTGAGTTGCCAAAATTAAAAAAATGGCGCTAGTAACCACAAAAAAATTAATATCTCAAAAATAAATTGAGATGCAGTTTTCAAAAAAATTGCATTTAAAAAAACTGTTATTTCCAATACGACGGTAAAAAAAAATTGAAAAGAAGTTTAAACAATTGCAGTAGAATATTTAACAGTACAATGATACATCTGCTTTGTTTTACGGCTGGCTTTACAACGGAACATTATTTTTTTGGAGACGTCACTTTAATTGATGGGAGAAAGAAATAGCCAATCAGGGGGTAAAAAATGCATCTTATATTGGTTAGTCTAGTCAAATATTCTTTTAACCTAAAGGTCACTGATCTTCTATAAAGACACTTTAAATTTTAGAAAAAAAATGCGTTTTATTAGTGTGTGATTTTGTTTGCGTAATTTTCAAAAATGAAGCATTTCCACGCGTGAAGAATTTCAAAGTCACTGGAGTGAAAATGATTAAGTCGACAAAACATATTTTAGTTTTAAGACTTAAAATGCATGCTTTTATTTTATATAAAATGACGTCATTTGCATCCACTGAAAATAATATGGATACTTAAAATTAAATATACAGTAATATGGCCATTTATGACGAGACACTTTCAATTTTAGACATTTTGTCGAATATTTAAAGATATGTTTGCCGGATATGTCTGGAACTTCTGGATTATCACGATTATTTTCGATTTCATATTTATCGATGGCGGTTTGATCAGAAGGACAATTAGGGGACCAACAAAACGTTAAAGAAAAAGAATAATGTTTGGGATCACCCTGCAAAATAGAATGCACGAAATGATCTATAGCTACAGCTTATGGATATATGGATATTGTACATGGTAATCATTTGTGGAAGAATAGAATGTATATTCATGGAGATATATCGATTTATTTAAAAAGTTATTTAAAGGTTTTTTACCAAATTTAACTCCAGATTCAGAAAATTTGACAAATTGTAGTAGAAATAATATGGTGCAGTTGGATTGTAAATATACAAAATATTTGATGAAATATGAGCAGTTGAACGAAATATTTTTTATCTGTGCATGCGCGCATGATAATTTTTTTTCCTGATTTGATAGTCAACTCTATGAAGCAACTCATAACAAACCCAGTCAAATATCGTGAAAATTCAGAAATATATCGGCAATAGAGTGAGCTAATTTTTAGTTGTTCTCTAAAAGCAGCTAAATGATAAGGTGTTTTACATAAATTGTTGTTTTTAATTTTTACTTTTTTTAATTGTCATTTTTTATTGATTCTTTAGTTCTTGGAAAATCACCAGAACGAGCCTATTCCAAGACAAAGAGATGTATCAAAATCTAAGCATTTCGTCTGAATCTACTCGTTGATATTCATCATGTACAAGCTACTTTGCTGAAAGCCAGATAATAAAAAATGTCCATTTGTGGAAAATACCTTATCATTCAGCAGCTTTTAGAGATCAACTAAAAATTCGCTCACTATATTGCCGATATATTTCTGAATTTTCATGATATTTGGCTGGCTTTTTTATGAGTTTCTCTATTAAGTTAACTATTAAATTTTGAGAAAAAAATATTTTGTATCGTGCGCGCATGCGCAGATAATAAATATTTCATTCAACTGCTCATATTTCATGAAATATTAATACATTTACATTCCAATTACACCATATTATTTCTACTATATTTTGTCAAATTTTCTGAAACTGTCGTTATATTCGGTAAAAAACCCAACATGATATAAACAAAGAACATGCAAAAGTTTTTTGAACTTTAAAAAAAATCTATATACCCCCATAAATATGCATTCTATTCTTCCACAAACGAATACATCTATTGTACAATATCGATATAGTAGTAAGCTATAGCGATATATCATTTTGTGCTTTTTATTTTACAGGGTGATCCCAAACATTATTATTTTTCTTTGCTTTTTTGTTCGCCTTTAATTGTCCTTTTGATCAAATCGACATTGAAAAATATGAAGCCGAAAGTAATCGTGATAATCCTGAATTTCCAGAAAAATCCGATAAATATATCTTTAAATATTCGACAAAATGTCTAAATATGAAAGTGTCCGGTCATTAATGGCCATATAGCGTAATTTATGACAGCTCCATGTTTTATCAGAAATCATTCATGTATATTTTTTCAAAATTACACGTGTTTTAGTTTCAGTTTTTTTTTCAGTTGTTATGAGAAAATGGCGACAAAAGGATATAGTAATATACCATTTTCCCTTTGCTTTCTACAGAAATAGAGTACTTCAGTTGCCACTATTATGAAAATGGCATTAAAAATTACGAAAAAATAAGCAACTTAAAAATAAATTCAGATACAGTTTTCAAACAAATTGTAGTTAAAAGTACTTTTTTCCCTATTCGAAAGTGTAAAAATTGAAATTGTTCGACGCCTAGAAGTTTGAAAAATTGCAGTAGAGATCGTTTGTATTTAACCGTACAATGCTAAATCTGCTTCCATTTACGGCTGTCTTATGTAAAGAAATGTTATTTATTAGTGACGACACTTTAATTGTTGCCTGAAAAAAATAGTGTATCGGGGGCTAAAAACGAGGTGCGGATTACTATTACACAATGCTCGCATGGATTGGCGGGATCAGCTTGTCTTCACCCCTACTGAGAATCGTGAGGGAAAACAAAACAAAACAAAAAAATATTTATACATTGGTTAGTCCATCTGTTAGCATACATACTTACAAGGGTAAGATATATTTTAAGAGAATGCTAGGCACAAGAATCTTTTGAAGTACCAATGCACTTTAAATTCACAACTGTTAATTTTCCGCACATGATATAAAAAAGCTGTCAAAATCAATTGCTAATTTATTTTATTAGTTTTATGTAAAAAAACAAATAAAACAGAGTACTGACATTTGAAATATGTGTTATCATTCACGTCCGGGTTATATGCAATTACATGTGTGTCTATGCATTTATATGTTTTCCTCAAATACATATAAATGCTTACAGACAGAAAATTCAATAACGTGCATTTTCCTGTTACAGTCGAGCTCTCTTATAAAGAAGCCGCTAGGGGGCGAATATTATCATTTTAACCAATAGTTGTTGTAAGTGATCACAGTTTCATTTCAAAACTAATTATTTAATGCATACTTTAAACCCTTTTTTGTTTCAGTTAAAACATTTTAAATGTTTTTTAAACATTTATTAATGATATTTTAACAAAAGTGAAATTTAAAATTATATTTATTCTGAAACAGGATTAAAAATTAAATTTATGAAGAACCTTTATAATTTTATTTATTTTGACAAGGTAGAACTCAGAATACAAAATAACTCATGCTTGCAAAAAATTCACTTTATATACTGGGGAGAAAATTTCTATTACGTTCTTTTGCACACTAGAATTTAAAATGCATACAGACAAATTCCTTTCCATTTCGTCTAAATCTTTGCTGTAGTCAACATCATAAGCAGAAAAATATCTGCGGTGGTTTTGTAGACTTTAACCAACAGCAGCTGCTGAAACGTTGCCTGTTGTGCTTCTTTCTTCCTCAACATCATCGTCCGATTCATAATTGTGTGTTAAATTGAGAGATTCCTTAATATTTTCATCAGTCTTACCGTTCTCTGTAATAACATTTGCATCCATGTCTGCTATTTCATAAAAGGTACTTCCGGTCTTGATCGATTGATGCATCAATGCCATTCGTTATTTCAACAACAAACCCTGCGTGCCTCTAGCAGTCTTAATGGTTTCATATTTCACATCAAGCCATGCATCATTTAGCATCTCGCAGACCATTTTGATAATGATAGATTGCCGTTTATCTTTTTCCATACCGACTAGAATGTGGCGCAAAACACGTACTCTGTAAGGTCTTTTGAGACCGTTAAAAATTCCCCTTTTCATTGGCTGCAATTTTGAGGTTACATTGGGAGGAAACTGGCAGATTGTTATGGATTTTCCTCGAAAGGAACAAGATTCTTTCTTGCTCCATGCGAGGTGCAATTGTCGATTATGAAAATAATTCCTCGCTTTTTATTCATTTCAGCATCGAAGTCCCTTAACAATTTTCTGGGAAACTGTGTAAGAAATTTTCGTTTCCGTGCTTGCCCCCAACATTGCTTTAACGGATAATGGTACAAATAAATACAATAAAATAATAAAAATATAGTATCTACGTTTTGAACTACTCCTGCACTCGTCCTGAGGATAAAATATGATGTTGAAGTGATCTAAATGTGTAGAAAGGAAAGCGTTCTGTATAAGAGACAATTTGTTGAATCTTATATTAAGTAATATAGCTATATCCTTCCATCAATATGCATGAGGTCATGCAATACTTCAACATAACAATAGGTAACAATCCAAATCTATCTCAACATACCACAACCTCATAAAATCGGGCTTTAACGCCACAGTTTATAGTAATATTTTCATTTTTAATAAGACTATTACTGACAGATACATGGTGCACCAATGAGATCATCAGTTTCCGGTTTATTTGCAGAGTTCGCCTTAAGACCTATGGAAAATAAGATATTTAGTATGTTTAATCTAAAATCACAATGTTGGTTATGTTATGTGGATGATGTTTCCGTCTTATAAAACTATAGTTTATCAGATATAACAAGTTTTCTCCAAGATGTCAATAAAAAAAGTAATAGTAACAAATTCACCCATGAAAAATTAAACAGAATGCTAAATTGTCATTTTTCGATGTTCATATTAACAGATACAGTCCTGGATTAAACTATTCTGTTTATTGAAAACCAATAAAAGAAAACAATGTCATCCCTCATTCAGCAAATGTACCTTTTAAGTATGCAATTGCCGCTTTCCATTCATTTATTAAAAGACCCTTCATTTCATAAACAATATGACGAACTAATGGACAAGAAAAAAGTCCCACCCCTGTAGCGAATCATGCATCTCAAATAGCAAACAGCAAAGTTGCATCGACTAATTGTGATAACAGCCATTAGGAATCAATGGAGTGATCGCCAACGGCGGAATCACATAAAAAGTTTATTGAAATAAGAAAACAAAACGAATAATTTGACCTCAACTTCAAATTAAGGACTGATAAAAGTAAAGATCACATCAAGACAAAAAACCCAACGAAAAAAATCCCTGCCGGTTCAACCTACAAGCAGAGGTAGATTTCGAAGTTAAGTACTAATTTCATCAACAAAAACTGAATCAAGATTAGAAATAAACCCAGTTTAACAATTTTGTTCCCACTTAACAACTCGAAATTTTCTGACACATTTTTAAAAGTAAAAACATGAAACTTGCTGACGTGATTTTTTGAAGAGATTTATAAGCGACCTATGTTTTTATTTTTCGTTCAATAATTAGAACTTAATTTACAATTATTTTCTCAGTATGACCACTTTTTTCGTTTTCAGCACAGTCGCTTCGGCAAATTCGGTTCAAAATGCCCACTTTGACAGCATTTTTTGAAATATATTCTGCCTTTATCAAAAAATCGACCAATACATACATAGTTTCTGAGTATATATACTTTCTGAGTTTCTTCATATGCAGTTTTCAATTTATATAGTTACTGAATAAATGAACCTGCCAAATGAATGCATTAGACAGCGAAAATGAAATTAAAAATGAGTCAGAAAATTTGGATTCAGTCGTTTGGATTTGAGTACACCCTTAATACGATAATTTTTTCGTCAACCCTTATTTTTGTTTAATTTTTTTTTCTGTAAGAGTTGATCCTATCAAAAACTTGTCAATATGAAAGTTGTAGATAATATTGATAATATGTATAATAAATTTAAGCGGATTGAATATCTTGTGAATTGGCAAAGTTATGAATTGTTTTCTTCTTCAACCCGCACACCCATTTTTTTTGTTTTTATTTATTTATTTACGTATTTATTTATTTATTTTATTTATTTATTTATTTTTTATTTATTTATTTTTTATTTATTTTTATTTATTTATTTATTTATTTTTTTGCAGTAAGATTTGGTCCTATCAAAAACTTGAAAATATAAAAGTTGTAGATAATATTAAGTAGATTTATAATAAGTGTAAGTGAATTTGATATCCTAAGAATTGATGAAGTTCTGAATTTTTTTCTCCCTAAAACCCTATTTTCTGCACCCCTTGAGCCCGTTTTTTATATTATCAACAGTCTGTGATACATAAATTTTTAGCCCTTTTCCTAGAAGTAATAATAACTTTAAATTGATTTGATATGTATAAAAATTAAGAAGTAATCCTTTTTGTTTTTGGTTTTCATAATACTTCTCCCCATTTCCACCCCTTTTGTCCGATTTTTCCCATTACGAACTTGACCGAGATTTTCTTACCCCTTGATTTTATGTATGAGTTCGGAAGAGATTTGTGCAAAATTACGGAAGTTATCGCGTCCATAAAAATGTGATATATGTATATATAGATAGATAGATAGATAAAGTTTTTTACTGAGGATGGTTTGGGTTCTATGGGTCATGATAGGCGGAGATCTGCAGAAAGTTTTCAGAAATTCCAACATAGGAGCGATCGCAATAGGTAGTACATATATCATACGAAATCTACCTAATATCGCAATATGGCAACCAGCAACTGTAACAAAAACCCAGCGAAATTTTGCAACAAGGGAACTACCACTATGAGAGAAACTGTAAAACCAGTGTGGAGATCACAACAAAGTAAAGCTACTATAAAAGCATCCTACGATAAAGTCAAAACAACCTAACACTAGAACTACCGACATTTTTACCTACCTATAACGACCATTGCGGTTATTTTGACTGCAATAGGAAATCGAGAATAAATATTTGATTTGTTTTAAAAATATCATTATGAGAAGTTCAAATAAGTAATTTTGAAGAATTTTAAAATGCAAGCAATATTTTAAATAGTAGTTTTTTATTATATAAGAAAACATACTTTATTTTCAGGGAAAAAATAGTATTATCATAAAACAGTTATTTATCATTTTGGACATTAACACATGATTTGCAATAGTTCCGTTTGCAATAGTGCTATTTCGAATTAATTTTACCATTTCACAATATTTATTCTTTTGTAATTTTACTATTATATAATTTCATAAAACAATTATAATTTTATAATATTTTATTTAACATATAATTTTATTATAATGCTATTATATAATACTATTATTAGTATTATTATTATATAATACTATTATTAGTATTATTATTATATAATACTATTATTATTATTATATTATTATTATTGTTACTACATTATAACTATTACTTCTATTACTATATTATTACTATATACCATTATTAATATTGTTATATATTACATTATATATATTATATTATATATTGTATTATATAATACTATTATAATTATTAATACTATTTTTATTATAATACTATTGTATAAATTTACTGTTTCACAATATTTCAGTGTTATTTCACAGCAGATCTCAAATCTCTGTAGCGGCCACTGTGACCGCCCCTGTTCGAAGTAGGTAGGACATTAATTTATACGCTCGTTAAAAAATATTGCAAAAAAACAATGTTACACCTTTAAAAACCTAAAAAAAATAACAAAAGTCGCGAAAGATGAGTGAGCTGGTGTAAATTTTTTAAGAATAATTGCTTCATAAAGGAGCTATGCGGTCAAAATGACCGCTCCAGCCGTCATTGTACAAACTAGAAAGTGAAAGAAATTATGTATTCTCTAAACCAGAAATTAAACGAACAACTCCTACGACAGAGACTGCATAACTAATATGACATCAACATCGATAGAGACAAAACCGAAAAAAGAACAAACATCATCTATTGAAGGAAATCGATACTGAGTGTTTAATCATCATGAGTTTAATGTGTAGCTAGATTTTAAAAAATGGTTGTGAAACACGGCTCTACATCAAAAGTAGCGGTGACCCAGTTGGCAGAGCATCGGACTGATAGCCGAAAGGTCGAGGGTTCGAAACTCACGTCAGCTAAAAACCCGCCATGTGCGCTAATGACGCCTGGTGCATGTAAAATCGGTCGTGGGTGTAAAGTACTCCATGTTCTCTATGAATTATACCTCTAGAGGTGCCTAGTCAGGTGAAGCTCTCGTCACCTGATCAAGGTTCTAAATTACGAGATCTACTTGAGTCGCGAAAGCCACTCATCGTGTGCTCGGCATGTTGTATAGTTAGCATAAAACTAAATAAGCAAATCCACTATAAGTAACCGGCCAATGTAGAACGAAAAGAGAATAAAACAAAGTTTCCATTAAGACGACATAAGTGCTTGTCCAGCAGACCGCCACAATGTGGTCGTCTGGGCGATTTTGGCCCGTTTCCAGGTACTCAAACCCGTAACACTGGGTTATAGCCCGGTAGGTAGGGGGCTGGTAAGAGATTTAAAAAAAAGAGCCTTCATGTAAACATTTATATAAAGTTATAAGAAAGTTTTTCAGGTAAATAATTATATATAGAAATCAGTTTTATCAAGGAAATACGATTGATCATGGTTTTTAAGCCAAATATAATGATAAGATCATTCAACAGTTCAATACTCCCCCCTCCCCTCAGACCAATATCAGGGAAGGAATCAATTTATGATATACAGTAGATTTAAGTATATTCCTACAATATTTCATAAGTTAAAAGTGATCTTACAGAAACATATTATAAAGTTGGTCGTAATTCCAACCCATAAACGTATTGATATCCTTAATGATTTTATTTTGCAATTTGACTTACTATTTGCTATTTGATCACACTACTATTAAATTTGATCAAAAATCTGAAATATACGAAATTCCTATTAAATTATTAAATAAGGATAAAAGAGTCTACATTGGCATGACTAAGCGTAAGTTCTCTGAAAGAATTAAGAAGCATCGTTGGGACATTAAACAGTTTAAATAGAATACATCTCTTTTTCGCTTCTATTTGGATAACGAAGGCTGCCGTGTTAATTTTGATGAGGTGAAAATCACATTTCTTTTTAAAATCGCCTTTAAAAGCATTATCAGAGAATCATTTGAAATAATTGGACGTGAGCCTAATGCCTGCAACGACAGTTTATCTTATAATATCCCAAAAATCTTGCATAAAATTTAAGAAAGTCTTAATCTTTATCTTTTCGCATTACTTCAATTTTTTCCATCTTTCACCATGAACTAATTTAAACATAATCTGTCTCCCCGTTCATAGATGCTGACACTTAATAATCTTCAAAGGAACTTTCGGTTCCTCTTCACTTATTTCGTTTGAATTTTTCTGTTATAATCACTGGATGGCGTCAGTGCAGTTTCCTAAACATGTAATTCGTCAATAATCAACAAATTGTACCTCATTCAAGACTCTTTCATTTCTAGACATTTAGATCACTTCAACATCATATTTTATCCTGGAGACGACTGCAGAAATTGTTCGAAACGTAGATATTATATTTTTTTTTATCGCATTAATTTGTTCAAGTTACTATAAATGTCCCTGTTGTATGTACCATTTAGCAATTTTATGTATTTTTGCGAATACATTCTTATTTATAATATTTCATATTGCAATTGTCTAACATGTGTTAGTTATTTCTTCCACAAGAAATGCTAAAACTTTCAACGAATGCCGCTTTTAACACATTGTATGCGGGACACGTAAAAATACGTTTTTGTAGGTTGGGGACAGAAATTATTACTGGTACCGGAAATTTTGTACGGACGAAAAAAGAATGTGTAATCCAAGCATGCTTGCTTCTTATTGGTTGTGAGCAGGTTTTAATTTACATTGGCATTTGTGAACTTAAATTTAGTGCTCATTTTCGAAAAATTGCCCACATACAATGTGTTAACATATTTACCCACTAACACATTACCTTCTGATTGGGGATAGAGAGAAAAGAGATCACCATACACAAAAGCTAGTTTTCTTTATCTACAATTCTTTCGGCAATGAACTGATATTAATAATACTCATTATATTTCAAAACTATTTTTTATGTTTATAATATGTATTCATCTTCTAACAAGGAAGGTCTCCATACGGGCATACATCGAAAAATCTGAAAAAAAATATAGGATGTTCTACTCATGAGGATAGATATATTTATTTTAAAAAATTGGCGGAAACTCGATAGAGCGTCTGGAAAAAAAAAATAATGACAATTTCGATATTTATCGATTTATTGCCGGTTGGCGATGGAATAAAATTTCAAAAAATACTTTTTTATGTCAAATTAAAAATGTTTCATAATGACCTTGTTTTAATAAATTTAATGTAAATAACTTTAGTTTTGTCAGTTTTAGTTTGAAATGACTATAGTTTTGTCATATATATTTATAATGAAAGTTTACTATCAAATTTTATGAATTAAAACAAAATTTAAATTAATTAAAATTGTTTTAATCTCAAAATTAAGTCCAATTGAGCACTGTCGATTCAATTTTGTTGCTATGGAAACAACGACTTTTTCTTTTTATTGAAATGAATAACTGCAGAATTCTTCATCTTGCCTTTATTTTGGAAACGGTTAAATATATGAAAATATTTTTTATATATGAAATTGTTTTTAAAGTAATAAAATTAAATAAGAAGAAACATAAATATGAAAAAAAATTATTAAACTCCCTTATTGTTTAAGTTGAAATTCACTAAATACTATTTACACACATTCTAAAAATCAATTAACAAGCAATTTTCAGGAGCATTAAAATCGTTTGCTTTGAGCGGATACTCGAAAGTAATATAATACTCGATAATACTCGAAAGTATTTTATTTTTTTACAGACTTTCTACTGTAATTCGCTAAATTTGACTGATCCTTTATTACATACATGAGTAGTTTAATTAGTATTTTTTTTTTCAAAATATTCTGAGTATGCCTGGTAAGGAGACTTTCCCTGTAAGTTCACGTGATGCATGAATATAGTTTATACACATCTTCTTTTTATCTTTTAAATGTTTTGCTACTCTAATTATATTTTTATATTTTAAAACCCCCTCTATAGTATGATAAGATAGTATCAAATTTTCTGGATTTGCCATTCGAAAGATTTTTCTGGAACGTAACCCTTACGAATCTAAGAGATTACTGTATCGGAAGATTCTTTGTTTCAAGTTTTAAATTGGTTATTTTTCCTAAAACTTCTAAAGATAAGGGAATATTAGAAAATCATGGGTAACTATCACGCTATTGGGATTTTTTTAAAGTTTCTTCTACAGAAGGAGGTTTCTCTAGTTTTGTATAAATCACAAACTTTTCAATTTAAAAATTTAGCGTAAAATGTGAATAAAATAGCTTTAAAATTATATTTTCAAAAAGCAAAATAAATGTGTTTGTTACAATTAAATACCAAGTTTTACTAAGTGAGACTTCTCATTTATTGTTAATTATTCAAAAATAATTTAATGAAAATCACAAACTTTTCAATTTATAAATTTAGCGTAAAATGTGAATAAATAGCTTTAAAATTATATTTTCAAAAAACCAAATAAATGTGTTTGTTATAATTAAATATCAAGTTTTGCTAAGTGAGACTTCTCATTTATTGTTAATTATTCAAAAATAATTTAAGGAAAAACTTAATGAACTGTTGTAATATGTCATCTTCGGGGCAAAAAAAACAAAATTTGCTTATTTAAGACACCACGCAAAAAAAGAAAAAAACACCACTAATTATCCACTGCATAAATCAATTTAATTTGAATTTATAAAATGAATAATGTATATTATTAAGGTATAAAAGCACTTTTTGTCTAATCAAATCATAGACCGGAATAAAAAAAATTCACAGCCGCAAGCAGCGTTTCCTTGAAATAAAATCGAAGGTATTTTTTTTTCTAGTCGAAAGAGGGAGAAATTTCCATTCATTTACATAAAAAAGACGCGTTTTAAAAACTTAATTACAGTCGAATTCCGCTATAGTGAACCGTCTGCAGACCCAGCAATATGTCCACTATAGCCGATAGTTCACTATATCCAAATTCTTTGAAAAAAAAAGTTTTTTTATCATATGATATACACCGCTTAAAAAAATTAGGGGAGCAAGCAAAAAAGTGAAGAGAACAGTGCAAGACAGCCATGTATGGGCATAAAATGGAAAGTATCAATGCGCAATAGAGAAAAAAATATGCAAAAAAAATTGTAAGGGAGTTTTTATTCTTTGAAAAGATGGAAAGTACATGAAAAGATGGTTTAGGGCAAAAATTTGGTTTCATGTAAATGATAAAAATGTATTGTTTAGAAATGCTGCAAGTTTTTTAATATGGCGTGTGGTCTCCTCTAATAGCTAGAACTGCTGCACACCTGTTTTCCATGGATGCGATGAGGTTATCGAAAGACTTTGGAGAATACTGTTCCACTGCTCAAGAATTGCAATCTCGAAGATCCGGACAGTGAAAGGAGGCCTTGGTCTTATAGCAATGCGTCGACTGAGTATGTCTCAAACATGCTCGATCGGATTTAGGTCAGGGGACCATGCCGGTCATTCCATACGCTGTATTGTTTTAGCTTCAAGCATGTTTTCCACAAGACGAACTGTATGAGGTATGGCATTATCATGCATGGAAAAAAAGAAATCACTAATTACTGCAACATAAAATACGACATGAGGTCTCAGTATCTCATCTGTATAACTTTGGATCGTTAAAGTGCCATTTCGAATTATATGCAGGCCCGTACGTCCACCTTTGCTGATTCCAGCCAATAGCATTAACTCACCTCGTCTGTAATGTGATCTTTCACGAACGAATGTGGGATTATTCTGAGTGTCCTTTTCTCTCCATGCCAAAACACATTGGATGTCACAACCAGACTTAATAGGGACTCGTCTGTAGACAGAATTTGACTCCATCAACGTTGCCTCCAAACTCGATGTTCAGTTGCCCAACTTCTTTGGGCCGCACAGTTGCTTGAGGTCAACGGAATACAGATCATTGGCTTGCATGCATAGAGACCAGCCTGATAAAGCCTATTTTGGATCGTTTGGCTGGACATCCTACGTCCTGTGACCAAGAACAAATGTGTTTGCAGCTGAGTAGCATTCCCAATTCGTCTCAAGGAACTGTTAACAGGATATATCGGTCATCAGTTACTGTGGTAGCACAAGGCTGACCTTGCTCTTGTCGATGTCTACCAGTCCATGTGTCTTCGAATCGGTTCCACAACCTTGCATTGGCACTTATTGCGACTCCAACAGCGTTTGCTACACTTCGTTGTGTTTCCCCAGATTTAACAGTTCTGGTAATGCGCCAAGCCATGGATTCTGATAAATCACTTTGTTATGACATTTTCAAGTCACCTTTTCTCAAAACACAAGCTGGACAATTGAATTTTGCAACTGAGACAGGGAAACAGACGTTTCTGCAAAATCCCGATTTCTACACTTATCTCCATTTTCTAATTTTTAACGTCATAAACTTTGATTTGCATGTGAAGTTTTCATCACCTGTTTTCTACTACGCTTCAAATTATGGATGTTTTATTTTACGTTACTTATCGGTGTAAACATTTGCGTAATTGTGTTAAAGCCATGTGCTCCCCTAATTGTTTTGAGCAGTGTAGTATTGTTAAAATAGTGGTTGCAATAATACGTAATTTGCTTACAAATTATTAACTAATTAAATAGATAATAAATCAAATATTAAAAAGGAAAATAGTAGCTTACGAAAACTTTATTTTATTTTAGCATTCAATGGAAGAAATTAGTGATTTTTGATTGAATACAATTCAATTTTATGTAGATAGTTCATCAATTTTCTCATGAACAATTAGTAAAGAATACAATATTTCTGGTCCGCATTTTCTACAGGAAAAAAGATGTCCAGAATATTTTCTGACGATTTTCCTTCCGAGATAGAAGGAACCGAAATTCCAAGTTCTTCTACAAGAACGTCTTCTAAGTCTTCTTCAGCATTTTTGTTTTGTTTAACTTCAGATACAATGCCATCATCTGTAGGGATACCAGAAGTGTACACTTCATCATCGCAAGATTCGAAGTGCTTAGTAACGTCCCTTGGAAAAATGTTCACACTATGTTTTTCGAACCACAGAGCTCATGGTAAATTTTTTTCATTGTCTTCATCCTCCACGTTGGCATCTTTTCCTCCTAAAAACCCAACAACACCTCTTTCGAAAGACCTGTGCTTCGAAACAGTTGCTGATTGTTGTTGATGTCACCTGCCTCCATGACTTTACCAACGGAATGATTGATTCCAAAAGAGAGATGTATTCCATGTTGTTCCTTTCGTAGTTCTCTAAAACACGCATCACTAGCTGTTTCCTATAGTGGGACTTCAGGCTGCGAACAACGCTCTTGTCCATGGGTTGCAGCACAGAAGTCGTATTTGAAAGAAAAAAAACCCGAGATTAATGCACTTCAGATTTTCTAAGTGGGGATGAGCTGTGCAGTTGTCGACAAGGAGAAGATTTTACGCTTTTGTTTCAACAAATCATTCTCCCATTGTCGAAATTCTTCTTCAAAGAAAAGTGGAAGTCATCCAGGACTTTTGATTGGCTTTGTAGTTGACGGGCAGTTTTGTAATATTTTAAAAACACCTCGGTTTTTGGGATTTACATACGACACTTAATTTTTGATTTTTTGAGCCGCTCATATTTGCACATACAAGAACAGTTATTCTCACTTTCGAGAGAATCCCGTTAGTGCACTTTTCTCCTTTAAATTTTAACTTTTGATCCAGAGTCATTTTATAAAACAATACACCTTCATGACCGTTAAAGATATCCTTCCTTCTCTTCATAATCCTGGATTGTATCCGCTCACATATGAGCATTCCATTTTTACACATCCGATGCATAAACACGTGCTGCTTCACCAACAATCTTTCCACAAGAAATATTGTTCGTTTTTTAACCTATTCAGTCATCCATCAGGAGACGCAAAAACGTTTCCTCCGAATCTTTCGGCAAACTCATTCGCTGTAATTTGAAGTATAGGTCCGGTCACAGGAAGATTTCTAACTCGCTGAATGGTGAACCATTTTAACACAGTTTCTTCCATATTTTCCCTTTCAGCCCCACGTAGTTTCTTCGAAAAATCCAAATTTTTGTCGTGTGCAGGAAGAGTCGCCCTTTGATTTTTCCATATGTTCGAAACTGTATATTTTGACATGGAAAATTCCTTGCACAGTTCTGATTCATTAGTTCCATCTCCAATGCGTTTAATGATTTTAATCTTATCCTCAATCAAAAAGGCTATTCTTTTTACAGAATTCGCCATTTTCACAAAATTTCATCTGCTCTTGAAAATACGTCTTCTTATCTCAAATCAATCATAAGAATAATGAAGAAACTCACTTTAAAACGGGGAACATTCTTGGGGGGGGGGAGGCGTGTGGTGTTTAGCAACTTGTTTGCCCTAGTTTAAGCCGGGTGAAGTTTGACATAATGTAAAAGAATGCTATAATTTGAAGTTGCAATTAGTGAAAGTTTAAAGTTGGAAAACTGAAAGAAAATCTGGGGAAATAAAATTTGAGTTCACTATAAACGATCTACCAAATTCTGAGCTGTCCACTATAAGCGTATAAAATAACATTAGTTAAATGGGAATTCGGACGGGACCACTAAAAAAGTTCACTACATCCGAATGTTCACTATATCCCGGGTTCACTATAGCGAGGTTCGACTGTATTTATATTTTTATCTTATTGTTATTTAGTTTAATGCTTAATAATAAAAACAAACTTTCGAAAATATGTATTAATACACAATAGGTTTGATTTTAATATATTTTTTGCATTACAATATTTACGAAAATCGTTGATTTCCCCAATATGCAGCAATATTTTTTCATTATGTTGTCACTGAACAGCAAATTGCGAAAATTTAAGGCCGAATCAATTGCTGTTAAGACATCCAATGGTTGTTTTCGTGTTTGATTAAAGAAGTTCAGTTAAACATTTGAAAAGAAGCTAAAATAAAAGGAATTAAGTAAACAGAGTTTTTGCCGACCGGTATTTTTTAACAGCGTTATAAAACGATTGATATAATATAATTTACTACAGTTACTGCAAATTTACTGCTTTAACCCCTTCAAGGGGACGGGGTTCATTTTTGGACCACTTAATTTTAATTCTTAAATGCCACATTGGCACCAGAATATTGGAATGAAAATTTTTCTTTTATTAAGTAAATGAACAAAAATATTTTCATATTTCGAAATTTGTTTGTAAATTCCGGTGCCATTCACTGATTTCAACATTTTACGAATAGAAGTACCTTGCCCCTGAAAGGGTTAAATGCATATTGATGTATTTATTATTTTAAAGTTTCCTTTCTCTTTTAATATTCATGTGTAAATACAATTTTCAGGACATAATTTTCAATATTTTCCTGCTTTTAACACCTACTGATTTAATAGTAATTTTAATGTTTTTAATAGCCATGTGTAAATAAATTTGAAATCGTTAGAAAATATTATTCTTTACGCTGCTTTTAGAACTGTAAACAATTTCTATATATAATAGCCGAAGTCATGTGACTATCATCAACAGTTCCTTCGCTTTTCATAAGAAAGGTCTCCATTTTGATTAAAGAATCAAAGTTATTTTTTCGAATAAAACTACATAAAAGTTGCTATGATCGCAAAGAATTCTTGGTACTTTTATGTTAGCCGGGTTCAAATCTCGCCAATAGCTTTTTTTGGTACTTTTCCGTTATACTGACACCATGCCAAAATGTATGCTAATGCACCAATTATTTCAACCCTGATTGTGAAAAGGATTTTTGGTACTACTTAGTTATCCCGTCGACCAAAAATTTATCGCCAAACTATAAGATTAAATGGCAATAATGGTTCATCGTAAATGTCACATTTACTTGACTTTAAGCAAGTTACACGTGTTTACGTCATCAAGTGATATTTATTTCGACGATTTATTTTTTTTTATTAATGTTATACTAATTTATTTGTTCTTTCGTTATTTAAAATAAAAATTATGTCAATTTGTTAATTTGGTGAGTGGTTTGGCGATTTATATAATGTGGCGAAATTGGTTGACGGGATAACTAAGTAGTACCAGATTTTTATTGTAAACCATGCGAAACATTGTGATTTGCTATTATTTGCTATACTTTATTGTATAACAGTTATTTGTTCACTTATTTTAAGCATATATTTGTGATTTAGTGAAATAGTTCGTAAAAGCCTGTAGTTTCCAAATGTTATATTTTTAAAAGGTTCTTTTTACTATCGACAGAGTTTTTTCTTTTATTTTTCAAATGTTTATATCCACGTAATTTTCATTTTGCGCCAACTATTGCACTTGCCGACAATGGTGCCCGTATAACGGAAACGTACAATTTTTTTTTAACTCGTAAGTTAGCATTTTTTTTTATTTTTCGAGTGGTAAATTAAAACGATACTACTTGGTTATCCCATTGACCAAAAATCTATCGCCAGACTATAAGATTAAATGCCAATAATGGTTGATCATAAATGTCACATTCACTTGACTGTAAGGAAGTTATATATGTTTACGCCATCAAGTGATTTTTATTTCAACGCTTTATTTGTATTTGTATTTTTATACTAATTTATTTGTTCTTTCGTTATTTAAAATACAAATTGCGTCAACGTGTATAATTTGGCGAGTGGTTTGGCGATTTATATAATTTGGCGATATTGGTCATTTGCTACGAATTTGAAATTAAATGTCATGATTTCTTGCATTACTTAATGTTTAACACAGATGTCATATAAGCACCGGGTTTGGCGTGATATTTTTTACGACAATTTGGTGAAAACCTCGTTTTCGAATACCAGTTATATTATTTATTTTAAATAATTTTCTGTTGTTTTAAATTATTTTCTATTAATTTTAAAATGGAATAAAAATAAAAAATTTTTTTTAATAACTATAGAACAAAGCAATTTGTAACTTAAAAAAAAAAAATAAAAAGAAAATAAATGTAAATAAACATTTATTAATGAATAAGCAACAATAGCCGGGTTACCATGTCAGGCAAAATAACGCCATTTTGGCGCCAATTAGGTACCCCGGTGCGTATATGACATCTGAGCCTAATATTTTTCTTTTCGTTTCGCTCAAAAAAAAAAAAAAAAAAAAAAAAAAAAGTGAAAGCCATTAATTTTAAATGTTTCAGTTTTAAAGGAATGTTTTGTATTAAATAAAATGATAATGGAATAAAAAAAAAGCATTTTTCTAAGGAGATTTAACCCGTTAGTAGTCGCGCGTTGGTCTTTTCCCCGCCCGAAATTCGTTATCTTCCTGTAACTCATTTCCCGTTAAAGTTACGATAGCGAAATTTCGTGTAGCTGACCTTGAGTGTTCACACTCTTGTGTAGTAAAATTGCAAGTCATTCCTGCTATTTCTTAGCATTTTATCGCATTCTTAAGTTTCAATCGGTCTAAGTGACCGCGTTGCGACCACTTGCGTTAGTTGAATTGTTTCCCCTCGAGTTCATCCTTTCCCATTTCCGCGAAATCTGTGGGGGAAAGTTTCTTCGAAGTACGGACTCGCTGCCTGTTGTTATTTCGTCTTTCTTTCTTTTACCCGTTCATAGAGTACTTTTTTTACTTTTAGAATATGACTTAAAATTGTTTTATTATATTAGTTGTGAAGTCAGTTCGCACAAAAAACTGATGGATGGCCACTTACATTTTTTTTTCATTGTCAAATATTGCACGAATAAATTCTCAAATTGATAATCGTTTAAATATGGAAAAAAAGGGAAATTCATCATCATTATTTGAAAGAACTTGCTTTCCATTTATTACCGGAACATATAAATGAAAGAAAACAGACAATACCACTGCCAAACCATTAAAAAAGAGAGAAGAGTATTTTGTGGGAATCAGTAAAAAACTTGCCATATCTCCAAAATCTGAAAAGTATCGTTTTTGTACAATAAAACAAATTCGAAAGATAAAACAATTTTCTCAGAAATGTCGTATGTATATCTGCGAAGAACATACATATAATTTATTTGTACAATAAGAAAAATAATGAGAATTTTATAATGTAGGTTAGAAATTACGCAAATAAAAATCTCTTTTGGATAATTTAGTGAATGTTTATACTATGATTTTAAAAAATACTTTAAGTATTTTTCTAAAATTTATCTATTGTTAAATTTTCATACTGTAAGTAAAAACACGTTTTTTTTTTAACAATGCCGCAGAATTTATTATTATTATTATTATTATTGAAATCCAATAGAGGCTTGGGGACGGTATCTGACAAATTTAAATTTGTTGTCCTTCATCAATTGTTAAAACTATTTTTCAGAATAATGTTTTCCAGAATATGAGAGAAAATTCATTTAAATTAAATTATTGCTGCATATTTATAATTTCGGAGAAAATTTTCTTATTCTTTTTATTATTGTAATGAATGTTATTATAAAACAATAAATTATAACATCAATACCTTATTATGAAATGTACAATTGAATATTTATTTTAATTAAATAGTTGCTGTAAAATACATCCCTATTAAGATGAAACTTTCAGTGATTCTATTAATTAAAATAATTTATCTATCTTAGAATTTAAATCTACAATTGCAAATGTATTTAAATTAAATATATAATTTCGATACTTATTTATTAATTGCTTTATATAAGCGAAGTTCGTATCCAGAGTTTGTATTCAAGGGCGCTGCTCCCATCCTGAAATACGTAGCAAAACTACAAATCGTGCATTTTCATTAGAAAAATGCATTTAATCACAAAATCTTGCGAGCCCCCCTCCTTTCCCCCCTCATACACACACAGACACCCCACAAAATAAATAAATAAATAAAACGTAGTTACACCATTTACATTTATAATTTCGCAGTTAAGTATTTTTTACCTTTTTCTTTATTATATATATACATACATAATTATACATTTTTAATAATATTTGGTTTATGTGGTGTTTGTGATTTCATAATTATTGGTCATTTTCATTATTTTTCAATGGTATTATTGTACAGAAAGTTTATATATATATATACATATATTTTCTTTAATTGTTTATTGCATCAAATTTGATCGTTTTTCATATGTTTTAAATGAATTAATCGTCCGCAATATGCTGGTGAATTAGTGGTATTGTACTTGATTTTCTGTTGCATGTCATAGGTTCCATTTTTACTTTCAGTTTAATTGTTCAATTTAATGCCAGTGTAATATATTGATACTAAATTTATTAATTTTATTTTATTAAATGGATAGAGAGTGCCGAAGTATCATAAAAATCTACCTGACTCTGATTCTGTCCTTCCAAAAAAAAAAAAAAAAAAAAAAAAAAAAAAAAACCTATCACGAATTTAGATTTATATTCGTAAATGTTTTCCTACTAATTATTGATTCATAGTAACATCAGAAATTAAATCAAATCATTTACTATTTACTTTTAAGTATTTATGCAAAACGAAGAAAGAGTTATAAAAACATTTATCTAGATGCCATCTGAATATATACTTAAGCGAAATAAATAATTGCTGTAAAAAGTTGTAAAATGAATAATTGCTGTAATCTTTTAAAGTTCAGTCAATATTTTCCCCCTACGTTATCCGTTTTCGATCATCTGATAACACCGGCAAGTTTCCCCTTCGTTTTCGGCCTGCTGGTAACGGCGGCAAATGGACCGAACGCGACTACTAACGTTCTAAAAAATGTCGCGACTACTCTCGGGTTAAGGGAGGCCAAACTGGTCGGCAAATTAATTTAAAATTATAACCTTTTTTGAAATTTGAAAAAAAATATCTGTTATGATTGAAATTTGAGTGCCATCATTAGAAAAAAGTATTTAAAATTAGAAAAAAAAATAATATTTCGAAAACTAATTCGAATTTAAAAATTCTTAAACCAGTTTTGAGATCTGTGGATCAATACGGATTTTTGGTGCTAATTTCATCGCAAAGTATTCCATATTTCAGGAGAAATCGCCGTGAAACATAATCAGTTGTTTAATCAGTCGTTTCATAGAATCGTTACATAAATTTGTTTCCACTCAGTCGTTTCATTAGGATTTTATATATATAGGGTAGATTTCTCTTTACATAATAGTTCATATTTTTTTTTTATTTACTCTTCGGTTCAGCCCCCGAGCACTCAACACTAGAGCGATTTAGAATCCGACAACTTCACCTGCACAAAACTTTGTTGACACTATACTGGAGAATAGGAAAGACTGGGGTGAGTTGACCACAAAGGAAGCTTGATCCACCCTTCAGTTTTCATATTTAAAGGTATTTCAGAGTTTTGCCAATAGGTAGCAACCAAAGCTAATGGGATGCTCAAGCGATTGTCTTTGTTTCTTGGAGATAATTGAAACAGGTGAGGAAAAATCTGTTGTGAAGAGTTTTCAACTTAAAATGTGTATTTTTTAGAAATATTTTGTAAGATATTTCTGGATAAAATATGTAACAGAAATTTAAATAAGCAGGTTTTACGTAATGCAGAAATATTGAGCTTTCATTCCAGGCATAAAGATTATACAATAAATTAGGCTTAAGATAACAATGTTCTATTCTTTAAAATTTAGCTATGTGGGGAGGCTTGACCCAGTCTTTGTGAGAGAGGGTTGACCAGATGATCAGTGCTCATTTAACTAAGTTTTTTTTGGAAATATTTTTTATATACACCTGCATAATGAAGGGTTAATGGTTATATTGGTGAAATAATTTAAATGTATTCTGTAAAGCTACAGTAAAATGGGGAGATAGAAAGGCAAAAATTTTAAAATGTATTAAAGGAAGACGTGGACAATTGCTAAAGAATAAAAAAAAAATTTAATGAACTATAAATGGGAAAAGTTGATAGGAAACTTTATTTAATTTAAACTGTAACCACAGTATATAAATAAAAAGAATGGAAAAGATTAGAATAGAAGATAGCTGTAACTTTAAGAAATGTTAAGTGTTCATTCTAATGTAAAATAACATAGCATTTGTTAAATGTTTAGGAAAACACGTAGAGAAATTTCACCAAGATGAACACAGTGAGATGAAGCCAAACTATATGGCATCTAGTATTGCTAGGTCGAACGGCGCAAAAAGCGACTGCTTAAAACGTATTTTGTCTCCTTTGCCTTGTATCCCGTCTAAGCAGGTTTGTTTAGATATCACGTTTTCCCAAATAATTTTTAATAATAATTAAACCATGTAGCATAAAGTTATTTTGCCTTTTTTAAAACTCATTTTATCACCCTGAATAAATATTTCAGTATAAAATAAAATGGGTCAAGCCTCCCATGCGTGGGGATCCTTGGCACATTATTTTCTCATGATTAAAATCAATAATTTTTCAAGTTTCTTATATATTACACTTATGTCACAATTTTATTTTTGTTACTGATTGTATAACGAATAAAATCATATATATAATGATATATAAAACTTTATTCTAGGTTCAATATTAAAAAAAAAAAAAAAAAAAAATCATTTAATAAAAAATGGGTCAACCCTCCCCAGTCTCCCTTATAACACATGATTCCTATACGAAATGTATGAGAAATCAAATTGGGATACTTATTTTTATTTAAAAAAAATGTATTTTATGAAAAACGCAAACTATTGCAATCATGTTTTCAGAAAGCGCAAAAATTTGATTTTTTTTCTGAGCGAATGCGTACTAGTATGAAGTTCCCTCTCATTTTTTAATAAAACTTTAATACCGTGATATATAAGTTTCAATAAGCATTGTTACTTTGAATTTACCTTTACTGGAAGCAGTATAGTTGTAACAACCCCTTCAAGGTCGCTACGGAATAATGCAACCATATTCTGATTCTTGTGTAAGATATTAGCCGTATAAACTTTGTGTTCATCGACCTACCTTCTTTTCGTAAACCATCCAAATCAACAGTTGTGACGTTTGTTCCAGAATGAACGGAAAAAAAAAAAAAAAAAAAAAAAAAAAAAAAAAAAAAAAAACCTACACGTCCTGCACTTAAGAATAAGTCATGGATAAGTGTAAAATTGAAAGAAGTTTCTTTTCATTTATTTTTCGAACTGAAAAAATTCTGCAATTGCTTCAGCGGAGAAATAATGCAGAAGAAAAATTTAAAAAATATATAATTTTTTTTATTATTATTTGTAATGACAAATCCAGTAATGCTGGCTTAGGCTAATATCAGAAGTACGTCTATTTGCACGATTTTTTTCCTTCTTACAGCCTTCCTATACCTTCACTAACATTTGTTTCTTTTTCATATTGAAATAAAAAGCTTGCAAATACACGTTCGTCTGACATTAGCCTGTATATTTCTTCAACTACATTAACGATAATAAAATCGAGGAAGCCAATTGTGTATAGACTATAGCTTCGTTATTTTGTAAATTCCAATCTTTATTCTTCACATTGTAAGGAATCTTTGCAAAATATAGATTTTAATGTTAAATCTGATTTAAAATCAGCATTTGGCTCACTCTGTTCAACCAGTTTTGTTAACTGTAATATTGAAACCGAATATTCCGTTTCCTAAATAACCATAAATATTTAATCTATTAAATCTTTAATGTTTTCAAGTAGCATTCAACATACGTCAAAAATCGAGAAGAGAAGTTTAGACGAGGTGGAGCAAAGAAATCAGAAAAGGGTCGGTTCATTGGGTGGAAAAAGCACTACACGGGAAACAATGGAAAAAACCGACATGAATTCTGTCGTGGGCTGAAAACAGTTGATGAAAACAATGCTTTATAGGAAGATTTACATATATATATAAATTTAAATTAACTATTGATTTGTAAGCACAGTTAAGAAATTTACTATAATTTACCTTTAAAATATTTTTTTAATTATTTCTTTATATTATCTAGTATTACGTAACGAAGTTTTGTTTAACTTTATTCAAAACCTCTAAGCAATTTACATTTAAAGTAGGAAGTGCCTCCGACAAAGAAATTGTCAGATAAGCAAGCATTGTTATCTTTTGTTATTTAAAACAGTATAATCAGTATTTAAATCACACAACGCATAGAAATTCAAATTAAGTATTTTCCTTATAATGAAGATTTTTAATGAATACCTCTAGTTTGAAGTTATCGAAAATTCGCAACATATAACAATTTAGCTTTATTAAAAAAAAATTAATGTCAATATTTAACAAAGTGATTTTTCTTAATTTGGTCATCTGATATCTGTGTGATGGTAATGAAAGAATTTTTGTGAAAAAGTTTCAAACATGTAGAATTATTTACTGAGAAATCTATCGCATTTGTTTAGTAGCTTTATAGAAGCGATATAAAGAGTTCTTTGGTATTTCAGTAATAATAATCAGTAATTTATAAATAATTATGCTTTTAAAATGAAATAAGCAGTCTGTATCGCGATTATCTATATAAAAACAATGTAAGTATATCCAAATTTCAAAGGAGTTATTTCAGTCAATTTGTCCAAGTAGATCTCGTCAAGATTGGTCAATGCATTGTCAGTTGTGATAATGCTGCAACTTTCACCTTATTTTTCCATATTTATTTATTTTACTGTAAATGTTACTTTATATTATTGTAGTAAATAATATTTATTGCAGAAAAATTGTGAAAAAATATTCGAAAATTATCAAGAATATCTGTTAATTAGGTTAGTTTCAAGTAAAGCTTATTTCAAAGTAAATATATTTTATATTATGTGGTGTAAAAATTTAAATTATGCGATATTTAGCAATAAATTCTAAAACAGTAGCGAAAGTCTTTTCCGACGTCAGGAAAAACACACACATGGCTTTCCTTCATAATATATAGAGAGGATATAACAATTTATAAAAAAAAACTCTATTAAATATAAATTAATCAAAATCACGAAATCCTTTGTTATAGAGGCTAAAACGTCTCTTTACGACACGAAATAATAATATATTTTATAAATCACGACGCGATATGTGTAAAATGAAAAGCGATACTATATTCAAAAATAATAAACATGTATGTGAATACTGTGTGTAACTTTAAGATTGAAGACAAATAGTATTCTTTTTCACATTTTTATATCACACAGCACACAAATGTTACAAACAATCACAAACACTGAAAAACATGTAGAATGATGAGGTGACTTTGGGGTAATAACCCGCTGTTAGAACAAGTGACGTTCATAAAACATCTTTTGGGGAATACTCCCGCTATAAGCAACAGAATAATTGGGGATAAGACCCGCTATAGCATAATGTGCCACAATGGCAGCTCAAGAACAACATACTATACTTGGGGATAACACCCGCTCGAATACACAATGTGCCGAAATGGCAGCTAAAGAACAACTATATACTTGGGGATAAGACCCGCTCGAATACACAACGTGCCGCAATGGCAGCTCAAGCCACAACTGAACTGGGTCACATGACCGCAAAGCTACGGAGCTCGTTCAGCATGCGCACAAGGTCCGAACATGCCGCCCCGCGTTGCAATGTGCGTAGCACATTCAAAATATTAAAAATACACTATAAATACAAGAACTAAATAAAATACCAATACCATAAAATAATATTACAATACAAATACAATAATAATAAGTTGCAATAACAAGGACTATACAATACAATAAAATTAAATTCTTTGTTACAAAATTTAAGCTCTTTTCTAAAAATAGTTCGATGTATTCTTAAGAAAAGTTGAATGTAAAATAACATGTAAATCTTAGGTGCACCTTAAAATACATAAACAATGAGAAATAAGTATATACATTAGATTTCATTAAATTTCTGAAGAAATATTTTGTTACTAAGCTAACGAAAATCGCGATATAAACCTTATGAAAAATCCCTTTTCCTTTGATTTTTATTTTTAATCTCTCAAAAAGGCTGGAAAATCAGCTCCTGTATAGTTAAAAGAAAAATCTGGAGTTAATCTTTCCGCTGGGAGGTCACCCATGATTTGTTTAGCAGTAACTGGGTTGTTCCTAAAACAGACAATGCAATCATGCACTACTTTTCGCGCTAAATTTTTTCCACTTACGGGCCAAAACCGCATTCGTACGTAATGGATTAAAGTTTGGGGACCAATATGAAAATACTTCCTGTGAAAATGCTCAAATATGAGTTTTGTGAGCTTATGGCCTTTCGGCAAAATGATTTGATGCTTCTTATCAAAGTTTAAATCTGAATTTTCCAACCTACCGCCAACTCTTAAGATATTATCTTGATCCAAAAAGGGGGATAAACATTTAATTTTACTGGAAGGGGGAACCCTTGATTCCCGTTTTAAACCCTTAATCTCTTCCTGATATTCTGCATTTTGTACTAATCTAATTAGAGAAACTTCTGAATTTTTTATTTCTGGGGTTGTGAGGCTGCCTCTGTGCCGGTCTGCTAACTTACATTTGCAATTGTGAAAAAACCTATAAACATATGCCAGTATGCGAAGAATACTATAGTATTTACCACTTATGTTGAGAAAAAAATTTACTTCTTCAGGATTCCTGAAAAGAGAAAGAGAAATATTAGAATTGAAATCATTACAGTTATTTTTATATTTTGATTTAGTCTCTGGAATGTAATCTGTTTCTGGCACAGAAATAGTTTCTTGCTCAGTCACTAAGTCATCAGCTGCTAGGAATTTTGGTCCCCTAAACCACATTGGATTCTCTACAAGTGAATTAACACTCGCACCTCTGGTCAAGAGATCGGCAGGATTGTCCTTGCTAGAGCAGTGATACCAAGAGTTCGAATCTGAAAGTGCATTAATCTCTATGACACGGTTTGCCACAAACTGCTTCCATCGCTTTGATGATCCTTTGATCCAGAATAAGGTTATTTTGGAATCTGTCCAATAGTACACCTTCGATGTGATTTTTTGATCTAGGATGGGTTTTACTTTATTGGTCAGTCTTGCACTTAGTAAGGCTCCGAGAAGTTCTAGCCGAGGCAGAGTTATCTCCTTTATCGGTGCAACACGACTCTTTGAAGTCACGAGATTGACTTTCACACCACTCTCTCTTTTTATTCTCAGATAAATTGCAGATCCATACGCTATTTTACTAGCATCAGAAAAGGCGTGTATTTCTACAGCTATTACTTGATTCAAGCAACCAAGAATTTTCCTCGGAATTTTTAATTCTGCTAAATTTGGAAGTTCTTCGAGCCACTTTAACCATTTTTCGTGCACATTAGTTGGTAACTGTTCATCCCATGCTGTCTTCTTTAGCCATAGTTCTTGGAACAGGCATTTTATTCTAATGGTGAATGGCGTCAGCATGCCTAACGGATCGAAGATTTTACCAACTGCTTGCAATAGTAGACGTTTTGAGCTTTTTTGCGATGACAAGAATTCTATTAAACTTTTGACTTCGAATGTCAGACAATCTTCTTCTGTTTTCCAGGACATTCCTAATACCTTGCTTAGATTGCTTCCTAGGCTTATTGCAGCATGTTCTGCTTGAATATTTAAACCTTCCTTTTGCCAGCACTGCAGTAACGCTTCATCATTTGTTATCCATTTTCGAAGAATCATTCCTGCTTCAGACATTATTTTGTTAGCATTCAGGGAAACATCAAGAGCTTCTTGCAGCGTATCTTCGCCAGATATAAAATCGTCCACATAAATATATTTATCGAGTAGGTGAACAGTTCTTGGGTGTAGGTTCGTAAACCGCTTGATGTGCTCCTTTATGGTAGCAGATAGGAGGAATGTAGAGGCATTGACTCCAAAAATAACACGTTTGAATCTGAAGACCTTGAAAGATTTTAAACCATCATCATACCACAGAAAACGGACAGAATCCCGATCTTTTTCAGCTAGTGAGATTTGAAGGAACGCCTTCTCGATATCAGAAGAAAAGGCAATTTCGTATAATCTGAAGTGGATTAAAATATCAAATAGAAGTGGATTTAAGTTGGTGCCGGGCCATAAACAATCATTAAGGGACAAATCATTGTTATCATGAGAGCTGGCATCGAAGACGATTCGGACCTTTGTAGTAAGTTTATCTTCTTTACAGACCGCATGATGGGGCAAATAATAAACTGCCCTGTCTAAAACAGGTTCATTTTCTTGCACCTGCTCTATAATTCCTTGCTTTAAATATTCCGTGATTATTTCAGAATATTGTCGAAAAAGCTCTGGGTTTCGATAAAATTTTCTTTTTAGACCTTCCAAACGCTGTTTCGCAACATTAAAATTATCATTTAAATCCTTCCAGTCTTTTTTCCACGGTAACTGAACTTCATAACGATCGCCTACAAATTTGACAGTTTTATCGAATATTTGTTGTGCTTGATCAGTTTCCGATATTTTCGGATCATCATGTTTTATGCCTATAGACTCAAGCTCCCAAAATTGTTTTAAATTATCATTTATTTCATCGAAATCTCTAACGAAATTGCACATAGAAATATTGTTTGTTTGCGTGTTCTCCTCTAGCGCCCCAGTTGGGATCCATCCAAAAACAGTGTCTTGCAGAAAAAGTTTATCATTTATATTAACTGAATTATGCTTTAAAATTCTATAAAATAATTCAGCGCCAACCAATGCGTGAACTTTTCCCGGTTTGAAAAATGTGGGGTCTGCCAATTCCACAATATTCGGTAAATTAATGTCCGATACATTTAATTGCTTTGATGGAATTACATCCGTGATTTTGGGAACAATTAAGAAATCTATATTCTCCCTGAAAGAGCCATCTTCGTTTGTAATTACACTCGAAATTTTATTTTTTACATTATAAGTATAACCGTTTAATCCTGTAACGGGTACATTAATTATCCTTTTTTTAAATTTCAGCATGTCAGCGCAATCCTTAGTTAAAATATTGACATTGCTAGCATTATCCAAAATGTCTCTAAACCTTCGTTTATTTCCGAAATTATCTTCTATAAAAACAAAGCATGTACTCAATAAAATTGATTTTCTTTCTTTACTTATATTATTCAAGGTCTTTAAAGATTCGTCATTATTTACCGAAATGTTTTTCATTTCTCTATTTACCGCACCTGCAAGAGGGGAGGAAATTTGGGGGGAAGCCAATTCATTTTTGGATTTATTTTCTTTTTCTCGATGAAGCGATGAGCTGTGTCGCAATCCACAGGTATTACAATTATATTTTGAAATGCAAGAATTTATGAAATGAGAATTATTCAAACAATTAATACACAGTTTATTTTTCTTCACAAAATCGTATCGTTCAGAAACATTCATTTTTCGAAACTGAGAACATTTGTTCAAATTATGAAAAGCCAATTTACACAGAATACAAGTTTTTCCATTCGATTTATCATTCGAATTTAGCATGAAATTTTTTTGTTTGTTCGAAAGAGGAATGTTTTTGTTTAAGGGTTTTGAAGCAGAGTATCTATTTACGCTTTCTAACGTAGAACTGCGGTTTTCCAAAAATGACATTAATTCATTAAATTGCGGGTATTCTGATTTTTTAATCGAATATTCAAATAATTTTCGAGATTCCTTATCTACCTTTTGCAATATAATATTGATAAGGATAGCATCAGACAGATTGTTTTGTTCATATTGTAATACTTTTAGGGCCCTCAAATTTTTATTTACACAATCAATAAAGGATCTCAATTCTTTAGAAGACTCGTAATGTATTTTTTCATAATTAATTATAGCCGATAAATGAGTGTCAATGAGCAAACGTTGATTTTCGAATCTTTCAGTAAGTGCTGTAAACAATGACTGAAAGGAATCGTCTGGGCTCTCTAGTTGTTTTGCTTCATTTTTTAGCGATGCTCGCAAATAAAACAGCTTCTGAGCGTCATTTAACTGAGCATTATTTATAATTAAATTTGTAAATTGTACTTTAAAGATTGACCACTCTTCATATTTACCATTGAATGTTGGTAGTGGGATTTCAGGTAACTTAACTTTAATATTATTCGAACTTATAGATTCAATACTATCAGCATGCACATTTATTTCAGAAACTTTAAGATTTTTAAGAAATATGTTGAGACTTACCTCAAGTTTCTCGAGACGATCTTCGAGTTCATCTAACTCGTTTTCGATTTCTGGTAAGTCCTTAATCTCAGGGATATCATAATATTTATCCCGTATTTCCGATACTTTTGCTTGAAGCTCGGGTAATTTTCGAATCTTTATTTCGAGCTCGGTACTCGAGTAATTAATTTCGTCTGTATTATCTTTTACGAAATTTTCTAATTTCGTTATAGCACCTTTTAGAGCACCTTTTGTTCTATTTAATTTTTCCATAGCAGCTATTTCGCTCCGGCTCGACGGACCACAACAATGTATGTGAATACTGTGTGTAGCTTTAAGATTGAAGACAAATAGTATTCTTTTTCACATTTTTATATCACACAGCACACAAATGTTACAAACAATCACAAACACTGAAAAACATGTAGAATGATGAGGTGACTTTGGGGTAATAACCCGCTGTTAGAACAAGTGACGTTCATAAAACATCTTTTGGGGAATACTCCCGCTATAAGCAACAGAATAATTGGGGATAAGACCCGCTATAGCATAATGTGCCACAATGGCAGCTCAAGAACAACATACTATACTTGGGGATAACACCCGCTCGAATACACAATGTGCCGAAATGGCAGCTAAAGAACAACTATATACTTGGGGATAAGACCCGCTCGAATACACAACGTGCCGCAATGGCAGCTCAAGCCACAACTGAACTGGGTCACATGACCGCAAAGCTACGGAGCTCGTTCAGCATGCGCACAAGGTCCGAACAAAACATAAACAATTAAATTGAAAAAAAAAAAAACCGACTGCGTAAAAAGCGAACTAATTAATTATTTCTCATCTAAGTGAAACTATTTTTTTTTTCAATTCCTATATTAGCTCACACTCTCCCTATATATATCTTGTTCAAATTTTCAATCGTTAATAAAATACTTATTATTCATCCAATCAAGCTCAAATAATTTTTTTTAACTTGTAGTGGATGACACTTGATGTTAATCCAGTTTTTTTTCAAATATTAATTCATTAATTAAATTAAATTAATTAATTTTTAATAATAGAGGTGGCCCTCTTCTTGATCAAGGAATTTTAAGACCGAGAGAGCCCTCTTCTTGATCAAGCATTTTAAGCGCCACTCAAAAGGAAAGAAGAATGGGAAAAAAAAATTATCTTATTGACCTAAGTAGGAATTGACTTAATATATATATTTTTTAATATTACTTGTTTATATTACTTAGCTATTTTTTTTTATTTACTTGTACTGATGACTTTTAAGTTGTGTTTAATTGTTAGTTCCTATCTATAAACACTGTTTTGATGAGGTCTATAGATGTCTATGATGGTTAGAGTTGCAGTAAAGCTAGAGATCCACAATACATACACAACTTCCAGGTTGTATAATATTTTTACGAAGCTTCTGACTGTAAAATAGTCAATGAAACATCATCTTCATTTTGAAAGACCTATCCAATGATATGCCACTCAATAGGGTGCGTAAATGTTTTTCGTCTCTACCGCCTTTTCGTATTTTACGGCCGTTATTTTGAATTTATAAAAACAAAACCTAACCTATAACCATCGGGCCGTTAAGACAAATTTATAGAGACCTCATTCATTAAAATCCATCCAGCCGTTGAGATGTTTCGGGGGTATAAAGAAATCCACATACACAGATACGCGTGAAACACATAACCCTTCTTTTCAGTCGGGTAATGAACTAGGCAAATATCAATAGACAAAGACAGCTGAAAACTATCAATCTAAAACTTCGGTATTGTCCCTTACTCGCGAAAATTTGGGGTGGAGTCAAAGTATTAAAAAAGTAATGTTCCCTAGTAGGTTTTGCAAGATACGCAAATTTACATACTTTTAATAAAATAAAATAAAATTTTGAAAGAAAGTAACATTAAAAATACTAAAAAAATTATATTTTAGTAGGGAGATGAATGATTTAATTCTATTACTATTGTTTACTTTGACTTTGAGATACTGAAAATAAGCGATTCATAAACATTTTAATATAAACTGAATCCAAGTAAAGTAAAAAAAAAATATATATATATAGAAATGCATACATCCACACATGGAAATGCATTGACATACGTCTGCCTTCATCTGCATCTATATGTCAATTTATTAAATAAATTACAAAAAACTCACTACACTAATGCCCTTTTGCGGGAGCGCTTGCAAAAACAGGCTTCTTACAGATCACATGAAGCCAGCTTCACTAAATAAATTAAATTGTCTTTTCATCGAGTCAAATACGTGTTCTTCCTGTACAATTCACAAGATATTCTGTAACGCATTGCCAATTTCTAGTTCCTGAGAGAGAAAAATAATACCTTCATTAGCAGTGAATTCCATTTACAACCGGTAATTTATTGATATAATAGAATAAACATTATAGTGATATGAATTTTAATAAAATACATTACCTTCAAATTTTAAAGTCTGCTTAACAAAATATTTTCTGTGCTGTATATATAATAAAGCTTACAAATTATGGTATTACTAGGACTTCCCTCAGAGGGATTAGTCTGAGCGATGTTACTGAGAACATAATTTAATAATAACTCGTGACAAGAGTAGAAAATAATATGCTATCTTTAATTGACAATACGTGGCTTGTCTGAAAAGTATTCAACCTTTGTCCGAAAAAAATACATAATTTACTTGACGGGTACCCTTATCCCCTTTGAGATAGGCCTCTTGCGCCTCCACACATTTAGCCCAACCGTTCTTTCCACTGCAGAAAATATTTCTGGAAGGCTTTTCTTGGAATGGTGTTCAAACTCCGCCGTCGCATTCTACATGTCTCATCTCTACTCTCAAAACGAGATCCTTTTAATGGCGCCTTCAATTTCGGAAGCAACCAGAGGTAGCAAGGAGCCATGTCTAGAGAGTATGGAATTTGGCGAACGACTGAAATTCCATATTTTGCCAAGAAAGTCTGAATCAGGTGCGATGAATGAGCTGGAGAATTGACGAATCTTACAACACTTGATGAATCTTATGAATTGTTTTCGTTTGAGAATCACCAAGAAAAACTAAACCTGTGGCTGTAGGATCCAAAAAGGATCAGGACTACAGTGCCCGACTCTGTTTACTTGACCTTGGGCCCCGAGGTGATAAGCAGCATGTGCCTCGGCCAGGTGGTCAGCCCAACGCGAGACCCTCAGTGTTCAGCTCCCAAGCAAGCTTGGTACTCATTTTATCGACCCTGAAGGGATGAAAGGTAGTATGAACCTTGCCCAGCTGGGAGCCAAACTCGCGACTTGTTGCGTGGCAGACAGGCGTGCCCTATGCTACTGGGCCCCCTATGCTACTGGGCTTCTTGAGGATCACCAAGCTTTGACAAAATTTGATGCAGTAACTTTGTTCAACCTATTCAGTCATCTAGAGAGAAATCAAAATCCGACGCAGACGTATGATAGCACCTCACTCGGCGGAAGCCGGCAACGACTGGCTCACTGGAATTCGTGGAAAAAATTGAGGCATGTGCATTCTTTCCAATATGCACAGCTGCGTCGCCTTAGAATCACTATTGCACACGGAAAAAATAAAAGTCTTATACTTATCAAACAGACCTGCCACAAATTCAAATGATGAATTTGAGCAAATTGAATGGTAGAATTACAAAATACTATAATAATATAATATGCACTATATACACTATGTATGGTAATGGTTTTCTCGCATATCATAAGGATGAATTTCTACATACATGTTTAAATCAACAAATGAAAAATTAACATGACTCATTATGTGATACGCTTTATTCAATTTTTAAAGAATCTAGATATGCAAATCTGTGTTAACACTAGATTTGTGTAAATTCGACTACATTAAAATTCATATTTTTCTAAATAACTTTCATTCATTTTAAACAGATACACGAAATTAGATAACTGGTGAAGAAAATGGGCTAGGTATATAGGTTACTGTAAAAACGCGAAATCTAGAAAATCCTAGGTTTTTCCGGTAAGCCCTTACATTTATGAGAGGGAGCTGATAAAAGCCCGAAATATGCTAATTAACTCCGGCATAAATTAAATAAAGCATTACGAAGTACAAAACTATCATTTCGTTTGTGTTTGATAACGTGTTGTTTCAAAATTGAGAAAGCAAAGGTTCATTTATGATCCAAGCATACTTTATTCGATATGAGTTTATTGACTTACTCATTTTTCAGCACTTCATTTTTTTTTAATGTTCCGAAAGTGAAAGTGCCCTGATTAAAAACTTGCGACCAAAATCAAAAAAATTCAAATGTTCAACATTAGACATTGATCTCCTATACCTTATAATTAAAAAAAAAAAACATTTCAAAATATTACATGAAACGAGAAAACATAAAAGAACTCTGCCATAATCTAAATGGGTGTATACGTGTCTTCGCGTGAATATCATAGGTGAAAACTTTCATTTCAATGCGTTCAGTAGCCACCTTTATGGGTTTAAGATGAGCTGCAAAGTTGAAGTAGAAGTAGCAGGATTTATTTTATTATATTATACAAAAAAATATGCTTAATTCTCACGGTGTCTATTGGTTAAAGTATTTAAGTAGTTCATATTGTCATATACTAATTTCATTAAAAGGATTACATTTGAAATATCGTAAGAACATATTTTGAAACATACGTTTATCATATTTTTAAAGTTACTTAATTAATAGGATTGATTTTCGTTTCCGATAGTCTTTAGAGGATTAATTCTTGAGAGGTGAATTATCCTTAAAGAGGACAACCAAGTACATACAAGTCAGGATTACACAAAAGAGCGACACCTCTGGCCCTGGTCTTTCCCTGTTGCATCGAAACTCTCTGGGTGGTTAAGTAACAATGCACGAAGGAATTTTTGTCAGTTGTTGACCGACATATGTACTGTAAAGACGTTAAGCAAAAGTTCTTTTCCGGTTTCGCCCAGTTTACCAGAAAATTGATATATTTTAATCTTTTTTAATTATTTTGTATATGGAATATTGTATTTATAGTTGAAATAACTGTTGCAAAACGCATGTATAAATTATGTTAAAGTTGTTTAATTTAAGATATCAATATTAAAACATTTTTCTTGAAAAATGGTTTAATTTAAAATATCAATATTAAGCCATTTTGCATGAAAAATGAATGAAAAATAATTTTACTAAAGTTTTTCATTTCTTTTCGGCTAATTTGTTGCTGATTAGCTAATTTATTGAATTTTTTCTTTTTTTTCTGTAGATGGCTAACAGCGACAGTGAAGCGTGTCTCGACTGGAACACATATCCAGAAGAATAATCCAGCGGCAAGTGTGTCTGAGTTTTCAGATTACCTGAATATTGTATGAATGAAGATATTGCTGAAGATGCTAATGGCCGTGAAGGTAATAGGTGACGAGGGTCTGATTGAAAATGAATCACCAATTAAAAGGAATAGAGTATCTGAAAAGAGGTTTCGCTGATGGATAGCCGTCAACGAATAAGAGGACGTAGACATCCTAACATTTCCGCTTCTGGCATTGTAGAGGATGCTGACGGTTCTGACTGACGTAGTCGTTGAAGCAGGAGCAACTTTGTGAAATATCTTGGAAAAAAAAAGAGTATCATTTTTCATTTTCTTTCCATCTTTGACATCCGCGGGTTTTGCTTTCTTAGATAAAATCAAAGATTTTGGAAAAATTGAAAACAATCGATTTCACATAAAAATATGCCATTCGAACTGTAAATCCTCTATTTCGTTTTCTCATCTTACATAGAATCAGAGACTTCAATATAAAAAAATAGATATTTTTACGTTTAAACTTTTATATTATCTGTAAAATATAAAATAAATTAAAGGTGAAACAAAATGTCTAAGAGATTTTTTTTTTTAACTTTGTCTTACGATAACTGGAAGCACAGCAATTTCTATTTCAACTCGCTGTTCCCGTTTGGGATAGCGTACCTGTCGATTGCAGTAAAAAAGGACCGTACCTCTGAAGATTGAACAACTTTCGGGTCCGACTTTTTTCAATTTTGAAAACAAAATTGTTTTTATGTTAATAATGTTAATCGTGGCTATCCAAATAGATTTATTGCAATTTAAAGAATATCTCATTGTCTGAAATCTAACGAATCTAGTTATTTTGCTTACTATTCAAGTCATATTCATATCACAATGAGCTAAGGCGGAAAATATTGTATTACAGCAGTATTTAACAGATATTGCAAGTTTCTAATATTTTTTTTGCGTTTTATTGAACATGATTTGTTCAGAAAAGTGACTTGATTTTTTTAATTTAAAGAGTGAAATATATGTTTAAAATAAAGGAATCGTCAACCGGGCAAAGAGAATTAAGCAAAATTTTAATAATATTATTATTACTAAATGACAAAAGATAGATGAAGTCATAATAAGAAATGCATAGACATATAGTATCTTTACTATATGTAGGTAGTAACAAAACTAATTGTTAAGACAAAATAATAATTGATAAAAAGACATGTACTATTAATAGTACGCCAGACCCGAAAGTGTTAAATTGCGGAGATTTAATTTGTTTTTCTCATCATCCCTTTAGGTTTAGTTAATCACATTGTTAGGTTTTAACGTGTAGTTTGTGCACCATTTAGGATAGAATCTCGGGTCACAACGACGAGTCCGTTTCAGCATTAGAGAACTTTTCTGTAAAACTATAGAAAATTGGTACTTGTTAGTTATCCCGTCGACCAATTTCACAAAATTATATAAATCGCCAAACCACTCGCCAAATTATACAAATTGACATAATTTTTATTTTAAATAACAAAAGAAAGATAAATTAGTATAACATTAATAAAAATACAAATAAAACGTCAAAATAAAAATCACTTGATGACGTAAACACGTGTAAGTCAAGTGAATGTGACATTTACGATCAATCATTATTGACATTTATTCTTACAATTAGCAACAGTAATTTGGTCGACGGGAGGGATAACTAATAAGTACCGAAAAATTTATTTAAAAAAAATTATTGAAAAATAATTTATTTCAATTAAAAATATAGAAAATTCACTTTCATAATCTTTTAAATTAATATTATCTTGATTTCAAAAGGATTAATTTCCCATTTCATCAATAAATATCTTTTAAAACTGAAGAAGAAACCTTCATCTGTGATAATTATGAATTCATTAATTTAAATGTGCATCTAACCACTTGAGCTAGTAATTAATTTAATGAATTCACATGTTTAATCAAAAATAGTTCATTAACTTAATTTTTCGTTTAATACTTGAACTCGGGAATATTTAAGGATATTTCAGTACCCCATAGTTAAATATGTTTTTTATACTTATGAAAATTTAAATACAGTTGTAGCATGTTCTAATTTTATGTTAAACGATTATAGCACTTTATGTACAATTCCCTTTTCTCATTAATCTGCTATTTATAAAAATACGACGGTATTTTTTTCTTTAGCGAGAAATACAGAAAAAAAAATATAATTTTAAAACTTTTTGAAGCATTTATGAAAAATTATGATATGACGCTAGTATTCAAATCTGATCTATCTATATTATAAATGACAAAAGTTTCCGTCCGTAACGCTGACGCCATTTCGACGGTGGGAACACCAGACTATTAAATTAAACTTTTACTGAAAATTTTTAAACTTCTAAATATTGCATAATTAAAATTTTTACACTATCAAATAGGCAAAAAAATGTAATTCCAAATGTAATTTGCATGAAAACTGTATCGCAATTTGTTTGAAAATTGTATAGCAATTTACTCAATTTTTACTGTTTTAAAAGTAATTTTCAACCATGAATTTTCTTAAAAATTCTCTATCGCATGTAAACGATTACGAAAGATAAATCGTTTGCACTTAAATTAATATGAATAACTTAGCATTTATTTCCAGCTTAAATTCCATAATGAAATTAAAATATTCACCAATCAGTAAATAAAACAGTTAAATATAAATAAAACACAAATTTAAGACACTATGCGATTAACAGACTAATTTAAGACGAACAATACAGTTAAACCATTGCAATGATCAGAAGGCTGATTGTAAATAGCCGTTATCTTTTTCGCTTTCTTCGGCTGTTAATTCTAGGCGTGAGCCTATAACGGCTTTCCCGTTATATATTCATTTATCCTCCTCTCCCCTCAAAAATCAACTTTTAACTTTACTGGTTCATTATAAATTGTCGTTATTCCCCCCCCCCTTCAAATAAAATATTTAGTTTAAATTTGACATTTTATACTTAATTTCATATGTCTTTCTCTCCCCCCACCCCCCCCCCCCCCTCACACTACAGTAGGTTTCGCTTTTTACTTTTTAAAGTTCGTTTCAAATGCAGGCATCATTTATCTCAGTCCTCTTTCACCTTCACGGATAGAAAAATATCTTAACCGCAGTGATGTTCCGTTGAGATAAAATAAAAGATTAAAAATAGAAGTGGATGTCTTTCCCATTGCTGCCAACAATATGTAATGCATATTTTCTCAGCCTCCTGGCTTGCATTAATAATCAATTCTCACCCTTCTGTTTGTCGGATAAAAGCCATATGCCCCTTGCTGACTAATTCAGCTGTCGTTAAATCTGTAACGTGCATGTAATATCACGTGTTAGCTATTTCTCTGAGCCACTCTCCCTTACCGCAGGAATTTATTTCTTGTAAACCTAAAGAGCCCGCCATGGCATAGTTATTTAACTCAATGTAAAACTTCTTGATTGTTTTGCATAACCGAAATCCTGGCTAACAAAATTTACGCCCCTTAATTGCATACTATGTGCCAAATAATATCCTGAATATTAAAATGACAAAAGCTAATGTTACAGTAGTTTTAAAAAAATTACAATATCTTTAAAATTAATCTAGAACCACAATAAAATCTGAAGCAATACTAGTAAAACTATATATGAGTTATTATTTGAACACAATCAAACGGATTGGTAAAGTTATCATACGAATTGAATATTTCCAACTGAGCGAAAAAATGCCCAGGCTGGGAATCGAACCCAGATCATTGGCTTACAAGGCTAATGCTTTGCCGTTTAAGCTAACTGGCGCGACAACCAGCCAGCATATTTCGCTCAGATAACTTCATTGGTAGTAACATCTGGTTTGTCATGTAGACAGTTCAACAGAATAAACCGCATGTAAAGGAACTCCATATAAACGATGGATACGTAGATGAACTATTATTTTAACACAATCAAACGGATTGGTAAAGTTATCATACGATTGAATATTTCCAACTCAGCGAAAAATTTAGAATTGTTAGAAGTATTCAATTCGTATGATAACTTTACCAATCAGTCTGTTTGTGTTAAAATAATAGTTCATCTACGTATTTATATGGAGTTCCTTTACCTGCGGTTTATTCTGTTGAGAAGTCAACATGACAGCCCAGATGTTACTACCAATAAGGTTATCTGAGCGAAATATGCCGGCTGGTTGTCAGCCCAGTTAGCTTAAACGGCAAAGCATTGACCTTGTAAGCCAAGGATTTGGGTTTGATTCCCAGATTGGGCATTTTTTCGCTCAGTTGGAAATATTCAATTCGTACTATATATGAGTGCGCTCAAAGTATGCTGTTCAAATCAAATTTTTATTTTGTTCTCACTTATATAACATTCTAGAACCCGAAATTTTATTATTTTTATATATTTATATGCATATAAAATTTCTCATATATTTATTTTTAGAAAATCTTACTGTTAAGAACTTTTACATTGTGTCAAACATTCAAAACGATTTTATGCAAGATTTATCTTCACATACTTATCCTTGTGTTTTTTAAGAATAAAAAGTAAGTTGCAACCCCTCTCCTAAATATCCTCTGGTTGTCTAATTAATTTTATGTTCGCTATCTACTATAACATATTTAGCTATTATACTTACATAATGTATTTCATGATAGCAGCATATCTTGGCGTGAGTGACTGCGAGTTTATTAGAATAGGAATCTCGTTCCAAACGGATATTATCTTAACTCATTAGAATATTAATTAATTGCAAACCCCGAATCATCTGCATCTGTCTTCGAAATTGAATAAAATGGTATGCAACAAAAATACTTATGCAACTATAAATTGATTTTACCACCCTAATAGCTTTCGATGAAAGAAATACACTAAAATTAGCCAAAATAGGATTTTTCTTGTAATTTTAGTTTCATTCGAACGATTTAGTCAATCTTAACCCCTTGAAGGCTGGTGGTTCATTTTTAGACCACTTAATTTTAATTCCTAAATGACACGTTGGTACCAAAATTTATGAATGAAAATTTTCCTTTTATCAAGTACACGAAGAAAAGCTTTTACTTATTTATAAATAAATTTGTTTTTACATTCCGGTGTTATTCAACGATTGCAGCATATTATGCACATAAGTGCTTTGCCCTGAGAGGGCTAAATATATACTATTCATTTGCATAGCAACATACTTGTATTCTAAATTTAATTTGGTTATTTAATTCTCTGCCAAATCGGGAAAAAAAAAAAAAAAACCTTATAGGTATGGTGAGAACATTTCGTATAATTTTCGTTACGTATTTCAACTTTCTAGTACAGAGCTTGACGAAAAGTGCTTTATTCACATACTTCACGATGATCGGATGTTCCCATTATGAGGGAGCTTTTTCATGTTTGGGATGCTCTGGAGCAGTGTTGCCAAATTGGCAACTTTTTTGTTCCCGGATTGTTGATTGTCACTGCTTTTTTGAAATAGAAATATTCGGCAGATTTAAAAATAGATTAAAAATTCTGAAAAATAAGGCGAATTACACTATTTAAAAAAGGGGTGACAGTCAAATAATCTGAATTAAAAAAGTCCCCAATATGGCAACACTGCTCGGGAGGAGAGTGGGTAGGTGGAAGCGGATGATCGCATGTTCGCGTAGTGCAGTAGTTTTTTTTTTTTTTTTTCAGATTGTGGAACAGTGGAGAAGTCGAAGTTCGCAAGTTCGCTCTGTGAGGGAGGTTTTCTCCGGTTTGAGAACCCAGGAAAATCGATAATTACACATTCCCGCAATGCAGGAGGTTTATTTTCCGGTTGGGGAGACGGGGAAAATCAGATGTTCCGCGGTTCGGGTGTTTTTTTCCGGAGTGGGAACTAGCAGCAAGCCGATTATTGCAAGTTCGCGCCGTGTGGGAGGTTTTATACCGGTTGTGGATCGAAAGGAAAGACGATGATAGCAGTTTCGCGCCGTTTGGGACGTTTCTTTTCCATTGAAAAGCGGAAACCAAAAATTGCCCGCACGCGCCGTGCGGAATGACTTGACAAGACGTGCTTAATTCACATACTTAAAGATGATTTCACGTTCCCACTGTGCGGGAGTTTTTTATTTGTTTGGGAACGAAGCGGATGATCGCAAGTCGGGCAGTGCAGTAAGGTTTTTTTTTTTTTTCAGATTGTGGAGCCGGTGGGAAGTCAAAGTTCAAAAGTTCGCTCCGTGCGGGAGTTTTTTTCCGGTTGCGGAGACGGGGAATATCTATTATCTCACGTTTGCCTCGTGCGCGAGGTTTATTTACCGGTTGGTGAGCCGGTAAAATTCCAGTGTGGGAGCTGGTTGCAAGCCGATGGTCGCAAGTTCGCGCCGTGCGGGAGGTCTTTTACCGGTTTTGGATCCGAGGAAAAGCCGATGATCGCACTTTCGCGCCGTGTGGGACTTTTTTTTCGGTTGGAGTGTCAGTCGTAAACCAACAATCGCACGTTCGCTTCGTGCGGTTGGGTTTCTCTGGCGGTATATTCGGAAAGAAGAGGACGATCACATTTTCGTGCCATGCGAGAGGCTTTTTTCTGGTTAGCGAGCTGGTTAGGAAAGACGGTGGTCACACGTTCGTGCCGTGCGGGAGGTCGGAGCTCGAGCGAAAAAAAAAAACGGGATGATCGTGAAACAAATATTATTTTCCAATTAGTCTAACATTGCACAGATTTGTTGCAATAACCCTGAAAAGTATCAGTCTGATTGAGAAACAAAGAGGTTAGACTAAAGTTGTATATGCTTTTTGGAATAAGCCTATAAAATATCAGGTTTTTTGCCAAATGGTATATAATACTCCTGTTACCCTGGCTACAAATTAGCCTCAATAACCCTAGATATATTAGTGAACGGACGCATTTAATAGAAGTAATAAAGAGTTTCTCAAATCCAAACGGGCTAGTTTGTGACACAAGAGCAAATCCATTTTTTTATCTTATTAGAGGGGAAGATCGAAGTAAGCTCGGTTAAAATTAGCTTTGTGTTCAATTCGATATAAACATAAATTCTGGCAGTATTATTTCTATAAAGCATTTTATTTTATAACATTATTATTTCTAGAAATAATGAAGCTTAAATTATCTAAATATTTCTAATTTTTACACGACTTACATATTTACAACGAAAAGGCATTCTCCCAAACTACATTTTTAGTTAGTAACTGATTGATTCAAACATGTATTTCGGCTCTTTTTTCGGAATTTCTTGAAAATTCCTTCTGAGACTGAAAGCCAACTTTTTAACTAAATGTCGCCAAAATTTCGAAAAAATTGGCAGCAATCTTTCAGTTAGCGACAAGTACGTAAGCATTGGTAATCTTGAAAGTCGATTTTTCCGCCTATCTCGCCAATGCTGCCAATTTTTCATTCCCAAGTTTGCATTCTCGTTTACTGCCAACTGTTCAAAAATTTAACTGTTTCAAATTTCATCCCCATGAAATCCGTTGTGATCCAAAAATGTCCCACTAATCGTGTTTTCTCGAACATGAAAGCCAGCCCAATGGTCTTTTCGTACACCAAAACAAAATTTCGTCAAAATAGTTAGAACCTTTTTCATATAAAATTTACACATATATATACATACACACAGACACATAGAAACATGATTTGCTCGTATTATAATATTTCATATCCAAAAACATTTGCAGTTGAGTTGGGTTGGGTTGATTTTTGACGGCCAATTATCTACACGAGGGATATAGGCCCGGGGGGAGTGACCTCCGTGGGGGTCTTTCTAAGGGAACCTAATCCGTATTAACGCATGGAAGATCCACGGCTCGAAGAAAACCACGAAAACTCCGAACGATTAGGCCGACGGACGCGATTGGGATCGAACCCAGCACCTCCCGTCTACCAGCTTCGAGAGCAGAACCTCTCGGCCACTGGTGGGGCCCCATTTGCAGTTGAATAAGGAAGAATATAATTTTCCATTTTTTCTGTAAATTTAAATGAATGCAGACGAAACATTTTAAACTGATTTTCGACATGCGACAGCTCCGAACTGGTTTTCACTAGACAGCAATAAATCAAAAATGATTTTTTTTTTTTAATTTAAAATGCTATTCATTTCCAAATTACTTCTGAAGTCGTGACTATAATTGTCATGTTTTCGTGTTTACAAATGACTGCATGCTTGCGTCAGAAAGTTTTGCGTTGTAATTTAAAAATTTGTTTAATACCTTTAAATACGGAAATGCGACTTTTTAGCCCCAGAAAACATTGAAAAGTCATTAAAATAAAATTAAAAGTATCATCTCGGTAGAACGAAAAATAATTTCTTTTAATGGCCTTAGGCGCATGGCAATATTTCTCTGATTATAAGTTACTAGCTGCTTAACCCGTTCTATGCACGGGAGTTCATGAATTCTAAAACCAAAATTAAAAATAACTATTCGATTTAATGAAATGTTTTTCTACTACTGTGCATTTATTTAATGAAATTTAATTTATCATGTTACTATGACAGCAGACGATAAAACGATATATTTGGAATAAGGGAATAAATAGAATAAAAAGTTTTGTTGATGTTTGTAATAAAAGTTTGACTTTATTAAAAACAATGTAATAATTAAGCGCAATTAAATAATCTCTAATTATTTGCATGTGAGTTAAAAGAGTTATCGTAATACCAGCTGGAGCTTTTTAGTATTGCAGCGTGGCCTACGTAATATGTATACCTCTAATTCATGGAGGAAAGAGATAGATGGAGATGCAGTAAGGTGGCTGGGGGTGACGAAAACAAAGTAACCCTAAAATCAGCTACAGTCGGCCTAAACACAAACACGTTCTTTCATGAAAAAAGAAGAAAACATTTAGTAAAACAGTTTTTAATTCATAATGCAGTGGAATGCTTCTTTAGAATGCTTAAAAATAAGCAGATCACTTTCATTTAGAGAGACAAAATGCACGGGTGATGTCAAATAAGTCGGTCCCTGCTCCAGGTGCTTGTTTTGTTTGGGCCATAGATTAATACACAAGATGAGACATTTACTGCAAAACCTGTAATGGCAATAGTACTAATAGCGTTACTACCGACAAGGGTGAAGAATTAACAAGCCTCCGAAATCTAACTATATAGCACAAATATGTTTACGCTCTATGTTTTGAGTATCTATTTTTTTTTTTTTTTTTTTTCGAAAACGAAGGAGAAGCAGGCGATATTCTATTTATGCTTTATTTATTTAGCAGCTTTTCTTTATCGTACTTGTATTGTTCACCTTTAACTTACAAAATGATAATTAGAGTAATAACATAAAAGAAAAACCCTAGAAAATTAAGTTACGAACGTAAATATGTAAGTTTATGAGATTAAATTAAAAAAAAAAAAAATCAGGTATTGTGTTAATTTATTCATATTGAATAAAATATATAATTCTAAAAAAAATTCGAAAGGTATTTTTTCCCACCTGTAATTTTATTATTATTACTTATATGTTAATATTATAAATATTATTGAATTGATTGTACGTTATTTTCATTAAAACAATATTTTTATTTTATCTGTAAGAAAGTGAAAAAACGTAAATTTTAAAAGATTATTCAAACGATTGATTAATACGTTAAACTTCATAAATCAATAAAACATCGACTATAAAAATTTTCCTACCAAATGCGAATATTTATAAAATTTTCTGCGATTTGTAGATATTTCGTATATTTTTATATTACACCATTGCTTTTGATATATAGCATTCAAGACGAGATTTTTACCTTGTTTTTCATTGCACTTAAACCGTTTACTCATTAAAAAAAAAAAAAAAAAAAAAAAAAAAAAAAAAGAGAGAGAGAAGCATATATCTGCGCATGAACATAGAATAGATATTAGATATACAGAATAGAATATTTATTCTATATTCATGTATCGGTGTAAGGTTCTATTGAAAACGTAAACATGCAACATTAAAAAAATAAAGATCACAATAAGGTAGATACTCAGTAATAAAAATATAAAAATATTACAAGAATGGGGAGTTTCTTCCCCATTGTCACTAAAGGCACTACGATCGCAATCGCATTACTATTACACTCTATGGAAGTGCCCGATGTTGTAGGTTAATGTTAATCTATGGTTTGGGCCGAATGAGAGAATTTAAATTTGAGCGATAACGCGCATCATATTGCAAACCGTTTTTACCGCATACTGTATCTTCATCTATCTGTTTCCTCCATGTCTCTAATTATTTGCATATGAGGAAAAATAATTACCCTAATACCTGCTACAGCTTTTTAGTATTGCAGCCTGGCGTACATAATATGTATATCTTACAGATGGTTAAATAACTTGCGCGATTACGTGTTGAACATTAAAAAAAAAAAAAAAAAAAAAGTAAATTTTTAATTATTGGCAGCTGCTATAACAAAAAATGTTTACATTTGATAGGAAATTGCTGTTAAATTGCTGTTTTTTTTATTAATTAAAAGTTAACTATGAATTATTTCAATTCTAGATTGCTTTAGTTGCCTCGGCCGTGTTTTAATACACATGTACATAACATTTCACAATTCTGGCTTCCAAACTGTGTATTTGATAGCATTACAGACAGACAGACAGACAATTTTTCATTTTTATATATTAGATAGATAGAAGGGGACTCGAGTAAAACATTACATTTCGATTTTAATATTATACAGCCGCGTTGTTTTACCGTTAAATGGTTAAACCCTTAATAATATTTACTTCAATTTATAATTTAAAGGTTTAAAAGATAAACGTGTAATTCAATAAAATTTCATTTCAGTATTTATTTTTCTGCTAGATTTTAAAATATAAAGTTTTTTATTTAATCTAAAGTAAACTTTTGCTTCACCGAAATCTAATGAGAAATTTCTTGAAAGAATTATTTTGACAGAATGTTGTATGATTGCAAAAAGTTTAAGATGTTTTCCTTTTCACCAATTGGAAATCATTTAATCAATGTAATATAAAGGATTTTTCTTTCAGAAAGATATATAATTCAATTTGTTCTTATCTATAAATAAAAAGTGTCGTTTTTTGTTTATCTTTTAAACTTTTAAAAGATTGTTATGTATAAAGAATCTTTATAAATAAAAATTATTTAAAATGTTCTAATATTTCCACTGTACATTTTACATGCATTGATTTTGAAAGTAGGTCGAGTCCATTTTTAATGCTGCTAGATATTGAATATTTTGCATTTCAATCAGTTTAAAAATACCGGGAGTCCCAAAAATGGCTGATGGATTTTAAAATTCAATAACTTCCAAACGGTGACAGATACTAAAAAAATTCTTGCAAGAGGGTTTTGTATGATGTCAGTAGTTTTTGTACTGTGATTCTTGATTTTAGTTCGAATTTCAAACAATAGATGCCGTTGAGAACAATAGGCGCTCAGTCCAGACCCGATTTTTGGTACTTCGGGATCCATTAAATACATTTTAATTTCCTTTCTTCGCGTGGAAGAAGAGAGAGGCCAAAAAATCGAGCCAGGATTTAGCTGTTATTGCTTGCAGCGCCATCTATAGATGCTATTTGTAACTAAATCTGAGAATCGCAGCATAAAAACTCCTGACATCTTACATAACACTTCTGCAAGAATTTTTTTTTATATCTGTCATTTTTGGGACACCCGGTACTTTATGAATGTGAAAAGAAAACAATAAGTTGCTATCCAACGTACATTTTTTTTCAAGATTTTATACAAAGATATAAAAATTAAAATCACAAAAATAAAAATTGTACTCACCTTTTTGGTTTATGTTTAAAAGCATCCCCAGGAGTTAATTTTCTAAAATACAAATCGGCAAAAAAATATTTACATGCTACGTTATCGAAGTCATGTTTAAACTGAAAGAAGTAACAGAGACTTCATAAAAATATTTAAAATAACGTCAGTGGCACCATCTCTTGCCAAAAATAAAATAAAAGAAAATTATTAGAAATATTATGCAAAAACTAAAGTCTTTTTAAAATATTGATCTAAACTTCTGTAATATCAAAAGAAACATTATCATTACATATTTATTGACTTCTTAGACAAATCTCTAAAGTTTTCTGGATAAACGCTTTAAATAGATGGTCTTGCTTAGAAAGTATCCAGGTTAATACTGGAAACAGGATTCTTTTCAAACAAGATCATCCGTTTAAAGCAACCAGGATTCTTATTTTTGTTATTTTAATATTTGCATCTTTGTTTGAAATCTCAAAATAAAATGTACGTTGGATAGCTAATAATTTTTTTGTTTTCACATTTGAGTATGATCAAAGTATCGAACAGCGAACTGCAGAGCAGTTCAAGGGGATACCCAGAATCTGTGCTACTCCACTCCCTGTGTATGAGTATGCGTATAACACATCCTAGCCCCTTGGGGACGAGCGACACGTATACGTGCCGGAAATAGGCCTAAGAATCCTCGTTTATCCTCACCAGTAAACTTTTACTGTAAAATTTGCCTTATTTAATCCGAGCATTTTCCCGATTTGAATAGGCACAAATTTCTTTTTTTTAAACCGGTAGCAAAGTAATAAACATTTCGTAAAAGGCTCCCGTCGCGAAGGGGCTAGAGGAGCCAGGAAATTAAAGTCAAACCGTAGCACAATAAATACTACTATATACGAAAGAAAAAATAACAAGTGGGTAAGTGTGATCACAGATCGCACAGAGGGTTTCGTTTAATATTCCTTTCAGAACACTTTATCCTTCTGAAAATTCTGTTAGTTCCACATTTCGCAACCAGGGGCGCACTCTCTTCTAAACAAACCTCTATCCGAACGAAACTAAGTTTTACATACTATCCGTATATATATTAGTCGAAGAGATTGGGCCCATAGCACCCGAAATATGTAGGCACCCCTGGCGGTAAAAAATGGAACTAAAATATGTAAGGCTATTGTGCATAATATGAAAGAATGGTCAAAGGGGTGTCGGCAAAAGTTGGAAAAGTGCTCCCCGGGTGAAAAGGGCGGAGGTTAAAAAAATTGCTTAAAATATACAAGTTAGAGCCCGGAGGAGTAAATAATATAAGACTTTTTGAAAATTTTATGAGTTGTCGTGTGGTCTGAGGTATTCAGCTATACGTATGCAAAAATTCATGTCTCCAACTTAATTAGTGACTCTCTTACAAAGAATTGCTTAAAATGCATATGTGGTAGCTCAAAGGGTTAAACGTAAGACTTTTTCATGATTTTATGATTTGTCGCATGATGGTGTTCAGCTATAAGTATGCAAAATTTCACGCCTCCAACCTAATTAGGATTCACTTAGAAATAATTGATTAAAATACACATGTGAGAGCCCAAAGGGTTAAATGTACGACTTTTTGCAAATTTTATGATTTGTCGTTTGATGCGAGGTGCTCAGCTATAAGTATGTAAAATTTCACGCCTCCAACCTAAATAGGGGCTCACTTAGAAAGAACTGTTTAAAATAGACATGTGGGATCCCAAAGGGTTAAATGTACGACTTTTTGAAAATTTATGATTTGTTGTTTGATGTGAGGTATTCAACTATAAGTATGCAAAATTTCACGCCTCCAACCTAATTAGGGTTCACTTAGAAAGAATTGTTTAAAATACATATGTGGGAGCCCAAAGGGTTAAATGTACGACTATTTCAAAATTTTATGATTTGTCGTTTGATGTGAGGTGTTCAGCTATAAGTATGTAAAATTTCACGCCTCCAACCTAATTAGAGTCTCACGAAGAAAGAATTGATTAAAATACACATGTGGGATCCCAAAGGGTTAAATGTACGAGTTTTTGAAAATTTTATGATTTGTCTTTTGGTGTGAGGTAGTCAGCTATAAGTATGCAAAATTTCACGCCTCCAACCTAATTAGGGGTTCGCATAGAAAGAATTTTTAAAAATACACATGTGGGAGCCCAAAGCGTTAAATATACGACTTTTTCGAAATTTTATGATATGTCGTTTTATCTGAGGTGTCCATCTATAAGTAAGCAAAATTTCACGCTTGCAACCTAATAAGGGACTCACTTAGAAAGAATTGTGTAAAATACACATGTGGGAGCCCAAAGGGTTAAATGTACGACTTTTTCAAAATTTTATGATTTGTCGTATGATGTGTGGTATTCACCTATTAGTATGCAAAATTTCAAGTCTCCAATATGTATAGTTTCTGAGAACGGGCTCTGTGACGGACAGACAGACGGACAGACAGACAGACAAAGGAGCGAGACGAATAGGGTTTTGTCAGATGAACGAAACCCTAAAAAAGAGTAAAATAAGAGAGGCTGAACATTTATGAAAGGGTAATCCAATGATTACAATAAAAAGAAATTAAGTTAAAAATATGATTTAAAGATAAAATAGGAAAAAAGTAAAACATAGTTTAAAAATAGAAGATGTTAACACTGTTGATAAAAGACCGTACAATGCAAAGCTAGAAAAAATTACCAATTTCCTTCATCAAAATAGGCTGTTTTCAACGCCATACATTTAATTTAATAAATAATAAAGTTACTGTAAGTTTAGCAGCTTTGCTAAAGTGAAGCTATCCTTTGCGAATATTATGATTTTATACTTTTTGTGGTGTTAGTTTAAGTTATTTTAATATGCAGTATTGGTATCCGTGTTAGCTGAAAACATTCACGGTTTAATATGCGCTAACGGACTTGCCTTACGTTCAAAAGCAATAATTTGTTGAAAACCTTCAGCGCCTTTGAATAGAATATTGTTATAATAACATAAAAATGAATATATTAATTTTTTTTCTTAATATCTCATTCCTGTTTAGAAAAAAATACAATAATCAAAAGAAAAATAATTTTATAGGAAAAAGTATTTAGTAATAAGCTGTATGCATGCAGTTTTAATTTATGGTAAAACAGTGCTCTACCAAGGTTGCCAATTCACTACAGTTGTAATAGAACTGCTGAATTCTCACTGTACTTATTAACATTACGCGACATGAAAAATAATTTTATTGAAAATGTATTGACCTCGCGTTCAAAATCAACGCATTTGAAATATCTTTTACGAAATAAATTACTATTAAGAAATTTATACTGATATTAAAATACATTTATTGTGAATCTATTATAAGCATATATTTTAAGTTATTTTGTATAATATATACTTTTAAATACTTTTTTTTTTCAAAAATGGACTTGCTCTTATTTCAAAATCAATGACTCAGTTAACCTACATTAGATTTCCATTCAAAAATTCTCGATTAACTAAATATAGATTAACAACAAACAATGAAACCAATATAAGTTTGCTACTGAGGATGACTTCAAACATAAACAGTAACGTAAAATCATGCGTTAAGCATACATTATGAAACATTTCCCAACACATTCAGAATTCTGTAGTAAGACTTCAGTGTTTAAGAACGTAAAAAATGATGTCCAAATGAACAATTTACAAAACTCATAGCACATCTAAAACACAATTTCATCAATTCCCATCCAAAGCCACAAAAATATATGTATATATATATAAAATTTTTCGCAGCCCTATATATGAACTATAGATTTATCATATAATACACAGTATGCTAAAATTTACTTTAATTAAAAAGTCATGGCACAGTTGAAAATTCACCTTCAGCAATTTCAGCAATTTTCAATAAACGAAAATGTACTTCAGATATTTTGTGCAGCCCTGTATGTGATATGTAGAATTTAAACACACTAAGAAATATTTTTAAAAAGTTTAGTTTAAAAACGCGTTCCACAAAAGAAAACGCACTTCCAGCAATTATTGCTCATAGAGACTATTGTACCCGAATTATTTTGTGTGTCCCTGAATATCAATGATGAATGCTTGAACATCATATTTTATATTAATTATCTTGCAGTGCACCTTAGAAATATACATCAATTCCAATATGTTTTAAATAGTGTAACTTGAATAAAATACTCTGCAAACGATTTCCCCCGTAGACCATGATGTAATAGAATTCTTTTGAGTGTCCCTGTAAAGGAACGATAAATACTATCCTTACTCTATCGTATAGTAGGCATCTTGTAGTGTACTTTAGATATATATATATATAAATTGCAACGAGTTTTAAATTGTGAAACATCATTAAAAATCACCGCCAACGATTTTTCCCGATAGTCTGTAAACTAACGGAATTCTTTTGAATGGTTCTAAAAAGAAACTGTAACTGCTACAAGCTTCGCTTTTAATACCGAACATGCAATAGTGAATATCAATAACATATATATATATATATTTCATGATGATCCGACTGTATTTACTCGAGTTGGAGCACGGCCATACAGACGGCAAACAGACAAACCGAAGTCATAAATACTTTTCAACTGTAAATTGTTAAAAATAATATTATAATCAGTAAATAAATAAATAGAAATGCTTAATTCATCTTTAAAAGTTAAACTTAAATTTACACAATGTTTAAATCTACTTAAAAGATGACAATATTTAACAAGTTGGAAATTGCTCGTCAAACGTGGCAAATGAGGTGCGTTCGTACTATAACTAGTTTTATAATTATTTTTTGCACCCCATATTGTACTGAATGTATATTTTTTTGCGCTTCATAAGTGCATAGTCTGTAACATCATTAAAATGCACTTACAATAATTTTTTCCCCATTCCCCGTAATGTAATGGAAAACTTTTGACTGTCCCTGTAATTAAACTATACATTCGATTTTCATAAAATTTGAAATGGCTCGACAAAATTTTGCAGCAATTATATATTTAAAATTTCAGACCATTCGGAAGAATGTAAAATCATTAAAATGCATTTGCTATAATTTTTTCCCATTGGCCGTAATGTAACGGAAAACTTTTGGGTGTCCCTGTAATTAAACTATACATCCGATTTTCATAAAATTGGAAATGGCTCGACAAAATTTTGCAGCAATTATATATTAAAAATTTCAGACCATTCGGAAGTCTGTAACATCATTAAAATTCACTTGCAATAATTTTTCCCATTGGCCGTAATGTAAAGAAAAACGTTTGACTGTCCCTGTAATTAAACTATACATCCGATTTTCATAAAATTGAAAATGGCTCGACAAAATTTTGCAGCAATTATATATTAAAAATTTCAGATCATTCGATCGGGTAGTTTTTGCTCTGTTATATGCGGACGGACAGACAGACGGACGGACAGACGGACGGACAGACAGACGGACTGAACGACGACTATAGGTGCTACGTATTTATGTAATTACGAACGCACCTAAAAAGATGTTAAATTACTTTAATACCTTACTACATTCAACTATAAAAAACATAGTCTTAGTCAGAGGAATATAAGAAATACTATTGTTATTAACGTCTAATAACAATAATAACAATAATAATAATCTACGTGGATTTTGAAAATTAGACGTTAATAACAATAATATTTCTTATACTCCTCTGACGAAGTCTATGTTTTCTATAGTTGAAAGTACTAAGGTATTAAAGTAATTTAACATCTTTTTAAATATTGTCATCTTTTAAATAGCTTTACACATAATGTAAATTTCAGTTTAATATTGTAAAATTAGTGACTAAGGTCGATCTTTTTATCCTTTATCTATTGACGGTATTTATCCGTACCATTAAATAACTTGTTATAAAGTTCATTTCATTTATCGATTAGAAGTAATACAGTTTAGAATGAGTTATAGATGCATTACTTTATCTTGTTCCAAAAGCATTATTGAGTTACACAAAACAAAAATATTTTTAAAATGATGCACTGTAAAAAAATTTCGTAAAATTTCAGTAGATGTACCGTAAATTTTACGGTACTTGTACCGTTTTCACTCTTTACGGTATGAGTACCGTATTTCTAAGGTATATTAAGTGTAAGAAAACAGTATATATGCCATTTCGATTATAAACGGTATTTATACCATAAAATCATAGTTTTTCAGTACAAACTCGGTATTTATACCATAAAATAATTATTTTTCACTAAGGAAAAAGCTGGTAGCCTTGCCTCGGTGTACGGCAACCCCTGAATTGATGCTCTTGTTTCGTAATGCGTGTAGCCCTGAGGAGAGGGGAGGTGCAGCCGGTACATTGTTTCGAGGCCCAAGTAGCTCAAAGGGGCACAGCTATTGCAATACACACTGTATATTATTTTTTTTAGTTTATAGGCTATCAAAGCCTGAGAGCTAATATGACCGCAAGTTCTGTATGTACGTACGTAACCAAATAACTCTTGATAGAAATATCCGATTTGCTTAAAAAAATTCTAGGTTCATTCCGATAAGCGCTTTGGGGGGGGGGGAACGGGGGCTAATCCCCCTTAATTTAGATAAATGGTTTTTTCATGCAGAATTATCCGATTTGCTTCAAATTTGGTATACCGGTCTATTTTGATAAGACGCTTCCCTGATTAAATTTGGAGGTTTATTGGTTAAGTATAAAGGGGCAGGACGGGGGGGGGTAATCCCCTTATATATATAAATCGATTTTTCATGCAGAATTATCCAATTTGCTTCAAATTTGCATACCGGTTTATTCTGATAAGGCGCTTCCCTGATTAGATTTGGAGGTTCAAAGGTTAAGTATAAAGGGGAGGAATGGGTGCTAATTCCTCCCTTAATTTAGATAAATGGATTTTCATGCAGAATTATCCGACTTAATTCAAATTTGGTATGCCGGTTTATTCTGATATGGCGCTTCCCTGATTAGATTTGAAGGTTCATTTGTTAAGTCTAAAGGGGGGAACGGGGGGGGGGCTAATTCCCCCTTAATATTGATAAATGGGTTCTTCATGCCGAATTATCCGATTGGCTTCAAATTTAGCATACCAGTTTATTCTGATAAGGGCCCTGACTAGATTTGGGGGTTCATTGGTTAAGTGTGAAGGGGAGGAACAGGAACGGGGACTAATTCCCCCCTTAATTTAGATAAGTGGATTTTTCATTTAAATTATCCGATTTGCTTCATATATATGGTATAGCGGTTTATTATGATAAGGCGCATTCCCTGATTATTTACCGTTTTGCTCAAAAACAGTGAGTTCTGTTTTATGACTAATAGACATAAATAAGAGTATAATATACAAATATTGTGAATAGAGTGTGAGCCCAATGCTGTCAGTTAAACTGGGAACTTTTCTTTTTTATTTTTTCTATATTTATTTTCTATGTAATACCATAATTCTAAAGAAAGAAAAAAAAGGCCGTAATTCATTTTACTTTTGTAAAACAGTATAAATGTCTAATTATTAGCCTTAAGTACAGGAAAAATGAATAATATAATTTATGAGAGACGAACCAAGTGGTCGACGAAGTCGGCTAGGTATTATTAAAGATTCACATGCTTTTTTTATGGTTCTTGAGTGTGTGTGTGGGGGGGGGGGGGGAGAGGAGGGATTGTGTGGTTGATCCTGGGCCCGTCACGACTCTCGGCGGCCTTGAATGTGTGTCGTCTTTCTAGTCGGAACTTCCAGGAACCGATTTACAAATTTGGGGGCTCAGAGCACAGATGCGTACGGGGCCCCCCTTGCACCCATTTAGAGTCCTGCATCGGGTCGGGTTACCTGCTGTTACCCGAACCCGATCCGACCCGCGGTTCGGGTCGGGTCGGGTTGGAGCTATATTTTCCCGTTGCGGGTCGGGTTGACTTTAAATTTTTTGGTGCGGGTCGGGTTCGGGTTGTCCCGCTTTTTTAAAAGAATGTGGAAAATATTTTTTCCGTTAAAAGCCTATATAAACCGCAGATCAAAGTTTCACAAAAGCAAAATGTGTGCCTGTCTGTTTTGTATTTAGTCATCCTTTCACCAGTCTTCGAAATAACAAACTGCATTATATTTTTATCGTATTTTAAAAATACAATACGCAGCAAAACTCTAAATGGTCCTCCCTGTCTATCAAGTGAAAAATTTAATTGTGGTCATACGCGATGCAGTATGTTAGACGGGAAAATTTTCAAAATAATAACTGCTGATGCTGATAAACTAAAGGCAGATGGCCACTTGTGTAAAACAAGGTGTATCGTTATAAATGGAACTTTTGAAACCGCAACTAATTTTAAAGCATACTTAAAGATTAGATTTTTTGTTTTATACCATTTAGAGTCCTGCATCGGGTCGGGTCAAAGGTTTTACTATAGTTGAATATTAAAGAATATAGATTTGTTCATTCTTCTCTGTAAAACATAAAAATGATATTAAAAAATTAGAGGTCTGCACGGGCCGGAATTATCAGGCCCGGAAACGGCCCGCCCCGTGCCGTCCCGTGTAAAACTTAAAAGTTCGTCCCTAGCCCGGCAAGGCCCGTTTATAATTTTATCGGCTTCGTCTAAATATTTATATCGGGCCGGTAGACTGGTTTAATTGTAGCTATCGGCCCGGCCTGGCAGGGCCGTTCATTTTTTTGCCGGACCGGACCTTTTATTTTGTTTATCAGTCCGGCCCGTTTAAAAAACTGTCCTAATAAAGCGGCCTGGGCAGTTTGAAATTTTGCTGACCCGCCGCGGTCCGAGGGCCGGACCGGTGCACACCTCTATTAGAGACACGTAGATAATTTTTCATAACGGTATTAAAACATGATTTGCTTTTCTTACATTGCGGGCTCGGGTCGGGTTGCGGATTGAAATATTGCGGGTTCGGGTCGGGTGCGGGTTGATATATTTCGGGTTCGGGTCGGTTTGCGGGTTGCCTGAAATTATTTTTGCGGGTTCGGGTCGGGTTGCGGGTTGCCGAAAATTATTTTTGCGGGTTCGGGTCGGGTTGCGGGTTGCCGAAAATTATTTTTGCGGGTTCGGATCGGGTTGCGGGTTGACTTAAAATGGAATTTGCGGGTTCGGGTCGGGTAAAACTCGACCCGCGCAGGACTCTTACACCCATTCTTACAGGCAGATGGAGTAAAAAAAGTATTGAAAAATGTACTTAATAAGATAACCACTCTAATGATTTTAATAATTACTTTAAAATATCCGTGAAAAAATTTAATTTGATAATCATAAATTTTCTTTTAAATAACTATTACACAATTATGAAATTGAAATGAGTAGACGTTCTATAATAGATTGCGTGGTGCTGATTATCTTTTCCTATGCAAGTATATATATCTAGAATGATAAAGTATGCAACCACTAATAATAAATTTTCTGTAATATCAAGCTACAATTTTTTAAAACATTAGGGGGCTCTGCCTCCTACACAACCTACGCTCAACAAGTCCCAAATAATCTGACGAGAACAAGAACAGTATTAAAAAAGAATTAAAAACGCAATATATTTTTAAAGTGATAAAGATAAAAGAAAAAATTCACTACAATAAAGCAATTAAATATGGTTGTTTCAGACAAAATATACAATGTTATAAAAATACAATGTAAACACAATAGAATGTAGAAGGAAATCTAAAATTCCATTAGATGCTAAAACTACATCAGATTTTGGACAATAATTTAAAATCCTCCAGCAACATTTGGGAGCCCCTGATTTTCAGGAGCCCTGGGCCCGTGCCCCGAATGCCCTGCCATAAATCAGGCACTGGGAATTTCCAGTCTATCATGTTGAATTATGTCAAAACGATCTTTAATCTTTATTCAAGAATTATGACATTCGTACACTATAAAATATGTCCTGAAATTAACAGGTGTTATTCTGTGAATTTTCCTTTATTTATCTGAAAATTTCCGTTTTGCCCCCTTTGTCATTAGGTAATGGAAATTATCTTCTTTCTCTAAAAATCATTTTTACCACCGACCTCTACTTTAAAAAAAAAAAAAAAAAATCAGAAGTTTATTGAAATGCATCCCTTTCCCCGCGCCCATCCTATTAAAATTCTCTACTTTCATGGTCGCAAGCAAAATTCCTTCCGGCCAAGAAAAGTCACTTTGACACAGGAAGCTCTGACCAATCAGGTTACGAGATGGCAAATCTCCGTTGGGAAAAAAAATATGCCTGCGCAGGCAAGACGCGCCGAGGTCGAGAATAATAGAAGTCTGTTTTCGAGAGTTTAAACGACCTTGATTTGTTTAAACAGGCAACACGTGCCTTCTTCCTTCTTTTACCTATCAAGATTGCTATGAATTTTATACACAGAAAAGAGGTATGTTTTTCAATTTTATTTTGTAATTTTCCCCTTGCATGTTTTATAAAACTGGGTTATTGTTGACACTTTTAATCAAACCAAACAGAAAGCAGATTATGTTTCAAAGTTTCGCTGTTTTTCTGCAAAAATCTTAATAAAGAGGCAAAGAGATTCGTTTATTTAATTTATATGTTATTTATTTTCTTGCAAAATTTGAATGTTTTGTTTGAGTAGCAATAGAAATCTTAGAATTTTATATACTAACGGCCATTTATAAAATTTTATTTATTTTTAAGGTTTTATGAGGGGGGGGGTATCCATTACTGGGATTGGTTAATTAGTCATTTTCCAGTAATGGACACCCCATCTAGACATTGCTAAAAATGCAATTTCAGTAATGTTTATTTTATAGTGCATAAAATATTTTGACTTAACTGAAAACCTAAATAATCAAATTTAATTTTTAAATGATAGGGGAGAGGGGGGGGGTACCTTTGAACTGGGGGCAGCTTTGAACAGTGTAAATATTTTCCTCTAAATAAATTATATAATATATACGGCAGCACAGTACTGCTTCAATGTAACAAGAATACAAAGCTTTACTATTTTGCTTGCACACTACTGTCTAAGCAAGATATGCATATTTTGCTTGCTTGAATCTAAACTCAAGAAAATAAAGTTGTAAGCTTTTTGTTGATAATCTTTTATCCCTAAAATTACAATTCACTATTTAATACCTAAATAAAGATGTTAGCTTTAACTTATAAGATTTGTTTTATTTAAATTCTCAAACCTAATTGAGTAAATACCGTATTTTATGGAAGAAACGCCGCGGCGTTTACGAGTTTAAAAGTTAATTTTTTTCCAAGTGCGGCGTTTACAATTTTTTTAAAATACCAGCTGATTTCCTTAATTTAAAAATTCATAGAAATATTTAAAATCGGATTTAAATATTTTAAATAAAACTTCAGACATCTTAAGATATTAAAAACGAGGCATCCTACACTGCTCAGAAAATTTTGATTTAAGTTAGGTCAATGTGACGCTGTTGACAAAAGTAGCGTTCCGACGGATGCGGCGATTACGATATTTTTAAGCTTATTCTGGCCAATGAGTGTCTTCTAATGAAGTGTTAGATGAAGATGAAAGAACAGTCGTAAAAAGTTAGAAGTCTGATTTTCGGGTCAGAATGGGGAAAAAAAATGGCCATAATTTTTTTTGGCCATTTTTTTTTCCTATTCTGACCCGAAAATCAGAGTTCTAACTTTTTACGGCTGCTCTTTCATCTTCATCTAACACTTCATTTATAATGAATGTTTGATAATAATGGAAGTCATCAGTCCATCAGAAGAAAATAACTCAGTTAAAGCGGAAGCTCGGTTAACGAGGAAACTCGGATAACCGGGACTCTACTGTATATTTCATTTAAAAAATGATTTTTAGAATATTTTTGTTGGTGTTCAGAGGGGAGTCACGACCATCGTGACCTCTCCCTTGGATCTGCCATTGTAGATTACGTAGTTCAGTATTACATATTTTAAATTTTAAAATAATTTGGCTATTAGAAAATTTGTAAAATTCTCTTTGTAAATATACTTTGTGGAAGAGGGGGGGGGGGGGCAAAATCCATGTTTGCCCCGGGTGCAAAAAAGGCTAGTTTCAGCCCTGGTGTCCATTATTGGGCCAGAGGGTGTCCAGTACTGGGCTTTTGGGTGTTTTGATATATTTCTGTTACTTAAAATTAAATTTCGATTCATATTGAGAAATGAGACTATAAGAATGGTTAAATATTGTTGATAGGTTAATATAATATTGAAAAAACTGGAATATAAGTGTAACTATTAATAAAAAAATAATTTTAAAAGAAATTCCTTAAGGGTGTCCATTACTGGCACATCTACCCTATAAACTGGTTATATTTTACTTAGCAGACGACAAATATTTTTTCACTTAGTTGCCATGGGCAAGTAATGCTTGAGTTCTCAGATCTATAACAAATGTTTATTGTAGGGGTATTCAAACCGTGCAACTCTCTAAAATCATTGTTTTTCTTTTTATGTTTAAGATAAAATTTAAATTAAGATTTTTTATGCCATAACCCACTGTTCATCATGATTAAATACATTTTATATACAAATATTTTGTTTTAAAAATCTACATATAAAAAAAATGATTTGACATGCAATGTGAATTATGTTAATGCTTTCAAGTTTTGAAAGTGATCACCACATTATCGTCCAGGCAATAGAGACTGTATAGGGGCTCTACCTAGCAAAATTAATGGAAGTTCTGGAAAAAGGCTTACTATATGTTTTTTGGGTCGCTGAATCCGAATTTGTAACTTCCCACCAAAATTTCTCCCGGCAACCCCCCCTCCCAAATTTGGTTAAATGCCCCCAAAAAAGGTTTTTATTAAAAAAATCAATTTTATTTTATTGTTTTAGGGAAAATATATCTAGAAATTCAGAAAGTAGGCAAAATTTGCAACAAATTAGATACAAGACACTATGACTTAAGGGGAAGGGGGGATCTGCCTCAGAACATACATTGCGGTGCTGCGTGGCATAAGTTGCGCAATTCAGCACCATCACTAAGACTTTTTATTGGTGGGGGAGAGAACCTTAAATTGTCAAGTCAAATTTCAGTATTTGAAAACTCGTTTTATAATTTTGCCAACTTCCTGCAGTTAGAAAATGTAATATAGTTTTTATTTGTTAAAAGTTTAATAATATTCCCAATTAGTTTTGTAATTTTTGCCAAGTCTATCAGAAATAGGAAATATATTATAGTTTTTATTAAGGTTTTAAACAAATTTGCCAACTAAGTTTGTAAATTTGGCAAGCATAATAACATTCACGAATGTTTGGGTGGGGGGGGGGAGGTTCCCTCCCTTAGCGAGGCCCCTGGCGCAATTCCACATAACCACTCACATGTTTGCATTCGCCCTCCCATCTCCCCTCTGAACTTTCTCTATAAGGTTTACTTTAAGTTTTTTTGGGTCGCTGAATCCGGATTTTTAATTCACTCCCAAAATCCCCCCCCTCCCCCCCTTCCGAAAACCTCCCAGAATAGTTGCTTTTAGCTTAAATTTCTTATTGTTTTAGGGGAAAAGCATTACAAAATTCAGAAACTAGACAAAATTTGCAACAAATCGGATGTATGACATTATGACGCAGGATAAACGGGGAGAGAGGGGGCTGCATCGGAACATTCACTATGGCGCTCCATGCACTAAGTTATGAAGTCCAGGCAATAAGGGATTTTACCAGGTAAAATTAATACTAGTTCTGATTTCGGCTCACTTTGTTTTTTGGGTCGCTGAATCCGAATTTGTAACTTCCCACCAAAATTTCACATGACAACCCCCCCCCCCCCCAAAAAAAAAAAAAAAAAAAAAATTGATTTTTTGAAAACATTTTATTTTTGAGAAAAGCGCGCGAGAAATGTTCCGAGGCAGCCCCCTCTCTCCCCTTTATCCTACGTCATAATCTCATATATCCTCAGAGTTTCACCCAGGTTTAAAAAAAGGGCAGGGTGCTTCTTGTAGGAAAAGGGCACTTTTGGATTCCGAAGGGCATGTTTTGGTTTTTTAAGGGCACTTTTTTTAATTTTTAAAGGTATCCTTTTGATTTTTAAAATTACTTTTAATATTTAATAGACAGGACACTATTTTAAAGACAGCAATGAGTCAGTTTTTACTATGCAAGAAAATTTTTTAATAAACAAAGGAGTAAAGGCACTTTTTTCAGCTGGGGGCAACAAGGGTGCTAATGTTTTCCATCATGGGCAAGAGGGGTGCTATTTTGTAAACCTAAGGGTGGGCAGGTTGCAGCACCCTCCTGAAACTGTCTAGGGGAAACTCTGATATCCTATTTGTTGCAAATTTTGTCTAGTTTCTGAATTTCTAGATACTTTTTCCCTGAAACAATAAAAAAAATTGATTTTTTTTTTAATAAAAACCTTTTTTGGGGGCATTTTACCAAAATTTGGGGGGGTTGCCGGGGGAAATTTTGGTGGGAAGTTAAAAATTCGGATTCAGCGACCCTAAAAACATAAAGTAAGCCGATTTCCAAAACTTCCATTAATTTTGCCTGGTAAAATCCCCTATTGCCTGGACTAATAGGAAAATGCAATTTCTTTGTGGATTGAGAATTGCGATCAATTTCAAAAATTCTTTTTTAAGCGCAGTATCTTACAGAAACAATTGAAAATTAACTAAAAAAATATTTATAAACAAAAGTTTGATTTTTTTTTTTTTTTGCAGGGGGGGGGGGGGGGAGTGTCTGCCCCATGAACTCCTGTTATTTCTAATAAATTTAACTTTTAAATATAAAAAATCAAATTGTAAAATTCGTTTGATAAAAAAAATACTTATTTTTTGAAGAGGATTTCTTGGAATTTGTTACAAAAAAAGAGTAAAAACTGAAAATTTGATTCTAAGGGGTGGGGTTAGGATTTAATTTCTATATAGGTGTACATGTGTCACATTTATATATATAGGGTGTAGAAGAAACACGTTAGAAAAATTAAATTACAATCAGAATGCATACTGATTGATATAAAAAAGTTGGTGGTGGGGGTGGGGGGAGTTAATCCAAATGCAGACTCAGAATATAAGTCAAAATTATTTTGCTGATTGTATAACAACAAAAAAGCATTTGAAGTGGTGCTAGATTGTTTCAATAGTATTAATAGTTGTTTGTGCTGCAATTTTCTATTTTTTGTTTAGAATTAAAATAGTGAATTTTTTATTGTAGTTTAGTTGACATATCCTTCAAATTATCATTTTTTTTTCTATAATGGAAGGTACCCAACATTTGAAATAATCTCCCAGTCTCTCAAATTAATTTTTTAAATAATTTAGAAAGTGCAATCTGCTTGAATGTAACCTTCAAATGATTTCAGCAATGTTTTGTTTTCAATATATAGGTACCTATGCGTTACAGGGGTGGTGAATTACATCATTCTACTTCCACTATCTACTGCCGAAATTTTGACAGGGTGACTGAATTTTTAGTTTTGTCTTTAAAAAACTGCTGGCTATAGAAATATATTTTTAAAATATTTATTAGCCACATTTTGAAACTTTCCAATTGTCGCAATTTAAACATGGCACCAAGTTCTATTCTATACAAAACTTTCTTTTGTTGTATATATTTCTTATTTTTATTTAAAATTATAGATAGAGACAGAGATCTGGTCTCCCAGCTTGGACCAACTCGTCATTGCCCCAAGTATCTGGTAGCACATAAGAGAAATCTGAAACTAAGAGTATGAGACTCCAACCGAACAATTACTATACCACCTACTTAACACTAGCATTATTCAAAGGTATTTATTTTTCTCCTAAATATTTGCATGGCAAGAAGTAACATTAGTGTTATTTTTACAATTTTAGTACAATTATGTAACAAGTATGGGAACAATTGGGGAAAAAGTCAGGAAATTTTGGGAAATAAACTAGTTTTCTTCCGAAGGCCTATTTTTCCAAATTGGAAAAATTAAAATTTCATTTATAAAATATATTTTATAATAGCTACATTCTGATACTTTTATTTATATTTTTTCATGTTTAATGTCCTACATGAAAACATTAACGTGTAAAATCTTATCTGTAAGCAGGGATCTGTTTAGAAAGAACTCGAGTCCCTTAAAGGATTATTTACAATTTTTTCTCCTTAAAACATAGGACCCTTAAGGCTGTTCTCAACTGCTCTGCCCAACAAGTGGAAAACGTTTTGACACATTTACAGATTTATTTTTTAAAACAAAGATATAAAATTGGAAGGCCTGACTATCGAAGCGATTTAGAATCGAACTGTGTTTTCCATTTTTTTTATCCATAAATTACCTATTGGGTTATAAGCGATTTTGATCACGTGACAAAGATGTTTTCTCCCTTCGCTGACTGGTTTTTCTGCTTTTTTCAGGAACTTAGGTCCAAAACGTCAACTTTGATTCTTATTTTCTGAAAGATCTATTGTGTTTGCAAAAAAAAAACAGCTCGATTACATAGTTTGTAAACCACAAACAATGCCAGCTAGTTTCATGCATTTCCGACCAAAAATAAATTTAAACTTATGTCAGAAAGTTGCCCTTTTGGATTTGAGCAGCCTTACAAAATTCTTTCTCTTAAAAATAGATATTTCAGAAAATTTTTCATCTAGAAATTGAGTCCTTCACAAATGTAATGATTTTAGAATTTAAAAAAACCTACTGCATAATAGTTGAAATCATCAATGAATCTATTATTTAGCTGTATATATGTACAAAAGACCTTCTCAATGTCTAAATAAGAACTGAAATGCCATTTCTAATTCACAAAATTCTGATTGCATTTTTTACAAGTATCTACAAATATTCACAATTTTGCAAAATCAGGATCGTGTGGAAAAAAAAAAAAATCCAAGCAAATCACTGGTAAAATAATTAAATGCAAATTCTCTTCTTAAAAATGAAAATTCATTCCAAAATTATTTCAATAGATATACCAATTAATAAAAATGGTAAGGTGGGAATTTAATATAAAATTTGAAACATACATTTATTTTTATTCGCATAGCTGTAATTTATCGCTATTATTGGGAAAAATTCTTTTCATAATAATATGCAGTTGAAATTATTTGTTCTTTTCTTTTTTTTTCCCCTTAAAATATAGATTCTTAGAGTTGTCTAACTGTATTTTTAAAAATGCAAAGTAAATGTAAGCCAATTTCCTGTGAAAAACTTAGTTGAAAACAATTTTTAAACACATGAAAAAATCCACCTGTTTTAAAACTTTCATAAAAAAAATTACCACTTTCAATATTAATAATCTTAAACATAGCTGGGTTTACACTGAAAAGCTGTACCAAAACTATAAATACACAGAAAATGAATAGTATACTTTTAAGGGGGATGGGGGAGATGTAATATTGTAAAATGCCAGTTTAATGCTAGAAGTACTACAGTTTGTTTATTTTAAACTGACATTATGTATATAGTATTTGAAAAACAGTACTTTGTAGATGGGATGTACAATACAGTTTAAAATTACTTTCAAACTGTAGTGATATTGCTTGAAACTTAAGATTCTTTTATTATTTTTTAAATTAACTCTACTGATAATTTAAAAAATGCTAATGCTCAATTAAGTTACTGTAAAAATTCTGAGGTTGAAATGATAAACTTTTAAAAGTTGTCTTATTTTATGTTCTTTAAAAAAAATATATATATATATATATTCATGTAAAGGGAAAATTATATTGTGTTATATTAGTTTATATAGTTATATATGTATAAATACTTCTGCAGCTATCATATGGCAACTATATGACATTAATACTGTGCACTTAAATGAGGAAAGCAAAAAATAAAATAAAGGTTAGCTATTGTAATTAATATTATCTGTGCCATTGTTACCACAATGAATATGAGCTGGCATGGATAATACATAACATTTTTTCCTTCAAAATATATTTGAGTATATCAAAGCCAAATTATTATATATTTTAATTTTTTTCTTTGACCTATGGCCAGATCTAAAGGTCAAAATTAGCACTAACCACCGGCCACTGGTTCAGTAAATGGGAAACAGTGGCTAGTGAAAAACTGTCTATCGGCAGCCACTTTTTTACAAGGGGAGAGTAAAATTTTCTTGCATTTCATCGAAGATTCTACTTTTTTTGGTTCTAATATATTTATATTAACATATTTATTTGGGCTATTCACTTTTAGATGAATACTTATAAAAATTTTACTGTTTAGTATTTTTAAATAAAAAAGTGGCCACTTAAAAAACTATTCTACCGGCCAGTGGCCTTAATGAAATTTCCCAGTTTTGGCCTATAGCCATATCTACGAGTCTATTATAGCGGTAGAGTGGAACTGTTGCAAGCAAAAGCATGGTATGTATTGTACGAGACAAATGCAATATGTGATATTTTCCCATTATACCGATATGTATATCCTAATGTGCCATTGATTTATTTCAACCTTAATGCAAAGGTTTTTATTGGAATCAGTATCAAATATTGTGATTCACTATTTATTAAATGAGAGGCTTTTTGTAATTTTTATTGATTGCCGCGGTATTTTAGAAATAAACTATAAACAGCTATGAAAACAAATAAGTACTTTCATATTATCCGGGTAGAGAGATCGCCAAAAATGATTGTCAATTGCCACTTTTGTTTATTGTTGTCAATTGTCAATCATGTTCAAAATTGTAATATAATATACATTTAATAAATACATAATATTGCTAAAAAATGATAAAACAAAATAACAACAACAAAATAGAACATCATAAAAAAAATGATGAAATTGATTATATAGGTATACTTATAAAAATACTTTGGTATTAACTTTAATATGGCAACTATATAATATTAACTTTGTGTGGTTAAAATGCAGAAAGCAGCCCCCCCCCCCCCCCTTACTCATACACACACAAAAAAAGTTATTGTAATTAATATCGGTGCAGTGAATATTACTTTGCCAGGACAACACATAAGCAGGGTTGGCAAAAAAAAAAAAAAAAAAAAAAAAAAAGTTTTTTTTAAATAACAAAACAAAAAAAAACTTTATTTGGTTTAAACCGGGATTTTTTAAAAATATCATTTCCTAATGCATGTAGATGTACATTTGCTGATAAAAATAAACATTGTTATATATTAAGTAATATAACTTCATTTGAAAATATCCTGATTAAATAATTAGTCTGTTATGTAGAAAATTGAATTCATTTCTAATTTAAACATTAGTAACCTATGTCTTATGTTGAAGAAATAAACTGCTCTACACAGTGTAACTTTGATATCTTGAAAATCTTAAGACAATATTTTTGATTAATTATAGATATATAATATTTTATGAACTTTTTTTTTCTACCTTGATACAGTCAAACCTCGTTAACACACTTAACGCGAATTACTTTTAGCACAAACTGATTGTCTCGTCCAGTTGTATGCAACATACTCGTTAAGTTATGATAACACGAACAAAAAAATTTTCCCCTTGAGTGTTCGCATTAACGAGGTTCGACTGTATTAAAAATCTTTTTGAAGTCAAAACTAGTTCACTGAACATTTTAATATTTTCTTCTTGACCTAATCATTAATTTAACTATAAAAAAATATTTTGAAGATAGTATCTCAAATGGTTAACTTTTATATAAATATCAGTATCTGTGGTTGCTAAAGAATTTTTTTTATATATGTATTCGAATACTTCTGGTTATTTTGTTTTAACATTTTTGGCCATTAAATTCTGTAACTGAAAAGATTGATATTATTGAATGCTATAACTGACATATAATTTTTGCATGTCGTCTCATTCAACTTCATATCTTGAAATTCTTTTTTAAATTCTTAAAGGATAATCTCCCCAATTGAGAAAATTTTCTTTTACTACTTGGCCAAAATCTTAAGTCATTGTATTATGTTATTAACTGCCGTAAATAATCTGTATTTTTTAATTGATAATATTTTATGCTAAATACTGAATGTTTTATCCCTGTTAATTTTGACATGTTTCATGATAACTCTCTCGGTGCATCAACACATTCTAATTTTCATCCTTCATCCACACAAACATGACCTAAACTCATTATGTCTCATGTAGACTGCTTAGATAAAATATTAAAAGTAGAAATTATTTCTATAAATAATTTAAAACACAGGCAAACTAAAAAACACCATTAAATATTACATTAGATTTGTTCTAAAAAAGCCATTTGGTTTAAACCATGCCAACCCTGCATGGTACTGACAAACATGATGAATTTTTATGCTGCTTATATGAATTTATTTAGTTTTTTGTTTTATGTGAATTTATTTTTTTTTTAAATTGCAAAAGTAAGCTTCAATTAAATTTAGCATCTAAGTATAGAAAATCAGATCATAAAATTAGGTTATTAAAAAAATAATACGCAGAATTATTTACATTGTGCAGACAAATTTTTAAAGTAAGTTATGAGTCAGTATATCAGATTATTTTTTTTTAAAAAAAGGAATCATTGAGTGGAGGTTTTACTGTATAATTTTATTGACCCCAAACTGGAGATCATGTTAGATAGTTTGTTTAGAGATTATGGGAGTATCACAAAATGGTGTATACTAAAAGCACAATTAATCATTATTTACAATCTTATCACAGCAATATGGAGATGTTTTTATTCCAAAAATTAAATGTTTACTGCAATGTTAAGAGAAATTTATAGTTTAATTCTTCATTTTTATATGTGCTTTATTTTTAATTTTTGTATAATGTTTATTTGTTCTTTTGTTTTAAAAGTGTATAATTTTGATTGATATAATAAAACAGTTTGTGAAAGTGTATAATTTTCAAATGTTATGTTTAAGTTATCTATCACCTTTACCTTAACAACGTTAGTTTTTTTTTTTTTTTTTTTTTTTTTTTCAAACTTTCCGATTGGTACCAACTATATTGCTTGGCGATAATGGCATTGGTTTAATGGAAAATATCCAATAAATAAAAATATCCAGAATGTAGTCAAGGGTGCAGGGTTTTCTGTCTGAAATCAGTTTTTTGAAAATGTCCAAGTATGCTTGTATAAAGACTTTTTTTTTTTTCATTTGGTATATTTCAGTCCTTAAGAATAATATGTATTTAATTTCCAATAACAGAAAATTTAGAATGGAGGAGGAATATGGCTACCCAATTTCATCTTTGAAGTATGGTGATGCAGTAGACCTGAGCTATCATATGCACTCGCTGCCACAGTTGCAGAAAATTCTCAAAGTGTCTGCGGGAGTTACTACAGAGACAGAAAATAATCTGCAGGTAAATTTTTTGCAATTGCAGCGTTAAACACTTACCTGTAACGTTTTTATGTGTTTTATTCACATTTATTAAAGAGAAACTTAAGTTTTTGCATTAAGTAAGTTATGGTTTGATGGAAAAATAATCTGCAAAAGAGAAAAGAAAATCTGTGATGCTAGTCTCCATTCTTGAACTTTTTGCTACCGAACTCGCTACATGGTTATATAAATAGTGATTTTAACGAATAGTGGATTTCACTGAATATCTTTTTTTTTTTTTTTTTTTTTTTTAATTACACATATACATAATTTCTTTTTTTAAATTTCATAAATAAATAAAATTAAACACAAATTAAAATTGATATTTTATCACTTTTTTTTAATTAACAGCTTGATGTATTCTGTGTAATATTTCAAACACCATAATGCTAATAATAAAATAAATGGCTTTTGCTTATTACTAAATACTTAATAGTATAATTTTATCTGTAGATGCATTTAATTCACATATAATTTAGATAAAATAAGGGGCTCATTATTATCATTGTTAAATGTACTTTTTATTTCCAGTTAGAAATTGTTAAAAAACTTTTTAAACCCTCCCCCCTGAATAATCCTTTATATATACATATATATATATATATATATATATATATATATATATATAAAGAAGAAAAATCATGATTCCCTGCTCCTCATTATAAGTGCAGATTCACTGTCACCAGATGCCACAAGGCAGCTAAATTGTTTGCTGTGACCACTAACTTTCACCGCCTAAGTCGTTAAAGGGCAGAACTGAGAAATTGAAATTTCATTAGTGGCCAGTAATACGAGTTTTATAAGTGGCCACTTTTTTAACTTTTGTTAAAATTTTTATTAGTATTAAGCTAAAATTAAATAGCCCATATTAATGTGTTTATATAAACATAATGCAAGCAAAAAAAGTACAATCCTTAATAAAATGAAAAAAAATTTTAGTCTGTCCTTGTAGGAAAGTGATCATAAGGTGGCCAGTGACAATTTTTTAATAGCCACTTTTTTCTCATTTCGTGGGCTGGTGGCTAGTGTTAATTTTGCACTTTATAAGTCGCCATATATATTTATTTTTATTTTATTTTATTTTTTAAGATAATCTCTCCTTATAGCAAAACAAATGACTGAAGTCTATTTTGATTTTTATAGTGTAAAATAATGGGACACATTCTCAATTTTTTGTATGACAATGTCAAATTAAGAAATATTCTTTTCCTGATATTTCCCACTATCCTTTTTGCTTATTTTCTACATATCTCGCTCAACTTTATCTTCTGACAGTATATAGTTTAAGATTTATATTATACTTAATATACAAATTTCAAGAATTTTATGCTTAATTAAATATACACATTTGAAGTAATTAGTCTGTATGTTATTGTACGTGTGTTCAATTATTTTTCATTTTTTTAATTCCTTAGGTTTTTTTTGTTTAGTTTTCTGTATATAAATGCTGTTTGTATGTGTTTGTTTCACAATGTGGCCACTGGATTTTTTTTTTTTTTTTTTTTTTTTTTTTTTTTTTGGTTTAGCAGCCACTAGTGCAATACTGATTTTGGGAATCTGCACCTGTATTCCTCATAGGACTTTAGCTGTTTGAGTTGTTTGAATAATTTTTAATAGTAATTTATAAATTCCCAGTACAACTGGATACAGATATTAGAGAATGAATTATATAATTGCTTTTTTCATAGGCCTTTGGGGGTGTTCCCTTCCTTAGAGAAATCCACCTTTCTCTGCAGGAGGAGGAGGGGTATATCAGAAGGCAAATAATTCACAAGATGACATATGGCTTTTTTTTCTCATCAATAGTGTTGTCAATTTGTAACATATTTTCCACTTTATTAGCGTTTGAAATTTTGCTAAAAGTGTGTTTAGCTTTGTGTTTTTAGCAACATGATTTAAATAACTTGATTTTTTTTTTTTTTTTACAAAGTTCTTGCTGATTTGTTTTTTTTTTTAATTTGGTCAAAATATGTTGTAATAAGTATTGCATATTTTAGTACTGTGTATTGTATGGGAGGGGGAAGTTTTTTATTCCAATGTTTCATCTTAAAATTATGTTCTCAGTTAAAAATGGTTAATTTAAGCTAAAAAATATATGCACATTTTTGAGTTATTAGTAAAAAGAGAGAGTTTCTGCTACTATAAGGATAACTGCCTAGGTTAAATATAACTCGTTCTGATGTATTTTAATCAGAGTCTGGAAATATAAACCAACAGGCAGATGCAGTTAAAAAAAATCAGAATTTACAGTATATTTTGAACTAAATAAAATACCCTCCCCCCTTTCTTTTGTTCCAATTTGTGCAAAATTTTAAAATATTATTAGGTAATCATAAAACCAATAACTTTTATGCTAACCAATTCGATAGTCAGTTTCCTTTAAAGGGTATTAAGGATTTTGCTAATTCTTAATCATTTAACAAGCTAATAGGCCATTTCTTCTATTAAAGAATTTTTTGACTAAATCTCACTCTTACTAATTTTTAATGTTGGACCCAGTAGCATAAAGTTATGGTTGTGTCTGCGACAGCAATTTAGTGAGATGAAAATTGTCTGCTTGAGTAGCGTGTTACATTTTCTTATGTACAAACATTGAGTGTTAAAATAAACAGCATTCTTACTGATTAATACCAGGAGTCATTCTGAGTAAAAAAAAAAAAAAAAAAATCAAACTCACAGCGAATTTTCCGAAAGGTTACAACAGAGAGGGGGGGGGGGGGTGAAAATCAACTACCGGCAGTAATTATGTGTTTATATATATTTTAAATAGTAAATATATTTATCTCTGGATATCACTGGAAATGGAAAAACACTTCAGGGATAACAGGATAATTTTTTAAATTTTCAATTCGAGAACATGGATGCAGACTTCTGGGAAGCAGGGTTGGGTTTTTGACATGACAAGCATCAAAAACTGGTTTAAACTGTCATAAAGTGGTTTAAACTGTCGAAAACTGCCAAATACATGCAACACGCTAAAACATTTTAACAATTGATAAATATTAAATAAGTCAATGACTTATGTGATCTTTTATTAAAATTTAATAATTTAAAAAATATATTATTTGCAATAATTTTTTTTTTTTTGGATTTTTCAACCAGAAGAAAATAATTTTGTACAATTAAATAATCCGAATCAATTTTATCCCGCAGCATGCTGCAGCACACCACGTGTTTAGCACATTTATTTACACCCAAAAGATTTTTGAGTTTAGAGTGTATGAAACGTTAGAAAATAGTCTGTCTCTTAATTGATGCTGAGCTAGTAGGACTTGATAGCAAAAGTATTGCTAGATAAGCAAGTTTTGAAGCAGGCTCAAAAAGCTGTTGCATTTAATGATACCTTTCCACCAAACAATGGAGTCCTCCCTATAGCACTGAAATAAGAAGACGGGAAAGGGGATTCTTTAGCTTCATACACAATCAGTATGGGTAAGCATCCATAAACTCTCTCCGTAGCTCAAGTGCGAGCTGAATCAACTGACACAGCAGTCAACCCTTGCCCCTGATGGTTGGGATGCAAAGTGTAAGCCAAACAGTGGTATGGTTTCATGATTTGATCCCTTCTATTATGCACTTTTTTAATATGGGCTTACAGGAATTTTCTTTTAGATGACCAAGCCAATTTTGTTCAGTTTTAAAATCGAAAACATTTTTATATATTGAAAGAAAGCATGTTTTAAAAAGATTGACTTTAAACCTTTTTTTTTTTTAATTACTTCTCTTATTTTGTAAATGTTTAAAATTAATAATCCAATTTCAATTTTGAATGGAATGATTATTGCCTAGACTAGAATAAAGTTGATGCACATTATCTTGTTATATATACAAAAAAATCTACACTTTTCTAAGTTTTTTTTTTTTTTCCCATAAAAAAAGCTAGCTAATGCTTTAAGCTCTCAAAAGTAAGCGAAATTAAAACGATTTTAAGTAAGAGAAAAAATGTACAGCTCAGGTGAGCTTGATGTCTACTTTTTAAAAAAACACAATTTTACAAAAAAAAAAAAATTAAATATTACCCTGTTAAAAAGTTGTACTTAACAATAATACTTTACTATGTACTAATTACTGATATACACTAAGAGTGAATTTAAAATATTACATGTAATGTTGTCATGTGTGACATTTAATTTGAATTTTTACAGATCAATTTAGTATTTAAGGTTTTTGACATGACGGTTTAAACTATAGTTTAAACCTGATATAAACTGATACATGTCAAAAACCTGCCAATCCTGCAATTATTACTAATACTATATACTAATTATACAATTACAGTAATAGTGAATCTTAAATATTACATCTAATGTGTGACATTTAATGTGAAATTTTACAGATCACTGTAAGTATTTGAGGTTTTTGACAAGGGGTTTTTGACATGACGATTTAAACTGCAGTTTAAACCGTCAAAAACTGACATGTGTCAAAAACCTGCCAACCCTGCTGGGAAGGACCCTCAAAATCAGCATTCACAGTACATTTCTTTGAAATAATAAATATTAATACTTTTAAAACAAATAACCCAACTAGGACCAGGAAAGTACCCAAAGTAAATGGGTATTTTTGTCCTTATATGTATATTTTAAAATCTGATATGGCTGCTACAAAATACAGAATGTTTTCCCGAGCTTCTTTTCCTTTTGCTTTTGGTTCCTGCTCAACAACACAAAACTTTCCGACACATTTTGTAGTTCATTTTTAAGCATAAAGGTATAAAATTAGCAGGCTTGACTATTGGAGTGATTTGGAATTGAAATGAGTTTTCCATTTTTTTATAAACAAATTACTTATCAGTTATAAGCAATTTTAGTTGTGTGACAACTGCTTTTTCTTTTTTCTCTCTTGCAATACCAAGCTTGGAAATTCTCGTCAAAAGGCAACTTTGACAGTATTTCTGAATTATTTTTTGCCTTTACCAAAAAAGGGAAAACATCTTTTGATCGCATAGCTTTTGAATAAAAACATCTGCCACTTTCATGCATTTCTGGAAAAAAAAAGAATTACAAGAATACATCAGAAATAAGCTCTGTTAGATTTGAAAAAGAGCCTTAAAGAAACTCTGAAATGCAGTTTTGGACCAGACAGCTAAGGCAGTGTACCATCTTTTAATAATCATTATGGTTTTTAACTTGTATCTCGGTGAATTTTGAAAAAAAAAAAATTGAAAATCTGAGTTTTATGCATCAGAACTGCTTTCATTGGTCTTCTTCCAAATTTTCAGATCTGCATGTGCAATATAGATTTGTAAATGCAATTTTAAGTGACCTTTTTAGCAAAGTATCTCACCAACCTTCAAAGAGTTAAAAGAGAGCTTTCACAAGATTCCATTTATTAAATAATCTTATAATTATATTCTATAATAAGTAAATTCCTTATTTTTTGTTTCTCTGTATTATTTGAAATGTGTAATTTGTAAATAAAATGAGCTCACTAGAAAGAAAACCTTTAACAGGCTGACTTATAAAAGTTTGTATTGACAAAAGTTTAGACTAATTCCCATGTAGTAAATAAAATGGCCTAGAGTTTATTAGAAAATCTGATCGATAATTTATAAAAATCTGTTTTCTCAAAGTTATATACAAAGTTTGTATCCCATTATTGCATATGTTTTGTGACAGCCAGGAGCAGCTAGCATTCTATATTTTTGTGACCTAATGTAATCTATACAGTTGAACCTCGTTAACATGAACACGCTTAACATGAATTACTTTTAACATAAATTATTCCCACAGTCCCCTATAAAAACGAATACAAAGATTTGATACTGATAACATGAATTACTGTTAACGTGAACAAATTTTTGATTCCCCTTGAGGTTCATGTTAACGAGGTTCGACTGTACAAGCTCGGTTACATTTAATCTTGTGAGTATGATGGACAATGCATTCAATTAATAGTATTTATTTCAAAGTAATTTGATAACAGATATGCTGAAAGCTGCACATTGTCACCTGTTAGCAAAGAATGTAGGCCAATTAATATTCCTAAACATACTTGCATGGGATTTAAAAGGTCTTCTCTGCATCTTTAACATATTTCAGAAACTCCATTAAATATGAAGGTGATGTACAGTTTAAACAGGTCCATTTATAAATTATAAGATGAAGCGAGTGAAAAAGAAATCATTAACTGTTGCAATGATTTGAAATTACTCTGTAAAAGTTGTATCAATAGTAAAAATAAGTGAGCTTTGTTGAGAGAATGTATAAAATTAATGATTTCAGCTCTGACATTTCCATTCTTGTTTAAACACATAGCCTTAAGAGCTTAAACTAGGCACAGAAAGAAATGTTCAAGCTAATGTTAATGCTATGGCAGCAATCTTTACAGATTTCTTGTTCCCATTTGAATGCTTTTAAATGATTCTCATTTTCTTTTTTTCTGTGTTTGGGGGGGGGGGGGCACAGGGTACCTGAGGTTAACGTTTATTGTGCATTTCTACTTTTTCGATGTTTGTTACAGTTGTTTTATATGCTTCTACTTTTGGAAGTGGTTCTGCAAGTGAAACTATTCTCATATACAGAAATTGTTACGAAATTTGAAAAAGTACATACACACAACAATAGGTATTGACTTCAGGTATCGCATGCAAAATAATTAAGCCTTAAGAGCCTAAACTAAGAAATGCTCGAACTAATGTTAATCCTATGGCAGCGTTCCTTACAGATTTCTTGTTCCTATTTTTAATATTTTTAAATGTCTCTCTCTCTCTCTCTTTTTTTTTTTGGGGGGGGGGGGGGGGGGCACAGGGTACCCGAGGTTAACATTTATTGTGCATTTCTACTTTTTCGATGTTTTTTACAGTTTTTTGATATGCGGATACTTCTACATTTGGAAGTGGTTTTGAAAGGGAAACTATTCTCGTATACAGAAATTGCTACAAAAGTTGAAAAAAGTACATACACACAACAACAGGTATCGACTTCAGGTATTGCATGCAAAAAAATAATATAAAAGTATTCAAATACAAGTGAGAAATCTGTAAAGACTTTTCCCATAGGGTTAACATTAATGTTTGCATTTATCCGCGTGACTAGTGTAGGTTCTTGTCCGCACTAGTCACAGGGAAAAATGAAAACGCTAATGTTAAGTCTATGGGAGCATTATTTTCAAATATCTTGTTTGAATTTTAACATTTTTAAATGATTTTTTTGCATAGGATAGCTGGAGACTATCTACAACTGGGCTAATTTTTACTTTTGAAACCGCTTCTGAATTAGAAATTATCCTAATATTAAAAAAACTATAACCAAAATCAGAAAAATAAAAGCTAGCACAGTTGTAGATCACCCTCATCTATACTAAATAAATAAATAAAAAAAAAATCATTGAGAAATATTAAAATCAAAGCGAGAAATTTGAAAATAATGCCCGTAAGATTAACATTATCCTCCTTTTTCTTGGTGTGACTGAAATATCCTTTTAAGATGATTTTATGTAACCTTTTCTACAAGTCACTTTTGTATTTTCTTCGAAAATTTATTTTAGTGCTTATATCCATGTTGAATGAACCACTCTTTTTCTTTAAGGTACTTAAGTTGATCAACCCTGTGTGTGGAATAAACTACAGAGCAAATCAATTGGCAGAGGTAATGCTGTAAGATGGCCAAAACTTCTGGAATTTTGTATATATTAGTAAATTGAAAAGAAAACATTGTATACATAAATATTAGAACTGTGTATATTAATGTAATTTAATTGTTGTAATAAATATCTTTCTATATTTTAATTGCTGGTTTTAAATATTTGTAAATCATAATGAAATCAATTTATTTTCTAAATGTTCTAAAATATTTATGCTTGAACTTTAATATGCTTCTCAAATACCCTGCCTAACAACGTAAAACTTTGACACAATTTTAAACTCATTTTTAAACATGAAGGTATAAAGTTTGCTGCCCTGACTATTTAGTGATTTGGAATGAAAATAAATTTTCCATTTTTTGATAAATTACCTTTTGACTTAAAAGCAATTTTGCTCAGGACAACCAATTTTCTTCACTTTTCTTGACCTGCGTGGAGAATTCGGCTGAAAGGTTTTAATAGTATTTTCTGAAAGATGTTATGCATTTACAAAAAAAAAAAAAAAAAAAAAAGATATCTTTCAATTATAGTTTCTGAATTAAAAAATTATACATTGCAAATTTCATGCATTTCTGAACGAAGATTGATAAAAAAAAAAAAAAAGTCAGAAATTAGCTCCTTTGAATTTAACGACAGCTTTAAATGTTTTTTTTTTTTTTTTTTTTTTTTTTTTTTTTTTTTTTTTTCTAAATACCATATGCAATGATATTTTTACTGCTTTTTTAAGCTATTTTTAATAAAAGAAATATTCTTTGGTGATTTTAAGAAATATGAATTTTTATTTTTGCTATAGAAAATTGTATTTTATTTAACAGTTTGTGACCTTTAAAACTTCCCCTCTCATTTTCAAAATCATTCATGATAGAAATATTTTCACAAAATTTAAAAACAATAACTTGGTTAACAATGTCAAGAGACATCATGCATAATGAAAATCAGTGCAAACATAAAATAATCCTATTTAATTTAATGTTTGCATATGCATGATGTCTCATGACATTGTTTACCAAGTTATTGTTTTAAATTTTGTGAAAATATTTCTATCATGAATGATTTTGAAAATGTTACCATTTGTGCGATGAAACGTTCGTCAATCTAAATAAAGATATTTTATCACTTTTTATAGCAGCATTTAGCTTAAAAAGATCATGTCGAGTCAGACTCGACATAGAAGTACAAAGGATTAAAAAAAAATTCAGATAGATAATAAATTGATATTGCAGAAGTTATGTGCACCTGCATTAAAGAACATCGATGTTTCATTCTCAACAAAAATGCAGAAACAAAAATTAAATATTTCTTAAATTTCTAAAACTTAATTTTTTTAAATAAATATTTAAAGCTTAACTTATAGAAATCCAAAATATTTAAGATATACTTATTACATCTTTCATTTTCCTATGGATTAAATATTATCCAATACACTTTTGACATTTTTTTCTTACAAATTACTTTTCTAAATTTAAAGTAACATTACTTTTAGGGTTTTCAGTAGATTGATGCAAAATTTCAGGAGGGAAAAGCTATTAAAAACAGCAGAATTTGATTAGTTTTTAAATAATAGATGGTTGTGCTACAACTAATTGTGTCATTTATGGAATAAGATGTGAATATTTAGAAATTGTTTAATTTTTATACAGATGCATTGTTTGTTAAAAGAAACAAATAACACAGAGTTTTTGAATTTGTAGATATTCAGAAATTTTTTATCGGATAGAGCTTGTTTTAAAAAACCTTGATATAATTTGTGTATTTTTCTATATCAACCAGAAATCTAAATATTAACTCATTCAGCTAAAAACTTATGCTAAAACCTATTATTAATATTCTAAATTTTAAACTGTACATTAAGTTTTGCAAGAATAATTAAACACCCATTTTTCCATTTAAAAAAAATCATATAAGTGGCGATTTGCTGGACAGTGGCAGTTTTAAACATTTAACTGAAAGAAAGAAAATTTAGATTTGTATGTTGAGGAAAAAAAAAATAAAAATTCTAATTTCCAAGTACGTAACAAGAATCTCGGAAGAAATTATAAAATTTTGGCCAATTACTAATTTTTCTTTATTCATTGAAAATGTAATTTTTATCCTCTTCACGCCCTTGGCGACATATGTAGATGTTTAGTTTTTATAATTATAATTAGTCAAATAATAAAAGGGACAAAAATTTGATAACTTATTCACTACAGAATCCCCCAAAAAGAGAAGTAAAAATTTTATGTTTTGGCTGCATCAATGTACAGGTTGATAAAAAATAAGGGTAAGACTTTGTACTTTCCCTGTATATATGATTCTGACTACAGAATAACCCATAAGAATCTCCCACATTTGACAGGATAATATAAAACAAAAAGGATTGGAGAGAGAAACTGGTTTGTTTTAAAATATACAATGGGTATGACAAGAGTTTAAAATGACTGTGTTTTAGAAATTATGTTTGGTAGTGTTGTCCATTGCGAACAATATACAATTCAAGACGATGTCTGAAATCTATCATCATCTGACATATCATGTCTTGCAGAAGCTGCTACCTCTGCTTGAATTACTCTTGAGGCATAAAACCTATGCTCTTTCTGATCCCAAGAGACTAATATTCAGGTAGAAGTGGCAGCTATTCCACAAGACGAAGCATCAGTGGTGATAGATTTCAGACATTGTCTTGACTTGTGTATTGCTCGCAATGGACAACACTTATCAGACACCATTTCTGAAAGATTGTCATTTTAAACTCTCGTCATACCTATTGTATATTTTTGAACAAACAAATTTCTCTCTGCAGTCCTTTTTTTTTATCCTGTCAATTGTGGGAGCTTTTTTTTTTTTTTTTGGGTCATCCTGTACTTTTACGGTATGTATACCATACATTTCATTTACAGTACATATACTGATTGCAAACACTTTTACGGTACATATACCACACATTTAATTTATGGTATATATACTGCATAAATATTTTTTACGGTACATATACTGTATATTTAATCTATAGTATATATGCTGTATAAATGGTTTTTACGGTATATATACTGTATATTTAACGTACGGTATATATGCTGTATGAAAGTTTTTTTGCGGTACACATACTTTAAATATTTTACGGTACATATACCGTCCAGTTAAATTACGGTATATGTACTGGTCACAAAGTTGCCAGTATATGTACCGTAATTTTTGACCAAAATTTTTTACTGTGTGATCTCTTCTGTCTTTGCATCTTTTCAGCTTTCTTGGCGTTGGGAGGGGTTGAGGGAGGAATTTTTTAATTCGGAAATATTTTTATATTTCTATTGTAAGAAATTTATATTTGTACATTTCCTAATTCTACAAAATAGTAAGAAAAATATTTAAAATGAAAGACTTGAGTGGAGTTATAAATATTGTACAAAACACCTAAAAATTCAAATTTAATTAACCCTTCTAAATCCTCCAATTTTCCTAAAATCATTCTAATTGTTTTTAAATGACTATGTAAATCTTCTCATCTAGTTTCAAAAATTCACGAAAAATGTTTTAGAAGATAAAATTTTCATGAATTCATAATTCAGTACATAAAAAGTTAAAGCGGCCTTGAAAAAAAAAAAAAAAAAAAAATATGTATGACTGACAAACAAAAAAGTCCCGTAAACTAGAGACAAATAAATAAAATAGAAAGCTTTGTTGATTATCACCATAAAAAGAATACAATAGACGCAATAGCATCCTTTCGGTCATATAAAATTGATCCTTCATGACACGTAAAGCCGACACGTGGTTGGAGAGCAACTGCACAATGTGAAATAAACTGAAAAATCGATCAAGCCTAGGAAGGTGAAAAAGATTCCATCCCTAGAAATATTCATTTATTCAACTTTATATGATCGAAAACGACGCTTTTGTGCCCATTGTATTATTTTTATAGCGATATCAACAACGTTTTCTATTTTACATTTTAAATGCATGAATATTTTTAAAAACAAGAGATAGAAAAAAAGTGGTTTTGTGAATGCTGCGAATTCAGGTTTAAACAACAACACTCGCGTTATATTCTAGAACCAGTGATAATAAAAAAAAAATGAGGAATTTGAAAAAATTCTTTATGTCTCGACATAAATTTTTTGGTAAGCTTCATATCAAGTTTACATAATTCTGTGATTCATTCGTTAATATTTGGCCATATAAATTTAATTCTATCAGTAATTGACTGTCAGCAAATTAATTAATATTTTGAATATAATGAAATATCCCCCAAAATAACATGCTAAGAAAATCTTATAAAAAAGTACAACTATCCATTCCAGTTACATAAGAATACAAATAAAATTACATAACAGTGCAGATCAATTACATAAGAATGCAAATTAATTACATAACAATGAGTTATGTGTTCTGAAATTAAAAAGAAGAAAACTAGTACACTGTAAAAAATAATCTGTAAAGTTACTAAAGTTTTTCTAAGAAACTGGGATTCCTAGAACTTTTTATGTAACGGCAACAACAAGAATTTCTGTAACAGCGTCTGTTACAGAAACCCTGAATAAGTAATCAATTCTGTTCTATCTAGATTGTTAGATATACTACATCTTTGAAATGACGTTTGAATTAGGTCAGATTTAATTTAATTTCATGCTTTTATTACCCACTCACACACTATTTCTGGACTGGCAGACTGGAATGACGCATTTCGCGTCCTTTTGTAAATGTTTTGTCATCTTCTAACATCTACGTATTGCTTGTCACCTCTGTATACCATTGTTCGAATGCCTATGAAAATCCTTGGCATTAATGACTTCAATAGATAAGAGCATCGCATGTGTACGTACATTTCAGGTTTCTGTGTAAAGAAAAGGGTAAGCGTTATACGGCGAATATACGTAAAGATAGAAAAGGTGAATTGTAGGTTCTCGTTATACGCCGGATTTTTACGGTATATCTCTTTACCCCCAAACAAGTAGCCTTATTTCCAGATAGCCTGCGCACTTAGTTCAGTTTTTTCAATTTTGTCACTTATACCCCTTGGCTTCTGGAATCCTCAATTAGAAGTCGGTATGGCTATTTCCAAATGTTTATGTGGTTTAATATAAAACTGACAGTTGCACATTGTTCCACCAATTGCATTTGGGGTTGTTTGCCCGGAAAATTAGCTCGATTTACATCTAGTATAATTGGAAACATTTTTTAAACTGTGCTTTACATTATCAAAATAGTAATAATCAATTTGTTTAACTAGTAAATCTGCAGATCAAGAGCCTCAACGTCATCTCTGCAACTTATTGTTTTTAGCAAATTTTGCTTAATATTAATCTTTCTACAAAAACAAAATTTAAACTTTTAAATTACACAAACATTTATAGAAGGAGAAAAAAATATTTCGATGGTTTCAGACATTAGAAGCGTTAAATTAAACACGTTGTTATGTAATGATATTCTGAAATTCTCACGAGCTACTTATTCTAGTAATTTTTATATAATAAAGCAAATTTCTTCAGGGGGGTACCCCCCCCTGAACCCCCCGTTGTGTAATTTATTTTGCATTTGTAATTTTCTATCGATTGAGTTAATGATTATCCTATATCTTAGATTCATTTTTACACTGCGATTTATAAGGATAAGCAACAATTTGGTCAAGCATTTTACGTTATCCTAATATCCATACAGCAGTATTTACTTGCCTGCTAACCACAAACATCTGTATCTAATGGATAAAGAACTTTTGGAAATGTAAACTGAGACATCTAATTTAGAAATCTAATAATAATTTTGATTACCATTCTGCAATATTTATATCTAAGATCTAATCTAAATATCTAAAAATGTACTCGATAGCATTAACTTACTAAAATCACCCTAAAGTAGGGGGAGTTCTAAACCTAACGGTTAATAATTCATCATCGTGTCCACTTCCAATTGACTAAATAGATAAACGTGATATGGCGCCGTTAAGTATTTTTTGTGATAGCCTTTTAATAGTATCCACATTTAATTTAAAATCGTGATGTTACAAACACCGTTCAAATTTGATGCACACCTGTGTTCAGGTCAAATTACGAAAGGTTAACTAACCTTTTATTTCCCTTAGCCGGGCATTTTGTTTCATTTTTCGTAATAGGGATTATTTTAATAATTTATTTTACACTCTACAAGCTGTTACACGGGACGTTGTTCACGTAGCATTAAAATAGAGATAAATGCATTAAATAAAACATTTCACTCACCACCAGACATGACAAGTCTCAGGCTTTTTGCACAACACTATTACCTTACAGAAAATGTTGTTCTTTTAAATCGCGCAAATGTTTCAATTAAATAAAGTAACATTTTTTGTATTAAAATACTGGTATCCAGAACGCCGGAGGCTTGGCAGCCCTGCTCCTCTTAATAGAAACATATATAGTTAACCAACACTTTATCACATTTTATAGGAAACAATACGGAATTTCTTATTTGTATGGCCTTACATATACCTCAGTCATAAAAATGTAAAATTTTGTGCCAATTAATATACGCAATTGCGAAAATGAAATCGCAACCAATGAGAAAAGGAAGGCCAAGTAAAATCGTGTAAATCGAGGAATCTTTCTTCGTAGTGTGGGAAAATACCACTACAAAAATTAATTTAGGTGGTATTTGGTGTGAAATGTTTATATGTATTCATTCCTGTCCTATTTATCTTTTTTATTATTTGTAATTTGCTGCATTTTCCCTTTGCACGTGAAAATCTTACAAATTAAAATGAACTCTTTGGGAGAAATTGTTATTCCCTTTTTTTTTTTTTTTTTTTTTTTTTTTTTGGCAACAATAAAGTTTATAAAGTTTAATAGAATAATGTCAGTTTATTCTGTATGAAAATAACGAACTTTTTCCTTTATAATCAAAATAGTTGAATACATAAATAAAGATATTATTCTATATAGTATATAAATACTATTTTCATTTCTGCGTTTAAATCAATCTATAAAAAAAATATCTATACAAAGGCATTCATTAATTCATTCCTTTTAACTTTGATTTGACTTTAAAAACCATACATACTTTCACATTTATGATATTTTTAGATGAGATATAGTTGCTACGCAACGGTTAAAAGAAAAAAAATGAAATATAAGTAAATTCATAAAATAAAATGTTTTATATTATTCGAACACATGTATAAAATTCCATCATAAGTTATATACCTAATTTAAAAGCTCTGACAAATGTTTTGACAAAATTGCAAACTAATAGGAATAATTTACTACTCTTATTTAAAAATTTCAGCACCAAAAATTTACCATTTAAATCCATTTTTTATATGAGCCATTTCTTTCAACAAATGAAAATTTGAAAATCGTCTGACTTGCCATTGAAAAGCATTACAGAGCAAAATAAAATATTCTATATTTCCCGAACGAATGAACCAAATTTAACCAAAAACCATACAGCTAAGTCCGAGTACCTCATCAACATGTCACATTAATTTCAAGCCGATCGGATGCTTTTTGCGGCAGTTATCGCGGAACAGATGGACAGACAGACAGACAGACAGACAAACGGAAATCAAAACTTTTCGTGTCTCCACAGTAAGCCTTCACTGACGTTTCGGCAATTAATAGCATAATGCATATAAATATATGTTAGATAAAGATTATAATGTAATATTTCATTTCAAAAGGAATGCCTATTAATAAATGATTTGAAGAATAAATTAAATGATCAAATGAGAGTATTACTCACGCTCAGAGGGTTCCGTACAATAAATATATGAATTATTAAGTGTTTTATTTTAAAAAAAATCCTTGCTGAAAGAATAATAAGACTTTGTAAAAAACTATACAACACAGAGTTGGGTGTAGCTGTATATACTAGAAAAGTATAAATGGGTATATCCTAAAAGTTCAAACAGATATGAAGCCTAAATAATATGGAATATTGCTATTCTGTATAAATCTTTTTAAAAAATCTTATTCTAATCTATTTATGAAAAACTTCATTCGGCACTGACAAAAATAAAAGTAGTGCATATTTAAATTTCATTTGGCATTTCATAAAACTAAATTCAGCGTAGTAATAATATTTTCTTTTTTACAGTGTAGCTAAAACAAAACCCATGTTCAAACTTTAAACTTGTCATTGTGCTAACCACGCTTCGAAAGGAGGTCATAAAGTTCCAACGTCGCTTTGGTCCGTGCTGCGTTTTTCCAGATAGGTTTTTAATTGACTTTTGAAGACACATGAGCCGTATTGTGAGATCCACTCAATGCAAACTAGTCGCGAATTCCGTAGTATTTATGTGATTAATTCTAATTAAATTAGTCTGTCTTTAACGATTTGACGTTTATTGCGTTTATACTGCTACTGGACATTGCATTACACAAAATACCATTAAAAGTTGTAATCTAAGCTTTAAAAAGCCGATGGTACATACAGTACGCCGCCCCTGGCATTATGTATGTCCAAACCGTCCGTATGTTTTAGGGTTAATATTTCGGCTAATGGCCGACAATTTTTTTCAAAGCTAATTTTCAACAATCCTTTTGTACTTCTGCGACGATAGGTACCGCCAAGGCTCCTTAATTCCTTTGCTGAATTCCTGCAAATCGAAATTTGTGTGTAACGGTAAAATGCGATTTTCTTAAAAACTATGTGACTTAGGTTAACCGCTATGGTTTTCCTGAAAGGTTTAAATTAGCGTCTACTACCTCTGATTTTTTTCATAAGTTTAGTTTCAGTGGATTCGGAAATAGAGGGGGGTTGACATATATTTGCTCTACATTTTCGACAATATCTCTGAAAATAAAATATTTAACATTAAAAGAAATGTATTTCTGATTTCAGTGTTATTAACGCTTTCAAATAATACCCACACGATATACAAAGAAAAGATTCTTTTTTTTTTTCAAATAACTTAATTAGTCCCTTTACAGTTTTCCTAAATATATTTGTGAATGTTTAATAATCTGTAAACATGTGAGTCAATAGTCTTTATTACTTTCCCTAATTTGAATTTTCCAAGTTCCATAGTTTATGAGTATAATGGCTGTGGCAGACAGACACAGGAGTAATCTTATAATGGTTCCGTTTTTACTTTTTATGTACGGACCCTAAAAATAATGTGTTTCGCTACTCGAAACAAAATATTCAGAATTCAGTGCATAGCTCTTAAATACGTATATTTTAGGCATAATATATATTTATCAGAGCTTGTGCTTAAGAGACTGCATTAATTTCTTCTGAGGAACTACTTAAGCTATACATCCAATCAACAGTTGTGATTTATAAAACGTAGTTTTAAAAATACTACTTAACTTTCACGGTTATAATAATATTCATTAAATTTTAAAACTGTGAAAATAAATAACTTTATGTTGTGGCGAGATGAAATAAATGTTACATAACAAACAAATTAATTCTCAAAGCAAATAAAATAAATACTATACGGGTAAAAATTACTTTTCAAAAAACAAAATTTCTGGTGAAAATACACGTTTTTTGATCTAGTGGGTCAAACCTCCCTGTAGAAGGGAGGTTAGACCCATTAAACAGGGTTATAGGAAATTATTTTAAAAAAATGTAAGTATATCTAACATTTTAACGCTTTAAAAAGGTAGAATATATACAATCTATTTATATGTGACAATCTGATATGCTATAGTTCATCAAATACTATTTTCTGACATTTTAGTAAGAAAAGAGTTAAACTTCCCAGTCTCCACTGTACAATATGAAAACAGAAATATTGTTTTCTGTAAACGATAAAAAACATATATAAAGAATGTAAGAGGCATTCTTTTTGCTAATGTCTTTCAGTGAAAATTTATATAACTCACTTTCGGTAGAATTACATAATGCGTTGGATACAGGTAAGTCTATAAAAGATAGTAAGAAATAATAGTTTTCAAAATGCGTCATTTGTAGCAGAATTGTTTTACAATATGCCAGTTTCAAGAAACTTTATTTGATATGACTATATTTTCTCGACGACTTTGTTTCATCTTCTGGTTAATTTTACAAATTAATTATTCCAATTAATTATTTTACAAATAGAAGCATGATGTCATCTTCAAATTTAAAAAAAAAAAATACGCAAAACATAGCTGATTCACAAAGCAAGCCTTTAAGGCGAAATTACAATAGAACCGAATTTGCTTGAAATTGATTTTGCAAATTGAAATTCAGCAAGTAAAATATCAAAAATATGTACATTTATATGGTGAAAGAAGATAAATTTAAATCTCTATGTCCAAACAAACGCATTATAAAACAAAAGAAAAGTTAAGTTAAAAAAATTAAATTCGCACCTTTTTGAAAAATAATTGCATGAACTTTTTCGGTCACATTATTTAATTTCACACCTTATTTTAAACACTTTTACAATTTACATTGCCTACTTATCCTTAAATAATGAGGATTAACCTTCAAAAGCCTGAATTTTTCTTCGTTCCAGAAGTTGCGTAATTCAGATAATCGGAATTCATGCCAGAAAAATCTAACTAGTATATTTCGTTTATTTTAATAACGAAATATCTGTTATAAACAAGTTGTAAATTGCACGTCATACGTCGCAAATGAGATGCGTTCATACTAAGTGCACATGTATTTCATTCTATTCGAAAGGCTGTAACATCATTAAAGTGCACTTGAAATTATTTTTTCCCTTTAGCCGTAATGTAACGAAAAACTTTTGACTGACCCTATAATTAAATTATACATGCGATTTTCATAAAATTTGAAATGACTCGACAAATTTTTGCAGCAATTATATATTTAAAATTTCAGACCATTCGATTGGGTAGTTTTTGCTCTGTTATATGCGGACGGACAGACAGATAAACAGACAGACGGACCGAACGACTATAGGTGCTACGTATTTTCATAATTACGAACGCACCTAATAAATCAAAATTTTTTATTTTAAATTTCTGGTGAATAAAGAAATCCACTCAGTCGGGAACACTGATGGTATCATAAATGATACCGTAGGTTTTTAAGGGTTAAAGCCTGTTTCTACCTTTATGGATGCCTTCTATGATTGTTTTACAAATTACCGAAAAATATCTTCAATCTATATATTTACGGTTCTTTGCGCATTTCCTCCGCTCCATTATTCAATCCACACATAGTATTTTACGCCTTCTGTTATCGAAATTCAATCCGATCCTGTAATCACTAAATGCTGCAAACTTCTCTGATAGCTTAAGATAATGATTCGTGCGATTTATAATTATCTTTCATGATTGAAGTTAATTTCGAGTGAATTTATTAAACTTGAAAAGTTTGGCTGAACACAAAATATTGATTGCGATATATTTGGTGAGTGAGTTATATCTAATCATAAATAGTATGAAATAAAACTTAAATGTTTTTTTTTTATTTGTATAATGGATAATGTGGGTTTTAATATAATTGTGATAAAACACGAGAAATAGAATGCACTATTTTATTACGATGATATTTTACTGTTCAGGTACTGTACTACTTATATCATAAATTGTACTTTGACTAATCTAATTACATGGAATCGCAATCTTCGTGTACGGGAGGGACACGTAACAGGACTATGACAAAACTCACAAGCGAATATCAATCTGTGGGCGCAAAATTTTTAAATTTCTATTTTGTATTTCAAAATTTCTAAATGATTTATGTTTTACTGGGTCAGCTAGAGTCAATCGGTCCTTTCTTTACTTTTTCGATTTTTTTTTTTTTTTTTTTTTTTTTTTGCAGATTTATTTTATGAAGGAACTTTTACTTTCGAAATCAATTCCGAAATCACCACCCCCTGAGCACCCTGACTGAGCGCTGACACAAAAATGGCGGCTGTCAAAGGCGGGTTTTTTTTTTTTAACGTATGTACGGTCCCTAAAATTTACACACCAGTATTTTATAAAAGATTTCTTTAACTTGTTTAATCTCAGAAATATAAAGCGGAAAAAACTTTGAAAAATTATTGGTACGAATACTTTAGGGATCATACAAAAGCTGAAAAAAATTCGTCTTCTGCAGCCGCCATTTTTGTGTCAGCCTAGTATTCAGAGGGCTGTGCCCGAAATAGTAAGTGACCTCATTAAAACAATCTGCAACCAAAATTAAATAAGTAACAGGTAAGAAAAATCATGCGTACAGCATGGATTATGAAACACTTTCCAACACTCCCTGAAGGCTTTGCCGAAACTTCGTTACTTAGGGAAATAAGGTAAATAAGATAACTAAGTAAACATTTAAAAATCTGATTTCAGTAGTTACTGCACATAGCCAAATATGTATTCCAATTCTTTTGAACAACCCTGTATTTGATCTGTATGAATACTATATAACGGGGAAATTTAGTTTAGCAAGAAAACGTATAACAGGTTGAAATTTCTCTTTCAGTAATTTATACAATTAATTGAAAAAGTACTTGAATACTTTTGTACAGCCCTGTAGTTTACCTAGTACCCTTATTACACGCCACTATTTAGCTAAAATTTAATTCAAACTAAAACACTCTTAAAACTACTGAAACCACATTTCCAGAAATTAATATCCATAGACGATATATATCCAATTCTTTGCATGAATCTGTATATCATTTTATCTATATTCTACAAACTTTTTTAAATAAACTAAATGCAGTTCAGCGTAAAAATTCATAACTCATTTAAAACCCACCTTTAACCAATTTGCGCTCATACCCAGTAAGCCTTACGAATTGTTTTGTGTAGCCCTGTATATGAATTATAGCATTTATACACACCATATAGTAGGCATAAATATAGGGAAACATAAAAGCGCATATCATAATTAAAAATGCATTTCCAGCAATCACCGCTAATGTACAGTACTTCTGATACAATATACTATCTGAAAACTTTTGTGTGTCCCTGTAAATGCTATGCACTTCGTAATATACATGAAATAACTTAAAGTAAACTTCAGCGATATATATCAATTATGTGAAATAGTTTCACATAAATAAAATACGCTGCAAACAATTCCCCTCTTTCTCCCTATATCATTGTGCACCGGAATTCTTCTGTATGGCCCTGTAAAAGAATAATAACTACTCTTTGCACCGCATAATATACAGAATGCATGTTTTAGTACACTTCATAAATGCATATCAATTTTGTTATGTTTGAATGTGTGTAACATCAATAAAAATCCTTTTAAACGATTTCTTTCCATAGGCCCTAATGTAACGGAAAACTTTTGACTGTCCCTGTAAATGTACTAAACACGCTACAAACTTCATTTGAAATAGGGAACGTGCTATGGTAAACCTCAATAACCTCCGAAAATTTCAGGGCAATCTGAGTATATTTACGGGAGTTAGAGCGCAGACAGACGGCCAGACGGACAGACGGCCAGACAAACCGAAGTCATAAACACTTTTCAACTTTGTTGGAAAGTGTTAAAAAGGAACTTGCTAGAGATTTGCCACAGCCATCCTGTGGAAAATCAATCATCTGAAAATATTGCGATGCAAACAAATAATTTTAAATGAGCCTCTTCATAGGTTCAACATTAGCTCTCGAGTGTTGGTTGTACTTAGTAAGGCTCATAACTAAATTAAAATGAAAGAAAACTTTAAGATCCGATAACACATACTGTGTTTTGATTAATTGTATTATGATAACAGTGCCCAACAATTAAAGAGCTCAGATGATGAAGGTGGTATGCGATAAGAGAAAAAAAATTGAGCTAATCATGTGATTGCAAATAGTGATTTTTAATTTCTTTATTTTATTTTATTTTTGACAACGTTCATTTTAAGAGACAGAATTATTGTAAATATAGTAGTTTATATATCTAACTTCAAAATAGAAGAATTGCCATTTTTAATACTTTAAAATTCAAATGCACAAAAAATATTGATCGTATTAAAAAGGGCTTTTGTTAGCCTTTTCCTCCATGATCTCAGTTATTTAAAAAAATGACCTCATAAAAACAATCTACACCCAAAATCGAAAAGCAGAAAAGGGCCTGGTTAGGATTAACTACAGCTATCCTGTGCAAAATCAATCATTTGAAAATATTGAAATGCAAACAAAAAATTTCTAAAGAACCTCTTCATAGGGTTAACATTAGCTCCCGAGTGTTGTCGGTTACCTAGACGAGCTTTTAACATACTTAAAATTAAAGAAAACCTTAAGATCCCTTAACACATAATGTTTTTTGATTAATTATATTATCATAACAGTGTATAATTAAAAAGCTCAGATGATAAAGGTGAAATGTGACAAAATAAAAAAATGAGTTAATCATATGGTTGGAAATAGTGATTAGTTCTTTCTTTATTTTATTTTATGTTTTATATTGGCACAACATGTCCCTAATAGGACTTTGCTCCATTAAACCCCAATAAACCAACCATTTATTTTTGATACCGTTCATTTTAAGAGACACGATTATTGTAAACAGACTGGATTATATTTTCAACTTCAAACCAGAAGAGTTGCCATTTTTAACATTTAAAAATTGAAATGCACAATTTTTTATCTTATTAAAAAAGGCCTTTGTTGACCTTTTCTCAATGGTCTCGACAACTTTAAATAATTGAACATTTTATCCTTTTACTTTTGTTACTCTTTTTTAAATTTTAGCTATTTATTTTGAAATTTAATTATATTTTTTATTTTAAACATACAGCGAAACCTCCCTGTGCGACCACCTCCATTGAGCGACCACCTTTCTGAACGACCATTTTTTCATGGAACGAAATTCAATACTAATTTTAATTCCATTCGGAGACCATTCCAGTTGAACTCCCTCCATGAGCGACCCATTTCTTTGAAGAAAATGAAACAAATTCCGTTTTTTCCTGGTTGCTTGAAGAAAGTTTTATTAGGAAAATAATTCCGGAGAACGCATTATTCATCAAACATCTAAACTAAGTTTAGATTTTTTCATTCCGGTAATTTTTAAGTGTTTTAACACCTTTGTGCCTTTTTAGCCAATAAATTTAACTCTGGTGACAATTTAAGAATGTTAGTCAATAAACTCCCCTGCTCTATTCTGACCGGAAACTCTGAAAGAAATAGATAAATTAATGAAATCGTCATTATTTGTTTCTGTACAAAAAAATTTCATTTATTTACTGAACTTCGAAAAGACTACTAAAAGATTTGGAAATAAAAGTTATAAAAGTTAAAACCGTAAAATGGAAGCAAATGTCAATGTGTTCATTTTTTAAACTCTGCAGTAATTAATTTATGTAATTAACTTTTATTTTGATACTTAAATTTTTATATTTTTTCCTAATGTGAAAAATGAATTTTAGTAACATTATTACCTTTTATCAACAATTGAAATCTAGATTTAAACATGACTTCCATTAAGGACAACCTCTCGGAGCGACCTATTTTTATAGGAATGGAACGTGGTCGTTTAGGGAGGTTTTACTGTATTTGAAACTGTTAGACTTTTTTCTCTGCTATGGCTCCCAACGTTTTAGAAATATAGCTACTTCTAGATTGCGCGTAAATTTGGTTATAAGCACGAGGAATGCCTAAACTGTTCAACTAAAGAAGTCTAAGTCTTTAGTCAAAACATTACTGTGTTAAGTAAATTATATAAGAAACATGTAACGTCATTTAACATAAATCATATAAATTAATTAGGGGTGAGAAGTACAAAGTATAACAATCTGCTCAAAGTTTAATAAATTTTTATAAAATATGAAAGCTTGAAATATTAATAAAATGTATTATATAAACTCTCGCATCTAACAAAGTCAGCTACAAAATAAGTGCTTTCAAACAAACCGTGCTTTCTCCGTATTTTATGAAAATTATACAATGTTCTATCTTCTAAAATATAAATGTTATTGTCATATCTTCCAGGTAATAATTATATGCAGTACTGAACGATTATTTTTTATATGACACTGTAGGGTCTCTTCACATATCACTCATAAAAAAAAAAAAAAAAAAAAAAAAAATGTAGTTTATTTGCAAATATAATACAAGACGTCACAAAACATTCGGCGACACTGAACACAAAATAATATGAAATGGATCCAGTGAAGCGCAATACAGAAATCCATGTCTACACTTCCGCGACCGAAGCACATAACTACTATATAAAACATCCGTTTAAGAACCTTAACTTCCTTAAGGGGACCGGGAAAGCCCTATCTCCTCCATGTTAAATTCACCAACTTTATGTACCTTTTTCTTAGAATTGGTGAAAGATAGAGGAGGTCTATATTTTTTAGAGTAGTTACAATAACATGCTTTAGGTATTTTAACAGACCATTTTCTTTCTAAGTGAAACTGAAAAATAATTGTTAATTATTTATTGAAAATCATTTTTAAATTAGCATTTTTGGTAAGATTTCACTGCCTAAAATAAATAATTCTCAAAAAATCATTAAATCCCTGTGTTAAAGTATACAATATAACATAAGTATTAAAAAAATCTGAGTTATTAAGTTTAATAGATATTGAAAAAAAAAAGGAACACAAACATGAAAAATCCAAGTTTTGAGAAAAAGTCACTTGAACATTTAAATGGCCATTAAGCTGTGAATTATTCTTAGAAATAATGAATAATTCCAAAACTTCTTTATATATATATATATATATATAAACATGTATGACTCATCGTTGGAAAGATAAAAGTTTAAACTATTTAATGACATAAAAAAGTAAAAATCGATTTTTCTTCCCAAATTTCGCTTACCTGGTCCCCTTAAAAGAACCACGTTCCACCAGCCGACGCTGTCGGCTGCGTTCCTCACACACTCTCCTCTCTAGCTCACGCTAGGAGTCGAGGGTGGTTGGTTGTATTTATGGCGGCCAATTATCAACACGAGGGATATAGGCCCTAAAGGGGGGGGGTGCCCTCCGTGGGGGTCTTTCTCAGGGAACCTCTCCCGTATTTACTCGCGGAAATCCACGGTTCGAAGAAAACCACGAAAACTCCGAACGATTAGGCCGACGGGCGCGATTGGGTTCGAACCCAGCTCCTCCCGTCTACCAGCTTCGAGAGCAGAACCTCTCGGCCGCTGGTGGGGCCGCTAGGAGTCGAGAGAGATGATGAGAGTCATGCACTTACAAAATCTCTATGTCGTCATCCAGACATCACAATTAGGAAAAATTCATAGGGGAAATATTCGAACTTCTTCTATGCAAAATGTTTAAGATTAGGTTTTAACCTAAAATATCAAAATCACTATATATAGAGACGAACTCATTTATTGCGAGCACGGCCAAAACGAGGACACGATTAAAACGAGCAATTTCCATGTTAATAATGTTTCATTATATTACAGGGTTCCTGCATTTCAGGGAATTTTCCAGACAATACAGAAAGTTTTTATATTAAAATAATATTTTGTGAAATTTCGCCTTATATAACAAGAGTTCTTCTGTAAGAAAATTCTGGTACTATAGAATTTTTTTGTCTGGAATTTCCCGGAACTATAGGGACACTCTGTAAACTATATTGAACTTTTTATGAGCTAAAAATGTACTATTACGATTAACACGATCAAAACATTTATTCATTTCAATGTCATTTTCGACGAAAAGAAATCGGAAGAAAAATCTTATTAACAACACTCTTTACCAGCGAAAAGTTTTCTACAAAATTATAGTAATTTATCAGTTTTTCCAGACAGATTTTCAACCTAAAAAACCTTTCCCCTCCCCCACCCATAAAAATGTAAAGAAATATTACGAGGTGAGAAGAAGAATGAAAGAAAGAATGCAGACGTATACTGCCGCCCTTCTGTAAGTTTTACAACTGAGTTATGGGAAGGAGTGAACATTGAAAATAATCTTTATTTGTTTTATTGTTTACATCGAGCCACTGGACCCTATTAACCAGCATTTTCATGCCTCTGATTGCACTGCTAAAACGAAAAGTATATGCGAAATCAATAACTCGAAAATTGCAGTGACTATTGCAATGTTAGCTAAGTTTTCCAGGAAACATTATGATATTCAGTTAAAGGGATTCTTCGCGCACTTGAAATTACCCGCTCCGTAATGTTAATCCTATGGGCAGGTTATTTTTAAATTTCTCGTTTCAATTTGAATATTTTTAAACGATTTTTTTTTGCATAGGCTTAGATGAGATCGATCTTTAATATGACTCTTGTTTACTTTTTCGATTTTCGTTGCAGAATTTTTTTAAAAAGGTACTTTCAGTTACCAAACCGGTTTCGAAACTGAAAGTACCTTTTTAAAAAAAATCAGCAACCAAAATCGAAAAAGTAAAAAAGAGTCATTTTAAAGATTGAGCTGAGCTATCCCATGCAAAAAAAAAAAAAAAAAAAAAAAGTTTAAAAATATTCAAATTGAAACGAGAAATTCGAAACTAACCTGCTCATAGGATTAACATTAGGGAGCGGGTGTTTTCAAGTGAGCGAAGAATTCCATTAACATTAGATTTCAAATAATTAGAACAATTAATAAAAGTAATTATTTTATATTATGTGTTTATTTTTAAGTAATTTATTATTTTCACGGATATTATGAATAATGGTTTATACGAGGACTTCTACAATTTTCTTGCTTCTTGTATTATCCAAATTGGACTTTCTCTCTCTCTATGTATATAACACTTTTGGCTGAACAAATGCTGGAAACTTACAATTTTTAAGTCAGCATATATAATTGAATTTTATTTTTCAAAAGAAAGATGCTTGATAATGCAGAGTATGTCGGCATCTTTTTTCATTTAGTTTGTGGAAAAACATTCTTCCAAACTTCCGTTTCACTGTTGCAAAAGTTCTCTCGAATAGAAATATTTTGTATCGAATTCTCAAAGGTAAAGCTTCAAAGCCGCGAGATAAAATACTTGCTGAGATATCTTGCAAAAGAAAGTTGCAAGAAATCTAAAAAAAAAAAAAAAAAAAAAAAAAAAATCTGGCTTTCTTAAAGAAAAAGCAATCTATTGTGGTTTTTAATACACATTTTTAATAACTTAGGAATTTCGAGTGGAAAACTTTTTAAAGTGTAAAATTAAAGAAAAATAAAAAATGATGGACAAAAAATACCACTTTTATTCTATAAATTAAAAGTTGAGCATTATAGATTAACTGTAGGTTAAAATGCTATACTTAGTGTACATCGAAATTAAGGGGGCTCAAGGCATGAAAATTTCAAAAAATAGATTTTTATTTTTAGTATCCATTTTGATTATTCAATTAATTCTGAACACATCGCAAAAATCAGCATAAAAATATTTGCATTTTTAACGGATTTATAAGCATTTATGTAACAATCACTTTCAAAGCCACACCCATTTAATTGCAACTTTAAGTGGCATTTTCTCAAAACTTGATTTTTGTCGACTATCCGTAAGATTAAAAAAAGAACTATTTTATGGATTGGCTTAAAAAATGTTTTGCTAGCATATAACATCCTTATCTATAGAATGAATTAAAATATTTTAGATAGTTTAATATTTTGAGTATTTCTAATGGAAAAAGTATTGCATTTTTTAGGGGGTCTTAAATTTTCAAATTTGAGAGATTTTTTTTTTTTAATAAGGTTCCCTTTGAGTGATAGTTATATCATTAATTCATTCTATAGAATAAATTTTTCTGATCATTTTAACACGTTCACGCCGGCGCGGTGGGTCACACTCGACTGTCTCAGAATTGCCAAGTCTCCGGTTTTTTGGATATCAGTATTTTAATACAGAAAATGTTGTTTTATTTTATTAGAACAATTGGGCGATTTAAAAAGAACAACATTTTCTCTAAAATAATAGTGGTGTGCAAAAAGCCGGAGTCTTGACAACTCTGAGACAGTCGAGTGTGACCCACCGCGCCGGCGTGAACGTGTTAAAGCAGAAATTAGGTTCTTATGTTAACTCAACGTTAAGATATCTTACGGATGGTGATATGACACCTAAATTGTTTATCGAAAATTGTGTTATATGAATTTCGCTATATTTTTTATTTTAATACATTGAAGTACTTCATTTTATAATTTCATAAGACTACAAACACACCTTAAAAATATCCGAAAGTTTAAATTAGTTACATTGAATACTTCTGTTTTTATACGGACTCGAAGAGAGAGCGCTGTTTAAATATTTTTCGGTATCGATCAAGCCCTGAGCCACCTTAACTTGATTAAAGAAAAAAATAATCTTTTCAGAGCAAAAATGTAATGGCTTCCGTAATCAGGTACACCAGATAGTATACAGGGTGTTTCAGCACAGAGGTTACAAAGTTTCAGGGTAGATATAGTACACCTAGATGATGGGAAATCACATAACAGTGCATGGTCAGAAACTCTTTCCTGGCGCGGTAGTGACGACACAATGCACAAGAAAGGTAGGGCACGGACAGGGTGAGATTTTTGAAAAATTATTTTTAGCACAGCAAACAACTAAGAAATAAGAACAAAAAGAGACAGCGATGGTGTTCGAAGTTACGATCCCGGGTAGTGATGCAGGCCTCACATCTCCGGCGCATAGAAGATCTAATGTTTTCGAAAATACTGAGTGTGTCCCGGACTCCCGTAGCAGCTGCCACGATGCGTTCAGGAAGTTCCTCAGCATTTTCCAACATTGAAACGGCATTTTTGTCGTACTAAAAATAATAAACTTGTTTGCTCACCCTGTTCGTTCATTTCCTTTCTTGTGTTTTGTGTCGTCGCTAATCGCGCACGGAACCGCTCCAGGAAAGCGTTTTAGACCATGTATTGCTATGTGATTTCCTATCATCTAGGTGTACTCGATCTCTCTTGAAACTTTGTAACCGTTTTGCTGAAACCCATTGTATTCGCGAAAAAGAGTAGATGCATATATCCTGCTGAAAATAAATTGTTGCCAAGATTATAGTCGTAATTAACCCTATAGGAGAGTGCCCTTTCATTGATTATTAATTTGTCTTAACAAATATTTTTGTTATTATCTGCTTGTAGTAATAATAGTAGCTATACATATGTGTATATACAATGCTCAAAACAATTAAAGGATATTGCAGTTTTAGGTGGATTTTGTATCTGGTAAACTGTTTAGCTGATTGATACATGGTCGACAGACATAGTAGGTTATATGAGAATAAATTACACATGTTTGGCAGAAAAAAAAGCATTTTATTGCGCATTTGTGTACTAAAGGAAAAAAACACAATTTGTGCATATGAGAAAAAAAGAATAAGAAAAGGTGTTTTCTTCAAAGAAAATCATTTTCAGTAGGGGGTATGGTTTGCACGGGCGGCCAGCAACGTTGCACACCTTTGAGGCATGGACTCAATGAGGCTATTAATGACGAGTTGGGGTATTCTGCCCCACTCTTCCAGAAGAGCTCTTTCCAGTTCTTGGAGAGTTTGTGGGGCTTGTTGGCGGCCAGAAACTCGTCTTCCTAGAGCGTCCCAAACGTGCTCGATTGGATTCATGTCTGGAGAACACGCTGGCCATTCCATTCGAACGATTCCTTCCTCGAAAAGGAAATCCTCCACCAGGTTTGCACGATGTAGCCTGCAGTTATCGTCCATTAAAATGAAGTTATCTCCGATTGCTGCAGCGTAAGGGGCTACAATAGGTCTGAGGATCTCATCCCTATATCAGCGACCAGTCAGAGCTCCATCTCGAATGATGTAGAGGTCAGTGCGCCCGTCAATGGAGATGCCACCATACACCAACACTCCTCCACCGCCAAATCTGACACTTTCGTGCACGAACGCAGGATTATTCCTACTGCCACGGTCCCTCCAGATGAAAATACGCCTATTATCCGGATGCACAGAAAAACGGGACTCGTTAGAAAACAGAATATTGCTCCATTCATTTCTCCTCCCGTTGACATGCTCGGTTGCCCACTCCCTGCGGTCGCGACGATGCCTTGATGTTAATCTAACACATACCATCGGTCGGCGAGCATACAGACCTACAGCATGAAGCCGGTTTCGGACAGTCTGAGTTGAAATCGTGGTGCCTGTAGCCGAGCGAAGGTGTTGTTGGAGAAGAGTAGCGTTCATGGTTCGGTGTCTCCGAGCTGTTAACGCTAAATACCGATCTTCATTGGGCGTTGTTGCCCGTCTACGACCTTGCCCTGGTCTTCGGCCTGCACATCCACTCTCCAAAAAACGGTTCCAGATCCTGGAAATGACACTTTGTGACACTCAATGGCTTGCGCTACTTCGGCTTGAGTTTGGCCCCCTTCTAACCTACCAACAATTCCCAAAGCTTCTGAATCTGTCAAATGACTTCGCTGAGACATCGTACTCATCGAAACAAAGCAATCACTGAATGCCGATCATCCTTGTCTTCATTCTCTTTTATCCAGTTGAAAGTCAAATTTCATTCGCTGCCGCTGAAGCGACGTTTTTGACGTCGAACTCAAAATTTGCATACTCCACAGTTTGAAAACCAGAAAAATTTGCATTTGTGATTCTCTTCTTCTATTTTCGGCAAAAAAAATTTCGTTTATATCTTTATTTTATATAAAACTTCAAATATCCTTTAATTGTTTTGAGCAGTGTATATATATATATATATATATATATATATTATGCTATCGTATGTAGCACAGAAATCGTGATTATTTGTTAATTGTTTAATGAAATCGCCAGAATGAAACTCATCTCTTTGGTTATTGAACAGCATTTAATGCATCTTCATACCGATAAAAGGGCTACCATAGGGGGATCCTGTTCTGTCTCTAAATACCACCCAGTTTATCGCGTACTTGGCGATTAAAATAAGACGTCAAAAGTGACGCTAACTTGACGATATCTCTAATATTTTGCCAAATTCCCATACTATTCCATTGTAAACCGATAAGGTTTACTTGCTTATAGAAAATCAACAAATTGACATATTTTAATGCAACAAAAACTATTATTAGATTAAGGGATTATATCAATTATATTTAAGACAGTCCAATTAAATTAAATTATGAATAGAAGTAATATGATACAATGCCTAAGCATGCTTTTGCAAACATAAATTTTAAGGGAGTAAGGACATTTTAACTGGTCGCCAAGGGCGGCTAGTATATATATATATACTAGCAGCCTAACGCCCGCTACGCTGGTCAGTTTTTCTAAAGAAACCTTGAATCAAACGAAATATATCTGTGAATTTGATCATGCGTTTTAAAGCAATATGGACATTTACCTGGAATGCACAATCTAATTGGTGAAAACAATATGAACGTTATTACGCTATTATATCGTTTGAGCCATACAAAATTTAAGCTGTTAAGGGCCAACTTCTTTCGTTGATCATTTAGTGTAGTATTCTGTGAAGAACGATAAAATAATATGTAATATACTAAAAGGGTTCATGAAAAATTATCAATGCAAATCTCATCAGAATCTGTTAATTGGACATACTGAAAAGGCTAATCGTTCATAATTTGGTTCGCCTGCTTCTAAAACATTCAGCCTTAATTCTATAATCAAGCAACCTGACGACCAAGCAACACCAAGCGAATGATATGTGCTTTATACTAAAACATTCACTGAAAAAATTAACTAACCGAGCAAGTTCCATCGAAATCCACTTAGCAGGATCTTTTAAACAGGAAAATGTACCGAAACATTTCATAAAAATAATCTAATTAGCAGTTTAAATCCCGTAAAAATTGATTCAGCGGATCCTTAAAAAAAGCCAATCTTTCGAAATTGGGTTCATCTGATTTAGATCTTTACCCATAATTATTTAATTAAGCAAAGTAGAACATTATATTTTATACTAACATCTTTTCTGCAAATTATATAACTAACAATGTAAGCCCCATCAAAATCAATTCAGTAGAATTAAATTTAAAAGCGGCCAGAATGAAATTTCTCTATGCATTTTATATACATTGAGATAGTTAAATATAGCTATCATAATCGCGTTAACCTGATTATATAGAACTCTCACGGATGTAGGGGTAGGTATACGTCGCATCATTTCTGGATTTTTAAAGAAATTCTGCACAAATTTCATAACTATAGCATTCTAGTATACATCCTCTGTCTGTAGCGTATTATCCTCCAATTTTCTTTACTATACCACAGAGAACTTTTCCGAATAGCTTCGTAACTAAACAATTTTGAAAGATATGATAAATATTGAAAAAATCCCTAAAATATTATCTAACAAACTGTGCAACTGTCATTAAAATCCATTCAGTAAAACTTGAAATCTTTCCTAATCGAGTTTACCTAATTTTAGAACTGCCGTAACTATTACTAAGCAACTTGGAACAATGGTTTTTAGATTAAGCTATTTATAAACCAAATTTACTATCTAACAGTGTAAGTTCTGCAAAATTATGTTCAGTAGAATCTGAGTTATAATCAATCGGAATGAAATAGGAATTTACGCTTTACATATAGTAATAGAAGCCTTCGCCCACTACGCTGCGCTGGTCGGTTTCTCCAAGCAAAACTTTAATCAAACGAAATATATCGGTGTATTTGATCTTGTGTTTTATAGCAATAAATACATTTATCTCTAATGATCATACGCGTTGCTGAAAACAATATGAACGCCATTACAGTTTTATATCTTCTAATGTCTCAGACAAAATTTGGACTGTTATGAAGCAAATCTTTTAGTTGATTATTTATAATTCAATATAAAAAAGAACGGAAGAATAATATGTAGCATATTAAAATCATCCCTGAAAATTAAAAAATGCAAATCTCATCAAAATCCGTTCAGTAAAACCTTCTAATAAGACTAATTTTTCATAATCAGGTTCACCAGATAATACAACATTCAGTTATAATTCTATAGCAAAGCAATATAGAATAATATGTGTTATATACTAAAATCTTTCCTGAAAAAATATCTAACAACAGCACTAATGAACTCGGTAGAACCTTTTAAAAAGACTGATATTTCAAAATAGGGCTCACTGATTAAAGAACTTTCGCACATAATTCTATAACTGAGCAACGTAGAATAATATGTGTTATATCCCTCATAGCATGCATGGTCACGGTGACGTCGTTGTGACGTCACTGTAAGTCACTGTGGTCACGTCACATCTGTGACCAAAATGCCACCACTCAGTGATGTCACATTGTGACTGAGATGTGAACTTCTTAGGAAACTTTAAAAAATTGCAAAAATTCTTCAAAACATGTTATTTACTGTAAAATTATATTTTTCTGGCAATTAAAAGAAAATTGTGACGACACTATTATGTCACTGCATGTAACGTATGTCACGTCACATATATGATAAAAAAACCACCATATTGTAAGTCACAGTGTGACAAAAATATGAACTTCAAACGTTTTTGAAAATGAAGAGAAATAATTTAAGCAGTTCCGAGTTACGGCGACATAAGGAATGAAAATATATTAGTGGATAGCAACTAGTAAATTCTGTCACGAAAGGGGGAAAGGGCATAATAAATAAAATGCACGATACAAGCATTAATAAACTAAATTTTCATGTTATATTTTATCAATTTGATGGGTTAAGCGGTTTCACAGACCGCTCACAATAGTTATGCGGCAATTTTTGTCACATCAGTTAAGGGTTAAACAGTATTTTAAACAGTCCCGAGTTACAGCGGCATAAGGAATGAAAATATATTAGTGAATAGCAAATAGTAAATTTTGTCACGAAAGGTGGGGGGGGGGGGGGACATAATAAATAAAGTGCACGATACAAGCATTAATAAACTAAATTTTCATGCTATATTTTATCCATCTGATAGATTAAGCGGTCTCACAGACCGCTCACAGTAGTTATGCGACAATTTTTGTCATATCAGTTAAGGGTTAAACAATATTTTAAACAGCTGAGTTACAGCGGCATAAGGAATGAAAATATATTAGTGGATAGCAAATAGTAAATTCTATCACGAAAGGCGGGGGGGGGGGGGACATAATAAATAAATTGCACGATACAAGCATTAATAAACTAAATTTTCATGCTATATTTTATCAATTTGATATCTAAGACAGTAAAAGTATTCTTTTTTCATGATTTCAATTTTATCTAGCATTGCAATTTAATATAATAATCCTCCACTGATTGTTACACTCTCATATAATTATTGCGCATTTCAGATTCAAATCAGTTGTTTACAAAAACAAATAAATAATAAAATCACACCTGCTCAAATCGTCTGCTTCGCGATATTACCATAGAATAAACAAGAGAATACGCGGGAAGCCACTTCACTCCACTGTTTAGAACACCATCACGTCTACAGCACTTCTTTTAATATAAAAGAAAGACATCTGCCATTTTAGGATATTACAAATATACGGATATTATTGATAAAGCATATATGTAAGTCTTATTTAATTTAAATATTTTGTTCCTGTTTTGTATATATTATAATGATGAGTTAAGTAGTTTTATGTTACATATATAGAAAGAGACTGGTCTGTATTGTTTTCAGAAGGATATTTTTATTCGATTCTGTTGTATCTTAATCTGCCATCGCTCGAAAAAAAAAAAAAAAAGCTGGCGCAGAGACTGATTCGTGCTTACGTTCATAGTAGAATGAATGTAAATATTAATTTTAGTCTCTTGAGATTGAAAATGTGTTGAAACAGTGGTGTGGAATTTTTTTCGGCTTTTTAATGTTTTCTAGTTACTAACACTTATAGCATCATTATTATTTTGGAGTTAAATGTGAAATTAGAAATTGTTTCAGATTAGAAATTAACATTATGTAAGCATTTTTTTTTCTGTTTGTGATTTTAATGAAACATTTAATTGTAGACACTCAGAATCAGTTATTAAATTTTCTTCGATTGTAAATTCATTTTCTACGTTTTCGATATATGTAATCACTGAAATAAAAAAATTAAATATATTTAAGCATTGAAATAAAGTGTTTTTCATGCCTGTGATAACAAGTTTATAGATTAAACTGCTTTAGTATATTTTTTAAAAAGTTGGTATTTACTTACGTAATATAGGACTGCATATTTTTTAAAGCGATTAATAAATACTTTCTACATTAAAATGTTTTTCAAACAATAAAAATAGTTAATATGCAATCATTTATTTTACTTTTATATGTCCTTTTTAATACTTTTCAACAAACTTGAAAAGTGTTTATGACTTCGGTTTGTCTGGCCGTCTATCCGCGTCCCAACTCTCGCAAATATACTTGGATTGCCTTGAAATTTTTGGATGTTATTGACGTTTACCATAGCACGGCCCCTATTTGTAATGAAGTTTGTAGCGTGTTTAATTCATCTACAGGAACAGTCAAGAGTATTTCGTTACACTACGGCCTACGGGAAAAAATCGTTCCAAATAATTTTTAACGATTTTACACGCTTTCAAACAGAATAAAATTGATATGAATTTATGAAACGCACTAAAATATGCATTCTGAAGAGTATGTGGTGCAACGAATAGTTATTGTTCATTTACAGGGCTAAAAAAGGGATTCCAATACATTATTATACAGGGATGGAGGGAATTATTTGCGGCGTACTTTAATTATGTTAATCTATTTCATATATAATGAAATTGATATAAGTCGCTGAGGCTTACACACTATACATTAATTCATGATAATACGAAATGTATATAGCATTTACAGGACACACAAATAATTTCCGATACTATATTGTATCCGAAGTTCATTAGGGATGATTGCTGGAAATGCATTTTTAATTATGATATGCGCTTTTATGATTCACTATATTTATGCATAGAGTATGGTATATATAAATGCTATAATTCATATGCAGGACTACATAAAAGTATTCGTAAGGGTTACTGGGTATATGCGCAAATTGATTAAAGGTAGTTTTTAAATGAGTTATGGATTTTTACGTTGAACTGCATTTAATTTACTAAGAAATGTTTGTAGAATATAGATAAAATGATATACAGGGTCACGTAAAGAATTGAATACATGGCCATCCATAAATTATAATTTCTGGAAATGTGATTTCAGCAGTTTTAAGAGTGTTTGAATTAAATTTTAACTAAGCAGTAGCGCGTAATAAACGTTCTAGGTAAACTACAAATTATACAAAAGTATTCAAGTATGTTTCCATATATTAGTATAAATTGCTGAAAGAGAATTTCAACCTGTTATGCGTTTTCTTGCAAAAATAAATTTTCCCATTATATAATATGTATATCAACTTACAGATCAAATGCAGGGCTGTTCAAAAGAATTAGAAAACATTTGGCTATGGACGGTAAATGCTGAAATCAGTTTTTCAAATGTTTTATGTGTTTTCTAAAATATTTACTTAGTTATCTTATTTACGTTATTTCCCTAAATTACGATGTCTTGTTAAAGCATTCAGGAAGCGTTGGAAAGTGTTTTAAAATCTATGCTTAACGCATGATTTTTCTTAATTGTTTTTTTCTATTTCGCAGATCAGTCTTTTCCTATAAAACATACCAAATCTATTTAGCTCATATTCACAAAATACAATATACACGGGAATAAAAAATTTAAATAAATATGGCTTATCATGTCATGCTTAATAAAGCAATGACTAATCACAACACATTAAAATTTTACACATTCTTAATATCAAGCTTGAACTCAAGATAAATCTTAAAACTTAATAAAAAAAGATGTCAGTTGATAAGCATTGTTTCTTAAGTGGAAAAATTTAAAATGTTTTAGAAGAATAGGACTCCAAAATAGCGATATTTTGCTAAAAAGTACGGTAAAAAGATAAGAATTTATATTTCAAACAAAACTTTATTTTAAAATTGTGCATTTTAAAATTCATCACAGTGTTTATGGCAAGAACCATCACAGTATTAATACTCCGAATTTTTTCCAGCGAGAAACATTCGGCTTGCATACAATATTTCAAATGAAAATCAAATTTCAAATTATTTGCTTAAAAGGCGCAAAGGCGAACTTAGTAAAAAAGATTCAATGCCGGGAATCGAACACCTGCCATCAGTATAGCGTACGGACATTCTACCGACTAAACCACGTGGAACGATACCCAGCCTGGAAAATTTCTTGCTATTACATGTTGGCAAGGCTACAAAAGCAGCACAAGATGGGATATTTATCGTGAGCCACCGACATGGGGCAAACACGAAACTTAATTAAATCCAGCATCGGTTGAAACTATATTAATACTTAGAAATTTTTCCAGAGAGAAACATTCGCCTTGCATACAATATTTCAAATAAAAATCAAATTTAAAATTAAAATTGCCTTTTAAGCATGTAATTTGAAATTTGATTTTCATTCGAAATATTGTATGCAAGGCGAATGGTTCTCTTTGGAAAAATTTCCAAGTATTAATATAGTTTCAATCGATGCTGGATTTAATTAAGTTTCGTATTTGCTCATTGTCGGTGGCTCACGATAAATATTCCATCTTGTGCTGCGTTTGTAGCCCTGCCAACATGTAATAGTGAGAAATTTTCCCGGCTGGGTATCGTTCCATGTGGCTTAGTCGGTAGAATTTCAGTGTGCTATATTGATGGCCCGGGTTCGAGTCCCGGCACGGAATCTTTTTCACTATGTTGGCCTTAGCGCCTTTTAAGCAATTAATTTGAAATCTTTTTTTCATTTAAAATCATCACATTTTTTATGACAAGTTCGTAACAAATGACACATATTTCACAAATTGGTCACAATGTGACTTCAAAGCATTGTCACTTTCGTCACAGCTTCGTCACAAAGCTAATACCAAAATAGTCACAAATGACACACTTTTCACAAATTAGTCACACCGTGACTTCACAGAGTGGTCACAATGTGACGTCACAAACGACCTCTAAAACGGCCATAACGACCTCGCATTGTAGTCACTGTGACGTCACATCGACGTCACGTGACGTCACATCGACGGTCACAAAATCACAGTGTGACTTCACAACGACGTCGCCGTGACGTCACCATGCCTTACGGGATATGAAACACTTTCTTGAAAATTTATCTAACAAAGCAAATCTTCTCAAAATCCATTGAAAAGAACTCAAGTTATAAGCGGTCGGACCGAAATTGCCCGTTTTATTTTATATTTGAAGTTGATAGTTAAATATATCTTTCATAATCAAGTTAACGTGACTGTAGAATTTTTAGGAATGTAGCATAGACTATACGCCGTAGACCTTCTGGTGTTTTTTAGAAACTCTGCACTCCATACCTCTAACATATACATTCTCTAATATATACCCTCTGCCTGTACAGATTTTATCCTACTTTTTTTTCAACTACACCACTGAGAACTTTCCTCATAATTCCATAACTAAAAATGTAGAATGACATTTCAAATATTGCAACAATCCCTAATATTACCTAACTGTGCAACTCCAATCAAAATACGTTCAGTAGAACTTTAAATGAAAGGTAATCTTTCACATTCGGTTTCACCTAGTTTTGTAACTTTCTCTTGTAATCTAATTTTCTGCAATCTGATTTGTTGCCATGTTTGTGCTTCAGAAAAACTATAACCCAGAAGAAAACTTCGCTACAGAGAAGTACCATCCATGCAAGAAGTACCAACCATCCACAAAAAATAATCTAACTAACAGTGTAAGTCCCATCAAAATACATCCAGCAAAACTCAAATTATAAACAGGTGGAAGGAAAAGCAAATTTGCATTTCATATAATTACAGTAGATGTATCTTTCATAATTGCGTTCACCTTTCTGTATAGCTTTTTCAATAGCTCTATAACTAAAACTAAGCAACGTAGAACACTGTGTGTATACATAAAAACCGTTCCAAAAACATTACCTAACTAATAGTGGCATATCCTATCAAAATATTATAAAGAATAGGAATAAAATGCAAATTTCCGTTTTAAATATGAAGTAGATGATAATGATACGATTTTCTGTAATAAAATCCATCATGTTGCGGAAGATTAACCAGAAATTCCATGAACAACTACCCAAAGAAATATGAATATATGGCTTTTGTGATATTTTTATGTTAGCCGGGCGCAAGTTATAAATCAACAAAGATTGTTTCCATGTATTTTTCTTATTTTATTATTTTCATTCAAAATAAAAACATTTCACGCATTTCATTTATAATACATGCTTTGCACTAATGTCATTGAAAAAGATGAAAAGTAAAGCAATAGGAAATAATGCCATAACTTAAAACAAAGAATTGTTTTTAATTTACATACGCGAAATGTAACTACTGCTATTGGCAATTTTTAAAATGCTAATGGCGATATTTACATACGGATACGGCTGACATAAAAGTACCCATTTTTTCTTCTTATCCAGGAGCAAGTGATAAATCGCGATGTACCTATTATTTCAATTCCAATTTATTCCATTAAAAAAGTAACACGCATTATTCGGAACATGAGATAGATCGCCAAACATGTTTGACAATTGCCAATCTTGTTTATCGTTTGCCAATTACGTTCAAAAAAGTAATTTAACATTCTTAAATACATAACCTTGTTAAAAATGGCAAATTGTTTTAAGTAAATAAATAAATAAAATATATAACATAAAATTGCATACTATAAACTATAATAAATAAAAATTATAATAATAAAATTAATTTAAAACTATACTAAATAAACTATCAAATGGACAAAAAATAAGGGTTGCTGTAATTAATGTAATTGCCATGCTTGGCGCAGTTGTATCTGACATGGCCCGGATGTAAGTACCACAAAATATTTAAAGTCGTACAAACATTGCTTTCATTTTTTAAATATTTTCGATTTATAATGTTAATTTCTAAGTGGATCGCTTCCTTGTATTTTAAATAAGTTCAATATATTTTTTTTCTTTTTTTCATTTCGTTTGTATTTATTTATTTTTTTCAAACTCATATAGCCGGTTCAATTCTTTAACCAAAAGATTTAACAAAAATATTTAATTTGAATTTCTTCCGTTGCTACAGTAACGGATGTATAAGATGAATGAATATGGATGAATTATCACTGATAATGTTAGGTATTTCGAAGTTTTGGCGCCAAAGACGTCGCCAAATTAGAAATATATGAAATATTTCGCGAACTATTGGGCTTAAAAGAATTTAGTTAGTACAATTCGATTCAGCATACAAAAATACACCAAATATGTTATCAGTTGAAAAATAACTATAAAATCAGATTTTTAAGGAATTTTTTAAAAGTTCGTTCGATTTTTTACCCCCCTTAGGGGTGGAATTTTAGAAAATCGTTTCTTAGCGGCACTCTATGTCATAAGAAGAATTTTTATCCCAAATTTCAAGATTTTAGGTTCAGTAGTTTGGGCTGCGCGTTGATTAATACAAAATTCAGACTTTCTTTTATATATACGAGGTGGAACCCGTCGAATTTCGACGAAAGAAAATGTTTACAAAGGAACTCTTGCATCAAATTTAAAATGCATCGACAACAATAATTACAATAAAAAATCTATTTTACACTTGTTAGTTTAACTCTCCGAAGACATATTTTAACCTGAGATTAACAAAATGCTTTTTCCATAAACCTCAACTGTTAAAATTATTGAAAAATTAAATTTTATTCATACACGTAATAAGTAACATACTATCAAGATAAGTAATTTTTACTAAGTTATCAACTGATGCTTGGTATTACGGAATGAAAAATCAGCAAAAATGATTTCACCTTGACATAATCATAGAATTTTCCCCCTTTAAATCTAAACCGAATCAATTCATTTTCCACGTTTCACATCCATATTAACCATTTAAAAAAACCTTTTAACGCGCAATAGGTTATTAATAAATATATTTTCAAGCTTGAAGTCATGTTTGTTAACTATTACAACTTTCCATGTTAAAATCCCCACTCGTGATTTGAGGTCTTAGTATAATCTCTGAACCTGCGCGTAAAAAATCCAGAAATTTGTAACTTTTTGACGTATTCAAGGGGAAATATCTCATTTTATCATAGAAAATTATCGTTTTCTTTTAAATATGACGTCATTTTCAATCGCTGAAATATTTTGTCTATTGTCTCAAACTCAATATCAGCGAAATGGAAAAATAGTGAAATATAACAGCATCAGCAGGGAAATTGTGTCTTTTTTAAAGCGTAAAGTCATTCTCTGTTCAAAATTTAAAAAAAGATATTTTTAATATTAATGAGAGAATTTCACAATAAAAATATAATCAATAAAGATAACTAAACCACTTTTAATAGAAATGAAGTACTTCAGTTGCCACATTTAGAAAATTGGTATTAAAAACTATAAAAAAGTTAATATTTCAAAAACAAATTGAGATACAGCTTTAAAATAAATTGCATTTAAAAGTGCAATTTTTTCTGCATACGACGGTGTAAACATTTAAAATGTGGGATGTTTAGAAGTTTAAAAATTTGCAGTAGCGAAAATTCAAAACCGAAATTTCCTTTCAAATTTCAAAGTGTTGCCATTCGCAGAATGACGTATGCGTTACGCACAGATATGTTTGTCCTTTATAATATAGATAGATTTAAATCGTTGATTTTGAAGGGGGGGCAAGTTCCTTTTATGCTCTTGCTAGATATTTAACGGTTCGCATTTGAGTGGATTTAAAAACTTTCTTAAGCAGTAATATTCTTTTTATAATCTTATTTCATATAAATTTAATATGCAATAAGATGCAAAGTGTTACATGAAAACAATCGTGGTTTTGGTTTTCGCCAATGGAATTGTATCATTTTAAAAAGCAATTGCCATTTCGTTGATCAATTAAATTACCAGTAACGAATGTACTTATATTAAAAGATATTTATCGTGAGTTGATTACACCATAACTTTTGTCTTAATTTATGATAATATTTAGCTTTAACAACATTTTTTTTTTTTTTTTTTTTTTGTACTTACCTCACTTTCAAAATCAACAGCTAATTTATTATTATGACTTTATTTGCGTTTCAGAATTTAATAATAACTATAATAATAAAAGATTTTTTAAAATCTATTTAAACTGTTTGCGATCCTTTTATGTCGAACAAATGTTTCACACTTTATTCTTAAAAAAAATCCCTGCCGGTTCGGCCTACAGGCGGAGGTAGATTTCGAAGTAAAGTACTAATTTCACCAACAAAAACTAATTCAAGATTAGAGATAGTTTAACAATTTTATCTGGGCGCATTTGACAAGTTTTAAATTTCATTTTTCTGTAAGAGCTGTTTTTATCAGAATCATGTTAAAACGATAATTTTTTTTTTTCAGACCCCTATTTTTGTTTAATTTGTTATTGATGTAAGAGATGTCAAAAACTTGTCAATATAAAAGTTGTAGATAATATAAATAAGGTTTATAATGAATTTAAGCGGACTGGATATCTTGTGAATTGACCAAGTTATGATTTTCTTTCCTTCACCCCCCCCCCCTTTATATTTGGTTTTTAGTTTTTATTTTTGCGCTAAGAGTTGGTCCTATTAAAAACTTGTCAGTATAAAACTTCTAGATAGTAGGGTAGACCGGGGCTAGTTGGCCACAGGGGCATGTTGGCCCAGTAGCGATATTTTTAAAACTTTGCGTTAGATGATATTGTCAATCCAACCATGTATGCGTTGCTTCGCTTTCCTCCTGCAACATCAGCACCATTGAAATCCGAGCGTCCGTTAAAGAATTATGGAATTTTTTTATTTTTATTTTGCGAAAGTGAGTAAATTTCCTCTCTTTTAAATAATCGTTTTTTATTTGTTTGTAGATTACATTTTAGATATTGATACATAATAATTCAGAAAAGTAATTGGTCGTAGTTATTGTGGGGCATGTTTTTTTTTTTTTATTGAAATACTTTCAGAATAATTCCTTACAGTCATGAAAAACAAAAATGGCGATACGGGGTTAGTTGGCCCATTTGGGTCTGGGTATTGGAATTTTGATAGTTTTAATGAATTATTTTAATAAACATTTATTATTATTTTAATTAATTTATTATTAATTAATAGTAAGGAATTATTTTTTTTATTGAACTCCTGGTTATTCCAGTCAATCTTTTTAAAAAATGAAGTTATAATGTAGCTTACCTCCTCCCTAAATTAAATCAGCTGCTCCTGTTGCACAAACACATTTATAACTTTTATAATTATAGAAAAATCCCTGTTGGCTTGTTGGCGCATGTAGATTTCGAAGTTAATTAATAATTTCACCATGAATTTAACGATTAAGGGAAATAATGTGATTTTTTTCCTTATACAACCTCCCCCCCCCCCCACACACACACTCTCTTTTTTATTTTAATTTCTTTTTGCTGTAAGAGTTGCTCCTATCAAAAGTTTGTTAATACAAAAGTTGTAGATAAAATTAAGAGGATTTCTGATAAATTTAAGTGAATTTGATATCTTCTGAATTGACCAAGTTATGAATTTTTTGTTCTGAAAACCCTATTTTTTGCAATTTTTTAGTTATCAAAAAATATCTTTTCCTTTAAAAGACATGTTGTCCCTTCCACAGACAGAATAGAGCTACACTTCCTGAACCGTTAATAAAGATCAGCAGTTCAAACAAAAAATATAAAAAAAATGCTATAATCCAACATAATTATATCAAGCACATTGCTATATCTTTACTTATTAGATTATCTAAATCTCATTATACCAATAATAAATCATGAATGTAATCAATAATATATATATTTCATGATAAACAAATTGGGAATTTTTATACTTGATTAGGAATTAAAGTTTTACATAAACGAAAATTATCATTATTTCAAAGAAGTTGGCATTACTCAAAAGCATCATGAAGCAATATTACATTTTATTGACAGAAATTTGAAGGGAATGATGAGTTAGAAAACACAATAATCGAAAGAAAAGAATTATTGCACTTAACAGATGTACAGAGGCCTTGATATAATTTATTTATCATCTGGTTTTTATAATAAATCACCTAATTATAGATGAATGATTTCTTAAATTACTGTACTCTACGATTTACGGTGCTTTAACACCTAGTATGCCTTTATTAAAATTTATTACTGTTCCGTAATGTATCAAAAAATTTTTTATGAGGAAATAAAAGTAATTTTTAAAGCAATTTTGGTCAAAGTTAATAATTTGAATATCTCACAGTTTTAGTATTTAAAATTTTTATTTTAATTTGGATGCTATATTGTGTTTTCGTTCGCAAGAAAAAAAAATTAAGATTTGGTAAAATTTCGATCATTTTTTTAAACTTCTACACTACCAGAACATTAAAAAGTGACGTGGCCAACTTACCCCGCAATCGGGGCAGGTTGGCCGAAGCGACTTGGTGTCGCCAAACTAGCCCCGGTCTACCCTATTAAGAAGATTTAAAATAAATGCAAGTGAATTTTATATCTTTATAATTAACGAAGTTGTGAAATTTTTTCTCTCTAAAACCCTATTTTTTTGCCCGTTGAGGCCATTTTTATTTTATCAAAAATCTGTGATGCATAAACTTTTGGCTCTTTTCCTAGAATTGATAATAACTTTAAACTGATTTGATATATATTATAGTTAAGAAGTTCTGGAAGTTCTTTTGGTTTTCACAACGCAGCACCTACCCCTTATTTCCACCGTCTTTAGCCGATTGTGCCCATTCTCAATCCCCGCCGAAATATTAGCCATCTCAATGTTTTTGGTAAGTTTGAAGACGATTCATGCATATTTGCGAATTTTACCGTGCGGACAAAATTTACTACATGCATATATGTATACAGGGTGATTATAATTAAAGTTCCACTTTGAAATGGTCAGAAAAGGAAAACTACTGGACCAAATGTATGCAAGTTGATAATAGTTGAAAGGAAGTCATGGGAATTTATTTCCAGCCAAAAACAAAAGTTCAAATACTCACCACCACGGGAGGGATGGCGCAGTATGCAATATTGTTGAACGAAATAAGACATGAAGACATCGGCTTAAAATGGGTTTAATCGTTTCTGAAACGTGTTACAAAGCATGTTGAATGTGGCGGCCACCATTTTCCGAAAGCAAGTGAAATCATATTACTGCATTCTCAACACCAGCTCTTAGCATATCAGGAGGAATGTTTCGGATATGTCGGTGCATCGCATCTTTCAATTCCGCCAAATTGTTCAGATTATCACCGTAAACAGTGCTTTTGAGATAATCCCATAGCCAAAAGTCACTGGAGCTGAGGTCTGGTGACTGGGGTAGAAAGAAGTGGGGAAGTTTCGGCTTATAATCAGTACATTCGTGAAATGTTTCTTAAGTAACTGTGTGATACATGTACCATTGTACGGTGGGGCCCGGTCCTGCATAAAAATCGAGGAGTTTAAAATGCCACGTTGCTGGAATTTAGGAATGACGAAATGTCTCAACATTGATTCAAAGCGAGCTGCAGTCATAGTGCGTCAGGGCTGCCACGGCGACTATTTTTTAGTTCTTCCTCACACCACTATCTCAAAACAAAAATTATTGACATACGGTTCGAGTACATTTACAAGAGAAATATTCTGCAAAATCTGTTTCTTTTTACATAGTGGTGCGAATATAACAGAAATATAGTCACCTGTGGCAGCCCTGCAGTGCATGTAACAGAACAGGCCCAACTGTCGACTTCTCATCAAAGAAAAATGCTCCAATTTTCAACTTGCTGTCATACCACATTAAACAGTGACTTTAGAATAATGCAGTGGTACTGGGTACACAACATGGGGGATTTGTTTGGTCCAAATCCTGCAGTTATGGGTGTTGGCATCGCCATTTGGTTAAAAATGGGTCTCATCTGTCCAAAAAAAGTTCCATGGCCAATGTTTGTCCGCTTCCATCCGTGTAAGGAATTCCAAAACGAAAGATTATCTTGCAGCAGGATTGTTACGTTGAAGTTTTTGAACATGTTTGATTTCGTATGCGTACAACTGCAGCACTTTACAGACAATTTTGTACACAGTACTCCATGGTACGTCCATTCGACATGCGATAGCACATACCGTGTTACCTTTAAATTGTTGCTTCCCCCGCTGCTAATGAAACAACCTCCTCGGTTTGCACAGAAGCAGATTCCCCCCTCCCCTCTCAGGTGGAACAGATAACAAAATCGTGAATTCAAACATCGCATTGATAATAACATATAACGAGAGAAGCACGGTCTTGCATGGTTACATACATTGTCGATTCGTAATAATGAGAACTCTGATAAACAGGCTCAGTCTAATCTGACAAATCAATTGACGTGTAAAGCGCATTTGCATAAACCTAATTTTCTTTTTCCTGCCGTAAACCAACTACAAGCCATTGCGGTTTTGCATAACTCCCCAAAACAGTTTTGTTTCAGAGAAATGATAAAAAAATATTAAACCGATATCTTCGTATCCAAAGGCCGAACTCAGACTTCAAGAATCCCAAATTAACGACCAGTAAGAAAATGATTTCCGGATTGTTCACACATTTAAGAGCGATTTGCGATCTCAAATTTTGTGATCGCTAATTTGTTGTTTGAACTTTTAAGAACACGAACGGATTTTATTACACGGATGGCGCACTTGACTTTTGTCGCCTTTAACGCCTTTAAATTGTAATTTTGTTTAGGTCAATGTTTCTTAAGAGTATGAAAAAGGTTAAACCCGTGTAACAGAAGGTTAAGTTAGATTCCGACCCTTATTCCATTTAACAATATTACATACAATGCCATTTCCCCCTGGTGGTGAACATTTGAACTTCTTTTTTTTTTAGGGGAAATAAATTCCCATGATCTCCTATAAATTATTACCAAGTGTTATAACATTTGGTCCAGTAATTTTCCTTTTATGACCATTTCAAAGTGAAACTTTAATTATAACCTCCCTGTATATATATAGTATACACAATGAATTCTCGATAAGTCAATGTCTGATAAGTCGAATATTCGTTTAAATCGAAGTTTACACGAAGTCCTGACCCCTTTATTACAAATCAATGTTAAACTTTCTCGTTTTGTAGAAGTCTACATCTTTTAAGTCGATTTTTTTTTAGAAAGACAAATAACAGTAATTGGACTAATTTCTTAATTTTTCAACCACAGCTCAAAAATGCTGACACTTTCTGTTGATAAAACTTTTTTGAACTCCTTCGTGGCCTTTGAAGGATGCTATTTTTACTTCCCACCTTGGACAGTGAGAAGAGTATGCGAGTTTGCAATTTCGGTGGCAATTGTTCCCCCTCCCCCATTCATTTTCCTTTACGTATTCCTTTTTCTCAACTCTCAGGTGGCTTAGTGTATTCTAATTTGTGAAATTTCTTACGCTTTTACCGAAGGATTTTTTGTTTTTATCTTTCGATTCCATTATTGAGCTTTCATTCGGGTTCTTTGTTTTAATGTTGAGTCTTGTCATTTTAGTGTTTATTGCTTTCACATCGAGATACATTTTTTGTTGGGTTTTTTAAAATGTCGAAACGTAAATTAGAAATTCTTACTTTAGAACAAAAAGTAAATTTGATAAAAGATATTGAAAACAATCGTAATTTCATTAAAAAGATCTTATCAAAAAGTTCGACTTATCAAAAATCCTTAAATACATACAGAAAATATGTGAAAAATAATTCAATAATATACATAGGAATTGCAATTACACTGTAATAACGGAGACTGCAAAATGAGCTCTAAAGAGATATATAATTTAATGCTACATATAAGGTACTTCAAACTCAAGTTTTCCAAAAAAACTTGTTAATTATGACTGTTTGCAGAAAGTATGTAAACAAACAAAAAGAGAATCGTCCACACCGTCTCTACTTTCGAGATATTTCTGTAGTGTCATCATTGCCGCATGTGCTTCTTGATTGTTTGGAGGTGAAACGCAGTTTACTTCCTCATCATCCTCAAACTCAGAATCGTACTCCACCTTTTTCATTGCTTCAACTATATCTGAAGCACTAATTTCTCTGCAAACTGCTACATTTTCGTCAATATTCAAAAACTCATAACTCATTATCGTCATCTTCAGAAATAACTTGATCGTGGAGCTTTTCATTCACAACATTTGAGTGTGCATTTCTTGCAAAGAAGCCACATCTGCTGAAGCAATTTTTGATAGTGATTTGTTTCACGTCGTTGTTCCAGGGACTTGAAATCAGCCTAATTGCTTCTAACACATCACACTTTTGATTTATTTCGTTTTCGTCATCTTCGATTGCCTTCCACCCTTTTCTGTAGGAATGCTTTAAACATTTAATTATTCCCTGGTCTGCTGGCTGTAGTTTAGAAGTTGTGTTATAAGGGAGAAATTCTAACTTGATAGATTTCAAGTTCAAAAGATGATCGTGAGCTCTACACGGATCAACGAAGATCAACATTTTACGCTTTTTTGCATAAAACACTACATCTAAATTTCTGATGTACTCTTCGAACAATATCAGTGTCATCCAAACCTTGTTATTCGATCTTTACTGTACCGGAAGTGACTTTCTATGTTTGAAACAGCGAGGATTTTGTATTTAGCTATGACCAGTAAAAGTAATTTTTCTGTTCCAGAAGCATTTGCTCCGACAAGCACATTTAAACGTTCTTTACCTAACCTTCCACCGGGACATGATTACCCCTTAAACATCATTGTCTTTTTAGGAAAACATTTGTAAAAATATCCCATTTCATCCATATTGTAAACGTCGTCCTCAAGTGTAAACGTCAAATGTCGCCTGGAAGAACTTTGGGTAATGAAACTTTCTTTCATTCATCACACAGCGTATCAGACACATCTTTTGCTTCAGTGTCTAATGTCCGAAACACAATGTTGTGTCTGGCTTTAAATTTTCCCATCCATCCCGTGATTGCAGGGAATCCTTCCACATTCAATAATTTTGTGAAATCTAAAGCATTCTCATGTAACATCCTACCATTTAAAGGATTTGCACTCTTTTGTGTACTGCAAGATGTAAACTACTTTACGAGGTCTGTTTCGATATCTAGGAAGACACACGTATTCATCCTTTTGCACTTTGGGTTGACACTTGTCTTACGTCCTTTGAAAATGCGTTCTTTATAAGATATTAAGAGTATTGTAGGTAGAGAGTTACGGGGGATACAATATTTCAGGGCTAGATCTTTTTCATGAAATTACGATTGTTTTCAATATCTTTTATCAAATTTACTTTTTGTTCTAAAGTAAGAATTTCTAATTTCCGCTTCGACATTTTAAAAAACCCAACAAAAAATGTATCTCGATGTGAAAACAATAAACACTAAAATGACAAGACTCAACATTAAAACAAAGAACCCGAATGAAAGCGCAATAATGGAATCGAAAGATAAAAACAAAAAATCCTTCCATAAAAGCGTAAGAAATTTGGCAAATTAGAATACACTAAGCCACCTGAGATTTGAGAAAAAGGAATACGTAAAGGACAAATGAATGGGGGAGGGGGAACAATTGCCACCGAAATTGCAAACTCGCATACCCTTCTCCCTGTCCAAGGTGGGAAGTAAAAATGGCATCCTTCAAATTCCGCGAAGGAGTTCAGAAAAGTTTTATCAACAGAAAGTGTCAGCATTTTTGAGCTGTGGTTGAAAAATTAAGAAATTAGTCCAATTACTGTTATTTGTCTTTCTGAAAAAAGAAATCGACTTAAAAGATGTAGACTTCTACAAAACGAGAAAGTTTAACATTGATTTGTAATAAAGGGTTCGGGACTTCGTGTAAACTTCGACTTAAACGAATATTCGACTTATCGAGAATTCACTGTATGTACATTGTCTCACTGTGTACCACAAGTGGTACACAGTGAGACAATTTTCGATACTCATTTATGCTGCTTCTGTAATTTTATAAATAATTTTTTGAAAACCATTTATACATTAATGTATAGCGTATTTGTGTAGTATAAAGTTGTAGCAAAAATTTTTTCAAAAGAATAAAAATCGTTGCCATTTGTTAAGTAATAATAATTTTCGTTTCACTGTGTACTACCCTCCCCTATACCTTTTCATTAATCAAGAATATTAAAATATTACTTTATTTTTTAATATTATTTTTTCAAAATTATTATATTATTATTTTCTTTTTTATTCATTTACAACTTGTCTTTATTTATATATGCTCAAAATTCTCATTATGACAAGCTCTAGTAAATCATTAGCGACTGGCAATTTAGGGCTTAATAATAATATTAGGTCTAATGCTCGGTACAAAGAAATTGATAGGGATTTCTTTGGATCGACAAACAGTTACCTATCATATTGCCACACTATTGATCTTAAATTTAAAAAATGTTCATCCCCTAGGTGTTTAACATGCCCACATGCAGATGCGCAACAAATTGACCAAAGTTTTAGTCCTAAATATAGTGTATATTTTTGCAAAGCTTACAATACTATATATTCAATTAACTGCAATATATGTCAGTTGGAATATATTGGTCTAACCTGTAATCTCTTCACATTCGAATCAATCAACATAGACAATATATTCTTAAAAATATTTCGAGAAATGTCGAACATTTATATTTTCAACATAACGACTTTAAAAATATTACAATTAAAATATTAAGTAAGCACAAAAATCTTAATGATAGATTACTGTATGAATCCATTTATATCAAATATCGTAACTCTTTACATCCCTATGGTCTTAATTCAAAAATATTTAATCGTACAAACCTTGTTTATACTAACACTAATAATCTTGAACATTATTTCAGTGCTTATGCTAATTTAAATCATTCAGCTTTCAATAAAACTACATGTACAAAACAGGGTAAACAATGTTCTAATGAACAGTATATTTCTACGAATTACATAAAACAGACTTTAGCAAATCTGGAAAATGAATTCATTACTTCCTTCAATTGCATCGTGATTAGAAAACAAAATTTTTCAATCAAAAACAGAAATCATAACATGTATTATAAAGTTTTTTTTTTTTTTATCACTAAATTTATCTTCACATTTTAGTGATGTCTTTTTTGATATATTATATTTTAGAATTAATCTTTTTAATGCTAAAATTTCAAATAATACTTAAAAAAAGAAAAAATACCCAACTAATAATTTCAATCTCTAATAATGTACTCAATAAAATTAATTTACATAATTTAATCAATATTAAAAGTAATAATTTTCCAATAAAAAATTTACAATTCATAAATCATATAGATACAACGTTACATTAGGTCGAAGGATTTTCAATTACAATAAATGGGCTAAACTTTTTACATCTCACGATAACCCTCCATGCTTATGTAATGATCCTAGTTATAGTAAATAAGCAAACACATTCCATTGTCATATTATTACAGGGAACATTAATATTGTAGATAATGTTTTTTTTTTTTACGCAATGTGGTGTCATACGGGACTAAATTTCGTATTCTATCGTGTTACACAATTAATTCAATTTTAAAACAATTTAATTTAGTTCTTGAACTGTTTATATATAAAAATTCGGTTGACTATAACAAACAGCTTGCATTTTTCAAAGAATGGAAATTAAATGTTTTAAGTAAATTAAATCTTGAACTTTAGACAATTATAATTTTAATATTAAAAAATTAAATAGTGAAATAAAAGAATTACACTTATTATACTACAGCACATGTTATAATATAACACAACAATATATTATAACATATGTTGATAAATTACCAACAATTATGCTTTCATTTGCAAATACTATTACTCACAGCTAATTTCTAATGCCATAAATGCTAATTCAATTTTTTTGTAAAAAAATCAAATATTGATACTATCATTAATAATCGACATATAATTAAATATTATAAATTACTAAAAATTAAAAATTACAACTATAATTATCCGTATATTGTTGTTATACCTAAATTCAATAAAACTCCATTAAAATTTCGGACAGTAACCATTGGTTGTAATACGTATAACAACAATGCTGGTAACTTTCTTTTAACAATACTCACTAAACTGCTTGATAATACAAAACAAAGTGATAATTTATATAGCATAAAAATAGTTTTCAACTTGTAAATAATATAAAAAAAAATTAACAACATAAAATATATAAAATCCTATGAGTTTAATGATTTATCCAATAACACTGATATCACAGATATGTTTAAAATTATCAATTTATTATTCAAAGAATACAGGAATTCTCTATGTTCAACGACTAATATTTCTTTATCTTACTTTAAAACATTAAATATATTGATACTTTATCATAATTATATTATTTTTAATGACACTATATATCAACGAAAATGTGGGTTATCACAGGGGGGAATTGTATCTTCAATTCTTGCCGAGCTCTATCTTTATTTTTATGAAGGTAAATCATCGATTGTTGATTGCAAATTATACCGTTATATAGATGACATAATTTGTTTTAGAATAATAGTCAATCAAATTATTTATTAACTCAAAATATTATAAAAATTTAAAATATAGTACTAATGATATGATAAATAATGAAATAAATTTCCTAGATCTTAAATTAATTCTTTGTGAACTCATAAAATACTTTTTGGCATATAAGATAAACGAATAGATTTTCCATTTAATGTTAATTTATTTACGAATGATAACTCATGTCTTCATAAATCTGTTTATGTCAACATTTTACTTAATTTTGCTTACCAAATTAATAATATTTGTTCTAATAAATTTTAATTAATAAATTTAAAAAATGTTGAACAACAAGTAATAAAAAATCCTTTCCATCATTTCTTTTTAAATACATCTTACATACATAATTAAACATTAAATATATATCAATGCTATTTTACAATTTTCTTTTTTTTTTTTGGATACAAAAACCATTTAATTTTGTGTGCGTCTGCCGCAAATACTGAATGGTATGCAATTTTGTTTTATATTATGATATTTTTCCTGTTTTTGACTATAAGTGTTATAATATTATTCTTACATACTTGTAATTTAGAAAGGGTAAGCTTCCATTAATTATTGTTCGCTTGCTGCAATAAGGGTTTATTTAGGACTTTCCATCTTCCTATATTTATTTATTTATTTATTTATTTTTTACTATATAATATTGGGTTTATATATTATATATAAGAATATTATTATTTATTTCATTAATTGATTACAGATGACAGCAATTAAAAATTATTTTTAAGTAACATAGCGTGTCATATAAATATAATAGCTTTAAATAAATATCACATATTGCCAACACTAATATATATATGGGGCATTCTCTCACAATCTTTTGACTTTTATGTCCCTGAATAATAATTTTTATTTTAATACATTTTTTTTTATTTCATATACTGGGAAACATCCCACTGCATGATTTCATAACAATATTAACGAGATAAATAAGTTTTGAACAATGTTGGGAGTTCAAATATCAGGAAAACTCCTATACCGTCCCGTGTCCCTGATGCTGATTTTTAAGTTTGGAGCTGTCTGTAGAAAATTGTTTCAATAAAAGTAATTTGATGTAATTTTTTTCCGAAACTGGAACAATTGTTTTATATAAATATGTAGCAAAAAATTAACCTGCACACATTTTTACGGTTGATATTTTTTTTAACTCTGTCACTGAGTTTTTCATCCTTACCGTCTCTCTTGATAAACTGATACAGAAAATCACTTCAGATGCAGCCACAGAATTTTTTCAAGTTTTTTCTCATGCAGAAGTATGCTAGAGAAATAATGTCTAAAATTCTTTGACAGGAAATTTCCTGCAGAATTTAAATCAGCATTGAAATATCAATTTCAAGATCGTGTCTATATTGGTAGTTTTACCGTCCCCAAGGATTATTCCTGCACTTTTCGAGGTAAATTTAAAAAAAAAAAAAATTAATCCAATGTTAACAACTGTTTCTAAATATCAATGAACATTGTGGCTATCACTTAGTCTTAACATGATTTGCCTAAATATAGGTGGTAATTTTCCTTATCGTCCCTTTTTTACCCGTTTCGTCCCTTTTTTTCCTATACCGTTTTTTACCTTATCGTCCCTGCTTTAACACCTCTTTAAGACAATGTTATGCATAAATTCCGCATTAAAAGTACTACATTTTTATTATTTTTTATTTGAATGTCCAGTGGGTACTATGCAAATTCATTATAAGTAAAAATTTAGAAGAGAATAAAAAGTTATAGAGGTAAAATGGTAAGGAAATTTAAACTCGCAAGTTTAAATTAAACCTCAGTTAAATAAAATATTTTTCGCTGCTGACCCTTTTTTCTTTATTTTGAATCATTAAGACATTCGTCTATCAGAATAAAATGTTGTTTTAGAAAGTTTAATTTCACCAAATTTTAAACCCGAAAGTCAAAAGATTGTGAGAACGCCCCATATAAGAATATTGTTTAATATTATTATCTATTTTACGTTGAGGATAGTAATTTAATTGCTTTTTTTATTTATATATTTATAAATACTACATAAGATTATCTATCTATCTATCTATATATATATATATATATTAATGATTAACATGACTAAAAGATGGCACCACTGAAATAGTTTATGATTCTTAAGTATACAAATATTACTATTATCTAAACAATTTAATATTAGTTTATAAATTAATTTGTATACATAATTATATATCATTTTGAATAATTTTTACATTTATAATGTACTATTTATTTATTTATTTATTTATTTGGTTTAGATTTAGAAATATATGTTTTAACGAGATTAACTTTTAACTGTTAACTGTTAAACATTTTCCGCATTCTAACGGTGTTGATCACCTTAAACCGTATATATATCTTTGCTGCACGTTTAAAATTTTTATACTCTTTCAGTTATTGTCTGGGTGGTCAGCTTAATTTATTTTTACAAGTATTTTCAAATAATTTTCTTAGTTCTTTTAATCTATGTGGTTCTTATTTTATATTGTTTTTATACTCCTTGATTTACAGTCGATAAGGTACAAAAAAAGAATTTATTTTTCAGCTCATAGCTTGATTCTTTTATAGATTCTTTTACAGAAATCGACTGTAAATTGCTTATATGTGTAATTCATGTACCCCTGATGAAGTGAAATACACTATAAGTTTCCTTCTACATCCATTAAATTGATTTTTCATTTGTTTTTTCATACGTTCAACTTTATTTAGCTGGATTTTTGTATATTTTGCCTATATCTGATTATTGTATCAAATTTGGTAAATTTTCATGTGTTTAAATGGTTTAATTATACAAAAACATTATATATATATATATATATATATATATATATATATATATATATATATATATATATATATATAACCATTAAATAAACATTACCGGCCTCCAACAAAAACTGTGAAATTATGAATAAAATGGCATTAACAAATACAATTTCCCCCAACACACTTAGCATAGATTCCAAAAACATAGTAAAAAACAGCAGAACTTGAATAACATAAATGGAATGATGGAAATTTGTAGGACTTAAACAGAATCATCGGGTCCCAAATGCCTTAAGTTCCTCAAATAAAACGTCTAGTTTCATCATTATATTAGCCATAAATTAGCTAAATAATGTGAATTTGGGACTAACACACACCGAAGACCGATAAATAAACCATTGAACTCCAATTAAGTTCAAAATGAAACAAGATTAATATATATATATAAACTTATTAGGTGGGAATGGTTTTTGTGTTCCTGGAATCACAAAAGGAAAAGGTATAAAGGAATTTTTCAAAAGTCGCACCATAATAACCCGGCTATTGTTATTTATTTAATAATAAATGTTTATTTACTTTATTTTCTTTTTTAAATTACATAAATTATTTTCTTCTATAGTTAATTATTTTTTGGTTATTTTCCTTTAAAAATAATAGAAAATAATTAAAAATACAGTACTACTTAATTATTCCTTCGACCCATTTCGCCAAATTATATAAATTGCCAAACCACTCACCAAATTATAGAAATTGACATAAGTTTTATTTTAAATAACGAAAGAACAAAGAAAATAGTATAACATTAATAAATATACCCATATAAAACGTCGAAGTAAAAATCACTTGGTGACGTAAAGACGTGTAACTTGCTTAAAGTCAAGTGAATGTGACATTTACGATCAACCATTATTGGCATTTAATCTTATAGTTTGGTGATAGATTTTTGGTTGACGGTATAACTAAGTAGTACCAAAAAATAGATATGTAACTCGTATTCGAAAGCAAGGTTTTCGCCAAATTTTCGTTAAAAAAATCACGCCAAACCCGGTGCGTATATGACATCTGGCCAAATATTAAAAGATGTAACAAACAATGACATTTAATCTCAACTTCAAAGCAATGTTTTAATTTACCACTCGAAACAAAAAATGCTAACTTCGAGTTGAAAAATACCTATTGGCGAGATTTGCACCCGGCTAGCGTAACAGTACCAAGAATTCTTTGCGACCATTGAAACTTTTATGTAGTTTTATTCGAAAAAGAAATTTGATTTTTTAATCAAAAGGGAAAACTTTCGGCACAGATGTCATATACGGACTCATATTGGAGCGTTTTTTTTTCTGACGCTAATGTCATATACGCAACGGGTACTTAACTGGCGCCATAGTATCGTTATTTTGCTTGATTTGGTAAGCCGGATGCTGCTGTTTATGCTGTTGATGTTTTCACCAAATTAGCGTCGGAAAACAATCGCGCCAATATGGGGCCGTATATGATATCTGGGCCAAACTTTCATATGAAAAGCGAAGGGATCAGAGTGTATTTATTTATAGCAGTTACATGACTTGGACTATTATAATATACAAGAAAGGTAGCCCGTCAAAAATGACGGAAAATTAGATGTAAAGATATACAACTCATCTGCAGGAATATGAGTTTTTATCGCTTGTTCCGCAGTGATAGATGAAAATAACACATTTTAAGAACGAAATACATTTATGAAAAACTGTGTACGGTAGAAGACCACTAATCTGCACAGTTTAGTTCCAAGTGTTGTCCGGATTTGAGGCTTTTTGAAGTCATGTCTATTCAATCTTTGTTTACATTTTTTTTAAATTCAGATATTGGACAATTTAGGTTGTTAATTCTTAAAAATAAATAAATTACACACTTGAAGTAAGGTAAAAACTATTAAACTATCGTATACGATTTAATGAAATGGTATTATACGTGTGTGCTTCACGATCTTGATTACGACGTTGATGAAATTGGCTACAACTTGTCATAATCATAAGTGTGTGGGCCGCTATAACAAAGACGTAACCAGTTTTTAATAAAATTTCTGATATAAAGTAGTTTTCGAAAACTTGTGTAAAATTGTCGGCAGTTCTGATGTTATATCAGTCCTAGGAATAATATATGTAACACTGAAGACTTTCCGTTTCCACGTATATGTGGAATTTAGAAATACTTCTCAAAAGAAAGGTCCTGAAATGACACTGTAATTCCTCCAAAGTTTAATCGGGCCCTGATGTTGCTTACTGAAATCTAATAAATACAGTTATTTTGAATGTTACAACAGAATTAAACAGTTACACTTATTTAACTTAAACCCTCTGTTACACCAATGCTAATTTTTAGTATTAAGAAAGAAAATTATTTAAATTTTTCAAATTATATATTTATAATTTTTTGTATTATTTAATAACTAAATCATGAAAAAATATGTTTTTGTTCTGAGCTCATAAATATGACAATAAAGTAATGTAACTAAGAGATATTTCAAAATAAAATCTTTGTGAATTCAAACCATAAACAAACGATACCGCCACCATTTTACCTACTATGACGTCATAAGAATATTGTCCATTCATTGTTGGAGAACTTACTTTGTGAATGATTACCTCAATGGTTTAATATTTTTTACGATTCACGATGAATGAATCACTTGTGTTTGTTTAGGTTTATGGAATGAGATGTTAAGCTGTCAACCAAATTTCAACTTAAGTTACCTTAGGATACATGTACTTTTTAATCGAAATTAAAAACAATGCTTTGATCTCGAAATAAAATGTTTTAGTTTATATAATTGGTTACTTCTATTAATTATTTATTTAGGTACTTTTCCATTATAGCTCATTTTTAAAAAAAGCTTGGCGCAATTCGGGCTTCAGTAAGTGAGATATGTTGCCAAAATATATAAACAGCTATGAAAACAAACCTGATGAATTTTTATTTTTTTTTCAAGTGTGTATTTATATGCATAAAAAAATAATTTCTAAATATATATCATAATTATATATATATATATATATACAAGTTACGGCACAGATGTCATATATGCACCGGGGTACCTAACTGGCGCCTAAATAGTGCTATTTTGCCTGATATGGTAACCCGACTATTGTTTTGTATTTATTAATAAACTGTTTATTTACTTTTTTCTTTTTTTGGCAGAGATGTCATATAAATATTGACCCATATTGACGCGATTTTTTTTCGACGCTAATTTCGCGAAAAAATCGTTACCATATCATCTATATCCGGGTTACCCTATCAAGCAAAATAACGACACTTTGGCGCCAGCTAAGTACCCGGTGCGTATATGGCATTGGCGTAAAAAGCAATCGCGCGTATATGATATCTGTGCCTTTTTTTTCAATTATATAAACTGTTTTGTTCTATTGTTATTAATTAAACTTTGGTACCGATATCATATACGCCTAATATTGGAGGGATATTTTTCCGACGCCAATTTGGCGAAAACAACAACATCCGGGTTATCATATCAAGCAAAATAACGACATTTTGACGCCAGTTAAGTATCCATTGCGCATATGATACTGGCGTCTGAAAAAAATTGCGCCAATGTATATGACATCTGTGCCTAAACTTTTATTTATTTATTGTTATTTTCTTTTCAAAATAATCGCAAAAAAAATTAAAATGTATATGCAACTGGTATTTTAAAGCAAGATTTTTGCCAAATTGGCGTCAGAAAAAAATCACGCCAAACGCGTTGCGTATATGAATCTCTGCAAAAATTACTTCTGTTTCTTTATAAAAATGGATATATAGCTTTTTATATTATATAAAAATGGTACTACTGAGTTAACCCGTCGACCAATTTCGCCAAATTATATAAATCGCCAAACCACTCGCCAAATTATACAAAGTGACATAATTTTTATTTTAAATGACGAAAGAACAAATAAATTAGTATAACATTAATAAAGATGCAAATAAAACGTCGAAATAAAAATCCCTTGATGACGTAAACACTTGTAACTTGCTTAAAGTCAAGTGAATGTGACATTTCCGATCAACCATTATTGGCATTTAATCTTATAGTTTGTCGTTAGATTTTTGATCGAAGGGGTAACTAAGTAGTACCAAATAAATTTTATACACATGGAAAAAATTGCTTGTGAATATGAAACAGTAAATAGGAGAAAATACGTTGCCAAACTTCTTTCTCGCCAAGAAACTTTTCTCCGAAGTTCTGTAAATAAGCGATGATTGCTGGAAATGCATTTTTAATTATGATATGCACTTTTATGTTTCACTGTACTTATGCATACTATACTGTGTGTATAAATGCTATAGTTCATATACAGAGCTACACAAACGAATTCGTAATGGTTACTGGGCATGAGACGAAATTGCTTAAAGGTGATTTTTAAAGGAGTTACGCACCTTTATGTTGAACTGCATTTAGTTTACTAAGAAATGTTTGTAGAATATAGATAAAATGATATACAGGGTCACACAAAGTATTGGATACATAACCGTCTATGGATGATAATATCTGGAAATGTGATTTCCGTAGCTTTAAGTGTGTTTTACTTTAAATTAAACTTTAGCTAAATAGTGGCGTGTAATAACGGTGCTATTGGCTATGGACGGTAACTGCTGAAATCAATTAAAAAAAAATTATACGTTTTCTAAAATATTTACTTAGTTATCTTATTTACCTTATTTCCCTAAATAACGAAGTTTTGTTAAAGCATTCAGGAAGTTCTGTAAAGTGTTTCATATTCTATGCTTAACGCATGATTTTTCTTTCTTGTTTAGTCTTATTTTGCATTTATATTATTCTTAATTTTTTAGTCCTATACTGCTTTACAGAAACTTTAATATTTAATTGTTTAAACTTTTCGCCCAACCGTCTTTCATATAGTACAAACTATGGTGCAGATAGCGCAAAATAATAGACAAATTGGTACTTTTGCAGGATTGGGGCTTTGGCGTTTTTTTTAAAAAAGCTTGGTGTAATTCGGGCATCAAAAAGTGAGATTTGTTGTCAAATCATATAAAGAGCTATGGAAACTAACTTCATGAGCTTTTTTGTTTGCTTATATATGCATTTGGCCCTACTTAGTAATCCCGTCGACCAATTTCGCCAAATTATATAAATCGCCAAACCACTCGCGAAATTATACAAATTGACATAATTTTTATTTTAATTAACGAAAAAACAAAGGAATTAGTATAACATTAATAAAAATACAAAAAAAAACGTCGAAATAAAAACCACTTGATGACGTAAACACGTGTAACTTGCTTAAAGTCAAATGAATGTGACATTTACGACCAACCATTATTGGCATTTAATCTTACAGTTCGGTGATAGCTTTTTGGTCGACGGGGTATTTTATATGTATATTATTACTGTTTTTTTATGTCCAAATTACTTCTGTTTCTGTATAAAATTAGATAAATGGCTTTTATATGTTAAATAAATCGTATAAATATCGAAAAAAAAAATGCGTGTCAGTGGGTAGGTTCCCGGAAAATATGTTGCCAAATTTCCTTCTTCGCCAATGCACCTATACTGGAAAAGTATCTAAAGCACATTAAAATCACGCAGTTAGGAGCTCAGACAGGAGCTCAGCGTCGTCTATTGGCGATTATTTTGTTAGTAGCATCGGGAGGAAGATGTAAAGATGTACATTTTCGTATATTACACTTTAAATTCTCATCCATAGATTTTGAAAAAAAACCATTAAAAGAGCGGAGTTTAAATTAAATTGCGGTGACCTCCTTTATGAAACATTAATGGTTTTAAATGGGAATTTCGCCAAATTAGCCAGCTATCGCCAAGTTGGCTTTATATATGAAAATTTATTTTTGTCGCCATCATTTGGCGTTACTCTGGTAACACTGCATTACTATTTTTCAACAATTACTCATTTCAATGAGGCGGTCCTATCGGAATTGCGAGGGACACACAGAGACTTGGATTTTATATAAATAGATATGAAATGATGGCGATAGAATAATATTTGGCGACTTATCACCTGTACCTGGCTAACATTAAAGTACCAAAATGGCACCAGGAATATAAAAAGCGAAGTGGTTCTCCCGGAACTGTTGATGACAGTCTACTGTTGATGACTTAGGCTATTGTTATAAAAATTGTTTTAAAATACCGGGAGACAAAGACTCTGTACACTTATTTTATTTTAGCTTCTTTTCAAATATTTAACTGATCCTCTTTAATCAAACACAAAAACAAACATTGGATGTCTTAACAGCAACTAATTCGGCCTTAAATGTTTGAAATCAAAGGAAATTGAATGGAAACCCGTTTACAAAAGATATCTGCACAGCTTTTTTCAGTATAATTCAATCTTCTATAATAATTTTAAAACCGATCAGATTAGCCTGTTTTTAGTTTCTGCGGTGTCTGAACGGGGGTTGGTGAGCGTAGCTTGCAGGGGGCAGAGCCCCCTAGTATATATATATATATATATATATATATGTTACTGTTAAAGTGTATAATCCGTTATTTCATAATATACCTAGTTATTTTATGAAATAACTAACCAAGTCCGTTAAAGTGAGAAAAATTATTGAATTTTACGATTTAAGTACTTATTTTATAGAATAACGATTGTCTAACCGTTGAAGTATTAAAGACAGCACACTAAAACCGTTTGAACCGATTATAGCTCTTTTTAGTCAGTTTTGAACCGGTTATGGCTGTTTCGCAATCAGAGTATGCGGAATTTCTTAGACCTGTTCTTCGATGTTAACTGTCTTTCGGAGTGCATGTTATTTTGTCGATATGTGTATTAAACTTACAAAAAATTATAAGCGGTTTATTTAAGTTAGTGTTTTTCATTTGGGATTAATCACAAATATTTTTGCAATCTTTTTTAAAAAACAATGAGTTCTACAGGTATGAGAAATCAATCGGTGAATAAGAAGAACTTAATGCAAGAGCGGTTGGAATCCTTATTCAAAAGCGTGAAACAAAGAAAAATACTGCTATGCTTACTCGTGTAAAAAATATTAAATTCGATTGCCGAAGTAAATAATGCCAAAGCTGCATTTAAAAGAATACCATGTGACTATTGGTTAATCCAGCATTATGATGTTCAAGAAATTCAGGGAGTATAAAAGTTAATTGTGCCAGTAACATATGTAAAACCTGGTGCCATATTTTATTGCTCAAGTGATATGCTATTCGATATTTTTCTACGAAACGCATATATCTACTGGACATAGTGGTAGAGACCGTATGATAAAAGAACTGAATCGTCGATATAAAAACATTACGCAGACAAGTATAAAGCTTTTTTTAAGTGTTTAAGAAACTTTTCAACAATATGGGAATATGGGAAAGAAGGAATTGGGGTTATACACATAGTGTTTTCTCATCTAAATTCCAGATGTCAAGTACATCTTATTAATTTCTAGTCTCAAACTAATGGAAGCTATAAATTTATTTTAGTTCAACAAGATCATTTGACGAATTTTGTGATTTTAAGATCTCTTTAAACAAACAGAGCAGAAGAAGTCGTCCGGCAGATGTCGGATATATTTTTATTGTTTGGTGTATTCTGTAATCCGACAGAAACTAAGAATCTTGCAGCAAAATTATAAACGACATAAAATAACTTGGCCAGAACTTGGTCACGATGGAGATGGAACTTGGTAAACAAACATTGTCAGAGTCAAGGCAGCTTTGAGAGGGCTAACCAAAAGATAAAAAATATGGTGACAACTTGGATGCAAGACTACCAATCTACTTCTTGGAGTCACGGACTTAAATTTATTCAATTCATGAAAATCAGATATCTTCATTCTGGTATAAAGAGAACGCTTTACGAGATATATGTGCGGTGCTTTTAGATTTCGACTGTTCACAACTTCTAGTCCAAGAGAAGTGCTTGATTCAGTAGAGGATGAACAACAATTTGAAAATGCATTAAATGGCTTCGCTATATTCTTTGAATGTGATGATAACATTGTTTTCGTAAAAGAAACATCTTTGAATCAAACTGTGAAAGTGTCCGTTGAGCGCTATGATAATGCTGTTTCCATCGAAATTAGACCTTCGAATGAAACTATAAAAATGTGTGTTGTGCGTTCAAAAAATTATGAGGACAGCTTATTTTGCTGTAAATATGAGCAGCCTATGTATGTTTCATGCTTAGAAGTAAGTTAAGACAAAATGGTACAGAAGGTCTGAAGGTTGTGTCTAAAAAAAATAAATATAGAGAAAGAAAGACAAGGAGCTTAAGACAAGGAGCTTAAAGAAAGACAAGGTTTAGAAATTCAAGCTACAAAAATGAAATTAATGTTTGACAAATTTTATTCTTAGGCATCTCCATGCATTACAGTCCGTATTCCATTTCAAAAAGTTGGCAGGTGAAGAAAGATGCTAGATCTGTTTTAGCTGCCTTCGTGGAAAAAACTAGCGACAGATTTTTTTTCGATTAGGAACACGAAATAGGCGAATCAAGCAGCTGTACTCCAGGTCTCAGTTCAGTATATGTGAGCAAAAATTACTTTTAATTGAAGAAATTCTAAATATTGAAATAACGCTTCGATCTGATACAAAAGCTCAAAGTTGCGGCACTGGACAAGGATTTAAAATGTGTTCGTGTACATTTTTATTATCACTGTGCGATAATAAAAAGTGTGCCTGTATCAAAAATAATACGCAATGCAATTCTACGTCTTATCACAGCAATCCTTGTTCTTATAAATAACGGAAAATAAAATGAAGGTATTTCATAAATTTTAAATAAAAATGCTCCTGCATTATTAATTTGAAAAAAGTTTATGAAATGTTGCTATTAAATAACATAATTATTCCTGCCAGCATATCATTTTTTAATTATACTAGGGGCTCGGCCCCCTCAGAGCTACGCTCGCCAACTCCCGTTCAGACACCGCAGTTTCTAAAAGCACGCTAATTTGATCGGCTTTAAAAAGATTTTGAAAGATTGAATTATAATTTGAAAAACAGTGGCGATCTTCCTATAAACGGGTTTTTATTCATTTTTCTTTGATTGGGGAATTTTAAGGAAAAATCAGCTGCTGTTAAAAGATACTATATAAAAGATACTACGTTTTCCTCTTTGATAAAATAAAACCAGTTAAACATTTCAAAATAAGCTAATATAAAATGAATTAAGTAAATAGAGTCTTTGTCTCCCAGTATTTTTTAACAAAGCGAAAAGAAAGTTCTTTTAAATACACATTTTAAGTGGGCTCTCATGTCAAGCACACAAGTCGTATGTTTGTTGTTCAATAAATAAATAAATAAATGACAGACATTTTAAATGCATCGTTTTTAATCTCACGCAATTTTCACCAAGCTTTTATTTCTCTTTTTCGTATTCACGTGAAAATACTTTTGTTAGAAATGAAATATTATTTGCGCTGTCCCAACAAAAATAGTTGAAAAGTTCATCTCGAAATATCAAATAAATGTCTCGCACAATTTTTAAATTTAAACTGTTTTGCAATATTATTTTTTGTTCATTTTATGTAATAAGTGTAATGTGACGTAATTTCTCCTATTTAAGACTTCTAACGCATGCTAATGAATTTATTATTTTACAATATCCTTTCACTGTTAAAATTAACGTGTAAATATAGTTTTTATGGAGTAATTTTCAATAAGTTCCTGTTTTTTATACGTAATTATTTAATTCTAATTTGAAAGTTTTTTTCTGTTTATAATAGGCACGTGTAAATAAATTTTTAATTTGAAGCAAACATTATTGTCTGTGCTGTTTATACAGTTGACAACAGGTTAAATTAGTACAATTTTCTAAAATAAGTAAAAAATATTTCTCGAAATGCTGAAAATTTGAATTTAAAATAGAAATAAAAGCTCAAAAAATGAGTCAAATTAAAAAAATAAATGCATTCTGCTCACCGGGAAATTATATCGTATAGAATGATCTAAAAATGATTAAATTCCGATGTATAGTTTTTGCTCCTATAAAACTTTTTTAATGGGACGAATTTGTCTAACTTTAGCATTAAATATCTCTTTAAATAATTCTTCGATTTGAAAACTGTCTACATCAGCGTGTTTATCAAACATTTCTCTATAATACCGCCGATTTTCATATTTTTGTAAACAATATTTTTCTTAATATTAACGGAAAAAGACCTCCGGGCACAAAAAAATCAAAATCCAATAGAATCCAATAATTTTACACACTTTAAAGGACTTGGTTAGTTATTTCATGAAATAACTAGGTATTTTATGAAATAACTGAATTATACGCTTTAACGGTAACATATATACTATCCCGCATATTAAAATTGTAACAGCATTCTTTTTTTTTTTTTTTTTAATCTGTAAATAGACTTGAAACACTTTATCCTGAACGTGTGGTGCTGTATTTTTTATCGCAAGTTGCATAACCCAATTTTCTTGTTCGTTATAGCTCGGCTGGTCGTTTGCATTCCGCTGCCATTTATCAAGTCCTTTGTGAGTATGTTTTATTTCCCAGTTGTTGATTCTACCTACTTTGAATTTTGAATGTTGTTCGACCCATAAAAGTCAAAACAATTTTTATAGTAGACCGTTTTCTGATATTATAATAAATTGATATATATTTATATGTTTAATCTCAATATTTCATTCTTCACTTTGTATACGACCCCAAAATATCAGCTGACATTTTTAGATGAAATAACCCTCGTTGGTGATACCCCGATTTAGCGATACCGGCTAAAGATGGTTTCGCTGAAAAAAGGACACTGCACCCTGATTTTCATCTCGAATTACTTTAATTCATTTTTTAACTGATCCCTCAATGAAAGACAAAATCATGTGCAAAAATCTCAAACTTTGAAATTTAATAACTGTGTCAATTTTTGTAGTATGGATGTCAAACGTTTTGTGTTACTTTTACTAAATATAGACTGGGGGACCATATAAAATGTTAGACTTCGTAATTTTTACAAAATGGGTTTTTTACTTTTAATAATGCCACAACATGAATATTTACCTCCTTTGAAATGCTTTTGTAGCTGGAACTATATGTCTACGACCAATGGTTGAGAAATTAAAGGTCGACGATAGATAACATATTACACCCTGTATATAGATGATTACTTGACTATACTGTGGAGCATTCTCATTGGTCAGAATAGAGATAATCGCTAAAAGCGGTGGAGTGACTATGCAGCTAAAGCTTCATATTTTTAACAGTGAATGTTAAAATAAAATATAATTTGAATATATTTGGATTTCCATTTAGTGTAAAATAAACTGCGTGTGGTTTTTAATACTTTCCAACATAGTTAAAAAGTGTTTATGAATTCGGTTTGTCTTCCCGTCTGTGCTCTAACTCGTGTAAATATACCTCGATTGCCATTAAATTTAGATATGTTATTGGGGCATGTTCTATGGCATGTTCGTTATTGAAAATGAAGCGTGTAAAATTTACGGTCCAATTACAGGGACACTCAAAAGAATTCCGTTACATAACGGTATATTGGAAAAATCGTTTGCGGTTTATTTTAATGATGTGCATTATTTTAAATATATTGAAATTGATATATATCATGAAGTGTACTGCAAGGCTCTTACTATACACTCTAAAAAAAATCTGTCACATTGACAGAAAGAAACTGTCAATTTTGGCGCCATTGGTAAAACATTTAATTTACAAAAAAATCTGTAATTTTTCATTAAAACAGTTTTTTTTTCTACAAAAATTACGAAATTACAGATAAAAACTGTTTTTCTTTAAAACAGTTTTTTCTGTAAAATATACAATTTTTTATTGCAAAAATTACATTTTTCTTTTCCAGTGTAGAATGTGTTGAGCATAGATTTTATTGTTTGTTTACAGAGACACACAAAAGAATTTCGATACAGAAGAAAGATCAATAACTGAACTATTGAAGCCAACGAACAGTAATTGCTGGAAATGCGTTTTCAGTTTTGGTACGCGTTTTAAATTTAATTAATTTTTAAATATTACTTTGTGTGTATTAATTCTAGATCATATACAGACCTGCACAAAAGTTTTCAACAACATCCGTTTATGGATGGAAATTACTGAATCCAAATTTTCAACTATGCTATTCGTTTAACTGAACTAACTTTTAGCATGTTCTGTAGTGTACTTACACATCGATGGATTATATACAGTGTTACACAAAAAATCACACATTTTCCCGACTATTTATGGTAATAGCAGAAATTGGGTTTTTCAGTACACTGTGCGTTTTTTAAATTGTTAATTTAGAAATCATCTTTCCCCTTAGTAAACGTGAAATTTTGTTACAGTATTCTGAATGGGTTCGAAACATTTTCATAATCTATGTTGTACGCATAATTTTTCGTTCTTGTTCATACATATAATCAATTGTGAGATCCAAAAATACATACAAACTGAAAATGGTGCTACATATCGCAATATCTAGTATCGTTTCCTTGTAGTGATCAGAAAACACGCTTGAAGTTAATATTATACATTGTTATTTAATGAAATTAGCCACGTTTATGAACTAAACCTCTGAATAACCCGGAATTCATTATACTACTAGAATCAGATGTCTCCTTATATTCAATTCTGATACACAATATTGATTCATTCATACTATGTATTATTAATTTTAACAATCATAAATTTATAGGACGTACAGAAGAATTCCATTACATTATGGTGTACCTGGAAAAAATAATTGTGGGGTCTTATATTTTATTTGTTTATTTAAATATCGCATTTCACTTTATGGAAAAAATACATTTCTTTATAATATTCTATTAGTAATGGAAAGTGTTTCATAATCTATGCTTGATGTATTTTTTCCTGTTGTTTTAGTTCTTGTTTAATAATATACTTGGTGTTTATTCATAAGAATTTCAAGATCTTATCTTAAGACTGTTAAGAAGTTTAAATAAAAATATGAATTCAATATTTCCGCTTAGTGTGTAAATGAGCTGCGTGCGGTTTTTTATACATATTATTAATTATGCTAAGCAAAGATTTTTACAATGAAACAGAAAGTGGTGCTGCGTGTTGCAGTCTCTAGTGCTATGTCCATTATGTAATTATCGATAGAAATGCTTACATTTCATATTTTAGATTGTTAGTTAATGGAATTAGCCACGTTTTTGATGTAAACCACCGAAATATGACGGATTCACTATACTACTGGAATCAGTTATCTCATATTATTGATTTCTGATACAGATAATTGATTCACTCATACTAATGTATTATTAATCTTAAAAAGCATAAATTAAAAATTGATAAAATTGGTGTTTAATATAAAAAAAATTTATTTCAGTTGTAATATGAATAAGACACTGCAGCATAACACTGTTTGTAATTTGCAGAAATTCGATTAGATAAAGAACACTGTAAGCTATACAGAGAGTTCAAACGAGGATTTTGGGAGTAAAATATTGATTTGAATTTGAGCAGTTTGTGCTGGCGTCCAAATTGCCAGCACATTGTGCTGTTAATTTAGCGCAACTACTGTATTTTTCATGTTTATATAGTCAGGAAACCAAAGAAAGATACAGCACATTCACTGTGATCAAGTTTGTTCTGGCAAATTTACAGTGGTTTTTTTACAGTGTATGAGTCATGTTTTTATCTTGAATTGTTAATTTAACAGTGTCTGTTTCAAAATTAACGCCACATTTAAGAAATAATATTTTATTATGATCCGTTAATTATTTTTATTATATGCTTTCTTTTAACTTATAATTCAGTTTGTATGTGACATTCAAATCTTTTTACTGATTTTTCACCCACTGCCTGTAGACATAGAGTTTTGAAATTTGGAATATACAGTCGAACCCGGTTAAGGACGCCCACGATTAATACATGATCCCGGTTACTATGCGGATTTTTTCCGATCCCTTGAATATAGCTCATAAGGCTAATGAAAAAATTTCATGTTAATACGAAACGGTTATTAGGCGATCCCGCTTAAGGCTGTTCTCAGATCCAAAGGGTCAACTTTCTGACATAAGTTTTAACTCATTTTTGTTCGTTAACGCGTGAAACTAGAAGGTGTTGTTATTCAGAAACTATGTCATCGAACTGTTTTTTCCGTTTTCTTGTAAACGCAATAAAAATACTGTTAAAGTTGACATTTTGAACTGAACTTCCAAACGAAAGAAGAAAATCCAGTCAATAAGGGGAGATAAATGCCGTGTCACGGGATCAAAATCGCTTATAACTCAATAGGTAATTGACTGATTAAAAAATGGAAAAGCAGTTCGATTTCAAATCGCTTTCATGGCCAGGCTTACCAATTTTATAATTTTCTGTTAAAAAATGAATTTGTAAATGTGTCAAAACGTTTTGCGCTTGTTGAGCAGAGCAGTTGAGAACAGCCTTAATGCACGGTAAATTTTTGGCCCTTTGCGAAAAAAAAAAAAAAAAAATCACGCTTAAGACACGAATTCACTGATCAAGATGCGAATTCCTTCTCTCTTCTCAAGTGTTGCCAATTTTACCGATTATTTTTATTCAGAAAAAAATGCCGTTTTCGAATAGTATTATTTACTTTATTTAATAACGGATTAATTAATGCGAAAACTACTTATCGGAAATCGTGCTAGATATTTGAATAAAACAAAACCCGGCTAAATTAGTATAACTACAATTCTTCTTTTATCCCGCTTACTAACATACTTTATCTCTCTCTCCGTGTATGTTTTTACTGAAGTAAGAGAGATAGATGAATTCCGATTACTTAGATACGTCATAAAAATTATTATGATTAGAGATTATCATACCTGTTGTTATCGAGGTTTTAAATGTACCTTATATCACTACTATGTTTTATAATGCATATTAGAAGCAACAAAATATGAAGTTCGTAAAGATTAAATAAATACGACTGCGGTTCGATAATTCTTTTATGTTTTCTGTATTTTTTGTTATGCTAACAATATTATGAACACAAAGATTAATAAAAATAGTTTTTTCTTGTGTTAAAAAGAGGGAGCTGGTTATAATTGTACTTATTAATACAAATATTAAATATGATTTAAAAAACTGCATTGTGCTTCAAAGATTTAATGTTTTTTTTTTCTGCTAAACAAATTAGTCTATTAGGAAAATTATTAGTGTAGTTTCATTTTTGGTTGCAGCGTAGAAATCGACAAAAAAAAACCCATGTTGGAATCCACATTTATTTTTCGTTTTTATTCCAGTCGATGCTATATTAAAAAATATTGAGTTAAAGTTAAACACGATTAAAATGTAATCTAAATATACGTAAAAGACACAATTTTTTACGGTAAACATATAAATGAATATCATACACACTCAGAAATGAATACTCAGATTTCACGAAATTTTCTTTGCTTTTGACGAAAACGTTTCCTGAGAAATGCTCCGAGCGAATATTTCGTCAAATTGATGAAATTACTTTCATCACTTGCTTGACGATATAAATTTCATCAAAAGTTTCGTCAAAAGAGGGTTGGTGGTGCCATCTATCGAACAGTTTGAAAGCTCCTGTATTTATTGTCAGGAGAAAAAAAAACACACTTCTCGTTTTCCTTGGGGTGATTCCAACCCGCGACCTTTGGCGTGGGAGACCGTTGCTCTTCCGACCTCGCTATGGGGGACTTGTACAGATGCACTTTTAGATTGGTGTAATAAATTCTGCTGCGTGTTTATATTTTTATAAGGTAGATTGTAATTTTATCGGTGCTGCTATAACTCTCTGAATGTTTTAAGTAAGGCTAATTTATTACTATGGTTTTCTCATGGTCAGTGAATAATTATAATATGGTTTAGTTAAATAATTTATTAGTGAAATTTTCTTTGCTCAATGAATGATTAGAATATGGTCTGGTTAATTTGTTACTCACAAATAACGAATTGTGAAGTGCATATTGGGTGAGATTTCATCACTTTGAGTAGGTGGATAAGATTTTAACAATTTTACTATTTATAAAGGAGAGAAATATCAATTATGTTTATTTTTAATTTGATTGAAAACAGAACATGTATTCTTCTTAAATTTTTCAAAAAGATGTCCTGGAAGTTTTAAATTTTATTGACCAAATTTTCTTTTGAATGGTTTTGAAGAACACAGGAAATTTATTCTTTTCGAATTAAAACATAACGAAGCCCAACATGTAAATAAATAAATAATAATAATAATAAGTATTCCTATAAATTTTAACAGCTAAAAAAATAACTAATGAATAAACAATAACTACCTATATTTCAGTATTTTCTGAAAAGCACTAAAAAGTGCTGTTTTAAAATAAATTACTACAGGAATAACATAAACAAGCAAATATCTGCTTGCTAAAATCGCATGATTTAAGGTGGTACAGCAACTGTTTTGTTAAAATGCATTGAGTCTGACCGTGATCGAGGCAAAATTTTCGTCAAATATTTGAGAGTTTACGTTTCATTAAAAATCACGTGATGTTGATAGGAAATGATCGCCAAAAACGATGAAATACAGATCAAAGATTGCTAAATCGTCAAAAGTGTGAGTTTTATTTCTGAGAGTGTTTGCTGTGAAGTTCATTTAAACGATTAAATGTGCAAATAAGGACAGTTCCTGCAAGATTATACAAATCACATTTAATAAGCGATCCCGCTTAATACGCGACGTTTGTCCACTCCCTTGAAACCCGGTTATAATGTATATGTATTCCTCAATGTAATACATGAATTGGACATTGATTTTTTTAAATTCCATACCTAAAGGCGGCAACTGGGGGCAAATTAAAAAAAAAATCACCCAATCTCATAAACCGTCGGATGTAAAATCTTGGAACTTGACATGCCTATAGTATAACAAAATTTAGCAAAACACGTTTTTGGGAGTTTTTCAAAATTCGACACCTAACAGGGAAAAGGGGTCCCTCCCCTAAGTTCTGTCCATTTTTGACAGACATCGGAAAAACACTTTTAATGTTAACGCCTTCGGGACGAGCGTCTTTTACAGAATTTTTAATCTTTAGTCACCGGTTTTTTAAAACAGAAATTTTTGCCTAATTGAATCGGGAAAATGCTCGGATTAAATAAAGAAAATTTACAATAAAAGTTTACTGGTGAGAATAAACCCCGATTCTGAGCACCTTACGCTGCACGAATACCGGTCGCTCGTCCTCAAGTGTTTAAACTAAAAATACTAACGATAACACTTCTTAAACTTAATGGTTACTCAATTATAGTTTGATTTCCCATGAAAAAATCAGCATGAGCTTCAATAATGAGTATATGTTGAAAAGTTGTAATAGCTAGGTTACCACAATAGCGCCAAATTTTGGCCAATGTGGCGAAATATCGTCAAATTTGGCGTCAAAAATAAGTTGTCATATATGAAGCTAACTTTGCAATAGCTGACTAATTTGGGAGATTCCCATTTAAATGAATTAATCAATATTTCTACATTTTTGTGAATTTTTATGAAACATCCTTAATTTTTTTTACACCTGTATTTATTGTAACTGCTTATTTCAGAAGTAAAAGAGTTTTTTTAATTAACCCTATAGTGTTATTTAAACTTTGTGCTTAGGATGAACTCCTTCGGATTGCAATTCTTAAATTGTTCGTACACACATTACGTTTACGTCAACATGTCATCATGCAGAATGTTACTGAAATTAGATTGGTCCCGCGAAATGAATACTTATCCCATAGAATAATACTCTTCGAATTATTATACATGGGGAAATGACACTTTTTCAAAGGACTTCGTAATTGAACTCTTAAAGAAAATATTGAAGTTTTGTCGTATTACTAAAAAATATTTGAAATTGTAACTAGTAATCTTGACTTACTACATACATCCATAACAACTAATATGTATTTTTCAATGGTCATATAATTTCTGAGCTTATATAGACATAGCTTTATAAAAAAAATGTAAAAGTTTCAAAACATGCGAGATTTTTTTTTAAGTTGAGAATATGTACAGTAATTGTTTTATGCGTAATATAAATATGTGACGAAATTTACACATTCTTTCATTTTCGGTAAGAGACATAAACCACAGTCGTAGTGTTATCTTTTAAAATAATATAATAACGTGAGATGATTGCTCAGTAACTATTTCAATATATCTATTATCTGACTCATATCTTAAATTAAATATTAAGTTTTATTATTTGAATCAACAATTCACTACTCCTTTTTTTCATTCTCCATTCGAACAACAAACTATATTTCAATTCCACCTGTACGCTGGAGGGTTGCCACATTGGAGGGGTTGCCGTGCCACTAACAGCCTGGCGCGTTTATCGTTCTTTGGGCGATAGCATTTGATAGATCATCACAGAGTATCCCCCCAGTGAACAAGGGGAACGACAGTAACATTAGTAACATGCAGAAAAAAGGAAATATATGTACACAAATACAATAATATAAAAATACAATTATATAAACAAAATTAAATAACAGTTACAAGTCTTTTCAGAAAATGTACATGACGACCACTACGCGTGACATAGTTAGGTGAATTGCTGTCATCTTTTTCAGTAGAAATTGGAAGTTGAACAGAGTCAGGAATTTTATTATCATATGATTCTGATAACAGATAAGCAGGCTTAACACGGTCGATTGACACTCGCAATTTTTTTCCTTAATCATTATGGTAATGTTTTTATTACTGCGAGAAATAACAGGATGTGGACCAGTGAAGCGCTGAGATAATGGCGGCTGCACTCTGTCAACTCGTAAAAAGATGTGCGAGCAAGTTTGTAAAGATAGGTTAATATAATACTTGTCAGTGCAATGAGCAGATGTTGCTACTGGATTTAAAAGTCGCATATTGTTGCGAAGATTCTTAATGAAATCATCAGTACAAGGTGGGATCACTGATGTAGATAACATGCCACTAGGAAGTCGTAAAGTTGTGCCATACACTAGTTCAGCACAAAAAGCATGCAAGTCTTCTTTAATGGCTGTTCTGATACCTAAGAGAACTACAGGAAGTATCTCGGACCACCTATTATTCTCGTGAGCTTTCAGAGACGATTTAAGATGTCTGTGAAAACGTTCTATAATTCCATTGGAAATGGGATGTATGCCATTGTGCGGATTTTATTCGTGCCTAACATGCGGGTAAATTCGGCATATATAGCCGATCGCATTTGGGGACCTTGGTCTGATGTGATGACTGAAGGACAACCAAAGCGTGAGATCCATGTATTGAATATGGCACAGCATACAGTTGTTCCTAGCGTATCTTTGATAGTAATGGCCTCTGGCCATCTAGAAAAACGATCAATGATCGTTAAAAGAATAGTATAGCCATCAGATGGAGCTAATGGGCCTTCGGGTCTACTGAGATATTCGACAAATGTACACAGATGCGAATGTCTGAATTATCTTTAAAATTTTCCAGCCAATTTTTCCGGTACTTTTCTGTTATAGCAACACCATGCCAAAATGTATGCTAATGCGCCACATATTTCAACACTGACAGCACAAAGGATTTTTATAACAAATTATGCCAAATGCTGAGATTTTCTATTTGTTGAAATGCATATTTAGTTCAACAATTAGCAAATCTCAGAATTTGGCATAATTTGTTGAACGCAAATCATTTTTTTATTATTTAATCGTGATCTCGCAAGACGTATTAATTTGTTATTATTATAATATAACATGTTTGTTATTAAGTTATTACTTACATTTACTACCGACTCTGAGATAGATTTTACCGCTTGGCAATTACCCGATGAGCTGCAATAAAATTATTTCAAAAACTTGGAATTTTAAATAAAAAAGTGTGTGTTCAAAAAATCATGGAATGATAGTACGGATAAGTTCGGCTAATATTTCGCAATAAATCACAAATATGGTTGTTTATCCTGACACTGTATATCATACCCAACTTGTTGAGAGATTAAGGAGTATCGAAAAATCGCGTAATAAAAGACATCAGCGCACTGTTTATCGCTTACGGTCGTACCTCCTAGAGTTAATGGGATGACGTCTTCATTGAAATGTTTACTTCACTGATAGAAGACATTTACAATTTCATGCCTGCAGTTTAATATGATATTATTTTATTACTTTATTGTATACCAATTATTTGTTATTTTATTTTAAATATATATTTGTATTTATGTAATAAAATACATCATAAAAGTCTATGACTTTCAAATGTTATATTTTTGAAATGCTCATTTCTGTACCAACAATGCTATTATTTTTTTCAAATGTTTGGTTTTATGTGAAATTCATTTCGCGCCAACTGTTACGTTTGATGATAATGGAGTTGCTATAATGAGAAATATCTTTTTTCTTTTCTTTACGGAAGGGGGGAGGCTAATTGGCGATTCAAGCGCTCGAATATGCCATCTGGTGGTGAAAAGATGTAACTTCTCGCTTCAAGATACTACCGTGCAAGCGCATTGCATTACATGTATATTAAATTTGTTCAGAATGATTATTCTTTTGCACAATTTCCTCTGACATTTGTGTTCTGTCTTATATGATAAAGTAAAAATTATCCGAATTTGAATATCTAAAACTTTCAAATGCATTTACAATAAAGAATTATTTCAATTGCGCTTTAGCACTATTTAAAGGGAAATCAAAGGGACAATTTTCCTATACCGAAGGCTGCTTGCAGCGCCTCTATAGGCCGTTTTAATTCCCAATATCCAAACACGATTTATATATCGCAACTGCAGACTTCTTAATGAGAGGCATTTTCAAACCACAGATTTTTCACACCGGTCAGTGACATTGGCACAATGCCAAAAGAATTCGCAAGAGTCACCTTCCAAAATCGTAAATTCAATTACATTGTTACTATGTAAAATGCCTTTTTTGTCTTTTGAATTATGAAGATTTTGGTCGTTCATGATATTCACATGAGATGGTTTAAAGAAACTTCTTGTGTTGAAAAAACATTTGACTTTTGTTTAACAAAAAGTTTGAGACAAATCAAGAAAATGTTAGGTCGTTAAGCACCTCTAGATAGGCATCAGTGAACCCCAAATCGGATTGATATTTATCATCTTCTCAGAAAAATGTTTTATATGACTTTGATCTTAATTATGTTGACTATTAAAGTCAGAATTGAATTATAAATAAAAATATAGCAAAGGAAAAACTAGTATGAGTTCAAAAATTATTCAAATTTTTATGTCCTCATGAAATACAGGTCTAAAGATTATGACCTATTTTGACTGAAAAGTAACCCACTCTTTGCAAAGTTCAATAAAATTCAAAAGATGTCCAACGTAAATCTTTTTCTGTTTTTGTTTACGTAATCACTACGTAGATTATTCTTGTCATTTGAACATTTTTTTGTTGATTACTTAAATTCTATGGCTTCATGTAAAAATGTATGCAGTGTCTTCTCGTTACATAGTACCATGTTGAAGACAAGAAATAAAAGCAATTACAAATTAAAGAATGTGAAAGAAGATTTGAAAATTAAGAATTTGGTAATGTAAAATGCAATGTTTATATCTGTCTCCAAAAAATCAGTTTAGCCGAAAATTACAACTTTCTTAATAAAATTAAGGATACAGAATTATACTTATTGTACACCTTTTGTGTAAAATAAAGTTTCTTAAAAGCTTAAATTTTAGGTAATGTATATTTATTTCGCGCGTCAAAAAAGGGACGAAAAAAAAAACAAAACAAAAAAAAAAAACAAGGAGATATATTTATCTTGTTACGAAATTTTTTCTTCGTCTGCTCATTTATTAAACGATAAAGGTGATCTTGTATTTAAAGTAATGGAATATATATATCAAAGGAATTACTTTAGGCTGAACGTATTTGCAGAAAATGTTTAAAAACCTCTGACAGATAGAAAAATGTGTTCATGTCAGTAACGAAATATGTCAAGATATAAATAAAAGAGAAGTTCGGATATTTATTTATAGTGATTAAGCGATAAATTAGGATATTTATCTTATCGAAACGTAAAACATTTTATAGTCATTTTTTATAGAAGAAAGTAAAAATAATAGTTCTGTTCAGCGAAATGCTAGAGGCGATTTTTATTATTTAATTAAAAAAAGTAAAATAAAAATTGTTTGTGACCATGCGCATTTTAAGAGGCGCAATTTTTGTAATTGGAATGGTTAAAGAACGGAATGATCCATTTTCAAATTTAAAGTTGAAAAGTTGGTTATTCCATGGATTTGTCTTGTTCAATGTTCATACTTTCTTGCTTTTTATTTACGACAGCGCTCATTTTAAGAGACTGAATATTTGCAAAAGAGTGGTTTATATTTTCAACTTCAAAATAGAAGAATTTCCTTTTTACCACTTTAAAATTGAAACCAACAAAAAATATTGATCTTATTAAAAATGGCTCCATAAAAGCATTTTCTTTAAATGGGGTAAAGTATTAATTCGTATTTCTTAAAGTGCACAAACATCTTTAGTCAATGAGAGAGAGAGAAAAAAAGACTGATTACTAATGAAAAAAACCCCACAATTCTTTGCTTCTGCCTGATGACTAATGAAAGATGGCTGCATATAGTATTGCCACGTGTCCCACGTAAATCAGGGCTTCAAATGCTTAAGACACGATTAATTTTTTAAAGTATATTTCGTCATCTGTAATACAAAATAATTCTGCCATTAGATAATGGATAGAACATGTCTTTAAAATACTGATATACTTTAAAATACTTAAATTCCAGTGCATTTGGAGCCCGGATTTACGCAAGACACCTGAGAAAACTAGCTGCACATAAGGAAATTCTATTGTGTTAGTGGATTAAAAAAATATAAATATAAAGCCTTCTATTTCATTGTAGCTGACTGTGCACTGTAAAAAAAAACGACATTTTACAGTACAAAATACTGTTCATCTCACGCACAAACTCGATCACAGTTGAATGTACTGTATCTTTCTTTGTGTTCCTGACTATTTAAGCATGAAAAATACAGTAGTTGCGTAAAATTAACAGCACAATATACTGGCAATTTGGACGCCAGCAGTTTGTGCTGTGGTCCAAATGCGTCCAAATTGCCAGTACATTGTGCTGTAATTTTACCCAACTACTCTATTTTTCATGCTTAAATAGTCAGGAACACAAAGAAAGATACAGTACATTCAACTGTGATCGAGTTGTGCTGGCAAATTTACAGTGGTTTTTTTTACAGTGTGGATGGCTATAAAAGCATTTATTCTATGTGTTGAATATCTGGGTTTCACTATTACTTTTTTTATAATTAGATTTTGGAATTACATGGGTGGTATTTCAAGGGCAAATGAAACTATTGCAAAACAGTTTTTACTTCATTTACGCATATGCGTTACACATTGATTGATTAACAAACATTTGTTTTAAAACAAAAAATCCAATCTGCTTTAATGTAGCTGCTAGTTACATACATACTTTGGTCCATAAAAGAATGTTTCATTTTCAATGGTAGGGAAAATGTACAGTCGTGGAAAAAAAAAAAGTAAACACTCCTACTAACTCTTCGACAAATTATCATAGACGGAAGTTACTGCTACCGAACGATTGGAAATAAAGTCTACTTTTAAATGATGTATATAAAATTTGCTTAGGGGCCATCTACATATTAAAACGAACCCAAACCTCTTTTTTTTTCAATGGCATTATCCAATTTTAACGAGATATTTCAAATCTTCGGTTCAAACTATGCCCAGATGCGAAATTTCAAGTCATTTGAATGATAAGTTTTTGATTTATAAACATTCAAAATTTAGTGCTTCTAATGTTAAATTACATTTTCATTTTTTTATTTATATCTCCTGAAATTATGCTCCTAATGTGCTAAGTTTTTGTGTAGCAATAATACTAATGTGCCCAAACATAAATACGCTGAATTTGCAATTTTTATAATTTTATGATATGAATTATAAATTATGAAATTAATATTCGAAAAAATTATGAATTGCAACCTACAATTTTTTTTGATGGATTTAGATTTATTAAGTCCTGCTTTATGAAAATCCGAAATTTCACATTTTTCTTCCAAATAGTTTTCAAATTATGCTTAAAAAACGGCAAAAGGATGGTCTAAGGGTCTATGATAGAAGTGAGTAGATATTTTGAAATTTCTTCTGCTGTCCCGTTGTCTAACAGGCTTCATTGACTGCTTGAGTGGTGCTTAAGGCGCCTTGATCAAGAAGGAGGCTCTCTCGGTTAACAATCGAGTACCGAACTTCAATTTGGATACAGCCCTTAAAATACGCACGTTTTATAATAATTAATTTCTCGGAAACTTATGGTACGAATTGCATAAAAATTTGTTTTTAGGCTAATTGAAGGGTGTAGAGTTCATTTATGCTGTCAGAATTGGATATTGCCATAAAAAATGAAATTATGGTTTGTTTTAATATGTAGATGCCCCCCTAAGAAAATTTTAGATACATCATTTTAAAATAGACTTTATTTCCAATCGTTCGGTACCAGTAACTTTCTTCTACGATAATTTGTTGAGGAGTTAGTAGGGGGTGTTTACTTTTTTTTTTCCACGACTGTATCTAATATCATGTACCTAATATCTTTCCCACCATTGTTTTATATCGCATCCCTCATGATCTCATCAAGCAGGTGTTGCCGCTAGCCCAAAACTGTTTTAACTAGTGTCTATCACAGAGTTGGCGAACCTTTTTATAGTCGCGTGCCAATTTATTTCTAAAAATATTTTACATGACATTGACGTGCCAACTATAAAATAAATTTAGTGGATTGAAAAATAATGAATCAAAACTACTTGAAAATTACTTATGATTTTTTCTAATAAGGGTAACATACATGTAAGTATTACACTGAAATAATTATAGAAACACTTATATTTTAGAAATTAATTTAAAAAAAAATGTGATTTATTGTGTTGTATCTTGGATGGAAAATAATTAATATAATTTATAATGCTCAGTTAATTAACGGAATGCAAACTAAAATGGATTTATCTGGCAACTGCTCTATATTTGATTTTTTATATTATTCATTTGAGAAAATAATGACTCACATGTATGAATAGTATGAAAAATTATTTAAATGAAAAAAAAGGCAGTTTATATTTAGATAGTTCTCAAATTAATTTTCAAGTTGCCATAAATTACCATCGGTATTTTTCTTAATACATATAACAATCTTTCATTTTTCGTAGTTTTCAAATATTTTCTTTGTTTGATAAATTTTCGAACCATATGGAATAAGATTAAAATTCCTCAATTTCCGATTAATCGAATTTAGAATTAAATCAGGTCGTCTAAATTCATGTATTTTGTGTAAAATCACTTTATCCTGATTTAGAGACATAATCAATGCCGCGCCGTGCCAAGATTATTCTTTAACGTGCCAAAAGTGGCATGCGTGCGAGAGGTTCGCCGACCCTGGTCTAGCAGAAAGGAAGCAGTCGTATGAGTGCCTTGGTTTAATACGCAATTGTGTTTAGTCTTTGTTATGTTTTTAAAGTTTTGTGTAAACCAAAAGTTTTTCACGACTTCATCAAAGAGAGAAAAATCATTTTCAAAGTAAGTGTTGTTCTTACTTATTGTAACGTACTAAATATAACCACATAATCATATAGATATAGCTTCAAGTATCTTTCTATTCTTAGTTTCGACGGTAGAGTCGGCCGTATTGCAATGTTTCGTTTTTCCTAATATCGCACCCCTACTATAGTGTTAATATCGCACTGTGCGATATTACGCAAACTATTTTATTTAAGTGTCTAAATGTCAACGTTTTTATTTATGAAGGAATTTCTAAGACTTTTTTTAATGAATGTATTTTCCTTTCCTTTTGAATAGAAACATATTCGAAGACCATGAATTTACAGTGGTCGACTCTGCTGAGACTTCTTATCAACATAAACATGAAGAAGACTTCGTCTGTCCATCACTGACAAGTCATCCAACTGAAACAAGTCAATTCAACAGGAACAATGGATCCTCAGCCTGTATCCAGTGATCTCGAAACACCTGTAAACAATAGTGACAATTTTAATCGAAAACAGTCCAGCTGTGTATCTTCCTCGCAATCACCAGTGGCCGGCAAAGTTTTTCCAATACATATAAGCCCTTTGCCGAATATGAATGAGAAAAACGTTTAAGGGGTTTCAGGACTCTTAAATCTTTTAAATTTTCAAATTGTTAATTTTTTTACATATTAAACTCCTATATTTTCTGAACATTTTGGTATAATTGTTTCCTTGAAATTCTCATTAGAACAGAAGTTATGGCTTTTAGAATTATACTCGCTCAATATCTGAAGCGGCATTTCCGAAACTTTGGAGTCTTTTTTCTCCAAATGACGTTTTTAGGCATAACGCGCACGATATCTCAAAAACTTCTGAATATTTTTTAAACAAATTTTCAAAACGTATGTTTCATGTTAGTCTGTATAAACTGAACCTAAAAGTTTCTTTTTATTGTTCAAAAAAATATTTTTATAGGTAATTATACTACTGAAATTTTCTGAATTTTGCATTAGCTAAATACAACTTCGTTTCAAAATTACAAAAGTGCTCTAAATACAAATTTATTTAGGTTCAGGCTAATTATTCTAATCTTAAGTATAAGTAGGTTACAAAATTCTCATTCTAGTTGCAAAATTTATTTTCTAATCCTGCGCGTAATCTGTTCTGCCGATTTTCTGCTCGTCAGATGTCTGACAGTTTGTAACCCCCTGTAAATGCTAATTCTGCATCTTGCAATTTTTTAAATAGATGAAATGAAAGACCATACTTATATTTTTCATCACAATTAAAATCGTGTCTTAAAAAGAAATATATTTTAAGATATTAAATGTTGAAAATGGTCTCTTTTTTCATTTTTTTTTTCAATTTTAAGAGTCCTGAGACTCCTTAAGTAAACAAAAGAGTACGTCCAAGTTGCTCAACAACGGTTCTGACAAGTACTCCATATAAAGTAAAACATGGTGAAGATCTTGCTAAAAAGAAAAAGACTAAGGTTGAAAAAAATATTTTATCCCAAAAAAGGCAAATATATATATATATATATTCATACCTAAGAAGGAAGCTATTAAAAAAAAGCAAAAAAAAAAAAAAATGATGTAACATCAGCTATATTGGAGACATTCTCAGAATCAGACGAAGATCCAGATCAACCATTGACAGTGTCTACTGATGATGAAAACAGTGAAAATGATTGTGAATGTCCTTTCTGTAACCAGCTTTACTCAATTGATGTAGAGAAAATCGATCATTTATATTAAATGTCTCATTTGGTGTCATGAATAATGTCTGTAACTACTGAATACAAAACCTACCTTCTCTTTAAACAGCTAATTTAATTTTCATATATGCAAATGACAATTTATATCCTGATTTCTTTGTAAAATATCATAATCTGACAAAAATTAATTCTTTCTTAAATATAATAACAATATAAAATGTCCTTTAAATTTATTTGCCTTCCATGTTCTACTACATGTTCTACTACTTCCATGACTACTACAAAAAAGTATTCCAAATATTGCCCTGTGCGATATTAGGAATACACATGGTGCGATATTAGGGAGACTTTTCCCAAACGTCCTAAGTGTACATTTTGTGTTTTTTTATTTTTTATTTTTATATTATTTGAGCTATTTAACTCATTGTATGGGGTATGAAGAATCAATAACGTACCTACGAAAATCACGTGAAAGTAATTAGTTAAATTGAAAAATACCAAAAATACATAAAATTTTAAAGAGGGGTGCGATAGTACGTACATTAACCCTACATTATAACAATTTAATTAGACTATATACGTCAAATCATACATCAATTTGAAGGTAAACTAAGCTAGTTTTTCTTACAGATGTCCAATATGTTTACCTTTAGTTATACGGCCCACATCCGAATGCAACCTAAAGTATAATTAATTCCACTCTTCTGTTAAAAAGTCCGGAGTGATAGATTCAATAACCTCTTCAATCCTGTGTCTCAACACTTGCTAAGCAGTAGGTAGCGGCAGGAAGTTAACACGATCTTTTATAAAGACTCAAAGGAAAAAAATCGTATTGCTCTAACGGCTTTTAAACCTTCAGCCCAGCAATAACGTTTTATGTTCAGGACTCGCCATTTTGCGTATATGGCTCTGCTAGCGAGAAAATAACAAAGCAAAATTCGCGCATGCGCTTATCTAAAACTGTTTCAGGTACTCTTTATTTGTGACCTTGAACCAATACTCAATAAAGCTTACAGTTGATACTATTAAAATTTATAACGGGGACATTCTTTTATGGACGCTCTGTAAAAATTATATTTAATTGTATTTAATATTTTAATAAAAATAATAAAAATAGCAATTTAACAAATTACAACGACCATTTGGAAAATGATTTTTTCAAAGACTAAAATTTAAGACATAAAAAATAGCACGGAGTTGATCCTAGATTACGTCCGCCATGGTTAAACGATAATACACTATGACGCAAAAGTTTAGACAATGAAGAAATTCTTACATACTTTGAAAAATATTTATTCAATTTTCAAATCACTGCTTGAAATTAATGTGCTGTACATATAAACAATATTTATAACAAAGAAAAGTGGAATTGTGCATATTGCAATAAATTAAATGGTAACAAAAATAAACTGCTTTCTCAAAAGTTTAGACACAAATTAAATAAAATCGAAATAAACAATTTTTAAAACTGGTTGCGCATCCATGCTTATGTATTACGTCATATACACGAGATTGCATGGAAGAAACTAAATCTTGCATAGTTTGTGGATCGATATCGTACCATGCATTCTCAATAGATGTCTTAAGTTCCTTTTCAGAAGAGTATTGTCTAGCGTTGCTATAAACTTTGCGACACATGATGCTCCAAAGGTTTTCTATAGGGTTAAGATCTGGGCTACATGCTGGCCAGTCGAGAACTCTTATATTATGGGAATTAAACCAAGATTTTGAATGTTTTGCAGTGTGAATAGAAGCATTGTCTTGCTGAAATTCCCACTGAGGACCCCCTAGAAGCTCAGCAAATGGCAGTAGGTTTTCTTCTAATGTCTGTGTATAATGCTGTGAAGTTTCACGACCACTGGTGAAGGTCAGAGATACTTGTCCATTATAGCAAAAGGCTGCCCAAACCATCACCGAGCCCCCCCCCCCCCCTTGTCTGCGACTAAAAAAACGTCGAGGTTCCTTCCGCAAGTCATGCCAATACGATAAACAACCATCTGGACCATCCAGATTCCACTTTTTTTCATCGCTAAATATGACTGACTGTCATTTCTCTCCACATGACATATGCTTTCGAGACAACATAAGTCTTTGTAACTTATGATATGGTTTCAGAGCTGGTTTCTTCTGCATTTTGCTATAAACGATTGTTCCTTTTTCCAAAATTCGTCTACGAATCGTATCCTTTGATACAGAGAGACCCGATGAGCTTTGAACTCCACGTACGCTCATTTGTTGAGTACTCGCTAGTCTTTGTATCAGGCGATCCTCTCGTACATTTGTCACACGTGGCCTCCCAGACCGACATTTTGCTTTATATTCGGAACCACTCGATAAAACTCGATAAATAGATTTTTTTGACCTATTAATAATAGCAGAAATTTCAGAAACGCTCTTCCCTTCACCTTTCAACTGCCAAATCCTTGAAACCTCATTCACTTGAATTTCTTTAGCTCTCGGCATGTCGACTATGAAGCGCAATCGTTTGCAGAACTTAAGTACTCCAAATTTGTGACATCATCGATTCTAAATTTGCATATGCCAGCGAATATTCAAAGAAATTTAGAATAGTGTCTAAACTTTTGCGACAAGCACATTTGAATTTTTATGAAAAAAATTAGTATTATAGCAAATAAAACGTATCTTTTGTACATAGCATTTTAAATCAGTTTTTGAATATATTTACAGGTTTTTGTAATTCTGACGTCATAATTCTACATTTTAAAGCTGAATGACGTCATTGTCTAAACTTTTGCGTCATAGTGTATTCCTGGACCCCATCATGAACAAACTTTAAAAGAAATTTCAGTTTTACAATTTTCGGTACTGTACATTTTTAAACTTCTACGGAGCTGGTCATACATTACGTACGCCATGAATTAAAGATTAATAGTGTTATTACACGTAAAAATTGCAAGATTTCCCGAAACTTTCGTATTATCCAAGCATTTCATTGGCTGTTCGGGAAAAGGCTTCCCTATCATCAGATTTCCAAAAAATCTCACGACCAATTTTAAATAAAATTTCATTCTTAAACTTCTAATCATCCGACAATATTACTTTTTATACCGTCGGATAGAGAAAAAAATGTACTTTTTAATGCAATTTGTTTGAAAGCTGTATCTTAATTTGTTTTTGATTTATTAATTTTTTTGTAGTTTTTATTACTTTTTTGTCATAGTGGCAACACTCTGTTGTCCATCGTTGTTGAAACCAAAGGGAAACACAGATTACTGTATATACCAATCAGATAACGAATAAATTGCGGATTAAACCAATGAAAAGGTTCAGATATGCTTTTGATTTCCTACCCTGACGAGAACAATAACCATTTTTCCAAATGGTTAATAAAAAAAGTACAGATATTCAGGAGCCAATGTTTCGAATTTATTATAAAATATAATACACATAAATGGAACTGCTGTTGCATATTAAGCAAGTAATATATAACAAACGGAATTTCTGCTTTTTGACACATTTTAATAGAGAAAATTTATAAACCAATGTAAGTATTATCATTTGTAAATTAACTTCATAAGACTACTGAAATCAAACTACCTAATTGTTTAAGAATTCTTCCAGGTTCGAAATGCATTATAAAGTATCCGTTAAATATGCATTATTAAATACAATTATGTTACTTATTTCTTTCTAACATATATGTAATAACATGTAAAAAATTGTATTGCATTATACTATTACTGAGTGAATAATCTATTGCGTAAATTTTGATACGTAATAATACAATTGGATAAATAATTTTATTTGGTATTCTAAGTTTTTTTACATGTTTTTTGAAGAAAATTTATTTAATTTATAAAGTATTAACACGTTAGTAATAATTATATAACGATAGAATTGACACATCATCATTTTCATAGTTTAACTGAAATATCACAGTGTTGAAATTCTAAATAAAATCAGTAGAAGTCCTTTTTTTTGTTATTTAACTATATTTTTTATTTATAAATGGAATAAAGAATGATTTTTAAATACTGTGCATTTTATTTGATAAAAGAATATTTAATAATTTAACCTAAATAATAAAAAAGAGATATTTATTACTTGGTTTTAATTGTCATACATAAAAAAAGAACAAACCAAAAAAATAGATATGATCATTTAACATACCACACTGAACACTCTTAAGCAGCTAAGCAAAAAAAAAAAAAAAAAAAATGAAATTAGTATATTTTTTTAGATGAGCAAAAGGAAATGTAAATATCAAGATGAAAAGATCTTCTGTTCTTAAATTCCGTACAAAAGCTCATCAAAAATGTAAATTAGTCACCATAATGAAAAGAAGAAATTATAATACTCTTAAAATATCAAAAAACTTCTTTGCGTTGTTTTGAAACAGAAAAATAGTTCCTTACCGTCCTTGTTGGGAAAAGTACTAATTAGCAAATATTGTCTAGAAAACGGAATTTCATTTACATAAAATTTGTTACTTTTTGTTTCAATAACATGTTTCGTCCAGTTATTTTTTAACCCTTTATGTACTGAATTAGGAATTCGGGAAAATTTCATCTTCTAAAGCATTTTTCGTGAATTTTTGAAACTTTATTAGAAGATTTACATAATCATTTAATAAATTTTAGAAGTATTTTAGAAGGATTGAAGGACTTAAGGGGAAGAAAAAAATTTGAATTTATGGGTATTTTGTTCAATATTTAAAACTCCACTCAAATCTTTTATTTTAAATATTTTTCTTAGTATTTTGTAGAAATAGAAAATGTCCTTACAATAGAAATATAGAAATATTTCCGAATTGAAAAATCCACCTCCAACGCCAAGAAAGCTCAAAAGATGTAAAGGCAAAAGGAATCATCCTTTTAAAGTTACTTTTGTTTTGCGTAACCAATAATGCTTTTGATACAAGATAAAGTAATGCATCTATAACTCATTCTAAACTGTATTATTACTAATCGATGTATTAAATGAATTTTATAACAAGTTATTTTAATGGTACTTATAAGTACCGTCAGTAGATAACGAGTTAAAAGCAATATAGAAATTAAAATAGATTATAAATATTATATGTATTTATTAACTACCAAACTTTTCTGAATACCTGTACCGCCAATACATATCTTATTTTTTTTAACTTATTCATTTGAAAATACAGTATTTTAAAGAATCCCGAATGAAAAAAAAATGTGAAACTATTCGTCTAGTTTTCTAAAAATTGTCAATGAGATCTAATTACTAAATTACCCACTAACTATATGAATAGGCTTTTTTTCAAACAGCAATTAACACTTTTTTATGGGGAGGTTCAGAAAATTTTATAAAATAGTATCTGAAAAACAAATTGAAGCAAATGCTTGCTATAATTTTCATCAGGATATTTCATTTCGATCTTTAGTAGAATTATTAAGATCCTCTTTCATCCGTATTTAAATATAAAGATGAAGACGATAGAACTGCCGATTTTAGAAGATATCTGCCTGATTAAGCATGGTAAAAATATTAAGCCAAAGGGAAGGCGAGGTTAAAAGAATCAAATTCATATTATACTACACATATTACAATAGAAACAAAACATATCTGCTTTTTCGAAGTATAACCTATAATAATAAATACAAATTTATTAACATAAATTACAAAATATCACATAAGCTGCAGACATGAGCACATAGTGCTACAAAAACCTTCACTAAAATTATGCTTAATAAAATTAGCATCACAATAATAAAAGGATGTTAAAGTTTTAATTAGTCCTAAATAGATAATAGAACGAGAAAATTTCAAAATCTTCACAGCAACATTAAAATAAAACTTTTTAATTTTTTCATAACAAAATCATACGTTTTTGTATAAGCTTGTTAACTGTTTCGCTTTATTCTAAAAAAAGTAACCAACGCTGTCATCGCTACCGTAAATGAATTTTTTGTGATCGGAGGTCTTTCTTTGCTAATTTTAAGAGAACTACTGCATACAAAAATATGTAAATTGGTAGTAATATAGAGAAATGTATTATAACACGCTAAAACAGACTGTTTTTAAATCAAAGAATTATTTTGAGAGACATTTGATGTTAAATCTGGTCTAAAGTTTTCCTTTAAAAAAGTTATATAGGAGAAAAACTATACATAAGAATTTAATCATTTTTTTAAGCATATACATTACAATCTTGCGGTGCGCAGACAGGATTAATTTTTTTAATTTGACTAATATTTCTAGGGTTGTTTTCAAAGTTTTATTCAAATTTTCATCATTTCAATACATATTTTTTTCAAATTTTAGAAGAAAAAATTATTTTAAATTGTTGCCAATTGTAAAAATAGAGCAAATAATAATATTTCATTTCAATAACAATATTATTTACTCGTGACTATTAAAAACACGAAAAGACTTTAAAATTAAAATTAAATGATTGTATGTTAAAAAAGCAGTAAAATATTGAAAATTACATCATAAAAATTCTATTACACCTGAATATTAAAAGAGAAAGGAAACTTTAAAATAATAAATTCATTAATATGCGTTAAAAGCAGTAAATCAGAGAAAATACCCTATTTTTAAAAGGGCCAAATAATAATATTGCCAAACACTTTAAATTAAAAATATATTTACTGGAGAAATGTTTTTCATATTTCGTGATGATTTTTCAGCTATTGTTGCAAATTCCAAGATAACGAAAATAACAATATTTCCTTTCTAACAACAAAAGTATTTTCACGTGAATATTAAAAAGAGAAAGAAAACTTTAAAATAATACATTCATTAATATCCGTTAAATGCAGTAAATGGGAGACATTACATCATGTTTAAAATGGCCAAATAATACTATTGCCAAACAGTTTAAATTTAAAAATTTGTTTACACGAGGCATTTATTTCATATAACGATATGATCTTTTAAACTATTTTTGCCAATTCTAATACAGCGCGAATAATATTTCCTTTCTAACAACAACAGTATTTTCACGGCAATATTAAACTAGTATGCTGTGGCCATCACAAAACTTTCTTCTATATAAATCACGTCAATTAAATCATTTAAATAGTATAAGAAATTACATCAATTTAGAACCAATTCGTATCAATGTATACCTGAATTCGAAGTTTGATGGAAATTCGTGCATTAGTTATTGAGATAGAGCTGTAGGGGAAATTCTGAAAAATTCAGCATAGCAGCGCCGCCTGTTGAGCGATTTGCACCAAAACACAAACAGCACTAATTCATATTAAGGTATACCGGAATCTGAAGTTTGATGAAAATCGGTGCATTAGTTCTGGAGCTAGAGCTATTGTGGAAATCACAAAAAATGCAGCACAGCAGCGCCACCTGTTGAGCGATTTACACGAAAAGGTACAAAACATAATTTCATGTCAAGGACTAACTGAATCTGAAATTTGATGAAAATCCGTGCATTAGTTCTGGACATTGAGCTGTTGTGGAAATCGTGAAAAATGCTGCATAGCAGCGCCACCTGTTGAGCGATTTACACTAAAACATAAACAGCACTAATTCATATCCAGGTATACCTGAATCTGAAGTTTGTTGAAAACCCAAGTATTAGTTCTTGAGATAGAGCTATTGCGGAAATCTCAAAAAATGCAGCATAGCAGCGCCACCTGTTGAGCGATTTACACCACAAGGGGCAAAATGTCAAATCATGTCAATCACTAACTGAATCTGAAGTTTGATGAAAATCCGTGCATTATTTCTTGAGATTGAGCTATTACGAAAATCGTGTAAATGCTTCAAAATGCAGCATAGCAGCGCCATCTGTTGGGTGATTTGCACTAAAACGTTACCAGCACGAATTCATATCAAGGATTAACGGAATCTGAAGTTTTATAAAAATCCGTGCATTAGTTCTTGAGATAGAGCTTTTGCGGAAATCCTGAAAAATGCTACATAGCAGCGCCACCTGCAGGGCGATTTACACCAAAAACTAATCAGCACCAATTTATATCAGGGACTATCGGAATATAAATTTTTATTAAATTCCGTGCATTAGTTCTTGAGATAGAGCGCCCACAAATTTTGTGTCACATACAGACAGACAGACGGACGGACAGACAGACAGACTCACAGACAGACATTTTGTAAAAACATGTTTTTTGGAATCTCTGACCCATAAAACGTATAAATCCGTCGAAAACTGGAATTCGAAAATTTTCATGAAACCAATACTTTCTTCTTGCCAAGATAGAAGAAAGTAAAAAAGAAAGAAAAATTTGGTGAAAATTACGTCAGATTTAAAACGATACATTTAAAATGTGTTGTTTAAAACAGTTTTCTTATAGCGTTCTTAAAATATACCAGAGCCAAAGACTCTATTTATTTAATTCATTTTATATTACCTTCTTTACTAACGTTTAATTGCTCATATTTAATGAAACACGAAAACAGTCATTAGATGTCATTACAGCAGCCGATTCGGCCTTACATATTTAGATCAGTGGGAAATGAATGGAAACCCGTTAACAGGTATTCTTAACGGCGTTGCCGGGCGTAGCTCTTAGAGGGCACAGCCCACTGGTATGCAATAGAAAAAGAGATGCCTTTTAAAATCAAAACTAACCACTAATTGTGATATAGATAATTAATAATCCGTACAACTTTTTTTATGCACGTGATAATTCATACAAACATTGATGCTAGGATAAAGAATAATTTGGATAGATAAATGTCTAATGAATAATGGTAACAACTTATTGTGCTTACAAGGGAAACATTTTTGGTGCTGCTCGCACCTATCATTGAGACCTGGTGCATTTTATAGCCCTATATTACGAAGTTTGAGAATCGATAAAAAAATTTTGTTAAAATGAAATTCTTCCATTTTACAGCAGCATAACTTTCTGAAAATACTATTTTCAAGACCGCTTATCGGACTATTAAAATATAATTTTTTTAAAGAAAAACATTTAAAAATATAAATTAGTCAATAATAAATATAAAATATTAAAAGAAAAGTTTAAAAATTCCTTCAAAAACCTACGAATTTCATTTTGAAAAATTACAACATCATATTCACATTTTTGGCGTGTAAAAAGTTGGCATTTTTTCAAAAGTAGATTTTTCCGGTAACCCCAGTCGAATGTCATAGCTACTTGTCGTGTGTGAAGTGAATAGTGTTTTGGACTTCGGTAAAAATTGCAATTTCTGACTTAATTAGGCACAGAATGTGCTCTAAACTATATAAAAATATTAATTTTTTTAGGATTACCTTTACCAAAAGGCACAATCTTCTATTTATATATATAAAATCCAAACGGAAATTTCGTTCCGAAGATCTATATTTCGAGTTCTACTGCATGGATTTTGACGGAACTTACACTGTTAGATAGATACCGTTTCAGGAAAGGTTTTAAGCTATAACACATTGTTCTACGTAGAAAAGTTATAGAATTATGATGGAAAGTTCTGTTATTTTGAACGAAAAGTTTGCCATTGGCGATGATTTTCATCTTGGCATATTAAGCTACCTTTTTGTTAAAGAATTGAAACGTCTACATCATTTAGAAATTAAATATGCAAACAGCCCGAAAAAAAAACTATTACTGATTCTATTAAAAATGCAAAGAAATACAGAGAAATAATAATGAGAAATAATAGTATAAAAATAAAATATTTAATTTAAATATGATAGAAATGTGTTTGTACGGCTTAAAAGGAGATTCATTTACTATGTCGGTCCATTGAAACAATAATTGGTGATTTATCATCTTTGTGGTATATATTTCGCACCTGGATAAGAAAATATTTATTGAACTTTTAATTAAATAAAATGGCGGTTTTTGTTTTCTTTTTTTAAAGTTTATCAGCGTTGATTTCAAAAGTACAGGATGCATTTTGTTTATCATTTCACCATTGGATAAGTTTTTGGAATCATTTGTATGCATGATTTACCTATATAACTATTATTATAACTATTTAATTAAAATTTTGTGTTTCTCTTTTTTTTCAGACGCAAAGGTTGCTGTTGGTTAATTTTTCTCATCTTGGCGACGATATGTTATGCTTTTATTGAGGAATTGAAATGACTATACTATTTAGCAAAAAAAAATAGGAACAGCATGGGAAAACTGTTTGCAATTTTGGTAGTTCTTAGTTATCCCGTTGACCAATTTCGCCAAATTATATAAATCGCCAAAGTACGCGCCAAATATAAAAATTGACATAATTTTTATTTTAACCTCCTCAGACCTCGAGTATCCTATAGGATACACATCTTCACAAATTTTTTTCACGTATAAAAATAATGTTTAAAAAAGAGAATTTGATATGCAAGGAACCTAACATATGGCGGCATTTAAGCAAAATAGCAATTTGATACTTAGCGCGCTCTTTTGGTGGGATATGTGTTGTTTCAAAATGGCTTGCAGCAAAAAAGTTAGCCGTTTATGTCGGAAAAAAGGTAACCATTATTACTTAAATAATAATTGATCTTGTTACCTTTATTTATGATATAAATTAAAAATAGATGAATGAAATTTATTCTAGTGCAAAAGGATTTTGAATAATGTGTAATTTTAATAGTATGAAATAGCTTTACATTTGATGTATCCAATAGGATACATGGGGATTGACTCTAACGCGTAATGGTAATTTTTTATGCTGTCTAAAAGATACATTGGGACTAAGTAACGGTAAAATTGGCATGCATATTTACTATAATGAACATAAAATTAAGGTTACCGAATAACATGATTTTTTAAAATCAGCGTTGAATTCAGATATTTTTCTCCGGGAGGCATTTCTGCTGCTCCGGAGGTTGGGGGAGCATTGTAAAGTTCCGGTAGGGAAATTGCACTTTGTCCATTGAAAAGCATAAAATCTCAAACCTTTCGGGGAGGACATTTGAATGTTCCGGTGGGGGGAGATGTCCCCCTACCTACCCTGCTTTTAATAGTGGTGAATTCAGACGTTTCCTCCGGGATGGATTTTGGCAGCTCCAGGGTGATGTTTTAGAGAATCAGTTTGGAAATTGCACTTTTGTCCATTAAAAAGCATAAAATCTCAAACCTTCCTGGGGGAACATTTCAATGTTCAAGGTAAGATTTACCCCCCCCCCCCCCCGACCACTACTTGAATTCGACACTAATTTTTAAGGATGTTTTTACATCTGTAATACTATAAAACATTATTATTTTTAAAAATGTACGTCTTTCTGAAGCAGAATGTCTTGAATTGTTAGAAGGTTCAGATTTTGGATTATCATCAGACATTGAGGTGGATGAAGAGATAGCTGAGACTGTAAGTGATGAACTGACTAGTCAGTGAGAAGATGAAGATAAAGAAACAGGTGGAAATAATGGTAATGACCCATCAAGAAGAGTGTTTTGACAACACAAAGAAGATTTTGAGCCTCTACCTCGAGCTCCAGAATTTGTACCTGAAGCTGTAAATTACACATGCAAACCTCCTAAAGAGTATTTTGGAAAATATTTATACAATAGTATATTTTCTTAAATAGCTGATCTGACTAATCGGACATATTTTTTTTAAAGAAACGTAAACAACTAAACACATCCTTGCATGAAATTAAGATTTTTTTCTGTATACCAATTGTAATGTCTTATCTAAAGTTTCTGCCAATTGGTATATACTGGGCAAGGCCTACTAGAGTTGATTTAATTGCATCCAAAATTAATCGTGGTCGTTATTTTTTAATTCTCCAGAATCTAAAAGTTATGGAAGATGATTTAGTGTCAGATACAGATCGGAAGAAGGATAAATTTTGAAAAATGCACTCTGTAATTAACTCTGTTCGAAGAGGGTATTTAACAAACCCACATTCAAGAATGAATGAATGAATGCCTGTGATGAACAAATGATACCTTTTTGGGGCACTACTATGAGGCAATACGTTCGCGGGAAACCAAATCCATGTGGATTAAATAAATTGTTGCAACTTCCCCTGATGGTTTACCTTTAGATTTTTTTCTTTAGGAAGGAAAAGGCTATACAATCACAGCTAACGGAAGGGAAGATATCTAGATATTAGAGAGAAAGTGATAGTACGCTTGTTGGAAATGATGGTCAAATTGCATTGGTACAGTGGTTTGATAATAAATCAATAATTATTGCTTCTGCTGTCTTAGGTAAAGAACCAACAGATATTTGTAAATGTTGGTGTAAAAATGATAAATGCTTCATAGACGTTACTAGACCATATATTGTAAAAGAATACAATACAAACATGGAAGGAGTTGACCTTCTTGATAGAATAATTGGTTTCTATAAAATATCTGCAAAGACAAGAAAGTGGACTGTAAGAACAATATTTCATTTTGTAGATTTTTCATTGGCTGCTGGGTAGATAGAGTATCGTCGAGCAGCAGGGTATCTACATACTAATAACAAAAATACTTTAGATTATTTGGAATTTTGAGAACGAGTGGCTGAAACCTTAATTCACACTAAGGATGACTAGATTGATTCAGTAATGAATAATGAAGTTTCAGAAACAGATTCTGATATTGAGTTTATGTCTCAGTTGAAAAAGAAAAGACGGAATCCCTGCCCTCTATCAGCTCCTGAATTAAGAAAAATGTCTTCACCCCACCTTCCTGCAATTCCACATCAAACATGTACATCACGTAGCAGATATCCTGGCTGTAACTCTATAAAAGCTAGAACACGACTGTTACGAAACATACTGTTTGCAATATGTTTCTTTGTCTCTCGAAGCAAAGGAACAGCTTCATGAAATATCATCAATTGAAAAGATAAGACTTTTTTATAACAAATTCTTACATTTATTATAAAAAATGTAGAAAATGTAAACAAAACTAAAAAGAAAGCATACATAATTTTCTATATGTTAATATACGATTTGTAGAGGCCATTAGTAATAAAAAGTTATTAAATGCATAATTATTTCTTATTTTTCATTGCTTTTGTCATTCAAAAAATTCATAGCAAACTGTCAGAAAATGTATTCATTCAGTCCCCATGTATCCTATAGGATACATCAAATTTAAGGTACAAAAAATACATTTTAATTTTTGTCGCTTTTAAATTTTTCTTAGTTAGCAGTCTGTTGATATAAATTCACAACTAAAGTAAAAAAAAAATATATAAAAATAAACGCTGGGGTCTGAGGAGGTTAAATAACGAAAGAACAAATAAATTAGTATAACATTAACAAAAATACAAATAAAACGACGAAATAAAAATCACTTGATGACGTAAACACGTGTAATTTGCTTAAAACCAAATGAATGTGACATTTACTATGCCCGGAAACGGTATATTACAGAGTTTTGTCGAAATGTTTTGGACCTTTTTTAGATTCAGTTAGCTTGACCCTGACTCATTCAGACTCAAAATGTCACACTAATCAAATTTTCTTGAACATGCGACCAAACCCAATGGTATTCTCTAGCCCGAAAACGATAAAAAACAAAATTTCGTCAACATCGTTAGAACCGTTTTCTAGATAAACTTTGCTTGACCCACCGTGACCCAAAAATGACCCACTAATAGACTTTTCTCTCATATGTGACTTAGCCCATTGGTCTTCTCGTAATCCAAAACGACAGAATACAAAATTTAGTCAAAATCGTAAGAGCCGTTTTTTAGATAAAATTGACTTGGCTCATAGGGACCCAAAAATGACCCACTAATTGAAATTTCTTGGACATGTGACCTAGGCCAATAGTTTTCTCGTGCCGAAAAACGGTTGAATATAAAATTTAGCCAAAATCAATTGAGCCGTTTTTAAATATAATTAGCTTGACATTGACCCATTTGACCCAAAATGACCCACTAATCGAATTTTCTCGAACACGGGACCTAACCTAATGGTCTTATCATGCCCGAAAATGGTACGATACAAATTTTCGTCAAAATTGTTAGAGCCGTTTTTAAGATAAAATTTACATACACACACACACACGCACATACATACACACACAATTTTTGCTTGCATTATAGTATAAGATTTAGAAATTTATGGTTTTTTACTTAATCAGTTTTCACACTGGCACACTCAATGCAGTAATGAACAATCTGACTGTAAATTAAAATGTCTGAAATTCAAACACTTAAGTATCTGAAACGGAGTGTTCAGTTTTCAGACATTTTAAAATGTCTGAAGTTTTTCAGACAAATTTCGTGCCTGAATTTCAGACACTTCAAACGTCTTAATAGCATCCATTTTTTTTTTGTAAGCATCATACGTAGCCATGTTTGACCACGTTGAATCCTGGAAAAATATTTGGCTGGGGTCCTGCCCCCCCCCCCCCCCTACAACCTGATTTTTCTGGTGCTCCCAATTTTGGTACGCAATTTTTGTTAAGCTGATAATTTAAATCTTTTACGACATTTTACTGATTATAATCAATATTTTGAACTTCAGGAGTAGAACAAGATTAAAACAAAAAATATTTATCTAAATATTAGATTTTTTTAATTTGTTTTATTTTTAATCTTATTTTACTTTAAAAGTTCAAAATATTGATTATAATCAGTGGAATTTCGAAACAGATTTAAAATATAAACTTTACAAATATTGCACATCAAATTTGTGGGCACTAAAATCGTAGGGGGGCGGGGCACGGCCCAGTATGCCCATTCTTTAATCAAGAAGTTCTTTTGCAAAAAATGCAAACCTGCATTATTGTTATCTTAATTGAGATGTCCGGTATTCGGGAGTATCCGTTGTGGAGGTTAATGGACATTCCCGAATAGCTATTCTGAAACATCTATTTAGCGAATACTTTTTTAATCCGCATGGCATACATATTTGTATATTTTTACCTCACAAAAGCAGACATCTCCTATTATCGGACAAATTCAGCGGCAAGGGCTATTGAGGGCTTTTAAAGTACATGGATAAACATATATATTTCTTATAATCTTGTCCTACTCTACTTCATATAATTTAAAAATAGATTTTTTAAAAATTTATATTGCCACATAGGCAATTTTACATATATATCAGATGATAATCACAACAGCTATTTAACTATGAATAAATAAATAAATATTCTACTTTACCCTTTGCACTCGAGGGCTCCGGAGCGGAGCCATTTAAAATTTGTCTTCAAACTCGAGGGCTCCGCTACGGAGACAATGCAAATAATTTTGTGATACCTGTCTAGAAAAGCCAAGATTACATGGTATCACAAAATTATTTGCATTGTCTCCGTAGCGGAGACCTCGAGTTTGAAGACAAATTTTAAATGGCTCCTCTCCGGAGTCCTCGAGTGCAAAGGGTTAATATTGAGAAAAAAATTACTTCGGAATTTTGTTTATTTATATTTTGTGTTTTTTAATCTTGTCCTACTCTAAAAGTTCTAAACTTTCATTATAATCAGTGCAAGAATTAAGGTATCAACTTTACGAAAATTTCATACAAAATCCCCCCGCCCCCCCTCCCCGAAACAAAATAAAAATCCTTATCATTTAAAAATTAGATTTTTTAAAAATTTATATTGCCACATGGGCTTATTGTTATCATTCCTATGAGGTACTAAACAAGACATCTTTAAAGCAAAATAAAGCCAAAAAAAAAAAAAAAAAAAAGTTAGCACATGATATCACTATGATAGAAACTTGCGATGCTTATCAGTAAAGTCTAATTGGAAAATGACCTTCGAATCCACGCATGCAGCGAAATCTAAATAAACAAATGATTTCCTTTTTCCTGACTGGCTTACTTCTATGTTTCCAAATCAAAAGTTTTCACACACTAAAAGATTTAATAGCTTTAGAAATATATCTAAGAAATACTTGAGATAAACATTCATTTTCAATTATATATAAATTTCATGAAAATCAATTGATTTTTTTTTCCAAAAGCGAAAGTTTATAAATATATTTTTTTAATTTCAGCTGAATATTATTCAATGGAAAAAAAAGGCAATCCCGAAAATCCCGGAATTTTCCAGTAAAAATTTCTGGGATTTTCGGGGTTAAAATTAAAGCTGGATCCCGGGATCTCACTCCCGGATTGTAATCCCTAGCTAGGAAGTAAGAAAACTTTAGGAGATCTTTCAAATTTTTTTTTTTTCTATTTCCTTGTGGTCGAGTATGAGATAAGCATTAGCCATTGAAATTGAAACTAAGAACTGCCATATTGAAAACAAAACAAAACAAGAGAATGAACTTAACTTTTAAATATGTCTGTTTTTTAGTGATGTTATTACTTTAAATTTGAGAAAAAAGATGAGAATAAATAATACGTAATTTGTAATAAAAGACAACGTCATAAATTTAAAAATATATACTTCTAGAATTAGTGTTTTTTTTTTTTTTTTTTTGCAAAAAGATTCAAAACTAATTAAATTTCATGTAAGATTTTGTTTAGTACAATAAATAAAATCATAAAATACAATAATTTTAGTACTATAAAGAAATTATAACACTTACTTCAATCGCTGTTTGCAAGAGGTAAGAAATATTCCTCGATTTGAAATTTTAAAAACTACCACAACCACAGTGAGGGAGAAAGACTTTCATCAGTTTAAAAGGTAATCCCATAATACATCCGACTAGCCATATTTAAAGAATGAGATGTTTCATCCTAAAAACAGGACCCGCCAGACAAAAGTTTCTTTTTTTTTTCAGCTTCGATAGGACGAAGATGAATAACACAATATTATTGATATAAATTGATACGAGTTAACACTAAGCCCATTGCACACGCTTTGTAGAATTTCCGGGTGTAATATTCAACCGTCGTCTACTTCTCTTCTGTGTCTATCCCACCCTTGTATCGACGACAGCTTCTAAGAGACATTTGATGTCGAGCACACATGTCAGATGTATGTATTCAATAAATAAATAATCCAAGTTAATACGAATTAAAATCACAGTACTTCACATTTCGCAAAAAAACGAATTAAAATACACGCGTACATAAAAACAAACTTTGTTTGAATTACAACGTATACCACTTCGAACGAAGACATCTAAAACGCATGCGCAACTGGGAGTGCTAGTGCCCCCTGGTGGTTATTGCGTCGGAAGAATCAAAACGTCTTAAATTAAGACACGTTTAAAGCAATGAAGTGTCTTAAAATAAGACGTTTGCGGATATTTTAGACATTATTCTCAGTTCGTTTACACCATGGTCATAGTAAGACACTTATGTATCTTAAATTAAGACATCTATAATGTCTGAATTTTCAGATTAAGACACTTAAGTGTCTAAAATTCTTTTTCAGTCACATATGTGTCTAAATTTAAGACGCTTCTATTTGCAGTGTATAATTATGATTTTACGTAATAAAATTTGCTTTTTTTTTTCTCTCTTATGCGGGAGCAAATGTTTCCAAAAATGAATTTCTTTCATTATGGCTACAACATATCTCAATATCCTTAATTAAAAATTTTAAACTTCTAAACCAGTTAGATAAATATAGGGAAAAGTTCCATATCATGTTCCCGTTTTTATGGCGAACTTATTTTGGCGATGAATTTTTCAATGTGGTTGTTGCCATCTCCAGCACTTGGGATTGCTTTTTTTATTACTTGAATGTTACTGGTGGATAAGTAACAATTTTGAATACTTTTTTATAATTAATTTTGTTTAATAATTATATTTTTTAATCTATAATTTTCCGCAGATTTTTCAAACGATATTTTAATGTATATGTAATATTATGTAAATATACATAAAACTAATACATATATATATATATATATATTATTTTCGATTTTAAAATAAATAATTATAAATATTCAAAAAACATATTTTTCCACCATCTTGAAAATTTTGGTACGATGCCAAATCGGCCTATTGGTGTCATTTTGGATTCCTTCGCCAATCGCTCCAACCGGGACAAGATACGAAACTCTCCTCAAAATATAAAATTTCATGTCCTTTATTTTGCTTTTTCTTTTCTTTAAATTTTTTTAGTTTTATGTTAGTATTAACATCTCAGTAATTCGGAATTCAAGATTATTCTTACGGATATTTATGCAATTATGTATTAATATCATTTTCATAAATATTGTTATTTTGGAAAAGAAAAAATATGTTTCCTTAAGAAAGCTTAGATCATATGTTTATTAGGTACTACTTGATTAACTCGCCGACCAATTTCGCCAAATTATACAAATCGCCAAACTATTTAGCCAAATTATATAAATGAAAGTACAGAATGATTCTAAAATTTTGCTTATTATTTATTTATTATTATTATTATTATTTGCGAATTAAATTTTTGTAAATTAATGAGTTTAAATTTAAAAAAAGATACTAAAGAATAGGGTTACTTTAATAATGACGTTCACTTATGGCATAGCAACATGCCAAATATAAAATTTGATTTATTTGGATGATTTCCAACAAAAAAATACTGATAGTATACGTATTTAAATACACAATTATTGAATTAAACCACAAACAATTTACGTATTTAAATGCATAATTATTGAATTAAACCACATACAAAGCGATCATTTTAAGATATTGTATTTGTGAATAAAATTTAAGTAACTTAAATGTAACAATCGAATTTATTAAAAACCGCAATAAATATCAATGATACGGAAAATTGTAACGAACCTAATGCTCTTTATTTAGTCAAAAAATGTAGACGGATATAGCTAAAACATGCATGTAAACATTAGATATAGAATTGAAGAAAAAAAAATCGAAATTTACAGCAATTTTAAATAACAAAAGAACAAATAAATAGGTAAAACATTAATAAAAATGCAAATAAAACGTCTAATTAAAAATACTTGATAACGTAACAAACACGTGTATCGTGTTTAATCTCAAGTTAATGTGGCATTTACGATCATCCATTATTGGCATTTAATCTTAAAGTTTGGCGACAGTTTTTGTTCGACGGGATAATCAAGTATAGTACTGTTCATAGCATTCCGGATCCGGGCTAATATTTCGTAGCTGGATATCTCGAAAATTGACGTATTAAATGCGATTTTGAAAGCATCGTTTTTGTATGAAGCAAAACCTTCATGATGTATCCATTACAGAAAATTATATCATCTTTTACCATATTTCATTTGCATTTCAAGTGAACGGTTTACATTATGTTGATGGAAATTACAATCTTAGTTTTTGGTGTTAGGTATACAATACATTGTTCTACAACGCTTAGTTATAGAATTACGGGCAAAATCCTTAATTCTGTGAACCGGATTATTAAAGATTGCCTTTTTTATGAATTTCATGAATTAAAAGATGTTTTTTTTTTCTTTTTGAGAGAGCTTTTCGTGACATATTAAAAAGAAGGCTGCATTTTAACTGATGATGGAAGCTACAGTACTATTTAACCGCAATTACAGTTTTAACCGCATATTTTTCTGCTAAAATGGAAATATAAAAAACTGTTCCAGAATTGTGTTTTACGAAATATAACAGAGCATAGGGCGATGTAGCATTTAAACTACCAGAATCACACATGACGCACGACATAAAAGTTCGGAATTTAAAAGATAACAAATGAGAATGAAACGCCTGAACATTATTTCGATGCGACGGACAATCTCTGCTATCATTGTAATGCACTTCATTTCAGTAGTGTAGCTATTAAAGGAAATTTGATTCCTGTTGCCATAACGGCTTCCTTTTCCAGCTAAATCAAACTTTAATTGATCAACTAAAATAGTAGTTGGTGCTTAATAGCTCGTATTTTGTCCCAACACATTAGTAAATAAAACATTGCAATGATACATCGTTTACATCATTTCCCTAAATCAGGAAATACATTCCACGTATACATATTCTTTGATTCAAATTGGAAAAATGGGACCAGCGTAGCGGGCGTAGCCTGCTAGTATTTAATACAACAATTTTTCATTTTAAACATTCGAATCGAATCTTTATTCCACCCGGCTTCAAAAGAAAACAGAGTGCTTATTTTGTATTTCACTAAAATAATTTTCAATGATCTTGAAAGCTTTTAAAAGAAAAAAATTACTGTTTATACATTTACCGTCTGCAAAGAAAAAAATTGCTGTTTATACATTTATCGTCTGCAAAGAAAAAAAAAAGTCTAGTTTTTGTTTCTTATGCTATCAATTATCAAAGAAATCGCAATCCGATTTAATTCTAATATACTCAAGGGATAAGGCGAGTGAAGGATTCATAGCGAAATATTTGGCAACATAACTCACTTTTGGCGTGAAATAAACAAATAAAAATCCAATAATAATAATTAAAACAAGCAATTTAACAAATTACAACGACCATTTGGAAAATGATTTTTTCAAAGACTAAAATTTAAGACTTAAAAATCGCACGTAGTTTATCATACATTACGTACGCCATGGATTAAACATTAATAGTGTTTTTACACGTAAAAATTGCAAGCAACAAAAATCGCCTGCGACAAGTCAGATTTCCTGAAACTTACGTATTATCCAAGTATTTCATTGGCCACTTGGGAAAAGGCTTTTCCATCATTAGATTTCCAAGAAATCTGAGGACCAATTTTAGATGAAATTTCATTCTTAAACTTCTAAACATCCCACAATATTACTTTTTACACCGTCGTATGGAGAAAAAAATGTACTTTAAATACAATTTGTTTGAAAGCTGTATCTCAATTTGTTTCTGAGTTATTAAATTTTTTTGTAGTTTTTATTAATTTTTTGTCATAGTGGCAACAGAAGTATCCATCTCTGTTGAAAGTAAAGGGAAAATATAGATTACTGTATAGACCAATCAGAAAACGAATAAAATGCGGATTGGACCAATAAAACGCTTTAGATATGTTTTTGATTTCCTACCCTGACAGAGAACAATAACCATTTTTCAAATGGTTAAAAATTAAAAGTATAAAAAAATATATAAAATATGATTTTAACAGAGAAATTTTATCGATTCTCTAACTTTTATGCATAGGGATACAAAATACACCAGGTCTCGATGCTAGGTGCGAGCAGCAACAAAAGTGGTTCCTTTGTTAATACTACACCAAGTAAAGTTTCACTAAAACAGCGATTGCTTACATGGAAAAGTGGCTATACATAGAAGGAATAGCAAATAATTAGCTAGTGGTTCCTCTTCCTATGGTTAGTTTCCTTAAAACTGATAATACGAGGATGTGATTTCCAAGTTACCTGGTAATAATTATGACGATGCTATGACCTCGTCCAGCTAATTTTCCACGCGTCGTTTTGAAGCAGGAGTGCTGAATAATTTGTTAGAAAGGATTTTTTTCAACGCATTAAAGAGAATTGCCGTAAAAGAATGGTATAAAAAAAGTAATGTCTTCCGAGCTATAATAAAAATGGAAATTGATATGTGTGACTCTGGCATGCGCATTAACATTATTTGAAATGTTTATTTTTAACATCTTATTTTAAAGGAAAAGCCCATAATAGTGTCTAAGTCATACCATTTAGTGCATCAGTAGTGCCATGAAAGATTTTCTAATGCCACTGATTTATGTTGGTTATTTCTTAGATTATTTAGAGCTTTTTTAGCTCACAGGATGTCAAAGCCTAAGACTTAACCTTTAGCTTACGGGGGGATTACCGTAATCCCAAGAAAAAGAGTGTCGAAAAATACGGGGTTGGGATTACCGTCTTCCCGAAGATTTCCACCCCTCAAAGATGCTGTGCAGGAAATCATTAAGACCGTTTTGCTCAGTAGGGGTCGCACTGCGAATCGGAGAAGGGAAATTCTGTGGGGAATACATTAATTATCCTAGGGAAAAATCAAGGATTTTTTTTTTTTTTTTTTTGCAGTAAAGAAATGAGACATTTTTTTACGCGCGTGACTTAAAGATGTTTCTACTCCCACTTGTTACAAATTATTCGAGGATAGTTCTTGTTTGTGAGACATGGCAGTGAATAGATTATTTTCAGTAAGTTGTTTTAGTAGTTTAGTGCGGCTAATGTTGCTTACGTTTCTGTTCTTAGAATGTCAAATATAGCATTATTTTTTTTCTTACTAACGCGCTAGATATCCTAAATTATGTAAGCAATTTTATATCTTGAATTGAAGAAAAATCAAATGGTTATACATATTACTATTTTAATAAAAAGGTAGTAATTTTATAGCATTTTCTAATAGCATAATTAATCAAACATAAATTAGTTTTTTTTCTTTTGTAGATTAAGAAAACAAGTTACGAAACTCTTAAGACTATTCTCAAATCCAAAGGATCTTCTTTCTGACGCATTTCTAAATTCATTGCTGTTTGAAAACTTATGAAATTGGCAGACGTTCTGATTCAGAAATTATGTAATCGAATGACGTTTTCAATATTTTAGTAAAGGCATAAGAAATTACAAATATCTGTCAAAGTTGGCGTTTTGAAGAGACTTTCCGAACGCGACAGCGCGTGTAAAAATCTGGTGCCACGCGACAAAAATCGCTTATAAATCAGGCAGGTCAATTTTATGCATTCACGTTAAGAGGCTACTTCAGTCAAGTGAAAAGACCCGTTCGCTAATGCTAATCCTATGGAAGAAATTTATAACGATATCTCGGTTGCATTTTAATATTTTTAAATGATTTTTTTTGCATTGGATATCTGAGATCGATCTGTACAAAGGGCGTTTTTCACTTTTTCTTCCTTGTTTACAGATATTTTTAATGAGGACACTTTCTTTTTGGGAACCGGTTTCGAAACTGAAAGCATCCTCATTAAAAAAATCTGCAATCGAAATTGAAAAAGTAAAAAACGGCCTGCATACAGATCGATCTTAGCTATCCAATGCAAAAAAAATCATTTAAAAATATTAAAATGCAACCAAGATATCGTTATAAATTTCTTCCATAGGATTAGCATTAGCGAATGGGTCTTTTCACTTGACTGAAGTAGCCTCTTAAAAATAATTAACAAAATGTGTCTGAAAATTTTACGTTTGTTGAGCAGGGAACTGGAAAACCACCTTAATTCTATGCTCACAAACAACTGAATAATGATGTGTTATCCCGTCCGTCTGAAGCAGTATATTGCTTGTTTCAGAATATTAACAATTAGTCGATATCTAGTATTATTTCTAAATAATTTATTCAGCAAGCATCTGAATCAAATCAAATAATATTTATTTATCCAAACCATAATAAAGATTGCATTTGCAATCCCTTAGCTATTTTTTAACCGGCATAAAAAAGGGTTGAGGTTCTCATTTTTATACGTATGCATTTTTATATGTATATTCACCGATTACTCCGAAACTACGCTACCGATTCAAGTGATTTTTTTATTATTATTGAAAGAGGATATTCTCGAATTGGTCTTTTTTAAAATTTCATCAAAATTGGTAAGGTAGGTACTATTTTAGAAATTCAACAAAAACAAAAATAAAAAAATAAACATTTTTAAAATATTTAATTTTTATCAGGTGGCGTAGTGCTATCTGTTTGGCGAGTCACTGTCATGAGATTCTTCTACCTCTTTATACTATGTTTTAATCGTTAAAACTTTTATTACGCAAGCAATCAGTAATAAATAAATAAATAAATAAATATAAAGTGTTTAAATCCACCCAAGATTTCTGCGGTAGACTCGCTTCATTTGAAGAACTATATTTTTAAATTGGTGAGATTTGTACGCTAATACAGTGTGGTTGAAAGGTTGCTGGAGAATTTTTTAATTTATATAAAATCAAGTATTTGATATCTTTTTTTGCGCATATCAAAAATCAGTTTATTTTACAGTATTTTCTGAAAATGCCTCTGTCTTTAAAGAAAAAAGGGAAATGCTATTCGATCTCTTTGTTTCTAAAAAAACATACCTTGAAATTTCATGAATTTAAGTTAAAAAATGAAATAGTGAATGCCTCATAAATGTAACCAGTTTGGATTTCAGGACAACCTGTCTTTTTTTTTTTTTTTTTTTTTTTTTTTTTTTTTGTGAGGGGAGGGACATTCGTTCACTTCCAACTCACTGATATTATGGAAAGGTCTGAACTAAAAATTTCGAGTCTTTCAATATATCCACAGATAATTTCTCACAGAGAACACCAATACATTTAAACATTACCGTTCCTAATTATATAGAGATGATAATGTTTAAACTGGACATGTCTGATGAGATAAAATGATCCACCTAAACTCCTTTTAACATTCCTCCCGGAGGCAGCGTGTACCCTTTTCACTCACCCACCCCCCTTTATTTTTATTCCCTTATATTTGGTCAGCTTACTTTGAATGTATTGTATTTATGTGTTACTTTCATTGTGTGTAGATACAGTGAGTCGTAGTCCATACTATTTTACACAATTAAATAATATGTGTGATGAGTCTAATCACACACAGCCCTCCCCCCATTCCTAGAAAAAATAAACTCTAGTATGCATGCATAGTACGTGTCAAGGGATTAAGACGTGTCAAGCGTTACAGAATCATATTCACCAGTAAAAGTAAAATATATAGATTTCTTTTTTGAGAGAAAATGAATTCTGCGTCTGAAGAATAGATTTTTTTTATGCTGATATTTGTCTGATATTTGCGCATGCAAAAATTTCAGTAAAAATATGCTAAATAGTGTAAATTGACCAAAGTTTTGTGAGAAATGGACAAAATTATTACTCTTTAAAGGAGATCCAACACCCCCCCCCCCCCTCTCTCTGTGAACATCAGGGTTACTATTTTAAAAAGAAAAGGATTTTCTGAACGTCAAATGAACAGAATTTGTTCCAGCTACTTAAAAAAAAAAAAAAAAAAGTAATGAAGTAGAATAATGGATATTAAGTAAGCTAGGAGAGGAAATTATTGGGCGAGTTGTCATATAAATTGGCGTCTCTGGTCTGGCGGAAAAATAGCATTGAGTTTATTTAAAAATAATACATCGCATATGTAAAAAATTACGTGCATAGCCTTATTTTATTTATTATTTATTTTAATTTCTTATGAATTGTCAGTTTTATGAATCTGGGGATATTTTAGTTATCTTCTCATTATCTCATTTTTTGCTCCTTAGAAGTTTTGAAACAGATATTTTTTCTTAATAATCACATTTTACATAGAGCGAATATATTTAGATTAAAAGCATTATAGTGCACAATTTTATAGGATACAATCTATTATTTGAAAAAAAAAAGAAAAAAGAAAAGAACCGTTTATTTAAATAGAAAATATTAGTTGTATAAAGACTGTTCTCATTTCAAAACATTTCTGGTGGTGTCATACCGGAGTTTAAATTACTGATTTTTTCAATAAAATTATGTCTGATTAAAAAATTCTAAAAAAAGTTTAAATATATATATATATATGTGTGTGTGTATTGTGTTTTGAGATTTTGTGAAATTAGCTTTCTTCTGTTTATTATCACTTTTTTGACATTCTTTAAACAATTACCTTAAAAATACCTAATACATCTTGGGAAAATTTATTTATTCAATCTCATGTGCTATACCAAAAAATATTTAAAACAGGAAATTTTGTTTCGAATTATTTTACCACAAACAAAATTTTAGGGATATTATCACTTAGCATTAGGGAAACGGAGGCAAGAAATTCTACTCTTCATTTGTAAAAAATTTAGATACTGCAACTAGAAGAACTTGTCATATTTTTATTTCTTCTCAGTTTGAGTTACAATATATTCTCCATATTATCCTGCCTAATTTAATATATATTTGTGAGAGAAAATCTGAAATTAAGTTTAACTACATTAAAGAAATTAAAATGTATGTATCTAAAGTTGTATGTTTAAGTATATATATATATATATATAAACATAAATATTATATATACATATATATATATATATATATTTTTTTTTTTTTTTTTTGCAATTATTTTATTTTTCTGAAGACAAAAATGAGAATTCGAGAAAAAAAGCCAGTATTTATTTCATTTCTTTTATTTTACTTATTTGTAAAATTTTATAAAAGTCACCCATATTTCTTGAGATAGCATAATTATAAACATATCTTTGTAATACAGCTGACCTTGTCTTTTTCATGTAAAAAAGCTTGGTAGTAGAAATTTCGCTATTCTCATATTTTCAATCGTTCCACACATGAAGGTGAATTTCTCAAAGTGTAAAAATATATTGCAATAAAATTAATGCCTTATATTATATATTCAGAAATTATGGACATAAAAGTATACCAAAAATAATAACTACATAAATACTTTAAGTAAATCATAATGAAATGAAATCCTCTTCCTATACAGATTTTAACTTACGAAAACTTCAAATTACATTTAGAAAAAATTCCTAAATTTAAAATAAAATGCAAATAAATAAAGGAATTTTTTACACTCATTTTGTGTATTTAGAATTTACAGTATATATTTTTTCATTATGTAATATAGATTAAAAATAATTCGGTTCTTCGATGAAAGTATGCATTTCCAATACATTACTCCAACATTCTTTTCCAGTACCTCAATTTATTTAAATATTCACCGTGAGAACATCCAACCAGACTAATCTTCAAGTACTTATCAAGTACTATTCAAAAGGATAAACAATTATCATTTTACAGCAGCAAATGATTCTTTCTGATTGCATTCGGGGAAAAAATTCCCCAAGAAGCAAAACGAGACTCTAATAACTGCAACCAGATGCGCTAATCACCTTACGTCCACAGACCACCTGCGTGTATCTCCTCACTGAAAAGGGGGATGCAGACTCTTTAAACTTCCCGTAACGAAGCAACATTTTAAAGTTAGAGGCCCCGTTTTTTAAAGGTTAAGGTGCCCACAGGTTCTCTAAGTACGTATGCGCGTATGTATGTACGTAACGTGATAATTGTTGATAGAAATATCCGATTTACTTCAAATGTTGGATATAGGTTCATTTTAATAAGGCGCTTCCCTGATTAGCTTCGAGGATTCATTGGTTAAGTGTGAAAAGGGGAAGAACGGGGGATAATCCACCCCTTTAGATAAATATGTCTTTTTTTTTTTTGGAAAATTATCTGATTTGGTTCAAATTTGAGATACCAGTTTATTCTTTTAAGGTGCTTCCCTAATTAGATTTGGAGGTTCTTTGGTGAAGTATACAGAGGATCCGGTGGGCTAATCAACCCTTTCAATTTAGACAAATGGGTTTTTTATGGAGAACTATCCGATTTGCTTTAAATTTGGTATACCAGTTTATTCTGATAAGGCGCTACCCTGATTAGATTTCGAGATTATTGTTTAAGTGTAAGGGGGGGAAATGGGGAGCTAACCACCCCTTAATTTTGGTAAATGGGTTTATTTGTGGATTTCTTTATTTTTCGAGAGGCATTATTCCTTGAAACAAGAGAATAATATACAATAAGCGTGAATAGCCAGTGAGCTCAATGCGATCAATTTAACTGGGCACTTTTCTCTTTTATGTTTTCTTTGTCTGAATCGCTTCATTTTTATGTATGCTTATTTTTTTCTTTGCGATAGTCACTGTTGAATTCTTACTGTACTCAGCACACCAAGTTAAGTTTAACTACAGAAGCAATTGCTCAAAAGCAGAAGCCGCTATATATAAAAGCAACAGCAAATTACCAGAGTAACATGTAGGCCAATACATATACATATAATTCATGACGATGCATTATAGAGATATATACATCATTTCTTTAACAAAGATATTGAAATGTCATATTTTTCTTTTTACTGGTAGTAATGATGGTGGTACTGTGCATAGTAGCAAGTTTCAATTCAATTTTAGTTCACAGGCTATGAAATCCCGAGAGATAATGAGCTCACCGGATCTGAATGTACATACATATGTAGTACGTAACGCGATAACTGTTGATAGAAATATCGGATTTGCTTCAAATTTTGTGCATAGGTTCATTCTGATAACGCGGTTCCCTGATTAGTTTTGGGGGTTCATTGGTTTAGAAAAAAGGGGTGGGGGATCTAATACCCTTTAATGAAGATAAATGGGTTTTCCATGCATAATTATCCGATTTGCTTTAAGTTTGGTACACAGGTTTATTCTGATAAAGCGCATTCCTGATTAAATTTGGAGGTTCATTGGTCAAGTATAAAGGGAGGGGGACGGGAGCTAATTCTCCCTTAATTTAGATAAATGGGTTTTTCATGCAGAGTTATCCCATTTGCTTCAAATTTTGGATATAGGTTCATTCTGATAAAGTGCTCTCCAGATTAGATTTGGGGATTTTTGGTTAAGATTAAAAGTGGGGAAAGGGGGATAATCCGCCCTTAATTTAGATAAATGAGCTTTTGACGCAGAATTATTAGATTTGCTTCAAATTTGGTATACCATTTTATTATTTTAAAGGGCTTTTCTGATATTAGATTTGGAAGTCAACCTCCTTGATTGAGACAAATGGGTTTAGAATGCAGAATTATCCGATTTGCTTCAAATTGGTATACCGGTTTAGTCTGATAAGGCGTTTTTCTGATTAGATTTGGAAGTTCATTAGTTAAATATAAAGGGGAAAATGAAGGAGCTAGTCCCACCCTATAATTTAGCTAAATAGGTTTTTTTGTCGATTTCTTTATTTTTCGGTGGGCATTATGCTTTGGATAAGCCTATAGTTACACAAGTATTGTCAGTAGCCTCTGTGCTAAATGTCATTAGTTTACCTGGGCACTTTTCTTCTTATTTAAATATTAAAGTGTTTCATTTACGTTTTTTTTTTAAAGCAGCCGAATGCAGTGGGACCTCCAGATGTAAATTTGTTTATATAGATTTTCATTAAAAATAAATAAAATCATACAATTTGGACGGTGCGCCCCACCGACGGCGCGGGGGATCCACAACATTAAGTTCGTTTGGAAGAACTTTCGTCTAAAAATATAAAATTATTTAACATTGAATACAAAATCATTCAACACAGTATTTTTCAGATTATTATCATGTGCTTGGGAAATAGCGAGCGGGTCAGGTAGTATATATATATATATATATATACACATAATGTACTTAAAAGTAGACATAAAGTGAATTGCCATATTTCGGACACACCCTGGTTCGGTCAATGAAGTTGATGTTTTCAAAGAAATCAAACACGTTACATGTCGCACATTATATAAACTGAAAGATAATCATGCAAACTTTTTAAAATATATTTTATAATATTAGTTTCTATTGAATTTTTTGTTATATGTTTTAAAGAAGAACCGGTCTGTTTGTATTTCTCTGATTGTATAAGAATATTTTATCTTTTCTACTCTATAGATTTAATCCGAACCTATTTTTAATGAAATCAAACCGTACAAAAGAGTATAAAAAAGCTGCTTAAAGATTGAAGTAAAATTTTCTTTATTTTACACATGTGAGAGAATGGTAAAAGGAAATAAAGGAAGAGATAAAGTAAAATTTTGTAATGTAAATGAGAAAACACATTTCTTAATTTAGACTTTTGGAGGGTTTATATTTTTTGCTTCCCTGTAGTTTGTAATTCTATAATAATCTTCTTAGCAATTTTAAGTCAAATGTTATATAAAACGTGATGAAAAAAATTCAGATCGATAAAGTCTTTCTTTTTTTAAATCTTTGAATTGCATGAATTATGCAAAAATGTAAATTCATAATTTAATAAATTAAAGTTTATCTGAATATCTATCCACGTAAACGAATATAAAGATATTCGAAGAAATTTGTGTATTTTACCGTGTAACTAGATTTCAAACAAAAGAATAAAATATCAGAAATAAGAATTTAGAATAGGCCGTAAAAAGAAACTCCCTATTTTAATTTGTCTCTGAAATACGAAGTAGAATGAGGTTGTGAAAATAAGTAATAGTTCAATTACCAGTAAATTTACAATAGTTCGTATTATATGTGAATTATATCGAACTGCATAGTTATGAAAAATTTAAATACGTACTGAAATCTTCTAAATAATGTGTAAATATATTCTTTTTAGAGAAAATGCAATTTATTTTCGCTTGAAACTCATTATCCATTGCATTAAGTGAAAACGCTAGGCGAAAGATATATTAAAAAACAGTCTGGGAATTCATAAAATGGTACTTAAGCAGAATATGTTTTTTTTTTTTTTTTTTTTTTTTAACTCACCTAATTGTAAATGAAAACTTTATTTAAAAAATCTTTATGTCTTTTTTTTTATATATATAAAAGGAAAATAGAAAAGTATAATTATTACAGTCATTTTTAAACAATTAGTTTATACATAAAAGAAAAATTTTCATTTTTTAGAATGTACAAAAGAGAGTTAAATTATTTAGATAGCTTCGTTGGAGTATAGAACTGTTTAAATTTTCAGTGAATTACGTTTGAATTAAGGAAACTTGAAAACAATCGAAATTTTCGAATGAACGATTTTGTTTAGGAAACAAAACAAAGCTTAAAAGTAAAAAAAGGACTTATTCTCGCATGTTTTGTTTTTATGTTGCACAAGATGATTTAATTTTGTAGAATGTATAGTTTTGTGAATACGTATATGGATACAATGCATTATACGAAGCTTTTTTGCATTTTTTAAATATGTAATAAATTATGTCGAATATATATTTTTTAAATGCACGTGTTCAAGACACAGCATAAATAGAATTGCTATGTATTTGCTTAGGTATCCGTGTGGGGTATAAGTATAAATGAGTGTACACGCACGTGTGCTCTCTAAGGATTATGTATGCATGAAAATACCTGTAAGTAAGAGTGTGATGAAAGAAGAATGTGGTTAAACAGCAAATTGAAGTATATGTTAAAATCATCTGTAAAAAAAATGTATATTTGTTGCAGTTGCTTAGTAATAGTTTAATCCATTCGGGATCAGGGGTGCATAAACACAGCTTTAAAAAGAGCATACAGAATTTGTTTTTTGCACATACAAAAAAGACAAGTAATATTTGCTTTCTTTAATTAGAACAGTGCTGAACAGTAGAGCAGCTTTGAGGGGCTTCCTAGTTGAAAGCTACTTAACACCCAGTCTACTGATTGAACTTCTTATAGGATTGCAAGCCATTGCGAATAGAAAAAGTGTAGTTTAAAAATACTTAAGAAGTAAATGATAATAAAATAAAAATTTAAGGAACTATTTAGAATTCTTAATAAAATTCAAAAGATTAAGAAATAAAAATTAAAGTTGATAAACTTAAGTTGAAGAATGGTTAGTATCTAGAATACAAAAAAATGGCACTAAACAGTGAACTATATATATAACATATTTTATAAATTTATAAATATATTTTTTTGAATTTTTATAATATTTAAGAAAATAGAATAAAAAGTAGTTACGATGTGGTGAACTTCAAGTTCACTGTATGCCGATAATCATATAATATTTCGGACGTTTGCGATGATGGGGTTCGAAGACGTCATAGTCAGGTAGCTCCGTTAGATTTTTAGTTAGAGCATTTTCGTGATTAAAAATAGTGCCAGCCGAATAAAATTTGTGTAAGAATCGCCGGTCCCGAAGGGGTTAATTACAGGCCAGGACTGGAGAATATTTTCATTATTAATCGTGCCATAGATTACGAAAATATTTTTTACAGATACATTTCTATTGAAACGATCCAAGTATAAGTGTATGGTAGATATTGTTTTCCAACGGTATTAAAGAATTAAACGGATTAAAGAATATTAATAGCCAACTGTGACACAGGAAAACGTCGCGCGGGGCCTTAGCACATCATTTAGCGGGCAGTTATTAAAAGTATGGGAATATCTATGCAAATTCTTTAACATGTAATGTACATAATTATTTTTAATCTTGATATTCTATAAAATATTTATTTTTTCCGTTCACTATTACTTTCGAGATCATCAAATCCATATATTCCGCAACAATTATATCAACGTTGGCTGTAAGAAATAAAGTTATTACTAACATTTTTTCGGGAAAAACAAATTAAAGACAAATTTAGAGCATAAATATCATTACTTTAGAAAGCGGTGACGTTATTTCGAATAATATAGAGAGCCTCGGATCCCATATCAAGACTGCCCCTGGGCAGCCGACCCGTTTGCCCAATGATTGCTCTGGCTCTGAAATGGCAAATTTGTTTCAAGCGGTATATTCACTGATTTAATGAACTCTTTAGTCATAGCATAAATTTTCTAGAAAGCAGATACTTCAGACATGCCATCACTGTTATCAATGAACAAAAATCGAATAATGTACACTGTAAAAAAAAAAAATATGTAAAGTTACTAAAGTTTTTCTAGGAAACTGGGATTCATAGAACTTTTTATGTCACGGCAGCAGCAAAAATGCATGTAACATACACACTTTTGCGCCGAAAATCAAAAGATCTGTAAGGTTACTAAGAATTTTTTTAGGAAACTGGGATGCCTAGACCTTTTCATGTAACTGCAACCAAGGTTACAGATGAGATTGTAGTAAGATTACTGTAATTTTAACAAATTCATTTGTAAAGTTACAGATTTCTGTACCTTTACAAGAATTAGTTTTATAGATTTGCAGCTTTTTTGTACAGTTACAGATGAAAGTTTAGTAAGCATGTAACTTTACATCTGTAGAACTACAGATTTTTTTTTTTTACAGTGTACATGTTTATAGTTCTTTACAAGAGCTTTATTATGCGTTGATGGAAGTAAGAAGTGTTTTATTCCCCATGCATGCTTTATGTGTAATTGATTGTAAAATAAACTGTACACAACCAGTTTCTCACCGTATCGTAACATATACCACCATTAAACTCGTGACATGTATTTAATCGTAGATAATGTTTCACATATATTCGTATATTTTCTTCGAGCACAAACATCAACAATATCAAACGTCACATTTTTACGATAAAGTTACATATAGGGGAGACTAGGGACGGTTGACCATACGGGAGACTTGACCCACACATCAATTTTCATATTTAAAAGGATTTCAGAGTTTTATCAATAAGTGTCAACCAAAGCTACTGGAATGCTCAAACAACAGTCTTCGTTTTACAGAGATAATCGAAATATGTGTGGAAAAAATCAATTGTGAGGCGTTTTCAACCTAAAAGTTGTGTTTTTTAGAAATATTTTGTAAGCTTTTTTCAGATAAATTATATCATAGAAATTTAAGTAAGTAGATTTAAAGTAATGCAGAAATATCGAACTTTCATTCCAAGCATAAAGATTGTACAGTAAGTTAGGCTTAACATAACAAGGTGCTATTCTTTAGAAAAGGTCTATTTAGAGAGGCTTGACCCAGTCAATGTGAGGGAGGGTTGACCAGATGCTCAAGGCTCCCTTAATCAAGTGGTTTTGGAAATCTTTTTATTATACACTGTGCATAATGAAAAGTTAATGGTTATATATATAAAATAATGTAAATTTATTCGGTAAGGCCACAGTAAAATGGTGTCATGGAAAAGAAAATGTTTAAAACTGACTAAAGAAAGATGTGAAAAAATGCAAGAAAATGGGAAAGTTGATAGAAACTTTATTCCATTTATATATTACTTACAACAGGTAAATAGAAACAGTTGGAAAGACTAGAAAGGATGAAACCAGCAGTCTTAACACTTTCAGGGGCAGTGGTATGTTTATAAAACCACTTATTTTTAATTCCAAAACGTCACAATGACACTAGAATTTTGCTAAAATATTTTCCATTTAATATGTATGTAAAATATAGCCTTTTTCTTATTTTCAAATAAATTTGTTCTTAAATTCCGGTGCTAGTCATTTATTTCAACATTTTAGTACTGAAAGTACTTTACCCCTTAAAGGTTTAAATCATGTTAATGATAAGTTAAAAGTTCATGCGGCTGCAAAAGAACATAGCATCGATCGAAAAACTTTAGGAAGGTATGTAGACAAATTTCACCAATGTGACTACAGTGAGATGAAGCCAAACTATGTGACAACTAGAATTGTCACATAGTTGACATTGTCATATCGAGTGTCACGAAAATGGGACAAGGAGACAAAAAAGCGGGACAGTGGCTCCTAAATCTGGAAATAATAACATGAAACAATATGAAAACGGAACCTGTCTCTAACAGAATACTGCCTTAAATGTTAAAATTTCATTTTCCCTGCTGCACAATTACACCTGCTCAGACAAAATCCTGTTTAAAACAAAACTTTTCTCCTCTGACTCGCGATTGCGTCTCAACAGGTTTGTTTGAGCATAATATTTTTTTAAAAATATTTTTTTTTATAATAATTAATGCATGTAGTATAAAGTTATTTTGCTTTTTTTAAACTGATTTTATTTTTCTTCGCAAATATTGCACTATAAAATAAAGTGGGTCAAGCCTCCCATATAGTGGGTCAACCCTCCCATTAGTGGGGAGCCTTGACCCATTATTTTTTCATGATTAAAATCAATCATTTTTAAAATTTCTTGTATGTTACACTTATGTAGCAATTTTATTTTGATAACTGATTGTATAACGAATAAAATGATAGATAAAATTTTATTCTACGTTCAATATTTAAAAAATAAAAATCATTTTGTAAAAAGTGGGTCAAGCCTCTCTAGTCTCCCCTATACATTTCTTGGAAAAAAAAAAAAAAAAAAAAAAAAAAAACTTTTCTTTGTACATCGTGTGGGGTATCGGTGGAAAGTATTCGTAACACTGAACTTAAAAATACATTTATTTTAATTTTAGGTATTATATTTTCAGAGATATCGTGAATATGTGGTGCAAAAATGTGTACCCTCCCTTTATTTACGAATCTACGGAAATTGAAATTCTGAAAAAATTAGAGGTAGTAGACGTTAATTTAAACCTTGCAGGTAAACCATTGCGATTACCCTAGGTCACATAGTTTGGAAAAGCACATTTTTCCGTTACACACAAATTTTGATTTGCGGGCATTCAGCAAAGGTGTTCAGGAACACTGGAGGTATCTATCTTAACACAAGTATAAAAGCATTGTAGATATTGATTTTCAGAAAAAATCGTCGGTAATTAGCCGAGATATTAACCCTTAAAGACCTTTAAGGTCTTTGTGATAAATTTCATTAACATGTTAAATTAAATGTACCTGGAAAATATTTGCATAAAATGTGTGGGAGTGAACGAATAAAATATGTATAATCTTGCGACTCCTGGATAAATGAAGCCCTATATGTAGTCCAAACAAAAGGGGGTTTTATATTTAAAAAACAAGTTTATTAAATTTAATGCTTTTAAAATTTAGATATAAACTAATTTTTTTTTTTTTTTTTTTTTTGTAAGTATTGTCCTGTAACAGCGAATTATGAGCAAGAAAACTACGCATTAGAAAGAAATGGGTAAGTGTAATCATAGATCGCACAAAGGGTTTCGTTTAATATTCCTTTCAAAGCACTTTCTCTCAAAACTACCAGTACATTTATCGCCATGGAATATCTTCTAAATTTTGGCAAACACATTCTAAACTATCTTAAAGTTTCAAACATATTCGCCTTGTTATATTTCCTAATTTTGTTCGTGTCCACCCCCGAAATGCTACGATATAAAACATGACGGGTATCTGATAAATTTAGAAAAGTGCCCTCCTTTAGGGAGGTGGAAGTGGGCAGATGGTCATCATGATTTTTGACGCGGCCTGATTTTTAAAATGATGTTATGTTTTATAAGCTACTAGCAAACCCCGCGGCTTTGCTCGCGTAATATTTGAAATATGCCAAGTGATATTTATATGTCTAATTTTTATTGAAAGGTACTAACTAAATTTTTAATTTATTAAAAGGTAATATTTTATTTTATTAAAAGGTTTTTTTTATTAAAAGGTACTTATTCCTTTTAGGAATAATTCAAAAATTACTATTTAAAACACAGTTTGATTAAACATCATTATTACACTGCATTAGGCAGAAATGAGACTTAAATTAATAAAATGAAATAAAACTAAATAAATGATAAATTAGAAAATATTTTGAAACTTTAATGCTCAATTAATACGCTCATTTCAGTATTCATTTGAAGTTTTGAATTTTTTAGAAGCCATCTTCTTACATCTTAAAATTTACCATCATGTCAAATTCTAAGTCCTACCACCTCTCTCAACATAAAGGGCTATGTTGAAACAGGAACTGTCACCATTAATTTGCCAACATTAATTTTGAAATCGGTTTGTTATTTCCTAATATTCCACAGAAACGTAATTTAAAAAGCTTTTAAAGCCCTTTTTTAGAACGTTTGTTGTTCCTGTGAACCCCAGGTGGTAGAATCACCTGAATAAAATATAGCCTGTGTAGGATCAGAGACTGTTACAATTGATTCGCAACTATTACTTTTATAATCGGTTTATATTCCCTGAAATTGCATAGAATCGTAATTTAGAATCTCTTAGAATGCTTTTCGCACCTCCCCTTCGCTTCACCCCTTTTTAATTCGAATTTATTTTCGACGTTCCTTCGAGGGCATTTATATTTTATAAGTAACTACCATGTCATATTTAAAGTTTCTAGCCTTTTCAGTATCACAGAATTCGGAATTTAGAAAGTTTTTAGCTCCTGCAACCCTCTGGTGGTAGTGGAACAGACATAAATATAGCTTATGTTTCAGCAGGTTCTATCACCAAAATTTTTCATCATTATTTTTTTAATCGGTTTGGTAATTTATAAGTTTGCTTAAGAATTGTAATTTATAACGCTTTTCACTCACTTCATTTTTTTAATTTGGAATTTTCTTTCGACTGTTCTTAGAAAGCAGTTGCATCTTGTAGGTAAATACCATGCCATACTTCAAAGTGTTAGACCACTCAGTTGTGCAAAAAACACAAATTAGAACATGTTTTGCTTTTTCAACCCTCAGATGGTAGTGACAGCAACATAAAATATAACCTATGTTATAGCTGGGACTGTCACCATTGATTTACAACCATTACTTTTGAAATAGCTTTGGTATTTCCTTAGATTGAGTAGAAATCGCAATTTAGAACGTTTTTAGGACGCTTTTCGCGCATTTTCACCCCTTTTTAAATTTCCAATTTTTTCGAAACTATTCTTAAAGATCATTTATATCTAATAAATGTGCACCTTGCCTAATTTTAAGTTGCTAGCCCCTACCGATCACAAAAGTCGAAATTTAGAACGCTTTTTTGCTCCTGCAGCTTCTTGGTAATAGTGATACCGACATAAAATAGCGTCTATGTTAGAGCAGGGGCTGTCAGCATCAATTTCCTACCATTACGTTTGAAATCAGATTCATTCTTCCTGAGATATTGCCGACAAATCGGCATTTAGAACGCTTTTCGCGCATTTTGCTCCTGCATCTCCTCTGGGGTAGTGGAAACAGATATAAAATATAGCCTATCTTGGAGCAAGATCTGTCACCATCATTTTTACACCATTATATTTGAAATCGGTTCAGTACTTCCTGAGATTGCACAGAAATCGTAATTTAGAAAGTTTTTTACAATGCTTTTTGCGCATTTTGACCCCCTTTTAAATTTCGATTTTTTTAGGAAATGTCCTTAGAGATCATTGATATCTTATAACTAACCACTATTCCAAATTTCACGATTCTAGGCTCTTCCGTAACGCAAAAGGCGCCATTTAGAACGTTTTTCTCCTGCACGCCCTTTGGGGTAGTAGCACCGACATAAAGCATCGCCTATGTTGGAGCAAGGGTTGTCACCATCATTTTGACGCCATTATTTTTTAGATCGGTTTGGTATTTCCTGAGATTGTGTAGAAACCACCATTAGAACGTTTTTTAGAACGCTTCTCGCGCATTTTCACCCATTTTAAATTTCGAATTGTTTAAGAACTGTTCTTAGAAATCCTTTATATCTAATATTTCAAATTTCATATTTCTAGGCCCTTCGGTAACTCAAAAATCGCATTTTTAGAACGTTTTTTGCTCCTGCAACCCCTTTCGGGTAGTGGCACCGACATAAAACATAGCCTATGTTGGAGCAAGGGTTGTCACCGTCATTTTGACACCCTTATTTTGACACCGTTATTTTTTTAAATCGGTTTGGTATTTCCTGAGATTGTGTAGAAACCACCATTTAGAACGTTTTTTTAGAACGATTTTCGCGCCTTTTCACCCCTTTCAAATTTCGAATTCTTTAAGAACTGTTCTTAGAAATCCTTTATATCTAATAAATAGCTAATATTTCAAATTTCATATTTCTAGGCCCTTTAGTAACACATAAATATCATTTTTAGAACATTTTTGCTCAGGCACCCTCTTTGGGGTCGTGACACCGGCATAAAACATAGCCTATCTTGGAGCAAACGTTGTCACTATCATTTTGACACCAATATTTTTTAAATCGGTTTGGTATTTCCTGAGATTATGTAGAAACTACCATTTAGAACGTTTTTTAGAACGCTTTTTGTGCATTTTCATCCCTTTTAAATTTCGAATTGTTTAAGAACTGTTCTTAGACACCATTTATATCTTATAAGTAACTAATATTCAAAATTGCATATTTCTAGGCCTTTCAGTAACGCTAAAATCGCATTTTTAGAACGTTTTTTGCTCCTACAGCCCCTTTAGGGTAGTGGCACCGACATAAAACATACCCTATCTTGGAGCAAGCGTTGTCACCATCATTTTGACACCAATATTTTTTTAATCGGTTTGGTATTTCCTGAGATTGTGTAGAAACTACCATTTAGAACGTTTTTTAGAACGCTTTTTGTGCATTTTCACCCCTTTTAAATTTTGAAATGTTTAAGAACTGTTCTTAGACATCATTTATATCTTATAAGTAACTAATATTCAAAATTGCATATTTCTAGGCTCTTCAGTAACGCTAAAATCGCATTTTTAGAACGTTTTTTGCTCCTACACCCCCTTTGGGGTAGTGGCACCGACATAAAACATACCCTATCTTGGAGCAAGCGTTGTCACCATCATTTTGACACCAATATTTTTTTAATCGGTTTGGTATTTCCTGAGATTGTGTAGAAACTACCATTTAGAACGTTTTTTAGAACGCTTTTTGTGTTTTTTTAACCCCTTTTAAAATTCGAATTGTTTTAGAACTGTTCTTAGACATCATTTATATCTTATAAGTAACTAATATTCAAAATTTCATATTTCTAGGCCCTTCAGTAACGCTAAAATCGCATTTTTAGAACGTTTTTTGCTCCTACACCTCCTTTGGGGTAGTGGCATCGATATAAGATATAGCCTATGTTCTAAGTTGGACTGACAGCATCATTTTGATACCATTACTTTTGGAATCGGTTCGGTAGTTCCAGAGCTTACCTCCGACAAATAAACAATTTTTTCCTCTTTATAATAGTAGTATAGATATATTTGAGAGAATAATGAATCGGTCCCATGATATGGAACACGATGTAATAGGTGAGGACAGAACCCTCTCCAGAACTGACAGCGCAGCCTCAGCCCCCAAGTTGCTGGGTTACAGGAACACGCCACGGTTCCCGGCTTTATAAGCTATATTAAAGTTTCAAACAGATCGTCCAGTTATATTTCCTAATTTTGTTCGCGCATCTCCCTCCTCCACCCCCTTCCTCTCGAAATGCGACGCGCCATTCTTTTTTATAATTTTTTATCGTGTGTTATAAAGTATCTTAAAGTTTAAAAACAGATCGCATTGTTAGATTTTCTACTTTAAATGAAATCGCGGTCTGTTAGTTCCAGATTCCACCACCAGGGAGCGCACTCTATTCTTAACAAAAGCGTATGTGAACAAAACCTCTTTACACAACCGAACAGTAGATATGTTACTCAAGGGGATGGCGGTCTTCAGCAAGAATTTAAGATATTTGTTAAAATTACTATTCGGAAATAGTGGTAACTTAACTTTTGACATATTTATATTTAATAATTAGCATGTATCTGTGGACTCCGTCAAAAAACCGCACCTGAAACGGTATGCAAAGGTAACGCAAAGTTAAAAAAAAATAAATATTTCGCCCCTCTTTCCCGTCCACCAGCCAGAAATTTCACGCGACATTTTTATAAACTTTTTCTTATGTGTTATAAACTAGCTTAAAGTTTCAAATATATCTCCTTGTTGTATTTCCTACTTTAAATGAAATCGCGATCTGTTAGTTTGACATTCCACCACGACGGAGCGCACTCTATTCTTAACAAAACTGTATCTGAACGCAGTTCCGTTAAACATCCTATCAGGAGGTATGCTAGTCGAGGGGGTGGCGGTCTTAACCAAGAATTTAAGATATTTGTTTAAATTACTATTCGAAAATAGTGGTATGAACACCTAAAAATTTTTTGATATTGAATTAGTAATAGTGATCTCATCACGCCATCAAAAAACCGCACGCAAAACAGTACAAAAAGCCCTGTTATACTGCCTAATTTTGTTCGCGCCCCTTACCCTTCCCCCCCTCGCAACCGGAATGTGCCGCGCCATACTTTTTTATAATCTTTTAGTATTTGTTATAAATTATCTTAAAGTTTCAAACAGATCGCTTTGTTGGAATTCGTACTTAAAATGAAATCGCGGTCTGTTAGTTCCACATTCCACCACAAGGGAGCGCACTGTATTCTTAACAAAAGTGTATCTGAACGAAACTCCTTTACAGAACCTATCAGTAGATACATGGGTCGGTGGGGGGGGGGCGGGCTGACTGTCTTAACCAAGAATTTAATATTTATGCTGAAAATACTATTCGAAAATAGCGGTATCAATACTTCTGAAATTTTTATCGAGCATAAGTAACATTTATGCTATATTTTTAAAAATCGGACACCGTTCAGAAGAATACTGCAATGAAACATCACGTCACTGCCTTTTAAAATAAGTACATAATAGAAATAAACCAGTTAGTGAAATTAGCGACCCTCCCCCCCCCCCTTTTTTTTACCAGAAATTTCACACACCAATCTTTAAAATGTTTCTTATGTGTTACGAAATAACTATCTTCAAGTTTCAAATAGATTGCCTTGTTAGATTTCCTAATTTAAATGAAATCGCGGTTCTTGAAATCACGTGCTTTCATTAGGTTTTTTTTTAAATGCAATACGCATTTGATAGAAATAAAACCAATTAATTAAATAATAATTAATATCTCAAGTACAGAACTTGTGTGGAAATATAAATTATTTAAAAACAATGTTTAAACACACAATAAAATAAGTTGATTTGATCAGACGTATACGTTTCGTGAGTACTAGGACTCACATCCTCAGTGTAAAAAACTTTAAAAAGAATATCCCCCCCAACTACATGTATGGTGAAAACCCAAATGTCAAAACACAATACCAAAAGACCATCAAGTTCCAGCAGCCAATGAAATTAATGCGAAAGTGAAGTGTCGTGATGCAACAAATCCACCCAGAAAGTTGAGATGTACCAGTACCTAGTACACTATACATAAATTTTATTAACATGTTAATTAAGATTATACCAGGAAGATGTTTGTATAAAAATTTGGGGCAAAAATGAGTAAAATATGTAGAATTTTGCAACTCCTGTATGAATGAAGTCCTGGATGTAGTTGAAACAAAAATGGTTTATAAATATAAAAATAATGTAAATGAAAGTTAAATTGAAAAATGTAAATAAAATTAATGTAAACTAATGTAATGTAAATTTAATGTAAATTAAAAGTTAATACTTTTAAAATTTCGTTCTAAAATAACTTTCTTTTATTTTGTAAGTATTGGGGCATCGTTTTGCAACAACGGACCATTAGCTAGGAAACTACGCAACAGAAAAAAATTAGAACATTTGCCATCATAACTATTTGCCTTTATCTAATTTGAGCAAAACTAATTTTAAAGTTTATCAAAATTATAATTATTATTTTTGCTTTGGTACCGTGATTCAAGTAACTGTACACTTAGGTATCAAAATTGCAAAAACTCTAAAGGCAGGTTTTATTTTTCGTGCAATAGAAATTTTTAATTGCTTTTTATACGTAAATATTTTACAGCATCTGTGATACGTCATTAAAACAGGGATGTTAATACAGATATTGATTTTTCAGCTTACATTATCTTGAACATAATTCGGCACTAAATATTTATGATATGTTATTTTCTAAGATTTCAAAATGCTGCTCATAAAAGTAGAGAATATGTCAACAAAGATTACAGTTTTATTAGAGCAAATAAATATTTAAATTTTATGAAATATGTCTTTATTATTTTTTTAGCAAAAAAACTCATTACATTACTATTCAAAATCATAAACGAAAACAAAATATGAATTATTCTGCAATAGTTGCAACTTCATAAAGAACAAATTAATAATTCGTTATATTAAACATGGGGATATTCGTTTAAGAACTTAAATATGATCTCCAATATACTTAATAATCTTTATTTTCCATACATTTAAATTGACTTTTAATAATTGAAGTTTATCGAAGTTAATTGAAGTTTAAGAAATATCTCTTAATACCATTATCAGATTTTCATAAAGGTCTTAAGACAAAAGAATAAGCAAAACATAAACTTTATATTTTATATGTGGAAGGAAATTCCTTACTTTAAGCGAAACATACATATTACAGACAAGACTTAATAGATTACAAAAAATATAACTATTTTTCGTTTGAAATTAAGTACTTCAGCATAGTTACGTTTTAAAGGACGCTATAAAAATATGATATTTTACAATATCCAAATTAAACTTTGTGACACGTTGAATAATTCTAAGTAAATTTTCTTCCAGCTCCAATTTTTTTACTTAAAATGTGATAATGTTCTTTTCTTGGAAACTTTGCATTATTTTCTTATGTTTCCTTTTACTTAAGTGTGAATATAAATGCATTTAAATGAAAAAAAAATTAATATTTCATAAGTGAAATTCTAGATAAAATTGCATTATTTCATTTTTTTTAATTAAAAGGCACTTATAACTGTAGCATCTCATTATATCGTCTCATACATATACATATATCGACTTTTTCTTGTCTCTCGACTGAATAACAAATTAATTTGTCATTCAGTTAACCCGCTTATTCCTAGCGTATCATTTTTGGGACGTTTCGAGTTTTAATAAATTTTAAAAATTTTCCTCTTTTTTACAACATTAAAATTGTATGAAGTAATTATCTATAAATGTCTTTATTTATTACCGAGAGATGACAGCATAAGACTGATATTTATTTACTTAAAGGAAGGCCCTTATTCGGTGTTAATATTTTTTTCATTTTTCAATATAGCGGAATGTAAAAAGTAAGTTTATTTGCATTTTTTTGCATCAAGGAACCAAATAAATAAGCCATAATCTTAGCTTGTAGACTTTTTTGAAATACGTATATTTAAAAATTGCGAAATTATATGTTCAAGCATATTTTTCATACATGTTTGTAACCTACAAAATATAGGGCACTAGGCGCAAATGGGTAAATATTGCTATTAGACATTTAGGGGGCAGTTATTTATGTAAAGTCCTTTTTAAGATGATTTTGAAATAAATTGTTTCTTAACCTCAAATACGATTATTCTTAATTTATTGTTAAGAATACTTGTAATGTTATTAGTCTCTGTAAAGAAATAAATATACTCTTTTTTAATAGTTCATAAAAATACTAATTGTAGTATATAATATACAAATTAAAGCTTAATTTATATAAATTTAGACAAAAACGTACAATTATTCATTTTTCATTATATATGGATATTACCATATTTAGTACGTTTATATTTTAACAAATAAGTACAAAAATATTTTAGCGTAATTTTTTTAGTATTTTTCCAGTTCATTTTGCAACATTTTAAAGGGATTTTAACAACAAATTTGAGAAAACAAAAATTCAAGCATAAATGGGTTAACATTTTTATTTTTTATTTTTACTACGGTAAATGTAATTACTTTGAGTATATCTATATTATAAAGGACAAACGTGTCCATAAGTAACACTGACGTCTTTTGACGTTGGTAACAGCAAACGAATTAAATTTCGCTTTTAATGCAAGTTTTTAAAGTTCTAAACATCGCACATTTTCAAGTTTCACACAGTGGGATAGAGAAAAAAAAAATTACTTATAAATTCAGTTTGTTTGAAAACTGTATTGAAATTTGTTTGAAAACTATAGCAATTTACTCTTTTTTTTTTTTTTTTTTTTTTTTTTTTTTGGTGTTTAAAGTAAATATCAAGCATGATTTTTAGAAATAAATCTACCTCTATTGCGTGCACATGATCATGAAAAATATATCCGCTTTCACGTAAGTTTAATGTAAATAATTATTTTATTGAACTTCAGCATTTGTTATCCCATAACGAAGTTAAAACTGCATCAATAAAATAAAATGTCAAAAATAAAACAATAATTTAACAGACATGAAGTCGAATTACGCACTTAAGCAACTGATATGTTCAGAATTAATCAAGACTGCTGTAAACAACGAAATCTTTGGCAATTTCTTGTCTATTAACTCATCGACAATATTGTTTTTAACAAATTTCAAAAGTTTATTTGAATGTAAAATTGATACTTTTCAATTAAAAATGTTTTTAATGCTGTTAGTGGGAAATCTAAGAAATATATTAATCTAAAAAAAAAAAAAAAGTCTTTGAAATGTCATCATTTTTCCCTTATATTCTGTAATCATGGAGGTCCTGATTAGATCCCCTAGTACTGATAAACACAAACACATGTAACAAAGTAAAGCTAACGCCATATTCATGGTGGCAACACCTCATCAATAAATTTCTATTTTACTGCACATTTATAACATACAAGCAGGCTATGCCCGCTGCGCTGGTAAGTATTTCCAAATAAACCTTGAATTAAGCGAAATGGTGAATTTGAACTTACATTTTTTTTAAAAATGGGCTTTTAGTTTGAATGTCCTTCCGGGTTGCTGAAAAGATGCGAACGCCATTGCGATATCATATTACCTTATGCGCTGGACAAAATTTAGCTATTAGGAAGCAGTTCTTTTAGTTGATTCACTGTGCACTTTTGGTAGGGAAATGAGTCCGTTATGACAATAGGAATTAAAATGTTCTCATATCTGACAATATTAAATTAGAGATGCATTACAATGATTGCAGAGATTTACCATTGAACTTGAATAATGCTCGGGTGGTTTATTTTCGTTTGTTTGTCCTTGATCTCCTGGCCTCTCAGCTCGCGCAATATGTGATTCTTGTAGCTTAAATACAATCTCACTGTATGTTAGTAATATTTCTTAATAAACATCCCCTTATGCCACTACTGTTTTCCCTCTTTGGATTCTAGCAGAGTAAATACTGTCAAAAAGGTAATAAATTATTTGCAAAAAAAGAAGATTGTTTAACTTTCATATTTAAAAGAAAAGTGAAACATAAACATGTGTGTTTTTAAAGAAGAATTGCCTGAATAAATCTAAAATGACGTCATTTTCACTGTGTTTTCATTTTGTAGACCAGCTGAAATCATGTAACCGTTAACCCGGGCAAAAACTCGATGACTTAATCTTGTAGAAAAATAAACTTCGTGCGTCTAATAAAATCTTTATAATCATCTGTAATCGACGTCATTGTGATTGTTCACGTCAAACATAAAAACTGAAGCAACAATATTGTTGCACGTGTACCAGGTTTAAGACCTGACAATGATAAATAAAGTTAGTTATACAAAAATTTTAGCAATATGCATTTTGGTGAATACCTGAACCGAAGACTTATTTCGCATTTTTCTAAAGAGCATAATAACACGGACAAACAAAAAAGCCTGCTATTTTCTTTATATTTAAGAGTAAATTAATCTTCCGTCTGTTGTGTAAACAACCCAGATTATGAAAATAACTTTTAATTTGTTGCTGTGTTTAGCTGCTAGAGTGTGCGTCAGGACAATTCGCTTTATACTGATCGAAATTCCAGCTAATTTAATCCTACCTAGGCTGAAATGATAAGTCCACGGGCATTATTCCATTTGCCACCATTTAGTAATCGCTAATTGCAAAATATGTCTAATCGTTTGAATTTTGATACGCCATCCAATATGCTAATATGCGGAGGACACGATTCCGTAAGATTAGTCCAATATGTTCAATAAAACATTTTTTAAACAATAGTTAAGCAAAAGAAAGTTATGCAGAAAAAGCTAAAAAGAAATGACAAAATAGCAAGCAATATAAAAATAGCAAATAAAGCCTTTGTGCAACAATATTAAAATGCAGAAAAACCAACGTTTAAAATGCACAAATAATATATGAAAAGCAGCAAACAGCTGTTTCGAATCTACTAGCGAGATTCTTCTTCAGTGCAAAAGGAACAACGTGCTAGAAAAAGCAAGGCTGAGCAAAATCATAGACAGAGACGCGCTGGCTTTTATACCCTATGCGGGTGGCGAAGGCGCCGAAACAACCAATGAGAGAGAAGCAGTGGAAACGACTGGGTGGACAAGTAGCGACATCTACCGGAGAAGTAGAGAAAAGAAATCAAAAAAAGGAGGAATTAAATTAACGCTTTCCAAACACTTGGAAAATCTGGAGTACTAGACAAATCATTGACTAAAGAGTGAGAATTTTTAATGATATGGTAAGCTTCCCAAAAATCAAGATCAAGGTTAGAAGAACATTTTTGGATAATGATGGCTGAGGAAAAATTGAACCTATGTTGAGAAGACCAAGAATGTTGAGCAATAGAAGAACGTTTGAGCTCCTGATTTTTAACATAACCTTCATGCTCTTTTAAACGAAATCTAAGAGCACGTTTAGTCTGACCAATATAAGAAAGACCACACTGACAAGAGATCTGGTAAATGCCCCAATTATCTAGGCGATCAACGGGGTGTTTGAGATTTGAAAAAGGGATTTTATTAACAGGAGAAAAAATAACTTTAAAATCAAACCTTCTTAGGATTTTAGCAACTTGCTGACTGATTTTAGGAAAAAATGGTAATACAACTGAAGTATTAGAGTTGGAATTAGAATGCTTTTCAGAATGGTCGGATTTCGTCACTTTCTTATAAATAGAATCGATAATATTAGAGGAATAACCACGATCGACAGCAATAGCTTTGAGGTAATTAAGTTCAGCACTAAGTAACTGAGGAGTGGAACAAATATTAGTAGCCCGAAAAACAAAAGTATTGAAAGCAGCGAATTTCTGGTTAGGGGGATGAGAAGAATACCTGTGAGGTGGGAGACTGACAGCAAAAGGTTTACGAAAGACGGTAGTCTGAAAGCCATTTTCACAACGAATAACAAGGACATCCAGGAAAGAAAGACAGTTATTGGTCTCAATTTCAGAGGTAAATTGAATGCAGGGATCAATGGAATTCATAATAGAGAGAATATGATTAATATCCGAATTCATTTCAATCAGGACATAAACATCATCAACATAACGAACATAGAACGGAAATTTTAAGATTTCAAAAAGCTTGACCTCAAAATAGTGCATATAAATATCGCATAAAATTGGACTAAGAGGATTACCCATAGCCAAACCGTCAATCATACGGAAGAAATTACCATTGAAAACAAAAGTATTTTGCGACAAGCAAGCGCGAGTGAGAAGTATAAGTTCCTCGATTTCAAAATAAGAGAAATGGAATTCACAAAGCCTTTTCTTGAGGCAATCTAAAGCCCCCTCAACCGGAACGTTTGTAAATAATGATTTAACATCAAAAGAAACCATCATGTGACCCTGCGGCTTAAAATTATGAAGTTTTTTAACAAAATCAAAAGAATTCTTAACAGTGAAACAGTTACTGCTCAAAAGTGGGGAAAAAACAGAAACTAAATATTTGGCAAGCTTATAAGAAGCTGTACCGATACTAGAGACAATAGGTCTAAAAGGAATGTCAGGTTTATGGACCTTAGGTAAAGCATAAAACCTGGCACAATGCGCAATAGACGGAATAAGGGACTTCTTAAAGTTAGCAGGAATGATGGAAGAAGACTTAATGGCAGACTTAATAGAGTTAATTTCACTAGTGGAAGGGTCTTTGCGGATATCCACATACGGACCATCATTAATTAATTTATGGGTTTTTTCCAAATACGTAGATTTGTCGAGAAGAACAATCTGACCACCTTTGTCGGCCTTAGTAATAATTAAGTTTGGATCAGAACGCAAATTTTTCAGACATTGTTTAACAGGATGTTTAAGATTGGGTTTATAAACATTAGAATTGAAATCAACAGTATTGGCAATGAGATGCCTAATAGACTCTTTCTGAGAAGAGCATAGAGCGCTATGCTTAAAGGCTCTTTCAATAGGAGCAATAAGATTAGGTAAAGAAGGAATAGCAGAGACAGCAAAATTGTTATTCAATTTGAGAGCATCGAGCTGATTGTTACTTAATGGAACACTAGAAAGATTGACAACAGCATTTTGGTTAACAAGAGGCAAATTACTGCAGTTATTAGCGACAGAACTTCCACAAAGCGTATTAAATTTCTTCTTTAAAACCGAACAATGAACAGAAGAAGCTGTGAGAACTCTGCTCCATGACCTTCTGTCAATGGACTGAAAATCAGGAGTAGAATTAGCGAGGCTGATATGTAAAGAATATAACTCGCGCTCTATATGAGCAATTTTGTGGCGAGTCTCTTGAATCAAAGCTCTTAAAAGAGCTAATTTAGAACGAAATAAGACCTTCTCAATCCTATTTGAAGAAAATAAATTACAACGAATGGAAATGAATTTAGGAATAACCTTCTTACGCCTACAATCAAGTAGGAAATGTAAGTGTTCCAAAAACCTGTACTTTTTTAATCGTAAATTACAAAACCTATTGATTTGAGACATTGCGAAAAAAAAAAAAAAAAAAAAAAATACAGAAGAATAAAGGCCCGTTAACGCCAAATACATAAAAATAGCAAATAAAGCCTTTGTGCAACAATATTAAAATGCAGAAAAACCAACGTTTAAAATGCACAAATAATATATGAAAAGCAGCAAACAGCTGTTTCGAATCTACTAGCGAGATTCTTCTTCAGTGCAAAAGGAACAACGTGCTAGAAAAAGCAAGGCTGAGCAAAATCATAGACAGAGACGCGCTGGCTTTTCTCTGTCTATGATTTTGCTCAGCCTTGCTTTTTCTAGCACGTTGTTCCTTTTGCACTGAAGAAGAATCTCGCTAGTAGATTCGAAACAGCTGTTTGCTGCTTTTCATATATTATTTGTGCATTTTAAACGTTGGTTTTTCTGCATTTTAATATTGTTGCACAAAGGCTTTATTTGCTATTTTTATGTATTTGGCGTTAACGGGCCTTTATTCTTCTGTATTTTTTTTTTTTTTTTTTTTTTTTTTTTTTTTTTTTTTTTTTTTCGCAATGTCTCAAATCAATAGGTTTTGTAATTTACGATTAAAAAAGTACAGGTTTTTGGAACACTTACATTTCCTACTTGATTGTAGGCGTAAGAAGGTTATTCCTAAATTCATTTCCATTCGTTGTAATTTATTTTCTTCAAATAGGATTGAGAAGGTCTTATTTCGTTCTAAATTAGCTCTTTTAAGAGCTTTGATTCAAGAGACTCGCCACAAAATTGCTCATATAGAGCGCGAGTTATATTCTTTACATATCAGCCTCGCTAATTCTACTCCTGATTTTCAGTCCATTGACAGAAGGTCATGGAGCAGAGTTCTCACAGCTTCTTCTGTTCATTGTTCGGTTTTAAAGAAGAAATTTAATACGCTTTGTGGAAGTTCTGTCGCTAATAACTGCAGTAATTTGCCTCTTGTTAACCAAAATGCTGTTGTCAATCTTTCTAGTGTTCCATTAAGTAACAATCAGCTCGATGCTCTCAAATTGAATAACAATTTTGCTGTCTCTGCTATTCCTTCTTTACCTAATCTTATTGCTCCTATTGAAAGAGCCTTTAAGCATAGCGCTCTATGCTCTTCTCAGAAAGAGTCTATTAGGCATCTCATTGCCAATACTGTTGATTTCAATTCTAATGTTTATAAACCCAATCTTAAACATCCTGTTAAACAATGTCTGAAAAATTTGCGTTCTGATCCAAACTTAATTATTACTAAGGCCGACAAAGGTGGTCAGATTGTTCTTCTCGACAAATCTACGTATTTGGAAAAAACCCATAAATTAATTAATGATGGTCCGTATGTGGATATCCGCAAAGACCCTTCCACTAGTGAAATTAACTCTATTAAGTCTGCCATTAAGTCTTCTTCCATCATTCCTGCTAACTTTAAGAAGTCCCTTATTCCGTCTATTGCGCATTGTGCCAGGTTTTATGCTTTACCTAAGGTCCATAAACCTGACATTCCTTTTAGACCTATTGTCTCTAGTATCGGTACAGCTTCTTATAAGCTTGCCAAATATTTAGTTTCTGTTTTTTCCCCACTTTTGAGCAGTAACTGTTTCACTGTTAAGAATTCTTTTGATTTTGTTAAAAAACTTCATAATTTTAAGCCGCAGGGTCACATGATGGTTTCTTTTGATGTTAAATCATTATTTACAAACGTTCCGGTTGAGGGGGCTTTAGATTGCCTCAAGAAAAGGCTTTGTGAATTCCATTTCTCTTATTTTGAAATCGAGGAACTTATACTTCTCACTCGCGCTTGCTTGTCGCAAAATACTTTTGTTTTCAATGGTAATTTCTTCCGTATGATTGACGGTTTGGCTATGGGTAATCCTCTTAGTCCAATTTTATGCGATATTTATATGCACTATTTTGAGGTCAAGCTTTTTGAAATCTTAAAATTTCCGTTCTATGTTCGTTATGTTGATGATGTTTATGTCCTGATTGAAATGAATTCGGATATTAATCATATTCTCTCTATTATGAATTCCATTGATCCCTGCATTCAATTTACCTCTGAAATTGAGACCAATAACTGTCTTTCTTTCCTGGATGTCCTTGTTATTCGTTGTGAAAATGGCTTTCAGACTACCGTCTTTCGTAAACCTTTTGCTGTCAGTCTCCCACCTCACAGGTATTCTTCTCATCCCCCTAACCAGAAATTCGCTGCTTTCAATACTTTTGTTTTTCGGGCTACTAATATTTGTTCCACTCCTCAGTTACTTAGTGCTGAACTTAATTACCTCAAAGCTATTGCTGTCGATCGTGGTTATTCCTCTAATATTATCGATTCTATTTATAAGAAATTGACGAAATCCGACCATTCTGAAAAGCATTCTAATTCCAACTCTAATACTTCAGTTGTATTACCATTTTTTCCTAAAATCAGTCAGCAAGTTGCTAAAATCCTAAGAAGGTTTGATTTTAAAGTTATTTTTTCTCCTGTTAATAAAATCCCTTTTTCAAATCTCAAACACCCCGTTGATCGCCTAGATAATTGGGGCATTTACCAGATCTCTTGTCAGTGTGGTCTTTCTTATATTGGTCAGACTAAACGTGCTCTTAGATTTCGTTTAAAAGAGCATGAAGGTTATGTTAAAAATCAGGAGCTCAAACGTTCTTCTATTGCTCAACATTCTTGGTCTTCTCAACATAGGTTCAATTTTTCCTCAGCCATCATTATCCAAAAATGTTCTTCTAACCTTGATCTTGATTTTTGGGAAGCTTACCATATCATTAAAAATTCTCACTCTTTAGTCAATGATTTGTCTAGTACTCCAGATTTTCCAAGTGTTTGGAAAGCGTTAATTTAATTCCTCCTTTTTTTGATTTCTTTTCTCTACTTCTCCGGTAGATGTCGCTACTTGTCCACCCAGTCGTTTCCACTGCTTCTCTCTCATTGGTTGTTTCGGCGCCTTCGCCACCCGCATAGGGTATAAAAGCCAGCGCGTCTCTGTCTATGATTTTGCTCAGCCTTGCTTTTTCTAGCACGTTGTTCCTTTTGCACTGAAGAAGAATCTCGCTAGTAGATTCGAAACAGCTGTTTGCTGCTTTTCATATATTATTTGTGCATTTTAAACGTTGGTTTTTCTGCATTTTAGCAAGCAATATTTATTGCAAAATGTTTATTTATTTTTTATTTTTTTTATAGTAATAACGTATAATTGCAGAAATCTTCATAACAATATTCTTATATCCTAACTTTTAAAGCAGTGAATATTCCTATAAGTGAAATCGACAATATGTTCGGCATGTTAAAAAAATAACATAATACACAATATTCAATTAAAAAGTAATGATCTGAGTTCGAGGATATAAAAATCACATGCTTGAAAAAAACGAAACTAATCTTCTCTCGGCTTATTTCACACTTCTGTCTTATTTGGCTTAAAATTGCATTTTTTGGCGACGAAGGTAATGAATATATAGCATGTAATTCAATAATACAGCCATTTTTACAAATACTTCTAGTTTTTCCTGTAAATCATATGATGGGAAAATTAGATAAAAATAATAATTAAATTGACAAAAAAAAAAAAAAAAAAAAAAAGAAAAGAAAAGAAAAGAAAAATACTAAAGAATGTAACCTAGATTTTATTTCCTCAAGTTTTCAGACATGTTTTTGTTAACCTAGCGCAAGCGATAAAAGAGCTAAAAAGAAAAAAAAATGTCATTCAGAATTGTCAAATCAAATTTTCAGATTCATTTTTTTAACCTATCGCAAGCGATAATTCGCCAAATATTGTACCAATTGTAAAATTTCACAATAATTTATACTTTAAGCATTTCAAATATTTATTCCATGTTTAAATTAAATATTTTCGTTTTATAATATTATGTCTTTTTAAAACTTTTTTTGTTGTTGTTTTTAAAATTAAATATCAGTATTTTTTTCATTTATTCGCGAGGTGTTTGTACTATTTTCTTACAGATATAGCCATCTTAATTCTTAAATCAACAAACCTTTCGCCAAAAGATAATCGCTGGCAACCTTTTCGTTCAAAGTAGCAGTAAAATAAGAAATTTATTATCAAAAATCATAGCAATCCCTGTATATTTTCTCATAAACCACCCCGGGAATATTTCCTATCGAATGATACAATTTGTAAAAAAAGTCCACCGGTGTAGTTTTTCAAAACACTCGAGCGGAAATTTTAGATCTTACTGCTTTATAATATATATGATATGATAATCAATTTCACTTTTTACATTGTCGAAACGGGAAAATTTTTTTATAGATGTAGTTCGTTTTAAAACTGTATTTCAAATTACTGATTTTTTAATGGTGTTAAAAATAATTTTCGACCATTTAAAAAAAAAAAAAATTATACCAATTACGTGCAGTTCAATTACAGAAGATTAACCCGTTTCCATTTAAACCAATAAAAATATTTTAGCATTTATTTCCCGTTAATATACCATAACAAATTTAAAACTTCAACAATAAATAAATTTATACTAATAAAAAATAAATTGAGTAGGTGAGAAAGAACTTAATATTACTGAACATGATTTCAATTGAACAGAAACAGAAGCTATTTTTTTTATCTTTAAATTATAGATTTTTAGATTTAATATCTATTTTTTAGATTAATCATTAACAACACGAAAGATGTATACAAATAAAAATTTTAAATACATTATAAACGATACTTCCGTATTAGCCGCACGCCAGGAGTTAATAGCCAAAGAAATCGCCACAGACATCGTTTCGTACAACAGCCGTTAGATTATGATTTTTTGCGTAATTTAAGTGCTTCGTGACCTATATATTTCATTTATGCTTTATTAAATATGTATCAAAGTAACACCTTGCAATAATATACTAATTTGATTGCTAAAAGGTGTAAATTAAAACTTTAAAAACAGTAAAAATAGGATTATTCGACTGTTTACATGTTTAGACTCCACTCGATTCATTTTCGAAGTAAATACAGTAGAGCGCCGATTATCCGAACAAGTCTGGAAAGAACCCTAGTTCGGATAAGCAAAAGTTCGGATAAATGGACAGACAATTTAAGGGATGTTTCTGACAATGCTAAAACCTTCACATGCTTTGTAAGCTTAGGAGTGGGAGCACTAGGTAGTGCTGGCATGTTTAAATTTGTTGTTGTTGTTGTTGTTTTGTCTTTTTAATTTTGTTTTGTTTTGTTTACATTTTTATAATTATTTTTGTTTCTCTTTTTATCATTTTCTGAAGTTCAGAGTTTATAATTTAAGAAAAAAAGCTTTTGATTGTTGCTTACTTCAAGAAGATATTCTTTTCAATGCTGCCATATCTCCAATTCTTCTTAAATGCATTAGTTGAATAGGATCAACGTTCTTCTGCCGTTCGAGCCATTTCATAGCTGTTTCCAAATATTCAAAGGCTTCGTTATGCGATGGACCTGGGTTATTTTCAGAGCAGTCGTTTTCATTTCTTCAATGTCTTTTTCATCATGAATCTTATCAACAATCTCATCATCATTTAAAATCTGATATCCAGGTCATGTACGTTGCTATTTAACCACTTGTTAGTGTCATTTTCTTCATAGCTTAGGATTATTTCCATCTCCTTTATTCCTTTACAATCCTCATTTTCTGATCCACTATCAGTTTTTTCTTTATTTAAAATTTCATTCCGATCCAATGGATAATTGGGAGTTCGGTTAAAAAATATTTGGGAATAATAGACTGGGCGGATAATTGGAGTTCCGATAATAGGCACTCTACTGTAAATAAAAACTAGAGTTCAGCAATTCTGCTTTTTCAGAATTTAGTGTCGCCCCCGATGAAAAAAAAAAGTATTAAATAGTTTGTTTCAATCGAACTTATACCTTTGGAATGGATCATTTTCTTCTGATGGACTGATGAATCCATTATTATGAAACAACCGTTATAAATGAAGTGTTAGTTGAAGATAAAAGAGCAGTCGTAAAAAGTTAGAACTCTGATTTTCTGGTCAGAATGAAAAAATAATGGCCATATTTTTTTTCAAAAAAAAAAAAAAAAAAAAAAAGGCCATTTTTTTCAACTTCAAAATCTAGTCAGGGAAGTGCCTTATCAGAATAAACCGGTAAACCAAATTTAAAGCAAATCGGATAATTCTGCATAAAAAATCTATTTATCAAAATTAACGGGGGGATTAGCCCACGTTTAACCTTTATACTTGACCAATGAACCCCCAAAGCTAATCAGGGAAATTCCTTATCAGAATGAACCTAGGGAAAATTTTTGAAGGAAATCGGATATTCCTATCGAGTTATCGCGTGACGTACATGCGTACATACAGAACCGACGGGCACATTATATCTGAGACTTTGGTAGCCTGTCAGCAAAAAATGCAGAAATATATATTTAGAAAAAAAGATATAAATTTCTGTTAAATGCACTAGCAATTCAGTATGCTGTGTGTCTGTACGTGTGCGTCGGAAAATGAAAAAGCTGTTCGTTAAAAACTTGTGTCTGCTGATCGCGAGTGTCCATTACGGATTTTTTCTGCATATAAAAGAAATATTTTTAATTTTTTTAAAAACATATTTCAGTTACTTTCTTTAGCTATATTAAATTTTTGTGTATGTTTTTGCCTCTGAAAACAGATACCTCAAAACTAAGTAAAAATTCTGCTTTCTATTGTTGTCCGCATCCAGACAGTTTACTGTACTTAAAGTAATATAAAATTCATATCACATAATTTATCTGATTTTATTTATTGAGATTATGTATAATATAGCAAAACCTCAAAGTAACAGAAATTTCTAGACCGTGGAATGAACCTGGTATTCAGAGGTATCTTTTATTCAGATGCAAAAACATGTTTATGTATGAAGATTTTGGGGGTTGAAAAAGTGTTCACTGGAAATACATACCACTATCCATATCAGTTATGGAGGTTTTTCTGTATTTGACCATATTTTCTTTTTTGCTATTTTCAACAAATTGAAACTATTTTAAAGTTAATACCTTTTCTTAGTAATGTTGCACATCTTCACTTAAATGACTGGCAAGAAAAAAAAATAACTAAAGTAAAAGTTAACAGTTTCCTTTGAAATTTAAGATAAAATCAGTAGGTGAAGCAACAGATTCGGAAAGTAATTTAATTTGTAGAAAGACAATTCAAACTGATAGTTTCTCTAAAATAAAACTTTGACTCGCTACTGAAATTTTAAATAAAAGTATATTTCTGAATATCACTAAGCATGAACTCCACAACTTGAAAAATAATTTTTATTGGATAAACTATAAAATAAATTCTCACCAATCTTCGTTAAGTACTAGCAGGTAATTTACTTCATCTGCTTAGGCATAATCTGATACAGTATTTAATTTAAAGTTTGTTTATCCTCAAGTATGTATATGAAAAACCATATTTCAATCAGCATTTGTATTTTTGCCCTTGAGAAAGAAAGTGTATCACGTTCATATTTTTAGCTTAAGATACTTTCTTACTCTGTAGAAAATACTTTGTTTGATGTCGTAATAAACCCTTTACTAAGTTTAATAAGTGAACAACATCGTGGTGCTAATCACGTATGATTCTGATCCTACATTAAATGTATCAGAATCCCTGTAAATAGTATACCAATATTTTCAGATAATGTTTTAGGGACTTTTTTCTAAAAATACCTCATACCCGTATACTGATTGTTAAAAAGTTTTCTCCAGCGCAATCGTTACTTGTATGCTAGATTACCTTTTTATAACATAGTTCTATTTACGCTCACAGAGTTAGCTTACCAATCAACATGTCCATAGTCTCACAAACTTTCGCATTATACAAATGCTTTCCTTGCGAAATTTCATAAACAACTAAATTTCGTTTTTCTTGCATATATGCATTCATTTAGCAGGTTCTGAAGTTTAGAATTCAAAAACAAGAACATTCCTTTTAAACTATAAATGAATCAATGAAATCACTTCCAGTTTTATATATCAAGTTCATGACACTTTTCAAGAAAAAAAATTGTTTGCAAAAATATCTATGGATGAGTTTTTGTAAAAATAAATAATATTTCTTAGAATTTGTTTATTGAGTTAGTTTTTAAGACTAACCAACAAAGTTAAAATTTTTATGGCTCTTCTTTTCTTTTCTTCTATCTCTTTTTCCGTACTCATACTTCTGTCTATCAACTTATATTGCCATAAAACTGATACATGTTTTTAAGGATTATTATAGGATGATCGCTATTGAAAATAAAATATGTAACATTGATAGTTCGTTTAGAATGACACTAAAAACCCCCATTTCATTACATGGTCGAAAGTGAAAATCTTTTGTAGCGAAAGTTTATGATGTTACAGTATTTTAAACATTAAAAAATTCACATGCACATGCATGTCTCAGGTGCATTAAAAAATGCTTTTTGAAGAAAATGGATTGGAAGCGTTTAACATTTTTTATACAGGGTCTCAAAAAATAATGTGTTACATAATAGTTTAACGATAAAAATCATTTGCAGTATACTTGTATTTTAATAATTTAACGCCACTTCAAATACAATAAAATAGTACTAAAGTAAATTAATTAATTAAATAAATTACTGAAACGAACCAGAAGATGCTTACTGTTAAATGTGTTGTGCATATCTTTTACTGTCTATTTACAGTGACAAAGAAAATGGTTCGGTTACAGTACTGTCTTAGAGAAATAATTTTTTAAAGTTCGTATTCAGATGTAACAGTTGTTTCTAAGTTTCCCTAAATTTTTCAACATCATGTGGTGTGTATAAATTCAATGGATCATATACAGGGCTTACAAAAGAGTTCGTAAGAACCATTTTCTGCGAGCGTAAATTGAATAAGGCTGGTTTTTAGTTGTATATTTTTATTTTCTGCTGCTCTATGTTTAATAATGTAATGCCTTAATTGAGAGTTGTATAGATATTGAAGATTTTTTCTTATATTTTAAATTACTTGCTTTGTTTTAAGTGCAAAGTATTTTATGTCTGAATAAACTTCTCTAAATGGCTGAAAATGGTATGCATGATCATTTTTCATTTAAATTTAGAAAACAAATTAACATGACAAACATAATAATATAGAAATATGTGCTAAAAAAATAAAAATCAGAGGATTCGTTCAAAGGTTATGCGGAAACGTATATTAAAAATATAAGCATGTTGTGAGATTATATAACTGCTTTTTTCATAGCAGTTGGTTTTAAAAAAAGTGAAAAATTTCTGATGTGTTTGACTTTATTTACGAAACCGGCTGACTTCATTTTTTCTATCAATAAAAAAATCTTATTTTTAAATTTGTATGACTTAGAGCTTTTAGCATTTTTCCAAATATATTCCGCCAAACAATTTGAAACGGATTAGTTACATCTTAAATTTCCATATTAGGGAACTATAAAGTATTTTGTAAAAGAAATTAAAGAAATGCTTAGTTGATACTACATTTTCCAAGGTATATAGTCCGTGGACATGAAATAAAATTTTTGATTTTGAGATAAGTAATCAACAATTTCGTGAAAACGAAATTCTTGTGAAATAAAACAGTTAAAAGACTGAAATAATGAGAATTCTAACCTTTATATAACAGAAAGTGAAACCTTAAGGGGGCAATCATGAATGAAAAAGACAGATTTCAGGTATCGTTTGATTTCAGCCAGAATGACAACATCTTCTGAGTATTTCTTTATAAAATAAATGTTTCATCAGACATTTTTTTATTCTCTAATTTTTCCGTATTCAGTTTCTTAGAATTGTCATTTAAGAAAAATTGCAAGAATTTGAGAAGGCTTCTGAAGAAACAATTTCTTTACAAGTTTTAAAGCGGCAAATATAAATGTAGTAACATTGTAATATATAACATTTAAAGAATTAAAGCTTTATATATAATATTGAACAATAAGCGATATGACTCGAACAGGACAAGAAAATGCGTTTTAATATTTATGTGTTGTTTAACTTTAGTAAACGTTTGAGATGGTATATATATATATATTATAATAAACTTCGCCTAAAGTTTGGGTAATTGAAACTAATGAGAAATATATTTTACCGGAAAAGACGAACGAATGTGATATCTATATATATATATGCAAGCCGTTCTCTGTGTGTATGTCCTTTATACAAATCTTTAATTTTTGACCGATTTGCACGAAACTCGAAGTACATACGTTTTAGAACGTCGAAAAGATCACTGTCTACTTAAAAAAAAATATCAGACCACTATTTATACCTTTTTTCTACCACTTCCATAATTTAACATTATAGAAATATCTCTTTTTAAATCTTTTTTAATTTAAACGTTTCTTTCCTGTTGCCAAACCCTAAAAAATGACACAATAATGTGAAAAAAATAAGGATAACGCGTGTATTTTGTTTCTATTTGCCAATAAAAATTCAGATTTTCTTGCTATATTTTTGCGTGTTTGATATTGACGTCATTCTAAACAGAAAATTTACATTTTTTTGTATATAAAATAAAAACTTCAACTATAAGAGCGGGAAAATAACGTAGCACCTCAATTTGAATGTTTTTTTTTTTTTTTTTTTTTAAATTAAAACATCTATTTTAATACGAACAGTCAAATTTCATAAAAACAATTTAACAAAAAGAAAAAAAAGGCTAGATATGACGTCACATTCTATCAAATCTTTTCAACGCGTAATCAAACTCATTGTAAGTATATGGCTCCTATATTTTGGTTACTACTTCGATTGTATACTACAGCCATATCTTATAGCTATACGTTATCGCTAAGTGTTGCATTGGTTTAGATTCAGTGCTGACATTTTCTGTGATTTATAGCAAAAAGAAAGCGGTTATTTACATTTTCAAAAAAAATCTTGATAGATGTCTTGATTTAAAATTTATGGAAAATGACATCATTTCATCTAATCATTGTAGATTTAATTTCAATAACATTTCAAATTTTCCAAATAAAATTTTAGTAACTACTACCTCATTTGGATGTATTTTTTTGCATTTTCCCCCCGTATTGTGAAGATATTGTATACTTCTGTTACGCGCGCCAAAGAAGATGTGTATTTTAATTTTAAAAGTTAAAAAAATTGCCACAATGTGTCAAAAGAACATCCTTTTTCGGAATTTAAATTTCGCGAGTTCCAAAATTAAAACTAAAAATGTGAGTTTTTTCGTAAACTTCAAGTTAAGGCTGTTCTCAAATCCAAAGGAGCTATTTTCTGACATATTTTTTAATTAATTTTTGTTCGGAAACGCATGAATTTGACAGCAGTTCTTATTTAGAAACTATGTAATCGAAAGATAGTTTCCATTTGTTGGTAAAGGTATAAGATCTTTCAGTTGGTGTTTTGAACTGAATTTTGGACGCAACAGTGCAATAAAGGATAAAAACCGGCCGTCACGCAACCACAATTGCTCATAACTCGATAAGTATTTATTTATGAAAAAAGGAAAAACTCATTTCAATTCCAAATCGCTTTAATAGGCAGGCCTACAAATTTTAAGCCTTTACATTTAATGAGTCAGAAAGTTTCGCGTTGTTGAGCAGGGAACTGGAGAAGCAGCTTAAGCATTATTGCAGGTTAGTATTTTGTAATCAAGTTGCACGCCGGGTAGTCGTTAAAACATAAGTCATTCTATATTGTTTTAAATAAACGTTCATGCCATAATAGGTGTCAGGGACACTCATTAAAATAAGACTACCCTAGCGCACAGCCCCATTACCGAAGATAAACCCGTCAATATACTTAGAGATAAAAATAGTTCTGCATTTTTCATTCAGCTAATAAGATTAATCCTTCATAATTGGGTTCACATGATTATATAACTTTCCCCTATAATTCTATGACTAAGCAACGGAAAACAATATGTTACGCACTAAAACCTTCCCTAAAAAAATAATAGTGCAAGTCGCATGGAAATCCGTTCTGAAGAATTCAAGTTATATGCACCCGGAACAAAATTCCCATTTGAATTTTATATACTTATCAGGTTATTTTGAGTAGTTTGATTTGATATCAGTTAAATTCGTGTTTTATTTTATTTTATTTTTGGCGTTTTAATTTCGTTAGCCAATTTAGTTATTGAATATTACACGAAATCAAACAAATTCTAAATTATTTACAATGCTTTTGAACAATTGAGATAATCTTTTGTATTTGGGCTGCAAGCATATTGAAAAAATATGCATGCTTAAAATTACTTTAAAACCCATACAAAATTTGTAAATTGAGATAAACATTACAAACAAATATTACTGAAAGTATTTTTGTTTTCTATAATACGTTAGAACAATCGAATGTACAATGTTTAGACGTTAAACTGCAGTAAAAGGGAAATTTATTGTTGTGTTAGGTTGTTGGCACCGAAAATATGATACCAGCGTTACTCATAGACATGTCTTTTCCTTCTTCTATTGCATTAAGTGTAAACGGGCTCATCTTTCGTAATCGGGTTACACTCAACTTTAAAAATATCCATGCTTGAAAATTACTTTAAAATCCATTAAAATCAGAAAACTGAGGTAGAATTTTCAAACAAATTTCATTTGAAAGAACTTTTTTCTATTCGACATTGTAAAAAAACGAAATTGTGTGATGTTTAGAAGTTAGAAAAATTGCAGTAAAGGCACATTTTATGTGGTTACAATTTGTGGGGCACAATTCATGGGCACTGACATAGTGTTTTTACTTTATAATGTAGATAATACCATACAAACGAGAATTACACTAAGCGCTGCGCGATTTGGAGGAATTTCTTTTTTTCGTATTGTCAGGAAAATCACATATTTTTCTCTTATACCCGCCAAAGGAAACGTGCATTCTGTTATTAATGCTCAAGGATTTTACTATGGTTGCAAGACAATAACGCCATGTTTTTTGATTGTCTTTATAATGATTTGTGGATGGGAATGCACAAATTTCAGTTATTGTGATTGCCGTATTATTTCGTTTTAATTTATTTTACCTGGAAGGCTTCTTATAATTGACACGGGCGAAGCCGGGTAGTTCTGCTAGTATACTATAAAATATGTTTTTATGAGACAAAGAAATAAAAAAAATAATTGCTGAAAGAAAGCAAAGTAAGTAAATTAAAAAGTAACGTACATTTATTTCACTTTGCTTTATGAATTTTTAGTTTTCCACAAAGAAATGGCTAGTCTTTCGGTTGGTAACAAAAAATTGATGTTTGAAAAATTGCGAAACACGTTTTTACTAATTTTAGTTATACTACTGGCATGTCAAGTTTCAAGATTTTATTTCCATTGGTTTATGAGATATGAGGATTTTTTTAATTTTTATGTTTTTCACCGTTGCCCGCCTCCCTCCTTAGGGATAAAAAAAAAATCAATATTTAATTCCTGTATTTCCCTCAGAAATAAGTATATATTCCAAATTTCAAAGTTCAGTGTCAGCATGAAGTGGGTGAAAAATGATTAGCACTATTTTACTGCTACATACAAACATACAAACAGAATTGTAAGTTAAAAGAAAGCATGTAAAAAGGAGAGAGAAAGCCCACAAGAAGTACTCAATATATTGGGAAGAAATTCTGCACAAAGGCAGGACTCGCAGCGTTCCTAAAATTTTCACCATTTCCTACCATTATTTTAAATAAAGATTCTTCAGTATAGATTCCTTTAACATCGTCAGTAAAAGTATTAAGGGGACCGGGTAATCAAAATTCAACCAAAAATTCGATTTTTACTTTTTTTTATATCATTAAATAGTTTAAACTTTTATCTTTCCAACGATGTGTCACACATGCTTATATATTAAAAAATAAGTGTTGAAATTATTCATTCTTTTCTACGAGTACTTCATAGCTTAATGACCATTTAAATCTTTAATTGACTTTTTCTCAAAACTTGGATTTTTCATGTTTATGTTCCTTTTTGTCAATATCTATTAAACTTAAGAACTCATATTTTTTTTAATACTTAATATTATGTTATATTGTATAGTTATAACACAGGGATTTAATGATTTGTTGATAATTATTTGTTTTAGGCAATGAAATCTTACCAAAAATGCTAATTTAAAAACGACTTTCAATAAATAATTAATAATTAATTTTGAGTTTCACTTAGAAAAAAAGTGGTCCGTTAAAATACGTTAAGCATGTTATTCAAACTACTCTAAAAAATCTAGACCTCTATCTTTCACCATTTTTGAGAAAAAGGTGCATAAAGTTGGTGAATTTAACATGGCGGAGATAGGGCTTTCCCGGTACCCTTAAATTCAGATTATCGTTTTAAAATAGCGGTAGTAAATTGCGAAAATCTTAGGAACGCTGCTAGCCCTGAAAAGGTATTTCTAGTCTATAGAATATTTTAATGCGAATGATGGAGAGATGTGGAGAAGAAAAAAGAGTAAAACGGTGGTGTGAATGTGAAAGGCAGAAATTACATTAAAGTTATAAGACGTAATCAAAAGAAGCTGAAGTAAAATAATGTTTTATCCGAGCTTCCGCCTAATGAGATGTGAATGAATGTTATTCTTTTCTCAGGAACCAATTAATTTTTTTCGTTTTGGTAGGAATTCTTTATATATATAATTTCCGTTATATAATTTTAATTAATTTTTCAATTAATTTTCAGTAGTGAAATTACGCTCGAAATTATTGAATCACGTATTATACATTCAAGAATTTCCGTTTATAAGTTTTATCGTACTTTTTTATATCGTGATTTTCAAACAGTGAATAAAATTAATTTGACAAACGGTTGGGACAGTAATATTGAAACAGTAACGTCAGCTATTACCTAAATATGCCACGAGCACATTCGTAATCTAACTACTCGATTAACAGCTGAAATAATTATAATAAGAAAAGTTTCTTTACATCGGGAAATCTTTGGCGATTCCTTTGGCTATCAATTGCTGGCATGCGACTAATACTAAAGTACAATTTTAATAAATTTCAAAATTTTATTTTATTGTACGATTGATTTTTTAAAACAATTTTTTGGTATACTAATGGGCAATCTAAAATATATATTAACTGTAAAAAATCTGTTAGAGTTTTTAATTAATAAACTTTTAACCCTGTTATGCACTCCTAGCAATATTTCTTGTAACCCAGGTGTTTCTGGTTTGATCCCCTGGTTACTATAACAGTCTATTCGTCCTATGAATTCTCAAGTTTTTGCATTTCAAAGACATACGATTAATGTTTGCATAAAACTGAATAATAAGTTTGCTAAACCATCCTTATCAGACGGTTGTAAATGATTCTAAATCTACTGATGATCCTAAATCTAATGTTGTATATGACTTTTCTTAACATTACTATTCTTTTTTCAATTAAAGTAATAATTTTCTCTTCTTAGGTAATTAATTTTTATGCATTTCTAAAACAGTGTAACTGATTAAAAAAAATCTTTTATTTATTTTATATTTTTTAAATTATAGTAGAATATAATATACCAACGGTTTCTATTGCAAACAATGAATGATATTTCATGAAAAAAGAAACTCGTCGTTCAAAAAAATCCACGAGATAAACTTAAAACTTCAGCCATGAAAAAGAGGATACCTTATGTGAGCGCCGCGTGAAAATCTATCTCTATTCATAATTGTTTCAAATGTTTAGAAGTATGTTACAGAATATGAAAATGGTGATCTGCAGGTATGTAAAAATTTTAGATGATGGTATAGTGTGGTGGTTTGTTTCACTGTTTAAATTTTAAGGTTATTAAGGAATATTATATTATAAACTATTGACTTTTTATGTATTGCAATGTTTACATTTTAAAGAAAAGACACGTGATCATAATTACAGGCTCTGGAGCGTCATCTTGAGAAAATAAACTATTTAAATAAAAACGTTACCTTGAAATCCAAAAAAGACATTGGAGACATTCAAATAAAAGACTGCAAATGCTTGAAGAAAAACACATCTTGGGTTTATTTCATGAAAACCTGGATTAAAACTGGGCAAAGAGGTGCTGCCTTAACTGTGTGTGATGGCTCCATCGTAAGTCGAATTAACGCAGGACGCTAAAAGACATGCTTTAAAAACAAGATTCAGGGGAACAGAAAAGTAATCAAGTAATTAATAATGTAGCTATTGAGAAATGGATGTAAAGAAAATGGTCCATCGGATACGCAACACGCGGTCCCGACAACGCGGACATCTCCAAGGAGTTCGATCGAACGAAAAAAACGACATGCACCGATGACTACAATCAATAGAACTGACTTTTCGAACAGCGCGCCGAAAATGCAAACTCTCAAAACTCGCCGCGCGGAGATAGGGATGCCAATCTGGCAGACGGAAAGAAACGGCAAAACGCGCCAAAGTAAAACTATGAAAAACGGCGTTTTTTCCCAACTGAAAGATAGAGAGAGAAACGCGCTCGGACAACGTGGCTGATTGCCAAAAAACGAATTGGACGATTTTACAGAATGAACGAGCGATAAAAACATTAAATACGATGTAGAATCGTAATTAAGAGCGGATTGAAGTTAAACGAAAAGTAGATGAATAAATTAAATGTAAATTACTATAAATAAAGATTACATAAATAAAATTAAGATATTTTAAACTATTGAATACATATCTAGACCTGGGGAGATTAAAAACAAAATATATCACACGATAAATTACTCCATCACTGATAGGAATAAATACTAAAAGATCAACAAACGAAAAGGGAAATTACATCTTACCGATGAATCAGATAAGCTGAAATGCAAAAATGGATTAAAAGGAACATTAAAAAGGACATTAACAATCAATCGAAAACATTAAATGTCAATGAAAACACTCACAATTAATAAAGAACACCATATGTTGATTGAGAACATGTAAAATGTCTATTGAAATGTAAAATCACAAAAAATGCTAAAAGTTGCAAAGAAACAAAAATTGCTAAAGAGTAACAAACATTAATTGAAAAACACAAAACTTATGAAAAGCTCTAAAGAATACTTAGCAATAAATGAAATCTGTTGAGAATATAAGTTACCTATTACCAAAATCCAAATTTCAATCATGAACTATAACTAATTACCAATATCAATAACTGATAAGGGATGATCAATACGTAGAGCACCAACAACCGATCAAGACAGCACGGGAGTACATGGGATTACATACCATACCCAACAGACGTGTATCTGAGATTGTATATCAACATTCAAAATAACATTTCGATACAGTTGTTATCATGATGATACAAGATATATATATATATATATTCAATTGAAACAGATAAAAAAATGATATAAAAAAAAATTACGGGGAAGGGAGTGTGGCGCCTAAAACAAAATAGAGATAGAAAATAAAGAAATATATACATTGCAATCCTGTACCTGTAACACATGACATTTACACTGCATGTTGAAACAAAAATTTCAAGTAAACTTTGTATTAACTTTATATACAAAGATGATCATGATCATGAAAAATTTTACGTACGTATACTTGTTAAAATGTTTACATATCCATGGAATGAGACAAATTGTACGTGAGTATTCATAAAAGGTTGTATAAAAAATATACTCTAAGTACAAAAATGTTACAAAAAATAAATTACCCAAAATTGAGAAGTATGTACAAAATTTGAACTTTCTAGAATTGTATGTACTAGTAAAAAAATGCATATGTACTACTGAAAAAACATTTGTCAACAACAACATTGACCATAAAAAATGTAAACAAAGCATTTACACATGATACCTTTCTCCTATTTATGAATTTAAATTACAAATATTTGCTCTGTGAATTTGAAGATTCAAAACTAAAAAAAAATATGAAGGAAAAACCTATCATAATATAAAAAAAAACATCATTTTAAGTCTGAAAAGACTGACATTGTGAACTGAATCACAAAATTGAACTTTTACTTGTCAAGAAAGTTAAAGTTAAATTAAAAAGTAAAGTTAGCTTAAAAGGTTTAAAAAAAATATAGGTACTTTAAATGAAAAGCTATACCACAAGATAACTAAAAGATGATACTTATCTTAAAATAGTAATATGTAAACATATTACATAATTTCAAAAAGTATATTTTTGAAAAAAAAACTAAAAGAATGTTTTAAAAAATATTTTTCTAAAAGTAAGAGGCATATCTTTGTATGCACTTGCCTAAAACACTGAAAAAACACTTTAAAAATTACACTACTACAAATTAGACGAGGCCAAAATAATTTAACTATTGATTTTAAATAATTACTGAAGCATAAATTACATGTACTAGTACAAATTATGAACATTAGATGAAAACAGTAAAGTAGAAAAATTACTCCAAAATTTTGTTAGTTTCATGACAAAATTATGCTGACAAGAATTCATTTGAAAAATGAATAAAAACAAACCGTTTACTGAGAAACAAAAATTATCTGTACAGCTGGAAAAAAACTTATACAGAAACTGTCATGTTTGTATTTCAGTTGATTAGCTCTAGATGGCAGCATCAAAACTTTCTTTCTTCCCAGAATTCTCTTATGTTTACTTTTGTGTAGTCATGTGACCTATGTTCTGTAAGTGTTGTGCTGTGTTTGTGAAATGATTATTAAATGTTTAAATGTCTACCAGCGACCTCGTTATTCAGAGTTATCTTAATTATTATTAGTTAATTACTAAATATATACTATAAATGGCGACGTTGGAAAATAAAGGTGGTAATTTAACCAGAAAAAGTTTAATGAAAATGATAATCGTGCCGGTGAAAATGGCTATACTTCTGGTTTTCAATATTCTACGGTTCGGTGGAATCCTACAATGCTTTATTAATAATTCATAGTCTTCTACACTATTTACGGCGGTGGTAAGTGATATTACATTCACTTTTACATTGTTACATACTTTTGCTACGTTTAATAAAGCAAAATATGTTTACGCACTTCAAAGAGTTTGATGAAAAAGTGGAAAGTTTCACAACTTTCTTGAAACGACTGGAACAAAATTTCGTTCTGCATGATATAACAGAACAAAAGAAAGTCCCTGCTATTCTATCATTATTAGGACAGAAATTACATAGTTTATTATGTGATTTATGCTTACCTAAGAATTGTGAAACTTTAAAATATAATGAAATCGTTGACATTCTGCTTAAACATTTAAGCCCCGCCCCCAATAAATTCATTCAGAGAATTAAATTTAGAAAATGTTTTCAGAATGAAAATGAATCAATTCAAGATTTTGCTGCTAGACTAAAAAAGAGTACGACCTTTTGTGCATTTACTGGTGATACTCTAGAGGAAAATTTACTGGAACAGTTTTTGCGCGGTCTGAAAAATGAAAATATTTAGAATAAATTGATAACTCAAGTTGATGATTTAAATTTCGATAAAGCTGTTGAGAAAGCTTTAGCTTTATATAAGGTAGATATTTAAATTGCTGAAATTAAGCATAAAAATTTCAATGTAAATAAAATTTCCAGTACGAAAAATATACAAAACAAGAAATTACAAAATTGTTCTCAAAAACAGAATGTCAACAATCATGTAAATAATACACATTCTGACATGAATAAAAATAAGTTAAAATGCTATCGATGTGGAAATGCCGCTCATTTAGCAAATTCATGCAGATTTATAAATGTTACTTGCAATCTTTATAGAAAAAAAGGCCATTTACGCAAGGTATGCAGAAGCACAAATTCTCAAAAACAGGTTAATTTAAATACTGTAAATGTTTTATCTGCTAAGTATGATAAAGGCTCTAATCCAATTAAGTTGTCTGTTTTCATTGAAAACAATGCTAGAGCTGATAAGGTATTAGATACTGAATCCGGAATTTCTGCTGTTCCTTTAAAAGATTTCGCAGAATTTTTCCTGATCATAAAATTTTTCCTCCAGATGTTCAGTTAAAAACTGCAACTGGTGAAATTTTCAAACCTGTAAGTTATGTTGAAGTAAATGTTACTTATGAAAATAAAACTAGAAAGGTAAAGTTATACTTGATAAAAAGATAATGTTCCATTATTATTTGGTAGAGATTGGGTATCTGAATTTGATATTTTTCCACATAATTTAAAATGAGTATATGTGAATGAAGTTGTAAAGTATTCTGATAAATTACAAGGTTTGCTACAGGAATTTTCTGATTAATTTACTGATAAGGCTGGGGAGATAAAAGATTTACAGGCAGAACTTTATCTTGAAAAAGATGCTACACCCATATTTTGCAAAGCTAGGACTGTCACTTATGCACTACGTGCAGCAGTCAATGACGAATTACAAAGATTACCAGACGCAGGTATTATTAAACCGGTTACAAACAGCAAGTGGGCAACTCCTATAGTTCCAGTGGTTAAACCTAATGGGAAAATTCGTTTATGTGGTGATTTTAAAGTAACATTAAATAAATTTCTGAAAGTTGAAAAATATCCTTTACCTAAAATAGAAGATATGTTAGCTACATTAGGTGGTGGTGTACATTTTACAGAAAATTGATTTAAATCAAGCTTATTTTCAGTTACCTGTAGATGAACAATCACAAGAATTATTGACCATAAATACACCAAAAGGATTATTCCAATTCCTGAAGTTACCCATGGGTCTTGCTAGTTCTCCTGCTATATGGCAAAGAAGAATTGAGCAAATTTTAAGAGGAATTGAGGGAGTTACAATTTTTATAGATGATATTGGATTTACAGGGGAAACAGATGAAATTCATTTAGAAAGATTAAAGCAAGTATTAGAAAGATTAAGGGAATATAACATTAGGATAAATAAAGAAAATCATTCTTTATGGCAGGTGAGATTACTTACTGTGGTTATAAAGTTCATAAACATGGTATTCATAAAACACAAGATAAAACTGAAGCAATTTTAAATGTTCCAAGACCAGCAAATGTATCTCAGGTTAAAGCTTTTCTAGGCTTAGTTACATATTATGCTAAGTTTGTACCAAGCTTATCTACTATTGCAAATCCTTTGAATAATTTGCTTAAGAAGAATGTTAAATTTCATTGGTCTTATAAGTGTGAACAAGCATTTAAAAGTATAAAAAAAGAAATTACTGCTGACAGGGTTCTTACTCACTTTAATCCTAAGTTACCTTTAGTTTTAGCTACTGATGCTTCTCCTTATGGTATCTCTGCAGTTCTTTCGCATATGATGCCAGATAACACTGAGAAGCCTATTGGGTTTGTGTCCAGAACTTTTGACTACGGCAGAAAAACGGTAAATTCAAGTTGATAAAGAAGCATTAGCGATTATATTTGGTGTGAAGAAATTTTTTCAATATTTGTATGGCAACAGGTTTACCTTATTTACTGACAGTAAACCTTTAGTGTCTATTTTTTCTCCTTCTAAAAGTATCCCTGTTTTATCGGCTGCTCAAATGCAACGATACGCAATTTATTTACAAACGTTCCAATATAATATCCGTTATAAAAAAACTACTGATCACGGAAATGTTGATGCTCTTTCACGACTTCCTTTACGTAGTGAAGATTTACCTCAACAATTAAATTCGAATGATGCAATTGATGAATCTGAACTGCTTCAAATTAATCAACTCTCTATCGCACCATTAACTTCGAAATGTATTGCTTCAGCTACAAAATCTGATCCCCTTTTACGTCAAATTTTTCATCACCTCATTTCTGGTTCTGAAATTCCTAAAAATTTACTTTTTGGTGGTAAACAAGAATTCACTCTTCAAAACAGTTGCATTTTAAAGGGATGTAGGGTAGTTATCCCTGAAATTCATAAAAACCGAATCTTAAAAGAATTACACTTTGGTAATTTTGGTATAGTTAAAATGAAGTCTTTAGCCCGTAGTTTTGTATGGTGGCCAGGTATAGACCAAGATCTTGAAGATCTTGAACGAAATTGCACTACTTGTGTAAATTTCAAAAGTAATCCTCCCAAAGTTGATACAAATCATTGGGAATGGCCTACTGCTCCATGGCAAAGAATTCATATTGATTATTTTGGTCCTGTTATGAGGAAAATGCTTCTTTTAGTGGTTGATGCCCATAGCAAATGGTCAGAAGTTTGTATTGTTCCTAGTACAAGTTCAGAAAATACCATTACTTGTCTCTCTTCACTTTTTGCACGATACGGTTTTCCAATTTCTTTAGTATCAGATAACGCTAAACAGTTTACATGTGATGAATTTGAGACATTTTTGAGAAATCATGGTGTAAAACATAAGTTCAGTGCTCCATACCATCCAGCTACAAATGGACAGGCGGAGAAATATGTGCAAATTCTTAAACGTGGATTAAAAGCCTTAGCTTCCGATCCTGGTACTTTACAAATGAAATTAAATAGGTTCCTTTTGCAATACAGGAAGATGCCTCATGTTACAACGGGGGAGAGTCCTGCATCTCTATTTCTAAAACGACATATAAGAACAAAAATAGATTTGATAGTGCCAAATGTTACAAATTTCGTTCATGAAAAACAAGATGCGAAAAAGTCCAAAGTTAAAATAAAAGAATTTGAAATTAACCAGAAAGTAGCTGTAAGAAATTATACTACAGAAGCCAAGTGGAAAATTGGTCGAATAATAGCAAGAGAGGGAAAATTACATTTTAGAGTTCAAGTTGGTTCGAATATCTGGAAAAGGCATGCTGATCAAATAACAAATGTAGGTTCAGATATTTCTTTAGTTAATGATACAAATTCTGAAGAAAGTGATACAGGAAATTTCAGAAGTGAAAATGCAATTGTGAAACAAGGTGATTTTCCACCAATACAGCCTAGTATCGCAGTTCCACAACCAGTTGATTCTCATGACCCATGTACTCCAGGTCCTACACCAACTGACTTTCATCCTGATTCTCCAAAACCTTCTGTGCCCACTAGTTCAATAGTTGATGTTGCTGAACTTAAATCTAATTCTTCTTCTCCTTCTCCACAGGTACTGAGACGATCCGGTCGATACAGAAGACCTCCTGACAGATTCAAATATTAAGTGGGGGAGAGCTGTCATGTTTGTATTTCAGTTGATTAACTCTAGATGGCAGCATCAAAACTTTCTTTCTTCCCACAATTCTTTTCCAGAGAATTAATTCTCTTATGTTTACTTTTGTGTAGTCATGTGACCTATATTCTGTAAGTGTTGTGCTGTGTTTGTGAAATGATTATTAAATGTTTAAATGTCTACCAGCGACCTCGTTATTCAGAGTTATCTTAATTATTATTAGTTAATTACTAAATATATACTATCGAAACAAACTGGAGAAGGAAAAAAAAAATCAGGTAAGATATGAAAATTTTCGATTATTGTTGTAAAAATAAGAAATTATCAATTTTTGTATCTGTCGGGTGAGAGTTGAAGTGTCAAGAAAGCTTGACAGTACCACTCCATTGGGTACTTAAATCTAACTTTTCCCTGACAAACACATAAAAATTAAAAACAAATTGAACACAATGCATAAAAAAAGAAAAAAATATATTGATGTATCAGCTGAGATGTTTATGTGGCATAGTAAAATTTTAAGTGATTTTAGCATTTTGTTTAAGTCTAATTTTGTACAGACATAATCTGTATGATTCACAGTCTCTAGAAAAAGCCGGATGGTCAGTTCGGAAATTATGACCTCTCTGGTTGTTATGAGTACAGTTTCTGCAGTTGGCAGGTTTTTCGCAAAAATTTGGTGTGTGAGTTTCACCCCACCAGACGCAAGTTCTTGTTTTGTTGCACTGATTGGCTATATGATTGAAAGTTTGACAGTTGAAGCATCATTTTACCCTAATGAATTTTTTAACTGTAAAGAGTTTGTCTTCGATTTTGAGTTGATGTTGAAATAGGTGGTTAGCAATGTTGCCGGGGACTGCAAGAATATGATTAAAGTTCTCATTATATCTATTTTTGTATGTCTTGAACACAATGATATTGGAAATTTCACTTATATTATTTATTGCTTCAATTATATCTTGTGTCTCAACACCTTGCGGTACATCATAAATAATAACTTTTGTTAACTTATTAGAGGTTGTGTCAGATTTTAGGGTAGAGTTAAAAAAAATTGAAGACTGATTCAAAGTGTCATCCAAATGGCTGGATGAAAGGTATGAAGATTGAAGATGCGACTCAGAAACAGAGATAACATTAGATGAAATATCCTGTTCTTCCGTTTGTGTATATACGTCTTGAATTACAACATTTTTCAATTGGGCGGTTCTTTAACTTTAAACATTATTTTCTTATTAACTTCTTTAAGATTTGAGATTTCTTTTATTGCATTATTAACGGTGTCTTGAACAAAGGCTTCATGTAACTCTATAAGAGTATCCCCTTGAAATTTTAAATCCTTTACCAAGTCCTCAATAATTGATGAATTAAAGTCTATAGGATTACCATGAGATTCAAGCATATACTTAATAGTATTAGGAATATTGTTGAAAAAATCAGAGAGTGCAGTACTAAATACACTTATGGTATTCATTAACTGAGTAGTTTTATCCATGGTTTTAGAAATTAATGCATCAAATATAGTAATTAAAAATGAAAATACATTATGCTGAATATTCAAAAACTATATATTCAAAAAATTATCATTATTTTCTTCATAAAAAACTTCATAAAAAATATTTTCATAATTTTCTTTTTCTTTTTTTTCATTTTTTTTTGTTACAATTCACTTTATTATTTGGATATTATAATAAGCAGGGGGAAAGGCTAAATAGTCTTGATAATCTGAGTAAATTACTTGAAAAAGAATGTATTTTACTTCATGTAAAAAAAAAAAAAAAACTAAAGTTCCATGTGCTTAAATCTTCAAATTTTTAATCCTATTACATCCCTCTGAATTTTAGTTAAATAATGGAAAAAAATCTTCTTAGCTGTACTATATTTTCATATTTTATTTAAAACAACATTATTTGATTAAAGACTTAGATTCATTCTGTTTAAATGATTAAAAAAAAAAAATGATGACGCACCACGCACTAACTGTGCTCTGGTGCAAAAGGCACCAAATATATAGTGTGGTGGTTTGTTTCACTGTTTAAATTTTAAGGTTATTAAGGAATATTATATTATAAACTATTGACTTTTTATCTATTGCAATGTTCACATTTTAAAGAAAAGACACGTGATCGTAACTACAGGTTCTGGAGGGTCATCTTGAGAAAATAAACTATTTAAATAAAAACGTTACCTTGAAATCCAAAAAAGACATTGGAGACATTCAAGTAAAAGACTGCAAATGCTTGAAGAAAAACACATTTAGTGTTTATTTCATGCAAACTTGCTGGATTTAAACTGGCAAAGAGGTGCTGCCTTAACTGTGTGTGATTGCTCCATCGTAAGTCGAATTAACGCAGGACGCTAAAAGACATGCTTTAAAAACAAGATTCAGGGGAAGAGAAACGTAATTAATTAATTAATAATGTAGCTATTGAGAAATGGATGTAAAGAAAATGGTCCATCGGATACGCAACACGCGGTCCCGACAACGCGGACATCTCCAACGAGTTCGGTCGAACGAAAAAAACGACCTGCACCGATGACTACAATCACTAGAACTGACTTTTCGAACAGCCCGCCGAAAATGCAACCTCTCAAAACTCGCCGCGCGGAGATAAGGATGCCAATCTGGCAGACAGAAGGAAACAGCAAAACGCGCCAAAGTAAAACTATGAAAAACGGCCTTTCTTCCCAACTGAAAGATAGAGAGAGAAACGCGCTCGGACAACGTGGCTGATTGCCAAAAAACGAACTGGACGATTTTACAGAATGAACGAGCGATGAAAACATTAAATACGATGTAGAATCGTAATTAAGAGCGGGTTGCAGTTAAACGAAAATAGATGTATAAATTAAATGTAAATTACTATAAATAAAGATTACATAAATAAAATTAAGAGATTTTAAACTATTGAATACATATCTAGATCTGGGGAGATAAAAAACAAAATATATCACACGATAGATGGTTTAGAAATATTGGCATAATCATGAGATATAAACAACAAAAATTCCTGTTTTAATCCGTTCGGTTCTGACATGTCGTATTTTGTATGACAATTCTTTACATTAACAAATTTTCGCCTTAAAAGCTATTGTTGTTACTAAATGAAATAGCACCAAAAACTCGCTATAAAAAACAATTAAATAAGGAAACTTTGTATAAATCACCATAAAAATATAAAAACTTACAGGACGCGTTTCGAGTTGAAAACTTTAACCGCCTGTTATCAGCCAAAGTAAACACGTCCCCGTAAGGGGACATGGTCACAAATTAACTGCCCTACCTATATGTTTCAGCATGTCTTTGCAGTTCATTCGTGACCTTGTCCCCTTATGGACACGTGTTTACTTCGACTGATGACGGGCTGTTAAAGCTTCCACCTTGAAACGCGTCCTGTATGTTTTTATATTTTTATGGTGATTTATACAAAGTTTTCTGACTTAATTGTAATTTCGTTACCATCTGCAAGTAATAATGATAGTATATGTCTGTACATTTCTTATTTTGACTCCATTTATGTTTCAGAATTAAGTAAAAAAAACGAAAAAAAAAAGAGGGGTAAGCTTAAATCTATTTATACAGTTGCTTATTTTTTTTATTACAAACATATGTTTCATCCTTTATGTAAATTACATTATCCTTCATGTAAATTACATTAAATAAGCAAAAATTAAATATTATGTACTACAAATTTACATTTTTTTTTTTTTTTTTACTAAGGGGCTCTGCCCACCTACGAGCTATGCTCGCCAAACCCCGTTCAGACACCGCAGATTCTAAAAACACGCTAATCTGACCGGCTTTTAAAAAGATTAAGAAAGATTGAATTACAATTACAAAACCAATGGCGATCTCTCTGTAAACGGATTTCCATTCATTTCCCTTTGATTGGGGAATTGTAAGGCCGAATCACGGCTGTTAAGAGATACAATGGCTATTTCCGTCTTTGATTAAATTAAATCAGTTAAACATTTGAAAATAAGCTAATACAAAATGAATTAAGTAAACAGAGTCATTGTCTCCCGGTATTTTTTAACAACGGTATAAGAAAGTTGTATTAAATAAGACATTTTAAACGTATCGCTTTAAATCTGATGTAATTTTCACCAAAACTCTTTTGTTGTTTGCGCTGTCTTTGAACTCACAACAATAGTTAAAAAGATTATCTCAAAATATGAAATAAATGTCTGGTGTAAATATATTTTTTAATTTAATCTGTTTTGCAATATTAGTCATTTTAAATATGACGTAATCTCTTCTATTTACTGCTTTTAAAGCATTTTATTTTATTTTTTTTATGCTTTCTTTCTCTTTTTAATTTTCACGTGTTTTGTTGCTAGAAAAGAAATATTTTTATTTGTGCTGCCTTATAATTGGCAACAATAGTTTAAAAGATCATCAAAGAAATGTGAAATAAATGTCTGGTGTAAATATATTTTTTAATTTAAACTGTTTGGCAATATCCATATTTGGCCATTTTGAATATGACATAATATATCCTCTATTTACGGCTTTTAATGCATATTAATGTATTTGTTATTTTAAAATTTTCTTCCTCTTTTAAAATTCACGTAAAAATATAATTTTTATGGCGTAATTTTAAATATTTTAATGCCTTTAATACGGAATTATTTCATTATAATATGAAAGGTTTTTTTTCTGTTTATAATAAATACATGCAAATAAATTTTTGATTTCAAGGAAATATTATTCTTTGCGCTGTTTTTACAAGCTGCAATAAATTAAACTAATAACCTTTCTTAAAATATGTAAACAATCTCTCGAAACACTGAAAATTTGAATTTAAAATGGAAATAAACCCTCAAAAAATTAGTCCAATTAAAAAAAAAAAAATAAATGCAGCCTACACATTGGGCGCTTCTAATGGATTATCTTAAGAAAAAAAAATGATTAAATTCCTATGCCTAGTTTTTACTCCGAGAATTTTTTTTTTAGTGGAACGATTTTGACCAACTTTAACAATAAATATCTCTTAAAATAATTATTATATTTAAAAACTGTCTACATCAGCGTGTTTATCAAACATTTCTCTATAATACTACTCATTTTAATATTTTTGAATGCAGTAGGTTTCTTAATATTAACGAAGAAAGACCCCCGGTCGCAAAAAGAAAATTATTTACAGAGTCAATGACAGCTTTTTTTAGAATAGTGAGAGATTCCATTTATCTTAACTTTTCAAAATTTTCACATAAAGTATTTTTCATATATAAAGAACCAGAACTTTAAATTCCCCAATTTTCAAACTATTAGTTTCATTTTATGTTAATTTTTACAAATTAAACAAAATAATTTTGTTTGTGTTTTTAATTTTGTGTTCGCTTCCTCTAGAATGCGCAACTGTCTCTTCATTTTTTTTTCCAGCAATTGTTTCTCTTCTATAACGCTAAGTTCTTTTTATTTTTTGTGCCATAATTTTAAATGCCCGATGTTTTTCTTTCTTCAACATCGATAATTTAGATCTTGTATATCCTAACTGAAAATTTAATTTCAGTACATCTTTTAAGAGCATTTCACAGTTTTGGCAATGTTTTCTGTCATTGTTTCCATTTGAATCAAATTCACTGATAATATTTGCAATGCATGTTTTTACAGGACTCAAATTCTTTAATCAGTCTTGCACATGTTTCATAATTTTTCTCTTTTTCGTCTTTCTAATCAAGGTGTTACTTGCTCCTGTGATTTTGTGAAATGCACATTTATATTCGGAATCGAAGAATTCTGTAATTTCTTCTTGATAGACAAATCTAGTAATCGGTTTTAGATATCATCAACATAATCATCTGCATTTAAATGACCACTGTAAATGCGTGCACTTTTTTTTTTTACTTACTGCATCTGCCAAACCATTCTCTTTTTTGTTGAAAATCTTATGGAAACCGATGAAATAAAACATTTTTCTCTTTAGTTCGATACGTATTCCTACTTGTAACCATAGCACAAGAAGACATTCTTAAATTGGTTTTACAACCCTTTTATATTAAAATATATATGCATAACTTAAAAGTAAAATTAAAAGTAGCCTTTGAAACAGAAAATAAGATTGAGACAATGTTTGATTTCCAGAATCTTTTTTCTGCTAATCATATAAGAAAATGACCATGTAACTTTTTCTTCTCTCTTATGAAAGGGAGCCAGCTGACGTCACACATGACTCCCTACTTAGAGGGGATGGATTCAAAGCGGCGAGACACACTTCAAAGGAATGAACCAGCCCTTATATCTCTATAGCCCTGGGTTACGGCCTTATCTCAAGGATCACCCTTGCCCCCGAGTGGGATACAAGTGGATGTCCACATGATGATACTCCAGCAGAGGACTAACCAGGTGCACGTTACACGGAAACGAAGACCTTGATGAACGTTGGGTTCCATAGGTGGTCATCACCCGTCAAGGATGTCACTTTATTCTTCTTCCGCAACTGGATAGGACCACCACGGCGTCCTTGGCCAGGCTGTCGTTCATCCTCCTGCGCAAATGCTAGATTATCTCGAGACCACCTGGAGGCTCACGCACCCTACATTTCAGTAAATGACACTTAATATATAAAAATGAAAATTTGTCTGTCTGTAATGCTGTACAAATCCACAGTTTGGAAGCCAGAATTGTGAAATGTAACGTACCTGTGTATTAAAACACCGTCGAGGCAAATAAAGTAATCCGGAACCGGAATAACTTTTGTTTAATTTTAATTAATAAAAAACCACCAATTTTTCAGCAATTTCCTATCAAATGTAAACATTTTTCGTTATAGCAGCTGCCAACAATTAAAAAATTACGATAAAATTCTTACCACAACTATTACCTTTCTATTGCAAGACGCATTGAATATTACGTACGCCATGCTGCAATACTAAAAAGCTGTAGCGGGTATTACGATAATTCTTTTACCTCACGTGCAAATAATTAGAGATATTACGTACGCCACGCTGCAATACGAATCTCTAGCGGGTATTACGATAATTCTTTTACCTCACATACAAATAATTCGAGATTATTTAATTGCGCTTAATTATCACAAATTTAAAAATATAAAGAAACACATTTTATCACAAACATCAACAAAACTTTTTATTCTATTTATTCTCTTATTCAAAAGATATCGTTTTTATCGTCTGGCTGCCACAGTAACAAGATGAATTAAATTTAATTTAAAAAATAAGAGCAGTAGTAGAAAAATATTTTTCTAACTCGAATAGTTATTCTTTATTTTGGTGAACCCCCGTGCATAGAACTGGTTAAACAGCTAGTATTCAATAAATTTCAGTTACCCTTACCTTTTGTGATTTGGTATTTTTTTTAAAATTTTAAAGGTAAAATTTAGAAAAAAATCGGACAACAGGTAAAATATTGTAAGAGGTAAATCAGTAAATAAAGAAAAACCCTAATGCAACAAATCGGATGTAACTATGGTAAATACTCAAAGTGCAAATTACATTACTGTTTCGTTATATACTCTTCACTAATATGTTTAGATCTTTTAATATAGTCTTAATGGCTATCTTATGGGGACTGCAATAATCTATATGTTATTTTTCAATCTTTTATTTTAATTTTTACATGAACAAAATGTATAGCAAATGTATCTTTCGGTATACATTGACGCATTCCTTCCATATGGTGACCGTAATAAAATAAACTAATCGATTTTTCAATATGATAATTAAGATAGCTGAAAATTGAGCAGATGCAGATAATTAAAAATAGGTATTCATAAAGTTTTGGAATGTTCAAGGGAAATTTCAAAATGCAATTAAAAAGCGTAGACATAAAAAAATAACCGATTAAACCTGGTAGCCAAATGGACTAGCCAAGCAGTTTTCATATGCTGTACCACATGCCGAGGTATTTGCATCAATTATGAATAGGGATAGATTTTTGCTAACGAGTTATTTTTTGATGTTATGTACATTAGTCAGATACGCAACAATGTGTTTTTAGACTTAACTAATTTTTATTGCATTACGAGGTGTGTAGAACATATACAGGGATACACAAAATAATTCACACGGACTACCGCTACTGACAGCAATTGCTGTAAATAAATATTTATTTTGTTATGTGTTTTTAAAATTATTTATTTAAATATGTTTTTTATTATATTAAAAATGAAAATTTTTTATAAATATTTCGATAGCTTGGGAAAATATTTCCTAAGCTATAACTGATTCATGAGTTTTTATTCTCGTCTTTATTATGAAAAAAAAAACCTCTCATACATTAAAAGTCAATAAAATACTATTAAATAAAACTCTTAAAAATAACTGGTTGATTTCAGCTTTCCTTACATTGATTGACTACAGACAGCTACTATGTTGATGATTCCTTCGATATAAAGCACTTCAGAAAGGAATAACTTATTTATATAAACATTGAAAAAAAATTCAGAATTTTTTTTTTTTTTACATACCATTTATATTTCTTTTAAGTGATTATTTTTGAGAATTTGCCATTTCTTTTATAAAAAGTCGTTCCATATCAATCGGAAAATTTTGAGAAATAGTTTTGTTAAATATAAATAAGTAAGCATTCGACATGAAGCCAATGGATAAACATTTCAAGAAATAAAAATGGTAGTTTACGTTTTTAATCTCTCTTTGTGTTTTATAATCTCTCAGAAAACTTATACTTTCTCGATGGTGCGCTTAGTGTCACCTTTAAGGCTTTAGTTTGTTTAGAAACTTGTTTTTGAATTAAAGAACTTTCAAGAAATACTTCAGACTTAAAAACCCAATAATTTGATCTCTAAAAAAGTTCTAATATTGTTGTTTAAATTACAAAAAATATCTGATTACTGTGGAATTTTCTTATTGCTATATTTATTTATTTAATTATTTTCTATTCTGTTTATTGTCCAAAAAAGTTTTTTTTTTCACTGGAACCTGTTGATTCTCGAACTTTGTTAATTCTTTTGGTTGATTGCCCAAAAAACTTTTCGTTATAATTAATGCTAAATCTAACTCGTTAATACCTACTTGCTTTTATCATATCTGTAAATTTGAAACAAAAATGTAATATCTACAAAAGATATATCAAAAAAAATAAATGCTTTTATATTGCACTTATATTTTAAAATGCATTGACAGTGAATTGTAGATCACTTTTAACATAAATGCTCAAAAAATAGTACTTATTGTGCTAAGAGAAAACAGCAATATTCTGAACTTATCACCTGATTAGTAGATAAGAAACTAAAACGGTTTCATGATTTGCTTCATTTATACATGGACAAAAAAACAAAACAAATAATAAAGTATATTATAATAACATCATGCCAAAATTATAAAACTACTGTAGGTAAACAGCTAGAAAATATAACTCATTGGGTAAGTGATTGTGGGTGAGACAATAATAGTCCAATGTTCTAATGATAAATCAGCAAAGTTTACAATTATAATTTTGACAACTTTTATTCAGATGCAGTCTCTAACTGGCTGCATCTGAGATTGACATCACATTGATAACGAATTATATGAAACACAACTTGACGTATGGGCATTAGGATTTTTCAAGGAATAGGCTGTTTTCAAATCCATCAAATATTGTTTTTTCCATTTGGTCCACAATTGTTTCAATAGTAAAGATTGATATTTTTTCTTTTCAGGAGTGTTGATCTCTTTGAACAATCTTCAATTATTTCAAAAAAAATTAATAGGAAATGAAAGTTCTTTTCCAAAATTTAAAAAGTGCATTGGAGTAAGAGGTTCTGGTTCATCGCTGTCGCTATATACATACGTCAGTGGTCGCGTATTCAAAACTGCTTCCACTTCTGTCAACAGAGTCGCTAATTCATCATAACTTAAGAGTGCTCTTCCAATTATTTTTCTCAAACAGTCTTTGACTGACTTTACTAGTCGCTCATAGAAGCCTCCCCACCATGCAGCTCTTTCTATAATATTCTTCCATATAATTGTCTCCTTTGTAATAAAATTTAAAAATACTTTGTCTGTCAGTATGTTGTATAAAATTTCGAGTTCACCTTTGGCCTTTTTGAAGGTTTTTGCGTTGTCAGAATAAATAATTTTGGGATTTCCTCGTCTAGCTGTGAATATTCTGAATGCCATCAAAAAAGAATTTGTTGTCATATCAGACGCAAGTTCCAGGTTAATGGCTCTAGTCAAACCGCAAGTAAACAGGACAATGTAAGATTTTTGCGTTTCTTTAAAATTTCTGATACAGATCGGACCGACGAAGAGTCTAAACCGCAGATTGCGAATGGTGATGCTTCCCTAGCTCTGTCTTTTGGTAATGGTGCTGTGATCTGGTCTGCTGGTTTGGAGAAATATTTTTTACATATTATACAATTCTTGATAACACTTTTGACCAACTGACGACCTTTAGGCATCCAAAAACGAGATCTAATTTTTGCCAAAGTACTGGCTGTCCCTCCATGCATAATTTTCTCGTGTTCTTGACGAACTATTAGAGTAGTTAACCAAGAATTTTTAGGGAGAATTATTGGGTTTTTCTCTTCTGCGGACAGGTTAGAAAATTTGAGCCTTCCGCCCAACCTCATCAACCCGTTTTTGTAAATAAAGGGCATGAAATTTGATAAGGATGACGTCTTATCCACTGATTTACTATTTTTTAGAGATTCTATTTCTTCCTTATAAAATTGTTTTGTTCAGATTGTATCAAAAAATTTTCAGCTTCGAGTAATTCTTCGGTTGTTACTACGTCTTGCACTTCAGTTGATTTTTTCAGCTTCATAATGAATTTCTTTACCCAAACGGTAATTCTCAAAAGTTTCTCTAAATTACTATATTTTGAAATGTTTATGGGATTTTCGAGTTTTTTGACTAAGCACTCGCTCTGAAAAACATCGTTAGGATTTTTTTTTTTTTGTATTCTAATTCACCTGGGTAAGCGATTTCTTTGTTTTCTGATATTGGCCAACACTCAGGAGGTAAACTTAGCCATTCTGGTCCCTGTAACCAAGTTGTATCATTGATTAACCTAGAGATTTTTGATCTTCGAGAAACTATATCAGCTGGATTGGCAGTACCAGGACAATGATACCAGTTATCAGGTGAGGTCAATTTATGGATCTCTTCAATTCTGTTTCTGACAAAGGGTTTAAACTTTTTAGGCGATCATTTTATCCAAAAATAGGATATTTTTGAATCCGTCCAGTAATAAGTCGGTACATTCAATTTTAGAGTTTTCAAAATGTTACTACTTAGCTTGGCCGACAACAATGCGGCCATCAATTCAAGCCTTGGTAAGGTAAACGCTTTCAGTGGAGCAACCCTGATTTTCGAAGCAACAAAAACTGTTCGAACATTTTTGGTGGTTGTTGCTACACGTAAATAAGCAACCGTACCATAAGCCTTCATTCTCCAATCGGCAAAAATATGCAATTGTAGGTCATAATCATGCCAATTGGTGATGTCAGAAAAATAGTATCTGGGTACTGAAAAGTTTTTCAAATGAGGGAGTTCGTTACACCAGCTACTCCAAAGTATACGTAAATCTTCGGGCAAGGTGTCATCCCAATCTAGACCCAAATTCCAAATTTGTTGAATTATACATTTTAGTCTTAATGTAAAATGGTCCTAGGAATCCAAGTGGATCAAAAATCTTTTGGTGTCTATTCTTTTTTAAACGAAATCAACTAAACCTCGATCATCAAAATAAAGTAAATCTTTGGAATTATTCCAAGTGATTCCTAAAACTTTATAAGGGACATTTTGTTCTCCAAAAGCTTCAGAATGGACTTCTGAAGTTATGCCATTTTCTTTCCATAGTTCACTAAGTGCTAAAGAGTTCGTATGCCATTTGTGTAAATGCATACTTGCATTTTCAAATATGTCAATACATTGTAAACTCGTGGATAGGGCTTGATCAATATTTTCATGACTTCCTATAACGTCATCAACATAGATATTTTCATTTAAAAATTTTACTGTGTTTGGATATTTTTCGGTGTATTTTTTCAAGTGGTGTTTAATTGTTGAAGCCAATAAAAAGGGACTGCTTCTAATTCCAAATAACACTCTGGTGAATCTATAAATTTCAAAGGGTTTAGAATTATCAAACAAATCTTGTGAAAATAAAAATCTTGTTACATCACAATCGTTTTCATCTATAATTATTTGTAGAAATGATTGTTTTATATCAGTTGTAAAAGCTATAGGATTAAATCTAAACCGTAAAAAAACATGAAATATTTCAGGATACAAATTTAGACCTACATGCAGGCAATTATTCAAAGACAGTGAGCCTGTGTCATGAGCAGAGGCATCGAAAACTATGCGTAATCTGCTCGTTGTCCTATCAGTTCTAATTATTTCTCGATGAGGTAAATAAGAAGTTACATTCTGTTTTTCTTCAGGATCTGTAACTAACTCAATAATACCTTGTTTCAAATAATCTGCTAACACCTCCTTATACTCAAAAAATAATTCAGGGTTTTTAATCAATCTTTGTTTGAATTTAAAAATCTATATTCTGCACTTTTCCGATTGTCATTTAAACATTCCCTTTCAAGCTTCCACGGAAATTGAACTGTATATCGCTTATCATTGTATTTAATTTCTGACTCAGACTGCTTCATAACGTTGTTTTCTGAAAAATCTGAATCCTGTTTAGTATTAAAAAGGCCAGATGATTCGATATTCCAGAATTTTTCATTCTGTTCAGAAATAAATTTTTTTTCTACTATTACATTAAATGCTAAGGGCGTATAACTGTCAGTTGTTTTTCCCTGTAGACACCAACCAAAAATGGTGTCGACAGCTACTAATTTTTTATTCAAATGTTTTATATTTCCAGTAACTATATCATAATAATAGTCAGCACCTATAAGTAATGTAATGGGCTTTATGGATGTGGGTGTGTCCGCAAGGGTTAAATTTTCAAATTGTTTACTTTTCATCAAATCATTGATTTCAGGTGGGGGGATTTCAGTAGCTGATATTTGATTGGTGACTAGCGCTTCTATATCTAATTTTGAATTAGGTACATTTTTATTTTCAATAGTTAGTTTAACTACTTCAAAGATTTTTTCAATGGTGTTCTTATTTCCAAATGTAAAAACCGACAATTTTTCTTTTCTTATTGCCTGCAAATTCAATTTATTTGCTATTTCTTCAGATATAAAGGTTCGCATGCTCCCACAATCTAAAAGTAACCTAATTAGAGATTGTTTTCCGTTTGATTTTATTTTTACACAACAAGTTTGTAGAACAATTTTATTATTTTCTGTAGAGGAAATAGCCGAAATTATTTTTTCATTAGTTTCACTTTCATTACCTTTTAATTCGGGTGTGTTTACTTCTTTTATTAATTTAGATTTTAGGCATATCGTTTGATTATGTCTGCCTGAACACTTCTTGCAACTAGTTTTAGTGTTACAATTTTTGATAACGTGTTTCCTGCCTAAGCAAAGGAAACATCTTCCTTGAGATTTCAACAAATTTCTTTTAGTGTTTACATCAACAGCCTCACACAAATCAGATGAATGTTTACTATCGTTGCAATGAACCAGCTGCCTATCTGAAGTCGATTTATCATTCGAAATGTTCATAAATTCACAAGTAGATTTAAATTCAGATTTTGTTATTTGACTCTTGATTTTTGTTTTATTATTTTCAAATGCTTTCATTCTCGAAAAAAATGCGTGTTCTCTGCTTTTTATTTCAGTGTGCAGAAAATCTAATAATTTATATATATCTGAATGTGTTAAATTAACTACATTTTGTCTATTATATTCCAAAGCTAATTCTGCCGGTATTAATTTTAAAATTACGGCGATAAGCATGGAGCCATAATTTGCTGGTTCGAGTCCTAATGTGGACAAACATCGAACATTTATTTCTATATCACTGTGCAATTTTTTCAATTTTTGAATTTCGTTAGCCTTATAAACAGGGGATAAATTAAGAAGCTTGTTCAGGTGATGATTAATTATCACGTCTTTTTGATCATAACGCGTTTCTAAAACTTTCAATGCTGCGTCATAATTAGCTTCTGATATTTCAAAACCTTCTACAGCATTAGCCGCAGCTCCAGATAAACAACTCTTCAAATAATGAAATTTTTCACTTTTCGAAGGCGATTTATTTTCGTGAATTGTATTTTTAAAGGTATTAAAAAATGAAATAAATTGCGTACAGTCGCCATAGAATTTTTGTATATTGAGTTTTGGCAATTTAACAACTGAGTTTTCATCATTAATCACATTCGATTTTAAATCTTGACTGTTATTTAAATCAATATTAACAATTTTTTTGTTTTCGGTTAATTTTTTCTTCACCCGGAATCTTGCAACTGATATTTTATCCGCGTAATCATAAACATAATTGATTTAAGTTTCATAGTCGTCTAACCCTAAAAGGGGCTCAATTTTCTCGTCAACTGACTTCAATAATTCTGCTTTAGTATCTAACTGAATAAATAATTCTTCAAAATTATCAAAATCTGTAGGACTATTCTTCATAACATTTTCTATATTATTAATCAGCTTTGTTACTGCTGTTCTCAAAACTGTTCGGTTCTTTTTCAACTTTTCTAAATCAGACATTTCGAAATAAAATATGAAAGACTTATCTTACCTTTGCCGTCTTCTTATTACTTACTATGCTCTATTTCCTTATTTGTGTTTTGAAGACATTAAAAAGGTAACAAATACTTTTTTTTTTCTCTTTCTTTCCCGGCGTGATGCACCATGGAGAAATTTTCAAAACATTCGAATATAAAATCAATGAAAGAGGTGTTTTCTGAATCCTTTTCTTGAAATATTTAATGAATATTTACAGATACATGATTCTATACATATTTACAATAAGTATTATCAAATACTTAATCTGGTTTTTCGAAAAAGGGAGGTTTAGCCTCATCAACAAACTGTAAAATAATTACAGCGATCATGCTTTTTAAATCAAAACATCTCTTCCTATCGTTCTAGCAATAAAAAACGAAGTCGCATTCTAAGGTAGGATGCGCGCGCATCGCGCGTCCTTCGTTGCCATGGGGAGCAGAGAAAAAGTTTCTCTTCACCCTACTATAGAGCATTTGAATAGTTTGGGGGTAATTTTTTTAGTGGCAACACTGGATGTGTTTGTAAACAACTGTTTTCGTGTGCAAAATTTAACTCTCCAAACTTTCTATGATGAAACAACATGGATAAGAGCTTCAAATAAGGTGAGTGTCAAAATATTACCTTTAGTAACCTGTAACTCACGTGTGATCATACTTTTTCCTTTAACTTTCTATTTTGACAGGAAATGTTGACGTTTTCATAAAGTTAACATGAAAACTAGTAATTCAAGCCTACTTTGAGCCAGGCCTTTTTTGGTCCGAAAATAGCCTTAATTACTTAATAATGCCTTTTATATAACCAAATCTCTTAATACATGTTTTAAGTAACATTTTTTTTTCAAATGTTACTGCAGCAAAATGTTACATTAATTGTTTTTGTTCGAGTTACTGAGGATAACATGACAAAAACTGTTTCTCGTTTCATTAATATTAACAATTAGTTTATTGTGTTTCAATAAGTAAAAAAAAAAACATTTGTTTATTGAGTTTTCAGCGCTAATTTATTATCAAATGCTATTTGAAGGGGTTTTCAATAAAAATGTATTCATTTACATATGAAATGCATTCATTTTATATGAAACTAAGTGAATAAACCAAAAAATCCCCCAGCAGAGGCTACTTTGTTGAAAACTTTAAAAAAATATTTAAAAAATAAAATGATAAAAAATTCCCTCTTTAAAACCACACAGTTTGCTTCATTGTTCCATGTTAATTGTTTACAACTTAATTTCAACGTTGAAAAATCACATATGATATTTTTTTAAAATGAAAATGTGAGTGGAACCAGGAAAAAGTGGCCCAAAGATGTCCTGGTTGATGGTGCACTGAGTAAATGTTGAAGATGTCACGTCACATTTCCACAAAATGACTACTCCACAGGAGAAGGTGCAGTGTGTTTTATGGTTCATAGGAATACGATCAGATACACAGGTCCAACAACATTTCAGAACTAAATATGGGAGAACCACCAGCAACACCAATAATCCTTGAATGGAACACAAAGTTTATGGAAACTGGTACTGTCCTGAATTAACAGGGAGCTGGACGACCAGGCAGGAATATGCCGTCGAACTTGATCGTGAAGCATTTATGAGTAGCTACATCAGTTTTTACAGGGTTATTCAAAAGATATTAGTTCTTTTACAATTTGTTGATGGTCCTCTATGGGGTTTCGGGAAAAAAATCTTCGGGGAAATATATGACCTATACTATACTGTTTACACGCCTACGGTTTCTGGTTACTTCCTCATGTATTTTTCTAGATATTTAACAAAACGTCTAAAATCGCAAGTGACCGGTCAGGTTTGGCCATATAGTGTATTTCGTTCCTTAAACGAATTCTTTTGGGCCTCTTTGTAAATGGAGGATAAATTCTACGCTCTCCATAATCTATAAAAACATGCTTAAATAATCTCAACTATTATTTTTAATTTAAGTATGTTTGAAGCATCATAAAATCATTAAAATGCACTGCAAAGGATTTTTCCTCATAGATCATAATGTAAAGGGATTCTTTTGTGCTTCCCTCTATACTACCTATAAATGCTTGTTATTCAATAATCCTGAGAACGCATGTTTTTGTTCACTTTAGTGATGAATAGAAATATCGGCACTTCTTCGTTATCCAGACGACCAATTTCGCCAAATTATATAAATCGCCAATCCACTCACCAAATTATACAAATTGACATAATTTTTATTTTAAATAACGGAAGAACAAATAAATTAATAAAACATTAATAAAAACACAAATAAAACGTCAAATTAATGGTTTTATTGGCTATTATTGGTATTTAATCTTACAATTAATTTATTAATGGCAACCATTATTGGCATTTAATCTTACAATTTGGCGACAGTAGTTTGGTCGACGGGATAACTAAGAAGTACCGAAATATCATATGTTTGAATCAATGTGACATCATTAAAATGCACCGTAAAAAATTTTCCCCCATGGACCGCAATGAACCGGAATTCTTTTGTGTGTTCCTGTAAGCGAACTATAAAAACTACACCTTTCATTTTAAATACGAAACATCCTACAGTAAACCTCAATTATATAGTAAAACTAGCGGACTTCGCTGGTGGTTTCTCTAAAAGAACCTTGAATCAAACGAAATATATCTAGCAAAGATGAAATGTGTTTACCTATTTTCTTAGTACGTTTGTTAGCTTGAATTTCACGCTTCTACCTAAAACGGCTGATGAGATATGCCAAATGTTCTAAAATTTTCGACCCCCCGCCTTTTAAAACCCTTAGGGTGGGGAATTTGTAAAATCGCTGAAACATGTTTTCAATTATTTTTTAATAATTTATTTTCTGGAATTTCAGGCTTCTACATAAAACGACTGCTGAGATGTGACTAAATGTTCTAAAAGTTTCAACAACCCCTTTTATCTCCCTTACGGGTGAATTTCTAAAAACGCTGAGACACATGTTTAATTATTTTTTTAGTAGATTTATTTTTTGGAATTTCACGCTCCTACCTCAAAAGGCGGGTGAGATATGGCAAATGTTCTAAAATTTTCTTCTTTTTTTCATTTTAGCATCCATTCCTTTGGGGTAAAATTTCTAGAATCGCTGAAATATGTGCTTAACTATTGCTTTACTAGATTTATTTTCTGGAATTTCATGCTTCTAGTTAAAACGGCTGCTGAGATATGACCAAATGTTCAAAAAGTTTCCACCTCCAACCCCTTTAACCCCTTAAGGGGGGAATTTCTATACTTGTTGAAACATGTGTTTAATTTTTTTTTTATTAGATTTATTTTATAGAATTTCACGCTCTTAACTAAAACGGCTGATGAGATAGACCACGTGTTCTACAATTTTTGATCGCCCTTTTAACCCCTTTAAGGGGGGGGATTTCAAAAATCCGTCCTTGTGCTCTTTTCCTCCCAATTTTCTTCTTCTAGTTTCAGTAGTTTGGGCTGGGCCTTTTATATATGGAAATAAAGATTAAAAAACATTTCATACGATTTTTCTCCATAGGCCGTAATGTAATGGAATTCTTTTGAGTATTCCTGTAATCCTCCACTTACGCCCACCGCGACCAAACTGCCTTACTAACAGCAGGAGACCAAGGGCTATCTAACCACTACAAACATGTGTAGGTGATAGTAGGTGTTCATGGAGAAAAGTCTGTCTTTAGCAATTTTCTGTTTTAGACAATTAACTTTTACTAGCGGGCATGACTGAGCTAAGCTCGGTCAAAATTAGCTTTGTGATAAAATTGGCCTGATCCTAAGCCATAGGGACCCCTAACCAAAATTTTTCGAACACACGTCATAACCAAGTCTCTTCTCTAACCCGAAAACGATAGAATACAAAATTTAGTCAAAATCGCTAATGTCATTTTATAGATAAAATTAGCTTGACTCACAGTAAAACAAAAAGAATCTACAAATCTAAATTTATCGAACATGTGACCTATCTCAATGGTCTTCTAATGCTAGGAAACGAAATTTTGTCAAAATCGTTTGAGCCATTTTTTAGATAGAATTAGCTAAACCTTGACACATACTGACCCAAAATGACTGGTTAATCGAATTTTCTTGAGCAAAGGTCTTGAGACCAAAGGTCTTCTCGAAACCGAAAACGATAGAAAACAAAACTTAATCAAAATCATTAAAGCTTTTTTCTAGATAATATTAACTTGACCTACATAGACCAAAAATGACCTATTAATCGAATTTTCTCGAACATGTGACCTAACCCAATGATCTTCTCGTGTCCGGAAACAGTATAATACAAAATTTTGTCAAAATCGTTTGAGCCTTTTCTTTTAAAGATACAATTAGCTTGGCCCACAGTGACCCAAAAATAACCCACTAATCGAATTTTCCTGAACATGTGACTTAGCTCAATGGTCTTCTCATGCCTAGAAACTTTATAATACAAAATTTTGACAAAATCGTTTGTCATTTTTTTAGATACAAATAGCTTGGCCCACAGTGACCCAAAATGACCCACTAATCGATTTTTCTCGAACATGTGACTTAGCCGAATGGTCATCTTATGACCTGAAACGGTATATTACAGAATTTTGTCAAAATGTTTTGGGCCTTTTTTTACATTCAATTAGCTTGACCCTGACCCATTATGACCAAAAATTACCTACTTATGAAATTTTCTTGAACATGCGACCAAGCGCAATGGTATTCTCGCGCCCGAAAGTTATAAAATACAAAATTTCGTCAAAATCGTTAGAGCCGTTTTCTAGATAAACTTTGCTTGATCCACAGTGACCTAAAAATAACCCACTAATAGAATTTTCTCTAATATGTGACTTTGCCCATTGGTCTTCTCGTAATCCAAAACGACAGAATACAAAATTTAGTCAAAGTCGTTACAGCCGTTTTTAAGATAAAATTGACTTGACCCATAGGGACCCAAAACTGATCCACTAATCGGAATTTCTCGGACATGTGACCTAGAACAATAGTTTTCTCGTGCCGAAAAACAGTTGGATATAAAATTTAGTCAAAATCGATTGAACCATTTTTTTATATTATTAGTTTGACCTTGACCCATTTGACCCAAAATGACCCACTAATCGATTTTTCTCGTATATGTGACTTAGTCCAATGGTCATCTCATGCCCGGAAACGGTATATTACAAAACTTTGTCTAAATGTTTTGGGCCTTTTTTGGATTCTAAATAGCTTGACCCTGACCCATTGTGACACAAAAGGAACCACTAATCGAATTTCCTTGGACATGTGATCAAGCCCAATGGTATTCTCGTGCCCGAAAAAGATAGAATACAAAGTTTCCGCAAAAAAGATTAAGAAGATTTTTTGTTCTTATTCATTCACACCAGTTTTAACTTATTTTCTTTAAAATCATTAGAGCAGTTTTTTAGATAAAATTGGCTTGACCCATAGTGACCCAAAAATGACCCACTAATCAGAATTTCTCGAACATGTGACCTATCCCATTAGTTTTCTCGTGCCGAAAAACGGTTGTATATAAAATTTAGTCAAAATCGATTGAGCCTTTTTTAAATATGATTAGCTTGATCTTGACCCATTATGACCCAAAATGACCCACTAATCGAATTTTCTCGAACACGTGACCTGGCCCCATATTATTCTCGTGCCCGAAAATGGTAAAATACAAAATTTCGTCAAAATCGTTAGAGCCGTTTTCTAGATAAACTTTGCTTGACCCACAGTGACCCAAAAATGACCCATTAATCGAATTTACTCTAATATGTGACTTAGCCCATTGGTCTTTCCGTAAGTCAAAACGACATAATGCAAAATTTAGTCAATATCGTTAGAGCCGTTTTTTAGATAAAATTGGCTTGACCCATAGTGACCTAAAAATGCCCCACTAATCAAAATTTCTCAAACATGTGACCTTGCCCAATAGTTTTCTCGTGCCGAAAAACGGTTGTATATAAAATTTAGTCAAAATCGATTGAGCCATTTTTTGGATATAATTAGCTTGACCTTGACCGATTATGACCCAAAATGACCCACTAATCGAATTTTCTCGAACACGTGACCTGGCCCAATGGTATTCTTGTGCCCGAAAATGGTAAAACACAAAATTTCGTCAAAAGCGTTAGAGCCGTTTTCTAGATACACATTGCTTGGCCCACAATGCCCCAAAAATGATCCACTAATTGAATTTTCTCGAACATGTGGCTTAGCCCAATGGTCTTCTCATGCCCAGAAACTTTATAATACAAAATTTTGACAAAATCGTTTGTCATTTTTTTAGATACAAATAGCTTGGCCCACAGTGACCCAAAAATGACCCACTAATCGGTTTTTCTCGAACATGTGACTTAGCCGAATGGTCATCTTATGACCTGAAACGGTATATTACATAATTTTGTCAAAATGTTTTGGGCCTTTTTTTACATTCAATTAGCTTGACCATGACCACTAATCAAATTTACTCTAATATGTGACTTAGCCCATTGGTCTTCCCGTAAGTGAAAACGACAGAATATAAAATTTAGTCGAAATCGTTAGAACCGTTTTTAGATAAAATTGGCTTGACCCATAGTGACCCAAAAATGACCCACTAATCGAAATTTCTCGAACACGTGACCTAGCCCAATGGTCTCATCATGCCCGAAAATGGTAAAATACAAAATTTCGTAAAAATCGTTTGAGCCGTTTTCTAGAAAAACTTTGCTTGACTGACAGTGACCCAAAAATGACCCACTAATCGAATTTTCTCTAATATGTAACTTAGCCCATTGGTCTCATTGTAAGTCAAAACGACAGAATACAAAATTTAGTCGAAATCGTTAGAGCCGTTTTTTACATAAAATTGGCTTGACCCATAGGGACCCAAAAATGCCCCACTAATCAAAATTTCTCGAACTTGTGACCTAGCCCAATAGTTTTCTCGTGCCGAAAAACGGTTGGATATAAAATTTAGTCAAAATCGATCGAGCCGTTTTTTAGATATAATTAGCTTGACCATGACCCATTATGACTCAAAAGACCCATTAATCGAATTTTCTCGGACACGGGACCTAGCCCAATGGTCTTATCATGCCCGAAAATGGTAAAATACAAAATTTCGTGAAAATCGTAGGAGCCGTTTTTAAGATAAAATTTACATACACACACACACATACACACACAATTTTTGCTCGCATTATAGTATAAGATATATATACTAGTGGACTTCAACCACTTCGCTGGTCGGTTTCTCTAAAAGAACCTTGACCCTCAAACGAAATGTAGCTAACAAAGATAAAATGTGTTTACCTATATTTTTAGTATGTTTGTTATCTTGAATTTCACGCTTCTACCTAACATGCCTGCTGAGATATGCCCAATATTCTAAAATTTTCGACCCCCACCCCCTTTAAAACCCCTTAGGGTGGGGAATTTGTAAAATCGCTGAAACATGTTTTCAATTATTTTTTAGTAATTTATTTTCTGGAATTTCACGCTTCTAGCTAAAACGGCTGCTGAGATATGACCATATGTTCTAAAAGTGTCAACACCCCCTTTAAACCCTCTTAAGGATGAATTTCTAAAAACTCTGAAACACGTGTCTAATTATTTTTTAGTACATATATTTTCTGTAATTTCACGCTCCTACCTCAAATGGCTAGCAAGATATGGCAAATTAAAATTTTCGACCCCCATTTTAACCTCCTTTTGGGGCGGGGATGATCTCTAAAATCGCTGAAATATGTGCTTAATTATTTTTTAATAGATTTATTTTATGGAATTTAACGTTTCTAGCTAAAACGGCTGCTTAGATATGACAAGATGTTTAAAAAGTTTCGAACCCCCATTTCACCCCCTTAACCTTTAACTAATGTTAACGGTCACACAGACCGCTGCTTTTTAAAATTTTTATAGTTTAACTTGTAACTTTTAGTTTAACTACAAACACTACCCAAATTTGTTTCATTTGGAACTTTAGTACTATTACTAGAAACATTTGTACAGGTGAATTTTAATTATAACAGCCCAGTACAAAAAGTTCAGTACAAAAACACCATCCTATGAGTTAATAGCGCCTTTTGTTTATCTTTCGATGAAGCGGTCTGACAGAACGTTTGACAGTAGTTGTGAGATAATTTATGTGACATCAGTTAAAGGTTAAGGGAGAGGATTTCTAAAAGGTCGAAAATGTACTAACACAGAAAGTTGTGACCGATATGTCCTGTTAACAGCTCGTCGAGACGAAACGTCGAGATGCTATTCAGCTGCAAACACAGTTGTTCTTGGCCACAGGACGATGGGTGTCCAGCCAAACAGTCCAAAATATGTTTCATCAGGGTGGTCTCTATGCCCGTAAGTCAATTGTCTGCATTCCATTGAGCTCAAGTCACTGTGCGAACCAAAGAATTTGGGGAACTGAACATCGAGTTTGGAGCCAACGTTGTTCGAGTCAAATTCTGTTTACAGACTAGTCCCGATTTAGTCTGGATGTGACATCTGATGTGTTTTGGCATGGAGAGAAAGAGGCACTCAAAATAATCCCACATTCCTTCGCGAAAGATCACATTATAGACGAGATGGGTTGATACTATTGGCTGGAATCAGCATAGGTGGACGTACGGGCCTCCATATCATTCGGAATGGCACTTTGACGGTCCGAAGTTATACAGACGAGATACTGAGACCTCATGTTGTATTTTATGTTGCAGCAATTAGTGATTTCTTTTTTTTCCATGCATGATAATGCCAGACTTCATAAAGTTCGTCTTGTGGAAAACATGCTTGAAGCTAAAACAATACAGCGTATGGAATGACCAGCATGCTCTCTTGACCTAAATCCGATCGAGCATGTTTGGGACATACTCAAGCGACACAGTGCTGCAAAACGAGGCCTCCTTTTACTGTCCGGGACTTGGAGATTGCAATTCTTGAGCAATGGAACAGTATTCCCCAAAGTCTTATCGATAACCTCATCGCATCCATGGAAAACAGGTGTGCAGCAGTCTTAGCTGTTCGAGGAGACCACACGACATATTAAAAATCTTGCATCATTTCTAAACAATACTCTTTTTTATCATATACATGAACCCAAATTGTTGCCCTAAACCATCTTTTTATGTTATTTTCATCTTTTTAAAGAATAAAAGCTCCCTTACAATTTTTTTTTTTTTTTTTTTTTTTTGTATTTCGCATTGATACACGTATACTATTCATTTTATGCCCATACATGGCTGTCTTGCACTGTTCTCTTCACTTTTTTGCTTGCTCCCCTAATTTTTTGGAGCAGTGTAGATAGATTACTTGGAAATCCAAGTATATTTAGTAGAGGTAGTTCACGGGCAGACATATAGACACATAGAATTTATAAACAATTTTCAAATTCTGATATAATTTACTTAAAACGTGCTAAAATATACATAAAAAAGCTCTTTATAGCATAAAAAACCGTCAAAAGATGTTAAAAACCACAAGCGTTTTCAACTGCACTATAACAGCCGTCATCAGAGGGAAAGGTCAGAGGAGTGAAAGTTCGTGAAAGGTCTTTGCTTAAGTAGCTGTAGACGTGTCTATTGCAAAGGAAGGGAGGAGGAGAGGAAGGGGGTGGGAATATGATAATTATGTTTCAAAATCGCTAGAAATATTTAGTATTCCATACCAGATCTTGGATATGTTGTCGGGCAGTACATCATTGCAAGTATTCTTTCTTTGAGTTAAAATTTCCAAGGATTCTCTGATTATTGATGCGTAGTAATTTGAAGTATGGACTATGAAATCTATGTTAACATCTTGTTTTTGATTTAAACAGCATAGAGCTGCAGAGGGCTTTCTATACTTTATATTTGTAATATGTTCTTTTAGTTTGTTTTTAAATTTCACTTCCTTTGAAATAGGCTCGCCTACAGCTAGTTAAGCAAAGAACTTTCACGAACTTTCACTCCCTTGATCTTTTCCCCGATGAAGGCTGTTATAGTGCAATTGAAATCTCTTGGGGTTTTTAACATCTTTTGACGGTTTTTTATACTATAAGGACATTTTTTATGTATTTTTTAGCATCTTTTAAGTAAATTATATCAGAATTTTAATCTCGCATATTTTATTTATCAACCCTTGTCGCTCACCCGCAAGAAAAGTAACACATCTCGCAAAAATTCATTTTGCGTTTTATTCCACTAATTTTTTCTGCCATAGCTGCGTCTTGAAGACAAACAGTTTCATAAGTGTAACTATGCGGAAAAGCACTTTATTACGCTACATGTCCATATGTGACCACAGAAGTGTGGTGAGGTAAAATTACCCAACTCTCCAAATCTCATCCTACGTCTTCGCTTTTAAGAGTTTTATGTTTTTATGCACGTTTTCATTCGTGCATGCAGAGCTAAGTGCTATAATTTCGTGTTACAGTAAAATCATGCAAATTTTGTTTTGTCTCTCTTGTGAAATTGACTTTTGTCGAGATGTGTCTCTTTTCTTGTGGGTGGGGTGATATTAATGAAATCATACTTTTTTTTCAAATTCCAGAACTTGGTCTAATATAGCTAAACTTCAATAAGAAACTTCAATAAGAACTTGGTCTCGAATTTCTATGAATACACTTACACAAATGAATTGTTGTTGAAAATACATGTCCAGCCTATAGGAGTCGATCTCGTTGAAACATGAAACGTTATTGGAATATCATAGAAAATAAGTAATCGGAAAATGTCCCCAAAATAATTTGCATTTTTTTTCATTTCACCCTCCGCTCGTTCAGAAGATCTCTATTTCGGGACATTTTTTCTGAGTATCAAATTTTTTTCTTTTTTGTGTAGGCGAAAATTAATGTTCCCAAAATGTAAATGTATGAACATTTCTTACAACTTTTTGGGAAAAGATTGTCCTTCCTTTCTCAAGTTTCAATAAGAAAGCAAGCGTTACGTCAGATGTTCTGTATCTGATAAGTGCATAAAATTTTGCTAAAATTTGTTTTTTTGGAATAAATATGTAGTTTTTATGCTAATAAAATAACAATAGGTAACATATTTTCATTTTTATTTATAGGCTTTGCTATTATATCATATATTTAAAACACTCATGTATTGTAATTTACTGTTTATTTGAATTATATGTGAATTTACACTTTTGAAATTGTGCATAATTCTCATAAAAGTCAATTATTTTATAAACGAAGTTTATTAGTCATTTTCATATCAGTTTGGATTGATTTTGTTTCTATTAAAAGTAAAAATTTTAAATTTTCATTACCGTAATATGAATCATGACAGGAATCTACAGTGGTGATCAGAATTATAAGAACAATTGAAAATTACAGAGAAAAAATTCATTTCTGAACTAAATAAAGTGAAATTTATGCTTAAAAATTTTTTTATGCTAGAAATTATTGTAGAATGCAAAACACTGGAAAATGTAAAATATTAATGTTTTGCCATAATTAACAAAATATGTTATTGTAAAAATTGGACAAAATTATAAGGACAATGAATGTTTTTGTCTGAAACACACTAATAAATAATAATCTCCCCTTTCTTCTCAATCACATTTATCAGTCTTGACGTCGTGGAGTTTGACAGTTCGTTAAGAACGCTCTTGGAAACTTTTGACCAGATTTTTTTCCATGGAGGACGTAAGCTCTTGCTTGTTTTCATATTGTATACCATTATTGTGTACTTCGTGTGCCAGAATACACCACAAATTTTCCATTGGATTCAAATCTGGGCTTCTGGCCGGCCAATCAAGTAGTTTCATGAAATTAGAATCAAACCACGATTTTGAAGTTTGGGAAACATATGCTAAGGTGTCCTGCTGGAAAAAATAGTCTCCACTCGTTATTAGAGGGTGCTTGCAGTAAAAAATTATCGCCCAATACATCAACATAACTCTCAGAATTCCTTCTACCCTGCACAAAAACTATTGCAGTAGTTCCACCAGTTTCGAAACCTCCCCAGACCATTTCTGAGCCACATCCAAATGCACGCTTTGAGAAAATTTCTTTTTCTTTACGGAGATCATATCAGAAGTAGCGAAAACCAACTGGTCTATTCAAACTAAACCATTTCTCTTCGGAAAAGACAACATCATCCCACTGTTTTCCCATAGTAATTCATTTTTTGACAAATTCCATCCTCAGTTTCTTATGAAATTTGGTAAAGTTGCCAAAACGAACCTTTTTTTTTTCTTTTTGTAAAACACGTCGAACATTTCGAGCACTGCATTCTAAGTTCAATTCACGTTTTAGTTCTGTTGACATTTATCTTTTGGAGCAAGCTCGCCTTATTAGCATTCTTTTCTCTCGTACAGAAACAGAAGATGACCTACCTGTATGTCTTTGCCGTCCATATTTACCGGGATTTTTAAGATACAGTAAATAATCGTCATTAATCTATTAAGCTTTGTCGAAATTTGGCGAACAGAAAGTCCTGAACTTTTTAATGCATCCACTTTCCCTTTCTCAAACTCCGAAAGCTTTGTACCTATTAGCATGACTGAAAAACAGAATATGACACTCCCAAACGCATTTATATGGATCGGGGGTTCCATGTGCAGAGCAAAAAACTTGCAAATTTTACTTTTTAGAACACAAAAATACAATTGTTCTTATAATTTTGTCCATATCAGATGTCTGTATCAATCCATAATACATTTTATGAGCATGAATTTTCCACATATTTTCATAAAAACTTATAAAAATATTCTTTATTTTTCATTGGTTTCCAGCCATTAAATTTGCATAAGCTTCCGGCCAAATCTAGCCAAGATTTGGCGATTTTTGCCTTGTCCTTATAATTTTGACCACCACTGTAATATAGTTAAACTGCTTATGTATTTATATTTCACACTAACTTCAATACAAAACAGGAAATTAAAAAGAAAATGTGCAATTATATTCAAGGATCCGAGAGAGTAATAATAATACTCGAAATTTTAAAAATTAAAACAATTTACCAGATATTAATATTTTTGTAATTTTTAATGACGCTTCAGTTATGGGTGTAACTAAGTTACTTTGTTGTCATTGATTAAAAGAGTGAAAGATAAAAAAAATGGAGATATTTATATTTTCGATGACGTAATTGTCTCACTAACATTGGAAAGAAAAATTATTTTGAATTCGAATAGGTAGGGAAAATAAAATTTCTAGTTTGATTTACAGTTTGCATGAAAATTCTTATCAATAAAAACATGATTTCCATTTTCACGATTCCTGAAACTGTTTGTTCTAAAGTCGAATCGTCAGCCAAAAGATGACATCTTGAAATTAGCACCTTTTTATAAAGGCATTGGTGCGATAGACAAGACAACGAGATAGTCTTTAGTGAAAAGAGTAATATTTTCAAATAGAAATTTCTATTAATCTTTCTTGTTTATTCATCACCTGATTTTAATAGCTTTATGCAATAACTAGGAATGCAAAAGCAATTTTTTCACTATTTATTCTACTTAATACATGCATTCAAAATAATTTATTTAATATATAAGCTTAGTAAGAATCCACATTTGGCAGTGACTGCATACTCAAAAATTTTATTGCTACAGCATTTTCAGAGCCGTTTTTAATTTTAATTTTTAAAGATATTTTAGAGCTATTCAGCCAGTTTGTGGTTTGCTTTTGTCTTTTTGATAACGGCTATACTGCATCTCCAGATACTTTTTCCCCTGAACAGGCAGTTGCATATCACAATTAGTTTCACACATTCTTTCAGAAAGTGTAGAAAGAAACGTTATATCTTCATAAATAGATTTCTTTCCATTGATGTTAATTAGACAATTTCAATCGTGACGACCGTCATGATGTGTTAGTTGGAAACTGACTACAAACAAATGGTTGCTATGTTATATTTTCTATTTTGTTTGCATATAATAGCTATATATTATAGATATATCTCACAATTAAGTGTTTTAATACTTTACATACAGTGGTAACATTTTCTGCGATTTATACTAAAGAAGAAATGAAACATAACTACTATTTATTTGGAGTCAGTTTCCAACAAGAACGTCATAACTGGCATCAGACTGAAAGTATCTATTAAAAAATAGAAAACATGCTAGGAAAATCGAGGAACAAAAACTAATTTCGTAGTAATTAGTTAGAATAATTTTTTAGTAGATATTTATTAAGTAAACTACATAAAATTTACAATTTTTTTCATTGATTGCGGTTTTCTTTTACTGTTGTTTATAGCATGTGGGAAAAATGTCAGTTTCTTACGGCTGAGTTAGGCCAAATCCACTAGAAAATAGAAGTATGTAGGCATAATTAAATCAAAACTTTTTTTTTACATTCAACCCGTAAGGCATGGTGACGTCACATCGACGTCGTTGTGGAGTCACGCTGTGACATTGTGACCGTCGATGTAACGTCACGTGACGTCGATGTGAAGTCATTGTGACTAGAATGTGAGGTCGTTATGGCCGTTTTAGAGCTCTTTTGTGACGTCACATTGTGACGACTTTGTGAAGTCACGGTGTGACAAATTTGTGAAGAGTGTGTCATTTGTGACTATTTTGGTATTAACTTTGCGACGAATTTGTGACGAATGTGACAATGCTTTAAAGTCACATTGAGATCAATTTGTGAAAATTGTGTGATTTGTGACGATTTTGTCATTAACGTTGTGATGAATATGTGACTAGTGGCAATGTTGTGAAGTCACACTATGACATACTTGTACAGTTGTAAACACGTATGCATGTCACACATAGTCATAATTATGCATGTTGTAAAATCATTTACATCTATAACGTTAATATACTTCGGCGATACATCGCAATTAAAACTTGGGGGGCGCTATAACAAGGGTATACCAAAACAAGTTTATTGAATCAAAATGCAATGCCCCGCAGACTTCAATTTTTGTTGCACCTTTCTTTCCTATTGCAATAAATGAGAATATTGAAGACAACTGAATGATCGATCTATCACATTTTTTTTAAAAATTAGCTATTTGTTATAAGCATTAAAATTACCAAAGAAACAATTTGTTTAAATTTTCAAATCTTTATCAAAATAAAATTTGCGTTAAAAATATAATATGTTATAATATATACAGTACTTTTTATATTCTTTAAACTATAGAAAATACTGAATGAAATTAATTTATTTCATTTAATACGCATTACAAACTCGAAATCACTGGTGAAGTTGAATTTTTTTGATTACACAACATTTATAATAATAAAAAAAATGAAAGATAAAAAGAAATGCCGATATTAAGTAATTAAATTTTATATGTTTTATGATATTGATTACCATAATATATATATATACAGGGTGATTCATAAAAGATGGGCAGAACTTTAAGGGGTTATAGTACACTTAAAGACAAATAATATTAAATAGGAGACTAAGGGTCCCAGACGTATTCCCAAGGAGATAGGGGGCATTAAAGTTTAGGGTCCGAAATTTCAAATGATTATAAAACATGGAAAAATTGGTCGATTCGTTTGCGGTTTTTACAAAAAATTTTCTTTATGCCAGTATTTTCTTGAAATAAAATTTTAAAGTTCAATTTCAAAAAATGCCGATAGGGGGCGCTTTAGACTTTGGAGTAACAAACAACTATTTTTTAACATTATTTTTTGTATTTCTTTAAATGATATCGAAAGCTTAGACTTAAACTTAAATTTTGATCTAAAAATCTGAGTCCTAACGAGTAGTTAAGTAGCGTAAACTGAAATTTGAAATTTGAAACCCTTCTCCCCCCAGAACAAAAATCAGTTATTCCCGATCTTTGTGTCGTAGATTAGGCTCTAACTACTGCCGCGTTTTGCTAAAATTATTCTTTATGTCAGTATTTTCTTGAAAATAAATTTTAAAGAAAATTTTCAAAAAATTCCGATAGAGGGCGCTTTAGACTTTGGAGTAACGAACAACTATTTTATACCGTTATTTTTTGTGTCTCATTAAATGCTTTCTAAAGCTTAGACTTAAATTTTCAGCCCAAAATCTGAATCGTTAGACGTGGTTAAGTTTCTGGGGAGAGGGGTTTGAAATTTCTACTCCTGAGCACAGTTCAGTTTACCATGTCCACACATTGTGTGCTGTGATACGAGGTAAAAAGACACAAATTAGGATTATGTTACCAAAGCATATTTATTAACATGTAATTACAATAAATGTTCAAAATTGTGACCACCAGAGGTTATGCACGCAGAACAACGGCGAAGAATGGAACGGCGAACATTCGCGAAAACATCAGGCTTTTCGAGCACTTCCCCTACAGCGGCGGAAAGTCTGGCGACCAGTTCCTCGGGGGATTCAATGGGTGTCTCATACATAAGAGCCTTCAATCGTCCCCCAAAAAAGAAATCGAGGGGGAAAGATCTGGCGAGCGAGCAGGCCAAGCAACAGGACCACCTCGACCAATCCATCTGTTCGGAAATGTGATGTCCAGATAGTTGCGTACGTCTCGTACGTAATGGGCTGGCGCTCCATCGTGCTGGAACCACATGACCCGCCGGATGCGTGGAGGAACAACGTTTAACAGGTCTGGCAGCACATGTTGCAGAAATGTGAGGTATGTTTTACCGTTGAGGCGTTCAGGAAGAAGGTACGGTCCGATTAGGTGGTCTCCGAGGATTCCTGCCCAAACATTGATGGAAAAGCGTCTCTGATGAGCATGTGGATACGTAGCATGTGGATTGACATCCGCCCATACATGTGCATTGTGTGTGTTAAATGTACCTTCACGTGTGAAGGTACATTCATCGGTGAAAAGCACAGTTCGTCCAAAATGTGGATTTAGCGCGTTCTGCTGCAGAAACCAGCGGGCGAATTCAATACGATTTGGATAATCCCCTGGAGACAGTTTCTGGACTCGTTGCACATGAAACGGGAGCAAATGTTCATCCTTCAGTACCCTCCAAGTCATGGACTGTGAGGTATCCACCTGCCTAGCCACTGTTCGTGTACTTGTACTTGGCTGCGCCGCTACTACATCCAGAATGGCTTCTGCAACAACTACTGATTCGTCCTTTTTTTGCACGACCTGCATTCGACCGGGAAGCGAGAAATGATCCCGTCTCACACAACTGTCTGTGCAAGCGCTCGAAAGTTTTGCGGTTAGGCAACCGCCTGTTGGGAAATCGCTCTCCGTACATTCGTTGTGCCTCTGCACCATTTCCATCTGCCGCTCCGTAAATTAAATGCATCTCAGCCTTTTCCTTATTCGTGAAGGGCACCATCTTCCGATTCATTACTACAGCGACTTACACTTGACTCACCGTTCAGTGGTTTTTATGCCTGAATCGTGTCGAAATTTTGCATACGTGTTCTTCTTCTTCCCCATTTGACATTTGCATACTTTCTGTTTCCTTCTTCACCCGGTGACTAGCGTCAGGAATGGAGCTTTAACGTTTGCATGAGCGACGTTTCCAACTGTGCCAGTGCCTTTATGAGTGAATTCCGACTATGCAGTCCTTGACGAAAGTTGTATTTTTGCCTCGTATCACAGCACAGAATCGTTGGGCATGGTTAAGTAGTGCAAACTGAACTATGTTCAGAAGTTGAAATTTGAACCCCCTCCCCTTGCTACTGAACCACGCTCAGCGATTCAGATTTTGAGCTGAAAATTTAAGTTTAAGTCTAAGCTTTAGAAAGCATTTAATGAGACACAAAAAATAACGGTATAAAATAGTTGTTCGTTACTCCAAAGTCTAAAGAGCCCTCTATCGGAATTTTTTGAAATTTTTCTTTAAAATTTATTTTCAAGAAAATACTGACATAAAGAATAATTTTAGCAAAACGCGGCAGTAGTTAGAGCCTAATCTACGACACAAAGATCGGGAATAACTGATTTTTGTTCTGGGGGGAGAAGGGTTTCAAATTTCAAATTTCAGTTTATGCTACTTAACTAATCGTTAGGACTCAGATTTTTAGATCAAAATTTAAGTTTAAGTCTAAGCTTTCGAAATCATTTAAAGAAATACAAAAAATAACGTTAAAAAAAAGTTGTTTGTTACTCCAAAGTCTAAAGCGCCCCCTATCGGCATTTTTTGAAATTGAACTTTAAAATTTTATTTCAAGAAAATACTGGCATAAAGAAAATTTTTTGCAAAAACTGCAAACGAATCGACCAACTTTTCCATGTTTTATAATCATTTGAAATTTCGGAGCCTAAACTTTAATGCCCCCTATCTCCTTGGGAATACGTCTGGGACCCTTAGTCTCCTATTTAATATTATTTGTCTTTAAGTGTACTATAACCCCTTAAAGTTCTGCCCATCTTTTATGAATCACCCTGTATATACATATATATATGATTGTAATTCAAACAAGTTGGGGCTGAGAAAATAGGATACTTCTTTGTTATAGAGGCCCCTATAAATTTGATTATGCAAAAATTGCAGTAACGACATTGCTAAGATCATTGGGAAGTTTATGCATGCGTTATATACACACATATATATATATACACTCGAAACGCTCATCATGTGCCATATAGTCATTATATACGTATTGTTTACGTCTTTTATGCCACATACATGCATTACAAAATTTCCGAAGTACATTTTAGCAATAACCATTTGAAACTACTCAAATGAAAAATACAGCTTTGGTATAGAAAATTCACTGAGTATCACCAGTATCATTATGTTGAGAATTCTAAGAACAATTTCGGCAATAATCGTTATGTTAGAAGATAGCAGCAATAAATAAAATCGTATTTTTATGATCACTGTAAAAGTAAGTAAAACCTTTGGGTATGCATAGACGGTGATACAAAGGGTTAATTTATTTTACATCAGGGTTTGCTTGAAGTAAAATCCATATATAAAACAACTTTTTGATTATTAAAAAGTCCTTCCGGCCAGTGCCGGGAGGAAGAGGTAGCATTCATAATCCTTATTTAAAAAAAGCCAAATTATATCATTCAAACACACGAAGCTCAATTTAGTGGAAACCGAATATAGGAGATTCAATACTAATTTTTATCAATATAATGAATGAGAATTTCGCGAAATTAGTCAGCTTTATCCAAGCTGCTTTTCTTTAAAGTAATATATATTTGGCTGCCAAATTCGGTAATTTCTTAAAGTGCCTGTCATTTTAAGACAACATAGTGGATGAGGCTAAGCAGTGAACTTGGTCGAGACCTTAGTAATTGCTGTGCACATGCTCACTCACATCGGAATCGGTTAATATATAGGAGTGCTGTCGCATGCAAAAAATCAGATTTTTCAAAATGTAACCCACAATAGAAATTGAAACTGCTATATCGGAGCCATTTTTTAAGGTAAAGACAAACAAAAAATGCTCCTGAATCCTTATATCAAGGTCAAATGCTTAAGAAAGAAACCTTTTTCAATTTCTATTTTTTTTTGCACCTCACTTTAAATATATATATATATTTTAATTTAATGGTCGCCATTTTGAAACAAGATGGCTGATGAATCTGGCCAGCGAACTTGGTCGAGGTGTTGATGTATACTATCCACATGCCTTCTTACATCGAAATAGGCGAATACGTGTGTTATCGCGTGACAAATACAAGATCGTTTCAAAATGTTAGCCATGCTAGAAATTCAAATTGCTATAAATCAACCATTTTTTTAAGATATAAACAAAAGAACAAATTTTCAGAAACAAAAACTGCTCCGGAATCTTTGTATTAAGGCCAAACACATAAAAAAATCTTTTTCATTTTCCAATTGTTTAATACCTCATTTTGAATTTTAAAATTAATTTTTTTTAAATGGCAACCCTTTTGAAACAAGATGGCGAATGAAGCTGGCCAACGAACTCGGTCGAGACATTGGTATGTACTATGTACAGACCAAGTTACATCCAAATAGGTTCATAATTACGCCTGTTATCGCGTGACAAAAATCAGGTCGTTTTAAAATGTCAGCCACAAGAGAAATTCAAAATGCTATTACTCAGCCATTTTTTTTAGATATAGACGAAAGAAAAACTGTTCCGGAATCTTTGTATTAAGGTCAAACACATACAAAAAAAATCTTTTTCACTTTCCAATTTTTTGGTATCTCATTTAATTTTTTTTATTTTTTAATTTTTTTAAATGGCCGCCATTTTGAAACAAGATGGCGGATGAAGCCGGCCAACGAACTCGGTCGAGATATTTGTATGTACTATGTACACACCAAGGTACATCCAAGTCGGTTCATAAATACGCCTGTTATTACGTGAGAAAAATCAGAACGTTTCAAAATGTCAGCCACGCTAGAAATTCAAAATGCTATAACTCAGCCATTTCTTAAGATATAGACGAAACAAAAACTGCTCCCGAATCTTTTTATCAAGGTCAAACACATAAGAAGAAAATATTTTTTCAATTTTTAATTTTTTGGTACCACATTTCAAATTTAAATTTTTCTTAAAAATTTAAATGGCCACCATTTTTAAACAAGATGGCGGATGAAGCTGACCAACGAACCCGGTCGAGACATTGGTATGTACTATGTATAAACGAAGTTACATCCAAATCGGTTCATAAATACGCCTTTTATCTCGTGACAAAATTCAGGACGTTTCAAAATGTCAGCCACGCTAGAAATTCAAAATGCTATAACTCAGCCATTTTTTAAGATATAGACGAAACAAAAACTGCTCCGAAATCTTTGTATAAAGGTCAAATACGTAAGAAAAAAATATTGTACCATTTTTAATTTTTTGGTACCACATTTCAAGTTTGAAAATTTTTTAAAAATTTTAAATGGCCGCCATTTTGAAACAAAACGGCAGATGAAGCTGGCCAACGAACTCGGTCGAGAGATTGGTATGTACTATGTACACACTGAGTTACATCCAAATCGGTTCATAAATACGCCTTTTATCGCGTGACAAAATTCAGGACATTTCAAAATGTCAGCCACGCTAGAAATTCAAAATGCTATAACTCAGCCATTTTTTAAGATATAGACGAAACAAAAACTGCTCCGGAATCTTTGTATAAAGGTCAAATACATAAGAATAAAATATTTTTCCATTTTTAATTTTTTGGTACCACATTTCAAGTTTTAAATTTTTAAAAATTTTTTAAATGGCCGCCATTTTGAAACAAAACGGCGGATGAAGCTGGCCAACGAACTCGGTCGAGACATTGGTATGTACTATGTACATACCGAATTACATCGAAATCGGTTCATAATTACGGGAGTTACAGTGTGACATAGGTCAGATATATATATATATCAATTTTGAACGGAGGGTGGTTTCGGGGTCTGGGGGTCATGATCGATGAAAATATACCAAAATTTTTTGAAATCGCTTTCCTCCGAACGGCTGCAATAGGTAGCTTTTTTGTAAAGAATTTTAGTTAGTTATTTAGTTATTTAAGCTATGAGGTATTCGCTACGGCTTTTGCCGGCATGACCTCAAATGATCACAAAAATGGCGTTATTTCCTTGGGACAAACCACAAATTCAACCTTCCTCCACGAGGAAAAAAGGCAGAACCCTGTAAAGAAAGCTACCTAAAAATAATTTTAATAACTGATTGCCAAAATTACATTTTTATTTATGAAATTATATATTATAAAAATAACTCTTACTATCTATGATTTTTTAAAACAATAATACCTTATTGTTTATAAAACACAGCACCGCAGCTACTCTATTTTGCATCTAATGTGAAAGTTTTTATGTTTTGCCAAAGATCTATTTGGCTGGATATATGTTGCCATGACATCTATAACTCTGATATTATCATAAATAGTACAAAGAGATTAGAATCTACAACGAAATTTTTAGAATAAAGTCTGGTGAAAGTTTTATAAATACAGTAGAACGCCGATTATCGGAACTCTAATTAACCGAACTTCCAATTATCCGAACAGCATATTTTTCTCAAAGAATTCTTTTTAACCGAATTTCCAATTATCCAAATATTTCTCTCACCAAAAAAGAAAAAAAAAACACCTAACTTCCAATTTATTTTTTGCTTAAATTATAGGCTCTGAAGTTTAGAAAATGATAAAAAGAGAAAAAAAAAATTAAATAATAAAAAAGTAAACAAAAAACAATTAAAAAAAAATTAAGCACTCCAGTACTAACTGGTGCTGTCAGTCCTAAACCTAGATAAAGTGTGAAGGTTTTAGAATAGTCAGGAACATCCCTTAAACTGTCTGCCCATTTATCCGAACTTTTGCTTATCCGAACTAGGGTCGATCCCGACTTGTTCGGACAATCGGCGCTCTACTGTATATATTGTATTAGAAATACAAATAATCATATTTATTTTTATATGACACAATAAAACAAAATAATGAACACAGTATCAAATGGTTAACTACTTTTTAATGTAAATAAAGTATAAAAATTGAGATCATAAACACAAAATGGAGCCACACATAGGTTCATTATTATTATTAATATTTTATTTACAAGATTATGGTAATTATAAATAAGAAATCCATTTTAATCACGCTGTTTATAAAGAGTGTATAATATCGATACTTTGAATTTTATCTCGATAATATCATTCAGGAAATAAAATAAGAAAATTATCCAGAAAAAAAGTAAATAATAAAAGATGGTTATTACATTTTAGATTCATACCGTTCAAGTATTTGCGTTATTTTTAAAGTAAAATCATATTTAAACACTTACTGATTGCGTAACTTCTATATTTTCATTTGCCAACAGACTTCTAGTTCACTTTGAAAACATTTCAGTAAGAATGTTTAACAACTGAAAAGCTTTCACGCGCTATGACTATTTCTTTATAGATTTTAAAACATTTCTCAGGTTGAATAATACATTAAATAATCATTTTTTTTCTTAACATTATATATCTACGATCTCTTTTAATAGTATACGTTTCCGTTGTGTCTTATTTTTTTTATAAATTCCTCGTCTGAGCAGATGCAATTTTTTAAAATAAAAACATGCAATGCAAATTGTTTAAGACCATCACTTAATACAAAATTAAAAAATTATGTTTGCCAATAATTTTATTCCATAAGAAGCATTTTTTTAAAATAATTTAATTATCTTTAAATGTTTATTAATTATATTAATGATTGATTATAATACTTGTCCATATACTTTCATATTTATGACACCATGTGGTTTTCACCAAATATTTAAATATGAAAATAAACCAGATTAAAAAGCAACTTAAATCACTAATTTTAATAATCTGATCAAAGCTGTTGAAAAGGAAGTCAGATATTTTAACAAAATAAAAAATAAATGTAATGAAATATTTGTGTTCTATAACATGTTTATTAGAAGATAACTAAAATCATTGTAATTTAAAAAAAAAAAGCAAACAGGGAAAATAGTATTTTAGATATTTCAACAAAATGAAAAATAAATGTAATGAAATATTTATGTTCTACAGCATGTTTATGAGAAGCTAACTAAAATTGTTGTGATTAAAAAAAAGCAAACAGGGAAAATAATATTTTTACATACCTAATTTCATTGACGTTGTGCGTGATACTTTGATTTTGGGGAACCAATTAAATCCGATAATAAGTACGATAGCAATGACTTGAATCATCTTCAACAAGTCAAAGATACCGTAATTTTCTCGGGTTTATATTTTGTTAGCTGAACTAACTTGGATCCTGAGAACGTTCTTGTTTTAGTTTTTAAATCCGTGTCAACACGTCTATGCTGTCCAGTGTCCACATAACTTTCCGCGTTTATTCTAAAAAGCCGTACTGTTACTTTTATCCGTTATTCTGCGGCCGAGTCGTAACAACTGAAATAGTGCGGATGCAGACGATTTTTAAGTTTCGAAGTTCGAAGCAGATGTTTCTCGATTTTATTTGTTTTTCTATACAACAGTTTCGGAAGGATTTTAAATGCGTAATAATTTTATCAAATTGTCTCTAATTCAATTTCCTGTTTGAAAATGTTTTATTGTATTTCACCTTTTATTTTTATCAGTTTTATTGAATTGTAAAGTTTCATTTACGTAAATTATAATGATAATATTATCCATAATTAGAGTTTACTACATAAAACATTGCTTATTTTTTCAAAATGTGTACAAATTAATTTAATGGTAATAATGATGACCCCCTCCTTTTTTTAAAAGTAAAATTTGTATCACAGGTAATATATACAAAATATCTTCTTAAAAAATACAAGAAGATTATCGAGAAGAGATGAGTTTTTCTTTGTCAATCTGTCATTCTCTTAATATTAATTTTCTGTAAATTAAAACATCTTGTAAAATAATTTTTAAAGATATATTTTGAAAACAAAAAATAAAATATGATGTCCATGAATAATTAATTATGTCATGGACTTTGCATAAATTTTGTACATTAATTTTATATTTGGAAAATGTCAATTTTATTTTAAACGTCTGAAAGAAGTAGAATTAAAAAAAAAAAAGTTACTTAAAATAGTGAAACACTAAGAAGAAAAAAAAAATGACTTGAATGCAAATTTTTAAAGCAAGAAATGCATATATGACTAAACTTTGAAGACGCTTTCTGCGTGCTCATTAAAAGCTGCAGACTTAACTGTAATAGAAAGTATTTAGTTTGAAACCACAGAAATGTCCCGACTACTCTTTGAGAAACTTCTAGTATAACAGATGATCATTTACAAAAATCTTTATAAAAGATAAGTCGAAATCTGTTTACCTAAAACATTTTTTTAATAATATGAAATTCGCATAATTAGGAAATCTTTTTGTGTCTCTGATGAATTAATTACATTTTATGTTATATGAAAATAAAAGTTTTGGTTAGAGGCACAGAGGCAACTTGGACCACGGTTTAAAAGAATTTTAAATCCGGCAGAAAAATATTTTTTTACAGTAAATAACATGTTTTTAATAATTTTTGTAATTTTTTAAAGTTTTCTAAGAAGTTCACATCTCAGTCACAATGTGATATCATTGAGTGGTGGCATTTTGGTCACAGATGTGACGTGAACACAGTGACTTACAGTGACGTCACAATGACGTCACTGTGACCATGCATGCTATGAGGGAACGTAGGAGGCTTAAAAAATATTTATCTGTTTCCATTCAACTACACAATTATTGTTCCTATCCACAAAGATTAAATTGAAAGAAATAACAACTATTTATTTTTGAAAGAAGGTTGTTTAAACTTCTCTTAAGAGTGATAAAGGTGGAATGATTTTTTGGGGGTTTTTTGGTAATTTATAAAACGGAAATATTTTCATGGGTTCATAAAAATGAAGTAATTTTTATTTAGAACCCATTGCAACACCACGTTCATATAAGTAACATGCCCAAAAGTCAATGTTATTTATACAGTGGGCATAAAAAGGCAATTTTATTTATTACTCCTACTTCTCAACACAACAGGTAATATAAATTGTTCATAGGATTCTCAAAAGATGGCGATAATGAATTAACTTTTCATGCCAAAGTTTTATTTATCATCTGAGCAGTTTCGCATCGTTATTGCTAAGACGAACTTCGTAAATTTTGTAAAATTAAAAGTGCTGGAGACGTGCAAAATATTTTTTTAAGGGTAAGTTCGTATGCTTTAAAATTTTGTATTATAAAATTGGCAATATTTATGAGAAGTGACAAATTTTTCTTTTTATTGCATATGCGAAAAAAATAAATTTTAAGTAAATAATTTTCTTTTACGTTCTTTTTTTTTATATGGTTGTTCTGCACGATGTATTCTTGCATCTGAGTAAATATTTTTCAAACAGGTTTTGTTGAGTCACAAAGTGTTAAATTCAAATATACAATAATAGTGTTATTTTCTTTTTTATACGTACTCGATAGATCAAATGTAATTCAAAAACACAAAGGGTGACCTACTGTTTAGTTATAGTTTAGTTTTTATTCCTATGTTTGTCAATCGATGCCTTTCAAATGAATATGATACATGTGAATTAATAGGTATTACTTTTTATTATAAAATTTGGATTTTACAGTTGGACCGTACATTAATACTCATAATTATACTGTTGGATTTATAGGATATTGTTTCAACGTATCATAAAATAAAGAAAGAATATAATATTTTATTTTATGTGTAACATAATTGTAAGAGAATGTTTAAAAAATTTTTAATTTAATTTTTTTCACATTAATGAGTTTCACAGTTTTCACATGAAAACAAATGAATCAAATATAGTGATAGAGGCTTTTATATTATGTTTCAAGTCTAAAACTTTTTTCTTTACATGCTACCTTAGGAAAAGTCATAAAGTGTAATTCAGGATTTTTGTGTGTTATAAGTCAGTGGAAAGTATAGTCCACGGATGATTCAATCAGTCGTGCAATTCATACATACTTTTGCATGGAATTATTTACCAGTTATTTCTCAAAACTATTTGAATAGTGTGTTATGAAATCAGCTTTCACGAGTTATAGCAGACATTGCTATTTTAATTGATTAGTCATTTGACACGTAGGCTTTCATGCACGCTTTTACGACAAAAACTTTATGAATACATCTAGCTACTATTAACAGCTTCGACCCATGTCTCCCATTTTACTGTCTCACAGTAATTTGAAATTTTTTAAACAATCAACTAGAACAAAAATGTTATTTCTAGCACTTTATGATTTCTAAAACTACCGTAAAGTATCGAAAGTAACCCCCCCCCCTACCTCATATATCTGATTCTTTCCATTTATAAGCCCTCCCATTCAAGTTTCATTTTCTGACGCTTTCAACTCTTCTGTTTTTTCAGGAAATTCCTTAAGTTTTTTCTTTCCATATCTCCTAAATGAGAATATGTTACGCAATTTATTTTTATCGAATCTCGTTACATATGTTCAATGTTCCTTAATGCAAATGCTCTCTGTATGCCTATGTTTTCTATAACTATTAATATTTTCCTTGATTTTTATGTACCAAGATTTAATAGATATTTATATTCAGTTAAAGTTATATATTTTTTATTCATATTTCTTTCATATCTAAATTAATTATTTTATCTAAATTTGTTTCATTAATTTAATATTTTTATTAATGGGAACTTCGTAGATGCTATGGAAAGGAGTTTTAAAACCAAATAATTTTAATTTGATCTGATTTTATTTTGCAAATTGTTTATATACTGCGAAATATCCTAAATTCCAAATACCCCCTCCCCCCCCTCACACACACACCTAATTTTTATATCCTTCTCACATCTAAATAAATTATTTTATGCAAATGTGTTTCATTAATTTAATATTTTTACTAACGGAAACATCTTAGCTTCTAGAGAAGAGAATTTTAAAACCAAAAAATGTTAATGTGATCTGATTTTATTTTGAAAATTGTATATGTCGTGAGAAATTTCATAAATTCTATACATACCCTCCCCCCCCCACCCCCGGAAGTCCTATTTTCCTATCCTTTTCTCAAAAGTTCCACTTATAAGCCCCCATGAAAATCATTAGAATTTGCTGTCACATAAAGGAGTGCTTAGTTTCGGTACTTTACGGAATAGTATTTCACGATTTGACTCTAATTTTAAAATAAACTTTAGAATAAAGGATTGAAACGGAAAGCAAATCCCAGATGCTGATTACACTTTTTCTAGGAAATATTTACAAAACTATTGAACTAGTTAATGTCTTGCGTATAATCTACATTCATACATAAAAAGAACATTAATAGTTTAATTGAATTATTCTAGAATGAAAAAGAGATAAAAAAAAAATTATGCTAAAGAAAATATAATAAATATTTTATTTGTTCAACAAACTTTTTTGTAGAATTTTATTTGTTTAATAGGTACAATAAAGGTGTAATCCTTTTTCAATGACACTCAAGGGTACTACTTTTTTCCTTTCTTCATAATACAAGCTGAAATGCTTTTCTACATAATATGTTTTTAAGTCCAAAAGATTTACGAAAATCCCCGAAGGTAAAGCACTATGAAAACGACTTTTACTGTATTTTCGTTATAAAAACTTAAATCTTAGAAAAACATTATTTTCTACATAAATTTACCTAAATAAAAATCTTAATTTGCTAGAAACTGAAAAAGGAATATAATTATTTATACATTGAGCGTTGTAGGATTACTTTTGGGAAATCGTTTAGTTTATATCTAATTTTTAAAAATAGATGCATTTTCATATTATTTTACATTGTATGTTAGAAAAACGATAAATATTAATATTACTAAGTTACAATAAACATTAATATTACTAAGTTACAATAAAAATTATTATTACTAATATAACAAAGTTTATATATGTTTTACACGATTACTGATCTGTTGTTGCCCTCATATTATATACTAGCTGAAATATCTGTCTTTGCCCAGAGTTTAATCATGTTTGTTACGAAAAATCAATTTTAAAATTAAACACAGTTCGGACTATTGACCTCGCGCAAATATGCTCTCTTTTTTAATGTATTGAAAGCGTTGAGAAATTTGGTTTTTTACCTGTATTTAAAATAAAAACAGTTTCCTAAGCCTAAATAAATATAGTCTTGATTCTCTCTTGTAAAAGCCATGCATTAACCATATATTCGTTTTAAATATGATGTCATACGTGAATTAACTTATATTATTCACAACTAAAACGAAATTGCGCATTTAGTATTTGTCGAGAATTAAATAAAAATCATACACACGTGACATCATAATTAACTTTTATATTTTAATAGAACGAGTTGGAACCCGTCGAAATTCGACGAACTAAAATGTTAGAAAGGAACTGTCAGATCGAATATATATGATAAACCTAAAAAAATAATTACAATAAAAAATTCATCTGACATTGGTTGTCTAACTCTTAAAACAAATAATATTTTTAACCTAAAATTATTAAAATATTATTTCCACAAACTTCAACTCCTTAAATTATTGAAAAATTAAACAGTATTAGAATAGGTATTCAAGATAAGTAATTATATTAGAACCCTCGAAAGAAATAAATCAAAAATTTGCCTTTAGTTACCATAGTATTGGCCATTTAGTATTGGTCAAATATTTAGTTTTATCAAAAAAATGATCGTTTTGTTTTAAATATGGCATCATTTTTACTCAATGAATCATTTTGCTAGCGTCTCAAACCCGCTATCAGCTTAATTTAAAAATATTGAAATGCAACTGGTTTATAAAGGAAAATGCGTGTTTTGATTTTTTTTATTTTTTTTTTTTTTTATGTCTGACGTCATTTTCTGTTCAAAAATTATAAAAAAGTTACTTTTATTTGTAATGTGAAAATGGCATCAATAACCCAAGCAGCAAAAAATCCCTGGCCGAGCTTCCGCCGAATGTCCTAATTTGGCTATGTTTCGTCCGAACGATGTCACCCCCTGAGGTTGGCAGGAAAGGCTTTTTGTCCGCCCGGCAAAGCAGATAAGGAGCATCGCATCGCGATTATTATTGAATCAGTTTTGAAGCTTTTGCCTATTTGTTTTCGATCATTTGGTCACTAGGTAATCTTTTGCCGACAACATTCCAATATCATATGATATTTTGCCGATTAGTTAGTGATATCATGCAGCAAAATTTGTAAGATGCAAAAATAGTATTTAAATTAGTACAATTTGCATAACTACAGACAAACACGCATTAAAATTTTATTAAAAACAATTAAAATATAATTAAAAATATATATAAACGTTTCGGCTATTTTCATAGCCCTCATCAGTAAACGAGCAGAGTCAAAAAACAGCAAGAGCCACAGCAAACGAAAAAATAGTTAAAATCACAGTCTTAACTGTTTTTTCGTTTGCTGTGGCTCTTGCTGTTTTATGACTCTGTTCGTTTACTGATGAGGGCTATGAAAATAGCCGAAACGTTTATATATATTTTTAATTATGTTTTAATTGTTTTTAATAAAATTTTAATGTGCGTATGTCTGTAGTTATGCAAATTGTGTTAATTATTAGGTAATCCATGTTATGTATGTATTTTTAAATAGCATTTAAAAGTAAGAAAGCTCGTTTAAATTCAAAGAATAAGTATCGCTAACCGGCATTATTCTTACAAATAAAATGCAAAAATATTTACACGTCGATGACATAACCAATTAAAACGTTTTTTAAAAAAATATTTTCATTTAAAGCTTAAAAATTGCTGTTAAAGGCATTCGATATAAAAATTGTACTTAATTATAATTAAATTTTAAATTGCAATAATTTTCTAGTGTAAGAAGCAAAAGAAAAATTATTTTTTTAAGGTAAAAATTACGTTCTTACCAATTATTGATGTATATTGATATTGTATATTGTAACTATTGATGTATAAATATGTTTGAATCTTAGAAAGAAAAATTAATTGTAATTGTCATTATTTGTAATTTTTATTGCAACATCTTCTAACAGCAATGTTTAGACTTTAAACAATAGTACTAAATTTCTTACATTTTAATTAGTTACACCAGCGATAGGTAAATATTTTTTCATTTTATAACGGAAAATATTGCCATTTACCAAAATATATTATTTGAATTAAAACGAACTTTCAGTCATTTAAATTAATTATACAATATATGCATCTTACAATAAAAATTAATCCCACTTAACATTGTTTCCCAACTATAGAAATCACATTCCTTAACACTTCTAATTTTATTATGGTTATGCATAAAAATATTTTTTTTTTTCAAAATCTAAATAATTATTTTAATAAATGCTTTATTCACCTTTTTTTTACTTTTAAAAATATCATAAAATTAGATTTTTCATTATCTGGAACAAAAAAGATGATTTACTTCTCTGTAAGACAATTTAAATCATAACATTTAGTAAAAAAAATCTCAAAAACTTTCTCAAATTTTTTATGCATCATTACAATCATATTTCATATTATTACAGTTCTAGAGTTGTATTTTGTTAATTCAAAATATTTTATATAATTAACTTCTAAAAAAATACCTTCATTTACTCAGAATTTTTAAACTCATAATTTAAAAAATACATTTAGAGCAAATAGTTTGTAGTTTTTAATTGAAGATATTTTCTCGTATTTATCTAAATAATAATAATAAAAAAAACGGCAAGTCTTATTATTAACATTTAACAAATATATCAGTTTAATTCATTTAATTTATTAATCAGTTTAAGTTATAATACTTATCAAAGTATATTTTTAAGTATGAATGGCTATATGTAACTATAAAAAAGAAAAAGAAGAGAAAATTAGAATTTTTTAAGAAGTTGTTAGATTTCGATTAGAGTCTATTATCTAAATGTCGTGGAGATTTTGCAAACTTTAAACAGATTATAAGGTTTATTGATTTGTGCATAAGGAATTTATTCTCACCAAAAAACAATTCTTCGGAAGTATTTTTGACTTCTATTCCCTTCGTTTGTTTGCTTAAAAGTGGGGTCTGGCCTGTCCTTGAAACGTGAATAGAGGATTTTGAGGGGATACGAGATAAAGATCTCTAAAGATATTGATGTGTTTATGTCACGTGAAACATTTCACTACGGGGGGGGGGGGGGTAGAGTTACCGTCGACGCTCTTAGTAAAATATGATTCAATTATGGTCGGGTGACAAGATCGGCCGATTTTATATTTGCAGTATGTGCCAATCAATTTCTTTCATGCATCAATTCGATATTCTGCCGACGTTAGCATTTGACCTATAACTAAAGGAATCGTCAGTCATTGCCGAGAAAACACCGCGTTAATCTCTCTATTTGACCACCGCTTATTTGCCGACAATTCTTATAACAGGCCGAATTTTAGCCGATATCTCTTGCTGTTGGGGAAGGATATAATCAATAAAAATAATAAACAATGACTATTTTCTATTTACTTTCAATATAAATGGGGTACTTTTGTTGCCACGATAAGAAAAATGGTATTAAAAACTACAAAAAAATTAATATCTCAAAAATAAATTAAGATACAGCTTTCAAACAAATTGCATTTAAAAGAGCATTTTTTTCCTTATGCGACGGTGCAAAAATTTAAAATGTGCGATGTTTAGAAGTTTAAAAATTTGCAGTAGAGAAAATTGCGAAACCAAAATTTTATTTCAAATTTCAAAGTGTTGCCATCCGCAAAATGACGTATGCGTTACGCACAGATATGTTTGTCCTTTATAATATAGAATAGTAAGGTTACTCTAATTTGTGACTCGTGCTATAGCCAGTATACACTTCACACGTCAGGACACATTGCCGTTATCATTATCTTCGCTATGGTACTCCATTGTGAAATTTGGTAATTTTTGAAATTGAATACTTGAAAAACGACATATCATTAGATTTGAAATTTATAGATAATAAAAATACAATTCTTTACCTTTCTAACGCAGTTGGTCTAAAAATTTTCTGACAAATACTTTTCGAGCTATTAATTTTTTCAGTAATTTCAAATGTTTCATTTTCCGAGATTAATCTGTGGAAAAGTTTAGCGTAAAAGCCAGTCGTCACCGACGCGTAGCTTTCGTTAAGATGGATGAATCAAGATTATGGAAGATACCTCATTAATCCCTATTACTTATATTTATTTAAGAAATGGTTTTCATGTCTAATCAATGCATTGAAATTTGTTTTATATTGTTAAAAAGCAATTTAAACCTAAATTGATATGTAAACAAATCGTCGTTTAATGTGCATGCATCGAAAATCCATTTAATTTCGACGATGTAGGGCAGTTGAATCTTTATGTATTGATGCGTAAAAAAATATACGTCATAGGGGAAAATGTTTTAAGCATATTTTTAGGTGCGTTCGTAATTATATAAATATATTGCACTTATAGTCGTTCTCTGGTCCGTCTGTTAGTCTGTCTGTCCCTCTGTCTGCATATAGCATTGCATAAACTACCCAGCCGAATGGTATGAAATTTAATATATAGGGTGATTGAAAACTTATCGTTCAAATTTCGTGGGGAGTTAGGGAATATGTCAAGAAACCGATTTGACATAGGAAAGTATGTCCGCAAATGTACGCATGCGTACGTAGAGGGCGCTGTGTGTACCCAACTCTCCACTGCGTCCCAATCATTGTTTTGAATTTTCTAAAGCTAGTATTAATTCTTCTTCTGTTTCAGTTCTCATTTGGACTTCCACGAAGCCTTTTACATCTTTAAAAACTCCAAAAATCTCGTTAATGACCTTTATTCAACGCCTTCGTTATCTGACGCCTGGAAACGTCTCGTTTAATTTTGAGAGGCGTTTTTCAAAATCTGTTATTTTAACAAAATCGAACTGATTGGTAAAGTTATCGTGCGAATTGAACATTTCCAACTGAGCGAAAAAATATCCAGTCCGGGAATCGAACCAAGATCCTTGGCTTACAGGGCCAATGCTTTAACGTTTAAGGTAACTGGGCCGAGAACCGGTGAGTATATTTCGCTCAGATAACCTTATAGGGAAGGTATCTGAGCTCCTTAAGGTTATCTGAGCGAAATATGGTCACCGGTTATCGGCCCAGTTAGCTTAAACGGGAAAGTATTGGCCCTGTAACCCAAGGATCTGGGTTCGATTACCGGTCTGGGCATTTTTTCGATTAGTTGGAAATATTCAATTCGTTTTCGAAAATATTCAGCGGTCAATGCATCGGTGCTGTGAATCTTGTGTTCGCGTAAATGGTCGAAATTTTGAGCACCTATTGTGAGGCTGTACTTCACCTTCTTGGAATTCGCTACCACTTAACTGTACTGTTTTCTTGTGTTCACTTTACTTTATTAATGCATGGGAATTATTCCAGAGAGAAACATTCGCCTTGCATATAATATTTCAAATGAAAATCAAATTTCAAAGTAATTGCTTAAGAGCTTAGAGGGCTAGCATAGTGAAAAAGATTCCATGCCGGGACTCGAACTCGGGCCATCAGTATAGCGCACTGACGTTCTACCGACTAAATCACATAGAACGATACCCAGCCAGGAAAAGTTCTAACTATTATATGTTGGCAAGGCTACAAACGCAGCACAAGATGGAATATATATCGTGAGCCACCGACATGGGGCAAACAAGAAATTTAAATCCAGCATCGATAGAAACTACATTAATACATGGAAATTATTCCAGAGAGAGTTAAATTTCATGTTTGCCCCATGCCGGTGGCACACGATATATGGGAACGCCCACTGTTACTCTTGTGACCATACGAGCGGTTTTTTACAAATACTTGAAATTATTTCATTATAAAATATATTTAAGATAAAAATTGATATAACCAATTAAATATCACTGTGTTCCACTTTCGTAATATAGAGGGTGTTTATAAAGTCCCAGACCCATTTTGATGTTTAATAACTCATAAAATAATAAAGATAGATTAAAATTAATAACATAAATGGTTAGATAGACTCAAAAAGTTTCATGACCCTTGTCAATGAACATCCACGTGTCGACATTCTTGCCGCTACCTGACGTGAAATTGACTATCGACTTGATATTCTCCGTGCGACGAAGGGGGGCACACGTGGAAGTTCATTGACAAGGGTCATGAAACTTTTTGAGTCTATCTAACCATTTATGTTATTAATTTTAATGAGTTATTAAACATCAAAATGGGTCCGGGACTTTATAAACACCCTGTATATCTAATTTGAAATAAGAAGCATTTTGCTTGTCTATATAATAAATCATAATTTTGTTACTCTTGTGACCAGAGTGTCACAAGAGTAACAAAATTTTGATTTAATATATAAAAAAATAAAATGCTTTTTGTTGCCAATTAGATATATATTACGAAAGTGGAACACAGTGATATTTAATTGGTTATATCAATTTTTATCTTAAATATATTTTATAATGAAATAATTGCAAATATTTATGAAAAATTCCTCTAACTGTCAGAAGAGTAACGAATGGACGTTGCCATATATTCCATCTTGTGCTGCGTTTGTAGCCTTGCCAACATATAATAGTGAGAAATTTTCCAGCCTGGGTATCGTTCCATGTGGTTTTGTCGGTAGGAACGTCAGTGCGCTATACTGATGGCCCGAGTTCGAGTCCCGGCATGAAATCTTTTTCACTATGTTGACCTTTGCGCCTCTTAAGCAATTACTTTGAAATTTGATTTTCATTTGAAATATTCACTTTACTTGTCCATTTTGTTCATGTAGATGACGTCTGCGGACACTTTCTTCTGTGAAATCGGCTTCCTGACGCATTACCTACCTTCCTACGAAATTTAAACGATAAGATTTGAATCACCCTGTGCATAACTTTCTCGAGCCATTTCGAATTTTATGAAAATTAGATCAAAACATAAAAAGATATTAATAAAGTTTTCTACATGCTATTAAATCCTATAATACGTAATTAATTCAAAGATATCCCATGATAGGTTGCCATGATGATTATATCCTATTTAAGAGGGAGTCCTGTTATTTCCGTATTACTGAATTTAATATAATCTGAATAATCGTAATAAATTTTGTATTCATGCATTGTTGCATAAGTGTGCAACAGCTATTGCACCAAGATCTGAGTATTTATCAAAATAGTTATAGTACAAACGCGCCTCATTTGCCATGTTTGTCGTACAATTTCCGACTTGTTATTGAAATTGTAACATATGCATTTGATAATGAGATTTTTAATAAAATAGCTTTTAGAAGTAGTCAGAGACGTCTTTATTTTTTTTCTTAAGAAATACTAATTCCAAACTATAATCTTAATAGTAAATTTCCATTTGTGAAAATTAAAGGAAACTTTTACGAAGACTATTTTTAAATAGCGGCTAATAAAAAATAACATATTAGGACGTCTATGACCTCTACTTTAAATTTTGATTAACTTAATTTCTCAAACGCTGTACAATTTGTATATCAGGAGACACGCAACGTGTATGCCGTCATCCAAAGTTAAAAAAATTTAAAGATTAAAAGCTAAATAAAAAAATTTATAAAATATTTCGAATTATTTTTACACTTTTAAATAGCATTATTTTTTCTTAATTTATCTATGAAAGATTTTTTCTGTTATTTCAATTTTATCTGTGTTAATAATAATTTGAATTCCAGATTAAGTGAAAAAGTAAGAACTGAACGTCTTCACATAAGGTGAAAACTGAAAAAAAAAAACGAAAAAGATCACCAAAATTAAAAATTTTTAAAACATTTCCCAACAGAGATCGAATGTGTTTATGACTTCGGTTTATCAGTCTGCCGATTGCCGTATTCTGCCGTTTGCCGTATGTCTGTCGCCTCTGTCTGCCGTCCTCTAACTCGGTTAAATATAGATGGATTACCATGAAATTAATATATGTTCACTGTAAAAAAAACGGACTAAAACACGGAAATACTACTGGCGGTCGAGATGCCAGTACTATTTCCGTATATACGGAACTTTTCCGGGTAAATTACAGAAAAAATTTCGTTTTTTTTTTTTTTTTTTTTAATATAGTAGTATTTCCGTATTTCAATCTGTTTTTTAGGATTTCGTTCATCTGACGAAATCCTATTCGTCTCACTCCCCTGTCTGTCTATCTGTCTGTCCGTCTGTCCGTCTGTCACAGAGCCCGTTCTCAGAAACTATATATGTTGGAGACTTGAATTTTGCATACATATAGCTGAACACCTCACATCAAACAACAAATCATAAAATTTTAAAGATGTCTTATATTTACCACTCTGGGCTCTAACTTGTGTATTTTAAGGATTTTTTTCTAACTTAGCCCTTAATTAAGTTGGAGACTTGAACTTTTGCATACTTATAGCTGAACACGGTTGATCACACGACAAACCATGAAATTTTCAAAAAGTCTTATATTTACCCCTCCGGTGTCTAACTTATGTATTTTTTGCAAATTTTTAACTCAGACCCTAATTAATTTGGAGATTTGAAATTTTGCATACTTATAGCACAACACTTGCGATCACACAAAAAATCATAAAATTTTCAAAAACTCTTATATTATTTACCCCCCTGGGCTCTATCTTTTGTATTTCAAGCAATTTATTAACATACCCCCTTTTCATCCGGGGGGGGGGGGGGGGGGGCACTTGTCTAACATTTGCCGACATCCGTTTGACCACTGTTTCATATTATGCATCATACCCTTACATATTTTAGTTCCACTTTTTACCGCCAGGGGCGACTACCTATCTTGAGAGCTATGGACCCGATCTCCTCGACTAATATATCTACGGATAGGTTGTAAAACGGAGTTCGTTTGGATAGAGGTTTGTTTAGAATAGAGTGCCACCCCCCTGGTTGCAAAATGTGGAACTAAAAAATTTTTCACAAAGATAAAGTTTTTCGAAAGGGATATTAAACGAAACCCTCTGTGCGATCTGGGATCACACTTACCCACTTGTTTACAGTGATTGATATTACCTATGACATGTTCGGTATTGATAAGGATGCATATAGCAGCTACAGTTCCTTTACAAAGACATGCAAAATAATTCCGTTATATTACGTCCTATGAGGAAAAATCATTTGGGGTGGGAGGGATTTTTAATAATGCTTCACAATTGCAAAGTCACTAGATTAATTTTCACACAATTATTCTAATTGGTAAATAAATCACAACAGATGTAAATTTCCAAATGGGCGAAAAATATCCCGACTAGGATTTGAACCAGGGATCTCGTTGCTGAGTTGGGTTGGGTTGGGTTGATTTTTGACGGCCAATTATCTACTCGAGGGATATAGGACCTAGGGGGAGTGTCCTACTTGGGGGTCTTTCTAGGGGAATCTAACCCTTATTTACGCAAGTTTTCCCAAGTTTCGAAGAAAATCACAAAATTTCCGAACATTTAGGCCGACAGGCGCAATTGGGTTTGAACCCAGCACCTTCCGTCTACCAGCTTCGAGAACAGAACCTATCAGCCACTGGTGGGGCCGATCTCTTGGCTGAATCTTTGATTTATTTACCAATTAGAATAAATGTGTTAAAAATTAATCTAGTGTAATTATGTATCCAGCGATTTCTGGGGTTCCATTACCTGCGATTTATTCTGTTGAGCTGTACCAGATTTCAGACCAGATGCTATAATCAATAAGGTTAGATGTGTGAAAAAAAAGTTCCACCAGATTCGTCCGGGACAGCTCAGACGGTAGAGCATTGGCGGTTTCAACCTAGAGATCCCTGGTTTGAATCCTGGTCCCGACATTTTTCGCCCAGTTCGAAATTTACATCTATAATTGCAAAGTCAGTGAAATTTATATATAGCTCTGAAAGTACAGTACAAGATGCTTACTATAGAGTATGGTAACTATTGCATTTATTGATCATTTACAGGGACACTCAAAAGATTTCCATTACATTATGGTCTACAGAGAAAAATCGTTTGCGGTGTATTTTATTCCTGTTACATATTGGAATTAATGTATATCTCTGAGGTGCACTGCAAGATATTTAGTATGAAATGTTATCTGCATAGCATTTATCACTGATATACAGGATAACACAAAATAATTTGGTTACAATACTCTCTATCAGCAATAATTGCTGGAAGTTGTATGTTTTCTGTTCTGGTATGTGTGTTTGAATTAAACTTAAAAAAAAAAAAATCTTAGTGTATATAAATTCTTCGGATCATACATTTTTTTAATATTTTCCAGTTCATTTTGCAACATTTTAAAGTGATTTTACCAAAAAATTTGAGATATTTCAATTGACAATAATTCAGGCATAAATGGGTTTCAATATTTTCACTCAGTTTATTTTATTCGTTTACAGTTCTATAATTACACTGCGGAACACACATTTTGTAGACTTAGATCTGGCACTTGTTTATGGCTAATTATTGGCATCTAAATACAAAAATGATCCCAGTTTTTCCTATCACGTCAACTTTTTAAGCTGCAGGATACCCGAAATGTTATATTTAATGCGGATACAAAGGGAAAAAAAAAGGAAAAAATATCAAATATATTATTTATACAACGGCTGTATATACTTACTAAGTTACATTGTGTTCATACAAGTAGTAAAATCCTTTTACCTATCGAAAAAAGTACACATTAAGGTAAAAATGTTCGCTTGTACCTTTTCTGGAGTGTTCAATTTGTGGACAATCTCGCTTGATGCTCCAACAATAGTCATCCATCATATCGCTCATCCGCAAGAAAAGTGACACATCTCGCAAAAATTCATTTTGCGTTTTATTACACTAATAGGTCTTTCGTTGGTACGTCTTGCTACACAAAAAAATTCTTAAGTGTAGTTATACGGAAAATCACTTTATTACGCTATATGTTCATTTGTGACCACAGAAGAGGGGTGGATTGTGTGAGGAGGTAAAATGACCCAAACCTCTAAACCTCATGCTATGTCTTCATTATTAAGGGTTTTATGCTTTTATAGGCGTTTTTATTCCTGCATGCAAAGCTAACTACTTTAACTTTATATTACAATAAAATCATACAAATTTTCTTTTGCCTCTCCTGGGAAATTTACTTTTGTCAAGATCTGTCACTTTTCTTGCGGGTGAGTGATATGTTCATATCATTCACCTTGATACCGTTCTTCCATGAGCTTCAAATCTTCGTAAAATCGTTCACCCTGCTCACCACTGACTGCACCAAGATTTTCCGGGAAAACATCAAGATGGCTGTGTAGAAAATGAATCTTGATGCTCATGTTGCAAACGAGGATTTTGAAGCTCTCTGAAATTTCCTTGATAATTTCGGTGTAATTTTCTAATTTTAAGAAAGTCTTTGACAAGGTTTTTGAATGCCGACCGATCCTTCTTTTGGAGTTCTATCATTGTTCCGATGAAATGTTCATCTCTAATGAGCTGCAGAATCTGTGAACCGTCAAACATACCTGCCTTTACCTTTTCAAAAGACAGGTTTGGAAATCTTGAAATGAGATACTTGAAAAAGTCTCCTTTAGTTGACAAAGCATTCACGAGCTGCTTCATTAGATCCAGTTTTATATACAGAGGAGGAACAGGATGTTCTCTCTGTCGACAAGTGGCTGATGCAAAATGTTTGGATCACCAGGTTTGAGGTCAGATCTTGGAGACAAATTCGACTGGAACCAATGCTTTTCACTAGCTCTGCAAACCCACATACACAAAAAAGCAGGAATAATTGGTATATCCACGTTGCTAGTCAAGAAGGAAGCAGACCATTTTAAGGTCATTACAGATGACCCATTCATGCATGTGATATAGCAATAAATCAATGGCTCTCTTTATGTCCTCATATTCTTCGCTCAAATAAACTTAAAGTCCTTTTGGGACTGCTCCAAATAAATTTCCATTGTGAAGGAGCACGCCCTCCAAGCTCCTCTTTGAGCTATCGATGAACAGTCGCCATTCAGTGTCGGTATAGGATGGAATTCCCAACTCCTTCATTAAACCATGTACGCCCGATTCAGCGTAGAATGGTCACATTAATATAATCTGCAGAGAAAAAGCTTGACAAGATAGAAGAAAACGGATTGCAGTTTTGAAATCAGCACGCTTTTTTGACCTAAAAACAGCTGGAAAATCGAAGTCAACAGAAATTGTGTTAAAAATTGTTCCCCAGCGTTATGTAATAACATAAAATATTGATTTTTTGTAGGTTTAATCTGATGTCTCTCCAAATGTAGATCGTTAAAAAAAAAATTAACGGGGATTTTATTTCCGAGGTTTAAAATTGATGACTCTACTTAAGTACTTCATTAAAACTTATTTTAACGTTAAAAAAGCTATGCATTTTATGGTTTTTATAAAATCTGATCATTCATTTTTCTAAAACTATTCTTTAAAGAATTTTATGTCTGATAAAACATCTTGAATTTCCTTCTAAAATATTGCAGCATTCAATGTAAGGAATGTCAAGGGGAGTAGGGGAGGGGGAAAATACTTCTCCAGAGTAATTTATAACTGCTAAGGAATTAAATGTCAATGTGTTTAACTTTTGTTAATAACTGTATTTCATCCTATTTCCCAATCTGAATATTTTAACATTAATATAAATATCGTGATAAAGAATGCTTTGCTGTTGTAGATTTGCTGAAGAAGAAATTAATTTACTCCATATTGAAAATTTACAGATCTGTTTGGTTTACCCTTGTTTTTGTAAGCTTTGCTATAATAACAAGGGGATATTTTTTGAATTGTCAAACATTTTACGTCTGTGATTACAACGAGAATATAATTTATTACAAAATAAATGCTAATTGTTTATTCCAGAAGAAAATCCCAAATAAATGGTTGTTCCAAGTCCATACTGGGTCATCTCTTAGCGTAAAAGAACGATGACATATGACCGGTATTGCAAGCATCACCAGTGTTGAATGAAGAGCTCTGCTTTCTATAATGCCCCACTAGGAGATAATAAAATTCCCCCCAGAGAAAAATGTCTGAAACTAACACAGGGCATTACAGGTACTGTAATCATTACTATACTTCGACTGAATTCGACTGTTAAACTGGTTCTTTCAGATAATTTCAGTTATGCTCGGTTGTTGATTAACTTAGAAATCCGACATACCATGATAGTGTGTTAATTTATTATATAAATTTTTTTGACATACTCTCTGTGTTCGAGGCCGAGAATTGTCCTGTTAAAAAACCTTAAGATGAAAGTGAACGCATGTTTCGGAAGGGCATCATGAAACTACAACAGTTGTAATGGCTATCATAACTGCATGGAAAAATATGAGAGTATATTGATGTCATATAATGCAGAACCTCAACTTTTAACTGATGTGACAGAGATTGTCACATAACTACTGTGAAGAAGTTTGTCGGATCGCTTCATCAAAAGACGAATAAAAGGCGAGATTAACTCATAGGATAGTGTTTTTGTAATTAAATTTTTGTACAGGAGAGTTATAATTAAAATTCATCTGTTCAAAAGTCTCTGGTGATAGTATTAAAGTTCTAAATGGAACAAAATTTTAGTAGTATTTGTAGTTAAACTAAAATTTACAAGTTAAACTATAAAAATGAAAAAACAAACAGCGGTCTGTGAGACCGGTAACATCAGTTAATGATTAAGTAATCATTCCAGCTGAAAGCGCTGTTTAATCCTGTAGGAGTTCTCAAGCTATGCTACGCGTACCTATATTGGTACGTGAAGCTCTGTTTACTGGTATGCGGAAGTCCTATACTGGTACGTGAAATGAAATAAAAATTACAACATGGGAAATAAAAAAAAACCAGTTCAATACCCCTTCCCCCTCCGCTTTCTTCATTTGTCAGTTCACCGGCTCCGTCTCTGTTATTACTGCTTTGATAGCGTTTTGCATTCTGTTATTTTAATGTAATTTCGATTGGTATTTTTACATAAATGGAACTAATGCACTGTTAGCTGTTGAATTGACCTTACATTCCCCTTAAAAAAAAGAAAACATTTTCCTCTATTACTATATTGTATATGTGTATTGTGTATATTATTTATTACACTGAGCATCTAACTCGCATTAATAAGCAGTTTATTTTCAGAAGGTACGTGAATTTCTTATGTAGAGAGGACCGGGGAAATTGCGATAGCGTAAGGGAATTTAAAATTTTTTCACCTAAAAAAAAAAAAAAATTAATACTAAATATTCTAAATCTGAATCATGATCTTTAGTATTTGTAAAAATTTAACTGTAAACATAACTGTAAAGTAAACACACATAAAAAAAATTATTTTAACCTCTATAGAGTGGCGGGATTAACCAGGATACTTTGGTAAATCCGCCAATGTACGTCACTGTATCGGGGTAATGACGCCACTCTTTATTGAGCTAGTAAATACATAAAATTAATACTAGGAAACACATAACCTATTGAAAATATTTAGAAAGCAATAATTTAGCAGAATAATGAATAAACACAATGTTCCTTAAGCTAGATTTATTAATGTGCTAAGCTTACAGTTTAACTCAAATTGGAAAAGTCACCCTTTGCCATGGAGGCGGCATTACCCCGGGAGGAGAATATAGCGGAAATCTCCCAGCGAAGCCGAGAGAAGAACCGAACTTGTTCAACAAATTGCATCAAAATGTCGGCGAAAGCGTGAAGATTACGGGTAATATTATCTTAAATACCTAATGTTACAATAAAAGATGTTTACCTTTACTCATGTGAAGCTCCAAAATAAGAAGAAACTAGATGAAAACTAAATTTTTCACTAGAACAAACGAACGACGTACAACAAAATCACTCTCACTCTAGACACTGTTTCTATTGTTAGCCGCTATAGTGCAGGCGCATTCACTATCTTAAACTGCCGATAGTACAGTGTCATCGAAAAATAATGCCTAGATTTTAAATAACTGTCACAAAAAAAACTATGAAGGTAATTTATTGGTTTTAGTTATATAATGGGCGGCAAAAAATAAATTTTCTTTTCATACCTTAGTATGTTTTAATGTGAGCACCGTTCGGTGTGCACCAGGAGCAAATGTGTGCAATGTGAGCACCAGGAGCAGTTTCACCTGGATAAGTTCTCCGAAAAAGCCGCTGTACACTGACTATTGACTTTGACTCAACATACCAAATCACGCACTGTGCTTTTTGTTGCACGGTCAACATCCTACTGAGCAGCTGCAGTCTGGCGCGTCGGCTGACCTTGACGACTGCGCAACTAATCCGCGCATAACACAGACACGCAAACGAATTCTGGTGAACTAAAACCAAACTTGCGTTCACCAGTTATCGTGTAGTGAAAGAATTACTCATTTAACATTAAAGATTTCGATGTTATGATTTTTTTAAATCTAGGCATTATTTTTCGATGACCCTGTATTTAAACTAGGCGGGGTGGTGGCATAAGCCCGAGTAGCGCCATTCCCCCGGTCTTCCCTCCGTTATTCACTTAATAAATTTTCTTAAACGTATTTTACTATTGGTATAAACATAGCATTCATATAACAAAAAATTGGCGCCAATATATCATTAAGTATTGCAGCTTTTTTTTCTACCAAAACTTTGTATTTTGATGATGTAAAAATTATTAAAATGTAATGATACTACCCTTTATTTGAATATTAATATAAAGCAGTCAATTTAAGTGCCAATTTAATAATATAATCATGTAATTATATACAGTAAAATCTACTGAGACAGAAGCACAAAAGACTGAAAAAATATTTCCTTTTAGGCATATTCCGTTTACACAGGTTTTCCATATTAGCTTTGAGTGTGTCATCGGGTGGTACGCGGAAGTATGAACTTCTACTCAGTGTTACGTCAGTCTAAAAGTTTGGGAACCCCTACTCTAAAGCATATGTAGAATTAAAGCGTTCACCCCAGGGCTTCTGGAAACTTACGTTATTGTTAACAGTACCCCAGTTGAAGCTGATAGTTGATAAACATGATTCTATCACACTAATGCTATACTACTTATTTGAGTACGACGCTACTTCAAACTGTGGTTACAATGAGTTGCGACCATTGGCTGTTTATGTAATACCACATGCTATCCCAAATCATAACTTTCGGCCAGGTTTCTTGCTATAGTACAGACAAATACGAGGAGCTTTGTGATTGGAAATACAAATCTACACAGACGGCTCCAAAATGGAAGAAGGGACGGGGTTAGCGTTCTGTCCATACGAAAACTCAATCTTGTGCATACTTTTCAAACAAAATTAGGGATAGAAAACACCGTATTCCAGGCGAAAATGCTAGCGGTGCTTCGAGCAGTGGAATGGATGGAAAAAAGCAAGTACGAAAGTGCAATAATATACTCAGATAGCCTCTCGAGCATACAAGCCATTGAAGACAGCACAACAAAAATAGCACTGGTCCAGAACATAATTCAATTACTACAGAATACAAATAAAAAGATAATACTAAAATGGATAAAAGGACACTCCGGAATAGCAGGAAACGAGGCAGCGGCTCAAAAGGCAAAAGAAGCAATTATAAATCCTAACTTACCAGAAGTATTTCTACGTTTTCCACCATCTCATCTCAAACAGCAACTAAAATTACAAATAGAACAGGAATGGCAGAGAATTTGGGGCTCTGATAATAGAGGATATTACATATTCACTTCTACCTATTGTCTCAGAGGAGACATTATTATCACACAGAAATCTCTTCTTGTTTGCAACAAATCACGGGCCTTTTCCAGATTACCTGGTAAAGTTCGGAAAAGCTGACTCGGGCTACGTGTGGAAAACGAGGAACCTCGCTGCACTGCGTAGCGGAATGCACACTAACATCCATATACCACCTCAGAATCTCCAGAACGATGAGTCTCTCCTCATGGTTCAAAATAATCAGAAAACAACCAGCACTATTACAAAAAAATATAAACTGCATAACTCTGATTGAAAACAATCAAGGACTTTTTCAAATGCCTCCACAGGAACTATTATATGATAATGATGATGAGCTATGAAACTAATCAAACTTTTACTTTAAAACAGCTATAGAATTAGATGTTACTGTTAAAGAAAAATTATGTGTTATACGTCTGTAAAGCGCTCAGCTCGTCTATTTTACTATTGTTACCTATATTTATTTCATTATCTCAATTACCTTTTATTACCTACCATTATTTTATTACTCTATAATTGTTCTGTATTTTTTTTTAAATAAACATTGCTGGATGAGACTCTTTGAGCTCAAACCAATTGATAGGCCTCCCACCTGGCTGAATCTGAATATGAATCTGATGACAGTGGTGCTAGAGTCAAGATAATCGACAACAATATAGATGTTCAGTCGTGGGAAAAAAAGTAAACACCCTCCTACTAACTCAGCAACAACGTATTGTAAAAAAAAAGTTACTGGTACGCAGCACAGCTGCTCTACATGTTAAGAACTACACATGCAAATTTAATCAGTAACAGTTGATGTCCTTTCGAGTTTTTTTCATAAATTATGGGAAGTAAATGAAATTAAAGATCTCTAAATTGTTATATTTATAACTCTATTTTAGATTTCATAGAGAACAACGTTTCTGCCATATATTAATTTTGAATTTCTAAGAAATGTCGCTCACAGTAATAAGTGTAGAAGTAAAAATAACACTTTTTCGTGGGCACGAACTCCATTTTGAAAACTTCACTGCCTTTTTACGCATGGTAAAAAGCTTAAGCAAGTGACCATTAAATAATTTATAATTTTTGCTCTGATTCTTCTTAAGATAGTGCCACAGGAATGAAAGATTATTTAAACTACTTTTTTAAAATTTCTAAATTGATTTCTCTACGTATAATCATAAATTAATTAATATTAAACGATCACTTGATAAAAGCCCTTCTTTAAATATTGCTGTTGTCATTTTTGATTAATAATTTATTTTATACATTTTAACCTTAAAAGTGTTTCGTTATTCCAGTTTCACGGTTATTTGGCATGTTTTGGCAAGTATTTATTGGCGCATCAGTAAATCCATTTTTGTTTTAACACATATACTCATATACTCATGTACGAATTACAGAGTATATTTGTCGATGTATCACCTCCGGCGAACTAATTTGAAAATACCTTTAAATTAATGTAATTAATTTCTAATAATTAATTTCTAAAAGTATTAAAATGTATTATTGTCATGAGATGTGCACTTATGAACTTAATTCGTATAAGAGGCAGTTCGCATATGAGGAAATGGTTTTAAAATCGATTATAAAAATGAGTAGAAAACTGATTTAAAACAGATACATTTTCACAATTTAGCTTAGAAACCTTAATCAAGTGAGGGAGAAGCAGAGTGTTCAACACATTTAATCCTCTTGACAGGATTTTCTGCCAATATTTTCTTTCAAGTTCCATACCACTATTTTCATGAATAATTATGTATCTTATTTAACGATAAATATTTTCGATTAAATATGGCTATAATTTCTAGTTTAAAAAAGTGCTTCTTGGAATTCAAGTATCTACGAATCCTATTTTTTTATCCTATGAGAGATAAATATAAAATGAAAGTGTTTCTTGGAATTCAAATATGTACGAATCCTATTTTTTACCTATGTGAGATAAATAGAAAATGAAAGCAAACGCGATTCATTAAACAGTTACATGTAACCATACACTATTACACACAATATCTCTTTTATGTATAATGTTTAATTTCTACTAGATTTGGTATTGGACGATAAACTTTTACTTCATATGACTGTGTTGTTTCACGCTGGCGAAATTTTCCTCCAGGCAAGAACCATCTATTCATCCCAAAATACTCAATATGTCATCAATCAATCATAACAGATGAGAAAGCAAAGGGTTGTATATTTAAAATAAAAGTGAGCTCATGAAATATTTCTCAGAACGAATTCGTTAAAATTACTTATTTCTAGTAGTTCTGTAATTTTTTATTCTGTTTTTTACCGTTTCTGATTTAATAGATTTCCTATTATGTCCTCTATTTACTATATTCCAGATTAGTAGAAATTCCTAACTCAAATCTGATTTTCCTTGCACAAAACCGATCTAGTGCCTCCACGTTTGCATTGAGGATGGTAACTGATGACACTGTTCAAACTGATATGCAATTTCGCATATACTATTTTTGACGTGAATAAAATGTTGCTAATATTAGCAACATTTTTAACTAAATATCATTTTTAATATGGTTCGTTTAACCGATAAATATTAATGGCCCAATAATGTGTTTAAATAGTAACTATCATGCAGTGAAAGAAATTTCGATAAATGTCATCAGTTTTTCTATTCTGTGCATGTTTTGTAATATTTTATCAGATCTCAAAATCCCTTTTTAACACTTTCTTTGTGAATTCTGTTTGTCTGTCTGTCCGCCCGCCTGTGCTCTACCTTGCGTAAATATACTTCGTTTGCCATGAAATTTATATATGTTATTGGGCATCACTATGAAATGTTTGGTTTTGAAAATGGAGTGCATTAGTATTTACGGTTCATTTACAGAGACACCCAAAGAAATTCCTTTGCATTATGGTATGTGGGGGAAAATCTTTTGCGTTGTTTTTGAATGATATCACACTATTTTAAACATACTGAAATTTATATATATCACTGAGGTGTGCTACACGGCACTCACTATAGAATATGATGTGCATAGAAATTATCGTTCATTTTCAAACAAAAGAATTTGACTGTAGAAGAAATTGAACAACTAGAAAACAGGAATTCTGCTTTTTCAGAATTTAATGTCGACCCCGATGAAAAAGAAAATACATGTATATAAATATGGATAGTATGAAACATATTTCAATTTTAAGACGTAAAGCACTCGCTTTAATTTCATATAAAATGACGTCTTTCGCATCCGCTGAAGAATTCTTCATTTACGATCCAGTCTTAAACAACATCTACAATAAAATATGCATATGACGTCACTATCGGTGATTAATACACAAATCCAAAAAAAAAAGATGCCGTCATTTAAGAAACTCGACAAAAAAGTAGGCTATCTAATGATTCATATGCCTTCATTTGTTTGTAATATTAACATAAAAAAATAAAATAAAATATAGTTTATAATAGCTCCATGTTTTATCAGAAATCATTCATTTTTATTTTTTCAAAATAGCACGTATTTTAATTACATTTTTTTAAGTTGTTATGGTAAGATAGCAACAAAAAGATATAATTACTTTTTCCCAATTATTTTTCCTTTACTTTCTGCAGAAATGATGCACTTAAGTTGCCAACATTAAACTAATGGCGCTAAAAGCTTCAAAATTAATATCTTAAAAAAGAAAAAAAAATTGAGATGCAGTTTTCAAACAAATTTAATTTAAAAGAACATATTTTTCCGAATGCGACAGTATAAAAATTGAAAATGTGCGGTGCTTAGAAGTTTAAAAGGTAAGCTACGGCACTTACGATATAATATGGTGTGCATAGAATAATATCGTTCAGTTACAGGGCCACGCAAAAGAATTTGCGTAGAGAAGAAGTTTAACTATTGATGTCTATGGACAGTAATTGCTGGAAGTGCATTTTCAGTTGTGGTACGTGTTTTTAAATTGAACTATCTTTTTTTAAATATTACTTGATGGGGATACAGTCTACAGATCATATACAGGTCTCCACAAACGTTCTGAAGTACATTTCCATTATTCACAGAAATTGCTAAATGGATATTTCCAACTGTCCTATTTGTTTAACTGAACTAAATTTTAGCATACTATGTTGTATATATACAAATCCATAGATCATATACAGGTCTGCGCAAAATAAAAATAAACTGATATTTTTTCTGACTTGATTGTTACAGCAGAAATGGGGTTTCCAAATGCGGTATGAATTTTTCAAGTTGTTAATTTAGGCATCATATTTCATTTTAATAAACTCTGAAGTTTTGTTACAGTATACTGAATATATTGGAAAGTGTTACGTAATCTATGATGGACGCAAGATTTTTCGTTCTTGTTTATATTTTAGTTTATATTTAGGTCACTTCCATTGCAACCGACGTAACACTTGATCGTTGAATTTTGTTTTCAAAACTGTATAAAAAATTTACTAATAAAGCTAGAAAAAATGCTTACAATTTAAAACGTTTCTTACTAAGGTAGTAAAACGTTTCTTACTACTCCCCAAATGAGAATTTCCGGTGGAATTGCCCTTTAAAGAACGATAAGGATTTTGGGCACGACTTTTTTACGGCAAATATTAGATAGTGAACAATATCGTTAAACTTTCATGTGACAGAACATCCAAACACCTAGTTCTTTTAAAACATCTTTTCTAAACTGGAAATTCTTAGATATTTTACAGTTACTACAACATAAAATACCGCTGTTTTGCAGGAAACATCTATTTTCAAGCGATTTACAAAATATAGTGGTACATTTCAGAGATGGCCGTTCTCTTTTACTTGAAGGATTTATTTTCAGGAGAAACTCTATTTTTACTTTCTTCTATCTTTACAAGAAGAAAGTATTGGATTCGTGAAAATTTTCGACTTCCAGTTTTCGACAGATTTATACGTTTTAGAATGCCCAGAACACGATTTGATGGTTTTTAGAAAATGTCTGTCTGTGAGCCTGCCTGTCACTCTGTCACTCTGTGAGTCTGTATGTGACAGAATTTTGTGGGCGCTCTATCTCAAGAACTAATGCACGGAATTTCACAAAACTTCATATTTAGTTAGACTTTGATATGAACTGGACCTGACTAGTTTTTGGTGAAAATCTCCCTACAGGTGGCGCTGCTATGCGGCATTTTTCACGATTTCTGCAATAGCTATATCTCAAGAACTACTGCACAGATTTTCATAAAACTTCAGATTCAGTTAGTCCAAGATATAGTTTGGTGCTGATTACTTTTTTGTGAAAATCGCCCAACAGGTGGCGCTGGTATGCTGCATTGTTCATGATTATCGCAATAGCTCTATCTCAAGAACTAATGCACGAATTTTCATCCAACTTCAAATTCAGATATACTTTGATATGAATTGGTGCTAAATCGTTGTTATTTCTTGTACTATTTAAATGATTTAATTGGCGTGATTTATATAGGAGAAAATTTTGTGATGGCCACAACATACCAGTTCTTTTGATATATTTATTTATTTTATAGGTTAAATATATCGTTTATGATATATTAAGAGGGCACAGGATTTTTGAATTTGTAGAAACGATCAAAAACATCGCCTTTTTCAAAGTACCAAAACACAAATAGTATGCAATTAAGATCTTTTTTTTCCTTTTCTGCCCAAGTATATATGTTTACCAGGTGTTCCAAAAATGACTGATGGATTTTAAAATTCAATAAGTTCCAAACGGTGACAGATATTAAAATAATTCTTGCAGGAGGGTTATGTATGATGTCAGGAGTTTTTGTACTGTGATTCTTGATTTTAGTTCGAATTTCAAACAATAGCTGGCACTGAGAGCAATAGGCACTCAGTCTAGACCCAATTCTTGGTACTTCGGGATCCATTCGATACATTTTAATCTCTTTTTTTCGCATGGAAGAAGAGAGAGGCCGAAAAATCGAGCCTAGATTGAGCGGTTATTGCTTGCAGCGCCATCTCTCGATGCTACTTGTAACTAAAACTGAGAATCGCAGCATAAAAACTCCTGACATCTTACATAACACTCCTGCAAGAATTTTTTTATATTTGTCACCGTTTGCAAGTTATGGAATTTTAAGAACCATCAGTCATTTTTGGGACATCCGGTATCTCTATTATCGAGAAATATAAAGATTGTTTATACAAAATTAATATTAAAAATTTAAATTTAAAAATTCATCTCACTAATGCGTGAATTAAAATCATTAAGTGCTGCCCGCCTGATAAATTTCTAGATTATGTACATAGAAAACAATTTTTGAACAAAACAGAATCATAACGCTCCTACTTCTAAATTAAAGCCAAAATATATTCAAAAAGTATCTTTTAAAATTTAATTTTAGCACCCAAAAAAAAAAATGTTAAACTCTTAGACAATTTTTTCAAGTTAATAAAAAATACATAACCAATATATGTGATTTGCTTTTGGTTTTAGCATGGATACTATAAAGACACGCATATTTAGTTCATTTTTTAAAGCTTTAGTTTACATTGTTTGTGAGTAGCAGTGCACGCATACTCCAAATTTACTAATCTGAGAAAACACGTTTTAAAGTTTCAATATCCAGGGGCCTTCCATTACAACTCAAGAAATAATTCAGATTTTTGAATAGGGATTTTTGCATATTGTTGAGAAACTTTTAAAAATTAAGAATGAGACAAAATCCGAAAACTGATTTTTTTAAAGTTTAAAGGTCCTGTGCCCAATTAAAGTATTATTTTAAAGTTATGCTTTATCCAAACTCTGCAGAAAATGTCTATTAAAAATTTAAATGTAAGTTACAAATTAAATTTGTAAATTTGCAAAGGATTTTTGTTAACATCAAAACATAATATGACGCATATCTCTAAAATGCAATGAAAGCATACACTCAATAATTAAAATTTTATACTAACTCTGATGCTAGGGATTATTTTATTTCATTATTATATGTAATTAAAATAGAATATATTTGTATTTCAAATCACACATAAACATCTTATCAAAAGTTAAAAAATAAAATTTGCGCATATTAATGTTTTAATTTTGCTCTTGTTTTAAGCGTATTTTCATATTTGTGTTGTTTGTTTTATTCTTATTATACTAGTAGAGAATTTTAAGTAAGAAGAAATTATCTGATATTTTTATATACACTAAGCTGAAACATCATATTTAATTACAAAAAATGTAAAGCAAATACAAATACAATCATTTTATATACACTAAGCTGAAACATCATATATAATTTCAAATGCAAAAAATGAAAAGTAAATACAAATAGAATCAATGAAACTGTGAGGTCAAATATAAAAGGTAATTTTTTAATAGCTTAGTTTTAAAATACAACTAACCAAAATGATATAAATTTTGTATTTCGAAAAAGCTTTCTCAAATAAATGAATACTTTTTCCAACATATTGAAGTTTTTATTATTGCACAATAAAAAGAAATAGGACCTGAAATCTCTGATACACAAATTCTTTATCTGATAAAAATATTTGTTCCCCTAACCATTTTTTAAGCTGTAATCTCAAGCATTATTCTTCTATATACCATTTTAGATATTTCCTCATTAACAGGTTTTTCGAGAGCCAAACAGTCAAAAACACATTGTGTGATCATTTAGCTCTAATACATTCATCTGTGATCATATTATCACTTTTTTTGTATTTTCTACGACAGATATCAGCTAGAATTCTACTAACGAGAGCACTCTGAAAATAGTTGTTCACTGTTTTCAAGTTAAAACTACTTTTAAAATACTTAGTGTTAATTACTCGGTAAATTTTTTCAAAGTTGCTTCCATTTCAGGCTACAAAATAGCTCTACTTTGAGGGCGAAAGAGATATTTTAACCAAGTCAGACACATTAGAATTCAAACTTTAATGTTTCAGTCATACGTAGTGACGTACGGTCTACTGTATCGCTCATCCGCAAGAAAACTGACAAAACTCGCAAAATTTCATTTCTCATTTTAATCCACTAATAGATTTGTCATAGGCGCATCTTGCTGTAGGAAAAGTTCCAAAAGTGTATTTATTCGGAAAATTGTTTTATTACACAATATATCCATTCCACAGAAGTGGGTAGGGGAAATTGTGTAGGTAGATAATAGTTCTCAACTCTCCAAACCCCATCTACGACTTCACTCTTAAGGGTTTGACGCTTTTATGAACGTTTTTACAGCTGAATGCAGAAACAAATGCTATAATTTCATATTACAGTGAAAACAAGTTAATCTTATTTTGCCTCTCTTGAGAAATTTACTTTTGTCGAGATGTGTCACTCTTTTTGCGGGTGAGCGATATTGTCTCTAACTTGGCTTTAGATATCCTTTTCGCAGTGAAACTAAAGTTGTTCCGAAGAAGGAAAGAGATCTCCACCAGTTATTCAAACTAGAAAAAACTATTTATTTGCATATTAATAAATGTATTATTATACCTTCATTTTTATATAAAAAAAAGATAGAAAATAATATTAGATAATAAAAGAACTGGACAATTACACCGTAAAAAGTTACATATAAACTTGAAAAAATATCATTAGTTTACTACATGGTGTACAAAACTGTTCCAAAGTCAAAAACAAACTTATACAAACATTAAAATAAAGTTAAAATGTCAACGTTTCGGTCATCCTTCTGTGACCTTCTTCAGGAACGTTGTCGTGTATCTTCTAAAATTAGAGCAAAACCGTCTTGAATTCAAAAGGTTCGTTATATATTCAGTCAAAAGTCACCTTATCCAATTACAATCCAGAAAACATGCAATGGCACCATCTATCAGACAAAAAGTAGATGCAGAATAATATTAGAGCTATAATTGTAGACTAATTTTCCATAACAGAATTAAGATGTGGATTTTAATTTTCCTCAACTTTTCGTTTTGTTTGAAGTGTATCGAGTTCGGATTAGGATTCCGGTATTTTTGCAAATAAGAGAGTGGTGAGATACGAGCAATAAAATTTGGTTGGTCAAAAGGATTTTAGCCGAACTCTTAGCAAGCCTTTTTTTATTTCAAATGTAATGTTTGTTGACTTACTCGATTTATCTAATCGAACTTAAACACGTGCTTATAACCACCTCCTTAAAAGTGGATTGCACTGTAAAAAAAAAAAAAAAAAGACATTTTTACAGTACAAAGTACTATTCATCTCGCGCACAAACTCGATCACAGTGAATGTGCTGTATCTTTCTTTGGTTTCCTGACTATATTAAAATGGAAAATACAGTAGTTGCGTAAAATTAACAGCACAATGTGTTGGCAATTTGGACGCCAGCAGTTTGTGCTGTAAAAAAATGCGTCCAAATTGCCAGCACGTTGTGCTGTTAATTTTACGCAACTATTTTTATTTTCCATTTTAATATAGTCGGGGAAACCAAAGAAAGATACAGCACATTCACTGTGATCGAGTTTGTTCTAGCAAATCTACAGTGTTTTTTACAGTGTGCAAGAGTTTAGATAAAAATTTCATATCCAATCATTCCTATCTATGCGTCCTTTACGTATTTTGCGACTAGATATCTATAAAGACACACTACTTGGAAGAATGTATATTATACTGAATGCAGATAACATCAAAGGGTTGTCAAAAGAAATACTCTGTTTCTGATGTGTGAAAAATCTCGTTAAAGTGTGGCAACTAACGCACATTAAATAAAAAAAAAAAAGCAGGCGATGTTAATGTGTGTTTTTACACAATTGACAGCACAATTGAAATATTTACCTTTGAAGTTCCTTTAATTTTTTTTTTGCTTAAAAATTACTTTAAAAATATATATATTAACATCATGTTCTAATCATCTTACATCGCATTTGAATTAACAATGTACAAATTGTGCTTTATAACATAGAATTTCGAGTTTTAGTGTGAACAATATTTTAACATGTGACTTGAAAATTATTCCTGATCTTTGTTTATCATGTTTGCAGTAATTCGTTCTGTCAACCTATCTTTATGTGTTCTAATTTCTGAAAAAATCTTAAACTATGAACTAAGGAAGTGATTTTCTATAAAGTGATATCAGCGTCTTTCTCATTAAAAATTCTCTTTGAACCAATTTACCTTCTTTTAAACACTTTTAAAGATTTCGAATACATTGATGTCTACGCACATTTCCCGCTTCTCACGTATGCTGTTTTGTTGTATAAATATAATTAAAATCTTAATTGCACTCTAAATAGAGCTTATGAATACCTGTGCTCAAATGTATCAGATCATTATTAGATCATGCTGAAATTTAAGTATAATAGATATGTGGTATAAGAAGTTGGATAGAAATTTGTCGCATAAAAAGAATGATTTATTATACGCAGTTACACAGCAAAATATAAGGTGTGTGCACATTGGGACGCAGCCGACACGCGCAGGGAAAGTTTTCACGTCCCGCGATTTTGTGAATCATTGAAATGAAGGGAAGAGCGCATATTGACTCACGCAGTTTTTCTGACGCAAGTGCTTCTTGTCACTCGTACTTTGAACGCAATTTCCACTGCGAGTTTGTGAGGTTTTGTTTTTAGAGGAAAAATTGGCACCCCTTTAATATGAAATAAGATCTTTGAAATAATTCTATTACAGATATCAAATTTGTGTGATTAATTATTTCAAATTATATAATTCATAATTAGGAAATCCTAATTGTTTTTACTTTTCTAATTTCTCGTTATGTATCTTTATTCTAAACTTCCACCTTTTTCTTTCTTTTTTTTACATTCGTATTTTGATATGCAAATACTTAAAAATTGAACGGTGTAAGATTTATTTTAACTAGTAGTTTTAATTTTGCGTTTGTTGAGATGCTCTTTTTCGTAAATTAGAAAAAAATTATATCAACTTTTTTAATAATCCGGTATATCTCCAATTTATTATTTTAAGTTTGAAATTTGGACAACATGACGATGTATATTTACATATATATATATATATATTTTCAATAATAAGCATAAAACCAATCTTTCTTTTTTTGAATGATATTTTCTTCAATTTAACATTTTGCTCACATTTAAAAATGGCCTTGAAAATCCAATAATAGAACTATTCAGTACAACTGAGTATCTAATAAAGAGAAAAAGAAAGTATGCCTTTTTAAAAAATGTGCGATGCATTCTAAAAAAAAGACAGGTGTTTATTAATCTACGAAAATATAATACAAATGGGAACGAAAATATACTATAAGATGCTTCGAGTTTTCTACGATTTCGAAAAACGTTTTTTAACTTCATAAACCTCAAAACCAATAATTTTTTTATATTTAAAGAAACATTTATCTACTCAAATTACTTTTGCTGCACGAATATTCTAAAACGTTTCCTAGTAGTTTTTATGATGGCTTAAATAGTTTTATTATCCCGGAATATAGGTTTTTCGTATATTATAAATTCTCAAATAAACATCAGGTAAACATCATCAACAAAGTTTCACGGATAAACATGACAAATTAACAGCATTTGCATTAAAAGTAAAGTTTATATATATATATATATATATATTAGTTTTCCAGGGATGAATTCAATATCACAGTTGAAAATTTGTAATTAAGAATTGATAGTATAAAAATCGATATTGCAAATGACTAATGCTCTATAAAATCTATTCGGAAATGTTTCCGAAAATGAGTGGCAACAAAAGAAATTTTGTTCTTATAAATGATTCTTGAAACATCGAAATTTTATTGGTTTCTGATGTTTCAAAAAATAAAGAAAGCTTTTCGGAATCATGGGTAGCTCGAAAGTAGTTATTTTATATTTTCATTTATGAGTTTATTATATTTTCATAGATTAACTGTTGGGGACGAGCGACCGGTATTCGTGCTGCGTAAGTTGCTCAGAATCGGTGATTATTCTCACCAATAACATTATATTGTAAATTTTGCCTTACTTAATCCTAGCATTTCCCGATTCAATTAAGCAAAAATTTCTCTTTTAAAAATCCGGTGACTAAAGATTAAAAATTCTGTAAAAATCGCTCGTCTCGAAGGGGTTAAGAAATATTTCTCCTTTTTTAAAGTGTACCATGTCGGTAAATTTATGATATGGCTACCTTTGATTACTCTGAAAATATTCTCTTTGTGAAAAAATTATTTTGTTTTTGTAAGCATGCTCAACACGCCGATCCATAGATAAACATACAAGATTGGACAGTAACAGCAAAAACTATAATGACACTATAAACTAGCATCATTAGTGACAAAGGAAAACAACTAACAAGCTTCCGAAATTTACCTATGTATGAGAAATCTCTTTATTCTCTATTCTGTTCATTTAACATCTATTCTTTGATTCGATTCTTTTCGAGGCAGACGATTTTCTCGTAATTGATCGTTGGAATGAGTCGTCCGAAATCGTTGGAATTTCAGTGTATTTTTATTATTAAGGAAATAACAACTTTTTCCAAAACTTTTTAACTATTTAAATCTTAAATATGTCCGGCAGAATCTTGTCTACATATCAAATGAAAACATTCTTTTTTCGAGTAACACAAAACTATGAGTGCGATGCTAATTTTTAACGCCGAATATTGCTTGCATGTTTTATATCAATGCAATATTATAATCTATGTAGCATTTAATTGGGTTTTACGCGTTTTTGGCAGTTAGTTATATAGTTAAATAAAATAATCTGATGCAAAATTAAATATCTAATTAAATATTTATGGATTTGACATATAGAAATTAAAATATACATGATATTTTTTGCGTGCAAGTACAATAATATATGTAATCATGGTCAATTTGCCTACATTACTATAATACAATTTTTATTTGGCGATGAAAATTAGCAAAAAATGTATTATAAGTTTTAAAAAGGGGAGGCGAAGCAAAGATAACCTTAAATGCCGCTTATTTATCAAGATAACTCAATCGTTACATTGTTATTGTTTTGAACTAAACATGAATATAGCTAGTTTCCCCTTTAAATCTTATTCAAACGTTTGCATGAAAAACAAGCGTTTTATTGTTTCTGTAATAAAAGTTCAATTTTTAAAAGGTAAGATTTTTAGCTTATTTTTATTTATTTATTTAATTTACTTATATTGCAAACACATTATTTGCACACACACAATAAAAGTAGAAAAGAAAAACGGAAGCATTTTATTTAAGAAAGATCATATGAAAATAGAACCACAACATAAAAAAATATTCCGCAGAAGAAGAGTTTCTTCTCCCTTGCTACTATAGGCGGGGCGGTCGTCTTTACGTTACCATTATTTTTTATGAAAGTATCTATGTAACTATCTATTTTTTATGAAAGTATCTTATATGTTCTATGCGTTGATGAAACCAAGTGCAGTATTGATTTGTAATCTTAATTCAGGGATAGGTTTTGGAACCCGCCTACTGTACGTACGCCTAGAGGCGTAGCGATGGGGCGTTATGGAGGGTAACCTCCCCCTCTAATATATGTGAACTTAGGAAATTTGAGCTTAGAGTTGGGAATTTCTAGATTTTTGAAAGACTTTTTCCTTTTTTTTTTTAAGTAATAGTAATATATATATATATATATATATATATTAAATTTTTATTATTTTGCTAATTTCCTTTCTGACTTTTGTAACAGTAAACAAGTTAAATTATCAAAAGAAGTACAGACTCAATTTGTCATTGTGTTTCTCTGTGCTACGAAAATGTCATACATCTACGAGATCTGAATTTCCGTACTGTTTCCATCAACAGTGTCTGTAATCTTTTCCCTTTATTTCCTCCAAAACATTGTTCCTTTCTCAAAATAACATGATGATATTTTCATATGAAGTGCGATTATGTCTCGCACACAATAGAAGACAAAAATTAGGTAACCTTAGACTAATGCTAGTTTTCGCTAAATTATAAGCAATTTTTCTAGGTTTAAATCTTACATTTACAGAATTGTATGAAATTGCTTCCTTAACTATTCATTTAGCATTTGGCATCACAATATTTCCATGCTCAATGATTCCAAGATAGGAAAATAAAAAATAATCTAGTTTTGATTTTAATTATTTAAATGAAAGAGGTGTATTTAAACTTTCATCCAATAATTATAACCTTTATATTTTTAGTTGCAGTATTTTTCTTTGGAAAGATTTTTTTACGTATAAGTATCAGTATCATTAAACACACATTAGTCATATCATTTCAGCTAGTAAATAAAGCAATTTGTTTAAGTTGGTGAATATTTTAACCCCCACCCCCCCGAAAAAAATATTTGTAGCTACACCCCTGTGTACACCTGAAGTTCAATAACTCCACATACAGAAATTTAGCAGTGAAATGACGCTTGATCGTGGTGGCCAAGAGAAACATTTCCTCGCGACTAATCTGAACTCGAATTTCCACACCGGGCTTAAACATATACCCCCAAATGGTACAATACTAAATGTAGTTGAAAATTTATACGTTTACAAACAAAGCTACATTAAGTAATTTCTCATTGAAATGGTAGCTTAGAATTAACATTTCCCAAATAAATTGTTATTTTACGTCCAGTCTGTATTTTACGAAAATAGATAGAAAAAGACTAGTTACGATTTAAGTAATGGACTGTGTGCCGTTTATTTTTCGTTTTCGTTAACATTTAGGATTCCATTGATGAATTTTGGCAGTTAAAAAAAAAACAAAAAAAAACAAAAAAAAAAACATACCACGTCAAAGTTATGTACTGCATGCTTTTTACTTCCATCTATCTTTACAAGAATAAAATATTGGATTTGTGAAAATTTTGACTTCCGGTATTCGACGGATTTATACGATTTAGAAGTTCCTGAATGCGATTTGACTGTTTTTAGAAAATGTCTAAATGTCAGAGAGTCTGTCTGTATGTAACAAAATATTGGGGACGCTCAATCTCCAGAAATAGTGCAACAAATTTAATAAAACTTTAGATTTAGTTAGACCTTGAAATAAATTGGCATTGATTTATGTTTGGTGTAAATCACTCAACAGGTGGCGCTGCTGTGATGTAGTTTTCACGATTACCGCAATACTTATATATGAAGAACTAATGCACTGATTTTCAATAAAACTCAGATTCAGTTAAACGTTGACTTAAGTTGTTGCTTATTAGGTTTTAGTGTAAATCGCCTAACAGATAGCATCGCTGTGCTGCATTTTTCACGATTTCTGTAATAGCTCTATCTCCAGAACCAATAAACGGATTTTGATACTGATTAGATTTGGGTGTAATATGTCTGACAGGTGGCGCTGCTATGCTGCATTTTTCATTATTTCTGCAGTAGCTCTATCATAAGAACTCATGCACGGATTTTCATCAAACTTGAGGTTCTGTTACAGGTTAACATAAGTAGTTGTTAATTTAATTTTGATGTAAATCATGCAACAGATGGCGTAGGTATGCTGCATTTTTTGCGATAGCTATATCTCTAAACATAATGCATGGAATTCAATCAAACCATATTCTGTTACACTTTCACGTAAATAGATCCTTGTTTGTATTGGGTGTATACTGCCCAACAAGTGTTTATTTTATGCTCTTGGTTGTAGACATCTAAGAGGGTGGGTGCCGAAATTAAATGATTTGTTTGAAAAATGAGACTTATTTCTTTTTTAGCCGCATACAATTTAACTAACCTATGCTTTATAATCCTAATGATGGGTATAGACTGTCATTTCATTTTGGCACTGTGATAGTGAATTTTGAAGCATTAACATGTATGAGATAGAAGAAAGTTTTAAGATTGGCATTTCGACTAGTTTGAATATGTAATTGAAAAAGCAACAAAAAGCAGCAGCATTAAAAAAGACTTTCCAATGTAGTTGATAAGTGTTTATGAATTCGGTATTTTCTGCGTCTTTCGAGTTCTATCTCGTGAAAATATACTTAAAATGAAATGTAATCTTTATATATTAATGAGATTTACAATAGAATGTTCGCTATTAAAAATGAAGTGTGACTAGTTTATTTACATGACACACAAAAAAATTCTTTACATTATAGTTTTTGCGGAAAATCTTTTGCGACTTATTGTTTGCATTTTATTTAAATTGCTTATTTAGAGTATTATACGTTTCATTGTATGACAAAATAAAATTCCTTAATAATATTATTCTGTTAGCATTGTAAATTGCTTCATAATCTGTGTCTTCAGTACTTGGTTTTTGGAATGTCATTATCAGGACTACCATTTTATGTTTGATAGATTCTCATTTCGTAAAACTTCATTATCCATTCATTATTCTTAATCAAATCATCGTATTTTTCTTTTTTGAAATTCAAATAAATTCATAACCTTATTTTAAAAATGGTTAAACAAACACCTCATTATTTAATTCCATCATTATTTGAAGATTTTTATAGTTAATAAAAATGATTTTAATTAAGTCTGAAAACAATAGTTTTTTTTCTGTTATCTTTCAGGTTTTTTAATAAGATGAAATTTGTGTTAACCCACCGTACTTAATGATATTCTTAAAAGTTTTGAATATAATCTGTTCTATATTAAAAAGTGGAAGATGACTAAAATTAATTAAAGAATGTTTTATATAATATTAAGGCGTTTCTGAAAGAGAAAAGAAAAAAAAATGTGTTTTCCCGTTGCATAACACGCAACTTTCTGATATATTTTCCTACTCATGTTGAAATATGAAACTGTTATATTTGTAAGGCATGATTATTGAAGTGATTTGTAATCGATAGTTTTACCATAAATGTATTTCATCTTAAGTTGTAAGCGATTGCTGTTTCAGGGCGGTAGTTTTCTTTTTATTAACAACGCTATCGCATCCAGTAATTCTGTCCAAATCGCGAAATGTGAGAGAATTTGCTGAAATGATATTCTACCTTTACCGAAAATCGAAAAAAAAAACACAGTTTGATTGCAAACACAATTTGCTTTAGCGTTTTATAGTGCCCCTGAGGGAAAATAGGATAAAGAAATTTGAGAATTTTTTTTATGTTTCACTGTAAAACAGCTACACTGAAGTTAAAAATACCGGGTGTCCCAAATAGATCCGCACAACTTCAAAATTTTATTTAAAAAATGGATAGGCCTACAGCAAAATTAATTACAACAATTGATAGCATAACTCATAAAGTTCTATATCATTATATATACCGGGTGTCCTAGAAAGGACTGGCTGATTTTAAAATTCAATAACTTGCAAACGGTGACAGATATATAAAAAATTCTTGCAGGAGGGTTATGCATAAGGTCACAAGTTTTTTTTACAGGGATTTTCGATTTTAGTGCAAATTACAAAAGATAGATGGCGCTGCCATCAACAGACGCTAAATTCAGGCTCGATGTTTGGCAGTTCGGGACCTACTCAATACATTTTCATCTCCTTTTTCCGCATGGAAGAACAGAAAGACCAAAAAATCGAGACTGTATTTGGCGCCTACTGCTGACAGCGCCATCTATTTTTTGTAATTCGAACTAAAATCGAAAATCACTGTAAAAAAACCTTTGACTTCATGCATGACCCTCCTGCAAGAATTTTTTAAATATCTGTCACCGTTCGCAAGTTATTGAATTTTAAAATCAGTCAGTCCTTTTTAGGACACCCGGTATATATTACTTATAATCAGTCCTAGTTTTTGAAAATTATTTTCTTTTTAAAAAAGTGAAGATGCCAGCTTTTCAAGGGGTGGCCTAAATATTGGCTACTTAGTAATTTATCTCTTAATAAATAAAATAACATCAAACTTTGTTCAAAAACATACTAAGCTACTTATTATTACTAGTAAAGTAAACCATAATAGCATTATTTCAGATTGTGAAAACGTCATTCTAGCCATTCCAGAGAATAATAGAGACGAAGAGCGTGCAGCAATGTGCAAGTTAGTAAAACAGATCTCTTAAAAACAAAATAAAGAGCAAAGCTTAGTTTTGAATACGTTAAAGAAACTGGAGAAAAATCCTGATATTATTTTTATCAAGACAGAGAAATCAAACAGAATTGCAATATTGGACGGATTAGCTTACATAGATAAAATGAATGCATGTATAGCGGATATGGATTGTGAAATTCTACAAAAAGATTTAAATCCCAAGGTTTTCCGTAAAGTAGAAGAGTTTGTCCGCAATGAAAAATGGCCGGAAAGTATGAAATCGCTTATTAAAATTAACCATACTGGAGTTACTCAGATGTTAACTGGGAGATTGAAAGACCATAAATCAAATTTATCGTTGAGACCTATCGTTTCCCTCTGTGTTGCACCCACATACTTTTTAGAAAAGTTTTTCGTGATCTTCTTGAAGTCAATACTTCATGATTGAGTTTTTGCTATTGAGTCTATAAAAGATTTTATTGATAAAGTTAAACAATTTCCAATTAATACAAACACCATTATGACAAGTTTAGACATAGTATCTCTATACCCTTCCATCAATATGCATGAAGTCCTACAATACATTAATATGATCATAGATAACAATTAAAATTTATCTCAAGGTATCAAAACCTCACTAAAATCTGGACTTAACCTCATAGTTTACAGTAACATTTTCATTTTTAATAAGAATATTTATAGACAACTAAATGGTGCACCGATGGTATGACCAGTTTCCGGTTTTTTGCAGAGTTTGCTTTAAGGTCTCTAGAACATAAGATCTTTGATACGTTTAATTTGAGACCCGAATGTTGGTTAAGATATGTTGATGATTTTCATCTTATGGAACTACAGTTTATCTAATTTAACTTATTTTCATCAAGATATTAATAAATTAAGTAACTGTATAAAATTCACCCTTGAAATCTAAGAAAATGCTTCACTTCCATTTTTAGATGTTCAAATTAATAGATGCAGCTTTTATTAAACTTTTCAATTTATAGAAATCCTATTAAAGAAAACACAGTTATCCCTTTTTCAGTAAACATACCTTTTCAATATAAAATCTCTGCATTTCAGTCATTCATTAAAAGAGCATTTATGATTTGCTCAGATGACTAATTAAATGAAGAAATCAAGTTTATACAGAAAATAGCATTTGATCATGGTTTTCAATCAAAATATATAGATAAGATAATTCAGAAGTACAACGCTCCCCTTCCTCCAGGTCAACGACTGGATAATATTCAACTTGTGGTCTACAGAAAATTTCACTACACTCCCACTATATTCGAAAAGCTAAAAAAGATCATGCAGAAATATAATATAAAGTTGGTCGCTATTCCACTTCCTTACCTCATTGATATCGTCAGTGATAAGATCGATAGGATCCCAATGGATCAAAAATCTGGTACATATGAAAGCCCTATCACTTTATCTAATAATATTGTAAAAGTCTACATCGGCATGACAAAACGTAAGTTATCAGTAAGGATTATGGAGCATCGCAGAGACATTAAACATCGTAAACAGAATACAGCTCTTTCTAGGTTCTACTTACCTAATGAAGTCTGCTATATTAACTTTTCTGAAGCAAAAATTATAGTTCCGAACAATGACCCCCTTGAAAGTAAAATTAGAGAATGAATTAAAATTATTGCACGTAAAGATAAAACTTGTAACGGTAATTTATCCTATAATATCCCAAAAATCTGGCATAATCTCATAAAGTCATAAGTCTACATCTAATTACAATATTTCAGGTTAAGCTTGTATTATGTTGCCAAACCTTGAATGAAAACTCAGTTGAACGGGGTTTTGTCCCTCATGTGTAGATGACGGCACTCGTGGTTTTTTAAATCGACCTTTTGATTAATTTGATCTCAGTTCATTAATAATTATTTATTTTTACTAGATGGCAACACTACATTTTTGAATTCAAATCATTGGTCAAGTTTCGACTAATTATCTCTTGCACAGGAAGCTTTCGTCTCTGAACTTTGAGCCTTTTTTACCATCATATATTCCTGAAGACGGCTGTAGAAACAGCTCGAAACGTAGAAGTTAACTTTTAGTTTATTAAAGTTCGCGTTTTGTGTACCATTAAGCAAGATTGTGTCTTTATTTATCAAAAAGTTCTTTTCAAACAGTATGTTTCTGGTCATAGATTGCGCTGCGCAACACGTAAGCGATTATTAAAGAATTTAGTTATTCAAAATAGCCGCACTAGCACTAGTGAATTATGTGCAGAACGAGTACGTGAAATATTTTCAAGGAAGAAACAACAGATCCGAACAGCTGTAGCTACTGTTTATGTTAGCATGCTAAGACGTTCGTGGATTGAATTCTAATATCGTCTTTATATTCTTCGTTCTACGAAATCATCCCATGTTCAAGTTTACTAAGGCAGTAGAAACAAATTTTTGAGTTATTCTAACTATTGTTGTACATAAGTTTGATGCAGGCCTATTCTTTTTTAAATAAAATTTTGAAGTTGTACGGATTTGTTTGGGACACCTTGCAGGTTACGCAGATTCGAAATAATTTTCTTTTGCGTTTATAGATTACATTGGCGGGATATAATGTAACATTCTTTTTACGGTGGTAGAGCCTCTGGCGAGAAATTGCATAAGTGAAATTTAAAATGTCTTTTTTTTAAGTTTTCCCATACGGTAACTAAACTACAATTAAGAATTATGTTATACAGATTGAACAAAATTTACTCTTGTGTTTAAAGCACTCCCTAGGGGGAAATGGGTAACCAAATTTATTTTTTATTTGTAAAATTGATTAATTTTTATGTTTCAAAATGAAAGTTTGTATGATGTTTGAAGAAAATATGTTTATGAAAGTTGTACTGAAGTAAAAAATATGTAGCACAAACCGAACAGAAATTTCTTTCTTGTTTAAACAGCCCAATAGGGGGAAATGAGTTAACTAAATAAAAAAAATAATATTTTTTTTGAATAAATCTTCAAAATAAACTTCTGACATCATGAAATTCATGTTTTGAGAAAAAGTTTCACATGATAGGTTTTTTCTTTTTACGTTTGAAGCACCTCCTGTGGGAAAATGCATAACTAGAATTTTAAAATAATTTTTTTATGTGTTCTCATATGGGAACCATATCGCAAGTTAAAATTTGCTAATATATTTTTCACAAAACATTCTTTTGCGTTTATAGTTCCCTGAGAGGAAATAATGTAGCCAAATTTAGAAAAACTGAATTTTGTTTGTGTTACCTGTATGGCAACAATACTGATATACAAAATAAATAAGCAGTAAATGTTAAACAGAATTTAATTTTATGTTTATAGCGTCCCCTGTCAGGAATAGGTTCAATAAATTGAAAGAAAATATAATTTTTATGTTCTTTTATTGTTTTTTATGTTCAATTTGAAAGTTTTTGTACAAACTACAGCATATTTTTTGTCAAATCATTGCTGCACTGCTGAAACATTTTGGAGTAATAATTGGTAATTTTACATACAAACTTTTTGTGATAGTACATAAATTAAACACTGCTGTACCATCTGTTAAATTTGAAATGGATTCGTGTGAAAGAAATAGTTATTGAAAAACTTGACGTATTAAACAAAAATATTTTGTTGAACAAATTAAAAAGTATATATATATACCTCAATCTGACAGATTTTAAGATATTTCATTCAGTTGTTTCTGTATTTAATGTAACATTTTTTGTAACCAGTAATATTTAAACAAATTGAAATTAAAAATAAATAAATATATCCAAACAATGTGATATTTAAACTATACTAAAAACGTAGATTTTGTTTAAAATGAAATCAAAATAAATCTTTGACCTTTTTACATTTGTAACTTAAGCTTCACAAGCAACAAACATTTGTATTGAAAATTTTTCAGTTGCTTATGGTGTTCAAAATTGCAAAGTACATGTAAACTACAAATATTTAAAAAAGTCTAAAATTTATTTTGCTTTTGTTTGAACGGAATCTAAGTTTTTTTAGAAGACTATAAATATCATATTGTTTGAATTCGATTTTTATTTTTTAATTTTCAATTAGTTTAACAAATTTTTTTACCAAATATTCAACTTTAAATATAGAACCAACTGAATGAAATATCTTAATGTCGTCCCTTGTCCAGCCTACACAATGTTGGAAATATATATATATAATATATATTATTTTTTTGTGCAGAACATGTTTTTGTTTAATCCTAATATATAATGTGTGACAAAATTTCTCTTTCAAGAAAAAGATAAGAATAGAATGAAAAAAATAGTTAAACTCTTGTCACAAGCCCGTAACACAAATGTTAAAAAATTATAAATTGAGTAAAGATAAGCTGTAAAATATTTTTGCTATAGTATAACCATATAAGGATATATAAAAAAACAATTTAATGACCACACCTTTGAGATTCCTTAAATATTAATATATTTTTATTTAAAAAGGCAGTTGTTTTTATTTAAACCACAAAATTAGTTTGGTTTCATGAATTAAATTAATAACACATACATTCAAATTTCTTATCAATAAAAATCAAACTTTACGGCTATGGTATGAAGTTTCGAACGAATTTTCTTATTTTATATTTATTTTACTAAATTGAAGAGACAATCAATAAAGAATTCTAAACATAAATACATGTAATGGCACTTAATATAACAACATGTATAAAGTCTTTAATATAATTTCTCTTCAATATTAGAATATTAATCTATATTAAATGCAAATTGACATTATTTTCCTTATCAGCTGTCTACCAATAAAGCTTAATTTCAAAATAAATGCAACGATAATTTAAATCCCAATTTTTCGAAAACTGACACATTAAATTATTTAAGAAGTTTTAAAATCCTTTCTTGATAATCTAAAATGAAACTTTTGTGTTCATCATAGCTAATAGCAGCATGTTTATTCTGTCAAACTATTTTTATCAGTTCCAATTCCATGAAAGAAAGTTTCAAAAAAGAAAACAGAAAAAGTTATGTCAAGATTGTTAAAATTTCTTTTTATTATTAATTTGGCAAATATTTTCTAAAATCAATATCTATTCATTAAATTGAAACGAAGAACATCTTAGATTACTAAATTTTCAAATAAGTTAACAATATTTAATCAATTGTTAATTTTAAATAAATGATTTTAACCCTTTGGACCGGCGTCTCTTACACAAATTTTATTCGATCGACACCGCTTTTTCAAAAGAAGTTTCCTTCAAATACACAATTTCAAAAATGCTCTGATTAAATAATAGCGACAAAGAAGTGCAAAGGCTTAACTATATTTCCACATAATCATCTATTTATTTTAAATGACAGGGTAATAAAAACAACGCAACAGATAAATCGCTGAAAGATCTCTTTACAAACGACTTGTATAACTCACAATGTAAAACCTTTAGTATTTTTATTTCAAGCATCTACATACGTAGACGATATAGGAAATATGAAAGCAGCACTTGAATATTTACATAAAGATTTTCGGACAGCTCTCTTTAATAATTAATAGAAAAGCATCAATTACTTCTGGAAGACGCTTTTCGTAAACCATACCGAAATAATCACTAACACATTTTATACTAATATGCATGAAGTTGACAGGTTTTCGTATAAGAAAACAAAGAAATCGTATAACGCTTTTCATTTTTAATAAAAGTCATAGATTTCTTCAGAAAATATAAGTGTTGACATTTTCAGACTTTCTCCTGGACACGACAATCCGGGAACGGAACAAAAATTGGCAAAATTTTGAGACAAAAATAGATTATAATCTAAGATGTAATGCATGCAATGTAAAACGGAGAATAAATACTACACTCACAGCAATACTTTTTTCAATCCACGGACATTATCATGGCAGCTTTTTCCGTTAATTGACGAATATCCGTTTACATTTTCTCTGTTACAGGAGGTAAAATATATGTGAATTGGAGAAAATGAGAAAAAAGTAAAAGTTACTGATCTGAAATCGAACCAGCTATCTTATTGTTAGATGGGTACGCTGACCATTGTGCTACACTTGCACAGTAGCGGAACACATTAAAGTAAATACGTTTGCTTCAGATGGGCATGGCTTGATTAATTTCTTCAATTTTTTTTTTTATTTTTAGGATAATTTCGGGAAGATTTCTTCTTTAGTAAGATTATGTGTAGGGTTTTAATACCTTAGTATTAGTAAATGATAAAAATGTGAATTATAATTTTTTTAAAGTACATTGACAGATGTAAAATATGAATATTATATTTTATTTTGATAGCATTTTTTTTTCTTTTTTGAGCAGAATCGACTTTTCATTTAATATTTAAATTAAAATATCTTTTAAATGAGTGCATTTAAAATACATTTTAATTGCGGATATTTTTTTAGAAACAACTTAAAAAATTCAACTTCGTTTAACTTTATTCTTCTTGTTCAACTTAAAAAAATAAATTGTGAGTAATTTTGAATGAATGGGATAATAAATTGTTATTCATTTTTAAATTCGAAAGCTTTTTTCTTTTTAAATTAAATTAGAAATCTTAATGTATAGAATTTTTGGCTTTTCATTTTTAAATAAATTCGGATTTTAGTATTAAAAGGGTGTTCCTAGTGAGAAATTCCATGTAAGAAATGAACGGAAATTCTTCGTCTTTTTCAGATTTTTTTGAAGAATTCACGGATAAAATATGTTTTCTAGGAGTACGGAAATTATTTGTTAAAAATAAGGAATACTTAAGTGTAAATTAACGAGTTTTCTGACAGTGTATTCAATGATAAATCTCTTTAACCATGCCAGCACATATAACGCTTTACATATAACAAGTAATATAAAAATTTTGTTTTTAAAGTCAATTCCCACTTAGGTCACCAAAGAAAAATTTAATATAATCCCTTAAGCTAATATTAGTTTTTGTTGCATTAAAATGTCTCAATTTGTTGATTTTCTATAAGCAAGTAGGTTTACAATGGAACTCTATGGGAATTTGGCGAAATATTAGAGATATCGCCAAGTTGGCGTCACTTTTGGCGACTCATTTTGGTCGCCAAATTTTTCGATAAACTTGGCGGTATTTGGCGACAGAACAGGATCCCCTATGGTGACCCCTAATTGAAAATACTTTCATTGATCTTCAATAACCAATGGTCGCCATTTTGTTTCCCATGCAAAAATGAAATTAATTAATTAAAATTTAATTAATTAATTAATATTTGAAAAAACTGTATTAACATCAATTGTCATCCAGTACAAGTTAAAAAAAATATTCAACTTGATAGGATGAATAATGAGTATTTTATTAACGATTGAAAATTTGAACAAGATATATCAATACACTTGATAAAATATCATTAGTTTACATTAGTTATCATTAGTTACATTAGTTATCATTAGTAAGATATATAAATATATAAATATATAAATAAATAAATATAAGGAGAGTGTGAACTAATAGTAGGAATTGGAAAAAGGAACTCCAAAAGTCTCCCATTGTTGAGCGGTAAGAAATATGTTTTGAGAAAATTATTAAATAATATATCTAACAACATTAAATTCTTGTGGTAAGATTTTACTTTAAAAATATAAAATTTACAAATTAGAGGGTGAGCGTTGCTGAAGGTAGTAGTGCCACGAACTCTATGTTCGATTGGAAAGATTTTTATTTATAAATTTAAATCCGTACAATTTCGAGGAAACAGACCGTAGTGTGTACAGCATATCTTCTGTATTTTACGAATGCAGTAGGAGTTTCAACATTAGGTTCATTTCCATAGAATTTTGTTTAAAAATTAAAATTCTAAAAATTCGAGATGACCAGTGGGACTCCCTAATATTAGGTTCGTTTTCAAAAATTCCCATCCTAAAATATAAAACCATTCAAAATAATTTTAGGTGTGTCTAACTATTATGCCGCTCCCGGTTCAAGACCGATCGTGTCAGGTTGTTATTAAAGTAGTAGGGTAGATTCCAGACTAAGAGAATAAATCATTTTAGTCCAGGCAATAGGGGATTTTACCTGGCAAAATTAATGTAGTTCTGGAAATCGGCTTACTTTATGTTTTTTGGGTCGCTGAATTCGAATTTGTAACTTCTCACCAAAATGCCCCCCCCCCCCCGGGCACACCCCAAATTTTCGTAAAATTTTCGAAAATAATTAAAAAATACGGTACTACTTAGTAATTCCGTCGACCAATTTCGCCAAATTATATAAATAGCCAAAACACTCGCCAAATTATTCAAATTGACATAATTTTTATTTTAAATAACGAAAGAACAAATAAATTAGTATAACATTAATAAATATACAAATAAAAAGTCGAAATAAAAATCACTTGATGACGTAAATACGTGTAACTTGCTTAAAGTCAAGTGAATGTGACATTTACGATCAACCATTATTTGCATTTAATCTTATAGTTTGGCGATAGATTTTTGTTCCACCGGATAACAAAATAATATCAAAAATGCATATGTAACTGGTATTTGAAAACGAGGTTTCGCCAAATTTTCGTTAAAAAAAAAAAAAAAAAAAAAAAAAAAAAAAAAAAAAAAACACGCCAAACCTGCTGTGCGCATATGACATCTGGTCAAATATTACCACTCGAAAAAAAAAATGCTAACTGGCGAGTTAAAAAAAAAGCTATTGGCGAGATTTGCATCCGGCTAGCGTAACAGTACCGAGATTTCTTTGCAACCATGGCAAATTTTATGTAGTTTTATTCGAAAAAAAAAATTTGATATTTTAATCGAAATGGAAAACTTACGGTCCCATATTGGCACGATTTTTTTCTAACACCAATTTCATATACGGAATGGGCACTTAACTGGTGCCAAAGTATCGTTATATTGCTTGATATGGTAAGCCGGATGTTGTTGTTTATGCTGTTGATTTATGCTCATGCAAATTGGAGTCGTTAAAAAATCGCGCCAATATGTGACGTATATGACATCTGTGCCAAACTTTCATATGAACGGTGAAAAGATCAGACCGTGTTTGTTTATGGCAGTTGACGACTTGAACTATTATAATATAGAATAAATAATGGCGATAGAATAATAATTGGCAACTTATCACTGTGCTGGGCTAACATTAAAGTACCAAAATGGCGCTTAGAGTATAAAAAGCGAAGTGGTCCGCCTGGAACTGTTGATGACAGTCACATGTGTTGTGTTTGGAAGACAGGAGGTGATAGAATAATATTGTAAAGTTATTTTGGATATTGAAATTCCAAATTATTTTTTTAGGATCGATCGTATAGTGTATATTTAACATTTTGTTGTGGCCACAAAAGACCACTTTGACATAACTGTCATTAATTAAAGAAAATCTGAATTTACTTATCAGACATTTGGAAATTAAGAACAAAAAAAATAAAAGGTAAAAGCATTACCTGCATTGACCCGAAAGAGCAGAAAAATGATGGAGACATTTGCAGAAAGAAAATAAACAAATGAGAAATCTTCCTTGAAAATTTCTTTATTTATGAAGCAATTTTTTTGCAGAACATAGCGTATTATCATAGAGTACATATCTTATTCTTTTAGATGTACTTTTTTTTATGATCGACACATACAAATCTACGTTCATTCTACGTTCTTACTAAAGAAAATAAAATAATTTCTTTCCTTTGGGGAGTATGGAGGCCCAGGCATTTAGATAGGCACAGGCATTTAGATGATTTTTATAGCATCATAATTCTATGACTCGAAATAAAATCAACACTTGAATAAAAAATAATAATAATGCCGTCAACAGAATTTTTATCCACATTTTACTGAAGAATCAGAAGTAACTGATCAAAAAATCTCGCCACAAAAAAAAGACGAAACTATGCAGCCGATTACAAAATCAAAGAAATATTCTCGCACTTTTAATATTTCTTACTGTAGATACGAAAATCCATTTATTATATTTTTTGTAGAAAGGAAAGAGGCATCCACCCATTCTCTGCGTTCGTTGATAGAACACTCATGCAGGCGCAGACATAATTTCTTCGCAGAACGGCAAAAAAAAGGCAGCCATTCTGCATTGAAATCCCAACTCCACAGCACTACTGAATGCGCACGAGCTCTCCGAGAAGAGGAGTATAGGGGGTTGCTATAATCCTTGAAACACGCCAACTTTGGCTGAACGAACATACAGGCGCCTTGCATTGGCATGAAATGCAACGCTAAAGAATATAAAAAACTGCTTTAAAAAAAGGAAATTTGATAGATTTCACTGACATAAGATGCCAAACAGTAGTAAAGATTTAGAAATTTTGAAATTACGAATTAAACTGATTTAAATATTATTGGCTAAGGGGTGGAGCTTCAAAAGGATATGACTTCACAAATAGAAAAATATGGAACTTTCCAGATAATTCTTTTACCGGAAGTACAGCTTTCAAAACGACGTTTATGATTTTAAAATGAATGAAATGCTATGCCAGAAAGAAAAACTTACAGGGGAAAGTTGAAAAAAGGAAATTAAAATAATTTTGGAATGCGAATATTAAAATTAAATGAATACAAGATTAATAAAACTATTTTCTAAATGAAATTAAATAAAAATATGTCAGTGGTTCTAAGTAACCACAACATATTACTTCGGCCTCATCAAAAGAAAATATTGGTAAGATGGAGAAATTTAATAATTTTGACATTGAGCCAATATTTTCTAAACTATATACATATACAACATGCATATAACTTCAAATAATGAGAAAAATAATAATCGGTTACATCCTTCTGACAAAAGGTACACAAAGTCTTTCAAAATGAAGTTGCTAAATGTTCATTCACTGATATGTGAAATAGCAAATACAACATTGTTAAATAAAATTAGTGTATATTAAAAGAGTGGGGGAAAATTTGTAATAATGTACACATAAACAAATAATATTATATGATACAAATTGACATGCATATTAATGATGACTTTGCATCATTCAATATAGTACAATATATGAGTAATAAAACCTTTCTATTTTGAAGAAAAAAAAATATTAGCAATAATTCAAATTAGTATCTTTAAATCACAACTCTATTTCAAGTGACAGTCGATGAACTACATTTCATTTTTTTTTAATTCTTCAATAAATTACTCATCTGAGAATTTTCCATAACATAAATTCAAAATGTAAGTAAATAGTCAAGAGAGAATATTTACACTCTCGTTAAAAATATTTATATATAAATATAGCACTTTTTAAGAAATCAACTTTTCTTAGATGAACAACTAATATTGTGTTATTCTACAACAACAACAATAATAATACTTTCAAAGAAAATTAATGCAAAGAGAGGATTTTAAGCTCTCATAAATGTAGTACTACATAACTTTAATAACATTTGTCTTACAAAAATTATCATACAAAGAATTTATATTAAATATTCTGAAATGCTTATCGAATTATGTTTAATTCAAGCATCTGTAAGACTAAATATGTGATTATTTTTTTATTAAAACACATAAGTATTTTTGTTTGTAAAGACTTAGAACAATCTTTGTAAGTATAAAAATGTTACTACTTTTTTTTAATGAAAAATACATAAGTATTTTTTTGTAAAGACTTAAAGTAATGTTTGGAGAGTATCTTTGGAGAGTATCTTTGGATTGTATCTTTGGATTGTATCTTTGGATCCAAAGTACAAAATTTTCATGTGCACAAATATCTTTTTTCAATTTGTAAACTTTCAAACACTTAAAAAGGTTTAATGTATTTTCAACCACTTTACATACACCAGTAATAACAGTATAAGCAGGCATAACTTTCATCATTTTTATTATTTTAGATGTTAGAAAGAGGTTAGTTGTTAGAACATGCATGAATTATAATTAAGAACAACGTAACATTTTGAGTTACTCTAAAAGTCACAATACGGAAAGTGATGATATATGTACTCATATTTTATATCAATAACAATTTACTTTTCAAGATAAATACCAAATCAAAAAAAAGTAATCAATGACATTTCATTTGCAACTAAAATAATGAATTATAAAAAATTTGATTTGATTTTTCTAAGAATATGTCTTAATATTTAAATCCAATACTGAAATTAAAAATTCTGAGTTATCAGCACATTTTTTTTTTTTTTTACAATATATATAAATTCTAAAAAAATGAATAAGGTTTTGAAGAAAATATTTCAGTGAACAACATAGTAAACAAAAACAAGATTTACATACTTTTGCAAGATGACAATTCCACAGTGTCAAGGCGAAGGCGACTTAAAAAAAATAAATATAAAAAAATGCACAAATGCTGCCTGCAGCTTTGGTAGAAGTAAAAATATATATATATAAACAGTCAGTCTTCGTATTTGACAATCCAATATAGCTAGCATAGATGAGATTTTTTACAATGGTAAAGGCATCCTAAATAAAATTGAAGATTAATTTATATTTTATTGTGTTTATGACTGCGAGGACGAAGATCATAATGTTTTTTACTTTGAGTAGATTTATTTAGAACTGTAGTGGAAGTTTTACTACCAGATGCTTGAGAATGCACTGAACTATGTGAATGCAAAAATGTTTGTTGGCACTTCGAAGTGGTCTGAATTTGAGGAGAATCACAATTAGTAGTATGAGTAGGCATATGTCGTTTCACAGGAGAAGAAGATGCACTATCAACAATCGTTTGATCATGTGTTGCACTTCTAGATGAATCAGAACGATGAAGCAATGCTTCATTTCTTTTCTAGAGTTTCAAGATTCTGTTACTATGAATTAACACAGGTGATGCTTGATTATTATTGCAATCTTGAATTTGAATAAGCACAGGTGAAATTATTTTCTGTACCATATAAGGTCCTTGTACTTTTTTGTTAAATACACTGGGAAATTTTACATAAACAATATCATTAACTTTGATATTAGCAAATTTTAATTTTTCCCTTGATTTTTGATACACTTTTTTACTAGAAGATTCGTTATTTTCGTAAGCTTGGTAGTATACTTTTTCAATTACATCCATTAATTTGTGGATTTCATATGCAGTGTTAAGGATTTTCCAGGAAAAATGGGTTTTATAATTGGCATATATATCATTCACCTCCCTTCCAAAATGAAGAAGATTTGGAGTAAATTTTGTAGCTGGATAAGGTGTAGCGTTGTATATGGACTGGTGAATTTTTAAAGCAGTTGGAAAGCCATTGTATTGACAGATGACTTTATTTGAGTGTTACATTTCTCACTCAATCCATTAGCCTGTGGATGCGCTACTGTACTGTGCTCTAGCTTTATGCCAAGTTTTTTGTTGAAATAAGAAAACAAATCACTAGTGAACTGGGAACCATGATCTGTAAGAGTGAACTCGGGTTTTCCATGAGTGGAAATGTAATTCAACAGAGCTTTAGTCACCGACTCAGCATGAATGCTATTCAAGGCATATAATTCAAGATGACGAAAAAAACGGTCGATTACAGTCATAACAAACTGGTGATTTCTCAAAGGACCAAGTAAATCCATCGAAACTTTTTGATTGGGAGCTGTAGGAATAGGTGCTGGAAGATATGGAGCAGTGTTTTTTTTAATGATTTTTATTTACTAAACAAATTTTACAAGAGTTGACATAATTAATTGTATCAGAAATTAGAGTTTTCCAAGTGAATCTTTTCTTTAAATTAACAATGGTTTTATGAATACCAGTATGAGTAATATGAGCGATTCTTAAAGCTTTAGCTCTAAGTGAAGATGGTAAAACAGCTCTATGTAATTCAATGTCTTCTGAAGAGAAGTGTCCATTATAACAAAGCAACTCATTACTTGGATTAATGTAATAACCATTTAAACTTTTAGATTTTTATTAGATTTAATATCTTCATAAATTTTCTTAATTTGAAGATCTTTTTGTTGTTCAGAAAGGATGGTTTGATCAAAAATTTCTAACAATGGGTCTTACTTACTAACATTATTTGTAGATGGAGGGTCACTTTGAAGATGGCAGTTATGATGTTTTTTACCAATTAATCCACATGGATACTGAGCAATTTCATTATGTAGGTCATTTTGATTATCAACAATAGGCAGTACTTCTTGTTCAAAAATGAGATCAGGGTTAGTATGGAGATCTTCAGTAGGAATATGAGGTGTCCTACTTAGAAAATCTGCTAACACATTATCTTTGCCTGGAACATGCTGGAATGTGTAAGAGTATTCGGATAGTTCTAACATCCAACGTGTAGAGATGTCAGCAGGAGATGTTGATTTTTGTAATTATTGAGAGGTTTACCATCAGACAAAAGAATGAAAGGTCTGCCGAAAATGTAATATTTAAAAGCCGTTATACCTTTATAAATGGCATAAAGTTCCAGTTTAATGGCTGGGTACTGTTTTTCAGATTGAGATAATGTTTTGGAGTAATAAGAAATTGGGCGAAGTTCATCCTGAATTTTTTGCATAAGAACAGCTGAAATTGCTGTATTTGAGGCATCTGTATTAACATAGAAGGGCTCATTCCAATTTGGAAGATTGAGCATGGGCTTATGGAAAAAATTTCTTGCAATTTATTAAATGCATTTTCTTGTTCGGATTTCCAACAGAATTTATTTTTAGGTTTGGTGATTTCAATAAGAGGAGTAATTAATTTAGCAAAATGAGGTATGATTGACCTGTAAAATGAACATAAGCCAATAAAACTCTTTGTCTGCCTCTTAGTTTTTGGCTTTGGAAAAGAAGTAATTTTCAAAATATTGCTTGTAATTGGAAGGATTTTATGATCAGTGAGGTGGAAGCCTAAAAATTTAATGCTAGTTTGCATAAAAGAACATTTTTCAGGAGAAAGAGTAATGTTGTTAGCAATAAGAGTGTCCAAGAGTTTTGTTTGTTTTGCAATCATTTCTTCAAACGAATTAGCGCCAACAACTATGTCGTCCTGGTATGCGTAACAAGAGTCAATTTCGGATAATTGAATAACTGAATCAATTAACTGTTGAAAAGTACTTGCAGCCGTCTTCAAGCCAAAACCAAGACGAAGGTAGGTAAACATTCCCCATGCAGTGGTAAAACTGAGCTTATCTTGCATCTCTTTAGAAACCGCAATCTGCCAGTACGCAGAGGGCAAGTCCAGTGTACTGTAGTATTTAAATTTTGACAACTGTACCAATAGGTTTTGAATGCGAGGTAGAGGATATAAAGAAGGAATAATAATAGAATTTAATAATCGTAGATCTAAAGCCAAACGATATTTTTGAGGTTTTGACATGTCAGTTCTTTTCTTTTTAACTAACAGCATGGGGCAAGCCCAAGAAGAATTTGATCTTTCTATAATGCCAGCATTATCATTTGATTAATCTGGTCAAGAGCTTCTTGCTCTAGTGCCTGTGGCACAGGAAAAGGTAGGGTTTTCACAGGATGAGAATTCATCATTGAAAATTGAGGATTTACTAGGTCTGTATGACCCAAAGTGTCTAAGGATTTAGAAAATGCTTGAGCTTTATTGCATAATAATTTTAGTAAACAGTCACTTTCATGTGGGGACAAGTGTTTTAAGCCAAAATCATTTGGTGACAGTTCTTGTATTCGTTTTCTTTTAATTTCCTCAGATGGTAAAATTAAATTACAATATTCATTTTCTGAATCTAAATCAAAGGAATATTTTTCAATATCATTCTCATCTACATTAATGCACTCACCAAGAATTGTATGTTTGTTTAAATGAACATTCACTTTGGATATATTCTGACATACAACTAAGAATAAATCTTTTTGAATTGAAGATTTAGAATGCAATGATTCATGCAAAATAATAGCTTTACTTTTCAAAGCAGGCTTAAAAATAAAATATTCAGAGGGAGAATTCAAGTATTTGACATGTAAATAAACAGAAGAATTGGGGGGAATCAATTCTCTATTTACAGTTTGTACCATGTTAGAACTCAATAATTTTTCATTACCATTTTTCAAATTGGTGTACTTTTTACCAACATAACTAATGTCATTGTCATCGTCAGATATGACATTTTTTTCATCACAGATAATTTTGGTATTGGTATTAGAAATATTATTTATAACATTAGGATAATCAAAGTTTGTATGAGTGGGAAAATAATTAGGAAGCTGAGTAAAAACTTGAGCATGACCTACTAAATTTCTAATATTGAGATTAGCATTCATAAAAGAATTAACAGAAATCATAGCAGTATTACCAACATTATTTAAAAACAAACCATTATTTGGAAAACTGTAATTGCAACGATAGTTTTCATAATTATTTACCAAATGCAAATACTTATCACCAAAATTTCCATTCACACTATCAAAATAAGTACCATTATTTGTGTTAACTGACATAGAATTTTCATAAATAGGCACATTGTTTTCATCAAAAGAATATGGCACTGTTATATTGTTATTATTATGCAGAGAATTCAAATAAAAACTGGTAGGAGACTCTTTTTGAATGTTAAAAGGTATATGTTTATCTTTAATTAATATAGATTTAAAAGTTGGAGAGATGGTTATAGAATGCTTGTTTATAAACTCAAAACCAAGTATGGCTTCAAAATTAACATTCTTTATATCAGTAAGGTAAAAGACATGATGAAAAAAGAATTTGTCTATTTTGAATGCAATCTCGATACATCCTTTAAAGAAAACTTTAGAGTTTATAGTTGATACAAAAACATTTCTAGATAAATATTTATAATGGATTTTGGATTTAATGCTGTTAAAGCATTCATGATCCAACAAACTTAATGTTGAGCCTGAATCAATGAGAGTTGATATCTCATTATGTTGAACATTCATAATTATACATAGAAGTGAATAAGTGTTGTCAAAAGAGCTGCAAACTACGTGTCGTTGTTGTACACAATCCTCAATTTGAGAGGAATACTTTGATGACAAAGAATTTTCAGAACAGCAAGGTCTGTTCATTTTTTGCACCATTGGTTATGTCTGTGTAACAGCGCTTGAAAAGGAAGTAGTTGAAGAAGAATTTTTTTCAATCTGACATTCGCTTGAATTGTCACAGGAGTGTACTGACCCTAACGAGTAAGATTGGGAGGGATGGCGGTCAGTTGGACCAATCTCCCTTACTTGTTTAAATGATAATTTTTATCATCATTTTTATTTTTAGAAAAAGAAGTAAAGTTTTTCTTTCTTTGAGAAGAATTCGAAGAAAAATGAGAGTCTTGAGTGTGATTGGCATTTTGCCTCGAAGAGTCAAGTAGATTTCTAAACTTGTAACATGACTCCATAAGATGGTTAAAACGACCACAAAAGGCACATTGAATAACATTTTGTTTGCGAAAATACTCTGAAGAGTTTTTCTTGTGCTAAAACTTGTCAAACTTTGGCCGAAAGAAAGATCGTTTGTGATCTGGCTTATGCTGAATAAAATTTGTTTTATTTCTAGAAGCCACGTTATGTCTAACTGGTGAGGGAGAGTAAGTTACACGATTTTTTTAACAACAGTTCTATGTCTAGGAGAATGTCCATTATGAGATTGAGATGGCGAGAATGCTATTTGCGAATTTCTATAGACTCTGTCCTTTTTATGTCTGATAGGAGCTTGTTCACCAAAACTATCAGAAAATTTTGAACATTCACCATTATTTTCATTATTCAGAGAATAAACTTGGTCATAATGTTGATTAGATTTTTGAGTAGGTGGTGAATCATAGATATCTTGTAAAAATTGTGCTCGTTCAAGAGCTAACTCAAAAGTGGAAATGTTTTCTTCTAGAATTTTCCTTTTAATTTGCTTAGGTAAAGCTTGAATAAAATGAGTAAATTTCAAAGAATCTAGAGCAGCTGGATATAATTTAGGATAAGCATGTCGAAGCTGTTTAGCCAAACGATATGAAAATTTTTTAACTGACTCATTAGAATCCAATTTTAAATTTTGAAGAGACTTCAGAGTGTCAGATTTTTTACTTGGCAGAAAATAGTTAATAAATTCTTTGCGAATGGTTTGAAGGTTAGAATTTTTGAATTGAAATTGTGTTTCGAGAAAGAAATGTAATGCAGTACCCTGTAATTTTGACTTGAAAAGAGCAAAAAGTTGTTTTTCAGCGTAATTATATAATTCCGTCAAATCTGATAACTGGTCGAAGAAAAATTCGACCATCTGAGGATTTCCATCAAATGGTTGAATACAAAGGTTTAAATTTGCTTTTGGAGGCATGGTGATAAATTTCAAAACAATGTTGAACAAATTTCAAAACAAATCGGAATAAATTTTAAAATAATGTGGTGAAGTAAAAAAAAAATAATCTCATATGAAGTCACCTTTTAAAAATAATGTCAATTCAACAGAATAATGTAATAATTTTTCTCGACATATTATCAAAACAAAATGGCATCAATAAATCAATCATTTACTTATAAATAAGAAAATTATTCTTAACTCATCTTTTTTGTAAATAATATTATAAGCAATCATTTGTCCTTAATAATAAACTGTAAATATTACACGAATTCTTTCTCTTTTTTTTAGAAAGATTGTATAAAAAATTTAAGGAAGCCACCTTTTCTAAATATCAAATATTTCAATAATAATACACTAAAACAAATTTTCATATCAAAATATAACTTAATAACTGTCATGTCATAAAGGTTTATAAAGGTTCACGGTACCAGGAAAGATAGCTGTTGTGTTTGGAAGACAGGAGGTGATAGAATAATATTGTAAAGTTATTTTGGATATTGAAATTCCAAATCATTTTTTTAGGATCGATCGTATAGTGTATATTTAACATTTTGTTGTGGCCACAAAAGATCACTTTTACATAACAGTCATTAATTAAAGAAAATCTGAATTTACTTATCATACATTTGGAAATTAAGAACAAAAAAAAATAAAAGGTAAAAGCATTACCTGCATTGACCCGAAAGAGCAGAAAAATGATGGAGACATTTGCAGAAAGAAAATAAACAAATGAGAAATCTTACTTGAATTTTTTTTTTATTTATGAAGCAATTTTTTTTGCAGAACATAGCGTATTATCACAGAGTACATATCTTATTCTTTTAGATGTACTATTTTTTATGATCGACACATACAAATCTACGTTCATTCTACGTTCTTACTAAAGAAAATAAAATAATTTCTTTCCTTTGGGGAATATGGGGGATATGGCACAGGCAGTTAGATGATTTTTATAGAATCATAATTCTATGACTCGAAATAAAAGCAACACTTGAATAAATAATAATAATAATGCCGTCAACAGAATTTTTATCCACATTTTACTGAAGAATCAGAAGTAACTGATCAAAAAATCTCGCCACAAAAAAAAAGACGAATCTATGCAACCGTTTACAAAATCAAAGAAATATTCTCTCACTTTTAATATTTCTTACTGTAGATACGAAAATCCATTTATTATTTTTTTTGTAGAAGGGAAAGAGGCATCCACCCATTCTCTGCGTTCGTTGATAGAACACTCATGCAGGCGCAGACATAATTTCTTCGCAGAAAGGCAAAAAAAAGGCAGCCATTCTGCATTGAAATCCCAATTCCACTGCACTACTGAATGCGCACGAGCTCTTCGAGAAGAGGAGTAAAGGGGCTTGCTATAATCCTTGAAACACGCCAGCTTTGGCTGAACGAACATACAGGCGCCTTGCATTGGCATGAAATGCAATGCTAAAGAATATAAAAAACTGCTTTAAAAAAGGAAATTTGATAGATTTCACTGAGATAAGATGCCAAACAGTAGTAAAGAGTTACAAATTTTGAAATTACGAATTGAACTGATTTAACACTAGAACGCCCGGAAGGAGTCGATTCGACTCCGACCATATGATTAAATGTCAATTGTAACCAGAAATTCTTTCACAAAATAAGTTATATTTTAAAAACGCAGATTTACGTTAAAAAAATCAGTCAAATAATTTTAAATAAAAATTCTGGTGAAAAATATTTTTATGAAACTTGAGTAAAATTTCCGGGCGTTCTAGTGTTAAATATTATTGGCTAAGGGGTGGAGCTTCAAAAGGATATGACTTCACAAATAGAAAGATATGGAACTTTCCAGATAATTCTTTTACCGGAAGTACAGCTTTCAAAACGATGTTTATGATTTTAAAATGAATGAAATGCTATGCCAAAAAGAAAAACTTACAGGGGAAAATTGAGAAAAAAGGGAATTAAAATAATTTTGGAATGGGAATATTAAAATTAAATGAATACAAGATTAATAAAAATATTTTCTAAATGAAATTAAATAAAAATATGGCAGTGGTTCTAAGTAACCACAACAACATGACTTAGGCTATTGTCATAGAGATTGTTTTAAAATACCGGGAGAAAAAAGACTCTGTATACTTAATTTATTTTATTTTAGCTTCTTTTCAAATGTTTAACTGATCCTTTTAATCAAAAACTAAAACAACTATTGGATGTCTTAACAACAGCTGATTCGGACTTAAATTTTTGCAATCAAAGGGAATTAATTGAATGGAAACCCGTTTACAGGGAGATCTGCACAACTTTTTTCAGAATAATTCAATCTTCTCTAATATTTTTAAAACCCATCAGATTAGCCAGTTTTTAGATTCTGCGGTGTCTGAACGGTTGTTGGCGAGCGTAGCTTGCAGGGGGCAGAGCCCCGTAGAACATATATATATGTTGGAGAATCATCTCTCTTTTTTCAATTAGCCTGATATTTTTCAGGCTTGTTGCAAAGAGCTTAATAACCGTTACGCTAATTGAAAAAGGACCACTTATTTCCCAATCAGGATGATTTTTTAGGCTTATTAACCCATAACCCGAAAAATAAATTACAACAGACTGTACCCCGATGTGAGTAAGACAAAATGATTTCAGTCTGCACGCAACCCGACCCGAAATAAAAATTCCATTTGAAAGAAACCCGGAATGTGAACTGAACAAAATCTGAACCTGACAAAACATTCTAATGAACAATAACCGATCCGAGCAAGACAAAATAATTTCTGAGGACATGCAACCCAACCAGAACCTAAAAATTCAATTCGAAAAAAAAAACGAAATCTGACGCGAACCAAACCTGAAGCTGACAAAATTATTCCAAAGAAGCATAACCGGATCCGAATAGCACAAAATAATTTCCGTGGACATGTTACCCGAATCGAACCTAAAAATTCCATTTGAAAAAACCCCGAAATCTGACCAGAACCAAACATGAACCCGCCGAAAATATGCCACTGAACCATAACCCGATCCGAGCAAGACAAAATAACTTCCGTGGATATACACCTCAACCCGAACCTAAAATTTTATTTAAAAAAAAGACATTTGAACCCGACAAAATATTGCAATGATCAATAATACAATACGAGCAAGACAAAATAACTTCCGTGGAACTTCAAACCGTCCCCAACGTAAAAATTCCATTTGAAAAAACCCGAACCAACTCTGAAGCCGACAAAAATGTTCCAAAGAACCATAACCGGATCCGAGAAAGACAAATTAATTTCCGTGGACACGCAACATGACAAGAACATAACAATTCCATTTGAAGTCAACCTGAAACCCGATTCGAACCAAATCTTAACCCGACAAAAATATTCCAATGAACCATAATCCGATCCGAGCAAGACAAAATAATGTCCGTGGACACGCATCCCAACCCGAACCTAAAATTTCACTTGAAAAAGAAAACGATATTTAAACCCCTCAAAAATATTCCAAAGATCCATAATCCTATACGAGCAAGACAAAATAATTTCCGTGGACAGGCAAACCGATCCGAATCTGAAAGTTCTAGTGGAATTCAATCCGAAACTTGGACTGGAAACAGGGTTATAGTAAGTTTTTGGGTTGATTTGAAATGGAACTTTTATGTTTGGATCTGGTTGCATGTCGACGGAAATTATTTTGTCTTACTCGGAACAGGTTACGGTTCTTTGAAATATTTTTGCCGTTTTCAGATTGGGTTCGGGTCGGATTTCGTGTTGACTTCAAATGGAATTTTAAGATTCTGGTCGTACTGCACGTAAACGGAAATTAATTTGCATTGATTGGATCGAGGTACGGTCTGATGTATTTTTATTTCGGATTCTGTTCGGGTTTCGGGTGAACTTCATGTAGATCTTTTACGTTCGGATAGGGTTCCATGCCGATGGAAATTATTTTGTCTTGCTCGGATCCGGTTATGGTTCTTTGGAATATTTTTGTCGGATTCAGATTTGGTTCGGTTCAGATTTCAAGTTTTTTCTAATGGAATTTTTAGGTTAGGGTCGGGTTGCGTGCCCACGGAAATTATTTTGTCTTGCTCGGATCGGGGTTGGTTTTTGGGGATATTTTTGTCTAATTCAGATTTTGTTCGAGTCAGATTTCGTGGTTTTTCTAATGGAATTTTTATGTTCGGGTCGTGAGGCTTGTCCACGGAAATTATTTTTTCTTGCTCTGATCTGGTTATGATTTTGGGGGATATTTTTGTCATATTCAGATTTGATTCGGGTCAGATTTCAGGTTTTTTTTTCAAATGGAATTTTTAGGTTCGGGTCGGTTTGCGTGTCCACGGAAATTACTTTGCCTTGTTCGTATCGGGTTATGGTTCTTTAGAGTATTTTTGTCGGTTATCATATTTGGTTCGTTTTTTTCAATCAAAATTATTAGTCTCAGATCGGGTTGCGTGTCCATGGAAATTGGTTTGTCTTTCTCGGATAGGGTTGTGATTCTTTGGAATAGTTTTTTGTCGGGTTCAGATTTGATTCGTGTCAGGTTTCGAGTTCTTTCTATTGGAATTTTTAGGTTCAGATTGTGTTGCGTGGCCACGGAAATTATTTTGTCTTGCTCGGATCGGGTTATGGTGTTTGGGGATATTTTTGTCGGATTCAGATTTAGTTCGTATCAAATTTCAAATGTTTTTTTCAAATGAAATTTTTAGGTTTGGATCGGGTTGCGTGTCCACAAAAATTATTTTGTTTTGTTCGGATCGGGTTATGGTTCTTTATAATATTTTTGTCGGTTACCATATTTAGTCCGGGTCATATTTCGAGTTGTTTTCAAACAAAATTTTTATGTTCGGCCGGGTTGCGTGTTCACGGAAATTATTTTGTCTTGCTCGGACCGGGTTATGGATATTTGGAATATTTTTGTTCAGGTTTGGTTCAGGTTTGGTTCGTGTAAGATTTCATGTTTTTACTTTCTTCTATCTTTACAAGAAGAAAGTATTGGATTAGTAAAAATTTTCAACTTCCGGTTTCTGACGGATTTACACGTTTTAGAGTTCAGAGATTCCAAAAAACATGTTTTTACAAAATGTCTGCCTGTGAGTCTGTGAGTGTGTCTGTCTGTCTGCATGTGATACATATTTTGTGGTCGCTTTATCTCAACACTGTTAAAAAATGGGAGCATTGTTATGCTTAATTTGAGTTTATGAAATTCCAAATGAGGTTTAAATATACTCTCGTTTTGGTGTGAGCACCGAATAAAGTGTTATGGTACACTCAAAATAGTTTAATTTTAATCATTTAAAGAAATTGTGGGAGCCGAACACCAATTCAGGTGTAAACTTTTTAAACGACGGATGACTCAGTCAGCCATTTTGAAATCCGTTTATAGCGGTGTTCCCGGGCTCGGAATTTGATTTTCGATATGTTTCTCAGTAATGATTAATTAAAAAATATTTAACGACCTTCTGTTGCAGTTTTGCCCGAGTTGGAGATATGTTTATTTTAATTTGTTTCGACTATTTACTCGAAAACCAACCAGGTCGTCTCTGGATTTAAAAAAAGAAAGAGTCACGTATACGTGACTTACTGTAAGTCCAGATTTAAGGAACGAATGATTTGTCTTCTTTGTGAAAGAGAAAACAACTGTTACTCTTTATTCTTGGAGTAAATTTAATTCCCGATATAAGTTTAATAAAAGGAAGTTCGTGAAATAGTAAGTACATATTTACTTTTTGTTTATTTGATTACGAACACTAAAATATATTTTAAATTGTCTATGTTTAGCTTTGGTTTTATCGAGTTTAATAGTTTTAAATTCTGTGAGCTAAAACAGCTTTAAAGTATCTATTACGCGTATCTATTGTGTTATATGTATACAAGTATAAATTTACAAATAATAAGTACAAGTAATTTTAACAGTATAGCCTTTCACTTGATCGTACATATTTTTTGTGTGATTACGTACACCAGAATATCTAAGTAAACAAATATGTTTTCCTTGTACTTGAAATTCTTTCTAAACTCTTGCTTGTGTCATACATGGATATATTTATTTATTTTACACACACACATACACACATATATATATATATATATTAAATTGATACATAATACTTATAAAAATATGATTTAGTAGAGTAATTATTTAGCTATTTTAAAAATCAAAATTACTTATAATGTAAACATCCAAAAATGAACTCTATAATGTCCCCTGCCCCGGAGACATAAGATTCCCTCCCGCAGAAAATGCCTGAATTCAATACTGATTTTACTGTCTTTGACTATTATTTTACACTCGCAAATTTGCCAGTGTGAGGAAATTTCGTTATTTACCAAAACTAAAATGTTTAAAATAAATGTTTAAAAGAGATAATAGATTATCGCAGTTAAAACAATGTTTAGCAGCCTTTTTGCGTGAAACTATTTATTGTAAATTATGGTTGCATTAGATCTCAAATGTAATCATTAAATTGTTTTTTATTTTACTGTTAAAGTGTAATCCAAATAAGCAGTAGTATGTCTTGACACCAGATTGACACCAGATAAGCAGTAGCGTAACTTTACACCAAAAATGGTGGCAACTAAGTTGCCACTAAAAGTGGTGTTTGTTTACACCATTTGATAGCTGGTGGTTCATTACACCAATTTACAAGTGGAATTTCATTACATCACTTGGGGTGGCAACTTGGTTGCCACCCTTTTTGGTGTGAAGTAAGGGAAATATTTTTTACAGTGAAGAACTAATGCACGGAATTTAATAAAAATTTATATTCAAGTAGTCCCTAGCATAAATTGGTGCTGATTAGTTTTTGTTGTAAATCGCCCAACAGGTGGCGCTCCTATGCTGCATTTTAAACGATTTTCGCGGTAGCTCTATCTCAAGAAATAAAGCACGGATTTTCATCAAACTTCAGATTCAGTTAGTGCATGATATGAATTGACGTTTTGCACCTTTTGGTGTAAATCGCTCAACAGGTGGCACTGCTAAGCTGCATTTTTGTGATTTCGGCAGTAGCTCTATCTCAAGAACTAATGCTTGAGTTTTAAACAAGCTTCAGATTCAGGTATATCTGGATATGAATTAGTGCTGTTTATGTTTTGGTGTAAATTGTTCAACAGGTGGCGCTGCTATGCAGCATTTTTCACGATTTTCACAATAGCTCAATGTTCAGAACTAATGTACGCATTTTCATGAATCTTCAAATTCAGTTAGTCCTTGACATGAATTGACATTTCGTACCTTTTGTTGTAAATCGCTCAACAGGTGGTGCTGCTGTGCTGCATTTTTTGTGATTTCCACAATAGCGCTAGCTCCAGAACTAATGCTCTGATTTTCAGCAAACTTCAGATTCCGGTATACCTTAATATAAATTAGTGCTGTTTGTGTTTTGTTGCAAATCGCTCAACAGATGGCACTGATATGCTGCATTTTTCAGAATTTCCCCTACAGGTCTATCTCAATAACTAATGCACGAATTTTCATCAAACTTCAAATTCAGGTATACTTTGATATGAATTGGTTCTAAATTGATGTAATTTCTTTTAGTATTTAAATGATTTAATTGACGTGATTTATATAGAAGAAAGTTTTGTGATGGCCACAACATACCAGTTTCTAATGGAATTTTTAGGTTCGGGTCGGGTTGCGTGTTCACAGAAATTATTTTGCCTTTCTCGGATCCGGTTGTGGTTATTTGGAATAGTTTTGTAGGGTTATAATTTGATTCGGGTCAGGTTTCAGGCTGACTATAAATGACATTTTTAGGTTCTGGTCGTGTTGCGTGTCCACGGAAATTAATTTGTCTTGCTCGGATCCGGTTATGGTTCTTTGGAATATTTTTGGCTGGTTCAGATTTGGTTCCGGTTTTTTTCAAACGAAATTTGGTACAGATGCCATATTCGCCCCATATTGGCGCGATTTTTTTCTGACGCCAATATCATATAGTCAACGGGTACTTTACTTGCGCCTAAGTGTCGTTATTTTGCTTGATGTGGTAACCCGGATTATGTTGTTTATGCTGTTGATGTTTTCGCCAAATTGGCAACCGAAAAAAATCGCGCCAATATGGGGCGAATATGACATCTGTACCCGAAATTTTTAGGTTCGAGTCGGGTTGCTTGTCCACAGAAATTATTTTTCTTCATCGGATCTGGTTATGGTTCTTTGGAATAATTTTGTCGGGTTCAGATTTGGTTCGCGTCAGATTTGAAGTTTTTTAAAAATTGAATTTTTCATTGTACTTTTTGTAAAATTTTGTCAAATGTACATTTTTCATTTCAAAATTGGTGCATCATCCCTTACTCCACACCACAAAACAAATTTCTGACTAAGGCTTCTTCCTTTCTACCACTTTCCAACAAAGTTGAAAAGTGTTTATGCATTCGGTTTGTCTGTCCGTCTGGCCGTCTGTCATTCTGTCCGTCTGTCCTTTTGGCCGTCTGTCCACGCTCTAACTCCTGTAAATATACTCGGATTTTCGTGAAATTGATAAAAGTTATTTAGGGTCACCAAAGCATGTTTGGTATTGTATGTGAAGTATGTAGTATTAATCGTTCATTTACAGGGCACTCAAAGTATTCCATTACATTATGATATATGGGAAAAAATCGTTTGCAGATTCTTTTAATGACATTACGCTATTTCAAACGTATGGAAACTGATATAAATCACCGAATTTCACTACGATTATGTTATAACAGGGCATTCATAGCATTTTTTATTCATTTACAGGGACACATAAAAAAAAATTCAGTTACAGTACTGTACTTTCTTTGAGTAATAATTGCCAGAGTGTACGGTTTAAAATTCGGTATGCGCTTTTAAATTTAATTGATTTTTTGTATATTACTCGTTATTTATAAATTCTATACCTCATATACAGAGCTGCACAAAAGTATTCACGTACCATTCTCCTCATTAGAGGAAGTTGCTGAAGGGGAATTTTCAACTGAGGTATATGTATTTCTTAAGTGAACTAAATTTTGGCATGCATGTAGTTAATAGATTCAAATCTATATATCATATACAAGGCTGCTGAAAAAATTCGCATAATTCTCCGATTGTGGATGGGACCAGCTTAAATGGGTTTTGAAATGTATTATTCTTTTCCATATGGTTGAATTAGACGCAATACTTCAGTTTTTTTTAACGGTGCAGTTTTGTTACATTATTCTGAATGTGTTGGAAAGTGTTTCATAATCTATGCTTGACGCATGATTTTTTCTTATTTGTTAAAACTTGTTTTAGGTCTTTCTCTTTTTCCCTATAGTTTACCTTCGATTTTCTGAGTCTGGGATTTTCTTGCTGTATTAAGGACAAAAACGTACGCTCTCAAAATAGCATGTGGTTTGCTTTTTGGGATCCAAAAGGGTTGCAAATTTTTATATTGTACTGTTAGATAAATTTTTTCAACACCCATTTCCCAGATCCTTTTTGCCATAATATAAGTACAATTTTATCGTGTGTTATTGAGTTGGGTGGAACTTCTGAATTAAAATTAAACCTTTTAAAGTTCAAAATAAAGGGGAAATATGTCTTCAATAGGATTTATTTCTGTTTCTGCACTTTGTCATTTTTGCGACACCCGTCGCTAACAGAAGGCGGTGTGGAGTGCACTCTAAACTGAAAGTTTGGCCGACGGGGGGATGGTGCCAAATTGGAACTTTGACCTATGAGGGATGGGGTGCTAAATTGAAACTTTGTCACGGGAGTAGTTTTACTTCCCATGGTCCTGGTGACGAAATGGTTCTATTTTGAAAGACATTTCACAATTCCCACTCAAGGAAATTCTAGGTACTTTTTTACATTTATAATTCGAACATCTCAAATTGTAGTTATTTTAAACAAAAACCATCTTTTTTTAATGAGGCTGCGACTGAAGCATGTTTTTTACATGGATTTTTATTTAATGAAACACCAGAAAAACTGCCAAAGTCACTTGTTAATCCCAATACTTCGTCGGCAAAATAATAGAAAGTTTCATATCACATGCTGTCATCAAGCAACAACCGTTTTGTGCATGAAATTCACCTAACTCTGTTATGCTATATCTATCATGCTTCTAAATTTACTTATGCTTTAATACGATGTTTAAACTGTGCTTGGTCAGACCGATTTGTCAAAACTATGACAAACCTACGCATTTTATAGTCCAGAACATGGCAATATTCACCTGAACGAGTTCGATTTTACGCGTGAAACTAGGTTACAAGCATTGGCTTGGCGATAATGGTAGACTGGACTTGAGATTCACGTTTGTCCAGAATCGCCTGAACCAATCAAATATTATCACCGGTTTCCCGGTACTCTCATATGGAGGCAAGTTAGTTATAACCGACTTGATGGATTACGTCAATAGGAGAATTCCATAAAATAAAATAGCACCCCATTCCTTATCCAGAAATAACGATCAGTTAAAATATTATATCAATCAAAATTCTATTAAAATAATTACACCTGCAACCAATAATAGCATTTAATCAAAATAAACTCTTTTCTTTCCATGATGCTTCATTTAGCTTTAACCCTTTATTCTTTTTAACGTCTGCATGATTTTTTCGTTAATGCTATCGCTATATAAGAAATAATTTATATTTTTATGGCATGTGGGTAAGAAAACTTTTTCTGTTGTTTTTCGAAAGAGCTTGTGAATTTAAAGCAAATTCTTGATGCACCTTAAATGTTTAGTTTTAGTTCTACCTCGAATTACTTATTATTACAAGTCGCATTAAAAATTTCTTCTCAAACCTTCATTTAATAATACTCCTCTCAATGAGCTTTAAAAGTTCTGTTAAATTTATATTGCAAACATTCATTAAATTATTTCAAGTTTTTAGTAATTGCTTCTTTACTTTCAATGCCAGTGGTTTTAATCTATTCCAATATATGTCTGTAATTAAAGTGATCACCTTCAAAAACAGGAACTTTGACTGATGATCTAAAAAAATGTTAAAACTATGACTAAATGATACAAATTCTTTGAATGTAAATAACATTATTTAACAACTTTAAAATTAAAAATTTATTTGCAGTACTATAACTATGTCAGTTTGCGGTATTGTTCATAATTAAATAATACTGCGTAAAAAAAGTCCGGAATGTAGCTTTGGTTTAATCAGAAGTTAAATTACAATACTTTCTTTAATATAGTACAGCAATTTATATTAAAATAAATTTAATTCTGACGCTAGGAAAATTTTCTTGTAAATTCAGAGACTCTATTAAAAGAATTAAAAATTTTAATTTCACGTAGTTTAACTTTATTAAAAATTCCATTATGTGTGGACTATAAGAACAAAGAAGTTCTTTCAGTTACAGAGAATGTTTGCATAAATTCTGGGACTGGTTTTGAATTATTCACATAATTAAGAAATTTATATTATGATTATAATTTTTCTTTAAAAAAGATATATCAAAGTAAAGAGTTTAATAAGGATGAGAAAAGCATGTCATATTTAAGGTACTTACAGTACATTTTTTCACTGCATATAATGCAATTAGAGGATATTTTCCACTTATTGGCATAGTGTATTTCACATTTATTTGTTAATATGAAAAGAAATGTTTATGGGAATCATTAAAGTGTATGTATTTTATATTTGCTGTGCAACTTACAGAAAGGAATTTTAAAATATTATGACGATTGTATATAACTTGTAGAACTAAGAGTAAATTATACCGTTATCAAATATAAAATGTTTCTATTTTTAAAATACTCGAAATTTTTAAATAGATTTGAAACTACATACATTTTTTATTAAGATTTTACTTTGTTTTCTAGTTGCTTAATTTTAGAACGTAATGTTGTACTTTCTGCATCTTTAAAAATGGGTTACAATAAATAAGGAATATCTACGCATTTTTTTTCGGAGGGTATTCATTTCTCAAATTTGAAAAACACACTTGTTTTTTCTTAGATTTATTCCTTTTGAAATCGATTTATTGCAATCAATTCATCTATTTATACAGGCTGTCCCTAAACTCATGGTACATACTTTAGGGGGTGATAGAACACAAATAGACAAATACAAATCACCATACAATCCATGGTCGGAACACAAGCTGTAAAGCGCTAGAGGGCGCCTCCCAGCGACCGCAATAGAAAGGTTGTTCACATCATAGATTAACATACAAGATCGGACACTCCCATAGAGCGTAATGGTAATGCGATTGCGATCGCAGCGCCTTTAATGTCAATAGGGAAGAAACTTCCCATCCTTGTAATATTTCCGTTATTGAGCGTCTACCTTATTGCAATCTTTCTTTTTTAATGTTGCATGTTTACGTTTTCAACAGAATGTTACACGGATACATGAACATAGAATAGATATTCTATATATCTATTCTATTTTCATGCACTGATAACTGGTATATATATATATATATATATATATATATATATATATATATATATATATATATTCGTACATGATGGGTGAACGATTTAAGTGCAACGAAGCATAAGCTAAAAATTTCAATTTGAATATTATTATACGTCAAGTAAATATGATATAATTGGATTTAAAGCTACATAAAGCGACGGTGTAATGTAAAAATATACGAAATATTGCATTCTACAAGTCCCAGAAACTTTTATAAATATTCCCATTTGGTAGAAAAATTTTTACAGACAATGTTTTATTAATTTATGAAGTTTAATGAATTAAACAATCATTACAATTATTTTTAAAAAATTACGCATTTTTACTTTCTCACAGATAAAATAAAATGATTGTTTTTAATCTAAGTAACATACAATCAGTTCAATAATATTTATGATATTAACATATAGGAAATAATAATAAAATTATAGATAGCGAAAAATTCATTTTTAGAAATTTTTAGAATTATATAAATCTAAACGTTAAAATAAAGCAAAACATAGAGATACCGATAAAATTGTATTCGATGTGAACAAATTAACACAATACCCGAATTTAATTTCTTACAATTTTATCTGATTAACTTACATATTTACGTTTTCAACAATATTTCCTGGGGGTTTTCTTTTATATTATAATTATCATTTTGTAAGTTAAAGCTGAACGAACAAGTACAACAACAACAAAAACAAAAACCCAGCGAAATAAATCAAACATAAATAAAATATCGTCTGCCTCTGGTTTGTTTAGGAAAGAATAGATATTCAAAACCTATTTTAACATATTAGAGACATATAGAGAGTAAACATATTTTATCAACATAGGTAAATTTCGGAGACTTGTTAATTCTTCCCCATTGTCGGTAGTGACGTTAGTACAGTTGTCATTACAGATTTTGCCACAAATGTTCCATCTTGTATTTTAATCTATGGTTCACATCAGCTGTCTTCATTTGTCCTGTGGATCATCGATGAGATAGTTGCGTACTCAAATCAGGAGAAGGCCGAGATGCATTACATGTACGGAGCGGCAATCGTCAATGCAAGTGTAACCCAAAGGTAAGCCGGCCCGCTCACTCGATTTGTCATGGCTGAACTTTTTCTTCTGAGATCACATGAAGAGTCTCATCTACGATGATGGTCCCATATGTTCCGTTGAAGACCTTGTTGCCCGGATATCCGTAGTTGCTGGCACCATACGAGAGATGTACAGCGGTCTCTCCATCGACGGTGTGAAGCCTGCTTTATTGTTAGCAGAAATTTTGAGCAGCTGATATGATGGGGGACGTACGTGTTGTTTACTTTCATTTTGTTGAATAAAATGTTTTTTTTTATTATCGGTTAATGGTTTTTTTCATATTATTGGTTTCTTTCATTCCATCGCTGTCCATCTTCTTTCTCCTCATTTTGTACCACAGTATGTTTCGCGCTCTATCTTTTTACGACTTCCGTTCCGACCATAGATTGTATGGTGATTTGTGCTTATCCAGTTGTGTTCTATCACCCCCTAACGTATGTACCATGAGTTTAGGGACACCCTGTATATCTAATACTATTATTTATATTATAAAGGGTAAAAATGTCCGTCCGTAAATATAACGTCATTTTAAAACTGGTAACTGCTAATGGTTCAATTTCGCTTTTTCTTCCTACTGCAAATTTAAAAACGCTTTATTTATTTATTAAATGTCTATAAGGAGTAAGCATATTAAAATTTCCCCTGTTGTTCAGAAGATTTGTCTGGAAATATTAATGCTTTCAACAGAATAGAATTCAAACATACTTTATGTGTGCATTATAAAAATATGTAAATATATTAATCATAATTTATACAAATATGTGAGTGCGATTCGAAATAAGTGATTATTTAAAGCTTGACTTGTTGTAAAATCCATGAAATGTTATCCAACTAGATATGTAAGGAAAAGACAACGATTTAGTCATATAAATTTCATGTTATTTGTATCACACTAAAAATAATTGAAAAGATAATTAAATTTTCTTAACGGTAGCTCAAATGTTTGTTCTTTAGTATGTGCTTCAGTGTTCTCATTTCCTGATGATACTGTACTTGATATATGAACAACTCAGATAATAAAGTTGGTAAGTGATACAATCATCATTTTGAGAAATTAAGCTGTTGCGCTTATTGCCAAATGATTGCTTTGTCAATTAAAATCGTTGTGAGTAGGTTTTTCCAAATAGCAATTTAACAGATGTAGAGGACCATTGATTATCTTCATACATATGATTAACTAGTTTTTTTTGTCGCATACCACCTTTAGCTCGTCAAATATTTTTATGTACTTTAATATACTTTACTCTGCGAGTAAAAAAATGTATGCACTTTAAAAATTATTACTTTTACATGTTAAGAAATGAATAACATTTCAGAAAATATTTTATCATTGAATATTATGTACATGGCACTTAAAAAGTCCTTAAATTTTAAAAGTTAGTCAACTTAAAGATATTTTTAATTTTTTAATTATTTTATATATTTTTTCATAACTATATGGGCAGGTTGGAGAAATAATAATAATAAAAAATCCAATCTGTGATTCGATTTTTGTGGTAGGAGGGTGTGAAATTTGCTTAAATTCCTCGGAGACTTTCGCTATAATGCGGAGAAAGTGCTTTATCTCGTAAAAGTGTTTGTGGATCTAAAAGTTGAAAAAGCCTAAAAGGCGTAACACAAAAAGAAGGAGCAAAGCATTCGTCTATCTTCACCAATACTCACTAAATACTAAGCCTACGTGCTGTCACAAAAATGGTAGCTGTCGTGATGTAATGTGACAAAAATGGTCGCATCAGTGAGCATTTCGCCATCAGAAGAATATTCAATACACTATGGTCCGATGAAAAGCATATCTGAAAGAAATTTACAAATTTTAGTTGTAGAAAACTCAAAAGTATTCATAAAAAAGGATAAAGATGCTTTTAGATTTTTTTTATAATATGATCTTTTTTTTAAAAAATTTTGTTTTATAAAAATGCAACATTTAAAAAAAAATAAAAATAACATATTTTTGTTTTATTATTCATCAATATCACACAAAAATCAGTAAACAAACTGGAAATTCCTTTTTTTAGCATAACATATTGTCAAGTGACATATTATATATATATATATATATATGAATTCGATTTTAACCGTACCATTAATTAGGCGGGACTTTTGCTGTGCTAAAATTGGATAATAGTTCGAGTTGTATTAAGTTCATTGCAATTCTCTTGCTGGGTATGTTTTTAAATTTAAATGTTCCTATGTATTCGTTTTGTTCAATATTACGGATCTTGCATTGATTAATAATTTTATTAATTCAATTTACCTGTCATGGTAAATTTATGCTTTTTGGTGGGTGGTCGATAGGGTACATATGGAATCTAATTTTTAGCTTAATGCTGGATTATATAACAGAAATCGACTATGCTTTTGCTTATATTGGTATTTCATGTACCCTTGAAAAAGTGAAATGCTATAAGCTTCCGGCTACATTCTCCTATTTGATCTATTATTTGTTTACAATACGTCTTTTAGTGATTCAACATTACTTTGCTGGTTTTTTGTTTCTTATGTCTTTCATAGGTTATTTTTTCAAAATTTGGTTGTTTTTCATATGTTTATAGTTTATATGGATTAATCGTATGCAATGTGCTAGAGAATTAGTGGATTTTGCTTAATTTGTATTACTTGTATAGGGTACCATCTGTATTTTGCATAATGTTACAGTTATCATTTGATGCTAAATTAAATAATTTATTGATTTAATTATCGTAATTGGAAATAGATGATGATATGAATTATATTATGGTTATATCTATATATATGATAGCCTCCCCTTTAAAATTCAAGATGTTTGGAAGTTGAAGTTAGGCATGTCGGGCTAGAAAATGGAACCAAAATTGACACTCATACGCACCAAAATAGCTTCGTGTTCAATTTTCAGCTTACTGGAACCGTATTGCTGTCTAATGTTGGCCAAGGAAATTATTTACTATTGTTTCCTAAAAGTAGCATTGCGGATAAATTTAATGAGTGTTTTTTAATTGGGATAGAAAACTGTGGTACTTTAAATTACTGTCGAGGCATGAAGGGTTAAAACACATCAACGCATATATACATCCAGGGTCCACATGTACTCTACAGTGAGTGTCTCTGTAATAACGCACGTCTATAGCTTACAGCGTGTTACAAATTTCATATCTACAATGAAAAAGACTATTTATTTATACCCATACTTGGATGATGAGAAGTATTAAATAGAACGACAGTTAGTGTATTTAGAGTGTATTACACGAGTATTACACAGAGGATTAGTGTATTACACTTGTACTACAAGCACATTTTTCTTATTAAAAAGTTATTGTATTTTATGCTTTATCCACCTGCTACCATGTTGTACTTGAAAATAGAAATTACTCATCCACATTAGGCTATCATTTCCGGACAGCCTTCGACGACACAAAAAGGGAAAGAATCTATCCAATGAACAGATGCAAAATCGAACAGGTTAGGCATTTCTTGGACTTCCTACTTGACGTCAACTTTACTTCATGTGTAGGAGTTGGTGTACTTATAAAACTTAGGAAGCCATGAGATATAAGATGTAGTCAAAACCAGAGGTCGCTGGCCTGTGGTCCGCGCGAACATTTTAGTAAACCTGAAAAAAAACCCTGAAAATCACTTGTATTTTTTAATATATATTTAAAATACAAGACCGGGTTTTTTGACAGTAGAAAACTTGGATTTCTACTGACTTATAACTGAATTCTCCATATCTTTTCCTTAGAAAGGTTAGCTTTCTACTGAATAGAGATGGAAATTATTTTTAGTTTTAGATGGAGTTATTTTTTTAGTTAACAGGTTGCATCGTTCCATATGCGCACAAATAATAAGTTCGAACAAGCTGTTAAATTTGTAACATATAACTAATCCCTTTGCATGTTGTCAACTTATGTTTTAATTAGAAGGTCTTTAAAGAAAATGTTTGAAATAATTTTGGGACCTAAGTATAAACACTGTTTTTGAATCCACACCATTAAAATCGGTTTTGGGTTAAAAACTTTATTTTTACAGGACAAAACTTACTTAGTAATGATATTTTTAATTTCATGTATTTTCATCTTTTCTGGCACTAAAAACACGATTTTCCGCTTATGGTGACTAAAACGTCAAAAAATGATAAAATTCTAAGTATTATAACTCAGTGAGGTTTAGTTGTAGAATAAATTTTTACTGTAGAGATTGCTGTATGAGAATAATTTTTTTCTGTTTTATTTGTTAGAACATGGAACTTTTTCTGAATAAAATTTATATAGTACTCAGACATTGTAAAATATGTTTAATTTCTTAACTACTTTAAATGCACCTATTTTAACGTGGTTTTAAAATGCTGCATAAAAAATCTGAAATACTTTTGGAATTGGAACTTACATTTAAAACTAACAGTTTAGCAATTAGCTTTTGGTAAAACGACAAGAAGAGACACCTTGTATAAAAATAAAGCTTTAGCAACATGATTTGTGCAAAAATGAAATTTGGTTCCCGACTTCATTGCGGTCATATGTATCAACGGATATCAATAGCGAATACCACTAGGACATGAAAATATTATTTATACACTTTTAATTAAATGCGATTTATTATTGCAATTTGTTAATGGAATTCTAAAGATACGTTTTTCCATATTTGGTGACTGAAACACTGTAAAATTGTTAAATTGTAAGCATCATAACTCAGTAAGATTTGGTAATAGAAGAATAAATTTTTACTGTTTCAAAAGATAAGCATGGCGAAACTTGTAACACCCAGACATTATAAAACTCTTTCTTTTTTTAACTATTTAAAAAGGAGGTATTTTAAAGTAAATTGGTTTTTATATGATGCAGAACAAAATTGAAAACAATTTGGAGCTCGACAGAACATGCGATTTTATTAATTAACTGATAAAATTGACAATTTCTACTCGTCATTATCTGTAATCAGGCTCATACCCAAAGCAAGGCTTTACAAACTGGAAAAAAAAACTGGTGGCCAGTAACAAATATTTATCTCCCGCTCTCCACCCCTTCTATCTCATCATTGCCAATTATTTTTAAATTTTTTTCCAAAATTTAATGTGCCAAAAATTTTTCATGAATTGAGTGGAACAGAACATTCATGATATAGCAATAGTATATTGAATCGACTTAATTCTTCAAATCAACTGATACCTCAATTTAGAAAATAAAATAAATTAAGTTTCTCAACGACACTTATCCATAATTATATAACCTCTAAAAAAATTAATTTAAAATGTTAAGTTACAAACTTTGAATAAATAAAATATTTAATATCATATTAAATACAAATTTTGTTTATAAAAAGCATTATTTTACTCCAAGTAAAATTTCGAAAGAAATCACTAACGCAAAATACTGAATAGTATTATTAAAATGTCACCTTAAAGGCACTTTAGCTTTGAAAAAAGTTTTGAAGACATTTTGTCTGATATGATTCTTGAATAACGATATTTTTTAAATTTTTGCTTCTTAGCAGATATATTCGATGTTATAGTTTCCAACACCAGTTAAAATATTTTTGACGCCATTGGCGACCTGATGACTGCATTTGCCAAACCTTAATTAATGTACAACTGTATTTCACCATAACAAGTCAAACAAGTTCGAAATTGCACGTCAAACGTGGCAAATGAGGTGCGTTCGTACTATAACTTATTTTATAAATATTTTTTCAACCACATATCATACTGAATGTATATTTTAGTGCACTTCATAAGTGCATATCCATTTCATTCTGTTCGAAAGGCTGTAACATCATTCAAATTTACTTAAAATAATTTTTCTCATTGGCCGTAATGTAACGGAAGAGTTTTGACTGTCCCTGTAATTAAACTATACATCCGATTTTCATAAAATTTGAAATGACTCAACAAAATTTTGCTACAATTATATGTTTAAAATTTCATACCTTTCGGTTGGGTAGTTTTTGCTCTGTTACATGCGGACGGACAGAGAGACAGACAGACGGACGGACGGAACGATGACTATAGGTGCTACGTATTTATATAATTACGAACGCACCTAATTAGTGGTTCGCGGGGTGTAAAATTATGAGTTTGCTGGTTCGTGGGGTCTCAAAGGTTGGCGACCGCTAGTCTAAACTACATAAGAGTGAGTATAACTAAAATTAAGGACAAAAAAGCGTTCCGGATAGGATTAGAAATGGACACGGATTCGGGTCTTTGAGTTGAGGTTCATGATTCTTCAAAAGAATTATAATTTGGGGGGAGGGGAAATCGGATGTATTTACAAACCAGTTACAAAAAAGTTAAACGCGAAAGCCGAGCGGAAAGCTTGTCATCTTCAGCAAGCACTGAGTGGTTTCTCAAATAGTTTTAAATTTCCTAAAGTGGTAGTGTACTATGAAATTGATGAACTCAAACACACTTCTTTTGAAGACTTTGAGCATGAGGAAGATAATACAAACTGAGTACATCGACTAAAAGTCCATATGACAGATGAGAGTTAAAATTAACGCAACAGCGCTAAACAGCGATCGTTTCGGAGTTTCTGATCGGCCAAAAGCTGTCATAGCGTCAAGTGTTCTGGATAACCGACACAGATTCTTCTGATGTAGTTGATAAGTGCAAAATAAAAAGAGACAAGAGTCGTTTTAGGACGGATTTGAAAAGCTGATTCAGACACCCTGTGAAAAGTTCGGGTCTTTTTTTCACGAACAAAATTGAGATACTTTGTTCGTCGAAAAATTTAATGCCAAGCAATTTCACAGGAATGTGAAATAAGAACACAAGTCTATCCAGGAATCTGGATCAACATATATAAGAAATGTATCTTCTTCCTCGCGTTTATCAAATGATATAAGTCAAAGCATTATTTCTTGTTTGTTTGAACTATCAATATCACTAGAAAAACTAGAAGTAGTAGGGTGTGATGGTACTGTAACAGACGCTGGATGGGATAGCGGTGCTTTTCACCAACTAAAAAATCCAGAATATGCATTCGGCACTTTTTAATGAGCTTTCTTTTCGCCAAATTTTCCAACATATTCACGGTCAAACTAAAGGGCCTAAATCTTTTAGTGCGCCAATCGGGTAGCATCTCACTTGCTGTGAAAAAGCTCCTGTGGTTGATTGTGAACCCGCAAACTGTTCGATTCCTGATACAGACAGGATATTTTTGAACGAAAAACAACAGTATTTTGGGGACATTTTGAATGCAATTACATTGAGACATTGTCCAGAAGACTTGGCGAAGTGGCATCCTGGTACTTTGTCCGATTCCAGATGACTAGCTGCGGCAACCAAGGCCTTAGATTGTATCAGATTCATCCGAAAACTTAAAAGATATAGTTGGCTTCATTATAAAATCATACAAGCCTGTGTAATTTGCCATAAAATAAGCAAATTTTTTACTGACGGACCAAAACATGTATTTCAAGCAATCGAAACATCACGCTATTTATCCGACGAATCACTACAATTTGCGATTCAGTAATAGAATGAAACGCGTTTTTTGCGCACCCAGAGAATATTCTGTTGGCAGTGATTGTCGATTAAAGAAAACATATTTGGGATATTGGTTACAGAAGGATCGTAAAAGCAAGACAAACCGTCCCAAAGAAAAAGACATAAGTTAGAAATGTAATGCCGCCGAATGGAAACTTTCAAGCTTCCGATTACATAGAAATTATTAATTGAAATTCTTGTGCGGTGTATCCTTCCCCAATGCGCGGGACTTAACTGAAAATTATGTTAAATCGTTCATCACTTCTGACACTGCTCTCATCAGAGAAATACAAACGTTTCCCTGTCACACTGAGGCTGTTAAGATGCGCATCAAACTTGTGACAGAAACCTCGAATAAAATATATGGACATGAAGCTAGATATGGTTATATCCGAAAAACACTGAAGTCTAAATTGGTTATGCCTCATTTCTCCAAAAAATCAGACTTTAAATGTGTAGTAGATATAAAAAAGAAAATGTAAAAAACATAGTAAGCCAAAGAATGCTACTAGATAGAAAAACTTTGTAAATAGTTGCAAATATAATGTAAATGCCACACCCAACAATTGGATGGTTAGTTGAGTAGGGCGGATGTGGAACTCTACGTAACCATCTCCACGTGGTGTGGTCTGGGTCGATTTGTTCTAGCAAAACGAGCGAAGAGTTACACGGGGAAAATTTAGCTAAATTTATGTTTTTTTCTAAGATGTTGCGCGAACGGAAAAATTAGATTCTTGATTAGAATTTAATTTATTTTGGTTATGTAAACTATGAAACAAGCATAAAAGCTAAAGTGTGTTTATCTTTACACTTTTAATTAACTTAAAAAAATTAGAGAAAGGCGCGATTTTTGCAATTTTTCATCAACTTTAAGTACGATGCGCGAATGGAAGATGTAAACCGATTTTAAAAAGTTTTATGCCGTTTTTCTTCTTATTACAAAAGGCAACTTTTCCGCACTAAAGCGCTCCGAAAATAAAAATTTCTTTTTTCGACTCACCCTATTCTTCACATTTGGGGGCAATCGGCTTACTTCCATTGTTGAAGAGAAAAGTGTAATTGCCATATCATTATGGATGTCGTTTTTGTATTACGATTAGAATTAAAAATAACTTTGTTAAACATTTTGAATAGAAAATGAGATCACAATAAAAAAACGCATTTTTACTTATAAAGCTGTTACATTTAGTTTTTTTTTTCATTCCAGTGATATTGAGGTTGAGACGCTAATCTCATAGTTTTTCAGTAAGTGGAAATGACGTCATAGTAAAAAGGAAATGAGAATTTTCTTCGATAAAACAAAATATGTTTACTACGAATGCGTCTAAAAGTAAATTTCTGGGTTTGGCCAACAAGCCGATCAGAACCTCAAGTAAAGAGTGCGAATTTAATTTAAAGATTTAAAAAAAAATTTGAAAAATTTTGAAATTTTTTCGAAAAAATTTCAAATTTTTTATTTTTTTTTTTTAAATTTTAAATTCAAATATATAAAATTCGATGCTCTATTTCATTTATATATATAAACCAAACTTATATAAAAAATATTGGGGATTTTCATTGATATGGAATGCACAGGGGGCATTTCGAAGATTTCTAAGACAACGCGTGAAATTCCATTTTTTTTCATAAAAATATTTATTTTTTATTTTTTTTGTGATAAATGCATATAATGTACCCTTTAATTATAATTAGGTGAAATTTACAAAAAAAAAAATATATATATATTTTTAAGGATTTTAAGGTCTCTTGTCTCCTTAACGATGGAGTGGTCATTGTTTGATTTTATCTTTAATATTGAATGGGTTTTATAGTGTTATGCGCGGTTTTTACAGTTTTTAGGGGGTTTTGATGTATAGGTGCTCTATGAGAGTGTTTTGTGGCGGAATATTGGTTTATTTATTGAAATTGTTTATTAATATTGTGTTAGGAATTCTTGGTTATTTCTGGCTGTCGGACAAGTTTGTACAATGATGTTTATCAATTTTAGTAGTGTTTTGTCATATTTTTATATATTCCATTGCTTTGTATATCTAAGTAGATGTATATTGTGATTAATATAAAAGTAACGATTTGATTGTGGGAAGGTTCTAGCTGTCGGATAAGATTATCCGACACAGATGATTAACTGAATAGTTATTAAATATATGGAAATCTTTGTAAATATTTTAAATTGAGGGAAGGTATGGGCTGTTTGTCTAAATGGAGAATTATGGGTTGAATTTGCTGTATTATTGTGCAGAAGATTTAACCCTTTATGAGGTTAGGAAGTGCCAGAATCTTACTTTGCCAATGGTTTTAGTCTTTATGATTTTTCTAAAACTTTACACCTTTATGTATTGTATTATTGCTTAGAATTCGAATTCTTGCCTTTCTATTAGTATTAATGAATACCAGGTACATCTAAAACTAATTGTTTCATTGGTCAGTCTTAACCCTCTGTAGGACCTTCTGATGTCAGAGCTTCATTTTAATTAATATTATTATCTTTCTAAATTTGTTTCTATTTATTCAACACTCTATGTGCCATTAATGGTTAAAACACATTGTATTTTAAACTGCCATTTTCACCCTTATTTGTTGCGTTATAGGGCTGCGCTTCCCTACTCGGGCTAATCTGGGTACGAGGCATTGAATGGAATGTTGAATTTTGCTCTAGCCTAATTAGGGGCGAAAATGGGGGGGGGGATAAATTAGGTCATACTGCTGCGGATAATTCAAAAATTACTAATAAAGCTACAGTTTAACAAAACTTCATTTTTATATTGTGTAAGATAAAATGGAGACAAATTAATGAGAAAATGTAATATTGACTTTACATAATTCGTAATTTTGAATGTATTTTAAAGGTTTTCAGGTCCTTTTACTTTACATTTGAAAATTAAAACTAGTTGGATGTGCCAATCCCAAAACTTTCTTCTATCTTATACATCTTAATATTTCAAAACCTAGTTACACATGTTAATACTTCAATATTATTAGTTCAATACTATACCAACTTTGATTTTCATCTTAAATTTCTGCTCAATTAAACGGACTAAAAACGAGTAAATCTATATCATGATATTTGTTAAAATTATTAATTTTCCCTTATTCTGTCGTTATCAGCTGTTTGCGAATAGCCGGCATAGCAGGAAGCGAGTTCCTGCCGCTGCATGAGCCGCCGATGCACAATAGAACTACGAAAAATCAAGAAAAGTATACAAAAATCGCTAGCACGGAGCCCTTTTACCGCGCAATATTTCCAAATTCAAGGAGAACCTGTTGGCCAAAGCCAAATACAAGCACAGACATTTTGGTTCAATTGTATGCATAATTTTATACGCTGTTCGATGGTACAATAATGAAAATGGCACAGAGATCGGAATTATAGCGCCCCCTTCTTTCGGAATTTTTTCATGTTCAGGGAGGACTTGTTTGCCATAGCCAGAAACATGCACAAAAAATTTGGTTCAATTATATGGATAACTTCATACACTTTTCGATGGTATACTAATGAAAATGGTACAGACATCGTAATTATAGTGCCCCCTTCCGGCAGAATTTTTCCAAATTCAGGGAGGACCTTCGTGACATGACCAAAAATAAACACGTAAAATTTGGTTCAATTCTATGCATAACTTCATACACTTTTCGGCGGTACAATATTCAAAATGGCACAAAAATTGTACAAAAATCGCTATTACAGCGCCCTCTACGAGCGATTTTTTTACAAATTAAGGGAGGACCTCCTTGCCATAGCCAAGAACTTAAATTTTTTTTTTGGTTCAATTCTATGCATAACTTCATACACTTTTCGATGGTGCAATATTCAAAATCGCACAAAAATCGCTATTACAGCGCCCCCTAACGGCGAATTTTTTGCAAATTCATGGAGGATCTGCTTGCCATATCCAAAAACTTAAAATAAAAATTTGGTTTAATTCTATGCATAACTTCATACACTTTTGGACGGTACAATATTCAAAATCGCACAAAAATTGCTATTACAGCACCCCGTACCGGCGAATTTTTTCCAAATTTAGGGAGGACCTGCTTGCCATAGCCAAAAACTTAAAATAAAAATTTGGTTTAATTCTATGCATAACTTCATACACTTTTGGACGGTACAATATTCAAAATCGCGCAAAAATCGCTATTACAGCGCCCCCTACCGGCGAATTTTTTCCAAATTCAGGGAGGACCTGCTTGCCATAGCCAAAAACTTAAAATAAAAATTTGGTTCAATTCTATGCATAACTTCATACACTTTTCGATGGTACAATATTCAAAATCGCACAAAAAACGCATTTAAAGCGCCCCCTACCGGCGAATTTTTTCCAAATTCAGGAAGGACCTGCTTGTCATATCCAAAAACTTAAAGTAAAAATTTGGTTCAATTCTATGCATAACTCCATACACTTTTGGATGGTACAATATTCAAAATCACACAAAAATTGTTATATCAGCGCCCCCTACCGGCGAATTTTTTCCAAATTCCGGGAGGGCCTGCTTGCCATAGCCAAAAACTTATAATAAAATTTTGGTTTAATTCTATACATAACTTCATACACTTTTTGATGGTACAATGGCGACAGACAGACGGACAGACGGACAGACGGACGGACGGACGGACGGACAGACGGACAGACGGACACACAGACAGACAGACATTTTCTATAAACATGCTTTTTGGAATCTCTGTCCCCTAAAACATGCAAATCCGTCGAAAACCGGAAGTCGAAAAAAATTTCGAATACAATACTTTCTTCTATTGAAGATAGAAGAAAGTAAAAATATATAAATCGGGGGGTACTAAGCGGGCATTTGCTTCTTAAAAGTAACCACTCTTTCCAAATTCCAGATATCTAAACTTCACTATCTACTATGTTGCAGAAACCGGTGTTTTAGAACTTTTTTGCTCCCTCGCAATTTCAAATTTCGAAACAATTTAAAAATGTTCCGCGGGTGTATTTACAACTCTAAATTGACAGCCATGCCAAATTCCAGATATGCAAACTTCAATATCAACTATATCGTAGAAGCCGGAATTTTAGGACTTTTTTGCTCCTGCACAATTTTAAATTTGAAAAAAATTAAAAATGTTCTGTAGGCGCATTTACAACTCTAAAGTAACAGCCATGCCAAATTGCAGATATGCAAACTTCAATATCAACTATATCGCACAAAACGAAATTTTAGAACTTTTTTGCTTTTGAACAATATTTAATTTCCAAAAAAATTAAAAATGTCCTGTGGTGCATTTACAACTCTAAAGTAACAACCATACCAAATTCCACATATCCAAACTTTAATATCATCTATAGCACTTAAACCGGAATTTTAGGACTTTTTTTCTCCCGCACAATTTTCAGTTTCGAAAAAAAAATTAAAATGTTCTGTGAGTGCATTTACAACTCTAAAGTAACCACAATGCGAAATTCCGGATGTCCAAACTATATCAACTATATCGCAGAAACCGGAATCTTAGAACTTTTTTGCAGCTGTACAATTTTAATTTTCAGAAAAATTAAAAAATATTCTGTGAGATCATTTACAACTCTAAAGTCACAACCATGCCAAATTTCAGATTTCCGAACTTCAATATAATCTATATCGCAAAAAACGGAATTTTAGATCTTTTTTGCTCATGCACAATTTTACATTTTGAAAAAAAAAATGTTTTGTAGATGCATTTACAACTCCAAAGTAACAACCATGTCAAATTCCAAGTTTCTATTCTTTACAATGCCAGAAAAATCATAGTTTAGAATGTTTTTAGAACGCTTTTCATCCAGTCCATCATTTCAAATTTCGAATATTTTAGAAACCGTTCTTAGCAAGCATTTACATCTTAAATGTAACCGTCATGACAAATTCACATCTACACCAACTGTATCACATAAATCGCAATTTTAGAGCGTTTTTTGCTCTTGCAGCCTTTTACATTTCGTTTTTTAAAAAAATTGTTCGGTGCCAGTATTTAAATTTTACAAATAACAGATATGTCAAATTTGAAATTTATAACCCTGAACATTCTAAAAAAGCCCGTAATTTAGAAAGTTTTCTACTCATTTCATATCTTTAAAGTTTGAATTTTTAATAACCTCTTTATAATAACTCTAACTTCTGTATCTTAAAATGACCACTATACTAAATTTCAAGTTTCTAACGCTAACAATCCCAGCTAAATCGTAATTTAGAGCATATTTAGAACGCTTTCCTCTCCTGTAAGCTTTTTAAATTCTGAATTTTTTGGAACCCGTTATTAGAGAGCATGTACATCTTAAAAATGACTACCATTCCAAATTCTAAGGTTCTATACCTGCAGTATATAATTCATGATTTTAGATCGTTTTTTGCTACCGCACCCCTTTAAATTTCGCATTAAAAAACAGTTTTGGGTGAGGATTTGGGTTAGCATTCTCTAAAGTAACAGCCATTCCAAATTGCATGTTTCTAGCTTACAGTTCTGAACAAATCGTAATTTAGAGCTTTTTAAAAAAACGTTTTTTGCTCTTTTCATCCTTTTAGATTTCGATTTTTTTTTAGAAACTGCACTGGGCGAGCATTTACGTAACCACCATGAAAAATTCCAAGATATCTACTATATCAGAGAAATCGCAATTTTATCATTTTTTTGCTCCATCACCCTTTTAAATTTCAGTTTTTAAAAAAATGTTCTAAACGAGCATTTACGTCTCTAACGTAACAGCCACGGCAAATTCCAAGATAATATCCCTCAGAGTTTCGAACAAATCGTAATTTAGAACGTTTTCCACTCATTTAACCCTTATAAATTTAAAAATTTTTAGAAACCGTTCATAGCAAGTGTTTACATTATAAAAGTAATCACCATAATCATTTTCAAATTTCTAACCCAAACAATATCACAGGAATCATAATTTTAGAACATTTTTTGCTTCTGTACCCTCTTGGGTGTTATTGCACGACATAAAATATAACTTACGTTTGATCAATGATTGTCAAAAGTATTTTGCCGCCATTATTTTTTAACTTAAGCGCAAACAAACACTTAAGCGTTACTTCTTTACAACATTAGTACAGGTATAAGAAACAACCAGTCGGATGTGGCAATTTCAAAACTTTTTTCTATCTCATGTATGTTAATACTTCCTGAAAAATGCAGCGTAGCAGCGTCACCGGTTAGGTGATTTATACCATAATCTAATCAGCAACAGCTTTAGTCACCTTATAATTGAATCTGAAGTTTGATAATCTGTGCATTAGTTTTTGAGATAGGGCTATTTCGGAAGTCGTAAAAAATTCCGCATAACAGCGCCACTTGTTGGGCGATTTACATAAAAAACTAATCAGGACCAAGTTATATCAGGGACTAACTCATTCTGAAATTTGATAATAATTCATGCATTAATTCTTACGATACAACTACTGCGGAAATCTTGAAAATGCAGCATAGCAGCGTTATCTGTTGGGCAATTTACACCAAAATCTAAACAGCACTAATTTATATCAGGGACTAATTGAATCCGAAATTTGATGGAAACTCGTGCATTAGTTGTTGGCACAGAGCTGTTGCGTTGATCATAAATAATGCAACATAGCAGCGCCACCTCCTGGGCGTTTTACACAAAACTATAAATAGCACTAATTTATATTTGGCACTAACTGAACCTTAAGTTTTGTGAAATTCCGGGCATTAGCTCTTGAGGTAGAGCGCCCACAAAATTTTTGTCACATTCAGACAGACTCACAGACAGTGACCGACAGAGTTACAAACAGTCAAACCGGAAGTCGAAAATTTTCACGAATCCATTACTTTCTTCCTGTAAAAATAGATGAAGGTAGAAATAAAAGAATTTCTTTTAATTAAAATCTGTAATTGTTTTCTGGTGGAAAATTTGATCAAAAATATTTAGTAAAATAAAAGCTATCAGAATATCTTGATAAATTTTATCCGTTCTCAAGGTGTCGAATCATATAATTCACATTTATATTGAAACCCTTTGATAGAAAATGTAATTTTCGGAATAAATGTGCATTCAGTGCCAAACATGAACCAACTCTCGAGACCAGCAACTTATTATATAACTTGTGCAAAGACAGACGCTACTCAAGGAGCTTGCGCGGAAAGACGAATGAAATCTCGAAACATTTAGAATTGTTTAATGTAAACATTTTAAAAGAAATTAATCCATTCAAATTAATAGAAAATCAAAACGATACACACAGGCTTAAATTTGGAATAAATCTTTTCCGTCAATCGTTTTACCGGTGTAAAATATATTGTGCCACTCCATCTGATTTGTTCTAGGGCCACGGTCGGCAACAGGCGGACCGCGGTCCACATCCAGACAGCGGAAGATCGAATCTTGGACCGGCAGAAAATTGAATTTGAATAAATAATTTATTAATATTTACACATAATAGATATCCTTCAAGATTAACGAACGCCCACCATGAAGACGCTCTTTGCATCAGCTATTCACCACGTGAACCAAACTGTAAGAAACTGGCTCAAGACCGCAAGTGTAATTTTTAGCATGAATTTTTCAGCGAATACCTGTCTTTTCTAATTTATTATGTGTATGTAAAAGTTTCTGAACGTATAACGTGCATAGCTATGTAGTAATTTTTCAGACCGAATACCTGACTTTTCTATTTTGTGTTATATATATATATGTATGTGTATGTGTATGTAAAAAGAAAAATTTTAAAGTAACAAGTTTTTATGTTACTTGCGTGTTTTTTTTCTCTGGACTTCGATAAAATTTTTCAAAAGTATTCGGACCCAAATTAAAATTACTTGCCGACTCCTGTTCTAGGGGATTAAGTTGGGAGCTAAGAATAAACTAGTTGTATGCGGCAATCCCAAAACTTTCTTCTATCTCTTACATGTTAATACTTCAAAATTAACTATCACAGTGCCAAAATTAAATGACAATCTATGCCCATCGTGAGGATTCTAAAGGTATGAAATTCCGTGCATTAGTTCTTTAAATAGGAATATTGCGGATATCGGAAAAAATGCAGCAAAAAAGCGCCACCAATTGGACAAATTGGTGCCTGCCTAGGTATGGAGCAATTTTTTCCAAAAAAGTTATTTAATTATTTTTTAAACTTATTTTTACTAATATTAGGACTAGAAAATGTGAAAAAAAGTAAAAAAAATATTTCATTCATTGATAAAATTTTGGAAATGGAGGAATTTATAGTAATTTTTAGTGAAATTTGGCCCGAAACGCAAAACGCTCTAAAGGAAATTCTACTGCATGTATCTTAATTTCCTTTTTACAGTTCATATTTATGACATTGGTCAAGGCAATGAACTAAAATCTAAAAGATTCTTTCAGTATTTCAAAACTTATAGCATATCGCACCTGTTTACATGTTAATTTTCATAAAATTCATCGATGTCATTCACAAAAACATCCATAAAACAAAAAATATTTATTCTAAATTTAAATCTTTAGTTCATTGCCTTCAGAATAGTGTAAAAAACATATAATTTAAATTTCATAGTGATATTCCAATAACTTTTTGAGAAATCATGTTTTGCGTATGGAATTTTCACCGAAAATTACATTTTCCAAAAAATGCATTTAAAATTTAGATTAATACATGGAAATTATTCCAGAGAGAAACATTCGCCTTGCATACAATATTTTCAAATGAAAATCAAATTTCAAAGTGATTGCTTAAAAGGCGCAAAGGCCAACATAGTGAAAAAGATTCCAAGCCGGGACTCGAACCCGGGCCATGTTGGCCTTTGCGCCTTTTAAGCAATCACTTTGAAATTTGATTTTCATTTGAAAATATTAAAATTTAGATTTATGTTTTACTACAAGAATTTACCGTAATATACATCTAAATTTCATGGAGCATATTATTTACATTTATTATTATTAAACAAATGCATCCAAAATCGCGAAATTTCTCCAAACATACGACCCTTTAAAAGCAATTTAAAAATTTAAAGCCCTTTAAACACCACTTCCGGCTTCAGTTACAGCTGTTGAGTAGTTTTAATACCGCCATAACTCCGGATCTATTTATCGTACAATAAAAACAAATACGGTTTTGGAAAGGTAAAAAGTTGGTCTTTAATAAAATAAAATAAAATAAATTTCACAATTTTGGTCTAAAATTGCATTTTTAACGTAGTCACCTAAACAGCAAAGCATAATGAGCAATAATATTTATTAAGGTATACCCGAATCTGAAGTTTGATGAAAATTCGTCCATTACTTCTTGAGATAAAGCTATTGCGAGAATCTAGACAGATTCAGCATAGTAGTATAATTCAGCACCTGTTGGGTGATTGACACCAAAATGCAAACAGATCTAATGCATGTCAAGGATGAACTGAATCGGAAGTTTGGTGAAAATCTGAGCATAGTTCTTGAGATAGAACTGTTGCGGAAATCGTAAAAAATGCAGCAAACCAGCATCACCTGTTGAGCGATTTACTCCAAACACTAACCAGCGTAAATTTATATCAGGGAGTACTTGAATATAAATTTTAATAAATTCTGTGCATTAGTTCTTGTGATTAAGCTCTTGCGAAAATCGTAAAAAAATGCAGCATAGCAGCGCCACCTGTTGAGCGATTACTCCAAAAACTAAGCATACATTTATATCAGGACTACCTGAAAATATTTTTTTTTTATTAAATTCCGTGCATTAGTTCTTTAGATAGAGCCCCCACAATATTTATCTCACACACAGACAGACGGTCACAGGTTCACAGACTCACAGACAGACATTTTATAAAAACAGATTTTCAGAGTCTCTGACTCCCAAAACTTGTAAATCCGTCAAAAATCAGAATTCGAAAATTTTCACGAATCCAATACAGAAAGTAAAAAGTTCAGATGTTTCAATGCAGTAAAGACGTTTTTACTCAATGGTTTAACACGTTAAGTGCCACGTCAGTGAACGGTGACTGACACTGAACTTTCCGTTTAAAACGCGTCATTCACCGATGACTGACTTCTAAAATATGATATAAAACTGAAAAAATATATACTGTTAAGTAATTACTGAAAATTTATTTAAAATTTACCTACCTCTTATTTATTACAGCATTATACTTTCCTAAAAATTACTTAAAACATTGTAAATATTTACTTAGAAAACGAACTTAGAAAACGAAAGCCACGAAAAATTTTAAACGTCATTAATTAAATTATTACCTTTTAACGTTTTGAGAAGAATGAGTTTTCAAATAATTAACAAATAATAAGAAAATCTTTAAAAAATGAATATAAAAAAAATTACTTGTTTCTATTTTCCGCGTTATTTTTGTGCAGCAAGCTTTTCTTGCTTTGAAACTATTGAAAAACTAGTCAATTGTGAGAATTCCAAAACTTTCTTCTAGCTCATACATGTTAATACATCCTGAAAATCGCAGCGTAGCACCAAATATAATCAGCAACAACTTATGTCAACTTCTAACTGAATCTGAATTCTGATGAAAATCCGTGCACTATAGTTTTTGAGATTGAGCTATTGCCAAAATCGTAAAAGAATTATGCATAGCAGTGCCACCTGTTAGGTGATTTACACCAAAAACTAATAAGGACTAATTTATATCAGAAACTAACCGAATCTTAAATTTAATGAAAATTCATGCCTTAGTTCTTGAAATACAGCTATTGCAGAAATCGTGAAAAATGCAGCATAGAAGGGCGAACTGTGGGGCGATTTACAACAAAAACTAATGAACACTAATTTATATCATGAATAACTGAATCTGAAGTTTCATGAAAATTTGTGCATTAGTTTTTCAGATAGAGCTATTCGAATAATTATGAATAATGCAGCATAGGAGCGCCACTTGTTGGGCAATTTATACCAAAAAGCAATCAGCACCAAACTATATTATGGAATAACTGAATCAGATGTTTAATAAAAATCCATCCATTAGTTCATTTGTTATAGCTATTTGAGAAATCGTGAAAAAACAGCATAGCAACGGCATCTGCTGGGCAATTTTCACAAAATGTAATCAGCACCAATTTATATCAGGGACTAACTGAATCTAGAGTTTTATTAAATTCCGTTCATTAATTCTTGAGATAGATCGACCAAAAAATTTTTGTCATATACAGACACACAGACTCACAGACAGACATTTTGTAAAAACATTCTTTTCGGAATGTCCTAAAACATATAAATCCGTCGAAAATTGGAATTCAAAAATTTTCACGAATCCAAATTGTAGTCTTAAATTTTAAATCACTCGAAATACAGAGTGTCCGGGCTATAAGTATCCAAAAGTTATGGTTTATTATTACGAAAGTACCCATTAGAATATAATAGACTTCACCTCTGTGGATAGAAAACCCCTCCGAGATTTTAAAACATTGAAAAACAACACAAAAACACACACACACAAAAAAAAACTGTTTATGAGTGGAAAAGGCGTATCATAGAAGAAATTTGTGTAATAACTCCTGATATGCTGCGAAACATTTGGATAGAACTGGATTACCGTTTAGATGTTTGTCGTGGAACCAAAGGTGAACACATTGAAGTCTATTCATATTAAAACTTTCTGAGATGCTATTTTTATTTAAATAATTTTTAAAATAATCTAATGTATAGTTCTGTTAAAATAAGCCATAATTTTTAAATAATTTTAGCCCGGACACCCTGTATAACTATATTGAATTTTAAAATTTCCAATTGCTATATTTTTATTACTAATTCTAATACATTTTTTTGGTGTACATTTTGAGTTATGAATTTTTAAGAAACGCATTTATTTATTTTTCTTTCTCTTTAATCTTTACTCTTTTTTTTACGAAAATTTAAAGGTGCTTTCGAAATCTAAATTTATCTTTCTTGATGCGTGTTAAAAAAATAAACTTTAAAAAAATTTGGTCTAGACATAACCTTCCGAAAATGTAAAGTGACAATTTGTTTACGTGTAATGAAAATCTCTGTTCTTTTTAATATAAAGGAAACGAAATACACATTTTCACTTCGTGCTTATCGATTTCTTTATGTATTGCTTTATGTACACATGTATTGAAAGTACCAAGAAAATTTATTTAAACGTATTCATATGCACCAACGAATTAGCTAAAAGTATAAAATTGTAAACAGCATCATTTATTTTTTAAGCTATGAAATAAGCTTTTAAGAAGTATTCACATTTTCGCCGTGTGATTGATAACCGTAATATAATCTCCAGATTAGGCATATATATTTTATAAATGTATTATCTTGGCTTTTTTCGTGAATGCATTACTAACAGAACTTTTAAAAAAATTGCAAATTTATGCAAGGCAATTCATTTCATTTACGAATTCAAAGTAAATTCCACATACCATTCATGAAGACATTATAAATCTTCTAAAAAGCTGTTTTAAGTTTGAACACCTGAAATATTTCGTAGCTTTTTTCTACTTTATTTTAATTTCGGTTGCATAATCGACTGAGAATTTCTTTTTTAAGTTTGAGAGAGAAGAATAATAGCTCAAATAATTTCCTTCTTTTTTGTATGCATTATATAATTTTAAGTGAAGTGCGGTAGAACCCGGCTAATCCAAAATTCCGTTTAATCGGAAACGATTTTATTTTCGAAAAATATACTTAAGAGATTGACTGAAACTATTGAACTATTGTACTAAAATAAAAAAAAGTACTTTTTGCTCTTTTTACTACGAAATTTTCCGGATTACAGGATAAATGTTGAGAAAAATGTATAGAAGTTAGAATTAAACTAAAAATTGCAGTAAAGCATGTTTTTTATTCTTTAAACAGCTTCAATAGAAAAAAAAATTCAATAATGTAAAAGTACAACATATGTAACCGAATATAAAATGAAAACATGCACGTTAGGCTACTCGTAGAAAACACCTTAAAAAAATCTCAAATATCAGTTTGTTTGCAGGTCACTATAATTATTTTTTTTAATGCAAAAAGCATTTAATTAAGATGATAAAAAATTATTTCTCTTTTCAACATTGATTTCGAAAAGTATCTACGGAAATGTCTTTAATCCCCTCTCGTTGACGTACTGACTGAGCTAATTATACATTCGTGATTTTGTACCGGTTGTAATGAGTTGTTACGTAATTTCTTATTCTGATTTTCCATTAGGTTATTAGAAACATAAAGGGTGGTTAAACAAGCAATACTTTTTTTCCTGAAAGTCGGGCCCGATTATCCAGCATGCCGGACCTTAAGATGCCGGTTTAGAGGATGTTTACTGTACGACTGAGTATTTATAACTTACATTTTCTTTTAGCAAACACCTTTTCTTTTCCATTTTTATCAGAATTTCGGGTAATCCGAACAGGCACCGGACCCAATTACTTCGGTTTAGCGGGGTTCTACTGTATTTAATTGCTTGGAACAATTTGTATAGATTAAAGTCTGTACTAAATCTATTCTAATGTTATAAAGTAGTAACGTTTGTTAGTGTCTTTGTAGGAAATAACCTTTAGAACTACCGAACCGATTTCAAAAGTAATGGTGGCAAACTGATGGTGACAGTCTCTGCTCCCACATAGGCCACATTTTTATGTTGGTTCCATTACCCTGAAGGGAGTGCAGGGTCAAAAAGTTTTGTAAAAATGCGATTTTTGTGTTACTGTAGAACCTAGAAACATGAAAACAGCCATAGTAGTTACTTATTAGAAATATATGATGTCTACGAACATTTCCTAAAGAAATCGATGGTAGTTACGTATGAAATGTAAACGCTCTCTAAGAATAGTTTCTAAAAGATTCGAAATTTAAAGGGTGAAATGAGCGAAAAACCTTTTTAAAACTTTTATTAATTAGGGGAGACCGGGGCTAGTAGGAACAGTTTTTAGTTTTTGATTTTTATAATTTTTTTATTTAATTTTTTTAACAAAATTTAACCGCACTTTTAAAGAACAGACATTTGGCTATAAATACCCGGAGGTTTGAGTTTGTAGCTTTTGTAGTTTATGTTTAGCGGAAGCCTAAAGTAAAAGAAAAGTTGTGCGCCAACCTACCCCGTCACGGGGCAAGTTGCCTATACCTATGGGGTAAGTTGGCACACGCTTTATAAAAATTTAAATGAAGCTCAAATAAGACACGCAGTTAAGCGAAATCAATTTCATCATTACCTGTAAGTTTAGACTAAGGCGTTATAGCCGTACAATGTAAATTCTAAATTATACAGACATAAAAATAATGAATAAAACATTAACATTGAGTAACTTCTATCCTACTCTATATAATCATCAGAGTTACAGTTGCCAGAAATACAAAATCGAGTGTCTCGATTTGGGCAAGCCACGTGTGCCCAAAATCTTGCATTGAAACCACTTTTCTCGTTGTTTGCTGATTTTCAAGCTACCACCCGTAAGGCATGGTGACGTCACGGCGACGTCGTTGTGAAGTCACGCTGTGATTTTGTGACCGTCGATGTGACGTCACGTGACGTCGATGTGACGTCATAGTGACTAGAATGCGAGGTCGTTATGGCCGTTTTAGAGGTCGTTTGTGACGTCACATTGTGACCACTCTGTGAAGTCACGGTGTGACTAATTTGTGAAAAGTGTGTCATTTGTGACTGTTTTGGCATTAACTTTGTGACGAACCTGTGACGAATGTGACAATGTTTTGAAGTCACATTGTGACCAATTTGTGAAATATGTGTCATTTGTGACGAATTTGTCATAAACACTGTGATGATTTCAAATAAAAATCAAATTTCAAATTAATTGCTTAACAGACGCAAAGGCCAACATAGTGAAAAAGATTCCATGCTGGGACTCGAACCCGGGCCATCAGTATAGCGCACTGACATTCTCCCGACTAAACCACATGGAACGATACCCAGCCTGGAAAATTTCTCTCTATTATATGTTGGCAAGGCTACAAAAGCAGCACAAAATGGGATATTTATCGTGAGCCACCGACATGGGGCAAACACGAAACTTAATTAAATCCAGCATCGATTGAAACTATATTAATATTTGGAAATTTTTCCAGAGAGAACCATTCGCCTTGCATACAATATTTCAAATGAAAATCAAATTTCAAATTACATGCTTAAAAGGCAATTTTAATTTGAAATTTGATTTTCATTTTAAATATTGTATTCAAGGCGAAGGTTTCTCTTTGGAAAAATTTTCAAGTACTAATGTAGTTTCAATCGAAGCTGGATTTAATTAAGTTTCGTGTTTGCCCCATGTTGGTGGCTCACGATAAATATCCCTTCTTGTGCTGCTTTTGTAGCCTTGCCGACATGTAATAGTGAGAAATTTTCCAGGCTGGGTATCGTTAAACGTGGTTTAGTCGGGAGAATGTCAGTGAGCTATACTGATGGCCCGGGTTCGAGTCCCGGCATGGAATCTTTTTCACTATGTTGGCCTTTGCACCTTTTAAGCAATTAATTTAAAATTTGATTTTCATTTGAAATATTGTATGCAAGCCAAATGTTTCTCTCTGGAAAAATTTCCAAGTTTTAATACTGTGATGGTTCTTGTCATAAACACTGTGATGTATTTTAAAATGCACAATTTTGAAATAAAGTTTTGTTTGAAATGTAAAATCTTATCTTTTTACCATACTTTTTAGCAAAATATCGCTATTTTGGAGTACTATTCTTCTAAAATATTTTAAATTTTTCCACTTAAAAAACAATGCTTATTAACTGACATCTTCTTTTTATTAAGTTCTAAGCTTGATCTTGAGTACAAGCTCGATATTAAGAATGTGTAAGATTTTAATGAGTTGTGATTAGTCATTGCTTTATTAAATACGACATAATAAGCCATATTTATTTAAATTTTTTATTCCCGTATATATTGTATTTTATGAATATGACCTAAATAGATTTGGTATGTTTTATAGGAAAAGACTGATCTGCGAAAAAGAAAAAACAAGTAAGAAAAATTATGCGTTAAGCGTAGATTATAAAACACTTTCCAACGCTTCCTGAATGCTTTAGGAAGACATCGTAATTTAGGGAAATAACGTAAATAAGATAACTAAGTAAACATTTTAGAAAACGCATAAAGCATTTGAAAAACTGATTTCAGCAGTTACCGTCCATAGCCAAATATGTTTTCTAATTCTTTTGACCAGTCCTGTATTGGATCTGTAGGTTGATATATATACTATGTAATGGGGAAATTTAGTTTAGCAATAGAAACATAAGAGGTTGAAATTCTCTTTCAGCAATTTATACTAATATATGGAAAGATATTTAAATACTTTTGTACAATCCTGTAGTTTATCTAGAACCTTTATTACACGCCACTATTTATTTAAAATTTAATTCAAACTAAGACACTTTTAAAACTGCTGAAATCACATTTCCAGAAATTATGATTTATAGACGGCCATGCATCCAATTCTTTACGTGACTCTGTATATCATTTTATCTATATTCTACAAACATTTCTTAGCAAATTAAATGCAGTTCAGCGTGAAAAAGAACAACTCATTTAAAAATCACCTTTAAACAATTTGCGCCCATACGCAGTAACCCTTTGAGTACTTTTGTGTAGCCCTGTATATGAATTGTAGCATTTATATACACCATATACTGTGCATAAATATAGTGAATCATAAAAGCGCATAGCATAATTAAAAATGCATTTCCAGCAATCATCGCTAATGAACAGCACTTCGGATACAATATAGTATTGAAATATTTTGTATGTCCCTGTAAATGCTAGATGCACTTCGTATTATACATGAAATAATTTATAGTATGTAAACTTCAGCAACGTATATAAATTTCATTATATATGAAATAGATTAACATAATTAAAGTACGCCACAAACAATTCCCTCCACCCCTATGTCATTATGTATTGGAATTCCTTTTTTAGCCCTGTAAATGAACAATAACTATTCTATGCATCGCATATTCAGCAAAATGCATATTTAAATGCACTTCATAAATGCATATCAATTTTATTCTGTTTGAAAGCGGGTAAAATCATTAAAAATCCTTTGAAACGATTTTTTTCCCATAGGCCGTAATGTAACGGAATACTTTTGACTGTCCCTGTAAATGAACTAAACATGCTACAAACTTCATTAGAAATAAGGAACGTGCTATGGTAAACGTCAATATCTAAATGTTTCAGGGCAATCCGAGTTTATTTACGAGAGTTAGAGCACGGACAGACGGCTATACAGAAAAACGGACAGGGAAACCGAAGTTAAACACTGTTAATCTGTTTAAAAAAATATTCACTCCTATATTATGTAAATAAATATGAACTTAAAAATATATATATACTAAAGTAGTTTAATCTATAAACTTCCTATTAGACACGAAAAACTTTTTATTTCAATATTTAAATATCATATTTTACTTTTAGTGCCAATAATTACGTATATCATAAACTTAGAAAATAATTTTATAATAGACGAAAATTTAATAACCGCTTCAGAATGTCTATAATTAAATGTTAGATTAAAATCACGAACAAAAAAAAAAAAAAAACGCTTATATACAATTAAAAAAAATAAATATACCAATTTGAAAAACACTAAAAATAATAATTAGTATTTATAATTGTACTATTAAACAACAATAAATTACAATAGATGAATTAAATGTATTATCAGATTTAACAATATCTCACAAATCGTTGCATATGTTATAAGAAATCTCTATTATTTTATAATTTTGGCAAATGCTAAATCTGAAAACCATTGGTATGAAGATTTATGATTTTAAATAATAATTTAAAATATTATTACCACTAAAAGAAAAATATTTGAAAAGTTTCACTACTGTAATACGTAAAAATACATTTTCCCAATATAATGCTAATTTCTAATCTGAAATAGTTTCGTAATATCATAATAATCGAAAATCATATTTAACTCCAAAATAATAATGTCTATAACTACTGTAAGTGTTAGTAATCAGGAAACACAAAACAGTAAGAAGCCGAAAAAAATTCCAAATCATTGTCTCAACGTATTTTCAATCTCAAGTAACAGCAAATTAATCTTTAAATTAATTCCACTATGAATGCAGTTAAGAATCAGTCTCTGCGCAGCTGTTTTTTTTTTCCTTTTCTTTTTAAGTGATAGCAGATTAAGATATTTTTCAACGCAGCATCGAATAGGAAAATGTTTCTGAAAACAATTGCAGAACAGTCCCTTACTAATATAACATAAAACTATTTAAGTCATCATAATATACAAAACAGGGATAAAACATTTAAATTAAATAAGACTTACATTTACGTCCCATTTATAATATCCGTGTATTTGTAATATTTTAAAATGTCGGGCTTCTTTCTCTTATTTTATAAAAAAGTGTTGTAGACTTCGTGATGTTCTAAACAGAGTAAACTTCCGGCGTCTTCTCTTCTCTGCGCAGACGATTATGATTTTCAGCAGATGTTATTTTTTACCGTTATTTGTTTTTGAATACAAAAGATTTCGAACTCAAATGCGCAATAATTTTATGAGACTGTCTTTAATTAAAATTTTCTTTTTGAAGAATTTTCCAATGTATTTTATCTTTTCTTTTTATCGGTTCCAAACAATTCAAGTTACAATGGATTGTAAAGGTTCTTTTTTGTAAATAATAATAGTAATAAAAAAAATAATAATAATTAGAGTTTATTAGATAAAACTTTTTAAATGAGTAAATATCAATTTAATGGTAATAATGAACCCCCAACCCCCCTTTTCTTAAAGTAAAATTTGTTTCACACGTAATAAATACAAAATATCGCTCACCCACAAGAAAAGTGACCCATCTCGACAAAAGTAAATTTCACAGGAGAGGCAAAAGAAAATGAGCATGATTTTACTGTAACATGAAATTATAGCACTTAGCTTTGCATGCAAGAATAAAAAAGTGCATAAAAGCGTAAAGCACATAAGAATGAAAACGTAGGATGTGGTTTGGAGGGTTGGATAATTTTACCTCACTACATAATCCACCCCTCTTCTTTGGTCACAAATGGACATATAGCATAATAACGTGATTTTCCGTGTAGCTAAACTTATGAAATTGTTTGTGTAGCAAGGCGCACCTATGGCCAACCTTTTAGTGGAATAAAACGCAAAATGAATTTTTGCGAGATGTGTCACTTTTCTTGCTCGTGAGCGATATGTTCTTAATAAATAAAAAAGGATTATCGAGGATAAAATAAAAGAATTCTTTGCCAATCTTCCAATCTTTTCATATTAATTTTCTGTAAAATAAAACAATTTGTAAAATAACTTTTTTTTTTAAGTCATATCTCTAAAATACAAATTTGAAATACGAATAATTAATTATTATGCGTTTTGCATAAATTTTGTATATATTTTTTTTTTTCGGAAAATGTTAATTTATTTGAAAAGTCTGAAAGAAGTAGAATTTTTTCCAAAATAGTTACTTAAAATAGTTAAAGAGTTGTCAGGAAAAAAACTCTCTCAAGAAAAAAACTCCGACTAAACTCTGAAGACTCTTTCTAAATGCCCATTAAAAGCTGCAGACTTAACTGTAATAGAAAATTTTTAGTTTGAAACCACAGAAGTGTTTAGAATACCACTGGTTGGCAAAAAAAATAAAATAGTTTCCTCTCTGCAAACTAAATACTGTACAGATTTAATACTCCTAATTCTAAATATGTTATCCAAATTTAATGCTTGTATCGTGCACTTTATATATTATGTCCAACCCCCCCTTCGTGACAGAATTTACCATTTGCTATCCACTAATGTATTTTCATTCCTCATGCCGCTGTAACTCGGGACTGTTTAAAATACTGTTTAAAATATTTCTCTTCATTTTCAAAGATTTTAAAAGTTCATATTTTTTTCACACTGTGACTTACAATATGGTGGTTTTTTTTGGTCACATATATGACGTGATGTACGTTACATGCAATGACATAACAATGGCGTCTCAATTTTTTTTTAACTGATAGAAAAATATAATTTTACAGTAAATAACATGTTTTGAAGAATTTTTGTAATTTTTTAAAGTTTTCTAAGAAGTTCACATCTCAGTCACAACGTGACATCACTGAGTGGTGGCATTTTGGTCACAGATGTGACGTGACCACAGTGACTTACAGTGACGTCACAACGACGTCACCGTGACCATGCATGCTATGAGGGCAGTGCACACCAAACACCGAGCCAACTTTCCCCGTGTTCAATGCGCCTACTTGCCCCATAATAAATTTCTTCACAAAAGGGACACGTAACCATCTAAGCATAAATAACCCAAGTAAATCACATATAGGGTAGGTATAGTTAATCATACACTAAGAAAAACTGCGCAAGTTAAATCGCAATTATTAAGATAAGTATTAGAAATTAGAAAAAGAATGAAGCAACAAAAAATTACTTAGGAGTGCAAAAAAAAAAAAAAAAAAAAAAAAAAAAATCGTAATAAATGTCCACTGTATGTAAATAACGCTGCAAAACTACAATGAGGATTGTAAAAAGCACGAAGAAAGATACTCTGGTTGCGCAATCTATACACAGACAGGCGATTTATGAAGGCTGCGCCTACTTACCCCTGTAGCCAACTAGCCTCGGTCTCCCCTACATTTGCTCTGGAATCTCAGGAATCTTATCAATCTGAATTCAAAACTAATGTTTGCAAATTCTCTGGCATTATCTGTTCCAACATAAGCTGTATTTTATGTTGGTGCCACTACCACCAGGTTATTTGTAGAGTGCAGACCGTTAGACTAGAAACTTAGAATAGGGCATAATGGTTACTTTTATGATGTAAACGCGTGCCAAGAACGGTTTCTAAAAAATTCAAAACTTCAAATTTAAACTGAAATAAGCGAAAAATCTTCCAATACATTTCAAATTATGCATAATTAGTTTTAGTTCTTCTTAATAATTTATGTCTCATCTTCGCCTAATGCAGTGTAATAATACAGTTTACTCAAACTGTGGATTAATTGGAAATTTTTTAGTTATTTCTAACAGTGTAATTTCTCCTAATCAAAATAGGCACACAAATTGGCATCCTCCAAATATTACGCTAGCAAAGTCGCGGATTTTGCTAGCTATTTATACTTTGATAAATAGCTAATTTCTCTTTTATAGTTTTTCCTGATTCTCAAATGATTTAAAATTTCATTTTTACATCGCATAAATATTTATAAATATATTAAGCTTACTCAAACAATTGTTAGAATTATTGTTGAGAAAATATAGTTACATCTATTAATGTTAATGATTGTAGAAAAATTAGCGTTTAAACAAGTTTTTACTACACTTAACATGTATTTCACTTAAGTGAAATTTTGAAGAAAACTTCAAGGAGGAAATTCCGATAATTTATTATTAAAATGGAAGATTGACATACGTAGACACAGTTAATTAAAAACATGTTTATATACAGTGAACAAAAATTCTTTGAATTCAGTAGTGCTTTTGCTTTAATGTTCCAGTTTATTTTATTTTATTTTATTTTTTTTGTCAATGATCTAATTTTATTATAAAACCAGCGAGGAAGACCGAATGACACTTGGTTAAAACTAGCCTTGTTTTATTTAAAAATAAATCGATATAACAACATGATCTCGAACTATTATTGCTATAAGGCATTTTATTTTATAACAGTATTATTTACAGAAACAATAAATATTAAAAAATATGTACATGTTTTTCACTTTTAGATTACTTACATATTTACAACGAAAGGGCATCCCTCCAAACTTCTTTGTAACTTTCATTTGGTAGCAGGACTTTTAGGCCTGAACATTTTTTTATACGTGATAAGGAAACGTATGCATTTCGTGCACGCTTAAATCGATACCTATTAAGTCTAAATTCTAGAAAATTCCTTTAGATTAGGAAAGCCAGTTTTTTTGCCAAATTTGGCGACATTCTATTGTTTGGCGCCAAGCATGTGTTTTTGCATTGGTAATCTCGAAAGTCAAATTTCCCGCCAAATCTCGACTATGTCAGCAATATTTCGCCAACTGTCTTCCAACTGATCGAAATGTTTGCAACTTTGCGACTTCGTTTACTGCCAACAGTTCAACAACTTAATGTTTCAACTTTCATTCCTATTAAATGCATTTATCCGTAGTTACCCAAAAATGACCAACTAATCAAATTTTCTCAAACATGTTAACTGCCCCAATGGTCTTCTCGTAACCTAAAATTGTAGGATAGAAAATTAAGTCAAAATCGTTGAAGCCGTTTTTAAATGGATTTTGCATATACACGCAGACACGTACACACACATAGACACACATAGACACAACATTTGCTCTTACTATACTATATGATGTTGTTTTAATTTGATTTTTCATAAATAAAAACATTTTTGTAGCGTTCCTTGCAATGTGTCAATTATAACACTAAATTAAGTAGTTCTGGGAAAGAGCAGTTTAAAATGCGGTATATGAAAAAATATCATCCATAATACAGTTTCTTTATTTGTCATTTGTACTTCTTAAAAGCTGATGTGTGCTGCTTTATTAATGCTTTGGTTAGGTGTATTTCAAGGCCAAGATGATGCAATTAATGTAGTGCATTTTCAGTAATGGTGATCTCCGTGACTATTTGGAAATCTGGTAAAAAGATATTACTGCATTGCACGTCCGTATGAGAATGCTATTTCTTTATAAGTAATTCGATCATTTTCAAAAGCGTACTCATGCATTACTTGTAGAATATGAAGCAGGCTTATACAGCAAAATCAGTATTTAATTGGGGTTTGGCCAACTAGATATAACTCACCTCGTATCAACTTTAAAATGGACGATGGAATCTAGAATGGAATTTTTCATCTCTCGTTGTCACCATTTATGCTTCATGAAGATACAAAACTTTTGAGTTTAATGTTTGGCCACTTTCTCACTGCTACGTAGAGAGAAATTGAAATGTGTAAGGAATGGTTTCTTTTTTTATTCATCAAATCTTGCTTCTAACGACCATGCTATATCGTACGATACAGTTGAAGATCACGAGAATTTATAAATTTACACCAGACGAAGAGCTAAATGTCCATCGAAGAACTACGCTCTCTAATAAATAATCAGACAAAAAAAATAAAACTTTAGATCCTAACTTTACAATTTCCACTTAAGACAAAAATTTTAATGAAAATGTCACTTTCATTAAAAAAGCTCAATTTGTTTTTAATTTTATCGTGTAATTTTTAATGAAATTTGGTTCATGTGTGTATACATATATAGAAGATATAAAATACATATTCAGTACATACACATATATGTAGAATATGTTTAAAAATAATTAAAACAGATTACCGGAATCTCAAATTGTAAAAAGTATACCTTCCGTAATACTTCCGTAATGGAGTTTTTTACTGATTTTGTACTATATGTGAACAGCCAGTAAAAAAAAGGAAACAATTAGAAAGATGTTTTTATGATAAAGATTCTCGGCATTTACATAAATGTAATTTAAATAAATTTTATTTAAAAAAATGAATATTGTTAATAAAATTATTTAATATTAATAATTGTTTAATGTTCCAAGTGAATGTTTAAGCGACAAATTTTAGTTGCTTAGCCAAATGTCGGAGAGTTAATTAAATTAAGTGAATAAAGTAGCGATGTTCGTTAAAATATGATGCATTTTAGTAGTTATTCATTCATTCATTTATTCATTCGTTCGTTTTAATTATGCTGAAGCTTATTTTTTTTAAACACAAGATAAATCCAAACGAGTTACTTATCTGACATAAGAGGCAATACATTCAAGCATTCTTTCATAACCACATTTTTTAATCATCAACTATTTATTTATTCTAAACGAAGAGTGAAGTTTTTTACGCCACAATATTGTAACTGCAAACCAACTAGGGAATGCCCATAATAAATTTCGAATGGAGATAGTTCTTCAACATATTACTTGCCATATTAAAGACGCTTTTCAATAGTTTTATATAACTAATTAGCACATCACTATACCTCAAGACGTTTAAAAGATTTTAAAGTATAAACTTTACTGGCAAAATAACAGAAGAGAAATTAAAATTAACAGGAAATGTAATTTAAGTTTTTAAAACCCTTTCATCTAGTCCTTAGCTAGTAGGAAGAGTAGCCATATTTGGACCGCCACTTTAAATGACCACTGCAATTCTACCCGTTAATTACTAAAAAGGACGCCCTCTACCGCTAAAATGATACTCATAAGTATGATGTAATTTATGATTAGAAGAAGCACCCGCCTCCCACGTGCTGTTTTCAGACATGTTTAAGAAACCTAAAATTAGCTCTTTTGATCTAATTTTTTCCTCGTAAATGTAAGAGACTACTTTAAAGCTAAAGTAAGTTGTTATGTTTTTATATACATATCTAAATTAATGTGTTTAATACGCATAACTTTCACGCGGATTCGTTTGATTATTTTTTGTTCTTAGTCTTGAGATTATCTGCTTTACAAAATGGTGTAGTTGCCTTAATTGGGCCAATTTGGGTTGCTTAAACTAGACCAGATATACGATCACAAATTTGAAAAGTAAGTAACGAATTTCGAGGAATGTACGCTCTGCACACTATTTTGTTTATTGTTTTAATATTTTATAATGGATTACTATCTTCATGCAAGTTTTTGACTATTTTAATTAAAAAAAAAATTTATAACTGGATCTATTTCTTTATACAGTCTAGGCCTTCATAAACATAAAATATATCTTTTACATGTTTATGCAATAAATTTTGTTTGCAATTTCTTTTATATGTATTTGTATTAATCTTCTTTGAACTCTTTATTCCAACGGAGTATTTGATTTACAGTGTTGAATTCATACAATTTCCTCTAGGAAATTTGCGGTTCCGTGGGGGGGGGGGGAGGGGGAGACTTTTAACAATTCAAATTTTAAATGTCATCATTTTGCAGCTGCTCTATACTTATTTCTGGGAATTTGGGAGTTAGAGTTAGTAACCATGAAACCCAGTAAAACTAAGAGTGTAAAAAAAATCATTAAACCCACACAAAAACAGTCTTTAAGAAAAACATCAGAGACAGCAAAAGTTGTTATAGATTTAGGAAACGAAAAGGAAAGATTAAGTTGTGAAGACATTGACAATCAAGATTGCTTCAGCTACGAAACCCCTCAGAAACCCAAAGAATCATTAGAAAAGTTATCTCTTTTTCGAAAATCAGCTAAGACAAAAAACGGAAAAAGCCAAAATCAGCTGTGTTAACATCTTCGCCATAAAAAGTAAAGCTTGAAATGAAAAATGAAAAACTCGACAAAAAAATACAGCTCTTAAAGCACAAACGCAATTGAAACATCAAGTTCTAAAAAATAAGCCCATTTCAATTGCAAAAATATGGTGAAAGGGAAGAACTGCAGATATACGGTAAAGAAAGCTTCTGTTGCAAGAAAAAAGTCTAATGATTCAGAATCTAAAATAAATCAAGACAGTGATGATTTGGTTTTTTTTTAATTTTTAATACAAATGAAATAGAAGTACTGATTCAGTGATAAGATTGCCAAATATGGTTCCATGTTGTGTGCGCTGGAATAAAAATTAAACAAAATAAATTCATGTGTAAGCCTATCATCACTTGCATGATGTTCAAGTAAATGACAATTAGTTGCATAATTTCTATTCTTAATTACTTATAACTTTGATTTATATTTTGAATATAATTTGATTTCATTGTATTTCATTGCTCTCTTCTTTTCTTTGATTGTTTCGTTAATCGCAATAAAATTAGCTATATTCCCTACTCATAACAACAGCCTAACACTGTTATGGCCAAATTAAGAGATTGGGGATCCAACCTAGGTGACCAGTCGCTAAATTTGGACCACTTTTGACAATTTTTTCAAATTAAAATAAAATTTAAGGTTTTCAAATAGAAATTGTTCTAAAGATTTTTTTACTTAGTAGATGAATAGATTGACCAAGTGTAGTGAAAATTTTCTCATATTCTAAAAATGAAATGAAGTGAGTTCCTTTTGAGTATAAGTGAAGTGGTCCAAATTCGGTTACTCTGAAATATATTTGTTTTTCAAGCGTACTTATTTATGTATACAACATCCAAAAAAGTGTAAAAATATTAAAAGATTTTTAAAAATCCGCAAAATTGAATGCAATACCTAAGCATTCTATTTTCTTTGTTTCTAATGCTATACTTAAACTTTCTACATACTTTTTGTGCTTCCTTTTTATGTGGTCAAATTCTTTCGGGGTTCTATATTCTTGCACTTATTCTCCCTCCTCACCGCTTTGCTACAACCTATGTAAGTACTAATCATGCTCTTAACCTACTTGTTATTTTGGGAAAGATGTGTGGAAGTTGATCGCAGGCATCTCGCAGTAAATTTTTTTTGAAGTCCTAATTTTGTGAAGTTATATTCGAAATGAAAAGCATCTGTAGAACACCAAATGCTCAGAAAAATCAAAAATAAATACGAGGAATCGTCTAAAGTTTCACGAACAAAAAGCTGAAAACAGAATCACAGCAACAATTCGAAAGAGAAGGATATACAGTTACAAAATCCTCTATTAACAAACTCACAAAACAGAAAATCGAACAGATGCAATTAATGCCCAAATCACCGGAGACCAATAAAAAGTCATGGATAGTTATGTTTTTATTCCTAAAAGCGACAATCAATGAAACCCACAACAGAACACTGCGCGAACCCACTTCTGTACTTCCTGCATTACCGCATCGCACTTTTAATGCGCTCAAGTAATAACGTCTTTAGTTTTCTTAATATTAATGACATATTTTCAAATTTTGTGGCATACTTTTTATCCCTTTTCGTTATTGTTAAATTTTTTTTCGCCATAATTTTTCTTCCCAAGGCGTATGACATTGTATTAATGAGCGGATCACAGGATTCAATGTAACAGAAGAAGAAGTTAAAAAAGGATAAACCTACTACGCTAAAATCCATTAATGACCATAACCTACAGTGTCCAGACTTATTTGCTTGACCATGAGCCCTGAGGTGCTATACAGCATAATTTCCCGATCAGGTGGTAAACCGAGCAAGCCACCGACATAACACCGTTCACAACTAAGTAATACGAGGCACTGCCGGTACAATCATGGCGCTAGTTAGATTTATTGTCATTACGCGGCGATTAGGCGGTCACCTGCCCCGATACCAGGTATTTAACCCGTTTAGCTGGGGCTTTCCCGGCAGATAGGGAAATCTTTACTGTAGCATTGCAGAGAGATGCGCTGCACCACAACACTACTGGTCTTCAGAAGATTAAGTTAGCGTTCCCTTTTTTATGAAGCTTCTGCTTACAGTAGAACTAACAGACGTGTGTTAGGCAGGTGGTCAGACACTATAAGTTATATGTCTTGCATAAAACCAGCCTTCATAGGTCTAGAATTATTATTTTTAGATTAAAATTTAAAACATTAGTTAGTATGAGGAATTTCTTAATATTTTCGGCATCTTTTATAAGTAAATGCAAAATGAAGTCAGACTAATACAGTCTTTATACAAAACTTTATACAGTCAAACTACGTTTTTAAAAAAAAAAAATTGCAAAACTGATGGCGATAGGCACATTAACTAAAATTAGTAAAAAAAATATTTTTTCATGAATAACTTCACGTGCGGTAGATTTATATTATTGAATAGTTTGCTAAGGAAGACCAAAAACTGTTCGTAATTTTTTGTCTATATTAAGTTATTTACGTACGGATTTACGATACAGATAATCAAAATCAAGATAAAGGAAAATATAGTAAGTTCTGATACACAAAAAAAATAAACAAGACAGAAAAGTACGTGCGCTATATAAAGTTTGAATTGCTTTCCAACTCAATTACGATACTTTTATGGAACTTTTATGTTTTCATTTTGCGAAATTATATGTAAATAAAATATTTGGAAAACAGTGTTGAAAAACAATTTTTATCAAACACCGCCTTAGATGGAAACCTATTCGATTTTTTCTGCCCGCTCCTGGAAATTATCGAAAGACTTGTTTGTACATAGTAAAGCACAATAAAATTTAATTTGTCTCGAATGCGCATAAGACAACTAAATACGCAAGTGAAGCAATTATCATCCACAGATGGCAAGATATAGGAAATCTTTACCTGTAGCATTGCAGAGAGATGCGCTTTACCACAACACTATTGGGCTTCAGAAGAGTAAGTTACCGCTCCTTTTTTTATAAAGCTTCTAGCAGACAGTAGAACTAACAGACGTATGTTAGGCAGATGGTCAGACCCTACGAGTTATTTGTCTTTCATAAAACCAAGCTTCATAGGTCTATAATTATTATTTTTAGATTAAAATGTAAAACATTAGTTAGTATGAGGAATTGCTGAAAATTGTCGCCATCTTTGATAAGTAAACGTAAAATGCTTTGATTTATACAGTCAAACTAAGTTTAAAAGAAAATTGCAAAATTGATAGAGATAGGCACATTAACTAAAATTAGTAAAAAAAAAAAAAAAAAAAAAAATATTTTCTCATGAATCACTTCACGTGCGGTAAATTAATGAGATAAAAACAATAAACTATATATAGTTTTAATTGTTCTTTCAGGTAAAGAGCTATTTGTTTCAAAATAAATTTAATGCCTAAAATTAATGCACGCGACATAAGTGGTAGAAAAACTGTGATTAATTAAAATTGTATTATTCTCTGTCGAGCTTTTATCAAAGTAATTAGGAACAAAAAGCAAATAGTTAAAGCAAAAACGTTAAGCAAATAGTTTATAAGGAAAACCGAAATTTTTTGTCTGCATTAAGTTATTTGCGTACAGATTTACGATACAGATAATTAAAATCAAGATAAAGAAAAATATAATATGTTCCGATACACAAAAAATAAACAAGACAGAAAAGTACGTGCGCTATGTGTAAATTTTGAAATATTTTCCAACTCAATTAGGATACTCTGACAGAACTTTTATGTTATCGTTTTCCGAAAAGACATAACTAAATAAATTATTTGGAAGAAGTGGTGAAAAACAATTTTTATCAAATACCGTCTTGGATGGTAATGTATTCGATTTTTTCTGTGCGCTCCTGGAAATTATCGGAAGACTTGTTTGTACTTTGTAGGTATAGCACAGTATTATTTAATTTTCCTAGAATGCGCATGAGATAATTAAACATGCAAGTGAAGCAATTACCATCCACAGATGGCAAGATTTCGGAATTATTTTCCGCGATTGTACATGGGAACATATTCAAATTCTGCAGACAGCACATAGAATACTAAAATGTAATTAAACAATATTGCGTATAAACAGTAATTCCAGCCGTTAGATGGTTCAATATGAGATTTTATCTGTGATCTATGCAGCTATAATAATATAATGACACACCTATATAATATAATTTAGACAAGCTTAAAAATTGGCTACACAACTAAACAAGGAAGACGCACATAATTCTTTTGTCTGTTTTTGTAAAAGAAAATTAAATCCTATTCGACCATTTTCTACAGGAAACTCATTTCATCGTTTACTGACGATGCATATTAATTTTCAATGCTTTAATTAGTGTAAATGCATTAAAACGTACTTCAAATAATTATTACCCACTGAACTTAATGAACTCAGCAACTTTTGCGTGCTAATGGTACCGAACTTTAATTGCCATACACCCTAACTTTACTATAGAACATACTGTATAAACGTAAATAATCTACATAAATTTCTTGTAAGTCCAAATATAATTACAAGCGTTAGAATTCGGACAGTCAGGCAGGAATACAGATGCTTAGACAGAGCAACAGACAGACGAGAAGAAGTTATAAAAGCCTTTAAAATATAATGGGACATGCTATAAAGGTGTTTTTTCAAGGTAAGAAATCAATAACATTTCTAAACTTCGAGTAATCTGAGGTGAAAGCGTACCGTGTATGCCGTGTTAAAATGTATTAAAATGCATGTTGTATAATAATTCTTCTATATATTGTGAATATTCTCCATTTTTTTAATTAAAAGAAAGAATGGAAAGTATATCATATAATTTAAATCTTAAAATGAAACTATATTTTAATTGTTTTATTTATAATAATAAAGATGATCCTAATACAAGTTACGTATAAAAGACATATTAATTTTAAATGGAAAATCCATGGAAATTTACAGCATCAAAAGAAATATAAGGATTTAATACGCTAGCTTTCTAAAATGTTATTCTACTCTTTTCGAAACCTTCATCTAAAAAACTGTTTTTAAAAATATTTGACAAACTTTCATTTCACAAACTAACTAAACTCAATTAGAGCTTTTGGTTTATATGCATAATGACTTTTTTAAATGAAACTTATTATATGTTGTAGAAATTCAATGCTTTAATTAAATTCTCGTGTAAATTTAACAAAAAGAACAATATCGTTATGCCATTCATTGACTTGTTAAGTGCAGGTACTTTACATGTTAATTAAAGGAAATATGTTATTTAGTTCATTCCCTATAAAAAAAAAAGTATGCATAAACGTGGCAGTAACTAGCATAGAGCCAGCACGTTTTTCTCATAATTTTCTTCTTTCGAATATTATTATTATTTCATTTTTTTTTATAGCATTAGCATTTAAATTGTAATTTTTTTATGTGTTGTATGAAGTGTCAAAAGAATTGTTTTAAAAGCGTTTTTTAATTTGAATTATTTTTCATCGTATTATGTTAAAGTAATAATTATAACACGAAATAATTATGCTAGAAATGTTTAAAAATTAAATCCTCACTACAACACATTATAATTAGAGATGCCTAATTTTGCATAATTTTTTTCAAAAAATCCTCTGAAACTTTTGGATTTATCAAAAGTGTGAAAAAATGCAATATGAAGCATTTTAAGTTTTAAAGGTTATTATTCAAACATTCTGTTGAAGAAGAACACGATATAGAAAAGAATCACATTAGAAAGAACTGAAAATTATTACCATATCAAGGAATATAATTATAAGATAGGGCAAATTTTACATAATTCCCTTAAATTATCTTAAAAAAATATTTTGATTTATTAGAAAACTTGTTGCATGTGCCAATCCCAAAACTTTCTTCTTCTATCTATCTTTCTACATCTTAATATTTCAAAATGTAGTTACAAAAAGGTCAATACTTTAATATTATTAGTTGAATACTATACCAACTTTGACTTTCATCTTAAATTTCTGCTTCAGCCTATTAACCGCTGTAAAAACGAGTTAATCTTGATCATGATATTTATTAAAATCAATAGTTTTTCTTTATTTTGTTGTACATCAGCAGTTCGCGAATAGCCGGCTTATCATAATATGAAGTTCCCTTCGCATTACTAGCCGCCTGTGTACAATAGAGCTACGGAAAATCAAGAAAAATATACAAAGATCGCTATTATTGTGTTCCCTTTCGGCGGAATAAAAATTGTATCAATTCTATATATAACTTTATACACTTTTCAATGGTACAATGATGAAGATAGCACAAAAAAATCGCGGTTACAGCTCCGCCTTCCGTCGGAATTTTTCCAAATTGTGGGACGACCTTCTAGCCATCGCGAAAAACATACACAAAAATTTTGGTTCAATTCTATACATAACTTCACACACTTTTCGATGGTAAAATAATGAAAATAACACGTGGCGACACAAGGACACACGGTCATTCGGACACGGACAGACAGACATTTTCTAAAAACATGTTTATTGGTATCTCTGACCCCTAAAACGTGTAAATCCATCGAAAACCCGAAGTTGAAAAAAAATTCCGTCTTCTTGAAAAATTTTATTGCTCACTTTTAGGCGCATGCTACAATCCGGTTGCTATCTTTCTTTTATGTTTAATGTGCTATTAGAAATATAAAGATGTGTTTTGCTTGTATCGCTTGTACACTACTTCTAAATATTATGTAATTAATATTTTTGCATCAACGAATAGTTAGAAAACGCACATTTGATATTTGTTTGAAAACTGTAGCTAAAATTAGTGACTTTTCATGATTTTTTCAAAAAATAGCTTATTATCATGACTTTTTTAGAAAATTATCTCAGCAATGAACGTTTGTGATTAAAAACACTTAAGATACTCATCAGCATATTACATATTTAAAATAAATATTAAACACACATTAAAAAATAGCCAACGTTTCAGACTTATACTAACAAGCCATCATAAGGGAAACCCCTTCTTCCCTAGACTTCTACGCAGCTAACGTTAAATATACCACAGTCACAAACATTAAACTGAAAACATTTCTGTGAAAGATCGCAAAACTTCGAAAACAATATTCTATTGGAGATGGTGCCATCTACTGGTAGACTATAACATTATTATCAAGGTTAGGAAAAACTGAATTTAACTTTAGAAATGCATTTCTTTCAAAACCATTAATCAAACCTTTGAAACTTGAAAAGATATATTGTCATTATAAACTTCGCTTTTCCTCAGACTAATTTTAATAGATTCTCTTATAAGGGCCTTAAGAGGGTTGGAATATATAGAAATAATTTTTACATCTTTGAAATGAACTTTCTTAATACTGCCTTTAAACGCCAATCTATATAGAGCTGTAAACTGTCTATTGAATTTTGAAAGGATTTATATTGAAGAACACGAAAATTCAAGAAAATTGATATCATTTTTACAAGCCATACTTTGTTCTGTGTTTGTTAAATAGAAAACTGAATAAATCTGAAAATTTAGATTGATTTCCTGTTCATTTTCTTATGTTATAATAAATATGCTACTAAAAAGTTGTAAAGTAGTTTTTAAAAAATGATCCATAGTCTGCTATTATGTATGTCACAACCTTTTGTCCCAATTTGAGCTCATTTAAATTTTTCTTTGTAGTATGTTTTTAATAAAACTTTAAAGTAATACTTTATAAAATATAAATAAACCATCAATTACTCCCATATAATTATTATGAACTTTATTTTATTATGTTTTTGTGTATGTGGAGTGAAAAATAAAAGTATTTTTTAAAAGTTTTCTAAAGTGAATATATAATATTTTGTCCCAATTTGAGCTCATTGAAATTTTTCTTTGTAGTATGTTTTTAATAAAAGTTGTAAGTAATACTTTATAAAATATAAACCATCAATTATTCCCATATAATTATTATGAACTTTATTTTATCATGTGTTTGTGTATGTGGCGTGAAAAATAAAAGTATTTTTTTAAAGTTTTCTAAAGTGAATATATAAAACTCTCTATAGGACACATTTAAGTGTAACAGTCTTAAGTTTCTTCAGGTATTGTTATAGTCTTCTCTTTTCTGCATAGATACAAAGGTTTTTTTTCTCTTATTAATTGACAGAGAAAGTTTTTGCTCAAAAAATATATATTAAGTACTAGCTAAATAAAAGGCCTTTCTTATTTCTCAATATTTTATATTATAAGAAATATAATTTATCAGTATTGTACAATAATTAAAATTTCATTTAAATTAAAATATGACGAAATAAGAAAATTATTCATTTCAAGAACAACAATCAAGAATCGCGAACTACTATTTTAGCTTTTAATCTTTTGTTTCATTTTATCATTATTATTATTTAATAAATCAAAATAAATGTAGAACAAAAATACATACATTTTAGATTTAACCCCTCGTATTTCTGTACCTATGAAATCAGAATTTTTGCCTAAAAAAGCAAACACGTAAAGAGCATCGATTTTACATGCATTTTCTGTAAAGAAATAATATATTTACCTCTTGGTGACTGTAATTCTCAAGTTCTTGACTCAAATTACGAGAATAGTATTGTCATAATATATATAAATGTATGCTTTCTTTTTGTTTACATCATATATTTCCTTTTATTTTTCGGTGACACAAAATTTTCATGAAGATCAAGTGTTTAGCCTCGAGATTTTTGAAATGTTTTTGTTTCCTCACCAATAACTTATATTGGCATTTTTGTTTGATTTTAGTTATTTTCCAATACTGACATGTCATATTTATTTCGAAAGTTCTTTTTAAATACAAAAGGAATTCAAGTGAAAAGAATTATTCGGTTGATAAGCAATAGCATTGATTTTAATCTGCTTAAAAATAATTCTGACAAACACATCCGTTTTATTTTAGAAAAAAGAATCTTTTTTAAACATGATAAAATTCTATCACTAGTTTAGACTGTTTTAGAAACTCAACAAATCTTTTTTTCAGTTTAGCATTCTCCTATACTGTATATATAAAACAAATCCCAGTTGTTTGATAATATTTTTTATGCAACCACTTTTATGAAATCAGAAGTATATAAACAAAACCTGAATATCTTCTTTTGATAAAATCATAAAAATTGGCGCATTCACATTTTATTCGTACATACAACTTTTTGGAGATTTTATAATTTCTACGTTTCTTATAAAGCTTCTCAGAAAATAGCTATATTTTGAAAAAATATATATTATTTTTTAATTTGAAATTGAGGTTGGATGTCAATCATTTCATGTACACTTTGCACTATTGGTAATGAACTTCATATTTTGCTGATTTATTTTTAGTAAATAATACAATAAAATGTGGTTTACAAATACTTAACACAGTGTGTCTAAATATGCAACATCTTCATTATAATTACCTTTACCATCTTAAATGCATAGCTAATGCACTCTGATGCAAAAATGCATGGATACAAAATTTATTACGATTATATATATTAAATTCAGTAATATGGAAATAATATGAATCTACCTTAAACAAAACTTAATCATCGTGGCAACCTAGACTTATTACCTATCACAAGATATCAGTGAATTAATTACATATGATAGTATTAAGTAGAATGAAGAAAACGTTTATTAATATCATTTAAGTTTTGATTCAATTTTCATAAAATTTGAAATAACTCGACAAATCCTGCAACGATTATATATATTAAATTTCAAACAATTCGGTTGGTTATTTTTAGCGCTGTTATATGTGGAAAAACGGTTAGACAGACAGACTAGACGACTACTGTTGGTGCTACGTATTTATATAATTGCGAACGCATGTTAAAACTAAATATGCGGCGCTACAATACATTTAGGATCCTGGGCTACATTGCCAGGCCCTGTTTTCTTTACCATGGGTCCTCAGGTTTTATGCAGCATACGTTCCTTGCAGATGATCGGCTTAACGCGAGACCCCTAGCAAAACTGGTACTCGTTTTATCAACCCCGAAGGGATGAAACGCTGAGTGAACCTTGCCTAGTTCGGCCCGAAATCGAACTTGGTACCTGTAGCGCAGCATACAGGAGCGCTGAGTAGTACGATATTGGGCTTCAGTAGAGGAAGTTAGCGCTCCCTGTTTTTATAAAACTCATTGTAGACAGTAGAAGTATTAGTTTAATTAGCCTCTGCAGAGGCAACTTAAATTTCCCCCTTTTTACTATTTATTCATTTTATATTAATAGGAATACAAAAAAGAAAAAAAAATGGAAAACAATAAAGATTCACACACACACACACACAAAAAAAACTTACCCATTTGTGGCCGCTGACAATTATTGGTAATTCATGAGTGAAATGATTTCTTATAAAATAAAAAATTAACAGTAAATTTCTTTCTTACATTTCTACAAATTATTAAAATTTAATATATTTAATGTATCTGATATTATTTTTATCAAATATTAAAGCTTTGTTCAAATAATCCAACAACACTGACTATATAAAAATTACTTCACGCTTTGTTTTTATATCTCTAACTGTACATTGCTGCAGCCAAACCATGAAATTTTTACTTCTCTTATTGAGCAATTCTATACAGAATAAGATATTACATAAAATTTTTGTTCTTTTTATTATTGACAGAAATTATTATTATAAAAAACTAAATATCCACATATGTGGCCAAGAGCGTGAAGAGGCTAAAAAACAAAAACAAACAAACAAACAAAAATTTATCAGCAATAGTCTAAATCGCAGTTTTTCTTTTTTTTTTTTTGGTAGACGTTTTCTCTCATTTCTTTCCCATAATATTAAAAAATATATTTAGCGTTAATCATACTTTTGTCATTCAAAGGCCTTAAATGAAGGCATGTATAATACTGTTAAACGTATTCATGTTTCTATAGAACATGAAAAGTTATAATTAAAACGATATAATACTGCTCTTGAACCTTAAGTTCTCATTTGAAGAGCTGAGTGGATGAACATGTTATTCTACATTTTCTAAAAAAAAATTTTATCGTTTGGATGAAAGCGTTATGAGGTATCCTATCACATGGTGAAGCTATAATACTAAGATTCTATTTAGTCTTGAAGATTTAAGACATTATTCATTAATATTTAATACAGTAAAGCTCCGATTATCCGCGGTTTGGTTTATCCGCCAAGCAAATTTTTTCTTTCTTTCTTTCTTTTTTTTTTAATTCAAGTCAACAGCAAGGAAAATACAATAAGCCCTACTATTAAATATAAACAGAAAAATTAATGTATTCGAAAGTCATAGCAGAATATTTTTAGATTCGGTTGCCATGTTTGAAATATCAGATATAAAGTCTTGATGTCCTTTCTTGATTTTGTTAAACAAACGTAAGCACACCAATAAAAATATTTTACAATTAAATTACACTATTATGATAATTTCCAGGAGAGCATATCAAGAATAACTTCACTTTTGAGATAAAAATTATTCCATACTAAAAGAAAAATAATAGTTTACAATTTAGAATAAAGAAAATGTGTTTCCAAAACAAGAAGCAAAAACAAGTGACTGATTTTTTAAAAAAAGATGTAACTTACCTCTTTTTGTACAGTATGTACGGCATTGTTTCTTGTTTACTGTTCTTTATTTTAGTGATTTAGACATAAAGCAAAGGTTCCTGACATATTGTGCACATGTATGTATTTTAAACGTTTTATTATGTTTTTTGTATACTAAAACATGTTTTTTATGTTGAATTTTCTTTTTTTTCGTGTTTGCACTCCATTTTCAGTCTATTTCGGGTTGTCCGCGATTTTTATTATCCGCGGTGCCCTTGCCACCCAATCCCGCGGATAATCGGGGCTGTACTGTATTTTAATATTTAATAATGTCAATAATATTAATAGTTTTTAATATTTGAAAATTAAATATGAATAAGTTTTTCTGAGAGAGTTTAGTACCATACCTGTTGATATTTTAAACACATGGTATCATACAGAAAATATATCATTAAAATTTACAGCAACAACTTTCACTTCAAATTTCTTCAAATGTAATTTTTGTTACTTAAGAGGTTCTTCCACTTAGCTCTTTATTTCTGTATTAACATACATTGAATTGACATTATCGCATTATTGAATTGACGCCGAGATTTTCTCTTTGCATTAAAACACGCAAGCGTAATAATTCATAAATGAAATGTTAATATACCTGACCATGCCAGTCTCCTGCGAGTCCTGAAATCGTGCATGTTTAATATCAACTAGTAGAGTAACACGGCATGTGTCCACTTAAACGTATACAACAGTTAACGGAACACAAATGAAATCAACTAGTAGAGTAACACGGCATGTGTCCACTTACACGTATACAACAGTTAACGGAACACAAATGAAATTAACATCGAAACTACTCGTTACACCATAACAGGTCCAGGTTAATTCAGTAAAGTACAATATCTATTGTATTTTATATTTGTATTTAATTTGATATGTGGACAAGAATAGCATTTACCAAAATAATTTCAAAATAAATGAATGTTTTCATCTCTTATTGAGCGATTCCGCTGTCATGTGTGGGACATTTAGAATACACAATTTTCATGAAAACGTTTGCAATTCTGAAACTCTTTTAATGTTAAACATTTTTGAATTACTGACCCAGTTTAAGTACAGTAATACCCCAACTGACGTCACCCAGTGTTGCCAGATTGGGGACTTTTTTAATTCAGATTATTTGAGTGTCACCACTTTTAAAAAAAGTATAGTTCACCTTATTTTTCAGAATTTTTAATCTATTTCTAAATAGGCCAAATATTTCTATTTCAAAGGGAAAAAAAAGGTGACAATCAACAATCTGGGGACAAAAAAGTCCCCAATCTGGCAACACTGACGTCACCACCGCATTTACGTCGTCTGGTCTGAGAAAAAAAATCCTTAATTTAGGCGCATTTTGAACTTTTTAAAAAACTTTTGGAAGAAATTTAACATCTCAGATGGAGTCATAGACATAAGGATTTGTGAGGTAAAGTTCAGGAGAAAACAATGAGAGGAAAACATATGAAAATTGTGATTCTGTATCGTTCATAATTGATGAAAACGTCTAAAAGAGAAGAGAACGCAACTTAGAGATGGATGCTGAAGGTGTTGTTGAACTCATAAATTCTTCTGATCCCTAATTAACTATCGATGAACTTATCGAATTAAAGAAACAAGGTACTTTCGAAGAAACAGATGAATATTTTGGGCCTAAGGAAAAGGGGGAAGATTAAATTTCAATATTAACCGAAGGATTAAACAATATTGAAGCTGGCTTGAAAGTATTGTTTCAGACGAGCAAAGTGTAGCAACGACTAGAAATAGAAAAAGCTTAGAATACTCATTCTGTTGTTACAAAGAGCTTCTAAGAGAAAAAAATTAAAAATTGTCGGTTCAAACGTCATTGCAAGATTTTTTCCCATGCTCAAAGACTTGAACGGAGCAGCTAGAAGAACAATAAATTGCAAGTTAACAACTTAGTGATTTATTCAAAATTCTTGTATTGCAAACGCATTTTTTTTTTTTTTGCTAATGTTAAATGCATGTAATATAATACCCAAATACAATAGAATATGTTCATTAAAATAAATTAAGTAAATTATAATAATTTTTTTTAAACGTCTACCTCCCCCTTAATCAAATGCGCCCTTAATCCAAACAAATTTCATTACGTTTTCAAATAAATTACAATTGTATTAAAATTAAATGCCTGCACAAATAATGCGATGCTATTGACTGTCTTTTAATTTTCAGTAAAATAAAACCCCAAAAATAAAAATATTATCTAGCTCTAGTTTTCAAAAACCGCAGAAAGGAGAAAGTACAAAATAAATCTATAATAATAAGGAAAGAAGTTTGTGTGTGAGTGTGTGAGTGAGTGTGTCGACGGTGTTCTGAAGGGACTGCTGCACGTAGAGCTACAAAATTTGGGGAAAAGGTACGTCTATATATGAAGTTTTGCACCTCGAAGACCGATTTTCGAGTTTTTGATTAGATTTTTCTTAATTTAATTTTTATGCGATTTTTAGAGCTTTTTTAAGTTTCGAGGGATTTTTCCACATTAGTGAAAATAATACGGTTTCTTTCTTTTAACCCAATGTAGTAAATTTTGTTATCTTTTCAAAAAACTTTATTTGGAATTCGTACAGCGATTTTTGAATTTTTAGCACATTTTTTTATGCGATTACTGAACAGCAGTTAATGCGTCTTCATACCTATAAGAGGGTTGCCATAAGGGGGGCACAGTTCTGTCGCCGAATGCCACCAAGTTTGTACCCAACTTGGCGACATATCGCCAAATTTTGGCGACCAAAATTAGTCGGCAAATGTGACGCCAACTTGGTGATATCTCTAATATTTCGTCAAATTCCCATAGACTTCCATTGTAAACAAATAGGGATTACTTGCTTACAGAAAATCAACTAATTGAGATATTTTAATGCAACAAAAACTAATATTAACTTAAGAGTTTATATTAATTACATTTAATGGAATCCAGGTAAGTTAAATCTATAATAATAAGGAAAGATGTTCGTGTGTAAGTGTGTGATTGTGTCGACGATGTTCCTCATACCTGTAAGGGGTGCTACCGTATGGGGAACATACTTCTGTCACCAAATACCGCCAAGTTTGTCCCCAACTTGGCGATATCTCTAATATTTCTCCAAATTCCCATACACTTCCATTGTAAACCAATAGTGATTACTTGCTTACATAAAATCAACAAATTGAGATATTTTAATGCAACAAAAACTAATATTAACTTAAGGGGTTGTATTAATTATATTTAAGGGAATCCAGGTAAATTAAATCTATAATAGTAAGAAAAGAAGTTTGTGTATGAGTGTGTCGACGATGTTCTGAAGAGACAGCTGCACGTAGAGCTACAAAATTTGTTTAAAAGGTCCGTCTATATATGAAGTTTTGTAACTCGAAGCCCGATATTCGATTTTTTTATTAGATTTTTTTTAATTAAATTTTTTATGCGATTTTTAGCGCTTTTTTAAGTTTCGAGACGATTTTTCGACATGAGTGAAAGGAATACGGTTTCTTTCTTTTAACCCAATATAGTAAATTTTGTTCTCTTTTTAAAAAAGATTATTCGGAATTCGTACAGCGATTTTTGATTTTTTAGTGAATTTTTTATTCGATTATTGAACAGCATTAATGCATCTTCATGCATATAAAAGGGTTACCGTAGGGGGGACATAGTTCTATCGCCGAATGCCGCCAAGTTTGTCGCCAACGTGACGATATATCGCCAAAAGTGACGCTAACTTGGCGATATCTCTAATATTTCGCCAAATTCCCATAGACTTCCATTGTAAACCAATCGGGATTACTTGCTTACAGAAAATGAACAAATTGAGATATTTTATTGCAACAAAAACTAATATTAACTTAAGGCGTTATATTAATTATATTTAAGGGAATGCAAGTAAATTAAATTATGAATAAAAGTAACATGATATAATGTTTAGCATGCTTTCCCAAACATAAATTTTAAAAGAGCTCGCATGTCAAAGGAATTAGATTTGAAACTTTTATCCAATTACAGTAAATTTTGACTTTCGTAATTTTTTACCTTTTTATGATTTTTAATTCGATTTTTACGTTTCTGCGTGACCTGCTGCAATTATTTGACATTCCATTTTTGGCCTATAATACTAAAGTAATTTTTGCCCTCATTTCAATAAAGTTTATTCGAATTTCGTATAGCTATTTTCGAATTTTTCGGGAATTTTGTATGTGATTTTTAGTGTATTTTAGCGATTTCCTACCATTTTTCCACTTTAGTGAAAGGAATCAACTTTCAATCTTCGAATACAATATATAATTTTTTTTCTCTTTTCGAAATTTGTGCAGCAATTTAAAATTTTTTCGCGATATCTTATTGTGATTTTCAGAGCTTTTTCGCAATTCGAGCTGTTTTTTGACGTAACCGGGCAACGCCGGGCAAGTTAGCTAGTAAAAAAATAAAATACATAGCCAAAAAAAAATCTAGCATCAAAGTAATAAGAAAAACCTTCAAACTTCATGAGCAATATTCCTTTTAAACATTCAAAATCAAAGAAACTGTCAACCGGCTAAAGATATCTGACGGATTAACTCTACCAAAATGAAATAAAATAAAAATCCCCTCCCATCCCATCCTCGCACATCCTTTATTAAAAACGTGTTTTACTTACCATTCCAAAAACCCTACCGATTAAAATGATTGCATTGAAGGCTATGCATCTACATAGCAAATTGTGATATTTTAAAGTATATCACTGTGAAGTGTTAAAAATATTTTTGTCTTCATACTGAACGAAAGCAATTACATTATTAAAATCAAGAATAATGATTATTTGTAATAAAATAACTGTCAAATTATATACGGTTGTTAGGAACTGTAACGATTGCAGAAAAATAACCTCAATGCTTTCGAGCAAAAGGTGAAACGAACTCTGATTGGTTGCTCGCGAGATAGCTTCTCAGCTGCTAAGCTCTCTTTATTTCTGTACAGTCGATAATACCTGCTATCCGGTGGAGGCTTGGAAAGACTCGAAAGGAAGAATTTTGGCTGTGACTTCGGTTGTTTATCATTTTGTTTCTTCATTTTCATTTCGTCACTAAAGTAACCGTTTAAAATAGAACTACTTTTTATGTTCGTAACCACATTTTTAAGCAATTTTTTTATTAATATGGAAAACAAATTTCGGAAATTTTACTTTTATTATAATTTGAATATGTATTTCGAAAAAAAAAATATTTTTAGCTTCTTTATATATATATATATATATATATATATATATAATACCAAAAAACACACACTACACATCCAAACCCTAAACTACTGAACTATAGAGAAAATTGACAAAATAACCATGCAAAAACTTACTAACTAAACCATGAACGAAATGAAAACAACCAATGGAGACAGATTGCAAGGCTAAAGACTTGCATGCTGGGTTTTACCGGCAATTACTCATGAAACTTCCCCCATATCTGTCAAGACCATACTGGCCAAAGAAAACTTTAAAACTGGCCATCCAAAGCAGCAACCGAATTCGAAAAGAACACTTTAAAACTGTCCATCCAAAGCAGCAACCCAATTCAAAAAGAACGACACATCCAGACAGAGCTCCTTATAAAGCCTACGATTATTTGGCGATATTTTTAATCGCCAAAAGTAAAGCATCGCAGTAATCTTTATCCCTGACGAAATTGTTTGCCAAACTATTTAACAAACTAATAGGAAAATTCTGATCCATTGCATCTTGATAGAGATTTATAATGTCATTTATTATACTATTATGATTAGAATTTAACTTTACTATCCTTATTAAACTATTGATAATGATATTTCTGAAAATGGAAATATGCACATTGGAATTCAAATTTAATATCTTAATAGTTTCAAAGTTGTAATCCTTTCTCTTATCATAAATGCAAGTCCGTAATCCACCCCTCTCAATGTTGATAGTGAGATCCAAATAATTTACATGCTTTTCGTCATATGAAGTTTTTTTTAATATCAAACCTTGGGGATAGTAGTCTAAATTTAAATCGCTATTGGAATCGTTAATCCTTACTAACAATACATCATCAATATATCTGAAACTTAAAAAATCCTTATCCGTAGTCTTTTTAACCTCGTATAAAAATAGATAAATATCTGCAAGTACCGAACTGCAACTACCCCCATAGGTATACCCCTAATCTGCTGAAACACATGCTTACCATCGAATAAATAATTTTCATTAACTACGAAATTAAATAAATTTGTCAAATGATCCAAATTTTTACCCAAAATATTGTACCTCTTAAAAAATTCGAATATTTTATTTTTAAGATCATTTAAATCAATGCTGTTATATAAATCTTCAAAATCATAAACATATAGACCTTTAATATTACTCAAACCTTTCAATCTGTTAAGTAACTCAAAACTATTTTTTATAATACATGTGTAATTTTGTTTTAATGCCACTTCAAATAAACTCTGCAAAATATCCAAAAACTTTTTATTAGCTACTTCCAAATAAGTGCCAAAACCACATGTAATTGTACGAAAGGCAATGGGGTCCTTATGAAATTTAGGAATCAAAACCATATAAGGCAATTCCTTACTACGTTGTGTGTATTTTAACCTTTTATAAAAAGCAGCAATTCTACTTTCTATCTCTTTTACACTGGTATTTAACAACCTGTAATTATGTGTATTGTTATAACATTGTCTTAATTGATTACAGTATAGCTCTTTACAAATAATAGCAAAATTTGTATTTGCCTTATCAATATATGTTATAACGAAATTACTCTGTAAATCCTTGACAGAATCTTTTAATACTTTATATTCTTCCAACGAAATCCCCCCTGTTTTACCACAGTAAATTGAACTCAAATCCTTTAATATATTGTGTTTCCATTCCAGAAAAGTTATTTCTGGTAAGCAAAATTTGTTCATTAGTTTATGTATAAACATATCCACGTTGATTTTTAATCGTTTTTTTATAAAATCCTTAGTGTTTAATCTTTTTAAACGAAATTTTGTACCAAACCGCATATAATCTCTCAATGTTCTGTCCTTGACAATGTCTAAATTACCGGTCAATACATGACCGTGATCCACATCGACATAATCACGATAAACCGGGTCATGACAATGACATAAATTATTATCGTTGTTTCTACCAATTTCTTTTGAAAAATTATTATAGTTAAAAACCATACGACCTAAAGGTTTATCGTATCTATAAACCTTGACAATCTCCATGTTCTTATCTGGAAGCAAATCATTGTATTTATTTAATACCTTGCCCATATTTATACAATGTTTTTTAATTTCTATGTAATCCATTACAAAATACATTCTATTAACTATTTTGTTGTTGTTGTTGTTACTTCTGCCCAGATTTTCCTTCAAATGTTGTGAACTAATTCTATACCTCAAAATGTCCAAAGCCAAATCTATAATATAGTTACTCTTATGTGAATACAATAAGTTTAACAAATCACTTATAAAACGTTTTTTCACGTTAAATATAATATATTTTATATTTCTTACTATTCCAACGAAATCACTCTTGAGAATTGAACTTTTAATTTCATTAATATTGTCATATTCCTTTGCTATTATCTTGTGGTCCATCTCCTTATTGAATTTATAATTCATGGGATGTTCAATACGCTCATATATTGAAACTTCTAATAAACTGTTTCTTAATATTTTCATAACGTTAGTTCCATTGAACATAACATTTAACCCGTATGGGTAAACCGTACCACATTTAATCATCATGTCACTTTCACATATCAATCTTTCTTTTTTGTTAGGGGCAATCTTTAAAATCGTTAATTCCATGTTTTCAATACCATGCCTGTTGAAATGTCTAATTTCAATCTCTTGTTCTTCTTTATTAGTTTTGCAATGTCTGATATCAGACTTATGGTTATTGAAACGCTTATTAATCGGGTCAGAAGATAAGCCTATATATATATATATATATACATATATTGCATGTAATGCATTCCAGTTTTAACAGGGACTTTATCTGTTAGCTCTACTTAGCTTTAACAGGGACTTTTCTGTTACTAAATATTAAACTATAAAACAATAACATTGTTACGAGGGTGTATCAATAAGTTTTTTTCCCTCACATAGAACTAATTGAGTGAAATTTAGTAAATCGCTACATTGTATTAGTACTTTTTATATACAGTCGTGGCCAGAAGTTTAGGACCACCGTGCAGAAACTAGCGTTTTTAAAATTGAAACCACTGATAACGTCATAAACCAAATCGATTTTCGTCAGGTGGCATCATTCCGTCTGACAGTGGAGTTACTGTATTCGCTTTTCTTTTGAACTTTGAGTAATAAATGTCGCAGATGCATTATTGTCTGGATCTTAAATTTCAGTGGTGGTCCTAAACTTATGGCCACGACTGTAGTCACCGAGCACAGTAACACATTTCTGCAAACGGTATTTCAAAGAGAGCGGTGAGGATGTATTCCAGGAGGCGCGATAGTAGACCCAAAGGAGGGAATTTTACTAACTTCTGCCGATTCCCGCATGTGATATATTGTTGGAAAGGCCTGTGACCATTTATTGATGCTATGCACTTCCCGAGTTTCCCACCCCAAATTTGACCTCCCACTTTTCTAAATTTTGCGGTCATCATTCATGGCCGCCGGGAGGCAAATTTTGGGGGAGGGGTTTGGGAGTACAGAGCATGAGTAATTGGTCACAGATCTACCCAACAATATGTCACTTGTTGGGGTCGGCAAAAATTAGAAAAATGCCCGCTTTTGGATTCTATTTCGCGCCTCTAGAAATACATCCTCCCCCCCCACCTCGTTTAGAAATACCTTTTGCAGAAATATGTTACTGTGCATGGTGACTATATAGAAAAGAACTAATACAATGTAGCAATTTCATAAATTTCACTCAGTTATTTCTATGTGAGGGCGAAAACTTATTGACACAACCTCGTAATTAATCGTTTAATAACACCCATCTGTAGTTTAAAATGAAAACCGATTGGTTTTCGGTAATTGGAATGCATGTGATAGATATAGATTTTTTTTTTTAATCATCCTTCAATTTTTATTTATTTCCAAAACCATAAAAATTCAATAAATTGACATACAGTTTTCGGGCAAATTACTTTTTAAAGTACATTTTATCCTATTTGACAATATAAGAATTTAAAGCGTCCTATGCGTAGAAGTCAACAAATTTCCGATAAAAGTAAAATTGATTACTTAGGTTATTCAGAGACACGTGTTTTGCTTTATAATATACACTGTTCAAAAAAATTAGGGGAGCAAGCAAAAAAGTGAATTGAACAGTGCAAGGCAGCCATGTGTGGTCATAAAATGGATAGTATACGTGTATCAATGCGCAATACAGAAAAAAAGATGCAAAAAATTTGTAAGGGAGCTTTTATTCTTTGAAAAGATGGAAAGAATATGAAACGATGGTTTAGTGCAACAATTTGGTTTCATGTAAATGAAAAAAAAGTATTGTGTAGAAATGATGCAAGACTTTTAATATGGCTTGTGGTCTCCTCGAACAGTTAAGATTGCTGCACACTTGTTTTACATGGATGCGATGAGGTTATCGATAAGACTTTGGGGAATACTGTTCCACCGCTCAAGAATTGTAATATTCCAGTCCCGGACAGTAAAAGAAGGCCTTGGTCTCGCAGCAATGCGTCGTCTGACTATGTCCCAAACATGCTCGATTGGATTTAACTCAGGAGAGCATGCTGGTTATTCCATACGCTATATTGTTTTAGCTTCAAGCATGTTTTCCACAAGACGAGCTGTATGAGGTCTGGCATTATCATGCATGAAAATAAAGAAATCACTAATTGCTGCAACATAAAATACGACATGAAATCTCATTATCTCGTCTGTATAACTTAGGACCGGCAAAGTGTCATTCCAAATGCTATGCAGGCTCATACGTCCACCTATGCTGATTCCTGCCCATGGCATCAGCCCACCTCGTCTGTAATGTGATCTTTAACGAACACATGTGGAATTATTTTGAATGCCTCTCTCTCTCTCCATGGTAAACTGCATCAGATGTCACATATAAACTGAATCGGGATTCGTCTGTAAACAGAATTTAACTCCAACAACGTTGCCTCCAAACTCGATGTTCAGTTGCCCATCATCTTTGGGGCCACACAGTTGCTTGAGATCAACGGAATACAGGCCTTTGTTTTCCGTGTATAGAGACCACCCTGATGAAGCCTTTTTCGGACTGTTTAGCTGGACACCATTCGTCCTGTGGCCAAGAATAACTGCGTTTGCATCAGAGTAGCATTGCCCGTTCCGACTCGACGAGCTGTTAACAGGACATATCGGTCATCAGTTTCTGTATTAGCACATAGCCGTTCTTGCCCTTGTCGATGTCTACAATCCCATGTGTCTTGGAATCGATTCTACAGCCTTGCATTGACACTCCTTGCGACCCTAACAGCGTCCGCTATACTTCGTTGTGTTTCCCCATATTCAACTGTCCCGATAACACGTCTAGCCATGAATTTCATTAAATCACATTTTTGTGACATTTCCAAGTCACCTTTTCTCAAAACACAAGCTGAGCAATTGAATTTTACAAATGAGACAATGAAACAGACATTTCTGCAAAATCATGATTTCTACACTTATCTCCTTTTTCTACTTTTTGACGTCATAAACTTTAATTTGCATGAGAAGTTTTTTTTTTATCTGTTTTCTACTACGTTTTAAATTATGGATGTTTTATTTTACGTTACTTATCGGTGCAAATATTTGCGTAATTATGTTAAAACCATGTGCTCCCATAATTGTTTCGAGCAGTGTAGATGCTCGCAGGTAAAGTAGAAAATCAATACACTGAAAAAAATGAAGTACTCAAAAATTAGTAAATTCATGTACTCATATTGAATTGAGTGTGTTTGGATCAAAAATGAACATATCCTTTCTCAATTTTGATCCATCACATGTTATCAGACCCAAAGAAAACGATAATTGTGCACCCTGTAATGGTTTATTTCATTTATGGCGGCATAAAAGATGTTTATTAATGTAAATATTAAATTATGCACAGTATTTTAAAATAATTTAAAAGAGCTTGCAAAAATTGCTCTTGTCATAAAAATGTTCTCCCCCCGGGATTGCACTTATATTCTAAAGCGAAAGCTGGGTTCCCGGTTATCCCTGTTATCCCTGTCATAAAAGTGTTCGATTTGTATATCTTGATATTAATTTTTCTTAATGAATAATCAATTAAACATTTCTTGTTAATAATTGTGAACAGTAAATAAATGTCAGTACATTTTTATTTTAATTTGTAAGTTCAGGGGACAGTACATAACAATTGGGACAGTACATAACAATATTTGAGCACAACCATGGAATCATACATGAGTACATGTGTTTCTCAATTTTGAGTACATTTGGATCGGAGCTATTTTGAATATGTAACGTATTTAAAATGAACTACTTTTTATTCAATTTTGAGTAACCATTTTTTCAGTATAAGTAATGTCTTTACGAAAAACAAAATCTAAATTTTTCACAATGTAACGCATGAGAACGTCAGTTTCAAAACTCGCCTTATCCAAAATTTAAAAAACCGTGTTTTTTTTTTTTTTCTATAAATCTATTCTTTTGGTAAACCTGCACCGAAAAAACACTACAACCTGCAAAAAATCTAGTTTTATTCTATAATCCTGGGATTGTAAAATGTTGGTTTACAATGAAAATCAATGGACGCATTCAAAGGTTTTGGCAATTTCTCAAAATTTGATTTTCTGGGCGAGTTTTGAAACTTCACGTCTTCATATATTCATGATGGACTGAGAAAAGAAATAATAAATCAAGAGCGAAATGAATAGAGAAATAAACATACAGACATTTATCTCGAAGTTTACTTTATATTTTGCAGATTTTCTGTGAAATATTTTGCAGTTTTTTTTTATGTAAAATTACAGGTCATATTAAATTGAATGCGGATTTATTCATGATACATATACAATATTAACTTTTAGAAAAACGTATTCCTCGTAATATTCATATCTGTAAAAATGTATAATACGACATATGTCAAAAATATTTAAATCTAAAGAAAATAAAATTCTAAAAACTGCTGAGAAAATATAAAAATTTCGGCATGTCATAGAGAATAAAGCGAAAATTTTAAGTACTGAAAAAAAATAATTGAGTTAGTCTTGTAATACCACTGGACAGTTTGTGTCATTTATCAACTCTTTTCCCCAAAAATCAATATTAAACGTGCTTATAAGTAAACGGAATATTAATAATAATCCTCTGTGAAGAAAACATTGCATTATTAAGAGTGTAACATAAATTCATAATACATTGGGGGGAGGGGGGTACATGCTATGGGAATAACAAAATAAAATAGAAAAGCAGACAAATGCTTATTGCATGCAGCTTTATTTGAAAATGATAGAATAGAACTTTATGTTTTCTGAACAATTTTCGATTAAAGAGGTAACTGGAGGTAGATTATACTTTACGTTTTTATTTTATATTTTTTATACTTCATTATTTATTAATAGGAAGCTTCTGGGGATTTTTTGGCTTTTTAGAAGTTATTAAAACAAATTTTAAGCTCCTCATTAGAATAAATATTATTCTATGGAAAAAAGACAAATATCCAATCCATGTTTACTTTTTACAAGTACATACACCGACTAGAAATTCATACTTGTTTATTTATTGATTAAATTTTCATAATTACAATGCTCAACTGCAATATAAAGTGCAAAATGCAAAATTAAATCCACAAATTATGAATAAAAGTGAATTAATTTCTGATTAATGTAAATAGAAAATCGAGAGGGTGGGGGCGTCAAAAATATTAGCAATATTAGCGAAAATTAGCGTAAGCCAGTTATTCATCGTACTTACCCTTATCGTGACTTTCATTGGTCTTCTCTCCTTTATACTTATCATCGATTGTATTTTTCAAAAGACTATTACCAATTTTGCTTCGATCGAATGTTACCAAACCATATTATGTTTCACAAGCTAACAGATTTCACTGTCACTTGAATCTTTTAAAATATACAAACTAGTTATTTATATTCGTGGTCTTTCAACGTTCTTTCCCCTTATTAACTTATCTTCATCCGTGTGTTTCAAAGTACGCAATCCAAGCTAACAGATGCCACTGTCACCTACAATCTTAGAAAAAGCCGACTATCATTGTTCCGCACCTCCCCTCTGATCGTTTAAATAATGATAAGAAGAAATATTTTGTATAAAACTGATCACGACTGTCTTTCCATATTTACGTTATGCTCTTAGAATCCGTTGAGGATCTTTAAAAGACTTTATCAAAGTCTAAAAAACGTAATTTCAAAAACCTCTATAGACACTATTTCATTTCACACACTGTAACAGTAAATTTAACTTTTAAATTATCTATGGCATCAAGAGAAAAAGTATTTTTTTCTTCTCCTCCAAATGCTTTCTCAACGCCAATAAAAAGAAGATCCAACTAGCTTGGAAAAAGATCAATGCTTTTATTTTTAGTAGCCAGAAAATTTATCTGGAGATGAGTTTTTTCTTCATTCTTCTTCAAATTAGGTACATAAAATTGATGCTAGAAGAAGTCATATGTGCATTTCACTGAAAAAGAAACCTGTTTTCACCAGTTCAACAAAATGTAATGAAATAATTTTTTTCTTTAGAAGTTATATGAAAAAAAGAAAGCATTTTTTTTTTCGGATGTATGTTTCCATGGTCGCGAGCGGCTCCTTCACTTTCATCATTTGTAGATGAAAAATGCCTTTCCTCATAATAGGAGTAAGTCTTCGAAGGCTCAGCACATAACGTTACATGTTCTGAAGAATCTGGCATCGCTTCATATGGCGCCCAAATATAAGGTGAATGTGGTGGTCTTCACTTGATTTATTAGACTTATTAGTAATATAATAAGAAAAATAAGAAAAATCTGAATTAAGCAGAAAGACAACACGGGCTTTTAACGGCAAAAGGCGAGTTCTGACATCCCGTGTGGGCTCCAGATGCAATACCAGATTAGAGCATCAGTCGTTGCTAATAGCAACGTGACGTATATGCAAGCCATCTATAGTAAAGTTTCTTCGGCGAACCCTGAGACTAAGTCTTGAGTCCCGACTCTCTCTTATGAGCGCTTGGTTCCCTTGGGGTTCTTGGAGGGATACCTGAGAGTGATTCCAAGGTCCGTGGTATTTTCCTCAAGCACGTGAGAATTACTGTCGTGACGTCATATTTCGATCTACTTGGGTAAGAAAAGAGTACGCGGGAGGGGCGGTGCCCTTATGTACGGAATCATGTTAACGGCTTACCCCGTAGTCACCCGGCCCGCCCAATCGTATGTAATAGGGTTCCGTGAACCTAGAAATGGGAGGTGGTGTCTCCAGCTCATCAGATGTACGTAAGTATATAAAGTGTATGTAGACATGTAAGCATGTGAGATGCATGAAGTATGTGTGTGATATATTAAGAGTAAAACATTTATCGTTAACGGTGACTAAAAACTAAAACGTATTTATTAGAACTTCCCTCTGAGCTATATTGCTGAGAACATAGATTTAATAACAACTTCTGACAAATAATGTAAATAAGATGCCATATTTAATTAATTATATAATGGCACAAAATCAACATGACAAAAATGAGCAAATGGAATGGTAGAATTACAAAATCCTGTATATAAATTTACATACGATGTTTATAAGAATTAGGAAAGCAAACCGTGCAAGACATCCATGCATGAGTATCAAATTGGAAGTACACATACATTAAAAGCAATACAAAAAATGAAACACTAAATTATCGTATATCGCGATTTTAACTCTTTAAAATGATATCAAGAACATGAAGAGACTCGCCGCACCTATTTGAGTACCTGTGAAAAATATGTTGTTTGAAGAAAATGAATGATTTTTTATATGGTGTGCGGTCCTCTCGAACAGTTACGACTATTGAACATCTGTTTTCCACGGATGCGATGAGATTGGCAATTAGAGTATCTTAACCACTCTGGTCCGTAAATAAAATAAACTTAGCACAGAACAAAATTTATCACAGCAACAACTATCTTTCCTTACTTTAAAATTGCTCTTGTAGTTTGTTGGAGATCTTCAAAGGACTTTATTAAAGTCTCCTAAAAACTGTATACATAAATTCAATGTCACTCTTCCACTTCATACTCTTTTAGAGTAAATTTAATCTTTAAATTAGCTTCGGTTTCAAGATAAAAGTATTTTTTCCACAGATTTCTTCTCTTTCAAATGCTTTTTGAACGACATTAAAAAGAAGATCCAAGTAGCTTTGCGACAGATTAAACTCCTTCTTTTACTGGTTGCTAGATTTATCGGAAATGGGGGTTTTTCTTCATCATTTTTTTAAATATAAAATAGGTGTAATAAAAAGTAATACGTGCGCTGAAAAATTATAAATTTTCACCAGTTGAACGAAATTCATTAAAAGAAATTTATTTTTCTGATATATATCTTTGTATGTAAAGATGAAAGATGCATGTAAGCATGTACGATGTATTCATCTAAGTATGTAAATGAGGAAAAGATTCATATAAATACTATATGTTGCATTAAGTATACAGAATTCAACATGAAAGTAGATATAAACCAAAAGGACTATTCTGACTAGTAAATAAAATCTGTTAAGTTTTTATTTACTTACTTATATACAGGTTCAGCAAGAAATAAGTTATCCATTTACATAACTTTAGATTTTGTTCTATTGATCCAATTGTGACGAAATTAAAGCTACAGGTAATACAAACAATTCTCTTGTCATTTATTTAATACAATATTTTAGAAGAATAGGAGGCTCCGCCCCCTACGAGCTATACACGCCAACCCCCGTTCAGATACAGTAGGCTCTAAAAACACGCTAATTTGATCAGATATAAAAATATTACGGAAGACTGAATAATAATTAAAAACAATTGGCGGACTGTAAACGGGTTCCCATTCATTTCCCTTTTATTCGGGAATATTAAGCCAGAATCTGCTGTTGTTAAGTGATCCAATGTCTGTTTCCGTATTTGATTAAATAAGATCCGTTAAACACTTGAAGATAAGATAATATAAAATGAATTAAGTACACAGACTATAAGACAGTTGCTTAAAATAAGAAAATTTGATTAACATTTTAATTAATGAACATTTTAAATGTATCATTTTAAATCCGACGTAATTTTCACGAAAATTTTCTTTCTCTTTTTAAAATTCACATAAATACACTTTTGTTCTTAGAAAGGAAATATTACTTGCGCTGTCTTAGAACTCACAACAATAGTCAAAATGATCATCTCAAAATATGAAATAAATGTCTCGTGTAAATATATTTTTTAATTTAATCTGTTTTGTAATATTATTATTTGATCATTTTAAATATGAAGTAATATCTCTTGTTTATGCTTTTAAAGCATATTAAATTTTTCATTTTAAAGTTTTATTATATTATATAAATAAAGTATTAGTAAAAAGGAGAACCAATGGGTTCTCCTATATCAGGATTATTAGCTGAATTCATATTACGACCTCTTGAAATAGATATATACAAATTGGATTATACTCCCCATACATGGATCAGATACGTAGACGATATTTTCATCATTTGGCAACATGCAGATACCTTGCTCAATAACTTTTTAAAACAGATTAATAGCCTTGATTCTAAAATTAAATTTACATTGGAAATAGAACAAAATGGTACGCTTCCTTACTTAGATGTATTACTAATCAAGACGCACCAATGAATAGAACGCACTATTTACAGAAAACCCATAGCCAGTCAATCCATTATCCCTCATAATGCTCAAGCACCTTTTTCATGCAAAGTTTCTGCACTTAGACATTCTATTCATAGAGCTTTCACAGTTTGTACCCCAGTGCAGTTAAATAACGAAATACATAAAATATATGATATTGCAAGAAACAATGGATACAAAGAAAGTACCATAGAAAAATTAATTAAGAGCTTAAAGAATAACAAGAAAAGAAATTTCAATCCAAAAAATTCCATGTTATCCACTTTACAATATTTTCCTGGTTTCTTCGAACGTCTGAAATATAAACTCGATAAATACAATATCTCCCTAGTCGCAAAACCTTCTATGAATTTAAGAAATATAGTATGCAAGAAAATAGATCCAATTGAGTCAAACCAGTTATCGGGAGTATACGAAATACCTTTCACCAAAGAAGATGGAACCAAGCAGTTTTATATAGGTATGACAACCAGAAAATTTAAAACTAGAATCAAAGAACATATAGCAGACATTAAATACAACAGAAGAACCACAGCTTTGGCCAGATTATACAGCGAAGAATCTTTACAGGATCAGGATCACTCTGCCAGGGAGCCAACCAAAAATGGCATAGGCATGAACCCCTGACAGAAAAGTACCCTCTGCGACCTGCAAAACCACAGCTGGGGAATAGCCCGAGAAAAACAATGACAAAAAAAAAAAAAAAAAAAGTAAAACTCACAAAGAGCGCCCTGGCGCTTGAAAAGTGGTTAAAATAAAACAAAGATTAAAAATCAAAATTTATATTTTATAAACGAAAAATGTTTATTTAGTTCGTTGTAAATAAGTCTGAGTCTGTGATAATTTGATTTCGAGAACAGTATGTTACGCATGTTCCAGCTAAGTGTCCGGTTACGGATAAAGTTAAATGAAGTAGGCATCAATGGACATTTACCAAACAGATAATGTTTGACATCACACACATTCCACATAGGCATTTATCACTCTGGCGTTTTCCCCTTTTATAAAGATAACTAGGAAATGCCCCATGTGCAGATAAAAAATAGGCATAGACTTGTGAGAAACACAAAAATGAGGTATCCACTTTTTTAATAATACTATGCGTGTCTCTTCCCTTATCGCTATAAGACCATTCGTTCTGCCAAATTTTAATAATATTGCTTTTGTAGAACTGCTTCACAAACGAAACAGGGATAGGAATGTTTATTTCAGCATCAAATGTACCAGTCTCGGTGACTGATTTGGCAAGGTAGTCTGAGCGCTCATTTCCGACGAAACCAACGTGGGATTTAATCCAGCCTATATTAATAGTTTTATTATGCAATAGTCGTAAATTCGTATAAATATTAAAAAGAATTTCGTCCGTTGGAAAAAGATTTTGAAGCGCTTGAACTGAGGACAAGCTGTCTGTATAAATGTGGAATACACTGTATGAGGAGTCTCTACACCACTCAATTGCGGAATCTAAGGCGGTAAGTTCAGCCTGGTATACCGTATTAAATAATTTAAGTCTAATTCTCTTCTCAAAGATAATATCTTCTTTCAAAAATACCACAAAAGCCGCTCCAACGCCCGTAGGCATCTTAGAACCATCTGTATATAAAACTGGGTGGTTGTACAAAGCGACCTTCTCAGTAATAGCACGTACGAAATTGACATGATGATCATAATAAAAGTAGGGATAGTGAAAAGTATAAACATTTTTCATCAAACGATCTGTTGAAACATAAACATCTTCTATCCAATCTGAACCATCATTATTCTGAACTTCAAAACATAAAGCCAGTTGTTTTAATTCTACTTCGATTGGAGGAACTCCTGAAAGTACACAAAGGGCCTGTGTTGATATTGACCGATATGCGCGAATGATAGATAAGAGACATAGCCTTTGGCATGAGGATAAACGCTTAATTCCATGGCTCCGTAAATCATTAAACCAAATTTCGTAACCGTAAGTAATCTGTTTCTTTAGCACTGAATTGTACCAAATTTTTAGAAACTCAAGTGGTAATCCTTTATCACGAATTCTTGTCTTTTGGATATTGCAAGTAAAATCTTTTATTTTATCGCGGGTCATATCGAGATGCTCCAACCAATGGAATCTACTGTCAAGATAAAATCCCAAGTACAGCAAATTATCCTTAACATATATGCTCCTACCCTGGAGTTTAAAAATAGGTCGACGCTTTCTTGATATATATTTTCCAAAAAGCATTGAAGCAGATTTTTCAACACTAATTGACAGATGTAAACCACTACAGGCTGCAGCAAAGTGGGAAATGCTAGCATTGATGGTATTCTCAAGTGCAGGTCTTGTATCACTGCCTTCAACAATAACAGAGTCAAGAAGCCTTTACAGATCGATTTTAAAAATTGCAAGTTAATTTATACATCAAGATTTTATTTACCATCCATAATCCGAGAATCAATAGAGATATTTTTACGCAACAAGAATATTTGCAATTATTCAGTGTCCATAGAATTACCTAAAATTTACATCAATATACATCAAGATCGAGAATCAATAGAGATATTTTTACGCAACAAGAATATTTGCAATGATTCAGTGTCCATAGAATTACCTAAAATTTGGAAAGAGATGCTATGTAATTTTAGTTACAATAGTAAAAATTAATCCACGCTCGCACATAGCCAAGATAATTTTATTTTTATTTTATATTTTGCAATGCTTTTCATTATGCATGTTGTCTCGTGACATTGTTTACCACGTTATTGTTTTGAAAATTAATCCACGCTCACCAATAGCTAATCTAATCTTTTAAATTAATTTTATGTTTACAATGTTTTTCATTATGCATCATGTCGCGTGACATTGTTTATTATGTTTATTGTTTTTAAATTATGTGAAAATATTTTCTATCGTTGAATGATTCTGAAAATATTGCCGTTTGTGCCACGAAACGATCGTCAATCTTAATAAAGATTTTCTATCACTTTTTATAGCATTTTTTAACTTTATCTATTTTCCTTCTCTTTTTATTAAGTGAAAATACTTTTGCTGCTAGACAGGAAATGTTTTTATTTGCGTTGCCTTAGAATTGGCAAGAATAGTTTAAACTATCATCTAAAAATGTGAAATAAATGTTTCGTGTAAATATATTTTTAAATTTGAACTGATTGGCAATATTATTATTTGGCCTTTTTAAATATGACGTAATTTCTTCCATTTACTGTTTTTAACGCATAATAATAAAATCATTATTTTAATGTTCTCTTTTTCTTTTAATATTCACATTTCTTACGACGTAATGTGCAACATTTCTCTGCGATTAATACGTAATCATTTAATTCAAATTTGAAAGTTTTTTTCGGTTTATAATAGTCACTTGTAAATAAATTTTTAATTTGAAGGAAATATTATTCTTTGCGCTGTGTTTACAATTGGCAACAACTTAAAATAATAACATTTACTAATAGGGGAGGGTAGCACACAGTGAGACAAAAATTATTATTATTTAACGAATGGCGATGATTTTTATCCTTTTAAAAAAAAAATGCTAAAATTTTAAGCTACAAAAATTCTCTACACATTAATATATAAATAGTTTTAAAAAAGTTATTTATAAAAGCACAGAAGCAGCATAACGGTGTATCGGAAATTGTCTCACTGTGTACCACAAGTGGTACACAGTGAGACAATGTATATATTTGCATAAATCATACATATTTACACTCTATGAATAATTTTCTACAGTTTATTATTTCTAATTAATATTTCTAGATTTTCAAAATATTAAAAATATGATCCTCGGGTGGACAATGGCAGACCTTGGGCTACGTTCATGCAAATTTTCAGCCTCTTACATGTAGTAGATTTCCATACCCACCGCACGCCCACACACACACACGGAAAGAGAGAGAGAGAACCTTCTTTTATTAATAAATAACATTTTTTAACATCAGAACCACATAATAGGTACACAATAAGACACGCCTCACTGTGTACCACAATTGTGTGTCTCACTGTGTTCTTCCGTTACGTTGTAACAAAATGGATGCCACATCTGTTACATAAATTTCATCGCTTTAAAAATTTTATGTAGTTTTGCTGAAATAGTCTATTATTAGATACAGGCTAGGCTTGGTTAAGTAAATGCATGTCATATTGAAGGAAATAAACTCTAAGTTAGACATTTATGTAACTTTAACCACTATAAAATAAAGAATTTTATACTATTTTGTCGGACGAGTAACTGAAGTTCCGAAACTACATCCCAGTGTTACATAAGATGAGGCCATTATGTATGTGTGCCAACTTGGAGAAAAAGTTACAACTACTATATGTCAAAATGGCTGCCGTCTCACTACGTAATACTCTCCACTATATGGAAAAAAGTTCTCTCGAGATGTTGAAAATTTGAATTTAAAATGGAAATAAACCCTCAAAAAATTAGTCAAATTAAAAAAAAATTAATGCAGCCTGCACACCGGGACCTTCTAATGTATTTTCCTTAGAAAAAATATCAAACTCCTATTTATAGTTTTTACTCCTATAAAACTTTTTAATGGAACAATTTTGACCAACTTTTACAATAAATATCTCGTAAAATATTTATTCGATCTTAAAACCGTCGGCATCAGCGTGTTTATTAAACATTTCTCTGTAATACTAGATATTTTCATATTTTTGTATGTAGCAGTTTTCTTAATATTAACGAAGAAACACTCCCAGTCACAAAAACATTACAGCGGCGGTGACAGCGTTACTTACTTTTTTAGAATAGAGAGAAGCATTTCTCTGAAGAAAGTACCGCTGGACTCAAATAAATGTTAAAAATGCCTATTCATTTTAATAACCAATGTGCCTGCCTTCACATATACGTTTAAAATGCTACAATAAATGCTCAATATGCCTCGTTCGTTGTCAACAGTGTGCTATAATCGCAACATCATACTTTTGTATGTATTCCAGCTTTGAAAGCAATCATTTATTACTATGTTCGATGTAATTGCCTGACGCACGCACTCTGAGGTCAAAAATATGGTTTAAGGATCAATGCACTTTGTTGACAATGAACAAGGACATATTGAACATTTATAATGGCCTATTAAGTATTGAGGTTTAAAGGGCATTAAAATGTATAAACTTATTGAACAATATTTTGAGTGCTACACCGCTACCTTTCCGAAAATTTTACTAAAACCTTTTGTTTAAACAAATGAAAAGTGCATTTTTTGAATTGTCTGCGGTTTTAATTTCGCCTTTATCAATGGGGTGGTACGTACGCCAGAGCCCTTTAAAGTGCATAACACATTTCTTTTTAACCTTGTATTTTTGTTCATTTGTTGAATGCATTCGATTAAGGTATACAGGATTGAGTCTAAATTGTTTTTACAAAATAAGAGGGGAGATAGTATCTGTCCAGATGATCAATAATTACCATAGAACATCGGGTTGCAAATCATTTATTTAGTCACAAATACAGGGTGTTTCATGCTAATTGAAGTCAGCTTGTCGATAATAATTTTACGAAAAATATAAATATAATGATATGTACCTGATTTTGTATGAAATGTGATAACATCTCAGAACGTTATGGAAAAACAGGGTGTTCACGCAATCGATGATACCGTATGAACTGATAATCACAGTTCAATATGTGGAGCGTTAAATGCCTATTGCGGGAGTTTATGATGGAAACTTCAACCACTTTATTTTGGCTTTATCATATTTACAACAAGGGTGAGCATGTCTATTAAGAGTTTCATTATTATATACTTCAGTTTTCCGAAAGTTATTACCGTCAAGCGAAGTTGATTAGGGTAAATCCCCCAGTATTTGTAAGTAAATAAATGGTTTGAGACCATTCTATGGTATTTTTTGCCCATCTAGATGTATACTATCACCCCACGTTTTTGTATAAACAATTTAGACTCACCTTATATATAGGGTGGTCCTGTAAAACCTTGCCTATATATGAATTCCTAGCAGCAGCTCCGTTCTACCAACCGAAGTGAAATTTGAGATATAGTTATTTGAAGGCGTGTACTCACGATTGTGATGAACAAAAACAATGAACCATGTATGGTTAGAAAACGAAGTAAATTCGGTATTTTCGTATAGAAATTTCCCCTTTTCCCACCTAAAATGATAAGTGCATTGAAAAATCATAATTGACGTTAGAACATTACATGTAGCACAAAAACGGCGATGTAACACACATGCAAAGAACAGCATTGCAAAGATCCAATAGCAATAAAGAGACAAGATATACAAGCACCAATCATAGCACACCATGCGCAAATCATCGCTTGTTGAAAACATTTAAAAAGCAGTGTGGAACATTCCTAGTATCAGTAAAATTTTTCTTTTCCTTTCGTCTCTGTTTCTATTTGTTGTTTACAATGCTGTTCTTTGGATGCATCCTAGCTTGACATTTTTCGTTTTACATGCACCGCTCTAACGCCATTTATGTTTTTTCAACGCTCTGATCAGTTTGGGATGAGAAAAATAGGTGTTACTATTAGAAAATGTGGACATTTTTTTCACTAGCCTGTAACTTTCATTATTCATCACAATCTAGAGCGCATATCTTGAAATAAGTATATCCCGCATTTGATTTCGGTTGGTTGAACGGAATCGCCGCTAGGGATTTATATATCGACAAAATTTCTTTCTGACCAATCTGTGCTTTGAAAATCCTACATTATCTTTTTATGTATTAGAAAAGGTAAAGTGGGTGAATTTTTGGAACTGGAAGGCAAAACATAGTCACAGAAAGTTTTGACCTATTTGCTTTACGATGAGTGTATTCAGAGGCGATGTTTAAAGGAAAAGTTAATGAAATCCTTGTTTTCAAATATGAAAATCCTTGAAGGGTCATTCCACGTCAATTCAATTAATTTTTTATGGTTTGTAACCCGACCGACAGGGATTTCGGTGAAACTTTGTGTACATACTAAGTCTATCTTGATATGAATTCATAAGAAATTTTCGTTCCTAGACTTCATTGTTTGTGAGATATGGGGTCAATTTTTTTTATATTTGTCATATCGCACATTTCTGAGTAAGTATTTGTAGACTGCAGTTCCATTTTCAAAAAATTGTTTTTCTGGATCTAAAATGCGAATCATTTTAAAAATATCTCTGTAAGTACATCAAAAGATGCAAATTTTAATAAAAAATATTTAAAAAATTAATTTTAAATATTTAGGGCCAAAATATTAAACAAAAGTTGAAAGTTATGGTTATTTTTACTAATTTTTGTGACTTTACAAAAAAGGCTCTAGACAAAAAGGCAAATAAAATTTCCAATTTCTTTTTGTTTTAAATAACAGTTTACACTTTCTAGTTATGAAACAAAAATTATGTCTTTCTCATGACTTATGCAAAACGTTTGCCCTGTTTTGAAAAACTGCAGCTATTAAAAAAAAAAAAAAAAAAAAAAAAAAAAAAAAAAAAAAAAAAATCTTTGCCTAATTTTAGCTGTGGTACCTAAATAACTACTGTGGTTCCTATTACTTGTTGAATATATGATTCAATGCTTCTTTCTTCCTCTTTTTAACAAAGTAATGTTTTTGCTTTTTTTTTCTTCTGAGTAAAAGGGGGAAAATGTCTATCACTGCAGTCTATTCGCCCTATATTAAATTTTGTGCATAATCCTTATGTTTCATTTATTTATTCATTCACATATTTTCTTTTATTATAAGCATTTTTTAAATTTAAACAATGTCTTAATTTTGTTTTTACAATATAACTGTAAACAAAAAATCTTTTGTTGGTATAGAATAAGAAAATAAAGTTATGAATTTTTACCAATCACATTTTCACTATGTTTTTTCCTGTGTGTGTGTGTTTGAATTAAAATACTTCATTTGTATCTAACGTTTTTCTTTTTGAAAACTTTCTATTTATTATCTTGGATAATTTTAATCATTTTAAATATGTTTTTTATAGTTTAAATATCTTATATTTAACAAAGCTAAGTTAATTTCTACATAATGAAACATATTTCTACATCTGCCTTGTATAAACCCTTTCTGACAAAGGTAGGATAAATTTTTTTAGTAAAGGCATGTGTGTGTTTTCGAATTTGGTAATCAAATTATTATTAGTCTGCTGTTTCTCATAATAGAAGTGTGATCTAATTTTCTTTGTACTGCAAAAGAAAATAATAGATGAATTTGAAGTAACTGATTATACTCCAAGACCGTCATGGCAACTTCTGGGAGAAAGAAGAAGCTTGTCAATGCCAGAAATGAGAAAAGGTAAAGCCATAGCCACAGGTCCAGAAAAAAATTGAACTAATTGGATAGGTTTATAATTGTAATTAATATCGAAGAATCATGGCTGAAAAAAAATGTAGTTTGCATTGCTAAGAATATACTAAGCACAAAAGCGATTGATATATTATGTATCTACATGAGTTATAAGCTCTTTTTAAACAGGTATTTCCGAAAAGCTTGGGGATTATAACTCTAGGTGTTCAATCCTGTATTAGCAGCATTGTTTTTTTAAATGAATTTGTGACAAGCTTAGTAAAATATTTGGAAAATGTTATTCCACTCTTTTATAACGAAATCTAAATCTAATTTCTTAAAAGATACTAAAGCAAACTTTGGCACTCAAAAAGCTATCATTTTGTTGAATGCCAGAAAAAAATTTACTTTTCTTATTCAATATGAAGTTAAAAGTTATCATTGTACCAAACAAACTGCACCCTTCATCCAACTGTTATGTACACTCTATCTCTCACTATTAGATTATCAGCAAGCAATACACATTTTATCTTATGATATGCCACGTGATGTCACTCTTGCGTGTTTAACATACAAGGAAGTGATATCATTTGTAAAAGAGATATTTTCTGATGTAAAGAAAGCCTTTGACTTTAGCAATCTGTGCTCTGGCCAATATAGAAATTGCAAATTTTCATAAACCTTTACCAACAGGAAGAGAATTTCCCCTTAAGATATTTAACAATATTTTTTTCTGGGGAATAGATGGAAGGAGGGGGGATAGCCGCCAATTTTGAAATACAAAGACAATAGTGTTTTAGATACTAAATTACGAAGACCTTCTGATATACTGACCTTTTGTTAGGTTACTATGCTTGGAGTTGCCGTAAGACAGAAAAATTGAAATATATATTAGAAGGCCCTGAATGTTGCTTATTCATAATAAATATAAATTTAAAATTCTACAAAGAAAGAATGATGCAAATTAAGTCTAAGTGATACTGCAAAAGTACGTCATTTATTTATAAACTTATATTTAGCTCAGTTCTATTTTTGAATTTCAATCTTTTAAATATAATGTTTATTCTGATTTTTTAGTTTAAAAAATTAGCATATAATTTAACAAATTTTTTTTGTTACATAAAAATTTGCAACAATCTAAATTTTTAAAATGTTTATAAGCAATTCTATGGGATGTATTACATTTAATTAATGATTTTTTTAGTTTTAATAAAAACTAGGACTTCCCTCAGAGCGATTAGTCTGAGCGATATTGCTGAGAGCATAGATATAATAATAACATGTGGAAGCAAAGAAAAGGAGATATTATCTTTAATTGTCCATATACTGCGATAAATTGAAATGATGAAAATAAACGAATCGTAGGATTACAAAATCTTACATATAAATTCGTATACACTGTTTAAAAAATGGGAAAGCAAACCACGCAAGATATTCATGCATGGATATAAAATTGAAGGTACGCAATATATTAATAGTAAAATAGAAAATGAAACACTAAATTATCTTATATCGAAATTTTAACTGTATAAAATGATGTCAAGAGCATAATCAGACACTCCGTACCAATTTGAGTAACTTTAAAGGACAAATATTTGAAAAAGAATGGACTATACTTTATATGGTTGTGTGCTCCCTCGGAATGGTTAATATTGTACAATATATGTTTTTCACAGATGCAATGAGGTTGTCGATAAGAGATAAGGAATTCTCTCTTCAAAATCTGATATAGTATCAAAGTATCGAACGCATCAACAGTGGCATGCAATGCGTCGTTAGAGTGTGTTTTAGATATGCTCAATCGGATTTAAATGATTAGTGTATGCTGGCTACTACATACGCTGTATTGTTTTGTTTTCAAACATATTCTGCATAAGTTTAGCTGTATTTAGCATGTATTAAATAAAAGAAATCGGCAATGATTGCAACATAAAGTATGACACAAGATCTGAATATATCGTCTCCATAACCTTTGAGCTGTCAAAGTGCCTTTTGAAGTAATTTACAAATCAATTTTTTTCAGCAAATCGTGCAAGCTAAAATACGCCAATATGAATCCGATTATGAAATTTCATCAGAATAAGTTACTATATAAAAAATCTACTAATGACAATTGAGAATATGACCTTATGATAAAATGTCTAGAAAAATGAATCAGAAAAATAATTCATATCACATTTGCACTTCCCTCTGTTGGTGGCCTTGGCGAGAGAGAGGAAAGCCTAGAGAAGGAACACTTTAACAAGTATTTTCGGGCAACCTACGCACTGTTTCATACAGGTCTTTATTCAATATTTACACAATTTATTTAATACTAGGTGGGTATCTATCAGTTTTGTTGCATTTAAATTGCATGTTTTGTTGAGGAAATGCAGCATTATGAAATATTTAAAGTTGCTATACCTAATAATTCGAAATTAATGGTAATTGAGATCGCTTTCCGTTCATTTTATCTTTTTAAATTTAAATTTTTTTAGAAACCTTTCATAGAGACAATTTTATATTTTAAAACTAACCCGAACCAAAATTTCAAGTTTTTGACTCAGCAGTAACACAGAAATAGAAAATTTTCGAAAGTTTTTTGTTTCTGCAGTGTTTTATATAGCGACATTTTTAGAAATTGTTCTATTGCGAGAATTTACTTCATGACAAATACAGCCATGTCAATTTTCATGTTTATATTCCTAACAATTCCATGTCCTTCGTTACTTAGATCATCTTTAGATCTTTTTCCGCTTTGTTTAGTCTTTCGATTTTTTAGAATTAGTTCTACAACGAACATTTAGATCTTATAAATTACTGCCATGCCAAAGTTCTAGTTTCTTACCCCCAACAGTATCCCAGAAATTTCAGTATTCCAAATAAATCCTAATTTAGAACCTTTATAGATATTTTTACGTTTATCTGTCAAATTTAATTTTCGAACCTTTTAGAGAGCATTCATAACGATTATTTACATCTTAAAAGTAACCACCACACCGAATTTAAAGTTTCTAACCCAATCAATATCACAGAAATCGCAATTTTAGAACTTTTTTGCTCCTGCAGCGATGCAGGTTGTTGCACTGACATGAAATACAGCCTTTTTTTCGGAGCAGAGATGGCCGCCAATATTTTTTTTAAGTTGGCTATGTAGTTTCAGAGATAAAACCTCACAAACGTAGAACAATTAATAATATTGCACACTTTAAAATATTATAACGCTTTATAACATTAGCATTATACAGATACAAAAGCCATTTATCTGTTACAAACTAAAGTGCCCGGCGTTGCCCAGAATTTGAAGGATATTTATTCTGAAAAATCAATTTCAAAATTTAAGATACAACATAAAAAAAATATTAAAAAATGAATGAATCACGCATGAATCAAATGAAAACACAATATACAAATGTATAAATGTATATAACACTAATATATACAGCTATAAATGAACTTATTTCAATTTATAATTGGAGCAATAATGTAAAATACGCCAATATTTCCATAATTGGGTTTTTATCATGCTTCAATAAGTTTTTTCACACTCATATGACGTTATACTATATATTCACCACGTCCTTTATATTTCCAATATGACGTAATATTTTCCTCTTTCACGTGGAAACCTTGAAATAGAAAAGTTATGAAGTTATATTCACTTTAATTTAAATTCGTCATCGTTAAATTCAAACTATTTATTTCATTTTCATTTTTCATGTGAATATCTTGCAATAGAAAAGTTATGACGTAATATTCACCTTTTTTTTTATTCGGCAAACTATTTATTTCATAATAAAACACACATACTACAATATATATTAAAACACACATACACACATAAATAACGCATGCATTCAACAGTTAAAGGTATATATAAATATTGTACAGACATATACACAATAAATACAATAAACCCAACTGGAGTGAAAAATTAGCCAGAGCCATGAATCGAACACGGGACCACAGTATACAAGACTGCTGCTGTAACCACTGAGCTACTCCGACCGATGCCTGAGTATGCAATTTCTCACTAATAAACCATGTTGGAGAAGTCACCAGCCATGAAAAGCAGACTTCCCGTTTCCTAGTTTTTTTTCAATCTTTGTGCAGTTTCGACCTCAAAAAGTGACATTTGTTGCAAAAAGATATACACAGCTATGAAAACAAACCTGATAAAATTTTATGCTTATTTTTACAAGTAAATATGGTACAAATGTCATATACGCACCGAGGTACGTAATTGGCGCCAAAGTGGCGTTACTTTGCCTGACATGGGAACCAGTGGCGGCTCGTGACTGTCATATTTTGGGGCACTAAATGCATGGCCGACATTATTATTCTTTTATTACCATTAATTTTTGAAAGGAAAATATTACCTCGTTTAATAATCGAATATTCTGCAAACAAATATGGGAAAGATTTCTTTTAAAGCAGTAGTGGTAAGAGAAGAATAAATTTGGCAGCTATGGATTTAGTGCCCCCCCCCCCCCAAAATGCCACTCACTAGCCACCACTGATGTAACCATATATAACGCTATTATAAATTGTTTTGTTCTATAATTATATCATTTATTGATTATTACATCCTTTTAAAAATAATAGAAATGTTGTTTTTTTTATCACTTTATTTTGTTTTCATATTGAAATAAAAAATGACGTACTATTATAGCACGCTATATGTAACTGGTATTCGAATACGACATTTTCGCCAAATTGGCATAAAAAAATCCCGCCAAACCCGGTGCGTTTATGGCATCTGTGCCATAAATATAAACATTTTATTTATATATATAATATCATTGCTTTTCATATGCAATTTACTTTCGTTTGTATATAGAAATAGGTAAGTGGCTTGTTAATACAAAATAAATTGCATAAATCTTTAAAAAATTGCTTGAGTACATGAAACAATGAATAAGTTGCACGAAAATACGCATAAAAAGCTTACTTGTATCGCCAAACCCATTTTCTCTACCTCGCCAAGGCCCTTATACAGGAAAAGTACAAATTTCATTTTTTAAGACTAAAAAGAAATTAATATAAATGGAAATTGTTTTTTTGAAAATCATGCTTTCATTAAAATTCACAAAAATTTAGAAAATATATATGCTTTTTAAATGCACTAAATATTAGAAAAGTCTTGAAAAAAACCTTAAATGCAGGGAGTTTAAATTTAATTCGGTGTGTTCAGCTATGGAAGATAAATGGATTTAAATGGGAATTTTGCCAAGTTAGCCAGCTATCTCCAAGTTGGCTTCATATATAGAAACCTTTTTGTTGCCAAATGTGGCGATATTTCGCCACCCCCACCGTTGCCCCCTTAGGGATCGAATATTAAAAAATCAATGTCCAATTCATATATTGCCTCAGAAATATATATATATTCCAAATTTCAAAACTCTATGTCAAGAGGAAGTGGGTGAAAAAATGATTCACAAGATTTAGTGCCACAGACAAATATAATTGTAAGTTAAAAGAAAGCATGTAGAAAAAAAAAAAAAATGCGATTTTCATGCAATCTCAGGAAGTACTGAACCGATCTCAAACATAATGGTGACAACCCTTGCTCCAACATAGGCTACATTTTATGCCTGTTTCTCCTATCTCAAAGATGGTGCAGGAGCACAAAGCGTTCTAAAAATGCGATTTTTGTGTTATGGAAGGACCTATATTCATGAAATTTGGCACAGCATATACTTATTAAGTGTAAATGATCTCTAAGTACATTTCTTTAAAAATTTGAAATTTAAAAGTGATGAAAATACGCGAAAAGCATCTAAAATGTTCTAAATGCCGATTTGTGAATAACCTGAGGAAGAATCAAACTGATTTCAAAAGTAATAGTAGGAAATTGATTGCTGACAGCCTCTTCTCTAGCATAGACGCTATTTGTTGTCGGTGTCCTACCACCTGGGAGTTGCAAAATCAAAAAACGTTCTAAATTGTGATTTCTGTGATCGGTAGGAGCTAGCAACTTGAAATAGGCATGGTATGGGAAAATTATCTGACCATTTATCAACTGCGTTCGGCTAACATAAAAGTATCAATATTGCCATCGGGGCACATATGTCATATACGCACCACGTTGGCGCGATTTTTTCTAACGCCAATTTTGCGAAAAGCTCGTTTTCGAATACCAGTTACATATATATTTTAAAAAAAGGAATAACAATAAATAAATGAAAGTTTAATTAATAACTATAGTACAAAAAATTATATATTTTTTGAAAATAAATAAAAGTAAATAAAAAAAAATTATTAATAAATAAACAACAACACCCGCGTTAGCACATTAAGAAAAATAACGATACTTTGCTCCAGTTAAGTACCCCGGTGAGTATATGAAATTGGCGTCAGAAAATATCGTGCCAATGGGTGCGTATAAGACATCTGTGCACCAATGGGTTCATGGTATGCGAAACGAAGAGAATATGTTTTAGTCACTCTTCGTACAAGCAAAATGGTCAATAATCCGCATTTAGATACACAGGCGAGGTTGCCGTCAACAAGAATAATACTAAAAACAACATTGTTATAACTGTATGAGAGTTATAATAGTGGTATAAAATTGGCTTTGAGCAAACAACCACAGAAAGAGTATTTTACTTATGTTTCGAGTGAAGTTGTATCATCAAGTTACTAATTAGTTTACAAGCAAAAGATATATAAACAAAAGTTCAAATTCAAATGTAAATATTTGTAATCTCTACTTGGCGTTAAGCGACGCTTTTTAAAATACGACCTTGGTTGGAAACCAGATTTCGGGAAATTCCTATAACATTTGAAGTAATCACGGTTAATTTATTTTTACGGGGTTAACATTTATACAAGAGCAGTTTTTTTCGCCTAAAGCAACTTTTTTTTTCGCTTGAGTAATTTAGAAACAATTATTTAATGTTGAAAGAAAACGTTTTGACTTATTATCTCTTATTATTATTTTTACTTATTTGTATTTTAAAAGAAATGAGTCAAAGTCGCGTTTTTTAAATGCATTTAATTTATGTATTTCAAATGAAAAGAATGCATTACGAAAGTTTTACATTGCATTATAATTTATCTCCTGTAGCCGACTAAGTGCCTTATTACCAATGTCTACCATTATTGTCTAATATCCTTCACGATACATCGTTGTTATATGAGCTTCGGCGCTTGTTTAAAAAGTTTGACTTGTTGCATGATTTGTTCGAAAAATATGTACAGATTTGTTTATTACACGAAATGACATTTACACAACTCAAAGATTATGCAGACAAGATATTCCAGATCTTGTGTTATAACTTACACTGGAGTCAATAGCGATTTGTTTGTGTAGAGAGGAAAGGAGACCACCTCGAAAGGAATAAGGGTACTAATCGTGTCAGGTAACTTATGTATATTTTCGGACAAATGTTGAATATTTTTCAGATAGGCCACGTATTGTCAACTAAATATAGCATATAATTTTCTATTCTTATCACGAGTTATTATTAAATCTATTTTCTCACTAACATCGCTGAGACTAATCCTTCTGAGGGAAGTCTTAGTTACTTTCTTCTATCTTGACAAGAAGAAAGTATTGGTTTCATGAAAATTTTTGAATTCCAGTTTTCGACGGATTTACACGTTTTATGGGTCAGAGATTCCAAAAAACATGTTTTTACAAAATGTCTGTCTGTATGTGACACAAATTTTGTGGGCGCTCTATCTCAAGAACTAATGCACGGAATTTAATAAAAATTTATATTCAGGTAGTCCCTGATATAGATTGGTGCTGATTAGTTTTTGGTGTAAATCGCCCTGCAGGTGGAGCTGCTATGTAGCATTTTGCAGGATTTCCGCAAAAGCTCTATCTCAAGAACTAATGAGCGGATTTTTATAAAACTTCAGATTCTGTTAATCCTTGATATGAATTGATGCTGGTAACGTTTTGGTGCAAATCGCCCAACAGATGGCGCTGCTATGCTGCATTTTGCAGCATTTACACGATTTTCGTAATAGCTCAATCTCAAGAAATAAGGCACGGATTTTCATCAAACTTCAGATTCAGTTAGTGCTTGACATGAGTTGACGTTTTGCCCCTTGTGATGTAAATCGCTCAACAGTGGCGCTGCTATGCTGCATTTTTTGAGATTTCTGCAATAGCTCTATCTCAAGAATTAATGCTTGGGATTTCAACAAACTTCAGATTCATGTATACCTGGATATGAATTAGTGCTGTTTATGTTTTGGTGTAAATCGCTCAACAGGTGGCGCTGCTATGCAGCATTTTTCACGATTTCCAAAATAGCTCAATGTCCAGAACTAATGCACGGATTTTCAGGAAACTTCAGATTCAGTTAGTCCTTGACATGAATTGATGTTTTGCACCTTTTCGTGTGAATCGCTCAACAGTTGGCGCTTCTGTGCTGCATTTTTTGTGATTCCCACAATAGCTCTAGCTCCAGAACTAATGCACCGATTTTCATCAAACTTCAGATTCCGGTATACCTCAATATGAATTAGTGCTGTTTATGTTTTGGTGCAAATCGCTCAACAGGTGGCGCTGCTATGCTGATTTTTTCAGAATTTCCTCTACAGCTCTATCTCAATAAGTAATGCATGAATTTTCATCAAACTTCAAATTCAGGTATACTTTGATACGAATTGTTTCTAAATTGATGTAATTTCTTTTATTATTTAAATGATTTAATTGACGTGATTTATATAGAAGAAAGTTTTGTGATGGCCACAACATACTAGTTTTTAAAAATGTTATGAAGATACTCTTGGGATTTCCTGTTTTACATCATTCTGTATTACAATTGAACTAAAAATGTGTTTGTTTATTCAATATTTTAAATAAAAAAAAAGCGTTCCGAACATAGCCAGGTACCTTAACAACTGACTTGTGAGCGAAAAATATGCTATGCTAATTTTATGATACCAGAAATTCCAAGTGTGCTGTGAAAAAAATCTGCTAAATTTTCGGAAGTTAGTTGTCAGCGAAAAAATTCATTTGTCAGACAAACCTATAAAGTTATTTAACGTACCGAACCCGGTGAAATAATTGAACGTTTTGGTAAATCAGATTCTTTCTTTTCTTAATAAACAGTTTTACCACAATTGGCTGACAATATTTTCCTTTAACTTGTTCAGGGACGATATTTTGTGAGAAAAAATATGACTTCTACAGTGATGGAACAGTGTAGCAGCACAGAATAAATTGACACCGCAATATATTATTAGATCTTCATCTAACTCCAGGACAGAATTTCTGAGATTTTTGTTGATTTTCTGAGAAGGCGAATAATACTATAAAAATTTAGTGGTGACAATCGATCAATTGCTGCGCCACTGTTCCATCACTGCTTATTTATTCATTTTATATGAATAGGAATTCAAAAAGCAGAAAATAAATGGGAAAAACAATAAAAATCCGCTCCCAAAAATATAACGTCCACATTTCTACAAATTCGTAAAACTTAATATATTAAATACATCTGATATTATTTTTTTCAAATATAACCGATTCCTCCAAATAATCCAACAACACTGGCTGCCGAAAAATTACTTTACGCGTTTTTTATATATCTAACTATACATCGGAAATAACATTATATGTGCAGCTAAACAATAAAATTTTTACTTCTCTTGTTGAGGGATTCTGAATTAAATAAATTATTATGTAATTTTTGTTCTTTTTATTATTGATAGTAATTATAATTATAATAATAAGAAAAGTGCCCAGTTAAACTGATGGCCTTGAGCTGACAGGCTATTCACACTAATTGCATATTATACTCTTATTTCAAAGAACAATGCCCTCGAAATATAAATTAAAGGGGATTAGCCCCAACCCCCTGTTTTCCATCTTTGTACTTAACCAATGAGCCTCCAAATCCCATCAGGGAAGCACCTTATCCGAATAAACCGGTATACAAAATTTGAAGCAAATAGGACAGAAAAACCCATTTATCTGAATTAAGGGGGAGGATTAGTCCCCCGTCCCCTATTTATACTTAACCAATGAACCCCCCAAACCAATAAAAGAACCTTATCACAATGAACTCATTTACAAAATTTGAGGCAAATCAGATAATTCTGCCGAAAAACCCATTTATCTAAATTAAAGGTGGATTAGAGACCGAACACCCAGTTATACTTTACCAGTAAACCCTCAAAAGTAATTGGCGAAGCACCTTACCAGAATGAACCTATTTACAAAATTTGATGCAAATCGGAAAATTCTGCCTGAAAAACCCATTTATCTACATTAAGGGGGGGGGGGGTAAGCCCTCGTCCCCGCTCTTTATACGTAACCAATGAACCCCAAAAAGTAATCGGAGAAGCACCTTATCAGAATGAACCTATTTACAAAATTTGATGCAAATCGGAAAATTCTGCCTGAAAAACCCATTTATCTACATTAAGGGGGGGGGGGGGTAAGCCCTCGTCCCCGCTCTTTATACGTAACCAATGAACCCCAAAAAGTAATCGGAGAAGCACCTTATCAGAATGAACCTATTTACAAAATTTTATGCAAATCGGAAAATTCTGCCTGAAAAACCCATTTTTCTAAATTAAGGGGGGGGGTTCCTCCCGTCCCCCCCTTTATACTTAACTAATGAACCCCCAAAACTAATCAGGGAAGCGCCTTATCAGAATGAACCTAGAAAATTTTTTTGAAGTAAATATTTTTATCAAGAGTTATCACGTTAAGTACGTACATACATACGTATATCCATACAGATCCTGCGGGCACATTAGTTCTCAGGTTTTGATAGCCTGTGAGCTAAAAATTAATCGTCCACATTTTATAGTCAAGGGCGTTAAGAGGTTAAATTCCATTTTTCTAAATCTGCGCAGCACTTTCTAAACAAAAACTAATATAAATCCTAAGAAAAAAGTTGTTTTATACATTGTTCATATTTCATATTTTACTTAGCGATTAATATTTGTATCACACCCAATATTTGCTCAAGAAAAAAATAAGCGCTTTCTGTTTCTTTCGATAAACAAATCCATTTTACTGAAACAACGTAAGAAATTAATGCTTTTTAATACACTTTTCTGAACTCTACTGTAGATATTTAAATTAACTCAACTGCGTTAGACATATAAATCAATTATTCCAATAATTTTTAAAAACTGCTGCGTAAGATTTCTTAAGTTTAGATGGTAAAATCAAAATGTGTTTAAGATAAGTATTTATCGTACTGTAAAATAAATGACACTTCGTACTGAGTTTACTTTTTTATCTATTTTCGTGTCATATTAACATTCTATAAACTGTCATGAATGATTTTTATTTGAACATAAAAAAGAGTAAATTATCATTTAAGATGTAAGAGAAAAGCACAAATCCGACCAGTGAAGATATTTATTTTATAAAGATTTGTATCTTGTTGACATAAAACTTCCATTTAAGATTATTTTAAATAAGTTGAAAATGTTCCTTTTTTGATGGGAGAAAGTAAAAGGTTTTGATTTTTTGAGAATTTAATTCTGTTTCCAAATGACACAACAATAAAGTATGTCCGATTATGTATTTATTTTTACTTACTCTGTTATTCGTAATAAATATACGTCATAGCTGAATAACGATTTATCCTGATAAATAGTTAAAATGTGATTATGTGATAATGTCTAAAAGCATTTCTCTATTTTTTTAAAAGTAAGTAATGCTGATGATGTAACTGAATTTTTTATAATCTTTTTACTGTATGGTGTAAAAATAAAGTAAAATGAGTGCATATGAAATCATAAAATTCCGTAGTTTTATAGAAAAATATATAATAAATACATGGAAACGAATTAAAATCAAAGAACGATTTTAAAGGCTATCTAAGTTAAAATCTGTTTCAAATACTTCAGTTTAAAAATTTTACAGGATTAAAATTTATGCAGGGTTTTTTAACCATTTTTGCAAGAACAAACTAGACTAGATTGTAATGTGAAATGCCCAATAATTTTATAAACTTTGTTTTTTACGTTTTTTCTCAATTTTTTATTCAAAATTTCATTATTTCAATAGAGATTTAATTCATAGTTTAAAATAGCCATTTTTTAACTACTGTAGCAGATTTTTAACAGCCTAAATAATAATATTTCGAAACACTTTCAAATTGAAAATTTTATTTGCATGTAATTAATAAATAAACGGCCAAGTTCGAGTATTACTCGCACTCAGAGGGTTCCGTACAATTAATATATGAATTATTAACTGTATATTTAAAGAATCGTTGCTTAAAGAATAATAAGACTTTGCAAAAAACTATGTAACATAGAGTTGGGTATATCTGTATAGACTAGAAAAGTATCATTGGGTATGCCATAAAAGTTCAAAGAGAGATGACGCCTAAATAATATCAAATATTGTTATTCTGTATAACTCTTTTTTTAATCTTATCCAAATCTGTTTATGATAAACTTAATTCGGTGCTGCAATAAAAGTAGTGCTTATTTAAACTTCATTTGGCATTTCATGAATCTGAATTCAGCGTAGTAGTAATCTTTTCTTTTTACAGTATAGCTAAAACAAAACACTTGTTCAAAGTTTAAACTTGGCATTGTGGTAAGCGCGGTTCGAAAGGAGGTCGCAAATTGCAACGCCACCTTGGTCCGAGCCGCCTTTTTTCGAGATAGGTTTTTAATTAACTTTTAAAGACTCGGGAGATGTATTGGGAGATCCACTCAATGCAAACTAGTGACGAATCTCATAGTATTAATCTGATTAATTTTAATTAAGATAGTCTGTTTTTAATAATTTGACGATAATTGCTTTTATACTGGTACTGGGCATTGCATTACACAAATAAGTTATTAAAAGTTGTTATCTACGCTTTAAAAGCCGATGGTACATAGATTACGCCGCCCCTGTCATTATGTATGTCCAAACCGTCCGTGTCTTTAAGGGTTAATATCTCGGCTAATTACCGACGATTTTTTTCGAAAATCATTATCAACAATGCTTTTATACTTCTGCTACGGATAGGTACCTCCAGCGCTCTTCAACACCTTTGTTGAAAGCCCGCAAATCGCAATTTGCGTGTACCGTCAAAATGCGCTTTTCTCAAAAACTATATAATCTAGGGTGATCGCTATAATTTTCCTGCAAGGTTTATAATTAACGTCTACTACCTCTAATTTTTTCATAATTATAGTTTCAGTAGATTCGGAAATAGATGAAGGGGGGACATATTTTTGCACTACATTTTCGACGATATCGCTGAAAATATAATACCTAAAATTAAAAGAAATGTATTTTTGAGTTCAGCGTTACAAAAGCTTTCACGCGATACCCCTCACGGCAAACAAAGAAAATGTTTCTTTTATCAAGTAACTTAATTAGCCCCTGTACGATTTTCATAAATATATTTGTGAATGTTTAATAATCTGTAAATATGTGGATCAATAGTCTTTATTATTAACGTTCCACGTTCCATAGTTTACGAGTAAAGTGGTTATGACAGACGGACAGACCGACACAAGAGCGATCTCATAATGGTTCCGTTTTTAATTTTTAAGTAAGGAACCCTAAAAAGAAAAAGGTTATTAAATATTTAGCTAATTACGTGTAAAAAACAATAAATGTTCAAAACTGTGCTACATTCAAACGGACATGTTTAAAAGTCATTTTTAAAATTATTTGCTTATAGCGTTTCCAAAACGCTTTATTTTTAGCCAAATATATATTTAAACGAGAATACTGAAAAAGAAATAAAACTTTAAAATAGTTAAATATTACGTGCAAATACCATTTAATGATGAAAAGTGCACCATATTTAAAAAGATGTATTTAAAACGACATATATAAAATGATATGTTTAATACGTCATAATTACATCAAATAATATATATTCTAACAGGATCTAAAAGAAAACATTTCTACTAAAATTATAATTGCCCACGAAGCAAAAACTTGTCTTTTCGTTACCATTTTATACAAGCTTATTTTGAATTGTGCAATTGATCTACCATAATCAATTATAAATACCGCCGTGAGCTGCAAAGGCAACGTTCGATGCGACGTTGGGAACCGAAAAATCCCCGAGACGCGTCCCGAAGGCCGCCGCCAGGAATGACCCTCCAAGGCCGCCTCTCACAGAAACTCCGGTCAGACCGACGCAATGTCCCTCCCACGTCACGCCGGTTATTCTCAAAAGAGAGACGAACTGATTGAATTCGACAATCCTCACCACCCAGCCAGAAGAGCCAAATGCACCGTTCTCTTGGTTCCCGACCCGGTACGCCCGACAGCCCGCGGGAACCGAACACCTGTAAAGGAGTCGACCTTCCGGAGGACAGCGCCCCGCTCAGGGTTTTTCGTCCAATCTCTCGGCTACGACATGCGGAACCCCTCGTGGATCGACTCAGGAGACTCGTCAGACCAGACTAGGTGCTGTTATCGACCTCAGGAGGGCACGGAAAGTTCCTCTTAGACGGGATAGACCACGACTCGCTAGGGGCTTGGAGAATCCTGAGTTCCTCCGGGCTCCCCAACTCGAACCCACCCGAAAGTGAGGAAGCCACGGGAGGCCGGCAAAAGTCCGGCTCCCACTACCTTACCTCACGGTCGTTAATGGTACCCAAGCACGAGTGCTCCTAACACCGTGCAGTGACTGAACGCAACCTGTTAGCTGTGTTCGAAAATTAGTTTTAGAAACCGCTAGGTCCTCACCACTGGGCACGGCAACCTCGAGTTGCGTCTAGACACGCAGAACCTAGGTCAGACCGAGTTTGAGTGATATTCGAAGCGTCGCCGCGTTAGTCGGCGAGCCTCCGGCCCGGTTCCTGCAGGGATAGTGTTCACTGGCGGACCTGCATTCGGACCTCCCAGGGTTTACTGCACCACATCGGGCAACCAAAGCCATACTGACCTCCCCCTGCGACCACGCCCTCGTCGACGAGGGCACCACCAAACCCTACCCAACTTAAGGTCGGCTCGTAACTGCTCCAACTACAGACATCTCGGCGGAGTGAGCCTCCTGGCGCAAAAAATACGTAAGGCACTGTCCGAAACCCCCACCCTTCCGTTGCATGGTGACATGTAAAAACGTCTGACGTTTCCTTGTACATATCCCAGCCACTAGTGAAAATCTATGTTTGTGTGCAAAAAATAAATAAATAATGTATCTGTGTAATATTCGAAAGCATATAACAAAATCGCTGAAATAATCTAACCTTTAATTATTACAATATTAATTTAAATAAATTTTTTTAAACCATAAAATGCAAGCACCAGCACATATGATTCGACACCCCAACAATGTAATGTTTATAGGCGTAGGATAATTTCCATGACATGAATTTAAATTGTGCCTTATTGAGGGCACTTTATTTAAAAAACATGCAGAAATGCGTGAAGCAAGTGTGACATAAAGACCAAAAGGAAAGTGTAAATTGCGAATGAAATCACTAAAATTACCAACCAAATATAAATCTTGTAACCTATCTCCCAACACTTTATTATCCAAAATACGAATTAATCTACGTAACCAAAACTATCGAGAAACAATATAACACGTGTAAAATTTGAAAATCCAACGTGCCTGTAGTAAAACCCAACAGCGTATGTGTAAAAAAATATCTGACAATAATGAGCCAGATGACTGTGGACTACTTGTATATGTAATGTAAAAGATATGCTGGTTATAACCACACCAGTCTTAATACCATGAACAATGTGAAAAATATTGGCTATAACAAAACCAGTCCATGAACTACATGTATATATATATATATATAAATACTGTTCACTCTTTCATTGTGAAATGCCAAAACTAGATATATAATGCAAAAGTAACACATACTGTCAAATCTAAAGTGAAAGTACCATTTAATAAAAAGAATGATACATATCTAAGTGAACAATTCCACACGCAGTACTCATAAATAATCGTTGCGAATCACCTTTGTAGAAACCTTTGTAAATAGTCACTACCTGTAAAATTGCCCAAAAAGAAAAATAAAATCTGAAAAATATTCACTATAGCTCAACTAGAAAAAGTTTTAAGTTTAACACTATTGTAAATTAAGCACCAGAAAATACCCAACAGATGAACAAGCAGTATAAATGGACCAAAATAAAAGTTAAGTTACTTTTAGGGACAAAGAATGTTAAATGACAAAAGGAAAGAAAAGGAAAAAAAAATATATAAAATTTCTACATAGCAGAATAACAAACTTTTCCTTTCATAAAAAAAACCCTAAGTAAAAAGTGAACTTTAAATTTAAATCTATTGAAATGTATTCATAATTGTAACAAACGACCAACTGTTGCAAAAACTATACAGATGACTAATAACTAAACAACTGAACATGTAATGTATATGTATGTGAAAAACTTCATCTGAATAGCATGCAGCAAATATTATACCTTTGTAAAACAGTTGTAGCTGCTGCATGCAATCGAAGTTGTTGTGAGGGAGCGTTATTTGCAAACATCAAGAAGCACTCCAAAAGTAACACCTTTTTAAAACCATTATAATATTGAAATACAAATGAAAATCGGCACTAACACTGCGTGTAAAAATAAGAGAAATTGATAATCATATAGACCTACTAAGATGCAGAACAGCTACATCAAGTTATGACCAAAGATTATCTAATAATAAATTTCTTATCTACCAGTGTAAACACATAATAATGTTTCAAAATTTAAGTAGCAATTGAAAAACAACCTGATAAAAATTCCACATTTGAACATATCTTACATTTAATGATCTGCTACCTATCCATCAAAATTTATTTTACGAGTAGAAATATCCATTATTTTAGCATTGAGTCAACCAGCGTATAAAATAGGACTCTATGTTGTTAAAAAAAAGCATAAAATCCATCAAAATGCATAAAAGCATACAAGCATAAAAGCAAAAAAGCATAAAAACTACCAAATCTTTTATATTATCTTCTACAAGTAAAAAAGTGTATCTGAAAATACAATTTCTATTGTACCTGAGAGATTTTCACTACCTCATTAATTTTATCTGTAAAATGCAAACGAAAAAACTTCAATCAATTGTGTTCAAAAGAATGTATCTAATAAATGCGCATATGTGACATGACAAATTGCATCAGGGCGTGTAAGAGTTGCTACTATAAGCATGTAATTAAAAATAAACATAACCTTGGCTGTTACATTGAATGATACATGTAAAGTGTTTTGTATGGATTGAAATTCCAAAACCACTAATGTCTGAATGAAGTTTGGGAAATCCAGAAACCTAAAAGTTAATATTAAAATTTTACAAATTTAACTCGTCTAAAGATGTAAGTGCAGGGTTAAAATTCTACAGGAAACGAAGGAAGCGATCGGTTTTCTTTGCTCACCATAAAACATATCTTCAACCAGCTAACTATCGGCGGTAATAGTCAAATGGAAGAAGTTCCTTGCACAGCGAATAAAAAATTAAATTAACAATGTTACGTAAACCATGAAGATTTAATACTGAACTCTACGTTTTAAAAATAAATGCATTAATAAATTTAAAAATAATATAAAGTGTGTGTAAAAATGAAAATATTTCATCAAATTGAGAAACATCACGTTTAACAAGTAAAAATTAAATTTAAAAAATCAAAAAACCCGACTGCGTAAAAAGCTAACTAATTAATTATTTCTCATTAATGTGAAACTATTTTTTATAATACTTACCTATTTTTTTATTATTTACTTGTATTGATGACTTTGAAGTTGTGTTTAATTGGTAGTTCCTATCAATAAACTCTGTTTTGATGAGGCCTATACATGTCTATGATGGTTAGAGTTATAGTAAAGCTAGAGATCCTACCTACACAACTGCCAGGTTATGTAATGTTTAATCGGAGCTTCTGACTGTAAAATAGTCAATGAAACATCATCTTCATTTTGAAAGACCTATCCAATGATATGTCACTTAATATTGTGCGTTAAAAAATTTTCTTCGTCTCTACCACCATTTTGAATTTATAAAAACAAAATCTAGCCTATAACCATCGGATGTTTAAGACGAATCTATAGAGACCTCATTCATTAAAATCCATCCAGCCGTTGAGATATTTCGAGGGTATAAAGAAATCGATATACCCAGATACGCGTGAAACACATAACCCTTCTTGGCAGTCGGGTAAAAATGTGGTTGACTCTAGCTATGCATAGGAATATAATTATAATAGTGTAATATACGTTAAAAATTAAAAACATCCTTTCACTAATACCCTGAAAAGTATGAAATCTATATTAATAACATAACAAATGTCACACGGCAGTACACAAAAAAAAATCTTATCTGACAATTTAACACTTCCTGCAATGTAAACTTTTATCTGGAACACACCCCAGGACGTTGTCTTTAGCATAATAAACTGTTTTTCTTTATAATTATTATTACCGTTTTAAAATTGCATAACAATCTTTCAAAAACTTTTCCTTACTATAACTTTATTATCTTCAGTAAAAATTTACCTCTATTCTTTCGATATCTATTTTTTTATCTGCAATGCAATTCACAAATCTATCTCTATCGTGCAGAAATTTTTAATGCAACGTCCATTTATTTTCTAAAGTGAAAGAACATAAAATTCTAATACATTGTACCAGTTATTTAATTATAGCTTTAAAAATACTTGCATACATAAAGGTACCTTCTCACCTTTGGCTCTTTATTCATTTCGAAAAGTATTTTACTTAAAATTTAATCCCTCATTAATAAAATTAAAAAAAAAATACCTTCAAATTATTCAACCTTATAAGAAATCCAGATGAATTATAAGATTGGTTTGATAAAATTACATTGTATTTCCAAACCATAATGATTTAAAAGAAAACGAATGAAAAGCAAGGTAATTACTATTATTTTTATTATTATTATCAAATAATTATTTACCTTATGATTGAGATTTAAAATTGCCATGCAATATACAAAAATATCCGATGGATATTATTCTTTAATTAATCTAATGCTGAATTTAAAAAATAATCTAAATAAACTGTTTGCCCTCATTCATGAAAAGCATAAAAGTAATTTCATCGACTCAAATTCCTTATGCTACTTCTCTGGTATTTTAGTAATAAATGAAAAATAAAAAAAACTCATATCAACTGTAAATACATATAGGAGCGTTAAAATATGTCTTTATTATTAAAAATCAGAACATAATTTATCTCAATATAGCCGAAATGATTTCTTGCCGTAATAATGACAGATTTTTCTATAATTTACTTTTATCAAGATAAAAACAAACAAACAAGGGACTGCATTAACCATGCGAGTGATTTAAAACTTGAAAATCTGTAGCAGCCATAAAAATGCTGCAATAAGCCAAAATGACAACATTGAATAAACAGGAAAACCTTCGCTCGGTTATCAAATTATAATTAAAATATTGTCACAAATTTAGATTCCTCTATTAGAAAATATCATCTAATTCTTAATCTAGATATCTAACTACCTTTTATAAAGAGATATGAGCATGATCATGAAATTATCTGTATATATTAGAGCTGAAGTTATTTAAATTTAGAATTAAAAAAATATATATACAAAATGTTAAAAGTAATAAATTTTCCGTCATGCTCATAAAAATGAAAAATTTTACCAGTTTCTGAGTCAATGTATACCAGTTAAAATACTATTATTCTCAGCACTAAAATTATTCCATGTCGTATATTGATGAGTAAGCCATAGATACGGTCCACCTAGATTCACAGTCTACTATTCTTAAAATTTGAACGTTTTATCTTTAGAAGGCAACAAACGTATATTCCAGTCCAGGATGATATTTTTCTTTTGAGTCGATCTAATAGCCGCAAACGGCAGACGAAAATAGAACAGTATTTCACGGTAAAGCACTGAGGGAAGGCAAAACTGATGCGGAAATGCAGGTGAACTATAGCATCCTACAGCAACGAAGGATCCAGGCAGCAATATGTAAAAGACAGCAATTTCATAAAATTTAAAAGAGATGGCGCGAGGAGGAGAACAATCATAGTGACACGACAAAGTTAACCGAAGAACCACAACATCCGATGTAACAATAGCGTGCTGGTATCACAAGAGCCGGATTCGTAAATTGAACTTTGACGTGTCATACGGAAACTTGCGAAAACGATAGAACTAGGAGTGGCAATTTTAAAAGCTAAAAATGCAGACAGCCACTGTAGTGAGAGCATTTAACTCAGTTTTGTACACACGTATTCAGCATCAATTAGAGCAGACCGAAGAGCATGTAGTCCTGAAGAAAATTTTGTCAGTTCCTTGAATCCAGTCGGGGTATATCTATGTATTCTTTTTTTAATTTTCGGACACCTCCCTGCGCTGATTTTGTTAAAACTGAGTTATTATTCATTAAAATGAGGCACTATTATATATCAGGGAGGAAACCAACCATACATTCAAATTTTGGAGATAGCCGCAAAAGCATGAGGGACATACATTACGTTTGCAAGAACCCAATTTATGAGTTCGGATCCCGTAGTGAATCAAAGCTGCCAACATAGAAATTCAAAATTTATAATTAAATCACAAGGACACCTTCTTTACGCACAACTGTATGTTTGATTTATTGATGTAGCTTACATGTTACCAACCAATTTCTAACCAGCCTTAAATAAATCTGATGACATATATATTCTTATTTCATCAAATAATCTAACAACATTTTCAATAAATCATTAAATGATTTAGATCAAGAGAAATAAAACAGATTCCGTATCCAAGTGACACCTTAAATTATCTTTTTGATTTATGAAATGATATTCTTAAAAGGAAATAACAAGTTATCTATGACTACTGCATACCGGTTGTGAAATGCTTTATTTATGAGATACAAAATTAATATTATCGCGTAAAGTAATCTAAAGAATAATATATATCACCACCGGTAAGTCAAATGCATTTATTTAACCAACTATGTATCGGTTTGTTAAATAATTTACAACCATTTCTCTGCCTTCTCTAAAGATTTAAAAATAAAATTCAAACAGAAAGAATGCTTAATGATAGAAAATGGATTCTTTTACAGAAGAATATTAGTGTCTGATAAAAAAGCTATGTAGTTTAATAATTAATGTTTCGTATGGAATTTAAGACAATTATATGTGATTGACATCACAGCAACTGCTGCTTGGTGTGTGGCTATAGCGAGAAATCCCTGACTGAAGATGAAAAGAGTCAAAATAAATGCTTTTAGGATTGCGGTCTGACTGAAAGGCAAATTTCCCTAAAAATAAATAAATTTAAAACTGTTGTGCAGAATTTTACTTATGATCTGCTGAATTACGTTAGAAGTAAAAGAAGCGGAAGTCAATCAAAATTCTCAGCCCTGTGTAAACGGAATGTGTTTAGAATGGCGGTTCAAGATTGTGCTTATTCTTCTACTATAAAATCTTCTCTAGAACTCTCAGCAACATCCAGCACTTTTAGAAACGTTGTAAAAAGTCCGCGGAATGGCAATCAAATTTTAGTTTTGATGGTAACGTTAAACACATCTTTCTTTTTAATCTTGAGATCAAACACTTATTAAATTCTTGATTAATAAACAAAATAAGAACAATTTACATCATATTGTTAAAATTGCAAATTCATGACTTTTCATTGCAAATTTTGAAAAAAGTTCCTAGATTAATATTATGAAGATAAGATTGTCTATAACTACAGACGTGCATAAACACTGGAACTTATTGTCTGGTAACATTTACAAACAGTTGTTAAATGCTGGAAATTGTCTAAAGTCTTATTATTTCTCCAAATACAGATTTATCATGCATGAGACGATGCGTCACACTCCTCGCATTATCACTGTTGCAGATGATGCTCGTCTCGAGCTTGTCTCATTCTCTCTCTACCAGAAGTTTTGTCCTTCTCACATTAACATAATGCTAAATTCGCTACATCCTTCTATAGATACAAGAGATGTTGCTCTCTCCACAGAGACTTTTAAAAATAAACTATGGGGTCTATCACATATTTCTCGTGGACTATAATGATGAATCTCGCTTTGCTGTGATCTGATTCCTTATTCTTTCATTTCTATCAGTCTAGAGGATTTCTTTCAACTTTTTTTAAATCACTCTTCAAATGAATGCCTCTATTTCACAGAGCTGGGTAGGAGAGATTAAGCATTTTAACAAATAAACCTTTCTTCGTTAGTTTGTCAATCTTTGTCATAAAACATCCCACTGCTGCCACTATACTGTAAAAACTCTATAGCATATCAATCAAATTTTAGTTTTGATGGTAGTGTTAAACACATCTTTCTTTTGAATCTTAAGATCAAACATTTATTAAATTCTCGACTAATAAACAAAAGAAGAACTATGTACATTATATTTTTAAAATTGTAAGTTCGTGACATTTTATCGCTAGTTTTGAAAAAGGTTTCTGGGTTAATGCTATGTAGATAAGATTGGCTATAAGTACAGGCGAGCACAAACACTTGAACGTATTTTCCGATGACATTTTCAAATAGTTATTAAAAGTTGAAAATTGTGTGAAGTCTTGTTATTTCTCCAAATAGAGATTTCTGACGCATGGGACGATGCGGCACAGTTCCAGCTTTAGCACTGTTCCAGTGGATGCTTGTCTCGCGCTTCTTTCATTCTCTCTCCCAGAAGTTGTTGTCCTTCTCACGTCAACAGGATACTAAATCCGCTGCATCCTTCTCTAGATCCAAGAGACGTTTCTATCTCCACAGAGATTTTGGAACTCTCCCCCGCTTAACTCTTTCCCAACCCCACTCAAGATCGGGAGGGGTTTTCTCGGCCACTCAAATTGTAGAAAAGTGAGGTCACTAATAATCAGACCCATTACTGGCTCTTAATCGAGGAAACATGAACTCGTACTGCACATGTCGCCAAGGTGATATTTTGAGCAGAGCGGTCATTTTTAACCGAAGCCTTTTTCCTCGTAGGGTACAATATTGGGATCTTCTTGTTCAATCTCTTCTTAATACAAAAAAAGAACAGTTGTATTGAGATCACATTAAAACTCACCGACATGAAAAAGTATTCTAGTTATGTTCCTGGTCCGGCTGGTTTCACGATGCAAGTCCTTTGTCAAGGTTATTCCCATGCACTGAGAAATTTACTTTTTAAAAGGAAATCGTAACAACATGTTAAAAACTATTCAATTTGTATTATAAAGACCTGTTCAAGAATTTTATAATATTACACAAACATCATCTCGAGTAGAAAAACTTTGTTCAATAACGGTATGTATGGAAATTTCATTTGCAGCAATAGAAAGACATTGACAGTAATGTATTTACGAACTGTTTTGTCCATCTCTGTATGTAATCTATAGAAATTTATAAACACACTATATTACACAAAAACTTATTTAAAATTGAAAACCAATATACAATTTGAAATGCGCATCCAGCGTTTATAACTCAAAGGGCATAATGTATCTGAATATTCTCTCTTGTGGCCCTGTAAAAGATTATTAAATATTGCACATGTAATCAGCCATAGAGAAGATTTCAATCGACCGTCGTGACGCTTCAATAAAGTTGTCGATTTCATTATATTTGAAATAGTATAACATAGTTCAAACACACTTAAAACTATTACTTCCTATTGGCAGTAATGTAATTGGGATTTGTTCGTTTGTGTACCAGTAAATAAACAATAAACGTAACGCAAACAGTTTGCATAAAAACATGTTATGGCGAATATCAATAATTAATAAACATTTAATAATAATTTACAGCATTAATGTTTCAAGATGTGTAACCTCCTTAAAATGCACTTCAAATAGTTATCGTCAAGATAGACACAATTTACCTAAATTATATTGAGTGACCCTGTCAAATAAATGCTACTACACATTTAAATTTCATTAGTGAACATACCATCGATAAAACCAATAACATATGTTTAGTGTATGGTAATTCAAGTACAATAGTACTTAGATACAACGAATACCTTTTTAAGACTTTTTCTGTTTATCGATTCTTTTTTTTTTTATTGTTGTGAAAGTCTTATACCTTAGTAAATAAATAGATAGAAGTGCTTAATTCATCTTTAAAAAGTTAAACTTAAACTTACACTATATGCAAAATTACTTAAAAGATGAGAAAATATTAAAAAGATATTAGATTATTTTAATACCTTAGTATTTTCAACTATAACAAACACAGTCTTCGTCAGAGAAATATAAGAAATACAATTGTTATTGACGTCTAATTTTCAAAATCCACGTAGATGGTGACGAAAGGAGTGAAAGTGGAAGTTAATCTTTAGATCCGGAAAACATTGGGAAAACAAAACATGAATATAGGGAAGTGGAATATTACTCGTTTTATGATTATTTAAGCAAACTGAGCCAAATTCTGGGTATGTTTTAGGATAAAACGTCATTGCAAACAGTATTTTCTTTAGTAATAATTTCTATAGATTCGCGGATGATTAAATCATGATAATTCTTTGAGGGATATATAATTTTTCCGTCTTCGAAATTAACTTGTATATTCTGCTTCTGGTTAAGTCTTGACAGGGCTGTTGTAGGTCGGTTATATTTTAAATCTCTCAAATTTTCTGTAATACGGACTTTGAGTTTACGTGAAGTCATTCCTATATATTCGAGATAAATATTTTCTGTTTTCAGTGGAATTATATATACTCCAGAAACTTCATCTTCCGGGATCGTGTCTATTTTGGCACTAATTAGATTTTTCAGTTTTGCTGGAGGAGAGGCGATTAAGTTTATGTCAAAGCGAAAAAGTGCATGTCTGAGTTTTTTGAAAAGTCCTGGTGCGTACTTCATCTTGCAATATCTCATATTACTCCGTAGAGTTTTTTGTATTTTCATATGGTTTTTCTGTGATTTGATTAGCTTATCAATAATGCGTATTGGGAAACCATTCTCAGCTGCAATGTTTCTAAAGGTATTTCATTCATTTTCAAGGTGATTAATAGAGCAAACACTAAACGTTCGATTTACATAAAAGTTGAACGGAGCAAGTTTATAGTTAAAACGTGATGTACTTTCAGAGGGAATGGTGCTGTTAGACTTATTTACTTTTCTGTAGACTGTGCGCTCAATTGTTAAGTTTGATAAATTTTTAATTAGCATTACGTCAAGAAATGATAACTCGTTATTATTTTCTATTTCGATGGTAAATTTTATGTTAGAGTCCATATTATTTATTCTGTTAAGAAATGCGTACAATTCATATAAACCATGATCCCATACTATGAAAATGTCGTCCACATAACGATACCATACTGACGGAGTTAAAACGCTGTCTGTCAAAATTCTTTCTTCAAATGGACGTAATTTGAATTCGGCTAAAATACTTGAGATAAGGGAACCCATTGGTGCTCCTTTAGTCTGCTTATAAATCCTCCTATTAAAAATGAAAATATTATTTCCAGTTACTAGGTTAAGCGCAGATTTTACGGTGGTCTTCATTTCTGAGTTTAATGATGGCTCGTTATCAATAAAGCTATTAGTGATTAATTTTACTTCAGCAGCGTCTATTGATGGAAAAAGTGAAATGATGTCAAAACTTGCTAAAACACTATCTTTATTGAGCTTCAAACTTTTAATACAGTTAATGAAATCAGTGGTCGACGTTAAACTATGGTTAGACGGTGGTAGAAAAAGGTTCAGAAAAGGAACAACTGCTTTTTCAAGGAAATATGTTGGACCTGCACATTTTCCAACTATCGGCTTTAAAGGAAAATTATTTTTATGGTCTTTTAGAAACGGATGGAAAAGTAAGTCGAAAACCATTCAAAAGAAATTCAGTAATTTGAATATTTTGAAATCAGAAAATCATAGGTGCAAACCGGTGCCATATATTAATATTTCGAATAGAGAAATATCGAATAAGGAAGATGAAATTTTGGTAAAAGATCCTAAATATATGTTTAAGAATAACGTAGACACACCAAATGCATAATCGCAGATTGTGAAAAAAGTTATCCTGTCAATAGACCCAGAGAAAAGAGGTGTTGCGAGAAGTGTTAAGTATAATAATGTGCAAGTATTCGTTACAAAATCAAGTTTTAAAAATAAAAATAATCTTGTAATTAATCGACTTAAAGCAGATTAAAATATTATTATTATTCAGAAAGACAAAACAAATAAAATCGCAATAATGAACCGTGTGGATTATTGCAAAAATGGATATATGCATCGCAGACATGGAATGCACACCACTTGGCAAGGGTCCGAACAGCCAAATCCAGAGTAAAGCTGAAGCTTTAACCAAAAGAGGATGTTGGCCACCAATAATGAAAAGCAAATTGAGATTAAATAACACCGCCATCACTCCAAGGCTATTTGGGGAGACTAAAAGACCATAAAAATAATTTTCCTTTAAGGCCGATAGTTGGAAACTGTGCAGGCCCAACATATTTCCTTGAAAAAGTAGTTGTTCCTTTCTGAACCTTTTCTACCACCGTCTAACCATAGTTTAATGTCAACAACTGATTTCATTAACCGGATTAAAGGTTTGAAGCTCAAAAAAAGAGAGTGTTTTAGCAAGTTTTGACATCATTTATCTTTTCCCGTCAATAGACGTTGCCGAAGTAAAATTACTCATTTATAGATTTATTGATAATGAGCCATCATTAAACTCAGAAATGAAGACCACCGTTAAATCTGGGCTTAACCTAGTAACTGGAAATAATATTTTAATTTTTAATAAGAGGATTTTTAACCCTTTTAAACCGGGTGATTTTTTGGTAGAAATTTAAATTTTGGGTGTTTTCCCCTTAGCGATACGATCGTATTTGATTGAAAAAGATATTTTAAAAAATACACCATGTCAGGTTATGCCAAGGAGGACCCACACAATTGTGTGGGTTCGGGCTTAATGCAGCCGTCATTGGGCTGTATCTACACAATTGTGTAGTTTGGGATTACGTGTGCAAATATCTAAAAATAAAAATTTAAGCAAAAAAGTTGTTGTTTATTGAGATAATTTTCATAAGCCACTATGGAAATGTTTGAAACAATTTTTTTTTTGGACAGACCACTCAATTCCATTTTCTGAGATGTGCTCAATGCTCGCACCCCTCTTAAGAGCCGTTCACAAATGGTATGCCATTCACTCCGTTTGGATTGTGCCTGATCCTTCAAATTCCTTTTTTTAGTTTTTTCAGCAGCGGTATTTTGTTGAAATACAGATCGAAGTACATAAAACTAGGTCTGAACCAGAGTAAGTACTACAGCAGGTCGTAAGACCAGATCCTTGTGGACTAGGTCTGTACTTTCCCATTGGTTAACTATAAAATTTAAAACTATCCCAGGTGATACCGTTACAACAGAGTGTGGTTTGTTTTTTATATACTGCTTTACTGAAGCCCGTCCAAAAAAAAGGAATCGTCTGCTCATCTATGGAAAATTTCACCTTATCGCTTCGCAAATTCAAGCAGACACTACGGAATCTGTCGAGCATTCGCTGAACTTTCCATAATTTATTATTTATTCCTTGTGACTTACTTACTGTGTCGACAAAATGGAATGAATTTACTTAAAAATCTATCACGTGATATGCATATAATTCATATAAAACTAAATTCATATAAATCATATATGACATCTATAACTCAGAGCAAAAACATACCATTCGTTACATGTGCATATTATATATCTAATACTATCAATTTTAAATAGAAATCATGAATAGTACAAACCTATTTAAAACTAACCCGGTTTAAAAATGTAATTAATAAAAAATAAATTGCTAAAAGCATAAGTTTTAAAAAAATCACTTAAAAATAAAAATTTTATATATTAGGAATTGTACCCATTTTGGAAACGGTAAAAGACGGACACGCACAATTGTGTGGGTCATTTGTTTTTCAACATTTGTAAAGCCTAATTAAATTTATCAAAGACAAATTAAATTAAAATCATGAATAAAGTATATGAAAAGAAAAATTGAATTAAGCAAACATTAAAAATAATATTTAAAATAAATTACGACAGTACATACTTTTTGTCAATTGCTGACACATGATATAGTCTTTTTAAAAGCAGAAAATCTAACCTTTGTATTTTAGTTAGGGCCCCCTAGTTGTGTCTTATCAAAACATCTGAAGCCAATTAACTCATATAAAAGTGCAGATTTGGTTTTAAATCTCACAAAAACAGGAAATAGTTATTCTCTTTTACTTGAGTATCACCCCCACAATTGTGTTTGTCAGGGCTTTAAGGGATAAGCAGACTAAAGGAGCACCAATGGGTTCCCCCATTTCAAGTATTTTAGCCGAATTCAAATTACGTCCATTTGAAGAAAGAATTTTGACAGACAGCGTTTTAACTCCGTCAGTATGGTATCGTTATGTGGACGACATTTTCATAGTATGGAATCATGGTTTATCTGAATTGTACGCATTTTTTAACAGAATAAATAATATGGAACCTAACATCAAAATTTACCATCGAAATAGAAAATAATAACGAGTTATCATTTCTTGACGTAATGCTAATTAAAAATTTATCAAACTTAACAATTGAGCGCACAGGCTACAGAAAAGTAAATAAGTCTAACAGCACCATTTCTTTTGAAAGTACATCCCCTTTTAACAACAAACTTGCTCCGTTCAACTGTTATGTAAGACGAGCGTTTAGTGTTTGCTCTATTAATCACCTTAAAAATAAATTAAATACCATTCAAAACATTGCAGTTGAGAATGGTTTCCCAATTGAATGTTGAATGTTAATTGCTTTATCAACGCATTATTGATAAGCTAATCGACTCACAGAAGAACCAAATGAAAATACATAAAACTCCACGGAGTAATATGAGATATTGCAAGATGAAGTACATACCAGGACTTTTCGAAAAACTCAGACATGCACTTTTTCGCTTTGACATAAAATTAATCGCTACTCCTCCAGCAAAACTGAAAAATCAAATTAGTGCCAAAATAGACCCGATACCGGAAGATGAAGTTTCTAGAGAATATATAATTCCACTGGAAACAGAAAATATTTATCTCGAATGCATAGGAACGACTTCAAGTAAACTTAAATTCCGTATTAAAGAACATTTGATAGATTTAAAATATAACCGACCTACAACAGCCCTGTCAAGACTTAACCAGAAACAGAATTTACAAGATAATTTCTAAGGCGCAAAAATTATATATACCTCAAAGAATTATCATGATTTAATCATCCGCGAATCTATAGAAATTATTACTAAAGACAATACTGTTTGCAATGACGTTTTATCCTACAACATACCCAGAATTTGACTCATTTTGCTTAAATAATCATAAAACGAGTAATATCCCACATCCCTATATTCATGTTTTATTTTCCCAATGTTTTCCGGATCTAAAAATTAACTTCCACTTTCACTCCTTTCATCACCATCTTCGTGGATTTTGAAAATTAGACGTCAATAACAATTGTATTTCTTATATTTCTCTGACAAAGACTATGTCTTTTATAGTTGAAAGTACTAAGGTATTAAAATAATTTAACATCTTTTTAATATTTTCTCATCTTTTAAGTAATTTTGCACATAGTGTAAGTTTAAGTCTTATACCTTTTCATTATAAAAATGTTCAGTTAAAGAGAAAAAACTCACTTAAAGATTTTTTTTTCAAATTAATGAATTCATTGAAGATTTAAATAGAGAAGTTATTTCATTTTTTCAGTACTGAGTTGGAAAAAACACTAATACTCAGAAGAAAACTTTTATTTTTCATGAACATCGAAATTTCACCATATCTGGAAGCTGTTTTTCAGTAGAAAAAGAAAAATGTTTCAACATCCGCAACTGTGAAATTGATAAACACGTCTTTTACATTCACAGCCAATCACCCTTTTTTCTCTTTTTTATTTCTTTCACTTGCGTTACATAAAAATAATAAAAAAAAGTAACGATTCCAAAAATGTATGTTGGCAGTCATTCTTTAGATTCAAATGCTGAAACATTTTACGGCGATTATTTGTCTCTAGTAGTCTGTAACAGTTCCCATTTAGAGTCAGATTTATTTTTTTTAAATGACAAAGAAAATGGAAAGAAAATAATTTCCATTGAAGGAAAAAGTTAATATTATAAAATCAATTAGTATTGAAAAAAAGGATTTAGATATAGCGCAGCAATTCGATATATAGCTTGTTCTGTGTCTAATTTCATTTTACAAGGTAAGTACAACTATTTTTAACTCTCCAACTTCGCTCTATGTGTCCATGCAGGGAATGATCCCGATTTGGACACTATAGAGAAGTAACTGATGAGGCTTTATACACTTGGTATATCTCAGACAAAAAAATCTCTATATTTCAGGAGTTATGCTACAAGGTAAAGTCAAAGAATTTTCAGAGGACTTGTAAATAGAGAAGTTTGAAGCACGATTTTGTTGACTGTTCCATTTCTGTGAAAGACATGATATCGCAGAGAGGTAAGGCACTGATGTGCCAGCTGCATATGAATGGAAAATAAAATTTCTGGAAATAACCGATAAATGTTCACCAAAGAATTATTTTAACGCTGATAAATCTGTTTTTTTTTTTTTTTTTTTTTTTTTTTTTTTTTTTAATCAGATTTTATCAAATTGTACTATGGAAATGAAACGTAAACATTATAAAGGTGGGAAAATATCGATAGCACGAATTTCGGTTTTGATGTGTTCTAATGTTAACTGCGGGGATATATTAAAGCTCTTAGTCATTGGGAAATTTGCAAAGTCATGTTGTTTTAAAAATGCTCAAAATCTTCTATGCGATTATTAAAGTAATAGCAAGATTTTGAATATACAAATGAACAGAACAGTCTTGCCCGTAGATAGTTTTGATGCAAATTTTGTTTCAACATATTTATATAACGTAAAAGTAGAACTTTTGCCTCCTAATTGTATTCCCATTTAGAACACTCTAGATTAAGACATAATAAAAATTTTCATTGTAAATACCATGGGGCCATGCGTTTAAAACGTTCTTGCAGATGCACAAAAAGAAGTTTTCGAATCTTCTAAGTAAATCAGAGAAAAGCTTTTGAATTGATCTAGTCTGTCAGGCAAAACTACAGTCTTCTATCATGATTAAAAACTGTAGAAGAATATACGACTTCGTACGCTTAACAAACGAATCAAAATAGGCTGCAGAAGAATCTACTTCTTACATTGAAACTCCTGCTGATCTTCTGACCACATATAGAATGCTTTCAAATTATATCATCTCATAATGATAACGTAAAATAAGATGAATGAGTTATCACATGCACTTTAACTATAAATGACATCGGCGGGGATTCAACATTGTTTTACGTCTTTCCTAAAGTCATTCCAAATAGTATTTCCAGCAATGTGGACTGTCAAGATCAATATTATATTCAGCAGAAAGTGTATATTCGTTTCTCCTCATCGACCATTGATGTGGCATTTTAAAACCATTACATCCTTTCCGCTCGATAATGTTTCAGTAACTTTGGTTTTTTTTCATTTTCTGAATTTGGTATTAGAATTTGATTCAAGACTCTTTTAAGCCGTGATTTGTGATTGCTTTTACTTTTTATAAGCGTTAGACGAAACATTTCACAATCCAAAGCATTTTTTTTTCGAGCACAGCTAAAAGATTTGCAGATTTTTACATGCGTCTTTTTCGATCGAGATGGTCTTATTTTGCTTCGGTAATCTTTTTCAATTAAGGGGTCTCAGGACTCTTAAAATAAGGTAAAAGGAAAAAAAGACTATATTCAACATTTAATATCTTAAAATGTATGTGATTTAAAAACACAATTTTATTTATTGGGAAATTTAGTAGGATATTATTGGGATTTACTGGGATATTTTATATATTTTTTATTGGGATGAAAGATGTAAACATGTTCTTACATCTCATATACTTAAAAAATTGCAAGATGCAGAATTAATATTTATAGGGGGCTCCAAACTGTCAGAACTTTGTCAAGCAGAATATTGGAAGAACAGCTTACGCGCAGGATTACAAAATAATTTTTTCTGCCTAATTATATTTAAGATTGTAATAATTACCCTGAACCTAAATAAATTTGTATTTCAAGCATTTTTATATTTTTGGTGCAAAGTTGTATTGAACTATTACAAAATTTCGAAAATTTCAATACATTTAATATCAGTATTTCTTACAAAAATATATTTTTTAAAATAAAAGGGAAATTCTAGTTAAGTTTATACAGACTAACATGAAACATATGCTTTAAAAATTTCATGAAAAAATATTCAGAAGTTTTTGAGATATCCTCCCAGCAAAGAGGAAATTGCTGGCCAGCAGCGAGATAGGTGCAGGCAATGATGGAGAAGTGCTGGCTGACCGTCTACCACTGCATGACCACTGCTGGAAATCTTCAGTCAACTTTGCTGTTGGAAATCATCAGATAAAATTCTGGTGGCATCCATTTTATCTCATGCTCTAGCCCATCACTAAATGGAAGTGCACGAACTTTTGCAGTATTATTGTTGGGAAACCTTACGCCAGGTGGCGCTGCGAATATCGAAGAAATTGAGTATTTGAACACAAATCTGAAATGAATATCTTAACACAATTTAAGCTGTGAAGTTAATTTTTTTTTTTGGAACAGTAAAAAATATAGCACCACTGCCACCAACAAAATAAATAAGTAAATGAATAAATAAATAAATTCTTTATTTCAGTGCTCATTTTTTTTCTCCTTAAATTTGGTTTTACTAGGTTACAAAGGATTTCGGTTTTCATAATTTACGTAGTTCAGAATCAATAATAAAAAAAGCTTATAAAAAACGTAGGATTTCTATGCAATAGAATAATTTCTATACCAGTTTAATGGTTGGGAACGTAAATCACAAAAGAAACAAACTTGAAATAGTGTAATGAGAGCTTGAAAACTGCGAGCAGTCGTAGCGTACGCTGAAAGCACTTGTTTATGTTCGATCAAGAAAACCAGACAGCAGCGAGAGCCGTCAGTACTTGGGAGGGTGACAACATGCAGTTCAAATATTTCTATAGACATTTCTATTATAGACACTTCTACAGATATTTCTGTATCTCTTGGTGAAACTAGCTTATAGAAAAAGACCCATAATTATAGAATACTTTGAGAAACTTTTGTAAGGGAAAGTGCTGGGCCAGCAAAGGAATAGCAGTGGGATAGGTGCTAGCACTGTAGGAAAAGTGCCGGATTGAAGTAATGTGATGACATACCAATGCTGGCCTGCTGTTGGCAATCCCTGATGGGCCAGCTGCATTCGGCTTGGACACTTTTCGACAGGTTTAAGTAATGGCACCCTTGCACTTTACCGCTGACAGCACTGCTGGCTGCCATTTTTTTCCAGCTGATGGCCCACTGTTTCTTTCTTTGCTGGACTGCGTGATATGGCGAAAGACGTCATTTGGAGAAAAAATGGCTTCAAAATTTCGGAAACGCCGCCGCTTCAGCAATTGAGCGGGCATATTTATAAAAGCCATAAGTTCTGTTCTATTAGGTATTTTGAGGAAACAAACAATGAAAATGTTCATAAAAGGTAGGAGTTTAACAGCTAAAACCCAGCAAAGAAAGAAAGAGTGGGCCATCAGCTGGAAAAAAGATGGCAGCTAGCAGTGCTATCAGCGGTAAAGTGCAAGGGTGCCATTACTTAAACCTGTCGAAAAGTGTCAAAGCCGAATGCAGCTGGCCCATCAGGGATGGCCAACAGCAGGCCAGCATTGGTATGCCATCACATTACTTCAATCCGGCACTTTTCCTGCAGTGCTAGCACCTATCCCACTGCTATTTCTTTGCTCGCCAGCACTTTCCCTTACAAACTCTTATAGAATTCTTTCTTATAGAATTCCATAAAAAAACAAAGTAAAATATAAATATGGCTTTTTTTTTCTATAAGCTAGTTTCGCCAAGAGCTATAGAAACATCTGTAGAAGTATCTATAATAGAAATATTTGAACTGCATGTGGTCATCCTCCCAAGTACTGACCGCGCTCGATGCTGCTTGGTTTTCGTGATTGGACATGAATGAGTGCTTTCAGCGTACGCTACGATTGCTCGTAGTTTTCAAGCTCTCATTACACTATTTCAAGTTTGTTTCTTTTGTGATTTACGTTCTCAATCATTAAACTGGTATAGAAATTATTCTATTGTATAGAAATCCTATGTATTTTATTCGCTTTTTTTTATTATCGATTCTGAATTGCGTAAATTATGAAAACCGAAATCCGTTGTAACCTAGTAAAACCAGATTTAAGGAGAGAAACAAAGTGCATTGAAATAAAGAATTTATTTATTTATTCATTTACTTATTTATTTTGTTGGCGGCAGTGGTTCTATTTTTTTTTTTTTTACAGTTTCAAAAAAATTAGCTTCACAGCTTAAATGGTGTTAAGATATTCATTTAAGATTTGTGTTCAAATACTCAATGTCTTCGATATTTGCAGCGCCACCTAGCGTAAGGGTTCCCAGCAATAATACTGCAAAAGTTCGTGCACTACCATGTAGTTGTGGGCCAGCGCATGAGATAAAATGGATGCCCACCAGAATTTTATCTGATGATTTCCAACAGCAAAGTTGACTGAAGCTGTCCAGCAGTGGTTACGCAGTCGTAGACCATCAGCCAGCACTTCTCCATCATTGTCAGCACCTATCTTGCTGCTGGCCAGCAATTTCTAGAATTAGAATTTCGAAAATTATGAAGTTTTACGAGACCCGAGTCCTCTAAAGATTTTATGCATGGCAGTTTTAGAATGTTTCATTAACGTTGCTATTTCGCTTACAAATTTACAAGCTCTCTTGTAAAATAAAATTTTAATAACCTTGTATTAAGATTACTCTTCCTCTCATGACATCGAATTAAATCGTAAAAGTAACAATCCAAACTTTAAACTTAGCTACTCAATCATTTTTAAAAATACTAATAATTGCACTTTACGATGATTCTAATATTACAGTAGAATCTCTTTTATACGAAGCTCTTTTAACCAAAAGTCTCGATTAACCGAAATCCTTTTTTTTTTTTTTTTTTTTTTTTTTTTTTTTTTTTTTTTTTTTTTATTAGCATATTCTTTGTGTGCAAGATCCATTTTGAAAGCTTTTTTTATTTTTTTAACTACCATATTTCTTGTATACAAGCGGTCCTTTCCGAACCACGAGTCATATAAATATTTTCGATCCCTTTCTTTGAGTGCCTTCGAATTTATCTTGAGCTCCCGTATGGAGTGGAACGCAGAAAGTGAACAAATTAGCATTTCTGAAGCTTTTGAATGTGATACTGGTGACAGTGATACAGTGAAGACCGTGATACTGGTGAACTAAGAATACTAAAAAACTCCGTGATAGAGCTTCAAAGCAAAACCTGCGATAAACAAACATTTTTTCATACCCTTGTGATGTATGTAAAAGATACTTAATTTCAAACTTAAAATTCAGGTAATTTATTCTTGTTTCTATTTTGCTATTTCTTTAATTAAGCACTTGTTACCATAATACAAAATATTGCATGTATTTTTATTTAATCTTAAATGTGAAGTATTCCCGATTATCCGAAAATTTCGATTTTCGGAAAGAGGGTCGGTCGCAATTACTTCGGATAATCGAGGTTTCACTGTACTTGTAATATGGAAATTTTCTTAAAAGATCTTACTTTCTCTTAACATTTTCCGTATTTTGTTTATTAACAAAAATTAATTTATCTTAGTAACATTTAAGTTAATTTTTGAAATTATGATTAGAATAGAAAGTGTTATACAATCGTTTTTAATTATGTGGGTAAAATTTGCATATTTTAGTTTTATCTTCAACAGTTCTCGTAGTCACTCGTGGGCTTATAATTTCTTAATGCACGGTAAGAGGCAAGTCGTAAGTTAATTTGTGTTGCACATAATTGCATTTTATATGTCAGACAAGATTAATACTAGCAGAAGTATATATTGATTAAATGGAAAAATATTAACTCTTTTTGTACATTCTGTCTAACTTCGTCCAGATGTTTTAATTTTTCTTAAACAATAACCAAATATTATTCTAATAAAACAAAATTGTTTTCTATATTTTATAAATATAAATTTTCCTCCTCTTCCAACGAATTAAAAGATAATCAAGATCAATAACCTCGGAAATACTAACTGAAACTTTGTGCATTTCTGAAAACTTAAATTGCAATTTACAAACAACAGTTTTAGAAACAAAATACTTAAATAGGAAATTAGAAACGCAATTTGAATTGTTTCATAGAACTAATTAACGTTTAGGGTATTTTGACTATTGGTGAACTTTCCTAATAATTGTGTCGAAGATTAAAAGTATAAATTAAAACAACAAACGCATTTTGGTTCTTATTACAATCACAATTCTAATTGGAAATTGCCTAAAACGTTATTTCCTGAAATATGTATTTAAAACTCAAAGACAATTCATTAAAATAAAGATATTCTCTCTAAATAATTACACCAGCTATCTATTGCATTGTGTTCGGCTGACACAACAGAATTAAAAAAAAATTAATTTGTAAAGTGGGAATAAATTTATTAAAGCACATTTTATTTGAAAAATAGTTCTAGTTAACGTGACAAAAGATTTTGTTCTATGAAATAAGTATAAATTTATGGTGCCTTAAAATTAATCAAAAAATTTACTATGAAGGTTTCTTAAACAAAATCAAATTCACTTTATCATCTACAGTCGAACCTCGTTATCCCGATACCCTAATAACCAGAAAAAAGTGTCGTCATAAGCGGAGTGTCGCGGTAAATGGAGTTGGAGAAAAGTATGTTTATAATAAGCTGTATTTTTAATTAATTAATGACAATTTTAAATTCACAGCTGTTTTTGCAGTTTTAAGCAATAAAACATTATTATTAAACAAAATAAACACAAAAACAAAATCGGAAATAATAAAAATCAGATTTATGATGATATTTTTTTATTGTTACTTGAAATGTTGATGAACTAAGGTTTTCTTGTCCCTAGATGTGCTTCCTAAAATTCTTTTTTCAATATTGTACAATGAATTGTAATCAATATTCGTTGTTACAGAAATGGATTTTAGATAATTTATGATCGTTTCAATGCAATGCAATGCTTCGGTTTTAATCTGTAGGAAAACGCCGCGTAACCACAAGAAAGCGCCACTTGACCAGAACAAAAAGACCGTGAGTAGCTATTTGTGATATTTTACAGATGTAAAAAATGAAATGTCGTCTATTTCTTCATATTTGAAATATTTATAAATATTCATATGGAACTTTTACTTTGTAACACTCTGCATAAACAAATTGTCCATAAAATTCCTCGAAATTTCTACAATGCAATGTTAGTACTGAAATACCTTCTGCGGTACTTAAATGCAATCTTCTTTTATAAAACATATTATTCGATATTATTCCTTTTCTACAAATATTAGTACAAAAAGTACCTAGTTTATCAAAACAGTATTTTTCGAACTTCCTAAATGTGCTTTTAAATAGATTAAAAATTAAAATCTTTAGTGTGTAAATATTGTGCAATTTAAATCTTAGAAGAACTTGGTAATTATGACTTAAAAAAATTGTTATCCCATTCTAATTTATTTTGCATTAAATAAAGATGTTTAGTTTACATAAAAGCTGTAGCATGCTTTCGAAGATGGCGCTTTGAACCAAATTTCTGAACGCAATATCTTGAAAAAGATCGCCATTTGGCAACAATCGCTTATAACTCAAGATGTCATTAATTTATCGAAATATGAAAAGAACTATTAAATTCCGAATCATTTCCAGAGGTAAAAAAAAAAATATTTTAGAACTCCATTTAGCCACACTCCAATATTCGGCTTCTCAAATATTGAAAATTTTATGATATTGCGTAGAATTTATTACACAATTTCAGATTTTCTATCGGGATAGAAACCATGGCTATGTTAAGAGGTCGTAGTTATCTCCAGCTATATGTCAGGAAGTAGTAAAAAATAAAAAATAATGATATTCATTCCACTCTTTAGAAACGGAAATCTTCAAACCGTTTTTTTTTTTTTTTTTTTTTTTTTTTTTTTTTTTTTACAATTTAAAAACTTTTCAACATATGTCTACAAAATTTACGTTTGTGAAAACCCTTTAACCTGTGTGCTAATTTTATACATTTTGGTATGCTTATTCCAAAATTAACTTCAGATTAGTTTTATCAAGTACAGTTATAGATTTTTCAGAATCTGTATCAATATGTGTTACATTGTTTTATACTACCTCCTGAACTAATAAACGCAAACAATAATTTTAATTTGAAAATTTTTACATAGAAATATGCATATGTTTATAAGATATTAAAATACATTAAAATACATTTATTTTTCTTACTCAAAGTAAGAAAGTACTCAAAGTTCTTGTATATTACTCAATGTTTTGTCTATTGTTCGTGTACCAGAGCTTCAATTTATATTTTAATCGCTCGCCGTGGACGCTATTTGTGATGGTGTAGTTAGACTGTCGGGGTGTTGAAGCTAGTCTAAAAGAATAATCAATTATGAATTTCTTTACAAAAGATCCTTGCGAGTACAGAGAGTATAGTTTAATAGGGCCAAACAGAAGAGGAATAGGCTAATTTGCACTTATAGAATTTGGCCTAAATATATGAAAGGAACAGCTGTACTAAATAACATTACTTCCATTTAAAAACAACACGTGGCAATTAACTATAAAACTTAAGTGTATGCTATCACTGCTGTGATTATGTAAAAGCAGCACCAGTTATGGCCGACACCACTAGCTCGCTTAATAAGTTTATTTTGGTAATAACAATATGTCTGCTTGTTTCTTACACTCTATAGAAGTCATTACACATCATATTTCACCGTTTATGATTCTGAAAATTTCGCACGGCGCACGAAACCCAAAATTGCTCATCAAATGTCTTGCTAGCAAATCACTGAAGACAAGCTCTGGTGAGAGTAGTGTCCGCTCACGTGACATGCGATGATTTGTTGAAACAAAGGCATCATGTGACAGTCGACCGACCATTTTATCGCTCATGTTTGGCGCTAATTTCGAATGTCGTCCGAATACTAAATGGGCCATTACTGACGTATGAACCACAATTGGCGATCTTACCCTATATGAACAAAAACATACAATAAAACAACCATTTCACAAAAAAACACTTTTTAGTTAACACTATTAAAACTCGAAAGCATTTTTTAAAGAATTTTAGAAAGAAGAGCTAAGGCAGTTTCACACTTTGAAATACTAAAGCAAAACATATACATGTGATATAACTTAAATAGAGAGTTTTAAATTTAATAAAAATATATGTAACTATTTTTCTGGTGTTACATTAAACAAAAAAATATTGAATTTTAATATCCATAAATTTATTTTATTTATAGTTATGTATTTTGATAATTTACATAAGGCGCTTGTTAAATTTGTATAAAACTACTTAAAAATTAGGAGGAAGATGTAATTTTTACATTGTGTTGTAAGATTCTTTTAAAATATAATTGTAATTTTCTAGTTTCATTGGAGCTTGTATTATACTAATCAATTCTCTAAAAGCACAAGGACATACTTTGTGTTTCTTCAGCGAGATTTTAAAGAAAAGTTCTAAAAAATAATCTAAAAAAATGATTAGCAAATATTTTAAATTTATATTAGCTTCCTGTGAAGATATTTCAAAATGAAGTGTTCGTCTGTCTCCCTATTAGTTCATGACTGCTGTTTTTACAATCGCAATTTACAATTCAATTTTATCTTTTGGCGAAATGAGTTGTGTTCGTTAGTTATCAGGAAATTTCAATGTCATTTTATGCTAAGAAAAATATTTAAAATTTTTACTGTACTCATAGTACAACAATATTCATACAGGCACGCATCTCGAATCACAAAATGCATACTGTGATTTATAATCTCCATAAAAATTCTCGAACCGATGCGAACTTTTTAATGTTGTATGGAAATATTGTTTTCTTTTAGCATAAATTTTCATTTAAGGATGCGTGAAACATTCGATGAAAAACATGTGATTCGATCGATCGAACTAACATTCGATTTTAGCTAGATTTCGTATGAAATACTACCTATTGCGATCGCTCCTATGTTGGAATTTCTGAAAAAGTTTTGCAGATCTACACCGATCATGACCCCTAGAACTCAAAACCACGCTCAGTAGAAAAACCTTATATATATATATATATATACAGGGCTTGAATTTCCGGGCGGGATGGCGGGATTCGCGGCCAAAATTTTCAAATCCCGCCGTAAAGAATAACGTGGGCGGGAGGCTCCCGTCCAAAAAATTTCACCCTTTTCAGGAAAATTTCCCATTTTGAAACTACGATCAACTCCCGCGAACGCCTTGCGAATTTCGTGATATTTTCGCACGACCGAGTAGCACATTTTGCAAGTTTTTTACGGCAAAAGAACGTTGAAATTCACGATTTTTCCCCGCGACCGATAGACAAATTTCACATTTCTTCCCCCCGAGATCGGTTGACAAGTTTCGCGTTATTTTCAGCGAGCGAGTGGCGATTTCAGAGGTGATTCTGTTGCGAATTTTCTAAAAATTTAAGGTATTCAGCTTCGAAAATTATGAAAAATCGGTCATGAATTCGGAAATTCGGACATTTAAAAAATATAACAGAAAAATAACGCGAATTTCGACAAATGATCGCCGAAAAAATAAATTTTGTCAATTGCTCGCAGAAAAAAATCCTCAATTTCGTCGCAAAGGATCGCGGAAAAAAGCGAATTTCGTCAAATGATCGGGAATAAAACGCAAATTTCGGCAAAAGATCGCAGGGGAAAAAACACGAAATTCATCTAAGGATCGCGAAAAAAAGCGGATTTCGGTAAAGGATCACGGGAAAAAACGAGACTTTCGGCAAAGGATCGCCGAAAAAACGCAAATTTCGTCAAAGGATCGCGGAATAAACGCATTTCTTTGAAGGATCGCGGAATAAACGCGAATTTTATCAAAAGATTGCAAAAAACGCAAATTTTATCTAAATATTGCAGAAAAAAACCCTTCAAATTTTATCTAAAGATCGCAAAAAAACCCCCTCAAATGTTATCTAAAGATCACAAAAAAATCGCAAATTTATCAAAGGATCACTGAAAAAACGCAAATTTCGCCAAAGGATCGCGGAAAAAACGCAAATTTCGCCAAAGGATCGCGGGAAAAACACGAATTTCGTCAAAGGATCGCGAAAAAAATACGAATTTAGTTAAAGTATCGCGTAAAAATGCGAATTTCGTCAAAGGATCGCGGAAAAAACGCAATTTTAGTCAAAGGATCGCAGAAAAAACACGAATTTTCTCAAAGGATCGCGGAAAAAACGCGAATTTTGACAAAGGATCTAGTAAAAAGCACGAATTTCGTCAAAGGATCGCGGGAAAAAAAAACACGACAGTCTCTAGAAAAAAACAGTACACAAATAATTATGTTTATTATTATAGGTATAGTTTTTAATCTGAAATAATATACCGAAGTAACTTTTGAAAAAGTGAGTTTAACCGGAACCCAACTTGCAGGAATCTACACTCAGCCTGAAATCAAAGCGAACCAAAAAATAAGTTTATGGATTTGCAACAAAAAATAATTAGTGCCTTGAGAGGATTTCCCAAACCCTTTCCATCCCCTGCTGCAACCTTTTAGAAAATTTGTTGTGAATTTCAGAATTTTTTTTTTACTCAGAATCAGACGAGAATCTCACGGTTACTTTTTGCGACAGACTGACGAAATTCACAGTTTTATCTCGCGGCAGATCGACGAATTTCACGATATTTTCCCTCGACCGATCGAGAAAATGTACGTTTTATCTTTCCTACGCCTGACTGGCATATTTCACGATATTTTTTCCCATAACAGAAAAAGGAAAATATCCAAAAGGGTGCACCAAAAAAGAACAGTAAGTGTCACTGTGTGCTGCGCTATGCCAAATTGATCTAGATTCAGTACTAAGCAAACATAAGATTAGAAGGACTGCAAAGACCTCGTGGTGCACATGAAAGAAAAATTCTGAGCTCTAATTAAACATATTTAGAAACACTCAAGTAGTTGATCCTTGCAATTCACTGTAATTAGGATTTGACAATTTAAAGTTAACCTACATTTCTCGTGTAATAGAAGAAATGAATCAACAGCGAAACAGCACCGAAAACTGGCGATATGAAGCAATTAAAATAATAAAACTTTGTAAAAAATCACCATAAAATTAAAACAAAACACAGGACGCGTTTCGAGCTAAAAACATAACAGCTCGTCATCAGCTGATGACACTTTCATTTTAATTCCATCTGACCTTGATCTTTCTAATCTCCTTTCTCTTGTTAATTCTGTTGATCCTTGTATTCAATTTACTCTCGAAGTCGAAGAGAACAATTCTCTTCCTTTCCTTGACGTCTTGGTTTCAAAACTCCCAGATCGGTTCTCTACCTCCGTTTATAGAAAACCTTTCGCTGTCTCCCTTCCCCCTCATGCCCTTTCAAATCATCCTCCTCAACAAAAAGTGGCGTCCTTTTATACTTTTGTTTTTAGGGCGTTACGCATTTGTTCTGACTCTTCTGCTCTGAATAATGAAATTAATTATCTGAAATCTCTTGCCCTTGCTCGTGGTTATAATCCCTCTTTAATTGATAAAGCTTTGTATAAATTTAATAAGCCTAAACGTCCTTTTTCTGATTCAAATAATCCTCCTAATTTTAATTCTATAATAGTTCTGCCCTTTTATTCTCTTCTGTGTTTCAAAATTGCTAAAATACTTTCTCGTTTTAACTTTAAAGTTATCTTCAAACCTATGAATAAAATTAAATTCTCTTCTCTAAAAGATCCTGTTCCTACTGAGAACCGGTGGGGTGTTTATTTCATTCCTTGCTCTTGCAATTTAGGTTATATTGGTCAAACAAAGAGAGCTTTAAAATTCAGATTAGGCGAGCATCAGAGATATATTGCAAATCAAGAAATCTCTAAATCTTCGATTGCTTCTCACTGTTGGTCTTCCGGTCATTGTTTCAATTTCTCCATGGCCAAAATTATTTCTTCCCCTGCCTCTCCCTCTCACTTGGATTTTCATGAAGCATATTTTATTTCTAAAAATTCTGCTAATCTTGTCAATGATCTCCCATCATCTCCTTTCCTATCTCCAGCGTGGAAATTAATTTTGTAATTCTTTTCTCTTGTTTCTTTTCTTTTTATTTTGAAAAAAAAAAAAAAAAAAAAAAAAAAAAATAATAATAATAATAATAATAATAATTTGGATTTTTTCTTGTTCTTTTATAGTTCTTTATTTATTATTTTTATTTATATTTTTAATTTACTTCTTTTATTTTTATTTTTTCTTTTATTTCCATTTTTTCCATTTCATTTTCTCTTCTATCTTTTTTCAACACATTTCCCTTTTGCATATCCCTCTATCAGGTAGCGCCATCTGTCGCATTCTTCGCAACATTCTTTTTCTTCAGTTCATTTTTGAACTTGTTCGTTTTCGGACACGTGTTTGCTTAGCTGATGACGAGCTGTTATGTTTTTAGCTCGAAACGCGTCCTGTGTTTTGTTTTAATTTTATGGTGATTTTTTACAAAGTTTTATTATTTTAATTTAAATGAATCAACAGTTTCCCTTTAAAACTTTGGACTTTGTTTAAACTTTGAATGTTAAAATTTGAACATAGAAGCTTGTTCAAAGAAAATACCAGGGAGTCAGGTTTTGACTATAATTCCATTAAGGATAAAATAAAACAATTTCATTCAGAAATGGATATTGATGATGCCAATCAACGAATATACATTGTTCATGCAAGTAGTTAAAAAAGAAGGCACGTTTTCAAAGTTTTCTGAAAATTTTTTAAGAGAACATAGCCATATGTTTCCAATAATTTCCAAAGTTATAAATGTTGTGCTTGTGCTGTCTGTCATAAGTTTTACCTTGTGAAAAAGGATTCAGGGCCCAAAATCGAATTAAAATCTAAATTCAGAATTTCATTAAAAAATCACATTATTAAAAACCCATAACATTTGTTTGAAAATTGAAAAATAGACTTTATAAAAGCTTGACTTTCTTCCTTTTTTAAATAAAAAACATTTTACATAATTATTCTGAGTTATTTATTTAATTGCTTCAATGGTATTTTGTCAAGTCTGTATTAATGTAATTCTTTATATAGCAGCACGTAAAAAAACGTGAGTTTTAAAGATTTTTTTTCTCCCTCCCAAATAGCTCAACTCCCCTCCATTTATAAATGTTGGTAGGGAGACTCCCCTCCTAGGAAAAACTGAATTTCAAGCCCTGATATATATATATATATATACATAAAATCAAAGAGCATAAAGTCTCTGTCAAGTTCGTTAATAAGCAAAATCGGACCAAGGGGATGGAAATAGGGAGGGGTTTTGCGAAAATCGAAAAATCCCATAACTTCTTAATTTTTGTACATATCAAATCAGTTAAAACTTTTTATTACTTCTAAAAATAGGGCCATAAATTTATGTATCACTGATATTTCTTAAAATTAAAAATGAGCTTAAGAAGCGCCAAAAATAGGTTTTTAGGAAAAAAAATCATAACTTCTTAAGTTCTCAAGATATCTAATTCAATTAAATTCATTATAAATCTTCTTAATGTTATCTACAACTTTTATATTGACAAGTTTTTGATAGAACCAATATCGTAACGCAAAAAATTAAAAACGAAAACAAAAAGGAGGATTGAAGAAGAAAAAAATGCATAAATTCGTCAATTCACAAGATATAAAATCAGCAGGAATTTATTATATATCTTCTTAATATTATCTACAACATTTATATTTACAAGTTTTTGATAGGACCAATTCTTACAGCAAAAATAAATTAAAAATACATAGCGGTTGAAGAGAAAAATCATCTTATTAACGGTGTATTCAAATCCAAACTGCTTATTTTCTGACTCATTTTTTAATTCATTTTTGGTCTCAAACGCATCCAATTGGTAGAATTCTCTTATTCAGAAACTATATAATGTACCGTAATGGTAGATGTTTTGATAGACGCTTATAAATCTCATCAAAAATTACGTCAGCAAGTTTTATATTTTTCTTTTAAAAATGAATCTGAAAATGTGCCAGAAAATTTCGAGTTGTTGAGCATGGAAATGTATTTTTTTTTAATACGCCTTAACATGATTTTGATAAAACCATCTCTTATATAAAAATTAAATTAAAAACTCGTACAAAGCGGCGAAATATACCTGTGCCTGTAGGCCGAGCCGAAAGGGATTTGTTTAATGTTAGATGAGAATATTGTTAACATTTTGAAACGTTTAAGTTTTGCATGCATTTTCATTTTAAAATGCATGGAACATTCGAGTATGCTGCCTTCTTTTGGGGACATGAGCTGTGCTAATAATATTTGAAACTTTAACTAAAATATGAGAAATGCTTTATGATTGGGATATAGTTCCGTGAGAGTAGGTCAGTAATCAACTAAAAAGAAGTGAACTTATTTGAATAACAAATATTTTTTTTGGTAATTAATGGGAGGACAATTGTTTCAACACAATTGTATTTCTTACCATATTTTAAAACACTTTTTCATATCATACTGCCTATATATCTCGAAAGGGTAAAAGAAAAAGCGATTTTTACCTTTTTGGGACATTCTGTACTTTATTTTTAAAAAATACATATTTAATATGAAAATACAAACTTATTTTATGAGCACGTATTTTGAAACTGATTTGGAAAGCCGACTACTAAAAAGAGCTTTAAAAGTAAAATAAACAATTATTAAAAATTAAGTCTTTTTTTGAGATACTACTAAACACACTACTTAATAAGCTGTTTAGCATTTTATGATACCTATAATAATGGAAAAAAAGGCCATTCTTTATTCAGAAAATATTTTAAAAAATATTTTGTTTTATATTGAAATTTTGACATTTATGCAAAAAGCGTGAATATTTGGATAAAATAATCTTCAAATCGAACGTTGTTATTTATGTTTGTTATTTATGTTATGTTTATGCCGCCATTCGAAAATTCTAAAAAATTACTTAAATATCTACTCAGAACGGAAGATAACGATAATGAGTTTTCCTGAAATATTTTCTTTAAATGCGTAAAGATACTATTAAGATTTTGGTGTGGCATGAGAGTCTTCGGAGTAATTATTATTTAATTAACAAGGTCAGTGTAGGAGGACAAGTGATTAAAAAACACATGCAATAGGTCATTTTAACACCTTCACGGCAGTAAGCCAGTATTCTCGTTTTCATTCAAAGAAACATCATTGACTAAGGGCGTGATTTCTACCTTACAGAAAATGCATTTATATCAAGTTGTCCATATTTTCTAAAATTGTAAGATATTTTATATTAAATTCATACATTGAAAGATATTTACCGATGTATAAACTTGGGAAACCCATATGGAACACCAATTTCCCAAAAGTTTCAGAACAGGAAGCAGCTTCTACTGTTTTAAAATTCAGATTTGCTAAAAATGTTAAGAAAAATCTCATCGGTTCGAAACAATTCCTTTATTAAATACCATGTTCTTCCAAATGGGTTATCCGATTTCCGGCAAATAATTGTTACAACTTTTCTTTTTTATTTTGCCATGGTAGTAGGTTAAATTAAAAAAAAAAACGCAAATCAGTACTTTTATGTGTGTCACGCACATTATTCAACATTTACATTATTAGTTTTGGTATTAATTATCTGTGATGTTTTTCTCCCCATTTATTATTCATGTCTCAAGTTTTGCTATATGTTGAAACACATTAAACTCTTCTGGCAATTAAAAAAATTGCCTTTGCTTGAATATATATTTCCAGTATTTTTGATTTAGAATTGTATAGAATCATTTCAAATTTTCTGTGCACACGTTACAAAAGAAAAAAAAACGCTGAAATGGCCAGACCTCGTAAAGAAACAATTTAGTCAACAAGATTGACTTCGTGGTATCATGCTTGAATGTGCAACTGAGACATTATTTGTGTTTTTTTTATAAATAGTTTTTAGTGTCTTATATAAATATACATATTTTTACCAGGTTCAATTACAATAATTTTGTTTGTCTTTTATTTGTGTCTTATTCTGTTGAGAAGAGACACAGGAGAAATTCCCTTCCTCTTTCACATTTTTTACTCGACTGTCAGGAAGGGTTATGTGTTTCACGCGTATCTGGTTATGCGGATTTCTTTATACACTAGTAACATCTCAATGGCTGGATGGATTTTAATGAATGTCTCTATCGATTCGTCTTAACCGTGCGATGATTATAGGCTAGATTTTTTAAATATAAATTCAAAATGGCGGACGTAAAATGCAAACCGATGGTATAGACGAAAGAAAAAATTTACGCACCATATTGAGTGGCATATCATTAGATAGGTCTTTCAAAATGAAGACGATGTTTCATGACTACTTCATAGTCAGAAGCTCCATTTAAATATTACATAACATGGAAGTTGTGTAGGTAGGATCTCTAGCCTTACTACAACTCTAACCATCATAGACCTCCATAGGCCTCATCAAAACAGTATTTATAGATAGGAACAAACAATTAAACACAACTTAAAAGTCATCAATACAAGTAAATAAAAAATTAGGTAAGTAATATAAAAAAGTAGTTTCACATTGATGAGAAATAGTTAATTAGTTCGCTTTTTACGCAGTCGGGATTTTTGATTTTTTAAATTTAATTTATACTTGTTCAGCAGGATTTTTTTCTCCGGTTTTCAAGGAAAGGATAAGTGACAGAAACTTTTTATTTTCTTCATTTTTATTTAATGCATTATATCGTGTATGCGTAATATAGTAATTTATATAAGTTACAAATATATGACAATCTATTTATTCCTAAAGTTCACATATTTTAAAATTAATCATTTATTTTAGTATACCTTATAAAAATCCCTGACCGCATTTTGCTTTGCTAAATAAAAAAAAGAACGTATTTTATTCGCCTAGTAACAGAGTGAAATGTTCCTTCCCCGATATCATTTCTCTTGCCAATTATAAAATACCCAGACAAATTACGTGTTTACTTTTGACCTACATTGCTACTTACTGTTCAAGTTTTTGCAACGTATGAAATTTTTTCATTCCTTACTTTTACACATTTCTTTTTATTCGTTTATGCGGTCTATCGGCACCCGCTTGTTGTATTTTTAGCATCCCTCTTCCAATTTGCACATTGTAATCTCTATGGATGTTAGCTGCAAAAACCACCGTGATCTAACTATTCCGTTTTAAACTTGCTGGTGTAAAGATCGTAATTGGCCTTTTTCATACTTGCATTGACTAACATTCACATAATCTGCAACATGCCTCTCTCTGTCCCTAATGATAAAGCGTTTGTTTAATTTTTATGTATATTTCTCGCTAATGCTTCAATTTGGCGCTGAGAAAGTTTGTATCGCTCTCAGACACTCCCCTCCTTGGTAACTTACTGAATAGATACCTCCTCTCTAGAACCATCAATTTGAAGTCTAAGTCTTCTATTTGTTCCTTTCTACGAGAATATGGTATTTACTAAAAAAATTGCTTTGAACCGAAAAGCTTTCGAACAAACTGACACATCACACGTATTTTTTAATAACCGCTCCACTTCGTTTCAGCTTCTAAATTAAATAATCTTTACTCCAAAGACTCTCATGCCATACTAACATCTTATCGGTGATAAATCATCATCACAGATAATGGAAAGACGTTTTTCTATAAGAGTCGCCCAAATGAAAGTGGCATTGCTCTAATAACTCCGGCATTTGAAGAGAAACATGAATGCGCATGCTCCTATAGAGGGCGCAGAGTGCTGGAAATGCGTGCGATATCGTCAGATACAGCCATATGCGTGTGTTACTGCCTGAGAGCACGTTATAAGGCATCGATCGCATCATGGAAGTCTCCAAACGGTGTCAACGTGTAATTTTTAATAGCGGAAAATGTGAGTGCTAGTGAAATCTATCGTCGAATGCAAAATGTGTATGGCGCGGAGTGTATGTCGCACAGATCAGTAATCTGATGGTGTAGAGATTTGCGTAGTGGAGAAGCAGTACTGACGACAGGTCACGACCTGGTTAAGCGCTTACACTACGAAAATCCCTATACTATCGAGATACCGATCTGCGTGACAAACACTCCATACCATATACATCTTGCATTTGAGGATAGATTTCTCTAGCACCCCCATTTTCCGCTGTTAAAAATTAGACGACCGCTCATTGACACCGTTTGGTGGCATCCATGATGCGAACGATCCCTTTTAACGTGCTCCCACGCTATCACATACGTATCTGGCGAGATATGACGATATCGAATGCCTTTACAGTATCTGCGACCTCTATAGGAACATGCGCAGTCATCTTTCTCCTTAAATGGCGGAGTTATTACAGCAATGCTACTTTCATTTGGACGACCCATACAAAATATTTTCATTAAAAGAGCAAAGTTTACGAATACAGGAACGTATGACTTTTCATTAAATATTGAGATGAGCAAGAGCAGGGAGAGTAACGATCCAAAGTCTTATGTGTCCACTTCAGTAGTACATTTGGTGAGTCTACTCTTCCTAAACGGTTCGGCACATGACCGTCTGATTGTCATGAACTTCATAGTTCACGTTATCAAATCTAAAAAATCGTGTACGAGGGGAATTATTATAAGACGCAACTGCAATAAACTTAACATTAAAAAATAATAGCTAGTCACTGGTTTTTACGTTGAGTAATCTCTCTCCATATAAACAACATGTGTATGTGGTTCTTAAACCAGTCAACAGTTTTAGGTAGCTTTCATTACAAAAAGCTACCTATTGCAGCCTTTCGGAGGAAAGCGATTTCAAAAAATGTTGGTATATTTTCATCGATCATGACCCCCAGGCCCCGAAACCATCCTCCGTTCAAAAGTTGACATATATATATATATATCCATATATATATATATACATATATATCTGACCTTTGTCATACTGTAACTCTCGAATTTATGAACCGATTTGGATGTAATTCGGTATGTACATGGTACATACCAATATCTCGACCGAGTTCGTAGGCCAGCTTCATCCGCCATCTTGTTTCAAAATGGCGGCCATTTAAATAAATTTAAAAAAATTAAAATTTAAAATGAGATACCAAAATATTAGAAAATGAAAAAGATTTTTTTTGTATGTGTTTGACCTTAATACAAAGATCCCGGAACAGTTTTTGTTTCGTCTATATCTAAAAAAATGGCTGAGTTATAGCGTTTTGAATTTCTATTGTGGCTGACATTTTAAAACGACCTGATTTTTGTCACGCGATAACAAGCGTATTTATGAACCGATTTGGATGTTACTTGGTCTGTACATTAGACCGGAGTGAAAAACAAAAAGTTTTGCAAATGGAATCGTAATAGTGCGGAAAAGTTGCTACTCGTCAATACAAGCACAGTGAAAAAAAAAATTTTAAATCGAAGAATATCTTCCGTTCGCGCATCGCGTTCAAAGTTTTCGAATTTGAACAAAAATTGTACAAATATACGAAAAATTGTAAAAAGGTGTAAACTTTTTCCGATTGAACACATTTTTTTGTACATACCATGACCTTGAGATGTAGAATGGAGGAAAAATACATCACACTCCTCCTTTATCCCCTTCAAACACACTCAAGGGGATGAATATGGTCAATTTTCGTGGAAAATACCGACATTACAGGAGATGTAAATATTGACGAATCGGTCTCATTTTTTTTTGCATAAGGCAACCTTGAGGCTAAAAGTCGGAAACAATCCCCCTCCCCCCTCGAGAGATCAAAATTGTGCAGCTCTTGGCACGTCCTTCTAAGGATGACTCAGGACTCACCACGGGAAGGTGGCTGAATTGCAAGCCCACCCACACCCTACTCAACCAACCAACCAAAATGTGGGCGTGGAGAATTATGCAGATGCAGATTCAGGTACTGCGAATTCTGATTTAGTGTCAAATTTTATCATGATAGCACGAGAAGCGAGAGTGGCTCTTATAAAACCATCACGTCGCTCATGCCCAGACACTTTTGAGGAGGCCTGTGTTACCAGCTTAACACTGCACTCTACGGCTTGCGTATGACATGGTATGTCTGCCAGATTCAAAGGAAGAGTTGGCTTTTCCCCCTTGGAAATCAAGTCTGCAATGTCAGCTGAAGAAATGTTTACCAATAGAGGAGGACAGGTAATCTATGTTTGAATTGGTAAGAATTGCCCTGCACTTTTCTTTTTCTCGTCTAATTTTGCTTCTATCAACGATCAGTGATGTATTACTATCAGTAATAAGACCTACGTCTTTTAGAACGCTAGAGGTAATGGCAGCTGTTGTTCTGTTTGACAGACCAAAGCGATTACTTGTCAAAGCAGTAGCTGGAAGCGACATGCGCATTTGTGAAGAGTCTGGGCTCCTTGACAGAGCAGACAAAGATCGTGTGCGCTGAAAATCTAAATCATCCTGATCGTCATTGACATCAACATTTGTCTCCTCTCTTTCAGGATCAATGCTGCAACCAGGCAAGCTTTGCATTTGTGTGCTAAGCACATCAAGATGACGAGCCTTTCTTTGCAACCATGATGTAAGTTTTTGTGTTTCCTTTTTATGCACCGTCGGTCCTATTTTACCTGATCTAAGGTGTCTTTGTGCGTAAAGAAACATCAGTTCCAATGTAGGTATTTTCCTGTCCTTAGGGCAATCGCAGCTGACAGCTATAGGATTAGGACAAATACACTTGTCAAAGTTTTTCCCTGAAGTGCATTCTAGTGTCATTTCGCATTTGCATCTGATATGTCAAATAATGTGTTATACGACTCATGGATGAAATCATTGTACTTCTTCTGTTTCCCAGCCGTGTCTTTGTTTCTTGGATATGATTTATGAAGAGAATAACAGCGATCGTGTAGTTGTTTCATCTTTTGAACGACTCTTGTGTGACAAACTGTAGGAATCGAAGCCTTCAAATACAGTGACTCAATCTGTTGAGCTACAGTGTTTGCCACTTCTAAAAAGCTCAACTTCCTTCCGGGTTTAAAGTCACCAGACTGCAATAACATGGCGTATTGCACTTCATGCCAACATTTGACAACGTCAGCATTGGTGGTAAGAATTGCCGATGGCAGTGGTTTTGGTGCACCAAAAAATGGGCTGCGAGTATGAGCGCTTCGAGTGAGCGCCATAATGATGATAAAAGAAGCTAAATTTTGATCGATGAAACCGTTATCCAATTCAAGCTACGGGATTCTAAACGAAGCCGACAAGAAGAATTTTCAGCAAGAGCAGCGCTTCTTTTATAGGCGAGATATATTCTTTTACAAGCCAGACAAGCAGAAACACGCAGCGACGTTGAGGCAAATCTGAGTGACGCACAGCAATCGTTACCAGGTACGGGTACTGTGCTAGCTCCTCCCTCACTCCGTTTCTCGGAATTCCAGCGGTGCGCACGCGCAGCGAGCATTACAGTGCACCGAAGAAGAGAGGGGCTGACGAGATGGAGAGGTCGAGTGACCGGGCGGCAAACAAACCAAAACATAATGTTTGCCGCAAAATGTCGCCCCCTCGACAGGGTTCAAAGCGGATAGAGGACCTGTCGAGGAGGGGGGGGGGGATTGTTTTCGACTTTTAGCCTCAAGGTTGCCTTATGTAAAAAAAAAATCAGGTCGATTCTTCAATATTTACATCTCCTGTAATTTCGGTATTTTCCACGAAAATTGGGCATTTTCACCCCCTTGGGGGGGGGGGGGGTTAGAAGGGGATAAAGGAGGACTGTGTGATATTTTTTCCTCCATTCTACATCTCAAGGTCATGGTAGGTACAAAAAAATGTGTTCGATCGGAAAAAGTTTACACCTTTTTACGATTTTTCGTATATTTGTACAATTTTTGTTCAAATTCGAAAATTTTGAACACGATGCGCGAACGGAAGATATTCTTCGATTTCAAAAATTTTTTTTTTCACTGTGCTTGTATTGACGAGTAGCAACTTTTACGCACTATTACGATTCGATTTGCAAAACTTTTTGTTTTTCACTCCGGTCTACTGTACATAGTACACTATGACGCAAAAGTTTAGACAATGAAGAAATTCTTACATACTTTGAAAAATATTTATTCAATTTTCAAATCACTGCTTGAAATTAATGTGCTGTACATATAAACAATATTTATAACAAAGAAAAGTGGAATTGTGCATATTGCAATAAATTAAATGGTAACAAAAATAAACTGCTGTCTCAAAAGTTTAGACACAAATTAAATAAAATCGAAATAAACAATTTTTAAAACCTGGTTGCGCATCCATGCTTATGTATTACGTCATATACACGAGATTGCATGGAAGAAACTGAATCTTGCATAGTTTGTGGATCGATATCCTACCATGCATTCTCAATAGATGTCTTAAGTTCCTTTTCAGAAGAGTATTGTCTAGCGTTGCTATAAACTTTGCGACACATGTTGCTCCAAAGGTTTTCTATAGGGTTAAGATCTGGGCTACATGCTGGCCAGTCGAGAACTCTTATATTATGGGAATTAAACCAAGATTTTGAATGTTTTGCAGTGTGAATTGAAGCATTGTCTTGCTGAAATACCCACTGAGGACCCCCTAGAAGCTCAGCAAATGGCAGTAGGTTTTCTTCTAATGTCTGTGTATAATGCTGTGAAGTTTGACGACCACTGGTGAAGGTCAGAGATACTTGTCCATTATAGCAAAAGGCTGCCCAAACCATCACCGAGCCCCCTCCTTGTCTGCGACTAAAAAAACGTCGAGGTTCCTTCCGCAAGTCATGCCAATACGATAAACAACCATCTGGACCATCCAGATTCCACTTTTTTTCATCGCTAAATATGACTGACTGCCATTTCTCTCCATATGACATATGCTTTCGAGCCCACATAAGTCTTTGTAACTTATGATATGGTTTCAGAGCTGGTTTCTTCTGCATTTTGCTATAAACGATTGTTCCTTTTTCCAAAATTCGTCTACGAATCGTATCCTTTGATACAGAGTGTCCCGATGAGCTTTGAACTCCACGTACGCTCATTTTTTGAGTACTCGCTAGTCTTTGTATCAGGCGATCCTCTCGTACATTTGTCACACGTGGCCTCCCAGACCGACATTTTGCTTTATATTCGGAACCACTCGATAAAACTCGATAAATAGATTTTTTTGACCTATTAATAATAGCTGAAATTTCAGAAACGCTCTTCCCTTCACCTTTCAACTGCCAAATCCTTGAAACCTCATTCACTTGAATTTCTTTAGCTCTCGGCATGTCGACTATGAAGCGCAATCGTTTGCAGAACTTAAGTACTCCAAATTTGTGACATCATCGATTCTAAATTTGCATATGCCAGCGAATATTCAAAGAAATTTAGAATAGTGTCTAAACTTTTGCGACAAGCACATTTGAATTTTTATGAAAAAAATTAGTATTATAGCAAATAAAACGACTGTCTTTTGTACATAGCATTTTAAATCAGTTTTTGAATATATTTACAGGTTTTTGTATTTCTGACGTCATAATTCTACATTTTAAAGCTGAATGACGTCATTGTCTAAACTTTTGCGTCATAGTGTACATACCAATGTCTCGACCGAGTTCGTTGGCCAGTTTTATTCGCCATCTTGTTTCAAAAGGGTTGCCATTTAAAAAAAATTAAATTTAAAATTTAAAATCAGGTATTAAAAAATTGGAAAATGAAAAAGATTTTTTTTATGTGTTTGGCCTTGATACAAAGATTCCGGAGCAGATTTTGTTTCTGAAAATTTGTTCTTTTGTTTATATCTTAAAAAATGGTTGAATTATAGCACTTTGAATTTCTAGTATGGCTAACATTTTGAAACGATCTTGTATTTGTCACGCGATAACACACGTATTCGCCTATTTCCATGTGAGAAAGCATGTGGATAGTATACATCAACATCTCAGCCAAATATAAGTTACTTTAAATAAAAGCAGCTTGGATAAAGCTGACTAATTTCGTGAAATTCTCATTCATAATGATTTAGTATTGATAAAAATTAGTATTGAATCTCCTATATTCGGTTTCCACTAAATTGAGCTTCGTGTGTTTGAATAATATAAGTTGGCTTTTTTAAAATAAGGTATTTGAAAGCTACCTCTTCCTCCCGGCACTGGCCGGAAGGACTTTATTCATTGATTTGCGTAAAATTAAATGGTTTAATTTGTATATGTTTTATAACCCAGGTAACATCACTATTTACTTATGGAAATTTCCAGATAACTCTTTGCCCCCCCCCCTTTTAAATTTCTGCAATAGTTTATCTTTTGACATACCTGTTTTTTATATTTTATATTGCAATTCTATCTTTCTTGTTTCCAGGCCATAAAAATTACCTTAAGACTTTAAAAAAATAACACATGTACTTCGTCTTTTTCGATATTAATAAAAGAAAAAGTTTATGTCTCTCTCTCTCTCTCTGTGTGTGTGTTTATGTGTGATGACTAAGTAAATCTACCGCACATAGAGATCTGTACATTCGAATAAAGACAGTTCGAAGCAAATCTTAATTCACCTGAGGCTCATATTTTTCATTTTTTGTTAATTAATCAAGATATTTATTAAAAATCATAGTGAACATGGCGTTAAATTTGCGGCGATGTCGCCGAGATTCCGTTCCTCAGATGAAGAACGGTGAGTCAGAAAGCACAGTAATATACGCTTTTTAACTTTATTAAAACCTATTTCATATTATTTGAGAATTATTATTGTAGAAGTATCATGATTACATACTTCAGTGTTTGGGAAGGGAAAGTAGAAAAATAATACTCATATAAATTGTGTAGAGAAATATTATATTACGACTTACTGGTACGTCAGTATTCTTTATATTAGGATCAATGTAGGTTATTATCATGAAAGAAAAATGATGTATCTTTAATCGGCATAAAGCAAGAGATTACGTACCCTTTCATGTTACACAGCATTTTTATAAATTATCACTGCCATTATCACCTATTCACTATTCTTGACAAACTCTTCAAGAACATATGAAACATATTCTCCACTTCATACTGTTACAGTAAGTGAAAACTCTTTGAACTCAAGAACCTAATGACTTCAAGCCCACTGTAGTATTTCTAAAACAAGCCCAATAACGCTTCCTCAGAATCACGCTGCCCTTTTTAAAGCGCCGTGTATATCTAATAAACTTTTAGATGCGCATTAGTAACTGATTATTTTTAACTACAAAATGTTAATTTAATATTAAATTTCTAGAGATTAATGCTATAAGAATTTGTGTTTAATTAATAATTGCTTAAATTAATTAAATTTTAATGCTTGTGTTTGATTAACGCTTTAGGATATGTTACAATTATTTTTAATCAATCCATGAGAAAAGCATTATTATGTCCTTTATTATTTTACACTTTTTCACGCGATCTAGATTAAGTGTAAAATAACTTTAGAAAAAATAATTTAACATGTTATAAAAATGTTATTCAATGCAGTATTTTAGAAGAATATTCTTTCTTGTCATACAACTTTTAATTAACTAAATATTTATTTAACGATATACTTTCTCAGTTAATAAGCCTATCTTCAGGCATTCTAATCGACAAAAAAGATTTCAAAGATTAAAGCTTAGTTTTATTGAAACTTTCATCTTTTTTCAAAGCACCTTTTCTTGGAACAATATGCATGAACTATAAAGATGATTTTTATATAATTGCTTTTTTAAAACATTGATCGTCTATTATTTTGCCGAAAATAACACATGTGTTTATGAATTTGGTTTGTGTGTGTGTCTGTCATCCCTCTGTCTGTCTATCCGTGCTCTAACTCGCATAAATATAGTCCAATAGCCGCAAATGAAAATATGTTATTGGTAAACACTATGTCATGTTTGGCATTGAAAATGAAGTGTCTAGCATTTACGGTTCATTTACAGAGATACTCAAAAATTTTTCTTTACATTACACTCTCAGAAATACTTTCTTGCATTCGCAGAAATTTTCCTTGAAGAAGTGCTACAAGGATTTTTCTGTTAATAGACGAATATTCGACTCTTTTTAGGTGCGTTCGTAATTATATAAATACGTAGCACCTATAGTCATCGTTCAGTCCATTTGCCTGTCCGTCTGCCCGTCTGTCCTTATATGACAGAGCAAAAACTAATCAACTGAATGGTTTGAAATTTTAAATATGTAATTGATGTAAAATTTTGTCGAGTCATTTCAAATTTTATGAAAATCGATGCATAGTTTAATGATACAGACAGTCAAAAGTTTTCCGTTAGATTACGGCCAATGGGAAAAAAATATCGCAAGTGCATTATAATGATGTTACAGCTTTTCGAACAGAATGAAATGGATATGCACTTATGAAGTGCACTAAAATATACATTCAGTACAATATTTGGTGCAAAAAAATATTTATAAAACTAGTTATAGTACGAACGCACCTCATTTGCCATGTTTGACGAGCAATTCCCAACTTGTTTTTCTCCGCTACAAGAGGTAAAATATACGTCAATTGAAAAAAAAAAACTAAGATAAAATATAAGTTGCTGACCTTGGAGTCGAACCAGCTACCTTAGGGTTACGAGACCAGTTTCAAAATGAACATGGCCAAGCAGGTATATTCACAATACCTACTCGGTTCAGATCTAGAGCCGTTCTGATTTGCCCGACAGATTACAGAACTAACTGTCTTTTATGGTCTTGGAAGCGGGGATCGACTAGATCACGTAACCCGTACTTTTGATGCACATAAATTAATTATACACAATTTAATGATGATTCTGAATGATTTAAAAAATATGTACATAAATAATTTACGTAATCAAATATTTTGCTCAATTTCTAATAATGATCCTTAATAATGTCAGTGTTGTTTGTGCAAGGGTTTGTAAATTTTGTAAATTAGTACATTTTTAATCAGGTATCCTCACTAATACATATATGAGAGCTTCTCGCCCATGAAAACTAGTTATAAAATAATTTTTAAAACACGTTATTTTTTTATAACTTTAATTAATGTTAATTGTATCTAAGATATCTTTAATACAATTTCAAAATATGCTCTTGCTTACAACATAATCTGACTGGCGGAACTTACCAAATGAAAAATATTGTTAAAAAATAATTTAATCGTTTCAAAAACCTCTTGATTTCATGAAAAGACTATACAGTCGTAAAATGTAAACACTTTATAGGCATTTGATAAATTTCTAAATTGATTCTGTTACTTTTAGTTTAAAGTACATAAATAAAGTAGTTCTAAAAATGTATTTTAATTTAGTAATTTTTTAACGTTAAAATAATTTAGTTTTTCCAAATATTATAATTAAAAGGGAATTTTAGGTATTGAAGGGAGTGAGGTCTTCGTATAAATCTAATATCAAGGCAATGATATAAAACAGTACTAAAAGGGAAGTAAAAATATTTCCGCTCAGTTTAAAATTGCGTACTTTTCAATGTATTAAACCCGATAAGCTGTTCTTTCAGACAACAATTAAAGTGTCTTCAATAAAAAAAAAACTAGTCGGATGTGCCAATCCCATAACTTTCTTCTATACATGTTAATACTTTCTGAAAAATGCAGCATAGCAGCGCCGCCGTTTAGGTGATTTACACCAAAATCTAATCGTCATCAATTTGTGTCAACTTCTAATTGAATTTGGAAGTCTATAAAAATCGGTGGATTACTTTTTGAGATAGGGCTATTGCGGAAATCGTGAAAAGTTCTGCATAGAAGTGGCACCTGTTGGGCAACTTACACCAAAAACTTATCAGGATCAATTTATATCAGGGACTAACTGAATCTAAAGTTTGACAAAAATTCATGCATTAGTTCTTCAGATACAGCTATTTCGGAAATAGTGAATACAGCATAGTAGCTCCATCTGTGGGGCGATTTACACCAAAAACTAAACAGCACTAATTTATATCAGGGACTGACTGAATCTGATGTTTGATGAAAATTCGTGCATTCTTTCTTGAGATAGAACTATTGCGATAATCCTGAATAATGCAGTATAGCAGTAGACATATTGGGCGATTTACACGAAAACATTATCAGCACTAAATTATATCAAGGAGTAACTGAATAAGAAGTTTTCAGAAAATCTGTGCTTTAGTTCTTGAGATATAGCTATTTGGAAATCATGAATAAGGCAGTATAGCAGGGCCATCTGCAGGGCGATTTACACCAAACAGTAATCAACACCAATTTATATCAGGGACTAACTGAATCTAAAGTTTTATTAAATTTTGTTCATTAGTTCTTGAGATAGAGCGCCAACCAAATCTGTGTCACACACGGGCAGGCTCAAAGATGGACATTTTGTAAAAGCATGTTTTCGTTATCTCCGAGCCCTAAAATGTGTAAATCCGCCAAAAACCGGATTTCAAAATTATCCATGAATCCAGTATGTTCTTCTTGTAAAGATAGAAGAAAGTAATAACTTTACACTTAACCATAACCCACTCAAAAAAAAAAAAAAAAAAAAAAAAATCACTTAATGCAGAAACATCGCTGTGTAGCAATCTAAAAAATGCTTGATATTTTTAAAAGTTAAAATCACTATAATGCGTATATAAACGATTCGTACCCATTAAGGGGTCACTGGACCTTTGTTTTTGTCGAAACGATCCAAATCATCGCCTTTTTCAAAGTACCAAAACACAAATAATATGCAGTTAAGATCTTTTGTTTCCCTTTCTGTCTAAAGTATATATTCTTAAGTGTATTAAACAGAAATATAAATGTTGTATATTTAAAATTAATATTTAAATTTTAAATTTTAAATTTAAAAATTCATTTTACTAATGCGTGAATTAAAATCATTAAGTACTGGCGCACGATAAAACTCTAAATTATGCATACATAAACAATTTTTGAGCAAGATATAATCATAAGAACCTACTTCTAAATTAAAACAAACATATAGACAAAAAGTTTTGTTTAAAATATAATTTTAGAACAAAATATAAAAAAAATTGAAAAATTTCAAAACTTTTTCAAGTTTTGCATGTGTAAAAAAATAAATAACCAAAATATGTGATTTTTTTTTGTTTTAGCATATAGACTATAAAGAAATGCATATTTGGTTAATTTTTTAAGCTGTAGTTTACATAATTTGAAAGTAACAGTGCACACAAACTCCAAATTTACTAATCTGATTAAACGCGTTTTGAAGTTTCAATACTTACGAACCTTGTATTATACTCACCGTCTATAAATGATTATAACTCAAGAAATAATGTAGATTTTTGAATGGATTATTTTTTTGCATACTGTTGAAACATTTTTTTAAAGTTCAGAATAAAACGAAAACCGAAAACCGATTTTTTTTCAAAGTTTAAAGGACCTGTGACCCCTTAAAAGATAACATAAGTGAATTGAAGAAGAATTGTCCTGATAACATAAGTGAATTTATCTAAATCATTGCATTGAAATCTTAATGCATAGAAAATTCATTAAAACTGCAATTCTTACAAATATTCTAACAAATTATTTTCTATGCTTAATTGAGTATTAAAAACTACAAACTTTCCATTGTTTCATTCAAATTATTCTTTACAACTAAAATAAACATTCCACTTTTTATACTTTCCTCTGTTTGGATCGGTCTGAAGGCCTCAGATTTGGAGGTAAATGATATAGCATTACACTACAAAACATTCATTCCAAAACAGCTTCGGACAAAATTTTAATTCGCAGATATTACCGCTTCAAGACATTGAAAATCAGTATGTTCTGCATAGCTGATGAGTCAATCACAACGCCGCAAGATCTGAACCGAATAGGTATTGTGAACATACTGGCGGCGAATTTAGATTTTTATAACTCGTTGAATTCGTCTCAAACAGTTTAGTAATTTGATACCTCGCATAACTGATATTGAGTTTTAATAGTGACAGAGGGCGGGCTCAAAGTTAAAAATTTCGTTCATTGAAAAAAATGTTGCTGTAAAAAAAAGTATGATTTAAGTTGGCTTACGGTATTTCAGCTCATATTATCAGCTCATACTCATATATGGTCTTTTTCGGGCTCATTGACATCATATATTGCCAATAACTACTATACGGTTACATTATAACGGCTATTATAAGATTTTGTAATTGCATATAAATTTTTGGTAAGCTATTTCACAGGCAGTTTTACACAATTTATGATGTCTTCGTCCAGTTTTGTTCATCCTGTCAATACATTTCCCAAAGTTACAAGCAAAATCCTTTACGTCCCGAAATTGTCATTTCTATTGTAAGTTATTCAGCCACTTCGTAATTTTCGGAACTTCTGCGTACGACTACATGCGAAAGATTTTTCTGTTATTGTTTTATTTTTGGCAACTTGCATTATTCAAATTTTTCTGTAAATGTATAACGACAGTAATTAACAAGGCGTTTTTTATTTATTGTGTTGAAATGTCCGAGAAAATGGTATGTGAATTCAGCTCTACCTTATTTATAAAACCTGAAGTTTCTTATGGAACATGTTGTTACTATTTTAGATTATGATTGTTTTTTGTCATTTTCTTCTTGTACTCGTATTTTACGTTTTAAGTTTCGACTTCAAAAAAGTCTGATTTTTTTTTAAATTGCTGAGATTTTAATAAGTGGATAATGTTTTCCACTTTCTTAACTCTGCTCTGATCCGAGTTTAAGTTGCCTCAAGCGAACCCTGTTACTATTCAATTTAAATTGAATTTTCTTCAAAATTATTTAATATTGTACGAAGTTTCTTTTAAAGATATCAAACTCTTGAAAATAGAAAAATAAAGTTTTCGACATCGAGACCAACATTGACATCAGTGTTTAACAGAAAAAATGTCGCAGGAATTCCATTTAAAAATATCAACGTCAATAGAACGCCAAAAGTCGCAGTTAGCGTGAGAGACAAGATTACGGCCAACAATATCACTGAACTATTTGAATCATGAATAAGTTTCGAGTCAGAAGAAACTTTTGTCCTACAAATAGGAAAAGAAGAACCATCCGAAGATGAAATTGATTTCGTGGAAAACCTGTACGGCAATAGCGATTGCTGCATCTCAGATGACGAAACATCTGAAATTGCACCTACATCATCTCAAGCAGACCCTCCTTATCAGCCATAATTGAGCACATCAATGAAAGCGAAGATGAATTTCTACTACACCATTAACGAAGATATGATGAAAGTTCTGGAACTAGTTCATAGTTCTGATGAACTATGGAAAAGCATCAACTGGTAAATGGAAGAAGATTTTCACCCTCAAAAATCGATTCAGAGGTTTTTTTTCCATATTCGATACTGAATTCAACTGTGTATGACAACGGCGATTCAAAAAGCTTACTGATAAAAAATCGTCGTCGTTCGAGAACTATAAAAAAAATTATTATATCGCCAGGAAGTAGTTGGAGACAGCTCTCTTTGAAAAGAAAAGGATTCACGACATTGGCCTTCTAATTTGGGCTCTTCGAGCTAATCAAAGACACAAATTTCAAGACGTGTAGTGACGTGGATTCAAAGTTTAAAACCATCAATCGAATTGTGAGTCGTAAGATCACTAGCGCCACGACACGCATTAATTTAAAAAACGAGCCCATTCTTTGGGTAAAATGTGCAGATTACGTCTCAAATGGGAAGTCATTATCTAAATAGTTTTCTGCAGCTTGCATACATAACAGTGATCAGTCTTCCTTCAATTACGAAATACATTCCAGAAGAACTCAGACTTTCAAAGTCACCCAAGAAGTCTGTCTTTTGAGTCAATCCAAAGGTGCCATGATTCATTCATACAGTATTTAACCTACATTTTCAATGAATGGTATTCTCTTTCCGATTATTTTTATCTGTCTTCAAGAGTCTTGGGTTTTCTACTAATCCTCTCATTCCTCTTATGAAGCCAAATAATTGCTACGTCGTCTGCTCAAAGTCCGGGAAATTAACCATTCTTCTATTAAAAGAGTGTTTAAACAACGTCTTTGTGCCAGGTGTGAGACTTAGATTTAAACAAAAGCCATTCTCATACAGGATGTTACAACTCTCTTTTAGAATCCTGCTTCGTTTCACGTTGAAGACGTGTAAATTCATCTTATGCATATGCACGTCTTCAACGTGAATTTATCTGATGTAAATACCTGCAAGTTCAAATAGTCTCATGAAACCGTTGGATTTGAATTGTTTCTGTCCTTGTAAAGTCTTTGTAAAATTCATTCAATACTACATTTTAGTCAACGAACTAACTATTTGCGTAGTGACTAGGAATAACAGCATAAAGCTTCAATCATTGGCACATTATCAGTTTGTATCGGTTAAGTTCATTTCTATGTTCAAGTATGGATTTGTTAACATCTTAACTATTTCGTGCGAGTGTCGCTAAGGAGAAAAGAGTTTGCTATCTTCGATACTAAAAGATTTTGTATACCACTTAATTTTAACAGTCATCTTTGGTTTGTTAAATGGCATGCCTTTTTCGATAATACAAAACCAAATGTTTTAGTAAAAAAAGTTGTGCCGGTTCCATATATTTAATTTACTGTCTAAAAAAAACAGTTAATGGTTTAACGAAGGATACACTGATAAAGCCGAAAATTACGTCACTCCTGCGCACTATTGTTTTAATAATCAAGAAAGGAAGCAGACCTGTTTTCAATGCGTCGTCGAGTCAATGAAGAAGCCTTTACTCGTTGTGCTCACTGTGAGAAACATTTTTGCTTTAGTTATTTTTTCGGAAGAATGTGTAAAAACCATAAGTAAGCATAAATCATACTTATTTCTATGACATCAACTGTTTTTCAATTAACGAAATTTTGAACTTTGACCCTCCCCACCCCGGTCATTATTAAAACTCAATAACAGATATGCGAGGTATCAAATTACTAAGCTCGATGAGACGGGTCGAATGAGCTATAAAATTCTAAATTCGCCGCCATAGATTCTGGTACCTTGTAAATTTCGGTGAAAATGTGACTAATCTGGTAGTGACACTTTTCGTTGGAATGAAATACATGTTATTCTGTGAACGTCTGTAAAACAACACAACGTGTAGCTGCGCATACTTTTAGAATTATTTTCCTTTTTAAGTTTTTTTTGCATCACTCAATCAAAAGTACAAATTTTCGGTGAAACTGTGATTATTCTGACAATAAAATATTTCATTATGATTAAACAACTTTCTATTCTAATCACTTTTGTGGAACAAACATTTCTACCTTATTAATAACAATTTTCGAACAACATATCGAGCAATGTTGTACTTTCAGAATATGTTATTTTTTGCTTTTTTTGTTACTTTCGGCTCTTTCAATTCAATGCACTAATTTTTGGTGAAAATGTAACTCTTCGGGCAAAAACTGTTTTCTTTGTAATAAAATATGTCATTCTATACTCCTTTGTGAAACAACACATCGCACAACGTTCAATACTTTATGAATTATTATATATATTTTCTTTGTTGAATAATTTTGGAAAACACAACACTGTGCCCAAATTTTAGGGCAAAATGTGACTATTCTGCCAATAACATTATTCATGATGAGCATATATATAAATATACACCCTAAATATATAAAATCCTAATGAAACGAATTTGTGAAACGGATATATGAAACGAATTTATGTAACAGATAATTGAATCGACTGATTAAACAACTGATTATGTTTCAAGCGATTTCTCCTAAAATATGGAATACTTTGCGATGAAATTAACCCTCCGTCTACCAGACGGGTCCATTGGACCCGACAGGTACATACAAAATATTCATTCAAACCAGAAATTTCTTTAAAATAAACTAAGTATATAAACCAGACAAAAATAAGGTAAATAAATAAGTTAAATAGTTTTAAATAAAAATTCTGGTGTAGAACGTTTTATTAAAACTTGAATAAAATCCCCGGTAGATCTAGGGTTAAAACCAAAAATCAGCATTGATCCGTAGATCTCAAAACTGGTATTAGAATTTTAAAATTCGAATTAGTTTTCAAAATATTAATTTTTTTTTTTATAATTTTATATATTTTTTTCTAATGATGGCAACTCAAATTTTAATCAACCAGATATTTTTTTTTCATATTTCAGAAAAGGTTGACATGGTAACCCGGCTATTATTGTTTATTTGATTATAAATGTTTATTTACCTTTATTTATTTTTATAAATTATATAAATTATATTGTTCTATAATTATTAATTATTTTTTTATATTTCCTTTAGAAAATAATAGAAAATAATAAAAAAAATACGGTACTACTTAGTTATTCCGTCGACCAATTTCGCCAAATTATATAAATCACCAAAGCACTCGCCAAACTATACAAATTGAGATAATTTTTATTTTAAATCACGAAAGAACAAATAAATTAGTATAAAATTAATAAATATATACAAATAAAAAGTCGAAATAAAAACGTAAACACGTGTAACATCCTTAAAGTCAAGTGAATGTGACATTTTGATCAACCATTATTGGCATTTAATCTTATAGTTTGGCGATAGATTTTTGGTCGACGGGATAACTGAGTAATACAAAAAATGGATATTTAACTGGTATTTGAAAACGACGTTTTCGCCAAATGTTCGCAAAAAAAAAAAAAAAAAAAAATCACGCCAAACCTGCTGTGCGTATATGACATCTGGACAATATTACCTCTCGAAAAAAAAAAAAATGCTAACTGGCGAGTTGAAAAAAAAAACTATTGACGAGATTTGCATCCGGCTAGCGTAACAGTACCAAGGATTCTTTGCAACCATGGAAAATTTTATGTGGTTTTATTCGAAAGAAAATTTTTGATTTTTTAATCAAAATGGAAAACTTACGGTTCGATATTGGCGCGATTTTTTTCTAACGCCAATGTCATATACGGAACGGGCACTTAACTGACGCCAAAGTATCGTTATTTTGCTTGATATTGTAAACCGGATGTATTGTTTATGCCGTTGATGCTTTCCCCAAATTGGCGTCGTCAAAAAATCGCGCCAATATGGGACGTATAAGACATCCGTGCCAAACTTTCATATGAACGGCGAAGGGATCAGACCGTATTTGTTTATAGCAGTTGATGATTTGAACTTTTATAATATAGATAAAATGATGGCAATAGAATAATATTTGGCGATTTATCACCTGTGCCTGGCTAACATTAAAGTACCAAAATGGCACCTAGAGTATAAAAAGCGAAGGGGTCCGCCTGGAACTGTTGATGATAGTCACATGATTTAGGCTATTATTATAGAGATTGTTTTAAAATACCGGGAGACAAAGACTCAGTATACTTAATTTATTTTATTTTAGCTTCTTTTCAAATGTTTAACTGATCCTCTTTAATCAAAAACGAAAACAACCATTGGATGTCTTAACAGCAACTGATTCGCCCTTAAATTTTTGCAATCAAAGGGAATTGAATGGAAACCCGTTTACAGGGAGATCTGCATAGCTTTTTTCAGTATAATTCAATCTTATCTAATATTTTTAAAACCCATCAGATTAGCGTGTTTTTAGATTCTGCGGTGTCTTAACGGGGGTTGGCGAGCGTAGCTTTCAGGGAGCAGAGCCCCCTAGTATAAATATATATATATATATATATATATATATATTATCATATGTCCATTTCTAAGACAACATATCGTACAACAGTCTGTATTTTCGGAATAATTCATTTTTACGTTTTGATCGAGCAATTCAATATACTACTTTTGATGAAAACGTAACTGTTGTGGCATTTCGTTACAGTAAAACACACCCTAGTCTGTTCGCTCTTGTAAAACAGCAGAACATGCAACTATCAACACTTTTGAAATATTTTTTTTTAAACTTTTTTGTTTCTTCTGTATCATCCAATCCGAACATCTAATTTTTGTTGAAAATGTAACTATTCTTCAATAATGTTTTGTGTAATAATAAAAAAGCATTATACAGGATGTCCGGTCTCAACGGTAGCCAATGGCTAATTCCAAAACCGTTAGTCATAGACATATAGTTCCAATTACAAAAACGTTTAAAATCAGGTAAAGAAATATTTTAAAAGCGATTTGGGTTAATAAAAACATTTCTTAAAAAATTACGAAATTAAAATTTTTATACGGTCCCCGGTCCTATAAGTCATATTTAGTAAAATTCTCCTATTACACTGACAAGTAAGACAAAAAAAGTCCCATTTATATAACACTAAAATTGAGTTAGTTATGAAACTTTAAAAATGCTTGACTTATGCCACTTTTCTGCTCCGAAAACAAATGAGTTCGGCTTGGCTTTCAGGGGTTACATACCAAGTGCTTAAAGTATTCGAATATCTTATTTTATGTGCATCTGCGCTTTGAAAAAAAATTGTACAAGTATTACGATTAAGTTAACATTTATTAAGTTTCAGATTGGCTAAAATAAATATGTTTTATTTTGCCAGGAATCGAGACTGTTTGTTTTATGATTTCTTTTAACAAAAATTATGTTATTTTTATAAGTTTTTATGTTACTTCAACGATCGTATGTGTGTTTTTCCAGTTCAAAATTTGTACTCGAAATTTAACTCACTTTTAAATATCAGATCGAGATTACATTTTACATACTGGCGCAAATCTAATAAAAACCTAATATTATTATGATTTTCGGTGATCACCATTTATACTTATTTTACAGGATAACACGAAAAATTTCGGTTAGATTACCACCAAGAAGTTTAAGAAAAAGTTTTAGATTAGCTAATACAAGAGAGCGATTGTTGGTTTTTTATTAACTTTTATGTATTTTTTAACACTGAATTCGAAAATTACATTAATTTTTAACCATCATGTCAGGATATTTCGCAAATCATAAATTGTCAAATAAGAATAACAAAAATCGGATACTATAAAGTAGAGGAGATGGTTGTTCTTTTTAACTTTTGATATTTGATTTTTACGTTTTTCAGCTCTGAATCTGAAAATGACCTTCATTTTTTACCATCACGTTAGCATTTTTTTGCAAATCGTAAATGTGTAACTTAAAATATAGCAAAAATCGCATACTATAAAACATATGTAAAACTTTTTTTTTTGTTTTACTTTATTTTAATTTGCTTTAATTTATTTTTTTCAATAATTTATTCGGTATTTTTGCTTATCCTGGGATTCTTACAAATAAATAGCTGAGTGGTCCGATGAGATGAGGGAGGAGATTCAATTTTAACTTTTAACTTTTTAACTTTTAAATTTGAGAAAAATCCTGATATGATGGTTAAAAATGAAGGTCAATTTCTGATTCAGCGGTGCAGAATACATAAAAATCAAATATCAAAATCTAAAAAACATGATATAAACCAACTTTTGCAGGCTAGTGTAATCTAATAATATTTTAAAATACATATCATTTTGTAAAGAATTGAGGCTGTTAATTTAGCATCATTTTATTTAACAAAAATTCTGTTTTTTCTTTCTTCTTAAATGTTTATTACAAATTGCATATTTTGTATTAATATGTCAGAATGATTAAAGATTTCAAATTTATATTGCAATTTTAATTTTACTCTCAACCATTTTTTAATATATCTGACGAAATTATATTTTGACTAAATTTGTGAATGACGCCTAATTTGAAGCAAAAAATATGCTCCAACTTTAAACAGCTATTACTCGGTCAATTTTATTCGTAGAATAACGGGACTTTTTGTGTATTACTTGTCAGTGTAAAAGGAAACTTTTATTAAATATAACTTATAGGACCGGGGGACCGTATAAAAATTTAAATTTCGTAATTTTTTAAGAAATGCTTTTATTGACCCTAATCGTTTTTAAAATATTTATTTACCTGATTTTAAACATTTTTGAAATTGAAACTATATGTCTATGACTAACGGTTTAGGAATTAGCCATTGGGCACCGTTGAGACCGGGCACCCTGTATTTTGGTCACTTTCGTAGTAACATTATTTCTATATTATCAATACCGATTTTCGAATAACACATCGTGCTGTAGTTTATACTTTCCTAATAATTTATGTTTTTACTTTTTTCGTTACTTTTGTATCTTTTAATCCAATGCACTAACGTTTCGAAAATGTAACTTTTCTGACAATAAATGTTTTCGTTATGATAAAAACTTAGTATTCTGTGCGCTGTTTTAGAACGATATAAATCTTTCTATCTATTCCGAATTATTATTAATACTTTACTTTTATGATTACTTTTAGATTATCCTATCATGTGTAGTAATTTCCGGTGACAATGTGACTATTCCGGCTGTAACGTTTTTCGTTGTGATAACAAAATATGATGTTCTGTTTACTTTTGTTGTAAAATACATATTGCAACAGATTATACTTAATAAATTATTGTTTTTGTTTTTTTATACTTTCTTTTAGATCTTGTATTCCTCAACATTAAATTTTGGTGAATATCCAAATTTTCTGTTAATAACATTTTCGTTAGAATACAAAACACGTTATTATTTGCAATTTTGTAAAACCACACATGATGTGACTATCTGTACTTTCGGAAATTTTATATATTTTTTCGTTTGGTTAATTTTGGATCACCCAGTCTAATACACTAATTTTCATTGAAAATTTAGCTGTGCTGGTACAAATAATTTTCGGCATAGTAAAAAACAAACACTTCTGGGAATATTTGTAGTACTATACATCGTGCAACTGTCTATACTTTCCGAATTAGTATATACCATAAAATCCAGCATATAACCTGCACCTACAGATTTGAGACTGTATTTTTCTATTTTTACGTATATTCGTTGTATAACGCGCACAACTTTCTATATCCCTTTAAAACCGGACTCGCACAGTCGCGTGGGGTAGGCATTAACTAAAATTCTACCTTAGTGGATTATCTATTCCATAAATGGCGGAATCGAGTGATTGTGCTGCTTAACATAAACTATATTATATGAATTTTGTCAACAGATAGAGAATTATCAGTTACAAATTTCAGTTATATCATTGTTTTCAAAAAACTCAAAAGCAGTCAGCTCTTAAAGGGTTACAAAGAAACCTAAAATGTACATACAGATGTGATGCACTTATCTTTTGAAGTCATTCATTCTAAGTTTATTGTCATGAGCTTTCGAACAATGGTATATACGGAAGTGACAAACATCGCGTGGATGTTAGAAGGTGATAAAACATTTACAAAAGGAGGCCAAATGCGTCATGTCCGTCTAGAAATAGTGTGTAAGAGCATAATAAAAGCATGAAATGAAATTCAACCTGACCTAATTCAAAAGTCTTTTAAAATATGTAGTATATCTAACAATCTAGATGGAGCGTATGATGATTTCTAATTTATGGATCGAATTGACAGTTATGGTGAAGATGAAACAGAATTCGATGATGTACCTGAAGATATAACAAACGACGAATATGACGAACTTTTCATGTTACCAGATAATGGGAATTTTTAAGTTCATAAAGTAATGTCATTTCCTTTAAATAAACAGCATATACGGCTCATATTTTTAAAATTTTTTTAATCTAGAAATATTAATTAGAAGTCACAAACTGAAGAAAATTATTGATAGTCTGTAAAAATGTATGATTTGTGAAAATATATACATTGTCTCACTGTGTACCACTTGTGGTACACAGTGAGACACTTTTTGATACTCCGTTATTCTGCTTCTGTGCTTTTATAAATAATTTTTTAAAAATCATTTATGCATTAATATGTAGTGTATTTGTGTAGCTTAAAGATGTAGCAAAAATATTTTCAAAAGAATAAAAATCGTTGCCATTCGTTAAGTAATAATAATTTTTGTCTCACTGTGTACTACCCTCCCTCCCCCTACATATTTTACTTTTCATCGGGGGCGACACTAAATTCTAAAAAAGCAGAATTCATGTTTTCTAGTTCTTACAATACATTTTTCATTAAATTTTCATGTAATTTGTCAAAAATCTTTTTTAAAACCTTTGTACAAGGAATAAAAGTCTTATTCAATGCCTTCTACTGTAATGTAAACCATGTGATACGCATTTTCACACATAAAAAATACTTAAAATAATAATATTCAAAAATTCTTTGAATGAAAATAAGCATTAACTCCCAATTTTAATTCTTTATACAGAAAATAGTACTTTTGAATTTTTTGCAGTTTATCCGTTAAAAGAAAAGATGACATAAACTTAAAACCGTTTTTAAAGGCAGATTACTCGTTAACGGAAATCATACTTGGCATTTTATTAATGCAAATGTTTCAATCATTTCTTGAAATTGAAAATTTTGACGCCTGAATATCAGCATCTTGTGAATAACGCTCTTTTAAGAAACATTTGACATTTCAAAGACATTTCAAATCGCATTCAGTTTTAAATTGAATGTGATGCATATAATCCTTTATCATGAAACGTGTAATCACTGTAAAGATTAAAATACATTTTCTAAAAATATTCAGCTTATAAAAGTTTAACTAAAAAAGGTTATTTGAAAAAGTATTAGTTTTTTATATGTTTTTTATTTAAAAACTTGGAAGTGGTAACGTTACATGATTTAATGTCGCATAAAGATGTTGCAAATTGTTTTAGTTTCGTTCCATTTTTTGTGCTCGAAATGCATTTATTTCCAGTGCAAATGAGACATTTTAAGATTACAAATAATATTTCTAAATGTACCCATTTACAAATTTATTTAAAACACTACTTTTTACATGAGCAAAAAACAGTTGCTGCATTAAAACAAATTGAAGATGACATAGTATTAAGAAAAAGCTAACTGCTCATTTATTGCATTGACAATACACTATTTAAAGAAACTTTGAAAACTCATATTATATTATGAACGTTAAAACGTTTACTGTTTACTTAAACGGTAACATATAATAATACTACAAATGTTACAAGTTTAAAATATACATTTTATTTAAATTTCCTAGTGCTTTCAGTCTGCAAAATTCACAGATCATCAGGGAATAATTTCATTAATTGCCGTTCTGTCCATTTCAATTACGTCACTTCGTTTGAAATGGGAAAGTCTATAATTCTTAGGGTAGCTGAAATTAGAATTAGTAGTACTGTGGATTAAACTTTTGTAGAGGAAAATATTTAACGGCCGATTCATTCCTTTTAATACGTCACTTTGCTGACATACGCTACAATCTTTACATAAGTCACTTTCGCTTTTAAATGCGTATCTGGACCGTAGTAGATGTAGCTGTGCTTTGGATTCAATTTGTGTCGGAGAAAATTTTAATTGCAGTTCCATTCATTTTATTCAGATACGTCACTTGAAATTTAGTGCGTGTTTAAGTTTTCACGATTTATTTTCAGGATATTTAACCATATATTTGGGATATTGTATGATAGTGCGTCGTTACAGACTTCGTCGAAACAGAATTTCTATAGATTATCTGATAATTGATGCGTAGTAATTGGATGTCGGGTATACAATTTTTGCTTGATCAATATCTGTTCTAATATTTTGATTAAAATTTAAACGTGACAGGGCTGTGGATTGGCGACAAAATTTAATACATGTTTTATGTTCTTTGAGTATTCTTTTTGTGATTCTAGGTATTACATTATGCTATTTTTACCATTAAAATTAATGTAACGGCAATCAAATATTTTCAGCAGTGCTACCTCTAGTACTGTCTCCAGCTACGCATTTAAAAACGAAAGTGACGTATTAAAATGAATGAATCGACTGATAAATATCTCTCCTCTGCATAAGTTTAATCCGCAGTATTATTACTTCTACATCCAGCTACCCTAAGAATTTTAGATTCTTCCATTTCAAAAGAAGTAACGTATTTGAAATGAATAGAATAACAATTAATGAAAATATCCTCTGACGTTGGCTGCGGGTTTTGCAGACAGAAGTACTAGGAAATTTAAATAAAATGTGTATTTTAAACTTGTAACATATTTAGTATAACTATCTGTTACCTTGTAAGTAAACAGAATAAGATTTAACGTTCCTATTGTTTAGTTTGTGATGGAATCAATGTGAAACATAGCTTTTCGTCTTACGATTTTATTTACTCATATGATATTTTACCAAAAGTTTCATTTTTTTAACAAGAATAAATATTATAAAACACATCAAGAATTTAATGTAATTCAAGTAAGTCAAAATAAAATGAAATTTACTAATTTTGTAATCATAATACTGATTAACAAAATTTAACCTTTGTAGTGCTATAGGAACTTTGTTATTGTTTTTCAGTAATGTAGTGTGTCGTTAGTAAAAATAAACAGTTTTGAAATTTTTATTACCAATGAATTTTATTTATTATACAAAACTTATTTAAAAGGAAAAGTAAGATTTTTTCTCAAACAGGTATGAGAAATGTACATTTGAAACTTACGATCTATAATTTTCTAGAATATTTGGCCTCCAGTTGGTCCCTTTTGACCACCCAGCAGATCTTGGCAACATCCGCACTGCAAATAGAGGCGTCTTAAATTTAGACACATATGTGACTGAAAAAGAATTTCAGTCACTTAAGTGTCTGAATCTGAAAATTCAGACATAACAGACGTCTAAATTTAAGACACATAAATGTCTTACTATGATCATGCTATAAACGAACCGAGAAACATGTGTAAATTATCCAACAACCGTCTGATTTTAAGACGGTACGCTCCAAGCGATAGTTAAACATCATCTTTGGTACTATTCTTAACAGCCAATCAGAACGCTGATTTCCGCGCGTGTCATCTACAGCACCTTCATGAGATAAGAACAGAAAGAATTAAATTTTCACCGCCGCCATTGCTTGGATTAAAAGGATATGTGTTAATCTGGGTATTTATAGAACGAACGAGTAAGTCATATTTAATTCTAATATTTTATTCCGATAGATTTCTATACCTTTGAATATGAGTGAAATCGTTTATGAAAATTTATCTCTTTTCTATAGTTTAATGCTAAATTTTTGATTTCACTAACGGTCGTCTGTTATATGCCTTCTTAATGTAACGGAATGAAATATAATTGTTTTGAAAATTAAATAGCAATGCTGTAATTCTATTTGCTTGACGTTTGTAAATAAACGAATGAGTGATAGTTTAATCTTCATTTTCGATAGGGTGATGTGAAATAGTTATAATTTGTCTTTGCTCAAAAGCAAAACTTGCAACATAGGTTTGAAAAGTTGAATGATTCATCGCTTCATTTATCAGAGATAAAAACATTAAATTGAAGCCATTTGTAACTGTGTTTATTCTATGTTTTTTACTGTTTACTGACTATAGCTTGTAGTATATGACATCAGGCATGTATTTTATTTTTTTGTTATTATTATTATTTTGGAGCTAAATATGATGATTCATATTATTATGATATTAGGAAAAGTTTTCAGATTGAAAAAAAGCATTAATATTGTGAAATTTGACTGTATATATTGCAGTTTTTAATCACGGAAAGATTTATTCTTATTGATTTTTTAATTTATTATTGAAAATCGTAAATTTTGATATCCAATGTTTCAGATTTAACATTTACCAAATTTCTAAAAATAATATGAATTTTTTATATCATCCAGTAAAATTTTCGAAACATTAAACAAACGGAGAAACATTTTATTCATATTTTGCAGTTTACGTTGCTGTTTAGCAGTATAATTATAAAGTTTAATTAATATTTTTTGTGTTTTTTAAATTGGTATATTAATTTTTGTAATTTATATGCAAGCATTTTTTTGCGATATTTTGTTCATGATTTAAAATTTTTAAAATTGAGTAATGCGAGAAATAATTATTAAATTTCCTTTTACTGCAATCGAATTTGCAACGGTTCTGGTACAAGTAATTGTTGGCACTAAAAAAAATTACACATGATAATTTAGACATAAATAAAGAGTTGTTTATGCCTTGATATGAAGTTTATGTATAAAACTGCCTTATATTTTTAAAAGTTCGTATTTACTTATATGATACAGTATTAAATATATTTTTAAGCCATTTAATAACTGCTTTTTTATGTTCAAAACGTTTTTCAAACAATTAAGTATAGTACGTATACTGTCTGATGTATTTTTTTTTTTTTTTTTTTTTACTTTCTATTTTCTTCTGTTTTTTGTTTTTTTTTTTCTATTTCTTAGATCATTATTTTCTTATCAAATATATAAAATCTATTTAGCTCATATTCAAAGGATACAAATTTTACAGGAATAAAAAATAAAATAAATTAAATATGACTTATATCGTGTTGTTCCATAAAAAAGAATAATAATGATATACATTTTTAAGCAATAGCGGGTGAAAATTTTAAATTGAATACGGAATATGTTTAAAGAAAATTATATACATATTCCGAAGAATGATATATAAAATTAGATACCAAACTGGTGTTTAATTTTAACTAAGCATGACAAATTACCACATATTTAAAAAGAAAAAAAAATATTACACATGTTTACTACTTAAAATGACTTAACTATTTTATTTATATGTACTTAAATGACAAATACAAAAATGGCTAAGTTTTGAAATTAGAAGTAATTTTTTTTTCTCAATGCTATTAAAATAGAATATTTATTTACTATTTTATTATTTACTCATGGTTATATCGCTGTTGTGATTATCATCTGATGCATATGTAAAATTGCCTATGGGGCAAAATCTAATTTTTGAATTATATGAATTTTCCTTTTTTGGGGGGCGGGACGGGAGGGGGATTTTCTTGCCCATTTTCGCGTACACGGGATTTTTTAAATCTCTTTCGACATTCCACCGACTATGATAAATATTTTGAACTTTTAGAGTAGGACAAGATAAAAAAAAAAATATATATACATATATATATATCCATATACCTTAAAAACCCTTAATAGCGGACATTCGGGACCGCGAAATTTGTCGGATAATCGGAGATGCCTGCTTTTGTGAGGTAAAAATAATACAAATATGTATGCCTTGCGGATCAAAAAAGTATTCGCTAAATCGAAGTATCCGCTATTCGGGAATGTCCATTAACCTCCATAACGGATACTCCCGAATACCGGGCATCTGTATTTAGCTAACAATACTGCAGGGTTGCATTTTTTGCAAAAGGACTCCTTGATTAAAGCATGGGTAGTGCCCCGTTCTCTTACGATTTTAGTTCCCCCAAATTTCATGTGCAATATTTGCGAAGCTTATATTTTAAATCTGTTTCGAAATTGTACTGATTATAATCAATATTTTGAACTTTTAAAGTAAAGTAAGATTAAAAACAAAATTTTAAAAAATCTAATATTTAGATAAATATTTTCTCTTTTTAATCTTATTCTACTCCTGAAACAAAATACTCATTATAATTAGTACAATGTCGTAAAAGATTTAAATTATCAGCTTTATGAAAATTGCATACTAAAATTGGGAGCACCAGAAAATCAGGCGGTATGGGGTAGAGGGGGCAGGACAACGGCTAGATATTTTCCCAGTATTCAGCGTGGTCAAACATGGCTACATAAAATGCTTACAAAAAATGTCTGCGATTCAGACGTTTCAAGTGTCTGAAATTCAGTCGCAAAAAGTGTCTGAAAAAATTCAGACATTTTAAAATGTCTGAAAATTGAACACTCCGTTTCAGACACTTAAGTGACTGAATTTCAGACATTTTAATTTACAGTGCGTGTGCTTCAAGTACTCTGAAAACGTTTTTGCATCTTTAAAATATCCTGATAAACAATAACATTTGAATCACCGCAGACGTTGAAAGAATATTTGCTATACTGGAATTTTTCAGGTAAAATTTTCATGCTTTAATAAGTTTCTGTCATATTATCAACGTGTGCTAGAAGAACAGATGGAAGTACATCGCCGTTATGGAGTAGAACTGTTATTAAAAGCATTTTGGAAAAGTCGATAAACAAATAACACTGACGGGTATCAAATTCGATGTTCAAAATATCCGTAAGGAATTTACATCATTACAATACACCAAGACCCCATCTTTAGAAAAGAAACATTTGGAATTTTCATCCAGATTACGAAAATGGCATATATTAGTTTAATAATATACCAAATTCAATCCTTTCAAACGAAACCCTAAGAGTTCTGATTTGGTGATAAATTCAAATCGCGAGTCAAATCATTTAGGTCTCCTTGCGTTATCAACTGAGGCTTAACTGGAATTTCTTCAAGAATGATCATAGTCAAAATTATTCCCTTTGCTTGAAGTAGAGGGATGCGAAATATCAGTCTTATACAATGTAGATCGAATTTGCATAAGAAAATTGTCACTATGAGGAAGCGGGTGTTATTGCTCAAGTTAAGTTACAGAATTTAACTGTACGTTTAGTCTATGGATTTATGCCTTGAATTTGAGTGAAAATAAGGTAGTACTCCGAAACATGATCGCTTACCTCGTACCAAATTATGGGAATAGCAAACGGCATATGACGTGATCTTTTCTTGTAATCTGTTAAATTTTTCACACATGTTATGCAACAAATATGTGGGGCCCAAGGTTTGTCTTGGTGAGCCATCGAAAAAGAAAAGTAGTCGCTATAACACTTTAAGATAAGATGTTCCCGGCAGGTCATATGCATGTATCGGGATAATACCAAAAACTGTAACACCAAATTTTGAAATATATTGGGAGGGCACAAAAACGTTTCAGTAAAATAACACATACATTTTTTACACATTAGTATGGGGGCGAGACTTAATTGCTACAAGGTCACCAAGCTTGTACTTACGGGGTTTCTTACGTCGTAAATTATAGTGCTTGCGATTTTCTTGTTGAATTTCCAGAATATTCTTCTTGGCTTCTTTACGGAGCTCTTCTCTGTCTTTCATGAATTGTTCTTCGACTGCACTGTTTAAGAGGTCAATAATTTGTACATCTTCTTTCCGTTTCATTTTTGTACCAAATAATATTTCAAACGGTGTTCTCTTAATGCTTCTTTGGTAAGTTGAATTAATGACTTGTTGAACTTTAGGAACATGTTTAAACCATTTGGTCGGTTCGTCTTTGGACATTTTAGAGATTACAGAAATTATGGTGGAATTAAGTCGCTCTACTTGACCATTGGCACGGGGAAGGCCAGTTGTAACGGTCTCGTGCTTTATATTTTCATCTTGACAATAATCAGCAAATTCTTTGCTTGTAAATGCAGGACCTTTATCGCTAATGATAATGGAAGGATTGCCAAAAGTATGACTTTGTTGTCGTAGTTTTGATATAACTTCGGTAGAAGAAGTACTTTTACATGGATACAACCAGACAAATTTAGTAAATGCGTCTATTAAAGACAAGATATGTTTATAATTTTTGTTGGTTGTTTCAAGAGGGCCTAAATGATCAATGTGGTAGGTTTGGAGAGGAGTCTCTTCTTTAGGTAAGGGATGCAATTCACCTTCTTGTTTGCCACGTTTGCGATTATACAAAAGGCATGTTACACAATTTGCTATAATTTTATCAATTTTATTTGACATATTAGGGATGAGAAATTCTTCGTTAAGGAGTTCTTCACAGCGTTTACGGCCAAAATGTCCTTTGTCATGAACGTGTTTAATGACATTTAGCTGCATTTCATCCGGCACAACTATCAGATCGATACCTTTATGATTTTTATAGAGAACGTTATTTTTAAGGAAATAGTTGTCATATGGCTTTGTTTTCAAAATTTCTTTGATGGCTTGTATATGTTCGTCAGTGTTCTGTGATTGTATGATTTTGGTAGTAAAACTATCTTGAATGATCATACATATTGGATTTCTACTTAAAGCGTCGACATGGCGCATGCGTGTACCTTGTCTGTGTTCGATTGTATAGTTATAGTCAGCTAACATTAAAGCCCATCGAGCAATCTTGGTGCAAAGATCTTTTTTATTCATAGTAAGGGCGAATGCGTTGCAATCTGTGACTATCTTGAAAGGAATACCTAGAATGTAAACGCGAAATTTTTTAAGGGCTTCTATGACAGCTAAAACTTCTAATTCATAACTCGAATATTTACGTTCGGCATCTGTGGTTTTTTTGCTCATAAAATAGACAGGGTGAAATTGATTGTCAATAGAAGACTTTTGAAGGAGGACTGCTCCGTAACCGTCAATAGATGCATCACAGTGAACTTCTGTTTCGTTACTAGGGTTATAAATGCTTAAAACAGGACCTGAAGAAAGGATGTGTTTCAGCTGATTAAATGCATTTCGTTGCTGGTCGCCAAAGTGAAATTTAGTGTCCTTTCTAAGAAGATCTGTTAAAGGCTTAGCTATTAAAGAGTAATCTTGAATGAATTTACGAAAATATGAAGTTAATCCGACAAATGAATGTACATCTTTTATACTTTTAGGTTCTGGGAAATTAAGGACAGCTTTAGTTTTTAAGGGGGATGGGTGCAGTTGACCATTTTTAATGTGGTAACCCAAAAAATCAATTTCTCGTTGTAGAAAGTGGCATTTTTGAGATTCAGTTCTAAACCATATTCGGATGCAGTTGTAAGGACGCGTTGTAATTTCTGGAGTCCTTCGACTTCGTTTTAAGCTGGTATTATGAAGTCATCCATATAGACAATAAGTACTTTTTCATTAATGAGGTCTCGAAAAACGTTATAAATATATCTTTGAAACACTAACGGTGCATCGCTAAGGCCATAATTCATATATAAGAATTCAAATTGACCAGAATGTGTTACGAAAGAAGTATATTTTCTACTATTTTCTTCTACTTCGACATGAAAAAAAGCATTTTTAAGGTCAAGAGTAGTAAATACTTTTGCAGAATGCAACTGATCAATAATGTCATCAATTACTGGGAGGGGAAAACGTTGTTTATGTGTTTTAGAATTTAACTTCCTATAGTCAATATACAATCTATATGAACCATCTTTCTTTTTTACTAGGACAATAGGTGATGAAAAATTACTAGTGCTTTTACGAATAATTCCTTTTTCGAGCCACTCAGAAATTTGTTTTTCGACGAAGTTTTTCTCTATTTGCGCCAAGCGCCTGGGAGGACAAGTAACAGGTTCTTCGTTTTCCAGATGAATTGATAATTTAACATCAGTTGTCTTTCTTTTTTTAGGAGAATAATTTTGAATAAGTTCTGAAATTTTTGAACGTATTGTTTCATCGGTAATATGGGATAAATCAAGATTAAGATCGTCTAACACATGAGCAATATTAATCAAAAAATTATTGGACGTATCGTCATTTTTCTCGATTTTTTGCATCGAAATATTATTTCCAGAAATTGTTAAAATACTTTGTTGAATGATTTCTGTACCAATAATAAGATCAAAAGATATGGAATAATCTGGGACTACATAAACATTAGTTGTATAATTAAAATCATCTATCATAATGTTCGTAGAGAAAAAACCTAGGGGTTTGATTATAGTATTTCCTAATCCAGTTAATGTGATAGTTGAATGTTCAAGGTTCGAAATTGTAGGGAGTTTGCGATAAATACTTTCCTTTAGTAAACTTCTTTCACTACCTGTGTCTACCAATGATGTAACATTTACAGACGAAATAATGACTTGTTTGGTCATGAAAGTGTTCGACGTGACAGTGGAAACATTGGAGGGTTCTGACTTAACTCTAGGCCTCCTTGGTTGATCACATTGAGCCGATTTATGGCCAAAATTCGAACAATTAAAACAACGAGGGCCTATATCTTTATATCTGCATTGGCTACTTTTATGATTCGACAAACCACAATTAAAGCAAAAAAGATCAGATTTTGGTCGAAAGGATTTCTCTTTCATTGGCATTTCAGGTTTGACTTTACGAAATTTAGTGTTCTCAAAGTCATGGCGAATTTTGTCATAAATTTTGATCTTTTGCTTGAATTCTACAATGGATTGGCATCCATATAACATTGATTTTCTGAAAACGGGGTCGGGTATGCCGTTTATGATGTATTGCATTAATGCAGAATCCTCGATTTTACCACGCGAGCATATTTGTTTCATGATAAGAAAATATTCTTCTATTGATTCATTTTCTTGCAATTTTCGTTTATTTAATATATCATGTAACTCGGCAGAATTATAAGTGGTGCTAAATTCTGATATTAAGAGTTGTTTAAGTTTGTCATATGAATTTATATGAAATTCTGTTTGTGTTAATAACTGGGCTTTTCCTCGTAATGATCTTTTACAAAATATGAATTTATGAAAGTCAGGTAAATTAAACATATTAGTAACATCCTCAAAATTAGTAAACCATACCTGTATATCACTAAAAGAACTACCATCGAAAGGAGGTATTACACTTTCAATATCAGTAAAATTTATAGACGATGGCATAAAACTTTGAACTGGAAATTGCTGTTGTTTGTCAAAATTTGATAATTGAGTGTTATTACTTGAAGTCATATTATTTGAAGGCAGTTCGGGTTCCGAGTCGGTGTCACTTTCATTTTGTATAATATTATTTTGTAGTAAGGTCAAGTCTGAAAGGTATGTCACTAATCGGGTTGCGAGATCGTTTAAAGATCCCACATTATCAATACAAAGTAGATTGCACACTGTAATCAGATCATTTAATGAAAAATCAGTTTGAACTTTAGTTATTTTATTTTTGAATTCGGTGCTGTCGGTTTGAAAACCGAAACCAGTAAAATCACGTATTCTCTTTCTATTAGAGCGATCACCGTCAGCATCAAATAGGAATTTATGCAGCAATTTAATTGTATGCGTTCGTTCGTTTTTAAACGCAACTTCCAGTTCTGGTATTTCAACTAACTTCATAATAAAATAATAGCAATGAACTCACCGTTAGAAGAATATCCGGCTTGAATATGTAGGATGAATAACTCTAATTAATCATATTGGTGGGTTAACTGTCACTTCTGACACCAATTTATGGGGGCGAGACTCCATACTTAACTCACAACTCACTTTTAGGACGAACACTGACATTTATTGAGACGAATACATACACAAAAAATACAGATATAAACACGCTTCTCGTTCTTTAATTACTTAAAGGCATAAACGTCGTTGAATACTTCTATGATTTTCTTACGTCGTGTAAATATTCAATCTTATTTCATCGAAATATCTTCTGTTCTTTAATAAAAAAAACCCTTCCGTCGTAGAACTCATTTCGTTCTCTTTACCTCTTCTGTATCTTCACTTCACACAGCTTCGTAAAAGCTCGTTTCCTTTTTAATCTCGAAGCGGAAAATACGGGAGACACTCAGTCGAATGCAGGCGCTGCTTGCGAAATCTCCACATTAGTGCGTGTGTGTTGAGAGATAGGAAGGAGAGGAGCGAGTGACTAAAAATCCTAATTCGAGGACAAATTATTGTCTTTCTAAGTAAAATATAAAATTATTATAATTTAATTATAATTTAATAAATAATTTGAGTAAATTATATCCTCATAAGTCCTTCCTTATAAATACATTAATATTTATTATAAATAGCATAAAAAATGCTAACTGTTGAAAGTACTAAAAACTAATTGTCAAGAATAGCATGCATTTTAGTCGCTTAAGTGTTGTATGGATCCAAGATATTAAAAAAGATGGGAAAATGTGCAAAAAATTTATTTTTGAGAGAAATTTAATGTACATTCTCTGAAGGGGATTTCCGTGATAGTATAAGTGATGTTCTGTTATATTCTACATCACATGTCCTGTAAGTGATGTCCTTACTATTTTCAAACAACGTTATTTTTAGATTGTAAATAAAACCAAATTTTATTTCAGAGATTAAATAAATAAATAAATCAAGTGAAATCAGGTGGACGAATAAAGCAAATTATTGAGTGGGCTTGCGCCCCACGAACCTCTTATAAGTTGGTGCCACTGACCAAAAATAAACTTGAACTTTTCAGAAGAAAATTAAGAGTTATTGAAAGAGAATAATTGCAGGTTAGTAATGACGGTAGAGTGTCAAAACAAAATTACTTATCAGAGATCGTGTGGCATGCCTCCTGTTGATCAGTGTAATGATGCGGTACAGTACTGTTTCCCGTCAGCACATCAAGTGATTAAATGATTTCTATTTCCGCCAATACTTTGGAGAGTGACTCCTTGAAACACTACGCCTCTGAAAATAACATTATTGTCTTTTATGTTTCTCATACAACAATATGATAGAATATGCACTTCGAGTGCTACAGTTATTAATAGTTTAACTACGATTCATAGTTTTTCCATACATATATATGCAATAATAAGAATTATCGCCCTTTTATCTTAGTTAAATTATTCCAAATTATTATAATATCTACCTTTTTACCTAGCTTTAATAATATCTTAAATATCTTTTATCTTTTTCATATACTTTAAATCGAGTGTATTTTATTATTCTAAAAACCTTAATCCATTCGTAAGTTACTTTTATTAATCCCACTGAATCACTTTCTTTCATTTTATTCTAAGATAAATTCTTTTTTTCTAATTTATTTAATATTTTGTTCTATTGATGTTCCATATCCCATAATTTCTTGCCAGCTCCTGCCAACATTCTGACTACGTTATAAATCTACCGCTGAGAGTAAATAGTTAGCTCATGCACGTCACGCTTTCTCCACCCTCTGCTCCGGACTTGTCCAATCGATGACATAGCTTCCCCTCTCTTCCCCCCTTCCACTTAGCGGGATTGGCCTTGTTTTGGATCGGTATACTTACACGTGTGTTTTTCGCAAGTATTTAACTTGTTGCATTGGCTGGGAGAGACATAATTTTTACGATTATTGTTTTGCTTCAAAACACGCTGTCACCGGGAGAGCTTTGTTTCCTGTATTTTCGTCAAGTTGTTCTAACATTTACCATCGAGAGGTTTACATTTACGACGTAGCAACGAGCCGATTATGGGAAGCATAATTGCTAGTGGAGTTGGTGCATATTATGATTCTCTAATAAATAATTGATACATCTATAGGCTTCTGTTGTTATTTTCGGGGAAACTACCAAAGGATGTATGCCTGATCTTCCTCTCTGACCATGATTTCACGGCTGCAAAACTTTGATTTCTCGGTTGGAGTTAGATAACGAGTGTATGACTGCTTCTTAAGACCGATATGTTTCTATCATTCTAGTGAATTCATGTCATATATATATATATATATATATATATATATATATATATATAATAAAAATGACATATTAAATAAATGGTTTATTTTACAGTGCTGAGAAAAATTATAAGTTTTCTAATACTGTCGTTAAACAGACCAAAATCCCCCAGAAATGAAACTATTTATGCTAATATTTATTTAGTATTGCATAACGGATACGCAGTATAAATTTCAAAATAATTTGTTAATTAGGAATGCGCTTGGAACGCTTCAAATCTTAGAAATGTGCGACATTTTTAATTTTGAGAAATCAGCATTTTAAGTAAAAAATGTGTATAAATATATGCAGTTTTTACAAATATAAAGACATATCTCTTAAAAGATCCACCAGAATTGAAAAAAAATTACAGCAGATAAATTTAAGCATCTATTTTCATATTTCTCCAAATAATAATAAAAAAAAAAATATTCGCATTTCGTGATTTTGAAAGTCATCTGTACCCTTAATTAATAGCATAGGAAAAGATAAAAAAAAATTTGGTTTCTCACCAAAGTGGAAGTATACATACCCATCATAAAAAAAAGACATTAATGCTTGTTTTTGTAGTTACAATAGGAAATTAATAATTACAAGGGCATCCTTGACGTCGGATGATGTCAAAAATCTAGGATGGCATGCTTTCAATAATATTTATCAACATAGGTTTGTCAATTTCATCCCTGCAAAACAATTAAAACGTTCTGTCGGTTCAGTCTAAATTTGTTTGACGAAACAACAAAATTATGGACTTAAAAAGCGAATAGGACAAACTCGGAAACTTTAAAAACGTGAAGAACGGCAAAATGTTAACGCTGTATGAAATGAAATGAAAAGTACAAAGGAAGTAAAGAAAGAATTACAGCATAACGTTCCACGGGATATCGTTATTTGAACAAATAAGTGTAAGTCAATCTTATTTTTGCAAAAATCAAACATGCTCCAGGTCTGAAATCTAGACACAAAGAAGCACGATTGCAATTATATTGTGTTAACATGGCCACAAACTTGAAACACATAAGTTCTAGTTTTTTTCTTCATGAATTAAGATTTTCACCGCAGTGAACTGATATAGCTGTTCACTAATCTGTAGGTTTCACTCAATAGCAGCATTATTTAAATTAATATAGTTCTACAGATAAGAGCTAGTTAAGAACGATTAAGTTAAAATTAATACCCTCAATGATTTTATTCTTAGATGTAATTATTTTTTTGTCATCATGTAGAAAAGTTTATCCTATTTTAGAATTTTTAAAAAAAGACAGAGAAAAAAAATTACAATTTTGCCGTTTTGCTTGGTGATCAAAAAGTTAAAAAAAAAAAAAAAAGAGAAAGAAAGAAAGAAAGAAAGAAAAAAACACACGTTACAAATGAATCTTTTATGTTTCAGATTATTTTTAGGGACGAATAGAAAATGAATCTCTACGAATCTGATGGTTTCACATATTACTGGCGAGATGTAGGAAAGTAACAGAGCTATTTTTCCAAAAAGTAACTTAGCAGGTGGTAGCTTAAAGGTATGAGGAGCATTCACAGTAAACTTCAGCTGGCCTTCACAACATCAAACTAGTATGTTGTGGCCATCACAAAACTTTCTTCCATATAAATCACGTCAATTAAATCATTTAAATAGTACAAGAAATAACAACGATTTAGCACCAATTCATATCAAAGTATTATATCTGAATTTGAAGTTGGATGAAAATTCGTGCATTAGTTCTTGAGATACAGCTATAGCGGAAATTCTGAAAAAAATGTAGCATAGCAGTGCCACCTGTTGAGCGATTTACACCAAAAGTAAACAGCACTAAACGATATCAAGGTATACCTGAATCTGAAGTTTGTTGAAAATCCAAGCATTAGTTCTTGAGATAAAGCTATTGCGGAAATCGCAAAAATACAGCATAGCAGCGCCACCTGTTGAGCGATTTACACCAAAAATTAAACAGCACTAATTTATGCATCAATTCATGTCAAGGACTAACTAAATCTGAAGTTTGATGAAAATCCGTGCAATAGTTCTTGAGATACACCTCTTGTGGAAATCGTGAAAAATGCAGCACAGCAGCGCCACCTGTTAGGCGATTTGCACCAAAAATTAAGCAGCAATAATTTATATCAGGGACTAACTGAATCTGAAGTTTGATGAAAATTCGTGCATTTTTTCTTGAGTTAGAGCTATTGCGATAATCATGAACAATGCAGTATACCAGCGCCACCTGTCGGGCGATTTTCACAAAAATGTAATCAGCACCGAACTATATCCTGGACTAACTGAATCTGATGTTTTAGGAAAATCCATGCAGTAGTTCTTGAGATACAGCTATTGCAGAAATCGTTAAAAATGCTGCATAGCAGCGCCACCTGTTGGGCGATTTTCACCAAAAAGTAATCAGTTCCAGTTTATATCAAGGTCTAACTAAATATGAAGTTTTGTTAAATTTCGTGCATTAGTTCTTGAGATAGAGCGCCCACAAAATTTGTGTCACATACAGACAGACAGACGGACGGACAGACAGACAGACAGACAGACGGACAGACAGACAGACAGACAGACAGACAGACTCACAGACAGACATTTTCTAAAAACATGTTTTTTGGAATCTGTGACTCATAAAACGTGTAAATCCGTCGAAAACTGGAATTCGAAAATTTTCATGAAACCAATACTTTCTTCTTGTAAAGATAGAAGAAAGTAAAAATGGATAGTCTTGAGTACCAACAGATATCGCAAGAAGCACCTTATCCCATATCTCCTATGATTAAGCTGAGTAAAGTTCACTTTTCAGCACGACAATGCCTTAGTACATAGCAGTCATAGTTACTCGTGATTGGGTAAGCAACAAAAAGTTTATGTTTTGAATTAGACTGTAAATCTCTGGGGAAATATTGTACGTTAAATCTGTGCCCACAACAAACAATATGAAAGCAAACTTGAGATCCATGAATCAATATTAAAAGCCTGGGAGGAAATTGTCAAGCTATGTTGAAAAATCTTATTGAAAGTATGCCATCCAGGATGCATGATATTATCGACGCCACGAAGGTACTTGCAATTATTAGTTTCCTTTTGTAACCACAAATACAAACATTAATGTCTTTTTTTATGTCGGAGATGTATAGTTTTGCATTGGCAAGAAACCACATTTTCTGTATTTATTCCTATGCTATTAATTAAATATGCATTTTTTCCATTTTGTATTGCTTCAATTACCGCTTAAATTCATTTAATATATTTCTCTTTACACAAAAGTCAACATATTTTTGAGAATTTTCGAATTCTAAGGGGTCTGTATATTTTTGCATATAAGTATAGTTTAAATTCAATCTACTCAGTTCAAAAGTACCACTAAAAATGTAATGAGTAATTTAATTATAGAATAGGAATTGTCTATGCGTTTCCAAATTTTCTTTGCATTTTATTTCAACTTCAATAACACTTTACTCATTTTAAAATTATAATTAAGTATTTTAATTATTATAATTACTGTTTTTTGCAATTAAAATGCTATTTCTTGTTTTCTTTCGTCCTTATAAACATCTCCAAGTTGTTTAATTTTTATCATGATATGTTTTTAATAACTATAAAAAATACAGTCCTACATTTTATGAGAGTATTGTTGCGTTATATTATAAAGTAGCAGAAATATTTTGACTTACCGGCAGCTATTAAAAGGAAGATAATAAATAAACTTGCTTTCAACATATGTAATTAATGTTTATGGTGTCTGCGTAAGGAATAAAAAATAATTTTGTGTCCTTTGTTTATACAAAAATACATTGCGTTAAAATTACATTAATTTATGTTAGAAAGTAGTGCAGAAAAACACATGTAATTAAACGAATTATTTGAGCGTAAACAAATACTCGAATCTCCAAAACGGCCACATGTTTACAAAATTTACTTAAAAATCTTACAAAATACTTTAAGTAGGTATGTTTTCAAATCATTTCGAATTAATCACAACATAAATAAGCATAATTTTGTTTTAAATACCACGCAGAGGCATTTTTTATAATTATGATTATGCACTATTTATGATTTTCGTATTTAATATTCAGAAACTATATAAAAAGATTTTTCTCTAAATCATTTCGAAAGGTGCATACATAAATAATATATTTTTTTGTTGTTGTGTTATTTTTAATAAAAAAGATGACTTCTATTAGTATCTATTTCTCTAATGTAGAACTTAACGAATAAATTACTAAAAATAAAAATTAAATTGAGAAACATTTTAATAAGTGCGCATTTAAAAAGTTTTACTGAAACGTAATGAAAGATTGAGTGAGTCATCTATTTTTATTTTATTAGCCCCCGGAATGCTATTTCTTTCTTCCAGCTTATTTTGTCTCCAATAAATAACGTTACCTTGTGTACGCTAGCCGTAAAACAAAAGCCGATGTTTCATTGTGCGATTAAATACTCTACAGCATTTTTTAAAACTTCTAAGCGTCGCACATTTTCAATGTTTATATCGTCGCATTGGGAAAAACAAGTACTTTTTAATGCACTTTGTTTGAAAACTGCATCTCCATTTGTTTTTGAAATATTATTATTATTTTTTTTTTTTTTGGTTTTTACCGACGTTTGTTTCATTTTGGCAACTCAAGTAATCCATTTCTGTAGAAAGTAAAGAAAAAATAGTTGAAAAATGACAATTATATCTTCTTGTTGCCATTTCCCCATAAAAACTGACAAAACGTAATGAAAATACGTGCTATTTTGAGAAAAATATAAATGAATGATTTATGAAAAAACAAGGAGCTATTATAACCTATATTTAATTTTAAGTATCGATATTAATGCAAATGACGTCATTTTACATAAAATAAAAGCGTGTGCTTTAAGTCTTAAAATTGAAATATGTTTTGCAGTAGAGTCCCGATTATCCGAGTCCGGCTTAACCGAGTTATTTTCTTCTGATGGGCTGGTGGCTTTTATTATTATGAAACAGCCATTATAAATGAAGCGCTAGGTGAAGATGAAAGAGCAGCCGTAAAAAATTAGAACTCTGATTTTCTAGTCAGAATGAAAAAAAAAAAAAAAAAAAAAAAAAAAAAAAAAAAAAAAAAGGCCATTTTTTTCCGTTCTGACCAGAAAATTAGAGTTTTAACTTTTTACGGCTGCTCTTTCATCTTCTCATAATGTTTCATTTATAATGGCTGTTTCATAATAATAGAAACCACCAGTCCACCAGAAGAAAATGAAGTAATGGGAATGCTGGGTGCCACATTAAATTCTGAAAAAGCAGAATTCCTGTTCTCTAGTATTTTTGTACTTATTATTTGATACACAACTCATTGTTAGATACGTTGTAAGGATAATAATCTTTCAATCTATTATATAGGATGTCCATAAAATTATGTCCCAGTTACAAATTTTATCAGTATCAGCTGTAAGCGTTGTAGACTATTGGTACAAGGTCACAAATAAAGAGTAACTGAGAAAGTTTTATATAAGCGCAACGATGAGTATTACTTTGTTATTGACTCGCTTGCAGTGCCACGTACACAAAAATGGCACCGCCTGAGCGTAAATCGTTATTGCTGGGCTGAAGATTTAAAAGCCGTTAGAGCCGTGCGATTTTTTCCCTTGGGAATTTATAACAGATCGTGTCTATGTTCCACCGCTACCTAATGATTTTCCAGAGTTGAGACACAGAACTGAAAACGCTATTGCTTCCATTACTCCAGACTTGTTAATAGAAGTGTAGAAAGAATTGGAATTTAGGCTGGATATGTGCCATATAATTAAAGGTGCACATATTAAACATTTGTAAGATGAACTAGGTTGTTTTACCTTCAATTTGATGTATGATTTGCTGTAAACAGTTTAAATTAAATTGTTATAATGTACATTTAAACTGAGACCTTATATTATGAACACTATGTATTAAAATCTCCCTTTCTGTTTGTATTACACAGCTGATCCTCCTTGAATATAGAATGTTGGGTGATCATATTAGCACCAATTATCCGCGTGAATCCGAGGATGTCCTAGAATTTTAAAATTATAATTAGTTTTCGAGACATTAATATTCTTATTATTTTGTAATTTGTAATGTTATTTCTATAATGATGGTACCTAAATTATTCATAAATTATTCTATAACTCTTTTGTGGACAAAAGGGAGAAAGGGGAAACGATAAGGATTGTTATTTTTTTTACGTGAGCTTTAAATGGAAATTCAAAACGGAAATTATCTTTTACTTGAATAGATTCTGTACACAATATTGTGATTAAATTGGATGACTGAAGAAATAAAAATTTATTTTTCATATATTTAAGCTTCAGGATTCAATTTATTCTACAAAAACAAAAATCTCCCATTGGACATATTGACATATAGAAATCATTACACCGAATTTCTTTTTCCTGATTTACATTGAACCAGGAAGGGAGATTTCATCTCCTTGAATATAGGATCACAATTATTGATCACATTCATAAATTTTTATTAATTAACATTTAACATTTGTATTAAAAAATAGCATAAACTATTTTCAATTAATTAATTTTGAAAGATTGCGGATAAAATATTTCAAAAAGGTCTTAAACTAAAAAATGGTTTATCCTGTAAAAATCACGAACTATTTTCCCTTGTAAAGCCCGATTGATTCCAAAACCTAAAATATTTTTTATAATTTTATCGAACTGATATTATATAGCTCCGAAATTACAAACCAAATCTTAAAAGAACTGCATACTTTTGAGAAAAGAAGTCTTCGATCAAAAATCACGTAATCTGAATAATATATTTTTTCGCAATACATGTTTAATATGTTTTCTTATTTAAAATTTAGCATTTAATGGAATTAGTATTATATTTTTCTATTGTAAAATTATATTTTTTCCCTCAAGAAATCTGAAGACATTTTGCAGTATAAATGCAGCATACCGAGTTGCCACGCAGCGAGTCTCATTATATTATTTAAAACATTATAAGGACATTTTTCGGAATATTTAATTTTGATTCCCTCTAAATGTTACTAATATTTACCATACTATATTTTGATTCTTTTTAATTTTTTATTAATGTATATACTTATAATGTGTATATATATATATTATTCCTGTATATATGACGATAAAGATAGTCATTCATTCATGTTTATTCTTGCGTACAAACAGCACATGCTACAACAAAGCCTCCATACTTGACATCTGACTTCACAGATAGTCATCCATCGATTTTATGCTGAAGATTCAATGGCAAATCTTCAATATTGTTTTTTAAATTTATAAAGATAAAAAAAAAAATATATATATATATATTCAAAAAAAAAAAAAAAAAAAAAACACAAAAATTGACGCTTATTCTTGTGTTACGAGTCACTCAGTGATTGGTTGAGAAAAAAAAAGAGTACGAGTACGGGGGAAAGGATGAACTTAGTTAAAACAAGTTGGAAATTGCTCGTCAAACGTGGCAAATGAGGTGCGTTCGTACTATAACTAGTTTTATAATTATTTTTTGCACCCCATATTGTACTGAATGTATACTTTTTTGCACTTCATAAAGCGCATAGTCTGATACATCATTAAAATGCACTTCCAATAATTTTTTCCCATTCCCCGTAATGTAACGGAACACTTTTGACTGTCCCTGTAATTAAACTATACATCCGATTTTCCTAAAATTTGAAATAGCTCAACAAAACTTTGCAACAATTATATCTTTAAAATTTCAGACTATTCGGAAGACTGTAATATCATTAAAATGCACTTGCAATAATTTTTCCCATTCCCCGTAATGTAACGGAACACTTTCGACTGTCCCTGTAATTAAACTATACATCCGATTTTCCTAAAATTTGAAATAGCTCAACAAAACTTTGCAACAATTATATCTTTAAAATTTCAGACCATTCGGAAGGCTGTAATATCATTAAAATGCACTTGCAATAATTTTTCCCATTGGCCGTAATGTAAAGAAAAACTTTTGACTGTCCCTGTAATTAAACTATGCATCCGATTTTCCTAAAATTTGAAATGGCTCGACAAAATTTTGCAACAGTTATATCTTTAAAATTTCAGATCATTCGGAAGGCTCTAATATCATTAAAATGCACTTTCAATAATTTTTCCCATTGGCCGTAATGTAAAGAAAAACTTTTGACTGTCCCTGTAATTAAACTATGCATCCGATTTTCATAAAATTTGAAATGGCTCGACAAAATTTTGCAACAGTTATATCTTTAAAATTTCAGATCATTCGGAAGGCTGTAATATCATTAAAATGCACTTGCAATAATTTTTCCCATTGGCCGTAATGTAAAGAAAAACTTTTGACTGTCCCTGTAATTAAATTATACATCCGATTTTCCTAAAATTTGAAATGGCTCGACAAAATTTTGCAACAGTTATATCTTTAAAATTTCAGATCATTCGGAAGACTCTAATATCATTAAAATGCACTTTCAATAATTTTTCCCATTGGCCGTAATGTAAAGAAAAACTTTTGACTCTCCCTGTAATTAAACTATACATCCGATTTTCATAAAATTTGAAATGGCTCGACAAAATTTTGCAACAATCATATATTTGAAATTTCAGACCATTCGGTTGGGTAGTTTTTGCTCTGTTACATGCGGACAGACGGACGGACAGACGGACGGACAGACGGACGGACAGACGGACGGACGGACGGACTGAACGACGACTATAGGTGCTACGTATTTATATAATTACGAACGCACCTAAAAAAGGGAAAAGAAAAGAAAAGAAAACTTTGAGACAGTTATATATTTTAATATAAGTCGTATTCTTTTATCAACTACTAGCAAACCCCACGGCTTTGCTCGCGTAATAGTTGAAATATGCCAAGTGATATTTTCTTGACTATTTTTCATTAGAAGAACACTTTTTGGAATAATTCAAAAATTACAAATTAAGCCACAGTTTGACTAAACTTCATTATATAAACAATAGACAGAAATGAGATCTTAATTAATAAGAACTAAAACTAATTAACTTAGAAAGTATTTTGAGTCTTTTATGCTCATTTCAGTATTCTTTGAAGTTTTGATTTTTTTAGAAACCATATTAACATATTTACATCTTAAAATTAACCATCAGGTCGAATTCCAAGCTTCTTGTCTACGAGTCTACCACCTCTCAGGTGTTAGTGGCACGAACATAAAATGCCGAAACAGAGTTGAAATAGAATGTCTCAAAAAATGTTGAAACAGAGACTGTCACCATTAATTTGCCAACATTAATCTTGAAGTCGGTTGGTATTTCCTAACTTATCGAAAACGGAATTTATATGTTTTTAAAGGCTATCTTGTTGTTCCTGCCATCCAGGTGGTAGTGGCACCGGCATAAAAGGTAGCCCGTATAGAATAAGGGATTATCACTCTTGATTCGCAACCAATAACTTCTGTAATCTGTTTATTAATTCCTGAGATTCCATAGAAATCGTAATTTAGGACTCTTATGAAACGTAATTTAGGACTCTTATAATTAAGAATGCTTTTTGCTCCTTTCCTTCGCTTCACCCCTTTTAATTTTGAATTTATTTTCGACTGTTCATAGAGGGCATTTATATTTATAAGTAACTACCGTGCTATATTTAAAGCTTCTACCCTCTTCAGTACCGCAGAAATCGCATCACAATTTAAGACGTTTTTTGCTCCAGCAACCCTTACTTCTTTTAAATTTTAAATTTTTAAGAAATTGCCCTCAGAGAGCATTTACATCTAATTAATTACCATGCCAAATTTCAAGTTGCTAGCTCCTTCAGTATCACAAAAATCGCAATTTAGAACGTTTTTTAAAATATAACCGCAAGGTGGTAGTGATGCCGACATGAAATAGATCCTATGTTAGAGCAAGGGCTTTCATCATAGATTTCCAACCATTACTTTTGAAATCGGTTGAGTACTTTCTGAGATTGCGTAGAAATCGCAATTTAGAACGTATTTTAGAACGTATTCTGTCTATTTTCACCCCTTTTAAATTTCGAATTATTTAGGAACTCTTCTCAGGGAGCATTTACACCGCATAAGTAATTACCATGCCAAATGTCAAGTTACTAGCATCTTCAGTATCACAATTTAAAATGTTTTTAAAATGCAGCCACAAGTGACGCCGTAGTGACGCCGATATAAAATAGAGCCTATGTTAGAGCAAGGACTGTCATCATTAGTTTCCAACCATTACTTATGAAATAGGTTGGGTACTTTCTGAGATTGCGTAGAAATCGCCATTTAAAACGTTTTTTAGAACTCTTTTCGCGCATTTTCACCCCTTTTAAATTTCGAATTTTTTAAGAAATGTTCTTAGAGACAATTTATATCTTATAAGTAACTACCATTCCAAATTTCATGTTTATAGGCCTTTCAGTAAGACAAAAATCACATTTTTGAACATTTTTTCGCTCCTGCATCCCCTTTGGCATTAGTGGCACCGACATAAAATGTAACCTATGCTAGAGCAAAGGTTGTCACCATGATTTTGACACCATTATTTTTTAAATCGGTTTGGTACTTCTTGTGATTGCGTAAAAATCGCCATTTAGAACGTTTTTTAGAACGCTTTTTGCGCATTTTCACCCTTTTTAAATTTCAAATTTTTTAAGAAATGTTCTTAGAGATCATTTATATCTAATAAGTAACTACCATGCCAAATTCCATGTATCTGGGCCTTCCCTAACACAAAAATCGGAATTTCGGACATTTTTTATTCTTCCAGCCCCTTTATGGGTAGTGGCACCGACATAAAATGTAGCCTATGTTGGAGCAAGGGTTGTCACCATCATTTTGACACCATTATGTTTTTAAATCGGTTTTGTACTTCTTGTGAGTTCGTAAAAATCGTCATTAAGAACTTTTTTTAGAACGTTTTTCGCGCATTTTCGCCCCTTTTTAATTTCGTTTTTTTAAAGAAATGTCCTTAGAGATGATTTATATTTTACAAGTAACTACCATTCCAAATTTCATGTTCTAGGCCCATCAGTAACACAAAAAGCGCATTTTTAGAACGTTTTTTGCTCCTGCAACCATTTTTATCCAGTGGCACGTTCTAAGTTGGACTAACACCATCATTTTGATACCATTACTTTTGGAATCGGTTCGGTAGTTTCAGAGATTAACTCCTACAAATAAACAATTTTTACTTCTTTATAATATCAGTATAGATTTATTTTACTCGGATATGAATTATTTACTTAATGACAGTTTTTTTTCTTTATGCATTTTTAACACTTTCCAACTAAGTTGAAAAGAGTTTATGACTTCGGTTTGTCGCTCTAACTCCCATAAATATACTCGGATTGCCCTGAAATTTTTGGTTGTTATTGACGTTTACCATAAAAAGTTGCCTATTTCAAATGAAGTTTGTAGCATGTTTAATTCATTTACAGGGACAGTCAAAAGTATTCCGTTACATTACGCCATATGGGAAAAAATCGTTTAAAATGATTTTTAATGGTGTTACACGATTTCAAACATAATAAAATTGATATGCATTAATGAAGTGCATTAAAATATCCATTCTGCAGAATATGCGGTGTAAAGAATAGTAGTTATTATTCATCTACAGGGACATACAAAAAAAATTCCGTTACATAATGATATAGAGGTGGAGAGAATTATTTGCGGCGTATTTTAATTCTGTTAAATTTTTTCATGTATAATGAAATTGTTATGCGTCTCTGAAGTTTACTATAACTTATTTTATGTATAATAGGAAGTGCATAGCACTAACAGGGACACACAAAAGATTTCAGATATTAAATTGTATCCGAAGTACTGTACATTAAAGATGATTGCTAGAAATGCATTTTTAATTATGATATGTGCTGTTATGTTTCACTATATTTATGCATAATATATGATGCGTATAAATGCTATAATCATATACAGAGCTACTCAAAAGAATTTGCAATGATTAGTAAGTATGAGTGCAAATTGCTTAAAGGTGGTTTTTAAATGAGTTATGCATTTTTACGCTGAACTGCCTTTAGTTTATTAGTTTTAGAAGTGTTTGTAGAATGTATATAAAATGATATACAAGGTCACGCAAAGAACTGCACACATGACCGTCTTTAAATGATAAGTTCAGTTAATTTCAATTAGCTACAGGGCTGTACAAAAGTATTCAAGTATGTTTCCATCTATTACTATACATTGCTGAAAGAGAAATTTCAACTTGTTATGCGTTTTCTTGCGAAACTAAACTTCCCCATTATATAGTATATGTATCAAGCTATAGATCAAATACAAACCTGTTCGAAAAAATTGGAATACATATTTCGCTATGGACAGTAACTGTTGCAATCAAATTTTCAAATGATTTATACATTTTCTACAATGTTTACTTAGTTATCGTATATACATTATTTCCCTAAATAACATAGTTTTTTAGCGCCTCCAGGAAGTGTTGGAAAGTGTTTCGTAATCTATGATTAACGCATGATTTTTCTTTCTCGCTTATTTTAAATTGATATAATTTTTTATATTTTTTTACAGCATCATAAAATTTATTAATTTAACGATTATTATAGATTTAATTCATGAACTTTAACTCTTCACTGTTCCCTTCTAGGACCCTTATTATTTTTTAATGTGCAACTTTTCATAATTTTAATAACTGTAAAATATTCTCAAATTTTAAGTTTAACGATCATTTGGTTTTGACCTATTAAGTATTTAACTTTGAATATTCCAATATTATTGAGTTCAAAAAATTTTATCTTAGCACAATGCTGAAAAAAATATTTATTTACGTAGATTTGCAATATTTCATTTTAATTACATGCATAAAAGCAATATAGTAACAAGAACATGATTATAAAATAAATAAATAAATGGTTATTGACACAGTGCAATGACCAATACTTATTAATGTTTGTAAATGCAGAGTTGGAAAAACGTGTTCATAATTAAATGCAGTTCAAAGACCTCGTTAACTCTCTGAATGATTCTAAGGAAAGAGATTTACAAAACAGTCATTGAACAAACATTCTATTTTAAAGTCTTAAATAAAAACAGATTAAACCTAGAAATAAATTTGTAGTTGCTCAAAACTTAAAAACACGCGATAATGTCAATGTAATTTTAAATTTCACTTCATTGACAAACATTGATTTACAAGCTATTTTTTAAATGATGGCAAAGAGTCTTCATTTACGAAATATAAGATTTCCCTCTTTCTTTACGACTTTAGAATAAAGTTTATGATATTCTATATTCACTTAATTAATTTTAACTCAATTATTCTAATTGATAAATATATCATAAGAGTTGTAATTTTTCATCTTGGTGAAAATGTGTTCAGGCCAGGATTCGAACGAGGGACCGTTTAGGCTGAAGTTACCAATAATCTGCCGACAGGTCGTAATGTTGTCGTCAACTATGAAGCCAATGGAATTATCAAAATTTTGAACTGTTCAACAGGTAGATAGAAGCTATGTCTAATTTATTTAAATGTATGGTAAAGAACAAGACAAATTTAACAATGTTTGACAATTTTCCGGACCCTGCCATGATACTAGGAGGGTTAAGAAATGATTAGCCAATGTGAAGATTAAAGAGGTGAAAAATCATAAAAAATTTTTAAGAAGATTAGTTTTATTACTATTACAATGCGGCAGTTAAATTTTGAAAAATATGCTATGATTTTAGGGTGATAGTTCATAGTTAATATTTAGAAAATGCCTTTCCATTAATTCAGTTTAAAATTATAGTAGATGATGAAATACATTTCTCATGGATTTATCGCTTTAAGAGATTATTTCATTATGTATGGTACTTTTTTGCTAAATAAATGTTTATTTTTCGCATGTGCATATATGGTTTAAGGGGGCTCAGGGCTTGATCGATACCAAAAAACATGTAAACAGAGCTCTCGCTTCGAATCCATATAAAAATAGAAGTATTCAATGTAACTAATTTAAACTTCCTGATATTTTTAAGGTACGTTTGTAGTCATATAAAATTATAAAATGAAGTACTTCAATGTAATAAAAGAAAAAATACAGCAAAATCTATATTACATAATTTTCGAAAAAAAAATTACGTGTCATATCATCACCCGCAAGATAACTTAACGTTGAATTGACATAAGAACCTAATTTTTGCTTTAAAATGATCAGGAAACTTTACTCTATAGAATGAATTAAAGATATAACTATCACTCAAAGAAAACCTTATTAAAAAACTCTCAAATTTGTAAATTTAAAAAACCCTGAAAAATACAAGTTTATTTCCCTTATAAATACGCAAAATATTAAGCTATCTAAAATACAGGGTGGTTATAATTAAACTTCCCCTATAAACAGCATCCTACAGCGCAAACGGGTGAGCGGAATGCAATGAAATTTGGTATATAGAATATACAGGAGATGCGCTCACGGAATTTCGAAAAAGAAAATTAGTTCCAAAATGTCCTCCAGATGGAGCTTTTTCCGGAAAAAGTATTAAATTTAACACAATAAACGACCAAAACGGAATACAAAAACAATATTAACAATCCAGAACAAGAATTATGAGTAATAAAATGTAAAACCGGCTGTTTTGGCCGTTTATTGTGTTAAATTTCATGTTTTTTCCGTAAAAAGTGCCAGCTGGTGGACATTTTGGAACTATTTTTTTTTTTCATGAAATTCCGTGAGCGCATCTCGTGTATACTCTATATACCAAATTTCATTGCATTCCGTTCACCCGTTTGCGCTGCAGGATGCTGTTTATAGGGGAAGTTTAATTATAACCACCCTGTATATTAATTGATTCTATAGATAATGATGTTATATCCATGCAAAAATTTTTTGAGCCATTCCATCAAATAGTTTTTTTTAATCTTACGGATAGTCGTCAAAAATCACATTTTGAGCAAACGCGACTTAAAGTTGCAATTAAATGCGTGCGGCTATGAAAGTTATTGTTACATAAATGCATAAAACTCCGTTAAAAATGCAAATATTTTTATGCGGTTTTTCGCACTGTGTTTAGAAGTAATTGAATAATCAAAATAGATACTAAAAAAAATCAATTTTTTGAAAAATTTTCAAGCCTTGTGCCCCCTTAAGTTTCGTAAAATTAGACCATGATGTTAATCTATAGCAGAGATATTTTTTAACCTGAAATTACTCATTTTAGTGTGGACATTTTTTCTTTTTTGTTTACAAAAATGAAATAGGTAGCTGTTTACAGTCATTGTAAAAGGTTTGAATAAAAAGAAAATAATATACTAACAAATTAACCTGTTTTATTCATACCAAAGAAAGTATAGAAAAATGAAAGATGATAAGGAAAAAAATTAAATGAAACATAAATTGTGTTTGTTAATTTCATTGCATCTCATTTTATTTGACAGAAAGCTAATATCATGTTAAATATTCGCAAGAATAAAAGCATTAAAACAAACGAAATAAAAATATTTAGAAAAACATGATGAGATACATAATTATCGGATTTTGTTTCACCCATCCCGTTTTTGATAGTGTATATTTTTCCACCGGTGTTTCGACATTTTTAATGACCTATACGATCTAAATTTACCTTCCCCACATTGGCTTTTGTTTAAAGCTTGCTTACATGTTTTATACAATATCAGACAGGTAGTTTTATTACCAAATGTACATGTATTTCAATTATATCAATTTAGATTTTTCCGAAGTGCTCAAAAGCCCTCAGCCGGTTTAAAGTGTTTTATTTTAATTTTCACTGATTAACAAGTCAAATTGATTTAACTGCAATGCATTGCATTTTATTAAATAAACCTGTAAATCTGAATTTAATTACGTGAGTTTTTATTCACATTTCTAACAAGGTCCTCTTATATAAAGTCGAAACAGCAGTACCTTATGGAATAACTTCATGAACCACTACCCTGTGGCAGCCAAGTTTGAATTATTATATAAACCTATGTTTTTGATGTTGTACAACAAATTTAAACAATCTTAAAACAAAAATCAATCAGAGATGCAGTATGAAATAGAGTCTAAATTATTTTACAACATTCAAAACATCTTACATAAAAAATAATCTATTTATTTGCTCGTTACCTTCGTTCTAGCAAAAGCGATTAGAAAGCTATTTGAAGTGATAGAAATATACCATAAAAATAAATCAAATACTCTAAAGCCGATACCTTTTACGTTTTTTTCTTACCCCTATTCTTTTTTTAAATCGCACTATTTAATAGCTAACTTTCGGAAATTAACTCCTCTCATGTATAAATTATTTTTCATTACTTTTCATTATTCACAAAAATCTTTTTTTCTGATAAATGAGAACCCATTATAAAATGATTTTATTATTGTGCTTCATGCTAGCTGTTATCTGTCCGCAAATCAGATCTTCATAAACGGATGCTGAAAAGTTTTTTGCTTTATAGAAAAATACTTATCTGTCCCCATTAGAGGCCCGTATGAATGAGAGGGTTAAATTACAGTGATAAGGAAAAAGCGTAAAATTTGACAGATATGTACATGTTCATCAAATTTGGTTTCATTACCTACAACAGTTCTATAATAATCCGATATAAAACTCATCTTCTTTAATTATCAGCACTTTCCAGTTCTTTGTACAAAAAATGATTTATAATTAATATCATCTATGCATTTTTTTCTTTAATGAAAATATAGTAAGACTATCTCTTTAGTTGTAATTACATGAATTATTGTGATAAGTGAAAAGCGTAAAATTTGGTCTATATGCCGATTCGCTTGCTTTATATTATTTTATATATCTCTTTTTCGATATTTTAAAATCATTGGGTATTGTATCGAATATTGAAAAAAATAATTGTTTTTTTTCATAAGGCAGCAACGACGAAGCTAAATAAGACACTTCCACATAAAATTGTAATATTTTGGGGAAAATGGGTAGCTAAAAATAGAAAAAAATATTCAAAAGATGCTTAAAAATAAAATTAAAAATATTTTTAAACCATAGAAGCCAAAAACACATTTTTTCTTCAATGTTTCAAAATTTATATTATCAAAATATATTTACAGACGAAATTTCTGTGTTTTTTCATTTTTGTGAAATATTTGTTTTTTAGATAAAGGTTGGTAGCAGGTATGAAAAATTTGAAAAGTTCAGTAAGCAAATAAAAGTTTAATAGTATAATCAAATTGGTTTAAAATTTGATAATTTTTTCTTCAAAATGTCTTGCAAAACGTTATTATTAATGCAGTAATAAAAAATTAACGAATCCTATAAAAGAATTTTATTTTCATTAACACAAACTAGGGGATTTCACTTGGCCTTGTCGGATTCCACACGATTTTTTCACACGAAAGATTTTTAAAATTTAACATATACATTTAGGGGAGATTAGGGATGGTTGACCCACTTTTTACAAAATGATTTTTTTATATCTTAAATATTGAACATAGAACAAAGTTTTATATATCATTTTATTCGATATACCATCAGTTATAAAAAGAAAATTGCTACATAAGTGTTATATACAAGAAACTTGAAAAATGATTGGTTTTAATCATGAGAAAATAATAGGTTAAGATAGGAGGGTTGACCCACTATATGAGAGGCTTGACCAACTTTATTTTATAAGGAAATATATGTTAAGAAAAATGAAATCATTTAAAAAAAGCAAATTAACTTTTTAATACACGCTTTAATTAGTATAAAAATATTTTTTTTTTAATGTGATGCTTAAAGACACCTGTTTTGACGGAATCGCAAGTCACTGGAAAACTTACTATTCTCCTGTGATTCCGATTTAAACAGGATTTGGTCTGAGAAAGTTTAATTGTACTGCAGGGAAAATGGAATGTAACCATTTAACACAGTATTTCGTTAGAGACAAGTTCCGTTTTCATAGGGTTTCCTGTATTGTTATGTCCGGATTTAGAAGCTACTCTCCTGCTTTTTTTTTCGTCTTATTGTCTTACATTTTGTGACACTTGACCTGGCAACACTAGTTGTCACATAGTTTGGCTTCATCTCACTGTATTCATCTTGGTGAAATTTGTCTACATACCTTCTTAAAGTTTTTCGATCAATGATGTGTTCTTTTGCAGCCGCATGAACACTTAGCTTATCATTAACAACTTTTAAAACTGCTGCTTTCATTCTTTCTAGTCTTTTCCACTGTTTCTATTTCCATACTGTAGGTAATATTTAAATGAGAAAAAGGTTCTATCAACTTTCCGATTTATATTTAATTAATTTTTTTCTTGCAATAGATACTGTAGCATTTATTTCACATTTTCTTTAATCAGTTTTTAAATATTTTCCTTTCCATCATCCCATTTTACTGTAGTTTTACAGAATAAATTTACATTCTTTTTTATGTATAACCATTAACCTTTCAGTATGTACAGTGTATAATAAAAAATATTTCCAAAACCACTTAATTAACACATTCAGGACGAGCGGCATGCATACGTGACGCATAAAGTGATCACAATCCTTGATTATTCCTACCATTTACTTTTTACCCGACTGACAAGATGGGTTATGTGTTTCACGCGTATCAGGGTATGTGGATTTCTTTATACCCTAGAAACATCCCAACGGCTGGATGGATGTTAATAAATGAGGTCTCTATCGATTTGTCTTAACCATCCGATGGTTATCGGCCAGGGATTTTTTAATAAATTCAAACTGGCGGCCGTAAAATACGAAATGGCGGTAAAGACGAAAAATATTTTTTACGTACCCTATTGAGTGGCATATCATTGGATAGGCCTTTCAAAATGAAGAGGATGTTTCATTGACTATTTTAGAGTCAGAGTCTCCGTTTAAATATTACACAACCTGGGGGTTGTGCAGGTAGCATAACTAAATTTACTGCAACTATAAATTTCATGGACATTTATAGGCCTCATCAAAAAAGTATTTATAGATAGGAAGTAACAATTAAACACAACTTAAAAGTCATCAACACAAGTAAATAAAAAATACGTAAGTAATATAAAAAATACTTTCACATTGATGAGGAATAATTAAATCATTCGCTTTTTATGCAGTCGGGATTTTGATTTTTTTAATTTATTTTTTATTTCTTACTATAAATTTTTCCTTATATAATCACGACATTTTCTAGATTCAGTTACATGAAGTATCTGTTTACGAAAACCATTGATAAAATATTAAAAATTCTGCAATAGACGCTCGTCTCGAAGGGTTTATGGGAGCCTTGACCATCTGGTCAACCCTCCCGCACATTGATTGGGTCAAGCCACCTCACATAACCTTTTTCTAAAGAATAGCACAATATTATGTTAAGGTTAACTTACAATACAATCTTTGTGCCTGGAATGAAAGTTCAATATTTCTGCATTACTTAAAACCTTCTTACTTAAATTCCTATGATATAGTTTATCTTAAAAAAGCTTACAAAATATTTCTAAAACTCACAACTTTTAGGTTGAAAACGACTCACTAATTATTTTTTCACCCCTATTTCGCTTATCTGTGTGAAACAAGGTCAGTTGATTGAGCAATGCACTAGCTTTGGTAGACACCTGTTAGTAAAAACTCTGAAATTCTTTTAAATATGAAAACTGAGGGGTGGGTCAAGTTTCCCCTGTGGTGAACTCACCCTAGTCTCCCCTATATTTAGATTACGCCCTATCAACAATAAAATGCAGTTTTATATGAAAAATATCCATGATATACAGCAAAATTTATAAAATGCGGTACTTTTGTATTAGCAGCATGTCAGTAGTTAAGAGCCGAATTACCAAAAGACCTAAATTACCAAAGATTGCTGCATACAGAAGTCTCTTTTATTTTGATAACTTCAGTGGTTAAAGTGGATAGTTTGATTGCATATCTGTCAAATTTGCGTTTTATTTATATTATTTTATTTATTTATTGTTGAAGTTTTATTTTTGTTATGGAATATTAGACAGAAACAAACGCTAAACTGTTTTTATTATTTTAAATGCAAAATGGTTGATCTCGGGCACATGATTGAAATAGATTTAAAGAAAAATTCATGCTTGAAAATTATTTTAATAACCAAAAAAAATCAGTGAATTTTGGTACAGTTTCCAAAGAAATTGCATTTGAAAGAACATTTTTTTTCCTATTTGACGATGTAAAAATTAAAATAGACAAATGTTTAGAAAAAAATGCAGTAAAAGCTAAATTAATACGTCAGGTGTTGCCACAGGCAATGTGACATTATCGTTACTTAAGGACATGTACTTGATTTATAATATGAATACTTGAAAATATATAGAGGAAGTTCGGGTGTTATGTAAGGGTCGGGCAATATGGAATACTTCAAGATCTACATCATATGGCTTTGTAGCCAAACGTAAAACTGCCAAACGACTTCCTAATACTCCCATGAAGCGCTTTGCACAGTTCCGCTAGGATACAAGTTATTGGAGCGATGGGGTGAAATCAAGTGTTATTCTCAGATTTTGCAGGTAAATTTTATAAAATTCTAATTAATTATAATTTCTCCTTCTCAGTGATGTTATCAAATTCAATATAAATTTGAACAGTTATATTTATTGCTGTGTTAGTCATTTCCCCCCTATACTAACTAGTTGACGTGAGAAGATGTTACGTTTTCAACATGGCGTGTCGGGTAATATGAAATATCAGCTAGACAACTGTTTCAAGATGACTCTAGTGAAGACGAACAATCATTTCACTCCAAAATATCATGTGAGATGAGCTATTTACTAAGTTGTACACCAGATGAACGAGATGAAGTATGCCTGTTTTGCAATGGAAAATATTCAGAGGATGGAAAAGCGGAGGAGTGGATATGATGCCTGATGTGGGCTCATGTGGAGTGTGGTGGGGCGGAAACAATAAACTACATTTATGTTTTTATAAAAATTAAAACATTTTTTCAAAGATTCTGAAGATTTATAGATGAAGTACTAATGTTTAGTATATAAAAAAACATGGAAACATCTAAAATGCTTCATTTAAAACACATTACTACATAGGTGTGATAAAATATATACAAATGTTTTTAAAAATTAAAAACACTAGGTGTTAAAATGATAAAAAGCTACTCCGAGCGCTTTCGGCTAACCTTAAGCCTTTGTCAAGGAGAAGAGAATTGATTGATAAATTTTGATAACACTATTCCATATTACACTACTGGTTGCCATTACCTTAAGGTGACCGTGGACCTTATTCTGAGCAAAAATCGACACGAAAATCGAATTTTTTTTAAGTGTATTATTAATCTCTAATTTATACCGAGTCATTTGTAAAAATAAAACCGCATGCACATGCGATGATTTTTCACAAAGTTACAAGTGTTTTAATTTTATACATGTTAATACGGATAAATGGAGTGACCTCTTTAAATATTATATGCATTCTAATAAAGCATTTTCACAAAATTAGATAAAAAAGATACGAAATTTCTCTTACCTCAGAATATCCCAGGCTCCGCTAAGATCATTGGTTCATTATTACCAGTGATCGTCTCCACATATTTCACATTTAAAACCTAAAGTGCAGGTAGAAAAAAGTTTAAAAATATATTACTTATTATTTTTTTCGTATTAAATCCATTGGGTGCGTGGTTTATACATATAACCGATCATTTTTCGTTTAGATTATTTAATATTTTCTTGATTCAAAAATTAGTAACAGAAATGGAGGGTGAGAAAAAACACCTCTTCTCTTCCCAAAGATACATGATAGAAGACGCGCCAAAAAGCGATACAGATGCACAGGACCAAGTCCGCACACATGCCCAATGTAGGAACATCATCCAACAGCAATTTTGGGTTGGGCACATACACGTACATGGACTCTGAAATGAAAGTAATAGAAAATAATTAAAATAAAAAGATAGTCTTTAAAAGAGTCTGGGATATTATAAAAGTTTCTTGCTTCTAAGATTCTCATACGTAACAATACACAAGCCATTTTTTGGCCCTTTAATATACTTTAAACCTGTTTTTATCAAAACTGATTTTTCAACGTTTTTAGACATTATAAATGCTCCATGCATTTTAGTTTTTTATCAAAATTTATGAAATTGATAAGGAAGAATTCTGATATTGCTTACAAAAAAACTGTGTATGCATTTTAAAATTGGACTTTATTAAGATAATTCAGTTTGATTTTTAACTTATTGAAAAGCAAAAATGTTTTGAAAATCGATATGGATTTCAGAAAAAAATCTCTAAAAATTTAACTATTCAAGGTATTAAAAAATCGATGCACAGTTTTATTTGCAATAGAATTTTAAGTGATTAAAATCTAGAATCGAGGAAATATCTCAAAAATTAAGACGCATGGGGCATTTAAAAATTTCTCGTTAAAATTTAAATAAAAAAAAATCTTAAAATAATAATGAAATTGGAAATTTCTTTTAATGTGTTGTATATACTTATGATGAAATGTATATTTGCACAAAATTTCATATCTCTGTGATGAAAATTAAAAAAAAATAAATTTTTAACGTCCACCGTCCCCTTAAAAGTGTATTTTGTTTTAAGCTAAATATTAATGTGCATTTTTTTTCTCCAACTTTAAACGCATTAAAAATGTGTTAACAAGTAGTCAAAGATTCTTCTGTACTAACTTTTTATGTATCTCATTTTTTTTTTTTTTTTTTTTTTTATGTTGGCGTACAAATGAAAATGTAAATGAAAACAAATGAAAACTCTCCAACTTTAAACGCATTAAAAATGTGTTAACAAGTAGTCAAAGATTCTTCTGTACTAATTTTTTATGTATCTCATTTTTTTTTTTTAATGTTGGCGTACAAATGAAAATGCAAATAACAAATGTAAATGAAAATGTAAATGAAAACAAATGAAAACTCTCCAACTTTAAACGCATTAAAAATGTGTTAACAAGTAGTCAAAGATTCTTCTGTACTAACTTTTTATGTATCTCATTTTTTTTTTTTTTTTATGTGGACGTACAAATGAAAATGTAAATAACAAATGTAAATGAAAATGTAAATGAAAACAAATGAAAACTCTCCAACTTTAAACGCATTAAAAATGTGTTAACAAGTAGTCAAAGATTCTTCTGTACTAATTTTTTATGTATCTCATTTTTTTTTTTTTTTAATGTTGGCGTACAAATGAAAATATAAATAACAAATGTAAATGAAAATGTAAATGAAAACAAATGAAAACTCTCCAACTTTAAACGCATTAAAAATGTGTTAACAAGTAGTCAAAGATTCTTCTGTACTAACTTTTTATGTATCTCATTTTTTTTTTTTTATGTTGGCGTACAAATGAAAATGTAAATAACAAATGTAAATGAAAATGTAAATGAAAACAAATGAAAACTCTCCAACTTTAAACGCATTAAAAATGTGTTAACAAGTAGTCAAAGATTCTTCTGTACTAATTTTTTATGTATCTCATTTTTTTTTTATGTTGGCGTACAAATGAAAATGTAAATAACAAATGGAAATGTAAATGTAAATAACAAATGTAAATGAAAATGTAAATGAAAACAAATGAAAATTCTCCAACTTTAAACGCATTAAAAATGAGTTAACAAGTAGTCAAAGATTCTTCTGTACTAACTTTTTATGTATCTCTTTTTTTTTATGTTGGCGTACAAATGAAAATGTAAATGAAAACAAATGAAAATTCTCCAGCTTTAAACGCATTAAAAAGGTGTTAACAAGTAGTCAAAGATTCTTCTGTACTAACTTTTATGTATCTCATTTTTTTTTATGTTGGCGTACAAATGAAAATGTAAATAACAAATGTAAATGAAAATGTAAATGAAAACAAATGAAAATTCTCCAACTTTAAACGCATTAAAAATGTGTTAACAAGTAGTCAAAGATTCTTCTGTACTAACTTTTTATGTATCTCATTTTTTTTTTATGTTGGCGTACAAATGAAAATGTAAATGGTATTCTATACTATCCGAACTTCCTCTCTCTATGTAGAGAGAAATGCCACAAACCATGTAAGTCACGAATAAAAAGTTGAATATTTGATTTTTTTTGTCCTGTTTTCGGCTTTTTGTTTTTTACATTGCAAAAAACTAAATTGTAATTTTGTCACATCTCTATAATGAATTTGAAGATGTAAGACTTGTTTGGTATTTATTCGAAACATACTTTCTTATCTAAATTAGTATTTCTTTTGCAATGCAGCAGGAGATGCCTTGCTTATTTTTTAATAATTCTTATGAATAATAATGCCAAGTAAATGTAAAACTTTGTATACATTTCTAAAAAAAAGTTCTTTAGAGGATGGTCATAAATTAGTTGGACAAAAGTAAGTTTTTATTATATGTGCTTAAACATGCAAACAGTTAAAGTAAACCATCCAAGTAAAATAAAAATGCCGACGATTGTAAACTGTACAGCGATGAATACCTACGATCTAAACTATGAATATCATTGTTTTTCTCCAGACCCTTCAAATTTTATCTGTGTGCTTACAACATAATAAATCAATAATCCTGAACCAGAATAATCTAAAGAGGCGTTTTCGTGGGATAGAATCGGAAAAGAAAGTGATTCAATATTGTGGTAGATATCATATATCTTACACTTTGACTTCATTTATGGCTTCCATAAACTATAAATATTAACACTAAAAAAGAAAAAAATAATGAATAAATAATACAAAGATGTAAATATTTATGCATTGTTCGTAAAAATTGCTTCATGATTAACTTACTTGATAAACATTCCATTTTTTTGAAAAAGTAAGGTGTAAAATTTTTGACGAATCAATCACTAACAAAAGAAAAAAAAAACATTTCAAAAGCTATTAGCATAATTGAAATGTGGTTACTGTGGTATGTGTAGTACTATAAAACTTAAGACTAAAGATGAAAAAAATAAATAACAAAAAATAAAAATATGTAAATATTTATGTTTTGTTTGTAATAATTGCTCGCTTACATGATAAATATCTTTAACTTAAAAAAAATACTAATATGCAATATCAATTATTTATTTTACGATAATAGTATATAAGTATTTTTTACTTTTATGTCAAAAAGTAAGATTTAAAATTATTGTCCAAACAATGACCAACAAAAGTGAAGCATTTCAAAAAGCTATTAGCATAATTAAAATATGGTTACTGTTATTGTGGTTTCAGTGGTATGTAAAACTGACTATAAAACTGAACACTAAACAAGAAAAAAATAAAAATAAAAATATGTAAATATTTATGTATTGCTCGTACTAATTGCTGGCTTACATGATAAATATTTATAACTGCTCACATACATGATAAATCTTTTTAACTTTTATGAAAAACAATAACTATACTAATATTCAATAACAAGTATTTATTTTACAGTAATACTATAAGTATTTTTTGCTTTTTACTTTTTGTGAAAAAAGAAGGTTTAAAACTATTGACGAAACAATGACTAACAAAAGAAAAGCATTTCAAAAAGTTGTTAGCATAATTGAATTGTGGTTACATTGTAGGTTTCTGTTCATTATAAAATAAAAATTCTACAAGCAAAACTTAAGCATTTCTATTAGATTACGAGAAATAATTCTCATTTTATACGATGCATTGGCAAGAAAGAAAATGAATGGTTGTTCAGCGAACACGTTAAGAAATGCATTTGTCGAGACATAATTAGCAGTTTAAATTTAATTTGGATTTTGTGTTTTTTAAGCGTTCACTGGAAAATTATATCGCGTTTTTTATAAGTTTTCTTTATTCAGATACTGTTACATTTTTATTTGCTGAATAAGATTAGACTGTTATTATCATAGTTACTAATTCCAATAATTAACTAAAAGGATTTCTTTTGGTTTAAATGCTTTAAATTAAATTACTTACAAACCCAAAAATAGGAAAAGACACGTTTACAAGCAAATAATTTTAAATACAACTTAAGAAAGGAAATGTTCAAGCCTTATTTTTTTTTTTTTTACTTATTTATATTCTTAACGATTATAAAACATTTTCAACGACATAAATTTTCTTTTACAGTGTAGTTTTTCTTTTATTTTATATAATGCACTTTATTTTTATTATTATTAAATAAATTCAGAATTTTTGTTTTTGTTTATGTATGGTTATTTGATTTTTCCCTATTCATACGCTGTCAATTTTCACGTGTATACGATTTTAAAAAATTCAATTCAAAACTTTAATTTCACAAATAAAGAAAACAAATAAGTTAATTTAGTGTGCAGAAACAGAGAAAAAAAATTGTGGAGTAGTATGAAAAACCGAAGTTTAGAACTACTTTTCTCGACAAATTAGTGCAAAACACAATAAAAACCATAAAGAAGATTTAAAACATAAAATTAAAACCACAACATAAAAAATATGTACTTTTAATTAGTATTTTGAAATATAACTACATTTTATTTTAATGAGAAGTACAGTGATATAACGTTTAACGAACAACATTTATTCCAGACTGACATCCATTAGCAGATATCTTTTTTAAATGAAGAAAACGCACTAGCTGGGAAATCTTAAGTTGGTTTTAGAATATAAGCTATTATATAAAAAAAAAACAGTTTCCGTTTATTGTATAAAAACGAGCTACTCGATCACTAAAAACATAAATACAAGTTAAATGTGGGTATTGAACACTCTGATTTGAAGTGTTCTGAAACTTGAAATTGCTATCATTCGTAACAAAAAATGCCTTGATTATTAAAATAAGACTAAAACTGAGACAGACTAAAACTATTTTTATTATAATATATATTCCGTTTCGAATATCCATAAAGAAATATTAAAGAAAATTATTGCACATTTAACATTTCTAACTTTTTAGATGAATTTAGCACCATCATACCATTATCAATTTTTATTTTATCAAGTAATATTTAAGAATATTTTATTTCTTTCTAACTATTATATATTTTAATTGAATTATTTTTAGCGATTTTGAGATCTCTGAATGAATTGAGTGTTGTTTTTTTCGTTCATTTGTAAATTGTATTCTGTGTATAATTTTTATGCACTTTAAATATAAATTCAAATGAATTTTTGAAGCGTTACAAGTTTGTATTTGCATTTGTTCTAGTGATTTATTACTATCCGATTTGTGAATAATAACAGGCGTTGTGCAGAAATTATATAATTTTCTGAATTGAATTTTTATTTTATACTAAAACATAAATATAAAATATAAATACGTAAAATATAAATACGTAAAATATAAATACAATACATTCTAATTATCATTTGTGCTGGAGGCATTTAATTAGTAATTTCGAGAATTAAAATATAATTAGATTTAATTAATGGCGTGTACTTAATCTTGTAATAAAATAAAAAAGATATACTATAAGCATTTGCTTCATCAGCGGAACGTTTATTATATTTTTCACTTGCGTGAAATATATTATTATATCAAAATATAAAAATTGGAGTAATCATTCATTTTACAAATTTCTGTAATTAAGTCTAAGTATTTATCTTTAAAGCATAGGGAATTTTAGATGAAATTTGATGTGAACTACAATAGCAAGATGATTCAGTAAATATAAAATGCAGTCATTGCTATGCACATAAATGTGCAGAGTGATAGTGTTTTTCATAATAATCTTAAAATGTTGAATCTGGAAATAATGTTCATTGAAACACAAAACTAACATCAAAAATTTTTAAACAATAGTTTAAGGTTGTTTAGTTAATCCGAAATACCTAAATGGCACAAAACCTTACTTTCATATATTGCTCATTTCAAAAAGCACATACTTTAACATACAAAACTATCTTTGAGAATATGCATACAAAATATGAAAATATCCCTGCCGCCTCGGCCTATAAGCAGAGGTATATTTCAAAATTACGTACTAATTTCACCAAAAAACTAAATCAAGATTATACCCAGTAAACAATTTTATCTGACTGCTTTTAACAAATTTTTAATGCTAAGGCGGTATTTAAAAAAATATTTTTCCACGCTCGATACCTCTAAATTTTAAAAGTAACACTCATTTTAAAGAATAAAAACATGAAACTTCGTTCAATTAATTTGAACTTGATTTACAAAAAAATATTTTCTCAGTGCGACCATTTGTTTTCGTTTCCAGCACTATCGCTTCGGAAAATTCGGTTAAAAATTCCCACTCTGACAGAATTTTTTGAAATATTTTCTGCCTTTATAAAAAGACATCGACCAATACGGCACATTATATAGTTTCTGAATAAGATAACCTGCCAATTGGATGCGTTTGAGAGCAAAATTGAATTTAAAAATGAGTTTGAAGTTAAAAATGAGCACTTCGCGTTTCAGTACACCGTTAATACGATAATTTTTTCATCAATCCCTGTTTTTGTTTAATTTGTTTTTGCTGTAAGAGTTGGTCTTATGAAAAACTTGTCAGTATGAAAGTTGTAGACGATATTAAGAAGATGTATAATAAATTTAAGCATATTCGATGCTTTGTGAACTGATGAAGTTAGGAATTTGATTCTTCTTACCAGCCCCCCCCTTCCCCCCCGACCACTTTTTTTGGTAAGATTTGGTATTATTAAAAACTTGTCAATACAAAACTATGTATAATAAAAATTTATAATACGTTTAAGTGAATTTGAATATCTTTAGAATTGACGAGATTATGAATTTTTTTCTCCCTAAAATCCTTATTTTTTTTCGCTCCTTAACTCAATTTTTAATTTTATCAAACATCTGTGATACATAAATTTTGGTCCTTTTCCTAGAAGTAATAATAACTGCAAACTTATTTGGTATGTATTAGAATGAAGATGCTATGGGGTTTCTCGATTTTCACAAAACTTCTCCCTATTCTCACTCCCTTGATCGGATTTTGACAATTAACGAACTTGACCGAGATTTTCTGCCCCTTGATTTCATGTGTCAGTTTGGAAGAGATTTGTGCAGAATTGTGGAAGTTATCGTGTCCATAAAAAAGTTATATATATATATATATATATATACATATACATATATAGATAAAGTTTTGAACGGGGATGGTTTGGGTGTTTTAGGGGTCATGATCGGCGTAGATCTGCAAAACGTTTTCAGAAATTCAAACATATGTTATAATGTAATATGTAGTGTTTCTTACGAAATCTTCCTAATACTGTGTAACTTATTTATGTAATTTTTCCTAAGCTTAATTATAACAGTCTATAGCTATATGTATGAAATGTGTTAGTTTATTCATCGAATTAGTCAAAACCATAAGGCAAATGTTGTCTTAAGAATTTTGGAATTTAGTAAGGCTGACGAAAAAACGTGGTGTCTTTCACGTTACCTGCAAAAACGAAAAGCAATCCTGTATTTACTGAAACCTAAGAAACAAATAGATTTCTGATATTTATTTCTGAAATAATGACTTTTGGTGTCCGATATTTTCGGAAACGCTTCCGAGAAGAATTTACAGTACATTAATCTACTTTTTAACAAGAAATATCAGTTTTACGTATGCTATCAATTTTCAATACAACATTTTAAACTCTCTTATAGAATGTTTGCATGCATAAGTAACAAAAACATATTAATTTAGCATGTTTTTGGTGGAACATGTTCGTTGAACATTAGAAAAACGTTAGTTGAAAATTGATAGTATCCGAAAAAGTGATATATCTTGTTAAAAAATCTGATTAATGCATGACACATTGATTAAATACACATTGCTCAATCTCATAGATTATAAACTTAATAGAAAAATCAACATCTCTTGATTACAAATATTTAGTGTCTTGTGTTACGTTTAATAAATTAAAAAAATCAACATCAACTGATTACAAATATTTAGTGTGCTGTGTTACGTTTAATTATTTCAAAAGCTCTGCATCAGGTAAGGTATCACGACTTTAAATTCCGATGAATAAAATTGAAAGATTTTCAGATTGGATAATCAGAAAACTAAACATTTTTCTAAATTTTTAAAATGTGTCAATGTTGTACAACAATTAAATGTTTACGAGAGTAATCTTCTACACTGTTTTCCATTTTTTTTACACTTACCATAGACATTTGTCTCTGTAATGAAGAACAAGTTTTGAATTACATTTAAAATTAAAAGAAACATGTTAATATTTCTCAAAAAAGTCACTAAATTATTGCTAAAAAAACTTGTTTTTTATGTTTAAAAGGCTTTAAAATAAAAAGAATTTGATTACACAGCATAACTTTTTGTTCTTATGTAGGTAAGATTGTTTCATAAAAATATCTTCAAATCTTATTAAGTTATTAAAGATAAAGCAGACAAAAGCTACCAAAAAAGAAGTTTAAAAACGCATTTTATGTTCATCCTTTTGAAAAGGAACTGTTACATTTTATACCCAGTAATTTTTATAATGAGGAACTCAACGTTATTAAAAGTGCTTTTTTGTAATATTTAGAAGTAAACAAATACTATTTAAAACCCAAAAATCTTCAAAACTTAAACGTTTATTGTGCTTTATATATAATGAATTAGAATTCGTTGATGTTTCATAAAATTAGGCATTGTCTTGGAAGCCAACAGAAATAAAAATTAAAATAAACTATTTACGGAATTAAATACGTCAGCTGGACGCACCGAATAAATAAACGGAATTTTGCAAATTAAGAGAAAATACTCATTTGGACGTAGGAAATCCTCTCTATAGCATTGTTTAATGTTAAGCATAAAAAAGACATTTGAAAACATTTTGTAATTTTAAAGCATTAGATGCTTCAACAGAAATTGAAAGTTGTTTTAATTTCAAAAAGCATATTTGTTCACTTTTAGTTACATACTATAAAAAAATCATAATAAAATTTCCAAAATATTTTATCAAACTAATGAGCATAAAAGAATAGAAAACTAATAAAAAGTATTATAATTAGTTTTGTAAATGAGCTCGTTTGAAAGCCTGAATAATTCAAATGAGCAATTCACTAAATAAACTCTGTTGAATAGAATTCATGAAACATTTTTAAATGCGTTAAATGACTTTTATGTTTGTGGTTCATTAGGATTTTGAAGATTAATATCATTTATTAACTTTTAAAAGAAAAAAATAATGAAAAGTCATTATTGATTTTTGTATTTACTTGAAAATATACTATTTTAAAACAGTACAGTCAAATTAGGCTTTTGTTTGAAAATAATTCCGAAAGTTTTGAAACTTTGAAATAGTATATGAAAAGGTCTACTAATGAACATACTAAAAGTCCTGATGGATGGGGGAGGTAAAATAAGATACTATTGTTTGGGTTTTTTGTTAATATCTCGTAACTTATAAGTCCAACGGAAAAATTTCTACTATCAAAAATAAAGACAAATGCATTCTCTACAAAAACGTTTCTATGCATTTTTTGCTAGAGTCTAAAGTTTACTAGATAATCGCACTAAACAATGAAGAAGTTTGCCAAAAGTCACACCAGCACCAGAGAGTAGGTCAACGGACTAACATAGTACCTATTTAACTTAAACGAGCGTTAATAAATGCTGTGGTCAGGTGAACAGAAGCCTGAACAATAATTTTTACAAATAAAATTTTTTATTAACTAAATCAATACAAAAATGAAAAACGCATAAAATACATAGCCCAGTTAAATTGGGAAGATCTTGGGCCATTTTGGGACATAACTCCGAAAATTTTGAAACTTTGTAATATTGTTCCGGAGGCTGTAATTACGAGCATACCAAAATGTCCTGATGGATAGGAGGCGAGTGTGAGGGTGAAGTAAAAGAAGGTACCTATTTTGGTTTTTTGTTAATATCTTGTAATCTATAAGCACTACGAGAAAACATTGCTCTTACAAAAAAAAAGAAAAAGAAATTCTCTACAAAAAATGAACTATTCATTTTTCTCTATAGCTAAGTCCTTAGTTTACGAGATAATTGGGTGGTTATATAGGTGTCATAAAGATTGCGCGCTAAGCTGTAAATGGTTTCACTGACAATTTCTAGGAGGAGTATTCTTCTATTGAAACAGTAAGTAGTAGGCAAGAGATGAAGTCCTTAGTAACAAAACATTCCAGGGAACTGATTCGTTTGAAGCAGAATGGGACTGCACTATGGGTGCATTACTTTGAGATGGTGGATCTTATGAAAAAGTTTATAAATGCTGAACTTTCTGGAGATTGGAATTCTCACTTGCAGTATGTTCAGCTTAAGATTCCATACTTCCATATGTGTTGGCATTTTCCTTATGCAAAAGCATGGCACCTTTATGTTCATGAAATTTTGAGCCTTCAATCCGTCATGACCAAAGATGAATACGACAGGTTTGTTCAACAGAGCTATTTCATGATTCGGCGCAGCGGCAAATTTTTGACAGGAATTTGGTCTCATATGACTAATAATCTAACACTAATGCAATCTATGAAATGATCTGAAGAGCTCACACGTGGACGAGGAATAAGTGACAGCGTTTTGAGTAAGTGGGTTCTTCGCATCACAGCTACCTTTCATATTTGTACCTCACTGGAAGAATTCTGTGGTTTGGTTCTTTCTTCTGGTGAACATAAGGATTTTTCATAAAGCACGGATAAATACAGCTCCTGCGTATAGCTTCAAACTTTGAACGTGGTTTGAAAATCATAGATAAATAATAGATAATCATAGATACTCATAGATAGATAAAATTGTATCAATAGCTTCATGGGTTATTGGAGATTAAACTGTCCCCTGCTTCAAAGCTTTGGAAATCAGAAGTAAAAAGATATTTTAGGTGTCTGGGAAATGCTTCTCAGATGTGAAACTAACTCGGAAAAGTATAGCACAATTACGCAATAGTATGCAGAGTTAAATCACATTTCATGATATTACTATATCTGTGGACCCTCTTGTTATATTCCGATAGCTTTTCATGTTCAAACGTAACATAGATGATATAGGAGATGAGTTTGCTCCTTATCCTCTTTCTCTTTTTTCAATGATTGCGGAATACACAAGACAAAGAAAAGTGCTTTGTATCACATATTTGAACAATTGGATGAGATAACAGATCTACAAAAACAAACAGTTCTTTTGCATTGTGACTTCCTGTTGCATAAGGTATTGTGGAAGAAGGGATCAACAATACAGGATATTTGCAACACCTATATAAGGTACGTTAAGAAAAACCTTTGTGGAAAGAGCTTCAAAATTGTTTTCGATGGATACACGGACACTGTAAACAGTACCAAAATTGCTGAACAAAACAGAAGGTGCTCAGTGAAAACATCAGTCGATATACATTTGTAAGAACATAATGTCCAAAAATGGATTTATATCAAATAAGAACAACAAGACAAAGTTGATTCACATTCTATCCTCTAAACTAAACGACGAAGGAGTCTTATGTCAGCTAATTCCTAATGATGTTGACCCCCTGATTATTCAGACTGCTGTATCCGTACTGAGTGAGAGTAACAATGTTACTAATGTTGGACAAGTTGTAGATTTATTTGTTCTTGTCACAGCGTTAAACCCTTCAGATAAAAATATACACTTATACAAACTAAGCGAAGGGAAAGTAGAAACTTGGGTATTTTCGTCGCAACAAAAACGGCAAAATGAAAATTATTATGCTACTTGCTCATTCATACTCTCTCTGGGACACAGCATCAGTTTGTTACAGGAAGGGGAATCTTGGTATCTTCAATGTGTTGATGCAACATAAATCATTGGATTGTCTAAATTCAGTCTTCGGTGACACAAACTCATCACATCCTCAGGTGGCAGAAGCAGGGCATAAGTTGTTCTTGAATATGTATGGAGATCCACATACTACAACGTCACTCAACTTACCTATGTTTCATGCCTTCACAAAATTTGTTTCAAACATGAGGCCAAAATTAGAATAGGAATCACGTGCACTGTCGCCTACCACTACCGCCATTGGGACTGCTCGAACAGTCCACCAGCTGTTCAGGAGGATATACGGATGGGAATGGAACATAAATCAACATATTTTGAAATGTCCCATTGAAGCCGGGTTATTTAAAATGATCGCAGACTTCAGTAGATTGCCGTTTATATATTATTATGTTTCATGCATTTTTCGTTTTTGTATGGCTTTAATTAACAAAAAATTTACTTATTGAAGTCATTATGCAGGGTCCATATACCTGACCACAACATTTATTAACGCTCGTTTAAGTTAAGTATGTACTACATTGGTGTCCAAAATTAAGGACCAGTCACAAAATGCTATTTTTTTTAAGTAAGCGAATACTCAAAAGGAAATAATGTAATTTGAATAATTACTATCTCTACAGCACAGATAGTCATATAACACCTCATTCATGTCACACGTGGTCACAAATGTCACAGTCACTACGGTGAAGCAAAAAACAGGAAATTCCACACGTCTCATTATAAGTCTCAAATGATCACTATATGTGACTTCACTGAGACGTCAATGTGACTGCTACTTTATGATGAGTCACCAGGTGAATTTAAAATGTAGTTACATTGTGAATCTCATGTGACTGTCATTTTTAGACTCAATTTTAAAGTCATCATAAACGTTGCGTTATGATAAGTCACCAAATAATGTCACACTGTAGTCACATGCTGACTGTTCACAAAAGAGCACAAAGGTGACTTCACGGTAGTTTCTCTGTCACCTGAAAGTTATCATGTGACTTTAATGTGACATTATTTGGTAACTTATCACAATGCAGCGTTCACGATGACTTTGAAATGAAGTCTGCAGATGTCAGCTACATGAGAGTCACAGTGTAACTACCTTGTAAAGTCACATGGTGACTCGTCACAAAACAGCAGTCACAGTGACGTGTGAGAGGAGTCACATATAGTGATCATTTGAGACTCATAATGAGATGTATGGAATTTCCTATTTTTTGCTTCACCGTAGTGACTGTGACACTTGTGACCACGTGTGACATGAATGAGGTGTTATATGGACTAGCTGTGTTGTAGAGATAGTAATTATTCGAATTACATTATTTCCTTTTGAGTATTCGCGTACTTGAAAATTAGCATTTTGTGATTGGTGCTTAATTTTGGACACCAGTGTATGTAAGTGTCATTAACTCACTCTCTGGTGCTGGTGTGACTTTTGGCATATTTCTTCATTTTTAATGCGATTATCTAGTAAACTTAGAATGTCGAAAAATGAATCGAACCTTTTTTGTAGAGAATATACTTTTCTTTATTTTTGATAATAGTAATTTTTACGTAGGACATATAGATTACGAGATATTAACAAAAGACCAAAAAATTAAACTTTCCTTTATCTCTCCCACCTCTCGCTGATACCTATCCATTAGGACTTTTAGTACATTTACTAGTAGACATTCTCAAAAACAATATTACAAAGTTTCAAAACTTTCGGAATTATGTCCCAAAATGGCCGAAAATCTGCCTAATTAGACTGAACTAAAAGGGATATGAAAAAGCTTTAATTCATCATTATAATCAAATAATGTCTTTATATTTTTTATCACTTTCCAACATAGTTGAAAATTATTTATGTATTTATTTTGTCTGTCTCTCTGTCTTCTGTCCGTTCGCCTAATCGTCCGACCATGCTCTACCTCTCGTATGTATACTCGACTTACCATACTTTTTTTTTATTTTATTCATGCTTATTCTATAATGTTCTGAACTGAAATGAAGTGTATAGCATTTATAGTTAATTTACAGGGTCAAGCAGTGGAAAACTGTTGCATTAAGAGTTTCGGAAAAATTATTTAAGATGCAATTTAATGAGAAATTAAAATCATACATTAAAAATGGGTAAAGGATCACTGTAAATTAAAACGAAAATTAACTGGAAATCAAAAAGGATCACCTATATGCACCTAAGATGTTTTCCATAGTTTATGGTGTGCGTAGTATTTATTATTTATAGAGAGACGCAAAATAGTTCTATTACAGGACGGACTGTGATGGATTTCATTGTATAAAAAAAAAAATGAAATTTCTTAACAATCTAATTTATTAATATTATGTTAATGTTGTAAAATGTTTAATCATCTATGCTGGATGCATGATTTTGTTTCTTAATTTGTATGAAATGGTAGTTAAATTTAAAAAAAGGCATCAAATTGCATATAAAGTGTTTGTAAATTCGAAGTTCAACGTAATATAGCATGATAACATATTGTGTGTGCCTGAATGTTACGTAAAAATTTACTGACAAGATAGAATTGATGACTATAAACAAATGTTTTTCAGGAACGTGCGATCGCAATCAATTTGGTTTAAATTTCAAGGCCTCTCACTGAATCCGAACCTAAAATTTCTGTTCATAACTTTAAATAATGAAATTTGCAGTTGACCAAGGGTGGGTTTGTATTAGTTTTGTTGAATACTTGAATTACTGGAGGTAACATCTACTTCCATGTAGTGGCATTTTAAGAGTTCCTTGCAAAAATTTCAGCATTTAGATCCAAAACTCTCACAGTGCGAAACAATGGCTTTCCGACAGAAATGTTAATATTTTAGATTGGCCAGTTTTAAACCCGAAGTTAAACCCAATTGAGATTATTTGCGATATATTAACCTGTGAAGCATACAAGGCCGAAAAGCAATATTACGGTATTATATGAAATATATTTTGCATGGACCAACATAAGAATAAAAGCAATAAAGAAATTACATTGTTTACGCTCAAATGGCCCACAGAACATTATAGGAGTTTCGTTGATATTCAAACGTGTTGCGATGGAAATTCAGAGAGAAGAGTCGCATAATTTAAGATGATTCGCATACCGAAAATATCATAAACGAAATAAACTGCTACTCTGTTAATCTGTTTAAGGGGATTGGGAAAGCCCTATCTCTGTCATGTGAAATTCACAAACTTTATGTACCTTTTTCTCAGAAATGGTGAAAGATGGAGGTCTAGATTTTTTAGAGTAGTTAGAATGACATGATTTACGTATTTTAACAGGCCATTTTCTTTCTAAGTGAAACTCAAAATTAATTATTAATTATGTATCGAAATTCATTTTTAAATTAGCATTTTTCGTAAGATTTCACTGCCTAAAATAAATAATTCGCAACAAATCATTAAATACCTGTGTTAAAGTATACAATAAAACACAATATAAGTATTAAAAAAATCTGAGTTCTTAAGTTTAATGGATATTGAAAAAAAGGAACATAAACAATCAAAATCCAAGTTTTGAGAAAAAGTCAATTAAATATTTAAATGGCCATTTAGCTGTGAAGTACTCTTAGAAAGAATGAATAATTTCAACACTTACTTTTTTTATATATAAACATGTGTGACACATCGTTGGAAATATAAAAGTTTAAACGATTTAATGACAAAAAAAGTAAATATCGATTTTTTGGTTGAATTTTGCTTTCTCGGTCCCCTTAAATCTTCAATAAATTATAAATATAATTGGATAATCACTGCGGGAAGCTCATTATATAACATTTTAGAATGCGTTTCTCACTGTCACCCGGGAACGTGACTGGGTCAGACTAGGGTCCATGTTTTTGGCATTTATTATGCTCGCCCATTCATCTTAGTCGCATTCCTGTGATTTTTTACGTCATAGAGCTTTCCTTGGCTCATGGGGTGGTCCGAAACTGAGCCCTTGAGCTACCCTAAGTAATGACATAGTCCTATTGTACCAGTAACGTAAAAAATCTAGTCTGACTGTCTCCCAGCTGAGACAATAGCATAAAAAACTTTTTTTAATATCACATTCAATTGAGATACGTATTAAAATAATGAACACATGGAAAATATTAACTAATAAATGTGAGATATTCATATGAGGAAATGTTCTATAAAAGCTTGAATGTGCACTATCACCCAGCTAAAAATGAACTGCAGTGAAACTTTAAAAAAAATGTAGTTGGAAGACTGCGGTGATTTGGCACAAATCCCTGCAGTGTTTTTGAAGTCGACATAACTATAAATTAACCGCAGTAAATGTGTAGTTGATAACTACACACTCACCGCAGTAAATTTATAGTTATGTCGACTTCAAAAGAACTGCAGGGATTTGTGCCAAATCACCGCAGTCTCCCAACTACATTTTTTTGCAGTTTGACTGTAGCCTTTTAAAAATTTATTAGAAAATATGAGGAGAAATGCCGGATGTGCATAACATAAATAAGTCGTATTCGGCCTTTCCAACAAAATGCCACATGATGGGTGACTCCAAAATTTAGAAAAAGTGCCCCGTTGGGGGGGGGGCAAAGTGGGGGGAGGGAAGACAGATGTGCATAACATGAATAAGTGGTATTAGGCCTTTCCAACAATATGTTACATGATGGGTGACTGCAAAATTTAGAAAAGTGCCCCTCTTGGGGGGGGCAAAGTGGGGTGAGGGAAGTTGGATGTGCATAACATGAATAAGTGGTATTAGGCCTTTCCAACAATATGTCACATGATGGGTGACTGCAAAATTTAGAAAAGTGCCCCCCTTGGGGGGGGGAGTGTGGGGAGGAAAGCCAAATGTGCATAACTTGAATAAGTAGCCATTGGCCTTTCCAGCAATGGGTCACACGAGGGGTGTCGGCAAAATTTAGAAAAGTGCCCCCTCAGGGGGGAGCAAAGTGGGGGGGGGAGAACCGGATGTGCATAACATGAATAAGTGGTATTAGGCCTTTCCAACAATATGTCACATGATGGGTGACTGCAAACTTTAGAAAAGTGCCCCCCTTGGGGGGGGCAAAGTCAGGTGAGGGAAGCCAGATGTGCATAACATGAATAAGTGGTATTAGGCCTTTCCAACAATATGTCACATGATGGGTGACTTCAAAATTTAGAAAAGTGGCCCCCTTGAGGGGGGCAAGTGGGGGAGGGAAGCTGGATGTGCATAACATGAATAAGTGGCATTAGGCTTTTCCAACAATATGTCACATGATGGGTGACTGCAAAATTTAGAAAAGTGCCCCCCCTTGGAGGGGGCAAAGTGTGGGGAGGAAAGCCAAATGTGCATAACTTAATAAGTAGTCATTGGCCTTTCCAGCGATGGGTCACACGAGGGGTGTCAGCAAAATTTAGAAAAGTGCCCCCTCAGGGGGGAGCAATGTGTGGGGGGGAGAAACCAGATGTGCATAACATGAATAAGTGGTATTAGGCATTTCCTACAATATGTCACATGATGGGTGACTGCAAAATTTAGAAAAGTGCCCCCTAGGGGGGGGGGAAACCGGATGTGCACAACATGAATAAGTGCCCACAGGCCTTTCCAACAATATGTTACAAGGCATGTTGGCAAAATTTAGGAAAGTTCCCCCTTGGAGGGGGGGGGGGCGGGCAAAGCGGGTGAGGAAAGCCGGATGTGCATAACATAAATAAGTGGTGATGGGGCCTTTCTAACAAGTTACATGAGGGATGTCGGCAAAATTTTGAAAAGTGGGGGTTGCACCACCTGGAATACACCCTCACTTCTCTATGAAATTTTTATATATTATAAATGACATTTATCGGAGGTCTCTGTAAAAAAATCCAATCTAAAAGGATGAAAATATTAAAAAAGTTCAAAAAGTAAGAGAAATAATGAAATTCTTCGATCGGACGTGGTGAAAATCTGCGAAATTCATCCATCGACAATATGAAAAAAATCGCACGAGTTTTGCAAATCGATCGCAAGGAAGTTCCCGCACATTTCCCCGATCAGTAGAAATAAAATATTGCAAAACTCGAGAATTGGTAGCGTGAAAAAAATTGCAAAAATCATTACTCACTCAATGAAAAGATTTATGAAATTCCCCAGTCCATTATTGAAAAGCCCCACCAGTTGCCGAGAGGTTCTGCTCTCGAAGCTGGTAGGACGGGAGGTGCTGTGTTCGATCCCAATAGCGCCCGTCGGCCTAATCTTTTAGAGTTTTCTTCGGACCTTGGTTTTCCAAGCATAAATACGGGTTAAGTTCCCTTAGAAAGACCACCCACGGAGGGCACTCCCCCCCGTTAGGGCCTATATCCCTCGTGCTGATAACTGGCCATCATAAACACAACCTACAACCATTATTGAAAAAACAGAACAATTCTTCAGTCGGCTGCTTTAAAATATTGTGAAACTTGTCAACCTGTTGCAGAAATCAATCGTGAAATTCATCAATCGAGACAAAACTCACATGATTCTTCAGTTGGTGGCAGGAAAAAATGGGAAATTTGTCGACCGATTGCAGCTGAAAAACTGCTAAATAAGTCACATTAACTGATAATTGAAAAATAGTTATTGAATATTAATATTTAAAAAAAGGAATGCATAATAACATTAAATGGGGGGGAAATCGCAAAATTCAATCTGTCACAGGAAAACATTGCAAAATTTTATTGATAAAAAATAGAGCTGTACTGAGTACTCGGTAAATACTGAGTATTCAGCATACTCGGCCAATTTGCCGAGTACTCGGTACTCGGCGAAATTTTGGGCGAGTACTCGGCCAATACCGAGTAGTTGTAAGAATTTCAAACTGATCAGTAAAAAGTTATTCGAATATCAATGTATAATATATGTAATAATTCATAAAACTATTTACTCAGTATTTAATAATATGTGTACAAAATATAAAAAAAGTTAAGCAAAAACCCCTCATAAAATAATTCAAGATTAAAATTTAGTTTCACACATACAAATAAAAGTAAGTTTTTCTTATTACACAACTACTCGGTATTCGGTACTCGGTCGAGTAGTCGGTACTCGGCCAAAGTACTACTCGGTACACCACTAATAAAAAAGGAGTCTAAGAAAACCAATTCAAATTATTTTTTGTGAACAAGGTACACGAATGCAAGAAAAAAATTTAGGTGCCAATGGGCAGTCTCTCACCACTAAATTTTATTTGTTATTTTTTGTCTAATATTTCACCTAAATTTTTTGTAAGAATTTAAGTGAAGAGAACTAATAAAATTTAGTCGTGAGAAACTGCCTGCTGGCACCTAGATTTTTACACTTCTGTTCTGCGAGTGCCTTTTTTTAAAAATTCGCACACAGCCGTCCTTTTTTCTAGAATCATCACTGTCCTAGTGTTGATTCTAGATAAAAAGGGCCACTGGGCGGAAATGTTTAAAAAACAGCACACTTGTACCTTGTCGCTTGCAGGGAAAATCTGAAAAAGTGGTCTGAAAGTCGAAATTCATTCATCGACCATATGATAAAAATCCCACGAGTTTCACAAATCAGTATCAAGAAAAAACTAAATTTTACCAGTGGGTAGAAATATAATATTGCAAAATTTGTCAATCAGTTGCATGAAAAAAAACTGAAAATAGTCATTAAGTCGTCAGAAAATTTGGTGAAATTTGCCAGTTGATTGTTGGACAAACATGAGAAATCCTTTAGTTGCGGATTTTGATCAAAAATTTACCTTAACACTTTGGCTGCCGCCCATTTTTCAAAATCTGTTCCCAGGCACCGAATGCGTGAGTTAGAGATCTGCACGGGCAGTCCCGTGGCCCCAGAGTTGATTTCAGGGGGTGGCCCGGGGGGGGGGGGGCTCTCATTGCTTTGGAAGGAATGTCCCCCCCCCCCGGACCACCCCCTGAAATCAACTCTGGGGCCACAAGTCTGCCCATGCAGATCTCTTAAGTCACGCATTCGGTGCCTGGGAACAGATTTTGAAAAATGGGCGGCAGCCAAAGTGTTAACGTAAATTTAAGGATATTGTCATTGGTTTAACATTAGCTTGTGAATATTGTAACATGACAGTGTACTAAGCTCATTCAATGTCCTCCTATGAAAAAAAACATTTAAAATAATTAAGGATATTTTCAGTGGTTTAACATTAGCTTGAGTGTATTGTAACATGACGGTGTACTAAGCTCACACAAATCAGTATCAAGAAAAAACTAAATTTTACCAGTGGGTAGAAATATAATATTGCAAAATTTGTCAATCAGTTGCATGAAAAAAAACTGAAAATAGTCATTAAGTCATCAGAAAAATTTGTGAAATTTGCCAGTTGATTGTTGGACAAAAAAGAGAAATCCTTTAGTTGGGGATTTTGATCAAAAATTTACCTTAACACTTTGGCTGCCGCCCATTTTTCAAAATCTGTTCCCAGGCACCGACTGCGTGACTTAGAGATCTGCACGGGCAGACCCGTGGCCCCAGAGTTGATTTCAGGGGGTGGCCCGGGGGGGAGGAGCTCTCATTGCTCTGGGAGGAATGTTCCCCCACCCCCGGGCCACCCCCTGAAATCAACTCTGGGGCCACAAGTCTGCCCATGCAGATCTCTTAAGTCACGCATTTTATGCCTGTGAACAGATTTTGAAAAATGGGCGGCAGCCAAAGTGTTAACGTAAATTTAAGGATATTGTCATTTGTTTAACATTAGCTTGTGAGTATTGTAACATGACAGTGTACTAAGCTCATTCAATGTCCTCCTATGCAAAAAAACATTTAAAATAATTAAGGATATTTTCAGCGGTTTAACATTAGCTTGTGTGTATTGTAACATGACGGTGTACTAAGCTCACACAAATCAGTATCAAGAAAAAACTAAATTTTACCAGTGGGTAGAAATATAATATTGCAAAATTTGTCAATCAGTTGCATGAAAAAAAACTGAAAATAGTCATTAAGTCATCAGAAAAATTTGTGAAATTTGCCAGTTGATTGTTGGACAAAAAAGAGAAATCCTTTAGTTGCGGATTTTGATCAAAAATTCACCTTAACACTTTGGTTGCCGCCCATTTTTCAAAATCTGTTCCCAGGCACCGAATGCGTGACTTAGAGATCTGCACGCCCCAGAGTTGATTTCAGGGGGTGGCCCGGGGGGGGGGGGGGGCACGGGTCTGCCCGTGTATATCTCTAAGTCACGCATTCGATGCCTGTGAACAGATTTTGAAAAATGGGCGGCAGCCAAAGTGTTAACGTAAATTTAAGGATATTGTCATTTGTTTAACATTAGCTTGTGAGTATTGTAACATGACAGTGTACTAAGCTCATTCAATGTCCTCCTATGCAAAAAAAAAGAAAAACATTTAAAATAATTAAGGATATTTTCAGTGGTTTAACATTAGCTTGTGTGTATTGTAACATGACGGTGTACTAAGCTCGTTCAATATCCTTCTTAATAAATGAAAAAATCATTTAAAAAATTTAAACGCATATGAAAACTCTGTCATGTGGAAAAAAAATAATTCTTCGATCGCGTGCAGGGAAAATCTGAAAAAGTGCTCTGAAAGTCTAAATTCATTCATCGACCATATGATAAAAATCCCACGAGTTTCACAAATCAGTATCAAGAAAAAACTAAATTTTAACAGTGGATAGAATAGAAATATAATATTGCAAAATATTGCCTTTATTATTTGATTCTGAGAAGTGTCATAATTGACGAAAAAAACTAATTTGGCCCTAGTAGTACCATTCAGAAGTGTAAATTTTCTTTTTACAATAACACAATTCATATGACAGTAAAAAAAGATTGCTTCATTTAAAAAATTTAATATTTTACATAATTAGTGAGTACGTACTCATTAAATAAAAATTATTATTAACTCTATGTTATGTTATTAACACAATGTGTCAAACCGCTTTGTATTACATAAAGCTGTTTCATTCCTAAAAAGAAAAGTTACTTACCTGTGAAATGTTATGCACTTATTGTAGGTATCCTAGACAGGCATCAAGTTATAATTTGAAGTTCAGTATTGATTTTTTGTGTAACTGAACATCAAAACATACTTTAATACAAAGCACAGATAAGTATCTATGTAAGATCTTGGTAAGATATTTAAAAATTCTGAAACTCCTAATCTAAAAGAACATACTGATTGAAGCAAGTGTAAATCTGAAATAAAACGTTGTTAATTACTATAAATAGATAAGTGCACTAAATCAAGTAAAATCGAACTATCTGGATTGTCAGAAACAAAATTTTATCAAATGTTTTGGATGACATTTGAATTTAATTAATTCTGTTAATATGAAATGGACCTATTTTTTTTTTTTTTTTCGCATGCATTAACCGTTAATAGTACAATCTCATCTGGATTTGAAATACTAACGATGATTGTACAAAAATTGCGACGGTTTATAAATCGTTATCACTTTATTCAAATTAACTCAATCCTGTGGATCTGAAATTAATTTCTTTCGATTGAGAATGTAAAAATACCCATACAGCCACTTTATTTCAATAAACAGTGGTGATATTTTTCGCCAAACTGCAAAATAAATGATCTTCTTTCAGCAAATCAACGTGGTACTCCGCGCCGATTTTCATAAACAAGCCGGCGTTTCCGTGAGTTGAGGTGTTTCTTTAATGCTTCTCCTGCAGTTGCAACGAAACCATGGGGTTAGACATTCAGCTGTAAGGGGTTGAAAAATAAATCATATGTCCAAATGAGAAATTTAAATAAAATAAAGGAAGAAAATTATACTATTCTTTTGTTGTTCTTCTTTGTTTTTATGAGGTAAAAGTGGAAAACTGGAAGTTATATGTATGTCCGATATGGAAGAAAGACAATTTATGCAATATGCAATGAGTAAACCCACCTGTGTTTCTAATTTCTAATCATGGGCGACATATAAAAGAATGGTTGGGCCACTGTCCCTCTCGATTTTGAAATTTATCTAATTAAATTTCATTTTTCTTCGATTTTGAAAAACATAGTAAATTTTTTTCGAGTAATTTAAAATAAAAGAGGAACTAAAAACTAGTTATGAAGATAGTGGGGCAGTGAGCAAGGGAGACCTATTGCCCCTCCCTTGATTTTAAAATTTAATTAATAAGAATTTCTTTTCTTCTGTTTTTAAAAACATTATGTAAATATTTTGAGTAACTTAAAATGAAAATAAATAAGAAATTTTCAGTTAAGGGGTGGTGGTGGTGGTGGTGGTGTGTGTGTGTGTGGGGGGGGGGTGAGACTCATTGCCCCTCCCTGGATTTTGAAATTTAATTAGCAATTTTTTTCTCCAATTTACAAAAACATAGTAAAATTTATTCTTTTCGAATAACTTAAAATAAAGGAACTAAGAACTTTCTGTTAGGGGAAGGGGGCATATGTGAGTCATTGCCCTTCCCTCGATTTTAAATTGTAACTATTTTTTTCTCTGATTTTTGAAAAACATAGTGAAATTTGATCTTTTCTCTTATCTTAAAATAAAAGAATAACTAAGAATTTTCTCTTAGGGGAACGAAGTTAGAAAAGAGCTATTGCCCCTCCCTAAATTAAAAAATTTAATTAATTAAATATTCTTTTTCTTTTGTTTTCAAAAACATAGTAAAGTTTATACTTTTCGAGTAACTTAGGATAGAAAAATGAGAAATTTTACATTAAGAGGGAGGGAGGGGGGGGGGGGTTGAGAGGTTCATTGCCCTCCCCTCCCTGGATTTTAAAATGTAACTAATAAAAATTTATTTTTTTCCACTTTTGAAAAGTAGTAAAATTTATTCTTTTCGACTAACTAAAAATAAAGAAACTAAGAATTTCCTGTTAGGGGAAGGGGCATAGCTGAGCGATTGCCCCTCCCTTGAATTTAAATGTTAACTATTTTCTTCGCTTTTGAAAAACATACTGAATTTTTTTAATTATCTTAGAATAAAAGATGAATTAAGAATTTTCAGTTAGGGATAGGGTAGGGGGTAGGAGAAACCTATTGCCCCTCCCTGGATTTCAAAAGTTAATTAATTAAAATTTCCTTTTCTTCTATTTCAAAAACATAGTAAAATGTATACGTTTCGAGTAACTTACAATAAAAAAATGAAGAAATTTCTCATTTCCCCCCCCCCCCCCTGGCTTTTGAAATTTAGTTAAAATATTTTTCTCCGATTTTGAAAAAAAAAAAAAATAGCAAAATTTATTCATTTAGAGTAAGTTAAAAAAAAAACTAAGAATTTTCCGTAGTGGGCAGGGGCACAGGTGGGTTGATGCCACTGCCCCTCCCTCGATTTTGAAATTTAACTAATTTTTTTTCTCTGATTTTGAAAATCATAGTGAAATTTAATTTTTTTTAATCTTAGCTTAAAATGAAAGAAGAACTAAAAATTTTGCGTTAGGTAGGAATGTGACTTTCAATTAAGTCCTTAAAAGTCTTGGAAAGAGTATTAATTATCATTAGTATTTAAAAAGTGTGTTTCATAACATGCAACTCTCATAAAATTAAAACAATTTTAAACACTTTAGAAAATTCGGGAAATATCACACAATCATACAGCATTGTGTCTTGCAAAAGAATCTTACAGTAACTGCTGTTATACTGTAGTTACTATTATAATAATCATACTTACAAAATTAAGACCTGTAAAGTTCTTCAGAAACTGCAGTCAGACTGCAGATACATCACCGAAAAGTTTTGTGAATTAATTGCTATAAAATCACTTGAAATTCACTGCCGTTTTACTGTAGACATAAAGTCTTACTATTTTTTTAAATTTTGGGTTGAAAAAATACTTGTCAATAACTGGAAAATAACTGAAGTGTTTTTACTGTTGATTGCACTACAAAAAAAAACTACAGTTGACCGTAGAAAAACTTGAAAAATACCTCATGTCTGTAAAAAAACTACAGTTCATTTTTAGCTGGGCAACCATATATTTTAGATGACTAGTTCAGACGTTGTGCATTGTAGAAATTTGAATGTCTATCCGTTTGGTGCAGTTTATCGGAAAAGGTATCCAAAATAAATATTTGGAATACATTCCACTAAAATGCTTCAGAACATTTTATCAAGCTTTTTTAATAATTAGATTTGTAACAGGCCTTTTAAACGCATAATTAAAAAATATTTGCAGTAAAAGAAGAGAAGCTGAAGGAAAACGATCAACAATATTTTTTTGCACACAAACAATAATTCTTCTTTCTTTATTAAGTTATTCACCAAAACCAAATATATATATATATATATATATATATATATATATATATTATATAAAAATATTGCTTTGCAATATTCATTTAAATTATTCCAAATTTCCGGCATATTCATTATTTCCCTTATTCTTAATAATCTGTATTATTAATTCTAGTTAAATTCCTATAAATTAAAACGCGTATCTTAACAATTATCTTATTCGAAACCTTAATCTAAAACTTTCAATCCCTTCATTAACTTTTATCAGCTACCAAAACCAAAATACTCAGAGAAAAGCTACTTTGTATTTTTCGAATGTTTTAAAAGCCATTTTACTATTTCTTATTTTACCCCATAAATCAGCTTTCCGCTCACTGACTGGCGTTGGGCGTATTACATCGAAATCCTTCCGTGAGTAGATACGGAACGCATTATACATTACTTTTCTCTCTCGCTCTCCATTGGTTGAGAAACCGAGGGCATCCTGTGTCTCGTTCTTGAATCTGTTTGGTTCGTCATGAAGTTTATATTTCAATTTTTCTTCCTGCGCGAATTTTGACAAAAAACGTCCTGCATGAGGTCAAAAGAAGAATTTTGTGTTGTTCGATTGTTTTAAAACTCTGTTACCAGGTGCCTTATTGTCAAATAGAACATCTAAATTTGTGCATTAAGATCTGTTTAGCATTATTATTATAGCAAATATTAATTCGTGCTCTAGCCTGAAGGCTCTGCGAAAACACTTGTATTGTGGGAGTTGTTCAGATTTTTATGTGTGGTTGAATAAACATTTTAAAGTGATTTTTTAATGGGGAAACTACTGGATTTCTTAATCTGTTGAATACCACTCATATTGCCTGACCATCGGAATAGAATTTGTCTGCTTCATGAATCCGTGGTGTTTCAATTGCACTTAGCCAATCTCACTAATACAAACAAATCAATATATTTGATTAAATTGGTCAACAGCAAAGTACTCAGCCTGTCCACAGCTGCCATTGTTCTACCAGTTTGATGCCTCCAGCAGCAATGTTTCAGTAGGTGGTACGGATTTTTTGCAACCTAACCATAGACTGTGACCAATGATTTAATAATAACCGGCAGGTTATAATATATATGTATGCATGTATATTTTTTAATTATAAAATTTCAACTTCCGCAGATTCCACTTACCTTGTGCTCTTTATTATATTTTATCTTCTAAATTAAATTAGATGAAATATACTTTAAAAAATCTGTTGTTTTTAAATAGATATACATAATTGGCTGCGGAGAACATATTTATTACTAAAAAAAGGTAAATAAATAAAATAAGAAAAAGGGACGTTAAACTTATAATTAAATAAACAAAGATTTGGTTTAAAAGCTTAAATATGTAATTTAATTTATAAATAATAAGCACAATTAAAAAAAATTGTTAGCAAAATATAATTTTAAAATTTTCTTTTCACAATAAAATTATTTATCAGAAAAATCCTTCTCTTTGAAGAAAAGAAATACGAATTTTTTTTTTTCCTCAGACATTATTTTTTGGTACACAAAGAAAAAAAACGAAGGGAAGAATGTGAAATGGCTTTCGGATTCATACAAAAACATTTTATTACTGAAAGCAGTTGTGTTACAAAAATGTCCAGATTTATGTACGGCAAGATCATAAAGTTAAATGTCAGCACATAAATTTTGTCGTTTGTGTATGAACCATTTATATTTTTCTTCATGTTTACTTTTATGGTTGACTTTAACAAAGAGAATTCACTGTATAAGAGAAAATCTTAGAAGAAAACAGTTCATCTAAATTTCATCGCTTTTCACGCTTAAGTGCTATTTAGGAAACAAATTCAAAATATCAACTATTTCATATTTAATAAATAGCATGACATTGTAGTTACAGACATTTTTAACATCATCTAGAAACATCACAGATAGATATTAAATAATTTTCCTCCAATTTCATGTTTTCACGTTCCATAGAAAAAAAAAATCTTTTATTACATTTATTTTTGTTTTATTTTATTTATCTTCCCAAACTATAGTAGTTTATGTTTAAAAAAAAGGTTTAGATAAAAAAATACTTTTCTTAAACATAAACTCTTTTATAAGCATTAAATGTTTATCGAAAAAATCACGCCGAATTTGATAACTACAATTCAGGATTTTTCTTTCAAAAAATCACGTTTCGATACATTAATTTACCGTGATTATCAAGCACGCTTATGAAAAATTCACCCCTTTTTTACGCTTAGTAAAAAGAGTGAGCTAGTGAACATTCAAAAAATGTATATATATATATAAACATAATAGCATGTGAAAATCATGAACAATGCAGCATAGTAGCGCCATCTGTTGGGCGATTTTCACCAAAAGTAATCAGCTTCAATTTATATTATGTACTAACTGAATCTTACGTTTTATGAAAATCCGTGCAGTAGTTCTTGAGATATAGCTATTGCGGATATCGTGAAAAACGCGCCATAGCAGCGCCACCTGTTGGGCTATATACACTAAAACGTAATCAGCACCAGTTTATATCAAGGTCTAATTGAATGTAAAGTTTTGTGAAATTCCGTGCATTCGTTCTTGAGATCGAGCGCCCACAAAATTTTTGTCACATACAGATTCACAGAGTGACAGAGTGACAGACAGAGTGGCAGACAGACATTTTCTAAAAACCATCAAATCGCATTCAGGACATTCTAAAACGTATAAATCCATCGAAAACCGGGAGTCAAAATTTTTCACGAAGCCAAAACTTTCTCCTTGTAAAGATAGAAGAAAGTAAAAATAACATAAAATTTACGAATTTCGGAAAGTTGAGATGCAATGAAACAGCGGAACGGAGATATTAACTCATTTAACTGTATTGGAAATTGTTGAAAAGGAAATAAATCAGATTCTGCTGTACACTGTCATATATAGAAAATATACATTAATAATCATCATGGTTTTATCAAACCTGTTTGATAAAAGTTATTTATATCAGTAATCTGACCTATTCCTTAATCTAATAAAATATATATAAAAAAAGAACAAATGTATTAAAATATATCAAATAAAATATATAAATAAGCTATTTGATAGTGTCCAACCAATAATTTGCATAATAATGAAGAATTCGATCCGCATTTCCAGATTAAACTACTGCGTTCATTAGCAATTTGTCACGATACTCGAGATTAAATTGTCACAGTACTGCATTTCATTTATCACATTTAATAGTTTTAGTTTATCAGAAATTTGTGGAATCTAGTATTTCTATAAAAATACCTACAAGATATTTATCTATTTAGCACTTCATCTTTCCCTTTATACACATTACTTTAATCTTTACTTTTCAGTGAATGCTACAGAAAATAGTGTTTTGGTCATAAAATCTAGTGTAAATCTGTTTGTTAGTGCTTTTCGTATTGGTTTGTTAGTGTGTTTTTTAATTATTATAATAACGTTGATCCTGAGGGGTTCTGAATTTGCAATATACTATTTAAAAAATAAATGGAATAACATATTGTGTTGTACACGTGCAATAGGCTCGGAATTTCTTATTAAACTAACGTTGCATCTTCGCATGTTTTTTCTTTATTGATGACCTGCTAGTAATGCAATATCTAGCAATGTATATTACTTCTGTTATAATTCTAATTTAGATAATATAGTATCCGCGTGAAAAAAATTCTGTCTTAGCGATCGTTCACTGTACTAAAGAAATCTGTAAAGTTACTAAAAATGTTCTCAGAATCTGGGATTACTAGAACTTTTTATGTAACGGCAACAAAGAAAATTCATGTAACAGATACACTTTTGCATCGTAAATCAAAATATCTGCAATGTTACTAAGAGTTTTTTAGGGAACTGGGATGCCTAGAACTTTTTATGTATCTGCAACCCGTGTTCACTGAGCTCCATGTATAACAGATCTTAGTCAGCGGTCAGAAGCTTGCACTTGCAAGGCAAATGTAAAAAATAGTCTGCGTTATCAGTGCTAGATATTATTGTTCTCACTTACTATTATCCTAATTTAGGCTTTTCTAATTAAGTTATACGTATCAAAATAATAAATGATTCTGTCATCATGTAAGGGAATGTGATAAACAACATTTTTTGCCATGAATGCGAACTAAAATTATCCCCATTTTATCCTTCCATGCTGACCGCTGGAAATCATGTTGGGAAATGGGAAGACAGATCTGCTGTTACATATGGAGCTCACTGCAGATAAATTTTAGTAAGATTACTTTAAATTTAGTAGATTCTTTTGCAAAGCTATAGATTTTTGTAGCTTTAGAAACATTAGTTTTGTGGGTTTACATCTTTTTTTGTGCAGGCTACAGATAAAATTTTAAGCATACAGGTTTATGTAACTTTACATCTGTACAATTACAGATTTTTTTTTTTTACAGTGTATTAAAGTAAAGTAATAGGTATCTTACTGTTAGACTGTAGAAAATGAAAACTGGAGAAATATGAATGACAAATCCATTCATTTAATGGATTTGTCATACATATAACATCTTTTAATAACTATCCAATCTTAAATTTATTGTACATTTTTTTCAAATTTATATTTACTACGTTTCTTCTTTAAAATACTATTATTCTTTTTCCCGTTTTAAGAAATCTGTGATTCACATAATTTTTTTTAAAATTTGCAAATTTGCAAAGACATCTTATTCTCGTAGAATCTTTCATGCTGCAGCATTGTTTTGGTGTTTAACAAGTAGTGGTAATTGTGGCGTTTGAACTTCATACGAACAATTTTTATATCAAACTGCCTACTAGTATTGTTCTGATAATCGTCTGATAAATCGTCCTCTGAGAAAAAGTGTTGTGTTTCTTCGAATAAAAGTAATTCATGTGAAAATTGACTCTTCTTTTTTTTTTCTGGAGCAGTTTTAGTTTTTATTTTGTTCGACTGCTTTCTACTCGGAACTGCTTTATTGACGACTCCAAACTCTAATACGAATGGATCAGAGTATTTTACCACCTTGATTAAAATTCTTGCTGCTAATTATATAGTAGCTAAGTCTTCGAAACACAATTTACGTCCTATGTTATTTTACACCTTAAAATTCTCAATTTTATTACACCAGTTACTAAGTAGTGCAACAGGATACGAGACATATTCTACATTATTTCTAATCTCATGTTCTCTTTTCTATGTACATGCAAAACGCATATTTATATATAATGTATCATTTGAAAGGTTTAATAAAAGGATTTTCATAGTGTACTTTCGTACTTTCGTTGTGCTTTCATTAAATCGCATTTCACTGAAACGCATTGTTTAAAAAAATAGTTTATTTAAAATTGATAAAAAGAAGTATCAGAAAATAATCAGCGCGCAAGACTCTAACAGAAGTCTACTGTTAAACACTTAGTCTCTTTATGTCTATCAATATTATTTCAAATGCTCGGTATAACCGTTAAAACAGAAGGGAAAATACATTCAAAAGTAAGGTTGTAACTACTTCGTCAGAGTCTTGAAAAAAATGAAACGAAACATTCATTTTACGCGAGGAAATATTACAGTTAGAATTGTTGCTGCTGTGAGTTGTTGATAATGCTTTCCAAAATATGTTGCATATCAGCCCAAGTTAGAGACAAAGGTTAATATATTCAGTAAATGATGTCATCTTTATTTATCCGGTTATGCCAAAAACTTGAAGGTCCTGATTTATGCATTTGAGATTCACGGGCTGTGTGACACCCTGATTGGGAGTCCCTTCTTCATTGGCAGAGAGCTGCAGCCCTATTTTAGCTTTCCCGCAACCTACAATCCGGTTAATTGTGAAGTATTTCCAGTTGTTTATTTTCTGTTAGTTCACGAAAATTTCAATTTTCATTTGCCCATATTCTCTCAAAACGCCAGTTTCAAGCAAAGTATTGAGAGAACTCCTATTCCAATCGTTTAAATTGTTGGTAATAAAAGAGAAATTGTGACAACATGCATTTTTATTCATAAAGGTAATGTGTCATTGTTAAATGCTTTCTCCAGTACATCAAGACATTCCACCGTAATCTGAATCTATTTGTGTGGTTCTACTCTAAAATTCACTCGCTAATCCCACTCTTAGTTTCAGTGTGGTCTACTTCCGTGGCAATAATTTCTAAACCACCGTAAAACATGTACAGTAGACCCCCGAGTATTCGGCCTAATGTGGCCGAAGGGTAGGCCGGATAACACAAAAGCCGGAAAGGCCGGAGTTCTATAAATATTTACTCACGTCCTGCCCTCCCTCTGTCATGTTGGCGCAGCATGTCCCTATAGGGACTTTGCGCCATAAAACCCCATACAACCAACCAACCAACCAACCAACCAACCCTCTGTCATGATATAAAAAAACATCTGTTACACTTTTTAAGATAAAATTTATATATACAGTACATACAGTTTCAAAATAAGCAAAACATTAACGTAAAACGTAATCCTAGTTCGTAAAAAAATAAATTTTATTTTACTGTTGATTAATAAATGATTGCACAAATATAAAAAGTTAAGCATAAGATAAAAGACTCAAAACGTACAATTTTTAGTTTTTGAAAAAGTCTTTGATAGATGGCTGCTGTTCAATGTTAGTCTTCTTCTGCGACGCAATGTCCCTCCATTTAAGCCAACAGATGATATCAGCTGACGTAGTTTCCTACTACTGACGCGTACTGCAGTGCTGCCTCAATCATCTTGGACACTTCTGAAAGTAGAATGAGATTCTTCCTGCCATTTTCCTCCTCTTTTTCTTCTGTTACCTCTTCCCGTGTCACCATTTATACAAAATCGTTGTTAGTTAATTCGTTAAGTCCGTCGTTTGTCATCCCTTCTGTAATGTCCTATGCATTGACATCGTCAAAGCCCGGTATATTTTTCACAATATTCCCAATATAATAAAAATAATCTACCACTTTTCCCACACGGGTTTAAGTCCACTTTTATGGTCCAAAATAATGTTCCAAGACCTTGGAATTTCGTCCCATGCTTCTGCCACCTCTGTTATGACATCTAGCATGTCAATCTTTTTCAGAGTGGTTATGTAGTCTTTCTTATTATCCATTGCTGATATCAACAAATGAAGAAGACGCCGGCAATTCTTTTTGTTTATCATTTCAAGGTCGCCCTGTTCCATCCGCTGACAAATAGCCGTCACATTGGGTGGTAAAAATTCAGCTTTGATGTCTCCATCTGCGAGTTCATCATAGAGCACGGTAGTACTGTATGGTAGAGCTCAGCCGCATCTTTTACGTTTTGTAACATGATGAAAAGACAACAACTCGATTACAATCCAAACCAGTAAACATTCAGTGATGTATAATGGCTTGTTGGAAATGTCTTAATTTAGGGATGTGCCTTTCGAAGGTCGGGCAAAAAAAATACCCAATATTAAAGGAATGCCACTCATTTAAACTTTACATAGCGTTCCATAATTTAACAATATAGAAATATCTCCTTCAATCTTTCTTTTCTTTTGCCACATCCTAAAAAGCGGCACAATAATTTAAAAAAAAAAAAACCACGCGTATTTTGTTTTAAATAAAAATCAGATTTTCTCGCTATATTTTTGCATTTTTCAAATCGACATCATTCTAATCAGAAAATGAAAAATTTTCCTATATATATGTAAAAACATTAACTAAACACGTGTTAAAGTGATGTAGTATCTTCATTTGAATTTTTTTAATGTTTAAAAATCTATTTTAATACAGGAGTTTTAATTTCAAGAAAACAATTTAGGAAAAGATGATAATAAAAAAAATCGTCTGCTAGGTATGACGTCAATTTCTGTTTAACTAACATAACTTTGTAATGATGTTTTATTCTGAAAAGAGACTCCTGATATTCTGAAATTAATCCTTATTATTTTCATCCATAATGTGAAAGATTTATTTTTAAGTCATACGAAAGAAATTTTCGGTAAATGCTAGTTCTTTTGGTTGAATTTATTGCATTTTCCTGCGTATTGTCAAGGAATTTGTATACTTCTATTAGACGCGCCAAAAAAAACATGCATTTTAATTTAAAAAGCTAAAACACTTTACATTAATTACGTCATTATAACGCCAAATGAATTTCAATTTCGCGAGTTTAAAAAAAAATAATAATATTGTAGGATCGAAAGAAATTTTTTAAATAGAGCTAGCAACGTTTTCGTCACTTGATTTTAGCAAGGATCATTTTTAGGGTTTCGTTCCTCTGACGAAACCATATTCGTCTTGCTCCTCTGTCTGTCCGTCTGTCACAGAGTCCGTTCTCAGAAACTATACATGTTGGAGACTTGAAATTTTGCATACTTATAGCTGAACACTACACATCATACGACCAATTATAAAATTTAGAAAAAGTCGTACATTTAACCCTTTGGTCTCCCACATGTGTATTTTAAACAATTCTTTCTAACTGAGCCCTAACTAGGTTGGAGGCGTGAAATTTTGCATACTTATAGCGGAACACCTCGCATCAAATGACAAACCATAAAATTTTGAAAAAGCCGTACATTTAACCCTTTGAGCTCCCACATGTGTATTTTAAACAACTCTTTCTAAGTGAGTCCCTATTTAGGTTGGAGGCGTGAAATTTTGCATACTTATAGCTGAACACCACATATCATACGACAAATCATAAAATTTTGAAAAAGCCGTACATTTAACCTTTTGGGCTCCCACATGCGTATTTTAAGCAATTCTTTCTAACTGAGCCCCTTATTAAATTGAAGATTTGAAATTTTGCATACTTATAGCAGAACACCTGAGCCCAGGCGACAAATCATAAAATCTTGAAAAAGTCTTACGTTTAACCCTTTGAGCTACGACAAAAATATATTTTAAGCAATTCTTTCTAAGAGAGCCTCTAATTAAATTGGAGAGATGAATTTTTGCATACGTATAGCTGAATACCTCAAACCACACGGCAAATCATAAAATTTTCAAAACGTCTTACATTATTTATTCCTCCGGGCTCTAACTTGTGTATTTTAAGCAATTTTTCTAACCTCCGCCCTTTTCACCCGGGGAACACTTTTCCAACTTTTGTCGACACCCCTTTGACCATTCTTTCATATTACGCACCATAGCCTTACATATTTTAGTTCAACTTTTTACCGCCAGGGGCGTCTACTTATCTCGGGTACTATCGGCCCAATCCCCTCGACTAATATATCTACGGATAATAAGTACAGAACTTGTGTGAAAATATAAATTATTTGAAAACAATGTTTAGACACACAATAAAACAAGCAGATTTGACCATACGTATACGTTTCGTGAGTACTAGGATGTACTTACACTGAGGATGTGAGTCCTAGTATTCACGAAACGTATACGTATGGTCAAATCTGCTTGTTTTATTGTGTGTTTAAACGTTGTTTTCAAATAATTTATATCTACGGATAGTCTATAAAACGGAGTTTCGTTCGGATAGAGGTTTGTTTAGAATAGAGTGCGCCCCTGGTTGCGAAATGTGGAACTAACAGATTTTTCAAAAGGATAAAGTGTTTTGAAAGGAATATTAAATGAAACGTTCTGTGCGATCTGTTATCACACTTACCTACTTGTTTTATACGCTCTTCCGTTTTATGGCGTAGTACGTATGCGGATGGTCTGGCTGGCGGGTGACGTTGCGTTTACCGGCGGCGGAAGGGGTTATGCAGGTGAAAAAAATTCAAAACTACGTCATTTTAGCAAGGCACATGTTTCTATATGCTCTTCCGTGTTATGGTGTAGTACGTATGCGGACGGTCTGGCTTTCGGGAGACGTTGCGTTTATCTGCGGGAAAAGGGGTTATACAGGTGAAAAAAATTCAAAAATTCGTCATTTTTGCAAAGCTCACATTTCTATATGCTCTTCTGTTTTATGGTGTAGTATGTATGCGGACGGTCTGGCTTTCGGGAGACGGTGCGTTTACCTGAGGGAGAAGGGTTTATGCAAGTGAAAAAACTTCAAAATTACGTCATGAAGCACTTCTGACCTTCCTTGTACCTTTCAAGGCCAAGGTTGAGAAAGGTTGTATGAAGGAATGTTTTTACTTTGTTGGCTAGAAAAGTAGAAATATGGCTTTTGGGATTAAATAATCCCGCGCGTGTACAAACGTTACATTTCGATATGCTCATTCGTTACGGGATAACACACACTATAATAATTTTACTGCAAGAGTGAAATAAAAGCTACCTTCATATGTTGATGAAAGTGTATTAAATGTAATTACTGTAAATTTTATAAAATAATTTATGTTTTAAGAGGTAAAACTAATCGTTGCGTATTTTCTAAGGGAAAAAAAAACCCGCCATTTTTATAGAAACTTTTATAAAATCAGAAAATAAATATGAAACGCTTGATTTTTCTCTAAAAAGAAGTAGTTCTGATGTATTTTACAATATAGAGTAGTAGACTTGTTTTTAAAACGCATTTAGCCAAAAATATAATGGGAATCAAAATGAGGTGAGATTTACCCCACGCGTGTGTTAACGCTATAAAATAGGTGCATGCGCTTACAGTTCAGTTAATTATGCCCTAAACGCCCGGTAACATGCGCCAATTGTCTGTAGGCTCAATTTTATAATTTATCCGTACCAAATACGCCAATTCTCAATAGACTCGTTTACGTAATTTATCTCCTTAATTAATGCATACTTTACAAAGGACACCTACTTTCAAAATTTCCTGATTTTTTAATGAATTGTTACATTTAGATGTAAATATGTTAGTCACTATCGCGATATTTTAGTTTGACCTCCGAAATATTATTATAAATACCGTCAAGCGGGTGCTACTTTGGGCGACTTTTTCCTGGTTCCACTCACATTTCCATTATTAAAAAATATTATATATGATTTTTCAACGTTGAACTTGAATTGATATCAATTAAAAAGAAACAATGAAGCAAACTCTATGGTTTTAAAGAGGTACTTTTCTATTTTTTAACTTTTTTTATAGTTTTGGAACAAAGTAGCCTCTGCTGGAGTCTTCTTTGGTGCATTCCTTTATTTTCATATAAAATGAGTACAATTCATATGCTGGAATATTGAAACCAATTTTAGCAATTGATTGAAATAGGAGCTGCTAATGTATTAACACCACAAACTTGATAAACAAATGTATTTTTTTTTTTACATTTAAACACAATAAACCAAATGCTATAATATTAAAGACACGAGAAACTGTTTTCATCCTGTTATCCTCAGCAACTGGAACAAAAATAATTACTGTAACATTTTGCTAAAGCAACATTTGAAAAAAAGTTTACTTAATGTATTTTTTAAGAGATTTGATTGTATAAAAGGCATTTCTGAATAACTGGGGCTATTTCCGGTCAAAAAAAAAAAACCTGGCACAAAGTACACCCGAAAAACTAGTTTTCATGTTAGCTTTATGAAAACGTAAATATTTTCTGGAAAAATAAAAAGTTAAATGAAAAACTATGATCACACATATGTTACATGTTACTAAAGGTAATATTTTGACACTTACATTATTTAAATCTCTTATCCAGATTGTCTCACTATAGAAAGTTTGGGAAGTTAAAATCTACACACGAAAACAGTTGTTTACAAACACATCTTGTGTTGCCGCTAAAAAAAATTAATTACCCCTAAACAATTCAAATACCCTACAGTAGGGTCTAAAATATTTTTCAAGTGCAAAAACTCCGAATTATCTTGTATTGTTTGTTCAATACAAAGAATAAAACCTTTTTTTAATGGGCTGGTCTAAAGTAACACCGCAAGGACCAAAGTCGACGGTATCCAATATTAGTAATATTTCTGATATTATTTACAGGTGTATTGTATAATATTTTCAATCCCTTTTGATCATTTTTCTGCATTCAGTCGTTTTCGGACTTTTTTTAATTTTAAATTCCCATTAAGTCCCAAAAAGAAATTTTCCCTTTTTATAGTTTTTTCGCAGTTTTAATTCGTTTCTTATGACTGTTTCTTACCCTAGCTTTTTGTGCGTTTAAGGGGTTGGCCTAGCATACTGCATAGTCCCTTAAACCAGAGGAGCGTAGGTACATAGTAGAAAAATTCAAGAGATCACACTATGTATAAAACATAGTCTAAGACTAGTCTAGCGGACAGTTCTGAGTAAAGTATAGGTCAATATCCTAATATGGGGTTTAGCAATAAGTATGGGGTCATCAGAGCTCTTGAAATACACTGGTGAACCAATCTTTCTGTTAGTTTTTGATTGGGACAATTGGTTAGGCCGGTTAATTGGGATCATTGGTTGGTTAGTTGGGGGCGGTTTTTTGGTTAGTTGGAGTTGGTTGATTAAGTTACTGAAATGATCTGAAAAAGATGTGAAATGATAAAAAAAACTGGTGGAACCAGAGATTAAAGTAAAGCTCGATCTAAAAAAGTTACAGTAAAAAATTGTCAAATAGTTTGTTTAAAAAAGTAAGTAGTGCGTAGAAAAGTAATGGAATCAGACTATCTGTAAAGCTCATAAAATTACCCAAATTTTTGTTGATAGCTGAAAATGTGGACTGAGCTTTACTGGTGCCTTATATCCAAAATCCTATTATCCACTCAAAAGGAGTAGTGGGTATAGTAAACAGTATGTGTAGTTATGTGCAAATAAATTTCTGTCAGGCCCAGAATTGTGGACATGATTGCATTAAGCGAAGCTAAACTCCACAAAGCTAAAAGAATGTAAACCATGAAATAATATTTTGAGTATAACATTAATATAGTCAAGTTGTTGAGGAATTGTTGTTATTAACATTTCTGACATAACACATGTAGCGTAATAATTTTTATTTCATGTAATTACTGTGAAAAGGGAGCCTTATGTCAATGGACTTAAGCCAGACAAGTAGTTAGCATATGGTTGAATCGTACATGTATTAGGGTTTGGTGTTATTTTGGACTTTCATCTTCCAGGCTTATCAGTGACCCCTGGAATGGAATTTGGTCCATACTTCGTACTGAACGATCTCTCATGTTCTCGCTCATTTCCAAATCAACCTCTAACATATTCTTATGAACCCAAATTTTTAAACTGGTTATGAATGACTGGAATTCAGAATGAGTTAAAAATGCCTTTACTTCCCTGATTGATTTTAAAGCACCAGTAAAGCTCAGTCCACATTTTCAGCTATCAACAAAAATTTGGGTAATTTCATGAGCTGTACAGATAATCTGATTCCATTCCTTTTCTATACGCTACTTACTTTTTTAAACTGAAACTATTTGACAATTTTTTACTGTAACTTTTTTAGATCGAGCTTTACTTTTCCTCTCTGGTTCCACCAGTTTTTTATATCATCAATTAGCGCATGCCAAAGTGTGTTGTCAAGAATGAGCAGATCTTTTTACAGCAAATTGTTGTCTTTCGGATGTTTTTCTACAAATGATAGAAATGCATTTTGGAGCCAGCTTTTAAAGATCCCTGAATTTATTCATGCTTTATTTTGATGCGTGTAATACAGGGGTAGAGATTCTTGATTTTTTAGTTTTTGAAAGGTCTAGATTTTTTTTTACTTTCCTATTAAAGTCAACCTAAGCTTATGGTTGCCGGTTGCATTACTGCAAGCCAATATGGTGACTCGTGCTTTGCTTTTCTCTTATCCCGCAACACAGGCATCTTTCTTTGATGTAAGCGTTTTTGTAGAGAGCATCTAATAATTTATACCGGTTTCATCGCAGTTGTACAACCGATCCTGAGAAATTTCTTCCTCTTGAATAAGCTTAGCAATTTAGTCTGTTAACAAAAGTGCAGCCTCTTTATCAGCAGATAAGTCTCACCACTTGTGGTAATCTGACGAATACCGAACCGTTTTTTAAAGCGATCTAACCATCCTTCAGTGTCAGTAAATTCTGTATCTTCTCCTTCTAATAGTCTGGTAAATCTCAATGACTTTTTCTGAAATATCGGCTAAGTAACAGGCACGCCAACTCCTCTTAAGTTTCTATACCACGATAAATAAAGTTTCGATAAATAAAGCTTCCTCGACTTCTTTATGCTTATCTTTCAGACTGGTTTTCTTTTTTTCATTCCTCTTCCACTGGCTTAGGCAGCACGCCACTTTTCAATTTCTGCTCGATTTTTCTTTCAGTCACCCCTGTACTTTTACCGACCCATAACTCCGAAGCAATAATTTTTGCCGTTACCCCAGGCTGCAGTCAATTTATATGCGTCCTTTCTTCTCCATAGTCACTACAACTTTTATTAGTTTATCACACATTTCGTTAATCTTCAATAAGTAAACACGAAACACACCAAAAGATTATACGAACGTAACCAGGAGCAGCGGTATATAACGTCCGCACTTGTTACCATCCGAAGCACAACTAACGAAACAGGTTATAAAGACCTAACCCCCCTTCCTGCCCTTCCTGTGCGTCATTGCTCTGCTATTGCATTCTGCAATCCTTTCTTGTTCCTTCCTGTCGTGAATCAGCACTTCCTACGGACGGGAACCTGCCTGTCTCTGCCGCTTTCAACATTCCTAATTTTTTTACTAGGCCGGATAGTCGTGAGTTTACTGTATTGCACTGACGACACCGAGTGCAGTGAATCAGTCAGCCTTCTCTCTCCCTATGCTGTGATTCACAACTCCTCGCGGATGAATTGGTAAATTAGCGAATGTATTGCCACATGCATAATATATTCGCAACTCTTAAATGCGATTAAGAAGTATTACTGTGGTAAAATGCGATAAAAAAGTGAATCAGCATAAAAATTTACTGGTTATTTCGTTTATTTATTAAGTGTTCAGGGTTTAAATTACTTAATAATAAATTCTTTATAATAAAAAAATGAACCTTACTGCAATTTTTCTGAATTTGCAGTAAATTTACTAAATTTTCTTTGGTAACTAATGTTAGTTCTAAAATAAATTATTTTGATGGAAAAACACAACTGTAAATTATGAAATATGAAATAAACTACGAAATAAAATATCTGGATAATTTCTTAAAATAAAAATTTATTTATTTTATTAAACATATTCCATATGCAAAACAATCAAAAAATCAAATATGAAATAAAATAGGTAAAGAGTAACATATAAATAATGTACATTGTATTAATGCATTATTTTTTTCTTGTATTGATTGGGCGATTGCATATTTTAAAATTATAATTTTAAGACGTTCTTTGATTTCTTTTTTCTAATAACACCAATAATACAAAATATTCTTTGTTGAGTTAATGATAACATCATTATACAGCGACATAAGAATTTCGTCAGAAGGAACGAAGAGGAATTTGCTAATTAGAAGAATAAAACACTCAAAAGTCTATTCAAAGTAAAATTATTTATTTGCAATTAATAAGTTACCCAATATTAAATTTGTTTTGATTTCTATGATTTGCTTATATGATACATGTTGTAGAAATATGAGAAATTTGTTTATTCCATATTTAATGTTTTATACGCCGATTACTAATAAAAATTCGTGGCAAAACTTGATTATTCTGAAATACCTTAATTTTACTGTACTTTATTATTAATTATCATTTTTATAGATGATACAGTGTAACCTCTGAATAACGATTACCCCTGAGACCGGTGAAAAGTGACCGCTCTTCAGATGTGAGTGTTATTTAGAGGTTTCATTTAAAAAAATCAAAATTACATAAATTTAAATAGAAATACACGCAGCCATTTTAATTAATCATCATTGTTTTAATATAATAAGAAAATCAGTGTTTTGCTTTCTTTTTATTTTATTTATTTATTTATTTATTTATTTATTTATTTATTTTTTTTTTGCTGCAAATGTCTTTCCCCAAATAAAAAAAAATATGACTTGATTTGCTATACAACGCACCATCATTATGATTTAAGGAAAAAAATTTGGATTACACGAAGGTTCATCAAATCTTTAGTATATGTGTTAATACTGGAAATTGTGTGCGATTCTATAATCTATTTCCTCTTCCTCTTTTCCACCATTTGCTGTATGGAATCAAATGTGACAGTAACTGCCAAATTTTTGACCAGATATATAAACAAGCGGGATTTTACGTTAATTATGCTTACTGTTCTAAGAATATTATATAAAATTTCCCCATTATTATTAATGTCTTCATTTTCTGTTTGTTCACATATCAAGTACATTTTATTTGATCTGCTTCACATTTCGGTTTGCAAATAAATATGAAATTGTATCAGGAGCTGTAATTTTTTTTTTGTGTGTGTGACTTTTGAGTGACCGTTGCTCAGAATTCCTTATTTAGAGGTTCGTACTAATGTTAATGCTATGGAACGTGTTTGGTTCCATCAAAATGTGGCCGGTATTCGGAGGTTTTCGTTTTTTAGAGGCGGCCATTGAAGGAGGTTTCACTGTATATAGAGAAGAAATATGAATAATATTATAAGGCACTATAATAATGTGAATTGTTACTATTAGTGCTATAAATAACGACAATGCTTTCCGGAACCTAATTAATAGTAACAAGTATTTTACGAGTTTTAACGGTTTGTTTTCATTTTTTTAATACTTTACCGCATCATATGTACAGTGTAGGCAAAATTGTGGACGTTTTTTGAAATTTTCATGTTTTATAACCCAACAAACACAGAACTTATGGTCCGCTCACGGTTTGTTAGCCTTGGCCCCAAGTGTTTGATTGCTGCCCGCTATCATATTCCGTTACGGCTCCGTCAAAAAAGTGTCACGGCGGACATAATATGGCCACAATGTAATTGCCGTAAATACATGAATATGGCCACAATCATACCACTAACTTTTAGCCGAAACTGCTAAATAGCCTCATACTAGCCACATTTATTCTTTTAATGGTCATTAAAAATAAAAGCTAGCCAGAAGCTAGCCATAGCCCTGCCATTTGTGGTTGTCAATAATTAAATGTAGCCAAAAGCTGCCCATAAAAAAGCCTTATATGATTTTGTTTCTTTAAAATGTCAAAATTTGTTCTGTAAAATACACTTGTTGGAAGATTAATTAAATGATAAGTGCTTTTGAATGAAAAAAAAATATTAAGGTACACTTTTCAAAAAAATTATAAATTTACTTATCTTAAACTTTTATTAAAAATTTCCAAAACACAATATTTGACAGTGAATCTATTAATTTATTTATTTATTCAATTATACATTTTAAAAATTTATATGTAATGCGATTTTTAAATAGTTGCATTTCATATACATTTTTAAAGTATTAATTGCAAAATTAATTAATTAATTAATTCACTATGCCAAGCACTGTGTTTGGGAAACTTTGGAAATAATTCAAGGTAAAAAAATGTATAATATTTTTTACAAGTGTACCTACATGATTATTACTATATTTTTTTTAATGTAAAACACTTAAGCAATTAAGCAATCTTCCAACAAATATTTTTTACAGAACAAATTATAAGTTATGTGTGTTATATTATATAGAACGTGTTTGTGTTTGTGATTTTTTTCACTTTTTTTTCATTGGTTTTTACACATAATGGTAAGTCCGTTAACAATATATTATGGTTTTTCATTAAAGAATTATTAAGAAACATGTTGAATATTTTTTGCATCATTTGAATATATTAAAATTTCACATTTAGATTTTATTGTCATAGTTTAAAAGTTAAATATTACAAAAATATATTACTTTAATCTTTTCAAAATCCCTGAGAATTATTTGCAGTAACTAAAAATGTCATCAAAATTTCGAATGATTTCTCTAAATTTTATTGCATTTTATTCTGATTTTTCAGAATTTCAATTGCTTAATGAATAAATTTTTTTCGACGGTAAACTGTTAAATTTCTTCGCTCAAAATACGAAAAGAAAAATCTTTCCTTCACAGTTCCGTTTTTTATTATTACGCTAAAACAAGCTATTTTAAGAATATAAAATGAAACCAATAATCATAATATCTAAAATAATTCAGCGAACCTCTACAAAAAGATTTTTTTAAAGTTAAACAAGCATCTATTAAATGATATTTTGCACAATTTTACACAAGACGATGATCACACACGAAAACACTCTCACATACAATATGTGAAAAGAAAAGTACATTTTATCTTTAATATTAAAAATAAACTTTACTTAAATCAAACTATTCAAGTTTTTGCGACATTTTTAATGACATGCACTGTCAAAACAACAATCGTTATTTGAAAAAATAAAATAAAATAAACTTTCAAACTTTACAATTTTCAAAAAGCGTTCATTATTTCAAATTAGCTATTTTTCCTAATTTACACAAAATTTTAATATAAGGGATAGTCGGTGAATAGCATAGTATAAAGTAAATATTGTCTTGCGTTTGCTGAAATTAAAATATGTTTAAATATGCGTGTGATTCCATAAAGACAAATACATTTCTTACATCATTCTATTATATTTTCTGTAACAAAAAAGCCTAATATTGGTGCAAAAAAACTCAACAGATTATAATGAAACAAATTAATAACTCTTTAATGGATCAACATAATAAGGCTTACCCATATTTTGAAAAATCCAAATCGTACAACCATTATTTTGAATACTTGTTCGCGCACTGACTGGTATCGGGACAACAGGGACAAAATGAATGGAATGAAGTGTACAGTCTAATTCTCGGAAAAATTTCCCCTACTTTATAGTTGTCCTTGACCTTGAACAACGGAGACTTTTCTTTATCTCAGAACACGAAAACGATTTTTACACCAGTGAGAAAAAAAAAGCTTCTACATAGTTTTCTGTTTTTCATTGTATAAGGCAACGAAGATATAGTTTTACTTTATTACAGCTAAGGAAATATGTATTTCATATCCATATTTTGCACAAATCACAATTTCCACTTATATCTACATATGTTGGAATGGCCGAATACAGACATATTTTCTTTTCAGATTTTAGTAAAATCTGAGAACATAATACACTGCAGAACTCGATCTAACATGAGAAAATTATTTTTTTTCATAATAAATGGCAAAATACATACATACATGCATACATACATATCATATATTTTTCGACTTATGCTGACGAAATCATTTTCATTTTTAAAAACATAAATTTGAATATATCCTTATTCAGATGCAAGAAAAATCGAATAGCATTTCTCATTTTTGTGGTACAAGCAAATGAACACCCAACATGTTCTAAATTTTATAAGAATTAATTTTTCATTTGAATGAAAATGAGTAAAGACCGTGACACGAACCCAGATAATAATAATAATAATAATAATAATAATAATAATAATAATAATAATAATAATAAAAGAATCTAATTTATTCTGCAATCCTATCGCTTTATTTAACATCGGTTTTCATGTTTCCGATATTGAGCTTACTATTTTTATACATATGGAAAACAATATATGGCTTTATCTGTAATTTTTATTAGTAAAATGTTGATAATAAAAGAAATAAATATAACTAAATTGCTAGGAATTTAATTTTTAAAAATTTAATTTTTTCCTTTATACTGAATTCAGAACTTTAAATTTCTTTTCCAATTATTTTACTTTTTATGAAAATATATTTCAAATGCTATTAAAAATTTATGTTTCCGAAATAGCTTAATTTCTGTTTTTTTAACTCTCTCACGTTGAACAATAAATGCTTGTTGGAACAATTAAACTGATATTTTTTCTTTTTGTTTATGAAAAATATTTTTTTTTCATGGAACTTGAAAAAATGTAAATAAATTCACACTTCTTATTAAATACCTAGTATATGTTTTGTATATGCATTCTCAATGGATGCATCTTACTGTAATTAAATATTTTGTGTTGTTCCGATTCAAATGTATTTACTGTGAATTAGTATTCTGTTTATTTCAGCAATTAAAATCAATAGAAATTGAAAAATAATACCTTCATTGTTTCTAGCCTGACAATAAAAATATACCCATGCAAAGATATCGAAGCATATTTTGGAAATATTATTCTATTATTTATAAAAAAATACTTTAAAACTAAATAAAAATAACTAATCTATATTACTACTTTAAATATAAATCATAAGGTATCTATATTTTCACTAAAATCCACATTTAAAATAATTAAACTTACTTTAAAAAAAAAAAAAAAAAAAAAAAAACATTTCCTCTTTTTAAATAAATATGCGAGTTAGGTAATATTAGCCCTCTACTTTCTAAACGATGGTGGGCCATTACATTTTTGCCAGAAACCAGCCCTCAGTAATTTGTGGGCAAAGTAAACGCAAAAGTTTTCTCGCCTCCGTTCCGTAATCTTTTCCGCGATAGCAGCTGTAATTAGCGGTGCGTCACTTACGGTACAGTATCGTTTGGCTACAAATGGCCTTAACTCACGTTGGCCGCGACGAAACCGCCATGCGGCCCGAAGTCGAGTTTTTGTTGGGAACTTTGTGTGCTTGAAGAATAGAATAAATTTCATTCAAATACAAATGCTTATATGTCAAATTCAAGGAACTTTAATGTAGAATTAAATTAAAAAACATAACTAAAATATCTAAATTACAAAAAAAGATCTATCTTAGATTCCATTGTATTTTAAAGTTACATTTACGCATTCAATATTTAGTAGGATAACCATTGTTTTTTTTATTACAGCTTCACGGTGTCTTTCTTAGGGAGAACTAGTGTTTGGAGTTCATTCTTTTTAATCACATGATGCCAAGAATCAATTATAGCTTCAATAAGTTGCGTTTTATTAGATGGACGCTTTTTTTGTACAAGGATTTTCAAACGTCGACACAAATTTTCTATAAGATTCAGATCAGGGTTGTTTCCTGGCCGGGGTAATAATTGTATGCTTTTATTTTTAAAACATTCTTTGCCTGATCGAAGGTATCAATTTTTGTTCCAGGACAGTTTCGATGTATTTTTTGCATTCAGAATGATATTAATCACTTGAATGCGGCCCACACCATCTGCAGACATACAGGCCCAAATCATGACATTTGTTGGGTTCTTTGTAGTTGCTTCAATGAAATGAGGATGCAGCTCTTCAACTATTCTACGTCTCGCATATTTTCGCCCTTCACTACCAAATAGCGATATTTTAGTATCATTGCTCCAGATTATTTTCCTCCATTGATTTTCTGAGCAATTAATTTGTTCTTTTGCCCACTGAACACGTTTCTTGCCTTGCTGGAGATTTAAAAAGGTTTTATTTCTTTGGAATTCTCCCTTTCAGTCCAGAACCTGCTAATCTTCTCCATATTGTTCTTGAACTAACTGAAATACCCATTGAATTCATTTCACATCTAATATCCTCTGATGAAATTCTTTTATCTTTGAGGCATATCCTTTTTAACTTTCTATCGTTAGAAGCACTTGTGCATTTTTTGGGTCTGATCTTGTCTTATTTATCACTGATTTAGTATCTTCGTAACGTAAGCATAACTTTTGTAACGCCAGATAACGTGACTGATCCTCTTACCTGCCTTGCAATATCAGCATAAGAGACACCATTTTCTCTCAATATGACAATTCTGCTTCTTTTTTCTAGGTGTCCAATCAGTTCTTGTTGTTGATGATATTGTTTTAAATTATTTGCATTAAGAAAAAAATGGAAAAATATTATTCTATTTAGTTACACTAGCATTCACCCTTCGGCAAAATTTATTCCAGCAAAATACCGCTTTTATAAATCAAAACAGACTACAGTTTAGTAACTGACATTTGATTGGTTCTCAGAACAGTCATTGTGATTGGCTAGAAACCTTTTATAACAATACACTTTAGCATTCATGACTAATTATGTTTGTATTTTAGACAAAATAAGTATAAAACTTTTTTTGTAATGCAGATATTGTAGATCTGTTTTTTATATTAAATTTTACATCAAATGTCCTTGATTTTGATATAAAAACATCTGTATTTAAGCGAAAAGTAATATATTCTATAAGCACACAAAGTTATCAAACATGGAAATTTCAAAAAATGCCCACAATTTTGGCCGCCACTCTATATAAGGTATTTCAACCAAATGCGTCTATGCTCTTAATAAGGCCATCAGATTTTACATTGTATAGAACGGTTTCAAGCCCAAATAATGCAGCAAATTCCTGATATTTTATGTGGTTTTGACACTTGTGGATAATTCAAACCACAACCGATACAGCCTTCGTCGTTATTTTCAGACAACTGATTCTTTCAACAAGTATGTTTATAAACACAAAATAAACTTTCGTTCGAAATAAGCGTACAATATTGATTGAGTTTTATAATCTTTGTATGATGCACGAGATAATTTAACGATCTTTTAGTATGTCTATTGTAATATTACGTATTTTTAATTTGTTTGTGCTTGCAAATGAAATATTTTAAACATAGAAATCTCCTAAAAAGAAAATGCTTCACTTTCCTAATTGATCAAGTCTGAGATATATGTCTTTGTTCAAAGTGAAAAAAGTATACTAATGAAGTAAGTATACAACTGATTCGAATGAAGCAGGTGCCTTTTTTGCACCAAAAATAAATAACTTCATTTAGATTTATTCATAAAATAATAATAATAAATTTATTTTTACTTTTTAATTCCTTTATATTTTGTAAAAATATGAAATTTGAAAATACTTTCTTTATTGTGTTCTATATTGTCGTAATATTTGTAAAATACCTGTTAATTAAAGTTAAACCGTATAGTTTAGTAAATTATAGACTTATTTAGAACACATACTCCATAATAAAACCACTTTAACACCTTGAGAAGCGGTGGAATATATTATATCCCACTTGCACGAGAATCTTTTAATTAAATTTTTATTTTATAACCTTGGAAAAAAAGGTTGTAAAATTGCATTTACTTATTTTCAAACAAAATTTTTCGAAAAATCCGATGTGCATTCAACATTACAGAGAAACAATTACTTGCCCCTGAAAGGGTTAAAATGTCTTCAGTTTTGAACTTTTATCTTCTTGGGTTCATGATAGATGAAAATATACAGAAATTTTCTGGAATTGCTTTCTTCCGAAGGTTTCAATAGGTGGTGTCATTTTACTTTTTGTAAATGAAGCATTTTTGCAATTTTTATTCCTTTGTAACTCATAAAATATCTAACCTAAAAGTCATTAAGGGGATCTTCTAGATTAGGAGAAAAAAAAGCACTTTTTTATGATTTTTTTGTAAGAAACCTGCATGACGGATCTTTTTGAAATTTTAACAGTTTATTGTACACATCTTAAAATATACACAAGAATTTGTTTATTAGGTTTTGTTGCTTCTGCTCTAAGTTATAAACAAATATGTTCAACTGCTTTGTAAATTTTCGTCTGGATGGTGGGCATGATAGCACCTTGTAGAATTATCTGAAATACAAAAATAAATTTTTTTCGTAAACTTCGTCAGTATAGCTTCTAGTTAAATTAAAGGAATCCATAAATTTATTTAAAAAAAGTTATCGAATGGCTCATTAAAAAAAAATTTTTAAAAGAATTCCTTCTTATTTGTTAATAACTTTTTTTTTTGTTATAATTTAGTAAAAGCTTTAATTCATATTGAAAGCAATAAAATAAGCTTTAATATAAAAAAAAAATCAAGACGATCCATTGAGTAGTTTTTTTTTTTTTTTTTAGCCCACCGTGTCAAAAAATATGGTTGAACATATTTGTTTACAACTTCGAGTAGAAGCAACAAAATCTAATAAAAAAATTCTTGTGTATACCTTAAGATATGTACAATATACTGTTAAAATTTCAAAAATATCCATCATGGAGTTTTCTTACAAAAAAAATCATAAAAAAGTGCTTTTTTTTTTTTTGGTCTCCTTTTTTTTGTAGAAGGTCCCCTTAAAACAGGCAAAACCTGTTTCAAGGAAAAGAGCATTGTAAATGCAATTTCATCATTATAAAATTGAATAAGAATACAATTTAAGACTTACTCACCATAATTATTTAATATATGGATTAATTATTTTCTGCCATCTCTGATAAGTTAATCAAAATTGCACTTTAAACTTACTTTTATCTATGAAAAATATATTCGAAATTTCACTTTTAAAAAGATACGTAAATAAAATGTTTTTCCCTTTTCCATCTGAACGTGAATCTGAAAGAGTTAAAATGCTCTAGCTGCATTTGAAAGATAATAGTCTATGAATACTAATGCCCAGAAACACAAACAATTTTATTCTCCTTGAAAGAAAGGTAATATTGCAATGTTAATAAATTTGATACTGGAATTTCAAGTAGCTCATTTATTCTGTGATATATTATTATACCAGTCTTGAAAAATGATATGCCCAGAAATAATTGTCAAAGAACCACAATACTATAGAGACATCCATTAAAGTAATGGTTAATGTTAACATGAAATTATTTGAATCCAGTGTATGGTCCAGTGTAAAAATTTTCAGAGAAACACATTTCAATGTTTGTTTTTATAGTTTTGATGTACAGGGCGTTCCAAAAAACGACTGACATATTCAGAGGGATGAAAGGAGACACCAAGAGGGCGAAAAATAGCCATAGAAAATGGCGTTGCAAACCACTTACTTAATCAGAAATAAAGGGTGTTTCATCCTAACTAGACTCGGGTTGACGGTAATAATATGGAGAAAAATAAAAAAAATTGCAATGAAAATGCAACGATATGTACCTTGTTTTGTGTGAAATGTGATAACATAACGAAAAGTTCTGCAAAAACATGTTGCTCCATTAATCGATGATATCATATGAACTGACAATCACAGTCCAAAATGTGGGGCGTCAAGTGCATACTGCTGGAGCGTATAATGCAAACTTTTACCACTTTTGTTTGGTGTTATCACATTGACAATCTAGTTGAGAAAGTCTGTTAAATGTTTTATTATAATATATTTCAGTTTTCTGAAAGTTATTACCGTGAAAACAAATTGAGTTAATATGAAAAAGACTGTCTTTTGTATTATATACGTGGTTTGAGACCCCATGTTTTACGGTAATTTTTCATCCTCCTGATCCCTACTTTTACCCCTCTGAATTTGTCGGCCGAATTTGTGAACACCCTGTATATATGAGTTGTTCGTTTCAAATTGGATGAAAAATGTCTAGAGCAGGACTCGAACTAGGCATCTCTTGGCTGAAGGTGCTAATTCTTTGCCAACTGGGCTATCTCGGACAAATCTAGCGGACCTAATTCACCCAGCTAACCTAATTGATCATGGCATCTGGTCTGATATACAAGGTGGCCATAATTAAACCGACAGTACTCAGAGCGTACTGTAGCGCGATCTAATTGAGAGAATGCCGCGAAGTATTGTAAGAAGATTAAACAAGATGGGGGACGAAGGATCCCGCAAAAAAGTTCCAAAAGTCACCGCTAGGGGAATATGTGATGCTGTCTAACAGAAAAGAAAATTTAAAAAAATGCAGAATCAATACTGAAAATAAATATCTATTACTTTGATCATTTAACGATTTAATTCAAACTCAATATGGAAATAATACTTTCTTTTCCGTTACACAGCGCCACATATTCCCCTAGCGATGACTTTTGGAACTAAATTTTTTTCGTGGAAACCTTCGTACAACATCTTGTTTAATATTCTTACAAAATTTGGCGTCGTTCTCTCAATTAGATTGCGCTACAGAATACTCTGAGTACTGTCAGTTAAATTATGGCCACCTTTTATTTGAATCTGCTCAACATAATTTCATAGGTAATGGAACTCCATAGTAAACGGCAACTAGTTAGTTGGAAAAATAATACTCATGTGATTTATTTACCTATCAGAAAAATTGTATTAATACTCATCTAGTGTAATTACTTATCCAGAGTTTACTGAAGTTCCATTACCTGCGATTTAGTCTGTTGAGCTGATTCACATATATCAGACCAGATGATATGATCAATAAGGTTAGCTGTGTGAATTAGGTCCTCCAAGTTTGTGCGGGATAGCTCAATTGGCAGAGCATTGGCAGCTTCAACCAACAGATCACTAGTTCGAATCCTGACATCGACATTCTTCGCGAAGTTGGAGAAGTACAACTCATATGATTTATTTTGCAGTTGGAATAATTGTGTTAAAATTAATCTAGTACTCACACATATATATATATATATAAACTATATTTATTGCGAAATGTGTAAAACTTTATCACCAAAAGCAAATGAAGAAAGTAATTTTTTTTTTCAAGATATAGAAGAAAATATATACATGATATTATAATTTAATAAAAAAAAATTCTTTATAACTGAAAATTCATGCCTGTCTTTATTTTATTTTTATTTATTTATATTTTTTTTATTTGAAACTTGCGCCCAAAACATATTCATATACGGTTTTGAAAGAAAGGATATAATTTTTATTGAACTCATTTATTTAACTTAATGTCGATTTTGTAAGTATACTAGGTATGATTATAATATGTATTTAACTAATTGTTACTACAATGATACATCTGCTTTGTTTTACGGCTGGCTTATACAACGGAAAGTTATTTTTTAGAGACGACTCTTTAGTTGCTGTCCGAAAGAAATAGCATATCGGGGGCTAATGCGATTGATCGGCAGTAAGTTATTTTCTGATGCATCAAAAAGATTTTTCTGCGATACTAGAGTTTTTGCGATGATTGAAAATAGTGCTAAAGGTGATCTAGATAAATGCTTGAAGTTTATATGCTGCTGTCTTACTTTATGAAATCATGTGTATTCTGCTGACTTTATAGAACTCCTTTCTAATATTGTTGGATTATGTATATTCAATTCGTGCTTCTTTAATGTCGAATTATAATTAACGCATTCTTATTATAAAATATTCGTCAAAGTACCACATTATTTTAGTAGAAGTTAAATTGTCTATGCAGAAATATATTTTTATCCTAAAATTAGATGACGATTTTATAATGTTATTTTTGTGGTGCTGCGAAGTATTTCATAGTATATACTTAATACATGATTTTTTATTTTACGTGCGTTAGTAATTATTTAAATACGTAGCATCTACGGTAGTTGTCTGGTACCTTTATCCATCTGTCTGAATATAGCAGCGCAAAAGATTCCCAACCGCATTGTTTGAAATTTAATATATATAATCGTTGTAGAATTTTGTCGAGTCATTTCAAATTTTAAGAAAATCGAATTAAAGATTAAAAAGTCCTTCCGGCCAGTGCCGGAAGGAAGATGTAACTTTCATATTCCATATTTTTAAAAAGCAAGCTTATATTATTCAAACACACGAAGCTTTATTTAGTGGAAACCGATTATAGGAGATTCAATACTAATTTTTATCAATACTAAATCATTATGAATGAGAATTTCGCGAAATTAATCAGCTTTATCCAAGCTGCTTTTATTTAAAGTAACTTATATTTGGTTGCCAAATTCGGCGATATCTTGAAATTCCTGCCATTTTAAGACAACATGGTGGATTAGGCTAACGAGTGAACGTGGTCGAGACCTTAGTAATTCCTGTGCACAACATGTGTAACATGCTCACTCACATCGGAATCGGTTGATATATACAAGTGCTGTCGCAAGCAAAAAATCAGATTTTTCAAAATATCACCCACATTAGAAATTGAAACTGCTATATCAGAGCCATTTTTTAAGATAAAGACAAAACAAAAAATGCTCCGGAATCCTTATATCATGGTCAAATAGCCTTTTCAAGCCATGGTCAAAAAACCTTTTTCAATTTCTAATTTTTTTGCACCTCGCTTTAAATATAATTTTTTATTTAATTTAATTGTCTCCATTTTGAAACAAGATGGCTGATGAAGTTGGCCAGCTAACTTGGTCGAGAAATTACAATATACTATCCACATGCCTTCTTACATCGAAATATATATGCGTGTTATCACGTGACAAATATCAGATCGTTTCAAAATGTCAGCCATGCTAGAAATTCAAAGTGCTATAATTCAACCATTTTTTAAGATATATACGAAACAAAAACTGCACCGGAATCTTTGTATCAAGGTCAAACACATTAAAAAAATCTTTTTCATTTTTCAATTTTTTAATATCACATTTAAAATTTAAAATTTAATTTTTTTTTTAAACGGCAGCCCTTTTGAAACAAGATGGCGAATGAAGCTGGACTCGACGACCAACGAACTCGGTTGAGACTTTGGTATGTACTATGTACACACCAAGTTACATCCAAATCGGTTCATAAATACGCCTGTTATCGCGTGACAAAAATCAGGTCGTTTCAAAATGTCAGTTACGCTAGAAATCCAAAGTGCTAAAACTCAGCCATTTTTTAAGATATAGGCGAAACAAAAACTACTCCGGAATCTTTGTATCAAGGTCAAACCCATAAGAAAAAATATTTTTCAATTTTCAATTTTTTGGTACCACATTTCAAATTTTAATTTTTTTTAAATTAAATTTCCGTCAATTTGAAACAAGATGGCGGATGAAGCTGGCCAGTGAACTCGGTCGAGACATTGGTACGTATTATGTATACACCAAGGTACATCAAAATCGATTCATAAATACGCCTGCTATCGCGTGAGAAAAATCAGGTCGTTTCAAAATGTCAGCGAAGCTAGAAATTCAAAGTGCTATAACTCAGCCATTTTTTAAGATATACAGGAAACAAAAAATGCTCTGGAATCTTTGTATCAAGGTCAAACACATAAGAAAAAATATTTTTCAATTTTCAATTTTTTGGTACCACATTTCAAATTTTAAACTTTAAAAAAATTTAAATGGCCGCCATTTTGAAACAAGATGGCGGATGAAGCTGGCCAACAAACTAAGTCGAAGCATTGGTATGCATTATGTATACACGAAGTTACATCCAAATCGGTTCATAAATACGAGAGTTACAGTGTGACAAAGATCAGATATATATATATATATATCGACTTTTGAACAGAGGGTGGTTAAGGGGTCTTGGGGTCATGATCGATGAAAATATACCAAAATTTTTTAAAGTCGCTTTCCTCCGAACGGCTGCAATAGGTAGCTTTTAGTAATGAAAGCTACCTAAAATATATTAATAAAAGCTCTCAGCATTCTATCAAATTCTATCATACGTAATTAATTAAATGATAGCCTATGATAGGTAATGATTGTAGGTTGCCATGGTGATTACGTCCTATTTAAGATGGAGTCACATTGTTTCCACATTACTGAATTCAATATATATATAATCGTAATAAATTTTTATATTCATGCATATTTACGTAAGTTGTTAAAACGTGCTTAAAAAACATTTAAATACCAATATTTATTTCGCAATGCAGCTCAATAACGGTAACAAATGAACATGAAATTAAAGAGCCTAGATACGCAAATTTAATATAAATCATTTATTTAAAACTTATACTTCATTTAAATTTCAAATTCTGAAGTAAAAGCACGAGTATTCGAACAATTTTAAGGAAGTGAATAAAAAAAAATTGTTTATCAACTTCAATGAAAACTAATTAATAGTTCGTATAATGCACGTTTCTTTAGATGCAATAAACAAGCTTTTTACAAAATTATTGACGTTTCTTTAAAATTATGTTAAACCTTAAAAGTATACAGACATCTTTAAAAAAATCCTTTTATAGTTCATTAATAGTATTCAAACGCTTTTATAAAAATATCTGTAAAAAAAAACAACAACATTCTTTTCATATAACTAGTTGAAAACTTTTAATAAGTATTTTGAGTTGTGGTTTTCAGATACTGAAATAATTTAAAGCATGTTCTAACTAGATTACATTTTAAAGAAATAATGCTTCTCTCAAAGTAGTAATATACTTTTTTTTATAGTACATGTACATGTACTAAATATATATATATTTTTGAAATTGCTGCTGGAAAATGTTTTTATACTAATTTGTTGGCTATAAATCTTGTGTAAACACTTTAAGCTAAATTTCGGTATTTTTAGGTGCGTTCGTAATTATATAAATACGTAGCACCTATAGTCTAGTCGTTGTTCAGTCCGTCTGTCTGTTTGCTAGCATATAACAGAGCAAAAACTACGCAACTGAATGGTCTGAAATTTTAAATGTATAATTGTTGCAAAATTTTGTTGAGTGATTTCAAGGTTTTATGAAAATCGGATGTATAGTTTAATTACAGGGACAGTCAAAAGTTTTCTGTTATATTACGGACAATGGGGAAAAATTACTTCAAGTGCGTTTTAATGATGTTACAGCCTTTCGAACAGAATGAAATTGATATGCACTTATGAAGTGCACTAAAATATACATTCAGTGCAATATGCGGTGCAAAAAATATTTATAAAACTAGTTATAGCACGAACGACCCTCATTGGTCACGTTCGACGAGCAATTTTCAACTTCTTATAATAACGTAAGTACAAGTAATATGGCAAGAGTAGGCTCTTTTTAGTACTGGAAAAAATTTTAATTTAAATTAATCAAGATTTAAACACGGATTGTCTTACGCTTATTCTGTGGTGATGGCAGTAATTCTTAAATATTGGGCCATGAACAGAAGCACCATTTATGTCATTATCTTCAAAAGAGGAAGAATCACAGCTAGAGTTTGAAGAAGAGCCATGAGTACTTCATGCTGGAGGAGTACTACGAACACTTTTCTCAGAAGATGTCCCTGGAATTGAATTTTTTCTCCACTTTTGGCACTATTCTTTGTTGAAGGTGGATTTACAAAAACAGAACTTAACAGTGGCAGGTGTCATAGTTTTGTCCCAAACTGGAGAAAATATTCTTCCAAATTGAGTCCTTATAATGTTGTCATGGTTGGTTTCTTCCAAAGACAACAGACCTTCTTGGTCCCAAAATTGCTCAAACGGGCCAAAACAGGTTTTATACATAGGAAGCAGCTCATGGATTGTATTAGAAGGTAAACAAAGTAGAATAATGTCATTTTTTTTTCAACCGCATCCAAAATCGAGTAATCAAGATTTGACTTGACCCCATCAGAGGTGAGAAGAAAGCGTCCTTCTGGTTTAAATTTTGACAAATGTCTGATAGCTTTAACAAAGGTTGGTGTTGTTATCCTTCCTTTTGATGTCATTTCACGTGCAAAACCTACCGGGAAATTATCTACCCACTCTGGTTTCATTCTTTTACCTTCATGCAAAATCATAGGGGGAATAACAGCACCAGTTGCACTGCTTCAAACCACATTTTTTAGACTTAACCGTGCTCTTTAGCAACCAAATGCACTGTTTTGAGCCCTTTTCAGCCTAAACATTTAGATCTTTATGCAAACTGAGACGACACCCTTTTTCGTCCATATTAAATATTCGTTCTTGGGATGTCATGAAACTACTGTCGAATAGAACATTTCATAATTTACTAAAGAAATCATCAATAATATATTTAAGCTTTGCAGCTCTGGCAGGATTCATTGGTTCACTTTTCCTCTTGGAAAAATTCGGATTTCTTTCTAAAAATGCTTTCAACATGTAGCAGCCAGCCATGCCTTTTCTAAATGAAAAATTGTGGATTATTTCATTTTCGCAGAAAAATTTAAAAACGCAGTTTATTGATTTTTGACGCAACAGGGCAACCGATATCAACAAGCCTAAAAATTCTAGTGGGAACATAGTTCGCTTCGTCTGGTGTGAGAACTGGTTTTCTACCCAATTGGGATTTATAAGTCTTATTATTAACAATATAACGACGAACAATTCGTATAAGAATTCCATACCTATTTAAAGCAGCATTTTGCGATAATTTGAACTCTTTTATTGCTCTGAAACACCCATTTTGGCTTTCCTTGCTTCAAAGGACTTTTTTCTTTTTGAGATTCATAGTCTAAAACAAAAACGAGAGAGAATTTTAGAGAACGATGTTTAGTTAAACTTCATTCAATTTTACGTAACCTAATTTATTTTAAAATTCTTGTATTTGAATTCGATTGTATTTACTTGCTATGTAATATATATTTTTAAAAGTTTATTCATTTGTAATTTAATGCCAGTAATGCAATTAATAATTTAAACTGGTTATATACATAAATAAATAAATTAGAAAATACGAATTCTGTTTTTTCAGAATTTAGTGACGCCACCGATGAAAAAAAATACATGTATATATAAATAGTACAAAACATATTTCAATTTTAAGACTTAAAGTACACTCTTTTATTTTAGGTAAAATGACGTCATTCGCATCCACTTAAGAATTCCACATTTACGATCCACTGTTAAACATCTACAGTAAAGTATGCATTGGACGTCACTATCGCAAAATAATACACAAATGCAGCAAAAAGATACCGCCATTAAAAAAACTCGACAAAAAAACGGCTATCAAATGATTCATAGGCCTTAATTTGTTTGTAACATTAATATACAGTGTGTCCACGTATAAACGGATCGACCTTTATTTTCGAAACCGTTGGCCCTAGATGCATACTTCCAATTACAAAAATGGTTAAAATAAGGTAAAGAACTATATTTAAAGCAATTTGAGTCAATAAAAACATTTATTAAAAAATTACGAAATTTAAATTTTTATACGGTCCCCGGTTCTATAAGTGATATTTAGTAAAAATGTACTAAGACAAAAAAAGTAAGACAAAAAAAGTCCCATTCATCTAACATTAAAATTGACCGAATTATGAAACTTTGAAATTCATGAGTTACACCACTTTTTTGTGCATATCAAAACAGACGATTTCAGCCATGCTTTCAGGGGTCGTATATAAAGTACTTAAACTTATTTCAAGGTATCTGCGCTTTGAAAGAAATCGTACAACTATTACGATTGAGTTAACTTAAGTTTTAGATTAGTTAAAATAATTGTATTTTAACATATGTTTTATTTTGTAAGGATTTGAGGCTAAGATTTATTTAAAAAAAAATTATGTTATTTTCATAAGGTTTTATTTAACTTGCAACGATCATCTTTCCAGTTTAAAATTTGTAACTCACTTTCAAATGCCCGATCGAAGTTAAATTTTACATACGGACTTAAACCCGATGACAATGTAACATTAATGATTTTCAACGCTTACCATCTTATACATATTTATATTAGAGGATAACACAAAAAAATTCGGATAGATTACCGTCAACAAGTTTAAGAAAGAGTTTTTGATTAGACAACATAAAACTGCGATGGTTGTGTTTTATAACTTTTATAATTGCGTTTTATGTATTTTTTAATGATAAATAAAAATATTACCTTCGCTTTTAACCATCATGTCAGGATTTTTCGGAAATCGCAAATTTCAAGGTTAAAAAATAGCGAAAAATCTGATACATAAAATACATGTAAGACATTTTATTCAGTTTAATTTAATTTAATTCAATAATTTATTTAATTTTTGGCTTATACTGGGTTTCTTACATCTAAAGAGCTTAGGGGCCCGATGAGGTTGGGGGGGGAGGGGGGGGGTCAATTTTAACTCTGAGCTTTTAACTTTGAAACTTGCGATTTGAAAAAAATCCTGACGTGATGGTTTAAAATGAAGGTCATTTTCGGATTCAACGCTAAAACATACATAAGAATCAATTTTCAAAAGCTAAAAAACATGGCATAACCCAAAATTTGAAAGACAGTGCAATGTAACGGCATTTAAAAATATTCTTATTTTGTAAATAACTGAGGCTGTTGTTTTTCATTCTTTTATTTAACAAAATTTCTGTTATTTTTTCCCTCTTATATAGTACAAATTGTATATTTTACAGTAATATATCAGAATGATTAAAGATTTCAAAGTTATATTGCAATGCTAATTTTACTCTCAACCATTTCTTTAATATATCTGACGATAATTATATTTCTACTAAATTTGTGAATGACCCCTAATTTGTAGCAAAAATTATGCCCCAATTTTAAACAGCTATTACTCGGTCAATTTTAATCGTAGAATAACGGGACTATTTTGGCCTTACGTGTCAGTGTAACAGGAAAATTTTACTAAATATAACTTATAGGACCGGGGGACCGTATAAAAATTTAAATTCTGTAATTCTTCGCTAAATTGTTTTTTCGCCTCAAACTTTTTTTATCTTAACTCTGCACCTAATTTTGACTATTTTTGTAATTGGAAGTATGCATCTAGGACCAAAGGTTGCGAAAATAAAGGTCGGTCAGGTTATACGTGGACACACTGTAGATACTTAAAATTGAATATAGTTTATAATAGATCCATGTTTAAACAGAAATCATTCGCTTATATTTTTTTCAAAATAGCACGTATTTTAATTATATTTTCTTTCGGTTGTTAGGAGGAAATGGCAACAAAAATACATAATCACTATTTTAGAACTATTTGTCCTTTATTGTCTACAGAAATGGAGTACTTCCGTTGCCAACATTAAGTAAATGGCCATAAAAACTGCAAAAAAATTAATATATATATAAAAATGTAGATACAGTTTTCAAACAAATTGCATTTAAAAGTACTTTCTTTCCTGATACGACGGTATAAAAATTGAAAATGTGCAATGCTTAGAAGTATGCTATATTCTAAAAATTGCTGTAGACTAAAAATTGCTATAAGTATTTAATCGTACAGTGATACATATGCTTTGTTTTTCGGCTGGCTTATACGACGTAACGTAATTTTTTGGAGACGACGGAAAATAAGCTGGTAGAAAGAAATAGTATACTGGAGGCTACTAAATGAAATAAATAAATATGTATATATAAATTAGAGAAATGTATCTATTTGAATGTAGTATGGCCATACATGCAGGTAATATGTCCATACTTGAAGGTAATATGCCCACTGGGCATATTGTCAACAGTAATGAGTTTTAAAGAAGTGTTCGTAATTCTGTCTGAACATCCAGATATTGAAATTCATTGATACAGTTAAAAAGACTATTAAACCAGCTAAAATATTATTTATAACAGTATATACAAATATTTTGTTTAAAAAAGAAAAGTAACAAATTTACCAGAGACAAACTTATAATATACCAACACAACGAACAACAAATCAACAATGACTGCACTACTATGCACGTGATCAAGAATTGTGTGTAATATGGTACTAAAGCATGTTTTTCGAACATCCAGTGACTAGATTCAAGTGCCAGCTTTTGGATTTCTCTGAAAATAATAACATTATTGCGGGTTGGGAATATTACTTACATTAGCCATATTAGCATCACTTCCCTTATGATGTTACTATATTGCCTGAAATTATACTTTTAAATATATACCATTTGTAAAGCATTCAATAATAATCGTAATTTAAGCATTCGTATTCAGGTTTACTCTTCGCAATTTGCAACACTTTTAATTATATATTACAGAATGTAGTGCAAAACCACCAATCTTATTAACAGTTGCTTCTTGAAGAGCATGTGGTACATAATCTACATACATATTTTGTACAGCTATTATAGCATACTTTGTACTTATTAATGTAATGTAATATCATTTTAAATATATGGATAATCGTCACATTTTTAATTTTTGATGATTATTTATAATAAGTCAAACTAACCTTACATCAGACTTGTTTTCCCCACAAGCAGGGTAAAACCACAAGGACACAATAATCCTACAAGAATTGAAAACGTCAGGTCATCTTTTAAAATAGAACAATATGTTTTATTTTACAACTTGAACTAAGCAACTAAACTAATAATATTTCTAAAATAATAATAGAACACAGTCTTCTCCCCGTCCATGAAGTCACTGGGTCACACGGATCGAGTAAAACCACATATGTAGTTTATTTTTGTTGTTTTAATCAAGATTCTGTACTTTCCAGCCACTGTAACTACCCAAGACGAGCGAAACAACAATTGGATATGTCGATCGAAGCTGGCATTTTTGAAAGGACCCAATCTGAATCGGAAAGCACAACGCTCATAGTCAGGAAGTAACGTCTTCAAAAGAAAACCTAAATTCAGAATGGTCCTTTATCTGCGATTAATGCATTCGATGATTCGCAATTCATCATATCCTTTGCCTAAATAGACACCATAATAATATTTCTAAATTTAAATATTTCATTACATTGGACATTCTATCTCCCTACCACCAAAAAAAACGTACCTGAAAATTCCGTAAAAAGCTTTCCTTTACAACTGAAAGTGGCAACTGCAGTTTTTCACGCTTGATGTTCGTACTTAGATCCACAACATAAAGTTTTAAGATTCTGATAGATGCCGTTTTTGAAGAAAACCCCCAAGGTTTATATGCTTCTCAGGATAACATTACAGAGATTTTTTGCATATCAAGTACATTTTCGATGATACAGAAAATTTATTTTGATGTTATAGAAAATGCCGTACTTTTTCGTTTGATAAATAATTTTAAAGATTTCATGATATTAGACTTGTTGTTCTTATTACTTAGTATAAACTGGTCTGACGATTAAAATTAATTAGAGTATTTCTGATGGGAAACTGCAATAGTGACTGGGTCACCGTGCCAAATGCTATTTTGAAGTTAACGTCATAGAATTTTTTGAGATATAGTGGTAAGTTAAAAAATGTTAAAGATAAAAATCATTTCTTTAATGCATGGCCGAGGAAAATATTTTATTTGTTCTGATTTCATGGATGAATAAAGATGCTAGATCTGAAATGAAGTTCTTTTCGTTTATTCTTATATTTACTGTCTTCAAGATTCAAAATGGTAATATTTTCTTTAAGATTTTTCTATTTTTCAAAAGTAAATTATCTGGTTGCCTATAAGAGTTTTTGCTATTCACTTAACTTAATTTACAGCAGTTTGTTATACATTCTCTACTTCTAAAGTTTTTCAACGCTCTCAACTTATAAAAGTAAAGATCTGTCTAACCTTTTAAATAGCCAGAATTAAATGTCCTGCACATAACCATATTTATTTGCGACACTCCACCAACAACCAACCTTTTCTTTTTATGAGCTTCGATAGATTTTCGAGTTTTACGCATCAATAAAAATGTTTAAAAAATGGATTTAATAAACATTTCCTACAAGTCTAATACAATTTGTGAAAATCTATGATGGAAATAAATATATGTGTTGTTCAAAGCTAACAAATATTTATTAGGATGAGCAAAATGAATCCTCTACTAGGCTACACAAATTACATTTTGTCGTACACTTTGCAAAAGATCTATTCAGTATTTTGACTTGAAATTAAACATAAAAATAAATTCTCTGTAGATTTTCACAATATTATTTTTTTACAGAATAACCTTAAAAAATTTATTATTTTAATTAATTTATTTTACATGTTTTTCCAGTACGGACGCATTTTGAAATAAAAAATGAAACGTATATTTTCAGAAGAAAAAATAAATCATGGAGTTAGTAATTATATATAAAATGATGATTAATTAAATAGTTTCACGATTCTTTTATAAAATTCTTAAAATACACTTTTTTGTGAAAATTATAGCATATTTTTAATGAATTAAAATTTGTGAAAATTGAATTATTTACATTCAATTATAAAAGTATTTTTCAGTGTTAAGAATTCAAATACACAATTTATTCTTTTTATGTGAAATCATTCACGCAGACGATGCTTACGCATTTTAAAAGAATTATATTATGATTTTTTTCTCAAGTGGCAACAAGAGAATTGTAAACAAATAAAATTAAATGTTAAATTCGTTATATCATAAATAAAAAAAATCCGAGGAAATTCTTAGTTATTTGGCTGAATTTACATTTCTAAAATTAAAATGCGCCAAAACATACAATAACGTTTTTGCTTAATAAAGATGCAAAAATAATATTTAAAAAAATGTTACTTTCAAATATTTATCTTATTAAATAATGCTTCGCGAATCCAAACAAAGCATGGCTTTTGCTAGTTGTAAGAAAAAATACATAGATGGAACTAAGGATTCAAAGAACGCCTTTGTCGAATATTTTTGACGGAGTAGTACTGAATCTGCATTGACGTCGGGGACAAAAATTGGTGTACGGAATTCTTGCCGTATAAACCAGGGTCAACTCCGATGTGAAAATAGAACCATAGACATGAGGATACTAAGAAAACTCAGCTGAGTGTTTGCGATCTGCCAGCCATAAATGGTCATGGATTATCATACATATTTTTAGTCACAACTGGCGTAATTGAAGGAATATGCTTAGATGGTTTGTTTTAGAATGAGCAAAACAATGTTGCGCATAAATATATCTTCTTCAGTCCCGAAGGTAAATTAACACTGAGAATACATATTCATTTATTTTAGACAAAAAAAAAAAATAAATGACAGAAGGAACCCTTTTTCTGAAATTGAAACTTTAGGGGACTGAAAGTTTAAATTCACAAATACGATCTGAAATTACTAACAGTCTTAAAATATTAATTTAATTATCAATAACCTAACATTCACGTAGTACCAAATTGTACGCCTTTAATTAATTGAATGTTCTACAAGTCCTCAAACAATTTATTGTAAAGATTTTAATTTAATAAATTATGGAAATTTCTTACTTTCTTGGACACACTGTCAGCAATGCATTTTGCAAACTCAGATGAAAATAACAGTTACTTTATGAAGAAATAAGCATCAGTGCTGCTATTTATTGGTTTTGATCCAAAGCTAAAATCATCCAGCTATATAGTAAAGTAAAATTGTAAATAATCAAATAGTTTAGTTTATATCCTCCTCGGTTTAGAAGTATCAAATGTGTTACTTCAAAACCGGGGTGAATATATGTTACTCGAAAGATCGAATTTGTTGAAGATTTAACTGTATTATCCCCCCCCCCCTAAAGAAGGTTTTATAATTAATGCTTGTATTCATTTCTTGTATCTAAATCCCGAAGAATGGGTCTCTTAGTGTTCCCGAAATACCTTTCTTTCCGCGAATATACATGTTCGAGTATGTGTGTATGTGCTTATTTCTGCGTGTTTTTATCTTCTTCATGAATAAATAGATTAAAAAATAAAAAAAAAGTGCCCAGCTAAGCTGATGGCATTGAGCTCACAGGCTATTCACACTAATTCTATATTATATTCTTATTTTATAGAATAATGCCCCTCAAAAAAATAAGTGAAGGGGAATTAGCCTCCGTTTCCCCCTTTAAACTTAACCAGTGAACCTCCCAATCTAATCAGGGAAGCTCCTTATCACAATAAACCGGTATACCAAATTTGGAGCAAATCCAATAATCCTGCAAAAAAAAAACATTTATCTAAATTAAGGAGATGGACTAGCCCCCCTTTATCCTTAACCAATGAATCCCCAAAACGAATCAGGGAAGCTCCTTAACATAATAAACCGGTATACCAAATTTGGAGCAAAGCGAATAATTCTGCATGAAAAACCTGTTTATATAAATTAAGGGGGTGGACTAGCCCCCCTTCCCCCTTTATCCTTAACCAATGAACCCCCAAAACTAATCAGGGAAGTTCCTTAACACAATAAACCGGTATACCAAATTCGGAGCAAAATCGAATGATTCTGCATGAAAAACCCATTTATCTGAATTAAGGGGGTGGACTAACCCCCTTTTCCCCCTTTATCCTTAACCAATGAACCTACAAAACTAATCAGGGAAGTTCCTTAACATAATAAACCGGTATACCAAATTCGGAGCAAATCGAATGATTCTGCATGAAAAACCCATTTGTCTGAATTAAGGGGGTGGACTAACCCCGTTTTTCCCCCTTTATCCTTAACCAATGAACTCCCAAAACTAATCAGGGAAGCGCTTTATCACAATGAACCTAGAAATTTTTTTTAAAGCAAATCGGATGTTTCTATCAAGAGTTATCGCGTTACGTACATACATACATACATACATACATACATACATACATACGTACATACATACAGAACGGGCGGGCACATTAGCTCTCAGGCTTTGATAGCCTGTTTTTCAATTGTTTGGTATCAAATCTTATTATTTTAAATAAACGTATACGATAATATGTCTTGTAGCTTTTAAAAGTATATCATTTCGTTAACAAGAGCAAATTAATAATCTTGTGGCTATGACAAGATGTAAAAAAAAAAAAAAAAAAAAAAAAAAAAAAAAAAAAAAATTGTTAAGAAAAAACTTATCTAGGACAAACATTTAAATTGGATAATGTAAAGAAAATATACAACCATATTATATTTAGAATAAAAGACTAATGTTTTGGGGCGATAAAAATAATTTATTAATTGTTTTAACTAGTGCTAACTATTAAACGTTTTTACCAGTATACAGGGTTGTTCAGAACTATTTGCCAAAAATGTTAAAGCAGATAGAGGGGACCTAAATAAGCAGATTTCGTGTAGGAATGTGTGTGTGGAAATGTAGCATTGTGGCAGTAGAGAGCGCTGTTGAATCAGGCGGATGAAAACGCTTCGCTGACTTGAATCGTCATTTCCCGCAGAGATTTTGAGCAACACGAATCGTTACACCAACGCGGAGCTTGCTGACATGCATTTCATATATGGGGCTGCGCAAGGGAATGGCTCACACCCAACGCAGTCCAACAGCTCTCGAGCTTCTCGAAGGCCTATCCTCTACTGTGCGTAATACTGCTTCTTTCATTGCATGAATTCTGCGATATCTTTCAATGTCCATATTGCGCCTCGAAGCATAAAATGATCCACTTGCGGGCAACGACCGATGAAGGCGGTCAAATGTTTGGAGATCCAGCAGATTCCTTTCCTGAAATCGGTCCATGTACAAGTACATCCTTTGAGCAACTTTTCATTTCCTTGTGCAGCCCCATAAATGAAATTCATGTCGGCAAGCTCCGCATTTGTGTAATGACGTATGTTGCTCAAAATCCGAGCGGAGAATGACGATTTAAGTCAGTGAAGCGCTTTCATCCACCTAACTCAACAGAGCCCTACACTGTCTCAACGCTGCATTTCCACACCCACATTCCTATAAAAAACTTGCTTATTTAGGGTCCCCTCTACATGCCTTTACATTTTTGAGATATAGTTCTGAATCACCCTGTATACATAAAAGATATTATGTGTGTACAGATTTTGGATACGTGTGAGACGGTCAAGGCGGTTATACATATTAAACGAAGCAGTATATACGGTACAACGTATACACACAGACCTTACAGTGGTTAAACCTATAAATATATCAACAGGTTTCGTTCATTGAGTGAAAAAAAGGTGCTTTTCTGCTTCTGTTCTGCATGAATAAAAGGTGTTTTTCACCTTCTGTTCTGCATGTAAAAACGATGCTTTTCTTCTGCTGGTCTAGGTTTCAGCGATATTGAGAAACACCCGCTAGAGTTCGGCATTCATATTGGAATATAACAATCATAAAGGTAAATTTAAGAAATATAAAACAATTTAAACTGTTTCAGCAAATTTATGTAAAAATTTTTCACTTAATTCAAGGAAAATAAAGAAAGTAACATAAATTAATTAAATAAATATAGGGAAAAATAACAGTATTCTTTGTTAGAAAAATATTATGCATGTAGCTAAGGTAACGCCACCAATTTTCAACTTGTTCCCCGTTCAATGACGTAAGACTGATGAAGTCCATTGGTATTAAAACTAAATAAGTATAGTTCAATTATACTTTTATACGATATACACTTATACGTCTCCGGATACGTTTAAAAGTATCTTTTGAGGTATACGTATTTCCTACCGACGTTTTATGTATATACGTATACCGGTTAAACGTATAACCAAAATACGTATCGCGTCAGAAGCACTACTTTTAACCATGCATTTTACTTATACTAACCAATAAATTACCTCAATGGTCTCTCAAAATCTTAGTAATAAGTCATTTATCTTGAAAAAGGATAGGTATGTTAATTTTAGGATATTTTATGAACCGAGAGCAATACTTCCCTTATTAAAATGTGTAATTATAACCATAGGCTTTTCAAAAACTTTTGAGAAAAGCCTAATGCAAATTTTGAAAAAAAAAAAAAAAAACATAGTTTATACGTCTTTCATATATCATATAATTCTGAATAATCAGGATGCTTCAAAACTCATTGTAGAAACTTTAATGGGAGATAGACCACTTCTAGGCAAGTACAAAAAATTATATTATATATCTTCATCGTTACCCAAGCATTAAAGCTCTAGACAGCATTTTCACAATATGGTGACAAACATGTTTGCTACACAATATTCAATAAATAATTTCTGTTACATTCTGAATAATATTTTTGTCTATTAGAACATCAAAATTCAGGATAATTTACAGAAGAAGTGAAGGAATTAAACAACATGATTTAAATAAGATAACCGACTGTACCGAAGAGAAAGCGGAGAGATTTTTAATTTTTTTTTCAATCAATTGGAAAAAATGACTTTAAGAGAAATTCCACTAAAAGTATATATCCAAATTTCAGGAAAGACTTTTCAAAAAAAAAAAAACTTCTTGCTGTTTCGCTATTATGTATAAGATTCTTTAAGTAATTATATTAAAAATTTTATGCCTAGATTGTGGGTATTAATAAGTGTTATAAAAATTTTAGTTTTAGTTTTGCTTTTCCTTGTGCTATTCCTATTTATTAAATTTAAAATTAATATGTCAATATTACATTATTTTTAAAAAACAGCAATTATTTGTTAGAATTTGTTACTTAAAACGTATCTTTTATCACAATGAACGTCATCTAGTCCTTTACTCGTTGAGTTATGAGTATGCATTTTATAATGAATTGTGTTTCTCGAGTGTGTTCTATTTCCATTCAAATATTGTATCAAGAGTATTAAAACACCCTGTATATAATTTAGAAGTTGATACTTCATTTTAATTGCAAATAAGAAAAAATTACTATTAACCATTCTGCCTTTAGACTGAAACGCTTTTCGTCACTCCAAGTTAATATTTGGAAAATTTTCACTTATTTATATTTAAGACAATACTGTGTAAAATTACAAGAACGGGGTTCGTACGCTTCAAGGACTTTCAAGCACATTTTATCAGAATTTTATAAAGGAATATTTGCCTTATATAATGAAAACAAAATTCTACCTCCAGATATGGCGACCAGTACTTTATGAAATTTCTGGTACTAAAACACCTAAAATTCCCCGAATCCCTTGATGCGTACGAACCCTGAAGAAACACTTTTATTCACCGTTGTAAAATATTTGGGGCATTCTCACAATCTTTTAACTTTCCTGTCCCTGAATAATATTTTTTTATTTAATACATTTTTTTTTTTTTAATTCCATATACTTGGGAACATCCCATTGCATGATTGCACAACAATATTGAAGAGATAAATAAATTTTGGACAATGTTGGGGGTCCAAATACATGGAAAACTCATCTACCGTCCCGTGTCCCTGATGCTGATTTTCAAGTTTGGAGCTGTTTGGATAAAATTGTTTCAATAAAAATAATTCGATGTAATTGTTTTCTGAAACTAGAACTAGAACGAGTTTTATATAAATATGTAGCTAAAAATTAACCTGCACACATTTTTAGGGTTGATATATATTTTTTTGAACTTTGTCCCTGGGTTTTAGATTTTTTACCACCCGTCTTCTAAAATTATACAGAAAATCACTTTAGATGCAGCGACAGAATGTTTTTCAAGTTTTTGCTCGTGCAGAAGTATGCTAGAGAAAGAATATCTAAAATTCTTTGACAGGAAATTTACTGCAGAATATAAATCAGCTTTTAAATACCAATTTCAAGCACCGTGGCTTTATTGGTAGTCTTACCGTCCCCAAGGTTTATTCCTGCACATTTCGAGGTAAATTTAAAAAAAATAATAATTTAATCCAATGTTATCAACTGTTTCGAAAACTCAATGAACATTGTGGCTATCATTTAGTCTTAACATGATTTTCCTAAAAATAGGTGGTAATTTTCCTTATCGTTCCATCCTTACCGTCTCTTTTTTACCATTTCGTCCCTTTTTTTAAAATTTCGTCCCTTTTTTTACGTTACCGTCCCTTCTTTAACACCCCTTTAAGACAATGTTATACAAAAATTCTGTATTAAAAGTACTACATTTTTATTATTTCTTATTTGAATGTCCTGTGGGTACTATGCAAATTCATTATAAGTAAAAATTTAGAAGAAAATAAAAAGTTATAGGGGTAAAATAGTAAGGAAAATTAAACTCGCAAGTTTAACTTAAACCTCAGTTAAATAAAAAAATGTTTCGCTGCTAACCATTTTTTCTTTATTTTGAATCATTAAGGCATTCGTCTATCAGATTAAAATGTTATTTTAGCAAGTTTAATTTTGCCAGATTTTTTCCCCTAAAAGTCAAAAGATTGTGAGAATGCCCCATTTACATTTTGATGAAGTTAAAATCACACGGCATAAAAAGTGCAAAATAATAATTCATTATTAGCAATTACAATCAATATCATAATACGCCATGATAGACTCTTTTGTAACTCCGGCTGATGTATGCCATGTAAGACAAGAAGTTCACTGTATTGACCAAGATCAAATTTTCAGTTATATAATAAAACTCAAAAGATTTATTTTCTTAAAATAAAGAAATTTTGATAGTGATTTTATTTAATTTGTTGCACGAATTTGAGCAAAGTGGCATCTCTGTCTATATCTACTTCTGAAACTGACTTACGTTAATAGAAAATACATAAAAGAAAGATGTGACCTGGATTGAATAATGTTTCTAAAACTTATTTTTTCAATTATAATTCCATATCATAATTTCAACATCATAAAACAGCAAAATTTCAATGCTCTAATAATACAGATATCCTGGAACACTATTTAAGTTCTAAAATTGAAAACTGTAATAATAAAAAGAGAAATTAGTGTAAGAGGTAGAATATCCACGAAATGAGAAATTTTGAAATTGATAACGATGACATTTTACACAACATTACTTACAAGTGTCTATTCTTTTCAAATTTCATTTTTATGTTTGGTATTGTAAGTATAACATAGTTTCATTCAAGTGTAATATATACGTTCCATTCAAGAGAAAGAAAATCTGCTGCTGTTTATTTTCCCTAAAACCTTACCTATCCTGATCGTATTTCCATGAGCATTATTTTGTTTTATTCTCTCAAAAAGAATTTTACCGAATTCGAGTCCTTGCTAGATCGTTTTGTCGTGCTCGAATTAGCGTAGGATGACGTTTCGTGTAAATCGCATGAGCATTTTTTAATTTATAGTTAGCAGAATTTTCTGAGCTGAGTTAGATTCGAACAGTCATCATGTCAACATCATAAAACAACAAAATTTCATTGCTCTAATAATACAGATATCCTGGAACACTATTTCAGTTCTAAAATTGAAAACTGTAATAATAAAAAGAGAAATTAGTGTAAGAGGTAGAATATCCACAAAATGAGAAATTTTGAAATTGATAACGATGACATTTTACCCAATATTACTTACAAGTGAATATTCTTTTCAAATTTCATTTTCATGTTTGGTATTGTAAGTATAACATAGTTCCATTCAAGTGTAATATATACGTTCCATTCAAGAGAAAGAAAAATCTGCTGCTGTTTATTTTCCCTAAAACCTTACCTATCCTAATCGTATTTCCATGAGCATTATTTTGTTTTATTCTGTCAAAACGAATTTTACGGAATTCGAGTCCTTGCTAGATCGTTTTGTCGTGCTCGAATTAGCGTAGGATGACGTTTCGTGTAAATCGCATGAGCATTTTTTAATTTATAGTTAGCAGAATTTTCTGAGCTGAGTTAGATTCGAACAGTCATCATGTCAACATCATAAAACAGCAAAATTTCAATGCTCTAATAATACAGATATCCTGGAACACTATTTCAGTTCTAAAATTGAAAACTGTAGTAATAAAAAGAGAAATTAGTGTAAGAGGTAGAATATCCACAAAATGAGAAATTTTGAAATTGATAACGATGACATTTTACCCAACATTACTTACAAGTGAATATTCTTTTCAAATTTCATTTTCTTGTTTGGTATTGTAAGTATAACATAGTTTCATTCAAGTGTAATATATACGTTCCATTCAAGAGAAAGAAAAATCTGCTGCTGTTTATTTTCCCTAAAACCTTACCTATCCTAATCGTATTTCCATGAGCATTATTTTGTTTTACTCTCTCAAAACGAATTTTACCGAATTCGAGTCCTTGCTAGATCGTTTTGTCGTGCTCGAATTATCGTAGGATGAAGTTTCGTGTAAATCGCATGAGCATGTTTTTTAATTTATATTTAGCAGAATTTTCAGAGCTGAGTTAGATTCGAACAGTCATAACGACATTTTTTAAATTCGAAACATAGCTAGAACTTTTTCTTCGGCTTGATTTAATATAGGAGGCAAATACCTTGAAAATTGTGATTCTCGAACATGTGACTTTTTGAACGTGTGAATTTTTTTCTCATGCACAGAAACGGTATAATATAAAATTTGTTTAAAATGTTTTGAACATGTTTTTAGATTAATTAGCTTAAACCCGGGCAACCATTTACGATATCATAATAGAAAAAATCGCTTGCTCGTTTAATATATATGACATTAATGACTCACTGATTCATGAAACAACAAGACAAGTGAAACACCTTCTGCCAACTTTCATATTCTCATCATTTTCAATTATTCTAATAGTAGTTGGGTTTTCCTGAATTTTCAACCAAACGATTTGAGCAAATAGGCTACATGTCTAAAGCTATATTATAGTATGGAAAAATGACTGAAAGAATGTATATGCAGTATAATTAGAAATGATTCAAAAGCTTTTTGCATTTATTCGACATATGAAATACATAGCTATTCAAGGGATTTTACTGCACACAAGCACGGCCTAAGCAAGAACGGAATTCTGCCACATTTATATCAACATGAATAGTACCTTATAATAATTTATAACTATAATGCTTTACCGGAAAATGATTTGTAAATAGAATACTTCATGAATGTGTTTTTGTTAATTGTATTTAGGTGTCTATCGTCTGTGAACTAATTGTCATATTATGTGTTATCTCAAATTTTAAATAATCTAAATTGTCTTGTTTTAAATGCTTTAACCTTTTATTAAATATTTAAATTTAAAGAATATGGCAGAAATGTCCCTCCTCTGTAGTCCTGCAAAAATGTTAGCACATTAATTTCCCTAATTATTAATAGCTAATTTAAAAATTTATAACTCATCTCTCTTATTTTAATTATTTAGCCATGGTATTGGAGGGGAATTTCATATTAAATTCCTGATCTCTTAGTATTACTCTTTAAATAACAAATCTATTATTATCTCCATTTCTTATTATAAAAATTATCCATTATTAATTAACTATTATTTTAACACAATCAAACTGATTGGTAAAGCTATCATACGAATTGAATATTTCCAACTGAGCGAAAAATGCCCAGGCCGGGAATCGAACCCAGATCCTTGGCTTACAAGGCCAATGCTTTTCCGTTTAAGCTAACTGGGCCGACAACCAGCCAGCATGTTTCGATCAGATAACCTTATAGGTAGAACATCTGGTCTGTCATGTAGACAGCTCAACAGAATAAACCGCAGGTAAAGGAACTCCATATAAACGATGGATACGTAGAACAACTATTATTTTAACACAATCAAACTGATTGGTAAAGCTATCATACGAATTGAATATTTCCAACTGAGCGAAAAATGCCCAGGCCGGGAATCGAACCCAGATCCTTGGCTTACAAGGCCAATGCTTTTCCGTTTAAGCTAACTGGGCCCACTACCAGTCAACATGTTTCGCTCAGATAACCTTATAGGTAGAACATCTGGTCTATCATGTAGACAGCTCAACAGAATAAACCGCAGGTAAAGGAACTCCATATAAACGATGGATACGTAGAACAACTATTATTTTAACACAATCAAACTGATTGGTAAAGCTATCATACGAATTGAATATTTCCAACAGAGCGAAAAATGCCCAGGTCGGGAATCGAACCCAGATTCTTGGCTTACAAGGCCAATGCTTTCCCGTTTAAGCTAACTGGGCCCACAACCAGCCAGCATGTTTCGCTCAGATAACCTTATAGGTAGAACATCTGGTCTGTCATGTAGACAGCTCAACAGAATAAACCGCAGGTAAAGGAACTCCATATAAACGATGGATACGTAGAACAACTATTATTTTAACACAATCAAACTGATTGGTAAAGCTATCATACGAATTGAATATTTCCAACTGAGCGAAAAATGCCCAGGCCTGGAATCGAACCCAGATCCTTGGCTTACAAGGCCAATGCTTTTCCGTTTAAGCTAACTGGGCCCACAACCAGCCAGCATGTTTCGCTCAGATAACCTTATAGGTAAAACATCTGGTCTGTCATGCAGACAGCTCAACAGAATAAACGGAAAAGCATTGGCCTTGTAAGCCAAGGATCTGGGTTCGATTCCCGGCCTGGGCATTTTTCGCTCAGTTGGAAATATTCAATTCGTATGATAGCTTTACCAATCAGTTTGATTGTGTTAAAATAATAGTTGTTCTACGTATCCATCGTTTATATGGAGTTCCTTTACCTGCGGTTTATTCTGTTGAGCTGTCTACATAACAGACCAGATGTTCTACCTATAAGGTTATCTGAGCGAAACATGCTGGCTGGTTGTGGGCCCAGTTAGCTTAAACGGAAAAGCATTGGCCTTGTAAGCCAAGGATCTGGGTTCGATTCCCGGCCTGGGCATTTTTCGCTCAGTTGGAAATATTCAATTCGTATGATAGCTTTACGAATCAGTTTGATTGTGTTAAAATAATAGTTGTTCTACGTATCCATCGTTTATATGGAGTTCCTTTACCTGCGGTTTATTCTGTTGAGCTGTCTACATGACAGACCAGATGTTCTACCTACAAGGTTATCTGAGCGAAACATGCTGGCTGGTTGTGGACCCAGTTAGCTTAAACGGAAAAGCATTGGCCTTGTAAGCCAAGGATCTGGGTTCAATTTCCGGCCTGCGCATTTTTCGCTCAGTTGGAAATATTCAATTCGCATTATTAATTAACCTATAATTATATAAAAATAGTGGTATGCTGCAATTTTACTTTTATCTAAAATATTTACTTTTAATATACTGTTCTCTTGGGCTCGCCCTGACATTTTGTCATATTGTTATTAGTCATTCTGTTTATTTTGTCATTTTAATAATTTTTATTAAACAGGGTCTTTCAGCTTATTGGGACTTCCGGGCTCGTTCGCTGGTACTGGGGTCTGAGCGGGAAGGGGGATATGGGTTTCCCCCTCGTGGGCTAATCAGCTCCTATACCGAAAGGGTGGCTGCCCACGAGTGGGGGATTAGTGATTAGTGATTAGTGTCAAATGCCTAATGAAGTAGACAATTGCAAGAAAATAGTTGAATTTAAACTGGTTATCTATATTGAGGTCATTTCACTATTGTCACAGCAGACCATTTCGGCAAAATAATTAATGATATATCTGGCAAAGACAAAGACTTACATCAAATAAAGTTCACTGCATTAATGAATTAATTTCTCAGCCCAGTACTAGACAAAGAACTGTTAAACCTCAATACTAGAGGTGCCAATGACATAATTTCTGTGATTTTTGACGAAAACAGTAATATTGGAAGTCGAAAATAACTTTGTTTTAGTACGTTATTACAGTTCTGCTTTAATATTTCTAAAAATATAGATTCTGGCGCAGAAGGACCTATTTTAAAGGAATTTCCAAATATTTTAAACAAAATGTTCTGAAAATACAAAATTCCCTAGCACTGGTCGATGCAACATTATGTATGCAAAATATAATCAGTGATTGACTAGTTTCTTGGTACACCGACTGACATGTTTGTGTGTTGATTATTTTGTAACTGTGATTCAATTAATTTTATTGCACATTGATATTAATATTGATAATGTAAAATGCAATAATGTAAATGCAATATTGATATTAATATTGATAATGTAAAATGCAATAATGTAAATGCAATATTGATATTAATATTGATAATGTAAAATGCAATAATGTAAATGCAATATTGATATTAATATTGATAATGTAAAAAGTTATGTTTGATCGAGGTTTTTGCAGGTTTTTGTATGTTGCTGTGTAGTTCTGAGCAGTAGGCATAGGAAATTTGTCTAAAGAAAAATTCCCTACACTTCGGAACTCTAAAACAAATTAGGTAAACAATAACAATTGCTTATATAAACTATAATTTTATTCGGTCTGCCAGTGTTGCAAATGGACTGCTTTTTTCTAATTCAGATTTCTTGATTGGCACCAGTTTTTAAAATGGTAAAATTCCCCTTATCTTCTCCTTAATTAATATGCCTAAATAAAATGAATTTTACTATTTCAAAAAAGTACTGCCAATCACGAAATCTGAATTAAAAAATGTACCCCACTGGCAACACTACCACCTGCTTTGATCCAAAGAACAGAAAAAATTATGAAAGAGGTTGTTGCCATTTAAAAAACAAGAATTGCCACAGACAATAAATTTTCAAACCTATGGCACAGTTGGAGGTTTATTATTTACTGATGAGTGTAAAACATGCAAATTAGAAAACAATTTGCACTGCAAATAAGATATAGTGGGGTCTACGCTTCAATAATCAATAAAGAGTGTTTTTACCACGTCTTCTTTGTATATCGATAATGGTTCATAGTTTTTTTAAATGACAATTACTTAACTTTTACCGTAAAACTATTTTTTTATCCATCTAATATTATATCGTTATTATCCATGGTTCAAACTTTTTCTCTATAGTTTTTTTTTTTTTTTTTTTTTTTTTTTTGTTAAACACTATAATTGCATAAATTGTAATAGCTGATAGTCACTCAGTCTAGAAATACACGTTATGCTCTGTCTCAAATAATAAACGATACTGATAAAATTCAGTATTGACAGCTATTTAATTTACGCGATTTTTGTCAGACACAAAATTGTCATTTATTGGAAAAAATACAAAAAAGTCACTAAAATATTATATTCATATGTATTGAATATACGCACCAGAAAAATGTAAAAGAATATATATTCTCTTATATTTTCGCCCTGTTGCATTTTCCGATGCAAATTATCTACAGTAAAACTCGGATATAACGCTCACCGCTTAAAACGCTTTCCCGCCTATTACGCTCATTTGTCCCTATCCCTTGAACCATACCGATAAGAACAATGTAAAAATTCCTCGCTTTTAACGATCCCCGCTTTTCACGCGCTTACTACTGGACCTTTGAACAAAGATATCCCGGATATTACGCTTTGGTACTTTGGTTTACATCCGGATTTCTCATTTTCTCGTCCGTACAAAGAAAGAGAGAGGGAAAAAGAGAGGATACATGGAATTGTCAGCCAACCAATGCCCAAAGACTATGTAAAAAAAAAAAACAGCTGGTACGGCAGTTTTTTCCTCATTGGATCAGAGAACAAAAGAATTTATGCCGCCCATCTCAGCAGCACCTGATGTCTGTCTCTTACATCACACAAAGTGTTTTCGCTTTTTTCATTTACAATTAAGTAAGTAGCATCGCTGTCGACTCCAATTAGGTGCAACATGGAAGCTAACAGTATGAAAAGAAAGATTCTAAAATATTATGACAAAAAATCACCTAATCCGAGCCAGAAAGATTTTGCGTTATCTATGAATATCGCGCCGTCGTCTCTTCGGACTCTTCTTCAAAACAGAAAAGATGTTGAAAAAAAAATGCTGCGATTGGTGGCTCAAAGAAAAAGAGTGAAAACAGGAAAATATGAAGATTTAGAAAAAGTTATGTAGGAGTGGTTTCTTGAGTCAAGACACTGTAACATACTTATCAGCGGATCCATAGTTACAGAAAAAGTTTCAGAAGTAGCCTAAAAGCTAAGAATTGAAGATTTTACTCAATCTAATGGGTGGTTAGACCGATTTAGAATCCGCCACGACACTGTGTACAAAACGATTTGCGGAGAATCCGCTGCCGTGAACATATAAAATGCAGAATTTTGGTAAAAGAACAGTCTTCCAAGGCTTATCAAAAACTATGCCAGTTGTGATATTTATAACGTCGACGAATTTGGCTTATTTTTTAAAGCAATTCCTGATAAATCCTTAACGTTAAAAGATGAGCAGTGCCATAGAGGGAAGTTTAGTAAAGAACGTGTGACTGTGCTTGTTTGTTCCAACGCCGATAGGAGCGACAAACGCAAGCCTCTGGTGATTGTAAAATCGGCCAAACCTCGCTGTTTCAAGAACCTCAAACGACTACCCTATGACTATGCACATCAACGTAAGGCTTGGATGACGGGTCCCCAGTCCATTAAATATGTTTCTGATTTTGATGTCGAAATGCGGAAGCAAAATAGGCAAGTCATACTATTCGTAGACAATTGCGGAGCGCATCCCCAAGAAATACCAGATATTTGATATTTCAAACGTCTCTCTGGAATTTTTACCTGCAAACACCGCAAGCGTACTTCAACCAATGGATCAAGGGATCATAAAGGTTTTAGAACAACATTATCGCAAACATATAGTAAAACGATTTCTACATAAAATGGAAATTATAAGTAATCTATCTTCTGTAACTCCCCTCGACGCCATGAACTACCTTAGCGCTGCTTGGGATGCAATCGAACCTAAAATAATTCAAAATTGCTTTAAAAAGGCAGGCTTCATAACGGAAGCCGACGATGATATGGATGCGGCTGATGAGGGGTCGTATCCTATAGACGACGAGGACGGGCAAGCTGTTTGCGAGCATCTTGCAGAAAACGCACATAGCCTTCAGAACTATCTTAACATTGATAAAGACGTTATCAAAAGTAACGTTAGAAGCCTTGACGACATTATAGAGGATACTGTACAGGATGCCGCAGAAGAAGAGGACCCTGATGAAGTTGCTGATGGCGATGTTCAAGAGCGTATCGTAATGATAGCTGAAGTAATGGAAGATTTTAGCACTACCTGCCTATACACCGCTTCAGTAGATACCGCCGCTTCACATGAAGATATATTAACACACATAAACAAAGCAGAAAGCGCTCTTTTAAGTGATCGTTCGTCCACCCATCAGACGAAACTTGAAGAGTTTTCCTCTAAAACAGAATAAACAGTAAGTGAAAGTTTATAGTCCTCATAGTGGTGCTCAAGAATACAAATGTTACACTTTATTTTAAACAAAATATTATTATTAGTTTATTTCATAATTTTATTTTATGTTTAATATAAGGATAAAGGTTCCTATTAGAAATATATTATTAAATATATTTTGTAGCTTTTGTTTTAATGCTAACAATTCTTTTACTTATTCTGATTTGAAATAATAATACACTTTGTAAACACTATGTAAACACTATGTAAATTTGTGATTTTTAAATGAAGGAAGCGTTTTTGTACCTATGCTGTGGAGTTTCTATTTTAAATAATACATAAAAATGATTCCTCGCATTATTTAAAGCAGATAATCTAATATTCTCAATTTTAAAATGCCGAAAACCTTATCAAGCATTTAACGCTTTCCCGCTTTTAACGCTCTTCTAGCCCGATCCCCAAGAAGAGCGTTATATCCGGGTTTTACTGTATTTGAAAGAACTCGTTAAAAATCATAGGGCTGTGCAAATATAACGATATCAACTTTTTGGGAATTTCGGATTCCCTGCCCCCCTTACGATATCATGCGTTATCGTCCCTCGACCCCCCCCCCCGGTAATGATATCGTTAGACATGTCTAAAAATTTCATTTTTTTTCTTTTGTTTGGAGTTATAGATAAATATGGTTCCATCTATTATTCGCATACTTTATTGATTCAAGAGAAGTCAATAAAATATCGCTTTATATATGAAATGACTTTATATCAAATAATACTTAGAAGAAATAGTTCCTTTTTAAAAGTATTTAATAATGTATGTTTTTTACTAATGCATTCAATAATATATCCTTGCACGTGTCCCCTCCCGGGTGTGGGGGAGGGCAGACATAACTTCTTATCAACAAAACAGGTGGACAACATGCTTTCTCTTTTATTTACTAGTAAACACAAGTACCATTTCAAACATACTTCCCATATGTTTTCTGGAACAGTGTATTATTCATGCACACACGTATGGCAGAAATGGAATGCCATACGTTGGTGTTTTCCATATTTTGGAAATAAATAGTTTTATAGCCATTTAATGATTTTAATAATATCTTTGTATTTGCATAAAAATAAGATAACATACTATTATGAAGTAAAGACAAGGATACAAATAAAAAGAGAAAATTTTGGTTGGATCAAAATTGATAACGATATCAAAAGTCAACCCCTCCCCCTAGAGATATCTTACGATATCATGTGCCAGACCCCACCCTCCCCCCTAAAATGATAACGTTATATATGTACAGCCCCATAGATGTTTCAATGTTAACGTTAAGTTGAGAAGAATATTAGATAAATTAAAATTGCATAAAAATTCCTTATTAAAATTTCCAAAATGTACCAATCATTGGTAAATTATAATTTAATTTTGGATCATCAAACATACACTTTCAATAACGAAACATTATTGATAGATGTATTGTTTTTACTTAGATTTAGCATATGACATGAATTTTTGATCTGTTCTGAAAACATTATAGTACAAGTGTCCATTTATATTAAGAGTCATTAAGGATTATTCGTTTTATCTAATCCAGAATTTTCTTCAATTGAAGTAACTTTTACGTTTTTATCTTAATCCTATGCCATAATCAGACGAATTTCCTTTATTTTTGTTACAAAATTTTAAAATTAAAAGATTTTCAGTATAAATACATAAAAATGTCTCCCTAGGAATATCATGCCTATCTAGTGCTTTAAATTTCTATAAATCAAACTCTCCATCATCATCCATAGGAGAAAAAAGAAACAATGAATACCAAAACGCTAATTTCTTGTAGCAAAAAAGGCGGTTAAGTTGTCTCAGGACACTTAACATTTGAAAAAAAATGCAAAGAAAAGGGCATTTTCTACTTTTAATATCTTAAAATGTATATGATTTAAAAACACAATTTTTTGTTGGGATGAAAGATATAAGTATGTTCTTTCATTTCATGTATTTATAAAATTGCAAGATGCAGAATTAGTATTTACAGGGGGCTCCAAACTGTCAGACATTTGTCGAGCAGAAAATGGGTATAATAGCTTACACGCAGGATTACAAAATAAATATTGCAACATCAAAGAAATTTTTTACGACTAATTATACTTTAGATTATAATAATTACCCTGAATCTAAATAAATTTGTATTTAAAGCATTTTTATATTTTTAAAACGAAGTTGTATTTAGCTAATACAAAATTTGGAAAATTTTAAAAGTATAATCACTTAAAAAATATTTTTTTAACAATAAAAATGACATTTTCGGTTTATTTTACAGAGACTGACATGAAACGTATGTTTGAAAATTTCATGAAAATATACACAGAAATGTTTGAGATATGCACGTTATGCCCATAAGCATCATTTGGAGAAATGCGACTCCAAGGGTTCGGAAACGAAGATTCATCTATTGGCGGCTACATTCTAGCGGGAATAATTCCTAAAGACATAACTTCTGTTCTACTGGAAATTAAAAGGAAACAATTATTTCAAAATGTTCAGAAAAGATAGGAGTCTAACGTCTAAAAAACTTAAAATTTCTAAAATTCTGAAGGTTTCGGAGTCCTGAGATATTTTAAAATATTTGAAGTTGGTCAAAACCATCGTTAAACTGAGGAAAATTATCATTAAAACAAGTAAATAAATAAAGATTAATATGAACAATTAAAATTTATCGTTAAATTTAGGAAATCGTTAAATCGGGTTTGAACTGTATCTGCTTTAGTATAAGGGTGGGTAATACACAGTGAGACGAAAATTATTATTACTTAACAAATGGCGACGATTTTTATTCTTTAAAAATAAAATTTGCTACAACTTTAAACTACACAAATGCGCTACACATTAATGTATAAATGGTTTTTAAAAAGTTATTTATAAAAACACAGAAGCAGCATAACGGAGTATCGAAAATTGTCTCACTGTGTACCAAAAGTAGTACACAGTGAGACAATGTAAATATTTTCATAAATCATACATTTTTACACTCTACCATTAATTTTCTGCAGTTTATGATTTCTAATTAATATTTCTAGATTTTCAAAATATTAAAAATGTGAACCTTGGGTGGACAATGGCAGACCTTGCGCTACCTTCATGCAAATTTTCACCCTGTTACGTTTAGTAAATTTCCCTAGCCGTCGCAGGCCCACACACACACATAGAAAGAAACCTTCTTCTATTAATAAATGACTTTTTTAACATCAACTACATAGTAACAATAAGACACGTCTCACTGTGTACTACAACTGTGTGTCTCACTGTGTACTTTCGTTTCGTTGTAGCAAAATTGATGCCACATCTGTTACATCAATTTCATCGCTTTAAAAAGTTTGTCGTTTTGCCGAAATAGTCTATTTTTTGATATAGGTAGGTTTGGTTAAGTAAATATACATCATATTGAAGGAAATAAACTCTAAAATAGACGTTTATGTAACTTTAACCACTATAAAATAAAGAATTATTCACTATTTCGTCGGACGAGTAACTGAAGTGCCGAATCTACACACACGTGTTGCATAAGATGAGGTCGTTATGTGTGTGTGCCAGTTTGTAGAAAAAGCTACAACTATATGTCAAAGTGGCTGCTGTCTCACAGTGTACCATGTCTCACTGAGTACTCCCTACCCTACTATCTGATTATGATTCGTATTCGAATTATGTAAGTTGTTATAGTATTAAATTACATTTTATTCAATATAAAAATTTGTTTCTTAAGATATATGTCCTTAGAAAATGTTAATTTTTAATTAAATAATTTATATATTCAAAACACACACAATAAAGTGCAGAATGGAAAATAAATCTTCATTAATATTCATCACTGAAATTTATGGTGATTTTATTTTCTCCTAATGAGACACCTAAAAAAATTCGATAACGCTTTTATGCAATTTAAATCTCTTCTAGTGAGGACGTGACGTGAAGTTATATATAAACAAAAAACTTTAGAAAATAAACATGTTTTAAATTTTAGGAAGAGACTGAAACTTTCTTTGAAGAGTGTTCGAGAGATATCAATAATAACTTAATTTAACGAATTACCGGATACAAAATTGCTACATATTTATTTATTAGAAAGCATTTTAACAATACGTGGTTACATACAAAATGCACAACTGTGAGTATAATTAAATAGATAATTAGCAATCCGTTGACCATAACTTAATTTAACGAATTACTGGATACTAAATTGTTACACATTTATTAGAAAGCATTTTAACAATACATGGTTACACATAATATGAACAAATGTGTGTAAAATTAACTAGCTGACTAACAACCGGTTGTGCTGCATATAAATTACATGAAGACTTACAATTGTTTGTGGAAAAAAGAAATCTTCTTTTATTATGCTGTTTCTAGTCCTAACAATTCCAAATAAGTCGTAATTTAGAACATTTTCACCCATTTCGTCCTTTTAAATTACAAATTTTTCAGAAATTTTTTAAGATAACATTTAAATATTAAAAGCAGTTTCAAGTTTTTAGTTAAGCAGTACTACATAAATGCACTATTACTTTCAAATGAATCGTAATTTCAAATGTTTTTAAAACGTTTTCCTCTAATTGTACCTTAATAAATTTCGAACTTTTATAAAACGTGCTTAGGGAGCATTTACAAAAAAAAAAGTGATCACCACCTTTCTTAAAAGTAATCACCACCACATCAAATTTCAAGTGTCTAGCACGAATAGTATTTCAGAAATCGCAATTTTAGAATGTTTTATTGACTTGCTTTTCGATTTTGAATTATCGTATTATATAAAATATAGCCTATGTTTCAACAGAGATAGTCACGTACACTTTTCTACCATTATTTTTCAAAAATCGTCTTGGTAGATATAGAGGTTGGCCCGTACCAACAAACAAGCAAACACCCAAAAGTTACATCTTTGTAATATTAATAGATTAAAGACACATAAAATTACAGGCTTGTAAAAAATTTTCCTCTCCTAATTTTCTCCTTTGGCAAGTTAAGCAACTTATCGTATTTAATCACGTGATTTACGCCATCGCCTATTTTTTGCCCCACCTACTTTTGAAAGGCAATTTCGATAAAAATGAATGATTCGGGTAATTTTTGCATGTATAATATGAGTTAAACTAACCCGTTAACGCTCATTTTTTTTTTTAATTTTGTGCTTAAGTGACATTTTTTTTGAGTAGGTTTTGAACAGGCATGTCAATCTCGTTTACTACCAACGACCAAATTAATCATTGTACACAAAGCTTCGGTCCACTTAAAAAGATAAAAAAAACAAGCACATTTATTTTACAACCAACGCAATGAATAAAACATGTGTTGTACATTCAAATGTACATACAAAATACAACAATTGTTTAAATAAGGAAATATGCAGAATTCAAAAGATACCCCTCGGAAAAAGTAAAAAACATGCACCAGAAAATTTTAACAGAAATATTTATTTTTCTCAATTTTACTTATTTCATTATTTCGTTTATTATTTTTAACTTTTTTAAGTGGTTTTCAAATATATTTTATCTATTTCCCAATGGCGCACACAATAACAAAACATTCTTTATTTACTACCCCCCCCCACACACACACACACTTGGCGACCAGTTTGGTCTCCTTTACATTTGGGAAAGCATGCTAAACATTGTATCATGTTACTTTTATTCATAATATAATTTACTTGGACTCCCTTAAATATAATTAATATAATCCATTAAGCTAATATTAGTTTTTGTTGCATTAAAATATCCCAATTGGTTGATTTTCTGTAAGCAAGTAAACCCTGTTTTTTTACTATGGAATTCTATGAGAATTTGGCGAAATATTAGAGATTTCGCCAAGTTAGCAGCAAACTAGGCGGCATTTGGCGATGGAACAGGGTCCCTATGGTAAACCCCGTTATAGGTATGGTGATTCATTAAATGCTGTTCAATAACCAATGAGATTAGCTTCATTCAGCACCTTAAGTTTTATTCGGGCGTTGCCATTAAACAATTAACGTATAATTGCGATTTCTGTGTCACGTACGATAGCGTAATATATATATATATAGATACTGGGCGTAAAAACAACTACCCCTAGATAAAGGAGAAACCATTGACATGCATCACGAAAGCGTTACACAAAGCAGGCAAAACAAAGAAAAAAAATCGAACAACTTGCATGTTTCGATTTCGTTGGCTCGTGGAATTATTAATTCTTATTTTCTAAGAATGATTAATAATTCCAAATAAACGAAACATGCAAGCTGTTCGAATTTTTTTTCATTGTTTTCCCTGCTTTGTGTGACGTTTTCGTGACCAGTGCCAAGGCTTTCTTCCTTATTTAGAGGGCCTTGGTGAAATTGGCTGCAACTAGGAAGCCCACCAACTATAACTACCTGTACTGTACCTGCTCAGTGACTGTTCAGCGTAAGACTTCTGACTGAAAAGACTGAGCATAAAGTTAACTTATATGCGGTAGGCCCAGAAAACTCCCCACACTTTCTGAACTCTTATTATTCTATAAAATTTAAAATAGCAAGGATGCCGTACAAAAGTCTGCCGATGAATTGAGGAGAAGAGACGTTTAGAAAAAAATATAATGGCGTTTAAACGTATATCTGACATTTCAAATTTTAAATAGAAATCAAAATCAAAATAATACAAATATGTATTATTAATTGTATTACTGTTATCTTTGCCTTTTTCACTTAATTTTGTAATTGATCCTTTCCATAAAACCAGTCGTTGCAGGTGTACTATTATTTGCAATGTAAGCTTACTTTTAAACCACAAACTTTATTCAGTCAAAGTATTCATAATTGTGGGAAAATTGTCGGCAATAATGTGTATGTGAAGCATAAAAGCCATTTTTAGAATCTCCTGATTTATTTTTATAACACATCATGTTTGCGAATAATAACTGTCAATAGAGTGCATCTATATTTTCCTGAATGGCAGTGTAATAAGACACAAATATTGAAACTATAGATTTCATTTGATTATTGAAATATTTTGCTATATCTTGAATCATATATTTTAACTTATATTATTTTCAGGTTTCTCTAACTGCTCTAGACGTCATTTCTCCTAATTAGTAATGAAACATTTCAATTTGAGTGCAATTAAATGCGCTAGTTTTATTTAAGTAGGGTAGCCTGGGTTAATTTTCAGACAAAAACAAAATTTTACAATTAATCCGGAATCGGTGGCTATTTTATTGTACTTTTTCTTGTTAAAATCATCACACGACTCATGATTCTTCTTCAGCATTTTAAAATAATTATGATTAATATCAGAATCAAAATTTAATAAAATCCTGTCTGAAAATTACCCTGTGCATTGAGGTAATTTTAAGACACCCAAGGAGTAATTATCCAGACAGCTATTTAGGAGGGTATTTAAGGAGCTGAACTGAACACTAACTTTGGTAATTAAAAGACACCATTGTAAAATTTTATGACACAAAATGGGGTATTTATTAGACCATTCTGAATATAAAAAAATACATTCAAACTTATCTGTAACTATACACCCGAATTCCATTTATATTTTCACAAATAAAAGTATGTTTTATGATACGTTTTCACACAAACAGTTTAGCTACAGTAGCTACATCCATTTTACATAAATTTATGTAAATCAGTAAAGACTTTCAGGCTTCTTAAACAATTTTGAAGCCTGAAAAAAAAATAAGAACAGGAACTCGACACAAATTTCATAAAAATCTCACCTAACCTGCTTTTTATCAATGCACTAAAATGTTCAGACAGCACTAATTTCGAAAGGCCAAACCATTTCAGTTTTCTTTTACAGTAAATATATCTTTAAAAAAAATTCACCTTTAATGAACAATTCTTTTACATCTTCAATAGTTTTAACATGGAAAAGTTAAGAAGATTGAATCACAATGGGTACTAAAAAACTAAAAGGACTTGACAACAAAATGAACTTGATCTTTGTTTGACTACCAATATCAATCATCTTCAAGTCAGTTTTAAAATTCCATTTTAACTTTCAACAGATTTTTCTCATGATTTTATTTGTGAAAGAACTTTCTGACCTGCCCCATGTACAATATTTTGCTATAGTGCAGGGCATATATATTTGATTATGAAATGGACTTCAGATAAAATTTTATTCATACTCAGTTTCAACAATAATACTTTGAAAACAGATATAAATAACGTTTTAGACTAAACTCCAGCCTGAATTTTCATTTTACTTACAGATGACGTTTAGAAGTTATATTTTAATATGGAATTAGTAGCACCTTGTGCTAATGCTGCTGCAGCCATGAAATTGAAATTTGAAATCATTGATGCAAAAAGTTAAACAATAATTTTTTTACAGCATTTAGGAAATTAATTTTGTAATAGTCAGAGAAAGCTGCTTGGAACTAATAAAATACTAATTGAAATTGAAAAATAGTCGGTTTAATAAAATAATAAACTCTTTTGGCCAGACTCCAATTACTGTGTGAGTATTACGGCTGTCTGCTAATGACCCCCAGCTCCTTCTGTCTGGAAATTACCCCAGACTACCACATTTATTTGTTTTTTTAAAGCAGGTGCCTTACTTATATAGATTTCATGAATACACATTTTTTTAAATGAAGTATCAGTTTCAAATCAAACAATTTAACATTTAGAAGTTTTTTCTACATATTTGTGAATGCATGTTTTGCAAAGTACGGCACAGTTTCTAAAAATCACAACATAAAAGTTCATGTTTCATTTGAATATAAAAGTTTTGTAAACTGGCTTTTGTCAATGTGTGGTGTAAATCTTCAATTTATCGTGTTTATGCACAGTGGTAGAGAAATATAACGCATTTTTTTAAAGTCCTGAAGTTTTTCGACACATTTGCCAGCACCTAACATGTAATGCACATTATTTATTCTGTGATGTAAATCGAAGGGAGATTAAAATAACAATATTAGTTTAACCTAAAACACATAACATTTTATTAAAAAAACTATTGTAAATATTTTAATTTTCTTTAAGTTTTCAGATTCAAGATCAGCTCTTTCTAGGTTTTAAATTAATTATTTTTACATCCACAATTTCTGAGCGGGGCAATTTTGAAGAATTTGATCTAATATGTATACTACTTTCTGATGTTTGCAATCTCTACGCTCCGGCGATGTTGTTAGATTGAGAATATTTTTTGAAAATACATAACAAATTTATTGAGTAAGAGTCGTAGCTTGATTTAATCGCGGAAAGTCTGTCATTAAATGAAGTGTATGTTACTTTTCTGAAATAGTGTTAGATATGAAAAGTATACTAATTAAAACTTCTAATTCATTTTACTAAAAAGGTACTAAAATACATAAAATGCTTTTTAGAACATAAAAAACGTCAAATGATGTTAAAACCCAAGCGGTTGAATATTTCATAACTTATAGTTTTTTCTTCATTAAAGAAGTTTGTATCTATTGTCATTTATTATAAAAAATACTTTTTATTTGATAAAACCTGTTTAAGAAACTATTCAAATATTATCTCACGTTTGCATTTTTTCAAATAATAGTACATCTAGGCTCCTTTGATATCTAAGGATGAGATCTAATGGATAAATAAAATCAATGCTAATTAAAATTCTCTTGACACCTACACATTTCCTACTTTTGTAATGTAATGCAATTTCTTTTAGTGAAAAGTAAGCATTTCAATTTACCATTGTAAAGGTTTTCGTGAAATTTTATCGCACAGAATGAAGTGTAACAATCTACCTCTAAAGATAATTCAATAGCACTTAGAGCTCTACTCAAATTAAACTAATGGTATTTTTGTCGAAATTCCGTGTCTGGAAAACAAATTGATAAGAGTATCGTTAAATTATTTTTTTGTGATTTAACTTTCTTAGAGATATTCCCAATTAAATTCCTGGAAATTAGTTTCTTTTTAACAAATGTAAAATGTGTAAATCAATCTAATATAAAAGGTGCGATGTGTTGAAAAATTTCAATTTATATTTGAGAAATTACAAATATAATGATAATGTAATAATGATGATAACAGTAATAGAAATTGTAAGATCAAGCGTGTTTTTTTTTTATATATAATGCCGAAAACAATTCTTCCATTATTTCTCTAGAATTTCGCAAAAAATATCAAAAAACGAAGAGTTGTTTGAAAAGGGTGAGTTTTTGTTATCTATTTTATAAAGCGAAACCATTTCATTGAATAACGCTGCCATCATATTAACAGTGGCAACGACCTGATCAATAAATATTGCTTTTGTGCGATTTCTTCTGACTTCTAAATAATACACAATTTCAATTTTTGCATCTTCGATGAAGGGAAAAATGTATGTTCAAATGCACTTTGCTTAATAGCTTCATTTCAATTTTTTTAAATAGTTTTATTTTGAATTTCAAGCATGAATTCTTTTAAAATTGTGTGCAACGCACTCACAAAATATTAAATTGTTTCCTTCTATATATAAAAAAAAGTAACGATTTGGAAATGAACCAATGAAAATCTGCGTAGATACCGCGAAACGCATCTGATTGGTCAGAGCTTTCTGACGCTGTAAGGGGGAGGAGGGTTACCAAGGGGCAGCTCTGTCGCCAAGTTTGTCGCCAACTTGGTGATATATCGCCAAATTTGGCGACCAAATCTCCAGTATTTCACCAAATTTCCATACACTCCAATGGGGACCCCATTGCCCAACCCCATTAATCCAATGGGGTTTACTTGGTTGCAAACTGAAATATTTCAATGCAACAAAAACTAACGAATACAGCTTAGTTTATGAATAGAACTTAATTGAATTATTTACATTACTTTTAAGCACAAATACTAACTATTTACAATATTTGTAACACTATTTATATAATTTTATATTTAATAATTCTTATAATTATGAAACTCTGTAAGCTCTAATGATTATGTGCTTGGAGATAAGGAAATAAAATTGTCAGGAGTTTGGGAGGAGCGCGTTTTTACCACGTGGAATCTAAAAATTGAATGCATAGAAAATAAGTGATGGCGAAGCAATCCAGAATGGAAATGTGAAACAATTACGTCTGGGCTTGGCTAGAAAATAGGGATTGAAAAATCGCGATACCAAAAGGAATTGCAAAGCGATTACGCGGGGAGTTGGTGAGCGTAGTGAGCTGGGGAGTGGAGCCCCCCTAATTACATAAAACAATATAAATAATTCAGCGTTTGTTTGTTACCCTTTAACATTCAGTAAATAAATATTGAAACAAAATTAAAATTTCACAAACAAATGAACGAGACAGACATTTAAGAGATATGTAACCGAAGAACGCACTTACATAGTGAAATAATCAGAATCATAATGATCGCTGCAGTTGTTTGGAAATCTAAGAAGATATAGTAAATGTGGAAATCTATGTTAAAAGATCTATCTAGTCTATGTAAATGTAACAGTATAATATGGTCTGCATATAACAAATCCCAACACCCATAGATAATCTACTCTCGCACGCACACAGCCGTATTTTTTATAACGTTAATATAAGCATGGGCTAAATCTCACCCCAATTTGTCTCCCATTATATTTTGGGCTAAATACGTTTTAAAAGCAAATATACTGTTGTATAATGTAAAATGCACCAATTCTACGTCTTTTTCGGGGAAAATGCATGATTTTTATATTTATTTACAAATTTTGTGGCAGTATTTGTAAAAATCACTTTTCTTCCCTAAAACATGAATTATTTCATAAAACTGATATTAATTACATTGAATATCCTTTTATCAATACATACAAGTAGCTTTTAGGTTACTTTTTCGTGAAATTGTTTTGAGTGTGTGTTATCTCGTAAGAAATTAAAGTATCGAAATTAAATGTTCGTACACGCGTAGGATTATACAATCCCAAAAGATATATTTCGCCCCACCTAGTGGACAAAGACACAGCATTCCCTCACCCATCCCTACTCGACCTTGTCCATGAACGGTAGAATGCAAGTGAGAAATATGTTAAAATGCTTTATCCTTTTTTGGGAAGAAAAAAAGCGATTGGAGTGAAATCTACCCCTTTGCGTGTGATAACGGGTTAAATAAGACAGTAAAAATTATTATATAGATTAGATTGCTCTTGTATGTAGACTGACTAGATGTTTTGGCTTCATTTTCAAAATAAATGACAAATTTTGTAATATACTCCCATTCGCCTATAAAATGGCTTCGGTGAAACCGAAACCTGTACACTGAAAAAAAAAAAAAAAAAAAAAAAAAAAAAACGGAAAAAAATACAGAAGTTGTACTGGCAATCGAGACGCCAGTACTATTTCCGTATTTTAACGTAAATTTAAAAAAATCGGAAAATTTTCTGTAATTTACGTAGGAAATTTTCCTTTAAAATACCGAAATAGTACTGGAGTCTCGAATGCAAGTACAATTTCCGTCCGTTTTTTTTACAGTGTAGACACTTTTATATAAAACTTTTTTCCTGATTTAATTTAACGTTTTTTAACAATTAACGAAGTAGATTTTCTTGGGTGTTCTGTATACACCAAACAGTATATCTGACATATTTTTCACAGGTAGTCCTCTTTAGATTTCCTGGCATATAGAAATAACAATCGAGACATGAAAGATCTGGCGAGTGCGGTGGCAAAGCTACGGGACAACCTTGCCCAATCCATCGGTTGGAAATGTTATATCCAGATAGTTTAGCACCTCTCGTACATAATAGTATGGTGCTCCATCTTGCTGGAATCACATTGACTTCCGGATGTGCGGGAGAACGGCGTTCAACTTGTTTGATAGCACCTGTTGCAGAAACATGATGTATTTTTCCAGTTAAGGCATTCTGCCAGAAAATAAAGTCGAGTAGGTGGTCTCCGATTATTTCTGCCCAAACATTGTTAGAAAAGCGTCGCTGAAGAACATGTAAATAAGTGGCCTGTGGATTTACATCCGGCCATACATGTTGATTGTTGGTGTTAAATGCACCTTCACGTCTGAAGGTACATTTATCCGTAAAAAACACAGTTACCTCAAAATCTGGATTTACCTCATTCAGCTGCAAAAACCAGCGGAAATCAGTTCCTGAACATGAGTCATGAACATGATAAGGATGCAAACGTTCATCCTTCAGTACTCGCCATGTCGTGGAGTGTGATACATGTAATTGTCTATTCACTGCTCATGTACTTGTAATAAGTTGATCAGTCACGATAACCAGAATGGCTCCTTACGCAACCAACGTTCCGTCCGTCTTTCTACGACCTGCATCTGATCGGGAAATGAGAAAGAATTCCGTCTGACACAACTGTCGGTGCAATCGTTCAAATGTTTTGAGGTGTAAAAATCGTTCTCCGTACAATCGTTGATTATCTGATCTATTTTGATTTGCAGTTCCGTAGACAAAATACATATCAGCCTTTACCATATTAGTGAAGGACAACATCTTATGATACAATCCTACCGCGACTGACAGTTGCGCACTCGGATCAGCGGCTTTTACGCTATAATTGAGGCGGAATGTTGCATACGCGTTCTGTTTCTTCCCCATATCACATTTGCGTGCTATTAGTGCCGTTCAGCTCCCGATAACTCGCAACAGGAATGGAGCTTTAAAGTTTATATGTACCAAATTTGCAAGTGCGGGATCGCCTTTGCTTTTTATTTCAGACCATGCATTCTTTCATGAAAGTTTTTTGTTTGGATATGTATTATCACCTCTTAAAGTTTTGCCCATCTTTTACGAACCACCCTGTATATTTCAGATTAATAACAATATAAACACTTTCTAAAACTTTACAATGCATCGCTTCTTATACACTTATCAAACAATTTACATTTTGACTTCATTTAGTTCAAAACGTACATTTTTTACTAGTACTAAACGTACACTTTTTAATCCAATTTACTAGTTAAAAAATTTACTTAAATTCTATATATGAGATTTTATGAGTGAAGCTAAATTCCAATTCCTGCTAATTATCAAAATTAAGAGATACACACAGCTCTTCTAAAATTATTTTCTGTACACTATTCAGTGTATTGATAATTATTATTATGATAAAAACCCGGTTATATATATGAATGATTGGTATATTTTTACATTTTAAGGATCCATGAATCCGATTTCGGTATGTTTACAATGATTCCAAATGCATGTGCGCATGTATGCGTGCAATTAGAATTTAATCACTTTTCCACATAAACATCTAGTTTTGCCTAAAATTTATGAATTTGTTCCTGGGCATATTTTCTCTCATTCATATTGCTATTAAAATAGGACTAGTATAGAATAGTATAATAATTCACATAAAAAAATGCAGAGCATTATTTAAAATTTTATTTCAGTCTATCGGAAAACGGAATTAATAGTTTTATTTATTTATTTATTTATTTATTTGTAACAGGCATACATATATAGCAATATCCCATTCTTATATTTATATAAATAAATAAAGATCCACATATGCTGAAAATCAGAAGAAAGGGAAAATTCGGTTTTATTAACATAAAAAGGCGAAAATTTTTGAAAAAAAAAAATCTTGCTAAGTTTTAGTCATAAAAGAATGGTATTTGCATTGTTTTGCTTATTCGACAACATGCAGGGGTTCAAAAAGTCAAATTTTCAAAAAGATTTTAAAAGGATATTTAGAACTGGGACTATGTATCCGGATCCTAGTATGATGTCCTTCATATTAGAAAAAAATTCTTAACACATTCACGACGGGAAACGAGAATTCTCGTTATCATTCAAAAACATCATTGAAGAATTCTACCTTACAGAATATGCATTTATATCATGTTGTCTATATTTTTTTAGATTGCAAGACATTTTATATTAAATCTGTACATTTAAAGATATTTTCCGATGCATAAACTTCGGAAACCTACCTAGAACACCAATTTAATAAAGTCTTTCAAAACTGGTAGGAGCTTCTAGTGTTTTAAAATTCAGATTTGATAACAATTACCCGTCGACAATTTGTTAACATTACTTCTTTTCTCGAAAGCTAAAATACCTGACCTAAAGAATAATTTATAAATACATAGTTGCTTGCAGCTTTATTATTTAAATATATATAAACTGGTGTGCAAAAATTGAGATCGAGAGGGTTTTTCGAATGTAACGTCGTGCAGAAGTTTTTCACACAGACCGAAATCACACCATAAAGATTTCCAGGGTGCAAAAATATGGTACATATGATAAAAACCATCTAAAAAAGGAATCAAAAGGATACAAAAGCACTTTATTGAAAATGTCACTTGGAACATATCTGCGGAAAAGTCAGAAACGTCAATCTTACAGGCACCTGGCTGGAAAAATTCTCCCGAGGGGATATAGGGGAGGATATAGGGATATCCTATAAGGGTCACCACTGACTGCGATGCAGGATTTATAACGTCTGCCATTGCTGAGGACGATATTGTCAAGGAGCTGTTGAAGCATCGATCCCTTTCCTCTTGCAACGTCAAATGCAGCTGCGGAATCGTTGCTGGCGCCTGGTCACGTGCTTCCAAGTTTTTTCCGAAAAGGTCCCACGCATGTTCTATGAGATTTAGTTCCGCGGACTTTGCAAGTCAATTCATGTGTTGAATATATTCACTTCCAAGGAGCTCTTTGTCAGCAGCTGTACGATGAGGAGAAGCGTTGCCGTCCATGAAGTGCAAATCCGGACCCACAGCGCCTCTAAATAGACGGACGTGAGGCAAGAAATTCTCGGCGCAATAGCGGGCACCAGAAAGTGAACCTCCTTGGGAGATGTGGGGTTCGTACAGCTACCAAGCATGATACCGCCCCAAACAAGAACTCCAGCACGTCCAAACCGGTCCCTTTCGATGATGTTGGAGGGGATGATTACGGTGTTCTCAGCTCTCTATAGATGTGTATACGTCCAGAATCGCTCGTTAGACTAAATCGGCTCTTATCCATAAAGAGCATTCGACTTTACTCTTGTAGTGTCCAGCTCTTGTGTTCCTGGCACCACAGAAACCGTCGTCGCCGATGAGCAAGCGTTAATGGTACACACCGTACTGGTCAATGTACATATAGACCACCTTTTTGCAGTTTCCTAGCCACGGTAAAACGTGATATCCGCCGTCCAGTAGTCTGCTCCATCTGCCTTGCGATATCTCCAGCTGTCTGCCGCATGTTTATTTTCGCCTGCAGGACATTATAACGGTCTTCCGTTCTTGTTGTTTTTACTCGTGGGCGACCACTGCTGAATGATCGGACAGCTGTCCCCATCACTTGAAATGCACTCCAGGCTCGTGAAACGATGTTGTGAGCGATCCCGAACTCTTCTGCCACACTTGTCACTCTTCGATCTTCTTCCAACCTCCCAATGATGCGACCTCGTGTAAGGTCATCCAGGTGACATCTCCAGGATTGTCTCTTGGCCATATCACACAATAGTAGCCGAAAAACCGTCGTTAAAATCACTGTACACCGTGCAATATATTTCACCGAATTCCTGAACGTCCACCGCCTCTATTCTTTATCCCCTTAGTACCTCCTTTTTACGTCATATGCCATATATGCGCGTGTCCTACTACATTTTTTCCAGGTTTATCTCCAGATTGGTCTTTCATTTTGTTCTGTTGACTTTTTCGGCTTTTATGCCCCATTCTTAATTTTTGCACACCAGCGCATATATATATATTGATTGCTAACTACCTCATTCGTTTACAGTTTGAAACAGCTGTTATTTAAATTTTATTTGCATTTGGTATAGTGGTCATTTTTGCAATATATCACACTTTTATGGCGATTTTCTATGATACAATACAATTTATAAAACTACATTATATAATGTTTTCAGAAAAAGGATACCCTTTTTTTTTATCCTAGTCAAGATTTACGAAAGCGGGGAAATGTAGTTTGCACTAAAGCTTAAATTATTCTACGCATCGATGTCTTCTGTCCATTTTCAATCCTGCAAATCTCTGAAATTTCTTTAAATTCAAAGTGTCATAATTGGTTGCGTTTTGGTCATAAAGGAATGGAATTTGTATTGTTTTACTTTTGAAGGCAAGGAGAAAAGTTTTCTAAATATAATTTATAGCCCTCGAGAACATATAAAAATTAAAATATATAACCTTTTAAAATTATTGGCAGGACTGTTACATTAATATAATCTTAAATCCTATTTTATTTTAAACACGCTTTTTATTTACAATCTCTACATATATCTCCAACAGGTAACAATTTAAAGCATGTTTCAATCTTCTTAAGAAACTGTTTACATAAGATTAGTCTAGTAGTGTCGCTAAAACATAATTTTGGGATAGCGCCGAAAAAAAAAAACATTGATCAGTCCATATAAAAAAGCGCTCTATAACAGAGGAAGAGATTATTATTGAAACAATAAAAAAGTGTACCTCAATATCATCGTCATACATAAAATTATAAAATGAAAAGTCATTTTTAGGTTTCCGTACTTAAGAAGTAAAAGCGGAACCATTATACGATCATTCGGGTGCCTGTCTGTCCGTCTGTCACAGCCGTTTTTCTGGGAAACTATGGAAAGGGGAAAGTTCAAACTGGTAGAATTATAAAGGTTATTGACTTACATATTTATAGATTATTAAACCTCCACAAATATTTTTCGGAAAGTTTTAGGTGGTATAATTAACTTAATTGAAAAAAAAATATCGTGTGGATATCGTTCAAAGGATCTTGTAATACCGAACTTATTGGCATAATTTTTCTCATTGTATTTTTAACGATACCGTCGAAAATGTAATGCAAAAATAATACCCCTTTCTCTATTTCCGAATCTACTGAAACTGAAAGTGTAAAAAAAAATTACGGGTATTAGGAGTTTATTTAAATATTGCACGAGAACTATAGCAAGTATTCTAGGTAACATAGGTTTTGAGAAACTCGAATTTTCCCGTTACACACATACTTTATTTTGCGGTTCTGTTGACGGATGCTCCAGATACCTGTTGGCGAGGAGTCATCCAAGGATTCTTGATAATGATTTTCGAAAAGAAAATTTCTATAATTAACTGAGATAATAATTAAAAATGTATCTAGAAAAATGCGCCCTGGACTATGCAATTTTTCGACCTTCTTTGGAAGAGCGCTTTGCAAAATGCCAAGTACAAACTTCCTTCTGCGGAATCCTTATGCGCCAGTAGAACTCAGAATTGACCCATTATTTTTCAAAGGAGATTAAGAAATTAGAAACCGATTGACGACAGAATCATCTTAGCTAAATATATATTACAGGAAAAAAAAAGATGAACCACAGAATTTTTGGAATTATATGGCATGGCCGCTAAGTGACGGCACTTCTCCCTGTAAAAACTAAATTAAGATATTTTAAATATGTCTGCAGTTCGCAGGAGTAAAATTGTGCAGCCTTGGCAAAAATTGTAGACACTCGCCCGACTGCTGCAGCCAAAGTGGCCAGAAATGCATTGCAGATTTTCCTACTCCATATTTGCCGTAGTACGTAGGCGAACAAGATCACTTTTAGATCGAATATTTGACAGTATAGACATATATATTAAAACGTAAACCTGATTCTGTAAGTTTTGGCAAAATCATGTTTGGCGATAATTTATTTCGATAATGACATATTTTATTAGGAGGAGAAGTTATATGATTTTGATTTTATTATTAATATTATTTGAATGGTTTATCATTAAATAAAATTTAATACTCAAAAATATTTTGAAAAAATAATAATTTTATATTTAAAATATTTAACATAGAACACTTTGCATGTAATTTTAAATTAAATAAATTGAGCTGATCTACAACTTTTGTTTTTTGACCATTATCAAGAATATATAGGTGTGTAAGTTAATAAGAAAAGTTTGCCATTCTTTTCCGTAAAAAAAAAAAAAAATAAAAAAATAAATAAATAAATAAAAACGGAAAGAAAGGAAAATATTCATACAAGAACTATAAAAAAAATTATCTTGATATCTATGGTTTAATAATTAAAAAAATGAATAAAAAAGTGTAATAAAATTCAAGTAATAAAAAATATATATTATAAATCGTTAGTTGCATCAAGTTTCAAAATTAGGCTTTTAGAGAATGAGACTGATATAAATAAAATTCATGGCAGCTTTAAAATGCCGTGTAGTTAAAAAAAATAAAAATAGATACTGTTATTTAAAAAAATGAGACCGTAGTAAGTAAAAAGAAATGCTCTGCCCAGTAATGTTTGGTACATTTCTGATAAAAGGAAAGCATAATTGGTTGTAAATTATAAACTTAAAGTTCTTTCACTTTATTCAATAGGTTAGACTGACAGCAACCTCTAGTTCACCTTCATGAAATAGGAATCACTTATTCAATATAAAAATTTGTCACGATTTCAATAATTAATTTAAAACCAACTAATTAAAAATTCAAGAATTTTTCTAATGGAACATTCAAGTTATCTACGGTCAAATCTTGACGGGTACTATCTAGTCTTGTCTGATAGCTGAACGTTTACAAAACAGTTGTCGTTGATGTTTCTAGAAATGTAAAAAGTCGCATACTAAGTTTTTTATAAGTCCTTATTCGATCATTTGGTAAGATTAAATTTCAGAACAACTCTCCACCTTTTTCGAGCATGTTCTTTATTCAGGCGACAGATTTCAATCACAGGAAATATCACATATTTCAAGGAATGCAAAAGTTTTGCTAATATAACTAGCGATATATGAAATGAACATCAAATGTCAGTATTCGTCAGTAACAGTAATGGAAACAAGAAACTACAAAAAAAAATATTTTAACTTACTGTTCTTATTACTACAAACAAACATTTACTCACAGTAGATATTCACAGATCAACAACTAAATAAAAAATGATATCACATGGATGGCAACATATATAGTGTGTCTACGTTTACAAAGTATCCATGAAACGTCAAAATTATTAGGAAAAAGTTAAGATAATTTTGAAATTTTGCCTGCTTAAAAATTTACATGCTTTTGTAAAAAAGATTGTTTTAAAAATTGCATTTATGACGTTCACCACATTTTGTTAGTATCGTTTTTTAAAATAGGCTAGTTATTTTTTGCAAAACGTATGAAGTTACCATATTTCAAATATTGATGTTTAAAAATATAATTTGCAAGCAATAACATACTTTTTCATTTTATTTAAGAACATGTTAAAACTCTTTTTTTTTCCGCAAGCAAAGATGTTATAAGTTTTAAAATAAATGTCAACGAGTTCTTTTGTTCCTATATTGTTCGACAGCTGCGAAATATGTCTTTTGAATCGAAATATCCGGTATAAGTCGGAAAAAATAGAATTTTAAAGAACTGACAAAAATCTGACTGTAAAAATATAATAAATTGTCAAATCTTTTTTCAAAACCTCTCTGCAGAAAATATATTTGACATTTAAATAAATATGTTTTCATACATACAGTAAATCTCTTTCTTAAAATATAAATTTCGTTACGGGGGGCAGTTTACCGCAAAACTGATCAAAAATATGATTTAAAAAAATATATTAAATAAAAGCCCGTTTATTTGTGAATATATTGACACCTTATTTTTACCCATATGGCAATAATATTGTGAGATATTGTAAATTTTGTTAATACACCCAACACAATTACCCACACAAATTAAAACTTGAAATGACTTTTTCTCCATGTTCACATTTTCATCATTTTTGTTCTAAAAATGTTAAGGCATCTTTGTGAGTTTGAGACAGAGATTTAAACTTTTTTATATATGTTCTTTATTATTCATGTAACAAATCTGCACATCAATGCAATTAGCCATCAGGTTTTTTGTTATTTTTTAAAGAATAAAACATTATGAAGATGTATTAGATTTAATCCTTTTACACCACATACATGAATAAAAAAAAATCATATTAACTATAATATTAGAAGTATGTATCTGAAAATCCATGCAAAGTCTTGTGCAATACACATTTGAAAATCTTAAAAAAAAAATGGTTAAAAACATCAATGTTTAAAAAAGTAGTAGGGATGTTTAAAAAATCAAAAATAAAAAATAATAATAAAAATTTAATTAAATATGCAGTTAATTTTTTTAAATGTACTTTTAGTTGATCATCGAAATGCAGTGAGTTAACCATTTGAATCATATACCGTGTGATCTAGAAGTTCCGGGAGTTTTAAATCTTATGAACTATATGTAATAAAAAGATGCGATTTCAAAGAAATGCTTAGAAACACATGGGATTTACTTTTTAATGAAAAAATAATATGCTATATTAGTTACACGTTTTACCAACAGATGGCGCTGAAATTGATAATACAGTTGTGCCATGACATAATAAAACGCTTGAGTATCCGCATTGAGTTCTACCTCGTTTACGGATTCAACAGGCAGACGTTCCCGCTTCTTGTCGATCTTCGAATGAGGTCGTTTCCTCAAGCCTTTTTATCATAGCCTTCAGATTTGTAACGGTCATCGGTCCTTTTCCAGTTTTAACTCCGCGCATTGTTCGCCAAGAAAGTAAAGCAAAACTTGCCGATTCATACTTTTTGTAAAACATCAAAACTAACAAAGCTTTGTCACGCAAATAAAGCATGTCTAAACATAGCAGTTACAGATCACATTTTGTATCAAAATTCCTTTTAAATGCAATTTCTTTAACCTTCGAAAAAGCGTTTAAACATAAACGACCCTTAGAGCGAAATCTTAGGAAAGATGTTGTACAATGAACTCATCTGCTTTTATAACATATGGTACAGATACATTCGATGTTGTACAACAGCTTAATCTGTTGCTAAAAGTTTTAACTATTTATTTAAATTTTTTTATTATACTAGGGACTCTGCCCCCTACGAGCTACGCTCGTCAACCCCCGTCCAGAGACCGCAGACTCTAAATGCACGCTAATTTGATCGGCTTTAAAAATACTTTCTAAAAATTTTAATGTTTGATGAAATACCGCATATTAGTTTTCATCGTGTAGCCATCGCATCAATCATGAAAACACAGTTTGGCAGTGCCACCTGCTGAGTGAAATACATATTCAAGCGTTATAAACATCTATTTATGTCAAGCTCTAACATAGCATAAAGTGTGATAAAATTCCGCGCATTTTATGTATAGATATAGCTATTTTGGAAGTCGTCAAAATGCAGTTAAGCAGCACCAACTGTTGGCCGATATACTACACAATCTCACCAACACCAATTTTCTACAAGAATCTAAAGTTATTTATAAGTAGGAGCATTCACAACGTTTGTGTCACAGACAGACATTTTATAAAAACTGTCAAATAGTACACTCTCAGAAATAGAATTCTCACTTTTGACGATTTAGCAATCCTCAAGTTGTATTTCGTCTTTTTTGACGATCATTTCCTATCACCATCGCGTGACTTTTAAGAAAAGGTAAACTCTCAGATATTTGACGAAAGGTTTTCCTCAATCACGGTCAGACTCAATGCATTTTAAGGAAACCGTTGCTGTACCTCCTCAAATCCTGCAATTTTAGCAAGCAGATTTTGTTTAGAAGCTTGTTTGTATTAGATCCCGTAATAATTTATTTTTAAAACAGCACTTTTTAGTGCTTTTCAGAAAATACTGAAATATAGGTACTTATTGTTTCTTCATAAGTTATTTTTTTAGCTGTTAAAATTTTTAGGAATGCTTATTATTATTATTATTATTACTTATGTTGCTGTTCGTTATGTTTTAATTCGAAAAGAATATATTTCCTGTGTTCAAAATCATCCAAAAAGAAAATTTAATCAATAAAATTTGAAAGATCCGGGATATTTTTTTAAAATTTATTTAAGAAGTATATTCTGTTTTCAATCAGATTAACAATAAACATAATTGATCCCTCTCCCTTTTATAAACAGTAAAGTGTTAAAATCTTATCCACCTACTCAAAGTGATACAATCTCACGCAATATGCACTTCACAATTCGTTATTTGTGTGCAACAAATTAACCAGACCATATTCTAACCATTCATTGAGCAAAGAAAATTTCACTAATAAATGATTTAATCAAGCCACATTATAATTATTCATTGACCATGAGAAAAACATAATAATAAATTAGCCTTCCTTAAAACTTTCAGCACCGATAAAATTACAATCTATCTTATAAAAATATAATCACGCGGCAGCTTTCATTACATCAGTCTAAAAGCACATTCATGCAAGTCCCCATAGCCTGGTCGGTAGAGCAAGTGTCTGCCATCTCAAAGCCCGCGGGTTCAAATCACGCCGAGGAAAACGGGAAGTGAATTTTTTCTTCCCTTGATACAGGAGCTTCCAAATTGCTCAATAGATGGCGCCACCAGCCTTTTTTGACGAAACTTTTGAGGAAATTTATATCGTCAAACAAGTGAAGAAAGTAATTTCATTAATTTGAAGAAATTCGCTAGGAGCATATTCCAGGAAACCGTTTCGTCAAAAACAATGAAAATTTCGTGAAAACTGATTATTCATTTCTGAGTGTGCATTCATAATTATCTAAAAAGTATAAATCCGTCGAAAACGGGAATTCTAAATTTCTGATGAATCCGATACATTCTTCTTGTGTATACAAGAAAGTAAAGTTTAAATAATTCAAAAATGATAGAGCGTATCCTGATGCGGCTTTAACCAAAATATTCAGAAAGACGTCAGTTTTCTTAATATCGGATTTTTTTTTACAATACTAGGGGGCTCGGCCCCCTACGAGCTACGCTCGCCAACCCCCGCCCAGACACCGCAGACTCTAAATGCACGCTAATTAGATCGGCTTTAAAAAGATTTCGAAAGATTGAATTATAATTTAAAAAACAGTGGCGATCTCCCTATAAACGGATTTCTATTTATTTACCCCAATAGCAAGAGATATCGGCTTAGTTTCGGCCTAATACCAGAATTGTCGGGAAATGATCAGTAGTTGAATGGAGAGCTTCACATAATATCGTCTGAACAAAATCTAGCGATTAATCTATATAATATCGTGGAAAAACGTCGGCAGGAAATTGTATTATTATTACAAGTCAATTAATCGGAAAAGTATTATTATGCATGTAATCGGCCGGCAATCGGAAAGTAATGAAAAATGAATCTTTTTACTGAGTTGTTATTGTTTGTTTCCACTGCATAGATACCTCCTGCAGTGATGATAGGGGGTGTGTGTCACGTGCATAAATCTGTCCAATGTGCTGCAATATCTTATCTACCTCCTGCTCAAAATACTTTTTCGCGTTTCAAGGACATCATTTGTAAACGGACAGTCGAAGGAATAGGGGAAAAAATACTTTCCAAGAAATGTTCTCTGGTGAGAATGCATTATTATTTGCAAATCAGTAAACTTAAATCTCTTAAAAACTTACAGATAGCAGGCAATTACTGTAAAAGTAAACTGACAATTTAAAAGCATCTGTTTGTTCTTTCTTTCTTTTTTTCAATATTTACGTATAGACATTCATACTTAAAATTATACTTAATAAAATGTTTAGAGATATTTGCTGTTTAGTTGATTTAGATAAATAAATTGAAAATTATAAGATCTGAAATTTAGATTAATTTAGGATAATATCTGAAATTTAGACTATTACAACAACAAACTATTTGCTCTAAATGTATTTTCTTAGTTATGAATTAAAAATTTTTAATTTAAAAATTTATTTATTTAGAAATACTTCAGGCAGTGTTATTGTATAAATTATAATGAAGTTGATCATCTTTTCTTTTCTTTTCTCTCTAAAGTAATAAATTTAATTTTATACCTTTTAAAAGTTAAAAAAATATCTGAACTTTTTTTTAATTAAAATTATTATTAGATAAATAAATTGAAAATTATAAGATCTAAAATTTAGATTATATCAGAAATGTAGACTATTACAACAACTAACTAGTTCTTCTAAATGTATTTTCTTAATTATGAATTAGAAATTACTGATTTAAAAATTAATTTATTTAGAAACAATTCCAATAATGTTATTGTATAAAGTATAAAGAAGGTGATCATATCGCCCCCCCCCCAGATAGTGATAAATTTAATTTTATACATTTTAAAAGTTAAAAATCGATGACTGGACATTTTTTTAAATTAAAATAATTATTAGATGAATAAATTGAAATTTATAATATCTGACATTTAGATTATATCAGGATAATATCTGAAATTTAGACTATTACAACAACAAACAATTAGAAATTTCTGATTTAAAAATTAATTTATTTAAAAATAATTCAAATAATGTATTGCACAAATTATAAATAAGTTTATTATCTTTTTTCCCCTCAAATAGTGATAAATTTAATTTTATACCTTTTAAAAAGTCAAAAAAATGACTGAATATTTTTTGAAAATTTTAAGATCTGAAATTTAGATTATATCAGGATAATATCTGAAATTTAGACTTTTACAACAACAACAAAATATTTGCTCTAAATGCATTTTCTTAGTTATGAATTATAAATTTCTGATTAAAAAATTTATTTATTTAGAAAAAATTAAGATAATGTTATTGTATGAATTATAAAGAATTTTATCATTTTTTTTCTCTCTAGATAATAATAAATTTCATTTTATAGCTTTTAAAAGTAAAAAAAAAAAAAAAAAAAGACTTTTTTTTAATTAAAATAATTATTTAGATATTGAAAAAAAGAAAAAAAAAGAATTTTTTTCCATAAATAACAAAAACTTACTGAAACGCTTTAAATGATAGAAATTTCACAGCCAGGACGCAATGTTAAATGTATTATTTTACATTGTACCATGCAAAAAATTATCTAATTAAAATGTATCAAAGTTCGTTTTAATTCAGACAGTAAATATTGTTAGACGGAAATATTTTCCACTATAAAATACAAAAATGTTTTCATATCGAGGGCATACTTAATTAAAAGGTAAGACATTAGGTTTGTTTAATTTAAATTCTAAATATTGCTGATCTCGGGATGAAAATTACAATTAATTATTCTTCGTAAGATGCAATAATATTTGTATATCAAAAGTGTGAGTTACTTATAAGCAATAATATAATTTTTAAATTAAATGCAATTTTATTTGTATCTTACAATGGAAAATTAATTGTAATTTTAACTGTAAAATTATTTAACAGCAATATTTTGACTTTAAACAAAACATGATTTATTACATTTCGATTAGTTACATCTTTGATATGGAAATATTTTTGCATCTTATAGTGGAAAATATTCCCAATTAACAATATTTATTTTTTGAATTGAAACGAATTTTTTTACGTTTTAAATGCTATTTTTGCATCGTACAAATTCTTCTATTCGATATGATTAGCTAATCGGCAAAAGATCATATGATATTGTAAAGTACTCGGTAAAAGATTACCAAGGGACCAAATTATGGAAAACTAATCCGCAAAGGCTTCATAACCGATTCAGTTGTAGTCGGGAGGGGATGCTCGACAGGTGATCAGCCTTGCGGACAACAAGTCATATCTGCCGACCCCGGAAAATGAGATGGCCAGGATGAAATATAGTCGAGTTAGGACTTTCGGCGGAAGTTCGGCCAAGGATTATTTGCTGTTTGGGTATCTTTGATTGGGGAATTTTACCGCCAAATCCACTGCGGTACTACTTGATTATCCCGTCGACCAATTTCGCCAAATTATATAAATCGCCAAACCACTCGCCAAATTATACAAATTGACATATTTTTTATTTTAAATAACGAAAGAACAAATAAATTAGTACAACATTAATAAAAATACAAATAAAACGTCGAAATAAAAGTAACTTAATGACGTAGACACGTGTAACAACATTTCAAAATAAGCTAATATAAAAGGAATTAAGTAAACAGAGTCTTTGTCTCCTGGTATTTTTTAACAAAGCGAAATGAAAGTTCTTTTAAATGAGACATTTTATATTAATCATTTTTAATCTGACGTAATTTTGACCAAGCTATTCTTTCTCTTTTAAATATTCACATGAAAATACTTTTGTTAGAAATGAAATATTATTTGCGCTTTCCTAACAAAAATAGTTGAAAAGATCCTCTCAAAATATCAAATAAATGTCTAGCGCAAATTCTAAATTTAAACTGTTTTGCAATATTATTTTATGTTCATTTTATGTAACAGCTGTAATGCGACGTAAATATAACGTAATTTCTCCTATTTAAGACTTCTAACGCATGTTAATGAATTTATTTTACAATATCCTTTCTCTTTTAAAATTCACGTGTATACTTTTTATGACCTAATTTTTTATAAGTTCCTGCTTTTTGTACATAAATATTTAATTCTAATTCTAAATGATTTTTCTGATTATAATAGTCTCGTGTAAATAAATTTTTAATTTGAAGCAAACATTATTGTTTGCGCTGTTTATACATTTGGCAACAGTATAAATTAATACCATTTTCTAAAATAATGTAAAAAACATCTCTCGAAATGCTGAAAATTTGAATTTAAAACAGAAATAAAACCTTAAAAAAATGAGTCAAATTAAAAAAAAGAAATACAATCTGCACACCGGGATCTTCAAACGTATAAAATGATTTAAAAATGATTAAATTCCCATGTATAGTTTTTGCTTCTATAAAACTTTTTTAGTGGAACGATTTGTCCAACTTTAGCATTAAATATCTCTTAAAATAATTCTTCGATTTGAAAACTGTCTGCATCAGTGTGTTTATCAAACATTTTTGTATAACACCACCGATTTTCATATTTCTGTATGCATTATTTTTCTTAATATTAACAAAGAAAACCTCCGGTCACAAAAAATTCAAACCGGCGTCGACGGTGACAGCGGTATTTACTTTTTTTTAGAATAGAGAGATATAGATTTCTGACCAAAAGTTAACACCCCCTTACTCCTGAGAGGTTTCCTATCCCCATTTAAATCGTTATGTTATAAGAATTACAGCAGAAATCCTCTTGGATGCTGTGTAGAATGTCATAGTACGTCCTCAGGGTTCTTCTTCTTAAGCTGTTATCAGATTCATCAACTTTTAGAGCAATTTTTGAGCCAACTCTTGATTTCCTCCAACTTTTCGCGAAATATTGTCTCAACACCCAGTGTGATAGCAAACAGCAATATCCCCAACTTTTTATCCGCAGCTCTAAAATATCTGCGCTAGTCTTAACTTCCCCCCCCCCCCCCAACTTTCAACATTTAAGCCAATCAAAGATAAGCGATTGATACGAATAGGCGATACATATTAACGGCTGGTAGTGGTAGTACTGGTTTTCCTCCAAATTTAGCAATTACAATTGTATCCTTTTTGTCCCTTTGAACGGGAAAAAGTTGGCGTTAAAATAGGCTGAAGAGCTGGTTGCTCGAAAAGTTGGTGAATCTGATAGCAGCTTTCCTGGCTGTCTGTATGTTTGCAATCCGAGATGAGTTTGGAACCGATGCGTTAGCCTGCAAACTATTGGTACAAAGGAATTGTCAATGGCAAATATTACTCTCCTGGCAGTAAATATTTCCATTTAAAACGAAAATCTCATGTAGCTTTGTGCAATTATATGAAAACTCCACCATGCTATTATCTATAGTTTTGAAACTGTGAAATTGTACATTTCTATTGCTTTTAGATAAACCTATACACCTTAAAAACAGAAGAAAAATAAACGCTGGTCCCAATAATTAATCTTTTTTTTTCTTTAGGCATAAAAAATCCGTAATATCATTACAAGAACGAACCCAACTAGTAAACAAAAAATGTAATTTTGCTCTTGCAATTATGGCAGTTCTCTCTCTTTTTTTTCGCCTGGAAAAGGAAAATCATTTATTATAATGCCTTTATCCAATGTATTTTCTCTAAATACATTGTAATTTACAAAAACGCGCTTGAAACAACTGAAAAAGTACAAAGTATAACCGTTAATTTAAAAAAAAACGTATATAGATTTTTTTCTCAATTGACATCGTAGTAATGAAATTATAGCTTCAGTTTAAGGAACGGAATTTAAAAACTGCAACATACTATTATAAAAAAAGATTCAAATAGCTTGTGTTAAAATAAAATCCATGTTAATAAGAAACCGCCCCACCACTATGAAAGCTCCAATTTCACGAACCATTAAACTTATTACTCTGAAGCAAGAGGCTCTTATACACAAGTACCTTTAAAAGCTAATGAAAATTCTTTTATTCCAGTCAATTAGTTTCATTACAAATTGATGAATAAGCTTTTTCTTTCACTACTTTTTTTTCACTTAATTTTCTTTTTACTCATTTCCGATATTCTCAGGGAGTACCGTGTGCATGAATGGAAGTTTATTATACTAATTGCATATAAAATACTTATATGGTTAATTATAGTAAATTTTTTAATGCAAAATAAAAGAAAATTGTACGAAGACAAAATCCTAAATTTATTTCTGTACCCTTCTTCTGTATTCTATACTCTTGTTGATATAGAATCCACAACACTAATTCTTTTTCCTAAGTGTCTAAAATTTAAGAAATAATTTTGTACCAAATATAACTATTTCCTTAAGGGGATGCGATTTCCTTGGATTTTTTTTTTCAATTTCAGTGTTTTATGATAGTGAAATATATATCTGTACTCTACTTCTGTATTCTATACTCTTGTTGATATTGAATCTATAACACAAATTATTTTTTTTTGAGTATCTGAAATTGAAAAAATAATTTTGTACAAGATACAACTATTTTCTTAAGGGGATTTGATATCGTTCGACTTTTTTTTATTTAAAGTGTTTGGCAGTGAATACATATTTCTATATTCTATACTCTTGTTGATATCGAATCCATAACACTAATTCTTTTTCCTGAGCATATGAAGAAATAATCTTGAACCAAATATAACTATTTCCTTAAGGGGATGCGATATCCTTCGATTTTTATTTTTCAATTTCAGTGTTTTATGATAGTGAATACATATATCTGTACTCTACTTCTGTATTCTATATGCTTGTTGATATCGAATCCATAACACTAATTCTTTTTCCTAAGTATTTAAAATTGAAGATATAATTTTGTACCAGATATAACTATTTTCTTAAGGGGATTCGATATCCTTCGATTGTTTTTCAATTTCAGTGTTTTATGACAGTGTGTTTAATCCTTATATTATTAAAATATTAATTTAGTTACCAATGTAATATAGAGAGGGCGCTGCGTCGCCTCGAAATTTATCCTTGTGAGCAGGGAAAAAATTCCCTTCGAGTGTGTGTGAAACTTTCGTTCGGATATGTGTGTCCGACAAAATTGTGTGAAATATTCAAATCGAGGTTGTAATATTAAATGGAAAAACAGCACAACGATTGTCATTAATTAGTGTTATTTAAGAACCAGCAATATACAGTCCTTGTTTCAGTGAATTCTCAACATAAATAAAATGGTCCGACGATACGGAGTTTGGAAATTAGTTTAGTTTCGTTTCGAATGCTTTGTGAAATCGTTCTGTGATATTCTACTGATTACGCAATATGCGTTTGTTGTGAAAAGAAGTACATAATTTCCTTTTTTGCTGCTCGAAAAATTTATTTTTCTTCACTCGGATAGTACTTCAAAATAACTGAGTGGTTTCGATTCTTTATTTTGTTATTGTTTTTTATCAGAATCATATTGTGTTTTCATTGTTTATTCATTAGTTCAGTTAGGGAATATACTTTGAGTTTCATTTCTGGAGTTATAACTGTATTTCTGTATCTTATTTGTTTCTCATAATGGATATAAAGGCATATTTAAATCAAAAAAAGGTTGCAAAACGGCTCTAACCAGATTAAAAAATAAAACTACAGACGAATTAGATAGTTTAGATTCAGCTAAATTAAACGTAGTTCGAAACAGATTTAGCGATATTGGAGAGGAATTGAAAGCTATTTTTAGTAATATTTTCGGTTTATGTAAAGATGGTGAGATTGAAAAATATAGTAATGAACGCGAAGTGCTTTTTGAAACTTTAGATGAAATGTTAGCTACTATTGATAGAATAAATATGAAGGGAAATGAAAAAAGGGTGAAATAAATAATGTCACTTCTAATTCTAATTATAATGAGATTAAACTACCTACTTTATCCCTTCCGATTTTTTCGGGTACTGTAGATGAGTGGTTAACGTTTCCGGATTTGTTTAAAGCTGCTGTTTTAGACAATCAAAAACTATCAGGGGCTCAGAAACTGCAATATCTTAAGGGAGTTTTAAAAAATGATGCACAAAAATAGTGCAATCCCTTTCGATCACTGATGATAATTTCAAAATAGCTTGGGACCTTTTAACAGAAAGATATTTTCATAAACGTGAAATTTTGGGTTCCTTGATGAAAAAACTGTTAAATATGCCCCAGTTAAATAATGAGTCGCATTCTCAAATTTTGAATTTAGTTGATTCTACTAAAGAATATGTCAGATTACTCGAAACTTTAGATTTAAAAATAGACGAGACAGCAGATGTGACAGCGTTTCTGTCCCATAGCTATCATTTTTATTCAAAATTAATTTAAAACATAACTTTCTTACTTTTAGGTCAGATTACACCCCCCCCCCCCCTCTTTCCTATACTACTGAAATAGGTGATTAAATTCATTTCGCAAAACCATCCAGCTTTTTATTAAAGTGTTTTCTTTCTTCTTTCTAAAAAAACATCTTTATTTCCAGCCGCAAGGATTCATTCCTTTTTCCCTTTTCCTTATCTGTCTGTTACCGCTTCCAGTGCAAAGAAATAAATAAAAATTAGAATCGCAGCTGCTGGTTTCAAGGCCTTTATTAATTTCATCGGATTTTCGCCCGCCGCAGTCAGAAACAATTTTTATCTCTGCTAACATTTGACCGTTGAAATTATTTTAACAACAAAAATAAAAATGAACAGATCTTATGGGAAGCATGTATTTATCGTGTTTTGTGGTCGAGCTAAAAGCCAGATGCCTGTGATTTCCAGCATTTTTCTCAGGCGGAGGTCTGCTTTGTAAAATATGTTGTATAAACAAGTTTCGCTTTTCTGATGCATTTCTCATCGTATTTGAAGCGCTTGCTTGCAATCTCGGCCTCACCCGTCCGGTTGTGTCACCACATTTTTGCGGTAATGTTTATCGCCAAAAGCCTTTGTTCACTTTGGCGCAGTCACCAAAAATTTGTAAATTGGCGATTCTGTGCAACGCCAAGATTTCTAGACTTCTTGCAAAAACTGGACTTCTGTTTCAGCTTTCGAGATGTAAAGTTGTCTAAAAAGAAAAGGCGCTTCGGCGTCCCTTGTATTATGGGGGTCTCTCTCTCCCATTTGGTCGCTAACTGAACCATCTTTTAAAGGACCTTTTTAAATAAAGAGTAATTTCCAGTAAAGTTATAGTTGAGTTTTTTTTAGCATTTAGAACCCGGTCTTCAATCTATGCTATATATTTTGGCGCATCGCCTATATTTTTTGTCCAACTTAATTTTTAAAAAAATGCACGTTAGAGAGAGAAATTCACCCCCCCCCCCTTAAAATCATTCAAGTACCCCATTCAAGTACTCTTGCAGTAATTTTCTTCAAATTCTTGGACTGGATATTTTTTCAACCATACCGGACAGTGTGCCTTCCTGGTGTGCCATGATATCCTGCACTCATAACATCCTGCGCTCAATGAATGGATGAGATTTTCTCCGACGGACAGTGATGGAACGCATCTAGTGTTTCTTCGCTCACCAGCTGGACATCTTCGAGCCACTCTTGTTTCGCCTGTATGCCTCCTCCCTCCCTCTGATGTTGGTGCGGTTGTTTCTTCGTTCCTGCTCACCATCACCTCCCCCAGATGATCGGAATCAGTCGGGGCTGTGATCTTGTATCGTCACTAATCGTAAAAAAAAACGTGACTTCAGCGGTTCGCCTTGTGTGTGTGTGTGTCGACGTTTTGCTTCCCCTTTCGACAGAATATTGTGACCTAGTGTGTTATCATATATGTGCGTCTGCATTCAACGGTGCCTGGAGATTTATCGTGTGGAATGTGAAAAAGTAAAAAAGTTCGCGTGCATTGCGGCAAAGGTGTACGTAAAATCTTATGCTACAATTTTTTTAGGAAAGTGTCTTCAAAAAAGTTTTTTTTCCAAGTGTTGCGTCGATGATTTAATTGTGTTACTTCAAGTATGTGTTGTCTTCAAGTGAAAATTAATAAAAAAAATATGTGTTGACAGATGTCAGATAAACGCTCTAATCAGGTGTAAATTTTTTGTAAAGGAAAAGAAAGTGCATCTTAACAGAATTAGTGCTTCCAAAATATTTCAAATTATGTGAACAATTTTCTTTTAATCTGTGCTTCAGTTATCAACAGAATAACTATTCGCTTCTTGTGCATAAATGAGATAAAAAAAAAAAGATTTGCATCAGTTTTCATCATCAAATTTGCATCAGATTGATTTTTGTTTGTTGCTGGTTTCTGCCATCTTAGCTTGTAAAAAAAAATCAGTGCCAATATGTTCGCAATAGTAAAAGTGGTACACCTGATAAAAAAAGGAAAACGTGAAGTTATATAAAAAAAAAGTGAAAACGTACAGAAATGTACCATCGTATGTCTGCGAATAATACAACAAAAAATTCTACGGCTAAGAATAGAAATTAAATAATAAAAGTGTCTAGTTTTCACTGCAAAAGCATGAACACGGAAAATTCAAGTGTTTCTTTTAAACTTTAATTGTAGCAAATACAGTAAATTAGTTGTTATTATTTTGCTTTATTTTTTATCTGTAGGTATGCGTTATGATTTATCAATTTCCCTTTTCATGCTGTTTGGGTAAAAAAAAAATATATAAAATGATGACTTCTTACTATTCAGTATATTTGTTACCATGAACAGAGAAGTTTACGAAATTGAAGATGTATATTTTAAATGATTTTATTCGCACTTATAATTTGTTTGTCTTCTCTTTTCTTGCTTTATTTTGAAAGGCAAGTTTTTTTTAAATTCAGTATTGCAGTGCATATTTATTTTATATTGATAGTTAGGTGATTCATTATTTTCCATTCAGAAAATAAAATGTCATTTAGTTAAAATGTGTTTGTGATAGGCTAGGCATATTGACATTTAGTGTCCTCGTTTCCAAAGGGGCCTTATAAAATTTTCTTGGCTATTATTTGATAGTTATTTATTATTTTTTTTTTGCTTGTACTCAGCATTTACAAGTGAATATTATTTTTGCATGCATATTATTGGAAGATGTTGCAGTGATTTTGTGCTGTTTTCTATATAATATCTGAGGGTGTTTAAATTTTTCTTACTGTATGAATATTTCAGATACTGCATACTATTAAAGTAGACAGAAATCTTTTTTGAGAACTTACAATTTTTTTTCTTCTCTTTTAATCTGCTCATTCAAAAAAAAAAAAAAAAAAAAAAAAAAAGAGAAAGGGAGAGAAAATATTTGTTTTGATTTTTTCTTTTTCTTGCTGTTTTGCTCTAATACAGTAACTAAATTTTAAATTATTGTGCCATCTTTTATATTTTTTTTAAATTCTTCTTTGGCTACTTTTTCCAACATTTTTGAAAAATGTCACAGGCCGATAGCCATCCAGAATTAGAAGTATCTATGGCTGAATTAAAATGTTCTCTGCCGTACATGTTTGAGGAAGCACTTAACAGATTTGCGGAAAGGGTAAACACAGAATTTCCTAGACTACAGGAACAAATTGGTAGTAAAAACAATGACACTTTAGTTGAAAATATATCTTCTATGCGTAAGAAATTTTTATGGGAGTTTCAAATTTTGGGTAATTTTTTTCAGGTTATAAAAATGATTATGTTAGGTTGCAGAATAAGTACAAATGTTTACAAATTGTTAATACAAAAATTTTGGAAAGATTGGACGCAGTCACAGTGAAAGAGAAACATAAAGTTGAAATTAATGAGACGTCTTATCAAAATCAAAGCACATCCGAGGCATACAGCGAAATACTATCACCTAAGCGGATTGAAACAACACAAATAGATAATTGTGAATTCTCCAGTCTGACTGAAAATTCCTTGCAGCATAAGTCAAATATTATTTCTGATTTGAAATGCCCACAACAAGATGTTACCACTTCTATAAATAGTAACTTTTCGTCCCCTTTTAAGCATGATTTGAAGCCAATTTCAGTTATAATTTGTCAGTTGCCAGAAAATTTTAATATTCCTGATATTCTTTTGGCAATTTCTGACTTAACTGGTATATCCACACCTTCTATTCAATTTCAACAAAAATATAAGATGAAATATGTTGAGTTATTTAATTGGATATTTCTAATGCCCCCAAAGATAGCTAAAAGGTTAATTATTCATGGCGAAATCAAAATTCAGTCTACTGGTTACCCTGTAAAAAGATACGTTTCGGTAAAAAGATGTTTTACATGTCAAAATATTCTTCATCATGAAAAATCATGCACAGATAAAATTAGGTGTCCTGTACGTGCCTTATCACATAAAGATCCTCATTGTTCAAACAGACCAAAATGCATTAATTGCATTAGATGTAATGAGGTAAACAACACAAAATTTAACGTTTTCCATACAGCTTTCTCACATAGATGTCCTACCGTTAAGAGATATATAAAAGAGCAACGAGAAACCTTACACAACTGCAATTCATTTCATTGAACACATTTTTTTTATATAGATATAAAAAAAAATACCTCATTACAAGACATTTTTTTTTCTCTTGCTGCATTTTGTATTGTGAAGGATTCTTTAAAAAAAAAGTTCATTTAAAAACAAAAAAAAACATGTCACTGTGTTAGACAGTTATGTACATCTTAATACTTCACCATATGGCATTAGTGAAAATGTATTTCGCAGTTAACACTTAACTGCAAATTTAAATATATTTTTTTTAGAAATTATGTATGTACTGTTAGGTATACCTTTTTCTCATTCGATTATTATTGCAGGAATGGTCGGATGATTAAAAGATTGTATGGGAGAGTAAAATACATTGATGCAGGTCATCAGTTTTTTATTTTCACTTGTAAAGGTTTTGGTAGTACAGGTGTACACACAAACACTGTACAGATGTGTCTTCCTTCTTTTTGCACCAGTTACACTTAAACGATTTTAGATTTTTTTTTTCTACTTTGGTAATTTGATAGACACAAGTGATGGAAACATCACATTTCACTCTTTACATTCAGTTTTGGTTTTGGAATTTACATTTTCACAATATAATTTAATAACATTTTCTGTTTTTGTCTCTTAATTAACATTTATTTTAAAAATTGACGGTACTTTTTTTACTTTTGACAACATTAGTTCATGTGCTGCACTTAAGTTTTAGATAGATACACAATTTGTTCATGTGAAATCATACATTAGTTCATGAGATTATTTACACAATTAGTTCATGTGAAATCACACATTAGTTCATGAGATTAGTTACACAATTTAATTCATGTGAAAACACACATTAGTTCATGAGAATAATTACACAATTTTGTTCATGTGAGATTACATTTAGTTCATGTGAGTTTATTTTAGTTCATGGGTATATTTACACAATTTTGGTTCATGTGAGAATACACTTTGTTCATTAAGATATTATCATACATTGTTCATGAGTTTGTCACACTTTGTTCATTGAGATAATCTAAAACTTTCACACTTTGTTCATATGTTTATACACTTAGTTCATGGTGTCAAGCAAAACTCTGTATCATTACATAATCTAATGATATTAATTCATTAATTATGTAATTGAAATCACATTCACAAGAATGATTTTGGAGTTTTGTGTTTGTACACACGTACCGTTATTTTTTTTACTTCTACATCTTATGTCAGGTTTTCGATTTACACTACAGATTTTTTTTTCTCTCTTACCCTCTAAATACTATTTTTTCCAGTTTGTGTAATGTCATAACTTACTAATGATACCATCACTTTGTTAATTACACAGATTTTTTTTTTAGATTTACATGAAATTATCCTTCACATGACATTTTTACTTGACACATTCATTTTGCGGCAATTAACCTGTAACAGTTCTTTTTTTAACACTTTTGTTATAGACTCCTTGCTTGTAAGTGGCATATAAAGTAAGGTCTCTTTTTACACTACACACAATAAAATACAGTTTATAAATTTTTTAATATACTTGGTAGGATGTTTTTGGATGATGTGTTTAAAAGGTTTTGCTGAAATTATGACATATTTTAACTATTGTACATTGTTTGCACATACATCTTAATTTTTATGCAGGAGATAATTAATTGGCTGTACATTTTTACACATACAGTTAGTCTACTGTTTAATTTCATTGTTTACACAAAACTGGTGACTTGTTGCTATATTATTTATAACATAAGGTAATTTTATTTTATTTGACATGATATGTGATATCGTTAAGAGTTTTTTTTTTTTTTTTTGCAAAAGTTATTCAAATGCACAATATGTGCTGTTTGGTACACTTCACCTTTTTTATTACCGCTATTCAAATAGAGTCAATAAAACTAAATCTTTGGCATTTTCTGACATTTAAATTTTTTTTTTAATTAGTGAGTGAAGTCTCACGTTGTCTTGTGACGGATACATACACTCATATGACATGAAGAATATAGCTTTTTTTTCTATGCATTTTTACTTTCTTTTTCATTCTTTTTACTTGGAACATGTTTGGTTTGTCATAACTTCTACATTTTTAGCGTAGAATTATGCAATCTGCTGGGCACTTGTGCATTTTATACACACTTTTGTTACCTTAATACAGTAATCAATTTGGCAGATACAACTTTATTTTAACTTTAACCCTTAGTCAATCATTAATTAATTTTTTTACAAGTAGTTCATGTGTTGCATATTTGTTTATGTTGCACAACATTTGCTTATTTAGAATACATTTTGTGCATCCATATACATACATTACACTAGTTCATGTGTTGATTTACATATTTTGTTCATTTGTTTTTACACATTGTACTTTGCTAACGATTTATTCGGCAGTATTTCTTTTTTTTTTCTCACAAGTAGTTCATTGAGTAATACACACTGGCTGGTTTAGAGTTTAACCAGGGTTTACACACACATTACAAGTAGTTCATTTGTTTTTTAACCCTTATTCTCTACATTTTGATGATAACTCATTAATTATGTAATTGAATCTCACTCGTTGTAAGTGTCTTGGGTTATTACACATATACTGTCTGTTTATTTTGTTGGCAAATGCATAACAATTTGAGTTCATTGAGACATTAATACAAATAGTTCATGTGGAATTATACAATTTGTTCATGTGTTTAACTTACATGTTGTGTATGCTTGCGTACACACTTGTTCATGGGTTTTATTTCAGCTAGTTCATGAGTTAGGGGATTCTTTTACCCTCCATTCACACACATTCAGTTCTTTTTTGTTTGTTTTTATTTCCCTGTTAATTTCCTATCTTTTAAACGTTACACCATATTTCAATATTAAAATATTCTATCAACTTTTTCATTTTTTTATGTGTTCGCATAATGTCATAACATAGCATTGACAACATCACTTTGTCTATGTACATAGATTTTAAAGTTACAAGGAGTTATTCGTCACATGACATAGTAAACTACACATACATTTCGAATTTGTTTATTTTTAACATGTTACATTTTAACACTTTGCTTAGATACTTCTTACTTGAAAGTGGCAGATCGAGTAAGGTATCTTGTTACATTATATAACATTTTTATACAATTTTCTTAGTTATTTTTCAGATTCTTGTAAGGTAAAAAAAAAAAAAAAAAAAAAAAAAAAAAAGAAAGAAAGAAATTACTCCAGTCAGTACACAGGCACTTCATATCATGCAGAATCTTGAACACAAGATGGGAAATTTTAATTAATACACAGAAATACACGACGGCAGTGTGTAAATTTATCAAATGCTAAATTATATTATACTTTGTCTTCTTGTTACAGCGGGAACTTAGTTATAGTGCAGGTATCTAAAAAATATATACCCTTATTATCTAAGGCAGAAGCCCTAAGCTGACGCCATAATACTTGTGGTCTCCACAAGATTTAGGGCTACACCTGTTTGCCAGCGTGCTACATGCACCCCTTTTTGGTAGTCCTGTGCCTTGTGGACAAATTTTTCTTTTCATATACGATTCATCTTTAGTGTAATACAGTACATTTTAACTTTTATTTTATATATATACATACAATACTTTTCTTTGTTTCATTTTTTTTAAAGTTCTTATTGGTGTGTTTTGTTTTTATTTGCTTGCATTTCGTATGAAATTATGATCTCATTGTAAGATCACATTGTGAGAAGTTATAAAATATATCTAATGTAAATACTTCTCTTTGGAATCATGACACAAAAAAAGCTGGTACCAGCGCCACAAACATAGAGCCACATAAAAAGCATAGGATCCTAACTCTTCGTCAAATGTGGCACACACCTTTTTTTCTCTTGTGGCATATTGAATTGATAAATAAGATTTGTTTTAAATATGAGCGCTCACTCATGAATAAATATTATTATTTTGAATTATTTGAAAGCAAGCAAATATGTTTATATACTACCTTTCTATTTTATTACTTAAATTACTGGAAATGATGCTCTAATAGCATTTCAGAGAAACAGGTTCAAACATTTTTCTGTTATTGGATACAATTTTTTTTTATATTTCTATGTAGATTGTATACTCTGTATGTGCGAAGATGGACAAAGGATTTTAAGTAGATATAAAGTTGCAACGTACACGTTTCAGCTTTCTTCTGGGGTAGGGGTGAGTTATGTGACAGCGTTTCTGTCCCATAGCTATCATTTTTATTCAAAATTAATTTAAAACATAACTTTCTTACTTTTAGGTCACATTACCCCCTCCTCTTTCCTATACTGAAATAGGTGATTAAATTCATTTCTCAAAACCATCCAGCTTTTTATTAAAGTGTTTTCTTTCTTCTTTCTAAAAAAACATCTTTATTTCCAGCCGCAAGGATTCATTTCTTTTTTCCCTTTTCCTTATCTGTCTGTTACCGCTTCCAGTGCAAAGAAATAAATAAAAATTAGAATCGCAGCTGCTGGTTTCAAGGCCTTTATTAATTTCATCGGATTTTCGCCCGCCGCAGTCAGAAACAATTTTTATCTCTGCTAACATTTGACCGTTGAAATTATTTTAACAACAAAAATAAAAATGCACAGATCTTATGGGAAGCATGTATTTATTGGCGATTCTGTGCAACGCCAAGATTTCTAGACTTCTTGCAAAAACTGGACTTCTGTTTCAGCTTTCGAGATGTAAAGCTGTCTAAAAAGAAAAGGCGCTTCGGCGTCCCATGTATTATGGGGATCTCTCTCTCCCATTTGGTCGCTAACTGAACCATCTTTTAAAAGACCTTTTTAAATAAAGAGTAATGTCCAGTAAAGTTATAGTTGGAGTTTTTTTTAGCATTTAGAACCCGGTCTTCAATCTATGCTATAGCAGACACGATGCTTTTATTTATTGTGCAATTTAAGTTAGATCCAGCTACTAGAAGTTGGTGGGAAAGATCCTTAAGGAATGATCAAATTCCAAAGTTAAACGAATTGCTAGAATTTCTTTCAAATCATGCTAGATCGATTATTTCAGGTAATCAGGGAGTAAAAAATTTTTTTCTAAAAATGTGACATTGTTTGCTTCAGGATTTCAAACTCAATGTATTTTTTGCAAGGGAGCTCATACACTAAATAAATGCGATTCATTCTTAAAGTTATCTGTAAAAAACGTGTGAATTTTGTGAGGTCTAATAATGTTTGTTTTAATTGTTTAACGCCATTTCATCGTAAATCAAACTGTAAAAGTACGGCTAGGTGTCAGAAATGCAAACAATCTCATCATACTTTACTACATTTTGATAATAATGTTGAGTCAAGATCTGATCGTGATCAATTAGTGACAAATTCAGCTAATGCTAGCTTATCTGCTGCAGCTAAGGTTTTTCAACCTGCTGTTTCTCTTGGTTCTAATAGAGATTCTAATTCAGTTAGTGAAGTTGGCAGAAACTCTAGTATTACTTCATGTTGTTCTGATTTTGGCTCGGATGCCCAAGTGCTGCTCTGTACAGCAATAGGGCGTGTCAATTTGGAGGGCAAAAATAAAAATTCGTGATTTTTGTGAATGAGGGGGTCCAAAAGTTTGCCTTTCGATGCGTAATATCCGAATTTAAAAGATTTTTTCTTATTCATAAAAATTTAGCTTGGTAAATTTACGCTTGTTTATAATCTGTATTGAAATTTCCGAAAAAAGGGATAACTTAGTATGAACGGCAACAAAATTTGCCCAAAAAATTATTTAATGAACTCAAACAATTTTATTTATATTTTGCCTTTATTATGAAAAACTGAAAATAAATTGTCAAAAAAGTTAAAAGCTTCAACCAACAATATTCATCAAATCTTGCTTCGATTCATTCCTAGACATGATTCTTCTGCTTGCTTCCTGGCCTCTAATGAATCCTTCTCGTTTCTCATGAGTATATACTTTGCCAGATGCCTCTGTTACTTGTTTTACACACCTCTCTATGGACTGTCCATGACATGGCCACTTTGGAACTTGTACTGGCTCTTCAACAAACTTCTTTATTTCAGATATTTTGAGTTTACAAGTAAGTGGAGGTTCATATACTTTTTCCAACCAGTCTATCAGTTCCAAAAGGGATGTTGCATTTGGATTTACTGCAGGCGTTTTCCTAGTCCGAACAGAGAAATCACCTGGTATATTGTCATCTTCATTCCTTAATTCGATTATCTTCTGGACCCCATCTTTTCTTTCTTCTTGGTCTTCCGAGCATAAAAGTGTCTGAAGCACCATTTCACTAAATGCAAACCACGATGAACGTTGGATTGTTGGCAAAACAATATCAGCTACTGCTTTCTTCTGATATTTTTGGAGCTTCAATTGATAAAGAATGTGGCGAGGTCCTTCCACCCAAGAGAATTTCGATTTAATTGTAAACCAGCAGCGATAGTAAACGCCAACAATGTATTCCACAAGCAGTTGTAATTTCTTCATGTTGTTGCCTTTAAGGCTATGTTTTGAAACCCATATGCGAAAAATTTTATTTGCAGTTGTTAACCACTGACAGTGGCTTACAGGACCAATTTCTAATAAGGCCAGATCAGTTGGAAGTACACCTGTTCTTATGGCCTGAGTTATGCTGTAACCATAATCCTGATCTGTCGAAAGATCTTTGACAACAGTGTTACTCAATGGAACCATAGATTCTGGAAAAGATATTCTGAGAAATGAGGGATAGGCTTCATGTTCTTTTGCAGTATCAAGCATATTGCCAATCTTACCCCTCCACTTGTTGTTAGACAAAGTTTTTCCATCCGACTCAGTGATCAAGTGCCGCAAAGGTAGCTCATTAGTATGAAAAGAGCACAAACCAACCAGATGAGTTTACGATTCAGCCTTGCCTCAATCCAATGCATTACTCCTCCTTCCCAACCAGTGTTAACATTCGTTGAGTCACCACCAATAGCCTGAAAATTTTTGTCAATGCTGTTTTTCTTTAAAAAATCCACAAGATGGTTAGCAATAATTTCAGCAGGTTTCCTTTTCGTTAAGTATTTGTCTGGCGTAAAATGGCAAAGATACCTTCCTCCTTCCTCACTGCAAACAGTGTAATGCTCTTCTTTCGCAATACTTGGAAACTGATGACTTGAGTTATCTGCTTGTAACAGAACTTTAGTGGAATCTTGGCGTCCATCAAAAAAGATACATTCAATATTGCCAGTCCGGCATCGAACATGGAATTCTTCATCAAGTGATTTCATAACTTTTTTGCGCTCTTTTTACTTTATTGTGATCAACCACAAGTCTCTTGTCTCTTTCATTAATTAGTCCAGCATCCAAAAATGTAGCTGTTGTAATGGCAGCTGTAGCACGGTGACCAACACCATACCTAATACTTTGCAATGCAACATTATGCAATTGTAATACAGACTTGTACTTGAAATAGAAGGTACATCAGAATCATTACATGGGATGTGCAAATGATGTTCAGGTTCTTCATCTGTAAAATCAGTTAGCTCTTCATAGTCGTCGAAGAAAAGAACATCATTTGTTTGTAACACTAACTCTTCCTTCCTTTTCTGCTCATATTCAGAAATTCTTCTTAATTCATCTTCTTGCCTCTTCTGTTTTTTTAATTTGTCTCCTGTGCTCAAGTAGATCTGGTAATCCAATTTGATGCTGTCCAAGAGATCCAACTTTCTCTCTTTGACTATTTGTATAATATTAATAAAAATTAATAAAAATACATTCAACTGCAAATGAGTATTGCTAGTTTAAAAACTTACACGAGTGGAATAAATTTTTTTTACAGATGTTATAGCATTATATAAGTATATTCTTAACCTTAGAGCAGAAGTGCAAGCAGAAATAGCGATAAAAAAGCACTTCTTGAGAGAAGACAGTTTGCTGCGATTTTTACTTGAAACGGGAAAATCTCACGAAATTGAAGTAGCTATTTACCAAGCAAACCATTGTAATTTCTAGTTCATGTAAATATATTTGTGAATAGCTAACCAAAACACAACTTTTTGACCCCCCTCATTTTTTGAAAAAGGAAGTCGAAAAAATCGACACGCCCTAGTACAGCAATCGTAAGTGTGAATGATTCTGAAGGAAAAGTTCAATTGTGCCGGGCTCTTCTAGATCCTGGAAGTCAAGCCTGTTTAATCACAAATGATTGTCTTAAAAGGTTTGGACTACCAAAAAAGAGAGCAAATGTTCTAATTTCTTGTTTAGGTTCTGCGGACACCTATACAAATGGTGTTTCACAAATTACCTTTTCTCCTCATTTTCCATCCAATTCCTATTTTTCTACACCTGTTTATGTTGTTCATAAAATTGTTGGTAAACTTCCTCATGTTAGTTTAGATTCTTCTTGGTCTGAAACGTTTAGCGATTTAAAATTAGCTGATCCTACTTTTTATAAAATTGCTGCTGTTGACATTTTGCTTGGCGTAAATATTGCCTTACCAATGTTGAAGGGTCAGATGCTTTCTTCTGGTGAAGGGAAACCCTTTGCCGTTCGTTCAGACCTTGGGTGGATCATCGCGGGAAATGCTAATGCACTCGAGGAAGCACCTGTAATCAATGTAAATAATATTCAATTAGTGAATGATCAGATAATACAGAAAGTTTGGGAACTGGACACCGTTCCTGCCGCAAATTTACTAACAACTGCCGAAAAGGCATGTGAGGAACACTTCGTTAAAACTCACACCAGAGATGAAACTGGAAGGTACATTGTGAAATTGCCTTTCCATTCCTCACCATCCCAATTAGGTGATTCTAGACAGTCAGCCCTTCGTAGATTAAATTATTTAGAAAAATCATTAGCTTCTAAGCCCGTGAAATATGAACAGTATAGAAAATTTATGAAGGACTATCTAGAATTGGGACATGTGGAACTTGTTCCTCAATCAGACTACGCTAAAAGGGATGCTTACTACTTACCACATCACGCTGTTTTGAGAGAATCTAGTAGCACTACAAAACTACGTGTCGTTTTTGACGCGTCATGTCCTTCATCCTCTGGAATTTCTCTCAACGATTTACTGATGATAGGCCCACGAGTACAGCAAGATTTATATCCAATCCTTATTCGATTTAGAACTTTTCTAGTTGCAGTATGTGCTGACGTAGAGAAAATGTTTCGCCAAGTTAAGGTAAACCGGGATGATATAGATTGGCAGCGAATTCTTTGGAGAAACGCTCCTGAAGATCCAGTACTAGAATTCAAACTGCTCACAGTCACTTATGGAACAGCTTGCGCTCCATTTCTCTCTACAAGGGCGATGCAACAGCTGGCGTTAGACGAGAAAAGTAATTATTCATTAGCCTCTCATGCTACTTTGAATGACTTCTACGTTGATGATATTTTATCTGGAGCTGCATCAGAAGAAGAAGCAGTTGAGCTTGTTGAACAACTTAAGAAAATGGTGAAAAAGGGAGGATTTAATCTGAGAAAATGGAGGTCGAATATTTCTACAATTGTTGAAGAATTATCAGATGAACAACAAATGATCCCTGTCGATTCTGAAGATGATGTGAAGGTTCTAGGTATCAGTTGGAATCCAAAAATAGATAGCTTTAGTTTCTCAGTATTACCAATGGAAGAGAAAAAAGAGAATAGCAAAAGGGAAATATTATCTGAAGTTTCTCGTATGTTTGATCCATTGGGATTGATATCTCCATGCGTAGTATTTATGAAAATATTACTTCAAGAATTATGGAAGCACAAGCTTACATGGGATGAGCCAATCCCGGAAGATCTGAACAAGTTGTGGATCTCATTTAGAAAAGAGCTTCATCTTGTCAACCAAATCAAAATACCAAGATGTGTCCTAAATCCTATGTGCGTTAATATCGAGTTGCACGCATTCTGCGATGCCTCTGAAAAGGCATATTGTGCTGTAGTTTACGTGCGTTGTATTCTGTCTAATTCAGGCATTTGTGTTTCGTTACTTATCTCCAAAACGAGAGTTGCTCCCTTGAAGACACAATCCTTGCCTCGTCTGGAGTTATGTGCAGCATTATTACTTGCTTATGTTTTGCAAGTGTTTTTGAGAGATATCCACTTACCAATCCAAAATACCCTGTCTTGGACAGATTCCACTATAACGTTAGCGTGGTTGTTAACCGAACCGTATCGATGGCAATCATTTGTGGGTAACAGGGTGTCTAAAATACAAACAACCATCCCCTCAGTGAAATGGTATCACGTTCCTGGAACTTGCAATCCAGCCGATCTTGGCACAAGGGGTCTATTACCATCTCAACTTGTAAATAATGACTTGTGGCTCCATGGTCCTGATTGGCTAAGTCAGCTCTTAAAGAACAAGCCGATTTTGTCTTAAATGATGCCTCATCACTATCAGATAATTTCCGAAAGGAAGAAAGGAAATTTACTGCAACTACATGTGCTACAAAAATGGTGTCATTGCCTGAATTTATAGCTAAAATATCTTCTTCCTCAAAATTAATCCGTGTGTGTGCTTGGAGTTTACGATTTCTAAGCAATAGCCGTCCAGGTGCGTCCAGAATTTCAGGTTGGTTAACATCAAAAGAGCTTGATAGAGCAATTATCCGTATAGTGAATTTAATCCAAAAGTTTGAGTTTTCTTCGGGATTGAATTACCTAGTTGAAGGAAAACCATTACCAAGGGAGAGCAAATTGCTACCTTTGAATGCGTTTTTGGATAGCAATGGTATAATTCGTGTAGGAGGCAGACTAGCAAATCATTCAAATTTAAACTATGACCAAAAGCATCCCATGCTGTTGTCAAAAAACAACGAATTTACAACTAAGCTCATATTATATTATCATGTCACTAACCTTCATGCTGGTCCACAGCTTACACTGTCACTAATACGACAAAAGTTTTGGTTCGTAAATGGTCATTCTACAGTTTGCAAGCAAATTAGAAATTGCATAAAATGCCTTCAATGGAATTTAAGGGCTTCTCCTCAATTGATGGGAGATCTACCATCCACTCGGATTATGCAGATTCGTGGTTTTGACATCGTAGGATTGGATTATGCCGGTCCTATCTATACTAAATGTGCTCATAAAAGATCGGTCGCAAAATTCAAGTCGTATATTTGCCTCTTCATCTGCACAGCTACAAAGGCCATACACTTTGAATTGGTGTCTGAGCTTTCTACTGCATGTTTCCTTGCTGCATTACGCCGATTCATCTCTCGAAGAGGCTTGTCCGAGTAAGATAATCTCCGATAACGGTTCTAATTTTAAGGGAGCTGCCAGGCACCTTAAGGAACTAGATCTATTGTGTCGAGAAGAAAAGGTACAGGATTTCTGTTCTATGAAGGGCATTGAGTGGTCCTTCATTCCTCCATATACACCACATTTTGGAGGTTTGTGGGAAGCATCAGTTAAAAGTGCTAAACAAATGTTAATGAAAGAATCTAACTCTGCACTCCTTAGTTTTGAAGAGGTTTACACCCTTCTTCTTCAAATAGAGGCTTGTTTAAATTCCAGACCTCTCACTGCATTATCGTCTGATCCCAGTGATTTGAACGCGTTGACGCCAGCGCATTTCCTGGTTGGCAGTCCTATTCACCAATTTCCTGAACCAGTGCAACCAACGAAAAACTTGTGTCTTAGTGTAAGGTGGCGTCTCATTCATAAACTTCGTCAACAATTCTGGGACCGTTGGTCCAAAGAGTATTTACATCAATTGCAACCGCGTTCCAAGTGGTGGAAATCGATACCTAATCTCAAGATTGAAGATTTGGTACTTGTGCACATGAACAATTCGGCTCCACTGCAGTGGACACTTGGACGTATTACCGAGCTTTTCCTGGACTTGACAAAAAAGTTCGTGTTGTGACAATAAAAACTAAATATGGATACGTAAAGAAAAGTATGAATAAGGTGTATTTACTCTCAATGTAATTATTATTGTGCATGTTATTATTTAGTGTTTTTTTAACCCTCCTTGAGGCTTCAAGGGGGGCGATATGTTTAATTCTTATATTCTTAAAATATTAATTTAGTTACCAATGTAATATAGAGAGGGCGCTGCGTCGCCTCGAAATTTATCCTTGTGAGCAGGGAAAACATTCCCTTCGAGTGTGTGTGAAACTTTCGTTCGGATATGTGTGTCCGACAAAATTGTGTGAAATATTCAAATCGAGGTTGTAATATTAAATGGAAAAACAGCACAACGATTGTCATTAATTAGTGTTATTTAAGAACCAGCAATATACAGTCCTTGTTTCAGTGAATTCTCAACAGAATGAATACATATTTCTGTATTCTATACTCTAGTTGACATCGAATCCATATCACCAATTCTTTTTCCTAAGTATCTGAAATTTAAGAAATAATTTTGAACCAAATATAGCAATTTCCTTAAGGAGATACGATATCCTTGGATTTTGTTTTTCAATTTCAGTGTTTTATGACAATGAATACATATTTCTGTATTCTATACTCTTGTTGATATCGAATCCATAACACCAATTTTTTTTCCTAAAAATCTGAAATTTAAGAAATAATTTTGAACCGATATAATTATTTTCTTAAGGGGTTACGATATCCTTGAATTATTCTTTTTTCAATTTTAGTGTTTTATAATTCCTTTTTGTAATATTATAAAATGAATTTTGTGAAGGAAAATGACCTAATCAAGACAAATGGAAATCTTGTGATACATATTGAAAATTCCTTATATACAGAGTGATTCAAAAAAACGTTTACAAAATTACATGACAAATCAGACATACAAACAGGATAAAAATCACATAGGAACACAGCATCGCAAACCACTTATTTAGTCACAAATACAGGGTGTTTCATCCTAACTTAATTTGGGTTGAAGGTAATAACTTTCAGAAAACTGAAGTATGTTATAATAAAACATTTAACAGACAGTCTCACATTTGTTAGTTTGACTCCCCACATTTTGAACTATGATTCTCAATCCGTAAGGTATAATCGTTTGCTTGAGCAACATGTTTTTCCATATCTTTTCTTGATGTTTTCACATTTCACACAAAACAAGGTACATATGATTGCATTTTCGTTACAATGTTTTTATTTTTATCAAAATTATTACCCTCAACCCGGGTTCAGTTAGGATGAAACACCCTGTATTTGTGACTTAATAAGTAGTTTGCGACCCTGTGTTCCTCTATAATTTTTTATCCTTGCTGTATGCCTGATTCGCCATGTCATTTTGTAAACGTTTCTTTGAATCAGCCTGTATAATCAAATGTATGTTCAATTAAAATACATGCTTTGTCTATATATTTCAAACATTTTCTATGAATGGGTAGTTTATTTTACTAATTATATATGCGATACGTATATGATAAATTATAGTAAATTTGTAAATGTAAAATATATATATATATTGATTTTTCTACGAAGACAAAATCATAATTATACATATTTTTGTATTCTACTTGTGTATTCTATTCGCATGCTGATATCGAATACATAACAGCAATCGAATACATAACAGTTTTGAACCAGACATAACCATGTATTTTCTTGGGGATTATTCCCATATCTTTTGAATTTTTTTTAAATGCCAGTGTTTTATAATTTATTTTTGAAATATTATTAAATCGTGTTATGAAGGAAAATCACTTAATCAAGAAAAATGGAAATCTCGTGAAACATATTGAAAAATCTCATATATATATATATATGAGAATAAAAGTGCATTAAAAAAATGCACATAATAAAAGTGCATTAAAAAAACTACCTCTTCTACATACAGTCAAGCCTGATTATACGGAAGTCGCACGCTGACGAATATTATATCTTTATAATCAATATTCATTATAAGCGATCAGAGTTTTATTTCAGAATTAATTATTATTTATTTAAAACGCTTATTAGTTTTTGTCAAAACATTTTAACCTTTTTTTAATATACTTATTAAGGAAACTTTAATAAAAGGAAATTTTTAAATCAGTTATTTTCTAAAATATGATAAAAATTTAAGATGAGCCTTTACATCTTTATTTATTTTGACAAGATAGAGAATAAAATACAAAATTAACCCATACCTCTGAAAAATGACACTTTACATAAAGGATTCAGTTAAATAAGGGAGAAAAAATATCCATTATGCACATCATTGCACATTAGAATTTTAAATGCAGACAGACAAATTTCTTGTAAATTAGTCAACATTTTTGTAGTAGGGAACATCATGAGCAGAAAAATATCTGCGGAATTTTTGCACACTTTGATCAGCAACAGCTGCTGAAACGTCGCCAGCTGTGGTTCTTTTTTTCTCAACGTCATCGTCTGATTTATCACTTTGTGTTACTTTGAGAGATCCCGCAATTTTTTCGTCAGTACCGCCGATCTCTGTAATAACGTGCGTGTTAATTTACACGTAAACCACAAATGTTACTGCCGGTGAGGTAATTTTGATTTTACTTAAGTGTCCGCGTTGGTAATATCCATTATGATCTTGATCGAATGATGCATCAATGTCATTCGTTATTTCAATAGCAAATCCATCGTGCCTTCAGCAGTTTTTAATTGTTTCCAGTTTCACATCACACCGTGAATCATTTAAAGTCATTCTGATTGTTGATTGTTTTTCCTATACTAAATAGAATGTGGTGCAAAACACGTACTCTATAAGATCTTTTTAAGCTGTTAATAATCTCTTAATAGGCCGACTGCAATTTCGAGGTTATATTGAAACGAAACCGGCAGATCGTTATGGATTTAAGGCTATCTCTTTTTTTATGCGTAGTACGATAGTCAATGAGCAAGATAATTTTTCTCAGATTTTTATTCATTTTAGCATGGAAGTCCCACATCCTTTCTTTATATAAATCTGATGTCATCCAGGCTTTTTGATTTGCAAGCTATGAAACTGGCAATTTTTTACATCCTTTAAAACATCGAGGATACTTAGATTTACCTACCCACATCCGTTTACTTTTATCGGATCCATCCACATTAGGTGTCACAAAAGCCAGATGACTAACATTCGACCGCTTACCGCCGGTACAATTTTCACCTTTTAGAGAAAATGTTTTTTTACGTAACGTCTGATAAAAAAAATTCTATTCTCATCCGCATTACAAACATCAGACGGTCTGTACTGATTAATCTTTTTTTTTTATCATCCAGCCAATTATTCCTCAGTGTCTCATGCACCTCACCATTTTCTCCCCAAATTATTTTAAAAGCATTATTACATCGTCGAGCGTTGAAAGCAATCATTTACGAGTTCGAAATTCCTTTTGTTAAGAAGATTAGCAAAACGTATTGCTTTCTCCTCTATTATTGGTCCATTTACAGGGAATTTTTATTTCTAACACTTTTAAACCATGTAAATAAGGTTTCGTCGATATCAGAATTCACTGCATTTCTAAATCTTTTCCTCTCAAGATCTGCATTGCTTGTAAGCAAATGTTTGAAGATTTAATTTCAATTCTTTAAAATCGTAGAAAATGAATTCTGTGGAATTCCGAATTGTTTAGAAATGTCACAATTTTTTGCTTTTTCTACCATTCACTAAATGAATAATTTCAACTTTACTTTGCAGACCAAGAGATTAACGTTTATTCCTGGCCATCGTTGAAAATCGAAAATAAATTATCCAGTTTGTGCTCTAGGCCTGACGCCTGTCAGCTGTTGGCGTCTTTCACATAAGTATTCATTTTTCGCCGGTTGATAATTACATCGGCGTGCAGTTCCTTTTCTGTCTGTTGTAATACTACGTAGCCTTCCTTCCAAAATGCAACAAAGATACCACTTAGGATTGTTTTTTGACTACAATTTTTTAACGAAGGTATTGTTCGAATATTTTGCTTTACTGCTGACTTTCTTAAAAATGAGTGAACATATTCTTTATAAAAGAACGAAAATAATAGAGACAAATTTCTGAGAATGGGGCCGCTTTCTGAGAGCTCCTACCTAGCGGTTGCCTTCAGTTGAGTCTGCTACACAAAGCCGCACACTGAGCTCACGTCAAAAAGCAGCGGATTCTTATGAGCAATACGCATTCAGTGCTGTCTAGTCTATGCTTCACCGTCTTATGCGAAAACCGAGGGATGATATATGCCACCTCATTCTTGAACAAAACGGTACTATGGAACAACAAACCAGTGCTTGTTTTCAGAGCACACTTTTGCGTCTGTCCTATCTCATTCACTAACTTTTCAGCAGAGACACACCCGAGCTAAAACAGAGCAGGAATCGGCTTACGAAATGGTTCCTTCTCATAACACTAGTAAACGCACCTAAGACTGAGAACAAGGTGGAATGTGGTTGGTCCAGAAAATCGCAAGTACGGAGATACAGCAATTCTTTCTAGGTAAGACACTGTATGTGTGTTGAGGTTGGTCTGAATATCTTCCCCACCGAGCTGATACTTTGTCGCGCTACGACTGACACCTGATCATATGCGTACTTAAGGGGACATTGGGCTTTCAAAATCACGAAATTCGGATAAAAAATCTATTATTTTTATTTGGAGAATATGAAAATTGTTGCTCAAATTTATCTAATGCAAAAATATATATTTTTTTAATTCTGACGCGTCTTTACAGAGATATAAGCATTTATATATGTAAAAACTATACATATATTTATGGATTTTTTTTTAAACTTAAAATGCAGATTTCGCAAAATTGAAAATTTCGCATATTTCTAACATTTGAAACGTTCCTTGCGCATTCCTAATTATCAGATTCTTTTGAAATTTATACTATATATTCTCCATACAATAGTAAATAAATGTTAGAATAAAAAGTTGCGTTTCAGATTTATTTTAGTGCTGAAGTTCATATGCATATGAAAATATATAGCTACTTTTTAAGAAAAAAATAAAGCACAATTAAAAAACATATTTTCTACTTATTCATTCAGCTAACTATTACAATTCATGCTAACTTTCGTTGTAATATATAATATATATCTCGTAAATGAATCTTGTCGCATTTTATGCAAAGGAAAAACGCATGGAACATTTAAAAATATGACAATTATTCGTTATTTTAAAATTTTAAATATTTTAGTAAATTAATTTGAAAACTTTTTATTATTGCAGCACTAAATTTTGAATATAAATATTTTAACTTGCCACTAACAAGTCTTCCAATTTTCAAATGAATGAGCCCATTGAAAATTGAAAGATTTTATTTTTAGTGCGCACTGTCCCCTTAAGCAGTCATGTCAGGATCACGAGAACATGCCTTTCGCACGCCAGCTAGATGATAAAATCTTCGTATTTAGCGTTTCGCAACGGAAAAACAATTATTAAACGTACTAAATCTATGTTTTCCGCTTATTACTGAACGGAAATATAATTTTTATGGTGAATCAAGTTTTACTTATATTTCATAAAAAATATTTTTTATTCTAGGAAATGGCCTTTGAAACTACTGACTCGATTTGAAAAGTACTTTCACTGTACAATAACTAGTACAGAGTTCTCAATCAGCCTGCATCGTATCTGTTTTTATGACGGAGAGGCAACCAATTGGTTGGAATGAATTTTTTCCCATTCTTCCAAGAGTCACGAATTCTAATGTAGTTCGAGAATGGTGTTTCTTCAAAATGTAGTTTAATAAGGGACTTTAACCCTCTAATTTTAGTAGTTAGTCTTCCCTCTTATGTTAGATGCCACAAATATCACGGCATGATACAACAACCTAGCGTGCAAAGCCGTGGTCTTTTCAATATATAATATTATAATGTTACGCCTATACATATGATATATAGATCAAATCATAACATTAGTATGCAAGTGAAAAATAGAAATGTGCATGCATAAATCCTTTATGTAAATTTCCGAAGTCATTTTCTGATATCTTTAAAAAATATGTCTAAGAAAGTTCTTCGAATATATACGTATTTATAGTTTTTAATGAATTTTTTTAACCTCTAAATCTGTCTTAAAATATTCTTTATTATTAAGGTCTCTTTTCCAAGAATTTATTCATTACTCATTCTAGCCTGATCTATTTAATAAGCAACAGTACAGTTAGGTAGAATTTAAATTATTTATTGCATATTTTTCATTTTTTCAGAATAAATTATTCAAAAAGATTTCTTTATTCTGAATTCGTTTGTTATTATTGAAAAAACTAATAAGGAAATATTATCCTTGGTGGCGCGTTAAAAACAAGATAATTGGGCATTGTTGCAGAAAATAAACAAGGATTTAACATAGTATATAGCAGATACTTTTTTAATACTCTTTTTGGAAAAATAATTCAATACAATATATCTTTATCGTTAAATTTTGAATTCTTGCTCATTAAATAATAATTCTGCATATTGTTTTTCTAAAACACTGTTAAAAAAGGATTATATGTGATTTAAGGGGACATTACACTTTTAACGGTCATAAAACATGCGAAATTTGCCATGAGTTTAGCAAATTTTTATAAAAAAGATCACCACTCTAGAAGCATAAAATTTTTTGAGTATATTTAGATGGTATTTAACTACGTTAAAAATTTTTTATTTGTATATATTATAATTTAAAAAAATTCAAGGTGTCAATTTCAAAGTCCTTTGTAAAATTTGTACAGTGGATAATATTTCACTGCGCGTACGATATCTCATGCTAATTTCATTGTATTTGCATAAACTTTATCTTAAATTAAAGATAACACTCTGCTCTGTAATTTGAATTACGATATTTGTAATCGGTTAATTAGATAAAGGGTAATTAACGCTTAATTAGAAAAATTAGAAAAACTCTGAATTTTTACATGCATTCAATCGCATATATATATTTTTTTTCATACTGAACACAGCTTTATAATCCTAGATTATTTTCATGATAATATAAATATTTATGTAGGGCAAAAATTTTAAATCTCTACTTCAAATATTTTTTGAGATATCATGAGCGCAAGAGTAAAAAATGTCATTTTGAGTAAAACCCATTTAAAGATTCAATTGTATTTTATAAATATAAAATATATAATAAAGGAGACAAACTATTAATTATGTATCGTATTCTGTATAAAAAATAAAATTAGATGCTAGTTTAAAATGATAAATATAAAATTATCTGTAAATTGCTGCAGAATATAGGAGCATGCTTAAAAAATAAATAGATATAATTTGTAAAAATCTAGCACTTACTATTGCAAAAAAATTAATTTTAAACATATAACTTAAAATTCTGTTTAGCTGTGATTGTAAAGTGAATTAAACGTGCTCGTTTTTATAAAACTAAATGATTTAATGTAAAATATAGGCCATTTTATAGGGATTGTCGTATTTCAATATCTGATTCACATACTTTGCTGCACAAAAATCCGAATAGTTTACTAGAAAATACATTAATGTCAAAAAATTATTATTATAAACTATCAATTGAAACAAAACCTGTCTCATATTGACTACTTTTTAGTTTTCTATAACATGAATTAGCACCTTAGGATATACTATTTCTATCATCGTATTTTGTATAGCGATTGCCATTAAACTCACTCCTTCTTCGATGCTGTTCTGAAGCACATTTTGCATATTTTTTCATTAAAAAGGTAATAAATATTAAGAAGTAGAATAGTATTAGAAAATCAGGAATGTATTGCTCTAGGAAAAAAAACTGTTTTGTTTCAAATTTAAGCAATTAATAACAAATAAAACTGTAAAAAACCATGAAAGTAAACAAAATTAGCGAAAGTGGAAGTTGAAGTTAATATTTTAAAGATTTCTTATTATTGTTTAAAGTATTTAACCAATAATACTTGCAGCATTTTATCATATTTCCAAATTACGATATTGTGAAAGCGCGACAACAAAATGTAAACAAGCCGCCATGACAGTTGTCGCAGGGTTGTTAATTCGGAAATGAAGGGGTGATGTGTGCATTTTCCTTAATATATCAGTAAATATTTATCACACAGTTAAAATATTGGTATCAGCTTATTAAAAATACAATAACCTTTCTAACGATGTAAAAATAAAAAATCAATTTTTCAAAATTTTAAAAGTGTGCTGTCCCCTTAAAAAAAAAAACACTATATTATAAATCCTAACTTTAATTGTATTTTCTGAAGAACATTTGATCGCTTTGTTTAACCATAGGCAAATTATTAACTATAAACTTTATAACAATATTATATATATAAATTTTTTAACAAAAATTTCAATTATAAACAAGTCTATAAGTTTGTACGAAATTTCTTTTATAGTAATAATAATTATCCATGTATTTTTTTAAAACATTATCTAAAGTTAATTGGCAACAATACGGGCTGGAGGCATAACTTGGTGTGGCCGCGATTTCTAGAACTCGTCATAAGAAGCCACTGGCCTAAAAGACAACTTGTTAGAACGGGCAATTCTGAATTTTAAAAGAAAATGAAAGAAATCGCTAATATGGAAATGAATTTGGCTATTCTTGGAACTTTGGAAAGGAAATTAATGAGTCTTTCAAGTTTTTGTCAAGTTACGAGTAGATGATTTGAAGCCGAAATTCAAACAATCAGAAGCTAATTTTATCATGGTACTTTCATGGCATGTATGTGTGTATCTTGCATTTTACTTTTAAAAGAAAATTAATGATAAAATCACATCAATATGTTTAAGTATTTATTTGGATTACTATATTTTGGTTATAGTAGTATAATTTACTATGTTTTGTAATATTTTTTGGCCTATAATTATAAATAAAGGTTTATTTGATTTGTTAACAATTTGTGCTTAATGTAAGAGTGTCATAGCTAACGTAGTAACTTGCTGATAGTACATTTATTTATTTTTTAACAGCGGTGGAGATTACATTGCCTTTCCGCCCACTGAGAGTATAGGCAAATCATGCTTTTTAGCACACAGGCTGTCAAAGCCTGAGAGATAATGTGCCCGCCGATTCTGTATGTACGTATGAACGTATGTACGTATGTACAGTCGTGGGAAAAAAAATAAACACCCTCTACTAACTTCTCAACAAATTATCGTAGAAGAAAGTTACTAGTACCGAACGATTCGAAATAAAGTCTACTTTTAAAAGTAGTACATAAAATTTTCTTAGGGGGCCATCTACATACTAAAACGAACACTAACTTTGTTTTTTTAATAGATGAACACTATTCTGGCAGCATAAATGAAGTCTACACCCTCCAATTAGCCTAAAAACAAATTTTTATGCAATTCGTACCATACGTTTCCAAGAAATTATTTATTTTAAAACGAACGTATTTTAAGGGCTGTATCCAAATTGAAGTTCCGTACTTGATTGTTAACCGAGAGAGTCCCCTTCTTGATCAAGGCACTTGAAGCACTACTCAAGGAGTCAATGAAGCCTGTTAAATTACAGGATAGCAGAATAAATTTCAAAATATCTACTCACTTCTATCATAGATGGCCCCTTAAACCATCATTTTTTAAGCATAATTTGAAAACTACTTGGAAGAAAAATGTGAAATTTTGGATTTCAATAAAGCAGGACTTAATAAATCTAAATCCATCAAAAAATTGTAGGTTGCAATTCATAATGTTTTCGAATATTAATTTCATAATTCGTAATTCATATCATAAAATTATAAAAAATGCAAATTCAGCGTATTTATGTTTGAGTATATTAGTATTATTGCTATAAAATAAATTAGCACATTAGGAGCATAATTTCAGGAGATATAAATAAAAATATCAAAATGTAATTTAACATTACAAGCATTAAATTTTGAATGTTTATAATTCAAAAACTTATCATTCAAATGACTTGAAATTTGGTGACTAGGCATAGTTTGAACTGAAGATTTGAAATATCTCGTTAAAATTGGGTATTGCCATTGAAAAAAAATTAAGTTTGGGTTTGTTTTAATATGTAGGTGGCCCCCTAAGAAAATTTTATATACATAATTTAAAAGTAGACTTTATTTCCAATTGTTCGGTACCGGTAAGTTTCGTCTACGATAATTTGTTGAGGAGTTAGTAGGGGTGTTTACTTTTTTATCCACGACGGTACGTAACGCGATAACTCTTGATAGAAATATCCGATTTGCTACAAAAAAATTTCCTAGCTTCATTCTGATAAAGCGCTTCCCTGATTAGTTTTGGGGGTTTATCGTTTAAGTATAAAGGGGGGCGAGGGCAGAACCCCCCATACTTAATTTAGATAAATGGGATTTTCGGGCAGAATTTTTCGATTTGCATCAAATTTTGTAAATAGGTTCATTCTGTTAAGGTCCTTCTCCGATTACTTTTGGAGGTTCATTGGTTAAGTATGAAGGGGGGAACGGGGGTTGCCTCCTCCTTAATTTAGATAAATGGGTTTTTCAGGCAGAATTATCCGATTTGTATCAAAATTTGTAAACAGGCTAATTCTGATAAGGTTGTTCCCTGATTACTTATGGGGGTCCATTGGTTAAGTATAAAGGGGGGCTCGGGGTCTAATCCCCCTTAATTTAGATAAATGGGTTTTTTGGCAGAATTATCCGATTTGCCTCAAATTTTGCAAATAGGTTCATTCTGATAAGGTACTTTTACTAGTTTTGGGGATAAATGTGTTTTTCTGTCCGATTTGCTTGAAATTTAGTATACCAGTTGATTCTGATAAAGAGCTTCCCTAATGCGTTTTGGAGACTTATTTGTTAAGTATGATGGGAAACAGAGGAGTGGGGGCTAATCCCCTTTAATTTATTTTTCGAGAGCATTGTTTTTTAGGTAGATTTCGTAAGAAATACTACCTATTGCAGTCGTTACCATGGTGCGACTTTTGAAAAATTCCTTCATAACTTTTCATTATAGGACCCCAGGAACCCAAAACCACCCCCACCTAAAAAGTTTATATATATATATATATATATATATATATATATGTATGTATGTACTAAATTTTGTCAGCACGATAAAAGTCGCAATAATGCACGAATCATCTTCAAACTCGCCAACAACTTTGAGATGGCTAATATCTCGGCGGGGATTGAAAATGGGCGAAATCGGCCCAAGAGGGTGGAAATGGGGAGGGTTCAAAATTTTGAATACTGTCTTAACATGATTCTGATAAAACCAGCTCTTACACAACAATGGCAGGAAAAAAATAAAAGTTTTTCGTTAAAGCAGTTGCCAACAATTAAAAAACAAACAAATAATAAAATTCTCACCACAACAATTACTTTTCTTTTGCAAAATTTTCACGTGCAAAATTAAATAGTTTGACAAATTGAAAACAAATTGAATATTACGTCATAAGTTTCCTAGAGCAAGATTTCAGCATGAAAACTCAAAATAAATAGTTTGACGAATTAAAAAAATACGTATATTGCGTCATATTGGAAATATAATGGACCTCAGCTGGTGAATATGTAACGCCACGTAAGTTTGAAGAAACGTATTAAAACATGATAAAAACTCGACTATGGAAATATTAACATATTTTAACACTTTAAGGTTCTCTGAATTTTTTGTAGCCATTTTTTAAACCTATTCCATATATATGTGTGTGTGCATTCGTGTTTATTACAATTTTCACAAAAAGTTTAGCTCCCTACAGCTCGCTCTTTGTGAAGAAACTGGGTTTTATCTCTAATCTTGATTTAAGTTTTGTTGGAGAATTTAGTACTTAACATCGAAATCTACCTCCGCCTGTAGGCCCGAGCCGGCAGGGATTTTTTAAATAAGAGTATAATAAACAATTAGTGTGAATAGCCTGTGAGCTCAATGCCATCAGTTTAACTGGCACTTTTCACTGTATTATTTCTAATCTGCCTTTAATTGTGAGACTGTTTTATTCTTTTTGTGTTTTTTAGAGTTACATTTTGTTTTTGTTATGTATGATTTTATTTTTACAGTTTTATTCACCTCAACCTAATTTTTAGAACCTTCAAATTCATATATTGTTTCATTTTTATATTGTATTGCAGTTTTTAAGAGATGCTTTTAGCGCCTGTATTTGTAATAATTATCACACACCGTGTATCCCAAAATGACTGATGGATTTTAAATTTCAATAATTTGCAAACGGTGACAGATATTTAAAAATTCTTGCAGGAGTGTTATGTAAGATGTAAGGAGATTTTAAGCTGCGATTCTCAATTTTAGTTACAAATAGCATCAATAGATGGCACTGCAAGCAATAACCGCTATATCCAGGCTCGATTTTCCTGCCTCTCTCTTCTTCCATACGAAAAATAGAGATTAAATTGTATTGAATGGATCTCGAAGTACCAAAAATCGGGTCTGGAATGAACAACTATTGCTCTCAGTGCCATCTATTGCTTGAAATTCGAACTAAAATCAAGAATCACAGTAAAAAAACTTCTGACGTTATACATAACCCTCCTGCAAGATTTTTTTTTATATCTGTCGCCATTTACAAGTTATTGAATTTTAAAATCCATCAGTTATTTTTGGGACACCCGGTATATTTACATAGTGAAATACGTGTATACATATAAATGATTTTATTAATGTAGTAGCTCTCGTATTTATGAACCAATTTTGATGTGACTGAGCATATATAGACATCTCAGTAACATTTCGATCGAATTCACTGTCTTGCTTGAGCCATTATCTTGATTAAAAAAGGCGACTTATTAAATATTTAAAATTTTAAAAATATGTTCGAAAGGAATAGAAATTCACAATGAGCTTCTCCACAAGTGTTAGTTCTGGATACGTGCATTCCAAAGAGTCTTTTTATTTCGTCTCCACCGTAGAACATGACAGAAATAAGGCAGTTTAAATTTATAGTTTGACTGACGTTTGGAACAAGACAGCGGATATAAAATAAAGTCTTCTTCGTAATCATTTGATTTACTAATTTATGTTATGATGAAAGTTGTTGCTTTCATATGTAATTTTATTGTTGTAACTTATTTCGCAACTTTTATCAACTTGAATCTACATAGTTATATCATTAAAGGATGTCATTTATAAAAGAAAAATACATTGGTGTTTATAAAAATGTCGCACACATGTAAGAACGCGACGTTTCCAGCCTTTGTGAAATTATCCAAATGCCAATACTTGGCACATGATCGTCAATGTTTGTCACAAGAATAAGTTGTTTAAACGCAGCTGACGTGGCGATAGCTCACCGATTACTCGAAATTCTTATTCAAATTAAGTATTGACAGAAACAAAGCATCTTCTATAATGGGTTTATTCGTATTTTAGCTTTTGCATTTTCATGTAAAATTGATTTTTAAAACAAAGAAATAAGAAAACAACTTTTCCACCCGGAGCAGCGCAGAAGGATATTTTTTTTTCTATGATTAAATTGTAATTTTAATACATTTGCAGACATTTAAAATTTCGTGAGAGTTCTTAAAAGGACACCACTATCATATTATATTGATTCTACTTAAAGATGGGCTACTAAACGATTTTTCATGTTTTCTGGGTTTTTTTTTTGTTGTTGTTTTTTTTATGAAAAACATTTACCTAAAAAAAATACAAAGTGCCAACTAACATTAACATTACAGTAATTTAGTATAGATATTTTGTTCTAATAAACTTATAAAACTACTGCTAAATAATAACTATAAGTACCTAGCACTATATATATATGTATATATATGGGCACATATATATGTTTGTATGTGGGACAGAAATATCCCCAACATAACAAACTCAAAGGTTGAATTCATAGAGCATGGTATCATTGCGAAAAGAAAATGTATAACACGAGGAGCGTGGAGAAATCGCAAGATGATTATGGATTGATCTTCTCGTGAAAGGTGAATTAGAAAAAAAAAGAAATCGAGTGAAATGCTCTATTCATTCAATAGTTTTTCTTTCAGCATAAAGGTTGAAGTTCCGTTAAACGCCAATTAAAAACTTGAGCAAGAATTCTAAGCGATTCCCAGTGTCTACGTTTACGAATGTATTATATTATTGATGTAATTGAACTGGCATGATCTACTAAGCATATTATTTGTTCAAGTGAATAAAAAATGTTGTATAAAATTGAAGGTACATTCATTTGTAGTTATAAACCAGGTGAATATTCAAGTATTTCGAAGACAAAATTTTACTAATGTATAGAATTTCATAATTATCATCGTTATTAAAGAAACTAAATTAAATGCAAACTTTTTTCTCTTACGCACAGTTAAATTACACTGGATATCATTTTACACATAGTTACATTTAGCGTTTTATGTTGTATTCTGGGACATTAAAATGTATATCTACAGTTTACGTAATATGTATCAATATTCAAAGAGTGTATGTCACCAGAAACACTCCTTTGCTTTATCGGAGAACAAAATATTAGAAGCATTTTGCGGTTTATCGTATACATGGCGTGACACTGCTAATGTGCCAATGAAAATCCATTATAAGCTCTATTTATAAGGAATTTTACTAATGCTTGTTCAATAAGTTATTTTAATATTAAAACTAAATAAATTAAAATAAAATGCTCTTGTTAAAATGAAAAAGATTCAGGTAATCTTTAAAGTTCAGACAACTTGTCACACAATGTTGTTATGTTGTTTAAAACGTTATAATCTTTTGAGAAATCTTTCGCTACTAGAGAAATTCGTAGTTTGCTCCATTTTTACGATCTTTGACCATGAAGTAACTTCTATCATAAACATGAAATATGTGAAGTATCGTTCATATAGAACATCAAGCTTTCTATATGAACGAATCATAATCAAAAAATAATACAGGGTGATTAAAAAAAGATGGGAAAAAGTTTAAGAGATGATAGTACACAACCACACAAACATTTTGTATCAAAGAATGCATGGTCGAAAACTAAATGTAAAAAAGTTAGAGGGCGCCAAAAGTTATGTTCTTATACGAGGCAAAAACACACAATGACCGATTAAGTTAAGTTACGAAAACAAATTTAATGGCATTTGATTACATTAAGTGGTCAAAACATTGACCGGCAGCTGTTATGCACGCAGTACAACGGCGAAGAACTGATTGGCGAATTTTCTGAAACACACCAGGCACCACCGCCCTCGCCAGATCTTTCATGTCTCGATTTTTTTTTTGTGGGGACAGCTAAAGGCTCAGAAGAACTTGTCGCCAAGCTTTCGGCTGCTGTAGGGCAAGTTCGCGATATGCCTGGAGTGTTTCAGAAAATTCGCCAATCTGTTCTTTGCCTTTGTACTGCGTGCATAACAGCTGCCGGTCAATGTTTTGAGCACTTATTGTAATCAAATGCCATTACATTTGTTTTCGTAACTTAACTTAATCGTTCATTGTGTGTTTTTGCCTCGTATAAGAACATAACTTTTGGCGCCCTCTAACTTTTTTACGTTTAGTTTTCGACCATGCATTCTTTGATACAAAATGTTTGTTAGGGTGTGTACTATCACCTCTTAAAAATTTTCCCATCTTTTTTGAATCACCCTGTATAACTATAATCATGAATATAATGAAATGAATATAACCAAAAGAATGTGAACTTAAACTTACACTATGTGCAAAATTACCTAAAATATGAGACAGTATTTTAAAAAAATGTTAAATTACTTTAATACCTTAGTACTTTCAATTATAAAAACACAGTCTTCGTCAGAGGGATATAAGAAATACAACAGTTATTAAGAACTAATTTTCAAAGTCCACGTAGATGGTGACGAAAGGAGTGAAAGTGGAAGTTAATTTATAGATCATTCCTATGTATTCGAGATAAATATTTTCTCTTTTCAGTGGAATTATATATACTCCAGAAACTTCATCTTTCGGGATCGGGTCTATTTTGGCACTAATTAGATTTTTCAGTTTTGTTGGAGGAGTGGCGATTAAGTTTACGCTAAAGCGAAAAAGTGCATGTCTGAGTTTATAAAACGCTCCGGTATGTACTTCATTTTGCAATATCTCATATTACTCCGTGGAGTTTTCTGTATTTTCATATAGCTCTTCTGTGAGTTGATTAGCTTATCAATAATGCGTATTGGGAAACCATTCTCAACTGCAATGTTTTTAATGGTATTTAATCCATTTTCAAGGTGATTAATAGAGCAAACACTAAACGCTCGTCTTATGTAAAAGTTTTTAGAGAATGCATTGAAGGGAGATGATAAAAATATCTCGGTGACTCAAATAATCAGAAGGTTTGTAGAAAAATAAACTTTATTAACATAACAACACATAGTCAAATATTCGCCATTGTCACTGACAGAATAATCTGCCGCTCTCTGCAGAGTTCGAATGTTACTGCGTCACGTGACTTCAAAAGCTCTCCGCAGAAAACGCGGGGGGAGGATATGCGCCTCATTGCTATTGGCTGGCTCCTCGCGTGCGAGAGAGAGAGAAATAGCAGACGGCTACACAGTATGCCCCCAGTGACGAAGTCGCGATTACAAAAAGGTAGCAATTAATAAGATACATAAGAAAGGTCTTGAGTAAAATTAAAGTACATATGATGCAAAAAAAAAATAGAAAATATATTATGCATTAAATGAAAAACAATATTTTTGAGAAAGAAATAGTATGCACACTATATACATCAAATGTTTTAAACAATATAATCCGTAACGAAATGTTTCGGAAAACGAACTTTACGACCAGATTTGGTGGTAGGGTGTTCAACAGGAGTAGTTGGAAAATTTATGGGCTCATTTTGTTTTTGAGGTTGGGAAGGTGAAATAGAATCTGCTAATTGATACGCAGGTTTAATGCGATCAATAGATACAGTACAGTGCTTCCCGTTTATTTCCAAGTCAAACGTTTTCTCAGACCTGTCAATCACTCGATGAGGTCCTGTATAAGGGGTGATAAGGGAGGATTGACTTTATCTGATCTAAGAAACACGTGTGAACAGGTTTTTAATGAGGGATTGACATAAATTTTAGGATTGCCGTGCATTGCAGTGGCAATGGGATTTAACTTTCTCATTTTTTCAGTTAACTCAGTCACGTATGTAAGAGTAGGTGGTTGATTTATAGTTTCAGTGTTTATGAGATCAGAGGGTAGTCTGATATTTGTGCCATAAACAAGTTGAGCACAGGTCGCTTGGATATCATTTTTAAGAGCAGTGCGTAAACCAAGTAAGACAATGGGGAGGATTTCAGTCCATTGAATTTGATTGTGAGCTTTAAGAGAGCTCTTAAGATGGCAATGGAATCTTTCAATAAAACCGTTAGACTGTGGATGGTATGCTGCAGTTCTGATGCGTTTACATCCTAATCTATCTGTAAGCTCTTTGAAAAGAGTGGACTCAAAATTTCTACCCTGATCAGTAGTGATGGTAACAGGGGTTCCAAATCTGGAAATCCAACTGTGTATCAATGTACGAGCAGTTGTTTCTGCAGTCATATCAGATGTGGGTATAACTTCGGGCCATCTCGTGAACCTATCAATGATGGTCATGCAATACTGATTGCCATCGGATGGTGGTAAAGGTCCGATAAAATCAATATGAATATGGGCAAAACGAGCATCAGGTTCAGAGAATGTACCAATTGGTGATTTGGTGTGTTGAAAGATTTTAGCTTTTTGACATTTCGTACAGCTGCGAACCATAGATTTTATGTCCTTACCCATGCGAGGCCATACAAATCGTTTAGAAATTAAATCTAATGAAGCTGAGATACCTGGATGTGAGAAATAATGTAAGGTTGAAAAAACTGATTGTCGCATACTTTTAGGAACAAATGGTCGAGGATGTTTTTGTGACATATCACAATATAAATGTACATCTTCGAGTGGAAAATAATGTTTTTCTAATTTTAATGAAGTGGTGTCAAATTCGAGAAGTTGTTTTAGCTCTTCATCATTTGTCTGAGCAGTGGCAAACTCTTTAAAATCTAACACATTAGGAGAAATTGAATCTATCTCAATTCGAGATAATGCATCGGCCACAATGTTGTCAGAGCCTTTAGTATATCTAATATCAGTAGAAAACTGTGAAATATAGTCTAAATGTCTCAATTGACGTGGGCTACATTTATCAGGGTTTTGTTGAAATGCGAATGTAAGGGGTTTTTGGTCTGTATAAATAATGAAATTCCGACCTTCTAGCATGTGTCTGAATTTTTTTATAGAACAATAAATAGCAAATAATTCACGATCATAAGTAGACCAATTTCTTTGAGATTTATTTAATTTACAGGAATAAAATGCTATTGGTTCCCATTGGTTTTCGGAGAGTTGCATTAAAGATCCACCAATTGCGACATTGCTGGCATCGACCCATAAGCTTAGCTGGGCGCCAGGAATTGGATGTAGTAATAATGTAGCTCGAGCTGTAGCTTCTTTTGAAGCAGTGAAGGAAAGAATGGCTTCATCGTTCCATTGCAATTGCTCAGTTTTGTTAGCATTGGAACGGGGATGTTTTTTCGTATTTTTGTGTCCTTCTAAGAATTTAACGAGTGGAGCTAAAATATCGTCAGCTTTGGGAATGCACCGTCGATAAAAATTTAAAAGACCTAAGTAGCGTCTTAGTTGAGTTAAGGTAGAGGGCTGGGGGAAATCTAGGATGCATTTTACACGATCAGGTAAGGGTTCAATTCCTTCAGCTGAAAGTTTGAATCCTAAAAAATCGATAGTGGATTGGACAAATTTACATTTATCAACATTAATACACAGACCATACTCTTTAAGTCTAGAAAACAACAACTCAAGGTGTTCTAAATGTTCAGTTTCATTATTTGATGCAATTAGAAAATCATCAAGGAATGCGTAAACAAATTTTAAGTCACGAATTACGTCATCAATAAATCGTTGAAAAGTTGAGGAAGCGTTACAAAGGCCGAATTGCATACGAGTGCTTTCGAAAAGTCCGAATGGAGTGCAAATCGCAGTTTTATGTACATCATCAGGATTTATGGGAATTTGATGGTAGGCTTTTACAAGATCAATGTGACTGAAGATTTGTTTACCATGTAATTCAGCAGTGAAATCTGCGATACAAGGGATAGGATATTTTTCTTTAACAGTTTGTGCATTTAGAGCACGATAACCACCAACAGGTCTCCAATCGACAGATCCTTTCTTCGGAATTACTTTTAGAAGGTCTCATATGACCGAGTTGTAGCATGTGCTGAAATTCAGCTTTGGCAATTTTTAACCGATCTGGAGCTAGCCGTCTAGGCTTAGCAGCGACTGGAGGCCCCTTAGTGTTTATATAATGCACAGTATTATGTTTAACCGGTTGGTTGGGATCCGGTAATTTCGTGATTTCAGGAAATTTAAATAATAATTTACCATATATATCATTTACAACATTGGGTTTCACAGAAAATATATTACAAGTACTTAATATAGCAGGCGCTTTTAAATTAGTAGTGGAATCAATAAGACGACGATTCCATAAATCAAGTTTTAAATTAAAATTATGCAAAAAATCAGCTCCTAAAATAGCACATAAAACATCACAAATATAAAAAGAATATGTAACATTTCGGCGTAGGCCTAAGTTGATATTAATACATTTACGACCATACACATTAATTTTTGTGCCATTAGCAGCACGAAAGGCTTGAAGAACAGGCTTAGTTTTGTCATTTTTATTCGCGGCCACAAGTGAGGCATCAGATCCAGAATCGACTAGAAAACACATACCTGTATTTCTGTCTCTAACGAAAAGGCGACGAGAAGGTGCTGGGGAGAAGTCCGTCGCCGCTACTCTTCCCGCTTCTGGTTTTCCGAATAAGAACAAGACGTAGGCACTTTTTTGCTTTTTCTTGATATTTTTGGTGATACCAACACAATGTTGCATCCCTATGGCGGGACTGAGTACGATTACGCTGATGGTTATCACTTCTAGATACACTTCTTGAACGACGAAGATGAGCGACCTCTTGGCGTAATGCTTGGATTTCTTTTACGAGCATATCAATGGCTGGTGGTGTCTGAGATTCAGTTGTTGGTGTTCGAATCGAAACAGGATTAATGTTGGAAGTCGTTAATTCAATTATTCTATCAGCAATATCCGCCGCTTTATCTGGAGTAATTTTTTTAATGGAAGCTAGAATCGTTTGCACAGTGGTTGGCATTTGTTGAGTAAACAGTTCTAGAATAAGATCGTTACTGATATTATGGCTTTCAGCCCGTCTTTTCATTAATCGAAGTAATTCAGTTGGTTTTCTGTCACCCAGGCTTTCTCCAGCTAGCAGTTTCCGTATTTCTAAAGTGCGACTTTCTCCACAACGTTCGATAACTTTTGCTTTCAAAATCTGATAAGGATCAGTAGGATCAGGACTCATAATTATATCTCGAACCATAGTAGCAGTAGCAGGCGGTAGATGCGCTACAACATAATTATATTTTGTTTTCGACTCAGTGATAGCTTTAGGAGTAGCTAATTCTAATGTGCTATCCAGCATATGAAACCATAATGTAGGGTCCACAGGGATATAGGGTGGAATGACTACGGCAGATGTTTTAGCAGTTGCCGTTTTGCTAGTTAAACAAAACGTTCCATGAAACAGTTGAATAGTTCGACGTTCTATGAAACAGTTGAAGGTTCAAAAATCCGCGGTCACCATTTTAGAGAATGCATTGAAGGGAGATGATAAAAATATCTCGGTAACTCAAATAATCAGAAGGTTTTGTAGAAAAATAAACTTTATTAACATAACAACACATAGTCAAATATTCGCCATCGTCACTGACAGAATAATCTGCCGCTCTCTGCAGAGTTCGAATGTTACTGCGTCACGTGACTTCAAAAGCTCTCCGCAGAAAACGCGGGGGGAGGAAATGCGCCTCATTGCTATTGGCTGGCTCCTCGCGTGCGAGAGAGAGAGAAATAGCAGACGGCTACAAGTTGAACGGAGCAATTTTGTAGTTAAAAAGTGATGTGCTTTCAAAAGAAATGAGACTGTTAGACTTATTTACTTTCCTGTAGTCTGTGCGCTCAATTGTTAAGTTTGATAAATTTTTAATTAGCATTACGTCAAGAAATGACAGCTGGTTATTATTTTCTGTTTCGATAAATTTTATGTTAGGGTCCATATTATTTATTCTGTTAAGAAATGCGTACAATTCAGATAACCCATGATCCCATACTATGAAAATTTCGTCCACATAACGATACCATACTGACGGAGTTAAAACGCTGTCAGTTAAAATTCTTTCTTTAACCCTAGAATGCTACCCCTTTTCTCCCGGACGAAGCCCATAACAAATAACCCTGACGTTCTTTCCCCAAAATAGGAAATGGGTCGTGCCACTCCGTATCTTCATTTCACCTTACCTACTACACTTATTGATATTCTTTCTTCCCGAAATATTTGTGCACATGTCGTTTTTAGGACAATATTCGTCTCGCAGACGAATGGTTATACCATTAACGTTTGCATTTGAGAATCTGACTTAGATATTTTCCTGTGTTGCCGTGGTATGTCAAAAAGTTTTCTTGGGGAAATGTTTTGGGTCAGGCTATCCGGGAACTATTAAAATAACTGAGTGAGGGATAAAATTCTATTTCTGGGGATGAATCTGAAAATGATGATTTTACTAAAGTTGAAAATGACGAAATCATAGATCGCGATAGAGATGAAAATGATGAATTCCCTTATCCTTTGATAATTCGATTATCCTTGAGATTTAATTATCCTTTGAGAATAAAAATGAAGAAAAAGCAATGCTTGAAACACAAACCCAACAAAATGAAAATATGAAGTCAAATTTTGTTTCTAAAAGTATAAACCTCAGTGTATCATATAAATGAATGGTATAGAAATATTCGGAATTTTTTTGAGTCATGTAACAAGTCTATTATTATTCTATTATACTAATCAAATAAGTCTTTTATTCTTCTGTCTAGTTTCAACGAAATTCCAAATGTTAATCAAGAAAGTAGAAAAACAGAAATGATAGATTTTTATAATTCCACAAAAGAAACTGTAGACACATTTGATCAAATGTGTAATAACATGCCATGTAGTAGGGAAAAAAAAACCGATTGGCTCTTTGTGAGTTTCATGGTATGGAATATCATGGTATATCAGTTTATTGCATGCAGATGCTATATAAGTGCATAACATGGCTCAAAAACCCGAAAAAAGGTTATCCAGAAAGAAGTTCGCAATAAAGCTTAGTGAAAGTCGTCTCTCTCCCTAGATGAAGAAGGGTCTCAATATATCAAATTTTCCCCGATTAACAAGGGCAATTATAGGGGAAATTTTGAAATTGGATATGAACATTCAACAACACAGACAATCTGAATGTAAAAAAAGGAAAATTTGTGCATTTTGCCGTTACAATTTGCGCAGAATGAAGTGCAACATTTGTCTAACGTGTTCATGAGCAATGCGTTGTGACATCACACTAATATGCTAAATTATTTCGTTGAAAATGAATAAATAATACTTTATTGCTTACTTGAAGATCGAGTGCGATAAAGTCATCTGCAGTAAGTATTATTTTATTCTAACTAGCTTTTAAATTTGATTTTAAGCACGCCCACCTACTTTTCGTCTGGGAGACGAAGGGTTATCATCCCCGTAAGTTTTTCAAAAGGTAGCATTCTAGGGTTAAATGGACGTAATTTGATTTCGGCTAAAATACTTGAGATAGGGGAACCCATTGGTGCTCCTTTAGTCTGCTGATAAATCTTCTTAATAAACATGATAATATTATTTCCAGTTACTAGGTTAAGCCCGGATTTTACGGTGGACTTCATTTCTGAGTTTAATTATGGCTCGTTATCAATAAAGTTATTAATGAGTAATTTTACTTCATTCATTAATTAGTTTAGAAAAGTTTTACATGTGTTATAAATGCTGGTATCATACTTACTGTTTATCTCTGCTTTTGTTTATATCTATTGCTTTGAAATGATTTTAAAACGAAAGCAGGTAAAATCTTTTAAGATGGATAATTTATACATTTTATAAGATATTTCAAATAAAGATTATTATAAAAGTGCTAAAAATGAAAAATGATCGATTGGCGTTCGACAAAAACTAAAAATTAGGTCACTTTCATAGTTTTATTAAGAACATTCATCTTATGAATAAGATGAATGTTCTTGATAAAACTATGAAAGTGACCTAATTTTTCGTTTTTGCCAATGTTCTTTAATACGAATTTCTTAGCGATCGATTCTTGTAACTATTAAACGAAACGAGTTGTAATAGCTTTCCTTTTTCATTATGTTGTGTTACTAATTAACCCTCTAGTTGCGGGCAACTTTTTCAGTGCATTACTTTTTAAAAATTAAGATTGTTTGATTACCACCATCTTTTTGAAGTAGAAATAGTCACTTTATTTAATTACAGATTAAATAATGCGATAATAAGTCCAATTATACGCTTTTAAAAAAGTGGTGGAAATCAAACAATCTGTATTTTAAAAAAGCAGCCCACTGGAACACGAAAATAGCGTTTCCCACGGTTAAAGCGTTAAAACTTAACTTTATTATAAGCATTATTTAAAATCAAAGCGGCAAAAATTTGCAGTATATGGTATTGTAAATTCGTCTTATTCAAGCAGTAGAAAATATTTTAAAGCAACGCAATGTCAACACAAATCACTCATTGTTCAAAATAAAATTGTCTTTCTGAAGAAAAGATTTTCCCCGCTCGACAATGCGAAACTTTCTGATATATTTTCTGCCTAATGTTTAAACGTTAAGGCTGTTCTCAAATCAAAAAGGGCAAATTCCTGACATAAGTTTTAATTTATTTTTGTTCGAAAATGCATGAAACTAGCTGGTGTTGTTGTTCAGAAACTATGTCATCGAGCTGTTTTTTCCATTTTTTTTTTGCAAACCCAATAGATCTTTCAGAAAATAGTATCAAAATGGTCGTTTTGAATCGAATTTCCGCGCGAAAGTAGAAAAATCATTCAAGAGCGGGCGAAAAACGGGTTTGTTATGTCATCGAAATTGCTTACGACTCAATGGGTAATTGAATGATCAAAAAAGGAAAAAAACAGTTCAATTCCAAATTGCTTCTATGGCCAGGCTTCCCAATTTTATATCTTTTCGTTAAAAAATGAATTTGTAAATGTGTCAGAACGTTTTGCGCTCGTTGAGCAGAGCAGTTCAGCACAGCCTTAAAAGCATGATACTTGGAGGCATGATATATGGATGAATGATTATTAGAGCGATCTGTCGTGGAAAAGTTTTCTTCATTTAGAGCAATTCCACAGAAAATCAACATTTTTTTGTGTGTGTATGTGGGGGGGGGGGTGAGGAATAAAATTTATAATATGTTTAATTTAAGGGTATGGTTGGATAACTTGATATTTTTATATTCTATAATAAAATCCTAATAAAAGGCATTCTAAATTACTGTTTGCAAACTTAGTTAAGTACCATTATTGTCTTTGTGAAGTCATAATGTTACGTCAGTTACACGTGTAAATGCCATTTTTTCTTTTTTTATTATTCAGAAATCAATAAAAGAAATTACTATTATAATTTGGCATTACCTAGTGTTGTTGAGAACATTAAATCACTTTTTTAACGGGATAGTTTTGATAATTTTTACACTTCAATGAAGGCAGAAAAAAACGTTTGTATATTTTATGTTACATCAATTACAGAATTTTGAAACGCAATTTTGGGGGCTAAAAGAGAGATTGAAATAATCTGCAGGTAATCGGGTATTAAGTTCTTAGTAAGAAATATTTTAAATTGTAAAAATTCGTTCTAGCTTTATTAGTAAATTTTCTACATAGTTTTGAAAACAAAATTCGATGATCAAATGTTACGTCCGTTACGATGGAATTGCCCTTTATCGATAAATGAATCACATTTGTATTAGGAGATAATATTGTTGTTTTATGAGGGCAGTTTTTTTTCCCTCGCCATTGCTGGCGCGTTGATTCTAAACGTCAGCATTGACGGCACTTTCTACAAGATCATCTGGATTACCGAAAAATGGATTGTAAGCTAGATTACATAGCTTATGAGTAAGAACATCTGCTGATTTTTATGTGTTTGATAACAAAAATAAGTTTTAAAAATGTATCAGAAAGTAGCTAATTTAGATTTGAGAACAGCCTTTATAAGATGAATATATTTAGCCCCCGGCACGGTATGCTGTTTCTTTCTCCCAGCTTATTTTGTGTCATCTTGAAAAAATAACGTTACCTTACAGAAGCCAGCCGTAAAACAAAGCAGTACGTTTAAATACTCTATAGCAATTTTTTAACTTCTAAGCATAGCACATTTTCAATTTTTATACCGTCGTATTTGGAAAAAAAAGTACTTTTAAAGGCAATTTGTTTGAAAATTGCATCTCCATTTATTTTTGAAATATTAATTTTTTTGTAGTTTTTGTAGCCATTTGCTTAATATTGGCAACGGAAGTACTCCATTTCTGTAGAAAGTGAAGGAAAAATAGCTGTAAAATATTAATTACATAATTTTGTTGCCATATTTTTATAACAACCGAAAGAAAATGAAATTAAAATACGTGCTATTTTGAAAAAAAAAAATGTAAACGAATGATTTCTGTTAAAAGATGGAGCTATTATAAACTATATATAATTTGAAGTAACTATATTAATGTTACAAACAAATGAAGGCCTATGAATTATTAGACAGCCGTTTTTTTTTTTTTTTTTTGGTTGAGTTTCTTTAATGACGGCATTTTTTTGTTGCACTTGTTTATTATTTCGCGATAATGACGTCTTATGCCTACTTTACTGTAGATGTTTAAGAGTGGATCGTAAATGTGGAATTCTTAAGCGGATGTGAATGACGTCATTTTACATAAAATAAAAGAGTGTGCTCTAAGTCTTAAAATTTAAATATATTTTGTACTATTTATCTATACATATATTTTTTTTTTCATCGGGGCGTAAATTCTGAAAAAAGCAGAATTCCTGTTTTCTAGTTTTGTTTATTATTTTTGTCATTCCGTAAGTATTATTGTAGTAATTTGAACTCTTTTTTCTTTTTAATCAGTTAAATTTTACTTGAGTTTTTTTTTTTTAATGTTTAATAGTTTGAAAAATAAAATAAAAGTTCTACATAAATAAGATTTATTAAATATTTCTTTCGAGTTAAAAAAAAAAAATAATAATAATAATGTACACCAGGAATGTAGAAGTGGTTCTATTTATTCGAATTTTAAATCAGTTTATTTTAAATTGATTCATATTTATTTATGCGAATAGGGGAACTTATTAAGATATATATTGGGTAAAATGACTATGCTTGTACTTGCAATGTTACTCTCACTAAATACCATATTTAAAAAACGATAAGTAAATTGTCGCAAGAAACATGAAAAAGAAATTGATAACAAGAATGTAAATTTGAAATTTGTATTCATTCTATTTGTCTGAAAAGAAAACCTCACTTAAGTTTTCTTTGCGTTTAATGCGATGTACAAAATGCAAATAAAAAAAACTATTATTAAATTTCAAATATCTGTTCATAAAGTATAAATTTCAGAAACTATAAGAAACGAGGTGGAACCCGTCGACTTTCGACGAAAGAAAATGTTTAAGAAGGAACTGTTTCATTTCTTTGTAATAAACCTACAAAATTAGTTACAATAAAAAATGCATCTTATATTGGTCAGTATAACTCTCAAACAAATATTATTTTACCCCAAAGTTAACAAAATACTATTTCTATAAAACACAGGTGTCCAAATTATTAAAATTAAACTTTAATCGTATATGTAATGAGTAAAATAGAATAAAGATCAGATATTATGATGAAGTTATCAATTGAGGCTCTTATGCTTGGTATTCCGGAATTGAAACAGCATCCACTTTGACACGGTCATAGATTTTTATCCCCGTGAAATCTAAACCGGACATTATTTTGACCATCTCAAAATTTACATATGCACCTCTCATATCCGCATTCACGATTTTTTAAAAATTAGTATTTTAATATGATCATTTTAAAATCATTTTAACTCAAAAGTTGAAGTCAGGATTGTTAGTAAAATCTTAGCATGTGTACAGTCGGAGAGTAAAATTTGCCGTAATTTAAGTTTTTTAGACGCTGTTGGATCGAAATGTTTAGTTTTATCTAAAAAACGGATCGGTATCTTTTTCATATGACGTCATTTTAACTTAAACATGTCGCCAAGTGTTTCAAACTTAGTATAAGTACACATGAAGAAGGGAAGAATATGAACGTCATTCTCCGTTCAAAATATTTCGTCGCAGAAAATCGGACATCTAATGATTCACATGCTTTCATTTGTTTATTTATAAAATCTCCATGTTTTATCAGAAATCCTTCATTTATATTTTTTCAATATTCGGAAAGTTATTAATAAAACTGCATTCTGTCAGCTTTCTGATACGAATTAAGTAAATGTGGAGAAAAAAAAATCACACATATATTCATTAACATACATGGTGGGATTCAAAAGTAATGAGCTTTTGTTCAAAAGGACAGATTTATTGAGAAAATTCATACAATTGGCTATTAGTGTTCAAAATAGGTACCTCCTGAACCAATACACTTTTGGAGGCGGCATTTCCATGACTCGAAGGCGTCCCCGTAAGCCTGTTTCCGGGATGGCTGCAAGAGTTGTCTTGACATTTGCTTGGATGTCCTCGATCGAGTGGAAGCGTATTATTTATATACAGCCCCCAAGTCTCTATACTTATATTTAGGGACGTTTTGTCTATTCAAAAGTATTGCAAACACAAAAAGTTCCGTATCTGTACGACCAATATTCTCTGAGAAATTTGATTTCAAAGTTTTCATGCACAGTATAGGGACTGTATACAAATGGAGATGCGAATATATGAAGCATTCTCACAATCTTTTGACTTTCATGTCCCTGAATAATAATTTTTATTTTAATACACTTTTTTGTGTGTGTGTGTGTGATTTTTTTTTTTTTTTTTTTTTTTTTTTTCATGTACTGGGGAACATCCCATTGCATGATTGCATTTTTAAGTTTGGAGCTGTCTGTATAAAATTCTTTTAATAAAAGTAATTCGATGTAATTTTTTCCGAAACTGGGACAATTGTTTTATATAAATATGTATCAAAAAATTATCTTTCACACATTTATACGGTTGATAGTATTTTTTTTTAACTCTGTGCCTGAGCTTTTCATCCTTACCGTCCTTCTTGCTGAACTTATACAGAAAATCACTTCAGATGCAGCCACAGAATTTTTTTCAAGTTTTTCTCATACAGAAGTACGCTGAAGAAAGAATGTCTAAAATTCTTTGAAAGGAAATTTACTGCAGAATTTAAATCAACATTTAAATATCAATTTCAAGACCGTGGCTTTATTGGTAGTCTTACCGTCCCCAAGGTTTATTCCTGCACTTTTCGAGGTAAATAAAGAAAAATAATTCAATGAAATGTTAACAACTGTTTCTAAAAATCAAGGAACATTGTGGCTATCACTTAGTCTTAACATGATTTGCCTAAAATAGGTGGTAATTTTCCTTACCGTTCCATCCTTACCGTCCCTTTTTTCCCATTTCCCCCCTATTTTTTTACCTTTCCGTATCTTCTTTATTTCAAGACAATGTTATACCAAAATTTTGTTATAAAAATACTACATTGTTATTATTACTTATTTGAATGTCCTGTGGGTACTATGCACATTCATTATAAGTAAAAATTTCGAAGAAAATAAAACGTTTTAGTGGTAAAATGGTAAGGAAAATTAAACTCGCAAATTTTAATTTTCCATAACATAAGTTTAACATAAACCGCAGTTAAATAAAAAAAATTTCGCTGATGACTATCTTTTCTTTATTTTGAATCATTAGAGCATTCGTCTATCAGATTAAAATGTTATTTTAGCAAGTTTAATTTTTGCCAGATTTTTTTCCCCAAAAGTCAAAAGATTGTGAGAATGCCCCATATCTCATATGAGAAAGACAAGGAGGTTTTAGAGTTAGGTATGATTATGATAAAAGGGTTGTTGCTCAAGTCAAAAAACAGTGTAATATTTGTCTAATCACTGGTATTGAAAATAAAAATGTATATTTTGTATAATGCAAAAAATCATAGTGCAATTTTGCGTTGTGCCATGTTTTTTAGCTTTTCAAAATTGATTCTTATGTATTTTTTAATGCTGAGTCCGAAAATGACCTCCATTTTAAACCACCACATCAGTACTTTTCTCAAATCGCAAATTTCAAAGTTAAAGCTCAAAGTTAAAATTGATCCCCCTCTCCTCCCTACCTCACTGACCCTTGAGCTCTTTAGCTGTAAGAAACCCAGTATAAGCCAAAAAACGAATAAATTATTGAATAAAATAAAATTAAACTTAATAAAAATGGTCTTACATCAATTTTATAGTATCAGATTTTTCGCTATTTTTTAATATTGACATTTACGATTTACGAAAAATCCTGATATGATGGTTAAAAGTGAAGGTAATTTTTTTATTCAGCATTAAAAAAACACATAAAACGTAATTATAAAAGTTAAAAAATACAACCATAGAAGGTTTATGTTACCTAATCTAAAACTCTTTCTTGAACTTGTTGACGGTAATCTATCCGAATTTTTTTGTGTTATTCTCTAATATAAATATGAATAAGATGGTAAGGGTCGAAAGTCATAATAATACTACATTGTCATCGGATTTAACCCTCTAAGTGTTTGGGGCGTAATATTCCGTTCACTAAGCTCCAGGTTTCACAGCAATACAAGCAATATTTAAGATAATATAATTCTATATATTTACTGAATTTTAAATGCATTGAAGAATGATTAATACTCTCAAGGATTAGATTCATATTTGGAATTGAGTCTTTTTATATAATGTTGAAAGAATCATATTTTCTTAGCATTTAAAACAAAATGCAAAGAAAACAACATTACAATTTTACCCTTTTGCAAGACGCTCGGAGGGTTAAGTCAGTATGTAAAATTTAACTTCGATCGGACATTTGAAAGTGAGTTAAAGTTCGAGTACAAATTTTAAACTGGAAAGATGATCGTTACAAGTTAAATAAAACCTTATGAAAATAACGTAATTTTTAGGTAGCTTTCTTTACAAAAAAGCTACCTATTGCAGCCGTTCGGAGGAAAGCGATTTCAAAAAATTTTGGTATAATTTCATCGATCATGACCCCCAGACCACGAAACCACACTCCGTTCAAAATTGATATATATATATATATCTGACCTATGTCACACTGTAACTCCCGTAATTATGAACCGATTTCGATGTAATTCGGTGTGTACATAGTACATACCAATGTCTCGACCGAGTTCGTTAGCCAGCTTCATTCGCCGTTTTGTTTCAAAATGGCGGCCATTTAAAATTAAAAAAAAAAAAATTAGAACTTGAAATGTGGTACCAAAAAATTAAAAATGGAAAAATATTTTTTTCTTATGTATTTGACCTTTATACAAAAATTCCGGAGCAGTTTTTGTTTCGTCTATATCTTAAAAAATAGCTGAGTTATAGCATTTTGAATTTCTAGCGTGGCTGACATTTTGAAACGTCATGAATTTTGTCACGCGATAAAAGGCGTATTTATGAACCGATTTGGATGTAACTTCGTTTATACATAATACATACCAATGTCTCGACCGGGTTCGTTGGCCAGCTTCACCCGCCATCTTGTTTAAAAATGGCGGCCATTTAAATTTTTAAGAAAAATTTAAATTTGAAATGTGGTACCAAAAATTGAAAATTGAAAAAAATATTTTCTTCTTATGTGTTTGACCTTGATAAAAAGATTCGGGAGCAGTTTTTGTTTCGTCTATATCTTAAGAAATGGCTGAGTTATAGCATTTTGAATTTCTAGCGTGGCTGGCATTTTGAAACATCCTAATTTTTCTCACGTAATAACAGACGTATTTATGAACCGACTTGGTGGTACCTTGGTGTGTACATAGTACATACAAAAATCTCGACCGAGTTCGTTGGCCAGCTTCATCCGCCATCTTGTTTCAAAATGGCGGCCATTTAAAAAAATAAAAAAATAAAAAAATTTAAATGAGATACCAAAAAATTGGAAAATGAAAAAGATTTTTTTTGTATTTGACCTTAATACAAAGACTCCGGAACAGTTTTTCTTTCGTCTATATCTAAAAAAAAATGGCTGAGTAATAGCATTTTGAATTTCTCTTGTGGCTGACATTTTAAAACGACCTGATTTTTGTCACGCGATAACAGGCGTATTTATGAACCTATTTGGATGTTACTTGGTCTGTACATAGTACATACCAATGTCTCGACCGAGTTCGTTGGCCAGCTTCATTCGCCATCTTGTTTCAAAAGGGTTGCCATTAAAAAAATTAAATTTAAAATTCAAAATGAGGTATTAAAAAATTGGAAAATGAAAAAGATTTTTTTTATGCGTTTGGCCTTGATACAAAGATTCCGGAGCAGTTTTTGTTTCTGAAAATTTGTTCTTTTGTTGATATCTTAAAAAATGGTTGATTTATAGCACTTTGAATTTCTAGCATGGCTAACATTTTGAAACGATCTTGTATTTGTCACGCGATAACACACGTATTCGCCTATTTCGATGTAAGAAGGCATGTGGATAGTATACATCAACACCTCGACCAAGTTCGCTGGCCAGATTCATCAGCCATCTTGTTTCAAAATGGCGGCCATTAAATCAAAAAATATATATATATTTAAAGTGAGGTGCAAAAAAAAATTAGAAATTGAAAAAGGTTTCTTTCTTAAGTATTTGATCTTGATATAAGGATTCAGGAGCATTTTTTGTTTGTCTTTACCTTAAAAAATGGCTCAGATATAGCAGTTTCAATTTCTATTGTGGGTGACATTTTGAAAAATCTAATTTTTTGCATGCGACAGCACTCCTATATATTAACCGATTCCGATGTGAGTGAGCATGTGCACAGCAATTACTAAGGTCTCGACCAAGTTCACTGCTTAGCCTCATCCACCATGTTGTCTTAAAATGACAGGCACTTTAAGAAATTGCCGAATTTGGCAGCCAAATATAAGTTACTTTAAAGAAAAGCAGTTTGGATAAAGCTGACTAATTTCGCGAAATTCTGATTCATTATATTGATAAAAATTAGTATTGAATTTCCTATATTCGGTTTCCACTAAATTGAGCTTCGTGTGTTTGCATGATATAAGTTGTCTTTTTTTAAATAAGGATTATGAAAGCTACCTCTTCCTCCCGGCACTGGCCGGAAGGACTTTTATTAAAAGAAATCATAGCCTCAAAACCTTACAAAATAAAACATATGTTAAAATACGATTATTTTGAAAAATCTGAAATTTAACTAATAAAAATTTACTGAATCGTAATAGTTGTACAATTTCTTTCAAAGCGCAGATACCTTGAAATAATTTTAAGTAGCGTAAAACGCGGTGAATAGGAGCACCGGGGTGAACAGGAACTGAACTTCCCAGTCATACAAATAAATTCAAAATAAATACATGTGAGGATATTTTTAGTTGTCATTTTTTTTTAAGAAGGTAATATCATGAAGTGTTGGGAAATTCAGTTTTGTCATGCTGGCACCACTACTAGGTTATATAAAAAAAATTGCAATTGGATCCTCAAAAACCTCCTATTTTCAAAATATGCAAAACTTTGTATGCAACTACAGAATTTTTCGTATTCTAAACCTAAGATCAGTGTTTTTTTTATTATTAAGGATAGACCAATAAACGATATGCTGCTTTAGATTTTATGTATTTCTAAAACTACATAATGAAAAAGTGAAAAATGTCTTGCAACATCATAGGTTTAAGGTTTAATATTTACGGCGTGAATTGGAACACATTTCTGTTGTTGTTCCGATTCTTCCAGCAGATTACTGTAATGGTTTATTCTTCAATAAGTGAAATTTGCATGTCATATCTGAAAACATATGTATGAATGGGTATTGTAATACGACCCAGATTGTGGAATCCAAGAAAATCCCCAACTTTCGAACATATTTTCTCCAGGAGATGTCCTTGTCATTAAAGTGCATGGAGAAAAGTCGTACAGACTCTATGTGACCAAAGTTCTGTATTCAGAAGATGATGGTTATGTGGGAAAACTTTACAAAAGTGTCCCTCATACTTGGAGATTTCAAGAAACCGTGGAAGAGGAGGCAGCATTTCTTCGAGATGATGTCATATAGGAACTTCAGCTAAAGGATAACATTCAAACATCTGCTCGTTTCAAGGATATGATAACTTTTGTGAATGGCATGAGTGAATTGAATTTGTATTAAATTTCATCTTTCTGAATTCAAATATATTTTTTAGAATAAATTTAATCTTTCTTGAATTCAAAATTGTTTTCTAATTTCTGAAGTGTCATACCTTTATTTGTATAGTAAATAAAGGATTTATTTGATAGTAACTACGTGTTCCTATTCATCGCTTATCATTTTTACCTGTTTTTATTAACCCTATTAAAGTCTGAATAGGAACAAATAAAGATTATAACATTTGTTTCGATTCACCCCTACCGGCTTGGTGAATCGCAGCTCATTAAAAGAATAAAAAATATGCATTAAAACTGTAAAAAATACTTTGTTTTTGCTTAAAATTTCAAGAACAAAACAATACCGAAATTTCTAGTCAAAAAATTAAAGAAATAAAAAATTGGTAGTTGCTTTTTTTTGCGTTAAAGTTGAAAAATGTTCCGATTAACCCGTTTTACGGTACCTTATATACGGCCCCTGAAAGCATGGCCGAAGTCATCTGTTTTAATATGCAAAAAAGTGGTATAAGTCATTCATTTCAAAGTTTCAGACCTCGGTCAATTTTAATGCTAGTTGAATGGGACTTTTTTTGTCTTACTTGTTAATTTCGCTGTAAATTTTTACTAAATATCACTTATAGAACTGGGGGACGTATAAAAATTTTAAATTTCGTACTTTTTAATAAATGTTTTTCTTGAACCAAATCGCTTTAAAAATAATTCTTTACCTTATTTTAACCCATTTTTTAAATTCGATGTATGCATCTCGGACCAACGGTTGCGAAAATAAAGGTCGGTCAGGTTATACGTGGACACACTGTATATACCAGAATATGTACTTTAAGGTGATAAAGTTTACTTAAAAAAATACACATAGTTAAACTTTGCGTTAAAATTGATTTATTTTTCATAACGAGATGTCACACTTGCCCTATAAATAACGTATGTTGTTTTTCTCACAGATTTTTTTCTAAACACATGTATTCACTTACTTGATCTCATTAAAAAGTTAACTTTGAAAATGTAAAATATTTTAAAACATTTTACCTTAAATATATTACTTTTATTTCAAGTTTAGAAAAACAAATCTTTTCAATACAAAGTTTCAAAAACATTAGTTCCCTACGTTTCTTGCATTTTTTTTTCATATGGAACAGATGTTTTGTTTTTTCACGATGTCAGCATGAATATTCTAATATATCTTTAAAATAAAACAAAAAATTCTATTCTGCAAATATTTTATTAAAAAAAAAAGAAAATCTACGCAGTAAGAAATATATTAAAGAAAGAAAATAGTAATATAGGGGTCAGTTAATTATTCTTTGCGGCTATATCTCCCCAGTTATTTTTTACACGATAATAAAAAGGCTTTATATTTCTTAATTATACACTGTTAAAAAAAGTCCGTATACAGGGTGATTCGTAAAGATTGAAACAATAGGTCTTTTCCTTAAATATTGCTCTTAGACACATACTTTCAATTACAAAGTTTCATAAAAAGGTGCAAAATTTAAAGTCAAAAGTTGCAACCCCAAGGGGGAGGGGGATATTTGAAAAAAAAATAAGAAAACAAAATTTTTATACAGTCCCCGTAGAGTAAAATTTCCAACTAATAAATTTTTCCTTGTCCATTCATGAATTAAACACAAAAGAAATTAATCTTGATATCTGCAAAACTCGCAGACATATTAATATCCAAAATTCGTGACATGCGCCATTTACCCATGCCTCTGAGCGACGAATTATTGGCTCATTTTGAATACAAGATAGGGATCATCCACAAATTGTACATTATTAAAAATCGATTTAAAACAGTGCCTCTCCTTTGGACATAAAATAGCAATATACAGATTTCACATTAAACCTGTTTTCAAAATATGTTGGAAGTCTGCACTAGAGGTCTGCACGGGTCGAAATATCCAAGCACGGTCTCTAGCCGACCCATAGAAAAAAAAGTTCACTCCGGACTGGAAAAAAGTTAAAATCTTTGCCCAAACTCTGCCCGGCCTGACTGTATTTCTACAAAGCGTAGTTTATTACGTAGATATGGTAGAACATTTTTCGTATGGAGAAGTTCTGGCCAAAAATACTCACTATAGCTTACCTTTTAGTGCGATTTGAACTATAATGCTTCTCATAATGAAGAGTTTTCTTCAAGAGAATAATAAAATAATTCTAAAATTCGATCATAGATGGCAACCCTTGTCCATATGTTTGGTTTCAAACATACGTTTTTTTTCTGATTTTTAGATTAATTTATATTTGGCTTCGAAGTACTAACCTACGCAATAGCTGGGAGTCGACATTTCTGTGTCACAGCGTCAGAGCTAATATCAAAATCAGAAAAAAACGCGTGTTTAAAAACAAACATGCGGACAAGTGGCGCCACCTATGATCGGAGTTTGTAACTAATTATTGTCATTCACTTGAAGAAAACTTTTCGTCGCGAGAAGAATTTTAATCTTAAGCGCACTACTGTACGACAATTACTTGATTTTATATTGAATTTTAAAATGTGTCATGGCCATTTGGGAAAATTACTATCTTCAAAACGGGGAAATTCCGAAAAAACACATTCGTGACAAAACTGTTGTTTTGGACTGCAACTTTGCTGCCATTCCATTTTCCGTTTTCTCCGTGTTATTTTTATTTATGCTACGATGAGTTAAAGTTTACTAATAAATGCTTTTACTGAGGAAAATTTAGAAATATTTCTTAATACCTATTTAATGTTCACAGATGACATTTTAATGTTTTTTAATATTGTGACGAAATTGCCGTGGCTTACAAATTCTTAAATTAGGTAACACATAGGTAAATGTGAAATGAAAACTACTCTTAGATTTTTAAAAAAAAAGGGTGCGCTATTGATTTACATATCTGAAACTTTATTTATTAAATATGTGTTTCAAGAACTAATGCACTGATTTTCATCAAACTTCAAATTGAGTTAGACGTTGACATAGGTTGTTGCTGAATAGGTTTTAGTATAAATCACCCAACAAGTGCTGTGCTGCATTTATCAGGATTTACGCGATTTTAGCGATAGTCATAGCTCAAGAACTAATGCACGGAATTTCACCAATCTTCAAATATTGTTATACCTTGCTGATTAGGTTTTAGTGTAAATCACTTAGGAGGTTTTGCTGCCATGTTTCATTTTTCATGATTTTCGCGATAACTATTGCTGTATCACGATTACTAACTACTTAAACCGAAGAGTGTAGCATTTATACTTTGTTTACAGAGACAAGTAGAAGTAATTTGTTACGTTATGGTCAGTGGGAAAAATCGTTTCAAATTCATTTTTGATGTTGCATTATTTCGAACATAATGAAATTGATATAAGATTACATGAGGCAACAGGGCCATGATTTTATAATGTGACTCTGGAGATTTTGGCAATTCAGCTTCCAAAAGCTAATATTAATTTTTATTATGTATTTTATAATACAGTGTTTTACTCAGTTAATAAAATTCCGCACTTAAATGTTTGCTTTTGTTATAAATTCTGGAAGGAAATTGTATGTCATTTCCTACAACTTATACAGAGGTATTGAATATAGCATATTACATTTTTTTATGTGTATTGGCACCTTAAATGGCTTATATGTAAAAAAGATCTTTTGAAAAAAGGCTATTTTAAATAAAAATATACTTATAAATTGATTTGTGCAGAACAATTTTTTGCGCCCATTTTACACAAAAAGGACTGAACTGCGAAAGTTCTGAAATATACATTATTTTCATATAATTAATCTATATAAAATGTATTGAGCGTTCAACTCATTTTTTCTTTACCACTAACCTACAACCTTTTTCGTGGCCACCCTTTTTTTCGGGGTGAAGAGGAGGGACTTTTTGTCCATATACTAGCCGCTAATCTTTATACAATTGTTGTAAGAACACATGACACCTCTTAAAAATGCCGATTGAGAGAAATTTTAAGAATAAGAACGACTGAAATCGAAATACTTTATACAAAAAATTCCATGCATTCTTGACAAATCGTATGAACAATGTAACTTCGTTAAAAATTAACATAATAAAGTACGAAGCTTATCCACAAAGCAACGATTGTTTTATTATAAACACTTTAAAAACAAACATTTCTTTTAACAAAATATTTCCTTACATAAGTGAATTTTATTTTACTTCTCCGCATAATTACCCCCTACATTTAGGCTTTTGTCATATCTGTACAGCAGCGTTACAATCTCCATGTTTTTCTCGGCTGCCGCAAGTCCCGTATTAAGCCAGCTATTCACTGCCCTCTTCAAGTCATCATCACTTCCATCGTGCACTTTCGTTCTAGCCAAGATGTTTTAACTCAATTTCTCTAACACAATCCAGCAAAGAACGTGTAATGTGTGGGGAAAAATATGCAACTCGTCGAGATTACATAATCTTTAGCCGAGGCAATTACCGCAGTCATAAATAGTTAAGTGTTATGTGCTTCGACAGGTTGTCCACACATTTAATGTTCTTTGCTTGATGAAATTATTTCAGAATATCTTATTTTAAGAGGATCCGTGACACTTTTTAAAATAATTTTTATTTACTGAGTTAAAACTTTGAATTTTTTTGTGGTGCTTAACCATATCATTTGTAAACAAAATCATATGTTAAAACTTCTCACAATGTTTTTAAAAAAATTTTAAATTAAAAATTTATTAAAAAAGTGGGGCAATTTAAAATCGTTATAACTCGAAAAATTATTTGTAGAATTTCAATTTTATTTGATGCAGCAATATGTAAGATTTAATTTTTTCTCAGCATTTTAAAAATATTAATTAAAAAAATATTTAAAGTAAAAGTTCTAAAAAAGGATGTGATATTTTTTAAAATCATATTTTCAAAAGTAATTTTTTTTTCAAAGTTGCTAAATAAAAAGCAAAGTAAAATAATTGAAAAAGACATGCTCCATGATTGAACCATTTATCTTAAGCTGTTCTTGACTTACAACGATTTAAATACCAGAAATATTGAAAAACCCATAATGGAGAAAACGCATTTTAACAAGAGGTTGTTTCCATGGCAACCATTGGTTGAAAGCTAGATTTTGAAAACAAACCAAAACGAAAAAATTAATATTCCTATTTTAATTAAGATAGAAACATGATTTAAACGTCATTGTAAGCAGAAAAAACAGAGAAATTTTTAATGGAATAATTTTTGTTTAGAAATTTTGAAGATTTTTTCTGTCCCGGATTCCTTTAAACAAAATTTTTGCACAATGGGAAGTGATGATGAGATGAAGATTGCAGTGCACAATTAGCTTAATACATTACTGGCGGAACAGAGTACAACACGGAAAAAGTTCCTCAACTGATAGAACAAAAGCCAGAAGGTAGTTCGTAATTGTGTGGAGAAGTAAAGCAAGCTTTACTTACAGGGAAGTAATTGTTTTGAAGAAATGTTTCTTTTTAAAAGTTTTTAGAGACATACGGGCGTTATTTTGTGGATCACCATCGTACTGACTGTTCAGCAACTTATTCCTAAAAGTGTTATAATAATTTTCTTCTGTCCCATTTTTCGTTCAGTTTATTTATTTTAATTCCCAAAGGAACAGTTTTATTCATAGAAAATATTTCGAATATATATCTTAAATAATACCCTTAAAATAGAAAAACTTGTGTACTTGTCAAAAACATTTGAAGTTAATCCTTTTACATTTGAGGAATTTATTTTTATAACGAAAAAAAAAAAAGAAAACACTAGAATCCTAATATAAATGTCAGCTTTTGTGACGTTTTGATACTTTTAAGTAATTGCAGTAAAATATTTGTTCCTTTATAAATTATAGAAAGTTTCTTTAAACAAATGACCAGAATAATTAAAAAAGCATTATTAGTAATGTCTGTTCCGTGGAGTGACTTTTTTCTCAAAATATTCTCCTGTAATAATTTAAATTTGCAGTAGTTCTTTTTCAGGTAACACTTTATTATAACTGTCTAAATAAAAAATTTTAAAATGTGGATTTTATTTTTGTTTAAACTATCCTTTTAACCCTTTCCGGCACAGTGTGCCCGGGTCGGGATACCTAATTTAAATTCCAAACTTACGAACGGCACCAAGAATATTTTAGTAAAATTTGGCATTTACAATGAATAGTTAAAATAACATGTTTTTAATTTAGTCAATCATTTCATAATTTTAAAACAAAAATTGTCCGTGCCGGAAAGGGTTAACATTTTCCAACATTGTTGAGAAGTGTTTATGAATTCCATTTTTCTGGCATTCTGACCGCGCTCCAATTCTGGTAAATATATTCGAAATGCCGTTTAATTTTGATATTTTCTTACTGTTTAAAATAGAATATTCATTATTGAAAATTGTGTATTTCATCTATAGTCCGTTTACATGGGCAGACAAAAAATTGCGTTACATTACGGTCTTTTTGGGGAAAAGCGTCTACGTTGCATTTTACTAATGTTAAGATTATTTATAATGAAATTGATATGCATCACCGAGGGGAATTACATATACTCTCAGATAAATAGAATAAATAGCGATTATGGTCTGCTAACCAGGGATTCATAAAGTTATCTGTTACATCATGACCTATGGGACAAATCCTTTGAGGTTTATGTTTGCAACGTTTTAATATTTCAAACATAATCAAATTAAAAAGGATTACTTCTGCTCACTAATGGAGTTTTCTATTGATTATAGAATGCGTACGATTTATCATTCATTTAAAGAGACGTACAAATTAACGTACAAGGAAGGTCTCCTTACGGGCCATACTCAGAATATTTTGAAAAAATACTAATTCAACTACTTATGTATGTAATAAAGAATCAGTCAAATTTAGCGGCGGAATTACAGTAGAAAGTCTGTAAAAAAATAAAATACTTTCGAGTATTTGGCGCGAAAAGACGAAAGCGTCACGCGATTTGGCGAAAAATATTTTTCCTCGCCAAAAGCAAGCGATTTTAATGCACCTGAAAGTTGCTTGTTAACTGATTTTTAGAATGCGTATAAAAGGTATTTAATGAATTTAAACTTAAACAATCAGGCAGTTTAATAAATACATTTTTTTAATTACATAATTATGTTGCTTGTTATTTAATTTTGTTACTTTAAAAACAAATTCATACATAAAAAATATTTTTATATATTTAAGCTATTCCAAAATAAAAGCAAGATGATGAATGCTGCAGTTATAAATTTCAATATCAAAGAAGTCTTTGTTTCCATAGCAACAAAATTGAATCGACAGTGCTCAATTGGGCTTAATTTTCAGATTGAAACAATTTTAATTAGTTTAAATTTTGTTTTAATTCATAAAATTTGGTAGTTAACTTTCATTATAAATATATATATATATGACAAAACTATAGTTAAATCCCACCAGAAAATGACAAAACTAAAGTTATTTACATTAAATTTATTTAAACAAGTTCAATATGAAACATTTTTATCTTTAAAGAGTATCTGACATAAAAAAGTATTTTTTGAGATTTTATTCCATCGCCAACCAGTGATAAATATATGATATAATCGCCAAATATGGAAATTTTCATTATTTTTTGCAGACGCTCTATCAGGTTTCTTCCGAACTTTTTTTATAAACATATTTATTCTCATGAGTAGACAATTCTATAATTTTTTCAGATTTTTCGGAGTATGCCCGTATGGAGACCTTCTTTGTTAGGTACAGGACTGACTTTGATCGCTAATTGCTGTAAGAGGGTTTTCCGCTTTGGTATACATTTTTAAAGCTTTCTGTATTTTTACGCAGCATGTGGTGTAAGTAATACAGGGTGCCCATAAATTATTGTCCCAGTTATAAATTTTAATACTATCAACTGTAAGCGTTATAGAGGGTTGCTTCAAGGTCACAAATAAAGAGTAACTCAAACAGTTTTAGATAAGTGCGTGCGCGAGTATTACTTTGTTATTGACTCGCTTACAGTGCCAGATACGAAAAATATCGACTTCTGGGCGTAAAGCGCTATTGCTGGACTGAAAATTTAAAAGCCGTAAGAGCCATGTGATTTTTTTCTTTAGGGATTTATAAAAGATAGAGTCTGCTTTCCGCCGCTACCTAATGATTTGCCAGAGTTGAGACACAGAGTTGAAGAGCCTATTGCTTCCATTACTCTGGGCTTTAACCTAGGTGTGGGAAGAATGGGAAGGTTGAGGTTGAATGTGTGCCGTATAATTAAATGTGCAGATTTGTAAGAAAAACTTGGTTAGTTTACCTTCAGTTTGATGTATGATTGTTTTAAATAGTCAAAACTAAAGTAAAGTTTTATAATACTCATTGAAACTGGAACATTCTCTTTCCGATACCCTGTATTATATCCTATGTGGTAATATGCAGAGATGCGCCCAAGAATCCGCTGCCGTTGGTGGATATGGACAGCAATTGCTGAAAATGAATTTCTACTGAGTTATGTGCCTTTTAAATTGCTTGTAAATATATCAGGTTTCATTGTACGAAAAAATTAAATTTCTTAAAAATATTCTGTTAGTGTTTGAAAGTGTTTCATAACACTGGGGTACAACACGCATTTTGTTGACTTAGATCTGAAACTTGTTTTTGGCTAATGATTGGCATCTAAATCCAAACATGACCCCAGTTTTTTTCTATCACGTCAACTTTTTAAGCCACAGGATACCCCCAAAATCATACTTAATGTGGATACAAAGGAAAATAAAGAAACAATTACCACATATATTTTCCATACAACGGCTGTATATACTTAATATACACTATATTGTGTTCATACAGGTAGTAAAATGCTTTTACAAAACGAAAAATGTAGATATTAAGGTTAAAGCATTTTCTTGTAGCTTTTCCTGGAGTGTTCAATTTGTGGACAATCCCGCTTGATGCTCTCCAACAATAGACAGACATCATATGTTCATCCCATCTGTCTTGATACCGTTCTTCCACGAACTTTAAATCTTGGTGGAATTGCTCACCCTGCTCATCACTGACTGCACCAAGATTTTTCGGGAAGCCATCAAGATGGCTATGCAGAAAATGAAGTCTTATGCTCATGTTGCAACCAAGACTTTTGAAGCTCTCTAAAAGTTGCTGGACAATTTCGGTGTAATTTTCTACTCGCGTATTTCCAAGAAAGTCTTTGGCAAGGTTTTTGAATGCCAACTAAGCATTCTTTTGGATTTCTGTCATTGCTCCGATGAAATGTTCATCCCTAATGAGCTGACAAATCAGTAGGCCGTCAAATACACTTGCCTTTATTTTTTCAAAAGACAGGTATGGAAATTTCGAAATGAGATACGTGAAACAGTCTTCTTCAATTGACAAAGCTTTCACGAACTGCTTCATTAGATCCAGTTTTATATGCAGAGGAGGAAATATGATGTTCTTTCTGTCGGCAAGTGGCTGATGCAAAATATTTGGATCTCCAGGTCTGAGGTGAGATCTTGGAGGCCAATTCGGCTGGAACCAATGCTTCTCACGAGCTCTGCTGTCCCACATGCACAAAAGACATGGATATTTGGTATATCCACGTTGCTCGCCAAGAATGAAGCACACCATTTTGAGGTGAACACAGATGATCCACTCGTGAATGTGATAGTACAATAAATCAGTGACTCTCTTTATGTCCTCATAGTCTTTGTGCAAATAAACTAAATGGCTTATTGGGACTGCTCCAAATAAATTTCAGTTGTGCAGGAGTACTCATTTTAAGTTCCTCTTTGAGCTATCGATAAACAGTCGCCATTCAGTTGCGGTATAGGATGATATTCCCAACTCCTCCATTAAACCATGTAAGCTATGGCAAAAAACAAATCCACCTTTATTTCGAATGTATTGAAGAAATTCACTTTCTCTTGATTGAAAGTAGGATACATTAGCTCACTTTTCAAGCAAAAATTTCTTGTGCAGTCTCGATGCTAATAGTTCTGAAGCTTTTTTTTTCTATGACACACACCTGATTTAGCATAGAGTGATCACATTAATGTAAGCTGTAGGGGAAAAACTTGACGTGATAGAAGAAATCTAATTACAGTTTTGAAATCAACACGCTTTTTTGACTTAAAAACAGCTGAAAAATCGGAATCAACAGAAATTGAGTTAAAAATTGTTCCCATTGTAATCTATACTGACGCATGGTTTTCTGTTCTTGTTTATTTCGAATTTAGTTTCCTGAAATTGCTTTCTAAACGCAAGCTGAAAACAATGTTGTTGAGCTTCATAGAATATAATATTTGGACTTTTTGCACCTGGTCAAAATTGTTGTATAATATTTCAAATAAATGAAATTTTTTCTAGAAAACGTTTAATTTTTTAGGTGCGTTAGTAATTATATAAATACGTAGCCGTCTAGTCCGTCCGTCTGTCCGCATATAGCAGCACTAAAACTACCCAACCGAATGGTTTGAAATTTAATATATATAATTTTTGCAGAATTTTGTCGAGTGGTTTCAAATTTTATGAAAATCGAATCAAATCTTAAAAAGATTTTAATGAACGTTTTCTTCATTTTAATAAATCCTATAATACGTAATTAATTCGATGATATCCCAAGATAGTTTATGATTCTAGGTTGCCATGGTAATGACGTCCTATTTAAGATGAAGTCATATTATTTCCGTATTACTGAATTTAATATACATAACATTTTGTATTCATACATTTTTGCATAAGAGAACAACATCTATTGCACCAAGATTTGGATATTTATAAAACTAGTTAAAGTACGAACGCACCTCATTTGCCTCGTTTGACGTACAATTTCAGAGTTGTTTTTATCTAGCACAAAAATTTAGTAAAAACAATCTGTATGAACTTCATTGAAATTACAAAATTCTATGGATATGTTATGAAAATGTTCTTTTTGCTTAGTTTACCTTTTATCGATTTTAAGCAGTCTTTTAAACAATTAAGAGATTTTGAGAAAGAACTCCCGATTTAGTTCTGCGTAATTCAATTTCCTCAGCAGGTTTGCGTCTTTCTTTAGAGATTCTCCTTGTAATAGTATCGTTAAAGCACCCATTCGAAAGTAATTACACTGTTTAGCCACTGAAATAGTTTAAATGTTAGTTTTTAGCGCATACAAGTTTATTGTTACAGACCATAAAACTGCTCATAGTATTCCATTATATATTTATCTAAATGTTTTTACTTGCATTATAACGACCTATTTTACGGAGCTTTTAGAAAACCAACGCAATATTTTTCTGTATTTAAATAATGCTATATTCAGCGAGTGATCCGTTTTTATGAGATGTGGTAAAATTTATATTTTATGGGATGCTGAAAAAGAATATGGTATTGAAAAGTTTCAAGCACTTAAAGAAGTTGAATGAAAAAATACAAATCAACGCTAATTTTAATACTGAACTGGTAAGATAACCTGTAAATATTTCCATTTGAATTTAGTAAACAATTAAGAAATTAACTGAACACTTACATTGCTGAAATGTAAAATTACAATATTGATTTTTTTTTTATTTAACCCTTTATCTACTGACGGGACTTATAAGTACCATTAAAATAACTTGTTATAAGATTCATTTAATTCATAGATCAGTAGTAATACAGTTTAGAATGAGTTATGGATGCATTAATTTTTCTTGTTCGAAAAGCATTATTGGTTACATAAAACAAAAATATTTTTTAAAAGGATGATTCCTTTTGCCTTCTTTTTTCAGCTTTCTTGGTGTGTGTGTGTGGGGGGGGGGGATTTTTCAATTCGGACATATTTCTATATTTCTATTGTAAAAACATTATATTTGTACATTTCCTAATTCTACAAAATACTAAGAGAAATATTTAAAAAAAATGAGTGAGGTTATAAGTATTGCACAAAATCCCGATAAATTTAAATTTAATTAATCCTACCAAATCTTTCAGTCCTTCTAAAATCCCTCTAAAATTTATTAAATGATTATGTAAATCTTCTAACGTAGTTTCGAAAATTTGCGAAATATGCTTTATAAGATAAAATTTTCATGAAATCATAATTCAGTAAATAAAAATAAATTTAATGAACATAAATCAACTTTAGTATGAAAATATATCAAGGTCTTACATACAAAGATAATAAAATTTATTTCTTCTCTCATGATACATTTTCCGTTATGATAACTAGTCCAAATATGTGATTGTGCATAAAATGCCATTAAAATTATAATGTACCGTCATCATAATTCGTATTGTGGAAAATGGGAGCTAGTGGAAGAAATGGATAAGGATGACAGAAGCATATATATATATATATATAGAACAATATTAGAATTTTTTTCAATAGCACGTTTAAAAGTATGAAACAAAACGTTCTTAAAAGTAACTGTGAGAAAATCTTTTTATGGTTGTTAAATACTTGATAAAGTATTAACTCTGTTGTTAATAATATTGCATGTGATTATGAAATTTTAAAATAATGCTATTCATTTGCATTATTCGTATTGTGTTTGTGACAAATAGTAGTTTATTTATATTATGCACAAATGGTGCTCAAAATGGTATGTGGACTAATGATATTAAATCACTAAAAGATGCCAAAATTATTATAGAGGGACCGGACGAACTACATTTATATCGTAGTGAACTAGAATTGCAACTACTTTACCGAAAACATACCCACTAAGCACATACCTTTCGACACACGATCCGTCCTCAGCTGGCAGTGTCGGTGAAGTGTCGGCATGGACACAGTTGTATCGGGGACATGTCGGCAGCATATCGACAACTGAAACTCAAGAATCTTTTTTTCGACTGCCGGTTACCGTATACGGTCCCCTTAAGGTTATATATCCGCAAGCAACTGACACTGGCAAGTGACGCAGAGCCAATATGTGATTTCTGATAGTGGTCCGATTGTATTTGCCAACATCGGTCCGAATTCGGAAATTTTAGTCGTAGCCGACATTTTTTTTTTCTTTTTCTTAATTTTGTTTGAGTTTCAGTTTTGATAAGATATGTATTTCATATAAAATTCTAACAGTAATAAACAAAAAAAATGTCAAAAATAGCCTAAATTTATTTTTTTTAAAGTTGTAACTGAATTCATTTTAAGAAACGACTTACAAATATATGAATCATCAAAAGAGTTTTTTCAAATCGCTCCTTAAAATTATTATTCATTAAAAACTTAATCATTGAAAAGAAATAGCTGTTTCTTATTTTATTTAAAAATCAAATTATTTAAAAATATTTTACAAGATATAACAAAAAGAAAAAAAGTACCCAACTTTTTACCATTAAAATTTAAAAGAAAGATTCAGAAATCTCCCACTTCTAAAAAATTATTTACCAAAAATAAAGATAAATTAACTTTTCTATTTTATTTGATGATTAAAAAAAGTTGATTAGTAAAAGAAGCATTATTACTACATAATCCCTAAAAATATATTCTACGTTAAATCATCCAATGACAAAAAATTAACTCTTATACTAATTAAAAGTGATTAATTACCAACTTATTTTTTTATTAAAACTAGTTTTTCTATGTTACAAATATATATTTCTTGAATTAACCCATTTAATTACATTTAATTCCTAAAGAGAAAATTGTATTAACAGAAAAATCTCTGAAATTCACTAATTATTTTTAATAAGCATTCTTAAATTTATAAGAAAGAATTTATCTTCCAAAAGAAAAAAAAAATGTAATTTAATATTTTTATTTTATTTTTAAAGTAAAAATATTCATAAGTAACATATTAATGTTAAAACATACTCATTAAATATATTTTCTACTTTAAATCATTAAAAACGACACAAAAGGAATTGTTATTCTAATTTAAAGTTATTAATTACCAACTTTTTATTTATTAAAATACATTTTTCCATATTAAAAAAATATATTTTATAAATTAACGCAACGCACTTAATTACATTATAATTCCTAATGAGAAAATTTGATTAACTGAACAAAACCGCTAAAAATATTTTGGAACACATGTCATAAATTCCCGGGGGCGCCATCTTGGAATTTTTCTTGGCGTGAAAACCCCTTGTTCCGCCAAGTAGTAAATATCTCCAAGCACCGTTTTATATGCATGTTAGGCTTAACGTAAATAAAATGTAAATAATAAACAAAACTCGTTAAAGTGGCAATCACTAAACGTCGTATGAGAGCTACGCGTTCATTAACCAAAAAACAACATCATTGGATTCAGCAAATTCCTTCTGCTGCGACCACAAAAATGCACGAAACTTGTTAAAGTGGCAATCAGTAACCGTCGTATGAGTGCTACGCGCTTATTAACTGAAAAAGAACATCGCTGGATTCAGCAAATACCTTCTACAAGAATCACAAAAATGCACAAAACTCGTTAAAGTAGCAATTAGTAAATGCACGTATGTTGCTGTTCCTCGATCTCAAAAATGCACGAGGTGCAGGAGAAATACACAATAAACGACTAATAGAAAACATTACTATAAAACCCAGCTACAAAATATACATAAAATTATCAGCATACTTTAACAAGCATCTGGTTTATTGAAAGCTCAAGAACAAAATACCTGTAGCATCACCATCATTTTCCAAAAAGGTTTATGAATACGCACTGACGCATTGTAAACATACCTCCTTTATTCGTCAAAATTTCCTCATATTTCTTAATTACCTCAGCAAGAGCGTTTAAACGGACTACAGAACCCCATATTCAATCAAATACATCCAATAAATTTAACATAAAAATAATTCGTGTTGTATGTTATCGTGTTGTATGTTTCTATACAACACGATATCACAAGCAAAAACGGCCATCTCGCGTACTCGCAATACATACACAATCTCGATGAAAAACAGTGTTTCCAGAACACGTCACACGGATTCCATATCGATAAAGATCGCCAACATAAAATCGCAAGAAATCTCAAAACTTGCAAGATGGCAGCCAAGGTAATATACGGCATCTTAGCCAATAATTTTTTTATACTTAATTATTCTTAAATTTATTTCATTTGCTTTAACGAATTCTCTAAGATATTTATTTAATTCATTTAAATATTAATTTAACTTTAAATACACGCGCGTAAGACAATTACAAATAAAAAAATAAAAAAATAAAATAAAAACACTTCAAAATTCTAATTTTCCCATCTACCATTTACCTTCAGCGACAAACCATTACTTATCGATAAGCCTTTCCCTTATTACCTCATAGAATGCTCCCTTGGGTTCGTCGGATCAAACGCCGCCCCTTCCATCGCCGAAACACGTTCCTTTCAAATATACATTCCACGGTGGCTCATAGATGGCGCCATCAAAAAAGTTTTCTTTCAATTTATGCTGGTGTCGGGCTGCACGGGAATTTCTATTGATAGCTATCGGCGTGCTGTCGGCATAGTCTTCTGCCGATACCGGGCCGCCTGCGTGCCTCATAAATCGGGCCACATTCGCGCGGCGTATCAGAAAAGATACGGAACCGGTAGCGGCAACCGGTATCGTGCCAATACCGCCGGTATTGGCAAGCGGCTGTGGGCCGATTGCTTACCGATAGCTCTGTGTTTGCTGGGTTGTTAGCTACAGCTACTTGTTTTAAAAAGTAGCAACTACATACTACTTTTCAAAAGTTGTGACTAAACAAAAGGTGACCCTTATATGGCGTTTGACGGAATATAATTAAATAAGTGGTATCTAACCGCTGTCGAACTAAAAAAAAAAATAACAAAGATAACATATAAGAAAATGCCCTGCGTTTGTCTTCATGATGTTAGTTTATACACATATTACAAATTTCTTAGCGAAAACAAAAAAGATACTTAAACGTAATACATAAGCTAAAACCTTTAACAATGTTTAAACCTACAAATGCGTACAATACCATGTCACAAAAAATCACATACGGCCGTTTCGAGGATCCTTGGATCCCTTTTTTCAGTGCAAAAAAAAAATAATAATAAAAGAATAAAATGCGTCCAAAGCACCCCTTGGTTATAGGCCCGAGTTCTGGCTGCTGAATTGATTGAAGTAGCGAAAGCAAGAGTTTCTATATCCTAGAGAAATGACGTAATTGACAGGAAAACTTAAAACGCAAGAATCACTGCGCAGGATCCTACCACACAAGGGAGAGAAAAGGGTTGCTTATCGGTCATATAATTCAATAAGGAAGATGTATGTTTATGTATATAATAAGCTTCGTAAAAGTCTAGATCCAAAACTGAGTAACATTTTTGAATAATTTTATCCTCTGTAGAATTAAACTGCTGGTTGGAATTCCAACTAAGTTTAGCTATTGTAGATTTGTCACATTTGTGTCTTCTAACATAATGCTGTTCTTTCTTAATGCTGTTGTGCTTACATAATAATGTTCTTTCAGCCTAAATCTAAGAGCACGCTTCGTCTGCCCAATGTAAGAGAGGCCGCACACAAAAACAATTCTATAAATTCCCCAAGTGTTATGGTACCGCAAGTATGTATTCCCTAAGTGTACAAGTACGTCAATTGGATCTTTGAGATTGGAGAAAGATTGTTGATTCGGTAAGAATTGCTGTAAAGTCAAAAATAATTATTTTCAATAAAAATATTTTTTCTAATATAAAAAAATTATTTCATGAAAAATATTTATTTTTTATATGAAACTTAGTTTTATATTATTTTAAATGATATTATCTGGGCAAAGTAATTTTTCATGACAGTAAATGCTCTGACAAAAACGCAGGGAAACGGGCATCCAGTTCAGGCGTTTTTTATTATGATTATCTTCGATGACGTTAATTATATTTCTATGATTTTTTTTTATGTACTTGTTCTTGTCACTCATTTGTACGACTAAATGCTAGTTATTTGAAAAACATGTATCAGGCTATTTTCAAAAGAAAAATTATTTTGTTGAAGAATTTTTAATTTCGATATTTTTTATAATAACGTATAATAAAAAAATATATAACATAATTTCAGGTTCTATGTTTTTTTAGCAGTGTTATTGTTTTAAAACTTGATACATTTTACATAGTACTGATCAGCTTGAAATTTATGGCGTAGACAATTTTTATTAATATATATATATATATATATATATTATATATATATATATAAAGTATGTGTGTGTATGTCATACATACATTATACACTCTTATAAAAAAATAAGAAATAAAAATACCATTATGGAGGATTGCAGTAGGGAATGCTAAGAAAAGTTTAAAATCCTTGAGACTTTTCGGTTAGTCGAGCACCAGTGTCATATGTACACATATATATACATTATACATACATAAGTGTGTACATTTATATATACATATATTGTATATATACACACACATATATATGTACAGGGTTTCCAGCGAATAGCACCCTTATTTTAAAATTAAATATCTCCCAAACAAAGATCAATAGAATTATGCGGTAAACGGTTTGTTTATTAGCTAAGCTGTAAAAATGTTATACAGAAGTTTTAAAATTTAGTTGCAAAAACCATTAACAGATGACGCTGTAATAGCAATACTTGTACTGCGTTTCGAAGTCTAGATCACTAGCGTCTCATTCCTAGATGGCTCCCTACCCAGCTAAAAATGAACTGCAGAAATTCTATAAAAAAACCGCAGTTGAAAAACTGCGGTGATTTGGCCAATTCCACTACAGATTTTTTGCGGTCAATACAACCACAAAATTACTACAGTTTATTAACCGCAGTAATTTCGCAGTTGTATTGACCACAAAAATTCTACAGAAAATTTATAGTTATATCAATATTAAAAATTCTGCAGAAATTTCGCAGTTCCATTGACCGCAAAAATTCTGTAGTGGAATCGGCCAAATCACCGCAGTTTTCCAACTGCATATTTTTTGTAGTTATATCGACCTCAAAAATGTTGTAGTTCTTTTACTGAGCATCGTTTCAAATCTGGTTTCTATAACATTATATGCTCTGGAGTGAAAAATCTGCTGAAACAGAAAAGTCCTAAGTAAAAAATCTCAAACATTTGTAGAATGCTTTAAGTTTATTGTGTGGCATGTTTACTTTATGAAAGCAATTGCATGTCATTGGAACTGTGTAAGTAGCAAGTTATCTGTCAAAAAGCACGCATTGCGATTGGGAAGGGGAATTTTGAGGCTGCTGAATTCACGGTTGGTAAGTGTGGCTGCTTGATAGGGCTGGGCAATATGTCTAGAATTAATATAAATCGGCATCTTTATATCATGATATCCTGATATATCGATTTAGGAAAGGGAGGCAAAGTAGTGTGCGAGCAGCGGTAAGTGCATAAAATGATTAAGCGGTGACAGGCCTTTTCCAACGATATGTCACATGACGACAAAATGTAGAAAAGTGCCCCCCAGAAGGGGGAGGGGGCAAAGTAGTGAGCGGAGTACCAGAAATGCATAAAATGATTAAGCGGTCACAGGCCTTTCCAACGATATGTCACATGACGGGTGTTGGCAAAATATAGGAAAGTGCCCCCCCAGGGGGGCAAAGTAGTGGGCGGAGCACTGGAAATGCATAAAATGATTAAGCGATCACAGGCCTTTGCAACGATATGTCACATGATGGGGTGCCGGCAAAATTTAGGAAATTGACCCCCTGGGGGGGGGCAAAGTGGTGTATGGAGTACCGGAAGTGCATAAAATGATCAAGCGGTTACAGGCCTTTCCAATTACATTTCACATGACGGGTGTCAGCAAAATGTAGGAAAGTGCCCCCAGGGGGGCAAAGTACCGGAAGTGCATAAAATGATTAAGCGGTCACAGGCCTTTCCAACGATATGTCACATGACGGGTGTTGGCAAAATATAGGAAAGTGCCCCCCATGGGGGCAAAGTAGTGGGCGGAGCACTGGAAATGCATAAAATGATTAAGCGGTCCCAGGCCTTTGTAACGATATGTCACATGATGGAGTGCCGGCAAAATTTAGGAAATTGACCCCCTGGGGGGGGGCAAAGTGGTGTATGGAGTACCGGAAGTGCATAAAATGATCAAGCGGTTACAGGCCTTTCCAATTACATTTCACATGACGGGTGTCAGCAAAATGTAGGAAAGTGCCCCCAGGGGGGCAAAGTTGTGGGCAGAGCACTGGAAATGCATAAAATGATTAAGCGATCACAGGCCTTTGCAACGATATGTCACATGACGGGGTGCCGGCAAAATTTAGGAAATTGCTCCCCTGGGGGGCAAAGTGGTGGGCGGAATACTGGAAGTGCATAAAATGATTAAGCGGTCACAGGCCTCTCCAATGACATGTCACATGACAGGAGTCAGCAAAATGTAAGAAAGTGCCCCCCAGGGGGGCGAAGTAGCGGGCGGATCACTGGAAATGCATAAAATGATTAAGCGGTCACAGGCCTTTGCAACGATATTTTACATGACGGGGTGCCGGCAAAATTTAGGAAATTGCCCCCCCCCCTGGGGGGGCAAAGTGGTGTATGGAGTACCGAAAGTGCATAAAATGATTAAGCGGTTACAGGCCTTCCCAATGACATTTCACATGACGGGTGTCAGCAAAATGTAGGAAAGTGCCCCCCAGGGGGGCAAAGTAATAAACAGAGCACCGGAAATGCATAAAATGATTAAGCGGTCACAAGCCTTTGCAACGATGTCACATGAGGGATGACAACAAAATTTAGAAAAATGCCCCCCCCCCCCAGGTGTGGAAGTGGGGGAGATGGTCATTGGAGGTGCATAACATGAATAAGTAGTAAGAAATTTGCATATTACATGATCTATTGAGGAAATTCGCGTATTTCGCACGATTTTCTGAAGAAATTCGCTCATTTTACACGATCCTTTGGCGAAAATCATGCATTTTACACGACCCTTTGGTGAAAATCGCACTTTTTCCACAACCTTTCAAAGAAATTCGCATAATACACGATCTTTTGATGAAATTTTCGTATTTCGCACGAGCTTTTGAAGAAATTCGTATATTTTACACGATCTTTCGATGAAATTTGCATATTTCACACAATCGTTTGAAGAAATTCGTATATTTTACATGATCTTTTGGTGAAATTCACGAATTTTGCATGATCTTTCAAAGAAATTCACATATTTTACAAGATCGTTTGACGAAATAAAAAATTTTTCGCGATCATTTGACAAAAATCATATTTTATCGCGACTCTTTGATAACATTCGTGCTTTTTCCATGACCTTTCAAAGAAATTCGCATATTACATGATCTCTCGGCGAAATTTGCACGATCTTTTGAAGTGATTTGCATTCTTTACACGGCACTTTGGCAAAAATCTGGCGTTTTCCACGATCTTTCGCCAAAAATCTGGCGTTTTCCACGATCTTTCGCCAAAATTCGCTCATTTTCCACAATCTTTTAACAAAATTCACGTTTATTTCACGATCATTCGACAAAAATCACATTTCTTTGCGATTCTTTAACGCAATTCTCGTTTTTCCCACGACCTTTCAAAGAAGTTCGCATATTTTACACGATCATTTGACGAAATTCGCATATTTTACACGAATGTTTGACAAAAATTACATTTTTTTTCGCGATTCTTTGTCGAAATTCAAAATCCTTCGCTAAAATTCGCAGTCTTTCCACGACCTTTCAAAGAAATTTGCATATTACATGATCTTTGCATGAAATTCGTGTATTTCGCACAATCTTTTGCAGAAATTCGAATATTTTACACGATCCTTTGGCAAAAATGATGTTTTTTTTCCAATTCTGTGATCAAAATAGTGTCTTTTTCGTGATCCTTTAACGAAAATTGTATTTTTCCCGCAATCCTTTGCCAAAAATCGTGCATTTTGCATGATCTTTTGCCAAAAATCTCGCATTTTCCACAATCTTTCGCCAAAAATCTGCCGTTTTCCACGATCTTTTGCCAAAATTCGCTCATTTTCCACAATCTTTTAACAAAATTCACGTTTATTTCGCGATCATTCGACAAAAATCACATTTCTTTGCGATTCTTTAACGAAATTCTCGATCCTTCGACGAAATTCTCGTTTTTCCCACGACCTTTCAAAGAAGTTCGCATATTTTACACGATCGTTTGACGAAATACGCACCTTTTTTCGCGATCATTTGACAAAAATCACATTTTTTTCGCGATTCTTTGATGAAATTCACAATCCTTCGCCGAAATTTGGAGTCTTTCCACGACCTTTCGAAGAAATTTGCATATCACATGATCTTTGGATGAAATTCGTGTATTTTTCGCACAATCTTTTGCAGAAATTCGAATATTTTACATGATTTTTTGGCGAAAATCATGATTTTTTTCAATTCTGCGATGAAAATCGTGTCTTTTTCGTGATCCTTTAACGAAAATAGCATTTTTCTTGCAATCTTTTGCCAAAAATCTCGCATTTTCCACGATCTTTTGCCAAAAATTTCACGTTTTCCATAATCTTTAAACAAAATTCACGTTTTTTTCATGATCATTTGACAAAAATCACATTTTTTGCAATTCTTTAACGAAATTCGCAATCCTTCAATGAAATTCACGGTTTTCCCACGACCTTTCAAAGAAATTCGCATATTTTACACGATCGTTTGACGAAATACAAATTTTTTCGCGATCATTTGACAAAAATCATATTTTATCGCGACTCTTTGATAACATTCGTGCTTTTTCCACGGCCTTTTCTCGGCGAAATTTGCACGATCTTTTGAACTGATTTGCAGTCTTTACACAGCACTTTGGCGAAAATCTCCAATATTCCACGATCTTTCGCCAAAAGTCGCTCATTTTCCACAATCTTTTAACAAAATTCACGTTTATTTCGCGATCATTCGACAAAAATCACATTTCTTTGCGATTCTTTAACGAAATTCTCGATCCTTCGACGCAATTCTCGTTTTTCCCACGACCTTTCAAAGAAGTTCGCATATTTTACACGATCGTTTGACGAAATTCGCATATTTTACACGAACGTTTGACAAAAATCACATTTTTTTCGCAATTCTTTGTCGAAATTCAAAATCCTTCGCTAAAATTCGCAGTCTTTCCACGACCTTTCAAAGAAATTTGCATATTACATGATCTTTGGATGAAATTCGTGTATTTCGCACAATCTTTTGCAGAAATTCGAATATTTTACACGATCCTTTGGCAAAAATTATGTTTTTTTTGCAATTGTGCAATGAAAATAGTGTCTTTTTCGTGATCCTTTAATGAAAATTGCATTTTTCCCGCAATCCTTTGCCAAAAATCGTGCATTTTGCATGATCTTTTGCCAAAAATCTCGCATTTTCCACAATCTTTCGCCAAAAATCTGGCGTTTTCTACGATCTTTTGCCAAAATTTGCTCATTTTCCACAATCTTTTAACAAAATTCACGTTTATTTCGCGATCATTCAACAAAAATCACATTTCTTTGCGATTCTTTAACGAAATTCTCGATCCTTCGACGAAATTTTCGTTTTTCCCACAACCTTTCAAAGAATTTCGCATATTTTACATGATCGTTTGACGAAATACGCACCTTTTTTCGCGATCATTTGACAAAAATCACATTTTTTTCGCGATTCTTTGATGAATTTCACAATCCTTCGCCGAAATTCGCAGTCTTTCCACGACCTTTTGAAGAAATTTGCATATTACATGATCTTTGGATGAAATTCGTGTATTTTTCGCATAATCTTTTGCAGAAATTCGAATATTTTAGATGATTTTTCGGCGAAAATCATGATTTTTTTCAATTCTGCGATGAAAATCGTGTCTTTTTCGTGATCCTTTAACGAAAATCGCATTTTTCTCGCAATCCTTTGCTAAAAATTTTGCATTTTCCATGATCTTTTGCCAAAAATCTCGCATTTTCCAGATCTTTTGCCAAAAATTTCACGTTTTCCATAATCTTTTAACAAAATTCACGTTCTTTTCATGATCATTTGACAAAAATCAAATTTTTTGCAATTCTTTTACGAAATTCGCAATCCTTCAATGAAATTCATGGTTTTCCCACGACCTTTCAAAGAAATTCGCATATTACACGATCTTTCAAAGAAATTCGCATATTTTACACGATCGTTTGACGACATACGCACCTTTTTTCACAATCATTTGACAAAAATCACATTGTTTTTTGCAATTCTTTGACAAAATTTGCGATCCTTTGCCGAAATTTGCAGTTTTTCCACGACCTTTCAAAGAAATTTGCATAGACACGATCTTTTGACGAAATTCGTGTATTTTGCACAATCTTTTGAAGAAATCGGCATATTTTGCATGATCATTTGCAAAAATAGTGTTTTTTCACAATTCTTTGATGAAAATCGTGTCTTTTTCATGATCCTTTAACGAAAATCGCATCTTTTGCCAAAAATCTCACATTTTCCATGATCTTTTGCCAAAATTCGCTCATCTTGCACGATATTTAGTAAAATTCACGTTTTTTTTTTTTGCGACCATTGATAAAAACCACATTTTTTCGCGATTCTTTGACGAAATTAGTGTTTTTTCTACAACCTTTCAGACAAATTCGCATATTACACGATCGCATCATGTTTAATTTTTTCTCCAACATTTTTTTAAAAATATTTGTAAATTCCCTGACTTTTCCTATATATTTTGAAATTTCCCTGACTGTCCATGACACTTGGAACACAGTAAATATAAAAAATATAATCATTGAAACAGCCCTCAGTCTCAGTACACAAAACAAAAGTAAAAACATTAAAAAAAAAAAATCAGAAATATTAAGCAAATTACTTATAAATAAAAGAAATACTTCTTTGACGGGCATAAAGTAAACACCACCCATATGTACTGATTTAAGACATAATGTAAACAAAAGAAAATTACATAAAATAAAATTTATATGCACTTAGTAAAACAAACCAAGCTGCTATGCTTTATTAGACAATTATCAACCAATTATGTTCTTAAAAAGAAAATAAATCACTTACCGGTGAAATGGTAATCCAACTTTAAATCAATAAGCTGTACAATAAACAACTTATAAATGTAATATATCTTTATTTGGCACAGATGTCATATCCACTCCATATTGGCACGATTTTTTTCTGACGCCAATGTCATATAAGCACCGGGTACTTAACTGGCGCCAAAGTGTCATTATTTTGCTTGCTATGGTAAACTGGATATAGATGATATGGTAACGAGGTTTGGTTGGTGTTATGGTAACATCTGTGCCGAATATTTTTACGGGTGCAGTGACATGCTTTTTTTTAAACTGCCAAAATGCACTCCTACCAGAGTTTCCTTAGGCAGTTTAGGGTGGGGGTGGGGGGTGGAGGGTGTACTGCACACCACCTGCCCTTTGGTTGATTTGATTTGATTATCGGAGCCTACGCTCGATTATGAGGTTTTCAGCTTCGCTTCACTTGGCGGCTTTGTACCTCTAATGATCCAAAATTGCTAATACAGTTCTCTATAAACAGCTCTTTCAGTAGACATTACATCCACAGATGAGAACTTGTTTTTATTAGGATTAAATTCCAGGAAGAACAAGAAAAAAAAAAAACGAACAATACACAAAAACTGCAACTAATCAATAAAAAACTTAAATTGATTCTTGAAACTACAAAATTCTCCTCCGAAATATTTGTATTGGAAAGAATTGTTTTAAAAAAAGAGGCCTGTTTTTTGGAAGTATACGAGTCCTTTGCTAAAATTATGTACCGAGCTAGATCTGCCTTTTTGAACAGACAACGCTCCTTTCTCTTCTATAATTATATTTCAAATTTCCCAAAAGACAAGTTGTTTAGATCCATGGGTAAACTGACAAATTAGTACTTTTCACATATATCTTATTGTGTTACAACATCTAAAACCGATTAACTTCACATGCAAGAGACATTTTTTTATGTATTTTTTATCCGAAATATTTGTATTGGAAAGAATTGTTTTAAAAAAAGAGGCCTGTTTTTTGGAAGTATACGAGTCCTTTGCTAAAATTATGTACCGAGCTAGATCTGCCTTTTTGAATCGGCAGGCATGGTCTCAGAGTCCTTTCAAAGAGACAAATCTAGCTCGGTACATAACTTTAGCAATCTTGTGGTTATGGCCATTCATTTAAAAAACAATAATTAACGAGGAAGTATTACAAGAACAAAAAGGGTTATAAAAATTAAGAGGAACGATCAAGCGTAGCATAAGAAAAAGTGAGCGGGAATGGAGTCACATGTATTGTAAACAATCGCCGGATATCGACAGTTGAGTTGAGGAGTTCTTCTGCTGCCGGGATACAGATACATTTACGCTGTTAGCGAAATGAGATTGACCAATCAGAAAACTTGCTTCCTTAAAGCAGGGAAAAGTTCCCGAAATACAAGTTTCTGATTGGTCGATCTCGTTTCGCTAACAGCGCAAAATCTATCTGGATCCCGGAAAGAATTTAGAATAAAAAAATTATTTAAATGATATTAATTATCATATATTATTAATAATTATTAATTATAAAAATTTATTATTAATTATTTAAATTATATTATGTTATTTATATTATGTGATATATAATTAATATTACATATTAATATTATATTATGTGTTATTAATAATTATTAATTATAAATAATTATTATTAATTATTTAAATTATATTATATTATTTATATTACGTAATATAAAATTAATATTATATATTAAAATTATATGATTTATATGTTAATAAATATCAATAATTATTAATTATAAATATTATTATTAATTGTTTTATTAATTATTATATTAATAATTTAAATAATAAATAATTATTTAGAGTCAGAAATGCAGCCTCAGCTGCATAAACAATAATCAAATGTTCCAATGTAAATTTAAAATAAAATATTTAATAAGAATTTTTTTTTTCATTCGTTTTTATAAAGTAGAAGTAATTTTCATACAAACTGGAAGTCATGTCTTTTCGGGGAGAAGGGCAAATTGCGCATTTAGTAAATCCGGGTCCGGGTGTGCTATGAAAAAGAAGAAAGGGGGATGGGATGCCTTCACCCTGGATTTTGAAATTAAAGTTTAAAAAAAAATTCTTCTTTTGAAAAACATAGTAGAATTTATTCTTTTCGAGTAAGTAAAAAAAAAAAAAAAAAAAAAAAAAGGAAGCGTTTTTCCGTTTAGGGGAGGAGGGTGACATAGGAGAGCAACTGCCCCTCCCTAGATTTTCAATTCAGTAATTAATTTTATTTTCTTAATTTGAAAAACATAATAAAATTAATTCTTTGCCAGTGATAATAAAAAAAAAAAACAGAAAACAATAATTTTCCGTTAGGAGGAGGGGGGGGGGGGTAGGAGAATGTCATATGACAGTCATTTGTTCCTGCCTGGATTTAAAAATATAAGTACCTAATTTTTTTTTCACCGATTTTGAAATACTGAAATTTTTTTTTAATTCGAGTGATTTAAATTAAAAGAGGAATTAAAAAGTTTCATTTGAGGGAGCGGTATAGGAGGCCCATTGCTCTTCCGTGGATTTTGAAATTGTACAAACTAAATTTTCCTTTTTTTCCTATTTTGAAAACATAGTAGATTTTTTTTTTTCGAGTAACTTAAAAAAAAAAGGAAGTAAGAAATTTCTGTTTAGGGGAAGGTGGCACAGGAGACCAACTGCCCCTCCCTAGATATTTCAATTTAAGTAACCCAATTTTTTTTCTCCTGCTATGAAAAACATAGTAAAATTTATTATTTGCGAGTAACTTAAAAATTAAGTTAACCAACAATTTTTCGTTAAAAGGGGGAGCCTAGGGGGAGTGTCATTGCCGCTGGATTTTGAAATATATATATATATATATACCTGAATTTTCTTTTTCTCCGATTTTGTATATAGTAAAATTTATTTATACGCAGAAACTTAAAATAATAGACGGACAGTATAGCAGAAATATCAGTTGCCCGGGGGTGGGGTGGGGGGATAAGAGAAAAGCCATTTTCCTTCCCTGGATTTTGAAATTTAAGCAATTAAATTTTCTTTTTTTCTTTCTTTTTTTTATGAAATGCATAGTAAAATTCATTCTTTTTCAACATTTTAAAATAAAAGAAATAAAAAAATTCCGTTAAGGAGGGTGGGGGGGATGGAAGGCCCATGCCGATCCCTGAAGTCTGAAATTTAATTAACGGAATTATGTTATTTTCTCCGATTTTGACAAATATAGTAAAATTTATTTATTCCGTATAGCTTAAAATTAAACAGAAACTAAGAATTTTTCTGTTGGGGGAGAGATTCACCCCCCCCCCCTCTATGTCTCATTCTTAGTAGTTAATTTCGGTCGAGTTTTTTTTATGTTTATGTATTTAAACTTTACCGTAAAATCAGGTTAAAAACAGTGTAATTTTTTTTTCTTTTTTTTTGAGGCGGGGGGGGGGGGAGATGTAGCCCGAGGTCATCGGCATTCCCCTCCCGGATTTTGACATTTAGTTTTAACTAAATATTTTCTTTTTCTCTGATTAACACATAATAAAATTTATCCCTTTCGGCCAAGTAAAATAATTAAACACTAAGAGAAAGACGGGAAACTGGTAAAATTAATGAGATGAAATTACTTCAATACTGCTGTATTACTACAGACGCAAAATCTCATTATTTTAAAAGTTTATGATGACTTCACTTAAACTATAGTATTTTTGAGGTTAATAGCACAGAGAATTTTTGAAATAAAGGACCACAAAATTACGTCACATTAGCCGCAGAATTTCTAAAGTATTTTTATAGCCGAGATTGCACTACAGAAAATCTATAGTTGACTATAGAAAAACATCACAAATACTCCACTTCTGTAGAAAAACTGCAGTTCATTTTTAGCTGGGTACGGAAGAACAAATATTGGGAAAGTCCACTTTTTCATTGGAGTGATGAGCAGAAGTGGATACATTTGGTCACAGAATTATTGCATCAGCTTTAATCTTAGAAAATTTCAATTAATAGAATTTTCAGTAAAAAGTTTAGAAATCATTATATTTATTAAATTCAATTTTTAATGCCATATAATTATTTAAATCAAAATGCATGTACTTAGAAAAATAATTTTGTATTTTTAATTTATTTTTCATATTTTTAAATCACGGCATAATATTTTGGTATTATTGTTTATAACTGAATTATTATAAACAAAAAAGTAATTTTGCACTTTTAATTTATTTTTAAATCACCGCATAATACTTTGGTGTTAGCACAACACATATATTTATTTTCTTTGTAAACAAAGTTTTATAGATAAAAATTATACATTAAATTATTTCTTTTTTAAAAGGAATTGATGATAAGTCATGCCATCAACCTCAAAGCAAAAGTATTTTGGATGCTGCATTCCTTTGCAACACTTCGAATCCTATCGCTAGAAGCTACACCATACTTCTGTGCTCAATGATTAAAAAAAATGAAAATGAGTTTTAAAAATTAAAATTATTTTTAACTTAATTAAGTTTTTAAAAATAGAAACTTTGTATTTTTTCATTCAAACTATTCTCTACAATTTAAAAAAAAATGATTTATGAATCATTATTATAAATGATTTTTAAAAATTGGGTTTCTTAATTAAATTTTAAAACCAGAAACTTTGGATTTTTTTATTCTAACTTTTTTCACAATTTAAATAAATATAAAAAGTAAAGATTTCGATTTTTTCAAATCCTGCTCTACTTGGGTTCGATTCCACTTTCTACGAATTAGGAGAAAAAAGACATACCACAGAGATATTAGTATCCGGACCGCAGTAGCTTATAACAAAATTTGAAACAAATCTAAATTCTGTCAACACATGGCTCCGCTTCTGCACATTTCTTAAATAAAATATTTTAATAAGTTCTTATATAATGCTTGCTAAACTTTTTATTGAAAATTCTATAAACTGAAATTCTCTAAAATTGAAGCTGATGCAATAATTCTGTAAACCAGATGTCTCCACTTCTGCACATCATCCCAACGAAAAAGTGGTCTTTCCCAATTTTCGTTCTTCCATAGGAAGCGATCTAGGAATGAGACGTTAGTGCTCTGGATTTCCAAGCACAATTTATAGGCATTGCGATTACTGCGCCATCTGTTAGAGGTTTTTGCAACTAATTTTTAAACTTTTGTATAACATTTTTACAGCTTAGCTAATAAGCAAACCGTTTACCGCATAATTCTAGTTATCTTTGTTCTTGAGATATTTAATTTTGAAATCAGGGTCTTATTCGCTGGACAGCCTGTATATATATATATATGTACATATACATACAAGTATATATATACATACATATGTATATATAACACTGGCACCAGGCTAACCGAAGAGTACCAAATTCTTATATGTATATATATGTGTGTGTGCATGTATATGTGTATGCATATATGCTTGTATATTGTATGGATATATATTTTAAAAAAATAAAAATAAACAGGGTCTCAGGCATTTAACATCATAAATTTTTCATTAATATTTCACATATTGGCACATAATACAAGGCTATAATTTACTATCTCAAAATAATCCTCATTGTTTTTTTAAAATGTTATTTACATAGTCATTTTTTATTTTATTTGTTTTAAAATGGTTAATTTAACCAATGCCCATTTATTTATTTATTTATTTTATATTTAGTATTTTTATTAAGTTCATTCCTATTTTTTTCATTCTATTTTAAAGAAATGTCAATTTAAGTAATTTATTGATTTCTTCAATTGATTTCATTCTTTTCTATGAGTATAGATGGCAGCATTAAACATTTCTGTTAAAAATCTAGTTACAATATAGTTTTCCTTTTTCACACCAGATGGCAGCAATGTTTTGGTTTTCGGCCACAAATTGTAATAGTCTTAAATCTGATTGCATCCTCTCATGTTATAATATTGTGGGTCAACTTTCTGAAATTTTTGGATTTGTATATAATTAAGGTATTGTGGTCTAATCATTTTTCAATTTTTAATATTTTGTGTGAGGTGCATCCTTATTTATATCTCTTGGTCTTTTATCATTTTTTTATAATGCGAATTAGAAGCTAAATTTTGTCATTTTAGGCTTAATGATGACAAAATTGGATGAAATAACGTATCTTCACTATGAGTTAACCTACAACTTCCTCTGATGATTCTGTGGGTTATTCATAGTTTCTTATTTTACATACTGGTTTCCTATGTTCATATCTTGTTCATATTTAGAATGTTACCAATTTGTTCATATATTTGTGATTTCATCTTTATTATATACAGGGTGCAATATGTTATCTATCGCCGACCTTTAATTTCTCAACCGTTGGTCGTAGAGATATAGTTCCAGTTACAAAAACGTTTCAAATGAGCTAAATATTCCCGTTGTGGCATTATTTAAAGTAAAAAAATCAATTTTATAAAATTTACGAAATCTAACTTTTTATACGGTCCCCCAGTCCCTATAGTTATATTTAGTAAACGTTTACACATATCATAACAGATATAACACAAAAAGTTTGACATCTGTACTTCAAAAATTGACATAGTTATTAAATTTCAAAGTTTGAGATTTTTGCACATGATTTTGTCTTTCATTGAGGGATCAGTTAAAAGATGAATTAGAGCAGTGGTTTCCAAACTTTTGGGCTCCCGGAGCCCTTTTCGGGAAGAATTTCTAAGGCGGAGCCCCTTAACCCCACGGTACTCTATGATTTACAAATTAATGTTTTTTATGCCTATATAGCATAGAAAAATCTGCTGAATAAGAGTGAGTCTGAACCGGTAGTTTCCAACATGGGGTCAAGGTTTTCAGTTTGGCCCCTTTTCTTGATACAGAAATTCTGAATTCATACCAGAAATTTTGAAAATCAAATTTTCTATTATTTAACCCTTAATAGTTTTACTTAATATTACTATTATTGGACACAATAAATTAGAAATAAGGACTAAAAATCACTTTTTTTGGTATTGAATTATCTGCCTTGTATATCCGCCAAATACAACAAAAATTATCGTTAAAAATCTATGGTTTTTGAAAGCTTTTAGTAACGAAGAAAAAAAAACTCTTCTTACCAAAGCAACGTTCGAGCAGTACTGTTAACCCTTTCAGGGTTTCACGGGCAAGGAACTTGTATTCGTAAAACATTGAATAATTGATTGACACCAGTATTTACAAGAAAATTTGTTTGTAAACCATTAAAAGTATATTTTCACGTACTTAATAGGGTGAAATTTTCATTAATAAGTTCGGGTGCCAATGTGGCAATTAGGGATTAAAATTATGTGATGCCATAGCGGCATCACCGCCCGTTAAGAGGTTAATGATATCCATTTTTAAAATTAAAAATATTATTTCTGGATTTTCAGTATGAACTCGGAATTAAAGATCAAAATAGTAACCACATACACACAGAAAAAAAAGGTAAGCTATACAGCTTTCGTTTACAAAGAGAGACTTCTTTATAATCCCAGTAGCAGGGATCGTACTTGTCCTGAAATTTCACAACCAGGAAATTCTTCACTACCAGTATTTTCTTATGGAAAAATCTGTTCTTAAATAAGATGAAATTTTGTGCGTTTAACCTAGATTTATTTTTCCATAAACATATAGTGATATTTGTTCTAAAAAAATGCCTTACGCGCACGATCCCTGCAGTAGGATACTAGCGAAAGGAATGAAAATGCGTAGGCCCAGTCGCCCAAGAGTAATTATATACCAGTTTTCGCTAGTCCCGCCCACCCGTAATAGAATCATGCGATTGCGGATTCTTTTTTCGTTGTTTACGTTTCTAGTACTCCTAAAAATGCAACGAAAATGAATCGACTCTGAGCTTCTTCTTTTGAACCATTTTTTACCCGACTGAAAAGAAGGGTTATGTGTTTGACGCGTATATGTGTATGTGGATTTCTTTATACCCTCGAAACATCCCAACGGCTGGATGGATTTTAATGAATGAGGTCTCAATCTATTCGTCTTAACGGCCCGATGTTTTAGGCTAGGTTTTGTTTTTATAAATTTAAAATGGCGACCGTAAAATACAAAATGGCGGTAGAGGCGAAAAAATAAAATTACGCACCCTATTGAGTGGCATATCATTGGATAGGTCTTTCAAAATGAAGACGATGTTTCATTGACTATTTTACAGTCAGAAGTTCCGATAAAATATTATACAACCTGGAAGTTGTGTAGGCAGGATCTCTAGCTTTACTGCAACTCTAACCATCATAGACATCTATAGACCTCATCAAAACAGTGTTTATAGATTCCTATCTATAATTAAATCTAACAATTAAACACAACTTAAAAGTCACCAACACAAGTAAATAAAAAAAATAGGTAAGTAATATAAACAAGTAATGTAATAAATAATAAAAAAAAATTAAGTCAATTCCTACTTAGGTCAATAAGAGAATTTTTTTTCCATTCTTCTTTTCTCTTGAGTGGTGCTTAAAAGGCCTTGATCAAGAAGAGGGCTCTCTCGATTATTGAAAATTAATTAAAATTAATTAATGAATTAACCCTCCGTCTACCAGACGGGTCCATTGGACCCGACAGGTACATACAAAATATTCATTCAAACCAGAAATTTCTTTAAAATAAACTAAGTATATAAACCAGACAAAAATAAGGTAAATAAATAAGTTAAATAGTTTTAAATAAAAATTCTGGTGTAGAACGTTTTATTAAAACTTGAATAAAATTCCCGGTAGATCTAGGGTTAATATTTGAAAAAAATTGGATTAACATCATAACAAGTGTCATCCACTACAAGTTTTAAAAAATTTATTTGAGCTTGATTGGATGAATAATAAGTATTTTATTAACGATTGAAAATTTGAACAATATATATATATAGCAAGAGTGTGAGCTTATAGTAGGAATTGAAAAAAAAATAGTTTCACATTGATGAGAAATAATTAATTAGTTCGCTTTTTACGCAGTCGGGTTTTTTTTATTTTTTAAATTTAATTCTTTATTAAAAATACATTTAGAAGCAGATCATCGTTTTAGTGTTTAAGTGGGCGGGGCAAAATCTATAACCTGTATTGCGAGGTGCAGCATCGTTTACTTTTTTTTAATGTTTTATTTGAAGTATTTAGCTATTAATTCTAGTTTTGAAAGAAACTTTCTTTCACCATTGTTTTTGCCTTTAAATGGACATACAGTTAAAAACTATACATGTTAAAAGAACTGTAAGTAGTAGAAAAACTTTACTAACAAAACGGGATATATGGGTGGGGTTAAATTTATATCAGGGCGGGTACTCATTGACGAAAAGTCTAAGCAAGTGGTGGAGCTGAGCAAAAGTGTAGATTGTTAATGTGATGAAAAATGTAAAGAACCAATATATATTTTTAAAATTGCTACAGCCTTATTTTTTTTACAGGAAAATGTGGCATCACAACATAAGAATCTTAGCCGATGCCAAGACCAATTAAAACAAAATTTAAAAGAGGGGTTGTTAAATGATACAAGATGTTAAAAACAATGCGTTTTCAGCATCATGCATTGCTTTAAAAATTAAGTACTATTATGTAAAACGGCATAGAAAATTTAAATAAGAATTAATAAAAATAAAATAATCAGATTAAAGGAATTAAAGTTTCAAAAAGGAAAAAGAAAACTACTTACACAACGTTTACAAATATTAAATGAATCTAATGATAGTTTATTAAATGATACAAGATGTTACAAAAAAGAGGTTTTAATCAACAAACATTGTTGTACTATGAAAAACAGTGTATACAAATAACATAAACAGATTAAGGAAATTAACGTAATATAAAAAAAGAAATATATATACACAAATGTAAATTCACACACAATATAACATATAAATAGGCGGAGCTCCAAAGAACAAAACTGTGCTCCCTTTTGTTCGGCAAGCAAAGATAACAGCACCGGTGCGTCTTTGCTCTTTCATTTCACATTGTGCATTAGATTCAGAATACTATTTCTTGTAGCTTATTTTGAATCGAATTTTTAAACCACATTAAATGCAGAAACATAAAATAAATTAGTTTAAACCAAAAATATTGTATAGAAAATGGATACATGTATAATTCAAATTTCATGTTTTTTTTAAAATTATAGTATTTTTCAACCCAGTGATGTATTTATTTTTTACACACACACACACACAAATTCCTATATGCTTTCGGAAAAAATTTCCTTGCAATATGTTAATTTCCTTCATGTTTCGTTTATTTTCATGGAACGCCGCGGAGCCCCTGAAAAGTATAGGCGGAGCCCCAAGGGCTCCGCGGAGCACACTTTGGGAACCTCTGAATTAGAGTAACAGTCAGGGTGCAATATCCTTTTTACGGCGAAACCACCTTTAGCCGGTATCGCCAAATCGGGGAATCATCAAAGAGGGTTTTCACTAAGGGGTCACTTCATCTAAAAATTTGAGCTAACTTTTATGGGTCGAAAAACATTCAAACGTCAAAGTAGGTAGAATCGACAACCGGAAAATAAGACATACTTACTAAGGACTAGATAAATGGCAGCGGAATTGCACTCTGATTTTGATCTCGAATTACTTTAATTCATCTATTAACTGATCCGTCAATGAAAGACAAAATCATGCAAAAATCTCAAATTTTGAAATTTAATAACTGTGTCAGTTTTTGTAGTACAGATGTCAAACTTTTTGTGTTATATCTGTTATGATACGTGTAAACTTTTACTAAATATAACTATAGGGACTGGGAGACCGTATAAAAAGTTAGATTTCGTAATTTTTATAAAATTGATTTTTTACTTTAAATAATGCCACAACATGAATATTTAGCTCATTTGAAACGTTTTTGTAATTGGAACTATATGTCTACGACCAACGGTTGAGAAATTAAAGGTCGGCGATAGATAACATATTGCACCCTGTATATATATCAATTTAAGTATGACAAGCTAGAGAAAACTATTCTAAATTAAACGAATTTAAGGTTTTAAGCATATTATAATTGAAACGTATAAAGGGTTATATGTTTTGATCTATTTTTTTTTAGATGCGATTTGCGTGATTTTATTCTAAAAACGCTAATGTATTTCTGGAGCTAAAAATTAAAAATGCGATATTTTTAAGATTTTAGTCATCTGGAAGCCATTAAATTTGATTGAAAATATAAATAAAATATTATGAATAAACATAAATATTTTTGTTATATTTTAAATGTCGTTTTTGATCTCCTGTAAATCAGATCACATTAATATATGTTGCTAAGCGTTGAAAATTTGAATTAAAGTTTTTAAAAGCTCTAACTTTATGAAACAATTTATTACTGTCTACAATTATGACAATCTTCAAAAGTTAATTTACAGTGTTAGCCTAAAAGATTCTTCGGGTTTCAAAAGACTGTTTACTTATAAATATACAACGTACATAGGCGGGTGATACATGAAAAGATACATACACTCAACAAGTTTTTGTACATACTACAAATGTTCAATGTGTGTGCCTTAGTTATCCGGCACGCATCCCAAAGGATCATTGAGTTTCGTGCGTCCATAAGTTCAATAGCATGTTTCTGATAATGTCCGTCACAGCAGCAGTGATGAGTTCCTGCAATACTTGCAGCGTTGTTGGCAATGGGGGTACATAAACTTTGCCCTTCACATAACACCACAGGTAAAAATCACATGGCATAAGATCTAGCGACCTGGAAGGCCATGGCACCAGAGTAACATCACTCAGACCAGCGGAACATCACCATTGCCGCCATCTTGTACAGTGGAGACACAGGCCTGCCATCTAGCGTTCATGTGTGCCACGAGGAGAACTTTTAAACTTAGTGAGCATATGTATCTTGTTATGCATCACCGACCGTACGCTGTACGGCATCTTTGTACGCCGTATACTTCTCAATACACGGTGTTTAGAAATTTTATGTATACTTTAGTCTAATCCTGTATTTTATCATCTTTTGAAAATTCTGTTCTGGTATGAATATAAAATTTTAAAAATATAATTATTTTTTAAATTAAAATAAATGTATATGATTTCTAGAAATACTTTATTTTATCAGTATTTATTTCATAAGAATAAATAAATGGCTAAAGATATGTTTTATATATTCAAGTACCTTTTATACTTATGATAAAAAATACATAAAAAAAATGTCTCTTGCATGTGAAGTTAATCGGTTTTAGATGTTGTAACACAATAAGATAAATGTGAAAAGTACTAATTTGTCAGTTTACCCATGGATCTAAACAACTTGTCTTTTGGGAAATTTGAAATATAATTATAGAAGAGAAAGGAGCGTTGTCTGTCTGCAGAAAGATGCGGGAAGAAATTTGAAAGGATTTCCATGTACAAATGTGAATCTTAATAAAGATTATTATCTACTTATTCAAATATGTTAAATCTCATTTCTTACATAGTTTGGCTGCACATTACATCGAAGCTTATTTATTCTGTAATATAAATTAACTCAGAGAAAAAACTTCAAAGAAAGGAAATTTATGTTTAAAATGTTCATATATCTTTCGTTAGTGTACAAACAGTTTCATTCTATAAAAAAATAACAATGTTTATTTAACCAATTTAAGTATAATTTTTAATACTTAATTCTTAGCAGTTGCCTTGTGCAAAGTTTTTGCATTAAAAACATTGAGAATCTTTGCTAATATACTGTTTCTTTAATTTTAAAATGTAGAATGAAATGTACTATTTCAAAATGTACGAAATGTACTACACAGGGTGTCCGGTCTCAACGGTGTCCAATGGCTAATTCGTAAACCGTTAGTCATAGACATATAGTTCCAATTACAAAAATGTTTTAAAGGAGGTAAAGAAGTATTTTTAAAGCGATTTGGGTCAAGAAAAACAGTTATTTAAAATTACGAAATTAAAATTTTTATACGGTTCCCCGGTCCTATAAGTGATATTTAGTAAACTTTTCCTATTCCTCTAACAAGTACGGCAAAAAAAGTCCCATTCATCTAACACTAAAATTGACCGAGTTATGACATTTTCAATTTTACGACTTAAACCACTTTTCTGTAACTGAAAACAGATGAGTTGGACCAAGCTTTCAGGGGTCGTACGCGAAGTGCTTAAAGTATTATAAAGGGCGTCCACTCCAAACGATGTTCAATAGCTAATTCCTAAACCGTTAGTCAAAGACATATAGTTCCAATTACAAAAAGGTTTTAAATAATATAAAGAAGCATTTTTAAAGCGATTTAACAGAAGGTGCGTCCCCCATATAAATATTACGATAGTGTTAATGTTTAGTAATTAACTTTCAGATTGGTTAAAATAATTGAAGAATTGAGTTTCAAAACTCTCCTTATCGAGAAAATCAAATTTTGGGAAATCGCATAAAACCTTTAAATGCGCCAATTGGTATTCATTAAAAATTTGGAGATTGTAGTGTTTGATTGGTATAGTTATACCAATGAAATAGATTGATAGATAAACACGATTTTTTAAATTTCGGATAAGGTCAGTTTCGAACCTGACGTCCTCAATAATTTAATATATCTTTTGATTTAACAATATTTTCCCTAATTTTTAATTTAAAAAAAATAAAAAAAAATAACTGATCTAATGAATAGTTCCTGAGGAGAAGGGCAGTGGAATTTTCAGAAGGGGTAATGTAAAAATTATAATAATTATTATTTTTTTTAAATCATTACAATAAAATGACAAATGGAACAAAATCTTAAAAAAAGAAAAGTTAATTAAAAAGAGAGAATGTGGGCGGTTATATGATGTCCGACCTTTAATGGATAAATATGTGCTCTATTAGAACAAAATATTAAAATATTGTAACAATTTTGTTATGTTTATTTAAATCATTGAAGTAATCGCACAGGTTGAATCATATGATTCAAATAATTGATGTTTATTGTAAAAGGAAATAAAAGTGATACGAGGATCATTTTCAAAAATTGACATATTAATTTTCTTAACATATTCAGAGCAGCCATTCAAAAATTATGTATAAAAATATAGGCATACAAAAAAAAAAAAAAAAAAAAAAAAAAAAAAAAAAAAAAAAAAAAAACATTAAGACGGTACAAACAAATTACTTACAAATTGAGCTTTCTTGTGTGTGTGCTTGGGACGGGAAGGATGGGGGGCGGGGGGAGATGTAACAAAATTTGGAGCGGAGATTTCAGGGGGAATTGATACGGCTGTTTAGTGTTCATTACTACAACAGATATTGCTGCATAAAAAAATGTAGTTTTCAGGATTATAAACTTTGCGTGTATGAGTGCCAGTGAGGGAAAAGTTTAAATTGCAATTTCAGGTGGAATTTAGATTATGGATTACTTATTAATTATTGCAGCAATAAAGAAGACGGAAATTTTTAAACCAAGTTTTGCAGCGTGATAATTCGTTGCACATCAGTAGATTTTCGCTTTTTTTTTTTTTTTTTTGAAGACTTCATCTAAATTAATCGGCCCCTTAAATTTCTACTTCCACACTTTTTGCTTCACCTGCACGCAAAGTTAAAAATCTATAGAGGTTTATATATATTTTTTTACTATTCTACTCTATTTGTCTAATTAAATAATGCATCTTCTAAAACTCCACGCCCGTTAAAAATTTTATTCCCTATTGTCTTAATTATAACACTTAATTATTAGAGCATAAAGAGGTAATAATTTTAAAAATTATTAAATTTAAAATCATTAAAAAAAATTCAAATTTGTAATTTATATAAGCAATTATAGATTTCAATTATAATTTTATTCAAGTATAAATTACCGATTAAATTAAAAATATATAGATATACTCTTAAATTAAAAAATATAAAAATGTATATTAAATTTAAAATTATTAAAATTAATAACTTTATTAAAATGTTAGGAAAATTTTCTACTTTGTCTTTGTAGTTAGCCGTTACTTTATAGTTATAGTAAGTTACTAATCATCTCAATCCTCCCTAAAATTTATACCCCCCCCCCCAACTTTTGCTCGGCCAATACATACTGTCTAAAACTATGTATGTATTTTTCCCTATATTTTATTTTATTATGCAAGAAATAACTAACAAATCTACCACATCAACCTCCCTAAAAATTCTACTCTCTCTTCCCCCAACTCACGCGAAAACACCCGTTCGCTATTGTTAATCCCATGGAAGTATTTTTTTTAAGATAGCTCGTCGCAGAATATTCTACCCCCCCCCCCCCCCCCTTCTGTTGTAGATGATACAGATTACCTTTTTTTTTTGTTCGAGCGTGGAGGCAATATTTACACATTAAAAGTTCAAATAACGCAAGTTAATATTTAGAATTAATTAATTGGATTAAAAAAAAAAAAATCCAAATAGAAAACTAATTTAATATAATTCTATTAATTCTATGATAGTTTAGTTTTTCTAATTCTCCTGGTCCTCATACGAATCACTTTTTTTTTTTTTTTTCGAAACTCTATCCTCTGATGGCTTTCGTCAAGCACGTTTCCCGCCAAGAATTGTCACTTTTATGCTGAAACTCTGACCAATCAAATTACGAGATACAGCATAAATGGCAAAATGTGGTTGGAAAAAAAATATTTTGTTTTAAGGGGTCTTGTATCTTTTAAGCGCGTCGAAAATTAACGAAAAACTTCAAAGTTTGAATTAGTCTATCTTCAAAACCTTTTTACCTATAAACATGAAATTGATTAAATAGATTGTGCTTTGTAATATACTATTTACAGAAATTCATTAAACCTTTACAGAATTTGTGTATTGTTGAAATCAAAATAGGTCTTTTTTTTACCCCATAAGTCATTGCGCGCATGATATCTTGAGAAAGTATGTATGGATTGTCATGAAATTTAGTAAATATACTAAACAAATATGTGTGTTTAAAATAATCTACTTTTTAGTATTTACAATGGTAATATTTTTAGTTATGACTCTTTTTATTCATTAAAAATACAAAATTTTGATTTATTTTTGCAAAAATATTTTTTTTATATAGTTAATGAAATAATTTTAGCCTAAGAGTAGGTCATTTTAAACACACATATATGTTTAGTATATTTACCGAATTTCATGCCAATCCATACATACTTTCTCAAGATATCAAGCGCGCAATGACTTATGAGGTAAAAAAAAGAGCTATTTTGATTTCAGCAATACACAAATTCTGTAAAGTGTTAATAAATTTCCAATGGTAGCATATTACAAAGCACAATCTGTTTAATCAAGATCAAAAATTTCATGTTTATATATAAAAAGGCTTTGAAGATAGACTAATTCAAACTTTGAAGTTTTTCGTAAATTTTCGACGCGTTTAAAAGGTACAAGACCCCTTAATATGTGAGAATGAACAAAATTCTCAAAATATATTTGTAATGTTAATTTACTATCAATATTTAATGTTAAATTTTATATCTGACGATTATTTTTATTTCTAGTAAATTTGTGACTGAACCCTATTTTGCAGCAAAAAAGACACTCCAACTTTACACATCTATTACTCGGTCAGTTTTAATCGCAGAGGAATGGGACTTTTTTTGTCTTACTTGTCAGTGAAATAGGATATTTTTACTAAATATCACTTATAGGACCTGGGGACCGTACAAAAATTTAAATTTTTTTGTAATTTTTTAAAAAATGTTTTTCTTGACCCAAATCACTTTAAAAATACTTCTTTACCTCATTTGAAACATTTTTGCAGTTGGAACTATATGTCTATTACTAACGGTTTAGGAATTAGCCATTGGACACCGTTGAGACCGGACACCCTGTATATAAAGCATGTTTAAAAACCATTCATATGATATCACATTCAGGATTGTACGTTTTGTATGTGCATAGAAAAGGGACATTGAACATCAGATATTTTATATACGGTGATTGTATTAATTAAAGTTGTGCACTACTAATTTATCCCGTAGACCAATTTCGCCAAACTATATAAATTGCCAAATCACTCGCCAAATTATACAAATTGACATAATTTTTATTTTAAATAACGAAAGAACAAATAAATTAGTATAACATTAATAAAAATACAAATAAAACGTCCAAAAAAAAAAAAAACACTTCATGATTCCAAATACTTCATTTGGAATACTGAGAAAAAAGAGAAAAAGTGCGCTACACTTCAGCTTTTGTTTACCTCTCTTTATTATGTGATTTTTTGACATTATTCTAATAAAATTTTTCTCATCTGTCTACATTGGATAAAAAAAAATTACTCATTATTTTCATTTTATGTGTATTTTTCATTTAATGCATATGTATTTTATTATACAAACTTCATGAATTTGAATTGATTTCTGTTTAACGAATTTTCTTCATAACGAAGTACTTAATTATATCGACGAGACTTCGTTAAATGGAAGTTTCACTGTATGTACATTAGAAGAAGTTATAGTTTTCCGCTTAATTTTACAAAACTATGAGCGTTTGATTATATTTTTTGATAAATGAATGGGTTTGTAGAAAAACAATCCATGAAGAATACTCATTTTTTAATATAAAAAAAGTGAAAAAATATTAAAAGTTGAAAAAGTTAGAACTTTTTCAAATTCTTTTTAATATTTAAAATATATATCTTTTTAATCTCGCCGTATTGTGTTATCTTTTTTGTTGTGAAAATACGGCATGTTCTTAAACGGATTGACTGGTTTTAAAATTCAGTAACATGCAAACGGTGACAGCTATTAAAATTAATTTTGCAGGAGAGTAATGTAAGACGTCAGAATTTTTACCACTGTGATATCCGGTTTAATTGTACATAAAAGCAATAGATGGATCTGCAAATAATAGACGCTCAAGTGAGGCCGAATCCGAAATCACCCAGCACTGGTGCGAGCGGAGGCAGACAAATGTGTGGAGTGGGTCGTATTCGCCTATACAATTTTGTTCTTAGATACCAATTCTGAACTGAGTTGGCATGATTTTTATATCATTGGTGTCTGATTAAACAATAAATAAACGTGTTGTTGAATATAAACTAAGATTCCTTTGATATCTGAATCTATAAGGACAGCGTTCACAAATGGGCATCGATTTAATTACCTGTAGTTGATTGACTCGGTGATTTATATCTGTGAAAATTTATCTTCCTGGATTAATTTACTCTTTTAGCTAAGTTCTATATATCGGTGTTGTTGGAACAAAAATAGAGAAAACGTTGTTTAAACATTAACTTTGATATAGAAATATATAACGACAACATTCAGAATACCATCCTTTAGAAAACTTGTTACATTTGCAAAAAGGTTTGGATTTTTTTTTTAATGGAGTGTTTTCTTTATCCATAAAATTTATCTTTTAATTTCTATATCGAAGAAGTCGTTTTTTTTTTTTTCATGGCAACAATCTATTTCTCTATTGAAGCCTCTGACTCTAACAATATCAAAGTCATACAGACGGACATCAGAATAGGGACCCAAGAAAAGATTGTATACATGATTAAGGTTCATTCAACATTTGACCTCCTTTACTGGTACCATGCCTAGGTACTCCTGCTTATGCCTCGATTGAAAGTCTACCAATTCTAAATACATCTATCGCTATTAATTGGAACTAAACCGGGAATTGCAGTAAAAACATTCTTACATATACATTGATACATTACTATCCTGCTAGAATATCTTAAATAGCTGCCATCATTTGCATATTATTCAGTTTTAAAAACAGTCAGTCATTTTTATAGCCCAGTGGTTAGGGGATTGAATTCAGAATTAATTAGGGGAAAGCTTGAAATTGATTTAATCCCTTCAGTTTAGGTCTAGAATGAATATACTATGTTTTCCTCATCGTTCTAGGTGATCGTTGGGAAATATGTATAGGCTTATAGTCAAAAAACACGTTTTTTTACATACCACAGCAGTATCTCCAAACTGCTAACTCTGTCAAAAACAATATCAATAAAAATGTTGTAGAGCTTAAAATTCTGAGTAAAATGAGTACCTACACTTAATATTTTTGTTGAACATTAAGGTCACAATTCCACTTTAAAGTTTTAGACCCGTGTCCAGGGGTTGAACTCCTGGGAGAATTAATTAGGAGAAAACTAGAAATTGTTTTAATCCCCTTCAGTTTAGATCTAAAATGAAGGTACTATGTTTTTTTTTTCTCGTATTTCGGTGAATGTTAGAAAATATGTAGTACATATTTATTTTCGAAAAACACGTTTTTTTTAATTACCTTAACAATATCTCAAAACATCTAACTCTATAAAAACATTGTCAATGCAATTGTTGTAGAGCTTAAAATTCTGAATAAAATGAGTACCATCGTTAATATTTTTGTTCAACATTAAGGTCGCAATTCTATTTCAAAAATTTTTAAATCAAGAGCTTGAAGCCAGGAGAGATCAAGTTAGCTTAACAATATCTCAAAACTGCAGCCTTAATATTGAACAAAAAGTTTAAGTGTAGGTACTCATTTTATTCAGAATTTTAGGCTCTACAACTTTTGTGCTAGCAATGTTTTTGATAGAGTTAGCTATTTTGAGATATTGTTAAGTTAAATTGGTTTCTCCTGGCTTCAAGCTATTGATCAGCGATTAAGGCAAAATTTTGAAATAGAATTGCGACCTTAATGTTGAACAAAAATATTAATGATGGTACTCATTTTATTCAGAATTTTAAGCTCTACAACATTCTTATTGATAATGTTTTTTTTATAGAGTTAGATGTTTTGAGATATTGTTAAGGTCGAAAATAAATATGTACATATTTTCTAACATTCACCCAAGTACGAGGAAAAAAACATAGTACGTTCCTTTTAGACCAAAACTGAAGGGATTAAAACAATTTCAAGTTTTCTCCTAATTAATTCTAAGTTCAACCCCCTGAGTACGGCTCTAAAACTTTAAATTGGAATTGTCACCTTAATGTTAAAAAAAATATATTAAGTGTAGGTACTCATTTTACTCAGAATTTTTAATCTCTACAACATTTGTATTGACAATGTTTTTGACAGAGTTAGCTGTTTGGAGATACTGTTATGGTATGTGAAAAAACGTGTTTTTTGACTATAAATATATACATGTTTCCTAATAGACCGGGCGGCGGCGACACGAATGACTACGTCATCGAGTTACGGGATGAAATCATGAAGCAGGACAAGATTTTTAGGAGTAGATTAAGGAATGACTGGTCTGCCTCGACATTTCTTGGTACGATAGGCGCAGCAGCGGGCGCCAACTCGTGTACAAATGAAAACCCTATAAACATAGTATTTTACAGTACATTGCCATATATACTACTGCATATCGACTTTAAAGATGAATTAAGGGTTTAGGAAAAGCTTATTAAGAGTATGTGAGGAAAAGACTGATTTGGCATAACTTGGTACAAAGCGCGAAGAAGGGGGCGCCAATTCGTTATTTTCACCGTGTTATTACGTCATCGAGTTACGGCTTGAAATTTTGGTAAATGAAACATACCGATTATTACAATACGAATATTTCAGTTTGCCTCGTTATATCTTGGTAGGAGATGAGCAGAGCGGGGCGCCAATTGTTAATTTTGGCGGTATAATCACCTCATTGAACTACGACTTTAAAATTTTGCACATTAAAGGAACATATCAGTACAATGAGGATATTTCAGTCTGCCTCGTCATATCTTGTTACGAGACGAGCAGAGCGGGGCGCCAATTTTTAATTTTTGCGGTATAATCACGTCATCGAGTTACGGGATGAAATCATGATGCAGGACAAGATTTTTAGGCGTACATTAAGGAATGACCGGTCTGCCTCGACATTTCTTGGTACGATAGGCGCAGCAGCGGGCGCCAACTCGTCATTTTGGCGTCACTATCACGTCATCGAGTTACGGGATGAAACCGGTGCCAAATTAAAGGTGAAAAATAGTCTTTTAAAAATATTTTGGTCTGCCTGCGCATATCCTGGTAGAAACCCCCGGCAGACTAAAATCTATAACAAAAAAATACATCATAATGTACAAATGAAAACCCTATAAACATAGTATTTTACATTAAACATTAAACATTCCGATTAGTACGATACAAATATTTCAGTCTGCCTCGTCATATCTTGGTAGGAGATGATCAGAGCGGGGCGCCAATTTTTAATTTTGGCGGTATAATCACATCATCGAGACACGACTTTAAAATTTTGCACATTAAAGGAACATATAGGTACAATGAGATTATTTCAGTAATTATTTCAGAAATTTTTTACATGAAACAATAGTTTTTGTCAAGGTCTAGGTTTTTGTCTTAATAAACTTTTCCTAAACCCTTAATTTATCTTAAAAGTCGATACGAAGTAATATATATGGCAATGTAATGTAAAATACTGTGTTTATAGGGTTTTCATTTGTACATTATGACGTATTTTTTTGTTATAGATTTTAGTCTGCCGGGGGTTTCTACCAGGATATGCGCAGGCAGACCAAAATATTCTTAAAAGATTATTTTTCACTTTAATTTGGCACCCGTTTCATCCCGTAACTCGATGACGTGATAGTGACGCCAAAATGACGAGTTGGCGCCCGCTGCTGCGCCTATCGTACCAAGAAATGTCGAGGCAGACCGGTCATTCTTTAATGTACGCCTAAAAATCTTGTCCTGCATCATGATTTCATCCCGTAACTCGATGACGTGATTATACCGCAAAAATTAAAAATTGGCGCCCCGCTCTGCTCGTCTCGTAACAAGATATGACGAGGCAGACTGAAATATCCTCATTGTACTGATATGTTTCTTTAATGTGCAAAATTTTAAAGTCGTAGCTCGATGAGATGATTATACCGCCAAAATTAACAATTGGCGCCCCGCTCTACTCATCTCCTACCAAGATATGACGAGGCAGACTGAAGTATTCGTATTGTAATAATCGGTATGTTTCATTTGCCGAAATTTCAAGCCGTAACTCGATGACGTAATAACACTGTGAAAATAACGAATAGGCGCCCCGTTCTTCGCGCTTTGTACCAAATTATGTCAAAATCAGTCTTTTCCTCACGTACTCTTAATAAGCTTTTCCTAAACCCTTAATTCATCTTGAAAGTCGATATGAAGTAGTATATATGGCAATGTAATGTAAAATACTATGTTTATAGGGTTTTCATTTGTACACGAGTTGGCGCCCGCTGCTGCGCCTATCGTACCAAGAAATGTCGAGGCAGACCAGTCATTCCTTTATCTACTCCTAAAAATCTTGTCCTGCATCATGATTTCTTCCCGTAACTCGATGACGTAGTCATTCGTGTCGCCGCCGCCCGCTCTATAACGCTCACCTAGTATGAGGGGGAAACATAGCATATTCATTCTAGACCAAAACGGAAGGGATTAAATCAATTTCCAGCTTTCCCCTAATTACTTCCGAATTCGGCCTTTTTTTTGCTCCCGTACCACTGGGCTATTAAGGAACCTGGTATTTCTGTATGACAATTTTATTTTATGATATGTAAAGAAGATACAAAATAAGTCAATGAAAATAAATAAAGAGTAAAAAGTCCCCTTAATTCATTTTTTTATTTATAAATGTCACAAATGTACTTACCTAAAAATCCACTTGACATTTAGAATAAGTTCATGAAGTTCACTTATAGGAGTGTAGGTTTCCAAATCAGTAAAAATGTGTCCAACTCAGGTTTTTAACCTACCAATTAAGCTATATTAGAGAAATGAGACGGGCAGATTTAATTCAGATAATATTTTGGCAATGACATCTGATAGTAAACCAAGTCAAGCTACTGAGTTCGAATCACTGCATGGACACTTTTCCCCTCAGTTTGAAAAACTAGAACTCGTTTGATTTTTTTATCTATCAGTACGGTCCTGCTAAAATAATTAACAGAATTTTCGTTTAATAAACAATAGAAATCCTCAGATATAGATAAGATCAACATTATGTTAATTTTCTAATGCAACTGAAGTGCAATTTTAATATAAGTATAAACTTACATCGATTTAATTTAATCAGTCACATTGCTATATTGATATTATAGTAATATAAAAAATATAATAATGATTACATTGGACATTTCAAAGCAAATGCAAAAATAATCATGTGCGATGCAACGCGTCAAAAGAAACAGTTGTTTATTACCACTATCGTATTCCACGTATTCAGTCCAAAGATAAATGTACCCTATTTCCTGCGAACGAATGAGACAGGTACTCCAGACATCTCATCTGCTTTTAATATTGCTACCTTCCTCACACAGAAGCTCGAGAATTAGTGGAAACCAGTCTCTTTTTATCATTTGGTAGAAAAGAGATTATCATCGTGGCCTATGTCTTTTGTTTACCACAGTCTTATCCCAAGACAAAAACTTTAATAACACTTACAAAAATTAAAATATTATTAATTGGGATATATTTCCTTTTATTTTGTGAAAAATGTTATCACATCTCGAATAGTGGTTAATGGGTCAATATTTCTATCGCAACTCTGTATCCGCCTGCTAAGCAATGCATAATTTGGAACGCAACGAACAGTTCATACGGTATTATTGAGAAAATGGCAAAGAACTTCCAGTATTTTCCTTGATGTCATCACATTTCAGCCAAAGTAAAGTTAGTCTGCTAAGACTTTCTCTAAAATATTTTCATTATTTTCATATTTTTGAACGGTTTGCATTTAGATACTCTGTTGTTTTCATTGAATAAACGTTTTGTAACGCTGTTTTCTGCAGATAAATATATTAATATATGACGCTATATGAAATATTTTTGAAAGTTTATTAAGTCAGTATAATGAAGACTAATCAGTGATTTACTGTGTATATTTCCATAAAATGCTTACATTTGAATTCCAGAAATGTCTCTTTCATTTACTATTATTAGTTTGTAAACAAGTTGACTATGATAAAAAGGCCTATGAAAAAGAAATCCTTTCGAACGCATCGGAAATTAGTTTCGAATTTATATTTAAACATTTATGATTATTAGAAAACTAGTGATTTTTCAGATTTTGTTTATACCATGCCATCGGTATAGTAACTCAGTATAATATAAAAAACCCTCACTAAAAAAGGACACTTAGTGTTACGTAGAACGATTGAAATAGATAAAGCATGTATAAAACAAAATTTTCCTTTCTTAATAAGGACGATTATTTAGAGTACTATTTTAAGTTTTAAATAATATATGGATCGTTTCACATAAACAAATCCAAGTAATTTAAAAAAAAATGATATGACCATAAAAAAAATTATGTGGGTAATATATATATTATTTATAAAAGAATAAAATTTTGATAAACTAAGTAGTCTTTAGAGTGTGTTATTTAAGATGTATTTCTGATGATATGGCAACCGGAAACGTTTTTTAAAGACAAAAAAAAATATCTTTATTTCATGTCACTCACAACACATATTAGTGCAGTCAAGTAGAAGATAATAGCCTAAGGGCAAAGAAATGGTGAAGATAATACTTTCAAATCAGTCTGTTATATCTCATTTAAGACAAAATATGTCAAGTATTTTTCTAATCTGAAGTATTTCTTTCATTAATATTTCATATCTTATTTTCTTATTTCATTAAAAAAAAGAGATATTTGCTAAAGAACACGTTGTCATTTGTTTCTTACATGAGATGCATATTCTTCAATAAGGATGCGGTAGCATTACTATGCATTAGAAAGCTGATAATCAGGAGAGAATAAGTTTCATTCATGAGCCAAAATTTTAAATTTGTTTGTGTATACAGTGAGTTACAACAATCAGTGTACACTTAGATAATCTGAATACATCGAATATTTAGCAAATATTAAAATAAATTTTGTACTTATGTATTATCAATGCCCTGAAGATACAACTGTATCAACAATGCCAACAATGGTACTAATTACAGTACCCTTAAAAAAAAACTATAAATTTCATTTTTTATAGTTCACTTATTAATTATAGTTCATATTTTATATTATGGTTTAAAGTCTTTTGCTATTGTGTTATTGCAGATTAAGACGGCGACACTGAAATTTTCTAGCCTGAGTCAAGGACACATGACAAGAGCGGAAAAAATTATTTGTCGGATATTTAAATTTGAAAATTTTTATGTCTACAGACGATAATCTGTAGCAACAATTGCTAATTAATTATCATGCAATAAAAGTTTAATCCAGAGAAAACAGGTCTGACGCGAGCGCGTTATCGAGCAATGATTTTCTATTATTTAAAATTTGTGCTGAATAAAAAAAGAATGCCTTCAACATGTACAATTAGTATATGGAAATGAAACTCTTTCTCGTACCATTGTGTTCAGGTGGTTTTCAAAATTTAAAAGATGCCTAAATTATCCCCTGTATAAGGAACACACAGGAAGACCTCTGTCAGCTGCTGTAGCAAAAAATGTTTCTGCTTTACGGAAAATGATAATCGATGATAATCGCCATGCCAACCAAATAATACGAAATAATCCGGAGATATACATAAGATTATTCATAAAAAACTGCATCTTAAAAAATTAGTTTGGAGTTTCCATAGTTTAACCGACCACTAAAAAATCAGACGTGTCAGTATCAAGAAAGAAACTCGAAAATTACTGAATGATTGCGAGAACCGCATTATTTTTAACACTTTTTTATATTCTAACACGTCAAAGAATTAACGTATGGTACCTTTGAATATGATTCCAAACCAACAAAGATCAAAATACAACAAACAATGAAAAAAAGTAACTTATGCTGGGTTCCTTAGAAGTTTAGTGCTGATCAAGTCCATAAAGCTAAAAGGAATGAAGACAGTTACGTCTAACAAGTACACCACCAACTGCCTTCCAGAAATTCTTCAGGAGGTGTATGTCAGAGAGGACTCGTGCTTAACCATGACAATGCATCTTCTTATTCAGTAAGGATACTGTAAAGTTTGATGAACAGAAAACTTCAGTGCGATAGAACATCCAACCTATTCTCTTGAAGTTGATATGTGTGACTTTTGGCTATTTTATAATTGGAAAAAAATTCGTGGGCAACGTTTACACTGCGAATATGAGATTGATGAGGCTATAAAAGCACATTTTTCATTTAATAAAATAAATGGATATTCAATCTTTAGACAATTCGCCTACAAAAGTGCAATTAAGGGGGTATTGCTTGGAGAGGACTACTTAAACAATGAGTGTTGTGAAGTTTATCAAACGAATGACAAAAATTACAGTATGACCATCGTATTTATTGGCAACGATAAACAAGATTCGCTATTCACTACAATTTTAGTGATCTTATTTCAAGGCATAGATGATACGTAATTATAATAATTTTCAATTATCATACATCCCGGTGTTTAATACACACATTCTTCATTTCAAAGAAATCTTCATGAAATATGTAGCGCGAAATTCCAATAGGGAATATTTAGCGGACAAAAGTACAAACATAAATGGAAAGATGAGTAAATAAATGATAAAATATACGATATAGCCATGATTATCTGTCTATGTGAATCCCCACTGAGCTCTTTCAACCGTACTCTGGTTCATTCACCTAATTAAGTCGTCTGTTTTTCATGATATCGAAATCGGAATTATTATGATTATATTTTCTTAAAGATTAATTTTCATTTGCGGCAATGTGCTTGCACGTGTAAATTTTGATACATTTTTGTTCTAAATATAAGCATTAGATGCAGAATATACTGTAATTATACTGTAGTAAGAAATTATGCAAATATTTCTCTTCGTATATCATGAATATTTTCAGGAACGAAAAGAAAATTTATTCCGAATATTGCAAAATATTTCGGAAAAAGTTACAAAATGACGTCACACGATTTAAAGAAACCATTTGTTATAAAAGCTAATAAGAAGTATATTTTTAATTAGACATTAAAAGTAAATGTAATATTTTTGACAATCGTCAGCCTAATTTATTAAAATAACTATATTTGAACGATGGAATATTTTGTAATATGTACAATATTTTCATATTGTACATGAATTTGTAAAATACATTTTGTTGGATTTTTCGAAATTCGTTTTTCTATTTCCATCTAAATAGATGGAAAAAATCAGAAACGCTGCCGAAATGACAATTTTTTTTAAATATTTAAGACTAAATGAAATAAATAAAGCAAACCAGACTTGAATGCAGTTTAAAATGAAATATATAAATAGTTTTTAATTAAATGTTTTTATGTATATTTGTAATTTAATTTCTCTGCTTTAATGTAGTCAAGTCTGTCTAGGGCATCAAAATTAGTTTAAAATTTATAAAATATTTAAAATACTAAAAACATTAAAAATACAATTTAGTAAATATTTTCCCAAACAACCGCAAGACCACATAAGTTCAATTTAACCATTGTAAACAAACAGCAGAACAAATCAAGTACAATTAAAGTTAATATTATTTTTTCAGAAACAAACAATATTCACTAAGAATGGGACAGGCTTCATTCACTGCACTTTAACTGTACTTGATTTATTCTGTTGTTTGTTTACAATGGTTACATTGTACTAATGACACTGCGCTTTCTCGTCGAAACGTTTACTAAATGTATTTTTAATGTTTTTAGTATGTTAAATTTTTTATAAATTTTATTTTAAACTGTATTCAACTCTGTATTACTATATTTATTTTATTTAGTATGTTAAAAGTTTCAAATTCACACGTTGAATGTATTTTTATTGCACATTTAAAACTCTTCAAATCTTTGATTCAGTTAAACACAGTTTAGTACATCATAAATTTTCTAATTCACAATAATCAAGCAAACCATCGAAATTCATAACTGGTTTGAAGGTCATTATTATCAGATATATTTTTTAAAACCGGAACTTAAACCTTTAACATAGTTTAGTTAACTGTATAGAAAAAGTAATTATCAAGGTAATATTGGAAGATTGCTGCAATCCAAAGGATTTAATTACGCCATTAAATCTCACACTATAACGTGTTTTCCTCTTTATTTCACTACTGGAGGTAATGAGTTGTGTTACAAGAGTTCTTTTTCCACTTTATCTTAATTTGTATCTCCCTGCATGGACCAAATTTATTAGATTTTAAGAAAGACTTTTCATTGATATACTGGTTTTAAGAAAAATTATTAAATTTTAAAAAACGGAAAATGCGCAATAGGGTGAGCCAAAAATACGGTGGGCTTTTTTTCGATTTTCGATGATGGGAAGTGCGGAAAAGTTGCCACTGGTGTCATTAAGTTCACACAAAAAGTTTGAGATTTTTTGGACAATTCCTTGATTTGCCACAAATGGCTTGAAGTTTTGCTCAAATGTTGATTTTTGAATTTTTTAGGATAAATTTTAAAAATGTTAAACTAAATTTATTTTTCTGCATTTCCCTGAAATGTCATGATTAGTGTACGAAATGTTCAAATAAGCTCTGGTTATGTGTTATTTAATAGTTGTGTGAATTTTGAACTGTGTGATTTTTATTCTGATTCAAATTCTAATTCAGACGAACTGCCTGCTACAAAGTTCCCAGTATTTGAATGTTCTGAGAATATATGTATTCTAGAGTAGAAAAATAATTAAAATCCCATCTCCGAGTTTCTCCCATCTCCTATTCCCTACCTCATCCTCATGATGACTGATTGCGTTTCCATTGATTTCTGCTCCACATATTCCTCTCCTTCCAGAATCCCTCTCACGACATGCTGTAGTCCATCACACAAATATGTGACTCTGAACGCATTAAAAAACAGAAGGAAGAGCGAGGAACATAATCAAAACAAAAGAGAGAAACCGACGAACGAAGCAAACAAATCTTAGAATTTTTGTTCACTTTTATGCGAAAATGCTATAAAAATCGCCTAATTCAAAATACACACAACTATTAAATAACACATAATCAGAAACATTTCGTACACTAATCACGATATTTCAAGTAAATTCAGCTAAAATAAATTTAATTTAACATTTTTAAAATTCTTGCTAAAAAGGTTCAAAAATCATCATTTGAGCAAAACTTAAAGCCATTTGCGGCAAATCAAGGAATTGTCCTAGACTAGACTATGCTAGGCTCAAGGAACATAAAATTTCTTTTAATAAAGGTACTCTGAATTCAAGATTGATTGCTCATGCACTTGAGTTCGATCATGTCCCCGATTTTGAGAATGCACGAATTGTGGAAGGTAATTGCTCCGTACATTTTAGTCGTGTCTTCTTTGAGGGTTGGGTGACTGTTTTAGCTGAATCGCCAATTAATGAACCGACTCAGGTTCCTGCTGATTATTCTATCCTATTTAAGCCGTGATTTTAACTGTTTTTTCGTTTGCTGTGGCTCTTGCTGTTTTGTGACTCTGCTCGTTTACTGATGAGGGCTATGAAAATAGCCAAAACGTTTATATATTTTTTTTAATTATTTTTTTAATAAAATTTTAATATGTGTATGTCTATAGTTATGTAAATTGTGTTAATTACGTCATGACTTTACTATTTCAATATTTCCACGCGAAAAAGGAAAATGAAATAAATAGTTTGACGATTTTTTTTTAAAAGGGAATATTACGTCATATTGGAAATATAAAGGACGTGGGGAATATAGTATAACGTCATATGAGTGTGAAAAAATGTATTGAAGCATGATAAAAACCCAATGATGAAAATATTGGCGTATTTTAACATTATTGCTCCAGTGCTCAATAGAAATAACTTCATTTATAGCTGTATACTTTTGCGTCTGTTATATAAATTTATACATTTTTATATTGGGTTTTCATTTGGTTCATGTGTACAACACTTTGACTGCTTTTTTTCTGATTGTTTTATGTTGTATGTTAAATTTAGAAATTGATTTTTCAGAACAAACATTTTTCAAATTCCGGGCAGCGCCGGGCGCTTTTGCGAGTTATATGTATATTACTTATACATGTAATTCACAGGGTATAGAAAAGAATACATTGTGTAATTTTAGAACGGAAAAAGATTTTTATTTCAAAATTTCAGGATTTTTACCATAAGAATAAAGGAAATTAAAAGATGATGTTAGCAACGTTTTTGTCATCTGAGGAGTCAACGAAACGAAGTCTCTGTTCGAAATTCGCCATAAGCTTCTTGAGTTAGTCTGTAGGAATCAACCTATCGCACTTGTTATCGCTGTTTTCTGCTCTTCTATGTTTTTTAGAGATCTCTGTAGACTTGATCTTTAACACAGCCGCATTAAAAGAAGCTTTCTGTAATAAGTCAGGATTATAGTGAGACTAAAAAGTCCTTAGCCAAGCCGAATCGGGAGGCCTCTAGCGATGATATGATTGTCATAGTGACTTCTGAGAAATTCCAGGACATCTCCTATTGAATGTAAAGTAGCTCGACCATGTTGAAATCATGAGTCTTGGATCCAGTGTTCGTGGTAGGCTTCAGGCATGAACCTCCTTGTTAAGAATTAAAACTCTAACTAGACGCCTGCACGGGCCGATATTTTCAGACCCGGGCCCGGCCGGCCTCATAGAAACAAAATTCGGTCCGGCCCGTACAGAAAATATTGGCCCGGCCCAGTAAAAAGTTAAATGTTCGCCCCGAGCCCGTAGAACAAAATTATTGACCCAGCCCGGGCTGGTATAACACACTGTTAGCGGCCCGGCCCAGAAATATCTTAAAATCTCGGATCGAGTGAATTTCTACAAAACATTGATTTTTACGTCGATTTGGTTAAACATTTGTCTCGTACGAGGAGTTCTGATCAAAAGTATTTATATTAACTTTTTTCAGGTTTATAATCTTCATTTTTATAGACGTGCAGCAGGCTGCGATATTTATTTTTTTAATGAATCGCTATTTCTTGTATGTAAACGTTTCAGTTATCATTAATATTATTAATCCATATTCCATGCATTGAAGTGTTAAAAATATGAAAAATGCTATACAGTAAAATCTTCTAAGACTCGAGTACTTAGAAAAGAAAAAAAAAATTTGTTATAGACAAGTTCCCTTCTTAGCAAGTGTAAACGTATTATATGTTCTTTTCTTACGTATTAGTATATTAATTTTGCATGGATCAACACGTTTTTCAATTTTAAACAGAATTCCGTCATAGTCGGGTTCATTTTCACACGTTTTACTGTATTTTAATTCAGCTATATTTTAATAAGCGTAGAAATCTACTATTCTTTAAAAAGAATAACTTTTAATGTCTAATTGTAGTATAATGGCGATTTAAAAATGTATACACCTTTGATATACCTGACTTTTGAAAGGACAGGACTCGCCGAGACAATGATTTTCATACGGGCTGGATGAAAACCAGGACTGAAAATTTTGGACCGTGAGGACTAAGAATGAAACCAGTCCCGGTTCTGTACAAAAAAATAAATTAGGCCCTGCCCGGTTCTTCCGTAAAAACGCAAGACCCGAACCCGGACCAAAAAGAGTAGTCACTACGCCCGGCCCTCCCCGAGGCTTCATAAAAAATATGGCCCGGGCCCTTGCCGGCCCGTCCCGAGTGCCGTGAATGAAAATAGGCTTTGGGCCACGGGCCGGTCCGTGCAGATCTTTTTTCTTACCTTGCTTGATTTGACTTTGGCCTATTTTTAAAGGCACTAAACCACTTCCTGAATATTTTGCAAGTCTCTGGTCATAAAGTTACGTCTGGTAAAATGTTTTCAGTTAAAAACAGGCTGTTCGATAAGATATCGGTACATTTTGGCGAAAACAAAATATTCTGCGGTAGTAAAAAGAGTTTGTAAATAAGATTCTTTTGGGTCCCTGCGCATGCATGCACATTTTCACGCCGCTAGCTCCACATTTTGAAGAGTTATTCGGCTAAAGGGTTCTCTATTCCTTGTGAGACACCCTGTATATATATATATATATATTCTAGAGTTAAAAACAGTTTTTAAAAATGAATCTGATTGCCATATTAATGAATATTATTAAAATTTAATTGTTAAAATTTAATTATTAAAACTTTAAAATATTTAAATATCAGACGTTTTTAAATGTTTCATTATTAAAATTTTAAATGTTTAATTATAGATGTGTACTACTGAGAAACAATAACTTTTCTTGCTCCATAATTTACAACTCTGTAAAATGTGTTAAATTTTTATTTTCTTCTATATATATAAAATAATATGTAGCATGTATCTGAGGACTCCGTCAAAAAACCGCATCTGATACGGTGTGAAACTCTGAGGTAAAAAAAAGACATATTTTGCCCCTCCCCCACCTGCCCGAAATTTCAGGCGGCATTTTTGATAAACTTTTTCTTATGTGTTATAAACTACCTTAAAGTTTCAAACAGATCGCCTTGTTAGATTTCCTACTTTAAATGAAACCGCAGTCTGTTAGTTCCACATTCCACCACGAGGGAGCGCATTCTACTCTTAGGAAAACTGTATCTGAACGTAACTCCTTTAAACAACCTGTCAGGAGATATGCTAGTCGAGTTAGTGGCGGCCTAAGGCGAGAAATTAAGAATTTTGCTGAAATTACTATTCGGAAATAGCGGTAACTAAAATTTTGACATTTTTATATTTAATAAATAGCTATTATCTGAGGACTCCCTCAAAAAATGACATCTAAAAAGGTCAGAAACGCTATTTTTTTTAAAGAAATCTAGCGCCCCTCACCCCCTCCCTGGAATTTCACGCGCCATTCTTTTTTATACTTTATCTTATGTGTTATAAACTATCTTAAAGTTTCAAACAGATCTCCTTGTTATATTTCCCAATTTTAACAAAACCGCGTTATGTTAGTTCCCCATTCCACCACAAGGGAGCGCACTCTATCCTTAACAAAAACGTATCTGAAAGAAACTCCTTCACGCAACCTTTCCGTAGATACATGGGTTGGGAGGGTGGCGTATCTAACCAATAATTTAAGACAGCGTTTCTTAAACTTTGTAATCTCGCTTACCTCCTTTGATATGATATGCTTTTCGGGGATACCCAACAAATTTTTTCTTAATGTAAGATTAAAGAAAAAATATAATTTAATGGTATAGACCTTTTTTAAAAGAAAAACTTGTTTGGAAAACTAAATCACAGAAAAACCAACGTTCTAACACAAATCTATGACAACACAACTCTATGAAAATGAGCAGAAGTAGACGTTTTGTGAGTACTAGGACTCACATCATCAGTGTAAAAATAAAATCAACATTTCCCCCAAACACATGAAATTGAAAGACGAAAACCCAAATGTCAGTAAACGAAGAAACCGAAAGACCACCATTTTCCAGCAACCATTTTGATGAAAGCGGATGTGAAGCATCGTGACATAAAAAATCCACCCAGGAAGGTGAAATGTAAGGAACACTGGAAAAATCGTTGACCAGGGAGTTTCTAAATTTATGAATATGAACAGCTTCAAAAAATCTAAATCTGAAAGCTTATTGCATTTCTTGATAATAGTCGCCGAATCAAAGTTGAAATTACGCCCCCCCCCCCCCCCAACAAAGAGAAACAACAGCGGACTTTTGTAATGATTTTTTCCTAACATAGTTTATGTGTTCATAAATTAAGTAATGGAGTTGTCGTTTAGTTTGTCCAATATAGGGCAAACCAGACTGGCATTGTATATTGTAAATACCGCAAAAGTCTTCGGGAGGATTTTTATCAATCTTATAAAATTCCTTCCCCAGCATTGAAATTTCGCCTTCGAAAGATTTAGATTTAGGTGTTTATTTTTTGTTTATAATTATCCCTATGATTAGAATTCTAGTCCTGCATTTATCCACAACTACAGATATAGAAATTCCTGCCAAAGAAAAAAATCGGAATTCAACTCTGAGCTTGAGGACCCCCGTTTGTAAGCTTGCGGACGCCAATGGGTCTGCGGGCCACAGTTTAAGAAACGCTGATTTAAGGTATTTGCTGAAATTACTATTTGAAAATAGTGGTATGAACACTTATAAACTTTTTGATATTGAATAAGTAACATTTATCTCATAGCGCGCCGTCAAAACACCCCACGCAAATTGTTAGATTTCCTAATTTAAATTAAATCGCGATTAAAAAAGCACGTGCCTCCATTTTAATCTACGCATTTGATAGAAATAAAAGCAATTAATTATATAATAATTAATATGTCAGCTTGTAATTAAGATAAGACTTAGAAATGTGTGTCAATGAAATCAGCGAAAATTTTCACTTCGGGATGTCTGAAATTTAATCAAAAAATTTAATATTTAAAAAGTTTAAATTTCGTAAAATATCTTGCTATGATAAACCACGTGAACAAGCGCCGTTTGTCTGAAGAGAAAAAATTATTGCAGCCGTCCGAAATCAAATCTATCGACTGGTGCTTTCGTAATGGAAGAAAATTAAATTTTTATCGATCGATTTTTAGAGGATTTTTTCACTTATACACATCGCAGAAAAACGATCTGTATACCAAATGAAAGTAGATTTTTCTTTTGCGTCTGTCTATGCAAGTTAAAAATTTCTCGCTCGAAAACTTTCTGAGACAAGTAGATTTATAAATGTCGACTACACTTTTTTCCTTAAAGCGCGCCCTAGCAAACCTGCAATTTCGCATTTCGAAGCGCAGATGTGTTGAAACCCGGAGGAGAAATGAAAATATTTCGTGAGTCTGTTCGTACTTCTGTTCATTTTATGCCGTTTCTTCGTTAATGAGACGTTAAATTGGGAGTTTTTAATTAATAACGACAGTTAATTACGACTTTTTAAAAATTTTATGATTTGTCGTTTGATCTCAGGTGTCCAGCTATAAGTATGCAAAATTTAAAGTCTCCAACATATATATTTTCTGAGAACGGGCTCCGTGACGGTCGGACAGACAGTCAGAGGAGTGAGACAAATAGGGTTTCAAAATGCAAAAAATTATTCCAATGCGTAGGGTAGAACCGAAAAAAATGGATAAAAATCGATCGATAAAAAATTCCTTTTATTTAATGCCCACTGGCTGCCAGGATGAGAAAGACAGGGTTCCAGATGCGGATGTTAAGTAATAAAGTGTACTGGTGTTTTTAAAAGCAGCCCCCCCCCCCTCTCAGAATCTAAGTGGTGTAAAAACTGGAAACTTGGACAGCCAGATGGGAAAAAATTCCCATTTCAGATATTCTAAAAATTAATCTTATATCTTAATTATAAACAGAGATATTAATTATTATTTCACTATTTGGTTCCTTTCTATTAAATGCTGATTTTAAAAGGTAGCCATGTGATTTTTTATAGTAGCATTCTTCAGAAAGGTCTGGAATATTTAAAAATGCAGCATAAATTTTACTTATTCAATCTACTTATTTAATATAAAAATGACAAAATTTTAGTTACCACTTCTTTCGAATAGTAATTTCATAAAATATCTTAAATTTTTGCTTAAGACCGCCACTCCCTCGTGTAATATATCTATTGGTAGGTGTTTTAACGGAGTTTCGTTCAGATACAGTTTAGTTAAGAAAAGAGTGCGCTGCATGGTGGTGGAATGTGGAACTAACAGAACCCATTTGCTTAACATTTGGCAATCTAATAAGACGATCTGTTTTAAACTTTGTTTATAGCACATAATAAAAAAATATAAAAAAGAATGGCGCGTCACATTTCGGGGCTGGGAGGTGTGCGAACAAAATTAGGAAATATAACAAGGCGATCTTTTTGAAATTTTGAGATAGTTTATAACACATAATAAAAAAATTTTAAATGCGGGCGAGTTAAAAATTGAAGGGGGGGGGGGCAGGTTTTTACCAAGTGGATTCTAAAAATTTAAGGCATAAAAATAAGGGATCGGGAAGTCATCCAGAATGAAAACGTGAAGCAATTATGTCTGGGGTTGTCTAGAAAATAGAGATTGCATCGCGACACCGAATGGAATCGCGAAGCTATTACGAGGAGAGGGGGGGGGGGGGGTGGTGAGCGTAACGAGTAGGGGTGGCGGAGCATCCCTTACTTTATAAAAGAAATATAATAATAACTAAAATTTTATTAAAAATTTTTGAAATATTTAACTGGTAAAATTATTTAAATATTTAATTATTAAAATTTTTAAATGTTGTATTATTAAAATCTTTAAATATCTAATTAATCAAATTTTTTATTACTAATTACTTATTAAAATATTTTTTAATTTACACATATAAATTTTGAAATATTATTATTTTTTTCTCTGAGGAAAATTTCCCTATCATGTGCTAATTTAAAATTACATTCACTTTTTGCAATTATAATAGTTTAGTAGTTTTAAAATATTTTCACCGTTTAATGTATCTTATCAAACTACTGAAAGAAAGATTTTTTTTTTTCATTTTTTACAAATGGATTTTTTAAAGGCTATTTAGTTTGATTAAAAGAGAAACTAAATCACCTAAGATAGCATCGAAACTTAAGTAAGATTTTTTTTTTTTTTTTAGGTAGCTTTCATTACAAAAAGCTACCTATTGCAGCCGTTCGGAGGAAAGCGATTTCAAAAAATTTTGGTATATTTTCATCGATCATTACCCCCAGACCCCGAAACCACCCTCCGTTTAAAATTGATATATATATATATATATGTATATATCCATATATATATATATATATATATATATATATATATATATATATATATATATATATATATATATATATATATATCTGACCTATGTCACACTGTAACTCTCGTATTTATGAACCGATTTGGATGTAATTCGGTGTGTACATAGTACACACCAATGTCTCGACCGAGTTTGTTGGCCAGCTTCATCCGCCATTTTGTTTCAAAATGGCGGCCATTTAAAATTTTTTTTTAAATTTAAAATTTGAAATGTGGTACCAAAAAATTGAAAATGGAAAAATATTTTTTTCTTATGTATTTGACCTTTATACAAAGACTCCGGTGCAATTTTTGTTTCGTCTATATCTTAAAAAATGGCTGAGTTATAGCATTTTGAATTTCTAGCGTGGCTGACATTTTGAAACGTCCTGAATTTTGTCACGCGATATAAGGCGTATTTATGAACCGATTGGGATGTAACTTCGTTTATACATAGTACATACCAATGTCTTGACCGAGTTCGTTTGCCAGCATCATCCGCCATCTTGTTTAAAAATGGCGGCCATTTAAATTTTTAAGAAAAATTTAAATTTGAAATGGGGTACCAAAAAATTGAAAATTGAAAAAATATTTTTTTCCTATGTATTTGACCTTGATAAAAAGATTCGGGAGCAGTTTTTGTTTCGTCTATATCTTAAAAAATGGCTGAGTTATAGCATTTTGAATTTCTAGCATGGCTGACATTTTGAAGTGTCCTGATTTTTGTCACGTGATAACAGATGTATTTATGAACCGATTTGGATGTAATTCGGTGTGTACATAGTACACACCAATGTCTCGACCGAGTTCGTTGGCCAGCTTCATCCGCCATCTTGTTTCAAAATGGCGGCCATTTAAAAAAATTTTAAAAATTTAAAATGTAAAATGAGATACCAAAAAATTAGAAAATGAAAAAGATTTTCTTCGTATGTGTTTGACCTTAATACAGAGATTCCGGAACAGGTTTTGTTTCGCCTATATCTAAAAAAATGGCTGAGTTATAGCATTTTGAATTTCTATTGTGGCTGATATTTTAAAACGACCTGATATTTGTCACGCGATAACAGGCGTATTTATGAACCGATTTGGATGTAACTTGATCTGTACATAGTACATACCAATGTCTCGACCGAGTTCGTTGGCCAGCTTCATTCGCCATCTTGTTTCAAAAGGGTTGCCATTTAAAAAAAGTAATTTAAAATTTAAAATAAAGTATTAAAAAATTGGAAAATGAAAAAAAGAAAAAAAATTGTGTGTTTGGCCTTGATACAAAGATTCTGGAGCAGTTTTTGTTTCTGAAAATTTGTTCTTTTGTTTATATCTTTAAAAATATTGAATTATAGCACTTTAAATTTCTAGCATGGCTAACACTTTGAAACGATCTTGTATTTGTCACGCGATAACACACGTATTCGCCTATTTCGATGGAAGAAGGCATGTGGATAGTATACATCAATATCTCAACCAAGTTCGCTGGCCAGCTTCATCAGCCATCTTGTTTCAAAATGGCGGCCATTAAATTAAAAAAAATTATATTTAAAGTGAGTTGCAAAAAAAAAAAAAAAAAAGAAGAAAAAAGAAATTGAAAAAGGTTTCTTTCACAAGTATTTGACCTTGATATAAGCATTCACGAGTATTTTTTGTTTGTCTTTATCTTAAAAAATGGCTCAGATATAGCAGTTTCAATTTCTAATGTGGGTGACATTTTGAAAAACTTATTTTTTGCCTGCGACAGCACTCGTATATATCAACCGATTCCGATGTGAGTGAGCATGTGCACAGCCATTACTAAGGTTTCGACCAAGTTCACTGATTAGCCTCATCCACCATGTTGTCTTAAAATGGCAGGAACTTTAAGAAATCGCCGAATTTGGCAGTCAAATATAAGTTAGTTTAAATAAAAGCAGCTTGGATAAAGCTGACTAATTTCGCGAAATTCTCATTCATAATGATTTAGTATTGATAAAAATTAATATTGAATCTCCTATATTCGGTTTCCACTAAATTGAGCTTCGTGTGTTTGAATAATATAAGTTGGCTTTTTTAAAATAAGGAAAATGAAAGCTACCTCTTCCTCCCGGCACCGGCCGGAAGGACTTTTTTTTAACCGGGATTTTAGAAAAACAGAAATTTTCTTTTTAATTAAACAACGGAGATTAATTTGAAAACTCAAATGTTTCTCTGCATTACAAATTTCATTACATTATTCAACTATATATATTTTTAAGAAAGTAATTTCTTTGTATAAATGTAAATAACAGGTGTTTTTACAGTTCGTTTAGACTTAAAAAAAAATATGTTTAGTAAAAGGAAAATGATGATAAAAATGTGTAGTTTATACGAATTCCATTAGTGAGATTTCGGAATATTTAATAACGAAAAAGACTTGTAATTTTAAAAGTCACTACTAGAAAATGCTAACTTAAAATATATGAAATATATTTGTGCAAAACAGACCGTTAATACAGTAGCTCTCAAAAGTATTTTGACAACCTTATATTCTCTCTTATTTTATTTAATATAAAAATGTAAAAGAAAATATATTCCCTATAATTGAGAACACTATGACCGCAGTTATTCAAATGTATCAAGTTTCAACTTGTTTGTTTTCATTCGGCGCCACCGAAGAAATATGACTCCTCCTTAGCTCAAAAGTATTTTGTCAATTCGTTTGCATTTAATTGTTGAAGGTGTCAGTGGCGCTATAGCTTCGGTTAGTGTTTATATTGATTTATTGTGATTATTTTTAAGTGGCTAAATGTAAAAAATATTGAAATGATTCTAGAAAAGCCGCTGGCAATGCATTTAAGAAAGGTAGACTGCAAGCAGAATTAGCTCGTTCTTTTAACGTGTCTCGGCAACTTGTTATTACATGGAATAAAGTTTTAAATAAACAGAATTACATCAAAAATAAACATCATACTGGTCATCCGAAAAAAACAACTTGCAATGTTGACTGCATTATAAAAATGATATCTACAAGTGATTGTCGTAAGTCCGCTGTAATAATAAAAAATGAATTGAAAGAAAATTACGGTATAGACATACACTTTTCATCAGTCAAACGACGCCTAAACCTCTATGGTTTACATGGCAGAAGCCCAGCAAAAACACGTTTGTTATCTACTAAGAATAGGAAGGCTGGAGTTGCATTTGTAAACGGCATAATCTTTCAGGGGCAAAGCAATTTCATTGCTAAAGTGTTAAAACTAATGATTGACACCGGAATTTGAAAGCAAATTTATTGGTAAATATGAAAAAGCTATATTTCACACACATAAAAAACCCGAAATTTTTTTAAACCAGAATTCTGGTGTCAATCATTAATTTCAACACTTTATAAATGGAATTGCTTTGCCCTGAAAGGGTTATGCTGTTTTACAAATGCAACTCCAGCCTTCCTATTCTTAGTAGATAACAAACGTGTTTTTGCTGTTCTTCTGCCATGTAAACCATAGAGGTTTAGGCGTCGTTTGACTTATGAAACGTGTATGTTTATACCGTAATTTTCTTTCAATTCATTTTTTATTATTACAGCGAACTTACGACAATCACTTGTAGATATCATTTTTAGAATACAGTCAACATTGCAAGTTGTTTTTTTTCGGATGACCACTATGAGAGTTATTTTCGATGTATTTCTGTTTATTAAAAACTTTAAACCATGTAATAACAAGTTGCCGAGACACGTTAAAAGAACGAGCTTATTCTGCTTGCAGTCTACCTTTTTTAAGTGAATTTACAGCGGCTTTTTTAGAATCACGTCAATTTTTTTTACATTTTGACACTTAAAAATAATCACAATAAGTCAATATAAACACTATCCGAAGCTATAGCGCCACTGACACCTTCAACAATTAAATGCAAACGAATTGTCAAAATACTTTTGAGCTAAGGAGGAGTCATATTTCTTGGGTGGCGCCGAAAGTAAACAAACAAGTTGAAACTTGATACATTTGATTAACTGCAGTCACAGTGTTCTCAATTATAGGGAATATATTTTCTTTTACATTTTTATATTAAATAAAATAAGAGAGAATATAATGTTGTCAAACTACTTTTGAGCGCTACTGTATAAACTGGATGTCCGAGAAATCTTGATTCGATGTCTGCAGTATATGTCCATAAAAATTGTATATCTCTGTTATAAAAAAAAAATATTGCTTAATAATTCTGCTGCTAATTAAATTTAATATGTCTTTATGACTTTGTTGGCTCATTTAAAAAAAATACCTATTGCATAAAAAAACATGAAACTGATGGTTTTATATATATATATAATAAACGTGCTAAACAGAGAGTTTTGAAATCGAATAATTACTTACGGAACTATTTTATGTTCAAATCGATCAAACTAGTTCAGTTTAAAAAGTTTTATAGGATAAAAATGTATACATACTAATTTAACCAAATTTCGCAGGTACATACTTCTCTAGATTGTGGTATGCAGTATACAGTCATTTAATAATTTTGTATCATTTATTAAGTCTTTTTTATGATTATTTTATTTAAAATTTCAAGATCTCGCTAGAGATTTAAATTATGTATTACTGTTGCTATATTTAAAAAAGCCCAAATACTAATGTTTATAAACACTTTTCAATTGAAAAATATGTTTACACGTGAGAATTGGAACAGAAAAAGACTAAATTAAATAAGTTATAATATGCAAAATGCATTAAATGGTGAAAATTAGGTCGCATTTAAAACGAAATATATAAAAGGCCATATTTAAAACAATATACTTAAATCGAGATATTTAAAACCGTTTTCTTACAGCGTTTCAAAATACTGTATTTTTAATTCAAATATATATTTACACTTGAATATTTAAAAAATGTAAACTTAAACAAAATTAATCTATTAAATTAGAAACACATTTAAGTATGGAAATTACGTAATATTTAAAATGATATACAGTCGGCTCTCGTTAATTCGAACTCGTCGGGACCACAAGAAACGCTCGAATTATCCAGAGTTCGAATTATAAAAAGTATGAGAGAAAAACATATTTAAAGGGGTTCTATTACAAAGGAATTAATGTTATAATATTTTTTTAATTTATTTCGGCTGTTGTCGTTAGAATATGACTTAATATTAAATTAATATATATAAATACATAAACTAATTATTAATATTAAAAGAATATAAATAAAACATAAAAATTAGTAATACGAGACTGGTTCAATAATTATTGTCCCGAATGTGTATAAAATATTTCTACTGAGATGGTTGATGTGGAATATCAAAGCCTAATGTCTTAGATGCCTATATGCTCAATTTCAGAACTGTAGCTGCTATATTAACATTTTTTTCCTATACTAGGGGGCTCGGCCCCCTACGAGCTACGCTCGCCAACCCCCGTCCAGACATCGCAGACTCTAAATGCACGCTAATTTGACCGGCTTTAAAAAAGATTTCGAAAGATTGAATTATAATTTAAAAAACAGCGGCGATCTCCCTATAAACGAATTTCTATTCATTTCTCTTTGAGTGGGCAATTTTAACGCAAAATCCGCTGCGGTACTACTTGATTATCCTGTCGACCAATTTCGCCAAATTATATAAATCGCCAAACTGCTCGCCAAATTATAGAAATTGACATAATTTTTATTTTAAATAACGAAAGAACAAATAAATAAGTACAACATTAATAAAAATACAAATAAAACGTCGAAATAAAAATAACTTGATGACGTAGACACGTGTAACAACATTTCAAAATAAGCTAATATAAAAGGAATTAAGTAAACAGAGTCTTTGTCTCCTGGTATTTTTTAACAAAGCGAAAAGAAAATGAGACATTTTAAATTAATCGTTTTTAATCTGACGTAATTTTGACCAAACTATTCTTTATCTTTTTAATATACTAGGGGGCTCTGCCCCCTACGAGCTATGCTCGTCAACCCCCGTTCAGACACCGCAGACTCTAACAGCACGCTAATTTGATCGCCTTTAAAAAGATTTCGGAAGATTGAATTATAATTTGAATCTGACAATTATAATCTGACGTAATTTTCACCAAACTTTTCTTTCTCTTTTTAATATTCACGTCAAAATACTTTTGTTAGAAATGAAATATTATAATCATCTTAAAATGTCAAGTAAATGTCTCGCGCAATTTTTAAATTAAAACTGTTTTGCAATATTATTTTTTGTTCATTTTACGTAATAAGTGTAATATGACGTAAATTCTCCTATTTAGGACTTCTAACGCATGTTACTGAATTTATTATTTTACAATATTCTTTCTCATTTAAAATTCTCGTGTAACTATAGTTTTTATGACGTAATTTTCAATGAGTTCCTGCTTTTTATATTTTTTGTTTATAATAGTCACGTGTAAAATAAATTTTTAATTTGAAGCAAACATTATTGCTTGCGCTGTTTATACAGCTGGCAACAGTTTAATACAATTTTCTAAAATTTGTAAAAAATATCTCTCAAAATGCTGAAAATTTGAATTTAAAATAGAAATAAAACCTCGAAAATTTATTCAAATTAAAAAACTAACTGAAATCTGCACACCGGGAAATTCTGACGCATAAAATGATCTAAAAATGATTAAATTCCTATGTACAGTTTTTGCTCCTATAAAACTTTTTTAATGGAACGATTTTGTCCAACTTTGGCATTAAATATCTCTTAAAATAATTCTTCGATCTGAAAACTGTCTGCATCAGCGTGTTTATCAAACATTTCTGTATAATACAACCGATTTTCATATTTTTGTATGCATTATTTTTCTTAATATTAACGAAGAAAGACCTCCGGTCACAAAAAATTCAAAACCGGCGGCGGCGGCGGCGGCGGCGGCGGCGGTGACAGCGGTAGTTACTTTTTTTTAGAATAGAGAGACTTTTGTTAGAAATGAAATATTATTTGCGCATTCCTAACAAAAATAGTTGAAAAGTATCCTCTCAAAATATCAAATAAATGTTTAGCGCAATTTTTAAATTTAAACCGTTTTGCAATATTATTTTGTGTTCATTTTATGTAATAACTGTAATGTGACGTAAATATGACGTAATTTCTCCTATTTAAGACTTCTAACGCATGTTAATAAATTTATTATTTTACAAATTCCTTTCTCTCTTAAAATTCACGTGTAATTATATTTTTTATGACGCAATTTTTAATAAGTTCCTGCATTTTGTACATAATTATTTAACTCTAATTCCAAATGTTTTTTTTTCTGTTTATAATAGTCACGTGTAAATAAATTTTTAATTTATTTACACGTATAAATATTTTTTTTTTTTTTGAAGCAAACATTATTGCTTCCGCTGTTTATACAGTTGGCAACAGTTTAAATTATTATCACTTTCTAAAATCTGTAAAAAATACCTCTAGAAATGCTGAAAATTTGAATTTAAAATAGAAATAAAACCTCAAAAAATGAGTCAAAATAAAAAAATTAATACAATCTGCACTCCGGCAAATTCTAACGCATAAAATGATCTAAAAATGATTACACTGTCATGTATAGTTTTTGCTGCTATAAAACTTTTTTAGTGGAACGATTTTGTCCAACTTTAGCATTAAATATCTCTTAAAATAATTCTTCGATTTAAAAACTGTCTGCTTCAGCGTGTTTATCAAACATTTCTGTATAAAACCACCTATTTTCATATTTTTGTATGCATTATTTTTGTTAATATTAACGAAGAAAGACCTCCAGTCAAAAAAAATTCAAAACCGGCGGCGGCGGCGGCGGTGACAGCGGTAGTTACTTTTTTTTAGAATAGAGAGATGGTATGAGAAGTCGCACCTAGCTTGAAAGGGGGTGCGGTAGGAGGGGGGAGACAGTGAATGAGACGTGGCTACTGTCGTTTGGACTCGGGATCATAGTGATGTAGTGACGTTCATCCACTGTCACAAATCTATCACAGAACTGCTTCAGGTTTGGCTCCATACCAGTCTTTCTCCCCAACACCCCCCTTTCAAGCTAGGTTCCACCTCTCACACCTAAAACGAAAAATATAACAGAACTGTAGCTACTATATTAACATTTTTTTTCCTTTCTGGTATGAGAAGTCGCACCTAGCTTGAAAGGGGGTGGGGGTGGGGGTAACAGTGAATGAGACGTGGCTACTGCCGTTTGGACTCGGGATCATAATGATGTAGTGACGTTCATCCATTGACACAAATCTATCACAGAACTGCTTCAGGTTTGGCTCCATACCAGTCTTTCCCCCAACACATCCCTTTCAAGCTAGGTTCCACCTCTCTCACCTAAAACGAAAAATATCTGGTATGAGAAGTCGCGCCTAGCTTGAAAGAGGGTGGGGGCGGGGGTGACAGCGAATGAGACGTGGCTACTGCCGTTTGGACTCCGGATCATAGTGATGTAGTGACGTTCATCCACTGTCACAAATCTATCACAGAACTGCTTCAGGTTTGGCTCCATACCAGTCTTTCCTCCCAACACCCCCTTTCAAGCTAGGTTCCACCTCTCACACCTAAAACGAAAAACGTAACATAACTGTATCTGCTATATTAATATTTTTTTTTTCCTTTCTGGTATGAGAAGTCGCACCTAGCTTGAAAGGGGGTGGGGTGGGGGGTGACAGTGAATGAGACGTGGCTACTGCCGTTTGGACTCGGGATCATAGTGATGTAGTGACGTTCATCCACTGTCACAAATCTATCACAGAACTGTTTCAGGTTTGGCTCCATACCAGTCTTTCCCCCTAATACCCCCCTTTCAAGCTAGGTTCCACCTCTCACACCTAAAACGAAAAATATTAGTTTATATAGCGGCTGCGGTTCTGAAATTGAGCATATAAGCATCTAAGACAATAGACTTCAATATTCCACATCAACCATCGCAGTACAAATATTTTATACATACTCGGGACAATAATTATTGAACCACCCTCGTGCAGTATAAAGCAACTGCATTTTAAAATTGTTATTAATTGTACTAAAATTTTCTTGCCTGAAATGAGATGAACATTTAAGAAATTATTTACACTATTTATCATCACTATGATAAAATTTATCAATTGTTGTTTGCTTAGTCTTATTCAATTTTAACTTTTGGAAAGAGGTTTCCCCTATCTTTAACAGATGTCCACAATGTGGATTTCTCGGAATGTCACCGGGTCAAAAGCTAGAGAAAAGATTAGGAAGAAGCAAAATGGAAGAAGGGGTGGAAGTGTCATTGATGGAGAGACGGGGCACTAAGAAAGCGGATATCAAATGAATGGGATTAAATGTATACTAGTTCAGATTAATTCTGTCAAAAATGAAAAAAAGAAAGTTATTTCAAGGATCCAAAATCTGTGAGAAAGTAAGGAAAAGTAAAAAAAATGGAATTTTCGTTAGTTCCAATTAAACGAAGTTAAGAGAAAATGAGTTCGAATAAATGAAAATTTTTAACGTTATTCTGCCATTGAAAATTTCGGGACTTCATGTTTAGTTCGAATTAAGCGAAGACTCGATTTATCAGATTTCGAATTAGCGACAGCCGACTGTATTTAAAAAAACTTTCTTTAAACCGTCTTATCTAAAAAAAAAATTATTTTTTAATTAAAATAGTCTAGAAGTAGTCCAGAATTACATTCCCCTTTTTATACAAAATCATTTTCAAATATGTACAGTGGGTGATCGGTTAACGAACTGTTCGGTTTACGAACAGATCGGTTAACGAACACCTCCGCGAGAGATTTTTATGTTCGGATAACGAACACCTCATGAATAAAAGACAAGCAGAATCAATCCTGTGTTTCAGATTTACCCAGCTGTATTTAATTGCAACTATTGTCGACTTAGAGAAGATTTTAACAATTGTATACTTATGGCCTAATTTAATTCATGGGCTACCGAGGGTTTCGGGCCCTAGATTTTAGGCCTCCAAATTAGAATGACATTATTTATGAATTTGTGTTGTTTTTAAAGAAATATTTTTAAATGCAAATTACCTATTTTAATACACATTTAGTTCACAAATTATTAACAGGCTCTAGGCTCCGCTTGAGCTTTATCGGGAGCTGTAGTAAATACGATCATTTAGATAACTAAGCAGTTTTTGAAAGGTCAAAGCGACAAATTGATATAATTTAATGCCATAGCTAATGAATGTAATCATAAAAGATTTTGCAAAGGGCATGCGATTTGCTTTAATACGCCCCGACACAAACAAAGACATCAAAATACGATCTGTCCATATTAAATAACAAATACAAATCAATCAATACAATCCGATACAAATCAATACGAAATCTATGATCGGTTTAAGAACACTGTTTTGGAAAGTATTAAGTTCGTTAACCGATCACCCACTGTAATTAATCTTTCTTAATCATTCACGGAAACAGGCTGCGACAATGGTGGATAGTGCCTTGAGCATCAAAAAATCTCCCAGTCAAAGTGGAAAGGAAACGCGATTGCAGAAGATTGCAATTTGTCGTGATGAAGCGATTTTCACTTCCACTGGGTTAACGATTTTAAATCAATTTTGAGCAAAATAGCGTGTATTTAGAACATGTGACTTCTAGATGGAGGTTGTCAAACGTAGATCGTAAAGGGGCAATGTCCCTGGCCTCTGAATAATAATGATAGACAAGTGCATGCGAGTTCACTAAAATATTGAGCTGAGCGAAATGATTTGATAACATTTGATGTCGTTAAGCAGGCATTGATAACACAAGCTTGCGATGACTGTTTTGTTTAACTTTGGACAATAGATTTTTATGTATTTTTCAGGGCTGAATCTTAAAAGGACCTTCATTTATAACCATCACGTCAGACATTTTCGCAAATGAAAACACTTGATGTCATAAAGCAGACATTGATAGCACAAGCCTGCGATGACTGTATTGTTTAACTTTTGATAATTGATTTTTATGTAATTTTTAGCTCTGAACCTTAAAAGGACCTTCATTTTTAACCATCACGTTAGGAATTTTCGAAAATCGTACATTTCAAAGATAAAAAGTAAAACAATAGCGGTTGTAGTTATGGCAGCCAAGTACCAACACGAGAGATATAGGCCCTAAGGATAGGGGTGGCCCTTCGTGGGGTCCTTTCTAAGGGAACCTAACCCGTATTAACGCTTGGAAATCCAAGGTTCGAAGAAAACTACGAAAACTCAGAACGATTAGGCCAACGGGCGCGATTGGGTTCGAACCAATCACCTCCCGTCTACCAGCTTCGAGAGCAGAACCTCTCGGCCACTGGTGGGGCCGTAAAACAATAGCGAAAATCTGATTTTATAAAATAGATGTCATCGTTGTGTTTTTTTAACTTTTCATAATGAAATTTATTATTATTGTGGCCATAAGATTTTGGCAAATTGATCTACTATTAGTAATTGCTGGTGTTATAGTCTTTCTTACGCTTTCAAAATTATGTAAAGAACCACGCGTTCGTGTTTCAATTTAAATATTTAGCATACAATCTATGACACTTATGTTCCCCTAGCAAACCCCGCGGCTTTGCTCGCGTTATAGTTGAAATATGCCAAGTGATATTTGCATGACTATTTTTTATTAGAAGAACACTTTTTGGAATAATTCAAAAATTACAAATTAAGCCACAGTTTGACTATACTTCATTATAAAAGTGCAATAGACAGAAATGATATTTTAATTAATAAGATGAACTAAAACTAATTCTAAATAAATGATAATTTAGAAAGTATTTTGAGACTTTTATGCTCATTTCATAAGCTCATTTCAGTATTCATTTGAAGTTTTGAATTTTTTATAAATTATCTTTCTTAACACATTTACATCTTAAAACTAACCATCATGTCAAATTCCAGGCTTCTTGTCTAAGGCGTGCCACACACCTGAGAGACATGCGACAATAATTGTGAGACATGAGGCAAATTCTGCTGTTCAAACCGGTTTTTTCTTTGTTAACAGGGTGAAATTGTCGCATGCCTCACGCTTTTCTACCGCATGTCTCCCTGGTGTGTGGCGTGCCGAACAGTCTAAAACCTCTCTGGTATTAGTGGCACCAACATAAAATGACGAAACAGAGTTGAAATAGAATGTCTCGGAAAATGATGAAACGGAGACTGTCACCATTAATTTTCCAACATTAACCTTGGAATCGGTTGGTATTTTATAACATTCTGTAGAAAACGGAATTTAGATGTTTTTAAAGGCTTTCTTGTTGCTCCTGCCAACCAGGTGGTAGTGAAACCAGCATACAATATAGCCCGTATAGGATCAGGGACTATCACTATTCGCAACCAATAACTTCTGTAATCGGTTTATTATTTCCTGAGATTCCATAGAAACCGTAATTTTGGACTCTTTTAGAAGGCTTTTTGCTCCTTCCCTTCGCTTCACACCTTTTTTAATTTCGAATTTGTTTTCGACTGTTCTTAGAGGACATTTATATTTTATAAGTAACTACCTTGCTATATTTAAAGTTTCTAGGCTCTTCAGTAGGGTAGACCGGGGTTCGTTGGCCATAGGGGCATGTTGGCTCAGTCGCAATATTTTTTTTAACTTTGCGTTAGATAACATTGTCAAGCCAGCCAAGTATGCGTTTCTTCGCTTTCCCCCCTCCAACATAAGCACCATTGAAGTCGGAGCGTCCGTTAAAGAATTATTGAGAATTTTCAAAATTTTGCAAAGGTGAATAAATTTCCTCTCTTATAAATAATCCTTTTTTATTTGTTTGTAAATTACATTTTAGATTTTGATATCTAATAATACAGAAAAATAATTGTTCGCAGTTATTGTAGGGCATGTTTTTTTATTGAAATACTTTCAGAATAATTTGTTACAGTCATGAAAAACAAAATGGCGATACGGGGTTAGTTGGCCCATTTGGCACGGGCATGTTGGCCCGCAACGGATTAAGGGAAATGTGATTTTTGTTCTTATACAACCTCCCTGCCCCCCCCCCCCCACACACACACACACTTTTTTTGTTTTTTATTTCTTTTTGCTGTAAGAATTGCTCCTGTCAAAAGCTTTTCAATACGAAAATTGTGGATAATATTAAGAGGATTTATGATAAACTTAAGTGAATTTGATATCGTGTGAATTGACAAAATTTTTTATTTTAATTTAGGAGGCTATATTGTGTTTTAGTTCGAAAGAAATAAAAATTAAGATTTGGTAAAAATAAAGTGACGTGGGCCAACTTACCCCGCAATCGGGGCAGGTTGGCCCAAGCGACTTGGTGTCAATTTGAGCTTCTAAAATAATACTTATAGTTAATATTTTCAAACTTTACTATTGTTACTTCTTCCTGAAAGTACACTGATAGTGGTAACATAAAAAGAAATTTAAAATGTTGAGTAGTAATTATTTAAAAATTATTAGAAGAAAAAGCGGGCCAACTAGCCCCGGTCTACCCTACTGCAGAAATCACAATTAAGAAAGTTTTTTTCTTCTACCGACCTGGCACCGACATATAATATAGCTCATGTTTTAACACGATCTATCACCATCAAATTGCAACCATTATGTTTGAAATCGGTTTCGTGCTTCATATGATTTCATAGAAATCGTAATTTAGAAAGCTTTTCGCTCACTTCATCCTTTTAAATTTGGAATTTTCTTTCGACAATTCTTAGAAAGCATTTGCATCTTTCAAGTAATTAACATTCCAAATTTAAAATGTTAGACTCCCTCTTCAACACAAAAAAACGTAATTTAGAACATTTTTTGCTCCTGTAAGCCCATGGTGGTAGTGACAACAACGTAAAATATAGGCTATGTTAGAGCGGGGACTGTTACCATTAATTTTAATCCATTACTTCTGAAATCGGTTTATATTTCCTGAGATTGCGCAGAAATCGCTATTTAGAAAGTTTTTAGAACGCTTTTCGTTTATTTTCATCCTATTTAAATTTCAAATTTTTAAGGAACTCTTCTTAGAGAGCATTTACATCTCATAAGTAATTATCATGCCAAATTTCAAGTTGCTAGCCTCTTCAGTATCACAAAAATCACAATTTAGAACGTTTTTTAAAAGACCACCGCATGGTGGTAGTGACGCCGACATGAAGTAGATCCTATATTGGAGCGATGTCATCATCAATTTCCAACCATTACTTTTGAAATCGATTGGATACTTTCTGATATTGCTTAGAAATCGCCATTTAGAACGTTTTTTAAAACTCTTCTCGCGCATTTTCAACTTTATTTGCTCCTGCACTCCCTTTGGGGGTAATGGCACCGACATAAACTGTAGCCTATGCTGGAGTAAGGGTTGTCACCATTATTTTTGAAATCAGTTTAGTACTTCCTGAAATTGCGTAAAAATTGCCATTTAGAAGGTTTTTTAAAACACTTCTCGCGCATTTTCACCCCTTTTTAATTTCGACTTCTTAAAGAAATGTCCTTAGAGATCATTAGTATCTTATAAGTAACTACCATTCCAAATTTCATGTTTCTAGGCCCTTCAGTAACACAAAAATCGCATTTTTAGAACATCTTTTGCTCCTGCACCCCCTTTAGTGGCACGGACATAAATTGCAGCCTATGTTGGAGCAAGGGTTATCACCATTATTTTTGAAATCGGTTTGTTACTTCTTGAGATTGCGTAAAAATCGCGATTTATAACGATTTTTGGAACGCCTTTTGCGCATTTTTATCCCTTTTTAATTTCGAAATTTTTATGAAATGGTCTTAGAGATAATTTATATCTAATAAGTAACTACCATGCCAAACTCCATGTATCTGGGCCCTTCAGTAACACAAAAATCGCAATTTCGAACGTTTGTTTGCTCCTACACACCCTTTAGGGGTAGTGGCACCGATATAAAATTTAGCCTACGTTGGAGCAAGGGTTGTCACCATCATTTTCACACCATTATTTTTTAAATCGGTTCGGTATTTCTTGAGATTGCGTAAAAATCGCCATTTAGAACGTTTTTTAGAACGCTTTTTGCACATTTTCACCCCTTTTAAATTTCGATTTTTTTAAGAAATGTTCTCAGAGATCATTAGTATTTTATAAGTAACTACCATTCCAAATTTCATGCTTCTAGTCCCTTAAGTAACACAAAAATCGCATTTTTAGAACGTTTTTTGCTCCTGCACCCCTTCTGACCAGAAAACGGATCCAAGATATAGCCTATGTTCTAAGTTGGACTAACACCATCATCTTGATACCATTACTTTTAGAATCGATTCAGTTGTTCCAGAGCTTACCTCCTACAAATAAACAATTTTTACTTCTTTATAATATGACTAGCAAACCCCGCGGCTTTGCTCGCGTAATATTTGAAATATGCCAAGTTATATTTATATGTCTAATTTTTATTAAAAGGTACTAACTAAATTTTTATTTTCTTAAAAGGTAATATTTTATTTTATTAAAAGTTTTTTTTTTATTAAAAGGTACTTATTACTTTTAGGAATAATTCAAAAATTACTATTAAAAACACAGTTTGATTAAACATCATTATTACACTGCATTAGGCAGAAAGGAGACTTAAATTAATAAAATTAAGTAAAACTAAATAAATGATAATTAAAAAAATATTTTGAAACTTTTATGCTCAATTTATACGCTCATTTCAGTATTCATTTGTAGTTTTGAATTTTTTAGAAACCATCTTCTTACATCTTAAAATTAACCATCATGTCAAATTCCGACTCCTACCACCTCTCTCAACATAAAGGGCTATGTTGAAACAGCAACTGCCACCATTAATTTGCCTACATTAATTTTGAAATCGGTTTGCTATTTCCTAATATTCCACAGAAACGTAATTTAAAAAGCTTTTAAAGCCCTTTTTTAGAACGTTTGTTGTTCCTGTGAACCCCAGGTGGTAGAATCACCGTCATAAAATATAGCGTGTGTAGGATCAGAGACTGTTACCATTGATTCGCAACTATTACTTTTATAATCGGTTTCCCTGAAATTGCATAGAATCGTAATTTAGAACTTTTTTAAAATGCTTTTCGCACCTCCCCTTCGCTTCACCCTTTTTTAATTCGAATTTATTTTCGATGTTCTTTCGAGGGCATTTATATTTTATAAGTAACTACCATGTCATATTTAAAGTTTCTAGCCTTTTCAGTATCACAAGAATCGCAATTTAGAAAGTTTTTAGCTCCTGCAACCCTCTGGTGGTAGTGGAACAGACATAAAATATAGCTTATGTTTGAGCAGATTCTATCACCAAAATTTGTCATCATTATTTTTTTAATCGGTTTGGTAATTTATAAGTTTGCTTAAAAATTGTAATTTATAACGCTTTTTACTCACTTAGTTTTTTTTTAATTTGGAATTTTCTTTCGACTGTGTTCTTAGAAAGCAGTTGCATCTTGTAAGTAAATACCATGCCATACTTCAAAGTGTTAGACCCCTCAGTTGTGCAAAAAACGCAAATTAGAACATGTTTTGCTTTTGCAACCCTCAGCCTCAGATGGTAGTGACAGCAACATAAAATATAACCTGTGCGTTGTCACCAGGGACTGTCACCATTTATTTGCAACCATTACTTTTGAAATAGCTTTAGTATTTCCTTAGATTGATTAGAAATCGCAATTTAGAACGTTTTTAGGACGCTTTTCGCGCATTTTCACCCCTTTTTAAATTTCCAATTTTTTCGAAACTGTTCTTAAAGATCATTTATATCTAATAAATATGTACCTTGCCTAATTTTAAGTTGCTAGCCCCTACCGATCACAAAAATCGAAATTTAGAACGCTTTTTTGCTCCTGCAACGTCTTGGTGATAGTGATAACGACATAAAATAGTGACTATGTTAGAGCAGAGGCTGTCAGAATCAATTTCCTACTATTACGTTTGAAATCAGATTCATTCTTCCTGAGATATTGCCGACAAATCGGCATTTAGAACGTTTTTAGAACGCTTTTCGCGCATTTTGGCCCTGCATCTCCTCTGGAGTAGTGTAAACAGAAATAAAATATAGCCTATCTTGGAGCAAGATCTGTCACCATCATTTTTACACCATTATATTTGAAATCGGTTCAGTACTTCCTGAGATTGCATAGAAATCGCAATTTAGAAAGTTTTTTACAACGCTTTTCGCGCATTTTGACCCCCTTTTAAATTTCGATTTTTTTAGGAAATGTCCTTAGAGATCATTGATATCTTATAACTAACTACCATTCCTAATTTCACGATTCTAGGCCCTTCCGTAACGCAAAAGCCGCAATTTAGAAAATTTTTCTCCTGCACCCTCTTTGGGGTAGTGGCACCGACATAAAACATCGCCTATGTTGGAGCAAAGGTTGTCACCATCATTTTGCGCCATTATTTTTTAGATCGGTTTGGTACTTCCTGAGATTGTGTAGAAACCACATTAGAACGTTTTTTAGAACGCTTTTCGCGCATTTTCACCCTTTTTAAATTTCGAATTGTTTAAGAACTGTTCTTAGAAATCCCTTTTTTCTAATAAGTAGCTAATATTTCAAATTTCATATTTCTAGGCCCTTCGGTAACGCAAAAATCGCATTTTTAGAACGTTTTTTGCTCCTGCACCCCCTTTCGGGTAGTGGCACCGACATAAAACATAGCCTATGTTGGAGCAAGGGTTGTCACCGTCATTTTGACACCCTTATTTTGACACCATTATTTTTTAAATCGGTTTGGTATTTCCTGAGATTGTGTAGAAACCACCATTTAGAACGTTTTTTAGAACGATTTTCGCGCATTTTCACCCCTTTCAAATTTCGAATTGTTTAAGAACTGTTCTTAGAAATTCTTTATATCTAATAAGTAGCTAATATTTCAAATTTCATATTTCTAAGCCCCTCAGTAGCACATAAATCGCATTTTTAGAACGTTTTTTGCTCCTGCACCCCCTTTGGGGTAGTGACACCGACATAAAACATAGCCTACCTTGGAGCAAGCGTTGTCACCATCATTAAGACACCAACATTTTTAAATCGGTTCGGTATTTCCTGAGATTGTGTAGAAACTACCATTTAGAACGTTTTTTAGAACGCTTTTTGTGCATTTTCACCCCTTTTAAATTTCGAATTGTTTAAGAACTGTTCTTAGACATCATTTATATCGTATAAGTAACTAATACTCAAAATTTCATATTTCTAGGCCCTTCAGTAACGCTAGAATCGCATTTTTAGAACGTTTTTTGCTCCTACACCCCCTTTGGGGTAGTAGCACCGACATAAGATATAGCCTATGTTCTAAGTTGGACTCACACCATCATTTTGATACCATTACTTTTGGAATCGGTTCGGTAGTTCCAGAGCTTACCTCCGACAAATAAACAATTTTTTCCTCTTTATAATAGGAGTATAGATGACTAGCAAACCCCGCGGCTTTGCTCGCGTAATATTTGAAATATGCCAAGTGATATTTATATGTCTAATTTTTATTAAAAAGTACTAACTAAATTTTTATTTTATTAAAAGGTACTAACTAAAATTTTATTTTATTAAAAGGTAATATTTTATTTTATTAAAAGGTACTTATTACTTTTAGGAATAATTAAAAAAAATTACTATTTAAAACACAGTTTGATTAAATATCATTGTTACACTGCATAAGGCAGAAATGAGACTTAAATTAATAAAACGAAATAAAACTAACTAAATAATAATTTAGAAAATATTTTGAAACTTTTATGCTCAATTAATACGCTCATTTCAGCATTCATTTGAAGTTTTGAATTTTTTAGAAACCATCTTCTTACATCTTAAAATTAACCATCATGCCAAATTCCAAGTCCTACCACCTCTCTCAACATAAAGGGCTATATTGAAATAGGAACTGTCACCATTAATTTGCCAACATTAATTTTGAAATCGGTTTGTTATTTCCTAATACTCCACATAAACGTAATTTAGAAATCTTTTAAAGGCCTTTTTTAGAGCGTTTGTTATTCCTGTGAATCCCAGGTGGTAGAATCATCGGCATAAAATATAGCCTGTGTAGGAGCAGAGACTGTTACCATTGATTCGCAACTATTACTTTTATATTTGGTTTATATTTCCTGAAATAGCGTAGAAATCCTAATTTAGGACTTTTTAGAATGCTTTTCGCACCTCCCCTTCACTTCACCCCTTTTTAATTCGAATTTATTTTCGACAGTCCTTCGAGGGCATTTATATTTTATAAGTAACTACCATGCCACATTTAAAGTTTCTAGCCTTTTCAGTATCACAGAAATCGCAATTTAGAAAGTTTTTAGCTACTGCAACCCTCTGGTGGTAGTGGCACAGCCATAAAATATAGCTTATGTTTGAGCAGGTTCTATCACCAACAATTTGTCATCATTATTTTTTTAATCGGTTTGGTATTTGAAAAGATTACATAAAAATTGTAATTTATAACGCTTTTCGCTCACTTCATCTTTTTAAATTTGAAATTTTCTTTCGACAGTTCATAGAAAGCAGTTGCACCTTGTAAGTAAATAACATGCCATACTTCAAAGTGTTAGACCCTTCAGTTATGCAAAAAACGCAAATTAGAACATGTTTTACTTTTTCAACCCTCAGATGGTAGTGGCAGAAACATAAATATATAACCTATGTTATAGCAGGGACTGTCACCATTGATTTGCAACCATTACTTTTGAAATAGCTTTGGAATTTCCTGAGATTGAGTAGAAATCGCAATTTAGAACGTTTTTAGAACGCTTTACGCGCATTTTCACCCGTTTTTAAATTTCTAATTATTTCGAAACTGTTCTTAAAGATAATTTATATGTAATACATATGTACCTTACCTAATTTTAAGTTGCTAGCCCCTACCGATCACAAAAATCGAAATTTGGAACGCTTTTTTGCTCCTGCAACGTCTAGGTGATAGTGATACGAACTTAAAATAGCTTCTATGTTAGAGCAGAAGCTGTCAGCATCAATTTCTTAACATTACTTTTGAAATCAGTTTGATACTTCCTGAGATATTGGTGACAAATCGGCATTTAGAAAGTTTTTAGAACGCTTTTCGGTCATTTTGCTCCTGCATCTCTTCTGGGTTAGTGGAAACATATATAAAATATAGCCTATCTTGGAGCAAGATCTGCCACCATCATTTTAGCACCATTATATTTGAAATCGGTTCAGTATTTCCTTAGATTGCATAGAAATTGCAATTTAGAACGTTTTTTACAACGCTTTTTGCGCATTTCGACCCCCCCTTTTAAATTTCGATTTTTTTAGGAAATGTCCTTAGAGATCATTGATATCTTATAACTAACTACCATTCTAAATTTCACGATTCAAGGCCCTTCCGTCGCGCAAAAACCGCAATTTAGAACGTTTTTCTCCTGCAGCTACTTTGGGGTAGTGGCACCGACATAAAACATAGCCTATGTTGGAGCAAGGATTTTCACCATCATTTTGACGCCATTATTTTTTAAATCGGTTTGGTATTTCCTGAGATTGTATAGAAACTACCATTTAGAACGTTTTTTAGAACGCTTTTCGCGCATTTTCACCCCTTTTAAATTTCGAATTGTTTAAGAACTGTTCTTAGAAATCCTTTATATCTAATAAGTAGCTAATACTTCAAATTTCATATTTCTAGGCCAATCAGTAACACATAAATCGCATTTTTAGAACGTTTTTTGCTCCTACACCCCCTTTGGGGTAGTGGCATCGACATAAAACATAGCCTATCTTGGAGCAAACGTGTTCACTATCATTTTGACACCAATATTTTTTAAATCGGTTTGGTATTTCCTGAGATTATGTAGAAACTACCATTTAGAACGTTTTTTAGAACGCTTTTTGTGCATTTTCACCCCTTTTTAATTTCGAATTGTTTAAGAACTGTTCTTAGACACCATTTATATCTTATAAGTAACTAATATTCCAAATTTCATATTTCTAGGTCCTTCAGTAACGCAAAAATCGCATTTTTAGAACGTTTTTTGCTCCTGCACCCCCTTTGGGGTAGTGGCACCGACATAAAATATAGCCTATGTTCTAAGTTGGACTAACACCATCATTTTGATACCATTACTTTTGAAATCGGTTTGGTATTTCCTGAGATTATGTAGAAACTACCATTTAGAACGTTTTTTAGAACGCTTTTTGTGCATTTTCACCTCTTTTAAATTTCAAATTGTTCAAGAACTGTTCTTAGACAACATTTATATCTTATAAGTAACTAATATTCCAAATTTCATATTTCTAGGCCCTTCAGTAACGCAAAAATCGCATTTTTAGAAAGTTTTTTGCTCCTACACCCCCTTTGGGGTAGTGGCACCGACATAAGATATAGCCTATGTTCTAAGTTGGGCGAACACCATCATTTTGATACCATTACTTTTGGAATCGGTTCGGTAGTTCCTGAGCTTATCTCCGACAAATAAACAATTTTTTCCTCTTTATAATAGGAGTATAGACTAGCAAACCTCGCGGTTTTGCTCGCGTAATATTTGAAATATGCCAAGTGATATTTATATGTCTAATTTTTATTAGAAAGTACTAACTAAATTTTTATTTTATTAAAAGGTACTAACTAAATTTTTATTTTATTAAAAGGTAATATTTTATTTTATTAAAAGGTACTTATTACTTTTAGGAATAATTTAAAAAAAATTACTATTTAAAACACAGTTTGATTAAATATCATTGTTACACTGCATAAGGCAGAAATGAGACTTAAATTAATAAAACGAAATAAAACTAAATAAATAATAATTTAGAAAATATTTTGAAACTTTTATGCTCAATTAATACGCCCATTTCAGTATTCATTTGAAGTTTTGAATTTTTTAGAAACCATCTTCTTGCATCTTAAAATTAACAACCATCATGTCAAATTCCAAGTCCTACCAACATCTATAAACATAAAGGGCTATGTTGAAATAGGAGTTGTCACCATTAATTTGCCAACATTAATTTTGAAATTGGTTTGTTATTTCCTAATATTCCACAGAAACGTAATTTAGAAATCTTTTAAAGGCCTTTTTAGAGCGTTTGTTGTTCCTGTGAATCCCAGGTGGTAGAATCATCGGCATGAAATATAGCCTGTGTAGGATCCTAGACTGTTACCATTGATTCGCAACTATTACTTTTATATTTGGTTTATATTTCCTGAAATAGCGTAGAAATCGTAATTTAGGACTTTTTTAGAATGCTTTTCGCACCTCCCCTTCACTTCACCTTATTTTAATTCGAATTTATTTTCGACAGTCCTTCGAGGGCATTTATATTTTATAAGTGACTGCCATGCCATATTTAAAGTTTTTAGCCTTTTCAGTATCACAGTAATCGCAATTTAGAAAGTTTTTAGCTACTTCAACCCTCTGGTGGTAGTGGCACAGACATAAAATATAGCTTATGTTTGAGCAAGTTCTATCACCAACAATTTGTTATCATTATATATTTAATCGGTTTGGTATTTGAAAAGATTACATAAAAATTGTAATTTATAACGCTTTTCACTCACTTCATCTTTTTAAATTTGAAATTTTCTTTCGACAGTTCATAGAAAGCAGTTGCATCTTGTAAGTAAATAACATGCCATACTTCAAAGTGTTAGACCCTTCAGTTATGCAAAAAACGCAAATTAGAACATGTTTTGCTTTTTCAACCCTCAGATGGTAGTGACAGCAACCTAAATATATAACCTATGTTATAGCAGGGACTGTCACCATTGATTTGCAACCATTACTTTTGAAATAGCTTTGGAATTTCCTGAGATTGAGTAGAAATCGCAAATTAGAACGTTTTTAGAACGCTTTTCCCGCATTTTCACCCCTTTTTAAATTTCCAATTTTTTCGAAACTGTTCTTAAAGATCATATATATGTAATACATATGTACCTTGCCTAATTTTAAGTTGCTAGCCCCTACCGATCACAAAAATCGAAATTTGGAAAGCTTTTTTGCTCTTGCAACGTCTAGGTGATAGTGATACCGACTTAAAATGACGTCTATATTAGAGCAGAGGCTGTCAGCATCAATTTCTTAACATTACTTTTGAAATCAGTGTGATTCTTCCTGAGATATTGGTGACAAATCGGCATTTAGAACGTTTTTAGAACGCTTTTCGCTCATTTTGCTCCTGCATCTCCTCTGGGTTAGTGGAAACATATATAAAATATAGCCTATCTTGGAGCAAGATCTGCCACCATCATTTTAGCACCATTATATTTGAAATCGGTTCAGTATTTCCTTAGATTGCATAAAAATTGCAATTTAGAACGTTTTTTACAACGCTTTTTGCGCATTTTGACCCCCCTCCTTTTAAATTTCGATTTTTTTAGGAAATGTCCTTAAAGATCATTGATATCTTATAACTAACTACCATTCTAAATTTCACGATTCAAGGCCCTTCCGTCCCGCAAAAACCGCAATTTAGAAAGTTTTTCTCCTGCAGCCCCTTCGGGGTAGTGGCACCGACATAAAACATAGCTCATGTTGGAGCAAGGATTTTCACCATCATTTTGACGCCATTATTTTTTAAATCGGTTTGGTATTTCCTGACATTGTGTAGAAACTACCATTTAGAACGTTTTTTTAGAACGCTTTTCGCGCATTTTCACCCCTTTTAAATTTCGAATTGTTTAAGAACTGTTCTTAGAAATCCTTTATATCTAATAAGTAGCTGATACTTCAAATTTCATATTTCTAGGCCCATCAGTAACACATAAATCGCATTTTAAGAACGTTTTTTGCTCCTATACCCCTTTGGGGTAGTGGCACCGACATAAAATATAGCCTATCTTGAAGCAAATGTTGCACTATCATTTTGACACCAATATTTTTTAAATCGGTTTGGTATTTCCTGAGATTATGTAGAAACTACCATTTAGAACGTTTTTTAGAACGCTTTTTGTGCATTTTCACCCCTTTTAAATTTCGAATTGTTTAAGAAGTGTTCTTAGACACCATTTATATCTTATAAGTAACTAATATTCCAAATTTCATATTTCTAGGTCCTTCAGTAACGCAAAAATCGCATTTTTAGAACGCATTTGCTCCTGTACCCCCTTTGGGGTAGTGGCACCGACATAAAATATAGCCTATGTTCTAACTTGGACTAACACCATCATTTTGATACCATTACTTTTGAAATCGGTTTGGTATTTCCTGAGATTATGTAGAAACTACCATTTAGAACGTTTTTAGAACGCTTTTTGTGCATTTTCACCTCTTTTAAATTTCAAATTGTTTAAGAACTGTTCTTAGACACCATTTATATCTTATAAGTAACTAATATTCCAAATTTCATATTTCTAGGCCCTTCAGTAACGCAGAAATCGCCTTTTAACATCGTTTTTTGCTCCTGCACCCCCTTTGGGGTAGTGGCACCGACATAAGATATAGCCTATGCTCTAAGTTGGGCGAACACCATCATTTTGATACCATTGCTTTTGGAATCGGTTCGGTAGTTCCTGAGCTTATCTCCGACAAATAAACAATTTTTTCCTCTTTATAATATGAGTATAGATAGATGAAGTATAGATAGATGAGTATAGATATAGAAAAGTATTCCTCAAAGACGCGATTTCTGACAGACTTTGTTTGCACGAACAATTACCGTTCGTGATAACTATACTATGCTGAATTCGATGATTACCAGCTGAACAGTGTAAGAGGAATAGCGTAACAAAGAAATCATTTCAGTACATGCATAAGATTTATGTTCACTCACAAGGGGTCCATCAAACATGGTACTCACCGTTTTCGATTAATTTAAAGTTTATTGTTGAATTTTTATCCTTAATTATTCTGGTGAAAGGATATCTTCAAATCGGACTTATATTTTGCGAAATTGGGTGTCAAAATTCAGCATATGTTTCAAATACCCATTATATTGCATTACTAAATGAGGACACTGTGGAGTGAACATAGAGTGCTCACCGCGAGCCGGAGAACCCGCGTTCGATGCTACGTCTTGGGTTATTTCCTTTATAGTTAATTTTATATTTTGACACTACAACTTTTAACATTATTATGAATTGCTGCGACTTTGAATTTTTTTCTATTTTTCTAAAAAATATACAATTAATTTTAATTTTTTTTCATTAAAATTTAAATTTTAATACATTTTTAGTGACTAAATTGTAAACTGGAGATGTAAAATTCGACAACGGATCCAACATATAACTTAACTAAATAAAAAAAAAATTCTTTTATGAAATCATTTTCTAAATTTTCATAATATTTCACATTTTTTATTGATATCTTTTACCTTCTTTTGAAGAGAAGTAATAAGTAAGGAACGATGATCCATATAAGAAATTTTTAGTATGCATATTTCGTTTTGAATATTTTTATTATGCATGTCATTCTGTTAATTGCATATTTACTAAATTAAAATGTTTTAATATCAGTAATAAGAAACATTTTTGTATTTCATCATTTGGCATATTTTTAATATATATTTCAAAGAAATCAAATATTAAAAATATTTAATTTCTTAATTCTTTTTCTAATAAAATACTGTGCATTATTTCAGAATTGTATTTAAATTCATGACCTTGCTTGAAATTTGTAAAGTATCAATTATAAGGATGAGCGAAGCGAATCCTCTACTAAGCTACACAAATTACATTTTGTTGTACACTTTACAAAAGGAACTATTCAGTATTTTGACTTGAAATTAAACATAAAAATAAATTATGAACTGTAAATTTGCACAGTATTGTTATTTTTTACAGAATAACCTTTAAAATTTTATTATTTTAATTAATTTATTTTACATGTTTTTTCCATTACGAACGCATTTTTCTAAGTAAAAAATGAAACAAGTATATTTTTAGAAGAAAAAAAAAATCATAGAGTTAGTAATTACAGACAGAATCATGATTAAATAAATAAATAAAATATATTTACCTTATTCCGTCAAAATATCTCAAAAAGTAGTTTTTTTTATTTAATTAAGGAAAGAAATATTTTTTTACTTGATAGAAATAAAATATGATCTGTAGAATCTGACAATATCATTTTCTTATCAAAGGATTTAACAAAAAACATTTTTTATTATTTTGTTGAATATATTTTTCCATTATACGGATTTATTTTAGGTAGCTTTTATTACAAAAAGGTACCTATTGCAGCCGTTCGGAGGAAAGCGATTAAAAAAAAAATTGGTATATTTTCATCGATCATGATCCCCAGACCACGAAACCACCCTCCGTTCAAAATTGACATATATATATATATATCTGACCTTTGTCACACTGTAACTCTCGTATTTATGAACCGATTTGGATGTAATTCGCTGTGTACATAGTACATATCAATGTCTCGACCGAGTTCGTTGGTCAGCTTCATCCGCCATTTTGTTTCAAAATGGCGGCCATTTAAAATTTTAAAAAAAATTTTAAATTTCAAATGTGGTACCAAAAAATTGAAAATGGAAAAATATTTTTTTCTTATGTATTTGACCTTTATACAAAGATTCCGGAGCAGTTTTTGTTTCGTCTATATCTTAAAAAATGGCTGAGTTATAGCATTTTGAATTTCTAGCGTGGCTGACATTTTGAAACGTCCTGAATTTTGTCACGCGATAAAAAGGCGTATTTATCAACCGATTTGGATGTAACTTCGTTTATACATAGTACATACCAATGTTTCGATCGAATTCGTTGGCCAGCTTCATCCGCCATCTTGTTTAAAAATGGCGGCCATTTAAATTTTTGAAAAAAATTTAAATTTGAAATGTGGTACCAAAAAATTGAAAATTGAAAAAATATTTTTTTCTTATGTGTTTAACCTTGATAAAAAGATTCGGGAGCAGTTTTTGTTTCGTCTATATCTTAAAAAATGGCTGAGTTATAGCACTTTGATTTTCTAGCGTGGCTGACATTTTGAAACATCCTGATTTTTGACGCGTGATAACGGGGGTATTTATGAACCGATTTGGATGTTCCTTGGTGTGTACAAAGTACATACAAATATCTCGGCCTAGTTCGTTGTCCAGCTTCATCCGCCATCTTGTTGTAAAATGGCGGCCATTTAAATAATTAAAAAAAATTAAAATTTAAAATGAGATACCAAAAAATTGGAAAAGGAAAAGATTTTTTTCGTATGTGTTTGACCTTAATACAAAGATTCTGGAACAGTTTTTGTTTCGTCTATATTTTCTACCGCATGTCTCCCTGGTGTGTGGTGCGCCTAACAGTCTACCACCTCTCTGTGTTAGTGGCACCAACATAAAATGACGAAACAGAGTTGAAATAGAATGTCTCGAATAATGATGAAACGGAGACTGTCACCATTAATTTGCAAACATTAACCTTGGAATCGGTTGGTATTTCATAATATTCTGTAGAAAACGGAATTTAGATGTTTTTAAAGGCTTTCTTGTTGCTCCTGCCAACCAGGTGGTAGTGACACCAGCATACAATATAGCCCGTATAGGATCAGGGACTATCACAATTAGAAACCAATAACTTCTGTAATCGGTTTATTATTTCCTGAGATTCCATAGAAACCGTAATTTAGGACTCTTTTAGAAGGCTTTTCGCTCCTTCCCTTTGCTTCACCCCTTTTTTAATTTCGAGTTTGTTTTCGACTGTTCTTAGAGGACCTTTATATTTTATAAGTAACCACCTTGCTATATTTAAAGTTTCTAGGCTCTTCAGTACTGCAGAAATCACAATTTAGAAAGTTTTTTTCTTCTACCGACCTGGCACAGACATAAAATATAGCTCATGCTTTAACACGATCTATCACCATCAAATTGCAACCATTATGTTTGAAATTGGTTTCGTGTTCATACGATTGCATAAAAATCGTAATTTAGAAAGCTTTTCGCTCACTTCATTCTTTTAAATTTGAAATTTTCTTTCGACAATTCTTAGAAAGCATTTGCATCTTTCAAGTGATTAACATTCCAAATTTAAAATGTTAGACTCCCTCTTTAACACAAAAAACGTAATTTAGAACATTTTTTGCTCCTGTAACCCTATGGTGGTAGTGACAACAACGTAAAATATAGGCTATGTTGGAGTGGAGACTGTCACCATTAATTTTAATCCATTACTTCTGAAATCGGTTCGGTATTTCTTGAGATTGCGTAAAAATCGCCATTTAGAACGTTTTTTTGAACGCTTTTTGCACATTTTCACCCCTTTTAAATTTCGAATTTTTTAAGAAATGTTCTCAGAGATCATTAGTATTTTATAAATAACTACCATTCCAAATTTCATGTTTCTAGTCCCTTAAGTAACACAAAAATCGCATTTTTAGAACGTTTTTTGCTCCTGCAACCCTTTTGACCAGTGGTACGGACCCAGGATATAGCCTATGTTCTAAGTTGGACTAACACAATCATCTTGATACCATTACATTTAGAATCGATTCAGTAGTTCCAGATCTTACCTCCTACAAATAAACAATTTTTATCTCTTTATAATATGACTAACAGCCTTCGCCCGCTTCGCTGGACTTTTTTTCTAAGCAAACCATGCATAAAACGAAATATATCTGTGAATTTGATCATTCGTTTGAAAGCAATATGGACATCAACCTGGCATACCCATCCGAATTGCCACAAACTATATGGACGTCATTATACTATTGTATTTTCTATTGAGACAGACAAAATTTGAGCTGCTAAGGACCAACTACTTTAGCTGATCCTTTACTATAGGATTTGGTAAAGTACGATAGAACAATATGTAATATACTTATACCCTTCCTCTGAAAGTTTATCAATGCAATTATCATCAGATTCCGTCCAATAGAAACTATGAAAAAGACTAATCTTTCATAATTGGGCTCACCTCATTCTTGAGCTTTTATCCATGCATCAAACGGAATATATCTGTGAATTTGATCATTCATTTGAAAGCAATATAGACATCAACCTTTCATACCCATCCGAATTGCTACAAACGATATGGACGTCATTATACTATTGTATTTTCTATTGAGACAGACAAAATTTGAGCTTCTAAGGACCAACTTCTTTAGTTGATCCTTTACTATAGGATTTGGTAAAGTACGATAGAACAATATGTAATATACTTATACCCTTCCTCTGAAAGTTTATCAATGCAATTATCATCAGATTCAGTCCAATAGAACCTATGAAAAAGACTAATCTTTCATAATTGGGCTCACCTCATTCTAGAACTTTCATCCATGCATCAAACGAAATATATCTGTGAATTTGATCATTCGTTTGAAAGCAATATGGACATTAACCTGGCATACCCATCCGAATTACCACAAACGATATGGACGTCATTATACTATTGTATTTTCTATTGAGACAGACAAAATTTGAGCTGCTAAGGACCAACTTCTTTAGTTGATCCTTTAGTATAGGATTTGGTAAAGTACGATAGAACAATATGTAATATACTTATAGCCTTCCTCTGAAAATTTATCAATGCAATTATCTTCAGATTCCGTCCAATAGAACCTATGAAAAAGACTAATCTGTCATAATTGGGCTCACCTCATTCTAGAACTTTCATCCAAAATCCTATAACCAAGCAACCTAGAACGATATGTGTTTTATACTAAAATATTCCATGAAAAATTAACTAACTGGGCAAGTTCCACCAAAATCCACTAAGCAGAATCTTTTAAACTGGTAAATGTACCAACACGTTCCCTAAAAATGATCTAATTAACAGTTTGTCTTACCAGAATCCAACCAGCAGAACCTTTAAAAAAGCCAATCTTTCATAATCGTGTTCTTCTGATTTTGAATTTTCCCCCATAATTATTTAAATAAGCAACGCAGAACGATATGATGTACTATATTTTTTTCTGAAAAATTATCTAACAATGTAAGTCCCATCAAAAATCTATTCAGCAGAACTCAGGTTGTATGCGGCCCAAACGAAATTTCTCTTTGAATTTCATACATATTATAGATAGTTAAATTTAAATATATCTTCCATAATCGCGTTAACCAGATTATAGAACTCTCAGAGATGTAGGGGTAGGTCTACTTTATATACCTACTGGATTTTTACACACTGGATTCTCTAGTATATACACATTGCATATAGCGTACATCTTCTTTTTGTAATTTACTACACCACAGAGAACTTTCCGGTATAGCATCAAAATCCATTTAGTAGAACTTTACATTAAAGGTAATCTTTCATAATCAGGTTCACCTAATTTTAAAAGTCCCGTACTTTTCACTAATTCAAAGTAGAACTATTTTTTTACATTAAAACACATCTAAAACAAATTTCTTAACTAACAGTGTACGTTCTACAAAATTATGTTCGGTAGAACCTGAGTTATAGTCAAGCAGAATGAAATAAGAATTTGCGTTTTGAAAATATAGTAGACTAGCAAACCACGCGGCTTTGCTCGCGTAATAGCTGAAATATGCCAAGTGATATTTGCATGAATATTTTTTATTAGAAGAACACTTTTTGAAATAATTAAAAAATTACAAATTAATCCACAGTTTGACTAAACTTCATTATAAAAGTGCAATAGGCAGAAATGAGATTTTAATTAATCAGAAGAACTAAAACTAATTGCAAATAAATGATAATTTAGAAAGTATTTTAAGACTTTTATGCTTCTTCCATACGCTCATTTCAGTATTCATTTGAAATTTAGAATTTTTTAGAAACCATCTTAACACATTTACATCTTAAAATTAACTATCATGTCAAATGCCAAGCTTCTTGTCTAACAGTCTACCACCTCTCTGGTGTGAGTGGTACCACCATAAAATGCCGAAAAAGAGTTGAAATAGAATGTCTCGAAAAATGTTGAAACAGACACTGTCACCATTAATTTGCCAACATTAACGTTGAAATCGGTTGATATTTCCTAATATGCTACAGAAAATGGAATTTAGATATTTTTAAAGGCTTTCTTGTTATTCCTACCAACCAGGTTGTAGTGACACCGGCATAAAATATAGCTCGTATAGGATCAGGGACTATCATTCTTGATTCGCAACCAATAACTTCTGTCATCGTTTTATTATTTCCTGAAATTCCATAGAAATCGTAATTTAGGACTCTTTTAGAATGCTTTTCGCTCCTTCCCTTCGCTTCATCACTTTTTAATTCTGAATTCATTTTCGACTGTTCTTAGAGGACATTTACACTTTATAAGTAACCACCTATACTACCTACTATATTTAAATATTCTAGAATTTTAAGTACCGCAGAAATCGCAATTTAGAAAGTTTTTTGCTCCTGCAACACTCCAGGGGTTGTGGCACCGACATAATATATATCTTATGTTTCAGCAGGTTCTATCACCAACAATTTGCAACTATTATGTTTGAAATCGGTTTCGTATTTCAGACGATTGCATAAAAATCGTAATTTAGAACGCTTATAGAACGCTTTTCGCCCACTTCATCCTTTTAAATTTGGAATTTTCTTTCGACAATTCTTAGAAAGCATTTACATCTGTGAAGTAATTACCATTTCAATTTTAAAATGTTAGATCCTCCCCCCCCCCCCCGGTAACACAAAAAACGCAATTTACAACATCTTTTGCTCCTATAACCCTCAGGTGGTACTGACAACAACGTAAAATATAGGCTATGTTGGAGCGGATACTGTCACCATCAATTTGAAAGAATTACTTCTGAAATCGGTTTATATTTCCTAAGATTGCATAGAAATCGCTATTTAGAACGTTTTTAGAACACTTTTCGTTCATTTTCACCCTTTTAAATTTAAAATATTTAAGGAACTCATCTCAGAGAGTATTTACATCTCATAAGTAATTTCCATGCAAAATTTCAAGTTGCAAGATCCTTCAGTACCACAAAAATCTCATTTTAGAACGTTTTTTAAAATGCAACCTCATGGTGGTAGTGACGCCGACATTAAATAGATCCTATATTGGATCAAGGGCTGTCATCACAAATTTCCAACCATTACTTTTGAAATAGGTTGGTTACTTTCGGAGATTGCGTAGAAATTGCCATTTAGAACGTTTTTTAGAACACTTTTCGTGCATTTTCACCCCTTTCAAATTTCGAATTGTTTAAGAACTGTTCTTAGAAATCCTTTATACCTAATAAGTAGCTAATATTTCAAATTTCATATTTCTACGCCCTTCAGTAACACATAAATCGTATTTTTAGAACGTTTTTTGCTCCTGCACCCCCTTTGGGTTAGTGACACCGACATAAAATGTAGCCTATGTTGGAGCAAGCGTTGTCACCATCATTTTAACACCAATATCTTTTAAATCGGTTTGGTACTTCTTGAGATTGTGTAGAAACTACCATTTAGAACGTTTTTAGCACGCTTTTGTGCATTTTCAACCCTTTTAAATTTCGAAATGTTTAAGAACTGTTCTTAGACATCATTTATATCTTATAAGTAACTAATATTCAAAATTTCATATTTCTAGACCCGTCAGTAACGCTAAAATTATATTTTTAGAACGTTTTTTGCTCCTACACCCCCTTTGGGGTAGTGGCACCGACATAAGATATAGCCTATGTTCTAAGTTGGAATAACACCATCATTTTGATACCATTACTTTTCGAATCGGTTCGGTAGTTCCAGAGCTTACCTCCGACAAATAAACAATTTTTTCCTCTTTATAATAGGAGTATAGAAGTATAGATGAGTATAGATATAGAAAAGTATTCCTCAAAGACGCGATTTCTGACAGACTTTGTTTGCACGAACAATTGCCGTTTGTGATAACTATACTATGCTGAATTCGATGATCACCAGCTGAACAGTGTAAGAGGAATAGCGTAACAAAGAAATCATTTCGGTACACGCATAAGATTTATGTTCACTCACAAGGGGTTCGCCAAACATGGTACTCACCGTTTTCGATTAATTTAAAGTTTATTGTTGAATTTTTATCCTTAATTATTCTGGTGAAAGGATATCTTCAAATCGGACTTATATTTTGCGAAATTGGGTATCGAAATTCAGCATATGTTTTAACTACCCATTATATTGCATTACTAAATGAGGACATCGTGGCGTGAACATAGAGTGCTCGCACGCGAGCCGGAGAACCCGCGTTCGATGCTACGTCTTGGGTTATTTCCTTTATAGTTAATTTTATATTTTGACACTACAACTTTTAACATGATTATGAATTGCTGCGACTTTGAATATTTTTCTATTTTTCTAAAAAATATACAACTAATTTTACGTTTTTTTCATTAAAATTTAAATTTTAATACATTTTTAGTGACTAAATTGTAAACTGGAGATGTAAAATTCGACTACGGAACCAACATATAATTTAACTAAATAAAAAAAAAAATCTTTTATGAAATCATTTTCTAAATTTTCATAATATCAGAATAAACATTTTTTATTGATATCTTTTACCTTCTTTTGAAGAGAAGTAATAAGTAAGAAACGATGATCCATATAAGAAATTTTTAATATGCATATTTCGTTTTGAATATTTTTATTATGCATGTCATCCTGTTAATGGCATATTTACTAAATTAAAATGTTTTGATATCAGTAATAAGAAACATTTTTGTATTTCATCATTTGGCATATTTTTAATATATATTTCAAAGAAATCAAATATTAAAAAGATTTAATTCGTTAATTCTTTTTCTAATAAAATACTGTGCATTATTTCAGAATTGTATTTAAATTCATGACCTTGCTTGAAATTTGTAAAGTATCAATTATAAGGATGAGCGAAGCGAATCCTCTACTAAGCTACACAAATTACATTTTATTGTACACTTTACAAAAGAAACTATTCAGTATTTTGACTTGAAATTAAACATAAAAATAAATTATGAACTGTAAATTTGCACAGTATTGTTATTTTTTACAGAATAACCTTAAAAATTTTATTATTTTAATTAATTTATTTTACATGTTTTTCCATTACGAACGCATTTTTCCAAGTAAAAAATGAAACAAGTATATTTTCAGAAGAAAAAAATAAATCATAGAGTTAGTAATTACAGACAGAATCATGATTAAATAAATAAATAAAATATATTTTCCTTATTCCGTCAAAATATCTCAAAAACTAGTTTTTTTTTATTTAATTAAGGAAAGAAATATTTTTTGTACTTGATAGAAATAAAATATGATCTGTAGAATCTGACAATATAATTTTCTTATCAAAGGATTTAACAAAAAACATTTTTTATTATTTTGTTGAATATATTTTTCCATTATACGGATTTATTTTAGGTAGCTTTCATTACAAAAAGCTACCTATTGCAGCCATTCGGAGGAAAGCGAATAAAAAAAGTTTTGGTATATTTTCATCGATCATGACCCCATACCCGAAACCACCCTCCGTTCAAAATTGACATATTTATATATATATATATATATCTGACCTTTGTCACACTGTAACTCTCGTATTTATGAACCGATTAGGATGTAATTCGGTGTGTACATAGTACATGCCAATGTCTCTTAAAAATGGCGGCCATTTAAATTTTTGAGAAAAATTTAAATTTGTAATGTCGTACCAAAAAATTGAAAATTGAAAAAATATTTTTTTCTTATGTGTTTGACTTTAATAAAAAGATTCGGTAGTAGTTTTTGTTTCGTCTATGTCTTAAAAAATGGCTGAGTTATAGCATTTTGATTTTATAGCGTGGCTGACATTTTGAAACATCCTGATTTTTGTCGCGTGATAACGGGCGTATTTATGAACCGATTTGGATGTTCCTTGGTGTGTACATAGTACATACAAATATCTCGACCTAGTTCGTTGTCCAGCTTCATCCGCCATCTTGTTTCAAAATGGCGGCCATTTAAATAATTAAAAAAATTTTAAATTTAAAATGAGATACCAAAAAATTGGAAAAGGAAAAGATTTTTTTCGTATGTGTTTGACCTTAATACAAAGATTCCGGAACAGTTTTTGTTTTGTCTATATCTAAAAACAATGGCTGAGTTATAGCAGTTTGAATTTCTATTGTGGCTGACATTTTAAGACGACCTGATTTTTGTCACGCAAAAACAGGCATATTTATGAACCGATTTGGATGTAACTTGGTCTGTACATAGTACATACCAATGTCTCGACCGAGTTCGTTGGCCAGCTTCATTCGCCATCTTGTTTCAAAAGGTTTGCCATTAAAAAAAAATTAATTTAAAATTTAAAATGAGGTATTAAAATATTCGAAAATGAAAAAGATTTTTTTTTATGTGTTTGACCTTGATACAAAGATTCCGGAGCAGTTTTTGTTTCTGAAAATTTGTTCTTTTGTTTATATCTTAAAAAATGGTTGAATTATAGCACTTTGAATTTCTAGCATGGCTAACATTTTGAAACGATCTTGTATTTGTCACGCGATAACACACGTATTCGCCTATTTCGATGTAAGAAGGCTTGTGGGTAGTATACATCAATATCTCGCCCAAGTTCGCTTGCCAGCTTCATCAGCCATCTTGTTTCAAAATGGCGGCCATTAAATTAAAAAATATATATATTTAAAGTGAGGTGCAAAAAAATTAGAAATTGAAAAAGGTTTCTTTATTAAGTATTTGACTTTGATATAAGGATTCAGGAGCATTTTTTGTTTGTCTTTATCTTAAAAAATGGCTCAGATATAGCAATTTCAATATCTAATGTGGTCGACATTTTAAAAATCTGATATTTTGTCTGCGACAGCACTCGTATATATCAATCGATTCCAATGTGAGTGAGAATGTGCACAGCAATTACTAAGGTCTCGGCCAAGTTCACTGGTTAGCCTCATCCATTGTCTTAAAATATCAGGCACTTTAAGAAATCGCCGAATTTGGCAGCCAAATATAAGTTACTTTAAATAAAAGCAGCTTGGATAAAGCTGACTAATTTCACGAAATTCTCATTCATAATGATTTAGTATTGATAAAAATTAGTATTGAATCTCCTATATTCGGTTTCCACTAAATTGAGCTTCGTGTGTTTGAATAATATAAGTTGACTTTTTTAAAATAAGGAATATGAAAGCTACCTCTTCCTCCCGGCACTGGCCGGAAGGGCTTTTTAATATTCACGTGAAAATATTTTTGTTATTAGAAAGAGAATATTATTTGCGCTGCTTAGAATTCTCAACGCAAGAGCAATGCGACTCTTCTAGGTACTTTAATAACATCTGCTTTCGTTCATTGCTTCAAATTATCTCAATATGTTGATTTTCAGTAAGCAAGTGAAACCTATTGGTTTACAATGGAAGTCTATGGGAATTTGGCGAAATATTAGAGATATCGCCAACTTGGCGTCACTTTTGGCGATTAATTTTGGTCGCCAAATTTGACGATATATCGTCAAGTTGGCGGCATTTGGCGATAGAACAAGATTCCCCAAACCCTCTTATAGGTATGGAGATGCATTAAATACTATTCAATAATCAATGAGATGCGTTTCATTCGAGCGTTGCCATTAAACAATTAACAAATAATCGCGATTTCTGTGCCACGTACAATAGCGTAATATATATATATATATATAGATAGATAGATAGATAGATAGATAGATAGATAGATATAGATATAGATTAGTTTTAACCCTTTCATGCATGAATTACTTTTTACGCAGTAAAAAAAAAATCAAACAATTGTTTTTTGTGATAGATGAGAACCCATTATCATGAAATAATGTTATGAGACTTTTTGATGCACTATTAATTAGCATACTGATACGTCCTCATTTGGGGACGTTATGCAACAAGTGGTACATTCACAGTGTCTATGGGGGGGAGGGAGGGGGGAGGTTGGTGAGCGCAGCCCCCTAGTTTTTAAAAAGAAAATGACTTTTATATTTTTTGGGCCATAAGTAAATAAGTGGGTGATTCTACCCAAATAGGCCATAATGATGAAACTGGAGGATATTTTAATTTTTTCAACAGAAAAACCTAATGCATTTTTTAAACATGTAGTTTAGAGATGGTTTTATTATACTAGCTCATAAAATTGAAGCAGTAATTAAAACATATATTTAAAATAAATTTCTAAGCCTGTAAAATATCATTCCCTCATATATACTACCACCCAAAAACATGAAAAATATCATTTTTTAGTGAAATATTTTTTTTTTTTGTCTGATTTCTGTCTTTTAGTATGAACACATAAGGTATTATTTCTATGTATTACATTATTTTTTTGCCTGCACATGCAATTTGTATTTATCAAAAATTTTACAACTCATATTTAAAATAATCTCCTCACTCATTAATAATTCTGGATATTTGAGATAGGTGGTACTAATGTAGACTGAAACATTGTACATGTGCCTTACCTGTATGTAAAACAATTTTCAGCCATCCTGGAGAAATACTTCAATGTGTAAAGAATAATTTAGTAGGCAGATTGGGTAAACGTTAAGAGGATGTTATCATTCCCTCATTTAAATTTATAAAAATAATTTATTTTCTAAAAATGTATTAATGAAGATTTAGTTTCCAATAATAGGATAGTTTGAAAAAATGTATTGTTTTTTAAATTTATCAGTACAAATTTTAGAAGCTAATAATGTACATTGTGTCACTCCCTCACTAGTCATTCCCTCATGTGGGGGAGTGATTCTTATATGAGAGAATTGTTCTATTATTTTTAAAATCTTGTAGAAAATATATTTTTGTTGAAAATTTAATGCTTTTGATGAAAATAAAAGAGTATTTTTAAGTAAATCGGTGAATAAAATGTTATATATTATGTAAATAGTAAAGAAAAATCAGAAAGTAATCCACAAAAAAGTTCGTGTACAAATTTCATCAAAAGAACTTGTGAAAGAATATAATATTCATTTGAAAATTTTCCTGGTACACATTCAGAAATGTAGTTTATCAATATGAAGCAATTAAGAAATTAAAGTCATCTTAAACGCAAAACTGTAGTTTATTGCATATAGATTTCAGCGAAAAATGGTATGCTTATAATGGGAACTGAAAGTAGAAGTAGCAGTGCCTAGGATCGAACTTACATAGAGAAAAATATTTAATTGCCGTTCCATATATTTTATTACGTCGCTTTGTTCACATATGTCACTTTGATTTTAAATTCGTTGCTGGACAATAGTAGAAGTACCAGTGTTTCGGATGCGTAAGGGATTAATACGTCACTCAAAGCGATGTATAAAAATGAATGGAATGGCAGTTAAAAATAGTAATTTAAATTTAATCAATTAATTATAATCAAATAATTAAATAACAAATTTAATCCAAATCACTGCTACTTCTACTTCTACCAAATCAAGAAGGATTTAAAATCAAAGGACATAGTAAATTGAGTGGAACTTCAGTAAAATATTTTTCTCTACATAAGTTCAATGCAAGGTACTTCTACTTCTATTTTCGACTACCATAATAATTATAAACTCTCCCATTTCAAAATAAATGACGTATTTGAACGAATGCAACAGCAATAAATAAAAATATTCCATTGACATGTATGCGGGATTTCCGTCCGAAAGTACTAGGATATTTAAATAAAATGTATATTTTTAAATTGTAGCATCTACATTATTATTGTTATCTTTGTCGCCTTTTAAGAAAAATACACTGCTCAAAACAATTAAAGGATATTGCAGTTTTAGGTGGATTTTGTATCTGGTAAACTGTTTAGCTGATTGATACATGGTCGACAGACATAGTAGGTTATATGAGAATAAATTACACATGTTTGGCAGAAAAAAATGCATTTTATTGCGCATTTGTGTACTAAAGGAAAAAAACACAATTTGTGCATATGAGAAAAAAAGAATAAGAAAAGGTGTTTTCTTCAAAGAAAATAATTTTCAGTAGGGGGTATGATTTCCACGGGCGGCCAGCAACGTTGAACACCTTTGAGGCATGGACTCAATGAGGCTATTAATGACGAGTTGAGGTATTCTGCCCCACTCTTCCAGAAGAGCTCTTTCCAGTTCTTGGAGAGTTTGTGGGGGTTGTTGGCGGCCAGAAACTCGTCTTCCTAGAGCGTCCCAAACGTGCTCGATTGGATTCATGTCTGGAGAACACGCTGGTCATTCCATTCGAACGATTCCTTCCTCGAAAAGGAAATCCTCCACCAGGTTTGCACGATGTGGCCTGTAGTTATCGTCCATTAAAATGAAGTTATCTCCGATTACACGATTATACTCCGATTCGGACTACAATAGGTCTGAGGATCTCATCCCTATATCGGCGACCAGTCAGAGCTCCATCTCGAATGATATAGGGGTCAGTGCGCCCGTCAATGGAGATGCCACCATACACCAACACTCCTCCACCGCCAAATCTGACACTTTCGTGCACGAACGCAGGATTATTCCTACTGCCACGGTCCCTCCAGATGAAAATACGCCTATTATCCGGATGCACAGAAAAACGGGACTCGTCAGAAAACAGAATATTGCTCCATTCATTTCTCCTCCAGTTGACATGCTCGGTTGCCCGCTCCCTGCGGTCGCGACGATGCCTTGATGTTAATCTAACACATACCATCGGTCGGCAAGCATACAGACCTACAGCATGGAGCCGGTTTCGGACAGTCTGAGTTGAAATCGTGGTGCCTGTAGCCGAGCGAAGGTGTTGTTGGAGAAGAGTAGCGTTCATGGTTCGGTGTCTCCGAGCTGTTAACGCTAAATACCGATCTTCATTGGGCGTTATTGCCCGTCTACGACCTTGCCCTGGTCTTCGGCCTGCACATCCACTCTCCGAAAAACGGTTCCAGATCCTGGAAATGACACTTTGTGACACTCCAATGGCTTGCGCTACTTCGGCTTGAGTTTGGCCCCCTTCTAACCTACCAACAATTCTCAAAGCTTCTGAATCTGTCAAATGACTTCGCTGAGACATCGTACTCATCGAAACAAAGCAATCACTGAATGCCGATCATCCTTGTCTTCATTCTCTTTTATCCAGTTGAATGTCAAATTTCATTCGCTGCCGCTGAAGCGACGTTTTTGACGTCGAACTCAAAATTTGCATACTCCACAGTTTGAAAACCAGAAAAATTTGCATTTGTGATTCTCTTCTTCTATTTTCGGCAAAAAAATTTCGTTTATATCTTTATTTTATATAAAACTTCAAATATCCTTTAATTGTTTTGAGCAGTGTAATGAGCTTTATAATGTTCATACTGTTTGCTTTGTAAAGAAATAAGAGTTATATATATTTTCTGCTATAGTTATGTATATTTATTCATAGTAAATTTTACATGACAGATATATGCTTGCATGCCATAGAAACCACGTTTAAAAGATAAATAAGGCCAAAAAGGCATTAATTTGATAATTTCGCAGTTTAATAACTCACTTCGAAATATTATCGTTGAAAGCGTGAGCTGAACATGTAATCGGATGTAGAATTTCTCGCCTAACAGTAATTTCGAGTTGGAGCACACGTGACAGTTATTCAGATAACATAAATCCCATTTTCTCGATTACTTAGAATACAAATTTATTAAAATATAAGTTATTCAATAATCTACATTGGATATTATTACTGCCTTTTCTAAACAGATTTAATGTTGTGAAAAGTTATGACACTACTAATTTCGGTGCGAATATTTAAATATTGATTATTTGTAAGTTTTTAGGGTTCCATACTAAAAAGAATGTACTTGGTGAAAACGGAACCATTAGATCACTCCTGTGTCTTTCTGTCTGTCAGTCACATCCATTTTACTTTTGCTCGTAAAGTATGGGACGTGGAAAGTTCAAATTGGCTGAAGTAATAAAGGCTATTTACCCACATTTTCATAGATTATTAAACATTTACAAATATATTTAGGAAACATGTAGAGGGGTTAATTCATTTTCTTGAAAAAAAAGATTTTCCTTGTATATCGTGTGAAAGCTTTCGTAGCGCAGAACTCACAAATACGTTTCTTTTAATTTTATGTATTATATTTTCAGAGATATCGCCGAAAATGGAATGCAAAAATATATCCCACACCCACCCCTCTATTTCTGAATCTTCAGAAACTAAAATTCAGAAAGAAAAAATAGAAGTAGAAGATGCTACTTTAAACCTTGCAGGAAACCTATAGCAATTACCATAGGTCACATAATTTTTGAGAAAATCGCATTTTCGCGTTACACACAAATTTCTAGTTGCAGGCGTTCAGCAAAAGAGTTGAGGAGCGTTGGAGGTACATATCGTCGCAGAAGTGTAAAAGGATTGTTGATAATGATTTTCGAAAATAATACCGGGTAATTAGTTGAAGAATATCGGTAATTAACCGAGATAGTAACCCTTAAAGAAACGGACGATTTCGACATACGTAAAGACACGGGCGGCGTAGTCTAGACGCCATCCTCTTTTAAAGCTTAGAAAAGAACTTTTAATGATATAGTTGTGTAATGCAATGTTCAGTTACCAATTCATTTACTTATTGTACGGAACCCTCTGTATGCGAGTAATACTCGTACTTGACCGGTTATTTAGAATCTGAAAAAGATCTGGAGTTATTCTGTGTACTGCTAATAGGATAATAATTGAATATTTGCATTTTAAAATTTTACCGTTGGATAAATGTTCTCTTGAACGTGCAAAGCACTCAAAATACCTCTTACAAATTTCAAAATGCACAATGTATATCAAGACTCTTATTTCCTGAAGAGATGCTTCAGGTAAATAATGTAAGGGAAGTACTTTTTAAATTTTTTGATCCACAGGTCGCTTTGAAAAACAAAAGAAAACTATGAAATTCTCATATAAATCACTAAACTTTGCTTGAATTTAAATTTGACAACAATTAATGTTTGGTACATTTTTTTATAATATTTTTTAAAAAAATATTAACAATTCAATATAATTTGATATTGAAAACTCGAATTGCAAAATCTTTTACACCAATAAGAAAGTATAATTTCAGACACATTTATCCGACGTGAAAAGTGCAAGAGGTGGCACTCATTCCCTAAATTAATAAGCTGGAAATTTAAAAATCGTTCTCCAAACGTTCCTATTAGATGGAAATTTCTTGAATTCATTACGGTAGCACGCATGATTATGTTTGGACGCTTTACAGAAAGTTCTAAAAACTGACATAATCCTAACATAACGATTGGGTTCGAACCCAATCACGCCCGTCGGCCTAATCGTTCAAAGTTTTCGTGATTTTCTTCGAACCTTGGATTTCCAAGAGTTAATACGGGTTAGGTTCCCTTAGAAAGACCCCCACGAAGGGCATTCCCCCCCTGGGCCTATATACCTCGTGCCGTCATAAATACATAAAATATAATTGGCCGTCATAAATACAACCAACCAACCTAACACAACGACACACGCACAACCATCTTTTTGTGTATGCAAAATCTGAAATACGTTAGACTTTAATATGTTGTCTTTCTATTATTTTAACGAATACAATTATGTCCTACTTGTAATATTGTCCCTAGTAAGGTTTTATTATTATTTTCTTATTTTACGTTGAAATATAAATCATACAATTTCTTACGACCATTTTTATTTCCGTTTCCAGCACTGTCGCTTCGGGAAATTCGGTTCAAAATGCCCACTTTGACAGTATTTTTTGAAATGTATCCTACCTTTATAAAAAAAAAAATTCGACCAATACGGCACATTATACAGTTCCTGAATAAGACAAACTGCCAATTGGATGCTTTTAAGAGCAAAAATGAATTTATAAATTTGTCAGAAAATAAGCAGTTTGTATTTGGGAACACCCATAATACGATAATGTTTTCCTCAACCCCCATTTTTGTTTCAATTGTTTTTGCTGTAATAGTTGATCCTATTAAAAACTTGTCAATTTGAAAGTTGTAGCTAATATCAAGAAGGTGTGTAATAAATTTATGCGGATTTCATATCTTGTGAATTGACGAAGGTATGAATTTTTTTCTTCTTCAACCCCCACTTTTTATTTCGTTTTAATTATTATTTTTTTTTTCAATAAGAGTTGGTCCTATCAAAAACTTGTCAGAATTAAAGTTGTAGATAGAGTTAAGAAGATTTATAATAAATTTAAGTGAAATTGATATCTTAAGAATTGACATAGTTATGAATTTTTTTCTCCCTAAAACGATATTGTTTTGCTTAGTGGGCCCATTAAACCCATTTTTAATTTTAACAAAACTGTGATGCATAATTTTTGGCGCTTTTCTTAGAAGTAATAATAAATTTAAACTGATTTGATATGTATTATAGTTAAAGAATTTATGAGTTTTTTTTTCTTTTTTCACAAAACTGCTCCATATTTCCACCTCTTAGTTGTGGGTTATGAGGGATTTCAACGAACACAGTCGAATAAAAATAACTTTACTTCGGATCAGTCATATTTCACATCAATTTAATGAAATAAAATGAAGAACGATGTTTATCTATTCAAAGTAAATCAGCACTCAAATAATTAAAAGCTCAATGAATTGAATATTAATATATTTATTATTATTACCAGGCATTCCTGGTTCAGATCACATAAGCACCATTTCCAATCGCATTAAAATCAAACCGGCTTTTAAGGAAGGGGTGAGATGCGACTGTCGTGCCTGCTTTTATTTTGCAACCGTTTCCATACGCAAGCATAAAACCAAACCTCTTTAAAAATTCGAAAGCTGCGTAACGTGTTCTTTTGGACCGTGATTGGCTGCTAGTCCAGTTCCGATGTAAACAGAAGAAGCGATATGCAAAACTTAACCTTACTCGTAAAATTATGCATGGTGATTTCATTATAAATGGCCTAGTACATTATAACTTCAAAAATCCGGCATCATCGGATTGAGACTATGCCGGATTTTTGAAGGAATGTCAAAAGTAGTAACTAGGAGTATCAAATGTAAAACTACCTCCTAGGAATATCAAATGTCTGAAAATGATTATATTCTTAATGGTACCTTTAGTCATAGTTTAATTCATGATAAGTGAAAATTATGTAAGAAAAAGAGAATTAAATATTAAAAAAAAAACTTACTTTAATATTTTCTATATTACAGAAAAAAAAATTCTAATAAAGAGTGAAATTATTTCTTCGCTTATAATTTCGGTAACATCGATGTCCACTTTGTTTACTTCAATTTTTTTGGTCGTTCCTTAACAAGATTTTTTTTTTTTTCATTTTATACAAGTGAAAAATGTTGGTTTCGGAAATACAGTCTTATTTCTCTAAACCATATATTAATTCTCTAGTCAAATTTGTGTATTTTTCTAGTGACACCTTTTCTTCGGTTGGTTGTTCATCCTCATCTTCTGAGTTGCTACTAGCACCATCAGCGGTTTTATTTAGCACAACGTCAGCGATCTATCTGTCCATTAAATTGTTCGTTCTTGATGCATTTTCTTCAATGCTTAACCAATCATCTATATCACCTTTTCGACACTTAACACATTTTAAAATTTTGCGTGTTCAATCAGCTCATAAATTGCGGTCTTTACACGGGTAATGTGAAAGTCTGAAATACTTCTTCAGCATTGATGTCGCCGTTGCCGAAAATTCGTTTAGCCATATACTATTGTGCTATGCATTTGTTAAAGTTGTCCCCAAATTTATTGCCTTTGCTGAGCAACGATGCAGCTCCCAGAAAGTGTGTTCAGAATATAATCGCCTCTGACAAATGAAAAAAATAATATTAAGTCAGATATTCTTTTTTTTTTTTTTTTTTTTTTTTTTCATTTTTACTTTCGATCTTGAAGTTTTTAATTCAGAAAGAATTTCTATTTTTCTCCTCCCATAACTTGAAAGTGCAAAAGAAAAAGGAAGGAAAAGATGGTTTTGATGCCGGATTTTTGAAGTTGCCGGATTTCTGAATGCCGGATTTTTGAAGTTACACTGTATATCATAAATTTTTCAAATTTTGCTTAACTTATCTTTATCAGATTTGTGATGTTTGGTCAGGTGAAAGACCGATGGCGGAAGATGTTGAGCTATTATAATAAAATGATCAAACATTTAAAATTTAAAAGTTCAAATGTTGCATTTTTCACAATTTGTGGAAATCTGAAAATGATGTTTTTATTCAAGAATTGTAAGTAAAAGATGGGTGCCAATTTATTGGAATAGTATTTTTAGCCTTCAAATTTTATTGCATCGTGAAAATTTCATAATATAATTTTTTATATTCTAAATAAAGCTTCAAATTTTAGTTTTCAAGGATCTACAAATACTAGTTAGTTATAATGGAAAAAAAGAGAAAGAAAGAAGAAGAAAAATATTTTATTTTGAAAAAATGATTTTATTAAAATTTCTTAAATCTGTTTTGAACATCCTGAGGACGAAAGTTACCTTTTAATGTTTTCTAAATAACTTTTGCATTTTATCAATGTTATTTATTATCTAGTTATCATACGCCTAGAGCGGTAACAAAATAATTTTCAGCACTACACGTATAGAATATTCAGATTCAAAACAAGTTAAGAAAAATCGAGCAATTTCTTCGAATATAAATTTTAAAATTTGCTAAACTTTACTAATTTTCTAATTTTAGTTTTACTTTACTTTTAAATTTTGATTCTAATTTAATTTTTAAGCTCATTTTTAAGCACCCTTTAGTACAACTACTTAGATACTTTTAATTAAGTTTGAATCTCACGTATAGTAAAGGATTGGTGTATTTCTTAAATGAAAAATTTGACATATCTATAATCCTTTGTCATGAATTTCTTAAGCTATCATATAGTAATTTAATGGTATCATGACCAGCCATAAACGGGAGAGCTCACTTATAAGGGGTCCCAAAGAGGCTGAAATCTAATATATATATATATATATATATTATTTTTGAAGGTAAAAGGGTGTGTATTCTGATCCAATGTACTTCTTCCCTCTCATTTATAAACAACTCCAAAAGAAACATTTTTTTTGAGGGGGGGGGGGTGGAGGGAAGGGGGATCAATGAAAATATATAGGGCCTTCCGAAAATTCTCTTTCGTCTGGGTTGTTTAACGAAAGACTGGCTCTGAATGGAGTCGAATAGATTGTAATTATGTGTTCATATGATAAGGAAGCAAATATTAGGTAATGGGTCTAGAGCGGTTCTTAAAAAAAAAGTATATATATATATATATATATATTCCTATAAAAGTATATAAAAAGTGCATATATATATATGCATATATTCCTAACATTAGCGCAGAACTTTCTGACGCATTCACGAAGTCATTTTTAAGCGCGAAAGCATGGAATATGAAGGCAAGACTATTGAAGGGATATGAAATCGAATAGCGTTTTTCTTTTTGCGATAAATGTATTATATCTTGAGTTATAAGTGACTTTTGTCTCATGACGAACTTTTTTAAGCAATTACACCCCAAAAATATGCTTAAAACGTTAAATTTGACAAAATTATTTTAAATATACTTTAACTTTATCAAAAAATGGAAAACGCTATTCAATTTCGTAGTTTCTGCATAATAGCTCTTGCCAATCTCATATGTCTAAGAATAAAAATAAGAAAAAATTGTCTGAAAATAGTATTTTGGATTTTTAGAACACCCTTTACATTGTTTTTCTTCACCAAGCGAATTGTTCGTTATTAAAAATTTGAGGAATCCGCCTATTTTCAGCATCTTGCAGAAAAAAATTACATAAAAATCCAAAAAATCTACTTTCATTTTTAATTTTTGTTACCTATTGTTTGCAAATGACGCATGTTTCCGCTAATATTTGATAATCATACATAGTTTTGTACAATTACAAAGGCCTGTTCCTCTCTTCGTGCGAAAAAAAAATGTAGATATTTTAGGCAGATATTTGGATTACAAACATTCCTTTTTCCTATAAATATGGCATATAATCGATTATTAATTTTTGCAAAACGCTACAGTTTTTAGAGTTACAATGCTGCCTAATTTTGTTTTCGTGTAGATTTCACCGCTTTTATTATATATCTGCGGAATGTTAAGTTTTTTAGTAATGTAGATTTCTCAAATAAAGTTCAAAGTTGCTTTTAGTTTTCTGTCTAATTAGACTGAAAGAAAGATATTGCTTCATTAGATTAAAATATCAAGAGCTTCAACAATGCACTTTAAAGGATTTTCTTCAAGAAATCATTAAAAAAATCACTTCTGCAAATTTTGATGACATCCTTAGGGGGGGGGGGGGGCAGGCAGAAACTAGAAAACAGGAATTCTGCTTTTTCAAAATTTAGTGTCGCTCCCGATGGAAAAAAAAATATACATGTATATAAATATAGATAGTTCAGTTTTAAGACTTCAAACGCAAGCTTTTATTTTATATAAAACGACGTCATTCGCATCCGATGAAGAATTCCTCATTTATGATCCAGTCTTAAACAACATCTACGCTAAAGTAGGACGTCACTATCTCAGAATAATATACAAATCCAGCAAAAGGAAATCGGAAAGAAATGCGACAAAAAATATCGGCTATCTAATGATCTATTTGCCTTCATTTGCTTGTAATATTAATATATAGTTACTTAAAATTAAATGTAGTTTATAACAGCTCCATGTTTATCAGAAATCATTCATTTATGGTTTTTTTTTTTTTTTTTCAAAATAGCATGTATTTTAATTACTTTTTCTTCTGTTTTATGGGAAACTGGAAACAAAAAGATATAATTGCTATTTCCCAACTATTTTTCCTTTACTTTTACTTTCTAGAGAAATGGAGTACTTTGTGCACCAAATGCATCATGATATTTCAACATTTTTGTTAACGTTATTCTATTCGATTTAGGTTCAGTAACACAGTGAAAATCTGGTAGAGAATTTATTCGCTTGCCGATCAGGAAATGTGAAGGAGTAAGTGGAAGCGGTTCACTGTTTTCTTCATAAACGTAAGTTAAAGGGCGACCATTAATCATTGCTTCGATTTCAGTTAAAGTGGTTTGTATTTCTTCATATGAGAGTTGCCAAAATTAAACAAACGGCGCTAAAAAACTACAAAAAAATTAATATCTCAAAAATAAATTGAGATGCAGTTTTCAAACAAATTGCATTTAAAACTACTTTTCCCCCCCAAAACGACGGTATAAAAATTGAAAATGTGCGATTCTTAGAAGTTTAAAAAATTGCAGTAGAGATTATTCTGTACAATGATACATCCTTTGTTTGACGGCTGGCTTATACAACGGAACGATATTTTTTGGAGATAACACTTTAATTGCTGGGAGAAAGAAATAGCATACCGGGGGTTAATAAATGAAATGTAAAAAAAAAAAAAAAAAAAGAAAATACAGATTAATACTTTGTATTGTTGAGATTAAAATATTGCGAAAATATTAACTCAGATTTTCTCAAAAGCCAAAAAATTTTACCATTACTAATTGATCGCCACCTTTTCATTTTTATTATGCTTCATATTTCAACTAATTACATTAAGTTCGAAATTTTTTTCTGTCGGACGCTTCATTTCATTAGATGACCAACGAACTCTCTTTATTCGTGTTGTAGCCTTAACAAAAATAATAATTTCCAAAAATTAAAAAAGATTAAAAAATAATAACAAAACAATTAATAACATTTAAAATTAATCACTAAAACATCAACACGCCATTGAAATACATAAGCAATTCAGCAAGCGTTGCTCTGAAAGTTTATCGAAAAAGAATTCTCCGTAAAGCAGCCTTACTGACCTAGTAGATTGCAGGTCTGATTTCGGGGAAAAAATGACCTAGGCTAGTTTCACTCTCAAACCGGCTTGTTCATTGGAAACGGTGTAGGGGATAAAATGCCCGTTCCGAGCGGTCTTGAAAAATGCATTGGAAACGGTGCTATATAGCGGTGATCGCTCGCTTCAAACTTTAAATTACATCTATCTAATAAACAAAACTGAAAAATAGTAAAGTAAAAAATAGGGTTACCATAATTCTTGGCGGTGATTAATTTTCGCCAAGTCAAACAGAAAGAAAGGGGGGGGGGGGTTAATACACTGCCCCCAGATGAACAATTACTATTGTTCATCATTCAAACTAAATTTTTATCAAAGATTTCAAATTACATTAATAAGACAATTAAAAGTTAGAACATACTTAAAATAATGAGACATACAATTAATTCTATTTTCACATGAACAACTACTGAAACTAAAATATACAAATTAATGAATTAGAAAAAGTTAAAAAATGAAAATGTAAACAAATTGTTCTTAAAAGTGAAAAGTTCAAAAAATCAGTGCATAATGTCAAGTTCCAATTTATGTAGCAGTTGAACTGGTCTTTTTATTACGCCAGATTCAGTTTGTATTGCACAAGATCTAACTTTCGAATCTCTTCCTAAAAAGAGGTCTGTAATTCTGCCGCATTTCCACATGTACTTTGGAGTCTTATCTTCATTAATTAACACAACGTCACCAATTTCGAATTTAGTCGTAGCTTTGACAGGAACTGAAAAATTGGCAGAACGCAGTTCTAGCAAATATTCCTGCCTCCAACGTTTCCAGAAATGGTTTAAAACTTGCTCTCGATATTTCAACATTTTTGTTAACGTTATTCTATTCGATTTAGGTTCAGTAACACAGTGAAAATCTGGTAGAGAATTTATTCGCTTGCCGATCAGGAAATGTGAAGGAGTAAGTGGAAGCGGTTCACTGTTTTCTTCATAAACGTAAGTTAAAGGGCGACCATTAATCATTGCTTCGATTTCAGTTAAAGTGGTTTGTATTTCTTCATATGAGAGACAAGATCTTCCGAGAACTTTCTTCAAAGGAGTTTTCACCGAACGTATCATGCGTTCCCAAAATCCGCCCCACCAACTGGCTCTTGGAATAATGAATTTCCATATGATTCTATTTTTATTAAAATATCGTAAAACTTCCTCTTTCGATATTCGGCTCCAAACTTCTCTGAGTAAATTATCAGCTTTTATAAATGTTTTCGCATTATCACTGTACATTGTTCGACGAATTCCTCTACGAGAAATAAATCTTTTAAATGATAAAAGGAAAGTTTCTGTCGTTAAATTGGTACATAATTCGAGGTGCACAGCTCTAGTGACTGCGCACGTGAAAAGAACTATATAGGCCTTTTCTTGGCCAGTTTTTGCTTTGACATAAATAGGTCCTGCAAAATCTACAGCACATGTATAGAAGGGCGGTGATTCAGTAATACGATCTTTAGGTAATGGTGCAATTTCTTGCTTCCCAGAAGAAGCTTTAAATTTTGTGCAAATAAGACAGTTTTTCAGTACAGATTTTATCATTTTTCGTCCTCTAATTATAAAATAATTTTCTCGTAAGTGAGCTAAAGTTGTTGCAATTCCATAATGGAAAACCTTTTCATGGGTATTTCGAATCAGCAATTTAGTGTAAGCACTCCCATATGAAAGTATAAAAGGGTTCTTTTCCCTTTGAGATAATTCTGAAAATTGTAATCTATCAGATAAAATTAACAAATCATTCTCACCCAATTTTGGATTCAGACTATACAAGGTTGAATCTTTATCGATGGGCTTTCCCTTTTTTAGTAACTCAATTTCACGATTAAAGACAGATAACTGGGTTTGTTTTAACCAATAAAATTCTGCCTTTTCAATTTCTTGAGCTGTGAGCTCACCTGAAATTTTAGGTTTCGATTTATTGATATTATTTATAAATCTTAAGATCCAGGCTGTGATATTAAGTAATTTGGAAAGAGAACTAAAATTTTCTAATTTTAACAAAGACGCTGGAGGTACAACACCTACAGTACAAGATAATTGAGCAGAACTCAAATTTGTTGATTTTCTTTCGTTCAAAATATTTTCATTAAAATGTATCTTTTCAGGTTTCGGCCAACTGTCCTTTGGTAATGACAACCATTCAGGACCGTAATACCATAATTTATTTTCTATGAGGTTATGTAAATTTTCGTCTCGAGTAAGAAGATCACTAGGATTATCCTTACCCGGGATATATTTCCATATTCTAGGATCAGTTAAAGATTGTATTTCTACAACCCTATTAGCCACAAAGGGCTTCCAATCCATGGCTGATCCCTTGATCCAATGTAACGTAATTGTGGAATCTGACCAGGGTCAGCTAGGTGGGGAGGCTTACCAAATGGCTTAAGCACTCACAAGACCCACCCAGCGGTTTCCATCTACTACCGCCGTCACCACACACACACACACACAATAATAATAATAATAATAATAATAATAATAATAATAATAAATAAAAGGCCCGAAGAGACCTACAGGAAAGCCAATTGAGAATATTAAGATTAAATACAATATAAGTACAATATATATATACACAATGGAAAGCCCAAATTTTACTGGGCGTTTACGAGAGAAATTTAGATATTTGTAATTAATAAGATCATGAGATAATAGATAATAGGATTTTTAAACTTGTTGGAGCGGCAAAAGCTCAAATCATCTGTAAAATATGAATTTCCAAATTTTGAAAATTAAATGCACTTTTCAGATATTTAGACATCCTTGCAGCTATTAATGCCCCCATTAATTCAAGCCGAGGAATTGTCAAACATTTAATCGGGGCGACTCGACATTTTGCCCAAATAAGACTAGTCCTAATTTTATTATCACTTGTGGTACATGGAAAATAAGCTACGGCCCCATAAGCCTTAGGACTAGCATCTGAAAATATATGAATTTCGATTGGGTGCGAAAAGTCTAAACCCTGTGGAAAATATTTGCGGGGTACTTCAAATTTATGTAAATGTTCGATTTCTGCACACCAATTTTCCCATTCAATTTTTAAATCATTAGGGAATTCTTCATCCCATTCCAAACCCCTTTTCCATGTTTCCTGTAGCAAACTTTTCATACGAACAGAAAATGGTGCAATGAATCCAATAGGATCAAAAAATTTTAGCATGGCTTTAAAAACAACGCGTTTCGATGGATTAAATTTCCAATCATCAGGAAAGGATTGTACGTCAAAACGTAATATATCCCAATTAGTATCCCATAATAATCCCAAAATTTTTAAAGAATAATTCAAATTTTCTTCTGAGTCACATAATTTATTTTCCTTCCATAATTTTCTAAGTTTGACAGAATTAGTATTGAATTTTCGCAAATTCATGCTAGCTTCTTTAAAAATATGCGAAGCTGTTGAGGATAGATAATAAGCGTCTTCATCAGATTTTGACCCCGTAATCAAATCATCTACATAAAAAGACGAGTCCAAAATCTTAACAACTTCAGGATGATCAACATATTTACGTATATGGGATTTTATCGTTGCGGCCAAAAGAAAGGGACTGCAAGTTACTCCCAAAGCAGCTCGTGTAAATCTCAAAAATTTTAAATCATACTTTTCGTCACCAAACCACAAAAATTTTAAATAATCCCGATCTTCCTCTGTTATCCCAATTTGCAAAAACGCTTTCTCTAAGTCAGCGCTAAATGCAACATTAAATTTTCTGAAATTAAATATTGCATTAAGTATGTTCGGGTTAAGATTCGGACCTGGATATAAGCAGTCATTTAGAGAATTTAAATGTTTTTCTTTAGAAGAAGCATCGAAAACCATTCTTACCTTAGTAGTTAATTTATCATCTCTTAAAACCGGCCTGTGCGGCATAAAATAACCACTTTCAGTTATTTTATCAGGACATTCTTCTACAATTCCAGCAGTTAATTGTTCTAATATAATATCATTATAATTTTTACATAAGTCATTATCCTTTTCGAGTTTACGATTGAATTCCTCTAAGCGACTTCTAGCTATTCTAAAATTATTCCCGACTTTATTTTTCTCATATTTCCACAATAAACCCGTTTCATATCTATTATTTACGAATTTTAAGTTATTCTCAAATTTACTCACAATTTCCTTATCTGCATCAGAAATATTATCATTTGATTGCGTAATACCCAAAGATTCGATTTCCCATAAAAAATTCAAATCTTCCCCAACTGGAGTTGAACACACAGATTTAAAACAGAAGCGCTTTCCATTTTTTTTTTCTTTTTTCATCTTCATAAAATCCACAAAACGAATATCCAAATAAGCTATCACATAAAAAGAGAGATTTACTTATTTTTTTAATTTCTCTACCGTAACAGATTTGATAAAAATAACTGCCCCAATAAGAACGTTTACATTAGAATGGGATGATGCAACAGCATTTGTTAATTTAAAAGGTGCCAGTTTATTTTTTATCTGTCTGGAGAGAAGGGTGGGGGGGGGGGGATCCCAAAGTTTGAAATTACATCTGTGTCTAAAGCCTCGATAAATATGAAACGCGATTTGTTTTCAACATGGGATAATTTTAATTGCACAACATCAAATGTTTTTATTTGTGGTTTAACAGCTGCAAAAAAATAAATTTGAAGTTTTTCTTGACGAATAATTCGGGGATTTAATTTTGATACTAATTGCTCTGTGACGAATGACCTTTGACTCCCCAAATCATATAAGCATAATGCAAGCTCAGAGTTTTTTTCAGATTCCACATTTACGCAAGATGTTTGAAGTATAACCTCCTTAAAGGAATTTTCATTTTGAGTTTTACAATGAGAAATCGAACTAATAATTCTGTCAGCTGATTCGATTTCTTTGGGAATTGTTGGTTGAGATTTTTTTAAACAAATCGAATAATGATGAAAATTCCCATTACAAAATTTGCATGGTTCTAAATTAGATTTACATTTAGCGGAGACGTTGAATTTTTTGAAACAAGTGAAACAACGTCCTTGCATACGTAATTTATCCCGTTTTTGAGGAATAGTACACACTTTACAAAATTTTGAATCGTGATCATTATCACAAAATAAACAAACATTTTTTAGATTGGTAGTCAATGCAGAGGCTGAAGGAATGTCACGTTTATAGTTGCTAAAATGTTTATAACTGTTATTGTATTTATTCTTTCTTTTTTAGCACTAAAACTATTTTCAGAGCTCTGGAGTGCCATAGTAGATTCTCGCGATTGTACTTCGTTTTTAATGAAAGAAAGAAGCTCTTCGACTTCCATTTTTTACCATCGGTTCTTTTACGATTAAAATCTAACGCCATTTCAGCAGGTATCAACTTTAATAAAATAGGGTATAGGAGATGACCATAACTTCCTGCTGTAACTCCGAGAGAATTTAAATTTCTAATTTGTAATTCACAACTGTCATACAGTTCCCGAAGTTCTCTAACATTAGAAGCATTCTTTACCTGTCTTAAATTTAATAATTTACTCATATGGGCATTGATGACAAGGTCGTCAAGACCGTAGCTAGCCTTTAATAAATCAACTGTAGATTTAAAGTTTTCCCCAGAAAGCGAAAATCCTGCAACAGCATTACATGCACTACCTCCAAGAAGAGATTTCAAATAGACAAATTTGTCAATAGGAGTTAAATTGGAATTCTTTTCAATTGCATTAGAATATTGCCCTCAAAATTCTAACCAGAAACAGCTGTCACCAAAAAATTTATTTATAGTGAGCTTCGGCAATTTCATAGATCGCTCTAAATTTCCGTTTTGAGAACCGGATTCATTTTTCATAAAATTTTGAAAAGTATTATTCTGATTTTGGGAGTTATGTTCATTTAAGAACTTCGTTATTTTATAACGAGACTCAATTATTTTCTCACTATAGATTTCTTTCTCAAAATCGTCATCGGCAAGAATATCCTTGATATCAGAATTTAATTTTTTTAATAATTCATATTTGTCATTCAATTGGCCCTTACAAATGTTTAATAAATCGAATTTATTTTCTAATGTAGTAGAATCATCTTCAAGAGTTGTGCTTATTTTTGTACACAATTTTGTCGTTTGTGTACGTAATCCAGTTCTTTTCTTTTTTAAAGTTTCAATGTTCGACATACTTATTTTTCACTGAATCAACAATAAAAAAATAGCTTACCTCAAGCTTTCATAATCAGAAGAAATAATATTCAATCGTCAGTCCAGACATCCTGACGCGGTTAGCCAGCATGAGGGATTTCAACGAACACAGTCGAATAAAAAGAACTTTACTTCGGATCAGTCATATTTCACATCTATTTAATGAAATAAAATGCAGAACGATGTTTATCTATTCAAAGTAAATCAGCACTCAAATAATTAAAAGCTCAATGAATTGAATATTAATATATTTATTATTATTACCAGGCATTCCTGGTTCAGATCACATATAGCGGTGATCGCTCGCTTCAAACTTTAAATTACATCTATCTAATAAACAAAACTGAAAAATAGTAAAGTAAAAAATAGGGTTACCATAATTCTTGGCGGTGATTAATTTTCGCCAAGACAAACAGAAAGAAAGGGGGGTTTTAATAGGTTATAGGGGTCATGATCGGTGTAGATCTGCAAAAACATTTTCAGAAATTCCAACATAGGTTAGAATGTAATAGGTACTATTTCTTACGAAATCTACCTAAAATGTCAATGATATTAGTTTGAGCAAAAAGTTCTGGGAATTTTTTAATCTAATAGTTACCATAATTTGTATCGTATATAGGAGTACTAGTGGTATATCTATAGGAGTTCAGGAATTTCGACTCCAGAATGCCTATTGAACAGCATGATTTGCGTGTGTTGCTCCGGCATTATTCGTGAAAAGGTCTAACGATTCAGAAAGCCGTCGATGAGATTAATGAGGGTGAAGGTGCTAGTACGGCGAAAAGCTTCGTACTTCCAGCAAATCCGGAATCTGGCAGAACAATGACAGAAAGTCGTGAACTATGATGGTCTGTACTTTGAAGAATAGTCCTTGTTGCCTTTGTTGTTAATTTGCGCATAACAAAGCAATTTTCACAAATTTCCCAGAACTCCCAGATAGGATTCCATAAATAATGAGAAATTGGCAAAAACTACCTAATTTGACGAAATTCGCTTTTAAATTCAAACTGCAAATCTTCAAAAAATGGGACCCCATGTTTATCTCTGGCAATTTTTACTTTTTTTCTATCTTTACAAGAAGAAAGTATTGGAATCGTGAAAATTTTCGACTTTCGTTTTTCGATAGACTTACACGTTCTAGGACTCAGAGATTCCGAAAAACATGTTTTTACAAAATGTCTGTGTGTGAGTCTGTCTAAATAAATGTATGTGACACAAATTTTTTGGGCGCACGATCTCAAGAACTAATGCACGGAATTTAATAATAAATTACATTCAGTTATTCCCTTATATAAATTAGCGCTGATTAGTTTTTGGTGTAAATCACTCAACAGGTGGTGGTGCTATGCAGCATTTTTCACGATTTCCACAATAGCACAATCTCCAGTATTACTGTACGGATTTTCATCAAACTTCAAATTCAGTTAGTGTTTGACAGGAATTGAAGTTTTAAACATTTTGGTGTAAATCGTCCAACAGGTGGCGCTGCTATGCTGCATTTTTTGCGATTTCCGCAATAGCTCTATCTTAAGAACTAATGCTTGGATTTTCAACAAACTTTAGATTCAGTTATACCTTGATATGAATTAGTGATTTTTATGTTTTGGTGCAAATCGCTCAACAGGTGGCGGTGTTATGCTACATTTTTTAGAATTTCCGCTAATAGTTCTATCTCAAGAACTAATGCACGAATTTTCATCAAACTTAAATTCAGATATACTTTGATATGAATTGGTACTAAATTGACGTACTTTCGTGTATTATTGAAATGGTTTAAAATACGTGATTTATATAGACGAAATTTTGTTTAATTTAATCATATTATTTTGATCGAATAGAATTTATACGACAAACATTAAATATTTTATTGGTTTATAATCCTGTTTAACTAGTATTTACGTGTTTTAATTTTCTGACTTTTTACAAAATTTGTGTATTAATTTAGGGCCCCCATTCTTCATGATATCATTTCTATTTTACTATAGGCATTATAGTGGGCACCGATTATCGGGGATTTACGCGAAAATTTAAATAAAGAATCTTTTTTTGGTATTTTTGAATGGAATACATGGATTTTATTGCGACGGTGATAGGGTAAGTATATGGTCACTTTAATAAGTCAAAATATAGGAGTAAAACTGTATTTACATTGAAGCTTTAATATATGTTGAATTATCGGTTATTGATATAGACCTTATTTGAGACTGAGAAGTACGATAATAAAGATAAACTGTTCACTTAGAGAATATATTATATGCATATTTCAGAAATTATTTTATGTTATACTTGATGAAAGTCCTTACATGCATATACACTACTCATATACAGGACTATGCTTTGATTTAATATTAAGTATGAAAAAATCATGCAGTTATTAAAAGTTAATGGTTTAAAAAATATATTTTTGTTCAACATTGGAATCAGTATTTTTGAAAATGTTCTGGACAGTTCTTTATATTAATGATTTTTCGTAGAGTTTCTAACACTATAAAAATGTATGATAAATAAAAACACTATTTCCCCCTTAGAAATAAATAATCTATTATTTTCGAAAACTGCACGGACACGGTTAATGCATGTCTACCAGATTAATACTTGTCTTCTATCCACATTGAAAAGAAGATTAAAGATGCTGATAAGATGAAAAGAGCTGTTATGGAGCATTTTAAAGACTACTTATCATATTACACATCTTGTAGAAATAAAAAGTATACTATTAATCTTTTCTTTGCATATTTTTTAAGTATATGAGGACAAACACTTTTGGTTATATTTGCTATGTTAATTGAAATATTTCTTTAATTAAAAATTTTTAACTTAATATACACTCTTAGAAATACTTTCTTGAATTCATAGAAATTTTTCTGGCAGTAGTGCTACTAGGATTTTTCCTTTAATAGACGAATATCCGTTTTTTTCTCCGTTACAGGAGGTAAAACATACGTCAATTGAAGAAAATGGGGATAAAGTAAAAGTTGCTTACTTTGGAGTCTAATACCAGCTATCTCAGTGTTAAGAAACCTGTACCCTACCCATTAAACTACAGTTTTACAGTAATTTAACAGGTTGTTTTATATCTGGTTTCCTCAGTTGAGTACGATTTGATGAATTTCTTTAAAAAGCTTTTAATTTTGAAGTTAATTTCGGGAAGATTTCGTTTGTAATGAGATTGTTGCTAGGGCTTAAATACTTTAGTATTTTAATAGGATGAAAATATGAATTATAAATATTTTTATGCAGATTACCAGTAAAATATGAATATTCTATTTTTATGCAAGAATTATTTTTGGGTAAAATCGTTTTTTTTTTCATTTAATATTTTAAATAAAATATCTGTTTTAAATGTTTTCATGTAAAATATATTTTGCATGCGATAATTTTTTTATAACTATAAAAAATAAATTGTGATTACTTTTAAATGAATGATAAAATTAATTGTTTATTATTTTTTAATTCGAAAACGTTTTTTTTTCTTTGTTGTTGCTTTAAATATTTTTTTCTTAAATTAAATTAGAAATCTTAATTCATAGAATTTTTAGATTTTCTTTTTTAAAATAAATTAGCTTTTAATATTTATATAGCTAATACGTATATGTGTTAGGAATATGCTGAATTCTCTATCTCTTTTTCAGATTTTCGGGAAGAACTCACGTATAAAACATGTTTTCTATGAGCACGGAAAATATTTGTTAAAAAATGAGTAATAATTTAGTGCATATGGACTAGTTTTTCTGACATGTAGTATTCTGTCTCTTTGAATGTCTCAAATACCGTGTGTCCTAAAATGTCCTCACTGCTTTTAAAATTCAGTAATTGCAAATTGTGCCAGCTATTAAAAAAATTCTTGCAGGAGGTTTATGGAATATTTCAGGAGATTTCTTATTCCGATTTTCGGTTTTAGTTCAAAATAGCAGCGATAGTCCGCCCTCAGAGCTATAAGCTCTCAAATGAGTCCAAAGCCGAATCACAAATCATTGATGCAAAGAAAGGAGATTAAATATGTGGAGTGGGTCCCTAAGAACCATATTGTATTGGCGAATAAGACCCACATCATATATTTAACCCCCTTCTTTCGCTCGAATGCAGGATTCGGTTTTTCCCTCGATTAAGTTCTTATTGCTTGCAGCGCAATCTATCTCTGCTATTTGGAACTAAAACTCGGAGTCGTAGTAAAGAAAACTCCTGAAAACTTACATAAACCTCCTGCAAGAAAGTTTTTAATCACTGTCACCATTCGCAAGTTATATAATTTTAAAAGCAGTAGATTTCATTTTAGGACATCCAATATGAGTGACGAGCAAAATGAAAAGAAGTATATTCGGTAAACCAATAAAACTTTTTAAAACTACTTATTTTATGCATTTAATTTGTGCCTTAGACTCGCTACAAACAATTAAGGATAAGTGTTATATTTCAAGCTAGATCGCAATTAAACATATAAGGAATATTTCATTTATCGAAATTCCTTCTATTATATCATTTTCTTCTATTATATTAACTCTTTACATTCGTGTAGTTAGCCGAAACAAACATTATACTGTAACGTTTTCTTATTCAGGAAAATTTATTATACCTTATGAAACATTCCCTGCTGAGTACTTATCTTTATTCTAAATACCATTAGTAGAATTAGGTCATACTTTAAGAAAGTGATTCAAATATTTTTTTTGGTGTGTATAGTCACACAATTAAAAAAAACAAAAATGTGCTGAAGGGTCATTCTTCTAAAGCAGGCAACCTTTTAATGTTAAAACATATTATTAAAAAGGTATGATAAATGTATGATATAATATTTTTTTATTAATTAGGATCGATCAAAAAATATTTTCGAATCTTCTGCCCCGACAGTGATGCTCATGCCAGGACAATGGCTGGAACGGAATAGCGATTACGGAAACGATTACGGAATTTCATAAAGTTTCCATATTCTACTTCATTAGTCACATTAAAACGCAGAAAACCAACGTTTAAAAATGCGCAAATAATACATAAAAAGCGGCAAGCAGCTGTTTTGAATTTACTAGCGAGATTCTTTTTCAGTGTAAGATAGGACAAGGCAAAGCGCACTCGAAAAAGCATGGCTGGAAAAAAGGGCAGAGACCCGCTGGCTTATATACCTGATATCTTTCAGTCGTTTTGCCAAGCCTTGTTTTTTCCAGTACGCTGTGACTTACTCTATCTTGAACTGAAGAAGAATGTCTCTAGTACATTCGAAAGAGCAGTTTGCTGCTTTTGATGTATTATTTTCTCATTTTTAAACGTTGATTTTCTGCATTTTGATATCTTTGCACAAAGGCTTTATTTGATATTTTAATGTTCTTTAGTCTTATTTCGTCTGAAATTTACATGATTTTCACGATATATTTTTTAGGTTACAAAGAAAAGATATAACAAATTAGGACTTCTTGTATTTTATTTATTGTAATCTATATTGTGCTTACTTGTTTTTTTTCTTGTAGTTTGAAAAAAAATAAGTCTAGAGAGACGGGGATTACTCGCAGGTGCGAGCCGAGATTTCAGGCGACCGTTTTTCTCCGGTCACAAGTACCTATAACAAATTTGGTCGCCAAACATGAAAAGGAATTACAGAGCTTATAGCATCATTTATCAGGCAACCAAAAAAGTTCTGTCGTTTTTATAAAACGACAAACGTTAAAGAATGCTACATGCAACGGATAATACATCGCGCTACAACTGCCAAATTATTTTAATCAACATGTAATGCAGAGTCATCGTATATAAAGAGAATTGGAAAGGTTTATCTCGTAACGGTAGAAAAATGGACGTGAACAGGAATACGCAAAATTGTATAATACGTGCTTGTATGTTGCATGAGTTTAAACTTGGAACAAATGCAGTGCACACGGCTCAAAAAATATACCAAGCTTTCGGAGAAGGTTGTGTCAGCAGCCGCACCACCCAAAGGTAGTTAAGAAATTTGATGCCGGCGAAGAGTCACTGAAAGATACCTGGCAAACAAGATGGCCATATGACATTAATGATGAAGAATTACAGGCTGCAATCATAGAATATTCCACTCAAACGTATGAGATGTTAGCGGAAAGGTTCACCGACAGTGATGAAATTATCCGTTTACATTTGCATTGTCTGGGGAAAGTGTACAAGCTAAGCAAATGGATAAACTAATCAATTGACACACGCGCAGAAGCTCAAGCGCCTGAACATTTGTTTGGGATTGCTGCATCGCAAATATACCATTTCTTGCCCGTGTATCAACCTATGATGAGAAGCGGCTATTGTACAGCAATCCCAAAAGACCGCATCATTAGTTGTCAGCCCTTGATGCCTTGCCACAGACCACCAAACCCAAGATCCATCAGCAGAAGGTGTTATTGTGCTTATGGTGGACAGAAAATGGAATTGTGCACTATGAACTGTTACCATCTCATAAGACGATTACTCCAAATGTCTATAATGACCCACACCGTCGAGTCCACCAGTCACTTAAAAAAAAACAGCCAGATTTGGTGAAGCGTAAAGGCGTTCTTTTCCTATAGGATAATGCTAGGCCACTTGTTGCGTGTGTGACCTCTGACACAATTCAGACACTTGGATGGGAACCGCTTTTGCGCCCTCCTTATTCCTCTGACATTAGCCCTTCTGACTATCACACATTTTTAAACCTCCATAATCATCTACGCAATCGACAGTTCAGCAGTCCAGAGGCTGTGGCAACGGAGTTATTGATCTTTTTCAAGTCTAAAGATTGTGATTTTAAAAAAAATGGAATTTATAAGCTTGTTTTCCGTTAGGAAAAAGTTATTGCATGTGAGGGTGGTTATTTTGATGAATAAATTGTATTCTTTCCATTTTGTTGTTTGTTTTCTTTCACCTAAAAACAACAGAACTTTTTTAGTTACCTCATAGTTTGAAAATTTTATTTTTGACAAAATAGTGGCAATTTTTACAAAAAAGGAAACGCCTGCTTTTTACATTTTCCGATCTCGAAAATATAAATTAATCAATGAAAATTACACGTTTTGGAGGTATAAGCCACAGGAAAAAAAGATTACTTTTCTTCAAAAAAATTAAAAGAAATGGTCGAATAGTTCTCAAGAAAAACAGTCGCTCAGGATAAAATACCTTGTTTCGATAAAAATGGTTTCGAGTTGGTTTCAACATGGCTTCGGTGACATTTTTCGTCATAGTTTCAGGCTCATTTTCGATAAGGCTTCGATATATATATATATTTATTTATTTATTTATCGCAATAAACTTCCAACATAGAGCTGCGCGTAAAAATTTGTTTTCTAGCTGCTTTGGAGTTACGTTGATCGACCAAAAACTATTGTATGGAATTCGAATATCACAAAAACGCTTTAGAGCAACAATCCACACACTTGAGGAATAATGAAAAAAAAGCAACAAAGAAATCGAAAAATTTCAGCCAAAAAAATAAAACCTTCCCTTAAGGGAATGAATTGCGTACGGAAGTACAAAATGTTAAAGCTATCAGAGTCTATTAATATAATTAGGAAGGGACGGTGACAGTTGCGTAGCCAGGATTTTGTTTCGGGGAGAGGAGGGGGGCGAGTCCAGAATTTTTCCTTCAGGTTATATATATAGTAAAACCTGTCAAGATGAAATCGTAAATATTCCACTTTACACAATTTTACATGTTTTCGGGTGCATTTGTATAGTATTCTTTTCCGTAGCACTCACCGTGAATATTTCTGCTTAAGGCAGAATTCCGTTACAGGCAGGTTCCATTTTTACATGTTTTGTGTATTTATATAAATATACTTATTTATGTCATATGAATAGGATAAAACTTGTCAATATAACAGAAGCCTGTCTTTAACGGAAGCGTTACATGGTCTTAATATGAATTGCGATACAATTAAATTTGCTGAAAACCTGTGTGAAAGGGGATTTTCATCGTTCTTTAGTGAAACACAGTGAAACCTGTGAAAACGGAATATTTCTTTAACGAAATCCTGTCTCAAACGGAAGAGTTTCAGAATCCTTGCGAAACGAACAATAGTAGATCTTGTTGATGTAGTGTATCTTTGAAGCATAATTAATTACACTTCTTTCGAAGGAAGCCTGTCTAAAATGGACCTTTTTACCAGTCCCTCACAATCTTGTCTTGACTGTGTATGTATAATAGGAGTATTTCGAGTAACTTTAAGAATTTAGGTATATCCTTATTTAAAAAAAGCATTATTTTCTTAATTAAAAAAAGCATGGATAAAAAATGTAAGGCCAATCTCTATAACTGCAACTAATAATACATTGAAGTTACATGAATATTTACCAATGAAAAAGATTCACTATGATGTAAAAAACTGAGCGCATACTGAAGAATTAAATTTAATTAACCCATTCACTGTCATCCACGAGTATATTCGTGGCTTTAATTTATTAATTACTTTGTTATATTTTAGAATTAAAGAAATTGCCTCATTTATTGGCAGAAATTTTGCTGTAATAGTAAAGCGAAATTTACCTTTCTGAATTTGTACTAGCAAACGAATTTTAACAAACAATTTGAAAATACTTACTTTATAGTTTTGGCAGCGAATGGGTTAAATCAAGTTTCATATTACATAACATTTGCCTATAATAAAGTTTGGATCAAGTGGTTAAGTTTAAAACTGCAATTTCCATGCTTAGTTTCTTGCCATTGAATTAAGAACTTGTGCTGTAATAGATATTGGATAATGATTTCACATAAGTGTCAATCGCATGAGCCGTTCTTGTGATCCGCCGCGCTCCCCATAAGAGTTTTTGAGATAACCCAGATAGCATGAACAAGGCAGCAAGTTTGATGATTTTTTCTGATATTATCTTGCCGTGACAAATTTGAATTGAGAAATTCGCAGCAAATCTCCCTCAAGGTATACCATCACCCACTTGCATGAGTAGTTTGTTGTGAAACTGATGCAAGACTGTCTTCAATTAATGAAAGTAACGAAAGCCAAAAATCCCTCTGTTGAGAGAATAGACAATCAGCACATACGCGGAAATTGCTGAAATCTTATTCCGTAGGCACCGCTTTTTCTAAACGCTATACTTATTAAATACCAAAAAATTCCAAAAAAATAATGTATTAAATACCAAAAAGCACAAATATTACCTAAACTTGTTTATGGTGATAAAACCGCATGCACCTTCTGACGGCGCTTTCGCATAAATAGACTTGATCAGGTCTATGGACTCCTTTGAAGGGGTTAAACTTATAGTGTGACGTGGAAAGATTTCTACTTTGCAGTAAGTTAGCAGTACTTTTGATTACTTGTTTGCCGTTAGTTTGCAATAAATTTGATATAGTATGAATTTAACTTGCACGACAAGTTAGCTGCAAGTTCAAAGTGTGGTGACTTCTGCGTTTGCGTTATCTTGCTGCAGTCTTGTTATGAACTTCCAGTCTTGTCATACTGAGATTACTGCAACTTTGCAGGTTTTCAGAGCAATGCTGTTGCAAGTTTTTTGCAAACTAAAAATGCTATGTGGGAAGGTTTTAACTTAAAAAAAAAGATGTTGCATTTTCAGCTACAGAAACTAGTAATGTAAGAAGCACACACATCAATTATAGTTCACGCTGGAAAAATCAGTTTTGTTACAATTGTCTTATTCAGCCATAATTCTTTTGGGTTTTCATGTTTCATGTCTCGCCCCTTTTGATACCATATTCGATCTAATTGCTTCCGATATCTGGTCGTCTTTAAGGAAGTTAAATTTTTGTAATAAGTTTATTTGTAATCGATTAGCACTTTTTTGGAAGTATTAGAATGTGTAAAAAATGGTTCATGGTGGTTTCTGTTTTTGTACTTCTTAGCGAATTTATTTTAGATGGTTCGAAACAGTTTTAGAATATTCTCCAAGTTCAGCAGTAAGCTTCGGACGGGTCGGATTTATGCAGCTCTGGAAGGGACACTTAGGAGTTCCGTGGAAGGGGGTAGCGCCCTTCTAAATCATTAATAATCATAAAATTCCGAATCTTCCGATTCCATCCTTAAACAACTTGACAGGAGGATAAAGAACCTCATCTCTGTGTATTTCAGCATTCACAGTTGCACTGGTAAAAATGTGTCGATCACTGCGGCCATTCAAAATGATGTCCATCCATACCATGATTCCACAACCTTTGTATCGATGCCTTTCACGGATGTTTGCAGCCTTATTGCGTGTGATTTTCTCCCTTCATATGGTAACACGTCTGTAGTAACTCTCTCAACAAAATCGGGATTCATCGGTAAAGAGAACTCGGCTCCAGTCCGTGGTACTCCAATGACGATGATCTCTGCACCAATTTAATCGGGCGCATTTCGCTACCGGAGTTAGTGGAACACAAATCATGGTTTTCCTTGCATGCAGACTGTCACTCACAGTAAACCGGAATAGTCGAGTTCTTGTTTCTGCAGCAAACTCCCCGCAAATCTGAATTGACGTCAATCGCCTATTTCTTTTAGCAATCGTTGGCAAATTACAGTCCTGAGAGCCTATTGTGGTGCGTTTTCTGCCTTGATCTGGTTGTCTGTGGGCATTATACCTGTGTCTTTAAACCATTTCCAGATTCTTGACATGGCACTTTTGGCTATTTTTAAGTCTTTACAGACCCCTAAGAGTGTCTCTCCTGCTTTCATTCTTTCTATCGCTCGCAATTTCTCAAAATCGGTCAAATGTCTTCTGGACGACATATTCCACCTACTGGAAGCGAAAGTTTTACCTAATTAGACGTACAATCCTTAAAATTAGACTTCAAATTACCCACGTGTGCCCCTTTTCACACGTGAACCGAAAGAACGGGCTGAAGCTGAAAAATTTGCATATATTTCTGTAGCGAATGGTAATCCCATTGGACTACGTGATAACGTTGACATTGAGTTACCTTTCTGGAAGTTTCCTTAATAGAATTAAGATAAAGCACCTTCTTATGGTTGTTCCTTTAATTTTTCTCGACAGTGCATTTTAAAAGTGGTAACAAATAACCAGTCCAAAAATAAAGTTACTTTTATTAATTGCAGGCAACAGATTTAAAGTAATTGTAAATATTGTCCGTTATAAAGTGGACAGTGATAAGTGTCACGAAACTCAATCAATGTACCGTTATTGCCTTCGTATAAACTCATTCTTTCCCATAAGTGTCGACAACAGAATCCCATCGAAGTCCAAGATAAAGAAGTTTTACGTTTAATCTAGTTACAGTAAATTTGTGTAAACGGAATAGCAGGTATACTTGCATAGTTATCTTTCCGTCGCTGGACATTAAAATGTTTTTGTTTATGAGAGGATTCCGTGTTTTCAGAAAATCTGCCAAAAAGGATTCACAATATGAACAAGTTTCATTGCAGATATGTTTCAAACGTTAGCAAGCACTAACGTAGTATAAATATATAGTGTTGTTTTTGTCGAAACTTGAATTGTTTTCCCTTGAGATAGGTCATCTTCACAGATTTTCCTGTAATAGATTTATGCTCTTCAGAGATGTTGTTATAGCAGCGGCTTCCAACCTGGGATAGCGTACCCCTGGGGGTACTTGGCGGGTCTGCTGGGGGTATGTGAAAATAATATTGGTAATGGCGGAAGTCACAAATATGTTAAGAATATCAATGTAATTTGCATCGATTTATTATATGGTTGTGATAAGAAGATTACTAATGAAAAAAAGCATGTTTACGTTATCGCCTTGAGTGGAGGGGGGAAGGGGGCGTGTTTATGAGAAATGGGGTACTCCGAAATGAAAAACCTAAGAAAGGGTTACATGAAAGAAAATAGTTTGGGAAGTGAGTATGTTTTAGCAGTTTTAAGGGATACTGTGAAAACGGAAATTGTTTATAACGGAAACCTGCCTAAAACGGAAAATTTCATAGTCCTGAAAAAAGACATATCTTTGAATTATATCTTCTAAGACGTACTTCTAATACCTCTCTAAGGCGTAATTTTTCATAGATCCTTTGTGATTCTGTATTAGCAGTTTTTACTGTTGTATTTGTATCCATGATTCAGTAAACCAGGTCTTCTTTCGTGAGGGGTGGTCCGGAACCCCTGGACCCCCCGCCCCCCCTTCCTTGGCTACGCCACTGGCATGGTGACAACAAAAGAATTAGCACCTTTGATTTGTTTAGTGGTTAAGCGGAAGTCCAACTTTTCATATTATTAAACCAACAGCTAACTTATCCTTTCTTTCCGAACAAATCATATTTTTGGAAGGGTGACAAGGCCAGCTTTTGAATACTGGCTAAGTATTACGTATGTGATTTACTATTTTAATTTTCAACTTTTTACGAAATAGACATTTCGACTTATTTCATGTGTCACATATTGGTAACGGACAAATTTAAAAAGGATTTTATATTCCAGTACACAGTCTATATATCCAGTAGTATTCTATCTACTATTGAGAGTTTGTAAACCTGGTGATTTTATTAACTCCTTCACGAAGATGTCCATCTATACGTGATATACAGAGTGCGTACAATCTTCAGTGTTTTCTCTCCATACAGAACATCTGGGATTAAATAAAAGAAAGATTTTTGTTTGGAATTACTAGTTTTAAAACATTAAAAAATGTTTTATTGTGCGTTCGTAGCGAAAAGTTCAAAATGTTTTTAATACGTGCTACAAAATGAGAATCGGAGGCTTATTTAATACTCTGATTTATTCTGGTATTGGCATAGATTCCTAAATTGAAATCTCTTCTTTCCTAAAAATATTTTCTTTCGGATAGTTAAGACTTTATGATATATTCATTGTTAAGGGCTAACATTTAAATATCATTAGTGAATTTGCGTTATATTTAAAAAAAGGGTTCTCTTAATTATGAATATATTCACGTAATACAGTATAGAGAGAATGAAAAATAAATCAAAAATAAAGACCAGGAAGCAGGAATCCAGCTTTTTTAGAATTTAGTGTCACTCCCGATGAAATAAAAATAGATGCATATAAATATAGATATCGCTGAGTAATACACAAAAGCGCAAAAAGCGATGTCGTCATTCAAGAAACTGGACAAAAAACGGCTATCTAATTATTCATATGCCTTCATTTGTTTGTAACAATAATATAAATTCTTAAAATTAAATATAGTTTATAATAGCTCCATGTTTTATCGGAAATCATTCATTTACATTTTTTCAAAATTCCACGTATTTTAACTACATTTTTTTCAGTTGTTATGATAAACTGGCAACAAAAAGATATAATTCTATTTTCTAACAAATTTTCTTTTACTTTATACAGAAATGGAGACTTCTGTTGCCAACATTGAACAAATTCCGTTGAAAGCTACAAAAAAAATAATATCTCAAACTGAAATTGAGGTGCATTTTTCAAACAAACTGCATTTAAAAGTGCTTATTTTTTCGCAATACGACGGCATAAAAATGAAAAATGTGCGATGCTTAGAAGTTAAGAAAATTTCAGTAGAAATTATTCGTATTTAATCCTGCAATGATACATCTGCTTCGTTTTACGTCTGGCTTACATAACGCATTTTTTTTTCTGACATTTTAATTGCTGACCGAAAGAAATAGTATGACGGGGGCAAATAATTTACTGAAATAGATAATGTTACCTATTTACTCCATTATTGTGGAAATAAGGAATACTCTGCACTTAAGGACTTTCCTACATTTTCATTAAAATATCTTAAAAACCAAGGTTTCATAATTTTCTTTGCAATTTGATTCTAAAGAAATTTTTATATTCAAGGTTTTTTTTTTCTATGATCTCGGTTTTAAAAAATCGATTTTTTAAATATTGAAATCTTTTTTTAGTCTCAAGTATATGCGTATGAAGCGATTTTTTTACTGTAAAATGCATTTCTGTTTCAAAAATGCTCTACATTGAGACCGAGCAAGGAAAGTGAAACCCGTTCATGACTCATCATTGGCACAAAATCTGTAGCTGACCATAAAATATATCTACGAGGATTTCTCTTCAGAATACCTTCTCGAAATATGTCTCGACGCAAATATCCTAAACAATAACAAAAGTTTAAATTAATTGGTTTGGACATTTATTGTGACACATATCCATTGCGGCAAAGTTAACAATCAAAATAGCTACTTTGATTGCTACGTGCATATTCAACGACGGTCTTTTAATTATATTAGATAATAAGAATGTAATGTTTCTTAAGATCGACTCAACTAAGGCTCCTACAAGGAGAGCTGACGCTTATCTATCTCGTTGCCCAAAAGAATCGCCATATTGACGCCCGGATCATAATTAGTCTATAGCCAGAGCTGGGGATACCGCTCCGACGATCTCTCCCATTGGCTACACTAACCGGTTTCAGCTTGGTTTTTCGTTAAACGGCGGCAATGATTCAAACTATATTATAAAACATCTAGGCTCAACAGTTGTGACGTACTGATGCAATCACAACGAAACCATTTGCATTGGTGAGAGCAGCGTATGTCGGATGACGTAAAGGACAGAAGACACCTTCCTGGAACGCCGGAGCAGTTGATTTAAAGCAGAGAATATCCCTAACGTCCAGGAGGAAGTATCTATTCCCATCTAATCTAGTAGTATCATCCAGTAGACCATCCAGGAAAGAATATAACGAAATGATTATACGATAATTATAATATATGTTCATGAAGCTCCAAAATTTTGTTTTTGTCAAACTCGTCGATAGTCAATATAAATTCACAGACAGTATCGAAATTTGTTCATTTAACGAATTTAAAATGTTTCCAATACGCGCTTTAAAATTTAATTATATTCGATGCTCTATTTAATGCTCAGTTTCATTTCCTTTAGAGAAAACATAAATGATATTTCGCACAAAAATCTTAAATTAAAATCTCTTCAACTATGACAAAAGTTTTTCCTTCGAGTAATTACCGGAAAAGAACACTATATATTAAGTATTTCCTGTGAAGAGTGCTATCTGTGCTTCGTGATATATTCCTTCTTGATTACTTAACTTCTTTCTAAACAGCATTAGCGAAATTAGATAGTATTTTCAGAAAGTTACTCAAAGTATTTTATTGATGAGTATGTTCGTGCATTTCGCACTACAGGGGATAAAAAATGAAGCATAAAGTTTATTTCAAAATGTTATCATTAAATCAATAAAATTTATCAGTTTTTATTTTTTCAAACAAATACATTAATTTTAATTTCGAAAGCTCCTATTTTCAACATTTAAAAAATAAACTTATTTGTATCTAATTTATGCAGTTTAACCCTTTCACACATGAAATCCAAATATGAGATTGTATTGAAAGTACAATTCAAAGAGAACTGATTACGATTTATTTTTACTCACTTATTTCATAACCGTATATGACATTCAATAATACTTATAATAAAATACAGTAGTAGATGATGGAACTATTTAATTTCCGAATATTCAAATGGAAAACTCATCTTTGACAATTTTTTTTTTACTGGTTCAGAGAAGAATTTTCGCAAATAATCTCTGCTGCTAAATATAATTTTAAAAAAAATTCTATTTCCTTTGTGCAAATACATCCAAATATATATATATTGCAAAAAACAATCTGATAACAATGAATAACACATATATTTGTGTGTGTGAGCGTGTTATACGAGATTCCTGTTGTGATGCACTAATAAGTCTTTGAAAAATACAATGTTATTTATATTTAGTAGTCATCGTGGATATTTTTAAGCACAAAATATTTTTTATGCATTTAAAAATACTTCATGGATTAGTGGGTTAATATTAATTTGAAACATTCACAAAAAATCTGTTAAAAATATTAAACTTTTTCATTTGAAAAAGCAAATGAAATGAAATATTACTTTAGTGTGTAAAATGATAGTACTATTATTTCAGTCTCTGCTAGATATTTCTGTCTGTAATTGTTGTATTCGTACTCAATATTGTGCAAAATTTCATTCATTGGAAAACTTGCTTATATTAATTAATTATCGACTTATTATTATGAATGAAACAATATACAATGAAATTACATTATTATAATAAAATTTTACAGGGCGTTCACTGCCATAGATGTCCAATGGCTAATTCCTAAACTGTTAATCATAGACATAGTTCCAATTACAAAAATGTTTTAAATGAGGTAAAGAAGCATTTTTAAAACAATTTGGATCTAGAAAAACATTTATTAAACAATTGCGAAATTTAAATTTTTGTACGGCCCACCGGTCCTATAAAAATATTTTGTAAAAATATCCTATTACACTAAGAAGTTAGACAAAAAAGTCCAATTCTTCTAAAAATAAAACTGACTGAGTAATAGCTGTTTAAAGTTGAAACATCCTTTTTGCTGAGAAATAAGAGTCATTCACAAATTTATAGAAATATAAATAATCGTCAGATATTTTACAAAATAATAGCTTAGAGTAAAAAGAACGTTACAATATAAATTAGAAATTTTTTTTCATTCTTAAATAATAAGGAACAATATACAACTTGTATTTAAAATATAAGTTAAAAAGAAGCAGAATTTTTTAAAATTAAATTATGAAAAGCAACAGTCGCAATCCGTTACAAAATGATACATATATTAAAATGCTATTAGATTATCTAATCTGCAATTTAATTAATAAACATTAAAGTTAGAATAAAACTTGCTCGAATTAACTTCTTCGGCTGCAATGTAGAAATGTACACTCGAAATAAATCCAATACTTTAAGTACTTTGTGTACGAGCGCTCGAAACTTGGCACAACTCATAAGTGTTCAGTTGCAGAAAATTTGCTTAAGTCATGAAATTGGAAGTTTCATAACTCGATCAATTTTAAAGTTAGCTGAATGGGACATTTGTCTTACTTGTTAGTTCAATATGGAATTTTTACTAAAAATCAATTAAAGGACCAGGGTACCGTATAAAAATTTAAATTTCGTAATTCTTTAATAAACGTTTTTATTGATCTAAATCGCTTTAAAAATACTTCTTTACCTCATTTAAAACATTTTTGTTATTGGAACTATATATCTATGACTAACTGTTTAAGATGTGAGAACTTCATTTCACACGAGAAAAATTCTCACAGAAAACAAAATATATCTTGCATTGGGATCCCCATGTATTAGAAACGTAACCTCTTTTTATTTCAAAGTACACAACTATTTCAGCTGGATTAAAAAAGAAACGATGCATTTTAATTGATCTTCCTAGTTGAAGTTAAAGTGTCAAATATTTCTAAAGAGCGCCGAAGGAAATAGCTTCCCTGCTAATGGATTCTACTTGTGATCTTACCCGATCGCTCTCCAAGATTCAAAACGAAAGCAGAGAACGTAGGAGCACTCGTATGCGTGAGAAAATTAAGTTGACCCTATCGGAACAAAGTTTGTTGATGATGCAACCAGGTCAGGTCCACTAAATGGTCAAAAGTATGGACCCTTTGTTCAGGAGAAGGAGGAAAAGTTTTGTTGGAAGAGGCTGGGAGACCAGATCAGTTGGGTTTAGATTTCAGAGGGAAGAGTCGGTAAAGACTTGTTCTCTCGGTGGAAAAAATACCCGGTGACTTCTCACCGAAGAAATAAACTTTGAAATATCGAAGGAAGGTTTGAACGAAGTCAAGTCTAGACTTAGGAATTGCTCAATGCAGGGAAAATGAACTTTATCTGTGATTACAACTCTTCACTCTTAGTAAGGAAACTAGCACGACGAGCCAGACTTTGTGATGCTTCGAAAACCTAGATATTTTGTACCCGTAGAGACTTTGTCTGATTAACAGAGACTATTCTACTCTAATTTACGGATTCTTCATGAATTGTGACGGACTTATGTATTCTTAAGCGTTGGGTTCATAAGAAAATGTCACCACTTGTTATTTAATAAACATATTTTTTCATGAATTTTGTGCCTTGATCGTAGACGTTACACGTGACCTGTCTCATGCCAACATCAAGGCATTACAAGGAATTAGTCATTGGACATCTTTGAGAGTGGACACTATGTATATTGAATGAAATGTTGAAATATTTACATTGGGAACATTTAGAAACTGTATAATTCATAGTTTTGAAACGATATTTATTTCCAAAATTATCAATATAACTAACAAGGAGAGGGCCAACCTTGTTAATCACAGATTTTGATTATTTTAATATACGTTGTAGGGTAGAGACCCCTTAGTGTCCGGTTCAAAGTATTTTATCCAACGCTCCTTAGTTCTTGGGAAACCGGGGGGGGGGGGTGAGGTCTAATAGTAGTACACAACTTAAATACTTACTTTGCAACCAAAACGATAGGTTGGTCGTAGCGCAGTTGGTATGGCGTTTGCCGGCTGATCCGCGGGCCCGGGTTTAAAACCTGAACGCGATATATTTGTTTTTCTCATTTTTTTGTTTTATAAATATACTTGTAAGTATAACTTAATAATCTCATTGTCAATTAAAATTTATAACATTGTATATCAATTATAATTTTGACCTATTTAATTTTTTACTTTTAACTAAATAGTTGTATAAAACATCATAAAACAGTTAATTTTTTAAAAATAACTTTTAAAATGTATTTCATATATTCTTTATCGATGCAATTATATTGAGCAATTGTATCAATTCGTGATTTTAAAGAAACATCATTTACGCATTGCTTTAACAAAGGAAGTCAATGCGATAATATTATTATTATGTTTTTAAAGTAACAAGCATAAATATATTAAAAATTAGCATCAGAATTAAATTACAACCGATTTTTTGCATATTAAAGATTTTTAAATTGTAATACGTATGCTTGCGCTTTTAATTATTTTGTTTTCCCCTTTATCTTCTTTTTGCTTTTATTTTTATTTTATTTGAATATTCTTTTATTTTATCATAACTAGATGGCGACACAACAGGTTTTGTCACGATTTTGGAATTTTTATCATTCAATAATAGATCCCATTTCTTTTTAAACCTCTTTAAAGCCTGAGAAATAATAGTTTAAAAATAAAAAATGATAAATTTAAATTTGTTAACATTATAATTAATGTATGATATTAAAATTTTTAATTAAAATTATTAAATTATAATTACAAGTACATTTATAAAACAAAAAATGAGGAAGACAAATGTAGCGCGTTCGGGTTCCGAACCCGGGCCCGTAGATCAGTCAGCAAACGTCGTACCAACTGAGCTACGACCCACCTATCCTTCCTCCTACAAAGTAAGTATTTATGTTTTGTTCTACTGTTAGACTCCCCGGTTTCTCAAGAACTAAGGAGCGTTGGATAAAATCCGTTGAATCTGAGACTAAGGGGTCTCTACCCTACAACATATATTAAAATAATCAAAATCTGTGATTAACAAGGTTGGCCCTCTCCTTGTAAGATATAGCTCAAAGAAATAATATTGGCCAAATATCGTGATAGAAAGGAAATGCATTTCTAGCGCCGCAATCGATCCATGGTCATCTAGAATGAAAAATCGTATCATTCTATTTAAAGTGCTTCCATTTTGTAGAAAATTTAAAAGAGAAATGAAATGGGATTTACACAAACATTTATTGCGTAAAATGGAATTTGACGAAGAAAATATGTAAAAATATGTAAAATTCCTTATATATGGATTTCGTTTTTCTGTTCGAATATTTTTCGCTCTTGAAAAATATTTGTTCTAATATTAAAAAGTGTGGTTTAAGACGCACATTTATAAATTTCTGTATATTTTTAGTGATTTATCACGAATCACTAAAATAAATGTGAGATACAAATGTTCGTTCATATGCGTTCTAAAATTTGTTTTGCTATCAGAATGAGGAATTGAAAAGAAAACCACATTATATCAGGAATTACTAGAGTAATATGTTCATTGAACGCTGTTTTATGCAAATAACATAAATATTTAGAGAAATTTAAAAAATGTACAAACAGGAAAAATCAAAGAAATGATGTTTTTTTTTTAGAATGGAATATATTCTTTTTTAAAGGGGTATCAGGACTCTTAAAGCTTTAAAATTTTCGAAATTTTATTTTTTTAGATGTTAAACTTCTACTTTTTCTGAACATTTTGACATAATTGTTTCCTTTAACTTTCCATTAGAACAGGAGTTATGGCTTTTAGAATTTCACCTGCTCAATAGCTACACTTAGCCGAAACTTTGAAGTCATTTTTCTCCAAATGACTTTTTTGAGTATAACGCGCACAATATCTCAAAAACTTCTGAATATTTTTTCATAAAATTTTCAAAACATATATTTCATGTTAGTCTGTATAAATTGAACCTAAAATTTACTTTTTATTGTTAAAGAAAATATTTTTTAGGTGATTATATTGTTCAAATTTTCTAAATTTTGTATTAGCTAATTAAACTTGGTATTAAAATTATAAAAAGCTTTAAATACAATTTTATTTAGTTTCAAGCTAATTATTACTATTTGAAGTATAAGTAGGCACCAAAAGATTCATTCTAGTTGCAAACTTTATTTTGTAATCTTGCACTTAATCTGTTATGTAGATTTTTCCGCTCGTTAAATGTCTGACAGTTCGGAGCACCCTGTAAATGCTAATTCTGCATCTTGTATTTTTTAAAATATTTGAAATGAAAAAAATCCCTGCCGAGCCGGCCTACAGGCAGAGGTAGATTTCAAAGTCAAATATACTAATTTCAAAAACAAAAACTAAATCATGATTAGAGATAAATCCACTTTAACAATTTTATTTGGCCGCTTTTGACGAGTTTTTATTCATTTTTATATAGTAGCTGGTTTTATCAGAATCATGTTAGGGCGGTATTCAAAAAAATACTTTTCCATGCTCAACAACTCGAAATTTTCTGGCATAATTCCAGATTCATTTTTAAAAATATATATATATATGAAACTTGCTGACGTGAATTTTGAAGAGATTTATAAGCAACCTGTGTTTTTATTTTTTGTTCAATTAATTAAAACTTGATATATAAACAATTAATTTCTCAGAAGGACAATATTTTTCGTTTCTAACACAATCGCTTCGGAAAATTCCGTTCAAAATGCCCACTTTGACATCATTTTTTGAAATATATTCTACCTCTATCAAAAAATCGATCATTACGGTACATTATATAGTTTCTGAATAAGAGAATCTACCAATTAAATGCGTTTGAGAGCAAAAATGAATTTAAAAATGAGTCAGAAAATAAGCAGTTTGGATTCCGACGAATTAGCCAAACAAGCAGCCGAAAATAAAATAAAAGAAATTCCATATAACTTAGAAAGACCAATAACAAACCTTAAAAAAACAATTAAAGAACTAATTATTAAACAGTGGCAGTTCGAGTGGGATTACGGGGACAAGGGCAGGACAACATATCAATACTTTCCAAAAGTAAGTACAAACAGACTAAGGAGTTGTAAATTACTCATCCAGATATACACGGGACATGGAGCATTCCCAGAATACTTACACAGATTCAAGCGCAAAGATGAGCCAAATTGTGCATGCGGGCAATTGGGAACCCCAAAACACTTTCTAACAGCCTGCCCACTAACACAACCACACCATCTGATTCAAATCACAGCAAACAACGAGCAACTTTGGCATAATCAGCTAGCAAACAATAAACATGTACAAAACAAGGGCAAAGCAGTTATCAGATGGTTAATAGAAAACATAGACTCAATCTCTCAATAAAACATAAAAGAACAAAGCTAAACACGTACCACCCCAGCGGACATCGCCACCCCAAACTAACTAACTGCCTTATTTTCAGATTTATATATATATATATTTTTAAAAAAAAAAAGAGGTCTGAGTTTAACTATTAAGTTGACCTCGGCCGCAGTTGACGGAACCTTTTACTTGCAAAAAAAAATCGATTTATCGCACTTCTGAGAGGTGGAAGTCATTTATGATGAACTGATAGCTACGGCTCACTCACGCAAATCCAACGAATCATCGGAAGATAGTTAAGTGGATAAGGAAAAGATGTGTTTTAAATGAAACAGAGTAGCCAACTACATACTAAATCAAGCCAACTACAACAAAGGAGAAATTATAACGATACATCTTGGGAAAACAGTCATCATAAAAAAATTGACGGACTAACGGTCATGGAACAAGCCCCACTCCAGTAGTGCACAAGCCTTTACAAATAGCTCGCAACAACGTTGCATAAATCGTGATAACAGCCATTAGGTTCCAATGGACTGATCGCCATGTGCGCATTCACGTATCAAGGTAATATAAAAACAAAGGAAAATGAACCTGTTAAGTGATCAAAGCCAACTCAAAGGGTCACAAATTAAAGACCACATGTCGTCAACCCATCAGCGGCAAGTTCGCAAAGTGACAAAACCTCAAATTTAGACATCCACCATTAGTAGAGTCATAAAGAAAAACAACCTACGATAGAGACAAGCATCTCACGGTATGTGAGAAGCATATATCTAATCAAGGAAAAAGAAAAGACCCACAAGAATATGACAAAATATTAAAAAGACAACCACCACGACAGTGACCAACTACCAAGACAAGGAAACCTCCTCAGAAGAACAAGTCCACTGGGTGAGATAAGTATATTATACTAGACAAATACAATGAATTATTAAAATTAAATGTTAATTTAGGTCAAACCCAATCCCCATAGCTTATGTCTAAGTTACAACCTCAAACAGCTAGCTCAATTAGAAATTAGTATATTAATCTCACTAGATCAGCTCGTTAGTCTCCTATCAATTCCCTCCTAGATAAGTAATAGTATGCCAATTCATAGTTAACTTGCCATAAGATAATATAAAAATAATAATAATAATTAATAAATAAAATTCTGATTCTAATATTAGAAATGATTAAAATATAAATTCATTTTAAATAGCCAGGCAATATTTAAGTAATCTAAAGTAAATTACTCTAGTTAGTTTAATGTCACCTAGTGCTATAGGATAATATTAAAACAATATATATAATAAATGATAGTTAAGTAAATAGCTGTAAGTAAGTTTTAAGTGTAATAACATGTACAAGCTAACCCCTTACCCTTTCAGTTTTTTTTTTTTTTTTTTTTTTTTTTTTTTTTTTTTTACTACCGCCTCTTTATTATTCGTAGTTGCACATAGGATATAGCCTGCACAAGCTACCGGACACTCTCCAGTGGGAAGTCTACGGAGTCAGTTTCTACGCGGTGGGTTACGGAAGATAGGTGGAGTCTCACCCCCCTGCATCGTTATGTTTGCCTAGCATTTCGGCCCAAAATTAACTTTCAGTGCAACTTGTCTATCTGCGGCGCTCCTTTTTTTTTCCTTTCCTCCCCACCCCCCCCGTCCAAAATTCATTTTCTTACGACAAGTCTGGACCAACAATTCGGCTTCTAAACCGCAGGTCAGAAGTAGTTCGGGCAGCGGTGGCCCAGTTGGCAGAGCATCGAATCCGCAGCTAAGGCCACGGGATCGAGGCCTACTGCTGGCTATAATCCGCCATGTACGCTAATGGCGCCTGGTGCATGTAAAATCCGTCGTGGGTGCAAAGTCCTCCAAGTTACCTGTGAATTATACCTCTGGAGGTGCCTTGCCAGGTGAAGGTCTCATCATCTGATCAAGGTTCCAAATTACGAGATCAACATGAGTAGCAACGTGCAGGTGCCAAACATCAGGATATAACGTTAAGTAACCGGCATAACAAAGTATACACAAACGAGCAGTAGGCACTGCAGATAGGATGACATCGAGGCAATGGTGTCAGGTTTATTGCCGCTTCGCGGCGATTAGGCGGGATTTCGCCCCGATGCCAGGTACTAAACCCGTTAAGCTGGGGCAACCCGGCAGGTAGGGGCCTGGTCATCGGTTAGAAAGAAAGAAAGCAGTTTGGATTTTAATACACCCTTACTAAGATGATTTTTATCTTCAACCGCTATGTATTTTTAATTTGTTTTTGCTGTAAGAATTGGTCCTATCCAAAACTTGTCTATATAGATGTTGTAGACATTATTAAGAAGACATATGATAAATTCATGGGGATTTTATATCTTTTGAATTGACGGAGTTATGGATTCTTTTCTTCTTCAAACCCCCTTTTTGTTTTCGTTTTTAAATTTTTTTTGCGGTACGAATTGGTCCTATCAAAAACTTGTGAATATAAAAGTTGTATATAATGTTAAGGAGATTTATAATAAAATTAATTGTATTTGATATCTTGAGAATTGACGAAGTTATGATTTTTTTTCTCCCAAAAACACTATTTTTTGCGCCCCTTGAGCCCATTTAACTTTATAAAAAATTTGTGATACATAAATTTTTGGCCCTATTTTAAGAAGTAATATAAACTTTAAACTGATTTGATATGTACAAAAATCAAGAAGTTATGGGGGGTTTTCTGTTTTTACAAAACCCCTCCCTGTTTCCATCCCCTTGGTTCGATTTTGCCCACTAACGAACTTGACCAAGATGTTATGCCCTTTGATTTTATGAATCAGTTTGGAAGAGATTGGTGCAGAATTACGAAAGTTATTGTGTCCAGAAAAAAGTGATATATATATATAGATATATAGATAGATAGATAGTTAAAGTTTTTTACTGAGGGTGGTTTTGGGTTCTAGGGTTCATGATCGGTTTAGATCTGCAAAACTTTTTCAGAAATTCCAACATAGGAACGATCCCAATAGGTGGTATTTCATACGAAATCTACCTAAAACGTACTTATTATCTTTCATTCCCGATTAAAATTCTGTCTTAAAATCAAATACTTTAAGGTATTAAATGTTGAAAATGGTCTGTTTTTTTTTATATTTTTTTTTCAATTTTAAGAGTCCTGAGACCTCTTAAGGGACATAATACATTAAACTTTCAGAAATTTCTATAGATCGATATGACTGTTATTTATAAGTTTACATTATTTATAGGAACTGTTGTCGTTACTACACTTGCTGGAGGCGTGACAATATAAAGTCTTAACTTGAGTACATGGAATATCCCATTAATTTTTTTAAATCTTTCTTTCTTTAATAAATTCTTTTAATTTTTATTTTATTTTATTTGCTGGAATTGGGTACTTTTTTACAATATAAACTGAAATGGTGTAAAGAGAGCATAAAATACCTTACAGTAAAAAACAAAAATAGTTGTTATTATGTATAATAGTAAGATGATACACAACTGTATAAATTGCACATGTACCGTATTTAATACATGGTACATGCATACATATATACATACACATACATGCTCATATTTATACAGTGTTATAATGATGATATACGATAATGTAGCCCTTAGTTATGTATTTCAATGATTCATTGATTTTTTCCCTAAGAACAGATGAATTTTTTTTTTTAGTTGAAAAACGTTTCACGAATTAAATGACAGGAAATAAGCTCCGCCAAATGGTGTGCAGATCCATCTTGTGTGGTGGTTTTGAGTGACGTATCGTAAGATGCAAAACTACACCTGTATTGGAGGAAACTATTTTAGGATGAATTAAGAATATTATAAAGAATATATCATTCAACAGCCAGTAAATATGTTTATCCAAATCTACAATCAACATAAAAAAAAATGATTGTTCACCAGGAGTTTGCATTCGCTAATTTGCTCGTTTAGTATTCGTTATCTTTTAAATAGCTTTAAATATATTCAGATAAATTTATGTTTGATTTTGTAATTAAAATATTTGATATATTCTTTTACGTAAAAAGAGAAAAAACTTTTAAACTAATTACGATTACATGTCGTCATATAAAATAAACGTATTACTTGTATTTAAATATCTCAATAGAGAAAATGTTAAAGAAAATATATTATACAAAATCATTACATTTTTTTTTATAATATTCTCAGTTTGAATTTCATAAAATTCAACAGCTGTAGAAATAGAATAATAAAATATTATTATTAATTTCTACGGCTTGTGTTTTATTCTGTTATTGTGTTTTAATGCACTGGAATTAGATCTTTAAATAAATATTTAAATTCTCAGTCAATAAATAGAATTTGTCTGCGAATATTCTAAAATGACGCGTTGTTCACAATTTGTAACGCAATTATTTACAAAGCATGTAAACAATAATATGTAAATCCATGAAAACATGTAGAACAATAAATAGAAGTAAAGTAGTGTAGACACTCAACAGCTATATGCCGCGGGAAAACATTTATATTTTGTGAAAACATTTTGAGAACATTATTTCCTGATCGTATTGATACATTGCAAAAATATCGTACAAAAATGTTCCGTCCATGTCAAATATTCGCCATATTTCGAATCTTTGAATTATAGACATAAAAATGATTTTTTTCGAGTGTGTTTTGTCGATTTTAATATGATTTGGATTCAATACTTACTGTCAGCGCTAGTAACACTACAATAGTTATGACAAATCATTTACTTTATTTTTTACACATTAACATATATAAAAATAAGATGGGGTAGTGAGTAGAGCAAAAAACTCGCAGATTTTGAAGTTTGAAGTAAAACCGTGAACTTAAGGGTATAAAACAGCATTTAGGGGAATATTAGGGGAATATTATTGAGAGGAAAAAATGCAATCATTTTTCAATTTAAATTAAGTACTAATTAATGCTGTCTAACAGATTTTAACATAGGCTTCACTGTTCCTATTTCGTTGTCATCATTAATAATGTTCTAATATTTTTTTTTTTTTTTTGAAATGGGGATTGTTTGGCGTATTTTACAGTTATTTGGTCCTTACTTTCTTCAATTTTTTTTTCATTTTTTCTTTTGAAAAAAGAATATTTTTAGGAGCAGTTGAAAATGAAATTCGTGAAAAATGTCATATTTTTATTTTTTAACATTTTGAATCCTTTATTTTCCTCTTTCGAATAGAATTTTATGTTTCTACAACAACAAGAAGTTAAAAAATTTAAGTAATTCATGTTGTTCACATCAAGCATAAACATTACATAAGTAAACTTTAAACTGAATTTTCTCAAAATGTTGCTTTTTGAACTTCGATGTACCTTTTTATAGAAACCAGAGAAATGGCAAGATTGCAAACAAACTTTCCAGAATATTTCACACATATCCCTGATCCATCTGAAGTAAACTTTTGTTACTAACATTTGTACAAAATTTTTATAACAAAGTTCTTCTTTAGAAAAATGTAAGTGTTTGTTATTTAAAAATGCTTTTTATTCAAATGAAAAAAAAATAAGTAATGAATAATTTATAAAGATGAATTGGTTATATTAGGAATTATTCATATTATGTATATGCAAGATTTCAAGTGAATATCTTTGTAGTTTCTGAGAAAAGGTGCATTAATTCAACATGGTAAGTATAGAACACCATCCAGCTGCACTTTTCAGTTATTTATATGTTATGCTTTATACTCAGAATAGATATACATATGATTTTTTAATGTAATATTAAATGATTAAAAAAGTTTTTCTCCGTTGTTACTTAACTTAAATTCTGATTTTTAGTTTGTTTCATTGATAAACTTCACATTAATTGCATTACTCCTGAAAGACTATATGTTTTTAGATTCCTCGCCTCAATAATCATGAAATGCTTCATATACCATATTATTTTATTTAACTCCATAAATTATTAAGAAAAAATTCTTTTGAAAATGCTGTTACTGATTGCAAAAATTAAAAATGAAAAATTCCATGCTTAATATTTTTTCAAAACTGGCAGGAATATTCTGAAATTTCTTCTCAAAAAACCTATTTCTTGTGACTCTGAGTAACACTAGTCGTGAGTGCTTCTTATTAAAATATCAATCGAAAGAATTGAAAATTCGGGTTATTAGTAATAACCCCGCAATCGTTCGGACACTCATCCATCAAGTCCAATAGCTCTTTAATTTTAGCCCCATTGTCTGAAGTTCAAGAGCTTGGTGGACGCCCAACGCGTTGTTCGTCATCGACGTCCTCTTTTCCGTCTTTGAAGGCTTTATACCACCTAAACACTTGAGCATTGGACAAAGAATCCTTCTCGTAGACTTCCTGTAACATGGCAAGCTTTGCAAAAGTCGATTTTTTTAGTTTTACACAAAATGTTATGGCGTATCGCTGCTTGACACTCCGCTGCATTCTGAAAATCTAACGCCACTTTCAAACAAGTGACAGTTTCATAAGTAATCTGTGGGCTGCAAAGGGTCAAGCCTAACTAACTTCCGCCAGATTATGAAGCGGACAGCACCCAAAGTTATTAGACATACATCTCTAATAACCTTGAACAGCACGTACCGCCCACAAACTCCGCCCCTTTAGCCTTCTGCTTTGCGCGAAAAATCCAGTCTCATTACATCCTATACAGACCCTGTAAATTACACAATGCAAACAAAACAGCTTTAACCCTTAAATGCCTGTTGTTGCTTTTCGGCAACATACCCAATTTAGGATCTAAAATACTTTAGAATAATACTGAAGCTATAATGCCTAATATTGCCAATAAAATAGATTCTGAAAATATTATAAAACCGATTTTCAACATGTAGATGGCAACACTTGTGCTGTTTAAGAATAAAGATCAATTTATTTTTTCAATTGTTGCTACTTGTTCTTTTTGTTTTGTTTGGAAGCTTGCGAAATACCTTATTTTGATCTGCAGTGAGCAAGTAAAATTTATTTCTTATTATTGTTCCTAAAATTCTTGTGTGTTTAATGTTATACAATTTTATCAAGGGAAATTATTTTTTCAATTAAACACCAGTATTTCCGATTAGTAACAAACTGTTTTTTAGCCGTAAACTATACTTAAAATAAAATATGATTTTTTTAAGTATTTTTCCCGTGATTTATTTAAAAAAGGAAAGCCGAAAAACATTATTACAATCATTTTTGAAAAATCAGGCATTTAAGGGTTAAAAAAGTAAAATAATAAATTAAAGCCTGGGTCTAAACTCAATGCTCATCTACCCATCTTCTTTATCTTATTTTATTCTTTAAATTATTTAAATCAAATGCTTTTTACATGAATATGGATAATATAATTATGTATAATTAATTTAATAAAACAGAATATCTATACCAAATGTTTATTAAAATACAAAATTAGCGTTCACTTAGACTGAACATTTCTTCCGTGATAGAATTAAGTTAGACATAATAAAAGTAAACCTCACGTTCATAATATTCCCAAGAAAATTATTCTGAAATCCGTATTCATGGGATGCCAAGTGAAAATTTCATTATTTAGTTTTCTTAAGAGTAGTTCATGTGGAAAATTCTAATTAGCAGGATAAAAGTCTTAAGAGGTAAATAAAGTAATCTATTTATCATACTATATATTAAATGAATGGTACCAACATAATTTTTAGTTTTAAGTATTTTATTAAAGGAAAACGTATATATCATCAGTACTTTTTTAATTAAATGAAAACGTATATATCATCGGCGCCTTTTTAACTGTACAGTGCACGAATGTTACTTTTGGAAGTATATTTTTACATCCATATTTAGTGTTATATACCAGAAGTTTTAAAGAGGTTTACATTTAACTTTATTTAATATTAGACTTTAATAACTGAATGAACTGAATGTTTATATTTAAATATAGCTGTAGCTGTGAACTGAATTTATTTATCAGTGATTAAACTAAGATTTATTTATATATGCCTCACAGCGCTGTGTAGGGCTAATGGTTTGCTTTAAAGTTTTTACAGGCCGAATTTAGGGCCATGTATATTTTAAATTATTCTTTTCCATTTTTCATTTTTCAATGGCTTATTTTAAAAAACGAATTACGAAAAATATTAATAAACGATTTCCATTTTGAACAATTGCTGTAACTTTAATCTATTGTACATTATTTGATCCATTTCCACATACAACCATATGTTTAAGCATTCACCCATTCAAAAGTTATAAACAAAGCTATTGGTGGATTAACTTTACAATCATACTAAAATAAAATAAATTCTAAAATAATCATTAATAATTTTACTTGATATTGTTAATTGCGAAATGTAAAATTGAATCTTAACGCGAATATAGATAATATCTATATATTTAAAACGCTAAGCGTTTTCTTTCGACAGTCCGTGAGAAGAAACTACTGAATCAAATTACACCAACCTTTTTTCAAATGAAAGATATTTGACCACATATTTGTTATCGTCCATTCGTTTGTTCAAATATTTTATTAATTAGCCGTAATTTTAAATTAAACTTCTACAGTTACGCATGCGCAGTATATAAGTACAAGTCTTCCTTTGGAGTGACGCGCTGCACATGCGCAAAGATGCTTGCTCAGTTGAAATATCACATAGGTCGAAGTTGTTTTAAGTTTGCCTGTTATTCGATCTTGCTGTAAACAAGTTTTTATTTCTTTCACAAAGTTAATATTATTTGGCTCTTTCAGCGTTATTAACAATTAAAAAATTTATTATGTCTATATTAAGAGCTAGATACAGTTTATTTCGGGGGTGTCATATCGTTTTGGTCATATTACACGCGCATAAGATAAACACAGTGACTTTAGGCTAAAAGTTATGCCTCGTGATCCGTCTTATCAATTGCCAATAGTTAGACACGAAGGTTGGGAAACTATCATATTAAATTGTAGCTACTTCTTTGAAAAAATAAGGGATCATAAATATTAAAACGCAAAACTATTTCTGTAAGATCAGAACTCAAATTCGAAATAGGTATTCGATACATTCGTATGCGCCAACTGTTTTCCGAACCTCTTCCATTTAGAAGGAAGTAAAACGAATTCGCACTAGGGTAGCGGGTTAATGCGGCACTTTACAGCTCTGAATTTTTATAGGGAACGCAGGTTCGAACCCAAGCATGGCAAAATGTGGAATATTTTTGTCGATAATTCATTTCAATATTGGCATATTTTATTAGGAAGAGAAGTTATATGGTTTTTATTTTATTATTATTTGAATGCTTTATAATTAAATAAAATTTAACACTCAATATTTTGAAAAAAATAATGATTTTATATTTTAAAAAATTAAGATAAAATATTTTGCATGTAATTATCAATTAAATAACTTGAGCTGATGTAAAATTTTCGTTATACTTTCTGACCATTATCAGGAATATATACTATTTGTGTGTGTCAGAAAGAAACGTTTGTCATTCATTTGCGTAAAAAATAAAATGGAAAGAAGGAAAAATATTCGTATAAAAGCTATAAAAAAATTACCTTGATATACAGGTTTAACATTTAAATATATATATATATATATTGTTATAAAAGAAAAAATAGTTTGTAGTAAGTAAAAATAAATTCTCTACCCGAAGTTTTTAGGTAAATTTCTGATAAAAAGCAAGCATAATTAGTTGTAAATTATAAACTTAAAATTATTTCTCTTCATTGAATAGGTTAGACTGGCAGCACCATCTATTGCCTTAAAGAAATAAGAATAATTTATGCAATATAGAAATTCGTCATTGAATAATTAATTTAAAAGCAAATAATTAAAAATTCGAGAATTTTTTTTATAAAATATTCAAGTTATTTTCCGTCAAATCTTGACGGACACTAACCAGTAACATATATTTTTTCAAAGATCTTAGTTTTTCCCTGCGTATGAAATCTTAGACTTGTTTATTATGAAAAATCTGTTATAACGAGCAAATGCCGCTGTCCTATTCTTTTCATTTTAACTGAGTTCGACTACATTAGTAATAGACATTCTGCAGGGTGATTCAAAAAATGTTTACAAAATGACATGGCAAATCAGGCATGCAACAAGGACGAAAAATCCCATAGGAACATAGGGTCGCAAACCACATAATTAGTCACAAATACGGGGTGTTTCATCATAACACAATTTGGTTTGAGGATAATAACTTTAAGAAAACTGAAATTTATTTATATAAAATCCAAGTCTGTGTGTGTCCCTCACAAACCGATTGGACCGCCTCATTTATCGCGGACATGTTAGGTTTCCTATGGAGAAATCGGTATCAGCTTCAATTGTTAAAAAGTGAATGAGCAATTGTTGAAAAGTACTAATAGCAGGTTTACCATAATAGCGCCAAATGTTGACCATTTTGGCAAAATATTGACAAGTTTGGCGAAATACAGCCAAATTTGACGAAAAAATAATTTTCCATATATGAAGCCAACTTGGCGATAGTTGGATAATATGCCGAAATTCCCAATGAAACTCTTTAATATTTCATGCAATTGGGGAATTTTTCAAAATCTATGGGTCAGAATTTAAAGCGTAACATACGAAAATGTACGTGTTTGCATCTTCATCCCGATGATACTAAGAAAATAACGTCCACTAGACGGCACTGTACTATCTAAGCTCCTAATTGCAGTTAAAGTTTTATATCAAAGATATTGAAGAGCAAGGTTAGTTTTTAAATAATGAAAGAGTTTTTACAAAAAAGATCATATATTCTGAAGCTTTGTAACCAAATTTTAACCTATACTTAAATTGCATTTTTTAGGTATTCATTATACACATAGTTTTTTATAATCGTGTTGCTTTTTTAAAATGTGTTATTTTCACTTATCACTGCGGAACAAGCGAGAAAAACTCATATTCTTGCATATGTGCTGTATGCATCTGTATATCTCACTTTCCATCATTTTTGACGGTCTATCTTCCTAGTATATTATAATAAAACATTTAACAGACATTCTCACCTTTGTTGTTAATGTGATAACACCAAAACAAAAAGTGGTAGAAATTTGCATTCTACCCGGCGGCATTATGCACTTGACGCTATTGCATATTGGACTGTGATAATCAATTCATACGATACCATCGATTGCTTGAGCAGCATGTTTTTAAAGATCTTTTCGTGATGTTATCACATTTCACACAAAACAAGATACATATCGTTATATTTTCATTACAATGTTTTTATTTTTCTCGAAATTACTACCGTCAACATGGGCTCAATTAGGATGAAACACCCTGTATTTGCGACTAAATAAATTGTTTGCGACCCTATGTTCCTATGTCATTTTTTATCCTTGCTGTATGTCAGATCTGCCATGTCATTTTGTAAGCATTTTTGAATCACCATGTATTTAAATTTTTTAAATACTTTTTATCAGTAATTAAACTACTTCGAAATAGAATAAAACCGATACTCTTGAATTCATTATATAATTTTTATCCAACAGCCTCTTTTAAAAAATAATTCAAAATAAAATGTATAGATTTTTATTTTGAAAAACTGAACAACTGTATTAAAAATAGCAGAAACTTTCTGAAATACAAATATTATAAAAACGTTGTATAATGTATTTATGTTTTTCAAACAGACTGCGTTTTCTTTTATCCGAAAAAATTTGATAGATGACACAGATATCTTTATACTCGATGACCTTTTACAAGATTAAATTTGGATTATTATTTTTGAAATTTTAAAAAGGATTTTTGTTGAATGTAAGGGGAAAAATGTGTATTTTTCAAATTTTTTCTAAAATATATCTTTCAATGAATATAAGACTAATTATTTGACCGATTTTTCCTAACGGTACATAAAAGATGATTTTTAACATATTATTACGCAATGTTAACATACTTTTTATTAAAATAAGTAAAGTTTTCTTATTCATGCTTTGATTTGTACTTATTTTTTAAATGGATAATATTAAGAAAAATGCATGAATAATAATAAAAGTAACAAATTTTCTCTGGTCGTGCACTATTCGTGGGTGTTTGAAAAAATTATTAAAATAAATAAAATATTTATGCTACTGAATAGGTCGCAGATAATGTTTACCTCGATCATGTTTGACATGAATAATAACGGAAAATAGAAGTTATATAATACTAATCGAAGCAACGAAAGTGTTCAAAAAGGTTTGTTAGATAGACCCCAAATAGAAATATCCACACTCATGGATGCTCTCACGTGTGAGTGGGGAGAAAAAATTATATATTATACATGTTATCTACAGTAGCAATATATTTTTGAAAATAATTTATTTTAGTTCATGCCCTGTTAGAAAAACTAATCAATAAATTATTCCTCATTTTTTTTAACAAATAATTCCCGCAGTCCTAGAAAACATTTTATCCGTGAATTATCCGTAATTTCGTCATTCCTAGCTCTCATGCACTCTATAAACAATAAAATCCCAATATATTTTAAAAATGAAAAACAAAAATTTCTATACATTAAGGTTTCTAATTTAATAAAAAAATAAAAAGAGTTTTTGAATTTAAAAATGAATAAAAATTACTTTACGTGTTCATTCAAATATACTCACTATTATTTAAAAATTGCATAAGTTGATTAAAGTTGAATTTATGACGTTGTTTATAAAACAATATTCGCATTTAAAATATATTTTAAATGAACAGGTTTCAAAGATTTTAATTTAAATGGAAAAAATCGATTCTACTAGAAAAAATATTCTTATCGAATAAAAATATAATATTCATATTGTACATCTAGCAGTCTACTTAAAAATATTTATAATTCATATTTTTATTATATACTAGTACTGTAAAGAAATGAACTTCTATGTTTTCAGATGATGTGGGAAGAAGTCTTCCTAAAGAAAAACTGGATACATATCACCCAGGTGCATAGAAATACTAGTAGACATTTTTCTCACGCTCTAGGACATTGTAAGTGATGATGGATTAGCACTTAGGACGTAGCACGCCCTGATAAAGGACATGAGATACCGCTAAGGGTTCAGAGTATAGACCACCCTGTTTAGCTCTCGGAAAGGAAGTCGCTAATGCCGAAAGGCATTGACAGAGATAGATGTTGGAAGTTTTCTCACGGGGTCCGGGAGAGTTACCATTTTTTCGTAGGAAAAGAGAGGAGGGGATCAGTTTGGAGTCGGGAACTGGAGTGTGCGTTTGGCTCGCACGAACGAGGGAAAAAGAGATTTTTTCCCGGACTGAAGGTACGAGAGGTGCCGAGAAAATTGAGCGAAGCACTCGGAACTTGTGTAGGACGGCGAGAGACCTTCCCGTAAAAGCCACCCGACCAATGAACTCGCTGCTGAATGAGAAGTTCTAGAGTGAACTAATTTCCAAATTTGAATCTACAAGGACTCTGTGTTTTATATAATCATATAAGTCAACGACCTACGCGTTTAATTTATTATTTTTGTTGTGTTCTACTTAATCAAGATTTTAAAATAAATCTTTTGATTAATTTTTCATGGTAGAGAGATTTGTTCCCCATCGCTACCGTTCAATTAAATTGATCGAGGAGCAAATTCTTAACAGCTGGTGGCAGCGGACGATCATGTTGACGAGATGATGAGTAGAACAATGGGGGTCCTCAAAGAACATTTGTGAAGTGCAGCGGTAATAGTGACAAGCATTGTGGTGATTTACAGAACTTGTTATCAAGTGCTATCAGTGGTGACAACATCAAGGATTATTGGAAAGAAACATTTCTTAGAACTGACTGCCTTGTGTTTAGACTGTGTATCTTGGGTCAAGCTAGAAAAACATTTCTGTGTGGATTATAAATCTCTGGAGCTAAAGGCTTATCGTAGTGACGACGTTGATTGACAGTGCCTTCTATTCGGAACAGCTGGGTGGACGACAACGGATCCTGTCTTCAAAAGGGGTGAGCTAACAAATTCTTTTATCTCAGTGGCATTCTGTTGAGTTTAATTTCCTTTTGCCTTAAGCTGGCTATTGTGTGTCAGTGGTTTATTGTTTGTGACACGAGAAATATCTCAGTAGATTTCAATGATAAAGGGCAGTTATTTTTTTTCCTCTCAAAGGAAAAGTAACAATAAAGGATAGTCTTTCTGTTACTGTCATGTAAAAAAAAGAGAAATGTTAATAATTTTTACTGTCAGGAAAATTTTCAGTGTGGTTATTTTGTTAAGAACAAGTTTTGTTTAGGAAAATTTTGCTTGAGCTGTATTTAAAATTTGATATTCTAATGTTCTGGTTTTTCTTTCGGGAAAATGTATTTGTCGTGATCTGGCAAAGACGTTTAATATGTGAAAATTTTGCGAGATGTTGGGTTGCAGAAGTGAAACATAGTGCCATTTTTTAATACAAGTTATAAAAAGGGGAAATTATATTTCTAACTGTTTTGTAAATGTATAACTGAATTATATTTTTGTGTATGTATGTATTTTTTCTGTTTTAAATTTTGATCTGATATCCATGTAAATTAGGTTTTGGGGTTAATTTTTCAAAAATGTCAGAGTGGAAAAATTTCAAAAAGGTAGATTTGCGAATCCTGGCGGGTGAATTAGGTGTTCAAATAGATGAGAGCGATACGATTGCAAAAATAGTTAATAAAATAGAAGCGGCTAAAGATTTCGATAGAGATTTTGCATTGGCACAAGCCAAAAATATACTGCAAGATCGGGAAGCGCTTGTAGCGGAGGAAAAAGAAAGAAAGAGATTAGAAAGGGAGGATCGAGACAAAGACAGGGCTTATGAACTCGAAAAGCTAAAATTATCGCAAGAAGCAGAAATGCGTAGCTTAACATCAAATCATGGTGTAGAGAGAAGCAATAAATTGCCCTTAAAATCCTTAATACATCGTTTCGATGAGAGTCGACCAGAAATATCTTTATTCTTAAAATTGTTTGAGAGGCAGGCAAAAAAATGTAATTTAGAAGATGATGAATTAGTGACAAATTTATTAGCGCTTCTACCGGTAAATGTGGCAAAATTAATCCTTAGAGAGCCATCACATTTGATTGATAATTATGATTATGTGAAAGGTAAATTGTTAGAAAGGTACAAATTAAATGCAGAATCGTATAGACTAAAATTTAATCAACACCAAAGGAATCCAAATAATCCGTGGCGTGATTTAATTTTCGAATTTAATAGCTATCTGGAGGGGTGGTTAAATTCTTTAAAAATCACTAATTTTGAGGAATTAAAGAAGCTTTTCATCACTGATCAAATTAAAAAAGGAGCCCCTCAAGAATTAAAGGATCATCTGATTGATGTCTGGTCAAATTTCACTTACCCAGAAGTTTTAGTGAAACGCTTAGATGAATTAGAGGGTGTGAAAAATTCCCAAAGGAAAACAGGAAATTCGAGAAATTTTTTTGATAAGAAATTCGAGAAAAATAGCTCGGGGATGGAGAATAAAAGTGCAGATAAAAGTTTAAATTGGAGAGACAAGAATATAGTGACAGATAGGGATCGTGTTTTCGAAAAAAGGAGCGTAAACAGGTGTTTCTTTTGTGATTCCACAACTCACCTTCGTCCGCAGTTAAAAAAAGAAGGAGTAAGACACCGCGAAAGTAAATCATGTGAGTAAGACTTCGGATTATGAAGAAGGGTTCAAACCTTATCTTAGTAGAGCGAAAATAAATGGGAGGGATATTGTCACTTTAAGAGATACGGGTACCAATTATGATTTGTGTGGTGAGGAACACGTAAAAAAGGAACAATTGATCGGAGATTATATCTTCGTGAAACAGCCCTTGGATTCTAAAATCCGCTGTTTACCTGTCGCTCACATAGAGATAGATTTTGATGGATTGTGTTCCCTAAAAACGGAAGTTGGGGTTATAGACAAAGAAGCTGACTTGCATTATTATCTCTTAGGGAATAAAACGCAAAAGATAATTGAATTAGCCCGAAAACAGATTAATGCAGTGAATGCGGTAATGACGAGATCGCAGGCAAAAAAAGACACTGTTAGTTTGATGGACGGGGCTAGTGTAAATACGAATTGCGAAAGGGGAGAGGAAAAGCAGGTCGTGGAGTCAGAATGTGAATCGGACGTGTTTGCAGAACAATGGGAACAGGAGTCAGAGCAGCTAACGGTAGATGAAACCTCGGGAAGTGTATTGTTACCTGCGGATTTAAATGACAAGTTCGGAAATTTAGCACGGATTAGTCGTGAGGAATTTAAAAAAGAACAGGATGTTGATCCTTCGTTAAAAGAAGTTAGGGAAAAAGCGAGAGCCAAGAAATATCACTATGAAATTCTGAATGACTTGGTGTTTAGGAAAACTTTTGACAATCGCGCTGGGGAGAGATTGCAGTTAGTGGTGCCTTCGAAATTCAGATTAGATGTTTTAAGAGCCTGTAATGAGGGGATTTCATCGCACTTTGGTGAAATGAAAACAAAGGATAAGGTTTTGAGTCATTACTTTTGGCCGAATGTAATAAAACACATAGAAAATTTTGTCAAAACATGTGATTCATGTCAGAGGATTGGGAAACATAGGGAAAAAGGGAAAGCTCCACTCAGACATGTGGCGATTATTGGAGAGGTTTTTTCAAAGTTATCAGCTGACATTGTGGGTCCCTTACCGAAGTCTGAAAAAGGAAATAGGTTTATTTTAACAGTTATTTGTGTGGCGCCTAGGTATCCGGAGGCTGTTGTGATATTTAATGTCCGATCGGAAACTATAATTGAAGCATTAATGTGGGTATTTAGCAGATTAGGATATCCCAGAGAGTTACAAAGAGATCTCGGAAGATATTTTGTAAGCGAGTTTACAACCGCATTCTTAAAGAAATTTGGAGTTAAGTTAACTCACTGGTCGGTTTGTCGACCACAAAGTAATTTGGTTGAGTGATGGCATCGCTCAGTGAAAAGATTATTGAAAGTTTTGTGTGTTGAAAATGGTGCGAGTTGGGAGGGAAATTTGCCCTATGCGTTATTAGCTTTGCGGACAGTAACTCATGATTCTACGGGTTTTTCTCCTGCAGAGTTAGTACATGGAAAAAATTTACGAACTCCCGAATCGTTGCTTTTTGAAAAATGGACGGGAAGAGAGGAAGAGAATGAGTTAGTTACTGAATATGTATTTAATTTGGTTAATAGGCTAAAACACTGTCAGGAACTAGTAGTGGAAAATATGACCGAATCTCGTGAAAAAAGAAAGTTGTGGTATGACAAAACGGCGGTAGAACGGAAATTTAAGGTGGGTGACGAAGTGTTAGTTCTAGCTACCAACAAAAAGAACAAATTATCGGTATCGTGGATAGGTCCAGGGAAAATTCAGTCCAAAATCTGAGAGACAAATTATATTGTGAATGTTCCAGGTAGGCGCGAAAAGGCTCAAATATATCACGTCAATCTCTTAAAACCATATTTGAAAAGAATTGAGTTAGTTAATTTTGTGGCGCAAGAGATAGATGAGGGCGAGGAAAATCAAGATTTGGACATAGTATTTCCAGAAGCGGGGGCTGAGATTTATGATTTTGAAAATGTTATTAAAGACAGCAATTTGAGTTCTAGATGTACGTCGGTGCAGATAGAGCAATTGAGAAATTTATTAGATAAATTTAAATCTTTATTTTCTAATGATCCGGGGCGCACTGACTTAATGGAGCATGACGTGGAACTATTAGAATATAAACCTGTAAAGATAAAACCTTACAGATCTTCGCCTAGACAAACTGAAATTTTGAGGAAAGAAATCAAAAGAATGTTAGAGTTAAATATAATCGTTGAAGGGGAGTCAGATTTCGCCTCCCCGATGATTCTGGTAGAGGCCAAAGGGAAAGACGCTCGTCCTTGTATAGATTACCGAAAGTTAACTGAGATCACCCGGGCCGAGTTTTTTTCCTTACCAAACATAGAGGATAGGGTAGAGAGAGTTGCTAGTGCGAAATATATAACAGTTTTGGATCTCACGAAAGGATATTGGCAAATTCCATTGACAGCTAGGGCGCAAAGGTTGGCCGCATTTCTAACCAGTTTCGGTTCTTATGTCCCCCTGGTCATGCCTTTTGGAATGTTAAACGCGTCCTATAGATTTTCGAAATTTATGGATAAACTGTTAGGAGGTTTAGAGGAATTTTGTTTACCTTACCTTGATGACATGGCCGTATTCTCGGAAACTTAGGAGGATCATTTGCAGCACCTAGAAGAAGTGCTCATGAGAGTATCAGAAGCTAAGCTAAAGATTAAATTAGCTAAGTTCAAGTTTGCACAAAAACGCTCAAATATCTGGGGCACGTGGTAGGCGACGGGAGACGCTCCCCGGCAGAATCTAAAGTTCGTGCTATATTAGATTTACCAACCCCTAAAAACAAAACTGAGATACGTCGATGCTTGGGTATGGCCGGTTACTACTCAAGGTACATAAAATATTACGCAGTTATTGTGGAACCATACACGCGCGCGCTTAAAGGGAAAAGGTAACTTGGAGCAACGAAATCGAAAAGGCTTTTCAACTGTTGAAAACGAAACTTACGGAAGAACCCATTTTGTACGCTCCCAACTATTCTAAGGAATTTATCATACAAACGGATGCTTCTGAAAAGGGTATTGGGGTTATTTTAGCACAACGTGAGGGTTCAGAGGAACATCCCATAATTTACTTAAGTCGGAAATTTTCGGAAACAGAAAAAAGTATTTGTGCGACGGAGAAGGAATGTGCAGCTATTATCTTTGCAATTAAGAAATTGCGCACTATGCTGACGGCCAACTCTTTTCTATTGAAACCGATCACAATCCTTTGGTTTTTCTTAAACGAAATTCTGGGAATAATCCGAGGATTTTACGATGGGCTCTCAAACTGCAACCCTATAATTATGCAATAAAGCATAGACCAGGACGAGATATTGCACATGTTGATTATTTAAAGCGTGCGGAATAAACTCGTTAAATACTAAAAGCTAAAAGTACTATTGTACGAAAAAAAAATTATAATTTCATTTGTTTATACTTTGTAAGCCAAGAAATAGTTGTTTTATTCTAAATTTTTCATTTGGTAATTTTTGATCTTGTTATGTATATATATATATGTATATTTTTTTAGTGTAATGTATCAGAGCGTGCAATGATAATTTTATTTATTGCATCTGCCACTCAGAGATATTGGAATTTGTTGCGTTCATCCACTGGTCATAAGATTCTTCATTCAAGCCTGAAGAATCGTATTTTAGAGGGGGTGTTGTAAAGAAATGAACTTCTATATGTTTTCAGATGATGTGGGAAGAAGTCTTCCTAAAGAAAAACTCTATACATATCACCCAGGTGCATAGAAAGACTAGTAGACATTTTTCTCACGCTCTAGGACATTGTAAGTGATGATGGATTAGCACTTAGGACGTAGCACGCCCTGATAAAGGACATGAGATACCGCTAAGGGTTCGGAGTACAGAGAACCCTGTTCAGCTCTCGCAAAGGAACTCGCTAATGCCTAAAGGCATTGACAGAGATGGATGTTGGAAGTTTTCTCACGGGATCCGGGAGAGTGACCATTTTTTCGTAGGAAAAGAGAGGAGGGGAAGTTTGGAGTCGGGAACTGGAGTGTGCGTTTGGCTCGCATGAACGAGGGAAAAAGAGATTTTTTCCCGGGCTGAAGGCACGAGAGGTGCCGAGAAAATTGAGCGAAGCGCTCGGAACTTGTGTAGGACGGCGAGAGACCTTCCCGTAAAAGCCACCCGACCAATGAACTCGCTGCTGAATGAGAAGTTCTAGAGTGAACTAATTTCCAAATTTGAATCTAAAAGGACTCAGTGTTTTATATAATCATATAAGTCAACGACCTACGCGTTTAATTTATTATTTTTGTTGTGTTCTACGTAATCAAGATTTTAAAATAAAACTTTTGATTAATTTTCCATGGTAGAGAGATTTGTTCCCCATCGCTACCGTTCAATTAAATTGATCGAGGAGCAAATTCTTAACTGCTCAAAAGTATTAAAACCTCAGCCAAAATCTCCTTAAAGACGGAATCTTCCAGAAATGAACTTCAAAATTAAAACCTTTCTAACCCTCTAGTGCATACTGTTGGGAATTGGCAACGAATTAAATTATCTCTCCTTATCGTTTATTTACGGTTACCTCTTGATAACTTTATGCTTTGCGTATTCATTTTAACCCTATACTTAGGTTTAGTTCATTAAAAATAAATAGGTGATAATAGTTGTTTATCAGTTACAAATAAAATAACTTTTGAAGCCCTCCATTTTCTTAGCCATAAATGGATTTCTAAGACAAATAAAAAATATTTAAAATGCAAAATTTTATTTGAAAAAAAAATCTTTTCCAAAAGAATATGCTTTCAAAAGTTATTTTAAGTAATTTTTACTAAGGGTTTTTGCAACATGTACTCTATGCATGCAAATATACGTTTGTTGCCATTTGGCAACACCAGGAATTTCGTTCCGCTTTTATTTTCATTTTTAGTATCCTGTTCAATGAATTTGTTGATTATTTCATGTTGCTTTTTGTCTATTTTTTCATCAAAAAATTTGTTCTGATGAAGCCTCGTCATGTTCAACATAAATTTTAAAGCAAAGACACTAAAAAAATTATTAACAGAAGAAATATGTATTGTATAGACAAGTGAAAGTGGTATTTCTTACAATGACAGCGATTACGATCCACCTTTTGATCCAAACCTTCTGTTCAAAAACGGTTCAGACACTTATGATGAAACTTATTGTGATTTACAAGCAGATAAATCAGCTAATGAAATTGACTAGAATGTTGATGCAAACGTTGGGGTAGTGAATATTCCATCTACATCAAAACAAAAGCAGTCAGGTAAACCTAACCAGAAAAAAGTTAAAGCTTCAAACTCTTCAGCCACATCCTTCTTGGATAAAGATTGTTGGAGATGATTCTCTTCCTGAAAGTGTTTTATCATTAAAAGCACCATATAAATATTTTTTGTATTTTTCCAGCATATCTCTGAACAAACTGTATAGTGTTCTAAAACATATTCAAAAGCCACTCAATATCTGCTCGACAGATATAAAAAATATCTAAGAATCTGTAATCTTGAGTAACGTGGCAAACTTTAAAATCATAAGATTGTTTGAAAACCTTCTCAAAATTGTACCACCAGGTAGCTGCACAAATATCTTGAATACATTTGAAAGTTTTCAACTTTTTTCATCTGAACGATAATACATTGTCATCGGAGGAATTAGTAAAGAAATTATTTTCTGAAATTTACATTTTGGCAGAATTTATTTTGGCGATTCCGACATCTGTAGCGACATATGAGAGATCTTTCAGCGCTCTTCGCCGGCTTCAAACACACCTCCGAACAACAATAGGTCGACAGAGACTCAGCCATTTGATGCTACTGCAAATTTATAAAGAGGACGCCTTTAAAATTTATTTGGAAGAGATTTGTAAAGAATTTGTAAGCAAAACACCAGAAAGAATTTAAACTTTTGGTAAATAGGAGTGGGAGAAGCCCTAAATTTGTATATTTTATTCGAGATCGTCCATAAATTAGGTTTCTATGTATCAAGTATATCTAATAAAAATTATTTCATCTAGATTAAAGAGTTGATGATATTTTGATATGCTTCTATTTTATACTCCTGTTTGTGAAAAGTGGAACACTATGAAGGAATCCTCTGAAATGTATGAAATTACTATACATTTATATATTTACCAACTTTCATCAAGTATTATCTCATTAAAAATTGGGTCTTTCATACAAGAGCGAAAAGTGAAAATCTCGCCCAGAATCATAGATTTTCTCTCATTTGAACTGAAAATGCCTCAGAGGAGGCGAAAGCGTTTTTCAAGCAGAAAAAAAGGGGAGCGTATTCTGTCTGATGAAACTGAAAACCAAGATAGAATATGAATTTTCTTGGATTTTTTGTACTTATAAAGACTCAGACTTTTTTAAAATGAACTTTAGATTTCTACAAGAGTAATCATTAAGAACTTTTTAACGTGAATGTTTTTATGAAGAATGTGTTTTTAGAAATATTACTAAATTTTTATGTTTATTATACCAGTACGAGGTACTGTTTTTGCAGAAGAAGTGCGGAAGAACATTTTTTTCAAAGCAACTGAAAGTGTATTTTTATATGATGAATATTATATGATTATAATTTATATGATGACATTTTTTAATAACTATCTTTATCAGTTGTCAAAGAACACAGACATGTATTCATGTCCTCATTTTAATGCTATTGATGCTATTTAATGCTATTGATGCATTTTAATAGCCATGTCCTCATTTTAATGCTAATACCTGATGAAAATTGGTAAATATATAAATGTATAGTATAATACAGGTATTTAAAAAAAAAACCTTCGGTTTTTACTTATTTGAGAGAATGAAATGATCCCTGCCTCTAGCTTTCCACAATATCCCCCCCCCTACTTGTACAAAGTTCCTATGCCACTTGTTGCATGTTTTTAACCATGTGAATTATGGCCTTTTTCATTGTTTGGAACTTTGTGAGGTGCGCCCCTGTTTATTGAAAGGTGTGGCAGGTCTACGTTTAAATCACATGAGAATCAGAAGTAGAATAAAACGAAATAAATAAATAATAATAAAAGGAATTAAATATCTATAAAATAGTTTCTCTGGTAAATTTACAAAACATAATTACGATGTCAAGAACATTTAATACATTTTTGTTTAATTAAATTATGGGTTTCTTTTAAGTATTTGCTTCTCAACCCCTTTATTACTCCGGCGCTTGTGTGCGCCGCACACTTTGGAGACTGGGTCGGTGCGCCTCTGTGAAGCAGCATATTCTCGCTCCCCCCCCACAAAAAAACTCGCATAAATATGGTTTTAAATTTTTATTTTTCATTATTGCTATTATTTATTTTTGATTATTTATTATTGTTAGGAGTATCAAGATTTGCGTACAGATTTGATATTTATTGCGAAAAAAAAAGTGGACATGACCTGGACGTTAGCGTTTGAGTCATCCAGTTGTTGAACATATAAATCATGAACTGTGTTTTGACAACTATTAAACAACAGTGAACCTAATGACACTTTTAAAATCAAAAATAATTTCGTGCCTTGGAATAATAAGAAGAGATGGAATCACGTGCTGCAAAATGCCATCCAACAATTAATGGAAAAAATACCAGAGAAGTATCGTAGAATATGCTTAGAATACGCTTAATGCATGATGTTGCCGTTTAAAAATACCACTTAAAAAAATCCAAAATACGGAAAAATATAAGAGTGATAAGTTTTTCCGTATTTTTCTTTAATGTATGCCCATTAAGGAATCAAATATATTTTTTAAAGGAAAAATAAAAATCCATGCACTAGAAGGTAAAAGAACTTAATTAAGCTATACCCATCTGAAGCAAACATATTTACTTCAAAGTGTTTCACTACTGTGCAACTGTAGCCCAATGGTTAGCGTACTCGACTTGTAACTCTAAGATAGCTAGTTCGATTCCAAACCAGCAGCTTTTATTTTTCCCCCACTTTATTTAATTCACGTATGTTTTACCTCCTGTAATGCAGATAAAATAAACGGATATTCGATAATCAACAGGAAAATCCTGGAATAATTGCTGCCAGGAGGATTTCCGTGAAGTGAAGAAAGTATTTTTGAGGGTGTGTGCGCATTTTTACTATTTAAAATAAACTAGTTTAACCCTGTTATTTTTTTCCTTTCATCTCTTGTTAATACCAACAGAATCACGCGGATTTGCCCGTATTAACCATGTGGTCCTTCCAGGTAAAATAATTAAAAATGCAATTTCCAAAATGAAATTTCCAATACGGCAATCGCGAATACGTAGCTGAGGGCATTCGCACCCATAAATCGTTAATTATACAATAAAATATGTATGTCGTAGGATAATTGAGAATTCCGACTCTTTGCAAAGAGCCTAGGCTGTTTGCAAAGAGGATGCTAATTGGAGAATCATCTCTGTTTTTCCAAACATCCTGATATTTTCCAAGCTTATTGCAAAGAGCCTAAAGAACGTTGGGCTGATTGGAATAAGGCAATTCATTTCTCATACAGACTAAAATTCTTAGGGTCATTGCAAAGAGCCTAGATTGCGTTGGGCTAATTGAAAAACGACCACTTGCTTCAATTCCATTGCTATAATAGCGATTTTGGAGTAATTTTCTTGATTTTTCATAGTTCAATTGTATACCGGCGGCTAATGACGGGACCATCCCACCCTGATAAGTCGACTACACGTATTCGCGAACAGCTCATATACAACAGAATAACGTAAAGCTATTGATTTTATTGATTATTTTGATCGAGATTATTCTTTTTTACTCCAATTAATTGACTGAAGCAGAAATTTAAGATGAAAGCCAAAGTTGATATAGTATTGAACTAATAAAAATGAAATATTGCATAATAATATATTTGTAAAAACATTTTGAAATATCAAAATATATGAGATAGAAGAAAGTTTTGGGATTGACCCATCCAACTAGTTTTCTTTTATATTTAAAAATGTATGTGTTATATGTTAAGTATGAATGAAATCTGCAAGTAAAGCAGATCTTTAATATTTTTCCAGAATAATACACTGAATATATCGTTACTAATAAAATTATTATAAAAAATATTTATGAACATTTTTATATTAATTAAATTTTCAGATGTGGCAGATTTTTAGTTTTTTTTCATATAATTATGCAGAGAAGATATCTTGCTCGTGATAATGATTATGAAAAGTATATATGATATTTTTTATATTACTTAAATCTGTAGATGAGTCAGATTTTTAATGTTCTCGCAGCATTGAGCAGGGAAGTTGTGTTGATACTGAAAATAATTATAAATATGTATATGAAAATTTCTGCAACAATGACGTCTGCAGATGACGTAGATTTTTAATGTATTTCCATCATTACGGAAAGAAGATAGGTTGCTAATAAAAACAATTTTAAAACTATATAAGATAATTTCTGTATTAATGAAACCTGCAGATGAGGCAGAATTTTTGTTTTTCCCTGATTTACCTAAACAAACTAAGTTGCTAATTAACATGATTATGAAAAATATATGCGAATGTTTTTATATTATTTAAATCTTCAGATGAGACAAATTTTTATTAATTTCCAAGCTCTACGCTGAAAAGATGGATTGCTAATGAAAATAATTATAAAAATGTATATGAAAATTTTAACAACTAATAACATCTGCAGGTGATGCACATTTTTAATGTTTTTTTCACCATTATGGAGAGAAGGTCGATTGCTAATGGAAATAATTAGAAAAATATATAAGAATATTTCTGCAATAATAAAATCTGCAGATGAGGCAGATTTTTAAAGTTTTCCAAGCTTTATGAAGAGAACATATGTATCTATCGAAATATAATTATGAAAACATGAATATATGATTATGAAATATATTTTAGGAGATTTTTATAATAATGACATTTGCAGATGATGGAGACTTGTTGTTTTTCACCTTTATGTACTTGAAAGGTGGGTTGATGAATCAAAATAATATAAAAATAAGTAAAAAAAGGTGCTGTAACAATGACATCTGCCATTGCCACCTAGAGTACAAAGCCTTCTGGCTGGCTGGTGATGTCAACAGAAAGAGGTGAACAATCTGTATATCACATTGATAAAGTAAAGTTTAATATTGCTTATATAAACCGGTTAGCTTTAAAATGACCAAATAAGAGAATTGCAAGCTTGATTGTACATCAATGAATTGTTACTGACATATAAATTAAATTTTATAACTAAATAATTTTAACATGAAACACAACATATTATCACTTTTATTCTTCCTGAATTTTCTTGATATAGTGATAAATAGTACTAAAGTCAAAAATATATTTTAAATAAAAATAGTTTCAACTAGATTGTTCATTTTAGAATCAAAAGTTCGGTAATCTGAAAAACAGGACTTTTTTTTTCTTTTCTTTCTTTCTCTCTCTTGATTTTTTTTTTTTTTTTTTTTTTTTTTTTTTTTTTTTTTTTTTTTTATAATGCAGCAAAAGTTTTGAAGAATTGTGTAAATATTATGAAGAAATGCTTAAATAATCTTTAATTATTATAAATAAAGCATCATCAAAGTAAAGAAAACAAAGAAGGAACTGGATTGTAAATTTTTAAATTGATTTTTCGGGGGAAAATAGGATTCTTTTCTTTCTTTCTTTTTTTTTTTTCGCTTTTGTTGAAAAGGCAGCAAAACCTTTCGAAATATGTTATTCTTTAATTATTATAAATAAGGCATGTGTCAAAAACCAGCTTGTTCATTTTAAAATCAATTTTTCAATACTCTGAAAAACAGATTTTTGTTTCCTTCTACCTCTTGATATTTTTTCTTGAAAATTCAGTTTAATTTTTGAAGACATGTTAAATATTATCTAATTATGAACTAGCAAATTGATTTTGTGTACTAGTTCTATTATTATGTACATATATATATATATATGTATATATATATATATATATATGTATATATATATATATATATATGTGTGTGTGTGTATATCGTGGTCATAACTTCAACTTTAATAACTCAGTTTCGTTTCGCTCTTTCTTTTTTTAATGAAAGTTATTCATATTTTTGATTTGTCTTCTTTTATAATTAATTTATAGAACTAACAAAGTGTTGTCCCCATTCAGTATATTTATTATTATAAGATTAGTCTTTTATTTTGATAATTCTTAAAAATTTTTGTGTATTTATTTAATCACTTTCTTCAAATATTTTTACTTGCTTTTGATAAGTTGAACATAACTTATCCTACAATATCTAAGTGCATATAGTAATATTTCTATAGTTATTATTATTAATTCTGTAGACAATTTTTTACAATCCGAAACTAAAATATGAAATTTTAAACTAAAAAAGGAATTTTAATAATAATATGCCTTATTTAAAGTTCACTTTAATTATTAAAAAAAAAAAAATGCGCAATACATTTGTCTAACTGACTAAAAACCTGTTATTATTATTTATTGTATAATTTATGAAATCTGTAGAAGTTAATCCATATAAATGGGCAATAAACTCAAATGAAAATTTTATGTACATACTAAACTAATAAATTATATTTACTTTCGATAAATTTTAAAATATATCCCATACTAAAATTTGTAAATTAAAATACCAAAAATTAAAAAATTAAGCATTTAGCAAAATTGAAAAATATAAAATAAGCAATTTGTATTACTAAAATAGCCATTATTTAATGACGTTTGATTTTATTTTAATGAAATCACACTAAATTTCCCATCTGACTATTATTAGTATTTATTCTAAAAATAAACAACACAAATAATATGCCAAATGAAATGTCTTTGACATAATCTTCAAATTATTGTTAAAAGTACAATAAAATCTTTTCACAGTCGGACGAAACTTTTAACTACATTAAATATTTTACGATTTTACTAGTATTATTATTGATATTTTAAAACTTTTAACTGTATAATTTAAAATATAGTAAAATAAATGACTTACAAAAGTAAAATAAATGAATTATAATAGTAAAATAAATTAATTACAATAGTAAAATAAATGAATTAGAACAGTAAACTAAATGAATTACAATAATAAAGTTATTTGTAATTTAGAAACACCTTTATTATAGTATCAACATTTAATTTAATTGTTAAAAGAAAAATATAATGCACATTAGATTTATCTATCAAACTAAAAAAATATTTTTTAAATATATTCTATGAAATAATAAAAAAGCAAAAATTTCCCGTAAAATGTATCATTTAAAAGAACACAAATGCATTCCACATCCGAAGCAATAATTAAGTTTTTAAAAATATAATAATTAAAAAACAGATATTACACAGCACTCTTGCGTCCAAACACGTGGTAAGTTATAGGTTATGTTCAGTATTTTATATCAGAAGCAGGCAGAAATATTAGAAGTAATATAAATAAGTAAATGAAAACTATAAGTATCACAAAAAATAAGTAAATTAATCACAAAATTAAAATTTATCAAAATAAAACACTAACCATATTTTAAATTGCTGAATAATCCTCCCTATTTTAAGTGCATAAAATGTCGAAAACAGCGTTTAAAAACAACGCGCAGAGCCATTGTCACCTAGAGACACTGTATGTTTCCTTCCTGCTGTGAATTTTTTCTCGCCTATTTAGCTTGACATCACTGAAATTTTCTATGCGAGCCAGAAGACTTTGTACTCTAGGTGACAATGCATATGCAGATGAAGAAAAAGTTTTAACATTTTCCAATAGTCGATTGGTTGATGAATAAATATGATTTAAAAAAAAGTGAAGAAAAAGAAAACTACTTTGTTGGCAGATTTGACTTATGCAACTGGTTGATATTTAAGGTTAATAAGCACTCTTCTTATTGGCAAAAAATGATTCACCCCATCCCCACCCCTCCGTTAAGATATAAAAAATGTGCAGTGAAAACAGCGACTAAGAGTCTAAGTATAATTTCAAAGGAAGTTTTCAGGTCTGTCGAGTTACGTTTCGACGGAAATTACTTTGCCTTGCACAGATCAGCGTTACGGTTGGATCAAATTATATTTTTTTCATCTTTGGTTCGGGTATAAAATAGACTTCAGTTGAAATTTTCAGGTCCGGGTGAGTTCATGTCGACGGTAAATATTTTGCCTTTCTCGGATCGGGTTACGGTTCGATGGATTTTTTTCCGGAGTTCCGGATGACTTCAAATGAAATTTTCAGGTTTGTTGAGTTGCGCTTCAACGGAAATTATTTTGTTTTGCCAGATCGTGTTACGGTTGAAAGGAATTTTATTTTTTTTTCGGGTTCGGTTCGGGTTTAAGATAGACTTTATTTGGAATTTTCAGATTCTGTTAGGTGCGTGTCGACGGTAATTATTTTGCCTTTTCGGATCGGGATACGGTTTGATAAATATTTTTTGGGTTCGAATCGGTTTTCGGGATGACTTCAAATGGAATTTCCAGGTTCTGGTCGGGTTCCGATTTGATAGAAATTATTTTGTCTAGCATAGATCGGGTTACAATTGGATATAATTTTTTTTCTGTCGTGTTCGGATCGGTTTTAAGGCAGACTTCAATTGGAATTTTCAGGTTCTAGTCGACGGTGCCTGACGATGGAAATTATTTTGTCTTTCTTGGACCGAGTTACAATTTGATGAGTTTTTTTCGGGTTCGGATCTGATTTCGGTTTGACTTCCAGGTTCTGCCCGATGCGTGTCGAAGGAAATTATTTTGTCTCTTTCGGATCAGGTTATGTTTCGGTGGAATTTTCTTTCGGGTTCAGATCGGGTTTCAGGTTGAACTAAAAAGGGATTTTCAGGTTTTTGTCGGGTTACGTTAAGGCAGAAAATATTTTATCTTGTAAAGATCGGGTTACGGTTGAATAGAATTTTCTTTTTAGTCTGGTTCGGGTCGGGTTTAGGATAGACTTCAACTTTAATTAGTATTTTCAGATTCTGGTCAGTGCGTGTCGATGGAAATTATTTCGTCTTTCTCGGACTGGGTTCTATGGATTTTTTTTTCGAGTTCATTTCGGGTTTTGGGTTGAATTCAGATGAAATTTTCAGGCTCTAGATAGGTTGCGTTTCTACGGAAATTATTTTGTCTTCCTCAGACGGGTTATGGTTCAATGGAATTGAAGCAAGTAGTCATTTTTCAACTAGCCTCACGCAATCTAGGCTCTTTGCAATGAGCCTAAAAATTTTAGTCTGTATGAGAAATGAATCGCCTTATTCCAATTCGCTTAACGTTCTTTAGGCTCTTTTCAATAAACCTGGAAAATATGAGGCTGTTTGAAAAAGTGGAGATGATTGTCCAATTAGCCCGGCTCTTTGCAAAGAGCCAGATTTCTCAATTAGCTTACGACATATATATATATATATATATATATATATATAAGTAAAAGTAGGTTCCAAAGTAGTATTAAACAAGTTGGAAATTGCTCGTCTAACGTGGCAAATGAGGTGCGTTCGTACTATAACTAGTTTTATAATTATTTTTTACACCCCATATTGTACTGAATGCATAATTTTTTGCACTTAATAACCTGCATAGTCTGTAGCATCATTAAAATGCACTTGCAATAACTTTTTTCCCATTCCCCGTAATGTAACGGAACACTTTTGACTGTCCCTGTAATTAAACTATACATCCGATTTTCCTAAAACTGGAAATGCCTCGACAAAATTTTGCAACAATTATATATTTAAAATTTCAGACCATTCGGAAGGCTGTAACATCATTAAAATGCACTTGCAATAATTTTTCCCATTGGCCGTAATGTAAAGAAAAAATTTTGACTCTCCCTGTCATTAAACTATATATCCGATTTTCATAAAATTTGAAATGGCTCGACAAAATTTTGCAACAATCATATACTTAAAATTTCAGACCATTCGGTTGGATAGTTTTTGCTCTGTTATATGCGGACAGACAGACAGACGGACGGACGGACGGACTGAACGACGACTATAGGTGCTACGTATTTATATAACTACGAACGCAACTAAAAAGGCCTCTGTTTGGTTGACATTCAATGTTTATTTTTAAATGTACGCCTAATATCATGAGTGTTATTCATGTTGCTGTAAAGATGTCCATTGAAATTCATTAGTTTGCTGTGGGTCCCGATTATGGAATATCACAGATCAAATCATGAAATTTTTTTAAAGATATGACAACAGTGAATAAAATAATTATTTAAATTATAGATTGATTAATATTAAGTTATTAATTGATAAATGTTGCTCTTATTAAAATATATTAATCTATATTTTTTATTTATATTTTATTTTCTACTTTTGTTTAAAACATTTTACTGTAGCACTTTCACAGTCAATTGGCATACTTTAGCAAGCTTGGTTTGACGCGTAATTAGCTCCATTGTTATTGCCACTTCTGTACATTTGCGACCATAAATGATATTTTTCGATTTGTCACTTGCGACCGATAACGGAAAAACATCTTAAAATATATTTATTTATTTATAATAAAGATTTAGAAATTTCGATCAGAAAGTCTTTGGGAAAATACAATGCTCAATGTGAAACCTATGCATTGTTGGATAATTTTAAGTTATAATCATAGCAATTATTCTTTGAAGCAAGCTCAACAAAACATTATTTTTATATAACACTAATGCTGCTAAGTAAATGATATCTTTATTAAGTACAATGTAAAAATAATCCAACCAGTTTTCCTGTAGGAATTAGAAAAATAGTTGCCCTTATCGTACCGGAAAATTTTCCGACCCATCTTGGAATAAAATCCGTAAGAAAAAGGAAATAGTCAATAAAACAGTATTTTACGGATTTTATTCCGAGCTGTGTCGGAACTTTTTCCGGTACGATAAGGGCAACTATTTTTCCTATTCCTACAGGAAAACTGGTTGTATTTCTTTACAGTGTATGCACATCATGAGGATTTTAAAGATATGAAATTCCATGCATTAGTTCTTGAGATATGACTATTGCTGAAATCGTGTAAATCCAGCAAAATTCAGCCTAGCCGCGCTACCTCTAGAGCGATTTACATCAAAACCTAATCAGCAAATACTCACGTCAACATCTAACTGAATCTAAAGTTTGGAAAAAAAAACGTTAATTAGTTTTTGAGATAGAGCTATTGCGAAAATCGCGAAAAATATCAGCGCCACCTATTGGATGATTAACAATAAAACCTAATCAGTAACAACTTGTGTCAACGTCTAACTAACACTTGAGTTTTATGAAAAATCGTGAATTTGTCCTTGAGACAGAGCTATTGCAGGGACCGTGAAAAATGCAGCACATAAGCCCCACCTATTGGGCGACTTACACCAATACGTAATCAGCAACAATTCATATCAAGTACTAACTGAATCTGAAGTTTGATGAAAATCCGTTCATTAGTTCTTGAGATAGAGTTATTGCGAAAATCGTGTAAATGCTGCAAAATTCAAAATAGCAGCACCACTTGTTGAGCGATTTATACCAAAACGTACTAATCACCAATTCATATCAAGGACTAACTGAATCTGAAGTCAGTGCATTAGTTCTTGAAATGCAGCTATTGATGTAATCGCGAAAAGTGCAGCATAGCAGCACAACTTGTTGGGTGATTTACACCAAAAAATAATCAGCGCCAATTTATATTTGAGACTACCTGAATATAAATTTGTTTTAAATTCTGTGCATTAGGTCTTGAGATCGAGCGCCCACAAGATATGTGTCCCATATAAAGAGACAGATTTTTGTCCAAATTAATGGAGGACCCGCTTGCCATAGCCAAAAACTTGAAAAAAAAAATTGGTTCAATTCTTTGCATAACTTCATACAATTTTTGATGGTACAATGGCGACATATGGACATACGGACACACGGACAGACGGACACACGGACAGATGGACACACGGACAGACAGACATTTTGTATAAACATGTTTTTTGTGATCTCTGACCCCTAAAACGTGTAAATCCGTCGAAAAACGGAATTCGAAAAAAGTTTCGATTACAATACTTTCTTCTATTGAAGATAGAAGAAAGTAAAAATATGTTAGTTTGTGACATTTCTAAAGATTAAGAAAGCTTTTCGGGATCGTGGGTCATTCCGAAGGCAAGGTTCATACGGGCCCTGGAATTTCCAGACCAGGAAATTCTTCGGCGCCGACTTTCATATAGAAAATCTGTCTTTAAATAAGGCGAAATTTTGCGCCTTTGACACTAGATATATTTTTCATAAAAAAATACTGTTATTTAACCTGGAAAATAACGAAACCTGGAGGAGGATATTGTATAGTTTGTTTTTTATATTTTATTGTTATATTTTATTTTCTAAAATTAAGAACCACGTCTTTTTTTACATTTAAGTTATTATGTCATAGACAAATTTTAAACTCAGTGTATCCGACTAATTGCGATGCGCTGTACTTAGCAAGTGTTAATTTTTATTAAAATGACGATAAAGATCTTTCCTCTGTAAGTAAGCTTAGTTTGTGGATACACATGGATAGAGATGAATAACACCTTTACTAAGAATATTTATCTCGTGGTAAAAGAAATTTCAATGTTCTTTTAGAAGTCGTAATTTTCTTAAGCAAGAGAAATTTTGTTCTCATCTTAATTCAAATTCGCATAAAATTTTAAGATTTTTATGCGTGAATTTATTTGAAACATTACGACATTGTTTAATGTATCGCTGGCCAATTATGCGTTACAATATTTAATGTTTTATAGGTCACAATAAATCCTACATGTATACCTTCACGAAGGACATTCTTGTGATACATAAATAAATAAATCCCTTAATAGGTAAAATTGGCTACTTATGAATTGTATAATTATTTTGTATTTACTAAAAGGAAAATTAGACAGTAATTAAAAATAGTTAAACATCATTCACGAACTTATAAATATGTGTCCGATACACGTATTTTTAAAATTAATTGACCTTGATGTTCGATTCTAAATGCTCATTTTTCTTTTAATTTATTCTACTATATCAAAACGAAATCATTTATTGTAATGAAGACAAACTTTTAACAAGCAGGAATTCGGAATTTGATTCCTCATCGTAGAATCTTTAAAAGTTCGTTTTTAAACAAATATTACCAGACAATATTTGTTTTTTATGAAGAACATCTGTCGGGATTCCAAATAGTATAATTTCATTAACAGAAAAATTTTGGACTTTAACAGAAAATTCCCTCCGAAAGTTATAGGCTATTTTCATGCGTTTTGTAGTGTATGTCACTTAGCTGATAACTGCTATGCTTTTTGGCCACCATTATTTTCGAAAAGTTTTCTTCGCCTTATCGAATTAATGAGATTTAATAAATCACATTGTTCCTTGCTAAAACATCGTAGCAGTATGCACCTATGTAACTTACACTAAAAGAGATCATGGAACTGGACTATATAAAACACATTGGATTATTTTAGTGAATATTCAAAAACAAGCGTAATTTTAAAAAGAATAAAACATAATCGTATATTTTCTCTTAAAGAGAAACATAATTTGTAGAAACAACTTGTAGAGAAATTACTACAAGTTTTCTACCTTTTGTTTGCATAGAACATACAATAATAAATAAATTATCCCAAATTAAATTACAATTGAATTAGATCGCCGAAAATCATCCAAGTAAGCGTTTAATATATTAGAAAACGATATTTGTAACTCCGCAATTCTTATCTACGCCTTTTCTAATAAGATGCCCTCATAAAGTAACGCACTATAGAAATGGAAATATGTAAGCGTTTAATTAAACAGATAATTCATGTCTCTTATCGTAATGAAATATTGTATCTATGCCTGAATAGTGTAAATATCTTTAATTATAATGGAATGTGTATAAATATCGTGAATTTCTCTTCGGTATTCACTTTAGACAAATTTTCCCAAGATAAGTATTTCACCATTTATTATTAGGGATTTTATATTACATATTCAAATCATATAAACTAATGATTAATTAGGTATTTTTCTCGGTGAAGAATTGAGAGCCAATTCGATTATTATTTATACTTGAAAAATAATTTTTTGAAATTAGTTAATTATAGAACAGTATTTCTATTAGATAATGTGCTTTATTTGGATAATGTAAGAATGTGTTGCGAATTGTGGTTCTACCTTTGAACAAATCTTGTAAGCTGCCGTATTCAAAATAAACTAGAGTAACTTTAGGAGAGATGGCAAGTCTAAATATCTCCAAAACTTGATCATATATTGCAATATAAACATTGTTCGTATGAAATACTTCAAGGAGTTTATTTACTGCGACGTGCAGTTGTGTTTTTCGATTATAAAAAGTATGTGTAATTTTATTGTCAATTAAATAGGTGGTTGAATATGTTTTAGACTTAGGTATCTGAATGTTTTGCAGTACGCGCGTTATATATGTTTTTTTACTTTATGGACTTTTCAGGCACGTATATAATCTAATCTTTACTTCTACACTGTAAAAAAAATATGACGAGTTTTCTTGTAGGAATCGGAAAAATAGTTCCCCTTATCGTACCGGAAAAATTTCCGACCCAGCTCGGGATAAAATCCGTAAAATCGCAATAAAATCCATAAAATACCGTTTTATTATTTCCTTTTTTTTACGGATTTTATTCCGAGCTGGGTCGGAAACTTTTCCGGCACGATAGGGGCAACTATTTTCCCCATTCCTACAGGAAAACTGGTCGGATTTTTTTTTTTACAGTGTAAGACTAAAACAAAGACGTACAATGGCTATTGATGCTTAAAATTGGGCGACAATCAGTCCTTCAATTTCAGGCGAGATGGCCACATGAAATCGAGGAGAGATGGCCACCTTCAATCAATATTTCAAAATTATATTTCGTGATGAGTTTAACTAAATTAAGCAAATTTAAAATAAATATATAACGTTTAAGTTTATAAATATATTAATTAATTTATATAATTATTTAAATTGTAACAAATATAAATATTTTAATAATAATAATGATAATATAATAACACAACGATTTATTTGTTTTAGAAAATATTTAAAAACGTCGGAAACATTCATAACAGAAAGTGATGAAGATGATAAATTAACTAAATTAATGTAATAAACCTACAATTAACGCGAGAAAAAATCACGACAATTCCAGTAGCGAAGAAACAAAATACATTTAAATTATAAGATTCTATAGATTCCGAGTAAATACTATTGGGTTAGGATCACTGTGCTGGTTGTGCAAAACGATATAATATCACATCCAAAAAAGAATGTCTGGATACAATGCATAAGGTACCTAAAGTGGTTTTATGAAATACGTACAAATTATGAAGACTTTTGCCAAGCATGTGATAAGATTTTACGAAAAGTGAAGTATTAAAATTATACTTCAAATTTTGTTTATTCGAATTTTCTTCACTCATTTTCCATCATGTAACTGCTTCTTTACAAATTGTTATATGTTTTTTTTCATGATTAACTATATGAAATGTGTTGCTATTTAAATTAACTTTTTCTTTCTTGTATTGGATGGCCATCTCTCTTCGGATTTAAGGAGAGATGGCCATCTGCCATTTAAATTTCAATTTTGTGTAACACTTTTTGATTTTAATGTTTAATTATTTTATGCACAAAATATTATGAATATATGTATAAGAATTTTAAATATGCATACATATTTCTTGTATTTGCATTCTAAGTATTTTCATTGCAATCTATAAAAACTATGGCCCTCTATCCTAGAGTTGCCCTATCAAATAAGTACTTGCACACGAAATATGAAATAAATACGTACCATAAATTTAATTACGTTTAATGTTAATTTTAACAAGGAAGGAAAATAATACGACAAGCATAAATTATGAAACATTTTCCAAAATATTCAGAATACTGTAAGAATCCTTCACAGTTTAATAAAGTGAAAGCTGGTGCCTAATAAACGGTTCGTAACATGTATAACACATTTGAAAAGATAACTTCAGAAGTTACTATCTATAATCGGAAAGCGATCCGAAATCTTTTGCACAGTCCTGTATATGTTCTATAGATTTATATATATGCTAAAAAGTATACAAAGATGGCACACAGAGAGTACTGTAACCGAATCCTTTTACATGTCCCTGTAAGTGAATGATAAATTCTGTACACAATATATTTAAGAGTAAGCAACTTGCAGTGCAATTCAGTGATGTATATCAATTTCAATATATTTGAAACATCATTAAAAATTAATGCAATCGATTTTACTCAAATACAATAACGCAAAGAAGTTATTTTCGGGTGGCTCTGTAAACGAACTATAAACGATGCACACTTCATTTTTAACACCGAACAGGCCATTTTAGACTAAAATAACATATTCAAATTATTCGACATTCCGAGTATGTTTACAACAGTTATAGTATGGACAGAGAGACGACTAACAAAAAGACTACAGACAGAGAAACGTCAGAGAGCAGACAGACATACCGAACTAATAAGTATTTTTCAACAATGTTGGAATGCGTAAAAAAATGGTTAACATTTTTTCAAGGTATACATATTACCTTTACGATATACTAAATGAGTGAGATTTTGCTCATCACGTAACAAATACCATAATAAATATACACCTGTATAACAGTTATCATATTTAATACACAAATATGGTATTACATGTTTATTTCATCTTTAGGGAAACAATATTTTTTTTGTTAACCAATATTTTCTCTTTATATTTAAAACGTAACTTTATAAACATCTGATTTGTTTTGTGTCTCATTCTTTCAAGCAGTTTAAAAAATATTTCCCCAAGAAAATTCTAGTTAACTTAATAACATAAAAACTTAACTTAATTATAATAAAAAAATAATTTGAAATAAATTTCTCATAGCATATACTCTGATACCGAAATTGATAATGAAATTTACAATGCCAAATAAAGGATTATTACACATTTAAAACTTTTCACTGGCAATTTTAGATTCTAATTACTTCGAACATAATCAAATTATAATAAATGATTGAGGTGACTACAATATGATTTTCAAAGGTTATCGAATGGATAGAATTTATCATTCGATTACAGAGTTATATTAGAGATACCAGATATTATTTGTTCTTTAAGCAGAATTTCTGTCGGACATTCTATGTAATATATTTTAAAAAACAGAAAAATTTTAAACTTTAAAAGAAAATTCCTTCCGTAATTTATGTAAAACATATTGATTTATTTTACTGTATATTCAAAAACCAGCATAAATACATAGAGAATAAAATGTTCATTTATAGAAAAAGCATAATTTTAAGAATTTACTTGTGAAGAAATTACTACAAATTTTCTAGCTTTTGTTTGCATAGAACGTGCAATAAATAAATTATTATCCTATGTAATAGTACAATTAAATTAACTGTTCGAAAATCATCCATGTCAGCATTTATACATTTTACAACAAGATTTGTAACTGAGCGATTCTTATCTACGCCAGTTTTAATAAGATGCTCTCATAAAGTAAAGCAGTATAGAAATGGAATTATTTAACTGTTTAATTAAACAGATAATTCATGCCTGTTATCGTAATAAAATCTTGCATCTATGTCTGAATAGTTTAAATGTCTTTAATTATAATGAAATATATATTAACGTCGTGAATTTGTCTTCCGTATTCACTTTAGTTAAATTTCCCCAAGATAATTATTTAACTAATCATTATTAGGAATTCTATGGTAGATGCTGAAGTCAAATAAACTCATGATTAATTAGATTTTTTTCTCGTTGAAGAATTAAGAGCTAATTCATAGAGGTAATAACTATTTATATTTTAAAGATAATTTTGAGAAATTAGTTAATTATAGAACATCATTTTATTTAGATAATGTTCTTTAATTGGATAATTTGCAAAGATACTTTGATTTTAGGTTTAAGCCTTAGCCATGATCAATGCACGTGAGCTGTCGTAATCAAAATTTACAAAAGCATTTTCACAAGAGATAAGAAATAAATGTGCACCATAAATGTGCACCATAAATGCAAATTACTTTTAATGTTACTTTTAACAAGAAAGAAAAATCATGCGTCAAGCATACATTATAAAACTCTTTCCAAACATTGAGAATACTGCAAAAAATCTTCACCGTTTAATAGGGTGAAATATGATACCAAAATAAACAATTTGGAAAATGCATAAAACATTTGAAAACTAATTACAGCAGTTACTCTCTATAATTGGAAAACCAAAAGAATTATTTTGTGCAGTCCTATATATGATCTATAGACTTGTATATATTTTACACAGTATACAAAAATGTACTTCGGTTATGCTATTACATTGCGCATAATACATTGAAAATTTTCCTTCAGCAATTTCCATAGATAAGAGGAAATATACGCTAACTCTTTTGTGCAGCCATGTATAAGATTTTAGAATTTATACACACACAGTAAGATGAAAAAACTGTTAAATTTTAAAACGATACCACAATTCAAACCGCACCAGTAAATATTTCACGTATGCACTACAGTAAATTCTTTAAGTTGCCCCTGTAATTGAATGATTAAATAGTGTGCACATTTTATATCAAGTGTCTTGTAGTGCACCTCAATGATGTAACCTCAGTGATAATGTTCAAAAGGTTTGAAAAATAATTAAAATCCACTGCAATCGAATTTCTCCAAAGACAATAATGCAACGGAATTATTTGTGTGGTCCTATAAACGAACTATATATGCTAAAAATATGCCGAACATGCCATTTTATCACTAGATTAACTTTAACCCCTTAATTCTCGCTCCTGCCATATTCACGGGCTGTGTCTTTTACTCAAATTGTTTGATTCCAACCAGTTTTATAAAATAGTGAAATTGGGTATATTTTGGTATCGTTTTTACTGTCATTAAATAAGGTGAATATTTCTGTTTTATAAAAGTGGTGCCAATAAGTAATTTGAATTATTCAACCGTAATTTAATTCCAGCGTTAAGTGGTTAAGACAGTTGTATTATTTGGTAAATAAATCATGTGAGATGTAAATTTCCAACTGGGCAAAAAATGTCTGGACTAGGGTTCGAACCATTCCCCGGTATCGAATCCTGGTTCGGACATTTTTCGCTCAGTTGGAATTTTGCATCTCATATGATTTATTTACCAATTAGAATAATTGTGTTGAAATTAATATAATGTAATTATATATCCAGCGTTTTCTGCAGTTACATTACCTGCGATTTATTCTGTTGAGCTGATTCAGATATCCATTAGATGCTATAATCAATAAGGTTAGAAGGGTGGATTAAATCCAACAGATTCGTCCGGGATAGTTTAGATGGTAGAGCATTTATTGCTCCAGCAAAGATAGATGCTTCGAACACTGGTCTGGACATTTTTCGCCCAGTTGGAAATTTACATCTCATATGCCATTTTAAACCTGAATAACATATTTCAATTATTTGACAATCCGAGTATATTTGCGAAAGTCAGAGCACGGACTGAGAGACGGCAGATAGACAGGACGACAGACAGACATACAAAATTAATAAATACTTTTCCACAACAATGTAGGAAATAGTTAAAAATTGTTTTTTTTTTTAAGTATGAATGTTAACTTTTCGATATACCTGCTAAAACAAATAAAAGGTATTGGGGTTATGGATGGATTTTGCGGCTGGTGAATTGTTTAGATAATTCATGCATGATCGAGAGACGTTGTAGGCTATATGAGAAAAACATTACACATGTCTGGCAGAAAAAAAAATGAATTTCATTGAGCATTTGGGTACAAAAAAAAAAAAAAACACAATTTGCGCATATGAGAAAAAAAGAACAAAAAAGTGTTTCCTTCAAAGAAAATCGTTTTTAGTAGGGTGTATGTTTTCCCCGGACGGCAAGCAACGTTGAACACGTTTGAGGCATGGAGTGAATGAGGCTATTAATAAGGAGCTGGAGTATTCTCTCCCACTCCTCCAGAAGAGCTTTTTCCAGTTCTAGGAGAGTTTATGGGGATGGTAGCCGGCCTGTAACTCGTCTGACTGGAATGTCCCAAACATGCTGTACTGGGTTCATGTTCGGAGAACGCGTTAACCATTCCAGTCGTATGATCTTCGAAAAAGAAAATATTCACCAAGTGAGCACGATGTGGACTGAATTGTTGGCCATTAACGTGAAGTGATCTTCAATTTCTGCAGCTTATGCGACTGCAATAGGCCTGAGAATCTCATCCCTATATTGCTAACCGGTCAGAACTCCATTTAAAATGATGTGGTGGCCGATTCGCCCGTCAATGGAGATGTCAGCATAGGCCATCACTCTCCCACCTCCAAATCAGACCCTTGCACGAAAGCAGAACTGTTTCTAGTGCCACGTTTCCTCCAAATAAAAATACCACTATTATCAGGACAAAGAGAAAAACGGGGGGGGGGGGGTGTCAGAGAAAAAATATTGCGCTATTTATTTCTCCTCCAGTTCCCATACTCTGTTGCCCACACCCTGTGAGAGCCTCGGTGCTTTACTGTTAACGTAATACATATCATTGGTCTGCGAGCATTCATACGTACAGCGTGGAACCGGTTTCGGACAATTTGAGTAGAAACTATTGTGAAAGTAACTATGATGAAAAAAAGCGAAGATGTTGTTGAAGAAGAGTGGCATTCATATTCCTGTGTGTCCTAGCCGTTAGCGTTAAATATCGATCTTCATTGGACGTTGTTGCACGTCTACGACCTTGCCCTGGTCTTCCGCCTGCATCTTCAGTCTCAAGAAAACGGTTCCAAATCCTGGAAATCATACTTGTTACATCTGCAGTGACTTCTGCTACGTTGGCTTGTATTTGGCCCTCCTCTAAGCTTCTGACTCGGTTAAATGATTTAGAGGAGATATCACACTCATCGAAACAGAGCACTTGCTGAATGTCGATCATTGTATTCAGTTTTGTCTTCCAGTAAGTTGAAGGCCAAATTTCATTCGCTGCCACTAAAGCATCGTTTTTGACGTGAAACTCAAAATTTGCATACTATAAAGTTTGAAAAGGAGAACAAAATGCGTTTAAGACTATGTTCTTCCATTTTCTGGAAAAACAAATTTCGCTTATACTGTTATTTTCTATAAGCCATACAATAGTCTTTAGTTGCTTTAATCAGTGTATACTGACAAAGTGAGATGTTGCTCATCTCGTAACAAATGTATTATAAACATACATCTGTATAAAAGTTATCACAGTTTCTGCACAAATATGGTAATACATGTGTATATGTCACTTTCAGGAATATTTTTTTTTTATCTTATCAAATATTTTGCCTCTATTTTTAACACGTAATTTTATACATATCAGATTTATTTTCTGTCTCGTATCATTTATTAAGCATTTTAAAAAATATTTTCCCTAAAAAATTCTAGTTACCTTAATAATAATACCATAAAAAGAAATTCAAGTAAATGTCTTCTGATAACAAAATTGACCAAACAATGCCAAATAAAAGATGATTACACAATTAAAGCATTTCACTGGGAATTTCAGATTCTAGTTACTGTAAACACACTCATATTATAAAGAATGACTGAGGTACACTACAACATGATTTTTATAGATTATGGAATGCATAGAATGACGAGTCGTGGGTCAAATATTTTGCCTCTATTTTTAACACGTAATTTTATACATATCAGATTTATTTTCTGTCTCGTATCATTTATTAAGCATTTTAAAAAATATTTTCCCTAAAAAATTCTAGTTACCTTAATAATAATACCATAAAAAGAAATTCAAGTAAATGTCTTCTGATAACAAAATTGACCAAACAATGCCAAATAAAAGATGATTACACAATTAAAGCATTTCACTGGGAATTTCAGATTCTAGTTACTGTAAACACACTCATATTATAAAGAATGACTGAGGTACACTACAACATGATTTTTATAGATTATGGAATGCATAGAATGACGAGTCGTGGGTAATCTAAGCCTTTGTCGATGATGGCCCCGTAGCGCACGAAGCACAGCGGCCTTCATGTTTGCTGACATCCTCGATCCGGTTCTTACCGTGATTCATATATGGTGGTCGGAATTCAGCCTGGAGTTCAGCTACGCTAGGTGTAACTACACGGTGGTTCCTCCTAAGGGAAGGCTGGATTACTTTCCGTCTAGACCAACAAGACAAGATCAAGGTTGAGCGAGGCCTGATATACTTGGGAGTTACGATTGACATGCATCTCAGTTGGATGCCACACCTGAACATTGTTCAGGAAAGGACGTTCAAGCTGCTGCATCAAATGGATTATCTCACCGCAGCCAACTGGGGACTGAAGCCGAAACAGCGTAAGATATTCTATGCACTTACTTGTTGCAAAGCCAATAATCTTCTACGCGGCCTCGTTATGGTACACCGGGAAAGTAGCAGAGGCTACAAGGTTCCTTAGCATACAGCGATGTTTCCTCCTGTGCGTGACAAAGTGTTGCAGCACGGTTTCGAATGATGCGCAGCATGTCTTGGTGGGGTTTTCCCCTAGACCTACATGCACAAATGGACAAGGAGTTCACGGCCCTCGTCAGGTGGGGTAAGAGTGCTAATGGTACCGGGTTAGACCCTGAGTCGGGCAAACTCTGACGACCATCCTTCTGGCATGAAGGGAGCGTCGTTCCCTACCGTGGACTAGGCATCTTCGTTTTAGGTCGACGTGCTCCTAGTACATGGATGGTTCCGAGCAGCAGAACAACTACGTCAGTTGTGCGTTCACTGCTGTGGCTGGCGGTCATTTCGTCGCGGAACGCCAGTTCCGTCTCACTGATGGTGCGGAAGTCTTCGAAGCCGGGGTCCACGCGATGAAAGAGGCGGTGACCGATGCGCATCAGAGAGAGCTCAATGAATGGAAATCTTCTCGGATTTGAGATCGGCGGCGCTTCAAGCGGTAAATTGCCCAGTGTCTCGACATAGGAAAATTTCTGAGATTAAGGACATAGTACAACGTAGTGAAGTCGAGGTTCACATGCATTGGATCCGAGCCCATGTGGGTCACACCTATAATTAGCATGCGGATGAGTTGACGAAAGCCGCCATGGGCAGACCTTTGCTCGACGTGGAGGTGAAAACCACTCGCCGCCATACCAAAAGGCAAATTTTCGAACGCGCCCTGTCTCATTATTGAGATTAGGTCTCATTAGGTAATGGCAGATTAGGTGGGACATCACTGGGAACGCACTGGGAACGCTGAAGTTATATATGAGCTGTTCCCGAGGCTACGCACATGTCATCTGCTTAGCGATTTCTAGATTAACTAGGCTCTTTCGGGTCATGACACCTTTAGTGACAATCAGGCTCGCTTCTTTCTGAAATATCCCACATGCTTTTGTGGGACAGGGATTAGTGACAGGAGATATTGTCTCTACACGTGTCCTCTCTGGAGGTTCATCCGGGTGAGATTCTTTCCCCAGTACTTCCAGACTTGAACGCTTCTCGACTCGTGATTAGATGGATACTGTCGGAAGGGACTGAGAGTCATTATAAATTACCTCCTGCTGCGGACACTCGATCGAGACTTTGGTCGCAAAAGGCATGGTTGCCGTACCAGAGGTTTTCGTAGTCCTACATTGCGATTAAACGCAAATAGGTCAGTTTGTCGCACTCGCGGCACTAGTGGTAGTGGAGCATGACGTTCTCAGTCTTCATTTCAAGGCCTAGCCACGTGAAACTGCATTTGTAGTGTAATTTATATGCGTGTAGTAATATTACATGTAGTAGTTCATATTATTTGTAGTGTATTTATATATTAGTTTATAATATGTGTAGAGCAATAAATATATTGATAAGGTACAGCGGACTTGTGGTCAGAACTTTCGACCCCGCAGCCAAAGTGAGGACGTATCTATGAGCCCAGGTGAGAGTTTCCGCGTCTCACCCGTGCTCGCCAGTGGCATCTACTCTTTCTTCATTTGTCGACGACGACTTTCCACATTATAGGAGATGGTCTTCGAAGGCTTGAGAAGAGAAAAGCCTCTCTAGTGGACCCCGAGATCAAATTCCAGGAACCGACTCTCCTATGAGTGCTCGGTCTCCTTGGGGGAATCTGGGAGGGTGATTACAAGGTCCGCGGTAGTATCCTCAGTAAGGTGCGCGGTAGTATGCGTATTATTGTCGTGACGTCAGACGTCGCACTTGAGTGCGAGCTTAAATAGTTATGTGAGAGGACGGTACTCTTTGTTCGGAACGCTTGTGAAGGATGGTTCTCGGATTGTCTGGATCTGGTGAATATGGGACTTCAGGGCTTTGGACCGGGAGATGGTGGTATCCCGTCTTATTATTCGATTACAGTGACACGCAAAGATACGGTTACCAGACTGCTTATAATCGATAACTGGTTCAAGAAGGATTTCGCTGTGATATGTATTTCTAGATTTGTCTAAAATTTAGCGTATGTATTTCGCAGTGTGTTTAAATTCTAGAGATCGTATGCAGGGCTGTTCAATGCAGACAGAAACTGCGGAAAATGAATTTTTATTTAGCTGTGAGTTTTTTCTAAATTGCTTATTAAAGTATCTCGTTTGAATGTATGAAAATATGCAATTTCTCAATTATATTTTGCAAGTGATTAAAAATATTTCATAATCTGCATTTTGTGCATATTTTTTATTTCTTATATATTTCATGATACGGATCCTAGTTGGAGTTTTACTTTCTGTCGCTAATTGTTAATTTACATTTAAAGACAGAATCCATTATTCATAAATTTGCTAAAAATTTAATTATTGTAACCTTCTTTTGAGTTACTTATTAATTATAAATGTAATTTGAGAAATATGATGTAATTTTACTGTCAGAAAGAAGAAAATTAATTGATGTGACTGAGTATTAACATGATAAAAATAATTTGAACGAAATTTGTATAGTCTTATGTCTTTGTAAAAAAGAATAATATTTGTAAACATAAGTTGAAAAAAAATGTGACATTATTTAGTAAATGCTGATGAACAGCTTTATAGTATTTCCTTCAAAATGAATGGTACTTTTTGGTTAGCCGGGCGCCACTGTTACATATTCATATTTATATAATACATATATGTATATATACATATATATATGTATATATACATATATATTTACATATATATTTGTGTGTATATACAGTCGAATCCCGCTATAGTGAACCCGGGATATAGTGAACACTCGGATATAGTGAATTTTTTTAGTGGTTCCGTCCGAACTCCCATTTAACTAATGTTATTTTATACGCTTATAGTGGACAGATGAAAACTTGGTAGTTCTCTTACAGTGGACTCAAATTTTATTTCCCCAGAATTTTATTTTCGTTCTCCAAATTTAATCTTGCACTAGTGGTGTCTGAAAATGATGCATTTCATTATATTGTGTCAAATTTCGCTCCTTCACACTCACATCGCCTTACACTTGGGTGAAAAGTTTTTCACGGGTGTACTCAAATCCAATCTACTTATTTTCTCACTAATTATTGCTCTCAAACGCATCCAACTGGCAGGTTCTCTTATTCCGAAACTATATAAGGTGCTGTGTTTGACGATTATTTTGATAAAGACAAAATATATTTCAAAAAACACTGTGAAAATTGTCGTTTTGAACCGAATTTCCCGAAGCGAAAGAGCTGAGAACGAAAAAAATGGTAGCACTGAAAAAGTAATTGTTTATAAATCTAGTTCTAATTAATTGAACGAAAAAAAAATTACACAGATCGCTTATCTCTTCAAAAAATCACGTCAACAAGTATCATGTTTTTACTTTTAAAAATGAGCCTGAAAATGTGTCAGAAAATTTCAAGGGGAAAAATTTTTTTTTTTTTTTTTTTTTTTTTTTTTTAATACAACTCGCCTCTTCTCCACCCCCATTTCCGGAACGAACTACTCTTCATAGACCCTCCCTAATTTCCCGAATGACGTCTAGGCGTCTGGTGTTTATTTGCTAACTCCGTCCTCCGCCCGTCGGTATAATCGGAACAGTCCAAGAATATTTCCCCTTTTACATTGTCTTTCTTTATTATTATTATGATTGATTAGAGATAAGAAGACGTTTTTTCAAGAGCAGCTAAAATTTTCGCGAAAATGGCGAATTCTGTAAAAAGGAAAGCATTTTCGATTGAGGATAAGATTAAAATTATTAAACCTATTGAAGATGGAACCAACCAATTGGCACTGTGCAAGGAATTTTCCTTGTCAAAAACTGCAGTTTCAAACATTTGGAATAATCGAAGTGTGAATCTAGCTGCACACAAAAACAATTTGGATTCTTCGAAGAAACTACGTTGGGCTGAAAGGGAAAACGTGGAAGAAGCTTTGTTAAAATGGTTCACCATTCATCGTGATAGAAGTCTTCCTGTGACCGGACACATGCTTCAAATTAAAGCGAATGAGTTTGCCGAAAGATTCGGAGAAAACAGTTTTGTGTGCTCTAAGGGATGGCTGTATAGGTTGAAAAAACGGAACAATATTTCTTGTGGAAAGATTTTTGGTGAAGCAGCAAGTGTTTGTACATCGGATATGGAAATGTGGAAAGCTCAAGTGTAGGCGGATGCAATCCAGGATTATGAAGAGAAGGATATCTTTAATGCTGACGAAGCTGGATTGTTTTACAAAATGAGTCCCAATCAGACGTTAAAATCTAAAGGAGAAAAGTGCACTAACGGGAAGTTCTCGAAAGTGAGAATAACTGTTCTTGTATGTGCAAATATGAACGGCTCAGAAAAGCGAAAATTAACTGTCGTAGGTGAACCCCAAAAGACGAGGTGTTTTAAAAATGTTAAAAAACTGCCCGTCAACTATAAAGCCAATCAAAAAGTCCTGGATGACTTTCATTTTTTTTTTGAAGAAGAACTTCGACAATGGGACAATGATTTGTTGAAACAAAAACGTAAAATTGTTCTTCTTGTCGACAATTGCACAGCTCATCCCCACTTAGAAAATCTGAAGTGCATTAAGCCCGTTTTTTTGCCTCCAAATACGACTTCTGTGCTGCAGCCCATGGACCAGGGCATTATTCGTAGCCTGAAGCCCCACTATAGGAAACAGCTTGTGATGCTTATTTTAGAGAACTGCGAAGAGAACAACACGGAATACAACATCTCTTATTTGGAAGCAATCGTTCTGTTGAAAAAGTCAGGGAGACAGGTGACATCAGCAACTGTTTTCGACGCGCAGGTCTTTCGAAGGATGTGCTGTTGGAAGGAAAATATATCAACGTGGAAGACGAAGACGACGAAGAAAACTTACCAATAGCTCTGTGGTTGGAAAAGCATAGTGCGAACATTTTTCGAAGGGACGTTACTGAGCATTTCGAATCTTGCGATGATGGATTGTACACATCTGGTACCCCTACAGATGATGACATTGTATCTGAAGTTAACCAAAAGAGCGATACTGAAGAAGACTTTGAAGGCGATGTTGAAGAAGAACTTGAAATTTCGGCATCTTCTATCTCGGAAGTGAAATTGGCAGGGAATATCCTGAAAAAATTTTGCCCTACAGAAAATGTGGACAAGAACAAATTAGATTCTTTACTAATCGTCGATATGAAAATTGATGAACTCTACTTGAAATCAAATTGCATTCAATCAAAAATCACTAATTACTTCCATCTAATGTAAAAATAAAATCAAGTTTTAGTAAGTAATTATTTTTCTTCTTGTTTTATTAGTTAATAATTCGTAAGAAAATTACGTATTATTACAATCATTGATTTAACAATACTATATCATATGCTAAAAAATATTTTTTCAAAGAATTTGGATATAGTGAACCATCGGCTATAGTGGACATATTGCTGGGTTCACCGACGGTTCCCTATAGGGGGTCCGACTGTATATACAATATGTGTATATGTACATATATGTATATTTACGTATATGTATGTATATAAATATGTATACATAACACTGGCATCCGGCTAACCGAAAAGTACCAAATGAATTATTAAATAAAATTAATCATTAAATTTATTCAAGGCAACATTTTATATAATCGTGTTTACCGATTTGGAAAAGAAATGTGTATAAAGAGTTTCGTATTTATGAGAAATATATTCGAACACTAAGTCGTATTTTGTCATTTCTTAAATGTTAAATTAATATTTTAAAAGTTTTTTATTTGATGTATATTAAAAAGTTAGAAAGTATACTTTCAAATATAACATTCTATGAAGCATACATTATTTACTTTATAAGAATGGAACTTTTATTTTTTCTTACGTTTGCTCTCACCATAATAATTAATATTAATATTAATATTGCAGATGTAGTTAAAAAATTTGCATTACACTCTCTTATTTACACATACGATAATGTTTCTACAATGTGGTTGTTTTTAATGGAAAAGATAGAAATATAATTATAAAATCTTAGCGACATTCGCATTTATAAAGGAAAGGTATTATATACACAGGTTATAAATACATATGTATATATATAAATTTAATATGTATCTTTTGTACTATTTTTCAGCGATAATGTATGTAATCTTAATAAATGAAATAAAATTTGATTAATGTGTAACACTAAAAGAGATGGATCCACTTTTTATGTAGAGAGTGTGAAAAGTAGTGTAATTATTCTTATAATTGAATTAAAAACTACTTCTACATCAAAAAAAGTTCCAAAAATTTCCTATGATAATTATTTTTAATATACAAGATAAAAAATTTAAAATATTTTTAAAAGGAATTTTAAATGTTTGCAGTTACTTTTATTTAAAAAGTTTATTATATACAGAAACCACTTCAATTTCAACGAACTTGAAAAACCCTCTAATAACAGAAAAAAATCTTGTCATATATCAAAATGTAATCATTTTTCTAATAAAACATTTATGTGGAATTTGATCTAAAAATATAGGAGTCAATACAACAATATAAATCTTTAAACAAATAATCTTAAAAAATGATTTATTTATTTTTGAGTTATTTCGTTTTTATTTGATAGAAATTCATGTTTCCTATAAAATTGTTGAAAATGTTTTTAATTATCTGGTTGTATTATTTTATTTAAGAAAGTTTCAAACTAACGAATAAAATGAATGCATGTGATATTATTTAAGATATTCTATGTTTTGTTTAAAATAAATAAAACTTAATTGAAGAACTTTTCGATATACCTACGTTATATTCTATTTAAAGCTTTCTATTAGCTTGAAACGGACAGAATGAAAACTGAAGTGTCGAGTCTGATTTGCTTTATTTATGTGAATTAACGAATTATTTTAATTTTATAATATTAACATACTTGTATATTATAAAGTCAATGTTATCATTTCCTCATACCTATTTCGTCGTTTCTGCAGAAGATGACTTTTCAACGTCATTTATAATCCACTTAAAAATTCATAAACCGGTACTTGTTAAAGTTAATTTGTATATTTAGCTAAAATTAATCAGTCACTCTTGACGATTTCTAGTATCACAACTAAAATACCCAAATTCTAACTCGCACGGCTACTTTTATGATGCCTAGATTGCTATGATATTAATTGTTTCATTTTGTAAGGTTATATTTAGGAAGTATTGTATAAAATGTATTTACATATTATACAGAGAGCTAATTAAACATTGGATACTATCATCTACGAAGGATTATTGTTTAAATTATACGTAATGTTTGTATTAAATTTTATATTATCTCCATATAATCGGATAATGTTTACGATACATTTATATTATAATTGCATCATAATTATAAGTTTTATCGATTGTAAAAGCAGATTTTGTTTCATTTTAAATAAAAAAGGGATTAAATAATATTATCTGTTATAAAACATTTTCTGATAGCAGTAATAATCAAAATTAATCTTCAGTGCTAATCATTCATAGAAAAAGTCATTGAAATTATTACCTTCAATTTATTATTTTTCTATCGTTATAGACATTTCGCGATTATCCTATTAAAAAATACCACAAATAAAAAAAAATGAATTAATGAAAATGTATAGGCCATAGCACGTTATAGTTTTCACTAAAATGAAATAAAAACTTGTTACATTTTTAACGAAAAATGTGTTCCTTTTTTTTAAAGGAAAGTTAATTTAATGTGTCATGTGACAAATATTACATCTATATTACACTTCAGTGCTACGCAGAGTGATATGTGACGTGTGGTGGCAATTCTCTATTATGGTAGTTGTCGTACTCAGTATTTGTATTCCTAGATGAGTTTCGAACTTTATGCTGTTCAATAAAAACTGCTGACAGAATGAAGACAGACTATTTTAGGGTACTCTCCATGGGCGAACGCAGAATTTTCTTTAAAGGTAGGCCAAATGTTAAAAAGGGCAAAAAGTGACCAAAATTCTTACTTTTTCAAAGATTTAAGGATTGCTCTCCTCCCCCTCCCCCTGCCCCTCTCCGAAAAGAACTAATTACATCATAATAAAGCTAGTGATTAAAATTTTACTGTGACAGCTTAGTATTCATTGTTTTCAAGAGAAATTGTTTATTGACATTAACCTCGTAAAAAGGTAAATTAAATCAATTAATGATGACAAACTAGAGCATTTTTCTTTTAGAGATCTTATAACACATGCATAATATTATAAAAAAGGACCAAGAATGAATGAAAGAGTTGTATATATATTTCAACGGTCCACATGAGCCCTTATATTCCTTTACAAAAAAATGTATTATATCATCTCTTAAAGTTGAGATATTCTTCTAATTCTGCTTGTTTCTTATGAAGTACACTGTATATATGTGATATGGATAATATTTAGCACAAAATTTATGAATGAATTTTAGTCACTTCAGCATAATTCAAGATTTTTTATGGATATATAGAAAAGGGTAAACCCAGAATATAGTTTGCCTCGGTACCATAGACATTATAAGTAGTTCCCTCACTATTTTGATAGTAAAAACTTGTTACAAACGTTTTTTTTTCAGAATCTGCATCGCATTTAAATCCAAAACCTGTATCTGCGTGTATTTTTCAAAGTATTTAATTTTGAACTTTTCCTATTATTTTGTATTATCCTGTATTATGGGTGTATTATCAGAGCTTCCACAGTTGATTATTTTTATGTTCTATCCGCACCACTATTTTAAGAAAATAATTTTTTTCTACATTTCTTTTGCAGATGTTTTCAAAGTGTATGTAAAAAATTTTTGTTACAAAAAAAAAAAAAAAAGGTGCGAGGCAGAATTAAAAAATTGTCACCCGTGGCAGCCCTGTATTATGTAGTTTCAAATTCTTATATAAGTGGAAGAATTACGCATGTGCTGTTCTCATACTTAGTTCCTAAAGAAAATTCACTCCATTAACACATTGTATTAGATCATATGGCAGATCTTAACATATTTTCTTTGATGCAGAATATTCAGTTTGAACGACATTGTTTTTGTGACACATTTGTGTTTTACAGACTGAAGCTACATAAAAATTTACAGTTTTCTAAATATTCTGATTCATACAAAATGCGCAACAGGATGATAATCACAAATTAAATAACAATAAAGTGCAATTTAGAAATGACGACTAAAGATGTTCAGTTATTTATTGCATTTTGAAACGTGAATCGTGATTGAAATTAAGAGGTTTATGTATGCATCTAGTTTACTAAAGCGTTGGCAGAAAATAACGAACTGGAAAAAGTAAATTATGTGAGCGTTTTGTGAAAAAGCTAATTCATGCATGTAATCGCGATAAAACATTCCATTTAAATAAACTCGTAATTTTATCAATATCTTTAATTTTAAATAAAATCTTTACTAAATTCTGATGTTATCTCTTTCATAGTCCTTTTTGTTAAATCTTTCCAACTCAATTATTTCACCCTGAATGACGCAAAATTTCCGCAATAGCTGTCGTAATATTAAAATAAATTGCTGATAAATTAATTTCTCCTCGTGAAGAAACTACATGTTTTTCTATTATTACTGAAAAATTTCAAAAAAGTTTGCACATTTTAATAAATATACAACACATTATATATTTGTTTGAGAACATAGACATGACAAAATTGCGTTTTAAATTCAGGTAGGGAAAATATAATTTATTTTAGAAAAGCATTTCATAACAGTTATTATAATGGTACAATACCTTGGCATGTACCATCACAATACTTGGAGGCAATATTTACAATTCATACAGTACTTGGTGGTAATTATACATATGAAATTTAATGCATTATGTAGTGTTGAACTATTTGTAAAAATGATGTATACTATGATCTTAGGCGCTGTTGTTTAGAAATATCTTCTTTTAAAAAGTACTGTAAAAGTAATTGTAATGCATATTTTTTAAAGATTAGCCAAGAACTGTACTGTTCTTGTATACATTTGAAATGGGCAGATTATATAGCTGCGCCCTTTTCTCAGCAGTAAGGAAAGTTTACTTTAATTGTCAGCTGCCATAAGCACCTGGCTTTTCCGATGATAAAACTGAAAGCCTTACAGTTAAAATAAATAAAAAATGCAATAATATAGCTATCAAAACAAGTAAAAGTTAAATTTAGAAAATCAAAAAACCCGACTGCATAAAAAGCGAACTGATTAATTATTTCTCATCAATGTTAAATTATTTTTTATATTACTTGCATATTTTTTTATTTACTTGTATCAATTACTTTTAAGTTGTGTTTAATTGTTAGTTCCTATCTATAAACACTGTTTTGATGAGGCCTGTAGATGTCTATGAAGGTTAGAGTTGCAGTAAAGCTAGAGATCTTACCCACACAACTTCCAGCTTGTTTAACATTTAAACGGAGCTTCAGACTGTAAAAAATTCAATGAAACATCGTCTTCATTTTGAAAGACCTAGCCAATGATATGCCACTTAATATGGTGCGTAAATTTTTTTTTTTCGTCTCTACCACCATTTGGAATTTATAAAAACAAAACCTAGCCTATAACAATCGGACGGTAAGACGAATGGATAGAGACCTCATTCATTAAAATCCATCCAGCAGTTGGGATGTTTTGAGGGTGTAAAGAAATCCACATACCCAGATACGCGTGAAACACATAACCCTTCTTGGCACTCGAGTAATAACGGGGCTCTGTACATTCCAGCTTATAAATCGTTAAAAGACAATAAGTAAAAATTAAAATTATTTTGGCACAATCACAGAAATAAACCCTGGCTTTGTTTATGAGAATGTCCTTTTTTGTGCATATGTAACAGAAAAATGTACAATTTCCCTAACAATACGAAAAAAAAATCGCTGAAATACGAGTTTAACTATTTTTTAGCTGTATTTTATGCTCCTACCTAAAACTACATCTGAGATAGACGAAATGATGTAAAATGTTTGACCCCAATTAATTCCTTTGCTGGTGGAATTTTTAAAATAGCTGAAATACGTATTTCTGGTAAATTTGTTATGATGAATTTTATGCTCTTGCCTAAACGTGCCAATGAGATATGGTGAAATGCCCTAAAACTTCATCTCTCCATTTAAACCCCTCAGTGGTTGAATTTCTAAAATAGTTAAAATACGAAATTTAAATATTATTTGTTAATTTTTTTCCGATGAATTTTACGTTCCTACATAAAACTGCTGCTGAAATATGGCGAATTGTCCTGAATCTTTTTACCCCACCGTTTAACCCCTTAAGGGGTTAATTTTCTAAAAAAATTTCTTATTGCTTGCCTACGTCATAACAGTAATCGAATGCCCAAATTCCGCGATCCTGACATTAGTTGTTTCAGCTCTACGTTGATGAGTTAATCAATCTCTCTTTATGATATGAGTATATATATAATATTTTTTACTTAACAGGCTCCGTTTCATTAAAAGTGTTTATGAATAATTTCAAAAGCTTATATATACATTTTCTGCGTTTTTGTAGCAAGGAAATGCAAGATGAATAGGAATGTTAACAGTCTGAAAATGATTAGACACTTTATAATCTATTAATTTTGTTACAGAAACCGCAATTTATTCAGTCAAAATTACTGTGTTTCCCATTTCAGGCTAATCTTTTTTTTAACAGTTTAAAACGTTAACAAAAATATTGTAACAAATGCTTGAACAAACGAATTTAGCCTAAAATGCGAGATATAAATGATAGTGCAGGATGTCTACTGGACGAGAGACTTCGAGATATAGACTATTGTACTTCGTATTTCATGGGCACAGATGATGTATTCTGTTACGCTAGAGAATTTCTTTCATTACATTTCACTTAAAAGAATGTAAATTTATTGAAAATGTCATTATAATATTTAAAATTATATTAAAGTTAATTATGCAAAAACAGTTTAAACTTCGAATCAAACACCCTGTATTTTTCGTGAAATAAAAGCACTGCGGTACAGTTGCACTGAAAATTGTGTTCTTCAATCCTCTTTTCTGTCGCATCCTCTTTTTGCAAAAATCAAGATTCTAAAAACCACTATTTTTATTCTAAAATCTATATCAAATTAACCATCAGACTTGTTTCGGCAGTGAAGTGAAACAATAAAGTTGATTTTGAAATGTATATAGCTTGTGGTTTTTAATGAAATTTCAAAATTTTGAAAATTTTTACTGAGTATCTGCATTTAAGTTTCAAAGTGCAGTGTAAAAGTATTTAATGTATTCTTCTGATAATTGTATATTGTTAGATTATTTTATTTATTTATATATAATGCATTTACATAAGAAAATTTTATATTAAAAAAACACATCATAAAAAATATTACGTGATTTCTATTACATGAAAAATGTACACAGTGTGAAAAAGCCGCACTGTCATGCACTCAAAAGACATTTTTTGATTTCCGTAGGTCTGTGTACTTTATTATGAATTTAAGGTTATGAATAATAGGTAAGAGGGTCACAGATTGTCTAGCAAACTTCTTTATGATCCACTTAACTTTTGAATATTGAAAGTTACAATCATAAACATTGTGTCTAGATATAGTTTAGAGCGTTCTCTACACAGATTCATTGCCGAGCAAGTTCTTGCGGAGTCAACTACTTGTTGCGAGAATTCATCGCATCGTAAATTCATCGTGGCGTCATTTTGTGTCAAAAACACTCTACTAATTTTATAAAGAAGTAGAGTTTGATTCTTTGTTCGAGGTAATATCTGTAACTACCGAACCGATTTAAAATCTAATGGTATCAAAATGATGGTGTTAGTCCCTATTCCTACTAAGGCTATACCTTATGTGCATGACACTACCCCCAAAAAGGCTGTAGGAGACAAAACCGATCTAAAAGTGTGCTTTTTCTGTTAGTGAAGGTCCTAGAAACATAAAATTTGGAATGGTAGTTACTTATAAGATATGAATGATCTCTAAAAATATTTTCAAAATGATGGTGATAGCCCTTGCTCCAACATAGGCTATATTTTATGACGGTGTCACTACCACAATAGTGTATGCATGACAAAAAAAAAAGCTGTACAATGCGATTTTTCTGTTACTGAATGACCTAGAAATATGAAAGTTATCATGATACTTACTTATTTGATCGAAATGACCTCTAAGAACATTTCTTAAAATAATTAAAATTTAAAAGGGATGATAATGTATGAAAAGCGTTTTAAAAATCGTCCTAAATGGCAATTTCTACGCAATATCAGGAAGTATTAAACCGATTTCAAAAGTAATGGCTGGAAATTGATGGTGACAGTCGTTACTCTAACATAGGCTCTATTTTATTTCTATGTCACTACCACCAGGGTGTTGCAGGAACGACAAACGTTCTAAATTGAGATTTTTGTGGTACTGAAGGGCTTAGAAACATGATATTTGGCATGGTATTTACTTACAAGCTATAAATGATATCTAAGAAAATACCTAAAAAAAGTCTAAATTTAAAAGGGGTGAAAACGCGCGAAAAGCGTTCTAAAATGTTCTAAATTGCGATTTCTACGCAGTCTCATGAAGTACCTCAGTGATTTCAAATATAAAGGTGTGAAAATGATGTTGACAGCCCTTGCTCCAAGATCAGCTGTATTTCATGTCGGTGCCACTACTCCAAAGTGGGTGCAGGAGCTAAAAACTTTCTAAAAATGTGATTCTTGTGTTACTGAAAGCCCTAGATACATGAAATTTGTCATGGTAGTTACTTATTAGATATAAATTATCTCAAAGACCAATTCTTAAAAACTTTGAAATTTAAAATGGGTGAAAATGTGCGAAAAGCGTTCTGAAAACTTTCTAAATTGCTATTTTTATGTAATCTAAGGAAGTATCAAACCAATTCAAAAGTTTGTAAATTGACAGTGACAGCCCTCTCTCTAACATAGGCTCCATTTCATGTGGACGTCACCTCCCCCTGGGCAATGCAGAAGCAAAAAACGTTCTAAATCCCGATTTTTGTGATACTGCAAGAGCTACCAACTCGAAATTATGCCTGGTAGTTACTTATAAGCTATACATGATCTCTAAGAAAATTTTAAAATAAACTACAGCACACTAAAAAATTCGAAATTTAAAAGGGGTGAAATTGGACAAAATCGTTCTAAAAACACTGTAAATTGCGATTTCTAATCATTCGCAGGAAATATGAAATAAATTTCAAAAGTAATGGTTGCAAATTGAAGGTGATAGTCCCTGCTGCAACATAGGCTATACATTTTGTTGTTGTCACTAACACCTGGGGATTGCATTAAAAAAATTCTAAATTGCGTTTTTGTGATACTGGAAGGTCCAACATTTTGAAATTTGGCACTTAAAAGATGCAAATGCTTTCTGGGAACCGTCGAAAGAAAATTCCAAATTTAACAGGATAAAGTGAGCGAAAAGCATTCTAAAAATGTTCTAAATCATGATTTTTATGCAATATTATTAAATTCCAAAAAGTTTTCAAAATAATAGTTGCAAATTTGTGGTGATGGAACCTTCTCAACCTTAAGCTATATTTTATTTTGGTGCCACTATCACTAGAGGGTTGCAGGAGCAAAACACATTCTAAATTACGATTTCTGTGATACTGAAGAGCCTAGTAACTTGAAATATGGCATGGTGGTTACTTATAAAATATAAATGCTCTCTAAGAACAATTTAAAAGCACTGAAGCGAAGGGAAGGATTGAAAAGCGCTCTAAAAAAGTCTTAAGTTACGATTTGTATGCAATCTCAGGAAATAATGAACCGATTCCAAAAATAATGTTTGCGAATGAATAGTGACAGTCTCTAATCCTACAGAGACTATATTTAATGCCAGTCCCACTACTATCTTGGGTTGGCGAGAACAACAAACTTTCTAAAAAAGTATTTAAAAACTTTCTACATTACGTTTTGTAAGGCGTATTAGGAAATACTAAGGATTTCAAAATTAATGTTGGCAAATTAATGGTGACAATACCTGTTTCAACTTGCATTTTATGTTGGTGCCACTACCACCAGAGAGGTGGTTGACCGTTAGACAAGAAGCTTGGAATTTGACATAATGGTTAATTTTAAGATGCAATTGCGTTTTAAGATGGTTTCTAAAAAATTCGAAACTTCAAATGAATACTGAAATGAGCATGTGAAATGAGAATAAAAGCTTTAAAATACTTTGTAAATTATCATTTATTTAGAATTAGTTTTAGTTCTTCTGATTAATTTCAATCTCATTTCTGTCTTATGCAGTATAATAATGAAGTTTAGACAGACTGCGGGATAATTAGTAATTGTTGAACTATTCCTAAAAGTATAATTTCTTCTAATAAAAATTAGATATACAAATATCGGTATATTTCAAATATTACGCTAGTAAAGCCGCGGGGTTTCCTTGTTTATCATAAATCTCACGTCATTTCAATGATCGAAAGCAATATCTATTCTTTCTCTAATTAAAAACGGAATCACTTGCTCTAATACATTACATATTTATATTTTCCGTTTGGAACTTCGCAAAAATAATGTATGAAAAGAAATTTCTCTCAGTTTTAGTTATTGATAATTCCAGGTTAAAGCTGTAGAAATCATTTAAAGTGTACCTGTATCTAAAATCAGCCTTAAAATTATAGTTTTCTCAATTCGCTGTACTATATAAAAAATTAATGAATAATTTTAATAACTTATCTCTACTATTACTATCATCGCCTTTAAAAACATATTCACTGCAATGACTTAACGCTACGACAGATGTACACTACGATCAACTGAAAACACAATGTATTGACTATGTGATGAATGGTGTGCGATAAATTGTTCCACAGTGAAATGTTCCCGACGAATTAGAGCTACATCGTAAAGAGTCCACACGATACTCATTTATACTACTTATATCCAGAAGTCAGAGTCAGTATAAAGCGGATCGATCTCGCAATCTATACGAGATATAGGAAATTGGTTGCTTTAAAAAATTGTAGAGCGTAGTTAATACGAAACGTTATCTTCCGTAAAAAGATTGTTTGTGTGCTTGTGATTTCCAACACTAAGACGTAAAGTATTATGCCAAAAATAAAACAACTAGTTGTGATCGGACACATTTTCCATCGCTACTTAATATGTGGCAATCAAACAGTACAATGAGCACCGGTATAATACCGTACGCCTTAAGTTATTTGCTATTTTTCAGTCATGCTGATATAGCATCTCGATTCTGGATACTGTCGTAGTGCAACAATTTTGGGAATTCTCAATAAACAAATAAGTGATATCTTTGTTCTGTTCTCCGAATTTATATGAAAACGTGTATTTTTGTACTAAAATGTTGCAACTGAACCGAAATATATTTTTTTTCTTTTTTCGTACCTCGTACAGTTTTGCCAGTTGGGCTATTTTTTAAAAAATCAGATTCTTGATTGGCACCACTTTTTTGAAATTGTAAAATGTGCCTTATTTAATGACATATTAATTAAGGCAAAAACAGAGTGAATATTACCGTTTCAAAAAAGTGGTGCCATTCAAGAAATCTGAATTAAAAAAAAGTAGCCCACTGGCAACACTGACCTCGTATAATTTTTAAAATCGGCACACTAAATATTTACTCCCCTGCTACGAAGCACCACGAGCGGTTTCAGCAAATAGTACATGGCTACTTCACTATATAATTTATTATAGAGTAATCAGTATGTGTTTAGTCTCAAACTTATAATATTATTAAGACTGAAAAATCATTTTTATTTTTGTTGTTTTTTTTTTAATGCGTATTTGTGTTCTTATATATTTTCAGTACAAAATATTCATACATTCTTACAAAAGTATTTATGTTTTACAAAAACGAGACTATTCTTTTAGAAACTTTCTAAATAAAATATGCAGGGTTAGCCTAAATGATTCATCGGAATTCAAAAGACTGATTATTTACAACTGCGACATTCAAAGGCGGGTGGTACATGAAAAGATACATACACTCACAAAGTTTTTGTTGCACAGATCTGGTGACCTGGGTAAGAGGGTCATGGCAACAGAGGAACATCACCCTGACCAGCGCTTTTTTTAAGTGCTTCAAAGGCCTGCCATCTACACTGTTAAAAATTTGTGCAGCATTCTGGCAGGTCATTCGACCGTTTTTTTGAAATAAGGGTTTCATAACCATAATTTAACTATATTCTGACCATAAAATGGTCAATAATATGGTCAGAATAGTGTTAAATTCACGTATGTGTAACCGTTTTCGGAAAAAACGGTCAACTGACCTGCCAGAATGCTGCAAATTTTTAACAGTGTCGCGTGCATGCCAGCCACGAAGCGGGCTTTTAAACTTGTTTAGTGCATGTATCTTGTCATGTATCACCCGTCTTCATAAGTCGTATCTATCTATCTATCTATATTATAAAAACAAACATATCGGTTCGTAACGCTGACGTCATTCTGCGAATGGCAACACTTTGAAATTTGAAATGAAATTTCAGTTTTGCAATTTTCGCTATTGCAAAATTTTAAAATTTTAAACATCGCACATTTTCAATTTCTACACCGTCATATAGGGAAAAAAATGTACTTTTAAAGGCAATTTGTTTGAAAGCTGTTTCTTAATTTATTTTTGAGATATAATTTTTTTTTATAGTTTTTAGTATCAATTTTGTAATTGTGGCAACTGAAAAATTCCATTTATATTAAAAGTAAATGGAAAATTTCAGATTACTCTACTCTTTTGTTGCCATTTTCTCATAAAGACTGAAAATAAAAATGAAATTAATATACGTGCTGTGTCTAGAACATCGTCTGTTATAAAATACGGTGAATTTTGGTTTTATTTCTTTTTTATATTTCAATTAAATGATTTTTAGTTTATTGTAAATTTACTTTACAAATTATAAAACGCGTTCTCTTTATAAAAATGTTTTTAAAATAATATTTGTGTGACTTAATTTCTCCGCATTTACTTAATTCGCATCAGAAAGCTAAAAAATGCAATTTTATTAAACCGCGTGTAATAATATTTTCCGAATTTTGAAAAAATGCAAATGAATGATTTTTGATAAAACATGGAGCAATTATAAATAAACAAATGAAGGCATATAAGTCATTAGATATCCAATTTGTTTTTTCGAGCTTCTTGAATGACGATATTGCTGTTTCTATGTTTGTGTATTGTTCCGGGATAATAACGTCATATGCATACTTTTCTACAGATGTTGTTTAAGACTGGATCATAAAAGTGGAATGGTTTATAACGTCAAATGACGTCATTTTATAAAAAAGGGTGTATTTTAATTCTTAAAACTGAAATACGTTTTGTAGGCTTACGTCATTTCACCCTAGCTGCTTTGAAATTCTTCACGGTTGAAATAATTCACTTTTGAAAATAACGTAATCGAAATCACAGACTGATAAAACAAATTGCTTTACAAAAATTTAGAGTGTGTTTACAGAAGAGCAGTGATATAACGTGTGCATACTCAGATCGGAATTTTTGTCCAAAAAATAGCGATTTATATTGTAGAGCTTGATGATTCTCGCCTGGATGAATTCGATTCGTCAAGTTAGACAAGCATAATTTGAGATTTAAAATAATATCAGGTTAAAGTTTTTGTCCAAAATTCACTTGACTAATAAAATTTTATGGATATTCTAACCCTCTGAGCGGTTTGGACGTATTTTTTCGTTTCTTAAAAACAACTTTAATCTGTTGCAGACAAAAATATTTTAACCAGAATTGTATTTCAAGATATATATCAAATAAAGCAGCAGGAAGTGTATTTTAGAAAGCAAACAGAGAAAGAAAATTTTAATTAAGATTATTTTTATAAGCATTTTTATGAAAATGCAGGAAAGCCCTCAAGACGCTCGGAGGGTAAGACATTTTACTATAATTTTATCAAAATTACATAATTTGCTTAATTTAATTTTTCATAATTTTGTATAATCTATATATTACACTAGGCTATTTTATAGTCAACTACTCTGAGCGTTCTAATTTTACTAAGCAATTTTAGAAATAATTTTTTTAACTGAAAACTGTTTATTTGTAGATGTGCCCGCACTAGCTTTTTTTTTTAAATATCCTCATTTTTATAATATAATTTAAAAAATGTTTTATAAAATTTCTTCTAAATTTTGGTAATTAGATAGCTTTCGTTATTGCAGAGAACAGGGTTCGTACGGGTCCGTTATTTTCAAGGCCAAATATCAGTATTTTTTTTTATAGAAAAATAAATCTAGTTTAAACGGACAAAATTTCGCCTTATTTAAATAGAGATTTTTCCATAAGAAAATACTGATGGTACCGAAGAATTTCTTAGTCTGGAAATTCAAGGACCCGTACGAACCCTGAGAGAAGAGAGAAATATTGAGATTTATTCATCTTTATTCATGTTATTTTCTGATATTAATAATAATAACAATAAAAAAAAACATATTTTTATTATTTAAATTTTCTTGTACAGAGTTAAGTGGCGCAAAATCACAAAATTAAGTGGTGCAAAATTAGTGACATGCAGCACCAAAATATGTTGAACAGAAAATGGCGTACTGCTTTTAAAAACATGCATGTTTTCTCATAAAGCTCCCATATATTTTTCCTTCTGCATGTGTACTGATAATAAGTTTGAGACAAGAGGCGAAATGCTTAAGTAAGTGAAAATGACGTCATACTTAAAAGAAAACTATCATTTTCTTAGAGAAAACTAAATATTTTAACACAAATGCGTCTAAAAAACATAAATTGCCGCAATTTTTACTCTCCGGTACTGGGATTAAAATTTGAAATTAAAAATGCGACTGTTCACATGCAAAGATGTTGCTGACAATCGTGAATTCAAGTTTTGAGTTAAAATATTTTTAAATGTCAAATTAAAATAACAAGTTCTTAGGGGTATGGGAGTTGCGTATGTAAATTTTGAGAAGGTGAAAATGATGTCGGATCTAGATTTCACGGTAAAACAAATACTATGATCGTGTCAAAGTGGAATAAATTTTGTTGTTTTCATTCCAAAATACTAAGCATAAGAGCCTCAATTGATAACTTCATCATAATAACTGATCTTTATTATGTTTTACTGATTACATACACGATTAAAATTTTATTTTAATAATTTGGACAACTAAGTTTTATAGGAATAGTATTTTGTTAACTTTAGGTTAAAATAATATTTGTTTGAAAGTTAAACTAACCAATATTTCATGCATTTTTTTATTGTAATAAATTTTGAGGCTTCATTATAAATCAGTTCCTTCTTAAACAGTTCTTTCTTTAAAAAAAATTTTCTTTCGTCGAAATCGACGGGTTCCACCTCGTATCTCTAAATACAAAGTGTTTTGAAACTCGTTGAATCATATATACTAATCCTGTATATTGTTTCGCGGAATACTGTACAGAGTTAATCAGATCTTTTATGCAATATGTATACATATAGAACACATAATATATAAGAATATTCTTTATAATTAATGCATATTTTATAATTATAAATATAATGCATATATTTCATAAAACTTGCACAATGTTCCAAAGCTGAATGTTTTTCTGACTTTAACTTATAATCAATAAAAAATAAAATAATTCCAAATAATATTTCGCGAGATATTATTATAAGAAATATAAAATCCGTTAAGGCAACAGATCTTTTAATTTAATATAAAATATCGCATGTCTCCCAACAAAGGAAATCAATATTTCAATACTAGAGCCGATATTTATTTTTTAAGAAGGACTGGACTGAATTCTTAATGCTTTTTGACATAGAGTCAAAACATTAAAATCTTAAAATCACATGAGATTAAACATCATAACATATTTTGTTCGGGAATCTAATTTAAAATTTCAGAAAAATTCTGTTACTGTAATTGAATTTCCTGAAAATCTTTGAAATGTTATGATTACAGTTTATCAGGAAAAAGTGTGACATATATTATTGCATTAATGAATATGTATTTGAAAAGGCATTAGGTGATACTGTCCTTTTCTGTGATATGCTTAAAGTATTTTAAGAAATATGCTGTTCGTTTGATAGAATATAAAATGAAATGGATAATATTTGCTCTGTTATTATTATTTCAATGTTCATGACAATCTTTTATCGAGGTTCAAAATAAATCGGCACTGTAAGATGAATTATTTGAGATGAAAATTATAGACTATTATAATAATGGGAAACTTTAAAAAATGTTAAGTTTGTGTCTTTCGTTTTCAATTAATGTCTAATTTCTTTAATGCAAAGTGAGATTAGACATAATCAACTATTTTGTTTTGTATTTTATTTTATATAAATGTTTGTTGTTTCATAAGATAAACTAGTTCGTGTTTTAATTTAAATATTTCCTTGGGCTATACATTTCCCTTTAAACTGAAGTCAAGTGGTTTCCTTTCCCCAGGCATTTACAGCAAGTGGATCTAACAGTTTTAACCGTGGCATCAATCTTGGAAATGTAATTTTCACATGATTTCATATATTTTGGTCTTTTTCACACATTTAATTCTAATACAAAGTTATGAACTTTTATCTGAATACAGTAGGAAGCAACAGAATAATGCAACAAACTAATAAGTCTAGTTTAGAAAATGAAAAAAAGAAAATACAGTCAGTTAAGCTATGTAATTAGTGGTGTAATTTTTTTTATAAAATAAAACACATATTTTCCATAAAATAAAACACATCTTTTATTTTTTTTAATTAAATAATCCTTGTAAGCACTCTGCTACTTTATTATTGAAAAGTTACACACATTCAAAAATATATTACAAGTGTGTATAACTTGGATTAAATGATAAAAATGCCTAAAGAAATATTTGGGAAAAATATTTTTATCTCCTGCCTTCTAAATTCTTTAATTACTCTCACATTGCCCTGAGTTTACGTAAATTAAAAGTGTAATTTGAAGTGTTGCAGCAAGTGCATCTACTGTGGTACACTTACCCCCTTCCTGTGTTTACACATGTCATGCATACAATACAAAGGGGTAAGTGGAACCTTATATGTAAGAAAATAGAAAAATACAGACAAAAAAAATTAAAATATATTTTCAAAATTTTGCTAAGAATATAAAAGTCAATGAGCTGTATTTAAAACAATTCCTAGATATTTTATTCGACTACACTCATACAAATATTGTGAAAAGGCCACTGGAGAATCATGCCAATGTTGTTTGGTTAAAATAACATTTTAGAATTTTCCAGTATGTCAGGTGTTACACTAGACGCGTTATTACGTTAACCCGACTTTACTTTATATATGTTTGGAAAATGTTTTGCTAATTACAGTATCTAATAAGATTTTTCAATTTTTTCAAAAGCATAAAAAATTCCAAGCAATATATGAAATGACAATTTAGTGAACTGGCATTTGATGTGTTAACGACATTTTTATTTGCAATGCTTCCGTTTTTGAAACAATACCTATGTATTTTCAATGTTTTAATTGAATTGCAGTTTTCAGTTATAACTAGCAGACCCGCCCGGCGTAGCCCGGGGTCCGTAAATAATAACCTTAAAGAAAACTTAAGTTTGTATGATTTTATATATTTTTAAGTTGTTTTAAATTAACCTAATTTCGGAGGCCCCCATTGCCTTCCGCAGCGTTTAGAGTGTTCCTAACAAATTTCTATCCAGGCGAACTTGTAATATGGGTTCCCGTTACCTTAGGCAGTATGTACCGGAAGTGCTCCGCACGTGCCGGAGACATTCGAAAACCAAGTTGAGCGAGCCAAACCTCGTAGAATTCAAGTCCATAGAATACAAAAAAAAGAATGCACCATTAATGTTTAAAAATGTTGGTAACTGAAGTTTAAGCAAAATTTCGTAACACAAAAAGTACCGAAATGTAATCTAAGTTGAATGAACCAAATTCCGTTGAAATTGGGTCCTTAGAATCCGAGGAAAGAATGTGTCCACAAGTGGTGGAAAATGCCCCCACCCCTTTTAAATTTTACGAATTACTTATAACATTAACACGATATTTAATAAATGGATGGAATCCCTTATCTAAAATTACCTTTAAAGTAACGCGATTTTTAATTTACGGCTGTAGTTTGTAAACGTAAGTTGATTCTAAAAAAAGGAGATTAATGTTCGAAAAAAGTGGTAGCTGAGGTACAAAGAAAGGCCGGGTCATGGGGACCAGGCTCTTACCTGGAATGTAGTTCGGTATACGAAAATTTTTAGTAGTTTTAAAGTAGCTGGAGAACGCTGAATCTATGTTAAAGAAATTTGTAATAGAATCGGATAGTTTTTAAAGAAGCTGCAACAAAGGCCTCCAAAAAGTAGATTAATATACAAAATTGATGGTAGGGTGAAGTCTGGGAATTTTTTTTTTTTTTTTTTTTGTCATTCATGCAGTAGCAGGAGCACTTCTGAAGTTGTTAAAAAAAGCTAGGGAATCGGACCGTTTTTAAGGGACCTATAACAAAGGGCCTAAAGAGGGTCAACTGGTATTAAAGAGAAGGACCCTAACATGAAAACTTATTCAAAGGTCTAAGTTCATAGCACTTTAGATTTTCAATTAGTCAAAATGAAGCATAGGATATAAATTAATCATTAGAATAAAATTTTAAAGAAATGCGCAAAAATGGGGGGGGGGATGCTTAAAACAGGGCCCTAGGATCAGGTAAAAATAAGAGGGTGTTGGTCCTGGGAGAAGAGTGCAAGATTCAACTTTATAATTTTCCATTGAGAATGCGAGGAAATTAGATGATGAAAAATGCTTGCCATACAAAAAAGTGCAAGAAGCCCCGCACCTGGCCGTATGGAACCCTAAGGTGCCCGGACCGGAAGGTACGGAACTCTAAGGTGCCCCAGAAGTAAAGAAATGTCAGAATAACTAAATGGAAAAACGGTTCAAAAATGAGGATCGGATTAAGAGGAGTCAATTTATTAAAAATTTATGGTGATAAAACTTTAAGGGGCCCTGTACCGGGCGCAAAGGTGGCAGGGACTTAAGTGGCATGCAGTTGCGCATAAATATACTTTTTAGAAGATATTCTTAAATGAACCTGAAATTTGCGTCACATGTGCATACAGAAGGGGGGGGGGTAGCGACGGTGCAAATTACCAGGACCGAACTCTGGTTAAATTAGAAATTTGTGTAAAGTCACAGCTTAAGATTTTCAATTTTTATTTGTCTCACACTTTAAACTCTTTTATTCAAAATTAATTGATGAATTCATTTAAAATTTATTTATATTTTCAATATTTTCAATATTTATTTGAAACCTTTAGATGAAAAAGAGAATACAAATACGTCATAAACTGTAATACTAAACAAAAAATAATAAAATTGCAAGCAAATACTACTATATAAATTTTTAAAAAAGGTACTATCCAAAAATTTATTTTCTAATACAGTAAAACTTGTTTATAATGGAATCGTGCAATAAACCTAAAAAAAAAACAGATTTTCGCTTCTTCCCGTGAAAAAAAAAAATGCATTTATGCTTTGATCAATTTAAAGAGTCTGCATAAAACGAAATTTATCACTGGTCTTTTTCGTTTCCGTCTAAGAAGGTTTTATTGTATCTTACTTGTGATGGGGGACCAATATTGTAATTATTACCGTAACCCGTAGACTCTTTGTATGGCCAAATTTGTATCATTTTATGTCTTTGGACGGTCTTCATTTGGCGCCATCTAGCGAGGCTTTTTGTTCAAGATTAACGCTTTCAGGGTCAAATCCGGAATCTTTAAAAAAAAGTTATGGCAAAATAAGGAAACGCAATTTTTCGACTCTATCCATCAAAGTTAGAAATGCAAAATTTAATACAATTTTTCTAGTGCAAATCTCCAATAATTGTAGATGGGATATAATATATCCCACCGCCCCTCAAGGGGTTAAGAAATACATGCGACATTGCAGCACAAATGGGAGTACATATACAATGAACTTTTGACTAAGAAAGTTTTAACTTTGACTAAAGACTGTTTTAAGATAGTTTTAAATGAATTAAAAATATTAGGACAGATTTCGTCTTTGAAAATATGTAAAACAATAGTGAAGGTCTTATTTGTTTAATTATTGCCATATTGATTTACAAATGCGGCAGTTTTTTCAGTTTAATATCCCTAAAAGAATAATGAAATCCTTAAAATTGTATATCTACTTTAATTCAAACAACAAGTCCTAGCGAGTTTAGAACCCGACACATTTCGTACAGAAAATCAACGCGTTAGTCTATTACGCCACAGAGACCATGATAACGATGAGTGTAGTAAATTAACGTTCTGTTCCCTATCAAAGCGTAATTTTTTTTTTTTTTTTTTTTTTTTTTTTTTTTTTTTTTTTTTTTTTGCGTCGCTTTCATTACCATAACAACATACATAGTTATTGTTGTCCGAATTCTTTGAAAACTTAATGGATCGTAGATATAACTAAAACTAAGCTCTTTTGTAAACTTAATAAAAAAAACTATGTATATTTAAAAGAGAAAAACGTTTAACCGGAATGGAGAGTAGCCGCACCAAAATTAACGAAGTTTTCATGTATTTTATTTTGTAAAAAATATTTCTAACCGTCCGTGCGTTTTGAAATTGTTGTAGGGGATGTAAATCTGATCTATTGCGTTACTCTAAAAATATTGTGTTAAAATACGGACATTTAATTACATTTAGCGTAGAAAAAATATATTATTTTATAAGGCGCGAAGTGCGTTTGACGGTATATTTGAAACGGTTAAAATTTATATTTTTAAAAACCAATTACACCATCTATTTGAAGAGCGTTTCAGATTTATAAGCATACTTTTCGTTTGTCAGTACCTTTAAAATTGCGTCCTGGAAGCGCGTTGCAATAAAGGGGAAAAGCTTTTTTTTTTGAAAAAACGACCCTTTTTGAAAATTTTTGTTCAAAGGGTTAATTTAATTTTTTTTTATTTACTGCACCAATTAAGACGTAAGAGTGTGGTTTTTCGGAATATGTATTTCAATTTTAAATGTACCGAACGGTTTGGTCGGTTTGAATTTAAAAAACTATAAGAAAATACAGAAATACAGTCGAAAATGTTTCATCGCTAATTTCTAATGTGTTAAAGGGATTGTACGCATGCGCCGACCGGAGATCAAATAAATTAATTTTTGATGAGAGTGAGTTGCGATTGTAAATTAATTACTCAGCTATTAATTAGAATTTTAAAATTCTGAGACCCAGATACATTAGGAGAGACTTTGGACTATCTTCACAAAAATTTTGAGCCTCGAACGTGCCGTACATTTTGCTAGACATTGCACACACACAGACACATAGAGAGACACACAGACAGAGCGAAGCTTTGTTATATTAGTATAGATTTTGAACGAACCAGAAGGACAATCGCAATAAAACGTAATTATTTATCATTACTTTATGTTGCGATTTGTTAAAAATAATCATTCAAAATGTTTTTACATAGAACCTTTCTATATGAAACATATATATATATAATATAATGTATATAATGTAATATAAAGTGTGTATAATTTGATATGGTAGATACATTTAAGAGGTATATACTCATTAAGAACAATGTTTAATATTTCAAAATTTAAAAGAGTGAAATGAGGGGAAAATATTCTAAAATAAAGATTTCTCTGAACTGCAGTACGGAATAAAAAAATTCATTCACAAATAGACAACAACTTATTCGTTTTTGCTTTTTGAAGATTCCAAAAGGTGTAGAATGAACATTTTCTATTATAATGGGCAATGCAATTTTTAAATGATATTAAGGAACGCATAAAATACATTTAATAATGTTTTACTAGTTTAGTGTATTTGTTGGTTGTTAATTGTTGGCTACATTAAACAAAACCTAACAATATATAAATAAAGTGTGTATCTTAAAATGAGTACACATTTAATGTATTGGGGAAAGATAATTTGAAGATAATAACTTGACTCTGTAACCTCATTGTGGATCGAGCTCGTTTATTTCACCGCTCTGTCTGACGGACATCTTCGCGAGTTCGATCGATAGGCCCCATGAGCCATTATGGTTAATTTTTGGGCCTATATAGTCAGAGGTTGAGCTGTCTTCTCAAATCTGCAAAATCTAAAGGATTTTGAGCAAGTTATTGCTAATTGCCGAAACGTCAGTGAAGGCTTACTGTGGAGACACGAAATGTTTTGGTTTCCGTTAGTCTGTCTGTTAGTATGTCTGTCTGTTCCGCGGTAACTGCCGCAAAAAGCATCCGATTAACTTGAAATTCACTGGGCATGTTGATGAGGTACCCGGACTTAGCTGTATAGTTTTTGGTTAAATTGGGTTCATTCGTTCGGAAAATATAGGATATTTTATTTTTCACAATAATGCTTTTTTATGGCAATTCAGACGATTTTTCCATTTTTATTTGTTGAAAGGAAATGACCCATATGATTGAAGGATTTAAATGGTAAATTATGGATGATGAAATTTCCTAATTGGAATCACACAATGTTCATATTAGCTTGAAATTTTTTCTATGCATTTGTCAGAGTTTTTAAATTAGGTGTATAACTTATGGAGGGATTATATATACGCGTTCCAATAACATAAAATATTTTCTGTTATAAATTTTCTTCTTTAGAATGTACACATTTTATTGTTTTAATTTTTTTTAACTTTTGCCTAGCAACGCAACTACGCCTAAAAATATCGCAGATGTGAAAGTATGTACAATTGTTTGAAGTCAAATAAACGTCAAAAAGGGTTGATTTTTTTTTTTTTTTTTTTTTTTTTTTTTTTTTTTTTACAAGCAAAACTTTTTGTCTTTGCAAAATATTGATGGATTTTACGCCAGAAATAAAGGCAGACTATGTTCTATTTATTTTGTTCAAATACATTTCTTTTAAATTAAAAAGTTCATTATTTTCATAAAGATTAAATTGACATTTTTCGATAAAATTTAACACTCTTTTTTTTTTTTTACCGTTGCCAAGAAAATCAAATCCCGCAATAATAATTTACCCTAAACAGTTAACTTTGATTTGAAAGATTTTCATGTACAAGAGGAAAATGAAATAAACATTAGACTTGAATATACGTCTTCATATTGGAAATAAAACGAAAATAGGAAAATAAGGTGATTTTTACCTCATATATCAAAAACAAGGCGAATATGCTTTGAGGTTGAAACAAAATTATCTCTGTTGAAAATGACGTCATTGTATCGGGAAATAAATATTTTCATTCTTAAAAGCCAAACATTAACTAGATTGCCGTAAAAAAATATTTTTTGACGAGTGTTACTTCCTAATACATCCTCATCTCAGAAAATATGAATTAAAATTATTTTATCTTTAAATGGAAATTACTTTTTCGTTCATAAAACCTAAACTTTTAATATAATTGCGTCAATGTAAATTTTCTTATGTTCATCGATATTAAAAAATAAAGCTAAAAATCAATCTAAGATTTACGATAACCGCTAGCACAATGAATAAACTGTTACATATGTAAATTTAATGAAATCACGGGGGGTTCAGGGGGACTCCGCCCCCCCCCCCCCCCTGAAGAAATCTACTTTATTATCTAAAAAAAATACCAGAATTAGCAGCTCATGAAAATTTCAGAATATCCTTACATAACGTTTTTAAATTAACGCTTATAATGTCTGAAAACTTCGTATTTTTTATTCTTATAAATAATTACGTAATTTGAAAACTTTAAATTGCGGTTTGCAGGGAGTTGAATGTTACCCAAAAGTGTGTTTAAAAATAATGACTTGCAGTGCTGACGTTGAGGTTCCTGATCTGCAGATTTACTAGTATATTTGTGCTTGTAATATTTACCTGCAAGGAACGAAGGTGTGAATCTTGTAGGAACATTTTATTTAATTGGATAGTTAGATTTTAATTGATATGTGGTCAAGACTCGTACGATTCCCGGCGTCAGTGTATGGGAGGCCATAACCACAAACGAACGAGAATTGTACTAGATGAATTTTAACACAATTATTCTAATTGGTAAATAAATTCTATGAGTTGTAATTTTTCCAACTGGGCGAAATATGTCCGGGCTAGGATTCGAACCAAGTAAGTCTTGGCTGAAGCTGCCAATGCTCTGCCAACTGAGCTATCCCGGACGAACCTGGAGGACCTATTTCACTCAGCTAACCTTATTGATCATAACATCTGGTCTGATATATGCCAACAGTATAAATCGCATGTAATGAATTCCAAGAAACATTGGATAAGTAATTACACTACATTAATTTTAACGATCATCTAAATTAATCTAGTGTAATTACGTTCCAGCGTTTACTGGAGTTCCATTACCTGCGATTTATTCTGTTGAGATGATTTATGTATCAGACCGGATGTTATGATCAATGAAGGTTAGCTGGGTGAATTATGTCCTACAGTAATAAACACACATACTACAATATACATTAAAACACACATTCACACATAAATAACGCCTGCATTCAACAGTTAAAGGTATATATAAATATTTTACAGACATACATACAATAAATACAATAAACCCAACTGGAGTGAAAAATGGCTCCTGGCTCTGGCTAATTTTTCACTCCAGTTGGGTTTATTGTATTTATTGTATGTATGTCTGTAAAATATTTATATATACCTTTATGTCCTACAGGTTCGTCCGGGATACCTGAGTACAACTCGAAGGAGAATTACCAAAACGTCAGCACTTTTTTTTATTCAAAGCTACTCTCTAATTTTAATAATGAATGTAATAAATACTGTGCTGAGGAACAAACAGCAAACTTAGAAGGAGTAACAAAGTGCTTTGAATCTAAGATTAGAGTCAAAAAAAAGTGAACTTGGGATTTTAATTTTAATTACAAATTTTTATTTTAAAAATGTTTTAATTTTTTTATTCTTTAATGCATAAATAAATGAAAAAAAATGAAGTATAACATGAAATAAATACGTTTCTTAAAGAGCATATTTAAAATTAATAATCTTTCTTTTAGTATAAATATTTACTCCTATAAAAGGCTCTCAATCCTTCACATAAAGTATTTAATATAAAGAACGTTATATTTAGGGAAACTGAAGGCATCCTTTTCATGTACTTTTTTACTTAGGCACTCATTTACGAAAATTAATATCTCCTTTAGTTGAGAAGCTTCTATTTTATAAAAATTTTAAATAGTAGTTTTGAAAATTCTGCAGCAATTAACGTTATTGAAAGTAGATTGTAGAGTCATAAACAAATGAACGTTTTCAGTTTTCAGCAAGCTACAAAATTTACATTGGAACACTTTAGAAAATTTGTTTCCTTATTTTGTGAATACAGAAAGATATATCAAATATGGTATTATCTTTATTTAAGAAACAATATTCACAAGTTAAAAGCAAACATGTAGCGCCCTAGAGTTATCTTTATTAATAATTATTTACTATGTTAATTTTAATTTTAAGAAAATAATACTTAAGAAAATGTATCAACCAAATTAATATCAGTTGTAAAGACAAAGTTTCATACGTTAAGATAACATTATTATTAAAATATGGAACCACACTATTCATGCAACATATTTAAATTTGTTGACGTGTGCGTAATTTATATTATATGATTTTTTTGCCACTTAGCGATTATAAATGTACTTCGCACTTACCAACTCCACTTTGTAAGAATGCACTATGTACTATCAAAGCATATTAATCAGTATTTTCAGGGTAAAAAAATAATTATATTTAATATTGAATTTAAGAAAGCAGTTGCCTATATTAATAATTAATAGAATATTTTTTTTCTAGCTGTCCGATTAATAATTAGTTACTATAAATTCAAATTCTTCTCTCAGATTTATAATCTAACGCAAATTGAATTTTATCAAAAAAAGAAGATTGTAATTTGTGCTTGCACTAATGCATTTCCATGAGTCGAAAAATATTACATGCTGAATAAAACTATACATTCTACAGAAACTTGAGAGAAATAATTATGTGTCTCTTAATGGATAAAATTTAATTTGGTAATTGTGAAAGTCGACGTACATAATAATTTCGCGGATCATATTATAAGAACAATTTAGAAACATTTTTAAATTATTTTATGACCTCTTTCTTCACCGACCATATATAAATTATTTTTGCCGCTGTAAGTAAAATATTAAAATCTTTCCTTTTTCCAAATTATTTTTCCTTTCGAAAATTTGTAAAATAAAAATTCGTCATAAAAAAAAAAATATTTTGCTAATCAATTAATTCTATCTTAATAGATAGAGCTAAAAACATTTCTATTTCACAATAAACTAGAAAAAAATATATTGGTGTACATTGTAAGTCTTAAGATTATTAGATTTATGATGATTGTTTTATAATTATGATAAAAATATATTAAACAAATTCAGGCTCTGCGATACCTGGAATTGATACAATTTTTATCCACGACTTTGTCCATATATGAGAGGCTCACAACCATAGTAGACCAAGTTCATTTATCTCTATTGCGAGTAATAGCGCTTTAAAGTTCTTAATAAATAATTAATTCAGGTCAAGTGATTTATAAGGGTAATTTATACCAATATTTTATTTAAAGTATTCTTTTTATAGTGCGTTTCTTTTACAAATAGCAAATTAATCTTTCTATTGTAAACGTATCCGTTAAAAAAAAAAAAAAAGGACTTGGTCAAGTATGGTTGTGATATTTCCATGTGTGCATAAAGACTTGTTTATTATGATTACGAAAATTCTTGATTTTGATTTATATATACTCATACTATTTTTTACACTAAATCAAACACAAAGAGTGAAACATATTATCAGTCATAGTAAATCATTCACCGTACACAACACTATTATTATCATCATTGTCATTATGATGTACGTTAGAAGAAGTAGCTTGTAGCGAGATACCGATCTCTATTCTAAGATTCTTGAAATATACATGATGAATTGGCAGAATGCATGGCAGAAGATCCATCATATCTTTTTTTTTTTTTTTTTTTTTTCCAAAGTGATTTTACTACGGTCCGCGTACAATGCATTTTGACTGACATTTGACAAAGAAAGTAACTGACGCCCAAGAACCTGTTTTTCCAAATTCAGTTTGCGAAAAGGTTGATCCTCATTAAGTGTTTCTTTGAACAGTAACATGAAGGGAGATCCTCTCACAGCTCACTGCCATCTAACATTTATCCAACTAAAACAAGCTCCCCCGGCATCCTTCTTACTCTTTGCGATACTTTGTTCCAAAGCTGTAGCAGAATCAAAGTCCGAATTCTTAATTTCATTAACATCAGATTTATTACATTTTCTCTTCGCATTCATAATAGCTTAGTTCCAGTCTCCAAGAACATAGATATGTTGTTTCTTGCGACTTGCTGCTTCAATGAAACCAAATGTTACGTCATTCGGAAGGACAGACTGGCCGAACACCATGAATTTGTGGTCAATTGACTCTGCTTTTATGTTTGTACTATTAACTAGTTTCAACAGTTTGATAGACATTTTTATGTTCCTATTTTGACCACCATAGACATCAGAATATAGAATATTTTTTTAGTTTTACAGACTTTCTCTCTTAGGTATCTTGCAACAATGCTAGAAAGGACTTGAGAACCTCTTCCCCCGTCTGTTTCATTCCAGACGTAATCTATTTCACATTATTATTAAAGGAATGCACCCAAAGTTATAAACATACAGATTGCTTTTATAATAAGCTATGGGTATTGAAAGCTTAGGAAAGGGAAGTGCCTCTTGAAATTCGAATGTTCAGCAAAAAGTTTCATCTGAGGCTTTAATTTTATCCGTTTTTATTTTCTCTCTATTCCGTTTAGGCGGAAGATCAAACTATGTTATTAGAGTTTTTTTTCCTTCTAATGATTTTTTAAGAAAAACGCTGTTGGTATGTTTACCGTTTGTTTACCGAGAGGAAGGGTGATGTGACTATCAAAAATAATATTCCTTTCCATTCATAGTTTATCCATCTGATGATTCACGAACGTTTATTTTTCCTCAGTAGTTTTGAAATCACTACTTATTTAAACTACAATGCTATTTTATAGCTATGAGGCAAAATTTAGACAAGAATGAACCACGAATTAAAGAGTAGTACTCTAATGAATGGACTTGATTCAGTATGGTTGTGAAGGTTTCTTGTATCACTTCACCAACTCTGGACACAGATTCAATCTATGAGAAAGTATGCGAACTGCAGACTTGATGCACTATTGCAGTATATAACACACAGTTTATTGCACCTTCTACATGGACTATCGCCTTTTCTTTGAAGTGGACATGGTCTACTGTGGTTATGATCCCCTCATACTATAAAAAAAACATTGCATTAATTAAACATTTAATTTCCAAAAATTATAAATGACTACAACCAACAATCTATTTATAATATGCTATGTAGAAGTCCATTCTGGTATCTGCATTTTGTATATCTATATATATATATATATATCAAAAATTGGACAAGTTACATGTCTATCATGTACTAAAAATTTCACACGCTTATATTCGAGAATCGGGTAGATAGAGACTCGAATAAGCTTACTTTTTTCGACTTTTTTTTATCTTTTTCGCATTGTGTTCACCAATGGGGACTTGTACTAAGAATTCACGTCAAAGAATGCTATAGAAAGTAACTGTTTCAGTAAATAATTTTGGGAAAACTTTATAATTAGCATTGTTTAAATAAGATGTGACTTAATAAAAATCGAGTCTTGTTCTTTCCAAGGAAAAGCAAAAAAAGAAAAATTCTAGTTCTTAATAAAAGAGAAAAATACACTTAATCCTGGCTTTAGTTATTTTAAAACTACGCAAAGAAAAGTGAAATTGCTTATAATACTCACACAGATATTTTGCGACCAATGCTTCTTTTAAACATTTAAACACTTTTAATGTAAAACAAAACGTAATAATAAACTCCTGTGATTGATATAAATCAGTTACACATACAATATATAAACTACAGCGTTGGTAGAAACTTTATTAGTATGTATTCTTGAAATTTCATGAGCGTCATTTGAAGGCAATATCAAAATATAATTTCATGGAATTGCAATTAAAAATTTGGATTCTTGAGTAATAAAATGCAACTTTTAGTTCAACATTATTAATTGTACTAATTTGTACTAATTTTTATTCATTTCTAGTCATTTTTTTATTCAGTATTACACGTGACTTTGTTTATGTAATATTTAAAAAAAAAAAAACAATTGAACAATGTATATGGTGATCTGGATTATTTACTCATTCCTACCAACTTCACATCCAATTTAAAGGTGGTTCGACTAGGTGAGGTATAGGGAGTCATGTGAGAAAATGGTTTAAGTGTGGTTAATGCACAGTAAAAAGAAATATTATTCTTTAATGACTGAATTAGAAGTGAGAGTAAATTAAAACTTAAAAGTTTAAAAATATAGAAGAAGTAGAGAATAAAAAAAGAAAGACAATCCCATCAAATCCATAAAATGTGGGCAAAAGAGCTACCGATTGAAAAACCTCTTCATAAAAAAATAATTAACAAAAATACATTTAACAGAGACCATGCATTTAATTTAAGAAAAATAAAAATGCTAAATATATAGCATATAACCAGTATTTTTTAAAAACTAAACAAGGACATTACATCAAAGAGAGTTTAAGTATACCAGAAGAGTGAGGGAATCTCAGTCTTCATTTCTGTTACTATAAATCTAAATAACTATAATCAACAAAATATATACAACGTTTTTTCGTAGTACTTACATTTATCATACATGACTTTTTAAATAGGCAAGTTACATATGTTTCACGTGCTTCACAATGTATACGCTTCACTAAACTTACGTAAATCAAGTAAACGTACACTTTTTGTCTTTTTCTTTATCATTAACCTATTGTGTTCACAAACATGCTAAGTATTTGCATCAAAGATTCTATTGAAAGTTACTACTATAACTATTTTTAAGAAACTTGATGATTAACATGGTGAGATAACATATGACTTACTGTCTGATCACTTGAGGTATGGTAAAATAAGGTATAAAGGGATGATTACTCAAATGAAAAAAGTCAACATACAAAATTATTTCTATTCAGAAAAGCCCAAAATTTTGAACAAAATTGCAAACATCTGTCACTAAAAGGATATTAAATAAAAATAAAGCATTAAACTGCCATAATTTTCATATCTATCAATTTTGAATAGCATATTTTCCGAAAAGAATGTTTCGCATTATTATATTTCTTAAAATTTCGATTATTTAAGGCAAATATTTATTCTCCGAAAAAGTTGTATTCGGAAATCTGGATATCTGGTAGCTACGAATAATTATACAAAATAACTAAGTATAACATTTCTTTATTTCTTTTTATATTTAATACATTTTCTTTCATATTGTATTTTTTATTTATTTATTTATTTATTTATTTATTTTTTACAGTGGCACATTTTAAAACATTTTTAAAAATTAAATCGCGATAAAAGGACTGAAAGCAAGGTAGTATATTTTTCTATCATCAAAATATCAAAACAATTTATAAGATATCAACTAAATTACGATAATTTGTAAGTAAAGAAATTTATACTTAATAAATTAAATTAATACTTTTTTATATCTTTATAACTCCATTATTGGACCCTATGACATTCGAGCAAAAAGGCAAAATTTTAATGTTGTTTTCTCTTAATTTTTAAAAATCCTAAAAAAAGATATTCCCAACATGATATAAAAAGCTTAATTACGTATATTAATATAATTCTTGAGAGTACCAATCATTACTCCATGTTTTAGAACTGCATAATATCTGTAGTCGTATATTAATTAAAATAATGATTCTATTGTAGTGAAACTTAAAGCTAAGTGAACAGATATATACTTTACGGCGCTGAGAAAGTTATAAACACTGCTTTTATTCGGTATGAAGCGAAAATTAAGGAGTAAGCTAAATTAAAAAACTGTAAAACGTATTTTGAGACAGTTCTTTAGCAATTTGGTATTTCCCTTTTTTCCTTGTCACTTTGATCATAAACCCCGAAAGAACTCATTTTTCTCCTAATGTGTACCAAACATTTAATATAATCTTAGATGATAATTTCATCGTCTATCTTTGACATCAAAACTGGTTTAGATTCGATTACAGAATATCTGAAGGATTTTGCATACGTTTTGTGTCTATTAATCTACTGAAAATAGTGACAACTCGGAATTATGTTACAATTATTTTTAATTTTTACCTAACATGAATTCATTAAAATATAAAAATTATTAAAATTATCCCCCAATATGCCATAATCAATTCATCCGCTAATGAGCGAGAAATAAGTCACCTAGGCTAAGATAACATTAAATGCTTGTCAGCATTACCAAACCTGATTTCAGCGTGTATTTATATTTGCGAAAAACTTGCTTACATCAACAACGTTAAATTGGCCGTGAAGCCAATTACGAAGCATAACATTCCAATTCTTGGTTCGCTTCTAACCCCAAACAATCAAATATTCACATTTATAAATTTATTAGGAATTTAAATATTGCGAATACATGATAAGAAGGCTAATCTTCTGCAATCGTACAAACAACCAGGTATGCCCTTTAAAGTAGGCTGGAAATAGGCGATAATGCTTACAACGTGGTTTCGAGTATATTAGTGTAATAAATTTGTTCGCAAAAATAAAAATACTAATTAAAAAACATGAAATTAAGGGTATTTTTTCATAAACAAATGTGCAAATGAGAAAGGAGTGTTATAAGAAAATTTTTAAATTAAAAAGACATTTAAAATGATCCATTTAGTAAAATAATATGTAGATATATGGTTTACTCATTTCTTTAACAGGAAATAATTGTACTTTTACTTTCGAAGTCCTGTTTTTGGAAAAGATATGTTAGCGACTTTTTTTTTTTTCAATTACCGGACTATAAGATTTTACAGAAATGTTTGAAAAAGTATACTTACACCAATACAGTCCACAACTGCATTTTAAACTGAAAGTAAACATTCTTTCTTAGATATTTTGATTAAAAGAAAAGAAAAAGTTACCGGCAAAGACATTTTAGCGTTTTACGGTTAGTACTTAAATTTTTATTCAGAAAATTTTGTCTCCCATAAAATTGTTGTTGATATAACCTTAGTTCCAAGAACAAGAAAATATTGTAACAATCTCAAAGTCCTTCAATTGAAAAAAAAAAAACTTTGCCTATTCGAAATATAATGGCTAAAAAGAATTTTTTCAGAGCAATCCGTATCATCCTCCATAAATCACAGGAGTCTTGCAAATTATATCTCCATTTAATATTTTAAAAATATGTCTGAACAAAATATCAAATTTATTGAAATCAATTAATTTTTGAAAAGAATTTAAACCTGAGAATTTTAGAGAAGACTATCTTACAAAAGTTCAAGCCTAAAATCCTCCACTTACAGAATACCGGTATAGTTTACCGTATCCATTTATAACAATTGTGACTCTATTTACTCGTATATTGATGTAACGGAACGATCATGCAAAGTCCACTTAAAAGAGCATAAACGCGCATACAAATACAATAATTTAAAATCGAAACTGGTTAATCATTCAATAGAAACCGAACAAATCCCAGATTTGGAAACTATTAAAATAGTTAAATCTAACTGCAATTATTTTAAAGGTAGATTTTTTTTAGGTTGCTTTACAAGATTACAGAGATCTCCCCTTAATGTAGCATTTATAACACTAGTTTACAGTACATCTGTGGCCGAAAACATTTTAGCTGTTGCTGACTACATATGATAGGCTATTTTCAAAATTATAATTAGAATATTTTAATCAGCTCTAGTTTCTGAGTTTCAGCTATGTAGGTATTAAAAAGAAAAAAAAACATGTATTTACTAAGAAAAACTTTACTAAAAAAATAATTAATCATTGAGTTCTAAGAAACTTCGTTTTAAAGCTCTTCTCCGATGTGCAGACTTTGGAAAATGACGTATCAGAGACCAACAATAGTCAGACATCATATTCGTATCCCAGAAACCCTGATAGCGCTCTTCCATGACGCGTAAGTCCTGATGCATACGCTCTTCCTGGTCTTCGCTCATATCTCCTAAATTTTCCGTAAACCTGCCCAGCTGATTACGGAGGGAGTGGAGTTTTATGCTCATATTGCACCCCATATTATTTAATTGTAGAAGAAGGTCTTCTACAAGTTCAATATAATTTTCAGATTTTTTATTTTCGTGAAAATTCTGCATCACAGAGACGAAAGCTGTCCAAGCCTTTAGTTCTAACTTAGTCATAGAATTTATAAATTGAGTATCTTTCGTAAGTTGTCTGATTTGGTGGCCATCAAAAATACCGGCTTTAATTTTTTCCATAGTGAGCTCGTGATTTTTTTGGCAAATGTAAGAAAAGCAGTTCCCGTCTTTATCTAGTGATTTTACAAACTGTTTCATGATGCCCAGTTTTATATGTAATGTTGGGAGGATAATTTTGTCACGAGCTACTAATGAATTGTGGACTATATTGTGATTTCTAGGCTCCACATTTTCTCTCAAGGGCCAGTTTTCTCTTACCCAATGCTTTTGTTTAGCTCTACTGTCCCAAATACATATAAAACAGGGAAACTTGGTATAACCACTTTGTTGACCGAGAAGAATGTTTACCTTTTTAAATCGACACACATTTGCCACTTATGGTCATTGTATTTTATTTTGTTCAAGACTAGCGAAATGTTACAATATTCTTCCTTTAACTTTGTACTGTGGGCAATAAGTACCCCAGCGTATTTCTTTCCATTATGTAATAGAATACATTTTAGGCTACGGTTTGAGCTGTCAATGAATAAACGCCAGTCGTTTGGTTCGTATTGTTTCAAGCCCATTTCTTTCAACAAGTTTTTAATATCTGTACAAAAGGTAATACCGTTTTCTTCTGAAAAATAACGCCGTAATTCTGTATGTCTTTCACGATAAAAACTTATTTTAGTATTTGAGGAAAGCAATTTTTTTTTCTTTTAGTCTTGATGCTAACAATTCTGAAGCTTGCTTAAAAAGATTTAAATCTCTTACAAGATCATCTAACTCATTTTGGGAAAAGCATTTTGGCTCATTTGACATACCTTCAAAATCAGCATCATTTTGTGATGAGCTTGGTCCTTCAATGTTTTGTTCTAATGGTTCAGATATATTTTTAGGCTCTGAAGAGTCAGGTGAACGTTGCACTGGACGTTGAACACATCTAGTACTTGGGTACTGCCATTTAGCTCGATTTTTAATGTTTAAACCGTTTACGTTCACGCTACAAAAATAACAGTCTTCGAGATGATATCGTGGTTCTCGCCAAATAATCGGTATTCCAAATTTAAAGGCACTTCTTTTACCACTTTTTCATAATCTTCAATATTCCACACACGATTTACAAACACAATTGGGAGCCCAAGACTTCTCATTTTTATCCAAGATCATCCCAAAATACTCAAAAAATTTTCCGGTTAGATTTGACAAAAACAAGTCATAAGTGAACATTATCAACCACAGAATTCGCGGCAACAGACAAAAAGTTTAATTTTGTAAACTAGTGTAATTCAACCACAATATGTGTTACTAGTGAGACATGTACTCTCTGGGTATTTCATATTTTAAATGCATAATTTTTAACGTAAAAAACAGCTTTGGATTTCGATTGATATTTGCACCGATAAGAAACTTTTATAGAGTTCGAAAAGTCTACAGTAAATGATCTTATTACGTATGCTTTATGTATTGTTTTTTAGTTTTATTAAATGTCTTTTTAACTATAAAATTCTTATTTGGACGTAATACGTTTAGTTAGTTTAAAAAGGAAATTGCTGTTTACGGATTGTAATTACTCATATTCTGCACCAAATTTCACAAATTAGCCTAGTTTATAAACTGTGCTACAAGCTTTATTAAAATAAAAAAACATATTAAAATGTATGCAGTATGTTTTCAGTGATGCAGTAACAGCGTACAGACAGACTTATACACATACCAACAATTTAAGCTTAAAAACCAGCATTTGTAAGAAGAAAAACTCGAGTTATCGCAAGATTGCAAAAACAGAATATATCTCTGAGAAAATACCGTTGTTAATCTGACCTAAAGTCAGGAAAATTAAATTTCCTGTAAAAATCCTGTTACAAATGTATAAAATGGCATAATTATTACAGTATAACATTTGGACTGAATAGCAATTAAAATTTTTACATAATCGAAATATCTACACGTTTAATAATTTTTAAGGAATTGTTTTTAATATAACCCATTTGTGCCTGGCGTCCCATTTTCGAGACGTTTCAAATTTTCATGAATAAGTATAGTTTTCTTCTCCTTTATAACATGAAAATTGTATGAAATAATTATTTATAAATGTCTTTATCTATTACCGAGAGATGACAGCATAAGGTGGATATTTATTTGTTTAAATGAAGGATCTTTTCGGTGTTTATAAATTTTTAATTTTTCAAGATGGCGAAATGTAAAAAGTAAGTTTATTCGTATTTTTTCTATGAAGGATCCAAAATTGCTCATAATTTTAGCTTGTACACTTTTTGAAATGCATATATATATATTTTTTATTGCGAAATTAAATGTTCAAGCCTTTTTTTTATGCATTTTTGTAACGTTCAAAATATAGGGTTCTAGATTCAAATGGGCACATATTTTTGTTGGAAAGTTACGAGACAGTTATTTATGTAATCTCCTTTTGAAGATATTTATGAAATAAATTGTTTTTAAGTCAGCAATACGATTATTCTTATTTTATTATTAATAATAGTTATAACGTTTTTAGTCTCTGTAAAGAAATAAATATATTTTTTTTGTAGTTCATAAAAATACTAATTATAGTATATTTATATGTATATTTATATATAGTATATTTATATGTATATATACAATTTAAAAACTTTTTAAATATAAATATAGACAAAACATATCATTATGCATATTATTCTACTAGAAATACTCATGTGTAGGTTTTTTAATTTTATTAAATAAATACAAAAAAAAAAAAAAAAGGTGTAAATTTTTTTAGTATTTTTCCAGTTCATTTTGCAATATTTTAAAGTGATTTTACGAAAACATTTGAGAAAACCAAAATTCAGGCACAAATGGGTTAAGGAAGCAAATGAATAGCACTATAAGGGCCAACTTGCCTCAACTTGAATTAAATATATATATATATATATATATATATATATAGAGAGAGAGAGAGAGAGAGACATTAAAATATGTTTAAAAAACTACATATTAATTTTCATAAAAAAGATAATTTTATGCGTATATAGAGTACTACGCAATAAAAGAAAACCGTATTTAATTTAAGAAGTTGCTTTGGAAAATATTATTCATTAAAGTATTTTTGGTATTTTAAAGTATTTTGCTATTATTGATATTTAATTTTAATTATTGTCAATTACACAATGTTTCGCTGGAATTCTAAATTATCCAGAGTCAGGATTCTTGTTAACATACTTTTAGAAAATCGTAGTTCATTTCAGAATATTCTATTGGATTTGAGGCAATTTCAGAGAAACTTCATACATTTTGAACTGCATTTTCAGCATAACTTAAATTGCTGATGCTGTAGTGGCAATATACTGAATAACATACAATATATGGCCAAAAAGTCACGAGTACTGGAACAATGGGGCAATGTAGGTGTGTTATGGATTTTCGAATTGCGAGGCAACTTTTCATACTGTAAAAGTGCTTTTCAAGGCAATGGATTATTTAAATTTTATTTTAAGCAGCTTCAAGATGAATTCATAGTAGCACTGATGTGGCTCCTAATGGGATGAATTCAGTTCGAATCCAAGCCGCGGAAAGTTTGAAAAAAAAAAATGGAAATTTTTAGATTTTTCAATATTTAAAAAATAATTTAAATGCAAAAATACAAAGTTTGTATTTTTCAATATTTAACTAAGTTCAATAATTAACTAAAATATTATGAAAGAATAAATGTGAATTCTTTTCATATTCGTTATTGCGGTTACCACACAATAAATAAATAAATAAATAAATAAATAAATAAAAATAAATAAATAATAAAAAATAAATAAAAAATAAATAAAAATCTGCAATTCTACAGATGTAAAGATAACGAAATCTGTTTGCTTACTAAAATTTATTTGTACTCTATACAAATAAATTTAAATTAAATTTAAAAAATCAAAAAACCCGAGGAACCTAATTAAATATTTTTCATCAATGTGAAACTATTTTTTATATTAGTTACCTATTTTTTTTTTATTTACTTGTATTGATGACTTTTAAGTTGTGTTTAATTGTTAGTTGCTATCTATAAACACAGTTTTGATGAGGTCTATAGATGTCTATGAAGGTTAGGGTTTCAGTAAAGCTAGAGATCCTACCTACACAACGTCCAGGTTGTGTAATATTTAAACGGTGCTTCTGACTGTAAAATAGTCAATGAAACATTGTCTTCATTTTGAAACACCTATCCAATTATATGCCACTCAATATGGCGCGTAAAAACGTTTTTCGTCTCTACCGCCATTTTGTATTTTAAGGGTGCCATTTTGAATTTATGGAAAGAAAACCTAGCCTATAACCATCGGACAGTTAAGACGAATCGATAGAGACCACATTCATTAAAATCCATCCTGCCGTTGGGATATTTCGAGGGTATAAAAAATCCACATACCCAGATACGTGTGAAACACAAAACCCTTCTTGGCAGCCGGGTAAAAAAGAGAAATTGTCATGTTAGTTTAACAAAAAAAAATGTCCATTAGATCCAATCAAAACTGAAACAGCCCAAAAGCAGGCAAAAAAAGCTACCGAAGGGATGCCCTTAGATAAAAAAACACTCTTTACACACACCATACATTATAATTTAACAAGTTATAATAATGCTCAAAAAGCAGGATAGTAAGAAATAAAATTAATTTAAAAATATTTACAAGCTTATAATTTTAAAACAACGAGCACTGAACAGTGAAAAGTAGAAAGTTCCAGGTGCTACCCAGTTCCACGATATCTCAACGCCCTTTATATGAGTAACGGTATAGCACATCATACGAAAATAGGAATTTTAATATAACTGTAAAATAAATCTACTACTATATAAAAACATAATGATAGAAAAAGAATAATAGCTGTGTAAAAAATAACGAGTGTCAACAATTCTCCAAGTATCCACATAACATCGAAACACAGACAGAATCGAAGACGGAATGAGAAGAAATTGAGAGAAAAAGTTTATTTAAGCAGGGGGCCGCACAGACAGCCAGTCTTAAATAGGGAGGCCATGGCTACAGCGCCTAGAAGATACAGTGTGGAAAACGGCTACAAAATAGTGGTAAAAAATTGAATCCCATAAATGTACAACGATGCTGAATAACAAGATGTCGATCGTAGCGCCACCGTAGTGATTTAAAAACGATAGTCATTCTAAAAGAGACTCTTTAACCTATTTCACGTCATTCCTTAACAAAATTAGCTTATAACAGACTAAAATATCTTATATTTATCGTTTCCGATATTTAACATTCTATAATTTTTGAAAACACAGGGTTTATATTGAAAAGAGTTACGAGATGGCGCTCGTATCAGCATATTGCCGCTGAGCATTGTTGGAGATTTATGGGATACAAGTTTTTAGCACTTTTTAAAGCATTATAGGAATAGCCGTTTTCCACACTGGATCTTCTAGGCGCTGTAGCCATGGCTTCAGAAATGTGAAGCACGTAGTCGAAAGACTGGGAAAAAATTTTAGAAAAGTAAAAAAAAAAAAAAAAAAAAAAAAAAAAAACAGTAAAAAAATTGAGGAAAACCCAAATTATTAACAAAAAAGACACATTTCACTGACAATATATTTTAAAGTTACAAGTAGAAAATTTTTAATAAAGGATAAGAGCCAATAGAAAGCTTACACTCGCTATCAGAGAAAATTTTACTGAATTCTGCCATCATTTCAGTCAAGGCTAAAAATTTAGAAAGAGGATCTTTTTTTACTTTGAATTTTTTCGAGGATACTGTTCATTTTGAGGGGAATTTCTGAAAAAGAATTAACATTCAGTTCTTCTTTGATTTTAAGTAGAATCTCGGTTATCACTGGGATAGTTCCGGAGAATCCGTGCAACTCGTAGAGCTTCTGAGTTGGGTGTGGAGCTGTAGTTTATGAAAGTTGATTGGGCGATGTGTGGATCAGTTTTAAGAACTTTAGAATAATTTTTTTTTTCTGATTTTCTTTTGCAGAATTTTGATTTTTTGAAATAGCAGTGACATTAGCATATGATTTGCGAAAACGTGGTTTAACTGGAAATTGCGAGCAGGACCGTGCGAAAAGAAAACTGAGTCCGGGGCAAAGTTTCAGTTTCGCGCCCCGTCCCTCGAATTTTCTTTGTAATAGGTGTTAAAATATTAATAAAATGCAAAAATAACAAAAATAAATTCTATAGAATACAATATTTGCATTTATTTTGGAACTTTAAAAAGTTTAATTTTAATTCAGAAATTCCAAACAATAAATAACATGAGAGAAAATTGTACTTATATTTTGGCAAAGAAGATCTGGGAAATGTGGGTGGCAAAAAAGTATCTAACAGCATAGTATAATAGTTTGCAACACTTTTGGATTCCAAGAATGAAACCACATGGTATTTTGACAGTGTATTTTTGTCAAAAACATAGAAAGAAAATTTCAGATTCAGAAAAGAGAATTTTAACAAAAATGACTAAGACCTAAAGCAAGTTTTAAAAAGGAAGAAATTCCTTGACAGAAATTTCTTTTTGGCCGAGGCAATAACGAGGCAATAACTTAAAAAAAAAAAAAAATATGTGCGTACTTTCATTTAGAAAAAAAATTCCTCATCGGATCCGTATATATATATATATATTACAAAAGTAAAAAAAAAGAGAGATTGGCAGTATAAATTTGGCACGACTTCAATTATCGTAATCCGGTTGGTCTTCCCCTTCGCCCCTCCCTCTTTCGCATGGTCCTGATTGCGAGCAACTCTTACACGAAGAAGCGTGATCTAGAAAATAATTAGCGCATTTCGGTGGGGGTTTAGGTGCCTCAGTAGAGTAATTTGTTTTAATATTACAGTCTGTAGATAGGTGCGATCCTTCGCATCCTACACATTTACGATTAATATGACAGTTAGCACTGATATGAAATATCTTTTGGAATTTATGGCATTGTATTGCTTTTTTTGTTTGGCGAAATTTATCAATTTCGAAAAGTAGGTTTTTGACAGAGACATTGAAAGTTTCATAGGAAATGACATTTTTGGGGGAGTTCCATGAGAGAGAGAGAGGAAGGAGCTTCCCATCTCTACGTCTTTTCGTTTGCGAAAGTCTTAGGATGGTAAATCCTCTACATGCGAGGGTTTCTCCTACAGATTCCATATCAAGGATTCTAGGTAGCCCACGAATGAGAACTTTAAGACGAATTTCCCGGATGATATAATGTTGAATATTATTTTGCTTAAAGTATTCATGTAGTAATCATTTATCACCGATGATTTCAGGAGATATTATAATAGAGTTACCAGCAAGTTGAGCTGCAAATTTAAATTTATCATTCGAAGAAAGTTCATTGAGAAATTAGATAATGTTGGGGATTTCAGTAACCATGATTTGTTTCGATTTTTTCCTGCGAATTTTCTGTGATGGATTTTCATCTTTTAAAGCAGGGATTTCAGTATCTAAATCACTATCCGCAGATAGGATTTTGACGTCGTTATTGGTATTTTCTCAGTTAAGTCTAGGAATTTTTCCAGATTTATCAGCAGCTACACCAGTTTTTTTATATTACGTTTTTTAGGGTAAGTCAGGGGTCATCATCAATGTCCTTATGGCCATTAGTGTCGTTACGTTTAGTTACATCAACAGAATTAATTATTTTAAGAAGAGTATCTAGGCTTAACCTTAAGATAGTTTCAAGATTAAATACTCTCCTATGGAAGTTAGAAAAAGCATTAGAGGAAGTAGAAGAAGAACGACGCATACCATTTCTTGATAGTATCTTGGAGCCAGCAGCCCCAGAATTTGTATCCATCTAGAGAAATAGCAACAACTTTACCATAAATGATTAGGGTTCAAAGCAATCAAACAAGTGCTGACACTAGGTTTGCCAGATTGTACGTTTTTCTCGTAAGTTGTAAGTTTTTTGGTGCTTTTTTGTTCTATTGTACGGTGTAAGTTTAAATGTGTCAACGACAATTTCTTCCGTTTTTATACCACATTTTATTTTTGATAGTTTAATAAAGATTTCATTTTCAGTTTGCTTCAAAATTTCACATTTTGATGAGAATAAGTTATACACATGCGCATCTAATGTAAAAGCGGCTTGTTTGCGATCAGAAATACAAAATTCCTAGGAGTGTTGTGTAATATTAACTACGCATTTGCTGTAGCATTAGATCATCTGAACTTGACCTAATTATAGAATATAAATATCTACACTATATATATTTTTTTTAATTTAGAATATCTGCAATTAACATTTTGAAGTTTATTTTGATTTATTATCTCACTTTATGCTTAACCCCTAATCCAAAATTTTATCATAATATTAAATACATAATTTTATATATAACTAAAATTTTCATCATTGAAATCATTATTAATTTGTAGGATGTTTTGATTTATTTTTGTTCTTACAATTCAATTAATTTTTCATTCATAATGGGATACATGACTGCAAAATTAGTTAAGCAATGTTAATAGAATAATATAATATAAATACAGTTGGAGACTAATGATTAAATCGATTAATTAATGACCTCTTTTTAAACAAATTTGTTATTGAAAACATTACTTGTACATTTCACATTGTTGATTATGATATGAAAAAAGAACGATAGCGTGATATAACAAAACTAACTAGTGTCAATCAAAATCTTCCGTTTTTTTCTGAGATAAATATGGCAACCCTAGCTGACACACACGCCCTCACAACGATCACTTTTTACATTTAATCGAATATATTTTAAAATACTTTCAAATTTTTCTAGGACCAGGGGAATATAAAGAACATGTTCGTCCTCATACTTTTACGGAGAAGCTTAATCACAAGGGAAATTTGTAGACAAACAGAAAATTGAAAAACAAATTCGATCACCTTCTAAAGAATAATGCTCGAAATTATATGTTGCTGTATCACACGACTATATGTATTGCGTGCTATATATGTGCTCATTTGTATAAGAATAGCACTTATATACATGGGGATAAAAAGGTTTCTTTAAAATATTCAAGAAACTTCTGCATAATTGTTCGTTTGTAGGACCCGACGTTTCCAATCAAATGTAATACCAATTTGAGGAAAATAGTAAAAGTACAGTACAATCAACATACTACAATTAAATATTAAAAATCTAATGTGTTAATTGTTTGCTAAAATATGAACATTTGTAGAATATAATTTTTAATTGCGAGTTCAGAAATGATACATAAATAAATATATATGTACCGGGTATCCCAAAAATGACTGATGGATTTTAAAATTCGATAACTTGCAAATAGTGACAGATATTAAAAGAATTCTGACGGGAATATTATGTAAGATGTCAGGAGTTTTTATGCTGAGATTCTCGTTTGTAGTTACACATAGAATCGATAGATGGCGCTGCAAGCATTACCGCTAAATACCGACTAGATTTTTTTATCTCTCTCTTCTTCCATGCAAAAAAATGAGATTAAAATGCACTGAATGGATCGCTAAGTACCAAAAATGGGGTCTGGACTGAGCACCTATTGCTCTGAGTGCCATGTATTGCTTGAAATTCGAACTAAAATCAAGAATCACAGTAAAAAACTCCTGACATTATACATAACACTCCTGCAAGAATTTTTTTAATATCTGTCACCGTTTGTAAGTTATTGAATTTTAAAATCCATCAGTCATTTTTGGGACACCCGGTATATATATATATTAAATATTAAATTAAATATATTAAATATATATATATATATATATATATATAATACCAAAAACAGATACTATACTTCTAGTCCCAAAACTCCTTAACGACTGAGAAAAATTAACAAAATAACCAAGGAAAATTCTTACTAACAAATCCTTGAACAAAAAGAAAAGGAAACATCTAATGGAGACAGACTGCAAGGCTGAAGACTTGCATGCTGGGTTATACCGGTAATTACTCTCGAAACTTCCCCCATGTCTGTCGAGACCAAACTGATGAAAGAAAGCAATAACCCAATTCAAAAAGAACGCCACATCCAGACAGAGCTCCTTATAAAGCCTACAATTAATTGGCGATGTTTTTAATCGCCAAAAATAATTCATCTCGATAATCTTTATCCTTGACGAAATTGCTTGTCAAACTATTTAACAAACTAATAGGATAATTCTGAACCATTGCATCTTGGTAGCGATTTATAATGTCATTTATTATACTATTATGATTAGAATTTAACTTTGCAATCCTTATCAAACTATTGATAGTGATATTTCTGAAAATGGAAATATGTACATTGGAATTAAAATTTAATATCTTTATTGTTTCAAAATTATAATCCTTTCTCTTATCATAAATGCAAGTACTCAAGCTACCCCTCTCGATGTCGATAGTGAGATCCAAATAATTTAAATGTTTTACGTCATATGAAGTTTTCTTTAATGTCAATCCCTGGGGATAGTAATCCAAATTTAAATCACTATTGGAATCGTTAATCCTTACCAACAATACATCATCAATATATCTAAAACTTAAAAAGTCCTTATTTAATGTTTCATTAACCTCGTATAAAAATAAATATATATCTGCAAGTACCGAGCTGCAACTACCTCCCATAGGTATACCCCTTATCTGCTGAAACACATGCTTACCATCGAATAAATAATTTTCATTAACTACAAAATTAAATAAATTTGTTAAATGATCCAAATTTTTACCCAAAGTATTGTACCGCTTAAAAAAGCCAAAAATTTTATTTTTAAGATCAGTTAAATCAATACTATTATATAAATCTTCAAAATCATAAACATATAAACCTTTTATATTGCTCAAACCTTTCAACCCATTAAGTAAATCAAAACTATTTTTTATTATACATGTGTAATTTTGTTTTAATGCCACTTCAAATAAACTCTGCAAAATAGATAAAGATCAAATAAACTCTGTATGTATACATATATATATATATATATATATATATATATATATATATATTTGCATATTTTAGTGACCAACTATATATAATAAGTCATATAAAAAAATCAAATTGATTATCGTGAAAATTCAAAAAGTTTTCGGGAGTACAGTGAGCTAAATTTAAGTTGATTTTTAAAAGTAACTGGACCACAAAGGATTTTTTTCCCCAAATTGTCATGTTTTATTACTAGATTCTAACAACGGAGTTTGTATTTAAAGAAATCCATGATTAGCTTTGCAATGGAAACTTTAATTTTGCAAATTCTTTTTTTCCTAGAAAGAGCTCATTCTGTTTATCCTTCCAAAGACAACTAAAGCATCAATTAAAAATGAAAAAAAAAATTACAATTTCTGAAATTTACCATATCATTTATATAATTTTAGTAAGCAATTGATATTTAGCTTAGGTATATTTTTTGTCTTTCTGAATTTTCACGATATTCGAATGGAATTTTTGATAATTTGTCATACATAATTGGGTACTAAATTATTCAAAAAATATTTTATTATTCTTCGCGCACGCGCAATAAAAAATCATGCCATAGAAATTATCATATTTTATATCATGTTTAATATATTTATATTTCAGTTGTAGTATATTGATTCTACTATACGTTGTTAAGTTTTCTTTTACAGTTGCGTTAAATTTTGTTGAAAATCTTGCATGCTATAAACAAAATAATTGGAATATTTTTTTAAATCTATTAAAGAAACCTTTATATCTCTATAAATGTGCCTGCTATTTTTACCCAAATGAGCTCCAATATAATAGCCAAGCCAAAATGGATATAAGCCTCTACTACAAGTACAGATGATTCCCAGCATTTTACTTTAAAGGCAATTTTGAACGCAAACAATATTTTATTCAATTTGTTCAATTCAATTGCCCTTGTGATCAAGTTCGCTCAGAATTTTGAGGTAAAACATGCTATTTATATTCCCGAATCTTTCAGAAGAATTCGTCATACATTTCACTAGTTATTCGACTTAATGCTAAAATCTAAGGTGGCCTTTGACTATTGGCTATATAATGCAACATACTTATTTCAATCTTTTGTCTCTTTCCACAACTCATTATGAGACTATAATGTAGTATTTTATGATTTTTTAGATATTCATAGATATTTTCATAGATATTTTCAGTTGAGCTTTCAGAAAATAATAGACTTGTAAATAACAGAAAAATTGCATTTTCTTTGTATTAGTAAGACAACGTTCTGCAAAAGTCATAATTGTAGTAATAGTTTTTTTAATTTTAATTTTCATAAAATTATAAATGTAACCATATTATTTTTGAATTTTAAGAAATAAAGCAATTTGTCTGTAATTCATTTAGTGGCTATGAATATCAAACTCAAAATTCCTTTCACATTTTTCAAAATTTCTTAATTTAACTTAAAAAAATTGCTTTAGTTTGAAATAAGCTGTGTACAAAACTGGTGTGTCTGTCAGGGATTTTCATAAACATATTATAGTTTTATGTTTATTCGAGTCACCTGGTAACGTGGTCAGTATGCGGGGGGCTGCTGCCACGCTGAGGTTCCGGTAGCGAATCTCTGGTTAAGACATGAATGTTATTGTGTTTTCAAAAGTTATATATATACACATGTAACGGAAAGAAATATAAATTGTTACATAAGGTTTGTAAATATTTCTGTATATATATATATTACATTTGTGTATTTAAAAGGGAGATAAATTTCATATGGAGGTAGCTTTCAGGAATTTTGAAAATAATAAGTTATTTCGTATAATTTTAGCTTATAAAACAGATAAATCTTTCGTCATAAATATGTTTTGTACATAATAACTCTATAAATGCAATGAGACCATAGGAATTCACTTTTATACCATGAAGAGTTTTGCTGTTTCTTGACAACTTACTTCAATGTAATATAAAAAGTGTTGTAAATTCTGCATTTTTTAATTCACAACATTTCTTCAAGTGGCTCTTATATTTGGCATTAAATTTAATAATGTTTGTACATTGTATAACAGATTTTACTAACTCTTTAAGAACTAGAGAATTTTTTTTACACTCACTAAGATTTCATTATAAATAACAAAATTATGATTTTACCAATGAACAAAAAGCATTTCATTCCCATCATAACTCACATGTATAGTCCAATTTTAACCCTCTAGTGCGCAGCTTTGCATATATTGCAAAGAACAGTGTTTTGAATTTAATAGATTTTTTTTATTCGTATATACCTAATTCACATCAGAAAATTAAAATAGCAATAAATGCTTTAATTAATAACAGACATTCCGTTTTTTATCATCAGTTGGTTTGGAGCTTTGTTATGAGGAGGTCACGTAGACGTGAAGCTCTGATATTTTGATTTTTTGCGGGATGCAGCGCGACGGAGGAGTAAAGTTTTTGTTAGAATAGATTTTTTTCTTGGTGTTGTTGTTCTACAAATAGTGTGGTGGTGATTTTTGTTTTAAAATGGCGTCTGAGGCAAGTACCCAGACAATAAGTGATATTATACAAAGTATAGTGGATCATACTGCTGATCCGAACTTTTCTAAGGAATTTCAAGGACTAAGTTCCCATTATGAAGAAAACGTTAGTCAATGTATGCTTGAATTCTTCGCCTATCTTGATGACTACATCCACTCAACCGGGAGTAAAATGGATTACGCAACATCGTCTTCTGACCACCACGAGGTGAGTGTTGTTTGCCAAGAGGCTTTTTCTCTAATTAGGGAGCCTATCTCATACAATAACTTACTTGATTCAACTTATTTTGGTATTTTTTGCTTTTCAAAGTATAGATGTTCGGCAAATAAAATTTTAGGAGGTGGTAGTCTTAACGACTTTACTCTTACAAAAAAAGGTACGAAACGTACCCTAGACGAGGGAAACTCACAAATCCCCTTACAAAACAAATATTCTAACCTAGCTAAGGATTCCTTAGATTCCCAAATGATAGAAAATGATCCGGTGACCAATGACGTTGCCGATAACGCGTCAGGAAGTTATAAAAGCAGGATAAATCCGTTCTATATTGAATCGGAAGGTAATTAGACAATTTTGTCCAAAGAAATAGCTGATATAAATCAGGAAAAGCGTAACATTGCACTTAAGGGTGAGCGCCTGATGGTGCTTTGTAAGAATGATCATGACTTCCGGAAAACCCAAAGTTTTCTCGACCAACACGCCAAAAAATAAACAAACTTGCACCCAAAGGACCAGCGTCCAAAGAAAATTTGTATTAGAGGATTACCATGTTAAACTGAAAATAGTGTTATAGTAGATAGTCTTAAAGAATACGGATATACAGTTACTAGGGCTGCCATGCTCAAAAACAGAAAAACGGGCAATCCTATGCAGCTATATATAGTTAATGTACTCCCAACAAAAAACTTTGTAGAAATTTATAAGATTAAGGAAATCTCGTCAATATTAGTTACTATTGAGGCTTTTAGGAGCCATAATCAGGTAAAACAATGCTACCGCTGCCAGGGCTATGGTCACGCGGTCACGCCAGTGAGGTCTGTGGGTTTACTGAAAAAATGCTATAAGTGCTGTGAACAACATCTTACCCGTAATTGTACTCATAAAGGACGCATTACTCTTAAGTTTGCGAACTGCGGGCTGGCACATCCAGCCATGTACCGCGGTTGCATTAAAAACCCTTACAGGCGGGAAAATAACAATCAGAACAATAAAAATAAAGGCAACTCAGCTAGATATACTGATAGGAAGGTTTCTCAGTTGTCCCAACAACTGAGAATTCTTCAAGGCAGAATTCTTCAAAGATTTCAATTATGCTAAAACCAAATCTCAGGATAAAACTGATTCGGAATCAAATGATTCTGCTTCTAATAATGTTGAATCCCCAGTTGAGGTTGCTTCTTCTTCACAATCTTCTGAAAATACTAACTCTGCTAATTCTGAAAAAACTAAAAATACTCCATCCCAGTCAACCAAAATTCCTCCCAGCTACAGCAATGATATACAGGAAATATTTTGTACTTTCCAAGACATAAAAGAAATTTTGCAAATATCCAAATTCATTAAATGTATAAAAAATATTTCTAGTCTAGCAAAAAAATATAACAATCCGATGGAAAAAATTATTGTTTTTATTCAGGAGTTCGACAAATTAGCTAATGATTTCTCCTCCCCCAACCATGTCTAGTCTTCATCTTAAAACTCTTATTGTGTTATCCTGGAACTGTTCTACTTTAAATAATAAAATTGACAAGCTTCGTATTTTTGTCTCTAACCACCATAATAGTGATATAATTATTCTTCAAGAGGTGTATAAACCTAATAAAATTATCAAAATTTCTGGTTATAAGCTCAACCATACCCCCGTCCTGGATCCGTTCAGGGCGGAACTACCATATACATCAAACACCACATACCACACTACCCTACCCAACAGACTACATACACAGGTCTTGACTATACGGGAATTGTTGTACAATTGCTACGAGTTAATATTAATTTTGTTTCTTTATACTCTAGACACTCACCTTTATTCCCAGTCAACGACCTAACACAGCTTTTCTCACAAAATACGCACTGTTTCATCGCAGGTGATTATAATGCCCACAACCGGCGATGGAACTGTCATTCAACCACCCGTTGTGGCAGAGCACTACACAACCTAATCACTCACCTAGGACTTAGTTTACATGCACTCAACACCCCTACACGTAATAGGCTTGGTAGAGGTCGCCCCTCCATAATCGACTTTGGAATTTCAAAAAATTTGGTTTTTCCTATTAGTTCTACAGTTATTAATGATTTAAGTTCTGATCGCCGTCCTGTTGTTTTTAAAATTGATTGTGTTGATCTTCCCTCTCCCCCCCTCCCTTCTGTGGCTGTGGATTGGAGTAAATTTAAAACTATTCTTTCCAATTCTTACCTAACTTTCCCTAATATTACTAACACTGATGATATTGACAATGCCGTTGATAACTTTCAAAGTATTATTATTAATGCTCAAAAACAAGCTACTTATCAATATACTAAAAATAATAACTCTTTTACTCTGCCTAACTATATCCATAATGTATGTAATCAACGTAATGACATCCAACGGTTGTATCAAAATACTAGAGATCCTACATTAAAGCCCATGATTAATCGGCTTAATAATAAAATTAAAAACCTCATTTCTAAAGAAAAGCAAAAAAGCTGGAGCAATTTTCCTAACTCCCTTACCCCTTAAGATAACTCTCTCTTGAAAATGAAGAAAAAACTTAATAGTAATTAACTATTATTTTAACCATCTATTTTCTACCATACCCCCCCCCCCTTAACTGCCTTTAATACCACGGCATACACGACAAAGACAAGGCGGAAATTCTCGCCAGGTCCTATGCTGAGCTGTTTTCCCCTAACCCTTACCTTCCCAGCTCTAATCATTATTTTGAAGTCAATGAAACTGTTCAAAATTTCTTAGCTACCCCTCCCATGGACCCACTCCCGGAAATTCAACCAACTGTTATTTCTAATATCATCAAAAATCTTAAAAATAGAAAAGCCCGATACGATAATATAACTAATTATGCTCTTAAAAATCTTCCTCGCAACTGTATTATTTATCTTACTAAACTTACTAATGCTATCCATCAGTTCTATTACTTCCCTAAAGCTTGGAAGACTTCTATTATTGCACCTATTCCTAAACCTCAGTGTAATCTTCAAGATCCGACTAACTATCGTCCCATCTCTCTTTTAAACTCTATCAACAAAGTTGTTGAGCGAATCATCAGGTCCCAGTTACATGATATCTTAGATACACAAAACATACTCATTCCTGAGCAATTCGGCTTCAGAGCTAAACATTTCATATTACATCAACTCCTTCGTGTTGTATAGTTCTTGAGTGAGAAACTAAACACGAACACACCAGCTGCAGCTGAATTTCTTGATGTCGCTAAGGCATTTGATAAGGTCTGGCATATTGGCCTTATATACAAACTAATTAAGCTTCGTATTAATGCTAGACTTATCTTTCTCATACATTTTTACCTTAACGACCGCACCTTTCGCGTCCGCCTTAACAACATACTTTCCACTTTATACCTTATTCTCTCTGGTACTTTACAAGGGTCGGTCCTCGGCCCTACATTAATCAACATTTTTTTCAACGATATCCCAAGAACACTGAGGACTTATCTTGCCCTGTACGCGGGCGACATGGCAATGTACGCCTCTGCACAACACCCATTCACATTATACAAAATTCTCCAAAAACACATAGATAAATTCCTTAACTGGTGTACCCTGTGGCGTGTTAAGCTCAACGAGCGGAAAACAGCTGCTGTCTGTTTCTCTAGAAAACTAACATTTCCCAATCGTATTACTATTAACAACACTACTATCCCTTGGACTAATGACACTAAGTATATGGGGGTTACCCTTGATAGAAGACTTACATGGAAAAAGCATTTTATTAATATTCGAGGCAAAGTTGCTGGTATCTCCTCTTCTCAAAAGCAATACTCTTTCTACTCATAATAAACTAATCTTGTATAATGCATGTATTAGATCAATTTTAACTTACGCTTGTCCGATATGGGGATTCGCCTGTAAAACTAATATGGAGTATCTTTACGGTGCTCATAACAAAAACCTACGCCATATTCGTAATGGTCACCATTTTCTTCGTAACACCACTATCCGCAGGGATTTGAAAACTACCTCCTTAAAAAAGCGCATTAATAAACTTGCTAAAAATTTTTATAAAGCTGTTTACAACTTCCCTAACGAAATTATAGCGGAACTACCCGACTACGAGGTATCCGACCCCACTAATAGAAAACGCCCTAAATACTCGCTTTTGCTTAACGATGAAGACTGAGTTTCCCTCACCTTCTGTTCTACTTAACCTTTCCGGTTGTTCTGTCCTGTCTATAGCATATATATATATATATATATATATATATATAATTGTTTTTCTGCTAATTTTTTTAGCATTATATTATTTTTTACTAGTGCATGGTCTCTGAAAAGAGTCTTTTTTTAATGGGGCACCACCCGGTAGCTTTTTCGCCTTTTCCTTCTTTTTTGGAATTAATGGAATTTTTTTTCTTTATTATATTAATTTTTTTTCTTTTTCTTTCTTCTTTTCTTTATTTAAATAAATGTTATACTAGTACGTATGTACTTTGTCACTTTTTGTTATTCTTTTCTTTTTCTTAAAAGTAAATTCAATTTTTGTGGCTACCAGCCACGTCTAGACATTATTTTTTTTAAGGCTCCCTAATGCCCTTGCAACACAATCACCTTTCCACTGGATGTAAAGTTGCAAGGCAACTAGGTAATCCATTCAGCTGCTAACATTGTTCCATTGTTCGTTTTTTAAATAAAGCTAAATTAACCATTGAAACTTTCTTGTGTAAAGTCAGATTCTTTGTCTACGTAATTTCTAGAACGTATTCTATCATAGGAATTAAAGGGTTAAATGTTAAGTTTTATAAAATAAATAATAATATAAAATAAGGTATTTGGAGACATACTTATTAAAATATTTACGAATTTGCATTATTTTAGCGTAAAACAGCCACACGACAGAGGTTTAAATCTTGTATTGCAGATGTGCAACAGAAGAAAAGATTGGCGAAAATTGAAGAAAAGGAATTGAAGAAAAGATTATTTTTCCTGTGTAATAAACTTTTCAGAGAATCATGTATAATTTTTTCGAATCAAAATAAAAAATCGCGCATTTAAGGGTTAAAATTTAATACATATGTACTGATATATATTTATTTACTGCGTATGAGCCTTGCACTGGAGCCATAAGATATTTACTATTTCCTGTATTGACTTTGAATTTTGGTCATGTCTATTTTCTGTTATTGCTAGATGATCACTTTGAAAATGAACGCATTTGAAATATCGTTGCCGAATTGAAGAATTCGGGATAAATTTAGGGGATACTGATATTAAATGATATTTATTGTGAATTGTTTGAAGAGATATTTTTTTGTTGTTGTTCATTTCTAATACGGCATAGTTTCAACTAATAATGGTCTTTTTCTGAAAATGGACTTTCCCCACTTTAAAAAAATCGGCGGCTCATTTACCAGTTTCTTTTTTTCTGGTGCACATTTTGCATTTATGCATTTTATAAAGTTTGTAGATCCTTGTTCAGATATTTCATATATTTTTTGATTAAATGTGTTCAAGACAGTTTAAGATACAATCTTAAGTAATTTCAGGTATAAAAGTTTCAGCATGTGACATTTAGCAGAACGAATCAAAAAGCACTTTTTATTCAATAAATAATCGAGAATGAATAATTTTAACAAATCTAAAATACAATATTAACCAGAAGAGTTTTATAGCTTTTAAAATGATGGCGACGATTCAAATATTTTTGGCCGAGGAACCCGGGACCTATATCCCACATCCCCGGATACATGACGCTTTGGGTATATGACAAGGAGGGATTCTTGGTCAGCAGTGCAAAATGATAAAAAAAAAGAGGGAGAGGAACGACCTAGTTTGATTTAGCATACATAAAAAAATTTCGTACGATTATTCTGGTACAGGTGTTCTACTTTTTTTTTTTTTTTTTAGAAAATTCAATATTTTTTTGCTACTATTACTTTATTTTGCAATTATTACTTACATTTTTAGTTTATAACATTAAAAAAAAAAACAAAGTACAGATGATGGGTTCAGTGCATATTCAGAATCGCCCTCCTAGACACAAAAACTGGTCCCCTGTGGGTCCCCTCAATTTTCATGCAAAAGTTTTCTTAATATTAGCCTACAATAGTCTCTGGTCACAAAAAATTCATTTACGTCGACGATGACGACATTAGTAATGAAATGAGGATTTCTTTTTTTTTAATTATGATTTATTTTCTTTAGAGTGGGCATGTAAAAATTTTAAAAATGCAACTTTTTTAATAATAAATAAATGTACATTTCATTAATATATTCTTATTTCTTAGCATTTCTTTCAACAATTTTGCAATTTGAATTACCTATTTTTTTCAACAGATCAAATTTGAGAAGTGTTTCCACCTTTTTTGGGACACTCTGTAAACTAAAATAACAGGAGTCGATTCTTTCAATTTTGCTTAGATTTTTGATTTCATTATTTCCAAACAATAATATTTGTTGTAGATTTCTGTTACAATTATTGTAGGACTCTATCACGAGGAGTATTGTTTGGAAATAGAGATAGTAAAATAAATAAACAAACAAATAAATATATAAATAAATAAGACTTCGTCAACTCCTGATGATTACTACATGCTTTTTTATCACAAATTACTTTCCGTAAAATGCAAAAAGAAAAAAAAACTAAGTATCCAAAATTAAATCGCTTTAAATTTACTTTATCAAAATATTTGTGGAATGCCTATTCATTTAATGCTTTCTAAAACATATGTAGTAAATGAATTTAAGAATGTTTATTAACACCGTTATTAATGAGATACTGTCAAGAAGTATCACGCTGGAGAAACGGAATTCCGTAACTCTTTAACTAAACTTATAACACATGCGTTTTATCGCATTATAAAATCTTTCATTTAACTTTTATGCATCGATTATGGAAATGTATTTAAATCTAATTAAATCTCTAATAATATTCACTGCTGTCCTATATCGAATTTCATTCGATATAGTTGAATGTTTTCGACATAATTATTTCAACATCGGTTATTCGAGTTTTCTCTGCCATTTATTGCAACGTAATAAATCTATGATAAGTTCGGCTTTTTCATTCATACACTTACTGGATTATTACATTGTATTTAAGAGAAAATTTATTAAATTTGCTATTTACAAAGCCATTTTAAATTTCAAATAAAGCATAAATATTTTACAGTTTATTTTTAAGTTCTGCAATGAAGAATTCGATTAAGACGCATTTAAAAACAAAATATCACAAAATTTTATATGCGATATCACATATATATGCAATAACCAAGTATCATGTATATTGCTTAAAAAGTGTTAGATTTAGAAAGTGTTTTGAAGTTTAAATATATATCACCATCACAATGTATGAGCATAATTTTGCTCATTACTTAAAAAAAAAATTTTATTTAAGCTAAAATCTACTATAATACATAATGTGGGAGTAAACGTAGCCGTAGCCGTTATAATATTTATTCTGAGAATATAATTTTTTTTCGTCAGTCATGACACTTTAATAGGAATAGAATATTTATAAAAAAGAAAGAAAGAAAAATAATGCGTCAAACATAAATTATGATAAACTGTCAAACACATTCAAGATATTGCAACAAAATTTTACTGTTAAAGAAATTGAAATATTATGTCTAAGTGAACAAGTTTAACTAAGTAGTGGGGGCCTACCAAAAGGCCTAAAGATCTACTAGCTAGAGCGATGTCAAATTGAACAATTTTGATAAAGCATAATACATTTGGAAAACAAATTTTTGAAATATTCATTTCAATTCGGGAATTCCTGTATAGGAAAGAAAGTTTTGTATCTATCAAATGCATATATACAAATATTTAGTTCGCTTAGGAAATACATACCACAGTTGGAAAATCCCCTTCAGCATTTTTCGGTAATAAGTAAAAATGTACGTGAGTTAGATTGTGCAGCCCTGTATACAAGGTATAGAATTTATACGCAAAGAGTAACATGCAAAGTATTTGTTAAATTTAAAAGCGAAAACCAAAACTCAAAACGAACTTCCAACAATTATTGATCAATGTCAGTACAGTAACCGAACTTTTTTGTGTCCCTGTAAATGAACAATAAATGATATGAACACACTGTTTTATAGTAAGCATCTTGTAATAAATTTTACTGATTTATATCAACTCCAATACCTATGAAATAGCAGAATTTCATTAAAATACACTGCGAAAAAAATTTCCCCATTGACCATAATGTAACGGAATTCTTTTGAGTGTCTCTGTAAATGAACGGTAAATGCTATGAACACCTTGTTCCATAGCAAGTATTTTGTAGGAAACTTCAGTGATTTATATAAATTTCAATACATTTTAAATAGCGCAGGGCCATTAAAATATACTGCAACATTTCCCCCCCAATAACCATAATGTACGGAATTCCTTTAAGCGCCCCTGTAAATGAACGATAAATGCAATGAACATGCTATTCTACAGTAATCATTTCGTATGAATCTTCAGAGATTTATATAAATTTCAATACATTAGAAATAGCACAGTGTCATTGAAATACAGTTCAAACCATTTCCCCCATTGACAATAATGTAACGGAATTATTTCGAGTGACCCTGTAAATGAATTATGAACGCTACACACTTCATTTTCAATACCAAACATGCCATGCTAAACATGATCAACATACATCAAAAACATGAAAATCCGAGTACATTTACATGAGTTAGAAAGTGGCAGAGATACAGACAGACAAACAGACAAACAATCTAAAAAACGTTTCAACTATGTCGGAAAGTGTAAGGAAGGCCAAAATGAAATGATTAAACAAACCTTATCTAAGGGAAACGTAAATACTAGCTGTGAAAAACTTTTCTTATTGATGAATTTTAAATGACAGTAAAAATCTGTATTGTGATTAAATATACCCTTTGATACTACTTGCTGATTACTTAATTGCTTTCATTAATTTAATTTTAAATTTAATTAATTTAAATTAATTTTTAATGTTTTAATTTAATTTTAAAGCGTGCAGAAATCGCAAACACTTGAATACAATTATTCTATTAGACAATTACAGTAATGTACTGTATATGTACTGTAAATTACAGTAATGTTAGAGTAAGAATGTATATAGTATATGTATAATATGCATACATTTTTTTAAAGTGATTTTTTTATTTTTAGAAGAATTTTGCTTACTTGTATTTAGTCAGAATATTTAGAACATTTTACTCAATTTTACTTTAATAAGAATCTTAAGAATAATTATACTTAATTGCACTTTAATGAGGATCTTTAGAACAATTTTATTCACTTGTACTTCGTCAGAATCTTTAAAAAAATTTTACTCACTTGTACTTTAACGAGAACCTGTAGAAGACTTTTTTCACTTACTTGCAAATTTGAAAGAACAGTATTTGTAATGTACTAATAGTTTTATTCATTCTTAAATAACATTAAATAATACAGTAGAACCTCTTTTATCCGAAACACTTTTAACCGAAATCCATTTTTAAAGCTTTTCTTTTTTTACTCTCACATTCCTTGTGTTCCCTTTGTGTGTGCAAAATCCACTTTGAAAGTTTTTTTGTTTTTTTTTTACTATCATAATCCTTGTGTGCAAGCGGTCCTTTCTGAACTAAGAGTACATATAAATATTTTCGATCCCCTTTCTTAGAGTTCCTTTGAATTTAACTTCAGCTCCCGTAAGCTGCGGAGTGGAATGAAGAAAACGAACAAATTAGCAATTCTGAAGCTTTTGGATGTTTTGCTAAAGGTTTGACATGGATGGAGCAGCAGAAAGACTGTGACACTGGTGAACTAATAATATTTAAATACTCCGTGATAGAGCTTCAAAGCAAAGGCAATCGAAACTGCGACAAACGAAACATTTTTTCAAAGCCTTATGATATACGTAAAAGGTACTTAATTTCAAAATTAAAATTCAGGTAATTTATTCTTGTTTCTATTTTACTAATTCTTTATTTTTATTAAGCCTTTGTTATCATAATAAGAAATATTGCATATATTTCTCCTTAATCTTAAAATTGAAGCATTCTCGATTATCCGAAAATTTCGATTTTCCGAAAGAGGGTCGGTCCCAATTACTTCGGATAATAGAAGCTCTACTGTATATATATATTTTTTTTTCCGATATTTCATCATAATATTTTTTCTGATATTTAAGTAACATACTATTAAAAGTTGCTTTGATTGTCGTCGATAACCACACTAGAATGCCTCGTTCGCAGTTGAACGGGGCCCTCAACTGCCTAACCCTGCGAAGCCAGGAAAAACCAAGATAATTTAAATGTTTCGGTAAAATCTTGGATATTTGAAAAAAAGCGTCATAATGTTAAGTCTGTGTCCCAAGAATATAAGGGCATATACGAAAATTACTTCTTATATCTATATATGTTTTTACAGTGCATTTTATTATATTTTATTTCGGTACAGAAAATTAAAGAAGGACATCGATTTACCTATCGTTGGATTTACAATATTATAATTCTGTTTACTTGCAATGTAGACACTGACATAAGGATTTCTAAATGAAAGCACAAAATCTACATTGGCTAAATTTCTAACTTCTGTCATTTATGCATTTAAAGTATCAAAGTTACAATACCGTCTAAATTAAACTGCAATTGCTACACACTTTATTTTACATACCGAACTTTTTATAGAGAACCTCATTAACACATAAAAATTACTTCTCATTAAGAATATAATTATGGGAGTTTAAGCTCGGACAGACAAATAAGCAAACCGAATATACAAACAATTTTGAAGTATGTTGGAAAGTGTTAAAACGTATCCACTGGTGGTTTTTAATATTTCATTAAAATCAGATGTGTGCATTATTCAAAGTTACTTCTTTGCATAAAAACTAGTGAGTTCGGCCTCCTACGAGCTATGCTCGCCAACACCCGTTCAGACACCACAGTCTCTAAAAGCACGCTAATTTGATCGGCTTAAAAAAATATTTTGGAAGATTGAATTATAATTTAAAAAACAGTGGCGATCTCCCTATAAACGGGTTTCTATTCATTTCTCTTTGATTGGGGAATTTTAAAGAAAAATCAGCTGCTGTTAAAAGGTACAATGGCTGTTTTCGTCTTTGATTAAATAAAATCAGTTAAACATTTCAAAATAAGCTTATATTAGGTTGAGCAAAAAGTTCTGGGAAATTTTTAATCTAATAGTCATATATATCCAGATCTATAACCAGAATAAGTGTCGTATATAGGAGTACTAATGGTATATCTATAGGGGCTCAGGACGTGACTCCATCTGATTATGGCCTCTTTCAACCAATGCAACACTTTTTCAAGGGCTGTCGATTTGAAACTTTTAATAAGTTGAAGAAGCATGTCAAGCGATTTTCGATTCCACGGAGCCGCCATGGTACTTCTAACAAACACGGAATCTGGTAGAATGACGGCAAAAAGTCGTGGACTATGATGGTCTCTACTTTGAAGAATAGTCCTTGTTGCTTTGGTTGTTAATTTGCGCATAACAACGGAACTTTCACAAATTTCCCAGAACGTTTTGCTCAACCTAGTATAAAATGAATTAAGTAAACAGAGTCTTTGTCTCCCGGTATTTTTTAACAAAGCGAAAAGAAAGTTCTTTTAAATAAGACATTTAAATGTATCGTTTTTAATCTGACATAATTTTCACCAAACTTTTCTTTCTCTTTTTATTATTCGCGTGAAACTACTTTTGTTAGAATTTAAATATTATTTACGTTCAATTTTTAAATTTAAACTGTTTTGCAATATTATTTTTTGTTCATTTTTCGCAATAAGTGTAATGTAACGTAAATGTGACGTAATTTCTCCTATTTAAGACGCATGTTAATGAATTTATTATTTTACAATATCCTTTCTCTTTTAAAATTCACGTGTAAATATAGTTTTTATGAAATAATTTTCAATAAGTTCCTGATTTTTACACGTAATTATTTAATTCTAATTTGAAAGTTTTTGTTATGTTTATAATAGTCACGTGTAAATAAATTTTTAATTTGAAGTAAACATTATTGTTTGCGCTGTTTATACAGTTGGCAACAGTTTAAATTAATACCATTTTCTAAAATTAGTAAAAAATATCTCTCGAAATGCTGAAAATTTGAATTTAAAATAGAAATAAAACCTCAAAAAAGGAGTCAAATTAAAAAAATAAATGAAGTCTGCACACCGGGAAATTCTAACGTATAAAATGATCTAAAAAAGAATAATTCCCATGCGCAGTTTTTGCTCCTATAAAACATTTTTTAATGGAACGATTTTGTCCAAATTTAGCATTAAATATCTCTTAAAATAATTCTTAGATTTGAAAACTGTCTGCATCAGCGTGTTTATCAAACATTTCTCTATAATACTGCCGATTTTCATATTTTTGTATGCAATATTTTTCTTAATATTAACGGAGAAAGGCCTTTGGTCATAAAAAATTCAAAACCGGCGGCGGTGATAGCTTAAGTTAATTTTTTTTAGAATAGAGAGAAACTATATTGAGCATTTATTTTTCACAATCACATAATTTCTTCTAGTACGGAAAATGGCTCCCCAACCAAAACGATTAATTGATACAGTGTGTACATATAGAACCATCTTTAACGCACTCTTATTGTTCAAATATTTTCTTCTTCCAACGCGACCGCAGTTACTGAATAGTTTCTGGAAGACTTTCGGCGAGATGGTTTTGTGACTTGCCGCAAGATGTTCAATGTTACTATTGGTGATTTTTCCAAAACACACAAGAATTTCACATTGATACACTGTTTTTCAAATGCCAAATCTGCTTTCCACGATTGCGAACGACCTCATACACACTCACACAAACACACACATATATACACATACCACACACATACATCTAAAAAACACTGACTGATTTTAAAATTCAATAACTTGGAAATGGTGACAGCTATTAAATAGTTTTGCAGGACTGTTATGTCAGATGCCAGGATATCTTTTACTGAGGTTCGCATTTTTAGTTGCAAATTGCACTTATAGGTGGCGGTAAATCCAGGCCCGATTTTAGGTTCTTTCGGACGTTCACTCAGTACATTTTAATCTACTTCTTTATCATGGGAGAAGAAAAAGGTAAAAAAAAAAAAAAAATATCAGGCCTCTATTTAGCGATTATTGATTATAACGCCATCTATCGCTGCTATTTACAACTAAAACTTATTTTAGCAGTACAAAATCTCCTGACATTTTACATAACCCTCCTGCAAATTTTTTTAATAGCCATAACCATTTGAAAGTTATTGAATTTTAAAATCAATCAGTCTTTTTAGGACATCCGGTATGTATATTTATATATTCGTATTAGTATTAATAATTATTTTATATCCATGATTATTTATAGGCGTGTGTGTGTGTTGTTTAAGTGTTTAAATGGGAAAAATGATCATAATTAACATGTTCTAGTGGTTTATAGTATTTCAGCAGGCAGTTCACAGAAAAAAAGTATTGTTTAAAAAAAATCCTCGATTGCGGATGTGCGTCCTCAAAAATTATCAAAATTCAATTCAATTATTCAAAATCTTATTCTAAATCTTTTGGTCCCTTCGTAAATTGTATCAGCTATCTATCTATAATATTCTGAGAGAACCTATTTTTTCTTCATTTTCGAATGTTTAAAAAAAAAACATTTTCTTATTTTTATTTCCAATCTTCATTCCACGAATCTATTTTGCCGCGCCTTTCGACGCTAGGCTTTTTACATCAAAAACAATAATTTACTAGGTAAGGAGTTCTTTCGCCTTAGGCCACTCCCCTCTCAGGCCATTAGCTATCTGCGGCAGTGCACTTTACACGAATTTGTTGGTTTGCGTGCTACGTCGGCGTTTGTTATCTTCTGCGAGATTAACAAAAAGACCATTCACTGAACTCCGAGCGCATGCTCTGTTTTGTTTCAAGAGCTCAAGAAAATGTTATATTTTGTCTATTAATCTCGTAGTTTTCTATATTGCCCTGAAGATCTTACAGCATGATACAGAGCCTTATGCATAAGACTGAAAGCTTCACGGAATTTTGTTACAATGTGGGACTAGTTTAAATTTTGATGTCTAAAGAAAAATCGTCTTCGAACGACAAGCTGGCTTCGTTTTTCTTTCACGACGAAATCTCTGGATTCCTGAATTCGTTGCCTTGTTTACAATTACGCCATGACCTTGTGAATTAGTAATACAACTGCAAACAATCACCATGTTTTCTGATGAAGCTATACTTTAAGATATTGAGAATTCTTCACATCGATCGAATAAATTAGCGTTCAAAGATACGATTTCCTAATTAAAATATTCGACTTGATATTAGCTGTTACCATCAAACTTCGCGCATATATATATGTACCATTAAGCGGAAAACTTTCTCCCACCAGCGAATAAAGACATAATATGTAATAAATAAAATTTCCTACAATAAAACTAATTAGTAATAGAGATATACACATATATTGCAGCAGTAGTTGAAACATAAATTATTTTAATCAGCATTTTATAAATTAAGTTTGGCATCACATTTGTTGTTGTTTAATTAATCTTTTGCGCCAAATTTTACTGGAGGGAAATTTTTTATTCGTAAAGTTATTTATACTTGATGTTGAAATAATGGTAAGTGCCTTTATTTTATTTCTTAATGTGTTTTATTCACAAAACAGTGAGATTTATGTATATTAATTTGATATTTCAGATTTCATATTGCCCTTATTCAAAAACGGCATTTTGAATATCAATATGGGGTGACATTGTCCCGGAATAACAACCTCACAAATTTACTTTATTTATTACGTTTAATTTTTATAAAAATATACGCATAAAAGCAAAAATTTACTGCAAATATAAACCTTTTACTACTATATGTATATACTAGCAGGAATGACCGAGCTAAGCTCGGTCAAAATTAGCTTTGTGTTTATCTCGATATATTATTCCACTAAATCATTCTTGCTGTTTTAGATACAATTAGTTTGACCCTGAGACATAGTGACCCAAAATGACGCACTAATCGAATTTTTTCGAACATGCGACCTAATACAATGCTCTTATTGAGCCTGAAAACGATGGAATACAAAATTTAGTGAAAATCGTTAGTCATATTCTAGATAAAATAAGCTTGACCCACGTTGATTCAAAAAACCACTAACCGAAATTTATCGAACGTGTGAGCTATTTCAATGGTCTTTTTGTTCTGTGAAACGGTATAACAAAAAAAAATGTCAAAATTGTTTGAACATTTTTGAGATGGATGCCGTTAGCTTGACCCCGACCCATTATCACCAAAATGACCCACTAATAGAATTTTCTTGAGCATGCGATCCAGCCCACTGGTTTTATATTGTCCAGAAACGATGTAGTACAAAGTTTTGTCAAAATCTTTTGAGCCGTTTTTTAGATAAAGTTAGCTTGATCCTGATCCATTAGGACCCAAAATTACCCATTGATTGAATTTTCTTGAACATGAGACCCTGCCCAATGGTCTTATCATGCTCGGAAACGGTATTATACAAAATGTTTTCAAAATGTTTAGAAGCGCTTTTTAAATACAATTAGCTTGACCCTGACCCATTGTGAGCCAAAATGACCCACTAATCAAATTTCCTTGAACATGCGACCTAGCCCAATGGTCTTCTCGAGCCCGAAAATAATAGTATACAAAATTTAGTCAAAATCGTTTAAGCCGTTTTTTAGATAAAATTAGCTGGACCCTGACCCATTGTGACCCAAAATGACCCACTAATCGAGTTTTCTCGAACATGTGACTTACACCAATTCTCTTCTCATGCCCAGAAACGGTATAATATAAAATTTGGTCAAAATGTTTTGAGCATGTTTTTAGATTCAATTAGATTGACTCTGGCCCATTGTGACCCAAAATGACCCACTAATTGAATTTTCTCGAACATGTGACTTAGCCCAAACGTCATCGCATGACCAGAAACGGCTGTATATTAAAAATAAATTGTGAAATTGTCTTGAGCCGTTTTTAGATGTAATTAGCTTGACCCTGACTCATAATGACCCACTAATCAAATTTTCTCAAACACGTGACCCATCCCAATGTTCTTTTTGTGCCCGAAAACTCTTCAAAACAAAGTTCTTTTGTGCCTCTTACAGAATTTCGTCAAAATAGTAGAGCCGTTATCTAGATAAACTTAGCTGGACCCACGGTGACCCAAAAATGACACACTAATCGAATTTTCTTGAACACGTTACCCATCCCAATGGTCTTTTCGTGCCCGATAATTGTTAGATACAAAATCTATTCAAAATCGATTGAGCCGTTCTCTAGATATAATTAGCTTGACCCTGACCCATTATGACCCAAAATGACCCACTAATCTAATTTTCTCGATCACGAGACCCATCCCAATGGTCTTTTCGTGCCCGAAAACAGTAGGGTGCAAAATTTCGTCAAAATCGTTAGAGCCGTTATCTAGATAAACTTAGCTTGACCCACGGTGACCCAAAAATGACCCCTAATCGAATTTTCTTTAACATGTGACTTAGCCCAATGGTCTTTTCGTAATCCAAAACTGTAAAATATAGAGTTTAGTAAAAATCGTTATAGCCGTTTTTTAGATAAAAATAGCTAGACCAACAGTGACCCAAAAATGACCCACAAATCGAAATTTCTCGAACACGTGACCTAGCCCAAGAGTCTTCTCGTGCCCGAAAATGGTTGGATACAAAATTTGGTCAAAATCGATTGAGCCGTTCTTTAGATATAATTAGCTTGACCCTGACCCATTATGACCCAAAATCACCCACTAATCGAATTTTCTCGAACTCTAGACCCATCTTAATGGTCTTTTCGTGCCCGAAAACGGTAGGGTGCAAAATTTAATCAAAATCGTTAGAGCCGTTCTCAAGATAAAATTTACATACACACACACACACACACAATTTTTGCTCGCATTATAGTATAAGATATATATATACTTTTTAGCCAAAAAGCATGATTTTTTTTTTAAATCCGATGAAAAGAAGGCGCAAAAACAATAAAACAACATTTAAAAAGCATGGGAAGCATGAACAATAATCATAATTTTCAATATAGACACAACTCCTAGCTCTTCGCAAGGTGAAAGGATCAATGAAGTGTCACAGATTTCGCAAAGTATGGCTATTCATTTTGAAAAGTTTGTTTGTTGTTCATGTTTCCCATGATTAATGCTTTTTAAATGTTGTTTTATTGTTTTTGCACAATCTTTTCATCGGACTTTAATCAAAGTTCGTGCATTTTGGCTAAAAACTACATTGTTCGTTTGCATATAATAGCTGCTTTTTGCCTGGCGCACTAAACCGATTTTTCTTTTACACCTTTCAAAATAATCATAAATAATCATATACCGTGTGTCCTAAAAAGTACAGACTGATTTTAAAATTTAATAACTCGCAAACGGTAACAGTTATTAAAAATTTCTTGCTGGATTGTTATGTGTAATATCAGGGATTTTGTTTACCGTGATTCTTGAATTTAGTTCCAATTACAAACAATAGATGACGCTGAAGGCAATAGGCCCTAAATTCAAGCTGGATTGTTTGGTCTTTCTCTTTTCCAACAACAAACTAGTTGGATGTGCCAATCCCAAAACTTCATTCTATCTTATACATCTTAATATTTCAAAAACTAGTTACACATGTTAATATTTCAATATTATTAGTTCATTACTATACCAACTTTGATTTTCATCTTAAATTTCTGCTTCAGTCAATTAAATGAACTAAAAACGAGTTAATCTATATCATGATATTTGTTAAAATTAATAGTTTTTCCTTATTCTGTTGTTATCAGATGCTTTCGAATAGTCGGCCTAGCAGGAAGTGAGTTCCCGCCTTTGCACGAGCCGCCGATGGACAATAGAACTACGAAAAATCAAGAAAAGTATACAAAAAATCGCTATCACAGAGCCCCTTTACCGCGCGATATTTCCAAATTCAAGGAGGACCTGTTGGCCAAAGCCAAAAACATGCACAAAAAATTTGGTTCAATTGTATGCATCATTTTATACACTTTTCGATTGTACAATAAAGAAAATGGTACATACATCGTAATTGTAGCGCCTCCTTCCAGCGGAATTTTTCCAAATTCAGGGAGGACCTTCATGCCACGACCAAAAAGAAACACAAAAAAATTGGCTCAATTCTATGCATAACTTCATACACTTTTCGATGGTACAATATTCAAAATGGCACAAAAATCGCTATTAAAGCGCCCCCTACCGGCGAATTTTTTCCAAATTAAGGAAGGACCTGCTTGCCATAGCCAAGAACTTAAAATAAAAATTTGGTACAATTCTATGCATAACTTCATACACTTTTCGATGGTACAATATGCAAAATCGCTATTACAGCGCCCCCTAGCGGCGAATTTTTTCCAAATGCAGGGAAGACCTGCTTGTCATAGCCATAAACTTAAAATAAGAATTTGGTTCAATTTTATGCATAACTTCATAAACTTTTGGATGGTACGATATTCAAAATCGCACAAAAAACGCTCTTACAGCGCCCCCTACCGGCGATTTTTTTCCAAATTCAGGGAGGACCTATCTGCAATATCCAAAAGCTAAAAATAAAAATTTGGTTCAATTCTATGCATAACTTCATATACTTTTGGATGGTACAATATTCAAAATCGCGAAAAAATTGCTATTACAGCTCCCCTGCCGGCAGTTTCTTTCGAAATTCAGGGAGGACCTACCTGCCATATCCAAAAACTCAAAATAAAAATTTGGTTCAATTCTATGCATAATTTCATATAGTTTTGGATGGTACAATATTCAAAATCGCACAAAAATAGCTATTACAGCGCACCCTACCGGCTATTTTTTTTCCAAATTCATGGAGGATCTGCTTGCCCTAGCCAAAAACTTAAAATAAAAATTTGGTTCAATTCTATGCATAACTTCCTACACTTTTCGATGGTACAATATGCAAAATCGCTATTACAGCGCCCCCTAGCGGCTGATTTTTTCCAAATTCAGGGAAGACCTGCTTGTCATAGCCATAAACTTACAATAAAAATTTGGTTCAACTCTATGCATAACTTCATAAACTTTTGGATGGTACGATATTCAAAATCGCACAAAAACGCTGTTACAGCGCCCCCTACAGGCGCATTTTTTCCAAATTCAGGGAGGACCTGCCTGCCATATCCAAAAACTTAAAATAAAAATTTGGTTCAATTCTATGCATAACTTCATATACTTTTGGATGGTACAATATTCAAAATCGCGCAAAAATCGCTATTACAGCGCCCCTACTGGCAATTTTTTTCCAAATTCAGGGAGGACCTACCTGCCATATCCAAAAACTTAAAATTATTTTTTTGGTTCAATTCTATGCATAACTTCATATACTTTTGGATGGTACAGTATTCAAAATCGCACAAAAATAGCTATTACAGCGCCCCCTACCGGCGAATTTTTTCCAAATTCAGCGAGGGACTGCTTGCCATAGCCATAAACTTAAAATAAAAATTTGGTTCAATTCTATGCATAACTTCATACACTTTTTGATGATACAATGGCGACAGACAGACGGACACACGGACACACGGACAGACAGACATTTTCTATAAACATGTTTTTTGGGATCTCTGACCTCTAAAACATGTAAATCCGTCGAAAACCGGAAGTCGAAAAAAATTTCGATTACAATACTTTCTTCTATTGAAGATAGAAGAATATAAAAAATGAGATTATGGGGGGCCGGGACACGAAAATCTTCAAATTTTGTAAAAACATTTTATTTCATTAAAAAATTCCCTGTTTTTTCCTGCTTGAAATGACTTTTAAATCATGTTTCTATCTCATTTAGAACAAAAAATAATTTTTTTTTCGTTTTGGTTTGTTTTCAAAATCTAGCTTTCAAGCAATGGCTGTCATGGAAACGACTTCCTGTAAAAATGCATTTTCTCTTCCTGATGAGTGTTTTCAACATTTCTAGTATTTAAATTTTTATAAATCAAGAACCGTTAAACATAAATGGCTCAAACTTGGAACATGTTATTTTCAATTGTTTTACTTTAATTTTAATTCAGCGTATTTGAAAAAAATATTTACTTTGAAAATATGATGTACCTCTTTTTTTTTAATTTATTCGTTAAATATTTTTAATTTTTATTAATAAATTTAAAAAGGATGAATTCAAATTAAAACTTATTCATTTAGTTTATTTAAATTAAAAAAAAATTGAAATTCTATTAATAATTTTTCGAGTTATAACGATTTTAAATTACCTCGCCTTTTTAATAAATTTTAAAATTTAAATTTTTAAAAAATGAGAAGTTTTATCATGTGATTTTGTTTACAAATGATATGGTTAACCATCACAAAAAAATTCAGAAGTTTAACTCAATAAATAAAAATTATTTGAAAATGTGTCCCGCACCCCCTTAAAATGTATTGAGAATTATACCGAATAAGAATATAAGAATGGGTCCCGAAGTACCAAAGATTAGGCCTGGATTTAGTACATATTACTCGCAGTGCCATCTATTATTTGTAATTCTAACTAAATTCGAGAATCACAGTAAAAAAACTCCTGTAAGATTTTTTTAAATATCTGTCACCGTTTGTAAGTTATTGAATTTTAAAATCAGTCAGTCCTTTTTAGAACACCCTGTATTTTTATATCTATACTAAGGGGCTATGCCCCCTGCTCTTTAACGCTTGCCAACTTCAGTGAAATGCAACGCAATTCACATTGAGGAAACCATGCGATCACAGCTCGCTTCGCTTGCTCGCTACTATTTACATCAACTCCAGCTAGTCAGAATATTAGTATCATAAATTATTTAAACCTATGAAATTTACAAATATTTCTAATGTATAAAGGTTAATGAAAAACTTCATTGAAAATACAAATAAAATTAATTTTTTCGCCTGTAATATTGCTCAGCACGTCTTATAAGTAATTTTAGTGTATGAAATTTACAAATATTTTTAATGTATAAAAACGTAACAGAAAACTTCTTTGAAAATGAAAATAAAAATGCATCTTTACTCCTATAATATTACGCAGCATGGCATAGATTAATTAAAACTCTTTCAAAACACAACGGATATACTAACGAAATGCAAACAAAAAGTTTTCTTCTGCGTCTAAAAAGACAATCTTATCGGAAAGCTGGTTCGCTGAATGCATACGTCACAGTAAAACGAACCAATCGCACTGCTATTCATACATCGATCAAGTGATTTTTCATTAAAAAGAGATACTGTCTGAATGTTGTTTTGCGGAATGAGTCGGGTCATGTTACCGTAAATTAACCATTGAGGATCGTTGATATGGTTGTTGTGTCATTCCATGTCAATTCAACCAAATTTTTTATGGTTTTTAAACCGACCGATGGGGATTTGGGAGAAACTTTGTGTACATACTAATTCTGTCTTGATATGAATCCATCAGAAAATTTTCCCTCCTAAACCTAAAATTAAAAAAAAAAAAAAAAAATGTAAAATTTTCGGATTTTCTCAAATTCGCACATTTCTGAGTGTGTATTTTTAGACTGCAGTTCCATTTAAAAAAAATCCCTGCCGGCTCTGGCCTACAGGCGGAGGTAGATTTCGATGTTAAGTACTAAATTCACCAACAAAACTTAAATCAAGATTAGAGATAAACCCAGTTCCTTCACTAAGAATGAACTCTAGGGAGCTAAACATTTTGTGAAAATTCTAATATACTCGAATACACACACGCATGTATATGGGATAGGTTTAAAAATGGCTAAAACAAATTCAGAGAACCTCAAAGTGTTAAAATAGGTTAATATTTCCATAGTCGGGTTTTATCATGTTTTAATACGTTTCTTCAAATTCACATGACGTTACATATTCACCTGCTGAGGTCCATTATATTTCTAATATGACGCAATATATATATATATATATATATATATATATATATATTTTAATTCGTTAAACTATTTATTTCATTTTGAGTTTCCATGCTGAAATCTTGCTCTAGAAAACTTATGATGTAATATTCAATTTGTTTTCAATTCGTCAAACTATTTATTTAATTTATATTTTCACGTAAAATTCTTGCAATAGAAAAACAGCTGTTGTGGTGAAAATTTTATTGTTTTTTTTTTTTTTTTAATTGTTGGCAACTGCTATAACGAAAAAAATATATATTTTTTCCTGTCATTGTTGTGTAAGAGCTGGTTTTACCAGAATCTTGTTAAGGCGGTATTCAAAAATTTTACCCCCCCCCCCCCCCAATTCCATTCCCTTGGGCCGATTTTGCCCATTTTCAATCCCCGCCGAGATATTAGCCATCTGAAAGATGTTGGCGAGTTTGAAAACGATCCGTGCATAATTGCGACTTTCATCGTGCGGACAAAATTTAGTACATACCTACATATATATATATATATATATATATATATATATACTCATATACTTATACTCATATTATAAAGAGGAAAAAATTGTTTATTTGTCGGAGATAAGCTCAGGAACTACCAAACCGATTCCAAAAGTAATGGTATCAAAATGATGGTGTTCGCCCAACTTAGAACATAGGCTATATCTTATGTCGGTGCCACTACCCCAAAGGGGATGCAGGAGCAAAAAACGTTCTAAAAATGCGATTTTTGCGTTACTGAAGGGCCTAGAAATATGAAATTTGGAATATTAGTTACTTATAAGATATAAATGGTGTCTAAGAACAGTTCTTAAACAATTCAAAATTTAAAAGGGGTGAAAATGCACAAAAAGCGTTCTAAAAAACGTTCTAAATGGTAGTTTCTACATAATCTCAGGAAATACCAAACCGATTTCAAAAGTAATGGTATCAAAATGATGGTGTTAGTCAAACTTAGAACATAGGCTATATTTTATGTCGGTGCCACTACCCAAAGGGGGTGCAGGAGCAAAAAACGTTCTAAAAATGCGATTTTTGCGTTACTGAAGGACCTAGAAATATGAAATTTGGAATATTAGTTACTTATAAGATATAAATGGTGTCTAAGAACAGTTCTTAAACAATTCGAAATTTAAAAGGGGTGAAAATGCACAAAAGGCGTTCTAAATGGTAGTTTCTACATAATCTCAGGAAATACCAAACCGATTTAAAAAATATTGGTGTCAAAATGATAGTGACAACGTTTGCTCCAAGATAGGATATGTTTTATGTCGGTGCCACTACACCAAAGGGGGTGTAGGAGCAAAAAACGTTCTAAAAATGCGATTTATGTGTTACTGATGGGCCTAGAAATATGAAATTTGAAGTATCAGCTACTTATTAGATATAAAGGATTTCTAAGAACAGTTCTTAAACAATTCGAAATTTAAAAGGGGGTGAAAATGCGCGAAAAGCGTTCTAAAAAACGTTCTAAATGGTAGTTTTTACACAATCTCAGGAAATACCAAACCGATTTAAAAAATAATGGCGTCAAAATGATGGTGAAAATCCTTCTCCAACATAGGCTACGTTATATGTCGGTGCCACCCTCATAGCATGCATGGTCACAGTGACGTCATTGTGACGTCACTGTAAGTCACTGTGGTCACGTCACATCTGTGACCAAAATGCCACCACTCAGTGATGTCACATTGTGACTGAGATGTGAACTTCTTAGAAAACTTTAAAAAATTACAAAAATTATTAAAAACATGTTATTTACTGTAAAATATATTTTTCTGCCGGATTAAAAAAATTTTTAAACCGTGGTCCAAGTTGCATCTGTGCCTCTAACAAAAACTTTTTATTTTCATATAACATAAAATGTAATTAATTCATCAGCAACACAAAACGATTTCCTAATTATGGGAATTTCATATTATTAAAAAAATGTTTTAGGTAAGCAGACCTCGACTTATCTTTTATAAAGATTTTTGTAAATGATCATCTGTTATACTAGAAGTTTCTCAAAGAGTAGTCGAAACATTTTTGTCGTTTCAAACTAAAAACTTTCTATTACAGTTAAGGCTGCAGCTTTTAATGAGCACGCAGAAAGCGTCTTCAAAGTTCAGTCATATATGCATTTCTTGCTTTATAATTTGCATTCAAGTCATTTTTTTTCCTCTTAGTGTTTCACTATTTTAAGTATTTTTTTTTTTATTCTACTTCTTTCAAACGTTTAAAATAGAATTGACATTTTCCGAATATAAAATTAATGTACAAAATTTAGGCAAAGCCCACGACATAATTAATTATTCATGTTTTATTTTTTGTTTTCAAAATATATCTTTAAAAATTATTTTACAAGTTTTATTCTACAGAAAATTAATATTAAGAGAATGACAGATTGACAAAGAAAAACTCATCTCTTCTCGATAATCTTGTTGTATTTTTTAAGAAGATATTTTGTATATATTACCTGTGATACAAATTTTACTTTTAAAAAAAAAGGAGGGAGTCATCATTATTACCATTAAATTAATTGGTATACATTTTGAAAATTTAAGCAATATTTTATCTAGTAAACTCTAATTATGGATAATATTATTATTATAATTTACGTAAATGAAACTTTACAATTCAATAAAACTGATAAAAATAAAAGATGAAATACAATAAAACATTTTCAAACAGGAAATTGAATTAGAGACAATTTGACAAAATTATTACGCATTTAATTTCCTTCCGAAACTGTGGCATAGAAAAACAAATAAAACCAAAAAACATCTGCTTCGAACTTCGAAACTTAAAAATCGTCTGCATCTGCACTATTTCAGTTGTTACCACTCGACCGCAGAATAACGGATAAAAGTAACAGTGAAACTTTTTAGAATAAACGCGGGACACTGGACAGTTCTGTGGACACTGAAGTTCTGTGGACACTGAAGTTCTGTGGACACTGGACAGCATAGATGTGTTGACACGGATTTAAAAACTGAAACAAGAAAGTTCTCAGGATCCAAGTTAGTTCAGCTAACAAAATATAAACCCGAGAAAATTACGGTAGCTTTGACTTGTTGAAGATGATTCAAGTCATTGCTATCGTACTTATAATCGGATTTAATTGGTTCCCCAAAATCAAAGTATCACGTACAACGTCAATGAAATTAGGTATGTAAAAATATTATTTTCCCTGTTTGCTTTTTTTTTATTATTATTGCAACAATTTTAGTTAGTTTCTCATTAACATGCTGTAGAACATAAATATTTCATTACATTTATTTTTTATTTTGCTGAAATATCTAAAATATTATTTTCCTTGTTTGCTTTTTTTTTTTTTTTTTTTTTTTATTACAATGATTTCAGTTATCTTCTAATAAACATGTTATAGAACACAAATATTTCATTACATTTATTTTTTATTTTGTTAAAATATCTAACTTCCTTTTCAACAGCTTTGATCAGATTATTAAAATTAGTGATTTAAATTGCATTTTAATCTGGTTTATTTTCTTATTTAAATATTGGGTTAAAACCACATGGTGGCATAAATATAAAAGTATATGGACAAGTATTATCATCAATCATTAACATAATTAATAGACATTTAAAGATAATTAAATTATTTAAAATTTTTGGCTGTTACTAACGTTTACCATAACAAGACCCCTATTTGTAATGAAGTTTGTAGCATGTTATTTCATTTACAGGGACAGTCAATCGTATTCCATTACATTACGGCTTGTGGGAAAAAAATCGTTTCAAATGATATTTAATGATTTTACACGCTTTCAAACAGAATAAAATTGATATGCATTTATGAAGCGCACTAAAATGTGCATTCCATAGAATATGCGATGCAAAGAATAGTTAATGTTCATTTACAGGGCTAAAAAAGGAATTCCAATACATAATGATATAGGGGTGGAGGGAATTGTTTGCGGCGTACTTTATTTATGTTAATCTATTTGATATGTAATGAAATTGATATACGTCGTTGAGGTTTACATACTATGAATTATTTCATGTATAATACGAAGTGTATATAGCATTTACAGGGACACACAAAATATTTCAGATACTATATTGTATCCGAAGTACTGTTCATTAGCGATGATTGCTGGAAATACATTTTTAATTATGATATACACTTTTATGATTCACTACATTTATGCATAGTATATGGTGTATATATATATGCTATAATTCATATACAGGAATATACAAAAGTATTCGAAAGGGTTACTGGGTATTGCTTAAAGGAGGTTTTTAAATAAGTTATGCATTTTAACGCTGCACTGTATTTAATTTACTAAGAAATGTTTGTAGTATATAGATAAAATGATATACAGGGTCACGCAAAGAATTGGATACGTTGCCATCTATGAATTATAATTTCTGGAAATGTAATTTCAGCAGTTTTAAGAGTGTTTTAGCTTGAATAAAATTTTAACTAAATAGTGGCTTGTAATAAAGGTTCTAGGTAGGGTTGTACAAAATTATTTAAGTATGTTTCCATATATTAGTATAAATTGCTGAAAGAGAATTTCAACCTGTTATGCGTTTCCTTGATAAACTAAATTTTTCCATTATATAGTATATATATATCAATCTACAGATCAAATACAGGACTGTTTAAAAGAATTGGAAAACATATTTGGCTGTGGATGGTAGGGTGTCAACGATTTTAATCGGTTGATTTAAATCAGCGATTAAATCATGATTTTAATCAACCGATTTTTTAAAAAAAATCATTGATTAAAATCAAAAATTTTCTAAATGTTTAAAATGTCAAAAAAAAGTATTAAAATCTAACATGAACATAATTTGAAAGTTTCTACAGGTATTTTGACTTATTAATAAACAAAAAAAGAGCTTTAAATAATTGTTTCTAAGCTTAATTCATTAGTATTGTAAAAAAAATAAAAACAGTTGAGTTTGTAAAAAGCATTGTTTTTAAGTTTTTATCCAAATTAAAACAGTTTCATTTAAAAATGATATTTAAATCTAACATAATTTGCAATGTCATAATTTCCTTTAGGTAATCAATTTAAGCATTATTTTATATAAAATACACATAGCAAGTGTAATTACATTTCTACAAGTAAAAGAATAAATAGTAATTAATAGCAATCTCAAGTTAAAGAAGAATGAAAGAATGACATCTGCTCAGCAGCTAAATTGTAAATGAATGCATAAGAGAAAAAGAAATAATTGGTATAAAAATGCTAAGCACAGCAAGAGCTTCTTTGGTATAGGTTGAATAAATGTTTATTATTATTATTATTTTTTTTTTTTTTTTTTTGTAACTCATATATATTAAAAAATTGAACCATTGAAAGCTAATAGAGGTAATAATGCTGTTACTTAAATATTTTGAGATTTCAGATATTAGTGGCTAACTTATATTTATTCTATATGAATGGGTTTAACTCATTTTCCTTTTTTTTTTTTTTTTTTTTTTTTTTTTTTTTGGTTAGCATACACGTACATGTGTGTAAGTATAGATTTTGGTGGTTTACAGAAATTTTCCTAAATACAAATGCAAAATGAGCTGCAAATAATATTTGTTAGTTTTGTTATTTGTGCTACTAACTAATGAATTTTACTTATTTGCAGTTTTTATTAATTCTGTAATTACTTATACTGCTTCTTCTAGGCCATTTTGTTTAATGGTGCCACACCATGCCCCTTTTGAAATTGGCAAAATGCACCCTGCCTTAAAAAAAGAAAAAAAAGTTGAAATTTACCTGTAGTTGTAGCCAGAGATTTCTTGTAAAAAACTTCCCCATTCAACAGTATTCTAAATTCATGTGGAAAAAATCTTGCAAAAATATAGAACTTTATTTCTTTAGAAAAAACAGGATATTATTAAAATATGTTATTTAATTGTATTTTTCAATTTGTTATTCATAAAATTATTAAAAATTAAGGACACTTTACTTATAATGCTAAAAAATATTCTTTTTTTTTTCTTACATCATTACTAAACACATTACTAATATATTTCCTCATGAAATAGTGCCCGTTTTTTGAACTAGCATCCTGTCCCTTTTTCTTTCTAAAATGAATTATTATCATTTTAATAATTAAGGCTTAAAAATGTATAATATGTTCCTAATTAGAGAGTTGATTGTTTAATAATTAATTTGAAGTAATGTTAGCTATTTAGTATAAAATGCAGTTAATAATTTTCATAAATGTTAAGTATCTCTAGTATTTATAAAGTTTTACATAATTATTACAATATTAATGTATATAACATTATTGTATAATACTACCTAATGAAACTACTAATTTGCAGTTTTTATTTCTGTAATTACAAACTAACAATTATAATTTTATTAATTAAAGTGTAAAAACATAGATTATGTTAGCAATTAGTGGTGTAATTGTTTTGGAAACCTAAAACTCATGATAGCTATTCAGTATTTGAACGCTGCGAAAAAAATCATACAAATCTGATTTAAATAAAAAAAATCTGATTTAAATAAAAAAAACTGATTTTTTTTATTTTTTTTAAATTATGATTTTTTCACACCTTAGTGGATGGTAACTGCGTAAATCAGTTTTTAAATGTTTTACGCGTTTTCATGTTTACTTAGTTATCTTATTTACGTTATTTCCCCCGATGTCTTGATAAAACATTTAGGAAGAGTTGGAAAGTGTTTTATAATCTATGCCTAACGCATGATATATCTTACTTGTTGTTTCTATTTCCCAGATCAGTCTTTTCATATAAAACATACCAAATCTAATTAGCTCATATTCACAAAATACAATATATACGGGAATAAAAAATTTAAATAAATAGGGCTTATCATGTAGTTCTATAAGTAACAGTTGTATTAATGTCCGTTAGACTCCATGTTCGTATTTAAAAAAGCAATGACAAATCATAACACATTAAAAAGCTTACACATTCTTAATATTAAGCTTGAATTCAAGATCAAACTAACTTAATAAAAAAAGATGTCAGTTAATAAGCATTGTTTTTTAAATGGAAAATTAAAAATATTTTAGAAGAATAGGACTCCAAAATAGCGATATCTTGCTAAAAAGTACGGTAAAAAGATAAAATTTTATATTTCAAACAAAACTTTACTTTAAAATTATCGTAGTTTTTATGACAAGAATCATCACAGTATTAATACTTGGACATTTTTCCAGAGAGAAACATTCGCCTTGCATACAATATTTCAAATGAAAATCAAATTTCAAATAAATTGCTTAAAAGGCGCAAAGGCCAACATAGTGAAAAATATCCACGCCGGGTCTCGATCCCGGGTCATCAGTATAGCGCACTGACATTCTACCGACTAAACCACATGGAACGATACCCAGCCTGGACATTTTCTCCTTATTACATGTTGACAAGGCTACAAATGCCGCACAAGATGGAATATTTATCGTGAACCACCGTCATGGAGCAAACACGAAACTTAATTAAACCAGCATCGATTAAATCTATATTAATACTTGGAAATTTTTCCAGAGAGAAACATTCGCCTTGCATACAGTATTTCAAATGAAAATCAAATTTCAAATTAAAATTGCCTTTTAAGCTATTAATTTGAAATTTGATTTTCATTTGAAATATTGTATGCAAGGCGAATGGTTCTCTCTGAAAAAATTTCCAAGTATTAATATAGTTTCAATTGATGCTGGATTTAATTAAGTTTCGTGCTTGCGCCATGTCGGTAACTGACGATAAATATTGCATCTTGTGCTGCGTTTGTAGCCTTGCCAACATGTAATAGTGAGAAATTTTCCAGGCTGGGTATCGTTCCATGTGGTTTAGTCGGTAGAACGTAAGTGCGCTATACTGATAGCCCGGGTTCGAGTTCCAGCATGGTATCTTTTTCACTAGTTCGCCTTTGCGCCTTTTAAGCAATTAATTTGAAATTTGATTTTCATTTGAAATCATCACAGAGTTTATGACAAGTTCGTCACAAATGACATTTATTTCACAAATTGGTCACAGTGTGACTTCAAAACATTGTCACTTTCGTCACAGGTTCGTCACAAAGTTAATGCCAAAATAGTCACAAATGACACACTTTTCACAAATTAGTCACACCGTGACTTCACAGAGTGGTCACAATGTGACGTCACAAACGACCTCTAAAACGGCCATAACGACCTCACATTCTAGTCACTGTGACGTCACATCCACGTCACGTGACGTCACATCGACGGTCACAAAATCACAGTGTGACTTCACAACGACGTCGCCGTGACGTCACCATGCCTTACGGGCACTACCCCAAAGGGGCTGCAGGAGAAATACGTTCTAAATTGCGGTTTTTGCGTGACGGAAGGGCCTTGAATCGTGAAATTTAGAATGGTAGTTAGTTATAAGATATCAATTATCCCTAAGGGCATTTCCTAAAAAAAATCGAAATTTAAAAGGGGGGTCAAAATGCGCAAAAAGCGTTGTAAAATACGTTCTAAATTGCAATTTCTATGCAATCTCAGGAAATACTGAACCGATTTCAAATATAATGGTGTTAAAATGATGGTGACAGATCTTGCTCCAAGATAGGCTATATTTTATATATGTTTCCACTAACCCAGAGGAGATGCAGGAGCAAAATGTGCGAAAAGCGTTCTAAAAACCTTCTAAATGCCGATTTGTCACCAATATCTCAGGAAGAATCAAACTGATTTCAAACGTAATGTTAAGAAATTGATGCTGATAGCCTCTGCTCTCTAGACGCTTTTTAAGTCGTTATCACTATCACCTAGACGGTGCAGGAGCAAAAAAGCGTTCCAAATTTCGATTTTTGTGATCGGTAGGGGCTAGCAACTTAAAATTAGGCAAGATACATATGTATTACATATAAATGATCTTTAAGAACAGTTTTAAAAAATGGAAATTTAAAAAGGGGTGAAAATGCGCGAAAAGCGTTCTAAAAACGTTCTAAATTGCGATTTCTACGCAATCTCAGGAAATTCCAAAGCTATTTCAAAAGTAATGGTTGCAAATCAATGGTGACAGTCCCTGCTATAACATAGGTTATATTTCATGTTGCTGTCATTACCATCTGAGGGTTGAAAAAGCAAAACATGTTCTAATTTGCGTTTTTTGCATAACTGAAGGGTCTAACACTTTGAAGTATGGCATGTTATTTACTTACAAGATGCAACTGCTTTCTATGAACTGTGGAAAGAAAATTTCAAATTTAAAAAGATGAAGTGAGCGAAAAGCGTTATAAATTACAATTTTTTTGTAATCTTTTCAAATACCAAACCGATTAAAAAAATAATGATAACAAATTGTTGGTGACAGAACCTGCTCAAACATAAGCTATATTTTATGTCTGTGCCACTACCACCAGAGGGTTGTAGTAGCTAAAAACTTTCTAAATTGCGATTTCTGTGATACTGAAAAGGCTAGAAACTTTAAATATGGCATGGTAGTTACTTATAAAATATAAATGCCCTCGAAGGACTGTCGAAAATAAATTCGAATTAAAAAGGGGTGAAGTGAAGGGGAGGTGCGAAAAGCATTCTAAAAAAGTCCTAAATTACGATTTCTACGCTATTTCAGGAAATATAAATCAAATATAAAAGTAATAGTTGCGAATCAATGGTAACACTCTCTGATCCTACACAGGCTATATTTTATGCCGATGATTCTACCACCTGGGATTCACAGGAACAACAAACGCTCTAAAAAGGCCTTTAAAAGCTTTCTAAATTACGTTTCCGTGGAATATTAGGAAATAACAAACCAATTTCAAAATTAATGTTGGCAAATTAATGGTGACAGTTCCTATTTCAACATAGCCCTTTATGTTAAGACAGGTGGTAGGACTTGGAATTTGACATGATGGTTAATTTTAAGATGTAAGAAGATGGTTTCTAAAAAATTCAAAACTTCAAATGAATACTGAAATGAGTGTATTAATTGAGCATAAAAGTTTCAAAATATTTTCTAAATTATTATTTATTTAGTTTTATTTCGTTTTATTAATTTAAGTCTGATTTTTGCCTTATACAGTGTAACAATGATATTTAATCAAACTGTGTTTTAAATAGTATTTTTTTTAAATTATTCCTAAAAGTAATAAGTACCTTTTAATAAAATAAAATATTACCTTTTAATAAAAATTAGACATATAAATATCACTTGGCATATTTCAAATATTACGCGAGCAAAGTCGCGGTGTTTGCTAGTATATATATATATATATATAATTTTTTAAGCGGGGGTGGTTTTGGGTTCCTAGAGTCATATAATGAAAAGTTATGAAGGAATTTTTTTAAAGTCGCACCATGGTAACGACTGCAATAGGTAGTATTTCTTACGAAACTACCTAAAAATTATTTCTTTGGATCTAAAATGCAAATCATCTTAAAAATACCACTGTAAGTACATCAGAAGATGCATATTTTAATAAAAAATATTTAAAAAATTAATTTTATGTATTTAGGGCCAAAAAATTAGAGGAAATTTGAAAGTTGTTATTTTTCCAAATTTTTGCGACTTTACGAAAATGACTCTACACAAAAAGGCAAATAATTTCCTTTTTGTTTTAAATAACAGTTTATATTTTGGGTTTTCTTGTTATGGAATAAAAATGATGTCTTTCTTTTCACTTGTGCAAAAATTTTGCCCTGTTTTGGGAAACTGCACCAATCAAGAAAACAAAATCTCTGTCTAATTTTAGCTGTGGTACCTAAATAACTCCTGTGTTTCCTATGACTTGTTGAATATATTATTCAATGTTTATTTCTTCCTTTTTTTTTGAAAAATAAAATTTTTGCTTTGTTTTTTTTTTTCTTCTGAGCAAAAGGGGGAAAATATCTATGACTGCAGTCAAACTCCCCTCCCCCCTCCATTAAATTTTGTGCATAATACTTATGTTTCATCTATTCATTCATATATTTTATTTTATTAAAAGCATTTTTTTTATTTAAACAATCTCTTAATTTTTTTTTATAGTATAACTGTAAATAAAAAATATTTTGTTGGTATAGAATAAGAAAATACAAGAATGACTTTTTACCAATCACATTTTAAATATGTTTTTTTTTCTCTGTATTTGTGTGTTTGAATTAAAATGCTTTATTTGTATTTAAATTTTTTATTTGAAAACTTTATTTTTTATTATCTTGGATAATAATTTTAAATATGTTTTTTATAGTTTAAATACATTATCTTTAACAGAGCTAATTTCATTTCTGCAGGATGAAACGTATTTCTACACCTGCCTGGTATAAACACGTTCTGACAAAGACAGGATAAAAATTTTTAGTAAGGCAGGTGTTTTCGAATATGTAAATCAAATTATTATTAGTAAGTCTGCTTTTTCTCATAATAGGAGTGTGATGAAACTTACCTTTTGCTGCAAAAGTAAATAATACACATATTTGAAAGACAGTTATGACAACTTCTGAGAGAAAAAATAATCTTCTCAATGCCAGAAATAAGAAAAAATAAAGCCATAGCCACAGGTTAAGAAACAATTGAACTAATTGAAAAGTTTTATAATTGTAATGAATATGGAAGAATCATGGCTGGAAAAAAAAACTGTAGTTAGCATTTCTAAGAATGTACGGTGCGAAAAAGCTATAGATATTGTGTGTATCTACTTCAGTTGTATACTCTTTTTAAACAGGAATTTCCAAAAAACTTGAGAATTATAATACTAGGTATTCAATTCTGTATTAGCAGCACTGTTCCTTTAAACGAATTTGTGACAAGCTTAGTAAAATATTTAAAAATGTTATTACATTCTTTTATAACGAAAGGTAAATCTAATTTCCTAAAAGAAACTAAAGCAAACTTTGGCCCTTGAACAGCTATCGTTTTCTTGGATTTCAGCAAAAAATTTACTTTTCTTATTCAAGATTAGGTTTAAAGTTACCATTAGGCCAAAGAAGCTGCACTTTTCCTCCAACTGTTATGTACACTCTATATCTCAGTATTAGATTGTCAGCAAGCAGTATACACATTTTATCTTATGACATGGAACATGATGTCACTTTTGTGTGTTTAACGCAGAAGGAAGTGATATCAGTTATATAATTTATAAAAGAGATATAACCTGATGTAAAGAAAGTCTTCCACTTTAGTGATGGGTGCTCCGGCCAATATAAAAATTGCAAAATTTCATAAACTTTTATCAAAATGTAGATAATTTCCCATTAACATATTTAACAATATTTTTTTTCTGGGGATGAGGGAGGAGGAGGGGGGATAGCCAACGATTTTGAAATACAAAGACAATAGTGTTTTAGACACTAAATTACGAAGATCTTCTGATATACTGATGTTTTGTTATGTTACTATGTTTGGCGTTGCTGTAAGATAGGAAAATTGAAATATATAATAGAAAGTTCTCAATGCTGCTCATTCATAATAAATATAGATTTAAAATTGCACAAAGAAAGAATGTTGCAAATTAAGTCTAAGTGATACTGCAAAAGTAAGTCATTTATTTCTATATTTATATTTAGGTCAGTTCTATTTTTGAATTTCAATCTTTTAAATATAATGTTTTAAGTTTTTTTTTAGTTTAAAAAATTTGCATATAATTTAAGATGTTCTTTATTTGTTACATAAAAAAATACAACAATCTAAATTTTTTAAATGTTTATAAGCAATTTTATGTAATGTATCAGATTTAATTAATGATTATTTTAATTTTGATAAAAATGATGTCTTTCTCCTAGCTTATGTAAAAATTTTGCCCTGTTTTAGGTAATTGCACCAATCAAAAAAAAAAAAAATCTCTGCCCAATTTAAGCTATGTTACCTAAATAATTACTGTGGTTCCTACGACTTCTTGAATTTATTTAATAAGTGCTTCTTTTTTTTATTTGCAAAGTAAAGTTTTTGCTTTTTTTTTTCTGAGTAAAATGAGAAAAAAATCTATGACTGCAATATCCCCCCTTCCATTAAATATTCTACATATTCCTTACATACTACCATTGTGAAATTATTTATAGAAATATACCACTGGATCCAATGATAGATGCACATTTATGTGACAAACATATGTGATAAGATTGAGAACAACATAATTTCAGATAATGTGTGATATGTACCAATACTATACATTACAACTTTTCTACTGTTATAAAAATAAATAAATCAGTCTGATTTTAAGGGTTCATTTTAGCAAATAAATCAAAATGATAAAAAAATTTAAATTAAAAATGTGTAGCAATTATGTAGGTGTCATAAGCAAAATTAGAGATTTTTATCTCTTGATAGGTACAGAATCGTAAAATAAGTCAAAATTTTTGCATAAGCCATGAGAAAGACATCATTTTCATATCGAAATAGAAAGCCCAAAGTGTAAAATTTTATTTAAAAGAAAAAGAAATAGGAAATTTCATTTGCCTTTTTGTGGAGAGCTCTTTTTGTAAAATGACAAAAATTCAGAAAAATAACCATAACTTTCAATTTTGGTTTAATTTTTTGGCCTTAAAAATTACAAATTAATTTTTTACATATTTTTTATTATAATCTGCATCTTTTGTTGCACTTACAGCGATATGATTAAGCACATTTGTGTTTTAGATCCAAAGAAAGAATTTTTTTAAGATGGAACCACAGTCTACAAATGCAGACTTACAAAGGTGCGATTAGAGAAAAATCCAAAAACTGGAACCACCTTGATCTCAAAAACTATGAGGTGTAGGAAGGAATTTTTTTTTATTTGCCCATATCAAGGTAGGGCTAGTAAGTACACAAAGTTTCATCCAAATCTCTGTTGGTGGGTTTACAAGGTCTGGTTGAATTGGCATGGAATGACTCTGTTGCCAAATAGCAAACTATAAATTCAGCCTCATTTTGCCGTCACATAAGACAAATATATATATTGATATTTGCACAAGTGCTCATTTAATAATGCCGCATACGTATAAATCGTCTGTAGGTGATCAGAATTACAAAAAATACACTGATAAAACTCTGCAGAAAGTGGTAAAAAGAGTCTCTGCTGAAATATTCGAATAAGTCAAAGAACAGCAGCAGAAATATTAAATTTCAATCTCTACTTAAAAGAATTGACTAAAACAGCCCTCCCCTATTCGAAAAAACAAATTAACACTCCAAGACCTATTTCTTTTAAGGGATCCCATACCTTTTAAAATATCCGTTGGCAGTGCAAAAGTGATGTAATTTGAATTTCTCATAACTTTCTAAATTCGTATTGAAATTACACAAATCTTCGTAATATATTTAAACCATATTTAAGGCTTTATAAAATGCAACAAAAAACACTTATAGTCTAATATACTAAAAAATGCAGTTCAGGTTATGTTTCAAAAGTGTTTCGCATGGTATGTCGGAATCCGCACGATAACGCAACCTAGAATAGATATATAAACATAAAAATTATGTTAAAATGTGCTCTAGCCTATATTTTGTAGAATGAATTAATATTATTGAGATTAGTGAATATTTTCATTATTTTTTTAAGCATTAATTTTTTTTTCATTTTTTTCTATTTTTCAAATTTCGAATTTTTAAAATAGTTTCTTTCAAAGAATTTACATATTATTAATCCATTCTATAAAATAGAGTTTAAAGTTTATTTTAACATAAGTTTTTTGTTGATATATTTATTCTAAGTTACGTTATCGTGCAGATTGTGACATAACATGTTAAAAAAATTTGCAATTGTATTATATGAGGGGCTCACAGCCATAGTAGACCAAGTCCGTTTTGAAAGAAATGATATAGCCCATGTAAGGTGCATAAAATCTGTTTTATATACTTCCACGGTGAAGCAAGTCTGTAAACAGATGCCATATATGAAAAAGTATGTGAAAACAGACTTGATTCACCGTGGTAGTAGATAAAACAGATTTTATGTACCTTCTAAATAGACTATCTCAATTTTTTTTTCAAAATTGACTTGGTCTATACCATGGCTGTGAACCCCTCATATTATGTTTATTCTTATGCTTCACAAAGCCTTAAATATGGCTTAAATATATTATAAAGTTTTATGTAATTTCAATAAATATTTAAAATTCGAAACCACGTCACATCTGTACTACCGGCTGAGATTTTAAAAGGCATCATACAAGTTAAAAGAAATGTCTCTTCAGTGCCTGAAATATGTAAAACTATCAAGAATTTTTCCTTTTGTAAAAACATTAATATTAAGATGTCTTCAACAGTTTTTACATGTCATGTATAATGGTCGTTTTTAATATTTCGTTCATTTTCTTTCTTTTCCTGCAAAATTTGTGTTTTATATTTTTTAATGACGAAATGACGCATTTTATTTTATTATGATTTACTACTCTTTAATAATAGTGCGGTTACAGTGTTCTATTATGTTTTTAAGGCTTATTCAGTGATTTTTGAGTCATGATAGAAAATCAGCCCAAGCTAAGTGACTTTGTCCATACCTTTTAAAAGAATAATTATTTAAAAAAAAAAACCTATTCTTTAACCCCTTGGGTACGAGCGTCTTTAACAATTTTTTTTTTTTTTTAATCTTTAATCACCAGTTTTTTAAAACACAAATTTTCGCCTAATTCAATCGGGAAAATTCTCAGATTAAATAAAGCAAAATTTACAATAAAAAATTACTGGTGAGAATAATTTCCGATTCTGAGCACCTTACGCGGATTTTTAAAGACATAAAAAGGCAAAGAATGAAAACAAGTCACCGCAGTTGACAATGTATATATTTATTTACATAAACGTAACAAAATATTAGGTTGTAACGAAAGTTTTCCGCCAAATCACCATTACATAATACTAATTATAATATATATATAATCAACTCTAATATTATCTATAACCACCATTCCGCGAAACCTTCACAGTGTCATATGATACAACAGCAGTACCTAAAGCTGTACACTTTATTCGGTGACATTCTGTAGCTGACTTTTTTCAAAAGAACTGGAAGTAAATGATATTCTAATCTGGTAGCGTGATAGTTCCATTTCAGACACCTTGTACTTAATAATAACGTTATTTTTTACAACTTTCACAACACAGTGTTATAAAGCAAGTCTCTTTTTTTTCAAATATCAAAAATCGTTTGAGCAAACACGTCAACGCAAACTATTTGCACAGACCGTATTAGCTGTTGCGGGAAACTTTCATTACAACCTGATATTACTATTAATTATCCTTTTACATATCCATGTGTATTTATAGGTAGGCGTATGTTATTTAAGTATTTACATGTGAAAAATGAACATGTTCAAGCGGTTTAGAATTTGTCTTAGGAATTTTGAAAGTGAAGTTGTAAAACTGATGGAGGATACAATACATTGGATATATAATATTCAATTAATATTCAAAACTTTCAAGATTCAGACAGACATTTCAAAGATATTTTCTATTGCGTATAAATGAACAAATCGGATTTCAGCTAACTTATACTTTCTTCACAGAAATAAGGAAATGCTTTAACATTCACATCTGTTTTTTTTTTTTTTCATGTAATCACAAGCTTACAATTTCAAAATCATCTCTGACTAAATCTTATCACCGTGATTCTTAAAAGAATATATTTAGAAACTTATAAAAATTCAGATACTGAAAGAGAGTATCGAAAGAATTCTTTGACTATAATTTTAAAATTTATTATATTATTATATTAACTGACATCTTGAAAGTAAGAAATATATATTTTTTAAATGCATTAAGGTACATTGTTATACATGAAGTTATTTGATATGACACCTTTTCTAGCAAAAAGGTTTTACTTAGCAAATGATCTCGGGATATTCGAGAATAACATTTTGATAACTACAAAGAATAATTTTGTAATTTAAATCCAGAATCTCTGAAATGTTTAAAAATTTATTTCATTCCATAAAAATCCTAAATTATTTTTGTCTTATAGGTCATGCGTAAATGGTTTTTCGTTTATTAACAACATATTCTTCCTCATACATTTTAAAAATTGTCAAACTGCCATGTTTTTAAAACCCATCACAGAGTGTTGTCATATTTTGAAATCTTGAAAAATAAATATTTCATTATGTCTCGAAATGTAACTTCTAGTTTGACAGGATACTTTGATGTTCATTTTATCACTAAATAGCACTATAAAATCCTTGTTTATTTCAACGACAACATTTCTTAAATATAAGTTTTAATAGAGTAATTTATGTAACATTTTATAAGTGTGCGTAATGATGGATCAGCAAATTTTGGTGTTTACATTAAAATATTAATCTTTAAAATTATTGTGAAAGATTAAATTTTATCACATGAATATACACGACTACCAAAACTGTGTATTCTTTTATGTATTTCAATATGTTTACCTGTTTTAACATTTAAAGCGCAAAATGGAAAGTCCATTAATTATTTTTTTCTGAAAATTCTATGTCTATATTCTATTTAAAAAACGAATAATTTAGCTCATTTTAGTTTATTTTAAACCTACTTCCACATCTAATATCATAATGCCGTACTAGGAGTAATCAAATAAAAAAAATTCTGTAATATTTTAAAATGTAGACAATGCACTGCTTTACCACGGTTTAACTGAAATTTTTGAGTTTATTCTTAATGCACTCTAAATAAGTTAAACTTTCAAACTTATAAGAGTGTGCAAAGTAGTTCCCTGCAATATCACTGCACTTTTGTAGGCGAATTTTCCAAAGATTAAATGACTAAAGCTATAAAAATTTTGAAATAGACAAAAGATATTCTAAATAAAGACACAATCTTGCTTAATGGTACACAAAACACGAACTTTAATAAGCTAAAAGTCAACTTCTACGTTTCGAGCTGTTTCTACAGCCATCTTCAGGAAACTATGATGGTAAAATGGCTCAAAGTTCACAGACGAAAGCTTCTTGCGCAAGAGATAATTAGTCGAAACTTGACCAACGATTTAAATATAAAAATGTAGTGTTGCCATCTAGGGAAAATAAATAATTATTAATGAACTGCGATCAAATGAATCAAAAGGTCGATTTAAGAAACCACGAATGCCGCCATCAACACCTGAGGGAGAAAACCACGTTCAACTGAGTTTTCATTCAAGTTTTGGCAACATAATACAAGTTTAAGACGAAATATTAATAGTTAGATGCAGAATTATGACTTTATGATATTATGCCAGATTTTTGGGATATTATAGGATAAATTATCCTTACAAGGTTTATCTTCTCGTGCAATGATTTCAACTGATTCTCTAATTTTATTCTCAAAGGGGTTATTGACGGAACTATAATTTCTGCTTCAGCAAAGTTGATATGGCAGACTTCATTAGCTAAGTAGAACCACGAATGAGCTATATTCTGTTTACGATGTTTAATGTCTCTGCGATTCTCCATAATCCTTACTGATAACTTACCTTTTGTCATGCCGTTGGAGACTTTTTCAACATATTATTAGATAAAGTGATAGGGATTTCATATATACCAGATTTTTGATCCATTGGGATCCTATCGATCGTTTCACTGACGATATCAATGAGGTAAGTAGGTGGAATAGTGACCAACTTTATATTATATTTCTGTATGATCTTTCTTAGCTTTTCGAATATAGTGGGAATGTAGTGAAATATTCTGTAGACCACAAGTTGATTGCTATCCTGTCGTTGATTTAAAGGAGTGGGAGCGTTATACTTCTGAATTATCTTATCTATATATTTTGCTGGAAAATCATGATCAAATGCTATTTTCTGTATAAACTCGATTTCTTAATTTAATTGGTCATCTGAGCGTATCATAAATGCTCTTTTAATGGATGACTGAAATGCAGAGATTTTATATTGAAACTGGACGTCCCTCATAGCATGCATGGTCTCGGTGACGTCGTTGTGACGTCACTGTAAGTCACTGGGTCACGTCACATCTGTGACCAAAATGCCACCACTCAGTGATGTCACATTGAGACTGAGATGTGAACTTCTTAGAAAAGTTTAAAAAATTACGAAAATTCTTCAAAGCATGTGATTTACTGTAAAATTATATTATTCTGGCAATTAAAAAAAATTGTGACGGCACTGTTATGTCACTACTATGTAACGTATGTCACGTCGCATATGTGACATTAAAACCACCATATTGTAAGTCACAGTGTGACAAAAATATGAGCTTCAAAAATCTTTGAAAATGAAGAGAAATATTTTAAACAGTCCCGAGTTACAGCGGCATAAGGAATGAAAATATATTAGTGGATAGCAAATGGTAAATTCTGTCACGAAAGGGGGGAGGAGGGCATAATAAATAACGTGAACGATACAAACATTAATAAACTAAACTTTCGGGCTATATTTTATCAATTTGATATCTAAGACAGTGAATGTATACTTTTTCATGATTTCAATTTTATCTAGCATTGCAATTTAATATAATAATCCTTCACTGATTGTCATTATTATAAAAGTGTTTCTCGGAAAAATGGTGCGTGCAGGAGCAATTTGGGTAATATATTTAGAATTAGAAATATTAAAATTGTACACTTTACATATTTAGTTTGCTGCAAGGAAATTTATTTATTTATTATTATTATTTTTTTTTTTTACCGATAAGGGTTATTCGAAAACACTTCTGTGGTTTCAAACTAAAAATTTTCTATTACAGTTAAATTTGCACCTTTTAATGAGCACGTAGAAAGAGTCTTCAGAGTTTAGTCATCTATGCATTTCTTGATTTATAATTTGCATTCAAGTCATAAATTCTACTTCTTTCAGACTTTTTAAATAAAATTAGCATTTTAGCATTTAGCACATTAGCACAAATTAGCATTTGTGCAAAATCCATGATATAAATACTTATTCGTATTTAAAACTGTATATTAGCGATATGACTTAAAAAAAGGTTATTTTACAAATTGTTTTATTTTACAGAAAATTAATATGAAAAGAATGACAGATTGACAAAGAATTTTTTTTTATCCTCGATAATCTTTTTTTATTTATTAAGAAGATATTTTGTATTGATTACGTGTGGAACAAACTTTACTTAAAAAAAAAGAAAAAAAAGGGGGGGGGTCGTTATTACAATTAAATTTATTTTTACACCTTTTTTAAAATTTAAACAATGTTTTATCTAATCAACTCTAATTATGAATATTATTATTATAGTTATTTACAAAAAAGGAACTTTACAATACATTTTAACTTGAATTATTTAGTACGGATAAAAAGAAAAGGTTAAATACATTGGAAATTTCTTCAAATGCAAAATTTTAATTAACGATACTTTCAGAAAATTACTGCGCATTCAAGTTCCAAATCTCTTGTATACAAAAACAAATAATCTGTAACAGACCATCTGCTGAAAATCGTCTGCCCACAGAAAAATAAATGAGAAGACGCGGGAAATAGTTCACTGTTTAGAACATCACCACGTCTACAACACTTTAAGATAAGGAAATGACTTCCGCCATGATACACGGATGCACGGATATTAATGGAACGTATATCTAAGTCTTATTTAATTTAAATATTTTATTCCTGATTTTTATATTATGAGTTAAATGGTTTTATGTTATATTTGTAAGAGACTGATCTGGAATTGTCAGAAGCGATATTTTCCAATTTGATAACTGTAAAGAAAAATATCTTAATCTGCGATCGCTTGAAAAAAAATAAAAGCTGCGCAGAGACTGATTCATGCCTACATTCATACTGGAATTAATATAAACATTAATTTACACTTACTTGAGATTGAAAATGTGTTGAGACAATGATTTGGATTTTTTTTCGGCTTCTTACTATTTTTTGATTACTAACACAGTTATTATTATTTTGGAGTTAAATATGATGTTCGATTATCATGAGATTACGAAACTGTATCAGATTAGAAATTAACATTATACTGGTAAAATGTATTTTTATATATTACAGTAGTGAAACATTTGAAAGATTTTTCTTTTAGTGCTAATAATATTTTAAATTATCTTTTAAAATCCTAAATCTTCAAACCAATGTTTTCAGATTTAACATTTGCCAAAATTATAAAATAATAGGAATTCCTTATACCATATGGAAATATTTTTGAGATATTTTTAAATCTAATAATGCATTTAATTTATCTATTGTGTTGTTTTTTAATAGTACAATTATAAATACTAATTATTATTTTTAGTGTTTTTCAAATTGGTATATTTATTTTTTTTTTAGTTGTATGTAAGCATTTTTTCTGTTTGTGATTTTAATCAAACATTTAATTATAGACATTCTGAATCGGTTATTAAATTTTCTTCTATTGTAAATTCCCTTTCTACGTTTATGATACGCCTAATTATTGGCACTAAAAAGTAAAATATGATATTTAAGCATTGAAATAAAGTATTTTTCCTGCCTGATAGGAAGTTATAGATTAAACTGCTTTAGTATATATTTTTTAAAATTTCATATAATACAGGATACATAATATAGGACACAAAGTTGAAAAGTGCGTATGACTTCGGTTTGTCTCTCCGTTTGTCCATCTAGCACTCTGTCCGCACTCTAACACTCGTTAATATGCTCGAATTGACTGAAATTTTTGAATGTTATTGACGTTTACCATAGCACGGTATCTATTTGTAATGAAGTTTATAGTATGCTTAATTCATTTGCAGGGACAGCCAACAGTTTTCCGTTACAGTACGGCCTATGGAAAAAAATCGTTTCAAATTAATTTTAATGATTTTACGCACGCTTTCAAACAGAATAAAATTTATATGCATTTATGAAGTGCACTAAAATATGCATTCTGTTGACTATGTGATGCAAGGAATAGTTATTGGTCATTTACGAGGCTAAAAAAGGAATTCAAATACATAATGATATAGGGGTGGAGGGAATTGTTTGCGGCATACTTTAATTATGTTAATCTATTTCATATATAATGAAATTGATATATGTCGCTGAGGTTTACATACTATAAATTATTTCATGTATAATACGAATAATACGTATACAGCATTTACAGTGACACACAAAATATTTCAGATACTATATTGTATCCGAAGTACTGTTCATTAGCGATGATTGCTGGAAATGTATTTTTAATTATGATATGCGCTTTTATGATTCACTATATTTATGCATACTACATTGTGTATATAAATGCTATAATTCCTATACAGGGCTACACAAAAGTATTCGTAAGGATTACTGGGTATGGGCGCAAAGTGCTTATAGGTGGTTTTTAAATGAGTTATGCTTTTTTTTAGCTGAACTGCATTTAATTTACTAAGAAATGTTTATAGAATGTAGATAAAATGATATACAGGGTCACATAAAGAACTGGATACATGGCCGTATATATATTATAATTTCTGGAAATGTGATTTCAGCAGTTTTAAGAGTGTCTTAGTTTGAATTAAATTTTAACTAAATAGTGGCCTGTAATAAAGATTCTAGGTAAACTACAGGGTTGTACAAATGTATTCAAGTATGTTTCCATGCATTAGTATAAATTGATAAAAAAGAATTTCAACCTGTTAGGCATTTTCTTGCTAAACTAAATTTTCCCATTATACAGTATATATACACTTAAAAAAATGGGTACTCAAAATTGAGTAAAAAGTACTCAATTTTAAATGCGTCACATACTCAAAATAGCTCCGATCCAAATGTACTCAAAGTTCAGAAACACATGTACTCATTTTTATTCCATTGTTGTGACCAAATATGAATGGTTATGTACTACGCCCCCCCCCCCCCCCCCTTAAAATTTTAAATAAAAATGTACTGACATTTATTTCCCGTTCAAAGTTATTAACAAGAAATGTTTAATTGATTATTTATTAAGAAAAATAGCAAAATTCTTAACAAGATACTCAAATCACTTACTCGTACAGAAACAATATTTTGATGACAAAAGCATTATTTCCAAGCACCTTTAAATTATTTTTAAAATACTGTGCATAATTTAATATTTACATTAATAAACATCATTTATGCCGCCATAAATGAAATGAACCATTACAGGATACAAAACTATTCGTTTGTTTGTGTTTGATAACATGTGATGTTTCAAAATAGAGAAAGCATAGGTTCATTTTTTATCCAAAAATATTCAAATCGATATGAGTACGTCGGTTTACTTTTATTTGAGTACTTCCTTTTTTTCAGTGTATCAACCTACATATCAAATACAGGGCTGTTCAAAAGAATTTGGAAACATATTTGGCTATTGACGGTAAGTGCTGAAATCAGTTTTTCAAATGTTTTATGCGTTTTCTAAAATTTTAACTTAGTTATCTTATTTACGTTATTTTCCTAAATTGCGATGCCTTGTTAAAGCATTCAGAAAGTGTTGGAAAGTATTTTATAATCTATGCTTAACGCATGATTTTTCTTACTCGTTTTTTCTATTTCCCAGATCAGTCTTTTCCTATAAAACATACCAAAACTATTTAGCACATATTCACAAAATACAATATACACGGGATTAAAAATTATATAATATAAATAATATATAATATAAATAATAGTTTTATTAATATCCGTTAGTCTCCATGTTCATATATTAATAAAGCAATGACAAATCGCAACAAATTACACATTCTAAATATCAAGCTTGAACTCAATATCAAGCATAGAACTTAATAATAAAAATGTGTCAGTTGATAAGCATTGTGTTTTAAGTGGAAAAATTTAAAATGTTTTAGAAGAATAGGACTCCAAAATAGCGATATTTTGCTAAAAAGTACGGTAGAAAGATAAGATTTTATATTTACAACAAAAGTTTATTTTAAAATTCATCGCTGTATTAATACTTAGAAATTTTTCCTGAGAGAATCATTTGCCTTATATACAATATTTCAAATGAAATCAAATTTCAAATTAATTGCTTAAAAGGCGCAAAGGCCAACATAGCGAAAAAGATTCCATGCCGGGACTCGAACCCGAGCCATCAGTATAGCACACGGGCATTCTACCGACTAAACCACATGGAACGACACCCTGCCTGTAAAATTTCTCACTATTACATGTTGGCAAGGCTACAAACGGAGCACAAGATGTAATATGTATCGTGATCCAACGACATGGAGTAAACACGAAACTTAATTAAATCCAGCATCGATTGGAAATTTACCGATACTTGGAAATTTTTCCAGGGAGAAACATTCGCCTTGCATACAACATTTCAAATTAAAATTGCATTTTAAGCAATTAATTTGAAATTTGATTTTCATTTGAAATATTGTATGCAAGGCGAATGGTTCTCTCTGGAAATATTTCCAAGTATTAATATAATTTCAATCGATGCTGGATTTAATTAAGTTTCGTGTTTGCATCATGTTGGTGGCTCACGCTAAATATTCCATCTTGTGCTGCGTTTGTAGCCTTGCCAACATGTAATAGTGAGAAATTTTCCAGCCTGGGTTTTGTTTCATGTGGTTTAGTCGGTAGAATGTCAGTGCGCTGTACTGATGGCTCGGGTTCGAGTCCCAGCATGGAATCTTTTTCACTAATTGCGCCTTTGAAGCAATTAATTTGAAATTTGATTTTCATTTGAAATCATCATGGTGTTTATGACAAGTTCGTCACAAATGACACATATTTCACAAATTGGTCACAGTGTGACTTCACAGAGTGGTCACACTGTGTCGTCACAAACGACCTCTAAAATGGCCATAACGACTTCGCATTCTAGTCACTATGACGTCACATCGACGTCACGTGACGTCACATCGACGGTCAAAAAATCACAGTATGACTTCACTACGACGTCGCCGTGACGTCACCATGCCTTACGGGGTTTGCTGAAAAAGGGATAGCAGTGTTTTCTTTAATAGGTTTTCTATAAACTGAAAAGTTTAACCCAGAGCTGCATCTAAAAATGGACATATAAAAATGGAAGTGAAGCATTTTCATATTCTTTTACAGCCCCACCAATCTCATCTTCGGAATGAAGACGACAACCACGTACAATTTTTTGACAAAAAATCAGGATAATAGGGGGGATGTCTTATCACATTGATGTATTTTGCACAAAAAATACGACAGTAATCCTTATTGAATTGGAAGATCCATAACATGGTGAAGCAAGAGTCTCCAACATTCATCACTAGGAGAATTGCTGGAAGACAGTGGTGCAACATTTATCTATAACTGTTTTCGGAAACGTAATACATTATTATTTTGCATTGCTCACTCTTTTTTAACCATTGTTGATTTTGATGCATCTTCAAAGACTCATACTTTACTTTTTTGACGTGTGCATGTACAGTCGTGGAAAAAAAAGTAACCCTACCCCCTGCTAACTCCTCATCAAATTATCGTAGAAGAAAGTTACTGGTACCGAACGATTCAAAATAAATTCTACCTTTAAATGATGTATATAAATTTTTCTTAGGGGGCCATCTACATATTAAAACGAACCATAACTTTTTTTTAGTAGCAGTACACAATTCAGACTGTATAAATAAATTCTACACCCTTCAGTTATCCTAAAAACAAATTTTTATTCAATTCGTACCATAAGTTTTCGAGAAATTAATTATTTTAAAACGAGCGTATTTTAAGGGCTGTATTCAAATTGAAGTTCGGTACTCGATTGTTAACCGAGAGAGCCTCCTTCTGGATCAAGGCACCTTATGCGCCATTAAGGCAGTCAATGAAGCCTGCTAGATTATAGAATAGCATAAGATATTTCAAAATATCTAGTCACTTCTATCATAGACGACACCATAAACCATCATTTTGCCGTGTTTTAAGCATAATTTGAAAACTACTTGGAAGAAAATTTTGAAATTTTGGATTTCCATAAAGTAGAACTTAATAAATCTAAATCCATCAAAAAAATTGTAGGTTGGAATTCATAATTTTTTCGAACATTAATGTCATAATTCATAATCCATATCATAAAATTATAAGAATTGCAAATTTCGCGTATTTATGTTTGGGTATTTTAGAATCATGCTACTCAAAAAATTAGCACAGTAAGAGCATAACTTCTGGAGATATAAATAAAAATATGAAAATGTAATTTAACATTAGAAGGACTAAATTTTGAATGTTTATAATTAAAAAACTTATCATTCAAATGACTTGAAATTTGGTGTCTATGCATAGTTTGAATTTAACATTAGAAGGACTAAATTTTGAATGTTTATAATTAAAAAACTTATCATTCAAATGACTTGAAATTTGGTGTCTATGCATAGTTTGAACCAAAAATTTCAAATATCTCACTAAGATTGGGTATTGCCAGTGAAAAAAATGAAGTTTGGATTTGTTTTAATATGTAGATGGCCTCGTAAACAAATTTTATATACATCATTTAAAAGTTGACTTTATTTACAATCGTTTGGTGCCAGTAAATTTCATCTACGATAGTTTGTTGAGGAGTTAGTAGGGGGTGTTTACTTTTTTTCCCACGACTGAACATCTCAAGACCAGCTGTGATTTTAGAAATAATACGGTGGTCAGTAAATTTAGGTATTTTTTACAGATACTGAGTTCCTGCGCTTTTTGGTGTTGTGTTAAATTATGGCAGACACAATGACAAAATATTTTTTTCATATGCACTTCTCAATAAATATTTTTATCTATAGTTCCGTATCAGACATTCGGCTTCTCCAAAGTTCTGTAAACCACCTGAATACAGTGATACAACATGGAGCTTCATATCCATATGGGCTAATTTTAGACATTGAAGGCATTCCCCACATTAAAATAATCGACAATCATAGAGCAATAAGTAAATCTTCACAAGATATTTGGCATGAAAATACTACAATGGACATTGAAAAGTAAAATAATTAACGCGGACATAAGTGGGAAATAAAAATAACAGCAGCATGTTTTCAGGATGTTTAACAATGTCGGCATCTGAATTCTTTTGATCATCTGTTATCTGTATGCTTCTGTATCATCTGTATGTTTGATCATCATCGGCTATCAAAGCCTGAGGGCTAATAGGCCCGCAGGTTCTGTATGTAAGTATGTATATACGTAACGCGATAATTCTTGATAGAAATATCCGATTTGCTTCAAATATTTTTCTAGGTTCATGCTCTTAAGGAGCTTCCCTGATTAGTTTTGGAGGTTCATTGTTTAAGTATAAGGGGATGAACGGGGACTAATCCCCCCCCCCCTTAATTTAGATATATGTGTTTTTCATGCAAAATTGTCCAATTTGCTTCATATTTTGTACACCAGTTTATTCTGATAAGGAGCTTCCCTAAATAGATTCGGATTTTCTTTGGTAAAATACAAAGGGGGAAGAACGGGGGGCTAATCCTCCTTAATCTATATAAGTGGGTTTTCATGCAGAATTATCCGATTTGCTTTAAATTGGCGTACAGGTTCATTCTGATAAGGCGCTTTCCTGATTAAATTTGGAGGTTCATTGGTTGAGGAAAAAAGGGGGTAAACGGAGGCTAATTCCCTTTAAGTTATTTTTTTAGGGGCAATATTCTTTGAAATAAGAGCATAAAATACAATTAGTGTGAATAGCCTGTGAGCTCAATGCGATCAATTTGGGCACTTTTCTTTTTATTAATATTTTATTAAATTCATTTATTACACCTATTTAAGCAGACATTATCCAGCTTTAAAATGCACCAAAAGAGAGTGTAGATGCTCAAAAGTAGAAAATATATTATATACATACTTTTCAAACATAAAAATCGTACAAAAGGTATAAAGATTTAAAAAATATTTTTATCTCCCTTTGTGGTGCATCTTCAATTAATTCTGTTTTGCTTCGCTTCTTCGCTAGTTACTCTCTTCGACCTTTTCCCTAACTTCTTTCCCCCATTCTTAGCATGTTACGCCATTTATTATAAAATTTTGCGTGCACCATATCACTACATGTTAATTAACTGCGACTATTTCAATGCCTTCCGTTAGTAATGCGTAATTTAAATTATTATTAGTTGCTAATTTTTTGACATTGTTGAAATTTATTGAGATAGGGGATTTATTATTTAGTGTAGCAATTCAGTAGTGAATTTATTTAATTGTATCTCACGTTTGTGTTCTTTTACTTTGTTCTCTATTTTCCGTTTTGCAATACCTATATTTGAGAGGGCTTTTCCTTTAATGTACTTGAGGTTAATTATGTATATTCCTGGTGTCTCTAAATATGATAGTTTCTGGATGTCTGTTCCGACTAATCTAAAGATCTATGGATCAGGGGTGTATGTGGGGTATAACAATTAAATCTAGTGATTGATATATGACATTATGGAAGATCACATATACAAAGTATTTTAATACTATAATTTTTATACCTGGCGAATAACATGCACCTGTACATCTTTATAAATTTTTGGTAATAAAAGTGCATCTTATACACTGGTAATTTTGGATTCAGAAAATTCGTTGACCATTTAAAAATATATCATTATTAAAAATGAATCACTTTGAATAGTTACAAAAGTTTGAAATTTTATTATGAATTTTACATATATTGCGTTTTATAAACTCGTAATGTAAGTTTTGCTTTACTTTATCCTATTAATATTAGACTTGACAATCTCAAATATTACCCAACTTGAATCGAGCCAGAAGTTTTATATCACAATGTTTTTATTATCTTAGTTAATAATAACTAAACATCATTCACATTATCGCCTTCAATTCATTTAATTCCCGTCTTTACTTTATCAAGTAATCGATAGGATCCAATAGGAGATATTCCCATTCATTTCCTTTATTTCATTGCAGATGCTTTTGGTGAAAGTTCTAGTTCTCTTATAATGATGTTAAAAGCTAACTTTATTTGGGATTGCAATGATTTATTTCTAAAGCTTAAAAAAATGTATCACATAATTAATATATGCTGAAAATTTACTAACAACACTGGTTAATACTTTATATTTAAAGAAAATTAATTAAGATTATTAATAAAATACATTTCTTGTTATAATTGCAAATAACTTGTTTTCATAAAGAACAATACAGCTAAAATCATTAATATTTTTAATTTTATAAAGAGGTAAAACTAAAAATATGCCTGTGCATCATTTTAAATCTATATATTTTATTTTTCGAAATACCTTTATGAATGTATAATTTTATGATATATAAGTAGTTGCCGAAACGTTAGTGAAGGCTTACTGTGGAGATACGAAAAGTTTTTATTTCCGTCTATCTGTATGTTCCGCGATAACTGCTGCATAAAAACATTAGGTGAGTTTGAAATTAAGTAAGCATATTAGTGAGATACCCGGAAATAGCTCTATAGTTTTTGGTTACATTTGGCCCATCTGTTTCGAAAATATGGAACATTTTATTTTGCACCATAATGCTTTTCCATGGCATTTCAGACGATTTTCAAATTTTCATTTCTTCCGAAAGAAAATGGCTCATTTGATTAATGGATTTAAATGATAAATTATGTAAACTGAAATTTCTAATGACGGGTGTTAAATTATTCCTATTAGTTTAAAATTTATCAATGCATTTGTCAAATTTTTAAAATTGTTTGAATTTTTACACATGTGATCCAATAATATAAAACATTTTGCTTTATAAATTTACTTATTTGAAATGTACATATTTATTCATCCTAATAACATTAAAGGTTCATAACATGTGTGTGTAATGTTTGAGTCAAGCCAACGTCAAAACGGAAAAATTAATTTATTTGTATCTTTGCGTATAGATTTATTTTAACCTATAAATGAGCTATGCTTTACTTATTTTATTCAGTTATTTGGCTTATAAATTCAAAAGCTCTCTATTTTAAATTAATATTTTTCTATAAAATTTATCATTGTTTCTTTCGTTTCCAAGAAAATCAATACCCGGGGTAATAATTTCTCCTTAACAATTGATTTTTAATGGAAAGATTTTCAAGAGAGAACAGCAACAAAGAAAAGTAAAAGTAAAAAAAAATAAGAATATGACGTCATATTGGAAATAAAGCCGAAAGTTTTAAACATGTCTTAAAAATATGTCTTAATAATAAGGTAGATTGATTTGAGTAAGCATGGGAAGCAAGTGAATATGACGTCATATATCGAAAATAAAACGAATACGCTCTGATGTTAAAATAAAATGCTCTTGGGTTAAGATATTAATTCTTATTACATAAAGAAAATTGTTATCAATATTTTGCTTTTATCGTCTGCGCACAGTTAACACAAAGATTTAATTTTTCTATTTAAAAGAAAAGAAAAACTTTTCCAGAGCAAGTGGATAGCAAATGTCAATAATATGCGTCGCATAGATATCAATGTGGAAAATGATGTCATGATTAGCAAAGGAAATAATTGTTTTCATTCTTAAAACTAAAAAAAGAACAAGATTGCCTAAATAATCATGTTTATACCTTTGCTATTTTGTCAATTAGCAATGGACACGATGATAAATGCTAACCCATCAGGTTTAAAAGTCTCCAAACATGCATATTTTGGGGGAAAATTTTATAAGCTAATTCTAACAAATAGATTAGTATTTATATTTAGATAAGATCTTAGATCTCAATATTATAGAATGGCAAGACAGGGCTAAGGGAAATAAAACGTTAATTAACCATTCGTAATTTAATCTGAAACATAGGTTTGCGTCAATGAACGGTATTCGTAACAACACGATTTTGAATAGAATGTGGATAATATTAAAAGGCTATCATAAAAAATACTTTACGGCGCCAAATCACGTTTTCTATTTAGTCAATTGGAAGTGCACGCGATGATGAATGATTACTCGTTAGGTTTAGAAGTCTCGAAATATGCCTATTTTGGGGTGATTTTAGTAAGTTAATGCTATTGTGTATATTATTAGATATTTAGATTAGATCTTAGATATAAATAATACAGAACGGCAATAAAAATTATTTTTTGAAACAAAAATTATAAAAACATTAGGTTTCTAAATTGGATGTCTCAGTTTAAACTTTAAAAATTCAAAATTTAAAAATTCCAAAAGTTCCTTATCCATCATATACAGGTGTTTGTGGCTGGAAGGCTAGTAGTAAATACTGCTGTATGGATATTAGGGTAATGTAAATTTCTTACCCAAACTTTTGCTTATCCTTATAAATCGCAGAGGAAAAAGAAATCTAAGATACACGATATTCATTAACACAATCAATAAAAAATTACAAATGTAAATTAAATTACGCTACGAGGTGTTCAGGGAGGCAGAGCCCCCCTCAAGAAATCTCATTTTTTACCTAAAAATTACCAGAATAAGTAGCTTAAGATAATTTCAGGCTATCATTACATAACAACGTGCTTAATTTGACTCTTTTAGCGTCTGAAGCCATCGAAATATTTTTTAATTTTATAAATGTTTTTTGTAAGTTAAAAACTTTAAATTGCAAATTTAATATTACAAGAAAGTTTATAGAAAGTTTATATGCATAGATAGTTTAATATCATACAAAGTGTGGTAAAAACAATGAGTTGCAGAGCTGATGTTGAGGCTCCCGATATGCATATTTACTAGTTTTACGTTACGAATGACAGAGAATGAGAAGCAACTCTTAATTCCTCTTTACATATATCTAGTCTGTAAGTAGAAATAAATATATATAAACAAATTTTGCATTTTTTACATATACATAGCGTGTAAGCAGAAATAAATATATATAAACGATTTTTGCAATTTTTTCAAATCTGTATTAACAAACCAAAATCAGTTTTTTTTTAATGAATTTAATACTATAGCATCTTTTAAGTACCACGAAACCTGTTAAATGTTTATAAACTAAAATCGATATAAATAATGAAAAAAACAAATAATGCAACGTCAATCAGTCTAATATTTAAAAACTATTGCAAAATGCTTTGTTTCAGTTTCATTGGATTTTATTCGTTTTTCAGACATTAGCGATACTGTTTTAAAACATTAATAATGACAGCGTTTGTTAAATCTGTTCGATTTTCAACGATAATCCCTTTTTTAAATGTTCTGAAAAGATATTTCAAAACTCATTTAATAAAATTGTTTAAGACTTTGGAAAAGAAGTACAAAGAGTTAAAAATTAAATTCGGCATAAAATTTAAAATTATTACTGGATTAGTAAATTTTGAATATTTGTAAATAACAAAACGACTTAAAGCATTATTATTACTGTATTTATTTTGCTTTAAATTTCCAATATTTGTGAAACATTTGAAACTTATATTGGCGAAAAAGTCACAGAACATATACAATTGCTATACAAAATGTTTTTCAATAAGTTAAAAAATTGAATGTATTTTTTTTGTTTCATTTTTATTGTATGTTTAGAATAATGCTATGTGTTTAAATTCAGAAATTATCTTCATATTTTCAGTCCGATCTATACTAAGACGGAATTTTTTATGAATTCCAAATGCTCCATTAAATCGGCAAATCTCTAGCATTGCCAATTCCGACTTTTAGATTCTTTCCATTACGACATGATTTCTTATACAACTCAGTTAACTGTTTGCATCAGAAATACAGATATATCCCGAATTATGATAGGCTTAGGAACCGATAAACTAATCGGAACTTCAAAATATAATAAGTCAGAAATAATATATAAAATGCATGTTTTATGGCATGTAAAGGTACAGGTTTTGTAGGTAGTGTAAAATATGTTGTAATATTTTTTCCATTAGTATTTACGGCAAAAGTCAAAGTGGTTTTAAAATTATATATACAGATTAATGGAATGTATTGAGCATGAACAAGGACAAAAAAGACTTTAGTTTCCTCTAATTGTTCTTCATTTGGATTGTCATTTTTTAAGCGATTTCAAAATAAGAATCTTCTGTATTGGTCGTTATTTATGCATATCTATGTATGTATGTATCAAAAATAAAACGGATTTGAAAATAGGTTTTACTGGAAGGTTTTAAGCTAAAACTATCGTACCGTTTATATTGTTTTTGGCAGGATCATGTCAAAAGTTTAAATATATAATTATCTGTTGTGTATAACGGGCGTATGCGATGCTGGAATTTTAGCGTATCGATGTAAATAAGAAAGTGCGGACACGCGACTAACAAACATAGGCTTTTCTGAATCAGACAATAAATGAGGGCGTGATTTTTTTCTCAAAAATAATTTTGTATCATATTTTCAGATAAACGTCTTGAAATGCTTAGTTAATCGAGGGGATCTTGTCGACCTTTCCTGTCATTATTGCACTTAGCAATCAATTCATACGTAGTTTGGAAACAAAAGCGTGCCTTTGTACATAATAAAGTTGTGACATTTGCACAGCACACATGCCCATGGTGAACTTTTTCTCCAAATTATAACAACACACATTCTAAAACTTAGCAATACTCGCTTGGACGAGTTCCATTAAATGAGTGAGAGAAGTCAACCAACATTAGTTTGGTAAAATTAGCATGGACATCAAGTCAATGGTACTGGCAGGCTTGCCAAGGTTTTCTTCTAATTAATTTCAATCAATGAAATTTTATTGCCTGCCTACCTCCACTATGTAAGAAATATAGCTGCTGTAATCAAAACTGCTGTCATGATAAGTCTAATTCCAAGAGGAGAGTGGAACATGATATTCATTTTGATTAGCGGAAAGGATTTTGGACATAAAAGGTTCTTTGTGAGCCTGTCATTATCACCAAGCTAATGCTTATCAACTTCACTCACTCATCTAATGAAATCATCTAGACTAGTATCTCCAAGTACTGCAATGTAGGAATGCGATCATTAGGACACAAACGGCTGTCTAAGTATAATATGAACACCTGCCCTGTGTGTATGCAGCCACCCTCATATAAATGCTCTCTAATGGGAACTATAATGTGATTCGCCGAGAAGATTTTAGAAAGAAACTTAGAGAGGTCATACACTTTTCTGAATTAGGCAGTGCATGCGGGAACAGTTTTTCTTTTCAACATCGACGTCGTTTTCCAACTTGAGATGATCGTATTGAAGATGTTTGATTGATAAAAATGATCTGCTCCATCTTGCATGTCATTATCGGACGTAGAAATTTATCTATTCGATTCGTTCATCAACGTGTAGTTCAGATCATGGAGGAAAGAGATAGACGGAGATGCACTATGCCGTAAAAACAGTTTGTAATATGATTCGCGTTATCGCTCAAATTTGAATGCCCTCTTTCGGCCCACACAAAACAAGCACGTGGAACAAGGATCAAATTCTTTGACATCTCCTGACAACTGTCCACGATTACGATGATATTGTTGCATCTTTCGATTTAAAACTTCCCGGGCTTTATATTTTATATTTTCTTTCGTCTTCACACAACGTACCGTATCTCCGTAAAATAGTAACTCGAATGATCGTAACTCGGAAAATGTGTGTATTGTTTAATATTAATCTGACGTGAGACAGAGTTGAAAAATGTCCACAAAATCGCATGAATACAGAATGACTCTAGTTATAAAGAAGAAAAATATTTAAACGCTAAAGATATCATTTGTAACCGCATTTACATATTCAGGATATAAATGTGTATTTAAACAAAAATATCTTCTATCATTTGTAAACAGCTTTTGTGGTACACGACGAACTCTCTTTCGGATTTTTTATTCTGAACATATTTTATTGTTCTATAAGTTTATTTTCCTTTCCTGTAGTAATGAGGAGCGGTGTTGTCAGAATTCGGCCACTTCTAAGCATGGTTTCTTGGAATATGATTATATTATTGCATCTTACAATTTAAAACTTCTGCTGCTTTATATTCATATTTCTTTTTCGTCTTCACACAACGTATGGTATCTCTGTAGTTGGTAAAAACATGATATGTTTGGTATGAAATTTAACTGGAGCACCTTAATTACCATTAAAATTGCAAACCAATTTTTGAACGATAATGTTAACTAAAATTAATGGAAAAATATTAGGAGTTATGCCATATGATTACTACTATACTACTACTATATATGTCTACCACTATATTTTCACTGTACGTGATACGAAATGCAACGAAAATGCAGTAAAATGTTTTGGCAGACATACTGGCAGTGCATCAACAGTTAATCTCATGTTAATTAACTATAAAGTTTACAAATAAAAGATTCTTTGTTTTACAATGGATATAAAAGTATTAAAAATAAAAAAGCTACTACTGTGTTTAGACTGAAGAAAATACAGTCCGTATTATGTACCAGTATTTCTCAAGCTTTGTACTTTTATAGGAAACATTTCGGATATGAAACAGCTCTTCTAATGTTATTTTCAATACATTGTATATAAAGAAAAGGTTAAAAATGTTTAGATTCCGTTTATTAAATATTGGCCGATTTTATTATTCCCATATAGTAAACTCTGCTTATGGTGGAATCGATGAGGACCAAGAAAATATTTTCTCGTACAGAATATTTCGCCTTGGACGAACCTTACTTAATATATCTATAGACTGGCCACAATATGAAGATATTTTTTAATTAGACAGATTTCTGTCATCATTTGCAGTCCACCTTAGAATTTGTTTAGTGTATTTCTACATTTCAACGTCTTGATTTATTTTGTTCGTAAATTTTCCAGCTTTTCATAGATAGTGATTTGCACTCAGTGAAATATGTAGCTTTTTGCGCTAAAGCTCTTAAAATGTAAATTATTTTATGAAGGCGTCTCTTCAGCGATTCATAGTTTTTAAATTCCACAAAAACACACAGCTTTTCATGTTAGGAAACTCTTAACCCTTTGAGGGGAAAGTAATTGTGTTTCTGTAATGTCAAATTCACACCGGAATCTGTAAAAAGATTTATTGCTAAATAAGAAAAAAGCAATTTTACTACACTGTCCAGCAAAGTTGAAAAGTAAAATTCAATAAAATTTTTCTGGTGCAAATTTTCATTAGTCGTAGATGGGATAAAATATATCCCTCCGCTCTTCAAGGGGTTAATCGAAATGATTTTCTGCTATTGAATTATTTCAATTCCTAGCTCATAGTTAGAATTACAAATGATCCAAAACGTTTTACCAAATGTAATAAAACTAAATGATTCAGACAGTTTTAAACTATTTTCTAATCAATTTTGCTTTTCAAACGTTTAATTTTAAGAAGTATTTCATTAATTACAAATTAACTAGCTTGAACAAAATTTAAATTCTTTTGGCAAAAAGTCGCATTAAGTAATTTAAAAAGGAGGCACTTCGCAGATGTTTTTCCGTAACCAATTAAAGAATTTTTTTTCTTACCTCGTTAGAAAATTACATTGTCTTCGAAGTGAAGTAAATGTCTCTAAGTGTGAAATTGCATTCCAAGAAATGCTGATTATCTCTGCAAATTCGGTTGAACAAATGCTATTAATTATAAAAGGCCTAGTTTCCTATTACATTACATTTCATTTCTATCTGAAAACAATTTTATTTTTCAAACTCTTGATTTTCGTAATTCTTCTGAAATTAGTAAATTTAAATTTAAATAAGTCAAATTCAATATCGTATAAAATTTTCTTATAAACTTAAACACATTCTAATAAATATATATAAAGAAATGAAGATCATTCATTAAATTTAAGACTTCCATTCATTTGACAAACGCGTAATTAAAAAAAATTCGTGCCAAGTAGAAGGACGAAGGGACGGTGTTTGCGAGTGATACGTGTGGTGTGGGGCTGCGGCTGTCAGTTATAGATTCCGGCAGACGTTAGTTGGCCTTGAGCCTTTGCAATGCACGGATCACTCATGAAGCAGACGCGTGGTTGAAAGTGGCGTTAGGTTTTTAGAATGAAGCGGACTGTCGAAGACAGATACGACATAAAGTTTTGTGTAAAATTAAACAAATTGGCTACTGAGAGGCTTCCCATATTACAAGAGGCCTACGGGAAGGAATCTTTGTCCAAGGGTCAAGTGTTTAGGTGGCACAAAGGCTTCAAAGACGGAAGAGAGGGCATCGGTGACGAACAACGCGCTGGGCGTCCATCACGTTCTCGAACTTCAGACAATGTGGATAAAATGTAAGTGGTTTTGGTCTCTGATTGCCGGATGAGTGTCCGAATGATTACGGAGACGTTGGGACTTACGAAATCGGTTGTGCATCAAATTGTCACGGAAACACTTCAAATGCAGAAAATTTGTAACAAGCTGGTTCCAAGACATTCTTCAAAGTGATTCAGTTCCTGGCAAAACACAGCGTTGCGACGCTGTCTCAACCACTGTACAGCCCCGATTTATCACTGTAAAACTTTTTTCTATACCCTCAGTTAAAAACCAGCTGAAAAGGTCATAATTATTTCCAAATCATTTATTTAAGGGACTCGGTACCATTTGAAGAACGGTACCATTTTTTTGCTGATGTAGGGGAGGTGGTGGATGAATGGGACATTTTCACAAAAATATTTTTTTATATTTTTTTATTTAAGTTACTATCAATATTATATATCACATTTCATACATTAGATATTTGCCAACATATATGAACAATATTTATCCTAGATTATGATTTATTCATAAAAAATATTATGAAATCATAAAAAACGTTCCTCCCTGCCCCAATCATCCCCACAGCAGGGATGAATGGGACACTAATAGGGATGGATGGAACACAAAGATGATTTTCCTCCCTGTATTCAATTTTACCAAATTAAAATTTATAATTATAACCTTATATGAAAATTACATTTGTAATATATGATTTTACAGCACGAATCGATATGGTTTTTTTTTCAATAACTTCTTTTATTGCAGTTTTAACTTTTAATGCGGACTTCGGCTGTCAACCTGTTCTTTTTTTCCACTTATGAGGCATTTTAGATTTGAAATGAAAGTGCAAAATGTCTTTTAAATATAGCATAGCTAATAATTTTCAATCATAACTTATTAATTAAATGTATCGTATAAACCTGCAGAACGGAAATTATTGTATCGATCGGAAAGTCATGTCGTGTTGGGAAAATCAATTCGTACCGGAAAATTCTGCACGATAATTATTAGACATTAGATATCGGAATAAATGTCTAATAATTAAATGATTGAATTTTCCGGTACGAATTGATTTTCCCAACACGACCCGACTTTCCGATTGACCCAATATGTTAGGGGTGGGGATTTATTTGTGCAACATTTCAAAATTCAATATAATTTCCCCCATTTGATCAATACACATATACTATTTTTATCAATTTTATCTATTTTGATTAAGTTTTAGTACCAATTTTTTGATAATCCATTAATAATTATTACAATACAATAAGTGACACTCGGAAATTTTAAACAATAACAACTCATATAATACTATTTAATACTATTAACTGACGTAAATTATTGATTTATAATCCTTTATAATACTATTTAATTAATAAATAAAATTTTCAACATCTCTAGGGAGGAGTGAGACTGTCCCATTCATCCCCATTTGAAATGTCCCACTCATCCCCATGATGCATAATATCCCTTCTCAGCCATTTTACCTCAAAAATTATTTTGTCACAATGGTTACTATTCATTCATTTTAATTATTGATATTGATCCTTAAAATAAATAACTACAACATAGCTTAATTTTTTATATTGTATATTTCACATCTTCAAATGTAAAAAAATCTTACTTTTAAGCAGAGATTTCAGAAAATGCAACTTTGAAGGAAAATGAAAACAGCAATGTAGTCCTACTTTTAGTTCTGAAGCACACTGTGGTAGAGGTATATGGGGTTAGGAAGCAATTTAAAATAAATGTTTATTGCCTGAAATATTTAGAATGTCCCATCCATCCCTTGTCCCATCCATCCCTTGTCCCATACATCCACTAGCTCCTTTACATTTACTTTTTATATGCACATATTATTATAGGTAATACTTAGAAAAAATGATTTTGACAAGAAAAAATCCTTTTGCTGGAAAAAACTGAGAATTTTAATTAATGTTGAAATTTTTCAAAATTTTAAAAGTTTACCATTTTGCGTACATTACTGTATTTTAAAACACAGTATTCATGTCATCTTCTACAAATATTTGTCAAATAATTCCATTATCTTTTTGTATCCTCAACATAACATACTTAATAAAATTAGGGATCGATTTTACAATTAATTAATTACTTTATGAGGAAAAAAATAAGATATACAAACATACGCGAAAAAAGGGAGCAAAAAACATGATTTCTTCAACATTTCATTTTTTTTTTCATCATATAGTAAAATTTATCCCGAATTTTATTACGTACACTATATTGATGATACAGAAAAATAATGAATTGATTTGATAAATATTTTTATAAGTTTTAGTGTTTTAAATTCATTAATGTATCAAAAACAGCAAATTTTAAAATACTTTCATCTAAAAAAATTAAAAATTCCCAATTTTTACTCCTAAAATGATTTTCTTTCTTGCCAAAATCGGTTTTTCTAAGTATTACGTATTAAGAATATGCGTATATAAAAAGTAAGTGGACATCAGTAAAAAAAAAATCTTCAAAGTTCTTTAAAGGGTACCGAATCCTATACCAGATTTCTGTACCAGATGTTGGATTAAAATAAATTCGCAGTAAATTAACTTTCGTTGTTAGTTAATAATCAAAGACGAATTTCAATATCACTTGCATTTCTGTAACAATTTCGCAGAATTTGATAGATACAGGAACCGCAATAATACAAACATATTGCTGTATATTTTTCAGCGGATTCAGGCATAAATCGGAGTATTTCCAGATACACTTAGTTTAATAAAAAGAAATTCCAAACGCAAAATTGTGAAATTTTTCACTGAAAATGAAAGTTTTGATGATTTCCTGATTTCTAGATGGTAACATAATATATCGGGTTGAAAAAGGGTGTTCGTGAAAAAATATATTACTGATACTTATTTTATTTTACATATTTTTGTATCACCGGAGTAATATAAACAAAACGTTTTTGCAACTTATTTTAACAAGTCGGAAATTGTGCGTCAAACGTCGTAAATGAGGTGCGTTCGTACTATAACGAAGTTTTATACCTTACAAACCCTTATGAATTCTTTGTGTAGACCTGAATATGATCTACAGCATTTATATACACAACGTAATATGCAAAAATTTAGTTAGACTTAAAAACTCATATCACAATAAAAATGTACTTCCAGCAATCATCTGTAATATACAGTATTTCGGATACAGTATAGTATCCTAAATCTTTTGTGTGTCCCTGTAAATACTATACCCTTTTTTATTATACAGAAAGTAACTTGTAATAAACCTTACCAACGTATATGAATTTCATTGCATGTAAAATAGTTTAACATAATTAAAATGCGCCCCAAACAAGTGTTTCTCTAAATACCATTATGTAACGAAATACTTCTGTGCGACCCTGTAAATTAATAATAAATATTCTTTGGATCGCATATTCTACAAAATGTATATGCTACTACACTTTATAAATGCATATCTATTTCATTATATTCGAAAGCGTGTAATGTAATTAAAATGCACTCGAATCTATCTTTTCCCATTGGCTGTAATGTAACGGCATACTTTTGACATTCCCTGTAATTGAACTATAAATCTGATTTTGATAAACTTTGAAGTGACTCGAAAAAATTATGTGACAATTACATATTTTAAATTTCAAACCATTCGGTTGGGTAGTTTTTAGGGTTTCGTTCATCTGACGAAACCATATTCGTCTCACTCCTTTGTCTGTCTGTCAGTCCGTCTGTCCGTCACAGAACGCGTTCTCAGAAACTATACATGTTAGAGATTTGAAATTTTGGGTACTTATAGCCGAACACCTCACATCAAACAACAAATCATAAAATTTTGAAAAAGTTGGTAATTAACTGAATTACGGGCTAATTAACTTCTAAAATTAACCAATCCACCTTTTTAACGCAGATTCAAATGAACTTTCTCCAAATCATCCGTGTTTCTCCCAAGGGTTGCCAGTAAAATCAGCCGATGCATGGTTACCACGGAGGAAATTAAGCCGAAAAATGAAGTTGGCATTTTAAATCGAAATCGCATATCAGAAAATATTGGTCCGAGAAATTTGTAAATGGAATAGACAGACGTAGAAAAAAATCTACTTTCATTTGGTATAAAGTTCACATTTCTGCGATGTGTATAAGTTAAAATATAAACTAAAAATCGATCGATAAAAATTTATTTTCTTTAATTGGAAAGACAAAGAAAAAAGATTTCAATTAAAAGATTTCAAAGCAGGTAGACATGAGGACGCTGCGGTTTTTCTTAATAGCATATTTTAATACGGAATTTTAACTTTTTAAATATTAAATTTTTTAATTAAATTTTATGGCATCCCGATGTCAAATTTTTCGCTGATTTTATTGATACCTATTTCTAAGTCCTACCTTAATTACAAACTGAAATATTAATTATTTAATTAATCGGTTTAACTCGCAGAAGAATAAATGTCGGTAACTCACACATGTGTATTTTAAACAATTCTTTCTAAGTGAGCCCCTAATTATGTTGGAGACATGAAATTTTCAGTACTTATAGCTGAACACCTCACATCTTACGACAAATCATAAAATTTTGAAAAAGTCGTACATTTAACCCTTTGGGCTCCCACATGTGTATTTTAAACAATTCTTTCTAAGTGAGCCCCTAATTATGTTGGAGGCGTGAAATTTTGCATACTTATAGTTGGACACTTCACATCAAACAACAAGTGATAAAATTTTGAAAAAGTCGCACATTTAACCCTTTGGGGTCCCGCATGTGTATTTTAAACAATTCTTTCTAAGGTGAGCTCCTAATTAGTTTGGAGGCGTGAAATTCTGCATACTTATAGCTGAACACCACACATCATACGACAAATGATAAAATTTTGAAAAAGTCGTACATTTAACCCTTTGGGCTCCTGCATGTGTATTTTAAACAATTATTTCTAAGTGAGCCTCTAATTCAGTTGGAAGCGTGAAATTTTGCATTCTTATAGCTGAACACCTCACATCAAACGACAAATCATAAAATTTTGAAAATGTCGTACGTTTACCCCTTTGGGCTCCCACATGTGTATTTTAAACAATTATTTCTATGTGAGCCCCTATTTAGGTTGGAGGCGTGAAATTTTGCATACTTATAGCTCAACATCCCAGATTACACGTCAAATAATAAATTTTGAAAAAGTTTTATGTTTAACCCTTTCAACTCCAGCTCGTGTATTTTAAGCAATTTTTTCTAACTGAGCCCCTAATTAAATTGGAGATTTTAAATTTTGCATACTTATAGCAGAACACCTGAGGCCAAGCGACAAATCATAAAATCTTGAAAATGTCTTACGTTTAACCCTTTGAGCTACCACATATGTATTTGAAGCAATTCTATCTAAGAGAGCCCCTAATTAAGTTGGAGACATGAAATTTTGCATACGTATAGCTGAATACCTCAGACCATACGACAAATCATAAAATCTTCAAAAAGTCTTATATTATTTACCTCTCCAGGCTCTAGCTTGTGTATTTTAAGTAATTTTTCTAACATCCGCCCTTTTAACCAGGGGAGAAATTTTCCAACTTTTGCCGACACCCCTTTGACCCTTCTTTCATATTGTGCACCATAGCCTTACATATTGTAGTTCCATTTTTTACCGCCAGGTGCGCCTACTGATCCCAGGTGCTATGAGCCCAATCCCCTCGACTAATATATCTGCGGATAGTATGTAAAACTGGATTTCGTTCGGACAGATGTTTGTTTAGAATCGAGTGCGCCCCCTGGTTGCGAAATGTGGAAATAATAGATTTTTCAAAAAGATAAAGTGTTTTGAAAGGAATATTAAACGAAACCCTCTGTGCGATCTGTGATCACACTTACCACTTGTTTTAGAAGTTATATGTACAGCAAAGCTAAATAAAAATACTTGAAATTTCTCGAAATGTTTTACATTTTACATTTGTATTCCATGAATTGGTTGATATAGAATCATAAGCACAATTCTTTTCTGCCATTGGCTAAACATTTATTAGGGTTTCGTTCATCTGACGAAACCCTATTCGTCTCGCTCCTCTGTCTGTCTGTCCGTCCGTCCGTCCGTCTGTCTGTCCGTCACAGAGCCCGTTCTCAGAAACTATACGTGTTGGAGACTTGAAATTTTGCATACTTATAGTTAAACACCACACATCAAACGACAAATCCTAAAATTTTGAAAAAGTCGTACATTTAACCCTTTGGGCTCCCACATGTGTATTTTAAACAATTCTTTTTAAGTGAGCCCCTAATTAGGTTGAAGGCGTGAAATTGTGCGTGCTTATAGCTGGACACCTCAGACCAAACGCCAACCATGAAATTTTGAAAAAGTCGTACATTTAACCCTTTGGGCTCCCACATGTGTATTTTAAACAATACTTTCTAAGTGAGCCTTTAATTATGTTGGAGGCGTGAAATTTTGCATACTTATAGCTGGACACCTCACATCAAACAACAAGTGATAAAATTTTGGAAAAAGTCGTACATTTAATCCTTTGGGCTCCCAAATGTGTATTTTAAACAATTCTTTCTAAGTGAGCCCATAATTAAGTTGGAAACATGAAGTTTTTGGTACTTTTAGCTGAACACCTCACATCATACAACAAATCATAAAATTTTGAAAAAGTCGTACATTTAACCCTTTGGGCTCCCACATGTGTATTTTAAACAATTCTTTTTAAGTGAGCCCCTAATTAGGTTGAAGGCGTGAAATTGTGCGTGCTTATAGCTGGACACCTCAGACCAAACGCCAACCATGAAATTTTGAAAAAGTCGTACATTTAACCCTTTGGGCTCCCACGTGTGTATTTTAAACAATACTTTCTAAGTGAGCCTTTAATTATGTTGCAGGCGTGAAATTTTGCATACTTATAGCTGGACACCTCACATCAAACAACAAGTGATAAAATTTTGGAAAAAGTCGTACATTTAATCCTTTGGGCTCAAAAATGTGTATTTTAAACAATTCTTTCTAAGTGAGCCCATAATTAAGTTGGAAACATGAAGTTTTTGGTACTTTTAGCTGAACACCTCACATCATACAACAAATCATAAAATTTTGAAAAAGTCGTACATTTAACCCTTTGGGCTCTAACTTGTGTATTTTAAGCTTTTTTTTTTTTTAACTCAGCCCCTAATTAAGTGGAAGACTAGAAATTTTGGATTCTTATAGTTGGACACCTCACATCAAACAACAAGTGATAAAATTTTGAAAAAGTCTTACATTTAACCTTTTGGGGTCCCGCATATGTATTTTAAACAATTCTTTCTAAATGAGCTCCTAAGTAGTTTGGAGGTGTGAAATTCTGCATACTTATAGCTGAATACCTGACATCAAACGATAAATCATAAAATTTTGAAAAAAATGTAAATTTAACCCTTTGGGGTCTCACATGTGTATTTTAAACAATCCTTTCTAAGTGAGCCCCTAATTAGGTTAGAGGAGTGACATTTTGCATACTTATAGCTGAACACCTCACATCAAACTACGAATCATAAAATTTAGAAAAAGTCGTACATTTAACCCTTTGGGCTCCCACATGTGTATTTTAAACAATTCTTTCTAAGTGACCACTAATTAGATTGGAGGCGTGAAATTTTGCATACTTATAGCTGAACACCTCACTTCATACGACAAATAATAAAATTTTCAAAAAGTCGTACATTTAACTCATTGGGCTCCCACATGCGTATTTTAAGCAATTCTTTCTAACTGAGCCCCTTATTAAACTGAAGATTTGAAATTTTGCATACTTATAGCAGAACACCTGAAGCCAGGCGACAAATCATAAAATCTTGAAAAAGTGTTACGTTTAACCCTTTGAGCTACCACATATGTATTTTAAGCAATTCTTTGTAAGAGAGCCCCTAATTAAGTTGGAGACATAAATTTTTGCATACGTATAGCTGAATACATCAGACTACACGACAAATCATAAAATTTTCAAAAAGTCTTATATTATTTACTCCTAAGGCTTGTGTATTTTAAGCAATTTTTCTAACCTCCGCCCTTTTCACCCGGGGAGCACTTTTCCAGCTTTTGCCGACACCCCTTTGACCATTCTTTCATATTATGCACCATAGCCTTTCATATTTTAGTTCCACTTTTTACCACCAGGGGCACCTACTTATCACGGGTGCTATGGGCCCAATCTCTAGAGGTCTGCACGGGCCGACATTTCCAGGCCCAGGCCCAGGTCCAGCCCGACTCATAGAGAAAAAAATTCGGCCGGCCCGATCCGGTACAAAAATTAAAAGTTCGGCCGGGCCCGGCCCGGTCCGATAAAAAAATTAAAAGTTCGGCCCGAGCCCGGCACGGTTCGGAAAAAAGTTAAAATCTCGGCCCGAGCCCGGCCCGGCGCGAGTGAATTTCTACAAAACATTGATTTTTACGTCGAATTGGTTAAAAATTTGTTTCGTACGAGGAGTTCTGACCAAAGATATTTATCTTAACTTTTTTTTTCATGTTTATAACCTTTTTTTTTTTTTTTTTTATAGAAGAGCAGCAGGCTGCAATATTTATTTTTTTAGTGAATCTCTATTTCATGTATGTAAATGTTTCAGTTATCATTAATATTGTTAATCCATATTCCATGTATAGAAGTGTTAAAAATCTGAAAAAATGTTATACAGTAAAATCTTCTAAGACGGAATTGCATAGGAAAGAAAACAATGCGTTATAGACAAGTTCCCTTCTTAGTAAGTGTAAATGTATTATATAATCTTTTCTTACTTATTAGTATATTAATTTTGCATGGATCAACACGTTTTTTAGTTTAAAACAGGGATCCGTCATAGGCAAGTTCCTTTTCACACATTTTACTGTATTTTAATTTAGCTATATTATAATATGCGTAGAAATCTACTATTCTTTAAAAATAATATTTTTTAATGTGTAAGTGTACAATAATGTCGATTGAAAAATGTGTGCATTTTTTGCAAAAATTTTTGGGCCAGGCCTAAATTTAACTGACCTTTAAATGCACCAGGCCACGCTGAAACAATGATTTTCATACGGGCTGGCTCAAAACTAGGACTGAAAATTTTGGGCCTTGAAGCCTAGGAATGAAACCAGGCTCGGCTCTGTAGAGGAAAATTAAGTTAGGCCCGGCCCGGCCCGAACAGAGTAGAGAGCAGGCTAGGCCCGAGCCCGGCCCGCGGGCCGGGCTCGTGTGAGTCTTAACCCACCCATCAGTTTTCATATTTAAAAGAATTTCAGAGTTTATCGTTAGGTGTCATCCAAATCTACTGAAGTGCTCAAACAACAATCTTTGTTTCATACAATAATCGGAATAGGTGTGACAAAAATCAATTGTGAGACGTTTTCAACCTAAAAGTTCTGTTTTTTTTAAATATTTTGTAAGCTTTTTTTCAGATAAAATATATCATAGAAATTTAAGTAAGTAGGTTTAAAGTAATGCAGAAATATCGAGCTTTCATTCCAGGCATAAAGATTGTACAGTAAGTTTGGCTTAACATAACAATGTGCTATTCTTTAGAAAAGGGCTATATGGGGAGGCTTGACCCAGTCAATGTGAGGGAGGGTTGAACAGATGAAATCATTTTATTATACACTATGCATAATGAAAGTTAATGGTTATATATAAAAAATAACGTAAATTTATTCTGTAAAGCCATGGTAAAATATGGTGATGGAAAAGAAAATGTTTAGATTAAAGAAAGATGTGAAAAACTGCTATAGTATCCATTGCAACAAAAAATTTTATGAAATATAAATGGGAAAGTTGATAGGAACTTTTTCCATTTAAATATTACTGCAATAGGTAAATAGAATACTATAGAATTACTACAATAGGTAAATAGTGTAAAATACCAGAAAGAACTAGAAAGTATGAAAGCAGAACTCTTAACACTTTTAGGGGGAGTGGTATGCTTATGAAACCACTTAATTTTAATTCTCAAACGCCACAATGGCACCAGAATTTTACTAGAATCATTTCCATTTAATATGTATATGAAATATACCCTTTTTCTTATTTCCAAATAAATTTGTTCTTAAATTCCGGTGCCAGTCATTTATTTCCACATTTTAGTACTGAAGGTACTTTGCCAAGGAAAAGGATAAAGAAGATAATGATCAATTAAGTGCACATGCGGCTGCAAAAGAACATAGCATTGATCGAAATTTTTTTTGAAGGTATGTAGACAAATTTCACCGGCATGAGTACAGTGAGAGGATGCCATACTATGTGACAATTAGAGCTGTCAGGTCGAGTGTCACAAAAAAGTAGGAAAAGGAGACAAAAAAAAGCTGGACAGTGGCTATAAATTCCGGACATAACAATACAGGAAACCTTATGAAAATGGAACCTGTCTCTAACGGAATACTGTCTTAAATGTTAAAATTTCATTTTCCCTGCTGTACAATTATACCTGGTCAGACGGAATTATGTTTCAAACAAAATTTTTCTCCTCTTACTTTCGATTGGGTCTAAACAGGTTTATTTAAGCATCATACTTTCAAAAATGTTTTTTATAATAATTAAACCATGTAGCATAAAGTTATATTGCCCTTTTTTAAACAGATTTTATTTATCTTCACAAATATTTCAATGTAAAACAAAGTGGGTTAAGCCTTCCATATAGAGGGTCAACCCTCCCATATGTAGGGAGCCTTGACCCATTATTTTCTCATGATTAAAACCAATCATTTTCTCAAATTTCTTATATATTACACTTATGTAGCAATTTTATTTTTATAACTGATTGTATAGCGAATAAAATGATGTATAAAGCTTTATTCTACGTTCAATATTTAAAAAATTAAAAATCATTTCGTAAAAAGTGGGTCAAACCTCCCTAGTCTCCCCTATACATGTGGGCGGACAAGACGACCACTGTAGGTGCTTTGTATTTATATAATTACGAACACACGTAAAAAGCGAATTGAAAATTGTGAATTTGCATATCAGTAGAGGATGTAAATTTTTAAACAATTTATGAGGTATATTTTCTGTATTTCTTTTTGTCAAAGTTTTCTCATGCGGAAAACCTTTTATGATTCAGCAAAGTAAATATAATTTTATGTGCATTATGTATTAGGTAGCTTTCTTTACAAAAAAGCTACCTATTGCAGCGGTTCGGAGGAAAGCGATTTCAAAAAATTTTGGTATATTTTCATCGATCATGACCCCCAGACCCCGAAACCACCCTCCGTTCAAAATTGATATATATATATATATCTGACCTATGTCACACTGTAACTCCCGTAATTATGAACCGATTTCGATGTAATTCGGTGTGTACATAGTACATACCAATGTCTCGACCGAGTTCGTTGGCCAGCTTCATCCGCCGTTTTGTTTCAAAATGGCGGCCATTTAAAAATTTTAAAAAATTTTAAAACTTGAAATGTGGTACCAAAAAATTAAAAATGGAAAAATATTTTTTTCTTATGTATTTGACCTTTATACAAAGATTCCGGAGCAGTTTTTGTTTCGTCTATATCTTAAAAAATGGCTGAGTTATAGCATTTTGAATTTCTAGCGTGGCTGACATTTTGAAACGTCCTGAATTTTGTCACGCGATAAAAGGCGTATTTATGAACCGATTTGGATGTAATTCAGTGTGTACATAGTACATACCAATCTCTCGACCGAGTTCGTTGGCCAGCTTCATCCGCCATTTTGTTTCAAAATGGCGGCCATTTAAATTGTTTTTAAAAATTTAAAATTTGAAATGTGGTACCAAAAAATTGAACATGGAAAAATATTTTTCCTTGTGTATTTGACCTTTATACAAAGATTTCGGAGCAGTTTTTGTTTCGTCTATATCTTAAAAAATGGCTGAGTTATAGCATTTTGAATTTCTAGCGTGGCTGACATTTTGAAACGTCCTGAAATTTGTCACGCGATAAAAGGCGTATTTATGAACCGATTTGGATGTAACTTCGTTTATACATAGTATATACCAATGTCTCGACCGGGTTCGTTGGCCAGCTTCATCCGCCATCTTGTTTAAAAATGGTGGCCATTTAAATTTTTAAGAAAAATTTAAATTTGAAATGTGGTACCAAAAAATTAAAAATTGAAAAACTATTTTCTTCTTATGTGTTTGACCTTGATAAAAAGATTAGGAAGCAGTTTTTGTTTCGTCTATATCTTAAGAAATGGCTGAGTTATAGCATTTTGAATTTCTAGCGTGGCTGACATTTTGAAACGTCCTGATTTTTCTCACGTAATAACAGGCGTATTTATGAACCGACTTGGATGTACCTTTGTGTGTACATAGTACATACAAATATCTCGACCGAGTTCGTTGGCCGGCTTCATCCGCCATCTTTTTGAATATGGCGGCCATTTAAAAAAATTTAAAAATAAAAAAATATAAATGAGATACCAAAAAATTGGAAAGTGAAAAAGATTTTTTTTTGTATGTGTTTGACCTTAATACAAAGATTCCGGAACAGTTTTTCTTTCGTCTATATCTAAAAAAAATGGCTGAATAATAGCATTTTGAATTTCTCTTGTGGCTGACATTTTAAAACGACCTGATTTTTGTCACGCGATGACAGGCGTATTTATGAACCTATTTGGATGTAACTTGGTCTGTACATAGTACATACCAATGTCTCGACCGAGCTCGTTGGCCAGCTTCATTCGCCATCTTGTTTCAAAAGGGTTGCCATTAAAAAAAATTAAATTTAAAATTCAAAATGAGGTATTAAACAATTCGAAAATGAAAAAGATTTTTTTATGTGTTTGGCCTTGATACAAAGATTCCTGAGCAGTTTTTGTTTCTGAAAATTTGTTCTTTTGTTTATATCTTAAAAAATGGTTGATTTATAGCACTTTGAATTTCTAGCATGGCTAACATTTTGAAACGATCTTGTATTTGTCACGCGATAACACGCGTATTCGCCTATTTCGATGTAAGAAGGCATGTGGATAGTATACATCAACACCTCGACCAAGTTCGCTGGCCAGATTCATCAGCCATCTTGTTTCAAAATGGCGACCATTAAATTAAAAAATATATATATATTTAAAGTGAGGTGCAAAAAAATTAGAAATTGAAAAAGGTTTCTTTTTTAAGTATTTGACCTTGATATAAGGATTCAGGAGCATTTTTTGTTTGTCTTTACCTTAAAAAATGGCTCAGATATAGCAGTTTCAATTTCTATTGTGGGTGACATTTTGAAAAATCTGATTTTTTGCATGCGACAGCACTCCTATATATTAACCGATTCCGATGTGAGTGAGCATGTGCACAGCAATTACTAAGGTCTCGACCAAGTTCACTGCTTAGCCTCATCCACCATGTTGTCTTAAAATGACAGACACTTTAAGAAATTGCCGAATTTGGCAGCCAAATATATGTTACTTTAAAGAAAAGGAGCTTGGATAAAGCTGACTAATTTCGCGAAATTCTCATTCATTATATTGATAAAAATTAGTATTGAATCTCCTATATTCGGTTTCCACTAAATTGAGCTTCGTGTGTTTGAATGATATAATTTGGCTTTTTTTAAATAAGGATTATGAAAGCTACCTCTTCCTCCCGGCACTGGCCGGAAGGACTTTTTTTTTCATGTCATCGTCTTTTGATTGAGTTTACAACATTTTATATACGGGTATTTTATTGAGTTATCCGGGAAGGAAAATTGAAATGCAGAAGATTTAAATTTTAGAATACAGTTATTAAATTATATACGTGCCATTCTGTTCAACAACTTCCGTCTGTCGAGAAGTCTCATAGTGCTTTTTTTCCAAAACATTTGTGATTTGATGGTAGAAAAATTTTCGATATGCTTTATTATGTCATTCCAATAGTCAATTTTTTTGGCGAAGAAAATTTTTGAGAAAACGAAACAACGAGTAGTCGAGCAGAGCAATGTGCGCAGAGTAACGAGTGGGAGACAGAATGTCTCACACGAATGCAAGGAGTTTGTTTCTGGCACTCAAAGTTTGTGCGAAAAAGTTTTTTTCTCAAATCATGTGATATTTTTAACTTCATCTCGCTCATTTTTTTTTTTAAATAAAAATCTTTCACATATACTTTGACAACATCTGCTAAAGAAACATACATGTTGCTTTTCCAAATTCATATTATTTTATGCCATCTTCTTTTGACTAAGTTTTGAACCTTTAATGCACGGGATTTTATTACGATATGCAAGAAAAAATATTATAAAACATGAATGCTAAATTTTAATCAAATGATAGACGTCTAAAATTTAACTGCGAAATGTTAATACTCCATTCAAATAACTTTTCTGATTTTTTGGATAGTTTTAATGCAAGCACAGCCGATGTATTTATACAGGGTGTATCAGTACAGTGGTTACAAACTTTAATGATAGATAGAGTACACCTAGAGGATGGAAAATCACATAGAAATGCGTTGTCGAAAACACTTTTCTGGCGCGGTAGTGACGACACAAAATACAAGAAAGACAGGGCACCAATAAGAGAAGAAAACATTTTTATTATCCTTAGTACAGCAATAAACTAAGAAAAAAGTACATTAAAGAGACAAAGATCGTCATCAAAGTAGGTTTTTTAAATTACGACCCCGGGCAGTGGTGCATGGAAACGCATTATCCGTCGCGTAGAAGATCTAATGTTGTGGAAAATACCGGGAGTGACACGTATTTACCCATCAGCAGCCAAGATGTGTGTTACAAGTTCCTCAGCCCTTTTCAGCTTTGTCCCTGCATTTTTGCAGCACTAAAAATAATAAACATGTTTCTTTCCCTGTTCGTCTCCTTACACTCTTGTGTTTTGTGTCGTCACTACCGCGCTAAGAAGGCGTTTCCGACAATGCATTGCTATGTGGTTTCGTTTGTCATGTGATTGCTATGTGATTAGGTGTATTCTATCTGGCCTGAAAGTTTATAACCGCCGTACTGATACACCCTGTACTAAGTACCTTAAACTAAGACAGGGTGTATCGATCACTAAGCATCGATCTTCGGTATTCTATCTGTCCCGAAAGTTTGTAACCGCTGTACTGATACACCCTGTACATATATGCAAATATGTTGATTTTTTGAATACATGTTAGAATCATTTTATAATTTTGGCGGAATCATCGAAATAATGCAATTTGTTTAATCTATCAAGCACGAATCATACTTGCGAGAATTATGTTAAAAAAACGGTAAAAGATTGAACTGAGAATTTTTGTTGCTTTCAAAAGTGTAAAAAAAATGCGCATTTTTCTACATATGTGTTCTAAAAATTTTGTATCAAAGAGAAAAGTTCAGAAGATTTGTTACATAGATTGAATTGCTATTTGAAGAAAAAGCCAATGAAAAGAGAAGAGTTGTGAAAAAAAAAATCAATATGATGACATTTCAGCTGCACATGTTCTCTGACGAGTGAAACACAAATTGGCTTTGACACTCCATGTGTTTTGAGAACTTTCATAACTTTAAAAATAAAAATGAATTCTTTTTCTGTTAATTCATCACAATTTTTATTATGATCCTAAAATCTATTATTTTATATGTTTCACAACATTTTCATCTGTCATAATATTTTCTTCTATTATTTACAGTAGTTTTTAGGTTCGTTCGTAATTATATAAATACAAAGCACTTATAGTCGTCGTTCAGTCCCTCTGTCTGTCCTTCTGTATGACTTGTTTCCAGTTACACTATCCTGCAAAAGATTGGTTTGTGTGATAATTTTTATCTTTTGATAATTGGTCCTTAATTATTTTGTTCGGAAAATTTTCATTTTTTTAACTACCACGTTTGGATTTTTTGCTAAAAAAGTTTTAAGTTAAAAAGTAACTAAATAGCAGCGCTACGACATACATCTATTTTTAGGTGCGTTCGTAATTATATAAATACGTAGCATCTGAAATCGAGACATATTCACGTAAAAAATTGCCGTAAAATATTATAGATTTTAATTGTATTATGTATCTTAGAAAGATTTTGTATAACTTTAAACTAAACCGTAAACATCTATTATAGCAGAAAAGATATAAAATATATACAGTAGTGGCCAAAATTGTGGAAACCTTTTGTAAAGGTGTATTTTTGACGTATCATGGTTCACAACACCAGTTTTTCTTTAATTAATACCATAAAAGTATATACCAATGAAAATATAATTTAATGAAGAATAAAACGAAGTAAATTTCATGAAGAAATGTTATTAGTACAGCAGTTATAAAAAAAGAAAAAATGAAACATATCGAAAAAATAAGATGTACGAAAATTATCTCAATGTGAGTTAATACTTAGTTGGGTAACCTTTACATGTACTTATGGCTTTACAACGTCTTACCATGGAGTAAACCAAATCTTTTAGTTATGAAGCTGCTATAATGTGATATAATTATTGCTTCTATTAATTGGATTTTATTGCTGGGTTGGTGTTGTGTAATAAGTTTCTTTGGTCTACTCCATAGATTTTCAATTCTGTTAAGGTCGGGGTGTTCTCGGGCATTCCAAAACAGGGTTATGATTATCTGTAAAACACTTTTTACACAATTTAGAAACACGACATGGAGCTGAATCCTATTGAAATATAAATGCTTCATTATTTGGGAAAACATATCATGTGCGGTAAACTTCATTTAAGATGGAAATATTTCTTTTATGTATTTTCGGGCATTTATATTCACATTAATCACACAAATTCAGCCCACACCTTATAATGTCATACAACCACATTTCATAACATCGACTGAATGCATCGACAGAATGCAGTGTGTGTAATGACGTTAGGATGAAAATCATCTTAGGATGAAAATCGGCTTTTAACAATGGAGTTGTGAATAAAGAGGAGGAGACATATAGTGCACTGTCTACCAGATACGAGTTATGTAACTGAGGAGGTTGTCACAAGATGGCGGCTGCTTTTTTAAAATCGGATCAACAGTTCTTGAATACCGCCGAAGCAAACTTCCTACCAGTAAAATTCAATGATGGAAAATTTTGTTTTTATTGGTGTCAGTTTGACTGGCAAAACAGTCAGTTTGTTTCACCGGTTGTCACAATAGGACGCAGGGTCTGGATATCGAAAAAGTAAAGTTCCACCGCTAAAAATTTAAATATTTTTCTGCCATTATTTATGACTGAAATTTTACATTAATAAGTCCTTTATATACGGAGAAAATTTCTATATAAATTTACGGGTGGCAGTTTCCACCGCAGGTAATCAGCCCTTCCGAAAGCGGTTACAGTTGAAGCTTCACTATTTTAAGGCTATGTGAGTTCCTCTCTATTGATAGTTCCATGGTTTTAACCAAATGTTTGCAATCTTCGTCGAACAGTCCTTATACTAAACACCACATTTGTTTGTGCCATTTCAGCTTGTACACATCCAGATGGTTTTCTTTTGTCACCCATGCATAATCTCTTATTTCTTCTATTATCACTTGCTGTTTTACATCTTTTTCTGCATGTATTAAATTGATTTTGTAGAGATATAGTCTTCTTGTACCACTTCAAAAATTTAGAAATGACAATTTTGGTTACATTTCCAAAAATATACCTTCTATTTTCCTCATAACTGTAACCTTTTCCCCTTAATAGTACTATTTTACATCGCTTTCTATGTTACCTGTCAACTCTTTGCGCCATTTTAAAAATTTTATTGTGTTTTGCATCCAACTCTAATATAAATCACATAAAGTACAGATAAATGACATCTTCACAGTCCTAAAATGTCTTCCAGAACTTGACAATAACAGTCGAACACTACTGTTACCTTATTCACTCACTGTTAAAACAGCATGACACCCGATTGTCTCTCTAAACACTTGTGCTTATTGGCTGGATTGAAATAAATGAAAGCTACTTTATGTTAATCTAAGCAAGCTGTGTTTATTTTTATTTATTTTTTTGTGAATGTATTCATATGTCTATAACTTTTTGTTAATTACTAATAAAACGAAATTTATTTCATTACATTCTTGATTAAATTATACTTCCACTGATATATACTTTTATCGTATTATTTAAACAGAAAGTGGCGTTATGAGATATGAAACCTCAAAAATACACTTTTTCAATAAGATTTCCTCAATTTTGGCCACTACTGTATACATTTAAAAAATCGATCAATGCTCTGACGATTTTTTATTTTAAATCTCTTCAATGATTTAAAATATTTGTTAAGTTATCAACTTTATATTTTTTGAGAGAGCGTTTTTAAGATTGTGTATAGAATACGAATAATTTCGAAATTATTTTACGCTAAAAAATAAGTTTTTTTTTTTTCAGTTGCGTTAAAAGAAGTATTTTAAGTTAGTATTTTTTAACAAAATTCATGTTTGGTTATTTAGCAAAGTAGAATAAATATTTAAAGAAAAAGTCATAAAGTAGTACAATATTTGATAAAGCCCACATAAATCAGAAAAATTTCTCTTCATAATAAAACAAAAAAAAAAGATAAACCTTTGTCACAAGCTTCAGAAGCTTACTAGATTTACTCATATTTTGCTACAAAAAAGCTCACATTTTGTCTTGTAATTTATAAAAAGAACCTTTTTTTCATATTGTATTTTTGAAAAACTTTCCGGAAGTAAAGATATCACATACATATTGTTATTTAAAGCATTGTTCTTTTGAAAATCGTTCCTTGAATGTAAACATTTCCGTTACATAAGGAATTAAACATAAAAATAATATTTTTATTATTATAAAATGCAAGTATAAGGAAAACTGCAAAAAATATTATAAAACAATTATGTTTATTAGCCCCCGGTATGTTATTTCTTTCTCTCAGCTATTAAAATGTCGTCTCCAAAAAATAACGTTCCATTGTATAAACCAAACAAAGCATAAGTAACACAAAGCAGATGTATCATTGTACTGTTATAGACTCTACTGCAGTTTTTTAAACTTCTAAGCATCGCATATTTTCAATTTTATACCGTCGTATTGGGGGAAAAAGTACTTTTAAATGCAATTTGTTTGAAAAATGTATCTCAATTTATTTTTGAGATATTAATTTTTTTCTAGTTTTTAGCGGCATTAGTTTAATGTTGGTGACTCATGTAACCAATTTTGGTACAAAGTAAAGGAAAAATAGTTGGAAAATATTAATTATATATTTTTGTTGCCATTTTCCCATAGTAACTGAAAAAAAATGCAATTAAAATACGTGCTATTTTGAAAAAATATAAATTAATGATTTCCGATAAAACACAGAGCTATTATAAAATACATTTAATTTCCAATATATGTACTAATATTACAAACAAATAAATGCTTATGAATCATTTGATAGCCAATTTTTTTTTATCGAGTTTCTTGAATGACGACATCTCTTTTTTTGAATTAATGTATTATTCAGCTATAGTGAAGTCACATGCATACTTTACTGTAGATGTTGTCTTAGACTGGTCCTTAAATGTGAAATTCTTCGGACGATACGAATGGCGTCATTTCATATAAAATAAAAGCGTGTGTTTTAAGTCTTAAAACTGAAATATGTTTTGCACTATCTACATTTATATACATACATATATTTTTTTTTCATCGGGGGCGGCACTAAATTCTTAAGTAGCAGAATTCCTGCTTTCTAGTTATTCAAACTAGGTTGTCAAACAGAATATAAGGGAGAGCCATTTTTTTATATTACCCGCTAACAATACCAAAAAGCATTTTTATTCGAAAAGTATCAATTTTGCATTCAAATAAAATTTTGAAATTTATTAAAAGAGATATTTTCGTATGAGTTAATAGCAGAAGAAGATTGCGTTAGTTACATCAGTCATTTATAATCCTGACCATTTAACAGTTAATAAAACGCATAGTTCAATTACAGGTCTCTTAAATTTCTGTTTTATTTTGTTGATGAAGTTTTAACTTCGTTATCGAATATCATCCGGAATGATTAACTATTTCTTTTAACTTACGTGCAAACGGGTTTATCTCTCATAATCGTCTGCACGTGATAGAATATAAAGAAATTATGTTTGAAAATTATTTCAAAAACATAAAATATGAGTAAATTGCGGTACAGCTTTCGAACAAATTACATTACAGTTTTGAAACAAATTGCATTTGTAAGAATATTTTTTTTCTACTCAACGGTGTAAAAATTCAAAATGTGTGATCTTTAGAAATTAAAAAAATTGCACGAGCAAACATTGCAAAACCTAAATTTCATCTGCAAGTGTTGCCATTCCCAAAACGCGCAAAAAAATAATTTCCAACCTTTGCATATATTTTTAATTAATTACCAACAGAAACTTTCTTAAAGAAAAAGGAACAAAAGAATAGTTTCCACGCTTCGTAATTTTAGCAGATACTTTTTAGATGCGTTCGTAATTATATAAATACATAGCACCTATAGTCGTCGTTCAGTCCGTCTGTCCGTCTGTCCGTCTGTCCGCCGCATATAACAGAGCAAAACTTACCCAACCGAATGGTCTGAAATTTTAAATATATGATTGTTGCAAAATTTTGTCGAGCCATTTCAAATTTTATGAAAATCGGATGCATAGTTTAATTACAGGGACAGTCAAAAATTTTTGTTTACATTACGGCCAATGGGAAAAATTATTGCAAGTGCATTTTAATGATGTTACAGCCTTCTGAATAGTCTGAAATTTTAGATGTATAATTGTTGCAAAATTTTGTCGAGTCATTTCAAATTTTATGAAAATCGGATGTATAGTTTAATGACAGGGACAGTCAAAAGTTTCCGTTACATTACAGGGAATGGGGAAAAATATTGCAAGTGCATTTTAATGATGTTACAGACTATGCACTTATGAAGTGCAAAAAAATATACATTAAGTACAATATGGGGTGCAAAAAATAATTATAAAACTAGTTTTAGTACGAACGCACCTCATTTTCCACGTTTGACGAGCAATTTCCAACTTGTCTATGATACTGATAGGAGCTCGAATTTCAGTGGTAGAGGTCATATGATTGAGCTATTCCGTATCTGATCTCTTGATGTTAAGACATTTTCAGCTGATTGGTAAATTTTACAGCAGCTTGTTATGAATAGTGTAGTTTTTATCGACTTGTGTGATATTGATTTTTCACTATGTCTGTGACCGAAGATGAGATGAGTGCCATTATGGACTATAAAACTGACCTGGGTAGTATTGTCAGTGATATGCTAGTGGCAGATTATTTAGGACATTTCAACGAGTTTCCTACTCATCAATGGCCAGCCAACTTGATTCTACGGGAAATTTTCGCCGGAATAGATGGCGAAATTCTTGAACTATAAAATACTCAAGACTACTCCAACCTATACGACCTGAAAGATCGGGTAAGGAATATGTGCATTATTGCTATTTCCATTTTGGGGGAGCCATATAACGTTAAACTTATTATCAATTCTGGAGCTTGTAGGCTTCTTAAATCTGATTATATGGAGAATTTTCATATTTTAGAAGGTATTAGCCTAAACCCTAACCCCACCCGTACTGGCAAAAGACACCTTTCTGAATCTGATGCTGATAATAATGTCGCTTTGACCAATGAATACATTGTTCTTTCAAATGAAGTTAACTTAGAAAATAATGTTGATATGCAAAGCAATAATATTAATTTTCAACAAAATAATAATACTGAGAGCACCATACCGGTAGAAAATCCTTAAACGAAAAAGAAATTAATCCCTTATATGTTGAATTTAGTGAAGTAGATTGGCGCAAAATTGCACACTATGTTCAATCTCTTGATAAGGAAGACCCTCCCTTAGTCTGCCTTAAGGGTAAATTAATTAAAATCCAACCTATATCTGAAAATCAATTCAGAGAAATTCAACGTTACTTAGATTCAAAAAGGTTTAAATTTACTACCATCCATCCTAAAGACCAAAGACCAAAGAAAATCTGTATCAGAGGTATCCCGACTGACACGGAACCCCAACTTATTATAGACGAGCTTGCCATACATGGTTTTACTGCCACAAGGCAGCCATGTTAAATGACAGAAAACTGGTACAGAAATGCGTCTTTACATAATCAATGTGCTCCCTTTATAAAGATTTTGATCGTATCTACAAAATACAGGAACTATGTTATATCCGGGTTTCGATTGAGCATTTTCGTAACATAAACAACCCTAAACAATACTACTGTTGCCAATGTTTTGGGCACGCTAATGAAATTTGTAACTTTAAAACTAAATGCATGAAATGTGCGGAGGAACATTTAACTCCAAATTGCCAATACAGAGGCATAATAACCTGCACCCGCGCCAAGCGCTGCTGCTCACCCGTCATCATTCAGGAGTTGTCCGAAAAACCCTCTAAATCAAAATAGAACACCCCCCCCCCCCCTAATGACAAAACTAATGTTAAACAAATCTCCTTGAAAACTAAACGATCGACTAGCCAAAACTCCAAAAACGCTCAGGACTTTGTTGAAATCTTAAGGGATTTAATTACGTTGATAAAATGAAAAAACAAACTGGAGAAAATGATGCTAACCCTACTACTATAATAATAAACAGGAAGCCCCAGCTGAGGTTGTATCCACTTCTACTAAATATAACCGTTTACCTACTAAACATTCTACTAATAATTCAACTGGTGACTATGTGTCCACTTTCCAAAGTGTATTTGACGCCTTTAAAAATATGAAAGAGCTTCTCCAAATTACCAAATTACTTAAATGTATAAAAAATTATCCAATGAAATTAAATCTTATAATAACCCCATAGGAAAAAAATGTTTATAATTGTTAATGAACTAGACTCCTTTGCAACAGAGCTTAACTTACCCAACCATAAATAATACACCTACTTATCGTTCTCTTATTATTCTTTCTAGGAACTGCGATTCCCTGAAACTTAAAATTAATGAACTCAGATCTTTTATCTCTTTTAATCCCCAGTTTGATATTCTTTTAATACAGGAAACTGGTAATACATCGTGCAGCTTAACCATTTCAGGCTACAAGCTCTATCACACACCGTGTGCCAATTCCCTATATGGCGCCACTGCGATTTACATTAAATCTCACCTTCCACACTACACAGTCCAAAACACACCCCTCAATCGCATTGAATACACTAGTATTGTCCTTGACCTTCCTCATACTAAATAAAACATTACCTCACTTTATGCTAAACACAGCTGACAAAATCCTATTAACGAGCTAACACACCTTTTTACAGCACCAATTTGCTTTTATAGAAGGTGACTTTAATGCACACAATAGACAATGGAACCGCTTCTCAACAACATCGAGAGGTAAATCTCTTCATAACTTTATTTCTCATATCAACCTTAGTCTGCACGCTCCCTCTAGATCTACCCATAATCCCTGAAATCTCAGATGACATCCTTCTGTTATTGACTTTGCTATTTCTAAAAATCTTACTTTTCCTATTTCTACTTCTGTCATTAACGATCTTAGCTCTGATCATCTCCCTGTCGCCTTTAAAATAGATCTTATCAATCCTATCACTCCTCCCCCGTCTGTTGCAAATGACTGGAAAAAGTTTACAAATTTTCTTAATAATGCCGACCTCACCTATCCAATTATCAACAATACTACAGATATCGATAATGCTGTCACTAATTTTGAAAGTATTATCAGTAATGCCCAAAAACATGCCCCCTACACTAAATTAAAAAAATAATACCTTTTTTCTTCCAACTCATATTCGTAATATCTGTAATCAACGTAATAACCTCCGGCGGCTTTACCAATCATCCAGAGACCCTACCGTTAAACTGCTGTTAATAGATTTAATAATAAAATCAAGACCCTTATTTAAAACGAAAAGCAAAAAAGTTGGCAAAATTTTCTCAAAAATTTATCTAGCGAGCATAATTCTCTTTGGCGCATCAAAAAGAAATTTAACGATAATTATACTCATATTCCATCCCTTATTTCTAATAATACCACTGCCTATACTGACAAGGATAAGGCTAACTGTCTGGCTAATTCATATGAAAAACAGTTCTCACCTAATACCTTCCTCGCTAGTCAAAATCATTACAATAATGTCAATGACACTGTCCGTGACTTTTATTGCTACTCCCCCTGAGCCTCTTCCTACTATCGAGCCCATTTTAATCAATAATATTATTCAAAACCTTAAGAATCGTAAATCCCCTGTGTACGACAATATTTTTAACTATGCCTTGAAACAACTTCCCTTAAATTGTATTCTCTATATTTCTAAACTTACTAATTATATTCTTAAATTCTGCTACTTTCCTAAACCATGGAAAAAATCTATCATCTGTCCTATTCCTAAGCTTGCAAGCGATCTACACGATCCTACTAACTTCCGTCGAATCAGTCTGCTCTCCAGCCTCTCTAAAGTTATTGAGCGCGTCATTAGATTGCAAATCAATAAATTCATTAATTATCATAACATGCTGCCACCGGAACAATTCGGATTCCGAGCTGGCCACTTTACACAACACCAGCTTTTGCCCGTTGTGGAATTCCTTAGTGAAAACTTCAGTGTAAAAAAGCCTACTGCTGCCATCTTTTTTAGACATCGCCAAGGCCTTTGATAAAGTCTGGCATGAAGATCTCATATACAAGTTAATTCGACTCTGATTTACATCCGGACTTATGCACCTTATATACTCTTATCTTGGCGATCGATCTTTTTCTGTCCGCATAAACAACATATTATCTGACTTACACTTTATTTTATGTGGTATAATTCAGGGCTCAATCCTAGGCCCAAATCTATTCAACCTCTACTTTTTTGACATACCTCGTACTCTTCTCACCTTACTCGCCCTTTATTCGGACGACACCACAATTTATGCTACTGCATACCATCCATATTTTCTCTATAAAAACATTGAAAATCACCTTAATTTATTCATCGACTGGTGCCATCAATGGCGTGTCAAACTTAATGAAAGTAAAACTACTGCTATCTACTTTTTTCGCTTGTTCTTTTAATGTTCCCAATAGACTTACTATTAACAATATTACCATCCCTGGGTCCGATGAAACTAAGTACCTGGGGGTTATCATTGACAAACGCCTAACATTCAATAAACAACAGCTCAGTAACTGCGGTAAAGCCACGACAGTTTCTAAATGTCTTTCTCCTATTTTAAGGAGCCCTAATATGTCCTATCATAAAAAACTACTTATTTACAATGCTTGCATTATTTCTATTTTTACCTATGGCTGCCCGATGTGGGTCTTCCTCTATAAAACGAGTATGGATCGACTTTCCCAGCTACATAACGAACAACTTCGCCGTATCCGTAATGGATCCAGATTTCTTCTCAATATTACTATTAGAAATGACTTCAGAACTTCTACTCTCGTTAACCGAATTACATTTCTTTCAAAAAAAATTCCATAATCCAATTTATAAAGTGCCAAACGATATTATGTATGAATTACCAGATTATGATACTCTCAGTCGTACTAAACATCAGAGACCCCGATATACTACTGTTTTAGAAAAGTAGTCGCGCTGTTCGCCTAATACTTTTTCTGTCTTTTCTTTCTTAGTAAAATTAAAAAAATATATATCTTTTTATATTCTCATTATTGTTTTACCTCGGTAAAGCTGCTAAACTACCTGTAACTTTTTTATATATTAAATGTATAACGCTGAAAACATCCTTTTTTGATGAAAGAAATCGGTAAATTTTTCTACCCTTGCTTCGAACGGTTTTTTATTAACAGTGTGAACATCTTCCATATTTTAAACTTTTTTTTTCATATTTTATCTTTAAATCTAATTTTTAACTTTATTCCTTTTTACTGTAATCCTTGGATTACTCTTTCATAAATTTTTCGCCTATCTTATTTTATTTATTTTTTATTTTTTCTTTCTTATGTAGTAGTGCTTAATGTGCTACGGTTAGACTTTATTTTCATGGCTCCTCTAGGATGTGTTATACGCATATTCATACACAGGGAGTGGAGTAGCACTGCTACTGGGTATCTCCTTGAACTGCTATGCTGTTCGCTGTTCGTAATTTTATTAACCAATTCCAGTGTTGCCAGATAGTCAAAAGTCAATTTCCCCAAAGTTTCTAAAATTTCCCCCAAATCAGTATTTTTTTCCGCAAAAGTTCTCAACTCAGTTTTTACTCAAAAAGTGAATTTTTAAATTTTCAATTTACCACTATAAAAAATTTTTTTTAAGTAATTTGAGCTCAAAAATTTTCCCCAAATCAAGCCCTTTTTTGAAAAAATTCCCCATTTACAAAAAACAAACTTTTAAGCTGGGATGAATACATATTCTGTAGCTACATTAAGAGAATGAGAGATATATTTTGCAGTGACAAGTTATTTTACGTTTGTTTTTATAAAAGTAAAGTCTAACAATGTTGGACCATTGTTACATTAGCTCCATAGCTTCTTTAGACAATCTCTTATCAGTGGGGTTTTAAATGAATCCGAGATGGTACGCTGTTTTAATTCTTTTGTCAACCCTATACTGAAGTGCATAATCATAGTGCAAAGTATTTTCGCTGTTATCAATCGATGTGCTTTTGTATATCATAAGAGAAAAATATCTGCTTCCTCCGTATTTAAATTATTTTTTTTTAAGTCCTGCAGATTTAATTGCGTGCAGGTTTAAGTTACTTAAAACTTTAGAGTCTGATGCATCTGTAATACATGTAAACTGTAATGTAGTAAACAACGAACACGACCACATCCAAGAGAATAATGATTGATATTTCCAATTTCTGGATTGTAGTTTCGTTTTTCAAATCAAAATTGAGTTCGAGACAGATCCAGGTTTCTACAGGACTAAAAGAAATCTTTACAGAAAATAGTTTTAAAAAAATCCCCAAGTTTTTCCCCAAAATTTTTTGTAGTCCCTAAAAATTTCCCCGCGAACTACTTGTCGCCCCCAAAATTCCCCTAGAGGTTTAAAATTCCCCAAGATGGGGACAAAATCCCCAATCTGGCAACACTGACCAATTCTCTTCAGAAATTTTGAAGATAAAGAGAATTTTTCAATGTTCACTAACTTCCGACATTAATTCTCATTAAAATAAAAACTTCTTTTTTGATAAAAAATTTCTGGTAGAAATTGAATTTTTAAAAAAAACAAAGGTTGGCGGTAATGTTTTTGCGTATACCCGAAAGATCCATTCTAATAGTAAAATTATTCATTCTTCCCCTCAATAACATTACACAAAGATGTTTTTCGCCTTTTTGGAATATTTTTAGGTATTGTATCGTTATCACAGAAGACAAAATTCATCTAAAACAATTTTTATCCCTCAAATATCCCGTGAAAGTAATGAAGAATGATCTATAAAAGAGGGAGAAAACATGAAAAAAAAAATTATTATTTTGTTCTTTCCTGAAAAGAAAGAGGCCTATGCATGAGAGCTCTTGTTGCATTTATATTTAAATTATAACGCAAAAACATGCCCGTGAGTAACGTTGACGCCATATAGACGGTGGCAGCAATTTACCAATAAAGTTTGCTCTTACCAATTTTTTTAATTTTTAAACGTCGTAAAATTTAAATTTAATAGGAATCTCTGCACCGTCATATAGCAAGGAAAATGTGGTTTCAAATGCAATTTTTTAAAAGTCTGTTTCAAATTAATAATTTTTATAGTCTTTAAAATAATTTTTAATCGTAATTTATTTAAATCTACTACGTTCAGCCAGATTACAACAAAGTAACCAGTTTGTCAGTAAAATCACATAAATAGTTCAGAAATTATTTCAAGATATTTCCTAACAAAATTAAAACTTAGTAAAAAAATAAATTATTAAATAGTTTAATTAAAACACAAAAATGACAAACATGTTATCGAACTGAGAGCTTTCACTACTAAAATTATCCGATGCAGAAATGCTGATGTAATAAAACCATATAAATAACAAAATCTTTGGCCATTTATACACTGTTAAAGATTTGCTACAAACTGTCCAGTCATTGCACCGTTTTTATAGAAAACGATTAATTAACCGTAATTTAACTCTATTCTGAACATATTTTGTCTGTATTCTGGTCAGAATACAGTTAAATTACGGTTATGTTACGTTTTCTATAAAATCTGTCCAAGGACTAAACAGTTTGCTGCACTTTTTTAGAAGTTTACGGATATGAAATCCTGATATTATTTGAATATATTTTTGATATTTTTCGTATAATAATGCTTTTTAGTGTTTCTATTGAAAATCTATAAAATATATTAACTAAAAAAAAAATTAAAGTTTTTATTAAACAAAATACGGCTTTCAACCTTATCTTGTAAATCGGGACGGCCGAGTTGGATACTTTATTTAAAAAAAAAAAAAAATAAAGTATCAGTTTCAAAAAATTTCAAAAAAAAAAATATTTGAATATATTTTTATTATTTTTCATATAAGATTCAGATTCATTCAGATTTTCATATAAGACATTTTCATCATTTTGGTGTTGTTATTGGCAATCGAAAAAATATATTAAAATTTAAAAATCTGTTAAATTTTTGATTAAACAAAATACGGTTTTCATCTATGTATATCTATGTATGTTTCATCTATCTTCCGGACGCCCGAGTAAATCCCATATTTTTTCTAATGTATCAATTTCAATAAATTTCAAAGCATTATTTGAATACATTTTTGACATTTTTCATATAAGAATGCTTTGTGTTGTTGTTATTTGCAATCAATAAAAACATATTAAATTTTAAAAATCTAAGTTTTGATTAAAAACAATACGGATTTCACCTATATCCTGTAAATCGGGACGCCCTAGGGGACGCCCTAGTTGCATCCCCCCCCCCTTTTTTTTTTTTTTTTTTTTTTGTAAAGTATAAATTTCAAAAAAATTCAGAACATTATCTATATCTATACTAATATTATAAAGAGGTATAAATTAATTATTTGTAGGAGGTAAGCTATGGAACTACCGAACCGATTCAAAAAGTAATGGTATCAAAATCATGGTGTTAGTCCAACTTAGAACATAGGCTATATCTTATGTCCGTGCCACTGACCGAAAGGGGGTGCAGGAGCAAAAACGTTTTAAAAATGCGATTTTTGAGTTACTAGAGGGCCTAGAAACATGAAATTTGGAATTTTAGTTACTTATAAGATGCTAATGATCTCTAAGGCCATTTCTTAAAAAAATCTAAATTAAAAAGGGGTGAAAATGTGCGAAAAGCGTTCTAAAAAACATTCTAAATTGCGATTTTTAATCAGTTTCAGGAAGCACCAAACCGATTAAAAAAATGGTGTCAAAATGATGGCGACAACACTTGCTCTAACATAAGGTACATTTTATGTCGGTGTCACTACCCCTAAAGGGGGTGCAGGAGCAAAATAGCCTTCGAAATTGCGATTTTTGTGTTACTGAAAGGCACAGATACATGGAATTTGGAATGGTAGTTACTTATAAGATATAAATGATCTCTAAAAACATTTCTTAAAAATTCCGAAACTTAAAAGGGGAGAAAATGCGCGAAAAGAGTTCTAAAAAACGTTCTAAATGGCGATTTCTACGTAATCTCAGAAGGTACCCAATCTATTTCAAAAGTAATGGTTGGAAATTGATGATGCCAGCCCTTGCTTTAACATGTCGGTGTCATACCACCTAGGAGTTGCAGAAGCAAAAAACGTTTTAAATTGCGATTTTTGTGTTAATGAAGGGCCTAAAATCCTAACATTAGGCAGGGCAGTTATTTATAAGATACAAATGATCTCTAAGAATATTTCCTAAAAAATCGAAATTTAAACGGGTGAAAATGAGCGAAAAGTGTTCTAAAAAACATTCTAAATGGCGATTTCTACGCAATCTCAGGAAGTACCGAACCGATTTTAAAAATAATGGTGTGAAAACGATGGCGACAGCCTTCGCTCCAACATAGTCTATATTTCATGTCGGTGCCACTACCCCAAAGAGGATGAAGGAGCAAAAAACGATCTAAATTGCATTTTTTGTAATACTGCAGGGGCTACCAACTTGAAACTAGGCATGGTAGTAGATATAAATGATCTTTAAGAACATTTCCCAAATAATTCAAAATTTAAAAGGGTGAAAATGGACGAAAAACGTTCTACAAACCGTTCTAAATTGTGATTAATACGCAATCTCAGAAAGGGCCCAACCGATTTCAAAAGTAATGGTTGGAAATTGATGATGTCAGCCCTTGCTCCAATATAGGATTTATTATATGTCGCCGTGACTACAACCTTACGGTTGCATTTTGAAAAACGTTCTAAATTGTGATTTTTGTGATACTGAAGGCGCTAGCAACTTGAAATTGGTAATTACTTATGAGATGTAAATACTCTCTGAGAAGAGTTCCTTAAAAAATTGTAATTTAAAAGGGACGAAAAGCGTTCTAAAAACGTTTTAATAGCGATTTCTACGCGTCTCTGAAAATATAAACCGATTTCAAAAGTAATGGTTTCAAATTGGTGGTGACAGCCCAGGCTCTAACATAGCCTATGTTTTACGTTGTTGTTACTACCACCTGGGGGTTTCAGGAGCAAACAATGTTCTAAATTACGTTTTTTGTGTTACTGAGGAGGACTAACATTTTAAATTTGAAATAGTAATTACTTCAAAGATGCTAATGTTTTCTAAGAATTGTCGAAAGAAAATTCCAAATTTAAAAGGATGAAGTGAGCGAAAAGCGTTCTATAAGCATTCTAAATTATGATTTTTATGCAATCGTATGAAATATGAAACCGATTTCAAACATAATGGTTGCAAATTGATGATGATAGAACCTGCTCAAACATAAGCTATATTTTATGTCGGGGGTTGCAGGAGCAAAAAACTTTCTAAATTTCGATTTCTGCGGTACTGAAGAGGCTAGAAACTTTAAATATAGCACGGTAGTAACTTATGATATATAAATGTCCTCTAAAAACAGTCGAAAACAAATTCGAAATTAAAAAAGGGTGAAGCGTAGGGAAAGAGCGAAAAGCATTCTAAACGATTCCTAAATTACGATTTCTATGTAAACTCAGGAAATAATAAACCAGTTACAGAAGTTATTGGTTGCGAATCAAGAGTAATAGTCCCTGATCCTATACGGGCTATATTTTATGCCGGTGTCACTACCACCTGGTTAGCAGGAACAATAAGAAAGAATTTAAAAACATCTAAATTCCATTTTCTATAGAATATTAGGAAATACCAACCGATTTCAAGGTTAATGTTGGCAAATTAATGGTGACATTCTCTGTTTCTACATTTTTCGAGACATTCTAGTTCATCTCTGTTTCGGCATTTTATGTTGGTGCCACTGACACCAGAAAGGTGGTAAACTGTTTGACAAGGAGCTTGGAATTTGACATGATGGGAAATTTTAAGATGTAAATGTGTTAAGATGGTTTCTAAAAAATTCAAAACTTCAAATGAATACTGAAATGAGCGTTTGAAATGAGCATAAAAGTCTCAAAATATTTTCTAAATTATCATTTAATTGGAATTAGTTTTAGTTCTTCTTATTAATTAAAATATCATTTCAGTCTATTGCACTTTTATAATGAAGTTTAGTTAAACTGTGGCTTAATTTGTAATTTTTGAATTATTTCAAAAAGTGTTCTTCTAATTAAAAATATTCACGCAAATATCACTTGGCATGTTCTCACTATAATGCGAGCAAATCCGCGGGGTTTGCTAGTTTGAATATATTTTTGTTATTTTTCATATAAGAATGTTTTTTGGTGTTGTTATTGGCAATTGAAAAAAATGCATGAAATTAAAAAAAAAAATTAAAGTTTTCATTAAACAAAATACGGTTTCACCTATGCCCTGTAATTCGAGAAACCCGAGTTGTATCCCCTATTTATTTATTTATTTTATAAAGCATCAGTTTTAATAAATTTCAAAACTGTATTTCAATACATTTTTGTTATTTTTCAAATATGAATGGTTTTTGGTGTTGTTATTGGCAGTCTAAAAAATATATTAAATTTAAAAATTCTATTTAGTTTTGATTAAACAAAAAACTGTTTTTTATAAAGTAAATTTTTTTATATAAAGTATCATTTTCAATAAATTTCAAAACATTATTTTAATATGTATTTTTTTTTCATATAAGAATGCTTTTAGGTGTTGTTATTGGCAACAGAAAAAATATACTAAATTTTAAAAATATATCGAAGTTTTTAATAAACAAAATATGGTTCTCACCTATGTTCTGTAATTCGGTATGCAACCAGTTGAATTCCCCCATTTTTTAACCCTTAAATGCGCAATTTTTTATTTTGTTTCGAAAAAATTATATTTAATTTTTTCAAAGGTTTATTACACAGGAAAAAATAAAAAAAAATCAGAGATACATTTTTCGTATAATACGTCAATCTTGTCTTCTGTTGCACATCTGCAATACAAATAAAAACTACTGTCGTGTGGCTGTTTTACGCTGAAATAGAGCAAATTAGTAAATATTTTAATAAGTATGTCTCCAAATACCTTATTTTATATAATTATTTATTTTATAAAGCTTAACCTTTAACGCTTTAATTCCCATGATAAAATACGTTCTAGAAGTTACGTAGTCCAGAGAATCTGACTTTTCTCCGCAAAGTTTCAATGGTTAATTTCGCTTTATTAAAATACGGAAAGTCTGTTATTATGTAAAACAAATATTGCTATTTTAATTTTCTGGTGTGAATTAGGTATATATGAATAAAAAAATCTATTAAATTGAAAACACTGTTGTTTGCATATATGCAAGGCTGTGCAATAAAGGGTGAAGTATCAATTTTAATCACTGCGGAAAAATATGATAAAATAACTTTTTCTAGCAATTTGTTTGTTTGTTACAAGAATGAATTCAAGAAAGTTCTAAAATATTTTTATTACAGAATTATATATTTTTAATAAAGTTTATTCTCCTGTTATCGAAAAATATTTAATAAGGGAAATTTGTTTTACAAAGGAAAAATAAATGCATAAACAAAATAAAACGTATTCAGAGTAAAAAAAAAATAAACCCATTGGAATATCACACTGCAATTTCATTTCCCAGTTTTCTGTCGTAGCCTATAAAGATAAAAATTAATGAATGAAAAATTAACGAATAAAAATTTTTCTCCCTTTTTTAAATTCAGAAAACACGTAAGCATTAATAAAAAAAAATTAAATTTTGTCCAATTCAAAGAATTTGCATTGAACTGTATAAAATTCAGGCATTCTAAATATTATCTGATAAATATGCAGAAGAAAATAAACCTAAATGTTCTTTCGTTAAATTTTGTTTAATTAAATCTCAGTAACATAAACATAATATAAATTTGGACCGTTTAATCAAAATATCAAAACTTTAAAATGACCCGAGATTTAAAATATACACATTTTAAAAACAAATATTCAGAACTCGTAAAATTTCAAGAACTAAAATTAAATTTTTAGGAGCATCTTTGAGATACTGCATTTGCTGTTTATCACAAGCTGTTATGACATTTATCTTTGCATAAATGCATATACCTTAGGAGAATGTGTTACTATATTTTATTTCGGGGGATTTTATTACTTTTCTTTTAAAGAATGTACCAAATTCAATGAAATTGTTTTCTTTTTGAATAATATTTGCATATTGTACTTTAAATGTTTATCAATCCATAAGGAGTATTTTGTATTTTATGGGTAAAATCTTGAATTTATTTATTCTAAAATATATTTTTGATAAAATGTTGTGTTTTTCATACAATGTACAGTGATTTTGTAACGACGCATATTTTAAGATGACATTTGTAAAATTTAAGATTCTAAATAATGAATTTTAAATCAATTTCCTGCTTTATTTAAAATAATTTTATGAAACACTATGTTCTGGTCCATGATTATAAAACAGAAATTAATGGTTCCTTTTTAAATCAAACTAAACTGTGTCCATACGCTAATAAAATCGATGTTTTTTGTATTGACTCTATAAAATTCAATTATTATCCAGTGACATCAAGGAAATCTTATCATTTTGTGTAAAATATGAATATGCTCATATTACACACGCACGATATAGTTTAGTGCAATTTAGTCCAGCTGAGAAATACGCGTAACACAATTGAAAACGCAGGTTTCAGCATTTCGCGTTCATTTGCATTAATCAATTCCAATTGTTTCCGGTAACAGGCTTTTATATACGGGGTGTTTCAAAAGTTCGGTGCGAAAGTAAAACGCGATTAAAAAAAAAAAAAAAGATCTATGGGTCGGAGAATTATTCGGTTTGCAGATAACGGGTTTTGTATGACACAAGGAAAAAAAAATAGTTCTCGATAATAATAATTTTAACGTATCATATTTATATTGCTGTAGTAGTTATGTTTGCGAAAAGAGTAGAAGTTTAATGACGAACAAAGCAGACCGAGGTCAATTGTCATAGAATCTTTCAAAGTAGAAATTCAATTCATCAACAATACACATCCATGCACCATATCAGCCCATGTCTCAGTTTGGTGAAATACAAATAATTTTTTAACCAATCTGGAAGGTTCCTTTGGTTTTAATATCTTGTCCAGGTTAAAACAAATTTGTTGTCTCTGGCCTGGTTTATTAACTATCTTAGACGGGATGAAATTACTCAATCTATGAACGTAAATTTTGTTTTAAAGTCTTATTAAATTCTAAACTGTTTAATACATGAACGTCGTTCAGCTGTATACTTTATAAGTAATATTTCTCAATTTTTGTAAACATTTAAGAATAGGTGAGGATCTATGTATGATAAACATCATGGTATAGGTCGGGAAGTGCAGAAAATCGGCCAAATACCCATCTAAACAGTAAACTTGATATTCCATTATTCAAAATTCAGCTGACGGTTGCGGTGCATGTACACTGGAGGAAACTGATTTATGAAATCACGGTTTTTAACAAAAAATTCTATAATATTCATTAAAAATGAATGAAATTTCATGGGATATACATAGTATGTATAACAAATGATTTGTAAAAATAAAATGTCATACATAGTATTAAACATAAAAGAAAAGTCAAAAATTAGGTTTTTGTAATGTTCAAACATGGAAATTGATTTATGAAATATGACGTTCCATTGGGTATTCCGAAGTAATGTGACAATAATTTGCATAAAACAAGGTAACGTGACATGCAAAGTAGACATAAAAAAGCGTTATATATTGGAAGCAATATATTTCAGTCATACTTTTCACGATGGGTAATCGAAATATATTGTCTGATGAAGAAAGATCTAAAATCGATGCATATCTAGAATGTGGAAAGTCTGTTCCGGAAATTAATAAATTAATTAAAAGATCAGTTGATGTGATACATAACTATAGAAAAGATTCAGCAAATTATGGCAAAAATTTAAACAGAAAAAGTAATTCAGGTTTAAGTAAGAGAGAGAAAGGGTGGGGGTGTGTGGGGGGGGGGGGGTCTTCAACTTGCATCGAAAGCCGGTTACAGTAAAAAAGCAGATTTGTGCATATCTATCCCTTCCTGTTACTTCTAGAAGAGTTAGGCAAATTTTACATTCTTCACGGAGCTGGATATGGTCGGAAATTAAGTCTGGTCCAAGTTTCCTCTGCGTTAACAAGCAGATGCGTTTACAGCATTGCGAGAAGTACATGGCAAAGGGACAATTGGATGAAAATCATTTTCTCCAACGAAAAAAGTTTTAATTTGGATGCCCCGGATGGTTTAAAGTATTATTGGAGGTATTTCTGAAAATAACCAAAACCTACATTTGGCAGAAACTTTGGTGGCGGAAGTTTGATGATTTAGGCAGCGATCGCTTATGATGGAAAAAGTGAAATTGTATTTTTTAATTTTCGCCAGATTTATTTTGATTACAGTTCAGTTTTAAAAAATTCATTTCTTCCATTTGCTTGGCAATATTATGGTTCAGATTACATCTTCATGCAAAACAATGCAAGTATTGACATTTCAAATGCAATGAAAGATTGGTTTGACGAAAAAAATATTGTTCTTTTAGATCATTCACCTATTAGATCTGATCTGAACCACATAGAAAACGCTTGGGGACAACTTGTTCGAATGGTTTATGCAAATGGGATGCAGTACACACCATTTGTTGAATTGAAAGCTTCAATCTGTCAAAACTGGAAATAGGCGAATGCTATTATTTTGATATCACCCTTGATACATAGAATTTGATATCACCCTTTAAAAAGTTACAAATTCCATTCAATCATAATTTATATATGATTTAATATGATTTTAAATATAATTATATATATTATTTTTCGTTTATAGCAAACATCCCTTTGAAAACAACAACAACAAAAATATCTAAAAAGCACTTTATTGTACTATTAAATAACTTACATTTCTGAATGCGTGGCATAATTGGGATATAAATTTGGAGATAATTAATGAATCCAGCCCGTTAAAAAGCAGTAAACTGATAATCTAATAATTTTAATTCAATAGTTCATTGAAAAGTAAATGAGAAACGAAGTATACATCGCGATTGTCAATTTACACCAGAGAGTTTTAGTTTTGCGTATATTTTTATTATTCGAACTTTTAAACAAATATATATGCAAGGTGATTAAAAAAAACTTTGACAAGATGACATGGCAAATGAGACATACAACAAGGGTGAAAAATCACACAGAAACATGGGGTCGCAAATCACTTATTTAATCACAAATACAGGGCGTTTCATCCTACCTCAATTTGGGTTGACATGGATAAATTGGATAAATTTCAGAAAATTGAAGTATATTTTAATCTAACAAAAACATAGCTGTGAAGAAAAAGAGCCAAGTTCTGTAAAGACAATGGCAAGAAAAGAAGTGATATCTAAGTGGGTGCCAAGTTCAAATAAAATTCACTCAAACTTACCTACTGAAGTATTATAGCATTTTTTAAATTGTTTAGAAATAAAAATTATTGATAGCATCTTAATAATAAATCTAGAACTTGGCAATTTTTTACCTACGAGTCATTTATTTTTAATAATGACATTATTATATCAAATCTTGTTATTTCATGATTGGAAGCCTTAATTTGAGTGAGCTCCTTTCCCTTGAAGGGCGGTGGGATAAAATATATTCCACCTAATTTAACTTCAAAATGCCACATTGACACCAGAATTCAGGACTAAAAAGTTTAATTTTATTAAATACGTGAAAAGAAGCTTTTACCCATTTTGAAATAAATTTGTTTTTAAATTCTGGTGTGATTCAATCATTTCAGCATTTCACGAATAAAAGTTATTTGCCCCTGAAAGGGTTAAAGGTGTGCAGTCTCTAGAGTGATGACAAGAACAAGAGTAAGCATATCTGTCTCTTTGTCAGGCATCTTAGTCTGTTTGCATTGAGGTTTCTGAAGGGTGGGTGCTAGAGTGATAACCAAAGACGAGCGGGAGTGTATCTGTGTATTTATTGGTTTATCAAATCTTTAACATGAATCATTTGTTTATAATAATGACTATATTAATTTTTTTGTAATGTCATTGAAATTAATATTAACATCACCATTTTATTAAGACATGGAATTGATAGGCATAACATTTTTCAAAAACTTGCCATGTTCTGGATTTATTATTAATATGCTATCAATAATTTTTATTTCTAAACAATTTAAAAAATGCTTTAATACTTCAGTAGGTAAGTTTGAGTGAATTTTATATGAACTTGGCACCCACTTAGATATCACTTCTTTTCTTGCCATTGTCTTTACAGAACTTGGCTCCCTTTTTTCACAGCTATGTTTTTGTTAGATAGCATTACTTTTTGTAAAGTTACAATATATTTAGACACTTAACTTAATGCTTTTTAATGTGTTTACATGTGACTATTTTATTCACCAAGCAACATTCAATTTTAATTAAACTTCCTACAACTAACTATTTGGCTGTCAATTTACGGCAGAAATCTATATTTTAATACTGCAACATTGGATGCATGTTTTGAAACAAAATGTATTGATTCTAAATTTTTATTGTTTCAGAAACAACAATTCCTATTAAATTCCTATATTAAATTTTCCTATAAAATTTTCCAATTAAATATCCTATAGCTGGGCCTGCTTTTTGTACTGAAAGTGAAAAATAAAGTTATGTGCTTATGCCACTCTATGTATCATTCATCCATGGGTGCCCGCAAAGAGGCAGTGCAGAGGAAGGACATTGCCCCTCCCTGGATTTTCAAATTTAATTAACTAAATATCCTTTTCTCTGATGATTTTGAAAATAACAAGTTGGTAAGCGGGATCACATATCGCACAGAGGGTTTTGTTTAATATTCCTTTCAAAACACTTTCTCATTTTGAAAAATCTGTTAGTTCCACATTTCGCAACCAGGGACGCACTCTATTCTAAACAAAACTCTATCCGAACGAAACTCCGTTTTACATACTATCCGTAGATATATTAGTCGAGCGGATTGAGCCCATAGCACCCGAGATAAGTGGGCGCCCCTGGCGGTAAAAAGTGGATGGAAATATGTAAGGTTATGGTGCATAATATGAAAGATTGGTCAACGGGGTGTCGGAAAAAGTTGGAAAAGTGCTCCCCGGCTGAAAAGGGCGGAGGTTAGAAAAATTGCTTAAAATACACAAGTTAGAGACCGGAGGAGTAAATAATATAAGACTTTTTGAAAATTGTCGTGTGGTCTGAGGTATTCAGCCATACCTATGCAAAAAGTCATGTCTCCAACTTAATTAGGGGATCCCTTAGAAAGAATTGCTTAAAATACATATGTGGTAGCTCAAAGGGTTAAGCGTAAGACCTTTTTCAAGATTTTATTATTTGTCGCCTGGCCTCAGGTGTTCTGCTATAAGTATGAAAAATTTCAAATCTGCAAATTAATAAGGGGCTCAGTTAGAAAGAATTGCTTAAAATACACATGTGAAAGCCCAAAGGGTTAAATGTTCGACTTTTTCAAAATTTTATGATTTGTCGCATGATGGTGTTCAGCTATAAGTATGCAAAATTTCACGCCTCCAACCTAAATAGGGTCTCACTTAGAAAAAATTGTTTAAAATACACTTGTGGGAGCCCAAAAGGTTAAATGTACGATTTTTTTCAAAATTTTCTGATTTGTCGTTTGATGTGAAGTGTTCAGCTATAAGTATGCAAAATTTCACGCCTCCAACCTAATTAGGGGCTCAGTTAGAAAGAATTGTTTAAAATACACATGTGGGAGCCCAAAGGGTTAAATGTACGACTTTTTGAAAATTTTATGATTTGTCGTTTGATGTGAGGTGTTCAGCTATTAATATGCAAAATTTCACGCCTCCAACCTAATTAGAGGCTCACTTTGAAAGAATTGTTTAAAATAGACATGGGGAGCCCAAAAGGTAAATGTACGACTTTTTCAAAATTTTCTGATTTCTCGTTTGATGTGAGGTGTTCAGCTATAAGTATGCAAAATTTCACGCCTCCAACCTAATTATGGCTCACTTAGAAAGAATTGTTTAAAATACACATGTTGGAGCGCAAAGGGTTAAATGTACGACTTTTTGAAAATTTTATGATTTGTCGTTTGATGTGAGGTATTCAGCTATAAGTATGCAAAATTTCACGCCTCCAACCTAATTAGAAGCTCACTTTGAAAGAATTGATTAAAATACACCTGGGGGAGCCCAAAGGGTTAAATGTACGACTTTTTGAAAATTTTATGATTTGTCGTTTAATGTGAGGTTTTCAGCTATTAATATGCAAAATTTCACGCCTCCAACCTAATTAGACGCTCACTTTGAAAGAATTGTTTAAAACACACATGGGGAGCCCAAAGAGTTAAATGTACGATTTTTAAGAATTTTATGATTTCTCGTTTGATGTGAGGTGTTCAGCTATAAGTATGCAAAATTTCAAGTCTCTAACATGTATAGTTTCTGAGAACACACTCTGTGACGGACAGAATATCTCAATTTGTTGATTTTGTGTAAGCAAGTAAACCCAGATAAACCCCAGTAAGCAGATAGTTTTATAGTGGAAGTCTATAGGAATTTGGCGAAATATTAGAGATATCGCCAAGGTGACGTCACTTTTGGTGACTAATTTTGGTCGCCAAATCTGGCGATATATCGCCATGTTGGCGAGAAACTTGGCGGTATTTGGCGACAGAACAGCATCCCCTCCTACGGCAAATTAAAATTTCGCCTAATAGACGTAATGTTAAAGTAAAAATGGGCACTCCCAGGTAGGTAATTCATCGATTTTCACAATTTTTTTTATTTTTTTCCTTAATTTTATAGTGTAAACGAACTTTGCACCAAATTTGAAGTCTGTAGCTGCAGTGGATATACGATATCTTTCTGATGAGTGAGTGAGTCAGTCAGTCAGTCAGTGATAAAATTACCGATTATCATACATTTTCAAATGTCATTATCTCAGAAACTAATTATACGTTATTTATAAAATTTTGGACTTTAGGTAATTAGGGTGCCTTACTACACATGTCGTATAACAAGTACGTAGGTCTCATAGAATTTCAGTAGTAGAGTACTGAAATTTGACGAAAACAGCACGAAATGTTTCGTGTATTATAACACACAGCTATGTCAGGCGAACTTGGCTGACACACTTCCGTGTGTCTAGATAAAACATTTAACAGACAGTGTGGTTTCATATTCATATTAGCCATACATTAGCTGGAAAATCTGAATTTGGGTCTACCACGCACAGAAAACCGAGAAATAAACCATTGAACACCAATTAAGTTCAAAATAAACAAGATTAAAAAGGGTAGAGGAAAAAAACAAACAAATTACCAAATTAAAATCCACACCTTCATAGCATTAACATTAGGTATAACAAATACACTCATTATGCAGTTAATTCTCATTTAAGATAGTATACGATTAGAAATTAATATGATATTGTCCTGAGTAGGCTAAAATTTAAATTTAAGTTTAATCGTTAATATTAATCTAAAGTTAATCGTTAACTTTATTAAATATTTATGTACATGAATAAATTTAATATGAATTGATAAATATATAAATATAACTACACCATTATACATATCAAAATATCGAATAAACATCCATTATAAAATGTGCATTAGCAACGTAGTTATAAATCAAATGCCCCAATTTTTGTAATTAATCATTGCGTATTATCCAGGCAACGCCACCCTCCTCCGTACTCTAACATCTACCCACCCAACCATCCTATAATAATTTTTTTTTATTATTTCACAATTTTTAATTTTTTATAATTTTTTTCTTCTTATATATATTTTTTTGTAATTTTATTTACGCATGTGTTAATTTGTTTTTAACAACATTTAAGTATTAGTTATATATTAAAGGATATAAGATTTTTTTTTTGGAAAACATGATTTAATGCATCATAAATTAGATTTTAATATTTTCTTAATTAGACGAGAAGAACATAAACATTTTATTCTATATAAATGATTAAGGATTATATTACGATAACAGCTTATATTTTGCGAAACAGCACCGAAAACTGGCGATATGAAGCAATTAAAATAATAAAACTTTGTAAAAAATCACCATAAAATTAAAACAAAACACAGGACGCGTTTCGAGCTAAAAACATAACAGCTCGTCATCAGCTAAGCATACACGTGTCCGAAAACGAACAAGTTCAAAAATGAACTGAAGAAAAAGAATGTTGCGAAGAATGCGACAGATGGCGCTACCTGATAGAGGGATATGCAAAAGGGAAATGTGTTGAAAAAAGATAGAAGAGAAAATGAAATGGAAAAAATGGAAATAAAAGAAAAAATAAAAATAAAAGAAGTAAATTAAGAATATAAATAAAAATAATAAATAAAGAACTATAAAAGAACAAGAAAAAAATCCAAATTATTATTATTATTATTATTATTATTATTATTATTATTATTTTTTTTTTTTTTTTTTTTTTTTTTTTTTACAAAATAAAAAGAAAAGAAACAAGAGAAAAGGGAAAAGAATTACAAAATTAATTTCCACGCTGGAGATAGGAAAGGAGATGATGGGAGATCATTGACAAGATTAGCAGAATTTTTAGAAATAAAATATGCTTCATGAAAATCCAAGTGAGAGGGAGAGGCAGGGGAAGAAATAATTTTGGCCATGGAGAAATTGAAACAATGACTGGAAGACCAACAGTGAGAAGCAATCGAAGATTTAGAGATTTCTTGATTTGCAATATATCTCTGATGCTCGCCTAATCTGAATTTTAAAGCTCTCTTTGTTTGACCAATATAACCTAAATTGCAAGAGCAAGGAATGAAATAAACACCCCACCGGTTCTCAGTAGGAACAGGATCTTTTAGAGAAGAGAATTTAATTTTATTCATAGGTTTGAAGATAACTTTAAAGTTAAAACGAGAAAGTATTTTAGCAATTTTGAAACACAGAAGAGAATAAAAGGGCAGAACTATTATAGAATTAAAATTAGGAGGATTATTTGAATCAGAAAAAGGACGTTTAGGCTTATTAAATTTATACAAAGCTTTATCAATTAAAGAGGGATTATAACCACGAGCAAGGGCAAGAGATTTCAGATAATTAATTTCATTATTCAGAGCAGAAGAGTCAGAACAAATGCGTAACGCCCTAAAAACAAAAGTATAAAAGGACGCCACTTTTTGTTGAGGAGGATGATTTGAAAGGGCATGAGGGGGAAGGGAGACAGCGAAAGGTTTTCTATAAACGGAGGTAGAGAACCGATCTGGGAGTTTTGAAACCAAGACGTCAAGGAAAGGAAGAGAATTGTTCTCTTCGACTTCGAGAGTAAATTGAATACAAGGATCAACAGAATTAACAAGAGAAAGGAGATTAGAAAGATCAAGGTCAGATGGAATTAAAATGAAAGTGTCATCAACATACCTAAACCAGAAAGGAAATTTATATAAACTGAAGAGTTTTTCTTCAACAAAATGCATATAAATATCACATAAAAGAGGAGACAATGGATTACCCATGGCCAGACCCTCAGTTTGAGAATAGAAAGAATTGTTAAACTGAAAAGCAGTTTGCCTGACACAAATACTAACTAAAAGCAGGATTTCATCAATCTCAATGGAAGAGTAATGAAATTCGCGCAACCTTCTTTCCAAACAATCAATTGCCCCTTGAACAGGCACGTTAGTGAAAAGGGATTTAACATCTAAGGAAACCATTATATAATTGCAAGGAGAAAGGCGTTTAATTTTATCAACAAAGTCAAAAGAGTTTTTCACGGTATGAAAGTTAGTGGAAGATAAAGGAGCGAGTAACTTAGAAAGGAACTTGGCAAGTTTATAAGAAGCAGTACCAATATTGGAAACGATAGGGCGAAAGGAAAGAGTAGGTTTATGGACCTTAGGAAGAGCATAGAAACGAGCACAATTAGCGATAGTAGGGGTGACCAAACGTTTAGTGTTATGATTAAGAAAGACAGAATTTTTAATGACATGCTTGACGTCAGATAAATGCTTAGTAGAAGGATCCTTTTTTAATTTGGAATATGGACCAGAGTTTAACATAGATTCAACGTGGGAAATATAATCAGATTTATTGAGAAGAACTGTTTGACCGCCTTTATCAGCCTTAGTAATAAGAAGGTTAGGAACGGAATTAAGTTCACTGAGAGCAGATTTCTGAGAAGAAGAAAGATTAGACTTATTAAAAGATTTATTAGAAGAAATGACATTAGCCAAAAGGTAGCGAAGAGAATCAAGTTGACCAGAAGAAATTTTACTGTTTTTGAAAGAATGTTCAATGGGAGCAATTAAGTTCGGAATTGAAGGCTTAGAAATGCACGAAAAATTCAAGCCAAGTGAGAGAACATCACGCTGAGAATCAGTAAGAGAGTGAGAAGACAAATTGACAACATAATTTTGCTCAAGAGGAGCAATACTAGGAGCAGAAGAATTAGAAGTCAGAAGAGAAGAAAACTTTTTTTCCAAAATAGCATTGTGACACCTAGATTTGAAATCGACGTAAGCAAAAATCCGTTTCTCAAGGAAAGGGAAATAAATTACAGTTTTACTTAACTGTAAATGCAAAGAATATAATTCATATTCGATGCAAGAAAGAGAGTAACGAACATCTTGAATGATGGCTCTAAGAATAGCAAACTTACTCCTAGTTAAGGCATTTTGAACACGAATGGAAGAAGGAAGCTTGAAAATAATATTAATGAACTTAGGAATAACCCTTGAACGTTTACACCTTAAAAGAAAATTAAGCCTATTCAAACACCTGGCGCGCTTCAAACGAAGGTGCTTGAAACGATTAATAAGTGAAGAACCCATAACAAGAAAGAAGGAAAACAGGACCAGAAAATGAATAAAAAGATTATATTTTGTTTCTTATTTCAAATATTAGAATGATTGCTGAAAATTTTATTTTCGTGTTCGAAATTTTTGTGTTTAATTTGAGCAAGGTCATCCATGAAATTACAAAAATCAGTTTAAAAATAATCTTTTCTCCCGAATAACCTAATAGATTTTGTTGCAGAAATAATAAGTAGTTTGAATATTTACCTTTCTTAAAGGTCTGTGCAAATTACGTTTCGTGTATAATTCAAAAAGTAAAATAAATATGGTTCTAAAATATGCTCGATATGACACCCTGCCAATTTCCCTGTATTGTGAGTATCCAAATAAAAAACCTGCTTTATTTAAATACAGCATTCGGGAATTAAGTTAAGTGAATATCTTTAATGAGAAATGCAGGTACTATGAATATGGGGAATTTGACCGGTATACATGTCGACAATGAAAGTTTTTTTTTTTTTCGAAATCATCTGTAGGTACAAAAAATATGTACTTAAAAGTAAATATTTAGCAGTATATAACGGAATAATAGAATTGGATAATGCAACACTCTTTATTTCAAGTATATTTCTTAAATTAAATTTTAATATCTTAGTTGAAAGAATTAGACGTATCACCAACATCCTTAAATACTCAGGGACAGTTTAGCGAGATAACAGAGTGAAATATTGTTTAAAATGCCTGAAGAAGTCTTGCATATATTTTAGATTAGTGGTTAAAATTTAAGTTAAGAAAATTTTGCGAAGAATGTAGGAGAATTTAAATTAAATATTCCTTTAAAGATATTTTAAATGATTAGTGCTGCTTTAATTTAGGAAGAACATCAACTAATTGAGAATATTTATAGAAGCGTTTGATAATGAATGTACAGTCGTGGAAAAAAAAAGTAAAAATCCCCTACTAACTCCTCAACAAATTATTGTAGACGAAAGTTACTGGTACCGAACGATTGGAAATAAAGTCTACTTTTAAATGACGTATATAAAATTTGCTTAGGGGCCCATCTACATATTAAAACGAATCCAAACTTAATGTTTTTCAATCTCAATACCCAATTTTAACGAGACATTTCAAATCTTTGGTTCAAACTATGCCTAGACACCAAATTTCAAGTCATTTGAATGATAAGTTTTTGAATTATAAACATTCAAAATTTAGTGCTTCTAATGTTAAATTACATTTTCATATTTTTATTTATAACTTCTGAAATTATGATCCTAATGTTCTAATTTTTTGTGTAGCAATAATACTAATATACCCAAACATAAATACGTTGAATTTGCAATTTTTATAATATTCTGATATGAATTAAGAATTATGAAATTAATATTAGAAAAAATTATGAATTGCAACCTACAATTTTTTGATGGATTCAGATTTATTAAGTCCTGCTTTATGGAAATCCAAAATTTCACATTTTTCTTCCAAGTAGTTTTAAAATTATGCTTGAAAAACGGCAAAATGATGTTTTAAGGGGCCGTCTATGACAGAGGTGACTAAATATTTTGAAATTTCTTATGCTATCCTGTAATCTAACACGGTTAATTGACTCCTTAAGGTGCTTTGATCAAGAAGGGAGCTCTCTCGGTTAACAATCGAATACCGAACTTCTACAGCCCTCAAAATACGCTCATTTTAAAATAATTAATTTCTCGGAAACTTATGGTACGAATTGCATAAAAATTTGTTTTTGGACTAATTGAAGGGTGTAGAGTTCATTTATGCTGTCAGAATTGTGTATTGCTATTGAAAAAAACAAAGTTATGGCCCGTTTTAATATGTAGATTGCCCTCTAAGCCAATTTTATATACATCATTTAAAAGTAGACTTTATTTCCAATCGTTCGGTACAAGTAACTTTCTTCTACGATAATTTGTTGAAGAGTTAGTAGGGGGTGTTTACTTTTTTTTTTCACGACTGTACTAAACAGTACAGCGTATCCCGACATTTAATAAAATTAATGTGAAAGATATCCGGGGTTCCAGTTTTATATTAGATGTTTATTATTTCAACTGCGACATAAGATAATATTGTTATTTTCCATTTTCCTCTGTAAAACAGCTGTTTTTAAATGTTTTTTTTTCAAAGAAATACTGGCTGATGAGAATTTTTGTCCATTTAATACGAGAAAAAATTAAATGTTGTTTTGATAACGTATGGCTCTTAACGTATTTTAACTCTTACAACTACTTTAAATGAATTTTTAGCTCAAAGGCATGTGTGTTTCCGTCTTTAAGAAAAAACATTACTGGATATTTATTACAAATTTAACATTATGCATTGCTTTTTCTGTTTACACTATATACATTTATTAATCGTATTTTTTTTAAGTGCCTTTTCCTTCTACAAGTATATTTGTTGAATTGATTATATGAGTATATATTTCAGGAAGTGAGTTTCAAAACCCGCTTTATTCAAAATTTAAAAAAATTGTGTTTTCTCAATCAATCTATTCTATTCATAAACCTGCACCAAAAAAGCACAACAATATAAAAAAATAGTTTTATCATGTAGTTCTGAAATTTTAGAAGCTTGATTTACAATGAAAAACATTGGACGTAGTTAAAGGCTTTCCGCGATTTCCCAAAATTTCATAATATGGATAAAGTGAGTTTTGAAACTCACGCCCTCATTTATAAAATACATTTTTTTAAATACAGTGCAAAACATGTTAACTTTAGGTATAAATTGAAAATTAATTTGCAATCATACTTCTAAATATTAAACTGTGTTAAAAACTTATCTAATCACTTCATCACTTCACCCAAAATTTTGAAAACTAAGAACACTTCATGTTTACCAGGAAATACGAGACTTGCTTTCATTGTAACTTTTCTTACTTTGCCTCAAATACGAAGATTAAAACCTTCTTTGAATTAGAAAATTTCTCAATGATGCCAGTTCGGAGCTTCTTATTTTAAAAATATTGAAGAAAGTTAGCGTTATTAAGACATTAAAATTTATAATGGTTTTATGAAAGTATGAGAGTTTGAGAATTTAATTATATAGTTAAGTTTACTTTCGAAATCTTACGAAAATTAGTTGCTTAAGTATCTTAAAGTATACTCAGTAAAACATTTTAATTTCTAACTATATATGTATATATACATATATATATATATATATATATATATATATATATATATATATATATATATATATACATATATATATATATATATATATATATACATATATATATATATATATATATATATATATATATATATATATATATATATATATATATATACATATATATATATATAACCATTAATTAAACATAACCTCCCACCGTCAATTATTATGAATTAAAGCTGTAAGTATTAAAAAAAAAAATTAATATAAGAATTATTATGGAAGAAAAAGAAAAAAGTGGAAACCGACAAAAATTGAAAAGCTTATACATTGAATTACGTTATCAAGGGCACAGAATTCAATGATATAAGCAAAATGGTTGTTTTCTGTGGGAAAAATAGGGAAAAATAAGCTAAAGCTAAAAATTATTTTCCCCTGTGCCCTAACAACCATTAAAATCAAGTGAATTGATTAAAAATGAAAGCAGAATAGAAACAAATAATATGAAATGGAAGAATCAATAAAAAGTATTTAAATATTTATAGGATATAAAATATAAATAATAAACACCATACCGATTAATATTTCAGTATTTTACAAAAATCCACGCGCACATGGCAGCCAGTATATCAAAAAGATTAAGGTGAATAAAACAGTTAAGAAATCACAGTAAATGATACCAAAGGATGCAGTTAATACATTTTGAAATAAAATTTGAAATACCTTGTTAAACACATTTAATCTAATATAAAATAAATAGATATTAATTACATTATTTAAAATGCACAATTAAATTAATTAATAACAGTTTAACAATATCGTCAAAATTTAGCTAAAAATACCACCTGGTGTATTAAATTATAACTGAAATGGAGCTAGAAAAATTAAAAATGAGAGCTATCTAAAAGAGACAAATTTAGTGCCGCCATCTAGTATTACTTCTATTAAACAACTAACGCAAGATAAATATTTGTAAGCAATTGGATGTAAATAACTGTATAAATAATTGTAATCATTTGAATGTAAATAACTATATAAACAACAAAACCAAACAAATCCTTATATATAGAGAATTATAAACCGAATATAAACCACACAATGTATTTAAAAACTATTGAAAATAAAATTTAAAAGCATACAATATATGCTATTAGCTAACTTATTTAAACTAAACTAAGAATTTAAATAATTCTAGAACATTGATAATATATAGCATACAGCTATATGCTATAAAACAAAATAAATTCAGTAATAATTAATATAATTAATTATTAAAAATAATATAAAAATTATTTTTTAATGAATTATATATCAGATATTTATAAAATGAACAGGAAAAAATAAAAAACTTGTGGAAGTAAATAGAAGGTTAAATGATACTTAAAAACCCATTACTTAAAAAGCACAAATATAGAGTGTGGACTATTTTCAGACATCCATAAAAAACCATAAAGTATGAATGTGGGACATTCAAAAACATTAAACCGATAATAAATATTAAAAAGAATAGAGTAATAATAATAAAAATAATATCCCAATTTTAATGCATACAGTATTACTATATTTATATTAAACATACTATATGTATATTATTCACTATAAGAATGGCATATATATATATATATATATATATATATATATAAAGCAGTATAAGATTATATTTAGCCTGAACCAGCGCACCCCCCCCCCCTCACAGAACAAGAAGAACAAGAAAAAATATCTATGTAAACATTAAAACTTTAACAAAAACTAGGAAAAAATAGGCTGCGGCCTCATCGGCAGTGGGTTATGTTTCAAAAGCAGCCGAGCATTCGATAAAATATACATTAGTGGCAGTGGGTTTCGGCCAGAACAGTGATAGCAAAATCAAATGTTAAAACATTGATTATTGTTATTGTGATTATTGTTATTGTTATTGTGAAACATTGATTATTGTGTTGAAACATTGTTAAAACATAGCCAACGAATGTTTTAACATTTGATTTTGCTATCACTGTTCTGGCCGAAACCCACTGCCACTAATGTATATTTTATCGAATGCTCGGCTGCTTTTGAAACATAACCCACTGCCGATGAGGCCGCAGCCTATTTTTTCCTAGTTTTTGTTAAAGTTTTAATGTTTACATAGATATTTTTTCTTGTTCTTCTTGTTCTGTGAGGGGGGGGGGTGCGCTGGTTCAGGCTAAATATAATCTTGTACTGCTTTATATTTAATTTATGTGTTTTACTGCAGCTGTTTGGCGCATTTCACATGAATTTATCTTGTTTTTTGTTGGTGATTACTGTGCTTTACGTTTATATATATATATATATATATATATATATATATATATATATATATATATATATATATACATATATATATATATATATATATATATATATATACATATGTTACGGCCAATACCCGAAATTGGCCAAAACCCGAACTGGCTGGCCAATTCGCGAATTGGCCAACAACGCTTTAAACTGACTGGCCAATTCGGGAATTGGCCGGCCAATCCCCGAACTGGCCAGATGCGATCGGCCAGTTCGCGAAATGTGTATATAGAAACCAATTGTTACTTTTTATCTCTTTCTAACATAGTTGAAAAGGTTTATGAATTCAATTTGTCTGGCCGTCTCCTTGTCCGTGCTCTGACTCGGATTGACTTGTATTATTTAGGTTTATAAATTAATTTCGGTATTGAAAGTGAAGTGTGTACTATTTTTGGTTAATTTACAGCGACACACAAAAGTATTTCTTTACAATATCATGAATGAGAAAAGTTTTTCCGGTGTATTGTTACATTATCTCAATTATAATAAAATTAGTATGCATCATTAAGATGGGCAACAAACTGTTATCTAAAGTGTATGAAATAAGTAGCAATTATAGTTTGCTTACAGAGACACTCAAAAGTATTTCGTTACATTCCAGTGAATGGTGAAAGATTATTTTTAGTGCACTTAAATGATGTCACCCTATTTCAAACATAATAAAATTCACATACTTCACACATGTGGGGAGCAATATGTTTTTGTGTAGAGTATTGATTAAGTAGCTATTATAGTTCTTTTATAGGGACGCTCAAAAATATTCCGATAAAGAATTATGATAAATGTGAAAAAATCGTTTATTAGGTATTTTAATGATGTTACACTACTTCAAACATAATGAAACTGTTATACATTACTCATATGCTCTACGACATGTTTTCTATAGATTATTGACTAGGTAGAATTTGTCGTTTATTTTCAGAGTCATTCAAATAATTTGGTTATTGGATTGGCTGTGAGCCATTATTGCTTGATGTGCGTTTTCAGCTGTGATAGGCTTTTAAAATTTAATTTATTTGTAGTGTATTACCTGGTTTGTAGATCATATGCAGGGTTGTATGAAAGCTAAAAGAAACACATTACCGGCTGTGGATACCCATTGCTGAACACTTCGTATATTGGCCAAAGCTTCCCGGCCAGTTCGCGAATTGGCCGGCCAAAACCCGAAATACGCTGTTCATTTCATGTATTTCGGGTTTTGGCCAGGAATCTCGGCCAGTTCCCGAATTGGCCGGCCAATTCGCGTATTGGCCAAGCTCCGGGTTTTGGCCGTAACATATATATATATATATATATATATATATATATGTATATATATATATATATTCTTGAAAATTTCTTTAAGAAATGTTAAATATAAAATTGTGGTATAAGATAAATAAATATATAATACAAGCATAATTTTTAGAAAAGTAATACTTTTCTGGAAAAAATAAAATAAAAAATGTGTTTTTTCTTTATGTCAACACTGATTTTTAAATATAAAAATGTTTGCTTTATAAAAATATGCTTCAGGTATGTTTATTTGCACTCAAAACATGAATAAAGAACTTGTTATGTACATTTTTGGGAGAAGAATAAAAATTTCACCCGTACTGACTCCTATAAAAAAACCTAGTTGGAAATAATATCTGTCATTTAATTTTATGCCATAAATTCGGAGATAGTCAGGCTATCACACGTTGCAACAACCTTCATCGTTCCATTAGTCACACTCAATTGTCACACTTTATTTGAGTTTCTTCCATCAAAATACCTATAGTACGTTGTTTGTGAATTTTTCTTAAGCCGTTAATTATACACACAGACACAAAAAAATATACACATACACAGTGCATTCAAAAAGTTCCACGACTGGCACGCAGATATTATACTTACATTTGATATTAAGCTTCTACGTAGTCTCCTTCGAATTGAATACAACGCTTGGAACGAGTGTACAGGTCAATAAACGGTTCAAAAAATTTAGAAGATTATTTCAAGGTAAGTCTAGTGAGGACTGTCATCAGACATAATGTATCATACCACACTATTTAAGCTTAATTCAGCGCTTATCTAAAATCACACAATATACTTAATAAACTTTAACATGTTTCCTTGGATATGGTTACAAATGCACTACACACGTCTTATGAAGAGTATCCGTTATCTGTCTTGATAAAAGAAACGACAACATTTAACTTTAATTCAGCGATTCTTTAAAAATCACACAATAACCTAATCTGTTTTAACAAGTTTTCATGAACATGGTTACGCATGCGCATGTCTCATGAAAAGTATGAGTTATCTGATTTAATAAATGAAATGACAACATTTAACCTTATTCAGCGATTCTCTAAAAATCATCCTAATATGCTTTAACAAGTTTTCTTGAACATGGTTACGCATGCGCGTGTTTGGTGAAAGATATTTGTTTTCAGATTTAATAAATGAAAAGACAACATTTAACCATAAGTCAGTGATTCTTTAAAAATCACATAATAACCTAATCTGTTTTAACAAGTTTTCTTGAACATGATTACGCATGCGCATGTTTCATGAAGAATATCGGTTATCCGATTTAATAAATTAAACGACAACATTTAATCTTTATTCAGCAATTCTGCAAAAATCAACCTAATATGCTTTAAGAAGTTTTCTTGAACATGGTTACGCATGCAGGTGTCTGGTGAAATTATCGGTATTCGACTTAATAAAAGAAACGACAACATTTAAACTTAATTCAGCGATTCTGTAAAAATCACACAATAACCTGATATGCTTTAACAAATTTTCATGACCATGGTTAAGCATGCACATGCATGTCTAGAAGTTGTAAGATGTTCAATTTGAACATGTGTTGTATCTTTGAATAAATAAATACGTTTTTGGAACTTCAATACCTTTTTATTTAGTTTTATTTTTTTGGACACCCTGTATTTTTGCTTCAGTATTTAAAACACTTCTGAAGTTTTAAAAAGAAAATGTGTTCAATAACAGAATATAAATTATATTCATATGTATTCAGACTCTATTTTTGGCATAGAGAACGTCTTTATACAGAAAGACCTTTTAATAATAAAATATAATTAATCTTCGTTCAACTAGTAAAATACTCTATTTTCTTTTCTCAGTATGATTTTAATCTTTAAGAGATACTGTTTAAAAATTTATCATTTATCACAACTTACCTATAAACACGTGACATATCTTAAAATTAATTAGATAACACTTGTCAGTTTTTAAATTTTGACAATGCTCAAAATTCAACTCTTTATGATTCGGAAAATACATGAATAATAAAGGAGTAATAAATATTTTAAAATATTCTTTCTACCTTTCGGCTATTATTCATGTTTTGAATCTTTGGAAAGAAACTTCCTTAGGCACAATTTTTTAAATACCTTCTTATTGAATATGAGTACTTGTTACTTTTTGTCGGGATATGAAATGCATTCATTGACAACAAATGGTCGAACAATTGAACAAAACACCATTAAAATTTTAGTATATTGTGAGACGTGAAATTTTTTTTTTTCGAAAACTGTATTTTAAAAGTTATGTTTGCAACGGAAGTCTGTTACAATAGTTTCTGGTACTGTTAAAAAATATAATTTTTATAATCATTTCTTAAAATACATTTAAATAAAAAAAAGTAAAGCATTTATTTTGAATCTGATTAAGAATTTAAAGAAAATCATAATTGTTTCTTTACTTTTTTAATTATCGTTTTCTACATTAAAGAATTAGGCATTAGTATGTGTTTTCGGAATATTTAACACAATAGTTTTAATTAACACACTTTAACACACACATGTTAAAACACACTTTTATCATGTAAATACTATAGTTATAGCTCGAATGAATGAAACCAGCGTTGCAGTTCGCAGCCATGTCCATCAAATAAGAGTGAAGTATGTCAGCCAGGTATCTTCCGGATAGCTTAACAGGTAAAGCATTGGCACGGCACGCCAAGGATCCAGGTTCGATTCCTGGTCTGAGCAATTTTCGCTGTGTTGGAATGAACATCAACTGTGCTACTCCAGCCTTGAATATAATTTCGATTTTTCTTCCTCTGTTAATTTATAATAATTTTCTTTCCAAAATACAGGTTTTACACTCTTGCTAATTATACATTTTCTGTATCTCGGATTGATTTAGTATATTTAACCCTGGATTAATCGCATGTGTATCTCTATGATATAAGCCGACATCCTTGTCTTGTAAGTTTTGAATGAGGTAGATTAGGATCCCGGTGCACCGTTTGCTTTCGTTCCACCATTATCAATTTTTCACCAGCAGGAATTTACCTCATCCCGGGTAATACATTCAAAACTTTCAAAAGGAAATTGGCAGCTTTCGTCAGAAATATCCACAAAGCGAATAACGGAGGATTAAAAGAAAAATATATTACACTATGATGTCCAAAAGATACGCGTTCATTTAACTTCTTTAATAATTAAAATTACTTCAAAGGGCAACAATTAAAATTAATTTTAAAGTAGCTTTTGATTTTTGATAAATTAAAATAGCTTATTTTCTGTCATCGGTGTCTGATATTTTTTGTTCAAATATGATTTAAACTAAACCTAAACCAACGGCGCTAATATCCATTAATCCATTAAAAGGTCATAAACTACAATTACCAACTCTGTTTTTTTATTTATTTTTTTTTTACCTTGAGACCTGACGTGTTATAAAGCATACGTCCCAGTAATGTGGTCAACCTAACGCAGGACCCTTATTTTGTAGATCCCAAGCTAGCTTAGTACTCATTTTCTCAGCCCTGAATGGATAAAAATTGAGTGAACAATTTCGAGCCAAAAGTCGAACTCAGAACCTATAAAGTGTTAGTGAGACGTGCTGTCCAAATGTGATCTACATTTGGCAAAAAAAGAAAAAATGGATATTGCAATCACCAAATTGTCCCAGACAAAAATGGAAAGAAATGTTGGATTATTTCAATTTATTTTTAAAAAAATATATGCTGGGGTTCCGCCTATATTTTCAAATTGTAACTCTTAAATTTTTAATGCGAACATTACATTTTGATGTAATATTAGATTTATTTAATAAATGTTTCCTTATAATAATAAATGGTAAGTCTTTTGGGGAATAAATTAAGGAATTATGCACAATTAAAGAAACATAAAAATTAAACTGTTGTGTTGTGGGGTAAAGGTCATGTGATAGATCATGTTAATGTGTCCAGATTTATACCCTTTGAAGACGATGGATGCATTAGAATAAGGAAGGAGGTACACGATGCATTGAAACTTCTATGTTTTTGCCAACTGTTCAAGCCTCAGGAAGAAGTGTTATGATTTAGGGATGTTTCTGTTCGGCTGGACTAGGTGAGGCAGTACTCTATAGCAATACAATGAAGTCTGCTGATTTTGAGCAAGTACAAAATAATCATTTGATTTCAACTATAGATTCCATCTAAGACGAGGTTGTATTTCAAGATGATAATGCCCGAATTCACCGAGCCAACACAGTGTAAGATTATTTCCAGGATCACAATTCACCCTTTGCACACTTAAATTGACCATCGCAAAGTCCTGATCTCAATCCCATTGGGAACATGTGTGATGTACGTCAGAGAAATCTAACAAGTAATTATACTGTTCGTTCATTTACTAAGGAATCTGTATGTAGAATAATTGATCAAATTGTGGGGGGAAATAAGTGTAGAGACGATCCTTATGCTTATTGAAGCTATTGGAAGACGAATGCGTTCTGTAATTCGAGGAAAAGGTGGTCCAACACAATATAGGAAATGTAAAAAATATTTTAAGTTTTTCAATTAAAAAATGGTTTTCAAATATGTTCGGTAACAACGCAAGAAATCCGGGTTGAATTTGGATCCACTAGTTACATGCAAAACTGCCTTCGTTTGTATTTCACAACTTTTATTCATAAAATATAGGACGCTGGGCGATAAATGTAGTGCCATTTATTCAAATGGGTCACCAGATGTTATAATAACACTTGAAATTTTGCCTTTCACTTAAATTCTGAGAAATTTTTTTTTATGTCATTTTTATTGCATTTTTATAATGGTGGAAAAAGACTGCATCGTGGTTATAAAAGACAGAAAAGGACATGCCATTGTTCCATTTTGACTGAAAAAAAATCTCTACGTTTGAAAAGATAGTATAAGAATTATCGCCTACTATCTTTAATTCTTATCACTAAAAGTGCCAGAGCAGTCATTTTGAGTATTTTCACCATTTCAGATTGGATTCCTAAAAACTTCTCTATCTTATGAAGTCACAATTGTTTGAATTTTCTTAAAAAACATCGAAAATGATTGCTACCAAATATGAATCGAATGAAATTAAAATTAACGACGATATTTTTTTAATGGTGGAAAAAAGACTCCATCATGGTTATAAAAGACAGAAAATAGCATGTCTTTTTTTCCATTTTGACTGAAAAAGCAAAAAAGTTCTCTACATTTGAAAAGATAGAAGCGCCAGAGAAGTCACTTTGACTGTTTTCACATTTCAACTTGGATTACTAAAAAGTTCTCTATCTTAGGAAGTCACAATTTTTGTAATTTTCTTAAAAAACCTTGAAAATTATTGCTACCAAATATGAATCGAATGAAATTAAAATTAACGACGATATTTTTATTTATACTTAGAAACGTCACAATCAGTCAAAATTGACTGCTAGTAAATTGGGTAGATTCATCTTGTTTTCTCGCTCAGAAAACACCTTTTCTTAGAAACAAATGTTTACTACATATTCTGTTCATTCACTGTTTCCATACAAGAGGAAATACGTCCCGTCCTACCTTCGTTCGCTAATTTTCAACTGTCCACCCTTTTTTTGCTAACTATAAGGCAGATGGCACCATGAAGCGTCTCATGGAACATGTTACCCGACTTCTGCGGAAAACAGGTTTGAAGGAGCTTTCTTCACTCTTTAGACCTGTTTCACCTCCTAAATCGCTCGTCATCTTCCTCATGTAGCATCAGTGTGCTACCTGCCTAACAAAACCCATTTACTGTACACAATCCATTCATTCATCGTTTCTTTCAAATAAGAAATACGGCGGATCGTGCAGCGATGGGAGTTCGCGTTCTGCTAAGCCGGCTATTCGCAAACAGCTGATGTAGAGTCGTGGGGAAAAAAAAGTAAACACCCCTAACTCCTCAACAAATTATCGTAGAAGAAAGTTACTGGTACCGAATGATTGGAAATAAAGTCTACTTTTAAAGGCTGTATATAAAATAGGTTTAGGGGGCCATCTACATATTAAAACGAATCCAAACTTTATTTTTTTCAATGACAATACCCAATTTTAACGAGATATTTCAAATCTTCGGTTCAAACTATACCTAGATATTAAATTGCAAGTCATTTGAATGATAAGTTTTTTAATTATAAACATTGAAAATTGAGTACTTCTAATGTTAAATTACGTTTCCATATTTTTATTTATATCTCCTGAAATTATGTACTAATGTGCTAATTTTTTGCGTAGCAACAGTACTAATTTTCCCAAACATACCCCACTAAAAAATTAGGATTTTTTTAAAGATATTTTTAAGAATATCTTTACAAATTCTGCAGATAATTTAAAGGTAAAGCTAAATCTGCAAACTTTCTTCAGATTTATGTAGAATTTCTGGAGAAAGTAGAGATTTCTTCAGATAATCTTAAGATTATTTTTAGTGGGGTAAACACGCTGAATTTGCAATTTTTATAATTTTATGATATGAATTATGAATTATAAAATTAATATTCGAAAAAATTTTGAATTGCAACTTACAATTTTTTTGATGGATTTAGATTTATTAAATCCTGCTTTATGGAAATCCAAAATTTCGCATTTTTCTTCTGAGTAGTTTTCAAACTATGCTTCAAAAACAGCAAATTGATGGTTTAAGGGGCCGTCTATGATAGAATTGAATAGATATTTTGAAATTTCTTCTGCTGTCCTGTAATGTAACAGTAATCTATCTAATCATTGACTGCTGGAGTGGTGCTTAAGGTGCCTTAAGGAGTTTATCAAGAAGGGGGCTCTCTCGGTTAGCAATCGAGTACCGAACTTCAATTTGGATACAGCCCTTAAAATACGCTCGTTTTAAAATTATTAATTTCTCTAAACTTATGATACGAATTGCATAAAAATTTGTTTTTAGGCTAATTGAAGGGTATAAAGTTCATTTATGCTGTCAGGTGCACTGCTATTGAAAAAAAAGTTAGGGTTCGTTTTAATATGTAGTGGCCCCCTAAGCAAATTTTATATACATTATTTAAAAGTTGTCTTTATTTCCAATCGTTCTATACGAGTAACTTTCTTCTACGATAATTTGTTGAGGAGTTAGTTGGGGGTGTTTACTTTTTTTTCCACGACTGTACAATAAAATAATGAAAAACTATTAATTTTAATAAGTATCATGATCTAGATTAACTCGTTTTTCTTCGGTTAATTAACAGAAGCAGAAATTTAAGATGAAAATCAAAGTTGGTGTAATATTGATCTAACTAGTTGGATGTGGCATATTAACATCTGCAATTTATATGTGCAGATACACGGTCGGCAGTCGCCACGTGGCGACTAAATTTTTTGCTTCGGCGACTAACTTTCGGAGTCTAAGTCGCTATACTTCTTATATTGAAGTTCCCTTTTCGCCGAATAATTTTCGGATTATTTTCTTTTTCTTATCAATCACGGTATTATGTCTCCTCCATAACCCCGCGATATTTACAGCTTTAAAAAAATATGAAATATGATTAAAAAATATGAATAAAAAGATATGATTAAAAAAATATGATTAAACATGGGCGCCACCATTCCGCGGAAACGTAAATTTATTGTTTTCTTCTAAAAAAACTGCGATGTTCGAGGGATCGGGAAAAAATTGACGTTTGATGTGCGCCGCGAATTAATTCACATCACAGTCAGCTTGAGATGCAGAAAAAATTGAGCCGAGAAAAGAATACGTGTGGACTCCACTCATTAAATTTGTAGCTCTGGGATTATTCAGATATGTTCTTACAGGTAGACACTGGATATCGACATGCAATTCTCCTACGAATAAGTAAAATTTCTCGAATTATTATTTATTTATTTAGCAGATTTCCGCAAAATCAATTCTTCAATCGGTCATGAACTTTGTAAACTCCGTTAAGGAAAAATCCGACAAATTCCCAAACAGCAAATAATCCTTGGCCGAACTCCCGCCGATAGTCATAACTCTACTATATTTCACCCTGGCGATCTCATTTTCCGGGGTCGGCAGATATGACCTCTTGTCCGCAAGGCAAATCACCTTTCGAGCATCGCCTCTCGAGTACAATTGAATCGGTTTTGAAGCGTATTAGTTTTCGATAATTTGGTCGCTTGGTAATCTTTTACCGAGTACATTGCAATATTGTATGATCTTTTGTCGATTAGCTAATCATATCGAATAGAAGAATTTGTACGATGCAAAAATAGTATTTAAAACTTTAAAAAAAATTCGTTTTAACCCTAGAACTACCGGAAATTTTACTCAAGTTTTATAAAAACATTCTACACCAGAATTTTTACTTAAAACTATTTAATTTGTTTATTTAACTTATTATTGTCTGATTTATACATTTAGTTTGTTTTGAAGAAATTTCTGGTTTGAATAAATATTTTGAATGTACATGTCGGGTCCATTGGACCCTTCTGGTAGACAGAGGGTTAATTCAAAAAATAAATATTGTTAATTTGGAATATTTTCCACTAAAAGATGCAAAATTATTTACATAACGAGGATGTAACTAATTGAATTGTAATAAATCTTGTTTTGTTTAAAGTCAAAATATTGCTGTTAAATAATTTTACAATGAAAATTACAATTAAAATTAGAATTAATTTTCTGTTGTAAGTTACAAATAAAATTACATTTAATTTAATGATTATATTCTTGCTTATAAGTAACACACACTCTTGATATACGAGTACAAATTTTATTGCATCTTATAAAGAATAATTAACTGCAATTTTAATCTCAAGATCAGTAATATTTGGAATTTAAATTAAACAAAATGTACCTTTTAATTGATTACGCCCTCGATGTGAAAACATTTTTGTATTTTATAGCGGAAAATATTTCCGTCTAACAATATTTACTGCTTGAATTAAAACGAACTTTGATACATTTTAATTACATAATTTTTTAATCTTACAATGTAAAATATTCCCATTTATCACTGCGTCCTAGCTGTGAAAATTCTACCATTTAAAGCGTCTCATTAAATTTTTGTTATGTATGGAAAAAATTTATTTTTTTCAATACCTAAATAATTATTTTAATTAAAAAAAAAATTCAGTCTTTTTTTTTTTTTTTTTTAACTTTTAAAAGCTATAAAATGAAATTTATCACTATCTGGAGAAAAAAAAAAGGGTCAACTTCCTTATAATTTATACAATAACATTAACTGAATTTTTTCCAAATAAATTAATTTTTTAATCAGAGATTTCTAATTCATAACTAAGAAAATACATTTAGAGCAAATATTTTGTTGCTGTAATAGTCTAAATTTCGAGATATTATCCTGATATAACCTAAATTTCAGACCTTATAATTTTCAATTTATTTATTCAATAATTATTTTAATTAAAAAATTGTTCAATCATATTTTTTTAACTTTTAAAATGTATAAAATTAAATTAATCACTATCTGGGTGAAAAAAAAAGATGATCAACGTCTTTATTATTCATACAATAATATTATCTGTATTATTTCTAAATAAATTAATTTTTAAATCCGAAATTTCTAATTCATAATTAAGGAAATATATTTAGAAGAAATAGTTTGTTGTTGTAATAGTCTAAATTTCTGATATAATCTAAATTTTAGATCTTATAATTTTCAATTTTTTTATCTAGTAATAATTTTAATTTAAAAAAAAAACAGAAATTTTTTTTTAACTTTTAAAAGGTATAAAATTATATTTATTACTTTTTGGGGAAAAAAGGAAAGAACAACTTCATTAAAATTTATACAATAACATTATCTGAAGTATTTCTAAATAAATTAATTTTTAAATCAAAAAATTCTAATTCATAACTAAGAAATACATTTAGAGCAAATAGTTTGTTGTTGTAATGGTTTAAATTTCAGATATTATCCTGATATAATCTAAATTTCAGATCTTATAATTTTCAATTTATTTATATCTATCAACAAAACAGCAAATATCTCTAACCATTTTATTAATTATAATTTTAGGTGTGAATGTCTATTCGTAATTATTTAAAAAAAGAAAGAAAGAACAAACAAACTCTTTTAAATTGTTTGTTTACTTTTACACAAATTACCCTGCTATCTGTAAGTTTTTGAGAGATTTAAGTTTACTGATTTGCAAATAATAATGTATTCTCACCAAAGAGCATTTCTTGGAAAGTATTTTTTCCCCTATATTCCTTCGACTGACCATTTACAAATGATGTCCTTGAAACGCGAAATAGTATTTTGAGCTGCAGGAAGATAGATATTGCAGGACATTGGACAGTTTTATTCACGTGGCACACAACACCTATCATCACTGCACGGGGTATCTATGCACCGGAACCAAACAATAACACCTCAGTAAAAAGATTCATTTTTAATCACTGTCCGATTGCCGGTCGATTACATACATAAGAAAATTTTCCCGATTAATTGACTTGTAATAATAATACAATTTCTTGCCGATGTTTTCCCATGACATTATCAAGGTAAATCGCTAGATTTTGTTCAGACGATATTATGTGAAGCTCTCCATTCGACTACACATCATTTACTGACAATTCTGGCATCAGGCCGATATCTCTTGCTATTGAGGTTTCGTCGATTGTTAGCCAATGAATTAGCCCAACCATGGATTTCATCTATCTTTCACGAAATAAAACTGAAAATTTCGCCAACCTCTCGTGAAATAAATCGTGATTTTCGTCAATCGGTATATAGAAAAAAAACACGATTTTTGTCAATTGGTCGATTGAAAAAAAGCACGATTTTTGTCAATCGGTCGATAGAAAAAAACGCGAATTTTGTCAATCGGCCAAAGGGAAAAAAGAAAAGGAAGGGAAATTCTGTCATTAAACTCCCGAAAAAAAAAACCGCAATTATCAAAAATCCAAAGAATTGAATTTCGTCAATCTGTCTGACAAAAAACGGGAGTATTGGCCATTTTTTTCGCGATCATTTGACAAAATTTATGGGAGGTTTTGGACGATTCTTTGACAAAATTCACGTTTTTCCTGAAATCTTTTGACAAAATTCACGTTTTTCCTGAAATCTTTTGACAAAATTCACGTTTTTACTGATATCTTTTGCCAAAATTCACGTTTTCCTGAAATCTTTTGACAAAATTCGAGTTGGGTTTGCGATCTTTTGACAAAATTAACGTTTTTTCCGCGGTCCTTTGATGAAATCAGTGGAGTTTTTTTCGTGATCATTTGACGAAATTTGAGAGGGTGTTTTTTTTGTGATAAAATTGGCATTTTTCTGCGACGAATTAGTGTTTTTTTTCTCGATTCCTTGACGAAATTCGTTTTTTGCGATTCTTGAACGAAATTGCGATCTTTTGACGACATTCGCGTCTTTTTCTCGATATTTTGCGAAATTGGCATTTTTTCTGAGAACGAGTGACGAAATTAATTTTCTCGGCGACGAGTTTTTTTTTTTTTTATGTCCAAATTTTCAGACCTTAATACCTTAAACTTTCGGAAAATTCGGAACAGAATTACCCCTGTAATAGTTTGTGATAAGATTTTTTTTTAAAGATAATTTTTCTTGTATGTTATTCAAAAACAAGTATTTGAATTGTATTTTGATTTTTCTCTTGTCGGACAAAATGAAAATAAGAAATATTTTTTTCCTAACACTCTCCACACCTTAGCTTATACATATAAGCTATATACAGGGTGCAAAGGAAAGTCCCTTTAAGCTGAAAATACTTGCGAACGGAAAGAGCTACAGCTATGCAAGTGATGTAATGATATGGTAAAGAGACCACGCCCGATTTAATGCAAACGACAGTAGCGCCCCTTGTGGTGAAATGTGGAAGATAGCCATTGCAAATCAAAAACGAAAACAGATAGAACAAAATTTCCAATCAGAAAGTTTTAGAGCATCATTTAATTAGTACGAAAAGACGTTTGGTTTACATGGATAAGATAAATCTTCGCTTGTATACCCAAAAATGTCCGAAATCGATGCGCTCCATTTTGTGTAAACGTTTGAAAGGAATAGCCAGAAGCATGAAGAAATACGCATAATTTATTATATAAATACGTACTAATCTCAATACATTTTGATAACATCACACACACACACACACACACACAAAAAAAAAAAAAAAAAAAAAAAAAGACTAACTGTCTCACTGTGATTAAAAAGTTATATTCAGTATGTTCGAAAAGTTTGCCATTGCTTACGGTACACGTTTGTATTCATGAGAGTAATTCTGCATGCACATTTCTTTAAATGGAACGTCTATTACAAGCCTCTGCATTACGACGAGATATGTTTATCCATTTTAAGGTCGGTGGCTAGACGGTCTAGCCACTTAATTTTAATTCTAAAACTGACAAATGGCACCAAGAATATTTTAATAAAATATGAAAGTGAAAATTAGCGGGCTTTTATTTTCTAAGAAATTCGTTTGAATATTCTGGTGTCAGTCAATTATTTCATCAGTTTACGAACAGAATTCTACTGCCTCTAAAAGGGATAAGCTAAAATTTTAAATGCACTGGAAATTAAATTTTTGCCGATATTACAGCACAATGGAACATCAAAATCTGCCATTGTGCACTGTTACATTTCCGGAATGTGAATATGCAAAGTAGAATAGTTGCTCATCGATTTTGGACATTTTGGGTATACAGGTGACGATTTATCTTATCTCTGTGAACCAAATGTCATTTCGTACTAATTAATTGATGTTCTAAAGCTTTCTAATTGGAAATTTTCCTCTATCTCTTTTCGTTTTCGGTTTGCAATTGCTATCTTCGACATTTCACCAGTAGGGGCGCTGCTGTCGTTTGCATTAGGTCGGGAGTAGTCGCTTTATTATACCATTTCCTCACTTGCATAGCAATAGCTCTCTCCGTTCGCAAATATTTTCAGATTGAAGGGACTTTCCTTTGCACCCTGTATTGCTTAGATTGTGCATATTTTTAGGTAGCTTTCATTACAAAAAGCTACCTATTGCAGCCGTTCGGAGGAAAGCGATTTCAACAAATTTTGGTATATTTTCATCGATCATGACCCCCAGACCCCGAAACCACCCTCCGTTCAAAAGTTGATATATATATATATATATATATATATATATATATATATATATATCCATATATATATATATATATCTGACCTTTGTCATACTGTAACTCTCGAATTTATGAACCGATTTGGATCTAATTCGGTATGTACATAGTACATACTAATGTCTCGACCGAGTTCGTTGGCCAGCTTCATCCGCCATTTTGTTTCAAAATGGCGGCCATTTAAAATTTTCTTTAAAATTTTAAATTTTAAATTTGGTACCAAAGAATTGAAAATGGAAAAATAGTTTTTTCTTATGTATTTGACCTTTATACAAAGATTCCGGAGCAGTTTTTGTTTCGTCTATATCTTAAAAAATGGCTGCGTTATAGCATTTTGAATTTCTAGCGTGGCTGACATTTTGAAACGTCCTGAATTTTGTCACGCGATAAAAGGCGTATTTATGAACCGATTTGGATGTAACTTCGTTTGTACATAGTGCATACCAATGTCTCGACCGAGTTCGTTGGCCAGCTTCATCCGCCATCTTGTTTAAAAATGGCAGCCATTTAAAATTTTAAGAAAAATTTAAATTTGAAATGTGGTACCAAAAAATTGAAAATTGAAAAAATATTATTTTCTTATGTATTTGACCCTGATACAAAGATTCGGGAGCAGTTTTTGTTTCGTCTATATCTTAAAAAATGGCTGAGTTGTAGCATTTTGAATTTCTAGCGTGGCTGACATTTTGAAACGTCCTGATATTTGTCACGTGATAACAGGCGTATTTATGAACCGATTTGGATGTACCGTGGTGTGTGCATAGTACATACCAATGTCTCGACCGAGTTCGTTGGCCAGCTTCATCCGCCATCTTGTTTCAAAATGGCGGCCATTTAAAAAAATTTTAAATTTAAAATGAGATACCAAAAAATTGGAAAATGAAAAAGATTTTTTCGTATGTGTTTCACCTTAATACAAAGATTCCGGAACAGTTTTTGTTTTGTCTATATCTAAAAAAATGGCTGAGTTACAGCATTTTGAATTTCTATTGTGGCTGACATTTTAAAACGACCTGATTTTTGTCACGCGATAACAAGCGTATTTATGAACCGATTTGGATGTTACTTGGTCTGTACATAGTACCTACCAATGTCTCGACCGAGTTCGTTGGCCAGCTTCATTCGCTATCTTGTTTCAAAAGGGTTGCCATTTAAAAAAAATTTAATTTAAAATTTAAAATGAGGTATTAAAAAATTGGAAAATGAAAAAGATTTTTTTTATGTGTTTGTCCTTGATACAAAGATTCCGGAGCAGATTTTGTTTCTGAAAATTTGTTCTTTTGTTTATATCTTAAAAAATGGTTGAATTATAGCACTTTGAAGTTCTGGTATGGCTAACATTTTGAAACGATCTTGTATTTGTCACGCGATAACACACGTATCCGCCTATTTCCATGTAAGAAGGCATGTAGATAGTATACATCAACATCTCAGCCAAATATAAGTTATTTTAAATAAAAGCAGCTTCTATAAAGCTGACTAATTTCGCGAAATTCTCATTCATAATGAGACTATTGATAAACTATTGATAAAAATTAGTATTGAATCTCCTATATTCGGTTTCCAATAATTGTGCTTCGTGTGTTTGAATAATTTAAGTTGTCTTTTTTAAAATAAGGAATTTGAAAGCTACCTCTTCCTCCCGGCACTGGCCGGAAGGACTTTTTAACCTATATCTTGCCCAGCTTAATATTCTGAACTGTACATAATTTTAAATTTGTATTACACCGAATGTATACTCAAAATAAAAGAATTTTGTGATTAAATAAATGTACACATTTGATATATTTAGTCTATGCTTTGCTGTATCATTTTTCACTTTGAATTCCTGAGTTTTCTTCCCTATATAAACGTTATTGCTTTTATGCAATTTTTTTCACAATGTGGCGGCTGGGATTTTGGGTTAAGGTTTTTTGGGTTGCCTCCTTAAAATTTTTAGGAATCTGCACCTATAGTGTAACTCCTTTTTGAAATATTAAGATGTACGAGATAAAAAAACATTGGATGGGCACTTCCAACATGTTTTTGGTTTGTTGTTACAGAAATAAACAACAATAACAATTTTTGGCTTTCAGGTTAAATTTTTTAAAAATAAAATACCATATGTTTGAACTTTTGAAGTCGAAAAGAAATATAAAAAACAAAATAGTATCATTTTATAAACTTTCACACTTGTACACTTGAATTTTCACAATGTTAGATTTTGTTTAATTTCTTTAAAATAAAATTTAAAACTCAAAATTAAATTGGTAATCGTCAATCTCTATTACACATACATACAGGTATTTGTGAGGAAATGTGTTTTATTCAAGTATTATCGTAAATAAAATAAATCAGAACATACTGTTATTTAGAAAAGATCGGTTTAAAATAATTACGTCAGCTGCCGCAATATTTAAACCGTCTCGGTAATTAGATATTATACTCTCGTCTCTTGTAAAAGTAGTATCGTCATCTGTGTCATGTCAATATTTTGTTTTCACTGCGTATGAATACATCGGTTGGTTGGCACGTTGGCGAGGCTGAAGTAAGGTACGAGAAGTTTTGTAATAAGAAAATTTGAAATATTTTCTCTTTAAAAAATGTAGACATTATAAATAACAATGATATAATATATATATATAATTGCAAAATATTTTCCATTTTAAATATTTACTTTAAATAATTTTTGACTTAATGCAGAAATGTGAAGTATTAATGTATGAAATATTTGCATTATTACCAAAAAGAAAAAAAATATATAAATATCAATTTGATTTAATACATATATATTTAAGATTAAAATTACGTAATAAAGTATTTTTGTCTTTAAAAAAGTAAAATCTAAATAGTTTATCGACTGCAATCAGATGTTTTACTGTAACCGAGAACAGGATCATTAACAGTACACCGAAATTCACCAACTTCATGGTATCTCCCGTAGAATACCATCCGCAAAGTAATATAGTACCATTTTTCAACAGAATTATTAAAAAAAAACAACAGTTTTTTCTGAAAACCCTTAAGTCTTTATTCCCTTCACCTAAAGCTTATCAATATCATATATCTATTATTTTTTTAAAAATAGGCCGTTCCATTTTGGAATTTTTTTTTACAAAGTTTCACATCTGAATTTACTTTAAAAATGGTATCGAGATCTCAAAATATACTGCATGTAGATATGTAGAAATTTCATAATAGGACTAGACAGCAGATATAAAGACTTTTTAAAAAATCAAAACAATATTGTCAGTATTTGTTGAGTTATTAAATGGCGGCTTTTCGCATTTCATTTCATCTTTACTTAACTGTATATATGAGTGTCGGTATTCTACGCTTTTGTTGTAAAATTGCGTCACTTCTGATACTATCGTCTCCCATGATCATATGTAATGCGAGTAGGTGTAATAAATGTTTTTTGTGTGTATTAAATAAGTAATATAAATGTGTTTAATAAATGTGTCTTATAAATAAGTTGTGTAAATATGTGTAATAAATAAGAAATTTAAGTATGTGCAATAAATATGTAAGAATAAGATGTAAGTATAAGAAAGTTTCAATTGTAATAATTAAAGTACTAACTTAAATTTTTTTGTTTTAATTAAACGACTTTAGAAGACTTTTATTACCATCAAATGATCATTTATGAATATGTTTTATTAGATAAGAACATTTTTTCTAACAAAATGGAAGTTCTCTGATTATTATTGACTATAGTATTTATGCAATAAAATAATTTATATGAGTGGTCAGGGGAATTTTAGAATCTCAATTTAGTGGTCTGAAAGGTTGTGGATCCCTGCCATAGGGAGTCTAATCTGGGTTTCCCGGGCATTAGCCAAGGAAACCCAAGCATTAGCCGGGTTACAGAACGTAGATGAAAACAATTTTTTCTTTTAAAATTTAAAACTTTAAAAGAACATCATATTTCATATATATTTTAGATTGCATACGAACGGTACCAAAAATCAATTTTATTTGAAAAATCGCAATTATGTACTAGGATAAAGATTGGAAATTTATTAATACTTTCGTATTGGCCTCGTTCCAGGAGTTAACAGCCAAAGAAATAGCCAAAGTTAGCATTTCCAGTATGCTTTTAATTCTGATAAATTCAGTGGTTTAATCGCGTAGTTCGATTACACGCCTCATATTTGAGTTTTATTTATATATTATTATTTTATTTATATATTGATGAAGCTTTAGTTTCGTTATGAAACATAAGACGAAAACAAATGCTCAACTATCTACATTAATTTAAGTGCGAATGAATTTACTTTCGTATTCGCTGCACGTAATTAAAATATATTTAGAAAGAACTTATTGCTGAATTTTTTTTAAAAAACAATTACAAATAGTAAATTGCGATACAAACTTATTTTACAAATACTGATAAATTATTCAAATTCTATATGAAAATACGTTTTTTTCCCTATTCGGTGATGTAAAATCTGAAACGGAGCATGTTTATAAATTTTAAAACAGATGTAGAAAAGCGAAATTTAATAGTCTGGTGTTGCCAACATCAAAATGACGTCAGTATTACGGATGTACACGTTTTGAACTTTCTTTGTAATTAACAGGATTCTTTTCTCTTCCTCCAATTGAAGGGGAAAATAGCAGTTAGAAAATTCAATTGTGAAAGGAGAGGTTTTTATAGTCAGGTTTCAAATACATTTTATTACGTGAAACTTTTGTTGTATTTGTTTAAGAATTTTCCTTTCTACGAAAAGTAATTTTGAGCTCCAGAATAGGAGTTTTACATTTTCTTTGAATTTTTTATAGCACCATTTTAAAACAATTTTTTAAAAGTGTGCCTTCGAGTCAAGAAAGAAAATACTTTATCAAATATGAATTTTTATTTTAATGACGAAAGAAAGATCTTTTATGGAGGAAAATCTAACATTTCTCAATGTACCCCAAAAGAAAACTCGAATAAAATAAAAAAAATAGTTTTTTTTCTTTAGTGTAATCAGACTGTATTTTGATATGTAGTATTAAACTGCTTTAGATGTAGTTCCTTATGACTATAGAATTACGTTTCAGGGCGACAAGAATGTAGTGGACATAATCTTTCTATATTCTGAACTGTACAAGTTTCAATTTGCCTTATCCGAATGAATTAAATGTCTTTTTTTGCTTACCATGACTTCCGTCACAGGAATCAGTTTCGGCGGTATTGCATGAACATAGATTTAATAACAACTTCTACCAAATAATGAAAATGAGATGCTATCTTTATTTAATTATCTAATGGCACAAATTCAAATGATAAAAATGAGCAAATTGAATGGTTGAATTACAAAATTCTATACATAAATCCATATATACTGTTTAAAAAATTAGGAAAGCCAACCATGCAAGACAGCGACGCACCTGTACAAAATTGGAAGTACATATACATTAAAGATAAAACAGAAAATAAAACAGGAAAATATTGTATCTCTGAATTTTACCTCTTTGAAATGAGGTTAAGAACATGAAGAGACACAATTTTAGTACCTGTAAATGACAAAAATATGATGTTTGAAGAGAATGAAGGGTTTATTATATGTTGTGTGGTCCCCTCGAATAGTTAAGACATTGAACATCTGTTTTCCACGGATAAGATTAGACTGATGTTAAGAGTTTAGGTAATTCTCTCTTCAAAAACTACTTCAATATCAAAGTCCAGAACAGTGAACAGAGGCATGCTGTGCGTTGTACGAGTCTGTTCCAAACATACTCGATTGGATTTAACTGAGTAGAGCCATTTAGCTACTACTTAAGCTGTATTGTTTTCTTTACAAAGCTGTTCTCTCCAAGTTGAGCTCTATTGCGCATTAGCATGCATTAAATTAAAGAGATCAGTAGTGGATGCAGCGTAAGATATGACATGAGATATAAATACCTCAGTGTTGTTTGTAACTGTGAGTAGAAGCCCTGCTTCTTAATTATTATTATTATTATTATTATTATTATTATTATTATTATTATTATTATTATTATTTTCAAATGTTATCCTCCGAACTTCTGTTCTAGGGGCTATGCTTTTTAATAGATCAGATCGACTTTAATATCTCTAATATAATGGATGTTTGAAGGATTACTTGAAACACACGTTTTCCGCGCTAAAGCTGCATACCTCACTCTACGACATTATGCACCATAAACAACAACAACAAAAAAAGAAAACGAGAACACATAACACTAACTCTGATGCAAATCAGTGCATAAAATGCGATTCGTACCAGTCGATTAGCCTCTTAATTGTCTGAGCGAAGCGAAGGCTAATACACAACGCAGTATTACTTTTCGGTCAAAAACAGCTACGATGGATATTAAAATCTTTCGTAAAACCTTTCGTCAAGCATAACTCAAAAAATATTTGTCGGATTTCGGTTCTGGTTTTACCAGAAGGTACATATAAGGGTAATCTACTGAATGCACATACTATGAAAAATAAGTTCCAATTCGTTTAAGAATTATATTAAAAAAACTGATAAAAAAGCACAATTTATCTACATACGTCACGGAAATTTAGTGTATGTCATTTTCACAGGCTGGATGTTTTCGTAGAAAACCGAATTATAGCACATGGAACAAAAAAAATATGCCCGCACTAATATGAAAGTGCAAAAAAACATATTTAAATTTAATCAAACAGGAAAATAAATCTGATTTTTTTTTCTATTTCAAAGAGGAAAGCCATAATAACGTAGGATTTCAGATTTTACGATAATCTATCGAATAGCATTTTTTAATCGCCAAAAGCAACCAACATTTTGCGTGTGAAAATTTGAAACATTTATTCTATGTTTAAATAACAATTTTTATTTGTGGCATCATTTATTCTTAATTTATGTTTGTCTTTTTAGTATTTTAAATGAAATAGGGGACTCTGTGGCTAAATGGTCAAAGCACCAGTCTGCTAATCGCTTGCGAGCGTAAGAGTTTGTGGGTCCGATTCCCGCTGATTCATTTCACACACACTTTGTGTGGAACTCCCAGGGTGTATTTCTCTTGTGTTGTAATATTTCCTTGTGCTATCTTGTCTCCGACTTATAAGCGGGCTCTCATGTCAAGCACACAAGTCGCATGTTTGTTATTCAATAAATAAATAAATAAATAAATAAATAAATGAAATTTGGGTGCTTGTTAGTTATCCCGTCGACCAATTTCCCCAAATTATATAAATCGCCAAATTATACAAATTGACATAATTTTTATTTTAAGTAACTTTTTTTAAAAATAACTTAAAATTAATACTAAATAACTTAAATATTTTAAAGAACAAATAAATTAGTATAACATTAATAAAAATACAAATAAAACGTCGAAATTAAAATCACTTGATGAAGTAAACACGTGTTGTCAAGTGAATGTGACATTTATGATATACCATTATTAGCATTTAATCTTACAATTTGGCGACAGTAATTTGGTCGACGGGATAACTAACAAGTACCGAAATTTGTACTTTTTCAGAATAGGCGTCTTATAGGTAAAGAAAATGGGCTTGGCGAGAGAAGTAAACTTTTCATGCATATTTTCTGGTAACCTACACATTCTTTCATGTACCCAAGCAATTTTTTAAAGATTTAAACAATTAATTTAGTGTAAACTAGACATTTACGCACAGATGTCACATGCGCACCACGTTGGCGCGATTTTTTTCTGACGCCAATGTCATATACGCACCGGGATACTTAACTGGCGCCAAAGTGTCGTTATTTTGCTTGATGGTAACCTAGATGTTGTTGTTTATTTTATTTATTAATAAATTGTTTATTTACTTTTATTTTCTTTTTTAAAATTATATAAATTGTTTTGTTCTATAGTTATTAATTAAACTTTTTTTATTTATTGTTATTCCCTTTTTAAAAATATATATGAAACTGGTATTCGAAAACGTGGTTTTCGCCAAATTGGCGTCAGAAAAAAATCGCGCCAACGCGGTGCGTATATGACATCTGTGCCAAAAAGGTTTATATTTATTTGTAAAAAATAAACATAAACGCTCATCGGGTTTGTAATAAATTGTCAGGTTTGTATCTTTTTGTAAGAAATCTCACTTTCTGAAGCCAAAACTGCATAAAGCTTAAAAAAAAAACGCCAATGCAAAGTAATGTTGTTAAAGTACAGTGAAATTAGTTAAAAACGTGTATTTTAAATGAAGTGAATAAAAGCTTTATATTTTAAATGAAATGAATGCAAGATGATTATAGTATGGAGAAAATATTGTCAATTTATCACCTGCGCTTGACTAACTTAAATGTATCAATATTGCAATTGGTACATGCTATGCAAAATGACACATTTATGTTGTAACCACTCTTCGTTTAGATAAAATGGCCAATAATTCGTATTCAGAGAGAATTCATTTTAAGAAAGTGAGATTTCTTGTCAAATGATATAAACGACTATGAAAATAAAACTGAAGAAATATTATACTGGTTTATGTATGTATTTAAAGAAATGCAAAAATGTCGGTATGAAACAGCGAATAGGTTGTCCGAAAGTACTTATAAATGTATTTCTTTCTAGGCTATTCTATCTCTTGCCAGGGCCCTTAACAGAGGGAAGAGCTGGTTTAAAATTGATATTGATTTTTTTTCAAGTTCACTAATCTAGATATTTCATCATTTGAATTAGTAACCAGTATATGGCCAATTAAAGATAGTATCTCATTTTCTTTACTTGCAACAAGTTATTATTAAATCTATGTTCTCGGCAATATCGCTCAGACTAATCCCTCTGAGGGAAGTCCTAGTTAAATTCATACTTAAACTATTTTCAGGGACCGTCTCCATATAGAAATTGTACCATTTTTTATTTAATTTTACAACAGCAACACTTTTTACGTAATATTTGGAGACTTCTTTAAATGTTTATTTGGTATACTAATCGGGAAGGTCATTAGGTAGTTTAAGAATGATGGCAGTTTGAAATTTTGAACACCTAAAGTTAAATTCGTTTTTGGTCGTTTCAAAATAGGTTGTGTAGTGGGTAGCTTTATAAACATAATTTAAAAACGTCTTGGCTGAATCAGCTATGATTTTCTATTTGCATAATCTTTCTAGAAACGGATTTCTATTAGAACAAATACAGGGGAGTTCCAGTCTCACTTTTATACGTTGCCTTCAAGAACAGTTAATATGAGATGATCTACTTTTTGGCCGATTGTACTTCACAAATAAGAATGACTTTCCATGACTCCCACGAATGCTTAAAAAATAATTGTATTTTTTCTTGTAACTCAGTAAAATTTTTTTATCTTTGAAATTTCCGTCAACAATTCTCTGTAAGGAAGAAGGAATCACTGTGACAGGCTGGAAACTTCCTGACATGACATACTCTAACTTGCAAAAATTATTCTAGGCACGTTACAAGAATACCCACCCTACCCTCAATCATCCGGCGCTATTGGAAGAACTTGAGTATTAGTAAAAACAGAGATTTATACAATGAATATTTAGTGTCTAGAAAATCCAGACCGGAGAATCGTCTGTGCAATGGCAATCATTTCGCTAGACGTATTAAAGCGCGCTACTCTGATCTACAATGAAAGAAAAAATATACCGGCTTCATCTAAAACGAATACTTTATTAATCATTTTTTAAATTATAAAACTGGAACTATAGATTTCCGAGTTATTAATACATGAAAATTATTCCAGAGAGAAACATTCGCCTTGCTATCGATGATTCTATCGATGCTGGATTTAATTAAGTTTCGTGATTGCCCCATGTCGGTGGCTCACGATAAATATTCCATCTTGTTCTGCGTTTGTAGCCTTGCCAACATATAATAGGGAGAAATTTTCCAGGCTGGGTATCGTCCCATGTGGTTTAGTCGGTAGAACGTCAGTGCGCTATACTGATGGCCCGGGTTGGAGTCCCGGCATAGAATCTTTTTCACTATGTTGGCCTTTGCGCCTCGTACGCAATTACATTGAAATTTGATTTTCATTTGAAATAGATTTCCGAGTTACGCGAATAAGGTAAACAAATGAACTGCATGGACGAAATGATCGAGAATTTCTACTCTATAGTTTTCTAGGAGATGGACGATACATTATACTATAAATAGTTTGAATTGCGAGAAATTATCACTTGGTTTCTATAATTAATTAATAAGCCAGAATTATAGTCACTAAAACTCACTTCTTGTGATCGCATTTATTAGAAGAGGATTTTAAATAAATTTGAACACGATAATATAGGAAAACCCCCTTGAACTTTAAGATAACTAGAACTCTCTAGAAAAGGGAACTAGAATTTATATGGATGGCATGGGACTATTTTTTCAAGAGCCACAATTTATTTTCTAGATGCCAGTGGCAATTTTTTTTCAGTGTACTTTTGAAGTGTGGGATTTGTGACTCGATGTGCAGGAGTCGTATGACGAATTATTTTCGTATCTAATGTCGCTCAATCGCAAGAAATGTGACACATCTTAAAAAACTGCTTTTCAAATGAAAAGCAAAAAAAGATTAGCGTGTTTTTACTGTAACATAATATACCCCATAGCACTGCACGCATCTGTAAAAACGGCAGAAAAGCATAAAACTCTTAAGAATGAAGACAAGGGGTAAATAAGTAAGATTGAAGAAATTTATCCTTACACATAACTTGCTTTACTTGTATGGTGGTAAATTTACATACAACATAATTTAGATATTTTCCAGAAATAGCGTATAAATCGCGCCCCTCACAACGGCTCTTATCGCAAATGCACCCGAGAATTTCCCTAGCAACTCGCCCTGGCTCAACGATGTCATTATTGTTTACTTTAGTGTTGCATATTCAGACCTCATAGTTTTTGCAAATAAAAAATGAGAAAAAGACTTACAAATATCATTCATTCACAACTTGCGAAGTCGTTATGGCCGTTTTAGAGGTCGTTTGTGACTTCACATAGTGGTCACAATGTGATAAATTTGTGAAAAGTGTGTCATTTGTGACTATTTTCGCATTAATTTTGTGACGAACGTGTGAAAAAAGGCGACAATGCTTTGAAGTCACATTGTGACCAATTTGTGAAATATGTGCCATTTGTGATGAACTTGCCATACACACTGTGATGATTTCAAATGGAATTCAAATTTCAAATTAATTGCCTAAAAGGCACAAAGGACTGCATAGTGAGTAAGATTCCATGACAGGACTCGAACCCGAGCCATCAGTATAGTGCGCTGACATTCTGCCGACTAAATTACATGGGACGATACCCAGCCTGGAAATTTTCTCACTATTACATGTTGCCAAGATGAAAAACGCAGCACAAGATTGAATATTTATCGTGAACTACCGACATGGAAGAAACATGAAACTTAATTAAATCCAGCAGCGATTTAAACTATATTAATACTTGAAAATTTTTCCAGAGGGAATTATTCACCTTGCATAAAATATTTCAAATGAAAATCGAATTTCAAATGCTTAAAAGGCAATTTTAATTAAAAGATCTGGGAAACAGAAAAAACAAGTAAGAAAAATCATGCGTTAAGCATAGATTATAAAACAATTTCCAAAACTTTCTAAATGCTTTAACAAGACATCATAATTTAGGGAAATAACGTAAATAAGATAACTAAGTAAACATTTTAGAAAACGCATAAAAATTTTGAAAAACTCATTTCAGCAGTTTCCATCCATAGCCAAATACATTTTCCAATTCTTTTGAACAGTCCCGTATTTGATCTGTAGATTGATATATATACTATATAATGGAAAAGTTTAGTTTATCAAGAAAACGCATAACGGGTTGAGATTCTCTTTCAGCAATTTATACTCAAATATGGAAACATACTGGAATACTTTTTTAGAACCCTGTAGTTTACCTAGAACCCTTATTACACGCCACTAATTAGTTAAAATTTAATTCAAACTAAAACACTCTTAAAACTGCTGAAATCACATTTCCAGAAATTATAATTTATAGACGGCGATCCAATTCTTTTCGTGATCTTGTATTTCATGTTATCTATATTCTACAAGCATTTCTTAGTAAATTAAATATAGTTCAGCGTAAAACTGCATAACCCATTTAAAAATCACCTTTAAGCAATTTGCGACCATGCCCAGTGACCCTTATGAATACTTTTGTGTAATCCTGTATATGAATTATAGTATTGTATATTTATATACAGCATATACTATGCATAAATATAATGCATCATAAAAGAGCATATCATAATTAAAAATGCATTTCTAGCAATCATCGTTAATGAACAGTACTTCGGATACAATATAGTATCTGAAATATTTTGTGTGTCCCTGTAAATGATATATACACTTCGTATTATACATGAAATAATTTATAGTATGTAAACCTCAGCGACATACATCAATTTCATTATACATGAAATAGTTTTACATAACTAAGGAACGCCGCAAACAATTCCTTCCATCCCTATATCGTTATGTATTGGAATTCCCTTTTTAGCCCTGTAATTGAACAATAACTAGTCTTTGCATCGCATATTCTACAGAATGCATATTTTAGTGCGTTTCATAAATGCATATCAGTTTTATTCTGTTTGAAAGCGTGTAAAATCATTAAAAATCGTTTTTCCCCATAGGCCATAATGTAACGGAATACTTTTGACTGTCCCTGTAAATGAACTAAACATGCTACAAGCTTCATTAAAAATAGGGACCGTGCTATGGTAAACGTCAATAACATCCAAAAATTTCAGGGCAATCCGAGTATATTTACTCGAGTTAGAGCGCGGACTGACGTCCAGACAAACCGAAGTCATAAACACTTTTCAACTTTGTTGAAAAGTGTTAAAAAGTAAATATATAAGTGAAATAAATGAATGCATATGAACTGATTTTATTGTTTGAAAAACATTTTGATGTAAAAAGTAGTTATTAATCTCTTTAAAATATTCAGTCCTATATTATGTAAGTAAATATCAACTTTTTAAAAAATATAATAAATCAGTATAATCTATAAACTTGTTATCAGGCATGAAATATACTTTAACTCAATGCTTAAATATCATATTTTATTTTTTAATGCCAATAATTAAGTGTATCAAAAACGTAGAAAATGAGTTTACAATCAAAGAAAATTTAATTACTTATTCTGAATGTCTACAATTAAAATCACAAACAGCAAAAAAATGCTTACATACAATTTAAAAAATAAATATATCAATTTGAAATACTCTAAATAATTAGTATTTATAATTTCACTATTAAACAACAACAAACTACAACAGATGAATTAATTGCATTATTAGATTTAACAATTTCTCAAAAATATTTCCATATGTTATAAGGAATTCCTATTATTTTATAATTTTGGCAAATGTTAAATCTGAAAACATTGGTATGAAGATTTAGGATTTTAAATACTAATTTAAAATATTATTAGCAATGAAAAAAAATCTTGAAAAAGTTTCACTACTATAATATGTAAAAAGACGTTTTCCCAGTATAATGTTAATTTCTAAATTGAAATAGTTTTGTAATATTATAATAATCGTATATCATATTTAACTTAAAAATAATAATGACGATAAATACTGTGTTAGTATCTTAAAACAGTAAGAAGATGAAAAAAAATTCAATTCCCTGTCACAACATTTTTAATCTCAGGTAATTGGAAATTAATGTTTACACTCATTACAATATGAATGTAGGCCTGAATGAGTCTCTGCGTCAGTTTTGTTTTTCCAGCGATGGCAGATTAAGATATTTTACAGTATCAAATCGGAAAATATCGTTTCTGAAAACAATTCGAAATCAGTCTCATTGTATATAACATAAAACTATTTAACTCATATCAATAATCTAAAAAACAGGAATAAAATATTTAAATTAAATAAGACATACATTTTATGCTACATAAATACAGTAATAATATCCGTGTTTTATCCTAAACTGGCGGTCGTCTCTCTCTTATCTTAAAAAAAGCGTTGAACTAACTTCCAGCGTAAAAGATCTCTGATCCATATTTTTTCTGCGGTCAAATCGAGTGCAGACGATTTTGATTGTTTCTACCGCATTATTATTATTATTACTAGCTAACTTGCCCGGCGTTGCCCGGGTACGTAAAAAAATAGCACGAATTGCGAAAGACCTCTGAAAATCACAATAAGATATCGCGAAAAAGTTTTAAATCGCTGCACAAATTTCGGAAAGAGAAAAAAAAATTATATATTGTGCTCGAAGATTGAAAGTTGATTCAACTTCTATCAACGTCTTTCACTAATGTGGAAAAATGGTACAAAATCGCTAAAATACACTAAAAATCACATACAAAATACCCCAAAAATTCGAAAATTGTTATAAGAAATCCGAATAAACTTTATTGAAATGAAGGTAGAAATTACTTTAGTATTATAAGTCAAAAATGGAATGTCAAAAAATTGCAGCAGATCGCAAAGAAACGTAAATATTGAATTAAAAATCACCTGATGACGTAACAAACAGGTATAAAGTGTTTAATATCAAGTAAATTTGACATTTACGATCACCCATTATTGGCATTTAATCTTAGAGTTTGGCGATATTTTTTTTGGTCAACGGGATAATCAGGTAGAACCACAAATTATTTCTGTTGGTATTTAAAAGTAGATAAATAGCTCTTCTTTATATAAATAAATAAAATAAATATTGAAAAAAAAATGCTTATATGTATATGAAAAGTAAATAGTTTGCCAGTAAATATACATAAAATTCACTTCACTCGCCAAGGCCATTTTCTCTAACTCACCAAAGCCCATATATTAAAAATATACCAAATACTCTTCAATCTGTTGCCTGTTACTACGTATTCACAATATGTAAATAACTATTAGGCATAGATACATACCGGGTTTGGCGCAATTTTTTTTCACGCCAATTTGGTGAAAACATCGTTTTCGAAACCAGTTACATATATATATTTAAATTATTTTCTATTATTTTAAAAGGAAATAGCAATAAATAATAAAAAGTTTAATTAATGTCTATAGAACAAAACAGTTTATATACTGTAAAAAAGAAAGTAAAAGAAAATAAACAATTTATTAATAAATAAACAACAATAGCCGAGTTACCACATGTCAGGCAAAATAACACCATTTTGGAGCCCATTATGTATCATGGAGCGTATATGACATATGTGCCAACAAAACTTTCAATAATATAGTGAATATGTCATTTGGTGGTGGCGTGTGATTATCGAAGATAATAAAAAAATTGTGTATATGGCACATTTTTACACTAAAATTTAAATACTTGACTACATAGTTATAATTTTTACTCATTTTTATATAATTTACATTTGAATATAAAGATTTACTCCAAAATGTTCTTCTATACTTAAAAAAAATTATTGCGACCTTCGCCTAGCTTATTTCACGCTTCTGCCTTTGTGGCTTAAAATGCATTGTTTGGCGACCAAGGTAATAATTAAATAGCATGTAACTCACAAATAAAGTCTTTCTCCTGTAATACATACAATGGGAAAATTACATAAAAATGATAATTAAATTGAATAAAGAAAAAAGAAGGACTAAAATACTGTTACTTAAATTTTATTTCTTCAAGCTTTTTCAGGCACGTTTTTATTAACCTGGTGAAGTGAAAAATCGCCAAATAATGTATCAATTGCTTCTTTCATCCTAATTTATTTTTAAAGTTTTATAAACATTCCTTTCATATTTAAATTAAATATTTTCATTTTATAAATTTTATCCCGCATTAAAAAGGTTTTTGATTCTTTTTTTTTAATTAAACAAATAACAGTTATTTTCTTTTAATTTGCGAGGTGTTTGCATTATTTTCTAACGGATATAGACATTTCAATTCATTTATCATCTATAATTTTCGCCAAAATGACCACTGGCAACCCTTTCGTCGAAAATATCAATAAAGTACAATAATCTAAGCATTGTATCATGTTACTTTTATTGACAATTTAATTTACTTGGATTCTTTTAAATATAATTAATATAATCCCTTAAGTTAACGTTAGTTTTTGTTGCATTAAAATATTTCAATTTGTTGATTTTCTGTAAGCAAGTAATCCATATTGATTTACAATGGAAGTCTATGGGAATTTGGCGAAATATTAGAGATATCACCAAGTTGGCGTCACTTTTGGCGACTCATTTTGGTCGCCAAATTTGGCGATATACCGCCGAGTTGGCGACAAACTTTGCGGCGTTTGGCGACAGCACTGTGTCCCTCTACGGTAACCTCCTTATAGGTATGGAAATGCATTAAATGCTGTTCAGTAATAGCATAAAAAATTCGCCAAAAATTCACAAATCGCTGCACGAATTCCGAATAACCTTTTTTGAAAAGAGAACAAAATTTTCTATATTGGGTTAAAAGAAAAATACCATATTCTTCTCACTTATATGGAAAAATCGACTCGAAACTTAAAAAAGTGCTAAAAATCGCATAAAAAATTAAATAAAAAAATCTAATAAAAAAATCGAAAATCGGGCTTCGAGGTGCAAAACTTCATATATAGACGTACCTTTTCCCTAAATTTTGTAGCTCTACGTGCAGTGGTCTCTTCAGAACACCGTCGAAAAACTCACTCACACACAAACTTCTTTCCTTATTATTATAGATTATTATTATTGCTATTATTATTATTATTATTATTATTATTATTATTATTATTATTATTTTATACAACAGATTTGGAATTTAAATGCGCAATAATTTTATAAGAGTGTCTTTAATTACAATTTTCTATTTGAATGAAACACCTCCCTTTTTTTTCTCCCTTTTTTTAAGGAAAGTTTGTTTTACAAGTAATAAATACAAAATATATTCTTTATAAATCAAAAGGGAGTATAGAGGATAAAAAAAAAATGTTTGTCACGTTACTTCATTCTTTTCATATTCATTTTCTGCAGAACAAAACAATTTGTAAAATAACTTTTTTTAAAGTCATATCTCTAAAACACATATTTGAAATACGAATAATTATATCATAGGTTTTGTATAAATTTTTTATATATTATTTTTTGGAAAAAGCTAATCTTATTTAAAATGTTTGAAAGAAGTAGAATTTAAAAAAAAATAGTTACTTAAAATCGTTAAACACTAACAGGAAAAAATATGCCTTGAATACAATTCTAAAGCAAGAAATGCATATATGACTAAACTCTGAGACTCTTTCTACGTTCTCATAAAAAGCTGCAGACTTAACAGTACTAGAAAATTTTTAGCTTGAAACCACAGAAGAGCTTCGAATACCTCTAGTCGACAAAAAAAAAAAAAAAAAAAAAAAAAAAAAAAAAAAAAAAAAACTATTTCCTTCTTGCAAACTAAAAATGTAAAGTGTACACATTTAATATTCCTAATTCTAAATATGTTATCCAAACTTTTCCATCACGTACCGTTTTTCCGAGAAACACTTTTATAATAATAACAATCAGAGAAGGATTATTATATTAAATTGCAATGGTAGATAAAATTGAAATCATGAAAAAAGTATACTTTCAATGTCTTAGATTTCAAGTTGATAAAATATAGCATGAAAATCTAGTTTGTTAATACTTGTACCGTGCATTTTTCTTTTTATGCCCCCATCCCCCCTATTTTCGTGTCCGAATTTACTATTTGCTATCCACTAACATATTTTCATTCCTTATGCCGCTGTAACTCGGGCGTGTTTAAAATACTGTTTAAAATATTTCTCTTCATTTTCAATGATTTTTGAAGTTCATATTTCTGCTACACTGTCACTTACAATATGGTGGTTTTTTCATGAGCGCTATGCTCTCGTACGTTCGTTGCAGATTGCGGCGTTAACGAATTTCGTTCGGTCATGATCGTGGCTTTTGAGAAATTAGGGCGTTTTTGAGACTGCTGCACGACGAAGTTGCTTAATCCAGTGATGTTTGTTTTTTGGTTTTCGTGAACGCTATGCGCTCATACGTTCATCAGAAAATAAGAAAACAAAAAAATAAATTGGCATAATTATATCAGAACGACTGTTATTATAAAATCAGAAATCTATAATAATCAGATAGCTACTAAAATAATAGTATTAAACGATTGCTCGGTAACATGTATTTAAAATATCGAATAGGGGAAATCAACTGAACAAAAAAACCATATTTTCCCTTTAAATAGGAATTTTCTCGGATTCATTTGTGATAAGAGCGGTTGTGAGGGGCGCGATTTTGACGCTAGTTTTTCCAGGAATGTACATTTATGAGACTTTTCAATAACAAGACTCGCCTAAGGCAGATCTATTACTGCAAAAATACGCAAAATGAATTTTTGGAGTAGTATCACTTTTTGTGAGTGTGTGATAAATACATTTGTTAGATAGTGGTTTATATTCCTTTGATTTAGAACAAATATGTGTCTCAGTAAATAGCTATAAATCCTTTGAAACGACTTAAGGTTAAGTGGGTTAAATGCGTACTAAGGGAAAATGCGTAAATCGTAGGGATTCACGACTTGTTCTTTCCATACACTTACCAACATGTACGAATACAATAATCGCAGTTTCGCAGTTAAAGTTTTTGCAATATTATTTCAGTTTAATTAATCCACCTGTGTATCTGTTTCACACAGCAGGGTTATATAAGGAAGAATTTGGAAGTAATAACAGTGGGGAACAATTTTTAACTCAATTCCCGTTGCCTTCCATTTTTTACTGTTTTTATGTCAAAAAAGCGTGCTGATTTCAAAACTGCAATTAGTTTTTAACCGACTTCAAAAAGAAGGAGGTTATCAATTCGACCTGTATGTATGTTTTGCCCATGTTCACGCATAACTTTCTTAAATATGAACCGATTTTGATAATTTTTTTATTGTTTGAAAGTGTAAGTCCCCCTTTTGGTCCCATTCCAATTTCATCAAAATCTGATGATTAGAAATTTTTTTTAAATAAAAACTTTAAAATCCAAATCATTTTTGAAGCAGTCGCCCGATTATAAGCGCTCATCTTTGATACTGTTACTCTTACAGAGATACGGGATCTTTCAAAGTGCGAAAACTTAGCTGGACAACGGCCGAGATCCAGATAGGTTTTACGCTGGTAGTGAACCGAGATTGACAAATCAGAAGCCTGCAGTTACAGCGCCTAGAAAACACAGTGTGGAAAACGGCTATTCCTATAATGCTTTAAAAAGTGCTAAAAACTTGTATCCCATAAATCTCCAACAATGCTCAGCGTCAATATGCTGATACGATCGCCATCTCGTAACTCTTTTCAATATAAACCCTGTGTTTTCAAAAATTATAGAATGTTAAATATCGGAAACTATAAATATAAGATATTTTAGTCTGTTATAAGCTAATTTAGTTAAGGAATGACGTGAAATAGGTTAAAGAGTCTCTTTTAGAATGACTATCTTTTTTAAATCACTACGATGGCGCGACGATCGACATCTTGTTATTCAGCATCGTTGTACATTTATGGGATTCACTTTTTTAGCAGTATTTTGTAGCCGTTTTCCACACTGTATCTTCTAGGCGCTGTACTGCAGTTTTGCGAACTTTTCGCTGTTTGCAAAAATGCAGGCTTCTGATTGGTCGATCTCGTTTCGCTAAGAGCAAAAAATCTATCTGTATACCGGCCATTCCGTCATCCACCAAACCGGAAGGCCCACATAGACACAAACCGGTTTCGGAAATCGGTGTCGAAAACTTTAAAATCAACCTTTAAAATTCCTTATGTATCAGAGCACATGTACAACGCCTAGAATAAACAATGTGGAAATCTGCTATCCAAACAGCACTAAAAAATTGTATCCCTTAAATGTGCAATGATGCTGTAATCCAATGAGCCGATTGCAGCGACATTTGCATTATATTTTCAAATTTCAATGTAAACATTGTACTATAACAGCGTCTAGACCAAGTTGACTTGGAGTTTTAGAGTTACAGAAAATATCCTCAGATGTCGTTCCGATCGACTTTTTGGATTTCAGCATCGTTTTAAATTTAAGGGATACAATATTTTAGTACTTTCTAAGTACTACTGCTACAGAGTCTAGAATATATAGTGTTGAAATCGGCTATCCCAGTAATACTTAAAAAAGGTGCTAAAATATTGGATCACTTAAATGTCAAACGATGCTGAAATCCAATGAGTCGATCACAGCGACATCTGCAGGATATTTTCTATAACTCCAAGACGATTTGGTCTAGACGTTGTAGTATTAAGATGTGTTTACTTTGAAATTTGATAATATATCGTAGATGTCGCTGAGATCGGCTCCCTGGATTTCAGCATCATTGCACATTTAAGGGGTATAACTTTTTAGCGCTGTTTGAATAGTAGATTTCCACACTATGTATTCTAGGCGCTGTACTACTGCTATAGTAAGTCAGTATGTTCTGGATATCTGAATCTGGGGAAACAATGAGAACGGTTCAGGATCTGAACCCAGTAGGCATTGTGAACATGCTTACAGCATCTAGAGCTGGACCAAGTTACAGCGTCTAGAATACATAGTGTGGAAATCTGCTATCCAAGCAGCGCTAAAAAGTTGTATTCCTTAAATGTGCAATCACGCTGAAATCAAAGGTGCCGATCGCAGCGACATCTGCGATATAGTTTCAGATTTCAAAGTAAACATCGTATTATTACAGCGTCTAGACCAAATCGTCCTGGAGTTTTAGAAAATATCCTTCAGATATCGCTGTAATCGACTCATTGGATTTCAGCATCGTTTGACAGTTAAGAAATCCAATATTTTAGCACTTTTTTAAGTATTACGGGGATAACCGATTTCCACACGATATATTCTAGACGCTGTAACCAAATCATATTGGAGTTTTAAAAAATATCCTGCAGATGTGGCTGTGATCGATTCATTGGTTTTCAGCATAGTTTGACATTTAAGGGATCAAATATTTTAGCACCTTTTTTAAGTATTACTGGATAGCCGATTTCCACACTATATATTCTAGACGCTGTAGTTATATAATAGAAAATGCCTAAGTTTGCTTTAGTTTGGACATAAGTTTCTCTCAAAGCAATTTACCGCGCACTGATGTGTGTAAACTTTATTGATGGATTGTCAGCTTTTCCTCACCCAATTCCGTTGTCGGTAGGTATCGATGCGGACCTTATACACTGTTAAAAATATCGCAAAAAATTACCTCTGTTTTTAAAGGCTATCTATTTTCTGGCCAATGAGAACACGCCATAATCGTTTATGAAGCGTTCTCATTCGTCAGAAAATAGATAGCCTTTAAAAACAGAGGTAATTTTTCACGATTTTTTTAACAGTGTAGTTTACTGGATGCGGTAACTTTCCGAAGTGCGAGATCTTGCCTAGAAAAGATGACCATTCAGAAAAACCCAAATATCTAAAACGATGCTAACCATCATCAAAAGTGGGGATCAAAAAGCTTACAATTCAATTGGAAAGTGACCTTATACATCAGAGTTTAGCAAAGTATTTCTATTAGTCGGTACACTGCAAAGTGCCTCCATATACAGTACACATAAAAGTGACTTCTTATGTGTAGCAGCACTGTCTTAGGTTATCAGATTCAGACTAAAAACCTAATCATTGACGCTCATTTCTGATGTCTTTACTGCCTAAAGATGGGGAGTATTGGTATGAGAATGGTGACATACGGAAAAAAATTATTGATTGTTAGATTCTAGACAAAAGCTATCGCCATGAATCTTGAAGAGTTTGCCATTATTGCCAAACTAATGCTTGTTAAATTGTCCTCCATTCGTATAATCAAACTTCTCCAAGCGAAAATCGCCAATTCTGGAATAGAAAATGTCTAGTTTTGCCGTAGTGTAGGCAAACACGTATGTATAAACAGAGTCTGAGCATTGTATGTCACCACTCTCAAATAGAGGCACCTTACATGAGGAAACAACTGATGGAGATTATCGGAAAATAATAATGTAGAATTATGGACCACATGATTGGTTTATTGAATATATCTGACCTGTATGCTTGGCGTCAAGCGCCCGCTTATAAGTCATCGTCAATATACAGGAACGAGATAGCACAAGGAAATTTACAGCACCAGAGAATTACATCCAGGAGCTCCACAAAGAGTGTGCAACGGAGCCAGGGGGATTCGAACACGCAGTCACCTACGCTCTTAAGTGATTAGCAGTGTGATGCCTTGACCACTCAGCCACGGTGGGCCCTGGACCGCATTTTCAAACCTGACAAGTTTACAGCTGTTTCGATGCCAGTATTTTAGTACAGAAAATTTAGTTTAATTTGAGAGAAGAATTTTTGAAATTTAAAAGGACACACTCTATAAAAATTACAAGTTCGCAAAAAGGCAGGCTTCTGATTGGTCAATCTCATTTCGCTAACAGCGGAAAATATATCTGGGTCCTGGTCAATACAAATATTACTAACTATATAGTCTGCATTTTTCTTCTTGACAACGGAGTCATACAAAAAAGAATTCTTGAATGTAGACCGTGGCTGAATGGTTAAGACACCACACCGCTAAGCGCTTCTTTGCCCCACCAGTGGCCGAGAGGTTCTGCTCTCGAAGCTGGTAGACGGGAGGTGCTGGGTTCGATCCCAATCGCGCCCGTCGGCCTAATCGTTCGGAGTTTTCGTGGTTTTCTTCCAGCCGTGGATCTTCAATGCGTTAATACGGATTAGGTTCCCTTAAAAAGACCACCCACGGAGGGCACTCCCCCCGGGCCTATATCCCTCGTGTAGATAATTGGCCGTCAAAACTCAACCCAACCCAACGCTAAGCGCTTCAGAGCGTAGTTTGGCTGCGGGTTCAAATCCCGCTGGCTCCGTTGGAGACACTCTTTGTGGAGCTCCCAGATGTAATTCTCTGGTGTTGTAAATTTCCTTGTGCTGTCTAGAACCCCCCCCCCCCACACACACACACTTTATAGTCACTGTCGTAGTTGGATTTATGTGGCTGTATAGGAGTGATTCCAGTTAATGGTGGCTTGTTCGGCGTAGTGTTGGTTTGTTAGGTTTCCTTCGTATCTTTCTCTGGTAGTTTATCTAGGAAGTGGATTAAGACAGCTATATAGTAATAGAAAGCTGCTCCCCGGGCCCAATAGGGTCAATACAATGACAACAACAAGAACCTCCCCCCCTTCAAAGCTCAAAGTCCTTGTGCTATTTCGTCCTTGTATATTAACGATGACTTATAAGCGGCCCCTTTTGTCAAGCACACAAGTCAGGTGTATGTGATCAATAAATAAATGATTGTAGACTGTTGTGAATATAATGCACTTGTTTAAAAAATATCAGAAGTATTAAATGCTAATAAAGTCAATACTTTTAACGAAATTATAAAGAATTTATTAAAAACTATTTGTTTAATAAATAGTTTTTCTAAATTATTATTTCGTTGACAAATTATTTACTTATTCAGCAGATGTTAAAATCCGGATAATTATGTGTTACGGTATGAATAACTAAAAAGTAGAAAATAAAATAATCTGTTCAAAAAAATATATCAACCGACTTCAAAAAAAGCACTAAAAAGAATTAAATAATTCTTTAAACTTCTCTAATAACGAAGCCTTATCCAATAACCACACATCGGTTATCATGTATCGGCATAAAAACATTAAATTTAATGTATAGAATTTAATATCTACCAAACATGGATTTTCTAGAGAATATTTTTTGCAAAAGATTAATTTACATATTTATGATTTAATTTACGAATATATACATATAAAAAGTAATCAATTACTTTTTGAAGTTGGTGCCAAACATTCACAATCGATAATGATTAAACAAATAATTTTCTGAAGAAATTGATTGTAAAGAAAAGTAATTGATTACTTTTTATATGGGTATATTCGTAAATTAAATCATAAATATGTAAATTAATCTTTTGTAAAAAATATTATCTAGAAAATCCATGTTTGGTAGATATTTAATTCTATACATTAAATTTAACGTTTTTTTGCCGATACATGATAACCGATGTGTGGTTATTGGATAACGCTTCGTCATTAGAGAAGTTTAAAGAATTATATAATTCTTTTTAGTGCTTTTTTTGAAGTCGGTTAATATATTTTTTTGGAAAGATTATTTTATCTTCTATCACGTCTTTTGTTTTTCTATACATCTTACATTAATGTGACCACTCTACGCTGAATCGGGCGTGAGTCGTAGAAAGGAAAAAGCTTCAGAACTCTTAGCATCAAGACTGCACGAGAAACATATGCGAGAAAAGGGAGCTAATGTATCCTACATTCGATCCAGGATAAGTGAATTTCTTGAATACATTCGAAGTAACGGTGAATTTGTTTTATGCCATAACGTACCTGGTTTAATAGAGGAGTTGGGAATTCCATCCTATACTACAAATGAATGGGGACTGTCCATCGATAGCTCAAAGAGGAGCTTGAAGTGCATGCTCCTTCCAGACATGCGAACCTTTGAAAATGAGAAATCGTAGCACACAAAATTTAAATTAATCTGGAGATTGGTTGGTTGGTTGGTTTTTCGTGTTTCGCAGCCATCTTTTGATATTCATAAAAGGAATAAGGTTTCAGTCTTTCAACTCAATATAGAAATTTTTTCCTCTGAAAATTTTTACACACAATTTTTAGAGTTTCTTCCCGTTTCGTTCACATTTGCGTTTTTTTCACATTTGTAAAAGCAGTTTGGTTACAATTTTTTAGCCCAGTTCAGTAAATTTTGACGATATTCGCGGTTTTTTCCCGCGATTATTTCAGGATATTCAGTTTTTTTCCCGCAATCGTAATTCACATTTTTCTATCACGATTCTTTGTTAAAATCCACACTTTTTACCACGAACTTTTGACAAAATTCGCATTTTTTACCACGATCCATTGACGAATTTGTGTTTTCTTTCCGCGATCTTTAGGTGAAATTTGCGTTTTCTTACTGATCTTTCGATGAAATTTGCATTTTCTTACTGATCTTTTGACGAAATTGGCGTTTTATTTCGCGATATTTTAACAAAATTCATATTTTTACCACAATTCTTTGACGAAATTTATTTTCTTCTGAAACCAATTAACGAAATTGATTTTTATATACACGGTCATTTGTCGAAATTCGCGATAGTTTATCGCAACCGATCGGCAAAATTTTCGATATCTTCTCGCGACCAATTAACAAAATTCACTACTCGTTTCCGCGACCTTTTGACGAAATTTGAATATTTTTCCCTCGATAGTTTACCAAAATTCGTGATTTTTTGCGCAATCTTTAGACGAAATTCGCAATTTCTTTCTGAACTCTTAACGAAATTAGAGATTTTATTCGGCGACCAATTGAAGATAATTACTATTTGTTTGAGATCTTTGAAGAAATATCCGATATTTTTACACGATCATTTAAAGAAATTCTCAACTTTTTCCGCGATCGAATCCTCAATTAATTTAGGAAAATTCCATAAAAGGAAAGAAATTCACGGACTTCCAAGAAATTTCAAAATATACTCGCAAAAAAATTATAAGTGTCTGTGGAAGAATTTGCAGGGGTAATACTGCACAGCATTTTTCATTATGCAAGACTTTTCTTCCCCGTGTGCAAATCGTGTGATTTTGCACTCTATTTCGAACGAACCCTTAAAGAACCACCACCCCACCTCCAGAAATTCTTAACATGGCACCCCGTTTCTGAGAAAGGGAATTCTTCTATAAATATTTACAGAAACCCGATTCAATCGTGGTTAATATATATATAAAGAGTGTTTCATGTTAAAAATGTTTGTTTTGCAGCAAAGATTTTTTTCCTCATGAGCATTTTTTAATGTCCGAATTTTTCGACTAATGACCAGTTTTTTAAAACTTTCGGAAATGAATACTTTGAAATTTCGGAACAGAATTACTCTTGAAAAATGTGTTGCGCGGGATAAAAATTGCAACTAGAAATAAAAAGTGCGTTTGTGTTTTTTGTAAAAAAATCGTAGTTTAAGACCGATTTTCGTAACATCGTAGATTATAGGTCCAAATCGTAGCAACTACGATTTTTTCGTAACAGTTGGCAAGTCTGGCTACTTCACAATGGAAATTTATTTGGAGCAGTCCCAATAAGCCATTCAATTTATTTCCACGAAGAATATAAGAACATAAAGAGTGCCATTGATTTAACATTGATTAATATCATATTCACGAATTGATCATCTGTGTTGACCTTAAAATCGTGTGTTTTCTTCTTGGCTAGCAACGTGGATATGCCAAGTATCCCTGTTTTTGTGTATGTGGGACAGCAGAGCTCGTGAGAAGCATTGGTTCCAGTCCAATTGGCCTCCAAGATCTGACCTCAAACCTAGTGATCCAAACATTTTGCATCAGCCACTTGCCAAGAGAAAGAACATTATATTTACAATCCTGCATGTAAAACTGGATCTAATGAAGCAATTCGCGAAAGCTTAATCGATTGAAAGAGACTGTTTCAAGTATCTCATTTTGAAATTTCTAGACCTGTCTTTTATTGTCCACAGATTCGGAAGCTCATTAGAGATGAACATGTTACCTTAACATCGGAACAATGACAGAACTCCAAAAGAATGCTTAGTTGGCATTCAAAAACCTTGTCAAAGACTTTCTTGGAAATACGCGTATAGAAAATTACACCGAAATTGTCCAGCAACTTTTAGAGAGCTAAGGCTTGGTTGCAACATGAGCATCAACTTTCAGTTTTTGCATAGCCATGTTGATGACTTCCCGGAAAATCTTGATGCAGTCAGCGATGAGCAAGATGAACGATTCCACAAAGATTTAAAGCTTTTGGAAGAACGATATCAAGTTAGATGGGATGAACATATGATGGTTGTCTATTGTTGGTGCATCAATCGAAATTGTCCACAAACTGAACACTCCAGAAAAAGCTACATATGAAACATTTTACCTTAACATGTGCTTTTTTCGGTTTGTAAAAGGATTTTATTACTTGTATGAACACAATGTAGTGTATAGTAAGTATATACAGCCGTTGTATGAATAATATATTTGGTAATTTTTTTTCTTTATTTTCTTTTGAATCCCCATTAAGTATCATTTTTGGGGTATCCTGCAGCTTAAAAAGTTGACTTGATAAAAAAAAAAAAGGTCATTTTTGGATTTAGATGCCATCAATTATCCAAAAACGAGTACCAGATCTAAGTCAACAAAGTGTTTGTTCCCCATTATAATTTATGATTCAATGCTAGTAAAAATGCTTTTCAGAAAGGTGTTCGGAGCGTACATAACTCGCATTCTGATCAGCATTCTTTTTAATGAAATGGCTCCATACATGGGTTCTGTGTGCACCACTATTCTGAATTCACCAATTGTCTTCTGCACTTACTGAACCCACATGAACCAATACTGTAATCGCAGTTACACAGATATTTGGATTATATAGGAAAGAGTTTTAAATTCATAAGTTATAATTCATCGCTCGTCAAAACTCTTCCTGAATGGTGTAGGGGAGACCGGGGCAAGATGAAGAGCGGCTTATTTTTTCTGTTTTCCAGTATGTGGCAGCATCAACCGGAAACTACTGGCTCTCCTATCGGCAGTTCATTATACAATGTGTAAATAAGCTCTGCAACAAATACAGGTAAGATATATCGTTTCTTTTTAATATTTATGAGTAACTTAGTTTAAATACTACCTGTTACCGTGCATAAATGTCAATTAATCGCCTTCCTTCATGGGATTGAAAACGAATATTTTTAAACAGGCAGTCCGGGGCAAGATGATGAGATTGTCATCCTCAGACCCTGGTAGTAGAAAACCACCGTATAAACCCTCCAGAAGAACCAGAACTTATGGCAAATGCTGATTCCGATGCACCAAAGAAGCCTGTTAGTGTTTTTGATTTCAAACCATTGCCTAAAGCAACAGAATGTGAGAAAAAAGAAAAAAAACAAAACACTGAGCTCAAGCATTCTTACAAGCACACCCATCAAAGAAATGTTAGAACAAAGGGAAAAGCAGAAGGAAGAACAATAACGTTTAAAAAAACAGAGAAAAGAAGTTCGTGAAGATAAAAAGGGAGTAAAAAATCTCAAACTAAGTTCCTGTAGGCCTAAGTCTACTATATCCAGGCCAAACAGTCCAGTTGCATCAACTTCAAAGGATTGAGTTTTCAGATGTGCTGCTTGTGACGAGGAATATTGTGACCCACCAACAGAAGAATGCATCCAGTGCTGTCAATGACAAGCGTGGTGGCTTGAGGAGTGTTCCAATTATGAAAATGGCATTTTTATTTGTGACTATTGTTAGCTGCACAACTAAACACTTCAACATTACGTTACAATGCATTATGCTTAGTTTGATACTTTGTAAGATGTAAAAACACAGTTATCATTTGTTAAACCATGTAATATATTCAAAAGATAAAATATGTTCAAACTTTTTCAGTGTTGTCATCTTGCCCCAGTACTGGGTCAAGATGACGATTTGTTAATGTTATGAAAAAATAAAATTATCCTTTATTTTTTTTTATTTGAAAAATTAAATTGTAATATATTTAATACTAAAAAGGAATACCCTGATAGTTCATGTAAAATTAATTTTACTATACTTAAAAATAAATTAATAAATAACAAAAATTGTTCACACAGTCATCTTGCCCCGGTCTACCGGTTACAGGCCGTAGATAAATGTCATTCTGATCAGCATTAATTTTAATGAAATTCCTCTACGTCTACACATTAATTTCTGTAGACATATATTCTGGATTCACCACTTGTCATTTGTACACATTTACCCCACATGAATGAACACTGTAATCTCAGTTGCACAATTTTAGATTTCACAGTTTGAATATTATTCCAATTTTATTAATTTTCCTGAGCCCCCTGTATATCTCGAACACATGGTGATTGCATAGAGAAGAGTTTGAAATTAATAATTTTTAATTCAGCGCTCGTCAAAATTCTCGCAGAAAGTTTTACAGAGCGTGAATAGATGTCAATGTGATCAACATCGTTTTTAATAAAATTGCTCCCACAAGCAATTCTGTACCCCACCCTTCAGAATCCACCCCTTGTCACTTGTACGAAGTTACCCGACATTAATGAAGTTCTGTTTTCACAGTTTTAATATTATTCCATTTTAATTAATTTTCCTGGGCACCCTGTATATCTCGAACACATGATGATTGCATAGGGAAAAGTTTGAAATTAATAATTTACAATTCACTGCTCATACAAATTCTTGCAGAAAATCGTACAGAGCGTGGAGAGATGTCAATCTGATCAGCATTATTTTTTATAAAATTGCTTCCACAAGCAGTTCTGTATTCCACTCTTCTAAATTCCACACTTGTCACTTGTACAAACGTACCCGACATGAATGAATTCTGTAATGGAAGTTGTGCAGTTCTGTTTTCACAGTTTGAATATTATTCCAATTTAATTAATTTTCCTGGGCACCTTGTTTATCTCAAACATACGGTGATTACATAGGGGAAATTTGAAATTAATAATTTATAATTCATCGCTCGTCAACATTTTTGCAGAAAGTTGTATAGAGCGTGGACAGATGTCAATCTGATCAGCATTATTTTTTATAAAATTGCTCCCACAAGCAGTTCTGTACCCCACCCTTCTGAATTCACCACTTGTCACTTGTACGAACCTACCCGACATGAATTAATTCTGTAATGGCAGTTTCACAGTTCTGTTTTTTACAGTTTGAATATTATTCCAATCTAATTAATTTTTCTGAGCCTCCTGTATATCTCGAATATACGGTGATTACATAGGGAAGAGTTTGAAATTAATAATTTATAATTCATCGCTCGTCAAAAATCTTGTAGAAAGGTGTACAGAGCGTGAATATATGTCAATCTGACAGCATTATTTTTACTAAAATTGCTTCCACAAGCAGTTCCGTACACCACCCTTCTGAATTCATCACTTGTCACTTGCACGAATTTACCCGACGTGAATGAATTCTGTAATGGCAGTTGCGCAGTTCTGTTTTTCACAATTTGAATATTATTCCAGTGTACGAGGTTGGTTCGATAATTATTGTCCCGAGTGTATATGAAATATTTGTACTGCGATGGTTGATGTGAAATGTTGAAACCTAATGTCTTAGATGTCAATATGCTCAATTTTAGAACCTTAACTGTTATATTAACATATGTTCTTTCGATTTAAGCGTGAGAGGTGGCACCTAGCTTGAAATGGGGGAGGGGAAGTTGGGGGGAAAGGATATAGGAACATACATGAAACAGTTCTGTGATAGATTTGTGACAGTGGGTGAGACGTAGCTATATCACTATGATCCGGAGTCCAAACGACAGTAGCCACGCCTCACTCACTGTCACCTTCTAACCGTCCCCCTCCTTCAAGCTAAGTGCGATCTTGCACACCAAAAACGAAAGAAAATATGTTTATATGGCAGCTACAGTTCTAAAATTGAGCACATAGTCATATAAGTCATTAGGCTTCAAAATTCCACATCAACCATTGCAGTAGAAATATTTTATACACACCCGGGAGTATAATATTGAACCACAATCGTAATTAATTTTTCTAAGCACCCTGAATATGTTGATGCATGAAGATTCTGTAAGGAAGCGTTTGGAATTAGTAATTTTTAATTCGTAGCTCTCCAAAATTCTAGAGTAATTTAGCCGCTGAAAAAATAACGAAAGGCAGAAATTATTTGAATGTGATTTCTCTTCTCCCTTTCATTTAAAATTATTACATATGAACGAATACTGTAATTTCAATTGCGCAGTTGCAGTTTTCCTAATTTTAATGTTGTTCTCATTTAATTAATTCTCTCATGGCGCCCTGTATATGTTGCACGCAAGAGGACTGTATAAGGAAGACTTTGAAATTAATAATTTTTAAGACATGACTCGCCGAAATTCTAAAGTAATAGCTGTTAAAAAACTAATAAAAGATAGAAATCATTTGAACGCCCTTAGACAATTTCTCTTCTCTCATCATTTAAAATTTAAATATATGAAACTTTAACCTTTAGCGTTTCTTCCTCATTAACAGAATACTTTTTCCCTTTTCTAGAATTTAAGTAAAAGAATAGTAGTTTTAAAGTTGCTGCATAAGTTTTTATTCGCACTTTTCCAGGCTTTGAAAAAGTTTTTATTAAGTGAAACTTTATTTCCATAGACTTGTCCGTTGTACAAATAGTTATTTTGAACTACTGTATAATGAGTTTTATAATTTCATTTTTGAAGAAATTTCTTTAAAAAAAATTAGAATCAAGAAAGCAAATACTTTATGAAATATGAATTTTCTTAATGAAGTAATATTTAAGTACACGAGAAAAAAAATTTGTTTAATTTACCGAAAACGAAATTCGAAAAAAAAAACTTATTCTGAATTATTTGAAGCCTATAAAAATATGTTGATTTTTATAACATAGGAGAACAGTGCTAAACAGAGTTGTCAGTTTGAGCTGACGTCAAATTTACGCCTAGTCTATTGATGAATGTCTTGTAATAAATGAGCCATTGGGAGAAGAAAGTCTAGCTGTAGTATAAATACTAGGTAATAAGATTTTATTATAAATAAAAGTAAAAAAAATTAAATTACTTTTTGAGAAAGGTGGTATTAAAAGGTTTAAAATTGTAAAAATCATTACTAGTTCAAATTAAAGAAAGTAAATAAAGATAATAAAATAAATAAGTTTAAAAGTTTAAAACGATATAAGCACATTTAAGAAAAACATGTTATCTGACAAAGCTGGTAAGGTCAGGTCAGTGAAGGGAGTGACAGATTTTATGTCACATTATAAAAAAGGTGCTTTTCAGAGTCAATTTTTTTTCTTTTTGTTGCAGAGTAACAGTATTATAACCTTATGATCTTAATTGTTATAACAGTATTTTTTTTAAAGTAAAGAATGTATCAAACAAGTTTAAGAGAGTTAAAGATAAGTAGACTCAGGGGACTCAGGTTCTCTCAACATCTATAATAATGGAAAATTTGGGTATTTTTCTGTGATCAGGCTCGAGGGCGTCTTAATTGGGTATCTCAGATGAGTATTTCGTTAGGGAGGTCATATAAGTTTTTGTAGAATTTTTTTGATAGGTCAACTACTCTTTTTCTAAATGTAGGGGCACTAAGGTCTCTACGGATAGTGGTGTTACGTAAATAACGGGAGGTATTACGGACAATGCGGAGATTTTTCTTATGGAGTCTGCTAAGTTTGACCATTGAGGAGTTACAAGTAAACCCCCGAATGCGATAGGCATATACCATGATGGGTAAAATGCAAAAATTGTACAATATATATTTGTTATAGATTTCAAGTGTTGAACCGTTTAAAAGAGGTTTGAGTGCTTTAGAGGCCCCAGCGACTTTCCCATTGATGGTTTGAAAGTGTCATTTCCAAGTGCGACTTCGGTCGAGAGTGACCCCCAGAACAATGAAGCAAGAATTGTTAAACAGGTATTTAAATTACTTCTTTCTGGTTATATTTTCATTTGCTATACACATAACAGTGCTGCGAATGAAGAATTTGGTTTTTGACGTACAGTCATATTTTACGCATGATAGATAAGCAGATCGGGATCTCTGTTCAAAGAAAATATTGAATTGCTAAAGCATTCATGTCTGAACAGAAAATTCGCAACCTGCACTTTTTTGTTAGTAGACAACTGTTTAATCTCTAGATCAAGAATAGCGAAAATTTTTAAATCCACTGGCCAATTTTGTTTTCTAAAAATATTTTGCAGAACCATGATGTGCCAATTAAAAAACTAAATAAGTTTATCAAAAAGAATGAATTAAATGAAAGTAATAAAAAATAATGTAATTTCTGTTGTTTAATCTCAAATGAAAAATAATTAATATTAGATTATTACTTATTTACATTTAACATAATGCAAGTTGAACTGGAGTTATCAGATAAGTTGTTTCTATTTGAGTTTTTGTATTATCCCCTTATGAAAATAATGACCCTCTGACATAAATAACCGGGATTTTTTTATGGCAAATGCCAGCTTTTTATGTCCGCTCGTAATTTTATAAATACGTAGCACCTACAGTCGTCTTTTGTCTATCCGTCCGTCCGCATATATCAGCACAAAAACTATCAAACCGAACGGTTGGAAATTTAAAATATGTAATTGTTGCATAATTTTGTCGAGTCATTTAAAATTTTATGAAAATCGGATGTATAGTTCAATTACAGGTACAGTCAAAAATATTCAGTTACATTACGGCCAATGGAAAAAAATAGTTTCAAGTGCATTTTAAGGGTGTTACACTAATTCGAACAAAATGAAATTGATATGCATTTATGAAGTGCACTAAAATATACATTTTGTAGAATATGTGGTACAAAGAATATTTATTATTCATTTACAGGGTCGCATAAAAGTATTCTGTTACATAATGGTATAGAGAGAAGCAGTTGTTTCGGACGTATTTTAATTATGTTAACCTATTTCACATACAATGAAATTGATATACGTTGCTGAGAATTACTACAAATTACTTCCTGTATAATAGAAGGGGCATAGTATTTACAGGGACACATAAAAAATTCAGATGTTATACTGTATCCGAAATACATTATGTTGGCGATGATTTCTGGAAGTGCATTTTTAGTTGTGACATGAGTTTTTAGGTTTAACTAAATTTTTTCATATTACGATGTGTGTATAAATTCTGTAGATCATATACAGGGTTACACAAACTAATTCGTAAGGGATCGTAAGGTATAAAACTTCGTTATAGTATGAACGCACCTCATTTGCAACGTTTGACGTACAATTTCCAACTTGCTAAAAATTTCTCCGGAATTAAATTGCAAATTGGTATAATTTTATCGTCGGTATTTTTACACATAATTCTAAATAATCCTTTCTTTTCGGTAATTTTCACAACATGTTATTGCTTCACAAATTTGTCACTCCATACTGAACTTAGATTGGAACTTAATAAGTTGCAATTTAAATTTTTCGATTTCCAATCATTGGAATTTAAACAAGATCAACACATTTAAATTAGAATGTTCTGTGTAATGTCACTGTATCTTGATTTAGAACCTCAATCAACGGTGAGTGAAAAGTATTGTATCGCGTTCCGTATGTTCACTGATCCTGCTCTAGGCGAATGGTAATCACTGAAATTCCTGTAAGAGTACATATCTGGACGTATAGAATTGAGCTTGCAGCAAAATTACCTTTTGAAGTCATACGTCCATGTATTACACGATTTACTAGCAATACGTAAAAATTAATTTATCCAATGTTGACAATTTGATATAAATTTCGTAGTCGATAGTTTCCATTAGTTAACAGAGAAATTTCCTAAAAGTGATGGTGAAACACTCTAAGACTTGCAGTATTTTAAGCCAGTAATTAAAAATGGAAATAATAATTAATTTGAAAAATACATATATTAGAGAAACCGTGTACCAGTGCTTGAAAAATCACTTTCCCGATATGAGTGTTGCTACATTTTTTAATTTGATGGGAACAACTTTTCTGCAATGGTAAAACTTTCTTTATTTAATGGCAGATTAATTAAGAAGAATTTCACCATTCCAAAACTGTGGTGCCAATCAATTTTTTTAAAAAGTAGCAACACTGATGTTGGCATGTGATTTTCCGACTCTAAATGAGCTCGAGACACGTACGCAGACTGCAGGTCACATAGTGGCTACTTCTGCTCTAGATATTCTGACACACAATCCTGACGCCTGACACACAATCAGGCGCACCGCACAACAGTGATTTTTACAGTGAAAGCACGTTCAGAGGGGCCTCGGTGGCCGAGCGGTTAGGACACCGCGCTGCCAGCCGCCAAGCATTGAGAGCGGCAGAGGTCTGCGAGTTCGACTCTCGCTGGCTCCATTGCACACTCTTTGTGTAGCTCCCGGATGTAATTTCTCTGTGTTGTAAATTTCATTGTGCTATCTCGTCCCTGTATATTGACGATGACTTATAAGCGGACCTAGATGTCAAGCACACAAGTCAGATGTATGTGTAAACAAATAAATAAATAAAAATAAAAAAACACGTTCAGCACCATATTTGCCAGTTTGGCCTCCATTTTTATTCAAAAATTTAATGTTCATTCCAGAAATAAAGAAAAGTATTTTGTGGTTTATTTAGTAAGAAACTTTAGCGGTTACATAAAGTAAACATCCTTTCGAAATTTTCGACATGACTTCGAAATATCGAATTAAAATCGGGGAGGCAAACTGGCAACCCTGTTCAACACTTTTTATTATACGGTTCATACACAGTAAATATATAAAAGACGGCGAAACTTTTGTCAAATTTGATCTGTCAAATCTGTTACAAAACTCTTAAACCTGTGTTTCATTTTCTTTTACCCTTTAAGGGGACGGTGGAGTTTAAAATCCTTAAAAATATTTTTTTTTTATTTTTGTAAATTTCAACTTAAATATTATTCAAGGGTACATTATATACATTATGGCATGCATTTATCACAAAAAAAAAAATTATTATTGAGAAAAAAATGGAATTTTACGTGTCGTGTTAGAAATCTTCGAAATGCCCCTGCGTCTTCCATATCAATGAAAATCCCCAATATTTTTTATAAAAGTTTGATTTATGTATATATAAATAAAATAGAGCATCGAATTTTATATATTTGAATTTAAAGGTTTTTTTTTTTTTGAAATTTTGAAATTTTTTCGAAACAATTTTGAAATTTTGAATTTTTTGAAGAACGCTCCTTATTCAAGGCTTGTAAGGTTATTTATTTTTGAATACTGGTATTTCCGAATACTTATTTATTAATTCCAGAATGTATCTCATTAAATGAAATAAAGTTCGTTACTCAGAAATAGTGGCACTCAAATGTACGAATGAGAGCAATGCTTATTGCATGAGTAAAGTATTAAATGACAATCTCAACTATCCTCTTTTTTAAAAGAAATTCAAAACAGAATCAATTTCAATTGCGCAGAGATAGTGCATTTCATATAGGGTATGCACACTGTTAAACTTTGCAGCAAGCTATGCTGTCGTTCGACCGATTTTATAGAAAACATTTACACAATGGTATTTTAACTTTATTCTGACATAAGTTGGTGAATATTATGAAAATATACGCTCAACAATTTGGTCAAGTGACAATCTTTAAAAATGGTCGAATCATTGGACAATTTGCAGCAGATTTTAACAGTGCATATAGGAATTTCTTGATCGCATTACAATGTTCTGTGTCCTTCAAATAAATCTATAAAAAGAGTCTCATGCTTATTTAATAATTAAGGATGTATTAATATTTATATTTCATAATAACACATTATTTTCGCAATATACACTATTAAAAATTTCTAGCAAACTGTCCAGTCATTCGAGCGTTTTTTATGGAAAACGGTTACATAACCGTAATTTAACGTTATTCTTACCATATTATCGTCTATATTATGGTCTGAATAGAGTTAAATTACGGTTATGTAATCACATTCTATAAAAATGGCCGAATAACTGGACAGTTTGCTGCACATTTTTAACAGTGCAGTAACATCTCGACTACTTTGTTAAAAATCTGCAGCAAGGTATCGATCTGTTTTTATAGAACATGGTTACATAATCATAACTTAGTTCTATACTGACATTAATAGGAGCAATAATATGCTCAGTATAAATTTAAATTACGGTTAAAACCGTTTACTATAAAAGCGGTCGAATGATTGGATAGTTTGCTGCAAATTTTTAACAGTGCAACGAAGGCAATTCGCCTAGGAATCACATTCGTTATATACATTGGTCGTAATATTCGTAAATCGGAGCGTGATTTTCCATAGAAATAAAATTCATCACTACTGCAATGTTTAACCCTTTCTTGGTCGATGTCGCATGTCATACACTGTTAAAAATCTGCAACAACTGTCCAGTCATTCAACCAGTTTTAAACATAACGGGTACTTGACCGTATTATAAAGCATAACTGACCATAATATTGATCAAATTATGGTCACAATAGAGATAAATTAGGTTATATAACCGTTTTTATTATAAAAACGATCGAATGACTGTACAGTTTGCTGCAAATTTTTAACAGTGAGCGTTCAGCTTTTTTTGCGCTCGTACAATGTTAAAAATTTGTAGCAAACTGTCCTGTCATTCTCCGTTTTCATAGAAAACGGTTATATAGCCGTAAATTAACTCTATTGTAACCATAATATAGACGATAATATAGTTGGAATACTAGTAAATTACTTTTATGTAAACATTTTCTCTAAAAACGGTAGCATGAGTGAACAGTTTGCTGCAAAGTTCTAACAGTATAAGGACGGTGTAGCATGTTATGCGACGAAGAGAAAAATTGAATAGTTAAAAGTAAATTCGTGGCTACTTATACGCCGTGTTGTATAACACGTCATGTTGATTCCTGTTGTATTACACGTTGTGTAATGTATCACACAAAGTTGTATGTAATACAAAGTTGATGTAATATATCACACACAGTTGTGATTCGTGTTGTATTACACGCCGTGTTGACTACTTACGTCATGTTGATTCCTTTTTTGTATTTCTGAATATTGCTAAAACATGCCCAGACTATAGTCCTATTTTGGTTCGTATTTTCTGTAATGGTCGGAAAACTAAAAAAAATATTAAAGGTATTTTTAGATATTTTTTTTCAAAGTAAGCTATGCAATAATCTGCAATAAAGGATTTCAATGTGTTTTTTTTTTTTCTCTAATGGTAAAGGAAGTTTGTAAATCTGTGTTCACGGCAAGATTGTAAAATCATTTTCCCAAAACAATTTACGTATTTTTATTAATTCCTTAAATGCATATAGCTATCTTACGTACCTCAAAGAAATAGATTTCATAAATATAGTATCAGACTTGGGTGCATTGCAGAAAAAATGGAGACAAGTGAATGTGTTTTTGCATGTACGACCGTTAGTAGTTCAAGCCAAAAACTACTTAGTGACAAAAATATTTTGAAATTTGAAATTCAGGATACAACATACAGTAATTTTCCGAAATTAAAAGAATGCTTTTGTTGGTTGGAAATTCGAAACAAAATCCAACCATGAAGGCGTTAAGATGCACACACCAAAAAACGGGGAAAAATATCTTCAATAGAAAGAACGTTCTCTTATCAGTTTACTCATTAGATAGGGTACCATTATATATTTCAGCTTGTTTAGAATATATTGCGCAAATATGCCTCATTGGCTTATGTAAATGATTATATTAAATAGCAAACTTTGAATACAGAAGCCCATGTGAACAAATTGCGACGTATGAAGAAAAAAACATAAATCATAGCATAGAAAGTATGCACTTTACAAAGAAAGCAATACATTATAACAATATGTACAGATTCAGCGATATATTTATTAACTTTACACTTTGAATTTTATACAGTGAAGCTCATGTTAGTATGCGTAAAATAAATTAATCACAAAATCACATATAATAAATTTAAATAATATCACACTGTTTAACATTAAACATTTTGATCAATATATACAATCTTGTACATGTTGATGCCGCAGAGATTTTATTACATTAAATAATGATTAATACAATGCACAATAAGCACTTACATTTTAAATACAAACATTCAGCATATAGTATTACATACAAGTATATGTGCGTTAAGGATACATATAAATATTTGCTTTTACATTACACTTTAGAAATTTATTTTATAAAAGTTTCAAAATTTAGTAGTATTTCTTCTACTAGAGATAGGTTTAAAAAAAGCGTTAAAATTCATTTATTATTCCATATAATCGACATGTTTGAATCAATTGTTCTAATATATTGATGATCATAAATCAACCGCATAAACACATAATAGATATATATATGTATATTTACGTGATGAATTTTACCGAAAAGTTTACTTTCTATCGTAAAAATGCAAACACAAATGTCTAAATCAAACTATTATATATTACTGTTCATGGTTTATCGTTCACTCCTTTTGAGATTTATATAGGTGTTCGTACTGTCATGCCTTCGCGAGGTGCTTAGTTTCTTTAGTTTGAGACTTTCCCACCTTCCTAAAAATTTTGTAATGGAGGATAAAAATGCACAACCTTTTACTTTATAATATAGTGCTTGTTTAGGGTAATATACAAAACTTGAAGCAAATGGTTTTAAAAACATTCTATTTAAATGAACCAAAAACTTATTTTTTACTAAATGAAGGATACTTATGTTTAAAATGAAGAGCAGAGTTAAAAGTAAAATAAAATTCTCAATTATACATAAAGTTTATGAACATTTCTATTTAAGTAAGAAAATTTCTAAACTATATACAAACAGGAATGTGCACTAGGGTGGGTCGAAAAAACCGAAATATTTATAATCGAAACGTAATAGCGCGGAAAAGTTGCCTTTTATAAAAAAGATAAAATACGTAAAATATTACACCGATTGGTTAATATCTTTTACCGCCGCAAGGGGTCAAAATTTCGAAAAAATCGCAAAAAACATACTTTTAGCATTTTTTTTTTTTTAATTATCCAAACATACTTATTCAATTTCTAATAGAACACAATAGCCACGCCAAGATATAAGTAATGTAACATTAACATTTCATTTTTGTGACATCGTTGCTTTTACCGCCACAACAGGGCCAAAATTTCTAAAACATGTTAAAAATTAAAGTTTTTCATTTTTTCAATTTTCATAACTTTTGTAATGTTTTCAGATTTTTTACATTTCTAATAGGCTGGGAAAGGCATTTTATGTTGTTAATTTCATGCACATTGTTAACCATGATCACTGTAATTCTATAAAAAAAAATTGCTCAATGATAGAAACGCCTGCAGCTGCCTGCACGTAAAATTAATTTCTCGCTGCTAGAGGGCCACGTTTCACTTTGTTCGTTTTTTTTGTAATGTTCTCCTTTTACTCTATACTTTGATGGCCCTAAAGATAGAAATATCTGCCAGGTTAAAGAGGTGGCAAAGTTTCATCTTTGCGAAGTCAAGGAGGAACATATCTCTTTGTACTAGAACCAGGTCTGAATTATTTTCGTCATTTGACCCCATCGTCTGGCAAGGCGATTTCTATATGCAATGACATTATAGATTTTTTGAAGAAAAATGAAATCCCGACTGGAATAATAATTGCAGTTGAATTTCGCGGAACTGTCTTCAAAACAGGATGCAAAGGTGGTGTTATAGTAGGTTTAGTTGAGAACAACTTTTAAAAAACCACTTTATTGGCTTCCTTGACCTCACTTCAATGAGCTTCCACTGAGACATCTTTTCAAACATCTTGATGACAAAAAACAGGTTTTCTATCATATTGTGCCCCAATTGGTTGATCTCTTGCGATTTGCGAATTATTACCAATTGCAAAATTTAAGCCAATTGAATCTGATCACCTAGCTGTTGATAAAAAGGATTTGTCAACTGACCAGATGTATATGTCTGAAATATTGCAAGCTCTTTCAACACGCGTGTATACAATTGACCTTTTTTGCTGAGTCCCTGGACAAATATTTCACGCATGGTGGATCATTACTGCTATTCGAATTTTGAGACTACGTTGGAACAAAGAAACCCTCTTCTTAACTTGTCATACTCTTTGAGTACATCCTGAAAATGTACTGCATCAGTTGGTTCACTATTAAAATGAATCACTCATGTTTTCCAGAATCTGTGCACTATAGTTAGTAACTTACGTTACTTGACAGATAATCTACGAAAGATTATAGTTCCTGTATTTTCACGAAATGACTATTTCGCAAATCATACAAATAGCCTCTTTGGAATGATAGCATATGAAGAGGAGAACATCAGGGCCCCAGCCATGAAGAAAATTGCAAAAGCACGAAGTTCTGTGGACTAGAATAGTGCCATCCGTCACTTTATCATAGTAGTCTTCAACACTGAAGCTTAAAATTGTATGGCTTTAGTCTACTGACAAAACTGAAAACTAACGGAACCACCTGTTATGGTTTCTTTATCGACTAAAAACGCTGGTGAGTTTAAAATGTTCGATTAAAGATACCAGCTATTATAACTTTCCTTGCCCCACTCAATCACTAGAAAGATGCGTGAAATTATTCATTGAAGCACTGATAAAGTTTGTTTACTAGAACAGAGGGAGGATCACATCCGATCAGTTTTGGCCTCTCGAGAAATAATGGCTTCATCTGAAAGCAAGTTATATTATAAAATTCATTTACATTAAATTCTTCTTCATTTTAAGTTTATTTAACCCGTTTCGGTTAAACATCTCTATATTTTAATTAATAAAATACTAAAACATTTTGCTCATTTTATATAATTTTTGTGGCATGAATTGGCTGTTATGAAGTAAAACATCAGTAGATGAAGCGTTCGTCAAGAACAATGAATGATTAACTTTATTTTCAAGTCTATTACAAATAGTTATAAAAAATTATGATATATTAATAGATATAAAGTAAAATTATTTATTTCTAGACATATTATAGAAATTATAAAAATTTAGAAAAAAAAATGAAAAATTGAAATTTTTGAAATTTTTACAAAAAATATGGTCTTTTTGCGGCAAATAAAGATATGATTTCATCATAATGAACATTTACCGACACATTTCTCATATATTCATGGAGCTATTGCGTTCTATTAAAAATTGTATTGGTATGCTTGGATAATTTTTAAAAAAATGATAAAAAAAAACATGTTTTTTGCGATTTTTTGAAATTTTGGTCCCCTTGCGGCGGTAAAAGATATTAACCGATCGATGTAATATTTTAGACATTTATTCTGTATTACAAAAGGCAACTTTTCCGCGCTATTACATTTCGATTATAAAAATTTCGGATTTTTTCGACCCACCGTAATGTGCACATTGATGGCTAGCAACACAATGTGCTCTTTTAATCTTTTCTTAAATGTTCGACATGTCATACTAATATAAAACATTATATCGAACATTTAAGGAAAGATTAAAAGAGCACATTTCTGATATCATGTTTAACAAACCAAATACAGCTTTATCCAGATTGCACCAAAAAGAAAATATTAAGAAATACTTCGCATAATTCCTTTCCTATAATATTCCCGCAATTTGGTACAATATCCTAAATATTTCCAGACCTCCTGATAATATGAGCTGATCTTTTCACCCTTCTGCAGAAATTGACTGAACTCCGCTTGCGCATGCGTACTATTTTTGTTGTTTTTTTTAAAAATGTATTTCTATTCGTCAATCTTTTTTCCCTTTGAAAATGAACGCGTGTGTGTTCGAAAGATCTCGGGTTGCATAAAATATTTTTATATGTTTTTATCACTTTTTAAGTAGTTATAAGTATATTATAAAGTTTATTAATAACAAGGTGAAAATTTCCTTCAGGACACTCGTGTTTGAAACCGTGTTTTGACTCTATTGAAAGAGTAATAATGTAATATTAATTTTAATCTTAACCCCTTAAGCACCAGATCCCTTTTAGTGATAGTATGCTGAATATCAGATACATTAAATTTCGTAGAAATGTAGTTTATGTCATTATTTTTAATTGCATGTGAATTATTTATATTACATGTAATGTGAGCAGATGAAATAAAGGTCTATTTATATTACACAAACAGAAATAAGGTTCGAAATAAACAACTAGTATACATATGTAAAGTTCGTAAGTTTTTCTAATTATTGTTAACTTACAGTAAATAGCAGAAATTTATGGGAATAAACTATTAATGTTTATGCTATAAAAACCGTACAAAACCAATCACAACAACAATTAGCCAAAAAAAAAAACAGGTGCTTAGATCATTACAGTCTGGACTTAAAATTAAGACGTGCGAACGTAGAACCTGGTATTTTAATAAAATACTGCAGGACGTACGCACGTAAGACGTGATGCTTAACCCCTTGAGAGGAGGTGTGATACATTATACCTAACCTAATTTTAATCAAGATTTGAACCAGAAACTTTTGATTAAATTTTACCTTAAAAACTTTGGAGGAAAAAAGTAGATAAAATTGCTTTTTCTTATTTTGAATATTTTTTTTTTCGAAAATTCCGGTGTGCATCCACATTACAGTAACACAATTTCTTGCCCCTGAAACGGTTAAAGTGTTAATGCTGTAAATCTATCATGCTAGTCTCCGAAATATGTTTAACGGACATAAAAATGTTTACATGAGAATTGATAGCGTTCATAAAACATATATTTCGGGTTGAAGAAACTTTCTAATACACTATAAAAACTACTCAAAAAGTTTCGGAAAATCAGTGGCATCAAAACAGACTTTGTTTTTGTAAATATTTCTTTAAGTCTTACTAATATATGGGTTACGGGGCATTCTAAATATTAAAAAAAAATCGTAATTATGGATAACTCTGAACGGTTTATTTTCTAACTTCATTCATAGTTATGTTATATTTTCATAGATTAAGAAATATTTATACCTTTTAGAATGCATAGGTAAAGATGTACACCTCCGTAAATTAAAAAATAATTAAAAATAAATTACAAAATCACATATCATAAGTGTTCATCAAACATATTTTTAATATGTTCCATTATACAGGGTGTCCGGTCTCAACGGTGTCCAATGGCTAATTCCTAAACCGTTAGTCATAGACATATACTTCCAATTGCAAAAATGTTTTAAATCAGGTAAAGAAACATTTTAAAAGCGATTTGGGTCAATAAAAACATTTCTTAAAAAGTTACGAAATTTAAATTTTTATACGGTCCCCCGGTCCTATAAGTTATATTTAGTAATTTTTTCCTATTACACTGACAAGTGAGACAAAAAAAGTCCCATTCATATAACGCTAAAATTGAGCGAGTTATGAAACTTTAAAAATGCATGACTTATGCCACTTTTCTACTCTGAAAACAAATGCGTTCGGCTTGGCTTTGAGGGATCATATACCAAGTGTTTAAAGTATTCGAAGGTCTTACTTCATGTGTATCTGCGCTTTGAAAAAAAATCTTACAAGTATTATGATTGACAAGTATTATGATAAGTCTCAAATTGGCTAAAATAACATATATTTTATTTTGTCAGGATTTGAGACTGTTTCTCTTATGATTTCTTTTAACAAAAATTATGTTTTCTTATAAGTTTTTATGTTACTTCAGCAATCGTATGTATTAAAAAGCAGTAAACCAACGTTTAAAATGCACAAATAATGGATGAAAAGCAGCAAACAGCTGTTTCGAATCTACAGCGAGATTCTTCTTCAGTGCAAGATAGGGAAAAAAGGAACAGCGTGCTAGAAAAAGCAAGGTTGCTCAGCCTTGCTTTTTCTAGCACGCTGTTCCTTTTTTCCCTATCTTGCACTGAAGAAGAATCTCGCTGTAGATTCGAAACAGCTGTTTGCTGCTTTTCATCCATTATTTGTGCATTTTAAACGTTGGTTTACTGCTTTTTAATATTCCTGCACAAAGGCTATAATTGCTATTTTAATCGTATGTATGTTTTTCCAGTTCAAAATTTGTACTCGAACTTTAACCCGCTTTTAAATATCCGATCGAGATTGCATTTTACATACTGGCGCAAATCCGATAACAATCTAATATTATTAAGATTTTCGATGGTTACCATTTATACTTATTTTACAGGATAAACAAAAAATTTCGGATAGATTTCTGCCAAGGAATTTAAGAAAAAGTTTTAGATTAGATAATACAAGACTGCGATTGTTGGGTTTTTTTAATTTTTATGTATTTTTTAGCACTGAATCCAAAAATTACCTTAATTTTTAACCATCATGTCAAGATATTTCGCAAATCATAAATTTTCAAATTTAAAGAATAACAAAAATCGAATACTATAAAGTAGAGGAGATGGTTGTGTTTTTTAACTTTTGATAATTGATTTTTACGCACTTTTTAGCACTGAATCTGAAAATGACCTTCATTTTTAACCACCACGTTAGAATTTTTTTGCAAATCGCAAATGTGTAAGATAAAATATAGCGAAAATCTCATACTATAAAACATATGTAAAACATTTTTTATTTTATTTTATTTTATTTTATTTTATTAAAATATTTATTCGATATTTTTGCTTATCCTGGGATTCTTACAGCTAAACAGCTGAGTGGTCCGATGAGATGGGGAGGAAATTCAATTTTAACATTGAACTTCCTAACTTTGAAATTTGCAATTTGCGAAAAATTCTGATATGATAGTTAAAAATGAAGGTCAATTTCGGATTCAGCGGTACAGAATATATAAGAATCAATTATAAAAAGCTAAAAAACATGACATAACCCAGCTTTTGCAGGCTTGTGCAATCTAACAATATTTTAAGATACGTATCATTTTGTAAATAATTGAGGCTGTTAATTTAGAATCATTTTATTTAACAAAAATTCTGGTTTTTATTTCTTCTTAAATGTTTATTACAAATTGTATATTTTCCATTAATATGCCAGAATGATTAAAGTTTTCAAATTTATATTGCAATGTTAATTTTACTCCCAAACATTTTTTATATCTGACGAAATTATATTTCGACTAAATTTGTGAATGACCCCCAATTTGCAGCAAAAAATATGCTCCAACTTTAAACAGCTATTACTCGGTCAATTTTAATCGTAGAATAACGGGACTTTTTTTGTATTACTTGTCAGTGAAGAAGGAAAATTTCACTAAATATAACTTATAGGTCCGGGGGACCGTATAAAAATTTAAATTTCGTAATTTTTTAAGAAATGTTTTAATTCACCTAAATCGCTTTTAAAATATTTCTTTACCTGTTTTAAAACATTTTTGTAATTGGAACTATATGTCTATGACTAACTGTTTAGGAATTAGCCATTGGACACCGTTGAGACCGGACACCCTGTATAAAACCATATAAACATTAAAATACGTACCGGTTGTCTCGAAAATGACTGACGGATTTTAAAATTCGATAACTTGCATACTTGGGGACAGATATTATTTGTTTTTGCGGGAGGGTTATGTAAGATGTCTGGTGTTTTTAAACTGCGATTCCCAGTTTTAGTTATAAATAACAGCGATAGATGGCGCTTCAAACAATAGGTGCTAAATCCAGGCTCGATTTTTCGATTGTTTGGAATTAGCACGTATTTCTCGCAGCGCCATCTATTGTTTAAAATTTGAACTAAAACCAAGAATCACAGTAAAAAAATTCTTGAAATCATACATAACCCTCCTACAAGAATTTTTTTAAATGTCTGTCACCGTTTGTAAGTTATGGAATTTTAAAACCCATCAGTCATTTTTGGGACAACCATTACATATTCAGTGAACAATGAACTACCATGCACCGAAAAAGCAATTATATTTGTAGACTAATCCATTTCTCTCTATGTGTGCATGTATTATTCAATATTCAATTGTGAACGATTCATTTTAAAAACATTTTGATATTGTTGTTTTATTTTTACATTTCCAAGGCTTGTAATTATTTTTTCATTACTTACAAAATTTGTTTAACTTAAAAACAGACACAAGTATATTTTTACTTTCTTCTATCTTTACAAGAAGAAAGTATTGGATTCATGAAAATTTTCGAATTCCAGTTTTCGACGGATTTACACGTTTTAGGGGTCAGAGATTCCAAAAAAAATGTTTTTACAAAATGTCTGTCTGTGACTCTGTGAGTCTGTCTGTCTGTCTGTGTATATGTGACGCAAATTTTGTGGGCGCACTATCTCAAGAACTAATGCACGGAATTTAATAAAAATTTATATTCAGTTAGTCCCTAATACGAATTGATGCTGATTAGTTTTTGGTGTAAATCGCTCAACAGGTGGCGCTGCTATGTTGCATTTTCCCCGATTTTCTCAATAGCTCTATCTCAAGAACTAATGCACGGATTTTGATCAAACTTCATATTTAGTTAGTACTTGATATGAATTGGTGCTGATTACGTTTTGGTGTAAATTGCCCAAAAGGTGGCGCTGTTATGATGAATTTTGCAGGATTTACACGATTTCCACAATAGCTCTATCTTAAGAACTAACACACGGACTTTCATCAAACTTCAGATTCAGTTAGTCCTTCATATGACTTGCTACTTATTATGTGTTGGTGTAAATCGCCCAACAGGTGGCGCTTCTGTACTGACTTTTTCACGATTGCCTCAATAGCTCTATCTCTAGAACTAATGGACGAATTTTCATCTAACTTCAGATTTAGTTGTATGTTGGCACAAGTTGTTGTTAATTAGGTTTTGGTGTTAATCACCCAATAGGTGTCGCTGCTATGCAGGAATTTTCATGATTTTCGCTATAGCTCTATCTCAAAAACTAATGCACGGATTAACTCCAACCTTCAGATTCAGTCAGACGTTGACATAAATTGTTGCTGATTAGGATTTGGTATAAATCACCCAATAGGTGGCGCTGCTAGGCAGCATTTTGCTGGAATTAGACGATTTCAGCGATAGTCATAGTTCAAGAGCTAATGCACGGAATTTCATATCTTTAGAATCCTCATGAGATGCATAGATTGCCATTTAATTTTGGCAGTGTGATAGCGAATTTTGAAGTATTAACATGTATGAGATAGAAAAAAGTTTTGGGATTGATACATCCGGCTAGTTTATAATTGTTTATGAAAGCATTTTTATATTTTACATTTAAATTATGTCTTCGCAACACTTACCGTAGTACTCAGTCTATATATTGTTCACTTGGCGAGCAAGTAATGCGCATATATTTTCTGTTTATTTTTTCTGGGTAATAAAAACAAATTTAAATTAAATATCAACAAAACACTTATATGAAATAACTCATTCGTGACATGAAAGTTATTTTCAGTGAAATATATTATGAGTGATGCAAGTAGTTTATATATTTATTTTGTTTTTCAAAGCACGAGTTCCAAATAAGTTTATGAAAATGTTGCAAACTTAACAGTGGAAAATTATGTTTCAATTTTGAAAGAAGCCTTTATAACATTTTCACAAAGAATTAAATGAAAAGAAATGAAAAATATTTTATTTTTCAGGTCTAATAAATAATGTAGAAATATATTTCATGAATTACTTTCTTTTTGCAACTTTGGAGATTTTGTACATTAAACCTTTTGAGCGTATGAAAACTTTAATTTTCGCATTAGTAAGCAGTGAAACATTGTAATAGAAACACAGAAAAGTATACAATACACCATCCAGAAGAAAAGTCAGACATAAAAAAATTTATCAGTAAAAATATTTTTATCTATATACAGGGTGACACTAATTTCATGGTACAAACTTTAAGGGTTGATACAAGACACTGTAACGATCATTTATTATACAAGGTGTCCGGTCTCAGCGGTGTCAAATGGCTAATTCCTAAACCGTTAGTCATAGACATATAGCTCCAATTAGAAAAATGCTTTAAATTAGATAAAGAAATATTTTAAAAGCGATTTGGGTCAATAAAAACATTTTTTTTAAAATTACGAAATTTAAATTTTTATACGGTCCCCCGGTCCTATAAGTTATATTTAGTAAAATTTTCCTATTACACTTAAAAGTAAGACAAAAAAAGTCCCATTCATATGACACTAAAATTGTGCGAGTTGTGAAACTTTAAAAATGCATGACTTATGCCACTTTTCTGCTCTGAAAACAAATGAGTTCGGCTTGGCTTTGAGGGGTCATATTCCAAGTGCTTAAAGTATTCGAAGATTTCATTTCATGTGTATTTGCGCTTTAAAAAAATAGTACAAGTATTACGATTAAGTTAACATTTATTAAGTTTCAGATTGGCTGAAATAACATATGTTTTATTTTGTCAGGATTTGAGACTGTTTCTTTTATGATTTCTTTTAATAAAATTATGTTTTTTTTATAAGTTTTTATGTTACTTCAACGATCTTATGTATGTTTTTCCAGTTCAAAATTTGTATTCGAACTTTAATCCACTTTCAAATATCCGAACGAGATTACGTTTTATATACTGGCGCAAATCCGATAACAATCTAATATTATTATGATTTTTGGTGGTTACCATTTATACTTATTTTATAGGATAACAGAAAAAAATTCGGATAATTACCGGCAAGACGTTTATGAAAAAGTTTTAGATTAGATAATACAAGACGGAGATTGTTGGGTTTTTAACTTTTATGTATTTTTTAGCACTGAATCCGAAAATTGCCTTAATTTTTAATCATCATGTCAGGATATTTCGCAAATCATAAATTGTCGAATTTAAAAAATAACAAAAATCGGATACTATAAAGTAGAGGAGATGATAAAGTTAAAAATGCTATAAAAAGTGATAGAAAATCTTTATTAAGATTGACGATCGTTTCGTTGCACAAACGGCAACATTTTCAAAATCATTCAACGATATAAAATATTTTCACATAATTTAAAAACAATAAACATAGTAAACAATGTCACGCGACATGATGCATGATGAAAAACATTGTAAACATAAAAATTAGCTATTGGTGAGCGTGGATTAATTTTCAAAACAATAACATGGTAAACAATGTCACGAGACAACATGCATAAAGAAAAGCATTGCAAAATATAAATTAAAAATAAAATTATCTTGGCTATTTGCGAGCGTGGATTAATTTTCACACGCAAATAGCGCTCGCAAATAGCCAAGATAATTTTATTTTAAATTTATATTTTGCAATGCTTTTATTTATGCATGTTGTCTCGTGACATTGTTTACCATGTTATTGTTTTGAAAATTAACCCACGCTCACCAATAGCTAATTTTTATGTTTACAATGTTTTTCATTATGCATCATGTCGCGTGACATTGTTTACTATGTTTATTGTTTTTAAATTATGTGAAAATATTTTATATCGTTGAATGATTTTGAAAATGTTGCCGTTTGTGCAACGAAATGATCGTCAATCTTAATAAAGATTTTCTATCACTTTTTATAGCATTTTTAACTTTATCTGTTTATAAGTGATTATTATACATGTGTAGAGGAGATGGTTGTATTTTTTAACTTTTGATAATTGATTTTTACGTACTTTTTAGCACTGAATCTGAAAATAACCTTCATTTTTAACCATCACGTTAGAATTTTTTTTCCAAATCGTAAATGTGTAAGTTAAAATATAGCGAAACTCTCATACTATAAAGCATGTGTAAAACATTTTTTATATTATTTTATTCAATAATTTATTCGATATTTTTGCTTATCTTGGGATTCTTACAGCTTGGTGGTGTGATGAGATGGGGCAGGAGATTAAATTTTAACTTTGAACTTTTTAACTTTGAAATTTACAATTTGCGAAAAATCTTGATGTGGTGGCTAAACATGAAGGTCAATTCCGGATTCAGCCGTACAGAATACATACGAATCAATTATCAAAAGCTAAAAAATATGAGATAACCTAACTTTTGCAGGCTAGTGTAATCTAATAATATTTTAAAATACGTATCATTTTGTAAAGAATTGAGGCTGTTAATTTAGCATCATTTTATTTAACAAAAATTCTGTTTTTTTCTTTCTTATTAAATGCGCATTACAAATTGTATATTTTGCATTAATATGTCAGAATGACTAAAGATTTCAAATTTATATTGCAATGTTAATTTTACTCTCAACCATTTTTTAATATATCTGACGAAATTATATTTCGACTAAATTTGTGAATGACCCTCAATTTGCAGCAAAAAATATGCTCCAACTTTAAACAGGTATTACTCGGTCAATTTTAAATCGTAGAACAACGGGACTTTCTTTGTATTACTTCTCAGTGTAAAAGGAAAATTTTGCTAAGTATAACTTATAGGACCGGGGGACCGTATAAAAATTTAAATTTCGTAATTTTTTAAGAAATGTTTTTATTGACCCAAATCGCTTTTAAAATATTTCTTTATCTGATTTTAAACATTTTTGTAATTGGAACTATACGTCTATGACTAACGGTTTAGAAATTAGCCATTGGACACCATTGAGACCGGACACCCTGTATAAGCTCGTATGGGCACAAGTGGCGCGCTGAGGTACAGTCAACAGGGGCCTAATTTGGCCCTTTTTCATTTCAAAATTTCTCATTCATATTAGAAAATTCCTATACTATTCTTTTCTGTATTTAACCTGGATGCCAATACATTCCTATACAATAAGAGTCCTGTACCAACCCTTAATGTCTGTACCATGAATTTAGAATCATACTGTATATGCAAGTGTGTTGCGAAAGGACGGGCAAAATGGCGATTTGAGTTTTTCCGTTTATAGGGCCCCCGACACACAAAAACTGGGGGTAACAGTCGTCACAGACTGTATGCAATTTTGAAGCGGAAGACTACATTTTTCTAGAGCTTATTTTTCAGTTTTGATTTTAGACAAGTGGTACAATTTCGTCATTATAGCTAAATAATGTATAGTGCTATAATTCTTTCCTGTTATGCTGTTTGTGAATGTGAAATAATCTTTTAAATGAAGCGGGTTTGTAAACGCTAACTTGCGTAGATAAGAAGCTAGGCCACAGTTTTTGTATGATGTCATTTCGCGTAAAGTGACCATAAAGATGATCAGATAGCTACTTTGCCCGAAAACGAATTTTTATTCATTTTTCGTAACAAAATACCACTCAGAACTATTTTCTTTCAAAGGAAGAAGAAAGGTCGGTGCAATAACTTCTGCAGAAAAATGCTTACTCTCGACAATTGCAGCCCACATATCTGCTGGGATCACTTTAATTCCTCCATCTGTCATATTCAAACTCATTACTGATTATTCTATCTTGTAACGATTTAATACTTAAAATATTACAAACTGTAATACTTATTCTTAATGTGTGTTAATTTAGCTTGTATGTTGATTAAATATACATCATAAATCAATGTTATTTCTTCATTCACCTATGGTATGCACTTTACCTGGGCGAAATGGACATTTTGGAGTTTTTGTTTCAAAATAACGTGTACATTTAAAAATAAATTTAAGAAAAAAAATGTAAAATATGACTTAGAATTAAAGTTCATTTAGTTACTATTAATATTTGTTTCTAGAAATTTAATGAATAAAAATTTACAAAAGCTTAGAGTATCTACTTTACCCTTCCTTCCCCTACATACATGTGTATACAGGGTGTCCCTGAATTTATGGTCCAAACTGTAAGGGATGTCAAAATAGACAAAAATAAACAATTTTCGCTTAGCAATATGGGATAAGAAATGAAAAGTGTTGGCTGTATAATTTTCAAGAAAGTTCCTTTTAGTAGACTCATTTCCCTACAGATGGCATGAGTAAACAATATTATGTTGATCAAGAACATTTGACTGCTTTTAAATAGACTTTTAATTAATTGTAAATCATATTCTTTTTAATTCATTTTTAACTTCTAAAATCCTATTATGTCTTTTCTTGTATACGTACATGCATACTAATAATTACCTTTTTTCTTTATTAGATAATTTTATTCGCTTCTGTATTTTGAATTTTCTGCGGAACAGTCGTCGAATATTCAATGCTATGATACGGAATTCTGAAATTTCTGTTAAAATCTAAACCTGTATTCTATTAAATCTTAAAGGAACCAGGTTAATCGTATTTATTCATGGTCGCAATTCTTTATTATTTATGCAATATAAGTCTGTATTGAAATCGAAACTGTTCGATTGGTTTATGTGTAGTCAAAGTTTTAATTTTCACCAATTCACATCAGTATACCTTCAGAATAAGTTTGAAATTCTCCGAAGAAATCAAGTCATGTATTATAAACTAAAGGTACTCTAATTTTAAAGATATTCTGATGTTTGAATTAAAATCTATATTCTCCATATTTTAAAATTCTACATTGGCAAAAAATAAGAGAAGCACAGTAAATTAAAAGAAGCGTTTTATTGACATAACAATTGCATTAAGTGTGTAAATGTGCCACCATATCGATGCATACTTGGCAGCGTCAAGCAAGTGATTGGCGTGCTCTTTTGAAGTTTATGGGTGACTCATCTACGAAACACAAATTGTCTCTGACCAGGATCTCATTTCAAGGCTTTCAGTCGCTGATGCAAGTGTTCGTGAAATACTTGGAATCCTATTTCTTGATAGACCCTGCCAGGCCTGTATCGATGTTGGTAGCGGAACTTTTGAAGACTAATTGTACTTGCTATGTAAATAAAACGCCAGTTCTTATTTCTTTCGATCTCTTAATCATCGTCAACGCTTTTCATTTCTGATCGCACATTGTTACACCAAAGTTGCTTCTTTATGTGTACTAAACCTCCCTTTACAATTTGCCCCTGAGTTAAGGAATAACTGTATAACACCTATATAATAGTTTCTTAGCCTCCCGGTATGCTATTTCATTGTACCAGCAAGTAAAGTGTCGTCTCCAAAAAATAACGTTCCGTTGTATAAGCCAGCCGTAAATCAAAGGAGATGTATCATTGTTCGGAATAATCTCTACTGCAAATTTTTAAACTTCTAAGCATCGCACATTTTCAATTTTTATACCGTCGTATAGGGAAAAAGCTCTTTTAAATGTAATTTGTTTTAAGACTGCATTTCCATTTATTTATGAGATATTATTTTTTTGTAGTTTTTAGCGTCATTTGTTTAATTTTGGTAACTCACGTACTTCATTTCCATAGAAAGTAAAGGGCAAATAGTAGGAAAATAGCAATTAAATCTTTTTGTTGCCATTTTCTCATAAAAACTGAAAACAAATTTAATTAAAATATGTGCTATTCTGAAAAAAATATAAATGAATGATTTCTGATAAAATGTGGAGCTATTATAAACAAAATTTAGTTTTAAGTATCTATATTAATATTACATACAAATGAAGGCATATGAATCATGAAATAGCCGATTTTTTTCGTCAAGTTTCTCGAATGACGAAATCTCTTTTCTTGAATTTGTCTATTATTCTCCGATAGTCAAGTCCTATACATATTTTAATATGCATAGGAAATTTAGTTTTAAGTATTAATGCATATTTTAATATGCATAGGACTTGACTATCGCCGAATAATACACAAATTCAAAAAAAGAGATTTCGTCATTCGAGAAACTTGACGAAAAAAATCGGCTATCTCATGATTCATATGCCTTCATTTGTATGTAATATTAATATAGATACTTAAAACTAAATTTTGTTTATAATAGCTCCACATTTTATCAGAAATCATTCATTTATATTTTGTTTGTCTGAAGATGTTGTTTAAAACTGGATCGTAAGTAAGCAATCCTTAAGCGGATGCGCACGACGTCATTTTATATAAAATAAAAGCGTGTGTTTTAAGTTTTAAAACTGAACTATCTATATTTATATACATATTCTTTTTCATCGGGGGGGGGGGGCGACACTAAATTTTGAAAAAGCAGGATTCCTGTTTTCTAGATTCTTTATTTTTTTTTTCTTCCAAAGCAATAGTCCAACTTTTAGACAACTCAATCAGCTACTTCTTGAAGAAACCACATTCCACGAAAAAGCTTATTTCAACCGATATTTGTTTCTTCTATTCAATTTAGAAAAAATAAAGTGCGGCATACGGTTTATTATATCATGCCTACAATGTATAGTGGGCCACTAACATTTAAAGTTTAAAAACAAGTACAAAAAACATTTCTGAAAAACGACTGTAGGAAAACTGATTGACTCACAAACTTAAAAGTTAACTTTCCATAAACTGTTACGTATGTTTTTTTTTCTGCAGGTATATTTGTTTATTTTATAGAGTGTCTTCAAAAACAGAATTTTTGGCAAATTCTTAGAAATTTTATTAAGAGATAAGTTTTAATTTAAAACATTGTTTCTTTAATATTATGTTTTATTTCAAATCAAATCACTATTAATACACTCTATTACATTGTAAATAACTTGTTGGATAAGTGGAAAACTTAAAGATACATGCGCCAGAAATTTACAAGGCCCACTACTGGAGCATAGATAAATGTACATTTCTTATTTTTCATTATTTTCGAGCAATATATTTTGGAACTTTGAATGTTTAATCTGATAAATGATGGTTAGGACTAGGCTAAAAAAAATATATAGTGTTTGGGATTGATTAACACTTAAATAATAATTAGATAAATGTCTTCATGTGGCCGACTACTGGCGCATTTAACCTAGTAATAAAAATTTATAGCGTTACATCATTAATTATTTAAGAGGATTCAGGCGAATAACTTGGGTTTAAAAATCATGTCCACAGTAGGGAGAGATTTGCGTAGGATAAGATTGGAGCTCTCTAAAATAATGATGATTTAGACGTGTTAACCAATTCACCGTTTGCCCCGAGATAAGTCGGTGGTAAAAGCACTATTTCTCTATACCTGCTTTCGGTAAAATAGTTTTAAGAGGCCATCTTAATACTTGTACCATATATCTCGGCGTATAACAAGCCCTTTTAACTCTAAAAAATTACTTCATTTTTCCGTGTGTATGTTATACACCGATTATAAAATGGTACATGTAAAATCAAAAGAAGAAAACATTCCAAATTTTTAGAGATATATTTAAATTCATTAATATATATCAATATAATCAAAGAATCGTGCAATATATGTTTTCTAACAATCTTCCTTATTAGGTAACATAAAAAGTTCGTTGCAACCGTCCTCATTTATATTTTCGGGTATGCCATCTTCCCCACTGTCGCTTTCATCTATCCGTAAATAGACATCTTTGGTACCGCCAAAGTACATTTGATATTCCACATTTTAAAAATTATTTAGCAATTATTTCCGGTTTGATTTCATTCCATGATGTTAAAATACATTCACAAAATTTTAATCATGCATGTCACATTTTCTTTTGAAGTCTTACACAGCAATATATGCTTGAAATAAAAATATATACTCTGAAATTAGAGATGCGTGTTATACGGCGGAATATACGGTACTTATATTTATTCTCCTTAAAGTGATTATTTATAGTGATCACTGATATTCGTTCAAGTAGTTATTAACTTAAAAGTATTGATAAAAATTCATATGGAAGATGTATGTACGGTATTAAAGATGAAATTGCATAATTAACAATTTTTTAGGAGTTTTAGTTATTACTGTTTGTTATAAAGTCTCTACATTTTAAGTAATTTATTTAAAAATTTTAAATAAATAAAATCAAATAATTGTCAATTTAGATCCCGCTGATAAAACGTTTTTTTTTTTCTCAGTAAATCAAGCTTCTGCTTCATGTTTTCTGTACACCGCACGTTCATAGAGTATTGATTAACCCTTAAATGCCTGATTTTTCAAAAATCATTGTAATAATGATTTTTGGCTTTCATTTTTTAAATAAATCATGGGAAAAACACTTTAAAAAATCCTATTTTGTTTTAAGTATGGTTTACGGCTAAAAAACAGTTTGTTATTAATCGGCAATACTGGTCTTTAATTGAAAAAATAATTTTCCTTGATAAAATTATATAATATTAAACACACAAGAATTTTAGGAACTATAATAAGAAATAAATTTTACTTGCTCACTGCAGAACAAAATAGGGTATTTCTCAAGCTTCCAAACAAAAAACAAAAAGAACATGTAGCAACAATTGAAAAAATAAATCTATCTTTATTCTTGAACAGCACAAGTGTTGCGATCTACATGTTGAAAATCGACTTAATAATATTTTCAGAATGTTCTTTATTGACAACATTAGGCATTATAGCTTCAATATTATTCTAATAGTATTGTAGAAGCCTAAATTTGGTATGTTGCTGCTGGAAGTGTATCATGTAACTTACATAAATACCCTTGATATCACTTCAGCAGGTTATTATTTTATTTTATTGTCATAAAAAAATACTATTATTTATATATTTTGATTATTATTATTATTTTATAAAATGCATATATATATTTAGAGTGTGTCTTACATATATGTATTTTGATTGTTATTATTATTATTTAATATAAATATACTCTTATATGTATTGATGCTATAAGGTCTTAATAAGAGAAGGACCACACAGTGAGTCCTATCTGTAGAGGGGATCTTTTCAGCGAGTCACGGAGTCTGCAAGCCTGACAATAGCTTGACATAAAATGCCAAGTCGTATTTATGACGGGATACTACTTTATTTAGGATACCTAATAAAACAGACCACACAGGCGAGACCCGGAGTCCAGAAACCAAGATCGCTGAAGCTCAAGGGGCGGAGTATGGTATACCCCGGAAAAAGTGCAATACCGAATCAGAGGTTTGCAGGTTGAAGGGAAAAGAGGGGGTCAGCAAGGCTGACCAACCATTCGACGAAGGGGGCAGAGCAACCTCCTCCACATTGTCATCACGAGGTGATGTCGTAACTGAAGGAAGAAGTTACAAATATATCGATGAAAACTCCTAAACTATAATGACTTAATATTCGGTTCAAGCCCTTAAACCAGGATGACTTAAGAGAACGATGAAAACTCCTATATCATGAAGACTAAAATTAAATATCTCGATGCGAGTTCTCAAAATATGAAGTCTTAGAAATAAAGAGAGTGATGCCACTTCCTGAACTATGATGTCTGAACAAAGATGAAGGCGAGCTCCCAGACTATGATGTTTTCCAGAGATGCGTTCCAGCTCTCTCAACCGGGATGGTTTTTAAATGATTGAGTTCAGCTTCAATGTCCTAAGTGTTTTAAAGGAAATTCTACGACGATGACGACTTATTCGGGTCGTGTTTTCCCGTTAAGGGATGGCCCTATGATCAACTGTCCTCGGACATTGCTTCATCATTAAGTATTTTAAATTAGTGAACGTTACCGAGAGTGTAAAACAAAGATCACTCAATGTGCCAAGGATTCAAGTGTGACCTTAACCACAAGTGATCGCTCTCTACAGAAGGTTTGTTCTCTTTAACGTTTTTTATTCCCATTGTTTTAATAATTTATGTTGTATTAGGGAGGTACAATTTATGGTACTCCAGCAATTAAGTATTAATTGTAATGTTAATTTAAAAGGTAAATTTAATGTAATTACTAATTCAATTTCGTTCTTTGGAACGCTGGTGTCTTATGACACAATTAATTCTATTTTGTTTATTTTATTATCTTGTAAATATGTACATTAACCTTTTGTTTATTGTTAACTTTTGGCTATGTTTTTAATACAACATGAGTCCATTGTTTTACTTTAATGTAAGTTTTTTATTTCAGATGACAGTTTGCTTTATGATACTATTTATGCGTAGTTTAGATAGGTTTTTATTTAGATATAGCTGCGCGGTCTATACGCTATTTCTTCACTAAAATTACACAACGCAGCTTGGGGCGTTTTGGAGATGTGTTTCCTCTCGCCTCAATTTAAGATAATTAAGGTTAGTTTAATTATCAGGAATAGCCAGGACCAGTATTATATAATTACGATCACAAATGTTTGTGTATAAATTATAATGTTTAAATACCTACTATAATAATTCAGGTATTTCAGGTTCAGTAATTGAGGAGTAGTTAACCTCTCTTACTTCTTATGGTAATTTTCCCCCATTACCATACTTATTTTCCTCCACTTTCAAGGTATGTTTGTGTAGTTAAGTTGGTTCCGGTAAATGGACCTGGATCTCCCCAACAGTTGCCGAAAAGCAACACCAGGCATTTAAGGGTTAAAACTAGAAATGGGAGTTCAAGATACTTGCAGATAATCAGATGTGCTAAGGTTGTTTTATTCAAACATGGAAAGATCATATGAAACATATATATTTCCATGTTTGAATATGTCATCAAGCTTTATTTGCACCTTGCCGGAAGTGATGTATTTTCTCGCTCTAATGATTTATTTTATTATAGATAAATTATCCAAACGCTATATTTTTTTACCGTTGCTGCTTGTTCGTCCTGAAAGGCTTATTATTTTTGGCCTCAAAATAAACCTTTTATTATATCATAATGACAAAGAAACTGATAAACTGATTATTATTACCCCCTAACTTTCTGAGATATATTTACTTTTACATTTGTGAACTCTTATTTAATCCTTCACTGCACGATTTTTTTAAAAACTTATTTGAAATCTATATACCGGCCTGCTAACGGGAAAAATACTAAAACAAGTGGGTAAGTGTGATCATTGGTCGCACAGAGGGTTTCGTTTAATATTTCTCTCAAAACACTTTCTTTCAAAACGCCCAGTACATTTATCGCCATGGAACACCTTCTAAATATTTACAAACCCTTCCTAAACTATCTTAAAGTTTCAAACAGATTCGCCTTGTTATATTTCCTAATTTTGTCCGTGCCTCCCCCCCAAAAAAATTCTACGATATATCACATGACGGGTATCTGCCAAATTTAGAAATGTGCCAACCTTGGGGGGAGGAGGAAAGTGGGGAATGGTCACCATGATTTTGGATGCGGCCTGATTTTTAATTTTTTTGTTATGTTTTATAAGCTATATTAAAGATTCAAACGGATCGTTCCGTTATATTTTCTAATTTTTTTCGCGCCCCTCCCTCAACCCCCCCCCCCTCGGAATGCGACGCGCCACTCTTCTTTATAATTTTTATGACGTGTTATAAAGTATCTTAAAGTTTAAAACAGATCGCATTGTTAGGTTTCCTACTTTAAATGAAATCGCTGTCTGTTAGTTCCACATTTCACTACGAGGGAGCGCACTCTATTGTTAACAAAACTGTATCTGAAAACTCCGTTAAACAACCTATCAGGAGATATGATAGTCGTGTTGGTGAAGGTCTTAAGCGAGAAATTAAGAAATTTGCTGAAATTACTATTCGGAAATAGTGGTAAGTAAAATTTTGACATTTTTATATTCAATAAGCAGCATATATCTGAGGACTCCCTCAAAAAACGGCATCTAAATGGTCAGAAACACTATTTTTTTAAAAAGAAATCTAGCGCCCCCCCCCCTACCCGGAATTTCACGCGCCATTCTTTTTTACAGTTTATCTTATGTGTTATAAACTATCTTAAAGTTCCAAACAGATCGCCTTGTTATATTTCCTAATTTTAACAAAATCGAGTTATGTTAGTTCCGCATTCTACCACCAGGGAGCGCACTCTAATCTTAACAAAAGCGTATCTGAAAAAAAAAACTCCTTCACGCAACCTTTCCGTAGATACATGGGTCGGGAGAGTGGCGGTCTTAACCAATAATTTAAGATATTTGCTGAAATTACTATTCGAAAATAGTGGTATGAACACTCATAAACTTTTTGATATTGAATAAGTAATACTTATATCAAAGCGCGCCGTCAAAAAACCCCACGCAAACTGTTAGATTTCCTAATTTAAATGAAATCGCGGTTAAAAAAGCACGTGCCTCCATTTTAATCTACGCATTTGATAGAAATAATAGCAATTAATTAAATAATAATTAATATCTCAGCTTGCATTTAAGATAGGACTTAGAAATCTGTATCAATGACATCAGCGAAAATTTTAACGTCGGGATATTTGAAAAATTAATCAAAATATTTAATATTTAAAAAGTTTAAATTTCGTATTAAAATATCCTACTATGAGAAACCACGTGACCAAGCGCCGTTTGTCTGGAGAGAAAAAAAATATTGCAGCCGTCCAAAATCAAATCTATCGACAGGTGCTTTCGAAATGGAAGAAAATTAAATTTTTATCGATCGATTTTTAGAGGGTTTTTCACTTATACACATCGCAGAAAAACGATCTGTATACCAAATTAAAGTAAATTGTTTTCTGCGTCTGTCTATGTAAGTTAAAAAGTTCTCGCCCAAAAACTTTCAGGAATACAAGTAGATTTATAACTGTCCACTACGCTTTTTTGCTTAAAGCGCGCCCTAGCAATGCAATTTCGCATCTTGAAGCCCAGATGTGTGGCAACCCGGAGAAGAATGAAAATATTTCGAGAGTCTGTTCGTACCTGCGTTCATTTTATGCCGTTTCTTCGTTAATGAGACGTAAAACTGGGAGTTTTTAATTAATAACGTCCGTTAATTACAACTTTTCAAAATTTTATGATTTGGCGTTTGATCTCAGGTGCCTGGCTATAAGTATGCAAAATTTCAAGTCTGCAAGATATATAGTTTCTGAGAGCGGGCTCTGTGACGGACAAACAGACAGAGGAGTGAGACGAATAGGGTTTCGTCAGATGAACGAAACATTAAAAAATTAAGTTTTAAATTTTCAGCCAAAATTTTATATTTTATGGCGCGTACCCTATGTACACAATTAGGGTTTTAAAATATTGTATTGCTATACTTTACTACTAAATGAGCTTAAATTAATCATTTTTATCTGCTAAAGGGGGCCCAGACCTTTGAGTTTGTCGAAGCAATCGAAAGCATCGCCTTCTTCAAAGTACCAAAACACAAACAATGTGCAATTATGATCTCTTTTTTCCCTTCCTGCCTAAAGTATATGTCATGAACTAAATTATCCAGTAAAATAAATTTTACATGTACAAAATTAATATTTAAATTTTAAATTTAAAAATTCATCTCACTAATTGGTGATTAAGTGCTGCGCGCATGATAAAACTCTAAATTATGCATATAGAAAAGAATTTTTGTACAAACTAGAATCATAACACACCTACTTCTAACTTAAAACCAAAATATACGCAAAAAGTTTTGTTTAAAATTTAATTTTAGCACAAAATAAAAAAAAAATTTCAAAATTTTTTCAAGTTTTTCAAATGCAAAAAAATAAATAAACAAAATATGTGAAATGTTTTGTTTAGCATGTAGACTATAAAGAAAAGCATATTTGGTTAATTTTTTTAATCTGTAGCTTACATAGTTTAAAAGTAATAGTGCGCGCAAACTCCAAATTTACTAATCTGAGAAAACGCTTTTTAATATTTCAATATCTACGGACCTTCCATTATACTCACCGCTTATAAATGATTATAACTCAAATAATAATACAGATTTTTGAACGGGGTTTTCTGTATATTGTTGAGCATTTTAAAAACATTCAGAATAAAGAAAAAACCGAAAACTGATTTTTTGAAATTTTAAAGGTCCTGTGCCTCCTTAACACTCTGCAACTTTTTTATATTAATATTTTTAAGTATTCAGTAAAAATAATGAAAGAAAATTTTGCCTTAATAGCTTGATCGAATTTTTTTGTTGTTGTTGGCGAAAAACAAATTCTATTTTTTTGTTAAATGCAGCCATATGACATGGGCAAAATAAATGTTATTCCATTCTTTGGACTGTTCTTGATCAGGAATAGAGATCATATTGGCTAAATTCATGGCACATAATAAGAATTACAATGTTTTTAGGTATGTACCAGATCTGGCACTTGGTGCAGTGAAGGGTTAAAATTTTAACCTCTTAAAAGACGGCGTTGGGATATTTTGTATACCAACTAATTGTAATCAAGATTTATACCAGAATTTTTTAACGAAACTTTTTTTACAAAACTTTATAGGGGAAAAAAAATTATAAAATCTTATATGAAAATGGTGAGTTAACTCACCATTTTCATATAAAATTGCTGCCTACAGGTTTTACGTTAAACGTGCCTTCGAAGATTGTACAGATAAATACCTAGAAAATGAGATTAGTATAATAAAACAAATTGCTATTGAGAATGGTTTCCCTCTTCAACAAGTTAATAAATTAGTTAATCAAGCAAAACAACCAAGACAGAAGAAGGAATTAAGTTCGAGTAAGTCTATTTATTGCACATTTGAATGTATCCCACAGCTTTATGAAAGATTAAGATATGCATTACTAAAATATAATATTAATTTAATAGCTAAACTTCCAACAAAATTGAAAGAATTGATTCACAGCAAAATTGATCCTATTCCCGATTATGAAAAGGCTGGAGTCTACATCATCCCATTCAGCACAGAACAGCATAAGAGTTTATTTTATATTGGTATGACATGTCGAAAATTTAAGGAAAGATTAAAAGAGCACATTTCTGTTATCAAGTTTAACAAACCAAATACAGCTTTATCCAGATTACATCAAACAGAAAACATTAATATAAACTTCGAAAAAGCTAAAATTATCATTTCAACGTCTAACCACTACTCATCAATAATCCGTGAATTCATTGAAATTTTACTTAAAAGTGATAATGTTTGTAATGATGTCCTTTCCTATAACATTCCCGCAATTTGGTACAATATCCTAAATATATCACGACCTCCTGATAGTATGAACTGATCTTTTCACCCCTCTGCAGAGAAATGGACTGAACTCCGCTTGCGCATGCGTACTATTTTTGTTTTTGTTTTTAAAATGTATTTCTATTCAGTCAATCATCTTTTATCCCTTTGAAAATGAACACGTGTGTGTTCGAATGATCTCTGGTTACATTAAATAATATTTTTATATGTTTTAATATATTTTTGTCACCTTTTAAGTAGTTATCATCGTTTATTAATAACAAGGTGAAAATTTCCTTCGCGACACTAGTGTTTAAAACAGTGTTTTGACTCTATTGAAGACATTCATTCATTCATTCATAAATGTACAAAAAATTTACATTTTCCCTAAATATTACCGAGTTGATAATAATTAGAGGTAAGAGTTAGCATTGTTGTAGCAATAAAGTGGCTGTAACTATTTAATGTACGAGAATTTTAACGCTTTTTTATAGTAATGCATGTATAGAAATTAGAGATATAAACATTTTTATTTTCATAATACTGATCAGTTTTTTCTTGTATAATGATTATCAGATTTAATTTATGAAAAGAAATTCAAAATAAAATAAAATTCAAAACTCAATTTAAATAGCGACCACGTTTCATTTTATTTTTTACAAAATGCAGACAACTCCTATTTATAAAAAAATGGGAAAATTCTAAAATCTCTTTTTTATTTTATTTAACTTAGATTAGACGGCTTAATAGAGGATGGATAAAATAACGTTTCACTAAAAAAAATGCATAACTTTTTATAAGAACTATTCTTGAGACAATATTTACATTATATATAAACAAATATCAGTTTTAAAATAAATATTTACTTATGGTATATGTACAAAGATTTGTTTAATATGAAAAATATTGAAAGGATATACTGTTGATATCCTAAAATTATATTTTCTTAAAAGATAGAGAGACATACATGTAAGTACATATTACATAATTTTTTATGACTCATACTCAGTGATAAAATTGTAAAAAAAAAACTTTAACTATTTATATACGCAATAAGAAATAATAATTATTTTTATATTAGAAAAATTCCATGCACAGTTTAAATGCAAGAAATTGACAACATTGAATACAATAAAACAGTAATATTTTACCTGTCGAGTTCCTCCATGAGAAAATCCGTTACAAATTACTAAACACACATACAATATCCATCTAAAGAGTATTGCTGGTATAGATGAAATTCTTTACTTGGTACTTGACAATTCACGAAAACCTTTTTGAATCTCGCATCCAAAAGTTAAATCATTATTTTATGCATTTAAACTTCGTTCAAAATGCTTGTTCGCTGACGGTCAAAAACTTTCGTCGGTACTTTTCCGGTATAGGGGCTTTGGCATTTTTTTTTTTAGCTTGGCGCAATTCGGGTTGCGGAAACTGAGATTTATTTCCAAATGACATAAACAGAGATGAAAACAAACTTGGTGAACTTTTATGCTTGTTTATATCTATATACATATAATAAACATTTAATGAACACAAACTCTTTATTTATAGCTATGAGGAAGTGAGTTTCAAAACTCGCTTTATACAGAAATCAAATTTTGGAAAATCGCCAAAAATCTTTATCTGCGTCCATTTGTTATCATTATATACCAAAATTTTGCAAAGCTAGAAATATAATATAAAACTAGTTTTTTTGCATATAGTAGTATTTCTTCGGCGCAGGTTTACCAGTAGAATTAGTTGATAGCGAAAACACGATTTTTCAATTTTTTTGTAAGACGAGTTTTTAAACTCACACCCTCATATTATTATTATGGTTTATATATACAATTTAAATCTGTTTAGATATAAAAATAGATAATAACTTGTTTATATTAAATAAATTGTATAAATATTAAAGCAATTCTTTGTGTGTATGGAACAGTAAATAGGTTGCCAGAAAATACGAATGAAAATGTTTCTTCTTTTGCCAAGCTCATTTTCTCTATCTCGCCAATGCCCCCTACTCGAAAAAAATTCATCTGTCAAATTCTGCTAATGATATGCATGTAGAATGTTCAAAAGTTAGAAATTCTTTCCAGCCGTACGCACTTGTTGTAGAGTTGTGGATTACTGCCACTTAGCGTTTCAGTCACAGTCTGGAGGGCTATGATTCCATTTACGGTGTTTTGGCGAACAGCTGTAAATTTCCGTTTCTCAATAGGATTAATCTTTTCATCTTGCCACTTGCAACATCGAAATACACTTTTAAATCCCTGACGAAACCTAGAAAACATTAAAAACACATGTATGATATATTTTTGCAAGTATAATACATTTTTGAAATGCTAGTATGAAAATGTTATAGACCGGGTGGCAGCTACACAAACTACCACATCGAATTGACTACTGAAATTTCAGGATTAGACAAAACTCGATCAACATTTTAAAATGCAACTGGTCTGTTAAGTCATATCTTGGTGGAAATAATCCGGAAAGCCGATTTTAGGGGTTGACTGGTAGGTTTATCATTGTGTTTTCCTGCTCCCAGTCCTCCATGTTTTAATGTCTTTGGGTGCAGGAAAACACAACTGATAGAAATATAGATCAACTACTAAAATCGGGCCTGCAGGTGGTTTCCTTCAACATATAATTTAGAAGATCAGCTGCATTTTAAAATGCTTTTCGAGTTCTGTCTAATTCTGAATATTCAGCCGTCATTGCGATGAAGTGATCCGTGTTGCCAGATTGGGGGATTTTTTATGCCCAGATTTTTTATGGTCACCGCTTTTTTGAAATAGAAATATTCGGCATATATAAAAATAGATTAAAAATTCTGAAAAATAAGGCGAAGTATGCTATTTAAAAAAAGTGGCGACAGTTACACAATCTGAATTTTAAAAGTCCCCAATCTGACAACACTGCAGGTGATGGTCTGTGCAGCCGGTTTCCTGTCTACAATATTTGATAAAAGTTTACTGTTTCTTTATAGAGAAAACAGAAAAGCGTTTTATACAATACACAGTATAAAAAAGATAATTCTTTCTAGTCTAAGAATATATAATAAAACTAGGAACGAAAATACACAATATCCTCTTCTGAGTGACCCACGATTCTAAAAGGCGTTGATTATCTTTAGAAACCTTAAGAACAAATATATTTTAAAGATTTAAAAAGTAATTTATAAAGACAAAGTTATTTTTGATGTATCTGGTTTTTGAAAACGTTCCCGAGTAGTTTTTAGGGTGTACGATTGAGTTTCTTTTCTTCACTCGGAATATCGGATTTTAGATCTCTATAAATTCTCAAGTAAATGTTTTTTTTAGTATTCTAATAGTCTTTACAGAAAAACATGCTAAATTACCAGTTTTAACATTAAATTTAAAATTATTATTATTTTGATGTTATTAACTTTAGTGTTAATATTGATGTTTATAATTTATCATGATTGTCTTTAAAAAAATGATTGTTGAATATGAAAATGTTGACTCGAGAACGGATAGCATCAGAAAAATGTATATTGTGTATTGAGAAAATTGATTTAATTTAAAAAAATGACTGATAAATGTGAAGTTTTTATTTCCTTATTTTTAGTGCAATTTATGGCCATGAAAGAATAAAAAAAAAATTATATATATATTTTTTTTCAAATACACTTGTAAGTAACGTTTTAACTAAGAATGCAATACTAAGAGCTAAGAATCTTTTTTCAGGCTAATAATTACAAAATAATTTTTTTTTAAACTGATTGCGCATCGTTAACATTAAATAAATAGTGTAACTTAGGAGTTATATGATTTTTTTTTTTTCATTTGGCGCTTATTTATTATGTGTGGTAGCACGCATTTAAGGTCGTGAAGTCCGCTTGTGTTCTGATTCGTTATCACGGGAATGTTATAAATCTTTTCTTGATACAGTTTGCAATGCGCTCCACAGGCGTCTTTTCTCTATCTTTATAAAGTAGTCATTATTAATTCTGAAAATTATTAAAAGCATTATAAAAATTATTCTATCGTTGCAAGTTGCTATTATGCAGCGTAAATGTTAAAGGAAGTACATAATTTAAAATTATCATATTTTGAGGAATTTTTGTTATGTAACTCTGGATTGAAATTATGACATTTTGTCCAACAGAAACATAAATAATTTTTTTCACTATTTTTCTAGTATATAATAAACATAAATAGACTCAAATATAAGGTTTTCCTAAAAAAAAATATACATTAAAGGTTTAAACATTCAAAATATCAAGATAAATCTTTTAAAAAATCTGGATATAGTAAGTATTTATTCATGTCTAACGCACGAACCTTACTCTATATACCTGAAACTCAAAAGTTTACAAGTTCTTTTAAATTTATTTAGAATATAGTTTTGAAAGAATCATGTGAATTTATTGATGTAAAACGTTATTTTTGAATTAAGATAAAAATGTTGTGCAAATAAAGATTTTCGGGGTATATGATGTCATTTCAAATTTTAATTGTCAATGAACTTTAGAAAAAAGAATGTATAGCATAAAAGTAAAGTATGTATAGCGTGTCTCGAGTACGCACTTTCAAAAAAATATTTTTTTCGGAGGTAAATCAATGAAAGTAAAATAATTTTCTTTAAAAAAAAAAAAAAAAAAAAAAAAAAATCCTATCATGTTATTTCTGTTTTTATGTGTGATAACTGCTTAATATATACAGGGTGTCCAGCGAATAAGATCCTCTTTTCAAAATTAAATATTTCAAAAACAAAGATCAATAGAGTTATGCGGTAAACGGTTTGTTATTACTTAAGCTGTAAAAATGGTATACAGAAGTTTCAAAAATCAAGAAATTGATGATAAGTCATATCATCAACATCGAAGCAAAAGTATTTTGGAAGATTCACTCCTTTTTCAAAACTTCGGATCATATCGCTAGAAGCTGCACCATACCTCTGTGCTCAATGATAAAAAAAAAAAAAAAAATGAAAATGAGTTTTTAAAATTAAAATGATTTTTATAAATTAATTAAATTTTTAAAAATAGAAAATTTGTTATTTTTTCATTCAAACTATTTTCTACATTTAAAAAAATGGTTTCTGAATCATTATTATAAATGCTCAATGAAAAGGGGAGTTTCTTTTAGCTTAATTAAATTTTAAAACTAGAAACTTTGGATTTTTTTTATGTAAACTTTTTTTCACAATTTAAATAAATATTAAAAAGTAAATTTTTCCAATTTTTTATTCATCCTCTGCTTGAATTCAATTCCACGATCTACCAATTAGGAGACAAAAGACATACCAAAGAGACACTTGTATCCAGACCGTAATAGTTTATAACAAAATTTGAATCAAATCTCAATCCTCTTCAGCACATGGTTCCGCTTCTGCACATCACCCCAACTTCCCACTCTTTGTCGTTCCGTAGGGAACCATCTAGGAATGAGACGCTAGTGCTCTGAACTTCGAAGAACAATTTATAGGCATTGCGATTACAACGCCATCTGTTAACGGTTTTTGCAATAACATTTTGAAACTTCTGTATAACATTTTTACAGCTTAGCTACTAAACAAACCGTTTACCGCATAATTCTATTGATCTTCGTTTTTGAGATATTTAATTTTGAAATCAGTGTCTTATTTGCTGGACACCCTGTATAATCTCAATAGTTTATTTAGTGTCTATAGATATTGTATATATTGAATTAGAATAATTCATACCTTATTATGTTATAATCTTCTATTTTAAAACAATTCAATTATCTCATTTAGTACATATTTAAATATATGTATGCAAACAACAGCATGATGTCACATTATTATTCTGTGAAAATAATTATTTGTTTTACTCTGAAATTCATCTCATAAAAAGGATGTTTTTTTTGTTTTTTTTCTTTTATCGGAATGTAATTATAATCCTTTATAAAGAAATATCATTAAACTATTGAAAGAATTTTGTATGTATTTCATTGTAAAAAAAAAAAAAAAAAAATCGATGGTATTTATATTACAAAAGTAAATTTATGATTCATGAAAAGAAGTATAACATATGTTTTTTGTTAATTGTATATATATGTATATATATATATATATATATATATATATATATATATATATTAAAGCAGTAATTAATGTTAATGTTTTTCGCTTAGCTATTTGATTGAAAAAACTGTTCTTTATAGAAAAAATAGCACAAAAATGTTTAATAAGATTAAAATGTTTTTTTTTTTTTTATTATTATTATTATTTCAATCAAATAATGTTATAAACGAACATAAAAATACAAATGAAATGTGAGATTAAAACATAAGTAAAGGAATTGTTAATCCCTGAATATATAAATATACACCAATTTTTTTATGAAAGAAAAACTTTGTTATTTTGAAACTTATCCATTTCGTGAAAAACAGAGCAAACATAATTGAATGACGTCGAGAAACATTAAAAAAATGTTTTGTGTATTTTACAAAACAAAAATAAAGCGGTGGAAAACAATTAGATTGTTAAATGCATTGAATCAGGTTTCTGCAATGATTTTTCTGTTAATTATATTATTTTCTTTATGTTATTTTTAATTTTACACAATAGCACATTTTTATGAATTACAAAACGAATTACTATTTTTAAACTGAAAATTTTCATAATAAAAAATGATTCTTTGTATATTATGTGATAAAGAATTGTTTGAAGGTTTTTTGCACAAATAGGGAGTTAACATGAAACACTGAGAAACTGTCGAGAAGTTAAATGCATTCAGCTATATACAGGGTGTCCCAAACACATTGTCCTCGGCTTTTATTCCTTAAATAGATCGTAGAGATACATTACAAAATTACGAAAAAAGGGGACACAATTTCATAAACTCTGTTAAAACTTTCGGGGGATTAAATGTCAACAAATAAAAAAAAAAAATAATTTTTATATGTTCCCCGTACAATAAATTTCTCAATGCGCAGAATATATCTCATACACTAATAAGATCATGTACAAAATTTGACATCATATTTACCTTTTTCGGTAGCCATTCGGTGAAATAATTAATGATTTATGAAAGCTTTAAAATTTGGTACTCTTAATAATAAATTCACTTGTATTTGTTGGAAAACAAATTGCAATGCTGATATAGGGGAGACTAGGGAGGGTTGACTATACGGTAGGCTTAACCCACCATCGGTTTTTATATTTAAAAGAATTTCAGAGTTTTCAAACATACGGGAATGCTCAAACAACATTCTCTGTTTCATACAGATAATCGAAATAAATGTGAAAAAAATCAATTATGGGGTGTTTTCAACCTAAAAGTTGTGTGTTTTAGAAATATTTTGTAAGCTTTTTTTCAGATAAAATGTATCATAGAAATTTAAGTAATGCAGAAGTATCGAGCTTTCATTCCAGGCATAAAGATTATACAGTAAGTTAGGCTTAACAAAACAATGTGATATTCTTTAGAAAAAGGCAATTTGGGAGGCTTGACCAGTTAATGTGAGGGAGGGTTGACCAGATGTTCCAGGCTCACTTAACACATTCACGACAGGAAATGAGAATTCTTGTTTTCATTCAAAAACATCATTGACTAAGGGCGTGGCTTCTATCTTACATAAAATGCATTTATATGATGTTGTCCATATTTTGTTAGATAGTAAGACATTTTATATTAAATTCGTTCATTGAAAGATAATTACCGATGCATAAATTTGGGAAACCTATCTAGAACACCAATTTACAAAAGACTTTCAGAACCGGGAGGAGCTTCTACTGTTTTAAAATTCAGATTTGATAAAAATTTCTCATCATAATGTGTTAATTAAGGGGTTTTGGAAATCTTTTTATTATACACTGTATATAATGAAAGATTAATGGTTATTTACTAAAATGAATGTAAATTTATTCTGCAAAGGTACAGTAAAATGGGGTGCTAGAAAAGAAAACGTTTAAAGCTGCTTAAAGAAAGAAGTGAAAAATTACTATTTGTACTGCACGAAAAAAATTAATGAAATATCTCTATATAATAAAAGCCAGTGTAACGCTGGGCGGGGCGAATCCATCAATCTTACCAGTCTCCCAGGAAGAGACTCAAGGGGAAAAGGATCCATTCTCCCATTGTTTGACAAGAAACAAGAATCCCGCGATTACTTCTCAAGGTTACAAGTCCTGATAATTGAGCATCATCTCTATATAATAAAAGCCAGTGTAACGCTGGGCGGGGCGAAGCCATCAATCTTACCAGTCTCCCAGGAAGAGACTCAAGGGGAAAAGGATCCAATCTCCCATTGGTAGACAAGAAACAAGAATCCCGCGATTACTTCTCAAGGTTAAAAGTCCTGATAATTGAGCAGTGGTAGACATTTCTTCCTAACAAATCAGTGCAAGGCACATCGCATTACACCACCAAAATAAATCGCCAAGTGTCACTTAAGATTATTTCAAGTATTAAGTTGCAATCATATTAAATTTTCTTTGCGACATGTAAGGAATTTTAATTTATTTCTCATATAAAGTGATTCACGGAAAACAATGATATGGTATTTTTTAAAATATCCTTTTTTTTACTGCAAAAAATTGATAAAACTGACTTTCTTTTAAAAATGTAATCAATTTAAATATTTTAGGCTTATTATTTTGTAACTTATTTTTAAATTACACATTACTTATATTTTCCTTTTCTATATACAGGTGTATGTAAATTTAAACTTAAAAAAAAAAACATATTCAATATTTTAAAAGTAATAATTTTTGATTTATAGCTTTGCATCAGGAGGACAGAAGCTTAGGGATTAGCCCCCCCCCCCCCTGAAATAATATCCTGGCATTTTGTAACTTATTTTTAAATTACACATTACTTATATTTTCCTTTTCTATATACAGGTGTATGTAAACTTAAACTTAAAAAAAAAAAAAAAAAAAAAAAAAAAAAAAAAAAAAACATCCCATATTTTAAAAGTAAAAAATTAATATTTATACGAAAAGTAAAATTAATATTTTTTTTATTTATAGCTTTGCATCAGGAGGACAGAAGCTTAGGGGATTAGACGGTTGGGATTCAACCCAAGATACTTATTTATTAATCAATATACATATTTAAAAAAAATTGGAGGGGGGAGGAAGGGGGGGGGTCAACGATAAAATACAATTTCAAAGTGTTATTAAAAAATATAGTATTATTTCAATAGTTGCAGCAGACTGTTTTAATTACCCACATTTATTGCATATTTATTAAATTTTTGTTTTATTAATAAATCTTAATTTTGTTATAGTATATTAGCCGAAAAACCTGGTTTACCCAGAAATGTTGTAAATGCTAATTGTGTGTTTATTAGAACATAAACTAGCCGAACTTTGCTCATATAAACGCTTCTTAAAAAAAAATATTAATCAGTTTTTCAAGTTTTAAGTGAAAAACACAATTTTTACCCACCGTCCTAGGACGGGCATTTACACTAGTAAATTAGAAAGTATATAGTAACTCTTTTCCTTTTAAATATTACTTAAAATAAGTAAATAGAAACAGTAGAAAAGACCAAAAAGTACGAAAGCAGGAGTCAAAACCGTTTCAGTGGCAGTGGTATGCTTATGAAACCAATTTATTTTAATTCCCTAACGCCGCAATGGCATCAGAATCTTTGCAATTTATTATGTATGGAAAACATAGCCTTTTTTCATATTTCATATAAATAAATTTATTCGTATATTCCGGTGGCAGTCATTTATTTCAACATTTTAGTACTGAAAATACTTTGCTCCTAAAAGGGTTAATGATAAGGTAAGTACTCTTGCGGCTCCAAAAGAACATAGCATTGATCGAAAACTTTAGGAAGATATGTAGACAAATTTCAGCTTAATGAATATAGTGCGATGAAGCCAAACTATGTAACAACTAGAGTTGTCAGATCGAATGCCACACAAAGTAGGACAAGAAGAGAAAAAACAAGTTGGAAATTGCTCGTCAAACGTGGCAAATGAGGTGCGTTCGTACTATAACTAGTTTTATAATTATTTTTTGCACCCCATATTGTACTAAATGTATATTTTTTGCGCTTCATAAGTGCATAGTCTGTAACATCATTAAAATGCACTTACAATAATTTTTACCCCATTCCCCGTAATGTAACGGAAAACTTTTGACTGTCCCTGTAATTAAACTATACATTCGATTTTCATAAAATTGGAAATGGCTCGACAAAATTTTGCAGCAATTATATATTAAAAATTTCAGATCATTCGGTCGGGTAGTTTTTGCTCTGTTATATGCGGACGGACGGACAGACAGACGGACGGACAGACAGACGGACGGACAGACGGACAGACAGACGGACTGAACGACGACTATAGGTGCTACGTATTTATATAATTACGAACGCACCTAAAAAGCGAGGCAGTGGCTACTAAATCCGGACATGACTAGTGGAATACTGTCTTAAATGTTAAGATTTCATTTTCCCAGTTGTACAATTATGCCTGCTCAGACAAAATCCTATTTAAAACAAAAATTTTCTCCTCTGACATGCGATTGCATATAAACAGGTTTGTTTAAGCATAATATTTTCAGAAATACTTTTTTATAATAATTAAAGCATGTAGCAAACAGCTATTTTGCTTTTTTTTTTTTTTTTTTACCCATTTTATTTCTCTTCACAAATATTTCAATATTAAACAAAGTGGGTCAAGCCTCCCATATGTGGGGATCCTTGATCCATTATTTTCTCATGAATAAAATTTATAATTTTTCAAATTTCATATGTATTACACTTATGTAGCAATTTTATTTTGATAACTGGTTGCATAGCGAATAAAATGATATATAAAACTTTGTTCTACGTTCAATATTTAAAAAATAAAAAATCATTTTGTAAAAAGTAGGTCAACCCTCCCTAGTCTCCCCTATTTTTTAAACATAAATACTTGGCGAAATGAGTGATAATTTTTTATTTGTATATTTGAATCTTCTAGAAATCAATTTCTGTTAAAAAAATTGTAGATTACAATTTATAGCGATTCACAGCAACTTGAAATTGCATGAAATTAATTTTCGAAAACAATATGTGAATTGTAACCTACAATTTTTTAACAGAAATCAATTTCTAGAAGTTTCAAATATGTGAATAAAAAATTCAATTCATTTCGCTCAGTAGTTTTCAGACTTAAAAACTACCCGCGTTGCAATCTGTTTTTCGACGATTGCAAATGAATTTAACATTAGCAATTTAAAATTTCAAACTTCAAAATTATTAAGCTACTTAGCCGAAAGTCTTCCATCCAGAAGTAAGAGTTACCGGAAAAAGCCGAATGTGATGCCCACATTAGGCATTTATATTGAAAGTTTGACCCAATTTCAGTGTGACGATGAACCTCTAAGAATATTTTTGTACTATAAATTGAGAAAAGGCAGAGTTTCCCGCCGGATGGCTTTTTACACTTTTATGTTCTGAGGCTGTTTGAAGATTAAATGTAATGTTATCTATATCTATACTAATATTATAAAGAAGTAAAAATCGTTTGTATGTTAGAAATAATCTCTGGAGCTACCGAACCGATTTCAAAAGTTAACGTATCAAAATGATGGTGTTAGCCCAACTTATAACATAGGCTATATTTTATCTCGGTGCCACTACCCCAAAGGTGGAGCAGGGTCAAAAAACGTTCTAAAAATGCAATTTTTGTGTTATGGAAGGGCCTAGAATCATAAAATTTGGAATGGAAGTTACTTAAAAGATATAAATGATATTTAAGAACATTTTTATACAATTCGAAGTTTAAAAGGGGTGAAAATACATAAAAAGCGTTATAAAAACGTTCGAAATGGTGCTTTCTACACAATCCCAGGAAATACCAAACCGATAAATTAAAACATAATGGTGTCAAAATGATGGTGACAACTTTTGCTCTAACATAGGCTATGTTTTATGTCGTTGCCACTACCCCAAAGGAAGTGCAGGAGCGAAAAACGTTCTAAAAATGCAATTTTTGCGTAACTGAAGGTCCTAGAAATATGAAATTTGAAATGTTAGTTTCTTATAAGATATAAATGATATCTAAAAACATTTTCTAAACAATTCGAAATTTAAAAGGGGTGAAAATGCACAAAAAGCGTTCTAAAAACGTTCGAAATCGTGGTTTCTACACAATCTCAGGAAATACCAAACTGATTTGAAAAATAATGGTGTCAAAATGATAGTGAGAACCCTTACTCCAAGATAGGCTATATTTTATGCCGGTGCCACTACATCAAAGGGGGTGCAGGAACAAAAAACGTTCTAAATTACGGTTTTTGCGTTACTGAAGTTCCTAGAAATATGAAATTTGAAATATTAGTTACTTATTAGATATAAAGGTTTTCTAAGAACAGTTCTTAAAAAATTCGAAATTAAAAAGGTATGAAATTTTGCGAAAAGCCTTCTAAAAAAGGTTCTAACTGGTGGTTCCTACACAATCTCAGGAAATACAAAACGATTTAAATAATAATGGTGTCAAAATGATGGTGACAATCCTTGCTCTAACATAGGCTATGTTTTATGTCGGTGCCACTACCCCAAAGGTGGTGCAGGAGCAAGAAACTTTCTAAATTACGATTTTTGCGTTACTGAAGGGCCTAGAAATATGAAATTTGAAATATTAGTTATTTATTAGATATAAAGAATTTCTAAGAACAGTTCTTAAAAAAGCCAAGTTTAAAAGGTGTGAAAATGCACAAAAAGCGTTCTAAAAAACGTTCTAAATGGTGGTTTCTGCACAATCTCAGAAAATGCCAAACCGATTTAAAAAATAAGGGTGTCAAAATGATGGTAAAAACCCTTTCTCCAAGATAGGCTATATTTCAGTTCGGTGCCACTAACCCAAAGGGTGTGCAGGAGCAAAAAACTTTCTAAAAATGCAATTTTTGCGTTATTGAAGGGCCTAGAAATATGAAATTTGAAATATTAGTTACTTATTAGACATAAAGGATTTCCAAAAACTGTTTTTAAAAAATTCGAAATGTAAAAGTTGTGATAATGCGTGAAGAGGGTTCTAAAAAATATTCTAAATGGTGATTTCTACTCAATTTTGGGAAGTATCAAATCGATTTCAAAAACAATGGTTGCAAACTGATGGCGACAGACCTTGCTCTATCATGGCTCTGTTTTTTGTTTGTATCAATATCACCTTGGGATTGCAGGAGAAAAAAACGTTCTAAATTGCGGTTTTGTGTTATGGAAGGGCCTAGAATAATGAAATTTGGAATGGTAGCTACGTATAAGATATCAATGATCTCTAAGAACATTTCCTAAGACAAAAATCGAAATTTAAAAAGGGTGAAAATGCACGAAATGCGTTGAAAAACATACTAAATTGCGATTTCTATGAACCTCAAGAAGTACTGAACCGATTTCAAATATAACGGTGTAAAATGATTGTGACAGCGCTTGCTCCAAGATAGACTATATTTTATGTCAGTTTCCACTACCCCTGAGGAGATGCAGGAACAAAAAACGTTCTAAAATGCGATTTTTGAATTATGGATGGACCTAGATTCATGAAATTTTGCATGATATATATTTATTACATATGAATGATCTACCGTATAAAACGCGCTCTAAAAATGTTCTAAAAGCCGATTTGTGAGCAATCTCAGGAAGAATCAAATTGATTTCAAAAGTAATGGTAGAAATTAATGTTGACAGCCTCTGCTCTAATATAGACGCTATTTCATGTCGGTGTCACTATCACCTGGAGGTTGCATGAACAAAAAACGTTCTAAATTTCGATTTTTGTGATCGGTCAGGGGCTAGCAACTTGAAATTAGGCAAAGTACATATTTATTAGATGTAAATGATATTTTAGAACAGTTTTGAGAAATTTGGATAAAAAAAAAGATGTGAAAATGCGCGAAAAGCGCTCTAAAATGTTGTAAAAGCGTTCTAAATTGCGATTTCTACTCAATCTTTCGAAATACCAAACCTAATTCCAAAGTAATGGTTGCAAATTGATGGTGACAGTCCCTGCTCCAACATAGGCTATATTTTATGTTGCTTTCACCACCATCTGGGGCTGCAAGAGCAAATAATTTTCTAATTTGCGTTTTTTTACACAACTGAGGGGTCTAACATTTTGAAATATCGCATCGTATTTACTTACGATATGCAACTGCTTTCTACGAACACTCGAATGAAATTTCCAAATTTAAAAGGATGAAGTGAGCGAAAAGCGTTCTAAAAACGTTCTAAATTACAAATTTTATACAATCTTATCGAATACCAAATCGATTTAAAAAATAATGGTGTCAAATTGATGGTGATAGAACATGCTCAAACATAATCTATATTTTATATCTGTGCCACTACCACCAGAGAGTTGAAGGAGCAAAAAACTTTCTAAATTGCGATTTCTGGGATACTGAAGAGCCTAGAAACTTATATGGCATGGTAGTTACTTATAAAATATAAATGCCCTCGAAGCACAGTCGAAAATAAATTCGAATTAAAAAGAGGTGAAGCGAAGGGTAGGTTTCAAAAGCGTTCTAAAAAAGTCCTAAATTACGATTTCTATGCAATTTCAGGGAATATCCCGTAAGGCATGGTGACGTCACGTCGACGTCGTTGTGAAGTCACGCTGTGACATTGTGACCGTCGATGTGACGTCACGTGACGTCGATGTGAAGTCATTGTGACTAGAATGTGAGGTCGTTATGGCCGTCTTAGAGCTCTTTTGTGACGTCACATTGTGACGACTTTGTGAAGTCACGGTGTGACAAATTTGTGAAGAGTGTGTCATTTGTGACTATTTTGGTACTAACTTTGTGACGATTTTGTGACGAATGTGACAACGCTTTAAAGTCACATTGAGATCAATTTGTGAAATATGTGTCATTTGTGACGAAATTGTCTTTAACACTGTGATGATTCTGTGACGACAGCGACACTGCTTTGAAGTCACATTGTGACAATTTTGTGAAAATGATGTGATTTGTGACAATTTTGTCATTAACGTTGTGACGAATATGTGTCTAGTGGCAATGTTGTGAAGTCACACTATGACATACTTGTACAGTTGTAAACACGTATGCACGTCACACATAGTCATAATTATGCATGCTGTAAAATCATTTACATCTATAACGTTAATATACTTCGGCGATACATCGCAATTAAAACTTGGGGGCCGCTATTGCAAGGGTATACCAAAAGAATTTTATTGAATCAAAATGCACTGCCCCGCAGACTTCAATTTTTGTTGCACCTTTCTTTCCTATTGCAATAAATGAGAATATTGAAGACAACTGAGCGATCGATCTATCACATTTTTTTTTTAAATTAGCTATTTGTTAAAAGCATTAAAATTACCAAGGTAACAATTTGTTTAAATTTTCAAATCTTTATCAAAATAAAATTTGTGTTAAAAATATAATATTTTACAATATATACAGTACTTTTTATATTCTTTAAACTACAGAAAATACTGAATGAAATTAATTTATTTCATTTAATACGCATTACAAACTCGAAGTCACTGGTGAAGTTGAATTTTTTCGATTACATAACATTTATAATAATAAAAAAAAGAAAGATAAAAAGAAATGCCGATATTAAGTAATTAAATTTTATATGTTTAATGATATTGATTACCATAAAATATATATATATATAATGGTAATTCAAACAAGTTGGGGCTGAGAAAATAGGATACTTCTTTGTTATAGAGGCCCCTATAAATTTGATTATGCAAAAATTGCAGTAACGACATTGCTAAGATGATTGTGAAGTTTATGCATGCGTTATATACACACACATATATATATATATATACACTCGAAACGCTCATCATGTGCCATATAGTCATTATATACGTATTATTTACGTCTTTTATGCCACATACATGCATTACAAAATTTCCGAATTACATTTTAGCAATAACCATTTGAAACTACTCAAATGAAAAATACAGCTTTGGTATAGAAAATTAACTGAGTATCACCAGTATCATTATGTTGAGAATTCTAAGAACAATTTCGGCAATAATCGTTATGTTGGAAGATAGCAGCAATAAATAAAATCGTATTTTTAAGCTCACTGTAAAAGTAAGTAAAACTTTTGGATATGCGTAGAACGGTGATACAAAGGGTTAATTTATTTTACATCAGGGTTTGCTTGAAGTAAAATCCATATATAAAACAACTTTTTGATTATTAAAAAATAACTTTAATAATTGATGGCCAAAATTACATTTTTATTTATGAAATTATATATTATAAAAATAACTCTTACTATCTATGATTTTTTAATACAATAATACCGTATTGTTTATAAAACACAGCACCGCAACTACTCTATTTTGCGTCTAATGTGAAAGTTTTTATGTTTTGCCAAAGATCTATCTGGCTGGATACATGTTGCCATGACATCTATAACTCTGATATTATCATAAATAGTACAAAGAGATTAGAATCTACAACGAAATTTTTAGAATAAAGTCTGGTGAAAGTTTTATAAATACAGTAGAACGCCGGTTATCGGAACTCCAATTAACCGAACTTCCAATTATCCGAACAGCATATTTCTCTCAAAGAATTCTTTTTAACCGAATTTCCAATTATTCAAATATTTCTCTCTCTAAAAAAGAAAAAAAAGAAAAAAAAACACCTAACCTGCGTTTTATTTTTTGCTTAAATTATAAAGTTTGTTACAAAATTATATACTCTGAAGTTTAGAAAATGATAAAAAGCGAAAAAAACAATTAAATAATAATAATAATTAAAAAAAAAAAAAAAAAAAAAAAATTAAGCACTCCAGTACTAACTGGTGCTGTCAGTCCTAAACCTAGATAAAGTGTGAAGGTTTTAGAATAGTCAGGAACATCCCTTAAACTGTCTGCCCATTTATCCGAACTTTTGCTTACCCGAGCTAGGGTCGGTCCCGACTTGTTCGGACAATCGGCGCTCTACTGTATATATTGTATTAGAAATACAAATAATCATATTTATTTTTATATGACACAATAAAACAAAATAATGAACACAGTATCAAATGGTTAACTACTTTTTAATGTAAATAAAGTATAAAAATTGAGACCATAAACACAAAATAGAGCCACACATAGGTTCATTATTATTATTAATATTTTATTTACAAGATTATAGTAATTATAAATAAGAAATCCATTTTAATCACGCTATTTATAAAGAGTGTATAATATCGATACTTTGAAATTTATCTCGATAAAATCATTCAGTAAATAAAAGGATAAAATTATCCAGAAAAAAAAGTAAATAATAAAAGATGGTTATTACATTTTAGATTCATACCGTTCAAGCATTTGCGTTATTTTTAAAGTAAAATCATATTTAAACACTTACTGATTGCGTAATTTCTATATTTTCATTTGCCAACAGACTTCTAGTTCACTTTGAAAACATTTCAATAAGAATGTTTAACAACTGAAAAGCTTTCACCCGCTATGACTATTTCTTTATAGATTTTAAAACATTTCTCAGGTTGAATATTGAATAATACATTAAATAATCATTTTGTTTCTTAACATTACACATCTACGATCTCTTTTAATAGTATACGTTTCCGTTGTGTTCTATTTTTTTTTATAAATTCCTCTTCTGAGCAGATGCAATTTTTTTAAAATAAAAACATGCAATGCAAATTGTTTAAGATCATCACTTAATACAAAATTAAAAAATTATGTTTGCCAATAATTTCATTCTATAAAAAGCCTTTTTTAAATAATTTAATTATCTTTAAATGTTTATTAATTATATTAATGATTGATTATAATACTTGTCCATATACTTCCATATTTATGACACCGTGTGTTTTTAACCAAATATTTAAATAAGAAAATAAACCAGATTAAAATGCAATTTAAATCACTAATTTTAATAATCTGATCAAAGCTGTTCAAAAGGAAGTTAAATATTTTAACAAAATAAAAAATAAATGTAATGAAATATTTGTGTTCTATAACATGTGTATTAGAAGATAACTAAAATCATTGTAATTAAAAAAAAAGCAAACAGGGAAAATAATATTTTAGATATTTCAACAAAATAAAAAATAAATGTAATGAAATATTTATGTTCTACAGCATGTTTATGAGAAGCTAACTAAAATTGTTGTAATTAAAAAAAAGCAAACAGGGAAAATAATATTTTTACATACCTAATTTCATTGACGTTGTATGTGATACTTTGATTTTGAGGAAGCAATTAAAACCGATAATAAGTACGATAGCAATGACTTGAATCATCTTCAACAAGTCAAAGCTACCGTACTTTTCTCGGCTTTATATTTTGTTAGCTGAACTAACTTGGATCCTGAGAACGTTTTTGTTTCAGTTTTTAAATCCGTGTTAACACGTCTATGCTGTCCGGTGTCCACAGAACTTCCCGCGTTTATTCTAAAAAGCTTCACTGTTACTTTTATCCGTTATTCTGCGGTCGAGTCGTAACAACTGAAATAGTGCAGACGATTTTTAAGTTTCGAAATTCGAAGAAGATGTTTTTAGGTTTTATTTGTTTTTCTATACAACAGTTTCGGAAGAAATTTAAATGCATAATAATTTTTTCAATTTGTCTCTAATTCAATTTCCTGTTTGAAAATGTTTTATTGTATTTCACCTTTTATTTTTATCAGTTTTATTGAATTGTAAAGTTTCATTTATGTAAATTATAATAATAATATTATCCATAATTAGAGTTTACTAGATAAAACATTGCTTAATTTTTCAAAATGTGTACAAATTAATTTAATGGTAATAATGAAGACCCCTCCTTTTTTTTAAAGTAAAATTTGTATCACAGGTAATATATACAAAATCTCTTCTTAAAAGATACAACAAAATTATCGAGAAGACATGAGTTTTTCTTTGTCAATGTGTCATTCTCTTAATATTAATTTTCTGTAGAATAAAACATCTTGTAAAATAATTTTTAAAGATATATTTTGAAAACAAAAAATAAAATATGAATAATTAATTATGTCGTGGGCTTTGCATAAATTTTGTACATTAATTTTATATTCGGTAAATGTCAATTTTATTTTAAACGTCTGAAAGAAGTAGAATTAAAAAAAAAAAGTTACTTAAAATAGTGAAACACTAAGAGGAAAAAAATGACTTGAATGCAAATTATAAAGCAAGAAATGCATATATGACTAAACTTTGAAGACGCTTTCTGTGTGCTCATTAAAAGCAGCAGACTTAACTGTAATAGAAAGTTTTTAGTTTGAAACCACAGAAATGTTTCGACTACTCTTTGAGAAACTTCTAGTATAACAGATGATCATTTACAAAAATCTTTATAAAAGATAAGTCGAGGTATGTTTACCTAAAACATTTTTTAATAATATGAAATTCGCATAATTAGGAAATCTTTTTGAGTCGCTGATGAATTAATTACATTTTATGTTATATGAAAATAAAAAGTTTTGGTTATAGGCACAGAGGCAACTTGGACCACGGTTTAAAAAAAATTTAAATCCGGCAGAAAAGTATTTTTTACAGTAAATAACATGTTTTTAATAATTTTTGCAATTTTTTAAAGTTTTCTAAGAAGTTCACATCTCAGTCACAATGTGACATCACTGAGTGTTGGCATTTTGGTCACAGATGCGACGTGACCACAGTGACTTACAGTGACGTCACAATGACGTCACTGTGACCATGCATGCTATGAGGGATAAACCAATTATAAAAGTAATAATTGCAAATAAATGGTAACAGTCTCCGATCCTACACAGGCTATATTTTATGCGGATGATTCTACCGCCTGGGGTTCACAGGAACAACAAACGTTCTAAGAAAGGCCTTTAAAAGCTTTCTAAATTATGTTTCTGTGGAATATTAGGAAATAATAAACCAATTTCAAAATTAAAGTTGGCAAATTCTTGGTGACAGTTCCTATTTCAACATAGCCCTTTATGTTGAGAGAGGTGGTAAGACTTGGCATTTGACATGTTGGTTAATTTTAAGACGTAAGAACATGGTTTCTAAAAAATTCAAAACTTCAAATGAATACTGAAATAAGCGTATTAATTGAGCATAAAAGTTTTAAAATATTTTCTAAATTATCATTTATTTAGTTTTATTTCTTTTTATTAATTTAAATCTAATTTTTGTCTAATGCAGTGTAATAATGAAGTTTAGTCAAACTGTGTTTTAAATAGTAATTTTTGAATTATTCCTAAAAGTATAATTTCTTTTCATAAAAATTAGACATATAAATATCACTTGGCATATTTCAAATATTACGCGAGCAAAGCCGCGGGGTTTGCTAGTATATATATATTTTTTTCTTTTAACTTTCTTCTATCTTTACAAGAAGTAAGTACTGGATTCATGAAATTTTTCAAATTCCGTTATTTGACGGATTTACACGTTTTAGGGGTCAGAGAAGCAGAAAAACATGTTTTTTCAAAATGTCTATCTGTGAGTCTGTCTGTGTATGTGTGACACAAATTTTGTGGGCACTCTATCTCAAGAACTAATTAACGGAATTTAACAAAACTTTATATTCAGTTATTCCCTGATATAAAGTGGTGCTGATTACCTTTTGGTGCAAATCGCCCAACAGGTGCCGCTGCTATGTTGCATTTTTCACGATTTCCGAAATAGCTGTATATCAAGAACTAATGCACGGATTTTTATAAAACTTCAGATTGCATTAGTCCTTGATATAATTTGGTGCTGATTAGTTTTTAGTGTAAATCTCCCAACAGGTGGGGCTGCTATGCGGCATTATTCATGATTACTGCAATAACACTATCTCAAGAACTAATGCACGAATTTTCACCAAACTTCAGATTCAGTTAGTTCCTCACATAAATTAGTGCTGTGTAGGTTTTAGTGTAAATCGCCCAACAGGTGATGCTGCTAGGCTGCATTTATCACGATTTCCACAATAACTGTATCTCAAGGACAATTGCATGAATTTTCATCAAACTTCAGATTCAGTTAGACACCTGATATAAATTGGCTCACTTTAGTTTTTGGAGTAAATCGACCAACAGGTGGCGCTGGTATGTAGATTTTGTTTACGATTTCCACAATAGTTCTGCCTCGAAAACAAATGCACGGATTTTAATGAAACTTCAGATTCAGCTGCAACTTTACATACGTTTTTGCTGATTAGATTCTGGTGTAAACCGGTGGCACTGATATGCTCCATTTTTCAGGAAATTTTAACATGTATGAGATAGAAAAAAGTTTTGGGATTACCAAATCCGACTAGTTTTGATCTGGTAGACTGTAGTTTACTTGCAGGTATTTTTTTTATTTCTAAACATGCATCTTACTTATAATTTAGGATCGACCGAAACAGGTTTTTAAGCCCGAAACTGAAACCGAATTTCGGTAAACTTTCTATTTACGGCCAAAAACGAAAACGAAAATTTCCAAATTTTTTTTATGTAATTAATAAATACATAAATACGCATAATTAATAATTAATTATACGTGTAATTATATATATCGCCCACGTTGGTTCTCTGTGCCTCTGACCAAAACATTTTATCTATACTAAAATTATAAAGAAGTAAAGATTGTTTGTTTGTTTGTAGGAGGTAATCTATGGAACTAACGAAATGATTTCAAAAGTAATGATGTCAAACTGATTGTGTTTGTCCCTGTTCGAACATAGGCTATATCTTATTTCCATGCTACTACCCGAAGTGTGGCGAAGGTGTTAAAAACATTCTAAAAAGTAGATGTTTGTGTTATTGAAGAAAACATGAAATTTGTCATGGTAGTTACTTATATAAATAATCTCTAAGAACATTTCCTAAAAAAATCGAAATTTAAAAGGGGTGAAAATGCGCGAAAAGCGTTCTAAAAAACGGCGATTTCTACGCAGTCTCAGAAAGTATGAAACCGATTTCAAATGTAATGATTGGAAATTGATGGTGATAGGCCGTGCTTTAACATAGGCTCTATTTCTGGCCGGTGTCACTACCATCTGGACGTTGCAGAAGCAAAAAATGTTCTAAATTTAGATTTTTGTGATACTGTAGGGGCTAGCAACTTGAAATTAGGTATGGTAGTTACTTATAAGTTATAAATTATATCTAAGTACAATTATGAAAAAATTCGAAATTTAAAAGGGGTGAAAATGCACGAAAAGCATTTTAAAACGTTCTAAAATGCAATTTCTACGCAATCTCTGGAAATATCAAACCGATTTCAAAAGTAATGGTTGCATTTTGATAGTGATAGTCTCTGCTCCAACATAGATTGTATTTCATGTTGTTGTTACTACCACCTGAGGATTGCAGGAGCAAAGAATGTTCTAAATCGCGCTTTTTTTTATTCTAAAGGGTCTAAGATTTTGAAATTTGGCATGGTAATTACTTAAAAGATGCAAATGGTTTCTAACAACCGTCGAAAGAAAATCCCAAATTTAGAAGTAGAGAATTGAGTGAAAAGAGTTCTAAAACCGTTCTAAATTACGATTTTTACGCAATCTTATGAAATACCAAACCGATTTCGAGAAAAATGGTTGCAAATTGGTGGTGATAGAACCCATTAAACATAAGCTAGATTTTATGTCGGTGTCACTACCACCAGAGCAGGAGCAAAAAACGTTCTAAATTGCGATTTCTGGGATACTAAAGAGGCTAGAAACTTTAAATATGAAATGCTAGTTACTTATAAAATTCAAATACCCTCTATGAAATTTCGAAATTTAAAAGGGGTGAAGCGAAGTGAAGGAGCGAAAAGCATTCTATAAAAGTCCTAAATTACGATTTGTATGCAGTCTCAGGAAATAATAAACCTATTGCGAAAGTAATGGTTGCGAATCAATGGTGACAGTCTGTGATTTACAAAGGCTATATTTTATTCCGGTGCCACTACCACCTGCGGTTTGCAAGAACAAAAAACGTTCTAAACAAGCCTTTAAAAACTTTCTAAATTACGTTTTCTATGAAATATTAGGAAATACTAAACCGATTTCAAAATTAATGTTGACAGTCTCTTTTTAAACATAGGTATTTTTATGTTAGTTACACTACCTCCAGAGAGGTGGTAGACCGGTAGACAAAAATCTTGGAATCTGACATCACATGATGGTTAATTTTAAGATTTAAATGCGTACTAAGAGCGGTTTCTAAAAAATTCAAAACTTCAAATGAATACTGAAATGAGTGTATGAAATGAGCAGAAAATCTTCAAAATAAAATATCTAAATTATCATTTATTTATAATTAGTTTTAGTCCTTCCTATTAATTTAAGACCCATTTCTGCCTAATGCAGTGTAATAGGAAAATTTATTGTCAAATTGTGGCTTAATTAGTAATTTTTTGATTTATTCCTATAATTACTACTACTAATAAAAGACATGCAATAAAGACATGCTTAGACATGCAAATATCACTGGCATGTTTCAACTGTTACGAGAGCAAAGCCGTGGGTTTTGCTAGTTTTCATATAAAAAGGAATATAATTAACTCATCATCGAGACAAAATTATTTCTAATTATACGAAATGCATCTAATTAAAAAAAAATATGTATACATACATCGATTAATCTTTTGTAATGATATTTGTTAAATGATCATCTGTTATACTAGAACTTTCTCAAAGAGTACTTGAAACACTTCTACGATTTCAAACTATAAAATTTCTGTTACTGTGAAGTCCGCAGCTTTTTATGAGCACGTGAAACGTGGCATCAAGTTTTAGTCATATATGCATTGCTTTGTTTATAATTTATCTATTAATTGTCATAACTGTTAATTGTAAACAGTGAAATTCGTACCAATAAATAAAGAGTGTCTTATTTGAGTAGATAAAGCTGAAAGGAATAATTAATGTGAAAACTTACGAAATAAAAAGCAAGATTTTTGGAATACAAACAATTTCGGTCGAGTTTCGGTACGGCCGAATTTTAGACAGCATTTTCACCGAAAACGAATTTTCTGCGAAGCTAAAATTTTGGACCGAAAACGAAATCTGAAGTTTCTGTCGATCTTTATTTATAATGTTATACTATTGCATGAAATTTGTGCGTATTTAAGCAGATGACTTGATATAAAAAATTCATTTCGATACTTTATATAAAAGTATTGTTACATGTAAGACAGAATTTCGTACAAAATCGAGGAGTTTCTACATTTTCATAATTCAAATTCTTTTAAGTATTTCTCATAGCATTCAACATAGGGTGAAATACTTCAAATTTTGCGACTAGAAATGCAGCAGTCATTCTCACTTAATGGAGCACAGTCGTTTAACTATAGGTAGACACTCGTTTCATAGCTATAGCTTTATCAGTTAAAAAGTTATTTAAGCGTTGCCTTACACTAGTCTTACTGTCTTAGACATACTTCTCAGGCAAGGGAATCAGGTCAGTAGAACATGAATGTTCTTCCCAGTAACCATTATTAAGCTTTAAAGAAGAACGAAAAATCATACGTACAGTACAGATTATGAAGCTCCAGCGGATTCAGAACACTATAACAAATATTCATAGTTTACTGAAATAATAGATGATGTCTAAATAAACAATTTGGAAAACGCATAATGTATTTGAAAACCCAATTTCTGATATTACTATGAATAGTCGGGAAAATATATGATTTTTTGTGCGGCCCTGTATATGATATACAGATACGTACGCATACTACATAGTATTATAACAGTTAATTCAGTTAAATATTTTGTACAGTTTAAATTTTCTATTCCGCAATTTCCGCCAAAAAGTGGTTCTTGTTGAAATCTTTTTTGCAGCCCTGTATATGATCTATAGATTTTATACACACCAAGTAATATTTAAAAAAATTAAATTTAAAATGCATACCACAACAGAAAACGTACTCCTAGCAATTATTATTCGTATTCCTCAATAGTTCAATTATTATAAGTACAGAACTTGTGTGAAAATATAAATTATTTGATTTGAAAACAACGTTTAAACACACAATAAAACAAGCAGGCCGTACATGCAGTTGGGGGGATATTGTTTTTAAAGTTTTTAAAGTTTTTACACTGAGGATGTGAGTCCTAATACTCACGAAACGTATGGTCAAATCTGCTTGTTTTATTGTGTGTTTAAACGTTGTTTTCAAATAATTTAGTTCAATTATTGTTCATCTTCTTCTGCACCGAAATTATTTTGTGCGTCCCTGTAAATGAACGATAAATTTTATACTCACCACGTTCTTTATTAAGAATCTTGTAGTACGCTTCAGGGATATATATCAATCTCAATATCTTTAAAATACTGTAATATCATTAAAACACATCGCAAACAATTTTTCACAATAGAGCGTAATGTAACGGATTTCTTTAGAGTATACCTGCACATTAACTGTAAATGATGCACACTTCATGCTCAATACCAAACATGCCATAGTAGACCCAAATAATATATATTAATTTCATAGCAATCGGACTATATTTACGCGAGTTAGAGCACGAATAGAATGACGGAAAAACAAACAGAATTCATAAACACTTTTCAACTATGTTGGAAAGGCTTAATATTCGCTGAACTCAAGCCTCCAATAATAAGACAAATGGAGGCACAAAGAGAAAAGTATAATACATAAGAAAATAGTAATAGATAATATAATAAAATGGTCAGCGTGCTAAAAAAGGCGACAAGCCAGCCGATAAGAAATGTAATAGGAATAACAATTGTGAGAGTTAGATCCGCCAAGGCGCGACAAAGAGCGGATCTATTGGGGATTAGGAATCCATTGATTCAGAGAAAAATACTTTAAGCCTTTATTGAGACCCATTAAGGTCTATTAACCCTTTCAGAGGAAAGTAATTGTGTTTTTGTAATGTTGAATTCATGCCGGAATTTTAGAAAAAAATTATTTTGGAATAAGGAAAAACAATATTACAACTTTTTTACACCAAAGTTTTAAAAATAAAACTTAATTAAAAGTTTCTGGCGCATATCTTGATTAAAATTAGGTGGGATAAAATATATCCCACCTCTCCTCAAGAGGTTAGTATGTTAGATTGTTTTTAATTGTGTATGTAGGACTTGACTGAAAAAGAAAAACATTTTTCAGTTAGAAAGAAATAATGTTTTACATGTAAAAATACCTTTATAAGAAGCATCGAAATTGATTTCTTTATATGTAGTCACCGGTTTAAACACGCATGAATTCAGTGCAAAAGTATAGCATTATAAGGAAGATGTATATTTACAATTTTTTTAAAATACCTGTAAGTAAACTAGAGTCGACCAGATTAAAAAAAGAAAAAAAAACAAGAGAACACTCCATACATTTTAAACCCCGAATTTCCTCAGAATATAAAAAAAGGAAATAGTTATCGGACTGATAATTTTGTCTTTTTTTAAATGTATGTTGCAAAAATATTCATAGAGGTTCATCTTCATACTGAAATCGTATCGAAATTTCAATATGAACACCTTATGTTGGCATCATATTTGGATTTTTCAGTAACGTTTACCTTTGAATATAATCATTCGGTTAAGTAGTTTAATAATTTTGATGTTTGATAATTTTAAACTATTAATGGTTAATTCAGTTGTAATCGTTGCAAAACAAATTGCAAAGCGCACAGTGGAGTATTTAACGCAAAAACTTGGCCAAAAATGCAAAAATTAAAATTTGCTCATCAACTATACAATAGGGTGGGTCGAAAAAACCGAAATTTTTATAATCGAAATGTAATAGAGCGGAAAAGTTGCCTTTTGTAATACAGAATAAATTTCTAAAATATTACATCGATCGGTTAATATCTTTTACCGCCGCAAGGGGGCCAAAGTTTCAAAAAATCGCAAAAAACATGTTTTTTTTATCATTTTTTTTTTAAATTATCCAAACATACCAATACAATTTTTAATAGAACGCAATAGCTATATGAAGATATGAGAAATGTCCCGGTAAATGTGCATTATGATGAAATCATATCTTTATTTGCCGCAAAAAGACCATATTTTTTGTAAAAATTTCAAAATTTTCAATTTTTCATTTTTTTCTAAATTTTTATAATTTCTATAATATGTCTAGAAATAAATAATTTTACTTTATATCATTAATATATCATATTTTTTTATAACTATTTGTAGTAGACTTGAAAATAAAGTTAATCATTCATTTTTCTTGACGATCGCTTCATCTACTGATGTTTTACTTCATAACAGCCAATTCATGCCACAAAAATGATATAAAATGAGCAAAATGTTTTAGTATTTTATTAATTAAAATATAGAGATGTTTAACCGAAACGGGTTAAATAAACTTAAAATGAAGAAGAATTTAATGTAAATGAATTTTATAATATAACTTGCTTTCAGATGAAGCCATTATTTTTCGAGAGTCCAAAACTGATCAGATGTGATGCTCCCTCTGTTCTAGTAAACAAACTTTATCAGTGCTTCAATGAATAATTTCACGCATCTTTCTAGTGATTGAGTGAGACAAGGAAAGTTATAATAACTGGTATCTTTACTCGAACATTTTAAACTCACCAGCGTTTTTAGTCGATAAAGGAACCATAACAGGTGGTTCCGTTAGTTTTCAGTTTTGTCAGTAGACTAAAGCCATACAATTTTAAGCTTTAGTGTTGAAGTGCTATGATAAAGTGACGGATGGCACTATTTTAGTCCACAGAACTTCGTGCTTTTGCAATTTCTTCATGGCTGGGACCCTGATGTCCTCCTCTTCATATGCTATCATTCCAAAGAGGCAATTTGTATGATTTGTGAAATAGTCATTTCGTGAAAACACAGGAACTATAATCTTTCGTGATTATCTGTCAAGTAACGTAAGTTACTAACTATAGTGCACAGATTCTGGAAAACATGAGTGATTCAATTTAATTGTGAACCAACTGATGCAATACATTTTCAGGATGTACTCAAAGAGTATGACAAGTTAAGAAGAGGGTTCTTTGTTCCAACGTAGAGTTTCAAAATTCGAATAGCATTAATGATCCACCTTGCGTGAAATATTTGTCCAGGGACTCAGCAAAAAAGGTCAATTGTATACACGCGTGTTGAAAGAGCTTGCAATATTTGAGACATATACTTCTGGTCAGTTGACAAATCATCTTTATCAACAGCTAGGTGATCAGATTAAATTGGCTTAAATTTTGCAATTGGTAATAATTCGCAAATCGCAAGAGATCAACCAATTGGGCCACAATATGATAGAGAACCTGTTTTTTGTCATCAAGTTGTTTGAAAAGATGTCTCAGTGGAAGCATTATGAAGTGAGGTCAAGGAAGTCAATAAAGTGGTTTTTTTAAAATTTGCTCTCAACTAATCCTACTATAACACCACCTTTGCATTCTGTTTTGAACACAGTTCCGCGAAATTCAACTGCAATTATTATTCCAGTCGGGATTTCATTTTTCTTCAAAAAATCTATAATGCCATTGCATATAGAAGTTGCCTTGCCAGACGATGGGGTCAAATGACGAAAATAATTCAGACCTGGTTCTAGTACAAAGAGATATGTTCCTCCTTGACTTCACAAAGATGAAACTTTGCCACCTCTTTAACCTGGCAGATATTTCTATCTTTAGGGCCATCAAAGTATAGAGTAAAAGGAGTACATTACAAAAAAAAAAAAAAAAAAAAAAAACGAACAAAGTGAAACGTGGCCCTCTAGCAGCGAGAAATTAATTTTACGTGCAGGCAGCTGCAGGTGTTTCTATCATTGAGCATTTTTTTTTTTTATAGAATTACAGTGATCATGGTTAACAATGTGCATGAAATTAACAACATAAAATGCCCTTCCCAGCCTATTAGAAATGTAAAAAATCTGAAAACATTACAAAAGTTATGAAAATTAAAAAAATGAAATAACTTTAATTTTTAACATTTTTTAGAAATTCTGGCCCTGTTGTGGCGGTAAAAGCAACGATGTCACAAAAATGAAATGTTAATGTTACATTACTAATATCTTGGCGTGGCTATTGCGTTCTATGAGAAATTGAATAAGTATGTTTGGATAATTTAAAAAAAAAAAATTGCTAAAAGTATGTTTTTTGCGATTTTTTTCGAAATTTGGACCCCTTGCGGCGGTAAAAGATATTAACCAATCGGTGTAATATTTTACGTATTTTATCTTTTTTACAAAAGGCAACTTTTCCGCGCTATTACGTTTCGATTATAAATATTTCGGTTTTTTCGACCCACCCTACTATACAATGCATATTTAATAACATTTTACTATATGGTGCATCGTTCTAATTCTATTGCAGGAGCATGAGTCATATCGTGTGTCTTCTGGAATGAGTTGAAGAGGGGTTTCTTTCCGAGAAAACTTGCTTTATTCTTGCGCTTCCACTTTCTTATTATATTTAATTATGAATAATAATAATAAAAAAAAAAACTGGAAAAAAAGGTTTGACTGAAAAAAAAACATTTTCCATCAAACTGTTTGAGGGAAGTAGAGGCCGGCCTAATTGTGCCAGCGCCGACTTTAGTTTGCCTCTTGTACTTCAGAAACATAAAATTATTTACCTGCTGTTCATCCAGCAATAAATAAATGGATTGTAGCAAGCGTTTGACATGGCCAACCAGTAAATGGATAAGTAAATTGTTTGAACGTAGGACTCCTGCATGATATGGGGCATGTTATGAGCAACCAGAAAGTACACGTGATAAGGAAGCCAACAGACAGCGAAGATAACTACAACGACTATCATCATTTTCACAATCTGAAAAAAAAAGAAAACATTATTATTATTTTTAATAATATGCAGATTGGAAATTTATAGTATCATTTTATGATGTTTTATGGTACAAACAGTCTTGTTTATAATAAAATGATCATATTAGCATATTAATATTTTATAAGGTAGAATTACAAACATTTTAAGAGCTTCTTAATGTAAAAAATTGATTTAAGTTGCCGATTTTATTCATATTGTAGAAAAGTTAAAAATTTTTAACTTCGAAATAATAAAACTGAAAAGAACTATCTCTTAACAATGTTTAGATACATTAAAGCCTGTGTAAATTCATAGAAAATTCTTTCCAATGCATCCGTGAATATAGCTAGGACTCTATTCATCAGAATGAGGGGGTAATGGGGCGAAGAACATTAGTTAAAACAGTTTTTTGCTATGCCTTAGCAGGTTTGCTTAATTGGACTTCTTTTTTATCCAAAAAATACGAATAAAAAATTTTCTTTATTCGATTATAGTGCTAAAGAGTGTGATCAGCTGAATGCTTTGGTGGGAAAAACCTGGAACCTGAAATGAGATGTTGAATAGAGTTCGACGAAACATCCTTCACCTCCAGTGATAGCAGATGACGTGCAAAAATACATCCGTAGATTGACAGACCAGACTGGCAGAAAAGTAAGTCCCAAGAAGATCGATTACCAAAAAAGGCACACCACAGCGTCATACTGTAATAAAAATTTACATTTGACGGTACACCTAGTTGCAATACAACTCCACTGCTAGTAGAGTAGAACTCCAAATATCCGAACTCCGACTATCCGAATCGCCGATTATCCTAATCGCTTTCAGAAATAAATTAAGATGGACACGTACCGCAAAATAATGATTCTGCCTACGCGCGATATTGTCCTTTCCTCCGCGAAGGTAGCGTAGGCACAGCGCGAACATTATTAGATGATGAGTCACCGTCTCATAGTGCAACTCGAGTAATGGCTGTGGTCCGTCGCCAGGTGGCCGGTTCAGCTCACCTGTCACTGCTCGTTTTGATTAGTCAGTCAGTGTGATGTGACCTGCTAGTTGATTACTTGACCTGCTACTGTGACGGTACTCTTTCGCGTCGTGCATTGTTTTGTTTGTGAGTGCGTTTCGTCGTTCACCATGACTTCTAAATGAAAACGTGTGTTATCGTTAGCGGGGATGCTAAAGATTACAGAGCAATCAGATAAAGGAGTTTCGGGTAAACAGTTGACTGAGATATACGATGTTTGGCAATCAACGATTTCAGACATTTAAAAAAAACTACAATTTTAAAGTTCGTTTCAGTGCTTGAAAATGAAGATGGAAGTTCATCAAGAAAATCATTGAAGGCAGCCACAAACAAAGATTTAGAAGACGCCATTGTTAAGTAGTTTTGTAGCAACGTTCTATGGTAAACGCAATTTCGGGGTCCTATTCTTTGTGAAAAAGCTAAAATCTTAGCTCAGAAGCTTGATTTTACATCCTTTAAAGCAAGTAACGGCTGGTTAAGAATTCAGAAACATTCTTTTGAAAATTCCTGGATGTTCAGAAGTCAGTGCTGAAGATATAGGAGAATGGATGGTGTGTAATTCGATAGATCCTGGGTTTCAAATTCTAAATGATGATAAACTTATTGAAAGTGAGGGAGAAGAAAGAGTCGAGAAAGAAGATGACTTTAATGTCGAAGTTGAAGCAGACACGGGACTATCAACTAAGGAAGCATTTGTCGGTCCAGAAACTGCGTTGAACTGGATGGAGCGTCAGCCCGAGAGTGACCACATGCAACTTCTCACTGTCAAGCTGATGCGCGACTTGAATGCCCGAAAACGGATGAAGACTGTCAAACAGCTTACTGTGACCGAGATGTTCAGCAAGAAATGACTTTCATTTACAGTGCTGTACTACATACTGTATGTACTAAGTACAGCACTAGTAAGTACGCTTAACATGTAAAAGTGTTGCCTTTTCATTTAATTAATTAAAAGCCCTTTTTCTTTAGAAATAGTTTTTTTTCTCCCATTTTCAACATACATACAGTAATTAATTAAAATTGACCCTTTTTCGGAAAAAAATCTAATTATCCGAATGGGGTCCGGTCCCAATTGATTCGGATAATTGGAGTTCTACTGTATATCAGTATTGGTATAACATCTCATAGCGGAGCTGTAGAAAAAATTTCTAGCCATAATACAATAGAGGTACCATAGTAAACTGTCGATTATCCGAGTAAATATGGACCAAGCTTACATCGGATAAGCAAAAAACTCAAAAAAACCGGATTTGCACAGATCGGCAAGGATTAAGGAGATAAAATGTAAATTTTCACTTAGTTCATTAATTTTTATGATACTAGTAACGTTTCTCCATGTACATTTGCGTTAATTTTAAGAAATACGGAATGAAATTGTTTATTTGAATCACTTCAGTCTTACTCTACTACATAGCTATCAATTTCTAAGATTTTTTTCTTACCACTAAAACTTACTAATTCAATCTCCGAAATCTAACAATTGTCAACGATTAAATATGGCAAAAATTTGTATTAAATTTTAGAGGTAACAAAACTGTACAAATTGACAGCTATGTGATTCCATTATTGTCATGAAAATTGCAGGTGTAGTCTCTTTCTGCTTAAAGTATTCAATAGTATTTTTTTCAATCGAACTTACACCTTTGGAATGGATCATTTTCTTCGCATAGATAGATGGATTCCATTATCAGGAAACAGCATTATAAATGAAGTGTTAGGTGAAGATGAAAGAGCAGATGTAAAAAGTTAGAACACTGATTTTCCTGACCGAGTTGGGAAAAAAATGGCCATAATTTTTTTTCCATTCTGACCGGAAAATCAGAGCTCTAATTTTTTACAGCCGCTCTTTCATCTTCACCGAACACTTCATTTATAATGGCTGTTTCATAATAATGGAAGTCATCAGTTCATCAGAAGAAAATAACTCGCTTAAAGCTGAAACTCGGTTAAGCGGGACTCGGATAATCGAGACTCTAGTGTATAATATGATAAAGAAAAATTAAAAAAAAAAATGCGACTAAGAACATAAAGCGATTGAAGATGTAGGAAAAGGTTATAAATTCTCATTGGATATTCCGTGAGAAGGAGGCGGAGGTTCTTGGGAATCCAATAATTACGATTAGTAGAAAAGTGAGTTTAAGAGAAAAATTAAAGGTTTACAATGTTCAAGCAGTACAAATACTGTCATAGTCGAACGAAGAAAAAAGCTAGATGTTAAAAAGGCATCTAACTCCAAAACAAAAAATATGGGTAATTTTCATTTCATACATTTTAATACATAAGAATAAATATAAGACGGGCAAATTTTATAGAAGTAAAGTAAATAAGTAAACAGAGGTAATAAGTACACGACAATTATTATTATTATTTTAATTTTTATATAAAAAGAGAAAAATTAGTATTAGCCAAAGAGCCCTACGACTGTTATAAACAGTAGTATAACAGGATGTTTCGTAGGACGGAAAACATCATAGTCAGGGAGTTCCTAGATGATTTCGTTAGGAATTTTGTAATTTTGGCTGTGGAATTTTTTCGAGGAAAATTTAATACAATTAACTGTAGGCAAAATTAGTTTAAGGATTATTAAGTAAAAATTCTTTTCTTTTTTTAAATTTCCGGTATAAATTAAATATTTCTGAATAAAAAAGCAGGCCAAACTCTTAACCTTATTACTAAATAATATTATGTAGTTCATGATTACATAAAAAAAACAAACAAGTGTAAGGCTAAATGTATGCAAAAGTTCCATATTTGCCATAGCTTAATTAGGTCATTGTTAGCTTCCTCATTTCCTTGCGCTTGCGCTTGTTTTGCTATTAAAAATTAGGATGGGTTAAAATTTAATTCAATACGCAGACAGTATATATACAAATATGAACAAAATTCTATATATTTTTAAAATGGTGTCAGGAAATGGGTGGTGGTAAATTCGTATGTTTATTTAGACATTTGCTTTGGGAAATTGAGCACTCCCATTTCCACCATAAAGCCCATTTAATTTTCATATCACATGATTTTCCAACCGCTATAATCCCGTATTTGTGATATTAATTCATCTTTTAGGTAGATATCGTATGAAATACTACCTATTGGGATCGTTCCTATGTTGGAATTTCTGAAAAATTTTTGCGATCATGACCCCTAGAACCCAAAATCACCCTCAGTAAGAAACTTTATCTATCTATCTATCTATCTATCTATCTATCTATCTATCTCTCTATATCACTTTCTTCTGGACACGATAACTTTCCTAATTCAACACCAATCTCTTCCAAACTTATACATAAAATCTCGGTCAAGTTCGTTAATGGGCAAAGTCGGACCAAGGGGATGGAAAGAGGGAGGGGTTTTGTGAAAACAGATAAACCCCATAACTTCTTAATTTTTGTACATATCAAATCAGTTTAAAGTTTTTATTACTTCTAAAAATATGGCCTAAATTTTATGTATCACAGATTTTTGATAAAGTTAAAAATGGGCTCAAGGGGCGCAAAAATAGGGTTTTTGGGAGAAAAAAAATTCATAACTTCGTCAGTTCTCAAGATATCAATTCCAATTAATTTTATTATAAATCTCCTTAATATTATGTACAACTTTTACATTCACAAGTTTTTTGATAGGACCAATTCGTACCGCAAAAAAAATTAAAAACGAAAACAAAAAGGGGAATTGAAGAAGTAAAAAATCCATAACTCCGTCAATTCAAAAATATAAAATCCCCTTGAATTTAGTATATATCTTCTTAATATTGCCTACAACATCTAGATAGACAAGTTTTGGATAGGACCAATTCTTACAGAAAATACAAATTAAAAATACATAGCGGTTGAAGAAAAAAATCTTCTAAGTAAGGGTGTATTCAAATCCAAACTGCGTATTTTCTGACTCATTTTTGCTCTCAAACGCATCCAATTGCTAGATTCTCTTATTCAGAAACTATATAATGTACAGTAATGATCGATGTTTTGATAGAGGCAGAATATATTTCAAAAAATGTTGTTGAAGTGGGCATTTTGAACCGAATTTCTCAAAGCGGATTGTATTGGAAAAATCATTGCATTAAGAATGCACTCAAATCCAAACTGCTTATTGTATAACACATTTTTAAATTCATTTTTGCTCTCAAACGCATTTAATTGGTAGATTCGCTTATTCAGAAACTATATAATGTACCGCAATGATCGATTTTTTGATAGAGGCAGAATATATTTCAAAAAATTACGTCCAATTGGGCATTTTGAACGGAATTTCCCGAAGCAATTGTGTTATCACTTTCTTCTGGACACGATAACTTCCGCAATTCTGCACAAATCTCTTCCAAACTGATACATAAAATCAAGGGACATAAAATCTCGGTCAAGTTCGTTAATGGGCAAAAGAGGACAAAAGGGAATGGAAATAGGGAGTGGTTTTGTGAAAACCGAAAAAAACCCATAACTTCTTATTTTTTGTACATATCAAATCAATTTAAAGTTTTTCTTACTTCTAAAAATAGCGCTAAAAATTCATGCATCACAGATTTTTGATAAAATTTAAAATAGGCTCAAGGGGCACAAAAAATATTGTTTTCAGGAGAAAAAAATTCCTTAATTCGTCAATTCTCAAGATATCAAATCAAATAATTTTATTATACATCTCCTTAATATTATCTACAACTTTTATATTCACAAGATTTTTATAGGACCAATTCGTACCGCAAAAAAAAAATAATAATTAAATAAAAACGAAAACAAAAAAGGGGGGTTGAAGAAGAAAAATTTTCATAACTCCGTCAATTCACAAGATATAAAATCTCCATGAATTTATCACCTATCTTCTTAATATTGTCTTCAACATTTATACAGACAAGTTTTTGATAGGGCCAATTCTTACAGCAAAAACAAATTAAAAATACATAGCGGTTGAAGAAAAAAATCATCTTATTAAGGGTGTATTCAAATCCAAACTGTCTATTTTCTTACTCATTTTTAAATTCATTTTTGCTCTCAAACGCACCCAATTGCTAGATTCTGTTATTCAGAAACTATATAATGTACAGTAATGATCGATTTTTTGATAGGGGCAGAATATATTTCAAAAAATGTTGTTGAAGTGGGCATTTTGAACCGAATTTCTCAAAGCGGATTGTATTGGAAAAATCATTGCATTAAGGATGCACTCAAATCCAAACTGCTTATTGTATAACTCATTTTTAAATTCTTTTTTGCTCTCAAACGCATTTAATTGGTAGATTCGCTTATTCAGAAACTATATAATGTACCGCAATGATCGATTTTTTGATAGAGGCAGAATATATTTCAAAAAATTACGTCCAATTGGGCATTTTGAACGGAATTTCCCGAAGCAATTGTGTTATCACTTTCTTCTGGACACGATAACTTCCGCAATTCTGCACAAATCTCTTCCAAACTGATACATAAAATCAAGGGACATAAAATCTCGGTCAAGTTCGTTAATGGGCAAAAGAGGACAAAAGGGAATGGAAATAGGGAGGGGTTTTTTGAAAACCGAAAAAAACCCATAACTTCTTATTTTTTGTACATATCAAATCAATTTAAAGTTTTTCTTACTTCTAAAAATAGCGCTAAAAATTCATTCATCACAGATTTTTGATAAAATTTAAAATAGGCTCAAGGGGCACAAAAAATATTGTTTTCAGGAGAAAAAAATTCCTTAATTCGTCAATTCTCAAGATATCAAATCAAATAATTTTATTATACATCTCCTTAATATTATCTACAACTTTTATATTCACAAGATTTTTATAGGACCAATTCGTACCGCAAAAAAATAAATAATAATTAAATAAAAACGAAAACAAAAAAGGGGGGTTGAAGAAGAAAAATTTTCATAACTCCGTCAATTCACAAGATATAAAATCTCCATGAATTTATCACCTATCTTCTTAATATTGTCTTCAACATTTATACAGACAAGTTTTTGATAGGGCCAATTCTTACAGCAAAAACAAATTAAAAATACATAGCGGTTGAAGAAAAAAATCATCTTATTAAGGGTGCATTCAAATCCAAACTGTCTATTTTCTTACTCATTTTTAAATTCATTTTTGCTCTCAAACGCACCCAATTGCTAGATTCTGTTATTCAGAAACTATATAATGTACAGTAATGATCGATTTTTTGATAGGGGCAGAATATATTTCAAAAAATGATGTCAACGTGGGCATTTTGAACAGAATTTTCCGAAGCGATTATGTTAGAAACGAAAATTATTGCCCTACTGAGAACATAATTGTTTATTAATCAAGTTTTAATTAATTGAAAGAAAAATAAAAACACAGGTCACTTATAAATCTTTTCATATATCACGCCAGCATGTTTCATATTATTATTATTATTATTATTATTATTATTATTATTATTATTATTATTAAAAATGAATCTGAAAATGTGCCAGAAAATTTCGAGTTGTTGAGTATGGAAAAATATTTTTTTTAATATCGCCTTAACATGATTCTGATAAAACCAGCTATTTTATAAAAATGAAATAAAAACATGTCAAAAGCAGACAGATAAAACTGTTAAAGTGGATTTATATCTAATAATGATTTAGTTTTTGTTTGTGAAATTAGTATACTTAACTTCGAAATCTACCTCTGCCTGTAGGCCGGCCCGTCAGGGATTTTTTTAAATACGGAATTCTGAGAAAATCTTTTATAAATATAAAATAAACAAAAATTATAAAAGTAACAAAGAAAACAAAAGAAACATTTTAAATAATACATGTCTCTATTCGCTGTTTCGATAAAAACATTTTAAGGAGCATTTGAATTTAAGTATTTTGAAGTGAAGAATTGAATTAAAATTTTATTTCTAAAAAAGTTTAAAGATTGTTTAAATTTAAAAAACACGCATTTATATACGTTTCTTAACTAGCAAATTGCACTTTTGTTCGAAAATATTGAAACGATAAACTATAAATTGCGATGAAAACAAAGTATGAAAGAATAGACAATATGTGAATTGGCTTTAGTATCGATTTTGAAACGAAAGGTAATCAGAAGAAAAATATGTCGATTTTAAAAGCGATTATAGATTTTTGTAAATTTTAATTCAAAAAGAAAGCTCAATTTTGAAATAAAAAAAAATAATAATAATAATTTTCCTATACCAGCAAAATAAAATAATAATATTTATTAAATGATTCATACAAAAAAAACATATTTGATTATATACATTAACTTTCTACTCATATAGTCAGGCTGTCACTAAAGACGGTTTGGGAAATGATGAAAGAAAGTATGCTAGCAGAAGGCGGTAACGGTCAATGTTGCTTTACGTGGAGCATTTCCCTCTAGATTCAGGCAGAAATCTGTGTTTATTTTTTATAAGGGGAAAATGAAGTTTAGCTCTTAGGCAAGTATGCATTTGATTTCAGCATTAATTTAACTTTTAATAAATTATCTTTTAATCTTGTTTTGCATGTGTTTGACATTTTATATAAGCAAACTATATGTAGTTATAAAAAGTTACCGATCAGGTTTAACTATACAACCATTATAATTAAAGATATTAACCGGGAAAAAAATAAGATTTGCAAGTGTGATGAATTATCGAGATTTAGGTGCAGAGCGCAGTGTTGCCAGTGGGTTACTTTTTTTTTTTTTAATTCGGATTTCTTGATTGACACCACTTTTTTGAAACGGTAAAATTCACTTTGTTTTTGCCTCAATTAATATGTCATTAAATAAGGCACATTTTACCATTTCAAAAAATTGGTGCCAATCAAGAATCTGATTTTAAAAAAAGTAGCCCATCTGGCAACACTGACAGAGCGTGTAATAATTACATTTGATGTCACCGACAGATAAATGGTAATGACAAGTTATTGAGGTACTAGCGAGTATGTATAAAGAAATAATGACACTTGATATCATAAAAGCAATCGTTTATAACTATGAAGAATTATCAAGATTTGATTGTATGTGCATATATAATGAATGATATTCTGATATTCGTTTAAATACAAACACATATTTAAGTGGAAGAGGAATTATAAATGTTTTATTACACACATTGTATTAATTATATTCAATGTATAATAACACAAATTTATGAGCATGACGAAGTATCGAGATTATACTAAATTTCAACAATGTATTTATCCTATTGGAAAACGTAAAAACTTGCTGTTCAACGCGTCACTGTACCACGACAGAGGACCAGAGTTCGATTCCAACCTGGGAAATGTTCACTTCTGGAACAAAAAAAAAAATTAGTACCATGCTTGCTTGGGAAGTAATTACTCGGAGTCAAGCGATAGGCTGACAACCTTACTGAGTATTGCTGTATAATATACAAGAGCCCATGGTTAATAAAACCGAGATGGACGCTATAGGCCAAGATATCAAGGGATTACACCGGCTTTACAATTTATTCTATTGGATGATTATTAAAAACATGTAAGTTTGTAATAAATTATCCAGGTTTTAGTGTATAATGAATAATGATAGTTTATAATGAATTCGAAATATTCCATTTTATTAAACATAATTATTTGAAAGTAAAAATTTATGACAATTTCACTTCAAATCTATATATTATTATTATTTCTTGCAGAAAAACATAGATTATTACGATACGAATTATCTTTCTTTTATTGTAAGTCCATACTGAAAATATTTCATGCATATACAGAAAGTTTTTTCCAATGACTGAAAATATTGTAATGGTGACGAGTTATCGAGGTTTTAATGCATGTCATAAACGTAATGATTGTATTCATTAAATATAATTTTAGTTTAAAATAATGACGAGTATCGAGTCTAATGCATAACTAAAATAAATTAATTAAATTCGATTTCATAAATACTGTGATTAATGAGTGTGATGAATTATCGGGAATTTATGTCTTATCTATGAATAAATACTTATGTTTTAATAAAGAAATACATGCATTTATAAACGCCGCGAATACTTCCATGACAAAACCTCTAATATTGAATTCAGAAAACATTTTTTTTATCATTATTCAAACATCCTCTGTCATTTTATACTTCTCAACACAGTTTCAGGTTTCAGGTTCAGGCCAGGCGGGGAGGTCTATACTTTTTTTTCCCAATGGTATTCACAAAACTTTACATATTTGAATTAGTTAAAAAAAAGTCTCATATTTTATGCCGTTTCATGTGGTTTCAGTTGCAACACTTCTATTATTCACGCAGATCTTAAGAAATTTAATCTATTGTTTTAATCTATTGTAAGTGTATTATTTCAATCATGTTATCAATCTTATGAATCTAACCAAAAAATGTTTACTAAAAGGAGAAAAAATACATTCTGTAGATAGTTTTATGCATTTTAAGGATGCTATAAGTACATAAAAAATGTAATATGATTTTTTAATTAGTAAGTAAAAAGTTTTGTAGAAATATTTTTTTAGAATGGGTAATAGATTTTTTTTTAATTAATTTATAGCAAATCATATTAAATATGTGCAAAATACTTTCCCGAATAAAAATTTAAATTCTTGTTTCATTGTGTTTTTAAATATATTTAGCATATGAATAAAATTAACACCTTTAGAGCTTTCTGAGACATGCTAATTATTAAAAATGTGCATAAATTGATATTTTTCTGGAAGTTTAACATACTAGGAATTTTTTTTTAACATAATAAACTTTCCTTCTTTAATAAATTTACCTTATAATTTTGTTTATAAAAATACATGCAGAAATACATTTTGTTGACTAAAAGAATTTTAATAAAAGAATTCGTATTAAAATTGATGCTAATATTGACATTTCAAAACACTTTCTAATAGAGGCGCTGGATTATTTTGTAAAAGGATGTTTTAAAGAAATCGATTTTGCAATTCAGCTGAAATTTATATTACAAAATCTATAGCAGTTAATACAACATTGTAATAAACTATAGAGAATGTAAATTATCATTTTTGGCATTTCTGTATACCGGGTGTCCCAAAAATCAGTTTACATAATACATTTTTAAAAAATGGCAAGCGATATAAATGCATCGTTTGCTGCAGTTTACTTTGTAATACAGCAAATTTTAATAAACAGAATGGTATTTAAGTAATATGAATTTATAATAAAAAATACATAATTAAAGTAATATAAATTTTCAAACAAACACTTCAGTTTTTGGGACACATTGTATGTGTGAATGTGTGTAATTAAACTTGTGAACTTCATGAATAAAATACTAAAGTACTAGGTATGGTATCAAACATTACAAGTATTGTTGCAATACTAAAATATATGCTATAATAAGAAATATCGCAGCAAAACTATAAAATGACTCTAAAATATTTAAAAGACACCAGTAAGGGGCTATACATATATAACATTATAACCCTTTTGATAATTTTGGAACTCCTCCCGATTTTACGATATCATACGGTATCAATCGTCAACCCCCCCCTCTCTCCCACCCGATGATATATCGCTATCAATGTCTAAAAATTCCCTTTATTTTTACATTCTATTTCTTCACTTTTATAAGTTTGCAGTGATATAGTCATACGATTATACATTTATTAGTCGTATAGTTTACCAATTCAAGAAGTTACTATTTGAAAGTACAGTAGAACCTCGATTATCCGACGTAATTGGTGCCGACCCTATTTCGGAAAATCGAAATTTTCGGATAATCGAGAATGCTTCAATTTTAAGATTAAGGAGAAATACATGCAAAATTTCGTCTTAAGGTAACAAGTGCTTAATAAAAATAAAGCAATAGCAGAATAAAAACAAGAATAAATTAAATGAATTTTAATTTTGAAATTAAGTACATTTTACATATATCACAAGGGTTTGAAAAAATGTTTTGTTTATCGCAGTTTCGATTGACTTTGCTTTGAAGCTTTCGCCGTCTTTCTGCTGCTCCAGCTATCCCAAATCTTTTGAAAAACATTCAAAAGCTTCAGGCTAATTTGTTCGTTTTATTCGTTCCCCTTCGCAGCTTATGGGAGCTCAAGTAAAATTCAAAGGAACTCTATGGAAGGGGATCGAAGATGTTTATATACACTCGTAGTTCGGAAAGGACCGCTTGCACACTAGGAATATAGTAATTTTAAAAAAAGAAGCTTTCAAAATGGATTTTGCACACAAGGAATGTGATAATAAAAAAGAAAAAAGCTTTAAAATGTATTTCGGTTAATCGAGAGTTTCGGATAAAAGAGGTACTACTGCATTTAATAATAGCTTATTGTTGCATAATGCATTCCACAGTAATAATGCCTTCTTGCACTTGCCTCCTGCCCGGGAATGATGAAAGCAGAACTTATCAAAAAAGCAGTGGATAACATTATTTCTCTTTCTTTACTGGTAAACACGAGTACCATTTTCAACATATTATGCTCCCACTTTTTCTAATAGCGAGTTATATGCGCACATGGCAGAAGAACAGTAATACCAAACTTTGGGGTATTGCAAATTTTGAAATGAAAAGATTTTATAAACATTTAATGTCTTCAATAATAGCTTTGTATTTTTATAAAAATAAAAATAAATAAAAAGTAACAGCCTATTTCGATGTAAAGGAAAAATTACTCAAAATGGAAAAGTTTGATTGGATAAAAAATTATAACGAAATCAAAAAGCAACCCCCCTCCCTTTAGGGATATCTTATGGTATCAAGTTCAGACCAACCATCCCCTTTAAAGTGATAACGTGCACATCCTCTAACAGGCAGTATAAACGAAAGAACATCGACCAATAACACAACACGCCTATAAAAACAAACAAATATTTCCCCATTTAAGTACATTCCAAATACAGTAGAACCTCTTTTATCCGAAACTCTTTTAACCGAATTCCCGTTTAACCGGAATTCATCTTTAAAGCCTTTCTGTTTCTTTAACTGTTATTTCCTTGTGTGCAAGGATTATTATAGTTTTAGGTTAGTTTTATATAGATTTCGGATGACGAGTACATATAAATATTTTCGATCCCCTTTCTTAGAATTCCTTTTTTATCTTGAGTTTCTGTAAGCTGCGGAGTGGAACGAACAAACGAAGGAAGGAAACGAACATATTAGCCATTCTGAAGCTTTTGAATGTTTTGCAAAATGTTTGGCATGGCTGGAGCAGCAGAAAGACTGTGATACTGGTGAACTAATAATATAAAGAAAAACTTCGTGATAGAGCTTCAAAGAAAGACAATCGAAACTGCGGCAAATTAAACATTGTTCCGAACCCTTGTGAAAGGTACTTAATTTCAAAATTAAAATTCAGGTAATTTATACTTCTTTCTATTTTTCTATTGCTTTATTTTTATTAAGCTCTTGTTACCGTAATAAGAAATTTGGAATGTATTTCTCCTTAATCTTAAAATTGAAGCATTCTCGATTATCCAAAAATTTCGATTTTCCGAAAGAGGGTCTGTCCCAATTACTTCGGATAATCGAGGTTCTACTGTATAAAGAACTAGCAGAAAAGTTCGTCCGCGTGTTTCACATATGCACATTCATAGCGCGACCGGCGTCAATACAGTCTTCTGATTGGCTCTTTACTATCGCTTTTCGTAGAGCACTTCTACTGCCTATAAATACGCGAATATTTGAACTAAAAACGCACTAAAAGATAGTTACGCAAAGACAGTTTATTTTTAAATTAAGGCATAAATTTTAATTATAGTCAGAAATTAGTTATCTAAGTGCCATTACATGCCATCTATAACAAAAAAAAAAAAAAAAAAAAAAAAAAAAAAAGAATGACGACCGCATGTCTTCGATAAACAATGCAACATTGTTTCTCAAAATATTCCGAACAGAACTTTTTTTTTACTTTCTTTTTAAATAACTTTTTTAAAGAATTATACTGCACTAACATATGATTTTAGAAAATGAAATTTTTGATGAAGATAGAATTATTTAGTATATATTAAAAGTAGTTTATCATCCTCTATCCCCCACAAAAAAGGAGGAGGTGTTCTCGTTTAAAAAAACAAAACAAAACAAAAAAAATTACATCCATTACTTTTTAAACAATCATGAAACTTTCAGACGATAAGTTTATCTGTTATTTCATTGTTTTTTAGCTATTATTCAAATTCGCTTCACGTATTTGTTGTTGAATGGCATTTTTTAGTTGTTTACTTTCAGTAGCAGTTCCGTCATCTATTGGGTAATATCTTTACTAATAACGTGCGAATATTTTAATTAAGGTATAAATTTTAATGTGTTTTTATGTGTTTAGTCTGCACAAAAAAATTAATTGTTTACATGCAATTACATGTCATCTATAAGCAATGCGGCTTTGCATCTCGTAACATTCTGAATAGTTTTTTAATGGTTTTAAGTTCAATCGGTTCAATAATCCTTTTGCTTTAAATTCCATTTTTTAAACAAATGTATTGGACTAACAGGATTTAAGAAAGAGAAATTCTTGATGAAGATGGAATTATGTATTAAATTAAAAATAGTTTATCATCTGTCTGTTTTAGAAAACTAGCCTTCCCCCTAAAAAAATAATACTAATAAATAAATGGCATTTATTATTTATAGTTATGATAATATCACATTATCAGGTAAACCAATATTTTTTTCAGCTTATATTCAAATTTACTCCACCTACTTCATTTTACACATACCCTCCTATTGCTCATGTATTTATATTTTGCCATTTATTATATCATTTATTTTATTAGTTGCTACCTTTATACCATTAATTATATCAAAACTATGTTGTTTTCATTAAGAGTATATTATTTAAACCCTCCAAGGTCCTATGCACAATTACAATTCAGGTTGAAACTTCATTTTACTTTATCCCCCCACATTTCCCTCGGCTCATTTATTTATTTAATGCATGTCATTTAATTTATTAGTTGCTACATTTACATAATTAATTAGATCAAAACTATGTTGATTTAATAAAGAGTACATTACTGAAGTACTCCAAGGTTCTATGCACAGTTACAATTCTGGTTGAAGCATCCCTCTAGCCCAATTTTGAAAGTATCTTCTCTCTTTAATTACAAATAAGGACAAACGGCCACTTTTTGCATCAATAGTGAAAAAAATATGAGTTTTATTAAAATATATTAACACTTTAGAATTAATTATAGTATTATCACAATGGCATGAAATATATATATATATATATATATATATATATATTATTTTAACCAAAAAGAATCTTTTTATTTTTTATTTTATCTAAATATGGAGTATTTATCCCATGCCATTTTAACACATTTACATAAACAATAAAATTCAGAGCTATTTGCATTACAAATCAAGGAAATTAATTAAACGTTATAATATTTTACATAAATTACAAAAAATATATATATTTTTTCAAATTAACTGTTAGAAGATATAGAAAATACCATTTCTTAACTTAGGATATTTTTTACCATTTTTTAACTAAGGATATTTTTTTCTGTTTTGTGATCAAGTTAAAATGGGTTTTTTTTTCTATTTATGTAAACTTTTATGTATAAAAATTTTTAATTGTCATCTTTATAACAACAAGTATAATAATCACTTATAAACATATTAAGTTAAATAATGCTATAAAAAGTGATAAAATATCTTTATTAAAATTAACGATCATTTCATCGCATAAACGGCGACTTTTCAAAATCATTTGCGACAGAAAATATTTACACATAATTTAAAAACTATTGTTTACTATGTTATTGTTTTTACAATTATGTGAAAATGTTTTTTAACGTGGATGATTTTAAAAATGTCGCCGTTTGTGCGATGAAACGATCGTCAATATTAATAAAGATATTTTATCACTTTTTATAGCATTATATCATCTTTATCTCAACTGTTGTATTAAAGTACAGCGGAGATCTTTAAAATCGTATTTAATTTCTGCCATAGCATAAACGTAAACAAAATACAATCATTTGCCTAAGAGTCCTTCTACGTTTACCAGTTGTGACGAAATTCGTTCAACTAATGAAAGGACAGTATTGACATCGGTCGCTTTGTTAATGTGCATATGTGAAATACGCAGCCCATCTTAGGACGTTGGGTGGAAATTGTGATTCCTACTTCAAATTTTAAATAACTGATAAAAATATTCATTTACTCTTCATCAACAATAAGGAAAACTACCCTGGAACATTAAGTTCAGGCCTAATTTATGCATGGGCCTCTGGGGGATTTTAACAGAAAATTTTTAATCTGTTGCAATAACATGCCAAATACATGAGAGATTACAGATCTGTCTTAATTAATAAATGGAAACATATATAAATTAAAGGCAGTATTAGTATAAATAGATTTTACTGAATGTAATGTTTACTTATTATTCATCGACAATAACGAAAACTTATCTCAAACTTTAACTTCAGGGACTGTTTAAACCATGGGCTTTGGTGTTTTAACACAATTTAATCTTATGTAAATAAGATGGCAAAATAAAGAAGAAAGTACAGATCTTTCTAAATTAGTAAAAGGAAACAGATACAAATATGTGTTTTATTATGAAGTCTTAATTTTGTTATTGTATGTTAGCTAGAAACACGCTGAACTATTTAAACTGTTTTAACTATAAGCGTATCAATGTACTGTAATCGAACTGTTTGTTTTAAAAGTCATAAGATGTCAGTAAACTGAAATACAGTTTCAAGTATATTACACTTAAACGTACATACCCTCACCCCTATTCAATTTTGTAAAATTTTAAAATATAAGATGTTGTGTACAAATTATGTTTACAAAAAATGTGGTAATGTATTCATTATTCATCAAATCAATTAATTTTACCGAAATAAATCATACATAGAAATCTGAAGAAAACAAATAAACAACGACATATATTACCTTTTCTATTTCAGAAATTAATGCGCAGAAAATAGAATTGAATTGTCTAAAAGTTTAAATTTATAACAAAAACAAAACAAATTTCGTTGATTCATAGGCGAATAATGTCAAGGATCTTTTTATGTTTTTTGTTTGTTAGCGTTATCAAAATTGAACTCGGTCATTTTATATGAACTATTAAAATACACAAATTTTAAAATGTCATGCAACAGGAAGTTAAAATCATGGCAGATACATAATAAGAGACAAAACATATCGTCTCGTGTCTGAAGGCACTCACCAGCGGAAACTGCAACCCTGCACCACAGTTGAAGTTTGACCATGTGACCAATTGACTTGTTTTATTGAACGCAGATTGGCAAAAATTTAATTTAATTATTGTAATCTGGTTTGTTTTTCAGTTGATTAAATAGCAAATTTCAAAATAAAGTATTTATTATTTTAAGTTCGCAATATATTTTAGTGGTTATTTGTTAAATATACATAATTTATGATAAGTTATTTAACAATTTACCGTAAAATATAAAAAAACAAATTAAAAAAAAATAAAACGGGAAATAAATGTTGTTGTTTTTTCAGTTATTTTTTTGTTTAAGTCATTGTTTTTAATTTACACATGCAAAAAATAAAATCTGATTTTGGAAAGATAAAAAAGGGTACTTTTATGTTAGCCGAGTGCAAGTGTATAATTCGGTCTACAGTGGAGCGCTGGGGATTGTGTCTAGACAGGCAGATGTGTCACATTGAAGTGCAATGGAACTGTGTTCCTATTGTGGCATATGTTTCAGTTGTGGCATAAGTTGAATATTGTGTAATGAAATCTGTTTAATCACAAAATGCATAGTAACTTCGGAATCACAGAGGCCAGACAAACGTCTATTTACACGCTTTTTGTTTCAACCCGAAAAAGAAACCCCTGCTAGCGAAGGTGTTTCTTTTGCATTCTGAAACAAAAAACGTGCAAATAGACGTTCGTCTGACATTCGCCTAACAGACGATATAGTTTCTTTTCTTGACCATATTAGGTAACAGTTATTACCTTAGATTTGTGGACGGTCGCATTCTGATTTGATAAATTTCCAATTGCATACATTTTAAATGTATTTATGTTTTATTTTCAGCGAAAATTAACATTTTTCAAAAGCAAAATGTCTCGTAGCAGTGTAAAGAATTTAGCTCTTTATAGGCAGCAATTTATTGTAACCGTCTGTTTTGCTTCAACTTAGTCCACTATAGGAGGTACTACCAGGTACTTCAATGTTACAGACAACAATTTTACTTTGGTTAGACAAAACAATCATGGCTGTAATTAGCTCTGTTCACCAGTTGTTTAAAGTGAAACGGATTTAAGTAATCATCTTGTAAAGTGTTCTTCTACTTTGATTGGTTGTACAATAACTGTTTATAAGTTTTTTACTCAAAAAAGCGTATTTTGCAGTAAATAGAAATTAATATCGTTGCTAAAATTAATCTTCCTTTTCAGCTTCCAAAACTGTACAAAAAAATAAAAAGAACCTAATTACAAACTTACCTTTCTTTTTGAATTGACACTTTCTATTTGTTTTTGTGTACATTCTCCAATACTTTGACTTCCCCAAAGTTCACGTCCTACCTTGAAGTAAGTGAATGTCATGGAAGTAATGGGCAGAACATATGTCACGACTAAAATCACAACATTGTATCTAAATATAGAAAACAAAACTTTAAATTAAATTCATCGATTAACGAAGAAAAAACAATAAAAGCGATTACTGTTAATAAGGGTTAGTTTTGATATAACATATTTTTAATACAATGCAATAAATGACTTAAATCTAAAAAACATTACATGTATTTAAGTATTTTCATACAACAAAATAATAAGATAAATAGCATAGATCTCCTATAAATTTCCCCTTTTTTACTGTCACCGAAAAAGATGTTCGAATACTGGTAGTACTATAAACCAAAATTAGTCATTTCGTTCTTTGTATAACAATAAAAAATGGTACGTGATCCAAATATTATAAATACACAATTTATGTTTTCAGTTAAATGTTTTCAAAACAAGAAACAGTGAGAAAAGTCTCAAGAAATGAATATTTTTCGAGTTTGAAACTATAACGTTTAATCTATTTAGTGAAATATCGAAAACAATATGTTTTCGAAAATTTTCTCTTTTTTATTATTTAAATGAAAAATGAAAAAATGTGTGATTTAGATTTCAATAATTGTATCGTTGTTTTTACTGGACGTCTTTTATACGCCAATCATTAAGAAATTCCAGAATCATATAAATCAAGAAAGAAAAACGATACATTGAGCATAAATTTTGACACACTTTAACAAAACTTTGCCGTTTAATAACATAAAGAAGTTATCTTTGTAAAAAAAAAAAAAAAAAAAAAAAAAAAAAACGTATAACACATTTGAATACATACTTCAGCAATTACCATCTATAACCGGAATATTTCTCGAGCTATTTTGGACGGCTCTGTATATAATCTATAGATTTGTATATATTCTACAAGGTGTGCTAAATTACAATTATAAGAAAAAGCATAACACAGTTTAAAATTCATTTTCGTGAATTTCTACCAATACACATAAACGTACTTGAATTCTTTTGCACAGCCTTGTGCTATAACTACAGATTTTTATACACTTCAAATATTAAACTAAAATTTAATTCATGTAAAAACATCTAGAAATTATTGAAATCACACAACCAGGAATTATCATCCATGGATGGCAATGTATCCATTCATTTGTGTATTATTTGTATTAATGTATGCAATTTGTATTTGTTATATGAATTTATTTATATTCTACAGACACTTCTTAGTATAGTAAATATAGTTCATCTTGAAAATGGACAATTTAAAACAACGTTTAACTCTTTCATTACGGGGCAGGGATATATGTTGTCCCAGCGATTCCTTCTTTAATCTATTCGCATCACTTTTTGAAAAATAATCTTTACCTATTTCAAATGAAAATCAAAGTAATTGCTTAAAAGGCGCAAAGGCCAACATAGTGAAAAAGATTCCAAGCCGGGACTCGAACCCGGGCCATCAGTATAGCGCACTGACGTTCTACCGACTAAACCACTTGGAACGATACACAGCTCGGAAAATTTCTCACTATTATTAGTTGGCAAGACTACAAACGCAGCACAAGATGGAATATTTATCGTGAGCCACCGACCTGGGGCTAACACGAAACATAAGCATCGATAGAAACTATATTAATACATGGAAATTATTCCAGAGAGAAACATTCGCCTTGGATACAATATTTGAAATGAAAATCAAATTTCAAAGTAATTGCTTAAAAGGCCAACATAGTGGAAAAGCAATTACTTTGAAATTTGATTTTCATTTGAAATATTGTATCCAAGGCGAATGTTTCTCTCTGGAATTATTTCCATGTATTAATATAGTTTCTATCGATGCTGGATTTAATTATGTTTCGTGTTAGCTCCAGGTCGGTGGCTCAAGATAAATATTCCATCTTGTGCTGCGTTTGTAGCCTTTCCAACTTATAATACTGAGAAATTTTCCGAGCTGTGTATCGTCCCATGTGGTTTAGTCGGTAGAACGTCAATGCACTATACTGATGGCCCGGGTTCGAGTCCCGGCTTGGAATCTTTTTCACTATGTTGGCCTTTGCGCCTTTTAAGCAATTACTTTGAAATTTGATTTTCATTTGAAATATTGTATCCAAGGCGAATGTTTCTCTCTGGAATAATTTCCATGTATTAATATAATCTTTACCATACACTTATAATGGCATATTTTGGAGAGAAATCAACCACAAAGAAATTTTTTCGCAGATTGTGATACGAACGAGTGAATATAAAAATAGTTACCCATCCTAACCCTTAATCAAAATGTTACAGGGGTAGTGTACATCTTTGGTCTAAAATTCACGTGATTTTTATGATTTTTTTTTTAGGTAATAAAGAAAAGAAATACTGCCTTCAGGACATTTGTATTATATCATTTATCTAACTATATTATCTATGTCTTTGCATACTATCTATATCATTTAGATTATATTAGGCAGATACTAAAATGATGATTAATAATTTTCTTAAATATTGAAGAAAAATTGATTGTTCCAAAAATTTAAATGTTTATAAGAATAAAATAATTCACAAAATAATGAATCCAGAAAGCTGTTACAAATTAATGTTCATACACAAATATGCTTAAACTATTCATATTCATATTCACGTAAAAAAATAAGTCATTTAAAAATAATATTTAAACGAAGCCAATTCCATCAGGACCTACTGTAGCGTATAATTCCTAGTTATTTGATATTTTTAAATGGCATATCCTTGACTATGAATATGTATAAATAACTTCGGTATTGATTGACATTTGCTCTGATAAGAAGCTTGTTTAACACTCTCGCTGCGTAATTGTTTTATCAAAATAGCTTCAAAAATTGTGTATTTAAGAATTTTCATTCTTTTGTCACAAGTTTTTCAAAACAAAAATTTTTGTCTAATTTAATCGGGAAACTGCTCCGATTAAATAAGGCAAAATTTACCACAAAAAAAAAATAACTGGTGGAAATAATCAAGGCGGATTAATTAGACGGAAAAATGCATCCCCGAGGAAATCTCGGATTCCGCAGCGACAGGGTTAAAGCTTATAAAGTCTACGATTTTTTTATTTTATTATGTTATACAGATGATCCACTCTCTACTGTATCCACTGACTATTTCCTAAACCGTTATTCATAGAGATGTAGTTCCAATTACAAAAATGTTTTAAATGAGTTAAAAAAGCTTTTAAAAAGCGAATTGCGTCAATAAAGACATTTCTTTAAAAATTACGAAATTTAAATTTTTATATGTTCCTTTGATCCTATAAGATATATTTAGTAAAAATATATTATTACACTAACAAGTAAATAAAAATACTATAATGTACTAGGTTGAGCAAAAAGTTCCGAAATTTTCTGAAAATTACGTTGTTATACTCAAATTAACAAAAAAAGCAACAAGGACTATTCTTCAAAGTAGAGGTCATCATAATCCACGACTTTCTGCCATCCTTCTGCCAGATTCCGGATTTGCTGGAAGTACCATGGTGGCTCCTTGGAGTCGAAAAACTCTTGACATGCTTCTTCAACTTCATTAAAGGAATCAAATCGACGGCTCTTGAAAAAGTGTTACATTGATCGAAAGAGACCATAATCGGATGGAGCCACGTCAGGACTGTAGGCGGGGATTGGAGGAGTTTCATCGCCGTCCAACTGTGCAAACTCATCGACGGCTTTCAGAATCATTAGACCTTTTCTTCTATAATGCCGGATCAACACATGCAAATCATACTGTTGAATAGGCATTTTAGAGCCGAAATTCCTGAGCTCCTATAGATATACCACCAGTACTCCTATATACAATACAAATTCTGGTAATTAAAAATTTCCAAGAACTTTTTGCACAATCTAATAGCATAGTCGGTGGCGGGGAATTTCAATTTTTATAACTCATTCGATCCGTTTCATCGAGCTAAGTAAATTGCTACCTCGCATATCGGCTATGGAGTTTTAATAATGACACTGGGCCTAGTCAAAGTTTAGATTTTTGTTCATTGCAAACCATTTGCCGTCAGAGAAATAAGTAAGATTTAAATTTATTTATGTTTCTTACATATTGTATTGATCAATACATCTATATTGATGATAGTTAATTTTTGACACATTGTTCATTCCGAAGAAGTGAGTAAAACAAAAATATTTCTCACAGTGCGCACAACGAGCAAAGGCTTACTCGACGACGCATTCAAAACACCTGATTCGTGCGGGTTCTTGAATTTCCAGACTAAGAAATTATTCGGTACTAGTATTATAATAAAGCAAAATTTTGTCCGTTTAAACAAGATTTATATATATTAAAAAAAAAAAAAAAAAAAAAAAAAAAAAAAAAAAAAAAAACAGATACTTGTCCTTGAAAATAACGGTACCCGTACGAACCCTGAAAACAGCTATGCTTTCTTTCTTGAATTTTAACCCTTTCGACTTGGGCGTCTCTTACGCAAATTGTATTCGGTTGACACAACTTTTTAAAAAGAAGTTTCCTTCAAGTACACAATTTCAAAAATGCTCTAATTAAATAAGGCAGATTTTATTTTCCTTTATTACTGGTGCTCAAAACAAATTTTGAAAAGAACGATGATGTCTAGTCGGACTGGACATACGAGAGCAAAGAGTTAAAACAATAGTCTGTAGGGGTGACGTAGTTTTTGTCTTTATTTTCTTATAATAACGGCAATAATATAACCTTCTAGTAGTTATTCGCGATGTATGGCACTGTAAAACGAATAGTAAACTTAAATCGCTCTTATTTCTTTGAAGACATCTGTTTTTCAATGAACAAAATTCAGAACTTTGACACGGCCTCCTGCCACTATAAAAATTCAATAGCCGATACGCGAGGTATAAAATTACCAAGCTCGATGAGACGATTCGAGTGAGCTATAAAAATCGAAATTCGCTGGCACAGACTATAGTATCTTTACTTGTACGAAGTAAGACAAAAAAGTCCCATTCTTCTTCGATTTTATTTGATCGAGTAATAGCTTTTTAAAGGTGAAACTTTTTTTTTTTTTTTGGCTAAATATGGGTCATTCACAAATTTACTAGAAATATAAATAAACGTCAGATGTATAAAAAATAATTGTTAAAATTAAAATTTGCATTACAATATAAATTTGAAATTTATTTGAAATTTATTTTCTTTCTGACATTAAGAAAAACATAAAAATTGTACTAAAAATGTAACTTATAAAGTAACTGAATTTATGTTAAATGAAATGATAAAAATCAACTGTCGTAATTCTTTACAAAATGACACATATTTTAAAATGCTATTAGATTATCTAATCTAAAACTTAAAAAAAACAAATATTAAAATGACCTTAAAACTTGCTCGAAGTGACTCTTTTCGGCTGCAATACTGAAATGTATACGCGAAAGAAATCCTTCTAATACTTTAAGCACATTGTGTACGATCCCTCGAAATATGGTCCAACTCATCTGCGTTCAGATTCATTAAAAAGTCATGTAGTTTAAAGTTTCATGACTCGGTCCATTTTAGTGTGAGATGAATGGGAATATTTTTTTTTTATCTTACTTGTTAGTATAATAGGAAATTTTTACTAAATATAACCTATAAGACCAGGCGACCGTATAAAAATTTTAATTTCGTAATTTTTTAAGAAATGTTTTTACTGATTCAAACTACTTTTTAAATAATTTTTACCGCATTTAAACATTTTGTAATTGGAACTATATCTGCATGGAAAGACCATCTGGCCATACAATCAAGCATATTAATTTTCGCCCACCAATTCCAAATGTCGCTAAGATAGTCATGGATTAGAGAAGAGGGAAAACCTGAGTTAAAGCACTAAATAGGCGAAATGAATCCTTCTAATACTTTAAGCATTTTGTGTACGATCCCTCGACGCATGGTCCAACTCATCTGTGTTTAGATGCATAAAATTGGCATGTGTGATTCAAAGTTTCGTAACTCGGTTCATTTTAGCGTTAGATGAATGGGACTGTTTTGGGTAGATTTCTTATGAAATACTACCTATTACATTCCCCCCTATGTTCGAATTTCTGAAACATTTTTGCAGATCTACACCGATTATGACCCTTAGAACCCAAAATCACCCCCAGTAAAAAACTTTATATCTATCTGTCTAACTATCGATTTATCTATACATATATATATCACTTTCTTCTGGACACGATAACTTCCATAATTCTGCACAAATCTCTTCCAAACTGATATATAAAATAAAGGGGTATAAAATCTCGCTCAAGTTCGTTAATGGGCAAAATCGGACCAAGGGGGTGGAAATTGGAAGGGGGTTTGTAAAAACCGAAAAACCCCATAACTTCTTAATTTTTGTACATATCAAATCAGTTTAAAGTTGTTATTACTTCTAAAAATAGGGCCAAAAATTTATGTATCACAGATTTTTGATAAAATTGAAAAAGGGGCTCAAGGGGTGCAAAAAATAGGGTTTTAGGGAGAAAAATAATTCATAACTTAGTCAATTCTCAAGATATCGAATCCAATTAAATTTATTATAAATCTTTTGATAGGACCAATTCGTACCGCAAGAAAATTAAAACGAAAACAAAAAAGGGAGTTGAAGAAGAAAAAATCCGAAACTTCGTCAATTCACAAAATATAAAATCAGCATGACTTTATTATATATCTACTTAATATTATGTACAACATTCATATTGACATGTTTTTGATAGGACCAATTCTTACAGCAAAAACAAATTAAAAATACATCGCGGTTGAAGAAAAAAATCATCGTATTAAGGGTGTATTCAAATCCAAACTGCTTATTTTCTGACTCATTTTTAAGTTCATTTTAGCTCTCAAACGAATCCAATTGACAGGTGCTCTTATTCAGAAACTATATAATGTACCGTAATGTTCTGTTTTTTGATAGAGGCAGAATATATTTCAAAAAATGATGTCAAAGTAGGCATTTTGAGCCGAATTTCCCGAAACGATTGTATTAGAAACGAAAAATATTGATCTACTGAGTAAATAACTTTTTATAAATCAAGTTTTAATTAATCGAATGAAAAATAAAAACATAGGTTGCTTATAAATCTCTTCAAAAATCACATCAGCAAGTTTCATATTTTTTTATTAAAAATGAATCTGAAAATGTGCCAGAAAATTTCGAGTTGTTGAGTATAGAAAAGTATTTTTTTGTTAATACCGTCTTAACATGATTCTGAAAAAATCAGCTTTTATATAAAAATTAAATAAAAACTCGTCAAAAGCGTCCAGATAAAATTGTTAAAGTGGGTTTATCTCCAATCAGGATTTAGTTTTTGTTGGTGAAATTACTGTACTTAACTTCGAAATCTACCTCCACCTGTAGGCCGGCCCAACAGGGATTTTTTTTTTTGTCTTACTTGTTAGTGTAATGGGAAATTTTTTACTAAATATCACTTATCGGACATGGGGACCGTATAAAGATTTAAATTTCGTAACTTTTTAAGAAGTGTTTTTATTGATACAAACGACTTTTTAAATAATTTTTAAATAATTTTTAACCACTTTAAAACATTTTTATAATTTGAACTTTATGCCTATGACTAACGGTTAAGAAATTAGCCATTGGACAACCTTAAAAGTGCACAACTTGTTTAATAGTGTTATTACTTACAAGGAAACCACTCGTGACCTGGCCCATTTTGTGGCCCTTTACATAAAAGTTAGAGAACCGATAAAATTTCTCCGTTAAAATCATATATTTATATATATTTTCATACTTCTAATTTTTTTATTATTGCATTTTTATTTGTTTATTTCACTCATTATATATTATACATATTATATATATTTCATTATATATTATATATTTTTTTATACTTCTAATTTTTTTATTATTGAATTTTTTTTGTTTATTTCACTCCAAAATAGAGTTAATTTGCAAGTATTGCGCTATAAATTTTTCTAGAATTAAACCAGATTACATTCTGTTTGTTAATTGATAGCATAAGAAACAAGAATTTGGGTTTTTTTCTATGCGGATGATAAATGTATAAATAGTAAATATATTTATGTTAAAAACTTTAAAGATCATTGAAAACTGTTTTTAGTGAACTATAAAATACGCAAACTATTTTCTTTTGAAGAGAGCTAGAATAAAGTTTCGACTGTTTAAAATGAAATGTTGTATTAAATGTTGTGTCTTTTGGTAAAAGTAATCAAAGTAAATTTATATTGTTATACAATTTAGAAAATTTACTATTCCTTTTTTTAGGTCGGACATTAGAATTTCTAGTGAAGTCCGAACCACTGGTGACACTAGACAAGCAGCTATCACTTCAGATAGGGTTGCCATAGAGCTCTACTTTTGAAACAAATGCCAACTCCTTCCCCTCCAAATATTAGAATATAATTTTGTAATTTTTCAAAATCTAATTCGTAGGTTCTTGAAGGAATTTTTAAACTTTTTTCAATATTTTATACTTATTATTGATTAATTTGCTTTTTAAAATGCTTTTCTTAAAAAAAAAATCGATTTAAATAGTCCAAAAAGTCTTTTCGAAAATTGCATTTTCAGAAAGTTATGCTGCTGTAAAAGAAAAAAAGTATGATTTTAAAATAAAAACTTTATCGATTCTCAAGCTTCCAAATATAATGCTTTAAAATGCACCAGGTCTCAATGATAGGTGCGTACAGCACCAAAAGTAGTTCCCTTGTTTGTTTTATTAAATGTCTGATTGTAAATGTATTTATAATTTTATAATTGTATTTATTTTTTCAATTGTTTTAACAAAACAACTTACATGTATTCTTGATTGCTCTGCATGGAAGGACCATCTGGCCATACAAGCAAGCATATTACTCTTTGTCCACCATTTCCAAATGTCTCTACGATAGTCATGGAGTAGAGAAGGTTGGGAAAACTTAGTAAAAAACTGAACACCCAAATCCAAACGCATATATTCAAAGTTGTGCTCCGAGGCATACGTGGCTTCAAAGGATGCATTATAGCCATATACCTGAAAAAAAGAAGAAAATTTTAATGTGCATCATACTTTTTTAACATAATGTTTTTATGAGATAGGAATCTTTAATGATGTTAACAATTTGAGTTATATACTATTGGTATTAAGTTTTTCCTATGATATTTTCATGATTTGAAATACCACAAATATTATAAATTTATTTTGATCAAAATTGTATTTAAAGATATCACGAACATAAATTTCATAGCACTGTGTAGGAAACATTTGAAATAAATTTGTACGTTTGTAAGAGTTCTTTTTAATCGTACTTTTAAATAAGTAGTAAAAGAAATAAACAAAGAAAATATGAGGTTCTAAATGCGAATATTACTTCTTAAATGCAGTTCCAGTGTTGATAAGTAAATAAAGACATTGAATCATTTATTTAAGATGCAAAATGGTTTTACAAAAAAAATCCTTGTTAATTCGATTTGAAATCATTAAGTTTAGTATCACAATTCACAGTGAAAATAAATGGATATACAAGGCATAAACAGTACAATGCATCAACAAAAAAGTCCCGCCTTATCTTCCATATCTAGGAGAAGTAATGAAATTTCAGGAAACGATAGAATATATGCTGAAACAATTTTAAACGGACTTCATTCTCTTAAAAAATTTGGGGCTGGTGGATACGAGAAACGCACCACCAGTGTCCTCTAGTTCAAATTTCTTGAACTTTTAGATATCAATGGCATAGGTGGGAGAGGTCTAGTGACATATAGCTGCAATGCTCTCTTTAAGACAGACAATTTATTTCTTAAGAACGTTTTCGTAAATTAATGTTACAGCTCTTAACCCTCTTGCTGCGCAACCCGAGATTACCTCGGGCAACGTAAAAGTGGCAAAATTTGTGCAACCCGAGATTTCCTCGAGGATTCCTTTTTTCCACTGACGACTATTTTTTAATTCAACTCAGACCACTCTTTAAGTACAAAATATTCCATATAGACTTTAACAACATGCACAAGGGAAATATACTACAAAATTCATTTTCTTAAAAGAGTGATGCGAGAATATAAAAATAGCATCCAGTGAAAGCACTGATTTAGTCTGATTTAAATGTAACGTGCGCAACTTTTGAAACTATTTTAATAAATAAAAAAAATAAATAAATAAAAAATACGCAGCGAGAGGGTTAACATATTTATAACGTGAAACGAAACCTCGCTTACAATTAAAAAAAAACATCATTGACTTAGGGGCGCCTTACAGAAAATGCATTTATATCATATTGTCCATGTCCATATTTTTTTTCAGATTGTAAGACATTTTATATTAAATTCGTACATTGAAAGATATTTAACGATGAATAAACTTGGGAAACCTATTTAGAACACAAATTTACAAAAGATTTTCAGAACAGGGAGGAGCTTCTACTGTTTTAAAATTCAGATTTGATAAAAATTACATGTTGGCGATGTGTTAATGACATGAAAAAGTAAACATTTCCTACCAAAATTTACTTACCCAAACAAACTCTCCATTTGTAGCCATCAACGTCTATACGATAATTATGTCTGCAGAAATTGATCCATATTTATCCAAATTATTTTTTTTTTAAATATAACTACACCCTTCCGCAATTCTCTATTTAAACTCTTCGATGAAGTTCTGTAGAATCTTATAAATTATTTAACCATTTGAGGAGAAAGCAATAGTGTCTCTGTAACATTGAATTCTCACCGAATAATCGAAAAAAAAATATTTTTAAATAAGGAAATGCAATTTTTCAACAGTTTGTCCCCAAAATTAAAAAAAATAAAATTTACTTAAAAGTTTCTGGTACAAATCTTGTTTAAATTAGATGGGATATAATAATATATCCCATGTATCCAAATATATATTTTGGGGGCATATTGGTGCTTCGTATGCGTAGTGGTTTAGATTTGAACTAGAATCGAAGGTTCTGAGGTCTTATCGTTCTCAAGATACGGCGGCGGCTAATAATTCAGAATTACCTAATAATCTACACTGGTGGACAAAACTTAAGGAGCAAGAATATTATATAGCACGTAAATGAGAATCTGTGTGAGATTGTGGGTCAAGAATCAGACAATAGTATTAAAATAATATTACACAGGATTTAATATAAAAATTTTGTTGAAAGGACGTATGCAGGGTATTACCAGAGGTTCTTTTTCTGAAACATGAATATTGTCCCAAAACATGACTGTAAAAAGAAAGCAAAATACTCACAATTATCAATCGTCAATGCCATATCAATAGGGGATGTGGCCACAGTGTAGTGTGAGGCAATTTCATCACGGCATGGCATACTCAGAACAACATGATTCAGTAGCTGTTGAGGCAAGTTTCCCTATTCCTCCTTCGCTCCACAGATGAGGGTTTCCTTGTTTGTGGGAGGAAATTGTCGAGCAGCAATACGTCTCCCCAAGGCATCCCATACATTTTCGATGGGATTCAGATCAGGGTAACATGCTGGCCAGCTTATGCGATGGATATATTCGGACTGAAGACAGTCTTTTACAGACTGTGTGCGATGACAGGATGCGTTATCGTCCAACGAAACTTTTCGCCGACAGCACCTCGAAAAAGTCAAACATGTGGAAGCAGGACGTCTTCAATGTACCGACTACCGGTCATGGACTCTTTGTCAAGCACATAGAGATCCGTGAGGCCATTGAACATGATACCCACGCACACCATGATACTTGAAGTCGCATATTGATCTCTTTCTGGAATATTTTAGTGGCAGTAAGCACGACCAACCTCGCGCCATATCAGCTTACGTTTACAATCAGACCATAGACTGAATCTACTCTCATCTGAGAAGAGCACGGTAGACCAGTCGTCATCAGTCCATTTGCAAAGAATACGGCACCACTGTAAACGGGCGCTAAGTTGGCGTCTCGAGAGTGGGGCACACACAACAGATCTTCCGGCGTATAGTCAAGTCTTTTTCAAATGTCTTGCAGCAGTTTTCCGCTATATATTAGTTTCTGTGGCAGCATAAAGTTGATTTGCTAATTAACCATCTGTGCTGCGTCGGTTCCTATTTGCCGAAATAATAATATAGCGATCTTCTTGGGACGTCGTACTGCTAGGACGAGCTCCTCCCGTGCGCTTAGTAGATATTCCCTTCTTTTGGAATGCCGGCCATTTTCTATAATCAATACTGTGCGTGATGTTAAATTCACGGGTAACATCTCTCATTTTGCGCCCTTCTTCCAACTTTCCGATTATTCTACCAAGAGTAATATCATTTAAATGATACATCGAAGACATGTTCAAAATTTCAATGTTCAAGATTCACTCCATCCCCTTCAATTTTCAAATATAATGACAACTCACAGCACCCGCCGATTGCTTAAAATCTCTTATCTCTGCTGTCACGTGATCGACAAAAGCAGAAATACAAAATTTGCTTAAGTTTAACAAAACAGAGTACATACATCCCGCATTCCTGCAAATTTACACGTGCTGCTGAGGATCTATTTCTAACTGTAATCATTGAAAATAACAGTGGTCCTTAAGTTTTGTTCACCTGTGTAGATATGAATTCATATGAAAATGTGTGTGGGAAACTTAAATGCCATAGTTTACAAAAGGTTACACAATTTCATCGAGGAGTTAAAGCAGCGAATTGTGGAAGGCTGTTATAATATAATTCCGGAGACATTTAATACAGTATAAATGAATGTATGCAGTTGCTCTATCACTGCCAAGAAGTAAAAGGACATGAATTAAGGCATATTTTAGTGTCTATTAGTGAGGTTTTTATAATTGAAATTAAAAGCTTCAATTTTAATTAATGTTTGACTTTTTAAGAAATATCCTCTGTCAACATTTAAAAATTAAATTGATTGTTTTAAATAAACCTCTTTCGGAACATGTCAGAAAACACCTTATTTACATTTTTATTTTCATCCCACCCTTCCCTGCCTAAATGTTGCAAAGATTTTAACAAAATTAGGTCTCCTTTGGTACTTTAAATTCATTGAAGGTGTTGCATGTTTTCAACAATTCCAACATATATCTGTGGAAAAGGAGATGGGGACTTTCGGCGGACCCTGGGTAACAAATTTCTCAAATTCTTATGAATAAGTATCATTCTAAATACAAGAGTGTCTACAAAACAGCCGTGAAAGAAAAATGCACCACTCTAAGCAATTTTATCACCTTCTTGCAAGATGTTCTACTTGACAGAGAATTGTGTCTACACAGTAAAAGGGAAGAAATGTGTCTTCATCTAGCAATAAGGTTTTCAAAAATATATTATTAATTCATTTCCATTACCCACGATTCGAAATGCATTCCTTTATTTTCAGAAACCTCATAAACCAATACATATCCAAGATTTAAAGAAACATTTCTAAAAAAAAAAAGACTCCTTTCCTCCATGTATATTTTTGGAAACATGTAGAAGTAGTTTTTTAAAACGTATTAATACGTTTTCTCAATGTGTTATTAAATCAAAAGATGTTTTGTATACAATCAATTTTCATGAAAATGTTTTCATGTTTAACAAACATGTTGAACAGACAAACATGGTAAATAAACATCGACGAAACGAAAATTATTTTGATGCTCTTGTATGTATAAACTCTGTTATATATTTGAAAATTCGTAAAACTCTTTGTAGGGACAAGAAAAAATTTTCAATGTTTCGAGAAACATTTCTTATTTACCGGGTGTACATTGTTTACTGTGATTCTTGATTTTAGCTCGAACTTCAAACAATAGATGGCGCTGAGAGCAATAGGTGCTCAGTCTAGACCCGATTTTTGGTTTTTCGGTATCCATTCAATGCATTTTAATCTCCTTTTTCCGCATGGAAGAAGAAAGAGGCTGAAAAATTGAGCCTAGATTTAGCGGTTATTGCTTGCAGCGCCATCAACGCTGCTATTTGTAACTAAAACTGAGAATCGCAGCTTAGAAATTCCTAACATCTTACATAAAACTCCTGCAAGAATTTTTTTTTATATATCTGTCACCATTTGCAAATTACTGAATTTTAAAATCCATCAGTCATTTTTGGGACACCCGGTATAAGATGTACAAGTTCATTCATATACTTTTTATTTTTTTTTAAAATTTGCTTTTTTAAGAACAGAGTTATATTCTAATTACAAAATGTTTTTTTATTTCTCTAAATAATATATAGTATTTTTAAAACTCTTCCTAAAGCATTTCATTGAGTGACGTTTAAATGCATGTTTTTAGTTTTATTGTTTAAGCCTAGTTAAATAAAACTCATGGAATTAATTCCTGATAGTTTAAGTGTGCAATGTGGTTTACATCCAATTCTATCGATGGCAGGAGAGGCTCAGGAAAAAAAAAAACATTATGTGTATCATTTAGTCCTATGTCATATTTTTTAAAAGTAAGTAGAAAGAATTATCGTGTATTTTTTTTTCTAGAAACAATGTTCGAAGTAATTCTAAAACATTTATTTTGGTGTATTTTTCTTCGTTGTTTCGAAAGACCATTATCTGAAATAATAAATCTAGAAAGAAAAGCGAAAATTAATATCAACTCACTTATTACAAGAAGCAAACAGAATGCTTTGCTTATCAGTCAAGGATTTTATCCCATTACTAAGAAATTGTTTTCAGACTAACGATGCTTTCTTAGAGCTAAGCATGGATTAAAAAAATGCGGGTTGATAAATGGAAAATATTTTATTTCTATGATATTTCCAGAAATAGAAGAGTATATTTTTATCTTAATGCTAGGTTTCTGATAATCATATACCTTTTTTCTCTAATATTCTAATCGCTTTGATCATAAAAAAAATGTGTAGCAGAAGTATTTTTCCTATGTTCTTCTTAGGTATTATAAGCTTTAATACAGATTAGCGAAAACATCCACGGGGCTCTAGTAATAAATTTGGTAATTATTTCTAAATACTTGCGTTTCGTATATTTGTATTATTGCGGGATTTTGATATCCTGAAAAAGATAAAAGAAACTATTTATTTATTTTTTTTGTATTTATCACTAGATTTATTTTACGGTTTTAAATTAAAAAAAAACTATTTTATGTAACTATTTCATACTAAGACAAGTGCTTGTAAAAAATATCGCCTTCAAACTCTAAAAATACGTACTATTAAAAAATAAAATCACTCGAAATGTGTCATGTTTACATATATGAACCACGTTAAACTAAATAAAAGTGGGTAAAAACACCTTATGCTCAAATTTTGATTAAGCGTCCCAATCAATAAGAAGGGAACCACTAGACATTGTGCACCTCAATATTGATGATTTTAAAATAAGGTGTTTGGATCATCGCCAAACTTCAGAGATGGGTTTGAAAGAATGAATTATTATTGATTTTCACAAAATTTATTTTTACATACTTTGAAATAAAACACGGGACATTTGAAAGATGTTGAATTTACAATATATACAAATACACAAAATAAAAATGTGTTTTACCGGGAAGGTGGATCACCGCTCGCTGTTCATCAAAAGATGACTCTGGGCTACTTTAATATTCGCCATACTAATTCAGCAAAATGGACGAAGATTCTTCTTAAAAACTTTTGTAGCCACAGACCACAAAAAAAAAAAAAAAAAAAAAAAAAAAAAACCATAAACAACTTTTAAAGAACTTCATTCTGAATTCCACTAAATAACAGATGCCAACTTTTATTTCTTAAAGTTTTTTTATCTCTTCTCCTGAGATAAAATAAAAGCAACAAAAGGGAAAAGAAAAAAAACTCCAGCAATTAGCCGCATTTTACAGACAAAAAAAGCATCACAGCGGCATTGCCAAAAGCCGTGCTTATAAATAAAATATTATATACCGATACCTAACATACTCCCACCTTTAACTTAGGTGGAAGCCAAATTAAACGTAAGATCACTAACTCAAAATTCAAAATTACATAAACACAATTCAAATAATAACTAAAAGCAAATAAACAATAAAACATTTAGAGTTCTAGAAAAAGTCTGTTCAGAGAACTAGAAAAATCTGTCTAGAGTACTAGGAAAAGTCTGTTCAGAGTACTAGATAAAGTCAGTTCAGAGTGTTCTTACAAGTTCATTTCACAGGTCTCTTTACTACTCTGCCACTTCTAGTTGTGTTATTTTTCGCAATCTGGATTACGGGGGTCCTCGGGACTTGATATCTCTAAAGAGTTTAGTTTGCGAAGGGGACGCACTAATGTTCCTGAACTTGTTTTAGCTTCAGCCACTCTAGCTGCTCCATCTCGACTTGGGAAAATCTTTATTATTTTGCCTATAGGCCAATGAAGTCTCTTCTGTTTTAATTCGATTAAGACGACTTCACCTTGTCTGTAAACTTGTCCTTTCTCTTTTGATTTTTGGATCAACTCATCCAAATATTCATTTCTGAATCTATTTCTGAGTTGTTGGCGAATATTTTGACAATGTTTGTATCTGTATTAAAGTTTATTTCAATCTATTATATCTAAATCAGGAACACCTACTTCATCAATATCTTGTAAAAATGATGACGGAGTCAAAGGTACAAATTTATCTATTTCTTCAAAAATATAGGTTAGAGGCCTTTTATTTACTGTTGCTTCGACATCACATAGAACCGTCGTAAGTTCTTCAAGAATTAAAATTGAAGTACCGAGAGTTCTGATCAAGGGAATTTTAACATATCTAATTAGACGCTCTCAACATCCACCCCACCAAGCTGCTGTTGGAGGGATGAACTTCCATTTAATATGAGACAGCTCTTCAGAAGAAGCTATTTCCTTCCAATCCAGTGATTTTAAGATGTTATTTAAATATCTGAGTTCACCATACCATTTTTGAAAACTATTCCGAATTTTTTCAGGAAGTGGAGCATCCCAATTTAATTTCGTTGACTAGGCCTAATGAATTATCAATTTGGCTGGCAACAATGCCGGGGCTAAAAAACCAATTGGATCGAAGATCCCCTGAGTTACAGCTAATATCTTCCTTTTAGACAGATTTTCTATTTCATCAGTAAATTTATGAGCGATTTTCAAACTATCTTATATCTTACTTCAACCCTAAAACCGGAACTGTCGTAGTTGCATTTTTTTAGCAGTTCTTTCTTGCTAAAGAAACTCTTGTCTTCTTTTTTAACTGGTCCGAAATCCCACATTCTTAATTCCATTTTCGCGTCAGCCATGATTTCTGTAGATTTTGAAATAAAATTTTCTAGTTCAGGCACACTGTTGACTGAAATTATGCAGTTATCAACATAGTATGCTTTCACAAGTTTCTCCGCTGTCTGTTTATTTTCTTCATCAACATTACTCAAATGATATCTTATAACTGCACCAAGTAAAAATGGACTATAAGTGACTCCAAAAACTACTCTATTGTGTTGATAAACCTGAAACTCGTCAGAATTCTTCCACCACAAAAATCGCAAGAAATTACGATCTGATTCTTTCAATTTGAAGAAATGCTCTTCTTATGTCGACTGCTACCCCGGTAGCTTTCTCACGTCATCTTATTAATACTCCAGGAATTTGTTCAATGAGGTTTGGTCCTTTAAAGAAACAATTGTTTAAAGACGGTGATCTCCCCACTTTACAGGATTCATCAAAAAACCGGTCTAACAGTGGTAGTAAGACTACCTGGTTTGATGACGGGATGATGAGGTAAAAAATGTCCTGGAATCTTTAGAGTTTCATTTGAAACTTTACTAATGACCCCTTCTTCTTCCCATTCACAGAAAACCTTAGCATACTCTTCAAATATTTTCATCGATTTTAATTTCTTCGTTGAACTGATCAACCTTCGTTCAGCCATATGTCTGTTTGAAGGAATTTCACGTTTGCCGTTTATCCAAGGAAGACTCACAATATAGTGACCTTCCTTATTTCTATCAACTTCTTTTATAAATTTTATCATGAGCTAATTCTTCTTCTTCAGCTTTAGACAAAGTATGACTGGGATCTGTTATTCCGATTGTTTCTAATTACCATAAATCTGGAATCTTCATATCTTTTAACGCTAGGTTCGTAATCAGCATGTTTCCATAATTTAAACACGACTTGTGATGCATTTCTAAACAACCACAAAGTGTCCATCCAAGCTTCGTCTGTATGGCTATAAGACAGCTCTTTAGATGTTTCACTCAACCTGTGAGAAGTTGGCCATAGTAATCGCTTGGTATCAAAATTTCAATTTTTGGGCTTCCCGTTCCTACATCTGTACTCCATAGCTTTAAAGCTTCTTTAAGCTCTTTAAGTACGGACTCTTTCGGTATGCGGGGAATATTACTGCAAATTATATCTAGATCCAAACATTCTAAAACTTCTTCAGTTTGGTTCCGTCTACCGGCAGCACTTAACTCAACTTGGAATTTATTGTGAGACTTGGCATCTGTTTGTGTAAAACCAAATAAGGTGTGTACAATAGTTTCAGAAGAAACGGGAAGCAAACCTAGTTCTTTGGCTGTACTTTTTAAAATATAGCTCTTTTGTGACCCACAATCTAATAGTGCTCTTACTTTCTTTGTAATTCGATCTTTAATAACTATTTCCAAAGTCATAAGAGCTACTTCTTCCGGACACTTATTATTAGCTATGGTGCTTTGGATTACGTCGGTGGCTTTAGCTATATTTTCTGATTCTTTACGTATCGAAATTTCAGGGCATAAGAACTCGGTATGGGGTTTAGAACATACATGACAACGAATAAAAACTTTAAAACTTTTGTGGTGACCAAAACGAAGACACTTTAGACAGCATTTTTTATCTCTAATTTTAGTTTTCTGTTCTTGAAAAGAAAGAGATCTAGCCCTAACACAGTCCTTGCTTTCATGTGATTTATCACAAAATAAACAAAGGCGTTCCTTTGCGCTAAATAGCCCTGCCGCCGTAGGTAATTTATGTTCGCCTTTTCTGAAATTTTCTTTAGGTTTGTCCCTAGAGACTAACTCTACAAAACTCGATTTGGCTAGTTTTAATCTTTCCTCTCCTGCAACATCTTGCTTCAGGAATTCCAACAAGGTTACTATATTTGATTTTGTTGACAATAAATTGCTAGTACTATGAACGCTTGATCTGTTCGAAATATTATATCGCTGCTATGCTCTTATTACATCTTCTGACAAGCTAGATTCTATCATCGGATAGAGCCATCCAGAATTGCTTTCTAAACTTAAACGCATGGATTCTAAAGATCGTAAATATGCCTCGACTTTTGTGAAGAGATCCGATAATGGAAGTTTATCTTTGCCGTGTGCCTGTACATTAGAGACCACCAATTTTAAAAATTCTCGGAAGTATACTTCTATCAATAAATCTTTATTTCCAAACGCTCTTGAATTGCCTCTACAGCTTTCGGGTAATTTACACAGGTCATTGGATAACTTTCTAACAGTCTCCTGACACTAATTCCAGGTTCTACCGATTATATAAGATCCGATTATATAAGATATTGAAACTTATCACTATTATCCAAATCTATGTCTTCATGAATTTTTTCAAACTGTGACCAAAACGAAAGATAATTTATTAACTGCGAATCGAACGGCTTAATATTAAACTTAGACAATTTATAAGTTTTCGATTTGGAATAATCGTAATCGTTATTACTTCCATTATCATCCTGATTAGATTTAGTTATTCTCAATAAGTCACTAACTTTACGCTTCATAGTAATAAATTCATCTGAGTAACATTCATTTTCCACTACTTCACTATTAATGGCTTCATCATCGCATTGCTCGTCATCTGCCATGACCTCCATTACGGCGTCATCTATAGCTTTAATTTCTTTAATCACATTTTCTAATTTCGTAAAACTGTCTAAAACGGTACCCTTATCTAACGGGTCTCCTTTAATATCCTCTTTTAATGCATTTAATGTTCTGGTAATGACGAACGCAGCGGGGTATGCCTTTTCTTTAATTTATTCATATTACAGAATATACTCAATGAAAACAATATCTATACTAATATTATAAAGAGGTCAAAATTGTTTATATGTAGGAGGTAAGCTCTGGAACTACCGAGCCGATTCCAAAAGTAATGGTATCAAAATGATGACTTAGTTCAACTTAGAACATAGGCTATATCTTATGTCCGTGTCACTGGCCAAAAGAGAGTGCAGGAGTAAAAAACGTTCTAAAATGTGATTTTTGTGTTACTGAAGCGCCTAGAAACATGAAATTTGGAATGGTAGTTATTTATAAGATACTAACGATCTCTAGGGACATTTCTTTAAAAAAAATAAAATAAATGAAAATAAAAGGGGTGAAAATGCGCAAAAAGCGTTCTAAAAAACGTTCTAAATGGCGATTTTTACGCAATCTCAAGAACTACTAAATCTATTTAAAAAATAATGGTGTCAAAATGATGGCGACAACCCTTGCTCCAACATAGGCTACATTTTATCTCGGTGCCACTACCCCTAAAGGGGGCGCAGAAGCAAAAAACGTTCGAAATTGCGATTTTTGTGTTACTGAAGGGCCCAGATACATAGAATTTGGCATGGTAGTTACTTATTAGATATAAATGATCTATATGAACTTTTCTGAAAAAATTCGAAATTTAAAGTTGTGAAAATGCGCAAAAAGCGTTCTAAAAAACGTTCTAAAGGGCGATTTTTATGCAATCTCAAGAAGTATCAAACCGATTTCAAAAATAATGGTGTCAAAAGGATGTTGACAACCCTTGCTCAAACATAGGCTACTTTTTATGTCGGTGCCATTATTCCCAAAGGGGGTGCAGGAGCAAAAAAACGTTCGAAAATGCGATTTTTGTGTTACTGAAGGGCCTTACAACACGAAATTTGAAATGGTAGTTACTTATAAGATATAAATGATCTCTAAAAACATTTCTTAAAAAATTCGAAATTTAAAAGAGGTGAAAATGCGCGAAAAGTGTTCTAAAAACGTTTTAAATGGCGATTTCTACGCAATCTCAGAAAGTACCCAACCAATTTCAAAAGCAATGGTTGGAAATTGATGATGACAGCCCTTGCTCCAATATATGATCTACTTCATGTCGGCGTCACTACCACATTGCGTATGCATTTTAAAAAACGTTCTAAATTGTGGTTTTTGTGATACTGAAGAGGCTAGCAACTTGAATTTTGGCATGGTATTTACTTATGAGATGTACATCCTCTCTGAGAAGAGTTCCTTAAAATTTTGAAATTTAAATGGGGTGAAAATAAACGAAAAGCGTTTTAAAAACTTTCTAAATAGCGATTTCTACGCAATCTCAGGAAATATAAACCGATTTCAGAAGTAATGGTTTCAAATTGATGGTCACAGTCCCCGCTCCAACATAGCCTATATTTTACGTTGTTGTCACTACCACCTGGGGTTACAGGAGCAAAAATAGTTCTAAAATGCGTTTTTTTGGGTGGTTAAAGGGAGGGTGTAACATTTTAAATTTGCAATGGTAATTACTTCAGAGATGCAAATGCTTTCTAAGAACTGTCGAAAGAAAATTCCAAATTTAAGAGGTCGAAGTGAGCGAAAAGCGTTCTATAAGCGTTCTAAATTACGATTTTTATGCAATCGTATGAAATACGAAACCTATTTCAAACATAATGGTTGAAAATTGAGGGTGATGGAACCTTCTCAAACATAAGCATATTTTGCGTCAGTGTCACAACCCCTAGAGGATTGGAGGAGCAAAAAATCTAAATTTCGATTCCTGCGGCACCGAAGATGCTAGAAACTTTAAATATAGCACGGTAGCTGCTTATAAAATATAAATATCGTCTAAGAACAGTCGAAAATAAATTCCAAATTAAAAAGGGGTGAAGCGAAGGGAAGGAGCAAAAAGCTTTTTAAAAGTGTCCTAAATTGCGATTTCTATGGAATCTTAGGAAATAATAAACATATTAGAGAAGTTATTGGTCGCGAATATGAAGAGTAATAGTCCCTCATCCTTTACGGGCTATATTTTATGCCGGTGTCACTACCACCTGGTTGGCAGGAACAACAAGAAAGCGTTAAAAAATATCTAAATTCCGTTTTCGATAAAATATTATTAAATACCAACCGACATAAAGGTTAATGTTGGCAAATTAATGGTGACAGTCTCTGTTTCAACATTTTTCGAGACATACTATTCCAACTATGTTTCGGCATTTTATGTTGGTGCTACTAACACCAGAAATGTGGTAGACTGTTAGACAAGAAGGTTTGAATTTGACATGATGGTTACTTTTAAGATGTAAATGTGTGAAGAACGTTACTAAAAAATTCAAAACTTCAAATGAATACTGAAGTGAGCATAATAGTCTCAAAATAGTTTCTAAATTATCATTTATTTGTAATTAGTTTTAGTCTTTATTAATTACAATCTAATTTCTGTCTGTTTAATGAATATATTATAATGAAGTTTAGTCAAACTCTGGCTTAATTTGTAATTTTTGAATAATTCCAAAAATGTTCTTCAAATAAAAAATAGTCATGCAAATATCACTTGGCATATTTCAACTATTACCAAAGCCGCGGGGTTTGCTAGTAGACTATAAAAACAATGCACTAATTCAAGAGCGTTATTCATTTGTCCATGTTCGAGCGCCAGATGTTTGGATACTCTCCAAACTTCGGAGATGGGTTCGAAAGAATTAATTATTATTGATTTTCACAAAATTTATTTTTACATATTTTGAAATAAAACACGGGACATTTGAAAGATATTGAATTTACAATATACACAAATAAAAATGTGGTTTACTGGGAAGACGAATCACCGTTCGCTGTTTCATCAAAAGATGACTCTAATATGTATGCTCTCTGGGCTTCTTTAATATTCGCCATACTAATTCAGCAAAATGGACGAAGATTCTTCTTAAAAACTTTTGTATCCACAGACCACAAAAAAACATGAACAACTTTTAAAGAACTTCATTTTGAACTCCATTAAATAACAGATGACAACTTTTAGTTCCTAAAGTTTTTTATCTCTTCTCGTGAGATAAAATAAAAGCAACAAAAGGGAAAAGAAAAAACTCTAGCAATTAGCCGCATTTTACAAATAAAAAAGGCACAACAGCAGCATTGCCAAAAGCCGTGCTTATAGATAAAATATATATATATACCGATTCCTAACATAAGGTTTAGAATTCATATGCTTAATTGTGCTAGTGGAAATTTTTCTTCTAATGGATCTTAGCTTTTGAGAAATCTGAGGTTAAAGGTTTTATGATTATTCTTTATACTTTTCAACTATGGGGTTCTGCCCACTACGGGATACCCCTTCCCCCAACCCTCTTTAAGACACCGCAGACATTAAAAACACGCTAATTTGAACGGCTTTAAAAATATTTCGGAAATTTGAATTATAATAATAATAAAAAAAAAAACAGTGGTGATCTCCCTATAAACGAGCTTCCATTCATTTCACTTTGATTGGAGAATTTTAAGGCTTAATGAGCTGTTGATAAGACATCTATATAATGGCTGTTTTCGTGTTTGTTTAACAAAGATCAGCTAAACATTTGAAAAAAAAGCTAATATAAAATGAACAATGTACACAGAGTATTTGCCTCCAGGTAATTTTTAACAACGCTATAAGAAAATTATTTTAAATAAGACATTTAAAATGCATCGTTTTAAATCTGGTGAAATTTTCGCCAACGTTTTGTTTCTCTTTTTGATATTCACGTGAAAATGCTTTAATTGTTATAAAGGAAATATTATTATTTGCGCTGTCTTAGAATTGTCAACAATAGTTAATAATATATTAAATTTAAAAAATCAAAAAGCCCAACTGCGTAAAAAGTGAACTAATTAATTATTTCTCATCAATGTGAAACTATTTTTTATATTACTTACATTTTTTTTTATTTACTTGTATTGGTGGCTTTTAAGTTGTGTTTAATTATTAGTTCCTATCTACAAACACTCTTTTGATGAGGCCTGTAGATGTATATTATGAAGGTTAGAGTTACAGTAAGGTAACGATCCAAAGCACACAACTTCCAGGTTGTGTAATATTTAAACGGAGCTTCTGACTACAAAATGGTCAATGAAACATCGTCTTCATTTTGAAAGACCTATCCAATGATATGCCACTCAATAGGGTGCGTAAATTGTTTTTTCGTCTCTACCGACATTTTTTATTTTACGGCCGCCATTTTGAATTTATAAAAACAAAACCTATTATATGACCATCGGAAGATTAAGACGAATTGATAGAGACCTCATTCATAAAAATCCATCCAGCCGTTGGGATGTTTCGAGGGTATAAAGAAATCCACATACACAGATACGCGTGAAACACATAACCCTTCTTTTCAGTCGGGTAAAAAGATAATCTCGAAATATGAATTAAATGTCTCGTGTAAATAGTTTAATTTTAGACTGTTTGGCAAAATTATTACTTGGTAATTTTAAATATGATGCAATTTCCCCCATTAACTGCTTTTAACATATATTGATGAATATATTATTTTAAAGTTTTCGTTCTCTTTGATTATTCATTTGTAGTAAATACAATTTTTATGACGTAATCTTCAATATCTTACTTGTTTTAACACGAAATTATTTCATTCTAATTTCAAAGCTTTTGTTTTTAATAGTCAGGTTTAAATACATTTTTAATTGAAGGGAAATATTATTCTTTAAGTATTTTTTACAATTGGCAGCAACTTAAAATAATATATTTTTTAAAAATATGAAAAAATATCTCTTGAAAGGATGAAAATTTGAATAAAAGAAAAAAAACCTCGAAGAATTTGTTACATAAAAAAAATAAATGCAGCCTGCGCAAGGCGAGCTTGTAATTTATATCCTTAGAAAAAATAATTAAAATCCTATGTAGAGTTTTTGTACCTATAAAACTTTTTAATGGAACGATTTTGACCAACTTAAACATTTAATAGCTCTTAAAATAATTCTTCTATTTAAAAACTCTCTCTTCAGCGTGTTTATCAAACATTTTTCTATAATGCCACAAAATGTCATATTTTTGTATGCAGTAGTTTTGTATGCGAAAAAAGTCCTCTGGTCACAATATATATATATATATATATATATATTTGCTGCAGCGGCGGAGAACGTTGGTTACTGTTTTTATTTAGAACAGAGAAAATTTTTAATCTTTCATTTGCATAACCGGCGTATAAGGCACACTTATAATTTTCGATCAATTTTCTGGTATCAAAAGTGCGCATTATATGCCGGAATATACGGTGGTTACTAACTAAATGTTATCACTTGAGAGACGCAGCTCGATTGGTCAAAAGTGCGGGCTGAAGTTAGCTGTAAACACTTCACGGTCTGAGCTGAATATTCGCATTTTAAAGTATCCAAACAACTATGTGCAAAATCGCATTATCATACTGTGCGATTCGCAGCATAACGTCGTTTATTGTCACACACATTCCAGTATTTTGAAGCTCGCAATCAATACTGAAAAAAAAAAAAAAAAAACCGGATTAAAATACGGAAATATTACTGACAATCGAAACGCCAGTAATATTTCCGCATTTTAGCGGAACTTTTCCCCGGTAAATTACAGAAAAATTTCCGTTTCTTTTGGCATTTACGGGAGAAAACTTCCGTTAAAATACGCAAATAGTACTGGCCTCTCCATTGCCAGTAGTATTTCCGTATTTTAGTCCCTTTTTTTTAACCATTTGGAAAAATGGGTATTGTCCTCGTCAGGGTAGGAAATCAAAAGCATATCTGAATCTTTTAGGTAGCTTTCATTACAAAAAGCTACCTATTGCAGCCGTTCGGAGGAAAGCGATTTCAAAAAATGTTGGTATATTTTCATCGATCATGACCCCCAGACCCCGAAACCACCCTCCGTTCAAAAGTTTATATATATATATATATATATATATATATATATATATATATATATATATATATATATATATATATCTGACATTTGTCATACTGTAACTCTCGAATTTATGAACCGATTTGGATCTAATTCGGTATAAACATAGTACATACCAATGTCTCGACCGAGTACGTTGGCCAGCTTCATCCGCCATTTTGTTTCAAAATGGCGGCCATTTAATTTTTTTTTTAATTTTAAATTTGAAATGTGGTACCAAAGAATTGAAAATGGAAAAATATTTTTTTCTCATGTATTTGACCTTTATACAAAGATTCCGGAGCAGTTTTTGTTTCGTCTATATCTTAAAAAATGGCTGAGTTATAGCATTTTGAATTTCTAGCGTGGCTGACATTTTGAAACGTCCTGAATTTTGTCACGCGATAAAAGGCGTATTTATGAACCGATTTGGATGTAACTTCGTTTGTACATAGTACATACCAATGTCTCGACCGAGTTCGTTGGCCAGCTTCATTCGCCATCTTGTTTCAAAAGGGTTGCCATTTAAAAAAAATTAAATTTAAAATTTAAAATGAGGTATTAAAAAATTTGAAAATGAAAAAGATTTTTTTATGTGTTTGGCCTTGATACAAAGATTCCGGAGCAGATTTTGTTTCTGAAAATTTGTTCTTTTGTTTATATCTTAAAAAATGGTTGAATTATAGTACTTTGAATTTCTAGTATGGCTAACATTTTGAAACGATCTTGTATTTGTCACGCGATAACACACGTATTCGTCTATTTCCATGTAAGAAGGAATGTGGATAGTATACATCAACATCTAAGCCAAATATAAGTTATTTTAAATAAAAGAAGCTTGGATGAAGCTGACTAATTTCGCGAAATTCTCATTGATAATGATTTAGTATTGATAAAAATTAGTATTGAATCTCCTATATTCGGTTTCCACTAAATTGAGCTTTGTGTGTTTGAATAATATAAGTTGGCTTTTTTAAAATAAGGAATTTGAAAGCTACCTCTTCCTCCCGGCACTGGCCGGAAGGACTTTTTATTGGTTTAACCCTCTAGTGCATGATTTTTTATTTTTCCTTTAAAAAAATATATTTGATTCCTTAATGGGCAGACATTGAAGGAAAAACATTAAAAAAGGAAAGACATTAAAACAATTATTTTGTCACTTTTATATTGTTCCGTATTTTGGATTTTTTTAAATGGTTGCCAAATGGCAACACCATGCATTAAGCGTATTCTAAGCATATTCTACGATATTTCGCTGGTTCTTTTTCTATTAATTGTCGTGTGGCATTTTGAAGCACGGGGTTCTGTTTTTTCTTATTATTCCAAGGCACGAAATTACTTTTGATTTTAAAAGTGTCATATCAAAATACAGTTCATGATTTGCAGGTTCAACAACTGCATGAGTTAGTCTAGCATTGACTCAAATGCTAACATCCAAGTCATGTCAACCTGGCAGACTGGTTGTATTCTTTTCGCAATAAATATCAAAATTGTACCCACATCTTGATACTCCTGCGAGATATAACAATTTAAAACCACATTTTTATGACATGAGTTATTCTTATGGGGGGGGGGGGATATACTGCTTCATATGGTAACGAGCCTTTGGCGCAGTTATTTGCTCATAAACACAGAGACATTTTTTGATGGGAATGGATAAGACTATACATTGAGGGTTCCGACTATTGGTCTCAACTTGAATATTTTATCTTTCCCATTACACAATGTATTATCGTTCAGATGGGAAAATTGTCGTATACCGTATACTTTCAAATGCATTCAAGATCAGAGTGCGACTACCATGGTGATACACCAATGACAGGGTTCCCAAACAATCTTATGATTTTAAAGTTTGCCATGCTACTCAAGATACAAATCCTTAGATTATTTTTTATATCTTTCGAGAATATATTGAGTGGCTTTCGAACATGTTTTAAAACACTATACAGGCTTGTTTGTTGAGAGATATGCTCGAAACGTACTGGGTGGAAAAATACAAAAAATATTTATATGGTGTTTTTAATGATAAAACACTTTCAGGCAGAGAAACATTTCCAATAATCTTTATCCAAGAAGGACCTGGCTGAAGTGTTTGAAGCTTTCACTTTTTTCTGTTTACATTTACCTGGCTGCTTTTTTTAAAATGTAGATGGAATATTCACTATCCCAACGTTTGCATCAAAATTCTAGTCGATTTCATTAGCTGATTTACCTGCTTGTAAATCACAATCAGTCTCATCATAAGTGTCTGAACCGTTTTTGAACAGAAGTTTGGATCAAAAGGTGGATCGTCATCCCTGTCATTGTAAGAAATGTCACTTTCACTAGACAATCCAATCCAAATTTCTTCTGTAAATATTTTTTTTAGTATCTTTGCTTTAAAATATATGTTGATGAGGCTCTATCAGACCAAATTTTTTGATGAAAAAATAGACAAAAAGCAAGATGAAATAATCAACAAATTCATTGAACAGAATACTAAAAATGTAAATATAAACGGAACTCAATTCATGGTGTTGCCAAATGGCAACAAACGTATATTCGCCTGCATACCATATTTGTTGCAAAAAACCTTACTGAAAATGATTAAAATCACTTTTAAAAGCATATTCTTTTGAAAAATATTTTTTTCACCTGTAATTTTGCATTTTAAATATTTTTTATTTGTGTTAGAAATCCATCTATGGCTAGAAAAATGGAAGGCTTCAAAAGTTCCTTTTTTATTTGTAGCTGATAAACAATTATTATCACCTATGATAGTTTTAATGTACTAAACCTAAGTATAGGGCCAAAATGAATACATAAAGCATAAAGTTATGAAGAGGCAACGGTAAATAAACGATAAGGAGAGAAAATTTAATTTATTGTCAATTGGCAACAGTATGCGCTAGAGGGTTAATCAGCATTTTATTCGTTTTCTGATTGGTCCATACACTAATCTTTACTTTCAACAGAGATGGATTTTCTGTTGCCACTATGACAAAAAAGTAATAAAAACTACAAAAAAAATTAATAACTCAGAAATAAATTGAGATACAGCTTTCAAACAAATTGCATTTAAAAATAATTTTTTTTCTCCATACGACGGTGTAAAAAGTAATATTGTGGGATGTTTAGAAGTTTAAGAATAAAATTTCATTTAAAATATGGTCGTTGTAATTTGTTAAATTGCTTTTTTTATTTTATTTATTTATTTATTTATTTTTTGTTGTTGTTACAGTGAAGTGAAAAAGTTCGCAGAGGCTCTTGTAAGTCAATATAACAAACGTCACTGTCAGAAAGTTTTCCCTTTAGAAAAAATACATAGAGTGGACTCTCGTTGGTGCGTCTTCGCTTAAGAAGTACAGCCGGGTAATGCGGAGAATTCCATCTCCCCCTCCCCCACATCATATTATTTAATGTTAAGCATGTCGATGAATGCGGACTTCGGTTAGCGCGGACGAAAAATGGCCTCCCATGTAAGTCCGCACTAACGGGAGTTCACTGTATATAGTACTCATTTAGTCGGAATGATTACATTTATTTTCCCGTTTAAAGTAGGAATTCCTAGCATAATATTATTGTTTTGATAGGTTTTACGGTAGTTTAATTTATTTCAAATATTGTTCTTGCAGTAATTATATATTTATTATTTTTCTAACTACTTTTAACTTAAAAGAAAACGCTAACTATAGAATTTTATAAAGCATTAATAATAATTAGCTTGATAAAGCACAGAGAATATACAATAATTAGTTAAGACACAGCATTAAATTTTCGTATAAATTTCGCGCCACGATACATTTAAGTTAAATATAGTAAAATTAAACCGTCTGTTCAATTTTTTTCCAGACAACATCATTAATAAGAAGCGTCTTCTGGTATAATGAAGTGGAAATTCACTTACTTTTTGTTAAGTGAACTTAAAGGAGATTTTGTTAATTACTAGGACAAAATCCACACGAAATAAGTAAGGTACTTTGTTTACTGTTTAACAAATAAAGTTGCACAGTATTAATCTTCTTTTGATTTCATCGGCATGAGATAGCCAAAACAGTTTAACGTTGATATAATAATAGTATTTTGATTTTGAAATTTAAAGGCGTATTTTCGTAAGAATGAAGTATTTATTATATATATATATACGCATATAAACTTTATTACATAATATGATATTCAAACTTAATTGGATTTTAAACATTATACACACATTATACGCACCCGCAAGAAATGTGACACATCTCGCAAAAATTCATTTTGTGCATTAAACCTCTAATAGGTCGGTCATAGGTGCGTCTTGCTACACAAACAGTTTCAGAAGTGTAGCTATGCGGGAAATCAATTTATTATGCTATATATCCATTTTTGACGACAGAAGAGCGGTGGATTGTGCGAGGAGGTGAAATTATCCAACCCTCTAAACCCTATCAGCTATCTTCATTCTTAAGGGTTTTATGCTTTTATGCATGTTTTTATTCCTACATGCAAAGCTAAGAGCTATAATTTCACGTTACAGTAAAATCATGCTAATTTTATTTTGCCTCTCCAGTGAAATTCACTTTTGTCGAGATGTGTCACTTTTCGGTACAGATGTCATATTCGCCCCATATTGGCGCGATTTTTTCTGACGCCAATGTTATATACGCAACGGGTACTTAACTGGCGCCAAAGTGTCGTTATTTTTGGTTGATGTGGTAACCCGGATTATGTTGTTTATGCTGTTGATGTTTTCGCCAAATTGGCAACCGAAAATAATCGCGCCAATATGGGGCGAATATGACATCTGTGCCCACTTTTCTTGCGGATGAGCGATATGATTTATGTTTATATAAACTGAAATACATCAGAACAATTTTGTTGATTATCAACAAAGCATGCAATCGATATACCAGGTTAGATGTCAAGATTTCGAAAGTTAGTTCATTCATTGTAGCAATAAATTTACGTTAATACAGATCAACAATGTCGGTTTTAAATGTGATTTCAGTTACAAAATGCATTGAAATAATAATTTTATGCCTCGGTAAATACAAAATAACTACCAATCAGAAATAAATAGATAATATATAGTGTAATTGGTTTATGGAATCAGTACATTAAAAAATTGATAAGATACACTGTAAAAAATTTGTGTAACGTTACTCCATACAATTGGAGGCAGCCTTGCTGTCTGCATTTTATTAATTAATTGAACCGATATAACTGGTGTTAGGTTACACTAGTGTGTAATATTACACCAGTTGTATTAGTTTACATTACACCACTATATAAGTTAAATTACTCCATAAAATTGGAAGCAGCATGTTGCCACAAATTTTATGGAGTAACGTTACATAAATTTTTTACAGTATATTTCCAAATTCCGATAAAACTTCCGAGGAAAACTTTCGTTTGATTGCACTGGCAGTCCTATATATGTAGTTCATATGTATAAACTGATGCTTTTTTTTTCATCAAACGTCAGAAAAACCCATGTCAATATAACTTGTATAAAAAGTTTTTTTTTTTTTTTTTTTTTTTTTTTTCCAACACCTGTGTATTTATAATATAAAGTAATTATAATGTCAAAAAATAAATGTTTAATTCCCGTATGAAGGAAAATAGCTTTCTTAAATTAAATTATTCGTAAAATAATCAAGCGTTTTATGATAATTTACCGATCGGCTCTCATGCAAAAGGTACAAGAAAGTCATTACATATCTACAAACTGCTGGCACCCGGGCGAATGGGCAATTTAGCTAAATTATAGTGTGCCATATTTCATTCAACAGTTGTATTTTCTTAATTTTGAGAAGCAATGCATTTATATTAACATATATTACATCAAGATCAATTTAAAATGTGCAATTGTATTACAAATATAGCGAAAATAAAGTACAAAATTTTTGTTCTGTTATTAGGCTTTTAAATATTTTGTATAATTTTTATATGAAATACGAATAAGATTTTTCCTAGATATCTGTAATTGCAGCGTTAAAATGTGTAATTGTATTACAAATATAGCGATAAATAAAGTACAAAATATTTGTTCTGTTAAAGGCTTTTAAATAATTTATATATTTTTTATATGAAATACGAATAAGACTTGTTCTAGATATTTGTGACTGCAGCGTTCTGATTCTTTCTTCATTTTTACTTAGTAAATTTTCTCTCGAATTCTAAAATCGTATTTTCCGCGAAATATCTACCACATTCCCAGTGGTTATTGATAAAGATGGAGGGCAATTTATTGTATTCTTGTGCTACAGCGTAAAACTGCAAATAATTTATAGTTAAGTTTGGATGGTGATTCACTACCTAAATTCTAATTCACTACATTAAAACTAGCTGTTCAAAGATTAATAGTTATAATGAATGACATTTGCACAAATTTCGGACTTTTTTCAAAATTTTATCTAGCTATATAAACAAATTAAAAACTGGATAAATTCTAGTTAATTTATTCTACAAATGTTTTAAACTAAAGACGTCAAAATATTGCGCACATTCTTTTATTCTTTTAAAAATCTTTCTAATAAAAGCGAACGACAAAATTCTTAAATACTACGTCATTTTTTTAAGCATTCGGCTGCAAACAAATGCTTTTTATTCTATTAACGTCTTGATTACGTTGCTAGTACTAGTCATGTACTAAGATGTGTTCTGTTTTTACGTTTTTATACCAGTATTTATGTATTATACGCATAGTGTTATTTATTCATGGAATCTATGTTTTTAAAGATGTCAAATATTACTATACAGAAATAGCGGTGTACAGACCGGACAAAACCAGAATAGATTTAGTCTCGTACAGAGCCATAGTCTATATGTTAATTACAAAATTTACAAGTATAGCATGACCGGAAAATAGATGAAATGTTTGTGGATCTAGTAAAACTTTACCACATCCTAGTAATCCATGATTTCGAAAAAGCGGTTCTTTTATCTTTAAACACAACAGGAACCGACAGATTACCAAAATTTAAAGTAGTATTCCTGAAACAATTGTTACTTTTGGTTTAATTGTTTTATTTGCCCGTTTCAAAAAGAAAACAATAATGAGGAATTATTCATCAAGCATGAATTATGAAGCAATTTCAAACACTTCCAGAATACTTTAGCAAAATGTCTCTGTTTAATAAAGTAAATAAGACAGCTAAGTACTAAACACATAACATGTTTGAAAACAAGTCGGAAAATGTGCATCAAACGTCACAAATGAGGTGTGTTCGTATTATAAAAAAGTTTCATACCTTACGAACCCTTATGAATTCGTTTGTGTGGCCCTGTATATGATCTACAGCATTTATGTACACAACGTAATACGCAAAAATTTAGTTAAACTTAAAAACTCATATCAGAACTAAAAATTCACTTCCATCAATGATCGCTAACATACAGTATTTCGGATACAGTATGGTATCTGAAATCTTGAAATATTTTGTGTGTCTCTGTAAATACTATGCACTTTTTATTATACAGGAAATAACTTGTAGTAAACCTCAGCAACGTATATCAATTCTATAGTATGTGAAATAGTTTAACAAAATTAAAATACGCTTCAAACAAATGTTTCCCGCTATACCATTATGTAACGGAATGCTTTTGTGCGACCCTGTAAATGAATAATAAATATTCTTTGTACTGCATATTCTATAAAATGTATATTTTAGTGCACTTCATAAATGCGTATTAATTTCATCATGTTCGAAGGTTTCCTGTTGACCTGTCTAAGGTTTCCTGTTGACCATAATGCAATGGAATACTTTTCACTGTCCCTGTAATTTGGGTGCTATGTATTTACATAATTAGAAACGCACCTAACAAGATTTCCGCAATTATCGTCCCGGGCCGGAAATGTAGGGTAAAGTGCCCATATTTCGCCCCCTTTCCTAATTTCGTCCCCCTTAACTTCTCCGCTTATGCGAAAGTGGCGCAACTTATGACGTAAGGCACAGCGCAAGGGAGGTAAAAGGGGTCAGTATTGAAAGTTTCATTCGCCAAGACGAATACATAAATTAAAGATGCCGAATATCCTATTTTTTGAAGACTTGAGTTCTGATTACGTCCCGTGACAAAATTAGAAATGACTTTTTCATGACAATGTTTTCAATTTTTTCCGCATGTTTGGATGGCTAATGTTTCGTTATGTTATTCTTCCACTGATAATTAATACATTTCTTTGTGCCTTACTTTTATGTAAATTAAATTGCTTACTCATTTAGAAATAAATTTTGATTTAGTTACATGTTAAGCCTCGGCGTATTGGATTTTTAGGGGAGACGAAATTGGGACCATTTTTTTTTTCTTTTGCATTTTTTAGATACTTTTGAAAAAGCAATTTTTCGCATTGTTAGATTTTTTTGTACGATATTTGCCTATGTTTCTATGTGCGTGGGTAGTTAATCTATGTAAAATCCAAATTTGGTAGGTTTTCACTAAAAATTACAACATTTAAGACCTAAAAGTGACTGGGGGAGAAGAAATATGGGCACTTTGCCCTACTTTTGTGAAGCTTTGTATTTGATCTGTATATTTGAATGTCTTTTATATAGCATGATAAAATTTATTTTAGTAAGAAAACGCATCATAGATTGAAAATTCACCTTCATCATTTTTTACAAATACAGAGTAATGTAGGAAAAGTCAGGGATAGCCCCCATCCTTATGCCCGTCCAATAATTTTCCTTTTTTATAATAATGATTTTTGTATTGTACATTTATCCTATCACATTTCAAGTAGAAATTCTTTTAAAATATTACAGTAATATAAATACCAGATAAAATGGGATTTTAATAAGAAAAACTTAATCATTGATTTTGGCCATTTATCTGGGACCTCAGGTTTAGATGACTCACTTGTAATCTACCGGGTGTCCTAAAAAGGACTGACTGATTTTAAAATTCAATAGCTTGCAAAAGGTGACAGATATTTAAAAAAATTCTTGCAGAAGGATTATGCATAGGGTCAGAAGTTGTTTTTACAGTGATTTTCGATTTTAGTTCAAATTACAAACAACAGATGACGCTGCGATCAATAGATGCTAAATTCAGGCTCGTATTTTGGCACTTAATACATTTTACTCTCCTTTTTCCGCATGGAAGAATAGAAAGCGCAAAAAATCGAGCCTGTTTTTAGCGTCTATTGGTTACAGTGCCATCTATTGTTCGTAATTCGAACTAAATCACTGTAAAAAAAACTTTGACCTTATGCATAACCCTCCTGCAAGAATTTTTTAAATATCTGTCACCGTTTGTAAGTTATTGAATTTTAAAATCAGTCAATCCTTTTTATGACACACGGTATAAACTAACACATTACTCGATCTGTGTTTCAATAACATTCACTAAATATTTCATGAAAGATCTCTAATGAATAAATTATATTTCATTTGCTACTATCTATATCTTATGAGAACATACAGTAAAAACCAAAATTACTTTTTTGATGAATATAACTTAAAAATAGTTTTTTAAAAAACACTCTGTTATAGGCAATGAATATTCATATTAAAAATCCCGACTGATTCTTTTACTCAAATTCCCATTTTGTCCCGAAAATGTACGTCACAATGTATTAATTTGGTGTTGGTATCGAATTGACTTATTGACTTCACTTCCCTTTTTTAAGTTTGTCGTAAAAGGCGTAAGGAACTGAATTTATTAAAAATATATTTAATTTTTGCTCTGTTTCTTTTTTAAAATATGGCAACAGAGAATAAAAAACTAAAGCAATTTTAGAACTATCTTTTTTAAGATTTCTAAATGAATATCTCAACGTATAAGCGTATAATAACATCAATTATTAACAAGTTATTCATGTTTTGCCCCTCGTTTGTCTTCCCTTCACGCTCCGCTCTAAAAGCAATTTTAGAATGGGCCCTCTTTCAATCTGTGAACATATCCATATCATCTTAGCTTATTCATCTCAGTCGTCTGAACAACATTCTGTTTGCTTGCAAGATTTCACGTATTATCGAATTTTTAACTTTTTATAGCGTTGATGTTTTTGCCAATCTTTGCCAGACGTCCATTTGAGACGGGAATAATTTTTTTAAAGAGATATTTAAGATTCGTGTCTCCGAAGCATACAGTAAAATGTTTTGCACGATTACACTATAAATTGAACGTACATAACAGAACTCAACACTGCTGTTGCTTTTGTGCATTCATTAATTCTTTTTTCTACATCTTTTTTGCATGAACCATATTGATGATTTTTAGATCGAAGGCATTTGAATTTCTCAACAGTTTTTAATATTGGATGTTATAATCCAATAAAATATCCGATTTCAGTCTTGTTCGTAAGATCTCAGTTTTACTCATATTTATCTTTAACCTTCATTTATCATAAAAATCCGTTAATTTTCGAAACACCTTCTTCATCTTCAGCTACGGTGCCTCCATCATTCGTGAATAATGAATGATGAGATATATTTATAAGGCTGGCATCATTTTTCGAATGATAACACTTGACGAAGAAATTTCACTTTTGCAAATTTAGCTATGCATTTTTTTAAAATTCTAAACATCGCACATTTTGATTTTGAAAAGATCTACTTTCAAATGCTATTTGTTTAAAAACTGTATCGCAACTGACTGATTTAGTATGGTTTTTAAAATAATTTTTAAGAATTTAAATCTATCTGCATTGCGTGCATCTCCATTACAAAATATCACACTTGCACTTAAAACAATATAAATAGTCCTACATTTGCCTCTGGCTAATTTTTCAGAACAAAATTATAATTTCATCAATATATTAAATTAAAAAGTTACTGTCTGTTTACTTTCCACATCTACTCCTAGAATATGGAACGTTGAGAAAACAAAGTAACGCCAGTTATTCGCATGGATTCAAAAGTGCTAAAAGGATGTCAAAGTCTAAAGGATGCCAAAAGTGGTTTTAAAAATTTTAAGTTTTAATTAGTTTTCGAAATATTAATTTTTTAGTAATTTTCAATGACATTTCTGCAATGATGACAACTAAATTGCTCCATTTGTGTGGAGAAAATGGAAAACGGTAGGGATTATTAGAATTAATTGGCAACTAGATTACTCCATTTTTGTGCAAAAAACAGTAAAACATAGGGATTATTAAATTTCTATTTCGTCATTTTCGAATTAAAATTGAAATTAACTTTCATTTCAATCGATGGTAAAGACAATATTGTGGTTAAATTATTTTTTCAGGGGAAAAAATTTAAATATTTTTTTACATTTTTATCATCCAGAATTAATTTATTTTAGAAACCAAAAATCGTCTGTCACATTCAAATTCCATAGAAGTAAAAGAAAAGGTTTTCTTTTCAAGTTTAAAGAGAAAATAACGTCAATACTCTTAAAAAAAGAAAGCAGATTTTAAAATAAGAATTAAATGATCACGTGTTAAAAACAGAAAATAAGGAAAGTTACGTCAAAATCTTTACACAAGGTTGTAATTACGTCATATGTACAAAGCCCAAACTTTAAATATCATAATATTTAAAGTGCCTGAAATAATTGAATTATTACACGTGAAAACCTTTTAATGAAGAAATATTTTAGCATATTTTGGTCATATTTAAAAATCTGAAAAGCCCTTTTCAACTTAAAATGATCTTTTATTTGAAAATATAGTGAAAATAATATTGTGATTAAATTCCATTTTTCAAGACATTTTAAGGAATACAAACTTATTGTCACATATTCAAACTTCAAAAACTAGTTATTATAGAAAGCAAAAAATATTCTGTCGAAAAAAGCATTGAGATAAATTCCATTGAATCAAAAAAGAAAAAAAAATCCATTGTAACTTTTTAAATTTAACTTAAAGTTTTAAAAACATATTTTCAACTATTTCCTTAAGATGACGATCCAAACTTTTCACAAGGACGTTAAAAACAAAATGTTTTATCGAGAAAAATTATTTTTCTCTGAGAATTTGTTTTAATTCATAAATATAAAATGCTTTTGAATAAATTCGCCAAAACAAAGTGATTTTTGTATAAGTTTACCCAAACCACGTCATTTATCTCAGGTCCTAAATTAGAAGTTAAGTCTTGGAATTACGAAAAACACTTCTGGAAAATAAAATTTATAAAATATGTGCCTTTTTACTGGGAAAAATTTTAACTGAAATTGTAAATATAATGTATGATTTGAAATGATGTATTTCATAAAATTTATACTAGGGTGACACCTCCAGTAGTTGATCCCCTTCCAGCAGTTGATCAAATTTGTGAAATATTGCGCCATTTCAGAAGGAAATGAGTTTTAGACGTGGCATAGACATAATATTTTTGTTTGAGTGTTGGAGCAGCTGTTGTCACATTGCTGTCAGCTGCCTGATGTAAGAGAAGCCATTTTAGGATTTTTTTTATTAGAAAGTATAACAATTTAGTTTTTGATTAGTTGGAGACCATTACGGTACGCTAAAATAATCCACTTCCATCTTGCTTAATTCAAATAATAGTTTTATAAGAATTATTGATAACCACAGCCCAAGGATGATATTTTAAAGATTAATTTTTAGATTTTCGATTGATTTTTTCAATTGATCAACTACTGGGAAAAAACAATTAAAAAAACTATTACTAATAATTTTGTTGCTCTCTTATTTCAGCAGATTTCATTTTTGCCCATTATAGGACATCCATTAAGGGATGTAGCAATCACGTTAGTTTACTTTTAAAAGTTAAAACGAAGGAAATAGAACAAAGCCCCCGTAAACCTGGCTTTATTTGATAATCTACTGGCGGGCTCACCCTATAATTGCTTTATAAATTTACAGTAAAGTTTGATTTCGTCTTTCCCTAAAGAACAGAATGATCTCATGCAATTCCAAAACAACGGATCGGGTTGCCACGAAACTAGTTACTGTAAAAAAATAGGACTCCGGTACTTTTTTTGTTACAAATTAAGCACTGTAGACGTTATTATTAATCGATTGTTACTAGGCAATGTTTTATACGAGGATTTGTAGCACACTGTAAAAAAAAAAAATCTGTAAAGTTACTAAAGTTTTTCTAGGAAACTGGGATTCCTAGAATTTTTTATGTAACGGCAACAAAAAAAATCATGTAACAGATACACTTTTGCATCGAAAATCAAAAAAATATCTGTAAGGTTACTAAAACTTTTTTAGGAAACTGCGATGCCTAGAACTTTTCATGTAACTGCAACCAGGGTTACAGGTAAAATTTTAGTAAGATTACTGTAATTTTAGCAGATTCATTTGTAAAGCTAAAGATTTCTGTAGCTTTACAAAAATTAGTTTTGCAGATTTACAACTTTTTTTGTACAGTTACAGATGAAAGTTTAGTAAGCATGTAACTTTACACCTGTAGAACTGCAATTTATTTATTTTTTTTTTCCCAGTGCAGAGTTAGTAAGAGGTGTTCTGTCATTTTTTTGCTTGTGTATTTTGACGACTGCACTTTTTTAAATTGACATTTATTCCGTATCTATACAAAATATTCGCCCTTTTTAACAATTTCCAACAAAGTTGAAAAGTGTTTATGCATTCGGCTTGTTTGGCCGTCTGGCCATCTAACCACTCTCTAACTCTTGTACATTGTAAAAAAAAAAAAAAAAAAAAATGTAATTCTACAGATGCAAAATTGCAGAAATGTGTATGCTTACTAAAATTTTATCTGTACACCGTGTAAACAAAGCTTTACATCTACAAAACTAGTTTTTATAAAGCTACACATTTCTGTTGCTACGAAAGAATCTACTAAAATTACAGAAATCTTACTAAATTTTAAATGGAACCCGGGTTGCTGTTACATAAAAAGTTTTAGGCACCCAAGTTTCCTAAAAAAATCTTAGTAAGCTTATAGATTTTTTAATTTACAGTTCAAACCTGTATCTGCTACATGAATTTTAATTGTTGCCGTTACATAAAAAGTTCTAGGCATCCCAGTTTCCTAAAAAAATGTTAGTAAGCTTACAGATTTTTTTATTTACAGTGCAAACCTGTATATGTTACATGAATTTTAATTGTTGCCGTTACATAAAAAGTTCTAGGCATCGCAGTTTCCTAAAAAAACTTAGTAAGCTTATAGATTGTTTTTTTATTTACAGTGTAAAATATACTCGGATTTTCATGCAATTGATAACATTATTTAGAGTCACCACGGCATTTTTGGTATTGTACATGAAGTATCTGAAAGTAATCGTTTATTTACAGGGGTACTCAAAAGCATTAAATTACACTATGGTATATGGGGAAAAATCGTTTGCACTGTATTTTAATGAGATTACACTATTTTAAATGTATTAAAACTGATATAAATAACTGAATTTCACAACAAGATGATTACGACAGAATAGGGCATTCATACACAGTAAAAAAAAATTTGTAAAGTTACTAAAGTTTTTCTAGGAAACTGGGATTCCTAGAACATTTTATGTAACGGCAACAATAAAAATTCCTGTAACAGCGTCCGTTACAGGATTTTTTCTTGTAGCCGTTACATAAAAAGTTCTTGGAATCCCAGTTTCTTAGAAAAACTTTAGTAACTTTACAGATTTTTTTTTTTACTGTGTAGTATTTGTCGTTCATTTACAGGGACACAAAAAAGAAATCAGTTACAACACTGTCTTTCAGTAATAATTGCTGAAAGTGCGTTTTAAAATTCGATATGCACTTTTAAATTGAACTAAGTTTTTGCATGTTACTCATTGTATATACAGTCAATACGTCATATACAGGGCTGCCAAAAGAATTCACGTACCATTTTCCTTATTAGCGGAAATTCCTGAAGGGGAATTTTCAACTGAAGTATATGTTTTTATAAATTGAATTAAATTTTTGCATGCACGTTGTTAATAGATAAAAATCTATAAATCATATATACAGGGCTGTTCAAAGAATTCGGATAATTTCCCGATTGTAGATAAGAACAACTTAAATTGGGTTTTCACATGTGTTATGCGTTTCCATATAGTTGAATTACGCATAATATTTTAACTTATTAACGGGTGCAGTTTTTACACATTATTCTGAATGTGTTGGAAAGTGTTTCATAATCTATGCTTGACACATGATATTTTCTTTCTTCTTTTATAATATCTTAATAATGAGGAACGTTTCGCACAAAATAACTAACAGGGGATTTAAATCACAAAATTAATTGCAAATATTCGGAACAAACTTGTTGCTACTTCATTAATTTATCAACTTTTCAAATAATTGTGACAAAATACCCTTTTGGATATATATGCAAAATTTTAAATAATTATATTTGATTTTGTGGATCCAGGACACAAAAATCTTCAAATTTTCTAAAAAACATTTATTGAATTAAAATTTTTTCTGCTTAAAATGACGTTTAAATCATGTTTCTATCTTAAATAGAACATGGAATGTTATTTTTTTCCGTTTTGGTTTGTTTGTAAAATCTGGCTTTCAAGCAATGGTTGACATGGAAACGGATTCTTTTGAAAATGCGTTTTTCTTCATGATGGATTTTTTCACGATTTCCCGTATTTAAATTGTTATATGTCAAGGACCGTTAAAATTAAATGGTTCAAACTTGCAGCATGTCTTTTTCAATTGTTTTAATTTAATTTTGATTCAGCAAATTTGAAAAATATATTTACTTCCGAAAATATGATTTTTTTTTTATGTTGCATCTTTTTAAAATTGTTAATTTAAATATTTTTATATTTTATTTTTTAAATAAATATTTTTTAAAATGCTGAATCAAAATTAAACGTATATATATATTTAGGTTTATTTAAATGAAAAATACGTGAAATTCTATAAATAATATTTCAAGTTATGACGTTGTTAAAATACCCCTCTTTTTTTAATAAATTTTAAACATCAATTTTTTAAAAAAAATTATGAGAAGTTTTATCATGGGATTTTGTTTACAAATGATGTGGTTAACAACCAGAAAAAAATTTAACTCAAAATTTTAACTCAATAAATAAAAATTATTTTAAAATTCGTCCCGGAACTCCTTAATTTTAATATTTTTACATTAGAGTTTTAAAGAGTTGTTCAGATTAAATTTATGCAGTATGACAATATATCGTATCTATTATGAATTGCTATCTTAATTAAACGTGAAATTCTTTGAATGTATGCAAATATATGTTATAGTACATTTTTAAATAATAATATCGTACTTACTTAGAAAGAATTATACACGAGTTTTAAATCTAGTATGTACATAAATATAAATTTTAATGTTATAAAAAAAATGTTGTTTAGTGAAAAAAAAAAGAAAAGAAAAGTTGTAGAATACCAATAGAGAATATAAAACCACAACTCGTTATGTTTTAGGCCTTAACTCTTATTTCTTTTCTTTAGTCAGCTGTAAATATATTTTTAGACTTTATTTTAATTTTCTGAATACGACAAAAGACAAGAGCCTAAAGTTTCGTTATCTTATATATATTTTGCTTGTATAAAATTCCAAAGAAGCAAATTTAAGGATTTGAGCGAACCCTAAAGAATTCGATTGTAAAAAAATGAAGGTAATAAATAGACACTTTTTCGAAAACATATTCTGGTCGGCTTCCAACAGTTTACAAAGAAAGAAATAAAGTAAAATATCAGTATTTGTGGAAAAATGCACAAGAGAAATTATTCTACCCGACATAATATAATGTGTCGTTGACATCAGTTTTGCATTAAAATGGTTTTTCCAATTTTTACATAAAAAATCTCTGGTGTGTTATTTATATCGTACATACAAGATTTTAAATTTTTGCATGACAAACGTCTTTAGAAAAAGAAAAATAAGAGGTTCGAAAATGTCCTTCTAAAAATCACTCCTTCTAAACATTGCACATTTTTATTTTTACATAATCGAATTGGAAAAATGTATATAGTTCTTAAAATAATGTTCAAACATAATTTTTTTAAATCTATTTTTATTGCGTGTAGATGATTACAAAAGTTAAATCTGTTCGCACCTAAATTAGTATAACTAGCCCAGCATTTGTTTCCAGCCTACTTTCCATAACGAAATTAAAACATTTATCAATCTATAAATAAAGCAATAAAAAAAAAATAAAAAACAAATTTAAAACGTAACAACTGAAATGATTAAAATCAAAAGGGTTGATTATAAATATTGCTCATTGGCGAGTTCTTAAGTTGTTAATTCCTGTAGCGATGCCAATACGAAAGTATTATTTGAAAACACAACTGCTATTTTCCATATAAATATGATGATTTTCGTTATTGTTAGTAGGGATTTAAAAATAATTTTATGTACAGGGTGATTATAATTAAAGTTTAAGTTTCAAAACGCTCTAAAAAACGAACCACTGATTAGAATGACGTCAAAATTGAACGGCGTATTATTTAAGAAGGGGGAAAGAACATGTGTCAAAAAAGTAGTTCAAATTTTAGCGACAGATTCGTAACGTAACGACAGATTCGTGCGTAAGCGTCAGAATTTCTACTACAAATGACAAATCGTAAAACAACGGCTAAGGCGTAAGTTACACGATAAACCAACTGTACTGTTCAGTGTACATGGCTGTACATGTACAGGTGTGATGCTGTTAGTTACGTAAGCCCATCCATCATGGCAAGGTCGTATCATATCGGATGGGAAAAATCGGTTTTTAATTGTCCTGAGTCCAAAAACCGCATATAAAGCATCCATCCAATCGGTTTTTAGGTGCGTTCGTAATTATATAAATACGTAGCACCTATAGTCGTCGTTCAGTCCGTCCGTCCGTCTGTCCGTCCGTCTGTCTGCATGTAACAGAGCAAAAACTACCCAACCAAATGGTCTGAAATTTCAAATATATGATTGTTGCAAAATTTTGTCGAGCCATTTCAAATTTTATGAAAATCGGATGCATAGTTTAATTACAGGGACAGTCAAATTTTTTCTTTACATTACGGCCAATGGGAAAAATTATTGCAAGTGCATTTTAATGATATTACAGCCTTCCGAATGATCTGAAATTTTAAAGATATAACTGTTGCAAAATTTTGTCGAGCCCTTTCAAATTTTAGGAAAATCGGATGTATAGTTTAATTACAGGGACAGCCAAAAGTTTTTCCTTACATTACGGCCAATAGGAAAAATTATTGCAAGTGCATTTTAATGATATTAGAGCCTTCCGAATGATCTGAAATTTTAAAGATATAACTGTTGCAAAATTTTGTCGAGCCCTTTCAAATTTTAGGAAAATCGGATGTATAGTTTAATTACAGGGACAGTCAAAAGTTTTTCTTTACATTACGGCCAATGGGAAAAATTATTGCAAGTGCATTTTAATGATATTACAGCCTTCCGAATGATCTGAAATTTTAAAGATATAATTGTTGCAAAATTTTGTTGAGCTATTTCAAATTTTAGGAAAATCGGATGTATAGTTTAATTACAGGGAAAGTCAAAAGTGTTCCGTTACATTACGGGGAATGGGAAAAAAATATTGGAAGTGCATTTTAAGGATGTATCAGACTATGCGCTTTATGAAGTGCAAAAAATTATACATTCAGTACAATATGGGGTGCAAAAAATAATTATAAAACTAGTTATAGTACGAACGCACCTCATTCGCCACGTTTGACGAGCAATTTCCAACTTGTTAAGTTTTGTGAGACTGGCGCAAAACATGTTCAGTATTATGTTTACCGTTATGTGCAACAAGATAAATCGGGAAACAGCATGTTCCACAACCTATCGAAGTGTCACCGGGGTCAAGTTCATAATGTTTTGCTCAATGCTTATCTTCAATTCAGCTACGTTGGCAATCGGAGTACTGAACACAACATCTTTCAGATAACCCCACAGCCAGAAATCCCACGGATTAAGATCAGGTGATCGGGCCGGTGAGGCTGTAGGGAAATGACGACTGATAATTCTAGCATTTCCGAAATGCCGCCTCAACAACTGCTTCACTCGATTTGCAATGTGTGGAAGGAATGCTTGCATAAAATTGCATGATGCAATTTTATGCTTGTTAAAATTGATACTATCCAGACATCCGCGCTGTTGCAGAGCTGGAATGACGTCATTACGCAAAAGAGACTCATAGCGCTAACCATTGACGGTAACGGTAACAGGACCGAAAGTACCCGTCTCCTCGAAAAAATATGGCCCTACGATAAATGATGTCGTAAATGCGCACCACACAGTGACCTTTTGCAGGATGAAGTGGTACTGGGTTCGTTGCGAGTGGATTTTCTGCTGTACATATTCGGAAATTCTGTGTATTGACTTATCCCGTCAGATGGAAATGGGTTTCGTCTGTACGCAGAATTTTTCACGGCCAATCATTGCCCACTTCCATGCGAGCAAGAAATTCCAAAGCAAACCCTATCTTGCTGGCAGGTCAGAAGGAAACAACTCCTGCACATGGTAAATTTTGTACGGGTAGCATTGCAGGATGTTTCGTAAAATGTTATGCACCGTACTGACAGGCCTGTACAATGTTCGGGCAATTATCCGTGCACTGCATGGTTGCACACCACCGCTCGACTTCTCCTGAAACCAATTCTACCTGGCCAATTCTTCAACTACCGCCGAATCACCTCTTTTCCTTCCTCTGCCAAACTGCACATGAAACGAACCTTTATTTTCGAATTTTTTCATCATTTTCACCAGAGCCATGACAGTCATCTGTCCAACGCCTTTTTTCATAACCCTTGATGGACCTGAACTTCTTCAGAGCTACAGGGACAGAATCACCCTTCTTGTAATAAAGCTTTACAAGCAGAGCGCGGTCCTTCGTTGAGACACGCATGGCGAACGTCTGAGACGCGAAATGAGGAAACACCGTTTACCTAACGCTTTTATAACACTTGAAATGTCCGTGCACACACCAAGTATTTTAATTTACATCTTCTGACGCTTACAGCGCCATCTGTCACTAAAATTTGGAACTTTTTTTTTCATGTTCTTTCCCCCTTCTTCAATAATACACCATTCAATGTTCACGTCATTCTAATCAGTGGTTTGTTTTTTAAACCGTTTTGAAACTTAAACTTTAATTATAATCACCCTGTATGTAATGTAAAAAAACCTATTAGATTATTAATTATTAAATTATCAATTTAAAGAAATATTTTCACCTATATTCTGTAACCCGTGAAGACCGGACATATACTGTAGTTAGAATAATACTGATTTTTATTTTTATTTTTTTACACAATATGAAATTACATATCCAAACAAGAATTAAGAAAACACAGGCTACTGTTGAAAACTCATTTTCAGCAATTGCCAGGATGTATACGAAATTCTTACTACATCTCCGTATATGATGTGTTTATATGTATTATGATATGTATATATGATATGTATGTATGATAGATGATGACTTTTATATATGGGGTGACACCGCCAGTAGTTGATACCCTTCCGCTAGTTGATAATGCTTTTTAAATATTGAGCCATTTCATGCGGAAATGAGTTTTATGCGTAACACTAGACATACTATTTTTGTTAGAGGTCTGCACGGGCCGGTATTTCCAGGCCCGGGCCCGGCCCGGTGTGAAAATTAAAAGTTCGGCCCGAGCCGTTTACATTTTTACAGTTCTCGGCCCGGCACGTACAAAAATCAGTTAAAACAGATCCGGCCCGGCGCGGCCCAACTCAATTTCTACAAAAATTTCCGTTTTTTCTAGACATACAATTAAGATTCTTTTAACATACATTCTTTCTACATACATATTTATGAGAACATTTTACAGTATATTTTATATTATTATATATTCGTAAAACCAAAAACACACAATAGTAAACATTAACGATTACTTACAATGTTTTAGTCATCGTCTCTCCAGACGTTTCAAAACTCAAATAAGGAATCATTAAAAAAATAATGTAATTTATAATAAAACTTAAAAACATACTAACTTTTGAAGCTGTATAATAAAAAGTAAATTTGTGAAAATATTTCTCTCATTTTTTAGGTTTTCTCAAATCCAAAGGAGCTACATTTGAGACACATTTATGAATTCATTTCTTTTCGGAAGCCCGTAACATTGGCAGATATTCTTCTTCAGAAACTATGTAAATGCCTTTTTTTTCTTAGATAAAAGCAATATATATTTCAGAAAATATTGCCAAAGTTAGCATTTTGAATCGAATTTCCGGAAGCGATAGCACAGGAAAGGAGAAAAACGTACAGCCACGTGACAAAAATCTGTGTTATCTCTCTTAAGTCATTTATTAAAAATGGAAAAAGCTATTCTATTCCAAATACCTTGAATAGTCAGGCCTGTCAATTTGATGCCTTTATAGTTAGAAATGAGTCAGAAAATGTGTCTGAAAATTTCGCATTGTTGAGCAGAGAATATGAGAACCACCTTAAGATATATTTCCTAAGATACAGATAGATAACAGAAGTTCATTATAGCTATTAATACTTTTACAAAACAGAATGACTGCCCTACATAGCCTGAGAACTATTAAGACCAGTTCCGTCCCGCCACGAGTCTGCTGAAAAAATTAAACCGGGATCAGGCATCATGTAACTGTGCGATGCCGTTCTCTATGATGGACATGTTACATTTCTGTATTGACGTTGTTAAACTCACATCGGCTCTCGACGCACGTTTATACTTCTCGAGAAAGTCATATTCATTGAAAATGGCTTGTATTTTATCTGCTCCGCATAAATTCTTATATCGGGCCGATAGGCCTGAATAGTTTTTTTTTTTTTTTTTATCGGCCCGGTCCTGCAGGCCCGTTCAATTTTTTTACCGGACCCGGGTCGGTGCAGATCTCCAATTTTTGTTTGAAAGTTGATGCACCTGTTGTCACTTTTTTGTCAGCTGTCTACTAATAGAGAACCTATTTTATGAATTACTTTTATTAGAAAGTGTAAACATTTAGTTTTTGATTAGTTGGAGGCAATTACGGTAAGTTAAAGTAATCCACTTCGATCTTGCTTATGTCAACTGATATTTTTATAAGAATTATTGTTAATCACAGCTCAAGGATGATATTTTAAAGATTAATTTTTAGATTTTCGATTGACTTCTTTCGCCTGATCAACCAATGTGAAAATGACAATTAAAATAACTATTTATTTATTACAGACGTGTGAAAATCATTAGAATAATTGTGAAATTTACAAAAAAAACTTGTTATATTAAAGAAATATTTAAAAAATATTGATACATTTAATATTTAGTGTGTATCCTCTTGTTTTTTATTAAAGAAATGATAGCATACTTGTCTTGGCATACTTTGTATGGGTTTTTTGGCAATTAATTTGTATTTCGTTGTCATGATGCCAAATTTCGATGAGTGTTTCTACCAGAGTCTTGTTTTTGATGTTGTATTTCTTTAATTTTTTCTTTATAATGGCTCAAAGGTTCTATATGGATTTCATATCTGGACTGTTTCCAGGCCATTAAAATCTTTTCTTTAATTAAATTAAAGAAATGCAACATCACAAACAAGAATATTCTGATAGAAAAATTCATCCAAATTTGGTATAATGATAACGAAATACAAATTAAATGCCAAAAACTCATACAAAGTATGCCAAGACGTATTGAATCTTTAATAAAAAACAAGAGGGTGTACGCTAAATATTAAATGGGTCAATATTTTTAAATGTATTATTTCTTTAATATAACAAGATTTTAATGTTAATTGCACAATTATTCTAATAATTTTCAGACGTCTGTATTTTGTTGCTATTTAATTTCAGCGAATTTCATTTTTTGCCCATTACAAGACATTTATTAAGGGTTGTAGCAATCATATTAGTTTACTTCTAGAACTTAAAAAGAAGGAAATGTATTGGGTCGTACGGAAAGTCTTGTCCGTTTGGGAAAATCAATTCGTACCGGAAATTTCTGCCCGGTAATTATTAGACATTAGATATCAGAATCAATGTCTAATATTTAAATGATAGAATTTTCCGGTACGAATTGCTTTTCTAAATGGACACGACTTTTCGAACGACCCAATAATAAAAATCCCATAGTACTGACTTTATTTGATCAACTACCGGTTGAGTCACTCTACCGTATTATTTTCTAAACTTTTATTCTACTGGAAAATTCATATCTCAACTAAAATCACTTTTCTGTAAATTACTATCTATAAATAGTTTTGTATGCTCTATTATATATCCATAATCCATACGAATTCATAATCCTTTATGCAGCTCTTTATATGAACTTATTTACTTTATACTCACGTCACATTGTATAATAAAAATACATGAACTTATTTATTTTATACTCACGTCCCATCGTACAATGAAATTTATTTGATAGGATAAAAGCGTAAAACAAACGAACATATAAGTTCAGGAACCCCCTCCGGTTAAAGTGAATTCTTCGTATTCTTTTGGGCAGTAAGTAAATTATATCTATAGCAACGATATATCGCTACTGTTATGTGACTCCCATTTAATGTATGGGTAAATAAAGACTTCTTTTGGAATTATGGAGAATTATGAGTTCTCTCTTGTAGAATTATGTGTATGCCTGTCTTGTGGAAATACAAATTTTCTAACAAAACATAAAAAAAAATAACTGCTAACTTTTACACTTTCCTTGTACCATTAAAATTTAATAGTATTTTCTTTTTCTAATAATTGGCAAAATCTGCACGATTATTTACAGAATTTTTTTTAACCATTTGGAAAAATGGGTATTGTTCTCGTCAGGATGGGAAATCAAAAGCATATCTGAAGGTTTTAATTGGTTTAATCCGCATTTTATTCGTTTTCTGATTGGTCTATACAGTAATCTGTATTGCCCTTTACTTTCAACAGAGATGGATACCTTCTGTTGCCACTATGACAAAAAAGTAATAAAAACTACAAAAAAAAATTAATAACTCAGAAACAAATTGAGATACAGCTTTCAAACAAATTGCATATAAAAGTACATTTTTTCTCTATACGACGGTGTAAAAAGTAATATTGTGGGATGTTTAGAAGTTTAAGAATGAAATTTCATTTAAAATGTTTCGTCAGATTTCTTGGAAATCTGACGATGGAAAAGCCTTTTCCCGAACAGCCAATGAAATGCTTGGATAATACATAAGTTTCAGGTGGATAATAAGTACGAGTCGCAGGCGATTTTTGTTGCTTGGAATTTTGACGTGTAATAACACTATTAATGTTTAATTGATTGTGTACGTAATGTATGATCAACTCCGTGCTATTTTTTATGTCTTAAATTTTAATCTTCGAAAAAATCATTTTCCAAATGGTCGTTGTAATTTGATAAATTGCTTTTTTTTAAATTTTTATTTTATTGGTAGCAACAAAACGTAAACGTTGGCATTTGTTTACTATTCTAATGTGAATAATCACTAGAATAATAATGGCGTGTATTTAGATGTGATAACATTCTTTTACATGCATGAAAAAATATGTTTATTCATTTATGTATCATAAAAGATGCACGGTTTTTACATAACTAGTTTAAAAGTGAACGTAATTTACTTACGGTATTGCTTAACCGCTTCAGAGGCTAAGTACTTATGTTATTAAAAAAGTGAAAATAATGACTAATACCAGGATTTACAAACGCATTTATTTGAATATAAGTTAATGCTGTTATTCTTCATGTACATTATAAATTCAAAAATTTTGGTGCCAATGTAGTAATTTGGGATTAAAATTAATTTATATATATAATATACCGGTGCCATTCAAGTTGTTAACACCAACGGAAAAATATGTAATCGGATTTTGGTATTTAAACTAAACAACTTCAAAAAAAGGAAATTTTACAGTACATGTACTGTTTATTTTCTATGTTTTGATAGATAACTTTTTAAGATAGTCCGATTTTCACACTTTCTGTATTTTTTGGAAAAGTCTCTTTTCTCAGATGGTCCCGTTTTAATGTAATTAGAAACGATAAGCGATTTATTTGTATGTTTCTGTATTTTCATATCTTCTATTTAATTTAGGCATTAACTGTGATGAAATCGACCAGTTATACCGAATTTGGGATGTGATATTGAGGTAAACCATACGAATTTTCTATTATAAAATGGTCGTCTTAAGTATGTTTGTATTACAGTGACATCTACAAAAAAAAAAAAAAATATTTACCTACAGCGTGACCAAAATAATCGATATTGGCAACAAATGTAATTCATATTAGTTAACTGCATTTAAATTATTGTTTCGAGAGCAATTACCTTCACCCATTATCTTTTGTGATTAGCTAGTGAGTGTAGATCTATAAAGAAGTATTAGATTTTTAAATCTATTTTTGGCAATCGAAAAGAAAATGTGAGGAACGCTCCATGCAATAAAATTATGTCAACAATGGAAGGAAAATAATACATGATAATAGCCAATGTACCACATAAACAAAGGGATGGAGTTGAAAAAGAAAACACAAATCCTTAGAAAACTGACCCATACAACGAAAAAATGCAGAGAAAAAGGAATGAGTTTATTATTTACAAATGGTAAGTTAGATATCGGGTGTCCTAAAATCTACTGACTGTTTTTAAACTTCAATAACTTGAAATGGTAACAGTTAATTAACCCTCTCGGCACTGAATTCTTTTTTTCAATTTTGAGAAAAATTACTTTTACGCTAACAAAATTAAAAGTAGCAATCGAAATCACTGAAGTTACAGTTTACTGAAATGTAACAAATGTAATCTTCTTTACAGAAACCTAACGAATGTAGTTATGTTGCGCGTTTTTCAAATAAAAATAATCTAAGGAAGAATTTTTTAAGACATTTGGAAAATGTCGTATTACAACCAGATTAAACAAACATAAAAAAATTAGTAGTATTTTTTATCTTTTATCACAAATTACTAATTCGGAAAAGGAGTCCCTAATTTAAATTTAAAGAGTGAAACATATGTTTGAATTAAAAGAAACGCCAGTGGTTTACTAATGATTAATAAAACTTGTATTAATATTATTATTATTAAATGATGAAACATAAGTAAAGTCATAATAGTAAATGTATCGACATACGCTATCATTATTAGGTGCTGGAATTAACAAAAATAATTTTTTTCTTTCAAATATTGCAATTCGAAGTAGGAGCCTCATATGAGGCTCAGGGTGACGAGAGGGTTAAAGAATACTTGCGAGAGGGTTATGTAATATGTCAAGGATTTTTTCCAGGAATTCTCTGTTTTAGTACTAAATAGCAGCGAAAGATGACGTTGAAAGCAACAGGCGTTCAATCGAGTGCCAAACCAAAATCACTCGGCATTGCTGCGAACGAAGGAGGTTAAACATATGGAGTGGGTCTCATTCGCCTACGCAGTCTTGTTCTTATGCTCCAATCCTGAAATCAGTCAGAATGACGGCCACTGTATATGTTTAACCTCCTTCGTTCGCATCAATTATAGATGATTTCGGTATCGGCGCTCTATTTAGACCATACTGAATGCAGTGCCATCTACCGCTGATATTTTGAACAAAAACCAGAAGTAGCAATAAAGAAACTCCTAATATCTTACATAAACCTGCAAGAAGTTTTGTTTTTAATCTGTCACGTTTCGCAAGCTATTGAATTTTTAATTTAGTCAGTCCATTTTAGGACACCCGGTAGCATGATAATAATAATAATAATAATAATAATTAATGCATGAAAGTGAAAATTAATATTTACTGATAAAGGAAAACTGTAGAAACTAACGGAGATTGAGTGGGCTGGTATTAACGATATTATTAGAGAGTAAAATACTTATGAATATTTTTTTAAATACGAGAGAAACAGAAAAGTTTAAAAAGAAAAATAATACTTTTAAAAATAATAATTGAAGGAAAAAAATCTATTATTTAATGATAAGGAAATTACATAAAATGAATAGAAGGCAAAAAAAAAAAAAAAAAAAAAAAAAAAAAAAAAATGGCAAGAATACGAAACTTTATATAGCCACCTTTTTTTTTTCAACACAGTTTTCCAGACATCTGAGGGAGAATTTGATTAAAATTCTTCGTTTACATATAAATAAATAAGTAGAATATCAAATTAATTTACATTGCGTGTACTGCGGATAATTTTAATATCAGAGAATTTAAACACATGGCTGTGCTCCCATGAGAGCCTTGCTGCTGCAGACTTACATAATTGTTGTTTATTAAAGTACTTCTTGTGCTCAGAAATTCTTTTAATTAGGAGCACTTGGTTTTGTCGATTTACGTATGATAATTCACAATTATTAAGCAGAATATTATATACTTTAGGTTTATGAAGAAATGGGATTATTGATTTAGTAGAATAAATATGAAATGCATTATTAGGGCAAAAAATGACATTTAAATTGAAGCGTTTTGAACTTTTGCTAAATTGAATGTGACGGGTGAGTTATACGAAAGAAAATTAGTTTTATCAGAAAGATTGTTTTCAATGGAAACAAGAGTGGAATTAGTAGAAGCCTTGAGAAATTTATTGAGAGATTTATCAATGATAGAGGGATTAAAATTGTTATTTACTACTAAGTATAAAAAATAATTTAATTCTTTCGAAAGGGAGACGGAATGAAAGTAAATATTAAGCATACAGTACACATATGAAAAGAAGCCCACTTCCCACTTAAAAGAAAAAAAGATTGATTTGATAAGACGCGCGGAGGCATTAAAGATTTTCTAAATACAAGAGTTTAAAAATGGTATTAAAACATTGTAAATAATGTCGTAAAAAATCTAATATTCTGTTTTAACAGTGAATTGAATTAAGAATCAATTTAAATTGTGATATTTAAAACTGTAGAAAGGTTAATAGAATAGTTATTTAAAATGAAAGTATCATTAACATACCCCAGTCAGTATAAAAGTAGTTAGTCTCTTTTCTTCACGATTTTTTACTTAATTATTTTTTTTTTAAGACGAGGTCTTTATATTTATTCGTCAGACTTTATTCCATGACCCACGGGTGTGTCCCAAACCATAGTTAGAAAACTGCTGATCTATAACATTTATACGCTTCACTTATCCTATATATACTAAAAATAGCTAATACCTTTGGCGCTACCGTCTATTTGAATGGGGTTTGTCTTTAAAACTTTCTTAGCTTAAGCAGAAAGAATAACTGCATATAAAAACAAAAATATTGGCGACTTTATACAGAAATATATGATAAGCATTCGAAAACAAATAGTTTTGAAATTGAATAATTATTTTAATTGATATTGAATGTTGAAATCGGTTGAGAAATTCAAATAAGATAAATTGTATAGTACAATGCATATCGAGTAAACACATCTTTCATGCATATACTTGACTCGATTCTAGATATACGGGGCATTCTCAGAATATTTTGACTTTTGGGAAAAAAAATCTGTAGAAATTAAACTTGCTAAAATAACATTTTAATCTGATAGACGAATGCCTTAATGATTCAAAATAAAGAAAAAATGGTCAGCAGCGAATTTTTTTTTTATTTAACTGAGGTTTAAGTTTAACTTGCGAGTTTAATTTTCCTTACCGTTTTACCCCTATAACTTTTTATGTCTTCTAAATTTTTATTTATAATGAATTTGCATAGTACCCACAGGACATTCAAATAAGAAATAATAAATGTAGTACTTTTAATAGAGGATTTTTGTATAACATTGTCTTAAAGGGGTGTTGAAGGGACGGTAAGGTAAAAAAAGGGGATGGTATTGAAATAAAAGGGACGAAATGGTAAAAAAAGGGACGGTAAGGATGGAACGGTAAGGAAAATTATCACCTATTATTAGGAAAATCATGCTAAGACTAAGTGATAGCCGCAATGTTTATTCATTTTTAGAAACAGTTGTTAACATTGGATTAAATATTTTTTTTTTTTTTATATTTACCTCGAAAAGTGCAGGAATAAACCTTGGGGACGGTGAGACTACCAATAAAGCCACGATGCTTGAAATTGATATTTAAATGCTGATTTAAACTCTACGGTAAATTTCCTGCCAAAGAATTTTAGACATTATTTCTCTAGCATATTTCTGCATGAGAAAAAAAACTTTAAAAAAGTTCTGTGGCTGCATCTTAAATGATTTTATCTATAATTTTAGAAGAGGGATGGTAAGGAATCTAAAACCCAGGGACAGTAATTTTTAGAAATTTTTTTTTATAAAACAATAGTTCTAGTTTCAGAAAAAAATTACATCGAATTATTTTTATTGAAACAGTTTTATGCAGACAGCTCCAAACTTAAAAATCAGTATCAGGGACACGGGACGGTATAGGAGATTTCCAGGTGTTTGGATCCCCAACATCATCCAAAACTTATTTATCTCGTTAATATTGTTATGAAATCATGCAATGGGATGTTCCCCAGTATATGAAATAAAAAAAAAAAAACACAAAAAAGTGTATTAAATAAAAAATTATTATTCAGGGACATAAAGTCAAAAGATTGTGAGAATGCCCCATATATACGTATATATATATATATATATTTGACTGCTTATCATTTAAAACGTAATTAGGACACGTCGGGACATATTCTTCATTAAAAACTTTATATCTAGAAGCGTAACTAAAATAATTCTCTTAAATATTGTTAGAACGCGGTTGGACACTTTGAATTTGTTCTAGGACGAATTTAAAGGATATTTCAATTAGATTATGCTTAATCTAAATTCCAAAATAAAAATGTCATTAAAAAAATATTAACAATATTGATGCATCCTAAAACACCGGAACAATATTACATATGAAATGTTTTGTTTCAGAAATATTATATGTAGAAACGTAACTGAAATAATTCTCTTAAATATTCTTAGAACACGATTGGACACTTTGTATTTGATTCAAAGCGAAATTTAACGATATTTGGATTAGGTTATACTTCAAGTAAATTACAAGATAAAAATGTTATTAAAAATATTAGAAACGTAACTAAAACTAATCTCGACTCGGTTGGATGCTTTGTATTTGGTCCAGGATGAAATTTATTGATATTTCAATTAGATTATGCTTAAACTAAATTACAATATTTTTATTAAAAAAATAGCTTAAAAAATGATAAACTTTTGGCACATCCTAAAACCCTCGAATAATATCACATAAGATCTTTAAGTTTCGGTAAAAGCATATTTCCTAGTGTATATTAAAAATATATTTTGTTAAACATTTGCATTACTATATATGAAAAGTTTCCACAAGTGAAAATGACATCATTCCTCATGCGAAAATGATTTACTCCTCAAGACAATATTTTATCATACGATTTAATTTTTGGAAATTTTTCAAGCACTTTTTAAAAACTTCATTGACGTGTTTCATATAATATGAGTGTGTTTTCTTTCCTGCTTCTAGGTGCTTAATTTATTTAAAGAAACAGAGATAGATTTAAAAATATAAGTATGGGCAACAATTCACCAATTTTAAACCTGTTAGGCTTATTTCAGTCACAGAGTCAAGTTGTCATTTTTATAAGAAAATTTTATATTCAGTTATCTATATTTATTCCTTTCATACCTTGCTTGAAACTGACAGTCACCATTGAAAATGGCTTATAACAAGAACTTTGAATTTTCATTTAACAATTGTTTTAATGGAGGATTTGTATATGGGGCATTCTCACAATCTTTTGACTTTTGGGGAAAAAAATCTGACAAAATTAAACTTGCTAAAATAACGTTTTAATCTGTATATTAATTTGTATATTATTATGTATAGTATATTAATATGTATGATATATATGTATAGTATATTAATTTTTTTTTAATTTACCTCGAAATGTGCAGGAATAAACCTTGGGGACGGTGAGACTACCAATAAAGCCACGATGCTTGAAATGGATGTTTAAATGCTGATTTAAATTATACTGTAAATTTCCTGCCAAAGAATTTTAGACATTATTTCTCTAGAATACTTCTGCATGAGACAAAACTTGAAAAAAAAATCTGTGGCTGCATCTGAAATGATTTTCTGTGTAATTTTAGAAGAGGGATGGTAAGGAATCTAAAACCCAGGGACAGATTTTAAAAAATAATAACAACCTTAAAAATGTGTGCAGGTAATTTTTTAGCTACATATTTATACAAAACAATAGTTGCAGTTTCAGAAAAAAATTACATCGAATTACTTTTATTGAAACATTTTATACAGACAGATCCAAACTTAAAAATCAACATCAGGGACACGGGACGGTATAGGAGTTTTCCTGTTATTTGGACCCCCAACATCGTCCAAAACTTCTTTATCTCGTTAATATTGTTATGCAATCATGCAATGCAATGTTTCCCAGTATATGAAAAAAAAAACACAAAAAAGTGTATTAAATAAAAAATTATTATTCAGGGACATGAAATTTAAAAGATTGTGAGAATGCCCTATATGTGTATTTGAACAATCTCTATTGAAAACCCACTTAAAAGATTATTTTTCGAAAGCCGCTAAACAATACAGATAAATTACCTTTTCATTACTCCAGGTAAGTTTCAAATGTTTTTCAAGATTTATATCCATCTCCCCATTGTCTTCTTCATATTCTATCTTGATTCTTTTGTCTTAGAACAAGAAACTTACTCTAATAAACTAATTTGGCACACAATTATAATATTTCAAAGATGCGAACATCTTGGGTTCTTTCAAGGCAAATAAACATATTTTAGTCAGAAATTTTACTTAAGAAATAAAAATATATAATTGATAAATACATAACAGGTAACATTCTATTAAATGTTTTCTATAGTTCAAAGAGTATAAATATGCGATAAAAAATCTCGAAAGCTGTGAGATATATTATTGCGTATTTAGTTTCCTCGTTTGAATTATCTGTTAGCGTTTTACTGTATTTTTTTCATCACAATTTTGATTTACTGGATTCGACCGTATATTTTTAATTTTACGTTATTCTATATTTACAAGAAGAAACTATTGAATTCGTAAAAAAATTTCATCTTCCGGTTGTCGATGGATTTATGCGTTTTAGAAAGTCCTGACTACGATTTGACACTATTTATGACATGGGTGTCTATGGTTCTATCTGTATGTGAAAAATATTTCGTGGGAGCTCTATACTAAGAATTGCACAGAATTTCATAAAACTTTAGATTCAGTCAGACCTTGATATATATAGGTGCTGATTAGTTTGTTGGTGAAGACCGTACAAATATTCTGTGTGTACATGAACTATAAACGATATGCATGTCATATTCTATAGTAAGTGCATTGTAGTAAACCACAGTAATGCAATTCAATTTCATTATATTTGAAATAGTGTAACATCATTAAAATACGCTGTAAACATTTTTTTTCTGTAGATCATTATGTGTTGGAATTCTTTTGTGTGGCCCTGTAAATTAGTCATAAATTGTTTGCTGTCATTATTCCACAGGATGCATGTTTCAATGCACTTCATAAATTCATATCAATTTCATTGTGTTTGAAAATGCACTTTTAACGATGTTTGCCCCATTGACTGTAATATAGCGTAGTACTTTTGGCAGTTCACGTAAATGAACTATAAGTGCTACACCCTTCATTTTCAATACCGATCATGCTGCAGTAAAAGTCAATAACATTTTAAAATTACAGAGTAATCGCAATATATTAACTAGGAACAGAGCACGGACGGGCGGACAGATGGACAGACAAAACGAAATCATAAACACTTTTCAGCTATGTTTCAAAGTATTTAAAACCCGTTAAATATAGTATTTACACCCAAAACTTCCTAAGGTATCCTTTACAAAGGTAAAAAAAAAAGGTCAAATGTTATTTTTCTTGAAGCAATGTATGAAATAATCTTTGAGCATTCCTTTTTTATTCTGTATATTTTGCTTTTCTACTTCCAAAATACATTTAGCTTTAAAAATAAATCTGAAATTATATACTTCACTTTCCAGTTTCCATGAAATGTCATTTTAAGATATACATCTAAAATGGTATTTCTTTCGTTTGCTATTTCCAAAAAAATATTTAAGTTAGAACAACAAATCCAAAAAGAAAAATGAAATTGATATTAACTTACGCGTTACCAGAAAAAAAAACAGAATGCGCTTATAACTCTAAGATTGTATACCTTTACTATAAGATTTCTGTTTATAGAAGTAACGAATTTTCCTAGAGATTAGCATTCATTGGCGGGAAATGCAGACTGGTAAATGAGGTGATGTTTCATTTCTATGATATTTCACGACAAAAAAGAAATAATGTATTTTTTTTCTCCCATTTTATTTTTCTCGTGAATCATTGTCCCTTTTTCTAGTACTCTAATCATTTTGCATATGAAAATTTCACATAAAAAATTACTTTTAGGGTTTATTTCTTAGAAAATTAAAGCTCGTTATATGACTAGCAAAAATATCTACAATGCTCTGATAAAAAATATATTTATCGCTAAATCCTAGGATTCATATGTTATCTTCCACAGGATTTAGCTGTAATAGGGATAAAACGGACATTTTTTTTTTTAAATCATGAAACCTATTTTATCATTGTCAATTAAATAAACTGCTACATTGTATGGTGAGACAAATATTCACAGTATTTCAAACTAGTTGGATGTGCCAATTCCAAAACTTTCTTCTATCTCATGTCAATATTTCATTTTAATTAGTTTTATTAGTATTATTATTAGATTATGCATTTCTTCATACACTTTTCGATGGTACAATATTGAAAATAGCACAAAAATCGCTATTATAGTGCCCCCTTCCGGCGGAATATTTCCAAATTCAAGGAGGACCTTCTTGCCATGGCCAAAAACATGCACAAAAAATTTGGTTCAATTCTATCTATGCGTAACTTCATACACTCATAACTTCATATCAATCTATGCATAACTTCATACACTTTTCGATGGTACAAAATCAAAAATGCACAAAAATGGCTATTACAGCGCCCCCTACCAGCCAATTTTTTCCAAATTAATGCAGGACTTGCTTGCCATAGCCAAAAACTTAAACAAAAATTTGGTCCAATTCTATACATAACTTCATACAATTTTTGATGGTACAATGGCGACATACGGGCACACGGACATACGGACACATGGACAGACGGACAGACAGACAGACATTTTGTATAAACAGGTTTTTTGTGATCTATGACCCCTAAAACGTGTAAATACGTCGAAAACCGGGAGCCGAAAAAAATTTCGATTACAATACTTTCTTCTATTAAAGATAACATCAAAGTTAAAAGTGAATTTAAATCGCTACAAGAAAATTCCAGAGTTATTGAATAATTAAACAAGTTGGAAAATGCACGTCAAACGTGGCAAATGAGATTAATTCGTACTATAACTAGTTTTATTAATATTCAGATCTTGGTGCAATGGATGTTGCACTCTTATGCAAAAATGCATGAATACAATATTTATTACGATTACATATATTCAATAATACGGAAATAATATTACCCCATCTTAAATAGGACGTAATCACCATGGCAACCTAGAATCATTAGCTATCATGGGATATCATTGAATTAATTTGTGTCATAGGATTTAATAGAATGAAGAAAATTTTATTAATATATTTTTAAGTTTCAATTCCGTTTTCAGAAATTTTGAAAAGACTCGACGAAAATCTGCAACGATTATATATATTAAATTTCAAACCATTTGGTTGGTTAGTTTTGCGCTATTATATGCGGACAGATGGACAGGCAGATGGACGTACCAGACGACGTTTATAACTTCTAAATATTTATATAATTATGAACGCATCTAAAAACAGGAAGCTGAGACTTTCTTCTGCCGGAGTGATAAATATAAATGCAAATAAAATGTATTCATGTTAAACATAATGCTAAAATATTTTAGTACAATAATATTATAATCCCTGACATAAGTCAATTAAACATTAATTATATTAGATGTAAATTTCCAACTGGGCGAAAAATGTCCGGACCAGGATTCGAACCAGGGATCTCCTGGATGAAGCCGCCAGTGCTCTGCCATCTGAGCTATCCCGGACGAATCTAGTGGAACTTTTCCTTTCAGCCAACCTTAATGATTATAGCATCTGGTCTGAAACCTGGTTCAGCTCAAGAAAATAAATCTAAGGTCATAGAACTCCAGAAATCGCTGGATACGAAATTACACTGGATTAATTTTAACACAATTATTCCAATTGGTAAATAAATCATATTAGATGTAAATTTCCAACTAGGGAAAAAATGTCCGGACCAGGATTCGAACCAGGGATCTACTGGCTGAAGCCGCCAGTGCTCTGCCATCTGAGCTATCCCGGACGAATCTGGTTTCGCCCAATTGGAAATTTACATCTAATATGATTTATTTACCAATTGGAATAATTGTGTTAAAATTAATCTAGTGTAATTTTGTATCCAGCGATTTCGGGAGTTCCATGGCCTGACATTTATTCTGTTGAGCTGAACCATGTTTCAGACCGGATGCTATAATCATTAAGGTTAGCTGGGTGGAAAAGTTCCAAGAGATGGGGCTCCCGGGCCTGTCTCGAAGTTAGAGTTCCATGAAATTTTCGTTCATTAAGCTCGGTGAGGGCTTAATTTTTATTTGAAGACTCGGGATCGGGTAGGGACTAAATTTTATTTTTTGAAAAGTTGGACCGGGTAGGTATTTCATTCTTCCAGGTACTTTCATTTTTTCTGTAGGTTCGGGCCAGACCGGGACTGTATTTTATTCTTTCTTGTCCGTATCGGATGAGAAATTTTTTCCCTCGAATAATATCCTGGTAACGTTTCTCACTTATTAGTAGAGAAAGCATTGTTTCTTCTTTCTTGCGTTTTTTAAATAAAGGATGGAACGTGTTTTTAAATAAAAGGCCCTTGGGAAAAAAAGGCGAAAAAAGCAGGCACAACGAGTATGTTTGCTCTTTCAACCAGAAATGCACGGTGTTTAACTTTTATAACGGGCCGGGCGAACAACAGTTTTTAACTGGATACTATATTAATTTGAACAATGTATAAAACACTCTTTGTTTACCCATTCATTTATAAAAGGTTTAAGTGAGCAGATCAATTTTCGCATGTGTTATATCTTCTTGAACCTTATTTCGTATAAGCGCCGAAAGATTGCGGTCAGTCAAATAAACGTTGAACAGAAGTGCACATAAGTTCTAGACAAAATATAAGGTTTTTTGCAACATCCGGCCGTTGTGACAACTTAATGTGGCCGACTTGTGGTTGAATTGTCTGGTCTCAGACTAAGGAATACAATTTTAATTTAAACTCATAAATTTTGATGTAATTTGGGTACGGAACCGGTATCGGGATCCCCAAAAATCTGGACGCGTAAATCGGAACACCTGGCAGCATTCAGTTCACACTACAATAATTTATATGGTTCATAGGTTTTCTGCAATTTGGGTTGCCAGGATTTTCACAAAAAGTTTGACCATCTGTATGTATGCGATGAAAAAAAATACATATTTGAATATGAATGAGTATATATTCAATTTACTTCATGAGAAATAAAATGGTAAGAAGTGCGATAACAGATTATCATTTCTTTAAGGACTATTTTTTCTTCTATCGAAATATGAAAAATATTACCAAATTTTCGTTTTTAATACACACAATAACACATGCATCGTATTTGTGATAGTTTATGCAAACCTACACGTTACATGTGTGGAGATTGTGAGGTACCCACTATTCAAAGAGGTATAAGCGTACAAATATATTTAAGTGTTAGGAATTGAAAAAGTGCACTAAAGAATGTCCATTTTTCGGCAGAGTGCATTATGGAGGTCTTATTGTACTTAGATTTTTAACCTGAGAAATATTTTGAGCATTCTTTTGAATTACCGAGTCAACCAGAACCCGACCCGCAAGAGTTAAGATCAAACGCGAAACAATGAAAGTCGGCTCAACCCGCAGCGAAAAAGTGTAAGTCAACCCGACACAACCGGAGTGCGGGTAAAAGCGATAACACGACATGATGAATGGCTGTAGTAGAGGTCTGCATGTGCTGACATTTACAGGCCCGAGCCCGTCCCAACAATGCGGGAATATCCCAGTAAATTAAAGGGATTTTTCTATTATTTTAAGAAATAGACTTTTGACCAGAGAATTTTAGGAAATTTCGGGCTTAGGTTTGGAATTTTTACTAATTTTTAGATAAAAGGGATTTATAAATTCCGTTTCTAATACGAAAAAGTACTAGGCAGCACAGCTGCTGGAACACCCGTGTAATTTGACAATCATGCTGCTTTAGGTGTGAGTATTTCAGGTAATTAGCGTGTTTTCTGTATTTTTTTTTTTTTTTTGGGGGGGGGGGGGGGCAAACCAAAGTGCAAATTATTATGTTTTAACGAAATATAATCAAGGAAAAATTTAGTTCAATTCATGGATTATTTTGAGAACTTAGAGTCCTGCGTGGTTTGGGTTATATCCGACCCGAGCCCAACAAACTTCTACCCAAAATCGACAGGCTTCAATCCGAATCCAATCCCACCACAAAATGGAGAAAAAAAATCCCTATTCTAATGGAAAATCAGTCTACAATTATATCTCTAGTATCAATTATCATTTTTATGTAGAAAAATCAATACATCTGTATATGTACTCGTTGATATTCAAATAATATATATTTTCATATTAAAATATATTTTGGAGAACCTTTTGAGAAATCAGGTAGAATCGAACCCATCAGCCAGAAAAAATTAAAGTTAACCCATAATCGAAAAATAGAAGTCAATCCGAACTTATCTGAAAATATATTCATTTTAGCCGGATCCGACCCAAACCACCAGTCGGGTTCTGTTCAGTTTGCCCAGATTCATCCTAATAAACTTCATACTAATCATTTCGAACTGCACCTGAAATATTTCAACCTCAACCAAACCTCAAACTTAAGCGATGAAAAAAAGAATACATATCCATATTGTAATGCAACTATATAAAAGTTACAATTATACCTCTAGTATCAATTTATAAATTTTAAGTGAAAAATTCAATATACATGCTCTCGTTAATATTCAAATATATAATTTTTCATCTTAAAATAAATTTTGTAAATTGTTTTGAGAGATCGATTCATCTCGAATCAAGAACCTTAAATATCAACACCCGACCCGAGCCTAAACAATTAAAGTAAACCTGACTCGAATCCGACCCGCAACGACAAAAGATTAGGTTCAACCCAATCGGTCCCGACGGCGAGTCGAGTCAGGTTCAGTTTGCCCGACCCGATGCAGCACTCTACTTGCCATCCAACCCAACTCCGACAAAATTATTTTCGCCCTCCGTATTATTAACCGAGCCCAAAATACTTCAAACAAAGCCCATCGTAAATCCACAATCACTGAACATCGATCTACAATTTAATGTAGTTGTAAAAAACAGCATATGGTAATAACTTCATTATAAAATTTATCATTTATGTTGAAAAATAAATAGATAAAGAGTCGTCTTTGTATCAAATATGTAGATTATTATCTGAAGGAATTTGGACATCTTTATTTTCGAAAAATTGGGTTCATCTGAACCCAACCTGCAAGAATCAAAATTCAACCAGAAACCGATTCATACTCGGAAGAATTAGTTTAGTCAATCCTATTTGCAAATAGAAAAAATGAGCTCCAACTGGACCCAAACCGACCGGGCCGAAATTCAAGTCAAAATATTTTCCCTGACGACTTATTTGCCCGCGACGGGGGACCAGGTATGCCGTGAAACGTGCCAGCGGACCTCCATTATGTAAAGATTCTAGGTAAACACCGACGCAGGAGAAACCACAGAATTTACGCAGAAAGATAATGTAAACACTTCAGTGAATCACAGAGTACTTATTGTCATGAAAATAATTCGATAGAACTTTAGTATTACTGTTTATCATATTGAAAATAGCGGGAAAATGTTCTCTTCTGTATTGATTTTATACGAAAATGCACATATACTCAAATATTTTTTTCAACATTCAAAATTATGCAATTTATTTAATTTGAGTCATTTTACAAAGGTAATACAGTCAGTCTGTTTTTTTATTACACAATTTTTTTTTTATTTTGTTTACAATCATTTTATATCAAATACATTTTTGGCAGTTTTATTGGAATTTTTCGTTTTTCTTTTCTCTCTATTCTAAAAAAAAGTAACTACCGCTGCCGCCGCCGCCGCCGCCGCCGGTTTTGAATTTTTTGTGATCGGAGGTCTTTCTTCGTTAATATTAAGAAAAATAATGCATACAAAAATATGAAAAACAGTAGTATTATACAGAAATGTTTGATAAACACGCTGATGCAGACAGTTTTCAGATCGAAAAATTATTTTAAGAGATATTTAATGCTAAAGTTGGACAAAATCGTTCCACTAAAAAAGTTTTATAGGAGCAAAAACTGTTCATAGGAATTTAATCATTTTTAGATAATTTTATGCGTTAGAATTTGCCGGAGTGCAGATTGCTTTATTTTTTTTATTTTGACTCATTTTTTGAGGTTTTATTTCTATTTTAAATTCAGATTTTCAGCATTTCTAGAGATATTTTTAACAGATTTTAGAAAGTGATATTAATTTAAACTGTTGCCAACTGTATAAACAGCGGAAGCAATAATGTTTGCTTCAAAAAAAAAAAAAAAAAAATTATATGTGTAAATAAATTAAAAATTTATTTACACGTGACTATTATAAACAGAAAAAAACATTTGGAATTAGAATTAAATAATTATGTACAAAAAGCAGGAACTTATTAAAAATTATGTCATAAAAACTATAATTACACGTGAATTTTAAGAGAGAAAGGAATTTGTAAAGCAATAAATTTATTAACATGCGTTAGAAGTCTTAAATAGGAGAAATTACGTCATATTTATGTCACATTACAGTTATTACATAAAATGAACACAAAATAACATTGCAAAACGGTTTAAATTTAGAAATTGTGCTAGACATTTATTTGATATTTTAAGAGGATACTTTTCAACTATTTTTGTTAGGAAAGCGCAAATAATATTTAATTTCTAACAGAAGTATTTTCACGTGAATATTAAAAAGAGAAAGAATAGTTTGGTCCAAATTACGTCAGATTAAAAACGATTAATTTAAAATGTCTCATTTAAAAGAACTTTCTTTTCACTTTGTTAAAAAATACCAGGAGACAAAGACTCTGTTTACTTAATTCCTCTTATATTAGCTTATTTTGAAATGTTGTTACACGTGTCTACGTCATCAAGTTATTTTTATTTCGACGTTTTATTTGTATTTTTATTAATGTTGTACTAATTTATTTGTTTTTTCGTTATTTAAAATAAAAATTATGTCAATTTGTATAATTTGGCGAGTGGTTTGGCGATTTTAATTTGGCGAAATGGGTCGACGGGATAATCAAGTAGTACCGCAACGGATTTGGCGTTAAAATTCCCCAATCAAAGAGAAATGAATAGAAATCCGTTTATAGAGAGATCGCCACTGTTTTTTAAATTATAATTCAATCTTTCGAAATCTTTTTAAAGCCGATCAAATTAGCGTGCATTTAGAGTCTACGGTGTCTGGACGGGGGTTGGCGAGCGTAGCTCGTAGGGGGCCGAGCCCCCTAGTAATTTAAAAAGATTAATAAGGGGATTTATTATATTAATCGACTATTTATTACTTGTTACTATTTGTTATTCTGGTCTTGGTAATTAAAAAATGCTATCAATATGCCATAAATGTTAGAGACATATATTAACATGCTATCAATATGCCTTTTATTCAAATTTTAATCAGATAATTGAGTTCTTAAAAATTTACAAATCTGACCGAAATTAGGGAAAAACATTTCATAACGATGAAATATCAAATTCTGAACTTTAATTGAAATGAATTATAATTTATCGTATGAATTATCCGAAATATATGAGAAAATACTTGGAAAGCATTCGACTTAGTATATTTTGTTAGACACGTAAAAAACAATTAGGAATTTAGAAAGTGCATGCATTGAAAATACAGAAAATCCAACAAATGTTAGAGCTTATGAAAACATTTAAAAAGAATAAAAAAAGCTTAATCAGATAATCTGAGTTTCTGCCGCGCTTATCAGGGGGACATTTCATTTCCTGAAATTAAAAAAAAAATAATTTTATTTAAAAATTACTTCAAGCATACTTCAAGCATTACATATTTTATGTAAAATGGTATGAAATTTGAAAATGTTCAGTCAGTTTTTCAAAAATCATTAGGATAAAATCCTTGCTGTGTTAATGAATCACCGTATAGCTTATAGAACATCAGCAAAAAATATTACTGATTAGTTCGACACATTTTATCATTTTTAAAATATAAAGGATTTCTTCTGAGATTTGTAAGGATCGATAAAATGGTTTTGAATTATTTTTAAAAAGTCCAACATTATGTCTTACTAGATATATTACACTTTTGAAAAGTTTGTATCATCTCTATTAAATTATTTTTTAGTTCTGTCATCTTCCATTTATCTTTTTCTTTTCTGAATTAAAATTGAATATGTATAATGCAAATGAAATACCTTACAAAAAGGAATGATATCTAAACAAAAACAACTCGTTGTAAATGATCCCGTCAAGCCACAAACCTCAAACGTCAGTCATAAAAAGAAGTGATATCACATAAGCGATATAGAAGTGCATACTCTGAGTGCCGTGTAAAAATCTATCACTAATCATAATGTTTCCAAAGGACTCGGAGTGAGGTACAGTATGTGAAAACTGCTTGGCGACTTCCAGGCGTATATTTAATATATGCAGTACCTATTTCAATTTCGAAAAATTGTGAAAGTCAAAAAAATTATTTTTAAATTCTCATTATATCAATCTTATAAATATTTGTAGAAGGAAGATCTGTAATAAATCCGAAAGGTTTGTAAGACAAGCAGGAAATGGTATGTAATTGTGGTAATCATCTATTATTACAATTATACTTTTCAATATTTTAAACAATTTTTAATTACATAAATATGTTTAATAATACACTGCTTCAAAATTAGAAGAGAAACTTGTAAAATGGATCGTGTTTATGACAGAATTATTTCTTAATCGTAAAATGTCGTGTTCCCAACATAATGAATATTATATAATACTATTGTAACAGAAGACTTACTAGAACAGATTTTCCCCTGTCATGTGCAATTCCGTTTACGTAGGCTTTACTGCAATATATCTTAGTTCAGTTAACGTCTATTATTAGGTACATTGTTAGTAATATTCATGTGATCATTATTTTTTATTATTGTTTTACAAACTCAAAATGTTTATTACATATTTATTTAGAAAATCCTCCTCCTAAAAGTGGTCTTTCTCGTTAAAATAATGGGAAATAAAATGAACAAATCTATCACATGATGTTAAATAAGAATGGGCGTGTAAACACCAGAAGCTTCAACTTATCACAGTTTAAAAGGATCAGTAATACAAGAAGAAAATTGCTAAACAAATAGTCATATGTAAGTGCAGGAAGAAGAAACATTATAAAAGCCTGCAAGTCGTCAAGCAGTTTTCACATACTGTACCTCACTCAGAGTCTTTTGGAAACATTATGATTAGTGATAGATTTTTACACGGCACTCCAGGTATGCCCTTCTACATCGCTTCTTCTTATGTGATATCACTTCTTTTTATGACTGACGTTTTATGTTTGTCGCTTGGCGGGATCATTTGCAACGAGTTGTTTTTGTTTAGATAGATACATTTAAAATTTTTATTTTGCTAAAGAAAAAAAAAACTTTAAATTTTGAAAATAATGTATGAAATATAAATATGCGAACTAGAGTTATATCGGGGGGGGGGGGGGAGGAGGTAGCTACGGTTTACTGCAGAAAATTAAGGCTCCGGTACTTTTTTTGTTAGAAATTAAGCCCTGGTCTCATGATGGCAAATACTACAATTTATCTGAAAAATAAAGAAGTTTGTCTTCTCCTGGATTGCATACTGACAGGTTGAGTTATATCATGGAAGCAGCGTACTATATTTTTTCAAATACTTGGTGTGACAGCGTTTCTGTCCCATACCTATAATTTTTATTCAAAATTAATTAAAAACATAATTTTTACTTTTAAAATCACATTATCCCCCCCCCCTCTCTTTCTTATGCTGAAATATGTAATTAAATTCATTTCTCAAAACCATCCAGCTTTTATTAAAAGGTTTTCTTTCTAAAAACATCTTTATTTCTAGCCGCAAAGATTCATTCCTTTTTTTTTTCCGTATCTGTCTGCTACCGCTCCCAGTGCAAAGAAATAAATAAGAATTAAATGGCACATCTGCTAGTATCAAGGTCTGCATTTAATTCCATCGGATTTTTGCGCGCCACATTGATAAGAATTTTTATCTCTACTAATACGTGAACGTTGCATATGTATTAACAATTAAAAAGAAAAATGAACAGATCTTATGGGAAGCATGTATTTATCGTGTCTTGTGGTCGAGCTAAAAGCCAGATGCCTGATTTCCAACATTTTTCTCAGGCAGCGGTCTTCTTTGTAAGATCTGTTGTATAAACAAGTTTCGCTTTTCTGACGCATTTCTCATCGTATTAGAATCGCTTGCTTGCAATCCCGGCCTCCCCCGTCCGATTGTATCATCACATTTTTGCGGTAATGTTTATCGCCAAGACCCTTTGTTCATTTTCGCGCAGTCACCAAAAGTTGTAAATTGGCGATTCTGTGCAACGCCAAGATTTCTTGTAAAAACTACACTTCTGTTTCAGCTTTCGAGATGTAAAGTTATCTAAAAAGAATAGGCGCTTCGGCGCCCTATGTATCTATGGGGGTCTCTCTCTCCCATTGTTCTTTAACTGAACCACCTAACGATGCTTTTAAATAAAGAGTAAGTCCAGTAAATTATTAGTTGGAGTTTTTTTCAGCATTTAGAACCCGGTCTTCAAATCGATGCTAGTTATGTGACAGCGTTTCTGTCCCATACCTATAATTTTTATTCAAAATTAATTAAAAACATAATTTTTACTTTTAAAATCACATTATCCCCCCCCCCTCTCTTTCTTATGCTGAAATATGTAATTAAATTCATTTCTCAAAACCATCCAGCTTTTATTAAAAGGTTTTCTTTCTAAAAACATCTTTATTTCTAGCCGCAAAGATTCATTCCTTTTTTTTTTCTTTTCCGTATCTGTCTGCTACCGCTCCCAGTGCAAAGAAATAAATAAGAATTAAATGGCACATCTGCTAGTATCAAGGTCTGCATTTAATTCCATCGGATTTTTGCGCGCCACATTGATAAGAATTTTTATCTCTACTAATACGTGAACGTTGCATATGTATTAACAATTAAAAAGAAAAATGAACAGATCTTATGGGAAGCATGTATTTATCGTGTCTTGTGGTCGAGCTAAAAGCCAGATGCCTGATTTCCAACATTTTTCTCAGGCAGCGGTCTTCTTTGTAAGATCTGTTGTATAAACAAGTTTCGCTTTTCTGACGCATTTCTCATCGTATTAGAATCGCTTGCTTGCAATCCCGGCCTCCCCCGTCCGATTGTATCACCACATTTTTGCGGTAATGTTTATCGCCAAGACCCTTTGTTCATTTTCGCGCAGTCACCAAAAGTTGTAAATTGGCGATTCTGTGCAACGCCAAGATTTCTTGACTTCTTGTAAAAACTACACTTCTGTTTCAGCTTTCGAGATGTAAAGTTATCTAAAAAGAATAGGCGCTTCGGCGCCCTATGTATCTATGGGGGTCTCTCTCTCCCATTGTTCTTTAACTGAACCGCCTAACGATGCTTTTAAATAAAGAGTAAGTCCAGTAAATTATTAGTTGGAGTTTTTTTCAGCATTTAGAACCCGGTCTTCAAATCGATGCAATATACATATTGGTGCATCGCCTATATTTTTTCTCCAACTTAGTTAAAAAAAAAATGCACGTTAGAGAGAGAAATTCACCCCCCCCCCCTTAAAATCATTCAATTACCCCATTCAAGTACTCTTGCAATAATTTTCTTCAAATGCTTGGACTGGATATTTTTCAACCATGCCGGACAGTGTGCCTTCCTGGTGTGCCGTCATATCCTGAACTCATAACATCCTGCGCTCGATGGATGGATGCAATTTTCTCCGACGGACAGTGATGGAACCCATTCTAGTGTCTCTTCGCTCACCAGCTGGACATCTTCGAGCCGCTCTTGTTTCGCCTGTATGCCTTCTCCTCCCCCCCTCTGATGTTGGTGCGGTGGTTTCTTCGTGCCTGCTCACCATCACCTCCCCCAGATGTGTCGTCGAATTGATCTTGTATCGTCACTAATCATAGAAAAAAAAAACGTTACTTCAGCGGTTCGCCTTGTGTGTGTTTGTGTCGCCGTTTTGCTTTCTCTTTTCGACAGAATATTGTGACCTAGTGTTTTTTCACCTATGTGCGTATGCATTCAACCGTGCCTGCAGATTTATCGTGTGGAATGTGACAAAGTAAAAAGGTTCGCGTGCATTGCGGCAAAGGTGTACGTAAAATCTCATGCTACAATTTTTTTAGGAAAGTGCCTTCAAAAGTTTTTCTTTCCAAGTGTTGCGTCAATGATTTACGTCTATTACGTCAAGTATGTGTTGTCTTCAAGTGAAAATTAAAAAAAATATATATGTGTGGACATATCTCACATAAACGCTCTAATCAGGTGAAATGTTTTTGTAAAGGAAAAGAAAGTGCATCTTAACAGAATTAGTGCGTCCGAAAATATTTCAAATTATGTGAACAATTTTCTTTTAATCTGTGCTTCGCTTCTTGTGCATAAATGTGATAAAAATATTGCTTCAGTTTTCATCATCAAATTTGCATCAGATTGATTTTTGTTTGTTGCTGGTTTCTGCCATCTTAGCTTGTAAAAAATCAGTGCCAATATATTCGCAATAGTAAAAGTGGTACACATGATAAAAAAAAGGAAAACGTGAAATTATAAAAAAATGCAAAAACGTACAGAAATGTACCATCGTATGTGTGCGAATAACACAACAAAAAATTCTACAGCTAACAATATGAAATTAAATAATAAAAGTGTCTAGTTTTCACTGCATAAGCATGAACACGGAAAATTCAAGTGTTTCTTTTAAACTTTAATTGTAGTAAATACAGTAAATTAGTTATTATTATTTTGCTTTATTTTTATCTGTAGGTATGCGTTATGATTTATCAATTTTCCCTTTTCATGCTGTTTGGGTAAAAAAAAAAAAAAATAAACATAAAATGATGACTTCTTACTATTCAGTATATTTTTTAGCATGAACAGAGAAGCTTACGAAATTTAAGCATTATATTTTAAATATTTTATTCGGCACTTATAATTTTTTTTTTGTCTTCTCTTTTCTTGCTTTATTTTGAAAGGTAAGTTTTTTTTTTTAATTCAGTATCGCAGTGCATATTTATTTTATATTGATATTTAGGTGATTAATTATTTTCCATACAGAAAATAAAATGTCATTTAGTTAAAATGTGTTTGTGATAGGCTAGGCATATTAACATTTATTGCCCTCGTTTTCAAAGGTGCCTTATAAAATTTTCTTGGCTATTATTTAATAGTTAGTTATTGATTTTTTTTTGCTTGTATTCAGCATTTACAAGTGAATATTATTTTTGCATGCATATTATTGGAAGATGTTGCAGTGATTTTGTGCTGTTTTCTATATAATATCTGAGGGTGTATAAATTTTTCTTACTGTATGAATATTTCAGATACTGCATACTTTTAAAATAGACAAAAAAAAATTTTTTTTGAGAACTTCCAATTTTTTTTTTCTTCTCTTTTAATCTGCTCATTCAAAAAAAAGAGAAAGGGAGAGAAAATATTTGTTTTAAATTCTTTTTCTTGCTGTTTTGCTCTAATACAGTAACTGAATTTTAAATTATTGTGCCATCTTTTATATATTTTTTTTAAATTCTTCTTTGGCTACTTTTTCCAACATTTTTGAAAAATGTCACAGGCCGATAGCCATCCAGAATTAGAAGTATCTGTGGCTGAATTAAAATGTTCTCTGCCGTACATGTTTGAGGAAGCACTGAACAGATTTGCGGAAAGGGTAAATACAGAATTCCCTATACTACAGGAACAAATTGGTAGTAAAAACAATGGCATTTTAGTTGAAAATATATCTTCTATGCATAAGAAATTTTTATGGGAATTTCAAATGTTGGGTAATTTTTTTCAGGTTATAAAAGATGATTACGTTAGGTTGCAGAATAAGAACAAATGATTACAAATTGTTAATACAAAAATTTTGGAAAGATTGCACGCACTCACAGTGAAAGAGAAACATAAAGTTGAAATTAATGAGACGTCTTATCAAAGCACATCCGAGGCATACAGCGAAATACTATCACCTAAGCGGATTGAAACAACACAAATAGATAATTGTGAAATCAACAGTCTGACTGAAAATTCCTTGCAGCATAACTCAAATATTATTTCTGATTTGAAATGCCCACAACAAGATGTTACCACTTCTCCTATAAATAGTAACTTTTCGTCCCCTTTTAGGCATGATTTGAAGCCAATTTCAGTTATAATTTGTCAGTTGCCAGAAAATTTTAATATTCCTGATATTCTTTTGGCAATTTCTGACTTAACTGGTATATCCACACCTTCTATTCAATTTCAACAAAAATATAAGATGAAATATGTTGAGTTCTTTAATTGGATATTTCTAATGCCCCCAAAGATAGCTAAAAGATTAATTATTCATGGCGAAATCAAAATTCAGTCTACTGGTTACCCTGTAAAAAGATACGTTTCGGTAAAAAGATGTTTTACATGTCAAAATCTTCTTCATCAGGCAAAATCATGCACAGATAAAATTAGGTGTCCTGTATGTGCCTTATCACATAAAGATCCCCATTGTTCAAACAGCCCAAAATGCATTAATTGCATTAGATGTAATGAGGTAAACAACACAAAATTTAACGTTTTCCATACAGCTTTCTCACATAGATGTCCTACTGTAAAGAGATACATAAAAGAGCAACGAGAAACCTTAGACAATTGCAATTCATTTCATTGAACACATTTTTTTTATATAGATAGATATAAAAAAAAAAAAGACCTATTTACAAGATAATTTTTTTTTTCTCTTGCTGCCTTTTGTATTGTGAAGGACTCTTTAAAATGAAAGTTCATTTAAAAAAAAAAAAAAACATTTCACTGTGTTAGACAGTTATGTACATCTTAATAATTCACCATATGGCATTAGTGATATTTTATTTCACAGTTAACACTTAACTGCAAATTTAAATATATTTTTTTCAGAAAGTATGTGTGTACTGTTAGGTATACCTTTTTTCTCATTCGATTATTACTGCAGGAATGGTCGGATGATTAAAAGATTGTATGGGAGAGTAAAATACATTGATGCAGGTCATCAGTTTTTTTTTTTATTTTCGCTTGTAAAGGTTTTGGTAGTACAGGTGTACACACGAACACTGTACAGATGTGTCTTCTTTTTTTTGCACCAGTTACAGTTAAACGATTTTAGATTTTTTTTCTACTTTGGTAATTTGATAGATACAAGTGATGGAAACATCACATTGCACTCTTTACATTCAGTTTTGGTTTTGGAATTTACATTTTCACAATATAATTTAATAACATTTTCTATTTTGTCTCTTACTTAATATTTATTTTAAAAATTGACGATACATTTTTTTATTGTTTTTTGACAACATTAGTTCATGTGCTGCACTTAAGTTTTAGATAGATACACAATTAGTTCATGTGAAATCACACATTAGTTCATGAGATTATTTACACAATTAGTTCATGTGGAATCACACATTAGTTCATGAGATTATTTACACATTTAGTTCATGTGAAAACACACATTAGTTCATGAGAATAATTACACAATTTTGTTCATGTGAGATTACATTTAGTTCATGTGAGTTTATTTTAGTTCATGGGTATATTTACACAATTTTAGTTCATGTGAGAATACACTTTGTTTATACACTTAGTTCATGGTGTCAAGCAAAGCTCTGTATCATTATATAATCTAGTGATATTAACTCATTAATTATGTAATTGATATCACATTCACAAGAATGATTTTGGAGTTTTGTGTTTGTACACACGTACCGTTATTTTTTTTACTTCTACATCTTATGTCAGGTTTTCGTTTTAGAATACAGATTTCTTTTTTTCTCTTACCCTCTAAATACTAATTTTTTTTCAGTTTGGGTAATGTCATAACTTACTAATGATACCATCACTTTCTTAATTAACAGATTTTATTTTTTAGATTTACATGAAATTATCCTTCACATGACATTTTTACTTGACACATTCATTTTGCGGCAATTAACCTGTAACAGTTCCTTTTTAACACTTTTGTTATAGACTCCTTGCTTGTAAGTGGCACATAAAGTAAGGTCTCTTTTTACACTACACACAGTAAAATACAGTTTATAAGTATTTTTTAATACACTTGGTAGGATGTTTAAGTTGATGTGTTTAAAAGTTTTGCAGAAATTATGACACAATTTAACTATTGTACATTGTTAGCACATACATCTTAAATTTTTACACAGCAGATAATTAATTGGCTGTACATTTTTACACATACAGTTAATCTACTGTTTAATTTCATTGTTTACACAAAGCTGGTGACTTGTTGCTATTTTATTTATAACATAAGGTAATTTTATTTTATCTGACATGACATTTGATATCCTTACATGTTGTTTTTTTTTTCGAAAAATTTAGTCAAAGGCATAATGCTAGCTGTTATGTACACTTTAGTTATTTTTTTTAACGCTATTCAAATAGAGTCATTAAACTAAATCTTTGGCATTTTCTCACATTTGAAATTTTTTTAATTAGTGAGTGAAAGTCTCACGTTGTCTTGTGACGGATACATACACTCATATGACATTAAGAATATAACTTTTTTTTCTATGCATTTTTACTTTCTCTTTCATTCTTTTACTTGGAACATGTTTGGTTTGGCATAACTTCTACATTTTCAGCGTAGAATTATGCAATCTACTGGGCACTTCTGCATTTTATACACACTTTTGTTACCTTAATACAGTGATAACTTGCGCAGATACAACTTTATTTTAATTTTAACCCTTAGTCAACCATTAAGTCATTTTTTACAAGCAGTTCATGTGTTGCATATTTGTGTATGTTGCACAACATTTGCTTATTTAGAATACATTTTTTTTGCATCCATATACATACATTACACTAGTTCATGTGTTGAATTACATATTTTGTTCATTTGCTTTTACACATTGTTCTTTGCTAACGATTTATTCGGCAGTATTTCTTTTTGTTTTTTTTCTTACAAGTAGTTCATTGAGTAATACACACTGGCTGGTTTAGAGTTTAACCAGGGTTTTCACACACATTACAAGTAGTTCATTTGTTTTTTTTAACCCTTATTCACTACATTTTGATGATAACTCATTAATTATGTAATTGGATCTCACTCGTTGTAAGTGTCTTGGGTTATTACACATATACTGTCTGTTTATTTTGTTGGCAATTACATTACAATTTGAGTTCATTGAGACATTAATACATAGAGTTCATGTGATATTATACAATTTGTTCATGTGTTTACTTACACGTTGTGTATGCTTGCGTACACTTTTGTTCATGTGTTGCATTACAAGTAGTTCGTGAGTTTGGGAGTTTTTCTCCCCCGCCCTCCACACACATACAGTTTCTCCTTTACTTTCCTAGCTTTTAAATTTTACACCATGTTTCAATATTAAAATACTTTTTATCTGTTTTTTTTGTGTTTGCATAATGTCATAATATATCGATGACAACATCACTTTGTCTATGTACAAAGATTTTAAAGTTACAAGGAGTTATCCGTCACATGACCTACTAAACTACACATACATTTCGAATTTGTTTATTTTAAACATGTTACATTTTAACACTTTGCTTAGATACTTCTTACTTGAAAGTGGCAGATCGAGTAAGGTATCTTGTTACATTATATAACATTTAGATACATTTTTCTTACCTTTTTTTCATATTCTGGCCAAGTGTAAGAGAAAGCTACTCTAGTGAGTACACAGGCACTTCATATCATGCAGAATCTTGAACACAAGATGGGACATTTTAATTATTACACAGAAATACAGGACGGCAGTGTGTAAATTTATCAAATGCCAACTTATATTATACTTTGACTTCTTGTTACAGCGGGAACTTAGTTATAGTGCAGGTATCTAAAAAAAATATATACCCTTCTTATCTAAGGCAGAAGCCCTAAGCTGACGCCATAAAACTTGTGGTCTCCACAAGATTTAGGGCTACACCTGTTTGCCAGCGTGCTACATGCACCCCTTTTTGGTAGTCCTGTGCCTTGTGCACAAATTTTTCTTTTCATATACGATTCATAATTTGTGTAATACAGTACATTTTAATTTTTATTTTATATATATACATACAATACTTTTCTGTGTTCCAATTTTTTTTTTTTTTTAAAGTTCTTATTGGTGTGTTTTGTTTTAATTTGCTTGCATTTCGTATGAAATTATGATCTCATTGTAAGATCACATTGTGAGAAGTTATAAAATATATCTAATGTAAACACTTCTCTTTGGAATCATGACACAACGAAAAAGCTGGTACCAGCGCCACAAATATAGAGCCACATAAAAAGCATAGGATCCTAACTCTTCGTCAAATGTGGCACTTTTTTTTTTCTTGTGGCATATTGAATCGATAAATAAGATTTGTTTTAAATATGAGCGCTCAGTCATGAATAAATATTATTATTTTGAATTATTTGAAAGCAAGCAAATATGTTTATATACTACCTTTTTATTTTATTACTTAAATTACTGGAAATGATGCTCTAATAGCATTTTAGAGAAACAGGTTCAAACATTTTTCTGTTATTGGATACAAAATTTTGTTTACATTTCTATGTAGATTGTATACTCTGTATGTGCGAAGGTGGACAAAGGATTTTAAGTAGATATAAAGCTGCAACGTACACGTTTCAGCTTTCTTCTGTGGTCGGGGTGAGTTATGTGACAGCGTTTCTGTCCCATACCTATAATTTTTATTCAAAATTAATTAAAAACATAATTTTTACTTTTAAAATCACATTATCCCCCCCCCCTCTCTTTCTTATGCTGAAATATGTAATTAAATTCATTTCTCAAAACCATCCAGCTTTCATTAAAAGGTTTTCTTTCTAAAAACATCTTTATTTCTAGCCGCAAAGATTCATTCCTTTTTTTTTCTTTTCCGTATCTGTCTGCTACCGCTCCCAGTGCAAAGAAATAAATAAGAATTAAATGGCACATCTGCTAGTATCAAGGTCTGCATTTAATTCCATCGGATTTTTGCGCGCCACATTGATAAGAATTTTTATCTCTACTAATACGTGAACGTTGCATATGTATTAACAATTAAAAAGAAAAATGAACAGATCTTATGGGAAGCATGTATTTATCGTGTCTTGTGGTCGAGCTAAAAGCCAGATGCCTGATTTCCAACATTTTTCTCAGGCAGCGGTCTTCTTTGTAAGATCTGTTGTATAAACAAGTTTCGCTTTTCTGACGCATTTCTCATCGTATTAGAATCGCTTGCTTGCAATCCCGGCCTCCCCCGTCCGATTGTATCACCACATTTTTGCGGTAATGTTTATCGCCAAGACCCTTTGTTCATTTTCGCGCAGTCACCAAAAGTTGTAAATTGGCGATTCTGTGCAACGCCAAGATTTCTTGTAAAAACTACACTTCTGTTTCAGCTTTCGAGATGTAAAGTTATCTAAAAAGAATAGGCGCTTCGGCGCCCTATGTATCTATGGGGGTCTCTCTCTCCCATTGTTCTTTAACTGAACCACCTAACGATGCTTTTAAATAAAGAGTAAGTCCAGTAAATTATTAGTTGGAGTTTTTTTCAGCATTTAGAACCCGGTCTTCAAATCGATGCTATACTTGGTACCACTATTTCTTATCTATAATCTTCGTAGAGGTTTTTGTATTATATGCAATAGGAATCTGACACGAAGAATAAACATTGAAATTTATAGTAGCAAATTATATAAGTATAAAAATATAGGATTCTGGAACCCTTGGTTAAATGCAACTCCTAAATAACGAAATTGTTTAAATATTGACTCCAGGAAATTTCTCAATATGTCTTATTTACAAAACGGTAATTTAGAAGAATACAGAATAATATAATATCATTATCAATTAACTTGCTTTGCTCTCAACAAATTTATGTTATAGAGTAAACACTCGTTAGTGCGGACTTCCAAGGGAGGTCATTTTCCGTTCGAAATAACCGAAATTCGCATTAAACAACATATTTAACATTAATTAAAATAACGTGCAAATAAAATTGCCCGATTTATCCGGAAATACATCTTAAGCGAAGACTTAGTAATGAGGGTCCACTGAACAAAATTTTTAGGAATACCATGTGACATAATGAAAATTATTTATTATAAGATATAATGGGTTCACTTAATACTAACAGAAATCTGACATACCAAATGTTTTTGACAAAACATAATCTAAATACAGTTCTATACATTTCGACTACTTTTATCAAACAAACTTATTATTATTTTTCTTATATATGTTTAAGGCATCAGAATACGGTAAATATTTTAAGCGTTTATAAAAATATTAACATAAATTGAACTTGTTAAGCACATGGACCATTCAATAATTAGTTGGGACACACCATTAAACTTTCGCATAAAGTATTTCGCGCTAAGATATAATTAAGTTAAATAGAATAAAAAGAAATCCTCTAGTGATTACTTCCAGTCAACACCATTAATAAGAAGCGGCTTCTCGTGTAAGTAGGAGATTTTTTTTTATCTGTTAAGAAAACTATTAGGATAAAATACACACGAGATAGCAAAATAATTTGTTTACCGCATAACAAATAATTGCTTATCATTAAGCCGAGTTTGATTTTAGGATTTAAATGACCAAAGGTTTAAATAAACTTTTTTTAACTGCACATTTTCCCAGCAAAAACTGTATTTTAGTTATGATGATTAAACTTTTTAAGGGTTTTAAGGGGGTTCGGGGCTGAAAATTCTCAAAAAAATGCATTTTTTTTTTTTTACTGCCTTAAAAAAATACTAAGTTTTTTGCGTTAAATAACGCAAACCGCATGCTTTTATCTTCATTAGATCCAGATATATAACACCTTTTGACTTGAGAAGCGATGCATCAGATATTCTCTGGCCTATATATAAAGTTCCTTGCAAGATACATGCATGCAATTTTCAACATAGATTTTATGCTATATTTACAACTAATTGTCTTCAGGATTTGTAGTTTTGAGCGATAATTGTGAAAATATGCTAATTAATGCAAAACTCACTCATAAAAATACTTCATTTTTTACTTAAAATTTTTATGTAAAATTCTTAATCAGTATTTTAAGATTTCCTGAAGGCAAATTAAAATGACGCATTTTCTGTATACAAAAGTAAAAATTTTGTAAATCGAGTATTTACTTCCAGAATTATATAGAAAATTAAATATGTTAAAAAAAATTTAATTTAAATAAAAAAAAAGCATTTAAAAATTTTCAGATTTTTTTACATGCAATATTCTTATTATATTAAAACACTAGGAGGCTATGCCCCCTGCAAGCTACACTCGCCAACCCCCGTTCAGACACCGCAGAATCTAAAAACACGCTAATCTGATGGGTTTTAAAAATATTAGAGAAGATTGAATTATACTGAAAAAAGCTGAGCAGATCTCCCTGTAAACGGGTTTCCATTCAATTCCCTTTGATTGCAAAAATTTAAGGGCGAATTAGTTGCTGTTAAGACATCCAATAGTTCTTTTCGTTTTTGATTAAAGAGGATCAGTTAAACATTTGAAAAGAAGCTAAAATAAAATAAATTAAGTATGCAGAGTCTTTGTGTCCCGGTATTTTAAAACAATCTCTATAACAATAGCCTAAATCATGTGATTATCATCAACAGTTCCAGGCGGACAACTTCGCTTTTTATACTCTACTAGCTATTTTGGTACTCTAATGTTAGCCAGGCACAGGTGATAAGTCGCCAAATATTTTTCTATCGCCATCATTTTATCTATATTATAATAGTTCAAGTCATCAATTGACATAAACAAATACGGTCTGATCCCTTCGCCGTTCATATGAAAGTTTGGCACAGATGTCATATACGTCCCATATTGGCACAATTTTTTAACGACGCCAATTTGGGGAACGCATCAACAGCATAAACAACAACGTCCGGCTGATCATATCAAGCAAAATAACGATACTTTGGCGCCAGTTAAGTGCCCGTTCCGTATATGGCACTGGCGTTAGAAAAAAATCGCGCCAATATGGAACCGTAAGTTTTCCATTTTGATTAAAAAATCAAATTTTTTTTTTCGAATAAAACTACATAAAATTTGCCATGGTTGCAAAGAATTCTTGGTACTGTTACGCTAGCCGGATGCAAATCTCGCCAATACCTTTTTTTCAACTCGCCAGCTAGCATTTTTTTTTTCGAGTGGTAATATTTGGCCAGATGTCATATACGCACAGCAGGTTTGGCGCGATTTTTTTTTTTTTTTACGAAAATTTGGCGAAAACTCGTTTTCAAATACCAGTTACATATGCATTTTTGGTATTACTTAGTTATCCCGTCGACCAAAAACCTATCGCCAAACTATAAGATTAAATGTCAACAATGGTTGATCGTAAATGTCACATTCACTTGACTTTAAGCAAGTTACACGTGTTTACGTCATCAAGTGATTTTTATTTCGACTTTTTATTTGTATATTTATTAATGTTATACTAATTTATTTGTTCTTTCGTTATTTAAAATAAAAATTATGTCAATTTGCATAATTTGGTGAGTGTTTTGGCGATTTATATAATTTGGCGAAATTGGTTGACGGAATAACTAAGTAGTACCGTATTTTTTAATTATTTTCTACATTTTTCTAAAGAAAATATAAAGAAATAATTAATAATTATAGAACAAAATAATTTATATAACTTATAAAAAGAGATAAAAGTAAATAAACATTTATTATCAAATAAACAACAATAGCCGGGTTAACATGTCAACCTTTTCTGAAATATGAAAAAAAATATCTGTTTGATTAAAATTTGAGTTGCCATCATTAGAAAAATGTATATAAAATTAGAAAAAAATTAATGTTTCGAAAACTAATTCGAATTAAAAAATTTTAATACCAGTTTTGAGATCTGCGGATCAATGCTGATTTTTGGTGTTAATTTCATCGCAAAGTATTCCATATTTTAGGAGAAATCGCTTGAAACATAATCAGTTGTTCAGTCAGTCGATTCATTTATCCGTTTCATAAATTCGTGTGATTAGGATTTTATATATACTAGGGGATCGTACCCGGCCTTCCCGGGTTACAGAATATAGGTGAAAACATTTATTTAAAATTGAAAACTAATAATTTTTTTATATGCAATAATTTTTTTAGACTGTCCACTTACATTAATAAAGCATTTTTCATATAAAAATACGAATTATACAATTAAATAAATTTTTGAAATTTATCAAAGGCGATATTTTCTTATTAGGCGCATGCTAAGAGACCAAGATTTTGCTACTTACGGCATCCTTTTATATTCTGATAATTTCAGAGCTTACATGTCTGTTAAATTTGTGTTTTATTTATATTATTTTATTTATTTATTCACAGGGATTTTTTTTTAATTGATATTAGCAGTAAGAAAATGATGAACTCTTTATTTTGTTTTAAGGGCAAACGGATTAATCTTTCGTAATCGAGCTCCGCGTGCTATAGATAAATTAGAAAATATTTCATGCTTTAAAATTGTTTTTAAAACCATAGACAATCAGTAAACTGTGATGTACTTTGCAAACAAATTGCATTTGAAAAAAAAAATCCTATTTGGTGATCTGAAAATTTAAATTTGACGATTACAAATATGTTAGATTTGGATTTTTTCAACATTATTCTTTTATTTGTTTATAAAAGAAGTATTAATTTCGTTAATTTGTCTTTCAAAAATATGTTAGATTGGTGTTTTTTTAATATTATTCTTTTATTTGTTTATAAAGGAAGTATTAATTTCGTTATGCAAAAATAGTCAGAAACAAATGCTGAACAATGTTTGTTGCTTTATGTGCTAAATGTTTATTATTTTTATGTATTGAAACTGGCGCGTGATAATTAAACTTTAAAAAAAAACATGCTTAAAAATTATTTTGGAAAACACAATACATCAGTCAATTAAGATACAGTTTTTAAACAAATTGCATTTTAAAGTAAATTTTTTCCCTATGAGACGAAAATTGAAAATGTACGATGGTGAGAAGGTTAAAAAATTGCAGTAGCGAAAATTTCAAAACCGAAATTTGATCGTGAAGTGTTGCCATTCGCAAAATGACGTCAGCGTTACTCACAGATACGTTTGTTCTTTATAATATAGATACATAATCAGTAAAATATAATAAAGATCAGATATTAGGATGTGGTTATAAATTGAGGCTCCTATGCTTGATATTCCGAAATGAAAAACAGCAATTTTCACCTTCTCAAAATTTTCATACGCACTTCTCATATGCATATTCATCTTTTTTTTTTATTGCATTTTGTTTGATCATTTTTAAAATCATTTTAACTCAAAACTTGAAGTCACGATTCTCAGCAACATCTTTTATGTGAACAGACGCACTCTTTACTTGAGATTCTATTCTCAATTCCGGAGAGTAAAAATTTCCGTAATTTATGTTTTTTAGACGCATTTGTGTTAAAATGTTTAGTTTTATCTAAGAAAATGATCGTTTTCTTTTAAATATGACTTCATTTTCTCTTAAATAAGTATTTCGCCTAGTGTCTGAAGCTTAGTATCAGTACACATGCAGAAGGAAGAACAGTATAGTTAATTTAGGAGGAAAAATGCGTGTTTTCAAAAGCAGTAAGTCATTTTCCGTTATTATGCCCCTAATATAATATTATGCTCCTAATGGGATTTTGCGCCACTAAACCCTATGCAGCAATTTTTATCAACAATTTTGAATTTTTATCAGAAAATGGCATGAATGAAGGTAAAAATACCTTATTATTTCTGTCTTGTCTGCAATAATGAAAGCTATCTAATTTTCACCATTTTGAAGAAGTTTCATAAAATGCTTTTAAAATTAAAATATAAAAGTGGGGATATTAAAAAAAACAGATAGTGCGATCACATCTACAAATTAATAAATTTCAGTTAAAAAAAAAATAGTAAAATTGGTTTAGCAGAATTAGGGCAGATGACTAAAAAACACACTTCTGTTTTAAATATATAGATTATATAAAATTATGAAAAATTAAATTAAGCAAATTATGTTATTTTGATAAAATTATAGTAGCGTGTCCTAAAGAATAGCATTAAAATTTTATTATTCGAGAGAATTTTGGAGAAAAACTTCAGGAACATGATATAATTTTAAACCTCGAATTATTTATTTGCTTGTCTAACTCGGCGAAGCAAATCCATCCAGGCGAGAATCATCAATTTCTGTAATATAATTATAAATCGCTATTATTTTGCAAGCCTCTTTGATAATGACACTCTAAATTTTTGTAAAACATTGCGTTTTATCAGTGTGCGATTTCTATTACATTATTTTCAAAAATGAAGCATTTTCACATGTGAAGAATTTCAAAGTAGCTGGGCTGTGAAAATGACGCACTTCTACAAAATATAATTTAAGTTTAAGAATTAAATCACACGCTTTTTTATAAAATGATGTCCTTTACATCTGCTATAGCAATCCACATTTACAATCCAGTCGTAAACTTCATCTATAGAAAAGTATGCATATGACGTCATTATCACGGAATAATCGACAATATTCTTGACATAACCCGTATATTAATTTCCACTCTTTTTTAAGGTTTTATGAGAAAATGGCAACAAAAAGATACAGTATCTCCTATTATCGACTATTTTCCGTTTAGAGATTCTGCCTTTTTTCCTCGTGGAGGAAGGTTGTTCCAAGGAAATAACGCCATTTTTGTGATCATTTGAGGTCGCATGCCGGCAAAAGCCGTAGCGAATACCTCATAGCTTAAAATTAAAATTAAAATTAATATCTGCTTACTTTCAATAGAAATGGGGTACTTTTGTTGCCACGATTAGAAAAATGGTATTAAAAACTACAAAAAAAAATTAATATCTCAAAAACAAATTAAGATACAGCTTTCATACAAACTGCATTTAAAAGAGCATTTTTTTCCTCATACAACGGTGTAAAAATTTAAAATGTGCGATGTTTAGAAGTTTAAAAATTTGCAGTACAGAAAATTGCAAAGCCCAAATTTTATTTCAAATTTCAAAGTGTTGCCATTCGCAAAATGACGTATGCGTTACGCACAGATATGTTTGTCCTTTATAATATAGATAGGGTAGATAGTTCAGAAAAAAAATTCATAACAAAATCTCTATAAATAAAAAAATAGAATTTTGAGCCCCGGATCCCCTTTAAATGGGACATTTTAAAAACTTTTGTAACTTAAAAATTTTAAAAATTTTAAGGGGACGAAGGACCTTAAGAACCTTTAAAATCAATTTTTTATTTTTTGTAAATTTCACTTTAACTGTTATTCAAGGGTACATTTTATGCATTATAGCATGCATTTATAAAAAATATATATATATTTTTGAGGAATAAAATGGAGTCTTATAAATCTTCGAAACGCCCCCTGCGCGTTCCATATCAATGAAAATCCCCAATATTTTTTTATAAAAGTTTGGTTTATATATATAAATAAAACTGTGCATCGAATTTCATATATTTGAATATAAAGGTAAAAAAAAAAAAAAAAATACAAATTGAAAAATTTTTCAAAAAAATTTCAAAAAATTTTGAATTTTTTTTTTATATTTTTATATTTAAATATATAAAATTCGATGCATTGTTTTATTTATATATATAATCCAAACTTTTATAAAAAATATTGGGGATTTTCATTTATATGGAACGCGCAAGGGGGCATTTCGGAGATTTCTAAGACGACTTGTAAAATTCCACTTTTTTTTCTCAAAAATAACATTTTTTTTGTAATAAATGCATCCCATAATGCATATAATGTACCTTTGAGTAATATTTAAAGTGATATTTACAAAAAATAAAAACTTTATTTTTAAGGTCCCTCGTCCCCTTAACTGTTAAGGGCGTAACTGATAAAGGCGTTGAGATCCACAGTGAGCCAATATCGCCAGCTGCGATTTCGAGATAAAGATTTTCAAAAAATCATTTTGTCATACTTTTCATCATAGTTTTATCATACTTTTTCAAGCCAGTTTTTAAAATGATCAAAAAATACATATATTCCTTCATAGCATGCATGGTCTCAGTGACGTCATTGTGACGTCACTGTAAGTCACTGTGGTCACGTCACAACTGTGACCAAAATGCCACCACTCAGCGATGTCACACTGTGACTTATATGTGAACTTCTTAGAAAACTTTAAAAAATTACAAAAATTCTTCCAAACATGTTATTTACTGTAAAAAATATTTTTCTGGCAATAAAAATTTTTTTTGTGACGTCACTGTTATGTCACTACATGTAACGTACGTCTCATTATGTGTAAAAAAAACCCACCATATTGTAAACTCACAGTGGGACTAAACATATGTTAAGATTAAAACGTTTCCACTTCAATATACAATATAAATACAATAAAAATAATTCAGTGTTTGTTTCCGGCTAATACTTCACAACGAAATTAAAAACTTCACCAAAAAATGTACATAAATAAAACACGAATTTAATAGACTTGTAATCGAACTGCTCGCTTAGACTACTAGAACTATTTTAATTAAAAAAACCTGCTGTAAGTAGTAAAATATTTGACGATTTTTTTTACTATTAACTCTTGGAATGTTGCTAATATGAAAGTATCGCTATTGAATTTTAAAACTTTATTTGAATACATAATTGATATTTTTTTCATATAAAAATGTTTTTTGGTGTTATTAGTGGTCAATCTAGAAAAATGTATTAACTGTAAATATATATTAGAGATTTTAAAAATAAGAAAATGTTTTCCTCCTGTATTCTATAATCCGGGAAGTTGGCTTGTTATTTATAACTTATTCTTATCAGCGGAAATGGCAGAAAATAGTATACAGGTGGAGAAAGCAAAGATTTGTTTGTGTGTGGGCATGGGGAGGGACGGAGTTTTGTAATAAAGCAATGCTTTATTATAATAAATAAAAACACTTGCATGTTTTCAGTAATAAATGTTTCGGCTAGTGTTTAATTATTTTAAGTAATTCAATTTTAAAAAAAATCGCTACTTGTGTCACACTTTTTAAATAAATTTAACTTTTTCCGAATACCAAATAAAATATACAAAATGTATGCAAAACGCATGGCGTAATTAATTATTCATATATATATATATATATATATATATATATTATTTCTAGAAATTTATTTTGAAAAATACTGTTATTTTACAAGCTGTTTTACTATACAGGAAATTAAAATAGAAAAAAAAGAGAATTGCCTGATCCCCCCCCCCCCACTCCCGCGCAAAGAAGATTATTTCGACAGTTATTTTATTTCTTTTTTACGAACCAATTTACATTTACTACGTATAATATAAACTTGACATTTCTATTTTCAAAAGATCTTGGATTATTGCATATTAAAATTAATTTTAAATACTCTAAAAATTCAAACATTGTTTAGTTTGTTATACTCCCAGTATTAGTATAATTATTGTCATATTTGACAACAAAAGTAGCTTTACAAAACTTAAAACTTGAACTATTTTGAAACATATCGAAAAAAAGTTAAATGCATCAAAAAATTTTTGGAACAAGAAATTTTAATTAGAACCATGCTTATAAAAATATTACGTCATATAAATGTATAAGAACGGAAAAGACACCTGCTCCTGTTCTGTGTCTTGATAAACAAAAAAGCGCGAAAAACCCCGCAGACGATAAAAACTATTAAATACAACATATTGTGTTTAGTCTTTGGAACAGGCTGAGAGAGTTTTTTTGCTGGACAATAGGTAGTGTTGTGAACGTGCAGTCTGTCAGAGATAAATATTTAACCTAAAAAATTCATAGGAATAATCATTTTACGATATCACTTTAGACGAAAGTATTTGTCCGAGATAATTACACTAGCTTTGGTGTGGTTTAAAATGATTCCCATCATTGCTATGGTATTGGACATATTTTGTACTTCAAAAATTTTTCCTTTCTAAAACATGGATTACATCAGAATATAAAGAATGACGTTAAGGGGAAAAATGTATGAAAAAATATTTTATTCCAGAGTTTGCTTTTCTTTTAATTATAAAGATTTTAGTATTTTCTTATAAACATTTCATTAACCTAATAAAGTTTAGTAGATTTATTGTTTAATTTATTGAAATAAATAACTGCCTATCAACAATTTTAATCAGATGATTAAAATCAATTATACAAATTTATTTTAATCCCAACAAAAAGTTTTCGGTAAAAAAAAGAAAAAAGCGCCAAGTTCTCCTTAATGTTTCGGCCAGATAAAGTAGTGATATCTGAAGTTCGCACAAGTTAAAAGCCAAACATCCCAAATCTTTCATTGAAAATGGCTTCCTGCGACTTGGCCGTTAATGCCTTCGAGAGGGTTTTTCAAATTTTAAAGTATGTACAAATGAGCTACATGCCAACTACATTTTTTCATTATTTTAGGCATTTTGTTGCACAAAGTACAGAAATAAATTACACATTTAAAAAAAGCATTTAAACCACTTCAGTCTATTTAAGTACTTAGAAGTTAATAATAACAAAATACTTGTTTCGGAAGATAATATCTCTAATTGCTAAAACATAATTAGTATCAGCTTTTAACAGTTTATAAATCGAATACCTCTTAATGTATGAAAACAAACTATAATAAATGTTCAAACAAAAAAATCTCTTTCGTCAATGCACAAGATTTCAATATTATACAATAAAATATTATGTAACATATAAAGAGATTTGAAGTAAGTAAATTTTGTTTTATTTCTTGGGTTTTGCGTTAATGACTTTAGCTTTAGACCGTACAAAATGGCAATTAAACCACCAGTGGACTAAATGATCTGTAATCAAAACTAATGTTTGTTGAAACTGGATGGTATTTATCAGAAATCTTTTACTTATAATGTCTTTATGTGAATTTGCCTCTTTGCATTCTAATATTACTTTTAAAATTTAAATAATTCATAAATGCGAAATTTCCAATCATTAATTTTGAAATGCTGTGGAAGGCATTAACGGCCAAGTCGCAGGAAGCCATTTTCAATGAAAGATTTGGGATGTTTGGCTTTTAACTTGTGCGAACTTCAGATATCACTACTTTTTCTGGCCGAAACATTAAGCAGAACTTGGCGCTTTTTTCTTTTTTTTACCGAAAACTTTTTGTTGGGATAATAAATAATGCAGTTTATTTTTTTAATATTTTGAACAGTCGAAGTGTATGGAATTAGTATTTTGGTAACTTTAAGTTAAAAATAATATTTGTTTTAAGAGACTAAGTAGTAACCTATGTATGAGTTCGTTTTTAAACAATTTCTTTCGTCGAAGTTCGACGAGATTCATCCCGTTATTAATAGAAACATTAGCTCCATTGCTGTAAATTATGCATTTTAACCTCATACGGATTATTATGGAGTCGAATGCTGAAGTCGATGTTCATACATTGGTGACCTGAGATATAGATTGACCCCCCCCCCCGCCCCCTTTCAGAAGTTTTACGTTCTACGTATGTATCAACCACTATTTTTCTTTCGAACTTTTCATTCTTTGTAAGCTTCTAAATCGATGCAATTCATTTTGAATTTTAAATTAAGAGAAACGAAAAGAAAATCGAATACGGAAAATACGATTTTGGGCATTAGTCGAATGGCTACGAGTGATACTCAAAAAAATCGAGAAAAATATAATGTCATGTATGCATTACTCATATGTATGTATTCTTATGTGAGTATGTTTGTATTCAGACGAATGTATGTTTCTATTGAGAAATTTTCGTAATCGGGTTTGTAGACAAATTCATAATTTACTGAGCATTGTTTGATGCGAAAATTTAACAATTTGGTAGCTGTCCCAATTAATGTCGATTACTCAATTTTTTTTTTTAATTCATCGTAGTTGAATATATTTCAACTGAAATGCAAGTGAACATTCTGAAGTAAATGAGATAAACATTTTTTTTGTCAAGATGTACACTAGAAAACAGAAATATGTAGATTACAAAATAAAAAATACCTGCACACGTTGGAAAAGGTAGCTTCCCTATTTCTTGGCTTTAAGATTTTAGCTAATTTTACTGGAGAACACGAAGTTAAAATGCGAAGAACCCGGTTAGAGAAGAATCATCAGTACTGAATTTCAATGGAAATATCTCCAAATTAGTCAGATACAGCCAAATTGGCTTAATTTGTGACGACATATTTTTGGTCGCCAAACTTTGCTATATTTCGTCCAAATGTCGCGAAGCTTAGCGATAAATGCGACGTTAATGTATATAACTATGATCGCTTATGCTTATGATCGCAGAAATGGATACAACAATGAAAGATAATTCGTGAGAAATCATGGTTACTAAAAGTCATAAATTAATCCCTGATTTTTTTTTAATCTGCTGCCTAGATTTAGTGTACATTTAAAGAAATATATATCCCAACAAAAAGTTTTCGGTAAAAAAAAAAAAAGCGCCAAGTTCTCCTTAATGTTTCGGCCAGAAAAAGTAGTGATATCTGAAGTTCGCACAAGTTAAAAGCCAAACATCCCAAATCTTTCATTGAAAATGGCTTCCTGCGACTTGGCCGTTAGTGCCTTCTACAGCATTTCAAAATTAATGATTGGAAATTACGCATTGATGAATTATTTAAATATTAAAAGTAATATTAGAATGCAAAGAGGCAAATTCACATAAAGACATTATAAGTAAAAGATTTCTGATAACTACCATTCAGTTTCAACAAACATTAGTTTTGATTACAGATCATTTAGTCCACTTGCGGTTTAATTGCCATTTTGTACGGTCTAAAGCTAAAGTCATTAACGTAAAACCCAATAAATAAAACAAAATTTATTTACTTCAAATCTCACAATATGTTACATTATATTTTATTGTATAATATTGAAATCTTGTGTATTGACGAAATAAATTTTTTTCGTTTGAACTTTTATTATAGTTTGTCTGCAAACATTAAGAGGTATTCGATTTATAAACTGTTAAAAGCTGATACTAATTATGTTTTAGCAATTAGGGATATTATCTCCTGAATACAAGTATTTTGTTATTTTTAACTTCAAAGCATTTAAATAGACTGAAGTTGTTTAAATGCTTTTTTCAAATGTGTATTTTATTTCTGTACTATGTGTCACAAAATGCCTAAAATAATTAAAAAATGTAGTTGGCATGTAGCTCATTTGTACATATTTTAAAATTTGAAAAACTCTCACGAAGGCATTAACGGCCAAGTCGCAGTAAGCCATTTTCAATGAAAGATTTGGGATGTTTGGCTTTTAACTTGTGCGAACTTCAGATATCACTACTTTTTCTGGCCGAAACATTAAGGAGAACTTGGCGCTTTTTTTTTTTTTACCGAAAACTTTTTGTTGGGATATCACTACTTTTTGTATGTTTTTTCAAGTTTGTAATATATTAATATGAAAAAACTTAAACTTCGGTACTTTTATGTTAGCCGGGAACAAATCTCCTCATTTGCCTTTTGTTTTTTCGCCAATAGCAGTTTTCATTTTTCACATGTGTAAATTAGAAACATTGCTTTGATTTTCAAATAAAATATTTTGGTTTATGTTATTATTTCTTATTTATTTATTTATTTATTTCTGTTAAATATTCTAATAATTAAAATGAGGGAAATGCATCTATTTTAAATGACATGACTGAAAAGTGTATATCTTTAAATGAAATGAATGCAATATGAACAATGGAGTAGGGGACAGTATCTGGCGATTTGCCACTTGCGCCCGGCTAACATAAAAATACCTAAATTTATTTTATTGTGCTTTACAAATTTATACTTTATTTCTTTTTATATTAAAGTAAGAGCCGCCTCTAGCAAGCAGTATTTACCGTATTACTTCCATGTTAAACGTTGCATCATGTTACTGTTATTCATAATTTAATTTACTTGCCCATTCTTTCGCCAATTCGGAAGCTTTTGATAGCGAAATCAAGAACTTTTTACGATCATGGAAGCACATCATATATTTTGTGTTGTTATGTATTTCATCTTTCGTGACAAATATCTCTTAACTCACTTATGCATGTTTCCTTAGCAGTTACGATTTGTTCTCTAATGCGGAAATTTTTAATCCTCTTAAGTAATCTTTTCTAATTGAGCTCATTGCCAATTGTTGTATTTTAACTCATACGACTGGGTACACGTGAAATGGTTCTTACGAAATCCTTTCACAATATCTGCATTTGCATTAAACCATATTGATGCTAATATCTTTTTGTTTCACGTTAACCTTTTCAATAGACTCGATTACAGAAGAATAGAAGGTCACTGCCATGATCCCATTTGAAAATCTATCATTCTTCTCATCTGATCGTGTTGAAGAATTAGTCAATGTGCCATGGTTTTAAGATTTTAGCTAATTTTATTCGAAACCTGAAAACTAAAATGTGAGGAACCGGATTATAGAAGAATCATTCTAACGTACATATTGATTAACAGGTTACATATTATAGAATTATAATAATCATAAGGGGAACTGGCAGTTTCAATGCTTTAATAGTTTCCGTAAATTCTCTTTATATAATACAGAAGTTTTAGCGGTGTAAAGGTTAACAACATAGTCACAGTAAGTATAATAACAGTACAATATAATAACAATAGCAGAGGTTTTGGGCTGTGACGAAACTATTAGCACTTTGGAAATATTAGTACGTTATATCATTTAACTATTCAGATGATATGCGGAGAAATAAAAATAGATGGCTCGCATTAATAATTAACTCATTGAAAAATAGCCACAAGCGTCAAATATTCGCCAAGCTTGGCGACATTTAGCAAAGTTTCGCGAAATTTGGTAATATATCATGTCAATTCTCAAATTTGGCGACAAAAAATGTTTTGTTTATTCTGACGTCATAATGATGCATATGTATTATGTATTATACACATACCTATAATATGTATGATGCAAATGTATTACGTATTATATGCAAATGTATAATATGTATGATGCATATGCATAAGTTCATTAACATCACTAAAACGCACTTAAAGGAATAGTGTTTCATAAATAGTAGGGATAATTGCCAGATTGACCAGAGTGTTATTGAGATTAGAATACCGACATTTATAATAGACCGGGAGGCGTTTGTACACACCATCACATCATCAAATTTACAGGTGAAATTTTAGGATTAGTTAAAACTAGGTTAGCATATTTAAATGCAACTGGTCTGTTAAGTCATATATTGGTTGAAACCACCTGAAGATCTAATTTTAGTGGTTAACTGATAGGTTTATTCTTATATTTTCCTGCATCCAAAAGTTTGGAAACATGGAGGAATGGGTGCAGGAAAACACAATGGAAAATTCACCAATTAACCCGTAAAATCGGGTCTGTAGGTGGTTTCCACAAAGATATGACTTGGCAGACCAGTTACATTTCAATACGCTCATCGATATTTAACTGATCCTAAAATTTCAGCCGTCAACTCGATGAGGTGATGATCTGTGCAGACGCCTCCCGGTCTTTAATAAAATTTGTTTTAAGGAAGTAAAAGATAGAAAGATGGACAGATAAACTGGAAGATTTGCCTTATTAAGATTTTTGTAAAAGCATATAAAAATTCATTCAGCTTGAAATCATGTAACACCTTTATAACTCAGGCTAATTTTCTGTAATCGGGTTTTGGCGACCAACATATCTTATCTATAACTATAATCTTTCTTTTAAAGATTTAAAATTAAAAATAAATTAACAGTAAGTAGGCTAATAATACAATATAATAACATTAGCAGCGGACATCGAACGCCGAATCTGTCGTACATCGTTAAAGACAGTTTATTAGTTACACATTTCATTTAATTAAAAGGAGATTTTTAAATTTTCGTATGGAATTAGGATATTTTTCCACTATAGGGACCTTGGCATTTTTTTTTAAATCTTGGCGCAATTCGGACTTCAGAAACTGAGATATGTCCCCAAATGATATAAACAACTACGAAAACAAACCTGACGAACTTTTATGTTATTTATATGTATATATATATATATATATATATAAACATTTTATTTATACATGTATAAAATATTATTTTTTATATACAGATTATTTATGTTGGTATATAAAAATAAATAAACGGGTTCCTTACATTAAATAAATTGTATACGTATGGAAAAAATTGCTTGTGTATATGACACAGTAAATAGGTTGCCAGAAAATACGTTTTTATCAAATTTCTTTTCTCGTCAAGGCTATTTTCTGTATTTCGCCAAGGCTACTGTATCGGAAACGTACCGAATTGCGGTTATATTTTGTTAAATGTTTTATTGTTTTAATATCGTAAATATATAATAACCTATACTGATTAAAATTTTTAGGTATATTCATTTTTTCTATTTAACAAACATCTTTGGAAAAGCATATATATAAAATGTTATTCAGCTTGAAATCACGTGACCGCCTTCAAAGCTCTGTAATCGAGTTTTGGCGACCAACATTGGCACAATTGAATGTGTAGGAACTGTTTACGGCCAAATGAACACCTCCTGTTTGAAGGGTTTAGAGGCGAAAATTCTGTGTTTTCAGATTTTTCTGGTTAATTGTGCTACAAAACCGACTTACTTGTGAAATTTCATGATTCTACGACTTTTAGAAGTACCTTAGTTATTTGATGATGCGAAGTGAGTCAGTGACAAAAAAGCGCTTTTTCGGAATTTAATATTTCGAAAACTACTAAATATAGAAACATGAAATCGTGGAACCTTAGTTCAGTTTGACCATACGAACATGTGTATAAAAGGAAAATTTCTATATCTCTCCCTAAAACGACGTTATGAGGGGGTGAAAAGTACGCCGAAATGGCTCAGGAAAAAGTAGCTTACGGCTTGTGCGAACTTGGCGGACGCACTGCCGTGCTCCCAGATCAGATTTGTTTTCTTTTAAAATATTATAGGTTAAAATCACATGTTTTCTCAAACGTTAAAATGACGCAGAAAAATATTATAATCGAAGTTTAACATAATTAGAAAATATTTAAATGTATTTAACGTACTAAATTAAAAGGCCTTTTTATAGAATAAAATTTTTTGATGGTCTGAAACAATTTGTGTTGCACATTTTTATTTAAAAATTAATATCTGTTCAGAATATATATTTAGAAAAAATAAGATTTTTTTTACATAATGTAGAAGTACTATTTAAAGGATATCATGCATATGTAGCATTAAGGGGAAAAATCAGTGTCAATGAGTATTATTCGATGTGAGAAAAATTATAAAAAATTATAAAGAGATATCCTTAGCTGGTAAGAACTTTTCTGTTAAACATTATGAAAGAAAAGTTTTCAAAGTAAACCGGTGTTTCAATTTGTTGACAAATATAGAAATTATGCGACTCAGTGAGAATTTAAATATGGTTTTATTGAAAGATTTTAATTATTAAAAAGCATATCCATGTACTTGAATGATTGAAGCTAAAATGTAAAATATATTTCATTATTTATTTTTTTTTTATTCTGGATGCTTTTAATAATTTATTTCCTGAATGATTTTATACTCGCAAACTTCAAAATATATATACTATACACTCTATTAAAAAACAGACTGATAAAAGTGGGCTTGTTATTTATAATTATCATCTAATCCTGTAAATAATATAATAATAATAATAATGAACCAATGTGTGTTTCTATTTTGTGCTTATGTTTTGAATTTTTATACTTTATTCACAGAAAAATGGCTAACTATTTTATATTATTTTAATTATATTTATTTTTACTCTGTCATTTAAATATGATTACCTGCATTTGTAAGAGACTGTATATATAAAATTTTCACAGCACGTTATTCTAAAACCTTTATAGTAAATTAAAAACTTCATCAAAAAATGTACATAAATAAAACACAAATTTAATAAACATGTAATAACTGCTCGCTTAAACTACTAAAACTATTAGAATAATAAAAAAAAAAACTGCTATTGGTAGTAAAATCTTTGGCGACTTCTTCGACTATTAACTCTTGGAATATTGCTAATATGAAAGTATCGCCATTGAATTTCAAAATTTTATTTGAATACATAATTGATATTTTTCATATAAAAATGCTTTTTGGTGTTACTAGTCAAACGTATTAATTGTAAATATATAATGGAGATTTCAATAATTAAAAAAATGTTTTTCTCCTGTATTCTATAATCCGAGAAGTTGTACTATACTTAATAATATCAGAGATATAGTGGCCTTGGCAACAGACATCCGGCCAGATAGATCCTCTGCAAAATGTAGAAAAAGTTTCGCATTAGACTCCGAATAGAGTAGCTGCGGTGCATAAACATTTAATGATCGTTGTTTCCTAAAAACCATAGGCATTAAGAGTTGTTATTACTGTTACTATATAATTACATAAATAAAAATGTAATTTTGGCAATCAATTTTTAAAGTTATTTTTGAATAACCGAATGATGTTTTTAAATATGTGTTTTACTGCAGGCAGACTTTGATATAAAATGAATTAACCTTTTGTATCACCCCATCGTTATGCATATTCGCAGCATACCCCAAAGTTAAGGTGAGTTATACATATAGTGTAAAAAAATCATGATTAAAAAAATCGGATTTTTTTATTTAAATCAGATTTTTTTTTATTTAAATCGGATTTTTATGATTTTCTTCCCTGCATTAAAACGCGGATTAGCTTTTAATACTTTTAGGTTTTTAAAACAATTAAACCTGTAATCGATAAGATAATCTATATTTTAAGCTTTAATTATAATTATTAGTTAGTGTAATTAGAGTGTTTATAAAACACCATTAATTTTCATTAGTAGTATGCAATAATGTTACATACATTGATATTTTGTAATAATTATCTAAAATTGCATTAAATACTATTGATATTTGCAGTTATTTAAATTATTAATCTCTGCACTTAATATCAAATTGTTGACAATGTTTGAAATTAATCCTTTTTCCAACAATTAACTCTTTAATTAGGAAAAAAAAGCATTTTTTGTGTTTTAATTCCTAAAATGATAATTTAATATTTATAGAAAAAAGAGGTGCTAGTTCAGTAAAAACAGATCATTGCTTCATGAGTAAATGTATTAGTAATGTGTTTAGTAATGCTATAAGGAAAAATTATATAATTTGTTAATATGATAAATGAAGTGACATTAATTTTTAAGGATTTTATGAATTACAAATTTAAAAATACAATTAAATAACGACATGATTTAACAATATCTTGTATCTTCTAAAGAAATAAAGTTCTATAATTTTTGCAAGGTCTTGGGCACACTGATTTACGAATTACTGTGGTATGGGAAAGTTTTGTATAAGAAATCTCTGATATCAACTAAAGGTGAATTTCAGTTTTTTTTAAAGGGTGTATTTCGCCAATTTTAAAAAGAGCAGGGTGCTGAAACTTTAAAAATTACCTAGAGGAAACAGTTAGTAATTGTAGAATTAATAAAAACTGCAAATAAATAAATTTCTTAACTGTTATTTTACTCCCTAAAATTCTCCCAAATCTCCTAAAATTTTCTTTTTGTTCGTAAATATATATATTAGCTCGTTAACTCCGTAAATCGCAAAGTATTTCGAGATCGCCAAAATTTTACCGAAAAACATCGCGAACTTCGGAAAATAGTAACCGAAAAAGAGGCGTATTTCGTCCAAACGATCGTGAAAAAAACGCCAATTTAGTCAAAAGGTCGCTAAAAAACACGAATTTCGTCAAACGATCGCGGAATAAAGCTAATTTCCACAAAGAATTGGGAAAAAAACTCAAATTCAAACTAAGGATCACACTGGGGAAAAAGCGAATTTCGACAAAGAATCCTAAAAAACATTTGGATTTCGTCTAAGGATCACGGGAAAAAAAAAAAAAAAAAAAAAAAAAAAACTAATTTCTTCAAGGAATCGCTAATTTTGTCAGAAGATCTCGAAAAAAAAAACGCTAATTTCTTCAAAAGATCGCGGAATAAACGTGAATTTCGATAAAGAATCGTGAAAAAAAAACCCTTAAATTTCGTCAAAAAATCACGGAAAAAGAAGAATTTCGTCTAATAATCGCGGGAAAAAAGTGAACTTCGTCAAAGGACCGCGAAAAACGCAAAATTTTGTGAATAAATCGCACAAAAGACGCAAATTTCGTCAAGAGATCATGGGAAAAAACGCGAATTTCATCTAAGAATAGCAAATTTTGTCAACAGACTTCAGAAAAAACGCGAATTTCGTCAAAAGATTGCGAATAACATGCGAATTTTGTCAAAGAATAGCGAAAAAACGTGAAATTGTGTCAATAAAATCGCGCAAATACGACGATTTTCGTCTAAGAATTTCAGGAAAAATGTGAATTTCGACAAAGGACCGAGAAAAACGCAAAACTTTGTCCATAAATCTCGCAAATAAGGTGAATTTCATCAAAAAGTCGCGAAAAATGCAAATTTCGTCAAAAGATTGTGGAAAAAAGCAAATTTCATCTAAGAATAGCAAATTTTGTTAAACAAAATATAGAAAAAACGCGAATTTCGTCAATGGACCGCAAAAAAGGCGAAATTTTGTCAATAAATCGCGCAAATAAGGAGAATTTTGTCAAATGATCGCGAAAAAAAATCTAAATTTCTTTAAAAGATCATGGAAAAAAACGTAAATTTCATTTAAGAATCGTAATTTCGTCAACAGATTAAAGAAAAAACGTGAATTTCATCAAAGGATCGCGAAAAAAAGTAAATTTTGTCAAAGGGTAGCGAAGAAACGTGAAATTTCAATAAATCGTGAAATGTCAATAAATCGCGCAAATAAGACGAATTTCGCCAAAGGATCGCGAATAAAAAACCCGCAAATTTCGAGAAAGTATCGTAAAAAATACATTTTCCTTTGAACTTCAGAATTTTCTTTTACTCATAATCACTCCTGCCTCCATTATCTAGGTTCATTGATTGGACCCGAATAGCGATTCCATTTTTCATTAAATGTCTTGCATCTTAACGCTGTCACAACATTGTCATCGTAGCCACATGTTCGTCAAAAAGTTAATGACAAAATCGTCACAAATCACACGATTTTCACAAAATTGTCACAATATGACTTCGCAACATTATCACTGTCGTCACAGAATCATCACAGTGTTAATGACAATTTCGTCACAAATGACACATATTTCACAAATTGGTCACACCGTGACTTCACAAATTGGTCACAATGTGACGTCACAAATGAGCTCTAAAACGGCCATAATGACTTCACATTCTAGTCACCATGACTTCACATCGACGTCACGTGACTTCACATCGACGGTCACAAAGTCACTGTGTGACTTCACAACGACGTCGCCGTAACGTCACCATGCCTTACGGGTTGTACAGCAGCCATACTCAACCTGCGACCTTTCATGTGCGGCCCAAGACACGATCGCCAATCCACATTTACAAAATTCATGTTCTCAAAATATATTTAAGATCTTTACTGGTTTTTTATGTATTTTTCATAGAAAGAAAACATCTGACCTGCTATTTATATTCAATGTAAAATTATGTTAATGCAGCCTAAATGCTGTTGGCTTTTTTGTGAAGAGTTTTTCAATTACATGTAGTTCTATTTGTACCACAATTACGTATACATTTCTTAATCTTCAATACTGATTGAACATTATTCAAAATTAATTAAATTTGAAATTGTTTTCTCTGAATTAAAAAAAAATCTGTATTGAGAAAAAGACTGCTATATTAAAGATGTAGTTAATACGGCTTATTAAGTCTGAACGTTTCTCTCGATAAAACTGTCTCAAAATATTACAGCACTATTTCCAAATAACAATCTTAGAGGGATATTTTTGTAACATTTGTAATAGAAATCTACCACAAAGTGTTGTTTGGAAATAGGGGTGTTCAAATTTTTAGGTAAAATTTCTTCCTCAACAAATGCTCAACCGTACTGATAATATTAACTTTGTTACATTACTTTATTATAATACTTCTGTTTTAGTTACCTTACTATTTCAATTTCCTTTTTTATATTATTATATAAGTATGTTGCTGCCCGCCTAACATCTCAAACATATGTTTTTGGCCCGCGATAAAAAAAGATTGAGTATGGCTGTTGTACACTGTAAAAAAAAATCTGTAGTTCTACAGATGTAAAGTTACATGCTTACTAAACTTTCACTTGTAACTGTACGAAAAAAGCTGCAAATCTACAAAACTAGTTTTTGTAAAGCTACAAAAATCTGTAACTTTACAAATGAATCTGCTAAAATTTCAGTAATCTTACTAAACTTTTATTTGTAACCCTGGCTGCAGTTACATGAAAAGTTCTCGGAATCCCAGTTTCCAAAAAAATTCTTAGTAACCTTACAGATTTTTTGATTGTCGGCGCAAAAGTGTGTCTGTTACATGAAATTTTGTTGTTGCCGTTACATGAAAAGTTCTAGGAATCCAAGTTTCCTAGAAAAACTTTAGTAACTTCACAGATTTTTTTTTACAGTGTACAGGAACCATGTGGTGATTAAGTTGCCTGTGCCAGAGTTATTAAGCCATTCGATCTACTATTGAAGTTTTGCACTGTCAGCCTAAAGTACAAGATGTTGGACCATCTATTAAACTTGACTATATTATTTGAAAAGTTTCGAAATTAATGAAATTCATTATACAGTGGACAGATGGCATGGCATACAATACTTTGACACTCGAAACTCATTTTGCATAAAAATGTGGGATTGTCCTTTCTTGTTCTCAACGCCTCGTTTTTATACACTATCTTATCCCTTCCTTAATTTAATAAGTGTTATGGTGTATTATACACCCCAAAGTTTACATTGTAAGAAAAAATCTGTAAAGTTACTAAAGTTTTTCTCGGAAACTGAGATTCCTAGAATTTTTTATGTAACGGCAACAGCAAAAATTCATGTAACAGACACACTTTTGCACCAAAAATAAAAAAATCTGTAAGGTTACTAAGAATTTTTTAGGAATCTGGTGTGCCTAGAACTTTTCATGTAACTGCAACCTGGGTTACAAATAAAAGTTGAGTAAGATTACTGTCATTTTAGCAGATTCATTTGTAAAGTTCAAGATATCAGTAGCTTTACAAAAAGTAGTTTTGTAGATTTGCAGCTTTTTTTATACAGTTAAAGATGAAAGTTTAATAAGCTTGTAACTTTACATCTGTAGAACTACAGATTTTTTTTTACAGTGTAGGACTCCCTAAAATTTCGAAGATGTTTGGTCAGCTTAATTATAGGCTATGCTTTTTATCAAAAGAATAGTTGGTTGTAAATAAACAGAACTTAGTTTCAGGATTTAGAATAAAAAATAATTTCTCCATGACCTAATTAGAAGGGCAAGAAAATACTTAAATTTTTAAGTTTATTTAAATAATTTTCATATGTTTTGTGAATAAAATTAATATAACATGAAATGCTATGTAGCTGTTTATTAAAGTATTCATAGAAACAATGACGCAAATTTCTTCTGGGTTTTTTTCCTCCAGATAACGATTACAAATCACTCGACAAAAAAAAAAAAGATTTAGGTCACTATATCTCTACAGAATTTATCATTACATATTAATAATTAGTTAGATAAAGCATTAAACATGAAGTTATTAGTTAAGAGACTGTATAAAAAGTTCACAAAAGATATTTTACGCTAAGATACAATTAGTTAAATATAAAAAAAAACATAAGATATTTTTCGAGAAGCCGTATTACTAACAAACTGTTTATCGGCTACTGAAGTGAAAATTCATTATTTACATTTCGTTAAGAGCAATTAAATTAGGATTTCCTAATTAATAAGACAAAATTCGCAGAAACTAAGCAAACTGCCATCTATAAGCTACATTGTTTACTGGATAACAAAAAAGATGCGTAACATATTAATATGCTGTTTATTTTAAAGATATAAATAAACTAAAACAGTGTTTTTTTAATGCTTGAGTTTTGAATTTTAAATGTTTGTTTCATATATACATATGAATAAAGATACATATATATTAAATTTATTTTATATAGAAAATATTTATAAAATCTGTTTTATACAGTTCTATTTAAAAAAAAGAAGAAGAATTTGTGTTAAACAAGCAAAGTTTTTTTTTTTTTTTCAGGTTTTAAACTTAAAACTCATTAAATTGCTTATAGTATGGCAGTATTCGTAAGGGTGCCGTTATTTTCAAGGTAAAATATCAGTATTTTTTTAATAGGAAAATAAATCTAGTTTAAACGCGCGAAATTGCGTCTTATTTAAGCAGATATTTTCTATAAGAAAATACTGATACCGAAGAAATTCTTAGTCTAGAAATTTAACGGCCCGTACGAACCCTGTTTGGGACATGAATGGAATTTTTTTTCTCAGTCGTACCAGAACTTTTATTCACTTTTTCTGTTTTTAGATTTCTCTTAAAAAATCGTAGTATATGAGTATGACAGAAGTTTCTTGTAAAAAGTGGTACGAACAGAACAAAAAATCTAGAAAATAGGAATTCTGCTTTTACAGAATTTAGTGTCACTCCCGATGAAAAAAAAACAATATATAAATATAGATAATACAAAACATATTTCAGTTTTAGACTTAAATTACACGCTTTTATTTTATATAAAATCACGTCATTTGATTCCGCTGAAGAATTCCATATTTATGATTTAGTTTTAAACAACAACTATAGAAAATTATTAATATGAGGTCACTTTATTTAAATAAGAGGAAATAAGTAACACAAATATTCTTTAAAATACATTTTTATAGCACACGAAATTCTTGTCATAGCGCATTTTAATTACATTTTCTTCAGCATTTATGAAAATATGGCAACAAAAAGATATATTAATCTTCAATATTCCAACTTTTTCCCTTTACATTCTACTGAAATGGAGAACTTCAGTTGCCACCATTACACAACTGGTATTAAAAACTAGAAAAAGGAAATAATATCTCAAAAATAAAATAAGATACAGTTTTAATATAAATTGCAGTTAAAAGTCCTTTTTTTTCCCTATACGAATGAGTAAAAATTGAAAATGTGTGATACTTGGAAGTTAAAAAAATTGCAGTAGAGATTATCAGTATTTAATCGTGCAATAATACACCTGCTTCGTTTTACGGCTTGCTTAACCCTTTCCGGCACAGACATATTTTGCTGTAAAATGATGAAATCATCGACTGCCACAGGAATTTACATACGACATTTTTAGAAATTGAAAACGTGTACTTTACGAGACTTTATACTTTCATTGTTAATGCAAAATTTTATTAAAATATTCTTGGTGCCGTTTGCAAGTTTGGAATTAAAATTAGGTATTCCGACCTGGGCACACTGTGCCGGAAAGGGTTAAGTAAAGTAAAGTTATTTTTTATGGACGACATTTTAATTGTTGCTTGATAAAAATCGCGTATTGGGGACTAATAGAACACCTTGGTGTATATTGCCGACTAGTGTTACCAGGTATTTTGATTTACCCGGGCGGTTTGGACTTTGAGGGATTCCAGGACTTGTCTCACGAGGTCCAGGTTTTTCTGATGCACAATTTTTTAAAATTTATTTTCATGCAATCTGCCAGTCTGCACTGAGAATGGAGTTATAAATAAAGAGGAGTATACATATAGTGTATTGTCTACCTGATGCGAGTGAAGTAACTGAGGACGTTGTCACAAGATGGCGGCTACTTTTTTGAAATCGGATCTTCTGATTTCCGCCGAGGCAAACTTCCACAAGTAAATTGGAATAGAAAGTTTAATCGTATTTAATCACCTTATTCATGCAAAATTTCTCTCACTAATATGGAGAAAATTCCTATTTGTTGTTACTGGTTGGAGTTTTACTAGGTATTATAGTCTTTTTAACTGACTAGGGGGGTCGTCCTTCTACGAGCTACGCTCGCCAACCCCCGTTCAGACACCGCAGTCTCTAAAAGCACGCTAATTTGATCGGCTTTATAAAGATTTTGAAAGATTGAAATATAATTTAAAAAAACAATGGCGATCTCCCTATAAACGGGTTTCTATTCATTTCTCTTCGATTGGGTAATTTTAAGGAAAAATCAGCTGCTGTTAAAAGATACCATGGCTGTTATCTTCTTTGGTTAAATAAAATAAATTAAACATTTCAAAATAAGCTAATATAATAAGCAAATCTGCATGAAAATGCATATATATTTTACAAACACCAATGCCTTCTTTTGACGGAAACGATACAGAGGGTTAACGAATCTTAAATAAACCATTTAAGCAATTTTTTCATTTTCTGCTTCACATATTTTTCTCTTTCAAATCATATCTTTTTGTTGATGATACTTCATTTTCAGCTTGTAATCTTTTTTTTTTATTATTATTAAGTTACTAAATAGTCGCTCGAAAGCAGTCTAAATGCGTTCAATAAAATTAATATTAATCTTAGTAATATATTCTCAAAATATCAAATTAATGTATCGCGCAATTTTTAAATTAAAACTGTTTTGCAATATTACTTTTTGTTCATTTTACGTAATAAGTGTAATGTGACGTAAATGTGACGTAATTTCTCCTATTTAAGACTTCTAACGCATGTTAATGAATTTATTATTTTACAATATCCTTTCTCTTTTAAAATTCAGGTGTAAATATAGTTTTTATGAAGTAACTTTCAAAAAGTTCCTGCTTTTATACGTAATTATTTAATTCTAATTTAAAAGTTTTTTTTCTGTTAATAACAGTCACGTGTAAATAAATTTTTAATTTGAAGCAAACATTATTATTTGCGCTGTTTATACAGTTGGCAAAAGTTTAAATTAATACCATTTTCTAAAATAATGTAAAAAATATCTCTAGAAATGCTGAAAATTTGAATTTAAAATAGAAATAAAACCTCGAAAAAGGAGTCAAATTATAAAAAAAGAAATACAGTGTGCTCACCGGGAACTTCAAACTTATAAAATGATCTAAAAATAATTAAATTCCCATGAATAGTTTTTGCTCCTGTAAAACTTTTTTAGTGGAACGAATTTGTCCAACTTTAGCATTAAATATCTCTTAAAATAATTATTCGATTTGAAAACAGTGTCCATCAGCGTGTTTATCGAACATTTTTCTATGATACCGCCGATTTTTATATTATTGTATGCAGTATTTTCCTTAATATTAACGAAGAAAGACTTCCGGTCACAAAAAATTCAAAACCGGCGGCGGCGGTGACACCGTAAGTTACCTTTTTTTAGAATAGAGAGATACTGACAGGAGGTTGTTTAGTTTGTCATAATATGACGGAAACGCAGGGACTCACTACCGCTCAAGTAAACTTCCACCATTTAATAAAAAGACTATCTGTTTTTGCCATAATTTATGACAGGAATTCTGCATTAATAAGGCGTTTAATTAAGGAGAAAAATTCCATATAAGTTTACTGGTGGAAGTTTGTCACGGTGGTAATCAACACCTGATAAAGCGGGTACAGTTGAAGCTTCACTATTTTAAAGATATGATAGATCCTATTTATTCATAGTTCCATGCAACTGAGGGAAAGTGAATGCAGAAAGCATGTGAAAACGGAATCTATCTGTTGATGAAATTTTATGTTCCTGCCAAAAGATATGTTGAACAAATCTATCCCCTAAGACGAAAACTTGTTTCGAACAGTAACCTTTTTCCCACTTTCTAAAATTATGTTTTCGCATTTATATATATATATATATATATATATATGTTACAATATTAGATCTATCTCCGCGATTTCCCTGTAATATTCTAAATTACTTATCTATATTCACTAAATCATTATTCTTAAATAATCTATGTCATTAATTCTGTTAAATTCCCTTTAATTTAATTTCTCGCTTGTCTAATTCACTTAATTATTATGATTTTAATATTCTTAAATTAAATGTTCCATTTCCGATATTTCGCATTTTAGAATGTTCTTTAGAAGTCATTTTTATTTTTTATTCCAGCCGAGATTTACCTTCCCGCGCTTTATTCCGGGGTTCCTTTTTGTTTTATTATCCCTCCACCTGCTCTGTCAGTACTCTTTTCATGACGTGATTTCTTTGCATTTTAATTGGTTTAGAGCGCGTACTACGTCAAAATTGTATTTCTACGCTTGGAGAGTAAAAAGCAGTTACGCATGATTCTCCAACAGATTTTGTTGAGTTTTTTGAATTGTAAACTGCCCCCTGGCTGTGTGTCTGAAAAAATGACGTTTGTTCTAAATACTTTACCTTTTTTAAGTAATCAAATTATTACTATTGTCGATAGATCTTTCTACATCGAAGTTATTGATGGCACTGCATCATGAGTTGTGAGAACTGCTGCCCGATCGTATTGAATAAAATCCTGTGAATAGTATTGCTTTCGTTACTCGTCTTCTGGAGAAATCCCAATCTTCATTTCCATTGTCTTTTATCATAAGCCACTTGACTGCTAATCATCTTTAATGAGAAATGATTACCGTATACAAAGATTAAGCTGTTCAATTAAACAGGCGAAGCTGTTTCTCTAGTTTTCTTTCCTACATGTTTCATTCATCTTCTTCATCTACATCGCTATGAGTTCGACGAATTTGTTTTCCAGTAACAGATAAGCCGACTGGATTTATTATCTAACAGATAAGCCTTCAGGATTTTCAACTTCTACACCTATGTTAGAATAATCTAACATATATATATACACTTTTTTTTGTGACATAATTAAATAACATGATGGAGATCTCAGATTAATAGACCCCATATTGTGTTATCAAGATTAGCTCAAACTCAACCTATAAAAGTAGATTTAAATAAATCAAAGATTATCTTTCGTACATTTAATTACCAGGAATCCATATAAGAGAATCTACTGAAATAATTGGTAATAAAGATATAGCTTACAACTATGCACTATCCTATGATATCAATGGTGTTTGGAAAGAATTACTGCATAATAGATGAAAGCTTGTTGTGTTTGAAAATCGAATAACTTTGTCTGGCATCTTATGTTCCGTACAGCATTTAAATTACAATGGTCTCTTTTAGACGATTCTCGAATAAGCGCAATGAAAAATAACAACATTTAAATAGCCACTGAGGACGGCCGTGTGATGGCTGAAAACGTTTTGGATTTTTTGGTGGTTTATAATGAATTTTAAATATTTTTATATTATATTTATGCACCTGCAAGTAATTTTAATACATTTATTTGTACTTTTTATGTGAAGTTTAGTGTAAGAATTTAATAAAATAATTATTTTGATTAATTTTATAAAACAATAGTATACACAAAAATTAGTTAAGATACAGAATTAAACGTTCGCATAAGCTATGTTGTTCAAGTTATCATTAAGTTAGATACAAAAAGAGTAAGCCGTCGGTTAAATTTTCCTAGACATCACCATTAATAAGAAGCATTTTGTCGAGTAGTCAAGTGGAAAATGATTATCTCCTTTTATGAAGAGAAGTTAAATTAGAATCTCCTAATTACAAGAATAAAATCCTCATGAGGCAAGCGAAGTACTTTGTTTACTGCATAACAAATACTTTGTTTAATCTGAACTTGATTTAAACGGTATTTGATTAGCTAAAAGAATTTGGTTATCACATATATGTTTAAACACAAAATTAAATTGTGTTTCTATAGAAATGAATGATTTTTAATTTTATTTTACATTAAATAATTCGTGTTAAACCTGCATCATATAGTAAAATTTTTATGGATGTAATGCTTACTTGTAGGACTTACTTGATGAACAGAGTTGATTTTATATATTAGATATGATGTTACAGTGTCATGGCTGAAGTGTAAGACAAATTAGTCAAATATTTCTCGAGCTTTTCAACAAATACAGACACTTTTGATCAAACAGGGTGTCCACTCTCGACGGTATCCAACGGCTAACTCCTAAACCGTTAGTCTTAGACATATAAATCCGATTTCAAAAATGTTTTAACGCATTGAGGGGCAAGTGATTGTGTCCCTGTAATGTTGAATTCACACCGTAATCTTTGAAAAATTCTATTTCAAAATATGAAAAAGCAATTTTACGACTTTTTTTTCCCTAAAGTTTGAAAAACAAAATTTAACATTGAATTGCACAGAGAGCAGGTGTTTCAGCCATCCAGTAAGTGAGTGGTGGCAACGGCTGAGGGGGAGAAAAGACGATTTCTCCTAGGGCGGTGAGCTTCAGCCTTCGAGAAATAGGCGGTGGCATCGGCTAAGAGGGAAAAGGCTAGTTTTCCCTAGGACCGGGAGTTTCAGCCTTGGAGAGAAGCGAGGTGGCAACGGGGGAGGAAGGAGAAGCAGTTAGGAAGTGAGAGAGGGAGGACGCTGGCGAGGAGGTCTTGCTGGAGCTAGTGGTGAATGAGCGAAGCGAGGAGATGAGATAGATGGTCATCCGACCAGTCTTTTCTCTTTGATTGAAGCACTATATCTGTGGAAGCAGCCCGTTGATGGAACTTTTTATCCTGTAAAATTGACGAGAACCCAAACCAATATTGTTTAACTTGTAAATATTCAAAATATAATCGAGACTAAATAAAGGACTTAGATTTTGATAACTTACTCTACCATAGACTCTTGTCCAGTGATATCTAAGTCCCTACAGTGGTGGCAGCTGAAGAGGATTAAGAACTGGTGAATATAATCTATCACAGTTTGTCAAAAAACAGGAAGGGCCGCAAGTTAGAAAGGAGACCGTGATCACCAGACCAGAGTCTTCGCAAATCCAGCAGGGATTCCAGAGCCAAGGCAATCCGACGCCGTGCAAGAGGTTCCGGAGAGCTGAAATCGACAGACGGAGATTAGAAAGGAGACCTTGATCCCCAGACAAGAGTCTTCGGCAAATCCAGCAGGGATTCCAGAGCCAAAGCATTCCGACGCCGTGCAAGAGACGTAAGACGTTCCGGATATCCGAGATCGACAGACGGAGGGTAGAAAGGAGACCTTGATCCCCAGAGCAGAGTCTTCGGCGACTCCAGCAAGGATTCCAGACCCAAGGCAATCCGACGCCGTGCAAGAGACGAGAGACACCCGAATGCAGGGAAGTCGAGCCCGCCGGATGGTTTAGCCTACAGATGACCGGAGCTGTACCAGTATAAGACGGAAGTCAGAAGAGCAGTCAACAATATCTCAGGTTAGCACTCTTTATTCGATTCATTACAGAGGTTTAATCGAAATAGTATAGTTAATAACAAACATGTTTTTTAATCATTGTATATTTAATAGAGTTTAGGAAGTAAGGAATTTGATAATAACATTTTGTGAAATATTTCCAACTGGATTCTAAGAAATTTAAGTAAATATTAATTTTTTAAACTTCCTTAAAACTGTTTTAAATAAGTATTACTTGTACTAAAGGTTAATAATTCAGTGAGGATAATTTAAATTGCTTATGAGAGGTGGCGCATCGTTGGATGCACTGAATGCAAATAATTTAAATTCTGTTTTGTATGTGAATTTTATTCAGAATGTATGTTTTCAAAATTTAAGAGACTTTTTGAGCAATTTACTTAAAAGAAATGATACCAAAGAATATATAAAGTTATATATGAAAACTTGGTTGGTTAATGATAAGGCTGTTTATCATATTAATATTATTGAAATTGTTGTGATATTTTTATGTCGCGAGAGTTTGTGATTATCCACAACTAGGGAAATATTTAGAGACTTCGAAGTGGATAATTGCATGATTGGCATAGCATTTTTTATAACTGTTAATTAGTAGGAAACATGTCAGTGTTTGCGGGTAAGAAAAAGTGCGATCTAAAAGAGTTAGCTATTGAATTCGGCGCGAGCATAGAAGAGTCGGATAATATAGCCAAAATTATTAAAAAACTCGAAGAAGCAGAGGACTATGACGAAACTTTAGCACTAGCCCAGCTAAAAATCTTAGAGAAAGATAGGGTTGAGAAAGAAAATGAAGAAAGGTTAGAACGAGAGCGGAATAAGGCCTTTGAGAGGGAAGAAAAGGCTAAGGCTTGGGAGCGGGAGCATGAATTGGCGAGAATTAGGTTAGAACGGGAACCAGATGGGTTTAGTTTAGCTTCTAGCCAAAATGAGAGAGAGCCGAAAATATCTTTAAAATCAGTCCTGCCCAAATTCGACTCCAATAAGTCCGAAATATCAATCTATCTCAGTTTATTCGAAAGACAAGCGCAGAAAGCCCAAATCGAGAAAAGTCAATGGGTTACGCATTTACTAGGATTGTTACCGACGGAATTGGGAGAGCTTATCTTGAGAGAACCACCCGCGTGTTCCGACGATTTTGATCATGTAAAAAAGATGTTACTAGAAAGGTTCCAGCTTTCAGCAGAAGACTTTCGACTAAAATTTGTTACGACACAAAAGCCTGAAAACAAAACGTGGAAAGATTACGTATATGAGGCTTCCAATTACTTTGATCAATGGTTAAGTGGCTTAGGAGTGGGAAATTTCGACCAACTGAGAGAGCTAATAATCACAGATCAGTTAAAAAGAAAGGTTAATCCGGAAACGAAGCACCATTTCATTGATGTTTGGGGCACGATAATCACTCCATTTGAGTTGGCAAAGAAATTAGATGCGTATGATTCGGCTAGGAAAACTATGAAACGGCTAGGGCCCTCGAAACTTCAAAACCTTTCCCAACCTCTAGAGCGAAATAAATTTGCGGAGCAATCAAAAACGGATAGTAGAACGGAAGAGAGTAGGACAAACTGGAGGGATAAAGACAACTCGAAAAACAGAAATGAAATATTCGATAAAAAGAAAGAGATTACATGTTTTTTGTGTAGGAAAACCGGCCATTACAAGTATTCTTGCCCGGTGCTAAAAAAGGCTGAAAAGACCGAAGCAGTTTACCATATCGCGGGCCTACAAGACTTAGAAAGTGCCTTTGAACCCTACGTCAGTCGCGGGTTAATTAATGGGAAAGAAATGACTATTCTTCGCAATAGCGGAACTAATTTGGACTTAATATCGGCTCACGATGTACATGAAGACCATTTTACGGGTGAAAGTGTATGGGTTAGACAGGCATTGGATAATAAACTTCGGTGTTTACCTATTGTAGAAATAGAAATTAATCTGGGTACCGGGGATACTATAAGGACAAAGGCGGCCGCAGTAGATAAAGAAACGGACATGGTTCATTATTTGTTAGGGAACAAAACGCAGCAATTAATTGACAGGCGGAGACGATACCCGCGTTCAATCATCGCAGTTCGCACTGGGCCACGAGCGCACCCCGGAAACGCGGATACGAAAAGCGAAACTAAATCGCAGAGCTCGTCCATTCCCCCTACCGTAACGGAGAGCGAAAAGGAAAAACCAGCCGGTTCACCTAAGCCGATGGACCAGCCAATTCTCCGCGCCGAGGTAGAAAGAGGAATTTTTAAGTGCGACCCCCCGAGGTCAGGGAGTAACCCAGAAGAGGGAATCTTTGTCGAAGAGAAAAAGGGAATTTTTCTACCTATAGTTGAGAGCGCACAACCCGTACCGAATTTGAATCCCTTTAATGAACAGGTTTTGAACTTGGCTGAGAGTGGCGATTTAGCTGGAAGGGTGGGGAGAGTCGAGACTTTAAAATTCAACCCCCCGGACGCAGTCGGAGAAATAGGAGCCAGTTTAGTAACGGAGAAAAAGCAAGAGACTTTCCTACGCTTAAGCGAGACCGTACCGCGGGATGAAAACTTGACCCTAGGAAACAAAGAAAATGTGAGTGATGCGCAAGAGAATGTCAAGTTCGATTGTGTTAAGCAGAGAGCGGACGAGGTGAAATCACATTTTGAAATGAACGAGGGGTTAGGGATTAGGAAAATAAAAGATCCCAGGGAATCTGACCAAGAACCAATGGTAATCCCGTTGAAAGTCAAAGGAGATATGTTATCCTTATGTAAGGAGAGTGCAGGTAGACTTCTAAGTACGAAGAAAAAGTCAGGTTATAAATTCTTGAATCGTTATTGTTGGCCAAAAACCGCAAACGAAATTAAAAAGTTATACGAGAGATGGAAAAGTGATGAATGTTCGAAAGAGTTAAAATTCATACCTAAATTGGATTTAATTAGACGCATCAGGCAATTTCGGGAATTATTAGTGGAAACGGGGACTAAAACTCGTGAGGTTAAGAAGAAGAGGGGTGTCTTCCAGATTGATCCGGGAGAAAACTATTCGAGTACGCACGATTTAGATTTAGGCGCTAGAAGGCCAGACAATTCGAATTATGATTCTCCTAAGATATTTGGTTTGTTGTATTTACACAACGCGAAAAGGGTTTCCGATTATTTGAGTAATCATATGGGACAGAGAGGAATTGTATTGAACCGCATCAGAGGAGTAAAAATGAAAGTGAAACTATATAAGAGAAAATCAGCGCAGAGTACCAATAAATATTGGATAAGGTTGATCCGGAACAACGCCGTGAATAGTCCAAGATTGATCCACTGGTCATTGATGCGGCAACCTTATCATTATACAATCAGGCACCGTCCGGGAAAAGAAAGAGTGCATTAGTGCTTAAGTAGGGCTGAATAAATTTAGGAAAATTGTATATAATTCTCAAAAAAATTGCTTGCATCATAAGGTATAAATAATTTTCATTTTGTATATATTGTTGTAATACTCATAATAATGTTCCTGGAAAAGTGTGTAAATTTATGTGTGATTAGTACAAAAAATTGAATGGTTAACCTCTGTGGTGAACGAATTTTGAGTGTAACACTGACTTCACTATAGATTTTCCAGCTACGTGAAAAATCTCTCTTGGAGGGGGGATTGCTGTAAGAACTTTACTAATTACCCCTAAAGACTATTTATTCACGAACTATTAATTCGGGAGAAGATCCCCCTAGGGTCTTCTGAACTTTCCCACGCTAAGAGGAATCTCATAAACTCATAGTTCATCTCTGAACAAAGGTATGGTGCCGTCGAGTCTGCAAATATGAATGGAACTGGCAGTACATTTTCGTTCCGGCGCTAACGTAACATTCCATTGAATTGCACAGAGAGCAGGTGTTTCAGCCATCCAGTAAGTGAGCGGTGGCAACGTCTGAGGGGGAGAAAAGACGATTTCTCCTAGGGCGGTGAGCTTCAGCCTTCGAGAAATAGGCGGTGGCATCGGCTAAGAGGGAAAAGGCTAGTTTTCCCTAGGACCGGGAGTTTCAGCCTTGGAGAGAAGCGAGGTGGCAACGGGGGAGGAAGGAGAAGCAGTTAGGAAGTGAGAGAGGGAGGACGCTGGCAAGGAGGTCTTGCTGGAGCTAGTGGTGAATGAGCGAAGCGAGGAGATGAGATAGATGGTCATCCGACCAGTCTTTTCTCCGATTGAAGCACTATATCTGTGGAAGCAGCCCGTTGATGGAACTTTTTATCCTGTAAAATTGACGAGAACCCAAACCAATATTGTTTAACTTGTAAATATTCAAAATATAATCGAGACTAAATAAAGGACTTAGATTTTGATAACTTACTCTACCATAGACTCTTGTCCAGTGATATCTAAGTCCCTACACGTCGGTTAAATTTTCCTAGACATCACCATTAATAAGAAGCATTTTGTCGAGTAGTCAAGTGGAAAATGATTATCTCCTTTTATGAAGAGAAGTTAAATTAGAATCTCCTAATTACAAGAATAAAATCCTCATGAGGCAAGCGAAGTACTTTGTTTACTGCATAACAAATACTTTGTTTAATCTGAACTTGATTTAAACGGTATTTGATTAGCTAAAAGAATTTGGTTATCACATATATGTTTAAACACAAAATTAAATTGTGTTTCTATAGAAATGAATGATTTTTAATTTTATTTTACATTAAATAATTCGTGTTAAACCTGCATCATATAGTAAAATTTTTATGGATGTAATGGTTACTTGTGGGACTTACTTGATGAACCGAGTTGATTTTATATATTAGATATGATGTTACAGTGTCATGGCTGAAGTGTAAGACAAATTAGTCAAATATTTCTCGAGCTTTTCAACAAATACAGACACTTTTGATCAAACAGGGTGTCCACTCTCGACGGTATCCAACGGCTAACTCCTAAACCGTTAGTCTTAGACATATAAATCCGATTTCAAAAATGTTTTAACCCATTGAGGGGCAAGTGATTGTGTCCCTGTAATGTTGAACTCACACCGTAATCTTTGAAAAATTCTATTTCAAAATATGAAAAAGCAATTTTACGACTTTTTTTTTCCTAAAGTTTGAAAAACAAAATTTAACAAATTTTTTCTGGTGCAAATCTTCATTAATTGTAGGAGGGATAAAATATATCCCATCGGCCGACAAGGGATTAAATCAGGTAAAAAGTATTTTTAAAGCGATTTGGTTCAATAAAAGGTTTCTAAAAAATTACGAAATTTATGTTTTTATACGGTCTCATAAGATATATTTAGTAAAAGTTTCCTACTACGCTAACAACTAACACAAAAAGTCCCATTCTTCCAACACGAAAATTGACCATGTTATGAAACTAAGACTTGCATGATTTATACCATTTTTCTGCATCTGAACACAAATGAACTGGGCCATGCTTCGAGGGATCGTACACAAAATGCTTAACGTATTAGAAGAATTTATTTCGCGTGTATCTGCACTTATACTGAAAGTAGTCACATCTTATAAGTATTACGATAGCGTTGATTTTTATTAAGTTTCATATAGGTTAAAATAGTTGTATTTTAACGTATGTTTTATTTTGTATGGAAATGAGGCTGTTTCTTATCATGATTACTCTTAACAAAAATTGTGTTATTATTGTCACTGATATGTTTAGTACAAGTTATATATTTTGGTATAATATATCAGAACGAAAACATATTTCAAATTCATAATGTAATGTTAATTTTACACTGAACTATCGTTTTTTTTTTTTTTTTAATCTGACGATTATTGATATTTCTAGTAAATTTGTGAATGACTCCTATTTTGCGGCAAAAGAGATGCTTCAACTTTAAATAGCTATTACTCGACCAGTTTCAATCGTAGAAGAATGGGACTTTTTCTGTCTTACTACTTAAAGTAATAGAATATTTTTTACCAAATATAACTTGTAGGAACGGGGCAGTGTATAGAAATTTACATTTCATAATTTTTTTAAAAAAGGTTTTTATTGACCAAAATCACTTTAAAAAAAGCTTCTTTACTTCGCCTAGAACATTTTTGTAACTAGAATTGTATGTCTATGACTAACGGTTTAGAAAATAGCAATTGGACATCATTGACAGCGAAAACCCTGCATAATGTACACATTAATGTGAGTCACAGATGATTGAAATTTTATAATTCTTTAATTATTGGGAAGAGAAAGTTTTCATGAAGGTCTGGTATATACGGTGTGTCCACGTATAACTTGACCGACATTTATTTTCGAAAACGTTGGTCCTAGATCTTCTAATTACATAAGTGGTCAAAATTAGCTGCAGAGTTAAGTTAAAAAAAATTAAAGCGAAAAACAATTTAGTGAAGAATTACAGAATCTAAATTTTTATACAGTCCCCCGGTCCTATAATTTATAATTTATATTTAGTAAAATTTTTCTGTTACACTGACAAGTAACAAAAAAAAAAGGTCCCTTTATTCTATGATTAAAATTGTCCGAGTAATAGCTGTTTAAACTTGGAGCATATTTCTTGCTGAAAATTAGGGTTCATTCACAAATTTAGTAGAAATATAATTTCGTGAGATATAGTAAAAAAATGATTGAGCGTAAAATTAACATTGCAATATAAATTTGAAATCTTTAATAATTCTGACATATTACTGCAAAATATGCAATTGTTACTGAACATATAAGAGGATAAAAATAACAGAATTTTTGTTAAATAAAAGGATGAAAAACAACAGCCTCAATTCTTTGCAAAATGATACATATTTTAAAATGCTGTCTTTCAAATTTTGGGTTGTGCAATGTTTTTTAGCTTTTGAAAATTTATTCTTATATATTTTGTAGCTCTTAATCAGAAAATTACCTTCATTATAAACAATCACGTCAGGATTTTTCTCAAATCGCAAATTTCAAAGTTAAAAAGCTCAAAGTTAAAATTGATCCATCCCTCCCCTTCCAACCTCATCGGGTCCCTGAGCTGTTTAGCTATAAGAAACTCAAAATAAGCCAAAAAATTGAATAAATTATTGAATTAAATAAAATTAAACTGAAAAAAAAGTTTTACATCTATTTTATAGTACCAGATTTTTTGCTATTTTTTAACCTTGAAATTTACGATTTGCGAAAAATCTTGACATAATGGTTAAAAGGGAAAATATATATATATATATATATATATATATATATATATATATATATATTCAGCGTTAAAAAATATATAAAACATAACTATAAAGAAAACAACCATCGCGGGTTTGTGTTATCTAATCTAAAACATTTTCTTAAACTTGTTGACGGTAATCTATCCGATGTTTTCACGATGTCTTATCCTCTAATATAAGTATGTATAAGATTATGGTAAGCGTCGAAAATCATAATAATATTACATTGTTGTAGGATTTAAGTCAGTATGTAAAATTTAACTTCGATCGGATATTTGAAAGTGAGTTAAAGTTCGAGTACAAATTTTAAACTGGAAAGATGATCGTTGCAAGTTAAATAAAATCTTATGAAAATAACATCATTTTTGTTAAAAGAAATCATAGCCCAAATCCTTACAAAATAAAACATATGTTAAAATACAATTATTTTAACTAATCTGAAACTTAACTAACAAAAGTTAGCTCAATCATAATAGTGGTACGATTTGTTTCAAAGAGCTGATACCTTGAAATAAGTTTAAGTACTTTATATACGATCCCTGAAAGCATGGCCGAAATCATCTGTTTTGAGATGCAAAAAGTGGTTTAAATCATGCATTTCAAAGTTTCATAACTGATCAATTTTAATGTTAGATGAATGGGACTATTTTTCTCTTACTTGTTAGCAGGGACCCGGAGCTGGAGTCCGGAGCCGGAGCGCTCCGGAGCTGTGTTTTTCCTGGAGCTGGAGCCGGAGCTGGAGCTCTAAATTTTCCCCAGCTCCACGGCTCCTTTAGTTTTTAATGTTCTTTTAAATCTTTTTTTTTTTCAGTCTTATAAATTTCTAGGCTTAAAATATTTTAATTACATCATTATTCAGTATTTTAATTATAACATTTTTTAGGTTTTTATTATTATAATTATTAGGGAAGGAAAACTTCTCAAAAATGGCAACACTACTTTACTTCTACTTTCTACTTGAACTAAGTGACAACACTATTTGAAAACAAATATGGTCGCCTGTTGTTTACATGTGTAGTCGTACAATTTTGGCTGTTTGAAAAGTGTAGAAGAAATTTAAGATTTTTGTGTTTAAAATTCTACCAAACTTTCTATTTTAAAAGCAAAAGCTAAAAGATGTCATATTTTCTGAACAAGCATTTCAAGTTTGATGAGAAGAAAAATGCATTTTGTCAGATCTTTAATGAAGATAGAAAGTATTTGTGAGCAAAAAATTAAACGTGTAAATTAAAATCTGCAACTTAAAAGTACGAAGTCGGAGCCGAGTTGGATCCGGAGCCGGAGCTGGAGCCACGGTATTTTCTGTAGGAGCGGAGCTGGAGCTGGAGCATCAAAAATTGTTCGGCTCCGGGTCACTGCTTGTTAGTGTCACTGTTAATTTTTACTAAATATCACTTAGAGGACCGGGGGACTAAATAAAAATTTAAATTTCGTAATTTTTTAATATATGTTTTTCTTGACCCAAATCGATCTAAAAATAATTTTTTTTTACTTTATTTAAACCATATTTCTAATTGGAAGTATGTATCAAGGACCAACGGTTGCGAAAATAAAGGTCGGTCAGGTTATACGTAGACACACTGTATATGTTAGGTTGCATAAAATTCGTACCACGCTAGTGAAACAATGCAGCTGGATGCATCAGAATTGTAGAATATTGGCAGCTGTTGATAGTCTGTGTTACTTTGCAGTTGACAATTCTAATCAACTACATTGATTTGTTGGTAATAGTTGAGATTGTCTAAGTCCTATCGAAACTCCATTATTCATTAAGCAGTCGAATAACATTCCGATTGTCAGGTCACACGAGTAGTAAGGCAAAAAAGATTAATAAATCCGGTGGTTTCACCATTAAAACTAAGGTGAATGTCACTTTAAAAGATTTATTCAGCCACACATAAAAACGTAAACAATTCCCACATTACGAGAGTTTTCACAGATCCCTCAGACTAGAGCACGAATCACTACTTCATGCTACATCACTGCTTCAGATCTTAAATAACAAATTTAGACGATCTACTAGACGCTAAGACACTTGGTAACATAGTTAAAACTATCGAACAACACAGAATTCTCGCCTCAGAGCTCAAGCAAACTAGTTTCGTTAGTACTTGTGTAAGAAGACCGATTGGAATGTAAATTTCAGGAATGAACCACTCAGAGAAAGGCGCACCATAATTCAGCCAATGGCGAGAGAGAGAGAAGCGTAAATGAAAGGAGTTTCGTATCTGCTCACGGAAGGATTTCGGTGTAAAACGTCCGACGCCAGTAAATGCGCGGGAGATTCGCAGTAAATTCGTGGAATAAAATTAGAAATGAAAATAGTAAAAATAGCTTTTAAAAACATTCGAAAATAAAAAGTTGTTTCTCTCAGAATGTTATAGTTTTGGTAGCTGATAAAAATTCATGAAGGGATTAAAAGTTTTAAATTAAGATTTTGAAAAAGATAATTATTAATATACGTGTTTTCAGTATAAAGTAAATTAACTAAGAATAAATAATAGAGATTATTAAGAAATAGGGAAATAATGAATATGGCGGAAATTTAGAATAATTTACATGAATATTGCAAGTAAAATTTTTATATAACATATATTACATTGGAATACAAATATATCATTTTTGATTCTCTCTGCACTTTTTGTACATTTATGCTCTAGCTTTCTTAAAAGTACAAACACCACCAAATAATATGAATATGTTGTTAAATGTGAGCACTAATTTACCGTTTAAAAATTGTTCTTCGATCATGTGCATTTCTTGTTTACTTATAGAAGTTAAAAATATTAATATGCGATACATTACACGTCCAATATGATCAATGTTGGAAAGAATAGTTTAATACGAATGTGGTTAACAAAATATTCATTTATGGGAAATCACATTTGCTAAAATACATCAACTGGTGTGTAAAAGTGGTGGGCTGAGATACGATCATTAAATGAAAAAATCGTTGCTGAATGTTACGATATTGCAACATTACAACTAATACAGGGTTCTCTGCGCAACTGTTAAATTGCTTCTGGAGTGTTATTCATGTTAAGCAAACTGAATTCATTAACATCTTCACGTCCTTGGCCAATATGCGAACGTTTAGTTTTATATAATAATAATTACTGTCAATAATAAAAATAATAAAAAATTGATAATAAATTATTCACTACAGAATACCTCAACAAGAAAAGTAAAAATTTTATGGTTTGGCTGCACCGATGTAGAGTGAGACATATAAGAAAAGCGTGAAGTAGTTTTTCGGCTGTCAGTGTTGTTGGATTATTTGAACAAATCGTTAATACTTCAAAAAAGAATAATATCAGATATGCTAAATATATTAAACTTTAATAATTTGTAGAAACGTAATAAAGAAATTTACTGCTATTTTTTATTTTATAAGAAAACATTTCACTCATATTACCATTAACGCTTAACGGCCACAAATGTGGACGTTATTTTTTGTGTGTCAATTGTTTTTCCTTTTTTTTTCCTTTTCGAATTCGTATTAACATATAATGATTAAACGCAAAATAAAAAATTAGTCTTTTATTTTCTCACATTAAAAAAATCGTCCCTGAAGAAGTTCAGGATTTAGTATTTTTAAAACACCTCTACACTGGATGAAACTTTGCCACGCAATTAAGTAGTCAATCAAGCTACTTACACTGTTTCATTGGAAGCATTACCTCCACCGAATGTTGTTGTATAGTATTATCCGTGGTTTACTTGCGAGGTCCGTTATCGACAGTTGCGGAATCATAATTTATGCATAACTAAAACAAAAGTATCCTCGAATCCGGAAATAAATATATCACACAGATAAGTTTGAATTACACGTATAATGGCGTTACCAGAAGTTTAAAAAAACTTGGAGGAACTGGTTAATTTATGTAAATGTTCTTTTACAAATTTTCGATTATGTCTTTGTTTTGTTCTTTAAATTACACCTGTATTGCTTAAAAGACATATTTCAGTAAATTATTTCCTTAACTAAAATTGCTCCAATATAAAGCGATATAAAAAGAAAGACTTTAAAGATTAAAAATTTGATTCAATTTACCTATATAAACTAAAAATAATCCTGTCTGTTATAAAAATCTTTAAAACAGGACTAAGAAAATACATCCTATGTTTCAAAAATATCAAAACCCATGTCACTGATATAGAAATGTATTTCAAGCATGACGCACGAAGGGATTCTATATTTAAGTAAAACCGCTGAATAACGAACCCATTAATTGTCCGCGTTCGGAGGCGGACACTGTTGAGAGATAAAAATTTACATATATATAAGTTTGGAAGATCGAAAAAGTGACCGTTATTCTAGAGTGTCCGTTATGGAGGTTTTACTATACTTTCTTAATCATTAAAGAATGAAATATTGGATCCATAAAAAAAATTTTGACTGCAGGTTTTGGTCGGATTTATACGTTTTAGAAGGTCCTGAACACGATTTGCCTGTTTGACTGTTTTTCCGTGAGTCTGTCTGCATGTATGTATTGGGTTGTTAGGAAAGTAATTTCGTTTTTTTTTTTCCCCAATAGAGAACGTAATTGTATTTTTTCACAGCCAACTTCAAACGTAAGCTGCATTGACAGTATATAAGGGGCAGTTAAATGAAAACGAGACAGACCTAAATAATGACTATGACGCGAAGTTGGTAAGGCAGGTACGTGTGTCTATAGTAGTGTCCTCTATAGGGAATCAGGAAGGAACAGCGCAAGCGATCACCGATTTGCCACTTGTCTACTAAAAGCACTCAAATTGAAGTGAGGAAGTCATGTGTGCGTCCGGCATAACTATGGAGACCGTGAATGAGGAACAGCGGTGTGTACTGCGTTTTATGACTGCGGAAGGTGTGTCAAAAAGTGAAATTCATACCCGAATGTCTGCTGTGTATGGGGAAATCAGCATGTCATGTGCGCGTTGTTTGAGTGGAATAAACGATTTCGAGAAGGTCAAGTGGTCATTGAAAGACAGAAAATGGCAAGGGTTGGCTCATCGTGTCATTACCACTTGTGTCACTGCTGCGGTGGATGCTGGCGTTAGAAATAACCGAGGCGGATGGTGGAAATCACTTGCCTCATGCTGTGCATTATTCATGGTACCGCGCACGCCATCTTGACAGCGCTTTTGAAGTACCTAAAAATCTATGCGCAGTGAGTTCCCCACAGCCAGACTGAGGATATAAGCTTAGTTTAAAATTAATAAAATAATGAACAGTTTACTTACTGTTATTCCATCTGTCTCGCTTTCATTTGCCAACAGTTTACCTACATATTTTTCCATCTGTCTTGTTTTCGTTTGACTGCCCTTATATATTTTAGCAGTTGATAATAGCAAGGTTTGTTTGCGAAAATGTTCAATTGGTAATGATATATTTTGCAAGGTGCCTATCAAATATGGAAAGTCGAAAGCAACATCTTCGGCATATTTTCCTTTTTTACTATCTAAAATGTAACAAGGCTGTTCAAGCAATAAAAAAATATGCGATGTGTACATGATGTGTTCACAAAGTTTCAAGACTGGTCCTAAAATACAAAAGTTATTAAACATTTTTGTACAGCGAACTAAAATTCTTCGAAATATGCCCTTGGTCATCAACACACCGCTGCCAGCGTTTTTTTTCATTATTTATAGGCACCCTGGAGGTCTTCGCGCGCAAGGATGTTAAATGACTTCGTCGAAGCTGGAATCCTGATTCGCTGGAATCTTGTCGAATCGCTTCCCTTTCAGGTCTTCCTTGATCCGAAGGAATAAAAAAAAGTCACTGGTAGCGAGTTTCGGGCTATAGAGAGGCTTGTGGCAGTGTTACCACATAAACTTAGCCAAAACTTTGGCGGCTACGAGCGACGTTTGAGAGGGCGCATTGTCGTGGTGAACATTCCAATCTTCTCTGGTGTCTGGCGGACGCGCCGGGTCAGGTCGGTTTTACGCTAGAATACACCACTATTTGAAGGGTAGAGTCCGGCGCGTTCGCCCATACATAAGATACGATTGGATTATTCATTACGACAATACGCCATCTCACACGCCGCTCGCCTCTGCCGAAGTTTTGGCTAAGGTTAACGTTGCAATACTGCCGCAAGCCCCCTACAGACCCGATCTTGTTCACAGCGACTTTTTTTGTTCCCCCGGATCAAGAAAGACCTGAAAGGCAAGCGATTCGACACGATTCTTGCAATCCAAGCAGCTTCGACGAGGTCTCTTAACAGCCTTGCGCGCGAAGACCACCAGGGAGCCTATGGATAATGGAAAAAACGCTGGCAGCGGTGTGTTGATGCCAAATGGTCATACTTCGGAAAATTTTAGCTCGCTTTAATAAGTTTTGTATTCTAGGACAAGTCTTGAAACTTTGTGAACACACCATGTATAGAGCAGATGTATAGACGGAATGCCAATGCCAAAACTGGTTTGCAAAATTTCGTGCCGGCAATTTTAACGTTGAAGACGCATCACGTTCTGGAAGGAAAGTTGAAGCTATTTTCGCGAGTTTCGTGATTTCGGCAATAGCTACATTTCAAGAACGAATAGGCTGTTATTTAATTTTAGTTGCAGACGATTTCAATTACTATATAGAAGAAAGTTTTCTAATGGCCACAACTTATTAGTTTTAATAGTAGAACTGTTTCTTAATAGAAATCTTTACTTTATTTAATCACAGAACTCTGAGATTTAATAATTACAGTATTCAGAAACAGCGGTACTCAGAAATAACGACTATGCATCCAGAAGTATTGTTTTTTTTTTTCTTTTTTTTTTTTTGCATGCGATATTTTGACAGAAAATTATTCTTGATTTGATCGAAAGGATTCTTTAGACACTTGATTAACCCTTTGTGTACTGGATTATGAATTCATAAAAATTTTATCTTCTAAAGCATTTTTCGTGAAATGTTTAAACTACATTAGAAGAGTTACAGAATCATTTAATATATTTTAGAACGATTTTAGAACGATTGAAGGATTTAGAAGGATTCATTAAATTTGAATTTATAGGGATTTTGTGTACTATTTAGAACACCATTCAATTCTTTTATTTTAAATATTTTTCTTAGTATTTTGTAGAACTAGGAAATGTGTCCAAATAGAATGTTCTTGCAATAAAAATATAGAAATATTTCGAAATTGAAAAATCCTCCCTCTTCCCAACGCCAAGAAAACTGAAAAGATGCAAAGGGAAAATAAATCATCTTTTAAAAATATTTTTGTTTTTTGTAACCCATCATGCTTTTGGAACAAGATAAAATAAGGTATCTCTAACTCATTCTAAACTGAATTACAACTAACGGATGTATTAAATGTATTTTATAACAAGTTATTTTAATGGTACTTATAAGTACAGTCAGTAGATAAATGGTTAAATCAATAGATCTTATAAAAGTCTGTATTTACTTAAATTTTCTTATACCTATATTTCAGGCATTATAGTAGCCACCAGTATAGACACTTTTACCACATTTGTTTTACATTAATATATAAAGATTCATGACACTTAATTTTCATTTTAAAAAATCCTTTATCTTTCGTTTTGTACATATTAAAATCGAAAATTATATTTTGCATTTCTTTACTTTTCTTTAAAAAAAAAACACATTTTTTTTTTTTTTACTTAAAAAGGACATAAATTCCGGTATATCGTTAAAACTATGCTATTTATAAATATATACTGCATTGTCCATACTCTTTGGCACTTCTCTGAAAAAACGTTTTCGTCCATTTCTTGGACTTCATCAGTTCCAATTGGCGGCTCGCAGTTTCATTTTCGACCTTTTATCTGTCGTCTTTTATCTGTGTTTTACTGTCGAAAAACACTGGCTAAAAGTCTGTATTTAATTACAATTTTCAAAGGTTAGGTAAAAAAAATGAAAAATTATGTTAAATTAAAATGTTGAATTGCATTTTTTATTATTTAGAAGGTATTTAAAATGCCTTTACGAATACTAAGATAGCCATTCCCGTCTTCCCATGTTACAAATCATAGGTTAAAATCATTTTTTTTATTCTAAATCTCACACATTTTTTTTTTTTTTTTATTTAATATTACATTTTTCAGATTGCCAACTAGCAACATCAAAAGCATTTTTATATCGAAAATATCAATAATACATTCAAATAAATTTATTAAATTTCTATTAATTGCATGCCAAGACTGAGTTAACCCTTTAGCGGGCGGTGTCTACTCTACTTTTAAGAGTACTATCACCAAGAATAATTTATTTAAAATTTCCTTTCATAAAGTACGGGGAAATAACGAAGTTCTTATTTTCTAATAAATTCGTTTAAAAATTCCGGTGTCAATCCAACATTTCACCCTTTTACAAACAGAATTACTCCCTGTTTGAAAGGGTTAATAGCCCAACAAATCGTCAAAGATTTCGCTACTCACTGAAGACTTATGATTCTGACAATTTCAGTGATTTAAGAAAAGCGATTACATGTCTGTTAAATTTGTGTTTTATTTGTATTACATTATTATTTGTATTGATGAAGGTTTATTTTATTCTGGAATATTAGCCGGAAGCAAAATTTGAGTTATTTATAATGATTTATGTGCAAATGGTTTATTATGCTTCCGTAAAATGGAGACTACATACGTAGGAGATAGGTTTAAAAAGATTGCTGATTATTTTTAAAAACACATTGACTGAGTAAATTGTGATAGATATTTCAGAAAAATTGCATTTGAAAGTACTTTTTTTTCCCTATACGAAAAGTGTCAAAATTGAAAATTTTAGATGTTTAGATGTTTAGGAGGACACATTTTTAATTAAAAAAAATATAGGGTAGTGCGACCAGTAAATGAACACTTAAGAACATTTGAAAAAAAAATGATTCATTATATTTCAATAAACAGTTTTCTACTGGTGTTTGACAGTGCAAACACATTTGTTAGTTTAGAAATTATTAAACAATAACAAAAGGAATTTTATATTTTACTTGCTTGGGATGCTAGAGATGTCTTAAAAGAAATCGATACAAAAAACAAGTAAATGAACAGTTGTTACCAGTGAATAAACGCAAAATTTTCCAGTGAATGAACAAACAGCGATTTAAAAGTACTTAAATTTCATAGTTCTTTATTTATTTTATAACTCGTACAAATAACGTATAACATGTTTTTACTGAAGAACGGTTTTTTTAACCCCAAGAACGATAATTAGCTTGAAAATTTGTCACTTTTAAGTTTTTAAATTACAGATTTTAAATTACAGATTTAAGAAAAAACTAATTCTATTTCCTGAAATCATTGTCCCTGTACTTCTCTATTTCCGTAATAACTCCAAATGAACAGGTGGATGTTACAGAAATAGGTTCAAGTGTTTTTATTGTGCCTTTTCATATTATCCTTAAAATATCTGATCTTACACTTTACTGCAGGCCACTTCCAATTCCACCACATGTGGACCTGTGGTCCACATATTGTCATGGTGCTTACTTCATATTTCCAATCTTGAATGCTATTTTTTAAAAAGGGTCATATAATTCTTCCCAGGATCTATAAATGGATTTTTCCTTCCTGTTTGTTTCATGACATCGTAAACATGACCTTTTACTACATCCGTATGCATTGTAAATCCAATTTTCTCTTTCCAACTATCCAATGTTCAAGGAGTTTTTCTTCTTCCAACGAAAATATAGAGAATGTTCCATACGTTTACTTTCAATTGTTTTTCCTCGCAGTTTCACAGACAACGTTATTTTTGGAATATTAAAATGAAGAGATGCCTTTTTTATATTGAGCTGACCTGACCCTCATAGCTTGTATGGCATTTTCAAGGTCCTCTGTAGAGTACTTGAAACTGCCATATTTCCTTTTTGAGTAATCTTCTTGGTCATCAGTAAGAATATTTCTACAAGTATCAATCATCTAAAAACATAGAAAAAGTGAGATTTGAATGTCATCAATAATTATTACCTTTAAAAATGTGTGTGTATATGTTCTTTTGTTGCGTTTTTATATTTGTTAACTTTTCATTTGTTACCATTGTTGAAAAAATACATAATTCAAACTACAGGTATAAAAGAAGCCACAAAAACATAAAGCCCAAAACTGTTCATTCACTAGGAAAAGTAGCCTAATGTATATATTTAATATATATATTAATAATTATAATATAATATAATAATAAATATATATATTGATATATTATAAATATATATATTAAGTTAATATAATAAATTACTAAAGTATAATATTAACTTAATAGCTAAACCTCCAACAAAATTAAAAGAATTGATTCACAGTAAAATTGATCTTATGTATATTATAAAGGACAAACATATCTGTGCGTAACGCATACGTCATTTTGCGAATGGCAACACTTTGAAATTTGAAATGAAATTTTAACTTTAAAATTTTCTCTACTGCAAAATGTTGAACTTCTAAACATCGCACATTTTAAATTTTTACACCGTCGTATAAGGAAAAAAAATGTACGTTTTAATGCAATTTGTTTGAAAGATGTACCTCAGTTTAATTTTGAGATATAAATTTTTTTGTAGTTTTTAATACATTTTTGTAATTGTGGCAACCGGAGTACTCCATTTTTGTTGAAAGTCATTGAGGGTTGAAAGTAGAGGGAAAATAATCACGGAGGAAAGAAAATAATATATTACTGTACCTATTGTTGCCATTTTCTCATAAAAACTGAAAAAAAAAATTGAAATTATAATGTGTTCTATGTCAGCGATTTTTTAAGTTTCCAAATATCGTACATTTTCAGTTTTTACACCGTCAAATAGAGAAACAAATCTACTTTCAAATGCAATTTGTTTGAAAATTGTATCTTAAATGACTGAGTTATTATAGTTTTTAAAATAACTAGCCGCCCATAGCGACCAGTTTGGTCTCCCTTAAATGTTATGCTAGGCATTGTATCATGTTACTTTTATTCATAATTTAATTTACTTGCTCAATCCTTCGCTAAATCGGAAGATTCTGATAGAGAAATCAAGAACTCGGTATTTTTATGTTAGTCAGGCACAGCTGATAAATCGCTAAACATTGTACCCGTTGCATTTTTTCATATTTCATTAATTTAAATTACAATATAATCCTTTCACTCATTTTAAAATGGATAACTTTAATTTAAAACTGAAACTTTTCAAATTCATGAAATTCACGTTTAAAAAATTCTTTAAAAAAGAAAAGAAAACAATAAATACCATAAACAATTTAATTTCAACATCAAAGCAGTGTTTTAATTTACCCCTCAAAAAATAAAATATGCTATTGGCGAGAATGGCGCCCAGCTAATATAAAAGTACAAACTTTTTGCGATCATAGCAACGTTTATGTAGATTTATTCGAAAAAAATATTTTGATGAAATAGGTTGACGAATTTCTTTTCTCGCCAAGGACCTCTTCTCTATTTCGCCAAGTACCTGTACTGGAAAAATACCTTTATTTATTTATTTATTCTATTTTAAATGAGATGAATAAAAGACGGCACAGATGTCATATACGCACCACGTTGGCGTGATGTTTTTCTGATGCCAATGTCATATACAAACCGAGGTACTTAACTAGCGCCAAAGTGCCGTTATTTTGCTTGATATGGTAACACGGATGTTGTTGTTTATTTATTAATAAATTGTTTATTTACTTTTATTTTATTTATTTTTAATTATATAAATTGTTTTGTTCTATATGTATTAATTAAATTTTTTTTAAATTTATTGTTATTCCCTTTTTAAAAATATTGCACAATAACCAACGAGATGCGTCCCATTCAGGTGTTGCCATTAAACAATTAAGAAATAATCACGATTTCTGTGCCACGTACGATAGCATAATATATATAGATTTTCAAGTATGAATTATTTTTTAATTTATCTATCACGTGTAGCTCGATTACAAAAGATCAATCCGTTTGCTCTTAAAACAATGTAAAGAGTTCAGCATTTGTTTCCGTCTAATGTTCCATAACAAAATTAAAACTTCCTCTATAGAAAAATAAATAAAATAATGTAAATAAGAAACAAATTTAACAGATATGTTATTGAACCACGTGCTTAAAGCCCTGAAATAATCGGAAAGACTGCCGTAAGTCGCAAAATCTTGGGCTAATAACTCCCGGCATGCGGTTGCATGTGAAAGTATCGCTTTTAATAAATTTTAAAACTTTATTTGATTGCATAATTGATATTTTTCAGATAAAAATTCTTTTTGGTGTTAGTGGACAATCTAAAATATATATTACATATAAAAAAATAATTACAATTAAAAAGAAAAGAATGGTTTTCACCTATACTCTGTAACCCGAGGAGCTCGGGTTCGATCCCCTAGGTCACGATAATGAAAAAGCAGGAGTTTACATCATCCCATTCAGCAAAGATTAAATAAGAATTTATTTTATATTGGTATGACATCTCGAAAATTTAAGAAAAGATTAAAAGAGCACATTTCTGATATCAAGTTTAACAAACCAAGTACAGCTTTATACAGATTGCATCAAAAAGAAAATATTAAGATAAAATTCGAAAAAGCTAAAATGATCATTTCAACGTCTAACTATTACTCTTCAATAATCCGTGAATCCATTGAAATTTTACTAAGAAGTGATAATGTTTGTAACGATGTCCTCTCCTATAATATTCCCGCAATTTGGTACAATATCCTAAATATTTCAAGACCTCCTGATAATATGAACTGATCTTTTCATCCCTCTGCAGAGAAATGGACTGAACTCCGCTTGTGCATGCGCACTATTTTTGCTTTGGTTTTTAAAATGTATTTCTATTCAGTCATCTTTTTCTCTTTGAAAATGAATGCGTGTGTGTTCGACAGATTTCAGGGTTGCATTAACTAATATTTTTATATGTTTGAGTCACCTTTTAAGAGTTATAAGTATGTTATATAGAAGCAGTTTCTCATTTAAAAGGTTTTGTTAACCCCCCTTAACATTTATAAAATTAGCACATATATTTAAAATGCATATGCTTGTAGTTTAGTATTAATTTGAATTAAATATTTTCTTAATTCCATGGATAACTTAACCTCTCTATTTATAAATCAGTGTGCGTGTATGTCACTTATATAAATCTATTGATTTTTGAGAGATTTGAACGAAATTTGATATAGATACGTTTTAAAAAATAGGTTAAATTACTGAATACGTTTCAAATTTTCTAGACCACTTTTTATCACTGTTTTCAACCAAATGCCATAGTTTATGTTTTAGTTTGTAGTTTTTTCTTTTAACTTTAACTCATATTTTTCCACATTTAAATGCAAGTAAAGTGAAAAATAAAATAAAAATGACACATTTTATAAACATAAACTCAAAACTCTGAATTTTTGTAGTTAACTATTAGCAAAATATTTGGAGACTATAACCTAATTTTATTAATGCAACTTAAGGTAAAAATCTAAAATTTCTTTTTGTATATTTCGTTTCCGTATAAAATACTAACGATTTAAAATAAAAGAATTAAACCAACCGTAAATTTGACTGTAATTAAAATGACGATAAAACAACGTTTATTTTTATCTAAAAGAAAGTTTATTCTTTTTAACACTTTCCAACAAAGTTGAAAAGTGTTTATGACTTCGGTTTGTCTGTCCGTTTGTCCGCGCTCTAACTCTCGTAAATATACTCGGATCGTTCTGAAAATTTTGGAGGTTAGTGACCTCTACCATAGCACGATTCCTATTGCAAATGAAGTTTGTAGCATGTTTAGTTCATTTACAGGGCCAGTCAAAAATTTTCCGTTACATTACGGCCAATGGGAAAAAATCGTTTCAAATGATTTTTAATGGTGTTACACTCTTTCAAACATAGTAAAATTGATATTCATTTATGAAGCCCACTAAAATATGCATTCTGTTGAATATGCGGTGCAAAGAATAGTTATTGTTCATTTACAGGGCCACACAAAGAATTCCGTTCACAATGGTATAGAAGAAATAGTTTGAGGTGTATTTGAAAAGATTTCAGATACTATATTGTACCTGAATTAGTGTATATTAGTAATGAGTGCTCGAAGTACATTTTTAATTATGATATGCGCTTTTTTAGGATTTCGTTCATAGGACGAAACCCTATTCGTCTAGCTCCTCTGTCTGTCTGTCTGTCCGTCCGTCTGTCACATAGCCCGTTCTCAGAAACTATACATGTTGGAGACATGAAATTTTGCACACTTATAGCTGAGCACCACACATCATACGACAAATCATAAAATTTTGAAAAAAGTTGTATATTTAACCCTTTGGGCTCCCACATGTATATTTTAAAAAATTCTTTCTAAGTGAGCCCCTATTTAGGTTGGAGGCGTGAAATTTTGCATAATTATAGCTGAACACCTAACATCAAATGACAAATCATAAAAGTTTCGTAAAGTTGTACATTTAACCCTTTGGGCTCCCACGTGTGTATTTTAAACAAGTCTTTCTAAGTGAGCCCCTATTTAGGCTGGAGGCGTGAAATTTTGCATACTTATAGCTGAACACCTTGCATCAAATTACAAACAATAAAATTTTGAAAAAGCCGTACATTTAACACTTTGAGCTGCCACATGTGTATTTTAAACAATTCTTTCTAAGTGAGTCCCTATTTAGATTGGAGGCGTGATATTTTGCATACTTATAGCTGAACACCAATATCATACGACAAATCATAAAATTTTGAAAAAATCGTACATTTAACACTTTGAGCTCCCACATGCGTATTTTAAGCAATTCTTTCTAACAGAGCCGTTTATTAAATTGGAGATTTGAAATTTTGCATACTTATAGCAGAATACCTGAGGCCAGGCGACAAATCATAAAATCTTGAAAAAGTCTTACGTTTAACCCTTTGAGCTGCCACGTATGTATTTTAAGCAATTCTTTTCAAGAGAGCCCCTGATTAAGCTGGAGACATGAATTTTTGCATACGTATAGCTGAATACCTCAGACCACACGGCAAATCATAAAATTTTCAAAAAGTCTTATATTATTTACTCCCCCGGGCTCTAACTTGTGTATTTTAAGCAATTTTTCTAACCTCCGCCCTTATCACCCAGGGAGCACTTTTCCAACTTTTGCCGACACCCCTTTGACCATTCCTTAATATTATGCACCATAGCCTTACATATTTTAGTCCGACTTTTTACCGCAGGGGCGCCTTCTTATCTCGAGTGCTATCGGCCCAATCCCCTCGACTAATATATCTACGGATAGTCTATAAAATGGAGTTTCGTTCGGATAGAGGTTTGTTTAGAATAGAGTGCGCCCCTGGTTGCGAAATGTGTAACTAAGAGATTTTCCAAAAGGATAAAGTGTTTTGAAAGGAATATTAAACTAAACCCTCTGTGCGATCCGTGATCACACTTACCTACTTGTTCACTATATTTATGCATACTATAAAGTGCGTATAAATGCTATAGTTCATATACAGGGCTACAAAATGAATTTGTAAAGGTTACTCAGTATGAGCATAAAATACTTAAAGGTGGGTTTTTAAGGAGTTATGCATTTTTACGATGATCTGAATTTAGTGTATTAAGAAATATTTGTAGAATATAGATAAAATGATATACAAAGAGTTGGATACATGGCCGTCTATGGGTGATAATTTCTAGAAATGTAATTTCCGTAGTTTTAAGCGTGTTTTAGTTCGAATTAAATTTTAGCTAAATAGTGGCCTGTAATAAAGGTACTAGGTAAACTACAGGGCTTTACAAAAGTATTCAAGTATGTTTTCATCTATTAGTATAAATTGCTGAAAAATGAATTTCAACCTGTTATGCATTTTCTTGCTAAACTAAATTTTCCCAGTATATAGTATATATATCAACATACAGATCGAATACAGGGCTGTTCAAAAGAATTGGAATACTTATTTTGGCTATGGGCGGTAACTACTGAAATCCGATTTTTAAGTGCTTACTTAGTTATCTCATTTACTTTATTTCCCTAAGTAAAGAAGTTTCGTTAAAGCTTTCAGGGAGTGTTGGAAAGTGTTTCATAATCTATGCTGTACGCATGATTTTTCTTACTTGTTTAAAGTTAATCTGGATTTTGTCCAACAGTGGTATAAAAAAAAAAGAACGTCAAGTGCGAGAGTTGCATTACGAGAGTTCCGTACAATAAATACATGAATTATTAGGGGGTCTCAGGACTATTAAAATTGAAAAAAAGAAAAAAGAAAAACCATTTTCAACATATAATATCGTAATAATATCGTAATATCGTAATCAACATATAATACACATTTTATTGGGATAACAGATGTAAGTACCGTTCTTTTATTTCATGTATTTAAAAAATTGCAAGATGCAGAATTGGTGTTTATAGGGTGCTCTTAACTTTTAGACATTTGTCGAGCAGAAAATTGGTATAACAGATTATGCGCAGGATTACAAAATAAATTTTGCAACTAGAGTGAAATTTTTTGCGCCTATTTATACTTCAGATTATAATAATTACCCTGAACCTAAATAAATTTGTATTTAAAGCATTTTTATATTTTTAATACAAAGTTGTATTTAGCTAATACAAAATTTTTGAAAATTTCAACAGTATAATCACCCCAAAAAATATTTTTTGAATAATAAAAAGAAAATTTTAGGTTCAGTTTATACAGACTAACATCAAACGTACGTTTTGAAAATTTGATGAAAAAATATTCAAAAGTATTTAAGATATCCTGCGCGTTATGACCCAAAACGTCATTTGGAAGAAAAGAACTTCAAAATTTCGGAAACTCCGCTTCAGCTATTGAGCAAGTATAATTCTAAAAAAAATAACTTCTCATCTAATGGGAATTCCTAGGAAATAATTATATCAAAATGTTAAGAAAAGATAGGAGTTTAACATCTAAATAAATTGAAATTTAGAAAATTTTGAATCTTTTAGAGCCCTGAGACCCTTTAACTGTATTATTAAAAAAGAAAAAAAAAACAAAAGAAAAAAAAAACGCTGCTAAAAGAAAAATAAAACTTAGTAAAAAAAATTATACAATGAATGGTTGTGTACAGCTGTAGAAAGGATTATAGGGAGGGTTGAACATAAAGTAGGCTACCCCCATCCCCCCCCCCATCAGTTTTCATATTTAATAGAATTTCAGAGTTTTATCAATAGGAGTCAACCAAAGCTATTGGAATGCTCAAACAAATGTCTTTGTTTTATACAGATGATCAAAATAAATGTGAAAAAAATTATTGTGAGCAGTCTTCAACCTAAAAATTGAGCTTTTTTAGAAATATTTTGAAAGTTTTTTCAAATAAATTACATCATAGAAATTTCAGTAAGTAAGGTTTTAAGAAATGCAGAAATATCGAGCTTTCATTCCGGGCACACAGTAAGTTAGGCTTAACAGAACAATGTGCTATTCTTTAGAAAAGGGCTATGTGGGGAGACTTGACCTGGTCAATGTGAGGGAGGGTTGACCAGATGTTCAAGGCTCCCTTAATTAAGTTGTTTTGAAAATCTTTTTATTACACACTGTGCATAATGAAAGGTTAATGGTTATATATAAAAAAAAGAATGTAAATTAATTCTGTAAAGCTACAGTAAAATGGGGTGATGGAATAGAAAATGTTTAAAACTGATAAAGGAAAGATGGGAAAATTGCTATAGTATCCACTGCAACACAAAGTTTAATGAAATATAAATGGGAAAGTTGATAGGAACTTTTTTCCATTTAAATATTACTTTCAATAGGTAAATAGAAACAGTGGAAAAGGCTAGAAACGACTGGAAAGTATGAAAGCAGCAATCTTTACCCTTTCAGTGGCAGTGGTATGTTTGTGAAACCATTTAATTTTAATTGCCAAACGTCACAATGGCACGAGAATTTTGGTAAAATCTTTTGCGTTTAATACGTATGTGCAATATAGCCTTCTTCTTATTTGAACACAAATTTGTTAATAAATCCCGGTGTCAGTCACTTATTTCAACATTTCAGTACTGGAAGTACTAATTAACCCCTGAAAAGGTTAACAGATGTCAATGATAAGTTAAGTCCTCATGAGGCTGTAAAAGAACATAACATTCATCGAAAAACTTTAGGAAGGTATGAAGAAAAATTTCATCAGGATGAATACAGTGTGATGAAGCGAAATTATATGACAACTAGAGTTGTCGGTCGAGTGTCAGAAAAAGTGGGACAAGGAGACAAAAAAAAGGGGGACAGTGGTTCCTAAATCCGGGCATAATAGTACATGAAACCATATATAAACAGAACCTGTCTCTAACGTAATACTGTCTTAAATGTTAAAATTTCATTTTTCCTGCTCTACAATTATATGTGCTAGAGACAAAATCCTGTTTAAAACAAAATTTTCTTCTCTAGCTTGCGATTGTGTCTAAACAGGTTTGTTTAAGCATCCTCAAAATAAAAAAATATTTTCTCAAAAATATTTTTTATAATAATTAAAGTATGTAGCATAAAGTTTTATTTATTTATTTTTTTTTATTTTTTTTTATTATTATTTTTAAACTGATATTATTTTTCTTCTGAAATATTTTAATATAAAACAAAGTGGGTCAAAACTCCCATATAGTGGGTCAAACCTCTTATAGGTGGGAAGCCATGACTTTTATTATTTTCTGTTGATTATAATCAATTGTTTTTCAAATTTATTATATATTACACTTATGTAGCTACTTTATTTTGATAACTGATTGTATAAGGAATAAAAAGATAGTATATAAAACTATATTCTACGTTCAATATTTATAAAATAAAAAATCATTTTGTAAAAAGTAGGTCAACCCTCCCTAGTCTCCCCTATATACTAGAAAAGTATGAATGAGTATACCCTAAAAGTTCAGAGATATGAAGCCTAAATAACATCAAATATTGCTATTCTGTATAACTTTTTTAAAAATCTTATCCTAATCTTTTTATGATGAATTTAATTCGGTACAGAGAATAAAAATACCGCACATTTAAACTTTATTTGCCTTTTCAATAAACTAAATTCAGCGTAGTAATAATCTTTTTCTTTTTACAGTACAGCTAAAACGATACCCTCGTTCAAAGTTTAAACTTGGCATTGTGCTAAGAGAGCTTCGAAAGGAGGTCGCAATGTTGCCATGCTGCCTTGGACCATGCCGCATTTTTTCAGATGGGTTTTTAATTAACTTTTAAAGAAACTAGAGGCGTATTGACAGATCCGCTCAATGCAAACACTACGCGATACTCATACTATTTATGAGTGTAATTTTAATTAAATTAATATGTTTTTAACAATCTGATGTTTATTGCTTTTATACTGCTACTGGGCATTGCATTACACAAATATATGATTGAGAGTTGTTATATAGGCTTTAATAGCCGATGGTGTATACAGTATGCCGCCCCTCTCATTATGTATGTCAAAACCGTCCGTGTTTCTAAGGGTTAATATCTCGGCTAATTACCGAAGATTTTTTTCGAAAATCAGTATCAACAATGCTTTTATACTTCTACTACGATAGGTACCTCCGGCGTTCCTCAACACCATGCCTGCAAATCGAAATTTGTCGGTAACGGATAAATGCGCTTTTCTCAAAAACTATGTGAGCTAGTGTCATCGCTATAATTTTCCTGCAAGGTTTAAATTAACGTCTACTACCTCTATTTTTTCATAATTTTAGTTTCAGTAGATTCTGAAATAGATGCGGGGGGACATATTTTTGCACTACATTTTCGACGATATCTCTGTAAATATAATTCCTAAAATTAAAATAAATGCAATTTTGAATTCAGCGTTACGAAAGCTTTCATACTATGCCCCACACGATATACGAAGAAAAGATTTTTTCAAGTAACTTAATTAGCCCTCTTACATTTTTCCTAAATATATTTGTGAATTTGTAATAATCTGTAAATATGTGGGTCAGTAGTCTTTATTACTTCCCTCAATCTGAACTTTCCGCGTTCCATAGTTTACGAGTAAAATGGCTGTGACAGACGGACAGACAGACACAGGATTGATCCTATAATGGTTCCGTTTTTACTTTTTCAGTATGGAACCCTAAAAATTCCGTGGAATAACAATATTTGTGAAAATATTCATCAGATAAATTATTTTATCAGATGTAATGCCACATGTCTCTTTTTTGTTCATATCAGTTTTACATCAGTTTGGGTTATCCCTTTTTATATATGCAAAGATTTGAACTGTTATTTTTTGTTGCTCAGAATTTTTTGCAATATTTGCATCGCAAACTTCTTTGAAACATTTAACACGAGAGGTTGCGCAAAGGGTCTCTCCAGATAAGCATGGTGAATTCACGTCTGTTATGACATTAAATTAAATTGTTAAAACGGAATTATGAGTATTTACAGTGTTATTTTTAAACTTTTTTTCAGCGAACGATCTTTGCATTCGTTTTTTGATCCGTGTTAATTCTGTAAATAAGTTTTCAGTAAGTAATTTAATATAACGTTCTCTATAAAACTCTTTTATTTAAATTTTTATTCACTTCAAATGCAGTGAAGATCTGAAGGAGTGGGAATAAACTCAACGGCAATCACAACAAATACAGGAGTCGTACTTGTCCTGAAATTTCAAGATCATCAAATTCTTCTGTAACAGTATTTTCTTATAGTAAATCTTTTCTTAAATCAGGCGAAATTTTACGCGTTTAAGGGGACAAGGGACCTTAAAATATTTTTTTTTTTTTTTTGAAAATTTCACCTATTATTCAAGGGTACATTATATGCATTATAGCATGCATTTATCTAAAAAAAATTTAAAAAAAATTAATTTTTTAATAAATTAATAAAATTTTAATAAATTTTTAATAAAAGTTTAAAAAAATTGAAAAATTTTGAAATTTTTTCGAAAAAAGTTCAAAATTTTTAATTTTTTTAGCCTTTAAATTCAAATATATAAAATTCGATGCTCCATTTTATTTATATATATATATAAACCAAACTTTTATAAAAAATATAGGGGATTTTCATTGATATGGAATGCACAGGGGGCATTTCGAAGATTTCTAAGACGACGTGTAAAATTCCATTTTTTTTTTTCATAAAAATAATTTTTTTATTTTTATTTTTTGTGATAAATGCATGCCATAACGCATATAATGTACTCTTGAATAATAATTAGGTGAAATTTACAAAAAATAAAAAATAAAATATTTTTAAGGATTTTAAGGTCCCCTGTCCCCTTAATCTAGATTTATATTTCTAAAGAAAAAAAAAAAAAAAAAATACTGATATATGTCCTGAAAAATACCCTGAAGCGTACGACCCCTGCAAATATAATGCAACATTTTTAATATTCTTATATCTTTGAAACATTTAAAAAGAAGGAAATGGAGTGAAATAACAATACTGGGGAAAATATCCACTAGGAAAATTATTCTATAAAATATAATGTTATGTTTCGTATTTTGCTGATATCTACTTCAAAGTTGTTTGACTTTTCATTTTTTTATTATTATTACAACTCTTGGAATCATCTTGTTCCCAGAATACTTTAAAGTATTTGCTTTACACATGTTTTAAATTTAACTGTGCCAGATACATCTGAGGTAACGTATAAAATAATCACTAAATTTCAAGTACTGAGACAAATAATTTCAGGCAATATTTATAATGTCAAAAATTAAGTTTAAACATGAATGAGAAATAACGCATGAGGCATAGATTATGAAACACTTATTATCCAACAAAAAAAGGATATTAATCCTTCAATACATAGTCTAACTCAGGAGTTACATGATATATATATATATATATATATATATATATATATTTTTTTTTGCCATTTGGCGCTTTCTATTAGCCTTTCGGTGAACAGTTATGTGTTTCATACGTGTGATAACATGCATTTAAAGTCGTGAATCCTGTTTCTGTTCTGATGTGTTACCACGGGAAGGTTATAACAACTTTTGTTGATACTGCTTGCAGTGTGCTCCACTGGCGTTTTTTCTTTATCTTTGTAAGGTAGTCATTGTTAATTCTGCAATCTATTAAAAGTATTATGAAAATTATTATAACGTTGAATAGTTTTTATTGGGCAGTGTAACCACTTTAAAGTAAGTAGATAATTCAAAATTATTCATTTTTTGATAAATTTGTTTATGTAACTCAGGAGTAAACGTTATAGCATTATGCCCAACAGAACAATAAATAATTTTTTTCACTATTTTTCTATTGGGTAACAAAAATAGACTTAAATATAAGGTTTTCCAAACAAAATAAAAAATCAAGCACTAAATGGTTAAGAAATTTCATTTTTTTTCATATAATGAATTCAATCAGTTATTTCTTATTGATGTGATATGCTATGCACTCGATAATATACAGAAAACATGTTGAAGTACAGTCGTGGGAAAAAGCAGTAAACACACCCTACTAATTCCTCAACAAATTATTGTAGACGAAAGTTACTGGTACCGAAAGATTGGAAATAAAGTCTACTTTTAAATGATGTATATAAAATTTTCTTAGAGAGGCATCTACATATTAAAACGAATCCAAATTTCATTTTTTTTCAATGGAAATACACAATTTTAACGAAATATTACAAATCTTCGGTTCAAACTATGCCTAGACTCGAAATTTCAAGTCATTTGAATGATAAGTTTTTGAATTATAAATATTCAAAATTTAGTCCTTCTAATGTTAAATTACATTTTCATATTTTTATTTATATCTCCTGAAATTATGCTCCTAATCCGCTATTTTTTTTTTTTTTAGCAATATTACTAATATACCCAAACATAAATACGCTGAATTTGCAATTTTTATAATTTTATGATATGAATTATGAATTATGAAATTAATATTCGAAAAAATTATGAATGGCAACCTACATTTTTTTTTTTTTTGACTGATTTAGATTTATTAAGTCCTGCTTTATGGAAATCCAAAATTTCACATTTTTCTACCAAGTAGTTTTCAAATTATGCTTAAAAAACGGCAAAATGATGGTTTATCTATGATAGAAGTGAGTAGATATTTTGAAATTTCTTCTGCTGTCCTGTAATCTAACAGGCTTCATTGACTCCTTGCGTGGCGCTTAAGATGCCTTGATCAAGAAAGGGGCTCTCTCGGTTAACAAACGAGTACGGAGCTTCAATTTGGATACAGCCCTTAAAATACGCTCGTTTTAAAATAATTAATTTCTCGGAAACGTATCGTACGAATTGCATAAAAATTTATTTTTAGGCTAATTGAAGGGTGTAGAGTTCATTTATGCTGTCAGAATTGTGTACTGCTATAAAAAAACAAAGTTATGGTTTGTTTTAATATGTAGATGACCCCCTAAGCAAATTTTATATACATCATTTAAAAGTAGACCTTATTTCCAATCGTTCTGTACCAGTAACTTTCTTCTACGATAATTTGTTGAGGAGTTAGTAGCGGGTGTTTACTTTTTTTTCCAGGACTGTACATTTCTCTGAAGATTTCTAATGTCATTATATTTGAAGTGATATAACATCAGTAGAATGCATCGTAAATGATCCCCCCCCCCTCCCTCCAGATCATGAAATCAAGGAATTTTAATTTGAGGGCCCATGTAGATGAAGTATAGATGCTACTTATTCCGTACGTGTGAGAAAGAATATTTAAGCCGACTTCGGTTTTACATATCAATTTCATTATGTTTGAAGCATTATAACATCAGTAAAAAGCTTCGGAAACGATTATTCACCATAGACCATAATATAATAGAATTCTTTTGTTTATCCCTGTAAACAAACTATAAATTCTTCACACTTCATTTTAAATACTGGACATTCTATACGAAATATCAAAAATCTATGAAAATTGCATGACAATCTGAGAATATTTACGAGAGATAGAGCACGAAAAGTCGAACACACAGACAGGCAGGCAGACGTTCAGTCAGATAGACAGACAGGCTTTCATACAGTCACACAGACAGACAAACCTAATCCATATAGACATTTTCATCTGTATTGAAAATTGGTAACAATGGCGTCGGTAAGTAATAGTAATTGGTTGGTTGGTCGATTTTTGACGGCCGAGTATCTACTCTAGGGATATAGGCCCAAGGGGGGAGTGCCCTCCGTGGGGGTCTTTCTAAGGGAACCTAACCCGTATTTACGCATGGAAATCCATGGCTCAAAGAAAACCACGTTATTTCCGAACGATTAGGCCGACGGGCGCGATTGGGATCGAACGCAGCACCTCCCGTCTACCAGCTTCGAGAGCAGAACCTCTCAGCCACTAGTGGGGCTAATAGTAACTGGAAAGTAACATAATATAGTACTGTTTCTATAAGCATTTAGCCATATTTCATGCTTTTGAATTTATCAGTATGATTAAATCTGAGTTACTTTTATTATTTGCCGCAAATTTATAACCCAAGAAAATCACAACATTCGACTGAAATAAAAGTTACAATTTAAACCATCTCCAAATCCAACAATAAAGAAAATAGAACAAAATAACATGCATGCAGCTCCACGATGTCTTTTGGAATCAATCCAGCAATAAACATAAATAGAAAAAATTAATGATATGTTATCGTTTGATTATTATTATTAAATGTCTATTTTTATGTACCTTACCTACATATTTTATGTACATTTTTGAATTGCTATTTTAAGTTTTAGAAACCTTTGAGAAAATGTGTATGAAACATCTGTTTTTATGTTCATTGTTGATGTGGCGACATTGTCATGTTCTATTTTCTTTGTATATTAAAGCTATATCTAATAACTAGACCTTATAGTTAAGTTTTTTACTATTTTAGATGCGGTGGTAACATTTTATCCGACTTATAGCATGTAAGACATGAAACATGTTTTTCTAGAGTTTAAAGTTTAAAAGATTTTTCGTTTTTTTTAATCACAAATGAAAGCATCTAGGAAATGGCGTCATTTTCAATTACCAGGGTGAATCAAATATTAACCGGAATTTCTGCAGAGAGGCATGAAGGTTGTCGCGAGGGCGCTCAAACCTCTGCGCATGGTAGGTGTGGATGTCACATGACTATCTATGCGCCGGTATGTGTTACTCTCTCCGTTCTTCAGTTGGCATCAGGATGAATGAGGAAGAGGTTCACCCCAACGTTGCGCAACGCATTATCGTTAAATTTCTCACACATGAAGGCGTAAGACCCGCTCAAATCTTACGAAGACTTCAAGCACAGTTTGGGGAGGCATGCCTGAATAAATCCCAAGTGTATGATTGGCACAAAAAGTTTGTGGAAGAACGAGCAGAAGTTGAACCCCCACCCACCCACCCCCCATCCCCCCCCTCGAACAAGTTTGACTGAGGAAAACATTAGCGCCATTCGGGACATTCCCAAGGGTTCTGCATACTACTACCAGCTGTTGGATGAAACAAAGCATGCATATCGGCGCAAAAGACGTGAATTTCCGATCAAAGAAGTGATTTTGTTTCATGACAGTGCCCGTCCCCATACAGCCAACCTGACTCGCGAAACGTTGGAGGAAATGCATTGACCATCCCTGGAATACCCTCCCTATAGTCCCTCTGTGATTATCACAGGTTTGGGACTTTGAAATAAGCAATATGAGGTTAACAATTCGCCGATGACACTGCTGTTGGAGCCTTTGCGCGCAATTGGCTGGAGACACACCCCTCTTCTTTCTATGATGATGGCATCGAAAAACTTCCAACCCGTTGAGAAAAATGTGTTTTGAAATCAGGAGATTATATTGAAAAATAATATGTAACATTCTATTTCGTATACTGTACCAATAAATTAAAAAACAGATATTCCGGTTTATATTTGAACCACCCTCGTAATCATTGTAAATTAAGTTTTATGAATGAAATTGTAGGTTTCCATTTAAAACTAATGCCATACGAAATAGAATTTCGCTAAAAGCTGTGCCGTTTAGTTAATTTTGTTTTCCAGTATTCCAGGGAAATCGTATATTTTTCTGTTTCATGCGCTAAACAAAAGCACATTTTTGGTGAATGATTTTACTATCATTGCCTCAAAGTAACGTCATATTTTTCTGATTGTGTTTCTAAAGATTTATGTTCACGAAGTCACATAGCTGCGTTATTGTGATCGCCACATTATTGCATTTTAATTTATCTTACCATGAAGACCCATATGTGCAAAGTCGAATGATTTTGTTACTTATAAATAAAATGTATTATTATTTCAGTGCGACATAATTTTGTTATGCATTTAACTTTATATAAAACATTTCAGTTGATGCAAATAAATGTTACAGCAAACATTTTAATTAAAACAGTGCAATTACGTACAACGAGTTATATGCGTGCTTAAATTCTAATCTTGCTAAATAATGTCTGTAAGTATTCGGCAATAAGTGGAGTTTTCTTTAATGCACAATGAAATAAAATTAAAAATGCAAAAATTAAAACATTTTTTATCTTGTAACTTTACTTCATATGTTTCCGCCTTTAAATCATAGTACAGTCAAAAAAAAAAAAAAAAAAAAAAAAAAAAAAAAAAAAAAAAAAAAAAAAAAATGAATATTTGCATTTAACTATTAGAAAACATGTTTTGAAAATATAATATAATTTTATAAATGCAACAAAAGGTAAAAATTTAAAGGGGTTTTTTTGTATATTTCATTTGCACATAAAATGATAACGATGTATACTAAAAGAATTAAACTAACCGTAAATTTGACTGTAAATAAAATGATGAAAAAAAATGTTTATTTTTTATCTAAAAGAACGTTTATTCTTTTTTAAAGTTTATTCTGGATTTTATCCAAGAATGTTAAAAAGAAAAAAAAACAAATATCGTGGAATAAGAATATTTTCGAAAATATTCACGAGAGAAATTATTTTATCAGATATAATGTCACATGTCCCTTTTTTGTTCATACCGGTTTTACATTAGTTTGGGTAATCTGTTTTTATTTATGCAAATCTTTAAACTGTTATTTTTTGTTGTTCAGAAGTTCTTGCAATATTTTCCTTGCAAACTTCTTTAAAAATTCAACGTGACAAGATTGCTTAAGTGTCTCACCAGATAAGCAAAGCATGGCGAACTCAGTCTGTGTGAACTTCTGTTACGGCATTAAATTAAATTTTTCAAAATGGAATAAGTGTATCTCGTCTGTTATTTATAAACTTTCTTTCAACGCATAAACTTTGCATTTGTTTTTCGATACGTATTCATTCTGTAAATATGTTTTCAGTAAATAATTTAATATATGTTTTCTATAAAAGCCTTTTATTTTCATTTTGATTTACTTCAACTGTAATGAAAATCTAAAGTGGTCGGAAGAGAAATTTCAACCGATCATAAACTCAACAGCAATAACAACAAATATGATACATCATTTGTAATATTCTAATGTCTTTCAAACAATTAAAAAGAAAGAAGTGTCGTTAAATAACAATACTTTGGAAAGTATTCACTACACTGTTAAAAGATTTGCAGCATTCTGGCAGGTCATTCGACCGTTTTTTGAAAAAACGGTTTCATAACCATAATTTAACTATATTCTGACCATAAAATTGCCAGTAATATGGTCAGAATAGTGTTAAATTACGGTTGTGTAACCGTTTTCGGATAAAACGGTCAAATGACCTGCCAGAATGCTGCAAATTTTTAACAGTGTAGAGAAACTATTCTATAAAATATAATGTTATGTTTTGTATTTTTTGACGTCTATTTCAAACATTTTCACTTTTCGTTTTTTATTATTATTACAAATCTTCTCATTATCATTTTTGTTCCAGGAATACTTTAGAATGTTTGCTTTATACATGTTTTAAATTTAACTGTGTCAGTTACATTTACAGTGTTATTTTTAAGCTTTTTTCAACACGTAACCATTGCATTTGTTTTTCAATACATATTCATTCTGTAAATATCTTTTCAGTAAACAATTTAATGTAGCGTTCTATATAAAACGCTTTCATTTTAATTTTTATTAAGTATATAAAGTATATAAGTTATATTAAGTACATAAGTTTGTTCTATATGGTAACATTCTAAGATAATCATTGAACTTTAACTCGTGAGTCAAATGATTTCAAGCAACCTTTATTATAATAAAATTAAATTTAAACAATAACGACAAAAACTGTATGAGGTATAGATTATAAAACATTTTCCAAAACTGAAAGAATATTAACATATTTTATTCCGGAATTTGTCCATCAGTGTAAAAAAAAAAAAAAAAAAAAAAATGTCTAGGAATAACAATATTTTCGAAAATATTCACCAAAGAAATTATTTTATCAGACATAACGCCACATGACTCTTTTTCGTTCATATAAGTTTTGCGTTAGTCTGGGATTTCCCTTTCTATTTATGCAAAGCTTTGAATTGTTATTTTTTATTGCTCAGACGTTTTTGCAATACTTGCATTGTAAACGTCTTTCAAAAACTTAACGTGACAGGTTTCGAAAAAGGTTTCTCCAGATAAGCATAGTGAATTCACTCTGTGAAAACTTCTGTAATGGCAATAAATTAAATTTTCAAAATGGAATATGTGTATTTCTTGTGTTATTTTAAAACTTTTTTCAAAACATAATCATTGCATTTGTTTTTGGATACATATTGATTCTCTAAATATCTTTTCAGTATAACATTTAATGTAAAGTTCACTATAAAACGCTATTATTTTCATTTTTATTTACTTCAAATGTACACTGTTAAAAATCTGCAGCCTTCTGTCCAGTCATTGGACCGTGTTTTGAAAAAACGGTTTCATAATCGTAATTTAAAGATATTCTGACCATAAAATGGCCAATAATATGGTCAGAATGGTGTTAAATTACGGTTGTATAACCGTTTTTGATAAAAACGGTCAAATGACTGGACAGAATTCTGCAAATTTTTAACAGTGTAGTGAAGGTCTGAAGGAGTAGCAATAGAAATTTCAACCGATCATAAACTCAACTGCAATCACATCAGATATCATGCAGCATTTGGAATTTTCTTGTAACTTTGAAACACTTCAAAAGAAAGAAATTGACTGAAATAACAATACTTGCAAAGTATGCCCTACACTGTTAAAAATTTTGCAGCATTCTGGCTGGTCATTCGACCAGTTTTTGAAAAAACGGTTTCATAACCATAATTTGAATATATTCTGACCATAAAATGGCCAATAATATGGTGAGAATAGTGTTAAATTACGGTTGTGTAACCGTTTTCGGAAAAACGGTCAAATGACCTGCCAGAATGCTGCAAATTTTTAACAGTGTAGAGAAACTATTCTATAAAATATAATGTTATGTTTTGTATTTTTTGACGTCTATTTCAAAGATTTTCACTTTTCGTTTTTTATTATTATTACAAATCTTCTCATTATCATTTTTGTTCCAAGAATACTTTAGAATGTTTGCTTTATACATGTTTTAAATTTCACTTTAATTAGATATAGGTAACATATGAAGGTAATCATTGAGTTTTAACTACTGAGACAAATGTCTTCCGACAAGCTTTATTATGAGAAAATTTAATTTTAAAGACGAACAACAAATAATGCATGAGGCATACATTTTGAAACACTTTCCAACACTGAAAGAATATGAATTCTTAAATGCATAGTATAACTTAGGAGTTACATTATCATTTTTTTTTGTCGTTTGGCGCTTTCTATTGGTTTTTTGGCGAACTATTATGTGTTACTTACGTGTGATAACATGTATTTAATGTCATGAAGTCTGTTTTTGTTTTGACGTGTATCATGTATAACTTACGTATTATACTATTATGTATACTATTATGTATACTATTATGTATTATTTTTGTTTTGATGTGTTATCACAGGGTGGTTATAACAATTTCTGTTTATACTGCTTGCAATGGCGTTTTTTTTTTTTTCTATCTTTGTAAGGTAGTCATTTTTAATTCTGCAAATTGTTAAAAGCATTATAAAATATTATATTGTTGAATAGTTCTTATTGTGCAGTGTAAACACTTTAAAGTAAGTAGATAATTCAAAATTTTAATTTTACGATCAACTTTCGTTATGTAACTAAGTAATGAAATTATGGCATTATGTCCAAAAGGAACATAAACATTTTTTTCACTATTTTTCTATTGGATAATAAAAAAAATAGACTTCAGGTTTTTCGAATAAAATAAAAAATCATCCATGAAATGATTAAGAAATTTAATTTTTTCATTTAAAGTATTCAATAAGTTATTCCTTATAATTGATAGTTCGAATTCTTTTGTGCTTTTCTGTAAATGAACGATAAATGCTGTGCACTCAATAATATATAAGAAAGCATATTGAAGTACACCTCACTGACGCTTTCTAATTTCATTATATTTGAAAAAATATAACATCATTAGAATCTATTATAAACGCTTCCCCTCTCCCAGATCATAATATAAATAAGTTTTATTTTGTGGGTTTCTCTACATGAACTCGCTGCATGATATATTAGCTACCTATTTTACACCTCTGAGATAGACTATTTCAGTCCACTTCAGTTACGCATCTCAATTTCATTATGTTTGAAGCACTTTAATATCATTAAAAAGCATCGAAAACGATTATTTCCCATAGATCATAATGCAAAAGAATTCTTCTGTGTATCCTTGTAAACAAACTATAAATTCTACACACTCCATTTTAAATGCTGAAAATTATACAGGGTGCAATAAGTTATCTATCGCCGACCTTTAATTTCTCAGCCGTTTGTCGTAGACATATAGTTCCAATTACAAAAAGTTTTAAATGAGGTAAATATTCATGTTGTGACATTATTTAAAGTAAAAAATGAATTTTATAGAAATTACCAAATCTAACTTTTTATACGGTCCCCCAGTCCCTATAGTTATATTTAGTAAAAGTTTACCCATATTATAACAGATATAGCACAAAACGTTTGACATCTGTACTACAAAAATTGACAGAGTTATTAAATTTCAAAGTTTGAGATTTTTGCACAAGATTTTGTCTTTTAATGAGGGATCAGTTAAAAGATGAATTAAAGTAATTCGAGATCAAAATCAGGGTGTAATGTGTTTTTTTACGGTGAAACCACCTTTAGCCGGTAACTCCAGTTTGGGGTATTATCAAAGAGGGTTATTTCATTTAAAAATTTGATCTGACTTTTATGAGTCGTATACAGAGCGATGAATGAAATATTGAAATTAAACAGAAAAATAAATTTCAATTTATTATGATATCAGAAAGCGGTCTACTATAAAAAATGAATACACCAAACGCCAGAATATGCTAGAGATATTGCTCAAAGTGTTCTCCATTGGTGGCAATGCACAAATGAATGCGTGACAGTACTGAGTATTGTACTCGTTTGAACATAACAGCTATGAAAACTGTGCGACAATCAATAATGATGCGTTGCTTAAGATAAACCAGAGAACTGGTCTTCGTCACATAGACCTATGCCTTGATGTAACGTGATGCTGATGAGTTACAAGTCCATGGGGGTCAAGTCTGGTGAACGCGGTGACCACTCTTTTGGATCACCTTATTCAAGGAGATCTGTTGACCGAATTCGGTGGACAGATGCTCCCGGACGTTTCATGTTTTATGCGGAGAGAGCCCGATCATGTTGAAACCACACCCGGCATGAATGTCGGAGAGGCAGCTCTTCAAAACAGTCACGTACCGTGTTTTGTAGCAGATGCAGGTAATGATCGCCCGTTAAGGTCCATTCGTAGAAGTTGGGCCCAACAATCTGAGTTCACCATATACCGCACTACACTTGTCGTACTGTGCGGGCGATGTGGAGGTTTCAAGAGACCAGTAATGCACATTGTGCACGTTCACAGCGCCACCCCGTATAAACATTGACTCATCTGCCCACAAGATGTCACAGAGGAACGACGGATTTTCCTCCAAGGGTTGAGCATGAAATCGCCGTGCGTTGTCACCCAGCATCAATACTTGTACAAGTATTGTATGGTATGGATGCTAATCATGTGCATATAACAAATGTCAGACAAGCTGACCACATGCTTCGCTTATTTACGCCGTGCTCAGTTGTGGAATTAGAAGGGCGAATGCCAGCACTTCCTCCGGTGTAACTCGAAAATTACACCTTGCCCGTCTACTTGTCCTGGGTCGTGATGAAACAGAGCCGGTCTCTCTAAGATGCTGCAATGCTTCAGTTATAGTTTCATGCTTTGGATGTAGATCCTTAGGGAAACGTTTTGAATAAACATTCGCAGCCTTTCTGGCATTCCTTTGACATTCACCATAAATAAGAATCGTTACGGCATATTGCATGTATGCGTAGCTTGCCATCACGATCTCAGCGCTGACTAGCATGTCCACTGCTAGATGGCTGGTGCTTTTCCCGAACGTGTGGCGCTGCGATACTCTTGTAATTTGCAAAATCACAATTTCCATGCTCGTTATAGCTCGGCTAGTCGTTTGCATTCCGCTGCCGTTTATCTAGTCCTTAGTGGGTATGTTTTATTTTCCGGTTGTCGATTCTATATACTTTAAAGTTTACATGTTGTTCGACCCATAAAAGGGTTAAATAACACTTTGAATAGTATCTCTAGTACATTACGGCGTTTGATGTATTCATCTTTTATAGTAGATCGTTTTCTGATGTCATAATAAATTGATATTTATTTTTCTGTTTAATTTCAATATTTCATTCTTCGCTATGTATACGACCCCTAAAAGTCAGCTCAAATTTTAAAATGAAATAGCCCTCTTTGGTGATACCCCAATTTGGTGACACCGGCTAAATGAGGTGTCGCCATAAAAAGGACATTGCACCCTGATTTTGATCTCGAATTACGTTAATTCATCATTTAACTGATCCCTCATTGAAAGACAAAATCGTGTGAAAAAATCTCAAACTTTGAAATTTAATAACTATGTCAATTTTTGTAGTACAGATGTCAAACTTTTTTGATATATCTGTTATGACATGTGTAAATTTTACTAAATATAACTATAGGGACTGGGGGACCGTATAAAAGGTTAGATTTCGTAATTTTTATAAAATTGATTTTTTAATTTGAATAATGCCACAACATGAATATTTACCTCATTTGAAACGTTTTTGCAGTTGGAACTATATGTCTACGACCAACGGTTGAGAAATTAAAGGTCGGCGATAGATACCATATTGCACCCTGTATACTAAACATCAATGGCATTTAAAAAGTACATGTCAATCTAAGTATATTTAGGAGTGTTAGAGCTCTGAAAGTCAGACAGACAAACCGGCAGGCATACAGACATGCATTCAGGTAGCCAAACAAACCGAATTCATAAACACTTACCAACTACGTCGGAAATTAATAACAACTGTGTTGTAAAGTACTATAATGTAGTATGGTTTCTATAAATGTTTAGCCATAATTCATATTTTTGCATTTACATGTATGATCATATGTGAATTGCTTTTATTATTTGCTGCAAGTTTATAAGGCATGAAAACACTTCAAAAGTTCGTTAAGTTTACGCCGCAGGCGAAAAAAATTGTAAAATTCGATTGAAATAAAAGAAATAATCTAAGCCAACTCCAAATCCAACAGTGAGTAAAAAAGAGGACAAAATAACATTTATACAGCTCCAAGATGTCTGTTGGAATCAATCCAGAAATAAACATAAATGGAAGTTAATAAAAGAAAATGTTTGTGGAAACAAATATCAAGAATATTGCTTTATTTCATATGATGTTACATTATTTCTTATTCATATCTTTTTAATAATAGCTTGATTCATTATCATTTGATTATTAAATGTATAATTTTACGTAACTTCCCTACAAATATTTATGTACATCTGGTATGTTATCTTTGAATTGCTATTTTATTCTTTAGAAATCTTTGAAATATGTGGATGAAAAATATTTTTAAAGCTTGACATGCGCGGGTTACTTTAATTTACCATGATGATTGATTAACCTTAATCTAAATTTAAAAATATATATATATATAATAATATTCAGTGGTTAAAATGAAGTTAAAATAAGGATCCAACTCTGGATTATTTTATATTTAATTATTGAACTTTGTACTTACGATTAATAATTAATTTTCAATAATATATGTCTGACACTAATTATTTAAAGAAATAAATTTAATAATTATACTTTAATACAGAATCAAGAACGCTTTTACTCAACTGTGAAACATGTTAAATATTTTGATGCTTGGTGTAACCAAACTCGGTGTTACAATAGCTGCGATCAAATTATTTTGAAAACTATGGTGAATAATTAATTTATATAAATCTTGTAATAATTTTTATAATGTATCAAGATTAATTATTAGCCTAAACATAATCAGAGTTGGACCTATGTTTCAAGAGGCTTTCGAGACTCCGCAAACACCACTGCGTGAACCGGGATTTGTCCGGAAATCGTCTGACTAGACACACACATCAAGTCCATCAGGCAGATAGTTATCTTTGCGCTTTAAAGCCTCATATGGACGGGTAATAGAACTATTTTTCATACAACTGATGGACTTCATAATAGCTTCATTTCTTTAACCCTGTATAATCCGAAGGCAATTTAAAGCACCACAGTTTTCTATCCCTATTAAAACACACTCATTGAAAAAATTCGCAGTGTTACTTTTATGAAACAGTAGTAAAAACTTCCCTTGACCAAAACTAGATAGCAATAATAGTTCCAGTATGCTGAAAATTTTTTATGAAGATATTTTGGCACGTGTGAGTGTCAATTTTGCTTCCTTTTTCTTGTCTGACATGGTATCCCCGACTTTTGCTTGGGAAATTTAAAGGTAAGGCTATCACATTTCTTTCTTGTTTTAAATAGATCACTTGACAATATGTTTTGATAAAAAAAAAATCATTTTCAGTTTGTTTACTTTACGAAGCACTTTTCAAAGCTGTACCCTATAAGTACCGTCAGGATTACGTTGAACAGGATTTTTACTTAGATTTTTATCGTTTGAATACATTTGGGCCATAATAACCTATATATTTACTAGGGAATGCGTGGTTGCTAGACAGGTGGCTTTTGATACAATTTAGGGGAAGATATTGCATGATTGGTGTATGACATTCATGAATAATGAAGCAAAAATATGCTATTTTTATCTTTAGAAAAAAATATTGTATTTTTGTAAAACAAAATAGAAAAAAGTTACAAATTAGAAAAAAAATCTAAACATACCTTTTAGCATTAAATGTAAGTAAGTACGAGTAATAAGCCTTAATTACGATCACTAATAACAGTACCATAATATATATTCAAAACGGAAAAGTCAAAACATATATTAAAATATTTATTTGCTTAAAAGACGTTACTAAAAACATATTAAAAGTAAATTAAAAACCTATATTGACATGTTTCAACTCTTTCACTGAGTTGAGTCGTCATCAGAATGTATGACAGAAATTACAAATACAATGCATATGAAAAATGGAAGCAAAATCATCGAATACAAACAAGTAAACACATAACGCGCCTTACATTTTCACCATCGCACGTGTTCCCTTTATGTTACGACTCCGCAAGTTGCCCATGCACCTTTTAGCCTTTTTATGAATCCTTTTCAGTTTTCCACAAACAAAGTTTGGAAATTTCTTTCATATATTCTACCATCGGACGATAGCGTTACAACTATAGAATATTCTTCTAATGGCAACATACTCACTGATGATACTTCAACAGCATGATCATGATCATTACATCATAGGCATATATACAGTAGATAAATGCATGATAAGTCACATTATAAGAAAATATTGCATGTAGTCTTTTTTGTTTTAAGTCTCAACTTTTGTCTAAGCGTTAAGGCCCAACGGTATTTTGAAGTACCACATTAAGTTATTTACTGTAATTAACAAAGAAATATTAAATATTTTTTAGTGCATATATCTTCTAATGCATTTTTGTAATCCAGGTAAAAAAAAAGTAATTTTTTTAAAAAGATAATTTTTTTAATTCATGATCTGTGATATAAAGTTTAATGATATGAAATGCGATGTAATGGCTTATCTAATTACTTTACGCTACTGAATGATTTACCATTAAAATAAACTTTTTAATAGTTTATATGGTTATATTTCTTGTATTTTTAATTGATATGCGGAAGAATATTTACTTATCTTTCTTTGTTGAAATAAATGTTGATGTTAACACTTAAATGCCTGATTTTTCAAAAATCATTGTAATAATGTTTTTCCGCTTTCATTTTTTAAATAAATCATGGGAAAAATAATTTTAAACAATCATATTTTGTTTTAAGTATGGTTTACGGTTAAAAAACAGTTTGTTACTAATCGGCATTACTGGTCTTTTATTGAAAAATTAATTTTCCTTGGTAAAATTCTACAATATCGAACACACAAGAATTTTAGGAACTATAATAAGAAATAAATTTTACTTGCTCACTGCAGGTCAAAATAGGGTATTTCGCAAGCTTCCAAGCAAAACAAAAAGAACAAGTAGCAACAATTGAAAAAATAAATCTATCTTTATTCTTAAATAGCACAAGTGTTGCCATCTACATATTGAAAATCGATTTAATAATATTTTCAGAATGTATTTTATTGGCAACGTTAGGCATTATAGCTTCAATATTATTCTTATAGTATTTTAGAAGCCTAGATTGGGTATATTGCGAAAAGCAACACCCGGCACTTAAGGGTTAAAATTCCTTTCTATGTTACCGAACAGTTTTTCTAATTTTTCATAAATATCGTAACCCCTTTAACACTTTGTCTTCTGACTGTACTTACAAGTACCATTAAAATAAATTGTTATAACATTCATTTAATACATCGGTTAGTAGCAATACAGTTTAGAATGAGTTTTAGATGCGTTCCTTTATCTTGTTCAAAAAGCATTATTGGTTACACAAAACAAAAATATTTTTAAAAGGATAAGGCGTTTGGGGATATTTTTCAATTCGAAAATATTTCGATATTTCTATTGTAAGAAAATTACGTTTGTGCATTTCCTAATTCTACAAAATACTAAGAAAAATATTTAAAATAAAAGATTTGAGTGGTGTTATAAAAACTGTACGAAATCCCTATAAATTCAAATTTAATTAATCGTTCTAAATTCCTTGTAAAATTTATTAAATGATTATGTACATCTTCTAATGCACTTTCAAAGATTCTAGAAAAATGGTTTAAGAAGATAAAATTTTCATAAATTCATAATTCAGTGCATAAAGGGTTAAATAGACCTTAGTTACTTACCTAGACTTAAGAAATGAACTATGCGATTACTTAAACTTATTCCATCACAATTCAAAAGTGTTTATGAATTGGGTTTGGCCCTGTATCTGCAGTATGTCTGTCTCTCTTCCATCTGTCTATTTGTCTACCTGTCCGCGATCTAACTCGCGAAAATATACTAGGATTTCCATGCAATCAATAAAAGTTAATTTTATTATTTATTATAGCATGCTCGGTATTGAAAATGAAGTATCTGTTATTTATAGCTCCGTTACAGGGACACTCAAAATAAATCCGTTACATTACGGCATATAGGAAAAATCGTTCGCTTTTATTTTAATGATGTTGTACTATCTCAAAAATATGTAAATTGATATATATCACTGATATTCACTGCAAGAGACTTTCATTAGAATATGGTATGCATTGTACTGATCGGTTATATACAGGGGCACAAAATAGAATACGGTAACGGTACTGCCCATGAACAGTAACTGCTGAAAATGCAATTGTTTTTCAGGTACGTGTTTTCTAAATTTAACATTTTTATTTCCATGTTACTTTGTGTATATAAATTCTTCGATCTTGTACAGGTTGGTTAAAACATCTTTAGTACGTTTTCGTTTAAGGGTGTATTGAAAAAAATATTTTTTCACACTCAGTAGGTCGAAATTTTTTGACTCATTTTCAGACTCATTTTTAAAAATAAAAACATGAAACTTGCTGACAGGCAATGTCTCAGTGCGATGTATAAGCGGCCGTGTGTTTTCAATTTTCGCTGAGTTAATTAGAACCTGATTTATAAACAATTATTTTCTCAGTATGACCTTTATCTTCGTTCACAGTTCTCTCGCTTCGGGAAATTCGATTCAAAACGCTAATTTTACCAGCGTTTTTGCAATATATTCTGCCTTTATAAAAATATTCGTTAAGCATGGCACATTATATAGTTTCTGAATATGAGAATCTGCCAGTTAGATTCGTTTCAAAACAAAAATGAATTTCGAAATGAATAAGAAAATAAGCAGTTTGGATTTGAATACACCCTTAATACGTTAAGGGAATTGCTGAAGAAAAATCTTTAACTGTGATATGTGTAACCTAATTTAATTAAATTTTAGTACGCTATGTAGTATATCATAAGTCTATAGATCACATGCCTCGTTGCACTAAATAATTCGGATAATTTTTCGACTGTTGATGGTAATACCTGAAATTGGCTTTCCAAAATGTTTATGCGTTTTCTAAATCATTTATTTAGACACCGTATTTCACTTTCTTACACGTGAGGTTTTATCAAATTATTCTATAATTGTTGTGAAGGGTATCATAAACTATACTCGGTACACCATTTTTCATTCTTGTTAATATTAACACCGAAATACAGAACTGGGAAGATGTTCTCTTGAGAAATATATTTTGGTGAGCTAGATATCTCATTGGAATTATTTTAATTAGTAAACATCAACCGTGCAGTAAATCGTGCTGAGAATGCAGTTTCCAATTTGACTAAACAATTTGGGAATTGAATCTGAAACAAAGATTAAACATTGCATTCCGATGGAATGCATTATTTGTTTGAAATACTTTGGTTGAAAGGAAAAAAAAATATTTTCAAGGGTTACATAAAGGCCCGATAATTTATTGTGACTCTTAATTAACTAACGGTAATTTAAATGAGAAACTTCGATTTGTCATAGAAATTAACTAGAATTGGATCAACGTAAACTTATCGTGTCTTGCATTAATCTTAATCTAAAAAAAGTTACAATAAATTAAAGAGTTAAAACGAATAGATATTTTTATATTATAGCTTTATATTGGAGGAATATCTTACTTGGACTTAATAAACACGAACTGTAAGTAAGTGCTAAGTAATATATTTATTACAAAATATACTAAAAGAAATAATTTTTAATAAAAAAAAATGTTTCAAAATAAAAAACACTTTAATCCAGTTATTGTGAATTGTACATAATGACTAGCAAGAACGAATGGAGTTCACCAGGCCCAGGATAATAAGTATAATATACTTAAATTTACTTTTCATTTTCCCAGGTTACTTTAAAAAGTTTCATTGCGATATTCGGTTTTTACAAACGAACCTCTTTCCATAATTGAATAATTTAAAAAATGTTCCCGACAGCGAGGTCACGTTCATCCTCATTGTTTTGGGCGATAAAGAGAAAATTAATGGTGGAACTGTTTCATCTTTTTCTTTGCTGCATTTCTGAAAAACATCAATGGTCTTACTTTCTTCTAAAATGTAGATTTACTATTTTTTTAATGATAACGGATATATGCTCCATATAACAATTGGATGGATAAAGTATTTTTAAAAAAGCTGAAAATTTGAAAAGTCACTGTATGAAATCCGAATAAACGTTATTGAAAATAGGATAAAGTTAAGTACAATTTGCTAAAAGATTTGATTGCTATTATTTGAGGGTTGAATTCAACTGCGAACAAATCTGGGAAGTACGCCAATTTCTCTATTTATTTAAAATAACAAAAAATCTAAAATTTGAGGCTATGTGTGACACTTTTTTCTAATCTTTGACAAACAAACAAATAATCAGGCATGCGCACGGAGACAAAAACTTGGTTTAATTAATATTAATTAGATTTTTCGTATTTGCAGTTGAAGATTTAATGCAAATCTCACCTTTCTTTGTTGATATCTATAATCTATTCTATGGCCACATTAACATTTCTTTTAATTTTTATTGAATAATGTTCTGTAATAAAGAGATCATACTATTGGCAAAATTGTAAAAAATAAATAAAATTCTATATTAGTTTAAGAATTATAAAACTGTGCAAAAACACACCATCACAAATAAGTATCTAATTCTGTCGCTGCTCCAGGAAATGTAATGATTAACAGTTTTTGATAGACAGCTTTTAAACCAAAGAATAATTTTGAGTGTTATTTAATATTAAAATAAATCAAAATCGTTCAGATAAAAAGGTCTTATGGGATCAAAAACTATGCATAGAAATTTAACCTTTCTTCACACGCACATACTTGACTAGATTGTAGTGTGAAATGCACATTTTTTTTTAAATTTATGTATTATTTTTGTTACTTTGGAAATTCTTTATTCAAAATTTCAATTTCCGAATAGAGATTTAAATCATAGTTTAGACTAACCCTTTTTACCTACTGATAACAAATTTTTTAAATCTCAAATAACTTTACAAAATTTTTTCAATTGAAAAAAAATTACGCGTGCATTCAAGGAAATATTCAAATCTATATTCTAATATGTGCTAAAAGCATTTAATCGTAAATATATATATCTTATAGCGTTTCCAAACATTTTATTTTTTATTCAATTATATATTTGCATGTGAATATTGAAAAGGGAATAAAACTTTACAACAATTAAATTATTGCGTACGAAAAGCATTACTAGTTAAAATTGCGTCATTTTTAAAGCCATATATTCAATATGCACTATTTAAAAAAAATTCTTATACCTTCTAAAAGAAAAGATTTCTCCTAAGCGTTATTTAAAGTCCGGGAGGCAGCTACGTTTTTTCTATAACCATTTCATACAAGGTGATTTTCAAAATTGTAATTGGTCTTCCTTAATTAATTCCGAAAATAGCCGGCAGCTGTCACGACCACAGTGAATGCAGCTTTGGGCACCGAAAAATCCTCCAGTCAAAGGGAAATAAATAGAAATTCTGTTTCAAAAGATTTTTACTCTCGAGAATTATCTATTAACTTTCCGTAATCAAGTAATGTTTTTAAAACAGAGGGAATTAGCTTGTTTTTGGAAGCTGCGGGGTCTGGACGGGGTTTTATAATCGTAGACAATAGGGCCCTATTAGCTGTAAAAAAATATATTTTTAAATATATATAATCAGATGTTAATTAAAAAGAAAAACAAAATTATCACTTTTATGCATACTTTTTAAGATTAATAAAAATTCAAGAAATTTGGATTATTTATGATATGTCTCAAGCACTTTCCATGTACAGGCAGGTTGCATTTTTCGCTGTGACAAATACTCAAATTTCACAATTTGTTTTTCAAATAACAAATATGTGATTCTTACAAAAAAATAAAAAAATAATAAAATAAATTTACAAACGTTCTATCAAGATATCTTATCAAAATATATCGATTTGTTTGAGAGTTTTTCAATAACTTGTAACAACAATTATTAATCCAAATTTTTATTTTCATTAGAAAATATTAGCTTAAGAAGTCGGTGTCTTTTGCAGGCCATCTACAGGGAAAATGTTAAAGTATTTTATTCATGATTTAAAAAATATATAGTTTCTGATAAGTATTGCAATACTTATAAATATCTAACATTGTAATACAGGATCTCCTACGCATTACTGCTTTTATATTAACTCCAAAATATGAAATTGAGAAAATGTGTTTCAAAGTATGTTTCGGCTCTGGCAGATATTTGTTAATTAGGTTTTGATGGATGTGGATAGCTTACATAGAAAGTTTATTGAAGATGAAGTTTCCAATTTTACTAATAAACATCACTTAACGGCGAATAATAAATTACACAGAGATTTAGCTAGAAAGAGCTTTTTTTATAAAAAGTCCAACAACTTTAAGTGGATCTAAAAATGAAGTTTTGGTAATTAGCGGAACACCTGATGTCTTTCATCAGTTTTATAATTGTAATAACGATATCTTGATCGTAATCAAATTTCCCCAATATTATGCAGAATTGACTTAGAAAGAATTTCTTCTCGTGGTCTCAGCTAATATAATTTCTAGTAACTTAAATACGAAGGTTATTATTATTTGTTGTTGGCTATTGCTTTGCAAAATAATATTTAAAAAAAAAGCCGAGTTCAGATACACTTTTATAAATCCGCTGTTTGCTTTGAATTCAAAATAGAAATATAAGTTACTCATTACTTTATGCAAGTATTCTAAAAAATAAAAAAATTAAACAACTTGTATCTCTACAACATCAAAATATTTCGAGGAAAAAAGAAACAGAATATACACACTCGTGTTTTCAATTTCCAGTGATTCTACCGCAATCCGTAGGAGACGGTTTTTAATAAAGTGCTGATACATTAAAAGCGGGAAAAAACTTATGTAGTTAATAACTAGTTGCATGTACCAATCCTAAAATCTTCTTCTATCTCATATATTTTAATATTCCAAAATGTTGTTACAGATATCAATATTTCATTTTTATTAGTTCAATACTATATCAACTTTGACTTTCACCTTAAATTTCTGCTTGAGTTAATTAACTGGAGTAAAAACGAGATAATCTTGATCATGATATTTATTAAAATCACGAATAGGCTCGAATAATTGGCTTATCAGGATGGGAAGTTCCCGTCGATTCACGAGCCACTGGTGTACAATAGAACTACGGAAAATTAAGAAGATTACACAAAAATCGCTATTACAGCGACCCCTTCTGGCGGAATATTTCAACATTCAGGGAGGACCTTCTTGCCATGGCCAAAAACATACACAAAAAAATTGGTTCAATTCTATGCATAAATTCATCCCTTTTCGATGGTACAATATTCAAAATGGCACAAAAATTGCTCTTACAGCGCCCCCTACCGGCGGATTTTTCCAAATTAAGGAATGACCTGATTGCCATAGCCAAGAACATAAGAAAATTTGGTACTTTTCGGTTAGCCGGGTGCCAGTGTTATATATACATATATATATACTTACATATTTGTATATATACATGTGTATATATATACATACATTGCATGTATACGCACATACATATATGTACTATTTATATATATATGAATATATACATATATATATGTATATATAACACTGGCGCCCGGCTAACCGAAGAGTACCGAAAATTTTTTGGTTCAATTCTATGCATAACTTCATACACTTTTCAATGGTAAAATATTCAAAATCGCACAAAAATCGCTATTATAGCGCCCCCTTTCGGCGGATTTTTTCAAAATTAAGGGAGGACCTGCTTGCTATAGCCAAAAACTTTAAAAAAAAAATAGTTCAATTCACTGCATGACTTCATACACTTTTCGATGGTACAATATTCAAAATCGCACAAAAATTAGTATTAAAGCGCCCCCTTCCGGCGGATTTTTTTCAACTGAAGAAAGAACTTCCTTGCCATAACCAAAAACTTAAAAATTTTTTTAGGTTCAATTCTATACATACACTTTCTTCATACACTTTTTCATGGTACAATGACGACAGACACACGGACAGACGGACAGACAGACATTTTCTATAAACATATTTTTGGTGATCACTGACCCCTAAAACGTGCAAACCGTCGAAAACAGGAAGTCGAAAAAAATTTCGATTACAATACTTTCTTCTATTGAAGATAGAAGAAAGTAAAATTGTGTTTGATGAAATCATAGGTTATGAGTTCAACTATTAAGAGAACCTAATGTAGGGTTAATTTTCTGGGTTTATTAACGGTTTAAACACAAATGTTTCAAAATTCGAACAGAAGATTAAATAAAAATTGCAAATGAAAATACGAGTAATTTTTAAATTGTTATGTATTATTTTGTGTAAGGATAACTAAGGTTTTGAAATATTATTTCCATTAAAAATTAAAATTTTAAATTTAATATGTTTATTTTTCACGATTTTTATAAATTTCAAACTTTAGAGATCTTGTCCGCTACATCAAATGTACACAGGATGTATGGAGGAGCCGCTCTTCCAAGGGATTTTAGAGGAGAGGGGATAAAAGGAATATATCTTAAGGTCTTGCGGAGGAGGGGAGAATTGATTTTTTTAATAAAAACATCAATTTTTTTATTGTTTAAGGGGGAAAGTATCTAGAAATTCGGAAAGTAGACAAAATTTGCAACAAATTAGATATATGACATTATGACTTAGGATGAAGGGGAAGGGGGGATCTGCTTCGGAACATGCGCGCGGTGCTGCGTGGACTAAGTTGCGCAATTCCACTTAACCACTCACACACGTTTACATTTGCCCTCCCATCTCGTCCTCCCATCCCCCTCAAGGGGTTAAGGGGCGGCGGTATATATTATGTACCACCTACGATTAATCAGGATTTGCACCAGAAAAATTTTAGGAAATTTTAGTTTTCTGACTTTAGTGGAGAAAAGTCGTAAAATTGCTTTTCCTTATTTTGAAATAAAATTTTTCTGATTTTCCGGTGGGAATTAAGCATTACACAAACGCAATTGCTTGCCCTTCAAGGAGTTAACCTTAATTTGGTACATCACGAAATCAGTCCGGAGGCCTTGAGTATTGAGACGGTAATGCAACACCACTGTCTGCAGGAGGAAAATGGAAATGAGATTACAGAAAGGGAATTTTTAGTGACATATTGAAACCTAGCTGCTGATGCTTTTGTAGCTGGATTGTTTTCAAGCTCATCATAGATCTCATATCACCTTTTGCCCAAAGATCCATAAAATTCTTATTGAAATTGTAACAAATTTTAATATTTTCTGTATTAAGATCTAAATTCTACATTATATTTCGATTCTTCGATAAATTTTATTTCCATATATCAAACAGGAAATCATTTGGTGAACTAGTTTATGTTGCAGATGTAGCATTTCGATCTCCTAATGTTTAATGCCTTTTTAATATTGTTCGAAAACAAACTGCAATGCGGATAAATTTTTAAGCATAACTTAAAAACTATATGAATCTGTAATTTTAGATTCAAATGTTTGAAGCATACAGAAACAGATTTCTGTTAAAAAAAATTATAGGTTACATTTCATAAGTTTTTTAAATGCTAATTCAAAAATGTATACAGTAGAACCTCGATTATCCGAAGTAATAGGGACCGACCCTCTTTCGGAAAATCGAAATTTTCGGATAATCGAGAATGCTTCCATTTTAAGATGAAGGAGAAATATATGCAATATTTCTTAATAGGGTAACAAGAGCTTAATAAAAAATAAAGCAATTGCAAAATAAAAAACAAGAACAAATTACCTGAATTTTAATTTTGAAATTAAGTACCTTTTACATATGTCAGAAGGGTTTGAAAAAATGTTTTGTTGTCGCAGTTTCGATTGCCTTTTCTTTGCAGCTCTATCATTGAGTTTTTTAATATTATTAGTTCACCAGTATCACAGTCTTTCTGCTGCTCCAGCCATGCCAAACTTTTTTCAAAACATTCAAAATCTTCAGAATTGCTCATTTGTTCGTTTTCTTCGTTCCACTCCACAGCTTACGGGATCTCAAGTTAAATTCAAAGGTACTCTAAGAAAGGGGATCGAAAATATTTGTATGTACTCGCTGTTCGAAAAGGACCACTTGCACACAAGTAAAATGATAGTTAAAAATAAAAATAAATAACTAAAAAGCTTTGAAAATTGATTTTGCACACAAGGAATGTGATAGTAAGGGGGGCAAAAAAAGCTTTACAAAGGGATTTCGGTTAATCGAGAGTTTCGGTTAAGAGAGTTTCGGATAAAAGGGGTTCTACTGTATTTTGAGAATAAATCTTAACTCTGCACAGGTGTGTTTCTTTAAAAGAGCCAATGTAGGTTTTTATCATGGTATTCGTGGTCAGTGCGTTAATTCAGAATTGCATACTTTCACTTTAGATGTAATTTCATTGTTCTACAGTGATATCAGATAGTTTTACATTTTTATCATGTCAGTAGAAACAAATTCAGAAACTGAGTAATATTAGAAAATTAGTTTATAGAAATTTTGAAATTTCGTAATTTTTTCTTACTTAAACATATCTTTCAATTTTACATTATTTCATAAAATTCCGTTTTAGTATAATTTATAAAACATGTATAATATTAGATTTCTAGAACAAAAATGATGTGTTTACATATATTAAAAATATATTTTTATAAACTCCTTTACTGTTTTTATTTTCGTTTCCCGATGTAATTTATAGCTAACAAAATGCCTGATGGAACTTCTAAAAAGTAATAGAAGTTAAACACTGCGTCGAGAAGTCGCATGGCATTTAAGCATATTAACCTTGTATGAAACTGAAATAAATTAATTTTTTTTTAATAGATGAAAATGAACGAGTTTCCTTCAAAAAGTTAAAAAATATACATTTAGAGCTTCGGCTATACTATGTGATGTGATTTCTCATATTTTCACAAATTTAGGATGTATTTCGCTTTCTATTTAATATAAAATGACAAATATAATTAAAGAAAAATTAATTATTATGCTTTTACGTCAAAAATAATCTGTTTCGAAGAAATTTTTCATTATTTGTAATCTTAGCAAACACATATCATTATCACATTTTCTATATTTAACGCCTAAAAGCAATGTTCAAAGTACCTAAATGTCACAACAAACTTTATTGTTTTCAGTTTATCTTAATTTTATTAATTTAATTGGTATAATATTTTTAAATAATACTTCATTATGATTATATAATGAACCATTTAACATTCAAACGTTAAAACTTTTAACTTCGATAATTAATATACAAGTAGTAGCAAATGAATAAGCAATCAATACAATAGAATAGTTGTGGAGTTTGAAGGAAAAATCTTTTATTTTGAAAACATGTTCAACTCAAAATAGTGTTAATATTATACATCATTAAAGGTAAAGTTAAACTTTTACGCATTTATGCTTATTTAGATGTTCAATAAAATTTTCCTGGTGCTGTTGCATTCATTAATCTCACAAATCAAGACTTAAATACTATTTGTAAAAATAGATAATATTTTTTATAAAGAAGCAAATGAATTTTTCATAATTATGTGCTGTATTACTATATATTTTAGTCTTATTCAGTTTTCAATATTTTTAATAGCAGATTAAATCTACTGTATCACACATTAACTTCTTCTACTGTTTATTTTTTAAATTGCTTTTATAATTCTTAATTGCATATATTTCAGTTGTGCTAAAGTGACGAATATTCCAGCACTTTTTCCTTTGCGTAGGGATAAATGAAAACGCGTACTCTGTTTTTCCCTCTGCGCAGGGAATTTGTTGTTGATATTCTTTTTCTTTACCAGTTGAGCTAGTGATACTCAGAGATTGTGTATTGTGATCCTTAAAGTAGATATTTTATTTTTGAATTTGTGAATAATTCAATTAAATAGTGTGAAAAAAATTAATATTTACAGTCTACTGCTTCATTCAAAAAATCTTTACGTTACATCCATAATAATACAGTACGTAAAATAAAATAACAGAGAACGAATGCTATAACAAAAAACTCTTTAATAAAATATCCTGATGATCTTAATAAAATATTCGAAAGAAATAAATGTAAATTCTTTTTTTAATTCGAATAGTTGAAGTAAAGGTTTTTGATTTATTTTCATTATAAAGGAGCTTGGAATAAGTAATAATTTATTTTCGCTAAATATCTTCATATCCTCTCAATTTAGTTTAAATGTTAAACAGCATTAGATTAAAGAGGTAATTAAAGATTACACTTCTGCTTTTATTTGGATATGCAATAATATGTCTCGGATACACCTGCTTTCATCTTATAATTCCGAAATTAAATTTCGCACTATTATTAACTGTCGCAAATATTTGCATAAGAAAAGAAACAAGTTTCTCATAATTGTGCATTGTATTTTAATTTTACTCTGTATTCCTATCGTTGATATTTTATATTAACAGCAGATGAAATGTAATGCAACACGTATAAGATCATGTATATATATTGTCTTTTTAAAATATTATTATATTTTTACATGCAATCTTTTGGTTGCGCACAAGGTGCATCAATATATATATATTTTTTTGTTCGCTTCAAATCCATTTCAAAATGCCCGATGTAACGTTTTAGAAGTCTTAACTGTATAGTTTGAACTAACTGACCATTTTTTCATAAAACCCCAAAACAATTGTCATACTCCTCTTTGTTAAGGTTAACAATATTAAACGTACTTAAATAAAGCTGGCGTAACTTCTGATATTTTTTGAGCAACGTATGCCATGATAAAGGGCATGTGTATATATATCTAAGGTAGTCTTGGGAGCACGTTATGAGTTTTGACACTATACATGAAATAGAATTTTATGTAGTTATTTTTAATATTAGAGCGCTGAAAATGCACATTTTGTTTTTTTCAATTGACAGCTTTAATAATATTTCCATTGAACACACCTGTCAAAATAGACGTTAAAGTGTCCAAAATAAAAGAAATAATCAAACATTATTAATTTAGAAAATGGAAGTAGTTATTTTTTATTACCTGTCAAATGAGATTGCAACAAGGGTGAAAACCGATGCAGCAACAGACACAATTGCTATAAAGTTTGATATCTTGCAGTAAGCATCACCAAAGGGCCAGTCACCATCAATCATGTACACAAAATTGAAGATAACATTTAGCGTAGAAACCATTGTATCCGCCAAACTTAGATTCACAAGAAAATAGTTTGTGACACTGCGCATTCTTTTGTGAGCCAACACAATCCACATAACAATCGCATTGCCACCAGTAGCAACAAAAATCATGATTCCAAAAAATAAGCTCCACATAGTAACTTGCCACCATGGTAAAATGAATATGTTAAATTCACTTTCATTTGTAAAGTTTGAAGAATTGAAGTGGCTAAAGTCTTCTTCATATTGTTCCTCCATTTTCGCAAATTCGGATTCCGTCTCTTTCAATTTATGTTCATTTATCTTTTAAGTATCTCAAATGCGAATCCTTCAAGTACACCAAAAATGAATGATAAAACTTGAGTTTACTATTCAGTTTAAAGTCTTTTGTAAATTTTAAACGCATTTCATGAATATTCTGAATTGCACTCTTATGAAGTTTAAACTGCTGTAGATGATACATGAAACACAGATTGTGTATGTTAAATATTTCTCTACTTCTCTGTATTTTCCTGCAAAGAAAAAAAAATATGTAGAATATTTTTAAAAACAATAAAGATTATAATATATTATTTTAACATTTTAAATAAATCAGTGAATATATTTTAAATAAATGTCACAAAGTATCAAAGCGGTCACAAAAGTTGAACAACATCTGCAAAATATTTTTTAAAGCGTTAAAACTGTAAACTTAGTCATACTTAAAAAATCCTCGGCTTTGTACACGTGATTTTTAAACTACACCAAGTAGTGTTTGTTTACATAGTACCAATATTTTGGATTTATAATGCTATTGATGATTTAAAAACTACTATATAAGTCAAATTTTGGTAAAACCTCATTCTTCAACCGTATCAGGTAAACTTTAGACTTGAATTAATGAAAAAAGCTTCATTCTAACCTATTTTCAGTCACCCCCTTTCTAAAGAAACGTTATATCGAAATGGGGACTCGTTTATCAATAATTATCAATTATTATACCATCAAAGAAATTTTAAAATAGGTTCACTTGTTTCAAAGTATATATCCAACAAACAAATATTTATTTTTACAGTACTGACGTTCGTTGTTTCGCTGATGGTTCACCAATAAAAATCAAAATGCTTTATTTATACTAATTATACCAGTTACTTGTACCAGTTGCTCAAAAAAGCTACACTATGTAGCCATTAATGACCGGCAACTTTCAATTTTAGACATTTTGTCGAATATTTAGAAATATACTTGACAGATTCATCTAGAATTTCAGGATTAAAAAGAACATGTATGATCTCATATTTAGCAATGTCTATTTGGTATGGGGGACAATTAGGGGGCCAACAAAAAATCAAAGAAAAAAAATAATACTTGGGATAACCCTGTAAAATAAAATGCACGAAATGATCTATTGCTGCCGAATATAAATAAACAGACATTATGCGATATGTGTATTCTTTTGTATAAGAATAGCACGTATATTAATAGAGATATTGCGATTTTTTTTTAAAGTAAAAAATTCTTGCATGTTTTTTGCTTATAACATGCAGGGTTTTCAACCAAATTTAACGCCGTTTCAGAAAAATTCACAAAATATAATAGAATCAATATAGTGCAATTGGAATATAAATATATTAAATATTTTAGGAGATATAAGCAGTTTCATGAAATAATTTTTATCTGCGCATGCGCGAACGATAATAAGGATCATTTCACATAATTTAATAGTCAACTCTATGGAGCAACTTATTAAAAAAAATCTAGTCAAATATCGTAAAAATTAGGGATGCACCGGATATTGATTTTGCCGGATATCGGATACCGGATATCCGAAGCTCCTTCGCCTGCCGGATTCGGATATCCGGAACTAGATATGTTTTTAGTTATATAGGGAATTATTTCTCTATATAATGTCATCTCATAACACTAAATTACAAACATGTTTCACACACCATTAAAACATTTTAAATGTATTGAAATAAAATTTACAAAAACTATATCTCTGAATATCAGGACTTGCAATTCAAGTTTTCCCAGGAAGGGAGTTTCATACCCAAAATTTATAAATGCAGGGGAGTTGAACTGTTAGAAAGAAAAAAAATATCTTTATACACCCTTATTTTTTATGTGCTATTTAAAGAATTGCATTTATATAGACCTGACAAAATACCATTGAAACAATTTAAATTACCCAACAAACACTGAACTTACGGCCGAAAGGCGTATATGTCGCGGCCAAAAGGAGTTAAGGCCATTTGTAACCAAACAATGTTGTGCCGTAAATGACCCGCCGCTAGTTCCGGCAGCTACTGCCGGAACGGTAATGTTTCGGCGGTGAGAGAACTGTTGCATTTACTTTGCCCGGCAACTCTTAAGGGGAGGTTTCTGGCAAAAATGTAATGGATCGTCATCGTTTAGAAAGTAGAGGGCTAATATCACCTAACCCGAATATTTAATTAAAGAGAGGAAATATATTTTTCTCTTCATTTCTTTCTAAGTAAGTTTAATTATTTTAAATCTGGGTTTTAGTAAAAATATAAATATGTCGTGAGATTTATATTTAAAGCAGTAAAATAGATTACACATTTTTATTTAGTTTGAAAATATTTTACAAAAATCAAAAATTGTCCCCAAAATGTACATAAATTCCCTGTTTATATATTTTTTAAAAATATGGAAAAAAACAACAACATAAAAGCGTTTAACTTTCTTGCCTTTAAAATATCTTTAAATAAATATATTTTGAACACACTGGAATAAAAAAGATTATATTTAATGGTTATTTTATATTGTTTTTGATTGCAAAGATAATCAGATAGCATAATATAAAATATACGCTGATTTGAATAATATATTAATAGCAAAATACTGCAATCTTCTGACATATATACTACTTAAATATGTTTAAAAATTTATTGATAAATGTCAATTTATTTATACTCTTTTTTTTTTTCAGCATTCATGAAAAAATATTTGTTATAATGAAAAGGAGGAAATGTTTCAATAAGCAGTTATTCTTGAGCGAGGAGAGGGGGGGGGGAGAGAAAAGGTAACTTAAAAGCTGTTACTAAAACATGAATTTTTAATATCATTTGAAACATATTTCCATGTAAAAGAAAATACTGGAAAAGAAATTTTTGTTTCTGAATCCACTGTAACGGAAAATATAAATAAAATTTCTTGCCTGTATTAAATTCCTAACAATTTAGATATATTTAATGATTTCACTACCATTATTTTACTCTTAAGAAATACAGATAAAACTTGCATATGTATAAAAATAATTAAGTGAAAAATTGCACAACAAATCAAGAATTTTCGCAGAATTAAGTAAAGAATTGCAGAATAAATAAAGAATTTTTGTTCATTATTATTTGGTTTCGAGTCCCGACCTGGATACATTTTCACCCAGTTGGAAAAATTATTTCTGGCAAAATTTAGAATACGCATTAAAATCTGACATTATATGAAAGTATTAAATAAAATGCGATATGTATATTTTATGCCCTAAAATAAACATGAAAAGGTTCTATTAATTTTTAGGCATTTCAGTAAAATCGTCTTGAGTCAAAAATAAGCCTTGATATATATATAGATAAACAAGATATTTTTTATGAGCATATCAGAATAAAATGGAATGCATGTTATTTTTAAATCTTATAATTTTTAATTGCGAAGATAAATGGGTAAAAATTTACAGAAAAGAGATAAAATGCCCATTTAAAGGATAAATCGGAGGAAAAAAAAGTGTTTTTGTGTTATCTGAAAACTGTAGGGAGAGTTTAAAAATTCAAACAATGTATCTTAAATCTTTATTTCTCTAAAAAAAGAAAAAAAAACAACGAAAAAAAAGAATGAAAAGGAAAACGAAGCTCTTTTTCCAAATGACTAAAAATAATATTAACAGAAAAAATATATGATTTATGAAAAAATGACTTTTATTTATTATAATAAGGTATTGGCTCATAAAACTACTCTCCCTCCCTCCCTCTCCAGAAAAATCAAATAGATGGTGGGACCTTCAAATGGCTCAAAGTTAAGCAGTTTTGAAAGTTCTGGTCCGTTACGATAAGAGGGGAGAGGGAGAAATTCTCAGAATTTTTCTTTAGCTGTGCGTTTTCATTTCTGCTTTGTCATTCGCGTTACTTCGTCGCTTCGTCGGAATAAGTGGACATGGTTTCAAAATGTAGCACATATATCGGTAAGTTTGTTAGTTCATGTTGATTCATTACAAATTTATTAATTTCATTCTATCTGTTTTTTGCATCATTTTATTTTAAAGAATATTTATATTTTAGTTTTTATAATTGCAAAAGAAAATGTAAAAGATATTTTCATTTTTAGTAAAATTCCCTTCAATAGTTTATTTTTAGTTTTTCGAAGTTATCGGATTTATTTTTAAACATTATAAATATCGGATGATATTGTTCTTTAAGGGTCTTGTACCTTTTAAACGCGTCGAAAATTAACGAAAAGCTTCAAAGTTTGAATTAGTCTATCTTCAAAACCTTTTTATGTATAAACATGAAATTTTGATATTGATTAAACAGATTGTGCTTTGTAATATACTACAAACATAAATTTATCAACCCTTTACAGAATTTGTGTATTGTTTAAATCAAAATAGCTCTTTTTTTTACCCCATAAGTCATTGCGCGCATATCTTGAGAAAGTATGTATGGATTAGCATGAAATTCGGTAAAGATACTAAACATATATATGTGTTTAAAATGATCTACTCTTAGTCTAAAATTATTTCATTAACTGTATAAAAAAAATATTTTCGTAAAAAAAATAAAAACATATGTATTTTTAATGAATATAAATAGTCATAACTAAAAATATTACAATTGTAAATACTTAAAAGTAGATCATTTTAAACACACATATTTGTTTAATATATTTACCAAATTTCATGACGATCCATACATCCTTTCTTAAGATATCATGCGCGCAATGACTTATGGGGTAAAAAAAGAGCTATTTTGATTTCAACAATACACAAATTCTGTAAAGGGTTAATAAATTTCTGTTGGTAGTATATTACAAAGCATAATCTGTTTAATCAATATCCAAAATTTCACGTATATACATAAAAAGGTTTTGAAGATAAACTAATTAAAACGTTGAAGTTTTTCGTTAATTTTCGACGCGTTTAAAAGGTACAAGACCCCTTAAAACAGTTTATTTTAGTTTAATTATAAAAATGTGATTTTATACTCGAGAAAATTTGAGTGACTAAAACAATTGAATTTAAATGAAATTTAGAAGTATCAAGATTAATTTAATATATATTTTTAAATCACTATTAAACTATTATTTACATAAAATATATAATGTGAACATTAAATAGTCCACAATATTATTTAAAAGGCGACTAAAGTAATGAAAAAGATGTTACAAGTTTAAAATATACATTTTATTTAAAATTTCTTAGTACTTTCAAGCCTTCCTAGCTCATCATCAGAGAATATCTTAATAACTAAATGTTGTTTATTGTTTTTAAAATGTGAGAGCCAATAATTACTAGAGTTGAAAGCAGAAGTAGCAGTAGCAGTTTCTTGGATTGAATTTAATTAGAGGAAATATATATTATTATTATTAATTACAGTTCCATTTATTTATGACATCACTCTGTTTCTCATAGGTCACTTTCCATGGATATAATTAAATTATTATTTTATGATATAATTATTTTTGTGTAAAAAAAATGGAACTGCAATTAATAATAATAATATATATTTTCTTTACTTAAATTAAATCCAAGAAACTGCTACGTTTACTCAGTAATTATTGACCCTCTCATTTTCAAAACAAAGTGACGTATTTGTATAAATAAACAACATTTAGTTATTAAGATATTCTCTAAGGATGAGCTTGGAAGGCTTGAAAGTACTAAGAAATTTTAAATAAAATGTATATTTTAAACTTGTAACATCTTCTTCATTACTTTAGTCGCCTTTTAAGTAAGATTGTGGACCTTTTTAATGTTCACATCATATATTTTATGTTGAATCAAGGTGAAAAAATTGCGTTTCGTCTTATGATTCTATTATTTACATGTCTAATAATTATAAATAATTCTCAAGAATTTTGAAAAAGTTGAAATAATATATTTTTTCAAATGTTTGGCTATTAAACTGCAAGAGAAATAGTTAAATATTATCTGATAAAAGCAAAATTTTAAAATATATGAGAAATATTATACTGTCATTCGTTAACTAAATAAAGATTAAACTTATTTTTATGTAATATTTTATAAAATGATCAGAGATGATGCAAAAATTTAGATAAAAATGATTTAATAAAGCTTTGATGAATAAGCATAATTTAACAGATTTACCAACGAAGCTGTGTAAAATATAGTGGAAATTTAAGTAAAAAGAATATCACAAACACACACATTTTTATATAAAATATATAATAAACTATATTAAAATCACGTATATTATTTAAGCATAAATTCGAAATTTATTCTTCAAAAGAAAATACTTTTTAGAAGGTTAATTGAATGGTAAAATGTTTTGGCAGGTAAAAAAAAAAAATCTTATAATTATTTAGACATACTTTTCAAGAAAATCAAGTTCATTTAACTTGAACTTTTTCAAAAATATTCAAAATACAATATTTGATAATGAATTGATCGATTAGTTTATTTTTTCAATTATACACTTTATAAATTTTTATGAAATGCAACTATTTAAAAATGCATTGTATATAAATTTTGTAAATATGTAAGTGAATAAATGAACAAATAAATTAATGCACTATGTGAAATATTGTGTTTTGGAAATTTTTTGAAAAAGTTCAAAGTGAAAGAATTTCATTTTCTACAAAAGTATATCTAAATAATTATAAGATTTTTTTAATCCTGCAAAAATATTTTATCATTTAATTAGGCTGATAAAAAATATTTTTTTTTATAGAATAAATTTTGATTTATTCCTAAACAATCGTTATGGCACAACAGTGGCAAGTGATTACATTTTAAATAACCCTAATAGGCTTTTTTGTGGGCAGCTTTGGGATAAATTTAATTTATGACAACCACAAATGGCAGAACAAAGGCAAGCTTCTGGTTAGCTTTTATTTTTAGTGGCCATTAAAAGAATAATTGTGGGCAGTTTAAGGCTATCTAACATTTTCAGCGAAAAGTTAGTGGCATGATTGTGGGCAACTTCTTGTATTTACGGCCAATTATCTTGTGGCCTTATTCTGTCCGTCGTGACACTTTTTTTACGGAGCCGTAACTTTCACTGATAGCGGGCCACCATCGAACACCTTCGGCCAAGGCTAACGAACCCATCAGTGGCCCGTAAGTTCGGTGTTTGTTGGGTAACATCTCAAGATAATTATTCAAAATTTTTATTTTATTAAAACAAAAGGAACAGAATCAAGCTTTATCTATACCATGTCTATTTTTCAACTTTCACCTAATGTTATGGGTAATTAACAATCGGGTTGCTAAATGAATTTCTTCATTTAGATTTTATTCCATTTTGCGTACTTTAGCCTCTTTGACAAGTTACACTTTTGACAAACAACACAGAGCGAATTTTATAACTTTAGAAATTATCGGAAACACATGGTTATGCTCTCTTAAAAAGTTTTAGAAAACTTTTCAAAATCTGATGTGTATTAATTTTTAACTTACATGAATAATGGATATCGGTGATGCTATGTCACTCCTGAACAAATTTGTTTTATTATACCCTTAATGGGATTATATTCAAAACTGTAATCCCTGGTATTTTCGTTAATTGAACTATGTTCTATGCATTGGAATTTTAAATCCATATCCAAAGTTTGAAAAGGGAGTAGTCAATTGATTTCTTCTATTACACGAGAAAAGGTTGATTTCAAAAAGTCATGTCCTAATTTCTGTTAATTGCGAGAAACAACTAGTTTGTTGTTTCTAAATATTTTTTTTTAAGTTCATCAAAGCTTTTTTTTTTTCATGTGCACCACAAGTGTAATCTCATTTTGTTTAGTGCTGACTATTGTCCAATTTGGTAGAGCTTAGTCTCCGGTGGCTGTTGCTGCACTTTTAGTTATTTCCTATTTTGAGCACACAGGAAAAACATCGCAAAATACGTAATATGGTTATAGGAAAAAAAAAAGCTGATTTCGTCAATCATGGTGAAAATAAATAAAATAATTTGTCGATTAGTTGCGAGAAAAAAAAAAAAAAAAAAAAAAAAAAAAAAAAAAAAACCGAAGTTTATGGGAAATCGACAGTGGGAAAATATCACAAAATTTGTCAATCGATCATGGAAAAGTATCGTGAAATTTGCCAGTCCATCAGGAGCAAATACCGTGCAATTCCTCAGCCGGTCGCAGAGAAAAAATGCGAAATTTTTCAATCGGTTGCAGAAAAACAATCGTTACTTTCATCAGTATGTCACAATAACAAACAGGTAAATTTGCCAATCGGTCACAGAATAAAATTTCTAAATTTGTCAATGGTTGCGAAAAAAAAATTATGGAATTCACCAATCGGTCTCCAAAAAAATCAAGAAATTCGTCAGTCGATCGTGGAGAAAAATCGCAAACTTTTTTGGCCAGATGCAGAAAAACAAACATGAATTTTGTCAATTTGTTGTAAGAAGAAACTCTGAAATCTGCAAATCGATAGAGGAAAATATCACGAAATTTGTCAGTCGGTCCCGACACCTCATCGTCGTTTTACAAAGAAACATTTTCGGAACATGATTTTTTGGAAACAGGAGTCCCCCGTCCCAAATATTCTTTAGGGCACGAATCCCGCCATCCCATCTCGAAATTCAAGACATGTATCTGCCATTTAAGCCGTGTAATGTACATTAATAATGTTGTATAAAAAATGTAATTTAAACATTAAAATATTCTGTTTATTTGTACAATGAAATGCTGATAATTGCTACGAGATTTGGATATGGGATTGACTATATTGATAATTGCTAATAATTAATTTGTACAATGAAATGCTGATAATTTGTGTAACAAATTGTAACCACTTAATATGCCTGTAATTGTACAGTATTTTCACAAAGAAATACGTGCGTTCTTTTTATAATTTAAAGATAAAATATCTACTAATATAACCATGATTAAAGAGTTATTTTCTCTAAATACAGGTTTAGTTGATGCCTTTTTTCTGTTTTAATTATTTAATACTGTTTTGCTTTGAGTCACATTTAGTTTTAAGTTAAATTACTGTGATATTTATAAGTAAAAAGAAAATTACTTTTCATTTTAAATATTTTATTTATAATGAAGTTACAAAATTTACTAATTGTATGTGCCAATCCCAAAACTTTCTTCTATATCATACATCTTAATATTTCAAAAAGTAGTTCCAAATGTTCATACTTCGATATTATTAGTTCAATATTATACCAACTTTGATTTTGATCTAAAATTTCTGCTCGTCAATTAATCAAAATAAGTATAAATTAATCTCGATCATGATATTTATTAAAATCAATAATTTTTTTCGTTATTCTGTTGTACATCAGCTGATTGTGAATAGCCAGCTTAGCAGGAGCGAAGTTCCCATGGCTTCACGAACCACCAATATACAGTACAAAAAACTGCGAAAAATTGTGAAAATTTTACAAAAAACGTTGTCACAGTGCCACCTTCTGGCGGAATATTTCCAAATTTAAGGAAAAACTGCCGGCCATAGCCAAAAATATACACAAAAAAAAATTGGTTCAATTCTATGCTTAGCTTCATACACTTTTTGATGATAAAATGATGGAAATAACACAAAAATCACTATTATAGCGCCCCCTTCCAGTGGAATATTTTCAAATTGAAGGAGGACCAGTTAGTTGTTAGGTAAAAACATACCCACAAAAACTGGTTCAATTCTATGCATAACTTCATACACTTTTCGATGGTGCAAGAATGAAAATGGCACAAAAATCACTATTACAGTGCACCCTTTTGGCGGAATATTTCCAATTTAAAGGAGAACCTGCTGGACATAGCCAAAAACACACAAACAATTTTGTTCAATTATATGGATAACATACGCTTTTCGATAGTATAATAAGGAAAATGGTACAAAAATCGCAATTACAGCACTCCCTTCCAGCAGAATGCTTCCATATTGAAGAAAGACCTGCTGGCCACATAACAACATACACAACAAATTTCGTTCAATTCTATGCATAACTTCATACACTTTTTGATGGCACAATAATGAAAATGACACAAAAATCACGATTACAGCGCCCCCTTCCAGTGGAATGTTCCAATATTGAAGAAGGGCCAGCTGGCTATAGCCAAAAACATTCACAATAAATTTGGTTAAATAAAATACGTTAAGTAAATTTGGTTAAGTAAAAAAGAAAATTAATAAAGTCATACTTTAATAAACAACTTCAGATTTTGTTTCACATTCTGAAAGCAAAGGTACAATTTTTTAAAAGATTTAAACATAAATTCTTAAATTTATTATAAAGTGTTCAAATACCAATGTTAGGAAAGCTGGCAATTCTTTAAACTTTTGAGAATTACCTTTTACTCATGAATAGTGGACTTATTTCATATTTTGCTTTATAAACAAAAGTTGTTTGGGTCAAACGATTTCTCTTATCCTTATATATTTGCTTTGCTACGCATTGCCGGATATCCGGCAGAGAAGTCGGATATCCGGTGATTGTGATTCGGATATCTGACGGTATTTCGGATATTGAAGAATCAGCCGGATATGCCGGATATCCGTTGCATCCCTAGTAAAAATTCAGAAAGATATCGGCGTTAGAGTGAGCAAATTTTTAATCGTTTTCTAAAAGCAGCTGAATGATAAGGGATTTTCCACAAATTGTCATTTTTAATTTTAATTTTTTTTTATTTCCATTTTTTATTGATGCTCTAGTTCTTCTTGGATAACCACCAGAACGAGCCTATGCCATGATCAAAAGAAGTAACAAAATCGAAGCATTTTTTCGAAATCTACTCGTTGATAGTCGCTAAATACTAACTTTTTTCTGAAAGTCAGATAATAAAAAATGACAATTTGCGTAAAATCCTTTATCATTCAGCTGCTTTTAGAGAACAACTAAAAATTAGCTCACTCTAACGCCAATATCTTTCTGAATTTTTACGATATTTGACTAGATTTTTTTAATAAGTTGCTCCATAGAGTTCACTATTAAATTATGCAAAATGATCCTTGTTATCGTTCGCGCATGCGCAGATAAAAATTATTTCATACAACTGCTCATATTTCCTAAAATATTTAATATATTTACATTCCAATTGCACTATATTGTTTCTATTATATTTTGTCAATTTTTCTCAAACCGGCCTTAAATTTGATTGAAAACCCAGCATGTTATAAGCAAAAAACATGCAAGAATTTATTTATTTTTTAATAAATCGCAATATCTCTAGAACCTTTTTAAGAGAAGGGCCACTTTCAAAAATGTCTGGGTTGTCGAGGGGCAAATCAGTCACACGAAGAGAATTCTATTTCGGGGAGGTGTGTGTGTGTGGGGGGGGGTGGTTACCCCTCTAGGTTCCTCTACCCAGACAACATGTCCAATTCAGTTGGCAAGGATATATCAACAGTTTACGTTTGTATATATAACAAGGATTAATTTTAAAGAGTGATAATATTCCTGTACTTTATTCGGGGAGTAAATTTTATTTTATTAAAAGTGTTAAAAAACAAACATAGGCATGAAAATGGCTGGTGCCCAAAAAAATTCGAACTTTATGAACGAAGGGGGCAGGAAGAGCCGATCAACAACATTTGAGATTTTTACGGGCCTGATCAACGAAATTTGTGATTTTCCCGCGCTTGATCGACAAAATTAGCGATTTTTCCGCACCGGATCGACGAAATGCCCTATCTTACCGCACCTGGTCGACGAAATTCCTATTAATCATCACCTGATCGGCGATATTTGCGATTTTTCCGCGCCTGATCGACAAAATGTGCGATTTTTTCGTGCCCGACCAACGAAATTCGCGATTTTTCGGATCCCGATCGACAAAAACTCACGACTTTTTTCGTGCAAGAACGACGAAATTTCCGATTTTTCCACCTCTGACCGACGAGATTCGCGATTTTTCCGCGAACGATCAACGAAATTCGGGATTCTTAACTGACTTTGACGAAATTTGCGATTTTTTCAAACGGTAAATTGACGAAATTTGCGATTTGTTCTCGCGATAATCTGACGGAAGTCGCAATTTTCCCGCAGCCAATTAATGAAATTTCCAATTTTTCCGCGCATTATCGAGAAAAGTCGCATTTTTCTGTGCCTGACAACGAAATTTGTAATTTTTCCGGGCCAGATCGACAAATTAGCTATTTTATCGTGCGAAACCAACGAAATTTGCGATTTTTCCGTCCCCGATTGACAAAACTCGCGAATTTTTGGTGTCCGTTCGACAAAGCTTGCGATTTTTCCGAGCCCGATCAACGAAATTCGCGATTCTTAACTGACTGACGAAATTTGCAATTTTCCCCGCGGCAAATTGACGAAATTCAAGATAAACAGACGAAAAGGGCGATTTTTCCGCACCCAATTGACAAATTTTGAGATTTTTCCACACCCGATAGACGAAATTCACGATTCCTAACTGACTGACGAAATTTCCAATTCTTTCCCGTGGCAAATTGACGATTTTTTTCGCGAAACTTACGAAACATATTTTTCCGCAGTCGACGAAGAAAATTCGCAATTTTTTCGCGCATCATCAACAAAATTGGCGATTTTTTCGTGTCCGATCAACGAAATTTGCGATTTTTCCGCTCTTGATCGACAAAATTCGCAACTTTTCCGTGCCCGATCAATGAAATTCGCGATTTTTCCGATCCCGTTCGCCAAAACTCGCGATTTTTCCTAGTCCGACTTTTCCGTGCCCGATCGACAAAATTTGCGAATTTTTTCCACGCTTCAACTACAAAATTCGCGATTTTTCGGTGACCGATCAAGAAATTTGTGATTTTTCTGCGCCTGACCGACAAAATTCGCGATTTTTCCGTGTCCGATCAATGCAATTCGCAATTTTTCCGAGCCTTATCGACAAAATTTGCTATTCTTCTGCATCCGATCAATGAAATTTGCGATTTTTTCTCGCCCGATCTACGAAATTCCCAAATCTTAACTCACTGATGAAATTTGCAATTTTTTCCAGCTGCAAATTGACGAAATTCGCGATATTTTCTCGTGACTCACGAAACTCACTATTTATCCGCAGTCGATCATAAAAATTTGCAATTTTTCTTCGCATCATCAAAAAAATTTATGATTTTTTCGTCCCCGATCAGCGAAATTTGCGGTTCTTTTCCGTGCTTCATCGACCAAATTCGCGATTTTTCCGTGCCCGATCAAGGAAATTTGCGGTTTTTCCGAGCCCGATCAAAGAAATTTGCGATTTTTCCGAGCAGCATCGACAAATTTCGCCATTTTCCTGCACTCGATCAATGAAATTCGCGATTCTTATTTGACTAACATAATTTTCAAATTTTCCCGAAGCAAATTAACGAAATTCACGATTCTGCGACTTTTCGACAAAAATTGCAATTTTTTCCATTTATAAATTGACGAAATTCGCGGGCCACACGTTACCCCATCGCGGGCCACTTTTGGCCCGCGGGCCACAGGTTGCGCATCCCTAATATACGTGCTATTCTTACAGAAAATAATACACATATTGTACAATGTCTGTTTATTTATATTCGGTAGCGATAGACCATTTCGTGCATTTTATTTTGCACGGTGATCCTAAGTATTATTTGTTTCTTTCATTTTTTGTTGGCCCTCTAATTGCCCCACTCAACAAATCGACATTGCTGATTATGAGGTCATACCTGGTCTTTATAATCCTGAAATTCCAGAAGAATCTGCCAAGTATATTTCTAAATATTCGTCAAAATGTCTAAAATTGAAAGTTGCCGGTCATTAATGCCATATAGTGTATATCTAGTATTGAAAGGTCAAGTGATTAATTTCTTCGATTTTCAATTTTTTAAATTTAATTTTAAAAAAAAACATTATTCGATTACATCTACGTCATAAAACACACCTCTATACTAAATTGAATGTTTCTATACTAAATTGAATGTTTCTATACTAAGTGTTTGGGAGAAGCCAGAGTGAAAATATTACTGTAGAACTTCTACCTTCCAATTCACTCATTTAAAATACATTAAAAAAACAATTACTTTATGAGAATCATGCCTTAGTAGAAACTTGCATGTAAAATTTAATACTACTAGCCTTGATAGTTTCAAAATAATCGTGATTATAGAGCATTTTCCAATCATTTCAGACTTTTTAATCTCGGATATTTAAACAAATGATCTGAGTCAGCATTAAATGTAACCACCATATCACAATTCATGTCTTTAGCCTCCAAAGATTCAGAAAATTCTGAATTTTTAAACGTTTTCACTGTCGCAACCCTCTAAGAAAGCCATGAACTACTTAAATGACCAATGTCAAATGTTACGTTTTTAGCACTTAAAATTCCAAAGAAATCGTAACTGAGAACGGTTATAGAGCATTTTTCGATCATTTCACTGTTTTTAATTTCGTTTTTTTAGAACCTTTCTTAACGAGCATTTTGATTTTGAAGGTTAACATGATTACAAATTCCGCTTTTCTGTCCTGAACATATTCAAAGAATTCATCATTTTAGACTGTTTGTCGCTCTTTCATCCCTTAAGAGCAGTTGTGCAATGGTAAAAAAGGGTTTAAACAAAGACCTTTTTCCGGAGACTATACAAGAGACTGTAGTTTGTATAATCCTGCAGAATGTTTGAAATCGTTCCAGCAGTTCTAAGGTAATCATGATTATAAAACATTTTTTGATATTTTCACCTTTTAAAATTTTATTTTAAAACTTATCTACTCTGCTCAAAACAATTAGGGAAGCACATGGTTTTAACGAACTTACGCAAATACTTATACCGAATAGTAACATAAAATAAAACATCCATAATTTAAAGTGCTGTAGAAAGCAAATAAAGAAAACTTCACATGTAAATTAAAGTATATGATGTTTAAAACTAGAAAAAGGAGTTAAGTGCAGAAATCGGGATTTTGCAAAAATGTCTGTTTCACTGCCTCAGTTGTAAAATTCACTTGCTCAGCTTGTGTTTTAAGAAAAGGTGGCTTGAAAATGTCACATGAACATGATTTACCGCAATCCATGGGTTGGCGTGTTATCGGGACAGTTGAATTTGGGGAAACACAACGAAGTGTAGTGGACGCTGTTGGAGTCGCAAGAAGTGTCCATAAAGGGTTGTGGAATCTATTCCAAGACACATGGAATAGTAGTCACCCACAAGTGCAAGTTCGAAAATGTGCTAACACAGAAACTGATGACCGATATATCCTGTTAACAGCTCTTCGAGACGGAACGGGCAATGCTACTCAGCTGCAAGCACAGTTGTTCTGGGCCAAAGGACGAAGGGTGCCCAGTCAAACAGTCCGAAATAGGCTTCATCAGGGTGGTCTCTATGCGCGTAAGACAATGGACTGTATTCTGTTGATCTCAAGCCACTGTGGGGCCAAAGAATGTGAGGAACTGAACATCGAGTTTGGAGGCAACGTTGTTGCAGTCAAACTCTGTTTACAGACGAGTTCCGATTCAGTCTGGATGAGACATCTGATATGTTTTGGCATGGAGAGAAAGAGTCACTCAAAATAATCCCACATTCGTTCGTGAAAGATAACATTATAGACGAGGTGGGTTGGTGCTATTGGCTGGAATCAGCATAGGTGGACGTGCGGGTCTGCATATCATTCGGAATGGCACTTTGACGATCCGAAGTAATACAGACGAGATACAGAGACCTTAAGTCGTATTTTATGTTGCAGTAATTAGTGATTTCCTTTTTCTCATGCATGATAATGCCAGACTTCATACAGTTCGTCTTGTTGAAAACATGTTTGAAGCCAAAACAATACAGCGTACGGAAAGACCAGCATTCTCCCCTGACCTAAATTCGATCGAGCATGTTTGGGACATACTCAGGCGAAGCACTGCTGCGAGACCGAGGCCTCCTTTTACTGTCTGGGACTTGGAGATTGCAGTTCTTGAGCAATGGAACAGTACTCCTCAAAGTCCTATCGATAACCTCATCGCATCCATGGAAAACAGGTTTGCAGCAGCCTTAGCAGTTCGAGGAGACCACACGCCATATTAAAAATCATGCATCATTTCTAAACAATACATTTTTTTATCATTTACATGAAACCAAATTGTTGCCCTAAACCATCTTTTCATGTTCTTTTCATTTTTTCAAAGAATAAAAGCTCCCTTACAATTTTTTTTCTGTATTGCGCAATGATACACGTGTACTATCCATATTATGCCCATACATGACTGTCTTGCACTGTTCTCTTCACTTTTTTGCTTGCTCCCCTAATTTTTTGAGCAGTATATGTGAGTATTTATCTTTAAAGAAACAACACTTAAAATTTCATGTTGCTATGCGTAACAATTTCAAATAAATCGTATAAAACGTTTTCCGTACTTTTCACTCTTTTAAAATTCGCATTTTTTTCGAAACCTAGTTTTGAGAGATTATCCATTTTAAAAGTAACTTCTATGCCAAATTTGAGGTTTCTAGTCAAAACAGTACCACGGAGTTTTTCTTCTGCAACCATTTTAATTTTTGAATGCTTTAGAAATTATTCTATACAAACTGGTTGGGCCTTAAAGTTACGACCATGGCGAATTTCATGTTCCTAACCACAACAGATTCAAAGAAATCTTAAATTTAGAATGTTTGTCGCTCTTTCACCTTTTATCAAGGCAATTGCACACAAAGATACAAAACAGACCACTCTGAAACAGAGTTTGTCAACTGTTATTATATTGAATGAATTATTGAAATAGGCTCATTAGTTTCAAAGTAATTGTGATTTCAGTATGTTTTCAGCTCATTTCAAATTTGGAATTTTCTCTCGAAAATGTTTTATGAGAGAATTTACATCTTAATTGTAAGAGCCATGTGAAACTTAAAAGATTTCTTTAAAGATTTTAGTTGGACAAGTTTTAATAAATCTTATTTCAGAATGTCTTTTGAGGTTTTTCCGCTGATTTCTCTCTTGGAGACATCGCATTTTCTAGAAACCTTTCTTAGTAAAAATTTTCCTCTTAAAAGTGACCATCGAGCTAGATTTCTAGTTTTTCGTCTTAAATGTATTACATAAATCGGAATTTTTTTTTTCGCCCTAACCGTAACATTTATATCAATTTTTAAGTTTCTAGCCCTAATAATTTCAAATAAATCGTTCACAAACATGTCCCTTTGAAATTAAACATTTTTTAGAAACCTTTCTTGGCGATCATTAAAAGTAATTGACACACGATTCTAGAACCAACAAAATCACTTAAATCGCAATTTTAGAACACTTTTGCAATTTTTGGTGGTAGTAGTAGTGACTACCCTAAATACAATATAGCTTATATTGCAGTAGAGACTATTATTATTTAGACATCCTTATTTTTTAAATCGATTCGGTAGTTCCAGAGATTATGTGTCAGAGTTTGTTAATAAAGATAAAAACCTTACAAGAAACAAACAATCAAACAGACATTTCTTCTCTATAATATCAATATAAATAAATTGTGTTTTTGTTAAACAGGAAAAAATTAAACATTTACTTCGAATATATAAAGATTAAGAAAATTTTTATTACTTCAAAGTGATTTTTTTCACTGATGCAAGGATACATTGTACTTTGGAATTGTACACTCAGTTGTATACAACATTAGGCATACAACATAAGGCAGCATAAAGCAACATTTTATTATTTACATTATCATTCTTTATATAAATGTATTATGCCAATTTTTATCGATTGTACCTTATAATTATTGACTACATGAAATAAAAGTCTTTTTGCTTGAGTTTTTAAATACAAATGCATGGATTTAAAAACGTTTTTTAAAAAAATGTTTGAAGATATTTTAAACACGGTTCATATATTTAATATAAAGAGATAATATAATATATTCATTATAGATAAATTTAATATAGGGTGATAAAGCGAAACTAGAAAACTTTTTTTAGCTGAAGATAATAGCATAGAGTATTTCATTTAAAGAACTTTAATGCTGTCAGACTGAAAATTTTACTTAAAGAATAACTTACAAAAGACAGCTTTAACTCCAAACATTGTAATTTTCGTTGCTCTGACTTTTTATCTGACACATAATTTTATTTAAAAATACGAAGCGTAGTCCATCAAAATTCGACGATTTTTTATAATATCTTCTAAATTGAATTTATCATAAACCTACAATTGTAATGTTACAAACGATTTTTTTTCCACCTATAAAAAAATTCGTAAGTATCATTTTACTTTGTTCTATCTTTACAAAAAGAAAGTATTGGGCTCGGGAAAATTTTCGAATTCCGGTTTTCGATGGATTTACACGTTTTAAAGACAAGAGATCCTGAATAACATGTTTCTACAAAATGTCGGTCTGTGTATCTGTCTGTCTGTATGGGACACAAATTTTGTGGGCGCTCTATCTCAAAAACTAATGAACAGAATTTAATAAAGCTTTAGATCCAATTAGTCCCTGATATACACTGGTGCCAGTTTCTTTTTGGTATAAATTCCCTAGCAGGTGGCGCTGCTATGCTGCATTATTCGTGATTTCCACAAAAGCTATATCTCAAGAACTAAAGCACGGATTTTCAGAAAACTGCAGATTCAGTTAGTCCTTCATATAATTTGGTGCTTATAATTTTTTGGTGTAATTCGTCCAATTGGTGGCACTGCTATGCAACATTATTCATGACTATCTCAATAGCTCTATCTCAAGAACTAATGCTCGAATTTTCATCAAACTTCAATTTCAGTTAATTCCGGATATAAATTAGTGCTGTTTAGTTTTTGGCGTAAATCGCTCAACAAGTGACCCTACTATGCTGAAATTTTCACGATTTCCGCAATATCTGCATCTCAAGATCTAATGCATCAATTTACCTCAAACTTTAGATTCAGTTAGTCAAGGTCCTGATATAAATTAATCCTGATATGTTTTTGTGTAAATTACCCATTCCCCACTGTGGTGTGCTGCCACTGCTGTGCAGAACTTTTCACGATTTCCGCAATAGGTCAATCTCAGAAACAAATGCACGCATTTTCATGAAACTTCAAATTCAATTAGAAGTTGACATAAGTTGTTGCTGATTAGATTTTGGTGCAAATTCCCTAACCGGTGGCGCTGCATGCTGCATTTTCCAGAAAATATTAACATGTATGGGATAAAAGAAAGATTTGGGATTGCCACTTCCAACTAGTTTTTTCCGTCCTCACTTATATTTACTTTTAAAACTTATTACACCCTTTGCGAATACTCTTCAGTAGTCGGGTCTAAACTGTATTACTCACAGGGCATACTGCGAAAGTTGTTAGTTGCAGTTAATAGGTGTGTTAATTGTTGAGGTTCATTTTTAACGAATTCGTGCTTGAAAATTATTTTACATACAATAACAAAAAGCCGGAAAATATACGTCAAACGTGTCAAATGAGGTGCGTTCGAACTATAACTACTTTTATAGATATTCAGACCTTCGTGCAATAGCTGTTGCACTCTTATGCCAGAATGTATGAATTCAAAATTTATTACGATTATATATATTAAATTCAGTAATACGGAAATAAGATGAATCCATCTTAAATAGGGTGTAATCACATGGTAACCTAGAATCATTACCTATCATGAGATATCATTGAATTAATTACGTAAGTTAAGAATTACTGGAATGAAAAGAAAACTTTTATTAATATCTTTTTAAGTTTTGATTCGATTTTAATAAAATTTGAATTAGTTTTTCAAAAAAAATTCTGGAAAAGGGAAATTTATTTTTCACTTCGTTGCTTCGGTCAAAATGACGGCAGCATTAGCCGCAGACATATTTTTGCTTTAAATTTATATATTCTTCAAATATTTACACGATATATACACTTCAGATGAAAATGTTTGGAATTTCTATAAATATTCTAATTTATTTTAATGTTTTTTAATCATCGGAAAAGTTTTGTGTAATGTAACATTCCAGCAAACGCAGAGCTATCGGTAAGCAATCGACCGACAGCCGCTTGCCACTACCAGCGGTATTGGCACGATACCGGATGCCACTACCGGTTCCATATCTCTTTAGATAAGCCGCGTGAATGTGGCCCTATTCATGATGCACACAGTCGGCCATATATCGACAGAATACTAAGCGAAAGCACGCCGATAACTAGCCATACGAATGCCGACCGCACCCCGACACCAGCCTAATTTCAATAAAAAAAATTCATTTTGATGGCGCCATCTATGAGCCATCTTGGGACGCACGTTTATTAATATTTCGAACAGCATATTTCGGCGCTAGATGAGGTTGGGTTCGATCTGGCGCTCCGAATGACAGAAAGTAAACGCCTTAACCACTTAGACACTGAAACTTGTTGAGAAGAGGATTCTATAGTGTAATAAGTGGAAGGGATTTCGATAAGAGGTAGTTTTTCGCTGTATGTAAATGGTAGACAGGAAAATTTAAATTTTGAGGTGTTTTCAAAAATTTTTTCTGTAATTGTCTTATGTGCGTGTATTTGAAAATTTGTTTAATATTTAAAAGAATGAAATAAATATCTTAGCGAATTATTTAAAGCAAATGAATTGGTTTTCTTATAAATTTAAGAATCATTAAGTCTTAAAAAATTATTTTTAGAAGTTTTGTTCCATTAATACAATTTTCTTATTAGAAATTACAATGTAATTCCATGGGCTGCGTTAATTTGTAAAAAATATTTTTTTTAACATGGAAAAACTTATTTTAATAAATAAGTTGATAATTAATAACTTATAATTAGAATAAGAATTTATTTTATGTATTTAGATGATTTAATGTAGACCATATACCGGGTGTCCCAAAAAGGACTGACTGATTTTTAAATTCAACAACTTGCAAACGGTGACAGATATTAAAAAAATTCTTGCAGGAGGGTTATGCATAAGGTCAAAAGTTTTATTACAGTGATTTTCAATTTTAGTTCGATTTACAAACAATAGATGGCGCTGTAAGCAATAGTCGCTAAATACAGGCTCGATTTTTGGTCCTTTATCTTGTTCCATGCAGAAAAAGGAGATGGAAATGTATTATCCGGGCCACGAAGTACCAAAAATCGAGCCTGAATTTAGAGATTATTGCTTACAGCGCCATCTATTGTTTGTAAATCGAACTAAAATTGAAAATCACTGTAATAAAACTTTTGACCTTATGCATAACCCTCCTGCAAGAATTTTTTTAATATCTGTCACCGTTTGCAAGTTATTGAATTTTAAAATCAGTCAGTCCTTTTTGGGACACCCGGTATTTAATGATTATGTTGTAATATTAATTTGTTACTTATCAAAAATTTTTAATCATAAAATAAAATACAAATATTAATTTATCTTTTTTTCAATTTGGTAAATAATTTTTTAAAAAGGGGAGATTTCTGAATTTTTCTTTTAAATTTTAACGCTAAAAAGATGGGTAGATATTTTGATATTTTTAAAGCTTATGAAATAATAAAAAAAAACTTTTTTATAATTTGATTTTAAATTAAAATAAGGAACTGAGCTATTGCTTTTAAGTTGAATATATAATTCGAAAATAAGTTGAATTAACTTGTGAAGTATTTTTTTCTCCTTCTGCGATTAACTTTATAATGAATAATAATTTTCAGGACAGATTAAAAAAAATCCTTTGATGACTCAAATATATTGTAGGTCCTTTTTAAAATGAATTCAAAAACAATTTTTTAAAATAAATAATATAGGCTCTTTTTCAGAATTTTCTGTTTAACTCTATTAGAATTTTATATAAAACTAGGGGGCTCTGCCCCCTGAAAGCTACGCTCGCCAACCCCCGTTCAGACACCGCAGAATCTAAAAATCTAAAAATATACTAATATGATGGGTTTTAAAAATATTAGAGAAGATTAAATTATACTGAAAAAAGCTGTGCAGATCTCCTTGTAAACGGGTTTCCATTCAATTCCCTTTGATTGAAAAAATTTAAGGGCGAATCAGTTCCTGTTAAGACATCCAATGGTTGTTTTCGTTTTTGATTAAAGAGGATCAGTTAAACATTTGAAAAGTAGCTAAAATAAAATGAATAAAGTATTCAGAGTCTTTGTGAACCAATATTTTAAAACACTCTCTATATCAATAGCCTAAATCATGTGACTATCATCAACAGTTCCGCGCAGAACACTTTGCTTTTTATACTCTAGGTGCAATTTTGATACTTTAATGTTATCCAGACACAGGTGATAAGTCGCCAAATATTATATCCCCATCATTTCATCTATATTATAATAGTTCAAGTCATCAAATGCCATAAACAAATACGAACTGATCCCTTCGCCTATCATATGAAGGTTTGGCACTAATGTCATTTGCACTAATGCCCCATATTGGCGCGATTTTTTTCCAACGCCAATTTGGGGAACGCATCAACAGCATAAACAACAACATCCGGCTTACCATATCAAGCAAAATAACGATACTTTGGCGCCAGTTAAGTACCCGTTGGGTATATGACATTGGCGTCAGAAAAAAATCGCGCCAATATGGGGCCGTATATGACATCTGTGTCGAAAGAAAAAAAAGCCGGGTGCAAATCTCGCCTTTTTTTTTTTTTTTTTTTTTTGCAACTCGTCAGTTAGCATTTTTTTTTATTGTTCGAGTGGTAAATTAAAACACTGATTTGAAGTTGAAATTAAATGTCATGGTTTGTTACATAATTTAATATTTCGCCAGATGTCATATACGCATCGCATGTTTGGCATGATTTTTTTTTTTTACGAAAATTTGGCGAAAACCTCGTTTTCGAATACCAGTTACATATGTATTTTTGGTACTACTTAGTTATCCCGTCAACCAAAAATCTATCGCGAACTATAAGATTAAATGCCAATAATGGTTGATCGTAAATGTCACATTCACTTGACTTTTAGCAAGTTATACGTGTTTACGTCATCAAGATATTTTTATTTTGACGTTTTATTTTTATATTTATTAATGTTATACTAATTTATTTGTTTTTTCGTTATTTAAAATAAAAATTTTGTCAATCTGTACAATTTGGCGATTTATATAATTTGCGAAATTGGTTGACGGAATAACTACTACATTGTACCGTATTTTTAAATTATTTTCTATTATTTTCAAAAGGAAATAGCAAAAAAATAATTAATAACTATAGAACAAAATAATTTATATAAATTTAAAAAAGAAATAAAAGTAAATAACCATTTATTATAACATAACCATTTATTTAAACAACAATAGCCGGGTTACCATGTCAATCACAATAATGCAATTTTGGCGTCAATTAGGTACCCCGGTGCGTAGATAACATCTGTGCCTAATTTTTTTCATTTCGTTTTGTTTTTAAAAAAAAGAAATGAGTGAAAACCATCAATTTTAAATGAAAGTTGTGTATTTTAAATAAAAAGAATGAAAGGATTATATTTTAAATGAAATGAATGAAATATGAAGAAATGCGACAGGAAAAATGTTTGGCAAATTATCACCTGCGTCTCGCTAACATAAAAATACCGTCAGAATTGATTTCTCTATCAGAATCTTTCGATTTGGCGAAAGATTGTTCAAGTAAATTGAATTATGAATAAAAGTAGCATGATACACTTCTTAGCATACATTTAAGTTAACCTTTTCTGAATTATGAAAAAAAATATCTGTTATGATTAAAATTTGAGTTGTCATCATTAGAAAAAAATGTATTTAAAATTAGAAAAAAATTAATATTTCGAAAACTAATTCGAATTTAAAACTTCTAATACCAGTTTTAAGATCTGTGGATCAACACGGATTTTTGGTGTTAATTTCATCCGAAAGTATTCCATATTTTAGGAGAAATCGCCGTGAAACAAAATCAGTTGTTTAATCAGTCGATTCAAAGAATCGATACATTTCAGCCGTTTCATATATTCGTTTCATAAATTCGTTTCATTAGGATTTTATATGTATAGGGAAGATTTATATATATATATGTATATGTGTATTAAATAATCGCATTTCTCCAATAACATCTTTTATTTATCATACACGCATATATAATACATAATAATAAGACATAAATTTTATTTCATATTGTTATAATGATTCCTTGAAGTAAAGTAGGGAAATATATCAAATCCCTTTATCTATTATCTATATTATAAAGGACAAACATATCTGTGCGTAACGCATACGTCATTTTGCGAATGGCAACACGTTGAAATTTGAAATAAAATTTTTGTTTTGCAATTTTCTCTACGGCAAATTTTTAAACTTCTAAACATCGCGCATTTTAAACTTTTACACCGCCGTATACGGAAAAAAATGCTCTTTTAAATGCAATTTGTTTCAAATCTGTATCTCAATTTATTTTTGAGATATTAATTTTTTTGTAGTTTTTAATACCATTTTTCTTATCGTGGCAACAAAAGTAAGTAATTTATATTGAAAGTCATTGAAAGTAAACGGAAAATAGTCGAAATTTGCAGATACTGTATATTTTTGTTGCCATTTTCTCATAAAACCTGAAAAAAAAATTGAAATTAAAATATGGGCTACGTCAAGAATATTGTCTGTTATTCCGTGATAATGTCGTCATAGGCACACTTTTCTATAGACGAAGTTTAAGAATGGATTGTAAAAGTGGATTGCTTTAGACGTCAAAATCCAAATGACGTCATTTTATAAAAAAGCGTATATTTTATAATTCTTAAACCTGAATTATGTTTTGTAGAAGTGCGTCATTTTCACAGCCCAACTGCTTCACTTATGAAAATAATGTAATCGAAATCACACTGTTAACACGCAAATATTTTACAAAAATTTAGAGTGTCTTTATAAAAGAGAGGTGACATGCAAATAATTCCGATTCATATTGCAAAAATTGATTCTCGCCTGGATGGATTTCCTTCGCCGAGCAAGCAAATAATTCGTACAAGCAAGCAAATAATTCGTGGTTTAAAATATTATCGGGTTCCTGAAGTTTGTCGAAAATTCTCTCGAATAATAAAATTTTAATTCTATTGTTTATGTCATTCTACTATAATTTTATCAAAATACCATAATTTGCTTAATTTAATTTTGCCTAATTTTATATAATCTATATATTTAAAACACAAGTGTGTTTTTTAGTCATCTGTCCTGATCTTTCTGCTGAACCAATTTTACTAATATTTTTTTTCAACTAAAAGCCGCTCATTTGTAGATGTAATCGCAATATATATATGTATATATATATATATATATATATATATATATATATATATATATATATTATATCCCTACTTTTATATTTTAATTTTAAATGCATTTTATGACATTCCTCCAAAATGATGACAGTTAGATAGCTGTCATTATTGCAGACAATAGAGAAACAATGAGGTATTTTTATCTTTATTCATGCCATTTTCTGATAAAAATTCAAAATTGTTGATAAAAATTGTTGTATAGGGTTTAGTGGAGCAAAGTCCCATTAGGAGCAGAATATTATATTAGGGGAGTAATAACGGAAAATGACATACTGCTTTTGAAAACGCGCATTTTTTCTCATAAATTTTCTATATTGCTTTTCCTTCTGCATGTGTACTGATACTAAGTTTCAGACACTAGGCGAAATGCTTATTTAAGTGAATAAGAAGTCATATTTAAAAGAAAACGATCATTTTCTTGGATAAAACTAAACATTTTAACACAAATGCGTCTAAAAAACATAAATTATGAAAATTTTTACACTCCGGAATTGAGATTAGAATCACAAGTAAAGAGTGCGTCTGTTCACATGAAAGATGTTGCTGACAATCGTGACTTCCAGTTTTGAGTTAAAATGATTTTTAAATGATCAAACAAAATACAATTTTTTTAAAAAAAAATGATGAATATGGATATGAGAAGTGCATATGCAAATTTTGAGAAAGTGAAAATTGCTGTTTTCATTCCGGAATTCCAAGCATAAGAGCCTCAATTGATAACCACATCCTAATAACTGATCTTTATTATATTTTACTGATTAAGTATCTATATTATAAAGAACAAACGTATCTCTGCGTAACGTTAACGTCGTTTTGCGAATGGAAAAACTTCACGATCAAATTTCAGTCTTGAAATTATCGCTACTGCAACTTTTTAATCTTCTGACCATCGTACATTTTCAATTTTCGTCGCATAGGAAAAAAATTACTTTTAAATGCAATTTTTTTAAAAACTGTATTCATTGACTGATGTATTAATTTTTCTAAAATAATTTTCAAGCATGATTTTCTTGAAGTTTATCTTATCACGTGCCGGTTTCAATACATATTAAAAATAAACATTTTGCACATAAAGCAACAAACATTTTTCAGCATTTATTTCTGACTATTTTTGCATAACGAAATTAATATTTCCTTTATAAACAAATAAAAGAATAATATTAAAAAAACACCAATCTACCATATTTGTGAAAGACAAATTAACGAAATTAATATTTCTTTTATAAACAAATAAAAGAATTGTATTGAAAAAACACAAATCTAACATATTTGTAATTTAGATTTTTACATCACCAAGTAGGATTTTCCTTTTTAAGTGGAATTTGTTTGCAAAGTTCATCTCAGTTTCCTGATTATATATGGTTTTAAAAACAATTTTAAAGCATGAAATATATTTTAATTTATCTATAACGCGCAGAGCTCGATTGCGAATGATTAATCCGTTTGCCCTTAAATCAAAATAAAGAATTCATCATCTTCTTACGGCTAATATCCATAAAAAAATCTTTCCTATGAATAAATAAATAAAAAAATATAAATAAAACACAAACTTACCAGACATGTATAAGCTCTGAAATTATCAGAATATAAAATGGTGCCATAATTAGCAAAATCTTGGCAAATAACTCTTAGCATGCGGCTAATAAGAAAATATCGCTTTTGATAAATTTCAAAAATTTATTTGATTGTATAATTCGATTTTCCATATGAAAAATGCTTTTTTAATGTAAGTGGTCAATCTAAAAAAATTATTCCATATAAAAAAAATATTAGTTTTCAATTAAAGAAAATTGTTTTCACCTATATTCTTTAACCCGGGAAGCCCGGGTACGATCCCCTATCTATATTATAAAGGACAAACGTATCTGTGCGTAACGCATACGTCATTTTGCGAATGGCAACACTTTGAAATTTGAAATAAAATTTTGGCTTTGCAATTTTCTCTACTGCAACTTTTTAAACTTCTAAACATCGCACATTTTAAAATTTTACACCGTCGTATAAGGAAAAAAAATGCTCTTTTAAATGCATTTTGTTTTAAAACTGTATCTCAATTTATTTTTGAGATATTAATTTTTTTGTAGTTTTTAATACCATTTTTCTTATCGTGGCAACAAAAGTACCTCATTTCATTGAAAGTCATTGAAAGTAAACGGAAAATAGTCGAAAATAGGAGATACTGTATCTTTCTGTTGCCCTTTTCTCATAAAACCTTAAAAAAAAAAAGTTGAAATTAAAATATGGGCTATGTCAAGAAAGAATATTGTCTGTTATTCTGTGATAGTGACGTCATATGCACACTTTTCTATAGACGAAGTTTAAAACTGGATTGTAAAAGTGGATTGCTTTAGCGGATGCAAATGACGTCATTTTATAAAAAAGCGTGTATTTTATTTCTTAAACCTGAATTATGTTTTGTAGAAGTGCGTCATTTTCACAGCCCAGCTGCTTTGAAATTCTTCACAGGGGAAAATGATTTACATTTAAAAATAATGTAATCGAAATCACATACTGATAAAACGCAATGTTTTACAAAAATTTAGAGTATCTTTATAAAGTATATTTTTCAATCTTCTGACCATCGTTACATTTTCAATTTTCGTCGCATAGAGAAAAAATTTACTTTCAAATGCAATTTGTTTAAAAACTTTATCTTAATTGACTGATGTATTATATTTTCTAAAATAATTTTTAAGCATGATTTTTTTTAAGTTTATCATATCACGTGCCAGTTTCAATACATAATAATAATAAACATTTTTCACATAAAACAACAAACATTTTTCAGCATTTGTTTCTGACTATTTTTGCATAACGAAATTAATACTTCCTTTATAAGCAAATAAAAGAATAATATTAAAAAAACACCAATCTAACATATTTGTGAAAGACAAATTAACGAAATTAATACGTCTTTTATAAACAAATGAAAGAATAATATTGAAAAAACAACAAATCTAACATATTTATAATCGTACAATTTAAATTTTTAGATCACCAAATAGGAATTTTTTTTAATTGAATAACTTTGGAAAGTCCATCTCAGTTTACTGATTGTCTATATAGTTTTAAAAACAATTTTTAAGCATGAAATATTTTTTAATTTATCTATATCGCGTGGAGCTCGATTACGAAAGATTAATCCGTTTGCCCTTAAAACAAAATACAGACTTCATCATTTTCTTACGGCTAATATCCATTAAAAAAATTCCCTATGAATAAATAAATAAAATAATATAAATAAAACACAAAGTTACCAGACATGTATAAGCTCTGAAATTATCAGAATATAAAAGGATGCCATAAGTAGCAAAATCTTGGCAAATAACTCTTAGCATGCGGCTAATAAGAAAATATCGCTTTTGATAAATTTCAAAAATTTATTTGATTATATAATTCGTATTTTCCATATGAAAAATGCTTTTTTAATGTAAGTTGTCAATCTAAAAATATTATGGAATATAAAAAATTATTAGTTTTCAATTTTAAAAAATGATTTCACCTATATTCTTTAACCCGGGAAGCCCGGGTACGATCCCCTAGTATATATAAAATCCAAACGGAAATTTCGTTCCGAACATGTATATTTCGAGTTCTACTGCATGGATTTTGACGGAACTTATACTGTTAGTTAGGTATCGTTTCAGGGAAGGTTTTAAAGCTATAACACATAGTTCTACGTAGAATACTTATAGAATTATGACGGAAAGTTCTGTTATTTTGGGCGAAAGTGTTACTATTATTTTATTGGCGATAAATTTCTTTAATAAATGAATTGAAACGGCTGTACATCTCGGAAGAAAACTTTTACTAATTTTGTTTAAAAGAAAAGAAAAAGAAAAAAGAGAAAAGAAAAAACAGTTTTGACGAGTGGTAATATTATAAAACGACAATGTCGAATTTAAAAATGAAAGGTAATGTTTGTAACGCTTAAAAATTTATTCAATATGAAAGATTGCAGTTTTAAACTATATTTGGCAATTTATCGCTAGCGTCACGTTAAAAAAAATGCATCAGCAAATCTGATCAGATGATATCTGAGTGATAATTTTTTTTTTTTTTTTTTTATTTACTTTTTATTTTATTTAACCCATCCATCATGTGACTTTCAGAAGAAACTAGTAGATGTAATAATAAAAATGACGGTACTTGTGAGTTGCATATCGGTTTGAGCGACATTCACAAGATTGGTTATTTTTCAAGTAGACGACCGCATTTTTTGAAATATCTAATTCTACTTATACATATATGTATATATATAATTCAAATGGAAATTTCATTCCGGCTGCTTGGAACTCGGGTTTTGCTGAACTTACACTGCTAGATAGGTCATTTTTCGGGGAAGGTTTTAGTACATAACACGTCGTACTACGTTGCTTGGAATCGATTTATGGTTTAAAGTTCTTTAATGAGATGAACCTGATAATGAAAAATTAGCCTTTTTAAAAGATTCTGCCGAATGTATTTCGATGGAACTTGGACTGTTAATTAGCTAATTTTCAAGGAAAGATTTCAGTATAAGTCATGTCCTTCTATGTTGCTTAGCCATACAGTTTTGGGCTAAATTCTGTAATCTGGTGAACTCAATTATCACAATTTAGCCTTTAAAAAAAGTTATAATAAACGGTTTTTGATAGAATTTGCATTGTTAGTTTGGCAACTTTTCAGAGATAGTTTTAGTGTATAATATATTGTTCGACACTGTTTAGTCATAGAGCAAGGGGGTAAATTCTGTAATTTTCCAGTTTTTCCTTTCGAAGAGGAAGAAATGGGTTTGCCTAGAAAACGAACGTTTTCATGCATATTTTCTGTTCAATAATTATAGAATTTATTTACTATAAAGAAGACATTTATCTCTTTTTATATAAAGACAGAAGTAAATTGTACATAAATAACAAAAATATTAATATTCATAAATAAAAAGTTTATATATAGGAATACATATTTTAAAAAGCATAAAAGTTCATTTTATTTGTTTTCACAGCTGTTCATATCATTTGTCCATAAATCTCACTTTCTGAATCCCGAATGGCGCCAAACTTTTTAACATCTAACAGTACCCATTGATCTAAAATCAGGAAAATTGGAAAGTAGATGTAGTTTGTAAAGTATGCATTAATTAAGGAGATCAATTACGTCATTGAGTCCCGAGACAATTGGCACATTTGGTACGGATAAGTTACATAATTGAGTCTACAGACAATTGGCGTATGTTACCCGGCGTGGTTTGGCAAGTAATTAACTTAGGAAAAGATTAAAATTGATTCTGTGTTTTTAAAGCGAACCAATTCTATAACACAATTTACAGAGAATTAGCGAAATTTGAGAGAAATTGTTTTGGAGACCTTTTGCTACTTTTATGTTATACCTAACACCATACCAAAATGTACGCTATTGCGCCATTTATTTCAATCCTAAACGTGCAAACATATTTTGGTACTTTTTCAGTATAGGGATCTTGGCGAAATAGAGAAAATAGCATTGGCGGAGAAGGAAATTTGGCAAGATATTTTCTGACAATCAATTCGCTGTTTCATTTCATATATTCAAGCATTTTTTCTATGTTTATATAATTTATTTTACATAAAGATGCTATTTATCTAATTTTATATAGAAACAGAAGTGATTTGGGTACTACTTAGTCATCCCGTCGAAAAGTTCGCGAAAAATTATATAAATCGCCAAATTATATAAATTGACATAATTTTTATTTTAAATAACGAAAGAACAAATAAATTAGTAAAAAATTAATAAAAATACAACTAAAACGTCGAAATAAAAATCACTTGATGACGTAAACACGTGTAACTTGCTTAAAGTCAAGTGTATGTGACTTTTACGATCAATCATTATTGGCATTTAATCTTATAGTTTGGCGATAGCTTTTTGGTCGACGGGATAACTAAGTAGTAGTACCGTAATTTGTATGTAAAAAACATTAATAATATAGATATATAAACAAACAAAAAATTTCATCAAGTTTGATTTCTTAACTGTTTATATCATTTAGTAACAAATCTCACTTTCTGATGCCCGAATTGAGCCAAGCTGTTTAAAAAAATGTCAAGGCGCCAATAGTGGATAAGTACCAACTTCTTTTTGCAAACTGTGCCAAACAATGTGCCTTGCTATTTATTGAACGAGAATTTCTTTTGGGTTTAATTATTATTTAATCGTAATCACGCAAAAAATTTTAATTTACTATTTCTTTTTTAATTGAAAGTATTTTTTATTATTAAGTAAAATTAAGTTAGAACTTCAGTTTTCGCAATGCTAAGAGACACTTAGAATTTCATGTGCGCAGTTTAACTGGCGATTTTGAAAAAAAAAATATAATATCAGAACCCACACCAAATTGGCTCATATTACAGAGAATGTTTTGGTACAAAATGAAATACATCTGTTGCAGACATAATCCAAAATCTCAATACTCGATGATTGAAAAGTCTTTAAAATTATTCAAAAGAGACAACGAGAAATAACTTACAGTGTCATAAATTTTAATCATCAATATTCTTAAAGTTCTATTTACTTCTGCTTCTACTATATATACGAGAGTAAAATGCAAATGGGAAATTCGTCCCGGCTGCATATAACTTGAGCTCGCCTGATTGGATTTTGATGAGAATCGAAATGATAGATAGATAATTTTTCAGGAAAGATTTTAGCATATAACATATCGTTGTATGTTACTGATACATATAAATATGTTTTAAAGTTACATAATCATACGAACCCGATTATGAAAGATTAGCCTTTCTAAAAGATTCAACAGAATGGATTTTGATTGAATTTGCACTGTTATTTAGATAATTTTTCAGGCAGGGTTTTAGTATATACTATACTCTTCTGCATTTCTTAATAATAGAGATGTAGTGGAAAGTTCTATAATCAGTTGAACCCGATTATGAAAACTTAGCATTTTTAAAAAGTTCTACAGAACGGATTTTGATAGGAATTCCATTGTTAGTTACATACCTATTCAGATATGGTTTTAGTATTTTGCATATTGTTCTACGTTCCTTAGTCATAAAATAAAGGCGGAAAGATACATAATCATGTGAAACCGATTATGAAAGATCAGACTTTTCAAAAAGTTCTAAATGGCGGATATTGATAATACTTGCTTTGTTGATTAGACAATGTTTGGGGAGGTTTTAGTTTATTGCGTATCATTCTATTTTGCTTAGTTATAGAATTATGGGTAGAAAGTTCTATAATCAGATGTACCCCATTACGTAAGATCAGCCTTTATAAAAAGTTTTACTGGATGGATTTTGTCAGTTTGTTTGTTTGCATTATTAGTTAAATAATTTTTCAGGTTTTGTTTTTTATATTGTTAATTGTACTATCATTCTTTACCAAATCCTACTGTGATTGATCAATTAAAAGGGTTAAAACCTTAAAAGCGGAAAATTTGTCTGCACATTAGAAAATATAATAGCACAATGGCGTTCATATCGTTTTCTGCAGTGCGAAAGGACATTCCAGGTAAGGTTCCATATTGCTTTAAATCACAATGACAAATTCACTGATACAATTTGTTTGATTCAAGATTCGTTTGGATAAACTGACCAGCGTAGCGGGCATAGTCTGCTAGTTTTAAAAATATATTTAATATTCAGAAATAAACTCGAACTTGAATTAAAGTATAAGAAAAGTTCGGCTAAGATTAAATATTCCGAATTCGGACCGATGTTGGTAAATCTAATCGGGCCACTATCAGAAATCACATATCGGTCCTGCGTCACTTGCCGATATTTAACCATAAGGGGACCGATTTCGGTAACCGGCAGTCGGAAAATCAGATTCTTATGTTTCAATTTCCGACATGCAGCCGACACTTCACCGAAACCACTGTGCGGATACCGATACTAAACCGACACTGCCGGGTGCGGTCCGATCGTGTGCCGAAAGATATGTGTTTGCTTGGATCTGATATGTCTATTGTCTCCTGCTGGTGCATTTGTTTGCTTCTATTTGTATGTGATATATTTAAATTTACACTATATATATATAAGGTGTGTCCCACCAAAATAAAGCCACCGTGATTGTGTGCTGTAATTGTACACGAAACAAACCAATAAGAACGAAACAAATATATTAAGAAAGTCTATATATAAATACATATTTACAAGGAGTAACTTACTCCCTGCATTAACTGGAAAAAAAATAATTTGTTAAAAAAGAGAGGGGAAAGGTGTCCCGCCGAAATAAATCAATTCAGTTAATGGACAATATATCCGCCATGGTTATATATGACTTGGAATATACGATGTGGCATACTATTTACCACTCCTTGAAGGACAGTAGCATCAATGTTCTCCCACGCTTCAATGATGACGACCTTCAATTTTGAAACAGACTGAAACTGTCTGACATTGGCCTATACAGCCCTACTGAGGATATCTCACACATTTTCTTGGGGATTGAGATCAGGGAAAAGGGGCAGGTCATTCCATGACATGCACCCGATTCTCCAAAAACCATTCCCAGGACGATTTTGTAGCGTGAATGGAGGTTTTTCCTGCTGGAAAATCCAACTTAGTCTAGCAATTCTGTTTAAAAATGGCCATAAATAGTCTTCTAACATTTCTCGGTAATTAGTAGCCTTCATGCGTCCTGAGAGAATAGCCAGGTTATGTTTACCTCCATAGCCGAAGCCTTCCCACACCATTAATGAGCCCCACCTTGCTGTCTTTTGAAGAAAATTTCCTCATGTTATACCAATAGAAAGCAAGGCCGTCTGGCCTGTGACACAGTTCCCTCACATATCCTTCTTTTTCGTTAAAAATTAATTTAATTAATTTAGTTTGCCTTTTGAAACATGTCGTTGTTTTTCCCTTCGTTATGTTAAAATTTATTATTTAACTCTAAGCTTAAAAATCCATTTCGAATCTTATGTGTTCGTTGTTTTTCTTTCTTTCAATAACTGCTAATGTAATGCAGTAATTTTCACTTCATGATTTATAATCGCTTTCTTAATAACATCTGCGGCCGTTAAAATAAAATAAAAACAGAAGAAGTAGATGCACCTGCCTTTGATTTCAATGAATGTTATTTTGCTTTTTCATTTGCTTCGCCCGTGATAGATATAAATAAGTCTCATTCTTTTCTTAAATAAAAAGTGACAGTTGAAATAATATATCAAAATGTAAAATGATAGTAGATTGAGGCTGTCTTTAAATTACTTTTCATGTACGTTAAATTTATTTGTCAGTTGTGTTAAAGCTTATGCCTTTTCTCAGTATTTCGCAATTATAAGTAGCAATCATTTAACATAATCATTAGTTTAGTTAATTTATTGCCGGCTTTCTGGCGTCTCTGATATATACATATGTAGTACCATTATTTCTGGCAACCATTCGGCATCACGCGATTTATTCTTTGTTTTTGTCGGGGTGCTGGATTCTGGGCTAATCATTTTGGCTCACAAAAATGATCCTTTGTCTACTTTTCGTGCACTGTTCTAACGCTGGAAATTTGTCGATGTTTAGCGCAAAATGTGATATCCTGCTTATGAAAATGTAGGACTTAAACTTTTGATCTCGATGAGATAAAATGTAAAACGACTTAGTGGTCTGAGGTTACGCTCAAGCGTAACTCTCATTTGTGGATTTCCTCTCTATGCCATTTAATGATTTTAAGTTATTTTGAAGTTATAGTTAAAAATGTTTAATAAAGTTTTCTAGTTCCTGTATTTTTTATGGTTGGAGTTTTTCTTATGCACTTAATCGAACCTAACTGAACCACTCTTCCTTCACCATATGGCCCATCCAGATTAATTTTTTTCTCATCCGGGATTATAACGCGATGTCACTGGTCCTTCCAGGTTTGATTATATTTGACCTAGTGGATTCTCCTTTGCATGTGTATAGCTTTTATCATGTGCTGTTGTTTTCGTTTCTTATATCGCAAGTTGTTTGTACGTTTTTCAATTCGTGACTTTGCCACAGGGATATTATCTTCTATGGCCAAGGATTTTAAGGAAATACCACTTCCTGAAAGAGGATGTAAAACTGCTCTTTCTTGCCTGGAAGTCATTTTTCTGCAGTTACACATCCATTTATTATACCCGCACGCGTTGCCCTGATTTACAAAATTGTGTATTACGGTTTTAGATCGTTTGGTTTGTTTAGATATTGGTCTATGTGAAAGACCTTGTTCTTTAAAAGCTGTTATTTGTCTTTTCTCGCACTTTGATAGCTGGATTTTCTTTCCCATTGCAATACAGCAGGAGAAATAGAAAGTACAACCTTCTAAAGTCCGCACAAAGTTCGACTGGTACAGAACATGTAGTTGACAACTTCCTGACGTCATAAACATATTGATCGCATCAGCTCGAATGTCGGTAGTTACGAATAAATACTAATATTGGCAGTAGCTTTATTTTGGCGGGACACATTTCCCCCTCTTTTTTTACATATTCACCTTTTTCTCCTGCTCAGGTGGGACAGGAAGTGAGTTACTCCTTATAAATATGTATTTCTATACAGAGTTTCTTAATATATTTGTTTATTTCGTGCCCAGTTACGGCACACAATTACGGTGGCTTTATTTCGTGGGGACACACCTTACTGTACAAATGTTTTATTTTATCTGTACCTGCAGGTGTTTCGAAATCACACAATATACGGGAAATACGTAGTCAATAACAAATAAAAATGAAAACTGTACTCGTTTCCTAAAGAATTTTCTTTTCAAAAAATCCAAATGCACAGAAACCTTTTCTGCACAGAAAGTTGATTTTCTGTATCCTCATTATTTTTTAAATTTTAAAATGAACCAATTAAACATTGTTATTCCATTTACTGCTACTGTACGTTAATTCAGTATTTTTTTTTAATATTGGTCCGAATTCAACGGAGTTCATAAAGACATTGCTCCGGAGCCTAGTGCGCTTCCGAAAAACTGAAGCCTAAATAACCTTTCCTTTACCTTCCATCTTCAAGTTTTTTAATTCGTTTCTATCAAAACTTTTGTATGTGAAGTTATGTGTCTCACACGTTAGAGATGGAGTTGAAATTTTTATATTACTTTTTGGACTTGGGTGGGCTCGAGATCAATCTGTCTTACGTTCAAAATTTTATTTAATCATTTACAAAAAAAAAAAAAAAATTAACTTTTCCCTTTTAAAAATTACGTATTCCATTTCAAATCATTTTAATACTATTTTGATCTGAATGAAGGAGAAACGGAAATCGTGTTTACTATTCCAGTAATATTTGCAGATTTTTATCTGGTATTAATAGCCGAGACGAACAATCAATTTTCTTTCAGTTCAGTTTTCTTTTGTGACAGTAGGTTATTTTTTAATTGGATCATTTACTTTTTTAAATTTATATATCTCACCTCAAAAGAATATTTTCTTTTGCTTTTAGTCATCGAGCATCAGCTTGAAGTTTTCACTGTTTGTTCTTTTTAGTTGCGTAGAAATACCCCATACCCTATATACGGTGCCTTAGAAGCTTGGACCCGAGCCGGAGGTCCGTCTGATTCAAGGTTAGATTTGAAACAAGCGATTCGTTTAATTCAAGGACCCATTAGGGGCACGCTAGCGGTCGAAGCCAAGCTAGTGTTCTATTGTTTACGTATGAAAATAACGTCTATTTATTTTTCAACATGAACGCTGCCCATACCAAGGCTCTACTCTGCAATTTACGAATTCACTATCACTTGCAAATAGATATTGCCATGTATAGATGCCATGTAATAGATATTGCCATATAAAATTGCCATGTATTGTTTGTTATCCTGTTAGAGCAGTGATTCGCCTTTTTCTATCAAAGCAACAAATCTTTCTTTTTTGTGTTAACACTATTTACGAATCATAATCCTTACCTTATTTCATTTCATAATTGTGCATTTACTTAACACTAAAATTAGACAAAAATTTCTATTCGGAAGGAGTGACAAACTAAAAAGTGGAACAGTTGAGAGTTAAGTATATGCTGGTAGATATATCAAAATTTATCTTTTTACTAAAGAAAAAAAAAAGATGCTTTAAATTTTGCAAATAATGTATGAAATACAAATATGCGGTTTGGAGTGACGGCGTGGGGCACGCTACGGTTTCGGTGCTGCAGAATATTAATACGTTGAATGCCACGTCAGTCACCGGTGACTGACACTGATCTTCCGATTAGGTCGCGTCAGTCATCGATGACTGACACTGATCTTCCGATTTGGCCGCGTCAGTCATCGGTGACTGACATTGATCTTCCGATTAGGTCGCGTCAGTCATCGGTGACTGACACTCATAGATTCTGTAAAGGGAGTCTTATTTCGTGTCCTAAACGGAAAAACAGACAAAACAGACTTTGAATTCAACGTGTTAAGGTTCCGGTACATTTTTTATTTGAAATTATGCCAGGATCCTTCTATTTCTCAGCGCGTTAATTTTTTTTATTATAGAGCTAATTTACATTGGTAACTCTTCTAAAAATATATTTATGCAAATTTATCTCATTTTTACTATATTTGAAATCAGTTTGACTTTGAGTTATAATTATGTTAAATTTTCGCTTTTTTACACTCTATTAAAATTTTACGTACAGGTAAGTTAGCATTTACAGAAAAGAAATTTATAACTCGTAAAACACATAATAGTTATTGTGAAAAATACTTTATTTTTCTACGAAATAGTTAAAGTCTTATGCATTATAATTTGCTAAAATACAATTTTCCTGATAAAGATAATGAAATAATGTCTCTTATTTAATAAAAAACTAGTGATGCATTTCTTATTTGATCATTTCTTACGATTTTAATAAAAAAATGCTAAAAAGTTCTTTCTGTCATTCACATATAACTCTCGAGCTTCTAATTTACTTTAGTATCTTTGAAGACAACAAAGAAAACAGCTAAAGATTAAAACAAATTCTGAAACGTTTCACATAAAAAATATTTTTGTGTAATCAATACATTGCTTGTTTTTTAATTATACCATTACAGTAGACGCTCAGTGTAAAATTACTTTACTATTTTTCTATAAAATATTTAGTCTTGTGCATTCTAATTTCCTAAAATAATATTTTAATGATAATTAAATATTGTCTCTCACATAATTAAAAAATACTAATGCATTTCATATTTGATCATTTTATAGGATTTCATTAAAAAAATTTCTAAAAAGATCTTTGTGTTACTCACATATAGCTAGCTCTAGAGTTTCTTATTTATTTAAGTATCTTTGAAGACGTCGAAGAAAAGAACTAAAGATTAAAACGAATTCTGAAACGTTTGATATAAAAACTCTTTTTTTTTCTAAGTAATACATTGCTTTTTCCATTGCTGCTATACTATTACAATAGACTCCTAATGTAAAAATACTTTATTATTTTTCTATGAAATATTTAAAGTTTGTGCTTTCTTATTTGCTAAAATAATATTCTAATAATGATGATAATAAAGTAATGTCTGTCACATGATTAAAAAATACCGATACATCATCATTTTATACGATTTCATTACAAAATTACTGAAAAGTTCTTTGTGTCACTCTCTTATACCTGTTGCATTTCTAATTTACTTTAGTACCTTTGAAGACAACGAAGAAAAGAGCTAAAGATTAAAACAAATTCTGAAACGTTCGAGATAAAAACTTTTTTGAGTAAATAATACATTGCATCTTTCTTAATTATACAATTACAGTAGAACCTCAGTGTAGGCATCCAAGGAGAAAATGTATTAATAGACCTTGGACACATCTGGAACATATTATTACATACCACAGAAGGATGTTACCATGGATACTGGACATAAGCTATATATTCTAATCAAAGCTTTAGTAGACTTTCTGACAGTATTACGTCTTTCAAATCTGTTTGCATTACCACTTATTTAGCATTAACTATTTTGTTCGTAATTGTGTTTGCAATCATCTCTTAGCGTTAATATATTTTTAAAAGCTGTTGCTTTTAAAATAATGAATTGACGATATGTTAATGAAGTCAAATATTTTTAGAAAAGTTTCAAAAATAATTTATTTAAATGCAGTGTCTTTAATAATAATGTATGGATTTTATATTTAAATATATTTTTGTTTTCTGTATTTTTTTGTTAATTAGTTTTGCTTTAACTAAAGGTTCGGCGAAAAACAGAAATTAAAAAAAAAGCAATTTAACAAATTACAACGACCATTTGCAAAATGATTTTTTCAAAGACTAAAATTTAAGACATAAAAAATCGCACGGAGTTGATCATACATTACGTACGCCATTAATTAAACATTAATAGTGTTATTACACGAAAAAATTGCAAGCGACAAAAATCGCCTGCGACTCGTCAGATTTCCTGAAACTTACGTATTATCCACCTGAAACTTACGTATTATCCAAGCATTTTATTGGCTGTTCGGGAAAAGGCATTCCCATCGTAGAAATCTGTCGACCAATTTTAAATGAAATTTCATTCTTAAACTTCTAAACATCCCACAATATTACTTTTTACACCGTCGTATAGAGAAAAAAATTTCTTTTAAATGCAATTTGTTTGAAAGCTGTATCTCAATTTGTTTCTAAGTTATTAATTTTTTTTGTAGTTTTTATTACTTTTTTGTCATAGTGGCAGCTGAAGTATCCATCTCTGTTGAAAGTAAAGGGAAATACAGATTACTGTATTGACCAATCAGAAGACGAATAAAATGCGGATTCAACCAATAAAACGCCTCAGATATGTTTTTGATTTCCTACCCTGACAGAGAACAATAACCATTTATCCAAATGGTTAAAAATACAATAGTTACTTTAATTTTCAAAAACGCCTAGATATCTTTTTCTTAATTTTTTCTAAAAAATAAAATTGCATTTTTTCCCCTTTTTCTTAAAGATTTTGTCGAACGATCAGTTTATAGTTTAGCTACTGACTAAACTATTTATAAAAAGTGTTGAAAGTTTAAAAAATCGTATTACCCAACTGGCTGGGCCTTTTGCTCGATGCTTACGATCTCGCCTCCTGATCATGAGATCCCTGTTTCATATCCCAGTCGCACAAATCACTCCCTAAAATATTATTTCATCAGCATGAAACTTTTATTGAAGAAAAAAAAAAACCAAAAAATTTTTCTGAGACTTAAAACAAAAATTTCTTAACACTTTTACGTTGACATGTTCGAAACATCTGACTCGTGGGAACTCTTTTATCATTTTTAAGTAGAAAACGATATTTGAACAGCTAAGATTATAAAGGTGGTATGTGAATTTGACAAAATAAAAAAAATGAGTTAATCATAAGATTAAAGATACTCAATGGTCCTCTACTATCCGTTAATCCATTTTTTGAAAAAACCTAAAACTCACAGACATTTTAATTGATAAAGGCGGCATTTGACAATAAACGCAAATAAAGATTTGGAACTTTACAGCTCATTTTCTCAAAATGATGATTGTGTCACTTATCACCATTATCATCTGAGCTCTTAATTTCAGAACTGAATCTTACTATAGTAGTAAGTCGTACCATTTTGTATCTTACAGTGATACGCAAAGCATAGCCAAGGATGGGTCCAGAGGGTCCTGACTCCCCTCCTTAAACATAGAACAGGATTACTGAATCATGGAAACAACTGTCAAAACTGCTAAGATGAAATCAGAAAGAAACTATGAAAAATTCCGCTTTATACAGGTGTGTTTTACTGTAGCTAGATTAAGCCTGCTTGCAAAAGAAAAAAGTGCTCCCACTCCTGCGAAAGCCATAAAAGTGTCAATTGACATTTCTTTTCCAGCCGTTCTGTGGCTATCAGTAAAAGAAAGGGGAGTCTCAACAATGAAAAAATGCAGAGAATAATTCTTCAGAAAGATTTCCGACCGATTTGGATCCTACAAAAGCAGTATAAAACATGAAAAACACCACCTAACCACAACAAAAAACGCGCCATTTGTACGTCTATTTAGACATTACACATAAAACTTCTACATCTTGGACTTCAATGGACCAACTGTTGCCAACATTTACGGAAAAAGACGAGTTTACACGAACGCAATAATGGCACATTGTTGTTTGTTTCACAGCCCTTATCTTTGTTAATTTTGTAACTTTATATTGGACAATATTATAAATTTCTTTAAATCTGCTGGCTAGAATTAATAAAAGTAAATTTATTTTTAGATTGGTTATTTGTACCATTTATCGGTTATGGTTTGTTACCATTATTAGTTTGTTACCATTTATTGGTTATTTGTATTGTTATATTGTTATTCCAACTTTCAAGATGCATTCAGAAATCTGAATATGATTTATGTTTCTGTTAACGTCCAAATTAATTACGTTTTTGAAAATATTTAAGATTTAAGAGTCCTGGGACCCCTTAAAATGAATGACAGATTATCATGGTGCTCATTATCGCAAGTACTAATTATTGTTTTAATAACTATATTATGCTTCAAAGACATATAATTTTTATTTGTGTTTAAAAAAAATGTCTCACAGGATTTTTTTTCTTGTTTCATCTTTTATTGTATCGTATCTGTCGACAATAAATGTATGTTCGAATCTATTTTCAATTATTACTCCAGTCGGTTCTATAAGAAGGAACAATAAGTTAATGTTGAATAGAGTTAAATTTTACTCTAAACATCTATAAAAGACATGATTTTCGCTGATAAACATATAATTAAAAGCTCTTAAAATTATTTAGACTATTAGATGTATAAATAAGCGCAGTTCCTGCAATATTAAACAAATCACGTTTAGTACGCAATCCAGCTTAATACGTGACCTTTTGCCTACTCCCTTGAAACGCGTTACAACCGGCTTCGACTGTATATGAAATTAATTAAAAAGCTTTACTAACAATTCATTATAGGTAATTGTGAATTAAAATTATGCTACTTTAATCATTAAAAAAGTCATGCAGTTACAAAAAATTCATTTTTGTCTGTAGTCATGCTCACGCTTTAGCAAAATTTGTGGCATATTCACTAATTTTCTATTCTTTAATAATATCTATCATTAATCCGCTTAAATTCTTCTTAAATTATCTTATTCAATTTACTTAAATATGAAGTTTTTAAAAAGCAGTAAACCAACGTTTAAAATGCGCAAATAATGCGTGAAAAGCAGAAAACAGCTGTTTCGAATCTACTAGCAAGATTCTTCTTCAGTGCAAGATAGAGCAAGACACAGCGTGACAGAAAAAGCAAGGCTGAGCCTAGGCTCAGCCTTGCTTGATTTTATTAACGTGATAACCCTATAGTGCATGATTTTTTATTTACCTTTAAAAATTATATTTGATTCCTTAATGGGCGTACATTAAAGTAAAAATACTAAAAAATTATCACTCTTATATTTTTCCGTATTTTTAGTTTTTTTTAAATTGTTGCCAAAGGGCAACACCATGCATTAAGCGTATTGTAAGTATATTCTACGATATTTCTCTATTCTTTTTTCTATTAATTGTCGGGTGGTATTTTTCAGCACGGGGTTCTGTCTTTTCTTATTATTCTAAGGCACGAAATTACTTTTGATTTTAAAAGTATCATTATGTTCATTCATGTTTAATAGTTATAAAAATACAGTTCATGATTTCCAGGTTCAACAACTGGATGAGTTAGTCTAGCTTTGACTCAAACGCTAACCTCCAAGTCATGTCCACTTGGCAGACTGGTTGTATTTTTTTTTTTTTTTTTTTTTGCAATAAATATCAAAATTGTACGCAAATCTTGATAGTCCTGCGAAAAATAACAATTTAAAACCACATTTATGTGAGTTTTTTGGGGGGGGGTGGGGGTGGGGGGGGGGTTATATTTCTTCATATGGCGCCTTTGGCGCACTTAATTGCTCATAAACACTGAGAGATTTTTTGATGGGATGGATAAGAATTTCCACTCAGGGTACCGACTATTGGTCTCAACTTGAATAACTTATCTTTCCTATTAGACAATGTATTATCATTCAGATGGGAAAATTGTCGTATACCGTATACTTTGAAATGTATTCAAGAGCATAGTGCGACTACCTGATACACGAATGACAGGGTTCCCAAACAATCTTATGATTTGAAAGTTTGCCACACTACTCAAGATACAAATCCTTAGATACTTTTTTATATATTTCGAGCATATATTGTGTGGCTTTTGAACGTGTTCTAAAACACTATAGAGACTTGTTTGTTGAGAGATATTGCCGAAACGTACTGGGTGGAAAAATACAAAACAATATTTATGTGGTGTTTTTAATGATAAAACACTTTCAGGCAGAGACAAATCTCAAATAATCTTTATCCAACGTGGATCTGGCTAAAGAATTTGAAGTTTTCACCTTTTTTCTGTTTACATTTACCTGGCTGCTTTTTTTTATACTTAAGTATAGGAATCCCAACGTTTGCATCAAAATTCTGGTCAATTTCACTAGCTGATTCATCTACTTGTAAATCACAATCGGTCTCATCATAAGCGTCTGAACCGTTTTTGAACAAAATGGTTTGGATAAAAAAGTGGATCGTCATCCCTGTCATTACAAGAAATGTCACTTTAATACTATACAATCCAATCCAAATTTCTTCTGTTAATATTTTTTTTAGTATATTTGCTTTAAAATATATGCGAACACGATGAGGCTCTATCAGAACAAATTTTTTGATGAAAAAATAGATAAATAGCAAGATGAAACAATCAATAAATTCATTGAACACAATACTAAAAATTTAAATAAAAGCGGAACTCAATTCATGGTGTTGCCAAATGGCAATAAACGTATATTCGCATGCATACAATATTTGTTGCAAAAACACCTTACTGAAAATTATTTTAAATCACTTTTGAAAGCATATTCTTTCGAAATTTTTTTTTTCAAATTAAATTTTGCATTTTAAATATATTTTTTTTTATTTGTGTTAGAAATCCATTTATGGCTAGGAAATGTGGAATGGTTTCGATGATGCGCTGTTAATAAAAGTATGAAGGCCTAAGATGACACATTATTTCGTAATGGAGAAACTCCTTCTTTTTTCATTTCACTGCCTGTGTAATTTCATTCCACGACCTGCACCAACGTCAACACAATGCATCGGCTATTTATCGAATCATAATGTTTGATTCACGACTGATATGCTGCATTAAATCTGTATGAGTTAAAAAACTTCTAGCAATGGATTAATCTTCGATTGAATGCTTCACAGACATTTTTACACATATATATATTAAGAATATGTTTTCAAAAAGACTGTTTCATCGTAACAGCATTATTTTGAGAAAAGTTGTAAACATGGATTTTACCTTTAACAACACTTATCATAAAAAATCAATGACTACATAGAATTTAATTTCAACATAACAATCCTAATTTCATTTTTCTTGAATGTAAATCCAGCACGATGTCGAGTGCGGTACTTGCGGCACAAACATTAACGACCGCTTCTCCAAATTCAATTTTCTAAATTATTCATCAAAATCTATTTTATACTTTTCATTAATTTATGCTTTAATTATTCGCAATACACCTCATTTCGTAGGCTTTTATTTCAATTTTTCAGAAATATTTCTCAGTTTTATCCTTAAGAACTTTCATATTTACAGCGAATTACATTTTGCAAATCTTGTTAGCACAGAAATCGATAAACGTGCTAAAAATTTTGAAAAATTTAAACCGGACATCCGATGGATAATTTTTGGTAAAAGAAATACAAATATATGGATCATTACAGGACTTTATTTTACCACACTCCGGAATCCATGGTTCATCTTAGTACACTGCAAGTTGTCCTAATTAAAATATAAAGAAGCAAAAATCTCAAATAAAATATTTCGTTCTGAATTTTGTCAGTTGGAAGGCCTAAGGAACATTTTGAAAATTTGTCAATTTAAAATTTCTCTTAAAGTTACCGAACTGTCAAATAACGAGATTTAACGACCAATAGTCATTATTAAAATATTGCTGAAAATTTTACCTTTGGATGCAAAACGGACAGAATAAAATTTTGTCCCGAGTGCAAAGTATTGGAAATTATTCATCAAACTTTCTGATTATGATAAAAGGACACCATTTTATTTTGTCTTATTAACACAGAATCAAATTATGGACGATATTGTATCAGATATTTTCTCATAATCGAAACAAGGATGTATCTTCAAGTTTTCCAAATGCTGTTGCATTATATTTGCTATTTATGAAATTGTAAGAGATATATAACAAGCGATGCTATACAAATAAAAAGGACAACGTAAATGAGTTCTTACTTTCAAAAAATGTCTAAATAAAATATGAATATTATAAAAAATGCAGTATATATTTTTTTATTTAATATCTTCATGTTTAAACAATTTATCTTTCTCATTATAAATTATCTCTGTTGCAGCTACAAACTCTTTTTTGTTAATAGCAAATACATTCTTTGCAGCATAGTAATATAACTAAACTTCACAGGCAAAAGATAGGACATAGGCAAAACATTGATCCTTTTTTACGCAGCGTACTGCCGTTTAAATTTTTGAATTTTTCGAAAATTTAACAAATTTTACAACAAGATCTAACTTTATCAAAATGCTACCCAGTCTCTTTGCATCGAGTTTTTTTATATTTTCTTTCTTTTTTTTTAAAATTGTTTAAGTGTTTAGGCATTCGGCGTTTAGGCCTCCGTTACATTATGATCTATGGGGAAAAATCTAATGCACAGTATTAGGTAGCTTTCATTACAAAAAGCTACATATTGCAGCCGTTCGGAGGAAAGCGATTTCAAAAAATTTTGATATATTTTCATCGATCATGACCCCCAGACCCCGAAACCACCCTCCGTTCAAAATTGATATATATATATATATATATATATAACTGTAACTCTCGTATTTATGAACCGATTTCGATGTAATTCGGTGTGTACGTAGTACATACCAATGTCTGGACCGAGTTCGTTGGCCAGCTTCATCCGCCATTTTGTTTCAAAATGGCGGCCATTTAAAATTTTTTTAAAAATTAAAATTTGAAAAGTGGTACCAAAAAATTGAAAATGGAAAAATATTTTTTTCTTAGGTATTTGACCTTTATACAAAGAATCCGGAGCAGTTTTTGTTTCGTCTATATCTTAAAAAATGGCTGAGTTATAGCATTTTGAATTTCTAGCGTGGCTAACATTTTTAAACGTCCTGAATTTTGTCACGCGATAAAAGGCGTATTTATGATCCGATTTGGATGTAACTTCGTTTATACATAGTACATACCAATGTCTCGACCGAGTTCGTTGGCCAGCTTCATCCGCAATCTTGTTTAAAAACGGCGGCCATTTAAATTTTTAAGAAAAATTTAAATTTGAAATGTGGTACCAAAAAATTGAAAATTGAAAAAATATTTTTTTCTTATGTGTTTGACCTTGATAAAAAGATTCGGGGGCAGTTTTTGTTTCGTCTATATCTTAAAAAGTGGCTGAGTTATAGCATTTTGAATTTCTAGCGTGGCTGACATTTTGAAACGTCCGGATTTTCGTCACCTGATAACAGGCGTATTTATGACCCGATTTGGATGTACCTTGGTGTGTACATAGTGCATACAAATATCTCGACCGAGTTCGTTGGCCAGCTTTATCCGCCATCTTGTTTCAAAATGGCGGCCATTTAAAAAATTTTTAAAAATTTTAAATTTAAAATGAGATACCAAAAAATTGGAAAATGAATTTTTTTTTTCGTATGTGTTTGACATTAATACAAAGATTCCGGAACAGTTTTTGTTTCGTCTATATCTAAAAAAATGGCTGAGTTATAGCATTTTGAATTTCTATTCTGGCTGACATTTTAAAACGACCTGATTTTTGTCACGTGATAACAGGCGTATTTATGAACCGATTTGGATGTACTAAATTGGTCTGTACATAGTACATACCAATGTCTCGACCGAGTTCGTTGGCCAGCTTCATTCGCCATCTTGTTTCAAAAGGGTTGCCATTAAAAAATTAAATTTAAAATTTAAAATGAGGTATTAAAAAATTGGAAAAGGAAAAAGATTTTTTTATGTGTTTGGCCTTGATATAAAGAGTCCGGAGCAGTTTTTGTTTCTGAAAATTTGTTCTTTTGTTTATATCTTAAAAAATGGTTGAATTATAGCACTTTGAATTTCTATCATGGCTAACATTTTGAAACGATCTTGTATTTGTCACGCGATAACACATGTATTCGCCTATTTCGATGTAAGAAGGCATGCGGATAGTATACATCAATATCTCAACCAACTTCGCTGGCCAGCTTCATCAGCCATCTTGTTTCAAAATGGCGGCCATTAAATTAAAAAAATATGTATTTAAAGTGAGGTGCAAAAAAAAAATTAGAAATTGAAAAAGGTTTCTTTCTTAAGTATTTGACCTTGATATAAGGATTCAGGAGCATTTTTTGTTTGTCTTTATCTTAAAAAATGGCTCAGATATAGCAGTTTCAATTTCTAATGTGAGTGACATTTTGAAAAATCTGATTTTTTGCCTGTGACAGCACTTGTATATATCAACCGATTTCGATGTGAGTATGCATGTACACAGCAATTACTAAAGTCTCGACCAAATTCACTGGTTAGCCTCATCCATCATGTTGTCTTAAAATGGCAGGCACTTTAAAGAATTTAGCAGCCAAATATAAGTTACTTTAAATAAAAGCAGCTTGGATAAAGCTGACAAATTTCGCGAAATTCTCATATATAATGATTTAGTATTGATAAAAATTAGTATTGAATCTCCTATATTCGGTTTCCACTAAATTGAACTTCGTGTGTTTGAATAATATAAGTTGGCTTTTTTAAAATAAGGAATATGAAAGCTACCTCTTCCTCCCGGCGCTGGCTGGAAGGACTTTTTTAATTACACAGTGCGGCGTAAAAGTTTAAGCACAACACAAATATTTTAATAAAAATTAAATTGTAAAACGGAATGCTTTCAAATATCCATTGTAGATGAATACTATGATCATAAATATATATCTCAAGTTTGGAAAATATCCATCGTTACGAAAATCAGAAATTACAAAAATCATTTTTTGTGACGTCTCAAAAGTTTATGCACAAATGAGATTTTATGCAAATATCTTCTTAAACATGATAGGTGGAGGATCGGCGAGACTTTTTTCCTAGAGTATGAAGTGTAGCAGTCGCTATAGGAGTTATATCAAAATACCGAAATCTCTGCAGTTATCGCCTGAAGAAGTTGTATAAGTTTGGAAGCTGAAGGGAAATCCTTTCAGCAAAGGGTCTAGCCGGATAACCATAACAAAATGGCCCGCACGGCCGATGATTGAAATAACATGTGTGCTAATAAGGCTCTCCACGAGAAAAAAATATAGAATGTTTTCATCGCTGACCTTAGATTTGGTACAATAGTATCTTGGAGAAGAAAATCACGTATGCTGCAGCAACTTGGTTTCACCGGATAAGCAAAGCCCATGGGCTTCGTCTGATCTCATCAATACAATACCAATGCCTGTTATTAGTTTCACGTGCCTACAGAAAAACTTCGGCGGATGCCCTTTGTGTTTTAACAGGTATTCCGCCCTTGGCACTTCAACTTGAATATATAGCAACAACAGGAAGAGTCTTACGTCTTGGAATCCCGACAGGAAATCAAGAACCAATATTTTACCAGCCAAAAATGAAGTCAGATCAAGTTGAACCATTTAAAGAATATTTTTTTTTTCCAATAGATCCAGAAAATACTCCACATGTAGAAATAAACATTTATACGGATGGTTCCAAGATGGAAGATGAAACGGCATATGCCTTCTGTGTGTATCAAAGAGGAGAGTTAATCCACGAGGATCAGACTAAGTTAAGTAAAGAAAATACTGTTTTTCAGGCAGAACTCCTGGCCATAGAAGAGGCTGTGCTGTGGTTTAGGAACTCCCCTCATAAAGAAGTATTAATACACTCGGACAGTCTCTCAAGTCTCTTAGCAATAGAAGATGTTTTTTCAAAAAAACTCATCGCAGTACAAATTATCAAACTACTCCAAGAAACAAGAAAAAAGATCTTCTTTAAATGGGTCCGTGGACATGTGGGTAATGTGGGGAATGAGCATGCAGATTCTTTGGCAAAAGAAGCAACCAAAGCCACATCACATGCCAAATACAAATTCTTTCCCAACCCTCCTTCTTACTTGAAGAACCTTCTAAAATCATCTCTACACGAACAATGGCAGACTCGCTGGGACTATGGTACCACAGGACGGTACACATACGCTTTAGCCCCAAAAGTCTCGGAAAAGAGAATCCTGCTGCATAGAAATCTTTTTCTGTTTGCCACTAACCACGGCCCATTTTCATCATATCTTTATAAATTTGACAGGGTTCCTTCTCCATTATGTGTATGTGGTCAGCGAGCTACATCATTGCATTATATCTTTAATTGTACCCTTACATCATATTACCATATAAGAAAATCTCCAAAAATTTCTTTGTCTCAGTGGTTCTCAGTGGTTTTGTCAAATCCATCATTTTGTCAAAAGTTAATTGAATGCATGAAAGTTTTAGAAAACAACCATTATTTGTTTCAAAATGTTTTGCCAATAGATGATGATGAGAACGTATCTTAACAAATAGACAGATACCACCAATTCAAAATAAACTCTTAGCCACAAATAACACGATTGAACTATAATTGAACTGTTGCAAGAACATTAGACTTTTGATCTTTTGTGTGTGTATATAATTATATAATATTCATCATAATTATTCACTATTTTACCTATTTTTTATATTCTACATTATTTTTAAAATTATGAATCTCTTTCTAATTTAGTATACATATACGTAGCTTTTATTGTATTTTTGCAGAACGCCCAGCTTTGCAGAGTAATTGAGCTTTTGCCGCTCCAACAAGTTTAAAAATCCTATTATCTATTATCTCGTGATCTTATTAATTACAAATATCTAAATTTCTCTCGTAAACGCCCAGTAAAAATTGGGCTTTCCATCGTGTATATATTGTATTTATATTGTATTTAATCTTAATATTCTCAATTGGCTTTCCTGTAGGTCCCTTCGGGCCTTTTATTTATTTATTATTATTATTATTATTATTTGTGTGTGTATGTGGTGACGGCGGTAGCAGATGGAAACCGCTGGGTGGGGCTTGTGAGTGCTTAAGCCATTTGGTAGGCCTCCCCACCTAGCTGACCCCTTGAGATAATCGGGGAAGTATGCACCGGCGCTACTATTTTTCAAATACGTTTTTCTCAAAAAGTACAAAAGTTAAAAAAAATGAAACCAAAGCTATTTATTAAAGAATATATTAGTTCACATTATATATATTTTTTCACATTATATATATATTTTTCACATTATTACACAAATTTTAACATGGAAAAATAACATAAAATATTAAAAAAATGTATTAATGTAGTAATTTCATATTTACACCAACCAAAAAATTACAGAATAATGCTCAAAGTATGTACTTTTAAGGAAAAAAATTTCGTTAAAATCGATGATGTGCTTTTTGATTTATGACAAAAATAATGCTAGCAACTTCCTAAATTTTCGTATCTTTACCTCTTTGTATTTCAAGAAATACGCTACTATCAATGCATTGGTCGATTCGTGGCATTTCCACTTGGGCAGGATGCAAAGTGCACCAAAATAAGAGAATGTTTCCATACATACCATTTCTCTATAGGTTTGTTTTGTGTTTTAAACATTCTTTTATTTTGGCGTACCACGCATCCTTCTCGGGTAATACTTGTATCAAGTCGGTGGTCTAATCGATTGTGCAGGTGAAGCTGAATAGGGGCTTTAAATATATAAGGTTATCAAATTTTTGGTAATTTCGGACCCCTTCCCAATTTTCCGATATCATAGTTTATCATTCCTCGACCCCTCCCCCCCCCTCTCGCTAATAATATCGTTATCAGTGTCTAAAAATTCTTATTTTTACATTTTTTTTTCTTTTTTTTCATACGTTTGCAATGGCATAGATGCCAACCTTTACGCTTTCTTCTGACCACTAAAATTTTATAGTAAATGTTGCCTTATTTAATCGGTAAATTCTCCCGATTAAAGAAGGCGAAAAGCTCTATTAAATTTGTAGCGTAAAAGCGTAAAAGCGTAAAAGTTGGCAGCTATGCAATGGTATATATGGTTATACATTTTTTACTCGCATATTTTATTGATTTAAATGAAGAAAAGAAATTCATAAAATATCACTGTTATATAAGAAATAACTTTATATCAAATATCATTTTAAAGAAATACTTATTATTTACAAGTTTTTAATAATAGATCTCTGTTACATAATGCATTGAACATTAATATTGTCTTCTTGCACTCCCTTAATTGCACGCGTCTAAGCAGAATTTCTTGTAAACGAAACAGACGGACAGAATTCTTCCTCCTCTTTTACTAGCAAAAATAACAAGTATCATTTCGAATATGGTTTCTCTAACAATGGATTATATACGCATATGGCAGGCAAATATTAATGGCGAACGTTGGGTTATTCCATATTTTGGAATGAAATTATTCCAAAGTAAGTCCCCCCCCCCTAAGGTGATATGTTATATATGTAAACTATACAGCCCCATAGCCTTCTTCTATCTGAAAATAATGGTAGCCAAATGTTATCATTTTGTTTTGTCAGTTCTTGATATTATTACACAAGACGGATGCGGCAGTACACCTAAATAACAGAATATTTACAAACACGAAAAAACTATACAGAAGTGATATGTATGGAAACATTCTCTTATTTTGGCGCACTGTGCATCCTTCCCGAGTGGAAATATCACGAATCGACCAATGCATTGATAGTAGAGTATTTCTTTATTTTTATATGTTAAAATTTGTGCAAAAATGCGAAAAGAATATATCATATGAAGTAATATATTCTTCAATAAATGGCGTTGGATTCATTTTTTTAACTTTTGTACTTTTTGAGAAAAACATATTTGAAAAATAGTAGTGCCGGCGCATACTTCCCTGATTATCTCAAGGACAGTTCAAGGTCAGGGGTTAAAAACACTCTATATTTTATTCTCGTGGTAAGTCTTATTACCACACATGTTATTTCAAACATCGGCCGTGGGGGCCATTTTGCTATGCTTATCCGGCTAGACCCTTTCGCTTAAATTAAATCGGTCTAAACGTGGTATTTATAGTGTTTTGAAACGTGGAAAGCAATTCAAATATGCATATCGCTCAGAAAGGTCGAGTAAAACGACATTTTGTGAGGATAGAAAAATTAAAAGATTGGCTGTAACTAGCAATTTGTCTCTTAATCAGATAAAAAATCGACTTGGATCAAGATTATCACCATACGCAGACGAATAACCTAATCAGGATTTATCGAAAGACAAACATTAGCTCGTAAGCTTTTCCTGTACCCATGTCACTAGCAAGCAGGACTTCAATGTTCAAAATAGAACATGTGTTATCGTGACGAAATGATTAGTGTTATTTTTCTGATGCAAAAATAGAATTTGAATGGTTCAGATGACTTCTCATTCTATTAGCGTGTCTTGAGGATGTATCCGGAGAGGATATTCAGAAAGCATATTCAGTTGTGGTTCGGTCATGGAATGAGGCGCTTTTGGCTACAATGCACAAACATCTCTTTGTTTTCTAAATGGCAGACAAAATTCACAAAAGTATCTGGAAACTCTGAGTGAGCATTTGTGACCTTTTAGTGATCTCCTACGGGGTCCCAACTGAACCTTTCAACAAGACAATGCATCGATACTCATTTTTCTTTGCACAAAAGAATGGCTTAGACCTCAGAATATGAGTGCGATGAACTGGCCAGCACTCAGTCCAGATGGCAATCTAATAGAAAACATCTGGAAAATTCTCTCACGTGACGTCTACAAGAATGAGCAACAGTGCAAAAGCTCAAATCAGCGATCAAGGAAGCCTGGTTGAAACTCGCTCCCAAAACCTTCCATACTCTCATGTTATCAATGGAAAATCGCGTATTCGATCTCATAAGGTGCAATCGCAACACCATAGACTACTAAAGGACTTTTGTGCTTTGTGAAATGTACGTATTTCGCTTTTGTGCATAAACTTTTGCGACATCACAATTTAGATTTTTTTATAATTTATTATTTTTTTTACAATGAATTGTTTCCAAATTCGGAACATTAATTTGTAGTCCAATTGTAATACAGTAAGAATTTCAAAGAATTCCGGTGTACATTTTTCATTTTATAAAAACATTTCGCTTGCGGATAAACATTTGCGTCGCACTGTATTACGCTACTTCAAAGATTTTGCAACATTAGCACTACAGGACCAGTAGAAATAATTCCGTTTGCTCTATGGGATAAAAATCATTTGCGCTGTTTTTAATGGTGTGTTATTATGTTAAACATACTGAAATTAATATTAATTACTGAGGTGCAATAAAATATGTTTTTATCCTTGCTGAATGCCTAATTTGCCATGCCGTTTTGAAAAATTTTTTGAATCACACTGCATACATTTCTCAAAGAGCTGGATACATGGTATTCAATGCATGAACAAATGCACGTGTTTGCGCATTCATACATGTAGAGTTTAAGTACGTTTCCCTCTACTGGCAGAAATTCCTTGAAGTGAGTTGTCAGCAGTGTTACGCGTTTACTTGCTAAACTAAATTTTAGCAAATTATGTAAAACATATGCAGATGTATGGAGTTTAGAGACGGTAAACGTCGAAAACTTTTTTTCTAATGTTTTATGTGTTTTCTAAACTGATTTACTTATGTACCTTCTTTTCCTTAATAAACAGCAAAATTTTGTTAAATTATTCTGAATGTATTAGAAAGTGTTTCGTAATCTATGTTCGGTGCATGATTTTTCTTTCTTGATTTATGTAAAAGAAAAACATATATATATATATATATAGTTATTTCCCTTAAAATGTAAAACTCTCAAAATAATAATTTTTTTTTAAGGAAAAATATTTACTTAAAAAACAAAGGCTAAAAAAATTCCATATTTTAAAGTTTTTTTTTTTTTTTTTTACATTTTTGCCAATTGTGCATTCTTCTTTTACGTTCGAATTTATTTAATAATGCAATATAACCTAAATCTATTGATGTTTATTAGGCTATTTTATATTATTTCAAATTTTGTTAAACATGTTAAGAGCCACGTCAGTCACCGGTGAATTACACTGAACTTTCCGTTTAGAATGCGTCATTCACCGATGACTAACGGTCTAAAATATGATATAAAACTATGATATAAAACTATATGAAACGATAAAAGCTAAGCCCCTTTTTAAAATTTAAAATCCCCTTTTTTGCCCCTTTTAAAATTTGAAATCCCCGTTTTAAAAAACAGAAATTTAAATTCAGAAATTCAAATTAAAACTTTTAAAATGCTTTTGTAATTGTGTCTGAGTTGATTGAACGCCTTTGCCCCTGGTAAGTTAGTTTTTCAGCATCGCAGCTTATAACTTTCAAAGATCGTTTTGGCACATCTCATAAGAATACTTTTGCTGAATAAGTGCAATTTGTAAGTCTTGCTGAGGTCTATCGGCCGAACTGAGCCACCTCCTTTATCCCGGGCAGTCAATCATTCAGCTAACGACCAATTATAGTTTAAAGACGCCTCCTTTGACTTCAACGGCCCCTAGCAGGAATAATGCAAAATACAGCATATTTATACCGCTGCACGGGTCACAGGAGAGAGCTTTTTGACCAACTAAAGAATTCCTTAAGTCCACGCAACTTTGCTTTCCAAGTATCGCTTTGCGATACCCGTAACTCTCAAAAGGATGTATAAAGGATTAATAAATCAGGTCCCCTTAAACACTGTGTCTTTCTTTAAGCAGAGACTCATGGGATATGAAACGATAAAAGCTAAGCCCCTTTTTAAAATTTAAAATCCCCTTTTTACCCTTTTAAAATTTGAAATCCCCGTTTTAAAAAACAGAAATTTAAATTCAGAAATTCAAATTAAAACTTTTAAAATGCTTTTGTAATTGTGTCTCAGTTGATTGAACGCCTTTGCCCCTGGTAAGTTAGTTTTTCAGCATCGCAGCTTATAACTTTCAAAGATCGTTTTGGCACATCTCATAAGAATACTTTTGCTGAATAAGTGCAATTTGTAAGTCTTGCTGCATTCTATCGGCCGAACCGAGCCACCGCCTTTATCCCGAGCAGTCAATCATTCAGCTAACGACCAATTATAGTTTAAAGACGCCGCCTTTGACTTCAACGGCCCCTAGCAGGAATAATGCAAAATACAGCATATTTATACCGCTGCACGGGTCACAGGAGAGAGCTTTTTGACCAACTAAAGAATGCCTTAAGTCCACGCAATTTTGCTTTCCAAGTATCGCTTTGCGATACCCGTAACTCCCGAGTCAGATGTCCATAAAGAAGTAACTGAACAGCTCTCAAGCCAAAAGGGGCCTGATTTCTCAAAAGGATGTATAAAGGATTAAAAAATCAGGTCCCCGAAAACACTGTGTCTTTCTTTAAGCAGAGACTCACATAAACTTTCATTAATTCTCGGGTACCACTCACGGCGACTACCTAACGATGTTAGAAACTCAGAGGGAGCGATCCTACGTCGGCCCGATCTACACCGACAGAACGGAAGTAGCACTGATTAGTTACATATATATATATATATATATATTGTTTGAAGTAATTGCTAAAAATTTATTTAAAATTTACTTACCTTTTATTTATTACAGGAGTATACTTTCATAAAAATTACTCAAAACATTGTACATTTTGCAGCTTCAGTGTCAGGCACCGTGGCACCCAACGTGTTAATAACATAATTTGGCCAAAATATTGATTAAGCTATATTATATTAATAAAGACAGCACACTTTTTATGTAATTTTCTTTCTATTTACTTTGCTTAATGTGTGCACTTTTACCTTATGAAAATCGAATTATTTGCTTGAAGTTTCACTCCATTTTATTTTTAAAAACTTATTGGATATCAGAAGATTTAAAAAAGAACTTCAGATAATATTTCAATTCTGATTACTAAATTTCAATATACTTTCAGACAATGAAAGAAAACAGAAAAAAATAATGGCTGAATGTAGGAATATAAAATGTTTTATTTAAATAACTTTAATGCCTTTAATCTGAAAAGTTTAGTTAAAGGATATGATAAGAATCTTCGCTTTTAAACAAAATAATGAGTTAGTCATTAAACTGACATATTCGTCGTAAACAGTTTTCTTTAGAAATGTATTCTACAGATATATCCACGTAATAGATTATACAGTTTGTTTATGTTTCAAATTTTAAAAGTATCCTAAATTGCTTTCACGCTTTAAAGTCCTTTTGCATACTTATTTTTTGTTTTTCCATTCTGATAACAGAAAATGCAACATTGTAGGTTTCTTTAAATTTTAACCGTCTATTTATTTCTCTTATTGCAATGGGTGCTTTATGTGAAGTGGAAATACACTGCTCAAAACAATTAAAGGATATTGCAGTTTTAGGTGGATTTTGTATCTGGTAAACTGTTTAGCTGATTGATACATGGTCGACAGTCATAGTAGGTTATATGAGAATAAATTACACATGTTTGGCAGAAAAAAATGCATTTTATTGCGCATTTGTGTATTAAAGGAAAAAAACACAATTTGTGCATATGAGAAAAAAAGAATAAGAAAGGGTGTTTTCTTCAAAGAAAATCATTTTCAGTAGGGGGTATGGTTTCCACGGGCCGCCAGCAACGTTGAACACCTTTGAGGCATGGACTCAATGAGGCTATTAATGACGAGTTGGGGTATTCTGCCCCACTCTTCCAGAAGAGCTCTTTCCAGTTCTTGGAGAGTTTGTGGGGGTTGTTGGCGGCCAGAAACTCGTCTTCCTAGAGCGTCCCAAACGTGCTCGATTGGATTCATGTCTGGAGAACACGCTGGCCATTCCATTCGAACGATTCCTTCTTCGAAAAGGAAATCCTCCACCAGGTTTGCACGATGTGGTCTGCAGTTATCGTCCATTAAAATGAAGTTATCTCCGATTGCTGCAGCGTAAGGGACTACAATAGGTCTGAGGATCTTATCCCTATATCGGCGACCAGTCAGAGCTCCATCTCGAATGATGTAGAGGTCAGTGCGCCCGTCAATGGAGATGCCACCATACACCAACACTCCTCCACCGCCAAATCTGACACTTTCGTGCACGAACGCAGGATTATTCCTACTGCCACGGTCCCTCCAGATGAAAATACGCCTATTATCCGGATGCACAGAAAAACGGGACTCGTCAGAAAACAGAATATTGCTCCATTCATTTCTCCTCCAGTTGAAATGCTCGGTTGCCCACTCCCTGCGGTCGCGACGATGCCTTGATGTTAATCTAACACATACCATCGGTCGGCGAGCATACAGACCTACAGCATGGAGTCGGTTTCGGACAGTCTGAGTTGAAATCGTGGTGCCTGTAGCCGAGCGAAGGTGTTGTTGGAGAAGAGTAGCGTTCATGGTTCGGTGTCTCCGAGCTGTTAATGCTAAATACCGATCTTCATTGGACGTTATTGCCTGTCTACGACCTTGCCCTGGTCTTCGGCCTGCACATCCACTCACCAAAAAACGGTTCCAGATCCTGGAAATGACACTTTGTGACACTCCAATGGCTTGCGCTACTTCGGCTTGAGTTTGGCCCCTTCTAACCTACCAACAATTCTCAAAGCTTCTGAATCTGTCAAATGACTTCGCTGAGACATCGTACTCATTGAAACAAAGCAATCACTGAATGCCGATCATCCTTGTCTTCATTCTCTTTTATCCAGTTGAAAGTCAAATTTCATTCGCTGCCGCTGAAGCGACGTTTTTGACGTCGAACTAAAAATTTGCATACTCCACAGTTTGAAAACCAGAAAAATTTGCATTTGTGATTCTCTTCTTCTATTTTCGGCCAAAAAAATTTCGTTTATATCTTTACTTTATTTAAAACTTCAAATATCCTTTAATTGTTTTGAGCAGTGTACTTTGAAATCACAGAAGTATACTGGAAAAGTTTCGTCACCAAACAAATTCAAAAGTTGATTATACTTTGATTTTTAACAGATGTATTTGTAGAACATTAATCCAAAAAATAATTGCTTTTGGTAAAAGCATACATGATTAAAATTTAACATTTTATGTAATAAAAATGACAAAAAGAAAAATGAGAATTAAATAAAATAGATTAACTAAATACGTTATTTGATTTTGGATTTTACAGTGCTTCTGGGAAAAGATACAAAGACCAAATTTTCGTAACAAGCATTATAATTATATGAGGGCTGTATGATAAGTACCTGGCCTCGGCCAGAAATAGCGCTACTACACTGTAAAAAAAATTCCGCAACGTTCCTGGAAAAAAATGGGCAGCTGAGTTGCCCATTATTTCCAAGAAACATTTCTTGAAAATGACTGGTACTTTACTGTATATGTTAAAAACTTTCTACAGAAATGCCAGTAAGTTTCCTGCGAAATACCAGGAATATTTCTGTTGACAGCAAAACATTACTGACATATTCAAGGCTGGAGCAGCACAAAAGCGAAAAATGTCCAGACCAGGGATCGAACCTGGATACTTGGCGTGCCGTGCCAATGCCTTACCTGTTAGGCTATCCGGACCGATACCTGGCTGACATAATTCACTCTGGATGTTCGTTCCCTTCATTATGACATTACTGACATTTCATAGCATGCGGGATCCGCAGACGATTTTTACATTTCCAGTTGACAATTTTCGCTTTATTATCATTATTTGTTAGAATGAAAAAATATTTTGAAATTGACATCAAAATTATTATTTATAATTTACACGAAAAAATAAATTTTCAGTTAAAATTCAATAAAGTAAATATATATGTGATATATTGTTTCTGAACTTTGCTTAAAATATAAAAATATATAAATGTAAATAATAATTAGAAAAAAAATCTAGACATAAAATATTTTGGATTTTCGTCAGTGATTATGTTAGTTTACAAGTTAGATAAAATACATATAAATTTTCATGAAAAAAAAACCTAAACGTAATTGTATATTTTTTCCGAAAAAAAAAATTCAAATTTGCAGCAATTCAAAGTGTCAAATATATGTCAAATTTACATCAAATTGTAATAAAGTGTTAAAATATAAAATTAATTAAAAAAGAAAAAAAAAGTCAAGAGGTAGCATCGAACCCGGGCCGTACGGGTGGCGTACAAGCTTTCTGCGTCCACACCACGAAAGACACGTTGAGAGCTGCAAACTAATGGGTATTTGAAACATATGCTAAAACTCGGCATCTAATTTCTGAAAATCTAAGGCCCATTTGAAGAAATCCTTTCACAAGAATAATTAGAGATAAGAACTCTAAAACATACTTTAAATTAATCAAAATGGGTGAGAATCATATTTGATTGTCCCCTGGTTAATGCAGATCCAAATAATAGGTGTATTTTTTTTTACACAGTCTGCTCGTTAAAGATTTCACAGACAAGTACGAGAGATAATCTCTTAGTGATGTCACAGAGGTATTGTATTTTCATCTGAATTATCTTGACAATAGAGACGTAAAGGATTATGTCGTCTATTGATTTATTTGCATTCCATATTGATTTTTTTACATTCATTTAAGGAATTCGTTTTCGACACTCGCGCGCGAGCAACGGATTATAGGGAAAAAAAATAATAAATGGCGGCCGCAGCGTTTTGCTGTTTCCAACTTTTGTTCAGGAACGTTTCAGATAAGAAAACCAGAATTTCACAGGAAAGAGCTAAATTATTCTGAAAACCTGATAAAAGGCGAAACGTTCCTGGATTTTACATGGAAAGTTACCATTTTTTTTTTACAGTGTAGAGTTTAAAAACGGATTTATTTCGCAATGGTGACCTTTCACAACAAACTTGGCTAATCGCCAAGCCGCTACGTCGTTTAGTTTGTGAGTGGTAGCCATTTCAATAGAACAACTTTGGTGATATTTCAACAATGGAAAAAATTGAATATCGAGCAGTGAAAACATACCTGTTTTTAAAAAAGTAAACTAATGACGAGATTAAAGCGGAACTCAGCGTAGTTTATGGGGACTCTGCACCTTCGTTATCAACCATAAAATATTGCACAGCTGAATTCAAACGCAGCCGTACAAGCACTTTTGATGAAGAATGTCCAGGTCGCCCAACTGAGGTTACAACATCAGAAATGATCGAAAAATTCCACGATATTGTCATAAATGATCGGAGAGTGAAAGTACGCGAGATTGTTGAGACTGTGGGCATCTCAGCTGAACGGGTGCAAAATATTTTAACAACTCATGTGGATATGAAAAAGCTTTCAGCAAGATGGGTGCCGCGATTGCTCACTATTGACATTAAACGCACTCGTGTGTCAATTTGAAAAGAATGTCTGGCGAAATAAAAGCACAATCCAAATGATTTTTGGCGTCGGTTCATAACAGTTGACGAAACATGGATTCATCACTGTACGCCAGAGACTAAAGAACAGTCCAAAGAGTATTTTTTTTTTGTGGACAACATGCGCCAAAAAAGGCTAAGGCGACTTTATCTGCGAACAAAGTCATGGCTATAGTGTTTTGGGATGCACGCGGCATAATTCTCGTCGAATACCTTGAAAACGGCAAAACGATCAATGGAGAATATTATGCCAAGCTATTGGATCGCTTCGACCATGTTATGAAAGAAGAACGGCCGCATTTGACGAAGAAATAAATTCTCTTTCATCAAGACAATGCACGCGTGCACACCTGTGCCGTCGCCATGGCGAAATTTCATGAATTAGGATACGAACTGCTGCCGCATCCACCAAATTCGTCAGATTTAGCCCCTAGAGATTATTTCCTATTTCCAAACAGGAAAAAATGGCTCGGTGGAAAAAAAATTGACTCTAACAATGAGGTTATTGCTGAAACAAACGCCTATTTTGAAGAGTTAGAGAAATCGAATTTTTTAGAGGGGATACAAAAAAATAGAAAAGCATTGGGCTAAGTGTATCGAAGTAAAAGGAGATTATGTTGAAAAATAAATCTTATTTTAGACATAAAAATTCATTTTTCTTGTCAAGGTCAGGTACTTATCATACAGCCCTCGTATATATATATATACATATATATACGCATATATACATATATATACGATATATATACATATTTATATATACATATATTACTTTATATATATATATAATACCAAAGACACATACTATACATCCAATACCAAAACTCCTGAACTACAGAGAACAATTAACAAAATAACCATGGAAAAATCTTACTAACAAAACCATGAACAAAAAGAAAACATCCAATGGAGACAGATTGCAAGGCTAAAGACTTGCATGCTGGGTTATACCGGTAATTACTCATGAAACTTTCCCCATGTCTGTCGAGACCAAACTGACCAAAGAAAGCTTTAAACAGGCCATACAAAGCAGAAACAAAATTCGAAAAGAACGACGCATCCAGACAGAGCTCCTTATAAAGCCTACAATTATTTGGCGATGTTTTTAATCGCCAAATGTAAAGCATCTTGTTAATCTTTATATTTGACGAAATTGTTTGTCAAACTATTTAACAAACTAACAGGATAATTCTAAACCATTGCATCTTGATAAAGATTTGTAATATCATTTATTATACTATTATGATTAGAATTTAACTTCGCTATCCTTATTAAACTATTGATAATGATATTTCTGAAAATGGAAATATGTACATTGGAATTAAAATTTAATATCTTTATTGTTTCAAAGTTGTAATCCTTTCTCTTATCATAAATGCAACTCACTCAAACCACCCCTCTCAATGTCGATAGTGAGATCTAAATAATTTACATAATAGTTTCCACTACGCCAGAGGAGATGCCGGAGAAAAATGAGCGAAAAGCGTTCTAAAAACGTTCTAAATGCCGCTTTGTCAGCCATATCTCAGGAAGAATCAAACTGATTTCAAAAGTAATAGTAGTAAATTGATGCTGACAGCCTCTGGCAGCCTCTAACAGAGACGCTATTTTATGTCTGTATCACTATCACCTAGACGTTGCAGGAGCAAAAAAGCGTTCTAAATTTCGATTTTTGTATTCGGTAGGGGCTAGCAACTTAAAATTATGCAAGGTACATATTTATTAGATATAAATGATCTTTAAGAACAGTTTCGAAAAAATTGGAAATTTAAAAAGAGGTGAAAATGCGCGAAAAGCGTTCAAAAAACGTTCTACTCAATCTCAGGGAATACCAAAGCTATTTCAAAAGTAATGGTTGCAAATCAGTGGTGACAGTCCCTGCTGTAACATAGGTTATACTTTATGTTGCTGTCACTACCATCTGAGGGTTGCAAAAGCAAAACATGTTCTAATTTGCTTTTTTTGAACAACTGAGAGGTCTAACACTTTGAAGTATGGCATGGTATTTACTTACAAGATGCAACTGCTTTCTAAGAACAGTCGAAAGAAAATTCCAAATTTAAAAAGATGAAGTGAGCGAAAAGCGTTATAAATTACAATTTTCATATAATCTTAACAAATATCAAACCGATTAAAAAAATAATGGTTGCAAATTGTTGGTGATAAAACCTGCTCAAACATAAGCTATATTTTAAGTCTGTGCCACTACCACTAGAGGGTTGCAGGAGCTAAAAACTTTCTAAATTGCGATTTCTGTGATACTTAAAAGGCTAGAAACTTTAAATATTGCATGGTAGTTACTTATAAAATATGAATGCCCTCGAAGGACTGTCGAAAATAAATTCGAATTAAAAAGGGGTGTAGCGAAGGGGAGGCACGAAAAGCATTCTAAAAAAGTCCTAAATGCAATTTCAGGGAATATAAACCGATTATAAAAGTAATTGTTGCGAATGAATGGTAACAGTCTCTGATCCTACACAGGCTATATTTTATGCCGATGATTTTACCACCTGAGGTTCACAGAAACAACAAACGTTCTAAAAAAGGACTTTAAAAGCTTTCTAAATTACGTTTCTGTGAAACATTACGAAATAACAAACCGATTTCAAAATTAATGTTCTTTGAAAATTTCCGGTATAAATCGAAATTTTTGAATAAAAAAAACTCCATTTCTGTTTTTTTTTTTTTTTTTCCCATGTATTTCTTGTGTTAGACAGATTTGACAGTTTTGCATTTTGTTAATTCAAAAATTTTGATTTCACATATGTATAAATGTATATATATATGTATACATATATAACAAAGCTTTAAAAAATTATTGGAGTTTCGTATAATATTATGATAATTAATGAAAAAATATATATATATATATATATTATTTCGCATCAATATTTGTAATTAAGATGAGAAATAGGGGATGGTGTGGTCATGCAATTGGAAATTTCTATTTAAAAAAAAGTATTTCTGAAACAGAGATATTCTTTTCTAAAAGCTTTAAAATATTGAGGACATGATTCATCTAATGTGTATATTTAGTAAAAAATGATTACTTGCTCTTTCACTGAACCATAAATTTTGTACATATATTTGGTATTACTTAAAATGCCGAATTCTGTAAACTTCAAAACTTTTATGTAGATATCTCAAAGGAATATTGAAAGTAATTTATGTATCTTAAAAGAAAAAACAATAAGGTTTCCAAATTACAATACAATGTATGGACAAAAGTTCTTTAAAATTTCGAACGCAATTGTCTCCGGGTCTCTTTCAAGAAAAACTTAAAATGCAGTTTATAATCGGTAAACATCATGAAAGATGGCTAACGTTTGTAAATATTATTGTTCTTCTTACGACATACAATCATTATTGTTCTGTAAAAAATGGCCATTTTATTCGAAACATAATAAATAAATATATGTAATGAATCCGTATATTTTTCAAGAATATATGACCAGGGCCGAAACAGGCCTTTTTTTTTCACGGGAAGAATATAGATTTTGACGCACCCCACCCGACGCATCCGAAAAGTTAGTTTACAAAGAGAATTTAGCAGAGTTTCTAATAGCCGATTTTTTTATAATTTAAAATATGTAATCAACAAGTAAAAATTAAATTTTAAATATCAAGAAACCCGGCTGCGTAAAAAGCGAACTAATTAATTATTTCTCATCAATGTGAAACTATTTTTCATATTACCTATTTTTATTATTATTATTATTTACTTGTATTGATGACTTTTAAGTTGTGTTTAATTGTTAGTTCCTATCTATAAGCACTATTTTGATGAGGCTTATAGATATCTATGATGGTTAGAGTTTCAGTAAAGCTAGTGATCCTGCCTACACAACTTCCAGTGCTGTGTTATATTTTAATGAAGCCTCTGAGTGTAAAATAGTCAATGAAATATCGTCTTCATTTTGAAAGACCTAACAAATGATATGCCACTCAATAAATAATTTTTAACTTTTTAATAAAATTTTATTTTCGTCTCTACCGGCATTTTGTATTTTACGGCCGCCATCTTGAATTTATAAAAACAAAACCTAGCATATAGCAATCGGACGGTTAAGACGAATCGATAGAGACCTCATTCATTAAAATCTATCCTGCCTTTGGGTTGTTCCGAGGTTATAAATACACATACCCAGATACGAGTGAAACACATAACCTTTCTTGGCAGTCGGGTAAAAAATACGTAACACTGCATTACATAATTAAATTTGTCCCGTAACGAAATCCAAAGAAACCCAAAAAAATTCCACTTTATACAGGTTTTTGTCTTTGTAAGTATAATTGTTGGTGTTCTTTCTATTAGGAAGATGTAATTTTTTTTTATTTAGGACACGATTCCGTTATAGATAGATTTCATTTTCCTAGATTGGACAGCAGGTATAGTATTAGAAATGAGGCGTTTAAAGTTACAGTGATATGATTCACAATGTCTTATGAGCCAACACTAGTGACTGAAAAATACCCGGATGATAATGTTAATCCTATGTGGAAGATATTTTCAACCATCTCGCTTGAATTTTGATATTCTCGAATGTTTTTTTTTTTTTTTTTTTTTTTTTTCATAGGATAGCTGAGGACGATATAAAACCGGGCTAGTTTTTACTTTTTTGATTTCGGTTTCATATTTTTTTTAATTACTTTTATTTTCGGAACCGGTTTGAACCGGCTCTAAAATTGAAACTATCCTAATATATATTTTAAAAAAATTATAACCAAAATCGAATAAATAAAATCTAGTCCGGTTAGCCTAAATCGTCCTCAGCTATCCTATGCAAAAAAAAAAAAAAAAAAAAAAAAAAAAATCATTCGAAAGTATCAAAATTTAAGCGAGATGTTTGAAAATAACTTTCCATAGGATTAACATTATAATCCGGGTCTTTTTGAGTGACTAGTGTAGGCTCTTAATAGTGAATAATTCGCTCAAAGCTTACGAACTTATGTAAAATTTCATCAATTAAGTACATTGTTGTATTGGTTCCATCTGGTATAGACCCCGTGGACTTTTGCCGAACATGTGAAAGGAAAGTATTACCTAATGTAGCATTAAAGCATATTTTCAAATTTTCTGAGCTACAATAAAACTTTTAAATCATCTTCCTGGGTCCTTGAACGTTAAAGTATTTTGGTTGGAATCAATGCGCAATTTCTGATCTTTAATACAGAAACGATTAAATTCATTCAAAGTCTCATCTGAGTTAACTACATCCTTCCCAAAATAGCCACTTTTTATGTCAGAGCCACCTAGATAAAAACAAAAGGTCTTTACAAATTATCTCCTAACGATGGTGGTTAACGCTAATAGCATTTTATCCTAATTTAAAGTTATGTGATTATTTTTACGAAAATAAATTTTGGAAAACGTTAATCCCTAATATTTTTTTTTTATAATTTTACTTTTCATTATAATTATTAAATTCACCCAAGTCTCATCTCAGTTAATCGGATCATTAGGAAAACCAAAATTTTTAGTCACTGCGATCTAATTACATAAGATAAAGCATATTCAAATTCTCTCCTAACGATGATGCTAAACGCTAATTGTTTTTAATCCTAAATAAACTCTATGATTATTTTAAAGTAAATATATTTCTTAATGGCTATTCCTGAATTTTTTTTTCGTTTTTTTTTTTGTTTTCTTTATAATGATTAAATTCATCTAATGCCTCATCTGAGTTAACAAGATACCTAGGAACGTACAATTTTCGCGATGTCCGTAAGTGACAAAAAAATCGTTTCAAATTACCTCCTAACAATGATACATAACGCTGATTTCTTTTTTCCTAATTTAAAATTCTGTGACTATTTTTTACTGAAATATATTCCGAAAAAAATACTCCTGAATTTCACTTTTTTTTTTTTTTTTTTTGCTATTTTTTTCATCATAATAATTAAGTTCATCCAACAGGGTTTCCACAAGCGACTTTTTTATATTCTATTGGCACCACTATTTTTTAATATATAAATTTTGTAGTATATTTTTTTGTGCATTTTGCCAAAGTGTATGTGAAAGACTTTTCTTTTGAAAACGTAGTGCGAGATAGAATTAAAAGTGCCCGTGACAGCCTTGATTAAAAGCCTCATCTGAGTTAACCAGATCCCTAGAAAAGCCTAATTTTTAGTCTTCGTGATGGATGTAATTGACAAAAAATCATTTCAAATTATCTCCTAACAAAGATATTTAACGTTAATTACTTTTTTTCCTAATTTAAAGCTCTATAATTATTTTTACGGAAATATATTTCTGAAAAGTTATTGCTAAATTTTACTTTTTTCGTTTTTGTTTTCATGATAATGATTAAATTCATCCAAAGACTTATCTGAGTTGGCCAGATCCCTAGAAAAAGTCCATTTTTTAGTCTTCTCGATGTAAGTAAGTCCTAAGTACCCTGTAAGTAAGTGCTTACTTACATCGAGAAGACTAAAAAATGACTTTTTCTAGGGATCTGGCCAACTCAGATGAGTCTTTGGATGAATTTAATCATTATCATGAAAACAAAAACGAAAAAAAGGTAAAATTTAGCAATAACTTTTCAGAAATATATATCCGTAGACAAATAATCCTTTAAAAATATCTCCTAATAATGATACTTAAGGTTAATTACTTTTTATCCAAATTTAAAGTTCTATGAATGTTTTTATGGAAAGATATTTCGGAAAAGATACTCCTGAATTTTAATTTTTTCGTGTTTGTTTTCATTATAATGATCTATTCACTGAAAGCCTCTTCTGAGTTGACGAGATCCCTGGAGAAAGTCAAAAGTTTAGTCACCAAGATGAAATCAAAGGAATGAAAGTCTTTTTAAATTATCTCCTATAATGATATTTGATGCTATTTTTGGTCTTCTAAAGTTCTATAATAATTTTATGGAAATATATTTCTCTAATGATACTCCAGAATTTTACGTTTTTCGTTTTTGTTTTCATTATAATGATTAAATTCACCTAAAGTCTCATCTGAGTTGATCAGGTCCCCAGAGAAATTCAAAAGTTTAGTCACCAAGATCTAATCAAAGGATCTCTTTTCAAATTACCTCTTAACAGTGGTACTTAATGTTGTTTGATTTTTATCCTAATTTAAAGTTCTAATGTTTATCATTTTTATGGAAATATATTTGGAATAGTTACTACTGAAGTAATTTATTACTCTTTTTTCCATGTTTTTTTTTTTTATAAAATGAATAAACTCAAGTCTATTATTCCTATTAATTATTCAATGAACTCTTATTAGTACGTCTCCAATTTAAACTTATGTCGGTTTATGACAGCAATTTTGTGGAGGACATTTGTATTTGTAATTAACGTTAAAACAATTGCTTAGTGCTTACTACACTTTGGATAATGTAGGCACAGTTTTTCTCTAATTGACCGTGTAGAAGGGGAACTTGGTTTTCTAGATTATTGTTTCCAAAGAAATTTTGGTATAAATATGGAGATGAATAAAGCGTTAGGTCTGCGATTTATAGAATGAAAACATTTCACTTCCAAAAATGTAAGCGGTTCAAAAATTTCTAACTCCTGTTTGCCAATATTTCCAAGGGAAAAAATTGTGTTTAAACGGACAAGATTTTTCAAATATAACGTAAAACGGAAAAAGGTCTAGTAAAAAGATCTTTATTCAACTATCACAAAGAAATTTAAGACATTGCTAAAATTAAATCATGTAATTAGGGCAATTATTTCTTTTTTTATTGTCCTTATAAATTTTTATAAATTTATTCTTTTGAAAATCAAAAACTTGTCATTAATTTGCTTTTTTGATAATGTTTTTAATTTAAAAAAAGTGGTTTCTTTTAGCATACGGTTGGTATTCTATCTAATTTTTGTCAAAAACTAAAGTTAATTTTTTAAAACAAGGAATGATTTTACAAATATTTACACTATTTAATGCGGGCTACGCTTAGTGCGGAGGATTGAAACGGAGATTGAAAGTACAGATTTATATATATGTATGCACTAATAAGTTAAGATGTGGAATAAAAAGATACCGGGCAATTTAAAATATTAACGGCGATTATCTCTTAAACTGCTGTTTATAGAAACGTACTTCTAACTACAAAAAGTCCAAAAGCTTTTTATAGCTTTAAACTGAATAATTTTACATATGTTTACATCATTTATTGCGGACTACTCTTAGTGCGGACCATTTGTAGTTCACACTAACGGAAATTCAAAGTATACAGATTTATACAGTGTGTCCACGTATAACCTGGCCGACCCTTATTTTCGCAACCGTTGGTCCTAGATGCATACTTTCAATTACAAAAGTGGTCAAAATTAGGTGCAGAGTTTGGATAAAAAAAGTTTGAAGGGAAAAAAAAATTAACGAAGAATTACAGAATTTAAATTTTTATACGGTCCCCGGGTTTATAAGTTATATTTAGTAAAATTTTCCTGTTACACTGACAAGTAAGGCCAAAAAAAGTCCTGTTATTCTACGATTAAAATTGACCGTGTAATAGCTGTTTAAAGTTGGAACATATGTTTTGCTGCAAATTAGGGGTCATTCACAAATTTAGTAGAGATATAATTTCGTCAGATATATTAAAGAAATGGTTGAGAGTAAAATTAGCATTGCAATATAAATTTGAAATCTTTAAGCATACTGAGATATTACTGCAAAATATACAATTTGTACTGAACATATAAGAGGATAAAAATAACAGACTTTTTGTTAAATAAAAGGATGAAAAACAACAGCCTCAATTCTTTACAAAAATTATACATATTTTAAAATGCTGTTAGATTACACCGTCTTTCAAATTTTGGGTTGTGCCACGTTTTTTAACTTTTGAAAATTGATTCCCATGTATTTTTTAGCGCTGAATTCGAAAATTACCTTCATTTCAAACCATCACGCCAGGATTTTTCTCAAATCGCAAATTTCAAAGTTAAAAAGCTCAAAGTTAAAACTGATCCTCCTTCCCCTCCCAACCTCATTGGACCCCTGAGCTGTTTAACTGTAAGAAACCCAATATAAGTCACAAAATTTAATAAATTATTGAATTAAATAAAATTAAACTGAATAAAAAAGTCTTACATCTACTTTTTAGTATCAGATTTTTCGCTATTTTTTAACCTTTAAATTTACGGTTTGCGAAAAATCCTGACATGATGGTTAAAAGTGAAGGTAATTTTTTTATTTATCGTTAAAAAATACATAAAACGAAATTATAAAAGTTAAAAAACGCAACCACCGCAGGTTTATGTTATCTAATCTAAAACCATTTCTTAAACTTGTTGACGGTAATCTATCCGAATTTTTTTATGTTAGCCTCTAATATAAGTATGTATAAGATGGTAAGCGTCGAAAATCATAATAATATTACATTATAATCGAATTTAAGTCAGTATGTAAAATTTTAACTTCGATCGGACATTTGAAAGTCAGTTAAAGTTAGAGTACAAATTTTAAACTGGAAACATGATCGTTACAAATTAAATAAAACCATATTTAACAAAAATAACATAATTTTTGTTAAAAGAAGTCATAGCCTCAAATCCTTACAAAATACAACATATATTAAAATACAGTTATTTTAACTAATCTGAAATTTATCTAATAAAGTTAACTCAATCGTAATAGTTGTACGATTTCTTTCAAACAGCAGATACCTTGGAATAAGTTTAAGTACTTTATATACGACCCCTGAAAGCATGGTCGAAATCATCTACTTTGATATGCAAAAAAGTGATATAAGTCATGCATTTCAAAGTTTCATAACTCGGTCATTTTAATGTTAGTTGAATGAGACTTTTTCTGTCTTACTTGTTAGTGTCACAGTACATTTTTCTAAATATCACTTATAGGACCAAAGGACCGTATAAAAATTTAAATATCGTAATTTTTTTTATAAATATTTTTATTGACCCAAATCGCTTTAAAATTATTTCTTTATCTTATTTAAACCATTTTTGTAATTGGAAGTATGCATCTAGGACCAACGGTTGCGAAAATAAAGGTCGGTCAGGTTATACGTGGACACACTGTATAAATGTATGAACTAATAAGTTAAGATGTGGAATAAAAAGATACCGGGCAATTCAAAATATTAACGGCGATTAGGGGAGACCGGGGGAATGCCGCCACCCGGGATTATGCCGCCATCCCGCCTAGTTTAAAAACTAACGGCAATTTGAGATAGTGAATGTGCCTGCACTATAGTGGCCAACAATAGAAACGGTGCTTAAAATCAGAGTGATTTTGCTGTACGTCGTTCGTTTGTTCTAGTGAAAAATTTAGATTTCTTCTTGTTGCTTCTTATTTTGGAGCTTCAAATGAGTACATATAAGCACCTTTTATTGTAACATTAGGTATTTAAGATAATATTATCGGTAATCTACATGCATTCGCCGACATTTTGATGCAGTGTGTTGAACAAGTTCGGTTCTACTTTTGGCTTTGCTTGGGGATTTTCGCCATATTATCCTCTCGGGGTAATGCCGCCAACATGCAAATTGGGTGAGAAATGGCCTTACTTGAATGTAGTGGAGCCGATTCAGCAGAGATTTATATTTGTGACTTTTGCAATATGAAGTAAATTGTAAGCTTAACCATTATTCTGCTCAATTACATTGCTTTCTAACTATTTTCAGTAGGTTATGTGTTTCCTAGAATCCATTTAATGCATGTACTAGGTCATTATGCAGTGGCGGCATTACCCTGGTACAGTGATGGAATTTCCCCAGTATCCTGGGTAATCCCGTCACTGAGCAGAGGTTTAAAAAATATTTTTTTTATGTTTGCTTACTTTACAGATATGATTACGGTTAAATTTATACAGATACTAAAGATCATGATTCAGCTTTAGAATTTTTATTATAAAAAAATAAACATTTGTTGGGGGTGATAAAAATTAAATTTCCTTAAGGTGTCGCCATTCCCCCGGTGTCCCCTATCTCTTAAACTGCTGTTTATAGAAACGTACTTCTAATTACAAAATGTCCAAAAGCTTTTTATAGCTTTAAACTGGATAATTTTACAAAAGTTTACACTATTTAATGCGGGCTACGCTTAGTGCGGAAGATTGGTAGTTTGAACTAACGGAAATTCAAAGTATAGAAATTTATATAAATGCATGCTCCAATAAGTTAAGATGTGGAATAAAAAGATACCGGAAAATTCAAAATAGATGTAATGGCGATTATCTCTTAAACTGTTGCTTATAGAAACGTACTTCTAACTACAAAAAGTCCAAAAGCCTTTTATAGCTTTAAACTGAATAATTTTACATATGTTTACATCCTTTATTGCGGACTATGCTTAGTGCGGACCATTGGTAGTTCACACTAACGGAAATTCAAAGTATACAGATAAATGTATGCACTAATAAGTTAAGATGTGGAATAAAAAGATACCGGGCAATTCAAAATATTAACGGCGATTATCTCTTAAACTGCTGTTTATAGAGACGTACTTCTAACTAAAAAAAGTCCAAAAGCTTTTTATAGCTTTAAACTGAATCATTTTACATATGTTTACATCATTTATTGCGGACTACGCTTAGTGCGGACCATTGGTAGTTCACACTAACGGAAATTCAAAGTATACAGATTTATATAAATGTATGCACTAATAAGTTAAGATGTGGAAGAAAAAGATACCGGGCAATTCAAAATATTACCGGCGATTATCTCTTAAACTGCTGTTTATAGAAACGTACTTCTAACTACAAAAAGTCCAAAAGCTTTTTATAGCTTTAAACTGAATAATTTTACATACCGGGTGAGCAAAATGTCCGTATAAACTTTAAGAATTCATAAAAACCGAAAAAATAACCGAAATGAAAAACTGTTTGCAGGATTAGCATCGACAGGTCACGGGAATTTTTTTAAGACAGAAATAAAAAATAATTTAAAAAAAACAGCCGACAGATGGAACTGGATCGTGCGATTTTGGTGTAAATAAGTAAATGAAACGGCAATAAGAACTTGCGCTCCTAATCCAGAGCTAGTTCATCTAAAATAACTTCACCAACAAAGCTTTATCCTTCATACTCAGCATCCTTGATCGTGTACACGGCTCACAACGGTGATCTAGTACTGGATTAGGAGCGCAAGTTCTTATAACCGCTTCATTTGCCTATTTTCACCAAAATCGCACAAACCAGCGCCATCTGTCGGCTGTTTTTTGAGTTATTCTTTATTTCCGTCTTAAAAAAAATCCCGTGACCTATATATGCTAATCCTGCAAACAGTTTTTCATTTCGGTTTTTATGATTTTTTAAAGTTTATACGGACTTTTTGCTCACCCGGTATGCTTACATCATTTATTGCGGACTACGCTAAGTGCTGCGGACCATTGGTAGTTCACACTAACGAAAATTCAAAGTATACAGATTTGTACAAATGTATGCACTAATAAGTTAAGATGTAGAATAAAAAGATACCGAGAAATTCAAAATATTAACGGCGATTATCTCTTAAACTGCTGTTTATAGAAACGTATACTTCTAACTACAAAAAGTATACAAAACTTATTATAAGTTTTAGATATGGAATTTGTTTTAAAAGTGTTGTATGCATGAGAAAATAGGACATTTTTATTCTTTAATCTTTTTTCTTCATTTTACATTTCGAAAAACATTGATGTACATTAAACCGTGGTATTACCGCGTTCCATATATGCAACATGCACAAAAGTCAATGTTATTTATATAGTCGGCACTAAAAAACGATTTTTTTTATCTTGCTTCTTTCTCTCACCAGAGCAGTTAATATAATTTCTTCATAGAATTCTCAACAAATTGCAATAGTGAGTTAATTTTTCTTGCCAAAGTTTTATTTATCATTTGAGGAATTTCGCATTGTTATTGGTAAAATGAACTGAGTAAATTTGTAAAATTAAAAAGGCTAGAGATGTCTAGAAATAGATTTTTTACGAAGGTAAGTTCGTGTATATTACATGTTTGTGTTTAAAAATTCTCAATATTTATGCGAGGTATGTAATTTTTTGTGTATTGTAGATATGATAAATGAAACTTTTAGTCAATAATTTTTTTATTTTTGTGTTCTAATTTTTTATTTTTAGCATTTTTTACATGCTTAACCGTTAACGCTCAAATTGTTTTAAAATTTAATTTAAGCGACATTTTTTTAAAAGAATATCTTTTATAACATCAAATATTAACAATTCCTGTACTTTTTCCTAGAAAGCTAATAACTTCTAAAATAGTCTATAGAAAAAAGAAGCTCATCCAACGTGTTTCGAAAGAAATACACCTTTTCCTCAGACGCAAAAGACAGGCCTATCATTATGAGAGCAGATAGAAATGTTTTTTTCACTCTCGTAGTGGGTAGTCAGGGGCGGACTGGCCCACCCCGCTACCCCGCGATAGCGGGGTGGGCCAAACGGGTGTAGTGGGCCAAAAATACATTTTTTTAAGTTTTTTTCGTTTCAATAAAACTAAAACTAATAATAATAATAATAATAATAATAATAATTTTTCTTGGTAGCAGGGTGGGACAAACGGGTGTAGTGGACCAAAAAAAATACATTTTTGTAGTTTTTTTTCTTTTTAATAAAACAAAACAAAAAAATTATGAAACTCAAATTTTCTTTTCCTTTTTTTTTTTCAGTGAAGCATTCCCCCCCCCCTTTTTTTTTTTTTGATTGGGTAAGTCTTAATTTCTACCTTCCCTCTCCCATCAGCATTTTTTGCCAGATCTGTGCAAATTACTCATTTTGTATAGAAGCCTAGAGATAGGGGATAAAGTAAAAAGCACATATGGTGAGTCAAGATTGGGAAGTTGTTCGGTGGGATGGGTCTACCTGCGGACACTTGCGTACTAACAAAAGATAGGCAAGGATTAGCTTACCTATCTAGGAATAATCTACAGATCAAGGATCTCGGGAGGCATGGATTAGCTTATAGAGAAAACTGGAGGAGGCAGCGGCAGACTTGAATAAAAAGAGACGTTAAGCATGGCAATTTTTTACAATTGGTAATGCTGTTATGTAAACATAATAAAATTTTGCACGGTTATGTGGCACAGGCTATTGGGAAAAGTCAAGAAAGAGGATCTTCAGAAAGTATGATGAAGGCTAGAATAGAACTGAAAGAAGAACAGAATGAAAATCCCAAACGGTATGGAAGAGGTTCGTCGATCACATTCCTGTCCAAGTAATTTATAAATCAGTTAAGTGCTTATCTCTCCATTCAGATCCAAATAAACATTGCCGATGATGCAAAACACTCAGGTTCATTCAGTATGGAAGTAAATTTCACAAAAGATATATCGGTAATGGAGTAGTTGGCACTTTGTGTTCGTTATGAACAGCGTGGTAAAGTGAAGGTTAATTTTTAAAATTGGTTGATGCCCACAAAACAACAGGGAAAGCCCTCTATCTCCAAGTAAAAGAAGAACTTAAAGTTTAAACTACCTTCATCATAAATAGTTGGCACTTCTTTTGATGGTGCACCAAATATGAATGGGAGATATAAAGGTCTGCAGGCACAACTGAAAAAGACAATCCAAATATACAGCATGTTCATTGATATGCACATGTGCTTAATTTGTTCCTGGCAGATGCAACAGAATGTTGCAAATTGACAACGGACTTCTTGGTCTTAATGTAAGCTTCAACCATGTTTAGCTCAGAGTGATATGAGCGAATGAAAGAATGGACTTACAGAATAAGGAGCCTGTAGGTGGAAATAAACTTCTTTGCCGATTACAAAAAATAAGCGCTACTGAGTGGTGGATTAAGGATCGAGCACTTAATTGCATGTTTGGCGAGTCTTCGAAATCTTTTAAAGATCAATATAAGTTTTTAACATTGCTTAAGTACTACAAGGTATCACCAAAATGGACGATTTCCTGTCACATGTATCTTTTTCGGCAAGATCACCGATTGATAATTGGTGCAAGTTTCAGCATATATTAATAGCAACCATTTTAAGCGACCTATTCAATATATCTATGCCCACATCGAAGTATCTGAATAGATAAGCGGCCTGGGTTACTTAACTCCTGCTAACAAAATCCAAACCTTGAAATCCAATCTCCTACACAAACGACATAATTTTGATATGGCTATGAAAAATACTTCTGAATTTGCGGAACATCTTCGGAAGCAACTAATAGAAAAGGAGTAAACCATTGAAATTGAGATTTTCCTACCGGAAAAGAGAACATATTGCGAAACGTCGATGTAGTGAATATTCTCAGGATGAGTCAAGAAGTATTATCGGATGCCCATCTGACTTATTTAAGGGAAACGTTTATGTCATTTTATACACAGCTGTTCAGCAGTTGAATACACGATTTACTGGAAATGACTTGCCCATGAAAGATATTGCGTGGTTCGATCCTCGCTGCTTCAGTGAGGTTAAACCTTTAAATGAACTTGCTGAAGAAACTCTTAGTACTCTGGCTTGGCGAAAGTCATGAAAGACAATGCCAGAAAATAATTGCTGCAATTTTCCCGACACTATACTCATTATAATCCGTCACTATTGCAGCAACAATCTCGACGTAGCGAGCTCTACGCCGCTTACAGCAAAAAAATGAGCGATTCAGAAGAACTCATTAAAGATGATGAGGATTGCTGTAAAGTTAATAAGAAGTGTAAAAAAAGGCCTAGCTTGTGCAATAAAATTATTGTGCGAGTGGAATGCCTATGGTCGTATTTATCCAAAACAAAGACGTGTCGAACATTTATTTATTGAACATTTATTCAGTGTCGGACGCGTAAGCGTACGTGTGTGTATGGGCGAGCGAGTTGCGAGTAGAAGAACAGGCTTTGTAAGTGAGCGTGGCAATTTTCACGTTTTGTCCGCTCGCACTAATCGCCGAATATCTTAGTGTTTTTTTGCTACATACGGTGAAATTCAAAAGCAAACAGTAAAAATGAGTAACCACCAACGTTTGAATGCTGGAATGAGGTGGCAAATAGCGGGGAGACTGGAAACAAGGCAGTCTTAAGTGCAGATTCCTGGAGACTTCAATGTAACGCCCGTCGAACTTAACGTCGTATCGAACTTATGGAAACAGTTTAATGATACTATATCCATAGAGAGAAAGCCTGGACAAGGTCGTCCAAGAGCCACAACGGTCAATGAGGATCGCTATTTATCTATTACAGCGAGGGGGTAGCTGGAGTGCAGCATATTCCCAGGCCTCTCGTGACCTTTATGCTGCTACAGGAAGCCGAGTTTCAAGGGTTACTGTTTGCAGAAGACTACATGACAGAGGGCTGTTTGCAATAAGACCTGCTGCTTGCGTCAGCTCACTCCTGCGCACCGGAAAACCTGCTTATCATGATACAGAGATAATCGACTTTGGACGAGGGATCATTAAGGGACTGTTCTATTCACTGATGAGTCTCGGTTCAGCCTAAACACTAATTATCGACGTACTTTCATCTGGAGAAAACCAGGGATCCAGTACCTGCCAACCAACGTCCGAGAAAGAGACCACTATGACAGCAGAGATTTGATGGTCTGGGCAGGCATCATGTTGGATGAGCGCACACCACTCCCTATGTTTGGCAAAGGCACTGTGACTGGTCTGAAGTGTAATGATGATATCTTTGTACCCTATGTTTGCCTTTTCAAGGATGCAGTTGGCCCTGATTTCATTTTAATGGACTGCAACACGCGCCCAGATAGAGCTCATCTGGTCGAAGAATTTCTGGAAAGTGAGGATATTAACTTGATGGATTGGTCCGTCAGATCTCCAGACCTAAACTCTATAGAGCATGTCTAGGACGCTCTGGGGAGGACAATTGGAACTCACTTCAAACCTTCCAGAACCACTGAGTGCTTGAAAATAGCGTTGCTGGAGGGGTGAGACTAACTGTCACAGGAACTCATAAACTGATTTCCAATATGAATTCACGTTGTGGGAGCTGTATAACTGTAAGAGGGGAACATACCCCTATTAACTCATTTTTTAGTTCAATATTGTAAGCTCAGTTTTATACCTTCAGACGCTGATGAGTCTTACGCGAGAACTGTTGAATGGTTATTTTTTTGCATTTTATCAACCTACTTACATACCTAATTTCACTAAAATCTACCCAGTAGTTCTGGAGATAATCAACCAAATTACGATTATGATAAGGTAATAGATGAAGTTGCCCAAGTTCAAAGGAATTGTCCATATATCTGACATTCTAATTAGCAGTGAGGGTATAAAACAAACTAATCAATTTTCAGGTACTATATTAATATTATAAACAAACATTAAGCACTGCACAAAGGGTAGTCAGTATTCAAACATTTTAACAATGGGGTTGTCGATTGGTGGGCCAACGCATAAGTCTAGCGGGGTGGGCCAAACTATGCCAGTCCGCCCCTGTGGGTAGTAAGTATTACAGGTCATATATTTTACACATCAATTATAGCACTTTGTAGGGAAAATATGACGACTTATTCCAGAATCAGAAAAATGCCGCTTTTTAGACCCCATCTGCTGATGCGACAACTTGACTATATCGGTAGCCAGTGGAATCGAAAAGCGAGAATGAATGCTGTGATACACACACGTTCGCAAATGAATCAACGTATCTCATTATCCCTTTCTGTACTGAATTATGAATTCATGAAAATTTCATCTTCTAATGCATTTTTTGTGAATTTTTGAAACGACATAAGAAGATTTACATAATCATTTAATAAAGTTAGAAGGATTTTAGAAGGACTGAAGGATTTAGAAAGATTAATTAAGGGGTCTTGTACCTTTTAAACGCGTCGAAAATTAACGAAAAACTTAAAAGTTTGAATTAGTCTATCTTCAAAGCCTTTTTATGTATAAACATAAAATTTTGGATATTGATTAAACAGATTGTGCTTTGTAATATGCTACCATTAGAAATTTAATAACCCTTTGCAGAATTTGTGTATTGTTGAAATCAAAATAGCTCTTTTTTTTACCCCATAAGTCATTGCGCGCATGATATCTTGAGAAAGTATGTATGGATTGGCATGAAATTCGGTAAAGATACTAAACATATATGTGTGTTTAAAATGATCTACTCTTAGGCTAAAATTATTTCATTAACTATATAAAAAAATATTTTCGTAAAAAAAAAAAAAAAATTGTATTTTTAATGAATAAAAATAGTCATAATATTACTATTGTAAATACTTAAAAGTAGATCATTTTACACACACATATTTGTTTAGTATATTTACCAAATTTCATGATAATCCATACATACTTTCTGAAGATATCATGCGCGCAATGACTTATGGGGTAAAAAAAAAAGCTATTTTGATTTCTACAATACACAAATTCCGTAAAAGGTTAATAAATTTCTGTTGGTAATACATTAAAAAGCACAATCTGTTTAACCAATATCCAAAATTTCTTTTTTATACATAAAAATGTTTTGAAGACAGACATTCAAACTCTGAAGTTTTTCGTTAATTTTCGACGTGTTTAAAAGGTACAAGACCCCTTAAATTTGAATTTATAGAGTATTTGTGCAATATTTAAAACCCCACACAAATCTTTTATTTTAAATATTTTTCTTAGTATTTTATAGAATTAGGAAATGTACTAATATAATGTTCTTACAATAGAAATATAGAAATATTTCCGAATTGAAAAATCCCCCCCCCCCTTCCCCAACGCCAATAAAACTGAAAAATGCAAAGGCAAAAAAAATCATCCTTTTAAAAATATTTTTGTTTAGTGTAACCAATAATGCTTTTGGAAGAAGATAAATGAATCCATTTATAATTTATTTTAACTCTATTACTACTAATTGATGTATTAAATGAATTTTATACAAGTTATTTTTATTGTACTTATAAGTACCGTCAGTAGATAAAGGGTTGAATGATTATATTGAGGAAAATTGAAGCTGCTCTATTTATATCACCTGGGGCATTAACGGGTTAAATTTATGTATTCTAACATCTGAGTAAATCATTTTCACGTCGGAATTGTAGAGATACAAAGGGTTAAGAAGGTCAGTTAAAAAACCTCATCCATTTAGGATCAAACTTAGCCAGTTATGATACATTAAAATTTGGGAGCTTTCATTTTTTTCCGCACTCAAAACATCTTTTTACATTTCCAGTATAAAAAAGTCCTTCCGGCCAGTGCCGGGAGGAAGAGGTAGCTTTCATAATCCTTATTTAATAAAAGCCAACTTATATCATGCAAACACACGAAGCTCAATTTAGTGGAAACCGAATATAGGAGATTCAATACTAATTTTTATCAATATAATGAATGAGAATTTCGCGAAATTAGTCAGCTTTATCTAAGCTGCTTTTCTTTAAAGTAACTTATATTTGGCTGCCAAATTCGGCAATTTCTTAAAGTGCCTGTAATTTTAAGACAACATGGTGAATGAGGCTAAGCAGTGAACTTGGTCGAGACCTTAGTAATTGCTGTGCACATGCTCACTCACATCGGAATCGGTTAATATATAGGAGTGCTGTCGCATGCAAAAAATCAGATTTTTCAAAATGTCACCCACAATAGAAATTGAAACTGCTATATCTGAGCCATTTTTTAAGGTAAGGACAAACAAAAAATGCTCCTGAATCCTTATATCAAGATCAAATACTTAAGAAAGAAACCTTTTTCAATTTCTAATTTTTTTGCACCTCACTTTAAATATATATATATTTTTTAATTTAATGGCCGCCATTTTGAAACAAGATGGCTGATGAATCTGGCCAGCGAACTTGGTCGAGGTGTTGATGTTTACTATCCACATGCCTTCTTACATCGAAATAGGCGAATACGTGTGTTATCGCGTGACAAATACAAGATCGTTTCAAAATGTTAGCCATGCTAGAAATTCAAAGTGCTATAAATCAACCATTTTTTAAGATATCAACAAAAGAACAAATTTTCAGAAACAAAAACTGCTCCGGAATCTTTGTATCAAGGCCAAACACATAAAAAAAATCTTTTTTCATTTTCCAATTTTTTAATACCTCATTTTGAATTTTAAATTTAATTTTTTTTAAATGGCAACCCTTTTGAAACAAGATGGCGAATGAAGCTGGCCAACGAACTCGGTCGAGACATTGGTATGTACTATGTACAGACCAAGTTACATCCAAATAGGTTCATAAATACGTCTGTTATCGCGTGACAAAAATCAGGTCGTTTTAAAATGTCAGCCACAAGAGAAATTCAAAATTCTATTACTCAGCCATTTTTTTTTTAGATATAGACGAAAGAAAAACTGTTCCGGAATCTTTGTATTAAGGTCAAACACATACAAAAAAAAAACTTTTTCATTTTCCAATTTTTTAGTATCTCATTTATTTTTTTTCTATTTTTTAATTTTTTTAAATGGCCGCCATTTCTAAACAAGATGGCGGATGAAGCTGGCCAACGAACTCGGTCGAGATATTTGTATGTACTATGAACACACCAAGGTACATCCAAGTCGGTTCATAAATACGCCTGTTATTACGTGAGAAAAATCAGGACGTTTCAAAATGTCAGCCACGCTAGAAATTCAAAATGCTATAACTCAGCCATTTCTTAAGATATAGACGAAACAAAAACTGCTCCCGAATCTTTTTATCAAGGTCAAACACATAAGAAGAAAATATTTTTTCAATTTTCAATTTTTGGTACCACATTTCAAATTTAAATTTTTCTTAAAAATTTAAATGGCCGCCATTTTTAAACAAGATGGCGGGTGAAGCTGGTCAACGAACCCGGTCGAGACATTGGTATGTACTATGTATAAACAAAGTTACATCCAAATCGGTTCATAAATACGCCTTTTATCGCGTGACAAAATTCAGGACGTTTCAAAATGTCAGCCACGCTAGAAATTCAAAATGCTATAACTCAGCCATTTTTTAATATATAGACGAAACAAAAACTGCTCCGAAATCTTTGTATAAAGGTCAAATACATAAGGAAAAAATATTTTTCCATTTTCAATTTTTTGGTACAACATTTCAAATTTTAAATAAAAAAAAAATATATAAATGGCCGCCATTTTGAAAAAAAATGGCGGATGAAGCTGCCCAACGAACTCGGTCGAGAGATTGGTATGTACTATGTACACACCGAATTACATCCAAATCGGTTCATAAATACGCCTTTTATCGCGTGACAAAATTCAGGACGTTTCAAAATTTCAGCCACGCTAGAAATTCAAAATGCTATAAATCAGCCATTTTTTAAGATATAGACGAAACAAAAACTGCTCCGGAATCTTTGTATAAAGGTCAAATACATAAGAAAAAAATATTTTTCCATTTTCAATTTTTTGGTACAACATTTCAAATTTTAAATTAAAAAAAATATATAAATGGCCGCCATTTTGAAAAAAAATGGCGGATGAAGCTGCCCAACGAACTCGGTCGAGAGATTGGTATGTACTATGTACACACCGAATTACATCCAAATCGGTTCATAAATACGCCTTTTATCGCGTGACAAAATTCAGGACGTTTCAAAATGTCAGCCACGCTAGAAATTCAAAATGCTATAAATCAGCCATTTTTTAAGATATAGACGAAACAAAAACTGCTCCGGAATCTTTGTATAAAGGTCAAATACATAAAAAAAAATATTTTTCCATTTTTAATTTTTTGGTACCACATTTCAAGTTTAAAATTTTTTTAAAAATTTTAAATGGCCGCCATTTTGAAACAAAACGGTGGATGAAGCTGGCCAACGAACTCGGTCGAGACATTGATATGTACTATGTACACACCGAATTACCTCGAAATCGGTTCATAATTACGGGAGTTACAGTGTGACATAGGTCATATATATATATATATATATATATAGATATATATATATATACATATATATATATATATATATATCAATTTTGAACAGAGGGTGGTTTCGGGGTCTGGGGGTCATGATCGATGAAAATATACCAAAATTTTTTGAAATCGCTTTCCTCCGAACGGCTGCAATAGGTAGCTTTTTTGTAAAGAAAGCTACCTAAAAATATATGTATCTAGGTTCAGTACTACCTTTCGTTTCTTTAGAGATAACGAATTTATTCAGTTTCCGGTTCGGTTCCAATTCAACGCCGTGGTTATACCGAAGTTTTAATAATTTATCGATTATTGATCAATGAGTTAAAATATATTCTACAGTTAATGATTTTTGCACTTAATATGTATGACGTAGTACCAGAAATTATTTATTAATCAGTAATCAAAAAACTGAGGCTGCAAAAAACTAATTTAATACATCTTTTATCGCAAGAAGCTTACGCAATAGTACGGAATTTCATTGTTAAGTATTTTCGTCAAGAAACTAATCCCACCAGGGATTAGAAAATAGTAAGATAATCTTGTTAATTAAATTTACTTTTTTCAAATAAAAAATCTGATGAAACTTCTGAATTTACCGAGGAATATTACGATAAAAGAGTAGTAATTAAATTAATTGGATATAAGTTTTCTTGAAAAAAAAAATGTCAAAGTTACCTCATCCGAAAATTTTAACAAGGTATCTTGGCTAAGACTTCCGAAATTCAAATTTGATTAAATAACATATATAATTCAACATGCAATTATAAAAAATAATTTATGAGTAAATTCTAACCTCCAAGAAAATCTTCAGATATCATTGCTTATATTAATACTGGAAATACGTATTTTGGACACATTAATTTTTTATATAAAAATACATTCATATAAATTAAAACAAACTTCAAGCAAATCGCTTAAGAAAAATGTTTTCTAATTTTCATTTTTCAATTTATATATTTTGAAGAATTAAATGAGATCGGAGGGAAATTTAGCAAATGTTACTTTCTTTGCATCACGCACTATTTTTCCGTTGAACATAAAAAAGTAGAGAAACGTAAACTTAAAACGTGATGAATCCAGTGATTATAAACTTAGATTCAAGGATTGTTAGGACATATTCATAAATCTCTACCATGTGCATTAATATTTAGAAATAAGTCTAATGTTGTAGATATTAACAAATTTCATGATTAAGAATATTAAAGAATATTTCGAAGAATTAAATAAGCACGGAGGGAAATTTAATAAATATTTCTCCCTTTGCATCACGTGCTACTTTTCCGTTGAACAGTCTTTATATAACAAAAATAGTGATAGAAACATAAATGTAAAACGTGAAACGTGATAAATCATGTGATTACAAATTTAAATTCAAGCATTGTTTAGATATAATTATAAATCCCTCCGATGCGCATTAATATTTCGAAATAAATCCAAGACAGAACCTTGTTTTTTAGAATTTTTTTTAGATGTTAAAAATATCGTCGTCACCTTGTCAAACTGTTCAATATGAAAATAGTGTTGCCAGTAGGCTACTTTTTTTAAAAATTCAGATTTCTTAATTGGCACCACTTTTCTGAAATGGTAAAATTCCCCTTGTTTTCGCCTTAAATAATATGTCATTAAATAAGGAGAATTTTGCTATTTCAAAAAACTTGTTCCAATGAAGAAATCTGAATTTTAAAAAAAAGTAGCCCACTGGCAACATTGTTTTCATATTGAATAGTTTGACATGGTCCCGACGATATTAACTTAATAAATTTCATGATTCAATATTTCTTAGAATATTTTGAAGAAGTAACCCTTTCAGACGCAGAGTAATTCTGTTCTTAAAATGGAGAAATGATAGATTCGCACCAGAATTTACAAAGGAATTTCTTAGTAAATAAATACTTTTTTTTTCATATTCATTATAATAGAAAAATTTTATTAAAATATGTTGGGTACCAGTTGTTAGTTTCGAATTAAAATTTAGTGGCCACGTTTGTGACGACCGCCCTTCAAAGTGTTAAATAAGCACAGAGGGAAATTTAACAAATGTTACTTCCGTTGTATCACACGCTTTTTTTCAGTTGAACAGATCTCTACATAAAAAAAAATAGAAACCTAAACGTCAAACGTGATTAATCCATTGATTATAAATTTAGTTTCAAGCATTGTTAAAACATATTCATAAATCACTATTATGCGCATTAATATTTAGAAATAAATCTAAGCCAGAATCTTGTTTAGTTAATTTTTTTTAGATATTATAGATATTAGTTTAGCAAGTTTCATGAATAAAAATTTCAAAGAATATTTTGAGGAATTAAATGAGCACGGAGGGAAAATTAACAAATGTTTCTTCCTTTGCATCACGTGCTACTTTTCCGTTGAACAGGTCTCTACATAATAAAAAAACAGGGATAGAAACATAATTGTGAAACGTGATAAATCCAGTGAATACAGATTTAAATTCAAGCATTGTTTAGACATAATTATATTATCACTGCGATGCGCATTAATATTTAAAAACAAATCTAAGGCAGTACCTTATTTAGTTAAAAAAATTTAGATGCTAAAGATATTTATCTTAGCAATTTTCATGATTGAATATTTCTAAGAATATTTTGAATAATTAACCCTTTCAGGCGCAGAGTAGTTCCATTCTTAAAATGGAGAAATAAGTGAATTCAAAATTTACAAAATATTTTCTTACTAAATAAATGCTTTCTTTTTTTTCACGTTAATTATAATAGCAAAATTTTATTAAAATGTTTTGGGTATCTGTTGGTAGTTTCGAATTAAAATTGAGTGGTCACATTTGTCACCACTGCCCTTTAAATTGTTAAATAAGTGCGGAGGGAAATTTAACTAATGTTACTTCATTTGTATCACGCACTATTTTTACGTTGAACAGATCACTACATAATAAAAATATAGAAGCCTAAATGTAAAACGTGATGAATCCGTTGATTATAAATTTAGATTCAAGTTTGTTAAAACATATTCATAAATCACTACGATGTGCATTAATATTTAGAAATAAATCTAAGTTAGAACTTTGTTTAGTTTCAAACTTTTAAATCTTAAAGATACTAGCTTAACAAATTTTATGATTCAAAATTTAATAACATCAAAGATTCTATATTTTGCCAGCATAAATTTCGTCCTTTTACGGATTATTTTTTTCAATGCAATAGTTGTAAATAAATTCTATATTCTAAAATTGTCTTACTCATTGTCAAACGTATCGTGAGAGGACTATACGCTAGAACAGAATATTGCCCCAAATAAAAATAGGAGTTTTAATTATTATTATTTTTTTTCAAATTTACAAAAGTAAAATTTACTTTATGTATCTAAAAAAAATAAAATATCTCCAAAAGGAAGCGGGTGGAAGAGAGTTGTTAATTTCGATTTTCTTTATCTAAAAAATAGGAAACTATGAGCTGCCTACATTAATGATATAAAGAAGTAATGTTTGTGTGTTTATTTGTAGGAGGTAATTTCTGGATCTACCTAGCCAATTTAAAAAAGTCCTTCCGGCCAGTGCCGGGAGGAAGAGGTAGCTTTCATAATCCTTATTTTAAAAAAGCCAACTTATATCATTGAAACACACGAAGCTCAATTTAGTGGAAACCGAATATAGGAGATTCAATACTAATTTTTATCAATATAATGAATGAGAATTTCGCGAAATTAGTCAGCTTTATCCAAGCTGCTTTTCTTTAAAGTAACTTATATTTGGCTGCCAAATTCGGCAATTTCTTAAAGTGCCTGTCATTTTAAGACAACATGGTGGATGAGGCTAAGCAGTGAACTTGGTCGAGACCTTAGTAATTGCTGTGCACATGCTCACTCACATCGGAATCGGTTAAAATATAGGAGTGCTATCGCATGCAAAAAATCAGATTTTTCAAAATGTCACCCACAATAGAAATTGAAACTGCTATATCTGAGCCATTTTTTAAGGTAAAGACAAACAAAAAATGCTCCTGAATCCTTATATCAAGGTCAAATACTTAAGAAAAAACCTTTTTCAATTTCTAATTTTTTTGCACCTCACTTTAAATATATATACATATATTTAATTTAATGTCCACCATTTTGAAACAAGATGGCTGATGAATCTGGCCAGCGAACTTGGTCGAGGTGTTGATGTATACTATTTACATGCCTTCTTACATCGAAATAGGCGAATACGTGTGTTATCGCGTGACAAATACAAGATCGTTTCAAAATGTTAGCCATGCTAGAAATTCAAAGTGCTATAAATCAACCATTTTTTAAGATATAAACAAAAGAACAAATTTTCAGAAACAAAAACTGATCCGGAATCTTTGTATCAAGGCCAAACTCATAAAAAAAATCTTTTTCATTTTCCAATTTTTTAATACCTCATTTTGAATTTTAAATTTAAATTTTTTTCAATGGCAACCCTTTTGAAACAAGATGGCGAATGAAGCTGGCCAACGAACTCGGTCGAGACATTGGTATGTACTATGTACAGACTAAGTTACATCCAAATCGGTTCATAAATACGCCTGTTATCGCGTGACAAAAATCAGGTCGTTTAAAAATGTCAGACACAAGAGAAATTCAAAATGTTATTACTCAGCCATTTTTTTTAGATATAGACGAAAGAAAAACTGTTCCGGAATCTTTGTATTAAGGTCAAACACATGCAAAAAAAATCTTTTTCATTTTCCAATTTTTTGGTATCTCATTTAAATTTTTTTATTTTTTTAATTTTTTAAATGGCCGCCATTTTGAAACAAGATGGCGGATGAAGCTGGCCAACGAACGGTCGAGATATTTGTATGTACTATGTACACACCAAGGTATATCCAAATCGGTTCATAAATGCGCCTGTTATTACGTGAGAAAAATCAGGACGTTTCAAAATGTCAGCTACGCTAGAAATTCAAAATGCTATAACTCAGCCATTTTTTAAGATATAGACGAAACAAAAACTGCTCCCGAATCTTTTTATCAAGGTCAAACACATAAGAAGAAAATATTTTTTCAATTTTCAATTTTTTGGTACCACATTTCAAATTTAAATTTTTCTTAAAAATTTAAATGGCCGCCATTTTTAAACAAGATGGCGGATGAAGCTGGCCAACGAACCCGGTCGAGACATTGGTATGTACTATGTATAAACGAAGTTACATCCAAATCGGTTCATAAATACGTCTTTTATCGCGTGACAAATTTCAGGACGTTTCAAAATGTCAGCCACGCTAGAAATTCAAAATGCTATAACTCAGCCATTTTTTAAGATATAGACGAAACAAAAACTGCTCCGAAATCTTTGTATAAAGGTCAAATACATAAGGAAAAAATATTTTTCCATTTTCAATTTTTTGGTACCACATTTCAAATTTTAATTTTTTTTTTAAATTTTAAATGGCCACCATTTTGAAACAAAATGGCGGATGCAGCTGGCTAACGAACTCGGTCGAGAGATTGGTATGTACTATGTACACACCGAATTACATCCAAATCGGTTCATAAATACGCCTTTTATCGCGTGACAAAATTCAGGACGTTTCAAAATGTCAGCCACCCTAGAAATTCAAAATGCTATAACTCAGCCATTTTTTAAGATATAGACGAAACAAAAACTGCTCCGAAATCTTTTTATAAAGGTCAAATACATAAGAAAAACATATTTTTCCATTTTTAATTTTTTGGTACCACATTTCAAGTTTTAAATTTTTTTAAAAATTTTAAATGGCCGCCATTTTGAAACAAAACGGCGGATGAAGCTGGCCAACGAACTCGGTCGAGACATTGCTATGTACTATGTACACACCGAATTACATCGAAATCGGTTCATAATTACGGGAGTTACAGTGTGACATAGGTCAGATATATATATATATATATATATATATATATATATCAATTTTGAACGGAGGGTGGTTTCGGGGTCTGGGGGTCATGATCGATGAAAATATACCAAAATTTTTTGAAATCGCTTTCCTCCGAACGGCTGCAATAGGTAGCTTTTTGAAAAGAAAGCTACCTAAAACTAGAAACCAGAAATTCTGCTTTTTTCAGGATTTAGAGTCGCCCCCGATGAAAAGAAAAACAATATATATATATATATATATATATATAGAGAGAGAGAGAGAGAGAGAGAGATAGTACAAAGCATAAATTAATTTGAATACATACAACACACGCTTTAATTAGGTAGCTTTCTTTACAAAAAAGCTACCTATTGCAGCCGTTCGGAGGAAAGCGATTTCAAAAAATTTTGGTATATTTTCATCGATCATGACCCCCAGACCCCGAAACCACCCTCCGTTAAAAATTGATATATATATATATATATATCTGACCTATGTCACACTGTAACTCCCGTAATTATGAACCGATTTCGATGTAATTCGGTGTGTACATAGTACATACCAACGTCTCGACCGAGTTCGTTGGCCAGCTTCATCCGCCGTTTTGTTTCAAAATGGCGGCCATTTAAAAATTTTAAAAAAATTTAAAACTTGAAATATGGTACCAAAAAATTAAAAATGGAAAAATATTTTTTTCTTATGTATTTGATCTTTATACAAAGATTCCGGAGCAGTTTTTGTTTCGTCTATATCTTAAAAAATGGCTGAGTTATAGCATTTTGAATTTCTAGCGTGGCTGACATTTTGAAACGTCCTGAATTTTGTCACGCGATAAAAGGCGTATTTATGAACCGATTTGGATGTAATTCGGTGTGTACATAGTACATACCAATCTCTCGACCGAGTTCGTTGGCCAGCTTCATCCGCCATTTTGTTTCAAAATGGCGGCCATTTAAAAAAATTTTTAAAAATTTAAAATTTGAAATGTGGTACCAAAAAAATGAAAATGGAAAAATATTTTTTTCTTATGTATTTTACCTTTATAGAAAGATTTCGGAGCAGTTTTTGTTTCGTCTATATCTTAAAAAATGGCTGAGTTATAGCATTTTGAATTTCTAGCGTGGCTGACATTTTGAAACGTCCTGAATTTTGTCACGCGATAAAAGGCGTATTTATGAACCGATTTGAATGTAACTTCGTTTATACATAGTACATACCAATGTCTCAACCGGGTTCGTTGGCCAGCTTCACCCGCCATCTTGTTTAAAAATGGCGGCCATTTAAATTTTTAAGAAAAATTTAAATTTGAAATGTGGTACCAAAAATTGAAAATTGAAAAAATATTTTCTTCTCATGTGTTTGACCTTGATAAAAAGATTCGGGAGCAGTTTTTGTTTCGTCTATATCTTAAGAAATGGCTGAGTTATAGCATTTTGAATTTCTAGCGTGGCTGACATTTTGAAACGTCCTGATTTTTCTCACGTAATAACAGGCGTATTTATGAACCGACTTGGATGTACCTTGGTGTGCACGTAGTACATACAAATATCTCGACCGAGTTTGTTGGCCAGCTTCATCCGCCATCTTGTTTCAAAATGGCGGCCATTTAAAAAAATTAAGAAATAAAAAAATTTAAATGAGATACCAAAAAATTGGAAAATGAAAAAGATTTTTTTTGTATGTGTTTGACCTTAATACAAAGATTCCGGAACAGTTTTTCTTTCGTCTATATCTAAAAAAAAATGGCTGAGTAATAGCATTTTGAATTTCTCTTGTGGCTGACATTTTAAAACGACCTGATTTTTGTCACGCGATAATAGGCGTATTTATGAATCTATTTGGATGTAACTTGGTCTGTACATAGTACATACCAATGTCTCGACCGAGTTCGTTGGCCAGCTTCATTCGCCATGTTGTTTCAAAAGGGTTGCCATTAAAAAAAATTAAATTTAAAATTCAAAATGAGGTATTAAAAAATTGGAAAATGAAAAAGATTTTTTTTATGTGTTTGGCCTTGATACAAAGATTCCGGAGCAGTTTTTGTTTCTGAAAATTTGTTCTTTTGTTGATATCTTGAAAAATGGTTGATTTATAGCACTTTGAATTTTTAGCATGGCTAACATTTTGAAACGATCTTGTATTTGTCACGCGATAACACACGTATTCGCCTATTTCGATGTAAGAAGGCATGTGGATAGTATACATCAACACCTCGACCAAGTTCGCTGGCCAGATTCATCAGCCATCTTGTTTTAAAATGGCGGCCATTAAATAAAAATATATATATATATTTAAAGTGAGGTGCAAAAAAATTAGAAATTGAAAAAGGTTACTTTCTTAAGTATTTGATCTTGATATAAGGATTCAGGAGCATTTTTTGTTTGTCTTTACCTTAAAAAATGGCTCAGATATAGCAGTTTCAATTTCTATTGTGGGTGACATTTTGAAAAATCTGATTTTTTGCATGCGACAGCACTCTTATATATTAACCGATTCCGATGTGAGTGAGCATGTGCACAGCAATTACTAAGGTCTCGACCAAGTTCACTGCTTAGCCTCATCCACCATGTTGTCTTAAAATGACAGGCACTTTAAGAAATTGCCGAATTTGGCAGCCAAATATAAGTTACTTTAAAGAAAAGCAGCTTGGATAAAGCTGACTAATTTCGCGAAATTCTCATTCATTATATTGATAAAAATTAGTATTGAATCTCCTATATTCGGTTTCCACTAAATTGAGCTTCGTGTGTTTGCATGATATAAGTTGGCTTTTTTAAAATAAAGATTATGAAAGCTACCTCTTCCTCCCGGCACTGGCCGGAAGGACTTTTTTATATAAAAGGACGCCATCCGCTGAAGAATTTAATATTTATGATCCAGTCTTAAACGACATCTACTGAAAGGTATCCATATGACGTAAATATCGCTGAATAATACGCAAAAAAAAAAAAAAAAAAAAAAAAAAAAAAAAAAAAAAAAAAAAATCGATGCCGTTATTTAAGAAACTCGACAAAAAAAGGGTATAATGATTAATATGTTTTTAACATTAATATGGATACATAAAATTAAATATGGTTTATAAAAGCTGCATGTGTAATCAAAAATCATAAATTTATATATTTTCAACATAGCACGTATGTTAATTACAAGTTTTTCTGTTGTTATGAAAAAAGGGCAACCCCATTTTCCAACAATTTACCTTTAGCTTCTACAGAAATAGCGTACTTCAGTCGACAAAAAAAAAAAAAAAAAGTTAGAAACTACAAAAAAATATAAATAAATAAATAAATAATAAATAAATAAAAAAATAAAATAAAATAAAATAAAATAAATACTATCTCAAAAGTAAATTTAGATGCAGTTTTTAAAGAAATTGTATTTAAAAATTTTTCCCTATACGATGGCATAAAAATTTAAAAAGTGCAATACTTAGAAGTATAAAAAATTGCTGTAGAGATTATCCCATACAATGCTTTGCTTACACAATCTGCTTTGTTTTACTGCTGCTGTAACGTAACGTTATTTTTTAGAGACGCCATTTTAATTGCTGGCCGAAAGAAATAGTATATCGGGGGCTTATAATGGTAGGAAAATACTTGTGACCATCTTTGGAGGGAAATTTAGCCAATGTTAATACTTTTCAGTTGAGAAGCTCTCTTCACAGAAAATATAACCGGAAACGTAAAACATGAAAAATGCAGTAATTAGAGATTAGGATTCAAACGTTGATAAATAGGGTGGTCGAAAAAAAGCTTTTTTCGATTTTTGTTGATGGGTAACGGAAGGTCGGATAGTATTGTACAATGGGTTGCACAGGACAAGTAAAGTTTCAAGTTTTGGTCGCTAGTTGCAGCACCTGAATATGATTGTCGCGTTTATTAAGCCAGAAGGAAGACACTCTGGCCATATCAAACCGAGCGGTCTGTGCGTTTGCAAATGATAGTAAGTTATTTATTTGTTACGAGTTTTCTAGTGCACAAAGATAATTTTAAAGCTACGTAGCTTATGGGAAGACAAGTACAATAATGTTATTAGTGTTTGTTAGATGTATGGGTTTCTATGCTTTATACTGTAGGCCATAATGTCTAGGCCTGGCAATACGCATGTCATAAACAGTCAAAGCGTCGGGGTGCAGAGTTCGGGCTGTATCGGACAAAAGTTCAGAGTTTTAAAATGTTAAATTCTTACGGTTTTTCTCTGTTTTATTTTAGGTGGAAGAGCATACGTCATAAGTGAGATGACAAACACATCATGAAAGATATATTTCCTGACTTGCCCGACTTTCTGAAATGACAATCAGGGGAAGCTAGTGGAAGATATTGTGTACTCAAATATATTGGATACAAGGTGCCTCAAAATCCAGAGATCAGAAAGGTCAATTTAGCTTATAAAAAGGTCAAAGAAAACCCAATAAAGATAATTTTAAGGAAAATGGGTTTTTTGCAGTTTGGAAATATCATGTCAAAGTTTTCATTAGAAACGTAAATATTCAAATTTAAGAGTATTTTTTAAAATTCAGAATAGCTTAAGCCTCCGATACTACCCCACCTTCTACTAGTGCGTAAAAAGTGCCATTTCTGGTGCTAAGTTCAAACAAAAAGATTGAGATTCTTAGGACGACCCCTTTATTTGCCGAAAATGTATTGAAGTTTTGCTACCACGCTTTGAAACTTTTTCAGCAAAATTCTTCAAGATGTCAGATTTAATTTATTTTGATTGTACTGTCTTGAAAAAACATGTTAATGTGTCACATGCCTCAATATGCTCTGCTTAGGTATTATTTAGGCGAGGTGTGCTTTGAAAATGCACAGCTTTTAGATTGCTTTGCATTCGGCAGCAACGCGAAATTAATTTTATTCCAAACATATTTTTTTCCAAAAAGCACAAAATAGAAACTTTTTTATATACCTTTCCTCTTTTGCCATTCGTAATATTGTATGCCATTAATAAATAAAGAGAATATTTTTACTTTAAAGCGTAGTTTAATTAAAAACGTATATAATAAGAAGATTAATTAGAACTTGATATCGTTATTGCCATGGTTCTTTTTTTGTTTTTTTATAATTTTCTTTCAAAATAGTAGTTGCAGGATGTTTGTCCCGGATCAAACCTAATGTTTAAGAAGTTTAATAACTGAATTTAAATTGATCAAAAGGTAACACGTAACTAATTTCAGATAGCATAGAATATTTAAATGAACGATTTTTAAATACAAACTATAAAACAGCATTTCAATTCAGACTCAATGCAAAAATACCGGTTAATAAATCCAGCAAAAAAAAAAAAAAAAAAAAAAAAAGAAAAGAAAAAAGAAAAAAAAAGAAAAAAAAGAAAAAAAAGAAAAAAAATGAGACATAACTGTTTTATTATTTTATTATTAAACAAATTCCTTCAATAAAGCTTCATAAATATGCACATTGTATGCATTACTAAATATGTCTCACTACTAATTCTAAATATATGTCATTAGTTTTTTTTTTTCTGAAGGTGATATATACAATCACTAGTAGTGGCTTAGAAAGTATGGAATTCAAAATGTGATTTGACTTCTCCGATTACAAAAATCTTCAGTGAGATATTACCACATTCAGGATCAGGTTTACCGGTGACCATGTCAAATAAATATATTTCAAATAAGGATTCTAATTAGTAAGGTAAATTAGTAACATACAGTAACTCTTTATTAAGTTAGAATACATGGTAATTCATTTATTTCACCAAATAAAGATACTATTGTATCGCAGACAAAATTTCGTGTCAAGTATTTTAGTCAAGTACATGTATTTCAAGCAAGCCTCCTCTAATTTATTTCTCATTTTTATTTTTTAAATATGTCTTTGTAATTAGAACTGTTTAGAACTAGTAGATTTAAAATTAATGCCCCTAGAGCACAAAACTCCAATAATGTAAAAAACAGACTAAAATTTCTTTCAAAATAATTAATTTGCAAATCACGTAAGTAAAATTAATCTAGTGCACGTTTTCATTCTAGAAATTAGAAAACGTATTTCAAATTTAAGCAAAAAATCATACAGAGAAAAACTAATATCATACCAATTAGACAATTATAAAGATTGTATAAAGTTCAAAGTTTCATATATATTAAAATATTATATATAACGTCTCCAAGATAACATTATTCTGTTCAGCAGACTTTTTAATACGTTACAAGTCATTGTCGCCATAATGAAATAAAATGTGTTTCTCCATCAAAACGCTCCAATTGATGCGCACCAGATATATATTTAAAAATAGTACAAAAAAGTAGCCGATAGACGGCGCTATAAAAGTTTTTGAAACATGGTTTGTATTAACAAAATATTCTATACGAATGACAAATTCTATAAAAGAGAAAGGCAGCATAAGCAAATTTCAAGTTATTCATGCAATATATTTAGAGGACAAACTGTTTGTTTATGAAGATATTCGTTTAAAAGGATGAGAAAATCTGCCTTACTGTTCGTATTCCTTTCCTGAGCTTTAAAATTTGATATTTTATGAAGCCTCAACGTCCTACATGAATATCTTTATAACTTTAGTAGATTTGTGTATTTGTAACTTTAATATGTGTGGTACCAAATGTATTTTAATACTTTAGTGTGCATCGTTGCATGTATGCAAACAAAAGCATTTTGAATTTAATAGATATTTTTATTCGCATATACCTAATTCACACCAGAAAATTAAAGTAGCAATATTTGCTTTCATTAATAACAGATATTCTGTGTCTAAATAAGGAGAAATTAACCATTGAAACTTTCTGGTGTAAAGTCAGATTCTCTAAACTACGTAATTTCTAGAACGTATTCTATGATGGAAATTAAAGGGTTAAAGGTTAAGTTTTATAAAATATATAATTATATAAAGTAAGGTATTTGGAGACATATTTATTAAAATATTTATTAATTTGCAATATTTTAGCGTAAAACAGCCACACTACAGTAGTTTTTACTTGTATTGTAGATGTACAACAGAAGAAAAGATTGACGTATTATATGAAAAATGTGTACTACTTAGTTATCCCGACGACCAAAAATCTATTGCCAAACTATAAGATTAAATGCCGATAATGGTTGATCGTAACTATCACATTCACCTGACTTCAACCCTTAAATGCATAGGGTAGAATGCGTTCCCGAAATTTCATAATTCAGAGAATCGGAATTCATACCAGAAAATATAAATGGTAAATTTCGGTTTATTTAATAATGAAATGGCTGTTATTAAATGGAGTGAAATTTTCTTTTTTATTTTTCTGGTGGAAATACGGAATATGTGAATAAAAAATCCAATAAATAGGGAACAATTATTGTATCAAAAACGATACCATATGCATTTAAGTGTTAAGCAAGTTACACTTGTTTACGTCATCAAGTGATTTTTATTTCGACGTTTTATTTGTATTATTATTAATGTTATACTAATTGATTTGTTCTTCCGTTATTTAAATTAAAAATTATGTCAATTTGTATAATTTGGTGAACGTTTTGGCGATTTATATAATTTGGCGAAATTGGTTGACGGGATAAGTAATTGTACCAAAAAATGTATCTATGATTGTTTTCATTATTTTTCCTGTGTAATAAACCTTTCAGAGAATCATATATAATTTTTTCGGAAGAAAATAAGAAATCGCACATTTAATGTTTAAACCTAACATTGATTAGTACAATAAAATAACAAACTAATCAATCGCAACTCACAAATTAATGCACATAATTTGCAAATATACCTTATTAAATCCTCAGCATTAAATTTTCATTCAAGTGAAGAAAAATAATCAATCACCTTTCTTAAAAATAAAAATCATAATTCAACATAGTAACATTCGTTAAATGTCATTTAAGTTAATAATCCAAGAAAATTGTAACGAAAATTTCATCAATATCAAATGACTTCATTTAAACGTCTTAAATGATAAATGTAGAAATCCCCTTTGATTTCGATAAATTCAATTTAAATAATCTCGAAGACTAAATATCTGATTGCTGAAATACAGAATGTTGGATCTGATTTTACATCACGTAAGACGAATTATTCGAGAAGAGAAATTTAAAATGAAATTTATTGTTGAGAGGACGACTTAAATGAAAGTCTTTATTTGCATTTTTCTGACATATATTATTCAGAAAAAAATATTTTTCATCATAAATAATTCAAGTAAATATGTCAATGTTGAAAAATAAATAAAAGTAAGAAACAATTAATTTCTTAATTGCATAAAATACCATCATATATCGTCCTACTTGCCATATATTGCTTAATGTATGTAAGACCGTACAGGGAAAAGGGCATTTTTCAAAATTTATGTTATCTGAGTAAATACGTAATCAAGCATTAACATTTTATTGCTGTATAGATTTTCTATTACTGATTTTTTTTTTTTTTTTTTTTTTTTTTGTGTGTGTGTGTGTGTGTGTGTGTGTGTGTGTGTGTTTAATAATATTCAAGGACAAAGTATTTATTAAGATATTAATCATTAGAATTTCTGATTTAAAATTAAATCGCGCGAACTATACAAATCTAAATGTTTTTTTAATCTCTTTCTGAATCTGTAGAGTAAAATGCCCTAATTTCGTCCCCCTTTACCTCTCCGCTTCTGCGAAAGTGGCGCCACATATCACGCAAGGCACAAGGGGCGGAAGGTAAAAGAGGTCAGTAGTGAAAATTTTGTTCACCAAGACGCATACAAATATTAAAATTGCCGGATTTCCTATTTTTAGAAAACCTGAGTTCTTATTACGTCGTTTGTAGAACGTTATTTACTGTACGGAAAGTATTTATTTCTTATTCATTTCATGTATTTTACGTAGGTAAGATGCTGACATTAGTATACAGTGAGTTTTAGGCCGCTCTCTTCATCTTACTGGAACTGAAGCTCCGCCATATTGGAAAGTAGCGTGTTCCCAATTTCGTCCCTCTTGCAGTTCTTTTTTTCGTCCCGTGGACGAACTTAGGAATGCTTCTTCATGACAGTTATTTAAAAATGAAAATAAAGTTTACTATAAAATAAAATAATAAGTATAATAAAATAAAATAAAATAAAATAAAATAAAATAAAATGAAAAAAGTTTAAAATAAAATAAAAAATGAAAATAAAGTTTAATTTAAAATAAAATAAAAAGTATAATAAACCAAAATGCAATGAAATAAAAAAGTTTAAAATACAATTCAAAATAAAAATAAACATTTCACTTAAAAAAACTGTTAAAAATCTTTTTAAATTACTTTTATTTTTAGTAAAATAAAAAAAATTGTGTCTCTTGATCGTTGCAGTTGGTGCCCCGGAAGATGTGAGTTAAATCTTTGCACGGTGGAATGGTTTTATAATCGTGTGTTTGCCTCCCCATTCAACAGCAAAATTGGAACTTCTCGATATCGCGTTTATATTTCCTTCGAAACGTTTTATGCTGAAGCAATAAAAAATTCATGCCAAACCATCCTGGTAGAAAAGGTGAGAACTTACAAATTGCACAATTTTTCAATAAAGCATATGAGCGTGCCTGATCTACCATCATCAAACGGCCAAGTTGTTGTTGCCATCAGCTCCAAAGAGATCAGTGAAGTGCAGCGATCATATCAACAACTTCTGCTCGAAGAGGTTCAGCGACATTGAGCACTGGATCACCACGTAAAAACAAAGTGAAATATTCCCATGAGAAGAAGAAACGCTCAGCCAAAAAAAGAAAAAAAACTTCTGGCACCCACCATTCTCAAAGGAAAGGGGAAGAATCAACAATGTAAAATGTCTAACCAGCGATTCTGATCGCAAAAGTAACTCTTCTGTTGACATTCCTGATGATGATAATACAAGCTATAATTATTTCGACAACGATGCAGAGTGCCCTCTCTGCTAGAAGCATTTTTCTGATGATAAACTTGGAGAACAATGGATTCAGTGTCTTCAATGCTGCACTTGGTCACACAAAATATGCTCAGGAGCCAAAAACAATACAAAATTTATATGTTTCTCATATTTGGAGGGTTAACGTTTCGTTATTTTATGCTTGAATTGATAATTAGTACATTTTTTGTGCCTTAATTTAATGTAAATGAAATTACATACTCATTTTGAAATAATCATGTAATACTCAACGTATACTCATAATGATGTAATACTCAGCTCTATATATCAGCCATCAACTCATAATGATGAAATAATGATGTAATACTCAGATCTAATACTCAGCGTATTAGATTTTGTGAGGGGGACAGAATTGGGACCATTTTTTTTTTCTTTTACCACATTTTGATACTTAAAAAAAAAAAAAATTCGCATTCTTAAATTTTTTTTGTACGATATTTGCTTATGTTTCTATGTGCGTGGGTAGTTAGTCTATTTAAAATCCAAATTTGGTAGGTGTTCACTGAAAATTAAAACTTCCAAGGGCCTAAAAGTGACTGGAGAACGAAAATAGGACACCTTACCCTAAGTGACATTAGACTATGAGCTTAATTGTTTGGTAATGATTTAAACGTACATGAAGCATCTCAACACTGCATTCAAATAATTTTATCTTCATCAGAAATAATTTTTCTGAAAAAAGAAAAAAGAAATATAAAATGACTGTTAGTAAATTTACTAGGACCACCTGTATACACTTTTAAAGTTAAATAATAAAAAGGAATGTAAATCGTCAGAAAGTATAGTAGAAAGTACAGTAGAACAGAGAAGATACACCACAGGGACAAATTACACGCGAAGGTTTCGTGTTATTTAAGATAAAAGAAAAAATCCACTTTTAAAGGAGGCGAAAATTTCTACAGTAAAATGCATCTGGAAGTTTGCCTTTGAGGTAATCTGGCTAGTGTTGCACACTTCAAGGTTTTCGTCCTACATTTAGTTGGGAAATTTTATGGTTGTTATGGGATATGTTACGGGTTAAAAGTTTTAAGGAAATTTTATATTTGGAGAAACATAGTCAGATCTTAACAACTATTTGAATTTTATGAAATTTTCTCTTAAGTGAAAAATAGGAAGATATACGTAATACCGCTTATCCTTTATTTACTACCGCTCGTCGTTGCCTAGGTCCGTGAAAATCCCCAGTATTTCTTATAAAAGTTTGGTTTATGTATAGAAATAAAATAGAGCATCGAATTTTATATATTTGAAATTAAAGGTAAAAAAAAAAAATCAAAATTTCAAAAAAATTTCGAAAAAATTTCTAAATAAAAAAAAAAATTAACCTTTAAATTCAAACATATAAAATTCGATACTCTATTTTATTTCTATATGTAAACCAAACTTTTATAAAAAATATTGGGGATTTTCATTGATATGGAACGCGTAGGGGGCACTTCGAAGATTTCTAAGACGACGCGTAAAATTCCATTTTTTTTCTCAAAAATAAATTTAAAAAAAACCTTTTTTTGTGATAAATGCATGCCATAATGCATATAATGTACCCTTAAATAATATTAAAGATAAAATTTACAAAAAAAAAAAAAAAAAAAAAAAAAAAAAAAAAAAAAAAAAAAAAATTGAAAAAATTTGAAATTTTGAAAGTTTTTTGAAAAATTTCAAAATTTTTCAAATTTTTTTAAACCTTTAAATTCAAATATGTAAAATTCGATGCTTTTGTTTATTTCTATATGTAAACCAAACTTTTATAAAAAATATTGGGGATTTTCATTGATATGGAAGACGCATGGGGCATTTCAAAGATTTCTAACACAACGCATAATTCCATTTTTTTCTTAAAAATAATTTTTTTTTTTAATTTTTTCGTGATAAATACATGCCATAATGTATATAATGTACCCTTGAATAATATTTAAGTTGAAATTTACAAAAATAAAAAAATATATATTTTTAAGGATTTTAAACTCTATCGTTCCGTTAAACAAATCTCAAGTGTGTATGATTTTATATCTTCAGAAAATCTTTAAATTGAACCAAGTTTCGGGGGTCGCACTGCCTTCAGCAGCATAGAGTGTCTCAAATGAACTTACTTTTCAGGGCCTCAATGCCTTCGGAAGCGTCAGGTGCGTCTCCAACAAATATCTTTCCCAAACTGTGGCCTGGTTCCCCACTTCCTAAGGCAGCGTATACCAGGTGCGCACCGCACGCGTTATTGCCAATCAAAAATAACTGAATGAGCCAAACCTTACAGTAATCGCACCCATAGAACTCGAGTAAAGAACGCACACCACGCAATGAAAGATGCCACCCCCATGTTAATTTAACGAATTACCTTTAAAATTAACACGATATTTAATTTTGAGATGAAATCCCCCCTCCTCTAATGTTAGCCACTTATCTATAACAGTAACGCGATTTTTAATTAACGGTTGTAGTGATTAAACGTAAATTGATTCCGAAAAAGAATATTAACATTCGTAAAAGGTAGTAGCTGGGAAATAAAATAAACTTTTAGTAGTTAACAAAGTCGCTGTAGGACATACATCTATGTCAAGGTGTCTCAGGACTCTTAAAGCTTCGAAATTTCCGAAATTAAAAATTTTTTAAAGATATTAAACTCCTATCTTTTCTGAACATTTTGATGTAATTGTTTCCTTCAAATTCCCTTTAGAACAGAAGTTATGTCTTTTGGAATTATACCCGCTCAATAGCTGAAGCAGCGTTTCCGAAATTTGCAAGTTATTTTTCTCCAAATTACGTTTTTCGGTATAACGCGCAGGATATCTCAAAAGCTTGTGGTACAGATGTCATATTCGCCCCATATTGGCGCGATTTTTTTCTGTCGCCAATATCATATAGGCAATAGGTACTTAACTTGCGCCAAAGTGTCGTTATTTTGCTTGATGTGGTAACCCGGATTATGTTGTTTATGCTGTTGATGTTTTCACCAAATTGGCAACCGAAAAAAATCGCACCAATATGGGGCGAATATGACATCTATTCCAAGCTTGTGAATAGTTTTTCATGAAATTTTCAAAACATACGTTTCATGATAGTTTGTATAAATTGAACCTAAAATTTCCTTTTTATTATTTAAAAAAAAGTACTTTTCTATGGTATTATACTGTTGAAAATTTCAAAATTTTATATTATCTAAATACAACTTAGTATTAAAAATATAAAATTGCTTTAAAAACAAATTTATTTAGATTCAGTGTAATTATTGTAGTCTGGTGTATAAGTGGGCAAAAAAGTATTCATTCTAGTCGCAATATTTATTTTGAAATTGTGCGCGTAAACTATTATACCAATTTTCTGCTCATCAAATGTCTGACAGTTTGGAGCCCTCTGTAAATTCTGATTCTGCATCTTACATTTTTTTAAATACATGAAAGGACAGAATATACGTATATATTTCATCCAAATTAAAAATGGGTTTTTAAACCATCTACATTTTAAGATATTAAATGTTGAAAATTGTCTTTTTTTCTTTTTTTTTCAATTTTAAGAGGCTCCAAGAAGGAGATTCAAATTCAAAATTAGATGTAGCTGAAGTCTGAAATTTTTTTCTCGTTCATGTAGTAGCTGGAGGAACTTAGAAGTTGTTAGAAAAAAAAAGATATTGAATCAGACCATTTTGAATTGAGTTATAATAAGGGGCCCGAAAGAGGCCAACTGATAGTTGAGAGTAGGACACTAAGATGAAAACATGTTAAAATGTTTTAGTGCATATAGCTGTAGATCTTCAAATAGTCCAAATTAAGCATTGAAAAGTAATTAATCATTAGAATAAATTTTTAAAGAAATATACAAAAAATATAGTTAATGCTTAAAAAAAAGTCCTAGGGCCCAATAAAAATATGAGGGTGTTAGCCCGCGGAGAGGAGTCCACGACTCAAAGACTCTATAAAGTTATGCATTGAGAAAGCGATACAATTAGGCGGCGAAAAATGCATGGCGCACAAAAGTTTATGGGGTCCCTGAACGGTACCTAAGGGGTCAGAGCCTTAACTGGAATGTAGAAACGGAGGAAAAACTGAATGGAAAGGACCCCAAAACCAATAATAGATTAAAAGTAGCAATTTATTAACAATTTAGGGCACAAAATCTTCAAGGGGGGCCCTGAATCGTACGCCAGGGTGTCAGGATCTTAAAGGGAATGTAGTTGGATATAAGGAAATTTTTTAACGGCTTATAACGTAGTCGGACGACGCTAGAACTACATAAAAAAATATCGCAAGATAATCAAGTCATTTTTAAAAGAGATGCACCAATGGCGGCAAGAAAGCGATTAATATTCAAAATTAAAAGAAAGCCGAAATTAGAAGAAATTAGCTGAAGTCCGAGAATTTTTTTTCTACTCCATGTAGTAGTTGGAGGACCTAAGAAGTTGTTAGGAAAAAAACCAGTTAATCTGACAATTTTTAAGGGAACTATAGCGGGGAGCCCAAAAAGGGTCAATTCATAGTTTATAGCAGGCCTTATGATGAAAACGTGTTAAATGTGTTAGTACTTACCGCTTTATATCTTCAATTAGTCAAAATTAAGCACCATCAGAAAAAAGGTTTAAGAAAAATTCGAACAAAATGAAGAGAATGCTTGAAAAAGGGCCCTAAGGTCCCCCAAAAATATGAGGGTATTGGCCCGAGGAGAGGATCCCAATATTCAACTTTCAAGTTAGGCATTGAGAGGGTGACACAATTAGGGGATGAACACTAAAAGTTCAAGGGTCCCCTGGCCGGGCACTAGGGCGCAAGTGCCTTAACAGGAATGTCGAAAGGGGGGGGGGGATATCTAAACGGAAAAATGGCCTCAAAATCGAAGATCGGATTAAAATGAAGGAAAAATTCTTAACTATACAGGGCACAAAAACTTCAAGTGCCTTGTATAGGCCCTAAGGATGCAGCGTCTTAACTGGAAAGTAGAACTAGCGGAATAACTAAATGGAGAAAGGGGCCCAACAACGTAGAAGCTTGGTTAAAAATGGGACAAGTTATTAATAATTTATGGCATAAAAGCTAAAAGGGTGCCCTGGGGGACCGTTAAAGGGAGAAGAATTAAAAATTGAGCCTCAGGTACATCAGGTCCGACCTTGAAGTATCCTTGCCCAAATTTTCAGACATTCGGACCTGCGGTAGATTTCACCAGCCATCGCAGACAGACATACACACACTCAGAGCGAAACTTTATTTTATTAGTTGTCTGAGCAAAGCGAAGGCTAATACACAACGCAGTATTACTTTCCGGTCAAAAACAGCTACGATGGATATTAAAACCTTTCGTAAAACCTTTCGTCAAGCATAACTCAAAAAATATTTGTCGGATTTCGGTTCTGGTTTTACCAGAAGGTACCTATGAAGGTAACCTACTGAATGCACCAACTATTAAAAATAAGTTCCAATTCTTTTAAAAATTATAATAAAAAAACTGATAAAAAAGCACAATTTATTTACATACGTCACGGAAATTTAGTGTATGTCATTTTCACCGGCTGGATGTTTTCGTAGAAAACCGAATTATAGCACATGGAGCAAAGAAAATATGCCCGCACTAATATTAAAGTGCAAAAAAACATATTTAAATTTAATCAAACAGGAAAATAAATTTGGATTTTTTTTTCTATTTCAAAGAAAAAAGCCATAATAATGTATAATTTCAGATTTTACGATAATCTACCCAATGGCATTTTTTAATCGCCAAAAGCAACCAACATTTATATTTTGCGCGTAAAAATTTTAAACAGTTATTTTATGTTTAAATAAACAATTTTTATTTGTGGCATCATTTATTCTTAATTTATTTATTTTTGTCTTTTTAGTATTTTAAATGAAATTTGGGTGCTTGTTAGTTATCCCGTCGACCAATTTTGCCAAATTATATAAATCACCAAACCACCCGCCAAATTATACAAATTGACATAATTTTTATTTTAAATAACTTTTTTTAAAAAATAACTTAATATTAATACTAAATAACTTAAATATTTTAAAGAACAAATAAATTAGTATAAGATTAATAAAAATACAAATAAAACGTCGAAATTAAAATCACTTGATGACGTAAACACGTGTTGTCAAGTGAATGTGACATTTACGATCAACCATTATTGGCATTTAATCTTACAATTTTGCGACAGTAATTTGGTCGACGGGATAACCAACAAGTACCGAAATTTGTACTTTTTCAGAATAGGCGTCTTATAGGTAAAGAAAATGGGCTTGGCGAGAGAAGTAAACTTTTCATGCATATTTTCTGGTAACCTACTCATTCTTTCATGTACCCAAGCAATTTTTTAAAGATTTAAACAATTAATTTAGTGTAAACAAGACATTTACGCACAGATGTCACATGCGCACCACGTTGGCGCGCTTTTTTTTCTGACGCCAATGTCATACACGCACCGGGGTACTCAACTGGCGCCAAAGTGTCGTTATTTTGCTTGATGGTAACCTAGATGTTGTTGTTTATTTATTAATAAATTGTTTATTTACTTTTTTTTAAATTATGTAAATAGTTTTGTTCTATAGTTATTAATTAAACTTTTTTTATTTATTGTTATTCCCTTTTTAAAAATATATATGAAACTGGTATTCGAAAACGAGGTTTGCCCAAATTGGCGTCAAAAAAAAATCTCGCCAATGTGGTGCGTATGTGACATTTGTGCCAAAACGGTTTATATTTATTTGTAAAAAATAAACATAAACGTTTATCGGGTTTGTAATAAATTGTCAGGTTTGTACCTTTTTAAACAAATCTCACTTTCTGAAGCCAAAACTGCTTAAAGCTTAAAAAAAACAAAACAAAAAAAAAACGCCAATGCAAAAGTAATGTTGTTAAAGTACAGTTGAGTTAGTTTAAAACGTGTATTTTAAATGAAGTGAGTGAAAGCTTTGTATTTTAAATTAAATGAATGGAAGATGAATATAGTATGGAAAAAATATTGTCAATTTATCACCTGCGCTTGACTGACTTAAAAGTATCAATATTGCAATTGGTACAAGCTATGCAAAATTAAACAATTATGTTATAACCACTCTTCGTGCAAGAAAAATGGCTAATAATTCGTATTCAGATACATAGGCAAGGTTGACGTCAAACAAGGGTAATACTAACAACAACATTGTTATAACGGACGGGAGTTATAACAGCTAAGTAATAATGGCTTTAAACACACATACCGCACAAGCAGTTTTTTACATATGTTCCGAGTGAAGCTCAATCATCAAGGTGCTAATTATTCATACAAGCAACCGTTACATAAACGAAAGTTTAAAATTTAATTGTAAATATATGCAATCTCGCATTCTCCCCCTACCCCCCCCCCCCCAAAAAAAAAAAAAATGTTACAGCAATGAAATTTAATTGTAGTTAAGCGAAACTTTTTAAAATACGATATTGGTTGAAAACCAGATTACGGAATATTCCTATAATATTTGAATTAATCACGGTACATTTTTTTAGCCCGGTTCAGATTTTGCCAAGAGTATTTTATTTTTATTTTTTGTCAAAAGCCGCCTTTTTCCCCCGCAAGTGTAACTTGTGTTGATGTTGAAATAAATGTTTTGACTTATGCTATTATCTCTTCTTATTATTTTTATTTATTTACTTATTATTATTTTTAATTAAATGAGTCAAATCGTGTTTATAAGTTTATTTAATGTGTGCATTTTAAATTAAAAGAATGCATTACGAAAGATTGCGATAAGAACAATATTTGACGATTTATGAATTGCGCTCACCTAAATGCTTTATTACCATACGTTTAATTCCCTTCATAAAATTTCATTGTTATATGGACATTGCTTTTTTAAAATAGCTTGACGCAATTCGAGTTTAACCTTCTCACCGCCGCGAACTTATATATCCGTTCACTAAGCTATAGGTTTCACTACCGTAGAAGCATTTTTTAAATAATTATAATTCTACAAATATAATGCAGTTTTAAAATATTTTGTTATGATTAAGACACTCAAGGCTTATTCTCCAATACGCAATTAATTTTTTTATATAATGTTAGAAAAATAATCTTTTTTTAGACTTTTTAAAAAATTACGGAGAAAACAACATTACAATTCTGCCCTTTTGCTCGGTGGTCAGGGGGTTAAGAAAGTCAGATATTTTGTCAAATGATATAAACGACTATGAAAATAAAACTGAAGAAGTATTATACTGGTTTATGTACGTATTTTTAAAAATGCAGAAATGTCGGTATGAAACAGCGAATAGGTTGCCGAAAGTACTGGTAAATGTATTCATTTTCTAGGCTATTCTATCTCTTGCCAGGGCCCTTAACAAAGGGAAGAGCTGGTTTAAAATTGATATGGTTTTTTTTTTTTTCAGGTTCACTAATCTAGATATTTCGTCATTTGAATTAGTAACCACTATATGGCCAATTAAAGATAGCATCTCATTTTCTTTACTTGCAACAAGTTATTATTAAATCTATGTTCTCGGCAATATCGCTCAGACTAATCCCTCTGAGGGAAGTCCTAGTATAGTTATTTTAAAGATAGCGTGCCCTATACTGTAACATTAATACGTATAGCACTACTGATTTCTTTTTCTTGGGGCTTTGGGCGGGGGGGGGGGGGGGGGTATGTGAATCTGGATTGTTATGACTTGGTGTCGTGGATAATTCCTTAGTACAGTTATTTGCAACGTTGAATTTCGCCTTCTTTTTACAGTCTAAGAGGGATAAAGAAAAAGTAAAAGTCTGGAGAACGCGTAAATTACGGGAACGGTATAATGGAGTTACCTTGTACATATTTGTCATATAAAACTGAACGTTTCTGAAACATGCCTGAACATAATTCTGAATGTTAGTGACGACTTTAGCTTCAAATATATAATAAAATAGAAGAATTCACGAATTAAATGTTAAGTAATACATGATTTTTTTCTTTTTTTCGCAAAATAGCAATTGTGCAATAAGTATACTTATTAAAACGTAGTCGAATACAAAATAATCTCGTGGATGGCAATTTTGAACAATAGTTTTAAATGTCAATGTAAAATTCAAGGGCGAAATTATTCACACGACCAGAAATCTAGTCCAAAGATTAGTTGTCCAGCATTTCCTCTGACATGATCGGTTTATCCTATGGCATTGCACAGATGATGGACTCGATTATAGCCTGGAACGCCTGCTGTATTATTTTAATTATTTTATGTAATTGTGTGTTTTTACTTTTTAATGTCTGATTAAATTTAACATTTCTACCAGTTTAAATATTAGGGGACCGCGCTATAGGGGACACGGTTGCTAGTTTGGCGTCCCTTTTTAAAAAGAAATTCCGGATTAATACACAGAAATGCCGAAATAAGAATTTAAACAACCGAGAAATGTATGTCAATAAATAAAAAAAAAAATAACAATCGGGATTTCTGATATGAATTCGGAATTTCTGAATAAAAAGCCGGACAAACTGGCTACAGTGGTAGAAGGTAACGTTATGCCGCATAGGTTAGGATACACAAACACCTCATAATATGACCAAAAAAGCACCCTAATATGAAGGGCTCGATGCGAAAAATTATTTAAGAATAAAACATAAATCATAGTAAGAACAAATTTATAGTAATAATTTACAATTACATTTTCCTGAGAGAAACCTATTTCGAAAAAGTTGTAGGAAGAAACCCAGAAAAAACCGCAAAATTTAACCCAGCCTTTAATAAAAAATCATGTGGACTACTAATGATTTTAAAGAAACATCTTTTAAAGTGGTTTTATTTTTATTTTATAAAAACTCCTAGTGAGAGGAAACATTCGAAAGGGTTCCAAAAAAATTCTTCAAAAAGCTGTTTTCAGTATTATTTATTGAAATTACGATAGTTGAAACATAAAGAGATTGGTATACAGGGTGTTGACGATTTCGACCTACAAATTCAGTGGGGGTGGGAGTGGGGCGGAGTATTAAACATCAAGATGTGAAAAATCGTCGTAGAACATGGGCTCGTAGGTGGACGGTAATAATTTTGAGAAAATAAAAACATTGCAATGAAAATGCAACGATGTGTACCTTGTTCGGTGTGAAATGTTATAACACCAAGAAAAGTTCTGGAAAAACATTGTGCTTAAACAATCGATGATCCCTTTTGAACTGGCAATCACAATCCAAAATGTACAGTGTCAAGTGCATACTGCTGGCGTTTATACTGGAAACTTCTACCAATTTTTTATATTTTCGCATTTACGACAAAGGTAAAAATGTCTATTAAAAGTTTTTTATAATATACCTCAGTTTTCTGAGAGTAATTGCCGTCAATCCAAATTGAGTTTGTGTATAATACAATGTATTTTTATTTAAATACATCGTTTGCGACCCCATGTTTTAAGATATTTTTTCATCCTATTGATGTCTACTATCAACCCTCTGATTTTGCCGGTCGAATTTGGCAACAGCCTGTATAGTGTATATCTCATTCTTAGGAGTATGGAATAAGTAGAATCAATAGTTCATTTTACAAAGTCGTACAAAGAGTTAATTTGCATTAGGGAGGAAAATCTATTACGGTACATTTTAATGGTGTTAAGATATGGCAAACATAATGCATTAAAAGTGAGCACTGATATGCACTACCTATTTTCTATAAATAATGCAGCACGTAGCATTTATTCTTCATTTACAGGGACGCACAAAATTATACGGTTATAGGATGAAATATGATCATTTCATTGTATAAAATTTATTATTAATAATCGTCTGAAAATGTTTCATAATCTATGCTTGATGATTGATTTCCCGTTCTTGTTATAATTGTGTGTACTTTTCACTTTTTGGAATTTATTTTGATATAAATCTTCTAAATAAAAAGTTTTTTAGAAAATTGAAAATTTATTTAGAAAAAATCTTTATGAATTGATTTTCAATTTCGCTGTATATCAGACATTTTTTCTGTAATAATAAAGAATAACACACGCAGAGAAATGTTAATTATTACGTTCTAGTATTTTTTAAAGGGAATATTACACATAACCACTTTTTAAATACTCAGTTTAAAGAAATCAGTCAGTTATCTAATCTTTTTATAAAACTACTTACAAAATTCCCAATCAGATAGTTGCATAGTCACCAGACCATAAATGCCCTAAATATAAACATTTAATTGATGACGAAGACTGAGATTCCTCACACTTCAAATTAACTTAAACTTTCTTTGTCTGTTTTGCACTTGCTTATTAAGGAAAAATTGTTAATATGTTATTATAATAATTGTTATAACTTCTTAAATGTATGGTCTTTGAAAAGAGTCTTTTTTAGTGGGGTATTTCCCCTCGATAGCTTATTCGCCCGTTGATTTTAGAATTAAGGAAACTTTTTCTTTTTTTTACTTTTTTTTTCTCATCTTCTATTTTTAAACTTTTAAGTATCTTAAATATGAATAATTTCTTTTTTTTTTTTTTTTTTTAGTCATAACTTTTTATTTATTTTTTATTTTTTAGTGGTTTAACTATATCTAAAGACTTTTCTTTTCATGGCTCCCTAATTCCTTTGTATGTTGAACTACCTATAAACTGGATGTTAAGTTACTCCTCAACTGAGTAGTCCGCAGAACTACTTATATTCTTCCATTTTATGATATGCTCTACTAGTAACTTATATCCAGTGCGTGTAGTTGCTTCGAAACTAGGTAACTTCTACGAGTAGATAGCATGTCCTGTTCCTGTTTTAAAAGTTTGATTTGTCTGGCTGAAGACGTTACGTCAACGTATAGCTTTTTGGAAATTTCACGCACTACTGCATTCTTTAATAAAAAATTGCGAATAAATTTTCCCATTTCTTTCAAAGCAACTAAATAATATAGGGGAGACTAGGGAGAGTTGAACATAGGGGAGGCTTGACCCACCTATCAGTTTTCAGCTTTAAAATAACTTTAGAATTTTATCAATAGGTGTCATCTAAAGCTACTGGAATACTCAAACAACAGTCTTTGTTTATACAGATAATCGAAACAGGTGTGGAAAAATCAACTGTGAGGCGTTTTCAACCTAAAGGTTATGTTTTTTTGAAATATTTTATTAGCTTTTTACACATAAAATATATCATACAAGTTTAATTATGTAGGTTTTAAGTAATGCAGAAATATCGAGTTTTCATTCCAGGCATAAAGATTGTAAAGTAAATTAGGTTTAACAGAACAACGGGATATTCTTTAGAAAAGGACTGTGTGGGGAGGCTTGACCCAGTCAATGTAAGGGAGGGTTGACCAGATGCTCAAGACTCCCTTAATTAACTGGTTTTGAAAATCTTTTTATTATACACTGTGCATAATGAAAGATTAATGGATATATATATAAAAGAATGTAAATTTATTCTGTAAAGCTATAGTAAAATGGGGTGATGGAAAAGAAAAATAGTTTAAAACCGATTAAAGAGAGATGTGAAAAATTGCTTTAGTTTCCACTGAAAGGAAAAAATTAATGAAATATAAATAGGAAAGTTGATAGGAACTTTTTTCATTTAAATGTTACTTTCAATCGGTAAATAGAAACGGTTGAAAAGACTAGAAAGGATTAGGAAGATTAAAAGCAGCAGTCTTAACCTTTTCAGGGGCAGTGGTATATTTATGAAACCACTGAATTTTGATCCACAAACGCTGCAATGGCACAAGAATTTTGTTAAAATATTTTCTATTTAATGTGTATGTGAGATATAACCTTTTGCTTAATTTCAAATAATTTTTTTCGTAATTTCTGATGCCAGTCAATTATTTCAACATTTTAGTACTAAAAGTACTAATTAACCCCTGAGAGGGTTAAAAGATGTTATTAATAAGTTAAGTGCTCATGCGGCTGCAAAAGAATGTAGCATTGATCGAAAAAATTTAGGAAGTTATGTAGACAAATTTCACCACGATGAATACAGTGAGATGAAGCCAAACTATGTGATTACTAGAATTGTCAGGTCGAATGTCACAAAATGTAAGACAAAGAGACAAAAAAAGCGGGACATTGGCCCCTAAATCCGTTAATAATAATACATGAAACCCTATGTAAAAGGAAATTGCCTCTAACGGAGTACTATCTCTAATGTTAAACTTTCATTTTCTCTGCTGTACAATCATATCTGTTCAGACAAAATCCTGTTTCAAACAAAAATTTTCTCCTCTGAATTGCGATTGCGTCTAAACACATTATTTTAAGCATCATATTTTCAAAAATAGTTTTTATAATAATTAAAGCATGTAGCATAAAGCTATTTTGCTTTTTTAAACTGATTTTATTTCTCTTCACAAATATTTCAATATAAAACAAAGTGGGTCAAGCTTCCCATATAGTGGGTCAACCCTCCCATATGTAGGGAGCCTTAGCCCATTTTTTTCTAATGATTAAAATCAATCATTTTACAAATTTCTTATATATTACACTTATGTAGCAATTTTATTTTGATAACTAATTGTATAACGAATAAAATAATACGTAATACTTTATTCTACGTTCATTATTTTAAAAATAAAAATATCTTCTGTAAAAAGTGTGTCAACCCTCCCTAGTCTCCCCTATACTATTTTAATTGCTCAGAAGATAAGCACATGCGACTACATTCGTCCTATTTGATTTTCAAAATGTATTCCAAAATAAACTGCTATACATATTTATAAAACGTATAATAATATTTACTGCCGTTGGATATCAAATTTTACTTATTAAAACGATATTTATAATATTTTAAAGAAGTAAATTTGAAATTTAATTTCGAAAAAAGCGAAATCATGGATGAATTCATAATTAAATAATCCTTTTTGACTCGATAGTAGATTTATAGCAGTTTTGAAATTTCTTCTACAAAGCTCGATGCTGTAAAGATTATCAGAAAATATTTCGGAATTTTTGGTGTGCTATCAATATGACATTTTTAATTTCATATTTGTTTTCGGTTTAGAAAACATTCACGAAATTAAATTTGCATTTACGGTTACTGCGTCTAACTGAATGTGAATGTTTAATAATTCTCAAATCGTTACTATAAACATATTGAAAAATCGAATGCGCTAGAAATATTGATTCACTATTTTATATTGCAGACATAATTTACGTAAATCATTTGTGTTGTAAGTTTCGAAAAGCTACATCAAAATTTTTAATTTATACATTGTCTGCACCATATTGCACAAATTTAGTGGCAAGATTAAATGAATAAATTACGAAAATCATTTTTGAAATAACTTCTATTCTCATTTTGCTACCTGAATTAAAAAGAACAAACGTCTCCGCCCGTAACGCTGACGTCATTTCGATGTTGGCAACGGCAGACGATTAAATTTCTCTTTTAGTGCAATTTTTTAAACTTCTTAACATCGCACATTTTTAATTTTTACACTGTCGAATATAGAAAAAATGCACTTAAAAATGCAATTTGTTTGAAAAGTGTATCGCAATTTATTCATTAAAAAAATAAAAAAATAAAATTAAGTATGATTCCTTATAAAATCGTGCAGACGATTAGAAAATATAAAACCGTTTGGTAATATAGGTAATTGCTATATAGGTAATCGATTTAACAGGTATAAATAGTTCCGCATTTGTTTCCATCTGATATCCCATAACGAAGTTAAAACTGCATCAGTAAAATAAAAGAATATAAATAATACAGAAATTTAGAAGACATGTAATCGAAAAATCTCTTATCTCTCATATAAGTCTCTTAATACTCTCTTAAACAACTGAAATGATCAAAATACTGTAAATGATTGCTGTAAGAGCCGAAAGTTTTAGCGATTTCTTCGGCCATTTACTCATTTAAAAGTACAGCTTTTAATAAATTTTAAAATTTTATTTAAATGTAAAATTGATACTTTTCAAATGAGATTTATTAGTATGCCAATAAAAATTATTAGTATGCCAACACTTTGCGAGTTTTTGTCCTCTGCCCCTTGCCTTACCACCTGCCTAGTATCATATTTGCCTCATTTTGATTTCTTGAAATACGCCTTTTATTCGAATTAGCGAGATTCATATTTTTTTTCTTTAAGTCTAAGACTTCTTCTTCTTCTGCTTTTTTTTTTTACTTTCAACATCCTGTTAAATATTTAATGTACCACAATTAATTTAATTGTATGTCAGATAGTATTGAGAACTTATTTTATGACTTCTCCTTTCCCCCCCTGCCTCATTCTCAAAAGAAAAGCCCTGACATTTTTGGGTCATACCGAGGTCGATTAAAATGTTATTAGAGGAATTGATCAAAAAAGTTCCTTTATAAAGGATCTGAAATACGATGAAAGGAAGGCATTTTTTATATAATCACACACATTGAAAAAATCAGAAAAAAAAATATGCTATGATATTATTAAAATAGCTTTCAAATTTCCGTAAAAAATATTCCATCTATACCCTCTTTAAAAATATTTGAAATAAAATTTAAAATCGAGAAAAAATTATACAAACCCCTGCTGAAAAACTATATGACCCCTCCTGATTAAACTTTTAGTCGAGTACCGTATTTAATAATTTTTACGCCTTAAAATGATTTTTTCGTATGTTTGCTATTTTGTTGTAATGCTTTGACACACCTCTTAAGAAAATGTTTGAAATTTACTCTTTTTCGAACCGATTAGTAATTTAAAATTGTTTCGACTGCCAAAATTTATTTATTTTACACATTGAATCATAACATGTTTAATTTTAAAATTTCCGTACAATTTTTAGAATATTTGGACATAGTTTAATTTTTTATTCAACTAAGAAACAATGCGTAACATCTGTCTTTAACGTCAATTCAAATGTACCTAAGTAAAAAACACCTGCAATGCTACGTATCTGGAACAAAAATAAAAGAAAAAAGGTGGGCGGGAAAATTGGTACATTTTTAGTGAACTTTTGTTATTCAAAACCCAATTAAGTATCACTCATAAAATTTACGATTTAACTTTATACAGGGATGAGAGCGCTCCGACCGAAATGGTTGATTTTCACCAATAAATATTAATAGTATTCTTTGCTTTAATAAAGCTTAGAAATTCTGTCATTAAATATGGCGAGAGATATTATTAAAACTTATTGGTAGCAATCGGTCATTTCGGTCGGAGCGCACCCAACCTTGCTTTATATTACAAAGATGTTTATTATCCTAAGTTTTCAGAATAATTTAGTCAGTCCCTTTTGAGATTTTAATTAGTGAAAGTAGCCAAAAGCAAACTTAGCACAGTTTTTGATGAGCGGTACAAAAAAAGGAAAAGGTTTTCAGGATTGAAATTTGTAAAAAGAAGTAGTTCTATAAGATATAAGGGTAAGAAGAAAATATTTAAGGTGAGACTGATCTCCTTCATAAAAAATAATGTGGTGCTCGACCTTTTATTTCTCCAGTTTTCAACTATGTTTCGACCTAGATCCCTAAATCTAATGAAAATTTTATAATTACACAAAATGTAGACAATATCATGCCGAACATTTTGGTTTTTGATTTATCTTAATAGGTATAAAAATAAAAGTTACATCATTTTCCGCAAAACACGCTTTTCACTCAAAAATGGCCGTATTACTTGTTGAAAATGGCTACCCCCAAAAAACGTTATGATAAAAACAAAATTTAATCATGTTTTTAAATTCAGAAGATTATGAAGAAAACTTGGTTAAAAGGTTAGAAAAATTAAAAATTCTGAGCGAACAACACTTTGGTGATTCGAAATGGATTGAAATTGCAACATCATTTTCCTAATGGTGGTCATAGAAATTCTCCGAAACATCGATTTCAGGTATTTTAGTTTGATTTTAATGTTTGTTTAGTTTGTAACTATTTTAAATATTGTTATACACTATTTAATAACTTAGTGATTTGTTTTGTTTTCCCGAAAAATGTTACAATAACATTTTCATGGTGTAATTATCCAGCTTATATCATATTTATTATCATAACCAGCTTATATCGTATGAGCTTATTTATTATTAAAACTTTTTTGTTCGTGCATGTAAGCCCAAATTTCAAACAGGATATTTTATACCTGCATTGGTCTGTTAAACAACCATAGCATAAAAAACAAGAGGAGTGAGTACCTATCTAACTTCGCTTGTAAAGCTAATTATCGTCCTAAGAATACATTTTTATTAAGGGGGTTACATACGTTCAGAACTTTCCAAAAATCGATTTTTTGTTTTTGACGGAAATTAGATTTGCATGGTATGAATAATTATGGGCAAAAAGATAATAAAGTGATACCTCGTGTATTAAAAAAGATATGAGAAAAAATGTGAGCACGCGCACGGTCAAAATATAATGAATTTTAAATCTTTAAACGCGAAATTCTGGAAACTAAATTTTTCAACATGGTCAGCATGATAACTTGTAAAATTTTCAAAATTTTTTGGATAAAGTTTTATTTCATCTACTCAAAATTAAATTGTATAAGGACCAACGAGACATTTTTTGAAAATTTTATTTTTTTACATTTTTCCAATAATTTTAAAATTCAAAATTTTAAATGAAAAAATGATTTTTATTTCAAAATAACGCAATTTTCTTATTTTTCAAAAATTCAAACATTTGAGCCGATGGTCCTGAGCTACAACCTTACTTTACAAGAAGATTCTGAGATCGTAATAATTTATGGTTCGACAGGAAGTTAAGATGCTGCTCATCGATTCCGGATATTTTGGTACATATCAACGCGACTGCAAGTTTACGACGTAATATGTGACCAAATTTAACAATAAAAAAATATTTTTATGTTCTTGAAGCAATAAATTCATCGTGGAATAATTAGCTTTTAGCTCACAGGTTATCAAAGCCTGAGAGCTAATCTGCCCGCAGGTTCTGTATGTACGTACGTAACGGAATAACTCTAGATATAAATATCCGATTTGCTTCAAATTTTCTTCTAGGTTCATTCTCAAAATAGTAGGGTCTTAAATGTTTTCCAGCTCAATTTTTGTGCCAAGTTTGATATATATATATATGTATATATATATTGTAGCTTTTGACATGGAGATTCCAAATATCTTAGGTGCCATTTTTTTCTTGCACATTTTTGAGGGAATTTTCAAGATGGCTGCCATTTACTGACTTTTTTAATATTTGTGGGATATTATTGACCAGTATATCAAATTATATGTTTTTTGGGTCAAAAAATGTAAATCTACAATCAAAATAGGCCTGAATTGTGTTATTTATTATTTATTAATAAATTTACTACAAAATTATTTATATACTAAAGGTATAGAGTTTCACATGACTATCGTTTTGGCCTGCTACGACCTACCCTTTGAAACACTGCGACATTCTACAGAGATTATTTCCCTGCAAGAAAAATGCAACTAATTACGTGAGAAATTGCACAATTGTGAAATTGAAGCTACAACTTTGTTTGAAAAGATCAGAGTACTAGTTGAAAAAAATCGCCTTCCACATATTACACAATGCAGTGGTGATATGGAAAAATTCTTACTACAGTATATGAACCAATTTGGATCTTTGTTATTTTTCATCCGTGCCACTCGTCAAGGAGATTGGGCATTGCATCTCGCGTCATTAGAAGAACAAATCAAGTATTATTTTGCTCATGACTTATTTCATTATGCCAGACTCATTCCAGTATATATAGCACAGATGAAGGACCTTAAAACAACATATCCAGAAATATGGAATGCTCTTGAATCTGGTTGTTTTGCAGTATCCAAAGCCAATATGCCGTTTACGGAACAAGTTTTAACCAGAACTTGGAACAGAAAATCAAAGAACTGAAGAACATTGGTGGAGTTATTGGTTTAACTCAGAATGAAAGCGTCCTCGAAAGGTATTTCTTGTGTGCACCAGAAGTATTACGCATTGTTTCAACTTACTTTGAAAAGTAATTAAATTGTCTAAATTGTCCAATTGTAAAACTGTCCAAATGAAGTCTCTAAGAAGCCCAGGGAACACTATCAACTTCGGACTTCCATGTCGCTAAGAATTTTTCGCAATGCAGCCATCGTCCAGGAGAGTATTCGGGATCATTGTGGAGGAAACCCTTTCCAAGATAGTACCACACTAATGAATATTGCATCCTCTATAAAAGTTCCAGAATCTGCGAAAGATGATATTCTAAATCGTCGACCAAAAAGGCCAATTGGAATTCGAAGAATTTTTAAGAGATAGACTAATTCGAGAAGATAGGAAACTTCTTGCTCGTTTTCTTCTTATTATGGAATCAAGACCTCAAATGTCTACAAACCTAAAATATGCAATTGGAAACTACAAGTGTTCTGCAATACCAAGATCATTATTTTCTTCTGATGGATATCTTCATATTCCATCTGACAAATTTCATTCATTGCAGAAATAGAGCAATATAATCGATCACTCATATTTGAATCATTAGAATCCTCTATTACTTCTCCGATAGAAAAAGTTTGTATTATAGATGGAATAGCAATCGTACAATCAGTAAAAAAGAAACTTGCCATGAAAACTTGTGAAGACTTCGCAAATGCTTTTACCGAGATCATTATGAAAATGACAAGCGGATACACTGAAGGGAGAATAATATTTGACCAATACCTTCAGCGTTCATTGAAGGAGCAAACTAGTAAGAAAAGATTCGGGGCGACAGAACCTATTAGATTTACTATTACAAAGAGCACGAATATAACGTTGGTTTCATTAAAGACGTTTCTTTCACATAATGAAACAAAATCACAGCTGACTGAGTATCTCGTGAATAAATTACTACAAGTTTTTGCTGCTAGTGCGAAGAAAATAGTTGTCATTTTTGGCAGTAAGGCATACAGTAACCACGCGAATGTTTTCGATTCAGAATTATATGATCATACACATAAAGAAGCAAACACCATTACACATCTTCATGTACTTGATATAGTGAACCATCATGATAGTTATGAGATCGATGTATTTTCGCAAGATACTGACATTTTCATATTGCTAATTTACTTGGTTTCAAGTCATCTAGTAAGCAGTGAAATCAATTTTGTTACTAATCGAGGCAACAAACACAGAAAAATTAATATTAACAAAAGATGTCAAGCAATAGGTGTTCATAAAAGCAAAAGGTTTACTAGGTTTACATTCATATACTGGTGGAGACTGGGCAGGAAGATTTGTAGGCATTTCAAAACAGAAGTGGATAAAAGTGTATATGTCTTCAGTGTGATGATAATATTATAACAGCTTTTCAAGAACTTGGGGAACCTAATGTTGATCCATTATCCAATCTGTCGTTGCTTGAAAATTTCACCCACAGGACATATTTGAAAAATAGTAATTTTTAAAGGATTTCAGAGTTAAGATGGCATCTTTTCAGAACTAAAAGTTTCGAGGGGGAGAAATTACCATCAACCCTTCGAGCACTGAAGTCACATATTCTAAGATCCAACTTAATTTGCACCATTGGAAAGGGCTATAGAAATCCTCGGCCTATAATACCCCCACTTATTGGCAATGATTGGGGAAAATGGCGAAGGAATAATTTATCCAGTCAAATGCCTGGAGTTACCTACGTTCAAAGGAGTTATTGAACTTGTGAAATATGAGTGTAAGAGACATGTACAGTTGGGAAATGCTCTTGCTTAAAGAATTCTCTGGTTTGTTCTGCCCTTTGCAAATGCAGAGAGTGCAACAATACAAAGGACTATCAATATCATCACAGCAATAGCAGTGATTCAGAAAAGGATACATAGCATCTCAGTACTGTATATACATATAAATGCTGTTTTTAATAATTTTGTTCAATATATTCAATAATTTATGTTATTTCAGCTAAATACTTTGGTTGTGTATAACTGGTTAATAAAACGCTAGTATATCTAATGTCCTTCATATTTTTGTGCTTTATTTGCATCTTATCGCTGAAAACACTTCAAAAACTCAATTTACTCCTAATTGTATTATATATTTGTATTTCTTGACCCTGAAAACATATTATTTGACATATTGGTCAATAATGTGCCTCAAATATTACAGAAGTCAGTAAATGTCAGCCATCTTTGAAGCCATCTTGAAAATCACCCCCCAAAAATGTGTATAAAAAATGGCACCTAAGGTATTTGGAATCTACATGTTAAAACCTTCACAATACAACAAAAATATCAAACTTGGCACGTTAATCGAGCTGGAGCCACATTTCACGACATTTCAAACCCTACTATAAGGCGGTTTCCTGATTTGTTTTTGGATTCATTTGTTAAGTATAAAGGGGGTTTGTGGGGCTAATCCCCCCTTAACTTAGATAAATGTGTTTTTCATGCAGAATTATCAGACTTGATTCAATTTTGGTATACCGGTTAATTCTGATAAGGCGCTTCCCTGATTAGATTTGGAGGTTCATTGTTTAAGTATAAAAGGGGGATCGGGGGGTAATACCCCCTTAATTTAGATAAATGGGTTTTCTTCTCCGACTTGCCTCAAATTTGGTATACCGGTTTATTATGATAAGGCACTTCCCTGATTAGATTTGGAGGTTCATTGGTTAAGTATAAAGGGGGATCGGGGGTAATACCCCCTTCATTTAGATAAATTTGTTTTCTTATCCAATTTGCTTCAAATTTGGTATACCGTTTTATTATGATAAGGCGCTTTCCTGATTTGATTCGGAGTTTCATTGGCTAAGTATAAAAGGGGGAAAGGGTTGCTAATAACCCCTTAATTTAGATAAATGGATTTTCATAACCGATTTTCTTCGTATTTTGTACACCGGTTTATTCTGTTAAGGCGCTTCCTTGATGAGATATGGGGGCTCGTTGGTTAAGTAGAAAGATGTGAAACAGGGGGACGGGTAATCCCTTCCTTAATTTATTTTTCGAAAGGAATTATTCTTTGAAGTAAGAATATAATGCACAATTAATGTGAATAGACTGTGAGCTCAATTCCATCAGTTTAACTGGCACTTTTCTTTTTTTTCAATTAATTTTACACCGTTCCTAAAACCACAATTCAAAATATGTCATTTTTTCCACGCCGAGATCTTGTGTAACCCTATAAATAAGATCCTATTTCCAAAAGAAATAAAACATTGTTATGATGCTTAGTATATTTCCTATGCTGTCATTAAAAAAAAAAAAAGAGGAAGTCAATTTTTCATGAGCCGAGAATGTATATACATTCTTAATTGTCATGAAGGGCGGATATTGGTGGGATTTACTACAGAAATTTTTGCTAAAGACGCGACGATTCATTCCAGACGTAAGATTTAGGGGCTGGCCATTAAAAGCTAAGGAGACAGCAACAACGCCGTATCTATCTCAAACATCTGCTTTTCGCCTTTTACAATAAAGACCTTCATTAGAATAAAGTGCTATTATGGTCAAGTAGATGGTCAACTGGATCGAGACCTTCTGCGAAAAAAAGAAGAATGATAAATCATACGTCAAGCATAGATTATGAAACACTTTCCAACGCATTCAGAACTCTGTAATAAAACTTCGACATTTAATAAGTTGAAAGGTGTTTAAGTAAATAATTTGGGAAACGCATAATATGTTTGTAATCCAATTTCATCAATTACCGTCAATAGTCTGAAAAATATTCTAATTCGTTTATGAAGTACTGCATATGATCTACAGATGGTATATAAAATAAATAGTATTCGATTATTTAATTCAGTTAGGAAAAGTATAGCACAGTTCAAAATAATACGTCAGCAAATTATGTTAGTATGGCAAAATGGCTAGAATTCTTTTGCTTAGTCCTGCAGATTATTTATAGAATTTATAAACACCAAGTAATATTTAGATTTCAAAACACATACTATAATTAAAAACACGATCATATACAATGCCGTAACCGAATTCTTTTGTGTCCTTGTGAGTGAATGACAAATGTTATACACACCATATTCTACAGTAAGCAACTTGTAGGGCATTTTAGTGCTGTATATCTGTTCCAATATGTTGTAATACAGTAACGTCATTAAAATAAATTTCAAACGATTTTGTCTCATAGACCTTTATTTAACTGTGTTAATTTAACCGGGTGAGCACCCGTGTAAACGAATTATAAATACTCCACACTTCATTTTCAGCAACGCACATGCCATAGTAAAACTCAATAACATATATCAATCATATGGATATCCGAGTATATTTGTACGTGATAAAACACGACCAGACAGACAAATGGCTAGAAAACTGAAGTCTTAAACACTTTTGAGCTTTGGATTTAATTTTAGTGAAGTCAATACTTGAATGAATTTCAAAATGAAATACCTGAATCAATGATAAGGAATTCATTTCAATGGGCATACTTGGATTTGATTTTAGTGAAGTGAATACTTGAATGAATTTTGAAATGTAATACCTGAATCAATGATAAGGGATTCATTTCAATGGGCATACCTGGATTTGATTTTAGTGAAGTGAATACTTGAATGAATTTCGAAATGAAATACCTGAATCAATGATAAGGGATTCATTTCAATGGATTTGATTTTAATGAAGTGAATAGTTGAATTAATTCTGAAATGAAATACCTGAATCAATGATAAGGGACTCATTTCAATGTGCATACCTGGAATTGATTTTAGTGAAGTAAATACTTGAATGAATTTCGAAATGAAATACCTGAAGGATAAGGGATTAATTTCAATGGGCATACCTGTATTCGATTTTAGTAAAGTGAATACTTGAATGAATTTCGAAATGAAATACCTGATTCAATGATAAGGGATTCATTTCAATGGGCATAACTGGATTAGATTTTAATGAAGTGAATACTTGATTGAATTCTAAAATGAAATACCTGAATCAATGATAAGGGATTCATTTCAATTGGCATACCTGGATTTTGTTTTAGTGAAGTGAATACTTGAATGAATTTTGAAATGAAATACATGGCCCTTCTCGAAAAGAAACCCTTAATACGCTATTGGAGAAACAATCTCTGTAAGATGAGTACCGCGATTTTGCAATTTGTAGTTTGAAAAATGCAGTTTTCGATATGAAAAATTTAATACAGAAACTTGGATTTTAACAACGCATCCTTATCCTCTAGTGTACTTACGGTTTAAACTTACTATAGTAACTTCTGTCTTTATCGAGCTTCGTTATATCGGGGATGTGAATGTATCGCTCTTTTTTCAGTGTGTTAACCCTTTCTGGCGCGGAGTAATTCTGTAAATAAACTGATGAAATAATGGACTGACACCAGAATTCATAATCGAATTTATTAGAAAATGCGAACTTTCTTATTTTCAAGAAAGGTATACAAGAAAAATTGTAGGGTGCCAGTAAAATAAAAATTATAACTTTTTTAAGGACACCGCCCGCGAGGATTAAAAAAATAGTTGTTTTACATAAATTGTACATTTAAGTAACTTTACATTTTGATTTATCGCACTTTTATCTTGTCCCATAGCAGTCACGATTTATAGGAAGGGTTACCGTATTATTTTCTTCGGAATCTAGTATCATACAAGGACATTTTATGATGATGAAAAGATTAATAGGGAACATTTATAATGCTTTATAAAAAGATTTCAGATAATTTTTAAGTTTAATAAAGTACTATAGGAAAAAACATGAAATTTTTGACAACCGAAGGACTTTTTTTAAGCTCAAAGAATTCACTTTCTGTTTTTTTTAATTTTAAACAGGTAAAATTAGGATTTACCAACGTATGTTCAGTAAAAAAAAATGCTTGTAATTACTTCTGTAAAAAGTTACAGCAAGCAGTATAACATAATAAGTAAACAAGCAATATCTATCCAAAAATTTATTTCTTTGAAAAAGGTTAATTTTGAGCAATATTTATAATTCAGTAAACATATCAATTCTGAAAATGTAAAATTTCGTAGAATTAACAAAAGATAAAAATCTTTGCTCAGACAGCTTATTATAACAATTGGAAATTGCACGTCAAACGTGGTAAATGAGGTGCGTTCGTACTATAATTAGGTTTAGAAATATTTTTTGCATCACATAATGTACTGGTTGTATATTTTAGTGCACTTCATCAGTGCATATCAATTTCATTCTGTTCAAAAGGCTGTAACATCATTAAAATGCACTCGCAATAGTTTTTTCCAATTGGCCATAATGTAACGGAAAAATTTCTGACTGTCCCTGTAATTAAGCTATGCATCCGATTTTCGTAAAGCTTGAAATGACTCGACAAAATTGTGCAACAATTATATATTTAAAATTTCAAACCATTCGGTTGGGTAGTTTTTCCACTGTTATATACGGACAGACGGACAGCCAGACACTATAGGTGCTGCGTATTTATATAATTACGAACGCACCTAAAAACCAACGGGGATGACATAACTACACCCGGTTAAAATTAGCGTTGTGTTCAACTTGATATAACCATAAATTCTCGCTGTATTATTGCTTTAAAGCATTGTATTTTATAACATTCCACAAAATTTCTTCAAGTTCTAAAAGAAACTTTTTCCCCATATGTCGCCAAAATGTCGTGAAATAATGCCTAATTTGGTGACACTATTTTATTTGGTGCCAAACATGTGTTGAGAAAGTTCTATTTACCCTGATTGATTAAATTCTGTTTTCAAAAACCTTCTATGGTCTATGATTGGTTGAATAATGTATCTCGGCTCCTATTGGGAATTTTTAGAAAACTCCTTTAGATTCTGAAAGCCAAATTTTTCACCGGCTAAATTTGGCGAAATTCTTTCAGTTGGCTCCAAGCATGTGTTTTGCTATTGGTAATCTTGAAAACTGATTCCCAATCCAAATCATGCAAATGCCGCCAATATTTCGCCAAATTTCGAGAACTGTTGCCAACTTTGCGAAGTTGCATACTGCCAACTACTGACCCACTTCATAACTGTTAAACCTTCATTCTAATCAAATTTTCTCGAACGCGTGAGCTAGTTCAAAGGTCTTCTTGTACTCGAAAACGTTAGGATACACAATTTAGCCAAAATCCTTAGAGTCTTTTTTAATATAAAATTTGCATACACACACACATAGACACATACACACAAGATTTGCCTGTATTATAATATAGGATGAATTTTTCCTGACCACTATTTACCAAATTTAACATTAGAGAAAAACAACTGTAAATAATTATTATTTCGGTATTTTTTTAATATAAATGTTGCAGTTTGGTGCATTTGACATTTATTTTTTAAATTTTAATGTACAGGAAAATTACTCTTAAAAAATAGTATTTTCCCAATTTTAATGACGCATCATTTTCGCACATTTAAAACATGCAATAGTAAAAAATGAACAAAAGAAACATCATAGGTAAGAATAAGCTATACTTATATACAAATATTTTTTAACATCAAAGTCACGTTTTTGACATGATGGTACATTGATTATCACTTAAAAATAAGCGCATTAACTCTTAATTAATTAATTTTTCCTTAGTTTCCTTGAATTCTAAAAATCTATTTTATTGCAGTTTAACTAAAATAATTCAACATAAACTCGTTAAAAATAAAAAGAGAACCGAACTCATGGTGATAACTAACTTTCATTGTGTAGAATACTAAAATATTTCAACACTTTAACAATAACAACAAAATACTTTCAGCCTGCTGATTTTAGTTTCAAATTTAGACGAACAAAAGGAAATGAATTTTTTGTCCTTTTCTTTTAGCCATAAAGCACATTCTAAAAAGAAAATAAACTTAATAATTATGCAGAAGAACGATATCGCTTTGATCTTTCAACTAAACATTCAGAGCTATTTAACTATAACAGGTTTTCCATTAATTTAAAACGTTATGATTATTTCAGAGTTAACTTTTAACTTTTTCCGACTTTGGGAAAATTTTCTCCAAAACAAAGACAATAGTAAATAATAATAAATTTTATCTTCTAATACAGATAAGGATTTCATTAATGCAGTATATTTTAAACAACCAGGACACTTTTAAGGTTTCAGTATATAGTAGCGCATATTTTTTTATCTAATGAAATATGTAATAATTTAATCAGAAACAATTATTTAAACTCCTATTCTCGGTGTTAAAAATAAATAAATAAATAAAAAGTAAAACTAATGCTGCTGACGTAAGCTAATTGATTTTGACCTTTTAACTCTTTCTTCTCACAATAAAAAAAGTATTGCATATGAAAACAAGAAAATTGGTAGTTTTATTCACAAATGTATCAGAAACTCTCTGAATCAGACAACTTTTTAATCGAAGAATTCTGTTAAGGGCTGTTAAATTTTGAATTCGCTCAAAATAGTATATTTAAATGAGTTTTATTGGATTAAATAAGGTGCATAGCAATTTAACCATTTTTTTGCGGACACAAACTTGACTAGAGTGTGGTGCGCAGTGCCAAATCATTTTTTTTAAATTAGTCTAGTTTCTTAAGTTTTTTTTTTATTCTAATTTTTAATTCAAAGTTTCATTATCTGAATGAAGAATAATTCTAAGTTCCAAAGAGCTTTTTTTTTTATATTTTACCATATTTAAAAAAAAGCTTTAAAAATAATACATAAAAACACTTTTCTATTGAAAAATTTATTTAGACGCGAATTTAAAAATTATAATAATTAAATTACTAGTTTCAACAAAATTTAATTGTGAAAATTACGTCATATTTAAAACTATATATTTTAATGATTTTCTTACAGCGTTTTCAAAGACTATATTTTTAATTGAAAAATATTTTTTTACACGTAATTATAGAAAAAGAAAGAAAATTTAAAATAATTAAACCATTACAATGTCGTAGTTAATTTGCTTATAGCATCTAAAAGCCAACTCCTTTTTTTAAACGTAATAATGGCAGTGCCATTTTTTGCTTACTCATTTTATACAAGGTTATTTTGAAATGTCCAATTAATTTTCTTAATTAAACACGAAAACAGCCGTCAGCTGTCGCGACAACGTTGTATGTGGCCCTGTGCGCAGAAAAATCTCCAGTCAAAGAGAAATGAATGGCAGCCGGATTTCAGAAAATCGCCAGTTGTCAAGATATCATTATTTAACCTTCTGTAATCTGGTAATCTTATTAAAACAGAGTATTTTACTGTGTTTTTAGATTCTACGGGGTCTGGCAAGGATTGGCGTGCGTAGTTAATACGGGGCAAAGCGTCTATTTTTTTTTATATTAAACTGTTAAAAGTAATTATTGTAAATGTAATTCTTTAACTAGACGTTATTAAATTTTATAATAAAGTAGAGTCTGGATTATCCGAAGTAATTGGAACCGACCCTCTTTCGGAAAATCGAAATTTTCGGATAATCGAGAATGCTTCAATTTTAACGCTAAGGACAAATATATGCGGTCTTTCTTATTATGGTAACAAGTGCTTAATAAAAATAAAGCAATAGCAAAATAGAAACAAGAATAAACTACCTGAGCTTTAATTTTGAAATTAAGTACCTTTTACATATTTCACACAGGTTTGAAACAATGTTTTGTTTGTCGCAGTTTCGATTGCCTTTGCTTTGAAGCTCTATCATGAAGTTTTTAAATATGATTAGTTCGCCAGTGTCACACTCTTTCTGCTGTTCCAGCCAACCCAAACCTTTTGCAAAAGCTTCAGAATAGCTAATTTGTTCGTTGTCTTCGTTCGTTCCACTCCGCAGCTTACGGGAGCTCAAGTTTAATTCAAAGGAATTCTAAGACAGGGGATCGAAAATATTTATATGTACTCATGGTTCGGAAAGGAGCGCTTGCACACGAGGAATATTATAGTAAGAAAAAGGCTTTAAAAATGGATTTCGATTAACCGAGTGTTTCGGTTAAAAGAGTTTCGGATAAAAGAGGTTCTACTGTATTTTAAACATAAAAATCGTATTACATGTGCACTTTTACATTTCGAGTTTAAACAAAAAGAAAGAAAATGAGAAAAGAAACTTTTTTGTGATTTTCATTTGAGTAGAAAGAATTTTCTTCTGAAAAATCATCTAATAGAATAATTACGCTTAATAACGACGTCCCTTTGCTCTTTTAACTGAATACTCAGAGCTAATTAAAGATAACACGTTTTCCGTTCTTTGAAAATAATATATTATTTCTTAGTTATTTTTTTACTTTATTCGAAAGTTGGAGACATTTTTACATCAAAATTTTCGCAATGCTTTATAATGAGCTATTGTATGTCCGAATACAACATTCTTAGTAAAAAAAAATTAAATTTAAACGTTCAAACTTATGTGAATTTTGAATAACATATATGGTAAATTAAACAGTATAAATGCAATAAATAAAGCTCTATCTGTTTTAAAAAAAATACACTGCTAAACTTTTTGAAACTGTTAAATGTAGTCATTGTAAATATAATTCTTTTTTGTAGAAATAATTAAATTTTAAGGCAAATGTTAGTAATATTTCAAACATAAGAAATGCATTATATACGCTTTTACATTCAAAATTTAAATAGACGAAAGAGACTTTTTTGTCATTTTCATCTGAATACAAAGAATTTTCTTCTAAAGAAAGCATCCAATAGAATAATTACTCTGAATAACTACATCCCTTCGGTCTTTTAAGGAAATACTCAGAGCTAATTAAAGATAACACATTTTCCATTCTTTGAAAATGTTACATTACATCTTAGTTAACTTTTTACCTTTATTCAAAAGTTGGAGTCACTGTTTCATCAAAGATATGAAAATACTTTATAATAAGTAGTTATATTTACTAATTCAAACACGGGATCTTCTTAATAATAACAAAAGAAAAGTAAAGAAAAAAGAAAAAGGAAAGAAAAATATTTCAAGTTACTTTTAAATGCAAGTTTAATTTCTAATGAAAAGTTCTATAACTTAAACGGAAAAAAATATAATCTTTTAAAAAACACAGTATTTAACTATTCAAAAAAGATATTATGTTTAAAGCTTATAATACATACAATAATTCCTTAACAATCGCGGATTTAACATTTGCGAGTTTCGAGTGTTCTCAAAATGAAAAATTAATAACATTTCAACATTCGCGAATACTTAACTTGCTCATTCGCGAATTTTGTGTCATAAAGGATATTGCTTTGTTTTACCAATCCCATAAAATTATTTGACACTGGACAGCTGCATTTTATTGTACAGCCTAAGTTCTGTGAACTTCAGGTATTGAGGCAAAATATAGATCAGTATTTCCGAGAAAGCAGAAACACAAATTGACTCTAAGATAAAAAAAATCCTAAATTTTCTAAAATTCAAAATTTTTATTGCAAATGAAAAATTTTCCGCTAATTGTATATCAATAATTTTTTTTCATTCATCTACTAGCAACTAAATTTTGCACAATATATTTATAATTATTAATACTTGGAATTTTTTTTCTTGCGAGAAACATTCTCCTTGCATGCAATATTACAAATGAAAATCAAATTCCAATTTAATTGTTTAAAAGGCGCTAAGGCTAACCTAGTGAAAAAGATTCATTCCCGGGACTCGAACCCTGTCCATCAGTATAGCGCACTGACGTTTTACCGACTAAGCCACATGGAACGATACCCAGCCTGGAACCTTTCACCATTAAAGGTTGGCAAGGCTACAAATGCAGCACAAGATGGAATATTTTCCGTGAGCCATCGACACATACACATAATAACCACAGACACATAATTAAATCCAACATCGATTAAATCTATATTAATACTTGGATTTTTTTTTCCAGCGAGAAACATTCGCTTTGCATTCAGTATTACAAATGAAAATCAAACTTCAATTTAGTTGCGTAAAAGGCGCTAAGACCAACCTAGTGAAAAAGATTCCATGCCGAACTCGAACGCGGGCCATCAGTATAGCGCACGGACGTTCTACCGACTAAACCACATGGAACATTAGGACCACCTACCTATTCACTCATTGTCTCAGTTTCGGTCCGCAAAATAGCGGCATCCGCCTTGGCATGGATGCCACAAGTCCTTGGTACATGGCCGAAGACAGATTGTACCAGATGTTCAAGTAGAGGTCACGCAAATCCGAGATATTACAGCATGGTTGTTTTTTAGCTCTCTGCCGTTCCACGACACACTAAATCTGCTCTATAGTATTAAGATAGGTTCAGTTAGTCTGCCAGGAACTTAACTGAATTCAGTACTATGTTCCTGGAACCCTTCCAGCACAATTTGAGTCCTGTGTCATGAAGCGTTGTCTTGTTCGAAGACTCCATTTCCAGCTGGGAGGAGAGATAATATTGTAAGGGTGTAACAGTTTATCGCTAATGTTCCGATAGTTTGCGGCCTTCATGATCTGTTCTACCACAACCACAGGTCCCAGAGATGCCCGTGAGTACGTTTCCAAAAGCTTAATATCGCCACCACCGGCTTTTGTATGGTCTGCTGAATAAGGGGAAGCAAAGTTTGTCTAGAGGAAGGCGTACTTTCACGCAGCCATCGATGGGTTGAAGAATGAATCGTGATTGATCTGACAAGACAGCTCTTTCCAAACGATCCATGGAGGAACCATCGATCCGAGTCTAGGAGAAGTTGGCGATGATGCTTTGTCAACAGGGGCACATGAGTGCGGCGTTTGCAGCATAGCCTTATATCCAACAGTGTCAGCTGAACTGTGTTTTCTGAAAAAATTCTACTTGGACCTGTATTGTATTGGTCTGTCACCCATTTTGTATTACCAAGTGGGGGAGTCTCCGACGTCCTTTTTCTTTGCTATTGCGTCGATGTCCAAAGCCATCGCATCTGCTGATTGTTCCATTCTCATTCATGAACTTTCCATAAGTACTAACAACGATATGCTGCGAATATCCCATGAGTCGAACAGATTCGGAGATACGTGTTCTGAGCCATCGGGCCATTGAATTTTGCCCTCTATCAAAGTCGCTTAGATCAGCAACCTTTCTCATCACAGGCAAAAAGAAGCGCAAAAATGATTCATCATATCCCCTAGCAGTAGTTAAATACCATTCCCATCTGATTATGTGCCCTACGCGTCAACCAAGCGCGTTCATTGCAAAATGTGGGGATGGTCATAATGTTTTGGCTCTTCAGTGTATATTAAGTTAGTTTTGATATTTTATTTTATAAGAATTGTAGAGAATTATGTAATTCTTAAGATATTAAATTGCACATATTTTATTTTTCCCAAACAGTTACACGCCTTTACTTTTTAAATTACATTCGTACGTTGCAAAACACACATTTTTTATTTTGTTTATTTATTTATTTATTTATTTTGGGATCGCGTCAAGTTTCCTATTCACTATTATTTTCAGTTATTTACGTTATTTAAAATCATCATAGAATTGAAAGATATGCAATTCATATCTTTTATGTATTCTCCATCTAATTAGCCACATACAAGTACAATTTGCAATGGAGAAGTGAAAATAAAATCTGTGTAATTTGTTACATTTCTGAAAAACTCAATATGTTTCAAATTTGCATGATATTTTTCTCAAAACAGCATTTTCTATACTTTTACGAAAATTAAAGAAAAAATCGGTTAACGTCACTTGGTTAAATGGTAGCCATTTTATTTTATAAGAGATCGATAGAACTATGAAATTTTTAAGGCATTAAATTTTGGATATTTTATTTTCCATAGCATTTTACATCCTTCTAATTTTTAAATTACATTCCTACATAGAAAAATAAACATCTTTGTTAATAATGATTTTGGAATTACATCATGTTTCTTATTCGCTATGCTTTCCTGATAGTTACGTCCTTTTAAATCATCATAAAATTAAGAGAAATGCAATTCATATTTTGTATGTGAAAATATTCCCAATCTAATAATTCAGAGGAAATATGCAACACAGAAGTGAAAATAAAAGAATAATTTTTACGTTTAAAACATTGCTAAAGTATTTTATTGCATGGTAAATATTTATTAATTATAATCTTTTTAAATGAAATCAGTTAAAACATAATTTTTTTCGGAAATCCAGATAAATGCTTAACTATTATACACATTTATATTATAATTCCCCTTGGCTACAAAAATGGTTTAATATTGGCAATAAAGTCGATTTAACACGAAATCACATTTATTACGTATTATCAGAAATCTTTCTGCAAATAAACAGAAATTCGATTTAACAAATTCTTATCAATGATTTTTAATATTTAAATTGTCTTATATTTTCTTAGGACAAAAAGTAAAAGGTACGCAATTACAGAATTCTGTCAATATGTTTTCCTTTTTCTTTCCTTTTCTTTTTTTTTCTTTATTTATTTAGTGTAATTATAGCTAATCTTTGTACAGTTAGAAAAAATACATTTGATGGCTGATTGTATGCTTTACATTGCCCGGCACGACCCTCGTATCGTGAGCGTCGTACATAGAGAATTAAAAAAATAAATTAATGCCTAAAATAAAATAAAATAAAAAGTTTAAAGTTCATATTATGTAGTTTATATTTATGTATGTTACGGAAAAAGTTTAATTTAAAAGTTTTATTTTTCAAAGCCACTTTTTAAATGCTAATGTCCAGTAAAATTAGAAAAAAAATACGTTTGATGATTGATTGTGTGCTTTATATTGCCTGGCGCGATCCTCGTATCGGGAGTGTCGTACATAGTGTACTGTGAATGAATATAAAAATAAATTATTATATAAAATAAAATAAAATAAATTTTTAAAGTTCATAATATGTAGTTTATATTTATGTCTGTTAAGAATTCACTTAACTATAGAATGGAATCAGCCAATTCTACAAATTTTGCATCATATAATTTTTGTAAACTGTTATAATTTAAAAAGTTCTTTCTTTGAATGTATAGCCGCTTTTTAAAGGATAATGTCCAATAGATAAATATGAGAATAATTACAAAATATAGCTTTGAGATCAAAGTAATTTTTTGTCGGTCATTTATCCATGTATTTAAAACCATACATTTTGAGCTATAAACACATATATTTTACATTTAACCAAAGAAATTTTACATAATTTGAACAATACTTTTAATAAACAGTATTTTCAAATAACACTGTCCGGGGATTTTACTAATACGAAAATAGTTTCAATAAATTTTCTCGCATTGAGTGAAAAATACGATAATTTTAAGAGAAATATCTTCTTACACTTCTAAATAAAAAGATGTCGCGCAAATTGTAAGTTTAAACATTAAAAATTTAGATTTTTTTTTTAGAAATTTGTCTTTTATCCTTTTTTTCAGGAGTTTTATTTTGCTTGTGTGATAATACCAAAAAACTTTTTATATTATATTCCTATAATTATGAATGTTACATAAATACATGTAAAAAAACAGACATGTTAAAAATTATAAATATTTTGTTATGTTTCAATTAAATATATTTAATTATATATATGATAACAATTTATTGCATTTCCTATTTTGTTAAGGTTTTTAAAATATACATTTTACATATACGATACTTTGATTCTATTGATAAGGAACACGGACCATACAACAAAAAAGTGGAAATAAAATTATGATTTTTTTTTGTCATTTAACACAACGTTGTATATATCAACTTTGCATGACTATTTACTAAAAATAATATTTTAATTTACATTTTAGAAAATAAAAAAAATGTTTATTCAGCGGATAAAGTTGAATTAATAAAGTCTTTCGATGATTTACATAACTGTAAAATCAATAACACTTTACTGCATTTCCTATATTTTAAAGGTTTTTAAAATATACATTTTATATATACGATACTAAGGAACACGGAATACATGAAACAAAAAAGTGGACATAAAATCATATGATTTTGTTGTCATTTAACACAACGTTATATAAACTAACTTTGCATGACCATTTTACTAAAAATAATATTTTCTTTTACTTTTTACAAAATAAACTATGTTTGTTCAGTGGTTAAAGTTGCATTAATAAAGTCTTTCGGTGATTTGCATAACTACAAAATCAATAAAACTTTATCGTATTTTCTATTTTTTAAAGGTTTTTAAAACACATATTTTATATATACGATACTTTGATTCTATTAATAAGGAACACGGATCATATATCAAAAAAGTGGAAATAAAATCGTATGATTTTGTTGTCATTTAACACAACATTGTAATACTAACTTTGCATGACTATTTTACTAAAAATAATATTTTCTATTACTTTTTAAAAATAAAAAATGTTTATTCAGTGGATAAATTTGAATTAATAAAGTCTTTCGATGATTTACATAACTGTAAAATTAATAAGACTTTATTACATTTCCTATTTTTAAAGATTTTTGAAATATATATTTTACATATATGATACTTTGATTCTATTAATAAGGAACACAGAATATACAACAAAAAAGTGGAAATAAAATTATATGATTTTGTTGTCATTTAACATAACGTTGTATGATACATATTAACTTTGCAGGATCATTTTACTAAAAATAATATTTTCTTTTACTTTTTACAAAATAAAAAATGTCTATTCAGTATATGAAATTTGATCAATGAAGTCTTTTGATGATTTACATAGCTGTAAAAGTAGATTGAAAATTGAGAAATATAAATCATCTCAGCGAGTTTTTGTGATTAATTACAGATTAAAATATTTTTAGCATGTCAATCAGGTTTAGTACACTCTAAAAAAGACATTTTTTTCTTAATCTAATAAAATGTGCAAAAATCACGAACGCAAATGTATAATAACTGCTTCCGAGTCAACCAAGATTTCGAAAAGTGTTCCTTTATCTTTAGAAATTTCAAAAAACAATTTATTTTCGAAATTTAGAGAAGATTTTTTTTTTGTAATAAATTTTTATTAGCTGACAGTAATTTTCGGAAACGTTTCCTACTAGCTTTTACAATGCATTAATCAGTTCTCTTATTAATCCGTAAAATCGATTTTTCGGATTCTATCAATTCTCAAGTAAACATTTATAGCTGGATAACTGAATTTGTACATGCCATTCTAACAAAATAACGTTAAGATTCATATTAATGTTAAGGCTGTTAATTTTGTATGTTTTTCTCTTCACTATCAAAAAAAAAAAAAAAAAAAAAAAAAAAAAAAAAAATCCGACCAGTTTTCCTGTAGGAATCGGAAAAATAGTTGCCCCTATCGTACCGAAAAATTTTCCGACCCAGCTCAGAATAAAATCCGTAAAAAAAAAAGGAAATAGTCAATAAAACCGTATTTTACGGATTTTATTCCGAGCTGGGTCGGAAATTTTTCCGGTACGATAAGGTCAACTATTTTTCCGATTCCTACAAAAAAACTGATCGTATTTTTTTTACAGTGTTAAACATGTTTGCTGAATAGCAAAATATTAACCTAAGAATTAATAGCATCCGAAAAAATGATAATTCCGATTTGAGAAAACTGATTATTGCACTGTAAAACGTGCTACATAGAAACGTTTCCGAAAATGGCGGTCAGCTAATAAAAATTTATTTTTATAAATTCTTATTTAACCCATTTATGCCTAGCGTCCCATTTTGGGACGTTTCAAATTTTAATGCATTTGTATAATTTTCTTCTTCTTTATAACATGAAAATTGCATGAAATCATTATTTATAAATGTCTTTATGTATAACTTAGAGATGACAGCACAAGGTGGATATTTATTTGCTTAAATTAAGGCTTTTTTCGGTGTTTATAGATTTTTAATTTTTCAAGAGGGCGAAATGTAAAAAGTAAGCTCATTTGTATTTTTTCTATCATGGACCCAAAACCGCAAGTTATAATCTTAGCTTGTGGACTTTTTTGAAATATGTATTTTTTTAAATTGCGAAATTAAATGTTCAAGCCTATTTTTTATGCATTTTTGTAATGTACAAAATACAGGGTTCTAGGCACAAATGGGCACATATTTTTGTTAGAAATTTAGGAGACAGTTATTTATGCGATCTTCTTTCGAAGATATTTATGAAATAAATTGTTATTAAGTCCGCAATACGATTATTCTTATTTTATTATTAATAATAGTTATAACGTTATTAGTATCTGCAAAGAAATAAATATATTTTTTTTGTAGTTCATTAAAATACTAATTATAGTACATAATATACAATTTAAAAACATTTTAAATATAAATATAGGCAAAATATATAATTATGCATATTATTCTACTAGAAATACTCATATTTAGTTCTTTTATATTTTATCAAATAAATACAAAAAAAAAAAAAAAAAGCTTAATTTTTGTTAATATTTTTCCAGTTCATTTTGCAACATTTTAAAGTGATTTTACCAAAAAATTTGAGAAAACAAAAATTCAGGCACAAATGTGTTAAATTTCGAAAATAAATAGTTTTCTGAGGTTTTTAAAGGTAAAGGAACAATTTTCGGAATCTTCGGTTGCTCGGAAGAGGTTATTGTATATTTTCGTTCTTGATTATACTACATTTTTCTTTGATTAAGAAACATCGGTCTTTTTTACAGTATAGTTAAAGTTTCAAAGTAATTTGGATATTGACACGCTTAAAGATTTTTATTAAATGCTGCCATGCTGTGGCTACATATGACATAATATAACATAGTTTTTCTATTGATTTAATTTAATGATTCGCTAAAAATTTCTATTCTGAGATGCGTAATTTTAATAAAATTTATTATGAAATCTAAAAATAATGAAAGTGATATTTTTATTTAATACAATAAAAATGTTTAAAATTAAAAAATATACTACAATTCATCAGACATACAAGTAAAAGTTACATAAATACATATACAATTGAAAATGCAAACATTTCGGGCAAAGTTTTAGCCGCTCATCAGTGCAATAACATTCAAATGACCAGAAAACTATATGTCATGTTTACAGTTAATAATTAACAACAGTCATAATTAAAGAAAATATAAAGAACCATATGAAAGCATTGCTGTGTATTCAGGTGGAACTGCACAGTATTCATTAATTGGCGAGATTTGCATGTATGTCTGATGAATTGTAATATGTTATTTTTATTTTAAATTTTATATATCAGACGTTAAACAATTTTTATTTATTTTAATAAAAAATGTTGTTTCATAATTTTAATTAAACTGAACAATGATTCTAGTACTTTTGATTTCTTAACTTTTATATAAAATAATAATTTATAATGCATGGATGTAGAGATTTTCACGATTGTATTTCGATTCCGTAAATTATATGGAACTTTCAATTTACTTTAATAAAAACTTTTTTCTACGCGTTAAAATATCGTGCTAAAGCAATACAAAACCAACAACTACAACAACAAAAACTCCATATTTTCCCCCATAATTATAACAGCTATTTTCCAGTTGCAGTTCAATTAAAACAATTCAATGTCAATTAAAAGTTCTTTTTTTTCAAATATTTTTCTAACTTCTACAAATTACGTAAAAAAAAATTAGATAGTCTGTCAAAAATCAGCACTTACTTTTGGGGGTTAGTTCTTTATCTTTCCAGCCCTAATTTTATTTTGAACTAAAACAATTTTCGCGCGTTAATCTATCACCGCTTATCCCATCATACCTTCTGAAAGGAGAGGAGTCATCTGGCAATTCCAAACAACTCCCAAATCCAAAACTTCCACGCTCTTAAGAACCGCCTCATCGTTTGGCGAACTTGGCACGGTTTTACTCGTGAATGGACTAGTGGAATCTGCTGGCGATCACTTAAATTCCTGCACAGGTTTGTGTTCAGAAGAAGATTTCTGAAACACCGGTGTTATCCATGCATTTAGATATTGCTTGTGAAGGGAAAAAAGAGGATGAGGAGAGGAAATATTTCCATGGGGAGAGCAGTCTCTTAAGTTTTGGGAGGCAATGAAGAGTGATTTATTACTTAGAAAGGATATGTACTGAGAATGAAACATCATTTTTTGAAATAATTTTGTCGTATCCTTTTATCTAGAATGGTTGTCGAACGTTTTTTGGTTCAGAAATAAATAAATACACGTTTTTTTAAGGGGGGGGGGGGGGGGGGATTTCGTGCAAAAATTGAAATTGATTTTTGTTTTGTGGTACTTAGAATGATTGATTTTTTATTTTAATTCTGTAAATTATAACTATCACTCTCATTTAGTAACCCTAACAATGAATTCTCTCTTTTTTTTTTTTTTTCGGAAATTATGTACCTGGTTTCTTACAGTTTTTGGAGGAAATGAAGAATGATTTATTTCTTGAATAGGAAATACCATGAGAATGGAACATCTTTTCTTGAATACGCTGTGTTCTTTTTTATGCAAAAACTTCACTACGATGTTTTTATTAAATAAATAAATAAATAAATAAGTAAATCTTGTTTTTGTACAAAAATTAAAATTGATTTTATATCTGTCGCATTTAGTTTGCTTAATTTTTAATATTATTTTTTTAATTTTAAATGTCACTCGGTTTTAACATCCCGATATTATTGTTTATTCTTCAATTTTAACATTTATTACAGTTTTTAGAGAAAATAAAGACTGATTTGTAGCTTGCAGATAGTATGTCATGACAATAAAACATCATTTATTGAAATATATATATGTACTATATATTGCATATTTAATGCAAAAAAAAAATTCTCGATTTTTTTTTTATTAATAAATAACAAAAGGAAGAAATGTCATTTCTGAACAAAAAATTGATTTAAATATGTAACATTTAGATTGCTTAATTTTTTATTCTTGTTTTATAAATTTTAAATGTCACTTGCATTTAACATCCCGTTAACGTTGGCTATTCTTCAATTTAAACAGTCTCTTATAATTTTTAGAAAAATAAGGACTGTTTTGTTGCTTGCAGAGAGTATGCCCTGAGAATAAAACATCATTTATTGAAATATGTATATATATATATATATATATGTATTTATGCAAAAAAGGTTCTCGATTTTTTTTTAAAAATAATAAACAACTGGAAGAAGAAATCGTTATTTTTGAACAAAAATTTAAATTGATTTTAGATGTGTAACATTTAGATTGTTTAATTTTCATTCTTGTTTTATAAATTTTAAAAGTGCTTGCATTTAATATCTGGGTAACATTGTTTACTCTTCAATTTAAACAGAGTCTCTTGCAGTTTTTAGCGGAAATAGAGACTGATTTGTTGCTTGCAAAGAGCCTGCCATCAGAGTAAAACATCATTTCTTGAAATAGGGCAATTCCATCGTAACTGACGTGGGAGATTCTCAAAAGGTGGGATCATTAAACGTTAACTATATGTAATTTTTTTAATTTTCAAATTTAAGGCAATTTTTTTTCAATTTTGTCTATAAATATAATATATAAATATTTTTAATAGTATGTCTACAAAATTATACACAAACATTAAAAGACAGCAACTATTCTGGAAAATTAATTATTAAAGCATGTAATTAGGAGTTGTGTACGTTACAAATTTTGGACATGTTTTCGCACGTACGTTACAGATTTTGGGCGTTGATCTTAGTATTTAAAAAATTCTTAAGACTAAGAATGTAGTAAATGTGTCTGTATACATATATATATATATATATAATTAACTTTTTGTTATCAAGTAATAATAATAATAAAATCAAATGCTTTGTTACGTACGTTACTTTCGCACATAAGAAAATACAGAAAAATTCTTCATAGAAAAGTACTTCTATCTTCAAAAAAGCGATAAATCAGCCTGCCATCTCTTAACCAAATTATCAAAAAATCATCCGTTTCCTTTATGCATTCGTTGTTTACCATTAGAACCACCTGGAAAAAAGTTAAAACTCTTTTTCTTGGTGGTACATTGGAGCAGTTAACTTTATGAATGTCCGAAATTGGCCTCTTTAGCATATAATAATAAAATTTTAAGATATGTATACAAAGCTTTTACAATAAATTATGTCATTTTCTGTCTCTGAATAGAATTAAAAACTCAATGTAAAAAAAAAAAAATAAAGTCAATGATAATTAAAGTTATGTTTGAAATGCTTAAAGTTATGACTTGTGTCCAGTGCCCACCTTTTGAGAATCACCCACGTAACATTTGGTCATCGAATTTTGTTTTCAAAACTATGTAAAAAATTTACTAATAAAGCTAGAGCAAATTTTTACAATTTAAGATATTTTTTATTACTCGAATACCTGCAGATTATTTCAATCTCTTTTTTAGACCCCAAAATTGCATTTCAAAATTCCGTAACTGACGTAACATAAAATATACAAACATTTTTTCTGCCTTCTGTGAACTGTAAAAATAATCAAAACTATCCTGTTAAAAAAAGTGATTTAATGTTCTCAACAACACTAAGTAATAAAAAATTATAACAGTAACTTGTTTAATTAATTTCTGAATAATAAAAAAGAAAAAAAAAATGGCATTTACACGTGTAACTGACGTAACATTTATTGTGTAACAGACGTAACATTATGACTTTACAAAGACAATAATGGTACTTAAGTTAGTTTGTAAACAGTAATTTATAGCGTTTTTATTAGGATTTTATTATAGAATATAAAAATATCAAGTTTTTCAATCATATTCTTAAATTAAACGTATTATAAATTTTATCCCCTTCCCCCACACACAAAATGATAATTTTCTGTGGAATTGCCCAATATATATATATATATATATATATATATATATATATATATATATTAATGCAAAAAAGTTTCTCGATTGGTTTTTAAAAATAAACAAGTAAAGAAATAAATCTCATTTTTGAAAAGAAATTTTAATTAATTTTAAATGTGTAACATTTAGATTGCTTAATTTTTATTCTTGTTTTATAAATTTTAAATGTCACTCGCATTTAACATTCCGATAATGTTTTTCATTCTTCAATTTTAACAGAGCCTCTTACAGTTTTTAGAGAAAATAAAGACTAATTTGTAGCTTACAGAGTGTATGCCGTCAGAATAAAACATCATTTCTTGAAATATGGATATATATATATATATATATATACACACACACATATATATATATATATATATATATATATATATATATATATATATGTATATATGTATATTAATGCAAAACAGTTTCTCGATTGTTTTTTAATAATAAATAACTAAAGGAAGAAATCTCATTTTTGAACAGAAATTTAAATTAATTTTAAATGTGTAACATTTAGATTGCTGAATTTTTATTCTTGTTTTATAAATTTTAAATGTCACTCGCATTTAACATTCCGATAATGTTTTTCATTCTTCAATTTTAACAGAGCCTCTTACAGTTTTTAGAGCAAATAAAGGCTGATTTGTTGCTTACAGAGTAAATGCCATCAGAATAAAACATCATTTCTTGAAATATGGATATATATATATTAATGCAAAAAAGTTTCTCGATTGTTTCTTTAATAATAAATAACTAAAGGAAGAAGTCGTATTTTTGAACAAAAATAAAAAATAATTTTATAACTGTAATACTTAGATTGCTTATTTTTTATTATCATATTAATCATTTTAAATATCTCTCGCACTTAACATCGCAGTAATGCTGTTTATTCTTCCATTTTACAGAGCCTCTTGCAGTATTTAGAGGAAATGGAGTTTGATTTATTCCTTGTAGAAAGTATAACACCCTGAGAATAAAACATCATTTCTTGAAATATTTGTTTTCTTTTTATTTTACGAAAAAATGTTTTCGACTTTCGACTCTTTTTCTGTTCATAAATAAAGGAAGGGAGAAATCTTATTTCTGAACAAAAATTTAAATTGGATTTAGATCTGTATTATTTCGATTGCTTAATTTTTATTCTTAATTTATAAATTTTAAATTTCTGTCGTATTTAACATCGCAATAATGGTAGTTATTCTTCAATTTGGACAGAGCATCTTACAGTCTTTTAGAGCAAAGGAAGAAGAATAAAACATTATTTTTTCTTTTGTCCTATTCTTTTACCAAAAAAAAAAAAAAAAAACACAGTGGACTAGGATTTTATATTTGTAGTACTGTAACATATTATTCAGAATCCAGGGTGGGAACTACCTTATGTTACGAAATAAAACTTGATAACTTATCATCGATTAATAAGTTTTAATATTTACATCCTATTTACATGTTACTATTTAAAAAATAACTCAGTTAATTTAAAATACAGCATAGCACAAATGCCTTGTCGGCAACCACTTTGTAAACATTCTTCTCTCTCGTAAAGTCTAATTTACTCAGCTTGTCAGTACTTTTGAAAGAAAAGAAAAAAAGTAAAGGAGAGAAAAAATGATGGAGTGTGTATTGTTCGAGCGTTACACTCTTCCCCTCACACTGCATTACTGGTCCCTCAGATGCAGTGTGCATTTCCTGGGTGGATTCCTTCGGGATGCTTTCTGGTGCCTAAAATCCTCTATGGCTCTCGTGTTTTGTGGTTCTTTCGTAAATATTTGCTGGCTGGGCGTCTGATGTTTCCCGGGTCTGCCTCTAGGACGAATAAAGCCTTTAGAAGATCCAACATCATCTTGCGTGTAAGGACACAAAGCTGATATATGATAATTTCCTAAGGGAGAAAAGGGGTTTTCTTTAGTGGCAATGGTATAAGAAGTAGGATATCTTTGTTTTAAAATAACATATGGGCCATCTCGACGGGGCATGAATTTAGTTGTTTTGTTATTTTTCTTTTGACTAATCGGATGCAAAGTAACCCAGACGTGGTCGCCTGGTTTATATTGTTCAGAAGCTTTTAAATGTTTGTCAGCATAATATTTATGCTTATCTTGGCTTTGTTCTATGCGATCTCTTACCTGCATAGTAATTTTAGCAAAGTTTTTTAAATAAGGAGTTATTTCGGGTATGAAATTATCATTCGCAATTACAGGGCGTAAGTCATGAGCAACATAATCGGAGGTACGTAATTCACGACCGAACATTAAATATGCAGCTGTGTGACCTGTGGAACTACATCTTGCAGTATTAAGGGCAAAACGGATTACTGGTAATTTTTCACTCCAAGTTGTATGATCATCTCCAACTAGCATCGCTAAGCGGGGTTTTAGATCTCGGTTTTTTCTTTCAACCGGATTTGCTTGAGGGTGGTACACCGGAGTTAAACTTTGATCTATCTTTAAGAGAAAACAAACTTGTTGCATCACAGCACTGATGAATTGCGGACCATTGTCGCTAATGATTTTTCTTGGAAAACCATATCTTAAATACACTTCCTCAATTAAGGTAACAGCACATTCCGTGGCTGTTGCGTTATTTAATGCAAAAAGTTCTACCCATTTTGTGCTACAGTCTTCAATTATAAAAATCCACTTTTTCCCATCTGCTGTTTCTGGCAAGGGTCCAAATAAGTCTATTGAGAGTGTCTCAAATCTTTGACTATGAACAGGTGTTTGTAAATGTCCAGCAGGTTTTTGGTTACTCGCTTTATAACGAATACAGTCTACACAATGTTTAACATAATCTGCGATATCTTTTCTCATTCCGGTCCAGTAATATCTCTTGGATACTCTGTAATAGGTTCCCTCGGCTCCATAATGGCCTGCGGTCGGTGAATCATGGTAATTCTTCAAGACTTCTTTCCGTTCTTGAACAGGAACAACCAATTGTGCTTCTTCTGAATCTGATTCTGGAGAGTAACGATATAAGACTCCTTGGTTTAAGAGGTAACCACGTTCAGTCCAATTAGAAAAATCTGTATTATTTTCTTTAGATTCAAATGCTACGATAATTTTCTTTAAATCTTCATCATTTAATTACTCTTCTCGGATATCTTTAGGAGATCTAATAGGCATATCAATCGAAATTGTGCAAATTTCACAAGAAGGTTCTTCATGACTGCAAATAGGTCGAGACAACATATCAGCAACAACGTTTGCTTTTCCAGGGATATATTCAATCTTGAGGTTGAAAGATTGTAACTGCAAAGCCCATCGGGCTAGTCTGCCTGACGGTGACTTTAAACTCATCAGCCATTTTAGGGGTTGATGATCGGAGGCAACTGTTATTTCATGTCCTTCAATATAGCTACGGAATTTATTTAAATCCCAAATGACAGCAAGGGCTTCGCGCTCGGTGGTAGAATAGTTTCTTTCTGGTGCAGTTAACAAACGACTTGCTCTTCTTCTCCCTGACCCTGGAGGAGGACAGCACCTAGAGCATATCCACTGGCATCTGTACGAAGAAGATAGGGCTTGGTCGGATCATTTTGTTTTAGTACTGGAGGATTGATTAATGAACTTTTCAATGTTTCGAAAGCGCTTTGTTCTGCTTCTTCCCACTTCCAAGTTGCATCTTTCTTCGTAAGATTACTTAGAGGTTTAGCTATATCTGAAAATTTTCGGAATAAAACGTCTGTACCAGGAGCAGGACTGCAAAAAAGATTGGACTTGTTTTACAGACTTAGGAGCAGGCATTTGTTGAATTGCAGCGGTTTTTCTAAAATCAACTTCGATTCCAGAGCTTGTTATCCAATGTCCTAAATATTTAACACGGGGGCAAGCAAAATTGCATTTTTCACGATTAACATACAATTTGAATTCTGATATTTATTAAAAACTGCTTCTAAGTCAGACAAATGTTTCTCAAAACTTTCCGACAAAATTATAATATCATCTAAATAAGACAATATAAAGATGTCTTTGAGGGACTTTCTAAAGTTATCTATTAATCTCTGAAAGGTTGCTGGGGCATTTTTCAATCCGAAAGGCATTCTAATGTACCGTAAAGCTCCGAATGGACAAATAAATGCAGTTTTCTCTCTATCAGCAGCATTTACTTCAATTTGGTGCTATCCAGACTTCAGATCAATAGTGGTCATATAAGGGGTATGTTTGGCTTCATGGAGCAAATCATCTATTCGCGGTAATGGATAATTATCTGTCTTTGTGATGGCATTCAATTTTCGATAATCGATGCAAAGGCGAATTTTTCCATTTGGTTTTGGGACCAATACTACAGGAGAGGCATAAGGAGACTCGCACTCTTCGATTATACACTTAGAGAGTAATTCGTCTAATTCTTTACGCAAAATTTCCTTTCTCGCAGGTGACATGCGCTAAGGGGGTACTGCTACAGGAGGATGTGATCCAGTATCAATATAATGTTTAACTTTAGGTGTAGCCTCTTCCCCTAGTTGAAAGCTACTAGTAAATTTTTCAAGAAGTTCATTCAACCTAACTTGTTGCTCTGAAGTGAGATTTCTACCTTCATCTTCTCTAAGAAAAACGGTGTCTAATTCAACGGATTTTATCGCTAATTCACTGGGAGGCCTATGTGTATCTTCAGCGAATCTATATTTCCACCTACATCTATCAGCAAAGAACCATTCTTGATTTACTACATCCAAAACAATTTTTGCTTTGCGTAAAAAATCGATTCCTAAAATTGTACGATTATTTCTGGCATTCGGCAGAGCATAAAGTGTTGTTTTAATGTCGCGACCTTCAATTTTAACATGAACTTCTGTTTTATAAACTTCGGTAGTGTTTTGTAGCCCATCCGCTAAGACTACGATCATTTGAGTTTTTTCAAACTTCACACCTTGGTCTTTTAATAAAGAATACAAACCTTCACCCGCAACGCAATGTGTTGCGCCAGTGTCAGCACAAGCTGTGCCAGAGAGACCATTTATGCTTATTTTTACCAATAATGTTGGTGATGTTTGCATATTACATGTACGAAATTCTAGTGACTGAAAGTGCACCGATACATTTTTCGGAGAACAGGTTGGACACTTGGATTTAATAAGTCCCTGGTTTCCACAACCATAGCAACTTAACATTGGTCGATTTAAATTTGAAGGGTAATTAATTTTATTTCTCTTGGACTCTTTTTGATTGCCAATTTTACAAAAATCATTTCTTTTAAAATCTAAAGGCGTTTTTTCAAAGCGATTAGAATTCCCGACCTCACTGATTTTATTTGATCTCTTTATTTCTACTTTGTGTGAGTTCAAATTGTCATATAAATCTAACTTTTCAGCTAATTCAACAGGATCTGTTAAATTCTCCCATTGGTCTAAATAATGTTCTTTGCAATCAGGGGAAACCTTTTTCTTTAATTGGTCAGCAATAATTAATTCCGATAATTTTTCAAAGGAATTTATATTTAATTCGGATAGCCATCCCTCAAAATAGCTTCTGAATTCAAAATAATATTCTTTCCAGCTAATATCGGTACGCTTTGGATGTCGACTAAACAAAACTCTAAACCTTTCAGCTGTTAACTTGAACCTCTGCAACAATATATCTTTAATATAAGAATAATCCTCAATTTTTTTTTCCGGTTCACGCGCTATTAATTTACCGATTTCATTTGGAAGGACTCCAATTAAATACGTAATCCACAGTTCTTTAGAAACCTTTAAAAGTTTCATTTGCCTCTCAAAAGTTATTAAAAATAAATTCATATCATCCTTTTCAGGATTGAAATCGGGTAAAACCTTTTTCAAGTCAACGCGTATTGAAGAAGTTTCTAGAGGGTTGCTTGTATTTGCAACAACATCCCTTGTTCCTGCTTCTAACCTGAGCTTCTGTAGCTCAAATTCTCTTTCTTCGGCTAAACGTTTCTCTTCCTCAGGAGTCTTTCTTTCTTCTACGATATTTTCATAAATTCCCTGTACAAAATCTATGTTATCTTTAAATGCCTCACTATTTACAATTTTATCACGTAATTCAAGGACTTTATCATCGCTACTTACTTCTACTTTTAATTCTGAAGCTAATGTGATTAAATCAATTTTCTTACCCTTTGAAAGAAACGCCATCATTTGAACTAAATATGTTTTAGCTAACTTCAAACTTAATTCGTGTTACGAATAACTCTTAGCAAAATACGTAATTTTTAACATATATAGAACATAAATAACATACAATATCTTTCAAAACTCAATATAATGACACCAACTATTTGCCTTTTTTTTTTCCTTTTTTTTTCTTACACAATAATATCAATCATATAATAATTAAATAATGCCAAGCACTCATTTATAATAATAACTTCATAATAAAGTAGCTCAGTGCAACTATATAAATGTATAAAGCAAACGATTTTAAATTTTCAATAATAATTATTAGAATTATTTCTCTTATGAATATCTTCATTTAATTCAGATACTAAAATACTTGAAGCTGCAGACGACTTTTCGTATTTCAATTCTAAGGAAAATATCATTCAGCTGAATAGAACAATTCCAAAATATTTCGATTCTGGACGAATCAAATACAATTTTCAAAAATCATCAAAGTACTTTTGTATAAATTTTTGTACTTTAGTATCTAAATATTCTTATTAAAACAGTTTCACTCAATTTAAAATAATACTTATCTTCATATCTTGCTTCTATTCGTGCCAGACGTTGGGGCGCCACTTCTGTAACATATTATTCAGAATCCAGGGTGGAAACTACTTTATGTTACGAAATAAAACTTGATAACTTATCATCGATTAATAAGTTTTAATATTTACATCCTATTTACATGTTACTATTTACAAAATAACTCAGTTAATTTAAAATACAGCATAGCACAAATGCCTTGTCGGCAACCACTTTGTAAACATTCTTCTCTCTCGTAAAGTCTAATTTACTCAGCTTGTCAGTTCTTTTGAAAGAAAAGAAAAAAAGTAAAGGAGAGAAAAAATGATGGAGTGTGTATTGTTCGAGCGTTACAGTACTTATATTACTTAATTTTTAACACTTTCCTACATACCGGAAAAGTGTTTATGACTTCGGTTTGTCTGTCCGTCCGTCCGTCTGTCCGTGCTCTAACTCTCGTAAATATATTCGGATTGCCCTGATTTTTTTGCGTTGTTGACGTTTACTATAGCACAATACCTATTCTTAATAAAGTTTGTAGAAAGTAATGTTCATTTGCAGGGACATACAAAAAAATTCCGTTATAATACGGCTAATGAAAAAAAAAATCATTTCAAGTTCATATTAATGATGTTACACTTTGTTTAAGAAGTTCTCTGCATATGCATTCTATAGAATATGTGATGCAAAGACAATTTATCATTAATTTACAGCGTCGCGCAAAAGAATTCAGTTACGTAATGGTATAGGGGTGGTGGAGTTGTATGTGGTGTATTTTAATGATGTTAAATTATTTTACATACCGAGTGAACCTAAAGTTCGTTAAAACGTTAAATTTTCATAAAAAGGAAGAAATTGTGATAAAGGAGTGCGGTTTACAAGACAGGTCTGATAAAGTATTGGATTTTTTTAGCAGCAAAAACAAATTTTGTTAAAAAATCACATGTATAGGGCGCTGACGACCCGAAACACAATGAACAGGACAACAACACGCTCCCATTCATTTGTTCTTTCAATTACAAATGTTCAATATGAGCTCCTAAAAATTCTCTGACACAACTGTTGTCCTGTTCATTGTGTTTCGCGTCGTCAACGCCCTCTACATGTGATTTTTTAACTTTTTTTTCAGCTAAATAAATCCGACTACCTTGTGAGTTCTTTCTTTCAAACCGCACTCTTTTATCATAATCTCTTCCTTTTTTATGAGTTTTTGAAGTTTCGGCTCACCTGGTATAATAAAATTACTAAACATTACTGAGGTTTACTACAAATTATTTCTTGTATAATATACAATGCATACAATTTACAAAGACACATAAAAGATTTCGGATACTGTAATGTAAAATTTAAATATATGATACTGAACACATGGGTTAAATGACCTTGGGCAGGAGTGAAAAATAAAATAAAAGGGGGGGTGGAAGGTTAAGACTTAAGTTTTTGAGGTCAACAAAACAAAAAGAGAAGAAAAAAAGAAGAATTCAAATAAAAATGTACTTAATGAGTTTAAGTTTTACAATAAATTAAAAAGAATGCCCTTGTCCAGCATCTCACAACAGAGGATGCTCTCCCGGATATGCGCAGACCATGGCCTTGAAAAAGGCCCTTTGCACACCAGAGTTCACATCATCTGAGTTATGATATGTGTTTTTAAGTTCAACTAAATTTTTCAATGCTATGTGGTGTGTATAAATGCTATAGATGTATATAGGGCTACAGAAATGAATTCGTAAGCGCTACTGAGTATGAACTTAAATTGCTTAAGGGTGGTTTTTAAAAGAATTTTGCAATTTTACGCTGAACTGCATTTAGAATACTAAAATATGTTTGGAGAATTTAGATAAAATGATATATAGGGCGACGCAAAGAACTGACTATATGGGGAACTGAATATATCCCACCACCCTTCGAAGAAATTCGCATATTACACGATCTTTCGATGAAATTCGAGCATTTCGCATGACTTTTTGAATAAACTTGCATATTTTACACGATCTATTGGCAAAAATCACTTTTTTTGCAATTCTTTGATGGAAATCGTGTCTTTTTCGTGATCCTTTAATGAAAATCTCATTTTTCTGGCAATCCTTTGATGAAAATCGCGTTCCCCAGCGATCCTTTGACGAAAATCGCGTTTCCCAGCGATCCTTTGACGAAAATTGCATTTCCCAGCGATCCTTTGACGAAAATTGCGTTTCCCAGCGATCCTTTGACGAAAATTGCGTTTCCCAGCGATCCTTTGACGAAAATTGCGTTTCCCTGCGATCCTTTGACGAAAATTGCGTTTCCCAGCAATCCTTTGACGGGAGTCGCATTTTTTCCTGTAATCCTTTGACGAAAATCGCAATTTTCCCATGATCCTTTGACATTAATTGCATTTTTTCCATGATCCTTTGACAATTGTGCTCAATTTGGTGCGGTTTGTAGTCGCGTTTTTGTTATATTTCTTACACTCCCACTACAACCCTTCCCTCATTAAAAATCAGGGTTTGATTTAAGCGGTATCGCATCGCAATTTGCGATTCAAATTTAACTAAAATGCGATCCAAGAAATGCATTAAATCGCAATCATTGCGATGCATATTTCCCACACCCTTTGTTATGTCATGTACACTTAAAGTTAAAATTTAAAGGTGTTTTTACACGACATACATTATGTTTTCACCCTCCCCAAGTGTTTATTTACAATGGAAGTACAGCGAGACGCCATTGCTGGGCGCAGTTTTCCCAGTAAACACATGATTTGTTCCTGCTCTGACGCTGTGATTGATTACTGAATCACTGTTACTCGCTAATCACGGCGTTTGCTCATAGAAGTTTGACGTGCGTGTTGTAGTAGTTTTAAAATGAACACTCACTGTTACGCACTGAGATCTACAATAATACGGAGAGCCAACTCACCGATCCACTTTCGGCCGCTACCACATCACACTTTCAATGCACGCAAGTAATGAGTCCTGCACTTTTCTTAATATTAGAAGCATTTTTTCAAACTTTTTCGCATACTTTTTATCAATTTTGTTGTTTTCTACATCTTTTTGACATTTTTATGAGCAATACTTAATTTGTTTCAAGATTTAAAAGCTACATTAGCTATTTTTTACTATCTATACAAAAGTGTCTAACTGCTAATCAAAACTGACTTTGTATAGCAGTTACTGCTATGCAACTTTCTTTTTCTAAATCGACCCCTGTTAAAAATGTTAACAAATTTTAATGCATATTTGCATCGAACCCAGGAATAATAAAATTCAATGCTGAAAAAGCGGAATTCCGCGTTTCTGCAGTAAAGTAAAACATCTGAAAAATCTTTCGATTACATAGTTTCTGAACACAAGCAGTTTCATGCGTTTCCAAACAAAAATAATTTAAAACGTATGTTATAAAGTTGCCTCTTTGGATTTGAGAACACCCATAATGAAAAGCATTCACCATAACAAATGCACAGGGATAAATTCAGTCAGGAGATGCAGCGTTCCCACATCATATATATATATATATATACATAGATGTAATGCTAATAACGTATTATACTTAAATTGAAGGATCACATTTATAAAAATATTTTACTCAAATTTTTCCGATAGATTTCAGTACAAAAAAAAAAAAAAAAAAAAAAAAAAAACAGAGCAAACATAAATACGTCAAATTTTTTAAATTGAACAGAACTGAAATTATCAATGCAAGTTTGAAAATATAAATTTCATAAAGTACGATAAATGTCACATATAATTTTTCTTTAAAAAAATCAAAAAACGTCCTTAAATAAAATTGCACATAACAAAACTTTTTCAAAGAAAATTACGTCATAAGAACAGTTATTACTTTGTTCATTCTGACACTATTTTCTAGGTGTGCCCACTTGAATTTTTAGATAATTTCATATATAAACATCAAGCAAACACAATTCTATATTATTAATTGAAAAAATTCTAAAATGCCTATAAATTAGTGATTTGGGGACAAATCTACAACTAATGTCACAAATAATGGCTGTTTGTTTATATCAGATGAATCAGAGATTAAGGGTAATGTTTACATTAATGTCAAGATTATAAGTAATTTAAGGGGGAACAAATGTCATATCTTTCCGTCGAAAGAAAATTTGCAAAATTTGTCAGTCAGTTGTATGAAAATATTTCAAAATTCATCAATCAGTCGCAGATCAAAAGTTAATTATTTTTTTCAGTCAGACATTGGAAAAAATGCAAGTTTTGTGACTCTGTCACAGAATGAAAATACTAAATTCACAAATCAGTCATAAAAAATATTGCAAAATTTTAACAATTGAAGCGTTAATTAATCAAACAATCACTTACCTGTAGTGTTTTTAGGTATTTTATGAATTGTTATTAATAATAATCTCAACTTTTTGTATTAAATAATAAAGAGCTAAAAATAATATGAAGCAAAGTAATGGCTTGATGAAAAAGAATATGCAAAACAGAAAAGAAAATCTGTGACGACCGCTGCCAGTCTTGAACTTTCTGCAAACTGGCGTCGGAACCCCCCCCCCCCCCCCGCACGTATATGACATCTGTGCCCATGCAAGTACATGCACTTTCTAATCTTAATCTTTTGGAGATTTTTTTTTAAATATCTCGTTTGCATTCCCGCATTTTTACATGATTTTGTTTGCATTGGGTAACTAAAGACAATCTCTAAAATACATTTTTTTTTATGAGGACATTAACCTTTTTTAGACAAAAATAGCCTCAGAAAAAAAAAACCTGCAAACAAAATCAAAAAAGTAAAAAACGGCTGTTGTAAAGATCGACGTCAGCTGGCATACAGAATAATTTCAAAATATGGAAATGCAAATGAGATACCTTAAAAAAAAATTCTTATAAGATTAATATTTCAGGGCAGGCGTTTTCATGTGGGTGAAGTAACCTCTTAAGTTAGTAGTGGAAATTCTTTGCAAAAATCGACTTCATACTGTATAGTACCTGTGTTTACTCTCATAATAGTCGCACTTTTTTTTGCCAAATTTTTATTGTGAAAGTCTAGGTGCAACTATTATGCGGAGAAATCTACTGCATAATATTGTACACTGAAATGCTGAAACATTACTGGAATAAAAAAACACATAATAAAATTAGTAACTTACCAAATGTTTCCAGATTATATGATGTTTATTAAATACCATTTTCTTTTTATGGTAATATTTTTATAGATGTAAAATTTACAAATAATCTTTGTGAAAATTTGAACAAAAAATTATCATAATAAATTTTTTTTACTAAAGGTTTCAGTATCACTATTGTAATGCGAGTCGGTGTCTGAAGAATCTCCGTCATTCCATAAAATGTCATCTTCGCTTCCGTCCAAAGCGTCGAAGATACCCATCTTCTTAAAATTTTTTTGAAATTATATCGCTTGTCATTAAAGTCAAGCTTTGTAATGTCCAACTACACATTAGTTGCAGGGATGGGCGCCTTACTTTTCCACTGGGAATTTTCTCGTTGTTCCCATTGATTATCCAATATCCATATACTCGTCTTATATTGTCTTGCAGAATCTCTGCGACTCCTCCGGGAATTATCACAAGATCTGTTTTGCCTTCTGAAAGTTTTTTCTTTACATCAACAAAATGTCTTCGGAAACTATCAAGTACCAGCATGGCTGGTTTTCTGAGCAATGCTCAAGACCTTTTCTTCCAAACGTTGCGAACCCAATCTTTCATAATTTTTTCATACATTCAATTTATGAAATGAAAATAGTTTGACGATTTTTTCTGCTTCAAATCAGGGGTGAGACTATTACACAAGTAAACACGGCAGTCTATTGAGTGCTGCTTTGCAGAATTGCTGAGCATCGAATACCAAGTACTAGTGTATACTAAGGAAGAAACATTCATGCACACACACTAATCAATACTGACCACTCGACTGGAGGCAGAATTTTTTTTTAAAGCAGTTACCGGACAAATTTAAAAGAAAAATTGCTTAAATTAAAAACATTGAAAAGTGGGAAGGGTTAGTTCCAGGCCATTGGACGACCGCTGTGGCTTCAAGTTTAATCTTCAGCAGCAGTTGGGGGTAGGCAGATAAAAAAAAAAAAAAATAGATGTAAGATTTTTGCACTGTCTGAAAACATACATTTTCTGTTTACTTTTAAAATTTTATTTTATTCCAAAATTTAATACGTCATGCACATTGTTTTAAAATGTTTAAAACCAGCAGCACTACTTGAAAAGTTACATTAAATAACCCGAACAATACACACACAAAAAAAAACTTAGATTATTGAACTCTTTTCCTCTGTAGTAACAATAAATTACTTAAATTTACACTAACTAGCTTTTAATTAGCTACACCTTTATTATTCTTTAAAGAAAACCCAAAAAATATACATATAAATAGTATCTTGCCCATACAAATCCTCCTCCGAAATATTTTATTGGTGCGACTTTTATTTTCTATTGTTGAATAGTATATCCGAATTTTTTAAAAAGGGCCCACTTTTTTGGAAGTATAATAGTCCTTTCAAAAAGAGAGATCTAGCTCGGTACATAATTTAGCAATCTTACGTATCCATTCTAAAAGAATAATCAAAGTATTATACGGACAAATCAGATTTAAAAATTACTATACGAACGCAAACACCGAACGGGCATGGTGTCAGTTCTTTAAAAAATTAGTTCGGTACATAATATTCGCAATGTTATGGTTATTGACATTCATTTAAAAAAAATAATAATAATAATTAACGCGAAAGCATAATACGAACATAAGGGGCTATGAAAAAAAGACGAAAGCCGATTCGCGAGTCACATGTATTGTAAATAAAACATTCCGCCTAGATCGAAAGTTGAGTTGTACGAGCACTACTGCTTCACCCGCCGGAATCCAGATAGATTTTTCGCTGTTAGCGAAACGAGATCGACCAATCAGGAAGCTTGCTTCCTTAAAACAGGGAAAAGTTCGCGAAATGTGAGCTTCTGATTGGTCAATCTCGTTTCGCTAACAGCGCAAAATGTATCTGCATCTCGGACAGAATTTAGAATAAAAAATATTATTTAAATAATATTAATTTATTACATATTATTAATAATTATTAATTATTTAAATTATATTATTCATATTATGTAACATATAATCAATATTATATTAAATATCAATAATTATTAATTAGAACAGTCATTTGTTCCTCACTGGATTTTAAAATATAACTATTTTTTTTTTACCGATTTTGAAATAGTGAAATTTATTTAATTCGAGTAACTTAAATTAAAAGAGGAACTAAAAAGTTTCAGCTGAGGGAGCGGTATAGGAGGCCCATTGCCCTTCCCTGGATTTTGAAATTGTACAAACTAAATTTTCTTTTTTTTCTATTTTGGAAACATAGTAGAATTTATTTTTTTTTTCGAGTAACTTAAAAAAAAGGAATCAAGAAATTTCTGTTTAGGGGAAGGTGGCATAGGAGACCTACTACCCCTCCCTAGTCCCTAGTTATTTCAATTTAAGTAACACAATTTTTTTTCTCCTGCTTTGAAAAACACAGTAAAATTTATTCTTTGCAAGTAACTTAAAAATTAAGGTAACCAAAAATTTTCCATTAGAAGAGATGAGCCTAGGGGAGTGTCATTGCCGCTGGATTTTGAAACATATATATGTAACTGAATTTTCTTTTTCTCCGATTTTGTATATAGTAAATTTTATTTATACCCAGAAACTTAAAATAAAAGACGGAGAGAATAGCAGTTGCGCGCGGCGGGAGGGGGAGGGGGAGAAAAGCCATTTCCCTTCCCTGGATTTTGAAATTTAAGTAATTAAATTTTCTTTTTTTCTTTCTTTTTTTATGAAATGCATAGTAAAAATTCATTCTTTTTCAACATTTTAAAATAAAAGAAATAAAAAAAAATCCGTTAAGGAGGGGGGGGGGGGGGGAAGGCCCATTGCCAATTCATGAAGTATGAAATTTAATTAACGGAATTATATTATTTTCTCAGATTTTGACAAATATGGTAAAATTTATTTATTCCGTAATAGCTTAAAATTAAACAAAAACTAAGAATTTTCTGTTGGTGGAGAGATTCACCCGACCCCCCATATCTCACTCTTAGTAGTTAATTTCGGTCGAGTTTTTTTTATGTTTATGTATTTAAACTTCATCGTAAAATCAGGTTCAAAACAGTGTTCTTTTTGTGTGTGGGGGGGGGGGGAGGGCGCTGTAGCCCGAGGACGGCATTCCCCTCCCGGATTTTGAAATTTAATTTTAACTAAATTTTCTTTTTCTCTGATTAAACAATAAAATTTATTCCTTCGGCCAACTAAAATAATTAAACACTAAGAGAAAGACGAGAAACTGGTAAAATTAAAGAGATAAAATTACTTCTATACTGCTTTATTACTACAGACGCAAAAATCGCATTATTTAAAAAGTTTATGATGACTTCACTTAAACTATAGTATTTTTGAGGTTAATAGCACAGAGAATTTTTGAAATAAAGGACCACAAAATTACGCCACATTAGCCGTTATAAATTTAAATAAATTTAAACGCCAAAAAATTTATAATATTTCAAAATTTCTCTAAGAAATTGTATTTAACTAAGTAAATAGTTACTAAGTATTCATATAATATTGTACTAAAAAGAAAAAATAAATATCATATTTAAAATTTTATCTAAGTAATTATAAGCAATTAAATAATAGTTACTAAGTATTCAACTAAAATTATACTAAAAAGAAAAATAAATATAATATTTCAAATTTTGTTTAAGTAATTCCAAAACATTTAATAGTATTTCTACATAATATTTACTAAGTATTCATATAACATTTTACTAAAAATTGCATTCAATTAAGTAAATAGTTACCAAGTATTCATAAAATATTATACTAAAAAGAAAAAATAAATATCATATTTCAAATTTTGTCTAAGAAATTGTATTCAATTAAGTAAATAGTTACTAAATATTCATATAATATTATACTAAAAAGAAAAAAATAAATATCATATTTCAAATTTTGTTTAAGTAATTGTATCCAATTAAATAATATTCACTAAGTATTCATATAACATTTTACTAAAAATTGTATTCAATTAAATAAATAGTTACTAAGTATTCATATAATATTATACTAAACAGAAAAAATAAATACAATATTTCAAATTTTGTCTAAGAAATTGCATACAATTAAGTAAATAGTTACTAAGTATTCATATAATATTATACTAAAAAGAAAAAAATAAATATCATATTTCAAATTTTGTTTAAGTAATTGTATCCAATTAAATAATATTCACTAAGTATTCATATAACATTTTACTAAAAATTGTATTCAATTAAATAAATAGTTACTAAGTATTCATATAATATTATACTAAACAGAAAAATAAATACAATATTTCAAATTCTGTCTAAGAAATTGCATTCAATTAAGTAAATAGTTACTAAGTATTCATATAATATTATACTAAAAGAAAAAATAAATATCATATTTCAAATTTTGTATAAGTAATTATGTCCAATTAAATAATATTTACTAAATATTCAACTAATATTACACTAAAAAGAAAAAATAAACATAATATTTCAAAATTTTGTTTAAGTAATTGTATTCAATTAAGTAAATAATTACTAAGTATTCAGCTAATATTATATTAAAAAGAAAAAAAATATAATATTTCAAATTTTGTTTAAGTAATTGCAAAATATAAAAAAATATATTTAATAATATTACTATATAATATCTACTAAGTATTCGTAAAATATTTTACTAAAAAGAAAAATAAATGTCATGTTTCAAATTTCGTCTAAGTAATTATATGCAATTAAATAATAGTTACTAAGTATTCAACAAATATTGTCTAAGCATTCAACTAATATTGTACTAAAAAGAAAAAAGTATATATAATATTTCAAATTTTATCTAAGTAACAGTGTTCAATTAAATAATATTTACTAAGTATTCATATTTTACTAAAACAAATCATACAATAGTGAAGACATCAGTCAAAGTGTTTAAACACGTAGTTTAATTAAATTACTCTTGAATCAACTTAAATTTATTTTTTTCAATTTCTTATCAAATGAATCTTGAGTTAACTTTATTTTATTAATTTCATATTAAATTCCTGAAGTTATCCATTAAATAAGTTAATCTTCAATACTTTTAATATATTAGAACGTTTAATATATCACCCACCGTTTGTATAAACAACTGTCATTCCCTTATTAATAATGAATATTATCATATGTTAGCATACAATTCTTCAAAAAAGGATAAAACCATTAACGTAATATATATCATTCACCCTGTATATAAAAACTATTACCTTGTGTTACCATACTATTCTTCAAAAAAGGATAAAACCATTCACATAATATATATCACTCACCCTGTATATAAAAACTGTTATCACACGATCCTTCAAAAAGGATAAAACCGCCATGCAAAATGAATTGTTTAAAACAAAACGTATTCCTGTCCTCTTTAATCCGTGTGTTTATTTTTCATAGTGTTCGAGTATGGTGCTCCTATTACAACTTTTAAAGGAATGTTATAATTTGTACATGCATAACTAAAGAAATAAACAATCTCATAACAATTAAAATGTATAACATACCTATAAAATATCCTACTAAAAATCTTAATACTATGATTCATACCTTTCAAGAATTAAAAAAGTTAATACTATTCTTCGAAAAAGGAATAAAACCGTTAGCATAATGCATATCATATCAATCAATTAATCAATCTGTCATATCAATCAATCAATCATATCATATCATTACTAATATGTATGTTTATTTTGCTATACCTTTTAGAACTTTTAATAGAGTGTTAGAGTATAATTTGCATATGTATAGCTTAAGAAAACAACAATTCTTTAATAAATAAAAAATATAACATAGGTTTAAAACATTAAACTAATAATCTTAATATTATAATTCATACTTTATAAAATTTAAAAATTAAAACTTTGAAAGAAAAAAACTTTTATAAAATTTAAAAATTAAAACTTTGAAAAAAAATCTTTATAAAATTAAAACTTTGAAAGAAAAAAACTTTTATAAAATTTTCAAATTAAAACTTTGAAAAAAAAAACTTTATAAAATTTTAAAAATTAAAACTTTGAAAAAAAACTTTATAAAATTTTCAAATTAAAACTTTGAAAAAAAAAAACTTTATAAAATTTAAAAAATTAAAACTTTGAAAAAACTTTATAAAATTTAAAATTAAAACTTTGAAAAAATTATAAAGTTTACAAAATTAAAAAAATTAAACTTTTGAAAAATTTAAAAAAATTAAGTTATCAAAATTAAAATAATATTTAAAAAACTTCATGAATTAAGTTTGCAAAAGCGAGTTTACCTGCTTGTACATGTACATGACTTTCAACATGTTATAGTTTAATATATATCTTCTTTTTTATCGTATAGAAGCAATAAGTTTATATATATATATATATATATACACACACACACACACACACATACATATATATACTTAATAAAAATATTTTTAAGTAAAAAGAAAAAAAGAAAAAAAAGTTATAATAATTAAAATTAAAAAGTAAATAAAGAAGTTTTCCAAAATTTAAAAAATAAAAATCTAGTTAAAGAAAAAATTCAAAAATGTTTTTAAAAAGTTCAATTAGATTTAAAATAAAAGTATACAATCATATCAATCAATCAATCAACCAATCAAGATTTCAAATACAAGTAATCAATCAATCATATTAATTCAAATTCAAGTCAATTCAAGTATTACAAGTTAGCAGAAAAAAATTACAATTTATCAAAAGTGAGTTTGCGTATCTATCTGTATATTAGACTTTAAAACTTTCACCATGTTTTCGTTTAGTATATATGTATTGTAACTTTCACTATGCTTTAGTTAAATAATTATAAATCTTTATGTTATCATCCTACCCTCATTATATCCTATAATTATACACTTCGAAACGTTAAAAGCGATATATTAATAAGTTCCTCAGTTTAAAAAATTAAAAATATAAATTTTTTTTTAAATTTCTATTGTCTATTATTTCTATGTCTATTATTTTGTAAAATCTTAAGTAACATGTTATTATATATTTGCAAGCAAAAATCCTATTATATAACTTTCTTACTCTAGTGAACAGATTGATTTTTATACTGCTAAAGTATGATCATTCATTGTTTAACTGGATAATAATATATTTAGAAGTAACTTAAATTTCCTATAAAAGCGAAGTTTTTTATTACATCATTCATAGAATTCAAGTATGAGTATTAACCAAGTTTTATATATTATAATACGCTATACCAACATTGCAAAACTTTAAAAAACAACTATACTTAAACATTCATATAAAAAGCAACAAATTATATATTCATACAAATATTATTATTCGATATATACATATCGAAAAATAGTGGACTTACCGTACTTAGAGTCAGAAAAGAAATACTCAGTTAATCAGATTGCAGATCATGACGTAATCGATAAGATATCACGTGCTTCCATCATGCCTTCTGGAATGTTCAATGTACAATCAGACTATGTTATCAAGTCACGAGGTCTAACTGATATGAGTTGTTAACACGATGTCAGCCATTTTCAATTTAGTTCTTGAATATGTAGGTTGGATATTTTCTTATTTTGCGAAATCTTAAGTACCAGGATATCACGTATTTGCAAACAAAAATCCTATTAAAAACTTCCTCGCTATTGTGAACAAAGATTGATTTTCGTAGTATTAAAGTATAATCATTGATAATATTTGATTGATTACTTAACCGTTATTAATATTATTAATATTAAATATAAAAGCGCTAGCTTTTATATTGCATCATTCATAGAATTCAAGTTTGAATATTAACCAAGTTTTATATACTTATATAATTTATACTATGTATATACTAGTATACTAGTATATATTCTAGTATAAGTAGTTTTTATAAGCATATAAAACCAAGTTTTATATACTTATATAATTTATACTATGTATATACTAGTATACTAGTATATATTCTAGTATAAGTAGTTTTTATAAGCATATAAAACTTGGTTAATATTCAAACTGGAATTCTATGAATGATGCAATATAAAAGCTACCGCTTTTATATTTAATATTAATAATATTAATAACGGTTAAGTAATCAATCAAATATTATCAATGATTATACTTTAATACTATGAAAATCAATCTTTGTTCACAATAGCGAGGAAGTTTTTAATAGGATTTTTGTTTGCAAATACGTGATATCCTGGTACTTAAGATTTCGCAAAATAATAGTGAAGAAAATATCCAACCTACATATTCAAGAACTAAATTGTAAATGGCTGACGTCGTGTTAACAACTCATATCAGTTAGACCTCGTGACTTGATAACATAGTCTGATTGTACATTAAACATTCCAGAAGGCATGATGGAAGCACGTGATATCTTATCGATTACGTCATGATCTGCAATCTGATTAATTGGGTATTTCTTTTCTGACTCTAAGTACGGTAAGTCCACTTTTTTTCGATATGTATATATCGAATAATAATATGTTGCATGAATATATAATTTGTTGCTTTTTATATGAATGTTTAAGTATAGTTGTTTTTTAAAGTTTTGCAATGTTGGTATAGCGTATTATAATATATAAAACTTGGTTAATATTCATACTTGAATTCTATGAATGATGTAATAAAAAACTTCGCTTTTATAGGAAATTTAAGTTACTTCTAAATATATTATTATCCAGTTAAACAATGAATGATCATACTTTAGCAGTATAAAAATCAATCTTTGTTCACTAGAGTAAGAAAGTTATTTAATAGGATTTTTGCTTGCAAATATATAATAACATGTTACTTAAGATTTTACAAAATAATAGACATAGAAATAATAGACAATAGAAATTAAAAAAAATTAATATTTTTAATTTTTTAAACTGAGGAACTTATTAATATATCGCTTTTAACGTTTCGAAGTGTATAATTATAGGATATAATGAGGGTAGGATGATAACATAAAGATTTATAATTATTTAACTAAAGCATAGTGAAAGTTACAATACATATATACTAAACGAAAACATAGTGAAAGTTTTAAAGTCTTATATACAGTCTTATATACGCAAACTCACTTTTGATAAATTGTAATTTTTTCTGCTAACTTGTAATACTTGAATTGACTTGAATTTGACTTAATATGATTCATTGATTACTTGTATTTGAAATCTTGATTGGTTGATTGATTGATTGATATGATTGAATACTTTTATTTTAAATCTAATTGAACTTTTTAAAAACATTTAAGAATTTTTTTTTTAATTTTTTTAAAACTAGATTTTTATTTTTTAAATTTTGGAAAACTTCTATATTTATTTTCTAATTTTAATTATTATAACTTTTTTTTCTTTTTTTCTTTTTACTTAAAAATATTTTTATTAAGTATATATATATGTATGTGTGTGTGTATATATATATATAAACTTATTGCTTCTATACGATAAAAAAGAAGATATATATTAAACTATAACATGTTGAAAGTCATGTACATGTACAAGCAGGTAAACTCGCTTTTGCAAACTTAATTTATGAAGTTTTTTAAATATTATTTTAATTTTAATAACTTAATTTTTAAAAAATTTTCAAAGTTTTAATTTTTTTAATTTTGTAAACTTTATAATTTTTTCAAAGTTTTAATTTTGAATTTTATAAAGTTTTTTCAAAGTTTTAATTTTTTAAATTTTATAAAGTTTTTTTTTTTCAAAGTTTTAATTTGAAAATTTTATAAAAGTTTTTTTCTTTCAAAGTTTTAATTTTATAAAGTTTTTTTTTCAAAGTTTTAATTTTTAAATTTTATAAAAGTTTTTTTTTTCAAAGTTTTAATTTTTAAATTTTATAAAAGTTTTTTTTTTCAAAGTTTTAATTTTTAAATTTTATAAAGTATGAATTATAATATTAAGATTATTAGTTTAATGTTTTAAACCTATGTTATATTTTTTATTTATTAAAGAATTGTTGTTTTCTTAAGCTATACATATGCAAATTATAGTCGAACACTCTATTAAAAGTTCTAAAAGGTATAGCAAAATAAACATACATATTAGTAATGATATGATATGATTGATTGATTGATATGACTGATTGATTAATTGATTGATATGATATGCATTATGCTAACGGTTTTATTCTTTTTTCGAAGAATAGTATTAACTTTTTTTAATTCTTGAAAGGTATGAATCATAGTATTAAGATTTTTAGTAGGATATTTTATAGGTATGTTATTCATTTTAATTGTTATGAGATTGTTTATTTCTTTAGTTATACATGTACAAATTATAACATTCCTTTAAAAGTTGTAATAGGAGTACCATACTCGAACACTATGAAAAATAAACACACGGATTAAAGAGGATAGGAATACGTTTTGTTTTAAACAATTCATTTTGCATGGCGGTTTTATCCTTTTTGAAGGATCGTGTGATAACATTTTTTATATACAGGGTGAGTGATATATATTATGTGAATGGTTTTATCCTTTTTTGAAGAATAGTATGGTAACACAAGGTAATAGTTTTTATATACAGGGTGAATGATATATATTACGTTAATGGTTTTATCCTTTTTTGAAGAATTGTATGCTAACATATGATAATATTCATTATTAATAAGGGAATGACAGTTGTTTATACAAACAGTGGGTGATATATCGAACGTTCTAATATATTAAAAGTATTGAAAATTATCTTATTTAATGGATAACTTCAGGAATTTAATATGAAATTAATAAAATAAAGTTAACTCAAGATTCATTTGATAAGAAATTGAAAAAAAAATAAATTTAAGTGAAGTTGATTCAAGAGTAATTTAATTAAACTACGTGTTTAAACACTTTGACTGATGTCTTCACTATTGTATGATTTGTTTTAGTAAAATATGAATACTTAGTAAGTATTATTTAATTGAAGACTGTTACTTAGATAAAATTTGAAATATTATATATATATTTTTCTTTTTAGTACAATATTAGTTGAATGCTTAGACAATATTTGTTGAATACTTAGTAACTATTATTTAATTGCATATAATTACTTAGACGAAATTTGAAACATGACATTTATTTTTCTTTTTAGTAAAATATTTTACGAATACTTAGTAGATATTATATAGTAATATTATTAAATATTTTTTTTTATATTTTGCAATTACTTAAACAAAATTTGAAATATTATATATTTTTTTCTTTTAGTATAATATTAGCTGAATACTTAGTAATTATTTACTTAATTGAATACAATTACTTAAACAAAATTTTGAAATATTATGTTTATTTTTTATTTTTAGTGTAATATTAGTTGAATATTTAGTAAATATTATTTAATTGGACATAATTACTTATACAAAATTTGAAATATGATATTTATTTTTTCTTTTTAGTATAATATTAGTTGAATACTTAGTAACTATTGTTTAATTGCATATAATTACTTAGATAAAATTTGAAATATGATATTTATTTTTTCTTTTTAGTACAATATTATATGAATACTTAGTAACTATTTACTTAGTTAAATACAATTCCTTAGAGAAATTTTGAAATATTACAAATTTTTTGTCCTTTATAGTACAATATTAGTTGAATATTTAGCAAATATCATGTTGAAATAGTGTTAAATGTTTTGCAATTACTGAAAGCATAATTTGAAATATTTACTTAATTGAACACAATTACTTAAACAAAATTTGAAATATTATATATATATTTCTTTTTAATATAATATTATATGAATACTTAATAACTATTTATTTAATTGAATACAGTTTCTTAGGCAAAATTTGAAATATTGTATTTATTTTTTTCTTTTCAGTATAATATTATATGAATACTTAGTAACTATTTATTTACTTGAATACAATTTCTTAGACAAAATTTGAAATATTGTATTTATTTTTTTCTTTTTAGTATAATATTATATGAATACTTAATAAATATTTATTTACTTGAATACAATTTCTTAAACAAAATTTTGAAATATTATATTTATTTTTTCTTTTTAGTATCATATTATATGTATACTTAGTAACTATTTACCTAGTAAGCAAGTAATCCCTATTGGTTCACAATGAATGTCTACAGGAATTTGATGAAATATTAGAGATATCGCCAAATTGGCGTCACTTTCACTGACTAATTTTGGTTCCAACCCTCTTTTTAGTATGGATGTGCATAAAATGCTGTTTAATAACCAATGAGTATTTTCTATTTAGTAAAATATTATATGAATATATAGTAACTAATTTCTTAATGGAATACAATTTCTTAGATAAAATTTGAAATGGTTTTAGAACAAAAAGTAAAAGACAAAATATGTTTCACTTACATAATATTTATTAATCATTTTCAATAGTTATAGAAAGACAAATAATTTTAGAAAGGTGTAGATATTCTAATCAATTTATATATTTAGACAAAGTTTTCATTTATGCATTTTGATAAGATGATGTATAAACTCAAAGTCGAGATAAAAGATAATGTTACAGTGATTATATTTATATTTCTTAGAATGAATTTTTTTATGTTTAGTTAAAATAGACTTTGATGAAAATGAATTGGAACATTTATCACAATTGTATGAGTTGAGAGTCTTTTCATGAGACTTCATATGAATTTTTAACAAAAACCTGCTTAAATAGACTTTTCCACACTGTTCACATTTATATGAAGTGGTTGTCTTAGAATGAGTTATACTATGCTGTTTTAAATAAGTTTTTTGCATGAATGTTTTATGGCAAATTTCACATTCAAAGGACTTTTTCTTCAAATGGGGTGTTTGATGTGCGATTAACGTATGACTTTTTAATAAAAACTTGCTGAAATAGTCTTTTCCACATTGATCACATTTATATGCAGTGACTGTCTTGGAATGAGTTATACTATGACGTTTTAAATCAGTTTTTTGCATGAATGTTTTATGACAAATCCCACATTCAAAGGACTTTATCTTTAAAGGAGGTATTTCGATATCCGAAACATGTGTCTCTTGGTCGTATAAAGCTGGTTTCATGTCGCTACATTTATCCTGCTTGGAGGACTTGTGAATCTTCTTGTGTTTTAATAAGTCAGGCTTTCTTGAGAAGGTTTCATCGCATGAATCACATTTATGTTGCAAAGGTATCTTTAAATGAGATAATTTATGACGATTCAAAACAGCCTTTCTAGAGAATGTTTTTTGACAGATGTCACATACAAATGGCCTTTCTCCTGAATGTATGGTGAAATGTTGGTTTAAATTACCTTTTCATAAAAAGGACTTGTTGCAAATAGTATATAAAAAAGGTGACTTCAGTTTTGATGCAGAGGATTCCACTTCATTATCTGAAAGGGTTTCTACTTTAGGTTGCACTGTTAGTATCATGTCTTGATCATTTAATCTTGATACATCATGGTTTAACAAAGTAGAATATCCATCTTGAGAACCAGCCATATTATCTTAAGTGTAAAAAACTTCTTCACACATTCAAAGAAAAGCAAACACTAATGAAAAAAGTCTCGTTCCATTCAATTTCATATAATCATAGGGGGCGGGTGTTAAAAAATTTAATGATTGCTGCATAAATGTGAGAATAACACGTGACATAAAGTATAAAGTTCACGGGAAGTGGATCAATCAGATATTGAAAGATACTTTTGTATTGTCTAGAAAGTATATGATTATTCGAATTACGAGTTTGAATTCATCGTTTTACAAGTTAATTTTATTATTTCAGTGAAATATATGTTAAACCAATGTTTAAACTAGTACTAAATTTTATTAAACTCTACAAAAGAATGAGTGGAAGTGTAGCAATAGTTTTAAAATTCATTAGAAGTAATGTAGAATCATTAAATAATTATCAATTGCAATAACGAACTAGGAGCTGATTTAATTTATGTTGTGATGCAATTATAACTCCCCGCTAAGTTAAATTAATATTAAACGAAAGCATAATAAAATGATAAGTATTTAGAAAAGATAGTGTTCAAATGTATGTTAGTAAATGTTGGGGCACGGTTTGCCCAGTGGATAGCGTATCACCCACAAAAAATGAGATTTGACTCATAGTTCATAGGTTCGAAACCAGGGTTTGGTATAATGAACCTACTCTCACGCGCAGAATCGATAAAATATGTTAAAACTAAAAATGAAAATCGTATACATTAAAGTAATTCTGAAATAGTGCATAGCATATCAGTTACAAAAAATGAAATTTGTTAAGAAGTTCGAAACTAAGGGATGGTATAATGACCCTACTCTCGCATGCAAAATCGATAAAATCGTATACATTAAAGTAATTCTCAAAGTGTAGTAGTAGTTAAAATAGGTACTGTTGACTTATCTTAAGTAACCGACAAAACAACGCACATAAATGAGAGGGCCACAACTTTTGTCTTGAAACATCTAAAATCTCGACTTACAGGTATAGTTTCTTGGCTTGATGAGTTAAACCTACTTCAAATTATCAAGTCAAGAGACTATTTTGTTACAGGTTCGATTCCAAGTGAAATTTTTATGAAAAAAATCTAATTACAATAGTTTCCAATTCCTGCCGGTAGAGGGCGCCACCTAGCCTTTTCATGTCCAAATTCTAAATCGATTCCAAAAAATAAACTTCCTCCCAAAAAGACCTAAACTCTTATGTTATAGTATAACATTACCTTATATGGACATTCATTCAAACTCTAAGATGCTACGAGAAATTAAGTCCCGTCTAAAAATTTAGTCCCCACCTACCCTATCATACTATAGTATGATCTAGATCGACTCCTTATGTTCGAAAACTATCTATAATTTTCTTCCTAAACTAATACTATCCTATTATAGCATGATCTTTCCGCACTTTACTCTTATCTCACTATCAGATTATCTTATCAGATTATCTTATCAGATTATCCTATCTTATCTCCTTTCCGATTGATAAGAACTTAACACACATATCTCTCAAACCCTCTCGTACTATAGTACGATTTCCAGTTCCACCCACCACACACCACCCACCGTCTCTTTCGAACACCCTTTTCTATACTACTAGGGTTTTACAGTTCTAGCTCTAATAATGCTTGAATTTTATTCCTATTTTTTAAATTTTAAATTACCACTAGCATTTAACAATCGTGATAATATTATTAATTATTTGGAGAGGGCGTATCTTCAGAATTAAATGCGTTTTTCCATAATGTGTTTGCGTATTGTTTTATCCAAAAACGATATGAATAACGTTTCTGTTAAAGATTAAATAAATATAGAGTGAGACCCCAGTAACTGATACCATAAGGATTCTTTGTTGTTTAAATCACGATTAAAAAATTTTAAATCCATTTTATACTTATTTTTCTTTTTGAAAGGATAGTAGATATACGTTAAAAAAAATTACTGTTGACAAAATTCTCAAAAATTATGCATTGTATTATTGGAATTTTTTTTTTCATAAATATGCTGAATAACTACAGTAACTGACACAACCCCATTGTGAAAAACCAATAACTGACGCACAGTAAACTAGTGTTTGATACTATGCTTTCAAATATAGTATAAAAAAAGTTATTATATACTTCACGTAATTGTCTGAGCGAAGCGAAGGCTAATACACGACGCAGTATTACTTTCCGGTCACATACATCTAAGATGGGTATTAAAGCCATGGCCTACTAAAAGAATGTCTAAAAAAATCTTTCGTCAATCATAACTCAAAAAATATTTGTCGGATTTCGTTTCTGATTGCACCAGAAGGTACAAATGATGGTCGCCTACTGAATGCACCTACTATGAAATTATATGTTCCAAACCGTTTAAAAATTATATTAAAAAATTGATGAAAAAGCACAATTTATCTGCATACGTTACAGAAATTTGGTGTGCGTCACTTTCACCGGTGGATGTTTTCGTAGAAAACCGAATTACAGAACATGGAGCAAAGAAAATATGCAAGCACTAATATTAAAGTATAATAAAACGTATTTAAACAGAAAAATAAATATGAATTTTTTTTCTATTTAAGAGGAAATAGCCAAAATAACTTCGTCTATACTAATATTATAAAGAAGTAACGTTTGTTTGTTTGTTTGTTTGTAGGAGGTAATCTCTAGAACTACCGAACCGATTTCAAAAGTAATAATATAAAAGTGCTTGTGATAGCCGACGTTCGAGCATAGGCTATATCTTAAGTCGATGCCACTACGCCAAAGTGCGTGTAAGAGCAAAAACATTCTGAAAATGCGATTTTTGTGTTACTGAAGGGCCTGGAAACATGAAATTTGGAATATTAGTTACTTATTAGATATAAAGGATTTCTAAGAACATTTTTTAAACAATTTGAAATTTAAAAGGGGTGAAAATGCGCAAAAAACTTTCTAAAAAACGTTCTAAATGGCGATTTTTACGCAGTTTGAGGAAGTATCAAATTGATTTGAAAAGTAATGGTTGTAAATTGATGTTGACAGCCCTTGCTCTAAAATAGACGCTATTTTATGTTTGTGTCAAGTACCACGTGGGGATTGCAGGATCAAAAAACGTTCAAAATTGCGGGTTTTGTGTTATTGAAGGGCCTAGAATAATGAAATTTGGAATAGTAGTTACTTATAAGATATCAATGATCTCTCCTAAAAAAAAATCGAAATTTAAAAGGGGGGGAGGAAACGTGCGAAAAGCGTTCTAAAAATCGTTCTAAATTGCGATTTCTGTTCAATCTCAGAAAGTACTGAACCGAGTTTAAACATAATGGTGTAAAAATGATGGTGAGAGCTTTTGCTCCAAGATAGGCTATATTTTATGTCAGTTTCCACTATACCAAAGGGGATGCAGGAGCACCAAACGTTCTAAAAATGCGATTTTTGTGTTATGGAAGGACAAATATTCATGAAATTTGGTATAGCATATACTTATTAGACATAAATGATCTACAGAAACATTTGTTTAAAAAATTGAAATTTAAAAGAGGTGAAAATACGCGAAAACCATACTAAAACGTTCTAAATGCCGATTTGTGAACAATCTGAAGAAGAATCAAACTGATTTCAAAAGTAATAGTAGGAAATTGATGCTGACAGCCTCTGCTCTAACATAGACGCTATTTGCTGTCGGTGCAGAAGCTAAAAACGTACTAAATTGCGATTTTTGTGATCAGTAGGGGCTAGCAACTTGAAATTAGGCATGGTACATATTTATTAGATATAAATTATCTTTATTAGATGTAAATGACCTTTAAGGACAGTTTAAAAAAAATTGGAAATTTAAAAGGTGTGAAAAAATGCTCGAAAAGCGTTTTAAAAACGTTCTAAATTGTTATTTCTACACAATATCAGGAAATATCAAACCGATTTCAAAAGTAATGGTTGCAAATTGATGGTGACAGTCCCGGCTCCAACATAGGTTGTATTTTATATTGCTGTCACGTTTTAAATGAAATGATAACGTTTTAAATGAAATGAATGCAATATGAATATGATATGGGAAATTTTTCTGGCCATTTATCGCCTGCGTTCGGCTAACATAAAAGTATCAATATTGCCATTGGGGCACATATGTCGTATACGCACCACGTTGGCACGATTTTTTTCTAAGGCCAATTTTGCGAAAACCACTCTTTCGATTAACAGTTACATATACACTGGCGGAAAAAAAAAATCCCAACACCGAGAAAGACTTGTGTTAGATAAACCAAATTTGGTAGGCATGTTTATACATCTGAAAGATGACATCGATTAAAATTTCGCGCTTCGCGCATAAGTGTGGCATAATTTTCGCGCATAATTTTCTGATGAAAAAGAAACACAACAGATCTCCACTCCGTCCACCAATGAGCTCTGGCTTGACACGAATGGAGTCGCAAACGGCAATGGCTTGGAATCAGTAGAATACACGCTACTGGGCGCCTAGTTCGGAGCTGTCCTTGAAGTAACCGATTTCTAACAGTTCGTTGTGTAAAGGTGCGGATTATCGCCCAATAATCCGCTGCTCGCAATGCCAACGATATGGCCATACAGGTAACAACTGTAGATTTGAAGCTGCCTGTGCTATTTGTGCGTATAATCACACAGCAACAACTTGCCCAAATAAAGAAGATCCTAAGAAAATATGCTGCATCAATTGTCTGAACACAAAACATGATTTCCCACACAGAGCGGATTCAAATGAATGTCCATTATTTAAACTTCGATTTCAATCGAGGAAAACCTTCATAAATGTATCTGCTACACATTCAACCAACTAAACAATACAAAAATCGTTTCATGAAATACAAACAAAAACTCAAACTCACCTTCAATTCCAAATTCTACTCAAATTTCTCATCTCTCGGACTCAAACTCTTCTCCGCAAGGACAACATCAAAACATGCAAGTACCTTCAACAACTAATCAAATATCATCATCCTTTAAAATAGCACAGATTAATCTTCAAAAGAATAAAAGTGCAACAGCTTCACTCCTTCAATTCTTAATTCAAGAAGACTACAAAATAGCATGCATACAGGACTCCAATATAGTCAAAGGAAGACCACATGGCCTTCCCTCAGGACTTCCTTGCTACTCTTCAAAAAAAAAAAAAAAAGAATTGTCAAATAATAATCATAGATACATCGTTACAACATATAAGAGTTCAACAAAATGATAACTCAGTCTTCGTGAATATCTCCTCAACTGAAGGACAAATAACTATAGGCAGTCAGTATTCCGCACCATCGGCTAATTTAAAAGAAGATCTACAAGATTGGGCGAACACGTCGGGTATGAGTTCAAAACTTCTGTTGCTGGGTGATTTGAATGCTCATAGTGTCCTGTGGGGGTATGAGAATGATAACGAAAAAGGACAACACCTCATCAATCATCTCAATATGATGCACTTATTAGTCCTAAATGATCCTTTCTCAAAACCAACATTTGAAACCACGCATTTGAAAGGTTGGCCAGATGTATCACTAGCATCCTTCCCACTGTTCCCAAAAGTTTCCTTATGGACTGTTGAGGATGACATGCACTACGGTGACCACAGGCTGATAACCTTGTATATGGATATCCAAACCCCGAAGCTTCCAAAGCGTAGATATCGGACAAAGAATGTCTCATCGAAAAAATTCAATAGAAAATTATCTAAATCATTGCAAGAAAATAATATAACTTTCCAGGATATAAAAACGACGGGGGCATTCGAAAAAGAGTACGACAACTTTATAAATATAATAACACAAACCTGTGACCATACTTTAAAGAAAAAAACTCCACATTTAAACCAACAGTTTCTTGGTGGACAGCGGAACTTAGGAAAATGAGAAGCTTTGTTAAAGCACTTTATAGGAAAACAAAACTTTTGTCTGCATCAGAGGAAGACATGATCAAATTTAAAAAGTATAGAGCACTCTATAAAAAGAAAATTCTGGAAGCAAAGAAAACAGCGTGGAGTTTTTTTTGCTCAAATACCAAAGACCCCTTTGGGAAACTAAAAAAGACGGCATTTAGAGATTTTTACAGACAGGAAGTCTACGCTCTTTCTGATTCCACTACAGCAACCCACTCAAGACAATCTTTTTATGCAGAAATTGCCAATTCAATATTTGGTCCTTCGGACTGGCAACCGCATTAAATTCATCCGCGCTCAACCCAGCCAGTTAATCCATTTATACTCCAAGAACTAAAAGCTGTCATCTTGTCGTTCAATCGGAATAAAGCACCAGGTCCTGATAATGTTGACCATCTGATTGTACGAAATATTTACCATTCACATTCATCTCTATTACTGAATCTTTACAATACTCTATTAATCTTAAATTACTTCCCAAAAAGTTAGAAAATTGGAGAACTAGTCTTTTTTCTAAAGGCAGGTAAGGACCCACAATCTGCTCAGTCATACAGACCAATAACTCTACTCCCAATTCTGGGGAAAATTTTTGAAAAATTATTATTAAAACGAATAAATTATCATTTTCGAAATTCGACAGTTCTACAGAGTTCTCAACACGGATTCTTAGAGGGTAAATCGGCTGAATCAGCGATACAAGAAGTTCTCTCAACAATTTACTTACTTCAACAAGAAAACAACTACATTTCATTAATATCATTAGACATCCAAAATGCTTTTGACAACTTACCTTGGGACGCAACAATCCAAGAACTGGAATTTTTGGGGTTAGAGGAGCCATATGTTAATATCCTGAAATCCTTTTTATCTCACAGAGGAGCGAAACCAAATTGGCTAGCACAAGAAATTCATTGGTTTAGGAAGGGGTGCCCACAAGGTTCATGCTTTGGGCCCTTCCTATGGAGAATCTTCCTAAACGCTCTCTTACGCCATTTAAAATCGTTAGGTTACATAATAATAGCTTATGCAGATGACATTTTAATTATATTAAATGGTAAAATAAGGCGAGAATTAGAAAAATTAGGAAAGGACATCTTAGATTATATTAGTAGGTGGATGTCAAATCACAACATGAAAATATCTTACAATAAATGTAAAGTTCTCCACCTTAGAAGACCAAAATTTTTGAAAAGAGCTCCAACACTCAAAATTGACAACCATTCATTAAAAAGTGAGCCAACTTTAGAATACTTAGGTATCGTTCTGGATAGTACGTTGTCGTTTCTCCCCCATTTACGAAAGAAAAGGCAAGAAATTACACAACTTTCGCAAGACCTATTGAAGTTTGCCTCAGTTTACGGAGGGGTAAACAAATTAATTCTGAAGATTTGGTACAATAGTATCTTGGAGAAGAAAATCACGTATGCTGCAGCAACTTGGTTTCACCGGATAAGCAAAGCCCATGGGCTTCGTCTGATCTCACCAATACAATACCAATGCCTGTTATTAGTTTCACGTGCCTACAGAAAAACTTCGGCGGATGCCCTTTGTGTTTTAACAGGTATTCCGCCCTTCACACTTCAACTTGAATATATAGCAACAACAGGAAGAGTCTTACGTCTTGGAATCCCGACAGGAAATCAAGAACCAATATTTTACCAACCAAAAATGAAGTCAGATCAAGTTGAACCATTTAAAGAATATTTCTTTCAAATAGATCCAGAAAATACTCCACATGTAGAAATAAACATTTATACGGATGGTTCCAAGATGGAAGATGAAACGGCATATGCCTTCTGTGTGTATCAGAGAGGAGAGTTAATCCACGAGGATCAAACTAAGTTAAGTAAAGAAAATACTGTTTTTCAGGCAGAACTCCTGGCCATAGAAGAGGCTGTGCTGTGGATTAGGAACTCCTCTCATAAAGAAGTATTAATACACTCGGACAGTCTCTCAAGTCTCTTAGCAATATAAGATGTATTTTCAAAAAATCTCATCGCAGTACAAATTATCAAACTACTCCAAGAAACAAGAAAAAAGATCTTCTTTAAATGGGTCCGTGGACATGTGGGTAATGTGGGGAATGGGCATGCAGATTCTTTGACAAAAGAAGCAACCAAAGCCACATCACATGCCAAATACAAATTCTTTCCCAACCCTCCTTCTTACTTGAAGAAGCTTCTAAAATCATCTCTACACGAACAATGGCAGACTCGCTCGGACTATGGTACCACAGGACGGTACACATACGCTTTAGCCCCAAAAGTCTCGGAAAAGAGAATCCTGCTGCATAGAAATCTTTTCCTGTTTGCCACTAACCACGGCCCATTTTCATCATATCTTTATAAATTTGACAGGGTTCCTTCTCCATTATGTGTATGCGGTCAGCGAGCTACATCATTGCATTATATCTTTAACTGTACCCTTACATCATATTACCATATAAGAAAATCTCCAAAATTTTTTTTTGTTTCAGTGGTTCTCAGTGGTTTTGTCAAATCCATCATTTTGTTAAAAGATAATTGAATGTATGAAAGTTTTAGAAAACAACCATTATTTGTTTCAAAATGTTTTGCCATTTATAGATGATGATGAGAACGTATCTTAACAAATAGACAGATACCACCAATTCAAAATAAACTCTTAGCCACAAACAACACGATTGAACTATAATTGAACTGTTGCAAGAACAATAGACTTTTGAACTTTTGTGTGTGTATATAATTATATAATACTCATCATAATTATTCACTATTTTACCTATTTTTTATATTCTACATTATTTTTAAAATTATGAATATCTTTCTAATTTAATATACATATACGTAGCTTTTATTCTATTTTTGCAGAACGCCCAGCTTTGCAGAGTAATTGAGCTTTTGCCGCTCCAACAAGTTTAAAAATCCTATTATCTATTATCTCATGATCTTATTAATTACAAATATCTAAATTTCTCTCGTAAATGCCCAGTAAAAATTGGGCTTTCCATCGTGTATATATTGTACTTATATTGTATTTAATCTTAATATTCTCAATTGGCTTTCCTGTAGGTCCCTTCGGGCCTTTTATTTATTATTATTATTATTATTATTATTATTTTTTTTTTTTTTTATTTTTTTTGTGTGTGTGTGTGGTGACGACGGTAGTAGATGGAAACCGCTGGGTGGGGCTTGTGAGTGCTTAAGCCATTTGGTAGGCCTCCCCACCTAGCTGACCCCGTGTAACTGTGGTACCAACTACAGCTCGAATTTCTGCCGCAGACGCAGTACGATGCGCCACAGTCGTACGCCGAATACGGCGATCTTCCCTCTCAGGAGTGCAAGTGGCCGCCTGGAACCCGGTCTTCTTGATGCAGCACCATCCATTGACCACTGTTTCCAACAATCATGCACAGTTGATACATTCCAGCCAAGTGTTTCTGCAATATCGCGGAAAGAAAATCCACCTTCTCGTAGCCCGATATGCGACCTCGTTCCAACTCGGGGAGCTGTTGACAGTGGCTTCTTCGTCTTGTTAAAGGCATTCTTGGCTAACATCAACTCAATACGTCACGTTTCGTAGCTAAATAACGCCCACGAACTTTACAGCACGCATTTAAAGTAAACTTGATCTGCAAGTTCTGAGTGGCGCCACTAGCGCCACACTTATGCGAGAAGCGCGAAATTTGAATCGATGTCATCTTTCAGATGTATAAACACGCCTACCAAATTTCGTTTATCTAACACAAGTCTCTCTTGGGGTTGGGATTTTTTTTCCGTCAGTGTATATTTTTAAAAAGGGAATAACAATAAATAAATAAAAGTTTAATTAATAACTATAGAACAAAATATATATATATATATACTTTTGGAAAATAAAATAAAAGTAAATAAACAATTTATTAATAAATAAACAACAACATCCGGGTTACCATATCAAGCAAAATAACGACACTTTTGCACCAGTTAAGTAACCCGGTGCGTATATGACATTAGCGTTAGAAAATATCGTGCCAAAGTGCTGCGTATATGACATCTGTGCATTAATGGGTTCATGGTTTGTGAAACGAAACGAATATGTTTTATCCACACTTCGTACAAGAAAACTGGTCAATAATCCGCTTTCAGATACACAGGCAAGTTTGCCGTCAACAAGAATATTAACAGCAACATTGCTATGCCTATATGAGAGTTATAATAGTGATATAAAATTGGCTTTGAGCAAACAACCACAGAAAGAGTATTTTACTTATGTTTCGAGTGAAGCTCTATCATCAAGGCACTAATTAATTTACAAGCAATTGATACACAGTGTAACTTCAAAAATCCGGCTTTCAGAAATCCGGCAACTTCAAAAATCCGGCATCGAAACCATCTTTTCCACTTCTTTTTTCTTGTACAGTTTCAAGTTATGGTAGAAGTGCAATAGCAATTGTTTATGAATTGAAAACTTCAAAATCGGATGTAAAATGACAAAAAAATAATATTTGAAATTCTTTCATTCCTCAGAGGTGATTATTTTGTGAACAAATTTCTTGGGAGCTCCAGTGTTGCTCAGCAACGGCGTGGAGACTAGTACACAAGTTCTTTGGAATCTCCCTTCTGACGTTGTGCTAAATAGAACTGTATATAACGCTAGTAACAGCTCCGAAGACGAGGATCAACAACATGCGTAAAAGTGTCACTAGAAAAATGCACAAATTTAACTTGAGAATTAATATCTGCTTTAGAGAACAAGACTGTATTCCCGAAATAAATCCGTAATAGAAATTCTATATTTGAATAAAATTTAAGAAAAACTCGTTAAAGAACGGCTAAAAAAATTGAAGCAAACAACAATGACTTCGATGTGTCCGAAATTACACGAGAAGTAATAATTTGATTCTTTATTAAAAAAAAATTTCTGTAACATAGAAAATATCAATGAATGTAAGTTTATTTTTATATTTAATTTTCTCTTTTTCTTACATAATTGTTATTTTATAATGAAATAAATTATGGCTAAAGGCACCATTAAAAATATAGTACTACTTTTGATATTCCTGGTTACCACTTTTGACATTCCTTCAAAAATCCGGAATTTTCAAAAATACGACATAGTATCGGTCCCGATGATGCTGTATTTTTAAAGTTATACTGTATAAACAAAAGTTTAAATTCAAATTTAAATATGTGCATCATCTCCCCCCCCCGCCCCCCACAAAAAAGTTACCGCAATGAAATCAACTTGGCATTAAGCGACGCTTTTTAAAATACGACATTGGTTGCAAACCAGATTACGGAACATTACTATAACATTTGGAGTAATCACGACTACTTTATTTTTAGCCGGATTAACATTTAGACAAGAGCACTTTTTCTTGCCAGAAGCAACTTTTTTTTCACATGAGTAATTTAGAAACAATTCTTCCATGTTGAAAGAAAATGGTTGGACTTATTATCTCTTATTATTATGTTTACTTATTTGCATTTTAAAAGAAATGAGTCAAAGTTGTGTTTTTTAAATATATTTAATTTATGTATTTCAAATGAAAAGAATGCATTACGAAAGTTAGCGATTTATCTCCTGTATCCGGCTAAGTGCCTTATTACCATTGTCTACCATTATTGTCTAATACCCTTCGTTGTTATATGAGCCTTGGTGGTTTTTTTTTAAGTTTGACTTGCTGCATGATTTGTTTAAAAATAATTGCGGATTTGTAAATTACGCGAAACGACATTTTCACAACTCAAAGTTTATGCAGACGAGATATTCCAGATCTCGTGTCATAACTTACACTGCAGTCAATGCCGATTTGTTTGTGTAGAGGCACAAGGTTACCCGCCACGAAAGGAATAAGGGTACCAATTATGTCAGGTAATTTATGTATTTTTTCGGACAAAGGTTGAATATTTTTCAGACAGGTCACTTATTGTCAATTAAATATAGCATCTCATTTTCTATTTTTGTCACTAGTTATTATTTAATCTATGTTCTCACTTTCTTTACTAATCTTTCTGAGGACTAATCTTTCTGAGGGAAGTCCTAGTTTATCCCTTTAAAAAAATACTTTAAACTTTATTATAAAAACAACATACCTAAACCTTATTTATGTATTATATCATACTAGAGATACAGATGTCCCTTTTTTTCATTTTTTAAATTATTAATAATGCAGATATTCAATAACTGACACTTTAGAACCAGCAACTGATAAATGGTGCCGGGTCCTGGTTGAACAACTTAAATTTTAATGATGTTGACTACAAGGTTAATTTATTATTATGTTTTTCTTATCAGTTCAAGTAATAGATTTCAACTTTCTATTATATTATTAATAATTAACACCTCATTAGGAGACTAGTAAAATTAGATTACAGGAACCAATAACTGGCACCCCCCATTAAGCTATATTGAATAACTATACACAAGAAAGCATGATCTTAATGTATCATAAGCATCTTTTAAATAATTTCTACAAGTATAACTTTAAGAAAACGATTAGATTGGTTGCATTACAAATAGATTAAGGGATCCGGGGCTAAAAAGTCTCAAAGAAGGCAATTTTCGTTATTGGCTTAGAAAACTGAGTTTTTAAGGTTAAATACCGCAAACCGCATGCTTTTATCTTCATTAGATCCAGAGATATAACACCATTTGCCTTGATTAGCGATGCATCAGCTGCCCTCTGACGAGAACTTCAACTTCATTTATCTCAGAATGAATTTTTTCACGATTTCTCAACTTTAAAATAATATAGTATCTAAAAATCCTTGCAAGATATATGTATGAAATTTTCAACTGAGATTTTATGCTATATTTCCAACGAACTGTGTTCAGGATTTTTAATTTTGATTGATGATTGTGAAAATATGCTAATTAATGCAAAACTCACTCATAAAATATTTCATGTTTTTACTTAAATTTTCTCTCTAATCTAAAAAAAAGTAACTACCGCTCTCGCCGCCGCCGCCGCCGCCGGTTTTGAATTTTTTGTGGCCGGAGGTCTTTATTCGTTAATATTAAGCAAAATATTGCATACAAAAATATGAAAAACAGTGGAATTATAGAGAAATGTTTGATAAACACGCTGATGCAGACAGTTTTCAAATCGAAGAAATATTTAAAGAGATATTTAATGCTAAAGTTGGACAAAATCGTTCCATTAAAAGAGTTTTATAGGAGCAAAAACTGTACATCGGAATTTAATCATTTTTAGATCATTTTATGCGTCAGAATTTCTCGGTGTGCAGACTGCACTCAGTTTATTAATTTGAGTCATTTTTTGAGGTTTTATTTCTATTTTAAATTCAAATTTTCAGCATTTCGAGAGATATTTTTTTACACATTTTAGAAATTGGTATTAATTTAAACTGTTGCCAACTGTATAAGCAGCGCGAATAATAATATTTGCTTCAAATTAAAAATATATTTTACACGTGACTATTATAAACAAGAAAATATAAAAAGCAGGAACTCATTGAAAATTATCATAAAAACCATATTACACGTGATTTTTAAACTTGAAAGAATGTTGTAAAATAATAAATTCATTAACAGGCGTTAGATGTCTTAAATAGGAGAAATTACGTCACATTACACATTATGTAAAATGAACAAAAAATAATATTGCAAAACAGTTTAAATTAAAAAATTGCGCGAGACATTTATGTAATATTTTAAGATGATATTTTCAACAATTTTTATTAGGATAGCGCAAATAATTTTTCATTTCTAACAAAATTATTTTCACTTGAATAGTAAAAGGAGAAAGAAAAGCTTAGTGAAAATTACGTCAGATTAAAAACGATACATTTAAAGTGTTATTAAAAAAAAAACCTTTCTTTTCGCTTTGCTAAAAAATACCGGGAGGCAAAGACTCTGTTTATTTAATTCATTTTATATTAACTTATTTTGAAATGTCAACTGATTTTATTTAATCAAAGACGGAAACTGCTATTGTATCATTTAACAGCCGCTGATTTGGCTTTAAAATTCCCCAATCAAAGAGAAATGAATAGAAACCTGTTTATAGGGAGATCGCCACTGTTTTTAAACTTATAATTCAATCTTCCGAAATATTTTTTAAGCCGATCAAATTAGTTGGCTTTTAGAGTCTGCGGTATCTGAACGGGGGTTGACGAGCATAGCTCGTAGGGGGCAGCGCACCCTAGTTTTTTATAAAATCCATAATCAATATTTTAAGAAATCCTGAAGCCAAATTAAAATGACAAATTTTCTGTATACAAAAGTGTAAAAATTTTGTTAATCGAGTAACTGCTTCCAGAGTTATATCAAAAATTAAATATGTTTAAAATTCATTTTTTTTTAAATATTTAAAATTATTCAGATTTTTTTACATACAATATTGTTATTATATTAAATTTATTTCAGAAAAAAATTCATAACAAAATCTCCATAAATAATAATAAAAAAAAAAAAATAGAATTTTTAGCCCCGGACCCCCTTAAAAGAAAGTACTACCTTAGTTTTAGAAGTAATATGGATGCCTCAAAATAGTACACTCTTGTGTCCTCAAATGTTTCTTCCTCATTCAATACGGCCCCACCAGTGGCTAAGAGGTTCTGCTCTCGAAGCTGGTAGACGGGAGGTGCTGGGTTCGAACCCAATGGCGCTCGTCGGCCTAATCGTTCGGAGTTTTCGTGGTTTTCTTCGAGCCATGGATTTCCATGCGTAAATATGGGTTAGGTCCCTTTAAAAAGACCCCCACGGAGGTCATTCCCTGGAGTAGATAATCGGTCGTCAAAAAATCAACCAACCAACCATTCAATAAGTTCTTGTCCTACTGGTGGTGAATAAATGGACTCCAAAATAAAAATAACTGTCCACGTCACCACTAGATGACATTACTCTGCCGAATTTTTTAACAAAATGCTCATTTGAGTTAGATCTTCTAGCTGAAGTTAAGGCTATGCGTCAATAACATGATTTTTGGTTAAGTGTCAATAACTAGGTGTTTCACACTACTTGTTTTTACTATAAAAATTTAAATTGCTTTTTAGATTTGTACTATTATAAAAACTTAAGTTTTGTCGTCGTTTTATAAATTTTAAACGTCATTTACTCACAATTAACAAATGTAATAATGATTTCTTTTTTTTTCTTATTTGAATTTGAATTAAATCCCTTAAAATTTCTGGGGGTATTTAAGCAGATGTCTTTGGTTTCCAAGTGCACAATTTTGGGAATAAAACATCATTACTTAAAATATTTTTGTCATATTCTTTTATGTAAAAAAATTGTCGGTTGGATTACTGTTGAGAAATAACTAATATATTTCTTTTTTCTTCGTACAAAAAATTAAATTTGTTTTATTTTATTTCTATTACTTTTATAAATTGAACACGCCAAAAAAGTTAACTTTCTACTGATTAATTTGAAAGAGGATTTTTTTTCTTGTTTCAATTTTTTTAATACGATGTACACTATTGAATTTTGTAGAAAGAAAAATGAATAACTAATAAAATTTATACCGAGGTATGACATTAAAAACAAATACACTACATCTTACATACTTAGAAAGGTGGTTATTCATGAGAATGATGCAAGATTTCATGGAATAATTTTGTCGTGCGTTATTATACTAAAAGGATATAGAAAATATTTTTTTAAATAAACAAATATGCTTTATATTTATTCATACAAAAATGTAAATTTTTTTTATTTGTGATATTTATAATGCGCTATTTAATTTTCGTCTAAGTCTTCATTTATATTATTTTTATATATTTTGATTTTAGAGTTTTTTTTTTTCTTTTTAAGAAGAAGAAATTTCTACAATATGTAAAAATCAAATAAACATACATAACAGCAAAATAAATATCAATATTTGAAGGATAAATAACTATATACTAAAAAGGTTTTTTCATACCATTTAAAGCATTGAGTTTTTTAGAAAAAAAGAAAAACTAATAAAACTTAGAGTGGGGTATGACATTAAGAAACAACCATCTAACCACTATACTTAAAAAAAAAGGTGGTTTGAAAATAAAAAAAAGGGGTTAACTTCGTTTTTGCAATTTAGAAGTCCACTTTACTAATTAAAAGGAAATGACCCAGTATCGGTATTTAAGGATGTTATAATTGGTAAAAAATACATAGGTTTATATGAAAAATATTACTATATTTGCTAAACAGTGTACAATGAGAAACTATACAACACATTTAAAATTTACATGACATTAAAATGCATGACGTTAAAACATTGAAATGATATTAAAAAACTTCCCGACAGTTACAACCAACATACTTGGTCTTTTTTAAGGGATACTCTATCTCTCTCAAGGGATTCTAAGAGTATCTCTTGCAAAAGACCAAGTATGTTGGCTGAAACTGTCGGGAAGGTTTTTAATATCATTTCAATGTTTTAAATTCATGTATTTTAATGTCATGTAAATTTTTAATGTTTTGTATAGTTGTACCCTGTTGTACAACCCATTGTACACTGTTTAGCGAATATATTAATATTTTAAATATAGTTATTATATAGAGTAAAGTCCAATCTTAAATATTAATACATAGATTCCTAGACTAATGCACAAGTGGAAAAATACTTTTGAAGAAATTTTAAAATTTAGATTTTTAGAGGTTTTTTGATTTTCCAAAAATGAAGTCTAAATCTTGCTGCAAGTCGTTCAATTGCATTTTTATATAGAAAACATATAAGTATATATTCTCCATTGAAATATTTAAAATGATTAATACAGTGAAAATTTTATTTATTTTCTTAAAATGAGTAGTAATTGATTACCGCTTTTCATATTAATAAAACAAATTTCAGAAAAAAATATCCTAATAAATTTTATAATTCTTTATGTATGACATGAGAAACTTGTTGAGATTATTTTGAATATGTGCCTTACACCATCTTTTTCTTAAATGGGACGATGTGAAAACCGATAGAAATAATCTAGCCGTTCAGTGCACAAATCAGGTGTATGTGAGGACTCGTTATTTCGAGCAGATAAGAAGAAAAATCCTTCCTTATTTATAATCTTGGAGACAAGTGAATACGAAACTACTAGTAGTATTTATTCTCATCTCCAATCCCCACAAAAGCAATACTAGAGGTAACTCCCTTTTCATTGCCCTCAGTCCTAATATCAAAAATAGAATTGTCTTACTCAGAGCTGTTACTCACGTGACCGGTCTTTAATGCTTGGCTCAGCAGTAATTTATTTTACTATAATTCTGATAAGTCGACACTAAAAAAAATTTCGTTGTCATTCAATGCTTGTTAGTGCATTTGAGTTACTTTATTGCAACGGTTTACATTAGAGTATGGAGTTAATCAAAATGGCCTCTAAAATAAATTATTTATTATTGAATGACCAAACAAATGTTGTCATTTAATGGTGTTAATCTTTATTATTCAGGAAAGTTATTACAAATATAAAAAGTTATGACTATACCAAGTGCTTTGACACTTAAAATTTAAGATTTTTCTAAAGTGGAGTTAATCGATATGTGCACCGAACGGCTCAATTCGAAAGTTTTAAAGAAAAATCGTTTTTATTATTTTTTAAATATTTAATAATTTGTCCTATGCATGAAAAACTATTTAATTTCACAAAGCCTCAATGTATCGGAACTCTCTATTGGGGAATGGATAAATAAATATTTAACTTAAAAATTTGGAAAATTCTTACAAAACTAATTAAGGTAATTCAATAATAGTAATCTCAAGAGTACGCTTAAGAGAATCTGCCAAGGGGAAATCCTATACAGTAAATCAAACTGTTTTTACCTAAATTGTTAGAATAACTTTATTAATAATCATTGAGTAGTATTGGAGTAGCAGGAGGGTAAAGGAACATTAAAATCGAAAAGAAAAAAAAAGAATTCTTGTATTTTATACGGTAAACAAAGGATACATTATTCCTAGAAAGATAAGAAAAATATATTTCAAATTTCATGTCGAATGTGAAATGCAGAATAATAAAAAATAAAATGAATAGTACAAGAGTTGGACATTTACACCATGAAAAGATCAATATTAACATGAAAATAAAAATCTCAAATTTACTGAATGGCGTATGTATAAAAACACAACAACTAAACAAACATTAAAATAAAATTAAAATAACCAACGTTTCAGTCATCATCTATGTCTATGACCATTGTCAGAAAGGAATTTTATATTGCTTTAAAAGAACAAAGCCAAACCGTCTTCAATTTAAAAGGTTCGTTATGTTTTCAATCACCATTCAGTAAATTTGTTGTTTTTTATTTTTAGGTTAACATTAAAATGAGATTTTAATGATTTTAGAAATAAAATTCTCTTTTTGTTTCATGGTATAAAAATATATATATATATATATATATATATTGTATTATGAGGTACGTAATCCAAAGATGGCCATAGTTAAGCTTTGAAAAATTTTCACAATATTCTGGTTAAATTTATTGGGCTATTGTAGCTTGTGGCCTAAACTTGGCGCATAGTTTTCCAAAGGATATGCTTTATTGAAATCATTTTTAAAACGTGAAAAATAAAGTATTTAATTACAAGGAAAAAACTACAATAAACAATTTTCAAACTAAATCCTGGTAATCCGATTTCATGCAGAAAGACAAGATGGAAATTTTGATTTTGCCTAGTTTAGTAAGCGTTGACAATCTTCATGCACGTATTGCAAGCATTGATTACACAATCGCATGTCCATTATTTTATCTGTCTTGCATAAAGGGTAAAACCAGCTTACTTTTTTGCTGGAAACCCTTTGTGCCAGGCATTGTAGTATCCTTTTGTTTGAGAGAGTATTTTAACAGTTAACCGGATTTGTTTTTGATTTTCTTATTATGTTGCTATCTATTATACTCTGATGCTTCTTTCTTTTGATATCTGTCGAGTTTTTGTTCGTAATCTTCTTACCTTCAGACAGAAAGAGACTTTGAATCACTTTTTGTACATGCTAGTTTAGGGCTTTTCTTCTATTTGTTACTGACTTCTTTTGCTGGATCTCTGGTGTTCTCAATAGTATAGTAACTGTTGGGGAGGTCTGGTAATAAGGGTTATTTTACTTAATGGTAATAAGTTTTTTCAGATATTTATGTAGAAATTTTGAAAATTATCTTTACTACATTGATCACCATATTTGTTTCCTAAGGTGTCCCGGATGTACGACCATCTTGGGAACATGCATATGGTCGCCATTTGCACGACGTAAAACTATAAATCTGATAAATTCATTAAAATTGAAGTAAATGTAGTTAAATAAAATAAATAAGCTTTCAGTAAACGTATCATAACTGAAAGTTCTAAGAATTTAAAAACATTTAAGTTAAAATAACTTCTTACACAGTAATTAGAACGACTACTCCTCAAAAGCAAAACCATTGCCTACAATGGCGAATGATCAAGGAGATCTCTCTAAATTCTGCCACGTGCAATACAGATACCTGGCATATAATGCAGTAGCGCCATTTTGTGATTAAAAATTAAATTAATTCTATTTCTGAAAGGATGGCTTACTTACGGACAGTGGCCATCTTGGCTCAACTACCTTCATCGAAAATACATTATGTTACCTCTGGCAATGGAATCAGAACTCTCTATTTCTCAACTCACAATCAAATGTATTCATTTGTATTATAATTGAAAGGTTCTAATAATTTTCTTTTAATTGAACGACGACGAACATTACTGAGATGTACTGCAACAGCAATAATTAGAAAATAAGTAATTAATAATTATTTATAACCGTTCTTCTAAGACTTGTGCAAAAAAAAAAAAAAGTATGGAATCGTGACAATTTGATGAAAATAGTTTGGAATCTCTTACTTGTTTATGCAAATTTTTATTCCTAGTTATCATCTTGTGCAGTTCCACATATAGTGAATATAAATACATTAGGTATTTTTTTTTCGTATCTCATTTCAAGCCAGAGGATGAAATGATCCCTGTAAGAGAGCTGCATTCGACAACCAGAAAGGTGCTCCTTAAGCTACTAAAGCAATGAAATTGACAGAAAAATGTAGAAAAGATTGTTTCATAATCACGATCAATTACGAAAATTTCACAAAACTTCATACAGCTTAAAAGTATGGAAAATTGCCTAATTTTTGATAGACTACTGGCTACAACTACAACTCATACATTATCAAAATATCCAAAAATATGAGATGAAAAACATCTAATGATCTGAATATATGGCAAAGGGGAAAACATCTAAAGCCAATCTAAAACTGAAATTGAACAATAACATAAATAAAGCTGGATATAGTTATGAAAAAGACAAGGCAAAAGCCAAGGTGGCAGTTCCGCAAAGGCAAACCTGATTATAATGTACCAGAAAATGCAGGGACTGGTCTGCTAATGACTGGAGTAAGGTGGTATTTGCCGAAAACAAGATTGTATTGGTGAATGAAAAGATTGAGGAAAATTCATTTCGACGTTCCAAAATGAAAGTGGGAGTGAAAACTATTCCGAATTTTTTTTTTTTAGTTCTCTGATTTAATTATAATTTTTGGCTGCATCTATTCTACGGTGTCTAGAAGGCTGTTGTTATTATGAATTTGAATTGTGAGCAATATATTTCCATTTCAGAAGATTTCCCGATTCCTAGTTTAGAAGATCGATTTGGACACAGTGATGCTTTAATTATGGATGGGAATGTTTTGTTTCATAGGAATAAATTTCTTTCTGAAAATAATGTCCCTGAAATTAAGTGGCCACCATGGTGTCCAAATATCAGTTCTGACGAAAATATATTGTATATTTTGAAAAACAAGTTATTTAAGCTATAACAAAAATGAGCACAGAAAGTAAAAACCTCCATGCAAAAATCATGGCATCCATCTATCCAAACAAGTAAGAAGATCTTGTTAAGTCTACACTTGACAGAATCAAAGCCATCATCAAGGCAATGGATAGAAATACAAGGTATTGCGAATGTATTTTGACCAAATATTCCAAACTTTTTTCTCAAATCACACAATTTTTCTTTCTAACAACTTTTGGGGAAATAAAATAATATAAAATAATTCTGAAGTTATTTTGTAATTATTTAGTCCGTGTGGTCTAGACACGTTTCTGAATCTTCAATAAGAAGCGAAGTTTCAACGTTGAAATTCATAAATAATTACTCAGATTTCATAGCGTGTTGTGTTTTTAATATGTGTATGCATATTATATTTTTTGCCTATATAACCTTCGATGTAGAGTACATAACACAGGATTTATAAATTAATTTTCAAACTTAAAATTTTTAAAACCTTTAAGGTGTCTCAGGACTCTTAAAGCTTTAAAATTTTCGAAATTTCAATTTCTTTAGATGTTAAACTCCTATTTTTTCTGAGCATTTTGATATAATTGTTTCCTTGAAATTCCAATTAGAACTGAAGTTATGGCTTTTACATTTATACACGTTCAATATCTGAAGCGTCGTTGCTCAAACTTTGAAGCCATTTTTCTCCAAATGACGTTTTTGGGCATAACGCGCACGATATCGCAAAAACTTATGAATATTTTTCTATGAAATTTTCAAAACATATGTTTCATGTTAGTCTGTATAAACTGAACCTAAAATTACCTTTTTATTGTTCAAAACAATATTTTTTAGGTGATTATACCGTTGAAATTTTCTTAATTTTGCATTAGCTAAATACAACTTTGTATTAAAAATATAAAAAAGCTTTAAATACAAATTTATTTCGGTTCAGGGTAATTATTACAATCTGAGTATAAGTAGATACCAAAATTTACATTTTAGTTCCAACACTTATTTTGTAATCGTGCGCGTAAGCTGTTATGTCGATTTTTTGCTCGAAAAATGTCTTACAGTTTAGAGCCCTCTGTAAATGCTAATTATGCATCTTATAATTTTTTTAATACATGAAATGAAAGAAAATATTTATATATTTTATTCCAATTAATATTGTGTCTTAAAATCAAATACATTTTAAGATATTAAATGTTGAAAATTGTCTTTTTTTTTCTTTTTTTCCAATTTTAAGAGTTTTGAGACCCCTTAAAATGATTACCGATTTTAAAGGATTGCCTATATTAATTTAAATACTTGACTTTTGTTAATTTTTCCGGTTTGTTCACCTGACCATATTTTTTTTAATTATATAAAAATATTATATCTATGTTTACAAGTTAAGAAGATAAAGCTAATTTTGTAAACTGAAAATGAGTGTTTTATAGCCAGACAGAATAGATTAAAATTTATGTATATTTCTTTTGACTAATTTTTATTTGGGGTTAAATGCCATAAAAAGATAAAATGGCATTGTAATAAGATTTCATTTATAAAAGGTTTAATTATGGAACGTAAACAAAAGCAAATTTCAAAACAAACATGGAAGATATGCCAAGGAAATCTGAAGTTTTTTCGTGTTTCAAAGCCGGAAGGCCAGACAGACCGTTTGTTAGGACTAGAATATGATTAAAATTTGAGAAAATTGCCCAGATAATAACCTCTTCAATTAACAGTAATTCAGCTTGAAGGATTGTGTTTAGCTGTTGTAATTTAACTCCCTTGATGAAAATTTGATGGTCATTGTGGAATACAGAATATGAATAACCTTTGCCCATTTCAGTATTACAGCCATAAGTGAATATGTGCAGGTTTGACTTAATTTCTTCTTCATTAATAATTCTTATTAGATTTTTCCTTCGATCTATTGCATTGTAGTTGCAATTTGAAACATAAAACACTGTGTCAGAGTTGTCTGTCGGGACAATCAGCCTTAATACTCTTGCTGATGTTGACTCTATTTTTAACCTTAGATGTAACTGTAAAATTCCTGTATGCACACGTAATGCGGACGTTGATTTCTTTTTATACGCTTTTGAGATTAGTAACAAGCAGAGTCTCTGAAATTAGGATACTATTCATTGACCAAGAAATTTAGAAAAAAAATATATTCGAATATACGTTTTCTTTTCAGTTGTTTGGTAATTTTTCTTAATGTTTTGCAGAAAACTGGTGGCCACAGTACAAATATTCGAAGAAACAACTGGAAAGGTCGAGCATGCATTAAAAACTGAATTAAACTGAATAAACTGTTCTATTTCAGCAGATAAAGCGACCCCCTATTTAATTTGGAATATAAAAGGAATATAATAAACGTTGACAAAATCTGAAAACTAATTTGAAAAAGTTTTATCAGCTTAATCAAGGGTTAATACTATGTTCTGTGGCAAAAGTTTCTTCGTATAAGTTAAGAGTTTTCCTAGAAGTGTTTACTCCTTTTTTTTACATTAAAAACTAAGCTTTTCTAAATTTACACTTCAGTTACCTCCATTTTGGAACGTTAATACGAATTCCTTTCTCGGGTTCTATGTGCCCGATTTCAAAGGGAATCGGTTCATTCAACTTAGCTTTAGTCTACAGTTATCGCCATTTTCGAATGTTAATGGCACATTAATTTATCGGTTTCTATGTGCCAGATTTCAACGGGAATTGAATCTTTCAACATAGCTATAGAATACAGTGAACGAGTGCACCTTCAAGTGGTGTCAAATGAATCTGACTTCGACACAGGAAGAAGACCGCGATCCCGACCGAGGACGCCTTGCAGGTGCTTTTCAATTGAAGATGGAAGAAGACCAAATTAACATCCCTGATGGGTGAAGGTAGCCGATTGAACCCTACGTACAGCCCGGACAATCCATTCCCATGAACCATGCTCCTGGATAGTCTGTCGCTGGATTATCGTCGTGCTGAATAACCATCACTGAATAACCATTCAAGAATGCCCACTCAGAAACTTGGAGGTCTGTGAGGCACAGTCTTCCTTTGGTAATTCCAGTTCGAAACCGGTAGATAGGTAGTATATGCATGAAACAGCACAGACGACTACCGTAGGGTCCGGCCGGATCACCTATTCGCTTTCATTTCTACTCCCGCGTCCCTGACATCCGGCGAATTAATTCAAAGAATATATCAGATGATTCTCTAACAATTTTTATATTCCCTCCACAGTCAAGGGCGCATTCTTATCTCGAGTTGTACGATACCGTTTTCAACCGGGTTTGGCTTATTTAACTTGGTTTTTTATTGTCTTACAGTTTTCAGTTCCACCTTACACTGACAGGTAGCATTCTTATCTCGGATTTTATGTGCCCAATTTCAACAGAATTAATTTATTTCAACTCAAGGTACAATTATATTCATATTTTCCGGCGCTTGCGCAACACGCTTTATCTATGGTGTCGTAGGCAGCGGCAAGCTGTGCAGGAGGTTTCTTCGGGAAAGACATTTGATTGGAACACACTGCGTAGCATGCCCGGTCTATGTTTTCGTTAGCAGCCCATCCGAAAAATTCCTTTTGAGATATTCTTTTTTTTATGAATCGAGGTTTAAAATTAAACATTTGCGGATAGTTTAAAAAAATCCACGGTATAATACTTATAGGCCTGGTAGTGCCGAGTTCTATTAGTCTGATTTCAATAGAATTTGTTTATTTCAACTCAGCTTACGACGCTACAGTTTTTCGGAAGCGTGCTACACTGGCCTCCAAAAGTTAAGGTACAGGGACTGGATGCTTTCGATTGCACACGTTTTGTCGAATATCTACAAAAATTATTGGCAAATTGTTCTTGAACTTCTGGGATGAAAAGAATTTGTTTGACTTCATATTTCTTGGTGAAGATTTAAACGGAAGGACAATTAGGGGGCTAATAAAAAATTTAATAATGAAATAATATTTGCGATCACCTATGTAACAGGAAACGCTGGAAATGATTTGTCACTGTGTTAAATGACTATTTGGGTCTTGTTCAACATTTGTGTGCATTTGTGTAAGCATAGCACCCATATTCGTGAAGATGTTATTGGGTCTGTGAAAAATTCAAAAGTTTTTTCCTTATAGCATACAGAATTTTCAACCAAATTTAACACAACTTTCCGAAAACTTGCCAGATAATAGTAGCAACAGTATACTGCAATTGAAACATGAATATGTTGAATATTTGATGAGATGTGGGCATTTTTATGAGATAATTTTTAACTGCGCATGCGCGGAAGATTTCAAAATTTTTATTTCATAATATGGTAGTCAGTATTTTGGGGAAATGTCTATAAAAAGTAGACTATAAAAAGTCTGAAAACTTAGAAAGATTGGAACGTGATTGGATAGTGAGCTGATTGAAAAGTTGTGGAAAATCCGTTATAATAAAGCTATTTTTAGGAAGCAAATCACTATATCGACCCTATCTTTGTGAATTTTCGTGATGTTTGACTGGACTTTTTATATAAGTTGCCCTAAATAGCTGACTTACCAAATTATATAATAAATTTTTAGGATCTTCCACGCATGTGCAGATAAAAATTATTTCATACAAATGCCCATATCTCATCAAATATTCAATATATTCATATTTTAATTGCAGTATACCGTTGCTACTGTTCCTTGTCAGGTTTTTGAAAAGTTGTGTTAAATTTGGTTGAAAACTCTGTGTGCTATAAACAAAAAACGTTTGAATTTTTCACAAAAACGTTAACATCTTCACAAATATGATTGCTGTGCTTTCACAAATGCATACAAACGTTGAACAGGACCCAGATAGTCATTTACCACAGTGACAAACCATTTCCAGCCTTTTCTGTTACATAGGTGATCGCAAATATTATTTTATTATTAAATTTATTATTAGCCCCCCTAATTGACCCCCCTGATAGATCTTCATCGAGAAATATAAAATCAAACATGTTCTTTACATGCTAGAAGTTCAAGAATAATCCACCAATAATGTTGGTAGATATTCGAAAAAAAGTGTGCAATCGAAAGCATCCAGTCTCTATACCTTAACTTTTGGAGGCCACTGTATATAGTGCCTTAGGACCAGTGTCGGGAGTTCCTTCGGTATGTTTGTCCGGAGGGCACTACACAGCACATCCGGCTTAAGGTAGCAACGACTCCTTCCAAAAGTTTATTTTGAGAGATTATTTTCTTTTTTAAATATGAATCGAGATTTTAAGTATTCGAAATTCGTTTGAAAGAATCGACGGGCAAAGGGGACACCAGGAGCGTCAGGTAGTTTGAAAAAAAAAGTAAACAGGCTTTGCTACAAAAATAAAGTAAGAAAGAAATATATTATGTTTTGTTTTTTTTTTTCGAAAATTAATATTTCTACGACATCCTGTTGAAATCACAAATCCATGAGAGTAATATATTCTTGGCATTTTATGGCTTCCGCTAGACACAATATATTAATTTTTGAAGCTGAAAGAAGTTTATCTTTTAGTTATATCCATTGTTTATACTATATGATAAAAATAAAGATTTAAATGATAGTCTTTCGTTTTTTATAATACAATTACTTATAAATTACATTAATATTTCTTTTATCATGTTCAGGACATTTCGACGAGAATTTTGAGGAAGTTGTTTGACAGCAGTGATTCATAGCTTAATGGATTGATTAATATGAAAAATACAGAAACAAAAATATTATAGGATATGACAAAATTAATAACAAGAATATCCATTTTGGAGATTTAAGAATCTTTAATGTTCAGGAGATTTTTTTTTAATTTAAATAACTCTGTTAAAGAAAAAATTAGATTCTAGGCTGGAGTAGCACAGTTGAAGTTTATTCCAACACAGCGAAAAATGTCCAGACCAGGAATAGAAACTGGATACTTGGCGTGCCGTGCCAATGCTTTACCTGTTAAGATATCCGGATGATACTTGACTGACATGATTCACTCTTATTTGTTAAACTTGGCTGGGAACTGCAGCTCTAGTTTCATTCATCCGAGCTAGAACTATAGCATTTTAAAAGTGAGCATAACTTAATAGGTAAAGCATTGACACGGCAAGCCATCCAGGTTCTATTCCTGGTCTCGACATTTTTCGACCTGTTGGAATAAACTTAAACTGTGCACTCCAGCCTTGAATATGATTTAATGAGTTGGAAAAATATATTCGTTAACTTCATTAACCCTTTCAGGGGCACACCACTTCTGTTCCTAAAATGCTAAAATGATTGACTTACACCGGGATTTACAAACTTATTTATATGAAAGTAAGTAAAAGCTGTTATTCGCGTACATTATAAAAAACAGAACTTCATTACAAAATTTTGGTGGGAATGTGGCATATGGGAATTAAAATTAAGTGGTATATAATATATACCGGTGCCCTTCAAGGGGTTAAGAATACATTTAGATTTCTAATTTTTTATAACATACACCACTTTTTAAAATTATTATACAGTAAAATTAATTGTTAATAATATTAAATTTATAAAATATTTAACAAGAAAGTGTTATAAGATTTTTTTTGTTAAATATCGAATAATGTTTCATTATGAAAAGGATTTTGGTTGATTATCAGTGACATTCTTTGAATAACTAGAAAGTGTATCAAAAAGTAATTGATATTCCACTCTTTCTAAAAACTAGTATTGTTATGACGTTCTTTTGAAATCATTATCGAAATCAGTAAAATTTTTAACAGGCATTTTATATGTTTACTACCTTTATCTAAATATAATGTATCGATATTTAAAGCGAAGGTATTTTTATTTGTTAGTTAGACCTATTGTCTCCGTTTTAAGATCATCATTATCAATTATAACTTATGTCACTTTTTTATATAAGTAATACCTATACATTACGTATTTTCCTATCTCAAATTGATGATACTTAAAACTGAATTTTAATGCAGTGCTCGACAACAGTTAATTATACCTTGATGGATTCTTTCAGAAAACTGTAATGAAAAATTTTATGCACGAAAAACTTTTAAAGGATGTAATAAAAGTTTTAAAAAGCAAGACCATTTGAGGTTTAAAGAAAATTTTAATGACCAGAAAAATGCAAAGTGTGTGATTAACTTATGCATACATTTTAATAATAATAAAAATATTACATATATGTCTCTTTTTAAATATCCTGAAATATAAAGTATTAAATTTCTTAAATAGTCAACAACACTTTATAAGATTTCTCGTTAAGTATTTAAAAATATTGGGAACCACTGGTCTAAGATGTGTTAACCCCTTCGCGACGAGAATCTTTTACAGAATTTTTAATCTTTTACCACCGGTTTTTAAGAACAAAAATTTTTGCATAATTGAATCTAGAAAATGCTCTGATTAAATAAGGTAAAATTTACAATAAAAAATAAATGGTGGGGATAATCAGTTTCGGAGCATCTTATGCATCCTGTATACGTGACGCTCGTCCCGAAGAAATTAAAGCGATAAGGATCTCGAAACAACAGCATTCATCCGAAGTAAACTTATGGAATTTAGATTTATAATTTTTCTTGTGGGATTTTCAGTGAATGTGCTTAATATCGTTCTTATCGATAACTGAAGTAAAAGATACCACTATTTCGTTCTGGCGACGCCTTTTCCGCGAAGTAGAAGCGACGTTATTACTATACTATATTTTCTGTGAATAAATTATTAAATCTATGACCCATGTATGAGTAGTGTATACTGTTGTTATGACAAATAACATACTATCTGAGGTCTATTAAAGCAATAATCATCTCGAAGCCACTACGGGTCAAACGTAAACTTATTGAATTTAGCCTTTACATTTTTCTCGTGTCATCTTCGGTGACCGGAAGTAAAGAGACCTCCTATTCTATATGCGCCCTGCATTTTCCGCGAGGTAGAGGTGGTCGGCCGAAAATTAAACGCACCGACCTTGACGAGCCCGCTGGTCGATGTATTAAACTTATTGAATTTAGCTTCTAAATGTTCCCGGTGAGATCGGTATTAGTACCATTCCTGTCTGCTAACTGAAATAAAATTCCCTTCCTTCTCCGTGAAGGAACAGTGTTGTCCTGACCATTAAATATGCGATGTAATAAACGATCCCGACCACGCAAACCAGCTGGTCGATGAATTAAACTTTTTGAATTTAGTTTTTACATTTTTATATCGGACGACCTCATCTGCATCAAGGTCATTATAGCTCTACCTATAGTCATTTGTTATGAATGCTCCGCCTTATTCTAAATTAGTATTCATTACGCACTAATCAAGAGCAAGAAGTGACACGCGCCGATTTTTACGAAGGTGGGCTCGTTGGAAAGTTCTCGTCTTGGAGAGTAAAAAACTCACGGGAACTACGCGACGTAAATCAGCACTTTTCGAGATATCTGAAAATCTATGTCACGCAATTAATTTATTTATTATAATGTATTTATGCTGTATACAGTTGTTGTGTCGTTACATTTATAATTTTTCTTTTAAATGGGTTGCTGCACACTTCCATGTAGAACCACAACCACCAGTGAACACTACATCTATCTAGGATCAACAGTCGCACACAAAGTACACGAAACACTGCATTTACAAGGCTACAATTGAGGACTATTTTTTAATTCATCTCGCTTCACTTACTTAAACAAAAATCTTTCACATGTACTTTGACAACATGTGCAAGAGAAATGTCCTATTATGTTTATATTTTCAAAAGTAGTGGTGCGAATAGAATATAAAAATAGGCCCAGTGGCAGCGCTGCATTTACAGCCATTAGCATCTCTTTATTTTATTTCCATTTTTTTGCATATTTAATTTTTAAACATAATTAAGTTAACAGGAAGCCATTTAACAGCAAAAATTATAAATTGAACGATATGACAAATGTAACAGCATAAATACATTGTAATAAATAAAGAAATTATGTGACATAAATTGTCGAGATCTTTCCAACGATACCTCTCTCGTCAAAATCGCCGTGTAACACTTTTTGCACTTCTCTAGTCAGAGATATTTCTTCGCCTGCATCCTGAGAGATTTCACCACCTGAATCTTTACTGTTGCTTTTGGATGTGGCTTCCTTGTTGGATTGTTCAAAGATAATGGCATATTCAGTAGAAAACTATGTGTAACCACGAACAAAAATATATACTGTCTGGCTCCGATTAGAAAAATTCTGAGTGGTGTTGCTGGTTTCGGAGTTTCCAAATATTGTAGGTAGGGAACTTCGTTGGTAGGAATGGGGTTGCCGTAATTGGCAGATTCAATAAAGATTTTTCTCTTTTTTTCTTTATCTTATCTCATGAAAATGTTCATGCATTCACTTGGTGATAAAAAAAAGTTTCCAGAATTCAAGCATAATCTTAACAGGAAATTTGGGGAAAAGAGTGAAATTAAAAAAAGTATCGGATAAAGAATCATCAGAGTTCATGTAGCCGGGAAAGAGCAGATGCCATTTTCGGATTCATTTAGCGATTTTTAAATGAAGGAAAATATTTCAAATTATTAAATGCAAACTATTGCAATGATTTTTTTTTCTTATAAATTTGACTTTTCTAGCAAACACAATATCAAGTTATAAATTTTAAATAAAAATTCTTATTCATTTTTATTTGTTTTTCAAACTAATACAGAGGATTTATATTTTATTTTCATTATGCGTACTCAACTATGTTATTTATTTTCAGTTTTCCTTTAATTTTGCAATGAAGTATCCACCATTTTAAAAAATCTTTGAAATAAGTGTATGCATTTTTATTTGTGCTTTTCTTTGCGCATATTTTCACATGCCATGTGTCTACTACAATCTTTGGAAACACTTTGTCAATTATTAAATCACTAGATTTTTTTTTTTTTTAACAAAATAGAATCAAATTTATATTTTAAAATATTTAATCAAGACTATTGTTATACAACTTTGCCTCAGAACAAAAAGGGAATATAAAGATCAAAATTAAAGGAATCTTCTACAGACGTAGGCATCAGCAGTTCGTAATACAGGAAGATTTTAGACAAGAATTTAGAACAGATGTGCCTGTGTCCGAATCCTAAAACATGTTTTTTTAACATGGCGATTATAATAATGATACAAACTAAATGAAGAGCTTTTTGCCAGGATTCCCCTCCTCCCTCCCCACCGTATTTTTAAACGCGTTAACATAAAAAAAATAAATGCTATCAAAGTTTGCGTTTTGAACGGAATTTCCGGACGTGATAGCGGGAGAAAAGTGAAGAACCAGTCGTCAGGCGACAAAATTCGCTTATAACTCAATGACTAATTTATTTAACAAAAAAAAAATGGAAAACATATTTCTATTCCAAATTACTTTAATAGTCAGCCCTGTCGATTTTATGTCTTTACGTTAAAAAACGTAGATCTGCAAACATTTTTCAGAAATTTCAACATAGGGAGAATGTAATAGGTAGTCTTTCTTACGAAATCTACCTAACCGAGTCAGCACAACCGAAAAGTTTTCACAAAACTGAGAACATCATGGAAATTTAAGTTCCTCCCCCCCCTTCCCCTAAATTAAATCCTGAGTACGAAACTGTTGTTTCGATAAATTATAGATAGAAGAAGTGCTCATTTACGGAATCTTGAAACAAATAAGCTAAACTGCCACTCATGCTAGCAGTTTTGTAGCAGGTTTGTATTTACTTTTAACTTCCCTTCGCACTTTACCCAGTATTAGGACTGGCAGTGTACTCACAGCACTGGCGTGTTTAAAAGTTTTTTCTTTCTTTTTTTAACATGGAACTTATTAATAAGTCACTAAATCTTCATGTTAAGAAAACAAAAACTTTGATTTAGAGTAAAAAAATTATTATTAATAACAACTTTTTATTCTGAATCGAAGTTACTCTCACTGTAACTCCATTCATCGTCGGTATCTGAATCAGAGTCACTGGATACAACTTCAATGATGCAATCATCCACCAATTCTTCTATGAGTCCATCTTTTTTATAATAATCAGCTTCAATCTCCTCTACATGTTTACAGTCCTACCCACTCATCCTTATCTACTTTGGAAAGAGCATCTTTTAAGAGCGATTGCAGATTTTGAAGACTGAGGTCTCCTGTCACGTTTCTCTCTTTTATATACAACTTTACCGATGCCCATACATATTCAATGGCATTTAAGTCACAGTGATAAGGAGGCAGTCTCACAACATCGTGGCCTTCATTTTTTAATAGAGAATCAATTTTGTAGGTGGTTGTTTTAGGCATATTATTTGATATTAGATCAAATAATTCTGCTTTTCTCATACTTATGTTGTGTTGTACATTGTTTTCGTCCAACCATTGTATCATATCATTTTTTCGAGCATATTTTGTGGGCACAGGATTGAGCTTTTTTGAATGATATGGAGCGTTATCCATGACAATGACGCTATTAGGTTTCAAATTTGGAAATAATTTCTCTTTGATGAATTTTTCAAAATTCACAGAGTTCATTCGCCAGTGATAATCTCCGGTTGTGGTGGAAGCTTTATATATCAATTCTGCTCCTGGTATAAAGCCATCTGAAGAACCGGCATGGACAGCAATTAAACGATTTTTTGAATTGTTATCCACATAGATTCCTGTCGTTGAATCGTCTTGCCAACATTTTTTAAATGTTATGTTGCTGCTCATCCATGTTTCATCAGTGAAAACAATGGAACGGTTATTCGATCTGCGTTGCTTCATTGTTCGCAGATATCTATTTCTCCAGAAAACAATATTTCTTTCAACTAAAATTTTCCGTTTACTGATACATTTTTTCCAACGGAAATTCATCGAATGTAGAATTCCCCGTAAAGTTTCTTTTTTCCACAGAAATTTGATTCTTTCTCTCAATAAGGGAAGAAGTTTCGAAATAGAAGGCACTTTTTTCTGCTTGGTATAAAAGTCTTGGACAGTCTGCTTTGTAACACATTTGTCAAAATCATCAATTTTACATTTTAAATGAGATGGTTTCTTACGGTGCTTACCAGGAAAAGAAAACTCCGATCTCCATTTGCATCCAAAGATTCTCGTTTTATTTTCTTGACAGTTGACTCAGAATCGCCAGTCGCTGCAGCAGTTCTTTTGGATGCCTGTGCAATGGGCAAAGACAATGATTTTGCAGAAGTTTAAGCGGTGAAAAATTGGGAAACATTATGAATAATTTCCTTCGCTTGAGAATGAAGTACCTTTCCCATCCTAAAGCTTGACATAATCTTAATCAGAATTTCAGTGGAATAAAAAATTCTGAAGTATATACAAAATTAAATATATACTATGGAAAAAGAGAAAAACGAAAACAAATAACAACAGTAGGAATATCCAAAAGCGCTGAATGAATATAGAACCGGTCTCTGTGGAAGGACGAGGAAGGCTGCGATAATTCGCAGAATGACTGATTCAGAGGGGAGGAATTGGCGAGAAAACAAAACTCCGGACTCCCCTAAAATAAAATTGACTGACCAGTTACCCTGGCAACGGAACCAAGCCGAGATCGATTCCAGAGTCTTTCTAATCTCGGTCAAACAGTAATAATCTCTTCCGAGTTACTCACAATTCCGAATAAATATATTTATCTTTAGAAAATCAAAAAACAATTCGGCAATTAAAGAAGGGAACGTCCATTGTTACTGTTGTGATCTCCAGAGCAAATTTTAATAAATACGTTTATTTACAAAATATATTTGGATAGAACTAGTTAAGTACCATCGTGTTCTACTCAAATAAAATATATTTGATTTGTAACAAAAACATTTTACTTGTCTATATAGTAAATCAAATTTCTGTTACTCTTGTGATCACATCTGGTTACATCAATTTTATCATAATTACATTTTGTAATAAAATAATTGGAAGTATTTATGTAAATTTGCTCTGATGGTCACAAGAGTAACAATAGACGTATCCAGAAGCATTTATAAAAACAAAGTTTCGATTCTTTCCATTGATTTTCGGAAACGTTTCCCAGTAGTTTTTATAATATACTAGCTGGTCCGCCCGGCGTTAACCGGGCTCATGATAAGTGAATGATTTTATATCTTAACTCCATTTTATCTGAATTTATATTTTTGAGTGACAAGCTATTAAATTGAAAGTATATGCTATTTGGTATTTTATTTTCTGCGTAATTTTATTTTTGGAGTCTATGAGTACTGAAAGTGAGTAAAACACTCAGATTTTTACTGAACTATGTTAAACATTTCGTCGAATTTTTCACACATTTTATTTTGTAAAAACATTTCAACCCATCAGAACTTTTCAAAACTTTTACAGGTGATTTAAATCAGATCTATTGAAGATGCTCTAAACGAATTGTGTTAAGTACGGGCGTTTATTTACTTTTAGTGTACAAAAAATATCGTCTCTGTGGAGATCGAAATGACCTGAGTTCGCTGCTGTATTTGGAAGAGTTAAAATCATACTTTTTATAAGCAATTCTTTACAAGAAGAAAGAGAAAAGGGATGTTCCATTTCGTCATAGGGGAAAAACATAGGAAATGGAAAGAGAATCGGGATAAATCATTTTCTGATAGGGAAAAAGCCTGATATTGACACTGCATTTTGGAAGTTTTGTCACTTTTTTTCTGAAAATAACATGAGACCTCACTTATTTTTCGTTTCCATGTTTTTGTACATATCTTCAACTACTATTTTGTTTTATTCAACTGTGATGTTGTTTTGAGACAGGATTAATTCAAAAGTTGAAGATTTTGAAACTTTTGAATATTTAATAGATTATATCTGCTAACAGCATCGATATCCCGGAAAAGTTCTATATTACTTAGCTTGTCCTAATAGTATACTTTCATTTTCTATAAGAAAAATTTTGGGGTACTATTGCTTAACTAAGATAATAAGTGCAGAATACGGACAAAAAAATAATTTGGATTGCATTTTGTGGCAAATGACAAAATAATTTTGGGATGTTGTTGCTTTCCAGAGATATAGCAATCCAAACATATTGGCATTTCAAGTTTCACTCTATTCTAAAAAAAAGTAACTACCGCTGTCACCGCCGCCGCCGCCGGTTTTGAATTTTTTGTGACCGGAGGTCTTTCTTCGTTAATATTGAGAAAAATAATGCATACAAAAATATGAAAATCAGTGGTTTTATACAGAAATGTTTGATAAACACGCTGATGCAGACAGTTTTCAAATCGAAGAATTATTTTAAGAGATATTTAATGCTAAAGTTGGACAAAATCGTTCCACTAAAAAAGTTTTATAGCAGCAAAAACTATACATGGCAGTGTAATCATTTTTAGATCATTTTATGCGTTAGAATTTGCCGGAGTGCAGATTGCATTAATTTTTTTATTTTGACTCATTTTTTCAGGTTTTATTTCTATTTTAAATTCAAATTTTCAGCATTTCTAGAGATATTTTTTACAGATTTCAGAAAATTGTACTAATTTAAACTGTTGCCAACTGTATAAAAAGCGCAAGCAATAATGTTTGCTTCAAATTAAAAATTTATTTACACTGACTATTATAAACAGTAAAAAAACTTTCAAATTAGAATTAAAACGTATAAAAAGCAGGAACTTATTAAAAATTACGTCATAAAAAGTATACACGTGAATTTTAAAAGAGAAAGGATATTGTAAAATAATAAATTCATTAATATGCGTTAGAAGTCTTAGAGGAAATTACGTCATATTTACGTCACATTATAGTTATTACATAAAATGAACACAAAATAATATTGCAAAAAAGTTTAAATTTAGAAATTGCGCTAGACATTTATTTAATATTTTGAGAGGATCTTTTCAACTATTTTTGTTAGGAAAGCGCAAATAATATTTCATTGCTAACAAAAGTACTTTCACGCGATTATTTAAAAGAGACAGAATAGCTTGGTAAAAATTACGTCAGATTAAAAACGATTAATTTAAAATGTCTCATTTAAAAGAACTTTCTTTTCGCTTTGTTCAAAAATACCAGGAGACAAAGACTCTGTTTACTTAATTCCTTTTATATTAGCTTATTTTGAAATGTTGTTACACGTGTCTACGTCATCAAGTTATTTTTATTTCGACGTTTTATTTGTATTTTTATTAATGTTGTACGAATTTATTTGTTCTTTCGTTATTTAAAATAAAAATTATGTCAATTTGTATAATTTGGCGAGTGGTTTGGCGATTTATATAATTTGGCGAAATTGGTCGACGGAATAATCAAGTAGTACCGCAGCGGATTTGGCGTTAAAATTCCCCAATCAAAGAGAAATGAATAGAAATTCGTTTATAGGGAGATCGCCACTGTTTTTTAAATTATAATTCAATCTTTCGAAATCTTTTTAAAGCCGATCAAATTAGCGTGCATTTAGAGCCTGCGGTGTCTGGGCAGGGGTTGGCGAGCGTAGCTCGTAGGGGGCCGAGCCCCCTAGTAATAGTATATGAAAACGTACTTTCACAAAATTGTATTTTTAATTAACAGGACAAAACAAGTGTTGCCAAATTTTACTGAAGTACTTCGTCGCCAGATACTCTGATGAAACGTTAATTATTTTAAATGACGAGAAAAAGCTCTTAAAGAATTATATCTCTCTATTCTAAAAAAAAGTGACTACCGCTGTCACCGCCGCCGCCGCCGCCGGTTTTGAATTTTTTGTGACCGGAGGTCTTTCTTCGTGAATATTAAGAAAAATAATGCATACAAAAATATGAAAATTGGTAGTATTATACAAAAATGTTTGATAAACACGCTGATGCAGACAGTTTTCAGATCGAAGAATTATTTTAAGAGATATTTAATGCTAAAGTTGGACAAAATCGTTCCACTAAAAAAGTTTTATAGGAGCAAAAACTGTTCATAGGAATTTAATCATTTTTAGATCATTTTATGCGTTAGAATTTGCCGGAGTGCAGATTGCATTAATTTTTTTATTTTGACTAATTTTTTGAGGTTTTATTTCTATTTTAAATTCAGATTTTCAGCGTTTCTAGAGATATTTTAAACAGATTTTAGAAAGTTATATTAATTTAAACTGTTGCCAACTGTAGAAACAGCGGAAACAATAATGTTTGCTTCAAAAAAAAAATATTTATACGCGTAAATAAATTAAAAATTTATTTACACGTGACTATTATAAACAGAAAAAAACATTTGGAAGTAGAATTAAATAATTATGTACAAAAAGCGGAACTTATTAAAAATTACGTCATAAAAACTATAATTACACGTGAATTTTAAGAGAGAAAGGAATTTGTAAAACAATAAATTTATTAACATGCGTTAGAAGTCTTAAATAGGAGAAATTACGTCATATTTACGTCACATTACAGTTATTACATAAAATGAACACAAAATAATATTGCAAAACGGTTTAAATTTAGAAATTGCGCTAGACATTTATTTGATATTTTAAGAGGATACTTTTCAACTATTTTTGTTAGGAAAGCGCAAATAATATTTAATTTCTAACACAAGAATTTTCACGTGAATATTAAAAACAGAAAGAATAGTTTGGTCAAAATTACATCAGATTAAAAACGATTAATTTAAAACGTCTCATTTAAAAGAACTTTCTTTTCACTTTGTTAAAAAATACCAGGAGACAAAGACTCTGTTTACTTAATTCCTTTTATATTAGCTTATTTTGAAATGTTCTTACACGTGTCTACGTCATCAAGTTATTTTTATTTCGATGTTTTATTTGTATTTTAATTAATGTTGTACTAATTTATTTCTTCTTTCGTTATTTAAAATAAAAAATATGTCAATTTGTATAATTTGGCGAGTGGTTTGGCGATTTATATAATTTGGCGAAATTGGTCGACGGGATAATTAAGTAGTACCGCAACGGATTTGGCGTTAAAATTCCCCAATCAAAGAGAAATGAATAGAAATCCGTTTATAGAGAGATCGCCACTGTTTTTTAAATTATAATTCAATCTTTCGAAATCTTTTTAAAGCCGATCAAATTAGCGTGCATTTAGAGTCTACGGTGTCTGGACGGGGGTTGGCGATCGTAGCTCGTAGGGGGCCGAGCCCCCTAGACATGAAAAAAGCGGTTCATGATCTTGAACTTTGACATTTCCTACAGGAAAGAGAAACTTTTTTCAGGGCTTCAAAATTGCACAATATTCATTAAATATGATGTATTTCAACATAAAAAAAATCAAGCCAATTAAAAAATACAACTATCAAAATATCACTTTTTTGTCTTAATTTCAAAATAATGGCTCTTAATAAATAATGACAAAATACCCCAATAAATTCTTCCGATGCATAAATAAGGCTTCTGCGCTTGCGTCAGCGCTTTTTCCCTCCCGCAAGGACCAGGATGAATTTTTATTGTGAGTGAGTTTTGATTTTTAATTAATAACTCATATAGTTATTAGAATTTAAAAATTCTGAGTTTCAGGTGCAACCTGAGAGACTTTGGGCTAACCAAACAAAAATTTACAGCCTCGAACGTCCCGTAGATTTTACTAGTCATCGCATTCACGCATACAGACACACAGACAGAGCAAAACGTTATTTTATTAGTATAAGTTAACTGGACTTCTCAACCCGCAATATTTTTTTGAACGCTGTCACTTCTCAAATAAGAATTTCCATGTTCAATAAACATATGTTTTACAGATAAACAGGATACATTAAGAGCATAAACATTAACAACTGAATTAGTTTGACATACTTGGCTATATAATTAAATTACGTAGCTTAAAATGTTTAATTAAGAATTAATAGCATCTTAAAGACTGATATTCCTGTTTGAGAAAACTGATTAATACACTATACCAGTATCGACAAACCTTTTTCACACCCGCTTGCCAAATTTTTCCAAAAAAATATTTTAAATGTTCATGACGCGCCAACAAATTTAGTGAATGAAAGTAGCAAAAGGAACTAAAATACTGATTTTAAGATTTAAAATATATAGATAACATTTTGTAAGGTTTTGGACATAACATTAGGTTAGGTAACATTTTGTAACATATACAGGGTGATTTTTTTTAAAGTCGTGAAAGTAAAACCCTATAACAAAAGAACCACTGATCCAAATCACCTGAAATTTCACAAGTATGCTCCCAAAGCAATGGAATTTTTTTTTAGTATGGTTAAAAAAAAACTTAAAATCGCACCGACAGATGGCGCTGTAAGTTAACAGAAACAAAGAATATCGTCAGTGGGAGGAAAACAATGGACGGTACTTCAAGAAAAAAGAAACTTTATTACGCCTATCAAAATCATACAGAAAGCAGTAATTGGGTAAAGATACTGCGAACAGCTTCGCAGAAACAGAACGAAATAAAAATATGGAACAAAGCATTCATACGGAACCGCACGACTAACACAAGAGATTTTCAGTGTGCTGTCCCCCGTTTTCAGCTACGAGTTGGAAACGTGAAACCGCATGTTCCACAACAAAGCAAAGAATATCCGGCTGGATGCTGTGGATCTGGTGCACAATGCGTGTTTCCAGGTCAGCTAAGTTCGTAACACCATCACAATACTCAGCATTCTTGGGTACCCCCAGAGTCAAAAATCGCAGGGATTGAGATCAGAATAATGAACACGAGGTGTGCGTGCTTCAGATTTTTATTGCCACTGTGCATGTGTCGTGCGTAAGATCGTCCCCTGAATTTACTGCATATGTAGCGCCATCTGTCGGTGCGATTTTAAGTTTTTTTTAAACACTGCTAAAAAATTCCCATTGCTTTGGGAGCATACTGGTGAAATTTCAGGTCATTTGGATCAGTGGTTCTTTTGTTATAGGATTTTACTTTCACGAGTTTAAAAAAAATCACCCTGTACTTAAATATTTAAAAAATCCTATTTCCCTTGTAGCATCTTAGATGCCAAACAATTCAGATTAGGTTCGCATTTCGGTTTTTCTTTAAGAGAATGCGAGCTGTATTCGAGTTACCTAACAAGAGGTTTCTACTTGAGTTTTTCGTACTTTTCATTAAAAAAAAAAAAAAATGTTTCTTTAAAAAACGTTCTTCTATTGAATTGAATTTGAAATTACAAATCATAATTTCACCTTCGGCATTTTTGCTTATGATCGTTATTTTCTACTAATTCTATCATAATCTCAAAATATTTGAGCCAATAATGAGCTATATTGGGATTTATAAAGTTAGAATCTGTATTACAGCTACAACTAACCTCATTTAGAAAAGGTAGCAAGTCTAAATTCCAAAATACTGCAATTTGTGCATTTTCACTATGTCAAAGGCTGGGGTGTAAAGCATGGCAACTGACATTATTTTACATTATTCCTGATAGACTTTTTTTGTAAAATTGTTTAACTGCATCGTGGCAAATTTTGCGTACAGAGATTTTTCTCAATATACATTATATTTACTAAATAATTTTTACATCTGAATTTACAGAATGAAAACTATTTGCACATAAGTCCAATAAAATAAAATTTATTAGTAAAAAAAAATGTTGCCATAAGTTAACACAAGTTCCATTCTTAACAAAAAAGCTGTTTTGCAGGAAGCAATTATAACAGTTTTGCTTGTATTTCTCTTTACAAAACTTAAAAATTGAATGTATAAAAAAAATGAATTTTGTTAATTACCTTGTTTTACACGTGAACCCTTCAACATTTTTTAATTAGAAAATGAATCTATGCCGTGCAAAAAATAATCTCCCGCGTGCCACCTGCGGCACGCTTACCATAGGTTCGCCATCCCTGAACTATACAAACTACTAGGAAACGTTTTCGAAAATCCGTAGGAGTAAAATATGCTTTTTTTTATAAATGCTTCTTTAAATCTCAAAAATGTATTGGTTTATGAGGTTGCTAATGGAAAAGTACTCTTTTCTGAATAATGGGAAGTCGGAAGAGGCTGTTGTATATTTTCTATCGTTGTTACATTTTATTTTCGTAGATTCGTAAATGAAGCCTATTTTTATACTGTAGTAAATTGTGATAAATGCGTTACACGATAAAATATTGTAAATTGTCTTTACTAAATAATTAAATTGTCTTTACTATTTTCAAAAGTACATTGACAAATGCCGTGGCAAAATTAATACAGGTACACTGTAAAAAAATTACGAGCAGTTTTCATGTAGGAATCGGAAAAATAGTTGCCCTTATCGTACAGGAAAATTCTCCGATTCAGCTCGGAATAAAATCCGTAAAAAAAGGAAATTGTCAATAAAACGGTATTTTACGGATATTATTCCGATTTTACGGAATTTATTCCGAGCTGGGTCGGAAGTTTTTCCGGTACGATAAGGGCAACTGTTTTTCCGATTCCTACAGGAAAACTGGTCGGATTTTTTTTACAGTGTAGTGAAGATAAATTAGATGTACAATTCGTAGTAAAACGGACATTCAGTATAATTAAAATGAATAGAAAGATGCAACCTTTTAGAGTTTCGTTCATCTGACGAAATCATATTCTTCTCACCCCTCTCTCTGTCTGTCACAAAACTCGTTATCTCAAACTATATAAATTAGAGACTTAAAACCGTGCATATTATAGCTGAATATCTCCAATCACACGACAAATCATAAAATTTTGAAAAGGTCTTATATTTCCGAGATTTAGATTTTAAAATGGAACCTTAATTTCAATATATTTCGCCTAGGCTACGCTGTAAATAAAAGAAAAAAAACTGCCAGTTTTCCGGTAGGAATCGGAAAAATAGTTGCCTTTATCGTACCGGAATAATTTCCGACCCAGCTCGGAATAAAATCCGTAAAAATAAGGAAATAGGCAGTAAAACGGTATTTTACGGATTTTATTCCGAGATGGGTCGGAAATTATTCCGGTACGATAAGGGCAACTATGTTTCCGATTCCTACCGGAAAACTGGCAGTATTTTTTTTTACAGTGTAGTAGATGTCTCCGCGGTAGTGAATTTACATGCTATTCGAAAGGTACCCATTTTGATGGTGGGCATCAGCGTTTGAAATTTTTTCCCGGAATAGATTTTTTTATCTAATAGATTCAATTTTAAAGAATTTATGAATTTTTGAAGGAAAAAGTTGTTTAAAAATATATTAACAATTATTATTTATTTAATTCAAAAATTCTTTTTTTAAGAAATTGCAAAATTTTAAATTTTGTTTAAACTTTCGCAAACTTTTTAGATATTCTGAATTTTAAATTTCGTTTAAACAGGTTGTTTTGTTTTCAGAAAATTCGAAATTAAAATTTTGTTTGAACATCCACTAAATTCTCGAGAAATTTCAGCATTTTAAATTTCGTTTAAACATTTTTTTTTTCTTTAGAAAATTTAAATTTTATATAAACGTCTGCTAAACTTGTGAATAGTCTGGATTTTAATTTTAATTTAAATAATTTGACTTAAATATTTTTAATTTGGTAAAGAATAAGCTTCGTTTTCTAATCATTTTAAAGTTAATTTATTATAGCTGGCATTTGTGTTAGCATTTAACAAGTATAAATTGATGATTTAGGTTTACTAATTAAATGATAAAGTGTTTAGAAGGAATATTAAACGAAACCCTCTGTGCGATCTTCGGTTATACTTATCCACTTCTTTTGTGCACGTTTATATTATTTCTAAATACATTTATGCCTAGTGACCCATTTTTGGGACGTTTCGAATTTTAATAATTTTTTGTAATTTTCTTCTTCGTTACAACATGAAAATTGTATGAAGTAATTCTCTATAAATGTCTTTATCTATTATCGAGAGATGACAGCATAGGATTAATATTTATTTGCTTAAATGAAAGCCTATTTTCGCCATTTATAGATTTTTCATTTTTCAAGATTGCGAAATGTAAAATGCAAGATTATATATATTTTTCGTATCAAGGATCCAGATAAATAAGTCACAATCTTAGCTTGTAGACTTTTTTGAAATACGTATTCTTTTAATTGCGAAATTGTATATTCAAACCTAATTTTTATGTATTTTTGTAACGTACAAAATATGAGTTGCCAGGAGCAAAAAGGGTGCATTTTTCTATTAGCCATTTAGGGGACAGTTATTTAAAGTACTTTTTATGATGATTTTGAAAGACATTGTTTTTTTTATCCCCAAATATTGTTATTCTTAATCTATTATTAATAATACTTATAATGTTATTAGCCTCTGTAAAAAAAAAAAAAAATATATATATATATTTTTAATAGTCTATAAAAATACTAATTATAGTATATTATACACAAATTTAAAAGTTTAATTTACATGAATTTAGACAAAACATATGATTATGCATTTTTCCACATATGGATATTCCCATATTTGTTACGTTTACATTTATCAAATAAATACAAAATTATTTTAGCATAATTTTTTTAGTATTTTCCCAGTTCATTTTGCAACATTTAAAAGTAATTTTACCAACAAATTTAAGAAAACAAGAATTCAGGTATAAATGGTTTAAGCTCAGAGTTCAAGTTCTATAACACGAAGTCAAAATTAATACATATACATATATCATGGGAGCTTTTGTTATGCATACTTACTTTTATAGGTCTTCGTGCAATTCATTTCACTACAGGGTAATGTAAAAACATTGATAGTTTTTATTCTTCTTTTAGTTTTAGTTTTACATCTTTTACAAAAAATGAATCATATTAAAGCGGTTTCAAGTCTACTGCTCAACAAGCCTGAAATTTTCTGACATATTTACTGACTCATTTATAAAAGTACAGACAAAATTAGCAGGGAAAGACTATGGAAGCAATTTGGAATCGAAAGACGTTTTCCTCTTTTTGATAAATAAATTATTTATTTAGTTATGACTTTGGTTCACGTGACAAACTGTTTTGATCCTAGAGTAAAGAGAAAGAATAGAGATGCAGTATTCCGTAAAAACGGCTTGCAGTATGATGCGGGTTATGGCTCAAATTTAAATGCCATCATTCGGCCCAAACAAAGCAAGCACGTGAAACAGGGACAAATTCTTTGACATCACCCGTGCATTTATTCTCTAAATGAGAATTATCTGTTTATGTTTAAGCATTCTAAAGTAGCACTTCATTGTATTGGCAATTAAAAACTGTGTTACTAAATGTTTTCTCCTTTTTTTGCGAAAGTACGTGATTGTGTTTTGGGCCGAACGTATCGGATTTTAGGACTACATTTTCGGCGTGCCCCTAGCCACCACACATCATCTCTATTCTTTCTTATCACTCTATGACTTTTTTTCCCTTCGTTAACTGGTATTTTCCCTTTCGACCGGAAATTTTGTTCAAAACGCCATCTTAGACAGTATTTTTGCGTTTACCAAATAATGGGAAAGTATTTCGTTCCCATGCATTCTGGATAATAACACCTGCCAATTTTAAGCGTTTCTGAACAAAAATTTATTCCGAACAATAGCTGCCATTTTGGATTTCAGAACAGCCTTAAATATATAAATCATAATACTTCGATTTAATTGTTTTTTTCACATCCTTAATTTTAAACTATATAAATTAAATTTAATTAATTTTATCAAGGTCTGTGTTTTCTTAAAATTATTTCACTTTCAAGTGTTTTAGATTCAATTTTGAAATAAATTACTTCTGCTCATAATATAAGCTTCGCATTTTCACATAAAACAACATTCGTCTTACAATTTTTTTTAAATGCATCTTATATATTTAATCAATTTTCTTTATATATCTTGGGATTTATATTCGTAAAAGCATTTACTATTTAAACTATTTGTTCATTATTAGAATTAAAATGTGTAAACAAAAGATTCGGTAATCTTCTTTCAACCGATTTTCTTTTTTATCTATGTATAATCACCATTCCTTGGAATTTTGAGTAAAAAAATTGACATGCTCAGGAATAAATTGGTTCTTATTTTCTATAATTTAGCTACTATATTCTGTTAATTTGCTTGGCTTTATTGGGGTTTCAGAAAGTGAGATTTGTTGCCTATTGATATGAAAAAATGCCTGATGAACTTTTATATTTATCTATGAATATAAAAGCCGTTTTCTGAATGTATGTCCTTTATACAAATCTTCAATTTTTGGCCGATTTGCACGAAACTTGAGAGTACATACGTTTTAAAACGTGGCAAAGATCACTCTCTACTTTAAAAAATTATCACACACCTATTTGTCCTTTTTTCTACAACCTTCCATAATTTAACATTACAGAAATATATCCTTTTTTTTTTAATTCAATCGTTTCTTCCCTGTTGCCACACATCTAAAAAATTGCTCAATAATTTTAAGAAATATATAACTCGAGTATTTTGTTTTATAAGCCAATAAAAATTCAGATTGTCTCACTATATTTGTTGTCAATATATATGCTGCTTTTGCGAGGCTAACGAAAAAGACAGGCTGCCGCGGTGGGTTCGATTCTTCTTTTTTTACAGACCACTGGAGTCACGTGATGCTTTAATGCACCAATGAAGGTATCAGAAGAGAGCATGCCGTGACTCCAGCGGTCTGTAAAAAAAGAAGAACCGGACCCACCGCGCTATCCTGTCTTTCTCGTTAGCTTCGTGTTTTTGAAATTGATGTCATTCAAAGAAGAAAATGCACATTTTCCATATATATATATACATATGTATAAACTTTAACTAAGCATGTGTTAAAATGACATAGTACATTAGTTGAGTGATTCTGAAGTTAAAAAATCTATTTTAATGAAGTTGTTTCAATATCAAGAAATCAATTTAGGAAAAAGATAACAATAAAAAAAAAAAATCGTTTGCTAGCTACGACATCACTTTCTAATGATGTTTTATTCTGAGGGGAACCTCTTAATCCTCTAAAATCAATTCTTATTATTATCATCCATAAAGTGAAGACTTTATTTTAAAGCCACGCGAACTAAAATTTCTGTAAAGGCAAAGTCTTTTGGGTGTATTTATTACATTTTGCTGTGTATTGTCAGGAAAATCGTATTTTTTCGTCACTCTTGCTGAAGAAAACAAGCAATATGATTTTAAAAGCTGAAATACTTTACTGTAATTACGTCAAAATGATGTATTTTCTGAAATACAAACGGTTGCTACATTTTATGTCTATTTTGTTGTCATGCTATATCATTAATTACCCCCATTTAACTAAGTGTTTCAATACCTTAAATGCAATGAGATCATTCTGCGATTCATATTATTACAATTACATAAAATACGATTTTTCTAAAATTTATATTTAATAGAAAGTGAAATTTAGAAAATGTTTCTAAGAGTTAGGCCCTTATCTTTTAAAAGAAAGATTCCAGTTTAGACATTAGGACTGAAAGTTTATCGAATTTGACGTCATTTTCAGATTAGTTGCTGTAGATTGTTTTCATGAATGAAAGTTTCCGTTTGAGAATAATCAGGAAATCCACCCTGGAATATTCGTGGTTAAAGATGGCCATATACAGCCCGTTCACAGCGCAGAAAAAAGTCGCCTTTAATTTAAAACACTAAAAGCTTTTTACATTTATTATATATTTTAGAATGCCCAAAAGGTAAACCAAAAAGAATTTTTTGTACTTTAGTATTAACAAGCTGTTAATCGTGATTTTTTTAAAAAACTATTTATAGCGACCTTTATTAATCTGAAATTTTGAATATTCGATTTAATTTGTTTTATTTATTTATTGATTTATTTATTGTAAATTTTAATTTCGTTCGCCGATTTAGTTCTGGAATATTGCACGGAAAAAGAAAATGCTGAATTACATTGTAAGAGCAATCAGATTTCTCTTTTGTAATGGGGTTGTACGAATATTTATAAAATATCCATGCTTAAAATTATTTTAAAATACATATAAAATCAGTACACTGAAGTACACTTTTCAAACAAATATCATTGAGAGAATTTTTTGTTTTTCATTCGACGTTGGAAAAATATAATGTGCGATGTTTAGATGTCAAACAAATTGCTGTAAAAGCAAATTTTAATGGTGAGGTCAGTGCCACATAATATGATGCCAGCGTTACTCATGGACATGTCTTTTCCTTATAATAAGTGCCTTCGTTAAGTGCAAACGGGTTCATCTATCGTAATTTGGTTGCACACAAATTTTAAAATATCCATCTCTGAAAAATAATTTAAAATCCATTAAAAATCAGAAACATGAGATACGATTTTCAAACAAATTTCATTTGAGAGTACTCTTTTGTATTTGACAACGTAAAAAATGAAAATGGACAATTTTTAGAAATTAAGAAAAAATCCAGTAAAAACACACTTTATGGATTAGGCCATTGTCACCATCAGTATGATTTCAGCGTTACTAACTGGCATGTTTTTGCTTTAAAATTTAGAAAGATGGCATGCTACCGAGAATTTCACTAAACTGTCAACACAAAACTGTAACCAAAAACTGCTGCGCAATTTGGTTATTTTTTTTTTTTTTGTATTGCCTTTAAAATAATATATTATTCTATTACACCCGCCAAAGTAAACGCGCATTCTGATGCTTAAAGATGAGGGATTATACTATGGTTGCGACATAGAAACGTCATATTTTCTTATTATATTTTTATCTTTTATTGACGAGAATGCACAAAGTTGATTAAAAACATTATTGTGTTTGCCATATTTTTCATTTTACTTTATTTTACCTGAAAGGACCTCATGTTTAACACGGGCAAAGCCGGGTAATTCTGCTAGTTTACATATATAGTTATATGTGCGAACATTTATTTTATATACAAGGTAGCCATAATTAAACTGAAAGTACTCAGAGTGTTCCGTAACGCGATCTAATTGAGAGAATGACGCCAAATTTTGTAAGCAAGTTAAACAAGACGGAGGACGAAGGATTCCGCCAAAAAAATTTAGTTCCAATAGTCACCGCTTGGGGAATATATGGTGCTGTGTAACAGAAAAGAGAGTTTTAAAAAGTGCAGAATCAATACTAAAATCGTTAAATGCGCTAAATAAAAGATAATTTTAATTCAATATTGATTTTGGATTTTTTGAAAAGTCTTTTTTATGTTACACAGCGCCCTATAGTCTCATAGCGGTGGCTTTTGTAACTATTTTTTTTCGCGGAATCCTTTTTCTTCTTTAATCTTCTAACAAAATTTGGCGTCATTCTCTCAATTAGATCGCGCTACAGAACACTCTGAGTCCTGTCAGTTTAATTATGAACGCCTTGTATATAATATCGGAACAGTCTGCCGATAATAATAGCCATAGTAATAGCTTTAAATATAGTTAAAATAAATGTTAAATACTTTTATATTTTTAAACGAAAATCTTAGGAAAAACGACTTTCAAGAAGCATTATTACAAAATTTTTATCGAATATAATCGAATTGATTTAAACTTAAAAAAAGATTTATTATTATGCAAACTCTGAAATTTTTATGCCTGTGTATAATTTTCGCGTTACAATATCATGGAAGATCCTGGAAATATCATGGAAGATCCATGGAAGATCATGGAAGAGATATACAATATCATGATCGTATTCCTAGTGACGCAGCTCTAAGCCCAAAATCGTAAAAATGTTGGAACTCCATATATACACCCAGTGGTGGGATTCAGACAGTTCGCACCGGTTCGTTAGAACCGGTTGTTAATTTGTTTTGAGTTCGGCGAACTGGTTTTTAAAATGATGCTTCAAATGCGAAAATCGCATTTCCATTAATTAATTTTTTTTTAATATTTATATGCACAATAGTGTTTTTTAAACATAACGCTGTGGCGCGTACTAATTTCTTTCATTTAATAAAATGATGTTCCATCAGGGTTTGTACGCATCAAGGAATTCGGGAGATGTGAATTGCTTTCGTACCAGATATTTTGTAAAGTGCTGGTCGCTGTATCTGAAGATAGAATTTTTTTCGTTAAATAAGGGTAATATTACTTTACAAAAATTCTGATAAAAGGTGCTTGAAAGGCCTTGAAGGGTACGAACTCTGTTCATTTTCAAACAGAAAATACTTTTTCTTCAGCGGTCTTGTTAAAAGCAAATTCAACTTTAAAAAAATAAAATTTTGAAGATTTGAAGAATTTTGGGATCGAAATCGGAAGCGTATGGCTAACCCTGGTTATAGGGTATGCTTATTCAACAATACAATATAACAACACACATTCGAATACTTTTTACTATTCTACGAATACTATTCGGTACTTTGCTTTGGCACGGAATGTTCAATTTTATCGATGGTCAATAGCTAATAGTTAAATCATTAGATTTAATGGTATACTTCCAACTGCATTTTTATATATATGTTGCTTTCCATATCTTTGAAGTCATTTAAATTATAGTTATTTTCGTAAATGTAGCAGATTCTAAATTTTTATAAGATTACTGAGATATTCATTATATTTAGAAATATATTTTGCATACTCAAACAAATAAAAAAACACTGAATGGTCTAAACTTGCCGAGCCTTGATGCTTTGTATTTTACGAATTTCCAGCGTTGTCTGGCCTTTTTTTGTACCATGAAATAGCAAAAATTCCTAAAATTGCAAATATCATTATTCGAAAAGTTTTGGTCGTGCAAAAATTTGTCTCACTTCAATTGCATGGATAATGTTTTCCTAAATATGTTATAGGACCCACAAGACCGCATAAAAATTTTAATTATGTAATTTTTTCTAAAGTTAAAACTGTTTCTAAAATGATAAACACATAAAAAATGTACTTATTCCAAATTTAACGATTTAGGAATTAGCACTTGGTCATCGATAAGGGACCCAATGAAAGGGACGAATTAAAAGTACTCAAAAGGCTAAAAATATTTTCAGAACAATTTCAGCAAGTTCAGCAGAAATGGAAAAGATTTTTCAAATATAAACATAAGAAGAGAAGTCGATTAACTACTTCTAATGTATCAAACAAAATGACGATTAGTCTAATTCGTCTAAAGATCTAAAAAATTATATAGTAACGATTTCTATATGATGACTATTATAGTGAATGTACGTTACCCGTAAGGCAAGGTGACGTCACGGCGACGTCGTTGTGAAGTCACACTGTGATTTTGTGACCGTCGATGTGACGTCACGTGACGTGGATGTGACGTCATAGTGACTAAAATGCGAGGTCGTTATGGCCGTTTTAGAGGTCGTTTGTGACGTCACATTGTGACCACTATGTGAAGTCACGGTGTGACAAATTTGTGAAAAGTGTGTCATGTGTGACTATTTTGGCATTAACTTTGTGACGAACCTGTGACGAAAGTGACAATGATTTGAAGTCACACTGTGACCAATTTGTGATATATGTGTCATTTATGACGAACTTGTCATAAACTCTGTGATGATTTCAAATGAAAATCAAATTTCAAATTAATTGCTTAAAAGGCGCAAAGGCGAACTAGTGAAAAAGATTCCATGCTGGAACTGGAACCCGGGCCATCAGTATAGCGCACTGACATTCTACCGACTAAACCACATGGAACGATACCCAGCCTGGGAAATTTCTCCCTTTTACATGTTGGAAAGGCTACAAACACAGCACAAGATGGAATATTTATCGTGAGCCACCGACATGGGGCAAACACGAAACTTAATTAAATCCAGCATCGATTGAAACTATATTAATAATTGGAAATTTTTCCAGAGAGAAACATTCGCCTTGCATACAGTATTTCAAATGAAAATCAAATTTCATATTAAAATTGCCTTTTAAGCTATTAATTTGAAATTCGATTTTCATTTGAAATACTGTATGCAAGGCGAATGTTTCTCTCTGGAAAAATTTCCAATTATTAAAATAGTTTCAATCGATGCTGGATTTAATTAAGTTTCGTGTTTACCCCATGTCGGTGGCTCACGATAAATATTCCATCTTGTGCTGCGTTTGTAGCCTTGTCAACATGTAATAGGGAGAAATTTTCCAGGCTGGGTATCGTTCCATGTGGTTTAGTCAGTAGAATGTCAGTGCGCTATACTGATGACCCGGGATCGAGTCCCGGCGTGGATGTTTTTCACTATGTTGGCCTTTGTGCCTTTTAAGCAATTTATTTGAAATTTGATTTTCATTTGAAATATTGTATGCAAGGCGAATGTTTCTCTCTGGAAAAATTTCCAAGTTTTAATACTGTGATGATTCTTGTCATAAACACTACGATAATTTTAAAGTAAAGTTTCGTTTGAAATATAAAATCTTATCTTTTTACCGTACTTTTTAGCAAGATATCGCTATTTTGGAGTCCTATTCTTCTAAAATATTTTCAATTTTCCATTTAAAAAACAATGCTTATCAACTGACATCTTTTTTTAATAAGTTCTAAGCTTGATCTTGAACTAAAGCTTAATATAAAGAATGTGTAAGTTTTTTAATGTGATGTGATTTGTCATTGCTTTATTAAATACGAACATGGAGTCTTACGGACATTAATACAACTGTTATTTATAGAACGACAGGATAAGCCTTATTTATTTAATTTTTTATTCCCGTATATATTGTATTTTGTGAATATGAGCTAATTAGATTTGGTATGTTTTATAGGAAAAGACTGATCTGGGAAATAGAAACAACAAGTAAGATATATTATGCGTTAAGAATAGATTGTAAAACACTTTCCAACTCTTCCTAAATGTTTTAACAAGACATCGGGAGGAAATGACGTAAATAAGATAACTAAGTAAAGATAAAAACGCGTAAAACATTTGAAAAACTGATTTACGCAGTTACCATCCACAGCTAAATATGTTTTCTAATTTTTTTAAACAGTCCTGTATTTGATCTGTAGATAGATATATATATACTATATAATGGAAAAATTTAGTTTATCAAGGAAACGCATAACAGGTTGAAATTCTCTTTCAGCAATTTATACTAATATATGGAAACATACTTAAATAATTTTGTACAACCCCGTAGTTTACCTAGAACCTTTATTACACGCCACTATTTAGTTAAAATTAAATTCAAATGAAAAAACTCTTAAAACTGCTGAAATCACATTTCCAGAAATTATAATTTATAGACGGCAACGTATCCAATTCTTTGCGTGACCCTGTATATCATTTTATCTATATACTACAAACATTTCTTAGTAAATTAAATACAGTGCAGCGTAAAAATGCATAACTTACTTAAAAACCACCTTTAAGCAATACCCAGTAACCCTTACGAATACTTTTGTATAGTCCTGTATATGAATTATAGCATATATATATACACCATATGCTATGCATAAATGTAGTGAATCATAATTAAAAATGCATTTCCAGCAATCATCGCTAATGAACTGTACTTCGGATACAATATAGGGTAGATGTGCCAGTAATGGACACCCTTAAGGAATTTCTTTAAAAATTATTTTTTTATTAATAGTTATAATTATTATATTTCAGTTTCTCAATATTATATTAATCTATCAACAATATTTAACCATTCTTATAGCCTCATTTCCCCATATGAATAGAAATTTAATTTTAAATAACAGAAATACATCAAAACACTCAAAAGCCCAGTAATGGACACCCTCTGGCCCAGTAGTGGACACCCTCTGTTCCAGTAATGGACACCCTATAAAAAGTAATAAATATAATCGTTTTTATGACTGTATTTAGAACCAGAATTTAATGAATACATACTAATGAAACAAAATAGTTATTTTTAAATAAATTTAATAATTAGGATACCAGTAATTAATAAAATATTTGTGATAATCATTTACTGTTTGCATCAATTATTGTAATTATCATAAGATCGATGTTTTAATTATTTTAGATGGATAGTTTAAAATACTAAATATCAGACAATTACAGCTATCAAATTATTGAAACAGTGGAGGATTTAAAGTGTAATTAAAAAAAAAGTCTTCGAATATTAATGTTTAGTTTTGTGTCACTATTTTTAACAATCTTCCAGAGATTACTTGATATATCATTTATAATAGTTAATATTACAAATATGAAAGAAATGATATTGTGAGTTGAATATTTTAAATACTAAATAAAATAATTTCAAAATAAAACTGTAGAACTGATGTTTGAGGCCACTGATCTGCAGATTTACTAGGTTTATGAATATTACCTATAACTTTCATTAATAGTATTACTTTTTTTTTAATAATGAAACATTTAAGACAGAAAATGGATTTTTAATGGCTTCTGTAACTTAATTGTTTTTATTTAAACGGAGAGGGATTAAGCCCTATGAGCCCCTCTTTGACTGTGCTCTTAAACAGTATTTTCTGCTTCCTGGCTGGCTTGATTGCCAGATTATAAAATATGTGAGGTATATATATGTACTACATAAAAAAAATAATAAAAAAAATAAATTATTGAAATTTTATTAATCACATAAAATAACTTAAAAGCAGCTATTTATAAAAGTTTTGGTGTTATTACATTTTGGTAAGTATAATTTAAAAATTAAATTTGATTATTTAGGTTTGCAGTTAAGCCAAAGTATTTTATGCACTATAAACATTACTAAAATTGCATTTTTAGCAATGTCTACATGGGGTGTCCATTACTGGAAAATGACTAATTAACCATCCCAGTAATGGACACCCCCTCTTAAAACCTTAAAAAGAAATGAAATTTTGTAAATAGCCATTAGTATATAAAATTCAAAGTTTTCTATTGCTACTCAAACAAAAGCATTCAAATTTTGCAAGAAAATAAATAATATATAAATTAATTAAACGATGCCAGCTCTTAACCTCTTCATTAAGATTTTCACAGAAAATGAGCAAAACTTTGAAACATTATTTTCTGCTTCCTGATTGGTTTGATTAAAAGTGCCAACAATAACATAGTTTTATAAAACATGCAAGGGGGAATTATAAAAAAAATAATTAAAGCTAAATATTTATTAGTTATTTTTTTATAAACCAAAAACATCAAGGGGTGCCCATTACTGGCACATCTACCCTAGTATCTGAAATATTTTGTGTGTCCCTGTAAATGCTATATACACTTCGTATTATACATGAAATAATTCATAGTATGTAAACCTCAATGACGTATATCAATTTCATTACAGATCAAATAGATTAACATAAATAAAGTACGCCGCAAACAATTCCTTCCACCCCTATATCATTATGCATTGGAATTCCTTTTTTAGCCCTGTAAAAGAAAAATAACTATTCTTTTGCATCGCTTATTCTACGGAATGCACATTTTAGTGCGCTTCATAAATGCATATCAATTTTATTCTGTTTGAAAGCGTGTAAAATCATTAAAAATCATTTGAAACGATTTTTTCCCCACAGGCCGTAATGTAATGGAATACAATTGACTGTCCCTGTAAATGAACTAAACATGCTACAAACTTCATTACAAATAGGGACCTTGCTATGGTAAACGTCAATAACATCCAAAAATTTCAGGTCAATCCGAGTATATTTATGTGAGTTAGAGCGCGGACAGACGGCCAGACAAACCGAAGTCATAAACACTTTTCAACTTTATCGGGCATGAAAAACACTTTATTTCAATGCTTAAATATTATATTTTACTTTTTAATGCCAATAAAATAAATGTATCGAAAACGTAGAAAATGAGTTTACAATCAATGAAAATTTAATAACTGATTCTGAATGTCTACAATTAAATGTTTGATTAAAATCACAAACAGAAAAAAAAAAAAAAAAAAAATGCTAAAATACAATTAAAAAAATAATTATAACAATTTGAAAAACACTGAATAATTAGTATTTATAATTGTACTATTAAACAACAACAAACTATAATAAATGTATTAAATGCATTTAACAATTTCTCAAAAATCTTTCCATCGCCATATTGCTTCTGAAAAGAATCCCAGCTCAGTCTCATTGTATATAACATACAACTATTTAACTCATGATAATAATCTATCAAACAGGAACAAAAAATTTAAATTAAATAAGACATACCTTTTAAGTTCCATAAATATTTTAATAATATCCGTATTTTATCCTAAATTGTCAGGCATATTTCTGTTAGCTTAAAAAACCAACTTTCCGCGTCAGTAGTTCTCTGATCCTTATTTTATTCTGCGGTTTAATCGAGCGCAGACGATATTAGCAAGCATGTGCTCCTACTGTATTATTATATATTTTTTTTTTTTTTTTTGGGGATACAACAGAGAGTTTAAATGCGCAATAATTTTATCTTATTTAAGAGTATCTGTAAAGAAAATTTTCTATTTGAATGAAACACCTGCCTTTTTTCTTTCTTTTTTTTTAAGTAAAGTTTGTTTTACACGTAATAAATAAATACGTATCTTCTTTAAAACAATTTGTAAAATAACTTTTTTTAAAGTCATATCTCTAAAACACGAATTTGAAATACGAATAATTATATAGGTTTTGTATAAAATTTGTATACATATTTTTTCGGAAAATACTAATTTTATTTAAAAAGCCTGAAAGAAGTAGAATTTTTTAAAAAATAGTTATTTAAAATAGTTATTTAAAATAGTTAAACACTAACAGGAAAAAATATGACTTGAATGCAAATTCTAAAGCAAGAAATGCATATATGACTAAACACTGAGTATTCTTTCTACGTGCTCATTAAAAGATACAGACTTAACTGTAATAGAAAATTTTAGTTTGAAACCACAGAAGGGTTCCGAATACCACTGGTCGACAAAAATAAATAAATAAATAAATAAAATAAAATAAAACAACTTCCTCCCTGCAAACTAAATATATAAAGTGTACAGATTTAATATTCCTAATTCTATATATGTTATCCAAATTGCTCCAATACGTACCATTTTTCCGAGAAACACTTTTATAATAATAGCAATCAGTGAAGGATTAAATTGCAATGGTAGATAAAATTGAAATCATAAAAAAATATACTTTCACTGTCTTAAATAACAAATTGATAAAATATAGCATGAAAATCTAGTTTGTTGATACTTCTACCGTGCATTTTCCTTTTTCTACCCTCCCCCCTCTTTTCGTGTCCGAATTTACTATTTCCTATCCACTAATATATTTTCATTCCTTATGTCGCTGTAACTCGGGCATGTAATATCTCTGTTCATTTTCAAAGATTTTTGATGTTCATATTTTTGTCACACTGTGACTTACAATATGGTGATTTTTTTCGCAACATATGTGACGTGACGTACGTTACATGCAGTGTCATAACAGTGACGTCACAATTTTTTTTAATTGCCAGAAAATATAATTTTACATAAATAACATGTTTTGAATATTTTTTGTAATGTTTTTAAGTTTTCTAAGAAGTTCACATTCAGTCACAATGTGACATCACTGAGTGGTGGCATTTTGGTCACAGATGTGACGTGACCACAGTGACTCACAGTGACGTCACAACGACGTCACCGTGACCATGCATGCTATAAGGGTAAGAAAGAAGCACACATCCGATAATGTTCGAGTAAAGAAAAAAAAATTGAGATAAGGAAACTTATTAAGAAGCTATATGGAAATATCTCATATAACACATTTTAAAACTCTTTTTTGTACTATAATCTAGTTTCTTGTATACCCTTTATTGTTTAGTTTAAGTATTAAAGATATGAAATAATATACACTACAAAGTCCAAAATCTGGAATCCTCCATTCGGACCTTGGCGATTCCGAATATTGGATAATTTGCAGCTTGTCATAAAAAAAAAAAAAAAAAAAAAAAAAAAAAAAATACCGCAAATTATTTACAATAGGAAAGCATTTTAATGCTAAAGATATTAATACTAAGTAAATACTTTAGTAGAGGAATATATTTTTTAAAAGGCAAAAAAAAAAAAAGACATTTTATTACAATTAATTTTTTTTGTGCAATTTTTAATGTTTTTCGAAATTAGTGGCCATTTTTCCATATTAGTAAAACGAATCTGATTTCCAATTTTTTAGCTGAATACAGTAAATGTTAACCTATTTTCAATAAAGTTTATTCCGAATTCATACGGCAATTTTTGAAATTTTTGTGAATTTTTGCGAATTTTTGCAGGCAATTTTAGAGTTTTATCGCATTTCGTGACGATTTTTTGACATTCGTTAAAAGTAAACGATTTCAACTTTTAGCCTAATATAACAAATTTTGTTCTCCGCGAATTTTTGAGTTTTTAGAATTCTTTAATGCAAATTTTAGCGTTTTGTCTCGTTCCGTGGCGAATTTTTGTCATTCGTGAAAATATTCTCGTTACAATGTTTTAGCTCACAAAAAGAAATTTTGTCATTTGCTATTTTCGAATTTTTAGCAGGTTTTCTTTTTGCATTGCGGCGATTTTATTCATATTGGTAAAAGGAAGTCTGGTTTTAATTTTTTAGCTCAACGTAATAAATGTTGCCCTCTTTTTAATAAAGTTTATTCGAAATTGAAAGAGCAATTTTTGAATTTTTTATGCGATTTTTGGAGTGTTTCACTGTCTGTGGCGATTTATTTTATTTTTATATTCCTAAAAAGAATTTGGTTCCAATATTTTAGTTCCCTATAGTTAATTTTGTCATCTATGATTTTTGAATTTTTAACCTTTTTTTACATTTTACAGCGATTAATAAAAGGAATTTGGTTTTAATCTTTTAGTTCAATGTTGTCCTCTTTTCAATAAAATTTATTCGGAATTCGTACAATTTTTCGTACAATTCATTTTAATTTTTCACGGTATTTTTATGCAATTTTTTCAAACATTGCAATTTTTTGGCATTCGTGAAAGGAATTCAGTATGAAGCTTTTAAATATTGTCCTCCGTAATTTTTCAAATTTCAGTTTTTTTTTTGTTGTTGTTGTTGTTTCGTTACGACTTTTCATAAAAAATCCTGTTGGGAAAATGTCCGGATTGGATACTTTGTACTGGACTACCTTTCTGAGTACCTTTTTAAAATCATAAAGTTGTTTTCAGTACAGGATGCAAATATAATTCGAATTTATTTTGGTTGGTTTCAATACGGAAATTTATAGTGTGCTGCTGCATTTCATTGGCTGCATTTTCCATGGCAGTTACAGGGATGAGAGCGCTCCGAACCAAATGACTGATTGCTACCACTAAATTTTAATAGTATTTCTCGCCTTACTTAAGGACAGAATTTCTTCGATTTAATAAAGCAAAGAATACAAGAAAAATTTAGTGGTGAAAATCAAACATTTGGGTCGGAGTGCTCTCATCCTTGCAGTTATTATGAAAGGTTTTTTGATGTAGCATGTTTTTAAACTGAGCAAAGTTAATTATTGATACAAAATTTCCAGATATACCTTCTCCGGGACCGCATTATTGTTAAAACAAAAATAATTTTAGAGTCACTTGGAACTAATTATAGAACACTACAATGACGAATATCTCGGGGAAATTTCCAATTTTCGAGACAAAAAAAAAAAAAAAAAAAAAAAAAAAAAAAAACTAGAGAACAGGAATTCTGCTTTTTCAGAATTTAGTGTCGCTCCCGGCATTTCCATTACTTCATTTTCTTCTGATGGACTGATGGCTTCTATTATTATGAAACAGCCATTATAAATGAAGTGTTAGGTGAAGATGAAAGAGCAGCCGTGAAAAGTTAGAACTCTGATTTTCTGGTCAGAATGGGGGAAAAAATGGCCATTTTTTTTTTTTTTTTTTTTTTTTTTTTTTTTTTTTTTTTACGGCTGTTCTCTCATCTTCACCTAACACTTCATTTATAATGGCTGTTTCATAATAATAAAAGCCACCAGTCCATCAGAAGAAAATAACTCGGTTAATCGGGACTCTACTGCAGTACAAAACATATTTCAATTTTAAGATTTAAAGCACACGTTTTATTTTATGTAAACTGACGTCATTCGGATCCGCTTAAGAATTCTACATTTACGATCTACTCTTAAACATCTACAGCAAAGCATGCATAGCACATCACTATTGCAAAATAATGCACAAATGCAGCAAAAAGGTGCCGTCATTCAAGAAAATCGAAAAAAAACCCCGGCTATCTAATGATTCATAGATATTTACAATATAGTATATAATAGCTCGATTGTTTTAACAGAAATTCTTCGTTTATATATTTTTTTCAAAATAGCACGTATTTTAATTCATTTTCTTTCGGTTGTTACGAGAAAATGGCAACAACAATATATAATTACTATTTTAAAACTTTTTTTTCTTTACTTTCTACAGAAATGGGGGTCTTCCGTTGCCAATATTAAGCAAATGGCTCCAAAAAGTACAAAAAAATTAATATTTCAAAAATAAATGGAGATACAGTTTTCAAATAAAATGCATTTAATATAACTTTTTTTTTCCCCAATACGACAGTATAAAACTTGAAAATGTACGATGCTTAGAAGTTTAAAAAATTGCTAAAGAATATTTAATCGTAATGCTTTGTTCTACGGTTAGCTTCTGTAAGGTAACGTTATTTTTTGGACACAAAATAAGCTTGGAGAAAGAAATAGCATACCGTACCGGAGGCAAAAAAAAAAAAAAAAAAAAAAAAAAAAAAAAACAGAAATAAAGCGCCTACAACTTACAAGAGCCAATGTATCGAGATTAACTTTGAAAAAATTACAAGCATTTATCACCAATCCAAAGATTGAAATAAGAATGCTTGACATTCAGTGAGTAAGTAAATTCTCATGAGATCAGACTTCAGCAATATCTGAGACCTTCCTATAGTTAGTGTTTTTAATATTTATCTGATTGCAACTTTAGATAATGGACATTAGTTAATTTTTAAATTTACGTTTCTGCTATTTTTTTATTATCCTTATTGCATTATACTGTTTTGATGCATTTTTTGTTAAAAATTTTGATCAGGGCTTCATGATTGCCGCATATTTATAAAATAAATTACGTCCCTTTATAGCGGGGTTGGCGAACCTATGGCACGTAAAAAAACTTCTCAGGCACGCGAAAAACATAAATTTGATAATCAATATACAGATAAAATTATTTTTTTATTTCTGTTTTAATTAATAATTTTTTTCTCCATACGGACAGACTATCACAAATAGTGCAATTATTTTTTACATGCTTTGACACATCAAGAGAATTCTCTTTTCTTGTGCAACAGCGTTTGCGACATGTTTTTGCCTTTTTATAATACTTTAAAAAAGCTGTATTTTTCAAATGACTTTCATTAGAGAGTCACCCTAATAGCAAACGCACACAATTAAGTTGTGAATATTTATAAAAACAATAAAATATATACCAGGTATAAAACAATCGCCATCCAACGTCAAACAGAATTGAACCCACCACATTATAATTGTACTGTTTTGTACAATTAAGCATGATAATTGTAGTTTTTCAACTTTCATAATTATACCTAAGATATTGTATTAATACTAAGTCAAAAATTATTAGAATAGAAATTTGAATTTTTTTGTCCTTATTAAAGTACGCACCACATAAATGAATCTTATTTAGGAATTGAAATTTCATTAATTTAATATGTAAATCCAATATACAGAGAAATTGCATTTTGATTTTTAATATTTTTTAATTATTAATTATTACTGCATGAAAGCAACTGATTTTCTAACCAGTAGTTTGGTGTTTGGTGCGCTGCAAAAATTTTATGCAAAATTTGGGCACTTGACATTGCTGATAGAAATTGTTTGTGAATTTTTGGCACGCGCTCGTAGAAAGGTTCGCCATGCCTGCTTTATAGGGAAACATATTTCAGGTTTTTTTTCACCCATTAGGGGGCTCTGCTCCCTTCAGGCTAAGCCCGCCAACTCCCGTTCAGACACCGTAAACTCTAAAAGCAGGTTAATTTGATAGGATTTAATAAACAATTTCCGAAGGGAATTATAATTAAAAATTCAGTGGCCATCTCCCTGTTAACTGGCTGTTTCCGTCTTTGATTAACTCATTACCTGCTGGTGTTGAATGACGCAACGGTCAAAATAAATGCAGATATTTAAATTATTTACATACTCGCCACTGTTTTTCAATTAAAAAATTGGCAGTTCTTAAAGAAACAAAATTCTAAGATCAAATAAAGCAAAAATTATCTTTCAAAGTTTGTGGTGGCAAACGACGTTCAGCTAAAAAGTTGAAAACTTCGACTTTATAGTTTTGGCTGTTAATGGGTTAAATCAGATCAGTGAAAATTTTGAAAATAAGCTAATATAAAATTAATAACTAAACAGAGTCTTTGTCTCCCGGTATTTTTTAACAACGCCATAAGAATGTTCTTTTAAATAAGACATTTTAAATGAATCGTTTTTAATCTGACGTAATTTTCACCAAAGTTTTCGTTTTCTTTTTAATATTCACGTGAAAACACTTTTGTTGCTAGAAAGGAAATATTGTTTGCGCTGTCTTAGAATTCACAAAAATAGTTTAAAAGATTATCTCAAAATATGAAATAAATGTCTCGCGCAAATATATTTTTAAATTTTAACTGTTTGGCAACATTATTGTTTGGCCTTTTTAAATATGACATAATTTCCTCCATTTACTACTTTCAACGTATATTAATAAATGTATCATTTTACAATTTTCTCTCTCTTTTAAAATTCACGTGTGAATATAGTTTTTATGACTTACTTTTCAGTATTTTCCTGCTTTTAAAACGTAATCATTTAATTCTAATTCGAAAGTTTTTTTCTATTTATAATAGTCCGTGTAAATACATTTTTCATTTGAAGGAAGTATTATTCTTTGTGCTGTTTTAAAAATTAGCAACAATCTTAAATAATACCCTTTTCTAAAAGATGAAAATATTTCTCGAAATGTTGAAATTTTGAATATAAAATGGAAATAAATCCTCAAAAAATGAATAAAATTAAAAAAAATAAATGCAGTCTGCACACCGCGAACTTCAACGGCTGCTAAACACAGCTCTCAGAACAAGTCATATCTTACAACTGCGCCGAATATTCTCGGCTACATGGAAAGCCTCACAAATCACAAACTCTCTCTTTATGGTGCTGCCATCTTTTAATAAAGATCGCTACTAATTCTGATTTGGTTGGGATATAACACCCCTCCCCTCATAGTTCAAACGAACTACAGGCAATCTTGCTCTTTGACTTCTTCGAACTGGAGCACTTTTCTTACAGTCCTCGTCATTGTTTTTAGTCAAATTATCTTTTACAGTTTTATCTGTCGTAATATAATTTTTATTACTTACAACTGTACCTTCCACAATATCACGCGAAGGCTGAGATTGGCTTTGTTCTATAGTATCATCATTATTAATCTGTTCTTTTATTTGTCCATTAATTCCCGTAAAACGGTTTTGGTTAACCCTTTCATACCTATCATAATCACTGTAATTTTTACCACTATGTCCCATAATTTCAACTTTGTCTGAGATTAATTTATCATTTCGATTCATCTCTACAACTCTCCCTGGTATTTCATAACTTATCTCTCTATTTCATCTCAACTGATCAACGTGACGTTTACACATTATTCCGTCACATCTATTTACTAAAACCCATCTACTCCCCAATAATTTCATAATTTTTCCTTTTACCCATTTCTCCCCTTTTCCAAAATTTTTAACAAAAACTAAATCATGAAGTTTATATTTGTGCAGGGGTTGCTGTATTTTAGGTTTTGATGGTAATACCAAGTGAAGGGCTGTTCGAACTGGCCGTCCAAACCTTAATTCAGCAGGAGATTTACCAGTCACCGAATGAAACGTGGAATGATTTTCTAACAAAAATCGTGAAATTGACAATGTTATGTCACTTTTATCTATTTTTCACAGTTTGCACATACCTTTCCGCTTGTCCGTTAGAAGACGGATGATAAGGTGGAACAGGTGTATGCTTAATTCCATTATTTTTAAGAAATTCCTCAAATTCATCACTTGTGAACGAGGGACCATTATCACTGACCAATTCAACAAGTAATCCAAATGTAGCAAAAATTCTCCTTAATACCTTAATTGCATTTTTACTATCAGACCTCGGTACTACTTCTATTTCCAACCATTTAGTATAAGAATCGACTACTATTAAAAACATTTTACCTTCGAAAGGACCGGTATGATCTATATGGATCCTTTCCCAGGGCAGTTCAGATTTCCATTTCAAGGATTCCATTTTGGGACAATCCCTCGCAAACATCTGACATCTATTACAAGAATTAACCATTTGTTCAATTTCTTTATCCATATTTGGCCACCAAACTACCCCCCTAGCTTTCGCTTTCATACTCGATATACCCTGATGAACGGAATGCAGTAATTTCAATATATATTCACGGCCTTCCTCTGGTATGATCACTGTATGCCCCCACAGTAGACAATTTTCTAGGCAGGAAATTTCCTCCCTTCAACGAAAATATGGTTGATATTCTTCTGGTTTTACCTTTCGTGGCCACCCATGTAACACACACTCTAAAATTTTTTAGTTACAGGATTTTCAGATGCACTGCAATAGTTTTAGAAGTAACAGGCCAATTATCATTATATGAAACAAACATTATTTCTGCAGGATTACTCACTATATTTACAGTTTCTGGGAGAGGTAATCTACTTAATGCGTCAGCATTTTTATTATTTTTACCCTCGCGATACTCAATTGTATAATCATACCCAGCTAACATTAACGACCATCTCAGCATTCTAGGTGATAATGTATCAGGTACCTTTTTAACAGGATCAAATAATCTAATTAAAGGTTTATGATCTGTTATAATTTTAAAATGTTTTCCAGCTAAATATTGGTGAAATTTACTGACACCAAACATTACAGATGAAGCTTCTTTATCAATCATTGCATAATTTCTTTCAGTTTTATTTAAAGTTCTCGAAGCATAAGCAATGGGTTTCTCTTTACCCTTGGCTTAAAACTGACCCTATACCATATTCAGAAGCATCACAGTTTAACACTATATCTTTGTTAACATCATATAATTCTAAAACAGGAGATGTACATAATAATTGTTTCACATTTTGAAACGCTTTTTCATGCTTTTCTGACCATGCCCACTTTACATTATTATCTAATAATCTATGTAAAGGTTCTAAAACATCTGAAATATTAGGTAGGAAGATTCTATAATAAGCCTAAAAATGAACGCCTAAAAATGAACGCAATTGTGACACATTATTTGGAATAGGAGCATTCAAAATAGCATTAACTTTTTCTGGAATAGGTCTAATTCCTTCCCGAGATATTTTATGACCTAAATAAGAAACTTCTGAAACCATAAATTTTAATTTTTCCTTATTTAATCTTATACCATGCTCAGAAAAGCATTTCAGAACACTTTAAACTCTTTCAGAATGTTCTGATTCATTACTAGCACTTATGATAACGTCATCTAAAAATACACCAACATATTCAATTTTTTTAAAAATATGTTCAATTTTCCTTTGAAACATTCCAGGAGTACATTTTACCCCAAATGCTAATCGTAACACATTAAACAATCCGTTATGTGTATTTATAATCAAAATTTTACTACTTTCGATATCTACAGGTTGTTGTAATTAAGCATGTTTTAAATCAAAAACAGTAAAACATTTTCCACCTGATAATTTAGAAAATAATTCTTCCATTCTAGGAAGAGGATAATTATCATTTTCAGTATTAGCATTAACTGTTGCTCTATAATCACCACATATTCTAAACGAATCATTAGGCTTGGGAACAATTACTATAGGACTAGCCCATTCTGAATGATCAACAGGTTTCAAATACCCTCATTAGTTAATCTTTCCAATTCTACATCAGTAGCTTTTCTAAAAGAAAAAGGAACAGGTCGAGACTTAAGAAAAACTGGTTTTGCATCTTTTTTCAATTTTATTGACACGGGGGAGCCCTTGATTGTCCCGTTACTGTCAGCAAAAACATTAGGAAAATTTCTAATTAAATCATCTTTCGAAATGCTTTTAATCATATTTACATTAGGCCAACATAATTTTGATGCTTTTAACCAAGTTTTTCCGATTAGACTCGGACCCTCCTCTTTAATTACCAATATTCTCGAATCAGGTATAGAATATTCACCAACAACAGCATTTACTTTTAATTCCCCCAAAACAGTTAAAGAGTCTTTAGTATAAGTTTGTAATTTAATTTTTGATTTAATTAAAGGCAGCTTACCTGAGAACAATTTATGAGCAACACTTTTACTTACAATAGTATGAGCCGCACCAGTATCAATTTCAAATTGTATATTTACAGCATTTATTTTAACCGATTTTATCCATGAGACCTTATTGGAATTGTCGTCCATAAAATTTAAACAATATTCTTCCTGAATAGTTTTAATTTTTCTGTTCTTAAAAGGTTTCTCACTTTTCATTCCAAATTTTCTATCTTGACAGCAAATTTTTAAATGACCCAATCGATAGCAGAAATTACATTCTACAGATTTAAAAGGGCATAATTTGGCATTATGATTTTTAGAACATCTGTAACACGGTTTCTCAGGCGCGAATTTAGCTTCTTTAGGCTTAGTTGCAAGAGCGAACTTCTCCACTTTCGTTTTCTCTCCTATCGAAACACGCACTTGATTGACAGTCGTACTATCTCCAATCTGTAGGGATTTCACTCCAGCCTCAGCTATATCAAATGACTCAGCTATTTCTATGGCTGTTTGGAACGTTAAATCTTTAGAATCCAGTAATTTTTGCTGTATCTTTTCATCCTGGATCCTAAACACCAACTAATCACGCAGGCGATCATTAAGCGTATTTCCGAAGTTGCAATATTCGGATAACCGACGCAAATCTCGTACGAAATATGCTATATTCTCTACTTGCTTCCTTAGTCGTTTCTGGAACTTAAATCGTTTCACAATTTCACTAGGGCGTGGTGAAAAACTATCCTTAGCTGTATTTAAAAGACCCTCGTAACTGATTTCTTTCAGCGTATTCGGAACAATAATATCTCGTACAATAGCAAAAGTTTTTGTTCCAACAGAACTTAGTAAAATATTCTTCATTTCATCATTTTTGATGCTATTCGCTGAGAAATAAAAATCAATTTCTCGACGTAAATAGTCCAAGGAACATTCGCATTATATTCTTCTAAGCGTCCCAGAGAAATTATTTCTTTATCGGCCATTTTTCGTGCCACTTTTTCTTTTTCTCTTTCGAGAAAAGTTTTTTTCACAACATTTCAATTTGGGTTAAATCCCATACGTCGCCATTTTTTTATATCGCCACACTCTTATTATAACTAATTACTCTTAACTAATTACTCTTAACTAAGGAAGAAGGCATAACTATAATATTACTTATAGTTTATTATACATATTTACAACGGCTGCTAAACGCAGCTCTCAGAACAAGTCATATCTTACAACTGCGCCGAATATTCTCGGCTACATGCTAAGCCTCACAAATCTCAAACTCTCTCTTTATGGTGCTGCCATCCTTTAATAAAGATCGCTACTAATTCTGATTTGGTTGGGATATAACATTTATGTACGTAGTAGTTTTCTTAATATTAACGAGGAAAAACGCCCGGCCACAAAAAATTCAAAAACAGCGGCGGTGATAGCGTTACTTACTTTTCTTTAGAATAGAGAGATACACAAGATAAAGTAAAAAAACTAAAACCCAACTACGACAAAAAACTACGCTGAAAAAGTATAAAAGTACCCCATGAATACAGGTAAAGTCACAAGCAAATGCTAGTAATATATAGATATATTCAAAATGTACAAGTAAAGCGCTTTTGAATGATACCAAACACGGCATATTTATCTTAACTTTATTTTTTGACGTATGACGCTTCCAGTATTTGGTAGTAGTGACGCACATATCCGTCGATGGCAGCAAATGGGTAATGGACCGATTAGTGGATGAGGTCGTTAGTGTAATGTGTAAATGTGTAATGTAGATTGAAGGTTTCATGTATTAAGATGACCTAGGAAGATTTCTTAATCTATCTAATTCTGCTAACGATTGACTGTCATGTGGATTTTTAAGCAACTTATTATGATCCAAGGCACTTATAAACAAACCCTCTATGGTTTTGAAGTGAAGCGCTTTAAAATGATACCAAACACGGCATATCTAGCTTAACTTTATTTTTTTACTCTGTATATTTTGTCCGCTAGAAGGCGCCACATTGAATTTGGTGAAAATCTATATAGCCTATAACCAGCGGACAATTAAGACGCTTCTAATGATATGTCATTTGTCGAATTCTGATTAGTGGTTTAGAAGTTACGAGGGAACAGATGAACATACATACATACATACATACATACATACATACATACATACATAGCCTGTCAAAATCATAACCCTCCTTTGGCTTTGCCGTAGTCGGGTAAAAAAGATCAATGTTTTTTAGCAATGCTCTTATAAAATTGGAAAGTGTTTCATGATCTATGTGTGATTCTTCATTTTTTTCACGTTTATACGTTAAAAATCATTCGGGCAGCGAACCGGTTGCTAAATAATTTGAATCACACCACTGTATACACCTAACTCGAGATCAAAGAAAACGCGAAAAGCCGCCCTTTCATAACTCAGCAAATAAAGGTCATATTGTTCTAACTTTTTAAAAACAGCCTTATATTTGCAGTCTAATCCTATTGTGAAATTTTTACATTCCTACGTGCGTATATTTTGAGATCTTGATACCCATTTTTAAAGTAAATTCGATGTTGTAAGTTTGCATTTTTTTTCGACGAAACGGCCTAGTTTAAAAGAAAATTAATATATAATATGAATCTGTTTTAGATAAAAATGAATATGACTTCAGCTATATCTAGGAAAACTCGTGTTATTTATATAATCCGTATAAAAAATGGGAATTTCCATTAGAAATGATCTAAATGAAATAAAACATCACTTTAAATAAATCTCAATAATCAAATATAAAAATTTATATAAGCTTTTTAAAATTATTAAAATGAATATTTATTATAATTAAGATAATATTGCAAAATCATAGACCGTGCTCGATTTAAGATGCAATGACGTCTTATATGTAAAAATTAATCTGTACAATGCACTGAAATGTATTTATGTAAATAAATTGATTTATCTTTTGTGCCACGCTATCCAAAATCAAAACGCATATTTTGAATTTAGGAAAGATGTGAATGATAAAGCATCAGTGAATAATTTTTTATGCATCCTTTTAAATTTAACATAAATTTTACACATGCAATTATAAATAAAACAAAAGTAAAACGATGAAATAAACAATATATTTATATGTATATACATTAATTAATAGCATGGCGTCATTTAAAATTTGATATAATTATTTTTAAGTTCCATATTTAAAATTCTTATAGCAATAAGATAGAATGCTGCGTCACAAACTTTTATCCCGTTAAGGGTTTTTGCATTGATTGATATTTAGCTGTAAAATCGATGTTTTTCTTCTCACTTTTTTTACATCGAAATTCTATGGGAAAAACAAAGTTCGTCAAAAATTACTTTCTTAAATAAATTCAAAGGATTGATCTTCATATTTGTTTAACCACTTTTTGGCAGCCCCGAGATAAGTCGGGAGTAACAACAATGTTTCCCTGTACCTACTGCCGACAAAGTGGTTTTATCGGATTGAACTTTAGAAAAAAAAATGAATGCACACATGGTTTGGTTTATTATGTTTCCCCAATCCGATGCGCAACTTTGAAGTATGCCGAAAATAAAGAGGGACGAAAACAGTCGAGTATACGAATAGTTTTAAAAAAAAAGTTTTTATCTTCCAAAGATTTTGAAAATTTTTTGGGTAAAAAATATAATGTTTTTTTTCTAGCATGTGTAAATATTTCGTAAAAAAATAAAGATTTTTGAAGTAAAGGCTTTTGGCAGAAGACTTTTATTCCTTCCCCATTGGGTCATTTTATAGTTAAAAAATAGTTGTTATTGTCCAAACTCTGTGAAATTGTTATATATTATAAATGTAATGGTTATGAAGCCTGTTGTAACAGATTAAAATATTTAGTTGTAAAAGAGCTGAGTTTTCTTTTCGCTTGTATTTTGTGTTGGGTCCTCCAATAACAACAACAACAAAAAAAAATACCGTATATCCCGGCGCATAGCACGCACCACTAATTTGAGAGCACATATTTTCATTTCAAGAATATACTGCCGTATAACACACATCAAGTTTTCCCCACGCAAACAAACTAGAAATATCTTTTCTTTGCGACATGCGAAAGCGATCGTTTCAGATCTGCTCAATTCCACTTCTTTGGAATCTAAATAACTCGTGCCCCAAAAATCTGTCACAAGAGTCACACATAATACTTTTGTTGACAGTATGATGCAAAACTGCATTACAACCAAAACAAAAAGAATGCTTAAAGTTTTGTTGTTTTTTCTCTGTCAGTTCTTGAAATAATTTTAGCTATAAATAAGGTTATTTTGTAAATTTTAATGAAGATAAATTATCTTTATTAGAGTTTTTTTAATGGGTGGATTTATTTTTAATCATTTTTGGTATTACTTAAGACTATAAAAGAATCATGATAAGTAATTAAAGATATAATAAAACAACTCAACTCATGTCATTTTTGTGTGCTTTCTTTTGGTTTGAAGCACACGGTCTTTTATTAGATATTTTATAGACTTTGTAAAGCTTCGTTTACTAAATTCTGCTGTATAACCTACAGAGGGTCTTATAGTAACTCTTATGGAAAGGATTCTGATAGTATATTTTAAAGAAAAGATTTTAATATTGCTTCTTATACACGACATTGTTTTAAAGAGCAGGAAAAATTCTGCTAAGCGCCAAAAAGTATAGAGAAAAAATAAGAATAATGTTGAATATGTTGTTGTGGGAAAGAAACAAAACAAAATACAGTGTGTCCACGTATAACATGACCGACCTTTATTTTCGCAACCGTTGGTCCTAGATGCATACTTCCAATTACAAAAATGGTTTAAATAAGGAAAAGAATTATTTTTAAAGCGATTTGGGTCAAGAAAAACATTTATTAAAAAAGTACGAAATTTAAATTTTTATACGATCCCCCGGTCCTATAAGTGATATTTACTAAAAATTTACTGTGACACTAACAAGTAAGACAAAAAAAGTCCCCCTCATCTAACGTTAAAATTGACCGAGTTATGAAACTTTGAAATGCATGACTTATACCACTTTTTTGCATATCAAAACAGATGATTTCAACCAAGCTTTCAGGGGTCGTGTATAAAGTACTTAAACCTATTTCAAGGTATCTGCGCTTTGAAAGAAATCGTACATTTATTACGATTGAGTTAAATTTTATTAGTAAATATTAGTTAAAATAATTGTATTTTAACATGTGTTTTATTTTGTAAGGATTTGAGGCTATGACTTCTTTTAACTAAAATTATGTTATTTTCATAAGGTTTTATTGAACTTTCAATGATCGTCCTTCCAGTTTAAAATGTAACTTTAACTTACTTTCAAATGTCCGATTGAAGTTAAATTTTACATACTGACTTAAATCCAATGACAATGCAATATTATTATGATTTTCGACTCTTACCGTCTTATACATACTTATATTGGAGGATAACACAAAAAAATTCGGATAAATTACCGTCAAGAAGTTTAAGAAACTGTTTTGATTAGATAACATAAACCTGCGATGGTTGTGTTTTTTTAACTTTTATAATTACATTTTATGTATTTTTTTTAACGCTGAATCAAAACATTACCTTCCCTTTTAAATATCATGTCAAGATTTTTCGCAAATCGTAAATTTCAAAGTTAACAAATAGCGAAAAATCTGATGCTATAAAATAGATGTAAGACTTTTTTAATCAGTTAAATTTTATTTAATTCAATAATTTATTAGATTTTTTAGTTTATACTGGGTTTCTTACAGCTAAACAGCTCAGGGGTTCGATGAAGTTGGGAGGGAAGGGTGGATCAATTTTAACTTTTAGCTTTTTAACTTTGAAATTTGCGATTTGAGAAAATTCCTGACGCGATGGTTTAAAATGAAGGTCACTTTCGGATTCAGTGCTAAAAAATACATAAGAAACAATTTTCAAAAGCTAAAAACATGCCACAACCCAAAATTTTAAAGACAGTGTAATCTAACAGCATTTAAAAATATGTATCAGTTTGTAAAAAATTGAGGCTGTTGTTTTTCATCCTTTTATTTAACCAAAAATCTCTTATTTTTATCATCTTATAATGTTCAGTACAAATTGTACATTTTGCAGTAATACGTCAGAATGATTAAAGATTTCAAATTTATATTGCAATGCTAATTTTACTCTTAACCATTTCTTTAATATATCTGACGAAATTATATTTCTACTAAATTTGTGAATGACCCCTAATATGCAGCAAAAAATGTACTCCAACTTTAAACAGCTATTACTCGGTCAATTTTAATCGTAGAATAACGGGACTTTTTTTGCCTTACTTGTCAGTGTAACAGGAAAAATTTACTAAATATAACTTATAGGACCGGAGGACCGTATAAAATTTAGATTCTGTAATTCTTCACTAAATTGTTTTTTCGCTTCAAACTTTTTTTTTATCTTAACCCTGCACCTAATTTTGACCATTTTTGTAATTGGAAGTATGCATCTAGGACCAACGGTTGCGAAAATAAAGGTCGGTCAGGTTATACGTGGACACACTGTATATTACGATAAGGTGAAGTAAAGTCTTAGAACCAGCAAAAGCTTCAGCAAGAAAATAGAAATATTAAGAAAAGGGAAAAGTAGAGAACTAGATACTGTAACGAAAGAAAATCTAACTCCACAGCTTTGGAGATTTTTATGTCGATGAAGATTTAAGATGATGTCATTCTTCAGCTAAATCTACGTTAGTTAAGCGTGAAAAAGGTCACATAATTTCATCAATTCTAGGGGACATTTAATACGATAATACGTTTTTTGTTTAAAGAAGCTTTCCTAAATAGAAAAATTGGAGATTCCTTTGCAGCTTTAAATCCTAGTTTCATAAAACAATAGAAAATGACTCATCAGAATATCTCCATCTGTTGCTGTCACGAAAACATTCAAGCAATTCATAATGTAGTAACTGGTGTATTTCCTGCATTAAACATTCCTGTGATGGATTTAATGACTTTGTCTGCCGTGATACATGATAATTAGTATTTAGGAATTCAGAATGTCTAATTTGCGGAGATAACATCGAAGAATTATTTGAAACGAAAGCCCATAATACAGAACTTCTTATAAGTTATTGTAAATAGCAAAACGTTTATATACGTTTTGCTATTGACAAAACGTTTATCAACATCTTCTCAATACTTTTACTTTTTCAAAACGTTGATAAACGTTTTGAAAAAGTAACAGTTAAAGAAACCATTTCTGATTGTTTAAAATTTTTCGAAAGCAACTAAATCCACTTCTGTGGCACACATTCATTGAAACTTGAAACAAGGGATTATTTTCGTAATGCCAAAAAAATAACTATTTCTCAAAGAAAAGTTATGCCAATGGATTTTCTGGAAGCTGTTTTATTTTCAGGCCAAAACGAAATTGTGTTACGAAATGCTACATTAATGGTCAAATCCACAAGCGACTCTATTTTCAGCTTTTTATTTAGTATGATCCCAATAAAGTAAAATCTTATGAAATTATTTTAGACAATGTATCTCATAATCAATTTTTTGTAAATGCTTTCGGATGTAAAATTTCAACATTGCATCTTTAAAGGAATTTGTATTTTCCTAAAATGTACCTGTTTTACTTTTTTATATGATGGTTGTGCTTTCCAATTTAAAGAAAAATATAACTATGCAAATATGCCTGCAATGAATCAGATTCCTTTCTCAATTAACTTAATTGGACATACTTTCTTTTCAAATACTCCTGGTATAGATGCTGTACATTTATTTTGTTGTATAATAATATATAGGGAATGAAGTGCGTGCTAAATGAGCAATTCTAAGATATATTGCTCATTTTGCCAAAAGAAATAAAACACTAAAGTTTCATTTCTTTGCGAGAAAATACCAACAGCGAAAGGCATTCAACAAATACAATTTGCTAAAACCATGAAAAATGACACTATCTACTACAAACCTTACACTAACATGATTCGTACAAAGAATTTGTGTTTCATTAAGTAAATCATGATACAGGAGAAGTTGCAAGTGATATTATTGATAATGAAGGCAATGACTTATTCTGTTAAGTAGCAGAAACTGAGAGGTTGCTATGTGGTTATAGTGCTTGTTAGTTTTACAATTTTTTACATTATTTTATGTTATTTTAAAATTAAACCATCATTAAAATTGTTCTGGATGGAAAATAAATTTTTTAGCTTATTTTAATTATTTTGTTTAGTATTTAAACTGAATTTTTGTAAAACTAAATTATGGACAAAATGTCACAAGAGTAACGTCACAAGGGTAACACTCAGCATTTTGCAAAATCAAATGTAACTAATTCATGTATTATCAGATGAGCTCAATGATTAATGCTTTTTAAAATGATATAATTACTCTGCTATATTCTGTAAATTTTATTTCTATAGTCTCATACTAATAGTCAGAATTTCTGCGTCAAACACAATTTTTGAAAATTGCATTTTTTTTTTTTTTTTTTTTTTGTGGTCACAAGAGTAACAAAATTTTCATTTATTATCTAGCCAAGTAGAATGCTTTTTGTTACAAATTGTATATGGTTTATGAAAGTAGAGTACATGTATTTTTAAGAAATTGTATCAAATTTATCTTAAATATATTTTGTAATAAAAGAATTGGAAATATATATGGAAATTTGCTCTAGTGGTCACAAGAGTAACAGTGGACGTTCTCTAACCCATTTAAAGCTACGGGACACAAAAAATCTTACTTTACACTGGCTCATTCTTGCTTACATAACATACCAACTTATAGCAAATGGTAATTTTCAAACGAAAAACAAAGCCAATTGATAATTTTCCAAATGGCGTTTTCGTTCATGTCTATGAGAAGGGCTGGATGGAAGTGGGCTAACATTATGGGAAAATTTTTTTTGCAAAAGCGTCCAGAAAGTCTCTTAGTTTCTTATGTTTAGCTCCCATACAGCAGAGGGAATTATAAAGAGAATAAACGAATCTAATAGAGATTTGGCAGTAATTCCAGCTGGACCGATTGTAGTTCAACCACTAGATGTTTCCATATACAAACCTTCCAAAGAAAGGTTAAGGCGGCAGTGAAGCACATGGATGCTAGAAGGAGAAAAAAAATATTTACGAAAGGAGAAATATGCGGCATGCGTCATGAACATAAATGTGTGAATGGATTATAACATTATGTAATGAAATTAAACTGAAAATAACTATTAAATCATTTTAAAAATGTGGAATATCAAATGAACTTGACGGTACCGAGGATGACTATTTATGGCTAGAAAACAGCGACAGTGGGTATAAAATACATGAAAGCGCCAGTGGGGAAGAAGATGACATTCCTGAAAATATAAATAAGGACGAACACAGCAAACATTCATGGTAGCTGATAAGAAAGATTAAATTTGTTAGAAAATATATATTGTAAGTTTTTTTGTTTATATTAATATATAAATGCATTTAAATATACCTCTCAAAATTTGGAATGTTTTATTCATGTGATTTTTCATCAACCATTTTATATTCTGTGTGTAACAACGCTGTGTGTCTCACACGCAAAAATGAAGTGCTTTTTTAGAGTTCAAGGTGCGTATTATAAGTGGATATATACGGTAGTTCCTATTGTCCGAACTCTTCCAAATTTTTATAATTTATAAGTATAAACATTTGGGAATCCTACGTATAATTTTCGCGCAGAAATATAGATATTTAGTTACTAAAAGTATGAGAAAAAGCCGACCACGCATTCACGATCTCAGCGAAAATCAGCGTTTTTTTTAAATGTTAATAATCGTCCGAATGTTTAGAGATTTTTATAGGTGTAAATCAAGTGTACAAAAAGCATGTAAAAGTATTCTGTTAAAATACTGACATTTAGTTATTTTTAGTGTAGAAAAAGAGGGATTCCGGGAGGTGCGAAGTGACTTTTAGTCGAGAAATATTAGCCCCGATATGCTATTTCTTCCTCCCAATTAAGTTGTCGTCTCCGAAAATTAACGTTCCGTTGTATAAGTCAGCCGTAAAACAAAGCTGATGAATCATTGTACTGTTAAATACTATACTGAAATTTTTAAAACTTCTAAGCAACGCACATTTGCAATTTTTATACCGTCATATTGGGGAAAAAAGTGCTTTTTAATGCAATTTGTTTGAAACTGCATCTCAATTTATTTTTGAGACATTAATTTTTTTTGTATTTTTTAGTGCCATTTGTTTAATTTTCACAACTCAGTTACTCAATTTCTGTAGAAAGTAAAAAAAAAATATTGTTGAAAAATAGTAATTATAACTTTTTGTTGTCATTTTCCAATACCTACTAAAAAAAATGTGATTAAAATACGTCCTATTTTGAAAAAATATAAATGAAGGGTTTCTGATAAAACATGGAGCTATTATAAACTATATTTAATTTAATTATATATAGTACAAACAAATGAAGACATAAGAATCCTTAGATATCCCTTTTTTGTCGTGTTTCTTGAGTGACATCCGTTTTTCTGGATTTGTGTATTATTCAGCGATAGTGACGTCATAAGAATACTTTACTGTAGATGTTGTTTAAGACTGGACCGTAAATGAGGAATTCTTCAGACGATGCGAATCTCGTTATTTTATAAAAGCATGTGTTTTAAGTCTTAAAACTGAAATACGTTTTGTATTATCTAAATTTATATACATATATATATTTTTTTCATCGGTGGTGACATTAAATTCTGAAAAAGCAGAATTCCTGTTTTATTTTTTTTTCTGTGAAAGTAGATTCCGTTGAGAAAAAAAAAATGTATGCATCCAGAAAGTATTGAGGCAAAGCTACGAAACCTGGCATGCTGATGTGATTTGATGAGTTGATGATGTATATAAATGATCAACATTTCAGCATCACTGACAGATGGGAGTTTATGCAATGTGTATTTACATTGCGAGGCAGGCAGCATTTAAAACTATTTGAATTCACGGGTAATTAGAACTGGGCAACCATTGTTGATACATGGAATTTGAAAGAATGACACCTTTAAGACGCATTCGACGGCACTACAAATGGTGGTTTGACTTCAAAAGGAGTCGAACCATATGCCTCAGAAAAGTGGGTTAGTTCAACAGACGTAATAGCCAGCATTTTGATTGAAGCGATATTGTAGTTCGGCGGTGTTGGCAAAAGTAGATCAGAGACAGCTCGTTCAGCCGCTGCAGTGACTTGGGGCGCCTCCGAGCTAGGAATGTAAGGAGTGATCGATCATTCAGAAGAGTCGTCACATCTACACTGCACACGCATCTACACTACACATCTACATAAACTAACTATATCACTATCATCCATTCTACGCAATTTGCCAGTTGATATGGATGCAGTGGTATCAAGGCACACCATCCTTAGATGACAGAGCGACTTTGGGCTCAGCTTTCAACGTCCATATAGGCTATTGCTTCAAACCCTTCAATATACGCGGTGTTGTCTGCTGTGATGTCGATTCGGAAGAAGCTGGGCAGTGTCTGATTGGGGAAATGTCATATCTAGTGACGAATTCCTTTTTCTCTCAGTTCTGGTAACTACCTATGTGTGTGTAAGGAGAAGTGTCAGCGGTGAAATCCTGTATTTGTTAGTGACTGGCATACTGCCAAAACAACTGAAGTGAAATTCTGGGGAGCGATTTTCTGGACAGCTGATCACATGTACACGAGCTTCATTTTACTCTAATGTCTCGCAAGTACTTAGACGACATTTTGCAGCCGGCGGTATGGCCTATGCTATCAAGTCACCTAAGGGCCATTTCTCAGCAAGATAACATTCGGCCACACACTGCATCATTCTCGGAACAATGTCTATAAGGTTATAATGTCCTTCAATGGTCTTCTAGTTCGACAGATTTTGCTGCAATAGAGAATGTTTGGGACATGTTGGTAAGGTGACTTCAACCATCTTGAAATACCACCGAACTCGTTTATCAGTTGCTACATGTATGGTAGAATTTATCGCAAAGGGACATGGATAACTTAATAGATTCCACGCCTCACCGAGTAACCGCTTTTATAGCTGACAAATGTGGCTTTACAACCTACTAATATTAACATTATTTTAGCTGCTACAAGTCAATAAAATGTATTTTTGTTCTGAATTTATAATCATTTGTTCATCTAAGCAAACAATAACTACATACTAAGTTTCATGGTCGTGGCTCAAATTTTTTGGGTGCATATACATATATATATATATATAGTTTTCAACACAATTTAAAACATTAATGCATATATATCTGTATTAAAATGACAATAGTTTGTAAAAAATCACCATAAAACCCCAATGCAACAAAAATTAACACAATTGTGTTGATTGTATGATGATTTTTACAAAGTGTTATCATTTTAATTGTGAGTTATCTCCATTTTTCGGTGTCCTTTATACTATATATGTCTGTAATTTAAATGTAAAGTATTTCTTATTTTAAAGTATCTCTTATTTATATTTATTTCTTATTTATTTTTTATCGCTAAAGTATTTTGGAAGTAAATTAAACCAAATATATACACAAAATCACCAAATGAAATGATTACATTTGGAAAATATTATTTTATTAAGTGTATCAATATTTTATACACCCATAAAATCACCGAAAAATAAAAATGTTTTTGTTATTGCTAAATTTAAAATTTGTTTGGAATATTACACTTTTTTAAGAGCCTTTCTGTGAAAGGCTTTATCCTTGCCTTGTGTGTTCTATTTATAGAATTAGACTTATTTTAACCGCATTAAAAATCATTGTTTCTCAACAGCTAAGAAAACACTTGAAATCTATCGTAGTGGAATCCGTTTTAACGTCTCTTTTGCATTCTTGATGAGACAAGATCGTGGAAAATTGCCACATAATTTTCTCATCCGTGTCTGAATTTCAATTCCGGTTGTTGTGATGAGAAAAGTTTCTCAAATACTTTCTTTGTGTCAATATAAATTTGCTCTGTTTCCAAAGTATTCAGAGAAATCATTTACTTAGCAAATTGTTTGCCTTGGCATACTTAAATATGCAATAATGTTTTTACATTATAAGCAATATTTAAAACAAATGTGGTACACATATGCATTTAACCGTTTTATATAAAAAATAAATTATTTTAAAAAAATCATTTAAATATGACAAGTATTATTTTAAGCAGCTAAAACAGGCATTTCAAACTCGTTTACTCTCGAGCACAAAATTAATGATTATTTAGAAAGTCGCGGGTCACAGTAAAAAAATAGAAACACTACTAGAATAATAAAACTTGTACATAGAAAAAAAAATCATAAAAATGAAAAAAAAAAAAATGAAAAGCAATTTAGCGAAATTCAAAAGATATCTACCGAAAGAAATGAAAATACACATTGGAAAAATTTAAAAAGAATGTTTGAAAAGTAAAGGCATCCTTTTTTTTTCTGTTTTGTAAATTGCAAAATTAAAATTAAAAGACATGTTGTATTCAAGTGCACTAATGAATTTAGGTAAAAATAAAAGTAAATATATATTTTAACACATATCTCGTATTTGAAAATTTTATCTGTAATCTAGTTGATGAAATAACTGTACATATTAAGTGTATAATTCTGCTGTTTTCATTTTTCTGTTCATTCTGAAATTTTTCCTAATTTCAAAGCAATCGTTACAAGAGTACTATTATTTGCAAATTAAACTTATTTTTTAAATGACAAACTTTTTTAAGTCAAGCTGTTCATAATTGTGTCAAACATATCAGGTACAGAGTTTTATGGAGCATAGGAATTAATTTCCAAAAACTCCAATCCTATTTATAAATCACACAGCATGTCTGCGAATAAAAACTGCTTGCTGAGTGGAATTTCATGCATCTGTATTTTCATGAATATCAATTAAATAGACAATACTGAAATGTTATATTTTATTTATTGAAATTTCTGGCTATATCATGAATCTTTCTAGTAATGGCATTTATATGTATAGTTGAGCTTATATTACTTACAAATTTCATTAAATGTTCTCGACATCACTTCTTCTACACCGCGTGCCATTGAATGTATTTTTTTCTTTTTTAAAGGAAATGCGTTATCCTTAATAATAGTCAGGAATACACCTTTTAACCCTTTTAGGGTCAAGTAATTGTGTTCCTACAATGTTGAATTCACGCCGGAATCTTCCAAAAATTTCATTGCTAAATAAGAAAAAGTAATTTTACGGCTTTTTTCCACCTAAGTTCGGAAAGTAAAATTTAATAAAATTTTTCTGGTGCAAATCTTCATTAATCATAGATGGGATATAATATATCCCACCCCCCCACCCCCAAGCGGTTAAATGAAATATAAGTTTCAAATCTAACTATTTATTTTATCGAAGTTTTTCTAGATAGTGTATGTTTTCTAATTACCTGTGAGTATATTCTTTGCAAACACAAGCAAAAATTTTTACATACCAAGCATACAACCTCAGTTTTTATTTAATTATAAAATAATTAAAAATTGACTTTTGTCAGTGCATGATTTTAATCTTCGGTTAATCGTGTTTATTCACATTGATGTAGAACTTGGTCGTAATTTTTAAAAAACATAACATGCATGTGAAATACCTGTGAAAAGGAAATAAAAATAAAATACAGATCACACAGCTCAATAATAATGACACGTTTGCCAACATATATAATGAAAATAACTAATGAGTTGAAATCCAAAAGCCTCGTATCCGACTATGCATGTACCATGTGAAGGGCAGGATAATATTTTTAGCTTTTTCACAAAAACGACACCTGTCACTTTCAAAACTATTTATTTTAAAAACCATTTATTTTATTAATTTTTTTTAATCATTCTTTTAATTAACGCGATATTTTAATAGTTTTTGTTACATTTTTACTAGTGTACATTGTTTTGTAATGTGATATAAATCAAAGGCAGCAATGAAATAAAGAATAATTCCCACACATAGCAATTTACAAAAGAAAATACTCTTAAAAATTTATAAATCTATAAATTTTCATACTCGAGATATGCTACTTGCAGCTTTTCGATAGGTTTTGAATTCACAATTTCTTGGGGATGAAATTTTAAAATGAATTAGATCTGACCATAAACATATACTATACAGGGTGTCAACTTTCAAAGATGTAAAATGTCTAATTCCTAAACCGTTAGTCGTAGACATATAGTTCCAATTACAAAAATGATTTCAATAAGATAAAGTATTTTAAAAGCGATTTGGGGCAGTAAAACATTTCTCAAAAAATTACGAAGTTTAATTTTTAATACGGTCCTCTTGTTCTATAAGTTATATTTAATAATTTTTCCTATTACACTGGCAAGGAAAAAATAAATAAAATGTCGAATTATTCTCCGATTAAAATTGACCAAGTAATAGCTGTTTAAAGTTGGAGCATCTTTCTTGATGCGAAATAGGGGTCGTTCACAGAATTAGTAGAAATATAAATTCTTCAGATATATATCTACCCTATATGTATAAAATCCTAATGAAACGAATTTATGAAACGGCTGAAATGAAGCCACTTTATGAAATGATCCTATGAAACGACTGATTAAACAACTGATTATGTTTCATGGCGATTTCTTCTAAAATATGGAATACTTTGCGATGAAATTAACACCAAAATTCCGTACTAATCCGCAGATCCCAAAACTGGTATTAGAATTTTTAAATTCGAAGTGGTTTTTGAAATATTAATTTTTTTCTAATTTTAAATACATTTTTTTATGATGGCAACTCAAGTTTTAATCATAACGGATATTTTTTTTTCATATTTTAAAAAAGGTTATTTATTTTAAACTAATTTTGCGACCACTTTGGCCTCCCTTAAATGTATGCTAAGAACAATGCTTTTTTCTGTATTTCGTTATCATTTTATTTAATACAAAACTTTCATTTAAAACTGAAACATTTAAAATTAATGGTTTTCCCTTCTTTCTTTTTTTTTTAAACGAAACGAAAGAAAAATATTAGGCGCAGATGTCATATACGCATCGGGGTAACTAATTGACGCCAAAATGGCGTTATTTTGCCTGACATGGTAACCCGGCTATTGTTGCGTATTTATTGGTAAATGTTTAGTTACATTTTTTTTTATGTTTATAAACTGTTTTGTTCCATAGTTATTTTTTTTTATTATTTATTGTTATTTCATTTTAAAAATAATAGAAAATAAGTTAAAAATGTATATGTAACTGGAATTCTAAAACGAGGTTTTCGCCAAATTGACCTAAAACAAATCACGCCAAACCCGGTGCATATATGACGTAATATCAAATAATATTAAATAATGCAACAAATCATGACATTTAATTTCAAATTCAAAGCAATGTTTTAATGGTACTACTTAGTTATCCCGTCGACCAATTTCTCCAAATTATATAAATCGCCAAACCACTCGCCAAAATATACAAATTGACGTAATTTTTATTTCAAATAACGAAAGAACAAATAAATTAGTATCACATTAATAAAAATACAGATAAAACGTCGAAATAAAAATCACTTGATAGCATAAACACGTGTAACTTCCTTACAGTCAAGTGAATGTAACATTTACGATCAATCATTATTGGCATTTAATCTTATAGTCTGGCGACAGATTTTTGGTTGATGGGATAATCAAGTAGTACCCTTTTAATCTACCACTCGAAAAATAAAAAAATGCTAACTGGCGAGTTTAAAAAAAAAAGTTATTGGCGCGATTTGCATCCTGCTAACATAAAAGTACATAGAATTCTTTGCGATCATGGCACCTTTTATGTAGTTTTATTCGCAAAAATAACTTTGATTCTTTAATCAAAATGGAAACCTTCTTATGAGAAGCGAAAGGATCAGTCCGTAATTGATTATGGCAGTTACATGACTTGGACTATTATAAGTGAAATGATGGTGATATAATAATATTTGGCGACTTATCGCCTGTGGCTGGCTAACATTAAAGTACAAAAATGGCCGTCTGGAATATAAAAAGCGAAGGGATCAGACCATAATTGTTTATAGCAGTCACATGATTTGGGGTATTATAATAGGGTAAGTTCGGGAAAATCGCCGCATTCGGGCCTTGAAGAGGTTATAGCAGTAAATTTTAGTAAATTCTATTATGTCAATCGTTTTATAACGCTGTTAAAAATACCGGGAGTCCAAGACTCTGTTTACTTAATTCATTTTATTTTAGCTTCATTTCAAATGTTTAACTGATCTTCTTTAATCAAACACGAAAGCAATAATTGGATGTCTTAAAAGCAACTGATTCGGATTTAAATTTTCGCAATAAAAGGAAATTGAATGGAAACCCGTTTACAGGGAGATCTTATAGGTTTTTTCATTATAATTCAATCATCTCTAATGTTTTTAAAACACATCAAATTAGCGTGCTTTTAGATTCTGTGGTGTCTGAACGGAGGTTGGCGAGCGTAGCTTGCAGGGGGTAGAGCCCGATAGTATATATATATATATATAATGGTTGAGAATAAAATAAACGTTAAATATAAATTTGAATTTTTTAATCATTCTGAAATATTAATGAAAATTATACAGTTTGTACTAAACATATAAGAGGAAAGAAATAACAGATTTTTTGTTAAATAAAATGATGAAAAGAAACAGCCTCTATTTTTACAAAATGATTCATATTTTAAAACGTTATTAGATTCTACTAGCCTGTAAAATGTGGGTTATGTCATATATATATATATATATATATATATAATATTTGATTCTTATATATTTTGTAGCGCGGAATTCGAAATTGACCTTCACTTTTTACCATCACGTAAAGAGTTTTTGCGAATATAAATTTTAAAGTTAAAGAAAAAGCGAAAATTTGATTCTATACAATAGATGTGATTGTTGTGTTTTTTTTTTTACTTTTGATAATTGATTTTTACGTATTTTTTAACGCTGAATCTGAAAATTTCCTTCTTTTTTAACCCTCACATCTGAATTTTTTACAAATCGTAAAATCGAAATTTCGAAGAAAAAATTGAAGCCCCTTCCGAAACTAATCGAACTCCTGAGATGTTTAGCTGTAAGAATCTCAGTATAAGCCAAAAAAATTAATTAATTATTCTATAAATAAAATTAAATTAAATAGAAAAAGTTTTAAATTTGTTTTATAGTAACAGAATTTCGCTATATTTTTAGTTTGACATTTACAATTCGCGAAAAATTGTAGCTAAAAAGTACATAAAAATCAATTATAAATATGTTAAAAAACACAGTCATCTAATCATTTTTATAGTATCAGATTTTTGTTATTTTTTAACTTTGACAATTAATGATTTGCGAAAGATCCTGACATTAAATTTTAAGGTAATTTTCGGATTCAGTGGTAAAAAATACATAAATGTTAAAAAACACAATCATCGCAGTCTTGTGTTATCTAAGTATAAAAGGTAACCACTAAAAATCATACTAATATTAGATTGTCATCGGATTTATGCCAGTATGTAAAATTTAACCTCAATCGGATATTTGAAAGTGAGTTAAAGTTTGAGTACAAATTTCAAAATGTAAAAACATACATATACTCGTTGAAGTTAAATAAAATCTTATAAAAATAACATAATTTTTGTTAAAAGAAATCATGAAAAGAAACAGCCTAAAATCCTTACAAAATAAAACATATCATAAAATACAATTATTTCATTCAATCTGAAACTTAATAAAGTACTATATCTTTCAAAGAACACATACACGTGAAATTAGTTATTCGAATACCTTAAGCACTTCGTATACGACCTCCAAAATATGGCCGAACTCATCGGTTTTCACATGCAGAAAAGTGGTATAAGTCTTCCATTACAAAGTTTCATAGCTCGGTCAATTTTGGTATTATATGAACGGGACTTTTTTCGTCTAACTTGTCAGTGTAATAGGAAAATTTTAGTAGGTATAACTTACAGGACCGAGGGACCTTATAAAAATTTAAATTTCGTATTTTTTTGTGAAATGTTTTTGTTGACCCAAATCGCTTTTAAAATACGTCTTTACCTTATTTAAAACATTTTTGTAATTGGAGCCATATGTCTATGACTAACGGTTTAGGAATTAGCCATTTGACACTGTTGAGAGTGGACAACCTGTACTTTCTGTTGTTTGTCATCTATAACGTCACGGCAGTTTTGACAGATAGTAGAATTTTTTTAGTCAAAATATCTACTATTTTTTCACTAGTAATCTTTTATCCCCCTAAATGCTATCTCTTTCGGCAGAGCAATTAAATTGTCGTCTCTAAAAATTAACGTTCCGTTACGTAAGCCACCCGTAAGACAAATCAGATGTATCATTGTACGGGATAATCTCTACTGCAATTTTTTTAACTTCTCAGCATAGCACATTTCAATTTTTATACCGTCGTATAGAAAAAAAAAGCACTTTTAAATGCAATTTGTTTGAAATTTGCATCTCCATTTATTTATTTATTTTTTTATGTTAGGAAATGGAGCACTCCATTTCTGTAGAATGTAAAGAAAAAATAGTTGGAAAATAGTAGACTATTATATTTTTTTGTTGCCATTTTTCCAGTAATAACAGAAAAAATGTAATTAAAATACGTGCTAATTTGAAAAAATATAAATGAATGATTCTGGATAAAGCATGGAGCTATTATTAACTACATTTAATTTTAAGTATGTATATTAATGTTACAAACAAATGAAGACATATGAATCATTAGATTGCTGGAATTTTTTGGTCGAGTTTCTTGAATGACGACATCCCTTCTTGCTGGAATTGTGCATTATTCAGTGTCATATAGTGACGTCAAATGCATACTTTTTTGTAGATATTGTTTAAGACTGGATTGTAAATGTGCAATTCTTCAGCGGATGAGAATGACATCATTTTATATAAAATAAAAGTATGCTTAAGTCTGAAAACTAAGGTATGTGTTCTACAATCTATATTTATATACATGTAGTTTTTTTTTTTTTTCATCGGGTGTGACACTATATTCTGAAAAAGCAAAATTTCAGTTTTCAATTTTTTATCTTACCGCGGAATGCCTGTAATTAAATAAATCTGATATCAATACGTTCTGAAATTGTGGTAGATATTTTGAATTAAAAAAATCTCAGAATTGACAGTCACGTTTAGCCCAGGTGTGTATCTTCAAAGTCTGCGAAGAGTATTTTCTGCGAAAATAAGTTGGAACTGGTGTGAATAAGTGAGAACTAAAAGATCTTAAAACACCATCAAAAACGTTTAAATGCGGCCTAGCGCATTTCAAAGTTTTTGATGGTGTTTTAAAAAGATATTTTAGTTCTTACAAGGAAGGTCTCCTTACAGGGCATACTCAGAACATGTTGAAAAAAATGCTTGTGAAACTACAATAAATTAGTAATTACAATTAGTAATAACCGATGAGTTAAATTTAGAGGCGGAATTTCAGTAGAAAGTCTGTAAAAAAATAAAATACGTTCGAATATTTGGCGGGAAAATACGAAAGTGACACGCGATTTGGCGAGCAGGATTTTTCCTCGCCAAAAGCAAACGATTTTAATGCATCTGAAAATTGCTTGTTAATTGATTTTTAGAATGCACGGTATTTAATGAATTTAAACTTAATCACTGAAAGAGTTTATTATATATTTTTTATGTTACATATATATGTTGCTTGTTGCTGTAGTTATTTAATTTTATCTCTGTAAAAATATTTTCGATTCTTTGAAAGTTGCAAATATCTATTTTAAGTTATAACCAGCTGACATTTGATTGCCGGAATACATTTCCATATTGAGGAATTCGTTTCCATAGTAACAAAATCATATCTATAGTACCCTCTCTGCCTTATCTTTGAGCTTGAAATAATTTAAATCAATTTAAATTTTGTTTTAAATCGTAAAATATGATATTTAAATTATAAATACATATAAATATATATGACAAATTATAGTTCAAACAAACTAAATATGACAAAACTAAAGTTATATAAATTAAACTTATATAAACAATTCTACATAAAAAAGTTTTTTCCTTAAAGAGTATTCCACATAAAATCGTTTTTTTTTTTTTTGCCATCGCCAACCGGTGATAAATCGCCAAATAAACGAATATTTCATTATTTTTTTTACGGACGCTGTATCGGGGTTCAGCAATTTTTTTTTTTTTTTTTTTTTATATAAATACATATATCCGTATGAGAAGAACATTCTATACTTTTTTCAGATTTTTCTGAGTATGCCCGTATGGAGACCTTCCTTGTTAGTATTTTCTGCATCAAACATAAAAAAAATGCCACAGGGTTGGCGAGACACAGATATGCTGTGGCTACGTGTTTCACATGCCTACTGCATTACAATAATATTTTTTTAAATAAATCTTTTAAAATTAAAATGGTAGTAAAATTATTTATTTAATTTAAAGATTTCCTTAATATATAATGAGTATATAGTTTGTTTTAGTGTACTATTATAGTTTTCCATAATCTATTAATGTAATTTTAGAGCTTAAAATAAAATTTTATAAGCAAATTTCTAAATATTTATAAGATGTACCTACATGCTGCAAAATACCTTTTATTTCAGTTTAATACGAAGAAATGTTTGATTATTCATAAAATTTAAATATTTCTATAATGCAATAAGAGCAACGTATTATTGCAGTTTTCTTTGATGAATTAATGTTATCTGTGAGCTCGAAGTACAATTACATATGTTTAATTTCTAAATTATCTATATAATCTACCTATTTCTAAATGCTTCGGAAGAATTATTATTTAATTTTTATTCCAAGTAATGATTTCATCAGTAAATGCAATTGCTGAAAATGCATAAAAAAACCATTAGTTCTATTAATGGATTGAATTTTTCGCATGTAAAAATATATAAACAGTTTTTATAAGCTTGATTTCAAAATTGATGAAAAATTTGTACATGTTGTCAGAAAAAGGTGTGTAAATTGACGAAGATGACAACTTCATAATTTATCCAGTTATATGTGTCAGCAAATGACGTGAAGCACCAGAGTTCCTCATTTTTGAGATTGATGTAACGTACTATCCGCAATTCATTACATAGAACCACGTGAATAGTTATTAATAGAATTTCGATCTTCAAGTGTGTTGTTGTAACTTTTGAAGATAACGGTGCAAGATATTATTCATCTGTTATAAGATATTTCAATTCCTTATTAAAATAATCTCAAAATACAACACTAAAAGATACTAAAAGACACTACGTGCTATTCATACGAAATGCAGTTTGCTTACAATGAAGAATATACTCATATACCTAGTTCAGACAAATATGGTTTTTGTGGGGCAAGATCTTGAAGATGACAATGGTATAGACATTAAAGATTGCATTATCTGTAAGGAATTGAATAAGGATGAACTCTGGTTCAAACTGGAAAAAACTTTGTATTAATGGTCTTTTCTACTCTCATCATGACTGGTTTGAATAATGAATCATTTTTACATTCGATCTTATTTCACTTTTGAATGTAGCTATTATAGTTGTTTTTAAAATTTGATTAAATTTATTTTAATCCTATCTTAAAAACTTCTATCTTTATTTATATTTATATTTATACTGACACATAAGTAGTTTAGAATATAGTTAGACCTCTTCTTACTTTTGGCTCGATAAGTCTTAGAAATACAGCTAATTCTAAACAATACTTGCATAGAACGAAAAGTTGAGCTAGGAGGCCAGTGAATTGCCTAAACTTTTCAATTGCTGTTTAAATACTTCAGTGTCCCTTTGGCCAATACACACAGGTGTTATCCTGGTGGTACCGGGTTCGAATTCCGGTGAACATATTGGGACGAATTTTTGGTTGCAATCCTTCGTCGAGTTTATACTCTTCTTATGTAGTTCTAAACTAGAGTTAGACTCAGTTATTTTATGACTCCCAAGTTTTAGAAGTACAGCCAACTTTTGGTGCTTATAGTAAGTGTGAAATAGCAAGTCTAATAAACGCCCTGTGGCAGTATCTTCAATTAGCCATTAATTAATGGACGTATAGTTCTGTAAAAGAAACCTAATTTACCATAAGGATGACCCGGGATTCGAGAAACACCTTAAATCTCTAACAAGGGTTACATAGAGTTTCCATCCATACTGCTTCAAAACTCTTGAATTGACATTATCGAACCATAAAGCTCATAAAACTCTTAGCTTTGATACTACAAGAACAGTTATGTTCTGGTAAATTTACTCGTGGTCTCTCATAAAGTCCTCCAAACAAGTTGAAATACCCAACTTTAAAATAGAAAGGCTGTTGGAGCCAAAAAGTGGAAACATTTTTAAAGTGCTTTTTGGCGAGCATTTCCGAATAACGCTGCAAAAAGAACGCGTTGTTACTTGACAAAACTTGCCTTGGTTACATAAAAGTTGACTTTTGCGAACGTTTGGAAACAAGATTGGAGTACTGTACTGTGCTGTAAACCACAGTGGAATGCGCTATGCAGACGATATTAATCTTCGAAATTCATCGTAAAACAACGGACATTAACTGTTTTTGACTTTCACCGGTGTAATGTATTTGCTTTCCCATGAATGTGAAATAAATAAATTTTCGCTAAATTAAGTTACCCTGCGTTCTCTAAAAGGATACAGACTTAACACTTTGCTGACCTGCAATTTTATATGGAATTGCTTTTCTATTACGCTTTTAGGTAGCTTTCTTTACAAAAAGCTACCTATTGCAGCCGTTCGGAGGAAAGCGATTTCAAAAAATTTTGGTATATTTTCATCGATCATGACCCCCAGACCCCGAAACCACCCTCCGTTCAAAATTGATATATATATATATATATATATATCAATATATATATATATATATATATATATATATATATATATCTGACCTATGTCACACTGTAACTCTCGTATTTATGAACCGATTTGGATGTAATTCGGTGTGTACATAGTACATACCAATGTCTCGACCGAGTTCGTTGGCCAGCTTCATCCGCCATTTTGTTTCAAAATGGCGGCCATTTAAAAATTTTAAAAAAATTAAAAATTTAAAATGTGGTACCAAAAAATTGAAAATGGAAAAATATTTTGTTCATATGTATTTGAACTTTATACAAAGACTCCGTAGCAGTTTTTGTTTCGTCTATATCTTAAAAAATGGCTGAGTTATAGCATTTTGAATTTCTAGCGAAGCTGACATTTTGAAACGTCCTGAAATTTGTCACGCGATAAAAGGCGTATTTATGAACCGATTTGGATGTAACTTCGTCTATACATAGTACAGACCAATGTCTCGATCGAGTTCGCTGGCCAGCTTCATCCGCCCTTCTGTTTAAAAATGGCGGCGATTTAAAACTTTAAGAAAAATTTAAATTTGAAATGTGGTACTAAAAAATTGAAAATTGAAAAAATATTTTTTTCTTATGTGTTTGACCTCGATAAAAAGATTCGGGAGCAGTTTTTGTTTCGTCTATATCTTAAAAAATGGATGAGTTATAGCATTTTGAATTTCTAGCGTGGCTGACATTTTGAAACGCACTGATTTTTGTCACGCGATAACACGCGTATTTATGAACCGATTTGAATGTAACTTGGTCTGTACATAGTACATACCAATGTTTCGACCGAGTTTGTTGGCCAGCTTCATTCGCCATCTTGTTTCAAAAGGGTTGCCATTTTTAAAAAAAAATGTAATTTAAAATTTAAAATGAGGTATTAAAAAAATTGGAAAATGAAAAAGATTTTTTTTATGTGTTTGGCCTTGATACAAAGATTCTGGAGCAGTTTTTGTTTCTGAAAATTTGTTCTTTTGTTTATATCTTAAAAAGTGGTTGAATTATAGCACATTGAATTTCTATCATGGCTAACACTTTGAAACGATCTTGTATTTGTCTCGCGATACCACACGTATTCGCCTGGAAGAAGGCATGTGGATAGTATACATCAATATCTCGACCAAGTTCGCTGGCCAGCTTCATCAGCCATCTTGTTTCAAAATGGCGGCCATTAAATTAAAAATATATATATTTAAAGTGAGGTGCAAAAAAATTAGAAATTGAAAAAGGTTTCTTTCTTAAGTATTTGACCTCCATATAAGGATTCAAGAGCATTTTTTGTTTGTCTTTATCTTAAAAAATGGCTCAGATATAGCAGTTTCAATTTCTAACGTGGGTGACATTTTGAAAAATCTGATTTTTTGCCCGCGACAGCACTCGTATGTATCAACCGATTCCGATGTGAGTGAGCATGTGCACAGCAATTACTGAGGTCTCGACCAAGTTCACTGGTTTGCCTCATCCACCATGTTGTCTTAAAATGGCAGGCACTTTAAGAAATCGCCGAATTTGGCAGCGAAATATAAGTTACTTTAAATAAAAGCAGCTTGGATAACGCTGACTAATTTTGCGAAATTCTCATTCAAAATGATTTAGTATTGATAAAAATTAGTATTGAATCTCCTACATTCGGTTTTCACTTAATTGAGCTTCGTGTGTTTGAATAATATAAGTTGGCTTTTTTAAAATAAGGAATATGAAAGGTACCTCTTCCTCCCGGCACTGGCCGGAAGGACTTTTTCCTTATCAGTATTTCCGAAAAATAACCGTTGCTTTATTTGTTGGGAGATTTCTGCGATTAATGAATTAACTTGCACATTTATATGTATTTTATAATTTTAAATTAGCTTAATTTAAATTTCAGTGTGTTCTTCTTTGTAAAGAATTTGACAACAACAAACAAAATAATATTTAGGTTAAACTAGTTTGTGATCGACATCATTATTTGTTTTGGGATAAATTTATACCAATTTATCTGGAAGTCAATTCATTCAGATAAAACATCTAAGCTAATTTCCAAGTTTGGGAAAAAATACTCTATACTATATTTTTCCATGGTTATATTGTCCCATTACGAGCTTTCAATTTATAACTCTCTTAAAGATTTTATATTTATTGCCCCACAGCTTTGAGCAAAATTTATGACTAAAGTTATGCCACTGCAATTTATTGCTTCTTAGTGTATCAATAACAGGCATTAAATAAATATGCATATTTATATTTATTCGAAAAGCAAACAGTTGATTAAATTTTGTTATACCTTATGCATAGAGATTTGTAGTATGAGAAGATATTCAGAAGAGAATGTCTATTTATTTTCTTAACGGAAATTAAGTTACAAAAAAAAAATTCTTACAAAAAAAACTACTTTTAAATTAAACTGAAATTTGCTTTTCTCTTTTTGTATATATTAGTTGAGAATCTTATTTAATTAATTGATTTTAGTATTCTTACCACATGCTTATTATTGTTCTGAACATATTAAATATATAAATTAATGGAAGGTTATTTTCATTCCCAAAATACAACGTCGGAATTATTAGATGAAAAACTCTCATAGATAGTTTGGATAAATTTGCATTAATTATTATCACTTTTTCTCATTTTTCAACTCACATGCTATCCAAGCCTGAGAGCTAATGTGCCCTCAGGTTCTTTATGCATGTATGTATGTACCTAACGTGATAACTCTTGATAGAAAGGAGCTTCCCTGATTAGTTTTGGAGATTCATTGTTTAAGTATTTGGTGGAAATGGGGAAACTACCCTCCTTCCCTTAATTTAGCTAAATGTTATTATTATTTTTTTTGTCGATTTCCTTATTTTTCGAGGGCATTATTCTTTGAAATAAGAGTATACAATTAGTGTGAATAGCCTGTGAGCTAAATGCTATCAGTTTAATGGACCACTTTTTCTTTTTTATTTTATATCTAACCATTTGGTCACAAAGGAATTAGAGAAAAAATCGTAACATATTTTGAATAGCATATTTAACTTTAAATATTTTTAAGTATATCAAACAAGTATAGTTACATCTCACTAATACGCGATGCTTGGTAATTACTTTTTAGTAACTATATTTTAAAATAGAAATGTTTCATTCCTAACTTCTGGGATTAAATAAAGAAAAAATTACTTTTCAACTATAGTTTAGAATTCAATGCCTTTTTATGACGTTTCTGTACATAACAATGACATTTAAAAAAATATTTCAGATATTTTACAAAATACTTTTAAAATGTTTAAATAAAAATCAGAGATCTTAAAAGAAAAAAAATAAAACTTTTAGCTTAGCTTAATATTATATTTAATGATAAATTTAAAAATCACTATGAATTTGGTATAAAACATATAGTTTTTGCACAAACGTAACATTTGTAATATATTAGGTATGTTACAATTAGCTTACTGTAATTACTATGTTTAATTAAAATTAGTCGTATTTTTTTTTCTAATTCTTATTGAACAAAATTGAATTTACGAAATGAACTTAGAATTTTTTAATAGTATTTATATGTGAGTGGTTACACTTAGTCCAGGAGACGAAATATTTATGAATTCGTGAACTAATGTCTTAATTGGAAAACATTTTTATGTTTATTATGTCGAAACAATTTTTTTAAAGGTTTTGTTTTTGTTCTTTACTTAATGCAAGTAACGGATTTCATTTTATTTTTTAATGATGACGCTTCTGTTTTGAAGTATCTCCTTTTAAAATTTAAATTTGCAGCATTTTTCAAAACTGCTTACATTCAGGGTTCTCGCTGGCATTTGACCAACGTTAAAGATTTGGCGAATAAGAAATAAAAAACAGTAGCCAAATTTAAAAAACAGTTAGCAAAATAAATTCGGCGTGAAACACTGTAAAATCTATCTTTAACCTCTTATTGTATACCTTTGTTCAATTATATATAACCTTTTTTTTTTTTTTTTTTTTTTTTTTTTTTTTTTTTTTTTTTGTAATTGCTTATAAAATAGAAATTCGACTATCCGCTACAGAAACTATTAAAACTAAGTACATTATAAATTTCCCTTAAATGAGTAAATGTTTCGCAAAATAAATTCGGCGTGAAACACTGAAAAATCTATCTTTAACTTCTTATTGTGTCCCTTTGTTCAATTATAAATAACGTTTTTTTTTTCTGTTTTTTTTTTTTGTTTTTTTTTTTTTGTAATTGCTTATAAAATAGAAATTCGACTATCCGCTACAGAAACTATTAAAACTAAGTACATTATAAATTTCTCTTAAATGAGTAAATGTTTCGGACTTTCTTTTAGCAATCAAAATAAAACTTCAAAACAGCTATCTTTGGTTTACCATAGGGAAAATATACACTAAAAATTACTATGAGATTTCGACTCTAACCGATAGAAACAATTAAACGACCAATCATACTTTGCATGTAACTAATAAATAGTATGGTAAATGGCTAATTTTAACACCGCATTCCAGCAAAACCTTTCTCTATTTGGCGCTTGATACGGTAATTTTGTTTGTGTTTTTACCAGCGTGACGCGACACCGGAGCATAGATAATGATTAATTGACAACAGAGAAATACCTATCGCATAATCCTTTCTGTGTCTTTTGCTATTGTTAAACTGAATCAGTTGAGTCAATATCTCTATAAATAGAGCACAATAAAGGCACGGTGCCAGTGAACATGTAAAGTGACATGAATCGTATAGCAACGCAGATAAGAATGTCGACTATATTTGCACATACACACACAAAAAAGAGCAGAATTTGAGCACTCGCAACTTGGCGAGTCTGATTGTTCATTTACTCGCTAAATGAAGCATTTTGTGTCGATTTGGTGCAATGGTGAGAGGCAGCGAGAGCCCTGCTTACATTATATAACATACAGTGATGGTCAAACTTATAAGGACAAAGCAAAAATCGCCAAATATTGGTTACATTTGGCTGGAAACTGATGCAAATTTAATGCCTGGAAACCAATGAAAAATGAAGAATATTTTTATAAGTTTTTATGGAAATATGTGGAAAATTCATATTCATAAAATGTATTATGGATTTATACAGCCATCTGAGTACCATCTGCCGTGCTCGGTATTGAAAATGAAGTGTGTAACATGCATAGTTCATAGCATTCTATTACATTAAGGTCTAGGGGAAAAAGTCATTTGCGGTGTATTTTAATAGTATTACAGTATTTTAAACATAATGAAATTTATACACATTATTGAGGTGCACTAGAATAGAACTACCATAGGAGGTGCACTACTATAGAATATGTTATGTTTAGCACTTAAAGTACTTGTGCAGGGGAACTCAAACGTAATATTATGATCTATGAAGAAAATCGTTTGAGACGTATTTAAATGATATTAGTCAGTTACTAGCATGACAAAATTCATATGAATTTCTGAGGTTCACTAAGACATGATTTCTATGAAATGCGGAATGCAGAGCATTTATCATTATTTGTTAGGATCACACAAATGTGTTCGGTCTTATAATGGTCTATGAAGAAAAGCGGCTCACAGAGAATTTCAATTATGTTGCCCAATTTAAAACATGATGAAATTGACAATTGCATTTTATATTACGGAAATTTACTACAATATGCTTACAGTAGAATATTATGTGCAGTATATTTATCCTCATTTACAGGATCACGTAAAAGATTTCGGATATATTTCCACATTCCAACTGTTGTCTATTAGGGATAATTGCTGAAAGTGCATTTTCAGTTATGGTATGCGTTTTTATGTTGAATTATATTTTTGCATGCTACGGGAAATGCATAAATTCTGTAAATCATACACTCTCAGAAATAAAACCCTCACTTTTGACGATTCAGCAATCCCTGAGCTATATTTCGTCGTTTTTGACAATCATTTCCTATCAACATCACGTAACCTTTAACGAAACGTAAATTCTCAAATATTTGACGAAAGATATGCCTCACTCACGGTCAGACTCAAAGCATTTTAACCCTAGAACTACCGAAAATTTTACTCAAGTTTTATAAAAATATTACACATCAGAATTCTTATTTAAAACTATTGAACTTATTTACTTAACTCATTATTGTCTGGTTTACATATTTAGTTTATTTTAAAGAAATTTCTGGTTAGAATAAATATTTCGAATGTACCCATCGGGTCCATTGGACCCGTCTGGTAGACGGAGGGTTAAGAAAACAGTTACTGTACCTCCTTAAATCCTGCGATTTTAGCAATCAGATATTTGCTTGTTTATGTTAGTCCTGTAATAATTTATTTTAAAACAACACTTTTTAGTGCTTTTCAGAAAATACTGAAATATAGGTACTTATTTTTCTTCATTAGTTATTTTTCTAGCTGTTAAAATTTATAGGAATGCTTATTATTATTTTTATTTATTTATTTATATGCTGTTGTTCGTTATGTTTTAATTCGAAAAGAATAAATTTCCTGTGTTCTTCAAAATCATTCAAAAAGTAGATTTGGTCAATAAAATTTCAAACTTCCAGGATATCATTTTTTAAAATTTATTTAAGAAGTATATTCTGTTTTCAATTAAATTAAAAATAAACATAATAATTCATCTCTCCTTTATAAACAGTAAAGTGTTAAAATCTTATCCACGTATTCAAAGTGATAAAACCTCACGTAATCCGCACTTCACAATTCGTTATTTGTGAGCAACAAATTAACCAGACCATATTCTAATCATTCCTTGAGCAAAGAAAATTTCACTAATAAATTATTTAATTAAGCCATATCATAACTATTCATTGACCATGAGAAAACCATTATAATAAATTAGCCTTACTAAAAACTTCAGAAATTATAGCAGCACCGATAAAGTTACAATCTACCTTTTAAAAATATAGACACGCAGCAGAATTAATTACATCAGTCTAACAGCACATCGATACAAGTCTCCAATAGCGAGATCAAAAGAGCAACGGCCTCTCACGCCAAAGGTCACGGATTCGAATCAACCCAAGGGAAACGAGAAGTGAATTTTTCTTCCCCTTTGTCAATAAATATAGGATCTTCCAAACTGTTCGATAGATGGCACCACCTGCCCTCTTTGGACGAAACTTTTGACGAAATTTATATTGTCAAGCAAGTGTAGAAAGTAATTCACCAGTTTGACGAAATTTTGCTCGAAGCATTTCTCAGGAAATAGTTTCGTCAAAAACAAAGAAAATTTCGTGAAATCCGAGTATTGATTTCTGAATGTGTATATAGAGAATTTATACTCAATTTATACGATATAGGGAATTTATACTTTTGTACATAGGAATACTTACGGCAGAATTAGTAAGTATTTTTAAATGAATTGCTTAAAGTTTTTTTTTTATTATTTGAGTTATGCGTTTTCGAGATCAACTACATTTAGTATACTAATAGAAGTTTATAAAATATAAATAAAATTATACACAAGGCTAAGCAAAGAACGGAATATATGGCTAACTATAGCTAGATCCTAGAAGTGTGATTTCAGTAGTGTTAAGCCTGTTAATGCCTGAATTAAATTTCAGCTAATATGTGGCGTTTATAAAAACGTGTATGTAATATACAATAGGGCTGGACAATATCAGAAATTTAATATTGCAATATATCAAAGAGTTAATATCGATATTGGTGATATAGCGCAATAATTACCTTAAACTGTGTAAGAAAAGAAATATTGCTTACAGTAGCAGCAATTTAAGTACCAACAGATGTAGAAAGCAACGAATCAATGTTTTATACCTACATATGTTCACACAGCATCATTAAATTATGTATAGGGTAATTCTAGAATAATCGGCCATAGAGCAGAGATGTCCAGTCTAAGTATTTCAAAACCTATACCATAGATTGCATCATAAACTTTGTTCGTAGGAAATAATTCAACGTGTTCATTCATTGCGACATGGAGCTGTGTTTTGCAATTATAAAAAGAAAGTGTAATTTTAATGTTTATTTAATTTATCGGTTGGATATTTTTGTTAATATCTGAATGTTTTGCAGTACCCATGTAAATTTTTTTCTTACTATAAGGGCTTTTAAGGCGCGTATATAACCTAATCTTTGGTTTTAAGTCTAAAACAAAGACGTACAATGGCGGAGCGACGTTTTAAATTGGGTGGCAATCTGTCCATCAATTTTAGGAGAGATGGCCACATCAAATCGAGGAGAGATGGCCACATATAATCAATATTTCAAAATTATACGGAGTGATGATTTTAATTAAATATATTTATTTTTAAAATGATTATATAATTTTTATGTTCATAATTATATTAATTGATATAATTATTTAAATTTTAATTAATATAAATATTTCAATAGCAATAATACAATAGGGCCTAACGATGTATTTTTGTTCGAGGAAGTATTGAAAAACTTTGGAAACGTTCATTCAAGAAACAGATAAAGTTGATAAATAAACTTAAAACCATGAAAAATCTAAAATAAACACAAGAAAACAACAAAAACATGACCCTTCCAGTAGTGAAGAAGATAAAATATACTTGAAATTATTAGATTCTTCAGATTCCGAGGGAATAGTATTGGATGAGGATCACTGTGTTCATTGTGGATAAGAATATAATATCACAACCAAAAAGGATTACTGCATACAATGCATACGGTGCCAAAAGTGGTTCCATGAAACGGGTACAAACCATCAAGATCTTTGCTGGAAATGTGGTAAAAATTTACGAAAGGAGAAGGATTGAAATTATACTTCAAATTTTTTTACTCAAATTTTATTCACTGATTTTCCGTGATTTAATTGCGTCTTTACAAATTTCTATGTGTCTTTTACGAATAACTGCATGAAATATATTATTTTTTGCTATTTTAACTTCATTTTTTCTTCCTTGTATTGGATGACCATCTCTCCTCGGCTAGAAAGAGAGACGGCCGTCTGCCATTTTAACTTCAATTTTATTTCCCGCTTTTTGTTCACGATATTTAATTATTTTTCGTCTAAAATATGATGAGTATATATACAGAAATTTCAAATATGCATAAATATTTCTTGTATTTGCATTCTGAGAATTTTTATTTCAATCTTTAAAATCTATGGCCATCTATCCTAGATTTATCCTATATATCTATGAAAAATAGAAATATTTTAGAAAAAGAAACCAGTGTTTGATATCTGTTTGCACTTATACAATTTTTTGCATAGTATTTTTCTTTAAAAATAGTTTATTTCCTTTTCTTCCTACTTTATGGATAATTTATTAATAATATTTTAACTATTTAATTACTTCGTGTATAACTGAGAACATTATAAAAAAACGAAATTAAAATAAAAGATTCTTAAATTTAGGACAGTGATTTTTTTAATGTAATTAAAATAAGTAAAAGCAGGGGAAAAACTAAAATTAATTTAATGCCATATGTCATGCTAATATGCTTGTAATTAAGTAGGTTTTAGTGGATGATAAATGCAGCAGGCATGTTGTAGTTTTTTTTTCGATCTTTCTCTAAGGAATGAATGCATTCTTTATCGAAATCATTCACTGTATTTATACCTTCCTACCTATTTATTACAAATAAACAACATCGAAATCTTTTTAAAAAATGTATAAATATTGAAATCACATTTCGAAATAGTTTTATACTAATTTAAATTTAGTTTTTCGATAAATATTCGTTTTAAGCTAAAATATCAAGACAGGATGTGTTAAATTCATTTGAGAAAATTTCGCTTTAACGAAAATACAACAAATTACACAGAAGAAATAATATGAATAAGCATTGTATTCAGTAGCATAGTAGACGTTACCGACTGGGAAGCTCTTTTTAAAAGCAATGAATCGTTAATGTGAACGATTGCTTCGACCTTAACTTTTCCCCGTCTTAACGAGAAACAAAAAGCAAAGTTTACCATTAGCGGGCTCTGATTGGCTGCTCGCAAGGCGAGCATCCCAGCTGTTGGGCTAAGGACTCAATGATAACCAGCTATATTCTGCAACAATTGGAATCCAGCAATAATCAGAGCTCGTTTGATTATTCATGCGATATCAATATCTGTAGTTATTGCAATATGTGTGGACCAATCACAATGGCGAGAGAAGAAAGTCGATAAGTGTTATTAAGCATTACGCAGCTAGGCAGTGGAATAAACTCGGAGTTTTCAGCGAAAGAATATTGCAATAATTGGGATATTTCTAGAGATAATCATCGGAAAGAAAGATAATCGAGGGATATTTTTTGGTTTGGAGAGGAGGGTTGAAACATTGTAATGGAATATTGGGTTATGTTCTTTGGAGCTGTGACGGTGTGCGCAAAACATTATTATTTTATTTGGTATTTAGATATTTTACGCTCCTTTTTCGTGGCTAATATTCAAAAATCAAGTGAGCTGAAAACATTGTTATTTTATTGGGATATATCAATAGAGTCAAGGTTTAGATATTGTTATTGCGATATTTTAAAAATATTAATATTTGTCGTTATATTAATAAATAATCCAGCCCTAATATACAGGGCTGTACAAAATAATTCATGCATTTCCGTCTATTGGTATAAATTCGGAAGGTGAATTTCAACCCTCTTATTCGTTTCCTTAATAAACTAAATATTAGCATACTATGAAGAGTCTGTACATATATGTAAATCATATACAAAGCTGTGCAAAAGAACTCGAGTATTTTTCCTGCTAGAGGCGGTAATTGTTAAAATCGGGTTTTCAAATGTGTTGTATATTTCTAAAATATTTATTTAGGTATCTGTTTTACCTTATTAAATGGCGATGGTTGTTTAAAGCATTTAGGATGCATTGGAAAGTGTTTCATAATCTATGTTTGACGCAAAACTTTTCATTCTTGTTTGAAATAGAAAATATTAATTTTTTAAAACAAAAGACATCTTTAAAACCGAGAATTTTTATTCGATAGAGAAACCGGTACTTTTTTCTTTGTAATTCAATAGGGGATCAGTCAATTGCGATATCAAATTTCAGAAATAAACAGAATATTTTCCCTTCGGGTGCTTAAAAAAACAAGTTTTCCAAGGAAACTAAATATGGTCAGGTTACTTAGCGAATGTGCGAAATGTCTTCTTCGGATTTTTCTGCTTCGAATGGTACCAACCAAGTTTATAAAGTATCTCGTTTGCATACACCACTGACCCTTGCCTTTTACATTCTAAAAAATTTCATTAGCGAGCGGGTATTTTCGCTTTCGAGTAAGCTAAGTAACCTCTTAGCGAGTACTTAGGATAATTTCAAAAACATGTCTGAATAAAACTGTATCAGGTGCTTGTCAGCTGTGCACAGTATAATCAAAAGATCTCCCCCCCCCCCCTTTTCCAGAAAGTTTTGAAAAGATGCCACTGCGTTGTTTAACTAAGCAATAATGCGTAAAATTTGTTTTATCGTGAATTTAACGCACCTAAGCAAAAAGTACCTGTAATGCTATGTATTTGGAACAAAACAGACAGGAAATGGTGGGAGGGGGGGGGGGTGCATTTTTAGTGAACTGTTATTGAAAAACCACTTAAGTCTCACACATAAAATTTTCTATTTAATTTTATATTACAAAGATATTTATTATCACGAATATGTTATGTTAAGTTTTCACAATTTTTTAGTCAGTCCCTTTTGAGATATTGATTAGTGAAAATTGCCAAACACAGATTTCACACAGATTTTGATGAGCTGTACAAAAAAAAAGGAAAATATTTTCAGGATTGAATTTTGTAAAAATAAGTAATCCTATAAGATATCTATGTATGAAAAGAAATATTTAAAGTGAGTCTGATAGCCTTCATAAGAAATGTGGTGTTTGACCTTTTATTTCTCAGGTTTTTAAGCATGTTTTTGGCCTAGATCATTAATTTTAGTGAAAATTTCATAATTACACAAAATGTCGACAGTTATATGCTGAACATTTTGGTTTTTGATTCATCTTGATAAGCAGAAAAAAAAGCAGTTACAGCATTTTCCGTAAAACACGTTTTTTGCCCAAAAATGGCTGTGTAGCTTGATAAAAATTGCCACCTCCAAAAAAACTATACAATAAAAAAAAAATTTAACTCAGAAAACTATGAAGAAAACTTGGTTAAAAGATCAGGAAAATTAAAAATGTCGAGCGACACCACCTGGGTGTTTTGAAATGGATTGACAATACCTTTTCGAACATAAATAAATTAAATTGCGAGTAATTTCTTGTCAGTTTTTTAAAAGAAAATGAAATAGATATGCAATCCAGCTATATAGATAAATCCAGCTTCCTGGCAAGAAAAACATCCACCAAGCTCTTCTGATTATCAAACCCACATCCCATATACCCTTGCGCAGAACTAAAAGATGGCGCATAACAACCAGAGACCTATGATCTCAGTACCATACCAGACCCCATTGAGTCGAAAAACATTAGCTTTTTCTGAAGCAATCAATGACATTTACGTGATTAAATTAACCAAGACATTTACACACCCTTATTAGCCAAATGTTTTGCTTGGAGGCATGGCGGAGAAAAATTTTAAATATTCGTAGCCCGAGCGAGACAATAGGATATCTCGTAATAATCGAAAATGAGAAGGCTGACTTCTATGCATAACTGTGTCTGCATCTAGTGGAATAGCAGGAAATTTTTATAAAACACATCTGAGATATATTATTAAACATAATTTTGTGTTTCAGAAGTTGTTCCACTAGTTGCAAACACAGTTTCTTACAGCAGTAAGTCAGACATATATTTTTTTTTATTATTACTAGATGTCCTCCTGTTGCTCTGAGGAGACGAATATATATATACGGAATATTGTATTGTCACCGGAAATACGTTGCAATAACAAAAATTAGGTTAATTCTAACATATGACGTGAGTTAAAATTGAATTACTTTAATATAGATTTCACATTTATGGACAAACAACGTAAGTTAAATAAAAACTCTAAAAAAAGATTCCTGAAAGTTTAGATACATATTATACACCTCAGGGCATTATCTGATTTAATATATGGTATATAGATCTCGATGCATCAGGTTACCTCCCACTTTTAATAGGTTACCCTGTAGTAGTTGCATGTTCGCCTTTTTTTTCGCCCATTTCCGTTACCTTCTTCTGGTCGATTTGTCCTTACAAATACAATAGGTAAATTTCACATAATCTGACTTTAAATGTTGAACAGGTGATATTTTGATGGGATACCGAGTAGCAGTGCTACTCCACAGCCTGTATATGAGTACATGATTACAGTGTTGCCAGATAGTCAAAAGTCAATTTCCCCAAAATTCCTGAAATTTTCCCCAAATCAGTGTTTTTTTCCGAACAAGTTCCCAACTCAGTTTTTACTCAAAAAGGGAATTTTTAAATTTTCAATTTACCGCTATAAAAAATGTCTAAGTAATTTAAGCTAAAAAATTTTCCCCAAATCAAGCCTTTTTTTAAAAAAAATTCCCCATTTATAAAAAACAAACTTTTAAACTGGGCTGAATGCATATTCTGTAGCTACATGAGAATGAGAGATATTTTGCAGTGACAAGTTATTTTATAATAAAACACTCATACTACAATATATATTAAAACACACATACACACATAAATAACGTGCTCAGTGGTTAGAGCAGCAGTCTTGTATACTGTGGTCCCGGGTTCGATTCTTGGCTCTGGCTAATTTTTCACTCCAGTTGGGTTTATTGTATTTATTGTATGTATGTCTGTATAATATTTATATATACCTTTAAGTTATTTTATGTTTGTTTTTAAAAGTATTTTCTAACAATGTTGGACTATTGTTACATTAGCTTCATAGCTTTAGACAATCTTTTATCAATTGGGATTGGAATGAATCCGAGATGATACGCTGTTTTAATTTTTTTGTCATCCCTATACTGAAGTACATAACCATAATGCAATGTATTTTCTGTATCAATCGATGTGCTTTTGCATATCATAAGAGAAAAATATCTGCTTTCCAATATTTAAGTTAAAATTTTTTAAGAGTACGGCGTAGGAATTTTTCGTTAAAGTCCTGCAGATTTAGTCACGTGCAGATTTAAGCTGCTTAAAACTTAAGAGTCTCATGTTTCTGTAATATGTGTAAACTGTAATGTAGTAAACAATGAACACGACCACATCCAAGAGAATAATGATAGATATTTCCGATTTCTGGATTGTATTTTCGTTTTTCAAATCAAAATTGAGTTCGAGACTGATCCAGTTTTTCTACAAGAATAAAAGAAATTAAAAATTCCCCAAGTTTTTCCCCAAAAGTTTCCCCACGAACTACTTGTCCCCCAAAAATTCCCCTAGAGGTTCAAAATTCCCCAAAATGGGGACAAAATCCCCAATCTGGCAACACTGCATGATTATAACATCATAGAGGAGCCATGAAAATAAGTCTAGCGATAGCACATAACATGCGCTAAAATAAGAGGGGAAAAAGAAAAGAAAAAGAAATAAAAATAAAAATAAATGAGTAACAAGATGTCTTTTCTTTTTTCTGGTACACATTTACAAATAAAGTTTTAATTCGTGGAAAAATCTGCGAAACGATGACTAGCATCATTTCATTTTTACTTTTTTGCATTGTTTGAAAGTTCGTGAGAAGAATGTACACTGCTGGCCATTAAAATTGCAACACCAGGAAGGAATGATCTGACGAACGTCAAAATCACATGAAAGGAAGAAGAGGTTGGAATATGCAAATGATTAGTATTTCAGCGCATTTAGACGAGGAAAGCGGGAGAAACGACATCTGAAGCACTGCATAAAAGAAAAGTTGCGTAGTGGATATCTCATTCGGAAAGCGCTTTGTAAGGTCGATGTTTGCTCAGAATATTGTGTCATGTCTCGAATAGTAAGAAGAATTGCTTATCACTAACTGCCGGAATTCGATAGAGGCAGTATCGTTTCCTATCGGTAGTGTGGATTATCGATAGTGTGTGATATCGCCCGTTGCACTGTTCGAAATCCAACCACTGTCATGCAAATATGGAATCAATGGACAGCTGAGGGTCATACTGAACGGCATGCAGGATCTCGACACCCTCCCATGACTAACAGCCGAGAAGACAGACACATTGTGAGGTCGAACCTGCAAAACCGTACAACCACATCACGGACCATTAGTCAGGAAATGGGCATGTTTGCAGCACGCCTAGTATCCGCTCGTACGGTGCGACGACGTTTGCAGCAGTGTGGACTGTCAGCACGGCGACCAGTACTGCAGCTTTCCTTGACAATGCAGCATAGAGAGAGTCGGCGACTCTGGTGCACCGAACGACAAAGCTGGATGCAGGACTGGCACAATGTCGTCTTTTTAGACATGTCCCGGTTCTACGTGCACTATTATGATCGCCGTATACATGTCTGGAGGCTCCGAGGAGAACGCCTGCTTGCATTCGATATCGTTATAGCGGCCCTGCACCTGGTGTGATTGTTTGTACAGCCATTGGGTACACGACATGCACATCTCTAGTTCGGATGAACGGTAATTTGAACGCAGATCGGTACATTTTTGACATCTTACGTCCAGTGATTTCGGCCTGTCTCCGGGGACTGCCAGATGCCATCTTCAAGGAAGATAACGCAAGACTGCATGTTGCACGTCCTGTTCTGACCTTCCTCGATACACAGGGTATTAGATTGCTGCCCTGGCCTGCATGGTCTCCAGATCTGTCACCCATTGAAAACATGTGGTCATGAATTGCTTAGAGACTAGACCGCCATTCTTCTCCAGCTAATACGGTCGATGAAATGTGGCATAGACTTGAAGCAGCATGGAATGAGTTGCCCGTTTCTGTTCTCCAAGCCCAGTTCGACTTCATGCGTAACCGAGTAAGGGCCGTTTTAGCTGCCAGGAGGAGCAGCTGTTTCTACCAGTTTCGCACCCTTGTAAACTCCCAAACTGTTTACAAATTTAATCATTTTGTTTTCATGCCATACTGAACAATAAATATCTTTTTTGTATTTTCAATCTTTCATGGTGTTGCAATTTTAATGACCAGCAGTGTATAACTCTAGTCTGCAAAATTTAGATTGTATTATGACTTTTTAGCTTTTGATAATTTATTCTAATGTATTTTGTATCGCTGTGTCCGAAAACTACCTTTATTTTTAACCATCACGTCAGGAGATTTTGCAAATTGGAAATTTCAAAGTATAAAATAGAGAAAATCTAATACTATAAAATAGATGCTATGCTTGTGTTTTTAGCTATTGGTAATTGATTTGTAAGCAATTTGGAGCGCTGAATATCATAATGTAAGGATTTTTTGGAAATCGCAAGTTTCAAAATTAAAAAAAAAAAAAAGTGAAAATTGCGAAAATCTGATTATTATAATATAAACGTAAAACATTTTTTTCATAATAAATTATTCATTTTTTTTGTTTTATCTGTGCCTTCATGCAGCTAAATATGTAAATTTCTTACAATTTTAATGACTAGGTGGAAGTTTCTTCGGAACTCTCATGCTCTGCTTCGCACTTTTCTATTTACAGAGGTGAGATAATTATTAGAATAATTGTGACATTTACATTAAAATCTTTTTATATTAAAGAAATAATCAGTATTTAAAATTATTGATACATTTAATATTTAGTGTGAATCGTCTTGTTTTTTGTTAAAGATTCAATACGTCTTGGCATACTTTGTATGAGTTTTTGTTTTTGACAGATAATTTGTATTTCGATGTCATGATGACAAATTTGGACAAGTCTTTCTATCAGACCATTCTTGTTTGTGATGTTGCATTTCATTAATTTTTAATTAAAGAAAACAATTCCATGGCCTAGAAACAGTCCAGATATGAACCCCATAGAGAATCTTTGGGCCATTGTAAAGAAAAAAGTAAAGAAATACAATATCACAAACAAGAATAGTCTGATAGAAAGATTCATACAAATTTGGCACCATGTTAACGATATACAAATTAATTTCCAAAAACTCATAAAAAGTATGCCAAGACATATTTAATATTTAATAAAAAACAAAGGGATGCACACTAAATATAAAATGTATCAATATTTTTTAAATAATGTATTATTTTTTAATATAAAAAGATTTTATTGTAAATTTCACAATTATTCTAATAATTTTCACACGTCTGTATGTTCTCTATGGAGTTCATCTGTAACATCCGGCAATAGTTCGCCATCATCGTCAGTCATTTAACCCTTAATCGGGCAATGGTAATACACTTACTACATAATTTTTATTGAAAAGTGGTTGATTCGCACCGGAAGTTTTAGTAAAATATTTTGTTTTTGAAATTCAGCTGATTTAAAAAAAAGGACCCATTTTATTTTCAAATAAATCTGTATGTAGATTCTGGTGCAGTGAATCTTTTCAAGATTTCAGTCACCGAATTGACTTACCCTATAAAGGGATAATGGAATCACCTCTACAATCTCGTAAAAGCCAGTTACGTCTAAGATGGTTCCCCAATCACCTCTGAAGTAGTTTTTACGGAAACTCCACTGCATCAAAGAACCCCCACCACACCCAAATCAGACCCCTCAGCTGTTGTAAAAATCCCCAGTATAAGACAAAAAATTAAATAAATAATATAAATAAAATTATTATTATTAAACCTTATAAATTAAAAATATTACACATATTTTATACTGTTAGATTTTCAGCATTTTTTTACTTTTCAATATTGAAATTTACGATTTTCAAAAGATCCTGAGGCGATGGTTAACAAGTGGGTAAGTTTAATCACAGATCCCACAGAGGGTTTCGTTTAATATTCATTTCAAAACACGTTATCCTTTTGAAAAATCTGTTAGTTCCACATTTTGCAACCAAGGGCGCACTCTATTCTAAACAAACATCTATCCGAACGAAACCCCGTTTTACATACTATTCGTAGATGTATTAGTCGAAGGAATTGGGTCCATAGCACCCGAGATAAGTAGGCACCCCTGGCGGTAAAAAGTGGAGCTAAAATATGTAAGGCTATGGTGCATAATATGAAAGAATGGTCAAACGGGTGTCGGCAAAAGTTGGAAAAGTGCTCCCCCGGTGAAAAGGGCGGAGGTTAGAAAAATTGCTTAAAATAAACAAGTTAGAGCCTGGAGGAGTAAATAATATAAGACTTTTTGAAAATTTTATGATTTGTCGTGTGGTCTGCTATACGTATGCTAAAAATCTTGTCTCCACTTAATTAGGGGCTCTCTTAGAAAGAATTGCTTAAAATACATATGTGGTAGCTCAAAGGGTTAAACGTAAAACTTTTTCAAGATTTTATGATTTGTCGCCTGACCTCAGGTGTTCTGCTATAAGTGTGCAAAATTTCAAATCTCAAACTTAATAAGGGGCTAAGTTAGAAAGAATTGCTTAAAATACGCATGTGGGAGCCCAAAGGGTTAAATGTACGAATTTTTAAATTTTTTATGATTTGTCGCATGATGGTGTTCAGCAATAAGTATGCAAAATTTCACGAATCCAACTAATTAGGGCTCACTTAGAAAGAATTGTTTAAAATGCACATGTAGGAGCCCAAATAGTTAAATGTACAACTTTTTCAAAATTTTATGATTTGTCGTTTGATGTGAGGTGTTCAGCTATAGGTGTGTAAAATTTCACGACTCCAACCTAATTAGGGGCTCACTTAGAAAGGATTGTTTAAAATACACATGTGAGACCCCAAAGGGTTAAATTTACAACTTTTTCAAAATTTTATGATCTGTTGTTTGATGTGAGATTTCCAGCTATAAGTACGCAAAAATTCACACCTTCAACCTAATTGGGGGCTCACTTAGAAAGAATTGTTTAAAATACACATGTGGGAGTCCAAAGGGTTGAAAGTACGACTTTTTCAGAATTTTATGATTTGTCGTATGATGTGTGGTGTTCAGCTATAAGTATGAAAAATTTCAAGTCTCCAACATGTATAGTTTCTGAGAACGGGCTCTGTAACGTACAGACAAACAGACAGACAGAGGAGAGAGACGAATAGGGTTTCGTCAGATTAACGAAACCCTAAAAATGAAAGTTCATTTCCGATTCAGCACTGAAAAATACATATAAATCAATTATCAATATCTAAAAAACACAAACATCGCAGACTTGTGTAATTTAAGTAAACTGCAATCATATAACTTTATTGAAATGTTATATAACATTTTTAAATGGGTAGTTCTGAAATTAAGTGGAAATTTGAGTCCCAATAAATTTTTTTGTACTTTTATGCAAATAATTGTTCAACTAAATAGATAATCTATGAAAGCAGATATAAAACTTGTAATAAAAATACTTTTGAATGAATTTGAAATTTAAAACTATTTTAATAAAATTAAAATCACACTAAATGTCACCTCCATGGTATGTCCCTCAATGCCTGTTTTTACTTTACAACATGAATGTATCCCATAAGATAAACGAAAAGAATCGTATAAAATGTATTAAGTTAAAAAGTGAATATACTTTACTTACTTTTTAAAAGAAAATTATGAAAATTTATATTTAAAAAAAAAAATACAGACCAAGACACTTCAGTCCCCAGAATTAGAGCTACTTCCATGACATATCAGTTATAGTTATATAAAAATCTACTAGATGGCAGCATTATCTAGAACTTGGAATGCAAATTTACTACAGGGAGCTACTTATTGGATGGAATATTTCTGAAGCATGGTAAGTTGTTACTTCATCTAGTTTTAATTAAAAAACTTTTAATTGCCGTAGTGTACTTTAATTGGGTGTCAACTCCATGGCCTCATTAATTTTGTCAGTTTTAAAAATAGCAGAATTCTGTTGATAAGTAGCGTTAAATTGCTTTATATAATTCTGTATCCAAGTAGCATTATGTCCATATTGTGCATAGTTTAGAAAATATTAGGCTTAATCTCAGAAATGTCACCTCCATGGACATCATTTCCATGCCATTGTTGTATCATTATCATGCAAGTGTTATTGACCCGTGGATGTGACATTTATTGATGTAAACAATATTTTAAGGATACTTAAAGTATATTTTTAATAATTGAAACTATATTTTTATTTTAGGGATATTTTTATATTAATAAAAATATGTTTTGAAACTGAAAATTTTTAATTCTAAAATATTTAATTTTGATTTTTTAATGCATTTCAGTATTTCTTTCAATACAAGTTATATTTTAGATTTAATTAAACTTTATTTTAAAGCCTCTTATTGAATTTCCTGATCTTCTAAATTTAATAAAAAAAATAATAAAAATATAACTAAATTTAAATTTTCAGATTTTCTGTGCTAGTCAATTTGATAAAAAATATATATATTTGTTTAATGTATTTAAAAAATATGGCCACACTAGAGTACTTTGTAATCGTATATTTAAAGTGCTGTATTTTCTATTTATCTAATATTCTATTTAATTTTATCTAATTGCGCGTTAATATTTTTAAATATTTTTTAGATATAATGGCTCGGGCAAAAAGCAAAAAGAATTCTGTAGAGAAGAAAAGAAACTCAGACGAGAAGCAGAGCAGAAGAGACGGCATAAAATTAAAGAAAATCTAGAATTGCATGAAGAATGTAAGAAAAAAGAACGCAAAAGGCATTACAAGAAATAAAAAGAAGGAAAAATAAAAGCTATTTCTCAATTGAGTGAACGACAGAAGCGTCCCAAAGAAAGAATTGAGTACAAAAGTAGAGAGAAGAAAGCAAATAAAGAAAAATTACAGCATGTTCTTTTAAATTCTACTACACCAGAAATAGATGATGATCCAGAACTTATAAACAATAATATTGCGAATGTTAAAGATGTGATAGGAAGAGCAGGTACCAGTCGGGTAAAAAGTGGTCGGAAATTTGTTAACAGAAACAATAAAATTGCTTGAAAAAGAGCTTAAAGATGTTATGAAAATTTGAAATTAAAAGAAAAAAGATTATTATAAGAAAAGTTATCAACGCATCATAAATAAACGAAAAAAATTAAACAGTCCAAAAGAGAAGGTACAGAAAATATTGAAAGGTGAAAATATTTCTTTTAAAGTCAGAAAATGTGTGGAATTCAGTTCAGTATTGACCACTCAAATCGAGAAAAAGTTTGAAAAAAATGAGAAGTCTCAAAAGTCAAAGAACGTGTCTGGATTTGTCCTTTCTGAAAAACTAATAAAGAAGTACCGCAGTATGCTCAAGATTTCAGTTAGGTCCTTTTAATATGTATTTAGCACATGTGACCTCAGTTGAAGATTGCGTAGAAGTTAAATTTATGCAAAGATGTTCGGGATCCAACAAAAATTTTGTTTTATGTAAGGAGCAGGAAGCAATCATGAGATATTAAAAATAAAAGTGTGCGGTTTAAACAGTGGAAAGTGCACAATCGGTTACAACATAGCTTTGATTTAATCCCTCAAAACTGCAATATTATTTAATAAAAAATTAAATTTGAGCTTTGTTCTTTTTCAACATGACACTCAAGAATAGTGTTCTTTACCTGTATTGCAATCCAGTTTTTGTTTTGATGTGTGATTTGACTTTCTGTATGTCATTGAAATAACATATTATACCTCTTAAACAATAAAACAGACTAATATCGCAACCATAAATGTTTTCCAATCTAGTAAATGGACAATAAAACTTATATTCATCATTACTATTAAAGGTCGTCACCTCCATGAAATAACGTGTCACTTCCATGTTTATATGAAAAGTAAAATTTAATTTTAAATAAAATAAAATTTAACCTTGACCTCTGATCATGATTTATTTATCTCTAAAATCTTAAGAAAATGTTGGAAACACAACTTAAACGCAACAATTTGAACTTTTATTTTTTACAATATTACCAAGGTGAAATTTCCACTTAATTTCAGAACTATCCAAATGTAAATTGTTTCTGTATGCTGGAACCGATGTCGAAAAGCGACCAACTGCGTTCTAAAAAAGCACGCGACTACGCTTGGTTTAAAAAGAAAATTGCATGTTTAAAAAAAAAATGTATTAATGCATCCTATGATACTGATGACAATTTACATCTCACATAAGTATCACGAGACGTTCACATTAAACTTTTAAGTGGGATATATTATTTTGTTTCTTTTCGATATTTTTTTAGCTTTTGTTTCCATTTGTTATTTTCTACTTTTGCTGAAGCGTAATTGTCTGTAACAAGTGGGCGATAGGAAATTGTTAGTTAGAGCCGTAAATTTTCTGAGAGAAAAAAGCGAAACACGTTTTTTTTTGTTTGTTTTTTGTTTTTTTTATCGATATTAATAATGCATTATTTTTTTAAATATTTTAAAACTACATTATCAATGACATGTCAGATGGGGTTCATATAATCTTCATAAGTCATGCAAACATTCTTAAAAATCTTATAGCTTCAAATGGGTACATTTTAATATATTATATATATTAAAGAGTTCTATAAAAAATAAATTACACAATAAGACAGTAATCTTATATAATATAAATAAAATTGTTATTATAAGCGTTATTAATAAGAAAATGGTATTACTTGATTATCCCGTCGACCGAAAAACCATCGCCAAACTATAAGATTAAATGCCAACAATTGATGATCGTAAATGTCACTTGACATTAAACACGATACACGTGTTTATTACGTCATCAAGTGATTTTCTATTCTACATTTTATTTATATTTTTATTAATGTTTTACTAAATTTTTTGTTCTTTCGTTATTTAAAATAAAAATTGTGCCAATTTCTATAATTTGGCGAATAGTTTGGCAATCTGTATAATTTGGCGAAATTGGTCGACGGGATAATCAAGTAGTACCAAAAAATTACATCTATTTTATAGTGTTAGATATTTCCATTTGTTGACTTTTTAAAAATGAAATTTACGATATCCAAAATATCCTGACGTGAAGGTTTAAAATGAAGTTCATTTTCGGAAACAGCGCTGAAAAATACATAAAAATCTATTATCAAAAGCTAAAAAACACATCCATCGCAGGCTTGTGTTATTTACGTAAACTGCAATTTTATAACTTTATTGAAATGTAATATTATATTTTTTAATGAAAATTATTTGTGTGTGCTGGAACCGGCGGCAAAAAGCGACCAATAGCGTTTTGAAAAGAGACGCAACTACGTTTGCGTTAAAAAGAAAATTGTTTTGTGAATGTTTCGAAAATAGCTTATTAATGCATCCTGTGATACAGATGACAATTTATATCTCACATAAGTATCATCAGTCGTTCACATAAATTTTTTTAAGTTGGAGATATTATTTTGTTTCCTTTCGTTATTTCGTAGCTTCTTTTCCCATTTGTTATTGTACTACTTTTGCCGACGCGTGGGTGTCTGTAAAAAGTGGGCGATAGGAAATTGTTAACTAGAGCCGTAAATTTTCTCAGCGAAAAAAGCGAAACCAATGTGATTTTTCATCAATAGTAGTATGTATTCTTCTTTTAATATTTTAAATCTGTATTATCAATAACTTGCCAGATAAAGATCATACATTCTTCATAAACAACGCTAACACTTCTAAAAATCTTATATCTTCAAATGAATATATTTTAGATATATTGTACAATAAAGACTTTTATAAACATAAATTAGACAGTAAAATAAATTTAGCGGTTTGTTTATAGACACTTAGCAAACCAAGCTTTGCATCGTAAACAAACGTTTTATTTTTCAAATTATGTTAGATATAAAATTTTAAAATGAAACTTTAAAAAAATTCTATAGCAAAAAGTTTAAAAGTCGCTATCTCAAAATGCATGGATATAACATTCTGTTTAGTTAAGTAGACGTCTCTCTGTAAGTTCGTCGTATATACAGAGATATTTTAAATAACAATACCTTTTCTAAGAAAAAAGAAAAAAAAAGTCTTAGCTTTTATAAATATTTATACGATAGCATATATTTGTGAGATAAATAGGACTATATATTTTTAAATAAAAAGCCTTTTTTTTTTTAAAGAGTTGATTATAAACGTGACATACATTTTCAATATAATCAATCATGGTAATAGAGATGCAACAATCTTTCTTTTCAAAAACATATGCAATATATTTTAACTATACAATATTTCTCACGCTGTTTTAGCAAAGACGAGATGTTAAAATATGGTGTTACGTTTAAAATAAACTTTCTTTACTTTACAAGAAACTTATGTAAAATAATTTTTTAGAGAATTATTTCTATAAAATACCGCCTCAACAATATAGTTTCATTGTTATTCTTATTTGTGATACAGCTAATTAAAATCGTCCACGTAATTCCTGGAAATATTCGTCTAAATGCTAAGAAAAAAAAAATATTTTTTTTTAAATTTAAATGATTTCTAATGCAAAGTAAGGGACGTTTTCTGAACGTCATGTAGGTCTAAAGAACGCGCAATCAAACGTTTGATGGACGTTTCTGCAAAATTAAATTTGAAACATCCGCTGAATTAAAACTGAAACCACACTCTTTTGAAACATTCTGTTAACCATGCACTGTAAAAAAAATAATGCCAGTTTTCCGGTAGGAATCGGAAAAATAGTTGCCCTTATCGTACCGGAATAATTTCCAACCCATCTCGGAATAAAATCTGTAAAATCGGAATAAAATCCGTAAAATACCGTTTTACTGACTATTTCCTTATTTTTACGGATTTTATTCCGATCTGGGTCGGAAATTATTCCGGTACGATAAGGGCAACTATTTTTCCGATTCCTACCGGAAAACTGGCATTATTTTTTACAGTGTACCATATAGAGTTAAATTACGGTGATTTAGACATAGGTGCAAAGTACAATTTGAACATTTTAACACGTGAGTGTAAAACTAAATTAAAACGTCCAAATATTTTAAGGTTGCTAGCCAGTCAACTTCCGAATTTCCCTTGCTAAAGCTAAGTCTACACGGTAAAAAAAAATCCGACCAGTTTTCCTTTAGGAATCGGAAAAATAGTTGCCCTTATCGTACCGGAAAAATTTCTGACCCAGATCGGAATAAAATCCGTAAAAAAAAAGGAATTAGTCAATAAAATGGTATTTTACGGATTTTATTCCGAGCTGGGTCGGAAATTTTTGCGGTACGATAAGGGCAACTATTTTTCCGATTCCTACAGGAAAGCTGGTCATATTTTTTTTACAGTGTATGGGCGTGGGGTGCATTCGTATATTTAAAATATCTCCTCGGAAAATTAATATTTTAAACTCTTTTTTTCTGTATACTCTTCTTAAAGGATGTCTCTTTTTTTCTTAGTTCTCAAAATATTTCTAAAATATAGGCTTAATTTTATTTGAAGTGTTAACAACTTACACATGGTTCGCCAGATTTTAACCCATATAATGTATAAAATTAAGCATATATTTTAGAAATATTTTGAGAACTAAGAATAAAAGTGAAATCCCTTAAAAAGAGTACACAAAAACAAAAAGAGTTAAAAATATAATTTTACAGAGGAGATATTTTAAATATACGAATGCATTCCACGTTAGCATTAACGAGGGGAATTCGAAAGTGAGTGACTAGCAGCTTTAAGGGGGCAGTTCCTCTTTTGAAAGTCAGAAATTCTGGAAAACAAATTCGATTTCCATACCTTTTCACAAACTAACTAATAAAGCAAATTCAATGAAATATTCTGAATTGTTAAGTATAGCATTACTTGTTACAATAAACAAAACAGATTGATGAAAAATATTTAAATTAATTAAGCAAACTTAATTAAGTAGCCCACTTTTTTTTCTGTTTTCGTAATTTCTCTACACCACTGAACGCATGATTTCCCCAAAATTAATAAAGATAATGGGCTGAATTTTTCTGAGTGCATTAATATTATACTTCTGCATAAAATTAGCTAAAATCTTAGAATTCTCTTAAATAATAAAAATTTTATAAAAAAAAATATACGAAAAATATTACAGATTTTGTTTTTTTTTAAATTTTATTATTAATTATAAATATTATAAATGAAGATAATTAAAAATTTTTAGTTAATTATGTGAAGTGAAGTGTTATCTTTAAATAAAAATATACAGAAAGTTAATAAATTGAAATCAACATGAGATATAATACGAACAGTGATATATAGTAATTACGAAAAAAAAACAGTAGGTTACTTAATTAAGTTTTGCTAATTAATTAAAAAAATTTCATCAATCTGTTTTGTTTATCGTAACAGGTATGAAAACAGGTATGCTCAACAAAAAAAAAAAATCGTCGAATTTACTTTAATAGTTTGTTTGTCATGTAAATTGTATCAGTTTTCTAGCATTTTTGGCCAGTTGAAGGGGAACTGTCCCCTTAAGGCTAAGTCAATTTAGTTAATCAATTAACTAAAAAAAGGGGTAAAGTTAGTCAATTAACTTCCGAATTCCCCTCGCTACTGCTAAATCTATGGGCGTGGGATGTATTGCCTACATTTAAATTATCACAAAATATTAAATTAAGCGTATATTTTAGAAATATTTTGAGATCTAAGAAAAAAAATAAACGGATTTTAAGAAGAGAACAAAGTAAACAGTAGAGAAAAATATTCCGAGGAGATATTTTAAATATGCGAATGGATTCTGCGCCCATAGACTTAACATTAAGAAGCGAAATTCGGAAATTGAGTAACTAGTAGTCAACGGTCTTTTTTGAACGTCACATAAATATCGGTTTGCATAGGGACTTAACTTTTTTTACTTTTTCCTCTTAGATGTCACATTATTATAGTCCAAAGGAAATCCTAAAAAAAGAATCTAATTCATGTTCTGCGATTATTTCATGCACCGTACAGCTACACATTGGTGAAATTTCCAGAAGGTGTGGCCAAAATCCGGAAATGTAAGTTATAATCTTCCCACGTACAAGTCTCCACAATTTTAGACGAATATTCTTAGAATTTAATCAGGTTTCCTTTATCGCGTAGGGTAAATCTATAGCAGTTTATTTCAGCTCATACTTTTGTGATATTGAATATTTTGAAATTTAATGATTATGTTGCCAATGGCATTAGAGGTTCGTTTAGAAAGATTTTAATTTAAAAATATATAATCTTAGAAATATGAGGTTCATTTACAAAAACAGCCTGTAGTATATGTGGCACATACAATATACACTGCTGAAGGCAAAAGAGGCCATTGACAAGAGAGAAAGATTCTCATTCAAAATATAAATTAATACAAATTTGGATTAAAAACATCAAATCATACAAATACAAGGTTAGCTTGCAAAAAAAAAAAAAAAAAAAAAAAAAAAAAAAAAAAAAAAAGAATAGTTCACCAGGTGTACAGCACCAAAGGCAGCAGGATCCATGATACTAGGTTCGTTTGAAAATACTACTGGGGTTATAAAAATAATAAAGTTCGTAATATATAGGTTCGTTTACTCTTTAAAATTTTGTTTTAAAGTGATAAATGCTTCTAGAGTTCATTTATATAGTGTTTTATAAAGGACATGTTTATAAAATAATACCTTAATCGGAGTTTATTATTACTGAATAAGAATTTCAGTAAAGACCATCAAAGAACAAAAAAATTCTTATGCTTATATATACAAGACCTGTCTGATAACCATACGACCCTGATTTTTCACGCGGTCAGTAGTGATTCTATGGGTACGCCAGTGTGCCCATTGGGAGGAGACAGCTTATTGCGCATGGCTGAATTTTTTCTGCGTATTCCAGTGAGCTAGTCGTTCCCTATTAGCCGTCGAGTGAGGTGCTGTCATATATGTTCGTCGGATTTTGATTTCTCCCAAGATGACTGAACGAGTTGAGAAAATGTACTGCATGAAATTTTGTCAAATATTGGTAATTCTCAAAACGAGACAATTCGTAAGATTCATCAGATGTCGTAAGTTTCATTAATGCTCCAGTACATTCATTGCACCTGATTCAGACTTTCTTGGCGAAACTTGGAACTACATTCGTTCGCCAACCTCCCTACTCTCCAAACGTGTCTCCATGCGACTTTTTTTGTTTCCGAAATTGAAGGCGCCATTCAAAGGATCCCGTTTTGAAAGTAGAGATGAGCTATGCAAAATGCGCCGCCGTAGTTGAACACCATTCCAAAAGAAGCCTTTCAGAAGTATTTTCGGTAGTAGAAGAAAGATGGCTTAAGTACGGGGAGGCTCAAGGCTTCTACTTGGAGTGGGATTAGGGTCCCAATCCTGTCAGGTAACTTATATTTTTTTCGGCCAAAAGTCGGATAGTTTTCAGGCAGGACACGTATTTCTTTAAAAAGTAGAAACTTAAACAAACAGAGTAGAAATGTTAAATGCTAGGTAAAAATGTAGGTTACATCTACAGGGTATCTCCACAAAGCGCTAGAGAGATTTCAATAAACCATACGCTATTAAGCCAATAGGTGTAATACTTGAATCTGCTATGTTGAATTTTGAATTCACGTAGTAAATAGACTTCAGAAAGATGTCAAGAAAAATGCACAAGTTGAAAGTTAACATATATATTTTCCCGAAGAGTATTATTACATAATAGAGCTTTTTTTTCCCCTAGGAAATCGTTATTGTTCAGAAAAGGGAGAAAACTGTATGAGCTGTATGCGCTATCCGATTGAGCAATCTATCGAATAATGCAGGTAATTTGTAATGATCTTACAAAAGCCCTTTCATGCTGACACAAGTTTTCACGAGCACTATTAGATTGAACATTTAGATGCATGCTAAGAAGTTGGAGAATAGCAATTGTGGAAATCTGTAGCATTTAAAAACAAATCAATAGGTTTTTGGAATTTCTTTAATTATTGAAAATTAAATGATTATTAATTTAATTTCACACAATAGATACATGAAAGTGCTCGAATTTTGAATGCATGACAAACAATTAGACTCATATGGCATGTGCGAGCTTTACAGCTTTTAATATATTGAACAACAGCTACACCCAAGTCCAAAATGAAGGTCACAAACATAAAATATGAATGAAAACTGATGAACTATTCACTGTGTTGCCATGAAATTTGGCAGAGAGGTGTATTACATTGCGAGAAAGAATATAGTAACATAACAATATGATACAGATTTTAATTGTGAATTAAGAAACAGGGTACATCCATAAAGTGTTAAATCATGAATCAGAGATAAATCATTTACCTCGAGAAAAGTCTGTCTAATATGGAGTGTGACCACCGTGCACTGCTATACGAACCTCACAACGAGCTCTCATACTGTTTATGAGGGTATCAGTAAATGTTTGTGGCAACAAAGCCCATTCATCCAAAAGCACGGCTTTTAACTCCTGGCGGGTCCTGAGAGGGGGAATACGTCGTGCAATGGCTCTTCCTAGACCATCTCAAACATGTTCAATAGGATTGAGGTCCGGAGTCCTCGAGGGTCAATTCATACGGCGAATATCCTCATCTTCAAGAAAATCATCATCGATGTCAGCTCTGTGTGGCTTCGCACTATCGTCCATAAACATGAAGTTCGGGCGTACAGAACCCCGGAACAACCTCACATAGGCTCAAAGACCTCATTCCTAACGCCCGGCGTCCAATTTTGTGTTTCCCTTTCACTGCATACAACAGGAGGCCCGGTTGTTGTGGAGCCGAAAACATCAGTTTTGGACACAACAAGAATGGGGGCGTGTTCTTTTTAGTGATGAGTTGAGATTCACCACGCAGAGAGTGATTCTCGTCAAATTTTTATCCAGAGAGAACGTGGACCTCACTATCATACCTCTACGTAAAAGAAATCGACAGATTTGGTGGCAAAGGAATCCTTGTCTGGGACGGCATAATGTTGAGCAATCGTACACCACTGCACGTCTTCGATGCGGGTGCTGTCAACGCACATCGCTATAGGAACGAGGCCCTTAAAGACTATGTGAAGTTGTTCCGAGGTGCTGTAGGTCCGGACTTCATGTTTATGGACGATAATGCGAAGCCACACAGAGCTCACATTGTTGATGATTTTCTTGAAGAAGAGAATATTCACCATATGAATTGGCCCTCGAGGTCTCCGGACCTCAGTCCTATTGAACATGTTTGGGATGGTCTAGGAAGAGCCATTGCACAGCGTAACCCCCCCCCCCCTCCTCCAGGACCCACCAGGACTTAAAAGCCGTGATTTTGGAAGAATGGGCTTTGTTGCAACAAACATTTTTTGACACCCTCATAAACAGTGTTAGAGCCCATTGTGAGGCTTGTATAGCAGTGCACGGTGGTCACACTCCATATTAGACAGACTTTTCTCGAGATAAATGATTTATCTCTGATTCATGATTTAACACTTTTTGGATGTACCCTATTTCTTAATCCACAATTAGAATCTTGTTCATATTGTTATGCTTCTATATTCTTTCTCGCAATGTAATACACCTCTCTGCCAAATTTCATGGCAACACAGAGAATTGTTCATCAGTTTTCTTTCAGATTTTATGTTTGTGTCCTTAATTTTGGACATGAGTGTATTTAAAAATAATACTCTACCTACTGATAATTAAAATCGTTTGAGTGATGTTTAAAGAAACAGAAAACTGTTCGACCTTTGACCAAGTTTACAGAAAAATTCGTCATTGTGCACTATTGAAAAAATAATCCGATTCAACTCTCTTTTATCTACATCTGAATTGTGCGGTTACTGATTTTTTTTATTATAGTTTTACCTATAACAATATGAAACAAGTTGTTTTAAATCTAAATATACTTTTATATTTTATAACACAAAAATATTATAATTGGTGCATTTTTGCACATATAAATTGCAATTGTAAATATTTTTTGAAGAATGTTTAAGAAATCAACATCTAACAAATTTGACATAAAATAATAAACCAAAAAATATTTAACTCTGCGGTGATACAATCTCATAACACACATTCCTAAATTTCACATTCTTCACCACGCACTCTGTCAGTGGCAGCTCCACTATAGCACAGGAGCACTGCAACTCCTAATGGAAAACGAAGGAATAAATTAACAAATTAAATAATTTAATATTAATCATCTTTCCAGATTTTTGTCAATTTCAGTATGAGTTGAATTAATACGCCTGCCTCTCCTCTCTTTCAAATACGTGCATGCCAAAACGTTACTCTAATAATGTAATTTTTGAAAAATATCACTAGCCTGGTTTTTGCAGGATCGCACGTGAGAACGTAGAAATGCCGTTCGAAATCAACAAATGACGTCAAAAGCGACGAATTGAGTGACAGGCAAAGGCACCGCTCCTACCGTTCAATTCACAAAACCTTCAGTGTGCGGAGTCTGGAATAATTTCCTATACTCAGTTATTATTTTTTTTAATTATCTGTTTGATTGTATAATCTTCCTTCATAGGAAGTAAAATGTCACATTTTTTCTAAGGGGTTGTAATTTCTTCTAGTTGAGTTGTTTTCGTTTAATTTTGAAAACTCAAATGTATTCTATTTCAAACTAAATATTAACCCATTTATGCCTAGCATCGTATTTTTGGAACGCTTCAAATTTTAATAAATTTATATAGGGTACAATATGTCATCTATCGCCGACCTTTAATTTTTCAACCGTTCGTCGTAGACATGTAGTTCCAATTACAAAAACGTTTCAAATGAGGTAAATATTCATGTTGTGGCATTATTTAAAGCAAAAAATAAATTTAATAAAAATTACGAATTCTAACTTTGTATACGGTCCCCCAGTCCCTGTAGATATATTTAGTAAAAGTTTGCACATATTATAACACATATAACACAATACGTTTGACATATGTACTAGAAAAATCGACAGAGTTATTAATTTTCAAATTTTGAGATTTTTGCACGTGATTTTGTCTTTCATTGAGGGATCAGTTAAAAGATGAATTAAGGTAATTCTAGGTCAGAATCTGGGTAATATGTCCTTATTACGGCGAAACCACCTTTACCCGGCATCCTCAAATCGTATCACTAAAGGTGGTTATTTCATCTAAAAATTTGAGTTGACTTTTAGGGGTCGTATACAAAGCGAAGAAAAAATATTGAAATTAAACAGAAAAATAAATATGAATTGCTTATAATATCGAAAGCGGTCTACTATAAAAATACATAAAACGCCGGAAACTACTAGAGGTACTGTTCAAAATGTTCTCCATTCGTGGCAATGCACAATAGAATGCGTCACAGTACTGAGTCCTGGACACGTTAGAGCATAACAGGTGTGCAAACAGTGCGACAACCAAGGATGATGCGCTGCTTCAGATAAACCAATAGAAGATTGCGCACCTGCTATGCCCTAACGTGTCCAGGACTCAGTACTGTCACGCATTCCATTGTGTATTTCCAGCAATGGAGAAAACTGAGCAGTATCTCTAGTAGTTTCCGGCGTTTTATGTATTCATTTTTTATAGTAGACCGTTTTCGATATTATAATAAATTGATATTTATTTTTCTGTTTAATTTCAATATTTCATTTTTCGCTTTGTATACGACCCCTAAAAGTCAGCTCAAATTTTTATATGAAATAACTCTCGTTGGTGATACCCAATTTGACGATACCGGCTAAAGGTGGTTTCGCCGTAAAAAGGACATAGCACCCTGATTTTGATCTCGAATTACTTTAATTCATCTTTTAACTCATCCTTCAATAAAAGACAAAATCATGTGCAAAAATATCAAAATTTGAAATGTAATAACTCTAGATTAATTTTCACACAATTATTCTATGATTTGTTTACCAATTAGAATAATTGTGTGAAAATTAATCTAGTGTAATTTCGTATCCAGTGATTTCTGGAGTTTCGTTACCTGTGATTTATTCTGTTGAGCTGAACCAGGTTTCAGACCAGTTGCTGTAATCTTCAAGGTTAGCTGGGTGAAAAAGTTCGACCAGAATCGTCCTGGATAGCTCAGATGGCAGAGCACTGGCGGCTTCAGCCAGGAGGTCCCGGGTTCGAATCCTGGTCCGGAAATTTTTCGCCCAGTTAGAAATTTACATATGTACTAACTCTGTCAATTTTTGTAGTACAGATGTCAAACTTTTTGTCTTATATGTATTATGATATATGTAAACTTTTACTAAATATAACTATAGGGACTGGGGGACCATATAGAAAGTTAGATTTCGTAATTTTTATAAAATTGATTTTTTTTACTTTAATAAGGCCATAGCATGAATATTTACTTCATTTGAAACGTTTTTGTAATTGCAACTATATGTCTACGACCAACGGTTGAGAAATTAAAGGTCGACGATAGATAACATATTACACCCTGTATAATCTTCATATTCTTTATAACATGAAAATTGTATGTAATAATTATGTATAAATGCTTTTACCTGTTACCGAGAGATGACAGCATAAGATGGATATTTATTTGCCTACATAAAGGCTTTTTTCGGTGTTTATAGATTTTTCATTTTTCAAAATGGGGAAATGTAAAAAGGAAATTAATTTGTATTTTTTCTATCAAGGATTCAAATAAATAAGTCATAATCTTAGCTTGTAGACTTCTTTGAAATACGTATTTTTTAAATTGTGAAATTACATCTTCAAACCTATTTTTTATGCATTTTTGTAACGTATAAAATATTGGTTGCCAGGCACGAATGGATAAATATTTTTATTAGCTATTTACAGAACAGTTATTTATGTAAATTGCTTTTAAAGATGATTATGAAATAAATTATTTTTAATCCTCAAATACGTTTATTCTGAGTTTATTATTAATAATACTTATATTGCTTTTAGTCTCTGTAAAGTAAAAAATATTTTTTTTAGTAGATCATAAAAATACTTATTAAAGTATATAATAAAAAATTTAAAAGCTTATTTTATATACATTTTGAAAAAATATATAATTATTCATATTATACTATTAAAAATGTTATGCACATTCCCATATTTAATGCGCTTACATTTTATCAAATAAATAGAAAACAAATTGCGTAATTTTTTTTTAATATTAACCCAGTTCATTTTGCGACATTCTATTGTGATTTTAGCAACAAATTTGAGAAATCAAAAATTCAGTCACAAATGGGTTAAGTTGTACTGGCTAAATTTATTTTCGCAATTTATGTATTGTGAAAATGAAAGAACCCACGAGCCGCTAAATCATCCTGAGGTGTATTTACAGCATATGACCTCATTATGTGGTCAAATTGTTGAACAAACTAAAATAACATGGAGCAATGAATTAATTCATATCATGAGGTTTAATACTTTCTCATTTGCCTTTTTACTGATTTTATTTAATTAATATTACTTTGTTTACCTATGTCTACATGAGAAAAGAAGCCATCATACTCCATTTATAGGGAAAGAGATGGTACGTTCATTAAACTAAAATTTTCTATATAATGAATGCTAACCATAGGTAAAATCTTTTTCCTTCCTAAGATACCAATTAATAGTGTACTTCACGAAATATATGTTTATATAAAGAAAGAAAAAACGATACAGTTATTAAAAAAATGTGTTTTAAATTATTCTTTGATGAGGTGAAATCTAAGGCTTTTTCGAGAATTTATTATTTTTCTAAAAGTGTTTCTAAAAAGTGTTAAAACACCATTTACTCGATTTTTTTCATACATTTAATTGTATTATTATTTTTATATTGAGTTTATATATTAAAAAAAATTGCTGCTGATAATCTGGAGAGATTCAGAAAATGAGGGTCAAGCGACGGACACGATATCTTGTAAAATAATTTTCAGACGTTGATAGAAAAGTACCTGGCAATTTGCCCAAAATTCATCATCGGTTTTTCTTTCTGACAATTTGTTCAATCGAAGTAGTAAATGTCGGATTCAATTTTTCTTATTCTTCCATCCTAATAAAAGCATAAAATTGTTTCTTGATCGAATATCGGGAAAGAATATAAATTCAAATTTTGATTGAAAAAAAATCATTTTTATAAAAAATGCAAAATAATAAAACAACAATGAAACCATTTTTTTTTCAAAATGTAGTATAGCCGTATCCGTAGCCGTTTTGAAAAATAATCATTTTTTGAAGGAATATTTTGAACATTTCGTTATTTAAAGTTAAACTCAAAAGCGAAATATCAATATTTAGATTCATAATGATTGACTGAAAAATACCACAGTTACATTGTAAAAAAAAGTTTTTTTAGGAAACTGGTATTCCTAGAACTTTTCAGGTAACGGCAACAACAAAAATTTATGCAACAGATACTTTTGCACCCAAAATGAAAAATTCTGTAATGTAACTTAGAATTTTTTAGGAAACTGGGTGTCTAGAACTTTTCATGTAACTGCAATCAGTGTTACAGATAAAATTTTAGTAAGATTATTGAAATTTTAGTAGATTCATTTGTAAAGCAACAGATTTCTGTAGCTTTATAAAAACTAGTTTTGTAGATTTACAGCTTTTTTTTAACAGTTGCAGATGAAAGTTTAGTAAGCATGTAATTTTACATCTGTAGAAATACAGATTTTTTTTTTTTTTCTACTGTATAATAACACACAGATACTAAATCACAGATACTAAAAATTCTGTTCTAAGCATTATATAATTTTAGATCCAAAATTCACCTTTCATGTTTGATATCGGTTTCCAACTAATAAAATTACTACTAATTATTCTCGTGCACTTTAAAACATCTGGTGTAACTTTACTTCATAAAATTGGTGGCAGCACTTCTGCCTTCAACTTTATGTAGTAATTTAACAGAAATAACCGGTGTAGCATTCCATGACAGATGTGTTACGTTAAACACACTGTTAAAATTTTCCCTGTGAAATTACAGAGAATCTACGGGTAATCCATTCTCTTAAGTCTTATGTAAAATTACAGAGATTTGAAAAAAAGAGATTCTATTAAATAACAGAGAAGTTATTTGGTAAATTTACACAAGACTCTGTAAATTAACATCGTTAAAAATACACAAGACTCTGTAAATTAACATCGTTAAAAATACGCAAGACTGTGTAAATCAATTTATTTTTTTAATTAAAATAATTTAACTTAGTTTTGAAATCAGCGAATTTTAGAATGTCGAAGTATCAGAGTTATTTCAGCAAATTTGAACTGCTGTGCCATTTTTTTTTTTTTTTTTTTTTTTTTTTTTTTACACAACTCGCTTGCGGCCGGCCTGGGATTTGAACCCAAGACCTCTCGGCAGAAGAAAAGCATCTTACTGACTGCGCCATAGGAGCTGTTACTGCGATGTCTAAAGGATGTCCTTTATAATAAAGCGGGGAAAAAAACTATTGTACTTGAGCTTTTCAAAGATATATTCGTTAAAATATATATTCGTTCGCTTCAAATATATTCGTTAGAAAATTTCTTAAACGGTTTATTTTAATTTACTTTGGACCGAAACATAATACCTATTATTTTTTTTAAATCAAATTTAATTTTTTAATCCTTTATTTACGGAATTATTTATCAAGAAATTTCTTCTTCTCAATAATTATCTTCTTTAATATCTGAAGATATACTGGAATTTTTAAATAATAATAATGTAAAATTTAGGTGTATTTTTTCATTAAAACTGGTTAAATATATTGGTAATTATGACATTTTTTGTAAAATATTTACAAAAATAATCAGATTAATTAACCAAAATTACTTTTAAGGTTATATCACAATTCTTATAAAAGCAATGTATTTAAATGTATTATGATTCTAACTAACTAAATGAATGAAAAAATAAATAAAATAATTGAAACTAAATTTTTTTCTTTAATAATTCTAATAAAAGTGCAAAAGAATTTTAAACGTGTGTATTTGAATTACAAGTTTTAACAAAGCTGAAAATATTTTTAAATAAAAACATGGAAATCCCTACAGAGAATTAGACACAAGATAAGGGAAATGTCGGTAAATCGATGACCAAGAAACTCAATCGAACGCATTTAACCGAGAACTAGTGTAAATTTACAGAGAGTCGTGACCGAGAAACTCAATCGAATGCATTTAACCGAGAACTGGTGTAAATTTACAGAGAGTCTTGACCGAGAAACTCGATCGAATGCATTTAACCATGAACTCGTGTAAATTTACAGAGAGTCTCGATTTTTTTTTCTGTGATTTTACAGAAATTTTTAACAGTGTAGACATATCGGTTAAATTACTCCATAAAATTGCTGCAACCAATTTTATGGAGCAACGTTACATCTAGTGTTTTATACAGTATGTACGAAAAGTACTTTAATCGAAAGAAAAGAAAATGTAGAATATTTAAAACGATCAAAGTGGTGTTACTCATGTAAGTGATGACAAAAGTTAGAACATATCTGAAACAAAGTAGTAAAATTGTTTCATGTATCTTTTTTTCATGGGTCCTAGTAAGAAATACTGAAAGACTTAATATATTTTCGTTCAAATTAATTTTATAAATTAATCTCTTTTGTGATATAAAGAGTAAGAAACTTAGACGGGTTGTTCATTTCAAGTGTTCAGTAGCCAGTGTTGCCAGATTGGGGACTTTTTGTCCCCAGGTAGTTGATTGTCACCGCTTTTTTTGGAATAGAAATATTCGACCTATTTAAGGGGTCTCAGGACTCTTAAAATTGGAAAAAATGAAAAAAAAAAATAACATTTTCAACATTTAATATCTTAAAGCGTATTTGATTTTCAGACACAAAATTAATTGGAATAAAATATATACGTATGTTCTTTCATTTCATATATTTAAAAAATTATAAGATACAGAATTAGTATTTACAGGGAGCTCCAAACTGTTAGACATTTGACGAGCAAAAAATTGGCATAACAGCTTACGCACACGATTACAAAATAAGTATTGCAACTAGAATAAAAATTTTGGTGCCTACTTATACTTCAGATTGTAATAATTACCCTGAACCTAAATAAATTAGTATTTAAAGCTTTTTTATATTTTTAATACAAAGTTGTATTTAGCTAATGCAAAATTAAGAAAATTTCAACAATATAATCACCTAGAAAAATATTGTTTAAAACAATAAAAATGAAATTTTAGGTTCAGTTTATACAGACTAACATGAAACATGTGCTTTGAAAATTTCATGAAAAAATATTCATAAGTTTTTGCGATATCTTGGGCGTTATGCCCAAAAACGTCATTTGGAGAAAAATGGCTTCAAAGTTTCCGAAACGACGCTTCAGCTATTGAACGTGTATAAATGTAAAAGCCATAACTTCTGTTCTAATAGGAATTTCAAGGAAACAATTATATCAAAATGTTCAGAAAAGATAGGAGTTTAACATCTAGAAAAATTAAAATTTCGAAAATTTTAAAGCTCTAAGAGTCCTGAGACCCCTTAAAAATAGATTAAAAATTCGGAAAAATAAGGCGAATTTTAAAAAAGTGGTGGCAGTCAAATAATCTGAATTAAAAAAGTTCTCAATCTGGCAACACTGTCAGTACACTGTTAAAAATTTGCCGCATTCTGGCAGGTCATTTGACCGTTTTTTCCGAAAACGGTTGCACAACCGTAATTTTAACACTATTCTGACCATATTATTGGCCATTTTATGGTCAGAATATAGTTAAATTATGGTTATGAAACCGTTTTTACGAAAAACGGTCGAATGACCTGCCAGAATGCTGCAAAATTTTTAACTGCGTAGCACCAACATTTGGAAAACAGTGGGTGGGCTCAAAATTTTTGAGTAAAATAACACATAATTTTTTCCCTTTGTTCGTCTGTGTGGAGAGAGATTCAGGGGAGAAAGAGAATGTATAAAGATAATTCAAAGTCAAACCAAGGTTTTTCTAAGTAAATAATAAAAGTATAATAATTTAATTAACAATTTTATTAAATTATATTAACATAATTTCTCATAAAAACATTAATATTTGTTATAAGTAGCATTAAAATGCTAATTTAAGTGCTGCAAACTAAATATTAACATAATTTCTTATAAAAACATTAATATTTGTTACAAGTAGCATTAAAATGCTAACTTAAGTGCTGCAAACTAAATGTTAAGTAAAACATATTTTTCGATTCAAGACATTAAAGCAGGTAGCAAAATATACAGGAAATTTGTTTTCGAGAAAAAATTAAATATACATCCGCTGAGGGGACTTTCAGAGCTCCTGTAAATCTACTTGATGTCCTTACTATTTTTTTTTAATTATTTTGAGAAAGTATTGTAAAAAAATCCACATTTTATTAAAGCGATTAAATAAATAAATAAATAAATGTATAATGAAATAAGTAACGGAAATTGGGTGTACGGTGTGATAAATTTATTGGGTGGTTGGAGAGATCAAATTATTGGGTGGGCTCGCTACACAGGCCTATAGAAGTTGGCGCCACTGCAAGTGTTGAAAAAGTACTAAGTGAAATAAGTGTAAAGAATAAAAAATATTGTAAAGAGGAGCTTTTATTATAATGTACTAAAAAGGAAAAAAAAATGAAGGCCAAGTGATTGAAATAAATAACTTTTTTCTAAAAAACGAAAAAAAAAACACTAATTGCGAGTGATTTTTTATCAGTTTTTTTTTTTTTTTTTTTTTTTTTTTTTTTTTTTTTTTTTTAACAAGAGGGATAAAAAATTATAAAACCAGCTTCCTGGTAAGAAATAATAAATCAACGTCATTCTCAAAATGAAACACACGTCCATTCACACGTTGCTCGAAAATAAAAGATGGTGATTGTACTTATTATGCCACGATTCAATCGAAGAACACCGGTTTACTTTTGAAGCCATCAATGGCATCTACGTGATCAGATAAGTGATGACATTTACGTACATTTATTGGACAAATGCTTTTCCCCCTTGTGTGGTGGCGACGGACAATTCAGATTGTTATAGGTAGTACTATTGTTATAGGTAGTACGCAATCCTTCCAAAAATTCAATCAACTGTAGCACATGAAGTGTGTTAAAATTGGATTGCAAGATTTGAACTGAATGGACGAGCAAGGCAAATTGAATAAAACCTTACAAAAACATTTATTAAGGGGTATCAGGATTCTTAAAGCTTTAAAATTTTCAAAATTTTTATTTTTTTTAGATGTTAAACTCCTATCTTTTCTGAACATTTTGATATAATTGTTTCCTTGAAATTCCTATTAGAACTGAAGTTATGGCCTTTCCATTTATACACGTTCAATAGTTGAAGTGTTGTTTCGGAAACTTCGAAGCCATTTTTCTCCAAATGACGTTTTTGGACATGACGCGCAAGATATCTCAAAAACTTATGAATATTTTTTCATGAAATTTTCAAAACATATGTTTCATGTTAGTCTGTATAAACTGAACCTAAAATTTCCTTTTTATTGTTCAAAACAATATTTTTTTAGGTGATTATACTGTCGAATTTTCTTAATTTTGCATTAGCTAAATGCAACTTTGTATTAAAAATATAAAAAAAAGCTTTAAATACAAATTTATTTAGATTCAGGGTAATTATTACAATCTGAAGTGTAAGTAGCCACCATCATTTTCATTCTAGTTGCAATACTTATTTTGTAATCGTGCGCGTAAGCTGTTATGCCGATTTTTTGCTCGTCAAATGTCTAACAGCCCGTAAGGCATGGTGACGTCACGGCGACGTCGTTGTGAAGTCACACTGTGATTTTGTGACCGTCGATGTGACGTCACAGTGACTAGAATGCGAGGTCGTTATGGCCGTTTTAGAGGTCGTTTGTGACGTCACATTGTGACCACTCTGTGAAGTCACGGTGTGACAAATTTGTGAAAAGTGTGTCATTTGTGACTATTTTGGCATTAACTTTGTGACGAACCTGTGACGAAAGCGACAATGCTTTGACGTCACACTGTGACCAATTTGTGAAATATGGGTCATTTGTGACGAACTTGTCATAAACACTGTGATTTCAAATGAAAATCAAATTTCAAATTAATTGCTTAAAAGACGCAAATAGTGAAAAAGATTCCATGCTGGGACTCGAACCCGGGCCATTAGTACAGCGCACTGACATTCTACCGACTAAATCACATGGAACGATACCCAGGCTGGAAAATTTCTCACTATTGCATGATGGCGAGGCTACAAACTCAGCACAAGATGGAATATTTAGCGTGAGCCACCAACATGATGCAAACACGAAACTTAATTAAATCCAGTATCGATTGAAATTATATTAATACTTGGAAATTTTTCCAGAGAGAACCATTCGCCTTGCATACAATATTTCAAATGAAAATCAAATTTCAAATTAATTGCTTAAAAGGCAATTTTAATTTGAAATGTTGTATGGAAGGCGAATGTTTCTCCCTGGAAAAATTTCCAATTATTAATATAGTTTCGATGCTGGATTTCATTAAGTTTCGTGTTTACCGCATGTCGGTGGCTCACGATAAATATTCCATCTTGTACTGCGTTTGTAGCCTTGCCAACCTGTAATAGTGAGAAATTTTACAGACTGGGCGTCGTTCCATGTGGTTTAGTCGGTAGAATATCAGTGTGCTATACTGATGGCCCGGGTTCGAGTCCCGGCTTGGAATCTTTTTCACTATTTGCGCCTTTTAAGCAATTAATTTGATATTTGATTTTCATTTGAAATATTGTATATAAGGCGAAGGATTCTCTCTGGAAAAATTTCTAAGTATTAATACAGCGATGAATTTTGAAATAACCTTTTGCTGTAAATATAAAATCTTATCTTTTTACCGTACTTTTTAGCAAAATATCGCTATTTTGGAGTCCTATTCTTCTAAATCATTTTAAATTTTTCCACTTAAAAAACAATGCTTATCAACTGACATATTTTTTTATTCAGTTCTATGCTTGATATTAAGTTCTATGCTTGATATTGAGTTAAAGCTTGATATTTAGAATGTGTAAATTTTTTAATTTGTTGTGATTTGTCATTGCTTTATTAAATACGAACATGGAGACTCACGGATATTAATACAACTATTATTTATAGAGCGGCATGATAAGCGATATTTATTTAAATTTTTTATTCCCGTGTATATTGTATTTTGTGAATATGAGCTAAATAGATTTGGTATGTTTTATAGGAAAAGACTGATCTGGGAAATAGAAAAAAAACGAGTAAGAAAAATCATGCGTTAATCATAGATTATAAAATACTTTCCAACACTTTCTGAATGCTTTAACAAGACATCGTAATTTAGGGAAATGGCGTAAATAAGATAACTAAGTAAACATTTGAAAAATTGATTTCAGCAGTTACCGTCCATAGCCAAATATGCTTTCCAATTCTTTTGAACAACCCTGTATTTGATCTGTAGGTTGATACACTGAGAAAAATGAAGTACTCAAAAATAAGTAAACCGACGTACTCATATCGAATTGAATATTTTTGGATCAAAAATGAACCCATGCTTTCTCTATTTTGAAACATCACATGTTATCAAACCCAAACAAACGAATAGTTTTGTACCCTGTAATGGTTCATTTCATTTATGGCGGCATAAATGATGTTTATTAATGTAAATATTAAATTATGCACAGCATTTTAAAAATAATTTAAAAGTGCTTGGAAATAATGCTCTTGTCATAAAAATATTCGATTTGAGTATCTTGTTAAGAATTTTGCTATTTTTCTTAATAAATAATCAATTAAACATTTCTTGTTAAGAACTTTGAACGGGAAATAAATGTCAGTACATTTTTACTTTAAATTTTAGGTTTTTCTTTTTTTTTTGGGGGGGGGAGGGGGGCAGTACATAATGATTCATATTTGATCACAACCAATGAATAAAAAATGAGTACATGTGTTTCTCAACTTTGAGTACATTTGGATCGGAGCTATTTTGAGTATGTGACGCATTTAAATTTGAGTACTTTTTACTCAATTTTGACTTCCCATTTTTTTTTAAGTGCATATATACTATATAATGGGAAAATTTAGTTTAGCAAGAAAACGCCTAACAGGTTGAAATTCTTTTTCAGCAATTTATACTAATGTATGGAAACATACTTGAATACTTTTGTACAACCCTGTAGTTTACCTAGAATCCTTATTACACGCCACTATTTAGTTAAAATTTAATTCAAACTAAGACACTCTTAAAACTGCTGAAATCACATTTCCAGAAATTATAATTTATAAACGGTCATGTATCCAATTCTTTACGTGATCCTGTATATCGTTTTATCTATATTCTACAAACATTTCTTGGTAAATTAAATGCAGTTCAGCAAAAAAGAGCATAACTCATTTAAAAACCACCTTTAAGCAATTTGCGCCCATACCCAGTAATCCTTACGAATACTTTTGTGTAGCCTTGTATAGGAATTATAGCATTTTTATATACCATATACTATGCATAAATATAGTGAATCATAAAAGCGCATATCATAATTAAAAATACATTTCCAGCAATCATCGCTAATGAACAGTACTTCGGATACAATATAGTATCTGAAATATTTTGTGTGTCCCTGTAAATGCTATATACGTATTATTCGTATTATACATGAAATAATTTATAGTATGTAAACCTCAGCGACATATATCAATTTCATTATATATGAAATAGATTAACATAATTAAAGTATGCCGCAAACAATTCCCTCCACCCCTATATCATTATGTATTTGAATTCCTTTTTTAGCCCTGTAAATGAACAATAACTATTCTTTGCATCGCATAGTCAACAGAATGCATATTTTAGTGCACTTCATAAATGCATATAAATTTTATTCTGTTTGAAAGCGTGCGTAAAATCATAAAAAATCATTTGAAACGATTTTTTTCCATAGGCTGTAATGTAACGGAAAACTTTTGGTTGTCCCTGTAAATGAACAAAGCATGCTACAAACTTCATTACAAATAGGTACCGTGCTATGGTAAACGTCAATAACATCCAAAAATTTCAGGGCAATCCGAGTATATTTTCGAGAGTTAGAGTGCGGATAGACTGCTAGACGGACAGACAAACCGAAGTCATAAGCACTTTTCAACTTGTGTCCTATAATATGTATCCTGTATTATATGAACTTTTAAAAATATATACTAAAGCAGTTTAATCTATAACTTCCCATCAGGCATGAAAAACACTTTGTTTCAATGCTTAAGTATCATATTTTACTTTTTAGTGCCAATAATTACGCGTATCATAAACGTAGAAAATGAATTTACAAAAGAAGAAAATTTAATAACCGATTCAGAATGTCTATAATTAAATGTTTGATTAAAATCACAAACAAAAAGAAAAAATGCTTACATACAATTTAAAAAAATAAATATACCAATTTGAAAAATACTAAAAATAATAATTAGGATTTATAATTGTACTATTAAACAACAGCAAACTCAATAGATAAATTAAATGCCTTATTAGATTTAACAATATCTCAAAAATATTTCGATATGGTATAAGGAATTCCTATTATTTTATAATTTCGGCAAATGTTAAATCTGAAAACATTGGTTTGAAGATTTAGGATTTTGAAAGATAATTTAAAATATTATTAGCACTAAAAGAAAATTCTTTTAAATGTTTCACTTCTGTAATATGTAAAGATACATTTTCCCAGTATAATGTTAATTTCTAATCTGAAACAGTTTCGTAATCTTATGATAATCGAACATCATATTTAACCCCAAAATAATAATAACTATAAGTGTTAGTAATCAAAAAATAGTAAGAAGCCGATAAAATAATTCCAAATCATTGTCGTTCCATACATTTTCAATCTCAAGTAAGAGTAAATTAATGTTTATATTAATTCCAGTATGAATGTAGGCATGCACAGTCTCTGCGCAGTTTTTTTTTCAAGCGATGGCAGATTAAGATATTTTTCTTTACAGTTATCGAATTTTAAAATATCGCTTCTAACAGTTTAAAGATCAGTCTCTTACAAATATAACATAAAACTATTTAACTCATATGTACAAATCAGGAATAAAATATTTAAATTAAATAAAACTTACATATACGTTCTATTAATATCCGTGTATCCAAAAATGGTCATTTCCTTATCTTAAAGTGTTGTAGACGTGGTGAAGGTGATGTTCTAAAAACAGTGAACTATTTATTTCCCGCGTCTTCTCATGTTTATTTTTTTGTGGGCAGACGATTTTCAAGCAGATGGTCTGGTACAGATTATTTGTTTTTGCATGCAAGAGATATGAAACTTGAATGCGCAGTAATTTTCTGAAAGTATGGTTAATTAAAATTTTGTATTTGAAGAAATGTCCAATGTATTTAACCTTTTCTTTTTATCCGTACCAAATAATACAAGTTAAAATGTATTGTAAAGTTCATTTTTTCTAAATAATTATAATAATAATATTCATAATTAGAGTTTATTAGATATACCATTGTTTAAATTTTCAAAAGGTGTAAAAATAAATTTAATGGTAATAACGAGCCCCCCCCCCTTTTTTTTTACTTTTTTTTTTTTTTTTTTTTTTTTTTTAAGTAAAGTTTGTTTTGCACAAATTTTGTATATTTCTTTTATTTTCGGAAAATGCTAATTTTATTTAAAAAGTCTGAAAGAAGTAGAATTTATGACTTGAATACAAATTATAAAAATATTCTAAAGCAATAAATGCATAGATGACTAAACTCTGAAGACTCTTTCTACGTGCTCATTAAAAGGTGCAGATTTAACTGTAATAGAAAATTTTTATTTTGAAACCACAGAAGTGTTTCGAATAATCCTGGTCGGTAAAAAAAGAAAGAAATAAATAAATTTCCTCCCAGCAAACTAAATATGTAAAGTGTATAAATTTAATATTCCTAATTCTAATTATATTATCCAAATGCTAGATAAAATTTAAATCATGAAAAAGTATACATTCACTATCTTAGATATCAAATTGATAAAATATAGCCTGAAAATTCAGTTTATTAATGATTGTATCGTGCACTTTATTTATTATGCCCCCCCCCCCTCTCCCCTTTAGTGAGAGAATTTACCATTTGCTATCCACTAATATATTTTATTCCTTATGCCATGTAACTCGTGACTGTTTAAAATATTTCTCTTCATTTTCAAAGATTTTTGAAGTTCATATTTTTGTCACACTGTGACTTACAATATGGTGGGTTTTTTGTCACATATGTGACGTGACGTACGTTACATAGCAGTGATATAACAGGGACCTCACAATTTTTTTTTAATTGCCAGGAAAACATAATTTTACAGTAAATAACATATTTTGAAGAATTTTCGTAATTTTTTAAAGTTTTCTAAGAAGTTCACATCTCAGTCACAACGTGACATCACTGAGGGGTGGCATTTTGGTCACAGATGTGACGTGACCACAGTGACTTACAGTGACGTCACAACGACGTCACCATGACCATGCGTGCTATGAGGGAGTTTGGAGCTCCCTATAAATACTAATTCTGCATCTTATAATTTTTTAAATACATGAAATGAAAGAAAATACTTATATATTTTATTCCAATTAAAATTGTGTCTTAAAATCAAATAGATTTTTAAGATGTTAAATGGCCTTTTTTTTTCATTTTTTTCCAATTTTAAGAGTCCTGAGACTCTTTAATATCCTACAAAAGTAATTTCCTCTTTTTATTTTAGCTTGAACCATCCTTTTAAAGTCGAAAATTATACGTAAAACGTAGCAAATGAGGAGTGTTCGTACTATAAGTATTTCTATAAATATTCAGGTCTTGGTGCAATAGCTGTTACACACTTATGCAAAAATGCGTGAATATTAAATTTATTACGATTATGCATATTAAATTCAGTAATACGGAAATAATAGGACTCCATCTTAAATCAGACGTAATCACTATGGACACGAAGAATTATTACCTATCGTGGGATCTCAATGAAATAATTACTTATGATAGGATTTAAGAGAATGAAAAAAACTTTTGTTAATATCTTTTTAAGCTTTTATTCGATTTTCATAAAATTTTAAATGGCTCGACAAAATTCTGCAACAATTGTATATATTAAATTCCAGACTATTCGTTTGGGTAGTTTTTAGCTGTTATATGCGGACAGACAGACGGACGGACCAGAGAACGACTATAGGTGCTATATATTTTATAACTAGGAGCACACCTAAAAAGAAGAATGTATATTATTTTATATTTTATAAAATTAGAAGTAATCATACGTATGTTTTAAAATATCTTTAAAAAATAAATGTAATTTATTTCACAGGATAGAATGGTGTCTAGCACATATCATAATTTATAATATTGTAAAAAAAAATCTTTTTAACAAAAAATACTATTTCTGTTGCACAAGAGAATATTTGTTTATTCTGAAAGTTATAGTCGACTGAATAAGATAAGTTTGCATATAAAGGCTTTTGTTAAAAATTTCATTTTTATAGATGAATTTGCAATGTCACCCTCAAGGTGTTAATATCACAAAACATGAAAGGATTATATTCATCGATAAATGCATAGTTGTATTTTTGCATGAAAATAACACTTACGGCTGATTTCTCTTGTTTGAAATATATTTTTTCGATAATGTAGAATTGAGTATGATACATTCTTTTAGAAAGTTATCGAATTTCATATTTCCAAACAGTAGCGCCTACTTTTCAAAAATAATGGGTGAGCTAAAAAATTTTTGAATAAAATAACACATTATTTTTTTTTTTTCCGGAGTGTGTATGTGTTGCATGTGTGTGGAAAGAGAGGGGGGAGAAGCGAATGACTAAAGGTGAGAATTCGAAATTCAATTTTTTTAAGAAAATGTTTAAATTATTATAATTAAATTCTAATTTTATAAATAGTTTTATTAAATTATATTCTTATACGTTCTTCCTTATAAATGAATTAATATTTATTTTAAATAACATTAAAATTGCTAACTATTGAAAATGCAAAAAAACTAAATGTCAAGAAAAGCATAAATTTTGTCACCTAGGTCCTTTATCAATTCAAGAGATAAAAAAAGATAAGAAAATATACAGGGAATTTGTTTTCGTGAGAAATTTAAGTGTACATCCGTTGAAGGGGTTTTCAGTGGTCCTGTAAGTTAAATTGATGTCCTTACTATTGCTGGGCTCGAGCCCCAAGGACCCATGTAAGTTTCCTCCGTTCCTTCTAAACCGATATTTCAGGAAGATTTGCTGTGAAAATGTAAAGCTTTTTTTAAATTAATAAAATACTAAAAAATAACTAGCACTTTTCTTCGATGTCTGGAATTTATTGTATCCACCAGCTGAGTGGAAAATTTAATAATATCTATTGCATAATTTATTTTACTATAAAGCTTTTTTTTTATTTATAAAATACCGAAATGAATTAGCTTGTGATTTATATAAGAATTATTCACTTTCTGCATCAAACTTTTAAAGACATTTTCTTTTCCGAAATTTGATCAACAAACAATTTTGTGCTTTTATTGGGCAGAATAAGTAGAATTTAATCAAACATTCCCTATTTCGTTTGAACAAATTGTCAGAAGGAAAAACGATAATGAATTTTGGGCAAATTGCCATGCACGTTTCTGTCAACGTCTGAAATTTTTTGTATTCATCAGTTGAGTGGGAAATTTAATAATATAAATTACTTAATTTCTTTTACAATTACTTTTACTACACTCTAAAAAAAAATTTCTCTGTCTTCAACCCCTTCACGCTCTTGCCCACTGTGTAGACGTTTAGTTTTTTATAATCACAATTACTGTCAATAATAATAAAAAAAAAATCATAATAACTTATCTACTACAGAATCCCTCAAAAAGGAAGCAAAATTTCCGATGTACAGTTAGAGGTAAAGCATGAAGTAATTTTTCGGCAGTCAATTTTTGAAGAAATCATTAATATTTGATAAAAACAATATCAGATATATTAAATATATTAACTGTTAATAAATTGTAGAAAAGTAAGAAAGACATTTACTGTTAGCTTTTTATTTTAATGAAATAATATCATTCATAAATTACCATTAACACAAACGTGGACTTTCTTTGTGAATTTTTATTTATCTTCCTTTTTTTGCTTTTGAATACCTATTAACATAAAATGAATAAATCGTAAAACACTAATTAAGTCACTTTTTTCTCACCTAAAAAAATCGTCCCTGAAGTAGTTAAAGAAATAATATAATCACAAACGAAAACACATCCTTTGTCATTAGAAACTTCAGAAATCAATATACTTTCGAGATTTAGCGAATCATTAATAAACATAAAGTTTCTGTTCGCGCCACTGATTTTCAGAAACGTTTCCGAGTAGTTTTTATATGTAGTTTTTTCCAAATTGGAATAACGGTTTTTTAATATGATATTAATACCCAAATAAAAAGGTTTGGCTGCGCAATTGAATTTATACATCCAAAAGTATCAGAATAAAATTAAGTTTAATGTTAATATTACTGCTGTTAACTTTCTTTGGCTGTCAGTAAAACGTAACAGTAACCTCTTACTAGTTATCTATAATTTCGAAAAACGTCCTTTATCATTTGAAACTTCCGAAACCAATATATTTTCGAGATTTGACGAATCATTAATAAACATGATGTTTGTTTTCTTACCACTGATTTTCGGAAGTGTTTCCAAGTAGTTTTATATGTAGTTTTTTTTTTTTCAAATTGAAATAACGTTTTTTTAAATATGCTATTAATTCTCAAAAGGTTTTTCTGCGTAATTGAACTTATATATCCAAGAGTATCAGAATAAAATTAAGTTTAACGTTAATATTACTGCTGTTAACTTTCTTTGGCTGTCAGTAAAACGAAACAACAACTCTTACTAGTTATCAATAATTTAGAAAACTTTCCTTTATCATTTGAAACTTCAGAAACCAATATATTTTCGAGATTTGACGAATCATTAATAAACATGATGTTTCTTTTCGTACCACTGATTTTCGGAAGTGTTTCCGAGTAGTTTTATACGTAGTTTTTTTTAAAAATTGGAATAACGGTTTTTTAATATGCAATTAATGCTCAATTAAAAAGGTTTAGCAGCGTAGTTGAACTTATATATCCAAGAATAACAGAATAAAATTAAGTTTAATATTAATATTACTGCTGTTAGCTTTCATTGGTTGTCAGTAAAACGTGTTGAATATAAAAACGTTTACTTGGGAATTAATGGCATTCGAAAAATCTATAATCCATCTTGAGAAAAATTATCAGTATGTTCCTATAAAAACTACTCAGAAACATTTCCGAAAATCTGTGGCAGCAACAAAAAATTAATTTTTATTAATGGTTCTTTAAACGTTTATGTTATGAACTCATGAAAATTTTTATCTTCTAAAGCATTTTTTGTGAATTTTCAAAACTACATTGGAATATTAACATAATCATTTAATAAATTTTAAAACGATTTTAGAAGGATTGGAGGATTTAGAAGGAAAAATTAATTTGAATTTATAGGGGTTTTGTGCAATATTTATAACCCTACTCAAATCTTTTATTTTAAACATATTCCTTAGTATTTTGTAGAATTAGAAAATGTACAAATATAATGTTCTTACAATAGAAATATAGAAATATTTCCGAAATGAAAGATCCCCCCCCCCCCTCCCCTAATGCCAAAAAAGCTGAAAAGATGCAAAGGCAAAATAAATCAATCTTTTAAAAATATTTTTGTTTTGTGTAACCAATAATGTTTTTGGAACAAGATAAAGTAATGCATCTAAAAATCATCCTAAATTGTATTACTACTAATTGATGTATTAAATGTATTATATAATAAGAAATTTTTAATGGTACTTATATAACTACTGCCTGTAGATAAAGGGTTAAATCCCGGAAACTTGTTGGTTTCTTTGTTTTCTAAAGGTCGCTTTCCGAATTCATGGTAATTCGTAAGAGGTTATTGAGGATTGTTTGTGATTAAAATATATTTTTCTGATTAAAAAGCATCTCTTCTTTTTACAGCGTGTTTACACGAAAGAAATTTACACTGGTACAAAATGAAATTATGATTTCTTATGTGTATGAGATGTATATGTGCATGTTACTTTTAACGTAACGAAAAGCTTCCATACAGATGTATTACTCACCCTATTTAAACTAACTGAACGACATTTTAAAATGTTTTAAGAATAACTAAATATAGTATAGCTGAGTTATTTTGACCGACATTTAGTGTCATAAATGAAAATTTCAAATTTCTTCAAGCTGACGACAATACCCTATTAGCACCTTTGATACTATTAATATTTGGATTAGATAAGTCAAAGACTACATTAAAATATTTTTTGTCTATTTTATAAATTTAAAAATAATATTAGATATGATTAAATATAGTAAAAGAAAATAAATGTAATTTATTTCACAAACGAGAATGATGTCTACCGCATATTATGATTGCAAAGGAATCCTTTTAGTAAAAATATTATTTCTGTTACGCAAGAGAATATTTGTTTATTCAGAAAGTTATAGTCGACTGAATAAGATAAGTTTGCATATAAAGGCTTTTGTTAAAAATTTCATTGTTATAGTTGAATTTGCAATGACACCCTCAAGGTGTTGTATCACAAAACATGAAAGGATTATATTAATCGACCAATGCATAGTTGTATTTTTTGCGCGAAAATAACACTTACGGCGGATTTCTCTTGTTTGGAATGTGTTTTCTAGATAATTTAGAATTGAGTCTGATACATTCTTTTAAAAAAATATCGAATTTCATATTTCCAAACAGATATTCCAGGAATATTTTTTATGAAAATATAAAGGTTTTATTAAATTTATAAACTATAGAACGTAATTAGTTTTTGTTTCATATAAAAATGATTCACTTTTTGAATAAAATTTTAAAATCATTTTCATTTTCGAAATTTGATCAACAAACAATTTTGTGCTTTTATTGGGCAGATTAAGTAGAATTCAACCAGACATTCCCAATTTCGATTGAACAGATTGTCAGAATTAAAAACTGATAATAAATTTTGGGCAATTTGCATACACTTTTGTTTAATGTCTGAAATTTATTGTATTCACCAGTTGAGTAGGAAATTTAATAATTTAAGTTACAAAATATCTTTTACTATAAAGCTTTTTAAAAATTTTTAAATTACCGAAATGAATTAGCTTGTGTTTTATATAAGAATTATTCCTTTTTTCCACAAAAACTTTTAAAAACATTTTCATTTCCGAAATTTGATCAAGAAACAATTTTGTGCTTTTATTGAGAAGAATAAGTAGAATTCAATCAGACATTCCCAATATCGATTGAACAAATTGTCATAAGGAAAAAACGATAACGAATTTTGGGCAAATTACCATGCACGTTTCTGTCAACGTCTGAAATTTATTGCTTCCACCAGTTGAGTGGGAAATTTAATAATTTAAATTACATAATATCTTTTACTATAAAGCTTTTTTTAAAATTTATAAATTACCGAAATTAATTAGCTTGTGTTTTATATAAGAATGATTCACTTTCTGAGTCAAACTTTTAAATCCATTTTCATTTCCAAAATTTGATCAACAAACAAATTTTATACTTTTATTGGGCAGAATAAGTCGAATTCAATTAGACATTCCCTGTTTTGATTGAACAAATTGTCAGAAGGAAAAAACGATAATGTATTTCGGGCAAATTGCCATGCACTTTACTTCAATGTCTGGAATTTATTGTATCCACCAGTTTGAGTAGGAAATTTAATAATATACAATTGCATAATTTATTTTACTATAAATCTTTTTTGTAAATTTATAAAATACCCAAATGAATTAACTTGTGTTTTATATAAAAATGTTTCATTTTTTCCCATAAAACTTTCAAAACATTGTCATTTTCGAAATTTTATCAACAAACAATTTTGTGCTTTTACTGGGCAGAATAAGTAGAATTCAGTCAGAGATTCCCAATTTCGATTGAACAAATTGTCATAAGGAAAAAACGATAACGAATTTTGGGCAAATTGCCATGCACGTTTCTGTCAACGTCAGAAATTTATTGCTTCCACCAGTTGAGTGGGAAATTTAATAATTTAAATTACATAATATCTTTTACTATAAAGCTTTTTTTTAAATTTATAAATTACCGAAATTAATTAGCTGGTGTTTTATATAAGAATGATTCACTTTCTGAGTCAAACTTTTAAATCCATTTTCATTTCCAAAATTTGATCAACAAACAAATTTTATACTTTTATTGGGCAGAATAAGTCGAATTCAATTAGACATTCCCTGTTTTGATTGAACAAATTGTCAGAAGGAAAAAACGATAATGTATTTCGGGCAAATTGCCATGCACTTTACTTCAATGTCTGGAATTTATTGTATCCACCAGTTTGAGTAGGAAATTTAATAATATACAATTGCACAATTTATTTTACTATAAATCTTTTTTGTAAATTTATAAAATACCCAAATGAATTAACTTGTGTTTTATATAAAAATGTTTCATTTTTTCCCACAAAACTTTCAAAACATTGTCATTTTCGAAATTTTATCAACAAACAATTTTGTGCTTTTACTGGGCAGAATAAGTAGAATTCAGTCAGACATTCCCAATTTCGATTGAACAAATTGTCATAAGGAAAAAACGATAACGAATTTTGGGCAAATTGCCATGCACGTTTATGTCAACGTCAGAAATTTATTGCTTCCACCAGTTGAGTGGGAAATTTAATAATTTTAATTACATAGTATCTTTTACTATAAAGCTTTTTTTTAATTTATAAATTACCGAAATTAATTAGCTGGTGTTTTATATAAGAATGATTCACTTTCTGAGTCAAACTTTTAAATCCATTTTCATTTCCAAAATTTGATCAACAAACAAATTTTATACTTTTATTGGGCAGAATAAGTCGAATTCAATTAGACATTCCCTATTTTGATTGAACAAATTGTCAGAAGGAAAAAAACGATAATGAATTTCGGGCAAATTGCCATGCACTTTACTTCAATGTCTGGAATTTATTGTATCCACCAGTTTGAGTAGGAAATTTAATAATATACAATTCCATAATTTATTTTACTATAAATCTTTTTTGTAAATTTATAAAATACCCAAATGAATTAACTTGTGTTTTATATAAAAATGTTTCATTTTTTTCCATAAAACTTTCAAAACATTGTCATTTTCGAAATTTTATCAACAAACAATTTTGTGCTTTTACTGGGCAGAATAAGTGGAATTCAGTCAGACATTCCCAATTTCGATTGAACGATTTGTCAAAAGGAAAAAAACGATAATGAATTTTGGGCAAATTGCCGTGCACTTTACTTCAATGACTGGAATTTATTGTACCCATCAGTTGAGTGGGAAATTTAATAATATAAATTGCATAATTTTTTTTTAATATTACTATTACTACAGTGCAAAAAAATGCTTTTAATCTTTAAAAAAAATGTATAACCACGAACTGAAATACACAAAATCCTGTATCTAGTTACCTATAATTCCGAAAAATGTCCTTTATCATTAGAAACTTTAGAAAGCAAGAAATTTTCCAGATTTAACGAATCATTAATGTATGATTCACGTGTTACCAAAAAACAACAAGATTTATTAACACGATTATTTTACGGAATGTTTAGTTTTTCGATTCGTCAATATCAAAATACACTGACAAAAAAATAGGGTTCTGGCATCTAGAATCTAAATTGTGTTTCTACAAAAAATAGTTCCATGTCATCCCTATAAATTCTAGTTCCCTTCCCTAGAGAGTTCTAGAATCTCCTACTAGAATTCAAGAGCGTTTTCCTATATTCTCGTGATCAAACTTATTTAAAAATCTCTGTAAATAAATGCGAACACAAGAGGTTAGCTTTAGTAACTATAATTCTAGTTTATGAAACCATTCCAGAAATCAAGCGATAATTTCTCGGTACTGAAATAATTCACTATCGTTTCGTCACCTAGAAAACAAGAGACTAGAAATTCTAGATCATTTCGTCTATTCAGCTTAGTTGTTTACCCTATTCACATAGCTCGGAAATCTATATTTCTAGTTTAGGGATTCAAAAAATGACTACCTATTCATTCTAGGTGAAGGCGGTATTTTTTTTTCTCAGTGTATTCTATTTTTAAGGCTAATTGGAACCCTTTTTTTACGATCCAAATAGCATTTTAAATGTATTTGTATCACTTCCCATTGTAGTTGTACCTTCGAACATATGTGAAAAAAAATTGACTTCGGTTTATCTGTCTGCAATCTGTCTTTTTTCTAATTCTCGCAATTATAATCGAATTGTCATTTAGTTGGTATATGTAATGAAGTTGACCATGTAATGTTCGCTCTTGAAAATGGATTACGTAGTATTTATAGTTTATTTACATTACAGGATCACTCAGAAGAATTCCGTTACATCATGGTCTGTGTAAAAAAATCATTTACGATGAATTTTAATGATGTTATGTTATTTCAGCACAAGTAAATAGATATGCGTTTCTCAGGTTTAAAAAATGCTTTCTGTAGAATATTAAGTGCAAAGAATTTGTCATTCATTAACAAGGTCTGACAAAATAGTTGAAAAGTGTTAATGACTTCGGTATGTCTGTGTCTGCATTTTGTCCTTATTCTAATTCACGCAAATATAATCGAATTAAAATTTAGTTGATACATATTATGGAAGTTTACTATGTAATGCTTGCTTTTGAAAATGGAGTACGTAGCATGTATAATCTGTTTATCGGGACACTCAGAAAAATTCTGTTACATTGTGGTCCATGTCGAAAAGTCATTTGCGGTGAATTTTAATGATGTTATATTATTTTAAGAATAAGTAAATTGATATGCGTTTCCCAGGTGCACTAAAGCATTTTTTCTTTATAATATGGAATGTAAAGAGTTTATCATTCGTTAACAGGGTCAGACAAAATAGTTGAAAAGTGTTTATGACTTCGGTTTGTCTGTCTGCAATTTGTCCTTGTTCTAATTCTTGCAGAAATAATTCGAATTTTCATTTGTTTGATATATATTATGGAAATTTACTATGTCATGCTTGCTTTTGAAAATGGAGCACGTAAAATTTATAACTGTTTATCGGGACACTCAGAAGTATTCCGTTACATTCTGTTTCATGTAGAAAAGTAATTTGCGTTGAATTTTAATGATGTTATATTATTTTAAGAATAAGTAAATTGATATGCGTTTTTCAAGTGCACTAAAAAATTGTTTCTGATGAATATGGAGTGCAAAGAATTTATCATTCGGTAACAGGGTCAGGCAAAATGGTTGAAAAGTGTTTATGACATCGGTTTGTCTATCTGAAATTTGTCCTTGTTCTAATTCTCGCAAATATAATCGAATTGCCATTTAGTTGACATATGTTATGAAAGTTTACTATGTTATGTTCACATTTGAAAATGAAATAAGTAGCATTTATAGTTTATTTACACTGACAATCAGACGAATTCCGTTACATTATGGTCTGTGTAGAAAAGTCATTTGCGGTGAATTTTAATTATGTTATATTCTTTCAAGCATAAGTACATTGATGTGCGTTCTACAAGTCCACTAAAAAATGCTTTTTGTACAATATGTTGTGGAAAGAATGTATCATCCATTAACTGGGTCAGACAAAATAATTTGGTTGCATAATTATCTACGGGGAAGAACTGTTTGCCGCGTATTTTATTGATAGTACACTATTGTAAATGTAATGAAATTTATGTTCTTATTGAGGTGCTATAGAAGAAACATACTGTAAAATATGATATGGATAAAAGTTATCTTTTATTTACAGGAATACAAAAGAAAAAGTTCGTTGCAGGACTCTATCAGCGATAAATGTTACGCGTGTGTAATTGTGTTTTCAATTTAGGTATAGGTTTTTAAGTTTAACTGTTTTTTGCGTACTGTATGATTTACATAAATTTTATAGATCATATGCAGAATTATTCAAATGAATTCATAAGCGTAAATTGCTTAAGGATGTTTTAAATTGAGTTATGCATTTTCGAACTGAACTGTGTTATGATTACTAGGAGGTGTCGGTAGAATAATAAATTTATTTAAATAAATTTATATACAGGGATATGTTAATAACTTGAAACCTTGCCATCTGTGGGGGGTATTTCTGAATGTACGTTTTACGTTGTTTAAGTAACATTTGTCTTTTCACCTTACTAAAAAGTGAATATTTGTTAGAGGGTTGTAAAGTATTTTATAATCAATGCTTGACGTATGATTTATCTTTCTCTTTTTTTTTTTTTTTTTAAATTACATTTAATTTAATTTCTTTTAAACGAATAAACTTTGTTAGAAAACTGGTCTTTACAGTTATAAGAAAAATAGGAATAAGTTTTTCGCAAAAAGTTCAAATTTGTAGGAAAAGTAAGTTTTTAAAAATTCCTTAATCGTTTTTATTAAAATTTTCATTTTTTGCAATTATGATGTCATTTTCTCTTGACTAAATGTTTTTAATAAAACTATTTAATTATACGTCCACAAGGCGTAAAAAAAAAAAAAAAAAAAAAAAAAAAAAAAAAAAAAAAAAAAAAAAAATCAAAATCGCTTTAACATTTCGAATAAATTCAGAGAAAAATGCAAAATAATAATAATAATACTAATAATAATAATAACTTTAAATATTAACTGTAACATTTAAGTTTATATATATCACAAGTTACATAGGAAACAATTTGTATAGCTTGTTAAAAATGGATAAACATTTAATACTTTGTTTATACTTCTTATATTTCTGTACTCTGTCATCGAAAGCAGTCATTATATTTACTGTCCTCCGTTGTTTCTATATTTATTCACTCTCAGTAGAAGTATTTGAAGTAAATCATTATAAATGACATGGCCGGAAAGTTTATTATAGCTATTGTAGAAAATGTTTGGAGAATTCATAAGATAAGAATATAATACTTAGTTAACGTAAGAATTGTTACATTCATGTTTTTATAATAGAATTCTTTATAGAAATACAAATATATAAAATCCTTTTTAATATGAACTTCATATTTATACATTAGTAAGTTACACAGCGAAAAAAGTTTTAGATGTTAAAATATAGAGGAGCATAAATCATTTTGTTTATTTTAATTTTATTATATTATATTAATTCATCAAAAGCAATCATTATAGTCATTGCTCTCAGTATTTTTCTTTCTTTTGCCCTCAGCTCCGAAAAAAATATTTTTTCAACATTTTCCAACATATTGGAAAAGCGTTTATTAATTCGGTTTGTCTGTCTGTCTGCCTACCTGTCTGTCTAACTATCCGTGCTTTAACTCGGGTTAATATAGTTAGACTTCCATAAAATTTATATCTGTTATTGGTGTTTGCTATGGCATGATCTGTATTGAAAATGAAGTGTGTATCATTTAGTGTTTATTTACAGGGACATTGAAAATAATTCCGTTGCATTACGGCCTATGAGGAAAAGTCGTTTGCAGTATATTTTAGTAATGATAAACAAATTTAAGTATAGTGAAATTTGTATCTATCACTGCGTCACTGAGGTGTACTACAAAACGGTTACTGTAGAATCTCGTGTGCATATACTTTATCTTTCATTTACAGGGACACATTTACAGGAAATGCATTTAACTTTTTTTTTTTCATATTACTTGCTGTGTACGAATTTTATAGATCATATACAGGGCTACACAAAATAACTCCTGACATAACAAGTGCATTTCCGTCTATTGGTGGAAATTGCTGAATGGGAAATTTCAAATGTGCTATGCGTTTAATTGAAGTAATTTATAGCAAACATTTTTCACCTTAATAAATTGAAAAGTTTTGTTACAAAATTCTGAATGTGTTGGAAAGCGTTACCTAAACTATGCTGGACGCAGGATTTATCGTTGTTGTTATTTTATGAGAACATAATGGATGAATGTTATTGTAATCATATTGTAAGTATTCAAAGTTTAATATTTTCAAATGTCATTATGTCGAAAACTAAATATGCATTGTTTATAAAATTTTGAATTTGGGGTAATTAGGGGAGTCATACTACGTACTTCGTATTACAAGTACGTAGGTCAAATAGATTTTCAGTAGTAGAGTGTCGAAATTTGACGAAAACAGCTCGAAATGGTTCGTGTAATATAACACACTAGTATGTCAGACGAACTTGGCTGACACACTGCAGTGTGTCTAGATAACAATAGAAAATATAGAATAGCTTATTTCGCGTTACCACGATTACTACTGAATTTTGGAAAAGTTTTCTAGTACTGTGTATATTTACAAGTAGGAACACGTCATATTTGACACATGAAAATGTTTACGAGAACTATTAGATTGAATTTATAACAAATTTTTAAAAATAATTTCCATAAAAGGCATTTTATTATATTACATATTAATAATTAAAATGAGATATTTATGTTTTTTAATCGGTGTTCTCAACCTAGAATATAGATTTTTCGGATGCTATCAACTCTTAAGCGAAAATTTTTTTATTCAACAACCATGCTTTACAAAGAAACATAATAAATTAAAATTATTAACATTAACAATAAAATTAATATCGTTTTGTTACTTCTGCATATATAAATCCAATTGGTTAGCTTTAACCCTTTATCTACTGACGGTACTTATAAGTACCATTAAAATAACTTGTTATAAAATTCATTTAATACATCGATTAGTTTTAACACAGTTTAGAATCAGTTATATATACATTATTTTATCTTCTTCCAAAAGCATTATTGGCTACACAAAACAAAAATATTTTTAAAAGGATGATTTCTTTTGCCTTTGCATCTTTTCAGCTTTCTAGTGTTTGGGGGAGGAGGGGGGAGATTTTTCAATTCAGAAATAGTTCTATTTTTTTATTTTAAGAACATTATATTTATACTTTTCCTAATTCTACAAAATACTAAGAAAAATATTTAAAATAAAAGATTTGAGTAGGGTTATAAATATTGCACAAAATCCCTATAAATTCAGATTTAATTAATCCTTCTAAATCCTTCTAAAATTTATTAAATGATTATGTAAATCTTCTAATTTAGTTTAAAAAAATCACGAAAAATGCTTTAGAAGATAAAATTTTCATGAATTCTTAATTCAGTAGATAAAGGGTTAAATGTCTTATTGAGAATTGATTGCATCCTAAAAACTAATAAACCAGTTTGAAAAAACTTATTAGCGCACTGTAAAAACTACTAAAAACGTTTCCGAATATCAGTGGCATCAAAATAATCTTTGTTTTTGTAGATTGAATTTATCTAAATCTCAAAAATATATTGGTATCTGATGTATCTAAAGATAAATAACGTTTTTCTAAATCGTTGGTAAGTCGGACGTCGTTATTGTATATTTTCGTACAGTGTTTCGTAGTGTGTTTTTGAAGTGAAAACTTCTTTAGGCGCGTTGAGTTTTTTTTGAGATGGGGAAAAACACTGATTTGGAGACTCTGTTACGTAACCGACATGCTAGCATTTTGGCACATATACACGAGCGCGCCAAGCGGCGAATGACAGGAACTTTTCCCTCTTCAGCTCAATCCGCAAAAGAAGAACGAAGCTAAAACTCACTTTTTCTCCCGGCGTTCACACAGGAACACACACAGAATTTACATTTTCGTTGCAGCACGCTGTTGTGTTTATTGTTAAAGACAAATACTTGATACTTTCATTATTGAAGTGAAAGCTTCTTTGGGCGCGTTTGGCATTTTTTGAGATAGGACAAACCATTGAACTCGTTGTACTGTTATTGTAACCGGCACCTCTGTATATAAGTATGTACATGTATTGTGCATAGTTCAGTATGAGGAAGGTGGGCAATTAGTTGTTATTGATTGCTTAATCAATAACCACAATTTACAGGCAAGCGCGCCGCATGCTTGCCTGTGCGCTATTGGTACCCGAAATACACGTACAAGAGTTAGAAAAAATAAATCTCATCAAAAACATCTCATGTAAAAATTAGCCAAGTCTCGTGACTCTTGCTAAAATAAAACTACCTTGCTCTAGCAAAATAAAATTATCTTTATTCAACAGTTGTTATTATTTATGTCAATAGTTGGCGGCAAAAGTGAACTATTCGATCAAATATCGGGTAAGTTTAGCAGAAAAACTCTCTTGTAAGCAATAGATTGCAATTTTTGTATGTAAAATTGCATTATTTTTCATGTACAATGGCGCATTAAATGAAAATTGTAATATAATTTTGGTAGTAATAGTGTATCATAATGAATAAAAAACACTACATTTAAAAGTATTTCCTGCACAATGAAACATTTCCTGACGATTAAATAAAAAAAACACACACGTAATTGTGGAAGTTTTCACTTCTATTGGCACTCCCGGAGTGCCACTTTTTTTTTATACAGTGTGTGAGTGTACACGAAAGCTTTTAAAAGGTATTTCCGATTGATCTCCATTTGGCAATATATTATATATTTGGCAATACCACTGTTCGCTACCGCTGTATACTTTCATAAAAATCAGCCGGCGAATGGGATATTTAAGTCACTTTCAAAGCGTTTTTAAACTATTTTACGACCTGTTTTAAACAGAAAATCCCTAGTAAAAAGTAACTGAGAATCAGAGAGAAATGATGCAGTAATGAAATCATGTAATAATGACTCTCAGATTACCTTTCCAGTTTCAAGAGGTTACTACTACGCTGTATAGTTTTGTAAAAATCAGCCGAGGAATGGGATATTTAAGTCATTTTCAAAGCGTTTTCAAACCATTTTTCGACTTCTTTTAAACAAAAAATCCCTATTAAAAAGTAACATGGAAAAAGAGATAAATAATTCAGTAATGAAATCATGTAAAAATGACTTTCAGATAACCTTTCCAGTTTCAAGAGGTTACTACACATTTAAACAACAAATCCAATAGTTTTAAACGTGTCAGAATTCTATCGAAAAACAAGGCCTTCTAAAACATATTCGTAATGTTAAGCGGAGTTACTTCAGCTTTTTTGTGTCCGCGGTAGATAATATATGTTTCCCATTAAAGTTCCATTTTCTTTCCCATTAAAGTTTCATCTTATACAGTTAGTCAAGAAAATACATGGTGAAGAAGTGATTTGTAGAGAAAAAATTTGGGACTTCAAGGAATTATATATTACCTTATTCCGCTATGTATTTATCGCACACCACATCATTATGTAATTTAGGAAAAAGTCTTTAGGGACAACAAGGTGTTTTTGTAGTGATTCTTTATATTTCTTAATTAATATTTATGCACATTTACTTTAAATCCCATAGTCGCTAATATGGATCATTTTGACGAGCATTAGAGAATTCTATGTTATTTGTTTACGTATCTCTGTAACAAAACTATATAATACTAGGGGGCTCGGGCCCCTAGGGGCTACGCTCGCCAACCCCCGTCCAGACACCGCAGTCTCTAAAAGCACGCTAATTTGATCGTCTTTAAAAAGATTTTGGAGGATCGAATTCTAATTTAAAAAACAGTGGCGATCTCCCTATAAACGGATTTCTATTCATTTCACTTTGATTGGGGAATTTTAAGGAAAAATCAGCTGCTGTTAAAAGATACAATGGGCTTTTTTCGTCTTTGATTAAATAAAATCAGTTAAACATTTCAAAATAAGCTATATAAAATATATACACTTCAAAATAAGCAAATCATCAAAATGCAAATATGTTTTACAAATACCAGTGCCTTCTTTTGACGGAAACGATACAGAAGGTTATTGAATCTTAACTAAACCATTTAAGCAATTTCTTTATTTTCTGCTTCAGAGATTTTTCTCTTTCAAATCATATTTTTTGTTGATGACACTTCAAATTCAGCTTGTAATCTTTTTTATTTTTATTAAATTACTAAATAGTCGCTCGAAATCAGTCTAAACGCATTCAATTAAATTAATATTATCTTATTAATATAATCTCAAAATATCAAATTAATGTCTCGCGCAATTTTTAAATTTAAACTGTTTTGCAATATTACTTTTTGTTCATTTTACGTAATAAGTGTAATGTGACGTAAATGTGACGGAATTTCTCCTATTTAAGACTTTTAACGCGTGTTAATGAATTTATTATTTTACAATATTCTTTCTCTTTTAAAATTCACGTGTAAATATAGTTCTTATGAAGTAATTTTCAATAAGTTCCTGCTTTCCATACGTAATTATTTAATTCAAATTTGAAATTTTTTTTCTGTTAATAATAGTCACGTGTAAATAAATTTTTAATTTGCAGCAAAAATTATTCTTTGCGCTGTTTATACAGTTGGCAACAGTTTAAATTAACACAATTTTCTAAAATAAGTAAAAAATATCTCTCGAAATGCTGAAAATTTAAATTTAAAATAGATATAAAACCTCAAAAAATGAGTCAAATTAAAAAAGTAAAGGCAGTCTGCACACCGGGAAATTTTAACGTATAAAATGATCTAAAAATGAATTAATTCCCTTGTATAGTTTTTGTATAGTATTCCCTTGTATAGTACTCTGAATGCTCAATGTGTTTTTAGTAAGAATTTGCTATTAAATTTTTAATAGTGAAAACATTCGCTTATGTTACTTGTTTACATTCTATTCTATTTTATTGTAATTTAAGGAAATTTAATAAATATTGGATTGTAAATAATTACAACATTATAATGAAACACATGCGACTTGAAATTTAAGTATTAAGTTAAAGGAAATAAATAATATTGTAACTGAATTATTACATAAAGTTGCAGTGTTATATCAACTTGTCTTTTGTCGAAATAAAGATTTAATGAATGTTTATAATATAAAAATATTAACTAATAATTTTTTTATCATTATCACTGATTTCATTATTTTATATCTTCACGCATGAAATAATTTAGCATTTTAAACAAAATAGACTATAACGCCGATTATGAAAAAATTATAAATGAAAAGATACTTTAAAGACAAGTTTTTATTATAATGTCCTAAAACGCAAAAAAAAAAAAAAAAATATATATATATGTATATTGAAGAACAATTGCTTGAAATAAATGTCTTTTTTAAAAAGAAATCAGTTAGATTGCGTGTAATTTTTTTTTTATCATTTATTTCAAAGTAAAATGGATATGCGAGCTTAAATCCAATTTCCTGATGGGGTAAAAAAATGACCATCGTCTTTGTGAGGATTGAATCCACATGCAATCACATCCGGGACCGAAAGTAAACATGGCGTATTTACCAACCATGCTACGCTTCAATCGAAGAACATCGGCTTGATTCTGCATCAATCAATGATATGTACGTGTTCACATAGATGATGTCAGTTACATTTATTGTACAAGGGATCGGGCAGGGGTGGGGGGAGACGGATACAAATTTCAAATATATATATCTACTTCCAATAAAACCTGAGTGCAGAAAAGTGTAGGTAACCATGCTGGTGCGAACCACTTTGGTCTGCGAGTCAACCGTAGCGAAACGCCATGTTAGGCTTAATAAAAACCATATGCTAACATATGATAGCTAAATGATAATTTCTTCTACTTGAAATCATGTTCAGCATATTTTCACATAAAACATGTGTATCATATCCATGCATAATGTGTTGAGTTAGAAATTAAAATTAAGCTATTATAAACATAAAAATCAGATCTAAACAAATGATACTGTTGCCATTCAGATTTAAGTTCCAGCAAACCTACAAACAAATGAATGACTCTTCGCTTCATAAAAAAAATACAGGTTAAAGTCGAGGCTGCTCTTAAAATATTTGTAAATGTATATTAAAATCTTTAAATATTTTAACTTTTTGCAAAACCTTCAAAAACTATCCAATTAAGTTCTAAATTTAAGGGCCAAATCAACAATAACAACAACAACGACAACTAGTTCTAAATTACAAATAAAGGATAACTATCGACATCTGGTAGAGAAAAGATATAACTTTCGCTCCAGGAAAGTGCTGTGCAAGCACATTGCATTACATTATTTTTAATTTGTTCCGAATGATTAATTCTTTTGTACAATTTGAAATTTCCTGTGACATCTGTATTCTGTCTTATATGACAAAGTAAAATTATCCGAATTTGAATAGGTAAAACTTTCAAATGCATTTACAATAAAGATTTATTTAAATGGCACTTTAGCATTAGGCAAATGAAAATTAAAAGGGCAATTTTTTTCTGTACCGAAGGCTAGCCTCTGTAGGCCGTTTTAATTCCCAATAAATCAGGAGCTTATGTTTCTTGCTAGTTCTTTGGGCGCCATATATAAGCAATTAATCTAAACAAAGAAACTTTCTGTTGAAATCGTACTTTTTTACGCATTTTATCAGATTTCAAGACATTGCAAATAAAATGAATATTTCTTATCGGTACAACATATTTTAATTATCTTGAAGATAAAATTATGAATTTTAACATAGTTGTAGCAAAAAAAAAAAAAAAAAGTTACGCTAAACGAAAGTTTTTAACGTAGAAGGAACCTAAACAAGCATTTTCGTTATAGAATGTGGGACTAAACTGTAGTTTACATAATTTCTTTGTTCTAATCATCAAAAATCAAAGGATAATACTTTTTGATTAACAAAATGCATGAGGCATCTTTCTTTTTTTGTCAGAAAAATATTTTTTTAAATATGGTTTTGAAGAATTATCATTCCTATTCCGTCATTTTTGACGGGGGTATTATATGCTAGTATATATATATATATATATATATGTACAGATTGTCCGGTCTCAACGGTGTCCAATGGCTGATTCCTAAACCGTTAGTCATAGACATATAGTTCCAATTACAAAAGTGTTTTAAATCAGGTACAGAAATATTTTAAAAGCGATTTGGATCAATAAAAACATTTCTTAGAAAATTACGAAATTTAAATTTTTATACGGTCCCCCGGTCCTATAAGTTACATTTAGTAAAATTTTCCTTTTACGCTGACAAGTAATACAAAAAAAAGTCCCGTTGTTCTACGATTAAAATTGACCGAGTAATACCTGTTTAAATTTGGAGGTTATTTTTTGATGCAAATTGGGGGTCATTCACAAATTTAGTCGAAATATGATTTCGTCAGATATATTAAAAAATGGTTGAGAGTAAAATTAACATTGCAATATAAATTTGAAATCTTTAGTCATTCTGACATATGAATTCAAAATATACAATTTGTAATAAACATTTAAGAAGAAAGAAAAAAACAGAATTTTTGTTAAATAAAATGATGCTAAATTAACAGCCTCAATTCTTTACAAAATGATACGTATTTTAAAATATTATTAGATTACACTAGCCTGCAAAAGTTGGGTTATTTCATGTTTTTTCGCTTTTGATAATTCATACTTATCTATTCTGTACCGCTGAATCAGGAATTGACCTTCATTTTTAGCCATCACATCAAGAATTTTCGCAAATTGTAAATTTTAAAGTTAAAAAGTTCAAAGTTAAAATTTAATCTCCTCCCACATCTCCAGCTGCAAGAATCCCAAGATAAGGAAAAATATCGAATAAATTATTGAATAAAATAAAATGAAATAAGTTTTACATATGTTTTATAGTATGAGATTTTCGCTGTATTTTAACTTACACATTTACGATTTGCAAAAACATTCTAACGTGATGGTTAAAAATGAAAGTCATTTTCAGATTTACTGCTAAAAAGTACGTAAAAATCAATTATCAAAAGTTAAAAAATACAACCATCTCCTCTACTTTATAGTATCCGATTTTTGTTATTCTTTAAATACGACAATTTATGATTTGCGAAATATCCTGACATGATGGTTAAAAATTAAGGCAATTTTCGGATTCAGTGCTAAAAAATCCGTAAAAGTTAAAAAAACCAACAATCTCAGTCTTGTATTATCTAATCTAAAACTTTTTCTTAAACATCTTTTCTTAATCTAATCTATCCGAAATTTTTTATGTTATCCTGTAAAATAAGTATAAATGGTAACCACTGAAAATTATAATAATATTAGATTGTTATCGGATTTGCGCCAGTATGTAAAATGTAATCTCGATCGGATATTTGAAAGCGGGTTAAAGTTCGAATACAAATTTTGAACTGAAAAAACATACATAAGATCGTTGAAGTAACATAAAAACTTAAAAAAATAACATAATTTTATTAAAAGAAATCATAAAAGAAACAGTCTCAAATCTTCACAAAATAAAACATATGTTATTTCAGCCAATCTGAAACTTAATAAATGTTAACTTAATCGTAATACTTGTACGATTTTTTTCAAAGCGCAGATTAACATGAAATGAGATCTTCGAATACTTTAAGCACTTGGAATGTGACCCCTCAAAGCCAAGCCGAACTCGTATGTTTTCAGAGCAGAAAAGTGGCATAAGTCATGCATTTTTAAAGTTTCATAACTCGCACAATTTTTGTGTTATATGAATGGGATTTTTTTTGTCTTACTTGTCAGTGTAGTAGGAAAATTTTACTAAATATAACTTATAGGACCGGGGAACCTTATAAAAATTTAAATTTCGTAATTTTTTAAGAAATGTTTTTATTGACCCAAATCGCTTTTAAAATATTTCTTTACCTGATTTAAAGCATTTTTCTAATTGGAAGTATATGTCTATGACTAACGGTTTAGGAATTAGCCATTGGACACCGTTGAGACCGGACACCCTGTATATATATATATATATATATATATATATATATATATATGTATATATATATATATATATATATATATATATATATATATATATATATATATATATATATATATATATATATACATGTATATGTGTTGTTTAATTAATGGTTATATATATATTTAAAACTAGATTGTAACATTTAAGCCTAATAGAGGCTCAAAGCAAGTTAAATAAAGTTTGTCAAATTAAATATTCGTAAACATGAATAAAATTGCTGTCTTTCAGAAATGAAAAATTATTTCCTTTTATAATCTTTAAACATATCATTCGAATTGTGAGCCGCATTTTCAAAGTTTTGTGCACAATTTTAAAATGATTCGGTGCCACATACCTTTCAAAATCTCCGTCGCCAGTGCAAAACTGATGTAATTTCAAGTTCTCATAACTTTTTAAATACTTACTGAAATTACATAAATCTCCGTAATATATTAAATCATTTTTAATGCTTTGGAAAAGTAAAAATAAACATAATATGATATAATAAAAAATACAGTTCAGATAATATTTCAAATTTTTTCACGTAACATGTCACAATCCGCACGATAACGTAACTTAGAATAGATATATAAACATAAAACTTATGTTAAAATGAGCTCTAACCTATAAAATATAGTTTAAAGTTCATTTTAACATAAGTTTTATGTTGATATACCTATTCTAAGCTAAGTTATCGTGCAGATTGTGACATACCATCTGGAAAAATTTGGCAACATTAATTGATCGGTATTTTCTATTATATTATATTATAAGTGTTTAATTTTACATTTTAATGAATTTTATATGGCCTAAATAGATTATAAAGTTTTATGTAATTTCAATCAGTACTCAAAAAGTTATAAGAACTCAAAACCACATCCCTTTTGCACTGCAACGGAGATTTTAAACGGTATGAGACCCTTAACTTAGATCAGTAATACCGATAACGAAAAAAAGAAATATATAAATTTATTGAAAAACATCACACGTATATAGCAGAATAAATACACACAGAGTAACATCTTTTTAATCTCTTCACGCCCTTGGCAACATATGTGGATGTTCAATTATTTTACAATTATAATTGCTGTCAATAATAAAAATTTGATCATAGCTTATTCACTACAGAATTCCTTAACAAGAAAGGTAAAAATCTTATGGTTTGGGTGCACTGATAATGGTATTTCCGATGTACAGTTAGAGATATATAAAAAAGCGTGAATTAATTTTTCGGCATTCAGTGTTGTTGGATTATTTGAACAAATGATTACTATTTGATAAAAAATATTTATCAGAAATATTAAATATATTAAATTTCAATAATTTGTAGAAATGTAAGAAAGAAACTTACTGTTATTTTTTTTATAAGAAATCATTTAACTCTCAAATTACCATTAACACTCAGCGGCCACTGATGTAAACGTTATTTTTTCTAAATATTTTATTGTATTTCCTTATTATTTTTTTTTTTGAAATCCTGTTAGAAAAAAAAATTCTCAATATAAAAAAAACGTCCCTGAGGAAGTTAAACTTTGGATTAAATTTTCTGTAAATCATCAATTATAAAAGTAAGCATTTAATGTGACAGATTAAATCTGTTACCGTTATACAACCAATTACTCCTAGAAGAAGAAAATAAATTAAATTGCTTTTATACATTCTACCTATTTTTCTTTAGTCGAATTCTACTTTTAACCGTAAATCATAAAGCTTAGATATATTGCTTAGTCAAAAAGAAAAACAGTAATAAATGAAAGTTATTCTCCTTCAAAAATAAATTGCTCTTCCTTAAATAATGATTCCTATTTATTATTTTTAAGGAATCAAAGTGCCGAATTAAGGGCGAAACATAGGCAAAAGTCGAAGATCTTTGAATAAAAATGAATATGTAATTACTTTATAAATCACTTTTCATGCTAAACGTCTGCTGTTATTTAGTGATACAGAAGGTTTTTTTTTTTTTTTTTATTTATTAAAATAGAAATTTTGATACATATCTTTAATGCAAATGAAGTAGAGTGATATTTTTAATGCTCAATTTATTTTTAGTAAGAAATTATAAAAAATAAGCATTTAATGAGACAGATTTAATCTATTAACATTATACAATTAATTATTCTTTGAAGGAAAAAAATTAAATTAAATTGCTTTTATACATTCTACTTATTTTTCTTTAGACGAAGTTAATTTTTAATTAAAAATCATGCGTAGATATATTGTTTAGTCAAAAATAAAAACAGTCGTAAATGAAAGTTATTCTACTTCAAAAGTAAATTGCTCTTCATTATATAATGATTCCCATTTATTATTTTCTAAGGAATCAACGTGGCGATTTAAGGGCAAAACATAGGCAAAAGTCGAAGATCTTTGAATGAAAATGCATGTACAGTCGACATCGGTTATAACGTACTTTCTGGGGATCAGGAATTATGGTACGTTATAACCGAAGTACGTTATAAGCAATAAAATAAAATGCAGTGCATAACATGAAGAAAAGGCGCATGATAGCAACGCAATAATAGATATTTTAAATAGAAATTGTATGAGTTTCTCAATACAAAATCAAAAAAAAATATTTACTACTTTTATGTTTATTTAGAAAAATAATTTGTTATTTTTCGTTTAAATCACACTGATTTAAATATTTTTTGTTTCTAAAATCTGTAAAAGTTGTTTGTGGGCGCAATGGAATATAATTGAATATAAGAACGCAGCGCATAATCCAACTACTCCACACTCATTTTTTTTTTTTCACTTTTTAACATTTACCAACATTGTTGATACGCGTGTATGACTTCGGTTTGTCTCGCCATCTGACTTTCCATACTCTAACTCTTCTACGTATACTCTGATTGTCATGTAATTTATATATGTTAACCAGCCTTATTGTGACATATTCGCTATTGGAAATTAAAGAGTGTAGCATATCTCTCTACATGTGTAGCATGTCTCTCCATCTGTCTTTCCATACTCTAACTCTTCTAAATATAATCGATTTGTCAAATAATTTATACATGTTATCCAGGCTTATTGTGACAAATTCTCTATTGAAAATTGAGAGTGTAGCATTTATATTTTGTTTATAGGGACACTCAAATGAAGTCCGTTACATTGTGGTCTTCTGGGAAAAAAATGTGCAATGCATCTTAATGATGTTACATAATTTCAAACATATTGAAATATATATATTTAAGAAAGGTGTAGTACAACATACCTAATTCAGAATAAGGTGTGCATAGAGTTACTCGTTCATTTACAGGTATGCGCAAAATGATTTGGTTTACTTTAAGCTATAATTGCTGGAAGTGTTTTCGCAATTGTGGTATGTGTTCTTAAATTTGAAACTTTATTTTTGCACTTTTCTTTGTGTACATTGATTCTATTCATCATATACAGGGCTGAACAAAAGAGTTCGAGTCGGTTTATTGGCGGAAAATGCTGAAGGAGAATTTTCAGCTGTGCTTTTCGGTTTATACGTTTCGTAACTGAACCACATTTTATCATACTATGTAGTAAATGTGTAAACCTACATATCGTAAACAGTGTTGCTCAAAATATTTGGACAATTTGTAATTATAGATGGTAAATGTTGAATTTGGGTTTTTAAATAAGTTATGCGTTTTGCAAGTTTTTTAATTAGATATCATCTTCCATTTTAATTAACCTACCAGACGGGTGCAATAGACCCGACAGGTGGAATTTTCTCAGGAGAAGAAGTCTGTAAGCATGTGACTTTTTCTGGAATGTTCTATACTATTTTATATAAAAAGAGTAGAACATTTTAGAAAAAGTCACATGCTTACAGAATTTTCATTTTTTTTTTTTTTTTTTTTTTTTTTTTTTTTACGTCAGAAATATCATTTTGAATGTATCTTTCGGATCCATTGGAACTGTCTGGTATGCTGAGGGTTAATAGTGAAGTTCTGCTACAGTAGTAGGGATGTGTTTTAAAATATTTCATAATCTATATTTGAAGAATGATTTTTCTTTCTAGTTTAGAATGTGAGAGAAATTTTTCGAGTAATCTAAAAAGGAATCGAATACTTTTAAAAATTGCATTTCAATTAGTTTAGATATATATTATTTAATGGAATATTTTGTATTAGATGTTCTATAGAATATGAGTAACGTCAGCGTTAAATTCAAGAGTTCCGCTAAGACAAAGATTAAAAACAAAAGGAGTCCTTGATAATTGTGAGATCAAAAACTGCTGCGTCTATAATATTTCTATGTGTACAGCTTTTACATTTGTTTAAGACCTGTCATAAGAGAATTTTTTAGTTTGATTTTCAAAATTATTGCTTTTAAATTTAAATTAATAACGAATGCCAGAAATATGAAAGTATCTCATTTCACCAATTTAAAATTACCAAATAACTAAATTGCTTTAATTAAATTCTAATGTCAAGCTTACAAATGAACTTTGTATAGTTCGAAATTCTGAACATAACTGCGCCGGGCAATTGAATATTTTAATCTCTACATTTTACGAAAATATCTTTCATTTAAAGAGCACGATAAACGATACCATTTTGTTATTTAAATACCTTTCAAAATTGTCTTATATTAACTAGCATAATTTTTATTACCTAAATACCCGTGAAACTCACATGTTATACTAAATTACGCTTTTTTATCTGTTCATATTTTAACTTCCTGTAAGACTTTCAAAATATGCATTTAGATTTTCTAATAATCTTTTGAAATTTAATCATGGATTACTTTTCTAAATATTTCGCTACTTTATATTCAATTCTATTACATAGAGAGATTCGAAAATCACCAAAAATTAAAATAATACACAATTCAGAATGTAAATAAAATAGCATTTTGCTGTTTTCTCATAAATACACAGAAATACATAAAATTTTTCGATAACAAAGAAATTTGTACATGCATATAATTTTGGATATTTTTTGTAGAAATTTTCACAAGCTTTTGATTTAGTAATTTGAAAATTGAATTGCTGAATTTTTATTTAACTTGGCCAACAGAAGTAAAATGCAAAAATACCCAAGCCTGAATTTAAGCCAGGGTCATTGATTTTACGCACCAGTGGTGTACAACTGAGCTACCTGGACGATATTCAATGTATATATGTTGCGGCCAAAGTCCGAAATTGGCCATTTCACGAAGTGGCCAACTTCATTTTAAATTGTTTGCCCAATTCCAGGAATTTTCCGGTCAGTTCGCGAAATGCTAGAGGCTGTCCGCAAGTTCTCGAAATGACTGGAGACTATCGGCCTGTTTGCGAAATAGCTAGGGGTGGCCAGCCAGTCAGCGAAATGACATAGGACGGCCAAGCAGTTTGCGAAATTACTTGAGATTTGTGGCCAAAATCGAAATAAAAGTCATAAGCTGCTTTTGATGGTCAGTATAGTTTCTGTTTAAACAATCTTAGTATTTTTTTTTCTTATGAAAGCTACTCATTTAAAGAAGAGCCCGCACAAGGTCTTTTTCATTTTTCTTTCATTTTAAACTTAGATGTTTTTCACGAAATTTCTTCAAAATTTTGGGAATTAGGTTACTTCCCTGTTTTAAAAAAAAAAAAAAAAGAGAGAAATAATTAATTAGGATTGTTATATTTTATTCATGCTATTTCTCTATTACAAAAAAAGAGAATTTTTTAATTTAAAAATAAAATCCAACCAAACCTATTAAAAAGGACGAATTGAAACAGTTTATTAATTTTCTGTATTTCGGGGAGAGAAGGGGGCTCTGACCTCTGAAACTCAGTTTAAAATAATTGTTAAACACATGAACACAAAAGATCAGAGCATATATAAAAATTGTCTTCAACGAGGGTAGAGATGAGGGGAGCAGATGGGCTCCCACCCTGGGACGAAAATACTTAATTCCTACTATTTTAGTTGATAATTAATGTAAATATTTTGAGAATAATGAATTTTATTATAAATTTCAAAATCAGAAGTCAAAAAAAATTTTTTTAATTGATTTTGCTTGAGGAATATTTTCTTAAATGATACATAAGTAGATTATATGTCTTAAAAATATATTCCCTTCTCCTTACGAACTACCGCCGCATAGACCCGTAAAATCTAAAACATAATAATTTGCTATGTTTAAAAAAAAATAACACATAACGTAATATTTAATGATATTATCACTACCAGTTACGATATTCTATAAATCGGATTGAGATTCATTTATATTTGACTGGGGATAATTCGGCTCTCAAGGGCGCATCCACTACTGCAGCGACAGCTGACAACTGTTTTCTGAATTAAATAGGATCTATTACACATTTGTAAACCAGCTTGTGTAAAATGGTTAAGTAAAAAATGTCGTTTCCTCCCGGACTGTTTCAATGGCTAAAAAAATGTTTTCTTTTAGACTCTATAAGCAATTATTTTTAAATGTGCTGTTTGGTAAACGACGTAATTTTTCCTATTAAATGGATTTTGCTCTTTATAATCTTATTATTTTAAAGTTTTCTTTCTTTTTAAAATCCACTTGTAAATATATTTTTTTTAGCTGTAAAATATTTGGATACATTATTTGGGCTTTTCAAAATCTGACAACATGGGATAAAAACGGCTATTCTACAAATTAAATCTCTATTCAGATAAAAAAGTTTAAAAAATCGAAAAATCCCAAAGAGTTAGACAAATTCAATAAATAATTGGACATTGCTTACCACAATATAATGAAACATATAATGATGATTAAATTGCTAGCAATTGTTTTCTATTCTATAAGACTTTTTTAAGTGAACTAACTTGACCGATTCCAAGATTAAATTAATCTTTAAAAAACCTTTCTATTAAAAAACTGTCTGCTGCAAGGTGTTTATCATATATTTATGTATAAAGCTCGTAATACTTCCCATAATAGTTTTTGCAAAATAAAATGAGAAAGTAAAAAGGTAATAAGAAATTCAATAACTGCAGCAGCAACATTAGTTACTTCTTTAGAATAGTGAAATTATAGATTAGCTTATACAATATTCATATAAAATAATATACAAACACGACGAATACATTACTCTCAATGAATCCGCTGTATCAGAATAAATTACAGAGGCGAGAAATTTTCCATTCACGCAGAATATTACCGTCAAAGCTTGGAATGTTTCTTCTCACCGCGTGCACGTAGGTGATACTTACCGGACAGCCTTGGATAACTACTTCGGATATTGGTCGACCAAAGCCAGAAATACACTGTTTATCGAGCTTTGATCAGGATTATTGGCTAGTTCGCTATCTGGCCAAATTTCGGACTTTAACTGAACATGCGTATGTATATTAAATTAAATCGAGAATGAATTCTCTTTAGATGCGTGTTTGCTCCAGATTTGGTGGCTCATGAAGAATACTCTACCGTGTTCTGCGATTGTAGCCCTGCCAACAAATAAACAAGTTCTAAGCTGAATATCGTCCAGGTAGCTCAGTGTTAGAGCATCGGCGCGTAGCGTCAATGACCTTGGTTGGAAACTAGGCTTAGACACTTTTTCTCTTTGTCGGTTTTACACCTCTTGGTCAAGTTGAATGAAAATTGAAGAATTAAATTTCAAATAATAAAAAATGGTGTTAGAATAGCTGCATTTGACACAGAAAGTACTTTAATCCATTTATGCCCAGCGTCACATTTTTGGGACGCTTCGAATTTTAACAATTTTTTATAGTTTTCTACTTTTTTACAGCATGCAAATTGCATGAAGTAACTATCTATAAATGCCTCTATCTATTACCTAGAGATGGCAGCATAAGATTGATATTTATTTACTTAAATGAAGGCTTTTTTCGGTGTTTATAGGTTTTTCATTTTTCAAGGTACCGAAATGTAAAAAGTAAGTTTATTTGTAATTTTTGTATCAAGGATGGAAATAAATAAGTCATACTCTTAGCTTGTAGACATGTTTGAAATGCGCATTTCTTTAAATTGCGAAATTATATGTTCAAGGCTATTTTTTATGCATGTTTGTAATGTACAAAATATAGAGCGCTAGGCAGAAATCGGTACATACTTCTATTAGCTGGTTAGGGGACAGTTATTTATGTAAAGTCCATTTCAAGATGATTTTGAAATAAATTGTTCTCTAACCTCAAATACGATTATTCTTAATTTAATATTAATTATACGTATAATGTTATTAGTATCTGTAAAGGAATAAATATATTTTTTTAATAGTTCATAAAAATACTAATTATAGTATCTAATATACAATTTAAAAGCTTACAGTCAATTCAGGTAACTTTGAATCATAAGGGTAACTTTGGCCCAAAAGAGAAAAAAGATTTTATCTGCAACATCCCTTGAGTTATCGGCAAAGTTTTGGTCTCAAAATAAAGGTAGCAACACTAGCGTGAGGTTGAAAGCTCATTGTAAATAATTCGCCAAGGTTCTACCGTGGCAGCATGAACCAAAGTTAATAAATGTGGGCCAAAGTTACCCTAATTGACTATATCTAAAGGAACTATGCCTGCTATAAATATATATATTAATTAATCCTTTATTTATGACCCATTCCTTTACTCTCTTAAATATTTCAATCAACAATCTTCATTAATAAAAAATACTGAATCATCTTGCGCTGTGTGTTTTTGCAACACCAAGTTACTTTTGAAGCCGCTGACTGAAAATGCTTAAATTAACTAGTATTAAAATTAAGCAGACACATGAATCATTTAATTAGACACTTATTCCGTTTTATACACAAACATGATATTTATTTATACACAGAAAACACAAATAGACAATACAAACAACATATACAGTCAATTAGGGTAACTTTGGCCCACATTTACTGGACTTTGGTTCATGCTGCCACGGTAGAACCTTGGCGAATTATTTACAATGACCTTTCAACCTCACGCTAGTGTTGCTACCTTTATTTTGAGACCAAAACTTTGCCGATAACTCAAGGGATGTAGCAGATTTAATCTTTTTTCTCTTGTGGGCCAAAGTTACCCTTATGAGTCAAAGTTACCCGAATTGACTGTAATTTATATAAATTTAGATAAAACACATAATTATGCATTTTTCCACATATGGATATTCCCATATTTAGTACGTTTACACTTTATCAAATAAATACAAAACTACTTTAGCGTAATTTTTTTTAGTATTTTTCGAGTACATTTTGCAACATTTAAAAATGATTTTAAAAAGAAATTTGAGAAAACAAAAAATTCAGGAATAAATGGGTTAAAAATCACAGAGATGACTGACATATGTCTCTTTTAAATCTATCATGTAAAAACAAAATTATAGAAAAAACATTTCCGATGGTATTTTGCCAACTCTTCACACTAATCGGACCCTTTGAACAAATATGTTGTCGATTGATTTTTTAATAAGACTTAAGGGGGTGGATAAATATCGGCAGCTCGATTTTGCTCGATTTTAACACAATATTAAAATAGTTTTGGAGTTGTTAATATTTCTTCAAATTAAAATATTTTTTCAGAATAAATTATACTGATCTGTACTTATACATTTAAATACTTTGAATGAAAAATAATTAGAATTTAGTTTAATTAAGGAAAACTAATTAAAGATTTTCAAAAAAGTGTTTTGACATACATGTGTTGCGTGCAGAATTATAAAAAATGTATCCGATATAGCCACTTAATATTACATATATAGTTCTTAAAATATTGTTCTTTAACTTCAACATGAATTAATAATCCAGTTTCCGGATAAAAATGTTTTTTCAAACAATCTATACTATTAAAATCTGTGCGCGTATGTTTGTAACCACAAAAACTCGGAAACCAAGGGGCGCAGGGCTACGGAATTTAGTACACGGGTTACTGGTAGGAAGCCCATGAACGATTGGGGTAAAAAATTCGAAAATTTTAAATAGATTTTGTTCTATTTTATTTTATATTTTTGACGAATTTTTGCCCTTTTTTTAAGTTCATTCCGTAATCGCGTGAGTTCAAACCAGTTCTAAATGTTTACTGCAATCTGAGATATACATATTACGTAGGCCACACTGCAATGGTAAGAAGATGTAGCGGATATTACGATAGTTCTTTTACCTCGCATGCAAATAATTAGAGATTGTTTAATTGCGCTTAATTATTACCTTATTTTAAAAATAAAGAAAACTTTTTATCACGAACATCAACAAAATTTTTTATTCTATTTATTCCCTTATTCCAAAGATATCATTTTATAACGTCTGCTGCCATAGCAACATAATAAATTAAATTTCATTAAAAATAATGCACAGTAGTAGAATAATATTTTTCGAGATATACTTATCACGTACGCCACGCTTAAATGAACTTCATGTTTCGGCACCAGAGGCAATGTGGCGACTTTTTGAGAAGCCCATGCAGGACAAGTTCCATGTTATTATTAGACTAGAAAGATAGCCCGTCAAAAATGACGGAAAATGAGATATAAAGATATATTCAACACATATGCATGAATATGAGTAGTTTTTCTCGCTTGTTCCGCAGTGACAGATGAAAATATCACATTTTAAAATGTGGAAATATGTTGCCAAATTTTCTTCCTCGCCATTCTCTATTTCGCCAAGGCTCCTATACTGCAAAAATACCGAGAATTTAATTTATGTATCCGGCTATGTAAATCACATTAAAATTGGACAGTTAGGAGCTCAGATAGTACAGTGCCGTAAGCATCGGGATGAAGATATAAAGACGTACATTTTCGTACATTACATTTCAAATTCTCACCCATAGATTTCGAAAAAAATCTTAAATGCGCGTAGTTTAAATTAAATTGCGGTGAACTCGATTATGAACGGTTAATGGGTTTCAGTGGGAATTTTGACAAATCAGCCAGCTATCTCCAAGTTGGCTTCATGTATGGCAACTTATTTTTGTCTGGATGTATTTTGCCAAGTTGGTCAGAATTTGGCGCTATTGTGGCAACCCGCCATTACTATTTTTCAACAATTAGTCATTCTTGAAGCTGATACCGATATCTCCATAGGAAGCCTAACAAGGCCGCGATCAATGAGGTGGTCCAACCGGAATTGTGAGTGACGCACAGAGACTTGGATTTTATATAAATAGATTGCCGGTGCATCTACAAGACATGCAATCTGTGTATTTTAGGGAAGCGGAGACACGTGAAGCTTTTGAAAGAGCAAGAAACAAAGACACCATGCTCACTGCTTGGTTTCTACTTAACAGTTCTGATCCTTCAGCAAACATCTATCTCTATACAGAAATTCCAAAGCACTTAGTATGAAAAGGCAATGTGTGGCAAAGGCGTGTTACATTAGGTGACTTCATAGTATGAGGATATATTCTGTAAGCCCAAAGGATATTGAACGATTCCATCTTCGTATGTTGCTTTGTAATGTTCCCAGTGCCAAGTCTTTCAAGGAATTAAGGACGTATGAGATTAACGTCCATGAAGCATTCAAAGGTGCATGCCGTGCTAGAAATTTATTACAAGATGACGATAAATGGAAATATTGTTTAACAGAAGCATGTGGTTTTGAAATTCCACATAAACTGTAACAACTGTATTCGTTCATATGTGTCTTTGGCAATCCAAATTTACCGATTCAGTTATGGTAACAGTTTAAGTCAGAACTCTCAGAAGGTTTTGCTCGCCATCTGCCGCTGCAGGAGAGTAGAGACAGAGCCCTTCAAGACATAGCCAATCATCTACGTATACACAGTGTGACACTTCAGAACCTTGAATTACCTGAACCCTCAAACTGGAGAACTCTGTGGACTGCGATGTCTATGATTTACAAGAAGAAAAAGCAGAGGGGAAACGATTGCCAAACATGCTAAATCCAGAACAACGTATAATTTTTGATGCTGTCATTGAAAGTATTCAAGATGATTATGCTACTGTCGCTAAGGTTTTCTTTGTCAATGCTTTTGTGGGATCAGGAAAAACGTTCCTATTCAATACTTTGCTGCATTACGTCAGAAGAATTGGATATACTGCTATTACCGTTGTATGGACAGGCATCGCATCGATACTCTTGCAGGCTGGAAGAACTGCACATTCTCAGTTTAAAATACAAGTCCCTATATTAGATAATTCAGCTTCAAAAATTCGGCAAAATACATCTGAAGAAAGCTTACTGAAAATGGCCTAGCTCATTATATGGGATGAATTCATGGCACCTATTCATTCTTTGAATGCTGTTGATAGAATTGGATATACTGCTATAACCGTTGTATGGACAGGCATCGCATCGGTACTCTTGCAGGCTGGAAGAACTGCACATTCTCAGTTTAAAATACAAGTCCCCATATTAGATAATTCAGCTTCAAAAATTCGGCAAAATACATCTGAAGAAAGCTTACTGAAAATGGCCTAGCTCATTATATGGGATGAATGTACCATGGCACCTATTCATTCTTTGAACGCTGTTGATAGACTTCTGAGAGATTTGGATGGCAATGATAAATGCAAACAAAACACTCATTTTTGAAAGTTTTATCACCAATTTTTCTCTCTGGCCAACATTTTGACAGTTCGATCTGGTTACAAATATGCAAACGGAGCCGAAGGAACTTGATTTCGTGGAATGCCTGCGCATGGGGGATGGTCGGTTGACTAATGATTATGAACTCACAGAAGATATTATTGAAATACCTCCAGAATGTTTAGTGCAGTGTTCTATACTGGATGATATTTTTGGTTCGTCTGAAACTTATCTTGATCATTTTTCGGAAAGAGTCATTTTGTGTCCCAAGAATGGGGATTCTTTGAGATTGAATGAGGAGGTTTTGCGAAAAGAAGTCAAAACTTATTTTAGTGCTGATACAATACTTTGTGATGGTGAAGAAGAACAAAACAATTTGCAAATGGATTTCATCAATAGTTGAACACCTTCTGGAATACCACCACATCATTTAAATCTTAAAATTGGCGTTACTGTTATGTTGCTTAGAAACATGAATCCGTTCAGTGGTCTCTGTAATGGAACACGTTTAATAGTCAGAAGGTTGTCGCAAAATGCTATAGATGAAGAAGTTTTGACAGGACATAGGAGAGGCACCCGTGTTTTCATACCGATGATCCTGCTTACATCGTCGGATACCAGTTTACCTTTCCAGTTACGCGCCGTCAGTTTCCACTTAGGATCGCCTTTGCTATGACTATTGGTAAATCTCAGGGTCAAACCTTGAGAAAAGATGGAATCTATTTGCACCAATCACATTTTTCACATGGGATGTTGTATGTAGTCTTTTCAAGAGCAACTAGTAGAGGATGTGTACGTGTTTAGGTCAAGGACGCACCAAAACAAGAAAATTTTTTTCACAGTCTGATAAGGTATTTACACAAAACATTGTCTTCCGTGAAGTTTTATCTTAAATCCCAACTACTTTGCTGTATTGTAAAAAACAAACAAACAAACAAAAACGAGTCTACTGCACTTTACCTCATGGATGACGTGGAAATCAATACAAATATTTTTTATTTTAAAAGAAATTTTTTTCAATTTTTTCAGGGTTTTTTGCAATGACGATGTACATTTCATTCTTTCTTACAAAATTTTGTATGATTGTGTAAATATCGACTTTATAACTGATTTCCTAAACTTTAATTTGGTTGTGTAAAAACTCACTAAAAGAACGAGTCTACCGCAATTTACCACATTAGTGACGTGGAAAACAGTGCAAAGATTTTTCATTTTAAAGTAATTTTTTCCATTTTTTTGCAGTCTCGATGTAAATTTTATTTTTTCTTACAAATGGTTGTTTGGTTGTCTAAATATTGACTTTATAGCTGATTTTTATATTCCCAACATTAATTTGTTTGTGTAAATACCGGGTGTCCTAAAAAGGACTGACTGATTTTAAAATTCAGTAACTCGCCAACGGTAAAAGATATTTAAAAAAATCTTGCAGGAGGGTTATGCATAAGCTCAAAAAATTTTTTACAGTGATTTTCGATTTTAGTTCGAATTACAAACAATAGATGGCGCTGTAAGCAATAGGAGCTAAATACAGGGTAGATTTTTTAGCCTTTCTCTTCTTCCATGCGGAAAAAGGAGGTTAAAACGTATTAAGTGGGTCCCTAAGTACCAAAAATCGAGACTGAATTTAGCGTCTATTGATCGCAGCGCCATATATTATTTGTAATTAGAATTAAAATCGAAAATCACTGTAAAAAAACTTTTGATCTTATGCCTAATAACCCTCCTGCAAGAATTTTTTAAATATCTGTCACCGTTTGCGAGTTTTTGAATTTTAAAATCAGTCAGTCCTTTTTAGGACACCCGGTACTTACTTTTACTGATTTTTTAATACATACCCGTTTTTTGTGTACATACATATTTTATATTGGTTGTGTAATTACTAATTTTTAACAGATATAACACATTTTTATATTCATAAACTTAAATTTGGTTGTACCGATTTTTATTTTTAATTTTGGTTTTAGAATTAAATTCATGAACACCCGTCCGTAGAACGGGTTAAACAGCTAGTTAATCCATAAAATACAAAATTTATGATAATATTTCAATAAAAATTAAAAAAAATAAGTAAATATATTACAGGTACTTACTAAAAATAGGTAGATGTTAAAATATACAAAATGCAAAGTAATAAAAAAATATTAAGTTTTATGTTACTTAGTTTTGAAATATGATGCGCGCAATGTTAAAAATATCTGTTTTGAAAAAAAAATGCCTTTAAAGTTCGAATTTACTTTGATTTGGATAGGTATCTCACTATATATTTTGTCATAAAACCGGTTTTTATTGGAGTATCGTCGCTTTTTATTTTTTTTTATATTTTATTTTGTTTTTCAAGTTTGGTGTCATGTGTGCCTTTAATAACAGACATTTTATATATATATATATATTTAAAAGTTTTGAGATGATTTCCCCAATTAAATAGATATGATTTATATTCCTTCATATAATAATTGAATTTCTAATACTTAAAATATATAACTTCTATTTCTTGCATTTATTAAATACATATTATTACTACAGATTTAAAATATCAAGCACATTTAATAATCATCAAAAGTAATTTGTTTTTTTTCTCTAATTTGAAGAATGACTTATTCATCTGAAATTCCATATGCTAAGGATAAAACATATCTTCTTAAAATATATTTATAATCTTTTCACCGCGCGTTCACCCCCACAATGTTTTTTATGTATGTATGTAATACATGTAATACATGTAATATATATATATATATAAAGAATGGTTCTCTCTTTAAAAAAAATATGTAATATATGTTTTATAGGACAATTGTGCAAATTTAGATTTTTAATAATTATAATGCGCAATTCTTTTTAACGTTTTATAAATTTTAGTACCACGGGAATTTAACTATTATAAAAAAGCATTTTTTTAAATATTTTCTTAAAAGGAAATATTTTAAAAACCATTTTAAATAAAAATTGTTTCCAAAAACCTAATGAATATGAGTACTTGTATGATAAAGTATTACAATTAAAATACATTTTTTTACAATTACTACAATCATTGATGTTTTCAGGAAAAACTTAATTTAAAATCCAAAAATACCTATTTATTTTAATAAAATAAGTTGAGGTTTATTAGTTATATTTTTAAAAGATACCCTAATTGAAACAGATGTTAAAATGATTCTACGCATTTTAGCACCCAGTTACCACTTAGGATAATTGGAATCAGGCACATGCAACTCTACATGCTAAATTTACTTTAACAATTATGTGTACGAAAGTATATCACAACTAACGTATTAAAAAAGGGTTTAATTGACTTTTGTTTGGGGCTATTTAGAAGAAATTTTATTTTATTTCTAAAAACCGAAAAAAAAAAAAAAAGAAAAACTCTTATTGGCCTAGGCTTTTACAAATCATATTACAAGTAGTTAAACAAATACTCAAAACAGAAAAAAAATCGGTTTTTTTTTTTTTTTTTTTTTTTTTTTTTACCTGACAAAAAACAAGTTACGATTTTTTTTTTTTTTTTTAATATAAAGAATGAAGCTGTTTTTCGCTACAAAAAAATGTGTAAATCATGCCTTGTTAATTTTAAGTCAATAGCTTTAAAAATACGATTTTTTAATAAAAAATAAATAAGTAAAACAAAATTGCATTTCCCACACTTGTTATTCACGTAAGAACTTCGCACTTAAAATTTTTAAATCACATTCATAAGTCAAATTTAATGAAAAACATGTTTTAAGGGGGTCCGGGGATCAAAATTCTATTTTTTTTTTTTTTTTTTTTTTTTTTTTTTTTTTTTTAGAGAGATTTTGTAATGAAATGTTTTTCTGAAATATATTTTAATATAATAAGAATATTGAATATAAATAAATCTGAAAATTTTTAAATATTTTTTTTATTTAAATTTTAAAATTTTAAGCATATTTAATTTTTGATATAACTCTTTAAGTACTTACTCTATTTACAAAATTTTTACACTTTTGTATACAAAAAATGTGTCATTTTAATATTTCGCCAGGATTTCTTAAAATATTTATTATGAATTAAACAAAAATATGTAAGAATGTTAAGTTTTTTTTAATGAGCGAGTTTTGCATTAATTGACATATTTTCACAATTATCACTCAAAATTAAAAATCCTGAAGACAATTTGTTGGAAATGTAGCATAAAAGCTCTTTTAAAAATTTAATACATATGTCTTGCAAGAAACATTAGATATATCCTTTCAAAGTTCACAACTCGTGAAAAAATTCATTCTGAGATAATATAAATGAAGGACGAGGGACCTTAAAAATCAATTTTTATTTTTTGTAAATTTTACTTTAAATATTATTCAAGGGTACATTATATGCATTATGGCATGCATTTATCGCCAAAAAAATATTTTTGACAAAAAAAAAAAAAAAAAAAAAAAAAAAGGAATTTTACGCGCTATGTTAGAAATTTTCAAAATGCCCCCTGCGCTTTCCATATCAATGAAAATCCCCAATATTTTTTTTATAAAAGTTTGGTTTACATATATATGAATGAAACTGTGCTTCGAATTTTATATATTTAAATATAAAGGTTAAAAAAAAAAATCAAAATTTTTTGAATTTTTTTCGAAAAATGTCAAAATATTTCTTTTTTTTTTTTTTTTTTTTTTTTTACCTTTATATTTAAACATATAAAATTCGATGCACAGTTTTATTTATATATATAAACCAAATTCTTATAAAAATTTTCGGGATTTTCACTGACATGGAAAGCGCAAGGGGAGTAGTGAAAATTTCGAAGATAACGCGAAATATTCCTTTTTTTTTCAATTTTTTTTTATTATTTTTTTGTGATATATGCATATAATGTACTCTTGAGTAATAAAAAAAAATTCCATTTTTTGGAGGATTTTTAGCCTCGGACCCCCTTAAAAATGTCAAAAATTAGCGATTCTGGCAACAGTGTGGTAAAGGTATGTGCCTACCTTCAAACCGCTGTTTTGGAAAAAATTTTCATTGTTTTATTATTATTTTAAATTAAAGTTCAAACACTTAGGATATCAAAAATGCCTTACTCTTGGTTCAGCGATAATTAGAAGCTATGTTATAGCCCAAAGTATAAACCAGATATGAAATTTCTGAAACCGGAAGTGACTGTTTAAACAGCCGCAGAAAGGTAAACAATACATTTTAATACACAAATATATAATGTATGTACAAAAATATATAAACACTTACAAATATGGTGGATTTTAGTAAAGTTGTAAACTTTATACATAATTTTCTTGTGCTATATCAAAATCTTAATTTGAGTTTTCTCGAAAACTACGTTTTTCATTGTATGCGTTTACGAGAAACATCATTTCTTAAAACGTTTTTAAGATATTGAAATAAAATTTTGTAACAAGTTTTTCATGTATTGGTATGTTATGAAGCAAAATATAGCTTGTAAGTTTGTATATATTAATTTAAGAGCTATTTTTATTTTTAAAAAAACCTAAAAAATAATCATGTTTTGTATACAAAATTTGGTATATGTTAGTAAATTTAAGAGGTATTGCAAATATTTTGCTTCATAACACAGATAAGGGGTTTGCTAATATATTGTTGAAAACAAAAGTGAAATATATTAAATATATTTTGTTATAGAAGGTTTGGCGTAAACGCTATACTTTACTGAACAGTGTATGAGTCTCAAAAGAATGGATTTAGTTATACTGCAAACCACGTCCACTAAGAGTTGCCTTAATTGATTGTGAGCATAAAGTATACGATAACAGTGCCGACCGTAGAATGAACAATGACAAAATTGAATCTATTTAATAAAATTCCGTGCATTTTAGATTTGGTGATATAGCTATTACAAAAATCATGAGAAAATTTCCTAGAGGCACGAAATACTGGCCGTTATACACAAAAGATAATCAGCATCAATTGCTGTCACGATATTTCTGAAAATGAAGTTTGATAAAATGTCGTTAATTAATTATCTACATAGAGCTATGACAGAAATTGAGAAAATGCAACTTATCAGGTACCAACTGTTGGGCGATACACAGCCAAACCTAATCATTACTGATTCATGTCAAGTTCTGTTATAGAACTGATGTATATGAAGAATATGAAGATGGGATAAGCTCCGTTCATTAATTTTTGAAATACAGCTTTCGTAGAAGTTGTGAAAAACACTACTTAACAATGCCAGTTTTTGGGAGTTACACACCCAATCCTAATCAGCATCTATGCATGTGAAGGTCTAATATAATATGAATTTATATGAAGTTCTGTGCATTAGTTTTTGTGATATAGCAATCATGGAAATCGTAAAAAGCTATACATAGCTGTACCACATATCGGGCATTGCACTGGCAAACCTAATAAACATGTACTTATGAATACACAGCCTTAATTTTTGAGAAATAGCTATGAATGAAATTGTAAAAAGTGCAACTTACACCTCCATTTATTGGGTTATACGCATCCAAACCTAATCTATACTGATTTATATCAAGGTCCAACATGAAATGAACTTTTTTAAAATTTCGTGCATTATTTCTTGAGGTAGAGCGACTAAAAAGTTGTGTCACAGACAGACTAACAGACAGACATTTACAAAAGTAATCAAACCATGTTCGAGTCATACCAGAATAAATAAATGCATCAAAAAACGAAAGTAAAAAATTTTCACGATACTAATATTTTATTATTGTGTATATTGAAGAAATAATAAAATATATATATATATATCCGAAACGGAGAGTTGGGAAATAGATGCGTTCGAAATAGAATTCCACGTTTAGAGGACGTCGATATGATATTACAGGCCCTGCACATTTCAGCTATTTTCTTAGTTGAATTTCAGTTTGCTAAAGAATTTCATTTTATTTCATACAATACTGTTTTCCAATATTATAAAATTGCTTTCCTTGGATTGCTTCCTTTATAAGTTAAACATTTCCGCAAGAGTTTGAATTCTTCATTGATTTGATTTATATTAATGAAAATCTACAAAACATTAAATTAAATATATATATAAATCTGTCAATAACATATTAAATATATGTAGCATAATTATAGGAAAATAGCGTGTGCTTCTGAATTAATATTTTGCTATTTATGATTATAAAATACTTTTACATTAGATTATTATTTTGAATATATTGAAAATTTACTTATGAAAATACATTTTATAAGAATTTCTCAATGTTATATATTTAATAAAATTTTTACGTCATTAACCTTGCTTTTGAAATCAATGTCATAATAATTACTGACGCTGAGTATTTTGTAAATCATTTTTAAACTTTGGACAGAAGACCATACATTATGAATGAACGATGTATCATTTACTTTGCGTTATTATCTTTTAAGTTGTATAATTTTTTAAAAAGGATTTTTCTGTTCGTTTTTAACATTAAACTCAATCATAGCCATAATGTCCAAGTTAGTTTCGTGATAGGTTATTCAGATGATGCCATGTCACAGCGATACGAAATATTATCACAATTAACGACGTGTCACATGTGTCTACAATGAGACTTTTTTGTTAATCGCGCAGCGCTCCCAAATGATCATCATTTGGTGAATTCAATATGAAGCTAGCGTGATCGTTTATTTGGGACACGTCGTAAAATAAGGCAATGGAACTTTGCTCTTTACGTTGATAAAAGATTAATCAGACACTGCATAAAATGCATTTATGAATAAATTAAAAATTAAAATTTAATAAATAAATTTAGTTGCAAGCTACCATTATATTTAAAGAAAATTATTTTCCTTTTGTAACCACAGAAGTCTATAGTTCAATATTTTCCATGTCAGCATTAATAATATTCTTTCAGCTATATTCTTAATTATAAGTGGCAAATTTCAAGAGACTGTATTGGAACATTTTCTCTTTACACGGGTTTTTAATGACATCCCACCTTCACTTATCTTCTGTTTATGCATATGCGCACTATCTTTATACAGGGTAAATACAAATGATGTACCCGACTTTAAAAAACCATATTTTAGAAACTACTGCACATATTACAATAAGTGACACATGAATTTAAAGAGAAATATACCAAGTTTTTAGGTAGCTTTCTTTACAAAAAGCTACCTATTGCAGCCATTCGGAAGAAAGCGATTTCAAAAAATTTTGGTATATTTTCATCGATCATGACCCCCAGACACCGAAACCACCCTCCTTTCAAAATTGATATATATATATCTGACCTATGTCACACTGTGACTCTCGTATTTATGAACCGATTTGGATGTAATTCGGTGTGTACATAGTACATGCCAATGTCTCGACCGAGTTCGTTCGCCAGCTGCATCCGCCATTTTGTTTCAAAATGGCGGCCATTTAAAAATTTTAAAAAAATTTAAAATTTAAAATGTGGTACCAAAAAATTTAAAATGGAAAAATATTTTTTCTTATGTATTTGACCTTTATACAAAGACTCCGTAGCAGTTTTTGTTTCGTCTATATCTTAAAAAATGGCTGAGTTATAGTATTTTGAATTTCTAGCGAAGCTGACATTTTGAAACGTCCTGAATTTTGTCACGCTATAAAAGGCGTATTTATGAACCGATTTGGATGTAACTTCGTTTATACATAGTACAGACCAATGTCTCGACCGAGTTCGTTGGCCAGCTTCATCCGCCATTTTGTTTAAAAATGGCGGCCATTTAAAATTTTAAGAAAAATTTAAATTTGAAATGTGGTACCAAAAAATTGAAAATTGAAAAAATATTTTTTCTTATGTGTTTGACCTCGATAAAAAGATTCGGGAGCAATTTTTGTTTCGTCTACATCTTAAAAAATGGCTGAGTTATAGCATTTTGAATTTCTAGCGTGGCTGACATTTTGAAACGCCCTGAATTTTGTCACGCGATAACAGGCGTATTTATGAACCGATTTGAATGTAACTTGGTCTGTACATAGTACATACAAATCTTTCCACCGAGTTTGTTGGCCAGCTTCATTCTCCATCTTGTTTCAAAAGGGTTGCCATTTTTAAAAAAATGTAATTTAAAATTTAATATGAGGTATTAAAAAATTGGAAAATGAAAAAGATTTTTTTTATGTGTTTGGCTTGATACAAAGATTCTGGAGCAGTTTTTGTTTCTGAAAATTTGTTCTTTTGTTTATATCTTAAAAAGTGGTTGAATTATAGCACTTTGAATTTCTATCATGGCTAACACTTTGAAACGATCTTGTATTTGTCTCGCGATACCACACGTATTCGCCTATTTCGATGGAAGAAGGCATGTGGATAGTATACATCAATATCTCGACCAAGTTCGCTGGCCAGCTTCATCAGCCATATTGCTTCAAGATGGCGGCCATTAAATTAAAAAAATATATATTTAAAGTGAGGTGCAAAAAAATTAGAAATTGAAAAAGGTTTCTTTCTTGAGTATTTGACCTTGATATAAGGATTCAGGAGCATTTTTTGTTTGTCTTTATCTTAAAAAATGGCTCAGATATAGCTGTTTCAATTTCTAACGTGGGTGACATTTTGAAAAATCTGATTTTTTGCCTGCGACAGCACTCGTATGTATCAACCGATTCCGATGTGAGTGAGCATGTGCACAGCAATTACTATGGTCTCGACCAAGTTCACTGGTTAGCCTCATCCACCATGTTGTCTTAAAATGGCAGGCACTTTAAGAAATCGCCGAATTTGGCAGCGAAATATAAGTTACTTTAAATAAAAGCAGCTTGGATAAAGCTGACTAATTTTGCGAAATTCTCATTCATAATGATTTAGTATTGATAAAAATTAGTATTGAATCTCCTACATTCGGTTTCCACTTAATTGAGCTTCGTGTGTTTGAATAATATAAGTTGTCTTTTTAAAATAAGAAATATGAAAGCTACCTCTTCCTCCCGGCACTGGCCGGAAGGACTTTTTTCATTTACAAATGTTCGATGTGTGACCCTCTTGTTACACGGCATACGTCCAATTTGTAATCCAGTTCGTTCCACACATTTTGTAGCATCATTCTCTCAATGGTTCTGAATGCTGCACAAATGCGTTCTTTAAGTTCTGACAGTATCAAAGACATTGTTTATGTAGCCAAAAACATTACCAAAACTTAAAGAACGCATTTGTGCAGCATTTAAAAATATTGATAGAGTGATGTTACAAAAGTTTGGAACGAACTGGATTACAGATTGGACGTATGCCGTGTAACAAGAGGGTCACACATCGAACATTTGTAACTGAAAAAAACTTGGTATATTTCTTTTTAAATTCAAGTATAACTTATTGTAACATGTGCAGTAGTTTCGAAAATATGTTTTTTTTTAAATCGGGTCTGTGAAGGTGATCAGTGGCACGGGTAATGTACATGCAGGAAAAACTCCAACTCTAAATACGGGAACAAACATTTTTAATTAAAAACCATTTTTGAAAAGTTACCAAAGGGTCATTATATTTCTAAGTGCTTAAGATGAGAGAGAGATAACCCCTCATACAGAGTGCGCCCAAAGGCGCGGATATTGCATATTTACATCACTGCAGTCAGAATCGAAGTGATAGATTTCACAAGAAGTTTAGAACACTTGGCGTTACAATCTATCGCCAATTTAAAACTTTGGAATACAGATCGAAGAGTAAACAAAGGTTTTTGGCGAAAACAATTGATTACCCCATATAATCTGGTTTCTCGATCAGAGACGCGTGACGCAAAGGTTGCCAAAAAACCGGTTTTCATATTTACTTAACAGTGGCGACAGCAAACCTGGCTTTGTTTATCTAACACAAATGGTTACCTTAAATAAACGCTACTTATAATTGCGCGATGCCAAGAAAAGGCATATGTTTTTATACTACCCATAAATCAAGTTAACGTACATGATAAATATTTTAAAGACCGCACTCGCATAAACTAGCATAAACTAACTTTTACTTTTTGTTATTTTATTGAAGCGGCTCAAAATAAAGCAGTGATTAAGACTGAATTATTTCCAACGTGGGCGTATGTAAATGGAAAAAAATAACTGCTATTCTAATATTAAAGACAGCTGCATTTATCTCTTTTTTGTTTTATTTAATGACCCAAGTGTTATTGGAAATTAACCCTTAAATGCCTGATTTTTCAAAAATCATTGTAATAATGTTTTTCGGCTTTCATTTTTTTAATAAATCATGGGAAAAATACTTAAAAAAATCATATTTTGTTTTAAGTATAGTTTACGGCTAAAAAACAGTTTATTACTAATCGACAATACTGGTGTTTAATTGAAAAAATAATTTCCCTTGATAAAATTCTATAATATTAAACACACAAGAATTTTAGGAACTATAATAAGAAATAAATTTTACTTGCTCACTGCAGGTCAAAATAGGGTATTTCGCAAGCTTCCAAACAAAACAAAAGGAACAAGTAGCAACATTTGAAAAAATAAATTTATCTTTATTCTTAAACAGCACAAGTGTTGCCATCTAAATGTTAAAAATCGATTTAATAATATTTTCAGAATGTATTTTATTGGCAACATTAGGCATTATGGCTTCAATATTATTCTAATAGTATTTTAGAGCCTAAATTGGGTATGTTGCCGGAAAGCAACATCAGGCATTTAAGGGTTAAATTGCTTCTGCGAGAAAAGATTACAAATCATAAACTGAAAATTAATGCTTTGAATTAAAGACGTTACAGAAAGGGGGGGAAACAAACATCTAGATAAAATTCCGTATGGTTTTAAGCGTTTAATTTAATTACAAACATTAGTTTAACGAGCGCGGGGGGGGGGGGGGAGAACAATATCTTTTAAAAGTAAAAAATTATGTTTTAAATTAATTTTGAAGAAAATGCGATATGTGACAGAAACTCTTTCACAGGGTCTATCCTTTGTACTCACCCTGTATATTAAACAGGTACCTACAGATTCACATCAATGCATTCATGGAGTGACGTAACGTGTAGCGCGTCATAATTAAAGAAAGAAAAACTTCTGTTCATTTTTTCAGGAAACTTACTAATCTTAACGTAATTACTCTTATTAATACTGCTTACACCTGATTTGATTTTGCTAGTACATGACGGTCATTCTTGATCGTAGATTAACTTGAAATAAACATATTCGTTTCGTCAGGGAAAAGTCGACGGAGTTAAGGTTGCACCCAAACCTCTCCTTAATAGCCCTATCCTTACATTTTATAATGAACTGCTTCTTTAAAACTACTGCATTTTACCCATTCTGAATTATGCTTATGTCATCTGGGGTTTCACCTGTAATTCTATAATGAAAACCCTGAGCAAACTGCATACTATACGTCTTCGCAATATTTATAACGCTTACAGATGCTTAAGAAATTTTACCGCCTGTACACTGTTAAAAATTTGCAGAAAACTGTCCAATTATTAGACCGTTTTTAAAGAAAACAATACAATAATCGTAATTTAACTTTAATCTGATAATAATATGGTTAATAATAGGGTCATCAAGGTTCGTACATGTACCGTTATTTTAATGGTAACTTATCAATATTTTTTATAAAAATAATAAATCTAGTTCAAATTTGCGAAATTTCACCTTATTTAAGATGTAAGAAAATACTGGCACTGATGAATTTGCAGGCCTTGAAATTCCAGGACCCATACGAACCCTGGTCATATGCGTTTAACAATACGATCAGGTAACCGTTATCTTTAAAAACGGTCGAATGACGGGACAGATTGCTACAGGTTTTTAACAGAGTAGGGACCTAATTGCAACGACTTTTAAGAAAGAGTAATAAAATTGTCAAAACATTCTGCAAAAATAGTTATAATATCTCCACTGAAATAGTGCACAACTATGAGATTATGACGCCTTCGAATCCCATCTCAGAAACTGCCCTAAATACTCTATAATTTTGGAAGAAGGATGAACTGGATTTACGCACATTTGAAAAAATCCTTTTTTAACAAGTTTCCAACATAGTTGTAAAGTATATCAATTTGATTTGTCGGTTAGTCTGCCTGTCTGTTTCTTCATGCTCTAAATTTCATAAATATATGCGGATTGTCATGCAATTGATATACAGGGTGATTTTTTTTTATGTTGTGAAAGTAAAACCCTATATAAAAAAAGAGCCACTGAACCAAATGACCTGAAATTTCAACATTAGGCTCCCAAAGCAATGAGAATCATTAAAAAACCTCCACAAAATCTTTTAAAGTATTTCTATGAAAAAAAAATATTATTTTCTTATAAGTCATATTTAAAATTACTAATATAATTTAAAATATTTTCAAGGTTAAGTCATGTGTTATCCTTCTTCATAGTATTTACAATTTATTATTATTCTATTTGAAAAAATAAGGACTGAAAGAGGAATTTTTAATTTAAATAGGAAAAAACAAAAATATCATTTCAACAACACAAAGAAAATATTCTACACTCAGTCTCATTAAAAGTTTATTATTATTTTTTTTTCGTACTTTCCTATCTTCTGTAAAAATTATTCTTTTTCATGGATTATTTTGCAGTGATACGTTCGTTTATGACTCGTTTGCAATTATCAACAACGATGAATTTTTTTAAAAAACTTTTTGACGGGATTTAAAAGTAGTAACATTATCAAAATCGTTAACCTTTTTTTTAGTTTTTTCGGTAAGATAATTCCTTTTTAATTTTCAAACTGTATTATAAAAATGTTTATTGTGCATTTTTATAATATTATATTAGATTTATTTTAATAAATTGTAAGATATTCGCATGCTTTTAACAACATCAACATTTATTAATAGAAAGCTTGTGAATAATAAAAATAATATGTTTATTTCGATTTTACATCTTGTTATACATTTATTTTCATTTCGAAATTAGTATTAGTTCTAAAGACTGTAAAAAAAATATATAGATATATTAATGCGTCATAAACATAGTACAAATTTAATTAGCAAACTTTCGAGAATTTATACATAAATCCTGAAAACAGGGCTCCCAAATGGTCCGCCAACTGAATACCAATAAAATTTAACAGGAAATTTAACGGTATCTCTGCGCTGAAATTAACTTTCAAAGGTGCTTTCGGGGCGGTTTGTAAGAAAAATCTAAAAAGAAATTTTTTCTAAAAAGATATTGGTATTCAGTTGGCGGACCATTTGGGAGCCCTGTGAAAATATAAAAATGGGTAGTGCTTTATTCGTTTATGCAATTCAGTGCATTTTTATTATTACAAAAATACTTATGTAGTTTGACGACGTATATACTTTAACAAAATCCAAATTTAACATTAAGATACAATCATTTCTGCTACAACCGAATAATTTTAAGGGATTCATATTTCCAATTCAAATAGCTTTCGTTTTCTCATTAATGATGATGCTACTACAAATATAATGTTTTAATATATTACTACAAAAATATAAAGACATTATAATATTTCTCCGGAACGTTAGAATCTATACGAAATTCGGTTGGAAATTATTCCCAGATTAAGTAAAATTTTTTAACAGCAGTATATAAGGTCTTTTTTTTATCTGGGCGTAACAGATGCTAAAATAATAATTTTTTAATTAGATCCATTATCAGACTTATAAACTGACATTATAAATTCTAATTTACGTCATGCTTCTTTCTTTATAACGAAGCTACATGTAAATTTTCTGTATCAGTTTGATGATACTTAAAAGAGAATTTTAATGAAGCACTCGACAACGGTTATTCATAACTTGTTGGATGCTTTTAGAAATTTCTACTAAAAATATGTATGCATGAAAATATTAAAATAATGTTCCAAATGTTTTAATAGGGTAAGGTCATTTTCAATTTTTAAGATTATCATAATATTAAGACAAAGATAAAAAGTAAATTATATATTTTTCATATTCGCCCTTTTATATTATCTTTTGATAAATTTAAATAAATTCTATCTGTTTTTCTTAAATTATTCAGTGAGATAACGCGTTAATGTTTCTTAAATTAAAATACGTTAAAATGTTAGACTTTAAGTAGCTTTTCTTTTCTTGGTAAAACTGATATTCTTCGAAAAATAAAGTTATTAAGATTGTGTTACAAAACATTAATGGTATAATGTTTTTAGCGTATCATTAATGCCGTTCTTTTGAAATTATTCGTCAAGCGTATTAATTATTTAACTACTAATTACAACATTCTTTATTTATGTATATGTATATTATCATTATTCCAAATTAAAATATTTTATGTTTTAACCTGGTCCATTTGTATGGTGTGAATAATTTGTTGGAGAAAGCCGTATTGGCATAAATTTTGTTCTTATTTAAAATATACATTGCGCTGTTGAGGTTATATAGCAATACCACATAGTTCATTTTCTGGTCATAGAGACGACTACACGTATATATTATAAATTCCAAAGACAGTGAAGGTAATAACAAGGAGTCATTTATTATCCTTGATAGCATTTCAAAAGATCGGAAGGTAAAGCAATTCCAAGAATGGTACCCTGACATTTTCCTGTTAGGATCTCTCAGCAAGAACGTTACAATCCAAGTGTCTGAGAAAAACACATTTTGAATTCCAATCTTTTTTTTTTTTAACCCAGACATGTTGGGTTAAAAAATTTCCAAAACCAAAATACGTTGCATTCAAGCTAATGGGATAATTTAAATTTTGCAAATTTCCCACAAGGCGATATTTAGTGACGTGTCTATAGGCATTAAATCATCAAATGGCGAGAGATAGCAATTATAAATATTCTTATTTATATTTAATGAACTGAAATGATTACATTTGTGTGAGGTCTGAGTTTTTTATTATATCTAAATCTACTAGAGCATATAATATGTAATTATGGATTGCGTCAGATACATGCAACAGAATTGTCGACCTTCTCATAAATGGATAGGAAACGAAATCATTATCAAACACATAAAGGTGAATAATAAAGACATTTTGATATTTATTTAAAATTGCACGCAGTTTAAATAAAGAAAGGTACTTCTAGAGAATGGCAATGAATATCAAAGTCATTTAGGATGAGCTACAGAGACATAAAGGTTTATTTTAAAAGTATATGACTAAAATAACAGATACATTTAGCGATTATAAAGTGAATAATTTCCCTAATTTATAATTGTTATGAAATAATGCGAAACTCGATTAAAACTTATAGTGATATTTTAATTTAAAGAAGGAGTAATTTATAGCCTTTTAGTAATAAAATGGAATCGTAAATTTTGGAATAAAAGAGTAAGTAATTTAGGATGAATTTTATTTACGACTATATGATTCTTTATAGGTGCAAAAAAGAACGCTTCTTATCGAGTATGATGTGCATAGAATATATCATTCATATACAGGGACAAATAAAATTGTTCGGTTACTGTACTGCCTATCAGCTATAATAGCTGAAAGTCGTTTTAAGTTATAGTATACGTTTTTAAATTTATCAAATTTTGCATATTACTTAGCGTGTATAAATTCTCTAGATTTTATACAGGGCTGCACAAAATATTTATATTGCACATCCGTGAATTTACAATACTTCCATGACATTATAATACAGTGAAGTCTTAAAAATGCTATTATACCGGATTTTAAAAACTTATATTTTCAAAACTATTACACATATTACTATAAGTGATATATGAAATTACAGAAGAACATTCCAAGTTGTTTTTAAGTTATAAAGGTTTGATGCGTGAACCTTTCGTAATACGACACACACCTAATCTGTAATGAAGTTCTTTCCACACATTTGGCAGTTTTGCACCGTCAAAACGATTATGAAGGCAGCACTCATCCATTAAAAAACTAAATATTGCAGCATTGATGCACTGTGTACCTATTACGGTGCATCAGTGCTGCATTATTTAGTGTTTATTAGGAAGCTACTGTAGATAATTCAATGGAATAATTAAGTATTGCTCATACAACGCAATATCTGGATACAAAAGTGTTTACATGCAGTATTCTCTAATTATTTGTATCCTAATCTTGCGTTCTGTTAGCAATATGGAAATATTCCAAGGAATTATATGAAGTAGCGCCCTCTATTGTTGAGATTTTGAACTATTTTTTTTGTTGGTGCCATAGAAAATCCCATATCGCGCTGAATATTTATTTGCAAACCGCATGTCTCTCCGACCAATAGATCATTTTTTTTTAAAATCTCGTTTTACTTTAGCACCGAACTTTTGAAACATCCGGTACATTACCTACTCTCCATAAAACTTTTTGTACATATTCAAAGCACTGGATATTTTTTTTTTGTCGTTCAAGTGAATAATAATTACTACAAAAATAGTTATTTATTATACAAAGGTATTTACTGTTACAATAATAATAATAATAATTTTTTTCTGTTGTCTTTGTTCTGAGGATTTCTAAGTTTTTTGTAGTAAATTATTAATTTTAGGAAAATAATAATAACAATAGAATATTATTTTTTTCTTGCTTCAGAAACTATAAACCAATGCATAATTGTCATATAGAATATTCATATAAAATACCATACAATTGCGAATAAAATAGTATTTAATATGAAACTGATTTATCATAATGCGAATAAATAAGTAAAAGAAATTCAAAGTAAACATTTCATTGTAATGCATTCAAAAGAAAAAAAAGTTTTAAAGATATCAGATATTTTACTTAATGTTTGAATAAATCAAAAAACTTTGATAGAATTTTATTATGGCGCTGACAGTGATAGATGAAATTCCAACTACAGTGACAGTATAGAAACTTAAGTTCAGTATTCTGTCTTTGGAATACGAATTTAAAATTTGATTTATTAAAGAATATTTTTAGTACTAATAGAAATCAAAAAATTCAGTCTTGCTTTGTATGTTGAAACAATATTTTTTCACTATACTTTTACAAGTTACATTAAAAAATTTCTTATTTTGTTTATGTTTAAAATTATAAGAAAATAAAACTCTGAGAAATATATTTAGTCCAGGCAATAGGGAATTTTACCTAGGAAAATTAATGGTAGTACTGGAAATCGGCTTTCTAGATGTTTTTTGGGTCGCTGAATCCGAATTTGTAACTTCCCACCAAAATTTCCCCGATCAACCTCCCCAAATTTTGGTAAAAAGCCCCCCCAAAAAGGTTTTTATTAAAAAAGTCAATTTTTTATTGTTTTAGAGAAAAAGTATCTAGAAATTCAGAAAGTAGACAACATTTCCAACAAATCAGATATATGACATTATGACTTAGGATGAAGGGGAAGCGGGGATCTGCCTCGGAACATGCACGCGGTGCTGCGTAAACTAAGTTGCGCAATTCCACTTAACCACTCACACGTTTACATTCGCCCTCCGATCTCCCCTCCGAACTTTCTCTATAAGGTTTACTTTGTGATTTTTGGGTCGCTGAATCCGAATTTTTAACTTTCCCCCCAAAATTTCCCCCCCCGAAACCCGCATCAAATAGTTGTTTTTAACTTAAATTTCATATTATTTAGAGGAAAAGCATTACGAAATTCAGAAACTAGACAAAATTTGCAACAAATAGGATATATGACATTATGAATAAGGATGCACGGGGAGAGTGAGGGCTGCCTCTGAACATGCACTGCGGCGCTACGTGCACTAAATTATGAAGTCCAGGCAATAGGGGATTTTATCTGGCAAAATTAATACTAGTTCTGGATTTCGACTCACTTTATGTTTTTTGGGTCGCTAAATCCGAATTTGTAACTTCCCACCAAAATTTCACCCGCAACCCCCCCAAAAAATTGATTTTTTGAAAAAATTTGGTTTTTGAGAAAAGAGCACGGGGAATGTTCCGAGGCAGCCCCCTTTCTCCCCGTTTATCCTAGGTCATAATGTCATATATCCTATTTGTTGCAAATTTTGTCTAGTTTCTGAATTTCGTAATGCTTTTCCCCTAAAACAATAAGAAATGTAAGTTAAAAACAACTATTTGGAGGGGGAGGGGTTCGGGGGGAAAATTTTGGTGGTAAGTTAAAAATTCGGATTCAGCGACCTAAAAAACTTAAAGTAAACCTTATAGAGAAAGTTCGGAGGGAAGATGGGAGGGCTAATGTAAACGTGTGAGTGGTTAAGTGGAATTGCGCAACTTAGTCCACACGGCACTGCGGCGCATGTTCCGAGGCAGATCCCTCCTTCCCTTTCATCCTAACTCATAATGTCATATATCGAATTTGTTGCAAATTTTGTCTACTTTCTGAATTTGTAGCTACTTTCCCTCTAAAACAATAAAAAAATGTAATTTTTTAATAAAAAACGTTTTTGGGGGGCTTTTTACCAAAATTTAGGGAGGGGGGTTGCTGGGGGAAATTTTGGTGGGAAGTTACAAATTCGAATTCAGCGACCCAAAAAACATCTAGAAAGCCAATTTCCAGTACTACCATTAATTTTGCTAGGTAGAGACCCTATACGGTCTCTATTGCCTGGACTAATTAACATGTTTCTTATTTTTACCATGTACATCATAATACGTTCACTTGATATGAACAAATTTACTGAAGCAGAAAAAGTAATTTTAAAATGTTTACTTCAACTTTTATGTTAAAATTTTGAATTTCATTGATTGTACCGTCAAAGTCACAAAATGCAATCTGTCTATTCAAAACTTATTTCATTTAATAAGGACCATGCTGTAACCGCACCCACTTTAACCATTTATGCCCCTGCGGCACTTTAACCGTTACAAGTACCGTTAAAATAGTAAATACAAAACTTGTGTGGAAAAATAAATCACCTAAAAACAACGTTTAAACACACAATAAAATAGATAAGGTTTAAACAGACGTATACGTTTCGTGAGTTCCAGGACTCATGTCATCAGTTTATAATATCTATAAAACAATACCCCCCCCCCCCCCAACTACAAGTACGGTAAAAACCCAAATGTCAAAACACAATACCAAAAGGCCATCAAGTCCAGCCAATGAGATTAAAGCGGGAGTGAAGTGCTGTGACACAACAAATCCACCCAGAAAGTTGAGATGTATGGTACGCTAGACAAATCATTAACCAAGGAATGTACAGCTTCAAAAAAGTCTAAATCTAGAGGAGTAATTCATTTCTTGATAATGATAGCGGAGTAGAAATTGAAATTATTTCCTCCCCCCATCAATGAGAGGCAATAGAGGATTTTTGCAAATCTTTTTTCATTACATAGTTTATGTGTTCTTTGACTCCCTAACGGAGTTTTCGTTTAGTTTGTCCAATGTAGGACAAACCACACTGGCATTGAATATTATAAACACCCCAATTACAAACCACATTGGCATTGAATGTTGTAAACACCCCAACTATAACATTCAATGCCAATGTGGTTTGTCCTATATTGGACAAACTAAACGAAAACTCCGTTACAGAGTCAAGGAACACATAAACTATGTAATGAAAAAAGCATTGTAAAAATCCTCTATCGCCACTCATTGCTGGGGGGAAGCACATAATTTCAATTTTGACTCAGCTACCATTATAAGAACTGCATTACTCCTCTAGATTTACACTTTTATGAAGCTGTTCATATCCATAGATTTAAAAACTCATTGGTTAATGATCTGTCTAGTGTGCCATACAACTCAACTTTCTGGATGGATTTGTTGTGTCATGGCACTTCACTTCCGCTTTAATTTCATTGGCTGTTGGAACTTGATGTCTTTTGGTATTGGGTTTTGATATTTGGGTTTTCACCGTGCATGTAGTTGGGGGGGGGGGGGGGGTATTGTTTTATAGGTTTTATACACTGATGATGTGAGTCCTGGTACTCACGAAACGTATACGTCTGTTTAAACCTTATGCATTTTATTGCGTGTTTAAACGTTGTTTTTAGGTGATTTACCATTAAAATGACTTGTTATAAAATTCCTTTAATACACCAGTTAGTAGTAATGCAATTTAGAATGAGTTATAGATACTTTACTTTGCCTTGTTCCAAAAGCATTTGATTGCACAAAACAAAAATATTCTTGAAATAATGATTTCTTTTGTTTTTTAATCTTTTCAGATTTCTTGACGTTGAAAGAATGCGGTGAAAAGTTTCAGTTCGGAAATATTTCTATATTTCTATTGTAAGCACATTATATTTGTACATTTCCTGATTCCATAAAATGCTAAGAAAAAACTTTTAAATAAACGATTTGAGTGGAGGCATAAATATTACACAAAATCCTTATAAATTCAAATTTAATTAATTAATTTTATTTGGCAAAATCCTTCTGAAATTTATTAAATGATTGCGTAAATCGTCTAATGTAGTGTCAAAAATTCACGAAAAATGCTTTAGAAGATAATATTTTTCATGAATTCATAATTGCGGACATAAAGCGTAACGCCAACAGTAGACCATCCAATTGAGGAATATGTATCCAAAATTATTATTATTTTTTATTATTGGTATATTATAAATTATGACATATTAACCCTTTATTTACTCAATTATGAATTCATGAAAATTTTATCTTCTAAAGCATTTTTTATGAATTATTTAAACAACAGTTAGAAGACTTACATAATCGTCTAATAAATTTTAGAAGGATTTTAGAAGGATAGGAGGATTTAGAAGGATTAATTAAATTTGAATTAAGCGGGATTTTGTGCAATATTTACAACACCCACTCAAATACTTTATTTTAAATATTTTTTTTTATTTTGTAGAATTAGGAAATGTACAGTTATAATGTTCTTAGAATAGAAATATAGAAATATTTCCGAATTGAAAAATCCCCCCCCCCCCCCCACACACACACACACGCGCGCACACACAACGCCAAGAAAGCTGAAAAGTAAAAATATTCTTGTTTTGTGTAACCAATAATGCTTTTGGAACAAGATAAAGTAATGTATCTATAACTCATTCTAAACTGTATTGCAACTAACCGATGTGTTGAATGAATTTAATAACAAGTTATTTTAATGGTACTATATGTACCACAAGTAGATAAAGGGATAAAGTGTAGTAAAAATTTATATGGAAAGATCTGAAACATTTGAAAAAAGGAGAGTACCCAGGGTAAGATGAATTTTATCTCATGGAGAAAAATGACTTTAGCCAGTTTATATACAAATGTCAAGCGGAAAATCGAAGATTTTCAGCAGATTTCAGCAATCAATAAAGGCTTATTTTCATCAACAGGAAGGCATGTTGCTGCTTACGTAAAAATTTTTTAAATAATATTATGCATGTAATATTTATGTAATAATTATTATTATATATGTTATTACTGTATTTTAATGGTATATATTGGTGTTTTAAATGTGTCTAATATATGTATTTTTAATTATTGTTAAATAAGTGAAAGTGAAATGAATGATATTCAATAACCGATGTCTATAGTAAATAAAGGCTGGAAATAATAATAATAGTAATAATAGTAATAATAATAGTAATAATGATAATAATAATAATAATAGTAATAAAAGTAATAAAAATTAAAAAATAAATAAAAATGCGTAATACCACAGGCACTAAAACGCATGTTATGTGTGCATAGCGTCCATGACAAATAATCAGTGGATACAGCAAACTCGATCCGCATGAAGAAATTCTGTAAAGCCGGGATTATTAAAAGGCATGCATGCGTGCATCACAGCCAAGAAAACAGAAATAAAATCACTGGATGCAGCAACCTCATTGCATAGTTATCACAAAAATGCGTGAAATTCAGGGGAAAAAATCACTAAAAATTATCTAAAAATACTACAAACCCCTAAAAATACTTATCACCAATCGTCATCCATCATAAGGGTCACACATCATGATGAGTCATCATAATTGTTATCATCATCATTATCGGCATCGACAATCATGATCATCAATCATCCTCATAAACCATTTAAAAACACTTAAAATTATCATCTCATTCCCGACAAAACACCACTAGTACAAGCATCAACGTACAGTCGTGAAAAAAAAAAAAATAAACACCCCTTACTAACTCTGCAAAAAAAATATCGTAAAAGAAAGTTACTGGTATCACACGATTGGTAATAATGTCTACTTTTAAATGATGTATTTAAAATTTGCTTAAGGGGCCATCTACATATTAAAACGAAAGATAAATTTCTATTTTTTCAATAGCAGTATACAATTCTGTCAGCATAAATGAAATCTACACCCCTCAATTACCCTAAAAAACAATTTTTTATCAATTCGTACGATAAGTTTCCGAGAAATTAATTATCTTAAAACGAGCATATTTTAGGGGCTGTAACCAGATTGAAGTACGGTACTCAATTGTTGAACGAGAGAGCCCCCTTCTTGATCAAGACATCTTAAGACCACTCAAGAAGATTGAAGGCTCTATGAAGACTTAGCTAGATTACAAGATAGCATATGAAATTTCAAAACATCTAGTCACTTCTATCATAGACAACCCCTTAAGCAATCATTTTGCCGTTTTTTAAGTATAATTTGAAAACTACTTGGAAGAAAAATGTAAATTTTTGGATTTCCATAAAGCGGGACGTAATAAATCTAAATCCATGAAAAAAATTGTAGGTTACAATTCATATTTTTTTCGAATATTAATTTCATAATTCATAATTCAAATCATAAAATTATAAAAATTGCAAATTCAACGTATTTATGTTTCGGTATTTTAGTATTATTGCTACACAAAAAATTAGCACATTAGGAGTTTAATTTCAGACGATATTAATGAAAATATGAAAATGTAATTGTAACATTAGAAGAACTAAATTTTGAATGTTTATAATTCAAAACCTTATCATTCCAAACACTTGAAATTTGGTGTCTAGGCATAGTTTGAATGGAAAATTCGAAATATCTTGTTAAAAGTGGGTATTGTAATGAGAAAAATGAAGTTTGTGTTCGTTTTAATATGTAGATGATCCCCTAAGAAAATTTTGTATACATCATTTAAAAGTAGACTCTATTTCCAATCGTTTGGTACCAGTAACTTTCTTCTACGATCATTTGTTGAGAAGTAAGTAGGGGGTGTTTACTTTTTTTTCCACGACTGTACCTTCATGTTGTAAGGTAACAAGGTCTGATTGTTCAATCTATATCATTCAATCTCTTCATATGATTTAGAGAATTCTTAAGATAATTAGACTGCAGCGGAAATACTTATTTTCCAAAGCATATTGAAGAATGATCAAAGTTGTTCACACAAAGTCACCACCCTTTCCTCGAAAAAACGAAATACTTTTTCCCAATGAACAACAAAATGTTTTTGCCTTCAAATTTTTCGGTCTTTCCCGAAGTTCTCCAAAAAGGATAGTTTCAACCGTTGGTGTATATTTTCTCCTTCTAATGTTTCTAAACGTAGAATGATTTAGTTTCCACTCCTGCAAATTCCTTCGGCATATCTTCATCATCTTTGTGATAATAGGAATATCTTTGTGATATTTTTTCTTTTACTACCTATGTAAAATTGACGGCGATCGATAAACGACAGCCTTGTATTTAATACACAAATCAGAATGTGCATGTACAGAAGAAAAATATTTTATCTGCTTAGATTAAGATGTCTTTGAAGGGGGAACACCGGCCTTCCAGCCAATTGGTATGAGGTCCTGCTGAGACTGTTAACATACAATTTTTAGAATAAATTCTAATTCGTGTGAGTTCATTTTTACCCGACTGAAAAGAAGGGTTACGTGTTTCTGTTTCACGCGTATCTGTGCATGTGGATTTCTTTATACCCTCGAAACATCCCAACGGCTGGATGGATTTTAATGAATGTGTTCTCTATCGATTCGTCTTAACAGCCCGATGGTTAAAGGCTAGGTTTTGTTTTTATAAATTTAAAATGGTGGCCGTAAAATACAAAATGGCGGTAGAGACGAAAATAACAATTTACGCACCCTATTGAGTGGCATATCATTGGATTGGTCTTTCGAAATGAAGAAGATGTTTCATTGACTATTTTACAGTCAGAAGCTCCGTTAAAATATTATACAACCTGGAAGTTGTGTATGTGGAATCTCTAGCTTTACTGCAACTCTAACCATCATAGACATCTATAGACTTCATCAGAACAGTGTTTATAAATAGGAACTAACAATTAAACACAACTTAAAAGTCATCAATACAAGTAAATAAAAAAAAATAGGTAAGTAATATAAACAAAATATTTTAAGTCAATTCCTACTTATGTCAATAAGATAATTTTTTTCTCTTCCATTCTTCATTCTTTTGAGTGGCGCTTAAAATGACTTCATCAAGAAGAGGGCTCTCTCGGTCTTAAAATACCTTGATCAAGAAGAGGGCTCTCTCGATTATTAAAAATTAATTAATTTAATTTAATTAATCAATTAATATTTGAAACAAAAACTGGATTAACATCAAGTGTCATCCACTACAACTTTAAAAAAAATATTTGAGCTTGATTGGATGAATAATAAGTATTTTATTAACGATTGAAAATTTTAACAAGATATATATATATATATAGCGAGAGTGTGAGCTAATAGTAGGTACTGTAAAAAAAAAAAAATAGTTTCACATCGGTGAGAAATAATTAATTAGTTCGCTTTTAACGCAGTCGAGTTTTTTGATTTTTTAAATTTACTTGTTTATTATTTTTTTAAACTAACTTTCTGCCTAAAAAATTATACACAATCTTTTTTTCATAAAAATCCTTTAAAATATATACAACAAAATGGAGAACACATTTTCAAATTTGAAAACCATGGGGCATTTATTTTCTCGCTGTTCAGTGGATGGGTTTAACTGTCTGTTGTACATTAGCCTAACACTTGATTGTTGGCTTGGACAATGACTAGAATTGCATCTGAACCAACGCCTTAATGACTGTTTGAATAAAAGTCTACATTGATAATTGACCAACGATTTGGCCTACCGTCAAAACCACATCCGTCCAAATAATTGAACACATTCCATTTAAAAACTTTTTTGTATAAATTATAATAAATTTGCATAAATTAATAACATTGAATGTAATCAATTAATAGCATTAAATGTATTATAACTGTGACTAAGTACAACTTTATTATTTAAATACTTAAAATCTTGGTCAAGAATACTTCTTCGGATAATTTGTTGTTCGAATAACCTAAATACTAGAACAAAAAAATAAAAATAAATTTCACTGCCCTATATTTAAGATTAAAGAAAAAATAATATACTTTGCTGCAAATATAGGTTCTTAGAAGTGCGTCAAAATCTTAGATATACGTTAAGTGCTGCTAAAGCAAAAAATCTTTAAGAAACATTATTTTTTTTTACTGTAGGTAAACCTCAAGTTTTTGTTTTGTTTTTATTATGCGTTCAACTATAATCTCATTAGCGAAGCATCAGAACTTTGCTAATCCGCTTTTTGTTCCATAGCAGAGATTATGAATATAATAAATGTGATAATCTTAAATAAAGTTGTCAAAAAATTTGTGAAGCAGTATATGTTATTTAAATTCAAGCTCATTTTCGTAGACGCGTATTGTTTAGTAATCTTATTAGCAATGTTAACAATTAAGGAACAATATATTTAATTTTCGCATGCTTAACAAAACATTTACTTTTCTTATGCATAAAATCATAATTAAGTTGTTATATAGTCATGAAAAATTATGTACATCCATGAAGTATTAGAGATATTTTATTTCTTTTTTGCCGGTTAAGCATAGTATAAGTAATTCAGGACAAATTTATCCAATTTTGTTTTAGGGAGTTCCCTTTTTAGTGAATAACTAGCTGTTTAATCCGTTCTACGCGCAGGAGTTCAGGAATTTAATTCTGAAAGCAAAATTAAAAATAACTTTTAAAAAAATGGCCATATGAAAAAAAAAATGGCCATAATTTTGGCCATTTTTTTCCATTCTGACCAGAAAATCAGAGTTCTAACATATTTCGACTGCTCTATCATCTTCACCTAACGCTTCATTTATAATGGCTGTTTCATAATAACAGAAACCACCAGTCCATCCGAAGGAAATAACTCGGTTAAGCGTTACTCGGATAATCGGGTCTCTACTGCAAAACATATTTCAATTTTATGACTTAAAGCACACGCTTTTATTTTATGTAAAATGACGTCATTTGTATTAATATAGATACTTAAAATTAAATATAGTTTTTAATAGCTCCATGTTTTATCATAAGTCCTTCATTTATATTTTTCTCAAAATAGCACGTATTTTAATTAATTTTTTTTTTCAATTTTTATGAGAAAATGGCAACAAAAATATATAATTGCTATTTTTCAAAAAAATTTTCTTTACTGTCTACAGAAATGGAGAACTTGAGTTGCCAAAAGGAAACAAATGTCGCTAAAAACTACAAAAAAACAACAACAACAACAAAAAAAACAGTGGAACCCAGGGAGCGCCAATAGAAGTGAAAACTTCAACAATTACGTGTGTGTTTGTTTAATCGTCAGGAAATGTTTTATTGTGCAGGAAATACTTTTAAATGTAGTGTTTTTTTATTCATTATTATACAATAACATACACCATAGACATACACCATAACGCAAAAATAACACGAATTTTAAAAACAAGAGAGTTTTTCTGCTAAATTTACCCGATATTTGATTGAATAGTTCACTTTTGCCGCCAACTATTGACATAAATAACAACTGTTGAATAAAGATAATTTTATCTTGCTAGAGCAAGGTAGTTTTATTTTAGCAAGAGTCACGAGACTTGGCTAATTTTTACATGAGATGTTTTTGATGAGATTTCCTTTTTCTAACTCTTGTACGTGTATTTCGGGAACCAATAGCGCATAGGCAAGCATGCGGCGCGCTTGCCTGTAGCGCTTGCCTGTAAATTGTTGTTATTGATTAAGCAATAAATAACAATTAATTGCCCGTCCTCCTCATACCGAACTATGCACAATACATGTACATACTTATATACAGAGGTGTCGGTTACAATAACAGTATCACGAGTTCAATGGTTTTTCCCATCTCAAAAAATGCAAACGCGCCCAAAGAAGCTTTCACTTCAATAATGAAAGTATCAAGTATTTGTCTTTAACAATAAACACAACAGCGTATTGCACCGAAAATGTAAATTGTGTGTGTTCCTGTGTGAACGCCGGGAGAAAAAGTGAGTTTTAGCTTCGTTCTTGTTTTGCGGATTGAGCTGAAGAGGGAAAAGTTCCTGTCATTCATCGCTTGGCGCTAGTGTCTATGTGCCAAAATGCTAGCATGTCGGTTACGTAACAGTGTCTCTAAGTCAGTGGTTTTTCTCCATCTCAAAAAAAGTTCAACGCGCCTAAAGATGTTTTCACTTCAAAAATCATATTTCAAAAACAAATGAAGATGCAGTTTTCAAACAAATTGCATTAAAAAGTACCTTATATCTCCAATACGATGGTATAAACATTGAAAATGCGCGATTCTTAGAAGTTTTAAAAAATGCTGTAGACAGATTAATCGCACAATGAAACATTCGCTTTTGTTTTACGGCTAGCGTACACAAGGTAACATTATTTATTGGAGACAAAATAAGCTGGGAGAAAGAAATAGCATTCCGGGGGCTAAAAAAACCTATTTTTGAAATATTTTGAAATATTTCAGTAAATTTTGAAGATACTTTATAGCGTCTAGTTCAGCGCACAGGTAAACGTAATAATAGTGCGTAGTACAAAGGAAATTGAAATATATTTATTTTAAATAAGTGTATGCTGTCTCGCGTAAGCAGGGAATTTTGCTAAAAAAAGATAAAAAACAAACAAATTTTTATATTGCTAGTATTTTATGTTTTTTCATTATTATGTATTGCAATTTAAATAATAATATGTGTATTTATTCAATATAGAACTTTTTTTAAGCGCTCTGAACGTAGGCAGACACCTTAAGTGAACTGATGCATTCGATATGCAACAGTGGAACAATGTGATCTGATTGATGGGCTTCCTGGTTGCGTGGCAACTTAACATCCAGTATAGAGGTGATTCTTGTTGCAAGATCATTAGGGATCCTTAAAAAAATGTTTAAACGCAGCTGGTAGCTACGATGAGAAAAATAACTAAAAAGATTTAAGAGAAAGTATAACAAATTCAGATGTTGGCATGTTTTATTTACATATTTTCTGCTTATTTTTCGTTACTTATTTTCAGCAAATGTTTCAATACAAAAAAATATAAATACGACATATTACAAGCCTTTGATTTTGTTGGCAAATTTTAAATTTTCTCTTGCATGAAACTGAATGGATGTGTGAAAAAAACCTTTCAGACATCCATGTCGAGCGGCCGCGTATACTACGAAACACCTCGAACCGGGAGTACTGAATTGATCGATCGCAGCAGAATAGTTGTGTTTATATGCCGCTGTTTAGGATATTGAAAAACTTGAGCCGAAGACAGAATTTTTTTTATATTTCTTGTAAAATGAATACCTATATTATGTAGAATTGGAATTTTTCAGAAAGGAATTTTGATTTAAACAAGGAACCTTTCACATTCATTTCATAATAGATGTTTTTTCAATACTCTCAAATATATTTGAAAAATATTTGTGGCATCTGGTATTTTCCCTGTCTATTCGCCTAGTCGCATGTCTGCGCTCTAACTTTTGTAAATATACATGCATTCCACTGAATATGATACATGATACTGAGATTAATTATTGGACTATTTCTGTCATAAGTAGTATGTGCAGCTTTGCACTTATTTTACAGGAGTACACAATGAAATTTCTATAGAATATGGTCAGTTGTGGATTATTGTTTACTGTGTATTTTAATATTGTCACACTACACAAAACATAATGAAACCTATATATATTACTGAGATGTTCTACAACCTGCTTTCAATATGAAAGAGTAAACAACATTTCTCGTTCATTCACAGGTATATACAAATGAACTTGATTAAATTAATTTCTATAGTTGCGTAAGTTGAAGTTCGCTTTGTGAAATTTATATACGTTCTTGAAGTATGTAATAACTCCTTCAGTATAGAAAATGAGATTAGTAAAATTATTTAATGTTATTTCTCGGGAAAACACAGACGATTTCATAAACATTATGGTATATGTGCGGAAGAAGCTGAAAATGTGTTTTCAGTCGTGTTTTTAAAGCTTAAATTAAAGTGTTTTAAAGATTTGTACAATTTGCATATATCGCCAATAGAGCGTTGAGATTAACAAATTTCTTAACAAATTTCTCCTCTTTGGACAGGAATTGCGAAAATAGTGATTACATGTATACTACGCTGAAGTAAAGTTTACTTTTCTCCATAGAGTGAGTATAATAGAAATATATTCATATGCATGGCTGCATAAAAGGATATGATTACAACACAGTCTATCAATGATAATGTCCAGAAAGGTGCTTTTAAGTGGGTTATATGCTTTAAAGTTTAATAAAATTTATAATATTACGTAGTATATATAAATATCTATACATAATAAGACATAGATGCAAAAAAGAGTTTATATGCATTACAGTATATAAACGGAAATTGCGGAAAATTGGTTGTGAGCTGCCTTACATGTTTTTTTAAATTATGTGTATAAATACCTTCTTTACCCATAGTTTCACAGAAATATTCTGAGAGTGTTGGAATGCGTTTTATAACCTATGCGTGATCCGTGATTTTATTTATTGTTTCGTAACAAGTTTTTTTTAAATATTTTTTTTATATTTTTCAAATGTAAATTTATAAATACATTTAAATAGTAGAATTCAGTAGGCAGTTTTATGATTTTTTTAAATATCATTACACGTTTATACGCATTTAGTGCGAATTTATAGAAAATATAATCAAAATATGCAAATCCATATGTATATATAGATTTATAACGGGAAATATTTAAAGATCATTACTCTAGGTGGCAGCACTAAACGGCAGTTCCTCATTTTTCCATTATTAGCTGCTGTCAGAGATTTTTCCGTCATTCCCTGCGGTTAGTTTTCCCTGTGGATTTGTCTATAAGACGCAGAAGTTGCAGGTGGCGAAGATGTACGCGTGTCAATAGTTCTTTCGCGGATTTCTTCTGTCATTCGTAATTTTGTAAATATGTACATCCATCGTGTAAACAGATATGTGTCGTATAGTACAGAAGTTTCATTAAATGTTCTTTTCTACTAAAATCTTAGAGTGCCGTACACTGAAAAAAAAAACATTCTTACAGTACAAAGTACTGTTCATCTCGCGCTCAAACTCGATCACAGTCGAATGTGCTGTAGCTTTCTTTGGTTTCTTGACTATATAAACATGAAAAATACAGTAGTTGCGAAAAATTAACAGCACAATGTGCTGGCAATTCGGACGCCAGCAGTTAGTACTGGCAAATCTTCAATGATTTTTTTTTACAGTATATCTAATTGGAGCAATGTGTCAATTATTTAAAATAGTGGAGCAGCCTACTTAGAGAAAGCGGCTGCTATAATCTGGCTTCCCAACTTTGGGCCTGAATTCAATCGAACTGATATTAAGAGGTGCTGTTGCTTCATCGAAGAAAGATGCTATTTAAAAAAAAAAGGGTGTTGGTGCTTTTTTCAAGAAAAGTTGTGTTTTTAAAAGTGTTTTAGCATCTGCTGATCAGACGTCGTTTCTGGTATCAACTAAGACATGTTTAAATTACAAAGGTGCCGTTTGTTCTCCACTGTTTTGAAGTGAAATATATTCTTCGAAAGAATAATGTGTCTTGTTCTACAGAAGTATTATTACAGAAAAAAAGTGTTTTCCTGATCTTGTTACCGAACGTCGATCTCGGAACAAAGAGAAAGAGTGTATATGTTCTAAAAAAATCTTCATAAAGATATGGATGCGTATGTCAGTAATCAAGAGCTAAGTACCTGTGATTTATTTCAGTGAACTTTTGTTTGTTTTATTTTCCTAATGTTTATTTTATTTTCCTAATGTTTATTTTATTTTGTTTTACTTTTGATGTTAAAAATTTTAAGATAAATTTGAAAGTATATAATTTTCTCTTGAAGAAAATAAATTGCGTCTGTTTTCTCATCTGACATATAGACAACGTAAACATTTCCGGATTTCGTAATAAGTTAGAAATCAAGGTGACGTAAAAATTTTCTTTAAGGACTTAAATTCTGAAAGTAAAATCTCAGATTAAATAAAAATAGTAATTTAAGAACAAAGTTGTTATATTAAAGCAATATTTTATTCACTGATGTGAAAATTAAATTTTGTGTTCTAATTTGAGAAAACACTTTGTTTTGAATTTAGCCAACTATATTTTATTAAAGTGGTATATTTTGAGATATATTTATGATAGAAAATATATGTTTTTTGTGAGTAAGTTGAGTTTCGCATTGAATAACGAATGATTTATGAAATGACGAAATTAAGTTCCGAATAGCACTTTTATAACAATAAGTTTTCATATATATTACACATTTAAATTTGAATTTGTTTCAATAGGAAAAAGAACTTTGGTTCCCGGAACAAAAGTTGATTGTGTTCTTTTGAGAACGATTTTGAATTATTTTTGCTAATAATGTAATTTTAATTAATTATGAATAATTGTGTTTTTAGAACAAAAATAGAATGTTTTCTTTTGAGAACAAAATTTTTAAATATTCTTGCTTAATGTAATGTTAATTTTTTTCTTAAAAAGAAATTGAAAGTTAAGAAGTGTGTAGTTATAATTTAGTTTAGTTTTATTTTTGAGAGTTAACATAGAAGTTATAGATTTTTTTTGTGCTTCTTTTAAGTATTGGGGTATCGTATGATGTAACGGTAAATCCAAACTATTTCAATTTTGATTTATCTCCCTAAGGAAAGAGTTACTTTGGAATTATGTAGGGGAGACTACGGAGGGTTGACCCACTTTTTACAAAATAATTTTTTATTTTTAAAATATTGAACATAGAATAGAGTTTTATGTATAATTTTATTCGTTACACAATCAGTTATCAAAGTAAAATTGCTGTATAAGTGTAATATATAAGAAATTTGAAAAATCATTGACTTTAATCAATGACTGGAGGAAATAACGGCTCAAAGCTCTCCACATATGGGAGGGCTGACCCACTATATGGGAGGCTTGACCAACTTTGTTTTATATTGGAATATTTGTGAAGAGAAATAAAATCTGTATAAAAAAAAATTATGCTACATGCTTTAATTATTATTAAAAATATATATTTGAAAATATGATGCTTAAACAAATCTTTTTAGACGCAATCGCAAGTGAGAGAAGAAAACTTTTGTTTTAAACAGGAATTTGTCTGAGCAGGTATAATTGTACAGTAGGGAAAATGAAATATTAAAATTTAAGACAGTATTCAGTTAGAGACAGGTCCGTTTTCAAAGTATTTCATGTATTATTATGTCCAGATTTAGTAGCCACTGTCCCACTATTTTTTAGTCTCTTTGTTCTTTTGTGACAATCAACCTGACAATTCTACTTATCACATAGCTTGGTTTCATCCCACTATATTCATCCTGGTGAAATTTGTCTACGTACTTTCCTAAAGTTTTTCGATCAATGCTATGTTCTTTTGCAGCCGGATGAGCGCTTTACTCACCATTAACATTCTTTAACTCTTTCGGGGGTTAATTAGTACTTTCAGTACTAAAATGTTGAAATAAATGACTGGCACCGGAATTTACGGAAAATTTATTTGGAAAAAATCTATATTTTTGTTCTTGGAATTTTTAAATTGAATTTCGTGTTCCTTTTCTTGAAATATTAAAACTGAAATACTAATTCTTGAAGTGGAATTTTTTTAAGTCAAAGCTTTAGTTTTGTTAAGTTAAAACAAAATGGCGTTTTTTAGGAAGGGCAAAAAAGAGGATCTACGTGTCCTTTGCAATGAGTTAGGCTTAAATGCCACTGAAGAAATAAAAATGGCCGAGTTAATTAATTTAATTATTATACACACCGATTACGATGAGGAATATACTAAAAACTTACTTACAACTATAGTCGAGAATTGAAAAACTGAACAAGAACGCTTAGATTTAGAAAATCAACGTGCTTTCGGACAAGAACAGCTTAAAATTGAACGTTTAGATTTACAAAATCAACGTGTTTTCGAACATGAACTGCGTAAAATTGAACAAGAAAATTTAGAGCGCGAACGGACTTTCGAACTCGAAAAATTACGCCATACCCACCGACTTCGGAATTTAACTAAGAGGTAGAACATAACAGATGCGCTTACAAAAAGCGCGAATCGATCTACAAAAATTGATTCTCCGTTTTATCCCAAACGAAGATGATATCAACGTCTTCTTAGTGCTGTATGAGCGACAGTTAAAGGTCCTAGGGGTTCAAGAAAATCAGGTTACGTACCTCATAAGAGTACCTACCTAGTGATATTGCTAGACTCATTGCTAGGGAACCGAAAGAAAAGGTCCAGGACTACCAACACATCAAAGCGATGCTCTTGAAACGATTCAAATTAACCGCTGAAAAATGTAGAATTCTGTTCTTTCAGCACAAGAAATTCCAGAACGTGCCTGGAAAAATTATTTTTTCAAGCTGAGAACATACTTTGAAGGTTGGCTCTCTGAGCAAAACATAAATTCGTCGAAGATTTGAAAAGTCTTATTTTATCTGACAAATTAAAGAGAAGATGCTCCCCACAACATATAGAGAACATTTATTAGACGTTTGGACTGATTTAAATGATCCAAATGCATTAGTAGAAAAACTAAACGCTTACGATGTTCTAAATGTAAATCTCGTAAAATCCAAAGTAGTGGAAATCCACCAGAAAAATAAAAACTGGTCCCTTAGTATGCTATATTATGTAGCCCAATAATTCTGCATACAGCATATATGTAAAATTTCTTATTTCCATAAGAAGGAGACAAAAAAATTAAAGTATTCGAATACTTGTGCAACATGAGAAACTTATTTTAGGATCACATAATGTTTACGACATTAGAATTTAGATGTGATGAATAATTATTTATCCCTGCATTACTGTTTAGCAGCGTTGTCATGCCCTAATAAATGTGGTAATTAATAAGTTATACTTTTTATCTTACAACATCGTTTATTATATTCTTCAGTACATTACATGAATAAGGAATTTAAGGAATTCTTAAACGAGATTAAAATTTTAGTGTAATATTCAATAAATTTCGATAAAATTAAAATAGTTATAGTATGTCTTTCAATTCAGAATGTATTTATATATCATATATATGTCTGTTTTATCCCTAAAATCATATCTCAGAAATAGCTAATTTGAGAAAAAAATTATATAATATAAAACAGTGCTTTTAAGTTTATACCGGGTGTCCCAAAAAGGACTGACTGATTTTAAAATTCAATAACTTCCAAACGGTGACAGATATTAAAAAAATTCTTGAAGGAGGGTTATGCATAAAGTCAAAAGTTTTATTACAGTGATTTTCGATTTTAGTTCGAATTACAAACAATAGATGGTGCTGTAAGCAATAGTCGCTAAATACAGCTCGATTTTTGGTCCTTTCTGTTGCTCCATGCAGAAAAAGGAGATGGAAATGTATTATCCGGGTCACGAAGTACCAAAACTCGAGCCTGAATTTAGACTCTATTGATCGCAGCGCCATCTATTGTTTGTAATTCGAACTAAAATCGAAAATCACCGTAAAAAAACTTTTGACTTTATGCATAACCCTCCTGCAAGAATTTTTTTAGTATCTGTCACCGTTTGGAAGTTATTGAATTTTAAAATCAGTCAGTCCTTTTTGGGACACCCGGTATCTTACAAATTGAGAACATTCATGAAACATCGACAATTCATTGCCATCATAATATTTGCTTATTCAAAGCTATTCCGCCGCCATTGCAGCTTTCAAAATTCAATAAATAACCTTGCTCAGTTATGTTACATCAGCAATGTCAATTGAAGACACCTGTGCAAAACAGATTCAGCTACACTTTTCTGAAAAATTTTAGTTAACCCCTTGAGGGGCAAGCAATTACGTTTGTGAAATGCTGAATTTCTACCGGAAAATTAGAAAATTTTTATTTCAAATTAAGGAAAAGCAATTTTACGGCTTTTTTCCACCAAAGTTAGAAAAGTAAAATTTCTTAAAATTTTTCTGGTGTAAATCTTCATTAATCGTAGGTGGGATAAAATATATCCCACCGCCCCACAAGGGGTTAATAGAGTCACTGAACTTAGTTAAAACGTTACTGAAACGATATCGATTAGTGCAAAAACATAATACAGCCTCCGTTCATTTATTTGTATCATATTTGAGATATATTTATGTCCGCGTTATTGATTCGGTGCAAAAAAGAGTAATCTTTTGCTGCCATTGTAAAATGTGTAAAAATGATTCTGACCAATGTTTCCACCTGTCTTTTCAATTCCATAAAAAGACTTCTTTCGGCATACCACATCAACATTATTATCTATAAATTATTGGAAAGTCAGATATTTTACATAAAAAAGTTATAAACAAATCGGATGCCGATATCAGTATATCCTACTCTAGATGACATATTTTAAGGAAATTCCTGAATTAATTTCACCCCTTTCAAGATTAAGATCGATTATTGGCCAATCATCATATCTCCGAGAAAGAATTTAGAAACTTGCAAAGGCCGATCAATTTTTACGACTAGGGTTACCTTCGTAACCCCCTTACTCGACTGCAGAATCTGCAGACTGTTTACTTCTAAATATATTCTGTAATTATACTTCTGTTTGTATTATTATTCTATATTGGGGATACTTAAAAAATTACTATTTCTGTCGAATGAACTGAATATTTAAAACGCAAACACGGAATTTGCTTAGATTTCCTGTTCTTATAAAAGTGAAGATCTAATGCAGAATCCTTTGTTTTATATAACTAGATATATTTGACGAGAAATGAACCTCTTACCAGGTTTGTCCATACCTCATACGGGCAGCGTATTTTCGCCCATCGTGATATACCCATGCTGCGTACGGACTTTGCATTTTCTAGGCTTACATTTTTGTTTATCCTTTATATACAATTTAGTCGACAATTTTGCACAGAAAAATATATTTGCATGTATCATCCTTATTTTGATGTGTAATTATTTTTTTTAATATATTTCGCTTAGAAATTGCATGAAAAAATGATAGTTACAATAAAAATATAGGCTTTTTTGAAAGTTTTTCCAAAAATATTGAACTGGTAAGTGGTTAGAAGATGTCATATAAAACCTTTAAAATTGTAAGATGAGTACACAATTTTGCTTAATGTATGACCTATCATGTTAAGTGGACGGTGGACGTTAAAAATTATTTTTTTTTTTATCATAGAGATATACATTTATGCGGAACTATGCATTTCACCATAAGTATATAAAGTACCTTAAAGGAAATTTCCAATCTTATTATAATTTTAAGATTTTTTTAAAATTAAATTTTAAAATGCTCCATGCGTCATAATTTTTGAGATATTTCCTTCATTTGGTATTTTAATCACTATTGCAAGCAAATCTGTACAGCGATTTTTTAATCCCTTGAATACTTAATTTTTTCTATCGATAATTTTTTCGATATCGATTTTCATCAAAATTTTATGTTTTAAGGGGTCTCAGGACTCTTAAAGCTTTAAACTTTCCGAACTTTTTATTTTTTTAGATGTTAAACTCCTATCTTTTCTTAACATTTTGATATATTTGTTTTCTTGAAATTCCTATTAGAACTGAAGTTAAGGCTTTTAAATTTATACACGTTCAATAGCTGAAGCGTCTTTTCGGAAACTTTGAAGCCATTGTTCTCCAAATGACGTTTTTGGGCATAACGCGCAGGATACCTCAAAAACTTATGAATATTTTTTCATGAAATTTTCAAAACGTATGTTTCATGTTAGTCTGTATAAACTGAACCCAAAATTCCCTTTTTATTGTTCAAAACAATATTTTTATAGGTGATTATGCTGTTGAAATTTTCTTAATTTTGCATTAGCTAAATACAAGTTTGTATTAAAAATATGAAAAAGCTTTCAATGCAAATTTATTTAGGTTCAGGGTAATTATTACAATCTGAAGTATAAGTAAGCACCAAAATTTTCATTCTAGTTGCAATACTTATTTTGTAATCGTGTGCGTAAGCTGTTATGCCTATTTTTTGCTCGTCAAATGTTTAACAGTTTGGAGCCCCCTGTAAATGCTAATTCTGCATCTTATAATTTTTTAAATACATGAAATGAAAGAACATGCTTATATATTTTATTCCAATTAAAATTGTCTCTTAAAATCAAATACATTTTAAGATATTAAATGTTGAAAATGGTCTTTTTTTTTTTCATTTTTTCCAATATTAAGAGTCCTGAGACCCCTTAATAAGCTAAAAATCAAATTTAATTATCTTAATGAAGTCCAATTTAAAATGCATGCACAGTTTTTTGTAAGCATTATAAGCATTCGTCCTTATTAATTTCATGAATTTTGATAATATGATGCATGGAGCATTTTAAAAATCTAAAAACGTTGAAAAATCTAAAAACGTGGAAAATAGATTTAAAGTATATTAAAGGGCCGAAAAATTGTTTAGGTACAAAATTCAAACGCTTTTAACTTTGCGAAAAATAAACGTATCTGCATGCGTTTTTTGCAAATGGCTTAGAACAAACTGAAGAATAATAATATGCACAAAAATAATTTTCGATTTTGGGTCGATTTCCGCCCATATAAATGTCCATGGTCCCCTTAAAGCTAAAAAAATTATTCCTATCTATATAATTTCAATAGTTTAATTAAAAGAAAATAAGTATATTGTACATCATCGACAATTTATTATATACATGTGTGTGGGAATACCAGTATATCCTCACCGACACTTAATGCTGATATAAAACATCATATAAATCATACTGATTGCAATCATTTAGAAATAAGATCTACTATTAAATATTATGCATAGAAAATGGTTTAAATGTTAATTTCACGTTCCTCTCGCCTTGGCATATTACATTTTTTGATGCTATAAAAACAAGAAATGAATATAAATATGAATTACGGTTGTCATATATTTCACAAGAAATTGAACTGAAGTCAAAAACCTAGGAACAAGTATTAGAAATATTTAAATCTATTCTGTTTTATCTATTATTACTTGTTTTAATCGCACTCTGTAAGCAAGCTATAATCTTTATAAATGAATCGCGATATTTCGAATTATTATGTAATAATATAATTTCAGAAATTATAGTTTTGCATTGCTTGAGAACATAAATTACAAAGTATTTCTAAAACTAAACTTTTACGCGTTAAGGATTGACTTTGATTTTTTTTTTTAATGTTAAACAGAAGAAGTGAAGCAGTAGTATACCCCAACCCCCTAAAAAAAAAAATTAAAATATATTTTACTATGAAAATTCTAATACCTAAAACATACATCGTAATTTGTAAACGTCAGAACTTGGCACAACTCTATGCTTGTTTTAATTTTTCCTTATTATAAATAAATACAAAAAAATATGTAACTAAAGTCTTGCATTTTTAACTTTCTCCATTTTCAAAAATGCGCACCTTAATGCTAGTAGATTTTCTAGCCTCAATTTGGATTACACCTGATCCCCTGTTTATTGACATAATTGTATTTTTATTATTCTTATAGCATTGTGAAAATATAAAGATAAATACAGGAAAGGGAAAATGGATAATACTCTTACCATTTGTAACTCTAATAACCTGAATAAATAACCACTGATGATGGCCTTGGTAATTTGGCTAAAAACTTTTTAGGATTTTAATTTCCTTTTTAATGTATTTTAAGGTAATTTAACGTACAGTAGAACCTCGATTATCCGAAGTAATTGGGACCGACCATCTTTCGGAAAATCGAAATTTTCGGATGATCGAGAATGCCTCAATTATGAGCCAAGGAGAAATATATGCACTATATCTTAGTATGGTAACAAGTGCTTAATAAAAATAACTCAATACTAAAATAGAAACGAGAATAAATTACCTGAGTACCTTTTGCATATTTCACAAGGGTTTTAAACAATGTTTTGTTTGTCGCAGTTTCGATTGCCTTTGCTTTGAAACACTATCACGAAATTTTTAAATATTTTTAGTTCACGAGTATCACTGTCTTTCTCCTGCTCCAGCCATGCCAAACCTTTTGCAAAACATTCAAAAGCTTCAGAATTGGTTATTTGTTCGTTTTGTTCGTTCCATACCACAGCTTACGGGAGCTCAAGTTAAATTCAAAGGAACTCTAAGAAAGGGGATCGAAAATAGTTATATGTACTTGTAGTTCGGAAGGGACCGCTTGCACACAAGGAATATGATAGTTTAATAAAAAGAAAAAAAAAATCTTTAAAAATGGATTTTGCACACAAGGAATGTGATACTAAGGGAAAAAAAAAAGCTTAAAAAATGGATTTCGGTTAACGGAGAGTTTCGGTTAAAAGAGTTTCGGATAAAAGAGGTTCTACTGTACTTTAAATATTTTTATATTATATATGTGTGCACCTAACAGCAATTTTAGTACATTTTATTTGAGCTTTATACAGATTTTAATTATCTACTAGATCATTAAATTAATTCTACTACACTCTCTGCAGTTTGGAAGAACTTGTTCACACCTACCATATAATTTTTATATTTTTAAATTACTTAACATTTGTTTTGTTATTAATTTATACGATGACGTGAGATTCAAAACTCGCCTTATCCAGAAAATCAAATTTTGGGAAATCGCGAAAAACTGACTGCATCCATTGGTTTTTATTCTACACAATGATTTTAAAATGGCAGAAATACAGGATAAAACTAGTTTTTTTTTTTTTTTTTTTTTTTTTTTGTAGATTGTTGTGTTTTTTCTATGCAGGTTTACCAGTGGAATAGATTATTAGAAAAAACACAATTTGATAAGGCGAATTTTGAAACCCACGATCTCATATATACAGCCTTGGCCAAAAGTATTAGGCACCTCTACAAAACACTTGAATCGTAACGAATGCCAGAAACAATGACAAACACTTTATACGAAGGCGCAAACGGTGTTGTCAAACGTTAAACAAAACACCGATAATCACTTTGGAACTACTGGTGACATCTGGCGGCTAAAAGAAATGAAATGCAATTTTTTGAAAAAATACATAGGATGTTTTGCTAGTCTTTATTTCATATTCGCAGCGCATAGTAACTTCCGTGTGTGATCTAGTCGTGAATCTTGCATGAAGAAGGCAAATCTCAATTAGAGATAGGCAAGTTCGTGAAATGTTTTCGATGTATCTGCTATTAAAAGGTTCAGAAAGACTCGATCGCACGTAAACAAGACATGAACGGGCAAGAAACATGTGTCAACGGAACGCCAGGAAAGAAAACTAATATGATAATCTGTTAGATATAGCAAAAAACGTCTTCTGAACTCTCTGAAGCTCTGTCAGAAAACATCAGACAGACTAGAAGTGTTCGAAAGGCAAGAAAAAAAATAGACAGAAGCTGTTTTAAAAGTGTGCAAAGCTGGAAAGAATCCCTGGCTTTGTGAAAATAGCAAAAAGAATCGCTTCGAGTACACAACGATGTCTTCGACATCAACATTTTACGAAAGAGGATTGGGCAAATATTCTGTTATCCGAGTAATCTAACTTTAAAGTAATCACTTTAAACTTTTTTTATAATGCAAAATAGCCATCAATCACTCAGAATCGGCTTTTGTAATAAAAGTGAGAATATTTTAAGATGTGTCATTTTTATATTATTTTGTATTTGGAACGTCTTTCGTAACCTTAGTGAGGCGACGTATGAGCGACGAATATCATCCAAATTGCGTGGTGCCTTCTGTAAAACAAGGATTCGGCAGTATTGTGATCAGCGGCTGCATGGCTCCTGATGTCGTTGATGAAATATTTATTTGCGAAGACCACATGAACAGTCAAAAATACATAACTGTGCTGGAAAATGTTTTCATGAATTCGTTAACGCGCAGTTTTGGTGACACCAATTTACGTGGTGTCAAGTTACAGTGAGGCAATGGTCCTTGTCATAAATCACCCACTACCATGCGCTGATTTAAACACAGTAATATTGTATTGCTGGACTGGACAGCGTAGCCTCAGATATTAATCCAATTGAGCATTTTTGGGGTATATTAAAACGTAAAATCAGAAAACACAGCATAACCATGAAAAACAGCTTTGAAAAATGCTCTTATTCAAGAGTGGAGTGCCATAATTAAGGAAAAATGTTCAGGCCTTGTGCGCAGTATGCCCCAAAGGATTGCTGCTATTATTAAAGCCAAAGATGGACCCACTAAATATTGATATTTTTGGCAATTTTATGTTAATATAATAATTTATAACACAATAAGACTTTTATGTATTACTTCAAAAAGCAAAAATACTTTAAAAGTCAGGGTGCCTTATACTTTTGGCCAAGGCTGTATATTTTTTCTTATAATTTATAATTTATTTATTTATCTTATTTTGCAATTTCTAATTTTTATTTCATTTAATTTCATATTATTTTATATATTTGTATTCTGAATTATTTTTTATTAACGGGGTCCGGGACACATTTTCAAAAAAAATTTATTTATTGAGTTAAAATTTTGAATTTTTTTGTGATGGTTAACCATATCATTTGTAAACAAACTCAAATGATAAAATTTCTCACAGCTTTTTTTTTTAAATTTTAATTTAAAATTTATGAAAAAAGTAGTATAATATAAAATCGCTATAACTCGAAATATTATTTGTAGAATTTAAATTGCTTTTCATTTAAATAAACAGAAATATATATATTTTAATTTAGAGCATTTTTAAAAATATTAATTTTTAAAAAAATTAAAAATATTTAACGAAAAAAATTACATAAAAAGTGGTGCAACTTTAAAAAAAAAATCATATTTTCAAAAGTAAATATTTTTTTCAAATATGCTGGCTCAAAAGTAAAATAAAATAATTAAAAATATATGTTCCGAGTTTCAACCCTGTATCTTTAACGGTTCTCGAGTTATAAGAATTTAAATATGAGAAATGGTGAAAAAACCTATCATGAAGAAAAACGCAATTTCACAAGAACTCGTTTCCTTGACAACCATAGCTTGAAAGGCAGATTTTGAAAACAAACCAAAACGAAAAAATGAATATTTCCTGTTCTAATTAAGATAGAAACATGATTTAAACATCATTTTAAGGAGAAAACGGCAGAGAAGTTTTTAATCAAAAAAAAAATTGAAAATTTGAAGATTTTTGTGCCCCGTGCCCCCTTAAATTGCTTCTTTATTCTCTTGCTGGTCTGTGTTCTTCTTTTTGTGTAATGCTCTTGTGTGATTGGCTGGGGCTTTCTGCTTTCCTATTGACCATTTCCTACTCTTCCCTATTGGTTGTTTCTTCAACTTGTCCCTTTACCTTACCTGTTCTCTATCAGTCTTGCTACTGTTTTCAAAGTAGTAGTAGGACGTGTTCTCTGCGCCTGAAGAGAAAGAGTAGTTTTTTCTAAAGGCCTTGCACATTTATCAAAATTTTTATGGTGTTTTTAAGGGGACCGGGAAAGCAAAATTCAACCAAAAAATCGATTTTTTTTTTATATCATTAAATAGTTTCAACTTTTATCTTTCCAACGATGTGTCACACATATTTATATATATAAATATAATTTTTGAAATTAATCATTCTTCCTAAGAGTACTTCACAGCTTAATGGCAATTTAAATTTTTAATTGACTTTTTCTCAAAACTTGCATTTTTCATGTTTATGTTCCTTTTTTTCAATATCTATTAAAGGTAAGGTCTCAGATTTTTTTTAATACTTATATTATGTTATATACTTTAACACAGGGATTTAATTATTTGTTGAGAATTATTTATTTTAGGCAGTGAAATCTTACCAAAAATGCTAATTTAAAAATGACTTTCAATAAATAATTAATAATTAATTTTGAGTTTCACTTAGAAAGAAAATGGTATGTTATAATACGTAAATCATGTTTATTTAACTACTCTAAAAAATCTAGACTTCTATCTTTCACCATTTCTGAGAAAAAGGTACATAAAGTTGGTGAATTTAACATGGCGGAGATAGGGCTTCCCCGGTCCTCTTAAGAAGTTATTTTTATCCTATTTACTGATGGTGAATTTAGCTCTAGAATTGTAACATTCTTTACTGCCAAGTATGTGTTTGAGTAAATTGAATGTATCTCACTGAAAAAAAAATTATATTTAGGGGGATTTTTGGAAACATATAAATTAAAATTATTTACTTTAATTTAATGTTATCATCCTGAAATGTTTATATATTTTAAATACATGGCGATTTAACAAAATGCATAAATTAAAATGCAAAATTTAACGTCTGAAATCGTTAAAGGTATATTTAAATAACAGCTTATTTCAGATACACAAGATTAATAAGTACAATAAACCAAACACGAGTAATACAATGAAACATTAGCAGTGCCGTGAATGTAAACTGGGAGTAGTGCCGTTAATCTAAAACCTAAGCTATCCTGGTCCATATTCTAGCTCAGCAATTTTAAAATTTTAAACCAAAGTGAAGACTTAAAAGTGAGAAATTTCCGAGCTGAGATATCGGCCAGGTTAGCTTAGAGGTTAGACATAGAGCAACAGCACGGTACACTATAGTCCCAGGTTCGATTCCTGGACACGACAAATTTTTAAATGGTGTTGGATTTATTATATTAATTGTGTGTCTGACATAAATATTTTTTACAAAATACATAAACTATATACTTTTCAGTCATTTTTTTTATCAGAGTAACTCGAAAAAAAAAAAAGGGACAAAAGTAGATGTTACGTTTAAAAAAAACGAAGTTGCAATTTTTAATTTGTAAAAAACTCGTTTTCCAGTAATTTCATTCTTATTTTGAAAGAAGACTATACTCCAAATGTAATGGCGCTTTTAGTGGCATTCTATCGTTAACGCTCAGTGAATAAAATCAGGTGTATTGATTTTTTTTCCATTGTATGAACAAATCTGATTCGTACGTTATCCTTCAATTCTCATAATTTTCAGAAGTCGTTCAACTCAAATTTTCTTTGTTTTTTCCCTCTCATTTATAAACTGAGAAAATACCATTTCACTTTCTTTCATCATTTGAAAGCTTTGTTTCCATTTGTAATTTTGCTACGGTTGATGAAGCGTAGGCGTTTAGAAGGAGTGGGCGAAAGAAATTATTATCCGGAGTCATAAATTTTGAGAAGAAAGAAAAAGCGAAACCTTATTTATTATGGAAGTAATAATGCACCGAACATAGCAAATAATGCATAAGCACATGAAATTAAATTATTATGGTGGCAGCACCTCGTTTATGTATCGTGAAGTTTTGATAAATAATTCCAACATGCCTAAAATGTATGTATACTTTTTCTTTATCAAGAAATAATTTTATACGAATCAATTAAAAGTCTTTTCCCTAGATCACAATTATAATTATTGTTAACCTTTATCGGACGTTTGCTTTCTATACATAATTTTATTATTCTATTCGCACCACTATATTAAAAAAAAATATGAACACGTTGAACAATTCTTGAACACGTTGTTATAGTACTATTAAAAGTACTGGCATCTAATAAAGTCAAACTTTCCGTCGGGACATTTACATGGACCTCGGAAAAGATTTTGGATTGAATACTGACATCTGATTTGGCAAACACTTTCGATTGAACATCAGCATAAGATATTTTAATAACTTCCGGATTAGAAAAAGTGGTGCAAAAGGAATAAAGTCCCATCGTCACGTGGTAAGTGACATAAAGGCCGATAAGAGTTATGCAGTAAAATATAATTATTATACATTTATATCAGGTCCATAAAGAAGCCTGAATGTCAACAATATAAAATTAATAATCATTGAATCTTCTGTATATAGTAAATAATAACAATATTTAACATTAAGTTTCTGCGAAGTGAAAAGTAATCTCAAAATTTCTTAGATGAAAAATAGTCTTTAGTAATTTTATATTTTATTTGTTAATAACTTCATGATACCGTAAAAGTTTCAGACGTGTTTCTTAATATAGAAAATACTTTTAAATAAATTGAAGGTATTGAAGAATTGGAAGAGTTTATTTTATTTTTTTTATTCGAACATTAGAAGAAAGAACCAACAAGAAATCTTTCACAAGAGTAGGTTTCCGATATTCACAGAAACGTATTTTCTGAAATTTAATGATAAAAAAATACTCTTTCTAATTCAGGTGCAGATGAACCTATTGTCTTTTTATGAATTTTTCTCTACACGATATCCGAAGATCGAATATAATTTTTCGGAATAATAATGAGCTACAAGATTACAGTGGAATTTTTGTAAAAGTTTTTGTTTTATCAAGAATATGATGGTATAAGTTTTGTCAGACAAAAAAAGAAAAAGAAAAGTATTGTTAAAATATTCGTCGTATTTTCGTAAAACGTTTTAGTTCTTTTAATTACAATAAACGAAAGAATAAAAATTTCCGTTTGTTGCCTTGAACATAAATAAATATATATGTGACTAGCTAAATCGCCCAGAATTGCTCGGGATTTGAAGAATGTTTGTTCTGAAAAATCAATTTCAAAATTTAACATGCAACATAAAACAAACAATGAAATAAAACAGTCGAAGTGTTGTGCACATGAGCCAAATGAAAACCAAATATAAAAATGTATAAATTTATATAACAGACGCAAAAGAATACAGCTATAAATGAAATTATTTCACTTCATTATTGGAGCAGTAATTGAAATGCGCCAATGTTTCCATAATTAGGTTATTATCATGCTTCAATACATTTTTTTCTCACTCATATGACGTTATACTATATTCAACACCTCCCTTATATTTCCAATATGGCGTAATATTCCCTTTTTTTTTAAATTAGTGAAACTATTTATTTCATTTTCATTTTTCGCGTGTAAATCAAGACATAGAAAAGTTTTGCCGTAATATTTCCTTTTATTTAAATTCGTCAAATTATTTATTTCATTTTCATTTGTCACGTGAAAATCTTAAAATAGAAATATTCCCTTTTTTAAAATTCGCCATACTACTTGTTTAATTCTAATTTTTCACATGGTTAATCTTGCAATAGAAGAGTAATTGTTGTGGTAAGAATTTTATTGTAGATTTTTAATTTTTGGTAACTGCTATAAAGGAAAACTGTTTAATTTGATAGGAAATTTCTGCTAAATTGGTGGTTTTTAGGGTTCCGTACTTAAAAAGTAAAAACGGAACTATTATAAAATCACTCCTGTGTCTGTCTGTCACAGCCATTTTACTGGTAAACTATGGAACGTGGAAAGTTCAAATTTGGGAAGTAATAAAGATCATTGACCCACATACTTTCAGATTAATAAACATTCATAAATACATTTAGTAAAAAAGTAGAGGGGCTAATTATGCTACTTGAAAAAAAAATCTTTTCTTTGCATATCATGTGGGGTATCCTGTGAAAGCTTTTGTAACGCTGAACTCAAAAATATATTCCTTTTAATTTTAGGTATTATATTTTCAAAGACATTGCTGAAAATGTAGCGCAAAAATATGTTCCCCCATCTAATTCCGAATCTACTGAAACTAAAATTATGAAAAAATTACAGGTAGTAGACGTTAATGTAAACCTTGCCGGAAAATTATAGCGATTACCCTAGGTCACATAGTTTTTGAGTAATTAGCATTTTTCCGTTATACACGAATTTCGATTTACGGGCAATCGGAAAAATTGTTGAGCAGCGCTGAATATACCTATCGTTGCAGAAGAATAAAAGCATTGTTGATAATGATTTTCGAAAAAATCATCGGTAATTAGCCGAGATATTAACCCGTAAAGGTACGGTCAGTTTGGACATACACAAGGACAGGGGCGGCGTACTGTATGTCTAGCTAACAACTTTTAATGATATATATGTGTAATGTAATGTCCAGTAACAGTATAAAAGTAATAAACGTCATATTGTTAAAAACATACTATTTTAAGGGCTCTCGGGACTCTAAAAAGGGGGGGAAATGAAAAAAAAGACCATTTTCAACATTTAATGTCTTAAAATTTATATGATTTTAAAACACAATTTTAATTGGGATAAAAAATTGCAAGATACAGAATTAGTATTTATAGGGGCTCGAAGCTGTTAGACATTTGTCGAACAAAAAATTGGCATAACAGTTTACGCGCAGGATTACAAAATAAATATTGCAACTTGAATGAAAATTTTGGTGCTTACTTATACTTCAGATTGTAATAATTTCCTTGAACTTAAATAAATTTGTATTTAAAGCATTTTTATATTTTTAATGCAATGTTGCATTTAGCTAATACAAAATTTTAAAAATTTCAACAGTAAAATCACACAAAAAAATAATTTTTTGAACAATGAATAGGAAATTTTAGGTTCGGTTTATTCAGACTAACATTAAATATATGCTTTGCAAATTTCATGAAAAAATATTCAGAAGTTTTTGAGGTATCCTGCGCGTTATGCCCCAAAAACGCCATTTGGAAAATAATGACTTTAAAGTTTCGGAAACGCCGCTTCAGCTATTGAGCGGGTATAATTCTAAAAGCCAAAACTTCTGTTTTAATGGGAATTTCAAGGATACAATTATATCAAAATATTCAGAAAAGATAGGAGTTTAACATATAAAAAAAAAATAAAATTTCATAAATTCTGAAGCTTTAAGGGTCCTGCGACCACTTAATCCTTTCCGACACGGAGTAATTCTATTTATAAACTTATGAAATAATGAACTCACGCCAGAATTTATAAACGAATTTATTAGAAAATGCGAACTTGCTTATTTTCACGTACATGATAAAAGGAAAATTTTAATTAAATATTCTTGGTGCCGTTTGTCTGTTTTGGAATTAAAATTAGGTGTCCGTTTTTTAAGGGCATCGCCTCGAAAGATTTAATTAGAATGAATCGCATAAATACTGTGGGATTCGCGATAGTTTGCATTGATTGTATCTCTCAATACGCCTCGAGTGAGTTTAAAAATTAATTAAACACCTATCTGGAAAAACGCGGCACTGACCAAGGTGGCGTTGCAACTTTGAGACCTCAATTCGAAGCGCGCTTAGCACAAAGCCAAATTTAAACTTTGAACACAAGTTTTGTTTTAGCTACACTGTAGAAATAAAGGTTATTACTACGCTGAATTTCGTTTCATGAAATGCCAAATGAAGTTTAACTATGCACTGCTTTTATTGTCAGTACCGAATTAAGTTCATCATAAACAGATTAGGATAGTATTAAAAAAAAGAGTTATATGAATAGCTATATTCCATATTATTTAGGTTCCATATATCTTTGAACTTTCATGGTATACCCATTTACACTTTTCTAATATATACAGTTATACCCAACCCTACGTTGTATAGTTTTTTACAAAGTCTTAGTATTCTTTTAGCAACTTTTTTTTTTTAAATAATACAATTACAAATTCATATATTTATTCTACGGATCCCTCTGTGCGCGAGTAATGCTCGTACTTGACCGTTTATTATTAATTAAAAATTAACTATAAATTATTTCGATTCCGGATTACATTAGTTGTCTCGGCCATGTTTTAATACACATGTACGTAACATTTCACAATTTTCGCTTTCAAACTGTGGATTTGTATAGCATTAAAGACAGATAGACAGACAAATTTTCATTTTTATATGTTATAAAAGCTGTTTAACCCGTTCTATGCACGGGAGTTCATGAAGTTAATTCTAAAACCAAAATTTAAAATAACTATTCGATTTAGTAAAATTTTCTACTACTGTGGCTTTTTTTAATGAAAATTAATTTATCATGTTACTATGGCAGCAGACGATAAAACGATATCTTTGGAATAAGGGAATAAAAAGAATAAAATTTTTGTTGATGTTTGTGATAAAATGTGTTTCTTTATTTAAAAAAAATTTTAATAATTAAGCGCAATTAAATAATCTCTAATTATTTGCATGTGAGGTAAAAGAATTATCGTAATACCGGCTAGAGCTTCTTAATATTGCGGCGTGCCGTACGTAATATGTATAGCTCTAATTATTTGCATTTGAGGTAAAAGAATACCCGCTTCAGCTTTTTAGTATTGCAGCCTGACGTACGTAATATGCAATGCGTCTTGCAATAGAAAGGTAATTGTTGTGGTAAGAATTTTATTATGAATTTTTAATTGTTGTTAGCTGTTATAATGAAAAATGTTTAAATTTGATAGGAAATTACTGAAAATGGGTGGTTTTTTATTAATTAAAAGTTAAATATAAATTATTTCGATTCCGGATTGCTTTTGCTGCCTCGGCCGTGTTTGAATACACATGTACACTCATGTCCAAAATTAAGGTCACAAACATAAAATGTATGAAAACCGACGAACTGTTCACTGTGTTGACAGGAAATTTGGCTTAGAGGTATAGTACAATGGGAGAAATAATGTTACAACATGACAATATGGAAAATATTTTAATTGTGAATTAAGAAACAGGGTATATCAAAATAGTTAAATCATGAATCAGAGATAAAGCATTTATCTATGGGAAAGTCTGTATAATATGGAGTGTGACCACTGTGCACTGCTATACAAGCCTCACAACGAGCTCTCATACTGTTTATGATGGTATCAATAAATGTTTGTGGCAGCAAAGCCCATTCTTCCAAAAACGCGTCGTGTTAACTTCTGGTGAATCTTGGGTGCAGGTTTACGCTGTGCAATGGTCCCACTCCATGTTAAACAGATTTTTTCCGAGATAAATGCTTTATCTCTGATTCATTATTTAATACTTTTTGATATACTCTGTTTTTTAATTCACAATTAAAATCTTTTTCATATTGTTACGTTGCTATATTCTTTCGCACATTGTAAAATACCCCTGTACCAAATTTCGTGGCAACACATTGAATAGTTCATCAGTTTTCACAGATTGTGACCTTAATTTTGGACATGAGTGTACATAACATTTCACAATTCTGGCTTCCAAACAGTGGATTTTTATAGCATTACAGACAAATTTTTATTTTTATATATTAGATTATTTACTATTCTTTCAAACTATAATATGAAGATTTCTGAAGAAAAAAAATGCAAACATTGGTCCTCTCGTTTGGAAACCAGAAATTTTATATCTGCGCTATTTATCGTTGATTACATCGCCTGAAAATGTATCACTTATTTTTTATGACAATTCCTTGGTGATTTTTGTTGTAAAATACTCCTTTTATTTTATTTATGTAATCTAACGATTCGTAAATATTTTTTTTCTGTCGCTAGAAGGCCTATCGTGTTTCCATGGAAATAGGTTTTGATAATATATAGGCATTCTAATATGTTCTATGATGTTCTTCGTAGTTGAGTGTTGATTGTGCTTTGTAACAGTGATTTCTGCCGTTTTGTCCATATAAATGTAAATATATTATGTGAAAGGTGTTGCTGCATTATTTATTTGATGGTCATTCGTCTTTAATTTTACTACAAGCCGACCTGCGCTACTGAGAAAAGTAAGCATGAACTTTATTTATTTAAGCAAGTATAATATATAATCTATATTCTGTCACTGTTTATTTTAAATGAAAGTTCGCCAAAATGCTTACAGTTCACGAGACTGAAGCTCTAATATATTATTAATACTGATTTGAATTGTTTAAAATAAAATAAAACATTAAATAACATTTAATTAGCTGTAGTAAAACAAAAACGCATGACAAATTATTAAACACAAGCAAAATGGCTTCCTTGAAAGAGAATAATATTACGAAATTAAGTAATGGCAATTTTCCCATTTGGAAATTCAAAATGCAAATGATTCTTATAAATCTTAGCATCTTTAACAGCTGCAGCTCAGAAGAATATGCATGTCAAACATGCTGATATCACAACAGCATTCTTGCATGGAGACCTCAAGGACGATATCTATATGGTACAGCCAGAGGAAAATGTTGAACCTGAAGTTAATTGTGAGACGAAAGTTTGCAAATTAAGAAAATCTATATATGGGCTTAAACAAGCTGCATATTCGTGGAATCAAAAGCTAACAGAAGTTTTGCTGAAAAACAATTTCAAGCAAAGTATGGCAGATGCCTGTTTATTTAGAAAAACAGGTGAAAATGAAAATATACTAATTATTCTGTACGTAGATAATCTTCTTATTTCTTGTAAAGATGAAACAAAAATCAACAAAGTGATTAATATTCTGAAAGAAAAGTTCGAAGTTAAAAATTTAGGTGAAGTGAAACATTATCTTGGAATAAACATCCAAAGAAATATTAATGGAAGCTTTGAATTGAATCAGAAAAATAACATTAAAGAATTACATAAGAAGTTTAACATAGAAGAGAAGAAGCCCACATACATACCAATGGAAACTTCATACCCAAAAAATGAAGATGACAGTAATTTTCTCGACGATAATAATAAATATAGATAAGCCATTGGAGCTCTTCTTTACATAGCAACAGTGTCACGACCGGACATTGCCCTAGCAGTTAATATACTTAGCCGAAAAATTGAAAAACCATCAGGAAAAGACGAAATCAGTTCAAAAGATTATCATGTATCTAAACACAACAAAGAACCTGAATCTTGTTATAAGCAGCCAAATTGACCCAATTCTCACTTACTACTCTGATGCAGACTGGGCTGGAGATAAAGCAACCAGAAAGTCTACAAGCGGTAACATCTTTCTTTTAGGAGAGAATCCAATATCATGGTTCTCAAAACGCCAAAATGGTATTGCTCTGTCCACTGCCGAATCAGAATATACCGCTGCAAATGCTGTACAAGAAATACAGTGGTTGCTGACTCTACTAGAAGACTTAGGTCTCAAACAATTCTTACCAATTATACTATATGAAGATAATAAATTTTTTATAGTACTGACACAAACTGGGAAACATAGTGCTAGAACCAAGCACATTTATGTCAAATATCATTATATTAGACATTTACAAGAAAAAAATATATACTGCTTGTTGATTTCTGTAGTTCAAAGCAAATGATTGCAGATATATTAACAAAGCCTCTTCCTAGACCCCAATTTTTAAAATTAAGGGAAAATCTAAATTTAATTTCTTTTTTGAACCGCTAGATTAAGGGAGGATGTTGTAAAATACTCCTTTTATTTTATTTACTAGTATATTATCCCCGTCACAAATGACGGAAAGTTGATGATAAATCTTCAAAACAATAGTTAAAAAAAATATTTTTCTGACTTAAAAAAAAAAAAAAGATGTCTGATGCATTTTGTTAATCAAAAAGTATTATTCTTTGATTTTTTATGATTAGAGCAAAGAAATATGTAAACTACAATTTAGTCACCAGCGCTTAAACGCTCCATTTCCAGCTACACATTCTATCACGAAAATGCTTGTTTAGGTTCCGTCTACATTAAAAATTTGTTGTTTAGTGGGACTTTATTTTTTCGCTACAAACTATGTTAAAATTCATAATTTTATCTGCAAGATAATTAAAATATGCTGCACCGATAAGAAATAATCATTTTATTTGCAATGTCTTCAAATCTGATGAAATGCATTGTAAAAAAAAAAAGTACGATTATAACAGAAAGTTGACGGCAAAAGAATTACCAAGAAACATAAGCTACTAATTTATTGGGAATTAACACGGCCTACAGAGGCGCTGCTCGCAGCTTTTGGTACAGAAAAAAATGTCTCTTTAACCCTTTATCTACTGACGGTACTTATAAGTACAATTAAAATAACTTGTTATAAAATTAATTTAATACATCAATTAGTAGAAATACAATTTACAATGAGTAATAGATGCAACACTTTATGATGTTCCAAAAGCTTTATGGGTCACACAAAATAAAAATATTTTTTAAAGGATGATTTCTTTGGCCTTTGCATCTTTTCAGATTTCTTGGCGTTGGAGTGCAGGGGGGGGGGGGATTTTTTCATATCAGAAATAGTTCAATATTTCTATTATAAGAACATTATATTTGTAGATTTCCTAATTCCTACAAAATACAAAGAAAAATATATAAAATAAAAGATTTGATTGGGGTTATAAATATTACACAAAATCCTTATAAATTCAAATTTAATGAATCCTTCTAAAATCCTTCTAAAATTTATTTAATGATTATGTAAATCCTCTAATTTTGGTTCAAAAATTCACGAAAAATGCTTTAGAAGATGAAATTTTCATGAATTAATAATTCAGTACATAAAGGGTAAATTTCCCTTTAAATAATGCTGAAGTGCCATTGAAATAATTCTTTATTGTAAATGGATTTGAAAGTTTTAGATATTCAAATTCGAATAATTTTTACTTTGTCATATAAGACAAAAAACAAATGTCACAGTAAATATGAAATTGTGCAAAAGAATATTCATTCTGAATAAATTAAAAATACATGTAATGCAATGGGCTTTAACGCACCTTTTTAGATCGAAAGTTCTATCTTTTCTCCCTAGATGGCGAACTTAATTGTTTAGAACTTAACAGTTTTTGAAGGTTTTAAACAAAGTTAAAATATTTAAAGGTTTTAATAAACTATTACAAATATTTTAAGACCAGCATCGGCTTTAACATGTATTTTTTTTAATGAAGCGTTCAAAAAGTCATTTGTTTGTTTGTAGATCTGCTGAAATTTGAATCTGCATGGCAGCAGTATCGTTTGTTTACGTCCGATTTCTATGTTTATAATAGCTTAATTTTAATTTAGAACTTAATACATTATAAATAGATATCATACACATGTTTTATGTGAATATATGCTGAACAGACATGATTTCAAAAAAAAAATTATCATTTAGCCGTCATATGCTAGGATATGTTTTTCATTAAGCCTAACATGGCGTTTAGCTACGGTCGTTTCGCAGACCAGAGTGCTTCGCACCGGCATGGTTCCGACGGTCCTCTGTACTCACCTTTAATTATAAGTAGATGTAATCTAACGATTCGTAAATCTTTTTTCTTTTCTGCCACTAGAAGCCTTATCGTGTTTCCATGGAAATAGGTTTTGATAATATATAGACATTCTAAGATGTTATATGATGTTCTTCGTAGTTGAGTGTTGATTGTGCTTTGTAAGAGTTATGCCCGCCGTTTTGTCCATATAAATACAAATATATTATGTGAAAGGTGTTGCTGCATTATTTATTTGATGGCCATTCGTCTTTAATTTTATTACAAGCGCTACTGAGAAAAGTAAGAATGAACTTTATCTATTTAAGCAAGTATAATATATAATCTATATTCTGTCACTGTTTATTTTAAATGAAAGTTCGCCAAAATGCTTACAATTTTCCCTGTAGTACAGATTGCAAAATGGTGTAGAAATGGTTTAACATTAGAACGGAACGGCATTTTACTCATGTTTAAGAAAAAACCAAATACCATAATTGTCATTTAATGCTATTTATCACATTTTTTAATGACTTTTGACACATTTTTAATGACATTTTTAATGATATTTGGTCTAGACCACACATTCCCGGAGCAAAACAAGTGGAGAAAGATAACTAGAAAGCAATCTAATCATGGTTGTTAGCAACAAAAAAAAAAAAAAAATTGGGGATGGGTGAGTGAGTATTAAAACTGGAAAATTGCGGAAAATCTACTGAAATCAGGAAAAATTGCTGAATAGAGAGTTTATACATAGTGTAGAAATAAAAGAAAGTTTATGGTCAACATTATATTTTTGAAGAAATTTAAAATTTTTTGAATGGTTTTATTTTTTAAATTATTTATAAATACATAAAAATGTAAAAAGACTGAATTGAAGAACAGAATAAATTGAGAAGGAGGGAATGGCATGATTCCGATCTCTGTGACCATGGCCCTGAAAAGATCCTAATGCACGGAATCTTGGGTTTCGCCGCAAATCGCTACTGCAGTGCCGGTGGAAGAAAAGTTCCGGCAATCAAACAATCCTAATAAAGAAAAGTAGCGGGCTGGCAGCACAACGTTCTAGTGTTAAAACTTGTTTAAATACCCTAGCAAAAACCTACACGGTTCTTGCGATAGTAGTTTATAGCATATTCGGCAAATATACTATATGGCCACTTGCGATTTTAGACGTTTTGTTAAATATCTGAAAAAATGCATGAGGTATTATCCTGAAACTTCAGGCGTGTAAACAGCATAGTAGATATAAATTTCCGTGAAGATTTTTTTTTCTCGAAACCCCATAGGGGACCGTCAACATACTGAAGGAAAACGAATATCTTTTGGATAACCCTGTAAAACCTAATGTAGCAAACGCATTGAAAATGCAGCATATGATTAGGAGGCTTCTTGTAATAAACTGTGTTCATTTTTTTTAGGACAGCAAGTATACTAGTGGAGAAATTACGCTTTTTATAAAAACAACCCGAAATTTTACCTCGTTTTTTTGCTTATAATTTGCAGATTTCTTAATATAAATGAATGTTCTTTTTAAGAATCATGCCAAATGGCATTGTACACAATGCCCAGCAATATGAATTAACAAATAATAAATATTGAATAAAAAATCAGCAGGTTTACCAAATAATATTTCACTGCGCATGCGCGAATGCAATAAAAATGTAACGTGCATAATGTATTAACTAAATGTATTCAGCAACTTTGGTGAAAGTCTCAAAATCATAGCTTGAAAGCTCTAAAAATGATGGTCAATAGAATACTCTCAAAATTCCTTGTTCACAAAAATAAGCAAAACGTATGAAGGGCTGTATCCAAATGTAATAGTACGTGCAATATTGTGTACGCTATATTGGCACTAATCAAACGATATTTGGATACATCCCTTATCCTGTTGCTTCTTTTTGGGAACAACGGAATTCAAGCTTATTCTATAGACGATCACTTTCAGAATTTTCAAGCAATGTTTTTGTGACTTTCACAAAAGTTGCTCTATACATTTAGCTAATACGTTATGCACATTGTATTTTGATTGCATTCGCGCATGTTCAGTGAAGCATTATTTAGTGATCCTGCTCAGTTTTCATCTAATATTTATTATTTTTTAATTGTGATTGCAGGGTATTATGTACAATATTGTTTGTCATGATTTTAGAAAAGAACATTCTTTATATTAAGAACTCTTCAAATTATAAGCAAAAAACGTGGTGAAATTTGGGATGTTTTTTATAAAAACCCTAATTTCTCCACGAGTATACCTGCTAGCCTCATAAAAATGAGCACAGTTTATTACAAGTAGCCTCTTATGAATCTGCTTCAGTTTCAATGCTTTTACATTATTTTCTACAGGGTAATCCAAAAGGTATTCGTTTTTGTTTAATTTGTTGACGGTCCACTATGAGGTTTAGGAAAAAAAAATATTCAAAGAAATATATCACGTCTACTATGCTGTTCACACGCCTGAATTTTCAGGATAATTCCTCATGCATTTTTCAAGATAATAATAATAAAAAAAACGTCTAAAATCGCAAGTGATCAGTCATCATTGGTCATATATTGTAGGTGTAACAAATCCACAAAACGTACCACGCAAAGCAGATTTATATTTACTTTTAAATTCTACGAATGAAAGACTTTTACTGAACTTTAAATTTTAAACTTAAACCATACTCACATTAGCACCTTTGTGCTCGTATAGTTGTACTATTTATGGAACAACTCCTACGGTGAGATAACTTCAAAACTTAGTAATAATAACTCATAAAAAACAAGCTACCAGCATTTATTTTCTTTCTCACTTGAATCTACAAAAATATAGGAAGTTGCTACAGAATACATCAAAACTTGTCCCTTTTTCTTTTCTAACCAGCGACAATAACATGTGAACGCGCAAAAACAAAATAATAAATGTCATTTCAAGTCAATTGTTTTTCTTTACATTTTTCATCTCTGATCGCGTGATTTTGAACAAAAATAAATAATGCCGATCCCGTAACATCCTCCCACCTTCTGATTACCTTGTATAATCAGAACTAATTTTAAACATAGAGAAATTGACAAAGTCACTTGCTATAAATTCAGTCTTTCAGGAATTTTCAGTATCCTTCCAGCCCTGCTGTGTCTAGGAGATTCCTTGCTTGAGGATACATCCAAAATTGTAGCTTTGTTAAGTATTTTCACTGGATTGTGAGAAATCTTTGGTTTCGGACAGTCAGTAGACGAAGCTATCTCTAGTAGATATATTCTTTGTATAGGTCGTAAAAGCTCATGTTGTGATGTTTGATCTCTTACGAGTCGAACTTTCTTGTCTCTACCAGGTATAAGTTCTGTAATTCGACCTAAAGGCCAATCAGTTCTCTTTTTATTATCAGATCCGACCAATACAACATCACCTACAGCTATAATTTGCTCTTGGTGTTTGTTCCTTGCTCTTTCAATTAATGCACCTAAATATTCGGACCTGAAGCGATCCTTCAATTATTTTTGTAATGACTGCCGATACTTCAATCTCTTGTTTAATGATTTTTGTTCCACAACATCCAGGTCTGAAAGATTGCATTCTTCTATACTCTGCAGAAACATAGATGGGGAGATAGGTTTCACAGTTGCGTCTTCCGAAAGGTATGTTAGCGGTCTTGCATTTATTACACTTTCCACATCTGTCAAAATTGTGTTCATTTCTTCATAAGTGAGGTAAGCATGACCTAATACTTTTTTGAGAAGATCTTTCATTATTCTGATAAGCCTTTCCCAAAAGCCACCCCACCACGCTGCGGTTGATGGATTAAATTTCCAATCAATAGCATTAACAGAACTGTATTTTTGTATTCGTGACCAATCTAGGCTGTTCAATAAATTAGCTGATCCAGTGAAGTTTGTGCCGTTGTCAGAATAAATGACAGCGCACCTTCCTCTCCGTGCTACGAATCGTCTGAGTCCCATCAAAAATGCCTCAGTCGAAGCAGCGGTCACTAGCTCTAAATGCACTGCTCTGTATATTGCGCAGGAAAATAGCAATATCCAAGATTTCTCAATTTTCTTCAAGTATAACGGACCCGCCAAGTCTACACCTGTGATCTGAAACACGTTAGCATCCTTTATTCTATTTTCCGGTAGAGGCGCACTATCTCTCCATAAACTCTTCCCACTGAAGCGTTTGCAGACAACACACTGTGCTAACACTTGTTTTACATTTATACGACCATTAAGTATCCAGTATTTTTCTCTCAATAAATTAAGTAGAATCTGCAATCCAGCGTGACAATGTTTTACATGTACATGATATATGAGTCGTTGTACAACTTCATGTTTTGCTGGCAGGACTATAGGTTTCAGAAAATCTTCATTGTCTTTCCTGTACGTTATTTTAGTCTCCAGTCGAATAATATCTTGTTCATCTTTCCATGTTTGTAAAGTTCTCAATCTGTTATCATTCTCGGGAAAAAACGCTTCTTTCTGAATCATACGTAGAGTCTTTAATTCAGCTTCTTTAAATTCAGATGACGTCAGGTCTCCTCCTCTTTTCACTTCGGTACTTCTGCAGTTATGCCTAAAACGTAATATCCATGCGACCATCCGTATGATTTTTACATAACTCGAGAAATATCTGTAATACCAACCATCTTGTTTAACATCAGAATTCGTTATCATGGAAACTGACTTTATTCGTTCCTTCCGAATTTCATCTTCGTCATAGTCTTGATCACTAGAGTTCGTATATTTTTCAAACTCTGCTGAATCTCTCAACCAAGCTGGACCCTCCCACCATCTCCTGGCAGCCAGCTGTCTCGCTTTACATCCACGAGTTGGCAAATCTGCAGGATTTTTATCACTTGGCACATAGATCCATGATGAAGGACTGCTTAATCTTCTGATTTCTAAAACTCGATTTCGCACAAATACTGACCAATTGACATCTCTGGATATCCAAGCGAGTACTGTAGATGAATCGCTCCAATAATATCTCTTCATCTTTTCCCAACCGAGGGCATCTACGATAGTTTGCGCCAAACGAGTTCCCATAGTTGCCGCCAATAATTCCATTCTTGGTATTGTGACGTTCTTCAAAGGTGCAACTCTTGATTTGCCTGCTATAAAAACTAACTCGACTTGGCTTCCAATTTCTATTCTAAGGAATATAACTGTTGCGTAAGCATCTTTACTTCCATCTACAAATGTGTGAAGTGCACACGCTTCTATGTTTCCTGGAGTCATTTTCATGTATCTTGGGATCTCTATATTCTTCAAAACTGTTAGTTCTTGAAACCATAGTAAACATTCTTTACGTAACTCACCAGTTATCTCTTCATCCCATTTAAAAACTAATTTTCAGGCTTTTTGCGACATTATTTTCGGACAAATCATCACTGGCGACGTAAAACCAAAGGGATCAAATATTTTATGCACAGCTGACAACATACTGCGTTTGGTGATCTTTTCTGTGTCAAAATCTTGTAGCCAACTTAGGTTGGTTTTCAACATGTCGGATTCCTTATTCCAAACAAGTCCTAAGACGTTAGTTTCATTCGTGTTTGGCGTTTCTTGGCGATCACCTGTGTACTCCCACTGTCTTAGATCAAAACTGCCTTTCGCCATGAGCATCCTCGCATCTTCGATGAAATGTTTCAATTCTTCTTCGCTATTTACACTGGTTACGACATTATTCACATAAAAACTGTGCAACAATCTATCTTTAAAACTTTCAGAGAAATCTGGAGCCCTTCGGATGTGATATTCAATCACAGATGAAAGAAGAAATGGACTGCATTTCACACCGAATACTACTCGGGTATGCCTGAATGTCATTAATTTCTTTTCCTTTAAGTCCTTCCACCACAAAAAACGTAGGAAATTTCTATCTTTCTCACAAATGCTGATCTGTAAAAAAGCTTTCCTAATATCTGCATATACACCAAGTTTTCTTTCTCGAAAGCGTAGAAGAACATCTGGAATGAGCTCGATCAAGTTCGGTCCACATTGTAGGCATTGATTCAGAGATGGATAATTTGCTAATCTTGCTGACGCATCAAATACAGGACGGATCTGGGTTGTAGTACTACTCTCTTTTATGACTGGATGATGCGGCAAGTAATTTCCATAAGATTTCGTTTCGTAAGAAGGAACTTCCTCTATAATACCTTCGTTAATCCAATCATTAAAAATATTCTCGTATTGTTGAAACATGTTCTTGGCGATTAACTTTGAGGTGATGCCTTCCAAACGTTTCATCGCCAACTTAAAGTTATTTGGCAGCATTATTATGTCATCAGCCCAAAGAAGACAAATCTCATACCGATTTTCATAGTTTATTTTTACTGTTTCGAAGAAATGCTCCTTAGTTTGGCGATCTATCTCTTCTCTTGACTTCTTCTCTATGGCATCTGTAATTCCGATTAAGTCAAGTCTCCATAGGTTTGAGATATCCGCTTCTTTTACAAACATTGATGTTACTGTCATCGCCAAGTTTTCGGATGAATATGGCTTTTCACATGGTGCTTTTCCCATTAATGTCCATCCAAGACATGTTTCCACTGCAACTAAACCAGAAGACAATATTTTTCTTTTACCAGTTAACATTTTCCCCATAACATCAGCTCCAATTAAAACGTCTATACTACCACAACATTGACTCACATCACTTAACATGATGCCACTTTCCTTTAATTCTTGTAACCATGGCCCCTGTGTAACGGGTTGAATATCTCCGCATATGCTAACTTGATCTCGTACTTCGAAATTACACCTGAATTCTTCGCTCAAATCTCTAACTCTTATTTTGTAACAGTTGTGTTGGCATTCTTGAGTAGTAATGTCGCCAAACAGAGAATGTATTATCTTTTCTTGCCGAATAGGCTTGTAATTCATTTCTTCCGCCACTCTTTTTAATATATACGATTTTTGTGATACTGAATCTAACAATAAACGAACAATCTTCTGTATACTTTCAGAAACTAGCTTCACCTTCAAGGTCTGCAAGACCACTTTGGCGCTCTTCTTACTAATATTTGTCATATTCACTTCATCTCTTTTAGACTTCTCCTCAGCTCCCTCTTGAGTATCTTTACCGGATGACTTACGTTGATCACACAGTAATGGCACATGCCGCTTATTACAAATAATGCATTTCACCATCGCTCGGCATCTTTTAGCGGTATGTTCTGGTACTAAACATATGAAGCAGCATCTCTTCTCCTTGGCGATTTTTTGTATTTCCGCTAAGTTTAATTTTCTCGCAGAAAAGCATTCCGAAATTGCATGTCTTCCCTGGCAAAAAATGCAGACTCCTTTTTTCTCTGTTATGGAAGAGGTAGTCAGCAGACCTGCCGCTGTCAAAGTTTTACCGGTTTTATGTTCAAAATTATGGTGATTCCTTTTTGCGACATATTTACGGTCTTCACTTTTAGCTAATCCAAAACCAGCTACGGCGAGTGACACCCTTTCTTCATCTTCTACTTCAGTTCGCAAAAACTGCATCAGACTATTTAATCTGTCCTGTGCCTCAGTTTTCTCAGACGTTATGATCGTGCGATTCCACTCTTTTAGAAATTCTGCTGGAAAACGGGACTCAACTAATGGATATAAAATTGATGCACATTTGTCAGTTGTGACACCTAATGTATCTAAGGCTCGTAAATATAATTCCGATTTATCATATAACGATGTCAACGAGAATTTCCCCTTCGTTTGTACTGATATTATTAATTTGAGTAGTTCTCTCACGTAGACTTCTACCAATATATCTTCTCTAGCAAAACGGGTTTTTAAACTCTCAATTGCCTTGGCGTAATTAGTGCCACTTGGCGGGAAACTCTCTACCACTTCTCTTGCTCGGGAGCCGGCAACTGTTGCTTGCACCAAGTACTGAAATTTATCTTCTGGTGCTATTTCTGTATCTTCATCAATTTGTCTAAATTGACACCAAAACGGTAACCAGTCTATTATTTCACCGCCAAACATTCTGAATTCTAATTTGCGCAGCGTAAACTTTCTTCTCATTGCATAACTATCGAAAATTGGATTAAGAGTCTGGACCTTGTCTGTTTATTGCTGACTGAAGTTTCGCCAATTCTAACTCGTGCGCCAATTTTAACTTTTCGCCTTCAATCTTTGCTTGTAATTCCATATTCAATGCTTCACCTTTTTCCTTCGCTTGTATTTCTAATTTTCCTTTTTCCATATTCAATGCTTCAGCTTTTTCCTTTGATTGTCTCTCTAATTTTTCATTTCCCTTTCTTTCTGAAACGGCATTTTCTAAAACGCTCTGTACAAATTCAGGATCATCTTTATATGCCTTACAATTCAAAATTAAATCTTTAAGTGCCACAAGTGAAGCCGTTGGTGCTGCTATTTCACCTAATTGCTCGGCTACGAAGATCAAATCTTCCTTTTTAAAACCTTTAACCAACTTAAACATCATGGAAAATCTTTATTTCATTTAATTTTTTATTAACACCTTTTAAACTACGTGTGATAGATAACCTTGTTTAAACTCAGGTCCTATACCGGCAGACGCCACTAATGTAACAAATCCACAAAACGTACCACGCAAAGCAGATTTATATTTACTTTTAAATTCTACGAATGAAAGACTTTTACTGAACTTTAAATTTTAAACTTAAACCATACTCACATTAGCACCTTTGTGCTCGTATAGTTGTACTATTTATGGAACAACTCCTACGGTGAGATAACTTCAAAACTTAGTAATAATAACTCATAAAAAACAAGCTACCAGCATTTATTTTCTTTCTCACTTGAATCTGGAAAAATATAGGAAGTTGCCACAGAATACATCAAAACTTGTCCCTTTTTCTTTTCTAACCAGCGACAATAACATGTGAACGCGCAAAAACAAAATAATAAATGTCATTTCAAGTCAATTGTTTTTCTTTACATTTTTCATCTCTGATCGCGTGATTTTGAACAAAAATAAATAATGCCGATCCCGTAACAGTAGGTACCGTTTGGGAGTTTGTACGACTACAATACATATGTTACATAACGTGCTTGAAAAAAAAAAGATTTTCGCTTATAAGTGTTAAGTTTGATCGTATACTAAAAATTCACACCTTTATTGTATTGAGCTTTTGCTTGTTGTTTCTTTAAATAAGTTTTAAATTACAATCTCATTTTTAAAAATAATGAGAACAATCTACTTATTTTAAATATTACTGTAGTATGACAAGTTTGTACGATAAAATTTCTTTATTTAAAGGCAAAAGAAAGTAGCATTGTTATTGTATTTCAAGATTAGATATTTATGTGAAATATCCTTAACAGTATAATAAATCATTTTAGAAGAGTTGTGACAACTTTTCTTTTCAAACACCGATGTGACATCTCGTAACACAGAAAAACTTTCTCACGCTTTTATCGTAAAAGCCGGGATTTAAAATAGAGGCAATAAGTTTTAATTTATTTTCTTTACAAGAAAAATGTGTTGTAGAAAAATTTTTGATTGAAAGAATTTGCAGACAAGAATGTCTGAAATGTGTATTTCGACTACATTTCTTGCATGTTATTAATGCATGTTTTTCTCTAACTAATTATATGCACTATAATTACTAATTTAGAGATTCTCTTCTTTTAAAGATACTCATATTTTATGAATCTTCGTGTCAAGTAGAGATTGAAAACTGTAGGAGTTGGATTTAGCGCAATTAGATTTTTTAGGAAGCAATTCCAGATTTGGTTTTAACCTATTAGCTTTTAATACCCCCTATAAATGTAAAAGTAATGTTCTAGACGGAAAATTAAAGTTAAACATTTTAATTTCAAAATTAAAACGTATAATAGCAGTTTTTATGCAATGTTAAAAACATTCCAAACACTTTTAGAATAATTCTATAAAACGCGTGCTAAATAGTAAACAGTAGAGCGTTTCCAAGGGCTTCTCAGTTGAGAAGCAACTCCACGTCTTGTCGATGAGCAATAGTATAGCACATTATAAGAAAAAAGATGGCAAAAGTATAGCAGTAGCTCAATATACAACTACATAAAACATTGGATAGAGAGCTGAATAAAATTACATAAAATGGTCAATTAGTGAAAGATGTCAACAACCATTGCAAAATTGCGCGCAACCAAACGAAGGCCGGTATCAGTCAAACATGGTCTTGAAAAAGACCGACTCCATCAATGAAATTCTGATACGGTGTGAACATCTAGTGATGTGAAGACGAAATGAGTAGAATGGAAAATGAGTAGAAAAGCAGGAAAGAGTTTATTTAAGCGGATGGCAGAGGTGAACAACCATTCATTTGGGAGGGCGAGGGGGGATGGATATTGCTAATAATTGAAAATCCGCAGAGGAAAGACTGAAAAAATATAGAGAAAGGTAACAAAGCGGAGTTACACCGTTTAGAAACAACCAGAAAACCTGGCAAATTCGAAAAGATTAAAAAAGACACTTTTCGTGATTATACATTTTAAATCATAATGTAAAATATATAAATTTTAAAAATACATAGGTGTCAAAAGAAATTTAAGGTTAATTAATGTTAGTTTTGGAAATATTTTACCATCAACACGCTGATTTTGTTTGTGTACCACTGTTGACTTTAATGCAAAATTCGCGAAAAAAAACTAACTTGTAGTTCCTATTTTATTTTCATAAGTATCTGAGCTATCGCACTGATAGACCATTAAAATTCATATAATTCATAAAGCTGCCGAGTTGTATTTTTTAAAAGGTCACTACAGATCAATGCATTTCAATGGGAATAAAAATTGGAACAGTTATTAAGTTGTTGAACAGTTGACAGTAAACGCAGCGACGTCGTCGCAAAGTTAGGATGATTTTCCAAATTTTACGATATTTGTCAAAATATTGCCGACATTGGAAAATTTGTGAAAGAAAATAGACTTTTATGATTACCATTTCCAAAACACATGCTTGGCGCCAAATGAACGAATGTCCCCAAATTTGGTTTATATTTTTGTAAAAAAAATTGTCTTTGAAAATCTGAAGGAATTTTCCAGAAATTCCAAATAGGAGCCGATATACATTATTCAACCAATTAGAGCAGTGTTTTCCAACCTTTTATGGGCCACGCCCCACGAAAGCATCTGTAAAATCCCTATGCCGATTATATATCACATGATGGGTCCAAAAAAAGTTTGAAATCTACCCCCCCCCACGTGGGTCCCCCCCCCCCCTCATTCTGAAAATTATGTCTCTTATTATTTAAAAAGTGAACTCTATTCATACGATGGAAACTTAATAAAGCCTTAAAAATAACTATTCATTTCACATTTTTTAACCTATCAGAGAGGTGAATCTTCTGTCACAAATGTGTTTTTAACATATTTCTAAAAAATCCCTGCCGGCTCGGGCCTACAGGCGGAGGTAGATTTCGAAGTTAAGTACTAAATTAACCAACAAAATTTAAATCAAGATTAGAGATAAACCCAGTTCCTCCACTAAGAATGAACTCTAGGGAGCTAAACATTTTGTGAAAATTCTAATATACACGAATACACACACGCATGCATATGGAATAGGTTTAAAAAATAGCTAAAACAAATTCAGAGAACCTCAAAGTGCTAAATAAGTTAATATTTCCATAGTCGGGTTTTTATCATGTTTTAATACATTTCTTCAAACTCACATGACGTTACATATTCACCTGCTGAGGTCCATTTTATTTCCAATATGACGCAATATTTTGTTGTTGTTTTTAATTCGTCAAACTATTTATTACATTTTGAGTTTTCATGCAGAAATCTTGCTCTAGAAAACTTATGACGTAATATTCAATTTGTTTTCAATTCGTCAAACTATTTATTTTATTTAATTTTTCACGTAAAATTCTCGCAAAAGAAAAGCAATTGTTGTGGTGAGAATTTTATTGCTTTTTTTTTAATTGTTGGCAACTGCAATAACGAAAAATATTTATTTTTTTCTGTCATTGTTGTGTAAGAGCTGTTTTTATCGGAATCATGTTAAGACGGTATTCAAAATTTTGAACCCTCCCTATTTCCATTCCCTTGGTCCGATTTTACCCATTTTCAATCCCCGCCGAGATATTAGCCATCTCAAAGTTGTTGGCGAGTTTGAAGACGATCCGTGCATAATTGAGACTTTTATCGTGCGGAGAAAATTTAGTACATACATAATACATATATATATATATAGATATATAAACTTTTTAGGTGGGGGTGGTTTTGGGTTCCTGGGGTCCTATAATGAAAAGTTATGAAAGAATTTTTCAAAAGTCGCACCATGGTAACGACTGCAATAGGTAGTATTTCTTACGAAACCTACCTAAAATGCGATGAGGCTACACATCTTCGTCATTCTGCCAAAAAGAGTTTTGTTGTACTTTTCCAAATTACCTGAATATTAAAGAAATTTGTTATACGGTCTTCATTTATACCTACACAAAATATCTTGAAGAAAGACTTATGTCTATCATTAAAATTGATAACATTCACACATTTTAAAATTCATTTTTATAACTTTTTAATAGTTAGCGGAAAAACTTTGCATACTAAATTTTTTTTCTGTGTACAACACAATACATGAGAAAATTTTCAAGATTCTTATCTTTATCAATTTTAAGTAGCCATTATTACACACCACAACACAATTTTTTCTATTTTCCCTTCCCAATATCGTTAATTGCTTTCCATATATTATCTGTTATTAAAATTTAAAATGCATATGCCATCATGTAAATTTACTGTGTAGGATGTATTTACTAGAACCATAGACATTTACGATCTACCCATCGCCTTTTCTAATACTATTTAAGATTTATAAATTTTAATATGTCGGAAGTACCTTGTTTAGATATTTTACACATTTTCTAGGTTAAATATGTTCAAGACAGTCAGATTTATATGTGCCCAAAGTAGTTTCACAGGTAAAAGATTCTTCGTGCGACATATAACAGTGCAAATACATGTAGAAGCCCCATTCAAAAACTAATTAAAAGTTTTACGAAAAATTGTAAAATACAACAGCAACCAGAAAAATTATGGGGAATTTTAGTACTATTAAAGGATGTCAAAGTATTTTAAAAGATTATTTCTATAATTATTCTGGTGTGGATTCTATTTTAAACTTTTGATTGGAAGCATTTTTAAAAATTCAATAAAAAACTGACGTTTTAAATTTTGCTTGTATTCCATTTATTTTTAGTCTACTACAACATTACATTTCCAAAAAAGGACAAAAATAAACTATACATCCGAAATGGTGAGTACCAAATTTGGAATTGCCCCACTAAAATGTCAAATTGCCCACCTGTGTAGCGTACGCCCCACGTTGGGAACCACTGCATTAGAGTCTATAGAATGTTTTTGAAAACAGAATTCAGCCAACCAGGTTGCATAGAACTTTCTCTCAATTAATCCCACAACTATATAACGAAGTTCTTAGGTAGAAGTTAAAAATATGTGAAGTTGGACAGGGAATCTTGCGATTATGACTGAATATTTATAGATTGTATTATATATTTAGTTATTAATTAATAATAATTAGCATAACTCTTAATAACGAGGTCGCTTGTAGACATTTAAACATTTAATAAGCACTTCACAAACAAACACATAACTTACAGAACGTCAGTCACCTGACAACACAAGTAAAGAGAACAGAATCTCTGAAAAAAAATTGTGGGAGAAAAGGAACTTTGGTGCTGCCATCTACATATATTAAATAGAATCTCTAACATGACAGCTCCCCCCCACTTAATATTTGAATCGGTCAGGAGGTCTTCTGTATCGACCGGATCTTCTCAGTACCTGTGGAGAAGGGGAAGAAGAAGAATAAGCTTTTATAAGTTCAGCAGCATCAACTATTGAACTAGTGTGAACAGATGGTTTTGGAGAATCAGGATGAAAGTCAGTTGGTGTAGGACCTGGAGTACATGGCTCATGTGAATCAGCTGGTTGTGGATCTACAATACTAGGCTGTATTGGTGGAAAATCACCTTGTTTAACAATTGCATTTTCACTTCTGAAATTTCCTGTATCAATTTCTTCAGAATTTGTATCATTAACTAAAGAAATCTCTGAAACTACATTAGTTATTTGATCAACATGCCTTTTCCAGATATTCGAACCAACTTGAACTCTATAATGTAATTTTCCTTCTCTTGCTATTATTCGACCAATTTTCCACTTGGCTTCGAGAGTATAATTTCTTACAGCTACTTCCTGGTTAATTTCAAATTGTTTTATCTTAACTTTGGACTTTTTCGCATCTTGTTTATCATGAACGAAATGTGTCAAATTTGGTACTATCAAATCTATTTTTGTTCTTATATGACGTTTTAGAAATAGAGATGGAGGTCTCTCCCTCGTTGTAACATGAGGCATCTTCCTATATTGCAAAAGGAAGCTATTTAATTTCATTGGTAAAGTACCAGGTTCGCAAGCTAAGACTTTTAATCCACGTTTAAGAATTTGCACATATCTCTCCGCTTGTCCATTTGTAGCTGGATGGTAAGGAACATTGAACTTATATTTTACACCATAATTTCTCAAAAATGTCTCAAATTCTTCAGGTGTAAACTGTTTAGCACTATCTGATACTAAAGAAATTGGAAAACCATATCGTGCAAAAAGTGAAGAGAGACAAGCAATGGTACTTTCTGAAGTTGTACTAGAACAATAAAAACTTCTGGCCATTTACTATGGGCATCAACCAGTAAAAGAAACATTTTCCCCATAACAGGGCCAAAATAATTAATATGAATCTTTTGCCATGAAGCTGTAGGCCATTTCCAATGATGTGTATCAACTTTGGGAGGATTATTTTTCAAATTTACACGAGTAGCGCAATTTCGTGCAAGATCTTCAAAATCTTGGTCTATACCTGGCCACCATACAAAACTACGGTCTAAAGACTTCATTTTAACTATACCAAAATGACCAAAGCGTTCTTTTAAGATTTGGTTTCTATGAATTTCAGAGATAACTACCCTACATCCTTTTAAAATACAACTATGTTGAAGAGTGAATTCTTCTTGTTTAGCACCAAAAAATAAATTGTTAGGAATTTCAGAACCAGAAATGAGGAGGTGAAAAATATGATGTAACAGGGGATCAGATTTTGTAGCCGAAGCAATAGATTTCGAATTTAATGGTAAAATAGAGAGTTGATTAATTTGAAGAATTTCAGATTCATCAATTGCATCATTCGAATTTAATTGTTGAGGTAAATCTTCACTACGTAAAGGAAGTCGTGAAAAAGCATCAACATTTCCGTGATCAGTAGTTCTTTTATAACGGATATCATATTGAAACGTTTGTAAATAAATTGGGTATCGTTTCATTCTAGCAGCAGATAAAACAGGGATACTTTTAGGAGGATAAAAAATATACACAAAACCAGTACTGTCAGTAAATAAGGTAAACCTATTGCCATACAAGTATTGAAAATATTTCTTCATACCAAATATAATAGCTAATGCCTCTTTATCAACTTGACTATACCGTTTTTCTGCATTATTCAAAGTTCTGGGCACAAACCCAATAGGCTTTTCAGTGTTATCTGGCATCATATGCGAAAGAACTGCAGAGATACCATAACGAGAAACATCAGTAACTAAAATGAAAGGTAACTTAGGATTAAAGTGAGTAAGAACCCTGTCAGAAGTAATTTTGTTTTATACTTTTGAATGCTTGTTCACACTTATAAGACCAATTAAATTTAACATTCTTCTTAAGCAAATTATTTAAAGGATTTGCTATAGCAGATAAGTTTGGTATAAACATTGCATAATATGTAACTAAGCCTTGAAAAGCTTTAACCTAAGATATATTTACTGGTCTTGGAGCAATTAAAATTGCTTCAATTTTATCTTCTTTTTTATGAATACCACGTTTATCAACTTTATAACCACAGTAAGTAATCTCATCTACCATAAAGGATGATTTTTCTTTATTTATCGTAATGTTATAATCCCTTAATCTTTATAATACTTGCTTTAATCTTTGTAAATGAATTTTATCTGTTTCACCTGCAACCCCAATATCATCTATAAAAATTGTAACCTCCTCAATTCTTCTTAAAATGCGCTCAATTTTTCTTTGAAATATAGCAGGAGAAGTAGCAAGACCCATGGGTAACTTAAGGAATTGGAATACTCCTTTTGATGTATTAATGGTCAATAATTCTTGTGATTGTTCATCTACAGGTAACTCAAGATAAGCTTGATTTAAATCAATTTTTGTAAAATATGCATCACCACCTAATGTAGCTAACATATCTTCTATTTTAGGGTTGGGTTGGGTTGATTTTTGACGGCCAATTATCTACACGAGGGATATAGGCCCGGGGGGAGTGCCCTCCGTGGGGGTCTTTCTAAGGGAACCTAATCCGTATTAACGCATGGAAGATCCACGGCTCGAAGAAAACCACGAAAACTCCGAACGATTAGGCCGACGGGCGCGATTGGGATCGAACCCAGCACCACCCGTCTACCAGCTTCGAGAGCAGAACCTCTCGGCCACTGGTGGGGCCCTTCTATTTTAGGTAAAGGATATTTTTCAACTTTCAGACATTTATTTAAGGCTACTTTAAAATCACCACATAAACGAATTTCCCCATTAGGCTTAACCACTGGAACTATAGGAATTGCCCACTTGCTGTTTGTATCTGGTTTAATAATACCTGCGTCTTGTAATCTTTGTAATTCGTCATAGTGACATTCCCAGCTTTTCAAAATATGGGTGTTGCATCTTTTTCAAGATAAAGTTATGCCTGTAAACCTTTTATCTCCCCAGCTTTATCATTAAATAAATCAGAAAATTCCTTTAGAAAGCCTTGTAATTTATCTAAATAATTTACAACTTCATTCACATACACTGATTTTAAACTACCGTAATTTCGGGTGTATAAACCGCGGGTAGAATAATTCGTTTCAAACCTGAAATTTTATGTAATATATATTGTGAAATAAGTACGAAGATTGAATAAGTTACATTTTGAGTAATTAAATTTCTGGTCGGAAATAGAATTATTTGAGCCGCGTCTTATACACCCGAAATTACGGTATGTGGAAAAATATCAAATTCAGATACCCAATCTCTACCAAATAATAATGGAAAATTATCTTCTTTTATCAAATACAACTTTACCTTTCTAGTTTTATATTCATAAGTAACATTTACTTCAACATAACATACAGGTTTGAAAATTTCACCAGTTGCAATTTTTAACAGAACATCAGGAGGAAAAATTTTATGATCAGGAAAAATTCTGCGAAATCTTTTTAAAGGAACAGCAGAAATTACAGATCCAGTATCAAATTCCATATCAGCTCTAGCCTTGTTTTCAATGAAAACAGACAACTTAATTGGATTTGAACCTTTATCATACTTAACAGATAAAACATTTACAGTATTTAAAGAATTAACGTGTTTTTCAGAATTTGTACTTCTGCATACCTTGCTTAAATGGCCTATTTTTCTACAAAGGTTGAAAGTAATATGAATAAATCTGCAAACATTTGCTAAATTTGAGGCATTTCCTCATCGATATGACTTATTTTTATTCATCTCAGAATGTGTATTATTTACTTGATTGTTGACATTCTGTTTTTGAGAACAATTTTGTAATGTCTTATTTTGTACATTTTACGTACTGGAAAATTTTTTTACATTGACATTTGTATACTTAATTTCAGCAATCTCAATATCTACATTATATAAAGCTAAAGCTTTCTCAATAGCTTTTTCGAAATTTAAATCACCGACTTGCGTTATCAATTTATTCTGAATATTTTTGTTTTTCAGACTGCGCAGAAACTGTTCCAGTAAATTTTCAATTAGAGTATCACCAGTAAATGAACAAAAAGTTGTACCCTTTTTTAAACTAGCAGCAAAATCTTGAATTGATTCAGTTTCATTCTGAAAACACTTTCTTTTAATTCTCTCAATGAATATATTGAGGGCGAGGCTTAAGTGTTTAAGCAGAATATCAACAATTTCATTATATTTTAAAGTTTCACAATTCTTAGGTACACATAAATCACATAATAAACTATATAATGTCGGTCCTAATAATGATAGAATAGCAGGGACTTTTTTTTGTTCTGTTATGTCATGCAGAAACGAAAATTTGTTCTAGTTGTTACATACGTTGTAAAAGATTCTACTATTGCATCAAACTCCTTGAAATGAGTGAAAATTTTATTTTAAATATAGCAAAATAGTAAAAATGTAAAAGTAAATATAATATCACTTACCACCGCCGTAAATACTTTAGAAGAATATTAAGCATTAATATAGCATTGCTGTATTGCACCGAACCGTAGAACATTTAAACCAGAAGTATAGCCATTTTCACAGGCACAATTATCATATTTGGTAAACTTTTTACGGTACAAATATTTCATTTGTATCCATCGTCGCCACTTATTGTATACTTAGTAATTAATTAATAATAATTAACATAACTCTTAATAATGAGGTTGCTTGTAGAGATTTATTCATTTAATAAGCCCTTCACAAACAAACACATAACTTACAGAACGTCAGTCACCTGACAGAACAAGTAAACAGAACAGAATCTCTGAAAAAGAGTTGTGGGAGAAAAGGAACTTTGGTGCTGCCATCTACATATATTAAATTGAAGCTCAAACATGACAGATTGATTATGATAAATTTTAAAAGTATGTACATAGTATTAATATTGATAGATTCTGTAAATAATAATGTTATAAAATGAAATTATTTTATAGCAATAATACAGTTTTTATAATATATTGTTATAGCGAGTAAACGAGCATGACTCGGACTTCCCTGCTGGTAAGATGTTATATTGTATATTTTGCCACATAAGAAAATATTTTTTTATTCCGTAAGATATATTCCACCATGAAAGAGAAATTTTCACAAAAATAATTTTGTAAAAATTTCTATATCCTGGAAGAATGTATAACAATATCCGCAAAGTGCGACAATCAATGAACATAAATAAGTTATTGACCAATGTACAGTACACTCTTATGATAAATGTTATGGTTAGTTTACGTGCAACCAAACTATTTCAGAGATTCATCATTTTGCTAAATCAGAAATTCAATTGTTATAACTTATTTCAAAAAGCTTGGGACGATGCCATCTTATACGATCAGTAAAAACGAGTATCTCACAGGAAGTGATCGAGCTAGCCTTTTGTTCGGCAAGTAAGATCTCGCTTTCTGACCATAGGTTCTCCGGTTCGATCCTTCTCGGCGCACACATCTCCTGCATTGATGACCTTGGACAAAAGAACACGCACTTCACCATCTCCGCTCGACACCAACAGATGGCAGCACTTATAATATCCCCAGCGAGAAAAGCCTGTGAAACACTCACATCACGTAAAGCCTGTGAAACTCTCACAGCACGTAAGCAGCAAGCAAAGACTGTGAAACGCTCACAGCACGCAAAGCTTATGACAACTCTCATAGCACAAAGCTTGTCACGCATCTTCGGGGGCACACATGCGCTCGGCAGCACGACAGCATCACACTGGCAACTGTCACTGCAACACGAGTGCACATTGCTCATCCAACGTCAAGGAGATGTTCTTCTCACTGGGTCGGAGTACTATGGAGACGCCATCTTAAACTATCAATAAAAACGAGTATAACGCAGAAAGCGATCGAGCTAGCCATTTGCTCTTCACGAAAGATCTCGCTTTCTGACTGTGGGTTCTCCGGTTAGCCCAGCGCCCTTCTCTGCAAATTTATTAATAATGTATTATATAACAGTTATTTCACCAAGATCCTCTTTATAAATACGAATCTTGCATCATACTTTCAGATAAAAAAATATTAGACTTTTTAACAATTTGCAACAAAATTGAAAAGTGTTTATGCATTTGGTTTTTCTATCTGCCTGTCCGTCCGTGGTCTAACTCGCGTAAATATAGTAAGATTGCCATGATTCATAGATGTTGTTGGGTATCACTATGGTACACTGTTAAAAAATCCCTGTAAAATTACGGACAGAGGCCGGCAGCAGAGATTCCAGTCCTACCCCGTAACAAAAAAATCCATGCCCATCAGTTTGTGCAGCCCGTAATATTACGGGGCAAACATATAATGCACTTCAAAACACAATAACACTTTACTTACTGTTCCGTAGCACGTTAGATAATCATCACAGAATCGCATTTTTGGCGGGATAAAAAATATGTTACAGTCGCGGTTAAGGGACATTATTTTTTTAAACACGACTAAAATGAAGGGTTACACACTAGCGGAGGAAAATGTATGGGGTTGTACCGTATTTTGGCTAACAGATGGGATAGAACTGCCAGAATATGTGGATTGCACTTAATTTTCTAAGTAACTAAAAATATCGCTGTAAAATGGCGGGTAGTGGCCGGCAGAAGAGCTTCCAATTATACACCGTAAAAAAAAAATCCATGCCCATCACTTTCTGCAGCCCGTAATTTTACGGGACAAACATATCATGCACTTCAAAGCACAATAACACTTTACTTACAGTTCCATAGCACGTAGTACGTTAGATAATCATCACAGAATCGCTTTTTTGGCGGGTTAAAAAATACGTTAAGGTCGCTGTTAAGTGACATTTTTCATAATACGACTAAAATGAAGGGTTACACCCTAACGGAGGAAAATGTATGGGGTCGTATCGTATTTTTTTAGTGGATCAGACCGTTTTTCATCAAAAAAGGCTTTTGTCCGTGAAAATTGAAGAGCAAACGCTCATAAATTTACAGTTTTTCCTGACAGTGTATGGTCGCTATTGAAAATGAAGTGTATTTACGGTTTTTGCACAGTCATTTACGGTTCATTTACAGAAACACTGAAAAGAATTCCGTAATATTACGGTTTATGGTCTATGGGGAAAATCGTTTGCGGTGTATTTCAATGATATTTCACTATTTTATGTATACTGAAATATATATCTACCCTATATATAAAATTCTAATGAAACGAATTTATGAAACGGATTTGAAACGACTGAAATGTTACGAGTTTATGAAACGATCCTATGACACGACTAATTAAACAACTGATTATGTTTCGCGGCAATTTCTCCTAAAATATGGAATACTTTGCGATGAAGTTAACACCAAAAATCGGTTTTCGATCTGCAGATCTCAAAACTGGTATTAGAATTTTTAAATTAGAATCAGTTTTCGAAATAGTATTAATATTTTTTTCTAATTTTAAATACTTTTTTCTAATGATGGCAACTCAAATTTTAATCATAACAGATATTTTTTTTTTATATTTAAAGTTTATTATTAAAGTTTATTATTTTAAACTAATTTGGCGACCAATTTGGACTCCCTTAAATGTATGTTAAGAACAATGCTTTTTTCGAATTATATTATCATTTTATTTAATACAAAACTTTCATTTAAAACTGAAAAGTTTAAAATTAATGGTTTTCACTTCCTTCTTTTTTTCTCCGAAGCGAAAAGAAAAGTATTAGGCGCACATGTCATATAGGCACCGGGATACCTAGACGGCGCCAAAATGGCGTTATTTTGCCTGACATGGTAACCCAGCTATTGTTGCTTATTTATTAATAAATGTTTATTTACATTTATTTTATTTTTATTGTAATAACATTTTATAATTTTTTTTGTTCTATAGTTATTAATTAATTTTTGTTTATTTATTGTTATTTCATTTTAAAAATAATAGAAAATAATTTAAAAATACATGTGTAACTGGTATTCGAAAACGAGGTTTTCGCCAAATTGTCGTAAAAAAAACACGCCAAACCCGATTTAATAATGCAACAAATCCTGAATATAATTTCAAATTCAAAGCAGTGTTTTAATGGTACTACTTAGTTATCATGTCGACCAATTTCACCAAATTATATAAATCGCCAAATCACTCAACAAATTATACAAATTGACGTAATTTTTATTTTAAATAACGAAGAACAAATAAATTAGTATAACATTAATAAAAATCAAACGTCGAAATAAAAATCACTTGATGGCGTAAACACGTGTAACTTCCTTGCAGTCAAGTGAGTGTGACACTTACTATCAACCATTATTGGCATTTAATTTTATAGTCTGGCGATAGATTTTTGGTCGATGGGATAACCAAGTAGTATCGTTTTAATTTACCTCTCGAAGAATAAAAAAATGCTAACTGGCGAGTTAAAAAAAAAAGCTATTGGCGAGATTTGCACCCGGCTAACATAAAAGTACCAAAAATTCTTTGCGATCATGGCAACTTTTATGTAGTTTTATTCGGAAAAATAACTTTGATTCTTTAATCAAAATGAAAACATTTCTTATGAAATGCGAAGAGATGTAATTGTTTGTGGCAGTTACATGACTTGGACTATTATAATATAAATGAAATGATGGCGATAGAATAATATTTGGCGAATTATCGCCTGTGGCTGGCTAACATTAAAGTACCAAAATGGCCGCCTGGAATATAAAAAGCGCCAGGAATTATTAATAATAGTCACATGACTTAGACTATTATTAAAGAGATTGTTTTTAGTTCTAAAAACAGCACAAAGAATAGTATTCCCTAACGATTAAAAATTTATTTACATGTGACTATTAAAAACAAAAAAAAAAACAAAACTTTAAAATTACTATTAAACGAATAAGTGTTAAAAGCAGGAAAATATTGAAAATTATGTCTTGAAAATTGTATTTACACGTGAATATTAAAAGAGAAAGGAAGCTTTAAAATAATAAATACATTAATATGCGTTTCACCCTTTCAGGGGCAAAGTACTTCCATTCGTAAAATGTTGAAATCAGTGAATGGCACCAGAATTTCGAAATACGAAAATGCTTTTGTTCACTTACTTGATAAAAGGAAAATTTTCATTCCTATATTCTGGTGCCAATGTGGCATTTAAGAATTAAAATTAAGTGGTCTAAAAATGAACCATCGCCCTTGAAGGGGTTAAAGCAGTAAATTGTAGTAAATTGTATTATGTCAAACATTTTATAATGCTGTTAAAAAATATAGGGAGGCAAAGACTCTGTTTACTTAATTCATTTTATTTTAGCTTCCTTTCAAATGTTTAACTGGTCGTCTTTAATCAAACACGAAAACAATCATTGGATGTCTTAACAGCAACTGATTTGGCCTTAAATTTTTGCAATCAAAGGGAATTGATTGAAAACCCGTTTACAGGGAGATCGCTATAGGTTTTTTCATTATAATGCAATCTTCTCTAATTTTTTTAATACCGATCAAATTAGCGTGCTTTTAGATTCTGCGGTGTGTGAACGGGGAATGGCGAGAATAGCTTTCAGGGGGCTGAGCCCCCTAGTATATATATATATATATACATAAATTTATTTAAATGATACATATATATTTATATATACTGATATGTGTACAACACGATCTTACTAACAGTGTATAATATGGTGTGCGTAGAATTTATCGTTTATTTAGAGGGACACACAAAGGAATTTGGGTACAGAAGAAATTTAACTATTGAATCTTATGAACAATAATTACTCGAAGCGCGTTTTCGGTTTTGACACCCGTTATTGAATTGAACTATTTTTTTAAATATTACTTGGTGTGTTTAAATTGCATAACATACATGGCTGCACAAAAGTTCTATCATTCCCGTTTATTTAGGGAAATTGCTGAATGGAAATTTTCAACTGAGATATTACTTTCATTGAACTAACTTTTAGTATTATACAAACAAATTCATAGATCATATACAGGACCGCCCAAAAAAAGCTGACATTTTTGCGACTATTGATTGTAATAGCAGAATTGGGTTTTCATATGCGTTATGCGTTTTCAAATTATTTATTTAGACGTCATATTTCACCTTATTAAACTGTGAATTTTTGTTAACGTATTCTGAATGTGTTGGAAAGTGCTACATAATCTATGTTAGATGCATGATTTTTCGTTCTTGTTTACAAATATTTTGTCATGAAACGGCTGAAAACATTTTTTCTTTGAAATTTGATCGACAAACAATTTTTGTTCTATTATTTACTGGCTAACTTGTCCGGCGTTGTCCGGGTACGTCAAAAAACAGCACGAATTTCGAAAAAGCTCTGAAAGTCACAATAATATATCGCAAAAAAATTTTAAATCGCTGCACAAACTTCCAAATAAGGAAAAAAATATATATATCGTGTTTGAAGATTGGAAGTTGATTCCTTTCACTAATGAGGAAAAATGGTAGGAAATCACTGAAATACACTAAAAATCACATACAAAATTCCCAATAAATTCGAAAGTTGCTATACAAAATCCGTATAAACTTTATTGAAATGAGAGCAGAAATTACTTTAGTATTATAGGTTAAAAATGGAATGTCAAAAAATTGCAGCAGATCGCGAAGAAACGTAAAACTCGAATTAAAAATCACAAAAAGTTCAAAAATCACGAAAATCAAAATTTACTATAATTGGATGAAAGCTTTCAAATCTAATTCCTTTGACCTGCGGGCTCTCTTAAAATTTCTGTTTGGGAAAGCATGCTAAGCATTGTATCATGTTACTTTTATTCATAATTTAATTTACTTGGATTCCCTTAAATATAATTAATGTAATCCCTTAAGTTAATATTAGTTTTTGTTGCATTAAAACATCAGTTTGTTGATTTTCTGTAAGCAAGTAATCCCTATTCGTTTACAATTGAAGTCTATGGCAATTTGGCGAAATATTAGAAATATCGCCAAGTTGGTATCACTTTTGGCGATTCATTTTGGTCGCCAAATTTGACTATATATCGCCAAGTTTTGCGACAAACTCGGCGGCATTTGGAGACAGAACTGTGTCCGGTCTACGGTAACCCCTTATAGGCATGGAGATGCATATAATGCTGTTCAATAATCGTATAAAAAATTCGCTAAATTAAAAAATCGCTGTACGAATTCCGAATAAACTTTTTTGAAAAGAGAACAAAATTTACTATATTGGCTTAAAAGAAATAAACCGTATTCTTTTCAATAATGTGGAAAAATCGCCTCGGAACTTAAAAAAAGCCTAACATACATTTTCCCCAAATTTCGTATCTCTACGTGCAGCGGTCTCTTCAGAACAACGTCGACACACTCACACAGAAACTTCTTTCCTTATTATTATAGATAAGAAAACATCGATCGGACATCTCCTATTTTGATCTTACAAATTGAGGGGGGGGGGAAAGGGTGATAAAGTAAGTTGAGCAAATTACCGCGTAATGTTCTATTTAAGTTCTGAAACTCGATTTCATCTTCCATTCAATGAATAATTGAACATAAAATATATATTAATCGCTATTGTTATTGCTAGTAAAAGTAAAATAATTTAATTTAAAAAGTTGGACTACATGTTTTCTACGTTACAAAAATTATACTTTTGTATTCAGATGGAAATGTTTGTTTGGAATATTTCATATAGTTGAACCAATAGGAAAATGCCCAGAAGAGGAGGTTCAATCTACATCTATTTGTTTTCAAATTTAACACGTTCACGCCGGCGCGGTGGGACACACTAGACTGTCTCAGAGTTGTCATTTCTCCGGCTTTTTGGACACCACTATTATTTTAGAGAAAATGTTGTTCCTTTAAATCGCCAAATTGTTCTAATTAAATAAAACAACATTTCCTGTATTAAAATACTGGTATCCAAAAAGCCGGAGACTTGGAAGCTCCGGGACAGTCGAGTGTGACCCACCGCGCCGGCGTGAACGTGTTAAGCATGTAAAACCTTTCACAGAAAATACTTTATCATATACATGGTGTCCACTCTTATCGCTCCCCAGTTAACGTAAACCGTTACCAAAATACTCAATAATTGCTATAAGTGATAAACATAAATTTTAAAAAAGGCAAAATAACTTTATTTATTTGCATTTTGACATGTTTCATTGCTTCAGACGGCAACTTTCTGAAGAAAATAAAATGATAAAAATATTTTCGCAAAAATTCAAATTGAAAACTAATAAACAAAAACAAAAATTACGCGTACGCAAGGATAATGAAATTAACTGCAATATTAAAAATGGAAATTTGTGAACGTGAATTATTTTACATTATTGTTTCATGTCTCTATGTAGCATTTCTTTCCAAATTTTAGAGAGCTCCATGGATGCTGAATCATTGCAAATATTCTCATTGCGTAATAAGGTCTCTATTGATTTCCTGACGACGGATGTCAAATAAGATCTTGATAGATAAATTACTCTACTATTTTTAAAATCTATTTGTAAAGGTTTTTTTTATATAGTCTGGTCAGAGCTGTAGTTTTCTTGTTGTATTTTATGTCTGCTATATGTAAACCAATGAATGCTATATGTAATTATATTTGTAAACCGTTACCTTTATATGTGCACAAGTAATTGAAAAAAAAATTCAAATCTTGTTGCACATTATCTTAAAACCATTAAAATCAAAACAGTCATATTTCTTTTTATAACTAAATTGAAATTTTTAATTTCTCCCTTCCATCCTGTATACTTGTAATTAAGAAAAACATCCTCCATGCAGTAAGAAGTAAAACGTTTATTTTATCCAAGATCAAACTTCGTTATGATACCTTGCATTTTATGAATTTTGAAAGTTTCCCTAAAATTTTTAAGAGTTTTAAAATAAAACGTGCAAACTGTAGCTTTTCAAATGTAAGTATGAATAAGAGTAATACTCCCTTCCATCCTGTATACTTGTAATTAAGAAAAACATCCTCCATGCAGTAAGAAGTAAAACGTTTATTTTATCCAAGATCAAACTTCGTTATGATACCTTGCATTTTATGAATTTTGAAAGTTTCCCTTCCATTTTTAAGAGTTTTAAAATAAAACTTGCAAACTGTAGCTTTTCAAATGTAGGTATGAATAAGAGTAATAAGTCTTAATTACGTCCACTAATAACCATATCACAATATATATTCCAAACGGAAAAATCAAAACATATTAAAATATTTATTTGCTTAAAAGACGTTACTAAAAACACATTAAAGTATATTAAAAACCTAAATTGACATGTTTCAACTCCCTCACCTGTTACTCATATCATAATCATATATGTTTATTTGTTTGTATTCCATGTTTTTTTCCAGTTCTCATATGCATTGTATTTGTAATTTCTGTTATACATTCTGATGACGACTCAGCGGAAAGGATGAAACATGTCAATATACGATTTTAATATACTTTTAATGTGTTTTTAGTAACGTCTTTGAAGCAAAAAAAAAACTTTAATATATGTTTTGATATTTTCGTTTGGAATATATATTGTGATATGTAGCTCTTCAGCCGTTAAAAAAAATCGACAAGTATTGAGTATTTCGTTTATTCTTGTATTATTAAATTTTGTCATAATATTTATTGCTGTCTGCAGTTAATTTATTTATTCACGCATTAAGTTATCTTTAAAATAGGACTTCCCTCAGAGGGATTAGTCTGAGCGGTATTGCTGAGAATATAGATTTAATAATAAAATATGGAAGTAAAGAAAATGAGATGTTATCTTTAATTGTCCATATACTGCGATAAATTGAAATGATGAAAATAAACGAATCATAGAATTACAAAATCTTATATATAAATTCGTATACACTGTTTAAAAAAATAGGAAAGCAAACCATGCAAGACAGCATGAATATAAAATTGAAAGTAGGCATTATATTAAAAGTAAAATGGAAAATGAAACACTAAATCATCTTATAACGAAATTTTAACTGTATAAAATGATGTCAGAGCATAAGAAGACGCTCCGCACTAATTTGAGTAACTTTAAATGACAAATATATGATGTTTAAAAAGAATGGACTATACTTTATATGGTGTGTGCTCCCCCGGAATAGTTAATGTAAAATATCTGTTTTCCACGGATGCAATGAGGTTGTCGATAAGAGATAAGAAATTCTCTCTTCAAAATCTGATATAGTATCAATGTACCGAACACATCAACAGTGGCATGCAATGCGTCGTTAGAGTGTGTTTTAGATATGCTCGATCGGATTTAAATAATGAGTGTATGCTGGCCACTACATGCGCTGTATTATTTTGTTTTCAAACATATTCTGCACAAGTTGAGCTGTATTTAGCATGTATTAAATGAAAGAAATCGGCAATGATTGCAACATAAAGTATGACACAAGATCTGAGTATATCGTCTACATAACCTTTGAGCTGTCAAAGTGTCTTAACTAATTTACAAATCCATACATATTTTTTCAGCAAATCATGCAAGCTAAAATACGCCAGAATAAGTTGATGTATAAAATATCTGCTAATGACAATTGAGAATATAACCTTATGATAAAATGTCCAGAAAAATGAATCAGAAAAAAAAATCATATCACATTTAAAACGGCACTTCCCTCTGTTAGTGGCCTTGGCGAGAGAGAGAAAAGCCTAGAGAAGGATTACTTTAACAAGTGCTTTCGGGCAACCTATCACTGTTTCATACAGGTCTTTATTCAATATTTACACAATTTATTTAATGCTCGGCGGGTATCTATCAGTTTTGTTGCATTTAAATTTCATGTTTTGTGGAGGAAATACAGCATTATGAAATATTTAAAGTTGCTGTACCTAATAATTCCAAATTAATGGTAATTGAGATCGATTTACGTTCATTTCATCTTTTTAAATTTTAAATTTTTTAGAAACCATTCATAGAGACAATTTTATATTTTAAAACTAACTTGAAGCAAAATTTCAAGTTTTTGGGCTCAGAAGTGACACAGAAATAGAAAATTTTCGAAATTTTTTTGTTTTTGCAGTGTTTTATATAGCGACATTTTTAGAAATTGTTCTATTGCGAGAATTTACGTCATGATAAATACAGCCATGTTAATTTTCATGTTTATATTCCTAACAATTCCATGTACTTTGTTACTTAGATCATCTTTAGATATTTTTCAGCTTTGTTTAGTCTGTCGATTTTTTAGAATTCGTTCTACAACGAGCATTTACATCTTATAAATTACTGCCATGCCAAAGTTCTAGTCTCTAACCCCAACAGTATCCCAGAAATTGCAGTGTTCCAAATGAATCATAATTTAGAACCATTCTAGAAATTTTTACGTTTATCTGTCAAATTGAATTTTCGAAACTTTTAGAGAGCGTTCATGACGCGTATTTACATCTTAAAAGAAACCACCACACCGAATTTAAAGTTTCTAACCCAATCAATATCACAGAAATCGCAATTTTAGAACTTTTTTGCTCGTGCAGCGATGTAGGTTGTTGCACTGACATAAAATACAGTTTTTTTTCGGAGCGGAGCAGACATGGCCACCAACATTTTTTTAAGTTGGCTATGTAGTTTCAGAGAAAACACCTCACAAACGTACAAACATTAATAATATTGTACACTTTATAATATTATAACGCTTTATAATATTAGCATTAGATATACAGATACAAAAGCCAATTATCTGTTGCAAACTAAAGTGCCCGGCGTTGCCCAGAATTTGAAGGAAGTTGTTCTGAAAAATCAATTTCAATATTTAAAATACAACATAAAACAAACATTTAAAAAAGCAGTCGAAGTGTTGTACGCATAAATCAAATGAAAACACAATATAAAAATGTATAAATGTATGTAACAGACGCAAAAAAATACAGCTATAAATGAACTTATTTCAATTTATAATTGGAGCAATAATGTTAAAATACTTCAATATTTCCATAATCGGGTTTTTATCATGCTTAAGTACGTTTTTTCACACTCATATGAAGTTATACTATATTCACCACGTCCTTTATACTTCCAATATGACGTAATATTTTCCTCTTTCACGTGGAAACCTTGAAATAGAAAAGTTATATTCACTTTCATTTAAATTCGTCAAACTATTTATATTATTTTCATTTTCATGTGACTATTTTACAATAGAGAAGTTATGACATAATATTCACTTTTTTTTAAATTCGGCAAACTATTTATTTTATTTTTATTTTTAACGTGGAAATCTTGCAGTAGAAAATTAATTGATGTAGTAATAATTTTATTGTGTATTTTAATTGTTGGCAACTGCTATAACGAAACATGTTTAAATTTGATAAGAAATTGCTGTTAAATTGGTGTTTTTTTATTAATTAAAAATTAACTATAAATTATTTCGGTTCCGGATTACTTTAGTTGCTTCGGCCGTGTTTTAATACACATGTACGTATCTTTTCACAATTTTGGCTTCCAAACTGTCGATTTGTATAGAATTACAAACAGACTGATAGACAAATTTTCATTTTTATATATTAGATTATATACAAATATAAATAACTTATCTAATACATGTTAGCAGGTGCATTTTTAAATATATATATATAAACCCGTATAATACATATTCTATTTTATTTTCATAGTCATTTGGCAAAAAATCTCACTTTCTTAACCCCGAATTGCGTGCTTTTTACAAAAGCGCCAAAGTCCATATAACAGCGAAGTACCATGAAAAGTATTAAATGCATGGTAATAAGGTACTTAGAATGCGACATTTACGATCAACCATTATTGACATTCACTCTTATAGTTTGGCGATAGATTTTTGGTCGACGGGATAACTAAGTAGTACCAAATACTGTACTGCGATTTAACTTCAATTTAACTTAATGTTCTCTATTCTACTATTTTAAGATTTTTAATCTCTAAACATCGCACATTTTCAATTTTTATACCGTCGTATTGGAGAGAAAAAGTACTTTTAAGTGCAATTTGGTTGAAAACTGCATTTCAATTTATTTTTGAAATATTAATTTTTGTGTAGTTTTTAGCGCCATTTGTTTATATTTGGCAACTCAAGTACTCCATTTCTGTAGAAAGTAGGAGGAAAATAGTAATTATACCTTTTTGTTTCCTTTTTCCCTTAACAACTTAAAAAAATGTAATTAAAATACATGCTATTTTGAAAAAATATAAATAAATGATTTCTTTTTCAAAATTTAATTTTAAGTATCTATATTAATATTACAAACAAATGAGGGCATATGAATATATATCCGATTTTTTTTGTAGAGTTTCTTGAATGAAGACTTTTTTTTTTTTTTTGGATTTGTGTATTATTCAGCGATAGTGACGTCCTATGCGTACTTTATTGTAGAAGTTATTTAAGACATTATTGTAAATGAAGAATTCTTCAGCGGATGCGGATGACGTCATTCTGTACAAAATAAAAGCGTGTGTTTTAAGTCTTAAAACTGAAAAATGTTTGTACTATCCATATTTATATATTTTATTTTCATCGAGGGTGACACTAAATTCTGAAAAAAAAGAATTCCTTTTTCTAATTTTTTTTCAATCTTTGTGCAGTTTCGCCTTAAAAAGTGAGATTTGTTGCAAAAATATATGAATAGCTATGAAATCAAACCTGATGAACGTTTATGCTTATTTTTACAAGCAAATATGGCACAGATGTCATATACGCACCGAGGTACATAATTGGCGCCAAAGTGGCGTTACTTTGGCTGAAATGGTAACCAGTGGCGGCTCGTGACTGTCATATTTTGGGGCACTAAATGCATGGTGGACATCAATATTCTTTTCTTACCATTGTTTTTTGAAAGAAAAAGATTATCTTGTTTAATGGCCGAATATTCTGCCAACAAATAATGCAAAGATTTCTTTTAAAGCAATAGTGCTAACAGAAGAATAAATTTGGCAGCTATGAATTTAGTACCCCCCCCCCCACCTCCCCAAACTGCCAGTCATGAGCCACCACTGATGTAACCATATATAACGCTATTATAAATTGTTTTGTTCTATAATTACATCATTTATTGATTGTTATTTCCATTTAAAAATAATATAAAATGTTTTGTTTATCACTTTATTTTGTTTTCATATTGAAATAAAAAGTAACGTACTATTATAGCACGCTATATGTAACTGGTATTCTAAAACGACGTTTTCGCCAGATTGGCATAAAAAAAAATCCCACCAACCCCGGTGGTTTATGGCATCTGTGCCATAAATATAAACATTTTATTTATATATATAATATCATTTCTTTTTATATACATATACAATTTACTTTTGTTTGTATATAAAAATAGGTAAGTGGCTTGTTAACACAAAATAAATTGCATAAATCTTTAAAAAATTGCTTGAGTATATGAAACAATCAATAAGTTGCACGAAAATATGCATAAAAAGCTTACTTGTCTCGCCAAACCCATTTTCTCTACCTCGCCAAGGCCCTTATACAGGATAAGTACCAATTTCATTTTTAAAGACTAAAAAGAAATTAATATAAATAGAAATTGTTTTTTTTTAAATCATGTTTTCAGTAAAATTCACAAAAATTTAGAAAATATATATGTTTTTTAAGTGCAGTAAATATTAGAAAAATCTTAAAAAGGACCTTAAATGCACGGAGTTAAAATTTAATTCGGTGAGTTCAATTATGGAAGATAAATGGATTTAAATGGGAATTTTACCAAGTTAGCCAGCTATCTCCAAGTTGGCTTCATATATAGAAACTTTTTTGTCGCCAAACTTTTTTGGCGATATTTCGCTACGTTGGCCACAGTTTGGCGATATCGTGGTAACCCTGTCATTAGTACTTTTCAAAAAACACACATTGTTGAAGCTAATGCAGATTTCTCTATAAAAAATCAAACGTAACCATTAAGTAATTCACCCCCCCCCCCCACACACACACTGTTGCCCCCTTTGGGATCGAATTTTTAAAAAATCAATGTCCAATTCATATATTGCCCCCAGGAATACATATATATTCCAAATTTCAAAACTCTATGTCAACAGGAAGTGGGTGAAAAATGAATCACAAGATTTGAGTGCCACAGACAAATATGTATTGTAAGTTATTTGTAAGTTAAAAGAAAACATGCAAAAAAGAAAGAAAGAAAGAAAGAAAATAAGAAGAAATGATACTATAAAGCAAAATATTTTATTGCACATCATATAATTGTTTCTAATTTCCAAACGCGAAATGTAAAATATGCTTTTGGCGATTAAAAAATGCTATTGAGAGATTATCGCAAAATCTCAAAACAAAGTTTTTATGCCTTTTTTTTTCTTTTAAATGGAAAAACAAACAGATATATTTTCCTGTTTGATTAAATTTAAATATATGTTTTATGGCACTTCAATATTACTGCGTGTGTATTTTTTTTTTATTTGCTCCATGTGTTCAAACCAGTTGTTTACGAAAACATCAACCGGTGAAAGTGACGCACACCAAATTTCTATGACGTATGCAGATAAATTGTGCTTTTATATCAGTTTTTTCTATATAATTTTTAAACGGTTTGGAACTTATTTTTCATAGTAGGTGCATTCAGTAGGCGACCCTCAAAGGTATCATCTGGTGCAATCAGAAACAAAATCCGACAAATATTTTTTGAGTTATGCTTGACGAAAGGGTTTTATTATGCTTTTTATTTAGTAGGACATGGCGTTAATATCCATCGTAGCTGTGATACTGAGTATTAGCCTTCGCTTCGCTCAGACAATAAATCAATACTAACGACAAAGGCCAGAGAGTTTATTGCAGCTATTATAACAATATACTTTTTTAAATCATCACGTTGAAAATAAGCACTGTACAACGGTCTTTTAGATTGCTATTCACCAAAGTGAAACTTTAATTTAGAAAGAATAATTTATAAGTAAAAAAAAACCCTTGCCTGTATAAAAATCGAAAATTTGAAGTGGCTTTCGTTTGTTTGCTTTTTCGCTGCTGACGTTGTGATTGTGAAAGAAGACGTGACCAGACACATGTTGCACAGTTAGTAACGACATCTACCGGATAGTTTGAAAAATATCGCGGATGAGCCAACATGCGATGATGGATGAGCAACTTTGCCAATATTCCTCTGTCTACCTTACATATATATACATTATTTCGTAGAATTAAATAATACATAAAGAGTTTATATATGTCGTCGAAACTAATTATGTTTTTACTTGCTTGTTTTACTGACTATTTAATTGTATGTAATTTAAAAATACACTGGCCTCCAAAAATTAAGGTACAGGGACTGGATGCTTTCGATTTCACACGTTTTGTCGAATATCTACCAAAATTATTGGCTAATTGTTCTTGAATTTCTGGGATGTAAAGAACATGTTTGATTTCATATTTCTCGGTGATGATTTAGTCGGGTGACAATTAGGGGGCTAATAATAAATTTAATAATAAAATAATATTTGCTATCACCTATGTAACAGAAAATGCTGGGAATGATTTGTCACTGTGGTAAATAACTATTTGGGTCCTCTTCAACGCTTGTATGAATTTGTGTAAGCATAGCACTCATATTCGTGAAGATGTTAACGTTTTTGTGAAAAATTCAAAAGTTTTTTGTTTATAGTATACAGAGTTTTCAACCAAATTTAACACAACTTTCGAAAAACCTGACAAAGAACTGTAGCAACGGTATACTGCAATTAAAATGTGAATATATTTAATATTTTATGAGATATGGGCATTTGTATGAAAAAATTTTTAACTGCGCATGCATGGAAGATCTTAAAATTTTTATTATATAACTTGGTAGTCAGCTATTTAGGGAAACTTATATAAAACGTCCAGTCAAATATCTCAAAAATTCACAAAGGTAGGGTCGACATAGTGAGTTTCTTCCTAAAAATAGCTTTATTATAAGGAATTTTCCACAACTTTCCAATCTGCTCACTATATCTTTCTCAGTTTTCACAGAATTTGACTGGACTTTTTATAGAAGTTGCCCCAAAATACTGACTACCAAATTATGAAATAAAAATTTTGAAATCTTCCGCGCATGCACAGTTAAAAATTATTAAATTTTTCTTTGATGACCTAAGTAGGAATTGATTTTAAAAACAAAATTTTTATATTACTTGTTTTTGTTTATGGAAATATACTTTATAAAAGACATAATCCTATGATAAAGTGTTTTTGAGTATCATGAAGTTATGTGTCATGTTTTTCCTTTAGAAAATTTTACGTATAAGCAAATATATCATTAAAATGTTAGGATAAGATATGAAAAAGTTTACTTATAAACATGACACTTTAGTAAACTTTATACCTTGCAATATTAAAGACGTGATATTTTTTCGTATCACGTCTCAATTGTGAAACTGATTGACAGACGCTGTTATTATTTAAATTATGCCCTGTAAGACATAAGATATTTCATAATTTAAAATTTTGTATACTTCAGAATGCGTTAGAACCTTGAAGTATTAAACTTGTAGGAAAAAGTATTTTGGATCATAAGTTCGGCTGTTTGTAATATGTAAGATACTCTAAATAAAATAAATGCATTATTATATATCAGAGTATAAATCTAGGCTTTCCGGATTACAGAATATAGGTGAAAACCATCATACAGGATGTTTACAAATTAGTTGGGCAAAAACAATGCTTTATTTTTAATGGAATTGACAGGAAAAAATTAAAGTACATAGTGTTATAATATAGAATATAGTTCAAGTTTACCATTATCACCATTATTTCTTACACACTGAATGATTTAATCTGGTGACAATTAGGGGGCTAATAATAAATTTAATTATAACATAATATTTGCGATCACCTATGTAATAGAAAATGCTGGGAATGATTTGTCACTACGGTAAATGACTATTTGGGTCCTGTTCAACGTTTGTATGAATTTGTGCAAGCATAGCACTCATATTCGTGAAGATGTTAACGTTTTTGTGAAAAATTCAAAAGTTTTTTGTTTATAGTATACAGAGTTTTCAACCAAATTTAACACAACTTTCCAAAAACCTGACTCATTACGCATCATCACTGAATCATTATACACACTGAAAAAAATGGGTTCTCAAAATTGAGTAAAAAGTACTCATTTTTAAATGCGTAACATACTCAAAATAACTCCGATCCAAATGTACTCAAAATTGAAAAACACATGTACTCATTTTTGATTCTATGGATGGGTTCAAATATGAACCGCTATGTACTCATTTTTGATCTTATGCATGTGTTCAAATATGAAGCGTGTATGTACTCATTTTTGATGCCATGTATGTATTCAAATAAGGACATGAAAGTAAATGCTATCTGTTAAATATTCAATACATCTTTTTCTTATTTTATGTAATCAGCTGTACCTCAGTAAATATTACATTAAGGCAAATAATTAATTAACTATGCATAGTATTTTAAAATAATTTAAAAGTGTTTGAAAACACCGCTTCTGTTGTAAAAATATGAACTTAAACAAGATGGCGTCCAATATGACCGATTAGTAACACGTGCGAAACAAAAATAAGATACTGGGCTAAAAGACACACATTTTATAAAACACTTTCAAAACTAAACTAAGTTTCATGAAAAAAAAAAATATTTCATGTCAAAGCCCCCCCCCCCCCCCTGCCTCTTCAGACATTTTACTACACATTAAAGTAAAAATTTTCTGACATTTATTTCCCGCAAAAAAATTATTAACAAGAAACATTTAATTGATTATTTACTAAGAAAAAATAGCAAAATTATTATCAAGATACGCTAAACATTTACATTTATGACAAAAGCATTGTTTCCAAGTACTTATAAATCCTTTTAAAACACTTTGCATAATTTAATACTTACATTAATATAATATTTACAGGCGGTACAGCTGATTACATTAAACAAGGGAAAAAATGAAATTTAACAGAGAGCACTTACTTTCAAATTTGTCGGCGAAATATTGAAAATCCCGTTTTTCTAATCTTTGTTTGTACGAACAAATCCATCTCACTTAGCCCACAAACCAGATCGAATATTTGAAGCACTGATAAACAACAACACAATGTAACCTTACGCATTATACATGAGATACGGAATATAGTTCCTTCAAAGGAATAAAAATGTAATATTATACCTCTAATTTCCACTGTATATTACATTGTTTTCCGATTAAAGAACATCTTTTAAACCGCCATGAATGAAAGAAACCACTAAAAAGTACAAAATTATCGTTTCGTTTGGGTTTGATAACATGTGATGTATCAAAATTGAGAAAGCATTAGGTTCATTTTTGATCGAAACATACTCAATTCGATAAGAGTACATCGATTTACTCATTTTTAAGTACTTACTTTTTTTCAGTGCACCAGAATTAGTTTCATGAAACCAAATACAGCATTTTGCTTTTTCAGCACCATTGTACGTCTCCATTATCGTAATGCCGAACAAGAATGTTTACCACTCGGTAAGCGACAGCTTCAATTATGACACCTAACGCCATCTATGAATAAACTTTGGCAATATTACTACTAGTCTGACTTTCAATTAGTTAATATAATTTAATATTTCGGAAGAATATATTTTTCTGATTCCAACATCCCTTTTTTCTCTGGATATACTACAGGCACAGCGATGAATGAATTATATTTTTAAATGTTCTGCAAGAGGCTTTTGATTTAATATGGAGGGGGGGGGGGGGGTAGTACACATTGAGACGAAAATTATTATTACAGTGGAACCTCTTTTATCCGAAACTCTTTTAAGCGAAAATCTCGATTAACCGAAATCAATTTTTGAAGCCTTTTTTTTTTTTTTTTTTTTTTTTTTTTTTTTCACATTCCTCGTGTGCAAGCAGTCCTTTACGAACCACGAGTAGATATAAATGCCCTTTTCTTAAAATTCTTTTAATATAACTTGAGCTCTCATACGAGATTTTTACTAGCGTAAAAATTTTCATTTTTATCATGTGTACAAAAAAAAAAAAAAAAAAAAAAAAAAAAACTGCATTACACTAAGTATAGAAAAAAATTTCAAATCATAAATCATCTAGAATCGGGTGAGGGTATGACAAAATAATCTCAAGAATACGGCATAGGTATTGCAGCGGTTAGTGTTATGATGAGAGATGCTTCAAAAATGAAAAAATGACAAAGCAGCAGAATGACTGTGATACTGGTGAACCAATAATATTTAAAAGAAACTTCATGATAGAGCTGCAAAGCAAAGGCAGTCGAAACTGCAACAAACAAAACTTTGTTTCAAAACCTTGTGAGATATGTCAAATTTACTCAATTTGAAAATTAAAATTCAGGTAGTTGATTCTTATTTCTATTCTGCTAATTATTTATTTTTATTAATCACTTGTTACCATAATAAGAAATAGCGCACATTTTTGCCAGTAATCTTAAAATTGAAGCATTCTCGATTATCCAAAAATTTCGATTTTCCGAAAGAGCGTCGGTCCCAATTACTTCGCATAATCGAGGTTCTACTGTACTTGACGAATGGCGACGATTTTTATTCTTTAAATTTTTGTGTTCATTTATTAATTTTTATTCTTTTAGAAAAAAAAAATAAAAGAAAAAACTTACTACATCTTGAAGCTACACATATACGCCGCACATTAATGTATAAATGGTTTTAAAAAAGTTATTTATAAACGTACAGAAGCAACATAAAGAGTATCGAAAATTGTCTCACTGTGTACTACAAGTGGTACACAGTGAGACAATGTATACATTTTCATAAATCGTACATTTTTACACTGTATCCATTCGCAGACCATGGGCTATCTTCATACACATTTTCAGGCTTTTTCGTTTAGTAGATTTACCTAGCCATCGCACACCCACACACACAGAGAAAGAGGGAGAGGAAAACCTTCTTTTATATGAATAAATAACTTTTTTTAAGATCCGAACCACATAGTAGCAGTGATGGAACAGTTGCGCAGCAGTTGGGTGTTTGTCACCACTAAATTTTAATAGTATTCTTTGACTTAAAAAAATTCTGAAATTCTGTCCCAACATAACACGAAAAATTATTTGAAAACAACGTTTAAACACACAATAAAAACAAGCAGATTTGACCATGCGTATACGTTTCGTGAGTACTAGGACTCACATCCTCAGTGTAAAAACTATAAAAACTTTAAAAACAATATCAAATCTGCTTGTTTTTATTGTGTGTTTAAACGTTGTTTTCAAATAATTTATATTTTCACACAAGTTCTGTACTTATAACACGAAAAATACTAATGAAATTTAGCGGAGTCAATTGATTCTCTGATGCTACACTGTTCCATCACTGTAGTAGTTACACATTGAGATACGTCTCACTGTGTACCAAAACTGTGTATCTCACTGTGTAGTTTCGTTACGTTGTAACAAAATGGATGCCACATTTGTTAGATACATTTCATCGTATTAAAAAGTTTATGTCATTTTGTCGAAGTAGTCTATTATTAGATATAGCTAGGTGTGGTTAAATAAATATATGTCATATTGAAGGAAATAAACTCTAAAATAGACGTTTGTGTAACTTTAACCACTATAAAATAAAGAATCATTTACTATTTTGTCGGACGAGTAACTGAAATGCCGAAACTACATCCACGCCTTGCATAAGATGAGGTCGATATGTGTGTGTGCCAGCTTGGAGAAAAGTTACAACTATATGTCAAGTCGTCTGCTGTCTCACTGTGTACCATGTCTGACTATGTACTACTCTCCCCTATTTATTTATCGCTAAAACGTGTAGTTTTATTTTTTTTTAAATGCAATTGATGCAAAAACGCATAAAGAATCTCAATGATTGCGGTGAAAGACCCTCGAACGGACCTACCTTTTTTTTAAATTGACAACTATAGATTTTTACACTAAATATAATTTTTAGAATGCCCATTAACAATCCTAAAAATCTCTTTTTACAATCAGACTTTTTGATTCGTTTCATTTCAATGGCTGAAGCGCGAAATTCAAATAAATGTTTCAAATTTGTATTTTATTTATATTTTATTAATTTCTTATTGATTAATGCATGTTTTAATTTTGTTATAGAATATAAGTTAGAAACAAATTATGAGCAAACGGATTAAATTTTCGTAATCGGTTGCACAAGATAGACATAGATTTGAACAACAACAACAAAAAAAAATCATGCTTAAAAACTATTTTACAAACAATAAAAAAGGATTAAATGGTTTACACATGAAATGCACTTTTCAAACAAATTGCGATATAGTTTTCAAGCAAATTGCATTTCAATGGAATTTTTTTTTCTTTATTTGACGTTGTAAAAATTGAAAATATGCGATGCTTAATATTAAAAAAAAATAAATAAATGCTGCTGTAAAAGCGAAATTTAATTATCTGCTGTTGGCATTCGGAAAATGGCGTGGTGGAAATTTCAATGGTTTAAGCGCAAAATACGAATATATGTTTCAAATTTGTATTTTATTTATATTTTATTAATTACTTATTGATTAATACATGTTTTAATTTTGTTATAGAATATAAGTTGGAAACAAATTATGAGCAAACGGGTTAAACTTTCGTAATTGGTTGCACAAGATAGATATAGGTTCGAAAAAAAAAATGTTTAAAAATTATTTTACAAACAATAAAAAATGGTTTTCACATGAAATGCACTTTTCAAACAGATTGCGATATAGTTTTCAAACAAATTGCATTTCAATAGACATTTTTTTTTTATTTGGCGTTTTAAAAACTGAAAATATGCGATGCTTAGAATTAAAAAAAATCAAATACTGCAGTAAACGCGAAATTTGATCGTGTGCTGTTGGCATTTGGAAAAGGACTTCAGCGTACGCACGGACACGTTTGTTTTTTATAATATAGATATATAATGTGAATTTTGAGTAATATTGAATGAATATATTCGACATTGAAACGTTAAATAATGTGTTATTTGAAAATGTATGTTAAAACATAAATCTTTTTCTTAATCTTTTACAATTAATTGAATATTCTTATGAAACAATTAAATAAATAAAATTTTGCACGAAATTTTATTCTACGTCCGTAACTAATCCATGTTATGACTAATATAATTATTTTAATTATAACGTAACAGGATTAATCCAAGGACGACTGATTTTGGTAACAAGATTGAAGTTAATCGTGTTAACTTTACTAGTAATCGGTAATCCAGTTTAAAATTTTAAATCTGAAGTGAATTAAGCATTATTTCACGCAAAACTATTAAATCACTTATTTATAATTTATTTCTAACTTTTCAGACGATAATATGAAGCTAATTCTATAAATAGATTCCTCGACTAAACTTCTTCAAAATATTTACTTCTATCTACGAATAAGAATTACGATTTTCCATAGTTAAATTTGATTATTATCTTATTAATTAAATAAAAATATTTTGTTCATTTCATAATCATAATTCAATAGAGTATTATATAAAAGAAAAGAAAGTAAGTGTTACCTGAACTTTTGGAAATAACCTTTTGCTTTATTTAATCATAGAAAAGTATCGCAAATTCTATTATTAATCGCACACTATGAAAAAAAAAAAGACAAATGTTTCTTAATCTGCGAGAACATATACAACCACGAACGAAAACATAAAAAATTACTAGAAAACATGTATTCTGCTTTTTCAGAATTTAGTGTTGCCCCTGATGATATATATATATATATTTAAAAATTCCAATAGTAATTTCAAACATTACCACAAACTGTAAACTTTAATTGAAGTACAACTGAACCCAAGCACAGCCTTAAAATGTATTAAGCTACAAACCGTAGTAATTTCAAACTTCTTTATACATATCTACCCTATATATATATAATTCTAATGAAACGAGTTTATGAAACGGAAGTATGAATCGACTGATTAAACATGATTGATTATGTTTCACGGTAATTTCTCCTAAAATATGGAATACTGTACGATGAAATTAACACCAAAAATCAATACTGATCCGCAGATTTCAAAACTGGTATCAATCTTTAAATTCAAATTAGTCTTCGAAATATTATTTTTTTTTTCTAATTTTATATACATTTTTCTAATGATGGCAACTCAAATTTTCATCAAACAGATATTTTTTTCTATATTTCAGAAAAGGTTGACATGGTAACCCGGCTATTGTTGTTTATTTGATAATAAATGTTTATTTACTTTTATTTCTTTTTACAAATTATATAAATTATTTTGTTCTATGATTATTAATTTTTTTTTTCATTTCCTTTAGAGAATAATAGAAAATAATTAAGAAATTCAGTATTACTTAGTTATTCCGTCGACCAATTTCGCCAAATTATATAAATCGCCAAAACACTCGCCAAATTATACAAATTGACATAATTTTTATTTTAAATAACGAAAGAACAAATAAATTAGTATAACATTAATAAATATACGAATGAAACATCGAAATAAAAAATCACTTCATGACGTAAATACGTGTAACTTGCTTAAAGTGAAGTGAATGTGACATTTACGATCCACCATTATTGGCATTTAATCTTATAGTTTGGCGATAGATCTTTGGTCGTCGGGATATCTAAGGAATACCAAAAATTCATATGTAACTGGTATTTGAAAACGAGGTTTTCGCCAAATTTTCGTAAAAAAATAAAAATCACGCCAAACCTGCTGTATCTGGCCAAATATTACCACTCGAAAAAAAAAATGCTAACTGGCGAGTTGAAAAAAAGCTATTGGCGAGATTTGCATCCTGCTAGCGTAACCGTACCTAGAACTCTTTGCGACCATGGCAACTTTTATGTAGTTTTATTGGAAAATAAATTTAGATTTTTTAATCAAAAGGGAAAACTTACGGTCCCATATTGGCGCGATTTTTTTCTGACGCCAATGTCATATACGGAAAGAGCACATAACTGGCGCCAAAGTATCGTTATTTTGCTTGATATGGTAAGCCGGATGTTGCTGTTTATGCTGTTGATGCGTTTCCCAAATTGCCGTCGTTAAAAAATCACGCCAATATGGGGACGCATATGACATCTTTGCCAAACTTTCATATGAACGGCGAAGGGATCAGATCGTATTTGTTTATGGCAGTTGATGACTTGAACTATCATAATATAGATGAAATGATGGCGATAGAATAATATTTGGCGACTTATCACCTGTGCCTGGCTAACATTAAAGTACAAAAATGGCACCTAGAGTATAAAAACCGAAGTGGTCCGCCTGGAACTGTTGATGATAGTCACATGACTTATTCTATTGTTATAGAGATTGTTTTAAAATACCGGGAGATAAAGACTCTTATACTTAATTTATTTTATTTTAGCTTCTTTACAAATGTCTAACTGATCCTCTTTAATCAAAAACGAAAACAACCATTGGATGTCTTAACAGAAACTGATTCGCCCTTAAATTTTTGCAATCAAAGGGAATTGAATGGAAACCCGTTTACGGGGAGATCTGCACAGCTTTTTTCAGCATAATTCAATCTTCTCTAATATTTTTAAAACCCATCAGATTAGCGTGTTTTTAGATTCTGCGGTGTCTGCACGAGGGTTGACGAGCGTAGCTTGTAGGGGCAGAGCCCCCTATAATATATATATATAAACTTTCTGTACAATTAAACTATTTAAACACACGAAAATTGACCAAAATTGATGCAATAACCAGTTACACACAAAAGATACAAAAAACCAGCTAAATAATGTAAAGCTATTAAATGATGTATGAAAAAGATAATGAAAGATCAATTGGATGGATGTAGAAAGAAGCTTATAGTGTATTTAACTTCTTCAGGGTACATGAAATACAAATATGAGCAATACACTGTTGATTGCTGTAAAAGAATCAGGCTATAAGCTGAAAAATTAATTATTTATGTATCCAATCGACTGTAAACCAAGAAGTAAACAATGTAAAATAAGAATCCCATAGATTGAAAAATTAAGGAAATTGTTGGGGAGATCCAGGTCCATTTACCGGAACCAACTTAACTACCCATACATACCTTGAAAGTGGGGGAAAATAATAAGGTAAATGGGGGGAAATTACCATAAAGAGTAAGAGAGGTTAACTACTCCTCAATTACTGAACCTGAAATACCTGAATTATTATAGTGGGTATTTAAACATTACAATTTATAGACAAACATTTGTGATCGTAATTATATAATACTGGTCCTGGCTATTCCTGATAATTAAACTAACCTTAATTATCTTAAATTGAGGCGGGAGGAAAACACATCTCCAAAACGCCCCAAGCTGAGTTGTGTAATTTTATTGAAGAAATAGCGTATAGACCGCGAAGTTATATCTAAATAAAATCTATCTAAACTACGCATAAATAGCATCATAAAGCAGACTGTTATCTGAAATAAAACTTACATTGAAGTAAAACAATGGGCTCGTGTTGTATTGAAAACATAGCCAAAAGTTAACAATAAACAAAAGGTTTATTTACAGTTAATGCACATATTTACAAAATAATAAAATAAACAAAATAGAAATGTGTCATAAGACACCAGCGTTCCAAAGAACGAAATTGAATTAGTAATTACATTAAATTTACCTTTTAAATTAACATTACCATTAATACTTAATTGCTTGAGTACCATAAATTGTACCTCCCTAATACAACATAAATTATTAAAACAATGGGAATACAAAAAGTTAAAGAGAACATACCTTCTGTAGAGGGGGACCTCTTGTGGTTAAGGTCACACTTGAATCCTTGGCACATTGAGTGATCTTTGTTTTACACTCTCGGAAATTTTCACTAATTTAAAACACTTAATGATGAAGCAATGTCCGAGGACAGTTTATCATAGGGACATCCCTTAACGGGAAAACATGACCCGAATAAGTTGTCATCGTCGAAGAATTTCTTTTAAAACACTTAGGACCTTGAAGCTGAACTCAATCATTTAAAAACCATCCCGGGTGAGAGTTCTGGAACGCATCTCTGGAAAACATCATAGTCTGGGAGTTCGCCTTCATCTCTGTTCAGACATCCTAGTTCAGGAACTCGGATCACTCTCTTTATTTCTAAGGCTTCATATTTTAAGAACTCGAATCGGAATCTTTATTTTTAAGTCATCATGGTTCTGGAACTTGCATCCATATATTATTTTAGGACTTCATAGCTTTGCAACTGGCATCGATCTGCTTGTAACTCCTTCCTTCAGTTACGACATCACCTCGTGATGACAATGTGCAGGAGGGTCCTCCGCCCCCTTCGTCGAATGATCGGTCAGCCTTGCTGACCCCCATTTCTTCCTTCGACCTGCAAACCTCTGATTCGGTATTGCACTTTTTCCGGGGTATACCATACTCCGCCCCTTGAGCTTCAGCGATCTTGGTTTCTGGACTCCGGGTCTCGCCTGTGTGGCCTGTTTTATTAGGTATCATAAATAAAGTAGTATCCCGTCATAAATACAACTTGGCATAAAATTGCCAAGCTATTGTCAGGCTTGCAGACTCCGTGACTCGCTGAAAAGATCCCCTCTACAGATAGGACTCACTGTTTGGTCCTTTTCTTAATAAGACCTTATAGCATAAATACATATATGAGTATATTTATATTAAATAATAATAATAATAATCAAAATACCTATATGTAAGATACACTCTAAATATATATATGCATTTTATAAAATAATAATAATAATTAAAATATATAAATAATAGTATTTTTTTATGACAATAAAATAATAACCTGCTGAAGTGGTATCAAGGGTATTTATGTAATTTACATGATACACTTCCAGCAGAAATTATTAGAAAATAGGTGTTAAAATAATTAAACTTACTTCCTAGAAAATCATTGAAAGAACCTTATAAAAACTTACCCGTGAAACAAAGATATCTGTACGGTTTAAGGTGATCATGTATATAAATATAGATCGTACAAAACATATTTCATTTTTAAGACTTAAAACACACTCTTTTATTTTATAAAAAATGATGTCATTCGCATCCGCTGAAGAATTTCACATTAACGATCCAGTCTTTAAACAAAATATACAGAAAAGTATGCATATGATGTCACTATCGATGAATAATACACAAATCCAGCAAAAACCGATATCGCCATGCAGGAAACTTGACACAAAAAATCGGCTATCTAATGATTCATATGCCTTCATTTTTTTAACATTAATACAGATACTTAAAATTAAATATAGTTTATAATACTTCCACGTTTTATTAAGAAACATTCATATACATTTTTTCAAAATAGCACATATTTTAATTACAATTTTTTTAGTTGTTATAGAAAAATGAAAAGAAAAAGATATAATTACTATCTTCCAACTATTTTTCCTTTATTTTCTACTGAAATGGAAGTTGCCAAAATTAAAGAAATGGCGCTCAAAACTACAAAAAAAAAATAATATCTTAAAAATAAATTGAGATGCAGTTTTCAAACAAACTGCATTCAAGAGTACTTTTATCCCCTATACGACGGTATAAAAATTGACAATCTGCGATGCTTAGAAGTTTGAAAAATGGCGATAGAGATTATTAGTATTTAACAGTACAATGATACCATCTGTTTCATTAACCCTTTCAGGGGCGGTGGCTAGGACGTCTATCCACCAACTTTAGAAATTTTTCTCTAGGAGTGCAGTGGCTAGATTGATTAACCACCTATACGAAAAGTCAGCCAATACTTATAAAATGAAAACAGAGATGGCAACACTAACCCAGCTTTTAAACATAATATGAAAAAATTTTTTGAAATGATCATGTCGAGGGAAAAATTTTCGAAGTTTATTTATTCTTAATTTCTTTAATTGCTTTATGTATAAAAAAAACTATGGTAGCGTATATATACTGTTATTGACCTTTTCAATGCATTAGAGTAACACACAATCTAGGATAAATAATTTTAGTTTGGTTTTTGAGAGTAATTCTGTGGTGGCTAGAACGTCTAGCCACCGCCCTCTTAGGAAAATTATTGTTCTGCTGGGGAACGGAATTGCGTTTCTTTCTCTTTGCGATAAACAGAGAGGCGGAATTTGTGTTATTGAAGGGTGGTGAATATAAACAAAGGGGAATGGTGGAATGTAAATAAAAAAAATGAAAAATCAAGGAGATAAGAGGCTTTTATAGAAAACAGTTCAGTTTTTCTGTTTAGAGCTCAGACTGAGGTTGTCTTTCACTCTCGTTCTTATATCGTGCTTTTTCGAGATAGATTTTATTTCTGTAGCATTCTAATTTACTTGTTTTCATTTCATACATTTTATAAATACTTAAAATTGATATAATTTGATATATTAGCAATAATGCCTAGAAAAGGCTTATCGTTAGATGAGGCTATTGCTCTATTTGAAGAATTACCTTCAGATGATGAATCTGCTGTGTCTGACAACAGTGATAGTGAGGAAGAATATATTCAAAATTTACCTCAAGAAGAAATTTCTTCCAGTTCTGAAGATGAACAAATCAATGAATTAGAAGGCCCTAGTTGTTCCAGAGGAGGTGTAAATTGGAGCAAAAATTTCAGAAGCCGCTCTGTTCCAGAATTCATTGAAGAAAGTGGTCCTGCAACTGAGATACTAGATGTTGAAAATCCAACACCACTTGGAATATTTTTCATGTTTATTAGCATGAAATTATTGGAAGATATAGTCTTTCAATCAAATTTATATGCTACACAGTTGGGAAAATCTTTCACTGCATTAGATATTGATGAATTTTTAAGATTTATTGCAATAAATCTACTCATGGGAATAAAACGTTTACCAAGCTATAGAGATTATTGGTCCAGCTCTCCCGACTTGCATGATCAATATATATCGCAACAAATGTCAGTAAAACGTTTCGGGTGGATTTTGTCCCATTTGCATATTAATGATAATTCTTTGCAACCAAAAAAAGGAACTGATAATTATGATAAGTTATACAAACTACGCCCATTTTTAAATCATTTATCAGAAAAGTTTTTTTCATTATATAGGCCCTCTCAAAATCAAGCTATTGACGAATCAATGGTCAAATTCAAAGGACGTTCTTCTTTGAAACAATATTTACCTAAGAAGCCGATAAAGAGAGGCTATAAAGTATGGATGCGTTGTAATGAAAGCGGATATGCTAGCCAGTTTGAAGTTTACACAGGTAAGGTTAGCAATCTTGTAGAAAGGAATTTGGGAGAAAGAGTTGTTCGCACTTTGTGTGAACCAATATATGGTAACAACCATAAACTATTTATGGATAACTACTTTACTAGTTATAATTTATTCAAATTTTTAGAAACAAAAAACATATTCGCTTGTGGAACAGTGAACATGACAAGGATAAATTTGCCGAAAAACTTAAAGGCGGAAAAGGACTTGTCAAGGGGAGATTTTGACTGGGCGTCAAGTGAAGACGGTATAATTTGTCTTAGATGGAAAGATAAACGAGGTGTATGCATATTATCTTCTTTGGAAAATGCAACAAACATTACAAATGTTGAGAGAAAAGAAAGGGATGGTCAAATAAATCTGGTATCATGCCCTCAAGCTATTATTGATTACAATAAAAACATGGGATTTGTTGATAGGTTTGATCACCTGAAAAGCTTATACGAAATTGATAGGAAGAGTCATAAATGGTGGCATAGACTTTTTTTCCACTTCTTAGATGCAACAGTTGTAAATTCGTATATCATTTACAATATGCTTCCTGAAAAAAACAGTGATTTTGAAACTATGAAAAGTTTCAGGCGTGAAATAATTCGTGAACTTTTATTAGTCGGTACAAAAAAACCCATAAAGAGACGTTCCTCAAGTTCCAAATCTGTTCCTGTAAAACAGCACAAACCACAAATTCCTGTAGATGAACGAACTGAATATGCAAAACATATTCCTGTCAAAACGGAAAATGGCTTATATAGAAGATGTGCTCTTTGTAGCACAAAAAAAGATGTGCATCGATCGCGTTGGTTATGCAAAGAATGCAATGTGCCACTATGCATGCAAGCAACAGGGGATACTTGTTTTCAAAAATATCATGCAAAGTAGATATATTTTCATAAAACGTGTTGAACTTTGATTTTAAACTGCTTACAAACTGATTTTAAACAGACTTAATATTTTTTAAATGCTTATATTCTTTTATCTATAATTTATCAGTTGATTATTTCGTTATAAGAAAAAGGTAAGCAATTATTGTATTTTATATTATATAATTGATCAATACCAAAATTTATTATTATAAGTATATTTTTATATCATAATTATAATTTTTATACCTTAAATATGTTAATTTATGTTTTCTTATGATAACTAATGAAAAATTGTTTACAAACTAATTTTAAACAGTTTTAATATCTTAAAATTTTTTGTATTATTGTATGCATAAGTTGTGAGTAAATTAATTTGTTATTAAAAAAAAAAGTTAGTAAGTATTGCATTTTATATTGTATAATGAATCAAAATCAAAATTTGTCCTCCTAACTACATTTTAATAGCAAAATTATAATTTGCATTCCTTAAATATGTGAATATTGGTTTTCTGATGTCAAGTAAAAAAAGTTACCTAAGTGCGCGGTGGCTAGAACGTCTAGCCACCACCCACAAAATAATCCCCCCATCAGAATTTTTTTTATTCGTCAAAAAAGGCATGGAGTACATATGTACTTTATAATATATATGTAATTAAACAGAAATTCAAGCATTATTACTTCGTGCCCCTGAAAGGGTTAAACGGCTGGCTTCTGTAACGTAACGTTATTTTTAGAGACGACATTCTAATTGCTGGCCGAAAGAAATAGCATATCGGGGGCTAATAATATCTTTTGTATTAATTAAAATTTCGAATTTTTTTTAGAAATTTCAGAAACTAATACTAGGACTTCCCTCAGAGGGATTAGTCTGAGCGATATTACTGAGAACATAGATTTAATAATAACATGTGGAAGCAAAGAAAATGAGATGTTATCTTTAATTGTCCATATACTCCGAAAAATTGAAATGATGAAAATAAACGAATTGTAGAATTACAAAATCTTATATATAAATTCGTATACACTGTTTAAAAAAATGGGAAATCAAAGCATTCAAGACAGCCATGCATGGATATAAATTTGAAAGTACGCAATATATTAAAAGTAAAATAGAAAATGAAACACTAATTTACTTACATCGGAATTTTAACTGTATAAAATGATGTCAAGAGCATAATCAGACGCTCCGCACCAATTTGAGTAACATTAAATGACAAATATATGATGTTTAAAAAGAATGGACTATACTTTATATGGTGTGTGCTCCCCCGGAATAGTTAATATTGTACAATATCTGTTTTCCACGGATGCAATGAGGTTGTCGATAACATTTAAGGAATTCTCTTCTCAAAATCTAATATAGTATCAAAGTACCGAATACATCAAAAGTGGCATGCAATGCTTCCTTAGAGTGTGCTTTAGATATGCTCGATCGGATTTAAATGATGAGTGTATGCTGGCCACTACATACGCTGTATTGTTTTGTTTTCAAACATATTCTGCACAAGTTGAGCTGTATTTAGCATGTATTAAATAAAAGAAATCGGCAATGATTACAACATAAAGTATGACACAAGATCTAAATATATCGTCTGCATAACTTTTGAGCTGTCAAAGTGTCATTTGAAGTAATTTACAAATCCATACATATTTATTCAGCAAATCATGCAAGCTAACATACGCCAATATGAACCCGATTACAAAATTTCAACAGAATAAGTTAATATATAAAAAATCTACTAATGATAATTGAGAATATGACCTTATGATAAAATGTCTAGAAAAATAAATCGGATAAAAAATTCATATCACATTTAAAACGGCACTTCCCTCTGTTAGTGACCTTGGCGAGAGAGAGGAAAGCCTGGAGAAGGAACACTTTAACAAGTACTTTCGGGCAACCTACTCACTGTTTCATACAGGTCTTTATTCAATATTTACACAATTTGTTTAATGCTAGGTGGGTATCTATCAGTTTTGTTGCATTTAAATCGCATGTTTTGCGGAGGAAATGCAGCATTATGAAATATTTAAAGTTGCTGTACCTAATAATTCCAAATTAATGGTAATTGAGATCGCTTTCCGTTAATTTCATCTTTTTGAATTTTAAATTTTTTAGAAACCATTCATAGAGACAATTGTATATTTTAAAACTAACCCGAAGCAAAATTTCAAGATTTTGGGCTCAGCAGTAACAGAGAAATAGAAAAATTTTGAAAGTTTTTTGTTTCTGCACTGTTTTATATAGCGACATTTTTAGAAATTATTCTATTGCGAGAATTTACGTCATGATAAATACAGCCATGTCAATTTTCATGTTTATATTCCTAACAGTTCCACGTTCTTCGTTACTTAGATCATCTTTAGATCTTTTTCCGCTTTGTTTAGTCTTTCTATTTTTTAGAATTCGTTCTACAACGAGCATTTACATCTTATTAATTACTACCATGCCAAAGTTCTAGTTTCTAACCCCAACAGTATCCCAAAAATTTCAGTATTCCAAATAAATCATAGTTTAGAACCTGTCTAGAAATTTTTACGTTTATCCGTCAAATTGAACCATTTAGAGAGCGTTCATTACGAGTATTTACATCTTAAAAGTAACTACCGCACCAAATTTAAAGTTTCTAACCCAATCAATATCGCAGAAATCACAATTTTAGAACTTTTTTGCTCCTGCAGCGATGTAGGTTCTTGCACTGACATAAAATAGTCTTTTTTTCGGAGCAGAGATGGCCACCAACATTTTTTTAAGTTGGCTGTGTAGTTTCAGAGATAACACCTCACAAACGTACAAGCATTAATAATATTACATACTTTATAATATTATAACGCTTTATAATATTAGCATTAGATGTACAGATACAAAAGCCATTTATCTGTTACAAACTAAAGTGCCGGCGTTGCCCAGAATTTGAAGGATGTTTGTTCTGAAAAATCAATTTCAAAATTTAACATACAACACAAAACAAACATTAAAAAAAGCAGTCGAAATGTTGTTGAATGAGTCATGAAAACGCAATATAAAAATGTATAAATTTATATAACAGACGCAAAAGAATACAGCTATAAATGAACATATTTCAATTTATAATTGGAGCAATAATGTTAATATACGCCAATACTTCCCTAATCGGGTTTTTATCATGCTTCAATACATTTTTCACACTCATATGACGTTATACTATATCCACCATGCCCTTTATAGTTCCAATATGACGTAATAGTTTCCTCTTCCACGTGGAAACCTTGAAATAGAAAAGTTATGAAGTTATATTCACTTTCATTTAAATTCGTCAAACCATTTATTTCATTTTCATATTTCACTTGAATATCTTGCAATAGAAAAGTTATGACGTAATATTCACCTTTTTTTAAATTCGGCAAACTATTTATTTCATTTTCATTTTTCACGTGGAAATCTTGCAGTAGAAAATTAATTGTTGTAGTAATAATTTTATTGTGTTTTTTAATTGTTGGCAACTGCTATAACGAAAAATGTTTAAATTTCATAAGAAATTGCTGTTAAATTGGTGGGTTTTTATTAATTAAAAATTAACTATAAGTTATTTCGATTCCGGATTACTTTAGTTGTCTCGGCCATGTTTTAATACACATGTACGTATCTCTTCACAATTTTAAATTCCAAATTGTGGATTTTTTATAGAATTACAAACAGACAGATAGGCAAGTTTTCATTTTTATATATCTCTCTATTCTATAAAATGTAACTAACGCTGTCACCGCTGCCGCCGCCGCCGGTTTTGAATTTTTTGTGACCGGAGGTCTTTCTTCGTTAATATTAAGAAAACTATTGCATACAAATATATGAAAATCGGTGGTATTATAGCGAAATGTTTGATCAACACACTAATGCATACAGTTTTCAAATCGAAGAATTATTTTAAGAGATATTTAATGCTAAAGTTGGACAAAATCGTTCCATTAAAAAGAATTTATAAGAGCAAAAGCTATACATGGGCATTTAATCATTTTTAGATCATTTTATTCAATAGAAGATCCCAGTCTGCAGATTTCATGAATTTTTTTAATTTGACTCATTTTTTGAGGTTTTATTTCTATTTTAAATTCAAATATTCAGCATTTTGACAGATATTTTTTACATATTTTAGAAAATGGTATTAATTTAAACTGTTGCCAACTGTATAAGCAGCGCAAACAATAATGTTTGCTTCAAATAAAAAAAAAATATTTACACGTTACTATTATAAACAGAAAAAAACCTTCAAATTAGAATTAAATAATTAGGCATAAAAAGCAGGCACTTATTGGAAATTACGCCATAAAAACTATATTTACATGTGAATTTTAAAAGAGAAAGGATATTGTAAAATAAATTCATTAACATGCGTTAGAAATCTGAAATAGAACAAATTACGTCACATTACACTTATTACGCAAAATGAACGAAAAATAGTATTGCAAAACAGTTTAAATTTAAAAATTGCGCGAGACAAAATATTACAGGTTAAATATTAGATTTTTTCAAAATTTTATTATTTGTCGTTTGATGTGAGGTGTTCAGCTATAAGTATGCAAATTTTTATGTTCCCAACATAATTAGGGGCTGAGTTAGAAAAATTGCTTTAAATACACAAGTTAGAGCCCAGAGGGTTAAATATTAGACTTTTTCAAAATTTTATTATTTGCTGTTTGATGTGAGGTGTTCAGCTATAAGTATGCAAAATTTCATGCCTCCAACTTAATTAGGGGCTGAGTTAGAAAAATTGCTTAAAATACACAAGTTAGAGCCCAGAGGGTTAAATATTAGACCTTTTTCAAAATTTTATTATTTGTCGTTTGATGTGAGGTGTTCAGCTATAAGTATGCAAAATTTCATGTCTCCAACTTAATTAGGGGTTGAGTTAGAAAAATTGCTTAAAATACAGAAGTTAGAGACTGGAGGGTTGAATATGACTTTTTCAAAATTTTATGATTTATCGTGTTATCGCAAGTGTTCAGCTATAAGTATGCAAACTTTCAAGTCTCCAACTTAGTTAGGGGATGAGTTAGAAAAATTGCTTTAAATACACAAGTTAGAGCCCAAAGGGTTAAATATCAGACATTTTTCAAAATTTTATTATTTGTCGTTTGATGTGAGTATTTCAGCTATAAGTATGCGAAATTTCATGTCTCCAACTTAATTAGGGGCTGAGTTAGAAAAATTGTTTAAAATACATAAGTTAGATCCCAGAGGGTTAAATATTAGACTTTTAAAAAATTTTATTATTTGTCGTTTGATGTGAGGTGTTCAGCTATAAGTATGCAAAATGTCATGTCTCCAACTTAATTAGGGGCTGAGTTAGAAAATTTTTTTAAAATACAGAAGTTAGAGACCGGAGGGTTAAATATGACTTTTTCAAAATTTTATGATTTATCGTGTTATTGCAAGTATTCAGCTATAAGTATGCAAACTTTCATGTCTCCAATTTAATTAGGGGCTGAGTTAGAAAATTGCTTTAAATACACAAGTTAGAGCCCAAAGGGTTAAATATTAAGCCTTTTTCAAAATTTTATTCTTTGTCGTTTGATGTGAGATGTTCAGCTATAAGTATGCAAAATTTCATGTCTCCAACTTAATTAAATTAGGGGCTGAGTTAGAAAAATTGCTTAAAATACACAAGTTGGAGCCCAGAGGGTTAAATATTAGACTTTTTCAAAATTTTATTATTTGCCATTTGATGTGTGGTGTTCAGCTATAAGTATGCAAATTTTCAAGTCTCCGACATATATAGTTTCTGAAGACGGTCTCTGTGACAGAGGGACAAACAGACAGACAAAGGAGTGAGACAGGTAGGGTTTCGTTAGATGAACGAAACTCTAAAAACATGCTGCGGATGACTGTAACAACATCCTAAAATTACATTACCATCAGCTATCTACCAATCCCGAATTTAGTTTATATTCTTTTCATATATTCTTATTCTTTTGTGCGGCCCTGTAAAATAATTATCAATATTATATACAGTAAAACCTCTGAATAGCGGACACCCCGAGAATGCAGAATTTGTCCTCTATTTAGAGGTGACCACTACTGAGAGTAAAACATAACAGTTATTTAAGAGTTGGTAATCGAAAAAATGTCCGCTAAATAGAGGTATCCGCTAATCGGGTGTGTCCGCTATGGAGGTTTTACCAGTAAAACTTCTGAATAGCGAACACCTCGGAGGGCAGAATTTGTCCTCTATTTGGAGGTGTCCGCTACTGAGAGTAAAAAATGTACAGTTATTTAAGGGTTGGTAATCGAAAAAATTTCCGCTAAATAGAGGTGTCCACTAATCGAGTGTGTCCGTTATGGAGGTTTTACTGCATAATAATATCATCCTTTACAAGAAAATTGCATGCTGTATGATAGACAGACAGACATCCAGAGAAAGATAACCTCAAGGATCAATAAACACTCATGTATTTTGTTTTAATCATCCACAATTTTATGTCATACAACATGCCAGATTTTATACAACAGGCTAAAAACGGTCACCGCGATACGGAATACTGTATTATTATTTGTTTGCCCACCAAAACTGGTTGCCACGGGTTGTTGCAAGGTTTGTGATCACGTGGTTGAAACTGATCTATTCAATATTACTGCGAGCGTATTTTTTTTTATTTGCTCCATGTGTTCAAACCAGTTGTCTACGAAAACATCAACCTGTGAAAGTGACGCACACCAAATTTCTGTGACGTATGCAGATAAATTGTGCTTTTTTAAGAGTTTTTTCTATATAATTTTTAAACGGTTTGGAACTTATTTTTCATAGTAGGTGCATTCAGTAGGCGACCCTCATAGGTACCTTCTGGTGCAATCAGAAACGAAATCCGACAAATATTTTTTGAGTTATGCTTGACGAAAGGTTTTTATTAGGCTTTTTTTTTAGTAGGACATGGCGTTAATATCCATCGTAGTAGTAAAGTGTCCGGACAGTAATATTTCGCTGAGTATTAGCCTTCGCTTCGCTCAGACAATAATTTCGAAATTAAAAAAGCATTTATTAAAACAGTTTCGGAACAGATGCTGTATAATCCCGCGGCCGCCATCTTGTATTTTCTCTTGGCGTCAAAATTCCTTTTCTGCCAAGTAGTAAATGTCGCCAGGCAGCGATTTATGCACTTGTTAGGCTTAACGAAGCGTCCAGAACACGTCACTTGTCGGGGTTGCCTTAGCGATAAACGCCAACAAAAAATCGCCAAGGAAGTCCAAAATGATGGCCGCGGGAATATACAGAATCTAAGCCACAGTTTCTTTTCCTGACTATGACTTTCGGAAGTTTTTCTAAGTGGTATCGAGGTGTATTAACCCTTTTCGTTCGTGTATCTACTCTCAGCCACCAAAGCTGTTTTACAGTTCCAGTCGTATGTCTGCTACTTGTCACCACAGCTTTTTTATTGTTCCAGTGCATGTCTGCTGTCAGTCACCACAGCTTTTTTACCGTTCCAGTCGTATGTCTACTCGCAGTCACAACAGCTTTTTTACCGTTCGAGTCGTATGTCCGCTCTCAGTCACCACAGCTTTTTTACTGCTCCAGTCGTATGTCTGCTCTCAGTCATCTCAGCTTTTTTACCGTTCCAGCCGTATGTCTGCTCTCAGTCAACACAGCTTTTTTACCGTTCCACTCGTATGTCTGCTCTCAGTCAGCACAGTTTTTTACCTTTCCAGTCGTATGTCTGCTCTCAGTCAGCACAGCTTCTTTACCCTTCCAGTCGCATGTTTGTCCTCAGTCACCACAGCTTTTTACTGTTCCAGACGTATGCCACCGCAGCAAAGATGCATACCGATCTTATATTAAAGTAAAACCGGCTTAACCGAGTTTACGCTTTAACCGAGTTATTTTTTTCTGATGGACTGATGACCTCTATTATTATGAAACAGCCATTATAAATGAAGTATTAGGTGAAAATGAAAAAGCAGTCGTAAAAAATTAGAGCTCTGATTTTCTGGTCAGAATGGAGAAAAAATGGCCATAATTTCTTTTGAAAAAAAAAAAAAAAAAGATGTCTATTTTTTTTCCATTCTGACCAGAAAATCAGAGTTCTAACTTTTTACGGCTGCTCTTTCATTTTCACTTTACACTTAATTTATAACGGCTGCTTCATAACAATAGAAGCCATTAGTCCAACAGAAGAACAGGATCCATTCCAAATAAGGTATAAGTTCGATTGAAAAAAAACCATAGTTGCCAAACTGCCGATTTTTTTAATACCAATATTTTTATGCAGAAACACTTGTTTTATAACATAGCACAATTACAGCAATTAAATATAGTGAACATTTTTGTAAGAATTAAGTGGTATTAAAAAAATCGGAAGGTTTCCAACTATGAAAAAAACTATTTAATACTTTGAACACAAAGAAGAGGCTACACCTGCAATTTTCATGACATTAATAGAATCACATAGCTGCCAATTTGTACGGTTTGTTACCTCTAAAATTTACAACAAATTTTTGCCATATTTAATCGTTGACAATTGCTAGATTTTGGCGATTGAATAAGGAAAAATTTACTGGTAAGTTTTAGTGGTACGTAATTCTGCAGCCCTCCCCCCCCCCCAAAAAAAAAAAAAACTGCAGTAAAATTGACATTGAACAAACAAAAAACTATCAGGGGCTTTCCATATAAACAATTTCATTCCCAGTTTTTCTTAAAAGTAACGGAAATGTACATCAACCTACTTACCAGAACCATAAAAATGGATGAATTAAGCGAAAATTTATATTTCATCTCCTTAGTTGGTGACGGTTTGTGTAAATCCGGTTTATCCCAGTTTTTTGCTTATCCGAGGTGAGCTTAGTTCATATTTACTCGAGTAATCATGATTCTACTGTATATTAAGTCGACAAGCTTCGGAAATACGTAAAATTCGAAATAATATTTTGCAAACTGTGTTTAAGTGTAATTAGGCATTTTCGCTTATTAAAATATTTTTAAAATAATACCCTGAAATTGCAAAAAGAAAGTTACCGAAAGAAGTGTACCGTGAAATTAAAAGTACTTTAAAAAAGATAAGATTGAGGATGTAAAGAGTGAAGATTGTTCTGCATGTTCACGCAGAAAAATTATAGGTTGCATATTGCAAACTGCTTTGAAAGATAGCACACAATCAAGAACTATAAAATATATTTTTTGACAAAATCAAAGCATAATTTGCGTTACATATATCTAAAACTTAAAAAAGAATTAGTAAACTTTGTTTTTCCTTCATAATCTTGCATAGCATGTATTACTCTTCATTCGACGAAAATTAGATCCGACCAGCATGACCCCTATGTATAAAATTAATACGACCGCAAATGATTAATGAGTTTTCTATACCAAGGATATTGCTTTTTAGGATGTTATCATTTCACAATTAAGCATTTTCAGCTGCATAACGGAATTTAACCCATTTGTGCCTCAATTTTGGTTTTTCCAAATGTTTTGGTAGAATCACTTTAAAATACTGCAAAATAAACTGGAAAAATACTACAAAAAATTACACTTACATTTTTTTGTATTTATTTAATAAAATGTAAAAAAAACAACTACATGTGAATATTTCTAGTCGAATATTATGCATAATTATATGTTTTGTCTATATTTATATTCAAAATGTTTTTAAATTGTATATTATGTACATTGTATATTAGTATTTTTATTGTATGTTAGTATATTATTAATTGTATATTAGTATTTTTATGAACTACAAAAAAATATATTTATTTATTTACAGAGAGTAATAACGTTATAACTATTATTAATAATAAAATAAGAATAATCGTACTGCTGACTTAAAAACAATTTATTTCATAAATATCTTCAAAAGGAGATTCATAAATAACTGTCTCCTAAATGTCCAACAAAAATATGTGCCCATTTGTGCCTAGAACCCTATATTTTGGACGTTACAAAAATGCATAAAAAATAGGCTTGAGCATTTAATTTCGCAATTTTAAAAAATACGTATTTTAAAAAAAGTCTACAAGCTAAGATTATGACTTCAGATTTTGGATCCTTCATAGAGAAAATACAAATAAACTTACTTTTTACATTTCGACATCTTGGAAAATTAAAAATTTATAAAAACCGAAAAGAGCCTTCATTTACACAAATAAATATCCACCTTATGCTGTTATCTCTCGTTAATAGATAAAGATATTTATAAATAATTATTTCATACAATTTTCATGTTATAAAGGATAACAAAAATTTACTTATTCATGAAAATTTGAAACGTCCCAAAAATGAGACGCTAGGCACAAATGGGTTAAACATGCAAGAGTAACGACATAATATCTATTTTAATATTAATTGAAAGCTGTTCCTTTATCATGCTTGTCTTTAAAACCTGCTTGTTGAATTTAATATTTATATATTTATGTGTTTACTTGGGAACTGACAGCATCCAAAAAACATGATATGTCGTGTCGAGAAAAACTAATTAGTACACTACAAAAACTATTCGGAAACGTTTCCAAAAGTCGGTGGCGAAAAAAGAATTTCGTTTTTAACCCTTTTCGGTTGTATTAAGTTTATACATAGGTGTCATGCGTGTCTGAATTATTTTCATTGAAGAAGGAGTAATACATAATATGCAGGATTAAGAAGAAAAAACTAAACATATTAACTATTTTTTAAAGATATATGTAACACAATAATATGCTTTAATTAACGTTCTCGATCGTGTGGTATCTTTCAAAGCAGCCCCCAGTATCCAGCCCTTAATTTTTCTCTTTGAACATACAGAACAATGTTTACTCTTTAAATCGTATATCTTAGCTTTTTTAAGATGCTTTCAATTCACAGTGCACTTCTTTCAGTAACTTTCTTTTTGCCGTTTTGGAGTATTATTTAAAAAATATTTTAAGAAGCGAAAATGCCTAATTACGCTTAAACACAATTTGTAAAATATTATTTTGAATTCTACGCATCTCCGAAGCTTAGATGAAGAACACGTTTTGGAATCATGGATAACTAGGAAGAGGTTATGAAGACATGAGTTTGATAACATGTGTTTGATAAACATTTCATATTTTTACCCGACTGCCAAGAAGGGTTATGTGTTTCACGCGTATCTGGGTTGGTGGATTTCTTTATACCCTCGAAACATCCCAACGGCTGGATGGATTTTAATGAATGAGTTCTCTATCGATTTGTCTTAACTGTTCAATGATTATAGACTATGTTTTGTTTTCATAAATTGAAAATGGCGGCCATAAAATACAAAATGGCGGTAGAAGCGAAAAGAAAATTTTCGCACCATATTGAGTGGCATATCATTGGATAGGTCTTTCAAAATGAAGACTATGTTTCATTGACTATTTTGCAGTCAGAAGCTCCGTTTAAATATTACACAACCTGGAAGTTGTGTAGGTAGGATCTCTAGCTTTACTGCAACTCTAACCTTCATAGACATCTATAGGCCTCATCAAAACAGTGTTTACAGATAGGAACTAACAATTAAACACAACTTAAAAGTCATCAGTACAAGTAAATAAAAAAATAGGTAAGTAATATCAAAAATAATTTCACATTGATGAGAAATAATTAATTATTTCGCTTTTTATGCAGTCGGGTTTTTTGATTTTTTAAATTTAATTGTCTGTAGTTATGGTATAATTTTATAGATTAAGAAACATTTGTATCTTCTTTCCAGTTCAAAAACTTTTTAATCGGAAGAAACAATATTAGACAAAGATATTGTCTCTTTAAGTACGCATCTTTACTATTCATACATTGCTTTAAAATTAAAATTATAAATTCATATATTTACATTATCAAAAACGGAAGAGTTATAAGCTTTGGTGATAAAATTGCCATTTGTACTGACGCTGCCACTATATTATTTATTAGTTTAGCATATTTATTTATGTTTTTTAGAATTAATACGAAATGATAAGACATCTGTTTTCAAAACGTGTAAAACTCTATTTTATGGCATACAACTAAAATTATTTCCTTAATATAACTTTATGATAATCTGTTTCTATTATCCGTGCCCATCTAATCTGTCCATATATTTTAATGCTTTTAAAGTTTTAATTTTACACCTTTTTAGCAATTAGAAATAATATATTTATGATAATCTGTTAGAAATTAATAACAATAAAAAAATTCCAAAGGTCATATAACCCTTGACTTGTGTTGTGGCTAAATTTTGCCCCCACCCAAGTGTCCCAAAATGATTGGACCAACGTTGGCTAATTGCCATTCACTGCTGGCCTTAGTAATAAATGTCCGCCTTGTCATACCATTACAGGGTGGTGACAGGTGAGGGAAAAATCTGTAAAAAATAAAAGAAAATACCTGTAATTTCGTATAAAAAGTACAAATAAAATATAGAAAGAAATATAATTATATCTTATCATCGTTTAGCGCAAAATAATTTATTTAATGTATTTAATGTTGATAATTTAGATTAAATTTTCATTTAATTAATTGCTTTATTTATATTGACTTCATTGATTTTGTTTATTTTTTTTTTAGTTACTGGCAATTCATACTGTAGCAGTTTGATTCGAAGTTAAAATTAGAAAATGAACTAAATTACTAAATGTGACTTTGGCAGTCAATACCTTAAGAATAATAAACATTGTATCAGTTTGTTACGAAGATAAACTTAGAAAATGAGTAAATTACTAAACATGGATGTGGCAGTCAATGCCTTAAGAATAATACCGCACTGCAGCAGTTAGTTACGAACTTAAACTTAGAAAACAGACTAAATTACTAAATATTGTTGTAGCAATCATTGCCTTAAAAATAATAAACACTGTAGCAATTTGTTACGAAGTTAAAATTAGAAAATGGACTAAATTACTAAGTGGCAGTGGCAATCAATGCCTTAAGAATAATGTCAACGGTACTTTACTATTCTATATTAACCATTAGATGACGTCGTGAACTTTTTGCCCACAACTGGCTTTATGGCGCTATTTTGACATCTGCCAGTATTAGAACAAAATAAATAAATAAATAAAAATAAAAAAAAAATTTCTACGCAATAATATTTTTACATGACTTTGTTTCTCAATTGAATACTGTAAAGATGTTACAATAGCATGAAGGTGGAATTGTGCAGAACTGTTATGAAGATGTAAAACTAAATGGTAAAAGTCAATTAACATTGACTGTGTTTATTTTAGTAGACTTATAGAAACATCCGCTTTACTCAACAGGTGATTGAATAAAATGAATTTGTCTATAACAAAATACCGATATATTCCCTCCTTTTTACTGCTTTTTTATGATCTGTTGCCACTCTGTATCAGACAACAGACTATTTGCCTACAAAGGCCCGATATTAGCCCAAACTTTAGATGCTCAGAATCCTGCTCATATACGCTCAAAATTAGTGGCTTCTCTGCACCTATCATTTCCCGCCCATTTGTTTAACCTGCCACTCCCAGTGCTATGATTTTGAACCAATAGTTTCTAGACACTGCCAACAATGGGCAACAAAATGTGCTGCTTAGGTTTTATTTTCCTACTCGTGTAGTTTCTTCATTAATTATAAAAGTCAAATAAAAATATTAAATTATATAACTGATATATTAACTGATTTATTCAACTGATAAATACAGTCATGTAGAAAATATATATAATATATATATGCATAATATATATACAGAAAACATTTATACATATACAGGGTGTCTATATCTAAACGAACCTATTTTAAAGTTCTCTATTGACGAAACTATTGTTATTAGCTTACAAATTTTATTACAACGAAACATGTTCCATACAACGAAACACAACGAAACATGTTCACCATTTTCAGATATCATCTGGAATTCTACATTAGCACGTTCCACAGTTGACCGCAGCGTGTTCTCGTAATTGCTGAGAATACTTCTTGAGTGTCTGCCTTTAAAATGAGGTAAATTAAATAGATAAAACTTTTATACAATCTTTAGATAGTGTTTTTCGACAGTAATTTCTGTCTCATTTAATGCCCATATTACACTTAAATTTTCTTATACCTATATTTCAGGCACTATAGTAGATACCAGTATAGACACGTTTACCACATTTGTTTCACATTAATATATAAAGATTCATGACACTTAATTTTCATTTAAAAAAATCTTTTATCTTTCGTTTTGTACACATTAAAATCGAAAATTATAATTTACATTTCTTTACTTTTCTTAAAAACAAAAACACATTTTTTTTTTTACTTAAAAAGGACATATATTCCGGTATATCGTTAAAACTATGCTATTTATAAATATATACTGTATTGCCCATACTCTTTGGCACTTCTCTGAAAAAAACGTTTTCGTCCATATGGCGCATGCAAATGTTGACTCCCGTTGGCTAAAAATGCTGGAAAGAAGGGGAAAGTGAAAAGGGAGAAGGGGGGAAAAGTGGAAAGAGTGAGATGATAAAAGGTCGAAAGTGAAACTGCGAGCCACCAATTGAAACTGATGAAGTCCAAGAAATGGACGAAAACGTTTTTTCAGAGAAGTGCCAAAGAGTATGGACAATGCAGTATATATTTATAAATAGCATAGTTTTAACGATATACCGGAATATATGTCCTTTTTAAGTAAAAAAAATGTCTTTTTGTTTTTAAGAAAAGTAAAGAAATGTAAATTATAATTTTCGATTTTAATATGTACAAAACGAAAGATAAAAGATTTTTTAAAATGAAAATTAAGTGTCATGAATCTTTATATATTAATGTAAAACAAATGTGGTAAAAGTGTCTATACTGGTGGCTACTATAATGCCTGAAATATAGGTATAAGAAAATTTAAGTTTTATACAATCGTAAATGCATGCTAAGTGTGTAATTCAATAAAAAACTTCCTGTGATGGCAACATTTTCATCTAATTTTGTTTCGCGTAAACAAAATTGCATTCCTTTATTATGTCTTTTACAAAATTTCACTAATTTATGAACAATACACTATAAGAAAAAAATGTAAATTTATGAGCGTTTGCTCTTCAATTTTCAAGGGCAACAGCCTTATTTGATGAAAAACGGTCTGATCCACTAAAAGAATACGATACGACCACATACATTTTCCTTCGCTAGGGTGTAACCCTTCATTTTAGCCGTGTTTCGAAAAATGATGTCACTTAACAGCGACCGTAACATATTTTTTAACCCGCCAAGAAAGCGATTCTGTGATGATTATCTACCGTGTTAGGTGCTATGGAACAGTAAGTAAAGTGTTATTGCGTTTTGAAGTGCATTATATCTTTGCCCTTTAAAATTACGGACAGCACAAAGTGATGGGCATGGGTTTTTTTTACGGGGTATGACTGGAGTATCTGCTGCCGGCCTTTGCCCGTAATTTTTCAGGGATATTTTCAGAGGGAGGCTCCTCGTCGACTTTTTGCTCGCAAACAGTTTAATAATCCTGAATTCCCCGAATTGCCTGTCAACATTTGAGGTGGGGGCTAGGAGTGGTCGTCCAGATCTCTCCGTTTGTTCACAGCCACTCTTCAGCAAAATTGGCAGCTGGGAAGTTGTCCCTGAACTTTTCGGCGACCACAGGCCTATCATTACGGAACTCCTTATGGAAATCCCCCCCTTGCCAAAGAGAAGATATAAAACTAAAAATGTTCCTCTTTCAAAATTTTTATCAAAAGCTAAAACATCACTTCAAAAAATTAATTTGAACTTCGCCGCAGCACAATCACTACAAGATCTAGACGATACTTATAAAAAATTTGAAGAATCAGTACAAATTTCGGCAAAGGCCACATTTAAATTGAAACCCCCCTTTAGGAAGGCAAAGTTCTCTTGGTGGTCGCCGAGTCTTCGTGCGCAGAGGAATAAGGTCCGAGCGCTGTACCAAAAGTATAAGTCTTCGGACCTTGATCCAGCTTTTTATCAAACTTACAAGAAAGAAAGAGCATTATGCCAACGACAAATACAAAAGGAAAAAAGCTTGGCATGGGACAACTTCTGTAAGAAACAGACAAATCCTTACGGTATTTAAAAAAAAACTGGCTTTCCAAGACTTCCAGGACAGCCTCATCAGCTACCTCCCGGACACGGCTTTCCCGGCTTCCAGATCTTCCACCCTTTTCACCCTAACAGAAAATCTTTTTGGTGCTTCCTCGGGAGCGCCAACCTTCCCGGTTATGGCAAATAGATTAAACAACTCCAACGATCAAACGCCATTCACACAAAGAGAATTACGTAACGCAATTTATAGTTGCAATCCGAATAAGGCCCCTGGCCCCGATGGTATAGACCATCGGATGATCAGGGCCCTTTTTCATGGTTTGCCAGACCTATTTTTAAATCTCTTTAACAAAGCGTTTGAATTTAATTACTTTTTGGAGGCCTGGAAGGTGGGCGAGCTTGTCTTCTTCAGGAAGGCGGGTAAGCCCATAGATCAGCATACTTCATTCCGTCCCATTACATTATTACCTATTTTAGGCAAGGTATTTGAAAAATTACTATTACGTCGAATTCATCACTTAATAACAACAAATAACTCACTCTCAGGCAAGCAACACGGCTTTCTCCAAACAAAATCAACGGATACCGCACTTCAAACCGCCCTATCATACATAGACTTAAATAAAAGTAAAAATAATTATACCTCTTTTATCTCACTAGATTTCATGGGGGCATTTGACAATCTTCCATGGGATCTGGTAATTCTGGCTCTGCAACGCTTGGGAATTCCTCTACAGTTTATAAAAACCATAGCCTCCTTTCTTTCAGGTAGACGAGCTCTTGTTGACTGGCTAGTCCCAACAATGTTATATTATTTTTCAAAAGGTTGTCCCCAGGGTTCCTGCCTTGGTCCCTTCCTTTGGCTGGTACTTCTGGAGACACTGTTGGTCTCATTTGTTTTCGAGTTCTGTGAGTTGGTGGCGTATGCAGATGATGTTTTGGTAGTCATTTGGGGACAATCGCGTGATCACTTAGAACACTGGGGCTCACTAGCATTAAACTTCATTCAAAATTGGGCAGACACAAATCACATAACCATATCCCAGGAAAAATCAACAACAGTCACATTCGGAAAAACAAAAATATTGCAGAGAGGCCCACTATACAAATTAAAGGGGAAAAACGTTAAAACGGTAAAGGTTATGAAATACTTAGGGGTATTAATTGATCAACACTTGAACTTTTTACCACACTTGGTAAACAAGAGACAAGAAATAACGGAAATCACACAACACATCTACAAATTCACTTCTTCTTCGGGTCGCCTACCCTTATATTTCTTCAAAATCTGGTACACATCAATTCTGCAGCGTCAACTGGCTTATGCGTGTGGGGTGTGGTACCCGCGTATGTCGTACACACACGGTGCTCGACATCTCCTGGCTGCTCAGAGGCGGGCTTTACTGGTAATTTCACGTGCATATAGAAATACTTCCACTGTGGCTCTCCAGGTTCTAACGGGCCTCCCGCCATTAGACTTGCAGCTGGAGGCGGAGTCTGAGTTTGCTCGGGTTTCTCGCTTGGGTGTCTCAACAACCAACTACTTTGCTCCCCTATATTCTTCCAAATGTTCAAAGTATCGTTTTTCCTCGTTACTTGAACCTATCACGATCTGTCCAACTCAAAATTTTTTGGGAAAAACCCACATCTTCACAGATGGTTCAAAAACGGATTCCGGTACTGCATCGGCTTTTTGTGTTTTCAGGGAAAATCAACTTATTCACTCATGGCAGACAAGTTTGGACCCGAGCAATTCGGTATTCCAGGCCGAGCTGTTTGCAATCCTGAGAGCAGTCCTCTGGGCAGTGGAGGATGCTGACACAGATTTCCTAATTTCTACGGATAGTCTGTCGAGCCTGTTGGCCTTGTCAAAATTTGATGTGGACAACTATCTCGTTCTAGAAATAATAGAACAATTGACACACTCCAATAAAAACTACTTTTTTAATTGGGTGAGGGGCCACTCGGGAATACAGGGGAATGAACTGGCCGACCAACTGGCTAGATCAGCAACAGAGGATGATACAATACCAACAACATTTTTGCCACTGCCACCATCTACACTGAAACGTGAATTACAGAGAAGACTACAAGAAAAGTGGCAGCAGCGTTGGATCACAGCAGCGGTGGGTCGCTATACAATAGACTTCGTCCCAGAAGTCTCATCCCGCTTTTTTATTCATAATAGATACTTGTACATATTCTTGACAAACCACGGACCATTTCAAGAACACTTATATACAATAAACAAAAGGGACTCACCATTATGCATCTGTTGTTCACTGGCAAATTCATTACATTACATATTAGACTGCACACTCACGTCACACTATCATGTTAAAAAGCCGCAAAACATGTCACTAAAAGATTGGCTGGTCTACCTGTTGGATAGGCCGCTACTACTAAATCGGATTTGCGAATGCATGAAGTTCCTAGAAAATAACGAACACTTTTTCTCTAATCCACTCCCCTACTGAGGGGAGGACTGCTCTCTGATGTACCAGGCAGGAACCTCATTCTAATTAAAATTGTATTGAGTCCTATGGTTTTTTGAAAACTGTATTTATTAGGGCACAATTGCAATTAAGTGTAACCCAATTCATATATGTGTTTCTTTCCCTGGCGTTGTGGATCTGGGTGCCATCTGCGGATGTTCACATGGCTTAGGTATCTTTGGATGTTTAAATATTGGTGCATTTATTGTCATACATCATTCATCATTTATATTTTATCATTTCATTATTGTGTTTTGTTGTGGATCTGGGTGCCATCTGCGGATGTTCATATGGCTTATGTATCTTTGGATGTTTAAATATTGGTGCATTTATTGTCATACATCATTCATCATTTATATTTTATTATTTCATTATTGTGTTTTGTTGTGGATCTGGGTGCCATCTGTGGATGTTCACATGGCTTATTATCTTTGGATGTTTAAATATTGGTGCATTTATTGTCATACATCATTCATCATTTATATTTTATTATTTCATTATTGTGTTTTGTTGTGGATCTGGGTGCCATCTGAGGATGTTCACATGGCTTTATTATCTTTGGATGTTTAAATATTGGTGCATTTATTGTCATACATCATTTATATTTTATTACTTCATTATTGTTTTTTTAAGTATTAAAAGTGTAAAGACCCGGTTCGCCCAGAAAAATTGGGTAACCAATTGTTATTGGAAATGTACATAATGTTAAATGAAAATAAATTTTCGGCATCGGAAAGCGGGACGGTTTGGTTCAAGTGTCTTCCCCCAGGGACTGCACTAAAACTCAAAAGCATTTGCTGGGTTTCCCTGGGCGGCCATCCTCTGTTAGCAAAAATACGGTACGACCCTATACATTTTCATCCGTTAGATTGTACACGTTGGCACAAAATGATGGACATGGATTTTTTTTTTTTTTTTTTTTTTTTTTTTTTTTTTACGGGGTATGACTGCAATCTCTGATGCCGGCCTCGGCCCGTAATTTTATAGGGATATTTTTAACAGTATATTTTCATCCGTAGACAACTTTAAAGTAGGGTAATTTACTTATGAACATCCTGTATATACTCGTATATCGGGGAGACTAGGGGGAGTTTACACACTTTTTACAAAATGATTTTTAATTTTTTAAATATTGAACGTAGAATAAAGTTTTATATATCATTTTATTCGTTATACAATCAGATATCAAAATAAAATTGCTACCTAAGTGTAATATAGGAAATTTGAAAAATGATTGATTATAATCATGCGAAAATAATGGACCAAGGCTTTCCACATATGGGAAGTTGGCTCACTTTATGGGAGGCTTCACCCACTTTGTTTTATATCGTAATATTAGTGAAGAGAAATAAAATCAGTTTAAAAAAAGCAAAATAACTTTATGCTGCACACTTTAATTACTATAAAAAATATTTTTTAAAATATGATGCTTAAACAAACCTTCCATTACTGACAGGTTCTGTTTTCATAGGGTTCCATGTACTATTATGTCCAGATTTAGGAGCCACTGTCCCACCTTTTTTTGCCTTTTTGTCCTATGTTTTGTGACACTCGACCTGACAACTCTAGTTATCACGTTGTTTGGCTTCATGTCACCGTATTCATCCTGGTGAAATCTGTCTACATACTTCCTAAAGTTTTTCGATCAATGATATGTGCTTATATAGGTGCATGAACACTTAACATATTAAAGTCCTTTAATCCTTTCAGGGGTAAAGTACGTTTAGTACTAGAATGTTGAAATAAATGCCTGCACCGGAATTTCCGAACAAATTTATTTGTTAATAAGAAAAAGGCTATATGTCACTTACATATTAAATGGAAAAAGAATTACCAAAATTCTAATACCATTGTGGCGTTTGGGAATTAAAATCAAGTGATTTCATATACATACCACTGGCCTTGAAATGATTAAGACTGCTGCTGTCATACTTTCTAAGTCCTTTCTAGTCATTTCCATTGTCTCTATTTACCTATTGTAAGTAATACTTAAACGGAGAAAAGTTCCTATCAATTTTCCCATTTATATTTCATTAAATTTGTTTGTGCAGTGAATACTATAGCAATTTTTCACATATTTCTTTAATCAGTTTTAAACATTTGCCTTCCCATCACTCCATTTTGCTATAGCTTTACAGAATAAATTTGCATTCTTTTTTTTTATAACCATTGACCTTTCATTATGCACAGTGTATACTAAGAAAATTTCCAAAACCAACTAATTAAGGGAGCCTTAAGTATCTGGTCAACCATCCCTTACATTGACTGGATCAAGCCTCCCTACATAGCCCTTTTCTAAAGAATAGCACATTGTTATGTTAAGCCTAACTTACTGCACAATCTTAATGCCTGGAATAAAAGCTCGATATTTTTGCATTACTTAAATTCTACGTACTTACATTTCTATGATGTATTTCATCTAAAAAAATACTTCTAAAGAACACAACTTTTAGGTTGAAAAGCTTTCACAATTGATTTTTCCACACTTGTTTAAATTATCTGCATGAAACAAAGACAATTATTTCAGCAATCCATTAGGTTGGGTTGACACATATTTGCAAAACTTCTTTTAAATATGAAAATTCTTTTAAATATGAAAACTGAAGGGTGGGTCAAGCCTCCCCTATGATTATATCTCCTTAGTCTCCCCTATATATATGTCTATATAAGTATCTTCTATGTATATTAAAACAACATATCAACAAGTTATGTCGTAAACGTTATTCAGCTATTAAAAAAACTAAAAGCACAGTGTATTTCGGTTATTGTTATAGTATGATTATTTTTTGTCATCAATCGCAGTCATTATATTCATTGCTCTCTGGGGTTACTGTACTAATTCAGCCTTATTATTATTTATGATTAAGACTCAGAAAATCTGGTTCCGTCCTGCAGAAAACAATATATTAAGAGTTAAGTGTAGGCGTAGATATCATATTCTTGGTTTTTATTAAAAAAGCAGGAAAATAGGCACTATATTTCACGTAAAATATATTCCATACTTTTATTTTATATTGCCTTTCAGAGAAAATTATCATTTAGGAAAACATTCCCCTTCAAACATGCAGTAATTTCCGTAATGCACTAAGGTTATCTCTATATTATAGTTATGAAACTTTTAATGTTTGCGATTTCCTCACAAAATAAAATTTCGTATTCATTAGATAATTTCTTATTTTTATATTTTGCGTAATGTCACGTCCAATTAACGTTAATAGTTTTAAATTCAGAACTTTATTTCCCATGTGTATGTTTCTTAACTGTGGTCTTTAAAGAAAGAAATTATAATTTGTTATTAAAAATAGTTTTTTTAAATATTCTATTTTTTTTTTTTTTTACATAAACTAAATACGTTTTCACTTTTGGTCAAAAATTCGTTCTTCGCGCGAGGATTTTTCATATAGTTATACCATACAGCAGAGAATGTTAAATGTTAGAAACTTCTTAAGTTTTTGTATTGTCTTAATATGTATGTAATAATTGTCTGAGCGAAGCGAAGGCTAATACTCAGCGCAATATTACTGTCAGGTACCATAACAGCTACGATGTATATTAACGCTATGTCCTACTAAAAAAAAAGCCTAATAAAAACCTTTCGTCAAGCATAACTCAAAAAATATTTGTCGGATTTGGTTTTTGATTGCACCAAAAGGTACCTATGAGAGTCACCTACTGAATGCACCTACTATGAAAAATTAGTTCCAAATCGTTTAAAAATTATATTAAAAAAACTGATAAAAAAGCACAATACGTCACAGATATTTGGTGTGCGTCACTTTCACTGGTAGATGTTTTCGTAAACAACTGGTTTGAACACATGGAGCAAATAATAATAATAATAATAAAAAAAAAAAAAACGCACGCAGTAATAATGAAGTGCCATAAAACATAATTAAATTTAATCAAACAGGAAAAGAAATCTGTTTCTTTTTCCATTTAAAAGAAAAAAGGCATAAAAACTTTGATTTCAGATTTTGCGATATTTAATCAAAAGCATTTTTTAATCGCCAAAAGCATATTTTTATATTTCGCGTGTGAAAATTAGATACAATTATAGGATGTTTAATAAAATATTTTGCTTTATAGCATCATTTCTTCATATTTTCTTTATTTTTTAGGGTTTCGGTCATCTGACAAAAACCTATTCGTCTCGCTCCTCTGTCTGTCTGTCCGTCTGTCCGTCAGTCACAGAGTCCGTTCTCGGAAACTATACACGTTGGAGACTTGAAATTTTGCATACTTATAGCTGAACACCACATATCATACGACAAATCATAAAATTTTGAAAAAGTTGTACATTTAACCCTTTGGGCTCTACATGTGTATTTTAAACAATTCGTTCCAATTCAGTCCTAATTAGATTGGAGGCGTGAAATTTTGCATCATCATTTTGCACATCAAATGACAAACTATAAAATTTTGATAAAGTCGTTCATTTAACCCTTTGGGCTCCCACATGTGCATTTTAAACAATTCTTTCTAAGTGAGCCCTATTTAAGTTGGAGGCGTGAAATTTTGCATACTTATAGCTGAACATCTCACATCAAATGAAAATCTATAAAATTTTGAAAAAGTCGTACATTTAACCTTTGGGCTCCTCATGTGTATTTTAAACAATTCTTTCCAATTGAGCCCTAATCAGGTTGGAGGCGTGAAATTTTGAATACTTATAGCTGAACATCTCACATCAAATTTCAAACTATAAAATTTTGATAAAGTTGTTCATTTAACTCTTTGGGCTCCCACATGTGTATTTTAAACAATTCTTTCTAATTGAGCCCTAATTACCCTCATAGCATGCATGGTCACAGTGACGTCGTTGTGACGCCACTGTGAGTCACTGTGGTCACGTCACATCTGTGACCGAAATACCACCACTCAGTGATGTCACATTGTGAATGAGATGTGAACTTCTTAGAAAACTTTAAAAAATTACAAAAAATCTTCAAAACATGTTGTTACTGTAAAATTTTATTTTTCTGGCAATAAAAAAGAATTGTTATGTCACTGCATGTAACGTAGGTCACGACACACTCACAAAAAAAAATCCCCCCATATTGTAAGTCACAGTGTGAGAAAAATACGAACTTCAAAAATCTTTGAAAATGAAGAGAAATGTTTTAAAAAGGCCCGAATTACAGCGACATAAGGAATGAAAATATATTAGTGGGTAGCAAGTAGTAAATTCAGACACGAAAAGATGGTTGGGGGGGGGGGGATATAAAGAAAAATGCACGGTACAAGTATCAACAAACTAGATTTTCATGCTATATTTTATCAATTTGATATCTAAGAGTGTGAAAGTATACTTTTTTTCCTGATTTCAATTTTATCTAGTATTGCAATTTAATATAATAATCCTTCTCTTATTCTTATTATTATAAAAGTGTTTCTCGGAAAAATGGTACTTGCTGGAGCAATTTGGATAACATATTTAGAATTAGAAATATTAAATATATACACTTTACATATTTAGTTTGCAGGAAGGAAAATTTTTTATTTATTTTTACCGACCACTGGTATTCGAAACACTTTTGTGGCTTCAAACTAAAAAATTTCTATTATAGTTAAGTCTGCAGCTTTTAATGAGCACGTAGAAAGAGTCTTCGGAGTTTAGTCATACATACATTTCTTGCTTTATAATTTGCATTCAAGTCATATTTTTTCCTGTTAGTGTACCTATTTTAAGTAACTATTTTTTAAAAAAAATCTACTTCTTTCAGACTTTAAAAATAAAATTAGCATTTTCCGAATAAAAAAAAAAAAAATACAAAATTTATGCAAAACCCATGATATAATTTATTATTCGTATTTCAAATTTGTGTTTTTTTTACTCTAAAAAAAAAGTTATTTTACGAATTGTTTTATTCTACATGAAATTAACATGAAAAGAATAACGATTGACAAAGAAATTTTTTTTATCCTCGATATTTATTTATATCTTTTTATTTTTTAGGAAGATATTTTGTATTTATTATGTGTGAAACAATCTTTACTTAGAAAAAGGGAGGGGGGGGGGTTAAAACTGATAAAAAGAAAAGGTAAAATACATTGGAAAATTCTTCAAATACAAAAATTTAAATACAGACAGTCTCATAAAATGATTGCACATATAAGTTGAATATCTGTTTATATAAAAGGAAATAAATTAACACCTGCCCCAAATCGTCAGCCACGATACCGCAGGGTAAACAGAGAACTTTTTGTTCTAACAGATGCGGTAAGTTACTATAGTCTAAAATGTAAGCTTTTGCGCGTGCTTTTTTTAATGGAAGAAAAAGACGTCGCCATTTTCGGATACACACGGATATTAATAATTAATTTAGGGAGCTCAAAAAGTAAGTCTTATTTAATTTAAATTGTTTATTCCTGTTTTGTATATTTGGTGAGATGAGTTAAATAGTTTTATATTATACCTATAGAAAGGGACTGTTCTGGAATTGTTTTTCAGATTAGAAATTAACATTATACTGAATGGGAAATGCTGTTTTACATACTATAGTAGTGAAACTTTTGAAAGACATTTTTTCATTGCTAATAATATTTTAAATTATTATTTAAAATCCTAAATCTTCCTATCAATGTTTTCAGATTTAACATTTGCCAAAATTATAAAATAATAGGAATTCCTTGTAACATATGGAGAGATTTTTGAGAAATTGTTAAATCTAACAATACATTTAATTCATCTATAGTACTTTGTTGTTGTTTAATAGTACAACTATAAATACTAATTATATAGTGTTTTTCAAATTGGTATATTTATTTTTTTAAATTGTATGTAAGCACGTTTTTGCTGTTCGTGATTTTAATCAAACATTTAATTGTAGATATTCAGAATCAGTTATTAAATTTTCTTCGATTGTAAACCCATTTTCTACGTTTTTGATACACGTTCGATACTTCGCATTAAAAAATAAAATATGACAATTAAGCATTGAAATAAAGTGTTTTTCATGCCTGATAACAAGTTTATAGATTAAACTGCTTTACTATACTTTTTAAAATTTGATATTTATAATATTTATAAAAAAATATTTATAATTCATGATATTTATAAAAGTTGATATTGCACTGTTCATTAACGATAATTGCTGGAAATGCATTTTTAATTATAATATGCGCTTTTATGATTCACTATATTTATGCATAGTATATGGTGTATATAAAAGCTATAATTCATATACAAGGCTACACAAAAGTATACGTAAGAGTTAAGGGGTATGGGCGCAAATTGCTTAAAGGTGTTTTTTAGATGAGTTATGGATTTTTATGTTGAACTGCATTTAATTTACCAAAAAATGTTTGTAGAATATGGATAAAATGATACACAGGGTCACGCAAGGAAATGGATGTATGGCCGTCTATAAATTATAATTTCTGGAAATTTGATTTCAGCAGTTTTAAGAGTGTTTTAATTTGAATTAAATTTTAACTAAATAGTGGCGTGTAATAAATATTCTAGGTAAACTACAGGGTTGTACAAAAGTATTCAAGTATGTTTTCATATATTAATATAAATTGCTGAATGAGAATTTCAACCTGTTATGCGTTTTCTTGCTAAACTAAATTTTCACATTATATACTAGTATATATCAACCTACAGATTAAATACAGGGCTATTCAAATGAATTGGAAAACATATTTGGCTATGGACGGTAACTGCTGAAATCAGTTTTTCAGATGTTTTATGCGTTTTCTAAAATATTTACTTAGTTATCTTATTTACGTTATTTCCTTAAATTACGATGTCTAGTTAAAGCATTCAGGAAGCGTTTGAAAGTGCTTTATAATCCATGATTAACGCATGATTTTTCTTACTTGTTTTTTCTATTTCCCAGATCAGTCATTTCCTATAAATCATACCAAATCTATTTAGCTCATATTAACAAAATACAATATACACGGGAATAAAAAATTTAAATAAATATGGCTTATCTTATTCTTCTTTAAATAGGAAATGTATTAATATCCGTTAGACTCCATGTTCGTATTTAATAAAATAATAACAAATCACAACACATAAAAACTTACACATTCTTAATATAAAGCTTGAACTCAAGATCAAGCTTAGAACTTAATAAAAAAGGATGCCAGTTGATAAACATTGTTTTTTTCAGTGTAAAAATTAAAAGTATTTTTGAAGAATAGGACTCCAAAATAGCGATACATTGCTAAAATGTACGGTAAAAAGATAATATTGTATATTTCAAACAAAACTTTATTTTAAAATTCATCACAGTGTTTATAACAAGAATCATCACAGTATTAATGCTTGGAAATTTTTCCAGAGAGAAACATTCGCCTTGCAAACAATGTTTCAAATGGAAATCAAATTTCAAATTGATTGCTTAAAAGGCGCAAAAGCCAACATAGTTAAAAAAAATTCCATAACGGTACTTGAATCCGTGCCATCAGTATAGCGCACTGACATTCTACCGACTAAACCACATGGAACGAGACCCAGCCTCGAAAATGTCTTACTATTACATGTTGGCAAGGCTACAAACGCAGCACAAGATGGAATATTTATCATGAGCAACCGACATGGGGCAAACACTAAACTTAATTAAATCCAGCAGAGATTCAAACTATATGAATACTTGGAAATTTTTCCAGAGAGAAACATTCGCCTTGCATACAATATTTCAAATGAAAATCAAATTTCAAATTAAAATTGCATTTTAAGCAATTAATTTGAAATTTGATTTTCATTTGAAATATTGTATGCAAGGGGGATGGTTCTCTATGGAAAAATTTCCAAGTATTTATATAGTTTGAGTCGATGCTGGATTTAATTAAGTTTCGTGTTTAACCGATGTTGGCGGCTCACGATAAATATTCCATCTTGTGCTGCGTTTGTAGCCTTGCCAACATGTACTAGTAAGAAATTTTCCAGGCTGGGTCTCATTCCATGTGGTTTAGTCGGTAGAATGTCAGTGCGCTACACTGATGGCTCGGATTCGAGTCCCGGCTTGGAATCTTTTTCTCTATGTTGGCCTTTGCCCTTTTAAGCAATTAATTTGAAATTTGATTTTCATTTGAAATCATCACATTGTTTATGACAAGTTCGTCACAAATGACACATATTTCACAAATTAGCCACAGTGTGACGTCAAAGCATTGTCGCTGTCGTCACAGGTTCGTCACAAAGTTAATGCCAAAATAGTCACAAATGACACACTTTTCACAAATTTGTCACACCGTGACTTCACAGAGTGGTCACAATGTGACGTCACAAACGACCTCTAAAACGGCCATAACGACCTCGCATTCTAGTCACTATGACGTCGCATCGACGTCACGTGACGTCACATCGACGGTCACAAAATCACAGTGTGACTTCACAACGACGTCGCCGTGACGTCACCATGCCTTACGGGTAGGTTGGAGGCGTGAAATTTTGCATACTTATAGCTGAACACCTCACATCAAATGACAAACTATAAAATTTTGAAAAATTCGTACATTTAAACCCTTGTGCTCCCACATGTGTACTTTAAACAATTCTTTCTGAGTGAGCCCTAATTAGGTTGGAGACGTGAAATTTTGCATACTTATAGCTGAACATCTCACATAAAATGACAAACTATAAAATTTTGAAAAAGTCGTACATTTAACCCTTCGGACTCCACATGTGTATTTTAAACAATTCTTTCCAATTGAGTCCTAATTAGGCTGGAGGCGTGAAATTTTGCATATTTATAGCTGAACACTTCACATCAAATGACAAATTATAAAATTTTGAAAAAGTCGTACATTTAAACCTTTGGGCTCCCACATGTGTACTTTAAACAATTCTTTCTGAGTGAGCCCTAATTAGGTTGGAGGCGTGAAATTTTGAATACTTATAGCTGAACACCTCACATCAAATGACAAACCATAAAATTTTGAAATAGCCGTACATTTAACCCTTTGGGCTCCCACATGTGTATTTTAAACAGTTCTTTCTAAATGAACCCCTAATTAGGTTGGAGGCGTGAAATTTTGCATACTTGTAGCTGAACAGCACACATAGTACGACAAATCATAAAATTTTTAAAAAATCGTTCATTTAACCTTTTGGGCTCCCACATGCGTATTTTAAGCAATTCTTTCTAACCGAGCCCCTTATTAAATTGGAGATTTGAAATTTTGCATACTTATAGTAGAACATCTGAGGCCAGGCGAGAAATCATAAAATCTTGAAAAAGTCTTACGTTTGACCCTTTGAGCTACCACATATGTATTTTAAGCAATTCTTTCTAAGAGAGCCCCTAATTAAGTTGGAGACATGAATTTTTGCAGACGTATAGCTGAATACAACCAAACCACAAATCAAACAATACGGCAAATCATAAAATTTGCAAAAAGTCTTATATTATTTACTCCTCCGGGCTCTAACTTGTGTATTTTAAGCAATTTTTCTAACCTCCGCCCTTTTCACCAGGGGAGCACTTTTCACCCTTTTGCCGACATCCATTTGACCTTTCTTTCATATTATAAATTATAGTCTTACATATTTTAGTTCCACTTTTTACCGCCAGGGACGACTACTTATCTCGGGTGCTATCGGCTCAATCCCCTGGACTAATATATCTACGGATAGTATATAAAACGGAGTTTCGTTCAGATAGAGGTTTATTTAGAATAGAGTGCGCCCCTGGTTGCGAAATGTGGAACTAACAGATTTTTCAAAAAGATAAAGTGTTTTGAAAGGCATATTAAATGAAACCCTCTGTGCGATCTGTGATCACACTTTTCACTTGTTTTTTACATGCTTTCTTTTAACTCACAATTATATTTGTCTGTGGCACTCAAATTTTGTGATTCATTTTTCACCCACTTCCTGTTGACATAGAGTTTTGAAATTTGGAAAATCTATGCATTCCTGAGGGCAATACATGAATTGGTCATTGATTTTTTAAAATTCAATCCCTAAGGGGACAACGTTAGGGGGGGGGGTGAATTAATGGTTACGTTTGATTTTCTATAGAGAAATCAGCATTAGCTTCAACAATATTTATTGAAAAGTACTAATGACAGGGTTACTACGATATCGCCAAACTTTGGCCAACGTGGCGAAATATCGCGAAATTTGCCAACAAGAAAGTTTTTATATATGAATCCAACTTGGAGATAACTGGCTAATTTGGCAAAATTCCCATTTAAATCCTTTTATCTTCCATAATTGAGCTTACCGAATTAAATTTAAACCCCGTGCATTTAAGGTTTTTTTTCAAGACTTTTCTAATATTTAGTGCATTTAGAAACATATATATTTTCTAAATTTGCGTGAATTTTAATGAAAGTATGATTAAAAAAAATAATTTCCATTTATATTAATTTCTTTTTAGTCTTTAAAAATGAAATTGGTACTTTTCCTGTATAAGGTCCTTTGCGAGGTAGAGAAAATGGGTTTGACGCGTCAAATAAGCTTTTTTATGCGTATTTTCGTGCAACTTATTCATTGTTTCATATACTCAAGCAATTTTTTAAAGATTTATAAAATTTATTTTGTGTAAACCAGCCACTTAACTATTTTTATATGCAAACAAAAGTAAACTGTATATAAAAAGTAATGATATTATATATATATATAAAATGTTTATATTTATGTCACAGATGCCATATACGCACCGTGTTTGGCGTGATTTTTTATGCCAGTTTGGTGAAAACGTCGTTTTCGAATACCAGTTACATATAACGTGTTATAATTGCACGTTACTTTTTATTTCAATATGAAAACAAAATAAAGTGATAAACAAGACATTTTCTATTATTTTTAAAAGGAAATAACAATCAAGAAATGACATAATTATAGAAAAAAAAATTATAATAACGTTATATATGGTTACATCAGTGGTGGCTCGTGACTGGCATTTTGGGGGGCACTAAATCCATAGCTGCCAAATTTATTCTTCTCTTACCACTATTGCTTTAAAAGAAATCTTTGCCATATTTGTCGGCGGAATATTCGACCATTAAACAAGGTAATGATTTCTTTCAAAAAATAATGGTAAGAAAAGAATAATACTGCCCGCCATGCATTTAATGCCCCAAAATATGACATTTACGAGCATCCACTGGTTACCATGTCAGGCAAAGTAACGCCACTTTGACGCCAATTAGGTACCTCTGTGCGTTTATGACATCTGTGCCATATTTACTTGTAAAAATAAGCATACACGTTCATCAAGTTTGTTTTCATAGCTATTTATATCTTTTTGTAACAAATCTCACTTTTTGAGGCCAAAGTTGCATAAAATTTGAAAAAAACTAGAAAACGGGAAGTCTGTTTTTTCAGAATTTAGTGTCACCTCCGATGGCAAACAAAATATATAAATATAGATAGAACAAAACATATTTCAGTTTTAAGACTTAAAACACACGCTTTTATTTTGTACAGAAAGACGTCATCCGTATCCGCTGAAGAATTCTTCATTTACGATCCAATTTTAAAGAGCTTCTACAGTAAAGTACGCATAGGACTATCTCTGAGGATATCGCTGAATAATGCACAAATCCAAAAAAAGAGATGTCGTCTATAATAGCTCCACATTTTATCAGAAATCATTTATTTATATTTTTTCAAAATAGCACGTAATTTCATTGTACATTTTTAAAGTTTTCTTAAGAGAAAAAGTCAACAAAAAGATATAATTACTATTTCCCAACTATTTCCCCCCCTACTTTCTACAGAAGTGGAGTGCTTGAGTTGCTAAAATTAAACAAATGGCGCTAAAAACTACAAAAAATTAATGCTTCAAAAATAAATTGAGATGCAGTTTTCAATCAAATTGCATTTAAAAGTACCTTTTCTCCCCAATACGACTGTATAAAAATTGAAAATGTGCGATGTTTAGATTTTAAAATCTTAAAATAGTAGAATAGAGAAGATTAAGTTAAATTGCAGTACAGTATTTGGTACTACATAGTTATACCGTCGACCAAAAATCTATCTCCAAACTATAAGAATGAATGCCAATAATGGTTGATCGTAAATTTCGCATTCTAAATATCTTATTACCATGCATTTAATGCTTTTCATGGCACTTTGCTGTTATATGGACTTTGGCATTTTTGTAAAAAAGCACGACATTCGGTGTTAAGAAAGTGAGATTTTAGTCAAATCATATAAATGACTATGAAAATAAAACAGAATAAGTATTATACTGGTTTATATATATTATATATATATATATATATATAAATGCATCTGCTAACACGTATTAGATAAGTTATTTATGTTTGTATATAATCTAATATATAAAAATGAAAATTTGTCTATCTGTCTGTTTGAAATTCTATACAAATCCACAGTTTGGAAGCCAGAATTGTGAAAAGATACGTACATGTGTATTAAAACACGGCGGAGGCAACTAAAGTAATCCGGAATCAAAATAATTTTTAGTTAATTTTTAATTAATAAAAAACCATCATTTTAACAGCAATTTCTTATCAAATTTAAACATTTTTCGTTATAGCATTTGCCAACAATTAAAATACACAATAAAATTCTTACTACAACAATTAATTTTCTACTGCAAGATTTCCACGTGAAAAATGAAAATGAAATAAATAGTTTGCCGAATTTTTAAAAAAAAGGTGAATATTAACGTCATAACTTTTCTATTGCAAGATATTCGTGTGAAAAATGAAAATGAAATAAATAGTTTGACGAATTTAAATGAAAGTGAATTTAACTTCATAAGTTTTCTATTTGAAGGTTTCCACGTGAAAAGGGAAAATATTACTTCGTACTGGAAATATAAAGGACGTGGTGGATATAGTATAACGTCTTATGAGTGTGAAAAAATGTATTGAAGTATGATAAAAACCCGATTATGGAAATATTGCCGTATTTTAACGTTATTGCTCCAATGATATATTGAAATAAGTTCATTTATAGCTGTATTATTTTGCGTCTGTTATATACATTTATACATTTTTATTTTGTGTTTCATTTGATTCATGCGTACAACAGTTCGACTGCTTTTTTATGTTTGATTTATGTTGTATGTTAAATTTTAAAATTGATTTTTCAGGAAAAACATTCTTCAAATTCTAGGCAACGTGGGGCACTTTAGTTTGTAACAGATAAATGGCTTCTGTATCTGTACATCTATGCTAATATTATAAAGCGTTATGATATTATAAAATGTATGATATTATTAATGTTTGTGCATTTGTGAGGTGTTATCTCTCAAACTACATAGCCAACTTAAAAAAATGTCCGTGGTCATATCTGCTCCGAAAAAAAGACTATATTTTATGTCAGTGCAACAACCTACATCGCTGCAGGAGCAAAAAAGTTCTAAAATTGCGATTTCTGTGACATTGATTGGGGTTAGAAATTTAAATTCGGTGTGGTGGTTACTTTTAAGATGTAAATACTCGTTGTGAAAAGATTCGAAAATTCAATTTGACAGATAAACGTAAAAATTTCTAGAATGGTTCTAAATTATGACTTATTTGGAATACTGAAAATTCTGGGATACTGTTGGGATTAGAAACTAGCACTTTGGCATGACTGTAATTTCTAAGATGTAAATGCTCGGTGTCGAACGAATTCTAAAAAATTGAAAGACTAAACAAAACAGAAAAAGATCTAAAGATGATCTAAGTAACGAAGTACATGGAATTGTTAGGAATATAAACATGAAAATTGACATGGCTGTATTTATCATGACGTAAATTCTCGCAATAGAACAATTTCTAAAAATGTCGCTACATAAAACACTGCAGAAACAAAAAAGTTTCGAATTTTTTCTATTCCTGTGTTACTGCTGAGCCCAAAAACTTGAAATTTTGCTTCGGGTTAGTTCTAAAATATAATTTTTTTTTATGAACGGTTTCTAAAAAATTTAAAATTTAAAAAGATAAAATGAACGGAAAGGGTTCTCAATTACCATTAATTTGGAATTATTAGGTATGGAAACTTTAAATATTTCATAATGCTGCCGTTTTATATTTGATATGAATTATTTGTCTGATTCATTTTTTTAGGCATTTTATCATAAGGTCATATTCTCAATTGCCATTAGTAGATTTTTTTATATATTAACTTATTCTGGTAAAATTTCATAATCGGATTCAGATTAGCGTATTTTAGCTTGCATGATTTGCTTAAAATATATGTATGGATTTGTAAATTTCTTCAAATGACACTTTGACAGCTCAAAGGTTATGCAGACGATATATTCAGATCTTGTGTCACACTTTATGCTGCAATCATTGCCGATTTCTTTTATTTAATACGTGCTAAATACAGCTCAACTTGTGCAGAATATGTTTGAAAACGAAACAATACAGCTTATGTAGTGGACAGCATACACTTATCATTTGAATCCAATCAAGCATATCTAAAACACACTCTATCGATGTATTGCATGCCACTGTTGACTTTACTTTGATACTATATCAGATTTTGAAGAGAGAATTCCATAATTCTTATCGACAACCTCATTGCATCCGTGGAAAACAGATATTGTACAATAGTAACTATACCGGGGGAGCTAACACCATATAAAGTATAGTCCATTCTTTTCAAACTTCATATATTTGTCATTTAAAGTTACTCAAATTGGTGCGAAGTGTCTGATTATGCTCTTGACAGCATTTTATGCAGTTAAAATTCCGATATAAAATAATTTAGTGTTTCATTTTCAATTTTACCTTTAATATATTGCGTACTTTCAATTTTATATCCATGCATGGCTGTCTTGCATGGTTTGCTTTCCCACTTTTTTAAACAGTGTATACGAATTTATATATAAGATTTTGTAATTCTACGATTCGTTTATTTTCATCATTTCAATTTATCGCAGTATATGCACAATTAAAGATAATATCTCATTTTCTTTGCTTCCACACGTTATTTTTAAATCTATGTTCTTTGCAATATCGCTCAGACTAATCCCTCTGAGGGAAGTCCTAGTAATAATAATGTATGTAAAGTCTTATGTATTGTCCTCTGTCAGGGTAGGAAATCAAAAACATATCTGAAGCGTTTTATTAGTTGAATCCGCATTTTATTCGTTTTCTGCTTGGCCTATACAGTAATCCGTATTTTCCCTTTACTTTCAACAGGGATGGATACTTCTGTTGCCACTATGACAAAAAAGTAATAAAAACTACAAAAAAAATTAATAACTCAGAAACAAATATAGATACAGCTTTCAAACAAATTGCTTTTAAAAGTGCATTTTTCTTTCTATACGACGTTGTCAAAAGTAATATTGTGGGATGATTAAAAGTTTAAGAATGAAATTTCATTTAAAATTGGTCCAGGAATATTAATGTTTAATCCATGGCGTACGTAATATATGAACAGCTCCGTAGAAGTTAAAAAAATTACAGTACCGAAAAAATGCAATCCATGGCGTAGGTAATGCATGAAATTTCATTTAAAATTGGTCGAGGAATATTAATGTTTAATCCATGGCGTACGTAATGTATGACCAGCTCCGTAGAAGTTTAAAAATTTACAGTACCGAAAATTGTAAACTGAAATTTTTAAAATTTGTTCATGATGGGTGCAGGAATGTTAATGTTTAATTCATGGCGTACGTAATGTATGATCAACTCCGTGCGATATTTTATGTCTTAAATTTTAGTCTTCGAAAAAATTATTTTCCAAATGGTCGTTGTAATTTTTTACATTGCTTTTTTTTATTTCATTTTATATCTGTTATCTATTTCGTAAGAATTAAATTCAGACTAAATTTTATTAAACATTAAAGAAATATGTGCTTTAATTAAGGGGTTTAGATCTTTAAACACGTTTTATATGAAACTTGTCTATGTTTTAAATAATGTATTGTTATTCTGTAACATAATTCTTTAATTGTAAAATTTATTCTCCTAACTTAATCATGTTTTGTATAAAATGTAAGGCAATTTTCATTAAACTTAGTAAACGTTTGTTGAACTCACAATAATTTGTAATTTTTTTATATCTTCCTTGTCTATTTTACTGGCTAAAAGAGCTTAACATTTCCTATAACTTTCGTAATTATTAATCGGTACATACTTTTATCTTTGTTGTATGATTATGGAACATAGATTAATTTAAGAATCTTGTTGCATATGGATTAGGATAATGTTTTATAAATGGAAACTGGGGCCTCAGGAGTCTTAAAATCCGAGAAAATGAAAAAAAGAGACAATTTTCAATATTGAATATCTTAAAATGTATATGATTTTAAAGCACAATTTTTATTCAGATGAAAGATATAACTACGTTCTTTCTTTTTCTCTCTTTAAAAAATTGCAAGGTGCAGAATTAGCATTCACAGGGCGCTTCAAACTGTCAGATATTTGACGAGCAGAAAATTAATAACTTACTCGCACAATTACAAACTAAATATTGCAACTAGAATGAAAATTTTGATGCCTGCGTATACATCACATTGTAATAATTACACTCAACTTAAAAATATTGTATTTAAGGAATTTTTCGATTTTTAATACAATCTATTTTTAACTAATACAAAATATTGAAACTTTGAACAATATAATCACCTAAAAAATTAATTTTTTGAACAATAAACAGGAAATTTTAATTTCAGATTATACAGATTAACATGAAACATATGTTTTCAAAATTTTATGAGAAAAAAAATTAGATGTTTTTGAGATATCGTGCGTGTTATGCCCAAAAGCTTCATTTGGAGAAAAATCACTTCAAAGTTTTAGAATCGCCGCTTCATCCATTTAGCTGGTATAATTCTAAAAACCATAACTTTTGTTCTAATGAGAATTTCAAAGAAATAATTATATTAAAAAAAATATTTAGAAAAGACAGTAATTTAGCATCTAAAAAAATGAAAGTTTCGAAAATTTGGAAACTTTAAAAGTCCTGAGACCCCTTAAGAATCTTGTTGTATATCGATTAGGATAAGGCTTTACAGATGGAAACCACAGTGTAACTCTGACATAAAAAGTTTTCCTTTTTAAAAGAAGTTCTTTACTGTATGTAGCAAAAATGGCACACTTGGTGAGAAAAATCATTACATAATAAAAAAAAGTCCTTCCGGCCAGTGCCGGGAGGAAGACGTAGCTTTCATATTCCTTATTTTTTTAAAGCCAGCTTATATTATTCAAACACACGGAGCTCAAATTAGTGGAACCCGATTATAGATGATTAAATACTAATTTTTGTCAATATTGAATATGAATGAGGATTTCGCGAAATTAGTCAGCGTTATCAAAGCCGGTTTTATTAAAGTGATTTATATTTGTCGCCAAATTTGGTGATATCCCGAATTATATTAATAATTATATTAACCCGAATTATCGGTGATAGCCCGCCATTTTAAAACAACATAATGGGCGCAACAAAGCTCACCAATGAACTTGGTCGAGACCTTAGTAATTCCTGTGCACATGCTCACTCATATCTAAATAGGTTGATATATGCGGGTGCTGTTGCAAGGAAAAAATCAGATTTTTAAAAATGTCACATACATTCGAAATTCAAACTGCTATATCTCGGCTTTTTTTTTTTTAGATAAAGGCAAAACAAAAAATAATCCGGAATCTTTGTAACAAGCTGAAACACATAAGAAAAAAATCTTTTTCAATTTCTACGTTTTTTTGTACTTCATTTTAAATAATTATTTTTTTTAATTTTTAAATGGTCGCCATTTTAAAACAAGATGGCCGATGAAGTTAGCAAACGAACACGGCCGAGAGATTGCTATGTACTATGCACATGCCTTGTCACATCCTAATCGGTTGATAAATACGCGTGTTATCGCGTGACAAAAATCAGATCGTTTCAAAATGTCATCCATGCTAGAAATTCAAAGTGCTATAACTCAGCCATTTTTTAAAACATAGACGAAACAAGAAATGCTCCGTAATCTTTGTATCAAGCTCAAACGCATAAGGAAAAAATCTTTTTCAATTTCAAATTATTTTGTACCTCACATTTAAATTTATTTTTTTTAATTTTTAAATGGCCGCCATTTTTAAACAAGATGGTGAATGAGGCTGGCCAACGAACTCGGTCGAGACATTGCTATGTACTATGCACATTCCTTGTCACATCCAAATCGGTTCATAAATACGTGTATTATCGCGTGACAAAAATCAGATCGTTTCAAAATGCCAGCCATTCTAGAAATTCAAAGTGCTATAACTCAGCAATTTTAGGTAGCTTTCTTTACAAAAAGCTACCTATTGCAGCCGTTCGGAGGAAAGCGATTTCAAAAAATTTTTATATATTTTCATCGATCATGACCCCCAGACCCCGAAACCACCCTCCGTTCAAAATTGATATATATATATATATATATATATATATATATATATCTGACCTATGTCACACTGTAACTCTCGTATTTATGAACCGATTTGGATGTAATTCGGTGTGTACATAGTACATACCAATGTCTCGACCGAGTTCGTTGGCCAGCTTCATCCGCCATTTTGTTTGAAATGGCGGCCATTTAAAATTTTTTTAAAAATTTAAAATTTGAAATGTGGTACCAAAAAATTGAAAATGGAAAAGTATTTTTTTCTTATGTCTTTAACCTTTATACAAAGACTCCGTAGCAGTTTTTGTTTCGTCTATATCTGAAAAAATGGCTGAGTTATAGCATTTTCAATTTCTAGCGAAGCTGACATTTTGAAACGTCCTGAATTTTGTCACGCGATAAAAGACGTATTTATGAACCGATTTGGATGTAACTTCGTTTATACATAGTACAGACCAATGTCTCGAACGAGTTCGTTGGCCAGCTTCATCCGCCATCTTGTTTAAAAATGGCGGCCATTTAAAATTTTAAGAAAAATTCAAATTTGAAATGTGGTAGCAAAAAATTGAAAATTGAAAAAAATATTTTTTTCTTATGTGTTTGACCTTGATAAAAAGATTCGGGAGCAGTTTTTGTTTCGTCTATATCTTAAAAAATGGCTGAGTTATAGCATTTTGAATTTCTAGCGTGGCTGACATTTTGAAACGTCCTGATTTTTGCCACGTGATAACAGACGTATTTATGAACCGATTTGGATGTACCTTGGTGTGTACATAGTACACACAAATAACTCAACCGAGTTCGTTGACCAGCTTCATTCGCCATCTTGTTTCAAAATGGTGGCCATTTAAAAAAAAAATTAATTAAATTTAAAATGAGATACCAAAAATTTGGAAAATGAAAAAGATTTTTTTTGTATGTGTTTGACCTTAATACAAAGATTCCGGAACAGGTTTTGTTTCGTCTACATCTAAAAAAATGGCTGAGTTATAACATTTTGACTTTCTATTGTGGCTGACATTTTAAAACGACCTGGTTTTTGTCACGCGATAACAGGCGTATTTATGAACCGATTTGAATGTAACTTGGTCTGTACATAGTACATACCAATGTCTCGACCGAGTTCGTTGGCCAGCTTCATTCGCCATCTTGTTTCAAAAGGGTTGCCATTTAAAAATAAATTAAATTTAAAATTTAAAATGAGGTATTAAAAAATTGGAAAATGAAAAAGATTTTTTTTATGTGTTTGGCCTTGATACAAAGATTCTGGAGCAGTTTTTGTTTCTGAAAATTTGTTCTTTTTTTTATATCTTAAAAAGTGGTTGAATTATAGCACTTTGAAGTTCTATCATGGCTAACACTTTGAAACGATCTTGTATTTGTCACGCGATACCACACGTATTCGCCTATTTCGATGGAAGAAGGCATGTGGATAGTATACATCAATATCTCGACCAAGTTCGCTGGCCAGCTTCATCAGCCATCTTGTTTCAAAATGGCGGCCATTAAATTAAAAAAAATTATATTTAAAGTGAGGTGTAAAAAAATTAGAAATTGAAAAAGGTTTCTTTCTTAAGTATTTGACCTTGATATAAGGATTCAAGAGCATTTTTTGTCTGTCTTTATCTTAAAAAATGGCTCAGATATAGCAGTTTCAATTTCTAAAGTGGGTGACATTTTGAAAAATCTGATATTTTGCATGCGACAGCACTCGTATATATCAACCGATTCCGATATGAGTGAGCATGTGCACAGCAATTACTAAGGTCTCGACCAAGTTCACTGGTTAGCCTCATCTACCATGTTGTCTTAAAATGGCAGGCACTTTAAGAAATCGCCGAATTTGGCAGCCAAATATAAGTGACTTTAAATAAAAGCAGCTTGGATAAAGCTGACTAATTTCGCGAAATTCTCATTCATAATGATTTACTATTGATAAAAATTAGTATTGAATCTCCTACATTCGGTTTCCACTTAATTGAGCTTCGCGTGTTTGAATAATATAAGTTGGCTTTTTAAAAATAAGGAATATGAAAGCTACCTTTTCCTCCCGGACTGGCCGGAAGGACTTTTTTAAGATATATACGAAACTAAAAATGCTCCAGAATCTTTGTATCAAGCCCAAACACATAAGAAAAAAATATTTTTCAATGTCCAATTTTTTGTGCCTCATTTTAAATTATTATTATTATTTTAATTTTAAATGGCGGCCATTTTGAAACAAGATGGCAGATGAGGCTGGCCACAGAACTCGGTAGAGACATTGCTAAGTACTATGCACATTCTTTGTCACATCCAAATCGGTTCATAAATACTTTTATTATCGCGTGACAAAAATCAGATCGTTTCAAAATGTCAGCCATGCTAGAAATTCAATGTGCTATAACTCAGCCATTTTATAAGATATAGACGAAACTAAAAATGCTCCAGAATCTTTGTATCAAGCCCAAACACATAAGAAAAAAATCCTTTTCAATGTCTAATGTTTTTGTGCCTCATTTTAAATTTTAAATTTTTAAAAAAAATTTAAATGGCCGCCATTTTGAAACAAAATAGCGGATGAAGCTGGCCAACGAACTCGGTCGAGACATTCGTATGTACTGTGTACACACGAAATTTTATCCAAATCGGTTCATAAATACGAGAGTTACAGTATGACAAATATCAGATATATCTACCCTAAATGTATAAAATTCTAATGAAACGAATTTATGAAACGAATATATGAAACGCCTGAAATGTAACGATTCTTTGAATCGACTGATTAAACAACTGATTACGTTTCACGGTGATTTCTCCTAAAAAAATGAATACTTTGCGATGAAATTAACACCAAAAATCAATATTGATCCGCAGATTTCAAAACTGGTATTATAATTTTTAAATTCGAATTAGTTTTCGAAATATTAATTTTTTTCTAATTTTATATACATTTTTCTAATGATGGCAACTCACATTTTAATCAAACAGATATATTTTTTTTTCAGATTTTAGAAAAGGTTACTATTTTAAACTAATTTGGCGAGAAGTCTGGCCTCCCTTAAATGGATGCTAAGAAATGTATCATGTTACTTTTATTCATAATTCAATTTGTATTTCATTATCATTTTATTTAATACAAGCAGAAACATTTAAAATAAATGGCTTTCAATTCTTTATTTTTTAAACGAAATGAAAAGAAAAATATTAGGCACAGATGTCATATACGCACCGGGGTACCTAATTGGCGCCAAAATGGCATTATTTTGGTTGACATGGTAACCCGGCTATTGTTGTTTATTTAATAACAAGAGTTTATTTACTTTATTTTTTTTTAATTACATAAATTGTTTTGTGTTATAGTTTATTATTTTTTTGTTATTTTACTTTAAAAATAAAAAATAACAGAAAATAATTAAAAAATACGGTACTACTTAGTTATTCCATCGACCCATTTCGCCAAATTATATAAATCGCCAAATTATACAAATTGACATAATTTTTATTTTAAATAACGAAAGAACACAGAAAACAGAAAATAGTATAACATTAATAAATATACAAATAAAACGTCGAAATAAAAATCACTTGGTGACTTAGAGACGTGTAACTTGCTTAAAATCAAGTGAATGTGAATTTTATCAACTATTATTGGCATTTAATCTCATAGTTTGGTGATAGATTTTTGTTCGACGGGATAACTAAGTAGTACCAAAAATACATATGTAACTGGTATTCGAAAACGAGGATTTCGCCGAATTTTCGTAAAAGAAAACACGCCAACCGGGTGCGTATATGACATCTGGCCAAATATTAAATTATGTAACAAACGATGACATTTAATTCCAACTTCAAAGCAATGTTATAATTTACCACTCGAAAAAAAGAAATGCTAACTGGCGAGTTGAAAAATAGTTATTGGCGAGATTTGCACCCGGCTAGCGTAACAGTACCAAGAATTCTTTGCGACAATGTTTTATGTAGTATTATTCGAAAAAAAAATTGATTTTTTTTAAATTGAAATGGAAAACTTTCTGCACATACGGTCCCAGATGCCACATACGGTCCCATATTGGCGCTATTTTTTTCTGACGCCAATGCCATATACGCAACGGGTACTTAACTGGCGCCATAGTACCGTTATTTTACTTGATTTGATAAGACCAATGTTGTTGTGTATGCTGTTGATCTTTTCCCCAAATTAGCGCCGGAAAAAAATCCCGCCAATATGGGCCGTATATGATATCTGGGCCAAACTTTCATATGAAAAGCGAAGGGATCAGAGCGCATTTATTTATGGCAGTTACATGACTTGGACTATTATAATATAGATGAAATGATGGCGATAGAATAATATTTGGCGACTTATCACCAGTACTTGACTAATATTAAAGTACAAAATGGCACCAGGAATATAAAAAGCGAAGTGGTTCGCCCGGAACTCTTGATGATAGTCACATGACTTAGGCTATTGTTATAGAAATCGTTTTAAAATACCGGGAGACAAAGACTCTGTATACTTAATTCCTTTTATTTTTAGCTTATTTTCAAACGTTTAACTGATCCTCTTTAATCAAACACGAAAACAACATTGGATGTCTTAACAGCAACTGATTCGGCCTTAAATTTTTGAAATCAAAGGAAATTGAATGGAAACCCGTTTACAGGCAGACCTGCACAGCTTTTTTTCGTATAATTCAATCTTCTATAATATTTTTTAAACCGATCAGATGAGCGTGTTTTTAGATTCTGCTGTGTCTGAACGGGGGTTGGCGAGCGTAGCTTGCAGGGGGCAGAGCCCCCTAGCCTACCCTATATATATAAAATCCTAATGAATCGAATTGAAACGAATTTATGTAACGATTCTATGAAACAACTGATTAAACAACTGATTACGTTTCACGGCGATTTCTCCTAAAAATTGGAATACTTTGCGATGAAATTTACACCAAAAATCCGTATTGATCCACAGATCTCAAAACTGGTATTAGAATTTTAAAATTAGAATTAGTTTTCGAAATATTAATTTTTTTCTAATTTTAAATACTTTTTTACGAATGATGGCAACTCAAATTTTAATCATAACAGATATTTTTTATCATATTTTAGAAAAGGTTATTTTAAATTAATTTGGCGACGAGTTTGGCCTCCCTTAAATGTATGCTAAGAAATGCATCATGTTACTTTTACTCTGAATTCAATTTGTATTTCATTATTATTTTATTTAATACAAAATTTTTATTTAAAATTGAAATCTTTAAAATAAATGGCTTTTACTTCATTCATTTTTTTTAAACGAAACGAAAAGAAAAATATTAGACTCAGATGTCATATACTCAACGGGGTACCTTATTGGCGCCAAAATGGCGTTATTTTGCCTGACATGGTAACCCGGCTATTGTAGCTTATTTATTAATAAATGTTTATTTGAATTTATTTTGTTTTTATTTACAAAAAATGTTATAAATTGTTTTGTTCTATAGTTATTAATTAATTTTTTTTTATTTATTGTTATTTCATTTTAAAAATAACAGAAAATAATTTAAAAATACATATGTAACAGGTATTTGAAAACGAGGTTTTCGCCACATTGTCATAAAAAAAATCACGCCAAACCCGGTGCGTATGTGACAATGCAACAAATCGTAAGATTTAATTTCCACTTCAAAGCAACGTTTTAATGTTATTACTTCTCCCGTCGACCAATTTCGCCAAATTATATAAATAGCTAAATTATACAAATTGACATTTTTTTTTTAAATAACAAAAGAACAAATAAATTAGTATAACATTAATAAAAATACAAATAAAACGTCGAAATAAAAATCACTTGATGGCGTGAACATGTGTAACTTCCTTAAAGTCAAGTGAATGTGACATTTACGATCAACCTTTATTGGCATTTAATCTTATAGTTTGGCGACAGATTTTTGGTCGATGGGATAACCAAGTAGCACCGTTTTAATTTACCACTCGAAAAATAAAAAAAATGCTAACTGGCGAGTTAAAAAAAAGCTATTGGCGAGATTTTCACCCGGCTAACATAAAAGTACCAGGAATTCTTTGTGATCATGGCAACTTTCATGTAGTTTTATTCGAAAAAATAATTTTGATTCTTTAATCAAAATGGAAACCTTTTTTATGAAAAGCGAAGGAATCAGCCCGTTGTTTATGGCAGTTACTTGGACTATTATAATATAAACGAAATAATGGGGATAGAATAATATTCGGCGACTTATCACACCTGTCACCTGTGGCAGGCTAACATTATAGTACCAAAATGGCCTCCTGGAATATAAAAAGCGAAGGGATCGGCCTGGAGCTGTTGATGATGGTCACATGACTTACCTAATATTATAGAGATTTTTTTCAATTTTAAAAAAAGCTCAAAGAATAATATTTCCTAACGATTAAAAATTTATTTTCACGTGACTATTAAAAACAGATTTTTTTCTTTTTTTAAATTACTATTAAATGAGTATGTGTAAAAGAGAGGAAAATATTTTAAATTATGTCCTGAAAATCGTATTTACACGTGAATATTAAAAGGGAAAGGAAACTTTAAAATAATAAATACATTAATATGCGTTTAACCCTTTCACAGACAAGGCACTTCTATTCATAAAATCTTGAAATCAGTGAATGGAACCAGAATTTACAAACAAATCTCGAAATACAGAAATGCTTTTGTTCACTTACTTAATAAAAGGGAAAATTTCATCCCAATATTCTGATGCTAATGTGGCATTTAAGAATTAAAATTAAGTGGTTCAAAAATGAACCACCGCCCTTGAAGGGGATAAAGCAGCAAATTTTAGTAATTGTATTATGTCAATCGTTTTACAACGCTGTTAAAAAATACCGAGAGACAAAGTCTCTGTTTACTTAATTTATTTTATTTTAGCTTCTTTTCAAATGTTTAACTGATCTTCTTTAACCAAACACGAAAACAACCATTGGATGACTTAACAGCAACGGATTGTACGTTAAATTTTTGCAATCAAAGGGAATTGAATGGAAACCCGTTTACAGGAAGATCGCTACAGGTTTTTTCAGTATAAATGAATCTTCTCTAATCTTTTTAAAACCGATCAGATTAGCGTGCTTTTAGATTCTACAGTGTCTGAACGGAGGTTGGCGAGCGTAGCTGGCAGGGGGGCAGAGCCCCCTAGTATATATATATATATCAATTTTGAAAGGAGGGTGGTTTCGGGGTCTGGGGGTCATGGTCGGTGAAAATATACCAAAATTTTTCGGAATCGTTTTCCTCCGAACGGCTGCAATAGGTAGCTTTTTGTAATGAAAGCTACCTAAAAATCCCTGCCGGCTCGAATGTAGATTTAGAAGTTAAGTACTAATTTCATCAACAAAAATTAAATCGAGATTAGAGATAAGCAAATTTAAAAATACAAACACAATTAGTCATGAATGCTGAAGCGTATTGTAATAAAAGCTTCCTAGCCCATCACAATGACTGTTCTAAGAAACAACAAATATTAGTAACTAAACTGTAGTATGTTTTGATTTGCAAAAGCGTTATTTTGCTGGAATCAGAAGGGTGAATACTAGAGTAACTAAATATAATAATGTTTCTTTTTTTAATATACTTTTTTTTTCCATAATGCAAATAATTTAAAACAATGTCATCAACAACAAGAACTGATTAGATACCTACAAAAAGAAGCAGAATTGTCATATTGAGAGGAAATGGTCTCTCTTAATGCTGAATTTGCATGACAGGTTGGTGGATCAGTCACTTTATCTGACGTACTGAAGTTGTGCTTACGTTATGAAGAAACTAAATCAGTGATAAATAAGGTAACATCAAGCCGAAAAAAGTGCACAAGTACTTCTGACGATAGAATGATGGGAAGAATATGCCTCGAAGATAAAAGAATTCCATCAGATGTTGTTAGATGTGCAATGAAGGCAATGGGTATTTCAGTTAGTTCAAGAACAATAAGGGGAAGATTGGCAGGTTTTAAATTAAAATGTAGAATTCCGAGAAAAATAAAATTTAAATCTTCAACAACGCAAGAAACGATTTGAGTGGGCAAAAGAACACATTAATTGGTCAGAAAATCAGTGGAAGCAAATAATCTGGAGCGAAGAGAGTAAAATATCTCTTTTTGATGGTGGTGGGCAAAAATATGAGGCGTAGAGTAGGAGAAGAGCGGCATCCTGATTGCATTGAAGCAAATAAAAAGAACCCAAAAAATGTCATGATTTGGGCCTGTATGTCTGAAGATAGTGTGGGTCGCATTCAAGTGATGGATAGCATTCTGAATGAAAAAAAAAATTACATCGAAACTGTCCTGGTACCAAAATTGATACCTTCTATGAGGGATCTCTTCTCCAATAAAGCACCATTTACCTTTCAGCAGGATTCAGCTCCATGCCATACGGTAAAAAATATGAACAGAATGGTTTAAAAATGAAAGCGTACAATTATTACCCTAGCCAGAAAACAGCCCTGATCTGAATCTTATAGAAAATTTCAGGCGACGTTTGAAATTCCTTGCACAATAAAGCGTCTATCTAATAAAACGCAACTTATTGAAGCTATAATTGATTCTTTGAATCCTGTGATTAAAAAAAGGATGAACTCCAAACATTAGTACTCTCAATGAAAAGACGCTGTGAAGCTGTCAGAAAAAACAAGTCTTATCCTACTAAATATTGAATGTGTAAGTGTAACTATAAAATACAATGAAATCTAAGATAGATCTTATTTTTTGTAAGCGTAACTTTTATTTGTAATGCGGATGTTTTAATTATGTTTTTTTAATAAAATTCTACATTAAATTTTGTTGAATATAATACACTATATGGCCAAAGGTGACCGGTCACTTGCGATTTTAGACGTTTTGTTAAATATCTAGAAAATTACATGAGGAATTAACCTGAAACTGCAGGTGTGTAAACAGGTCATATATTTTCCGCGAAGATTTTTTTTTCCGAAGCCCAATAGTGGACCGTCAACAAATTGAAAAATAACGAATATCTTTTGGATAACCCTGAAAAAACTCATGTAGAAAAAGCGTTCAAACTCGAGATTATTAATAAATGGCTTATTGTAATATACTGTGTTCATTTTTATGAGGATAGCATGTATACTCGTAGAGAAATTAAGGTTTTTATAAAAACAGTCTCAAATTTCACCAAGTTTTTGGCTTATAATTTGCAGAGTTCTTAATGTACAAAAAAATTCTTTTAAGAAAATATGACAAACAAGATTGTACATAATTCCCTGCAATCAAAATTAAAAAATAATAAAAATTGGATGAAAAATGAGCAAGTTTACTAAAAAATGTTTCACTGCCCATGGGCGAATGCAATCAAAATATAATATGCATAATTTATTAGCTAATTATATATAGCAACTTTTGTGAAAGTCTGAAAATCATAGTTCAAAAATTCTGAAAATTATCGTCGATAGAATACGCTCGAAATCCGTTGTTCCCCAAAAGAAGCAAAAAGATGAGTGGTTGTATCAAATATCTGTTGATTAGTACTAAGATAGCGTAAAAAATATTGCAAATACTACTATATTTGGATACAACTTCTCATCTTTTTGCTTTCTTTTGGGAACAACAGATTTCGAGCTATTCTAGCGAAGATAATTCTCAGAATTTTCAAGCTATGATTTTGAGACTTTCACAAAAGTTGATATATATCCTTAGCTAATACATTATGCACATTGTATTTTGATTGCATTTGCGTATGCGCAGTGAAACATTTTTTAGTATAAACCTGCTCATTTTTCGTCCAATTTTTCTTATTTTTTAATTCTGATTGCAGAGTTTTCTGTACAATGTTGTTTATCAAATTTTCTGAAAAAAACTTTTTTTTTATATTAAGCACTCTGCAATTTATAAGCAAAAAACTTGGCAAAAGTTGGGACTTTTTATAAAACCCTTAATTTCTCTACGAAATTTATTTACGAGTATACATGCTATCCTCATAAAAATGAACACAGTATATTGCAATAAGCCACTTATTAATAATCTCGAGTTTGAACGCTTTTGCTGCATTAGTTTTTACAGGGTTATCCAAAAGATATTTGCTGTTTTTCAATTTGTTCACGGTCCCCTAGGGGGTTTCGGTAAAAACTCTTCGCGGATATATATGACCTATATTATACTGTTTACACACCTGCAATTTCATGTTAATACCTCATGTAGTTTCCTAGATATTTAACAAAATATCTAAAATCGCAAGTGACCGGTTACCTTTGGCCTTATAGTGTATATGAACATTTCTATTTAAGTGAAATGTATTGCATTCTTCGAGCACATAAAGTTATAAAACATGACAAATTCAAAAAATGTCCACAATTTTGGCCACCATAGTATATTTTTGATATTTTCAACTTAAGAAAAAACTATCAGATTTTAAAAAGTGTACTTATTAAAGAAATGATCCTAAAATAAACTACGCTATAAGAATAATGATTTTTTTAATAGTTTTTTAGCCGGTTTCGTATATGCATATGCAGAAGAAAATGTGTCGTAAAAGTGTCATGGAAAGGAAATAAGTTTAGGTGTAAACATGATATTCTTCAAAGTTTTAACTTTACATTATTAAGGACCTGACAATTTTTGTATCATATTCGGGTTCTCAAATTTTCTATCATACGCTGATAAAGCATAAATCATAAACTATAGATTTTTAAAGTTTAGGATTTGGAGAGAATAAAATAATGACATGATAGTTAAAAGGGTATTACTTGGTTATCCCATCCACTAAAAATCTATCACCAAACTATAAGATTAAATGTCAATAATGGTTGATCGTAAATGTCACATTCACTTGACTTTAAGCAAATTACACGTGTTTACGTCATCAAGTGATTTTTATTTGGACGTTTTATTTGTATTTTTATTAATGTTATATTGATTTATTTGTTCTTTCGTTATTTAAAATAAAAATTATGTCAATTTGAATAATTTAACGATTTATATAATTTTGCGAAATTGCTTGACGTGTAAACTAAGCAGTAAAGTTAAAAGTTTGTCGCATGGTAATTTCCGCAGTCAGAAATATCTAACATACAAATGAAATTAGATTAATTTCAACACAATTATTCTAATTGGTAAATAAATCATATTAGATGCAAATTTTCAGCTGGGCGAAAAAAATGTCCAGACCAGCATTCAAACCAGGCATCTCCTGGCTGAAGCCGCCAGTGCTCTGCCATCTGAGCTATCCCGGACGAATCTGGTGGAACTTTTTCACCCAAATAACCTTAATAATTATACCATCTGGTCCGAATCCTGGTTCAGCTCAACAGAATAAATCTCAGGTAATGGAACTCCAGAAATCTCGGGATACAAAATTACACTAGATTAATTTTAAAATTATTAAAAATTATTGATTAATTAAAATTTAATAAAATTAATCTAGTATAATTTCGTATCCAGCGATTTCTGAAGTTCCATTACCTGAGATTTATTCTGTTGAGCTGAACCAGGTTTCAGTCCAGATGCTATAATCATTAAGTTTAGCTGGGTGAAAAAGTTCCACCAGATTCGTCCGGGATAGCTCAGATGGCAGAGCATTGGCGGCTTCAGCCAGGAGATCCCTGGTTCTCGAATGCTGGTCCCGACATTTTTCGTCCATTTGGAAATTTACATCTAATACAAATGAAATTAATTTTAAGTATAATGCGTACTTTGAGTAACAGTTAACGAAAATATGCAAGGCTGCACATTTTATGCTCTGTTTCTTTTCAATTTGTGTGTTAAAAGAATAAATCATTTTACTAATTATTTTAAAATAGATTCGATGCTTAAGGGTGAATTTGCTTTTTTTCATTTGAAAAAAAATCAATTTTTTGCGTTTTATTTATTTTGTGTATAAAACCTGTAAAACGGATTGGCCGAACTCTTAAGGGTCCTGTCCTGCCGGCGAAGACACTCACGAGCTAATGCTAATCCTATGGGAAGGGATTTTTCTAATATCTCGTTTGCATTTCGACATTTTTAAATAATTTTTATTTGCATTTCGACATTTTTAAATAATTTTTATTTGCATTGGATAGCCGATAGCCGAGGTCCGTCTCTGCAACGCAGCTTTTTTACTTTTTCGATTTTGGTCGCAGATATTTTTAATAAAGTTACTTTCATTTTCAAAACCGGTTCTGAAAATGAAAGTGTCATTCTAAAAAATATCTGCAACCAAAATCGAAAACGTATAAAAGGTGCGCTGTAGAGACGGACCTCGGCTATCCAATGCAAAAAAAAAAAAAAAAAAAAAAAAAAAAAAAAAAAATTAAAAATGTCGAAATGCAAACGAGATATTAGAAAAATCCCTCCCCATAGGATTAGCATTAGCTCATGAGTGCCTTCGCCGGCAGGGACAGGGCCCTTAAGTCCTTTCGTAGTTAGTTAATGCTTGAGCGCAACGCTTCTACGGGCTTAGCCCCCCCCCCCCCCCCTCACCCCAGTTGAAATTGCAACGGATTGCAACCAAAACTTTCTTATTAAAATTTCAACTTATATAGCCGTGACCACATTCAAAGAGGCCTATACCTCAGTTTCAAAGGGATTAATCCTTTCTGTACTAAATTATGAATTCTTGAAATTTTATCTTCTAAAGTATTTTTCGTGAATTGCTTAAACTATGTTAGAAGATTTACATAATCATTTAATAAATTTAGAAGGATTTTAGTTCGATTGAAGGATTTAGAAGGATTAATTGAATTTGAATTTATAGGGATTTTGCGCAATACTTATAACCCCAGCCAAGTCTTTTATTTTAAATATTTTTCTTGGTATTTTGTAGAATTAGAAAATATACAAATATAATGTTCTTACAATAGAAATATAGAAATACTTCTTAATTGAAAAATCCCACCCTTCTTCCCCAACGCCAAGAAAGCTGAAAAAATGCAAAGGCAAAAGAAATTCCTTTTAAAAATATTTTTGTCTTGTGTAACCGATAATGCTTTTGGAACAAGATAAAATAATATATCTATAACTTATTCTAAACTGTATTACTACTAATTGATGCATTAAATGAATTTTATAACTAGTTATTTTAATGGTACTTGTAAGTACCGTCTGTAGATAAAGGGTTAAAGGGAGGGGGAATAAGAAATTTCAAGAATTTTTTTTTAATTATTATTATCTAGTGATAAATGATCTTATTGAATGAATTTTATAACAAGTTATTTTAACCGTGCTTATACGTACCGTCAGTAGAACAAGTTGGAAATTGCTCGTCAAACGTGGCAAATGAGGTGCGTTCGTACTATAACTAGTTTTATAATTATTTTTTGCACCCCATATTGTACTGAATGTATAATTTTTTTGCACTTCATAAAGCTCATAGTCTGATACATCATTAAAATGCACTTCCAATATTTTTTTTCCCATTCCCCGTAATGTAACGGAACACTTTTAACTGTCCCTGTAATTAAACTATACATCCGATTTTCCTAAAATTTGAAATAGCTCAACAAAACTTTGCAACAATTATATCTTTAAAATTTCAGGCCATTCGGAAGGCTGTAATATCATTAAAATGCACTTGCAATAATTTTTCCCATTGGCCGTAATGTAAAGAAAAACTTTTGACTGTCCCTGTGATTAAACTATACATCCGATTTTCCTAAAATTTGAAATGGCTCGACAGAATTTTGCAACAGTTATATCTTTAAAATTTCAGATCATTCGGAAGGCTCTAATATCATTAAAATGCACTTGCAATAATTTTTCCCATTGACCGTAATGTAAAGAAAAACTTTTGACTGTCCCTGTCATTAAACTGTACATCCGATTTTCATAAAATTTGAAATGGCTCGACAAAATTTTGCAACAATCATATATTTGAAATTTCAGACCATTCGGTTGGGTAGTTTTTGCTCTGTTACATGCGGACAGACAGACGGACGGACTGAACGACGACTATAGGTGCTACGTATTTATATAATTACGAACGTACCTAAAAAGGGTTAATCTGCATAAAACATGGATGGTCGACATATCGCTCACCCGCAAGAAAAGTGACACATCTCGCAAAAATTTATTTTGCGTTTTATTCCACCAATAGGTTTGTCATAGGCGTGTCTTGCTACACAAAATGTTTCTTTATAAGTATGCTTATACGGAAAATCACTTTATTAGGCTATTTGTCCATTCGCGACCACGGATGAGTGGTGGATTGTGTGGGAAGGTAAATTTATCCAACCCTCCAAGTCTCATCATAATGTCTTCATTCTTAAGGGGTCTCAGGACTCTTAAAGCTCTAAAAGTTTCGCAATTTTATTTTATTTTTTAGATGTTAAACATCTATGTTTTCTGAACATTTTGACATAATTGTTATTATGAAATTCCCATTAGAACAGAAGTTATGGCATTTAGAATTATACTCGCTCAATAGCTGAAGCGGTGTTTCCTAAACTTTGGAGTAATTTTTCTCCAAATGACGTTTTTGGGCATAGCGTGCACGATATTTCGAAAACTTCTGAATATTGTTTCATGAAATTTTCAAAACATATGTTTCATGTTAGTCTGTATAAACTTAACCTAAAATTTCATTTTTATTGTAAAAAGAAAATATTTTTTAGGGGATTATATTGTTGAAATTTTCTAAATTTTGCATTAGCTAAATACAACTTTGTATTAAAAATATAAAAATGCTTTAAATACAAATTTATTTAAGTTCAGTGTAATTACTATAATCTGAGGTATAAGTAGGCACCAAAATTTCCATTCTAGTTGCAAAATTTATTTTGTAATCATGCGCATAAGCTGTTATATCGATTTTCTGCTCGTCAAATGTCTGACAGTTTGAAGTCCCCTGTAAATGCTAATTCTGCATCTTGCAATTTTTCAAATATATGAAATGAAAGAACATACTTTTGTCTTTCATTCCCATTTAAAATTGTGTCTTAATATCAAATACATTTTAAGATATTAAATGTTGAAAATGGTCCTTTTTTTTTCATTTTTTCCAATTTTAAGAGTCCTGAGACCCCTTAAGGTTTTTACGCTTTTATGCACATTTTTACTCCTGCATGCAGAGCTAAATGCTATAATTTCAAGTTATAGTGAAATCATGCAAATTTTCTTTTGCCTCTCCTGTGAAATTTACTTTTGTGGCGATGTGTCACTTTTCTTGTGGGTGAGCGATATACTCTCGGCTGAACGAAATGTAACTCCAGCGACACAAGTCGCTATTTCTGAGAAACGATCGAAGCAAGTGCAGGAAATTTATTGTTCGAGGTAGAGGAGGGTGTCCACTATGGCACTGAAATAGCGGACTGAATGTAAGTTGCATTAAACATATTTTTAAACATTTGTAAATCATTACCGCTTTTTTGCAAATGACTTTTTTCAAACTGGGAAGGATCAAAACGCAAAAACTATTAAACCGATCTTGCTAGGTTTTTTTTCAATTAAAGGGAACTTAATTTTTTGGAGTTTGGAGTTTCAGCCCTTTTTAGGTGCGTTCGTAATTATATAAATACGTAGCACCTATAATCGGCACTCAGTCCTTCTGTCCGTCCGCATATAACACAGCAAAAACTACCCAACCGAATGGTCTGAAATTTTAAATATATAATTGTTGAAAATTTTTGTCTAGTCATTTCAAATTTCGTGAAAATCGGATATATAGTTTAATGACAGGGACAGTCAGAAGTTTTCCGTTACATCATGCCAATGGGAAAAAATATTGCAAGTGCATTTTAATGATGTTATAGCCTTCCGAATGATCTGAAATATTAAATATATAATTGTTGCAAAATTTTATCGAGACATTTCAAGTTTTAGGAAAATCCCACGTATAGTTTAATTACAGGGACAGTGAAAAGTTTTCCGTTACGTTATGGCCAATGGGGAGAAAATATACGGAAAAATATATTTAGTTAATATAGCCCCAGCTAAAATGTTTGGTTGGACTGACTAAATGTTGGTTCGACTAATCAAATTATTTTGTTCGTTCAATAAAATTTTACTGAACGAACAAAATGATTTTGTCAGTTCAACAAATAATATTTGGATGGGGGTTTTGGTTGGTACAACTATTTTTTAATTGTTTTAACAAAATCGTTCTTTCCGTGTATTTCAAGTGCATTATAATGATGTTACAGCCTTTCGAACAGAATGAAATTGATATGCACTTATGAAGTGCACTAAAATATACATTCAGTGAAATATTCGGTGCAAAAAATATTTATAAAAGTAGTTATAGTACGAACGCACTTCATTTGCCACGATTGACGAGCAATTTCCAGCTTTTTTTCAAACTGGGCAGAATCAAAACGCAAAAACTATTAAACCGATCTTGCTTGGGTTTTTTTTTTTCAATTAAAGGGAACATAATTTTTTGCAGTTTGGACCACTTTCATCCCTTGCTTATAAAAAAGAAACATTTTAGAAGCATACAAAAAAAGGAAGAAAGCATACGAAAAAGGGTAGAAAATCGACATTTTTTAAAAAAATGACTACCATTTTGTTGATTTTCAACTTTTTGGCCTCAAAGTGCTTGAAGCTCCAGACAAATCTTAACCTATTTCATAATTCTTAACAAAAATGGATTGCATACTACTCTGGTGCTCTGTCGTCCTAATTTAAGAACTCTTAATATTAAATATAGATGACGAACTTTAATTTAAATCTCCGAGTAGACTCAAGTAGGCTAACTTGATTTTTTAAAATTAAGAATGGACGCAAACATAATCTAGTTTTTTGTAACACCTATTTGTATTTATGAAAATTATTAATGAATTAAGTTTTAAAATGTATGTTAATTATGTCAACCATTAATTTTTACATAAAGTGAATAAGTATTATTAAAAACATTGGTTCGTATGTTTACATTTTATTTTTATGGATAGTTTTTGACATATATAAAAGTTTTTCTTTCCGACGACTGAATGGACATTCTCCAGATACGGTTAGGATGCACACACACAAACAAATTCTTAAATAAAATATAACCTGAAAAGTTCTTTGTGAATTTTTTTATATTTTTTTATTTTGTTTTGTTTTTAGTTTTGTATGCACATTTTCTAGTTACTAAATGTGTAAAACTTGTGTTTATCTTCCTGTAGAATGTTAATTTATTTTCTTAAATGTATGTATGAACAACTAAAGTATTTAAAGTATTTCCTTTTGTAACTCTATGAGCAAGTAAAATTTATTACAGTATTATTAAAAACCTTGGATTCGTATGTTTACATCTTATTTTTATGAAATGTTTTCGACATGTACACTGTAAAAAAAAAATTTGTAAGGTTACTAAGAATTTTTGTTGGAAACTGGGATGCCTAGAACTTTTCATGTAACCACAACGAAAGATAATCATGTAAAATTACAAAAGTTTCTTCAGTAACTGTTACTAAATATTGCTTAGTAAACGTACTAGTGATTTTTTAGGGCGTTTCCCAAAAAAACTCTTGTAAATTTACTAAATATTGTTTAGTGAAGTTACTAATGCTTGTTTAGGGAGTTTACTATATAAGTTTTAGTAAATTTATCAGTGAATATGTTGTAAACGTACTATCCATTTTTAGGGTGTTTTCTAAAAAATCTTTCGTAAATTTACTAAATATTGCTCTGTAAATTTACTAACGGTTTTTCAAGGGAGTTTCTCTAATTAGTTTTTGTAAATTTACTAAATATTTCTTAGTAAACTTACTAGCAATTTTTTAGGGAGTTTACTAAAGAATTTGTGGTAATTTTTCCAAAGATAGTTTAGTAAACGTACTAAGGATTTTTTAGAAAGTTTCCCAAAGAATTCATTGTAAGTTTACTAAATATTGTTCAGTAAACTTACTAACGATTTTTTAGGGAGTTTACTAAAAAATTTTTCGTAAATTTACTTAGGATTATTTAGTCAAGGTACTAACGATTTTTTTAGGTAGTTTCTTAAAGAATACTTTGTGAATTTTCTAATGATTTTTTAGTACACTTACAAAGGAAATTTTAGTACATTGAGTAAGAATTTTTTTCGTAAATTTGCGAAGGATTTCATAGTACATTTACTATGAATTGTTTTAGTATTGCACACAAAACTTTACATATACTTTAGCAAAAAAATTTTGGTAACTTTATTAAAGTACCGTCAGAAAAATTACCAATGATTTTTTAGTATTGTATCTAAACTAGTTTTAGTATTCTCGCCAGAAAGTTTTTTGTAACCGTGCAAGAGATATTGCAGTAAAGTCAAAATCCTTCGATCAAAATAAGTAATATGGCCTGACGTGTTTTTCAGTAATACCAACAGCAATTACCAGCAATTGAAATATTTGTATGTTATGCTTTAAAAAACTGACTGAAGCTTCACTGTAGATATTCAAATAAGTACAAAATCATTTCCATATTAAATGAGCATTATAATAACAGCAGTAAATAAGCAGATAAGCAGAAGCAGATCTTACGGTTTTTAGTTAAATTAAAAAAGCGAATAGAAACAATAATGAAAGTAAAGTATCATTACTGAGTTTATAAAGTATGTCTAAATTTTTTTTAAAATGTTATCGATACACTGTTAAAAATAAAGTGTGATGTTTCACCAAGAAAATGGTGAAAAGTCGCTGAAATTTAGCTGCAAGCAAGATATTGGCGATAAGTTTTACCAGTTTATTGGTGCTTTCTCAGATACCATTATATCAGTGAAATGTTAAACAATGATTCAGGTTTTTTATAAATCCAATTTTCTGGTGAAAGGTTGAACCATGAATCAGGATTTTTTTAAATCGAATTTTCTGATAAAATGTTTAACTATAAATCAGGGTTTTTTTTTAAATCCAATTTTCTGGTAACAGTTTGAACCAAAATTTAGTTTTTTTTAATCAAATTTTCAGGTAAAAGGTTGGACCACGAATCAGGATTGTTTTTAAATCCAATTTTTTTGGTAAAAGGTTAAATCATAATTCAAGGTTTTCTCTATTCTAATTTTTTGCTAAAAGTTTGAATCACGATTCAGGATTTTCTCTCATCTTTATGGGGAATGGTTACACCGGATTGTAGCTTTCTTTTCCCCCCTCACTTTGGTTTTCAATTTATCATTTTATGGTGTAATAATAAAGAAAATTTCAGATTATGGAGATTATCTTGCAGTAGGAAAGCTTATTATTATTTTTTTTCATTACACCGAAAATTATTAAGTTTTAATTATTGATTCTATTGTCTTTGAAATATATTTAAAAAACAAATGTCAACCAATTTGATCTAATTTCACAAAGTAATTGAATTTTTTTTTCCCCACAAATATTACCATTCTGTCCATTTTGGAATATTTCTTCGCACTCAGTTACACTTATAGTCCATTTAGTGTTTGCTTATTCACAAAGACAATATAAAAAAATAATTTTCTTTAGATTTAAATACATACCCTGTTTTTATTAATGTTTTAATTTAAACAATGTCTGATTAAATTTCTTCAACACATATTTTTTGCACGAGTTTGAAAAGGTTTTTTGCATAATGCACTTAGCTGATACTTTCATGATGTTTTTTTTTTCTTTAATTTTTTTGAATCTATAGATGCTGAAATTTTTATATTACACAGTTTTAAAATTTTTACCTTCTTTTCACAAAACAAAAAATAAAATAGAAATATTTTTAAATTTTATATTGCAACACAGCTCAATTATGCAAAATTAATTGATTTTAATATAAAACAACAAAAAAAGTTTAGTATTTGTTTCTGTTTAACATTCAATAATGAATATAACACTTTTGAATAAATAAAGCACAAACATAATGAATACATAATCAAAGTATATGCATAAACACTGAAATAATCAGCATTAAAAAGGCAGCTATAAGTAGCAGAATCTATTTAACTTCTAATATCAGCTAATACAAAAGTATTACTTTAAACTTTAAAGCTTTTTTTTTAAATACACAATGTATTTCTATAGTATATTATATACTTACTTTGAAGGGTTAATTTAATAACAGCAGTGTCGCCACCAAGCGACTAATTATTCTTACATATAAGTATTTTTTCAGTATTCCTAGATGATAATCTATGACGACGATTTATTTATTTTTTAACAATACTCGTAAAAAAGAAAAATATTCACCACCAGCAGCCTTGCAATAGCTGAAAAAGAAATGGTTACAGACACTATTAAATAGCAACACATTTAAGTTGGTTTGCGGTATGCCGCTCCATTTATTGAAAATACAAATTATATAGCCATTAAATTATATATATAATATGTCAGACTAATATTTACTGTAATATGATATCATTTTGCATAGAGTTTCTCTCAGACAGTTTTAGGAGGGTGCTACACCCTCTCTGACCATTCAGGTCATCAAATATAAAGAATTCTTGAAGCTTATTATGTTCTGAATCAGGATTTCAAGTCAGGTAAAATGGAATAGATCCAAGCATCAGGTTAATTTCTCCACCTGTTTTAAAGGAAAGAGTAAATATTTTAAGACATAAAATATTTCTTGTGCTGACATAACAATAATTAAATTTCACACAGGTGAATTAATCAAAAAATTAAACAGTATATCAATTCAAATCTCTTTTACAAGGAAATCTTCAGCATTTAAAAAATCAATCAGTGTTCGAAATAATTGGTGGTCCGCTGGTCCGAGAACACCAAAAATTCATTTGCACCACTAATTTGAAAATTTTAGTGGTCAGCAGGAACATTAACTTCCCCCCCCCCCCCCTCTCTCTCACAGGGTCACAGGTAAACTTGAATTTTCCCGTCTCAGAGAAAACGGCAACCAAACACAATTCGCACAATTTTATTTATTTTAAAAAATAAATAAAACTGCATTAAACCTTAGTCAATTGAAATATTGGAATTAAAATATCTAAATTAATAATTTTATAGTTTTTCTTTATGTGCTGTTTATTTAATTTTTAGTTATAATTTTATATTTTATTAGGCTGAAAATTTTGGATAAATGCAAAGAAAGTTTGTAAGAAAAAGCTGCAAAATTATCCATTTATTAGGTAGAAGGAAAATATTGTGAAATTCTTAAATCAAATGTGGAAAAATATTGCAAAAAGCATCAATTGGTTGAAGGAAAAAATTCGTCAATCAATCGTGATTAACAAAAACTAATGCTTGCCATTTAGCTGCAATAGGGTGTTAACGATTTTAATCAACGATTAAATCATGATTTTAATCAACTGATTTTTTTTTTTAGAAAACTAGGGGGCTCTGCCCCCTACGAGCTACGCTCGCCAACCCCCGTTCAGGCACACCAAAATCCAAAAAGCACGCTAATTTGATCGGCTATAAAAATATTGAATTAAAATTAAAAAAAAAAAAAAAACAGTAGCGATCTCTCTGTAAACGGGTTTCCATTCGTTTTCCTTGGATTAAAGATTTTTAAGGCCAAATCTGCTGCTGTTAAGAGATACAATGGCTTTTTTCGTATTTAATTAAAAAAATTAGTTAAACTGGTACTTCTTAGTTATCCCGTCGACCAATTTCGCCAAATTATATAAATCGCCAAACCACTCGCTAAATTATACACATTGACATAATTTTTATTTTAAATAACGAAAGAACAAATAAATTAGTAAAACATTAATAAAAATACAAATAAAACGTCGAATTAATGGTTTTATTGACCATTATTGGCATTTAATCTTGCAATTAATTAATTAATGGCAATCATTATTGGCATTTAATCTTACAATTTGGCGACAGTAATTTGGTCGACGGGATAACTAAGAAATACCGTTAAACATTTGAAATAAGCTAATGTAAAATGAATTAAGTAAACAGAGTCATTGTCTCCCGGTATTTTTTAACAGCGCTATAAGATAGTTCTTTTAAATAATTCATTTTAAATGTATCGTTTCAAATCTGACGTAATTTACACAAAAGTTTTATTTCTCTTATTAATATTCACGTGAAAATACTTTTGTTGTTAGAAGGAAATATTATTTGCGCTGTCTTCGAATTCACGATTATAGTTGAAAATATTATCTCAAAATATCTCGCGAAAATATATTTTTCAATTTAAATTGTTTTGCTATTTTTTTTTGCCATTTTAAATATGACGTAATTTCCTCAAATTACAAGTTTTAACGCATAATAAAGATTTTTTTTTAATTTTAAGATTTCGTTTCTCTTTTTAAATTCAAGTGTAAATATGGTTCGTCACAGATGTCATTTTTTTTCTGACGCCAATTTCATATACGCAACGGTTACTTAACTGGTGCTAAAGTGTCGTTATTTTGCTTGATATGGTAACCCGGATGTTGTTGTTTATGCTATTGATGTTTTCGCCAAATTGGCATCGGAAAAAAATTGCGTCAAATTGGTATATGACACCTGTGCCTATGGTTCTTATGACGTAATTTTCCTGCTTTTAACATGTAATCATTTAATTCTAATTTTAAAGTTTTTTTTCTGTTTGTAATAGTCACGTGTAAATATTTTTTTTTATTTGAAGTAAACATTATTGTTTGCTCTGTTTATACAACTGACAACAGTTTAAATTAATAACATTTTCTAAAATTTGTAAAAAATATCTCTCGAAATGCTGAAAATTTGAATTTAAAATTGAAATAAAACCTCAAAAAATGAGTCAAATAAGAAAAATAAATACAATCTGCACATCGGGAACTTATAACGTATAAAATGATCTAAAAATGATTAAATTCTCATGTATAGTTTTTGCTCCAATAAAACTTTTTTAAGGGAAGGATTTTGTCCAAATTTAGCATTAAATATCTCTTAAAATAATTCTTCGATTTGAAAACTGTCTGCATCAGCGTGTTTATCAAACATTTCTCTATAATACCACCGATTTTCATATTTTTGTATGCAACAGTTTTTTTAATATTAACGATGAAAGGCCATGCTTAAGCATTCAAATTGGATGTGGATCTACCCGGAATATCTACGCAGATGTTCATTGGTCCATTTCCAAATCAAAACTTTTTTTTATATATAGAAGGATTTGTGATTTTAATCAATGATTTTTTATGGTCTATTTCAATGGTCTGTAGGGAAAAATCATTTGTAGTATATTGGAATGATATTACACTATTTCAATTATATAGAAATTGATACACATCACTGAAATGTACAAAAAGATGCTTACTATAGAACATGCTGAGCATAGCATTAATCGTTTATTTATGGGGGGAAACAAAAGGATTCGCTTATAGTACTGTATAAATAAACAATAATTGCTGGAAGTTCGTTATCTGTTGTGGTACGATTTTTTTTTTTTTTTTTTTTTTTTTTTTTTTTTTTTTTTATTTAACTAATTTAGTTACTTCGTATGTATAAAATCTGTAAATCATATACAGGGCTGCAAAAAAGATGCATACATTTCTGTTTATTGACGAATATGTTGAAGGGGATTTTTCAACTGTGAAAATGCGTTTCTTAAATGAACTAATGTTTAGCATACTACACTGTTAAAAATAAAGGTTGAACTTAGAACCAGAAAGATAGTTAAACCATGGACCTTCAAGAGAAAGCACCATTGCGTCGGTTATTTTAGAACGAAGGCGATTAGCGAATTCCCAAAAAAACCTGTATCGTGGTTCAACTTCTAAACCTAACTGTTACTGTAACTACAATGGCGACGCGAGAGCGAGAGATGGGGAAATCCGTCCGTGCATCGTGCTCGTGCTCATGAATTCAACACTGAACACTGAAGCATGTTGTTTATTTCTGAAAAAATGGTATCAACTGCTTATGAGATTCCTTCTAACGTCGTAAAAGGTGAGTAAATTTTCTATTTGTTATTTTTTTATATGGGCAATTTGATTAGTATGATTTCGCGATTTCTTACTTTTATGGAATTTTTTTTTTTTTTTTTTTTTATGTGGCCAATTTGATCAGTATGATTTCAGGAGTTATTTTTTCTATGGAATTTTGTTTTTCTATGTATTATAAAATTAGTGCTTTTTTTTTTAAGATATTAGAAAAACATTTCATTATATGTAATTATTGTTAAACAACCTGTATTCAGCTCAGATTCTCACTGTTTTTGCTTATTTTGTACATACAATTGATAAAATCTTTTGCTATTTTTTTCTCGCGCTAATATATGTATTTTTAATATTCATTTTTCGCGCATAATATTGATCCTGGGGCTCTTTCCTTGATCCTGACTGCATTAAGCACGAGTGAATAAAAATTTCAAAAACTGAGCTTTAAGCTCAGTCGCATTTGAAGGAGCCTTCACTTTCGCTCTAAATTCTGCTTGCATTTGTATAGTGTGTTTATCTTATTATAACGCTTATGTTAATCTCGAAAGAAAATGCTTAGAAACTCTATCTGCTGTCGAAAACTGCAATGTGACTTGCTGTATGTGAACCTTCTCCATCTTTATTATTAATATAACTAGAATCTGTTGATATGCTTACTTTATTAATAATATTACAGGTAAAAACAAAAGATGCAGTATATTAATTTATGTGATGATTTTTATAGCGATTTGCCTGAAGTGTAACACATGTTCTGTTCAAGTACGTCATTAGAGTTACAAATCCGTTTATAAGGTTTATTGGATTTAAAAAACAATTTTAATAACTTTAAAAAATCAAAAATACCAAAAAAAAACTGTTGTACAGCTTAATTTCAAGTAATATATTTTTACAATTAAAAATGTAGCAGTCTGAATGCTTGAAAAGAATAAGATTAAATTAATATGCACCAAACGGCATAAGATTAAAAAATTACTTTCACGAACTACTATTAATTATATTATACAATAAAATAACAATGTAAAATCCAGTTAAAACTGCAGGAATTAAATTATAAATGCCTCTTTGCTTTGCTGTAAACATTTAATTTTCTTTATAAAAACAAAGATTTTTAGCGCCAAGTGAGAAAGGATTGTAAATAATGAGGATCTAAAAGTTTTCCTACAATCTGCCGAAACGCTGTAATTAATGGTGCAAGTATTTCATTTTGATATGCTGTTATTTCACAATACTTATAAAATAGGTAAATTTGATAAATATTCTAATCTCAAAATATGCCGCTGTATAATTCATCCTGTAAATGCATCAGTTTTGGATGTAAACTGTACAATTTCCAGTTATTTAAGTTCTTAAAAATAAATGGGATATTTAGTAATTTCAAAATTTTTCTAAATTGACTATTTTAAGATTTTTTAATTTTGCATTTAACATAATTATACTTTAATCCCCCTCCCCCTCCACAAAAAGTACAACCAAATTTAAATTTTGTTTTTAAAGCTTTGTGCATTTATTCATAAAAACACTAGATTCAGTATTCTTATGTGACTGGAAAACTGGGGATTGTCAAGAAAAAATGACATGTGCTCAAAACGTCAGAGAAAATTAAAAATTTTTTCTCAAAGCTGGAAAAATCCTGGATTATTATTTTTTTTTTTCTAAATTCTCTGTTAATGTGTAAGGATTCTCATGAGTTCCGAGCTCAGTCTACAAAAGAAAGTTGATTTGTCACCTGCAAGTTGAATTTTCGCTTAAATATTTTTAAAATAAAGATGTTTTAGCTAATATAAATTTCTTGCCAGATAGCCGATACCTCTGCAAAAGAAATTATGAAGCATGCAAAAAAAAAGGGGGGGGGGGGAAGCTGTAGCTGAAATTAAAATGTTTTTAAACACAAAAAATTGAAACACTCAAAACACTGCTTCTAAAACAATATCAGTAAATGACATGTTTGTTTCTAATTTATCATTTTTTAAGTATGAAATGATATAGATGTTCAATTTTATGATTTATTTTCATTTAAGAGGCAAGTTTACATTTTATTCTTATTAATGCATGAATGTGTATTATCTTTTGCTGTATAAATTTTAATCATTAAAATCTAGAATTGTAATTCATATATATTTCTAAAAATGTCGTGAATTGTGGTCCGGGAATTGTAGAAAATATGATCTGGGAAAACCTGTAAAAGCCACAGAATTTTATTTAGAGTATGAACATTGTACATTGTTGGAGAATGTAATTTTAAATAGTGAATTAGTCTAAATACCAGAACTTAAAAAAAAATAACATTGTTTAGTCTTTCAAATATTTATTGCAATTAAATTTTCATTAAGCCACATTTGCTAAAATGAAATATTGGCTGCAAATTTGATCCTACACAACTTAAATTAAAAGTAACCATTAGGCTTAACACTACTTTTCTGTTTGTTTTTTTATGAGGAGGGGGGAGACCCTGGTATTTTTCAAGAAATCTTGATGCAATTCTGGCTTGAAGTGAGGTTTGCCAAATGTTAATGAAAATTAAACTGAACGGTAATTTTTTTATACGGTCCTTGACATAAATAACTAAATCTTAAACTGATATTTTACCAAATGTTATAAACAGAAACCAATTAGGGTAGGGAAAAAAACAATTATTTTTGTCGTATAACAATTTTATGGCTTATTTAGGTATATATTTATGCTTTTCAGTACACATATTAAATGATTTAAAATTGCTTCTGATTATGTGCTTTAGATAAGTTCCTTGTTTGTATATACTAATGGATAAACTGCCTCTGAATATTAAATACAGCTATTTTTATGTAGAGGCCAATAGAGTATTCTGCTGTTAGTTAAATTTTGACTATGTACTCTGACAATATAGATGTCAAATTAAAGTAGATCAAAATTTAATTTTTAACAAATAAAAATGTCATCTTTAAAACTGATGTAAGACTAATATTTGATTAAAAAATAATTTGTAGAAACAAAACAATAGTTTAATGATTAAATTTGTTATGTATCATAAATTAATATAGTGCAAAAACAGAATATTCTAATAATTTGTTCACTATTATTATTACTAAATAAGTTTTCCTCTTCTAAATAATCAAACTTTGTTGGCAAGACTTAACCATGATTTAGTTACATGGGTAGTGTTGACACTCTATGCCGCTTTAGCAGGGCACAATACCCTGCAGCCTTTATTTCTTTTTTGCACCCGGCAGCTCTTTTAAACCCTCCCAATGCACCTGTTTATATATATATATATATATACTTTTTGGCCGAATTATATTAATGAAGTAATTTTTAGGCCGAACATAGCCGAATATTTTTTCAGAATGAAATGTTTTAAAAAATTAAAATTGCATACCTAGGCTGAATAATTGGTATTCGGTTATTTGGCCAAACCACTATTCGTTGCTTCACTAGTATCAAGAATCTTAAATTTTATTGCTATACCCCTCTTCCAAAAAAAGTATAATGCCACACTATATCCAAAGGTCAGTGGTGGTTAATTTCTAGAAAATCTTATCAGCCAAGGATTTATTTCCCCAGCCAGTAAAATGCAACATACAGTTGAAAATTTTTATGATAAAATTTATGCAACTCAAAAATAGTTGATGCCGTATTTTGTGGAAGAAATGCCGCACTCCCCAAATTGGCCTGAATAACCTTAAAAATGTCGTAATCCCCGCACCTGTTGTAAACGCCGCATCCATCGGAACGCCACTTTCGTTGACAGCGTCACATTGACCTAACTTTAATCAAAGTTTTCTGAGTAGTGTAGGATGCCTCGTTTTTAATATCTTAAGATGTCTGAAGCTTTATTTAAAATATTTAAATCCAATTTTAAATATTTTTATGAATTTTTAAATTAAGGAAACTCTGTTGGTATTTTAAAAAAACGTAAACACCGCACTTAGAAAAAAATCAACTTTTAAACTCTTAAATGCCGCGGCGTTTCTTCCATACAATATGGTACCTGCATTTTCATATATTTTTTTCCTGTAAAATTAACAAATATAAACAAGAGAGGAAAGTTTAATATAAAATAGAACTTAGTACCATGTTTGCATAACAGTAATTAGGAAATTTGAAAAATGTAGCTAATACTAAGAAAAAGTTTTTGCGTATCTCTATAGTTTACAGTTTTCAAAGACTATTAAAAATTCACTCACCCTGTCAGAAAATTCACTCGCCAGTGACAAGTAAAGTGATGCATTTCCCCACCTCTACCAAAGGTTAATTTGTTTGCTATTTTTTTATTTTCTAATGCACTTTCAGTCACAAGATATTTTCTAAACTAGGCTTATCTCTGATTGTATGTAAAAGTTTAAATTTTCTTTCTATGGACATAATTGTTTAACAATCTGTTTTGTATGTATATTAGCTTTATATAAAAAGAAAAAATAAGTTAAACATTTTTCTAGAATCCAAATGTTGTTCAATCATGTTTTACACTTTCATAAGTTTTTATTTTGTTTAAATGATTAACACAGAGATAATGTGTTTAATATGTAAGCCTCCCCCTCGCCCTTAACAGCGTTCGAAATCCTTGGTGGTCCGCTGGTCCGAGACCACTAAAAATTCAATCGGACCACTAATTTAAAAAATTTAGTGGTCCGCAGGGCAGGGTTGGGTTTTTGACGTCAAAAAGTGGTTTTTGACATGACAAGCGTCAAAAACTGGTTTAAACTGTCATAAACTGGTTTAAACTGTCGAAAACTGTCATAAACTGGTTTAAACCGTCGAAAACTGCCAAATACATGTAACACACTAAAACATTTTAACAATAGGTAAACATTAAATAAGTCAATGATTTATGTGATCTTTTATTGAAATTTAATAATTTAAAAAATATTATTTGCAATAAAATATTTTTTTGTTGGACTTTTCAAACAGAAGAAAATAATTTTGTACAATTAAATAATCCGAAGCAATTTTACCCTGCAGCATGCTACAGCACACCACGTGTTTCACACATCTATTTACACCCAAAAGATTTTTGAGTTTAGAGTGTATGAAGTGTTAGAAAATAGTTTCTCTTAATTGATGCTGAGCTAGTAGGACTTGATAGCAAAAGCATTGCTAGATGAGCAAGTTTTGAAGCAGACTCAAAAAGCTGTTGCATTTAATGATACCTTTCCACCAAGCAATGGAGTCCTCTCTATAGCACTGAAATAAGAAGACGGGAAAGGGGATTGTTTAGCTTCATACACAAAACACAATCAGTATGGGTAAGGATCCATAAATTTTCTCTGAAGCTCAAGTGCGAGCTGAATCAACTGATACAGCAGTCAACCCTTGCTCCTGATGGTTGGGATGCAAAGTATAAGCCAAACAATGGTATGGTTTCATGATTTGATCCCTTCTATTATGCACTTTTTCAATATGGGCTTAAAGGAATTTCCTTTTAGATGATTGGCCAATTTTGTTCAGTTTTAAAATCGAAAACATTTTTATATATTGAAAGAAAGCATGTTTTAAAAAGATTTTGACTTTAAGCTTTTTTTTTTTTAATTTCTTCTCTTATTTTGTAAATGTTTAAAATTAATAATCCAATTTCAATTTTGAATGGAATGGTTATTGCCTAGACTGGAATAACATCGATGCATATTACCTTGTTATATATACAAAAAAATCTGCACTTTTCTAAGTTTATTTCCCATAAAAAAAGCTAGCTAATGCTTTAAGCTCTCAAAAGTAAGAGAAATTAAAATGATTTTAAGTAAGAGAAAAAATGTACAGCTCAGGTGAGCTTAATGTCTACTTTTTAGAAAAACACAATTTTACAAAAAAAATTTAAAAATTTTACCCTGTTAAAAAGTTGTACTTAACAATAATACTTTACTATGTACTAATTACTAATGTACAGTAAGAGTGAATTTAAAATATTACATGTAATGTTGTCATGTGTGACATTTAATTTGAATTTTTACAGATCAATTTAGTATTTGAGGTTTTTGACATGAAGGTTTAAACTATGGTTTAAACCCGACATAAACTGACACATGTCAAAAACCTGCCAACCCTGTAATTATTACTAATACTAATTACAGTAATAGGGAATTTTAAATATTACATCTAATGTGTGACATTTAATGTGAAATTTTACAGATCACTGTAGTATTTGAGGTTTTTGACATGACAGTTTAAACCGTCAAAAACTGACACGTGTCAAAAACCTGCCAACCCTGCCGCAGGGCCAGTAACTTTTTTCCCTCTCTGACAGGTAAATGTAAATTTTCCCGTCCCTGAGAAAACCGAAACCAAACACCAACCACTGAATTTTATTTTATTTAAAAAAATAAATATATAAAAAAATGCAGTAAAACTTAGTCAGTTGAAATAAATAGTCGAAAATAAAATACATAATAATTTTATAGTTTTTGTTTATGTACTGTTTATTTAATTTTTAGCAAATCATAATTTTATATTTTATTATGCTGCCGAAAATTTTGGATAACTAAAGTTTGGTTTATGTTCTAGGAGGAGGAGGGGAAGGGTGTCACTCAAAGGGTTAAAGGTACTTAGTAGAATTTTATGCAGCGGGCCAGTGACGATGTGTGCGGACCAGTAAACTCTGATGTTTACTGGTCCTTGGGACCAGTGACTTTTTTTTTGCGAATTCTACCGCTGCTTAACATATAAAGATGGAAAGGATATTGTTAACATCAGGGTTCTGTCCAGACTTTTCTCACAGGGTCCTGTTTTTGTGAAATTGTGAAGTTTTTCTTATTTTTGTGAAAATTCTAGTCATAATTTTGTGAATTTTAAATTATTGATGTCTTCATGTTCCATCCTTCATATATAAAAAGCTAAGTAATATGCTCTTTGGTGAGTTCAACTGCTTACTTGCAGGCCAGATTTTATTTCTAAATGACTAAATTTGAGAAAAGTTCAATTTGAAGGTGAAAAAATTCTGTGAAAGGTCTATTTAAGAGACATAATTTTGTGAAGGGTCCTGTTTTGAGATAAAATCTTTTGTGAAGGGTCCTTTTTGGGGATAAAAAATTTTGTGAAGGGTCCTGTTTTAAGATAAATTATTTTGTGAAGGGTCCTTTAAAGGACCTAAAATTTTCCTAAACATATCCCTGAACATGGTTACAAAAAGAAATGAGAAAATATGGTGTAACATAAAATTGTAACCATGAAATGCAGTTTGGCCACGCAAAAAGCACGAACTTCATCGAAAGATCACGCAAAAAGCAGAAACTTCATCGAAAGATCGCGCAAAAAGCACGAACTTCATCGAAAGATCACGCAAAAAGCACAAACTTCATCGAAAGATCGCGCAAAAAGCACGAACTTCATCGAAAGATCACGCAAAAAGCACGAACTTCATCGAAAGATCACGCCAAAAGCACGAACTTCATCGAAAGATCACGCCAAAAGCACGAACTTCATCGAAAGATCACGCCAAAAGCACGAACTTCATCGAAAGATCACGCCAAAAGCACGAACTTCATCGAAAGATCACGCAAAAAGCACGAACTTCATCGAAAGATCACGCAAAAAGCACGAACTTCATCGAAAGATCACGCAAAAAGCACGAACTTCATCGAAAGATCACGCAAAAAGCACGAACTTCATCGAAAGATCACGCAAAAAGCACGAACTTCATCGAAAGATCACGCAAAAAGCACGAACTTCATCGAAAGATCACGCAAAAAGCACGAACTTCATCGAAAGATCACGCAAAAAGCACGAACTTCATCGAAAGATCACGCAAAAAGCACGAACTTCATCGAAAGATCACGCAAAAAGCACGAACTTCATCGAAAGATCACGCAAAAAGCACGAACTTCATCGAAAGATCACGCAAAAAGCACGAACTTTATCGAAAGATCACGCAAAAAGCAATGGGCGATTTGGCGATATTCTTTCGCGGCCGATCAACAAAATTAGCTATGTTTGTTTGTGCAATCTTGACGAAGTTCATGATACTTTTTATGCAATCTTTTGACGAAATTTGCGTTTTTCCCACTGACCGATGGATGAAATTTTTTTTATTTTTTTTCTTGCAATCGATTGACGATTTTTGTGATATTTTCCAGCAACTTATTGGGACATTTTGAGGGATTTTTTTTTTTAGATTCATTGAAGAATTTCGAAGGGGCTCCCCGCGTTTGAGGCTATTTCCCCGCAGTTGATTAACATAATTGCCGATAGTTTCCAGCTACCTATCAGCGATTTTTTGTAGGTTTTATTTTTTGGACTGATTGACTAATTTCCGAAGTTTTTTTCCACTCTGTGTACAAATTTCGCAATTTTTTTCCTTGCGATTGATTAACAAATTTCGTGAATTTTTAATTTCTTTTCTTGCGACTGATTGATGATTTTAGTGTTATTTTCTAGCAAATGATTGTCGAATTTTGTGGAGTTTTCCTGCCACCAGCCGACTATTTTCGAGGTTTCTCCCCAGTGACCTACTGGAGAATTTCGTAATTGTTTTCCTATGATCGATTAACATAATTGGCAATATTTTCCTGCTACATTTTGAGGGTTTTATTCTTGAGACCGATTGGGTAATTTCCAGGGCTTACTGGCAGAACTCGCGTTTTTTTTTTTTTTTTTTTTTTTTTTTTTTTCATGTTAACGTAAACGATTTACGCAATTTTTTTTTTTTTTTTTTTTTTTTTTTTTTCTGTGAACGATCGACAGATTTCGCAATTTTTCCCCTGCGAGCGATTGGAGATTCTTTTTTTTTAGTTTTTCATGCATTGGATTAAAGAAATTCACTATTTTTTCTCGCGTCTGGCTGAAACAGTTTGTTTTTTCAGACTGACTGGTGAATTTTGCAACATTTTTTTTTTTTTTTTTTACGATCGATAGACTAATTTTACGATATTTTCCCGCAATCAATTCTAGAATTTCAGATCCAAAGACCAGTTTCAGAATTTCGAATTTTTTTGCGACCTATTGTTAAAATTTGTTAATTGGAATATGCCGACGACAAAATTTCGCACATCCAAAATGGGCAGGGTGCATTAAAATAATTACCATTTAAATTAAATATTAATATTAAAGAATAATTATTTTGGTTAAAAAAAATAAAGCTAAAAATCCATGGTCCGAAGGGGAATTCTTATCAATTATTTTGTCAATGAATTTACAAACAGCCCAATCTTTTATATTGTGACCTCTTCGCTCAAAATGCCAGTCACTCTGTTCACAGAAATAATGTGGCATTGCTTCTGAAACAACTGAATTGCATTTTGTAAAGAGAGTTCCATTCATGGGTATCATCATTAACACGTTAAGCGCCACGTCAGCCACTGGTGACTGACAGCAAACTTTCCGCTTAAAACTAATCATTCACTGATGGCTGACGTCTAAAATATGATACAAAACTGAAAAACTATACATTGTTTTAAATAATTACTGAACAAATATTTAAAATTTACCTACCTTTTATTTATTATAGGATTATACTTTCTTAAAAATTACTTTAAACATTGTAAGTTTTCAGCGCTTCAGTGTCCGTCATCGTGGCACTCAATGTGTTGAAGCCAGTGAGTTTTTACCGCGGTCCTTTGACGAAATTCTCGTTTTTTCCCCCATTCATTTGACAAAATTTCAATTTTTTCTTGCGATCCTTTGATGAAATTCATATTTTTTTGCAGAGCTTTGACAAAATTAGTTTTTTCCTCTATTCTTTTATGAAAATTGGATTTTTTTTTCACAATCTTTTGACAAAATTCAGGCTTTTTCCGCTATGTTTTTGAAAAATTATTTTTTTTTCTTGCACTCCTTTGAGGAATTTGTATTTTTCTGCAAGTCTTTGATGAAATTCTTGCATTTCCCGCAGCACTTTGACGAAATCCGTATTCTTTTTTGCAATCCTTTGACAAAATTAGTTTTTTCACACAATTCTTCTACAAAAGTTTTTTTTTCCCCCATCTTTTGACGAAATTAGTTGTTTTCACTATGCTTGTATAAAATGTGTTGTTTCCCCATGCACATTGACGAAATTGCATTTTTTCTATGATTCCTTGATGAAATTCTTTTTTTATTTTTACGATCCTTTGCGGAAATTAGTGTTTTTTCTGCAGTCCTTTGATGAAATTTGTGTTTTTTGCACGATGCTTTGATGAAATAGATATTTTTTCTGTGAACAGTTGACGAATTTTTTTTTTTCTTCCCGGGAGATGATTTGTAAAAATTCGTAATATTTTTAACACTAGAACCGCGGTACTTTCGGTATACCTAGAACCGCGGAGCGGGTCAGTTTGACGCAAGATAGAAAAAATATATAAATATGCATAAATGTATCTTAATTAACTAAAATAGTATATTTTCATATAATAATCGATTTTTCAATACGTTTACATTATATTTAATAGATTTTTCCATGCATTTACATTACATTTGATATAAAAAATCAGCTCAGATTACCAGTTATTTTAGAAAGTGATTTCTTCCACATTGTAGTTTCTTAAGTATAACATATACTTTACCCAAAAATAAACGTAGACTTCATAACTTTAACAGAAAATAGATTATCTCATTAAAATAAGTTTAGACATAATTTCTAATAATAAAGATACATAAAAAATAGATATACGAGTTAATTACTAGTTTAACAGATTTGTTTAATCCAATTTGTGTGCATCGCATGCAAAACTTAGCAATAAATTTTATATGTTTACCACACATGGGTGCATTATATTATATAAAAATATCGTCAGTTTTAATTTCACATTTTGAAGTGTGACACCGGGCTCTTTTACACTAAGTTTGAGGTTTTCCGTCGTTTTCAGTGGTTGCTTCTCACCCAAATGACACCTTTTTTTCACCTACAGAGAACCCACTTTTCTCCTAATTATTCAAGAAAGTCCTGAATAAATTACCGTCTACAAATAGAATGTCTAGTTACGACTTTGTATAGAACCCAAGCTTTGATAGCTGCAAGAATCAAAATATTATAAAATACATGCACCGCCCACCTATGTGAAACAGTCTTGACAGTATACATCCTGGTCAATCTGATAAATCACATCTACACCGAATATAGTTGCTTTGCAGTAATCAACTGCATTTTTTAGAATTATCTAAAACCAATCTTTGAATGCAGTGTACTGTTCATCAACAAAACATTTATATGCTTTTTTCTGGTAATCAGTATGGGTTAGTACAATAGTCGCCTGATATTTTGATTTTGACATTTTTACAGAGAACTCGTATTTCTTTTCACGAAGGTTTTACAGTTCCTACAAAGTTGCTGTTTTTGGATTTCAATGCCTTTGCAAGTTTTATAAGTCATGGTGTATAATTAGTTTTCAGTGGCATGATTACAGATATCAGAAATCGTGTCAAATTTGTCTGTCTTTAGATGACTTGATCGGTTTGATTTTATATCGAACTTATAAGGTTCCCATTATTTCAAGAAATTTGTCTTTTGGCATTGTAAGCTTACGATTTCGTGACATCTTAACTATACTTACAATAAATGCAGGATAAAACTAACTTCAAGAATTCTTATCTGTTGTAAATTTCCATTGCATTCGAATACTCCTTTACACTGAGGATATATGTGGGACTCACAACCATTGTAAGACAAGTTCCCACTTTGAAAAAAAGTAAGATAGCCCATTTAGAAGGTAAATAAAATGTTTTATCTACTCCCACAGTAAACCAATTCTGTAACTAGATGACATATATGAGAAAGTATGTGAAAATAGACTTGGTTCACTGTGGGAGTGGATAAAACTGATTTTATTCACCTTCTAAATGCACGTAGATTGTTTTTTCAAAATGGACTTTGTTTACTATGTTTGTGAGTCCCTCATATGTCGTTACTTCTGAGAAAATGCATCTTTTTCCTCATTTATGCGAAAAAACCTATAACGGGTCAAATTGACCCGCTTCGCGGTTCTAGGTATAAATGGTTATAATTGGGAATTTATTTATACACTATGACGCAAAAGTTTAGACAATGACGTCATTCAGCTTTAAAATGTAGAATTATGACGTCAGAATTACAAAAACCTGTAAATATATTCAAAAACTGATTTAAAATGCTATGTACAAAAGACAGTCGTTTTATTTGCTATAATACTAGTTTTTTTCATAAAAATTCAAATGTGCTTGTCGCAAAAGTTTAGACACTATTCTAAATTTCTTTGAATATTCGCTGGCATATGCAAATTTAGAATCGATGATGTCACAAATTTGGAGTACTTAAGTTCTGCAAACGATTGCGCTTCATAGTCGACATGCCGAGAGCTAAAGAAATTCAAGTGAATGAGGTTTCAAGGATTTGGCAGTTGAAAGGTGAAGGGAAGAGCGTTTCTGAAATTTCTGCTATTATTAATAGGTCAAAAAAATCTATTTATCGAGTTTTATCGAGTGGTTCCGAATATAAAGTAAAATGTCGGTCTGGGAGGCCACGTGTGACAAATGTATGAGAGGATCGCCTGATACAAAGACTAGCGAGTACTCAACAAATGAGCGTACGTGGAGTTCAAAGCTCATCGGGACTCTCTGTATCAAAGGATACGATTCGTAGACGAATTTTGGAAAAAGGAACAATCGTTTATAGCAAAATGCAGAAGAAACCAGCTCTGAAACCATATCATAAGTTACAAAGACTTATGTGGGCTCGAAAGCATATGTCATATGGAGAGAAATGGCAGTCAGTCATATTTAGCGATGAAAAAAAGTGGAATCTGGATGGTCCAGATGGTTGTTTATCGTATTGGCATGACTTGCGGAAGGAACCTCGACGTTTTTTTAGTCGCAGACAAGGAGGGGGCTCGGTGATGGTTTGGGCAGCCTTTTGCTATAATGGACAAGAATCTCTGACCCTCACCAATGGTTGTCAAACTTCACAGCATTATACACAGACATTAGAAGAAAACCTACTGCCATTTGCTGAGCTTCTAGGGGGTCCTCAGTGGGAATTTCAGCAAGACAATGCTTCAATTCACACTGCAAAACATTCAAAATCTTGGTTTAATTCCCATAATATAAGAGTTCTCGACTGGCCAGCATGTAGCCCAGATCTTAACCCTATAGAAAACCTTTGGAGCATCATGTGTCGCAAAGTTTATAGCAACGCTAGACAATACTCTTCTGAAAAGGAACTTAAGACATCTATTGAGAATGCATGGTACGATATCGATCCACAAACTATGCAAGATTTAGTTTCTTCCATGCAATCTCGTGTATATGACGTAATACATAAGCATGGATGCGCAACCAGGTTTTAAAAATTGTTTATTTCGATTTTATTTAATTTGTGTCTAAACTTTTGAGACAGCAGTTTATTTTTGTTACCATTTAATTTATTGCAATATGCACAATTCCACTTTTCTTTGTTATAAATATTGTTTATATGTACAGCACATTAATTTCAAGCAGTGATTTGAAAATTGAATAAATATTTTTCAAAGTATGTAAGAAATTCTTCAATGTCTAAACTTTTGCATCATAGTGTATTATGCGTTTTTACATATGATAAGTCGTTGCTTACCTTAAAATATTAAGTCAGAACAGGAAATGTTTTTCCAATTACTATTTTTGGCGCGATGACAAATTAAACATCGATTCGGGTCAAATTGACCCGCTCCATGGTTCTAGTGTTAAGGGATATTTTTATGGTTGAATTTTCTGACTGATGGCCGATTTTAAATTTTCGGAAAATTCAGAACAGAATCACCTCTGGCAAACAATAAATATATCGTGTACATAAAATTGGGGAATATTTTTAATTTTTCGGTATATTTTTAAAAAAAAATTTCTTTTTCTTCTAAATATTTTCCCGCAAAGTTCCGAATTTTGCAGAAAATTTTCTGTGTATGCATGCGTCTATACTCTTATGTGAATTAATAAGAGCCTTTTAACTGAATTGCAAAAAATATTTTAATGTTTTTGAAACAGGAAATATGATAAAAATTGGAAATTGTGAAAACGCAATTCTAGGCACTTGTAAAAATTGTGAAAAAATATTTTGTTGCTTTAAATTTTTGAAAATTTTATTATACGAATAGAAGTTTAAAACAGTTTTGAAATTATATATTTAAATATAATAAATTTAAATTTAACAGAATTTATAATTTCTTCTTTTAAATTTCCATAGGATTTATCCAACTGTGGGACACCAGCCACCTTAATTAAGAAGCTGCAGGTTTATCAGGACTGCTGAATTGTGTAATTAATGTAAGTACATTTTATTGTTTTTTTAATTAACAGTAGAGTCAGGTGGGTATAAAATAGTTATAAAATGAACTTTTTTATTCTTAGTTTGCCAAGAATATATTTTAATCTGCAAAAAAATTACATTGAAAGTGCTAATGTGCCAGTACTCTCAAAAAATAGTAAACATCAGCAAAGTACTATGTTATTAGAAACTAGTCATCCTTGGTGACCAGTTTCGTCTCCCTTAAATTCTTGCTAAGCATTGTATCATGTTACTTTTATTCATAATTTAATTTACATGATCAAATTATATGAACTTAAATTAATTAAATGATAATGTTTCTCACAAATTAGTTTTTAACATAAAATGTAATTGTTAATTTGCATGAAAGTAAATAAAAGGTAAAATTTTGATCTAGTTAGAAATTTTATTTTCATGAATATAGTTGATTTGAATTTTTTTATATAAAGACATTCTTATCATATGCCTTTACTATGTACTGTCTGTAGCTGAGCAATTTAAAAATCTTAGGGGGAGGCTCAAATAGTTTCTAACTCAGTATGATCAAAATAACAGTAAAACAGAAAAAAAACAATCAATGATAAAACATCTCATTAATAAGTAATTACATAGATTAATTAATAATTAGTAATGTGATAAATCACGTATTATATATTTAATAATTTTGAGCATAATTTCACTGATGAAAATTAATTAAAACTATCAATAGAATTTTGTAAATTTTTTGTGACCAATTGACTTTCTTGATACCCCCCCCCCCCCACACACACACACACACATGATTGATTGATGAATTCAAGATTATTTTCTGTGACCTATTAATGAAATTTGTGATAGTTTCCTTTTGACATTCGGCGAATTTTGCAGTCTTTTCTTGCAGCCAAATGGCAAAAATCAGTTTTTATCACTATCTATTGTTAAATTTTTCCTCTCAACCAACTGATGCTTTTGAAATATTTTTCCACACATTTGACTTAAGAATTTCACAATATTTTCCATCTACCTAACAGTTGGAGAATTTTCAACGGATTGGCAAAAATTGTGTGTGTGTGGGGGGGGGGGGGGGGGGGGCGGGGGTGTCTACAAGCAATCGACAAATTTCGCTCTTTTTTTTCCGTTTATTTCATCCGATCGACTAAAGAATTTAGTTTTTTTTCCTCACTTTTGCCGTTTCCCTGTCGACTGATACACAATTGTTTGCTGCTGAACTGGGTATTCAGCATGAAATAGTGTGGAAGGTTTTGTGGACAGAAAACATGCCTTCCTTAAATGTGTAGAATATCGAACTCCTACTCAATCCTGATTACCCACTTCAGGTAGAGTTCATATTCTGGATGCTTGATGTCATACAGAATGATTCAGTTTCCAGCCCCTGTTTTATGAGCAATGTCGTGGTCAGTGTGCATATGTAGTGGTCCAGAAATTCCCACTGCACTGTCTTGTCGAAAGTGTGCCACAAGTTCGGTAACGTCTGAGGAGATAATCTTGGAGATCATCCGTTGGGACTGTACCTTCTGCCTGAATTCTTCAGTAGTTCAAATTACTTTGTTTTTCTACAGCACATCCTCCCAGATTTTATTTTGAATCAAAAATCCTTACCCAGTGAATTTAATCATTTTGCAATACATTGATTCAGTGGTAGAATTGATTTTAAAAAAAGTCGCTGGTCCCAAGGACCAGTAAGCATGAGAATTTAATGGTCCGCAGCCATCATCACTGGCCCACTACATAAAATCCATTAAGTCAACCCTTTGAGTGACCCTTCCCTTCTAGAATATAAACCAAACTTCCTTTGCAGTTAACCAAAATTTTCAGCATAATAAAATGTAAAATTATAATTTACTAAAAATTAAATAAACAGTACATAAAGAAAAACTATAAAATTATTAATTAGATATTTTATTTCTGATTATTTCAACTTACTATGGTTTAATGCAATTTTATTTTTTTAAATAAAATAAAATTGTGTGATTTGTGTTTGGTTGCAGTTTTCTCAAGGATGGGAAAATTTAAGTTTACCTGTGACCCTGTGAGAAAATGAAAAAAGTTACTGGTCCTGCGAACCACTAAATTTTTCAAATTGGTGATCCAATTGACTTGGACCAGCGGACCACAAAGGATTTCGAAAGCAGATTGATTTTTCAAATGCTGAAGCTTTTCCTTGTAAATGAGAATTTGAAATGCTGTTTAATTTTTGAAATATTTTTCCTGTGTGAAATTATTATTCTGTCTGCACAAAAAACAATTTTATGTCTTAAAATATTTACTCTTTCATTTTAAACAGGTGGAGAAATTAACCTATGCTTGGAGCTATTCCACTTTGCCTGACTTGAAATCCTGTTTCAGAACTAATAAAAAGCTATACTAAGCTTCAAGAATTCTTTATATTTTATGACCTCGTCGTATTTGTGATCCTCATTTGGGCAAGAAAGAGGCTATTTTTTAAATGAATGGTCAGACTGGGTGCAGCACCCTCCTAAAACTGTCTGAGAGGAACTCTGTATGTAAAATGGCATTATATTTGCAGTAAATATTAGTCTGACGTACTATATATATATATAATTTAATGATTATATAATTTGTATTTTCAATAAATGGAGCGGCATACCGCAAACCAACTTAATTGTGTTGTTATTTTATTGTGTCTGTGACCATTTCTTTTTTCAGCTATTGCAAGGCTGCTGTTGGTGAATATTTTCCTTTTCTACTACTATTATTTAAAAAAATAACTTCGTCATAGATTATTGTTTAGGAATACTGAAAATGTACATATATAAGTAATAATAATCACTTTTGGCGACACTGCTGTTATTAAATTAACCCTGTAAAGTAAGTATTTAATATACTATGGAAACATATTGTGTATTAGAAAAAAAAGAGATTTAAAATTTATTTAAAGCAATACTTTTCTATTAGCTGATATTAGAGGTTAAATGAAGGATTCTGCTACTTATAGCTGCCTTTTTTATGCTGATTATTTCAGTGTTTACGCATATACAGTAAACTCTGTGTAAAATGGAAATCTGTCTAGCTCGAAAAGATTTTCAAGTCCCTGTGAATCCATAGACATTGAATAAAATTTGTCTAAGGCAGAATATTGTCGACTATGGAAAATGTCTTTGGTTCCGATCGATTCTGCTTTAGACAGAGTTTACTGTACTTAGATTATGTATCCATTATGTTTGTGATTTATTTATTGAAAAATGTTATATTCATTATTGAATGTTAAGCAGAAACAAATGCTGAACTTTTTGTTGTTTTTTTATATTCAAATGAGTTTATATTGCATAATCGAGCTGTGTGCAATATAAATTTTTAAAAGAACCGTGCTTGAAAAATCAGTAAATTGAAATGTAGATTCAATTCAATTGCATTTGAAATTAAAAATTTTTCCCTTTTAACGACATAAAAATGAAAATTATGCGACGATAGTTCAATTTGAGAAAAGGGGAAATGGATTGCTTAGATTATTGTTACTGTCAATATGTGTCAGCAATAGTGTAGAAAAATCAAATTTTTATTTAATGCTAATTTAAAAATGAATGTATTAGTAATAACAATTTTTCATAATTGGGATTTTGGACAGGACATGTCAATTTTACTGTCCAGAAGTTCAAAAATAGTACTGTCAGAATGTATATAACTTAAAATATGTGAAACAATTGAACCTTTTATATTAACTATACGAGGAAATGTCTAAAAATATTTCTTGTTTTGTAAAAAGAAAGTAAAAATTTTAAAACACTATAATATCATTTTCAGCATCTATAGATTCACAACAATAAAACAAACAAAAAAAATCTACAAATCATAAAAGTAGCAGCTAAGTGCATTATGGAAACACTTTTTTCAAACCTGTGCAAAAATTAATATTGTTTAAAGAAATTCTTTCAGCTTTGTTTAAAGTAATGTTTAGTAAACATATTTTTTTTATTTTCTGGATTTTAAATTAAAAACATAATGAAAACAGGGTATGTATTTAAATCTAAGAAAAATATTTTTAAAAGATATTTTCATTATGAATGATTTGTGAGTAAGCAAACACTAAATGGATTATAAGTGTAACTGAGTGCAGAGAAATATTCCAAAATGTACAAGGACAGAATAGTAATATTTGTGAAAGAAAAAAAAAATGCGATTATTTTGGGAAATTGGATCAAACTGGTTTACATTTGTTTTTTAAATATATTTCAAAGACAATAGAATCAATAATTAAAACTAATAATTTTCAGTTTAATGAAAACTAAAAAAATTATGCTTTCGTACTGCAACATAATCTTGCATAATCTGAAATTTTGTTCATTATTATACCATAAAATGATAAATTGAAAACCAAAGTCCTAGTTAATTCACTCCAAAGTGAGGGGGAAAAAAAAGAAAACTACAATCTGGTGTAACCTTTCCCCATAAAGTTGAGAGAAAAACTTGGATCGTGGTTCAACCTTTTACCAAAAATTTGGAATAGAGAAAACCTTGAATCATGGTTAAACCTTTTACCAGAAAGTTCGATTAAAAAACCCACCGAATCGTGGTTAAACCTTTCACCAGAAAATTGGATTTAAAAAATCCTGATTCATGGTTCAACCTTTCACCAGAAAATTTGATTTAAAAAAACCCTGATTCATGGTTCAACCTTTCACCAGAAAATTGGATTTAAAAAAAAATCCTCAATTATGGTTCAACCTTTCACCAGAAAATTGGATTTATAAAAAACCTGAATCATGGTTCAACATTTCACCAATATAATGGTATTTGTGAAAGCACCAATAAACTAGTGAAACATATCACCAGTATCTTGGTTGCAGCTAAATTTCAGCTACTTTTCACCATTTTCTTGGTGAAACATGGAACTTCATTTTTAACAGTGTATTTGGTATATATTCATATCTATAGATCATATATAGCGTCGCACAAAGGAATTCGACTGATAATTGCTGAACTTTAATTTTCAAATGTGTTACGTGTTTTGTAATTTGCTTACTTAGCCATCATATTTAACTTTATTTAAAGATTGATTTTTTTTACATAATTCTGAATGTGTTGGAAAATTATAATCTGTCGTTGAAGGTTGATTATTTTACTTTATTGTTTAAAAAAATATTTTTATTTGTATGTGTGTATATATGTATATATATGGGCGAGTTGTAAAAAATAGGGTAAGTGGGTTAAACCGGGTAGCGCAAATCCCTCCTTCAGTTGTACTTCTGTCTATCAGCCAACACGAGAAATTACTTGTTGGTAAACATTATGGCATTTATGGCTGATTAAAACGTTACTTTTAACGTTTTTTTTTTTTTTAGTGTGAAGGAATTAGTTTCAATTACTCTTAAAAAATTGTTTTATTTGATTCTAGAATTTACGGTTATAACCACTTTTTTCAGCATATTAAATATTCCTGAGTACTATATTTAATTCTTTTCTTTCCTGATAATATTTAAAAATTTTTACTGATCTTTTGCTTATAGGATTAAGAGTAGTGACGCCAGGTTTTAAACTCTGTCATGTTGGGGTAAAACCGGGTACTTAAGAGTGGGTCAAAACTGGGTATACCCGATTTTGTGCGACACTCATAGAATGTTTTTTTAGTATAGTTAATAAATTAGTATGGAATTTTAAATTGCATTCTTAATGCTCTTAAGTTATAATTCTAAATCTATCTAGTTATAATGAAAAAACTAATTTTGATTTTGTTTTATATTAAAAAGTGGGTCTAATTTTTAACTTACATTTATGAAATTAAATAATTTGCAATTATTAATGAAATTAATAATGGTACTAATTAAGGCATAATTTTATATTATGCTTATTACATTTTAATAAATAACTTTCTAATCTGAGGTGTAATAACTTGCGTTATAGGTCCACTTAAAATGCAAATATATTTCGTGACTTGTTTCTCTAAATAATAATCTGCCCAAAATGACAAATAATCCATAAAATCACAATCCTATATAACTAGGCTATATAATCTGTAACAGGATTTTTTTTAATCAAATATTAAACAGGCAAGAAAAAAACCTCTTGATGAATGAAACTTTCCCAGTCTCATTTGCTGTATATAACAGGAGTGGATGGATTACGAAAGAGGTCTTTATTTTATTTGGTTAAAAAATGCATAGATTTTTCCAATCCTTGCCCTGAAAAGCCTGTTCTTTAAACCCTTAATAGGTGTCCAATTCATATAAATGAATCCAGTTAATCTAGTAAGAGAAAGCGATGTATTTATATATGCTTCTTTCCTTACGCAACGCATCGATTTCAACCCCTTGATGTGTCATTCATGCATCTCTAAGCTCATACTAAGAACAAGAGGTGAAGAAGTTGTTATTTTCCCACTCTGCGCGATCTGTAACAATTTACCAAATTGGAAAATTATTTAAAACTGCATTTTCGAGAGCAGCAATTGTAAATACTGCAATCAGAAGGTTCGAATAAACAGGGATTTTCCCCTACAACAATGTTTTTCCAGACCATCTTTTTGCTCGTTTCGGAAGTGACAGAGAAACCCATGAAATTCATGATAACACACCTAGGTCTATGCAGCCACAGGTTTGCATAGCTGCAGAAATAAATATTTCTGAAACATTACAGGATAATGGAGCCCAACCTTCAGAACATAAACGAGTTGACAACATCCAGCGTCTTTCACGTCGAGCTGCTTCCAGATGCAGCAGTTAACATCACAATCACAGACGTCATCACTCATTGAAAATTTTACATCTACAGAATACATTAGTAAAATTATCCATTCGACATCTTCAGACTATGTAGCCCAGCAATCTGTATTTCCAATTTCGCCTAAAATGTTATCCCCCTTCTAAGGAAGGCTTTAGAATTGAGAAAAGAAAAGGAAAAACTTATTTTGATTTCTTCTCTCTATAAATTACAGATCGAAACAGATATTAAGAAGAAATAAGCCAAACAAACTGCAAGACGAAAAAGGAAGTTTCTTTAAAAGAAAAAAAAAAGAAACCAAAAAAGATTGCGGACACATGTTCAGAAGAAGAGGATAATGAAACCTGTATGTTTTGCTATGAACATTACTCAAATTCTAAATCCAAATACGATGCTTGAAATGCCACGGATAGGCACACGAAGCATGTAGTAATGCAGAAGAATATGATGAAAAATTCATCTGTGATTTTTGAAGCTAAAAGAACTCTAAAACGTACAGTGTAAAGTAAGCAGGCCTATACAACGTAGAAAATTTGCTAACGAATTATTTTTTTTTTCACACATGGAAGAACACATGTGCAATTTCGTTTTGTTAAAAATAATAAAAATGTATTTTTTACTATATTAAGCAAGACCTTTTTGACCAAAATGAGTTTTCCAGTAGTTTTAAATGGATACCAGTTTTACCCAACCAGCGAGGTAAAACCAGATTTTTGCATACGTTTGAAAAAAAGCTGTTTTTTTATATAAACAATTATATATATATATTGTTTGAAAAAAATGTTTTTAATGTAAAACGAATCCTTGGCTGTAATAAAAGTGTTCAAAGTCCCATTTTACAGTGTCCCATTTCACAGCATTTGAGACTAACAAACTTTTAAGGTACCCGATTTTGCCCCACCTTCCCTATATATATATATATATATATTTAAAGGATGCTGTAGAAGAAAATAGCATGGAACATTTATTAGCTCCTTTCTACATCTGTTTCTACTAAAACTTTTGGTAACATGCCATTTATCTTTTAAAATAAGCAATTTTTCTATTCGCATACACTTTACGGTAGTTATCGCGATATATCACCAATATTAACGCTTTGATATATATGCCGATATTAAATTTACGATATTCTCCCCACCTAGCAGTTAAACTTTTGAAAAAAAAGATCAATAAAAGTTTTTCCGAAAACTTGTAGCAATTTATTCCAGGATGATATTTTAGAAGTATCGGCAAATATATATATATATATATATATATGCTCTAAAAGTTAAAATCTTCTAACTGATGATGCAATTGATTTTTAAAAACATCAGTTTTAACTCTCTCAAATACATTGGTGAGCGTAGGTCCCTTCGCGCCTCACAAAGACTAAATTTTTTCTACCATAAAACTAACTAAACGTCTGTATTGTAACACAATCTTTTTAGAGCAACTCAACAGGCCAGATTTACATTTACCTACGAAAATTTCGAAACATTCGGACAAATATAAATATTTTTTACTAAATAAAATGTGCAAAAACTTCGACAAAATTAGCAAAAACCAGAGTTACATCGTGGTAAAAATCTTACCAGCCTTGTTCCCACTAAATATTAATATTTGTTCACTCGGGCTAAGAAAACATTATGTTTTTAACATCTAAAAATTTCAAAGAGTCTAGATGATAACGACAAACTTTAAGAATTTAAAATACTGGAAGAACCTTGTCCGTCCCCCACCTCTCTTTCCAGGCATATTTCAAAATTACACATGACTCCGAAAATCAAATTATGCAGAATATTAATACCAAATAATAATAACAATACCAAAAAGCACATACTTTCAATTCTCTCTGAAATACTGCAATATATTTTTAAAAATACAAAATTAATCTTTTAAAAAAATTCACTGTCCGAAGTCACTTTTCTGTTTTTCTGCGCATTTAACTGTACGACTCGCATTACGTATATACTATTGAAAAATACACACTTAATGTTATACAATAGCTTTGAAATGATCGAGTATTGATTTGGCTCAGATATAAATGGATTTAAGGATGAAAAAAATTAGTTTGAAAAGAAAAAAAAAACACCAAGATTTTGATATGAAAATAAAATCTATATATATATCTATATTATAAAATACAAATATATATCTGTGCGTAACGCTGACGTCATTTTGCAAATGGCAGCACTTTGAAATCTGGAATGAAATTTAAGTTTTGCTATTTTCGTGTTCAGCTCGTCGTCAGCTTAAAATTCCGAGTAAAATGAGAAGTACATTTAATATTTTTGTTGAACACTGTCACAATTCTATTTCAAAGACCCGTGATCGGGGGGATGTAACTCACAATTATGTGGGTGGGAAACTGGAAATTGTTTTAATCCCTTCCGTTTAGGTCTAAAATGAAAGTACTAAGTTTTATCCCACGTACTAGGTGAACATTAGAAAATATGTACATATTTATAGTCGAAAAACACTTTTTTTAAATTATCTTAACAATATCTCAGAACAATTAATTCTTTCAAAAACATTGTCAATACAAATGTCGTAGAATTTGAAATTCTGAATAAAATGAGTACCTATATTAATATTTTTGCTAAACATTAAGGTTGCAATTCTATTTCTAAATTTTGCCTTAACCGCTAATCAAGAGAGAGACAGAGTTATCAATCCGCCCTGCCTCCGTTTATTACATGTATTTTCTTTAGGTCGTTGAGGCCCTCGCGATGTTTCTGCAATTATGTTAATGCTTTATTTTGTATATTTTGAGGATTATAATTTAGTAGTTATCGAGAAAGAGGTACATAATTGACAGCCGTTTTACATGCCATTTCTCAACTGATATCGTCAACCTTAAACCTTAGTTTAAAAAAAAAAAGTAAAGCTTATAATACTTTATTTCAATATTACGAAGGTTTTAAAATTTTATGAACTTAAGATGCTCGTATACTAGTCGAAAATAATTTTTATTAAAACCATCTTAGTCCTTTTCGTAAAATATCGAAGTTTAAAATCGTGCTATTGGTTGACCTATAATTCCTCTAGCGACAAGAATCCTGCACACTCATTTGTTCCCTCGCTCCTACCCACTATTTTCGACCTCCTTAAATGTGATACATACGCACTGTTATTCACTATATATGTCAAATTAAATGCGACGCATAATTCAAATACAATATCAGAGATCATAAACAATATTTCCCATCATTTACAAATCCTTTTTGAAATATGCTAAAAATCATGAAATAATGCACTTTTTAAGTTATCTATTTGTTCGTAGCGGCAAAGCCGCACCTAGTAGGGCGGGAAAACTTAGTACGTTTATTTCTGACCTACGTCGAAGGGATTAAAACAATTTCCAGCTTTCCCGTATTTAATTCCGAATTCGGCCTTTTTTTTCATTTCCTACCACTGGGCTATAATCAGTAATCAAGAGTTTAAGCCATAACTCTGAAAATATCCAAAATAAAGCCTAAAATAATTACAAAATCCTCAAATAATACCTTAATAAATTAAAAAATACATATAAATTAGAAACAGGGTGAACTGAACCTCGTCTGTTCTGGCTTCAATCACTTGATTTACGAATTAGGCTAAACTTTGCATTATAATTGTAAAAATTCAACAAAAATATGAAGTACACATTTCAATCAGAATTTTAACCTCTACAACATCTGTATTGACAATGTTTTTGATAGAGTTAGTTTTTTTATATATTGCTATGGTAATTAATAAAAATGTGTTTTTTGACTATAAATCTGTACATATCTTCAACCACTCACCTATTAAGAGGGAGAAAACTTAGTACATTCATTCTAGACTTAAAATAAAGGGATTAAAACAATTTCCAGCTTTCCCCTAATTAATTCCAAATGCGTCCCTTTTTTCCTCCCCTACCACTGGTCTATGAAAAGTTTTAAAGACTTTAAAATTCTATGTGCTCTAATTTTTTTTTTTGGGGGGGGGGATGCCAATTTTGAGTAGGAAGAAAAATCTTGATTATTTATTGTGACAATAAAATGACACAGAACAGAATTTTTTTTTCTTTTATTTAAGCAGTTTTAAAGAGTTTTGAAACTTTAAGTATTATTACTGTGAGAGGTGAAGAAAACGGGGAAACGAAATTTTGAAGGTGAAATTCAGATAAAATTTTAATCAAACGGATATGATGGAATGAATTGTTAATGAAATTTAGGACTGATTATTTATTCACTTAAAGTAACAAATACAGTAGAGTAATTTTTTTTAACCTTTAACTGATGTCAAAGAAATTGTCACATAACTAGTGTGAAGCGGTCTGGGAAACCGCTCCAACGAAAGATGAATAAAAGCCGCGATAAACTTATAGGATGTTGTTTTTGTACTAAACTTTTTGCACAGGTGTGTTATAATTAAAATTCATCTATTCAAAAGTCTCTGGTATTAGTACTAAAGTTTCAAACGAAACAAAATGTCAGTAGTGTTTGTAGATAAACTGAAATTTGCAAGTTAAACTATGAAAATTGAAAAAAGCACTGGTCTGTGAGACCGGGAACATCAGTTAAAGGATAAAAAAAAGTTTTAAACAGTTTAAACTTTCGTATTGTGGAGAAGGGAGTAAAAAGGGGAGGTGAAATTTCAGAAGAAAGGTTAGCACAATGGCGGTTTTATCTTTATTTTTTAAATCAGAAATGAAAAGAAATGCAGAAGAGTTCCACCCCGATTAAGAAATAATATGACAGTAAAGCACTTTTAAGGACTTTAAAAAAATTTTGTATGAAAATAAGCACTTTCAAGCACAAAAAAAATTCTTTTGAAATATGCAAGTACTTTTAAGGACCGTACGAATCCTGATATATTGAAAATTTCCGGACTACAGAGTAGTCCTGCACGGGTCAAGTTGCACCAGACACAAAACCGAATATTATACTTAAGTCAACCCGCAACTCGTCCCGAACCCTCCAAAAATATTTCCTCGATCCGCAACCTGGCCAGAATCAGCCAAAATAATTTTCGGCAACCTGCAACTCAACCCAGACTTATTTCAACCCGAACCCGAAATAAAAGGAAAGGAAATCGTGTTTTATTGATATTATGAAATGTAATCTACAATTACATCTCTAATAAAAATTTATGTTTTATGTAGGAAAATGGAAAAATGTATATACTTTAATATTCAAACATATGTGGGTATCATGCCCACAAGTATTTGAAGTGAGGACAGCTTGTTAAAAAGCGCCATCGATATTCACCATCATGGTTGATCTCAATGGCGCCTGGTGACAAGTTGTCCTCAACATGGCTCACAATCACATGACACACCTAAGTGATGTAGGATAGGTGGGGGCTAAAGTTACGCACTTATCATTAATTTTGATTTTTAATGAACACATTGATCTAAACTTATGTGACGACTGATTAAAATGTTGTATTAAAACCTTAGGCACGTTCCACTATCAAACGACATTCTGTCAAATAATAATTCCGTGAGAAATTGTAATTTTTAAAAAACATTGCTTTGCGTATCTTTGCCTCATTGGTTGGGCTAAAAGTACGCAGTGATGAGGTAAAGATACGCAGTGCGCATTTTTGCCCCATTACGGCCGGATTTTGCCCCATTTTCACTAAAATGAATGAGTAATGTAAAAGAATTAGTAAATTTCGATAGTATTTAAACTGAAAATTCTAAACTAGACCATGAAAAAAACAACGGTCTGCGAGATCGCAAATAGCAGTTAACCTCTAACTGTTGTGACAAAAATTGTTTCATAAATACTGTAAGCGGTCTCCGAGACCGCTTAATCGTTGATTGAATAAAATGGTTGACTGACTCATAAGAGGCGGTTTCTGCGCTAAACTTTATGCAAAGGACTATTATAGTAAAATTTCCCGCATTCAGAAGTCTTTAGCTATACTTCTAATTTGCCAAACGAATCAAAATTAAACTAACATAACTACTTAAATTGAAAATTACAAGTTGTGATTGAAATTTTCTGAGACTGTGAAAACTGAATATTGCAGCGGTCGGTGAGACCGTTAACAGGAGTTAAGGACTATGGTTTAAAACAAAAGCGATTCATGAAACAATATTGATTTTTAAAAGTAGGTAGGTAGATACCTACGTTCTATATTTAAAAAAAAACTTAACTAGAAAAGGAAAATGTAGTTTACTAACTTATATTAGTTAAGTAGCTATTATGTTTCATATAATACAAATTTAGAAATTGTGGAAAGCTTTGCATCTAGCTAAAACGATAGGGCAATGTCCCGTATCTTAAACATGTGCGTATCTTTGTCCCAAGAAGGAGGCGTACTTTTACCCTATTCTGCAGTATTTTGCTTAACCGGCTACCCATAAGTATAAACAAATGTGATCGAGGCAAACTACCGCATTTAGAAGCTAAAAATCTTTCGATCTCCACTAAAATTTTGGATTTGTAAAAATTCCAGGTACTATCAGCTAAAGAATAAAGTGAAATTTAAAAAAATATTAGATCAAAATTCGAAAATTTAAACTTACCTCATTTTCTTAGCACAAATTGCTACTTTTATCAAAGGTTTAAACAAATAACTAGTACACTTGAAACAAAACTGCCACCTATTGGTCATGAGAGCCGAAATGTTGCTTCATATGAAATCAGCCGATGCATATTTTTCCCCGCTCGTATCTTTACCCCTACCTACTCCATATATCTCTCTTTGCATGAGAAAGTAAAAACTCGGCATTTTATCGCTCAGAAACTCACGTAAAATTAAAATGTTTATATTTAGGTTTTTTCCAAGTCTAAGATTTTCACAAAAAGTTTGAGCAGAACAATTTTTCAGATAAAATAAATACATATTTCAATATGAATGAGTTATTATTAAATTTACTCCTTAACCTTTAACTGATGTCACAGAAATTGTCACAACTAGTGTGAAGTCAACTAGTGTGAAGTTGTCTGTGAGACCGTTTTATCGAAAGATGAATAAAAGGCACGATTAACTCATAGGAGAGTGTTTTTGTACTAAACTTTTTGTACAGGATTGTTATAATTAAAATTCACCTATTCAAAAGTGTCTGGTGATAGTACTGAAGTTCACAACGGAACAAAATTTCGGTAGTGTTTGTAGTTAAACTGAAAATTGCAAGTATATAAAAAATGGCAAAACTATAAAAATTAAAAAAGCTGCGGTCTGAGAGACCGGTAACATCAGTTAAAGGTTAAGAAATAAAAAGTATATAAGAAATGGGATAAATTCTTTTTATTTAAGGCACAGTTAACCATTTATTCTTCTCTAGGAATTGGAAAATATTACCAACATTTCGTTTTTCATATACATGCAAACACATGTATAATATTTCTGATAGTTTTAAAACACATACCCATGATACGTGTGTATAGATATAGAAGTGCCCAATATTCAGAGTTAGAAGCATAGGAGAGAGTGAGGAATGGGACACCTTTTACGAAAATAAGAAAATGAACTTTGTTTGACACAAAAACAATATTTCATTTTATAGAATACAAAATGAAACACTTTCTAATGTCCTTTAACAATATAGAAACATAATTTCAGAAACAATTTTATAATTAAAGAAATTGCAAGTTTCAAAATTTGTCCCATGCTTTGTTTAATCCATGCTTAGACCCATGCTTGAAGGCTTAGTTTATATTATGGATAAGATATAGTATAATGTTCCATAAATAGGGAAACTATTACATCTATGCATAAACAAGTCATTAATATTCATAAAGCATAAAAAGTATATGAAGCAAAATTACTTCTGATTCTTGAAATAATGTTTTACTTTATACAATTGAAATCTTATGCAACTTTTTTCAACTGGAGATTGGGCTACCATTGCTTCATCTAGTGTGCGATTGATAAAATGTCTAGAATGATCATATTCAAAAATTTTTATTACTACCAAAACAAAAACAAATTTTGAAGGAAATTTTGCAGGAAATTAAAAGAATATGTAAAATTTATTAAGTTAAACCAGCTCTTTGCATGATCACCAACATAAATGAAAAACAGTGGAACTTCGTAGGATCACTTTTTGCTTCCTAATTGGTTTGATTGAGAGTATCAACAATAACACAGATTATAAAATATGTAAGCTGTGGGGGAGGGGGGGGGGCTTATGAAGAAAATTTTTAAAGTAAAATTTTTATTGTTTAATTTTTTTTTATAAACAAAAAACTTTGAATTTTATCCATTACTGGCACATCTGCCCTATACCTAGATTTTTAACCTGAAAAAAAATATTTTGGACATTCTTTTAAAAAATCAGTCAACCCGAACCCGACATACAAGATTCAAAACCCAAACCGTCCCGATCCGAACCAAAAAAGTAAAGTAAACCCGATCCGATGTCGGAATCTAGTATAATAAATACCGATTACACAGCACGACTCTAATATTAAGAAAGATAATTTTGGTATACATTTTAAGTATTCTGCAGAAGAATAGTGGAATATTTGGCCTTCATTATCAGTCAAAGAGGGGGAGTACAATTCATTGTATCACTAATTAAAAATAAAATATTTAATCTGCTAACCATATTGCAATACAATTTTATTTATTACATAAAAGATTAGAAATTGCAAGCATGTAATAAACACTGATGTAAAGAATAGTCATTTGATTGAATGATAAATATTTAACAATAAAATAATAGGATGATTACCCATTAATACCTGCTAAAATCATGTTACATTATAATTCGAAATCAAACGGTCTTACTGTGTAGTTCATTTTTACTTACTAGGAATCAAGCAAAATGGAAATATAACAAAATTTAACTCATAAAGAAGAAATATTTACTTACATCCTTATTTGAAATCATAATCAAGATGGATGCCTTGAACACCTCTGTGGCTGCGTGAACAGTCATTACGTCATCATTGAAGTTCTTTCTCATTGGCTGATATGTGCGACTAAGATATTTCATATATTTGTACTATGCGAGTGGTAAATATTTTACCCGGTTACAGATAAAATTCTAGTAAACATACAGATTTCTGTAGTTTTACAAAAACTAGTTTTGTAGGATTACAGATTTTTTTTTACAGTGTATAAAAGTTTTTCTTTCCGACGAACTGAATGGCCTTTCTACAGATACGATTAGGATGCACACATAAAAAAAATATTCTTAAATAAAATATAACCTGATACATTCTTTGTAATTTTTTTTTTTACATAATTTATTTTGCATGCAGTTTTTCTATTTGTTAAATGCGTAATACTGGTGTTTATGTTCCTGTAGGATGTTAATTTGTTTTTCTAAATGTATGTACAAACACCTAAAGTATTTTAATTATTTTTCTTGTAACTCTAAAAGCAAGTAAAAAAAAAATATTACAGTATTTCTAAAAAACTTGGACTCGCATCTTTACATCTTATTTTCATAAATAGTTTTCGGCATACATAAAAGTTTTTCTTTCAGTCTGAATGGACTTTCTCCAGATACGGTTAGAATGCACACAAAAAAATATTCTTAAATAAAATATAACCTGATACATTCTTTGTATTTTTTTTTTTTACATAATTTATTTTGCATGCAGTTTTTCTATTTGTTAAATGCATAATACTGGTGTTTATGTTCCTGTAGGATGTTAATTTGTTTTTCTAAATGTATGTACAAACACCTAAAGTATTTTAATTATTTTTCTTTTAACTCTAAAAGCAAGTAAAAAAAATATTACAGTATTTCTAAAAAACTTGGACTCGCATCTTTACATCTTATTTTCATAAATAGTTTTCGGCATACATAAAAGTTTTTCTTTCAGTCTGAATGGACTTTCTCTAGATACTGTTAGGATGCACACAAAAAAATATTCTTAAATAAAATATAACCTGATACATTCCTTGTAATTTTTTTTTTTTTTACATAATTTATTTTGCATGCAGTTTTTCTATTTGTTAAATGCATAATACTGGTGTTTATGTTGCTGTAGGATGTTAATTTGTTTTTGTAAATGTATGTACAAACACCTAAAGTATTTTAATTATTTTTCTTGTAACTCTAAAAGCAAGTAAAAAAAAAATATTACAGTATTTCTAAAAAACTTGGACTCGCATCTTTACATCTTATTTTCGTAAATAGTTTTCGGCATACATAAAAGTTTTTCTTTCAGTCTGAATGGACTTTCTCCAGATACGGTTAGGATGCACACAAAAAAATATTCTTAAATAAAATATAACCTGATAAGTTATTTGTGAATTATATATATATATGGCGCATTCTCACAACCTTTTGACTATCGGGAATAAAAATCTGGTGAAATTAAACTTGCTAAAATAACATTTTAATCTGATAGGCGAATGCCTTAATGATTCAAAATAAAGAAAAAATAGTCACCAGCAAAATTTTTTTTATTTAACTGAGGTTTAAGTTAAACTTGCGAGTTTAATTTTCCTTACCATTTTACTACTATAACTTTTTATTTTCTTCTAAATTTATACTTATAAGGAATTTGCATAGTACCCACAGGACATTCAAATAAGAAATAATAAAATGTAGTACTTTTAACACAGAATTTTTGTATAACATTGTCTTAAAGGGGTGTTAAAGAAGGGACGATAAGGTTAAAAAAGGGGACGGTATAGGAAAAAACGGACGAAATGGGAAAAAGGGGACGGTAAGGATGGAACGGTAAGGCAAATTACCACCTATTTTTAGGAAAATAATGTTAAGACTAAATGATAGCCACAATGTTCATTGATTTTTAGAAACATTTATTAACATTGGATTAAATTATTATTATTTTTTAATTTACCTCGAAAAGTGCAAGAATAAACTTAGGGGACGGTAAGACTATCAATAAAGCCACGATCTTGAAATTGATATTTAAATGCTGATTTAAATTCTGCAGTAAATTTCTTGTCAAAGAATTTTAGGCATTCTTTCTCTTGTATACGTCTCCATGAGAAAAAACTTGAAAAAAATTCTGTGGCTCCATCTGAAGTGATTTTCTGTATAAGTTTAGCCAGAGGGACGGTAAGGATGAAAAACACAGGGGCAGAGTTCAAAAAATAATATCAACCGTAAAAATGTATGCAGGTTAATTTTTTGCTACATATTTATATAAAAAATTGTCCCAGTTTCGTAAAAAAATTACATCGAATTACTTTTATTGAAACAATTTTATACAGACAGCTCCAAACTTAAAAATCAGCATCAGGAACACGGGACGGTATAGGAGTTTTCCTGGTATTTGGACCCCCAACATCGTCCAAAACTTATTTATCTCGTTTACATTGTTATGCAATCATGGAATGGGATGTTCCCCAGTATATTAAATTGAAAAAAAAAAAACACAAAAAATTTGTATTAAAATAAAAGTTATTATTCAGGGACATAAAAGTCAAAAGATTGTGAGAATGCCCCATATATATTTTGTTTTATTTTTAGTTTTGTATGCAATTCTTCTAGTTGCTAAATGCGTAAAACTGGTATTTATTTTCCTGTAGGATGTTATTTTTTTTACTAAATTTATGTATAAACAACTATCCTTCCTTTAGAGTATTTCCTTTAGAAACTCTGTGAGTAAGTGAAAAAAAAAAAAAAAAAAAAAAAAAAAACACAATCAATGCACTTTTCTGTGCTGTCTTTTTCTGGGGAACACGAATAAAAAGTCAAAAATATGTATGTCTTTTAAATAAAAAGAAATGTACCCAGTTAAACTGATGGGATTGAGCTCACAGGGCTATTCACACTAATTGTGTATTATACTCTTATTTCAAAGAATAATGCCCCTCGAAAACTAAAAAAATCTGGCAAAAAAACCCAAACATTTAGCTAAATTAAGGGGGAGGGGTGGTTAGCTCCCCTATTTACGCCCTTTATACTTAACCAATGAACCTCCAAATCTAATCAGGAAAGCGCCTTATCAGAATAAACGGGTATACCAAATTTGAAGCAAATAGGATAATCCTGCAGGAAAAATACATTTATCTAAATTAACTTGAATCAGCCACCCGTTCCGCTCTTTATACTTAACCAATGAAGCTCCAAATCTAATCAGGGAAGTACCTTATCAGAATAAATTGTTATACCATATTTGAAGAAAATAGGATAATTCTTCATGAAAAACCCATTTATCTATAAAAAAAAGGAGGATTAGCCCCCTTTCCCCCTTTATACTTAAACAGTGAACCCCAAAACGAATCAGAGAAGAGCTTTATCAGAATGAACCTATATCCAAAATTTGAAGCAAATCGGATATTTTTATCAAGAGTTGACGCGTTACGTACATACATACCTACGTACATACAGAACCTGCGGGCACATTAGTTCTTAGGCTTTGATAGCCTGTGAGCTAAAAAATAAATTGGTATAATTATTAACATGTAGATTATCAAAACAAAAAAAAAAACCAACTTACAATCATAAAAAAAATATACGAATTAAAACTGTATTTTCCTATAATTTTGCGTTAATTAGAACTAAAGTTAGCATCATAGTTTGAATTTAATTGACACACTGTCAATTAATGGGGTTTTCGGGCAGGTTTTCAGCATGGATACATTTTTGCCCTCAAAGTAATTAGTAAAACAAAAATGCTTAATTGACTGATGCGTTTAAAACATATACTCTTGACATAACAATAACTTGATATAACTTGAAGACAATATTGTACTAACAGTACAATAAATTATTTTTTTTTTTTTACGATTATCCAGTTCCCTCCTTTTTAGTAGTTTCTCTTTTCAATAACTACTCTTTCATAATTTTGTTAACACAAAACATTTTTCAATTTTGAACAAATACGAAAATTGTATATGTCTATATATATTGCATTTAAAGTGAAAGCTTTTAAAATTTTTAAACTAAATTAATCTCATTGCTATTTATTTGTTGGCTGCATCTTCAAACATATGTTTTAAGAGAAAACGATGCTTTCATCTTATTACAAAAACGTAAAATATTACATCGTAAAATAATCACCTAAACGAAATTATATCCAATGTAGTGTATAATTCATTCAATTTTCGAAAGGTGAAAAGTTATAAAAAGGACGTATGTTGTTTTATGGACCAGTTATCTCTAGGGGGTTGGGGGAGGAGTTGAGGAGAGGGGGAGAGGAGTCATTTACTGCAAAAAATTATTTCGGATTTTTTTTTCAATACTTACACTTTTAAATAGACTAGGGGATCGTACCCGGACTTCCCGGATTACAGAATGTAAGTATCATTTTTTTTAAGTAATATTTTTTTACGTGCAATATATTTTTTAGGTTGCCCACTAAAAATAAAAAAGCATTTTCCATATGAAAAATATGAATTATACAATCAAATAATCTTTTGAAATTTATCAAAAGCGATTTTTTCGCATTAGCCGCATGCGAAGAGTTATTATCCCAAGATTTTGCTGCATACGGCATCCTTATTTTTTCCGATAATTTCAGAGCTTTAAGCGCGTAGTTCAATTACATGTCTGTTAAATTTGTGTTTTATTTATATTATTTTATTTATTTATTCATAGAGGAAGTTTTATTTTTTAATGGAATATTAGTCTTAAGAATGTGATGAAACTCTTTATGTTCTGTTAAGGGCAAAGGGTCTTTCTTAATCGAGCTCCACGCGATAGAAATAAATTTAAAAATATTTCATGCCTGAAAATTATTTTTAAAACCATAGACAATCAGTAAACTGAGATGCACTTTGCAAACAAATTCCATTTGAAAGTTTTTTTTTTCCTATTTGGCTGTCAAATAATTTAAATTGTTCGATTACAAATATGTTAAATTTGCGTTTTTTTAAATATTATTCTTTTATTTATTAATAAAGAAAACCTTAATTTCGTTATGGAAAAATAGTCAGAAATAAATGCTGAACAATTTTCGTTGCTTTATGTGCAAAATGCTTATTATTATTATATATTGATGCCGGCACATGATAAGATAAATTACAAAAAATCATGCTTGGAATTTAAAAAAAAAAAAAATAATAAGTCAGTCAATTATGATACAGTTTTTAAACAAATCGCATTTGAAAGTATATTTTTTCCCTGTACGACGTTCTAAAAATTGAAAATGTACGATAGTCAGAAGATTAAAAAATTGCAGTAGCAAAAATTTCAAAACTGAAATTTGATTGTGAAAAGTTACCATTCGCAAAATGACTTTAGCGTAACGCAGAGATACATTTGTTCTTTATAATATAGATACGTAATCAGTAAAATTTTAAAAAATATGATAAAGGTCAATTACTATGATGAAGTTATCAACTGAGGCTGTTATGCTTGGTATTCCGGAATGAAAGAAAGCAAAATTTATTCCATTTTGATACGATCACAAAATTTTTCCCATGAAATCTAAACCCGACATCATTTTCACCTTCTCAAAATTTACATACGCAACTCTGAAATCCGCATTCACCCTTTTAAAAAAATTGGTATTTTAATTTGATCATTTAAAAAACATTTTAACTCGAAGTAAAAATCGACTTAAAACTTGAAGTCACGATTGTCAGCGAAATCTTTTCATGTGAACAGTCGCACTCTTAACTCGACATTCTAATGTCAGTACCGGAGATTAAAAATTGCCGTAATTTACATTTTTTAGACGCATTTGTGCTAAAAAATTTAGTTTTATCTAATAAAATCATAATTTTCTTTTAAATATGACGTCATTTTCACTTACTTAAACATTTCGCCTAGTGTCTGAAACTTATTACACATACAGCACGAGAAAAATGTAGAAACTTTATGAGTAAAATGCGTGTTTTCAAAAGCAGTACGTAATTTAAAATATTATGTTCCTAATAGGATTTCGTGTTACTAAACCCCATACAACAATTTTTATCAGCAATTTTGAATTTTTATCAGATAATCACATGAATAAAGATAAACCTCATTATTTCTCTCTTCTCTGCAATAATGAATGTTATCCAATTTCTATGATTTTGAAAAAATTTCATAGAATACTTTTAAATTGAAAATATAATAATGGGATATATACCGGGTGTCCTAAAAAGGACTGACTGATTTCAAAATTCGATAACTTGCAAACGGTGACAGATATTTAAAAAATTCTTGCAGGAGCGTTATGCATAAGGTCAAAGTTTTTTTACAGTGATTTTCGATTTTCGTTTGAATTACAAACAATAGATGGCGCTGTAAGCAATAGGCGCTAAAAACAGGCTCGATTTTTTGGTCGATCTCTTCTTCCATGCGGTAAAAGGAGATGGAAATGTATTGAGTGGGTCCCGAAGGACCAAAAATCAAGCCTGAATTCAGCGTCTATTGATCGCAGCGCCATCTATTGTTTGTAATTCGAACTAAAATCGAAAATCACTGTAAAAAAACTTTTGAACTCATACATAACCCTCCTGCAAGAATTTTTAAATATCTGTCACTGTTTGCAAGTTATTGAATTTTAAAATCAGTCAGTCCTTTTTAGAACACCCGGTATATATATATATATATATATATATATATATATATATATATATATATAAACAGCTAGTTACTGGCACATCTACAAATAAACAGCTTTCAGTTAAAAAAAAAAAAAAAAAAAAAAAAAAAAAAAAAAAAATTAGTAAATTTGTTTCATCAGAAAACTCAGGGCAGATGACTAAAAAACAATCTTGTGTTTTAAATATACAGATTATATAAAACTAGGACTTCCCGCAGAGGGATTAGTCTGAGCGATATTGCTGTGAACATAGATTTAATAATAACATGTGGAAGCAAAGAAAATGTGATGTTTTCTTTAATTGTCCATATACTGCGATAAATTGAAATGATGAAAATAAACGAATCGTAGAATTACAAAATCTTATATATAAATCCGTATACACTGTTTAAAAAAATGGGAAATCAAACCATTCAAGACAGCCATGCATGGATATAAAATTGAAAGCATGCAATATATTAAAAGTAAAATAGAAAATGAAACACTAAATTACGTATATCGAAATTTTAACTGTATAAAATGATGTTAAGAGCATAATCAGATGCTCCGCACCAATTTGAGTAACTTTAAATAACAAATATATGATGTTTAAAAAGAATGGACTATACTTTATATGGTGTGTGCGCCCCCGGAATAGTTAATATTGTTTAATATCTGTTTTCCACGGATGCAATGATGTTATCGATAACATTTAAGGAATTCTCTCCTCAAAATCTGATATTGTATCAAAGTACCGAATACATAAGCAGTGGCATGCAATGCTTCGTTAGAGAGTGTTTTAGATATGCTCGATCGGATTTAAATGACGAGTGTATGCTGGCCACTACATACGCTGTATTGCTTTGTTTTCAAACATATTCTGCACAAGTTGAGCTGTATTTAGCTGTATTAAATAAAAGAAATGGGCAATGATTACAACATAAAGTATGACACAAGATCTGAATATATCGTCTGCATAACTTTTGAGCTGTCAAAGTTTCATTTGAAGTAATTTACAAATCCATACATTCAGCAAATCATGCAAGCTAACATACGCCAATATGAACCCGATTATGAAATTTCACCAGAATAAGGTAATATATAAAAAATCTACTAATGATAATTGAGAATATGACCTTATGATAAAATGTCTAGAAAAATGAGTCAGATAAAAAATTCATATCACATTTAAAACGGCACTTCCCTCTGTTAGTGGCCTTGGCGAAAGACAGAAAAGCCTAGAGAAGGAACACTTTAACAAGTACTTTCGGGCAACCTACTCACTGTTTCATACAGGTCTTTATTCGATATTTACACAATTTATTTAATGTTAGGTGGGTATCTATCAGTTTTGTTGCATTTAAATTGCATATTTTACGGAGGAAATGCAACATTATGAAATATTTAAAGTTGCTATACCTAATAATTCTAAATTAATGGTAAATGAGATCGCTTTCCCTTTATTTCATCTTTTTAAATTTTAAATTTTTTAGAAACCATTCACAGAGACAATTGTATATTTTAAAACTCACCCGAAGCAAAATTTCAAGATTTTGGGCTCAGCAGTAACACAGAAATAGAAAATTTTCGAAAGTATTTTGTTTCTGCACTGTTTTATATAGCGACATTTTTAGAAATTGTTCTATTGCAAGAATTTACGTCATGATAAATACAGCCATTTCAATTTTCATGTTTATATTCTTACCAATTACATGTACTTCGTTACTTTGATCATCTTTAGATCTTTTTCCGCTTTGTTTAGTCTTTCGATTTTTTAGAATTCGTTCTACAACGAACATTTATATCTTATAAATTACTACCATGCCAAAGTTCTAGTTTCTAACCCCAACAGTATCCCAAAAATTTCAGTATTCCAAATAAATAATAGTTTAGAACCTTTCTAGAAATTTTTACGTTTATCCGTCAAATTGGACCTTTTAGAGAGCGTCCATTACGAGTATTTACATCTTAAAAGTAACTACATCACGGAATTTAAAGTTTCTAACCCAATCAATATCGCAGAAATCGCAATTTCAGAACTTTTTTGTTCCTGCAGCAATGTAGGCTCTTGCACTGACATAAAATAGTCTTTTTTCGGAGCAGAGATGGCCACCAACATTTTTTTAAGTTGGCTATGTAGTTTCAGAGATAACACCTCAAAAACATACAAGCATTAATAATATTATACACTTCATGATATTTTAACGCTTTATAATATTAGCATTAGATAAACAGATACAAAAGCCATTTATCTGTTACAAACTAAAGTATCCGGCGTTGCCCATAATTTGAAGGATGTTTGTTCTGAAAAATCAATTTCAAAATTTAACATACACACAAAACAAACATTAAAAAAAGCAGTCGAAATGTTGTATGAATGAATCATATGAAAACGCTATATAAAAATGTATAAATGTATATAACAGACGCAAAAGAATACAGCTATAAATGAACTTATTTCAATTTATAATTGGAACAATAATGTTAAAAGACGACAATATTTCCATAGTCGGAATTTTATCATGCTTTAATACATTTTCCACACTCATTTGACGTTATACTATATCCACCACGTCCTTTATATTTCCAATATGACATAATATTTTCCTATTTCACGTGGAAACTTTGAAATAGAAAAGTTATGAAGTTATATTCACTTTCATTTAAATTCGTCAAACTATTTATTTCATTTTCATTTTTCACGTGAATATCTTGCAATAGAAAAGTTAGGACGTAATATTCACCTTTTTTAAAAATTGGCAAACTATTTATTTCATTTTCATTTTTCACGTGAAAATCATGCAGTAGATAATTAATTGCTGTAGTAATAATTTTATTGTGTTTTATAATTGTTAGCAACCGCTATAACGAAAAATGTTTAAATTTGATAAGAAATTGCTGTTAAATTTGTGGTTTTTATTAATTAAAAATTAACTATAAATTATTTCGATTCCGGATCACTTTAATTGCATTGGCCATGTTTTAATACACGTGTACGTATCTTTTCACAATTTTCGCTTCCAAATTGTGGATTTTTATAGAATTACAAACAGACAGATAGACAAGTTCTCATTTTTATATACTTCTCTATTCTAAAAAAATTAACTAACGCTGTCACCGCCGCCGCCGACGGTTTTAAAACTTTTGTGACCGGAGGACTTTCTTCGGACTTTCCGGAGGACTTTCTTTAATATTAAGAAAACTATTGCATGCAAAAATATGAAAATCAGTGGTATTATAGCGAAATGTTTGATCAACACGCTGATGCATACAGTTTTCAAATCGAAGAATTATTTGAAGAGATATTTAATGCTAAAGTTGGACAAAATCGTTCCATTAAAAAAGTTTTATAGGGGCAAAAATATATAGGGGCATGGGAATTTAATCATTTTTAGATCATTTTATTCAATAGAAGATCCCGGTGTGCCGATTTCATTAATTTTTTTAATTTGACTCATTTTTTGAGGTTTTATTTCTATTTTAAATTCAAATATTCAACATATCGACAGATATTTTTTACATATTTCAGAAAATGGTATTAATTTAAACTGTTGCCAACTGTATAAACAACGCGAACAATAATGTTTGCTTCAAATAAAAAAAAATTATTTACACGTTACTATTATAAACAGAAAAAAACCTTCAAATTATAATTAAACAATTAGGTATAAAAAGTAGGCACTTATTGGAAATTACGCCATAAAAACTATTTTTACATGAGAATTTTAAAAGAGAAAGGATATTGTAAAATAAATTCATTAACATGCGTTAGAAATCTGAAATAGAAGAAATTACGTCACACTACACTTATTATGCAAAATGAACAAAAAATAGTATTTCAAAACAAGTTAAATTTAAAAATTGCGCGAGACAAAAGATTAGAGGTTAAATATTAGATTTTTTCAAAATTTTATTATTTGTCGTTTGATGTGAGGTGTTCAGCTAAAAGTATGCAAAATTTCATGTCTCCAACTTAATTAGGGGCTGAGTTAGAAAAATTGTTTAAAATACATAAGTTAGAGCCTAGAGGGTTAAATATTAGACTTTTTCAAAATTTTATTATTTGTCGTTTGATGTGAGGTGTTCAGCTATAAGTATACAAAATGCCATGTCTCCAACTTAATTAGGGGCTGAGTTAGAAAAATTGCTTAAAATACACAAGTTAGAGCACAGAGGGTTAAATATTAGTCCTTTTTCAAAATTTTATTATCTGTCGTTCTATGTGAGGTGTTCAGCTATAAGTATGCAAAATTTCATGTCTTCAACTTAATTAGGGGCTGGGTTGGAAAAATTGCTTAAAATACACAAGTTAGACCCCGGAGGGTTAAATATTAGACTTTTTCAAAATTTTATGATTTATCGTGTTATCGCAAGTGTTCAGCTATAAGTATGCAAAATTTCATGTTTCCAACTTAATTAGGGGCTGAGTTAGAAAAAATGCTTAAAATACAGAAGTTAGAGACTGGAGGGTTAAATATGACTTTTTCAAAATTTTATGATTTATCGGGTTATCGCAAGTGTTCAGCTATACGTATGCAAACTTTCAAGTCTCCAACTTAGTTAGGGATGAGTTAGAAAAATTGCTTAAAATACATAAGTTAGAGCCCAGAGGGCTAAATATTAGACCTTTTTCAAAATTTTATTATTTGTCGTTTGATGTGAGGTGTTCAGCTATAAGTATGCAAAATTTTATCTCTCCAACTTAATTAGGGGCTGAGTTAGAAAAATTGTTCAAAATACACAAGTTAGAGCCCAGAGGGTTAAATATTAGACCTTTTTGAAAATTTTATTATTTGTCGTTTGATGTGAGATATTCAGCTATAAGTATGCAAAATTTCATGTCTCCAACTTAATTAGGGGTTGAGTTAGAAAAATTGTTTAAAATACACAAGTTAGAGCCCAGAGGCTTAAATATTAGACTTTTTCAAAATTTTATTATTTGCCGTTTGATGTGTGGTGTTCAGCTATAAGTATGCAAATTTTCAAGTCACCGACATATATAGTTTCTGAGAACGGGCTCTGTGACAGAAGGACAGACAGACAGACAGACAGACAAAGGAGTGAGACAGGTAGGGTTTCGTTAGATGAACGAAACTCTAGAAACATGCTGCGGATGACTATAACAACATCCTAAAATTGCATTACCATCAGCGATCTACCAATCCCGAATTTAGTTTACATTCATTTCGTATATTCTTATTCTTTTGTGCGGCCCTGTCAAATAACTATCAATAATATATACAGTAAAACGTCCGAATAGCGGACACCTCGAGAATGCAGAATTTGTCCTCTATTTGGAGGTGTCCGCTACTGAGAGTAAAACATGTACAGTTATTTAAGTGTTGGTAACCGAAAAAATGTCCGCTAAATAGAGGTATCCGTTAATCCGGTGTGTCCGTTATGGAGGTTTTACCAGTAAAACCTCTGAATAGCAAACACCTCGGCGAGCAAAATTTGTCCTCGATTTGGAGGTGTCTGCTACTGAGAGTAAAAAATGTACAGTTATTTAAAGGTTGGTAATCAAAAAATGCCCGCTAAATAGAGGTGTCCACTAATCGGGTGTGTCCGTTATGGAGGTTTTACTGCATAATAATATCATCCTTTATAAGAAAATTGCATGCTGTATGATAGACAGACAGACATCCAGAGAAAGATAACCTGCCGGAGCAATAAACACTCATGTCTTTTGTTTTAATCATCCACAATTGTATGTCATACAATCGTCCAAATTTTATACAACAGGCTAAAAACGGTCACCGTGGTACGGAGTACTATATTATTATTTGTTTACCCACCAAAACTGGTTGCACACAGGTTGTTGCAAGGTTTGTGATCACGTGGTTGAAATTGATCTATTCAATATTACTGCTATTATTAGCTCCATGTGTTCAAACCAGTTGTCCACGAAAACATCCACCGGTGAAAGTGACGCACACCAAATTTCATGTGACATATGCAGATAAATTGTGCTTTTTTAACAGTTTTTTTAATATAATTTTTAAACGGTTTGGAACTTATTTTTCAAAGTAGGTGCATTCAGTAGGTGGCCCTCATAGGTACCTTCTGGTGCAATCAGAAACGAAATCCGACAAATATTTTTTGAGTTATGCTTGACGAAAGTTTTTATTAGGCTTTTTCTGTAGTAGGACATGGCGTTAATATCCATTGTAGCTGTAATGTGTCCGGACAGTAATATTTCGCTGAGTATTAGCCTTCGATTCGCTCAGACAATTATGCAAAATTAAATTAAGCAAATTATGTTATTTTGACAAAGTTACAGTAGCATGTCTTAAAAAATAGCAATAAAATTTTATTAGTAGAGAGAATTTTTGATAAAAACTTGGGGAACCTGATATTATTTGAAACCTCGAATTATTGCCAAGTTCTTTAATATAAATCGCTATTTTTCGGACAAAGAACATGCACGCTGTATGTTACTGCTCTTCCATAAAAACACTCTAAATGTTTGTAAAACATTGCGTTTCATTAGTGTGAGATTTCGATTACGTTATTTTCAAAAATAAAGCATTTACACCTGTGAAGAATTTCAAAGCATCTGGGGTGAAAATGACGCACTTCTACAAAACATTTTTCAGTTTAAAGAATTAAAATACACGCTTTTTTTATAAAATGACGTCAATTGCATCCGATAAAGCATTACACATTTACGATCCAGTCTTAAACAACGTCTATAGAAAGGTATTCATATGACATCATTATCGCGGAATAATACACGAACCCAGCAGAAAGCAATGACATCATTTCAGAAGCTCGCCAAAACATATTGGGTATAAAATTGTTTTATATGAGTTCATTGTTTTGTTTGTAATAGCTCCCTGTTTTATCAAATGTCATTCATTTATATTTTTTCAAAATTCGGAAAATATTAATACACACGGATTAATAAAATTGCCTTTTTTCAGATTTTTGATATGAATTAAGTAAATGCGGAGAAAATAAGTCACACAAATATTCTTTAAAATACATTTTTGTAAGGAGAAAATGTTGTATCGTTTGTAAAGTCAAGTTACAATAAACTAAATATCATTTAATTGATAAATAAAAACGAAATAAAACCAAAATTCACCGGCTTTTATAACACGATACTCTTGACATAGCACGTATTTTAATTTAATATTTTTTTCAGTTTTTATGAGAAAATGCGGCAACAAAAAGATACAGCAATCTACTATTTTCCTTATGCGACGGTGTAAAAAATTAAAATGTGCGATGTTTAGAAGTTTAAAAATTTTCAATAAAGAAAATTACAAAACCAAAATTCCCTCTTAAATTTCAAAGTGTTGCCATTCGCAAAATGGCGTATGCGTTACGCACAGATATGTTTGTCCTTTATAATATAGATATGAATAGAAAGTCCTTCCTCGCATATTGAGAAAAATCATTTATCACATTCTTATCTTGAATTGCAAGTAATTTTAATAAATGAATTTTTTTTTTCCATTCTATACATAACACTTTTCTGAGATGGAAAATTTACGAATTCGAAATAAATAATAATGAGTAAAGATCAACAATTAAAAACTCCCAGTTACAGCTATAATGACAAAACTTGTAAAATTTTAAGTAGCTACACCAGAAGTTTTTCAGCACAAAATCGTCTTAACGTTGAAAAACATTAAACAGCATTGACAAATTAAATTTAGCTGAAAAATTTGTGACATAAAATAAACGCAAAGAAGATCATTTCGGGCTAGACATGTCCTGCAAGAACAAATTCGTGACATTGTCAAGAAACTTTATTTTGCTTTTCGTTGGTCATCAGGGTCACCTGAATACAAATCAATCGGACTTTGTCTCATGGGTTTATAAAATTCGAAGTATAGACGTCACATTCGCCAAGTGAGTCGGACATCAAAAACTTCTTCAAATGTGAAATTCCTCTAATCTCCATTCCATGATTTATTGCTTCCCATAGCTTGAAACATGCGATGTGCCACCATTTTGTTAACGTAAACGCTCAAATTTTTTGTAATCCGAGCAAAATTGTTTTTTTTTTCTCGCCTCTGTGGGCGAATTTGTTTGCATTTGTTTTATATGACTATTTCTGCAACTAAAATTAGTTGAAGATATTAAAAGAAATTCAATGTAAATGCCTCTATCGCCGGACGATTTTTAGCAAAATAAAAATATTCTGTTTTTAGACGGGATGGCTCATGGCGGCCCCGTTGTCCGTCTGAACCAAACTGTAAAAAAAAGGCCCCATTGTCCGTCTGAATCAAACTGTTAAAAAAAAGGCTCCGTTGTCTGTCTGAATCAAACTATAAAAAAGGCCCCGTTGTCCGTCTGAACAAAACAGTTAAAAAAAAGACCCCGTTGTCTGTCTGAAAAAAACTATTAAAAAAAAGGTCCCGTTGTCCGTCTGAACAAAACAGTTATATATATATAAAAAGATAATTCCTAATCTACGAAAATATATTATCACCAAAATGCACCATAACCTCGTCCGGGTTATTAACATTTCTGAAAAGCGTTCTTTATCCCCTGAAACCAATATATTTTAGAGATTATAAAGAAACATTTATGAAAACTAAGTTTCTTTTAGCGCTAGTGATTTTCGGAAAAATTTCCAGGTAGATTTTAAAGTGTATTCTCGATTTTCAAGGTAAATATCGTTCATTTGTATGCTGTCAATTTTCAAGTAAACTTTTTTATGTTCAACAAAGATATTTAACAGACAAGCATGAAATATTAAAATCATTAACAATAACATTAAAATTAATCTTATTTTGAAAATCTTCCATGAATATATTCAAGTACGCAGTTAAAAATGTTTAATTGAAAATTAATTGCATCCTAAAAACTGATATCCCAGTTTGTAAAAACTGATTGATAGAGTTTTAAAACTACTGGAAAAATGTTCCGAAAACCTATGGCAGCAAAAGAAACTTTGTTTTTATAAAAGATTCTGTAGGTATTGAAAATATATTGGTTTCTGAAGTTGTAATAGTAAAGAACGATTTTCGGTCTCTTGAGTAACATGAGAAAAGCTTATTGTATTTTTTCATACATTACGAAGCATTTGTCTTATTTTACAATCACAAGGTCACCTTATAGCGGAGCTTTATTTTATAAATCAATTGGAGATTAGTTTTCAACTTAAGCAGACAATAAACTATCAAAACTGTGTTTTTCATTTTTCACTGAATTGTATTATAATTTAGCACACACAATAATTCATATATTTTTTAAGTAAATTAATCAATTTTATTGAAAAATGTATGTCATTAATTATGCTGTTAATTAAAATATGTAAACGAATCCCTCTAATTAAAAATCCTTCATGCGAATTAAATATGGCTTTAGGAACCTGGTGTTTTGTTAAATGGTAGATTTATAATGTTGCAACAAAAGTTGGCATGCGTTTTAAAATTGTACCAATATGTAGAGAAACATTAATAAAAAAATTTAAATATTTACATTTTCTCTTGAAATTTCACACAGAAAAGTTATATAACTACCAAATTTTCCTTTTATGTACAGTAATGCATGCATATTGATACTAAGTTTTGAAATATAGCATATTGAAAACAAAAATACTTAATATTATAAAAATTGGATAAAAAAAATAAGACATCTGGAACATTTTGAATAAACTAACTCGATGAAAATTCCCATTTTGAAAAAACGCGATTCAAAATTTTATTTTTAGGGTAGCTCATTCACGGCGTACAAATTTGAAATGCTTATAACTTCGCTAGGAATCGTTGCAATTGCCTGTAGTTTCTTGCAAATGATGCAATTTAGATTGACCTATATTAAACACTTGCCTGTGACGGGCGGCCAATTTCGGAGTGCCCGTCCTGAGTTCGGGCAAAAGTAAAATCGGTGTTTCAATTCAAATTCATTCGGTATTCAAATGTTTCCTTTGTTGTCGTAAAGCTGATGAAAAGGGAAAGAGAATACGACGCGAGACTCGAGTTTATTATAGAGACTGTGATGTAGGCTTGTGTGCCGTACGATGTTTTTGTGCACAGTAATACCCCGATTTACATCCCCTCGACTTGCTTCGCCCCGTATTTGCGTCGTCTAGACTATTTTTTTTTTTTTTTTTATTAAGACGTATTTAGAACTTTTTTGAAGATTTTTGGGAGAAAAACAACATTTCAGATGCAGCCACAGTCATAGGGGATTCATGGGGTGAAGTTCAATGAAACAATGCTTGAAAAGACTTTGCCCCTTTTCCTTCGGAAAGGCAAAGAAAACATCTGAAAATTGTGATTCTGTATCCCTCTTAATTGATGAAATCGTCGAAAATGGAAGAGAACTCAACTTAGACATCGTATGCTGAAGATATCGTTGGACTCATAAATTCCCCTGATCCGGAATTAACCATCGACAAATTTATCGAATTACAGAAACAAACTACTGTCGAAAAAACAGATAAATAATTTAAACCTAGGGGAGAGGGGGGGGGGGGGGGAGATTATGACTGTTGCAAAATTAACCGAAGGACTAAACCTTATTGAAGCTGGAATGGCGGTACTTGAAAATACTGATTCAGATGTGCAAGTGTAGCAACGATTAGAAAAAGCTTAAAAAACTCACTCTGCTGTTACAAAGAGCTTCTAAGAGAGAAAAAAGAAAAAAATTGTCTATTCAAACTTTATTGCAAGAGTTTTTCACATGATCTAAGACTCAAACGGGGCAGCTAGGAGAACAATAAATTGTAAGTTAACAACTTATTGTTTTATTCCAAACTCTTGTATTGCAAACGCATTTTTTTACTAATGTTAAATGTATGTAACATAATCCTTAAATACAATAGAATATGTTCATTAAATTTTGGGGGAATTTTCTTACTTATCCTTCTTTGCTCTTCTCAATGTACCTCGACTTACGTCGCTAGTCTTGTAACGTATTGCTGACGTAAGTCGAGGTATCACTGTATACCATACCGTAAAGGATTTGTGAAATTCAAAGGAATCTGAGGGCCATGGCCAAGAAAAAGCGATTTTTTAGTCGAATTTTGCCTAACAGAAGGTTCGCGGTCCCCTTAAAACAGACTTAGAGATTAAACGATATTTTCGGTGATTATATTATATCTTTGTTGATGAACTAAAGTTTATCTTCTTTTACATTGCAAATAAATTGAAGAATATTTTGTGAAATTTGTCATCTTATGTAAATCAGCGTACTTCTCAATATTTTTTTAGGTATGTTATGATAAGGAAGGCTTTTTAAGTTCATTATTAACATGAGCAAGTAACAGTTAAGATTTAAGTCAAACGGGAAATATATACTGTAAAATAGCGAAAAAATTCGATTCTTTAAACCTGAAACACGAACGAAAATACGCAAAAAAAACTGAGTTATCGATGATTTCGAAAAATGTTTTTTATATTAAAAAATCCAAAAAAAAAATATATATTTTTAAGATCCGAAAAGTTTTACTAAAAACAAAGTTTCGTTTCCTTCCACCGATTTTCGGAAACTTTTCCGAGTACCTTTTATAGTGTTTTAATCCGTTTTCTCTGACTGGAATATATGTTTTTAGGATACTATGGATTCTGAATTAAACAGTTTTGGCTATGTACATGAATTGATACACCCAAGAATATGAAAATAATATTGTTAATGTTAATCCTGTTAATTTATTATGTGTGTCAGTAAAACATACTTGTTGAAGATTTAAAATTAAAAATTCAGTTCGTACTATGTTCAAAGTTAAAAACTATGAAAGATGTATTTAAATAATTTGGTTTTCACTCCTTGTACATTTTTAAGATATTTTATGGAATGTAGAAGCAACTTTGCACATTATTGACATACGTCAGCAATTCGTTCCAGGACAAGCGACGTAAGTTGAAAGCAACGTAAATCGGGGTACCATTTTGATGTTCAAAAAAAGGATTAGTAATAATAACTCACCAAAATCAAATGAACATATTTCTATATTCTATAACATATTTAGGAATTATGATACAAAAATTTAATATTAGCAAAAAAGGCGTTTTCAATAGAAGGATTTGTGATTAATGAATAAGTTCTTAACTTACAATTTATTGTTCTGTTAGCTTCCCCATTCGAGTCTTTGAGATGATCTTGATCGTGAGATGATCGTGAAAAAATCTTGCAATTAAGTTTGAATTCACAATTTTTTAATTTTTTTTTCTCTCTTAGAAGCTCTCTGTAACAGTAGAGTGAGTTTTTTAAGCTTTTTCTAGCCGTTGCTACTCTTTGCTCGTCATTTCAGCTTCAATAAGTTTTAGGTCTTCGATTACTTTTGCAACCATCACAATCTTCCCCCTAGCCTCAAAGTTTCATCTATTTCTTCGACAGTACTTTGTTTCTTTTAATTTGGTAAGTTATCCAATGGTTAATTCTAGATCAGGGGAATTTATGAATTCAACATCTTCAGCATCCATATCTAAGTTGAGTTGTTTTCCATTACATCAACTAAGGGAGATACAGAATCTCAATTTTCAGATGTTTTCTTAGTTTATGCTAAAGGAAAAGGAGCTCAGTGTCTTCAAGGCATCTCTCATTGTTTTTTGCTGAACTTCATCCTATGAATCCCCTATAACTGTACCCGCACCTGAGATGTTAATTTTTTCCAAAAAGTCTGCAAAAAATTCAAAATGGGTCTTAATTAAGTTTTTTTTCCAGGCCAGACGACGTAAATACGGGGTGACGTAAGTCGGGGTACTACTGTATAATATATTAAACAATTCACTGTTAAGTCAATTTGAATATAAAAATATATTATCCCTTTAACCCATTACCTGCTAATGGTGCTTTTTCGCAGCGTTAAAAATGAATTTATATTAACTATCTAGATACCACTAGTTTTTAATTAAAAAAATGACCTTGATTAATTACATAAAGTTTGAACATTAAATAAAGCGAATATTATCTTTTAATATTTTTGGTGGCAAACGTAAAAAAGTTGAAAACTATGTCTATACAGTTTCGGCAGTTAATGGGTAAAGGCAATATTTTTAACATTTTAGCAATTTAAGTGGGATTTTACTTTAACACAAACACTTTACTATTGAATTTTTAAAAGAATTATGTTTTTTAACTTTCAAACTAAACTATTACAGCTTGTTTTCAAAAAAAGTGTTTTAAAATTTCATAAATTCAAATTTTCAGCTTTCGAACTAAATTTCAATATACACAATAAGCGTAACAAAGTGCAATGTGTGTTAAAATGTTATATTTCTGGAATGGAAAAAAAAGAAACAAAAGAAAACAAAAAAGAGAGCAAAAATAATCATTTTGAAATTTTAAAATGCTATATTTTAAATACAAAATATAAGTAGGAGATGAAACGAAATAACTTTGCTATGTGAAATGCAATGCATGTAAAAAGGTTCAGGAAAACATTTTAAAAATGTAATACTTATTCCAACTCATAAAATAGAAATGTGAATTTGAAAGAAATACAACGTCATAAATTTCACTCAGTAAAGATCACATAATCATAATTCACGTATACATAGAGGAAATAGAAATGTAGGTTTTTTACAAAAAGCAGTGGCAACTAATGCTATGAAAAGCACATTTCTTGTAGAAAATTTAGATAAGTGTTCAATATTCGAATAAAAAAGTTCTGTATCTCAGACGTAATAAATCTCGTATGATGAATGTATAAAATATTTCAACCATTGAATAAAACATGTTCTATGTATTATTTTCAACACTCCCATTATTTTGAATATAATTTTTTGTTATAGGAATATCGCTTTAATTAGGGATAGAAATTCTGTTATAAAATAAGAGGATTTCTTCAAAAATATTAGTATATATAAAAAAAAAAAAATGTAAGCATTTCGCAGCTGTAGATTTTTTGTATCAAACCAGTTTTAAAAAAAATAAAAATGCTAGAATAATGGCTTAAACGCAGACTATAAATATCTTTCTTATTTTTTTTATATTATCAAGAAGAGTTGAAGCCAAAGAAATTCAACAGAAAATGTTAAAAATAATATTTATTCTGGATATTTCGGCGTATAATGCTCATCTCAAACAAACATATTTAGAGCCAGATTTTTTTTTTAATAAACAGAGTTAAACAATTAAAAAACAGCAATAAAAAACATTTCATTAAATAATATTTGTGGGCTTAAATATCTTCTTTTTTGCTGAGCTATACATGGCTGATTATACAGTAATTTCCCTGTTTTACACTGTGTATAAATAAGCAGTTGTAATTTAAAATGATAAATTAGTGCTGCTTAAAAATAAGCTACATCAATATTAGTACTTAGTATTCCCTTCGGACACGGTCGGGGAAAAGTCGTTTAAAAGTCCTTTTAAAAACTGTTCGTCACATTTTCTTTTACCAATAATTATTTTATAAAATACATTCATAATTTTCAATTAGCTGGTTATCCTTTGAAAGCAACAGGTATTTTAAAACAACAATTTCGTCGAACTGTTCATTTAACTTTGGCAAAGCTTTCTAAAAAATTTGTTAAAATCAACTTTTAAATTAAATGTGAATCTTTGAATTAATATTAACCCGGGAGAACTCGCTGCATGAGATTTTCTCTCACAGTCGTACTTTTTTAAGACTCTTATTTAAATCATTTTTCATTTTAATTAAAATTTCAAAATGTTTTTCAATTATTTTACCTATTTTGTGAATAAAAGTACTAAGGCAACCAAAAAAACTTTATATTATATGAATGTAAAGTAAAAGAAAATCAATTGGGCATTCTCACTAGCGAGTTCTCCCGGGTTAATATACATCTGCAGTTGAATTTGTTCAGTCTGTATGAGTTTGTCTTTTTTTTCCCACGTCTTCGTGTAACATCTGACTTTCGTAAACTATTTTCATAAGCGCGCATCGCGATAGCTATAACATGGATTATAAAACATAATGGTGATGTAACATACATTAAAAAACTTAGTAGTGATATAACATGCTATTGCATGGAAAAACTTCAGTAACGATGAATATAGGGTGACTGCGCCAGTAGTTGATCAAATTTTTGAAATATTGCTACATTTCAGAAGAAATGAGTTTTTAGACGTGGCACTAGACATAATATTTTTGTTTGAATGTTGGAGCACCTGTTGTCACATTGCTGTCAGCTGCCTACTGTAAGAGAAGCCATTTTAGGATTTTTTTAAATTAGAAAATGCACAAATTTTGTTTTTGACAAGTTGGAGACGATTACGGTAACATAAAATAATCCGCTTCCATCTTCCTTTTTTTAAATTATACTTTTATATTAATTGTTTTTAAATCACAGCTTAAGCATGATATGCTAGAGATTAATTTTGGAATTTTCGGCGGATTTCTTCAATTGATCAACTACTGGGAAAATGGCAATTAAAGAAACTATTTGCTTATAATTTTGTTGCTATTTAATTTCAGCAGATTTAATTTTTGCCCATGATAAGTGATTCATTAAAGGTTGTAGCAATCCTGTTAGTTTACTTCTAAAACTTAAAAGAAAGGAAGTATAATAAAAACCCCGTAGCACCGACCTTATTTGATCAACTACTGGCTCGGGCTCCCTATCAATCCCTAACCATAATAATTCTTAGGACGTGTCTGAGCAAGACGTTGAATGCATTTGCAACAGCAGATAATGCCGAAATAGGCGGAGTTTGGACTTCGTTGTCCTTTCCCTTAATTTCTAAACTGTTGGAGTCATGAAGACACAAAAAGAGTGATTTTTTATGAGACTTTGATAATGTTTTCTAAACTTCCAAAGTCATTAGTGTTGATTATTTTGTGAAATTAATTAGTTTCCAGGGAAGATGCTGTTTTCTCAATGCGTTGACATACAGCAATTCAATATTGAGACTGAAGGTTGTGATCCAAAATATCGTGTTAAGCAGATGTTTGATGTAAAACTAGCAACTGTGGAACTGTTTGCATCGTTTTTGGTTAGACACTATCTCAAAATACACTGAGACAGCATTCCATGCAGACTGACAGACACTTCTGTTAAAATTTTTATAGGTTATATAACATATTTTTTGGAATATTAATTTAGCAATTATATGTTATTCGATTTTTTTATAAGAAAATATCAAAACCTTAATACAGGGTGTCCATAAAAAATGTTCCAGTTATAAATTTTAATATTAGGTTGAGCAAAAAGTTCTGGTAAATTTTTAATCTAACAGTTACCAGAATTTTTATTGTATATAGAAGTACTAGTGGTATATCTATAGGAGTTCAGGAATTTCGGCTTCAAAATGCCAATTGAACAGTATGATTGGCGTGTGTTGATCCGGCATTATTGAAAAAAAGGTCTAACGATTCTGGAAGCCGTCGGTGAGTTTGCACAGCTGGACGGCGTCGAAATTCTTCCACACTCCGCCTACAGTCCAGATGTGGCTCCATCCGATAATAGTCTCTTTCGATCAATGCAACACCTTTTTCAAGTGCCGTCGATTTGAATCCTTTAATGAAGTTAAGAAGCATGTCAAGAGTTTTTCAATTCCAAGGAGCCGCCATGGTACTTCCAGCAAATTCGGTTTCTGGCAGAAAGATGGAAGAAATTCATTGACTATGATGGCCTGTACTTTGAAGAATAGTCCTTGTTGCTTTTGTTGTTAATTTGCGCATAACAAGGCAACTTTCACAAATTTCCCAGAATTTTTTGCTCAACCTAGTAGTATTAACTGTAAGCATTGTAGAGTGTTGGTTCAAAGTCACAAATAAAGAGTAAATCTAACAGTTTTAGATAAACGTATGCGCGAGTATTGTTTTGTGGTTTACTCACTTGCAGTGCCACATACGCTAAATGGTGACACCTGAACGTCAAGCGTTATTGCTGGGTTTACGATTTAAAAGCCTTTAGAACCATGCGGGGGCTTTACTTTGGGGATTTATAACAGATCGTGTCTCCTCTCTGCCGCTAACTAATGATTTGACAGAGTTGAGACACAGAATTGAAGAGGATCTTTTTTCTACTACTCCGAACTTGTTAACCCAAGTGTGGGAAAAATTGAACTTAAGGTTACATGTGTGCCGTATAATAAAAGGTGCATTTACTGAGTATTTCTAACAAGGAAGGTCTCCTTACTGGGCATACTCAGAATATTTTGAAAAAAATACTAATGAAATTACTTATGTATGTAATAAAGGTTCAGTCAAATTTAGTGGCAAAATTACAGTAGAAAGTGTGTAAAAAAATAGCATGCTTTCGAGTATTTGGCGTGAAAAGACGAAAGCGTCGCGCGATTTGGCGAGCAGCACTTTTCCTCGCCAAAAGCAAACGATTTTAATACATCAGAAAATTGCTTGTTGATTTTTAGAATTCGTGTAGCATTTAATGTATTTAAACTTAAACAATGAGAGAATTTCAATGCATGCATTTTTGTTGTATTACATATTTATGTCGCTTGTTGCTGCAGTTATTAAATTTTATCAACGCTAAAATAATTTCATATATGAAAGATATTTTCATATTGAAAAATATATTTTCATATATTTAAGCCTTGTCCAAAATAAAGGCTAGATGAATAATGCTATACATTTCAATACATTTCAATATCGGATAAGTTTGTGTTTCCATAGCAACAAAATTGAATCGACAGTGCTTAATGGACTTAATTTTGAGATTGAAACAATTTTAATTAATTTTAATTTTGTTTTAGTTCACAAAATTTCATAGTTAACTTTCATAAAAAGATATATATATGACAAAACTATAGTTAAAACAAACTAAATCTATCAAAACTAAACTTATTTAAATTAAATTTATTTAAACGAGTTCCACACAAAACCTTTTTACCTTAAAGAGTATTTGACATAAAAACACATTTTTTGAAATTTTATTCCATCGCCAACCGATGATAAATCGCCAAATAACGAAATTTTCATTATTTTTTTACGGACGCTCTATCGCGTTTCCGCCGAATTTTTTTATAAACATATCTATCCTCATGAGAAAACATTATATATTTTTTCAGAGTACGCCCACATAGAGACCTTCCTTGAAAGAAAAACTAGGTTAGTTTATCTTCAATTTGATACATGATTTGTTGTAAATAGTCTAAATTAAAGTGTTGTAATATACCATGGAATCTGGGACTTTCTTATATAGACAACCTGTATCATTTCCATTTGTAATCATCTTCGAATATATATGTTTAACACAAAGATGAATTTAACTAAAAAATGAAATAAAAAAAAGTAAGCAAAAGAAAGTGAATCCTTTGATTAGTGCTGCTGAAAAAATACGCAAAATTAAAAAAATAATAAAAGATACATACTTTTTTACCAAAATCCTTATATATATATATATATATATATATATTGGCCTTATTATCAAAAATAAAATTGATTTTCTCCCTAGTGGTTTCTAGGAAATGCCTAAGATTACTGTGTAAGTTATTATATATATCCATATTTCAAAATATCAGCACACTATATAAACGACAAGAATGTTTTAATCTAGTAATTATAATATGTAAAAACTTATTTTAAGTTCTTCGGGATCCCCAAACGAGTTGTTAATCTAGAAACCTCAGAAACCAATATGTTTTCGAGATTTAACGAAACAGTTATTAAAAGAAATTTTCTCTTTCTGTCACTGATTTTCGGATATGAGGTCTCAGGATTCTTAAAGCTTTAAAATTTTCAAAATTTTAATTTATTTAGAGTTTAAACTCCTATATATTCTGAAAATTTAAACATAATTGTTTCTTTGAAATTCCCTTTAGAACAGTAGAATTAGAATTAAACCCGCTCAACAGCTGAAGCGACGTTTCTGAAACTTTTAAATAATGTTTTTCCAAATGAATTTTTTCAGCATCGCTATCACAAAAACTCGCACGTTATCTCAAAAACTCGCACGTTATCTCAAAAACTCGCATGATATCTCAAAAACTTCCGAATATTTTTTCAAGAAATTTTCAAAACGTATGTTTTATATTAGTCTGTACAATTTGAATCTAAAGTTTCCTTTTTATTGTTCAAAAAATTATCTTTTTATAAGTGACTATATTGTTGAAAATTTCAAAATTTTGCATTAGCTAAATACAACTTTGTATTAAAAATATAGAAATGCTTTAGATACAATTTTATTTAGATTCAACATAATTATTACAATTAAAAGTATAAGTAGGCAGCAAACTTTTCATTCTAGTTCCAAAAGCTATTTTGTAATCCTGCGTGTAATAAGCTCTTATAGCAATTTTTTGCTCGTCAAACGTCTGACAGTTTGGAGAAAACGATAATTCTGCATCTTATCATTTTTAAAATACATGAAATGAAAGAACACACTTATATCTTTCGTTCCAATAAAAATTTTCTTTTAAAATAATATACATTTTAAGATATTAAATGTTGAAAATAGTCTTTTTTTTTTTTTTTTTTACAATTTTAAGAGTCCTGAGTCCCCTTAATGGATAATTATAGCAGACTAAAAACCAATATTCCGATTCGAGAAAACTACACTATAAAATTTACTCAGAAGCGTTTCCGAAAATCGTTGTCCGCAAAAGCAACTTTGCTTTTATAAATGATTCTTTAAAATGATTCTCTCAAGGATATACTGGTTCCTGAGATATCTATAGACGAACAATGATTTTAGTATATTTGGTAATCCGAAAGATTCTAATTCTTTGTTTGCGGTAATAGTACATTTTAGTCGATTAAGAAACATTTGCATTTTTTTAGAGAGTACTATTGAAATTACTAGGTTGAGCGAAAAGTTCTGGGAAATTTGTGAAAGTTGCGTTGTTATGCGCACATTAACAACAAAAGCAACAAGTACCATTCTTCAAAGTAGAAATCATCATAGTCCACGACTTACTGCCATCATTCTGCCAGATTCTGGTTTGCTGGAAATACCATGGCGGCTTCTTGGAATCGAAAAACTCTTGGCCTGCTTCTTCAACTTCATTAAAATATTCAAATTGATGGCCCTTGAAAAGTGTTACATTGATCGAAAGAGGACATAATCGGATGGAGCCACGTCTGAAATATAGGCGGGGTGTGGTAGAATTTCGACGCTGTCCAACTGTGCAAACTTGTCCTTGGTCCTCTGGGTCACGTGCCGTTTGGCATTGTCCCACTGAAACAAAACGCGCGGACCAATCTTGGATACTTCTACACCAATTTGTCGTAGACGCGATCCATTGGCTGGCAATATAGCTCGGCATTGATGGCACGACCATCATATACGATAAAAATTCTGGTAAATTTTAGATTAAAAATTTCCCAGAACTTTTTGCTCAACCTAATAAAAGCAGATACAGTTTTAAATTTTGAGCTTTAGGAAAATTAATATTTTGAAGTGTTTGAAACTGAATCAAAAGTAAAAAAATTCTTTCACGAGTTATAAACACCGACATAGCTAATTCGTAAAACGCACTTAAAAATATCTTTTAACATTTTAATCTTTAATTAATGAAACTTTTAAGCAAAATCTGAAGTGCATTTATGAAAGAAAGGCTTTCGTTATATAACGACCTTTAATGATAAAAACAAGAATAGAATTAAAAAGTTTTAAATTCTTCATGCACTCAATTTGTGTTGCCGTGAAAGAAAACGAGATCTTTTTTTTATTTTATCAAAAACTTATTTTTTCTTTTATTCTCTAACAAAGGAATGTTGGAGGATAAAAGGATATATTATGTTCTTTATCTTATTAAAAATCTTTTTTAGAATTAACAGTTGCTTCTTTATCCCTAGATAATTCTTTTGATCCCTAATTAACTTTTATTAGTTAATCTAAATCTCATGTCCGATATCTATATATTAGCATAAAAGTAATCCTTTTTTATATATTTTTTAGATTATTTCTATCTATTCTATTTTGAAATATCTTTTATTCTAACATTACAGTAGTGTAAGCCGCTTTGTTATATTTGTTACTGTTTTTAACAATATTGATTAACGTAACATTTGTGTCTTACTTATTATTTCATAACATATATCATACATATTCTTGCCATTTCTACGTGTATTTCAGAAAAATTATAATAATAAAAAATCGGAAATTGTACGTCAAACATGGCAAATGAGGTGCGTTCGTATTATAACTAAATTTATATCTATTCAGATCTTCATGCATTAGCTCTTTCACTCATTCAAAAATGCCTGAATTCAAAGTTCATTACCATTATAGATATTAAATTCAGTAATACGGAAATAATATGATTCCATCTTATAGGATCTAATCACCATAGCAAAATCATTACCCACCATGGGATATCATTAAATTAATTACTTATATTAGGATTTAATAGAATGTTATACATTATTTACATTTTTTTATATACATATTACAGTGCGTCCCAAAATTTATAGACAACAATTTTTTTTTTTTTTTTTTGGAGTTAAAAGCCGAATAAATGAGTAAAAAAGGAGAAATAAATTATGAAAATATACAATGATGAAATAAAAATTTAAAAAAAATACTCAAGTAACTTTTAGTAGTCATAGATTTAATTCGAAAAATTAAAAACAAAAAAATGCTGTCCCAAAAAAAGAAATAAAGACCACCGGTGTTAAAAGCTGATTTAAATACTGATGTTCAAAATTTGCATATTCCAAGGTCATGTATATGTGACGCAATAGTTTCCTGAGACAAAATCTAATCTGCTTTCCGTTTCCGACTGATTGCAAAAATGCCTCTTAAGTGCAGTTCTCTTAATAGAAAATTTGGAAACCTATCGATTAAAGGCTCGTAGACGGAAAGTTGTGGACATTTCAAGAAAAACTGGATGCAGCAGAGTTGGTATTTGCCGAATTCCGTCAAAAGGTGACAATCTGAAGCAATATTCAGTTCTAGACGACCAAAGAAATAAACTACAGTATAAGACAGAGAAATTTTGACATTAATTTCAACCCAGAACCTGTGTGTACGGTTAGTTTCAGTAGAAGTAAGCGTTTTAGTACCAATATCCACGGTTCATCGACGGCCGCTAGCAAGTACATTTCTTGATTTTCGCAAAATATGTCATTCTAGAAAGTTTACAAAACGAAATAAAGACACTCGTGCTCAGTGGATCCGAAATCACAGGAATTGGTCAAACGAATGGTTGAGTGTTCTTGTCAGGATGAAAAGAAATTGAATTTAGATGGCGCCGATGGTTGGGCATATTAATGTCACGATATTCGCAAGGATTCACGAATTTTCTTCAGTAGACAACAAGGATAGGGGTCACTCATGGTGTGGCCAGCATTTTCTGATAATGGAACAACCCATATTACTTTTTTGAAAGGTCGTCAATGTTCTGAAGATTACCAGAAAAGGCTTGAAGTACAGTTACTTCCATTTGGGAAGTTCCTAGGAGAGAACAAGTAGATGTACCAGCAAGACCATTGCTCCATTCTAGTATTCAACTCTACAACTCTACGGTTTAGACAAAACCAAGTAACATATATCGACAGACCAGCCTTTAGTCTTAACACGAACTTAATAGAGAACATCTGGGGAAGATTAGCTACAGCCGTATATGCTAAAAGGCGTCAAATTGCAACGGTTCAAGATATAAAGCTGCAATTTGAACGAAGTTGTTTTTCTTTAAAATCAAAACTTCTTCAATTTCTTGTTTTGAGTATGTCTGATCGAGTTTTAGAAGTGATTAGAATAAAAGGCTTAAACATTTGAAGGTAAAAGGTCAAAAAATGAGCTGTCTATGAACTTTTGGGACAGTTAAATTTAAGTTTTAATTTTTCTCACAAAGTCTAAGGTTGTGTAATATTGTTCGTGTAGGGGAAGGTGTTGTACCTCTGACCATATTGTTACTTTGACCACCTAGGCTGTAGCGTCATCTAGCAGTATTTTATGAATTTTGGTGTAATTAGTGCATAGTTCCTTCACTACAGGGCTTATGAAACCTACTGTGGATTATTCCAGACCAAGAGGAATCCTGTGAATAATACTAATCCATTTCCATCATAAAAATGTAAGTATTTATTTGTTAATATTTTACCTAATAATATTTTTTGTGTCATTTCTTTGTTGATAAAAATAATTTGACATGGTAGCTAATGAATTTTATAAATGTAGCGGGGCTTGTGTACATATATCAGACCAGACACTATGATCAATGAGATTAACTGAGTGAATCAGGTCCTACAGATTCGTCCAGGTTATCTCAGTTGGCGGAGGATTGGCAACTTCAGCCAAGAGATCCCAAATAAAATTGCTCGAAATACAACATTATGAAAAGAAAAGAAATTACCTGCAATTCTCACATTAGAATTTCTACTGTTGTTATATTAAACTACATTTTTTTATTCTATAACGCACTGAAATATGAATCTGCATTAGATGGAAACAAATAATAAAATTTATACTAAAATTCTACTTTTTCATTTATAACTTCTATAGCATTTCTTTAAAAATATAAAAATGTTTTATTTGGTCAAGTTACAAAAACTGTAATTTTTTCTAAATATTTTTTTTCGCAAGATCGTGCTTTGTAGATCAAAAGAAACAGATTATTTTACTCATTGAGCCTAATTCCATTGGGTGTTTTCTCTTAAAAGAAACATCCTTAATTACTTTTCAGCTTTTTATTTTCTCAAATGCATTTTAAAGGAATGTTCAGAAAATTCTGGGAATATGTTTGAGAGTTTTCGAGTAAAGGAAAAAATACTATGAAGTGTTTGATTTTTTTATTTTTTACTGTATCGCAATTTTTTCTGATATTTGATCTTCATTTGAGGGATTTAAAAAAAATCTATCTATGCACAAGAAATATGATCTTATCTAAGCCACTTTTAAGAACATCTTTTAAAGAAAGGATTTGTACATGGGGAATTTTTAAAGGAAGAAAACGAATAAAACTCACATACAACAATGTATTCTAACTATGTTTCAGCGGTGTAAGACTATCAGACTAGCTTAGTATTAAATGTGAATGTAATTGAAGAGAAACACACATCATAATATAAATATATAAAATATTTGGATGCACCAATCCCAAAACTTTCTTCTATCTAAATATATCTGAATATTTCAAAATGTATTTACAAATGTCAATACTTTAATTTTATTAGTTTAATACTATACCAACATTGACTGTCATCTTAAATTTCTGCTTTAGTCAATTAATCGGAGTAAAAACGAGTTAATCTCGATCATGATATTTATTAAAATCAATAATTTTCAGTTATTCTGTTGTACATCACCTGCTTGCGCTTATCATAATCCGAAGTTCCCGTCGCTTTACGAGCTTACACTACAACTACGAAAAATTAAGAAAATTATACAAATATCGCGATTACAGTGCTCCGTTTCCGCGAAATATTTCCAAATTCAAGGATAATCTGCTTACCATAGCCAAAAACATACACAGAAGTTTTCGGTCAATTGCATGCATAACTTCATACACTTTTCGAAGGTACAATAATGAAAATGCCACAAAAATTGCCATTACACCGCTCCCTTCCGTCGGATTTTTTTCCAATTAATGGAGGACAATGGACAAAAACATACACAAAAATTTGGCTCAATTCTATACATAACTTCATACACTTTTCGATGGTACTAATAAAAATGGCCTAAAAATCGTTATTACAGCGCCCCCCGTCCGTCAGAATTTTTCCAAATTAAGGGAGGTAGACCTGCTTCCCATAGCCAAAAACGCACAAAAAAAATTTGGTTTAATCCTATTCATAACTTTATACACTTCTCGATGGTAAAATAATGAAAATGGCACAAAAATTGTCATAAAGTCGCTCCCTTCTGTCGGAATTTTTTCAAATTAATGGAAGATCTTCTTGCCATGGTCCTAAACATGCACAAAAAGTTTGGTTCAATTCTATACATAACTTCAAACATTTGTCGATGGTACAATAATGAACATGGCACAAAAATCGCTATTACAGCGCCCCCTTTCGTCGGAAGTTTTCCAAATTAAGGGAGGACCTGCCTGCCACAGCCAAAAACACAAATACACATACAAAAAAACATTTGGTTCAATTCTATGCATAACTTCATACAACGTTCGATGGTACAATGGCGACACACGGACAGACAGACATTTTCTATAAACACGAAAAAAATTCGATTACAATACTTTCTTTTATTGAAGACTAGCAGCCTAATGCCCGCTACGCTGGTCAGTTTTTCTATAGAAACCTTGAATCAAACGAAATATATCCGTGAATTTGAGCATGCGTTTTAAAGCAATATGGACATTTACCTGGAATGCCCAATCTAATTGGGGAAAACAATATGAACGTTATTATGCTATTATATCTTTTGAGCCATACAAAATTTAGGCTGTTAAGAGCCAACTTCTTTGGTTGATCATTTAGTGCAGTATACGGTGAAGAACGATAGAACAATATCTAATATACTAAAAGGATTCATGAAAAATTTTAAATGCAAATCTCCAAAATCTGTTAATTGGACATACTGAAAAGGCTAATCGTTCATAATTTGGTTCGCCTGCTTCTAAAACGTTCAGCCTTAATTCTATAATCAAGCAACCTAACGACCAAGCAACACCAAGCGAATGATATGCGCTTTATACTAAAACATTCACTGAAAAATTAACTAATTGAGCAAGTTCCATCGAAATCCACTTAGCAGGATCTTTTAAACTGGAAAATGTACCGAAACATTTCATAAAAATAGTCTAATTAACAGTTTAAATCCAGTGAAAATTCATTCAGCGGAACCTTAAAAAAAAACAATCTTTCGAAATTGGGTTAATCTGATTTAGATCTTTACCCATAATTATTTTATTAAGCAACGTAGAACATTATATTTTATACTAACATCTTTTCTGTAAATTATCTAACTAACAATGTAAGCCCCATCAAAATCAATTCAGCAGAAATAAATTTAAAAGCGGCCGGAAGGAAATTTTTCTTTGCATTTTATATACATTGAGATAGTTAAATATAGCTATCATAATCGCGTTAACCTGGTTATATAGAACTCTCAGGGATGTAGGGGTAGGTATACGTTGCATCATTTCTGGATTTTTAAAGAAACTCTGCACAACTTCCATAACTATAGCATTCGAGTATACATCCTTGGTCTGTAGTGTATTATCATCCAATTTTCTTTACTATACCACAGAGAACTTTTTCCGCATAGCTTCGTAACTAAACAATTTTGAAAGATATCATAAATATTGAAAAAATCCCTAAAATATTATTTAACTAACTGTGCAACTGTCATTAAATTCCATTCAGTAAAACTTGAAATCTTTCTTAATCGAGTTCACCTAATTTTAGAACTCCCGTAACTATTACTAAGCAACTTTAAACTATGGTTTTTAGATTAAACTATTTATAAACCAAATTTACTATCTAATAGTGCAAGTTCTGCAAAATTATGTTCAGTAGAATCTGAATTATAATCAATCGGAATGAAATAGGAATTTACGCTTTACATATAGTAATAGAAGCCTTCGCCCGCTACGCTGGTCGGTTTCTCCAAGCGAAACTTTAATCAAACGTAATATATCCGTGTATTTGATCTTGTGTTTTATAGCAATAAGTACATTTATCTCTAATGATCATCTGCGTTGCTGAAAACAATATGAACGCCATTACGGTTTTACATCTTCTAATGTCTCAGATAAAATTTGGACTGTTATGAAGCAAATCTTTTAGTTGATCATTTATAATTCAATATAAAAAAGAACGGAAGAACAATATGTAGCACATTAAAATCATCCCTGAAAATTACAAAATGCAAATCTCATCAAAATCCGTTCAGTAAAACCTTTTAATAAGACTAATTTTTCATAATCGAGTTCACCGGATAATACAAGATTCAGCTATAATTCTATAGCAAAGCAATGTAGAACAATATGAGTTATATACTAAAATCTTTCTTGAAAAAATATCTAACAACAGTGCTAATTAACTCAGTAGAACCTTTTAAAAAGGCTAATATTTCAAAATAGGGTTCACTGATTAAAGAACTTTCGCACATAATTCTATAACTGAGCAAAGTAGAATAATATGTGTTATATATGAAACACTTTCTTGAAAATTTATCTAACAATGCAAATCTTCTCAAAATCCATTGAAAAGAACCCAAGTTATAAGCGGTCGGACCGAAATTACCCTTTTTATTTTATATTTGAAGTTTATAGCTAAATATATCTTTCATAATCAAGTTAACGTGATTGTAGAATTTTTAGGAATGTAGCATAGACTATACGCCGTAGACCTTCTAGTGTTTTTTAGAAACTCTGCACTCCATAGCTATAACATATATACTCTCTAATATATACCATCTGCCTGTAGATTTTATCCTACTTTTTTTTCAACTACACCACTGAGAACTTTCCTCATAGTTCCATAACTAAAAATGTAGAATGACATTTCAAATATTTCAACAATCCCAATAACTGTGCAACTCCAATTAAAATACGTACAGTAGAACTTTAAATAAAAGGTAATCTTTTACATTCGGGTTCACCTAGTTTTGGAGCTTTCTCTTGTAATCTAACTTTCTGCAATCTAATTTGTTGCCAAGTTTGTGCTTCAGAAAAACAATAACACAGAAGAAAACTTCGCTACAGAGAAGTACCATCCATGCAAGAAGTACCAACCATCCACAAAAAAAGCTAACTAACAGTGTAAGTCGCATCAAAATACATCCAGCAAAACTCAAATTATAAATAGGTGGAAGGAAAAGAAAATTTGCATTTTATATAATTACAGTAGATGTATCTTTCATGATTGCGTTCACCTTTCTGTATAGCTTTTTCAATAGCACTATAACTAAAACTAAGCAACGTAGAACACTGTGTGTATACATAAAAACCATTCCAAAAGCATTACCTAACTAATAGTGGCATATCCTATCAAAATATTATAAAGAATAGGAATAAAATGCAAATTTCCGTTTTAAATACGTAGTAGATGATGATGATACGATTTTCTGTAATAGAATTCATCATGAAGTTTTCGCTTCATACATAAACGATGCTTTCGACATTGTAATTAATACATCGATTGAAGAAGTATCCGATTACGGAAGATTAACCAGAAATTCCATGAACAACTACCCAAAGAAAGGTGAATATATGGCTTTTGTGATACTTTTATGTTAGCCGGGAGCAAGTAATAAATCAACAAAGATTGTTTCCATATCTTATTCTAATTTTATTATTTTCATTCAAAATAAAAACATTTCTCTCATTTCATTTATAATACATGCTTTACACTAATGTCTTTGAAAAAGATGAAAAGTAAAACAATAGGAAATAATGCCATAACTTAAAGAATTGTTTTTAATTTACATACGCGAAATGTAACTACTGCTAACGGCACTTTTAAAAATGCTAATGGCGATATGTACATACGGATACGGCTGACATAAAAGTACCCATTTGTTCTTCTTATCCAAGAGCAAGTGATAAAACGCGATGTATTATTTCAATTCCAATTTCTTCCATTAAAAAAAGCAATACTTACGCATTATTCGGACCATGAGATAGATCGCCAAAAATGGTTGACAATTGCCAATCTTTTTTATCGTTTGCCAATTACGTTCAAAAAAGTAATTTAACATTCTTAAATACATAACCTTGTTAAAAATGGCAAATTGTTTTAAGTAAATAAATAAATAAAATATATAACATAAAACTACATACTATAAACTATAATAAAAATTATAATAATAAAATTAATTTAAAACTATACTAAATAAACTATCAAATGGACAAAAAATAAGGGTTGCTGTAATTAATGTAATTGCCATGCTTGGCGCAGTTGTATCTGACATGGCCCGGATGTAAGTACCACAAAAATTTTAAAGTCGTACAAACATTGCTTTCATTTTTTAAATAATTTCGTTTTATAATGTTAATTTCTAAGTGGATCGCTTCCTTGTATTTTAAATAAATTCAATATTTTTTTTTTCTTCTTCTCAAGGCGTTTGTATTTTTTTTTTCTAACTCATATAGGCGGTTCAATTCTTTAACCAACAGATTTAACAAAAAGATTTAATTAGAATTTCTTCCGTTTCTATAGCAACGGATGTATAAGATAAATGAATATTGAGGAATTATCACTTATAATGTTAGGTATTTCGAGGTTTTGGCGCTAAATACATCGCCAAATTAGAAATATATGAAATATCTTGCGAACTATTGGTCTTAAAATAATTTAGTTAGTACCATTCGATTCAGCATAGAAAAATACACCAAAATATGTTATCAGTTGAAAAAAAACTATAAAATCAGATTTTTAAGGAATTTTTTAAAAGTTCGTTCGATTTTTTACCCCCTTTGGGGTGGAATTTTAGAAAATCCTTTCTTAGCGGCACTCTATGTCATAAGAAGAATTTTTACCCCAAATTTCAAGACTTTAGGTTCAGTAGTTTGGGCTGCGCGTTGATTAATACAAAATCCAGACTTTCTTTTATATATATAGATAGAAGAAAGTAAAAAGTCAGATACATAAACAAGCGGATCTTTATTTTTAAAATTCTTGATTAAATAAAATGTAATTACAATTTTTGTAACAAAACTGATAATTTTCCATTCAAATTTTTAAAAACAGAAATATTTCCGCAAATCCATCAGCCCATACAGTATAAACATTTAAAAAAATGTTTGTATAACAATAGTTTTTGTATAATTTGAACAAAAACATTACCAATTTAACAAACATATGCCAAAGTGTGTTCATGTATCTTTTCATGGGAGGAAAAACTTGAAATCAATACTACAGTTGGAATAATCTTACCGTTATATATTATAAAAGAAAAATTGTAGAAAAGCTATATAGCCTCTCTATAAAATTTTTAAAACCCCATTTTTATTAAATATACTTTCTAATTGAAATTTTCCTTAAAAAAGAAGTCTTAAATGGCTTAGATTACAATATAAAAATAAAACAAGCGTTTCTTAATTTAGAAAACAATATTTCTAAGAACGAAAATATACAATAACTTTTTCTGAACTACCCCTTATTCCGAAAAATGTCCTTTATCATTAAATCCTCAAAAAATTATACTTTCAAGATTTCATGTATTTATAAAAACAGTTTCTTTTGTTGCCACTAACTTTTGAAGACATTTCTGAATACTCTGTAGAGTGTATGAATTAGTTTTCTCAACATATAGTAATATAGATATTTTGAATGCTATTAATTCTCAAGTAAATATTGCTATGCTAAACAAACTTGTTTTACAGACAAGCATGATACAATAACAACATATACATTGTATTAAATATTATGTTATTCGGTTGCTGTCGCATATACTAATACAATTATGCAACTAAAAATGTTTAAATTAATTGAAAATTGACAGTATCCTAAGAATCGATATTTCGGTTTGAGAAAACTATTTAAGCTATGTTGCTACTCTCAAATCACTGTTTTTGCGAAAAATTGAGATTTTTTTTTAAAGTTAAGTTACCCATTTAGGATTCAAAAAACGCCTTACTTTTGCTTCAGCGATAATTAGAAGCTATGTTATAGCCTAAAATATAAACGGGAAATGAATTTTCTGGAACCGGAAGTGACAGTTTAAAGAGCCAGCCACAGAAAGGTAAACAAAACATTTTAATACAAAAATATATAATATATAATACATACAAAAATATATAAATACCTACAGATAGGGTGGATTTTAAAGTTGTAAACTCGATACATAATTTGTGTGATACATCAAAATCTTAATTTGCGTTTTCTGGAAACTGCGTTTTAGGTAGATTTCGTTGAAATACTACCAATTGCGATCGCTCCTATGTTGAAGTTTCTGAAAAATGTTTGCAGATCAGAACCGAACATGACTCCTAGAACACAAAACCACACTCAGTAAAAAACTTTATATATCTATCGATCTATCTATATCACTTTTTTATGGACACTATAACTTCCGTAATTCGGCACAAATCTCTTCCAAACTGATACATAAAATCAAGGGGTATAAAATCTCGGTCATCTTCGTTAATGGGCAAAATCGAACCAAGGGGGTGGAAATAGGGAGGAGTTTTGTGAAAACCGAAAAAAACCCATAATTTCTTAATTTTTGTACATATAAAATCAGTTTAAAGTTTTTATTACTTCTAAAAATGGGGCCAAAAATTTATGTGTCACAGGTATTTGATAAAATTAAAAATGGGTTCAAGGGGCCCAAAAAGCATGGTTTTAGAGAGAAAAAAATTCATAACTTCGTCAATTCTCAAGCTATTAAATCCAATTAAATTTATTATAATTGTTCTTAATATTACCTACAAATTTTATATTGTCAAGTTTTTGATAGGACCAATTCGTACAGCAAAAAAAAAAATAATAATAATTAAATAAAATAAAAAAATAAAATAAAATAAAATAAAATAAAACGAAAACAAAAAGAGGGGGGTAGAAGAAGAAAAAAATCCATAATTTCGTCAATTCACAAGATACAAAATCCGCATGAATTTATTATATATCTTCCTTATATTATCTACAACATTTATACTGACAAGTTTTTGATAGGACCAATTCTTACAGAAAAAACAAATTAAAAATACATAACGGTTGAAGGAAAAAATCATCATATTACGGTTGTATTCAAAATCAAACTGCTTATTTTCTGACTCATTTTTAAATTCATTTTTGCTCTCAAACGCATTGAATTGGCTTATTCAGAAACTATATAATGTACCGTAATGGTCGATTTTTTGATAGAGGCTGAATATATTTCAAAAAATGATGTCAAAGTTAACATTTTGAACCAAATTTCCCGAAGCCATTGTTTTGGAAACGAAAAATATGATCCCACTGAGAAAATAATTGTTTTTAAATCAAGTTTTAATTAATCGAACGAAAAATAGAAACATAGGTCGCTTATAAATCTCTTCAAAAATCACGTGAACAAGTTTCAGATTTTTTCCTTTTAAAAATGAATCTGAAAACATGCCAGAAAATTTCGAGTTGTTGAGCATCGAAAATTATTTTTTTAAATCCGCCTTAACATGATTCTGATAAAACCAGCTGTTATATAAAAATGAAATTAAAAACTTGTCAAAAATGGCCAGATAAAATTGTTAAAGTGGGTTTATCTCTGAACAAGATTTAGTTTTTGTTCTTTAAATTTGTACTTAACATTTAAGTAATGTTACCGGTCTCACAGACCGGTGCTTTTTTCAATTTTCATAGTTTAACTTGCAAATTTCAGTTTATCTACAAACACTACTGAAATTTTGTTTCTTTTGGAACTTTAATACTCACACCAGAGACTTTTGAATAGGTGAATTTTAATTATAACACGCCTGTACACAAAGTTTAGTACAAAAACAACATCCTATGAGAATCGCGGCTTTTATTCATCTTTCTATTTAGCGGTCTCACAGACCACTTCACACTAGTTATGTGACAATTTGTGTGACATCAGTTAAAGGTTAAATTCGAAATCTGCCTGTGCCTGTAGGCCGAGTCGGGAGGGATTTTTCAATATGTACTATACGTGCACGAGAAACAATATTTCTTAAAAAGTTTTTAAGATAACGGAATAAAATTTTGTAACAAGGTTATGCTGCTCTGTTGGTATATTATGAAGCAAAATATAGCTTAGTATATATTAATTTAAGAGCTATTTTTATTGAAAAATACACAATCTTTTTTAGAAAAATCATGTTTTGTATACAAAATTTGGTATATCTTGGTACATTTAAGAGACATTGCAAATATTTTGTTTGATAAAACAGGTATGTAAGTGGTTTGCTAATATATTGGTGAGAAACAAGTGAAATGTATTGGAATGATTTCGTTATAGAAGGTTTGGCAAAAACACAATTCTTTACTAAAATTTGACTAAATATTGCCTAAATTTGAAAAGTTAATTAAAATTCCATTAAAAATGTATATGAATTTATAGTTTTATTGTCTGTTTCAACTAAAAACACATGTGTTTGAAAAGAATTTCATATTTTTAAAAAATGCGCCCCGAAGGTAAGTACATACCTTAATACTCTATAAAACTACTTGAATACATTTCCAAAAATCAGTGGGAGCAAAATCAACTTTGTTTTTGTTAATCCTTGTTTAATTCTTGAAATTATTTTGTTTGTTGTGGTTTTTTCATAGAACGCTTTTCATTAGGATAAATCATTAGGAAATCTATTTCTTAGGAAAATATATCTTAAGAAATTTACTTATAAACATATGACATATATAAAGTCTGTAAATAATTACTTTTAGCTAGCTTATTACTTTTACACTGCAGTAACATTTTATGGTGGTAGCAAATTAATCATACGCCCTAGTATAATTTTTTATAAGACAGAAAAATTTCCAAATGATGACGAATGATTTTGAAATTAGAAGTTTTCAAAATATACGGCTATATTTCTAAAATTTATTTGTGATAAACGTGTTTATTCTACGTGTAATTATTATACATTTAAAATAAATCTTTTTTTGATATTTCCAAATGTGCAAGTGTTAAGTTGGATTTATAGGTATATTAAGAGTTTGATATTTGACGGATTATCAATTTATATATTTTTTAAACAGTTTATATCATGAGTACAATTCCCAAGTCGTCAAGTGCATACTGCAGGAATTTTGAACCTCTTGAAGGTCTTCTTTTTGGATAATATAATTTTTAAATATAAATATATGTATGCAGGGTGATTAAAAAAAACGTTTACAAAATGACATGGCAAATCAGGCATACAGCAAGGATAAAAAAAAAATAGGGACATAGTGTCGCAAACCACTTATTTAGTCGCAAATACGGGGTGTTTCATTCTAACTGAACCCGGATTGGCGGTAATAATTTCAAGAAAAATAAAAACATTGTAATAAAAATGCAACTATATGCAACCTTGCTTTGTGTGAAATTTGATAACATTACGAAAAGACCTGGAAAAACATGTTGCCCAAGCAATCGATGATACCGTATAAATTGATAATATCAGTCCAAATCGGGGCGTCAAGTGCATACTGCTGGAATTTTGAAAATCTTGAAGATTTTCTTTTTACGTTCTTTTTGGGTAATATAATTTTTAAATACAGTGAAACCCCGATTTTACGTCCCCCGAATCTACGTTTTTCCCGCATTATACGTTTTTTTCACCAGGTCCCAGTTTTTCCGTATAATTGTAATGTTAATTTAACCCGTATCGTAAGTTTGTTATTTATGGAATTTCCCGCATTTTACGTTTTCTCTGAAAAGTGAAAAAAGAAAAAAATGTTCTAAAATACGCAATAATAATTTTTTCTTTTGTGTTTTTTTTTAAAGTTAATCCACGTTGTTGAAAGTTATGCAATCTATCAAAGCAGAAACGCATTCTAAAGACTCCTGTCTTCTGAAACTGGTCCCCCCGCCCCTCCTTTGTTGAAGACCTGCTGTCGCGGACTGCTTCCTCCCCCCCCCCGGATAGTTGGCGGCGGAGCAAAGTAAAGAAACAACACACTTTATTGGTGTAGGAATGAGATGGGCAGGGAAAGAGACACTCTTGTTACCAATCAGATGGGGTGGCTGATTTCTCTCGTCGGGTTAGGGAAAGGCATCCTTACCCTTCTTCACGTTTTCAAATTCAGTTGCTGTTTAGCCTGCGGTGGTCGCATTTCTAACCTTTTTTGTGCCAAAATGACGAGTAAAAAATGCAAAAACTTTTCTGTTGCTGAGAAAGCCGATATTGTTAAACAATTTGATGAGTTCCACGGAACCAAAGTAGCGTTCGCTCAATCGCAAGGAATTCCAGTGACAACTCTGCAATCCATGCTACAGGAAAAAGAATGCATTGAAGAAAACATCGAGAAAGTGGGAGAACAAAATGCCAAGAAACTAAGAACACTGAAAAAATCGCCGTACGACGGGCTGGAAGGTATCTTATTAAAGTGGTTTAAAGAAGCTCGTGCCGCGAATGTACATGTAAATGGCACGATACTAAGAAAAAAGCTCTAGAAATCGCCGATAGGCTTGGTGGTTTCAAAGATTTCTCAGCTTCAAATGGCTGGATTGACCGAATGAAAAAAAGACATAATCTTGTGTGTAGATCGCTTTCGGGAGAATCATCAAGTGTAAATGAAGCTACAGTAGAAGATTGGAAGAAAAATCTACCAAATTTGACCAAAGTATACAAGCCAAAGGACATATTCAATGCGGATGAAACCGGACTTTTCTTTAACCTCCTACCGGATAAAAGTTATGTTGCTAAAAGAGACTCCTGCCATGGAGGGAAGATGTCTAAATTGCGTCTTACGGTTTTACTGTGCTGTAATTTTGATGGAAGTGAGAAGCTGACGCCTCTTGTTGTTGGAAAGTCGCGCAACCCACGATGCTTCAAAAACGTGAGAAGTTATCCGACAAAGTACGAAGCAAACAAAAATGCGTGGATAACCAAACCCCTTTTCGAAGACTTTTTGCGCAAATTAAAAGGAAATGGAGTTGCAAAATCGTAAAATAATTTTGTTCATTGATCAATGCAGTGTACATCCGGTTTTGCAGCTGTCTAATGTGTATGTCGAGTTTTTTCCGGCAAATTGCACAAGCAAATTGCAGCCTTGTGATCTCTGCATTATTCGATCTTTCAAGGTTTTTTATAGAAAGCAACTTGTCCGGAAAGCTGTAGCTGAAATAGAAAATGGAAACCTAAATGACGCCTGCAAGTTAAAGTTGAGTGTTCTAGAGGCTATGCATTTTATTTCTGCATCGTGGAGAAACGTTACACAACTGTGCATTTTCCATTGGTTTGAAGAAAGCGGATTCGTAGCATCTAATGAACCGAGAACAGATGAGGAATCAGCTGCGGTAGACTCGGAGAATGATAACGAAACAGTTATCTATGATTTCGACGATTACATACCGGAAAATTTAGCAACATGTGAAGCTGAAAGAGCTACTGCTTCATCCGTAGCCGACGTTATGGACTTTTAGTCCACTGATGAAGATGATGAAGAAGAAACAGAAGCACAGCCTGTCCCTTCTTTCAATATTGCATTGATGAGCTTACAAACAGTGAAAGACTATTTTCTTTCTCATAAAGACCAGGAAAAAACTTGCAAAGTATTTCAATCCTGCAAGATGCTGCATTCACTTTGAACTCAATGACTAAAAAACGATCCACTATTACGGACTATTTTCAACCTAAACGCCAGTATTCGCAATTAAATGTGTTAGTAAAATGATCTTAAAATGGTATGTATAATAATGTTTTTTTCGTAAAATATAGATTGTAATAACTTTTGAGAGAGTCATCATTACTACCTTTGTTTTTTTCTACGATTTTTTGCCTTCTATGTATTTCCCGTATTTTACGTTTTTCCCGCATTTTACGTTTTTTTACTCAGTCCCTTGAGAAACGTAAAATCGGGGTTTCACTGTATAAATATATGTATGCAGGGTGATTAAAAAAAAAATTACAAAATGACATGGCAAATCAGGCATACAGCAAGGATTAAAAAAAAGAAAAAAAAAAAAAAAAAAAAAAAAAAAACATAGGGACATAGGGTCGCAAACCTTTTATTTGGTCGAATGCAGGTTATTTCATTCTATCTGAACCGGTTTGGCGATAATAATTTCTAGAAAAAGTAAAACATTGTAATAAAAATTCAACGATATGTACCTTGCTTTGTGTGAAATGTGATAACATTAAGTAAAGATCTGGAAAAACATGTTGCTCAAGCAGTCGATGATACCGTATGAATTGATAATATCAGTCCAAAATGTGGGGCGTGAAGTGCATACTGCTAGCGCGTATATTGTAAATTTATACAACTTTTGTTCGGTTTCATCACATTAACAACAAAGGTGAGAATGTCTGTTAAATATTTTATTATAATATACTTCAGTTTTCTGAAAGTTGTTAGCGTCAACTCAAATTGAGTTAGAACGAAACACACTGTATTTGTGACTAAATAAGTGGTTTGCTATCCTATGTTCCTATGTGATTTTTCATCCTTGTTTTATGCCTGATTTGCCATGTCATTTTGTAATCGTTTTTTTAATCACCTTGTATATATGTGTGTTTATATAAGTGGAAGAAAAATTTCTTAAATTTGAATTTCGCTTTTGAGTCTTTCAGAGTATTAAATCTTAATACGTGCTTTCTACTGATTAAGTTATTTTTACTTTATTATCATATATTTTTAGAAAATTGGAAATCAAGGAACCTGCAAAAGCGTGTTTCTCTTTGTACACAAGTTTCTTTTTTAAAAAATATTGATCTTTCGTATAAAATTTGTCATTCTATTATATTAAGGTGAAAATTTATAAATAAAAACGAAAAAAAAAACTGAAAATGCATAAAATACACATTTTTTTTAGATTTTAGTTAATTTCTCTATTTTAGTCTTTTACATAGTTAAATTTTTAATTTCTGCTACTCAATTTACTCAATTTTAGTATATTACATTATGGGGAAATATAGAGCTATTTTTCATACTTTGTTTTAGAACAAATTGCTTTGTAAGAAATATGTTGCTGTTAAAAGTACATATATATTTAAAAATACATAAAAGGAGAGTAATTGATATTTTGAAGTCAAAATATCAACATTCATCAAACCCGCTATACAAGTATCCTCATAAAAGATTATAAATGATACTTTCCTTTCAAAATTTCAAAATTCATCCACTACACAAATGAGATACATATCAAGAACACTTTAAAATGGACTCTTTAACTTTAAATTAGTATAATGAATTACTCTATGATGTTTTATGTTTTAATAATGAAATAAACTTTGCTTATTTATTTTACAGGATATAAACATTTGTAAGAGTATATGCTGTAATCAAAAGTAAAAATAGAAAAAAAGAAAATAGTTTTATTGGTTGTATTTCTTTAGGAATTATTTTAAATATAAAAATAAATTTGCAACTTCTTATTTGCAGTTTATTGCAGTTAAAAGTTTCTTTTTTAACTGCATAAGCAGACCGCCGATACTACACTGGAAAGGCTGCGGGCGTCTATGGAAAATCCCTTTCTTTTAGTTACGGACAAGAAAGGTAGCGGTCCCCGACACGGATGAACCAACCGGAAAAATTAAAGAACCGAATTCAATAAGTTTAATGCATCAACTAGCTCATGTGGGCGTGTCTGGGTATAAATTTTCAAAAAATAAAATCATATCCACTGTACAATTATGTCTGCTTCGATCCGTGTTAAGATAGATATCCGATTTCATAAAGGTTGTATTTCAACAATTTAAATTAAAACTAGTATGTTGTGGCCATCACAAAACTTTCTTCTATATAAATCACGTCAATTAAATCATTTAAATAGTATAAGAAATTACATCAATTTAGAACCAATTCGTATCAAAGTATACCTGAATTCGAAGTTTGATGAAAATTCGTGCATTAGTTATTGAGATAGAGCTGTAGGGGAAATTCTGAAAAATTCAGCATAGCAGCGCCACCTGTTAAGCGATTTGCACCAAAACACAAACAGCACTAATTCATATAAAGGTATACCGGAATCTGAAGTTTGATGAAAATCGGTGCATTAGTTCTGGAGCTAGAGCTATTGTGGAAATCACAAAAATGCAGCACAGCAGCGCCACCTGTTGAGCGATTTACACGAAAAGGTACAAAACATCATTTCATGTCAAGGACTAACTGAATCTGAAGAGTTTGATGAAAATCCGTGCATTAGTTCTGGACATTGAGCTATTGTGTAAATCGTGAAAAATGCTGCATAGCAGCGCCACCTGTTGAGCGATTTACACCAAAACATAAACAGCACTAATTCATATCCAGGTATACCTGAATCTGAAATTTGTTGAAAACCCAAGTATTAGTTCTTGAGATAGAGCTATTGCGGAAATCTCAAAAAAATGCAGCATAGCAGCGCCACCTGTTGAGCGATTTACACCACAAGGGGCAAAACGTCAATTCATGTCAAGCACTAACTGAATCTGAAGTTTGATGAAAATCCGTGCGTTATTTCTTGGGATTGAGCTATTACGAAAATCGTGTAAATGCTTCAAAATGCAGCATAGCAGCGCCATCTGTTGGGAGATTTGCACTAAAACGTTACCAGCACCAATTCATATCAAGGATTAACAGAATCTGAAGTTTTATAAAAAACATTACTTACATTACGTACATTAGTTCTTGAGATAGAGCTTTTGCGGAAATCCTGAAAAATGCTACATAGCAGCGCCACCTGCAAGGCGATTTACACCAAAAACTAATCAGCACCAATCTATATCAGGGACTACCTGAATATAAATTTTTATTAAATTCCGTGCATTAGTTCTTGAGATAGAGCGCCCACAAAATTTGTGTCACATACAGACAGACAGATGGACGGACGGACAGACAGACAGGCAGACAGACAGACAGACAGACTCACAGACAGACATTTTGTAAAAACATGTTTTTTGGAATCTCTGACCCATAAAACGTATAAATCCGTCGAAAACTGGAATTCGAAAATTTTCATGAAACCAATACTTTCTTCTTGTCAAGATAAAAGAAAGTAAAAATATTAACGCTGATGTTTTCTGGTGATAATTGAAAGCTTTTCGATATCCTTCTTAAAAAGTTACATAGAATATTCGTAAATATTTCTTTCTTATCAGAATGATTTTCTGAAAAACTACTGCTACTTCACGGTAAAGGCCGCGCCCGCCCATAGGAGGTCCTCAGTGCCTGAGGACGGTTCGCTAAAGGCTACCGAAACTAGTCTGCTCAAAGTTTGCATATTCTGGCGTTTTTAACGTTGTTTTTAAATTTATATATTATGACGCTGATTATATGTAATAAATAATAATTCCTGTTAATGTAAAGCTACTAAACTCAGTACTGAATATAAGCAATTCTCTAATGTTTCTTTTTTTTAAACTGATGTTTGACATGCTGAGTTAAAACAGTTTAAAAAGTATACTTCACCTTATCTTTCTAGAGAAACAACGTCTCTCTTTTTAGCTAAAAACTGTTACAACCTTTATCAGTGTCCGAAATTCATTTTGGCGGTAGTTTAATTTAATGAGTGATGAAGTACGTTTGAGTATTTCCTTCCTATTGCATGATGGCATTTTTTCTTAGTGTTATATTGTGTGCTTTTCTTTTTTCTTTTTCTTTTGCACTGTAAAAAGTACTATTTAGTCTCGTGATTGAACAAGTTAGCTTGTCTTTTGCATTGTTGTGAGTTTCATTTACGATTTTTAAGGGGTATTGTGCCTTTTAAACGCGACGAAAATTAATGAAAAAATTCAAAGTTTGAATTAGTCTATCTGCAAAACCTTTTTATGTAGAAACATGAAATTTTGGATATTGATTAAACAGATTGTGCTTTGTAATAGGCTACCATAAGAAATTTATAAGCCTTTTACAGAATTAGTGTACTGTTGAAATCAAAATAGCTCTTTTTTTTACCCCTTAAGTTATTGCGCGCATATCTTGAGAAAGTATGTATGGATTGTCATACAATTTGGTAAAGATACGAAACAATATGTGTGTTTAAAATGATATACTTTTAAGTATTTACAATGGTAATATTTTTTGTTATGACTATTTTTATTTTTTATTTTTTCAAAAATATTTTTTTTTACATAGTTAATGAAATAATTTTGACCTAAGTGTAGATCATTTTAAACACACATATTTGTTTAGTATCTTTCCCTAATTTCATGATAATCCATACATACTTTCTCAAAATATCATGCGCGCAATGACTTCTGGAGTAAAAAAAAAAGAACTGTTTTGATTTTAACAGTACACAAATTCTGTAAAAGCCTAATAAATTTCTAATGGTAGCATATTACGAAGCACAATCTATTCAATCAATAGTCAAAATTTTATGTTTATACACAAAAAGGTTTTGAAGATAGAATAATTCAAACTTTGAATTTTTTCGTTAATTTTCGTCGCGTTTAAAAGGTACAAGATCCCTTAATAGATGCTTCTACAATAAACACTACGAATAAGTTTTGGCACCTAGACAAAAAAAAAAGTTTCAGTTTTGTTTAAAAAGAATTATGTGTTAGCAATCCTATCATTTATATTCTTATTTCAGAAAAACAAGAACAGTATCTCAAACATTAAAATTTTGCTTTTGGAAGAAATTTTTTTATCGATTATTTTTAAAAACCAAATCTGTATGAGTTACTAATTGAATACTCATAAATTTATATTAAAATGTTAGAGAATCGTTAAAATAATTTTAATACTACAATGGTTTCCAGAAATTAAGGAAAAACAACAAAAATAGCTGTTTATTAAAATGTTATATGTAAATTTTAATAAAACTAAGTCACAATATACCACACACAGTAAGGTATAAATTAACATTAAAAGAAATTACTAGACGATTGTGGTGTTTCAGAGATTAACACAGTTACAAAAAAAAAAAAAAAAATGTGCCAGTTTGTTATAGGAAAAGTACTTTTAATATGGAGTATGATCACACTTAGGAGCAGTATAGCACATACAGCGATGTGTGATACTGTCAATCATGCGATCGAAAATTTCACTGGGAAGTGTGAGCCATTTTTATTGTAAAGCAGTTGTAAGCGTGGCAAGGCTCTGAGGAAGGGGATTGAGAGCAGCAAGACATCTTCTTAAAGCATCCCAAACATGGCCCGTTGGGATTCAAATCCTGTGATCGAGCTGGCCATTCCATGCGCTGAATTGTTTGGTGCTGAAGATAATCTTCCACTATGGGATCTAGCTTTGTCCTCATGTAACAGGAAATCATTACCTATTGCGCCGGCATAAGGGAGAAAATAAGCATTAAGAATGTCACCCCTATTCACGTGAGCATTCACAGTTCCACGTGGAAAGACATGGAGGTCTGTACGTCCACCCCAAAAGATACCACCCCAACATAGACATTGCATCCCCCGTATAAATCTCTTTCACGAGTGTTTTATGGATAATAGCGGGTTCCCTGCTCTCTCCAAATCAAACAACGCTTACTATCGCTTTGGAGGCTATACCGAGACTCATCCGTGAAGAGAGTACGCCTGCATTGATCACTCATCCAATGGACATGTTGACGTGCCCACCTTAAATGTTGCCTCCGATGACGTGATATGAGCGGCACGCAAATGGAGGTCGCCTCAAGTAAAGACCACCTTCATGAAGCTTTCTATGCACAGTAGATGTTGATACAAAACTTCTAGTGACTGGTCTAAGGAAGTCTCTAAGATGAGAGGCGGTTGCTGTTCTATTCCTTCATACACATAACCGCAAATATCGGTCATTGGTGCTTGCCGTAACTCTTGCCCGTCCTTGGCTGAGCCCTCTTCAGGCTGAATGAGAGGTCTCAAATTGTTGCCAAAGCCTATGAACAATAGAAGGATTCACATTTAGCAATCTGGCCACCTCTGTCTGACTTTGACCTGCCACCAATCTTCCAACAGCTCTATATCGCAATTCTGCTGGCAAATGGTATCTCAATGTCATATTAATGAATTGGCTATCTCAGTTTTTTTTTTTATCTCATAATCACAGAGACACCTTCAGGCTTTTTCTCTAGCATTCATTTTTACGCTACTCACTGATGACGCAATCAATCCGATTGCAGCACCACTAATTTGCATTTTGTAATTCTATTCAACATTGTTTAGTGAACAACATATCCAAATTTCATACGGAGAGCTTTCTTTTTGAATTAGTTATCGCTCTTTTTGTGATTTTTCCTCAATTTTTGTTAACCAGTGAATAATGAACGTTAAAATTAACTGTACACTTTTTTAGAATACATTTGTTAATAGTAAAATTAGGAATTAATCTCCTCGTTTTGTTTGAAGGTAACTTATATTTAGGGACACTGCCTCCTTGAGCAAACATAATTTCTCTTGATGCGTATTATAAACCTTAAAAGTATATTTCATTAGTTTAGAAACACTCTCTATGTATTTAGGTATATGGATTTTTTTTCGGTTTCTTATCATTACTTTCTTTTTAGGTACTGTACAAAAGGATTAAGTAAATATCTGTCTAGTGGAAAAAATTGCTAAAGATGAATTTTCAGTTTTCCAACTAAACTAAATTTTAGCATACTATGGCGAATATATCCAAACCTATAGATCATATACAGAGCTTCACAAAAAATTGGAGTACTTCTCCAGATATGGGCAGTAATTGTTGACATCTCGTTTTCAAATGAGTTATTCGTTTTCTAAAATTAATTCTTATAGGTATACTCTTTACTTTATTAAACTGAAAAGTTTCGTTAAAATATTCAGGGGATGTTGCAAAGTGTTTTATAATGTGTGATTGACGCGTGGTTTTACTTCCTTGTTCGTGAATAAAATAAAAAGTTTTAAGGGAATTAATTAATCGTATTTTTTAAAAACAATTATGAACATTTAAAATAACTTTTGGAAGTAATCCTTAAAAATGCTGTAAGAAAAACAAACTTTGTTTTATTTTTTTAAGCATTTTCTGTTGCTTTATTAAATTTCAAATTAAAATTGGCGAGAAAGGCAAGAAACTTATTTAGTATTAGAATTTATTTTCTTTTCATAATGTAATTTAATAAATTAATGTTTCGTCATTGTAACTAAATATATCAATACATTTTTGCTTTGTGTACTTAAAATATGATTGTTACTATGAAAAACGTTTTTCAGCATTTATTCAACAGTAAAAGTTGTATAGAAAAGAAAATTATGTATGATCACATTGTGATATTTATAACAGCATTAAACAAATATTGAGATTCTTTTCATTCGATAATTCTTCTCAATGTCCTGCAAGTATAAGAAAAGTAAAATATCAGTACAAACAAAAGAAATTGAAGATATGATTAAAAGGATATCCTTCAGACTCAGTCATAATAGTAAGTTAAGTAATTTATTTTTTAAAGGTAAAATCAGCCCTTTCCATCCGCTCTCAAGAAAAAAGACACAATAAAATTTAATCAAAAAATTGTTCCAATTGTTAATCAAAAAAACAAAAATCTGTAAATCCTTCGATAGCAAATGATGTATTTTTCTATTTTATGTTAAACAGATAACAACAGGATATTTCTTATCATTTCGATTGAGGGTATGGCTTTATAAGTATTAATGTCCAGGGATGAGAGCGCTCCTACCCAAATGGATGATTTTCACCGCTAAATTTAATAGTTTTCTTTACTTTATTAAATCTCAGAAATGCTGTCATTAAATACTGCAAGAAATACTATTAAAATTTAGTGGTAGCAATCAGTCATTTGGATAGGAGCGCTCTCATCCCTGATGTCCCTTTAGATGTCTAAAAATTTTCAATAACCTTTTTACGAAAATTATTCGACTGCGATGAGATGAAAAGATTATTTGTTAGTGACGTGTTGTGTTCCTCAGTTTATTTATTATAATATTAGTAAATGTTCGCTCTAAAAGCATAATAAAATTTCGTTTTAATTTTTTTTCTTATAGAAATGTCGGAATTGGATTTTAAAATTTTTGTGAAATTTATGATGTGAATTTAACTATCCATTTTACTAACAAGGGAACCACTTTAGGTGTTGCTCGCACCTAGTATTGAAACCTGGTGCATTTTAAAGCTCTATATTAGGAAGTTTGGGAATCGATAAAATTTTTTTGTTAAAATAATATTTTTTGATTTTACAGCAGATTAACTTTCTAAAAATGCAATTTTCTAGACCACTTTTCGGGCTTTAGCAAGTTTAAAAAAAAAAAAAAAAGGTTAAAAATATAAATTAGTCAATAATAACTATAAAATGTTGAAAAAAGTTTTAAAATTTCTTCAAGAACCTACGAATTTGATTTTTAAAAAATACAATATTATATTTACATATTTGGCGGGGAAAGATTGACGTCTTTTTCGTCCCGTACAGTTTCCGGGAACCCTAGCTCAGTATTTTCGCTACGTACCGTGTTGTAATGGTTTGGACGTAAACCTATTACACGTATAAAGCTAGTGAAAATTTTGAAGTGCCATATCTGGCGACTTAACCCTCTTTTGGTGTAAAATTAGCAAATAAAAATCGAATAATAACAAATTATAAATATAAAAAAATATATAAAATATGACTTTAACAAAGAATTTTTATCGGTCCTCTAACTTTTATGTATAGGGCTACAAAATGCACCAGATCTCGATTCTAGGTGCGAGCAACACCTAAAGTGGTTCCCTTGTAAGTTATTTTTTGCTAACCATGTTGAACATAGTTTTCTTCAGAATAATCCAAACATAAAAATTCTCATGCAATACGTTGAATTTTCTAAATGAACAACATAATATTTTTGTTTTTGAAGTTACTTCCACATATTAATGAAGAAACATTAATCTCATATGACATAACATCTAGTAATATTTTTCATACACTTTTGAAACTTTTTTAACTATAAAAACAATTATGAATGCAATAAAGTTTCACATTATCACAAATGAGTTTCATAAAATATCTCGTCTTTAATTGGGGAATATTTCACCTTATATAAACTCCACATACCTCGACATTATTGGATTTTTTAATAATTTTCAGGTAACCTTGATGTGGTAAAATTACATACGGTAACTGTAGGATAGATGGCCATAGTTTTTAAAGATTGAAATAAAAATTCTTTGAATGCAAATACAAGAAATATATATGGATATTTAAAAAGTTGTATGTATACGCATCATATTTTGAACAAAAAATTATTAAATATTGAGTACTAAAAGTGGAAAACGAAATTGAAATTAAAATGGCAGATGGCCATCTCTTCTTCAAGTCGGGGAGAGATGGCTATCCAATACAAGGAAGAAAAAATAAGGGTAAAATAGCAAAAAATAACACATTTCATATAATTAATCATGAAAAACATATAGCAATTTGTACAGATATAATTATATCACGGAAAATGAGTCAATAAAATTTTTATTTCATCTTCTTCGCTGATAGAAGTGTTGTGTTTTTGTTTTTTTCACGCGTTTTTTTCACTGTTGATTATTTACTCACTTTTTTACGGTTTTAAATTTATTGATCAACTTTATCTTTTCCTGGGTTTCCGACGTTTTTCAATATTTTCAATATTTCTGAAAACGAAAACTACATCATTAGGCCCTATAATATTATTATTATTGAAATATCTATATTAGTTAAAATTTAAACAATTATATCAATTAATCTAATTATAAACACAAAAGTTATATAATTATTTTAAATATAATTATAATTAGTTAGAACCTTCTTTTCCTATAATTTTGAAATATTGATTAACGGTGGTCAACTCTTCAGGATTTGATGTGGCCATCTATCCTAAAATTGAAGGACAAATGGCTGCGTCACCCCGCCCTTGCACGTCTTTGTTTTAGGCTTAGAAGCAAAGATTGGATTATATACGTGAACAAAATTTATGCTGTAATCTATGATCAAGTTTTGAAAATATTCAAATTGGCCGTCTATCTCTCTCTGGCCTCTGTGTCCATCTATCCTAGATTTACCCTACTTAAAGACTGATAAAATTGCTTATATAAAAAAGAGACAATTTTTTAAAGAAAATTCATTATATTTCTGAAAATACAGTAAAGTTTTGTACAGATTTGTCAAGCTAATATCTGTAGATATATACTTTGATGTAATTTAGGAAAATAGCTTTATTTTCAGTCGGAGTGATTTCGGTAAATTTGATATAAATGGCATTTTCTTTAAATAAAAACTGACTTTATAAAGGGGTCTTGTACCTTTTAAACGCGTCGAAAATTAACGAAAAACTTCAAAGTTTGAATTAGTCTATCTTCAAAACCTTTTTATGTATAAACATGAAATTTTGGATATGGATTAAACAGATTATACTTTGTAATATCCTACCATTGGACATTTATTAGCCTTTTAGAGAATTTGTGTATTGTTGAAATCAAAATAGCTCTTTATTTTACTCCAGAAGTTATTGCGCGCATGATATCTTGAGATAGTATGTATGGATTATCATGAAATTTAGTAAAGATACTAAACAAATGTGTGTGTTTAAAATGAACTACTTTTAAGTATTTACAATGGTAATATTTATAGTTATGGCTATTTTTATTCATTAAAAATACAATTTTTTTTATTTTTTTTTACAAAAATATTTTTTTATATTGTTAATGAAATAATTTTGTCCTAAGAGTAGTTCATTTTAAACACACACATATATTTAGTATCAATTTTATCAGTATTATTAGTATCAATATTTAATATTTTTTTTATATTGTTAATGAAATAATTTTATCCTAAGAGTAGTTCATTTTAAACACAAACATATGTTTTGTATCTTTACCAAATTTCATGACAATCCATATACTTTCGCAAGATATCATGCGCGCAATGGCTTATGGAGTAAAAAAAGGAGCTATTTTGATTTCAACAATACACAAATTCCGTAAAAGGCTAATAAATTTGAAATGACAGCATATTACAAAGCACAATCTGTTTAATGAATATCCAAAATTCCATGTTTATAAATAAAAAGGTTTTGAAGATAGATTAATTCAAACTTTGAATTTTTTCGTTACATTTCTTCCAGTTTAAAAGGTAGAAGACCCCTTAATGGGAAGAAATACAGTGAACTCTTATTAGTGCGGATTTGCAAGTGAAGATATTTTTCACCTGCACTAAACGTTATAAAAAGTTTTAATGCATAAAATGATCCTTTGCGTCGAAAAAATTATTTTAGTTTTTGAAAAAAAAAAATTAAAGAGAATGCCAACTTTATGGTAAAAGAAACAATTTTTTCTTTAACTAAAATAGTTAGTAAAAAAACAAGTTAACGACAATTTGTTAATATAAAAAATGTATTTCTCAGGGCGAACCAAACATGCAGATAAATTGCAGTATTTATATAAAATAGTTTTTAAAAATTAACATAATTTAATTTTAATTAATTTAGATAATTTAATTTTAATTAATTTACATAATTTAATTTTAATTAGTTAAATTTTTTTTTATCTTAATTTAACAGTTACTTGTTTACGATAGATGCACAAAATCAGTTTCGCTTTTGTCCCGGTCAGTTTGTGTCCTAGGTGTAGAACGAACAAAGGGATAGTTTTAACATTAATTGCAAATAGAAATTGATGAGACGAAATTTTCTTCTCTGACCAGAGATGCGTTTTAAGCGGAGACGCAATAACGAGAATCCGTTAATTTTGATTTATACCATGTGTTTATGCTATGTTTGTCATTGTTTCAATGTGAAAAGCTTTTAGATAACTAAGGTTGCTATGGTTAAAAAAAAATAACTTAAATGAAATTATTTTACAAGTTTGTTAGCAGGTGCATAAATTTCAGAAGCACATTGTTACAGATCCATCTAATATACACCTTTCAAATTTTGATATTTTTACATTCCTTTTGATCACAATAAATTGATTTAAAAGTTTCGAAGCGTTCCTATCCCTCAAAGGGTTTGAATATCAGATTTTTCATAAGGTAATATTTGTCTTATTTAATTTAGAACTTTTTTTGTTTAAATATAGAAAGCATTACTTAAAAAAAATATGGTATTCAAATCCTCTGAATTCCCTGGTACAAACGATCCTGTTTAGTGTTAAATGGGAAATAATAATTCTGTGGGGAATTGTAATATTGGCTAATTTTTGTATACGACCTAATTCTAATACCTAAGTTATAAACTAGTGCATTTCTTCTTTTCCAGATAAGCCACGAACCTATGTAAAGAGAACATTCCTGAGATATGATAGATATGACAGATATGATTTCAATAAGGCCGTAGATCTCAATCCCAGTAAAGTAGTGGTCAGCACGACTGACTGTCACGCTGCAGGTCGACAGTTCGACTTCCGGCTGGTGGCGTGATTCAATCAACTTTTCCATCCCTTAGTGGTCGATAAAAAGAGTGCCAAGCTAGTTTGGGAACTAAACACCGAGAGTTACGAGTTTGGCTGACCACTTGACAGATACATGTGCTTTATTGCACCTCCAGTCTCAGGACCCAGTAAACAGGAATGGGCAATGTAGGCACTGATCTTTCATGGATCGTATAGCCAAAGGTTTAGTTTTTTTTTCTTTTGTAGATGTCTAGAAAGGCTTATGAATGCACGCTCTTTTTCGTATATTTAGACCTAATACCTCTATAATAACGATGCTCTAAAATGTATTCTTTATTTTTTTTAACTAAATTTATTTATAAATTGGTAATGTAATAATTAAGTATTGTTGGAATATAAAACACACATTTCTTTGAGCATATACAGTATACAGAAATTGACACTTCCACTGTTTATGTTGAGCATATTAAAATTTTAATATCCTTGATACAATAAAAGTCACTACCACAAAGTATCATTCTACGAGAAGACACATATCGTTGTGCATACACATGATACCGAAATTCACCCATCCACTGTTTATATTCAGCATATTGAAATTTTAGTATCCTTCATACAATAAATGTAACTACCACAAAGTATCATTCTACGAGAACACACATATATTTGTGCATACACATTTATACCAAAATTCACCAATCCACTGTTTATCTTGAGCATATTGAAATTTTAGTATCCTTCATACAATAAATGTAACTACCACAAAGTATCATTCTACGAGAACACACATATATTTGTGCATACACATTTATACCAAAATTCACCCGTCCACTGTTTAGCACTGTTTCAGCATATTGAAATTTTAGTATCCTTGAAGCAATAAAAGGGCAATAAATGTAATCACCACAAAATTTCATTCTACGAGAACACATTTCTTAAACGAAACAGAAAAGAAGAAGAAATTCTGTCGTTAGTAGTATCTAAGATCATAAGGTTGCAAATTTGAGGATTTTATACTTACCCCAGATAGCATGAACATTAGCAGCAAGTTTGTTTTCTTCTGATATTATCTTGCCGTGACAAATTTGAATTGAGAAATTCGCAGCAAATCTCTCGCAAGATATACCATCACCCACTTGCATGAGTAGTTTGTTGTGAAACTGATCGCAAGCCTGTCTTTATTTCACCAAAGTGACAAAAGAAAAAAATACCTCTGTTGAGAGAATAGACAATCAGCAGATACGCAGAAATTGCAGAAATTTTATTCGGTTGGCACCGCTTTTTTTTTAAACGCTATACCTATCAAATACCAAAAAAGGCTCGAATTGTAAAGTATAAATATTACCTAACTTGTTTATGGAGGTAAAAACGATGCGTGCACCTTAACGGTGTGTATGCATCAATAGGTCTATGGACCCCTCAAAAGGGATTAAACTTATAGTGTAACACTTGTAAATAGTTAATGTGAAAGATTACTACCTCACCGTAAGTTTTCAGTATTTTTAATTACTTGTTTGCCGTTAATTTGCAATAAATTTGATACAGCATGAATTTAAATTGCACGACAAGTTAGCTGCAAGTTCAAAGTGTGGTGACTTTGGCATTTGCATTATCTTGCTGCAGTCTTGTTATGAACTTTCAGTATTGTCATGCTGAGCTTGCTGCAACTTTGCAGGCCTTCAAAACAAGACTTCTGCAAATTTTCTGCAAACTAAAAATGCTATGTGGAATAGGGTGGGTCGAAAAAACCGAAATATTTATAATCGAAATATAATAGAGCAGAAAAGTTGCCTTTTGTAATAAATAATAAATTCGTAAAATATTACACCGATCAGTTAATATCTTTTACCGCCGCAAGGGGGCCAAAGTTTCCAAAAATCGCAAAAAACATGTTTTTTTCAATAATTTTATTAATTATCCAAACGTACGAATACAATTTCTAATCGGACGCAATAACTTTATGAAGGTATAAGAAATGTCCGGGTAAATGTTCATTATGATAAACTCATATCTTTTACTGCTGCAAAGAGACCATATTTAAAAAAAAATATTTAAAATTTCAAATTTTCATTTTTTTTAAATTATTATAATTTCTATAATATGTCTAGAAGTAAATAAATTTACTTAATATCTATTAATATGTCATAAATTTTGTTAATTGTTTGTTATAGACTGGAAAATAAAACCGGTAATCATTCATTTTCCTTGACGATCGCTTCATCTACTGCTGTTTTACTGCATATCAGCAGTTCATATACCACAAATCACAAAAATGATATAAAAGGAACAAGATATTTTAGTATTTTATTAATTAAAATACAGAGATGTTTGACCGAAACGGATTAAATAAACTTAAAATGAAGAAGTATTTAAATTAAGTGAATTTTATAATATGATTTGCTTCCAAATACAGCCATTGTTGCTCGAGAGGCAGAAATTGATCATATGTGATTCTCCCTCTTTTCTGGTCCACAAACTTCACCAGCACTTCAGTGACTAATTTTATCTTTCTACTGATTGAGTGGGACAAGTAAAATTATAATAGCTGGTATCTTTAATCGAACATTCTAAAGTCTCCAGCGTCTTTAGATCGTCAGTCGGTAGATAAACCGTAACAGGTGGTTTCGTTAGTTTACAGTTTTGCCACTCGAATAAATCCATACAATTTTAAGCTTCAAAGTTCAAGTTTGGAATGATTACGAAGTGACGATAGCACTATTCGTGTCCACAGAACTTCGTGCTTTGGCAATTTTCTTTATGACTGGGGTCCTGATGTCCTCTCCTTCATATGCTATCATTCAATGAGGCTATTTTCATGATTTGCGAAACAGGCATTTCGTGAAATTACAGGAACTATAAGTTGTCGTAGATGATATGGCAAGTAACGGGTGTTACTAAATATAGTCCACAGAATCTGAAAAATATGATGGATTCATTTTAATTGTGAACCAACTGATGCAGTACGCTTTCAGGATGTACTCATTGAGTACATCCTGAAAGTGTGCTGCATCAGCCGATTGCCAAAATTGAAAATTGCCAAAAAACAAAGTTCTATGGACACGAATAATGCCATCCATTATTTCGTCATTCCAGACTTGAACTTTGAAGCTTAAAATTGTATGGTTTTAGACAAAAGGAAAAACTGTAAACTAACGAAACCACCTGTTACGGTTTGTCTATCGACTGACGATCTAACAACGCTGGTTAGTTTAGAATGCTCGATCAAAGATACCAGCTATTATAACTTTCCTTGTCCCACTCAATCAGTAGAAAGATGCGTGAAATTAGTCACTGAAGTGCAGGTAAAGTTTGTGGACCAGAACAGAGTGAGGACCACATATGATCAATTTTGGCCTCTCGAAGAACAATGGCTTTATTTCAAAGTAAGTCATATTATAATATTATAAAATTCATTTAAATACTTCAACTTAAATTTATTTAATCCTTTTCGGTTAAACATCTCTGTACTTTAATTAATAAAATACTAAAACATTTTGTTCATTTTATATCATTTTTGTGATTTGTGGTATATGAACTGCTGATATGCAGTAAAACAGCAGTAAATGAAACGATCGTCAAGAACAATGAATGATTACCGTTTTTAATTTCCAATCTATGACAAATATTTAACAAAATTTATGACATATTAATAGATATTAAGTAAATTTATTTACTTCTAGACATATTATAAAAATTATAAAAATTTAAAAAAATATGAAAATTTGAAGTTTTTACAATTTTTTTTTAAAATATGGTCCTTTTGCGGCAGTAAAAGATATCATTTTATCATAATGAACATTTACCGGGACATTTCTTATATCTTCATGTAGCTATTGCGTCCTATTAGAAATTGCATTCGTACGTTTGGGTAATTAAAAAAAATATTGAAAAAAACATGTTTTTTGCGATTTTTTGAAACTTTGGCCCCCTTGAGGCGGTAAAAGATATTAACCGATCGGTATAATATTTTACGAATTTATTCTTTATTACAAAAGGCAACTTTTCCGCTCTATTACATTTCGATTGCAAATATTTCTGTTTTTTCGACCCACCCTAATGTGGAACGTTACCCCGACAGAGGATAAACATTCCGTAGTCTAAGTATTTATTTTCAAGGCACAACAGAATAAAATGCTTCTTACAAGCTGCATAATTGCACATTATTTAGAATATAAATGTTAACAGAATTCATAAATTTCAAGATTACTTGTATAAGATAAAATATCCTTAAATTTTAAAATAATTTTTAAAAAGTAGAAATATGTGAAGAGAAAACTAAACTCTGAAAACAAATTTTTATTATTTGTTCATATGTAAAGTAAAATAGTAAATGATATTATATATATTGTATATATTCTCTATTGATATACCGAAGTCCACGCATATGCTTTCGTTCCTTTTTTTCCCTAATATCAGTTTTAAAAATACTCCTGTTTAAACATTAATTAATTTAGAATTGAAGATTGCAAAAATCTCAAAATAATTCGGTTTCTTGATACTTAGTTACCGTTTCGTTTAACATGCCTTGTGCTAATTAACTATAAGAGTGATATTAACACGCTTTTAAAAAGCAGAAATCAAATTTTTAAATAAACTAAAAGAACACATGCTTATTTTGATAGAGATGCTAATAGGGATAAAATTACTTATAGTGATAAAAGAAAAGTACAATTTAAAAGAAAGTATACGGCTTGTCCCAAAAGTTCTTGACACATTTTAAAATTCATTAAAAAATGAAGTAATTGTCGCAGAAGGTTACCGTTTGGACTAAAATTCTTCTTACGATGAAAAATTTTCTTCATGCGATTGAAAATAAATAGTTCCAATCTTCGATCATAGATGACGCCACATGTCTGTATGTTTGGTTTCAATCATGCGATTTTACTCATTTTCATATTAGTTTTGCAGCTGTGACGCAGATAGGGTGACTCCTTGCCAGGGTCATCGCTAAGATATTTTATTGACAGGGGAGAGGATCTTAAATTGCCAAGTCAAATGTCAATATTTGCAACTAGTTTTATAATTTTGCCAAGTTGCCACAATTAGAAAATGTAACATAGTTCTTATTTATAAAAAGTTTAATAATATTTATAATTAGATTTGTAATTTTTGCTAAGTCTATCAGCAATAGAAAGTATATTATAATTTTATTAAAGTTTTAAACAATTTTGCCAATTAAGAGCTTACACTAGTCACTCAAAAAGACCCGGATGATAATGTTAATGATATGGGGAAATTATTTTCAAATTCTTGCTTGAATTCTGATATTTTCGAATGATTTTTTTGCATAGGGTAACTGAGGACGATCTACAACCGGGCTAGTTTTTACTTTTATTATTTTTCTAATAATATATATTTTTAATTACTTTTACTTTCGGAACCTGTTTGAGCTGGTTCTGAAATTGAAACTGTCCTGATTAAAAAAAAAAAAAAAAAAAAAAAAAAAAAAACTATTTTTTGTCTTATACTGGCTTTCTTTCAGCTAAACAGCTCGGATGAATTAAAATGCACTATTGCTAACGTTTGAGAACTTGTAAGGTTTTGCCCTGGACGTTGTTCGGTTTCTACAAATGATCATTGAATCAAATGAAATATATTGGTAAATTTGATCTTATGGTTTAATGCAATGTGGACTTTTACCTGGAAAGTTCTTCTCCATTGCCGAAAGTGATACAAACGCCACTGCGCTGTTATACACTGTTCAATACAATTAAAGGATATTATAGTTGTGAATGGATCTTGCGGCTGGGGAATTGTTTAGATGATCGATACATTATTGACAGAGATAGTAGGCTATATGAGAAAAAAAATTCACAGGTTTGGCAGAAAAAAATGCATGGTATTGTGCATTTTGGTACAAAAAAAAAAAAAAAAAAAAAAAAAAACACCATTTGTGCATATAAGAAAAATAAAGAAAAATGGTTTTCTCTTCAAAGAAAATCGTTTTTACTAGGATGTATGGTTCCCACAAACGAAAAGTAACGTTGAACACCTTTGAGGCAATGAATCAATGAGGCTATTAATGAGGAACTGGGGTATTCTGTTCCACACCTCCGGAAGAGCTCTGCCCATTTCTTGGAGAGATTATGGGAGTGGTAATCGGCCAGCAACTCGTCTGCCAAGAATGCCCCAAACATGCTCTATGAGTTTCATGTCCGGAGAGCACGCTGCCCATTCCATTCGTATGATTCCTTCCTGGAAAATGAAATCATCCACCGAGTGAACACGATGTGGCCTGCAATTGTCGTCCATTAACATTAAGTCGTCTGCAATTGCTGTAGCGTAAGGGACTACAATAGGCGTGAGGATCTCATTCTTACATCGTTTACCGGTCAGATCTCCATCTCTAAGGATGTGGAGGTCGGTGCACACATCAATGGAGATGCTAGTATAGACCATCACTCCCCACCGCCAAATCTGAGACTTCCCTGCACGAACGGAGGATTGTTTCTAGTGCCACGTTTCCTCCTGATGAAAATTCGCGTATTATCAGGATGAACAGAAAAACGGGACACTTCAGGGAAATGAATATTGCGACATTCATTTCTCCTCTAGTTCACATGCTCTATTGCCCCCTCCCTGCGGAGACCACAGTGCCTTGCTGTTAACGTAACACATACCATTGATCTGCGAGCGTGGAGCCGGTTTAGGATGATTTGAGTCGAAACTGTGTTGCCCGTAGCCGAGCGAAAGTGTTGTTGAAGAATAGTGGCATTCATATTTCGGTGTCTCCGAGACATTAGCATTAAATATCGATCTTCATTAGGCATTGTTGAAAATCTACGATCTTGCCCTGGTCTTCGGTAATCATTTTCAGTCTCCAAAAACGGTCAAGATCCTGAAAATCATACTTTGTGAAATTCCAGTGGATTATGCTAATTCAGCTTGTGTTTGGCCCCCCTCTAATTGACCAACAACTATCCAAGCTTCTGATTCGGTTAAATGACTTCCTTGATATGTCGCTCTCATCGAAACAAAGCACTTACTGAATGTCGATCATTGTTTTCCGCTTTGTCTTTCAGCAAATCGAAAGTCAAATTTCATTCGCGGTCCCTAAAGCGGCGTTTTTTAAGTTAAATTCAAATTTGCATACTCCGAAGTTGGAAAACTAGAAAAATTTGCATTCGTGACTCTCTTCTTCCATTTTCTGCAAAACAAATTTCTCTTATAACGTTACTTTATATAAGACTTGCATTATCCTTTAATTGTTGTGAGCAGTGTATTTATCGGGTAACTATGGTAAAACATTAAACATTACTAACATACAGTAGAATCTCGATTATCCGAAGTAATTGGGACCGATCATCTTTCAGAAACTCAAAATTTTCGGATAATCGAGAATTCTTCAGAGATTTTAAGATTAAGGAGAAATATATGCAATTTTTCTTACTACGGTAACAATTTCTTGATAAAAATAAATCAATAACAAAATGGAAACAAGAATAAATTATCTGAACTTTAATTTTGTAATTAAGTACTACTTTTTACATATATCATAAGAGTTTGGAAAAATGTTTTGTTTGTTGCATTTTCGATTGCCTTTACTTTAAGCTCTATCGCGGAGTTTTTTAATTTTATCATTTTGCCACTATCACAGTTTTTCTGCTGCTTCAGCCATGCCACACCTTTTGTAAAACATTCAAAAGCTTCCGAATTGCTAATTTGTTCGTTTTCTTCGTTCCACTCTGCAGCTTAAGCGAACTCAAGTTTAATTCAAAGGAACTCTGAGAAAGGGAAGCGAAAATATTTATATGTATTCGTGGTTTTCAAATGACCGCTTGCACAAAAGGAATATGATAGTTAAAAAAAAAAGCTTTTAAATGAATTTTGCACACAAGGAATATGATAGTAAAAAAAATGGGAAAAAAAGCTTTCAAAATAAATTTCGGTTAAACGACAGTTTAACCGAACCCTTAAAAGAGTTTCGGATAAAAGAGGTTCTACTGTACTTCAGAAAAATAATAGAAGGTTAGAGAAGAACGCTAAGCTCAAAACAGCAAGGTTCATCCGATGGCTTTAGAGCGCGATCCCAACCCTTGCCACTTTTTGATCTATTACTTATTTAATTTCGATTTTAAATTTGTCCGGTGAAGTCTTTTTAAAAGTTTTTTCTTGCCATCCGGTCAATTGTCGGAAAGAGGATACGGACCTCCGTCGAGCGTGTGGTTCGCCGTGCCATGTCGCCAGTGCCTGATTTACGGCAGGGCATTCGGGGTACAGGATTTTCAGTGGCCCTCAAATGCTGCTGAAGTTTTTAAAATTATTTTCCAAAATCTGATATAATTTTACATTTCATTCTACATTCTATTGTGTTCGTATTGTATTTTTATAAAATCGTATATTTTGTCTGAAACATCCATATTTAATTACTTTATTACAATGAATATTTTCTTTTATTTTTATCACTTTAAAAATTTTATTTTTCATTCTTATTAAATCCCGTTCTTGTTCTCGCCAGATTGTATGGGGGATGGCGGCAGAGCCTCCTACTATTTTAAATAATCGTAACTTGGCATTGCGGAAATTTATTATTAGTCGTTATATACTTTATAATTCCAGATATATAGACTTGTGTAAGAAAAGACAATCAACATCACATAATTTATTATAAAACGTCTTATTTAAATTTCATAATTATGAAATAATTATTTAAAAATAAATTAGGGATTATCAAATTAATTATTTTAATGGATAGTTTAAAGTAATTATTAAAGTCAATAGTGGTTATCGTAGTAAGTACCGTTTTCAATATATTTTTTATACTCAAGGTTCCTACAAGTATCGGTTCAAGGGACACCCTGTAAGCATCTTTGCCCCAAATTTGTAAATTAGTCCATGCACGTCGCGCTCCGCAAAGGAAGTCAGTTTAATTAAAAAGTGCCCGTAAGTACAAAGGTATACCCTTCTTTCTCTAAATTTAACACCGCTTTTACTGCAACAATTGTAACTGAAGATTTTTCCTAATATTACTTTATTTCTATGTATATCGAAATAATTGTGAATTATTCTTTTTAATTAAAAAAAAATTAAAGTACTGAAGATATATTTTATTTTTTATAACTATTAAAAATCACATCTGAGAAAAGAAAATATTGCAGCTTTTTTGTTTTAAATTACCATAAAATCATCCACTATAGCTGTATCTTTTATTAATTCTTGAAAAAAATAAAGCCATTTTCCAATTGTTTAAGATGCATACGTTTTTGAAAATGCCTGAAATTTCATATCATATTTTTTAACTGCAAACGTGAAAAAATAATGTTATACCTCTATTTCCTTTAAATAAAATCAGTATTTCACTAAGATTAAGGTATTCATGTAAAATACCATTTTGAAATATGATTTATGTTAGACCAATATGTGTATCTCGCTCGCAGTTCATTTTTCTTTTACAATCATTCCTTAAAATATATTAATGGCATCGTTGTAATAGGTTTTTTATTTGTTACCATGACAAATGTTGTTCTTCCTTGTTGTTATCAAGATGATTAAGTACAACTTGTTATCATTTAAATTTTTACAATAAGTATTTACTGTATTCTGGAATGTAATCTCGAAATTTATTTATCTTCAATTTATGTGTTGTTATTCTTTAAAAGGAATAAATTGATTGTGTTTTGTCGAGAGCGAAGATTTATTTGTTAACACTATAAAGACTTCGTAACTTAGACTACACTGTAATATTCCTTTTCGAAATCTGGAAAAACATAACACAACCACAAAAGAAAAAAAAATACAATAACCTCTTTCGAATTACCTATTCCAAAAACCACTCATTTTCTTTAAAAATCGACAAAGCAACATATTTTAAGAATTCAAAGAACAAATTATAAAAGTCAAATTTCTTCTGTTGCCATTTATTTTAAGAAATGTTTCAGAGTAGTTTTTATATTCGCATTCGAGGATGGAGTAGCACAGTTGACGTTTATTCCAACAGAGCGAAAAATGTCCAGACCAGGAATCAAACCTGGATACTTGGCGTGCGTGCGAATGCCTTACCTGTTAGGCTATCCGGACGATACCTGGCTGACATAATTCACTCTTATTTGTTGGAATTGGCTGCGAACTGCAGCGCTAGTTTCATTCATCCAAGCTATAACTATAGCATTTACATGATGAAAGTGTGCTTTAACACGGAAACTCCTGTATACCATGTATTAAGTCATAATGAAGGAAACGAATGTTTTTTCCAACTGGATTAAATCATATTCGAGGATGAAGTAGCACAGTTGACGTTTATTCCAACAGAGCGTAATTTTTATAGTGTGTTAATAATTTTTCTCAAGAGAATTGTACGTTTTTCGGGTGCTGTTAATTCGCAAGTAAATATTTTCAACAAACATCTTTTGTAGACAAACATGATAAAGAACAGCAATAACACTAACAATAAATGAATAATATATTGTTACTATTGTTAGGTCAGCTAAATAATAGAATAACAAACAAAATAATTTTAATATATAAACAAAAATATATAAACATATGCTTTATAGTACATAAAAATGTATAAAGCATATAAAGACATTTATTTGAAAGAGGTTTTTATATTTCTGTTAGTGATTTTTAGTTAGTATGTTAGTGATCTGTTAGTGAGTTTCCTACTTTCATTATTTAAAAAAGTTTTATATGCATTAATAGTATTACCAGTTTTAACGAGACAATAATCTTAATGATAGCAATATTTCAAGTGAAATGGTTAAGTTATTATTTTTTTTAATAATGATTTTACAGTCAGATTTTGGAATATTTACCAATTTTTACTGTATAAATAAGATCATAACCTAAGAAAAAGAAATTACAATTTCTACCGATTAATAATTATCACTCTTTATGAGTTGTAACACTCCAAAACTAATTTGCTTAAAAATAATCTTGTTTCAGAATAAATTTCACTTTAAAATAAATTCCTCTTGAACATGAATAATAAAACAGCACATCACACAAAAAGAAGTAAACTTTGAGATTAGCCCAAAATGAAAAATTAATAATTGAATATTAATTTATTGTATAAGTTTAATTTATGCAGTTTCTCTTTTTTTTTAATGGAGAATCGTAGGCATTCTGAAATGCCTTTGAAATATATTAAATTATTTTCGTCTTATTATCCATTTCTTTTCACTAGTGATTTTTATTATTGCTTTTTAAAGAACAAAATGAATTTATTGAACAATTTCTTTTTATGTGCAGTGGTTTAATGCAATTACATTAATTATGAATGATCCCCGTTAAAGAAAATAGATAGTTTTGGGGGTACGCATAAGGAAGAGTAATTAAATTATTTTGATAAACTTAATATTAATCGTGATCTTGAAGAAAATAAATTATGGATATTATAATGTAGAAGTTATTGCATAAAAGACAGTAAGTTAAATTATGTATTTCCCCACTTCCTAATCTAAAATGTACTTTAAAAAAATTATTTCTAAAACCTTTTTAATCGTCTATTTTGATTAATTCAATATGTTTTATCTGCAAAAACGTTTTTTACTTTCTCTCAAATGGAACTTTAGCCTTTTATATTGTTAACATGTTCTGTTTTCTGCATTGTGAATTATTAAAAGGCCGGCTAAAAGTAAATACGTTAAAAAAAAAAAAAAAAAAATAGTCGGATGTGGCTATCCCAAAACTTTCTTCTATCTCATGCATGTTAATATTTTCTGAAAAATAAAGCATATTAGTACCACCGGTAAGGTGATTTAAAATAAAATCTAATCAGCAACAACTTATGTCAAGTTGTAGCTAAATCTGAAGTTCGGTGAATATCCGCGCATTAGTTTTTGAGGTAGAATTATTGCGGAAAAAATCTACATAGCAGCATCATCTGTAAGTCGATTTACTCCAAAAACTAATCAGGAACAATGTATATGAGAGACTAACTGAATCTGAAATTTGATGCAAATTCATGGCAATAGTCCTTGAGATACAGTTTTTGCGGAAATCGTGATAAATGCAGCCTAACAACTCCACCTGTTGGGAGATTTGAACTAAAAACTAAAAAGCGCTAATTTATATCAGGGACTAACTGAATCTGAAATTTGGTGAAAATTTGGGCATTAGTTCTTGAGATAGAGCTATTGCGAAGGTCATAAATAATACCGCATAGCAGCTCCACCTGTTAGGTGATTTACACTAAAACGTAATCAGCTCCATATTATATCAGGGACGAGCCGAATCTAAATTTTATTAAATTCCGTTCATTAATTCTTGAGATAGAGCGCCACAAAATTTGTATCACACACACAGAGACAGACGAACAGGCAAGCTCGCAGTCATACTCACAAACAGACATTTTGTAAAAACTTGTTATTATGGTTCTCTGACCCATAAAATGTGTAAATCCGTCTAAAACCGGAATTCAAAACTTTCCATGAATCCAATACTTTCTTCTTGTAAATGTAGAAGAAAGTAATAAAGATACATACTTGTAATGCACATTTAAAATGCTACATACAATGAAAACATGTTGGTAAAGTAGATATTATTCAAAAATCGCCTATACAAATACATATCCAGTAAAATATTATGTATAATTTTAGAAGTGCATTGTAGACATTTGAAATGTTTACGATTTCTAAAAAAGGATTTAAAATGCCAAATGACAGCTTTCAAATTTAACTTCAACTAGGAAGCAAAGCGTATATTTTATATAAGGGAACTTAAATCCCTTCACATAAATGTTTAAGATAGAATTTCGTAAATTACGTAGATTGTATTCCCAGAGGATGAAGTACCATAGAATACTTTTGTAACTGCAATTCTTTGATCCTTTTTTTGTTTATTACCTATATGAAAAAAAAATCTCAAATTAAATTGTTTTAGAAGATATTTTTGAGATCAATATTCTGTTTTTAAATGGATATTCAAATTTTTATAAACACTTCGAATTTCTTTAAGTAGTCGCAAGACTCTTAAAGCTTCAAAATTTTCGAAATTTTAATTTTTTTAGATGTTAAACTCCTATCTTTTCTGAACATTTTGATATAATTGTTTCCTAGAAATTCCCATTAAACAGAAATTTTGGCTTTTAGAATTATATCCACTCAATTGCTGAAGCGGCGTTTCCGAAACTTTGAAGTCATATTTTTCCAAATCACGTTTTTGGGCATGACGCGCTGGATACCTCAAAACCTTCTGAATATTTTTTATGAAATTTTCAAAACACAAGTTTCATGTTAGTCTGTATAAACTGAACCTAAAATGTAATTTTAATTGTTCAAAAAAATATTTTTTTAGGCGATAATACTGTTGAAAGTTTCAAAATTTTGAATTAGCTAAATACAACTTTGTTTTAAAAATATAAAAATGATTTAAATACAGATTTATTTAGGTTCACAGTCAATATTATAATCTGAAGTATACTTAGGCACAAAAAAATTCATTCTTGTTCCAAAATTTATTTTGTATTCCTGCGCGTAAGCGGCTATACTAATCGTCTGCTCGACAAATGCCTGATGGTTTGGAGCCCCCTATAAAAACTAATATTGTATATTGCATCTTTAAATATATGAAATGAAAGAACATACTTATATCTTTCATACCAATAAAATTGTGTTTTAAAATCATATACATTTTAAGATATTAAATGTCGAAAATAGCCTTTTTTTCCCTTTTTTCCAAATTTAAGTCCTGAGACCCCTTAATGCGATTTTCCGAATCACCGTTAGTCTCAGAGCGACAAACTGGATTTACCCCTTAAGACTATTATTCTAATTGTTTTGTCGAAACTTCTTCCAAAATCATTATTTCTTCCTTAAATCGTTCATTCATCATTAAATTGTTCATTCGTTTAAGAACGATAATGCATATTTCGATATACTTGTGTAATTTACACTGTAATAAACGTCCGATGTTTCTTAATCTAACAATATGTAATATAATAAGAAACGAAAACATACAATAACCAGTTCCGAATAACTAACGATTCAAAAAAGCGTTCTTTTAATTTACCAAAGTCAGAAACAATTTTATATTTTTTAGGTTTAAATAAGCATTTGTAAAAATATTTATAAGCTTTTTTTATTTCCTGCCACTGATTTTCAGAAACAACTCCGAGTAGTTTTTTCACAGTAGTGTATCAATCAAATTTCTCAACCCGCAATATCGATTTTTCTAATGCTATCAATTCTAAGTAAGAATCTCATTCCTCAAATAAGATGTTTTACAGATAAATATGATTATTTATCAGCATAAACTGGATTGATAACACTAGGCTGCAAAATTTAGGTTGTGTCATGTTGTTTAGCTTTTGATAATTGATACCTATGTATTTTGTAGCGCTCAATCCGAAAGGGACCGTGATTTTTTACCATGACGTAAAGATTTTTGAAAATCGCAGATTTCAAAGTTGAAAAGTAAAAAAAAAAATAGTGAAAATCTGATACCATAAAATAGATGTGATTGTTGTGTTTTTTACTTCTGGTAACTATTTTTATGTGCTGTTTTAGCTCTTAATCCGAAAATGACCTTCATTTTTAACTACCTCCTGTAGATTTGTCTCAAATCGTAAATTTCAAAGTTAAAAAGTTAAAAGTTAACCCCCTCCCCCCTTATCGGACCCATGAGCTATTTATCTGTTAGAATTCTCAGTATAAGCCAACAAATTATATAAATTATTGAATTAAATAAAATTAAATTGAATAAAAAAAGTTTTACATCAATTTTATAATATAAGATTTTTGCTATTTCTTTACTTTTTAACATTTAAATTTACGATTCTTAACTGAGGTGCTCACAACCATAGTAGACCAAATCCACTTTAAAAAAAAAATGAGATAGCTCATGTAGAAGGTGCAGTAAACTGTGTTTTATCTATTGCCATAGTGCACCAAGTCTGTAGTTCACACACTTTCTCATAGATTGCATCTGTTTTCAGAGTTAATGAAGTAACGCAAGAAACCTTCATAACCATACTGAATCAAGTCCATTCATCAGTGTACAACTCCATCATTACTTTTTTATCTGTGACCCATTATTGTCTAAATCTTGCCTCATTGCTATAAAAAAGTTGTGTTTTAAATAAGTAGCGATTTCACAACTTCTGATGAAAAATAAACGTTCGTGAATCAGATGTATAAACTAGGAATGGAAAGTAATATTATTTTTCATTTCCCTCCCCCCCCCCTCTCGGTAAAAAAAAAAAAAAAAAAAAAAAAAAAAAAAAAAAAAAAAAAAACTGTAGAAATACCGACAGCATTTTCTAAAAAAAAAATCATTACAAGGAAAAAATCTCTAATCACATATGACACCAGCAGAAATTTGTAACTCGATTGAAGCAGCAACTATCAAGAAACAACACATCTATGCTCCTGGAGACTGGGAGGAAACTATTATGGATGCAAAAAGGAAATATTTTAAATTTGATGTCACTGAAGATAAGAATTCCGACTTTCTTTCTATTAACAGCTTTGGAACAAAATATCACAAACAGAAAGAAGGATACCGCGGAAACTTGTTTTGGTTGGGTGGATATTGGATGGCTGTGAGTTGTGAGAGGTTCTTTTTTCATGTTACTATTGAAAGCAACCCTCAATAGTCCAGGCATTTTGTGATTGAACATGGGCAAAATTGCAATAGAAGCTTTTTACAGAATTTTTTAATCAGGAACTACTGCTTAATAGCATACTGAAAATCAGACAAAATCTGAGCACGGGAACACCCCTATATACGGATTTCAAAATGGCGGAGGTGATTTTCTGGAACTAAGGCAAAGAATATATCGCTTACGGAAATATATCGCTTTATTTTCACAATTTAACTTTGAAGTATAGTCAAAAACGATAAACAGTACACAAAAGTCTACTATTTCTGACAAATTACTGCTTAAGTTCATTTTTACAGAAACGTTCCAGTGAAAAAAAAAAGTATCAATAGTTTTCATCATATTTATAGTTAGAAGTTAGGTAGTTCTTGTTACATTCATTGACTTGGCACACCCCAGAAGCTGTAGAACAGGGCAATCAATTACGCTTGCATCAGCATCGTAAAGTAGCACAGTTTGTCTTTCAAGAACATGGAATCATATTAAGTAAATAATCTGTAGCTGGTAGTCACTCACAGAGTATTGGGTAGCACGAGTGTTTTTTTACATACCAGCCCCATTCTGCTGGCTTGGTTCTTTCTCCCGATATTTATTTGTAAGTAAGTGTGATAGCTATGATATTTTGTATAAGAATCGGTCGGAGGCAAACGTTCAGGTGTAATAAATGATTTTACTGTAGTTACTTTCCCTACCAACATTTGGTGACGTAGTTTGTCTATAGAATCCAGTGCCTGACAGTCATAAAAGAAGCATTGCTTTTCTTCCAGCCTCAGCCATATCTGAATGTAGGCTTGAATTTGAACAAAATATTTTTGTAATAGAACGGAACTCTGTCTTGTTCATCTGTTTGAGAAATGATGAGGATTTCCCAATCGAAAAAATTCTGGATGTTGTATCGCAGTCCGTGAAAGCATGCAGAAACAGAACGAAGTTACAATTTTCACGACCTAACAGAGACTGCATGTTGAGGATATGATATACTGGTTTGGAACATGATCCTCGTCTTATGTCACTGCGATAGTATAGCTTGAAGCCATTATCCTTTGCCTGTTAAAGAAGGAGAATCAGCAAGTCGGTATTACAGTGGTATGTGCATGTGCATGTTCTGAAGATGAGACTGCAGCACGAACAATGTCTATATTGGCATCCCCATCTGCGTTGTGAACAGTGCAGCCTTGTTTCTTAAGCAATTCGCCTATGAGGGAAGTCATTGCTTGCTTGTTTTTTCATTGTCCAGAAACTCTTCCTTTTTTCCAATAAATTTCATGTATGGGCTGAAATTAATATCTCTACTTTTTTTTGTAGCGTCGTCTGTGAGCCACATCATTGATCGTTGGATACCGAATGTAATTATCAAAAACCATGATAGCTTTTCCATATTGTTTAACAATAAAATCAGCGTAAGACATAGCAATGTTTTCATATGTATAATTTTTTACACCAGGAAATGCGATGCAAGAAAGATCCTCCATCCAATATGTACCTTTCTGTACTTTCCACGTTGTCATATTTTTCACTGTGTAAATTTTTAAAGTGGTTTGACTAGTGCTTGAGCTAACTGACATTTGTCTGAATTCCTTATCATACTTGGTGATTCAAATAATGCTGCAGGGTACGCACACGGTTCATAACGCATGACATCTCCGAGATTCATTTCACCACAAATGCCAGCAATCATCATTCTTTGGAAGAGGAGCGCTGGATCTATTCGTATATCTAAGTCATCTTTATAACTACAGATGGCGGCAGCAGATCCTAGAGTTTTCACTTTCTTTGACATTTTAGCCGAATACCTAAATATATCCTTCCCTATCATTTCGGAGATGATGATCGTACCAAATAAGTGCAACTCATCAACATTAACTTCTTTTTTAGCTGTTACGCCTGTAACAATTTTGCGTAGAGTAGAATCAGAATGAAATGGCGATATGTGTTCCAGTACATCGGCCACTTTTTAAATGTCATTTTTGCTCCTCTTCTGTCTGCTGTCCCTTATAGGTATTTTTGATAGTTTTATAAAAGTTACACACTCCCAATGTTATTCCTATGGGAGTTTGAAGCTAAAAGTTATCATAGAACACAATTTTAAACTATTTTCAAAACATCATTTAGTACACTTAAAATTGATATTTTGAATTGAAACTGGCGGCAGAGCAAAGTATATACACTTACGTTAATAAAAAGCACAGTATGGAGCTGTTTATAGCATTTATTATGTATGTTAGAGGTTAGAGATTAATTAAAAAAGTTTAACATTGCAATAATCTCCACAGAGATGCATTATTAAATGGCCGCCAATGGTAAAGCATGTACAGGGTGGTCATAAAAAAACTTTGCCGATATATGGAACTCTAGCGGCCGTTCCGTTTAATCGATCGAGATGAAATTTCAGATATAGTTATTCAGAAGTATGAGCTCGAGATTCTGTGAACGGCAACAAATTGGCGCTCACGGTTACGGTTGTAAGTACAGAAACTCGAAATTTTCGAATGGGAACGACCATTTTTTTTCGTCGCAAAATGCTCAGTGCATGTGAAAACTCTAAACTGCTCTGGGACGGTACGTATATCGCAATAAACGGACGCGTTATGCATGCACAAAAAACAGCTCAGCGAACGGCCAAAAACGACACGATCGAGGCGCACGGAGGAAATTTGCTTATGACAGAGGCAAGAATCCGTTTTCTACGCTGATTATCTGTCGAACGGCGTTCTGTGATTGTTGTCTTGCCTCTGTCATATGCAAATTTCCTCCGTGCGCCTTGATTGTGTTGTTTTTGGCCGTTCGCTGAGCTGTTTTTAGTGCGTCCATAACGCGTCCATTTATTGCGATGCATGTATCGTTCCAGCGCTATTTGGAGTTTTCGAATGCGCTGAGCATTTTGCGACGAAAAAAAAATGGGCGTTGCCATTCGAAAATTTCGAGTTTCTGTACTTATAACCGTAACCGTGAGCGCCAATTTGTTGCTGTTCACAGAATCCCGAGCTGATACTTCTGAATAACCATATCTGAAATCTCATCTCGATCGGTTATACGGACCGGCCGCTATATATCAGCATATATCAGCAAAGTTTTTTTATGACCACCCTGTACTTTTCAGAGGCTCATTAAAATACTAAAATTTATAAAAAGAATCTAAAACTCACTCGCTATTGTTGTATAAGCTTCAAATTACACAAATAATGTAGTAATCCGCGGTTAAATAATCATTTAACACCATAAATATAATCTTGAAAAACACTAACATGACCAACTACTCTGATCAGATCACAATCACAGCACAGCATCTATAAAAAATATCGATATCTTTGCTTAAAGTCTCCTTAACAAAGTAAATTGGTGATGAAATGTCCATAAATGCAGGGGTCGTACGTGTCCTGAAATTTTATAGCCAGGAAATTTTTCGGTACCAGTATTTTCTTATAGAAAATTATTTCTTAAATAAGGCGAAATTTCGCGCGTTTAAGCTAGATCTATTCTTCTATTAAAAAATGCTGATATTTGTCCTAAAAAATTCCCTAAAGCATATTATTAAAAATGTTCAGATGCCTGGGAAAATTATGCACAACTAGCATTTATAAGCACTGGAATCGATTCGGAGCCAGTTGCAATTGCGTAGACATGAGAGAGAGGAACGAGATTAACAGAAAGTAGAGAAATTTAAAAGAACTATATCTCGCGAACCACTGGACCGATTTTGATGCAGTAGAGCTTAAAATGTTCAGGAAGACTTAATATGTAGAAAGAAAATATAGTATAGGGCTTGCCTGAGGCCGGAGATATATCTCCTCATCGCCGAAGCTTGAAAAACTCACCGCACACCGGATGACTGTTAGGAGATCGATCTAGTAGTAATACAGTTTAGAATGAGTTATAGATACTTTACTTTATCTTGTTCCAAAAGCATTATTGGTTGTCAGTTGTTCGATAAAAATGAGTATTTGCAGTCCAAATTGTTTAGTGCTGCCATCTGTCGTCTTCCGTCTCAACTAAAAGCTATACAACAGCACAACAACGCAAAACGTCATATGATTCAGTCCGTTTTGAAATCCGTTTTTAAGGGTGTTCCCGTGATCAGATTTTGTCTGATTTTGGTTATATTTCTCAGTAATGGTTACGGATTAAAAATCAGTTAACAGAGCTTCTATTGCAATTTTGCCCGGGTTGAAGGTGTATTTACTTTAATTTGCCTGGACTACAATGAGGATCAACCTCTTTGCAAAATAAATTTGGAAAATCGGGCTCGTGGGCGCAAGCTGCGTTCTTTGTCAAATGACAGTTGAGATGTATTGTACATGGGCCGTATAAAAATTACTTTGGTCAAAAAGAAAGATATGATGGATTTTCTGCCATATATTCCACCAATTCATCAGGCTTAGTACAAGAATCTTCCAGCAGAGGTCAATACCAAGTTCCAAGCTTCTTCCTCTAGAGTACATCATGTGACGTTGATGATGATGGTAGACGGTGCACAGTGAACGTTTTACGATAGCTGGTAATGTATTTCATTCTTTGAGTAAAAAAATAGAATAAGTAAATATAAATCAAAATCAAGAGTTTTTGTAATCATAATAAGCAAGTCTTTATTTACACAGGGAAATTTCACAACCATACTGAACCAAATCCTTATTTTTTTTTAAAAACGTATAATTTTTCAATAGAAATATTAATTTGTCATTTGTAAAAGTAGCGCGATATAAAAATGGTACTTTAAATTGAATATTACCGCATATAATTCTTATAAATCACTTGGCCTGAATTAATTATTTGTTAAGAACTTTAAAGCGTTAATATTCAGAATAAAGAAAAACGGACTTGATCTATTATGGTTGTGAGCCACTCAACTAATACGGAGAGCGTTTATTTAAAAATACGATGTTCTTGAATATCTAAACTTCTTTTTTTTCTTCAAAAATTGTTATGAGATACTTTTTAGAGTTTTTAGATAGTGAGAATTCTTTTTAAAATTTGCAAATATTTAAACAGAAAAACTAGAACAGAAAATCTTGTAAGTTATTTTTTGTAAAAAGAAAAATGAGGATATAATAAAATAATATGCTTCAGTAACTGCAAAGGAAAGTTTTACACATACATTTAAATTAATTAAATCTTCTCATAACTTTTATATAAATTATAATATAGTAAGAGATTACTGTACATTCCGCTACTATGTTTTTTTTCTTTATTGCTATCTACATATATATACTATACTTAGTCATGCTCCTTCAGCTCTCGGACACTGACAGTAAACATTAATTTTTAATGAAAATTATCTCTGGATGAAGTTGTGACAAAGGACCTCGTAGAAAGTTGTTAGTGTAGCCGTGTCACGAGATGAAATATCTAATTATATTTTTACCTAGAAGTGGAAAATGTTTATACTTGAAAAATTAGTCAATATATTTATTAACTTATTACGAAAAATAGATCATGTAGCCTTAAAATATTCACTGTTATTTCAGGATTATTAAAAGTTAAAAATACTTGTTTTTGGAAAATATTAAAAAAATGTGTAGAGGAAATAGGGGAGGTTTGATACATAGGGAGGGTTGATACATCGACAATTTTTCTCAACAAATGGCATTAACAGTCATTCTAACACATGTAAAGTCTTCTTTTATTTGCTGAAACCATCATTAGCTGGACTAATCAGTGAAGAACTGACAACTTTTCTTTTCTTTTAATTTTGAAGGTTTTTGGAATGTCAATGTAAATTTTTTCATTGACTGATTTTCTTTCATAACTCTTATTATTGTGAAGATAATATCTTGTAATTTGTTTTATCTATAAGGCACATTGTTAAGATTAGTTTTACTAGAAAGTAGATTACCATTTTGATACTGCATTTATACAAAGTGTTTGAAAATCCAATAAGGCATAATAGGGAGAAATGATTCATTAGTACTGGGGAGAAATGATACACTTGTATATTTGAAATTTAATAGTTTTTTTTAAGTTTGCCAACTAATATAGGACTGTAATATTCATTATTGTTTTACAACAAGAGCTACTGAAATTGGTAAGGAAGAACAAAGAGACTATTCATAGACATTATGTAGGTTACATAGAAAAGCAGTGCGATGATAGATGGTTAGTTCGCTTTGCTCGTCATGTAGAAGGGAAAAAAGTTTAAATGGCCTGAAAGGGAAAATCTTTCTATAACTTACGAAGGGCAAATTGAAAAAACCGTTAAATCTACCCGAATTTACTTATCAGAATGATAGAGTTATTAGTTTTTCTTTTAACCATTTCAGGGATGGTGGTATGTTTATGAAACCACTTAATTTTAATTCCCAAACGCCACATTGGCACCAGCTTTTTGGTAAAATATTTCCCATTTAGTATGAAAGTGAAATATATCCCTTTTCTTATTTCTAATTAAATTTGATGGTAAAATCCGGTGCCATTCATTTATTCAACACTTTAGCATTGAAAATGCTTTGCCCCTGAAAGGGTTAAAAGAATCTTAAATGTGCTAAATTTATGTTAAATTGTTTGAAAATCAGCAATGTTCATACCATTTTTCCTTGCAGCTAGATTTCTAGGGGTTTTTTTCATTATTTATTTTCTAAAAAGTGTGTTAATAAGATTCTTTAAATAATAGCAATAGTTTAAATATTTTTGTAAAAAACATTTCTGAAACAATAATATGTCAATGTCATTTCGTTTCAAATTTTACTTAAATGTTTCAAGATTTATAATAAAAAATTGTGTGACGCATAAATTGAATAGTCTGCATTTTTTTTTCAATTTACTAATTGAATGCAATTAATTTAACAATGTATGAAACCTCCCTTGCTAGTGTATCAATCCTCCCTAGTAATGGGGAGATTTGATACAGTAGTAACCATTCAAAATAATTGGGATATATTTTTTGAATGACTATTTTTTAAATTCACAATATTTTTAATAATTGAATAAAAGGTCACTTTATAAGAAAACACGAAAAATTTGTTTATAAATAGCTTTCTAAAAGTTGTAAAAAATAAGTAAAAAAAAGTGTATCATACCTCCCCTACCTCCCCTATAATAAAAATAACATATTAAACCTACAATGCACACATACATTATTTCTTGAATAATTCATTTTATCTTTTTTCTCATATTTTATCTTTCAGGTAACGTTTTTATGAATTGGCATTCATATGAAAATTTCTGAAGTTGTCGATATTTTCTTTTTAATTTTACGGCTTTTAACGCTTTCCAACATTGTTGAAAAGTTCTTGTGAATTAGTTTTGTCTGTTCTTTTGTCCATCTGTCTGTCTGTCCCTGCCCTGGGTCCGATTATATAGTCCGATTGCTATGAAATTTATAGATGTTATTGGGTATTACTATGGCATGTTCGGTATCGAAAATGAAATTTATAGCATTATCGATTCATTTACAGGGCCACTCAAAAGAATTCCGTCACATTACGGTCTATCGTTTGCCATGTATTTTAATGATATTACAGTATTTTAAACATATTGAGATTATTATACATCACTTAAGTGTACTACAAGGTTCTTACTAGGGAATATGGTGTGCAAAGAACTTATCGTTTATTTACAGGCACATACAAAAGAATTTGACTGTAGAAGAGAAGGAGAAATAATGGAACTATTGAAGAATACGATCATTAATTGTTGGAAGTGCGTTTTCAGTTGTTCTATGTGTTTTTAATTTAATTATTTTAAAAAATATTACTTTGTATGCGTAAATTGTATAGATCGCACAGGGTCGTACAAAAGTCCCAACAACATCCGTTTATGGGCGGAAATTGCTGAGTGGAAATTTTCAATTGTTTTATGCGTTTAACTGAACAAACTTTTATCATACTATGTCGTAAGCATGCATATCTGTAGATCATATGCAGGGCTGAACCAAACAAATCGTATATTTTAACGACTATTCATTGTAATAGCAGAAATCGTGATTTCAAATGCGTTATGCATTTTCCAAATTCTTCATTTAGGCATCATTTTTCACCTTATAAAACTGTGATGTTTTGTTATAGTATTCTGAATGTATTGGAAAGTGTTTCATAATTTATGTTGTACGCATGATTTTTCGTTCTTGTTTTAATTTGTTAAAGAATACATATGAATTCATTCACTCATTTTGTAACTGAATTGTTTCTAAAAAGATTCAATTTATTGTTAAAAAACTGAATTGCTTATATTATTTGAGGGGCCTACAACCATAGTAGACAAAGTCCAATTTAAAAAAAAAAAAAAAAAAAAAAAGAGATAGTCCATTTATAAGGTGCATAAAATCTGTTTTATCTACTTCCATTGTGAACCAAGCCTGTATTCACATACTTTCTCATACACGCCATCTATTTACAGACTTAGTTCATTGTGGAAGTAAATAAAACAGATTTTATGCACCTTCTAAATAAACTATATAATTTTTTCAAAATGAACTATTATGATTGTGAAACCCTTATTAATAAACACACAAATACATATACACATTTCAAAATTTGTCTGTGCGATAGAGGTAGTTGCCATATGCTAAATAATATATGCAATCAACTGGAGTAACGTTTCCAACCGGGGCGACATAACCTACTGTTAAAATAAGTCTTTATTCTATTGTCGTTATCTAGGGTCAGGTGGGGGTAATTATGACCAGGGGGTAATTATGATCGCCGTCATATTGGAGAAAACTGTGATGGTAAAATTTTGTTTCAAGCTTAGATATTAACCTCATAATGTATATTTCATCTTAGGTATTCTTTATTACTAGTCTGAAGCATTTTTGAGATCCAAATAGCAATTTGAAACTAAGTCTATAAAAATTTTGATAAACGGATTTGTTACTTTGAAGTTCAAAGTGGTCATAATTACCCCCAAACAAATGTGTATTGGCAAATATAAAGAAAAGATATAGTGGTCATAATTTCCCCACTAGTGGTCTTAATTACCCAAACTTATGTGATTGTGAGTTTTACGTGGGGTAATTATAACCACCCTCTTAACTTTAAAAGAAAAACAGCTATGAGAATTAAAACTTTTAAAATGTGTTCTTAAAGGATCAAAGTTACTTCCTATGTACTAAAAACAGCACTTTTCCAAATAGAAATAAGCAAAAAAAAAAAAAAATAATAACAAAGTTGAAAATGTAAAAAATTGTCATAATTACCCCTCCTGACTATATATCGTTATCCCCATCTATTGTCGTTACATATTGCACCGAAAGTGGCGCTGTTGGGCTCCGGGTCATTCTCTAGAATAATAACAATTTCGCCATAAACGAGTAAATAGAGTTCCGGAAGTTTATTTTTAGTACTAGCCGAATAAATACTAGTCTTTAATAATAATTTTTTTAATACTATTTTATCAAGACTTGAAGTTAAGTAAATTATATGGTCTTCAAACTTACCTTCAACCAGCATATCAAAAATTGAAGTAAGTATAATTGTTTATATTTATTGGTTATTAATTGAATGACGACTGTTTCCTTTGATTTTTCACGTTTATTGAATCGGAGTTATTTTTCTGGGCAATGTCATCCCTGAATCTTTGTCAAACATGAGGTGACTTTGTCGATTAAGATCATATTGAATTTTTCAGAAGAGGACTGGTACAACGACATCGTGATACAGTATTTCCAGATGTCTTAAATACAGTAAACTCCTGACTATCCGGCTCGCGATTATCCGGCCTAGTAAAAACAAATGAAGAATGTCGCGAGCAGCCGAGACAGGCAGGTAAAAGTAAAAACTAAGCTTTGACTCTTTTATCTTATGCATAAATCTTCATATCTGTGCAATCATTTATTAATAACCAGTAAAATAAGATTTACTCATTTTTTTAGGAATTAGGCTTACGTCTTACGTTAATGTTTTTCTTTATTTTGAAACTGTATGTACTGTATATATAAAATTTATCTTAAAATGTGTGACATGTGTTTTTAATATAATGGGGGGTCCAGGGAGTGAGTAAATATTCATAGAACTCCGGCCTATCCGGTTTTTTTGTTATCCGGCCTACCCTTCCGCCACATTAGTCCGGGTAGTCGGGTGTTTACTGTATTAGAAATTGACAAACCATGTCTCTAGCCAGAACTTCAGTTAGAATTGACTCACTTGTCAAATATTTTGACCATCTTGAAGAATCCTTAACCACTGGGGGACAAGAGACCGGTATAAGTGCCACTTAGGTGCTCCGAAACCTTCATTATTCCCACCAATTTTTTTATTGTAAATTTTGCCTTATTTAAATAGAGCATTTTCGCGATTCAATTACAGAAATTTTCCTGTTTTGAAAAACCGATGGTAAATATAAAAAATTAAGCAAAGTGCTCTCGTCACGAAGAGGTCCAGCCAGAACACCCCCTACTAACTCTTCAACAAATTATCGTAGAAGAAAGTTACTAGCACCGAACGATTGGAAATAAAGTCTACTTTTAAATGATGTATATATAATTTGCTTAGGGGGAGAATCTATATATTAAAACGAACCATAAATTCATTTTTTTCAATAGCAATACCCAATTTTAACAAGATATTTCAAATCTTCGGTTCAAACTATGCCTGCCTAGACACCAAATTTCAAGTCATTTGAATGATAAATTTTTGAGTTATAAACATTCAAAATTGAGGTCTTCTAATGTTAAATTACATTTTCATATTTTTATTAATATTTCCTGAAATTATACTCCTAATGCGCTAATTTTTTGTAGCAATAATACTAAAATACCCAGACATAAATACATTGAATTTGCAATTTTTATAATTTTAGGATATGAACTATGAAATTAGTATTCGAAAACGTTATGAATTTCAACCTACAATTTTTTTGATGGATTTAGATTTATTAAGTCCTGTTTTATGGAAATCCAAAATTTCATATTTTTATTCCAAGTAGTTTTTAAATTATGTTTAACTAGTTGGATGTAACAATCCCAAAACTTTCTTCTATCTTATACATCTTAATATTTCAAAACTAGTTACACATGTTAATACTTCAATATTATTAGTTCAATACTATACCAACTTTGATTTTCATCTTAAATTTCTGCTCAAGTCAATTAAACGGACTAAAAACGAGTTAATATATATCATGATATTTGTTAAAATTATTAATTTTTCCTTATTCTGTCGTTATCAGCTGTTTGCGAATAGCCGGCATAGCAGAAGCGAGTTCCCGCCGCTGCATGAGCCGCCGATGCACAATAGAACTACGAAAAATCAAGAAAAGTATACAAAAATCGCTAGCACGGAGCCCCTTTACCGCGCAATATTTCCAAATTCAAGGAGAACCTGTTGGCCAAAGCCAAAAACAAGCACAAATATTTTGGTTCAATTGTATGTATAATTTTATACGCTGTTTGATGGTACAATAATGAAAATGGCACAGAGATCGGAATTATAGCGCCCCCTTCTTTCGGAATTTTTTCAAGTTCAAGGAGGACTTGTTTGCCATAGCCAGAAACATGCACAAAAAATTTGGTTCAATTATATGGATAACTTCATACACTTTTCGATGGTACAATAATGAAAATGGTACAGACATCGCAATTATAGTGCCCCCTTCCGGCAGAATTTTTCCAAATTCAGGGAGGACCTTCGGGACATGACCAAAAATAAACACATAAAATTTGGTTCAATTCTATGCATAACTTCATACACTTTTCGGCGGTACAATATTCAAAATGGCACAAAAATTGTACAAAAATCGCTATTACAGCGCCCTCTACGACCGATTTTTTTAGAAATTAAGGGAGGACCTCCTTGCCATAGCCAAGATCTTAAAATTTTTTTTGGTTCAATTCTATGCATAATTTCAAACACTTTTCGATGGTGCAATATTCAAAATCGCACAAAAATCGCTATTGCAGCGTCCCCTAACGGCGAATTTTTTGCAAATTCATGGAGGACCTGCTTGCCATATCCAAAAACTTAAACTAAAAATTTGGTTCAATTCTATGCATAACTTCATACACTTTTGGACAGTACAATATTCAAAATCGCACAAAAATCGCTATTACAGCGCCCCCTACCGGCGAATTTTTTCCAAATTCAGGGAGGACCTGCTTGCCATATCCAAAAACGTAAACTAAAAATTTGGTTCAATTTTATGCATAACTCCATACACTTTTGGATGGTACAGTATTCAAAATCGCACAAAAATTGTTATATCAGCGCCCCCTACCGGTGAATTTTTTCCAAATTCCGGGAGGACCTGCTTGCCATAGCCAAAAACTTATAATAAAATTTTGGTTTAATTCTATACATAACTTCACACACTTTTTGATGGTACAATGGCGACAGACAGACGGACAGACGGACAGACGGACAGACGGACGGACGGACAGACGGACAGACGGACAGACAGACATTTTCTATAAACATGTTTTTTGGAATCTCTGACCCCTAAAACATGCAAATCCGTCGAAAACCGGAAGTCGAAAAAAATTTCGATTACAATACTTTTTTCTATTGAAGATAGAAGAAAGTAAAAAATGGCAAAATGATGGTTTAAGGGCCGTCTATGATAGAAGTGACTAGATATTTTGAAATTTCTTATGCTATCCTGTAATCTATATGTATCTCTGTCGGTCAATAATCGAGTACCGAAATTCAATTTGGATACAGCCCCTAAAATACGCTCGTTTCAAAATAATTAATTTCTAGGAAACTTATCCTACGAATTGCATAAAAATTGGTTTTTACGCTAATTGAAGGGTGTAAAGTTCGTTTATGCTGTCATAATTGTGCACTGCTATTGAAGAAAACTAATGTGATATAGAAAACCAAACAAATTACAAATGCTATCTACATTCGTCTACCAAATGTAGGTCATTTTCTTTTTTAATATAAAATATGGACTATATGCTACATTTTGAAATTAATTTGAAATCTGTGCAAAGTGACCTCGGATGATGGTGTATAAAATAAGTATTACTTATGTAACTAATATGGTATTCTGGATGCATTTAGAGCTATTTTAATAACAATAAAATCATGATGTCTTTAATGGACAACCTTGGAAATAAAAAAATCAAATATGTAAAAAGCATTTTTACTTTCTTCTATCTTCAATAGAAGAAAGTATTGTAATCGAAATTTTTTTCGACTTCCGGTTTTCGACGGATTTGCATGTTTTAGGGGTCGGAGATTCCAAAAAACATGTTTATAGAAAATGTCTGTCTGTCTGTGTGTCCGTCTGTCCGTCCGTCCGTCCGTCCGTCTGTCCGTCTGTCCGTCTGTCTGTCGCCATTGTACCATCAAAAAGTGTATGAAGTTAAGTATAGAATTAAACCAAAATTTTATTATAAGTTTTTGGCTGTGGCAAGCAGGTCCTCCCGGAATTTGGAAAAAATTCGCCGGTAGGGGGCGCTGATATAACAATTTTTGTGCGATTTTGAATATTGTACCATCCAAAAGTGTATGGAGTTATGCATAGAATTGAACCAAATTTTTAGTTTAAGTTTTTGGATATGACAAGCAGGTCCTCCCTGAATTTGGAAAAAATTCGCCAGTAGGGGACGCTGTAAATGCGTTTTTTGTGCGATTTTGAATATTGTACCATCGAAAAGTGTATGAAGTTATACATAGAATTGAACCAAATTTTTATTTTAAGTTTTTGGCTATGGCAAGCAGGTCCTCCCTGAATTTGGAAAAAATTCGCCGGTAGGGGGCGCTGTAATAGCGTTTTTTGTGCGATTTTGAATATTGTACCATCGAAAAGTGTATGAAGTTATGCATAGAATTAAACCAAATTTTTAGTTTAAGTTTTTGGCTATGGCAAGCAGGTCCTCCCTGAATTTGGAAAAAATTCGCCAGTGGGGGGCGCTGTAATAGCGATTTTTGTGCGATTTTGAATATTGTACCGTCCAAAATTGTATGAAGTTATGCATAGAATTAAACCAAAATTTTATATTAAGTTTTTGGATATGGCAAGCAGGTCCTCCATGAATTTGCAAAAAATTCGCCGTTAGGGGGCACTGTAATAGCGATTTTTGTGCGATTTTGAATATTGCACCATCGAAAAGTGTATGAAGTTATGCATAGAATTGAACCAAAAAAAAAAAAAATTAAGTTCTTGGCTATGGCAAGGAGGTCCTCCCTTAACTTGTAAAAAAATCGGTCGTAGAGGGCGCTGTAATAGCAATTTTTGTACAATTTTTGTGCCATTTTGAATATTGTACCGCCGAAAAGTGTATGAAGTTATGCATAGAATTGAGCCAAATTTTATGTGTTTATTTTTGGTCATGTCACGAAGGTCCTCTCTGAATTTGGAAAAATTCTGCCGGAAGGGGGCACTATAATTGCGATGTCTGTACCATTTTCATTATTGTACCATCGAAAAGTGTATGAAGTTATCCATATAACTGAACCAATTTTTTTGTGCATGTTTCTGGCTATGGCAAACAAGTCCTCCCTGAACTTGAAAAAATTCCGAAAGAAGGGGGCGCTATAATTCCGATCTCTGTGCCATTTTCATTATTGTACCATCGAACAGCGTATAAAATTATGCATACAATTGAACCAAAATGTTTGTGCTTGTTTTTGGCTTTGGCCAACAGGTTCTCCTTGAATTTGGAAATATTGCGCGGTAAAGGGGCTCCGTGCTAGCGATTTTTGTATACTTTTCTTGATTTTTCGTAGTTCTATTGTGCATCGGCGGCTCATGCAGCGGCGGGAACTCGCTTCCTGCTATGCTGGCTATTCGCAAACAGCTGATAACGACAGAACAAGGAAAAATTAATAATTTTAACAAATATCATGATATAGATTAACTCGTTTTTAGTCCGTTTAATTGACTTGAGCAGAAATTTAAGATGAAAATCAAAGTTGGTATAGTATTGAACTAATAATATTGAAGTATTAACATGTGTAACTAGATTTTGAAATATTAAGATGTATAAGATAGAAGAAAGTTTTGGGATTGGCACATCCAACTAGTTGTATTAGAAATCGAAAACTTCATGTTTCTTTAAGATTTCCATTACAACAACACACTTTTGCTGCTTTCAGATTTATTCTTATTTGTAGTTAATTTCTTATTAATAAAGTGTTCTTAAAAAATATTTCTCTGAAGAACCATTTTAGCTAAAAAATATATAAATGGTGATAAAGAAACAATGATGCATTATCTAAAAATAACTCTTTTTTTTTAGCAGCTGCTATTGTCAATACGGATTCAAGAGTCATACGTTTGTTTCAAATATTTGCTCTCTTCCGTGAGTATCAAGTCAGTTATTTATTATGTGATCTTTGTGTATGAAAAGAAAAAGGTTGAAGATATTTCGGGAGATTTTCATAAGAATTATAACTGCTATACACAAATGCAGTTTCTAAATGCGTGTCGGATTGCGTGAATTAAGAACTGTTTTTTATTGCAGTGTGTAAGCTTTTACCTATACTTTAGCGCATTAGAAGTGCGTTTTAACACGTTTTTGTAACTCTAAAATTTATATTCTTAATGAAAGTCTATTAAAAGCAATTTTTTTTTCCGCTAATACAAATCATATTTTTGAATGCGGACATTTTTAGCATAATAAACGCGCATATTTTCAAATACTTACGCAAATAACTTTTTAATACTAATTACTTGGGACCATTTGAAGAATGTGTTACTAAATTTTTGAATTCAAATTTCACAATTATATCAATCATAAAATAATAATAATTTTTGATTGGCTTGTTGCATTATTTTTTTCTGTCTATCTTGCGAAACAAAATTTACATTTTTGCTACATTGATTATTTCACATTTACCAGGTATCATTTAATGTAGCTTTTCATTAATACTAATTTAAAATAACAGGTCTTTAAAGGAAAGATCACCTCAAAACTTTTTAAAAAGTCATTTTTTTTTTTGTGTATTGTTAAAGAGTAATATGTTATCGAGTTTTTAAAAAAGTATGGCGATACTCTAATTAAAACCGGTTTCATGATAAAATATGTGGAGCGATACCTATCCAAATTAAGGTAAATTTGAACTTTAAAGTCATTTTTCTCAAATCAGATATGTTCAACATTGCGCGCATCATATTTCATAAACTAAGTAACATAGAAACTTAAAATTTTGGATTATACTGTATTTTGCATATATTTATAACCTCCATCTATTTTTAAGTAAGTACCGGTAATATATTTATTTATTTATAATTTTTTAGCGAAATTTTATCATAGATTTTGTGTTTTACGTTTAATTGCCTGAAAAAATATTCCCATCCGTAAACTTGATTATTATTTTAGGTTTATGTTAAAGTGCGATAATATAAGAATATATATATGAAATATTAAGTGGATATATCGAATATATATTTTTTTTATAATCCTGCGCACAACACATGGTATGTCATTTAATACCCTTATTTAGACTGTCTTAATTAAACTATATTCTAATTATGTATCATTAAAATTATTTAAAGGAATACGTAAACAAAGATTTGTATAATTTATTCTAAAGAAATTATTTAATTTGAAGAAATATTAACATCTCCAAAATTTTTTTTTTAATGCTGTGTTATAATCACACAATATCGAGCTGCAGAAGATGATCTCCCCCATTAAACTTTACATTGCAATTTGCAACAAATCTTCACTGCCTTATAGTCTGTAGCCGTCTATAAATTCATCGACATTTTTGAAATTTAAAAAGTTTTTATTTTTTTCTTTTAATTAAAGTATTACTAAGGCATTGTTTTCTATAACTGTGATTTATAATATACACTATATGGCCTTTAATGACCGGCAACTTGCAATTTTGGACATTCTGTCGAATATTTAAAAATATACTCGTCAGATTCTTCTGGAATTATAGGATTAAAAAGAACAGGTTTGACTCTTCATATTTATAAATGTCGATTTCATAAGGAGGACAATTAGGGGGCCAACAAAAAAAAATAAGAAAAAAAATAATACTTAGGGTCATTCTGTAAAATAATATGCACAAAACGATCTATCGCTACAGAATATATGATATACATAGGCAGACATTGTACAATATGTGTATTCATTTGTGTAAGAACAACATACATATTAATAGAGATATAGCGATTTTTGTTTAATTAAAAAGTCTTGCATGTTTTTTGCTTATAATATACAGGGTTTTTAACCAAATTTATCGCCAATTTCAGAAAAATTTACAAAATGTAGTAGAAACAAAATAGTGCAATTGGAATATAAATATATTAAATATTTAAGAAAATATGGGCAGTTGTAAAAAATAAATTTTATCCGCGCATATGCGAACTATAACAACGAACTTTTTATATAATTTAATAGTCATCTCTATCTAGCAACTTATTAAAAAAATAAGTTAAATATCGTAAAAATTCAGAGAGATATCACCGTTAGAGAGAGCTGTCTTTTAGTTTCTTTCTAAAACTCGCTGAATGATAAGGAATTGTCCACAAATTGTTATTTTTAAGTTATCTGACAGCGTTCGGAGCAAGTTTTTTGCAATAGCTATATAATTACAGTTTACGGCTATGTTTAGAAAGGTTTTGACTCTAAACTACGATGAAAAGGAATATATAGTCCACACATTGATTACATTTACGTAAATTGAGGAGTTTATGCTAAAATTTTGTTAAATTTAGCCCAATACGCAAAACACTCTACAGTAAATTCTATCGCATATATATGTATTTTCTGTATACAAGTAATTTATATGACAGTGGTGAAGATAATCAACTAAAATCAAAGCTATATTACACATTTTTCATAAGTTATAAGTCAATAACTTGCAATTTGATTTTTATAGTGGTATTTCCTTAGCTTTTTGAGAAGTAACGTTTTGCGTATGGAATTTTCACAGAAAAGTGCATTTTCATAAAATACATTTATTTAACTGAAACATTTACTTAACTATTTTAAACTTTATTTAAAAATTTTTTTAACAATTATGTAAATTGGAAATTTACTGTATTTATTGATAAAGGTCTTTTTTGTGTGTGTGCCGTTTATATCTAAAAGACAGTTTCAGCATTAATTTTTTTCCCATCGAACGAAAACTGCCAACACTGTCTTTTAGATATAACAGGACACAAAAAAGACCTTTATCGATAAGTACAGCAAATTTCCAATTTACATAATTGTTAAATAAATGTTAAATAAAGTTTAAAATAGTTAAGTAAATGTTTCAGTTAAATAAATGTATTTTAAGAAAATTCACTTTTCTGTGAAAATTCCATACGCAAAATGTTACTTCTCAAAAAGCTATGGAAATACCACTATAAAAATCAAATTGCAAGTTATTGACTTATAACTTATGAAAAATGTGTAAATAGCTTAGATTTTAGTTGATTATCTTCACCGCTGTCATACAAATTACTTGTATACAGAAAATAAATATATGTACGATAGAATTTACTGTAGAGTGTTTTGCGTATTGGGCAAAATTTAACAAAATTTTAGCATAAACTCCTCAATTTAAAGAAAATAAGTTAAAACTGGTGTGAATGACTAAGAACAAACAATCTTCTTGAAACACCATCAAAAATTTGTAAATGCGCTAGGCCTTTCGAAAGATCTGAGTCTTTCTTCGTCAGGCGCAAAAAAGACGTCCTTCTACTATGAAAGCAGAGGCAAGACTGAAATGAGAGACAAGGGAAAGGAAACAAGCTGAAGAAACAGCCAATAGGAAGTTAGAAATCAACAGCCAATACGAAAGTAAAAGACAACAGCCTATCACAGAAGAGAATAATCAAAACAAAAGAACACAAAGTAGGAGGGGCAAAAAATGGGAGGGGGAAAAATACATATAATCCAATATGGGAACACATGAAATTAAAAATGAATAAATAAATGAATAATATATATTTAAAAAAAAAAACAGACTAATAATAATACAAAAATAAATTAAATGGTAGTACTGAAAAGGTTTTTCCAAGCTGCAGAGAGCATTGTGGAATCAGATTTATCATTAACAATAACATCACGATTAAGATAAATAGCTAAATTTTCAAGAAAGTCCAATTCAGAGATACTATTGGCATTAGAGATAATTTTAGCATTTTGAAAATTAAAACTATGGCCGGAATCCCAAGAGTGCTTGGCAATAGAAGATTTAGAAAATTCTTGATTGATTACATAACGCGAGTGTTCTTTTAAGCGGATTTCGAGATTCCTTTTAGTTTTAGGATTCCGGCCATAGTTTTAATTTTCAAAATGCTAAAATTATCTCTAATGCCAATAGTATCTCTGAATTGGACTTTCTTGAAAATTTAGCTATTTATCTTAATCGTGATGTTATTGTTAATGATAAATCTGATTCCACAATGCTCTCTGCAGCTTGGAAAAACCTTTTCAGTACTACCATTTAATTTATTTTTGTATTATTATTAGTCTGTTTTTTTTTTTTTTTTTTTTTTTTTTTTAAATATATATTATTCATTTATTTATTCATTTTTAATTTCATGTGTTCCCATATTGGATTATATGTATTTTTCCCCCTCCCATTTTTTGCCCCTCCTACTTTGTGTTCTTTTGTTTTGATTATTCTCTTCTGTGATAGGCTGTTGTCTTTTACTTTCCTATTGGCTGTTGATTTCTAACTTCCTATTGGCTGTTTCTTCAGCTTGTTTCCTTTCCCTTGTCTCTCATTTCAGTCTTGCCTCTGCTTTCATAGTAGAAGGACGTCTTTTTTGCGCCTGACGAAGAAAGACTCAGATCTTTCGAAAGGCCTAGCGCATTTACAAATTTTTGATGGTGTTTCAAGAAGATTGTTTGTTCTTCCTCAATTTACCTAAATGTAATCAATGTGTGGACTATATATTCCTTTTCATCGTAGTTTAGAGTCAAAACCTTTCTAAACATAGTCGTAAACTGTAATTAAATAGCTTTTTCAAAAAACTTGCTCCGAACGCTGTCAGATAACTTAAAAATAACAATTTGGGGACAATCCCTTATCATTCAGCGAGTTTTAGAGAGAAACTAAAAAACAGCTCTCTCTAACGGTGATATCTCTCTGAATTTTTACGATATTTAACTGATTTGTTTTAATAAGTTGCACCATAGAGTTGACTATTAAATTATGCAAAAAGTTCCTTGTTATCGTTCGCGCATGCGCACATAAAAATTATTTTATAAATTATTTAAAAATTATTTTAATTATTTAAAAAATATATTTAAGGAATTATGCTGCCCATATTTCCTTAAATATTTAATATATTTCTATTACAATTGCACTGCATTGTTTCTACTACATTTTGGCAATTTTTCTGAAACTGGCGTCAAATTTGGTTAAAAACCCTGTATGTTATAAGCAAAAAACATCCATGATTTTTTTTAATAAAATCGCTATATCTCTATTAATATAGATGCTATTCTTACACAAATGAATGAACATATTGCACAATGTCTACCTATGTATATTCTGTCGCGATAGATTATTGCGTGCTTTTTATTTTACAGGGTGGATCCCAAGTATTATTTTTTCTTTAATTTTTTGTTGGACGCCTAATTGTCCTCTTTATCAAATCGATGTTAATAAATATGAAGTAAAACGTGTTCTTTTTAATCCTAAAATTCCAGAAGAATCTGACAAGTATATTTTTAAATATTTGACAAAATGTCTAAAATTGAAAGTTGTCGGTCAGTAATGGCCATATAGTGTACGTTTATAAATTTTGGACAGAAAAAAATTTATATTGGTTTACACATAATTTAAATTTTGCGATCTCTTTTTGTACGTAGATTTTATTGAAAGCTAAAGTATAAATTTCAAAAAACGTTTAGAAAATGAAAAAAATTCCCATAAAAAACAGGCTCAAATCTTAGAAAAACTGACATGATTAAAAAAAAAAAATAATTAATTTCGTCGACTTAAATCAGTCAAATTTTACAGCAAGAAAATTAGAAAAGGAAAGTTCATCTTAGCAGAACTGCCACTGACGTGTATTTGTTTAATTTTTTGCTGAACGTTATTTCTAAACAAGAAGAGTTTATCTTCAAGATTTATAGCAACTTACCACGAAAAGTATCGTTTGTAAATATTGGTAGAGAAAATAATACTAATAAAAATTAGTCGCGAGAGGCAGCCCTGTATTAGTAGTGGGACTATAAATATGTTATAGCAATTGTCAAATTCGTAAGGACGTTTCTCATACTTTTACACGCAAACATTAGTTTTCACTTAAGAGATGAATAGCGAAAATTTTTAAATGAAGTATTTTTGTATGTTTTTTATACCTCTATTTCCATTAAATAAAATCAATATTGCACTAAGATTAAAATGCTTATGTAAAATATCTTTCTAAAATATGATTGATGTTAGATAAATACTCGTATCTGGCTCTTAGTTTATATTTGTTTTAAAATCATTTTTAAAGTATATTGACCGCGTCTTTATAAGAGGTTTTTTGTGTGTTACAATGACAAATGTTGTTCTTCCTTGTTGTTTTCGATATGATGAAGCTCAGCATGTGATCTTTAACATTTTTAGAATAAAATTTTATACTCTAGTTAGGAATGTAATTCTGCAATTTATTTGTATTTTATGTCTGGTTATTATTTACAGGGAATAAATTGACTGTGTGTTGTCGAGAGTGAAGATTTGTTGAGTAACATTGTAACTGAAGACATCGTAACTTTAAGCACACTGCAATTTATTTTAATCTAGGAAATTATAATACAACCACAAACAAAAAAATTATAAATGTAAATTTAAAAAAACGCTTTCTTGAAAATTCACGAAAATATAGAAATATGAATTAATTGGCTTAAATGGTTAATTTCGCCAATTTAGAAAGCTATCGCCATAGTTGGCTTCATATATAGCAACTTAATATTTGACAAATTTGGTGATATTTCACCAAGTTGGTCAAAATTTGGCGCTATTGTGGTAACCGTGACGTTAGTACTTTTCAACAAATATTGTCGAAGCTCATACTGATTTCTCCATAGGAAATCAAATTACAATTCCGTAACCATTAAGTTTATGTAGTGTTAACCTTAGTATTTTAGTTTAGCATTAAGTAGTGTTTTTATGATGTCTTTTGAAAACGAAGTTCATTTGGCCTGGCCCACACATCTTTTTTCCACCGTTAAAGGTTGAATTTTGAAAAATTCCGAAACACGTGTTTACTAATTTTAGTTATATTATAGCCATGCCAAGTTTCAAGATTTTACTTCCATCGGTTTATGAGATTTGTTGATTTTTTTTTAATTTTAAATTTGTCCCTCGTTGACCCCCCCCCCCCCCTAGCGATCGAATTTTAAAAACTCAATGTCAAATTCATGTATTGCCCTCAAGAATACATAAATATTCCAAATTTCAGAGCTCTATGTCAACAGGTAGGGGGATGAAAAATGAGTGCCAAGATTTGGCTGCCACGTACAAACAGTATGTTAAAAGGAACTATGTAAAAATACAATAATATCTCCTGAGTTACCTATTCCGTAAACCACTCTTTAATCACTCTTTATTTATTTATCTTCAGTTTATGTGTTGGTATTCTTTAAAGGGAATAAACTGATTGTGTGTTGTCGAGAGTGAAGGTTTATTTATTAACATCGAAACTAAAGACTTCGTAACTAACAAGGAGAGGGCCAACCTTGGTAATCACCGATTTTGATTATTTTAATATATGTTGTAGATTAGAGACCCCTTAGTCTCGTGTTCAACTGATTTTATACAACGCTCCATAGTTCTTGAGAAACAGGTGGTCCAATATTGTAATACAACTTAAATACATATTTTGTAACGAACGGGCAACGTTGATTGTAGCTCAGTTGGTACGGCGTTTGCTCGTTACCCTGCGGGCTCGGGTTCGATACCGGAACGCGCTACATTTGATTTTCTCATTTTTTATTTTGCAAATATACTTGTAGTTATATTTTAATAATCTCAATTAAAAATATTAATATCGCACCTTAATTACAATGTTAACATATTTAAATTTTAATTTACATTTTTGATTTTTGAACCATTATTTGTCATCATTTAAAGAGATTTTTAAAAAAATTGCATATATTATTGAGTAATAAACACAACAAAATCGTTACAAAACTGTTGTGGCGCACTCTAGTTATGGTAAAATAAAACATATTCAAATAAAATGAAAAAAAAAAGCAGAAAGAAGATAAATGTGAAAGCAAAATAATTCATAGAGCAAGCATACGCAATACAATTAAAAAAAAAATTAATATGCAAAATATAGGTTGTAATTTAATTCATATAATAATTTTTAATATAATTATGTTTGTTATTTTAAGAACAGAGTAATATTATCATAGTACTGACCTCTTATTAAGGCAATACATAAATGATGTTTCTTTAAAATCACGAATTGACACAATTGTTCAATATCATTGCACCGATAAAGACTACATGAATTACATTTTAAAAGTGATTTAAAAAAATAACAGTTTTATGATGTTTTATACAACTATTTTGTTACAAATAAAAAAATAAATAAATAAAAATAATGATTGATACACAATATTATAATTTTTAATTGACAATGAGGTTATTAAATTATAATTACAAGTATATTTATAAAAAAAAAAAAAAGTGGGAAAAACAAACGTATAGCCTTCCGGTATCGAACCCGAGTCCACGGGTCAACGAGAAAACGAGAAGACGCCGAACCAACTGAGATCAACGTTACCCTTCAGTTACAAAGTAAGCATTTAAGGGGGTTTGGGACACAAAAATCTTAAAATTTTCATTTTTTTTTATTGGATTAAAAAATTTTCTGCCGTTTTCTGCTTAAAATGATGTTTAAATCATGTTTCTATCTTAATTAGAACAGGAAATATTATTTTTTTCATTTTGGTTTGTTTTCAAAATCTGCCTTGCAAGCTATGGTTATCAAGGAAACGAGTTCTTGTGAAAATGCGTTTTTCTTCATGATGGGTTTTTTCACCATTTCTCATATTTAAATTCTTATAACTCAAGAACCGTTAAAGATACACGGTTGAAACTCAGAACATATCTTTTTCAATTATTTTACTTTATTTTTGAGCCAGCATATTTGAAAAAAATATTTACTTTTGAAAATATGATTTTTTTAAAAAAAGTTGCACCACTTTTTTTTGTAATTTTTTCGTTAAATATTTTTAAATTTTTTAAAAATTAATATTTTTTAAAATGCTGGCTCTAAATTAAAATTTATATATTTCTGTTTATTTAAATGAAAAAAAATTGAAATTCTATAAATAATATTTTGAGTTATAACGATTTTAAACTACCCCACTTTTTTAACAAAATTTAAAATTTAAATTAAAAAAAAAATTAGGAGAAGTTTTATCATGCGATTTTGTTTACAAATGGTATGGTTAACCATCACAAAAATTTTCAAAATTTTAACTCAATAAATAAAAATTTTTTGAAAATGTGTCCCGGACCCCCTTAAGATGTGTTATAATATTAGACCGCCCTGTTTCTCAAGAACTGAGGAGAATTATATAAAATCCGTTCAACCTGAGACTAAGGGATCTATAGCTTACAATATATAAAAAAAAATAATCAAAATCTGAGGTTACCAAGGTTGGCCCTCTCCTTGCAAGACTACACTGTAATTTTTCGTTTTAAATCTAGGAAAATATAGGAACCAAAAAATACTATTACCTCTGCCGGGTAACCTATTTCGAAAACCACTCTTTATTTTCGAACACCTCACAAAGCAACATATTTTAACAATTCAAAGAAGCATTAAAAAAAACAAAGTTTCTCTTGTTGCCATTTATTTTACGTAAATGTTTCAAATTAGTTTTTTTATAGTCTATTGATCACTTTTCTCAAGCAAAGTAAAGGTTTTTCGGGCGATATTAATTCGCAATTGAATATTTTCAACAAACATGTTTGAAAACAAACATGATAATTAACACTATTAACATTAACACTAAAAGTAGTAACATATTGTTATTCTTACAAAAGTACAAAATCAATTGCTCAGCTAAAAATGTTTCTCGGAAAATTGATTTAAAAGAAACGCATTCCTGCTTGACATAACTAATAAATACACCAAAAATACCGCACCGCAGCATTTCCAAAAATCAGTGGTAGCAAGAGAAATTGTGTTTTTATAAAAGCTTCTTTAACTCGCGAAAGTAAGGTTTTCTAATAACATAAGGTTTTTAGAATCAGAAGTGGTTAATGAAGGAAGGGGTTAAGGTATATTTTTGTTCGTGGTTACATTAAATTTTCGTAAATTAGGAAACTTTTTTTACAATGTGTTGTTAGATGTAAATTTTTTATCTTGCCTTTAAGGCCATTTATTAATGTGTACTAATATGACTTCTTTATAACAGGTTTTTTGTTTATTATCATGACAATTGTTGTTCTTTCTTCTTAGTTTCGAGATTATGAAATAAGATTTCAGCGTTTCCGAAACCTTGTTTCCAATTTTTCAGTTCAGCGTTTCCGAAAATCAATGGTATCTAGAGAAAATGTGTTTTTATAAACACATTTTTAACTCACGAAATTGAGTTAGATTTGGAGGTTTACTAATAACGAAAGGTTTTCATAATCATAGGTGACTAAGAAGGGGTTAATATATATTTTCGTTCGTGGTTATATTATATTTTCGTAAATTAAGAAATTTTTTTTACGATGTCTCACATGTATACTTTTTATCTTGTTTTTAAGGCATTTTATTAATGTGTACTAATATGACTTCTTTATAATATGTTTTTTGTTTATTATCATTACAATTGATATTCTTTCCTCTTGTTTTTGAGATTATGAAGTAAAATTTCAGCGTTTCCGAAACCTTGTTTCCAACCTTTCAATTCAGCGTTTCCGAAAGTCATTGGTAGCAAGAGAAAATGTGTTTTCATAAACGCTTCTTTTAACTCATGAAATTAAGTTAGTTTTGGAGGTTTACTAATAACGAAAGGTTTTCAAAATCATAGGTGACTCAAAAGGGGTAACATATATTTTCGTTCGTGGCTATATTATATTTCCGCAAATTAACCCATTTATGCCTAGCGTCCCATTGTGGGACGTTTCAAATTTTAATGCATTTGTATAATTTTCTTCTTCTTTATAACATGAAAATTGCATGAAATCATTATTTATAATTGTCTTTATCTATAACCGAGAGATGACAGCACAAGGTGGATATTTGTTTGCTTAAATTAAGGCTTTTTTCGGTGTTTATAGATTTTTAATTTTTCAAGAGGGCGAAATGTAAAAAGTAAGTTTATTTGTATTTTTTCTATCATGGACCCAAAATCGCAAGTTACAATCTTAGCTTGTGGACTTTTTTGAAATACGTATTTTTTTAAATTGCGAAATTAAATGTTCAAGCCTATTTTTTATGCATTTTTGTAATGTACAAAATATAGGGTTCTACGCACAAATGGGCCCATATTTTTGTTAGAAATTTAGCAGACAGTTATTTATGCAATCTCCTTTCGAAGATATTTATGAAATAAATTGTCATTAAGTCTGCAATACGATTATTCTTATTTTATTATTATTAATAGTTATAATGTTATTAGTCTCTGCAAAGAAATAAATAAATATATATTTTTTTTTGTAGTTCATTAAAATACTAATTATAGTACATAATATACAATTTAAAAACATTTTAAATATAAATATAGGTAAAATATATAATTATGCATATTATTCTACTAGAAATACTCATATTTAGTTCTTTTACATTTTATCAAGTAAATACAAAAAAAAATAAGCTTAATTTTTTTTTTTTTTTGTATTTTTCCAGTTCATTTTGCAACATTTTAAAGTGATTTTACTAAAAAATTTGAGAAAACAAAAATTCAGGCACAAATGGGTTAAGAAATTTCTTTACAATGTGTTAGATGTATACTTTTTACGGTTTCGTTCATCTGACGAAACCCTATTTGTTTCGCTCCTCTGTCTGTCTGTCTGTCCGTGACAGAGCCCGTTCTCAGAAACTATATACGTTAGAGACTTGAAATTTTGCATACTTATAGCTGAACACCTCACATCAAACGACAAATCCTAAAATTTCGAAAAAATCTTATATTTAACTCTCTGGGCTCTAACTTGTGTATTTTAAGCTTTTCTTTCTAACTCAGTCCTTAATTAAGTTGAAGACTTGAAATTTTGCATAATTATAGCTAATCACTTGCGATCAAACGACAAATCATAAAATTTCGAAAAAATCTAATATTTAACCCTCTGTGCTCTAACTTGTGTATTTTAATCAATTTTTTATCCTCCCCCCTCTTCACCCGGGGGACACTTTTTAAACTTTTGCCGACACCCCTTTGATCACTCTTTAACATTATGTACCATAGACTTACATATTGTAGTTCCATTTTTTACCGCCAGGGGCGCCTACCTATCTCGTGTGCTATGGGCCAAATTCCCTCGACTAATAAATGTACGGATAGGTTGTAAAACGGAGTTTCGTTCGGATAGAGATTTGTGTAGAATAGAATACGCCCCCTGGTTGCGAAATGTGGAACTAACAGATTTTGCAAAAGGATAAAGTGTTTTGAAAGGAATATTAAACGAAACCCTCTGTGCGATCTGTGATCACACCTACCCACTTGTTTCTTGTTTTTAAGGTCTTTTATTAATGTGTACTAATATGACTTCTTTATAATAGGTTTTTTGTTTATTATCATGACAATTGTTGTTCTTTCGTCCTGTTTTCGAGATTATGAAGTAAAATACGTTAATTGTTAAATTTTTAAAGTAAAATATTATTCTAGTGAAATGTAATGATTTATCTTTTTATTATATGTGATTTTTCTTTGCAAATAAATTGACTGCGTGTTGATAAATCGAAGAATTATTTCTTTATACAAACATTCTAAAGACTTCGTAACATATATATAGCATACACTTACGATGCAAGACTAGTTCACCACACTATAAGATATAACTGTACATTTTGATTATATAATTCTAACAAACTAAAACTGCGATATTTGTTGCTAATAATAAAGTAGTCTTACAAGACATTGGGTTACTCGTTTATAAAAGAATGTATGTGAAATCACATCCTGTAACTAGAATCCTTGTTGTTTCTGAGATTACATTTTCATCCTCATTGTCTGAACATCGTAATCTATTATTTACAATTCCTTGGACTATATGTTTATTTTCCTCATGACATCAGGAGTGTATTTTATTTCGAAACTAGTTTGGAAAAGTTGCAAAATTGTTTTTGTTACACTGATATGGGATTTGACTATAGAAATGCAATTTTCAAAATATAAAATATATAATAAAATTTTATGTGATAAATAAATTATTCCCCAGTAAAAGTGAAATGTAATGAACAAGTTTATAAGAAATTATAATTTATAAGTAATAAGAAAATGGCTAATAAATACTTTTATTGTTAATTTGGATCTGTGTATGCAGAAAAATATGTATTAAAACCTTTTTATCTGTGTATATTTATGCATGTGTGCATTTTCGTATGTTTTTGTCATTATGTTTGTTACCTTTCTTATGATTATTTAAGCCAAGTATATGTATCTATTACAAACCGTTTACAAAAACAATATCCATGTTACGCAAATTAACTCCAAGTTGAATTTTTTTCTACTTTGTTGTCTTATGTTTTTGTTTAAATCGAATAAAATTTAAAATGTCATTTTAGAACAAATGCACCCGTGTACAGATGTATACCTGTTTTATGTACTACATAAGGATATATTTTTTAATAATTTATTTTCTGATGAAAACATGGTTTGCGGCTTTACTGTATCCTGATATAAAACAGACTAAGTCCACCGTTGTCATCCAGGTTTTTAGAATTCGAATTCTCATAGAGATTAACTTTGATGGGAGGATATTTTACTTATTTTGTGACCAGAAAAGGTCACCGATATAATGTAAATTTTTAAATATATTAGCATGGAAACCAACAGTTACGGTCTTTACTATCACTAAACAAATATAGTCAATCTTGACTTATACCGGGTGTTCCAAAAATGACTCATGGATTTTAAAATTCCGTAACTTGCAAACGGTGACAGATATTAAAAATTTCTTGCAGGAGTGTTATGTAAGATGTCAGGAGTTTTTATTCTGCTATTCTAAGTTTTAGGTACAAATATAATCGATAGCTGGCGCTGCAAGCAATAACCGCTAAATCCAGGCTCGATTTTTCGGCCTTTCTCTTCTTCCATGCTAAAAAAAGAGATTAAAATGTATTGAATGGATCCTAAAGTACCAAAAAACGGGTCTGGACTTAGCACCTGTTGCTCTCAGAGCCATCTATTGTTTGAAATTCTAACTAAAATAAAGAATCAAATCACAGTACAAAAACTCCTGAAATCATACATAACCCTCCTGCAGGAATTTTTTTAAGGGGTATCAGGACTCTTAAAGCTTTAAAATTTTCGAAATTTTAATTTTTTTAGATGTTAAACTTCTATCTTTTCTGAGCATTTTGATATAATCTTTTCCTTGAAATTCCCATTACAACAGGAGTTATGGCTTTTAGAATTATACCCGCTCCATAGCTAAAGTGGCATTTCTAAAATTTTGAAGTCATTTTTCTCCAAATGACGTTTTTGGGCGTAAGGCGCACTATATCTCAAAAACTTCTGAATATTTTGTCATGAAATTTTCAAAACATATGTTTCATGTTAGTCTGTATAAACTGAACCTAAAATTTCCATTTTATTGTTAAAAAAAATATTTTTTAGGTGTTTATATTGTTGAAATTTTCTAATTTTTGCATTGGCTAAATATAACTGTGCATTAAAAATATAAAAATGCTTTAAATACAAATTTATTTAGGTTCAGGTTAATTATTACTATCTGATGTATGAGTACACACCAAAATCTTCATTCTAGTTGCAAAATTTATTTTGTAATCGTGCGCGTAATCTGTTATGCCGATTTTCTGATCGTCAAATGTCTGACAATTTGGAGCTCCCTGTAAATGCTAATTCTACATCTTGCAGTTTTTTTAAATATTTGAAATGAAAAAACATACTTATATATTTCATTCCCAATTAAACGTGTATCTTAATATCAAATACATTTTAAGATATTAAATGTTGAAAATGGTAATTTTTTTAATTTTCTCCAATTTTAAGAGTCCCGAGACCCCTGAAATATCTATCACTGTTTGGAAGTTATTGAATTTTAAAATCCGTCAGTCATTTTTGGGACACCAGGAATATGCTAGTTTCGAATTCAGTTTACCCGAGGAGCCTGGGCCCCACCAGTGGCTGAGAGGTTCTGCTCTCGAAACTGGTAGACGGGAAGTACTGGGTTCGATCCCAATCGCGCCCGTCGGCCTAATCGTTCGGAGTTTTCGTGGTTTCCTTCGAACCATGGATTTCCATGCGTTAATACGGGTTAGGTTCCCTTAGAAAGACCCCCACGAAGGGCACTCCCCCTCGGGCCTATATCCCTAGTGTAGATAATCGGCCGTCACAAAATCAACCAACCAACCAACCGAGGAGCCTGGTACCCTTGTCCCACATCCCCGACACATAAGATGCTAGACGTTAACTAACACAGCAAATTCATAGCTGGTAGCATTGAGAATGGAGGGCATACTAGTAATAAAAAAGAAAAGTGCCCAGCTAAACTGATGGCATTGAGCTCACAGGCTATTCACACTAATATATATCTTACTCTTATTTTAAAGAATAATGCCCCTCAAAAAAATAAGTGAAGGGGAATTAGCCCCCGTTTCCCCCTTTATACTTAACCAGTGAACCTCCAAATCTAATCAGGGAAGCTCCTTATCATAATAAACCGGTATACCAAATTTGGAGCAAATCGAATAATCCTGCAAAATAACCATTTATCTAAATTAAGGGGGTGGACAAGCCCCCCCCCCTTTATCCTTAACCAATGAATCTCCAAAACGAATCAGGGAAGCTCCTTAACATAATAATCCGGTATACCAAATTTGGAGCAAAGCGAATAACTCTGCATGAAAAACCCGTTTATATAAATTAAGGGGGGGGGTGGACTAGCCCCCCTTCCCCATTTATCCTTAACCAATGAACCCCCAAAACTAATCAGGGAAGTTCCTTAACATAATAAACCGGTATACCAAATTCGGAGCAAATTGAATCATTCTGCAGGAAAAACCCATTTATCTGAATTTAGGGGGTGGACTAGCCCCCCTTTTCCTCCTTTATTCTTAACCAATGAACGTGATTTTAATGTGCTTTAGGTACTTTTCCAGTATAGGTGCCTTGGCGAAAAAGGAAATTTGGCAACATATTTTCCGGGAACCTATCCACTGTTTCATTTTATATACACACGCATTTTTTTCGCTATTTATACGATTTATTTAATATAAAAAAGACGTTTCTCTAATTTTATAAAGAAACAGATGTGATTTGTACATAAAAACATCAATAATATACATATAAAATAAACATATAAAACAAACAAAAACGCTCATCAAATTTGTTTTCATAGCTATTTATATGATTTGACAATAAATCTCGATATTTTTCCGTTATACGGACACCATGCCAAAATGTATGCTAATGCGCCAATTATTTCAAAATGCTAAAAGATATTTGTAATTTTATGCCAGCAGTTTAATATGAGTTTTATTTTATTGCTTTATTTTATAGCAGTTATTTGTTCACTTATTTTAAGTATATAATTGTGATTTAATGAAAAAGTTCGTAAAAGTCTGGAATTTTCAAATGTTATATTTTTTAAATGCTCACTTTAGTATCGACAATGTTCTTTCTTTTATTTTTCAAATGCTTCAATTCACGTGATTTTCATTTTGCGCCATCTATTACACTTGGCGACAATGGTATCCGTATAACGGAAACGAACCCAAATCTTACTTTCTGATGCCCAAATTACACCAAGCTTTTTTTTAAAAAAACGCCAAAGCTCCCACAGTAGAAAAGTACCAAACTGTCTATTATTTTGCGCTATCTGTGTTATAGTTTGTACTATATGTAAGGGGTGTGGAGCGAAGAGTTTAAAAATTAAATATTAAAGTTTCGGCACAGATGTCATATACGCCCCATATTGGCACGATTTGTTTCTGACGCCAATGTCATATACACAACGGGTACTTAACTGGCGGCAAACTGTCGTTATTTTGCTTGATATGGTAACCCGGATGTTGTTGTTTATGCTGTTGATGTTTTCGCCAAATTGGCGTATATGACAACTGTGCCTAAGTTTCTACAAAGCAGTATAAGACTAAAAAATTAAAAATAAAATAAATGCAAAATAAGACTAAAGAAGAAAGAAAAATCATGCGTTAAGCATAGAATATGAAACACTTTCCAACACATCCTGAATGCTTTAACAAAACTTCGTTATTTGGGAAAATAAGATAACTAAGTAAACATTTTAGAAAACGCATAAAAAAATTAAAAAAATGATTTCAGCAGTTACTGTCCATAGCTAATAGTATCGTTATTACATGCCACTATTTAGCCAAAATTTAATTTAACCTACTCTTAAAACTACTGAAATCACATTTCCAGATATTATCATCCATAGACGGTTATGTATCCAATTCTTTGCGTGACCCTGTATATCATTTTATCTATATTCTACAAACATTTCTTAGTAAACTAAATGCAGTTCAGCTTAAAAACGCATAACTCCTTTAAAGACCACCTTTAAGCAATTTACTCTCATACTCAGTAACCCTTACGAATTCTTTTGTGTAGCCCTGGATATGAACTGTAGCATTTATACATACAGTATAGTATGCATAAATGTAGTGAAACATAAAAGCGCATATCATAATTAAAAATGCATTTCTAGCAATCATTGCTTATGTACAACTTCGGAGAAAAGTTGCTTGGCGAGAAAGAAGTTTGCCAACGTATTTTCTGACAACACTTATTTACTGTTTCATACTCACAAGCAATTTTTTCCATATGTATGCAATTTATTTAGGTAGTTGTTAGCTATCCCGTCGACCAGTTTCGCCAAATTATATAAATCGCCAAACCACTCGCCAAATTATACAAATTGACATAATTTTTATTTTAAACAATGAAATATCAATTAAATTAGCAAAACATTAATAAAAATACAAATATAACGTCGAATTAAAAATCACTTGATGACGTAAGAAACACATGGTCATGTTTAATGTCAACCATTATTGGCATTTAATCTTACAATTTGGCGACAGTAATTTGGTCGACGGGATAACTAACAAGTACCTTTATTTAATGTAAAAAAAAAGCTATTTACCCATTTTTTACAATAAACAAAAGTAATTTTGGCACAGATGTCATATTCGCCCCATATTGGCGCGATTTTTTTCCGATGCCAATTTGGCGAAAACATCAACAGCATAAACAACAACGTCCGGGTTACCATATCAAGCAAAATAACGACACTTTGGAGAGAGTTAACTACCCGGTGCCGGTGTGTATATGACATTGGCGTCAGAAAAAAAAAATCATGCCAATATGGGGCGAATATGACATCTGTGCCGTAATTTGGTACAGATGTCATATTCGCCCCATATTGGCGCGATTTTTTTCTGTCGCCAATATCATATAGGCAACGGGTACTTAACTTGCGCTAAAGGGCTTGATGTGGTAACCCGGATTATGTTGTTTATGCTGTTGATGTTTTCGCCAAATTGGCAACCGAAAAAAATCGCGCCAATATGGGGCGAATATGACATCTGTTCCCGTAATTTTTGCACAGATGTCATATACGCATCGGGGTTGGCGTGATTTTTCTCTGACGCCAATTTGGCAGAAATCTCGCTTTCGAATACCAGTTACTTATATATTTTTAAATTATTTGCTATCATTTTGAAAAGGAAACTATAAATAAATAAAAGTTTGAATAATAGCTATAGAACAAAACAGTTTACATAATTAAAAACAGAAAATAAAAGTAAATAAACAATTTATTAATAAATAAAAAACAATAGCCGGGTTACCATAGCAAGCAAAATAACACCATTTTGGTGCCAGTTAGGTATCCCGGTTCATATCTGAAATCTGTGCCGTAATTTGTATATAAAAAAATATATATATTTAGAAACGATTTTTTATGTATATAAGTGCATATATAAACAAAAATAAAAGTTCATTAGATTTGTTTTCACAGCTGTTTATATATTTTGGCAACATATCTCACTTTCTGATGCCCGAATTGCGCCAAGCTTTTTTTTAAAATGCGCTATAATGGAAAAGTACCTAAATAAATAATTAACTGAAATAACCAATTATACATACTAAAACTTTTTATTTCGAGATCAAAACATTGTTTTTAATTTCAATTAAAAATACATATATCCTTGGATAACTTTAGTTGAAATTAGGTTCACAGCTTAATATCTCATTCCATAAACCTAAACAAACACAAGTGATTCATTCATCGTGAAACTTAAAAAAATTTTAAATCATTGAAGTAATCATTCACAAAGTAAGTTCTCCAACAATCAATGGACAATATTCTAATGACATCATAGTAGGTAAAATTGTGGCGGTATCGTTTGTTTATGGTTTGAAATCACAAAGATTTAATTTTGCAATGTCTTTTAGTTACATTATTTTATTGTCATATTTTTGAGCTCAGAACAAAAGCATATTTTTTCATTATTTAGTTATTAAAGACGGAAAAAAAATATAAATGCATGATTTGAAAAATTTAAATAATTTTCTTTCTTAATAGTAAAAAATAACATCGGGAAGTAACAGCGGGTTTAAGTTAAATAAGTTTAACTGTTTAATTCTGTTGTAATATTCAAAATAACTGTATTTATTAGGTTTCAGTAAACAACATCAGGGCCCGATTAAACTTTGAAGTTAGAGGAATTACAATGTCATTTCAGGACCTTTCTTTTGGAGAAGCTTTTCTAAATTTCATATATACATGGAAACTCTTCAATGTTAGAAATATTATTCTTAGGACTGACATAACATGAGAACAGCCTGTAATTTTACACAAGTTTTTGAAAACATCAGAAATTTTGCTAAAAACTGGTTACCTTTTTGTTAAAGCGGCCACAATATTAGGATTATGACAAGTTGCAGCCAATTTCGCCAACGTCGTAACCAAGATCGTGAAGCACACACATATAATACCATGTAATACCATTTCATGAAATCGTATACGATAATTTAATAGTTTTTACCTTACTTCAAGTGTAAAATTTATTTATTTTTAAGGCGTAACAATCTAAATTGTCCAATATATGAATTTAAAAAAATGTAAACAAAGATTGAATAGACATGACCGCAAAAAGCCTCAAATCTGCATAATACTTGGAACCAAACTATGCAGATTAGTGGTCTTCTACTGTACACAGTTTTTCAGAAATGTGTTTCGTTCTTTAAATGTGTTATTTTCATCTATCCCTGCGGAACAAGCGAGAAAACTCATTCTTGCACATGAGTTGTATATATCTTTATATCTAAATTTCCGTCATTTTTGACGGGCTACCTTTCTAGTACTAATATAAAAGTCAATAGAATGTATCTGTGTCCTTTTTATTACGAAAAAATCATAATTATGCAAAAAAAACACTATTTTTGACTGCTGAAAAACTATAAGGACACCACACTGTAAATTAAAATGTCTGAAATTCAAACACTTAAGTGTCTGAAACGGAGTGTTCAGTTTTCAGACATTTTAAAATGTCTGAATTTTTTCAGACACTTTTCGTGTCTGAATTTCAGACACTTCAAACGTCTTAATAGCATCCATTTTTTTTGTAAGCATCATACGTAGCCATATTTGACCACGTTGAATCCTGGAAAAATATTTGGCTGGGGTCCTCCCCCCCCCCCCCCTACAACCTGATTTTTCTGGTGCTCCCAATTTTGGTACGCAATTTTTGTTAAGCTGATAATTTAAATCTTTTACGACATTTTACTGATTATAATCAATATTTTGAACTTCAGGAGTAGAACAAGATTAAAACAAAAAATATTTATCTAAATATTAGATTTTTTTATTTTGTTTTATTTTTAATCTTATTTTACTTTAAAAGTTCAAAATATTGATTATAATCAGTGGAATTTCGAAACAGATTTAAAATATAAACTTTACAAATATTGCACATCAAATTTGTGGGCACTAAAATCGTAAGGGGACGGGGCACGGCCCAGTATGCCCATTCTTTAATCAAGAAGTTCTTTTGCAAAAAATGCAACCCTGCATTATTGTTATCTTAATTGAGATGTCCGGTATTCGGGAGTATCCGTTGTGGAGGTTAATGGACATTCCCGAATAGCTATTCTGAAACATCTATTTAGCGAATACTTTTTTAATCCGCATGGCATACATATTTGTATATTTTTACCTCACAAAAGCAGACATCTCCGATTATCGGGCAAATTCAGTGGCAAGGGCTATTGAGGGCTTTTAAAGTACATGGATAAATATATATATTTCTTATAATCTTGTCCTACTCTACTTCATATAATTTAAAAATAGATTTTTTAAAAATTTATATTGCCACATAGGCAATTTTACATATATATCAGATGATAATCACAACAGCTATTTAACTATGAATAAATAAATAAATATTCTACTTTACCCTTTGCACTCGAGGGCTCCGGAGCGGAGCCATTTAAAATTTGTCTTCAAACTCGAGGGCTCCGCTACGGAGACAATGCAAATAGTTTTGGGATACCTGTCTAGAAAAGCCGAGATTACATGGTATCACAAAATTATTTGCATTGTCTCCGTAGCGGAGACCTCGAGTTTGAAGACAAATTTTAAATGGCTCCGCTCCGGAGTCCTCGAGTGCAAAGGGTTAATATTGAGAAAAAAATTACTTCGGTATTTTGTTTATTTATATTTTGTGTTTTTTAATCTTGTCCTACTCTAAAAGTTCAAAACTTTCATTATAATCAGTGCAAGATTTAAGGTATCAATTTTACGAAAATTTCATACAAAATCCCCCCCCCCCCTCCCCGAAAAAAAATAAAAATCCTTATCATTTAAAAATTAGATTTTTTAAAAATTTATATTGCCACATGGGCTTATTGTTATCATGTTCCTATGAGGTACTAAACAAGACATCTTTAAAGCAAAATAAAGCCAAAAAAAAAAAAAAAAAAAGTTAGCACATGATATCACTATGATACAAACTTGCGATGCTTATCAGTAAAGTCTAATTGGAAAATGACCTTTGAATCCACGCATGCAGCGAAATCTAAATAAACAAATGATTTCCTTTTTCCTGACTGGCTTACTTATGTTTCCAAATCAAAAGTTTTCACACATTAAAAGATTTAATAGCTTTAGAAATATATCTAAGAAATACTTGAGATAAACATTCATTTTCAATTATATATAAATTTCATGAAAATCAATTGATTTTTTTTTCCAAAAGCGAAAGTTTATAAATATATTTTTTAATTTCAGCTGAATATTGTTCAATGGAAAAAAAAAAAAGGCAATCCCGAAAATCCCGGAATTTTCCAGTAAAAATTCCGGGATTTTCGGGGTTAAAATTAAAGCGGGATCCCGGGATCTCAATCCGGGATTGTAATCCCTAGCTAGGAAGTAAGAAAACTTTAGGAGATCTTTCAAAGTTTTTTTTTTCTATTTCCTTGTGGTCGAGTATGAGATAAGCATTAGCCATTGAAATTGAAACTAAGAACTGCCATATTGAAAACAAAACAAAACAAGAGAATGAACTTAACTTTTAAATATGTCTGTTTTTTAGTGATGTTATTACTTTAAATTTGAGAAAAAAGATGAGAATAAATAATACATAATTTGTAATAAAAGACAACGTCATAAATTTAAAAATATATACTTCTAGAATTAATGTTTTTTTTTTTGCAAAAAGATTCAAAACTAATTAAATTTCATGTAAGATTTTGTTTAGTACAATAAATAAAATCATAAAAGACAATAATTTTATTACTATAAAGAAATTATAATACTTACTACTTCAATCGCTGTTTGCAAGAGGTAAGAAATATTCCTCGATTTGAAATTTTAAAAACTACCACAACCACAGTGAGGGAGAAAGACTTTCATCAGTTTAAAAGGTAATCCCATAATACATCCGACTAGCCATATTTAAAGAATGAGATGTTTCATCCTAAAAACAGGACCCGCCAGACAAAAGTTTCTTTTTTTTTTTTGCCAGCTTCGACAGGACGAAGATGAATAACACAATATTATTGATATAAATTGATACGAGTTAACACTAAGCCCATTGCACACGCTTTGTAGAATTTCCGGGTGTAATCTTCAACCGTCGTCTACTTCTGTTCTGTGAATATCCCGCCCTTGTATCGACGACAGCTTCTAAGAGACATTTGATGTCGAGCACACACGTCAGATGTATGTATTCAATAAATAAATAATCCAAGTTAATACGAATTAAAATCACAGTACTTCACATTTCGCAAAAAACGAATTAAAATACACGCGTACATAAAAACAAACTTTGTTTGAATTACAATGTATACCACTTCGAACGAAGACATCTAAAACGCATGCGCAACTGGGAGTGCTAGTGCCCCCTGGTGGTTATTGCGTCGGAAGAATCAAAACGTCCGAAATTAAGACACGTTTAAAGCAATGAAGTGTCTTAAAATAAGACGTTTGCGGATATTTTAGACATTATTCTCAGTTCGTTTACACCATGGTCATAGTAAGACACTTATGTATCTTAAATTAAGACATCTATAATGTCTGAATTTTCAGATTAAGACACTTAAGTGTCTAAAATTCTTTTTCAGTCACATATGTGTCTAAATTTAAGACGCTTCTATTTGCAGTGCAGTATTTTATCTACAGAAATGTTATATAGAATTATTATTAAGGATCGACCAAAACATGTTTTTAAGACCGAAACCGAATTTCGGCGATCTTCCTATTTTCGGCGATCTTCCTATTTTCGGCCGAAAACGAAAACGAATATGTCCCAAATTTTTTTTTAAGTAATTAAATTGTATGTATTAAAGTAATTAATACATACATAAATACATTATTAATTAATTATGCGTATTTATTAAATATGTATAAAAATTAATTAATTATGCGTATTTATTAAATATACATAATTATTTATTAATTATACGTGTGGCCTAAATTGTCTCTCTGTGCCTTAGATCCAAAACATTTTATATATATATATATATAAAATAAAACGTAATTAATTCAAAAACGACACAGAAAGTTTTTCTAATTATACGAATTTCATTTAATAAAAAAATATTTTAGCTTTATGTATATACACCTCGATTTATGTTTTATAATGATTTCTGTAAATGATCATCTGTTATACTAGAACTTTCTCAAAGAGTATTCGAAACACATCTGCGGTTTCAAACTGAAAATTTTCTATTACGGTTATGACTGTAGTTTTTAATGAGCACGTGATAAAGCTTATATATGCATTGCTTGCTTTATAATCTGCATTCAAGTCTTGAGTGAGTCATGACTGATAATTACAAACAACGAAGTTGATAGCAATAAATTTCCGAAGGAAGAAACAAGATTTTGGGAATACTGATAGTTTTCGTTGAATACGAATTTTCGGCGAAACTCAGATTTTGGACCGAAACTATCAGTATTCCAAAAATCTCGTTTCTTCCTTCGGAAATTTTCAACACTTGTCATCGATTTTGAGACCATTTATTGCTATGAACTTCGTTGTTAACGCATAATTAATTAATTTTTATACATACTTAATAAATACGTATAATTAATTAATAATATATTTATGTATGTATTAATTACTTTAATACATACAATTTAATTACTTAAAAAAAATTTTTTGGAGATATTCGTTTTCGTTTTCGGCCGAAAATAGGAAGATCGCGGAAATTCGGTATCAGTTTCGGTTTCGACCTTAAAAAATGGTTTCGGTCGATCCTTAATAATAATTCTATCTAACATTTCTATAAAGAAAATATTGGTGTCCTTATAGTTTTTACACAGTCAAAAATAGTGTTTTTTTGCATAATTATGATTTTTTTCGCAATAAAAAAGACACAGATACATTCTGTTGACTTTTACATTAGTATTTCCACGTTATGATCAACATTAAATTACCATTTCACTTGCCGCATTTTCAATTTATCAAAATTTTTACAATTTTTTGCTGTCCTTAAAGTTTTTACGCGCACTGCAGTAATAAGTGCAACAATGTGACTGTAGTATGCAATTGCATGTCTTACAAAAAGCTCTAAAGTCATTCCACGAAGCATAAATTTTCAAGCTTTAAACAACAAAAAAAGTTATAAAAATGTTTCTATTTCTGTTGTATACACTGTTAAAAATTTTGCAGCATTCTGGCAGGTCATTCGACCGTTTTTTGAAAAAAAACGGTTTCATAACCATAATTTAACTTTATTCTGACCATTAAATGGCCAATAATATGGTCAGAATAGTGTTAAAATTACGGTTGTGTAACCGTTTTCGGAAAAAACGGTCAAATGACCTGCCAGAATGCTGCAGATTTTTAACAGTGTAGATATATCTATATTATAAAGGACAAACATATCTGTGCGTAGCGCATACGTCATTCTGTGAATGGCAACTTTTTCAAATTTGAAATGAAATTTCGGTTTTGCAATTTTCGCTATTGCAAATTTTTAAACTTCTAAACATTGCACAGTTTCAATTTTTACATCATCGTATAGAGAAAGAAATCTACTTTTAAATGCAATTTGTTTGAAAGCTCTATCTAAATTTATTTTTGAGATATTAATTTTTTTTTATAGTTTTTAGTACCAATTTTGTAATTGTGGCAACTGAAGTACTCCATTTCAATTAAAAGTGAAGGGAAAATAGTCATGGTTTATTTAATTTTATTGGTTATATCCTTATTGATGCCATTTTCACATTACAAATAAAAGTAACTTTTTTCTAATATTTGAACAGAAAATGACGTCAACCATTAAAAAAACACGCATTCTTCTTCATGAATCAAAAGATCGGAGAAAATGTTTCAATCTTTTTACATTACACTGATATTGAGTTTGAGACGCTTGGCAAAATGATTCATTGAGTGAAAATGATGTCATATTTAAAACAAAACGATCATTTTCTTTGATAAAACTAAATATTTGACCAATACAACATGGCCAATACTATGAGAACTAAAGGCAAATTTCTGAACGGCAAATTTTCGCGGGTACTGAGATTTGAACTTAAAGTTTGTGCGAATGTTCACATGAAAAGTTGTATCGGACGAACGTGACTTTAAGTTTGGAAATACATTCATTAATAATCTATTGCGCATTAAAATACTTTTAAATTGTGGATTTGAGTGGTGCGTGTGTAAATTTTCAGAATGTGAAAATAACGTACACTTTAGATGTTATGGGGGAAATTTTTATGATGAGACAAAGCGAAATTTTTTTACTGATTTTTCATCCTCTAAAAACAAACATAAAAGCTTCAACCGATAACTTCAACATAATTATTTTCTTGATTACGTATTCTAATGCCCCACCAGTGGCCGAGAGGTTCTTCTCTCGAAGCTGGTAGATGGGAGGTGCTGGGTTCCATCCCAATCGCGACCGTCGGCCTAATCGTTCGGAGTTTTCGTGGTTTTCTTCGAACCTTGGTTCTCCAAGCGTTAATACGGGTTAGGTTCCCTTAGAAAGACCTCCACGGAAGGCACTCCCCCCCCCCCTCAGGGCCTATATCCCACGCGCAGATAATTGGCCGACATAAATACAACCAACTAACCAACCAACCAACGTATTCTAATACAGCTTAATTTTTCGATAATTTAAGCAGTTAAAGTTTGTGGAAATAATAGTTTGGTAATTTTAGGTTAAAACATTATTTGTTTTAAGATTTAGACGACCAATGCAAGATGGATTTTTTATTGTAATTATTTTTGTAGGTTTATTATAAATTCGATCCAACAGTTCCATTGTAAACATTTTAATTCGTCGAATTTCGACGGGTTCCAACTCGTACTAATAAAAGAGTATATGTGTCTGTCTAATAAAAGAGTAAAAGTGTATGTGTGTCTTTGTGTCTGTCCGCGATGACTAGAAAAATATGCCTCATTGTCACACTTATATAGTAGTCTAGAAATTCAGGTGGGCGTAATCCAAAGCAGATCCTGATGCACACGTGATATGTGTAAACTGTCATGTTTTAAACGAAGAGAAAGAAGTCGAGAATAATAATTGATATCTCATATATCTGTGTTTTATTTTCGTTTTCCAAATTAAATCGAGTTAAATCAAATGTTGTCAGATTACTGTAAGTAAACTTCAAGTGAAATAGGGAAGAAATTCCCCGAGTTTCTCCCCCAAAATGTTTACAGTCCCCAAAAATATCCCCATGAACTACTTGTCCCCAAAAAATTCCCCTGGAGCTTCAAAATTCCCCAAAATGGGGGCAAAATCCCCCGTCCGGCTAGACTGCATTGGAACCAGAATATTGAAATGAAATTTATCTTGTATTAAAAACGAGAACAAAAGCTCTTGATTATTTTGAAATAAATTAGTTTATAGATTCTGGTGTCAATCACTCATTTTAGCATTTTTCGAGTAGAAGAATCTTGCCCCTGAAGGGGTTAAAAAGAATATGAGTATTTATATTTATCCATGACAAATCATGAGAAAATATGGTTTGAGGCATTACCCTTCCAGATATAAAACTGTCTAAGACACCCTCTGTAACCTAGGTTTTAAGAATTCGAATTAACAAAGATATTAAGTCTCAGGGAAGCACATTCAACTTAAAAATAGCAAATAAAGCCTTTGTGTGACAATATTAAAAAGCAGGAAAAACAACGTTTAAAAATGCACAAATAATACATGAAAAGCAGCAAACAGCTGTTTAGAATCTACTAGTGAGATTCTTCTTCAGTGCAAGATAGGGGAAAAGAAACAGCGTGCTAGAAAAAGCAAGGCTGAGCAAAATGATAGACAGAGACTTGCTGGCTTATATACCATATGCGAGCAGCGAAGGCGCCCAAAGCAGCCAATGAGAGATAAGCAGTGGAAACGACTGGGTGGACAAGTAGCGACATCTAACGGAGGTGGAGATAAAAAGAAACCAAAAAAGGGGGGAATTAAATTTATGCTTTCCAAATTCTTGGAAAATCAGGAGTACTAGATAAGTCATTGATTAAAGAGTGAGAATTTTTAATGATGTGGTAAGCTCCCCAAAAATCAAGATCAAGGTTAGAAGAATATTTTTGGATAATGATGGCTGAGAGAAAATCAACCCTATGTTCAGAAGACCAAGAATGTAGAGCAATAGAAGAACGTTTGAACTCCTGATTTTTAACATAACCACCATGCTCTTTTAAACGAAATCTAAGAGCACGTTTAGTCTGGCCAATATAAGAAACGCTACACTGGCAAGAGATTTGGTAAATAAACCAGTTATCTAGGCGATCAACGGGGTGTTTGAGATTTGAAAAAGTGATTTTATTAACAGGAGAAAAAATAACATTAAAATCAAACCTTCTTGACATTTTAGCAAGTTGCTGACTGATTTTAGGAAAAAATGGTAACACAAATGAAGTATTAGAGTTGGAATTTGAATGCTTTTCAGAATGGACGGATTTCGTCAATTTCTTATAAATAGAATCTTAGAGGATAGAAATAGAATATTAGAGGAATAACCACGATCAACAGCAATCGCTTTGAGGTAATTAAGTTCAGCACTGAGTAACTGAGGAGTGGAACAAATATTGATAGCCCGAAAAACAAAAGTATTAAAAGCAGCAAATTTCTGGCTAGGAGGATGAGAAGAATATCTGTGAGGTGGAAGACTGAGAGCAAAAGGTGATTTACGAAAGACAGTAGTCTGAAAGCCATTTTTACAACGATTAACATGGTCATCCAGGAAAGAAAGATAGATATTGGTCTCAATTTCAGAGATAAATTGAATGCAGGGATCAATGGAATTCATGATACAGAGAATATGATTAATATCCGAATTCATTTCAACCAGGACATAAACATCATCAACATAACGAACATAGAACGGAAATTTTAAAATTTCAATGCGTTTGACCTCAAAATAGTGCATATAAATATTGCATAAAATTGGACTAAGAGGATTACCCATAGCCAAACCGTCAATCATGCGGAGGAAATTGCCATTAAAAACAAAAGTATTTTGCGACAAGCAAAAGCAGATCTTCTTCTCAAAAGAGTCCATTTGGCACCTCATTGCCAATACTGTCGATTTCAATTCTAATGTTTATATGCCCAGTCTTAAATATTCTGTTAAACAATGTCTGAAAAATTTGCGTTCTGATCCAAACTTTATTATTACTAAGGCCGACAAAGGTGGTCAGATTGTTCTTCTCGACAAATCTACGTATTTGGAAAAATCCCATAAATTTATTAATGATGGTCCGTATGTGGATATCCGCAAAGATCCTTCCACTAGTGAAATGAACTCTATTAAGTCTGCCATCAAGTCTTCTTCCATTATTCCTGCTAACTTTAAGAAATCTCTTATTCCTTCTACTGCGCATCGTGCCAGGATTTATGCTTTACCTAAGGTCCATAAACCTAACATTCCTTTTAGACCTATTGTCTCTAGTATCGGTACAGCTTCTTATAAGCTTGCCAAATATTTAGCTTCTGTTTTTCCCCCACTTTTGAGCAGTAACTGTTTCACTGTTGAGAATTCTTTTGATTTTCTTTAAAAACTTCATAATTTAAGCCGAAGGGCCACATGATGGTTTCATTTGATGTTAATTCATTATTTACAGACGTTCCGGTTGAGGGGGCTTTAGATTGCCTCAAGAAAAGGCTTTGTGAATTCCATTTCTCTTATTTTAAAATCGAGGAGCTTATCCTTCTCACTCACGCTTGCTTGTCGCAAAATACTTTTGTTTTTAATGGTAATTTCTTCCATATGATTGACAGTTTGGCTATAGGTCATCCTCTTAGTCTAATTTTATGCGATATTTATATGCACTATTTTGAGGTCAAACTTTTTGAAACTTTAAAATTTCCGTTCTATGTTCGTTATGTTGATGATGTTTATGTCCTGGTTGAAATAAATTCGGATATTAATCATATTCTCTCTATCATGAATGCCATTGATCCCTCCATTCAATTTACCTCTGAAATTGAGACCAATAACTATCTTTCTTTCTTGGATGTCCTTGTTAATCGTTGTGAAAATGGCTTTCAGACTGGTGTCTTTCGTAAACCATTTGCTGTCAGTCTTCCATATCACAGATATTCTTCTCATCCTCCTAACCAGAAATTCGCTGTTTTTAATACTTTTGTTTTTCGGGCTATCATTATTTGTTCCACTCCTCGGTTACTCAGTGCTGAACTTAATTACCTCAAAGCTATTTCTGTTGATCGTGGTTATTCCTCTAATATTATTGATTCTATTTATAAGAAATTGACGAAATCCAAAGCATTCTAATTCCAACTCTAATACTTCAGTTGTGTTGCCATTTTTTTCTAAAATAAGTCAGCAAGTTGCTAAAATCTTAAGAAGGTTTGATTTTAATGTTATTTTTTCTCCTGTTAATAAAATCACTTTTTCAAATCTCAAACACCCACTGATCACCCAGATAACTGGGGTATTTACCAAATCTCTTGCCAGTGTGGCCTTTCTTATATTGGCCAGACTAAACATGCACTTAGATTTCGTTTAAAAGAGCATGAAGGTTATGTTAAAAATCAGGAACGTTCTTCTATTGCTCAACATTCTTGGTCTTCTCAACATAGGTTCGATTTTTCCTCAGCCATCATTATCCAAAAATGTTCTTCTAACCTTGATCTTGATTTTTGGGAAGCTTGCCACATCATTAAAAATTCTCACTCTTTAGTCAATGACTTATCTAGTACTCCTTTTTTTCCAAATATTTGAAAAGCATTGATTTTATTCCCTCTTTTTTGGTTTCTTTTTCTCTCCTTCTCCGGTAGATGTCGCTACTTGACCACAGAGTCGTTTTTACTGCTTCTCTCTAATTGTTTGTTTTTCGCGCCTTCGCTACCCGCATAGGGTATATAAGCCAGCGCGTCTCTGTCTATCATTTTGCTCAGCCTTGCTTTTTCTAGCACGCTGTTCCTTTTTCCCTATCTTGCACTGAAGAAGAATCTCGCTAGTAGATTCGAAACAGCTGTTTGCTGCTTTTCATGTATTATTTGTGCATTTTAAAACGTTTTTTATTCTGCTTTTTAACATTCAACTTATTTTGTGGCCAGAAAAGGTCACTGGTTCAATGACAAGTTTTTAATATATTAGTCTTCGTTATTATATTCCTTTCTCATTTTTTTTTTCGTATCGTTCAAAAAGGTGAATTTTATGGTAATACTTAAATAAATACAAATACTGTGAATCTAGGTGAAATAGGTCACACATTATTCCAGAATGTCTGTTGATGCTATGTTCTTTTTCATTCCACTCTTCAAGTGAGAATTATCAGCAGTTTTATATTTAATACTTTGATGTTTACCAGGAAAAATATATCAGTATCTAGATTTCTACATTCATGGCAAAAGGGTTTTAAATATATTAGGCGATTAATATACAAACAAAAATATATAAGCAAAATAATATAATAATAAGCAAAATAATATAACTATATCATCAATTATATATAAATATATGTTTTATTTATGAGCCGTTCAGTGCACAAATCGATTAACTCCATCAAATGAAAATGTTCAGCATAAACAGTTAAGTTATTGTAACTATAAAAATATTGTATATATATAATATATTTTTCTCGGGATACTTTGATTGAACTCCTTAATTTTCTTTTAATCAAGGATAACTTTTTAAAACTCTATAAATTTATAGAAAACTTTCAATGTTCCTTTGTTTAACCCTTAAATGCCGGGTGTTGCTTTTCGGCAACATACCCAATTTAGGCTCTAAAATACTATTAAAATAATATTGAAGCTATAATGCCTAATGTTGCCAATAAAATACATTCTGAAAATATTATTAAATTGATTTTCAGCGAGTATATGCCAACACTTGTACTGTTTAAGAATAAAGATAGATTTATTTTTTCAAGTTTTGCTACTTGTTCTTTTTGTTTTGTTTGGAAGCTTGCGAAATACTCTATTTTATTCTGCAGTGAGCAAGTAAAATTTATTTCTTATTATAGTACCTAAAATTCTTGTGTGTTTAATATTATAGAATTTTATAGAGGAAAATTATTTTTTCAGTTAAAGACCAGTATTGCCGATTAGTAACAAACTGTTTTTAAGCCGTAAACCATACTTAAAACTAAATATGATTTTTTAAAATATTTTCCCATGATTTATTTAAAAAATGAAAGCCGAAAAACATTATAACAATGATTTTTGAAAAATCAGTCATTTAAGGGTTAAAAAAAGTCACTTAAAATGGAGTTAGTCGGATTGCCTCCTGAACGCCTCATATAAAAAATGTATGAAGTGTGTAATGGCATTTAAAACATAATTTTACATTTCTGCTAAGGATTTTTAGTTTTCAATCTCCATTATTTGAAAAGTTTTAATTATGTACCTTAATAATATTATTAGTTTTAACAAGACAATAATCTTAATGACAGCAATTTCTCAAGTGAAATGGTTGAGTTATTTTTAAAAAAAATAAAACTTTTGCAGTCAAAAACATGTATATCAATATATTTACCAATTTTCAACGTAGGAATAAGATCATAATCCGAAACAAAATAAATTACATTCTATGCCGATTACTAATTACCACTCTTTATGAGTAATACTCCAAAACTAATTCGTTTAGAAATATCTTTTTTCAGAATAATTTGCGCTTTAAAAGAATTTTCTGTTGAGTATGAGGAATCAAACAAAGCAACACACAAAAAGAAAATTAAAATAAACTTTGAGATTATGCCGAAATGAAAAAATTATGTTTGAATATTAATTTATTGTATGCGCTTAATTTATGCAGTTTCTCTTTTTTTTTAATGGTGAATTTCTATTATAGACTTTCTGAAATATATTAAATTGTTTTTGTCTTATTATCGATTTCTTTTCACTAATGATTTTTATCATTGCTTTTTAAGAAAGAAAATACATATATGTAACAATACATTTTTATGTGCAGTGGTTTATTACAATTAAATTAATTATGAATGCTCTCCATTAAAGAAAAAGATAGTTTTTGAGGTACACATAATGAAAGGTAATTAAATTATTTTGATAAACTTAATATTAATCGTGATCTTGAAGAAAATAAATTATGGCTGATATAATGAAGAAGTTTTTGGATAAAGGACACTAAGTTGAATTTTGTATTTCCCCATTTCGTGCTTAAAATTTACATAAAAAAATTATTTCTAAAACATTTTTCATCGTCTATTTTGATTAATTCTATATGTTGTATCTGCAAAAACATTTTTGTATTTGCTCTTAAATAGATCTTTAACGTTTTATATTTTAAGAGTAAGTATACTCTTTTCTTCTTTGTGAATTCTTAAAATGCTGGGTAAAAGTAAATAAGTTAAAACAAACAAGGAAACGTACTTGCAGTGCACTTTTAAATGTTACATACAATGAAACTATGCAGGTAAAGTATATATTCAGCGAAATTCGTCTATATAAATAAATATTCAATAAAATATTATGTATAGTTTTGGAAGTGCATTGTAAACTTTTGAAATGTTTACGGTTTCTAAAAGAGTACTTAAAATTCCAAATGATTTCTACAGCCTTCAAATTTTAAAGTACTAGAAAGCAAAAAGTATACTTTTTATATACGGGAACTTAAATGAATTTACGTAAATTCTTAAGATAGAATTTCGTAAATTATGTAGTATATATTCTCACAGGATGAAGTATCATATAATAATGTTTGTAAATGTAAAGTTGTTTTACTGTTTTTTTCTTTATACCCTAAAGAAATTGAAACATTATGAAATGAAATTGTTTTTGAAGATATTATTTGGAAATGCATATTCCGTTGTTCAATGGCTATGAAAATTTTGTGACCACTTCGAATTTCATTAATGCAAGTTCCCGAATTAGCATTGCCCCACCAGTGGCCGGGAGGTTCTGCTGTCGAAGCTGGTAGACGGGAGGTGGTGGGTTCGAACCCAATCGCGCTCGTCGGCCTAATGGTTTAGAATTTTCCGTGGTTTTCTTCGAAGCTTGGATAACTTTGAGTAAATACGGTTTAGGTTCCCCTAGAAAGAACCCCATGGAAGGCACTGCCCCTCGGTCCTATATCGCTCGTGTAGATAATCGGCCGTCATAAATAATACCACCGAATTAACCGTAATTCCAGAGCGCCAAACTGGTATTACCCTTTAAGAATGTTATTTTAATTATTTTATTGAAACTTCCGCCAAAATCACAATTTCTTTTTATTTGAAAGATATTCACTTAAAAACTAATCTTGTTTCAGAATAAATTGCACTTTAAAATAAATTATCTTGAATATGAATGCGAAAACAACGCATCACACAAAAACGGAATAAAACTAAACTTAGAGATTAGCCCGAAATTAAAAAATTAATGTTTGGATATTAATTTATTGAATGCACTTAATTTATGGGGATTCTCTTTTTTTCTGATGAATTTTTACTGTAGGCTTTTTGAAATATATTAAATCACTTTCGTCTTATTATCCATTTCCGTTAGTAATTATAACCAAACACATATGTGTTTGGTTTTGGGCGTGTTGCGTACACTGTAAAAAACGACATACGTATCTTAATCTAAGAAAATGTAATATAATCAGGAACATCAACTATATTGTAGATTTAGGTCCGAATAATAAATAAAATAGCGTGGAGTATTATCATTGCCGTAATGTAAAATGTCCAGATTCGACTCCGTTTAAAAAGGACTTATTTGAGATACGAGATGAGGGGGCCATTAAGCAGAAACACCTGGATTCAGCAGGTATATTGGTATTGTTTGGTATTCTTTATGACGGCCAATTATCTCCACGAGGGATATGGGCACAAAACTGGTGGGGTGCCCTCCTGGGGGGGGGGGTCTTTCTAAAGGTACCTAACCCATATTTACGCAAGAAAATCCAAAGTTCGAAGGAAACCACGGAAAAATCCGAACGATTAGGTCCACGGGCGCTAATGGGTTCGAACCCAGTACCTCCCGTCTACTATCTTTGAGAGCAGAACCATTTAGCAGCAGAGATTGTAATACTGTATTCCCGCGCTGGATACTTAAGATGTCTCAGACCGCCAAACTCTCTCAGAAAGTTCCACGAACTCATTCAATGAGTTTCAACTTTCTGCGGCTAGACACAGTCACTATAGCTCACGCTTATTGGCTATAAAGCTTTTCTTTAACTGACTGGCTGTTCCGATCGGTTTTATTTTAAGCGCATGCGCACACTTTACATTTGTTCAGATCTTATACACAATGACGTTCACTGAGTTTTCTTAGATGAGTTTTCTGACATGAACAGGCATTCAATTCCGAGAGGGTATTATCTCAAAAATGGCGGTTTAAGATATCTCAAGTAAAGTGTCCAGTGCGAACACGGTATATGAGTGTGACTGAGTGACAATTCATACTTGATTTCTGAGAGTACAGTATCGCCAATATATTCGCCAAATGGGTGTCGCTTGGCACGCAACTTTCTCTGAAAGAAACATTTATGAGCGGGATATTTGGTTCGTATATCGCCACTACCTGGAATTAATATAGTGTAAAGAAGGAATATTTAAACCGTTATAGACTTATCTATAGAGAAGGGGTTCATGGCGATGTACTAGATTTTTTGATGGACGTTCAGAACGAACGTATATGGTAATATGTTTATATTTCTGCGGAGCTCAGGAAAAATACATGGGAGCGAAAGAGTGCGTCGCATACGTACTTTGGGCATAGTAGGCCTGAAGGAGCACACATAAGGGAATTTTTAAATAAGGAGAAAAATCGTTAGGCGGTCTCCATACAGACATAACCAAATGAGGAACTGGGTTAATTTGACAGTTAAAACAGTGAAACTAATTTAAGATTCATCATTGCTTTCTTTTTTTTTTCTTTTTTTGTAGAACGGGGGCAGCTGGAAAAAGGGGAAGATATAATACATGTTTAAAGGCATTAAACAGGGCACATGTACGTAAAATAATTTACTTATGATAAGAGTATATTGCGATAAATTTTTGAACAGAACGAATGGATTAAATTAAATGACAAGGGACATTTTTAATTTGGCAAATAAAACGAAAGGGGACTTATACTAATATATGATTCCGATATCATAACTATATGCAAAAACTGGTTCCTAGTTAATAACGATTCAAAAAAGCATTATTCTTCTTTTGCAACCGAACAAACCAATTTATTTTAGAGATTTGAAGAAGCATTTTGTAAAAACATACTAAATATAAACACAAAGAGAAGACTATTTAAACGCATAAAAGAACAAAAAAAAAAAAAAAAAAAAAAAAAAAAAAAACGATTTGAGATTCAATAAGCAGTCCACACCACAGCCTTATCTGGATTATTTTCTAAAGGTAATTATATGAAAGTTGATTTTTAAGATTATAAAATCCTTTCAAGGTATTCTAGTCCCCTTAAAGCCCTCATAAGACAATCAATAGAGAATAATTTACAGAAAAGTGAAGTTTGCAATGAAAATGTTTCATTTCAAGTTCCATACGTCTGGATTAACAGTTTAAAAGAAGTATATTTGGAATATAAGATTTAATTTTATTTCAGACCTAAATAATGAAGTTTTGATCTGCCAGAACATGGCGCTATGATCTCAGATCCAATCTAAAATTTTTGTTTTTTTTTGTAGAAATACTTTTCATTCAAGCAACTGACTTCTTGATGCGTCCAGATTGAGCTCCAGACGAAGATCAAACCCTTGAAGATGACTTTAAAGACAAACATCGAAATGTTGGGGGTATCTGAAATATGTGTTTTAAGTTTTAATGTAGTTTTATATGTATGTACGCTGATTAGTATCTAGTGTGTTTTTAATATTATATTTTCTTTTGTTGCCACTGATTTTCGGAAACTTTTTGAACAGTTTTGTATAGTGTATTAATCAGTTTTCTCAATCCAGAACATATTTTTTCCGGATGATATCAATTCTCAAGTAAAGATTTTCAAGTTCAACAAACATGTTTTACAAAAAATCATGATAAAATAACAGCATTATTAAAGCAAAATTTCTTTTGCTGCCATTGATTTTGAAAACTTTTTGAGTAGATTTCATAGTATTTTCAACCCGGATTATGGGTTTTTCTTATGCTATTCCTCCTCAAGTGAAAAATTTCAAGACCAACAAGCAGTATTTAAAGACAAACACGATACATTATCAACATTTATATTAACAATAAACTTGCGTGAAGAAACTATCTATTCTGTCACTTGTTCTTCTTTCGTGAAGTGTATTCGAATCTCCAGAAATCTGATTTGAGGGGTTATTTTATCGAGTAATTTATGCTAATAAGGTGTTTGCGGATGACTATCTGATATAAATGCGACGGTAACAGGGAATAGCGTCGGAATCTTGTCATCTCGTCATTTGTGCATAGTAAAGACACGTTACAGCTTTTGGGAACCGTCCGCGTACCCTTAATAGTGACGTTCCAGTTTGATTGTGTTTGTATTAAGATTCTTCAGCTCATAAATTTGTCCAAATCGTAAGGATTCGCGTAAATTACTCGAATAAAATATATTTGGAATCTACGAATTATCTTTAAACAAGACGTTTTATATAGCATAATAAGTGTTTATAGTGATATTTTTCAACGAGTTAACAGGTTTTAATTCGGTTCCTTCAGAACTACTGACGTAGCCATCTTGTTTGTAGTTAGTGATAAAATTTAGAGGAACTTCTTTGGTTTAGATTTTTCCTCATTTTGGTGTGTGAACTCTGACTTTGATCATTTTAACTAATTTGTTGCCTGCTTCACTGCTATTTCTATCTATTATTGATTTTAAATAATCTGTTTTTAGTGTTGATTTTTGAGTCATGGCTACTTTTTTAAGTTAGTGGCCCCGAAGGATGTGCAAAAGATATGCTGACAGATAATATTACAATTTTTCAGGAAACATGTTTTGAGATTATTTTTAAAAAGTAGAATATATATTAATTTTAAGTAATATTATTCTTAATTAGTACAGTAAAAGTTACTTTAAAACTATATTTAAAAACGTAATATTCTTGAATATTGATAATTTTAACTAATTTTTTGCCAGCTCCACTACCATTCCTATGTATTGATTACCATTGATTTTAAATGTACCATTGATTTTAAACAATCTGAATTTAGTCTTGATTTTGAAACATGGCTAATTTTTTAAGTTAGTGGTCCCGAAGGATCTGCAAAATATATGCAGACAGATAATATTACAATTTTTCAGGAAACAAGTTTTGAGATTATTTTTAAAAATTAGAATATATATTAATTTTAAGTAATATTATTCTTAATTAGTACAGTAAAATTTTATTTAAAAACGCAATTTTCTTGAATATTGATAATTTTAACTATTTTTTTGCCAGCTCCACTACCATTCCTATGTATTAATTACCATTGATTTCAAATGTACCATTGATTTTAAACAGTCTGATTTTAGTCTTGATTTTGAGACATGGCTAATTTTTTAAGTTAGTGGTCCCGAAGGATCTGCAAAATATATGCAGACAGATAATATTACAATTTTTCAGGAAACATGATTTGAGATTATTTTTAAAAACTAGAATATATATCAATTTTAAGTAATATTATTCTTAATTAGTACAGCAAAATTTCATTTAAAAACGTAATATTCTTGAATATCCACACATTCTTTTTTCTCTGAATTTGTTATAGAGATTTTTTTTTAAGATTTTACCTATTGAAAATTCTTTTTAAATTTTCCAAATTTTGAAACATTAAAATCAAAGCACAAAATAATGAAAGTTATTTTTTTTAAAAAGGAAAAGATAACAACATAAATAATATGCCTTAGTTCTGCATAATGCCTTAATTTCTGCTTTAGTTTTACAAATACGTTTAAATTAATTAAAGCTTCTGATAACTTTTATAAAAATTTCAATACATCAAGATATTATCGAAAAATCCGTTATTTATATTTTATTTTTTATTAGTTTTTACATATGTATCATGCTTACTCTTGAATTTTCTGCCCCCGGATTCCGAAAGTAAAATTTAATTTTTAATGAAATGTGTGGACGAAGTTGTGACAAATGATCTCGTAACCAAGTTGTTACGCGTTCTGTACACGATGTAAACAATCTAATTATATGTTTGTCTAGAAGTGGATAACGTTTAAATATGAAAAGTTAGCCCATGTTTTTATTCGTTTATTATGAAAAATAGATGATGTTGCATTAACTTATTTAACATTATTACAGCCTTACTAAGGAGACCCAGTTCCTGTCATTTTTATAAAAATGACAACAATGTTGAATTTCAGACTTTTATTTTTAAATGTGCGACAAGGGAACCACTTTTGGTGCTGCTTGCACCTAGCATAGAGACCTGTTGCATTTAGTAGACCTATACATAAAAGTTAGAGAACCGATAAAATTTATTTGTTAAAATAATATTTTATATACTTTTTTATACTTTTAATTTTTTATTATTACAATTTTAGTTGTTTACTTCACGCCAAAAGTGAGTTAATTCGCCAAATATGGAGCTGCAATTTTTCTGCCCGCTTAATCCTGGGAGTAAGAAAAGTACATTTTAGAATTATATCAGATTGCGATTTGTTTAATAATTGATAGCGTAAAAAACATGAATTAGGTATTTTCTTCTTTTTCTGTACAGACGATAAATATATAAATAGTAAATATATTTCTATAAAAGGTTTCTCAGAACATTGAAAGCTATTTTTGAGTGAAATACGAAATAAGCAATTATTTTCTTTTGAAATCGAATGGAATAAAGTTTCGAATGTTTAAAAAATCTTGCTGTTCTTTGGTAAAAGTAATCAGAAAGTAAATTAATATTTTTACACAATTTAGAAGAATTACTGTGGTTGATTAGTTCGGATATTACAAGTTCTACTGAAGTCCAAAAACCACTCCTCACGCAAGACAAACAGCTATGACATTTGGCTAGGGTTGCCGGAAAGCTCTACTTAAAAAAAAAAAAAAAAAAAAAAAAAAAAAAAAAAAAAAAAAAAAAAAAAAAAAAACCGCCAACGTTTTACCCGCTAAAAAATATTAATATAATGTTGCAATTTTTTAAAATCAAATTCGTGTTTTCTTGAAGGAATTTTTATACTTTTTTCAATGTTTTATACTTATTATTAACTAATTTGCATTTTTAAATGCTTTTCTTTTACAAAATTCAATGTTAATAGTCCAATAAGTGGTCTCGAAAATTGAATTTTCAGAAAGTTATGCTGCTGTAAAATCAAAAAAATATTATTTTAACAGAAAATTTTTATCAATTATCAAACTTCGTAATATAGGGCTTTAAAATTCACCCGGTCTCAATACTAGGTGCGAGCAGCGCCAAAAGTGGTTCCCTTGTTAGTATTCTTAGTATTCTTTTATTATTAGTATTCTGTTAGTGTTCTGTCGAAATTTCAGAACGACTCGATAAATAATAAGGGAGATGTGCGTAATTTCCCTAAATCTTCCCTTTAAATATCCCTTTAAATGAAATATTTAAACTCATTTATCTCAGTTCGCAATTTTTTGCATTTTCATTTTCATCGAAATGCTAAGGCTTCTACAATAATTCAGCAAATTTTCTGATTTTTAAAAGTATGTTTAGAACCTATGTGTGAAAACCAAGTATCGGATTTTTGATATGTTTTTAACGTTTTTTAAAAATAATTTATGAAATTAAAAACATGCTATTTTCCCACTTTTTTTCAATAAATAATCACTAATTATTCTTTTTCTGCTGACACATTGGGACAAATTAAAAATCCGACACTTAGATTTATAGAAAATAATACACTTAATAAAGGGTAAAAAAAATCTATTTCCAAATATCAAAAATGAAAAAGAAGTAATTTTAAAATTGTGAAATGTCTGTTAAAAATTCGATTTAAAAAAAATCAATTAAAAAAGTTATTACTATATTGAGAATTTAACATTTTTTATTATCTATTATGACTATGCTTTATTCAAATATGAACCTAAAAATATAATATAGGTTGCAGTTACAAAGTATTTTTTTGGGGGGTAGAGAGTCCCCTTAAAAATGCGTGTTTTCGGTAAATATAGAAAATTATGCCTATAACAAAAATAACATATAAAACTAAAATGCGCACACATTATTTATTAAGTGATTCATTTTATCTTTTTTTTTTTTTTTTTTTTTTTTTTTTAGACTTTTAGGCAACATTTTTATGTAGAGTCATTCATATTAAAGTTTCTGAACTTGTAGAATATTTCTTTTAGTAATACGGTTTTTTAATTAGCTAATGAATATATGTTACTTTAATGATTCATTTTTCATCTCAATTGTAACTAATTAGAGCTAATTTATTTTTATAACTGAAATGCGTATACTATTTATATGCATACAAATACCTGTGCACATGTCAAAGCCTCTCTGTGTGAATAGGAAAAGTTGCCATACAATAATTTTTACTTATATTAACTAACATGGTATTCTAGATAAATTTAGCGTTATATTAAGAAGAATCATATCATGATCGTTTTATTAACCAATCTTGTCAGTAAAATATCAAATATTTTAAAAAAAACTTTTTAATATTCGAAATTAAAATCTTTCTGTATATTTCTTTAAGAATTCTATTAAATAAACACAGTTCCGGGACTTTTTTTATGTGTATTTTTTTTTTTTTTTTTAGTAAAATGCTTTTATAAAATATTTCTTTAAACATACATTTCAACTAAAAAAATCACTGCCGGCTCGGGCTACAGGCGGGGGTAAATTTCGAAGTTAAGTAATAATTTCAACAACAAAAACTAAATCAAGATTAGAGATAAACCCAGTTTAACAATTTTATCTGGCCATTTTTGACGACATTTTAATTTCATTTTTCTGTAAGAGCTGGTTTTATCAAAATCATGTTACTCCGATAATTTTTTCTTCAACTCCTGTTTTTGTTTTATTTGTTTTTGCTGTATGCGTTGGTCCTATCAAAAACTTGTCAATATAAAAGTTGTAGAAAATATTAAGAAGATTTATGATAAGTTTAAGTGAATTTGATATTTTGAGAATTGACGAAGTTATATATTTTTTTCTCCTTAAAACACTATTTTTTTTCGCCTTATGAGCCCCTTTTTTAATTTTATCAAAAGTCTGTGATACATAAATATTTGGCCCTTTCCCTAGATATCATAATTAAGAATTTTTTTTTTCAGTTTTCACAAAACCTCTCCCTATTTCCACCCACTTGGTCAGATTTTGCCCATTAACGAAATTGACCGAGAATTTCTGCCCTTTGATTTTATGTTTCAGTTTGGAATGGATTTGTGTAGAACTATGGAAGTTATCGTGTCCATAAAAAAATCATATATATATAGATAGATAGATATAATATAGCTTTAAACTGTATGTGGTTTTCGGTTCTATGGATCACTATCGGTGTAGATCTGCAAACATTTTTCGAAAATTCCAACATAGGGTAATAGGTAGTATTTCTTACAAAATCTACCTAAAAGTATAAACGATGATAAAGCAGCAATGTTGTGTTATCTAAAAATAACTCTTTTGTACAGCTGCTATAGTCAATACAGATTCAACAGTCATACATTTGTTATTTATCTTCAAATATTTGCTATCTTCCATTAGTATCGATTCAGCTATTTATTATGTGAGCTGCATGTATGAAAAGCAAAAGGTCAAAGATATTTCGGTAGTTTTTGATAAGAATTATAACCGCCATACAGAAATGCAGTTTCTAAATACGTGTTAGATTCATGGAATTATGAGCTGATTATATTTATTTATAGGTGGAATATAAAATTTTAACGTGTACTAGTTTTTTAGGTTAATTTTAACAAAAACTTGTTATACTAATATTTTTATTCTTAATGAAATTCAATTACAAGCGATAAAATGTTATTTTTTTCTGCTAATACAAATCATATTTATTTAACAGATGATATTTAGCATAATAAAAAAATATCTATTCTAATATTTTAATATTTAAATAAGACATTTTAAATGTATCGTTTTTAATCTGACGTAATTTTAACCAAACTTTTTTTTTCTCTTTTTAATATTCACGTGAAAATACTTTTGTTAGAAATGAAATATTATTTGCGCTGTCCAAACAAAAATAGTCGAAAAGATCATCTCAAAATATCATATAAATGTCTCGCGCAATTTAAACTGTTTTGCAATATTATTTTTTGTTCATTTTAAGTAATAAGTATCATGTGACGTAATTTATCCTATTTAAGACTTCTAACGCATGTTGATGAATTTATTATTTTACAATATTCTTTTTCTTTTCAAATTCACGTGTAAATATAGTTTTTATGACGTAATTTTCAATGAGTTCCTGCTTTTTATATTTTCTGTTTATAGTAGTTATGTGTAAATAAATTTTTAATTTGAAAAAAACATTATTGTTTACGCTGTTTATACAGTTGGCAACAGTTTAAATTAATACCTTTTTCTAAAATATGTAAAAAATATCTCTCGAAATGCTGGAAATTTGAAATTAAAATAGAAATAAAACCTCAAAAAATGAGTCAAATTAAAGAAACAAATGCAGTCTGCACACCGGGAAATTCTATTGTATAATATGATCTAAAAATTATTAAATTCCCATGTATAGTTTTTGCTCCTATAAAACTTATTTAGTGGAACGGTTTTGTCCATCTTTAGCATTAAATATCTCTTAAAATAATTCTTCGATTTGAAAACTGTCTGCATCAGCGTGTTTATCAACCATTTCTCTATAACGCCACCGATTTTCATATTTTTGTATACAATATTTTTCTTAATATTAACGAAGAAAGACTGCCGGCCACAAAAAATTCAAAACCGGCGGCGGTGGTTACAGCGTTAGTTACATTTTTTAGAATAGAGAGATTTAAAATTAAGCACGTATTTCAGCGATTTTAGAAATTCCCCCCAAAAGGGGGTTAAAATGGGGGTCCAAAATTTTAGAACATTTGCCATATCTTTCCAACAGTTTGAGGTAGGAGCGTGAAATTCCAGAAAATAAATCTACTAAAAAAATAGTTAAACATATGTTTCAGCGTTTTTTGGAATTCACTCTTAAGGGGGTAGAATACCTTTAAACCTGCAAAATTTTCGAAATATTTTAATACATATTTTGATTTCGTAATCATTTCTGATCAATATGCAAAAAATCGCATTAAAAAATTCCCATTAGTTTATTAATTATGGCTATTTTATTAAGACTAAATATTAAGACTACATAGGATAATTAAAGTTTGCATTGTGTTTATTCAAAACGATGAATTTTGAAACTGTGCGCAGTGTAACAAAAAACTATGCATGGCAGTAAAAAATCCTTTTCACCACATATTCATTACTGTATTATCTACAACTTAAAATCAGAAAAAGGTAAGATTTTATTTTATTTTGGGTTTTTTACTTTGAAAATATCTTTGAAAAAGTGAAAATTTTTATTTTTTTGTTAATTTTTTAATTTAGTCAATATTTTTTTACAAATATTCTGGTTTTAGTATAAAGATAACAGTATTATGTATTTATTTTCACCAAACATTTCTCTTTATATGCATATTTTCAGATTTTATCATGCGCGCAAGATTTTTTTCTCTCATTATCATATATTTTTAAACTTTTCATTTCAATATTTATTTAGAAATTTACAAGTATATATATTTTTTAAATATAAATATAAACATGAGATTTATATTTAAATGAAGTTTGGTTTTTATTTTTGACTTATTACACAAGTTTTGAAGCTTGGAACATAGTGGTATTTTTTTTCCTTTTTCGACGTGATCATAGGTATCCTACCCCCTTAAGGGGGTTAAAAGGGGGTGTTGAAACTTTTAGAACATTTAGCATATCTCAGCAGTCATTTTAGTTAGAAGCATGAAATTCAAGATAACAAACATACAAAAAAAATAGGTAAGCACATTTAATCTTTGCTAGATATATTTCATTTGATTCAAGATTCTTTTAGAGAAACCGCCCAGCGAAGCGGGCGAAGCCCGCTAGTTTAATATATATAATCGGTGCTGAATTTTGTCGAGTCATTTTAATGTTTATGAAATCCCGTAATAGGTAATGATTCTAGGTTCCATGGTGATTATTTTATTAAATCCTATCACACGTAATTAATTCAATGATTCCTATGATAGGTAATGATTCTACGTTACCATGGTGAATACGTCTTATTTAAGATGAGTCATATTATTTCTGAATTACTGAATTTAATATATATAATCGTTATAAATTTTGTATTCATGCATTTTTGCATAATATTCTAAGGACTATTGCACCAAGATCTGAATATTTTTAAAACTAGTTGTTGCACGAACGCACATTTGCCACAATTGTCGTACAATTTCCGACTTGTTAAAATTAGTTTTTTCTTTCAAAACTGAAAATTCTGAAATGTCATGTCGCTAAATTTTCTATTTCTATGATATATTTTTCAAGATTCCATTAGACATTTTAATATAAACTTTATTTGATATAAACAATTAAAATGTTCTTGATTTTAAATTTTGTGTAACTTTAATCCACACAAAATAATTTTTCTTACTCGTATGCTTTATATTGAACTAAAATATATTTTCCTTTATTTAAAAAATAAGATCTCTTTGAAAATATAAAAAATTCAATTCCACTGGCTATTTTACCGATGAAGCACAGGACTTTTCGACAGCCAACGACATTTTACTCAATAAATTCACATAACTGTCACATAAATTCTTTTTAATTTAAGATTATTCAACTAAAAAAAAGTTTCTGTAGTAAAAGCTGTTTTTATTTCATGCGCAATACGTCTCGTAAATTGTAAGAGTGCAGGTTTCATAATGTGATTTCAAAAATAAATGTTACAATATGCCTGAGTCTCAAAAATTGCAGGACAATTATTTTGAGCTGACGAATTTCCATATTTATTCATGTATAATGTACGTACGAGTATAAAACGTACCCTAGTTTTCATAGGAAAAAATAAAATATGTACTTTATATTCAGGCGTAAAAAGCACCATTCTGAAACAAGAAAATTGTTATAAACTAAAGTAATACATAATAAAAGTGAAAACAGTACATTTAAAGGCTTAAAAATATATTTTAATAAACCAATCAACATGTTTCATACACATGGTCTGTGACATTACCAAGATTTATACAGATAAATAAGTTATTTTTTCAAAAATTTGAAAAATGAACTTCATATCCCAAACCACGAGATTGTAGTGTAAGCAGATGCTATAATAAAAAAAAAATGGTCATCTGCGAACGTGAATAATTTTATGCTTTTGTTTTTTAATTCCTACGGGTAATCGACTTCCGGTTTTCGATGTATTTATACGTTTTAGAAGATCGTGAACCCAATTAGATACTTTTTAGAAAATGTCGGTCTGTATGTGACAAAAACATTGTGGGCGCTCTATCTCAAGAACTAATAAACGGAATTTCACAAAACTTTAGATTAAGTTAGACCTTGATGTAACTTGGTGCTTATTAGTATTTGACATATATCGTCCAACAGGTGGCACTGCCATGATGCATTTTTTTACGATTTTAAGAATTGCTCTATCGCAAGAACTAATGCACAGATTTTCATAAAACTTCAGATTCAGTTAGTCTTTTATATGAATCGATGTCGATTACGTTTTGGTGTGAATCTCTCGCCAGATGGCTCTGCTATTGTGTTTTTTATAGGATTTTCACAATAGCTCTATCTCAAGAACTAATGCACGAATTTTCATCAAACTTCAAATTCAGGTATTCCTTGATAAATACTGATGCCGATTATGTTTTGGTGTAACTCGCCAAACAGGTGGCGTTGCTATGCGTCATTTTTCACGATTTCCGCGATAGCTCTATCTGAAGAACTAATGCAAAAATTTTCATCTAACTTCAGATTCAGTTAGACGTTGATACAATTTGTTGTTAATTAGGTTTTTGTATCAATTGCCCAATAAGTGGCGCTGCTATGCTGGATTTTTCGCAATTTCCGCAACAGCTCTGTCTCAAGAACTAATTAACGAATTTTCATCTAACTTCATATTCAGTTAGACATTGACACAAGCTATTGCTGATGAGCTTTTCGTATCAATCGCCTAATAGGCAGCGCTGCTATTCTGGATTTTTCAGGGGTTTTGCAAGAGTTATATCTCAAAAACTAATGCACGGATTTTCATCAAACTTCAGATTCCGTTAGACTTTAACATAAATTGTTGTTGATTAAGTTTCGGTATAAACCATCAACAGGTGGTGCTGCTATGCTACATTTTGCATGATTTACACGATTCTAGTAATAGTGATATTTCAAGAACTAATGCACGGAATTTCATATCTTTAGAATCTTCATGATGGGCATAGATTGTCATTTAATTTTGGCACTGTGCTAGCGAATTTTGGAGAAGTAACATGTATAAGATAGTAGGAAGTTTTGGGATTGGCACATCCGGCTAGTTCTTTAATAAAATGAGTTTTATAATTTTAATTCTAACCTGTTCAAACTTAAAATTTTCTTGTTGGTTGATATGCCATATTATATTAATTTTGTTGTTTATGTGACATCTAAGTCAATTTATTAAGGAAAATTATAAATGTGGAAAAAAAAATCTTTAAAATACTAAGTATATAATTTTTTTTTATAATTAAAATTACACATAGTAGAGAATTTTGGAAAGATGGACACACAGTAAAAAAAAAATCAGAACCGATACAGTCCATAGAGGAAACGTTTGCAAAAATGTAGTGTTAACTATAAATTCTCCTGCATTAGTGAATAAATCGGAATCGTTACGCTCATTTCTGTGTAAAGTATTTGAAGTGAATACATTGTAAAAAAAAGAAAAAAAATCGCAAACGTTACACTCGATAGCGGAAATGTTTCCGAAAATGCAGTGTAAACTATGAACCATCTTGAGTAACTTATTAAATCGGGAAATTTACTCTCATTTCCATTATTTGATGCGAATATTCGGATTTTCTGTACATGCCCGATACGTTCTACAAACGTCATGGTCACGTGATTTTATTGTTCTGGTGTTGAAAGTAACGAAGAGACTTAACGTATATTTTGTAGAAAGTAAGCATTTATGTTTTATATTTTTTTTTATTTAGAAAAGTAATACGCTTTTTTAAAAGAATTAATATTTTTCGATTGAATTCTGTTGAATAATAATATTACTGTTACTGTTTATAGTTTGTTGCAGATACAAAGTTAAATAACTCGTCCGAAATACATACTCTTGCCCATGAATCTATAATAGATGTAAGATTAGATATTTGATTAAAAAATAATAACAGGATTCGTACGCAACAAGCGGTTCAGGGGATTTTGGGCGTTTTCGTACAGGGATTTCGTAAACTGATGGTTGGTATATCCGAATTTTTTCCACATTTTTTTTTTCATTAAATAAGGCCAACATCACTTTACGAAAATTCTGAAAAAAGGTCCTTGAAGCGTAACGAACCCTGAATAATGTAGCATTCGTGTTAGTGAAGAACGGATTAAACTGTTTATATGTTTCTATCATATTTTCGTTTTGAACTTATGTTCCGATTCACAACTTTTGTAATGATGAAATATATTGTTTATGTAACTAAAGAAATCAATGTTTTCACTTATACTATACGTTTTATCCTATTTGTTTATGAATCATACATTTGTAAAAACATATTATTAAAAATTGTATTTATAGATCTATAATGTTTTTATTATTATTCTGCCTCCGTAGTTCCATCCTGCAAATAGATATACTTAAAAAAATTTCATTTCCCTACGAAAATAGATTGATTTTTTTTTAATACTTTTTAACATTTTTTTTTGTTGTTATAATTATAGAATACTATTTCAAAATATTTCATATCTGTTGAGTAAATAATTTATTTTCGTGATTATAATACTTATAAAAAGATATATTTTTGAAAATGCTTTGTCTATTTGTTAATTTAATGTATTGTTTTACAATTATCGTGCTTCTAAATACATTCCTTTAAAAATATTTATTTTGTTTCTATAATTAAGGAAGTGCTGAGATAACCTGAGGAAATATATCTATTTACAAGTATATAATTCAAGAAAATAATGTAATAATCGCAAATATTAACTATTTTGAAATAGTGTATCTTTTTATACAAAAACATAATTACTTAAAAGTATAAAAAATCCATCTATTTATATGTAGCGAAATTAAACATTTTCATAAAGTATTTATTTACAGGCTGGAGCTCACGAGACCACATTAAAAAAAACATTATTTATAGATATACAAATAAAATTATCAATATTATCTTTTTAATAATATGTAATTTGTAAACGAGAATATAACGCATTAGTAGAAGTAAAATTATAATTTTTTTTCTATCATATAAACGATGCATTCCATCCTTACAAAAGTTGTGAATCAGAACATAACTTCAAAACGAAAAGATAAAAAAAAAAAAAACCTATAAACAGTGCTATTTGTACTTACTAATGCTAGAACTAAATTAATATTCATTAAACAAATATCTAATATCTATAATATATTCGTGGACAAGAGTATATATTTCGAACGAGTTATTTCACTTTGTATGTGAACAAATTATTAACAGTAACTCTAAAATTATTATGCATTAAAATTTAATCGGATAATATTAATTCCTTTTTAAAACCGTATTCCTTTCTTAAATAAAAAATACATATATGGCATATTCAGGAATGTTTTCTATATGCACAGAAAACTTTACAAAACAAACACAAACATAACCAAAATATCCACAAACATATCCAAAATATACACAATCAGATCCAAAATATACGTTAACATTTAAGAAATATCCAGGAAAATTTCCGAAACAGGCCGACATGGTTCCGAACATTCTACCGAATTATGCGGAAACGTTTCCGAATATCCGAATATCTGTCCGAATTATGCGGGGAACATTTGCGAATATATCTGGCCAAAATATACGGAAACATAACAGAAATGTTGGCCCACATTGCTGCCCCACCAGGTAGAGTAACGTTTCCGATTTTTTTTTTTTTTTTTTTTTTTTTTTTTTTTTACAGTGAAAAAAGATGCAGATTGAAACATTTCTTGTTTATTCTGTTTTGTAGATACAGAGGAAAGATTAAAATACTTTATTAAAATATTTTAAGTGATGCAATTCTAGATTTTCTTTACGGCTAAGTCTATATATTTTTTATAGATTTAAAGCAGCATTTCTGAAACAAAAGTTGGTTTTGCTGCCCGTAATTTTCGGAAACGTTTCCGAGTTTTCCGATATCGTTCTTAACACTTTCCAACAAAGTGGAAAACTGTTTATGAATTCGGTTTGCCTGGCCTGTCCGACTTTCCACGCTCTAACGCGCGTAAATATACTTGAATTTTCACGCATTTCATGTATATTAATGATGTTTACCATGACATGTTCGGTAATGAATATCATGTGCGTAGCATTAATAGTTCATTTACAGGGGCACTCAAAATAATATCATACATATGGTCACTGGGTAAAAATCGTTTGCAGAGTATTATAATGACACTACGCTATATCAAATGTATTCAAAATGATAAAATACACTGAATTTCATTACAAGATTAATACCATAGAATACTGAATTTATCGCGTTTGTCGTTCATTTACAGGGACACACAAAAGAAATTGGTTAAAAAACTGTCTTTGAGCAATAATTGCTGGAAGTGCATTTTCAATATTGGTATACGTTTTTTAAATTTAACACATTTCTTGCATGTTACGCGTTGGGTAAAAATTCTGTAAGTCGTATACAGGGTTCCACAAAAGAATTCAAACACCATTATCCTTATTAGCGAAAATTGGTGAAGGAGAATTTTCAGCTGAGGTATGTATTTCCTAACTGAACTAAATTTTTCATGCATGTGGTTAATAGATAAAAAATGTATATATCATATAGAGGGTTGCTGAAAGAATTCGGACAATTTTCCGATTGTAGAAGGGAATTGCTGCAATTGAGTTTTCAAATGTGCTATGCGTTTTCAAATGTTACAATTTAACATCATATTTGAACTTATTAAATGGTGAAGTTTTGTTACATTATTCTGAATGTGTTGGAAAGTGCTTCACAATCTATTCTTGACGCGTGATTTCTTCTTTCATATTACGGATGCTATCAATTTTTAAGTAAAATCATCGGCTGCGTAACAAAATTTATGAATGCTTTAGTAACTATGCAATGTTAATTTTAATGCTCTTAGTTTATCATACTTGTTGAATAAACAATTGTTTATTTAAGAACTGATACCATCCGATAAACCAATATTTTGATTTATTAAAATTCATTAAAGGGACAAACTCGTATTTTTATATTTTTAAAAAACAATCGATTTAAGTAATAATAAAGGGCACACTATTTGCATTATGGCATATATTTAATACACAAGAAATAATAATTATAAAAAATGTTTGAGAAAAATAAGAAGTTTTCGTGAATATTTTAAGCGTTATGAAGATCTTTCGAAAATGCCCCATGCGCATTCCACATCAATTAAAACCCAATATTTGTAATGCAAGTTTGTATCTCTCTATTCTTAAAAAAAAAAAAAAAAAAAAAAAAAAAAAGTAACTACCGCTGTCACCGCCGCCGGTTTTGAATTTTTTGTGACCGGAGGTCTTTCTTCGTTAATATTAAGAAAAATAATGCATACAAAAATATGAAAATCGGTGGTATTATACAGAAATGTTTGATAAACACGCTGATGCAGACAGTTTTCAAATCGAAGAATTATTTTAAGAGATATTTAATGCTAAATTTGGACAAAATCGTTCCACTAAAAAAGTTTTATAGGAGCAAAAACTGTTCATAGGAATTTAATCATTTTTAGATCATTTTATACGTTTGAAGTTCCCGGTATGCAGACTGTATTCTTTTTTTAATTTGACTCATTTTTTGAGGTTTTATTTCTATTTTAAATTCAAATCTTCAGCATTTCGAGAGATATTTTGTACATTATTTTAGAAAATGGTATTAATTTAAACTGTTGACAAATGTATAAACAGCACAAACAATAATGTTTACTTCAAATTAAAAATTTATTTACACGTGACTATTACAGTGGTGGTCAGAATTATAAGAACAATTGAAAATTCAGCAGAAAAAATTTCTTTCTGAACTAAATAAAGTGAAATTTATGCATAAAATGCTTCTTTATGCTAGAAATCATTATAGAATGCAAAACATTGGAAAATGCAAAATATGAATGTTTTGCCATAATTAGCAAAATATGTTATTGTAAAAATTGGACAAAATTATAAGGACAATGATTTTTTTTGTCCGAAACACACTACTAATTGATAGTCTCAACCTTCTTCTCAATCACTTTTATCAGTCTTGACGTCATGGAGTTTGACAGTTCCTTAAAAACGTTCTTGAAAATTTTTGAACAGGCTTTTTCGATGGAGGACATGAGCTCTTGCTTGTTTTCATATTGTGTACCATTTTTGTATACTTCGTGTGCCAGAATACCACACAGATTTTCCATTGGATTCAGATCAGGGCTTTTCTGGCCAGCCAATCAAGTAGTTTCACGAAATTAGCATCAAACCACGATTTTGAAGTTTGAGAAACATGTACTGAGGCATTGTCCTGCTGGAAAAAATAGTCTTCACTCGTTATTAATGGTGCTTTCGGTAAAAGATTATCGCCCAATACATCAACATAACTATCAGAATTCATTCTACCCTGCACAAAAACTATTGGAGTAGTTCCACCAGTAGCGAAACATGCCCAGAGCCCCCTCCAAATGAACACTTTGATAAAATTTCCTTTTCTCTACGGAGATCATACCAGAAGTAGCGAAAACCATCTGTTCCATCCAAATTAAACCTTTTCTCATCGGAAAAGACAACATCATCCCACTTTTTTCCCATTTTAATGCATTTTTTGGCAAACTCCATCCTCAGTCTCTTATGAACTTTTGTAAGAGGCGGTCGTGACATATGTTTACCATAGCGAACCTTTTTTTTTCTTTTTGTAAAACACGTCGAACAGTTCAAGCACTGTATTCTAAGTCAATTCACGTTTTATTTCTGTTGACGTTTGTTTTTTGGAACAAACTCGCCTTAGTATCATTCTTTTCTCCCGTACAGAAACGGAAGATGCCCCACCTGTATGCCTTTGCCGTCCATATTTACCGGGATTTTTAAGATAATTGTAAATAACCGTTCTTGATCTATTAAGCTTTGTCACAATTTGGCGTACAGAAAGTCCTGAACTTTTAAATGCATCCACTTTCCCATTCTCAAACTCCGAAAGCTTTGTACCTAGCGGCATGACTGAAAAACAGAATGTGACGATCCCAAATGCTTACTACGCATTTATATCGCCCGGAAATTCCGTGTGCAGAGCAAAAAACATGCAAATTTTACTTTTTAGAGCACACAAATACAGTTGTTCTTATAATTTTGTCCATATCAGATGGCTGTATAAATCCATAATACATTTTATGAATATGAATTTTCCACATATTTCCATAAAAACTAATTAAAATTTTCTTCATTTTTCACTGGTTTCCCAGCCATTAAATTTGCTTAAGTTTAGGGACAAATGCAGCCAAAATTTGGCGATTTTTGCCTTGTCCTTATAATTTTGACCACCACTGTATAAACAGAAAAAATCATTTGGAATTAGAATTATATAATTATGCACAAAAAGCAGGAACTTATTAAAAATTACGTCATAAAAACTATACACGTGAATTTTAAAAGAGAAAGAATATTGTAAAATAATAAATTCATTAACATGCGTTAGAAGTCTTAAATAGGAGAAATCACGTCATATTTACGTCACATTACAGTTATTACATAAAATGAACACCAAATAATATTGCAAAACAGTTTAAATTTAGAAATTGCGCTAGACATTTATTTGATATTTTGAGAGGATCTTTTCAACTACTTTTGTTAGGAAAGCGCAAATAATATTTAATTTCTAACAAAAGTATTTTCACGTGAATATTTAAAAGAGAAAGAATAGCTTGGTCAAAATTACGTCAGATTAAAAACGATTAATTTAAAAGAACTTTCTTTTCGCTTTGTTAAAAAATACCAGGAGACAAAGACTCTGTTTACTTAATTATTTTATATTAGCTTACTTTGAAATGTTTAACTTATTTTACTTAATCAAAGGCAAACACAGAGATTGTATCTTTGGTACTACTTAGTTATCGCGTCGACCAAAAATCTATCATTCGCCAAACTATAAGATTAAATGCCAATAATGGTTGATCGTGAATGTCACATTAACTTTACTTTAAGCAAGTTACACGAGTCTACGTCATCAAGTTATTTTTATTTCGACGTTTTATTTGTATTTTTATTAATGTTGTACTAATTTATTTGTTCTTTCGTTATTTAAAATAAAAATTATGTCAATTTGTATAATTTGGCAAGTGGTTTGGCGATTTATATAATTTGACGAAATTGGTCGACGGGATAATCAAGTAGTACCGCAGCGGATTTGGCGTTAAAATTCCCCAATCATAGAGAAATGAATTGAAATCCGTTTATAGGGAGATCGCCACTATTTTTTAAATTATAATTCAATCTTTCGAAATCTTTTTAAAGCCGATCAAATTAGCGTGCATTTAGAGTCTGCGGTGTCTGGACGGGGGTTGGCGAGCGTAGCTCATAGGGGGCAGAGCCCCCTAGTTATATATACAAATAAAACTGTGCATCGAATTTTACATATTTGAACACAAAAGGAAGAAGAAAAAAAATATTTTCTAAATTTTATAAATTTTTCAGGATTTTTGTGTCTTATTTCTTCATCTAACTACCTTTAACATTTTCAATTTAATTTATTTAAAAAAAAGATGCACAGTTGTATGACATATATAAAGCAAACAGCTATAAAAAATATTGGGGATTTTAATTGATATGGAAAGCGCATGGGACATTTCGAAAAGTGCTTCATAACGCTTAAAATATTCGTGAAAATTCGTTGTTTTTCTCCAATTTTTTTTTCTTGTGTGATAAATATCTATCGTAATGCATATGGTGTGGCCCTTAAATAGTATTTAAAGTGAAAATTTTAAATAAATCTGGATTTTTTTTTTTCTTTTTTAAGAAAAAAGCCAAGAAAAAAATGTTTACATTTGATAGAAAATTGCTGAAAAATTGATGGTTTTTTATTAATTGAAAGTTAAACACTATAGAACAGGAATTCTGCTTTTTCAGAATTTAGTATCGCCCCAGATGAATATATATATATATATGTATAGATACAGTAGATTCCCGATTATCCGACTTAGTCGAACTTATACCTTTGTTTGGATCCTTTTCTTCTGCTAAATAAAAGTATGGCCATTTTTTCCCCCGCATTCTGACCAGAAAATCAGAGGAAAAACTTTTTATGGCTGCTCTTTCATTTTCACCTAACACTTCAATTATAATGTCTGTTTCATAATAATGGAAGCCATCAGTCCATCAGAAAAAAATATCTCGGTTAAAGCAGCAACTCGGTTAAGCGGGACTCGGTTAATCGGGACTCTACTGTAGTTCAGTTTTAAGACATAAAACGAGCGATTTTATTATATATAAAATGACACCATTCGCATCCGCTGAAGAATTCCTCATTTGCGATGCAGTATTAAGCAACTACATCTACAGTAAAGTACGCATAGGACGTCACTATCGCTGAATACTATACAAATCCAAAAAAAGAGATTTCGTCATTCAAGAAACTGGACAAAATCTCGTGATTCATATGCCTTCATTTGTTTGTAATATTAATATAGATACTTAAAATTAAATTATTTTATAATAGCTCCATGTTTTATCAGAAATCATTCATTTGTATTTCTTCAAAATAGCACGTATTTTAATTACACTTTTTTTCAGTTTTTATGGGAAAATGGCAACAACAAGATATAATTGTTATTTTCTCTTATCTTTCTACAGAAATGGAGTACTTGAGTTGCCAAAATTAAAAAAAAAATCCGCTAAAAACTACAAAAAAATTTATATCTCAAAAATAAATGGAGATGCAGTTTTCAAACAAATTGCATTTAAAAGTACTTTTTTCTTCCCAATATGACGGTATAAAATTTAAAATGTGCAATACTTAGAAGTTTTAAAAAATGCTATAGAGTATTTAATCATACAATGATGCTGTTTGTTTTACGGCTGGCTTATACAACAAAACGTTACCTTTTGGAGAAGACACAAAATAAGCTGGGAGAAAGAAATAGCATACCGGGGGCTAAAAATAAAAAAAAAAAAATGAGTTTGAAGGTCCCTTGTCCCCTTAACACGCTCTAAAAACTACTCGGTAACGCTTCCGAAATTTACGTGCAGGAAAAGGAACTGTCGTTTCTGAAATGCTTCATTAAATCTCAGAAGTCTATTAGATTCGGAAGGTTCTGAAGATAAAGAAATGCTTTTCGGAATCGTTGCTAACTTGGTGAAAATTATATTATTTTTTGTAAACTTAAAGAAATGTTAGAGCTACACTGTAAAAAAAAATAATGCCAGTTTTCCGGTAAGAATCAGAAAAATAGTTGCTCTTATCGTACCGGAATAACTTCCAACCCAGTTCGGAATAAAATCCGTAAAATACAATTTTACTGACTATTTCCTTATTTTTACGGATTTTATTCCGTGCTGGGTCGGAAATTATTCTGGTACGATAAGGGCAACTATTTTTCAGATTCCTACCGGAAAACTGGCAGTATTTTTTTTTTTTTTTACAGTGTATATTAAGAGGTCACTGGACCTTTAAATAGGACCGTTAAACTTTCAAAAATCAGTTTTCAGTGTTGTTTTATTCTGATTTTTTTCCTCGACAATTTGCAAAATACCTCATTCAAAAATTTGCATTATTTCTTTAGTTATATCATTTATATACACTGTAACATATATATATATATATATATATATATATATAGGACCAGATTTCCTGTAGGAATCGGAAAAATAGTTGCCTTTATCGTACCGGAAAAATTTCCGACCCAGCTCGGAATAAAATCCGTAAACTTGGAATAAAATCCGTAAAGTACCGTTTCAATGAATGTTTCCTTTTTTTTACGGATTTTATTCCGAGCTGGGTCGGAAAATTTTCCGGTACGATAAGGGCAACTAATTTTCCGATTCCTACAGGAATACTGTTCGGATTTTTTTACAGTGTACGGTGAGTATAGACGGTGAGTATAGACGGTGAGTAAGGACTGTAGATATTGAAAATTTAAAACGCGTTTTCTCAGATTAGTAAATCTGGAGTTTGTGCGTACTGTTACTTTCAAACTATGTAATCTACAGCCTTAAAAAATTAACCAAATATGTATTCCTTTATAGTTTACATGATAAAACAAAAATCACATATTTTGGTTGTTTATGTTTTTTCAATTGAAATACTTTTGAAACATTTTCAAAATTTTGATTTTTTTTATCTAAAATTAAATTTTAAACAAAACTTATTGTGTATATTTTGATTTTAAATGAGAAATATGAATATCAAATTCACAATATATATCTTTACTTAATAGATGCTAAAATTTAAATGTTAAAACATTTTTAAAACAATCACGATGTTAAAACATTGGAGCCATATGATGTTTTCATAAACATCATATGATTCCAATGTTTTAACATCTTGATTGTCTTAAAAATGTTTTAACATTTGTATTTTAGCACCTATTAAGTAAAGATATATATTGTGAATTTGGTATTCATATTTCTCATTTATTCTATTAAGGTGAATCTGTCGTTCAACTTGAAATATAGTTTTTCTATGTGTATTTATTTTGGTTTTAATTTAGAAGTAGGTGTACTTATGATTCTATTTTGTTCAAAAATTATTTTCTCTATGCAGAATTTAGAGTTTTATCATGTGCGCAGCACTTCATGATTTTAAATCACGCATTATTTAGATGCGTTTTTAAATTTAAAATTTAAATATATATTTTGTATATAGAACATTTATATTTCTGGATAATATAGTTAAGAATATATACTTTAGGCCTGTGCTCCCTTAAGAAATATCCGTCTTTCATATAAAGTGTACTTCCAAAGCTATTTAAAAACCTTTTGAAATCGCTTCGGTAGTTCCTAAGAAAATTGTACGTCATTTCCTGCTCTTTTTCAAAAGATATCTTAAATGATTTTCCCCTGAAAATACTGTTTTCTCTCAATTTCACTTTTTCTTCAAAAATGACATTTTGTTAGGAAACAAGTTTTTAAAATAGAAGAAGAATGCGAAAACACACAAACAACTTTAGGTACAGAGTACAACAAATAATACAGCTTACGTACAGAGAAAAATGTTTCCGGAAAGACCTTTTTAATTTTTTGTGTTTTTACTTGACTGAATTTTTTTAAATTTACATTTTGAAAAAGGCAAAATATTTAACTTATTTCCGAGATCATAAAAGGAAATTCTTCAGTGTAGTATTTGCATAAAATTTCTTCCCATTTTTCACATTTTAAAATTCTTATTCATAGAAAAATTTACGTTTGAAAAATATAACTTTAGTCGATCTTCAAGAACAATTGAGAAAATTGTATATTTGTAATCGGTTTTGAGAATAAATATTTCTGTCTTTAAACATAAAGACAGCCAAATAGAATTTTTTTCGTTTAAAAATGATTTTTTGAAATATAAGAAAGATTTCCTCAAAGGTTTCAAATGGTGTTTTTAAGAATGATTGAGAAATTTACATCACAATTAAAATTTTTCCATGTGATATTATAAAACATTTTTGAATTGTTTCCTTTCTTTTTTCAATCACTTTATTTTATTTACTTTTTTAAGCTATATTTTAGGAGAGTACAGAAATTAAATTATTTTGTTAGAAGTAAATGTTTTATATTACGGAAACCAAAAATTGTTACAAAATACTTCAATTTATAACTTATGCTAAATTAAATAACACCCAAACTCAAAGATCCTATTGAGCTATCCAACACATGGGGTATCTATAATATTAATTGTCAGCGCGGTCTTTTCTATATTGGACGGTCCAAACAGGGTTTTAAATTTCGTATTAAACAACACCAACAATGTATTCAAGAACAGAAAACTAATAAATCTTCAATTGCTAAACATTGACGGGAGATTAACCCCTCTTTTGATTTCAATTCAGCTAAAATCATCTATAAAGCCACTTCTATACATGAATTTAACTTTCTTGAAGCTTTTCTTATCTATAACAATTTTGACAATATTTTTAATTGTGAATTCGCTATTCTGCTTGTATCAGATTGTTGGAAATATTACATAAAATGCTCTTTTTCTTAATTATTACCAGCGTTTTTCATACTGTTGGTTGCATAACCTTTACAATTCTCCTATTAGCTGGTACCGTATTTTCCTATTTTCCTATTGGTCAATGAACTTCTCACTTGAATCCGCTTCTCTCCTGTATAATTGAGCAAGTTTCCGTTAATCTTTGGACTGAGGACGGTACGCTAAATGCTACCGAAACTAGTCTGTTCATAGTTTACATATTCTGCCGTTTTTAACATCGTTTCTAAATTTATAGTATACAGTGCCAAGTAGTATCTTAAAAATAATTAAGATAAATACCATATTATAAAGTTATTCAAAATGAATGTGACATAAAGAAAACATAACTGTGAGTGCTATATTGGGGTTCTTTTTGAAATACCATTTTAACGTGGAACTATAACTATACATGTTTCTAAAGTCGTTCGATGTGAGCCCCTTCCTTCTTCAAGGCAAATGTCTTTGCGATAATCCCATTCCTGCCACACTTTATCCTAGCATATCCGATGTTATTGAGTCCAACACGTTCTTTATCCGCTGCTTTAGTTGATGTAACTCTTGAACAAGTGGGGTTACGAATACTCTGCCCTTCACGCACCCACAAAAGAAAAAAATTGCACGGCGTTAGATGAACAGCAACCGATGAAGTTTTTGCGCAGTCTTAAACGCAGTAAGCTTTCTCTTGGTGGGATGCCGACATTTTTAATAACAGCTCTTCTAATGACGATTTCAGTAATAGCAGACTTTTATTTGTTGCCAGATAGAAATTGCATAGTTGTACGTCCATGGTATATTTTTTCTAATTAAATCCATCACAGCAATTTGATGTTGTTGGTTTTTTTGTCTCATTAATTGTGAATCACCCTGTAGGCAAAATATTACCAATCTACATTAACAACCTATAGCATGAATAGACAGAAAAAATCTGAATAGTTATCTTTATAATAAAAAATGGCAAATAGAAAAAATGGCAAATAGGAAAAATGATAAAAATCATATTTACCAGTATCTGTAAGATATCCCGTGGTGAAGTATCAATTTGCGAATTTAAGTTACAAAAATATTTTGCATTTGAAGTTGTAATATCTCATTGATATGTGAAAAAAATGCGAACACACTCAAATTTCTACTGTAGACTATATGTAAAAAAATGTTGAATTGTTGTCTTTACAATAAAAAATTGTGAAATATTAAAAAAACAAAAAATCATATTTTCTTATTTCTGTAAGAATCCTGTGATGCATTATCAATTTGTAAATTTAATTAAGAAGAATATTTCGCATTTGAAGTTATTATATCACACTGATAAGTGTAAAAAAAACACGAACGAATTCAAATTTCTATAGTAAAATATGTTTTTAAGTAATACCAAAAATCGCATAATTATTATCAAATGTTGAAAAACACTTGGTAGTATATTGGACAATTTTTGTGTCGTTGTTTTCTTAATAATAAATACTACAGTATAACACCGATTTTACGATACCATATTTAACGATTTCATCACTTCAACGAAGTGTCCACGGTTGGCAGTTACACCCAACAGAAGAAATATCACATCTCCAAGTAAATACAAATCGTAACTCATACACACCAGCTAACGCGCCAGCAATTTTTACTTTCTTCTATCTTTACAAGAAGAAAGTATTGGATTCATGAAAATTTTCGAATTCCGGTTTTCGACGGATTTACACGTTTTAGAGGTCAGAGAACCCGAAAAACATGTTTTTACAAAATGTCTGTCTGTGAGTCTGTCTGTCTGTGTGTCTGTGTGTGACACAAATTTTGTGGGCGCTCTATCTCAAGAACTAATGCACGGAATTTAATAAAAATTCATATTCAGTTAGTCCCTGATACAAATAGATGCTGATTAGTTTTTGGTGCAAATCGCTCAACATGTGGCGCTGCTATGCTGCATTTTTTATGATTTTCGAAATGACTCTATCTCAAGAACTAATACACGGATTTTCATGAAACTTCAGATTCATTTAGTCCTTGATAAGACTTGATGTTGATTACGTGTTTGTGCAAATCGCTCAACAGGTGGCGCTGCTATGCTGCATTTTTTACGATTTCCGCAATGGCTCTATCTCAAGAACTAATGCACGGATTTTCATCAAACTTCAGATTTAGTTAGTCCTTGATATGACTTGATGCGGATTACGTGTTGATGTAAATCTCTCAACAGGTGGCGCTGCTGTGCTGCATTTTGCACGATTCCCGCAATAGCTCTATCTCAAAAACTAATGCACGAATTTTCATCTAACTTCAGATTTCGTTAGATGTTAACACAAGTTGTTGCTGATTAGGTTTTGGTGTTAACCGTCCAATAGGTGGCGCTGCTATGCTTGCATTTTCATAATTTTTGCAATAGCTCTATCTCAAAAACTAATGCACGGATTATCCCCAAACTTCAGATTCAGTCAGACTTTGACGTAAGTGGTTGCTTGGTAGGTTTGTTTAACATAAGTTTTGGTGTAAAGTACCCAATAGATGGCGCTGCTAGGCTGAATTTTGCTGGATTTACACGATTTCGGAGATAGCCATATCTCAAGAAATAATGCACGGAATTTCATATCTATAGAATCCTCATGATGGGCATAGATTGCCGTTTAATTTTGGTAGTGTGATAGCGAATTTTCAAGTATTAAAATGCATGATATAGAAGAAAGTTTTGGGATTGGTATATCCGACTAGTTACTTATGGATCTCGTACAGCAACTGGCGTGCCATCAGCTTACTACGTCACGAAAAGTACCTCGGTCAACCAACAATGTTCTTGCAGACTGGACGAAAACAACATGGATTACCAAGCCGAACTATATACTATCCTCCAAGCACTTGTATGCATCCAGACACAAAGAGACATTGCCCTACATCTTATATATAGCGACAGTTTGTCTAGTTAGCAGGCATTAAAATCCCACAGACCCAAACGCCCACTAATTTTCAGCATTAAACAAAGTCTATTAGGATAAATATGACAAAATGTGAGATCTTGAAAACAAAACTTTTAAAAATTTAAATCGTTTCACAGCTTCTGATTTTTTTAAAAATGTGGTTGAACACCTGAATAAAGGAATTTATATGTAAAATTGTTAAAGTTTGAAGAGCTTAAGTTCATTTTTATGTAATTATAATTATGTGTCATTTTCTTGGCATATGTATGCCAGGATAATGACAGTTTCATTCTAAAACCTTTTTCACATTCTTGTTTTTTTTTTTTAGATCTAACATTTAAATTTTGTTTAAAGGAACACGTTTCCTCTATAGTACCTCAAATTCATTGTACTGTTCAGTTTTATTTGTAAATTATAAAAGCCAGAAAAATGACATAATAAAAGTCTACTCAGTTTTTACAAAGCGTTTAAAGACATTATTTTCAAAGAATTATCCATAACATCTTGCTGGTAGCAATGATTTTACTACTTCTGACTTGAACTATGTCAAGAACAAGAAGAATTACTTAGGAGGTCCATCTTCATAATAAAATGAGCACGCTAGGACAATGACATTCATTTTCAGTGACAATCATATTTTAATTATGGAAAATGTTTATTGTTGAAACTGAAACCATGTCGCGAATTCTCCTGGATTGAAAAATGTGAAGTGTACGGAATGAAGAATAATGTTGTTGGGCAGTAAGATGGCGACCAGAGTGTTCGCTCATCGTATTGGGATTTAAATAAATAGTGATACATTCCAACAAATAGTTGTGTTTAATGAGTAAAGTTTAACATTTTGTGGTCGTACGAGCGCGAAGGATTCGTATGGATAAGTAGTTTATTCCGCCACATATATCATGTTCATAAAAATTTAACTTCGAACATTTTGCATCTATGTTTTGTGAACATTATTAAAAAAGAACTAAGTGCTGTTAATATCGGCCTTGGATACGATAAGGCTTCGCAAAAACTTTCTTATTTGAAATTACCACTACATGCTGATCCTTTAACCACTTCATCGGCTGCCCCGAGATAAGTCGGGGGTAAAAGCACTGTTTCCCCATACCTGTCGCCGGTGAAGTGGTTAAGGATCATTCATTCAATACCAATTACTGGTGCTAATTATGCGATAGCATGGAATCTTTTAGAAGATAGATTTTCGAATAAACGAGATCAAGTATTTGCACATTTGAAGCATTTTATGTCTTTTCCCTCCGTTCAAACTGACAATCCGTCTTCTATTTTAAAATTAGTGGACAATGTAACTGAATGCATTAGGTCATTAGAAGTTCTCGAGCGTAACATAGAGGGATTTTCAGACACCATATTTGCATACGTGTTAATTCAGATATTAGATTCTTCTTGTAATCTTTGGTGGGAACGAGAATCCAAAAAAGGAGGAATTGCCGAAAATCTCGGAATTGATTTCCTTTCTAAAAAATCATGCCAGAACTTTGTAAGCTTCGAAAACAAACATTAACACCGCCAGTCAAAAAAGGCAAGCAAAATAAAAGGAGGCATCGTTTTACACTATTTCAAAGAACTCTAGGTGCATTTGCTGCAAAAATGATTCACATTCATTATTTAGATGCAATGTATTTCAGAAGATGTCTGTCAATGACCGCATTGAATTTCTTAAAAAGAAACAAAATATGTTTAAACTGTTTATCAAACTCAAACAATTCTGCGAGAAACTGTACATCTAATTATTCGTGTACGTATTGCTCTAAACGCCATTCATATTTCCTTCACATACAAAGAGAAAAATTAAATAATTCTACCAGTGGAGTTCAGTCAGCAGTCACGAGGGTCAGATATGATTGCGAATTCCTCTGCACCCACCCAGGATGAAACATACAGCTTAAATTCCGCAGCTTAGTGTTTTGAAAATAGGAACAGCGGTTTCGTAGGCACTTTTGTAAATAATTCATGTCAAAAGAGAAAAACCACTATTTTATCTACTGCTTTAATTAATATTGAGACCGAGTCTGGTGCGTGTGTGTTAGTCTTATACTTGTGCGTGCATTAATAGATATCGGCTCAAATTACTCACATATTTCTGATAACTTTGCAAAATTATTAGGAATTAGAAGGGAGAAATTTAATGTTTCTGTTTCACGTTTGAATGATTCTCAAATAAGTGTTAAATGAAAAATTAGGGGCACTGTTTCAATTAATGCTGATTATAAGAGAACAATAGATTTTTTTATAATAAAACACTCATACTACAATATATATTAAAACACACATACACACATAAATAACACCTGCATTCATCCGTTAAAGGTATATATAAATATTATACAGACATGTTATGTCTTATATATGTCTCTGTATATTATATGTCTGTATAATATTTATATATACCTTTAATAGATTTTTTGATCGTTCCAAAAATAACAAACTTTATACCAGGGCATCATTTTAGATTTCCATTTTCCGAACTGCCTAAAGATGTGAGATTCGCAGATCCAAAATTAAATGAACCTAATAATATAGATGTTTTGTGAGGGACTGAGTGTTTCTACGAAAAATTGCTAAGTGGTCAAATTCGCTTAAGAAGTTCTAACGTCATTTTGCAGAATACCGTATTTGGGTACGTGGTGGGAGGTTGCATCTCTGATTCAAATACTGATAATAATGATAATTATTGTGGATTAAATTGCAATGAAGAAGAAGAATTAAGCAAATTTTTCGATTTAGAATCAATTGGAATTGGGGATGATCCTTACTGTAATGATGAAGATAAGTCATTGGAAATTTTTACAGAAACAGTTTCCTGTAAAGATAATCGTTACGAAGTAGTCCTTCCGTGGAAAAAGGATTGGATAAATTTGAACGACATCTATGAAGTCTCTGAGAAACGATTTAAATATTTAATTTATAAAATGCGAAACGATGATAACTTTTTTCCCAGTATAAAGAGATTTTGAAAGAATATCTTGATTGTGATATTGTTGAAAAAGTTTTAGATTCAACTAGACCAGGCAGACCCATATTCTATTTGCCACATCGAACAGTTTTTAGAAAAGATAGTGTCACCACAAAAACACGCATTGTGTTTGATGCTAGTTCGCACGATGTAGGTCAACTTTCTTTAAACGATTGTCTGTGGCCTGATATCAATTTAAATCCTAGTATTTTTCAGTTGCTCGTTAATTTCAGAATGAATAAGATAGGAATTTTAGCTATGTGGAGAAAGCATTTCTTCAAATTTCGTTATCAGAAAAAGACAGAGATGCTGTCAGATTTCTGTTTGTGGAAGTTACCGAAGATCTGTCAGATAAAGTGTCTGATAATTTGAAAATTCAAGTGTATCGTTTTAAACGTTTACTTTTTGGATTAAATGCTAGCCCATTTCTCCTAGCTGCCACAATAAAAGAGCATATACGAAAATTTAAGGATCAATATCCAAAAACTTTTGAAATCCTCGATACTTGTCGTTATGTCGATGATCTGGTGAGTGGTACCGATAATATTGAAGAAGCTTTGAAGATTTCATATGAGGCTAAGATAATCATGAATCAAGCTAGTTTCAATTTGAGGAAATGGTTAGCAAATGACAAATCGTTACTAGAACGGTGGAAGAAAGAAGGGTTCTAGATTTACCCATTTGATCAAAATCATAGAATTATAAATTCATTGAAAGTATTAGGAATATCGTGGGATGTTGAACAAGACATTATTTCATAGACATTTCGAATTTAATAGAATTTTTTGAAGAATAAGAAAAACACGAAGCGGTTTGTGTTATAGACTTTTGGACGAATTTATGACCCAACTGGTATTCTATCTCCATTTATTATAAGACTTAAATATATTTTCCAAGATTTAATGACCCACAAGCTGTGTTGGGATACTGAGCTCCTCATTAACAGCTGCGAAAAATGAACACAATAGTGTTCAGAACTCTCTAAATTAAATCACATTAAAATCCCTAGATTTATTTTTCTGTCATCTGATACAAACAATGTTGAAATTTACTGCTTTTCTGATGCAAGTCAAAAGGCTTATGGTGCTGTTGTTTATTTGAGAGTGCAAGATTACGATCAAGTTCCTGTTAGTTTCATAGCATCTAAAACCAGGGTTGCACCAGTAAAGAGAATAACTTTGCCGCGCTTAGAGTAGATTGGTGCTTTACTCTCAGATCGCTTAGGATCAGAAATTAAAAAGGTAATTGATCGTAAAAATACTTCTAAAATCTATTATTTGGTAGATTCAAAAATAGCTTTATTCTGGATTAAGGGATCCAGCAGAAAATGGAAGTTCTTCGTTGCCAATCGTGTGGATGAAAGCCAAAGATTAACTCAATCAGAAACATGGTTTCATTGTGCGGGTACAGACAACCCAGCAGATCTTCTTTCACGAGGAAAAATTGCGGACTCCCTTGTGAACAATTCCAAGTGGTTTACAGTCCCCGAAGTTTTGATGGATCCAGAATTTTCCTCAAGTTATTTGCAATCATCTTTTTTCTGAAAGTTACTTACTAACTGAAAGTGAAAGTCAAAACTATTTAAGTGAAATGAAATGTTCCGAAAGGAAAAGTAACTGTGAAACGACTTTATTTCTAACCACCGACAATTTATCCTTTTTTGATAATTATTTTTTATCTTAGTAATGATATTTTAAACTTTTACATATTTTTTCCTTTGTTCGCAGTTTTATATACAATTATAGAGATGCTGATAAAAGAAAGGGTAACTTGATTTTTGAAGAAGTCAAGGTAGCTGAAAACATTTTCATTAAAGTATAACAAAAATGGTTATGTAGTAAAAAGGCTATGACAGGTAATCTTAATATTTTAAATCCCTTTATAGATAAGAGGGAATCTTACGTGTTGGCGGAAGCCCCAACAAAGCTTCCGTATCTAATGAGCAGAAACATCCGGCTATTTTGCAAAAAAATTCTATATTAAGTAAGATTTATTTTATTACTACGCATAAGCGTCTTTTTCATGTTGCTCCCCAAGGACTCTTGAATTCTGTTAGATTTAAATTTTGGCCTCTAGGCGGTAGAAATGTGGCAAAAAAAAAACGGTGCATTCTTATGTTATTTGTTTTAAGGTAAAACCAACTCTATGCTCTCAGCTAATGAGTGAATTACCTTATGAAAGAATTAATGAGTCACCAGTATTTAATTGTACCGGTTTAGATCTATGTAGTCCATTTTATGTAACCTATAAAAATCATCGCAAGGGTTCATTGAACAAAATATTTATTTGTGTTTGTATATGTTTTGTAACTCGAGCCATTCATCTTGATCATCTCTCAGGTTTAACCTCAGATGCTCTGATTGCCACTCTTAAGCGTTTTATGACTAGACGTGGAAAATGTTTCAAGATTTTTACGGATAATGCTAGGAATTTAGCGGGAGCAAATTCTACACTGAAACAGTTTTACAAAATGATAAATTTTCCAGATGAAATTTTCGAAAGTTATCTAATTTCTGATGAGATTGACTGGAAATCCATACATCCTAAATCTCCCCATTTCGGAGGACTTTGGGAGGCATGTGTGAAATCAGTGAAACATCACCTTAAACGAGCGATATACAATATACGGTTTAATTACGAAGAGTTTGAATCTATAGTTATTCCGATAGAAGGCATTTTGAATTTTCGATCTCTTACACCTTTATCTAACGATTTTTATAATTTTGAGGTCTTGACGCCTGATAATCTTTTGATCGGGAAATCCATCAATGCTATACCTGAACCAATGTCAATTTATACTAATATCAATCGATTAAACCGTTGGCAGAAGACTACGAGGGTCGTCCAGACAGTTTGGACAAAATGGAGGTTAGATTATTTAAATACGTTACAGCAGAGATCTAAATGGGTAGTAGAAAAAGACAATTTAACAGTAGGATTAATGGTTTTAGTAAAAGAAGATTTTTTGTCTGTATGTAAATGGGCGTTTGGTCGCATTATTGAAATTTATACAGGATCGGATGGCAAGGTCAGGGTATTAAAGGTTCGCACTAAATCAGGCAAATTAAAGCGTTCAATTGCAAAAATAGCTGTCCTGCCTATTCATAACTAAAAACAAAACAGTTATAAAATTATTGCATATTTTGAATTCATTATTGTTATGTTGTGTATATTAGTTTTCTATGTAAATTTATGCTCTGTAAAAGTGCTATGTAAATTTATATTATTGTAAAAATTCTGAGATTTTGAAATTTGTACTTTTCAATCCGGGGGAGAATGTTTATTGTTGTAAACTGAAAACATGTCGCGAATTCTCCTGGATTGAAAAGTGTGAAGTAAACGGATTAGAGAATAATGTTGTTGGGAAGTAAGATGGCGAGCAGAGTGTTCCCTCATCGTATTGTGATTTAAATAAATATAGATACAGCCCAACAAATAGTTGTGTTTAATGAGTAAAGTTTAACAGAAAATTATTTGTAAAATACAGAACTTGTTACCTTCTACATATATGTGATATATAAGGTATAATTATTAATTAGAATTAAAAAAAACTAGAAAAAGATATTGTCCATGATAGCAGAAAGCCTTTTACTTTGCACACATCACAGTGTGACATGCCAGGAAAATGACAATCTGAAATTTTAAGTATTTTAATTGCTTTATTTTTGTGTTATAATGAATATAATGTCTCTTGAAAATACTTCTAAGAATATTTTTTATTGGAATGTAAAAAAGAAAATTGCAACATTTAACATTAAATAGAAATTTTATTGTGCGGACTGCAATTTCTATGGTTTGTGATATTAACCCATTAACTCTTGAAAATCGCGCTCGAGTTGGTCATGTGTCTGTTCACAAGGGTACATTTGGCAATTAACTGGCAGACGCTCTAGCAAAAGAAGACAAAAGAAAACTCAAAATAGATCATTACCTTCCACTTCCACCTAGCTATATCAAGCGATCTTTAAAAAGAAATATTCGAAAAGACTAGCAAACACATTGGACCACATTAACAAAAGTCCGTCACACTTATACACTAATCTCAAAATTATCCTACACACTATTCTATCTCACTCCCATACTACAGCTTTTCTTACTGGTCATGGTCCCTTTAGCCAGAACCTTTATAAATTCCTTTGTGATTCTTCAAATCGATGCGAGTGCGGTGAACAAGATTCAGCGTCACACCCATATTTTCACTGCACACTAACAAGTCAATGGCATCTCAGATATATTCAAAACACTCCTAAGAACAGGCTTACTAATATCCTCACTCGCACAGTTCTTAAGAGGAAACTCAAAAACATATGTGGACGCTTAACATACCTCTTTAATTTAATCTACGGAACGTATCTGTCATTTCACTCTTCTAATCTCTGTCACCTGTCGAGAGTAGAGATCAACTTTCACAGAGTAAAGCAAGGGACTTTCTCCGACGCACCCAGAAGTTCCTACCACCTACTAATGCCTCTCGCTTCCCAGTGTCGCCAGGGAAATCTGTTTTTCGGCAGAGATTGCCAAGTTTTGTAAATCCTTAGCCAGTCCCTGTCCCTTGCTCGCGCTTGTGATATCCCTTGCACGGCTGGTCGTAGGCCCAGAACTTCACTTGAAAACTTATAGAAATACCGCTTACTATCGCAATTTCTGGGAACTTCAACTCTGGCTGAAAACAGTAATTATTATTATTATTTAAAACTTCAATAAAGGGGACCGCGAAGGACATGTGCTCTACAGACTTGGTTTCCTTGTCTGAGCAGATCCACTTAAGCAATTAAATCAAATCAGATACATTTATGCAATCTGAATTAATATATATTTATTTATATGAAAAATGATTCTCGTTTTAATAGTAGCTTTATTCTATTTAACGAAATGTATTTTAGAATCTCATTGCCTTTTTTAGTTAAAACGATTGCAAATTTTTTAGTTTCATTGTTTATCCATTGACCGATGTGTGACACAAAAGAGTTTTAATTTAGAGGAATTTCAAACAGGAATTTATTATAAGATTTCTAGCAAGAACTTTTCGTTTTTTGCTCACAGGCTATCAAAGCCTCAGAGCTAATGTGCCCGTCGGTTCTGTATGTATGTATGTACGTAACGCGATAACTCTTGATAGAAATATCCGCTTTGCTTCAATTTTTTTTCTATGTTCATTCTGATAAGATGCTTTCCTGATTAGCTTTTGGGATTCCTAGGTTAAGTACAAAAAGGGGTAACGAGGGCTAAACCCCCCCTTTAATTTAGATAAATGGTTTTTTTCATGCGGAATTATTCGATTTGCTTCAACGTTTATATACTCGTTTATTCTGATAAGGAGCTTCCCTGATTAGATTTGGAGGTTCATTGGTTAAGTATAAAGGGGGTCGGGGGCTTGTCCCCCCCTTAATTTATATAAATGGGTTTCTCATGCAGAATTATTCGATTTGCTTCAAATTTGATATACCGGTTTATTCCGATATGGTGCTTCCTTGTTTAGATTTGGAGGTTCATTGGTTAAGTATAAAAGAGGGAAAGGGGCGCAAGCCCTTCCCCTCTTAATTTAAGTAAATATGATTTCATGTAAAATTATCCAATTTGCTTCAATTTTTTTTTTCAGGTTCATTTTCTGATAAGGAGTTTTCCTGATTAGATTTGAAGGTTATTTTTTAAGTATAAAGGGGGAAATGGGGGAGCTAATACCCCCCCCCTTTAATTTAGCTAAATGTTTTTTTCATGCATCGCAATTATCTGATTTGCTTCAAATTTGGTATTAAAGTTTTTTCTGATATGACGCTTCCGTTATTAGATTTGGAGCTTTTTTGGTTAAGTATAAAAGGGGGAAACGGGAGCTAATTCCCCCTTAATTTACATTTGAAAGGCATTAATCTTTGAAATCAGAGTAGGGTAACTCCGGGAGAGTCGCCGCATCCGGGATAGATGCCGCAGCCCTTGTATTTCTTGTAATTTTCGATAGATGATCGTCAAACGCGCAGTGAGATTATTTTAACCTGTGTATAACGTGAATCCCATTTCGATATGTACTTGTAGAAGTACAATCCTTATTTTGACATAAGTGCATGATTTCACTGCCCAAGCTTTTAAACACATTATGTTTAAATGCATTTTATTCACTAATTACTAAATTCATGCATGATTTCGAAGTCAAAACTGAGTGTAGCGTTTGTATAGAATACTGTGTGTATGGTTATGTCATTCTCCTTAGCGATGGCAGGTAACTGTGATGGCCGACGTCTGCACCATGCAAAATGGGATAAATGCCGCACTGCCATTCCGGTATACATGCCGCAGTTTCTTTTGTAGGGGATGATTAAGTGTTATTAAATTTTCCTTTTCTTTTTGCACAGACTAATCACGTTAGGCATGTTATCAAGTTTACTAAAACCAAAGGAGAAAAAGGGAAAAATAAAAAATAAAAAATAAGAAGGGCAAGAAAGGTACAAGTCAAGATGATAATAATAAAAAATTGGATTACGCGTAACTCAGACGTTCTTTGCAAGGAACGTTTAGAAAACTACTCCAAAAAAGAAGAAGTATATTTGGCTTTGTTGCATCATATGTCAAATGTAGTTACATAAAAACTGTACTTTTTGGACACACTTTGTGTAGATTGTAGTCGAAAAAACAGGTATATTCGGTATACAGGCATTCGGGACCATAGGTGAATTAAGTACCTTCATAAAGAGGTTTTGACACAAAATTTTGATCACAAAATTTGTTTCTGGCATCAGTAAAAAATAAAAGTAATATTTTCTTTCTTTAATTAGAGCATTTTCATGATTATTTAAGTAAAGATAACATCTTTTTAAAAAGTGGTTTTAATCGAATAAAATTTGTGTAAAAGCCGCCGATGCCGAAAGGGTTAACAAATAAATTATGTAAACACAATTTTACTTTTCTTCTTTTCCCTCTCTAATACACTGATGTTACGTTGTTGCTGAAATAACAAAATTTAATGTAAAAAAATAAGTCGATAATTTTAATAGTGAAAGTAGGCAAATAATTATTAATTTGAGTCTACTAATACGTTTCATTGTACTCATTTAGTTTCATTTTGCTAGTGCATCATTAATTATAGTCCAGATATGAATAGTTTTCTGAATAATTTTATTCATAATTTCATTCTGTTCTTATTACTAGCGCGGCATACCTATCGCAGAAGTACGGCGTCTTAGCCTGAATGTACGGGTGACGCGCCGCAGTGTAATGTTTTAGAAAAAAAATGTTAAAAAATATTAATTATTTGTTTTGAATTTTTTTGTCGCAGTACACGCGTTGTATATTTAACATTAAATAGTACAGCATGATTTTTTTTTTATTTTATGTCCACAATGGGACTTTATACACAAATTCAAATAAGTATGCGGCATAAATCCCAGAATTACTCTATAATATACAATTAGTGTGAATAGCCTGTGAGCTCAATGCCACAAGTTTAACTGGGCACTTTTTGTTTTTATTAGATTATGCGGTGTACGACGCTCACGCTCCTGTTTAAGAAATATATATTAGTCAAGAAAATAGGCAAAATAAGTTTATGATTATGATTTAGATTATTATTCTAACACAAAACACGGTAAAAACTTGAAAATCATTTGAATTAAAATTAATTCCAGATTAAATTCCGCGAAAAATAATGCTTCTTGAGGTTTGGATACGAAGAAGGATATGAAGAGACATATGAAGAGCTCAGATGAAAAGGTGGTATGTGTCACACACACACACACAAAACGAATTAATCGTATGACTGTACATAATCAATGGTCCTCCACCATCTGTTAAATTACTATTTGAAAAAACTAATACTCGCAGAGATTTTAATGGATAAAGGAGGCAACTGACAATAATGGCAAATCAAGATTAGGAACATAACACCTCATTTTATCAAAATAATGATTGTGTGACTTACCACCTTTATCATCTTACCTCTTCAAATATATATATATATACATATATAATGATTCTGAAATAACCAGAAAATCCATGTCACCTATTATATTTCAGTAAAATTGAATAATTTGTCAATATTTTTATTATTTTTAAAGATGTATATTCTATGAACCTGAATGTAAAAATATTATACTCTAATCTTATATGTACTCATATAAAAATAATACACTAATTTTAAATGCTAAAAGGTGAAAATTAAAACTTAAAAAACAGTAAAAATAGGTTTATGCGTTTGTTCACATGTTTCGACTCTACCGAAATCATTTTCAAAAGAAAAAAAAAATTGTAAAATAAATTAAAATTAGATATTATTTCAAGATGTTAATTTTTGTATGTTTACATAATATTAGATACTTTAATCAAAATTTCGAAATAACTAACTTTTATATAAATTTAATTTATATAATACCTCCTCCGATTGAGCGATAACTTCCATTTAACGATGATTTTCGAGGTATTCTTTGGAATAGCTAAAATGAGATTTAACTGCATTTTTTCGTTGTTCATAAATGACAGAGTAAAATATTCATTTATGGTTTTTATCTAAGTTTTGTTCTCTTTTCGAGAAGATGAAGCTTTTAATTTATTTTCATAAAAATTGGATTATAAAGTTTCACAGTTGTATTTTTTTATGTTGCTGCCTTTTAAAATCCGTATTGATATAAAATTATATTTGAAAAACACTTATTCTTTAGAACTTTCTGAAATATTTCTTTATTTTGTTTTTAATTTTAAAAAAAGAATAAATTTATAAAAAGAAAAAAAAATAAATAAAAAGAAAAAAATATTTAAAAAAATATTTCCAATTGTTTCCGTCCCTGTTTATGAATTTATTTTTTGTTTACATGAAAACATGTTCATTTCAAAATTAATTTTTACGAATATCTGAAAGAGTTGATAAAAGTTTTTCCATTTCATTTTTTTTTATAAATGAGAGAGAAATGTCAAGAACAAGGATAAATTTATATTAAACATTCATCTTATTTTCATTTGTTTTCTTTTGATTTCAACGATGTTTTGTGCTTAGATATTTGAAGGAAGATTTTATTTACCAAGAATGCATAAATTAAATTATTGCTGTTTGAAATAAATATTTTTTGACATAAAAATGTAAGTTTGCTTATAAACAACTTTTGCTTAGCCTTATATGAATATATAATAAAGAAGATAGATTGCGAATTTGCAGTATTTAAATAGTATAGAAAGTAGTGCATTTTTATTTTCATAATCATATTTCTCGAACAAGACTTAAATTTAATTTCCTGTTTCTAAATTTTAATTTAGAAGAAAATACCTTTATAATATTGGTATAGGGAAAAAAGTTTTAATGGCCATTCGATAACTTTACAAGTTGGAAATTGCACGTCAAACGTGGGAAATGGGGTGTACAGTAACTAGTTTTATAAATATTTTTTGCACCGCATATTGTACTGAATGTATATTTTAGTGCACTTCATAAGTGCATATCAGTTTCATTCTCTTCGAAAGGTAACCTTATTAAAATGCACTTGAAATAATTTTTTCCCATTGGACATAGTGTAACGGAAAAACTTTGACTGTCCCTGTAATTAAACTATACAACCAATTTTCATAAAATTTGAAATGACTCGACAAAATTTTGCAACAATTATATATTTAAAATGTCAGACCATTTGGTAGGGGAGTTTTTGTTCTGTTATATGCAGATGGACGGACAGACAGACAGAATGACTGAACGACGACTATAGGTGCTGCTTATTTATATAACTACGAACGCACCTAAAAATTAGGGATTTCATCTAAATAAACCTATTACATTTTAATAATAGAAGCATAACCAAATTAGAAAAAATAATAATAGTTCTATTAAAGTATTTATAAAAAATTTAATAGAACATAAAATTAATTCAACGTCAATATTTTCTTAAAATAATATTTATGTATTTTAAAACAAACTGAAGAAGAATTAGAATACGGACAAACATTTCTAAGAAAAAATGCATCAAAACAAATAATAAACCTTTTAATTATGTGCAAAGATTTTTTTTTTTTCGTAAGTATGCTTTTCCATTTTTTTTTCTGTCTGAGTGTATAGTTTTAATTTATTTTCGATAAAAGTGGTAAAAATACTTATAACAACTGTTTATAAAAGTTTGCATCTTAATTGTTTGTTGTATTGAATAGGTGATTTGAAAAAACTACATAAATCCGCTTTCTTTCCAAATGCTCTTTTTTTAACACTTTCCAACAAAGTTGAATTCGGTTTGAGTGTCTGTCTGTGCGTCCGTACTCTAACTCTGTAAATATAATCATCCTATTGTCATGAAACTCATACATGTTATTGGGCATCATAATGGCATGTTCGTTATTGAAAATGAAATAGCATTTAAGGTTCATTTACAGGAAACCCTCAACAGAATTTCGTCATACTTGATCCGTTGGGGAAAATTCGTTTTCGGTGTATTTTAATGATATTACCACTTTTAAACATTCTGAAATTCATATATATCACTGAGATGTACTGCACGGCACTCACCGTAGAATTTGATGAACATAGAAATTATTGTTCATTTTCAAACAAAAGAATTTGGCTACAGAAGAACTTGAACAATAATTGAAGTATTGAAGCCTATGTACAACAATTCTTGGAAGTGCGTTTTCAGGTATCGTATGCGTTTTTAAATTTAACATTTTTTTTTTAATGTTACGTGTGCAAACTCTATAGATCATATACAGTTCTACGAAAAAGTTCTTATGGACATTCCGCTTATTCGTGTAAACTGCTATATTTAAAATTTCAAAAATCGGACATTATTCCGACTACTGATACTAGTAGTAGAAATTGAGTTTTCAAATGTGTTATGCGTATTTCATAAATGCACGGTCAAGATAAAAACTTTGCTATTGTTAATATCCATATAAATACTTTAATTAAGATAATTGTTATATCTTGTCTATTTCTAGCACGAAATCTTTTAATAATTACCATTTATGTCTCTTTTTTTCCTAAGTTTTTTTGCATAATTGATTATAATCCTATGTTGTTTTGTAAATATTCTCTATTTTATTGTTAATGGTATTATGAGCTTTAAAATATTCATAACCAGTAGTTATTATGTAAATATTTTTTGTTAGAGGTCGTGTTCTAAAAATCCATATGGATGTGTGGAATGTGCAAATTTCTAATAACTAGCGTTTCATTATTTTTTTTTCTTAGTTCTTATATAATTCATACCTCGTATTATATAGTAGCACGCTCAGACAACTGTGTTGCAATCAGAAATTAATATTGTGATATCTTTTTCAAATCTTTCAATAAACGGGAGTCATAGTAAACATATTAGCCAGGCGGGGCTTGTTGTGCTCAAGCCATTAGGTAGGCCTCCCTGCCTGATCAGAACTTGAACTTGTTTATTTAGACATCATCTTTGACAATAATGAACTGTGAAGTTTTGTTACAGTATTCTGAATGTGTTGGGAAGTGTTTAATATTCTATGCGGATGCGTGATTTCTTGTCGTCGCAAACGTATGAATAAAGGCAGGCATACACGTGTATATAAAAATTACATATGTATATTTATGTTTTTACATCATCTTTGACATTAATGAACTGTGAAGTTTTGTTACAGTATTCTGAATGTGTTGGGAAGTGTTTAATATTCTATGCTAGATGCGTGAATTCTTGTCGTCACGAACGTATGAATAAAGGCAGGCCCACACGTGTATATAAAAATTACATATGTATATTTATGTTTTTACATCATCTTTGCCATTAATGAACTGTGAAGTTTTGTTACAGTATTCCGAATGTGTTGGGAAGTGTTTAATATTCTATGCTGGATGCGTGAATTCTTGTCGTCGCAAACGTTTCAATAAAGGCAGGCCCACACGTGTATATAAAAATTACATATGTATATTTATGTTTTTACATCATCTTTGACATTAATGAACTGTGAAGTTTTGTTACAGTATTCTTAATGTGTTGGGAAGTGTTTAATATTCTATGCTGGATGCGTGAATTCTTGTCGTCGCAAACGTATGAATAAAGGCAGGCCCACACGTGTATATAAAAATTACATATGTATATTTATGTTTTTACGTCATCTTTGACATTAATGAACTATGAAGTTTTATTACAGTATTCTGAATGTGTTGGGAAGTGTTTAATATTCTATGCTGGATGCGTGAATTCTTGTCGTCGCAAACGTTTCAATAAAGGCAGGCCCACACGTGTATAAAAAAATTACATATGTATATTTATGTTTTTACATCATCTTTGACATTAATGAACTGTGAAGTTTTGTTACAGTATTCTGAATGTTTTGGGAAGTGTTTAATATTCTATGCTGGATGCGTGATTTCTTGTCGTCGGAAACGTATCAATAAAGGCAGGCCCACACGTGTACATAAAAATTACATATCTACCCTATTAAAATCCGTGCGCGTATCTATATAACCTCAAAAACTCGGAAACCACAGGCCGCAGGGCTACGAAATTTAGCACATGGGTTGCTGGTAGGGGATGGGGGGAGCATGAAGGATTGGGGCAAAATATTCGAAAATTTCAAATAGACTTTTTTTCGTTTTTGACAAATTTTTGCTTTTTTTATGTTCACCCTGTAATCGCGCGAGTTCTAACCAGTTCATATTGCGTACGGCACGCTAGAAGCTCTAGTGGGTATTACAATAATTCTCTTACCTCACATGCAAATAATCAGAGATTATTTAATTATTATCGTCTGCTGCCATAGCAACATGATAAATTAAATTTCACTAGAAAAATGCACAGTAGTAGATTTCATGAACTACCGTGCGTACAACGGGTTAAACAACTAGTGTATATTTATTCGTTACAACTGCAGACTGTCGTTTCTTAGCAAGAACAACATGGTCAATAACATGACAGTACCAAGACATCCTTCAATAACCAACAACACAGCAAGAAGAAAATGCGATGGAACGCAACGGTGACTATGAAAATGCATTTTAAGTAATAGGTGACAAGGATTGAAGATTTAAAACATCACTAATTTCAAATAGCGACTCCGCATTGTTTAATCACAGAATTATTGGATTTCATAAAATGAATCCTACTGTGATAAATTCGGGTTAGACGCCCCATCGGGTTAGTTGTTCCAGTCACTGTATTTCAGTTATTCGACATATGATGGAGCTCGCGGCGTTCTTCTGCTCTCAATCGTTACAAAAAAGCGTAGAAGACAAAACTACAGGATGTATTTTTTCATATAAAAGTTATATTCAACAAAAAAAGTAACTTCGGCCTTTGTTGTATGTTCACATAAGATAGAGGTAGTAGCGAGGCTAACGAAAAAGACAGGCTACCGCAGTGCATCCCAAGTGTCTTTTTTTACAGACCACTAGAGTGACGTGATGCTTTTCTTGCACACCTTCATTGGCGCATTGGAGCATCACGTGACTCTAGCGGTCTGTAAAAAAATACATTTGTTATGCACCGCTGTAGCCTGTCTTTTTCGTTAGCATCGGGTAGTAGCATGTGAAATATAATGTGTTTATTAGATTTTTTTATGAAATAAGTGAATTTTATCATAGGAATTGAATATTTCCAACTGACTGAAAAAATGCCCAGAATCGAATCCAGATCCTTGGTTTACACACTGCAAATAAAGGGGTCTTAAAGTAAGACAGAAAAACTACTGAAAAGCTTTTAAGACACGTAAATGTCTTAATACAGAGTTTAGGCATAATAGATACCATAATTTAAGATACTTGTGTGTCTTAACGGACCGGTAGTAGAAAGGAACTAATATAGAGTGTCTTAATATGGTGAAAGGTCTTAAATTAAGATATCCAATTACAGACATTCACTGCACTGTGTTATCACCGCAGCCATATTTGTTGTTGTGTGCCGTGCGCGAATCGAAAATTAATTCCTTCTATGAATGTCAAAAAATCACCGTGAAATGCGAGTAAAGGAACAGTGGACAAACATTTCAATCTCTACTGTCAAGACCTTTCAGGTGAAAATGCAATACCTTTCCTGACCCTCGGATAATCAATTTTCGGTGGAATTCAGTGGCACATGTAAAAGAAACGCAGAGTATGTGAATTGAACCTTGTGGTGATTCTAAGACTTTAGTCTAATTGTGTTTTCTATTATAGCGTTAAATGAAATATATATTAATCAGTTATCCAGAAATCTTTGTTGGATATAAAAAAAAAATATTTCCTTCATCTAAACAAAGGAATATAAATTACTAGAAAATGTATATTATGCAAAAGAGTAAGTGACTTATAAAATATAATACTCCATTTTGTTCCGCTAATGTTTTCTATATGTTATATTATTTTTAGAACAAATTGATTTTAACAACTATTAATGTTATCTATGTTTTTTATGAGGTTCTATTTCTAAAGCATACATTTATGTTTAAGATTTTAAATTAATATTAATCCATATTTACGCTATTGTTTACTGTGGGGTTTTTTTTCGTACTATAAAATGTAGTATAGTATTGTTTAACTCGGTGTTTTTACGCAGTTTATTTTCTTACATAAAGAAAAAACTTTAATCATATTTATTTATTTATTTATTTTTGTGTAAAAAAATAATGGTCTCATTTTTAACTATATGTATTATTGGAACAATTGTAAACATTTATTTTAATGTTGAAACACACGGAGTTAAGTAAGCCTTTTTTTTCTTTCAAATGGAAACGTGAACGAATTAGCATATAAATGTTTGAAAACTTTAATTATTAAATGCTCTTATAGGTTAAATTGAAGCAAAAAGACATGCAATGTTTTCAGATTTTTCTAATTATATGATGGAAAATATTTACATATGAACGGTGAATTCAATAATGATTTGAAATGATGTGTAAAATTATTTAAAATATTTACTCCTGTTTAACAATAATATTATTAACTGTTGTATCATAAAATGATTTCTTAAGTGATTTTAATATTTTACAGCAGAATAATTTGGAATAATAAAATCATACGTAAATGATGATGTTAATTTCACCTCACAAAAAAAGTAAATAATAATAATAATAAATAAACAAACAGTGTTATCAGAAATTTTAAATATGCTTCAAATGTTTGTTTATGAAGATGTGCCCGGATTTGTGTTTGTGCACATTTTCCTTGAATTATAAATAAAATATAAAACCTTTTATGATTTACCTTATGAAGCATAGAAAATTTTCATAAAGAGGAAGGGGGATTTTTCGATTGGAAAATAACATTATATTTATCTTCTCTACAATCTTGAAGGGGTAGGAATTTCGTTTTTAATTACATTGAATCTATGAAAAAATAACATAAATAATAATCCCAGATATGGTGTGCATGTATGTCTAATAATTTAAATTGACTAAATGATTAATAAACTTCTTCAATTATTTTCTAAAGTAAATAAAGAAAAATTAATATTTTAAATACTTAAAAATGGATTAATATATCTTGGTATCGAATCTGATGAATGTAAAGAAAAAAAATAATAAATAAATAAATAAAAATAAATAATACAGTCTGTTGTAGTCTTCCATAATTGGAAAACATTTATTTTGCTTTGTAGCTTGTAAGTCTATAAATTTTAGCTTGCTGTCAATGAGACAGTGTAAATAAGAGAAAAAAAATCTTCTGAGATGTTTCGAGTGTCTTAAAAGACCTCATTTTAGATGTTCAAATGTCTAAAAAATGGCGGCTTTTTAAGACGCTTCGGTAGAGATGTCATATTCGCCCCATATTGGCGCGATTTTTTTCGGTTGCCAATTTGGCGAAAACATCAACAGCGTAAACAACATGATCCGGGTTACCACATCAAGCAAAATAACGACACTTTGGCGCAAGTTAAGTACCTGTTGCCTATATGATATTGGCGACAGAAAAAATTCGCGCCAATATGGGGCGAATATGACATTTGTTCCGACGCTTCAAGGGTTTTAAAAAGGCACCATTTTAGATGTTTCGAATGTCTAAAAAATGGCGGCTTTTTAAGACATTTCAAGAATTTTAAAAATGGCGGCGTTTTAAGACGTTTCCAATTTCTTAACTTCAGATGCAAAAAGGTATCTTAAAAAGTAAGACACTTTTTTTTTCACTTAAAATGTGACCATCCATTTAAGACACTTTTTAACTGGATTTCAGACGTTTGCGTTTACAATGCAGGGCCAATCCTCTACCGTTTAAGCTAACTCGGCCGATAACCGGTGAGCATATTTCGCTCAAATAACCTTATTGGTAATAACATCTGGTCTGTCATGTAGACAGCTCAACACAAAAAACCTGAGGTAAAGGATTTCCATATAAACGATGGGTACGTAGATAAAGAATTATTTAAACACAATAAAACTGATTGGCAAAGTTATCATACGAAATGATATTTCCAACTGAATTAAAAAATGCCCAGGCCGGGAATCGAACCTAGATCCTTCAATTACAGGGCCAGTGCTGATTATCTGATGATTGATAAATATGTATATTGTGTTTAAATAATAGTTTATCAACGTACCCATCGTTTATAGGGAATTCCATTACCTGCGGTTTTTTATGTTGAGCTATCTACAAGGCAGACGAGATGTTATCACCAATAAGGTTATCTCTGCGAAATATACTCACCTATTCTCGGCCCAGTTAGCTTACATTATAGAGCATTGGCCTTGTAAGCCAAGGATCTGGGTTCGATTCCGGGCCTGGACATTTTTCGATCAGTTGGAAATATTCAATTAGTATGATAACTTTACCAATCAGTTTTATTGTGTTTATATAATAGTTTATAGTGAATGTTGTTCAAACAAGTATCGAATAATGTGTCAGTTTAGAGGTTGCAGCTATATTTCTTCCTACTGCAAGAGCTACTGGCTGGAACATCTATTCCGATCAAGTGGGGCGTCTCGTATAAAAGTTCCGGACCAAAATCATTTATTAAATCCTTAACCTTAATTACTCGAGTATTTTCAATGTATTCGGTGTATTTTATTCAACATTGTACATTATTCGAAAGGATTATCACACATGTCTGCGTTAAGGATTTTTTAATAATATTGTAATATTGTAATTGCTTTTCATTTACAATTAATATTGTTAAATATTGTTTTATTTTCCAAGAAATTTTAAAAATATATTTTGTAAAAATACACTGCATAGGAAGTTTTGCTGTATGAATTGACGAGTGCATTTAAAGATTAAGATGCAGACGTAAATTATTTTTATTCATTTTGTGAAACAACTAATAAAACTACGATTAACACCTTTTGTTTTTTTATATCATTTCTAAAACATTAAATCAAATTAACTGCAAAACAGCATTAGTCCAAACGTTATTAAAGATTTTGGGTTTTTTTTAACTCTTATAAAATAAAGAAGAGAAGTGCATATTAATGATTTAAGAAATATAGTAAGCACAGAAAAAATCTTCTAACTATCTAGCATTTGTGTGTAGTACAAGTTTAATTCTTTCCTATAGTTTTGAAAATCATAGTTTTAATTGCAAGACTCTTATCGATTGAAATCTTTACGTTTATAAAACTGATATCGTTGAGAAGTCATTTATGAAAATGAATATTTGTAATTGGTTCTATAATATGTGTTTCTGTTTTTAAACATAAAAAGCCTACAGTAAAAAGTTTTTATTTAAAAATTAAGTTTTTAATAACGTGTGATTGAATTAGTCTAAGTATTTTACTGCACTGTTTAGAAAGGTAAAAGAATTTTAAAATACAAGTAATATTTTTTATGTAATGAAAAATAAATAAATAAATGCACATGAACCTTTATGCGCTCAGTGAAATATCATCTTTTATTGGATTCATTAAAACATTTTTCTTTCCCGGAGAAATTCAGAAATAAAAATTTTATATTTAGATATGAATATTTTTAATTACAGAGACAAAAATTGGTTTTTGCAATTCTTCACATTGTAAGGAATTCATAATAGAATGATGGATTCATAATAGAAACCTGTTAAAATTTGATATCATACAGAAAGTTCAATATGTGTTTATAATATCTTTTCATCAGTTTTCAAACGTTCATTTTTTTACAATAAAGGAAAAAGAGGGAATCACTCAAATAAGGCATTGTTTGTCAAATATAAAAATATAAATCCAGCCTAGGTATTACATGATTTATACAATCTTTTTAATAAGAATTATAACATTAAAGAAATTAAAACTATTTTATTGAGCTTAAAATTTAAAAGTTTGCGGAGATTGCACCAGAAGATCAAAGAGTTTGTCTGTGATAACACACAGTTTAAGGCTTTATTAACGGGACTTTTCATTGTATAAAATAGGTACATATTATCCGTGCAAAATGGATAAAATATACTTTGTTTGTACATTTCAGCAAAAAAGTTTTGCTAACTCTTATATCTAAATAAAATTGTTACCAGACACATTGAAATATTTCCAGTTAAAAATCTGTCTATTATTTTAACTTACAAATATGTAAATACCTTGCGTAATGAATTATTTAATTATAGAGAGGCTGCACAGAATTTAGACTCCTACCTGAATCTGCCTTGAGAGAGTAGGAATTTTCAGCATTCATCCTTTCTATATTATAAAGGACAAACATATCTGTGCGTAACGCATACGTCATTCTGCGAATGGCAACACTTTGAAATTTGAAATGAAATTTCGGTTTTGCAATTTTCGCTATTGCAAATTTTTAAACTTCTAAATATCCCACATTTTAAAGATTTACACCGTCGTATGCAGAAAAATATGCACTTTTAAATGCAATTTGTTTGAAAGCTGTATCTCAATTTATTTTTGAGATATTAATTTTTTTATAGTTTTTAATACCAATTTTCTAATCGTGGCAACTGAAATACTTAATTTCTTTTAAAGGTGGTTTAGTTATTTTTATTGATTTTATTCTTACTGATGCCATTTTCTCATTACAATTAAAAATATATTTTTTTATTATTATTTGTACAGAAAATGACGTTACGCTTTAAAAAAGACACAATTTCCCTGATGATGCTGTTATATTTCACTATTTTTTCATTTCGCTGATATTGAGTTTGAGACAATAGGCTAAATATTTCAACGACTGAAAATGACGTCATATTTAAAAGAAAACGATAATTTTATTTGATAAAATGAGAGATTTCCCCTTGAATACGTCTAAAAGTTATAAATTTCTGGAATTTTTACGCGCAGGTACAGAGATTATACTAAGACCTCAAATCACGAGTGGGAATTTTAACATGGAAAGTTGAAATAGTTGACAAACGTGACTTCAAGCTTGAAAATATATTTATTAATAACCTATTGCGCGTTAAAATATTTTAAAATGGTTAATATGGATGTGAAAGGTGGAAAATGACTTGATTCGGTTTAGATTTATAGGGGGAAAATTCTATGATTATGTCAAGGTGAAATCATTTTTGCTGATTTTTAATTCCTTAATACCAAGCATCAATTGATAACTTAATCAAAATTACGGCACAGGTGTCATATACGTATCATATTGGCGCGATTTTTTTCTGACGCCAATTTGGCGAAAACATCAACAGCATAAACAACAACATCCGGCTTACCATATCAAGCAAAATAACGACATTTTGGCGCCAGTTAAGTACCCGTTGTGTATATGACATTGGCGTCAGAAAAAAATGCGCCAATATGGGGGGTATATGACATCTTTGCCCAAAATTACTTATCTTGATTATATGTTACTTACTGATTACGTATATGAATAAAGTTTAAATTTTCAATAATTTTAACAGTTGAAGTTTATGAAAAAAGTATTTTGTTAATCTTAGGTTAATATATGTCTTTGGAGAGTTCAAGTGTAAGATGGATATTTTATTGTAATTATTGTTGTCGATGTATTATAAATTTGATGCTACAGTTCCTTTGTAAACATTTTCTTTCGTCGAAATTCGACGGGTTCTACCTTGTTACGATAAAAGTGCACAACATATTATTACTGGCAACCTTGATTTCATATCCAACAATGAGTTGAAACAATTAATGAAGTTTGGTTCAACATTTCGATTAAACAAGAAGAAAAATTTTAAAAATACCTTTCAGCCTATTTAAATCTGAATTACATATGTTCATACTTAATTTAAGTTACAAATTGAATAAACCTACAATTTCAATGAATGGAAGTTTAAAATTTTGGATGTTTTTAAATCATTTCAAATAAAATATATGAATGATTATTCTACTTACACTTACTATTCAAACACGGATTAAGAAACTTCTGAATTTCAAAAAAGGTTCAAATTCCTTTGCCTAAAGTAAAAAAATTGCCATTTCCTTTTCTTTTCGTAACACCAAAATTTCATAAAGTATCAATTATGAAAATAAAAACATGTATAATAATCACTTATAAACAAATTAAGTTAAATAATGCTATAAAAAGTGATAGAATATCTTTATTAAGACTTACGATCGTTTCATCGCACAATCGGCGACATTTTCAAAATCAATCATAATAGAAAATATTTTCACATAACTTAAAAACAACTTTGCTTTTAAGTGTGCGATGAAACGATCGTAAGTCTTAATAAAGATATTCTATCACTTTTTATAGCATTATTTAACTTAATTTGTATCAATTATGTACATATTTATTTACAGTAATGTAAACAGTATTGGAAATGGATTTAATCGCATATTTGAAGGAATGCTAAAACAGATTTTGAATATCCTAAAATTTAAGTATAAAGATAGTAATATGTATTGGATTATTTTGAACAGTTATGAAAGCAGAAATGAATTAATTAAGAAAGATACACAGAGTATCCAAACATATGATTTGAGAATCTTTTCACAAATATTCCTATTGCACGGTTAAATGATGTCCTTTTAAAAATTGTCGATTTAATTATGGCTGATACTGATTTAGATTTTAATTTATTTAAAATTATTCTGCAAATTTTGTTTATATAACAACTATATTGATACAGGTTCAAATATTTATTTGCAGAATAATGGGATGGGAATAGGAACAAGTTATTCTTCAACGATAGCTAAGTTGTTTTTATTTTTTTATGAATTTTAATTTTGTAGTGTAAATAATGGAGTCAAATTTCTGGCTTTCAGATATATTGACGATTTAATAATTTTGAACTGTGATCGCGATTTTTTGGGGGATATCATCTGACATTTAACCTGATATGCTAATATTGAAAAAAAAAAAAATGAAAATAATAGTGCTGCTGATTATCTTGATTTCAAAGTAATCATTTCAAATGGCATACACATTTCAATCGACAATAAACGGGATAATTTTTTAAGTTAACCAATTAGTTAACTGGAGTTCAAATATACAAAAACGCGTTCACATCAATATTATCATAGGTCAGAATTTTCATTACTATAAACTCTGTTCGAATAAAAATTTATTTTTTAAAGAACTTTTTCATTTAACCAGTATTTTGTATCATAAAAATAACACAACTTTGAAGTTTATTAATAGATATACTAGTTTTACAGATAGACTTAATTTTTGCGTGGTTGCTATATGATTGACAGTTAATGATTTGTATCCCTAAAGCCTTTTTGGACAGTTTTACAAGGATGTCTGCAATTGTGTGGCAACAGACACGGAACGAGCATGGACAGATTATGGATCACTGGATGTTGGTCATTGTGTTTTGTGGCTGTGTGGCTCAGGTTTGGGTAAAATAATTTTATTGCTGTTTCAGTGTATATTACACATATATTTTGAATCAGCTATATCTTCAGATTGGGAGATGTGCTGTTTGTAGTGTCGGGACCGGCGGGGGAATGTTCGTGATATGCTTTCAATTGTTTTTATGCATTTGATTTATGCTTTGCGACATTCTGGCCGAAACCCACTGCCAGTACTGAATAATTGTTTGTTGTGTATGGTAATTAGTCTGAAACATTGCTGTGCTTTTATAAAATGCCCACTGCTGACGAGGCCACAGATTTTTAATTTTTTTATTTCTTGTTCAGGCTATATCTGTAGAAATTTCTTTGATGTTTGATGTTTATTCTCAGTTTAATTGTGGTACAAGATTCTGGGTCAGCCGAATGCTTTTCATAGATAATGTTATATGTATAATCTGTGATGTTATTTGCAGCTGTAGTGCTTATCGCATGGATTTTATTTTTATTTTTATTTTTAGTTTTATTTTTAACCTTTTTTGAGATTATATATATTTGTGTGTGTATATGTAAAATATAAGGTGAGTGCAATGCCATTATATTCTTTAAAATGTCGTTTATAAAGATTTTATTCTCAAACACACTTAGATAATTGATAGCGAATAAAATTAAACCCGAATATTTACAAAAGCATATGCAGTATAGCGAATAAGGCAGCTTTAAATGCAGCGACAAAAAAAGAAAAATATTTTTTTTTTTATATATATATTTATATTTTTGCTAGTGTTTTGTTCTTCGTGGAAATGTAAATTTGTCAATTTATTTCCTCAGAAATTAGAATGCAAAACGTCACCGTTCTATTTCCACAAATTTCCATTTTATTGTTTGCTGCATTTTAAAATTGTTTTTGGTGAACGGTTTTACATTAAAAAAAAGTTTTTTCTTAACACATGATGTGAAAAGGTTTTGGATTATTGAATATTTGTAATTGTTTTGTCAATGTTTTTTCCTGTGTTGCAGCATAAAAACAGTAAAATGAGAGTTTTTCATGCAAAATTTAATTTTAAGAAATATGAAATGCGTCAGTTGAAGATGTTTTTTATGTTTAGGAACGAGGTAAAATTTTTACGGAACAAATAATAATTTTTCTATTAATAATAAACCTGCTCTTTTTCTTTTTGCTTGTTTTCTATTTCAATCATCTTCCTGTATTCGATATTTAGAGAAAGCTTTCATGTATACAGAGTACAGAAAAGAAATTATTGTTGTTAGAAATCAGAATTTTTATATTATAAGAAAAAACTGCTTTTGTTATCAATAAATATTTGCATAGAACTCTAAACAATTTTTAATCACTTCAAAGTATTATTCGTAAAACCACTAAAATGTTTCTAAAATGTCAAAAAAAACTGACTCAGTCTATCTTCTCTTTTTTTTCTTATAAATTGTCCAACAAAAATGCACTGAAACATAATAAATGAAATTCCTTTCCCAATTATAACGATATTTCTGATCTGATTAGTCTCATTCTGATTCCGCTCTGTGATATCTTATTATAATTTTTCTAATTAAAAAAATCATCTTTTCAAATGAAAACCAAATTTCAAATTAATTGCTTAATAGGCGAAAAGGCCAACCTAGTGAAAAAAATTCCATCCCGGGACTCGAACCTGGGCCATCAGTATGGCGCACTGATGTTCTACCGAATAAACCACATGGAACGATACCCAGCCTGAAACTTCTCACTATTGCAGGTTGGCAAGGCTACAAACGCAGCACAAGATGGAATATATTTCCGTGAGACACCAACATGAGGCAAACACAGAACACAATTAAATCCAGCATCGATTGAAACTATATTAATTCATGGAAATTTTTCCAGAGAGAAATATTCGCCTTGTATACAATATTTCAAATGAAAACCAAATTTCAAATTAATTGTTTAGTCGGTTGCACGTCAGTGCGATATACTGATAGTCCGGGTTCGAGTCATCTTTTTCACTAGGTTGGCCTTTGCGCCTATTAAGCAATTAATTTGAAATTTGGTTTTCATTTGAAATATTGTATACAAGGCGAATGTTTCTCTCTGGAAAAATTTCCATGAATTAAAAAATCATCTAACACACTTTTTTTTATAACTTTTATCAATATTTAAGATAGAATTATGCACTATGTCTTTTTCCGAGTTACTTTGATCCAATGATCTGAAGTATTGTGTCAAAAGGAAGTATTACTATTAAGAAAATGTATTATTCAAAACCACTGAAAAGTCCCAAAAGTGTCCAACGAAAGAAACGAGAGTCCATCTGCTCTTTTTTCTTTCCCATTGTCCGACAAAAAATGCTCTGAAACGTAAGAAAAAAAGCTCCTTAATCAATTATAAAGAATTTTCTAACCTGGCTGGTCTCATTCTGATTCAACCCTGTGATATCTAAATATAATTTCTTTAACTTAAAAAAAAATCGTCTAACACGACTTTCTTTTATAACTCTATGAAGATTTAATAAAGAATTATGCACTATGTCTGTTTCCGGGTTTCTTTGATCCAATGATCTGAAGTATGATGTCAAAAGTAAGTATTACTAATATATTATTAAAAACCACTAAAAAGTTCCAAAAGTGTCCAAAAAACACACTCAGAATCCATCTGCTCTTTTTTCTTTCGCATTACCCAACAAAAAATGCTCTGAAAAGCAAAAACAAAGTTCCTTACTCAATTATAAAGATATTTCTAACCTGGCAGGTCTCATTCTGGTTCAACCCAATGATATCAAAATATATTTTCTCTAACTTTATAAAAAAAATCGTCTAACACACTTTCTTTTTCTTATAACTCTATCAAGATTTAAGAAAGAACTATAAACTATATCTTTTTCCGGGCTACTTAGCGATCTCAAGTAGGGTGTCAAAAGTAAGTATTACTAAAAACAAAATAAAGCACTGGTACATTTATATATGTAGACTAGTATATAACCCCGTCAAAAATGACGACATGTGACTGATAAATCTTCAACACAATATTTAAAAAAATATTTTTCAGACTTAAAAAAAAAAAAGATCACTCATGCATTTTGTTAATCATAAAGTATTATCCTTTGATTTGATGATTAGAACAAAGAAATTGTTTAAACTATAGTTTAGTCCCAGCGCTTGAACGCGCCGTTTCCAGCTACACATTCTATGACAAAAATGCTTGTTTAGGTTCCCTCTACATTAAAAATTTGTTGCTTAGTGTGACCTTTTTTTCGCTACAAACTATGTTAGAGTTCATAATTTTATATGCAAGATAATTAAAATATGATGTACCGATAAGATATATTCATTTTATTTGCAATGTCTTCAAATCTGATAAAATGCATTTAAAAAAAAAGTACGATTACAACAGAAAGTTTCTTTGTTTATATTAATTGCTGATAGATGACGCCAAAAGAATTAGTAAGAAACGTAAGATCCTGATTTATTGGGAATTAAAACTGCCTACAGAGGCGCTGCTCGCAGCCTTCGGTACAGAAAAAATGCCCCTTTAATTTCCCTTTAACTAAGGCTAAAAGTCCATTGAAATAATTCTTTATTGTAAATGCATTTGAAAGTTTTAGATATTCAAATTCGGATAATTTTTACTTTGTCGTATAAGGCAGAACACAAATGTCGCAGGAAATCTGAAATTGTGCAAAAGAATAATCATTCTGAACAAATTCAAAATACATGTAATGCAATGTGCTTGCACGCGAGTTTCCTGAAGCGAAAGTTATATCTTTTCTCCACCAGATGGCGATAGTTATTCGTTATTTTTAATTTAGAACTTGTTGTTCTTGATTTGGTCCTTAAATTTATAACTTAATCGGATAGTTTTTGAAGGTTTTAAACAAATTTAAATATTTAAAGGTTTTAATATACTTTTACAAATATTTTGAGCTGCATCGATATTAACCTTTATTATTATTTTTTAATAAAGCGTTCAAAGAGTCATTCATTTCTTTGTAGATTTGCTGGAATTTGAAACTGAATGGCAACAATATCGTTTGTTTAGATCTGATTTCTATGTTTATATGAGGTTAATTTTAATTTAGAACTTAATACATTATATATAGATATGATGTACATGTTTTACGTGAAAATATGCTGAACAGACATGATTTCAAGTAGAAGAAATTATCATTTAGCTGTCATATGTTAGCATATGGTTTTCATTAAGCCTAACATGGCGTTTAGCTACGGTCGATCCAGAGTGGTTTGCACCGGAATGGTTACCTACACTTTTCTCCACTCGGATTTTATTATAAGTAGATGGTCCCTATTTCAAAAATTGTATTCATATTCTGAAAGAATACATTATTTCGAATATAACGACACTTTTGTTTTTGTTTGTTTTTTTTCATTGTGAATGATCTACAAATGAAAGCGACTGTATACAGCATGATTAAAAAAAGTTCACAAAATGACATGGCAAATCAGACATACAACAGGGATGAAAAATCACATAGGAATATAGGATAGAAAAATACTTATTTAGTCACAAATACAGGGTGTTTCATCCTAACTCAATTTGGGTTAACGGTAATAACTTTCAGAAATCTGAAGTATATTTTAATAAATCATTTAACAGACATTCTGACCTTTGTTGTTAATGTGATAACACCAAACAAAAATAGTAGAAGTTAGCATTACACGCGCCAGCAGTATGCACTTGTCGCTCCACATTTTGGACTGTGATTATCAATTCATGTAGTATTATCAATTGCTTAAGCAACATGTTTTACGAGATCTTTTCGTGATGTTATCTCATTTCACACAAAACAAGGTACATATCTTTGCATTTTTATTACAATGTTTGTATTTTTCTCGAAATTGTTACCGTGAACCCGGGTTCAGTTAGGATGAAACACCCTGTATTTGCGACTCAAGAAGTTGCTTGCGACCCTATGTTCCTATGTGATTTTTTATCCTTGCTGTATGCCTGATTTGCCATGTCATTTTGTAAACTTTTTTGAAATACGCTGTATATATATATTTATATAGGAGATGTAAATTAAGAACATATTGAAATTTGTTTATTCGGGTGATTTTCTGAAAATTCGTTTGTAGGTATCGTACAAGAAATGTGAAATTTTTTGAGCCTGCATTTGTAACTGTACATTGGGCCACTTTTTCCTGGTTTCACTCACATTACCATTATTAAAAAATCTTATATATGATTTTTCAACGTCGAAATGGAGTTGTAAACAATTAACATGAAACAATGAAGCAAACTGTGTGGTTTTAAAAACGAATTTTTTGTATTTGTTTTTTTTTTCAACTATTATTAAAGTTTTGGAACAAAGTAACCCCTGCTGGGGGCTTCTTTAGTCCATTCGCTTAGTTTCATATAAAATGAACACATTTCGTATGCAAATGAATACATTTTTATGGAAAACCCTTGCAATAGTATTTTCTGATAAATTAACACTGCAAACCCGATAAACATTTTTTTTTTTTTTTTAACATTTAAACATAATTAACCAATTGTTAATATTAAAGAAACGAGAAACAGTTTTCGTAATGTCATTCTCAGCAACTGGATCAAAAACAATTAATGTAACAAGAACAAAATAACTTCTTAAAATGCCATCAAAAAGTTTTAATTGCGCTAGGTCTTTCGAAAGATATGAGTATTTCTTCGTCAGGCGCAAAGAAGACGTGCTTCTACTATGAAAGCAGCAGCAAGACTCAAATGCTTTCATAGTAGAAGCACGTCTTTTTTGAGTCTGACGAAGAAAGACTCAAATCTTTCGAAAGGCCTAGCGCCATTAAAAGTTTGTGATGGTGTTTTAAGAAGTTCTTTTATTCTTATTCATTCACACCAGTTTTAACTAAATTTCTTTCAATTGATGTAACATTTTGCAACAGTAACATTTTTAAAAAAGTGACTTAAAACATGTTTTATGATATTTAGTTGTATAAAAGACATTTCTAAGTACTTGGGGCTATTTTTGGACCTTGCGGTACATCAGATCAACGGTACTTGAGGAATGTTGGGCTTTTTCATACATTTTAAAAGGATACTCACTACATTCGGAGAATTCCATTTTAAAAAATACAATATATTGCCAAAAAAATAGTAATTTGCAGTTGATTCCTGATAAAAATACTAGTATCCGTCAGGCCGAAACATTCGGAGCGTGGAGGCGCGTAAACTTAAAAGATATTATTTAAAAAAATGTTTTATTTTCTAGATTGCTGTTTAATAGCATAAAAGTAAGTTTGATATAATAATCGTCGATACTTCATTTTAAAGTGTTTAACTCAGTCGTCATTTGCCTCGGGTAATGCACAAATTCTAATCTGTCAGCAAGTGATCCCATACTTCTAATTTGGGTAAAGCCTGTCCTTAGCGAAAACTGCTTCCAATAGAACTTTCTCTAAATGACAAACTACAGTAAAAATGACGTAAGTTGTTTTATGTAACAACACCTTTAGATGAATATCCACAGCAGTTTTTGACAATGTTAAACTCGAGGTTCTATGTATGGTGGCAAGGTATGCAACAGTTAAAGTCAACTAACTTCGTGAGAATGAAACTTTCTCTTCTCTCCAATATTTACAAATAGGTTTGATAAAAAAAAAAGAAAAAAAAATACAGTTAGAAATGGCTCATGATACTCAACAAAATGAACTATTATGGCAAACCTCGAGGTTGAAAACGTGGGCCATAGGCAATATCTTTTATCGCACTTGCGTTTACCAATTCTCACTCTGTTCAGATATTGGTATGTAGCATAATGCATAACCCTGCATCCAGCTGCTGAGAAAAGTCTGGACTGAAGTCCAGACGCGTGATCATCTTCACTCCATCTTGATATTTAATCATTGTTATCTTCTAAAATTCTTGTTTATTGGCCCACGCTTTGATTTAAAAAGTGCTTCTTGATTATACTATTTAGCTTGCTTGGTTTTGAAAAAAAGACATATGGCACCTTCAAATCATTCAAGTTAGCCGAAAGAAGTATATCTTTGCGTTTTTGCATAAGGGGTGAGAGGTAGTGAAAACTTGACTCACGCAAACTGAGTTCAGAGTCTTTCGGAACTGTGTCTGCTGATCGTCGTTTTGTCTCAATGAATTTGTTAATGTGAAACATTTTTTAAAAGCTCTAAGCATTTTTTGTCCGCGAAGAATCAAAATGACTTTTAAAAAATGTCTCTTATATAGAGGGATGTCTTTTACGCGATGTAACTACCTAATACGTCCAAGGATTTAAACAAATAAGCCTCTAAAAGGCTAAATGCTATCTAATTTACCTTCGCGACATATTTGTTCAAAGTCAGCCATAAAACGACATCCTATCATTGAAAATTCGTCAATAATGAGAAATAACACTGTATCCATTCTGAGCTGTAGATGTATTGCTGACATTTTAAATTAGCGAACTATTTCAAACACGTTGGTTCTTTAATCACTGAGTGAGTTACCTTGTCTTTGACATTAAATGCAGCAGTACCTGTTAGTGCCAAAAGAATAATAGCTTCTGATCCTAACTGCTCTATGATTGTCTTACTAATTTCTTTGAATTTTCTACATTTTACAGCTCTTCCTTTTCCAATAATAAAAGTTGATTTAGGAAAATTAGTAACCTTTGTTTGCAAAGACAAAAGCTGTTCAGTGCATAACTGAAGGCAGCATAATTTGTTGTTTTTTAGAATAATTCAGAAATGTTAAAAGTAAAGAGAAACCATTGCATAAGAGAATCTACGGTAAAGATAAAGAATTACCCCCGGATGTATTTGAGAGATTTTGATTTTTTTAATTTAGCTCCGATCTTTGAGAACTTGATCCATCGAGTTAGCGGCAGAAAACTTCAAAGCGCCTTCAAAGACTTGCTTGTCTGGCGCAGCCCACACTTATTTAATATGACAACAGGTAAAAATTTGTAACACGTATATAACACACACTCATAGATAGTCTGCTATACTCTTCTATTAAACTTGATACCTTTATTCATCTGAGTTGTTGTTATATCGTTATTATGAAAATATTAGGAAGTATCTGAATTATTTTTATGCGACTTTTCCCCATAGAATTAAGCTGAATAACTCTATACATTTGAATTACTTTCTTTTAACCGTCATTTTTGAAACTTCTGTGTAAAACGTTGCACATATGAAATATGTATATTTCTTAAAATGTACACTAAATCTAGGCAGCACATTAAAAAAAATCAGGGATTGATTTATGACTTTTAGTGAACATGATTTCTTACGAATTATCTTTCATTGTTGTATCCATTTCTCCGATCATAAGCATAAGCGATCATAGTCATATACATTAACGTCGCATTTATAGCTAAGCTTCGTGACATTTGGACGAAATATCGCAAATTTGGAGACCAAAACTATGTCGTCAAAAATTAAGCCAATTTGGCTGTATCTGACTAATTTGGCGAAATTTCCATTGAAATTAAGTACTGGTGATTCTTCTCTAACCGGGTTCTTCGCATTTTAACTTCGCGTTCTCCACTAAAATTAGCTAAAATCTTAAAACCAAGAAATAGGGAAGCTATCTTTTCCAACCGGTACAGGATTTTTTTATTTTGTAATCTACATATTTCTGTTTTCTAGTGTACATCTTGTCAAAAAAAATGCTTATCTCATTTACTTCAGAATGTTCACTTGCATTTCAGTTGAAATATATTCACTTACGATGAATTAAAAAAAAATGAGTAAACGTCAGTAATTGGGACAATTGCAAGTAATTGCAAATTATTAAATTTGCTTATCAAGCAATGCTCAGTAAATTACGAATTTGTCTACAAACCCGATTACGAAAATTTCCCAATAGAAACATACATTCGTCTGAATAAAAACATACATACATAAGAATACATACATATAAGTAAAGTACATCGAGAAAAATACATGACATTATACTTTTCTTGATTTCTTTGAGTATCACTCGTAGCCATTCGACTAATGCCCCAAATCGTATTTTCCGTATTCGATTTTTTTTTTCATTTCTCTTAATTTAAAATTCAAAATGAATTGCATCGATTTGGAAGCTTACAAAGAGTGAAAAGTTCGAAAAAAAATAGTGGTTGTTACATACGTAGAATGTAAAACTTCTGAAAGGGATGGGGGGCGTGAGGGCGGGTCAATCTATATCTCAGGTCACCAATGTATGAACATCGACTTCAACATTCGACTCCATAATGATCCGTATGAGGTTAAAATGCATAATTTACAGCAATGGAGCTAATGTTTTAATTAATAACGGGATGAATCTCGTTGAATTTCGACGAAAGAAATTGTTTAAAAACGAACTCATACATAGGTTACTACTTGGTCTCTTAAAACAAATATCATTTTTAACTTAATGTTACCAAAATACTATCATACACTTCGACTGTTCAAAACATTAAATAATTAAACTGTATTATTTATTATACCTAATCAAGATATGTAATTTTGTTTAAATTACCCATTGAGTCTGTTATGTTTAAAAGGCACAGATGTCATATACACCCCCATATTGGCGCGATTTTTTTCCCACGCCAATTCGGGGAAAACGTCAACAGCACAAACAATAACATCCGGGTTACCATATCAAGCAAAATAACGACACTTTGGCGTCAGTTAAGTACCCGTTGCGTATATGACATTGGCGTCAGAAGACATCTGTGCCGTTTAAAATTGCCGATTGAAAATTAAAAAAATGATTTCATCTTAAGTCAATCATGGAATTATTTTTCGCGTAAAATCTAAACTTAATATTATTTTCACCGTCTCATAATTTGCACTCGCATCTCTTATATTTACATTCACCATTTCAAAAATATTACAATGCGCAATATGTGATTACACTGCAAATAGAGGCGTCTTAAATTAAGACACATATGTGACTGAAAAAGTTATTCAGACACTTAAGTGTCTAAATTTGAAATTTCAGACATCACAGGTGTCTAAATTTTAGACACATAAGTGTCTTACTATGATCATGGCATAAATGAACTAATAAACATGTCTGAAAAATGGCGATATGTCTGAAATTAAGACATTTAGAAATTTAGACACTTAAGTGTCTAAATGCGATATAATTGTATCATATGTGTGATGACTGTATGTATAACTGTATTGCAATATGTATGCCAGCACCACCAGAAAATTGTTTTCGAATGGATAACAGATGTTTAAAATATTTTTATCCATTAAATTTGGTATTTTATATTTTTTAAAAAAAAGTAATTTGTTTAGATTATGGGACGTCTGGAAAATTGAAATAGTTAGCTTACTAAAGTTTTGGGACTTAGTTATTTTTGGCGCAATAAATAAATCAGTAATTGCTTTTCATGAAAAATATTTATTTTCAAAAATTACTCGCAATCATGGACGTACGCACGTATGTCCAAGGAAGAGCCACACCCTCCCGTTAAATACTAAGAGATGTACCGGTGGAAAGAAATTTAGGGAGGGACAAGATTTTGGAACAGTTGGGTCTGGGGTCAACAGCGTAATCCGCTTTTCTAAAATGCAGAACATAAACATGAAATAGGCAAACTAAGAATATTTTGACAGAACTCCTCGGGCAAGAAATGTTTAAAGATACAAACATAAAAATAAATATAAAAATTAATCGTTCAAAAATAAGTTTCAAACGACATTTTTGAAAATAAAACTTTTTTTTTTTCTCAATGGACTCTTCCCCTCCCCCCCCCCCCTCGACACGCACACACCGTTTTGAGATAAATTTGAAATATATCAATATCAAAAGAAGAAAAGAATTAAAATTGTCTTCTACGAAGTGTTCAAAGGAAGGTGGATTTCTCTGAAGTAAAATTTTTAGTAACATTTTCCTTAACGTAAAATTATTCTATAGCCATTTATAAGAAAAGAAATATCATATATTTTTAATTATCAGACATAAAGAAAGCATAATTGATTAAATTTCACTATACTGGGAGGGAGAATGTATCCACCAGGGGGCACTGTAGTTGCGCATGCGTTTTAGATGTCTTTCGTTGGAACGTACGTTGTAGTAACTGAAAGTTTGTTTTATGTACGCGTATTTATTTTTTTGCGAAATTTCAAGTTCTGTGATTTTAAGTCGTATTCACTTAGTTTATTTATGTATTGAATATATACTTCTGACTTACGTGATTGACACCCAATGACTCTTATAAGCTGTCGTCGATATAATTCGGGATAGAGACAACACTTGAAGATTACATCCGGGAACTCTACAAAGTGTGTGGCAAGGTGTGTGTGGTGTGGAACGTACTTAGTGTTAATTTGTATCGAGATTTAGTGTTATTGTACTTCGTCTTTATAAAAGCTGGTAAAAAAGAACTTTTGTCTGGCGGAGTATATTTTGAGGATGAAGCATTTCATTCTCTAAGTATGCTTAGTCGGATGTATTAACGTCTTCCCTTCCAAAAAGATGCAAGTCTTTGCTCCTCACTGTAATAGTTTTTAAAATTTCAAATCGAGGAATTTATCTTACTTCTTGCAACAGGATTAAAGTAAGTGTCACAATTTTTCTTTTTAGTACTAAATTTAGTGTTCTTTTTTATGATTTTCTAAATAGCACTGATCAAAATCTTGCATAAAATGGTATTAGTTTTGAATCTGTTTGCAAAAAGCCCGCTAATTCTAGAAGTATATATTTTTTAACTTATGACGTTGCCTTTTATTACAAATTATATATTTTAAATTCTCATATGTTTCCCCTAATTTAAAGTAATAATATCACATTTTAAGTTAAATTCATTCTCTTGTTTTCCATGGGAGTTCTTAGTTTCAATTCTTATCTGTTTCAATTCTAATTCTTATCTATCACTAAACGACCACAATGATATAAAGAAAAAAAAAAGCTTTGAAAGATTTCCTAATTCTTTCTTACTTCCTACATAGGGATTACAATCACGTATCCTGGGATTCCGCTCTATTTTTAATCCCGAAAATCCCGGGATTTTTTTCTGTCAAATCCCGGGATTTTCAGAGTTGTTTTTTTTTTTTTTTTTTTTTTTTTTTTTTTTTTTTTAACAGAGCAATATTCAACTGAAATAAAAAAAAAATATATTTATAGACTTTTGCTTTTGGAATAAAAATCAATTTTTATAAATTTATGTATATATGTATCATTGAAAAAGAATGTATATCTCGAGTATTTTTTACATATATTTATAAGCGATTAAACATTTTAACGTGTAAATCTGTTGACCTGCTAACAGACGTCACAGCGATGAGTCAGGAAAAACGAAATCATTTCTTTATTTCGAATTTGCTGCGTGTAGAAAGATCTTCCATTCCATGAGTCATTTTGAGATTAACGTTTACTGATAAGCGTTTGTTTCTTTTCGTGCTTTTAAATTTATTTTTCTTTGAAGATATCTAATGAAAAGGATTTTCTACCGTAGAATTGTAATCTTTAATTACATGGTTATGAGAATAATGTAAAATTTAATTTGTCATAATAATTACTTTTTAATATTGTAAATATTTAGTCATTCAAAAACTTTTTTAACAGGAAATAAAAGGAAGTATGTAGAAGATAAAACATAAACTTATACGAAAAATACAAAAATGACAGATGTTAAGATATATATTTAAGACAAAAGAAGTTTGGAGACTATAAGTTATTTTTTCTTCGTGTTATTAATATAGAATATTTATTTATTTTTATTGATAGTTGAATAGCCTTTGTGATTACCCTCTGATCTACATAAAAACTTGCCCATGTGGAAATATAAATTTTTTTAAATCTAATTTTTAAATGATAATGATTTTAATTTTTTTTTTTTTTTTTTTTTTTCTGGGAGGGGGTCGGATTTTCTTTGAAAATTTCGTAAAGCTGATATCTTAAATCTTGCACTGATTATAATTAAAGTTTTGAAGTTTTATAGTAGGACAAGATTAAAAACCCAATATATATTTAACAAAATACAGAAGTAATTTTTTTCTCAATGTTATTAAAGTAGAATATTTATTATTTTATTCATAGTTAAATAGCTGTTGTGATTATCATCTGATGCATATGTAAAAGTGCCTATGTGGCAATATAATTTTTAAAAAATCTAATTTTAAAATTATGAATTTTCATTTTTTTCTTGGGGGGGGGGGGGAATTTACTTGCAATTTTCTTACATCTGATATTTTAAATGTTTTTCGACATTCAACCGCCGAGTATATTAAATATTTTGAACTTTTAGAGTGGGAAAAGATTATAAAATATATATGCATATATTTATCCGTGTACCTTAATAGAGACACTGCGGGGCAGCTGAATTTGCCCGATAATCGAAGATGTCTGCTTTTGTGAGGTAAAAAAATATACAAATATCTATGCCTTGCGGATTAAAAAAGTATTCGCTAAATAGAGGTGTCCGCTATTCGGGAATGTCTATTAACATCCACAACGGATACTCCCGAATACCGGACATCTCAATTTAGATAACAATAATGCAGGGTTGCATTTTTTTCAAAAGAACTTCTTGATTAAAGCATGGGCATACTGGGCAGTGCCCCCCCCCCCCCCTACGATTTTAGTGCCACCAAATTTGATGTGCAATATTTGTAAAGCTTATATTTTAAATCTGTTTCGAAATTGTACTGATTATAATCAATATTTTGACCTTTCAAAGTAAAATAAGATAAAAAAATCTTAATATTTAAATAAATATTTTTTGTTTTAATTTTGTTCAACTCCTGAAGTTCAAAATATTGATTATAATAAATACAATGTGGTAAAAGATTTAAATTATCATCTTAACGAAAATTGCATACCAAAATTAGGAGCACAGAAGAAAATCAGGCTGTATGGGGGTGGAGGGGGCAGGACCACAGCCAAATATTTTTTCAGGATTCAACGTGGTCAAACATGGCTACGTATGATGCTTACAAAAAATGGGTGCGATTCAGACGTTTGAAGTGTCTGAAATTCAGACGCAAAAAGTGTCTAAAAAAATTCAGACATTTTAAAATGTCTGAAAATTGAACACTCCGTTTCAGACACTTAAGTGTCTGAATTTCAGACATTTTAATTTGCAGTGTAATACATATATTTCTAAACTTGAAATCAAGTTTGTCAACTACGACTTTGCATGTGAACATTCGCACTCTTGACTTGTGATTCTAATCTCTGCATCGGCGAGTAAAATTCCAGAAATTTATACCTTTTAGAGGCGTTCTTAGTAAAATATCTGCTTTTATCAGAGAAAATAATCCTTTTCATTTAAGTATGATGTCATATTGCCTCATTGAAGCATTTCACCATGCATCTCAAACTTAATGAATGAAAAAGAATTGAATTATAACAGCTTTTTGCGGAAAACATGAGTATTTTATTAAAGCATGACGTCATTTCTGTTCAATTTTCTCAGAAAGTTTATTTTTTGAATTTTATGAGAAAAAGGCATCAATAAAGATAAGCAAACCTTATTATTTTACCTTTCTTTACAACAATGGAAGTAATCCAATTGCTACCATTTTGAAACAAATTCATAGAAATTTTTAAATTTTTAAATTTAAGTACAAAATGAGAATATTTAAAAAAAATAGCTAGTGCGGGCAAATCTACTAAGAAACAGCTTTCATTAAAAAAAAAAAAATTATTAAAATTGGTGCAAAAAAAAAAAGCTCAAGGTACATGACTAAAAAAAGAAAGCCTTATCTTTCAAATATATAGAATTAAACTCGCAATGTTATCTCTATGGGAAAATTTTGAGCCGACATTTCAGGCTGTTAGGGTTGACGAGTATTTATGATTTTCAATACGCGCCGAGATTTTGGTACTACCAACGTCCAGCTCATTTTTTGTGTCGATGCGTCAAATATTTTGGACGCTATCGTGTTAACAATAAGTGTAATTTTTGCAGGGAAGCCGGAGCTGTGCTCCGACAATTATTAAAATAAATACATTTTTATTAATATTTATTTTCTTTTATTAAAAAAAAAAATTAACAGATTAGGTTTTCTTTATGTTTACATCAGAAACTGTAAACTAAGTACTGTTTAAAATATTTTTATTTTTTGTTATGTCAATGGTATTCAGACATCTCTCAATGGAATGAAATATAAATTTTAATACAACCTTGATGCTCAATTTATAAAAATTTGCAATTTACTTTTAAATCCCCTATATCTTGCTTCAATATTTAAATAAAGCGCAAAATAATGAATAATATTTTAAACGATGTACTTTTTGGAATTCAGACATTTCTCAATGGAATGAAATATCAATTTTAATAGAGCCTTAATGCTTAATTTAAAAAGAAATTGCAATTTACTTTTAAATCCCCTATACCTTGCTTCAATATTTAAACAAAGCGCGAAATAATGAATAATATTTCAAGCGATGCACTTTTTGGAATGTCAATTTTCTACGTAATGAAATCCTTTGACAGAAATTTTAAGGAATTTGCAGTATTTAAAATTATCTCTCTAGAAACACAAATCTCCTTATCTATATTCGAAAAAAAATGAAGTAATTTTTGATGCTCGCATTTCACATTTTCTGAAAGAAAAAGCTCTTTAAATTCAAAAATGTTGTGAGAAATAAAATATATCATATCTTATTTAGTTTCTCTATCAAAAAAATATCTTATTTAAAATATATCTATTTTCCTTGACGATGTCGCCCGAAAAGTTAAATATAAAATGAATAAATAATAGATTGTCATATTCACCTGGAAAGCGTTCATGAAAATATGCATTTTCTGGTTAAAAAGAATGTGATTAACCTTGCGGCGAGCGGTTGCAACCTGATGCGAGTGGCGCGGAGTAATTCTGTTTATATACCGATAAAATAAGGGACTGACACCAGAATTTACAAGCGAATTTATTAGAAAATACGAACTTGCTTATTTTCACGTACAGTATAAAAGGAAAATTTTAACTAAATATCCTTGGTGCCGTTTGTCAGTTTTGGAATTAAAATTAGGTGTCCTTTTTTAAGGACACCGCCCGCGATATGTTTAAAACAGTGCATAAGCGTATGAAAAAAATACAGAAAACTTCAAGCGGATAGGCCTACGAGTGCGACATGGGTTCGCACGCAGTTCTCCCCATCTGCAATCTTTCAGAACAGAAACTTTGAAAGGCCACATGAGACAATCAACTGAAACAAGCAGTTTATACAGATTCTTATATTATATTGAAGTAGCTACAGGCCAAACCTAAAATTTTATCAGATAAATCAAAATTTCACAAAATCGCGGTTGTTTGAAATTTGATTTTCATTTTTGGCATTAATGTTTCATTTTCCAAAGTGTTTAATAAATCGAACTTATTAAAAATTTTAATTTTTTGAATGTTCACTCTATAATTAAAAAAAGTCTGTTTTAATTTTCAAAAACGGAAACACTGATAGTTTAAACGTTTTAACGCAAACTATAACAACAACTGTACATTTTACCAGTAATAAGAGGAGATATTTCGATTCCAACCAGACATTTCTACTTAAAATAAAAAAACTATATAAATCACAACACAGACTTCGAAGGAATTAGTGACAAACTGAATTTCAAAAACATTTTGCCGAGGAGCCTGTGGCCAACTGCCACATATTACAGAGCATAGTATTTACAGGGCACTAATGTGGAAAGCATGTTCCTCAACTAGTTCGAAAAAAGAGAAAAATAGTGGTGAGGGAGAACCTACCTGAATTGGACAATTGAGCTCATGAAAATATGATGTAATGGAAGTTTAAATGTTAATGTTACAAAAATATAAATAAAAACATGAAAATGATAAGTCATAATTTTTTAAAATAAAAATTAGCTCTGAAGAACAATTTTGAAAGCCGTAGCTTAACGCTTTGCGCTCGGCGTCTCTTACACAAATTTTTCGATCGGCACCACTTTTTTAAAAGAAGTTTCTTCAAGTACACAATTTCAAAAATGCTTTGATTAAATAAGGTACATTTTATTTTCCTTTATTACTGGTTCCAAAAACAAATTTTGCAAAGAAAGATTATGTCTCCGCCCAGGAGCTCTCGAGTGCAAAGGGTTAATAACCATCGCTTGCCGAAGTTTTCCTAAATGAGCTCGGACAATGCTGAAAAGGTGAGTATCTTTTATGGGCTGCATAGTTGCGGCCAACTTCACGCGCAGTGTAGACATTAAATGTTTTGCCGTTGTAAATAATACATTGGGAGAAAGTTAAAAAGTACTTTAAAAGACTAAAAGTCAAAAGAAAAAGAAATATATATATAAAAACCATTAAAAATAGGTATTTTGAAAAAGTCAAAAGTAATGTAAAAATTAACATTTAAATAATTTACAGTTTATCGTTGAACAGTGAACAGCAGTGCTACCCATTTGAAGATCAAATCCATGCCCTGTCGATGAGTTGTTGTATAGCATATCATAGGAAAAACAGGAAATGTTAGTCTAAGAAATAGTTTATCGTTGTTTAAAGGAAAGGTTTTTATAAAATTAAATAGTTTTTTTTAAAAAATCTGGTGTGAATATTATATAAAACTGAAGTAAAGTAAAATACTTGATTTAAAAAAAGCCTTTATTTTTTTTAGGTTTTATTTGCAATAAAAAACTTACACCCAATACCTATTACTGTTGCTTATATGTAATGTCGATACCAGGGCAATACAGTAGACTTTCCTCCTCCTGTGAATTTAAAATAAGTTCAATTTATTTTTAAATCTCCTACATCTTGTTTCAATATTTAGATAAAGTGTGAGGAAATAGAAAATAGTTCAGACGATGTACTTTATGGAATGTCGAATTTCTACCTAATGAAGTCCCTTGATAATAAATTTAAGACTTCGCAGTATTTAAAATCATTTCTCTAGAAATATAAATCTCTTTATACATTTTCGAAAAATATGTTTCTAACCAAGTACTCATGAACGGATTTAATATTTCATGAAAAAAGTCTGTAAATTTGAAAACACTCGAAGAAATAATAATAATAAAAAGAACTATATCGTATCTAGTTTCTCTATAAAATAAATATCTTATTTAAAACAGATTTCTTTTCCGTGATTATGTTACCTCAAAATTTAAATTTAAAATAAATAGGTAATAACTTGTCATATTCAGCTGAAAAGAACACAGTAAAAGATGCATTTTCTCCTTCGAACTGATGGGATTTGCTTAGATATCAAAGAATAAAATTCATTTATATGAACTCCAGATGTAAATATGTGACTGGTTTTGATGTTCAGCATAATGAGTATGTAAATAACATTTTTTAATTATGTTACAGATTTTATTTTCTAGTTTTTGCATTAGTAGTAACAATCTGCAACATCAAAAAATTACATTTATTATTTCTGATTTTCGCGTGGCAATAGTGTACATCTGAGTATCTACATTATAAAAAACCAACGTGTCCGTGCGTAACGCTGAATTCATTTTGACGGAGGCAGCAACGGGATGATTAAATATCAATTTTTATGTAATTTTTTAAACTTCTAAACATCACATATTTTTAATTTTTACGCCGTTGAATAGTGAAAAAAATGTACTTAGAAATTCAATTTTTTTTCAAAACTGTACTGTATTTTATCTGAAAATTGTATCACAATGTACTCATTTTTTTAGGTTTTACAATAATTTTCTGAAAATGAATTCTTTTAAAATCTATCTATATCGCCTACGGACGATTATGACAGATTTGCGCTTATGTTAATATAAATAGTTCAGAATTTTTCCGGCTGATATTCCATAACAAAATTAAAACTTCATGAGAAAAATAAAACTAGTCTGAAATGGCAATCCCAAAACATTCTTCTATCTCATACAAGTTAAAACATCGAGAAAAATACAGCATATCATCTCCACAGATTAGGTGATTTGTACCAAAATCTAATCATCAACAACTTAGGTCAACTTCTAACTGATTTGAAGTTTCATGAAAATCCGTGCATTAGCTTTTGAGATAGAACTATTGCAGAAATCGGAGAAAAAAATCTACATAGCAGCGCCCTTTGTTGGGCGATTTACACAAAAAACTAAGTATAAATCCATAGAAAACCGGAAGTCGAAATTTCTACGAAAATTTCCGGAAGTCTATTACATTCTTATTGTAAAGATAGAAGAAAGTAATAATATAAACAAAAATTTAAAGGACATGTAATCAAACTACGCTCTTGAACAACTGAAATGATCATAATTAAAATAGACTGATGTAAGTTACGAAATCTTTAGTGATTTCATCGGCTGTCAACTCATTCGAAAATATCGCTTTTAATAAATTTCAAAGCTTTATTTGAATGCAAAATTGCTACTTTTCAAACAAAAATGCTTTTGAGTGATGTTAGTGGCCAATCTAAAAAAAATCCATGAATATAAAAAATAGTTTTCTATTATACTCTGTAACTGGGGAGGTCCGGGTTGTAAATTCGTTCAAATAGAATGACTGATGTGATACAGTGAACATCGAACTAGTTTGATTTCCATATATAATACAAAATGCAGGATGTTTCAGTGTCTGTAAAACAATATAAACTTTTTAAAAGTTAACCCTTTAAAAGAGTTTTGGTAGAAATTTAAAGCCTTGGTTTTTAGCCCTAATTAATAGGATCATATTTGATTGAATTTTTTTTTTAATTTTCGATGTCAGGTTACGTCAAGGAAGTATTCACACAATTGTGTGGTGCGGGCTGTTGTAAAATACACCTTTTATTTTATTTGTTCTTTTTAGTTGAGTGTTGATTGTGCTTTGTAATGGTGATGTCTGCCGTTTTGTCCAGATAAATGTATCTATATTATGTGAAAGGTGATGCTGAATTATTTATTTGAGGGTCATGTTTTTATTTACTACAAGTCAAACCTGCGCTACTGAGAAAAGTAAACATGAACTTTATTCGTTTAAACAAGTATAATATATAATCTATATTCTATTACTGTTTTTTTAAATGTAAGTTTACCAATTGCTTACAGATCACCAGACTGATGCTCTAATATATTATTAATACTGATTTGAATTGTTTAAAATAAAATAAAACATTAAATAACATTTATTAGCTGTAGTAAAACAAAAAACGAATGACAAATTATTAAACATAAACAATATGGCATCCTTGAAAGAGAATAATATTACGAAACTAAATAATGACAATTTTTCCATTTGGAAATTCAAAATGTAAATGATTCTTATAAAAGAGGATTTATTTGATGTAATTATGGATGAATATGCAGCAAATCCGGATGAAAAATCTTTAAAACGCGACAGACAAGCAAGAGCATTAATTAATCTATGAATGGAAGATTCTCAAATTATTCATGTCAATTATGAAACCACGGCAAAAGCCACATGGAATAAGCTTAAAGCTATTCACGAACGATCAAACTTATCTAGTAAACTTTTCTTATTACGAAAATTGTACACTACAAAAATGGCAGAAGATGATAACATGAATGAGCATATCGCTCAAATGTTCGAATTAGTGGATTGGTTAAAAGCCGTTTTTGAGAAAATAAAAGATGATCACATAGCTGCATTGCTTTTAGTCGCAGTTCCTAAATCTTACGATAACTTAACTGTTGTCATAGAGGCGCGACCTGAAATCGAAATAAATTCTCAATTAGTAAGAAATAAGCTGACAGACAAGTACAATCGTAGAATAGAAATTCATAACGATCGTAAAGATTCACTAGTCTTTAAAACGAATGTTTTTAAACAAAATCGGTCTAAAAATGACTAATTCTGCTCGCATTGCAAGAAAACAGGCCACTGCCGAAACGAATGCTATCACTTGAACAATAAAACTTTTCAAAATCGCAATCGGAATAATTCTTATTATCCATTACAAAGTAAAAATAATAAGAAACAAAACGTTGATCTCAGAAGATCAATTATATCTACATGACAACGAATGATAAAAATATGAATCAGAATAAAGTCTGTGTGCAAAGCATAGGACAAAATTCCAATTCTAACCAAGATCGCAAACGATCTAATGAGAGAAATATAAAAGAAATAAAAACTCAGGATACAGCTCGCGATAAAAATCCATTAAATAAAAATATTCAAATGAATCGAGAAGCTAATTCTGTCTTTAATAATGAAAATAAAAATACTGAAGAATACACTTTAAAACTAAACTGTAATTTAACGCAAAATTTTAAAGGAGAGTTCTATATTGATAGCGGTGCAACACAACACTTAGTTAATTACATAAATATGTTTACCGATTTTAATTCGAACTCGGAACCTGTGAAAATTATTATTGCATATGGGAAAAGTTTATTTTCGCAAGGTATCGGTATATCGGTAACGTTCTCATTTCAACAAAATTGTCTGATGGAACTAGTCATGATGTTATTCTAATGAATGTATATTTCTTCCCTGAATTAGAATGTAATTTAATATCGGTAAAAGGAATTACTGAAAAAGGATTTACTGTTACATTTAACGAAAGCAAATGCTTCGTTACAAAGAATGAAATTACGTACATAGAAGCAGTTTCAAGTAATAATAGCCTTTATAAGATAACGCAAAATAAATATACAGGGAACAGCAAAAACCAAACGTTCGCTTTGAAATGCAGAAATGTATACTGCATTAATTAATGGCACAAACGCCTTGGGCACCGAAATTCAGATGCTATTAAGCAACTTGTGAGAGAAAATCTCGCTGATGGCATCGAAGTTGATAACTGCGAAAAAGTTAATAATTGCGAAAATCGTATTAAACATAAACTTTCAGAATTTCCCTGTCCGAACGAATCAAAGTTCAAAGCAAAGAGTCCCATTGAGCTTGTGTATAGTGATCTATGTGGCGCCATGAAAACAACCAGCGTCGGTGGGAAGCGTTACTTCCTCACTTTCGTTGATGATTTTTCACGTTTCACTATGATTTATCTAATGACAAACAAAAATGAATTTTACGCTAAACTAAAAGAATACGTCGCTGGGACTACGAATAAATTCAATAAGAAGCTAAAAACGCTTAGAAGAGACAATGGAGGGGAATATATAAGCAATGAAATGGAATAATTCCTGATAAATCATAATATTGAACACCAATTCACAGTGCCACATTCACCACAACAGAATGGATTTGCGGAAAGGAAAATAGAAGCTAAATGGAGATGACAAGATGCCTCCAGTCTGAAGCCAACCTGCCACACAATTATTGGGGAGAAGCCATAATGACAGCAAACCATTTGCAGAATAGATTCCCCACTAAAGCCAAAATTAAAACACTGTATGAGTTATGGAATGGTCGGGAACCAGATTTATCAAACATCAGAGTTTTTGGATCTAAAGCATTCGCACACATTCACAAAAGTAAAAGAGGTAAACTAGACGACAAGGCTATAGAAGGCATTATGATTGGCTATGATTACAGAAGTAAAGGATATCGTATTTTAATATCTGACCATAATGTAATTATAAGAAGAACAGTCAGATTCATTGAAGACGCAACTTCTCACAGGGAAATTACAGTAGTTCCACCAAAACAAATAGAAAATGAAGAAGAAGAAGTGAATGAAGAAACATCTCAAGAAGATTCGAATGTTATGAAGAAACAATCTCCGACACTAATGGAACCAAGAAGATCCCATATAATCAATAAAGAAAAACCGCCAGAAAGATTAAGTTATTTTACAGAAGAAGCAGTGAAAGAACCTGCTAGTTTCAAAGAGCTGAATTCTGTTAATCCTGATGAAAATAAGAAATGGTTCGAAGCAATCGAAGAAGACATGCAACCTCTCAAAAAGAATTGTACGTGGGATCTTGTAAAGCTACCCAAAGATAAAAAACCAATAAGCTCTAAGTGGACGTTTAAAGCCAAGTTGAACGAAAATGGCACAGTTGAAATATATAAAGCAAGGCTCGTCTCAAAAGGTTTCAACCAAAAGTTCGAAACAGATTACGATCAAACTTTTGCCCCAGTAGTCAAGCACGCAACCATAAGAGCATATTTAAAAGCTGCAGCTCAGAAGAATATGCATGTCAAACATGTTGATATCACAAGAGCATTCTTACATTGAGACCTCAAGGAAGATATCTATATGGTACATCCAGAGGGATATGTGGAACCTGAAGTTAATCATGAGAAGACAGTTTGCAAATTAAGAAAATCTATATATGGGCTTAAACAAGCTGCATATGCGTGGAATCAAAAGCTAGCAGAAGTTTTGCTGAAAAACAATTTCAAGCAAAGTATGACAGATGCATGTTTATTTAGAAAATACAAATGAAAATGAAAATATACTAATTATTCTGTACGTAGATGATCTTCTTATTTCTTGTAAAGATGAAACAAAAATCAACAAAGTGATTAATATTCTGAAAGAAAACTTCGAAGTTAAAAATTTAGGTGAAGTGAAACATTATCTTGGAATAAACATCCAAAGAAATATTGATGGAAGCTTTGAATTGAATCAGAAAAATAAAATTGAAGAATTACTTAAGAAGTTTAACATAGAAGAGAATAAGCCCACCTACATTCCAATGGAAACTTCATACCCCAAAAATGAAGAAGAACGTAATTTTCTCGACGATAATAATGAATATAGACAAGCCAATGGAGCTCTTCTTTACATAGCAACAGTGTCACGACCAGACATTGCCCTAGCAGTAAATATACTTAGCAGAAAAATTGAAAAACGATCAGAAAAAGACTGGAAATCAGTTCAAAAGATTATCATGTATCTAAACACAACAAAGAACCTGAATCTTGTTATAAGCAGCCAAATTGACCCAATTCTCACTAGCTACTCTGATGCAGACTAGGCTGGAGATAAAGCAACCAGAAAGTCTATAAGCGGTAACATCTTTCTTTTAGGAGACAATCCAATATCATGGTTCTCAAAACGCCAAAATTGTATTGCTCTGTCCACTGCCGAATCAGAATATATAGCCGCTGCAAATGCAGCACAAGAAATACAGTGGTTGCTGACTCTACTAGAAGACTTAGGTCTCAAACAATCCTTACCTATTATGCTATATGAAGATAATAAATCTTGTATAGTACTGACACAAACTGGGAAACATAGTGCTAGAACCAAGCACATTCATGTCAAATATCATTATATTAGGCATTTACAAGAACAAAATATAGTGCTTGTTGATTACTGTAGTTCAAAGGAAATGATTGCAGATATACTAACAAAGTCTCTTCCCAGACACCAATTTTTAAAATTAAGGGAAAAACTAAATTTAATTTCTATTTCGAACCGCTAGATTAAGGGGGGATGTTGTAAAATACTCCTTTTTTTATTTATGTAATCTAACGATTCGTATATCTCTTTTCTTTTCTGCCGCTAGAAGGCCTATCGTGTTTCCATGGAAATAGGTTTTGATAATATATAGATGTTCTATGATGTTTTTTTTTTAGTTGAGTGTTGATTGTGCTTTGTAATGGTAATGTCTGCCGTTTTGTCCAGATAAATGTATATATATTATGTGAAAGGTGATGCTGCATTATTTATTTGATGGTCATGTTTTAATTTACTACAAGCCAAACCTGCGCTACTGAGAAAAGCAAGCATGAACTTTATTTGTTTAAACAAGTATAATATATAAACTATATTCTATTACTGTTTATTTTAAATCAAAGTTTGACAACTCCTTACATGGGTTTGGCTTTAAATAACAGAAAAATAGGAAATTGTTTTTTTCTTTTTCCGTATGATCACCTACACAATTGTGTTGGTCAAACCTTGAAGGGATAATAACTCTCGCTATTGAAAAGTATTCTGAATCAAAGAATACACTAGATTAGACAATTTGAGGTGCGTGATCCATTGATATACATGTGAAACTGGAAGTGATCCCCATATTCTGCCTGGAATATTTTGCCATGGCGCATGATCATTATGAAAGGGTGCGACAAGGTTATCTGATGAAATAGTAGTACTATCACTTTGGACTTTTCGTTTCAATCTTCTAGTGTTGTTTCAGTAATGTTTGTCTTTAGAGCATTTTCTAAAAAACTATTATACTTGTTGCAAATGTGTGCGGTATGCAATGCCTTTTTAAAATTACGCTAATACTAACGAAGGACTGAAATTGCGAAGATGGTGTATTATTTTGTATAACATATTGAGGAACCATTCTGGACATTGTTTTATTTACTCACACACAATTCATTCACGAATTGTTTAAAAAGCCCCAGGTTGGGCATATATCAGGGTTCATACACTTCAAGGACTTTCAAGAACCTTTTAACAGAGTATTCGTAAAGGAGTATTTGGTTTATTTAATGAAACAAAACTCTATACTCAGATATAACGAACCGTAGTTTACAAACTTTCTGCTACTAAAACATCTAAAATCCTCTGAATCCCCTGATACGTACGCAACCTATATATGCTTATAGTTATGGGCGATGTGTTCTGAAATGTGGCGTGCTGCTTCGAAATTTACGTGGTTGGAAAAGATTATCTAGAATATTCTTGAACACATTTCCTTCATCATTATGAATACGTGAGCCTATTATTTGCATTATCGGGTTCACAATGCGATATATGTGGCCACAGATCTGTTTGTCCTAAGGTGATGTTCGGTCATTTAAATTTCATGAATTGCCAACATGCTCTTGAAAACCTAGCTTTAACCGCAAGCCTATCAGATGTGTCAAACGGACTCGACAAGTACATACAAAATATTTATTGAAATCAAAAATTTCTATAAAATAAACCAAAATAATAATTCAAAAAAAATAATTTAAATAATCTTAAGTAAAAATTCTGATGTAAAATATTTTTTTTAAACTTGAGTGAAATTTCCGGTAATTTTAAGGTTAAAATTATTTTCATTGACAAAAATCTCACAGAGTAAGATCTGGCTAACGAGGTAATGATTCAGCAATTTTATATGAGGACTTACTTTCTGTATATAATCTGGTGAAAAGTGCCAAAAACGATTTTTAGTTTTTAATTTTTAAAAATCAATTTTAATTATTTAAAATCTTAAAAGCACAAAATTTAATTATCCAAGGCAAATTAGTTTCGAAATCATTGCTTATTAAGTGGATATTCTCCATTTGCGACTTATTTTTACGGCAATTTTGGGATTTATTTTATTTTATTTATCTGTTTTGTAAATGAAATGTATATTTCAAAATATGTTTTTTTCCTTGAATTTAATCTACTTTCTAAAAAAGTGTCCGGGATCTTTTTTTTTTTTTTTTTTTTGGAAACGAATGAGAAAGTTTTTGTGTCATTAAAGCTCGAAGCCTCTCTCGAAAAATTTTAATAGCATTTTAAATTTGTTTCAAGATTAGTTTTTTTATTTAACGATTTCTTCTTACATAGAAATAACTATTAATCCTAAATGTTTCTTTCATAACAACTATTCGTGATTATTCTGTCTCTGAAAATTGTTTAAAATAGCGAAATATTTTATAAGCATACATCAAACACTTTTTTGCGAATTTTAATATATAAGCTAAACTTTTTAACATAGATTTGACGCACGTTCAAATTCTGAGTTATTTAATAATAAAATTAACAATATTAAAGCAGTCGCCATCGATCGTGGATTTAGCTTCAATATCATTAATCGTATTTTATCTAAACCTCCGAAATTCACTGATTCTTTTCCAGCAAATAAAGATTTTAAAAATGTTATAATCTTACCTTATTTTCCTAAAATCAGTGCACAAATATTTTGTATTCTCAATAGGTTTAGTTTCCAAGTTGTTTCCTCTCAAACCATTAAAGTTTATTTCTCCAATCTCAAAGATCCAATTGACGACCATAATACCTCGGGCATTTATAGAATTTTTTGTGAGTGCGGCCTCTCTTTCATTGGGCAAACGAAGCGTGCTCTTAGAATTAGGCTGAAAGAATACCAGAATTGCGTTAGAAGGCAGGAATGTGAGAAATATACAATAGCTAAAAATTATTGTTCTAAAAATTCTAACCACCAGTTTAATTATCCAGAGGCTAAAATTATTCAAAAATGTAATTCAGTATTCGATCTAGACTTTTACGAAGCTTGCCATATTCATAAACATACTTATTCCTTAGTGAGTGATATAACCAGCCCCCCTTTTCTATCGCTTTTGTGTAGGGATCCTACGCAGTGACTCCTTTTTTCAGTTAGTTCAGGACAATTACCTCATTTCTTTAACATATATAAACTCTTGCTCTTTCCTTTTCAATCAGATCATTACCAGCACTCGGGACAAAATCGAGATGTTCCTTGAACAAATTTCAATCCTTTTTTTCTCTTGCATTGAGGAAGGGGATCCGGGAATACTCGAAACGATCGTATGAGATTTTTTTCGGTCATGCTTTTACGTTTTTCTGCGTTAAATCTTTGTTAAAGATTTGTACTTATTTATTAAATATTTTATGCACCCAAATAATTGCAGAAATCTGCAAAAGTTACATATCTTATTCTTTTAAAATGTCCTCGTTGAATTATGGTAGAAAAACATGAGTACTGTTTTCTTGTAATTCGAGAAAGGGACTTCAAACAGTAAGGGAATTTAGACATGGGATATTCCAGGGCTCTTTTATGTTACTAATGCTGACTGTACAAAGGCTTCAGAATAAGATACGGTGCTTCTCCAACCATCGATAACAATTCAGTTCTCTTTCAAACTGCTTTTTAAAACATTGTAAACATTTTAAGAAAACTTGGTTACATTAATATTCTTTAAAGAACAATTTTTTTTCAGTGCGTTAATAAATAAAATTTTCACTTTGAGCCAGAGCTCGGTTCGATTCCGGACTTGGACTAATCTTATCTTATCAGTAGAGCTTTCCACTAAGTTTGCGAATATTTCCATATAAAAAATAGAAATTTTACTTGATTTAAACTACTCCAAAGTTCACTACACACAGTAAGCACAGTAACTCAGCGAAGATGGTTGCTCTCTTAATGATTGGTCTTAATGGTTGTGATCTGAAATGTTTCGTTGGTTGGTCCTTTTTACGGCACATTATCTCTTGCAGGCTTTTAGGTCAAGGGGAGAGGGTATTATTCACTAAAGGGATTTAACCGGTATTTGCAAGCATATACTAACAACGGAAAGTCCGATTGGTTATACCGACAAGTGTGACAGCGTGTCCCACATTTTAGTTCAAACCGAACTACCGTATCACAATTACATGATTTTATTTTAAATTTAAAATTGTGTCAGGGAATTATAGACAACCCTGTATTTTAACATTTTATTGAGACCAGCTTTAACTAGACGACTCTAATCGGTATGTGAGGCCTGTAGACTTACAGATAGCTTTTTGTATATTTGTAGACTGATATAAGGATTTAAACATGAGTAGAACTGCATACAGAACATTCCCTTATGTAAGTTTGCCAGTTTAATTACTTTACAAGCAGAGTGCTGGGTTATGTTAAGCCTAGTTCGATTAAACTCACCGCATGAATTTCAGTAACCGACTGTACTTAATTTATTTGATTTATCATTTAAATACATTCAAAGCAACGAAAAATGAAGTGATGCATTGCATTCTTATTTATATTATATTTAAAAAGTAGGGGAGACCGGTACTAGAAGGCGCAGTTTTTAGTTATTGATTTTTATTATTTTTTTGTTTAAGTTTTTTATAAAAATTTAACTGTACTTTTAAAGAACAGGCATTGGGCTAAAAATACCCAGAGTTTTGAGTTTGTAGCTTTTGTAGTTTATGTTTAGCGGAAGCCTAAAGTAAAAGGGAAATTGTGCACCAACCTACCCTGTCACGGGTCAAGTTACGGGGCAAGTTGCCTATACCTACCTAAGAAGCAAGTTGTAGATTGCAGTCAAGTATACACGCGTTTTTTTTGGGATCCGCCATTTTGCTTTTCGCTACGGAAATACCGGGCCCACTTTATCGGTTTTTGTACCCACGGATGGTAATTAATCAGAGGAACCCGAAGATAAATTTCAATCAATGAAATCATGCACAGTTAATTAGCTACTAAGTAATTAGTAATTAGCAGGGACTATGTGCAAGCCAGCCGCCAAGAGCGAAGCAAGCAGCCAGCGGTAGGACGCTGCAGGTTAGGACCGGTCTAAAGAAGGAAATCTGACGAAAAAAAAGAACCCCATCCCTGTAAAGCGCCTGCCTTGATCAAGATCGTAGCTCTCCCAAACGTCATTTCTCCAATACTGGCTATTTAGAGGTAAAAGAAGAACGCCATCTTTTCGTAAACATCTTCTAGAAGATACAGGATTCATGGCGGGGAAAAACAATACGTAAGTAATTTACAAATTAAAACAATACTCTTCTTTGTGTGACCAGCGACTGTGAGGAACAATGGAGCTTTGACAAGTTGGGATCCGTCTCATTATTGTAACTGCCCCATTGCTAACCCAAAAGGGTGCCCTCCCAGCTATTTTCAGGTTATTGGCTATCCCAATTAATCTAACGGGGCGTAGGACTGGCACACATAAACAGTTCAATTAACGCTTAAACCTAAACAGTAAATAACTCAATCTCAGGTTAAATTATTTATTTATAACTACAGCATCCTTTTTTGTTATTTTTTCCGTTTAACACAGTTTTATTTATTAAAATTATTATACAACTACCCCTTAATTTTAATACCTCTCTGTATTAATTAATCAGCCCCTTCACCTTTTATTCTCCAAAAACATCCATTTTTCCTAACAACCTAGCCATTTTATTCAACTTAATTTAATATAATATTCAGTCATTTAACTCCCACAGTTCACATTCTAAACACAGCATTTAGGATCCAACCGTGTCCCTACACCACATAGCTAATAGATAAGTAACAATAGAATTTAGGCGCGTCAATCATTCCCCAGTACAATAGATAATTTCCCCTACGTTGCGGACTAATCCTTCGAGCACCTATAATCCCTTCGTCTTCAGCATACCAGTTCATTGTCTCCCAAAATGCCCACTCTTTGAAAGATCACTAAGATCTAATAAGTATTTGAACAAACCCCTTCCATAGTTGATAGATAAGCTCCCACAGCAAGCATTAGTGATCCATTGTATTTTAAATACTATATATTTAATTTTTCAGCTCCCCCACCCGTCCCCAGTTCCTAGTATCTACAGCTTACTAAGAGAATAAACTAATTCGCAAAATTAATCAAATAAATATTCTAATTAAAACTTTTGAAAAATCAACCAATTTAACAAGGTCTAATTAAATCGATAGTGTCTTTCTAAGAGTATTAACAAATTCTATACCTTTATTCTACCCACTTCCAGCCTATTTAAGGTTTTGCTTAGTCCCCCCCCCTTCCTACTAGTTCCTTTTTCTCACTGCATTTTAGGATTAATAAGTGATTAAATCTTATACCTTAGCAATCTTAGTACCCAACAGGGCATAGGTTCTAGCATTCTCTCCTTTCCACAATTGTTTAACTGCTTGTGAACCAATTACCATTAGTATTTATTGTGTGAAATCAATTTATGTTTATGTAAATTCGTCTCCCCCCATTCCGCTGGGAAGTAAAATAAAATAAACAAGTATACTTACAGGTGAAAACAGAGTAGTAGAACACAACAAAATGCCACCCGGTACTCGCTCCTCCTCAAGGAGTAGCATAAACTCACCAACAGACATCCGTAACAATACACCAAAAATCAACTCAAAATCAACTACACTAAAAGCCAAAATACAAAAAAGACACCAGCAGTGGCAGGTGAATCCGGCTCCGCTCGAAGGGAGCTACCTGGTCGATTCGACGAAGATAGCCAACAGAATGCCTCAAAAATGGAAAAAGGGAAAATAAAGAGACAGATGACATCAAGAATAAGCTAATGAGTTATTGTGATCTGCCAGAAGTAAATAAAAGAAGATCGTTAGAAGTTGAAACAGAAATGCTGGCAATTAGCTATATTAAATCAATCGCAGCAAAATCTACAAAAATCACCGCTTCGACGCGCACGGCCATAGAATGAGCACTCCAAATAGTGATCAATTCACTAATGGAGATCGAGACTAGGGCTGTGCACGCCGAGGCCAGGATATAAGTTATGGAACAATCAACAGCCTTAAGAACAACGATCAATGAAGAAACAACTGATAAAGAACATGCAAGTATGAAAACATCGGTGGTAAAATCATACGCACGAGCAGTACAAGAAGCTACAACTACAGTAATAGTCCAAGCTAAGGAAAACAGAACAGCAGAAGAAGTGGAGCAACAAGTAGTCAGCAGGATACAAAACAAAGACGGGGTGAAGAACGTCAAAAAGATACGAAACGGCATGAAAATAGTATGTGCTTCGGCGGCGCAAGCCACGAGGATAAAAATGCCCTCACAGAAAGTGAAGAAAGTAGCAGCGGTTTGAATATCAAGACAGCAAACATGAAGATGAAGATAATCATAATCTTCCACGCACCAGAGGAAACAGATGAAACAACAGTGAAAACGAAGATATGCAGGAAGATAGGAATCAGCCCCAAAGATAATCTGGAAAAGATACGAACGATATGGTATCTGTCGGCATCAGCGGGAAAAGTACAGATTCCGGTATCGCTCCCCGAGCCCTTGACAAATCACATGCTCAGAGAGAGAACAGTTTGCCTGGGACTCAGGGAATGCCCAGTAAAGAATTATGTCACAATCCTAAGATGCCATCGATGCCAGGAGTTTGATCATCTTGCAAACCAGTGTACCCAAAAAGAAGAATACTGTCCAATTTGCGCCGGCCACCATAAATACGAGGACTGCCCCAAAAATTCGAAGCGGTGTGTCATGTGTACAACCTTCAATGAATGGAATAGAGATCACCTCATAGCACATCTACCAGTTGACCACACGGCTCATGGCGGGCGGTGCAGTGTTTACCGTAAGCTACTGACGATAAGGCAGTTGGAACTGGAAAAAGGATAAACAAAACTAACCACGGGTGAGGAAGTTTTAAAAGACTTAGTAACAGTAAATACATACGGGGGTGTTCCACGACTGTATAGGCGTTCACAAGCAGAAATCAGAGAACATGAACAAAGAGTACGTGAACTAAATAGAGTCAATTATGCACCACGCCGCCATTAAAGATAGCGCGTGCCAAAAAAGGCACCCAAGCGTTAAACATGCAAAAACAGAAAAATACAAAAATACATATAGCAAACTCCACCACAAAAGAAAACTCGCAAAATAAAGACAATATTAAATTCATACAAATTAATCTACAAAACAGCTTTCATGGCACTAACGCATTAAAGGGTTACATGAGTGAAAACAAGATTAACATAGGACTGCTTCAAGACTACTATCAAAATAAAAGAACAGAAAAAATAACAGCCTTTAGCGATAAAAACAGCATCTGGAAAGTAACCAAAACAAAACATAATCGAACAGCCATAGTAACGAACATAGGCGCAAACTCAATAACAATCGCAGAAAAAGAATATGCAATAGCAATAAAAGTAGAAAATAAAAAATAAATTATAACAATAATAAAAGTATATGCTCCCCCCACGGCAGATTTCTCAATAGTACTTCAGGAAGTGGAAGACACACTGAAATTAGCAAAGGGCGAGATTCTACTAGCGGGGGACTTCAACGCACACTCGCAACAATGGGGGTACGGAGATATAAATGACGGGGTGAAAAACTTACAGATTTTCTATTCCTAAACTCGCTTTTTGCCCAAAACCCTCCAGGAGCACCAGCGTCTTTTAGTACAATAAGAGGACAAAAGAAACTAGAGGGCTGTCCAGATTTAATAATAGCTACAACAAAACAAGGGACTGAAATTACAGATTGGGAAGTGAGCGATGATGAATCTGGCAGCGACCACAAGTATATTAAATTTAAACTTCAGTACAATAACACTAATTATCAAAGATACAGGTTAGAAACGAAATACGAAAAACGCCCAGATGACCAGAACGGGCCCAGAAACGGACCTGACCCGATGTATCCTATAGGATACACATCTTTACAAATTTTTTTCACGTATATAAATAAGAGTAAAGAAAAAGAAAATTGGTGTGTATGGAGCCTTACAGATAGCAGAACTAAACAAAATAGCAATTTGTTTCTTATAGTGCTTTTTTAGCAAGATACGTGTTATATCAAAATGGCTTGCAGCAAAAATGCATGAAATGTGCAAAACCGAAAACGTAAATAGCTTTTCAGTACGTTAAGATACCATTTGTAGGGTCCATTAGAAATAAAAAAAATATTAAATATATAATTATTTCACGTTTTGCATTGTTTTTTCAATGCCATGCAAAAAAAAGTAAAATAAAAAATCCTAACAAGCTGTCAGAAAATGTACTTATTGGGTCCCCATATATCATCGAATTTTATGTACAAAAAATACATTTTAATTTTTTTCACATTTCAATCTTTCTTAGTTATCGGTTTGTTAATATAAATTCATAACTGAAGTTGAAAAATATATAATAATAAACCCTGGGGTCTGAAGAGGATATGCAAGAAGCAATTAAAGTCTCAAATAATAGGTTCAAAATTAGCTGGGTTAAAGCACATGTGGGTATCCAATGAAACGAGGATGGCGACGAATTATCCAAACAAGCAGCAGAAAATAAAATAAAAGAAATTCCATATAATTTAGAAAGACCAATAACAAACCTTAAAAAATTAAAAACTAATTATTAAACAGTGGCAGTTTGAGGGTGATTACGGGACACCATATCAATACTTTCCAAAAGTAAGTACAAACAGACTAAGGAGATGTAAATTACAAAGCCAGATATACACGGGACATGGAGAATTCCCAGAATACTTACACAGATTCAAGCGCAAAGATGAGCCAAACTGTGCATGCGGGGAATTGGAAACCCCAAAATACTTTCTAACTGCCTGCCCACTAACACAACCACACCATCTGATTCAAATCTTAACAAACAACGAGCAACTTTGGCATAATCAGCTAGCAAACAATAAACATGTACAAACAAGGGAAAAGTAGTTATCAGATGGTTAATAGAAAACATAGACTCAATCTCTCAATAAAACATAAAAGAACAAAGCTAAACACATACCATCCCGGCGACATCGCCACCCCAAACTGACTGACTTATTTTCAGGTTTAACAATAATAAAAAAAAGGCCCGAGTTTAACTATTACGTTGACCGCAGCCGCAGGTGAAGGAACCTCTTGCTTCCAAAAAAAAAATCTATTTATCGCACTTCTGAGAGGTGGAAGTCATTTATGATGAATTGATAGCTATGGCTCCCTCACACAAACCCAACGAATCATCGAAAGATAGTTAAGTGGATAAGGAAAGGATGTGTTTTAAATGAAACAGAGAATCCAACTACATACTAAAGCAAACCAACTACAACAAAGGAGACATTATAACGATACATCTTGTGAAAACAGTCATCATAAAAAATTGACGGACTAACAGCCATGGAACAAGCCCCACTCCAGTAGTGCGCAAGCCTTTTCAAATAGCTCGCAAGAATGTTGCATAAATCGTGATAACAGCCATTAGATTCCAATGGACTGATCGCCTGCGCATTCACGTATCAAGATAACACACAAACAAAGGAAAATGAACCTGTTAAGGGATCAAAGACAATTCAAAGGGTCACAAATTAAAGAACACAACAAGTCAACCCATCAGCGGCAAGTTCGCAAAGTGACAAAACCTCAAATTCAGACAACCACCATTAATAGAGTTATAAAGAAAAACAACCTAAGAAAGAGACAAGAACCTCACGGTATGTGAGAAGCACATATCTAATCAATGAAAAAAAAGATCCACAAGAATATGTCAAAATATTAAAAAGACAATCACCACGACAGTGACCAAATACCAAGAAAAGGAAACCTCCTCAGAAGAAAGAGTGTCCACTGGGTGAGATAAGCATATTATACTAGACAAATATAATGAATTATAAAATAGCCATAGCTTATGTCTAAGTTACAACCTCAAGCAGCTAGCTCAATAAGGAATTATTATATTAATCTCACTAGGTCAGCTCGTTAGTCTCCTATCAATTCCCTCCTAGCTAAGTAATAGTATGCCAATTCATAGTTAACTTGCCATGAAATAATATAAAAAAATAATAATAAATAACTAAAATCCTGGTTCTAATATTAGAAGTGGTTAAAAATATAAATTCATTTTAATCAGCCAGGCAATATTTAAGTAATCTAAATTAAATTACTCTAGTTAGTTTAATGTGACCTAGTGCTATAGGATAATATTAAAACAATATATATAACTAGGGGGCTCTGCCCCCTGCAAGCTACGCTCGCCAACCCCCGTTCAGACACCGCAGAATCTAAAAACATGCTAATCTGATCGGTTTAAAAAATATTATAGAAGATTGAATTATAGTGAAAAAAGCTATGCAGCCCTGTATGAAAGCTATGCAGCCCTGTAAGTATGAAACCCTGTAAACGGGTTTCCATTAATTTTCCTTTGATTTCAAAAATTTAAGGCCGAATCTGTTGCTGTTAAGACATCCAATGGTTGTTTTCGTGTTTTATTAAAGAGGATCAGTTAAACGTTTGAAAAGAAGCTAAAAATAAAAGAAATTAAGTGTACAGAGTCTTTGTCTCCGGGTATTTTAAAACAATTTCTATAACAATAGCCTAAGTCATGTGACTATCATCTTCGCTTTTTATATTCCTGGTGCCATTTTGGTATTTTAAAATTAGCCAGGTACAGGTGATAAGTCGCCAAATATTACTCTATCGCCATCATTTCATCTATATTATAATAGTCCAAGTCATGTAACTGCCATAAATAAATACGCTCTGATCCCTTCGCTTTTCATATGAAAGTTTGGCCCAGATATCATGTACGGCCCCATATTGGCGCGATTTTTTTCCGACGCTAATTTGGGGAAAAGATCAACAGCATAAACAACAACATCCGGCTTATCAAATCAAGCAAAATAACGATACTATGGCACCAGTTAAGTACCCGTTGCGTATATGACATTGGCGTCAGAAAAAAATAGCGCCAATATGGGACCGAATGTGGCATCTGTGCCGAAAGTTTTCTATTTCGATTTTTAAAAAATCAATCCTTTTTTTCGAATAATACGACATAAAAGCATTGTCGCAAAGAATTATTGGTACTGTTACGCTAGCCAGGTGAAAATCTCGCCAATAACTATTTTTCAACTCGCCAGTTAGCATTTCTTTTTATTTTTCGAGTGGTAAATTATAACATTGCTTTGAAGTTGGAATTAAATGTCATCGTTTGTTACATCATTTAATATTTGGCCAGATGTCATATACGCACCCGGTTTGGCGTGATTTTTTTTACGAAAATTTGGCGAAATCCTCGTTTTCGAATACCAGTTACATATGTATTTTTGGTACTACTTAGTTATAACGTCGACAAAAAATCTATCGCAAAAACTATAAGATTAAATGCCAATAATGGTTGATAAATGTCACATTCACTTGACTTTAAGCAAGTTACACGTCTTTACGTCATCAAGTGATTTTTATTTCGACGTTTTATTTGTATATTTATTAATGTTATAATATTTTCTTTGTTCTTTCGTTATTTAAAATAAAAATTATGTCAATTTGTATAATTTGGCGAGTGGTTTGGCAATTGATATAATTTGGCGAAATGTGTCGATGGAATAACTAAGTAGTACCGTATTTTTTAATTATTTTCTATTATTTTTTATTTTTAAAGAAAAAAAATAAAATAGAACAAAACAATTTATGTAATTTAAAAAAATAAAATAAAATAATAAACACTTATTATTAAATAAACAACAATAGCCGGGTTACCATGTCAACCAAAATAATGCCATTTTGGCGCCAATTAGGTACCCCAGTGCGTATATGACATCTGTGCCTAACATTTTTCTTTTCATTTCGTTTAAAAAAAATAAAGAAGTGAAAGCCATTTATTTTAAATGTTTCTGCTTGTATTAAATAAAATGATAATGAAATACAAATTGAATTATGAATAAAAGTAACAAGATACATTTCTTAGCATACATTTAAGGGAGGCCAGACTTCTCGCCAAATTAGTTTAAAATAGTAACCTTTTCTAAAATCTGAAAATAAAATATCTGTTTGATTAAAATTTGAGTTGCCATCATTAGAAAAATGTATATAAAATTAGAAAAAAATTAATATTTCGAAAACTATTTCGAATTTAAAAATTATAATACCAGTTTTGAAATCTGCGGATCAATATTGATTTTTGGGGTTAATTTCATCGCAAAGTATTCCTTTTTATAGGAGAAATCACCGTGAAACATAATCAGTTGTTTAATCAGTCGATTCAAAGAATCGTTACATTTCAGGCGTTTCATATATTCGGTTCATAAATTCGTTTCATTAGGATTTTATATATATAGGGTAGATAAATGATACTTAAGTAAATAGCTATACGTAAGTTTTAAGTGTAATAACATGTACAAGCTAACCCCTTTCCCTTTCATTTTTTTTTTAAGTGCCGCCTCTTTATTATTCGTAGTTGCACTTAGGCTATAGCCTGCACAAGCTACCGGACCCTCTCCAGTGGGAAGTCTACGGAGTCAGTCAGTTTCTACGCGGTGTGATACGGTAGATAGGTGGAGTCTCATCTACCTGCATCGTTATGTTTGCCTAGCATTTCGGCCCAAAATTAACTTTCGGTGCAACTTTTCTATCAACGGCGCTCCATTTTTTTTTGCTTCCCCCCCCCCCTCCAAAATCCATTTTCTTACGACAAGTCTGCACCAACAATTAGGCTTCAAAACCCTAGGTCAATCAGAATTAGTTCGGGCGGCGGTGACCCAGTTGGCAGAGCATCGAATCCGCAGCTAAGGCCGCGGATCGAGGCCTACTGCTGGCTATAACCCGCCATGTATGCTAATGTCGCCTGGTGCATGTAAAATCCGTCGCGGGTACAAAGTCCTCCAAGTTACCTGTGAATTATTCCTGTGAAGGTGCCTTGCCAGGTGAAGGACTCGTTACCTGACCAAGGTTCCAAATTACGAGATCAACATAAGTAGCAATGTGCAGATTCCAAACAACACGATATAAATGTTAAGCAAACGACATAACACCGTTCACAACTAAGTAAAAGGCACTGCCGATACGTTCTAGTCGCTCGTTAGGTTTATTGCCGCTACGCGGAGATTAGGCGGTCACCCGCCCCGATCCGCGCATCAAATCCGTTCAGCTGGGGCTTCCCGGCAGGTAGGGGCCTGGTCATCGGTTAGAAAGAAAGAAAGTTGCCTATACCTATGAGGTAAGTTGGCACACCCTTTATAAAAATTTAAATGAAACTCAAATAAAGCACGCAGTTAAGAGAAATCAATTTCATTATTACCAGTAAGTTTAAACAAAGGCGTTATCGCCGTGCAATGTAAATCCAAAATTATACAGACATAAAAATAATTAATAAAACATTAACATTGAGTAACGTCTATCCTACTCGATATCATCATCAGAGTTATAGTTGTCACAAATAAAAAGTCGAATGTCTCCGTTTGGGGAAGCCTCGTGTGCCCAAAATCTTGCATTGCAACCACTTTTCTCGGCATTTGCTGTTTTCCAAGCTACCAGTACATACCAGACACCGAGCCAACTTGCCCCGTTTTCAATGTGCCTACTAGCCCCGTAGTAAATTTCTTCACAAAAGGGGCATCTAACCATCTAAGCATCAATAATTCAAGTAAATCACATACGGGTAGGTACAGTTAATCATACACTAAGAAAAACTGCACAAGTTAAATTGCAATTATTAAGATAAGTATTAGAAATTAGAAAAAGAATGAAGCAACAAAAAATTACTTATGAGTGCAAAAAACAGAAAAATCGTAATAAATGTCCAATGCACCTAGGTAACGGTGCAAAACTACAACGAGAATTGTAAAAAGCAAGAAGAAAGGTACTCTGTGACTGGTTGTGCAATCTATCCACAAACAGGCGATTTATAAGGACTGCGCCTACTTACCCTGTAGCCAGTTAGCCTCGGTCTCCTCTACCACCTGTATTCCATTGTATTTGATCATCCATATTATTATTTATTTATTTATTTACTAATTTATATCGTAAATTTTAATTTTACAGGCGTATTCTACGGTATTTATCTCTAACTCTTACAAATTGTTTCTTAAAGAAAAATTATTTAATTAATTTCACAAATATGGGAATATTTCTAATTAAAAATTTTAGAAACTTGACATTGCTTTTGGCTATATTTATTATATTTTCGGACTCAAATAATTAGATCCGATAATTTGTCACTTAAAAGTTTTCTCGCAGATAAAAAAAACGAGAAATATTAATTATTTTGTAAAAACTTTAAATTAAATATTTTTTTCACAAATTCTTGAGAGTAAACGAGACTAAACACATTTTGAAAACAGCGTTAATACCTTTTTTTGTATAACTTTCAGCTTCTTATTTTTGTATATTTTTTATTATTTCCAGATTTATCTTTATTACACAATACCTTTTTTTTTTTTATCTTTCTGTAGTATGGGATAATTTTTTATCGTGTTTTTGTTTTCTTCAATCAGAAAGATAAACTTAATTGGAAATAATTTTAAATAACACAAAATATAAAAAAGCTGTTTCTATTTCTTGATGTTTAGAAAGCTGCACTTTATAATCTTCATCCTCTTGTAAAAAAAGAATTTTTACATATTTCAGAGTTTATTTTCCATTTGTTTTTTACACTTTACATGGGACGTTGCAGAACTTTAATATTTCTATGAATATTTTCTGTGAATTCGAATCAAAAGATTTCACATGATATTTATTGTATAAATAAAGTAATTAAATTAAAAAAATCAAAAATCCCGACGGCGTAAAAAGCGAACTAATTAATTATTTCTCATCAGTGTGAAACTATTTTTTAAATTACTTACCTATTTTTTTATTTACTTGTATTGATTACTTTTAAGTTGTGTTTAATTGTTAGTTCCTATCTATAAACGCTGTTTGAATGAGGCCTATAGATGTATATGAAGTTAAGAGTTGCAGTAAAGCTAGAGGTCCTACCTGCACAACTTCCAGGTTGTGTAATATTTAAACGGAGCTTCTGACTGTAAAATAGTCAAAGAAACTTCGCCTTCATTTTAAAAGACCTATCCAATGGCTTGCTATTCAATAGGATGAGTAATTTCTTTTCGTCTCTACCGCCATTTTGTATTTTACGGTCGCCATTTTGAATTTATAAAAACAAAACTTCGCCTATAACCATCGGACGGTTAAGACGAATCGATAGAGACCTCATTTGTTAAAATCCATCTAGTCGTTGGGATGTTTCGAGGGTATAAAGAAATCCACATACCCAGATACGTGTGAAACACATAACCCTTCTTCGCAGCCTGTTAAATACAGTATACCTATTACTAAATGCTTGTGAAATTTCAGTTAGTTTAAAAATATTAACATCTAAGTAACTTTAAATTTTCGCTGGATTTCTATGTATTTTTTTTTTCAAATGCTGTAGCTGAGGATAAATAACAAGGATTTTTATAGATTATTATCTAATTCGCGGTTACATAATAACATGCAAATACTTTCGAAGGTTTTCAATTTGTTTAATTGTATGCAGAATCAGCATGTTTCACATTTTGTCTAAGTATTAAAAAATATTTGTCTGTTAAAGGATATTTCTTGTATGATTTTGTGAAATTGACAATGCAACTACTAACAGTAGGAATCTTTTTTCCGGTTGTTAAAGAATGCTGAAATTCAGTATTTTGTTCCATTTGTGTATTTTACACTTTAATATAATTTATTTAATTTCAACCAAACTACTCAAAAATTCAAACTATTGTTTCAATGTTTCATTAACAGGCAATCTCAGTCGATGCAGAGTCGATCAAAGTAAATTTAAAGCATAATTTTATCGATAAAAAGACACTGACAAAAAGTAACTTTTCGACTGGAAATCATGTCTCCTTTCTTAAAATTCTTAGAGGTGATATTGACATTGAATCTGTAACAAACTGAAATTTCCAATACGAACATCTAATTTAGACATGATATTTTGATACTTGTGTAAACTGCTTCTTTGGATACAAACAGGAAGTTTAGAAGTGATGTACACTGTAAAAAAACCACTGTAAATTTGCCAGCACAAACTCGATCACAATTGAATGTACTGTATCTTCTTTGGTTTCCTGACTATTTAAACATGAAAAATACAGTAGTTGCGTAAAATTAACAGTACAATGTACTGGCAATTTGGACGCATTTAGACGACAGCACAAACTACTTGCGTCCAAATTGCCAGTACATTGTGCTGTTAATTTTGCGCAACTACTGTATTTTCCATGTTTAAATAGTCAGGAAACCAAAGAAAGATACAGTACATTCAACTGTGATCGAGTTTGTGCGCGAGATGAACAGTACTTTGTACTGTAAAAATGTCGTTTTTTTACGGTGTAGATGTGAAATTTAGATTGTGTGTCCCAAAAATGACTGATGGTTTTTAAAATTCAATAACTTGCTAACGGTGACAGATACTAAAAAAAATTCTTGCAGGAGGGTTATGTATGATGTCAGTTTTCTTAGTGTAATTTTTGATTTTAGTTTGAATTTCAAACAATAGATGGCACTGCAAGAAATAGGTGTTAATTCCAGGCCCGAGTTTTGGTACTTCGGGATCCATTCAAGACATTTCAATCTCTTTTTCTCGCATAGGAAAAGAGTAAGACTGAAAAACTGAGCCTGGATTTTGCGCCTATTTCTTGCAGCGCCATCTATCGCTGTTATTTGAAACTAAAACTGGGAATCGCAGCATAAAATTTCTGACATCTTACGTAACACTCCTACATTTTTTTTTAAATATATATCACCGTTTGCAAGTTTTTGAATTTTAAAATCCAACAGTGATTTTTGGAACACCTGGCATCACTTAATGTTAAATCCACGTTTAAAAGTTCCGAAATAAGCAACATTGAGAGTGACTTTTTTGAGCATATTTCTAAAATATTTTAAAGAAATAATTGGGAATTTCGGATTAGTAGATTTCAGATTTCTATAAATCAATTTCCTTAATAAAGTTCTATGTTACAATACATTATTTACCTAACCCATAAAAAAATATCAGAAATCAATTCTAAGAGCCGTTAAGTATACGAATAAAATAAAATTGAAAATAAGAGTGAAACAGTTTACACCTATCGGAAATTACCGACCTCCATGGACATTTCCTCTTCGAATGAGGACTTTTTTTTTGCCGTTTGGCAACAGTAACTTTGTTGTATTTAAAACGAACGAAAAATTTGATAGAGATACGGGTTTTTCCGCATCAAAATAATAAATGTCACATTTGATATTATTCTACAAATATGTACATAATGTATATATTATTTGAGTAAGTCAAGATAATATAACAAATATAAAGCCAAGAAATCTTCTCTTCATTTTCGAATATGTCTTGTGAATTTTACTAGTTGCCGAGTCTGTTCTTGAATGTCTAAAATTCTGATTAAAAAAGGAAGCGGTCTACTTTGGATTGGTAAGTGTTTTTTACTTACTTTTATATCTTTGAATGAAATACTTTAGTGTATCTGACAACATCCAAAACTTCTTCTTTAAATGACTTCCGATTTGTCGTCTGAAGGTAAAATGTACCGACAATTGTAAATATGTTGTTAAAATTGTGTATTTGGGTTAAAAATTTTAAAGTTTCTATCACTATCTATATTATAAAGGACAAACATATCTGTGCGTAACGCATACGTCATTTTGCGAATGGCAACACTTTGAAATTTGAAATAAAATTTTGGTTTTGTAATTTTCTCTACTGCAAATTTTTTATACTTCTAAACATTGCACATTTTAAATTTTTACACCGCCGTATAAGAAAACAAATGCTCTTTTAAATGCAATTTGTTTGAAATCTGTATCTCAATTTAATGTTAAGATATTAATTTTTTTGTAGTTTTTATTACTTTTTTTGTAAGTGTGGTAGCGGAAGTACTCCATTTCTGTTGAAAGTCATGTTGAAACTAAAGGGGGGGGGGGGAAATGAAAAAAGTAGATTGCTGTATATTTTTGTTGCCATTTTCTCATAAAACCGAAACAAATTGAAATTAAAATACCTGCTATGTCAAGAATATCGTCTGTTATAAAACCCAGTGAGTTTTGGCTTTATTTCGCTTTTATTTATCAATTAAATGATTTTGCCGTGCCAGCTCCATTGCGAAATATTAATAAACAATTTGCACATAAAAAAAGTACAGAATTTCTCTCCCGCTAATTTTCTACAATGAAATTAAAGCTTCATCAATCAATGAATATAAGAATAATGTATAAAAAAGCACGTATTTAACATATATGTAATCGAACAATTTAAATTTTTAGAGTCGAATTGGGAAAAATATGTGCTTTTAAATATAATTTGTATGAAATAGAGTTGCTAGGCAACTGTTAAAGTAAAAGGGAAAAAATAATCTATACATTGAAAACACAAGATAGCTTTTTTAGACATCTTCCCTGAACTTTCAACTGTACCAATTTTGCTATTTTTTTTTTTTTTTTAATGAAAGCTATTCATTTGTAGATGTCCTCGCATTAGCTATTTTTCTAAATATTTCCACTTTTATATTTTTAATTTAATTTGAAAAGTTTTTTTTGAAATTTCATCAAAATGGTAGCAATCATATTATTTCCACTGCTGCAGAAAAAAAGAAATATTGGGATTTATTTATCCTTAATGATACCATTTGCTCATTGCAATTAAAAATAACTTTATGTTAAGTCTGAACAGAAAATGACGTCACTATTTAAAAAACATTTTCGCTCATAAAGCTAATGTTACAATATATTTTCATTCGGCTGACACCGAATTTGAGACACTTGGCGTAATGCTTCAGTAAGTGCCGTATTTAAAAGAAACAATCCTTTCCTTTGATAAAACTATATATTTTTACACGAATACATATAAAAGACATCAGTTTCTGAAATTTGTACTTCGCGGTACTGAAATTAGAACCTCAAGCCAAAAGAATACATTTTCACATGCAAAGTTTTAGCTGACAAACGTAATACTTCACGTTTGAAAATCTATCTATATTATAAAGGAAAAATATGTCTGTGCGTAAGGCTGACGTCATTTTGAGAATGGTAACGCTTGACGATTAAATGTCGGTTTTGCAATCTTTACTACTGCAATTTTTTGAATTTCTAAACATCGCGCATCTTCAATTTCTACACCCGTTATATAGGGAAAAAGATCTACTTTCAAATCAGGGTTAGAAATTAGCGGTCGTTAGTCGCCAAATGCAACTAAATTATTGCATTTGACGACTAGACAATTATACCTAGTCGTCAAATTTGACGACTAGCTTTTTCCCACTTTAATTTTTGTTTAAAAAACGCTCTCATTCTTTAGCGCAAGGTTTTTTTTTTTTTTTTTTTACATAGTCGTTTTGTCACGTCTGAAATAGCCTGTTTCTTTCTTTGTTATTCTTTTTTTTCCTTCTTTTTCAAACACATGCTACTGTCCATTCTTTTATGGAAAACAGGTGTTCTTCACGTGCGTGCAGTGGGGGGGGGGGGGGGTTCAATAGGATTTGTCAATCACCTCCTAGCTGACTTCTTTTTAACCAATAACTGATAAAACTGACCAGAGAGGCACCTGACTCTAAAAAGCTTGCGCACTTAGTTCAAAAGCCTGGTTTAAAACTGCTATGCACCTGTCAATCACCTCTAAGCTAACTTGATTTTAACCAATAACTAATAAAACTTACCTTAAAAACCACACCCTTAAAATTATTGCACTACTTGTTTGAAAGCATGGTTTAAAATTGATATTTGAGTTCAGTATAGCTTCTAGATGACACGAGTGTTTAAAAATGGCGAAACGCGATATAACTTCGTTTTTTTCCTTACCATTTCCAAATAAACGTTTAAAAATCGAAAATAAAGAACCGCTAGATTCTAACAATGAGAATTCTAAATTAATTCGCAAAGAAGTCAGCAATTCAACATTCCTAAAATGGAAAAAAGAGCACCCGTGGCTCATTCAAGAAGAAAATTTGATGCTATGTACCCTATGTAAAGAATATGCTAAACCGGAAGAGACAAACTTTGTTAATGGATGTCCAGCATTGAGATATGAAACGGTAAGTAATTTCATTCTAAGAATAATTTGTTCTGTTATTATTTTTCTTTTATAAAATAATATTCACTGTCACTCATCTCTCCACTGAGTAAATTGCAAAATCGGGAACTATCAATTACTTGAACCTATTACTTAGCTTTATCGCCGATAATGCGAATTGAAATTAATTTCAAATTTCCCTCACAATATTATCTACTTTGCATATTTTTTTCCCTAAGTTGATTATTCAGAAATACTATCAAAATGCGGCATTTTGAACCTAATTTCCGACGTCGCAATTCGGGAAAGTCGAAAAGTGTCGTCATGTGACACGAATCGCGATAAATAATTTATTTCCCAAAAACGAAAAACTCATCAGAACCACCTATCAGAAATAAATTGTTACTTTACGCGATATGTTCGTAAATATTTAAAATAAAATGCCCTAAAAAAATTTTAAATATTTTAAAATAAATAAAAAAATAATTAAATTTGAAAATAATTTCTAAAAGATGTATTTACCAAATATGGAAAACGCTATTCGATTACATTAGTTTCTTGGTAAGAAATCAACTCCCAATTTCATGCATTCTTAAACAAAAACTAATTTAATTTAGAAAGTAACTTTGGATCTTAGAACAGCCGTGCACAAGTAGCCTCATTATAATTTCTTTTTCCCTCTTTAAAGCGAGAGCAACTATTCAAATTCTATTCATATTCAACCTCACATATAAAAAGAACTCTGCAAATGTTTCAGCGGAAAAAAGAAATTATTGCGCTGCAAGCAAACAGAATAAGTATACAAAAGAAAAATAAATGAAAAGCCAGCTCTGCTTGTGCTTTTCCTTACTATTAAAAAAAAAAAAAAGAAAAGATATCTTCGTTGTTAATGGAGGGATTTTCTTGAAATTTTCAGCAAGTTGCAAACATAGTAAATTACGCAGTGAAACAAATTTTTATTATAATGTAATAAGTGATTAGAAAATTAGAGCCTCTACAAAAATCACTCACTATAGAACAATTCTAAAGAAGAACCAATGCGGTTTGTTTTGTTTACTTAAACACCGTGAGGTTGGAAACGTTATCAAAATAAGATGATCTGCTTTGGATGGATAACATTTTGTTATGCAGAAAGAAACTGTGTGGAGATTTTTTTTTTTTTTTTCGTATTCTATTTTAAAAACATCCGTTATCTGGTAAGCATGCAGGATAATTGGCAATAGCCGTAATTATTAAGGATTGAATTGATGGAAACGGAATTTCGGCGTTCTTTCTCTTTTCGGCCGAAAACAAAAACATTGGAACTTTTTTTAAAGTAATCAGTAATCAATACATACATAATTATTAATTATATGTTTTTATTAAATTTATATAATTATTAATTATACATGCTTATTAAATATTTATAACTATTAATTACAAGTGTGGCCAAAATTGGGTCTGAGTGCCTTAGTCCCAAAATTTTTTATTTTGGGATATAAATAAAAAAATTATAATTCCATATAAAATAAAACGTAATTAATTTATCAACGAATACAGAAATATTTTCTAATTACAAGAATTTTATTTATACTTTTAAAATATTTTGATTTTAGGTATACATACAATGTAGGTTTATTTTTTATAATACTGTTTGTAAATGATTATATGTTATACTAGAACTTTCTCAAAGAATATTCAAAACAGTTCTGTAGTTTCAAACTAAAAATTCTCTATTTTTTTTTAAGGCTGCAGCTTTTAATGAGCGCGTAAAACAGTTTAGGCAAATATGTGTTGCTTGCTTTATAATTTGCATTCACGTCTGAGTCAGTCATGACTGATAATTATAAACAATGGAATTCATAGCAATAGTCTCATTTCAGCCGTGAGTAAAGTTGAAAATATTCGAAAGAAGATTTGGAATACACAATCTCTGTCGAGTTTTGGTCCGATTTCATTTTCGGCAAAACTTGGATTTTAGGCCGAAAATGAAATGAAAGTTTCGGTCGGTCGATTTCTAATTATTATTGTGTCAGAACATTCGGCCTAGAATAATATACTACCAAAAAATTGATAATATTTCCAGTAATTGAATAATCAATAGTACAAATTTTATATCCTCATTAGTTTTGGATTAAAATTCTACCAAGAGGAATATATATATATATATTTTAATGTATAATTTAATAAAAGATTTACTTTTTTAGGGGGGAGAGAGGGATAAGTAGCATACTGTAATTTTATTTTGTTTTGCAACATCTCTATGTAGGTGAATAAATAACTTAAAATTAATAAGAAAAATTAAGTCATTTTTAAATTTTTCATCATTTTTACAGCACATAAAAAATATTTAATTAAAAAGTTCTGGCCTTTTTTAAAAAATTAATGAATTTTATTTTGAGTTTGTATTAAAATATTATTTTTTTTCAGGTAAAAAAGCATAGTATCTCTGCTACGCATTATAATTCTTGCAAAGCAAAATTAGCCAAAGATAATCCATCTAAAGCACCACTGATGTCTGCAGTTAAGAAAATGGATTCCCAATTACTTTCGAATATGGAAAAGCTCTTCAATACAGCATATCTAATTGCTAAAGAGGATTATGCTTTTGATGACTTTCCCAGTTTATGTGCACTCCAACAAAAAAATGGAATAAAGTTTGGCAACACATATGTGAATGATAAAGCAGCTAAACAATTCGTTAAATATATTGCAGAAAGCATGAGATCAGAAATTAAAGAACAGTTTTCTTCAATTGATTTTTTTTCTATGATGGCTGATGGATCCACTGACAGGGCAACAATATCATCAGAAATAATATATGTTTATTATTTGTATGAAGGAGATGTAAGATGTACTTTTATTGGTTTGAAAGAATGCGAAAATGAATGTGCTTCTGGAATAAAATCCACAATAGAAACTGCTGTACAAGAATTTATACCAGATTGGAAGGAAAAACTGGTTGCAGTTGATGGTGCTAGCGTAAACATGGGACCTGTTTCTGGTATTGTCAAATTAATGGAGGACGACTGTGGAGATTTAGCAACAATTCACTGTGTAGCACACAGATTAGAGCTAGCTTTAGCTGATGCACTAAAATGTGTGAGGCATGTTACTAATGTTGAAGACACAATTAAAGGAATTTATTCCTTTTACCACAACAGTGCCAAACGTACAAGGGAACTTAAATCACTCTCCGAAATCCTTGATGAAAAAGTTTTGCGGCCTGTTGGTTTGCATGGCATTCGATGGTTGCAATCACGGCATCAAGCTGTTCAGGTTCTTATTAAGAACTGGCATGCAGTTATAATTCATATGGAACAGGTTGTTGCTGCTGAAAAAGAAAAGACAGAATGTGCAAAATTAAGAGGATATTTAAAAACCTTGAAATGTGAAAGATTTTTAAATTTCCTTCATTTATATGAAGATATTTCTCACATTCTTGCAAGACTTTCTGAAACTTTTCAGCAAAAGTTCTTGCTTCTGAGCGATTTTTTTGTAAAGTTTGAATCTAGTAAAGAAAGACTTTCAAAAATGATTTCTGAAGATGCAGAAAGCCTTCAGGAGTTTAAAAATGCCCAGAGTTTTCAAGGTACTGAAGTAAAGTATAAAGATATAACACTGTCTCGGAATGATTCGAATTTACGTTTGTTTGAAGAAGACCGGAGAAAGCTTATAACTGAAATAATAGAATCTTTAAATAAACGGTTCTATAATATGACAAATGAAACCATCTTTGCAAATTTAAAAATATTTGACCCATGCTCCCTTTATGAATTGAAAGAAGATGATGAGAACAAAGTTAATAATCAATTAGAAGAACTCATAAATAATCTTCCACACAATGTAAGAAAAAACATTAATAAAGATGCATTAATCGAGGAATTCTCTGACTATAAAATGTGGACTAAAGATAAGTTAAATATTCCATGCAAAGCTGCTTGGCAGCGATTAATCGCAGAATCCAAATCTAATACGAGTTTTTATAACATCAGGAAAATTTTGGAATTTGTTATGGTTCTTCCCTTGAGCATTGCTGAATGTGAAAGGGGTTTCAGCCAACTTAATCTTATTAAGACAAACACAAGGAATCGTTTGTCACTGAATTTGATCAATGACATTCTTTTAATAAAACTGTATGGACCAACATTAGATAATTTCAATCCACAAAAAGCCATTAATTTATGGTACTCTGATGTAACACTCGGTCGAGTTAGGAGGCCTGATTTTAAAAATTTAACGAGTTAGGAGGCCTGATTTTAATTCAAGATATTATTTTAATTTTTGTATTCTTTGTTTGTGATTTTTGTATTTTCAACTTTTGTATTCATATAAGCTATATAAAAATAATTAGTTAAACATTTTTCTAGCATCCATATGTTGTAGTTTAATCAAATTTTACTGTTTTATAGAAAACCAGTTTTTACTTTGTTTTAGTGATTAACAATGATAGTGTTTTTAATATATACCACCCTTAACACATAAAAATAGGAACAATATTAATGTTAACACGGTTGTGAAAAGAAATGAGAAAATACGATACAACGTAAAATTGCAACCATGAAATGCAGTTTGGCGCCTAGAAAATAAATTGTAGGCGTCATTTGACGCCTTACTTAAAAATCCCAATTTCTAACCCTGTTTCAAATGCAATTTGCTTGAAAAGTTTATCTTAATTTATTTATTTATTATGTCTTTTTAAATAATTTTTCAGCATAATATGTTTTAATTTATATCCATTGCGTACAGGCTCCATTACGAAATAAGCCATTTGCAGTTAAAATAATATAAATAATTCAGCATTTGTCCCTGACTAATTTTCATAGCGAAATTAAAACTTCATCACTCTATTGTATTAACAAGTGACTATCCGTTTGTATTTCACAGTTGTTCCTCCTAGAATATGGAATGTTGGGTGATCAAATTAAGGCCAGGTATCCACATGGGCCCGAGGATGTGAAAAGTGGTCGTAGAATTTTAAAATTTGATTAGTTTTCGAGATAAAAACTTTTACGTTATTTTTAATGACATTTCTGTAATGATGGAAAATGAAATTGCTCCTTTTTTGTGGATAAAAGAAAGAAAAGGGAAAATGACAAGGACTATTAGGTATCATTGTTTGAAATCATTTTTAAATTGAAATTAACGGTTATTTGACTAAATAGTGAAAGCATTATTGTAGTTTTCAAGAAAATTTCACGAAATACAAACTGACACATATTCAAGCTTCGGGAATCCGTTTATTTTAGAAATACAAATTCGACTCTCGACTGGAATATTGAGATAAATTCTGTTGACGTCAAAAGAAAAAAAAAACATCGTACGTTATTTTCATTTAATTTAAAGTCAAAAAGTAGATTTTCAACTATTCCCTTAAGATGGCTAATAAAACATTTCAGAAGCGGACATTAAAAATGAAATGTTTTAGCGAGAAAAAAAAAAAAATATTCTCTAAATATTTATTTTAATTCATAAATGTAAAATGCTTCTGAATAAATTCGTCCAAACAAATTTATTTTTGTATAAGATGACCCAAATGACATCATTTCTACCAACTCCTAAATTCGAAGCAAAATCTTGGAAGAGCGAAAAGCTCTAGGCAAATAAAGTTATAATATATGTGCATTTTTATTGGGGAAGCTTTTGACTTAAATTGTAAATATAACTTATTATTTGAAATATTGTGTTTAATAAAATTAATATTCTAATGGCTTTCTAAATTTACAATAAATTTAAGATTTCATATTTCACAAAAAGATCGATTGTCTCATGCAATTCAAAAGCAACACAACGGGTTGCTACGCAACTAGTATGTATAAAGACCGCCCTTTAATTTTATACTTTAAACATAGGGGAAGGACGAGTAAAGTGGCCAGTGAGTGCAAATTGACCATTTCAGTTTTCTCCGCTATATAGTGTACCCGCCAGGCTGTAATTCGGTGAAATTGTCGTTACAAATGCTGGTAATATGATCTGCAATTTTGGCTCGGAAGGCTACATTTTTCATGTTTTTAAATCATTTTATTGTTTTTTCACATTTTTTATTTTAGGCAAGTGGTACAATTTCTTTCTTATAGCTAAATAATATGTGGTGTTATAATTAATTGTTTTTACGCTTTTTAATGAATATGAAATAACCTTTTAAATGATGTGTGTTTGATCGATAAGTCATGTGCTAAACCACAATTTTTTGTAATGGCGTGATTTCGGTTAAAGTGACGACAAACAGATCGGGCAAATGACCAGATGGCTACTTTTCCCTGAAACGATTTTTCATTGATTGTTCATAACAAATTACTATTCAAAAGTATTTTCGTTTAACCCTTTATCTAATGACGGTACTTATAAGTACCATTAAAATAACTTGTTATAAAATACATTCAATGCATCGATTAGCAGTGATACAATTTAGAATGAGTTATAGATGCATTACTTTATCTTGTTCCAAAAGCATTATTGGTTACACAGAACTAAAATATTTTTAAAAAGAGGTTTCTTTTGCCTTTGCACCTTTCAGGTTTCTTGGCGTTGGGGAGGGGGGGGGGCTAGTAAGAACATTATATTTGTACATTTCCTAATTCTACAAAATACTAAGAAAAATATTAAAATAAAAGATTTGAGTGGGGTTATAAATATTGCAAAAAATCCCTATAAATTCAAATTTAATGAATCCTTCTAAATCATTCAATCCTTCTAAAATTTATTAAATAATTATGTAAATCTTCTAGCTTAGTTTCGAAAATTCATAAAAAATGCTTTAGAAGATAAATATTTCGTCAATTCATAATTCATAAAGGGTTAAAGAAAGAAGACAGGCCGGGGCAAAAACTTCTACAGAGAAAGGCTTACTCACCACATATTCACTCTGCATGTCTTCTAGAGTAACGTATTCCTCTATTTGTCAAATTGATGTTCATTACTGTTTACTTTATTTTGTAACAATTTAATACTTAAAATATTACGAAACATAATACTTATTGTTAATGTATGTTAACTTTAGCTTGATTAACTTGATTAAATATACATCTTCAAGCAAGGTGTTTTGTTTATTTAATTATGCTGGCCACCTCCTCAGTCTTGTTTGGCAAAGTGGCCAATTTGTAATTTTTCTTTGAAAGTAAGGTGCACATCTCGAAATAAATTTTTAAAAAAAAGTAAAACAGCCACTGAAACCTCAGTTATTATAGTTACTATTGAAATTTGTTTCTTAAAATTAACTGAGTAAAAAAGATATCAAATTTCATCAAACTTTAGAGTGGCCACTTTTTCCTTCCTTCCCCTATATTTATAGAAAACATAATTCCAAATCGTATGCTATTTTTTTTATGTTATTGTTGTTTTTCTCTGTATTTATTTGGCAATAAAGTAGTATGTCAGGGTTTTACAACAAATTAATCAAACCATATTCTAACCATTCATTAAAATATTTATCTCAAAAATTACATTAATTCTAATTATACTTTACTCTAATTATTCATTACCCATAGAAAAACACTAGTGCTAAATTAACCTGATAAATTGAAACTTGGAGGAATTATAAAGGCACTGTAATATTATACTCTTCCGTGTAAAAATATTAATACAAAGCACAATCAACTCCACTATCCCTTACCCACATCTAGAATCACATACATCACAATCCCATTGACTAGACCGCTGACGTGCTGGATTCCCACATCCCAGTACTTGACATCGGTGCCACCATCGAAGGAATAAAATCGAGGTAATTCTTCTGTATGAATAAATGCAGATGCTTCTCAAAAGCTCCATTGATGGCAACACCGGTCCTTTTTTCCACTGTTTGAGTTCAATTCAATTAGTGCTCACGCTTTTTTTGCAAACTGTTTCTAGTTGGGGAGATATCGCAATAAACAATTTAAATAAAATGCACCGGAAACGATTTTTCTCAACATACCATAATGTAACGGAATTCTTTTGTGTGTCTCTGTAAACATCTTATAAATGCTACAAATTTAATTTGCAAAAGCACACATTCTATAATGAACCTCATTAACAGATAAAAATTACACGTAAATCAAAGTGTATTTACGAGAGTTAAAGCATGGACAGAGAGACAGACAAACCGAATTCATAAGTACTTTTCAACTGTGTTGGAAAGTGTTGCTTAAAATAATGTGTTTAAAAAGTGATCGTAATCCATTTAGTCAGCCAGACATACAGGGTGCCTTTTTATACATCTAACACGGATTCATTGTTTTAAATATAATGAATATAATTTAACGATTTTTACCAAATAAATGCCTTTGTAGAACTATTGCTAAAACTGGTATGGTAGAATGCACCACTATCCAAATGAAAATAATGATGAATTAAACATACCCTATTTCCTAATGTTACTGACATTCATTTCGTTACCAAGGTTCGCACTTTCCAAGGAGTCTTACATTTAAAATTTTAAAAAAATCTAACAATTAAATTCCATAATTAGTAATAACCATGCTTATTTTCAGTAGCAATATATATGTAATAATTTTGTCCGGTTAAATAAGGTGAAAAATTTTATTAAAATCTAATATTCTAATACTCAAATCAAAGAAAGTTAGTTAAAATTTTTATTAAAGAATATTTATTTTTCTAAAAGTTATGAGCTATAGCTACGTTAGATATGATTAAGGCGTTTTGTGTTCTTGAGTGAATAAATAGTATAAGAGCATAATATATTGCAGAAAAAGTATTTCGTGCAATGTGTTTTCCCATCTCTGTTTTTTAAGGAGTTTTCAATCATCCTGTTTTTAGTATAGTATTATAATATCTGAAAGATATTGGTCACATGAAAAAAACCTAAAATATTTTAAACAATTTTACAATAGTCAATAACTTCCAATAGTTAATCATAAAACTGATATTTGCGCGACATTTGAAAAATATCTGTAAGCTTCTGGTAATTTTTTTCAGTAATTTGTAATCCTTATCCTTATAATATTATAAATGTCAATGTGTGTCCGAATGTTTGAATGAAGACAGCGTCTAAACGGATGAATTAATGCTTTTGTATTTTTGGTTATAGATGGATTAGAACACGGAAAGGAACATAGGCTATGTTTAATTTATTTTATTCAAATATTTTGCTTAATAATCCAAAATTTCATTATTTTTCATACACAATGAATTGATATTTTTCTGATAAAATTTAACCATCTTCCTTTTTTCGTTGCCAAAAAATAAAAACCCAGAATAATAATTTAATTTCCAATTGAAAGATTAAAACGGAAATTTTCAAGTATTTTTAATAATACAAGGTGCAAGGGTTTTGAGTAAGCGCGGGAAAAAGGCAAATGTGACGTCATATATGAAAAATAAAACGGATATGCTTTGATGTTAAAATAAAATGAGATTGTGTTATGGTATCAATTCTTATTATTTAAAGAAAATTTTTATGAATGCTTACGGTTTATCGTCTGCGCGCGGTTAACATAAAGATGGAATTTTTAATTAAAAAAAATAAAAAAAAAAAAAAAACTTTTGAAGATCAAATGTCAATAATATGCACAGTAAAATTATCAATGTCGAAAATGACGTAATGATAAGCAGGAAATGTATATTCATTCTTAAAAAGTAAAAAGTTAACTAGATTACCTGAATAAAACAATTTTCTGTGAGTGTTAATTTTTAAGCGTTCATTCCAGGAAATTTAAATAATAGTTACTTTATTTTTAAAGAAATTTACATTTTCGTTCAAAGAACATAAATGTTTAATTTGACTGCGTCATCAAAGTAACATTCAGTATAAATTTTTTTATTGGAGAAACGTTTGTAAATCGTAGTGTGGCAGGTGAATTTTAATTCTACATTTCTTTTACCTTTAAAAGGGTAAAAAATTTTTTGACATTTTAAAAAGTAGCTCTTTTTAGTTCTCTTTTCTAGGAACAGATGTTATATATTCCAGCGGCCGCCATCTTGGATCTTTCCTTGGCGTGAACACTCCTTTTCCGCCAAGTAGTAAATGTCGCCAAGCAGTGTTTTATGCTCATGTTAGGCTTAACGAAAATAAAATGTAAAACATCGCCAACAAAATTCGCTAAGAAATCTCAAAACATCCAAGATGGCGGCCGCGGGAATATGCTGTTGTATCTAAGCCCTTTTGGATAATAGTTTTTTGTGAAGTATGATAGATTGAGATAAATATGCCTTAGCTTTTAATACAATGTCTAACTGAATTTAAAATGTTATAAAATTTTAAAGAGAGGAATGTCATCAAAGCGAAATCAAATTTATCGAGAAATTCACGTAATGCAAGAGCATTGAAAATATCAAAAATTAATGAAACTTTTCCTCACGCAGAATTGGGTAGACATGAACAAGCCGATCGTCAGGCTAATCTTAGAGATGCTGATACAGCTGAAAAGTCCCAACTACGTCACCATTATAACGCTGCTTATTTGGCTTCAAGGAGGGAATGCGGATCACCTGAACTGCCGCAACATAGGTTAAAAGAAGACACTGGCCGCAAGTAAATAAACAATTTATTAATAAATAAACAACAATAGCCGGCGTTACCATGTCAAGCAAAATAAGCTATTTTGGCGACAATTAGGTACCCCTGTGCGTATATGTCATCTGTGCCATTTTCTAATTACTCCATGATATAAACAGACATCCTGGTTCAGCGTATAAACCTGAGTTATGTCAATGACCTTATAATAAAGAAATATCTTATACTAGACGCCCTTAGCGACCAGTTTGGATTCCTTAAAATTTATGTTTGGGAAAGCATGTTAAGCGTTCTATAATGTTACTTTTATTTATAACTTAACTTACTTGGACTCCCCTAACCCTCTCGCTGCGCAACTCGAGATTTCCTCGGGAAACGTAAAAGTAGCAAAATTTGTGCAATCCGAGATTTCCTCGGGTATTCAATTTTTCCACTGGCGACTATTTTTTAATTCAACTCGGACCACTTTTTAAGTACAAAAAATTCCATATAGACATTAACAACATCTACATGAAAAATACACTGCAAAATTGATTTTTTTAAAATAGTGGTGCGAAACTATAAAAATAGTCTCCAGTGACAGTTCTGATTTCGCCTTAGGCTGCAAGAGGGTTAACTATAGTTAATATAATCCCCTAAGCTAATATTAGTTTTTGTTGCACTAAAATATCTCAATTTGTTGATTATCTCTAAGCAAGTAAAACCTATGAGTTTACAATGGAAGTCTATGGGAATTCGGCGAAATATTAGAGATATCGCTAAGTTGGCGTCACTTTTGGCAACAAACTTGGCGACAGAACAGGGTTCCCCGCCTATGGTACCCCCTTATAGGTATGGGGATGTATCAAATAACCAATAATAACCAATCAATAACCAATGTTCAATAACAAATGCGTTCAATAACCAATGAGATGCGTTTTATTTGGACGTTGCTATTAAACAATTAACAAATAACTGCGATTTCTATGCCAGGTACGATAGCGTAATATATAAATAGATTGTCTTCTGTAAAATGTGATAAAGAATTGGTTTATTATATATGTTTTTAATTATCGGATGGGGAAATGCTTTGCCTAATTAATTCATTTCTTCTTCTTTTTATGTTACGTGAACGACGTCACGGGTAACAGCTAGTAGGTATATAGTATTCAAACACGTTTTATTGCAGATTCTAATAGTTTTCCGTCAAAAAGAAATTTATCTGTTATTTTTTTAGAACTATAAAGAAAAAAAATGAAAATGGTTTTAATATAAACACTCAAAAGCTGATTTTTTTGCTCATTAGTAAAAAAAACAAAAAAGAAAAAAATATTTTGTGTTTTTGGATAGCTTATGGAATGCCATGTTTAAAAATAATAAGAAATGCCTTTTTAGCTTGATTGAATTTGCAAAACTTTAAAGTTTTCCGAATTAGAAAAATGGGTTACTTTACAAAACATCTCCAGCTATTCCTCAAAACTAGAACGAACATTTTCATTGGCAGAACTAACATGTTTTATAATTTTTCGAAAGTATCATTCATACGAGGGGGTATCAATAAGTTCTTGCCCTCACATAGAAATTATTGAGTAAAATTAATGAAATTGTGTTATTCCTTTTCTATACAGTCACCGCGCAAAGTAACACATTTCTGCGAACGGTATTTCAAAAAGAGGGGGATGATGTATTCCAGGATGTGCGATAATACACCCAAAGGGGGGCATTTCTCTAACTTTTCACGAACCCCACAATTGACATGTTGTTGAAAAGACCTGTGAGCACTTATTCATGTTATTCACCACCCGAGCCCCTCTCGCCAAATTTGCCCCCGGGAGGCATGAATGGTGTCCGCAAAATTTAGAAAAGTGCTCCCCCGGAGGGCAAATTGGGAGGAGGGGCTCAGGATTTACACAACACGGATAAGTGGTCACAGGCTAATCCAACAATATGTCACATGTGGGGTCGGCAAAAGTTGGAAAAATGCCCCCCTTTGGGTCTACTATAGCGCCTCCTTGAATACATTCTCCATCCACTTTTTGAAGTACTGTTTGCAGAAATGTGTTACTGTGCACGGTGGCTATATAGAACAGCACTAATACAAAGTAGCAATTTCATAAATTTTATTCAGTTATTTCTATGTGAGGGCAAAACTTATTGATACCCCTTCGTCTGTTAAGAAATTTTTATTTTCTTCTGTTTTACTAAAATTGAAGTTTGATAGAAAAAAAAAACATTCAAAAAATAAAAGTTTTTTTTTTTTTTTTCTCACTAACATTCATTGATTAAAAACATTATTTAAATATAATTGAAATATGTATTTTTGTTTCAATTTGTTGAAATTATATTGCATTAAAAATATGTTTTTGTTTGTTTATTCAATAATTATGTGCTTCTGCTTGTTATTATTATCGTATATTAACACTCACTATGTTGTCAGCGAGGGACGTCTCAGACTCTTGATTCGGCAACTTAAGTGTGGAAAATGACCAGGAGCAGACTGCGTTGTTGTGCCTCATCGGCAGCTATATTAATCTGAGGCCACCGTCGCGGTGTGCCTCAGAGTGCTAGAGAACGAATTCCATTATTATTTCAGAAGAAACTTGAATCCAACATGTTTCCGATTTAATCGCCAAAAAAGTGTCTCTACTGTCAATCCCCGGCGGCACGCATAAGAAGTACCGTTCTTGGTGGGAGAGAAAATTCCAATGACTGTTTAAGGAAAAAACGGTTTAGCACGTTCGCCTCCCTTGATTCAGCTTTACAGAAGTGTTAGAGCTTTTTTGCAGTTTGAGGCACCATACGCCATCTATTGAAAACCTGTACTATTTTTTTATGTTTGTTATATATGACACTGGTTTCTTTTTTGTATTTCTTATAATTAATAAACCATTAAATTTTAAGTTTGTTGAGTTCGTTGTGAAACTCCCTGAATAAGAAAGAAACTCACAGCTGCCAACTCTTAATTTTAATTCACCACAAATATTTAATAATAAATTTTACCTTTCTTAATCGCTTTTATCTGCAGATTAAATAGCCAGCGCGTGTGTAAGCACCAGAAAGATGGCTTTCGGAGGCAAAGATTTCAACAACCTAACGAAGTTTCAACCTAAGCCAGGTGAGAAATTTCCTGATTTTGCTACAGCATATCTTATGAATCGTAGGTCTTCTCTAAGGTCTGTCTGCTCTAATTTCTGTACTTCTAAAAATCAACTGACGACTTTGGAAATCCTAGAAAGGTATGAGAACGAAATTTGCGGGCCTAAGCAGATCTTAATCGATGATTCTCCTTATGAGATTACACACATGGGAACAAAATCCAAATCTACAATTTTATTTGTAGAAACAATGAAGCTAATATATACGATGCTCTCAAATAGGCAATTAATCTGTACCGTAAGGACAAAGTTGAGGACTTTTCTATCTCAGGGGCTGTTGGAGACGGATTTAAGATAGTTTCTAGAAAACGTAGGAAAAATAGCTCACAAAATTCAACTTCCTCTAAAACTGATGTTTTTTCAAACTCTCCCTATAATTCGGATATGGAATCTACTAAAGACGATACTGAACCGGAAGTACGTGAAACCAAAAAACCCAAACCAATTATGGTATCGGGTATCACGAACATTATAGAATTAACTTCAAACATGTCGAGAGGTGGGGCGAGTTCGAATTCGAAGCCAAACTCGCCGGAAATTATCTCAAAATTTTCCCATCCAACTTCCGAAGTAAAATGCGTATAATAGAGCATCTAAAACAAAATAAAATCCAATTCTACGTTATTCCTGATAGAGAAATCCCCATAAAAGTGTTAATTAGAGGCCTCCCAGCTTCTATTTACATCGATGAAATCAAAGAAAAACTAACTTTAAAGGCTTTACTGTAATTAAAGTTTCACAACTTAAAAGTCGCAGAGAGGGGAAAAAACCTCTCTCTCTTTTCCTAATCGAACTCCTAAAAAATTCAACTTATTTCGAAATTTTCAATCTCAGATCATTATTTCAAATCCTTGTTGCTAATGAAAAATTCAAAATTGCAAAAAAGGCAACACAAGGCCACCACCGTCAAAATTTCTTTCATATAGCCTCTAATTGCAACATGGACCCCTGCTGCGTAGGATGCTGTAGGGTCCATATTTCTACCGACAGCCCCCTTAAAAAAGCTACGGAACTACCCAGACCACCCCCAAAGTGTAAAAATTGCGACCTTTCGCACCCTTCAAGCTACAAAGGCTGTAAAAACAATCCAGTTAAGCTCCAATTCAAAAAATCTTACGCAGAAGCAACCTCCAATACAAAAACACCCAAGTGAAAAACTATGAAAGTCCAAAAAACCCCAAAAATCTATGAAAAACTTAAGGAAAACATTAAGCTCCCCCCCCTACCTATTGAACACTTCTACGAGCTAAACGAATTTACTAACGAAATCCCTAAAATTGTAGATATTATCAAAAAATCAAAACCGAGCTTGAAATAACCAACTTCTCGGAAGTCATTGAAAAACTCAGCAGCGTCTTGGATAAGATTTCTGCCAAAAAAGATATTTTCTCAAAATTATTAACTTTTTCTGAATACCTTTCTAATCCTTCTAAATCGAACGATAATACCGTTCATTCATCTTAACTGAGAAAAAAAAAATTGAAAATTTTATGTAGTATTATCTACTTGACTTGTAATCTAAAAATATATGGTTCCTGAAAAGGGCTTTTTTTGTTAAAGTAACTTGCCGCTTCCTTAATTGCTTTTCTTGCCCAAGCTTGGCGAGTGTAACCTTTGAACTAGTGCTAACTTTTATTCTTTTCAACATTTCTTTTTCCTTTTTATAGTAGTTTTTAACTACAGCTTTACCAATGTTTATTACAAATTCAATCTGCTCCTCTAAGTCTATAGAATTTTTAATTTTAATTATTATCTCTTTTATTAAGTACTTTAATTTTTTGATTTTTAATTCTATCCTTAATTTTAATTAAACTTTAATGTAGTATAACTACACCTCTTCTTTTTTTCCCTACGACTCATACTTATAAGACATTTCATCTACAGCCTGGGTGTTAAGTTGATTGTAACTAGAAAACCCCTCAACACTGCTTCACTGTTCAGCACTGTTCAGCAAATTAAATAAGGCAGAAATTTCTATTAAATATTTGTGAACAAAAAAGTGTAAGAGTTGGTAGCTATGGAAAAAAGTAAAGATATCTTATTCGTTCGTTCGTATTTGTTTTACGGAATCAAAAACATTTTACATGTTTTCAAAATTTTAAACTAATTGAATTTTATACCAAAACTAGTTGGATGTGCCAATCTCAAAACTTTCTTCTATCTTATACATCTTAATATTTCAAAAAGTAGTTACACATGTTAATACTTCAATATTATTAGTTCAATACTACACCAACTTTAATTTTCATCTTAAATTTCTGCTTCAGTCAATTAAACGGACTAAAAACGATTTAATGCATATAATAAAAATTAACAGTTTTTCATTATTCTGTTGTTATCAACTGTTTGCGAATAGCCGGCTTAGCAGGAAGCGAGTTCCCGCCGCTGATGGACAATAGAACTACAAAAAATCAAGAAAATATACAAAAATCGCTATCACAGAGCCCTTTTACCGCGCAATATTTCCAAATTCAAGGAGGACTTGCTTGCCATAGTCAGAAACATACACAACAAATTTGGTTCAATTCTATGCATAACTTCATACACTTTTCGATGGTACAATAATGAAAATGGCACAGATATCGCAATTATAGCGCCCACTTTTGGCGGAATTTTTTCAAGTTCAAGGAGGGCCTACTGACCATAGCCTTACACATGCAAAAAAATTTGGTTCAGTTCTATGCATAATTTTATACACTTTTCTGTGGTTCAATAATGAAAATGGCACAACATCGCTATTACAGCCCCCCCCCCTGCCGGCAGATTTTTTTCAAATTCAGGGAGGACTTGCTTGCCATAGCCAGAAACATACACAAAAAATTTGGTTCAATTACATGCATAGCTTCATACACTTTTCGATGGTACAATAATGAAAATCGTACAGAGATCGTAATTACAGCGCCCTCTTCCGGTGGAATTTTTCCAAAATCAGGGAGGACCTTCGAATCATGACCAAAAACAAATACAAAAAATTTGGTTCAATTCTATGCATAACTTCATACACTTTTCGATGGTACAATATTCAAAATGGCACAAAAATCGCCCAAAAATCGCTATTACATCGCCACCTACCGGCGATTTTTTTCCAAATTAAGTAAGAACCTGCTTGCCATAGCCAAGAACTTAAAAAAATTTTTTTTGTTCAATTCTATGCATAACTTCATACACTTTTCGATGGTACAATATTCAAAATCACACAAAAATCGCTATTACAGCGCCCCCTACCGGCGAATTTTTCCAAATTCAGTTAGGACCTGCATGCCATTGCCAAAAACTTAAAAAAACTTTTTTTGGTTCAGTTCTATGCATAACTTCATACACTTTTCGATGGTACAATATTCAAAATCGCACATAAATCGCTATTACAGCGCCCCCTACCGGCTATTTTTTTCTAAATTCAGGGAGGACCTGCTTGCCATAGCCAAAAACTTAAAATTAAAATTTGGTTCAATTCTATGGATAACTTCTTACACTTTTTGATGGTACAATGGCGACAGACAGACGGTCAGACGGACGGACGGACGGACAGAAACACAGACAGACAGACATTTTCTATAAACATGTTTTTGGGATCTCTGACCCCTAAAACGTGTAAATTCATCGAAAACCGGAAGTTGAAAAAAATTTCGATTACAATACTTTCTTCTATTGAAGATAGAAGAAAGTAAAGAGTATGAAATCTAAACAATTCTTCAAACATAACATGCGTATAACAAATAAACAAGTTTTGCGACACATCGACAGTTATGCTGATGCAGTTTGAAATTTTCCCAGAGACAGATTTTCAAGCGCTTTACAAACTTTGCGTTAGTTTGTAAATATACTAAACCAAGAAAATGTTTCGAAAATGCTTTCTATGTGTGGCAAATAAAGTACTTTTTACATGTTATTTTGCTTATGCTGGGTTATATGCAAAATTCGAAGAATAGAAATTTAACTTTACATTTTCTCCTCGTATTTAGATGTTGTACGGTAAATTTATGTGATAAAATATCTGTAAAGATAAACACAACATAAAGTGGGGTGCTGGTATAACACCCGTTAAGGGAAGTTGGAAAGCCCTATACCCACCACGTTAAATTAATGTACAGTCGTGGAAAAAAAAATGTAAACACCCTCTACAAACTCCTGAACAAATTAGCATAGAAGAAAGTTACTGGCACCGAACGATTGAAAATAAAGTCTACTTTTAAATGATGTATATAAAATTTGCTTAGGGGCCACCAACATATTAAAACGAACCCAAACTTAATTTTATTCAATGGCAATACCCAATTTTAACAAGTTTTGCATCTCTACGGTTCAAACTATGCCTAGATTCAAATTTCAGGTAATTTGAATGATAAGTTTTTGAATTATATTCAAAATTTAGTGCTTCTAATGTTAAATTACATTTTCATATTTTTATTAATATCTCCTGAAATTATATTCCTAATGTGCTAATTTTTTGTGTAGAAATAATACTAAAACACCGAAACATAAATACGTCGAATTTGCAATTTTTATAATTTTATGATATGAATTCTTAATTATGAAATTAATATTAGAAAAAATTATGAATTGCAACCTACAATTTCTCTGACGGATTTAGATTTATAAAGTCCTGCTTTATGGAAATCCAAAATTTCACATTTTTCTTCCAAGTACTTTTCAAATTATGTTTAAAAAACGGCGAAATGATGGTTTAAGTCTATAATAGAAGTGACTAAATGTTATGAAATTTCTTATGCTACCCTGTAATCTAGCAGTCTTCAACGACTGCTTGAGTGGCGCTTAAGATGCCTTGATCAAGAAGGCGGCTCTCTCGGTCAACAATCGAGAACCGAACTTCAATTTGGATACAGCCCCTAAAATGCGCTCGTTCCAAAATAATTAATTTCTCGGTAACTTATCATACGAATTCCATAAAAATTTGTTTGTTTGCTAATTGAAAGGTGTAGAGTTCATTTATGATGTGAGAATCGTGTACTGCTATTGAAAAAAGCAAAGTTATGGTTCGTTTTAATATGTAGGTGGCCCCTCTAAGCAAATTTTATATACATAGTTTAAAAGTAGATTTTATTAACAATCGTGTGGTACCAGTAACTTTCTTCTGCGATAATTTTTTGCAGAGTTAGTAAGGGGTGTTTACTTTTTTTCCCCACGACTGTAAGTTTTCTCAAAAACTACCAAAGACATTCACTTGAAATTTTTTATATACATGTGGAATTGGTGGGGTTGACTGTAGCTAAACTTTGGTGATGAATACTTCTGATTAAACACTCGCTAGTATAGAAACAATCAGAGTTTAATGATGTCTTGATTAAAGCATGAATTCTATTTACAGATCACAGTAACTATGTACAAGGTTTAGGAGGATGAGGGGGAATTTCTTACGGCAGCCTAACCGCTTTTAAGATACTCCGATGCGTTCTAAGCAGCTTGACTGGTACGTCTTACCAAGTCAGCTCGCAGAACAACTCTAACGCCACATCGAACCTTCGCTCTCAGGCTGCGGTTCAGAATTACTAACTCATCAGGTTTATTGTCTTTTAGAATTTGTCCACTCCTTCAGTTCTCATGGGATTTTAGCTGCACCTTTTTCTGCGGTCAGGATGTGGTTTAGATTGTTTGGGGAACTGCAAGCCACATCCACACTCGGGCATCTTGACATGTGTGCGCCCCTGCACACGTGAGAGCAACCGCAGCAAGAAAAGGACAAATTAAAATTTATATAATAAAAAAAACACTAACAAAAATTTTTCGAAATTTTTAAAGCTAAAAGAAAAAAAAACTTATCTTAAAAAAAAAAATTTAGAGGCCAAAATGGAGAGAACTCATGAAACACAAACAAAAAAAAATAATTTAAATTTTGGCTGTTCCATTACAATGCGTAGGCTGAACTGCACTACACTACGTGAAGAAAAAAGAATCGTCTTCGAAAAAAAAAAAGAAAATAAAAAACGTCTTCGTGTGTCATGTGAACATGACCGCCTTTTTCGTCTTAAGAAGATCCACCTTGGAACTTCGCGTCTTTCGTCATTAAAATATTTTTCGTCATTCGTTTTAAAAATCTAACATAAAAGAAAAAAATAAAGATTCGTTCTAGATAGTGCAGCAGTCAGTTGGTATACAGCGAAAGAGAAGAAAAAAATCAAATGCAGGTGTTCGGGAAGGGGGGTGGTACATACTAATATTTTAAACAATTATTTGAATCAAACATTTCAAAATATATCAAAGAAATTACTAAATATATACAAATAAAACACATTATACAGAAGGATGTTAAAATAAATAGTTTCTTGAAGTAGTGTGTGAAAAAAAAGGAAAACAAAATATCTTCAATAATCCGTGCATATCTCACACTCATGGAATAGTAAAAAAAAGCACTTATTCCATCTGAAGTTCGTTAGCTGTAGGTTGTTTATTCTAAGAGAGAAAAAAAGATCATCTTATCTGGCAAAGTAAAGTAATAGTCAGTTGTTTATTACAAGTAAGTTCTTGACACTGGTAAAAAGAAGGGAAAAAATACTGAGTCTAATCGCGGTTGATACTTGAAAAAGTAAAATAGAAAAAAAACAAGTATGGTTCGTCAACTCAGTTCACTGGAAATGCTAATAGGATATGTTGATAACGGTCAGTCATTGATGAGGAAAAACAGTCTGAATCATGGAATCCAGATAAATAAAAATACAAATATACGTACTAGAAATGCAGTCTTGATAAGGAGTTTATAGATACGCGAACTTTTCGTGAGATAATAAAAAATATATGCACACTGATGTAGGAGGAGTAATTAGCTGTTTGCCATCACACTCAAAAACTAGTTGGATGTACAAATCCCAAAACTTTCTTCTATCTTATACATCTTAATATTTCAAAAACTAGTTACACATGTTAATACTTCAATATTATTAGTTCATTACTATACCAACTTTGATTTTCATCTTAAATGTTTGCTTCAGTCAATTAAATGAACTAAAAACGAGTTAATCTATATCATGATATTTGTTAAAATTAATAATTTTTCCTTATTCTGTTGTTATCAGATGTTTGTGAATAGCCGGCTTAGCAGGAAGTGAGTTCCCGCCTTTGCACGAGCCGCCGATGGACAATAGAACTACAAAAAATCAAGAAAAGTACACAAAAATCTCTTACACAGAGCTCCTACCGCACGATATTTCTAAATGCAAGGAGGACCTGTTGGCCAAAGCCAAAAACATGCACAAAAAATTTGGTTCAATTGTATGCATAATTTTATACACTTTTCGATTGTACAATAAATAAAATGGTACAGACATCGTAATTATAGCGCCCCCTTCCAGAGGAATTTTTTCAAATTCAGGGAGGACCTTCATGCCATGACCAAAAAGAAACACAAAAAATTTGGCTCAATTCTCTGCATAACTTCATACACTTTTTGATGGTAAATTATTCAAAATGGCACAAAAATCGCTATTACAGCGCCCCCTACCGGCAATTTTTTTCCAAATTAAGGAAGGACCTGCTTGCCATAGCCAAGAACTTAAAATAAAAATTTGGTTGAATTCTTTGCATAACTTCATACACTTTTCGATGGTACAATATGCAAAATTGCTATTACAGCGCCCCCTAGCGGCGATTTTTTCCAAATTCAGGGAAGACCTGCTTGTCATAGCCATAAACTTAAAATAAAAATTTGGTTCAATTCTATGCATAACTTCATACACTTTTGGATGGTACAATATTCAAAATCGCACAAAAATCGCTGTTACAGCGCCCCCTACCGGCGAATTTTTTCCAAATTCAGGGAGGACCTACCTGCTATATCCAAAAACTTAAAATAAAAATTTGGTTCAATTCTATGCATAACTTCATGCACTTTTTGAGTAATTTCTATTTATAAAATTTATTGCGATGTGTCGTGCACAAAAAGTTTGTATGAACTTCACTGTTCTTTCATATATTTTTGCGGGAAGACAAAATCTGTCCTATTATTTATAATTACTAATTTAAATTTATTTCAAAATATCTAAAAGGCCGTACCCCTCTCCAGAAGTTCTATGCCCTATCTGTACTACAGTGGTGTATACATTTTTTAATCATCAACACTAATCAAACGTTATTCCAAATTAATCCAAATTTGCGCTATATAATTCTATATTTTAAAAATAAATAAACAAAAAGTCTTTTTATTGAGCAAAAAAATCTCCTGATTTTTTTTTTTTGTTGTTGTTGTTGTTTGGCGCTTGGATATGCAGCGTTGTGATGTTATTATATTTTACGATTTATGTTTACCATTTAGCTAATAATGCTTGTTAGGGTTAAACATTTGTCGCTAAAACAAGTAATATAAAAGTTTTGTGTTTAAAGTCAATTCCTACTCAGGTCACCAAAGAAAAAATTAATGTAATCCCTTAAGCTAATATCAGTTTTTGTTGCATTAAAATATCTCAATTTGTTGATTTTCTATAAGCAAGTGCGTTTACAATGGAAGTCTATGGGAATTTGGCGAAATATTAGAGATATTGCTAAGTTGGCGTCACTTTTGGCGACTCATTTTGACCAAGTTGGTGACAAACTTGGCGGTATTTGGCGACAGACCAGGTTAACCCCTATGGTAACCCCCTTATAGATATGAAGATGCATTAAATGCTTCAATAACCAATGGCCGCCATTTTGTCTCCCATGTAAAACTAATATTAATTAATTAAAATTTAATTAATGAATTAATATTTGAAAAAACGGTATTAACATCAATTGTCATTCAGTACAAGTTTCAAAAGATTTATTTCAACTTGATAGGATGAATAATAAGTATTTTATTAACGATTGAAAATTAGAACAAGATATATATATAAATAAAAAAATAAATATATAAATATAGGGAGAGTGTGAACTAATAGTAGGAATTGAAAAATAGTAACTATTTTTACACCACTACTTCCAAACAGGAATCTTTGAACCATATTTCTACATCATTTGTAATAGAAATCAGCTACAAAATATATTACTTGGAAGTTGTGGTGCTAAATTTTTTAGTAACATTTCTTCTGCGACAAATTTTTAATCCTACTGATTGTCTTAAATTTATTATATTGTTTTGTTATAATACTTTTGTTATCTCACTGTTTTAGCTACCCGTTTTTACAATATTATGTAAGAATGTTCCGGCCCGCCTAATGCTGCAAACGCATGTTTGCGGCCCGCGAGAAAAGAATGTTGAGTATGGCTGCTCTAGAGACTTGGTTTAATAGCCTGAGCTGTCCCTCTTGGGCAATAAAATAATAAAAATTGTAAAACCCGTTTCTGACGCTTTTTCGAATTCCTTAGATAAAAAAGGAAAAAAAAACGGGGAAAAGGGTATAATTATTAGTATATTTCTTAAATCTTCAAAAAGTTATAAAAAACAAGGTGTTGGGGGTTTATCAACAAATCTGGGGGAGAAAAATATAACTCTGAAATTCATGATAGTTTTTAATTAATTGCAAAGAAAAAGGAAAAAAAAAAACACTTAATACATTTTAGTGTCGAAAATTCTAGAAAAATATTTTTTCAAAAATATTTTAATTTTATGGACAGAACTGCAGTTTTATGCGAGATTTCGCTAACTTTTTATATTTTAGATATAATATATATATATATATATATATATATATATGTTACATTATTAGATCTAATTCCGCGATTTCCTTATCTTATTCTAAATTACTACTTTATTTTCACTAAATCCTTATCCTTATATAATCTCTATCGTTAACTCGGTTTAATTCCCTTTAATTTAATGTCTCACTTGTCTTGATCGCTTAAATATTACGCTTTTAGTATTCTTAAATTAAATGTTCCATTTCCGCGCTTTTTCTTTTGAAAATATTCTTTTAGCTTCCATTTTTACTTTCCCGCGCATTTCTGAGGTTATCCTTTTTCCCTTCAAATTCATCCGCGTGCTCTGTCCGCACTCTTTATATGACGTGACAGTCTTAATTGCTCATCGTTTGAGAGCGCGACCTACGTCATATTTGTATTCTTACACGTGAGGAACAAAAAGTTGTTACTCGCTGTGTTTCAGCAGATTTTGAATGATTTTAGTCGATTTTCCAGTTTACATCCATCCCCTGGTCACCGTCCTTTTATTCGATTATCTGGAACTTTGTTTAGACCTAATTACTACTACGGAGAGATCGCTAATAAATAATCTTGGTGGAAACTGCGCCATTTGAAAGATGTTCTAATAACGAGCTGAGCTGATCTTATGTGTCGTTTCAGTTCATTCTGGGGAAACTTCACGGAACGATGTAATCCATAGTCTTCACTTGACTACTGCAATTAACAAATTGTTATACTAATAAAACAGGTTCGAATTACCTGTTCTGATCACTTCTATTATTGCTGTATGTGATCCACAACTACTTTGCAACAACATTGCACTACTGGTAACATAACAACCAGTTATTTCGTTCACTAGTAAAGCCATCCAATGTTAGAATAATCTAACAATTCTATTCTAAAATCATAACATATATATATGTTATATGTTCCTTTATTTTTGATACATTCCTTTTTCTTTTGTGTGCGTGTTATATTTTCGTCCAAAATAAAATTGGTCGAATATAAAAGCTTTAAGTAATAAAACTGCAAACATGAAGAAGTTCGATTTTGGCATACGAATATTTCGTTCAACGGTAACATCAAAATATAAATATTTATAAAATAACAGTTTTTCTTTTTCACGTGTAGCATTTCCTTCATAAAATAAAATTGACTGAATATATTTTAGGAAAAAATGCAACATTGAAAATCTAAAAACTAACTTTTATTTTGAAAAGTTGACTAGTAAGCAGAAACAATAAAATAAAATAAAATAAAAGATTAAAAGTAATTTTTAATTTTTTCTTTCTTCTTTTTAACGAAGAAAAATTGAAATCGAGATTTTTTAGGCTTCCGGTTTTCGACAAATTTAGACATTTTACGGCTCAGAGAAAAACATGTTAATACAAAATGTCTGTCTGTCTGCCAGTGTGACCACATGTCCGCATGTATGTAGATCTGCTTTGTATCTTCGAAAAGTGAATGAAATTATGCATAGAATTGAACCAAATGTGTTGTATGTGGTTTAGGTTATGAAATGCACGTCCTCATTGAATTTAGAAACATTCTACCGGGAGGGGGTAGTGTAATAGTGATTTCTGTGTAATTTTCTAAATTTTTCGTCATTGTGTAGTACATCGACGGCTCGTGCAGCGTAAAGAATTTCGCATCCAGATTCGCGAGCAGATGAAGTAAAATAACGAAAAATATATTATAATCGAAATTAAATGTTATTAACATGCGTAACAACCTTTTTTGAAATATTAACACGTATGAGAAAGAAGAATGTTTTGGGATTGGCCCATCTGACTTGTTTTTTTTTTTTTTTTTTTTTTTTTTTTTTTTTTTTGTCAGTGCGCAGATATTATATGACAATAAAACAATAATTCGCTGTTATTTTATGTATCGTTAATGTGGGAAATTTGCAGTGAATTTGGCAATGCCACGTAGCAATACCCATTATTTTTCCCGTAGACCGGTACACACTTCATTTTCAATACCGAGCATGCCATGGTAAGCCCACTGAGCTCAACAATAGAACGGAAGGGTAACTCCCTATTCTGATGCATTGAATCCAGCAGTCCGCCCATGAATGCAATGCACAAGATTTTCCGAGGGAAATTTTTGGCAAAACATGGATTTCCTCCCATAGAATAGTATGGGGTGGATATTTTCAAATTGGATTATCTTTTAAAAAATTGACGAAGTTGCTACAATTTTCACTGACATATATTTTTTATTGAAAATGCTATAGATTTTATTTAAGTTAATCGCAATTTTTTAGTTTGAAATTATAGGTAAGCTTGGCAAAAAAAAAATTAACAATTTGTTAAGTATTGCTCATAAAAATATCAAAAACATGTAGAAAACACCAAAATTGATAAAAAGAAGGCAGAAAAGTTTGAAAAAATGCTTGTAATAGTAAGAAAAGGACTTACTTGCGCGCATTGAAAGTGTGATGTGGTCGCGGGAGAAAGTGGATCGGTCAGTTAGCTCTCCGTATTATTGTAGAGCTCAGTGGGTAATCCTCAATAACGTATATCAGTTACATGGCAATACGAGAATATTTAGGCGAGTTAGAGCACGGATAGACAGACAAACCCAATTCTTAAATACTCTTCAACAGTATTGGAAAATGTTAAAAAAGACTGATATTTCTTAATCTACGGAAATACAATATAACCACGAACGAAAATGTACAACAACCTCTTCCGAGATACCCACGATTCCGAAAAGTTCTTTATAAACATCAGAAAACCAATGTACATCCGATATTCAAACAAGCATTTATATATTTAAAAAAAAAATTCTTTTGCTGACGTTGATTTTCGGAGACGTTTCCGAGCAGTTTTTAAAATGTATTAATCAGTTTTTTAAAGCCAGAGGATGATATTTTAGAATGCTATTTAGTTTTAATTAAACATTTCCGGCAGCGTAACCGATATGTTCGTAACCTGCTCGTAAGCGATATGTTCGTAATCGTTACGGTATGTTCGCTGCCGCCGACGCGCTTGCGCGTACGATTGGCACCTTATCGTATGCCGGCGACGCCGTGGAGCGTCAATCGACTATGATAAGTTATATGCTCTGTTTTAATTGTGGCTTTAGATGTAGAAGAAAAGGTTGTTTAGACACGTTAGCGAAGCATTATTTTTTATTTTTATGTGCTTGATTTTCAAATTTTTTGTTAGAATTTTTTTAAGTGCGTTTTTAAAAACGGCGGACAGTACAAGTATGGCAGGACCGTCACAGTTTGTAAATATTTTCTCTATTGTTTCATAAATGGCACTCCATTAAGCGTTTTATTATTTTTTTTAAGCTGTTATTTTATGCAATATGTCAGTAATTTCTTGGAATATTGATCAGACGCATTGAAACGTCAGTGCCACTCACGAAGATAGTTTGAGTCTCTATGCCACTGACGCTCCAGAGTGTCGGAAAAAAGTACTGAAATAAACATAAATAATTTTTAACACTTTCCAACACAGTTGAAAAGTGTTTATGCATGCGGTTTGTCTGTCCGTCTATCCACGCTCTTACTTCCATACATATACTCGGAATTTCATGAAATTGATAAATGTTATTTAGGTCACCAACGCATGTTTGGTATTTATATGAAGTATGTAGGATTAATAGTTCATTTACAGGAGCACTCAAAAGTGTTCCATTACATTATGGTATATGGGGAAAAATCGTTTGCAGAATATTTTAATGACATTACGCTATTTCAAATGTATTGAAACCGATATAAATCACTGAATTTCACTACGATCACGTTAGAACAGGACATTTGTAGCATTTTTTTATTCATTTACAGGGACACACAAAAGAAATCGGTTACAGTACAGTACTGTCATTGAGTAATAATTGCTGGAGTGTATGGTTTAAAATTCCGTATGCGTTTTTAAATTTAATTCATTTTTTTTGCATCTTAATCATTATATATAAACTCTATACCTCAAATACAGGGCTACACAAAAGTATGCACGCACCGTTCTTCTTATTAGAGGAAATTTCTGAAGGTAAATTTTCAACTGAAGTACATGTATATATAAAGTGAACTAAATTTTGGCATGCAGGTAGTTAATAGATTCAAATCTATATATCATGTACAGGGCTGGTGAAATAAGATGGAAACAGCTGAAATTGGGTTTTGAAATATATTATGCGTTTCCATTTAAATTGAACGTTGAATTACACGTAATATTTTAATTTTTTAATCGGTGCAGTTTTGTTACATTATCTTGAATGTGTAGGAAAGTGTTTCATAATATATGCTTGACGCATGATTTTTTCTTACTTGTTTTTTCGTTTTTCTGGTTTTACTAGTAAGATATAAGGAACATTTTAACCATTTAAATACTTAAAGGTATATATAAATATTATACAGACATACAAACAATAAATACAATAAACCCAACTGGAGTGAAAAATTAGCCAGTGCCAGGAATCGAACCCGGGACCACAGTATACAAGACTGCTGCTCTAACCACTGAGCTGCTCCGGCCGATGCCTGAGTCTGCAATTTCTCACTAATAAACCATGTTGGGGAAGTCACCAGCCATCTATACGACAGCCTTGGATGACCGGACAACGATGAATAAATTTTACTATTGCACCGATCTACGATAATTATAATAAAACACTCATACTACAATTATATATATTAAAACACAGATACACTTATAAATAAAGCCTGCATTCAACAGTTAAAGGTATATATAAATATTATACAGGCATACAAACAATAAATACAATAAACCCAACTGGAGTGGAAAGTAGCTCAGTGGTTAGAGCAGCAGTCTTGTATACTGTGGTCCCGGGTTCGATTCCTGAATCTGGCTAACTTTTTACTCCAGTTGCGTTACATTACATTTAAATACTGCTTTGCAATCGGGAATAACATTTTTAGTGGCAGCGAATGTGCCAATGTCATGAAACAATCCTACTTGTCTAAATGACTGCGCCTGCTTTAATATAATAATAATTAATGAATTAGAATAAAAATAAAATTATGCCTCACAATTTAGAAAGAAATATATATCTTAGAAATGCTGTTGATATACAGCTATCTCTTTGTAAAATCAACTTAAGTCTAATTAAAAACATTTGTGATTTTAATGTTTTCGATAAAAGACATTTGTAGAAGTCTTGCTGATCAGAAAATGAGTATGTTTGACGCTGCTGAGCTGAAAAATCACGAATTACTTCTTTGTAAAATGACGCAATTTTGTCATCCATGGATGAATATTTTGTATAATATCTCTCTGCACGCTTTTTAAGGGGTCTTGTACATTTTAAGCCCGTCGTAAATTAACAAAAAACTTCAAAGTTTGAATTAGTCTATCTTCAAAATCTTTTTATGTATAAACTTGAAATTTTGGATATCGATTAAACAGATTATGCTTTCTAATATACTACCATTAGAAATTTATTAGCATTTTATAGAATGTATGTCCTGTTCAAATCAAAATAGCTCTTTTTTTACTCCATAAGTGATTGCGCGCATAATATCTTGAGAAAGTATGTATAGATTGTCATGAAATTTGGGAAAGATACTAAACAAATATGTATGTTTAAAATGAACTACTTTTAAGTATGGTACCTGTATTCAATATGGGCAAGCTAAGAAAAATTGATTTTTTTCATCCCCGTGTACACGTCATTGGACTCTAAAAATATATGACCACTATCCCTGGACTGTTGACTATCATTATTAAAATTAGCGACCTTGTAAGTATTCTGGTTTAATTTTAATAATAAAAGCAAAAAATGTTTACAAGTGTTCTTATAAGGAACCACCTGTCCCTATTAGGGACATGAATGTCCCTAATAGGGACAGGTGGCTCCTTATTGATCTACTACAGAGGGTGTATGGAAGAGACACTATTCCAAAGGATTTTAGAGGAGAGGGGATAAAAGAAATATATCTTTAAGTATTGCGGGGAAGGGGTGCACAGTAAATATCATCAGAACATGCACTTTAGAAGGTAGGTCATTTTCGGTTGTGGCTCTTCGAAGAACCATGCAAAGCACCTCAGTTACTACAAAATATTATGAAATAATATAGTTGGTTTTGCTTAGCTTTATTGCATCTGTCTGCAGAGTTATCATCTGTTATTACTCGGTCCTCACAGGATGGACAAATAGAAACTGCTTCATCCTGGGCGGCAAGTCCCACACAGTTCTCATAGACATATCTGCCGCATGTCTACAACAGCATCAATATTGCATAAGAAGCAGTGCCAGCTCTCTTTTGTTAAGGAATTCATACCGCTGGTACCTGCGATTTCACCAACAGATACCCTACTGAGGGGAGGCTTCTTTTGATTTTTGTGCAAGGGCTTTTTGGAGGTTCTTTTCTTGGAGATTTCTTGGAGAATTGGAGGATACAGCAAGTGAATGTGAAGATGCACTTGCTGTATTTCCAATGTGGACATAAGATGTCCATATTGAGAATCGGGGATAGTTTTACTAAATCTTGTAATAAATAATCAAATAAAACATTTTTAAGCAATATATGCAATAACAATCGAAAATACGTTTTATCAGCTTTCTAAAACACTCAACTTTTCAATATTTAAAGTAATTTTACCATATCTAATGAGAATTTAAACTCATATGGAATTACGATCAGCACTCCACAGAACAACAAGTTTTCTTTCAAATTGTGAACAGCGCGCTTTTTTCCACTTTCCAGGCTTAAATATATTTTCAACTGCTTTTCTTCACAGGTATGTAACGCCATCTCTCAATCAAAATTGTTACATTTAAAGATATTAGGGGGTGTCCATATTGAGAGCACTGTCCATATTGGGCACAAGTACCTTATTTACAATGGTAATATTTTTAGTTATGACTATTTTTACTCATTAAAAATATAAAATTTTATATTTTTTTTACAAAAATGGTTTTTTTATTTAGTTAATGAAATAATTTTATCGTAAGAGGCGTTCATTGTTAACACACATATATGTTTATCATCTTTTCCAAATTTTATGACAATCCATACATACTTTCTCAAGATATCATGCGCGCAATGACTTATGGAGTAAAAAAAAAAGAGCTATTTTGATTTCAGCAATGCACAAATTCTGTAAAAGCCTAATAAATTTCTAATGACAGCATATTACAAAGTACAATCTATTTAATTATGATAATATCCAAAATTTCATGTTTATACATAAAAGGTTTTGAATATAGCCTAATTCAAAGTTTAAATTTTTTCGTTAAATTTCGTCGAGTTTAAAAGGTACAAGACTCCAGGTATTTTAGTGTTACCAGTTCAAGAAGAAATGCATTTATTTTGCCTGCTTAAAATGAATAAACATATATATATATATATATATTATGCGACTACTCATAATATCCGGACTTGCGTGCCAAAAAATTTAACCCTTATCGAAGGCTAGCTTTTTATACGTGATTTTATTCTCATACTTTATTCACACTACTATATTTTAAAAATAAATTTGTAGTTTATTTCACTTTCACATGCTGTCAAAGTGTAAGCAAAAGTGCTTCTAAAAAAAGTGGTACAAACCGAATACAACACATGTAAGTGATGCTGATCCCGATGTCACTTGGGAAGTGACAAAGGACCGAAAAGAGTTTAAAAGTTTTTTTCATTTTTATCCAAGTTAATGTTTATAAGACACTTTTACTTGGACACTATTCTTAATATAGTACAGTATATGTACAGCTCACGATAAAGTGTTCCCTTGAAGTTTGGATCGCTGCATTTTGTTTTGTTGATCATTTGTTCATGATTGTTACATGATCATTGTTACATGAACTATAAATGTTACACACTTCATTTTCAATGTCGAACATTATATAATAAACCTTCTCTATAAAAACTTCAATAACATATAAAAATTACATCGAAATTTCAGTGTATCGATGTGAGTAAGAAAACGGGTAGTCTGTCAGTGAGACAAACCGAAATACATAACTTTGTTGTAAGTATTTAAATAGAGACAAAAGAAATGCAAGAAGTCAAAATATTATTTTCTGATAGAAAATATAAAATACTTAAAAAAAAAAACAGTGAATTTCACATTTTTTGAATTAGAAAAACATAAAACAAAATTAAAGTACTTGAAATTCATACCAATTTTAGCTCAGCATAAGGAAAACAATTCTAAAAAGTAAACGTTGTTTTTACGTTTTAAGTTCTGTTGAAAAAAGAAAACTATTTTATAAACGGATAATTTGTCTTCTGTCATGTTCAGCTGACAAAATACAAGGGAAAATATGTTTTACTCAATTTTAGTTTTGAATGATTTCATTCTGAACGATAAAATTGTAATCTAAGTATATTAAATTGTGAGATGTATGTCAAAGGTGAAAATAAAATCACTGTTAAATGTCAAATGATATTGAAAATAGAAGGAAAGGAGTTTATTCGATTTTTACATATTTACAATATTTATGATATTTAAACTATGAAATATAAATTTAATAGTTTAACATGTTTCGATAATTGAAAATGCGGATGTATTTAGCGTTCAATATACAATACAGATTGAAACTCAATAAAATAACTTGCCTTGATACCGATTAGATGTTGTACTAAGCCGATACTTTTTATTTGGGCCTTTAATACATTTATTCAATAATTTCGGAAATTAAAATTAATTTTCTTTAGTTGTATTTTCAAGCTTATTTCACTTCTTTATTTTAAATTTGAATCTTGTTTTTAAGTAAACAAAAGAGAAAAAATATTCACCTTTTAGTACATTATGAGTATTGCATAAACTAATAGGAATGAGTGAATTCTTATTTCATAGCTGCGAACCTGATTCTTTTTTTTTTTCAAGTGAAGTATATACACTTGAAAACAGGAATTCTGCTTTTCAGAATTTAGTGTCGCCCCCGATGAAAAAAAAAAAAAATACATATAAATATAGATAACAAAAAACATACTTCAGTTTTAAGACTTAAAACACACGCTTTTATTTTATATAAAATGACGTCATTCACATCCTCGGGAGAATTCCTCATTTACGATCCAGTATTTAACAAAATCTATAGTAAAGTGTTCATATGATGTCACTATCGCTGAATAATACACACACACACACACACAAATTCAAATAAAGAAACTCGACAAAAAAATCGGATCTAATTATCCATATGCCTTCATTTGTTTATAATATAGATAATTAAATTAAATATAGTTTATGTACTAAATATAGCTCCAATAATAATATAGCTCTATAGTTTTAAATATAGCTCCATGTTTTATAAGAAATCATTCATTTATATTTTCTCAAAATAGCACGCAGTTTAATTAATTATTTTTCAGTAGGTATGGGGAAATGACAACAAACAGTTATAATTACTATTTTCTAACTATGTATTTTTTATTTACTTTCTACAGAAATTGAGTTCTTGAGTTGCCAAAATTAAACAAATAGCGCTAAAAACTACAAAAAAATAATATCTCAAAAATAAATTGAGATGCGGTTTTCAAATAAATTGCATTAAAAAGTATTTTATCCCCAATAAGACAGTATAAAAATTAGAAATGTGCTATGCTTAGAATTTTAATAATTGCAGTAGAGTATTTAACAGTACAATGATACATCTGCTTTATTTTACGGCTGGCTGATACAACGGAGCGTTATTTTTTGGAGACGACACTTTATATGCCGGGAGAAAAAAAATATAATATCGGATGCTAGTAACTCTTGAAAGAAAAGTTAACTAATGAATCTCGTTTTTCAGTAATCAAAAGGAAAAATAATTTTAAAGCAATAATCGTAATTTTTTTTTACTGCATTATGAGTGTCGAAATTATCGATAACATGGTCATAAATCATGCGTACAGCATAGATTATAAAACACTTTCCAGCACATTCAGAATGCTATATAGCAATTGTTAGAAAAACATCAGAATTTATTTGTCGATCCCTGTATGTGATCTATAGATTAGTAGTTATACGGCATCGTGTGCTAAAAGTTAGTTCCGTTAAACACAAAGCACGATTTAAAATCCCCATTCAGCAAGTTCCGTCTATACATGGAATCGTACTTTATATTCTTTGTGTGTCCCTTCACATGGTCTATAAAATTTATACTCATCGTGTTTATTACCGCATCTTGTACTAAAAGTTAGTTTAGTTAAACACATAGCACAGTTTAAAGTACCCATTCAGCAATTTCCGTCAATAAACAGAATCGTAATCTATATACTTTGTGTTCCCCTGCACATGGTCTATAAAATTTATATTAATTGTGTATAATACGGCATCGTGTGCTAAAAGTTAGTTCAGTTAAACACAAAGCACGGTTTATAATTCTCATTCAGCAATTTCCGTCATTAAATATAATCGTACTCTATATCCTTTGCGTGTCCCTGCACATGGTCCATAAAATTTATACATCATTTTTTATACACCAAATGATACATAAAAAAGCGGTTAAATTTAAAAGAAAAAACGTGACACAAATGGAAAGCACTGCCACAAATAATTCTTCATTGGCAGTTCTGTAGAAAATGCCCATAACTTATAAACTTTTGTGCGCCCCTGTGAGACAATAACAAATCTCCTGGCTGAAGTCGCCAATGCACTACCATCTGAGCTATACCGGACGAATTTGGTGCGTCTAATTAATAACTGAGAGCATTGGCGGCTTCAGCCAAGAGATCCCTGGTTGGATCGTACCCTGGTCCGGATATTTTCCGCCCAGTTGGAAATTTAGATCTCATCTGCTTTATTTACCAATTAGAATAATTGTGTTAAATATTAATCTAGTATAATTACGTATTCAGCGTTTTCTGAAGTTTCGTTACCTGCGATTTATTCTGTTGTTGAGCTGATTCCGATATCAGACCAGATGCTATAATCAACTAGGGTGCTGGGTGAATTATATCCACCAGATCCGTCTGGGATAGCTCAGATGCTACAGCAATGGCGGATTCAGCCAATAGATTCCTGATTCGAATCCTGTCCGGACATTTTTCGTCCAGTTGAAAATTTACATCTTACAAGAAGTTTAGAATTCACGAATGCTTTTGTTTAAAAAAAACCCTCGATATTTCGACTTAAAAAAAAAAAATCTCTGGTATGTCATTGGTTGTCATCTGGTATGTCTTGTATGTCATTTTGAAAACATATTATATCTGTGATCATTAAAAAAATCTTTTTTTTTTATTCACTAGGGGGTTCTGCCCCCTACGAGCTACGTTCGCCAACCCCCGTTCAGACACCGCAAACTTCAAAAGCACGCTAATTTGATCGGCTTTAAAAAATTTTCGGAAGAATTATTTATAATTAAAAAAACAGTGACGATCTCCCTGTTAACGGGTTGCTTTCGTCTTTGATTAAATCTGATCAATGAAACATGTGAAAATAGTCTAATATAAAATGATTTAAGCAAACATTGCCTTTGTCTCACGGTATTTTTTAACAACGCTTAAGAAAGTTTTTTAAATAAGAGATTTTAAATGTATCGGTTTGAATCTGACGTAATTTTCACCAAAGTTTTCTTTTCCTTTTTAATATTCACGTGAAAATACTTTTGTTGCTAGAAAGGAAATATTATTTGCGCTGTCTTAGAATTCTCAACAATAGTTTTAAAAGATTACCTCAAAATATGAAATAAATGTCTCGCGCAAATATATTTTTAAATGTAAACTGTTTGGCAATTTTAAATATGACGTAATTTTCTCCGTTTGTGACTTTTAATGCATATATTAATGAATCTATTATTTTATACTTTTCCTTTAAAATTCACGTGTAAATATAGTTTTTATGACTGCATTATCGATATTTTTCTGCTTTTGATACGTGATCATTTAATTCTCATTTGAATGTTTTTTTTCTGTTTATAATAAGCCACGTGTAAATTAATTTTTAATTTGAAAGAAATATTATTCTTTGCCCTTATTTTAAATTTGGCAACAATTTAAATTAATACCCTTTTCTAAAAGTTGTAAAAAATATTTCTCGAAATGCTGAAGAAAATTTGAATTTAAAATAGAAATAAAACCTCAAAAATGAGTCAAAAAATAAATGCTGTCTGCACACCTGGAACTTCTAATGTATAAAATGATCTAAAAAATTTTAAATTCCTATGTATAGTTTTTGCTCTTATAAAACTTTTTTTAATGGAACGATTTTGACCAAATTTAACATTAAATATCCCTTAAAATAATTCTTCGATTTGAACACTGTCTGCATCAGCGTGTTTATCAAATATTTCTCTATAATACCACCGATTTCCATATATTTGTATTCAATATTTTTTCGTAATATTAACGAAGAAAGACCTCCAGTCACAAAAAATGCAAAACCGGCGGCGGCGGCGGCAACGTTAGTTACTTTTTTTTAGAATAGATATATTCAAATGTGAAAAATCATGCGCGCAATGCATGCAAGAATAATTATTTCGTAAAAATTGTATTATCTATAAAAATAAATAAAAAAACTTTTATATATGTGCATACTTTTTTTGAGAACTTTAATTGATAACAGAAATCTTTCTTAATATGTATTTTAAATCTTATAATTTAAAGTAAACTAGATATAGAGTGACAGCAATTAACGTAATATAGAGGTAACATTTTCGTATATTTTGTTAGTTCAAAGGATATCTGACCCCTTAAATAAATTTCAGCTCAATGTATTATTGTGGTTCAATCTTTGTCATATTTAAATGCATTGTGCTCATTATTTATTTTTGTAACAGTGACATTTCGTGTACTTAAAAGATGTTTGACATTTTCTAATTTAAAAAAAAATCGTTCTCTTTCAGAAAAGTTTTCAGAAATCCATTTCAAGTGACAAAACGCTTATAAAGGGTAATGTTTTTTAATTAATTTAGGCAAAGTTTATACCGCACATGGTAAAATTACACACATAACAAATGAAAATTTCCATCAATGAAGAACACGTGGTATTACGAAAAGCACGTTGTACAAGAGCGTTTTAAAAAATCATTTTCAGTAGTGTACATGTCGCTTAATGTGATCACGGCTTTGCGCAGATATACAAATTAGTAGATTTATATTTCATGTTTCCAGAATGTTCTAGAAAATGCGATGTTGATATATAAAGCAAGAAAAAAAAACCCGCCACCTCAGCTGTGGTATGTGAAACTCATTTCCTTAGTTCTTGAAGCATGAGAATTCTATTTCTTACGTGAAAATCTTTCAAGGAATAAAAACGCCTTTGACCATTACTCTTTTAATTAAGAAAAAAGCGTTGAAAAATGTCATTTCTGATATCGCCAGTAAGTTGGGAATTAATTCCAAAATGAAATGTTAGCCGCAAAGTAAAAATATGGAAGGTTTGTAAAGGTGTGATCGATCTTCCAAGAATAGGAACCTCAAGAAAAATGACTTAACACCAAGTCGTGTTGGTCGGAAGGAAGTCGGCCGCTGACACAAATAAGAAGGCTGCTGAAATATGCAAGGAGATGGCCACCGCACATGGCCTCACAGTGAATAAAGATACCATAAGACGTTGTCTGAGTGCCGATGAATTGTGTGCATGGGTCCCTGCAAAATAACCTCTCATCACGGCAAAGAACAGGAAATTCTGATTGTAATTCGCTAAGAAGCACGAAAAGTGGGCAAGCAGAGATTGGATTGTCCTTTGGAGTGAGAATCCAAATTAAATTTGTTTGGAAGTAATGATCCGCGTTATACTCGTCTTTCAAAAGGTACCAGAATGGATCCCCGGCGCAAATGTTTAACAATGAAGTACGGAAACGGATCAGTAATGGCCTGGGTAGCTTTCCATCATGATGGCGTTGTCCCCCTCGTGCACATCAATTGGATTACGGATCAAAATGTTTATAAAAACATTTTATAACATCACATGTTTCCTTATGCTCGTAAAAAGAGGCCTCGTGGATGGAAGTTTCAGCAGGCTAATGATAACAAGCGCACCTCCAAAATGGTGACAAATTGGTTTACAGCTAAGAAAATCAAATATTTGAACTGGCCGAGTCAGTCATTTGACACCAATCCAACTGAACATCTTTGGGAAATCATCGGAAGAAAAGTCGGGACACCGAAGCATTCTTCACTGGCAGAAATCCTTCAGGTTCTTCAACAGGATAGGGCAAAAATCCCTAGGTCCACCTTAGAAAGCCTTGTTAATTCCATGCTCAGACGATGTGCCTCAGTCTTCAAAGGAAATGTTAAAGTATTCATGTTTTTTTTAAGCATACAATTTTATGAAATCGCGGACAATTTCTTCAAAAATTCGAAGACAGGAGGAGAGGTTAATAGAATTATAGTGCTGCTAGGGCGATAAATGTACTGTACCTATTTATTTAGGGCTATGTCTTAAATTCTACTGGGCTTAAAAACTCGAAAATTGCACAACCAGACGCAAAATAAATCCCACTTTCAGAAATTGAGAACTTAGAATAGAAAAAGCTAAAATTACCAAAAAATCGAAAATCATTGTTTTTTTTTTTTTTGCGTAAAATGTCTTAAGTGCCAAGCTTAACAAACAGAAGAACGCTTGAAGTGCTAACCCTGGTAGTAATAGTTCAAAAAAGTTGGAAATTGCACATCAAACGTGGCAAATAAGGTGCATTCGCCTTCTTTTTTCTCTTTCTTGAAAACTTTCCTCTTTTGGACTTTCAGCGTTTTCCATTCTTAGTCCTCAATTCTAAAAGTTATTCCGGTACAATTTTAGGAATCAAACAATCCAAGAAAAATTGATTTATAAAAAAATATTTTTGTATCCTTTGAAAGAAAGTTTCGAAACCTCTCCCCATGGACGCCAGACGTCCATTGCAGACAACCAAGGAATTTCAATAGTGAACATTTGAATAGTGGGGGTGCGGTCAAATATTAATCGTTTTCTAGCGTTTTAAATGCGCATTTTTGACGGAGCCCTGGGATAAATATAATATTCTTTTTCAAATTTCAAAAGCTTACTTACCACTATTTTCGAATAGTAATTTCAGAAAACATCTTAAGTTCTTGCTTAAGCGCCGTTGAATAATATATCTACGGGTAAGTTGTTTAACGTGGTTTCGTTCAGAAACAGTTTTGAGAAAAGTAGAGTTCACCCCCTGGTGGTGGAATGTGGAAAATAAATATTCGAGATTGTGTTTTTTGCAAGATTTTGCAGTGCGTGCTCTGCATGCCTGCTAAATCTTCATATGATATATCATCGGAATACAATTGGACCACTTTTTCATACTTTTTCCCTTACTATTCTTGCTATACTTTTTCATACTTACTATCCCTCATTCAACTTTGCCCCCCCCCTCGGGGGGTCCAATTTTCTAACTTAGCTCCAAATTAAGCTAAAGCAAGATTTGACCTCATTTGAAGGCTTGGCGGAAGGTGAAATTCTTCACTGACCTTCGATTGATGAGGTATATATTTGACTCGAGTTATTAAAGGACATCCCCCCTTAATAGAGAGGAGCCGGAATGAATTTTTTCGCGTGACATATTGTTTTAATGCTTTTTTTGGTCTGTACCTTATTAACTCGTAACTGGAGACATGAATTTTCTTACGCGATCAGAGACTTAGAGTCAAAAAGACTCCAATGTTATTTTTCTTTTTTGTCTTTTGTAAACAGCATTGGGATTTATTTTGGAAACGCAATATATTCTGGAAATCATGTAATGATAAAAGAACTACTTAACGGTACTGTGGAGATGATTTTATTGAAGGAGAAAAAACACGTGATAATCGGAGCTAAAGAACAATGCGGAGTCATTTTGACTCCCATCTCCAGTTACGAGCTAAGCACTCACTCTGCTCCTCTTAACTCATTTTTTCCTAAGTAGAGGGCATTTTAAAGTTTATATCTGTTTATTACTAGCCATACAATTTTCTAAAAATCATGAAAAAATTATATAACAAATCTCAACAATTAGCAGCTTCTCCACCATTTTCACACAGCGATCGGCTAATTATTTCGGACAGAATCCAGTTAAAGATATAAAATCATACAAATGTAAGGTTCATTTAAAAATTTAAACTTTTTCTTGAAAAGAATATCACTGCTTTTTATCAATTTGAAGAATTTGAGGCGTAATAGATATCCAATATCGGAAATGCGTTGTCTGTTCAAAGAAAAAGATAGATTTTTAGAAGATCATTGAAAATAGTTAGTAATTATAAATTAAATTAAATTAAATAGTGTCCGTCATTAAAATTTGATAAAGAATGAACGAAATCAGATTTTTTTTTTCAATTTAATATGTATATATATGTATAATAATGCATATGTAAATATATATTTGATTACAGTTATTTGTGGTGAAAAAGTTGTTTTAAAAAGTTAAATTAAATCCTCCATAGTAATTCTTTATTTTGTTAAAATGAACTTAATTGAGCATACGTTTAAAAAAAAAAGGGGGGTATTTTCCAAATAATAAAATTAATTTTGGAGAAATTAAATAAATGTATATTTTGTGAACATTTTTTGTTAAAATTTGCTCCTATTGTAAATAATGTTAAATAAACATTTATAAGTATATATTCAAAGGAAAAGTATTGAATTGACAAAAAATAAATTATAAAATAGAAAATCCACTATAGAATTAGATTTTATCAAAAATATCTTTACATAAAGCCTTCCGTGTTCTTTTCCCTGAAAATAAGAAAATGAGATGCACCGGGATTTGAAAAAATATTCCGATGAATCGGAAAAAAATTATTAAGAACTGAATTATCAACTGAGCAGCTCAAATGCTGCGGAAAAAAAGAACAATATAAAAATAAGTAGAAGAACTTACGGTTTTGAAATCTGATTAGTGTAAATTGAGAATATTCAATTATATTGAATAAATTTTGATTTCTTTTCTTTACATTAAAAGTGTGCGTTTAGGCTTTCACAATTTACTCCTAATTTAATAAACCAAAGAAGTACTCATTTTTCTGAATAATCTCATAAGAAAATAAGTGCTAAGGTATAAGCTGCAGGTTTAGGAAAATATTCATAAAATATCTGGAAGGAAATTAAATTACATAACCAACAAAGACATTTTTTATCTTTAGAAGAAACATTTAATGGACAATCGATAAATAACGAATCTTCGAATAAGACTGTACACACGAATAAAAGACTAAAACAATAATATTAATTATTTTTTTTAATAAAAATGGACTTTCTTTGAATAATATATTTTATGGGGCATTCGCACAATCTTTTGACTTTTATGTCCCTGAATAATAATTTTATTTTAGTACCTGCTCTTGTGTGTTTCTTTTTAATTTCATATACTGGGGAACATCCCATTGTATGATTGCATAACAATATTGACGAGATAAATAAGTTTTGGACGACGTTGGGGGTCCAAATACCAGGAAAACCCCTATATCGTCCCGTGTCCCTGATGCTGATTTTTAAGTTTGGAGCTGTCCGTATAAAACTGTTTCAATAAAAGTAATTCGATGTAATTTTTTTTCCGAAACTGGGACACTTTTTTTATTTAAATATGTTGCAAAAAATTAACCTGCACACATTTTTACGGTTGATATTACTTTTTGAACTCTGTCCCTGGGTTTTTCACCCTTGCCGTCCCTCGTGCTAAACTTATACAGATAATCTCTTCAAATGCAGCCACAGAATTTTTTTCAAGTTTTTTCGCATGTAGAAGTATGCTACAGAAAGAATGTCTAAAATTATTTGACAGGAAATTTACTGCAGAATTTAAATCAGCATTTAAATATCAAATTCAAGATCGTTGCTTTATTGGTAGTCTTACAGTCCCCAAGGTTCATTCCTGCACTTTTCGAGCTAAATTAAGAAAAAAAAATTGAATTTAAGCCAATGTAAATAACTGTTTCTAAAAATCAATGAATATTGTGACTACCACTTAGTCTTAACATCATTTGCCTAAAATAGGTTGTAATTTTTCTTTATCGTTCCATCCTTAACGTCCTTTTTCTTTCCCTATTTCGTCCCTTTTTTCCTATACCGTCCCCTTTTTTTACCTTACCATCCCTTCTTTAACACCCCTCTAAGACAATGTTATAACAAAATTTTGTACTAAAAATACTACATTGTTATTATTTCTTATTTGAATGTTCTGTGGGTACTATGCAAATTCATTATAAGTTAAAGTTTAGAAGAAAATAACAATTTTTAGTGGTAAACTGGTAAGGAAAATTAAACTCGCAAATTTAACAAAAACCTCAGTTAAATGAAAACTTTTTTCTGCTGACCATTTTTACTTTATTTTAAATCATTAAGGCATTCGCCTATCATTAAAATGTTATTTTAGCAAGTTTAATTTCACCATTTTTTTTCCCGATTTTTATTCCCGAAAGTCAAAAGATTGTGAGAATGCCAATATTAGTTTATAGTAATTTTAACACAATTGTTCTAATTGGTAAATAAATCATATGAGATATGAATGTCTAACAGTGCAAAAAATGTCCGAATCAGGAATCCAATCTGAAATCTCTTGGTTGAAGCTGCCAATGCTCTGCTATCAGAGCTACCTTCGACGAATCTGGTGGATCTAATTCACTCAGCTAACCTTATTGGTAATAGATGGAGCATCTGGTCTGATAGTTGATAATATAGTCAATGTCTGTTTACCTTATATTATGAATTTTAATTCACGTTAACTTTTAACATTAATAAATTCATCTCTTTATCAATGACAGAACTATTCATAAGATGAAATTTTTAGTAAAATTGAATGTACGAAGCATGAATGTCTTAAATAAATTACTTAAAAGTTATTTTACTTTGGCTTGTGAAAAATTCTCTAATTATTAAAAAAAAAAACGATGTTTATATTTTAATGTCATTAGTCAACATTACTTAGTTCACTGCTGCCACTTTATTGGGTGCACATAGGCTGCACGAGCTACCGCACCCGCTTCTATAGGACAGCCTACGGAGCCAGTCTTTTCCCGGTGGGATGCGGTGGAACCCCCCCCCCCCAGGCAATGTGAGCTTGCTTTGCATTTCAGATCCAAAATTTCCTATGGTGATACTTGTCTTTCAGCGGCACCGATTTTTTTCTTTTTCCCTTCCTCTAAACTGGATCAGTACCCACCACCGATTAGGCATCTAAAATCCAGACTTCCCTACTCCCCATGCAGGATTTGTGTGCGTAATGTTCAGAAGCGAAATCAACAAAGTCAATTAGTTAAGCAAGCCGTACAACACAGAGATCACAAAATAACAGGCTCTGCAATTAGGTCGGCCGGGGCGTTGGTCTACTGGATTTCCGCCACGCGGCGATTAGCGGACAATCTCCCCGATGCCAGACGGCATACTCATTCGGCTAGGGAAATCTGGCAGCATGGGTCTGGTCATCAGTTTTGATACAGCCGATGTCCGCCATGTACGCTAATGGCGCCTGGTGCATGTAAAATCTGTCGTGGGTGCAAAGTCCTCCAATTTACCTGTGAATTATACCTCTGTAGGTGCCTTGTCAGGTGAAGGTCTCGTCACCTGATCAAGGTTATAAATTACGAAGCCAAATTGAGTAGCAATGCGCACGTACAAAACAACAAGATCAAAATGTTGAGTAACCGGATTAACAAAGTTCACAACTATGCAGTAGGCACAGCTTGTAGAAGGAATATCTAGGCACTCGTCAGATTTATTGTCGCTACACGGTGATTAGGTGGTCACCAGTCCGGTACCGGATATCAAACCCGTTCAGCTAGTGCGACCAGGCAGGTAGGGGCCTGGTCATCGGTTAGAAAGAAAGAAACATCACATAGTTCAATATTTTAATTACAATTTAAACTCTTGATTTAAATTTAATAAATGAAAGACATTCTTCTTTTAAATTTAAATCGCCTTAAATATTATAAATGTCATGACATGAAAAATAATATGATTTTAATTTTGTACAAAATTTTCATTTTCTAAAAAATTAGAAATCGAAAGTTGGAAAATAGAACTTATACCAGAATAATAATTTGAAAAAATATATAAGAATTTTTAAGCACCAAATATTATTTGCTTAAAATTTCAATAATTGTTTTGATTATTATTGTGTTTTATAATTTTATGTCCCTGATATTACAATTTGTTTAATTTTGAGACTATATATTGAATAGGATTTGTGTTTGCATACAATCTGTTAAACGTCACAAGAAGAAACTCTTACTACACCTCAAACTACTTAAGGGGTCTCATATCTTTTAAAATCTCCGTCGTCAGTTTAAAAGCGATGAAATTTCAAGTTATCACAAATTCCCAAATCTTTATTGAAATTACGTAAGTCTCTGTAATTTATTTAAGCCATGTTTAAGGCTTTATAAAATGTAAAATTAAACACTTACTATCTATACTAATAAAAGAACAAATCGCTCTGTCTGTCTGTCTGTGTGCGATGGCTAGCAAAATCTACGGAACGTACGAGGAATAAAATTTTTTTGAAGCTAGCCCAAAGTATCTCATGATGCACCATAGCTTCAGAATTTTAATATTCTAATTAACAGCTGAGTTATTAATTATCAACCGTCACTCACTTTGATTAAAAATCCATTTCGGAAGAGAAAATCTCTGACGCATGCGCTGAAGGCGCTGATATGCAAATGAAGAACGGAAAAAAATATTTCGGCGGTATTTTGTCATTATTTATTAACTAACATCGTCCGAACAGCTTAGTAACATTTAAAACGGAAGACATGTTCTGAAAGATTGTGCTCTTACGTCTCAAATGCTGCGATCAATTAAAAAATATATCGCAATTAACCCCTTGAAAAAAAAGTTAAAAAAGGATCGTTTTTCTGAAAAACGTTTTTCTCCCTTATTACAACACCTCCCCAGGATGCAATTTTAAAGGTACTGACAAGTCAAATATATGATTATAAAGCTGAATCCCTCTTCAAAACGATGGTGTAATTGGTTTTTAAAAATTTGAATTTTAACATTTTCAAATACACCGCCAAATGCAGATCACTTTCCGCCTCATAAAGATGATTTACATTTCGGTTAAATGTTTATCCTCTAAAATATGCATATTTTTTTATTAAATTTTAAAAAGGGCTTGGTTTTAGTAATATTTACGATCCATTTAAATTTCAGAGAATTCGGACAACAATAATCATTTATTTTATTATGCTAATGAAACTGACGCGACGCGGAAAAAAATAAAAGCAGAAACTATTTACGTTCTGATATGGAACGTTAATTTACTAACCTTTTCGTAGCAGTTGTGGCATAGTGGCTTAACCCCTTGGTTTTTTGTACGAACAGACCCAGGTTCGAAACTAGGTAGGACAAAGTTTTAATTTGAATTAGTAGATTTTTTCTATTTTAAGGATTTTATTTTACTTTGAAGGGTATCTAAAGTGAAAGAATGTTCCGACGATTCCGATATAAACAGGCTTTACTCTATTAGAAAATAATTTGCTGTATAGTACCTTTTTTAAAAATTTATATAGCATATTTGCTTGCAGTTTTATTATTTCTTTTTCAGTATTACAGTTTCAGATGCATTTGTAATTACTTTTTCATCTAAAGATTTTAAATAAAAATTTTAAATATTAAAAACATAATTAAATTTTAATTGAGTTCACCAATTAATTTTGAATAAAAGTGTTCAAAACGTGAGATAAATAAAAATTCAAACTTTCCAACTGAACATGAGTCGGGCCCTGGTAATTTGCAAAGTCTCTACCTTCTCCCCAGCCCCATTCTGTACCGACCTGCGATACAAATTTCCGGTTTATTTAAGAATGTTATTATGGGCTCCTCAGTGCTTAATTTTAAAGTTGAGTCTTAGAGTCTTCTTCCCAGAGACAATACCCTCATATTTTTATTGAGGCCCCAGGGACCTTTTTCAAACATTTACCCCCTTTTGGTGCATTTCTTTAAAATATTATTTTAATGAATAATTCATATTATTCCCTATGCTTAATTTTAACTAATTGAAGATCTAAAGCGTTAAGTACTAAGACATTTTAACATGTTTCATGTTAGGGCCCTGTTTTTAATTATCAATTGGCCCCATTTGGGCCCCTTTTACAGCTCCTTTAAAAATGGTCCAATTCAGAAGCTTTTTTTTTCTAACAACTTCTTAGGACTTCCAGACACTATATGAAAGACAAAAAAATTCTCAGGCTTCAGCTACCACCAATTTTGAATATTAATCCCCTTCTTGGGTGCCCTTGGTGCAGCTTCTTTAAAAAATTTTCCGAATTGCTTGCAATTTTCTTTAACATAGTTGTAGCGTCTTCCGATTACTTAAAAAGCTAATAACAATATCTTTATGCCCAACGACATGCCAGTTACGTCCCTGCCCCCCCCCCCTTGAAGTTATTGCACCACTCTGGCCACCAGGGCCCGGTCTTTCTTTATACCTCAGTTACCACTTTTTTTGAACATTAATCCCCTTTTCTAGCATCAACTTACCTTTACTCACTACAGCCGTACATTAAAAATCGCCTTAATTTAAAGGTAACTTTAGTAAATGGATTTCATCAGTTTAATACATATCGTGTTAATGTTAAAAGCAATTCATGAAATTTACAAGGGAAGAGGTCATCTTCCACCGCTTGGGGGCGCATTCTTTCCTCCAATTCTAAGGATCTAATTTCAACGGGATTTGGTACATTCAACTTAGATTACAACTACAACTACTTTCTGTATTATGAAATTTTATCTTAGACTTCAATTACCAACATTTTCTAACATTCATGATGCATTATTTTTTTTTCGATTTTATGCGCTTGATTACTACGAGGTTTGGCTTACTAAACTTGGTTTTCGACTGTCTCCGGCACGTGCGGCGTACTTCCGGTACATGCTGCCTTATGTAGCGTGGACCCAGGTTACAGGTTCGTTCGGAAAGAAGTTTGTTGGGAACGCACTAGACGATGCGGAAGGCAATGGGTCCTCCGAAATTAGGTTCATTTAAAAGAACTTCAAAAGATATAAAATCATAGGAACTTGAGTTTTGTTTAAGGTTATTATTTACGGACCCCGGGCAACGCCGGGTGGGTTTGCTAGTAATATAATAAAAAATACCATTCAGTTGATATTGCAAAATGTTTTCCCATGGTATGTCACAATCCGCAGGATAACTCAACTTATAGTAGCCATATAAACATATAAATTATGTTAAAATTAGCCCTGACCTGTATTTTATAGAATGAATAAATATTATTGAGATAAATAAATATTTTCATCGTCGTTCAGTCCGTCTGCCCGCATATAACAGAGCAAAACTACCCAACCGAATTGTCTAAAATTTTAAACATATAATTGCTGCAAAAGTTTGTCGAGTCGCTTGAAATTTTACGAAAATCGGATGTATAGTTTAATTACAGGGACAGTCAAAATTTTTCCGTTACATTACGGCCAATGGAAATAAATTATTGCAAGTGCATTTTAATGATGTTACAGCCTTCCGAATGGTCTGAAATTTTAAATATATGATTGTTGCAAAATTTTGTCGAGTCGATTCAAATTTTATGAAAATTGGATGCATAGTTGAATGACAGGGACTGTCAAAAGTTTTCCGTTACATGACGGCCAATTGCAAACAAAATAATTCAAGTGCATTTTAATGATGTTACAGCAATTTGAACAGAATGAAATGGATATGCACTTATTGAAGTGCACTAAAATATACATTAAGTACAATATGCGGTGCAACAAATATTTATAAAACTAGTTATAGTACGAACGCACGACATTTGCCACGTTTGACGAGCAATTTCCAACTTGTTTAAATTTAATTTAATTTAAATAGTTTCTGTCAAAGAATTTATATATCATTAATTCATTCTATAAAGTATAGTTTAAAGTACATTTTGACATAAATTTTATGTTGATATATCTATTCCAAGTTAAGTTATCGTGCGGATTGTGACACACCATGTGAAAAATTATTGCAATATTAATTAAACTGTACTTTTTTTATTATATTATATTATAAATGTTTATTTTTATATTTTATAAAGTCTTAAATATGGCTTTAATATATTTAATATATTATAAATTTTTGTGCAATTTTAACATGTATTTGAAAGCTAAAAGAACTCGAAACTACATCACTTTTGAAGTGGCGACGGAGATTTTAAAAGGTATGAGACACCTTAAGAGTGTATCTTACTGTCTTAAACACATTTAATCGAAATTTATATGAAATAACTGACCGAGGTACTATAAACTTTAATGCATAAATGCCAAATGTGCATCAAAAAAGGAAATGAGTAAATGAGCAGTTGTTTTGAAAGTGGGGCAAGTTAATTTTGTAAGAAACACCATTACTAGTTAAATTTAAATCCTATTAAAAATAAACAAAAAATAATAACTTTTTTCAACAATTCACAATAAATATATTTTAATACCAACATAAATTACTTTCTAGTGCTTTAATTTTCAAAACGATATTTCAAATGCTTTGATTTTCAAATTGATCATCTAGAAATATCATAAAATTCACATAACCCATTTTCAAAATAAACCTCTCAAATAGTAATTTTCTTATGGCTCTGTTACTGGATTCATACAAGTAAATAATTATATTTCATGACATATACATTAAATTTTAAAATCGGACTATTCGGGAGTTATGATGGGAAAGAAAGGCTTTTCGTTCTTGTGTAAAATCATCTTCATGTTACTTATAATGAAATCTTAGAATATCCAAAACTATTTCATTAGTTCTTAATGAGTTATTAAAATCTATTACAAAATGCATAAACACTATTAAATTCCATGCCAAATATGTGAGAGCCTCTACAAGAAATCTTGTAATGATAAATGTGCAATCATCTTTATGTTATTTATAATGAAATCTTAGAATATCCAAAACTATTTCACTAGTTCTTAATGAGTTATTAAAATCTATTACAAAATGCATAAACACTATTAAATTCAATGCCAAATATGTGAGAGCTTCTTCAAGAAATCTTGTAATGATAAAAGTGCAATCATCTTTATGTTATTTATAATGAAATCTTAGAATATCCAAAAGTCCTTCCGGCCAGTGCCGGGAGGAAGAGGTAGCTTTCATATTCCTTATTTTAAAAAAGCCAACTTATATCATTCAAACACACGAAGCTCAATTTAGTAGAAACCGATTATAGGAGATTCAATACTAATTTTTATCAATATAATGAATGAGAATTTCGCGAAATTAGTTAGCTTTATCCAAGCTGCTTTTCTTTAAAGTAACTTATATTTCGCTGCCAAATTCGGCGATTTCTTAAAGTGTCTGCCATTTTAAGACAACATGGTGGATGAGGCTAACCAGTGAACTTGGTCGAGATCTTAGTAATTGCTTTGCACATGCTCACTCACATCGGAATCGGTTGATATATACGAGTGCTGTCGCATGCAAAAAATCAGAATTTTCAAAATGTCACCCACAATAGAAATTGAAACTGCTATATCTGAGCCATTTTTTAAGGTAAAGACAAGCGAAAAATGCTCCTGAATCATTATATCAAGGTCAAATACTTAAGAAAGAAACCTTTTTCAATTTCTAATTATTTTGCACCTCACTTTAAATATATATATATTTTTTTAATTTAATGGCCGCCATTTTGAAACAAGATGGCTGATGAATCTGGCCAGCGAACTTTGTCGAGGTATTGACGTATACTATCCACATGCCTTCTTACATCGAAATAGGCGAATAAGTGTGTTATCGCGTGACAAATACAAGATCGTTTCAAAATGTTAGCCATGCTAGAAATTCAAAGTGCTATAATTCAACCATTTTTTAAGATATAAACAAAAGAACAAATTTTCAGAAACAAAAACTGCCCCGGAATCTTTGTATCAAGGCCAAACACATAAAAAAAATCTTTTTCATTTTCCAATTTTTTAATACCTCATTTTAAATTTTAAATTTAATTTTTTTTAATGGCAACCCTTTTGAAACAAGATGGCGAATGAAGCTGGCAAACGAACTCGGTCGAGACATTGGTATGTACTATGTACAGACCAAGTTACGTCCAAATCGGGTCATAAATACGCCTGTTATCGCGTGACAAAAATCAGGACGTTTCAAAATGTCAGCACGCTAGAAATGCAAAATGCTATAACTCAGCCATTTCTTAAGATATAGACGAAACAAAAACTGCTCCCGAATCTTTTTATAAAGTTCAAACACATATGAAGAAAATATTTTTTCAATTTTCAATTTTTTGGTACCGCATTTCAAATGTAAATTTTTCTTAAAAATTTAAATGGCCGCCATTTTTAAAGAAGATGGCGGATGAAGGTGGCCAAAGAACCCGGTCGAGACATTGGTATGTACTATGTATAAATGAAGTTACATCCAAATCGGTTCATAAATACGCCTTTTATCGCGTGACAAAATTCAGGACGTTTCAAAATGTCAGCCACGCTAGAAATTCAAAATGCTATAACTCCGCCATTTTTTAAGATATAGACGAAACAAAAACTGCTCCGAAATCTTTGTATAAAGGTCGAATACATAAGAAAAAAATATTTTTCCATTTTCAATTTTTGGTACCACATTTCAAATTTTAAATTTTTAAAAAAAATTTAAGTGGCCGGCATTTTGAAACAAAATGGCGGATGATGCTGGCCAACAAACTCGGTCGAGACATTGGTATGTACTATGTACACACCGAATTACATCCAAATCGGTTCATAAATACGTCTTTTATCGCGTGACAAAATTCAGGACGTTTCAAAATGTCAGCCACGCTAGAAATTCAAAATGCTATAACTCAGCCATTTTTTAAGATATAGACGAAACAAAAACTGCTCCGGAATCTTTGTATAAAGGTCAAATACACAAGAAAAAAATATTTTTCCATTTTTAATTTTTTGGTACCACATTTCAAGTTTTAAATTTTTTTTTAAATTTTAAATGGCCGCCATTTTGAAAAAAACGGCGGATGAAGCTGGCCAACGAACTCGGTCGAGACATTGGTATGTACTATGTACACACCGAATTACATCGAAATCGGTTCATAATTCAGTGTGACATAGATCAGATATATATATATATATATATATATATATATATATATATGTATATATATGTATATATATATATATATATATCAATTTTGAACGGAGGGTGGTTTCGGGGTCTGGGAGTCATGATCGATGAAAATATACCAAATTTTTTTGAAATCGCTTTCCTCCGAACGGCTGCAATAGGTAGCTTTTTTGTAAAGAAAGCTACCTAAAACTATTTCACTAGTTCTTAATGAGTTATTAAAATCTATTACAAAATGCATAAACACTATTAAATTCAACGCCAAATATGTGAGAGCCTCTTCAAGAAACCTTGTAATGATAAAAGTGCAATCATCTTTATGTTATTTATAATGAAATCTTAGAATGTCCAGAACTATTTCACTAGTTCTTAATGAGTTATTAAAATCTATTACAAAATGCATAAACAGTATTAAATTTAATGCCAAATATGTGAGAGCCTCTTCAAGAAATCTTATAATGATAAAAGTGCAATCATCTTTATGTTATTTATAATGAAATCTTAGAATATCCAAAACTATTTCACTAGTTCCTAATGAGTTATTAAAATCTATTACAAAATGCATAAACACTATTAAATTCAATGCCAAATATGCGAGATCGTCTTCAAGAAATCTTGTAATGATAAAAGTGCAATCATCTTTATATTATTTATAATGGAATCTTCGAATATCCAAAACTATTTCAATAGTTCTTAATGAGTTATTAAAATCTATTATAAAATGCATATACACTACTAAATTCAATGCCAAATATGTGAGAGCCTCTTCGTGAAATCTTGTAATGATAAAAATGCAATCATATTTGTATTATTTATAATGAAATCTTAGAATGTCCAAAACTATTTTAGTTCTTAATGAGATGTTAAAATCTATTGCAAAATGCATAAACTGTTAAATTTAATGTGAAATATGTGATAGCCTCTTCAAGAAATCTTTCAATGATAAAAATTCAGATTATACAACATTCTAGTGACATAATTTTTTAAAATCTCGTATAATTCTCTTTTCGAAATTTACACTTCCGTACCTGATAAAAAATTACTTATATTCAAGAGTTGCAAATAGTGGCAGCTGAAATTGATTTATTCTATATCTATATGCATTCATAATTAGAAAAAATAATTACATTATAATGTACAGTTGTGTACAAAATTTTTGGCAGCTTTTTACAATTTATCATATGCTATTAAATTTTCAAATAATTTTTATATTGACTTAAAAAATTATTTTTTAAATATAACACTTCTAAATAACTATTGTAACAGTAAGATACAAAGTATCTACATTGTTGCAAAGATTCCATACTAACATTAAAAAATATTTACAAAATAAGTATGTTTTTAGCCAAAAAATATCAATGGCAATTACAACTACAGAATTGCCTTTCTAAAAAGGTTGAAAGAAAATTTGGTTTTTGAGCCGATTTTTGGTAGTGTTGTTATGGAGTTAGGCTGCTATCACTGTACAATTTTTCCTCCAGTGTGTTAGATGTTATTTGAAACATCTAAAAGTGAAATTACTGCAAGTCGATTTTTGGACTTTTCCCCTCTAGATTTGAAAATCTTACACTGTGCGGCGACGCGTTTCACGCCTAAAATGTTAATCATAATTTTATGAACATGCTTAAAAGATATATTCACCACTTGATACAACTCTCTAAGACGTCATATGGCGATTTTCGAGCACCAGCTTTGTGTTTTTCTCGATGTTTCAGCATATGCCAAATTTTACTGATTTTTGTGCAGATCAGGTCAGTAAGAGACAATGATTTTAATACGCGTTGGGTCGAAACCGGGACTGAAAATTTTGCCCTGTGCAGACCTAGGAAGGAGGAAGCCAGTCCTGGTTCTGTATGAAAAAATACGTTGGGACCGGCCCGGCCGAGCCTTCTGAAAAAAGTAAGATCCGAGCCTGGCCCGGCCCGGCCGAGCTTTCTGAAACAAGTAAAGTCCGGGCCTGGCCCGGCCTAAGAATACAGACTTGTTTCAACGCCCTCGCCGAGACGATATAAAACTTGAAGTTGTGAGGGCTAAAATTATGAAAAAACTCTCTTCGGCATGTTAGAAAAAGCGTTGTTTAAAATCAACTGACGGACATTTAAATAGTACAGAAAGAAGGTGGAAAGGGCAAAAGTTAATCTGAATCGGAAGTTTAAGCTACAGGAAGGACATACTTACTCAGCTGCTATTTTTTAAGAAGCATTTAAACATTTTATTACGAGGCAATCTTTCTTTAAAACTTTAAATGTTTTTTTCTGCATGATGGGTTTTTTTTTTCACCATTTCTCGTCTTTAAATTATTATAAGTCAAGAATTATTAAAGAAAGAAGGTGCAGACATGAAACATGTCTTTTTTTATTATTTTAGATTAATTTTGTTTCGGCAAATATGAAAAAATATTTATTTTTGAAAATAGGATTTTCTTTTTTAAATAAGTTATATCATTTTTTTTAATTTATAGTTTTAAAATTAATACAAAAAAATCCTGAAACAATATTTTAATTATATTTTCCTCTTTAAGTAAATGAAAAAAATTTGAAATTCGACAAATAATGCTTCGAGTTATAACGATTTTAAAAAATCGCACAAAAAAAAAAAAAAAAAAAAAAAAAAAAAAAAAAAAAAAAAATTAAATTTTTTTTTATCTTTATGAGAAATTTTAGGATGTGATTTTGTTTGCAAATTATATAGTTAGCATCACAAAAAAGAAAAAAAAATCAAAATTCTAACTCAATAAATATATTTTTACTTGTTTCCTGGAAATCTTAAAGTAACATTGTTTCTTGAATTACACGCATTTCAATTTGTGTGCAATCCCATAAAACGTAAAAAATTATTTAAACGGGCATATCTCTGTGAGTTTTGCAGATATGAAGATGGAATTTTTCGTGCTTAATTCAGGAATGGATAAGGAAACTTTTCCTAATTGGAAATTTTACCCTACGGGTGCCCTACAGAAATTTAGTTTTCATATTTTCTCAAATAGACACCCCTCCTCCCCCACCCTCCAAGGAGTTACAATTTATCTCATCAAATTTTGCAACTTTTTTTTATGAAACTTTGCAATTGGAAGTATGAGTTTAGATGCAATATTTAAGGAAATAGCCTAATATTTCGATCTTTATGAATCCCCCTGTATATATTTTGTAATGTTACAACATTGTGTGTACGGGTCATTTTCAAAATTTGTCTATGTTTTGCAATAGCAAAATCAAATTTTTAGAAATAATCAGAAAGTTTTAATCCTTTGTAAATAATTACCTTGCCTCAAAAACATTAATATACAACCATCAGCAGGCACAAAAATTACTAACTTAAAATTTTTAAACTAATTTTTTAATTTTCATTAACTTGATAATGAGGTAAGTGAGCACGGTAATAACATCTACAGTAATGACAAATTGAGCAAAATGTTTTTATTTTTCCCAAGGAATAAATGAGAGCCATTTTATCTTCTGGCCCATACAATGATTTTCTATTTCTTATATAATAAAAGCAGATTAATAAATAAAAGTTCATTTTATTATCAATTTGAAGTGTGTAAGGTAATGACGCTTTAAAAAAATACTCACCAAAACATTCAAAGTCTTTGCTTGTTTTATTGGAACTATAAAATTATTTACTCTATTTAACTAAACCTGATAAAAAGTTGATTTTTAAGGAGTATTTTTGACTTTATAAAAAGGCATGTGCTGTCCTCTAAAAAATTCCACATGAACTTTCTGACAGAAGCATGGCAATGGCACTTTTTCTTGGGATACAGTTTAAAATAATTATTAAGAATTATAGATTAATGAAAATAAATATATATTTTTAATTAGTAGCATCTTAATAAATAAAAATGTATTTAAAAAATTATAACCATCTGTTTTAAATAGAATTTAGTCAAATCTTTACCCAATAAATTGCTTGTTGGCACAACCTACGGTAATGAAATTTTGGCTACAAAAGACAATGTTTCTTATTTTAAATTTTTTTTGTAAATAATAATACATCTGTAGATTATCATTAAAAAAACAGGATAATTAAAATTCAATAAATAAAATTATGATATTTAACTATTTTTCTGTGCAAATGTGAAAGGACAGTAAAAGACGACACTTTTTGAAAATCACCCGTATATATTATGTATATCTTATCTATAATGTTTAACACTGATATGTTTTACGTATATTAATTTTATGAATGAAACATGACAGTTTAATGCGGCAGTAATTTTATTTACGGCAGTTTTATTTCAATTGGCAAAGAGGTATTATCTAAGTAGACAATTTCCTTATTTTATTGTTTATTTCAGCAGATTTGGATATTTATTATTATATCCAATTTTGAGATATATGAACCGTTGATTTTGAAAGTGGGGCACGTCCACGTTTATCATTTCTAGAAATTGAACAGAATGAGTATAAAAAGACTCGTAAAAATTATTTACGAATACTTTTGAGCCCATCTGACATGCTTTATTTTTTTATGATCTTATTTCATGTAAATTTAATATGAAATATTCGTTATCTGTTGTTGCGTTCATATCGCTGCTTCCATGGTCTAAATTATAATCGTTTTTATTTTGCGCCTCTCGCAGACGATATTTTTTTATTGACGAAATGAAGTTAGAATTTTATGAACTAAAATGTAGTTATGAAATAGTTTGATGTGATATTTATGGAAACGAAATTATGTTATGCTAAACATTATGTATTTGTTTTGTGATTGTCAAAATATATGTTGTTATGTGTCTACATTTTGTTCCAGCAATTACTGCTTAAACAGTATGAACATTCATTCCAAAGATATTAAGTTAGCTTTTATCTCCTGAAAAGATGACTTTAGGTAAGCCTAATTCATTTGTATAAATAAATAGTTATATGATATTTTAAATTTGAGATGAATATATTGATAAATAAATATCAATATAATAATAATGAAGGTAAAATTTTATAAAAAGAGACAGATTCAATATCTGTCGTTAACTGAAAAAATCATGGTTCGAATGAACGTGACTCCCTTTCTTCAGAAATGATTTGTTGAAAAAGTTGATTTTCTTTGTATTGAATATAATTATAATAACAAAAATATTGAATATTTCATTTTATTCACTTATTTATTCTGTTTCAATATTTCATTCGTCGTTAGAAAATTTCCAATAAAAGAAAAATAAATTTTATTTTATGTGAGAAAGTGGAAAAAATAAGAAAAAGATACATTCAGTAATAAGTTGTATGCATATCCTTTAAGTGGGTGGTTCAATAATTATTGTCCCTAATGTATATAAAGTATTTGTACTGCGATGGTTGATGTGGAATATTGAAGCCTAATCTCTTAAATGCCTATATGCTCAATTTCAGAACCGTAGCTGCTATATTAACATAGTTTTGGAGGGAGGGGTGAAGTTTTAAAGACCTATTTTTGGGGGAGATTTTGATAAGAGGGGGGAGGGTAAAATGCTGGTTCGGAGCTTATGAGGCTACATTTGGACAGTGGATGAGATGTGCCTACATCACTATAATCCCGAGTCCAAACGACAGTAGTTAGTCTCATCCACTGTCACAAATCTAGCCCCATAAGCTAAAAATCCCCCTTTCACCCTCACTTCCTTTCCCTGTCGCTCCTCCCTCCAAATCTATATGAACGTAGCAGCTACGGTTCTGGAATTGAGCATATAGGCATCTAAGACATTAGGCTTCGATATTCCACAAAAACCATCGCAGTACAAATATTTTATATACACTGGGGACAATAATTATTGAACCACCCTCGTAAATATTGGGAAAAATTAGGAAAATAAATTTTAATTTATATGAAAACGTTGAAAAAATAAGAAAAAAAATATTCAATTATAAGTTGTATGCATATAATAATAAATATTGGTAAACGTTGCAAAAATAAATTTTATTTTATATGGAAAAGTTAAAAAAATATTCAGGAATAAGCATATAATAATAAATATTGGTAAACATTGACATATTAATATTATGCAATGCAAAAAGTAATTCTAAGCAAAGCAACTTCCATCGCCTTGGAAATCAAAGCATTTGAAATATTGCTGACAAAACAAATTACTAGTAATAAATTTATACTGATATTAAAAGATATTTATTGTGTATTTATTAAAAACACAAAATTTATCTTAATTTGTAATAATATGTAGGTTTGATAATTATTTTTAAAAAAGAACGAAAAATCATGCGTTCAGCATACATCATGAAAAACTTTCCAACACAGTCAGAATACTGTAACAAAACTTTACAATTTATTAAGGAGAAAGATGTCTACATAAAGAAATTAGAAAATGCATTTGAAAATCCAATTTCTGCAATTATCATGACTAGTCCGAACAATATTCGAATTGTTTTATGCATTTCCGCATATGATCTATTGATTCATATGTATATTACATAGTATGGTAAAAGTTACTTCACTTAAACGCATAGCACAGTTGGAATTCCCAATTTCGCAATTTCCGATAATATACGGAAATACACTTGAAATTTTTTTTCTAACCCTGTATATATTCTGTATAATTTACACACCAAGTAATATTCAAAATAATAGCTACATTTTAAAACGCGTATCTCAACAGAAAATGTATTTCTAGTAATTATTCTTCAAAGGCAATATCGTAGCCAAATACTTTTGTGTGTCCCTGAAAATAAACGATAAATTGTATGCACACTAGATTCAACAGAAAGCGTTTTGTGTTACACCTGAGTGATATATACAATTTTATTACATTTAAATAGTATTATATCATTAAAATATACGACAAACGATTTTTTCCCAAACGCCGTAATGCAACAGGATTCTTTTGAGAATTCGTGTAAATAAACCTTAAATGGAACACGCTTCCTTTTCCATACCAAACATGTCACAGTAAAGACCAATAATATATATAAATTTCTTGGCAGTCTGTCTATATTTACGCTAGTTAGAACAGGGACAGACAGACAGATAAATCGAATTATTTTCCACTATGTTGGAAAGGGTACAAATTGGACTTGCCCTACTTTCGAAATCATCTCTTTGTCTGGTGAATATCTATTTATCTATTACGCTATCGTACGTGGCACAGAAGTCGCGGTTATTTGTTAATTGTTTAATGGCATCGTAACTGATTGGTTATTGAACAGCATTTAATGCATCTATACACCTATAAGGGGGGGGTGGGTTACCATACGGCGGACACTGTTCTGTCGCCAAATACCGCCAAGTTTATCGCCAACTTCGCAATATCTCTAATATTTCGCCAAATTTCCGTAGACTTCCATTGTAAACCAATAGTGTGTACTTGCTTACAGAAAATCAACAAATTGAGATATTTTAATGCAACAAAAAACTAATATTAGCTTAAGGTATTATATTAATTATATTTAAAGGAGTCCAAGCAAATTAAATTATGAATAAAAATAACATGATACAATACTTAGCATGCTCTCCCCAAATATAAATTTTAAAGGAGACTAATCTGGCTAGTTTTTAATAATATGGATAACTAAATTTGTGATTAATTATTATGGAGAAGATAAAAAATATTAATTTTAAGCGCACATACATGAATGCGCACACCAGCAAAACATTAATATTAAAAGAAATTTTACATTCGTAGTTGTAAGATACGTTAGAATGAATAAATTATCTTGCGTAAAAACTTAATGTCAAAGCAGTTATTCAGTGTTTGAGAGAAATCCACATACAAGAAAAAGCTATTAATAAATTTACAAACTCAAATCTTAAAGTTTGAAATTTATCGACGAAAATACTTATTTTCATTTTATCATCTGGAAATATAATAAAGAGTATGTAAACAATTCTTCATAGTATCTAGCACATTTTTCTCCTTGACTTTATAATAATAATTTCAAGATGTTTGCAAATGTAAATATTACTTTCTATTAACTCCCCCCCCCTTTTTTTTTCGTCATATGAAATCTTATTATGAGTATGTAGTATGGAATAAAAAGGAAACTAAACATTAACTGCAAAAATTGATAAATTAAAATAATAGTGCTGGGGAATGAAATATCTTAATTTTGAAATTACTTCTTTAATAAAAAATATTCATTATTACATAAAAGATTTTAATTCCGCTTTAACTTAACATTAGAATGATTTGAAATGAAAATAAATATAGTCATCATATTTATCGTGTCGATTAATTAGTGGTTTACTAACTGAGTATCGATTGGTACTAAGCAATATTTTTGTCACTCATAGTTTTAGCCTGGTCTCGGCAGGTTTGGGGGGACGTTACATGGGTAATACCAGTATAACCCAGCTTTAATGTCGTTAGCCATGCAGCCCGCCTTCAGTTATTTTAAGCGTTACGCTTTTCTTGCTTGTTCTGTTTTTCGAGTTTGTTTTATAGTTTTTTTTTTTTTTATCTGTTTTTGGGTTTGATCTCTAATTTTAATGGTATGTTCTGACTCTTAGTTGGCATTGGAGAGCTTAAATCATTTAACGTCGCCTAAGAGCAATAGTAGGACATCTAGTAATAATAAAAAATGAGAGATGTCTGACTCATTGCTATGAATAACTGTGTTTGCATCAAGTGGAACAACTTCTGAAACACTAAATTATGTTTAATACTGTATGTGGGATGTGTTTTATAAAAATTCCATACTTTTCCACAATATTCAGACGCAGTTTTTCATAGAAGTCAGTCAGACATCTCATTTCCGATTATTACTAGATGTCCTAGTGTTGCTCTGGGCCGCCGCACAGTGGATCAAAGTATAGGCGATGTCGAACATAGGATTATGACGATAGTATAACGTACATATACGATGTTTTTTAGCTCACAGGCTATCAAAGCCTCAGAGCTTATGTGCCCGCCGGTTCTGTATGTACGTAAGTATGTATGTACGTAACGCGATAACTCTTGATAGAAACATCCTATTTGCTTCAAAAAATTTTTCTAGTTTCGTTCTGATAAGGCGCTTCCCTGATTAGTTTTGGGGATTCATTTGTTAAGGATACAGGGGGAAAAGGGGGTTAGTCCCTCCCCCCCTTAATTCAGATAAATGGGTTTTTCATCCAGAATTATTCGATTTGCTCAGAATTTGGTATACCGGTTTATTATGTTAAGGAACTTCCCTGGTTAGTTTGGGGGGTTCATTGGTTAAGGATAAAGGGGGAAAAGGGGGGTTAGTCCACACCCTTTAATTCAGATAAATGGGTTTTTTATGCAGAATTATTCGATTTCCTAATTTGGTATACGGGTTTATTATGCTAAGGAGCTTCCCTGATTAGATTTGGAGGTTCATTGGTTAAGTATAAAGGGGGAACGGGGGTTAATCCCCCTTCACTTATTTTTTTGAGAGCATAATATACAATTAAGAGTACAACATACAGATTAATTGTATAGTATTAATTTAATTATATAGAGTATAATATACAATTAAGATATACAAAATCAGAGTATAATATACAATTAGTGCGAAAAGCCTGTGAGCTCAATGCCATCAGTTTAGCTGGTCACTTTTCTTTTTTATTGTAATATTTACGTTTAAATGAGTGAAATAAATGATATTGAAAGCATCTGCATGATCTTTACGAACAATTTCGCGCTTTTTTCTCGCAAACAGGAAGTTTAGGAAGATGATGAATAACTAAAATAAACTGTAAAAACAAAGCATGCAGTTCTTACTTATATCCAAATGATATTAGTGGAATATTTAAAACATTTGTTTAATTTTTAATTGGCAACATATACATAACTCTTTAAAATCGTGCTACAAAACTGCCACATTCTACTGCAACGTTTTAGAACTTATTTTAATGCATATTTGTTATTATTGGATTTGAGTTTTTTAAAATTATCTTGTAGTAATATTTTAGTAGTAATATTATAATATTGTAGTAATATTATAATCTTGTAGTAAAATTTTAGCATGTTTCTTTTTTATTTGAAACAAGATTATTTCAATTTTTCTTATAATGTTTTGAAAATGATAACAAACATAGATTTGTTTTTGTTTCTGAAAAATTTAAATAATGGTTTTAGATATGAAAAATCAATGCTTAGTTTTGTAACTGAACAGTGTGGACTAATTGCCTCAGAAATTGATAGAGAAAATTTAAAAGAGCGTTTACGTATGTTTTGTGAAAATGCAAAAGATAGCTGGCTGAAATCTGAACGAAAATTAGATCGTTTCAATAATAAAAACTATTCTTCGCTTCAGTGTTCCTTTAAAGTTTGTAATGAGCTTAAACCATTTGAAGTTGAAAATTTGCAGAAATCAACATCACGAAAATCTTTTTCAGACATAACCGAAACTCACGAAAGAAGACTAACTCAAAATTTCAGAGAGAATACCTTTGGAGAAGCTAAATTAAGAAGAATCAAAGCGTAAAATTCAACGCGAATTCAGAAAATAATTAGGTTTGATAATAGATGTTGTTAAACGGGGAAGTGGTTTGACACACGATGGAAACACTGCAAGGACATTTTTTGCTGAGTTTGAAAAAACAGCTGAGATTACTGGATTGGATAAATAACTTATTAAACGTTTTGCAATTATAATGGTGATCGCCTGTGATGAAGTAATTAATACCGAAAATTTTGGCAATTTCGCACTGGGAACAGCTAAACAATGTGACTCAAAGTACAGTTGGTATTATACGCCAGCTTCTGTACATAATTACTAACTCGTGAAAAGGATATGATTACAAATTTTGCTGTTCCAATTAGATAATTATCGGAAGAAGCTAGCGTAGCTCGAAATAAAGAGTTTCGAAGGTACCGGGAGCCCCATAAGAGAAAAATAAGTAGAAGAGCATGTAACGAAGACTTATTGCACCATTTGCTAATAACATTTGACGGTTTGATTTCCAGTATTAGACACAGAATAAAAAAACGTTCAAAGGAACAGAAAATTTCTAGAAGCATTGGGACTTTTACTTTAAAATATAACACTTTATCACTGACATAGCAGCGCATCCATTTATTAGAGTTCATTTAACCCTCTGAGAGCCTTTGCGCTTTTCAGCATTTTCATGTAAACATTTATATAACCGAGAACGAGTATATTTAATTTTGCAGTTTAATGTTAAATTAGTTTTTTACATCATTTCATATTAGAAATTTCTTACAGTATAATCTTCTTTAAAAAATGTTTTTGCGTACAGCCAATTTAACATGTTTTCTGGAAACTGAAAATTACATAATAGCCGCTTCAAGTCCATTTATTTCGAAAACGCGCAAGTTTGCGCAAAAAATCCTCTATACCACATTAAAATATAGGCTTTCAGGAATAACAACATGTGTTTGAAATTTCAAACAACTTTAAACAATTTAAGATACGTAATTTTGAAGTTTATAAATCCGTTAATTCTATATGTGTTGTTCATAATGTAGAATGAGACATAAAATTCAATCAAAATGTAGTCAGTAGTGGTTTAAAATGTGCTTTATGAAATTAATAGTGATATTTTAAATTAGTTATAAGTAGGGGTTTCTTAGGTTTTATTTCTAATCACAGCAAAATGTCATTAAAATTCGCGGAAAAATTCCTCTGCTGAAAGGTGTATATTCCGAGCTATACAAATACGATATAATTTTATATAATTTAAAAAATAAACATGTGTTCGTATTTTGTAGATACTCTTTTAAAATATTTCATTGCAAAAAATTAGTTATTTAATGATTATTTTTTGGGTCTATGTTCGCATTTTCTCAAGGATTGGTCCACTGTGCACCGTACTGTTTTCAAGTTGTGTGAATTTTGGTCTCTCTCTCTCTCTCTCTCTCTCTCCCTCTCTTTCTCTCTTATATATATAAGTTTATTCAGTTATATATATATATATATAATAGTTATATAAGTTCAGTTATATTATATAAGTTTATTCAGTTTTATTAAGTTACTTATTATGTTTATTCCTATTTTTTCATTCTACTTTAACTAAATGTCAATCTAAGTCATTTCTTGATTTCTTTAATCAATTTCATTCCTTTTTTTAGGGGAGGGGATTAAAGATGGCAACACTAAACATTAATGTTAATAATCCAGTTCCAACTTACATTTTTTTCCCTTTCTCACACCAGATGGCAGCAAAATTATGGGTTTCAGTCAGATACTCAACTGTGGACCACATGTTAAAATAGTCCCCTGTCCTGACATGCCATTCTGACATACCATCCTGAGATGCTGAAGTTTTGATTCGTAGTATATTATTTAAGTATTGTGCTCTAATAATTTTTAATATTCTGTGTGAAGTGTATCTTTCATTAGATCTCTTGAATTTTATTATCTATTTTCTGTTATGTTTGCGTTCTAAGGAGCTACATTTTGTCATTTTAGGCTTAATGCCGACAAAATTGGATGAAATAAGGCATCTTCTATGAATGAACCCACAAGCCCCTCTGAAGATTTGTCGGTTATTCATAGTTTCTTATTTTACATACTAGTTTCCTTTGTTCATTTCTAATTCATCTTTAGAACTTTACCAATTTGTTCATATATTTGTGATTTTTAATTTATTATATATATATATATATATATATATATATTACGGTTTTTGATGGTGGTAGGTTATGTTTAATTAATGGTTATATATATATATATATTACGGTTTTTGATGGTGGTAGGTTATGTTTAATTAATGGTTATATATATATATATCGTGTAATGTCACAACTGCATTATGTGTGTATATTATATATATGTTACTGTAAAAGACCGGAATTGGAAAATGTTGACTTTCACCGATGAATGACAACAGACTGCAAAAAAAATTCCGCAACGTTCCTGGGAAAAAATGGGCAGCTGAGTTGCCCATTATTTCCATGAAACATTTCTTGAAAATGACTGGAACTTTACTGTATATGTTAAAAACTTTCTACAGAAATTCCAGTAAGTTTCCTGCGAAAGACCAGGAATATTTCTGTTGACAGCAAAACATTACTGACATTTCACAGCATGCGGGATCCGCAGACGATTTTTACATTTCCAGTTGACAATTTTCGCTTTATTATCATTATTTGTTAGAATGAAAAAATATTTTGAAATTGACATCAAAATTATTATTTATAATTTACACGAAAAAATAAATTTTCAGTTAAAATTCAATAAAATAAATATATATATGATATATTGTTTCTGAACTTTGCTTAAAATATAAATGTAAATAATAATTAGAAAAAAAATCTAGACATAAAATATTTTGGATTTTCGTTAGTAATTATGTTAGTTTACAAGTTAGATAAAATACATATAAATTTTCATGAAAAAAAAAAAAACCTAAACGTAATTGTATATTTTTTCCGAAAAAAAAAAAATCAAATTTGCAGCAATTCAAAGTGTCAAATATATATCAAATTTAAATAAATTGTAATAAAGTGTTAAAATATAAAATTAATTAAAAAAGAAAAAAAAAAGTCCAGAGGTAGCATCGAACTCGGGCCGTACGGGTGGCGTGCGAGCTTTCTGCGTCCACACCACGAAAGACACGTTGAGAGCTGCAAACTAATGGGTATTTGAAACATATGCTAAACCTCGGCATCTAATTTCTGAAAATCTAAGTCCCATTTGAAGAAATCCTTTCACAAGAATAATTAGAGATAATAACTCTAAAACATACTTTAAATTAATCAAAATCGGCGAGAATCATGTTTGATGGTCCCCTGGTTAATGGAGATCCAAATAATAGGTGTATTTTTTTTACACGGTCTGCTCCTTAAACATTCCACAAACAAGTACGAGATATAATCTCTTAGCGATGTCACGGAGGTATTGTATTTTCATATGAATTGTCTTGACAATAGAGACGTAAAGGATTATGTCGTCTATTGATTTATTTGCATTCCATATTGATTTTTTTACATTCATTTAAGGAATTCTTTTTCGACACTCGCGCGCGAGCAACGGATTATAGCAAAAAAATAATAAATGGCGGCCGCAGCGTTTTGCTGTTTCCAACTTTTGGTTCAGGAACGTTTCAGATAAGAAAACCAGAATTTCACAGGAAAGAGCTAAATTATTCTGAAAACCTGAGAAAAGGCGAAACGTTCCTGGATTTTACATGGAACGTTACCATTTTTTTTTTACAGTGCACATACCAAAAACGTCGGTGAAAGACCGAATATTTGATAATATTCTTGTATATTCGGACCATCACCGGTAAAGTCGATAACCACAGATATGCTCTGGTTGAGGTCGAAAAGAGAAGTGGTGTTTAACAGAGAGGTTACAGTCTGTCGCCATATTTTTTGTTTTACTGCGAGTTGGTCAGTTTTGTCAGTTTTATGCAAGGTTTGAGGGTGCGCGCAATGTTTTCTTAAATTTTATTTTTTTATTCAATATCCTAATTTATATTGAATGAATACTGCAGTAAGTCGTAATCTTTATTTTATTTTATTTTTTTTTTTTTTTGAAAAATTAAATACATTAAATTGAGACTAAACGAGAAAACAATTGTTTTAATTTTTTTCAAGAACAGTACTGTAAAATACATTTTTAAGTGTTTTCTGCTAAAACTAAGTGCAAGCACGCATATATTCACAATACCTACTCGGTTCAGATTCATCTCTACCGGTCTTTTTAAACAGAACTTTCACTTTATTTAACCAATGACTGTCTGCCATTAAATAAAGTGAAAATTAGTTTTAAGAATTTCTTATATATATTTTGAATACAAAAATACTTTTAATTCTAAGCACAGATTGGTATCATTAATACTTGAACTATAATACCAATACTTGTAAAATATGGGATTTACTTTAGAAATATTTGTAATGAAATGCCGAAACTTTAAATTGTAACTATCTCAACATAATGACAATATTGCGAAAGTATTTACTTTATGTTGGAAATATTTTCTTTGCATATATTTCGCAGTATTGAAAATGTATATTTTGCAATTTCACTAAAAAAATATAAAATATATAAAAAAATATAAAAATATTTGCCATTCTAAAGTAAATATTTTGCAGTTGGCTTGTAACTTTTATTTTATGTATTGCAAAGAAATAAAATATATAAATTTTATTTACTTAAGTGAAAATTTTAAACATTGGAAAAAATGAATATAATGCATACTGAATACAAAGGCATTATCTGTTTTGACGCTGACTTCAGCCAAACATTTTCACACTTTTACATTTAGTATAATGTTACAAAATTAGGGAGTTATCATCATTAAGTAGAGATAATAGCAAATCTAAGTGTTTCAAATTATCCAAAATTTAATACCAGAAAAATATACTGAGAATTACCAGTGTCGAACCAGAATCGAGTAGGTATTGCGAAATGTTTGCATTTGATTGGGCTTAAAAATATTCGTAAAAATAACTTACGATAATTTTTTAACCGATCTCACCTGTATTTTTTTTTATCCTATTTCATGCAAATTTAATATAAAAAAATGCTTTCCGTATTTACGGAAAAGAATCATGGATTTAGTATACGCCAAGGGAGCTGGCTCACTTTCAAAATCAATTTGTTAAAAACGTTGATTATCATAATGAAGAGAACGAATATTTTTTCCAACTGAATTAAATCATATTGAAGGCTGGAGTAGCACAGTTGAAGGTTATTCCAACAAAGTGAAAAATGTCCAGAACAGGAATCGAACATGGATACTTGGCCGTGTCAATGCTGTACCTGTTAGGCTATGCGGAAGATACTTGGCTGACATAATTCACTCTTATTTATTCGAGATGGCTGTGAAATGCAGTACTAGTTTCATTCATCCGAGCTATAACTAGCATTTACATGATGAAAGTGTGTTTTAACACGGAAACTCCTGTATACCATGTAATTAGGTTATGGTGAAGATCAAGTATCCAGGTTCGATCCCAAGTCTGGACATTTTTTGCTCTGTTGGAATAAACTTCAACTCTGCTACTCCAGCCTTGAATATGATTTAATCCAGTTGGAAAAAATATTCGTTCTTTCATTACAATCTAATTACATGGTATACAGGGGTTTCCGTGTTAAAACACACTTTCACCATGCAAATGCTATAGTTATAGCTCGGATGAATGAAACTAGCGTTGCAGTTCGCAGCCACGTCTAAAGAGTAAGAGTAAATTATTTCAGCCAAGTATCGTCCGGATAGCTTAACATGTAAAGCATTGGCACTGCGCGCCAAGTATCCAGGTTCGATTCCTGGTCTGGACATTATTCGCTCTGTTGGAATAAACTTCAACTGTGCTACTCAAGCCTTGAATACGTCGATTATCTTTTAACGGAATATATTTATAAAAATAAAAAATGAATATTTTATTTTAATTACTTATTTATTTTATGTCAATATTTAATTCCTTAGAAAAATTTCAATAAAAGAAAACAAAATTTATTTTTATATAAAAAAATAAGAAAAAAAATCAATAGTATGCAGTGTTGTAGACGTGAAAAAAACGCAGGGTATACGCTGCAGTCAGAAGGTTATATCCTAAATTATTAGATTATCTAAATCTCATTATACCAATAACAAATAATGAATATAATCAATAATATATACATTTCATGATAAACAAACTGTTTTTTTTTTTACTTGAATAGGAATTAAAGTTGTATATAATCGAAAATTATCATTATTTCAAAAAATATTACCCAAAGCATCATGAAGCAATATTACATTTTACTGACAGAAGCTTGAAGGGAATGATACGTTAGAAAAACATAATAAACGGAAGAAAAGAATTATTGCACTTAACAGACGTACAAAGGCCTTGACACAATTTATTTATCATCTAGTGTTTATAATAAATCACCTAATTAAAGATGAATGATTTCTTAAATTACTGTACTCTAAGATTTACGGTTTTTTAACACCTAGCATGCCTTTATTAAAATTTATTTTTGTTCCGTAATGTGTTAAAGACATTTTTTATGAGAAAATAAAACCAATTTTTAATTTTGTGTCGAAGTTAATAATTTGAATAACTCACAGTTTTAATATTTAAAATTTTTATTTTAATTTAGGAGACTATATTGTGTTTTCGTTCGTAAGAAATAAAAATTAAGATTTGGTAAAATTTTGATCATTTCTTAAATTTCTACACTATCAGAACATTAAAAAGTGACGTGGGACAACTTACCCCGCAATCGGGGCAGGTTGGCCCAAGCGATTTGGTGTCAGTTTGAGCTTTTAAACTAATACTTATTGATAATATTTTCAAGTTTTACTATTGTGACTTCTTCCTGAAAGTACACTGATAGTGGTAACATAAAAAGAAATTTAAAATGTTGAATTGTAATTGTTTCTAAATTATTAGAAGAAAAAGCGGGCCAACTAGCCCCGGTCTACCCTGTGCTAAAGTCATAAAAAAAATTTCTTTGAATTTAACATGGAATTGAAAAGATCAATGAGATAAAAAAATACAGAACAATAGGGCTTCCCTTCCCGTATTAAAATAAAAAACAATTCAAAATATACATTTATAATAATTTATCTCAAACATCTATAAAAATTTGATGAATTTTTAACATAATAGAAAGTAAGAAACAGATATAGTGTTCATCGCAAAAGGTATGGGGCTATTATTCCGCAATCCAGTGCATAAGGAATGGGGTATTCAAAAAAATATATAGTTATAACTGTATGGGTGTTACAATAAGGTATATAATAATACGGAAAATAACGCTTTCTAAATTCCATCAATCCGTTGTGGTCCCGATTAAAAATCTATCTCCTAGCATAACATAGAAAAGAAATTTACAATGATATTTTTCTAAACACAGTACAAAAAAAAGTTATTTTTATCTTTTTTTTCTGGATACCTCTAATTAGTGTTTGTTGAAAATTATGCAATATACAACTCTTTTTAATATGTTTTTTTTTATGATGGTTGATAATCATGATTGATTCAGATCATGATCGATGATTTGCAGTAAAAATAATAGAAAATCTAAAGCGATTTTTTTTTCCCTTTTCGTTAACTTTTTCTTAAAGCTAAAAATCCCTTTTCCACTTCAGAAAAAAAAGGCTCAATGATTTTAAATCTTTAGCACATTATTTTATTAGGACATCATTTTGAATACTTTTGATAATTTTCTTCTCTACTTCATTTATTTCAACACGGTTAAATTACCACTTTTCTGATTCTTGTGATTATTTGCAGTAAAAATAATAGGAAATCTAAAGCGGTTTTTTCCTTTTCGTTAACTTTTTCTTAAAGCTAAAAATCCCTTTTCACCTCAGAAAAAAAAAAAGACTCAATGATTTTAAATCCTTAGCATATTATTTTGTTAGGACATCATTTCGAATACTTTTGATAATTTTCTTCTCTACTTCATTTATTTCAACGTGGTTAAATTACCACTTTTCTGATTCTTGTGATTATTTTTGTTGAACAAAAGTATCAAAAACCAGTCTAACATTCGAATGTCTTTTGTATAACTTGAAAAGTAATTTTCACTTCCAAGAACATGTATTATGATCTTCTTTATCCGTTAAATTTATCTCACGTTCTAAACAGGCATAACATTTTAGTTGGTATATTTGGTGTGCTGAATCATAAAATGGATTTTTATTTGTCTGGTACCACATTCCAATTTCTTTCGTTACGTTTGCACATCAAATATCATCTTCATAATATTACGATTGTTATCAATGGCATCATTTTAGTGCATAAAGCAGCCTTTTTTTTATTGTTCTCCTTCTTTTATAGTTATTTACATGGTAAAAATTGACACTATTTAACATGACGACTTAACATCTAAATTTCTTTTTCACTTCGTAAAATTAAAAAAGAAAAACTGTTAACAAATATTGGATGGAACATCTATTTAAAAAATTATATACATAAATATACATAAATATCATATCGTGAACGTGTGTATAATACGCAGGCTGTTTTTCACATGAAAAAAAGTTGTATCTCATACATAATAAGCAGCATGCTAATTTAACGATGTAAAATCAAGAAATTTGAAAATTAAAAACTCCGTGGAAAGCCTAGCTCAAACCTCTCCAGGAAAAACGCATCTGATTAGAATTACTCGTGCATATGTTAAGCTTTCTTATTAAAATACACAAAAATTATTGGTTCAGCAATGTGCAGTTATTTCCAGTGAAAACGTGTCTTTAATATTGTCATCGATGCTGATAATTTAGGATAAGTAGGCCTTAAATCGTGCCCCTCTTAAGTCCCCCTAATTTTTTCCTTTTTATAGCGCACATTTAACCTGTCTACACCAAATTTTCCGTAGAACTTTATAAAAAATACTACTGTAATATAAATATACCAAATAAAATGGGATTTTTATCAAAAGACTTAATCAATGGTATTGGTCATCTAATCCCGATCTAATCCTAATCTCATCTAATCCTAATCATCTAAACCTCATGTTTAGATGCCCCACTTGATCAGAATAGACGATCCAGTCAGTAGTTTTGAAAGTAGGAAGATATATGGCTGAAACCTATAAACTAGCAAATTATTCAAAAATTGTTTCAACAACATTCACTAAATATTTCACGAAAAGACTCTAAAAAATACATTATATTCCATCTACTACCCTCTCTATCTTATGAGAATATACAATAAAATCCACCCTTTTTCACAAACATAAATTCTAATTAAAGAAATAAATCGCTGTAACTTCGTCTACTACGCTGTTATATATTCGACGGAGAGTAAAAGAACGTCCCTAGCTCACTCACATGTCCAATAGCTGAAATTCAGTGACTGGAGTAAATAAACCGATGGGGCACCAATCCCGAATTTAAACTAATAATTTCAATATAAGGCAATTCCATCGTAACTGAGGTAACATTTGATCATTGAATTTTGTTTTCAAAACTATGTAGAAAATTTACTAATAAAGCTAGAACAAATTTTTACATATTAAAATATATCTTAATAAGGTCTTAATACCCAAATACCTGCAGATTATTTCAATCTCTATTTTACTAGGGAACGTTCCCAGGTGCATGTTGTGGATTTGTACGAGAGTGGTATCAAAAGAAAGGTCTCGTCATGTACATTAAAAAGTCCACTAGATTCACCCGTCCGAATCCAACCGTTTTCGAGATATCCTAACTTGAAGTGTGAAAAAGTAAATAAATAAATTGGTAGGCAGGCATATAAATTCTTCGCAAGTTAAAAGATTCTTTATATTGTTTTAATCCTCTACCAATACCTTTTCCAAAGCTACGAGCAAAATCCTTTACACCCACACATTGCCGAAAAATTTGCATAAAATAAGGTGCTGGAATTAGCAAAAACAGATGGAAAAACTCTCCGAATACAGCCATACGTGAAAACTTCGTAGAATGCAAAGTGCCTGTCTAAAAGTGGGGAAATAACCGGCAATGTGTGAGTGTAAAGGATTTTGCTCGTAGCTCGGGAAAAGGTATTGGTAGAGGATTAAAACAATGAAAAGAAACTTTTAACTTGCGAACAATTTATATGCCTGCCTGCCAATTTATTTATTTACTTATTCACACTTCAAGTGAGGATATCTCGAAAACGGTTGGATTCGAACGGGTAGTTCCATTGGACTTTTTAATGAACACGACGAGACCTTTCTTTTGATACCACTTTCGTCCAACTCCACAACTTGCACCTGGGAACGTTCCCTAGTTAGTCCCAAAAATTGCAATTCAAAATTCTGTAACTGACATAACATAAAATACACAAGCATTTTTTGTGGCTTCATTGAATTGTAAAAATTATCAAAACTACCCGTTAAAAAAAAAGAGATTTAGTGTTCTCAACACTAAGTAATCCCAAATTATAACAGTAACTTGTTTAATTAATTTCTGAATAATAAAAAAGAAAAAAAATAACATTTACACGTGTAACTGTGGTAACTTTTATTGTGTAACTGACGTAATATTATGACTTTACAAAGAAAAAAATGGTACTTAATTTAGTTTGTAAACAGTAATTTACAATGCCTTTTTATTAGGATTTTATTATAGAATATAAAAATATCAAGTTTTCGATTCATACCCTTAAATTAAACATATTATAAATCTTATCCCCCCCACCCAAAAAAAAAAAGATAATTGTCTGTGGAATTTCTCTATATGTACTGTTTATATATACCACCAATATAAATGTTACGATATTATGTGTTAACACTAGAACGCCCGGAAATTTTACTTAAGTTTCATAAAAGTATTTTACACCAGAATTTTTATTTAAAATTATTTGTTTGATTTATTTAACGTAAATCTGCGTTTTTAAAATTTAACTTATTTTGTGAATGAATTTCTGGTTCCAGTTGACATTTAATCATATGGTCGGAGTCGAATCGACTCCTTCCGGGCGTTCTAGTGTTATTTGTGCAATTCTTATATTATAAAAACGGATGATGACTTTCTATTTGGAAGTATTGAGGTCATTTTGAGTAAAGATATCGAAAAAGTAATCATCATGTAATTTGTTAATAGTACAAGTATTTCATAAATGTGTAATTAGTTCACTTGTTTAGAACCTATTTCTGATTGTAAAATAATAATAATAATAATAATAATAAATCCGTTCTTTTTCAGTGCAATTTCTGGATTTTGCTCCCATGAAGCGATTTCGTGATTGCGTCAAAAATCAGCGATACTGCATAAGAATATGCTTAACATTAATAGTTCTAAAAGCCTAGTTAATTTGAAGTTTTCGCTAAGGCTTTGGTATATATATATATATATCATATATTTCCGTATTTTGTAAGTACAATTTCCGGATTTTTACTGATTTCTCTTCAGTGTAATTATCAAAATAAATCCAAGAGATTTAAAGGAAATGAAAAATTTAGCATTATGTATACCAAAGATAGTCTCAAATCAATACTTTTTGACACATTCACGAAATCACTTTAGTTGAAAGAAAAACCAAATCCATAAATTTGGAATTGTACTGCCTCAATCAATTTTTGCATGTGTACATTGGTACAATATTATGACGAAACCTAAACGCGTATGGAGCAGCCTAATGAAAACGGTTGGCTTTGTCGAAACAATTCCGTGTATAATGAGGATTTTACATTTTAAACCCAATCTTTTGAAGATAATGAGCATTAGTCTCGAAAAAAAAACGGTTTTCGATTACTTTCAAAAACTACCGTAAAGCGTAAAAATCACCTTGAAATGAAATAAATAATAATAAAACATTTTATTATCTATATTTACATGCTTTATTTTAACTTACAAATTTATTTGTATGTGTCAATCAAATCCTGTTACTCATTTTCCAGCCACTTCCTGTCGACATAGAACTCCGATATTTGGAATATATACGTATTCCTGAGGACATGACATGAATTGGGGCATTGATGTTTTTAATTCAACCCATAAGGGTTGCAAATGGGGGCAAAATAAAATTGAAAAAAAAAAACACCATATCTCATATACCAATGGAAAAAAGAAATCTTGAAACTTGGCATACCTATAGCATAATATAAAATCAGTAAAAGTGTAAATCAGCAAAATAAAATTGAAAAAAAAAGTCCTTCCGGCCTGTGCCGGGAGGAAGAGGTAGCTTTCATATTCATTATTTTTAAACAGCTAGAATATAATATTCAAACACACGAAGCGCAATTTAGTGGAAACCGATTATAGAAGATTCAATACTAATTTTTATCAATACTAAATCATTATGAATGAGAATTTCGCGAAATTAGTCAGCGTTATCTAAGCTAATTTATTCAAAGTGACTTATATTTGGTTGCCAAATTCGGCAATATCTTGAAGTGTCTGCCATTTTAAGACAACATGGTGGATGAGGCTAACCAGTGAACTTGGTCGAGACCTTATTCTTATGCACATGCTCACTCAAATCGGAATCGGTGGATATATACGAGTGCTGTCGCAGGCAAAAAACCAGATTTTTCAAAATGTCACCCACATAAAGAAATTCAAACTGCTATATCTGAGCCATTTTTTAAGATAAAGACAAAACAAAAAATGCTCCGGAATCCTTATATCAAAGTCAAATACTTAAGAAAGGAACCTTTTTCAATTTCAAATTTTTTTGCACCCCACTTTATATATGATATTTTTTAATTTAATGGCCGCCATTTTGAAACAAGATGGCGGATGAAGCTGGCCAGCGAAATTGGTTGATACATTGCTATATTCTATCCACATGACTTCTTACATCCAAATAGGTTAATAAATACGTGTTTTATAGCGTGACAAATATCAGATCGTTTCAAAATGTCAGCCATGCTAGAAATTCAAAGTGCTATAACTCCACCATTTTTTAAGATATGGACGAAACAAAAACTGCTCCGGAATCTTTGTATTAAGGTCAAACACATAAAAAAAAAATCTTTATCATTTTCCAGTTTTTTGATACACCATTTTAAATTTAAAATTAAAAAAAAAATTAAATGTTCATTTTGAAACAAGATGGCGAATGAAGCTGGCCAACGAACTCGGTCGAGACATTGGTATGTACTATGTACACACCAAGTTACATCCAAATCGGCTAAATACGCCTGTTATCGCGTGACAAAATTCAGGTCATTTCAAAATGTCAGCCACAATAAAAATTCAAAATGCTATAACGCAGCCATTTTTTTTAGATACAAACGAAACAAAATATTTTCCGGAATCTTTGTATGAATGTCAAATACATAAGAGAAAATTTTTTTTCATGTTCCAGTTTTTTGTACCTTATTTTAAATTTTAAATTATTTTTTTTTACATTACCGCCATTTTGAAACAAGATGGCGGATGAAGCTCGCAAACGAACTCGGTCGAGACATTGGTATTTACTATGCACGCACCAAGGTACATCCATATCGGTTGATAAATACGCCTGTTATCGCGTGACAAAAATCAGGACGTTTCAAAATGTCAGCCACGCTAGAAATTCAAAGTGCTTTAACTCAGCCATTTTTTAAGATATAGACGAAACAAAAACTGCTCCGGAATCTTTGTATCAAGGTCAAACACATAAAAAAAAATAGTTTTCCATTTTCAATTTTTTGGTACCACATTTCAAATTTAAAATATAAAAAAAATTTAAATGGCCGCCATTTTGAAACAAGATGGCGGATGAATCTGGCCAACGAACTCGGTCGAGACATTGGTATGTACTATGTACACACCGAGCTACATTCAAATCGGTTCATAAATACGAGAGTTACAGTGTGACAAAGGTCATATATATATATATATATATATATATATATATATATGTATGTATATATATATATATGTATGTATATGTATATATATATATGTATGTATATGTATGTATATATATATATATATATATATATGTATCCATATATATATATATATATATATATATATATATATATATATATATATACAGTGGCGATCAAAAGTTTCCGACCAGTTAGTTTCTTTGATTTGTTTGCTAGAATGTTTCAGCGAAGAAGAAGCACAATTGGTCCAAAAGTTAGAGATAAGCAAATGCCATCTGATCACATGATCAATTGGATTGGATACTGAAGATACTTGATGCAAAGAGGAGGAATTCAAAATCCGCGTGTGCAAAAGTTTCCGGCCATTCGTCATTCGTAAGTTTTTGCTATCGGTAAAGTGATTTTTTGACCACGTTTGTTAATTAATCAATGTGAATAACGTATTTGAAATTCAAAAATGCAAAGTTCAACAATTATTGATCGTAAACAAGTAATTTGTTTGTCACTAAAGGGCCAATCTTCTCGTGAGATTGCGGCAAAGTTATCGATCGGAAAATTTACTGTGAATAATATTTTTTAAAAATATAAAAATGGCCATGGCCTTAAAGACTTTCCATGGTCCGGTAGACCCGAGTAAATGACTATTTGTGTGGACAGAAAGCAATTAATGACCCGCATAAAAATGCCACTGAAATTTCCCTCGATTTACGGTGTTAAAATATTGTTGAAATAAATCGGTCTACCCTGTCAAGACGAATAAGTGAGGTAGGATTTTATGGTAGAGTCAGTGTTAAAAAATCTTTCATAAGAAAAAAAAAATCAGACTGTCCGACTGGCGTTTGCCAAGGAACACAATGACTGGTCAAACGTAAACTGGAAAAAAGTAGTATTTTCCGATGAATCGGAGTTCAAACTTTTGGATTATGATGGCGGGCACTATGTCCGACGATCTAAAAACAAAAGATAAGATTTGGGATACGTCATTCCTACAATGAAGCATGGCGGAGGACACGTTATGCTGTGGGGAGCATTTTCTGGAAAATGTGTCGGTTCATTAGTTGAAATTCGCTGCAAGATGAATGATACAATGTATAAAGATTATATTGCAAAATCATTTGCTGCCTTATTGGCGGAAAAATTATGGTCGAAACTATTTGTTTCAGCATGATAACAACCCAAATCATAAATGCAAGGTCGCCAAAACATGGCACTAGTATGAAAAAATTCCGCTTTAAAATTGTCAGCCCAATCACCCGATCAGAAAAAAATAGAAAATCTTTGGAACGAACTTGAGAACGTGTGCGGAATTATAAATATTCCAATTCAGCAGAATTTTCCTAAAAATTTGCAGAACCGTGGAAAAAACTTACTACAGACGATTTTCAACCGCTCTTTGAATCGATGCCACGTCGCTGCGCCGCAGTACTTATTCTTAAATATACAACGACAAAATACTGATTGTAAATGTTGTTGATCACTGTCATTTTCTATTATAACACAATTTTTTTCCAAATTTTCCAATGTGGCCGGAAACTTTTGAGAACATGCGTTTTCTTTTGCAATTAATTTTGTCAATTAAATTTATTGATATTTATTTGTTATTCCATAAATATGTTCCCGAGTATTATGTCAATAAAGTGCATAAGTATAACTTTGATATTCCTCTTCATATGGGTATACTTACAAATTAACCAAAAATTTTTGCTGGCCGGAAACTTTTGACCGCCACCGTATATATATATATATATATATATACATATCTCAACATTTGAACGGAGGGTGGTTTCGGGGTCTGGGGATCATGATCGATGAAAATATACCAACATTTTTTGAAACCGCTTTCCTCCGAACGGCTGCAATAATTAGCTTTTTTAATGAAAGCTAACTAAAATCACCATATCTCATATACCAATGGAAAAAAGAAATCTTGAAACTTGGCATACCTATAGCATAATATAAAATCAGTAAAAATATGTTTCGGATTTTTTTTTTAATTCAACCGCTAAGGGAAAAAGGGGGACTTTCCCAAAGCGCCTTCCGTTTTCGAAAGACATCGCAAAAACAATTAAACTAACAATTAACTGTTAAACTAACACTACTAAGATTAACACTACTTAAACTTAATGGTTACATAATTATATTTTAATTTCCAATGTAGAAATCAGTATAAACTTCAACAATGAGTATTTTGGCCAACTTGGCAAAATATCGCAAAATTTGCGACAAAAATAAATTGCCGTATATGAAGCCAACGTAGGGATAGCTGGCTAATTTGGCGAAATTCCCATTTAAATCAAGAAATCCATATTACTACATTTTTTAAAAATTCTAAAGAAAGCATCTTTTTTTTCATATTTATAAATATTTTTAATAACATTTTACAAATATTTACAAAATATATGATGATATTACAACAAGAACCAATATCATCTCTAATTATCGCAAGATAATTTATATACATTTAAAGATCATGTAATATAAACTCCTTAATGTGATATCCATCCTTAATCTTTAGTGTCAGACTTTTTTCCATATATTAATAAATTTTAAACTATTCTTTAACAAGAGTTCAGAAAAAAGTCCTTTTGATTTTTTACAATTAAGAAAAAGTTCTCTGAAAAATAATTTGAAATTACTTCGAAACTATCTGAAAAATAGCACAGCAAACCACCCTGCATTTTACTTTTAAAGAGAAATATTAGAAACTCAATTTAAAAACTATAATTATTTCACAGAATATTCTTCTAAAATTTAGAAGAATATTCTGTGAAATAATTATAATAATCTAAATATTTCAAAGGAATATGATAATACGGTGGAATATATACTGGCATAACGCCAGCAATTGTAATTGTTTTTAAAAGGAAAAGGTCCTTCCGGCCAGTGCCGGGAGGAAGAGGTAGTTTTCATATTCCTTATTTTTAAAAAGCAAGCTTATATTATTCAAACACACGAAGCTCAATTTAGTGGAAACAGATTATAGGAGATTCAATACTAATTTTTATCAATACTAAATCATTATGAATGAGAATTTCGCGAAATTAGTCAGTTTTATACAAGCTGCTTTTATTTAAAGTAACTTATATTTGGTTGCCAAATTCGGCGATATCTTGAAGTTCCTGCCATTTTAAGACAACATGGTGGATGAGCCTAACTAGTGAACTTGGTAGAGACCTTAATAATTCCTGTGCACATGCTCAATCACATCGAAATCGGTTGATATATACAAGTGCTGTCGCAGGCAAAAAATCAGATTTTTCAAAATGTCACCCTCATTAGAAATTCAAACTGCTATATCTGAACCATTTTTTAGATAAAGACAAAACAAAAAATGCTCCGGAATCCTTATATCATGGTCAAATACTTAAGAAAGAAATCTTTTTCAATTTCTAATTTTTTTGCACCTCACTTTAAATATAATTTTTTATTTTATTTAATGGCCTCCATTTTGAAACAAGATGGCTGATGAAGCTGGCCAACGAACTTGGTCGAGACATTACGATATACTATCCAAATGCCTTCTTACATCGAAATAGGTTAATAAATACGCGTGTTATCACGTGACAAATAACAGATCGTTTCAAAATGTCAGCCATGCTAGAAATTAATAGTGCTATAATTCAACCGTTTTTTAAGATATATACGAAACAAAAACTGCTCCGGAATCTTTGTATCAAGGTCAAACACATAAAAAAAATCTTTTCCATTTTTCAATTTTTTGATAACTCATTTTAAATTTAAAATTTAAATTTTTTAAGTCCTTTTGAAACAAGATGGCGAATGTAGATGGCCAACGAACTTGGTCGAGACATTGGTATGCATTTTGTACACACCATGTTACATCCAAATCGGTTCATAAATACGCCTGTTATCGCGTGACAAAAATCTGGTCGTTTCAAAATGTCAGCCACAATAGAAATTCAAAATGCTATAACTCAGCCATTTTTTTAGATGTTGACGAAACAAAACCTTTTCCGGAATCTTTCTATTAAGGTCAAACACATACAAAAAAAATCTTTTTAATTTTCCAATTTTTTGTACCTCATTTTAAATTTAAATTAAAAAAAATTAAATAGCCGCCATTTTGAAACAAGATGGCAGATGAAGCCGGCGAACGAACTCGCTCGAGACATTGGTACGCATTATGTATACACCAAGGTACATCCAAATCGGTTCATAAATACGCCTATTATCGTTTGACAAAAATCAGGTCGTTTCAAAATGTCAGCCACGTTAGAAATTCAAAGTGCTATAACTCAGCCATTTTTTAAGTTATAGAAGGAACAAGAACTGCTGCGGAATCTGTGTATCAAGGTCAAACACATAAGAAAAAATATTTTTCAATTTTCAATTTTTTGGTGCCACATTTCAAATTTTAAATTTATTTAAAAAATTTAAATGGCCGCCATTTTGAAACAAGTTGGCGGATGAAGCTGGCGAACGAACTCGGTCGAGACATTGGTACGTATTATGTATACATCAAGGTACATCCAAATCGATTCATAAATACGCCTGTTATCGTTCGACAAAAATCAGGTCGTTTCAAAATGTCAGCCACGCTAGAAATTCAAAATGCTATAACTCAGCCATTTCTTTAGATATTGACGAAACAAAACATTTTCCGGAATCTTTGTATTAAGATCAAACACATACAAAATAAATTTTTTCATTTTCCAATTTTTTGGTACATCAATTTAAATTTAAATTAAAAAAAATTAAATGGCCGCCATTTTGAAACAAGATAGCGGATGAAGCTGGCCAACGAACTCGGTTGAGACATTGGTACGTATTATGAATACACTAAGGTACATGCAAATTGATTCAGAAATACGCCTGTTATCGCGTGACAAAAATCGGGTCGTTTCAAAATGTCAGCCAAGATAGAAATTCAAAGTCCTATAACTCAGCCATTTTTTAAGATATAGACGAAACAAAAAATGCTCCGGAATCTTTGTATCAAGGTAAAACACATAAGAAGAAAATATTTTTCAATTTTCAATTTTTTGGTACCACATTTCAATTTTTTTTTCATTTAAATGTCCGCCATTTTGAAACAAGATGGCGGATGAAGCTGGCCAACGAACTTGATCGTTGCATTGGTATGCACTATGTATACACGAAGTTACATCCAAATTGGTTCATAAATACGAGAGTTACATTGTGACAAAGATCAGATATATGGATATATATACAGAGTGATTCATAAATATCGAAACAATAGGCTATTTCCTTAAATATTGCCCCTAGACCCATACTTCCAATTGCAAAGTTTCTTAAAAAAGGTGCAAAATTTACTGACATAAGTTGCACCTCCATGTTGTGTCTATTTGAAAAATTACGAAAATTAAATTTTTATACGGCCCCCGTAGTTTAAAAATTCCAATCAGGAAAACGTTCCTTATCCATTACTGAATTAAACACAAAAAATTGCATCTTCATATCTGAAAAACTCGCAGAGTTATGGCCGATTCAATAATTCATCAGATTTTAAGGGATTAGACACAAATTGAAATGCGTGCAATCCAAGTAACAATGTTACTTTAAGAGTTCTAGGAAACATGTAAAAAATATAATTGTTGAGTTAGAATTTTGATTTTTTTTTCTTTTTTTATGATGGTTAACCATATAATTTGTAAACAAAATCACATCCTAATATTTCTCATAAAGTTTTTAAAAAAATTAAATGATTAATACTTTTTTAAGCGGATTTAATTTAAAATCTGTATAACTTGAAACATTATAAACCGGATTTAAGTTTTTTTTTTTTTCATTTAATTAAAAAAAAATGTAAAATTTTAGTTTTGTTTCAGGATTTTTTTTTTAAGATGAATTTTTAAAATATTAAAAATATTTATTTAAAAAATTTTGTAACTTATTTTTTTAAAAATCATTTTTTCAAAAGTAAATTTTTTTTTCAAATTTGCCGAAACAAAATTAATGTAAAATAATAATAAAAGACATGTTTCAAGTTTGCACCTTTTATATTTATGATTCTTGACTTATAATAATTTAAAGACGAGAAATGGTAAAAAGAAAAGCAAAAGAAAAGAAAAAAACTTCATGCAGAAAAACACATTTAAAGTTTTAAACATTGATTGGCTCCTAATAAAATGCGTAAATGCTTTTTAAAAAATTGCACGTGAAAAAGTAACTACTTTCTGTAGCTTAAACTTCCAATTCAGTTTAACTTTTGCCGTTTCCACCTCCTTTTTGTACTATTTAAATGTCCATAAATAAATGTTAAATGTGTAATTTGAAACAATGCTTTTTCTAACATGCCGATTAAGAGTTTTTCATAATTTTAGCCCTCACAAATTCAGGCTTTTTATCGTGCCGGCGAGGCCGTTAAAACAGTCTGTATTCAGGGGTCGGGCCGGGCCTAACGTATTTTTTCATATCGAACCAGGTGTTGGTGTAATTTATGACGGCCGATTATCTACACGGAGGATATGGGCCCGAAGGGAGGGGGGAGTGCCTTCCGTAGAGGTCTTTCTAAGGGAACCTAACCCGTATTTACGCAAGGATATCCAAGGTTCGAAGAAAACAACTGAAAACCCCGAACGATTAGGCCGAACGACACGATTGGGTTCGAACCCAGCAACTCCCGTCTACCAGCTTTGAGAGCAGAGCCTCTCAGCCACTGGTTATACCGAACCGAGACTGGCTTCCTTATTCTTGGGTCTCTCCTGGGCGAAATTTTCAGTCCCGGTCTAGAGACAACCCGTATTAAAATCATTATCTCTGACTGATCTAATCCGTGCAAAAATAACTAAAATTTGGATCATCCCAAAAACTTTTACAACAAATGCATACATTTTTAAATAGCCATTATTTTACAATAAAACTTTATTTTTTTTTTTTTAAAGGATGGTAGATTTTAAGGCAAAAAAATTAAAATACACTAAAACTAGCGAAAAAAATCTGCCTATGACGGAATCCTTTCTTAAACGGAAAAATCTGATGATTCTTGGAAAATTAATATAATAATACCTGAGAAAAAATAGACTGCATTTACAACTCCTAAAAAGGGAACTTGTCTAAAAGGCTTTTTTTTTTTTTTTAATTTCCTATGTGATTCTATCTTAAATGATTTTACTTTATAGCATTTTTCATTGTCAATAACACATGGAATATGGATTAACGATGTTAAAGGAGAAGTGAATCATTTACATATAAATAGAGATTCATTAATAAAACAAATAATCACAGCTTTTGGCGCTAAATTTAAAAATAAAAATTTTAAACATGAAAAAAGAAAAAATATATAATAAGTATTTTTAGTCAGAACTCTTCCATACGAAACAACTTTTAACCATATCGATGTAAAAATCTATGTAGAAATTGAGTTAAGCTGGGGCAGGCTACGATTGGAATTTTTTTCCAGGCAGGGCTGAACTTTTTTTTCCTATGGGTCGGTTTGGGACCGGACCTAGATATTTCGACCCGTGCAGACCTCTAGTGCAGACCACCAGCATACTTTGAAAACACGTTTAACGTAAAATCTATACCAGGGTTGGCGAACCTTTTTATAACCGCGTGCCAATTTCTTTTAAAAAAAATATTTATACGACCTTGACGTGCCAACAAATTTACTAGATTGAAAAACCATGAAAAAAAAAAACTTTAAATAATGACATTAAGATAAAAAGGACAAATGTGTAACATATAGGTGAGGTATTACATACAGGTGAGGTAAATAGTCATAAAAAATTAAATTCTAGAAATTATTTAAAAATATATGTGATTAATTATGGTGTTGAATCTTGGTAGGAAAATAATTAATATCAGGTTCATACTCAGTTAATTTCAAGAGAATGCAAACTGAACTGGATTTATATGACAACTGCTTTTTATTTTGTATTATTCATTTTAAAAACTAATGGACTTGCGGACATAGATAGATGGAAAAATTATTAAAAGGACAAAAAGCAGTTTTCTTAAGTAGCTCTAAAATTAATTTCTAAGTTGAAATAATTTTATCATTGGTACATTTACTGATGTGGTAATTTACGGTATTTTAAAAAGCCACAATTAAAATTCTTCAATTTCCAATAAATCAAATTTAGTCAAGATTAGATCATTTAGAGTTTATGTATTTTGTGTAGTATCACTGTATATTGATTTAGTCACAAGTAAGAGCGTGCCAAAATTATTCTTTCGCATGCCACTTTTGGCACGCGTGCCATAGGTTCGCCGTCCCTGATCTATACGCTGCCTATTTTATGTCCAAAGGAGAGGCACTGTCTTATATCGACTTTTAATGATGTACAATTTGTGGATGATCCCTATCTTGCATTCAGATTGAGTCAAAAACTCGTCGCTCAGAGGCATGGATAAATGGTGTAAGTCACGAATTTTGTGTTTAATTCAGGAATGGATAAGGAAAAATTTCCTAATTGGGAAATTTACTCTACGGGGGCCGTATAAAAATTTATTTTTTGTATTTTCTCATATAGACCCCCCATGGAGTTGAAACTTATCTCATCAAATTTTGCACCCTTTTTTATGAAACTTTGCAATTGGAAGTATGTGCCTAGGGGCAATATTTAAGGAGATAGACTATTGTTTCGATATTTATGAATCACCCTGTATATATATATATATATGCATCAACTTTTGAACGGGGGGTGGTTTCGAGGTCTGGGGGTCATGATCGATGAAAATATACCAAACTTTTTTTAAATCGCTTTCCTCCGAACGGCTGCAATAGGTAGCTTTTTGTAATGAAAGCTACCTAAAAGTTAATATCAGTCAACTACAAAACGGTTTGTATGATAAAGGGGGTAATAGTGTAATAAGACAGAATTCGACTTTTAGTTTTCGCATTATTGTAAAGAAACATATTTTATCCAAAAGATATAAAAGAGGAAAAATTGCGATATATCTCTTGTACACAGTAAAAAATGAATTATACTAATTTCTAGGTCTTACCAAGGAAAGATTTTACAATTTTTAAAACATAAGTGAAATGTGACGTGAAAAATTCCTTAACACTAGAACTACCGATGTTAAATATATACCTAGTTTTACCGCACCCGTCAAATTGACGGATTTTTGATCATGGCTTTCATTGTAACTTTTGACTCAGTTAACGTAAATAAAAGAATATTTTTTAACAAAAACAACATTTAATATAATAATTCATTAATTATTAATAAAAAAGTTTCTATTTGCATTTATAATATAGCACATTTGATATGTATGAAATAACTATGAGGTACATATTTTACAAGTACATGTTATCTTTGATGAACACTTGCCACTTAGTTAATGTAAATAAAAGAATATAATTTAACTAAAACAAAATTTAATATAATACTTCATTAATTATTAATAAAAAAACCAAACAGAAACAGTTTCTATTTGCATTTATAGTATAGCACATTTGATATGTATGAAATAACTATGAGGGACACATTTTACAAGTACATGTTATCTTAGATGAACACCTGCCACTTAGTTAATGTAAATAAAAGAATATAATTTAACAAAAACAACATTTAATATAGTAATTTATTATTAAAAAAACAAACAAAAACAGTTTCTATTTGCATTTATAGTATAGCAAATTTGATATGTATGAAATAACTATGAGGCACATATTTTACAAGTACATGTTATTTTAGATGAACATTTCCCACAAATATATTTGTTGCATACATTGCAGGTATAAATCGCTCTATTTTTGCTACACAATCGAATTTGGCAAGATTTGCGTTCATAAAGACTTTTTTTTTAGTTTTCTGAAGTACAATCCATTGCTTTCCGTTCTTGCTTTTTGGAGGAGGCTTCTTTTCTGCCGCACCTATATTCACTGGAGAATTCTTCGGATAATTGAAATAAAAATTGTTTTCCAGTTATATTTTCAACACAAGTCTCTATATATAAAATCCACGCATTGATTGCTGCCAAGTCCAAAATATTATAAAATACCTGTAATACCTGTAGCGTAAAAGGCCGTCTACGTGACCCTGCTTTTACGCTATATTTGCGGGACATTTGGCCAACTACATCTACTCCAAACTTAGTCTCACTGTAAAACGACACAGTTGCAGGAATTTGTTTTCGATTAGAAGCAATTTCCGCAGATTTATGTTTTGAGCTAAGAAGTAGTATTTTTTTATGAGGCTTACTTTTGTAAATTGTTAGAACAATATCATTTGATTTGTAGAGTTTTGTGGAGAAAAGAGACATGTTATATTTTCTAACTTCAGCTATTTTCGGCAATTTTCTTTTATTTGCTCGCATAGTTCTAACAAGACTAGTTTTTTTGCCAGTAGCTTCTTTGCGAGTTATATACTTGTAAAAAAATTATCCGTTGTTAAATTTCTCCTACAATTTACATATATTTTTTTTACAGGATTCAAAACTAGAAATTCATTCAAAGGTACTCCTGATGGACCAAGTTCATTTTTGCCTAAATAGGGAAAGCTATTTATAAGATATTTACTTCACACATCTACAGCTAACCAAAACTTAATTCTGAAGTTGCCCGGTTTATTGGGCATATATACCAGAAATATGCATCTTGCCTTTGTTGGAAACAGTTGTTCATCTACGCTTATATTCTGATCTGGTTTGTAACAAGCTTGGCTGTTATCAATAATGGACTTCCATATTTCGGAAGCTAATCCAAATTTGTCGGTTCGTAACTGAACAGTCATCTCGCTTTTTTTGTCGAAACGAATGAATTTCATAACTTCTGAAAATCTGTTTCTACTCAGTTTTGTGAAAGAAAGAAGGTCCCTATTTTTCTGACTACAAATAGGATAATTTCGAATTTCTTGCTTCGTGGGCTCCTCGAGATAAAAAATAGCTACAAACGCATATAATTCTTCAGTAGTAATTTCCCAATCGTCCTTCTGTAAAATATTTCTGGTAATCGGAGCAAAATATATCCCGTTATAACGGCTGCCGAACACTTTGGATCATTCAACTTTGAAATTACCAAAGCCGTCATTTTGACGGGTCTTGGTATAAATAGGTATAGGTCATACTGATTATGGAAATTAAAGTGGGTGAGTGGAAACTGAATAGGAATATTTAACTAGTCTTACATTTAATTAAAAGTCGTATCATAAAATTCTAGAACAATTCAAAAATTATATCAAATTTTTGAGCATGAAATTTGGAAACCGTCAAAATGACGGTCTTGGTAGTTCTAGTGTTAATTAATTAATATTACAAAATACTTTATATTTACATTTTATTAAATCTTTTTATAGGAATGGATTATGAGACAAAAGAGTCTCAAATTTAATTTAAAAAACTGTTTACTATGGTAGAATGTTTGCAAATTCGTAAATATTGAATTTTTGTGTAAAATCGAGTAATACGAGTATAAAGCTTCCCAATGTGATATTCCGTCTTAATCTTTAGTGTAACATATTTTTTTTCAATTTATTAGTATCTATGCATTTTAAACTATTCTTTTATCAGAATTCTGAACAAAACCAGGTTTTATTTTTTGCTCGCATCAAAAATTTCAATCAAAAGTAATTTGAAATGACTTTGAAAACTTTCTGTAAAACAGTTAAAGCAAATCACTCTGCATCCTTCTTTTAAAGAGAAAACTTAGAAACTGAATTTAAAAACTATAATCATCGCTGAATATTCTTCTAAATATTTCAAAGGGATATGATAATATGATAGATTATGTACTGGCTTAACGCCAACTATTGTACTTGTTTCTAAAAGGAGAAAGTTGATACCAATCAAAGGCAAAACCTTTTATATGATAAAGGGGTAAGAGTGTAATAAGTCATCATTCTATTTTTAGTTTTTGCAATATTGTAAAGAAACATATTTTATCCAAAAGTTATAAAAGGGGCAAAATTGTGGTATCTCTCTTGTACACAGTAGAAGAAATATTATACTAATTTCTAGATCTTGCCAAAATAAGTTTTACAATTTTTAAACATTCTGTTCATCTATTAATAAATGAAACTGTTTAAAATAAACAATACCATAAACTGACACAGCTTTTCCACTTTTTTTTCTTTTCCTATACCCATCGTTTGCATGCATATAATGCTCAATAATGGTTAAAAATTGTCTTAAGGCTGCTAGTCACTCAGTTTCCGAATTCCCCTTTGATAATGTCAAGTCTATGGGCGTTCGATGCGCTCCTATATTTAAAATATCTCCTCAGGAAATTAATATATTTAACTTCATTTTCCTGTCCTCTTTTCTTAAAAGATACATCTTTTTTTCTTAGTTTTCAAAATATTTCTAAAGTATATGCTTAATTTAATATAAAGTACTAAAATATTACTCACAGTTCATCAACTTTTAACATATAAAATATTAAACTAGCAAAAGTATCTTAAGTAAATCTTTGTTTAAATTTGCGAGGCCTTATTTAAAAGATAAATATTTGAAAGTAACAATATTTTCTTATATTACTTTTGCATCTTTATTAAGCAAAAACGTTATTTTATGTTTTGGCGCATTTTAATTTTAGAAATGGAAATTCAGCCAAATAACTAAGAATTTCCTCGAATTTTTTTATTTAAGATATAACGAAATTAAGAATTAATTTTATTTGTTTAGAGCTATTTTGTTGTCCCTTTACAAAAAAAATAAATTGCGTATTTGAATTCTTAACACTGAAAAATACTTTTATAATTGAATGTAAATAATTGAATTTTACAAATTTAATTCATTAAAGATATGCTATAATTTTCATAAAAAATGGTATTTTAAAAATTTCACAAAAGAAAATAGTTAAACTATTTAATTAATCATGATTCTATCTATAATTACTAACTCCATGATTCATTTTTTCTTCTGAAAATATACGTGTTTAATTTTAGGTAGATTTCGTATGAAATACTACCTATTGGGATCGTTCCTATGTTGGAATTTCTGAAAACTTTTTGCAGATCTGCACCGATCATGACCCCTAGAACCTAAACCCACCCTCAGTAAAAAAATTTATCTATCTATCTATCTATCTGTCTGTCTATTTATATATATCACTTTCTTCTGAACACGATAACTTTCGTAATTCTGCATCAATCTCTTCCAAACTGATACATAAAATCAAAGGGCATAAAATCTCGGTCAAGTTCGTTAATGGGCAAAATTGGACCTAGGGGGTGGAAATAGGGAGGGGTTTTGTGAAAACCGAAAACCCCCCATAACTTCTTAATTTTTGTACATATCAAATCAGTTTAAAGTTTTTATTACTTCTAAAAATAGGGCCAAAATTTTATGTATCGCAGATTTTTGAAAAAGTTAAAAATGGGCTCAAGGGGCGCAAAAAATTGGGTTTTTGGGAAAAAAAATTCATAACTTCGTCAATTCTCAAGATATCAATTCCAATTAATTTTATTATAAATCTTCTTAATATTATCTACAACTTTTATATTCACAAGATTTTGATAGGATCAATTCGTACGGCAAAAAAAAAAAATAAATAAATAAATAAATAAATAAAAAATAAAAACGAAAACAAAAAGGGGGTTTGAAGAAGTAAAAAATCCATAACTCCGTCAATTCTAAAGATATAAAATCCCCATGAATTTATCATATATCTTCTTAATATTGTCTACAACATCTATATAGACAAGTTTTGGATAGGACCAATTCCTACAGCAAAAACAAATTAAAAATACATAGGGATTGAAGAAAAAATTCATCTTATTAAGGGTGTATTCAAATCCAAACTGCTTATTTTCTGACTCATTTTATAATTCATTTTTGCTCTCAAAGGCTTCCAAATGGTACGTTTTCTTACTCAGAAACTATATAATGTACCGTAATGGTCGATTTTTTGATAGAGGAAGAATATATTTTTAAAAATACAGTTAAAGTGGGCATTTTGAACCGAATTTCCCGAAGCTGATTGTGTTGGAAAAATCATTGCATTAAGGGTGCATTCAAATCCAAACTGCTTATTTTCTGACTCATTTTTAAATTCATTTTTGCTCCCAAACGCATTTAATTGGTAGATTCGCTTATTCAGAAACTATATAATGTACCGCAATGATCGATTTTTTGATAGAGGCAGAATATATTTCAAAAAATGATGTCAAAGTGGGCATTTTGAACGGAATTTCCAGAAGCAATTGTGTTATCACTTTCTTCTGGACACGATAACTTCCGCAATTCTGCACAAATCTCTTCCAAACTGATCTCTTCCAAACTGATACATAAAATCAAGGGACATAAAATCTCGGTCAAGTTCGTTCATGGACAAAATCGGACCAAGAGGGTGGAAATAGGGAGGGGTTTTGTGAAAACAGAAAAAAAACCATAACTTCTTAATTTTTGTACATATCAAATCAGTTTAAAGTTTTTATTACTTCAAGAAATAGCGCCAAAAATTAATGCATCACAGATTTTTGATAAAATTAAAAATAGGCTCAAGGGGCGCAAAAATAGGGTTTTGGGGAAAAAAATTCCTTACTTCGTCAATTCTCAAGATATCAAATCCAATTAATTTTATTATATATCTCTTTAACATTATCTACAACTTTTATATTCACAAGTTTTTGATAGGACCAATACGTACCGCAAAAAGAAAAAAAAATTAAAAACGAAAACAAAAAAGGGGTTTGAAGAAGAAAAATTTTCATAACTCCGTCAATTCAGAAGATATAAAATCCCCATGAATTTATCATGCATCTTCTTAATATTGTCTACAACATCTATACAGACATTTTTTGGATAGGACCAATTCTTACAGCAAAAACAAATTAAAAATACATAGCGGTTGAAGAAAAAAATCATCTTATTAAGGGTGTATTCAAATCCAAACTGCTTACTTTCTGACTCATTTTATAATTCATTTTTGCTCTCAAAGGCTTCCAAATGGTACGTTTTCTTACTCAGAAACTATATAATGTACCGTAATGGTCGATTTTTTGATAGAGGCAGAATATATTTTTTAAAAAATGCTGTTTAAGTGGGCATTTTGAACCGAATTTCCCGAAGCTGATTGTGTTGGAAAAATCATTGCATTAAGGATGCACTCAAATCCAAACTGCGTTTTTTCTGACTCATTTTTAAATTCATTTTGTTCTCAAACGCATTTAATTGGTAGATTCTCTTATTCAGAAACTATATAATGTACCGCAAGGATCGATTTTTTGATAGAGGCAGAATATATTTCAAAAAATGATGTGAAAGTGGGCATTTTGAACGGAATTTCCCGAAGCAATTGTGTTATCACTTTCTTCTGGACACGATAACTTCCGCAATTCTGCACAAATCTCTTCCAAACTGATACATAAAATCAAGGGACATAAAATCTCGGTCAAGTTCGTTAATGGACAAAATCGGACAAAAGGGGTGGAAATAGGGAGGGGTTTTGTGAAAACAGAAAAAAAACCCATAACTTCTTAATTTTTGTACATAACAAATCAGTTTAAAGTTTTTATTACTTCAAAAAATAGCGCCAAAAATTCATGCATCACAGATTTTTGATAAAATTAAAAATAGGCTCAAGGGGAAAAAAAAATAGGGTTTTTGGGAAAACAAATTCCTTACTTCGTCAATTCTCAAGATATCAAATCCAATTAATTTTATTATATATCTCTTTAACATTATCTACAACTTTTATATTCACAAGTTTTTGATAGGACCAATTCGTACCGCAAAAAGAAAAAAAAATAAAAACGAAAACAAAAAAGGGGTTTGAAAAAGAAAAAATTTCATAACTCCGTCAATTCAGAAGATATAAAATCTCCATGAATTTATCATATATCTTCTTAATATTGTCTTCAACATTTATGTAGACAAGTTTTTGATAGGGCCAATTCTTACAGCAAAAACAAATTAAAAATACATAGCGGTTGATGAAAAAACATCTTATTAAGGGTGCATTCAAATCCAAACTGCTTATTTACTTACTCATTTTATAATTCATTTTTGCTCTCAAATGCTTCCAATTGGTAGATTCTCTTATTCAGAAACTAAATAATGTACAGTAATAATCGATTTTTTTGATAGAGGCAGAATATATTTCAAAAAATTATGTCAAAGTGGGAATTTTGAACAGAATTTCCCGAAGCGATTGTGTTAGAAACGAAAAATATTGCCCTACTGAGAAAATAATTGTTTATTAATCAAGTTTATATTAATGGAAGGAAAAATAAAAACACAGGCCGCTTATAAATCTTTTAAAAAATCACGTCAGCATGTTTCATATATATATATATATATATATATATATATATTAGGTAGCTTTCTTTACAAAAAAGCTACCTATTGCAGCCGTTCGGAGGAAAGCGATTTCAAAAAATTTTGGTATATTTTCATCGATCATGACCCCCAGACCCCGAAACCACCCTCCGTTCAAAATTGATATATATATATATATATATATATATATATATATATATATATATATCTGACCTATGTCACACTGTAACTCCCGTAATTATGAGCCGATTTCGATGTAATTCGGTGTGTACATAGTACATACCAATGTCTCGACCGAGTTCGTTGGCCAGCTTCATCCGCCGTTTTGTTTCAAAATGGCGGCCATTTAAAATTTTTAAAAAAAATTTTAAACTTGAAATGTGGTACCAAAAAATTAAAAATGGAAAAATATTTTTTTCTTATGTATTTGACCTTTATACAAAGATTCTGGAGCAGTTTTTGTTTCGTCTATATCTTAAAAAATGGCTGAGTTATAGCATTTTGAATTTCTAGCGTGGCTGACATTTTGAAACGTCCTGAATTTTGTCACGCGATAAAAGGCGTATTTATGAACCGATTTGGACATAATTCGGTGTGTCCACAGTACATACCAATCTCTCGACCGAGTTCGTTGGCCAGCTTCATCCGCCATTTTGTTTCAAAATGGCGGCCATTTAAAATTTTTTTAAAAATTTAAAATTTGAAATGTGGTACCAAAAAATTAAAAATGGAAAAATATTTTTTTCTTATGTATTTGACCTTTATACAAAGATTTCGGAGCAGTTTTTGTTTCGTCTATATCTTAAAAAATGGCTGAGTTATAGCATTTTGAATTTCCAGCGTGGTTGACATTTTGAAACGTCCGGAATTTTGTCACGCGATAAAAGGCGTATTTATGAACCGATTTGGATATAACTTCCTTTATACATAGTACATACCAATGTCTCGACCGGGTTCGTTGGCCAGCCTCACCCGCCATCTTGTTTAAAAATGGCGGCCATTTAAATTTTTAAGAAAAATTTAAATTTGAAATGTGGTACCAAAAATTGAAAATTGAAAAAATATTTTCTTCTTATGTGTTTGACCTTGATAAAAAAATTCGGGAGCAGTTTTTGTTTCGTCTATATCTTAAGAAATGGCTGAGTTATAGCATTTTGAATTTCTAGCGTGGCTGACATTTTGCAACGTCCTGATTTTTCTCACGTAATAACAGGCGTATTTATGAACCGACTTGGATGTACCTTGGTGTGTACATAGTACATACAAATATCTCGACCGAGTTCGTTGGCCAGCTTCATCCGCCATCTTGTTTCAAAATGGCGGCCATTTAAAAAAATTAAAAAATAAAAAAATTTAAATGAGATACCAAAAAATTGGAAAATGAAAAAGATTTTTTTTGTATGTGTTTGACCTTAATACAAAGATTCCGGAACAGTTTTTCTTTCGTCTATATCTAAAAAAAAATGGCTGAGTAATAGCATTTTGAATTTCTCTTGTGGCTGACATTTTAAAACGATCTGATTTTTGTCACGCGATAACAGGCGTATTTATGAACCTATTTGGATGTAACTTGGTCTGTACATAGTACATACCAATTTCTCGACCGAGTTCGTTGGCCAGCTTCATTCGCCATCTTGTTTCAAAAGGGTTGCCATTAAAAAAAATTAAATTTAAAATTCAAAATGAGGTATTAAAAAATTGGAAAATGAAAAAGATTTTTTTTTATGTGTTTGGCCTTGATACAAAGATTCCGGAGCAGTTTTTGTTTCTGAAAATTTATTCTTTTGTTGATATCTTAAAAAATGGTTGATTTATAGCACTTTGAATTTCTAGCATGGCTAACATTTTGAAACGATCTTGCATTTGTCACGCGATAACACACGTATTCGCCTATTTCGATGTAAGAAGGCATGTGGATAGTATACATCAACACCTCGACCAAGTTCGCTGGCCAGATTCATCAGCCATCTTGTTTCAAAATGGCGGCCATTAAATTAAAAAATATATATATATTTAAAGTGAGGTGCAAAAAAATTAGAAATTGAAAAAGGTTTCTTTCTTAAGTATTTTATCTTGATATAAGGATTCAGGAATATTTTTGTTTGTCTTTATCTTAAAAAATGGCTCAGATACAGCAGTTTCCATTTCTAATGTGGGTGACATTTTGAAAAATCTGATTTTTTGCCTGCGGCAGCACTCGTATATATCAACCGATTCCGATGTGAGTGAGCATGTGCACAGCAATTACTAAGGTCTCGACCAAGTTCACTGCTTAGCCTCATCCACCATGTTGTCTTAAAATGTCAGGCACTTTAAGAAATTGCCGAATTTGGCAGCCAAATATAAGTTACTTTAAAGAAAAGCAGCTTGGATAAAGCTGACTAATTTCGCGAAATTCTCATTCATTATATTGATAAAAATTAGTATTGAATCTCCTATATTCGGTTTCCACTAAATTGAGCTTCGTGTAATTGCATGATATAAGTTGGCTTTTTTTAAATAAGGATTATGAAAGCTACCTCTTCCTCCCGGCACTGGCCGGAAGGACTTTTTAATGAATCTGAAAATGTGCCAGAAAATTTGTTCTTGTTGAGCATAAAAAAAAATATTTTTTTAAATATCGCCTTAACATGATTCTGATAAAACCAGCTATTTTATAAAAAGGAAATAAAAACTCGTCAAAAGCAGATAGATAAAACTGTTAAAGTGGATTTATATCTAATAATGATTTAGTTTTTGTTGGTGAAATTAATATACTTATCTTCGAAATCTACCTCTGCCTGTAGGCCGGGCCGGCAGGGATTTTTTTTATTTGCAAAAATGCGTCCGTAATGTAAAAAAAAAAAAAAAAAAAAAAAAAAATTCTGCAGATCAAAATCTACAGATCATAATTTATATTTATGTTTAATTTCAAGTCAAAATACTGAATAGTTTTTTTTTTTTTTTTTTTTTTTTTTTTTTTGCAAAGTGTACGACAAAATGTAATTTGCGTAGCCTAGTAGATGATTTGTTTCGCTCATCCTAATTAAGCATAGATTTTATTAAGATTTTTAAAATTAAGAATGAAAGACACATCCTTTCTGAAAAGAACACAGAAAAAAGGAATTAAAATATTAATTTTCCGACGAGATATTTTAAATATATGAATCCATTCTATGCCCATAGACTTAGCGTTAGTGAGGTGAATTCGGAAGCTGAGTCGCTAATAGCAACCATAAACTATTAGTCTTGAACTCTTCTTTAAGAATATGTGGTAACTTGGTAACTTAAGTAAGCATTTTCTTTTCGCCTAAACCGTGTTGGCAAAGTTAAATGGGAAACGGGGCAGCTTTTTGAACTGTCTAAAAACCAGTGAAAAACAAAAACTACAAAAAAAAAAACAAGAAAGAATAAAATATGCGTCAATCATAGATTATGAAACACTTAACAACACATTTAGAATTATGTAACAAAACTGTCCCGTTTAAAAAATTAAAATATTACGTCTAAATCAACAATACGGAAACGCAACACATTTCAAAACCCATTTTCAGCTGTTCCCATCTACAATCGTAAAATTATCGGAATTTTTTCAGCAGCCCGGTATATGATGTATAGCGCTGTATCTATTCACCATATTCATCATATTCATCATCTATATGCATGCAAAAATTTAGTTCACTTAGGAAATACATGTATTTCAGTTGAAAATTCCCCTTCAGAAGTTTCATCTAATAAGGAGAATGTTACGTGAATACTTTTGTGCAGCCCTGTATATGAGGTATAGAATTTATATATAACCAGTAACATGTAAAAAAAGCAATTATTACTCAAAGACAGTACTGTGATCGCTTTTTTTTGTGTGTCCCTGAAAATGAATAAAAAATTATATAAATGCCCTTTTCTAACGTGATCGTAGTGAAATTCAGGGATTTATATCAGTTTCAATACATTTGAAATAGCATAATGTCATTGAAATACTCTGCAAACGATTTTTCCCCATATACCATAATGTAATGGAATACTTTTGAGTGCCCCTGTAAATGAACTATTTATCCCACATACTTAATACACAATACCAAACATGCTTTGGTGACCCTAAATAACCTTTACTAATTGCATGAAAATCTGAGTATATTTAAGGGAGTTAGAGCGTGAACAGACGGACAGACAAACCGAATGCATAAACACTTTTCAACTTTTTTTGAAATTGTTAAAAAACAGAGGAAAATTCGATTTTATAATTCAAATAATATATTTAAATTGCGATACATACATTTTAATAAAAAAAAGAAATAGAAAAACAGTTAAAACCGTGTTGGCAAAGTTGAATGGGAAACTGGGCGCTTTTGCCAACTGCCTAAAACCCAGTAAAAAGTAACAAAAGAAGCAGAGGAAAATTGAATTTCATAATTCAAGCAATATATTTAAAACATGATACATACATTTCAATAAAAAAGAGAAGAAATAGAAGATCAGATAGAAAACAAATCGAACATTCTTGTCAGAAAACGAAATATTTCCTCTATTTTTTATGTAAGGAAGTTCAAGGATGTACACATCATCAGCTATGGTGACGAAAGCCACATATGGAACACTAGGAAAATGGAAACGCCAGCCATTCTCTTTCGTTCTCAGGTATGACACCTCAAACTCTCCATGTCCGTAATAATGGGTGATTTTTGCAGCACAGTGTTTCATACTTTTTTATCGCAAAGAGCGTAATGATCCCGAACATCCTAACCCTCAATTGTATGAAGTTCTTACCTTCTTGGTTTAAGTTTATGTCTCATGTCATTGATGGTTGATCATCATCCTGAGGACAAATGTTCTGAACTAACTCATCACTGCTTTCTTCAGGTTGCTCATTCTGAATGTTGTTGTTCGGGTTCTGCTTCTACCTCTCGTACTACACCTTGCTCGGATTCTAATTGAGATGAGTCATGCAAGGAAAATGCAGAAAAAAAACAAAAGAATAATAATTTTAAAACTTCCGATCTGAAGACAAAGTCGGAAAGAAATTAAGGAAATGACAAAATTCTAGGTTGGCAATGTTGTCCCAGTCTCCCCAATATTCCTGGTGAAACTTTGCCAACTAATATTATCAACTATAAAAATAACATATTAATACTTGGAATTTTTTTCAGACCGGCATGGAATCTGTTTCACTATGTTGGCCCTTGCGCCTTCTAAGCAATTAATTTGAAATTTGTTTTCATTTGAAATGTAAAAATAACATTAGATCAAATTCCAAAAGCGATGCCAAATGCTTATTATATATTCTATCAGACAGAATAGGCAGTTTTTATTTTCGTTTAGATTAAAGAGTTAAACGGAACACTTTTTTTAGACGACAAATTCGCTTGTTTCGCAGCTACAAAATGTTTTCACTAATTGCGGCCATAAAACAACTGATGAAACAAAAACCGCACATGAATAGTACCAAACAATGTCTTCTGTGTGAAACAATGTCTTCTGTGTGAAATGAAAACACTAGTGCCTATTGTAATTGTATCTGAAACTTCTCACAGGGTCAAACAACATATTTTTCAAAAAGTTGAAAATTGCACCGTATGGAGAAGTTGTTCTGGTCGACGGTACCTAAATTGTATTTAGTCCGTTTTTTAAACTGTGCAAGTGGAATTTGATTAGAAAATTATATCAGAAAATGGAAGGGAAATTGCAAATAAAACTAAAAGAAATCAATATGAAAACAAGATAAAAACAAGAAATGGATAAATAATTAGAGATTTAACAAAATTTATGTTCACTTTATCAGTGAATTATAAAGAAAATAAATTACTGAGTAGTAACATTAAAATATGTGCGTTTATGCACCATATTCATAAAAAATGTGGTGTCATCAAAAACAAATTTATGTATGACTAGCAATATTTAAAAAAAAAATTAAATATTTAGAAAGTACTCACAAACCCTCTTGGTTAAGATTAAAAACTAGATTACGAATTGGCGCCAAAATCTGCATTGTCAAATAAAATAAATAACAGTCTCGACTTTTATATATATATGTAAGGTTTTCAAATAACAGAATATTTCAATTTGAAGGCATAAAATCCAAAAAAGATATGGTTAGATTTCAAGTATATACACGAAAGTAATAAATAAAAAGAGAAATTAGATGAAGCGGCATTTTTTAAATAGTTTGCAAAAGTACCGGAAATTAAAATTTGAAACGCCATATGACAATGGTAACAGGTTATTGTTTTTCATAAGAAAAGAATAAATTCAATTTTATATTTACTTTAGGATTTTTTATAAGAAGAAATTTCATTTTTAAGTAACAAATAAGGCTAAAAATTTAATAATAGGATTTACAGATATAAAATGATAAAAAGCTAGTCGTTAATTAAAAAAGTATCGAATAACGTGATGTCTTATACATATGCATATATATAAGCTAAACTACTATATGTCAAAAATGTAAAGGCAGGTAGAGGAGACATAAATAAGCAGATTTCGTATAGGAATGTAAGTGCAGAAATGCAGCGATGAGGCAGTAGTTAAGTTCGTTGGAGGAAAGCGCTTCTCTAGCTGGAATCGTTATTCACTCACGCATTTCGAGCAGCATGCATCGTTAGACCAATGCGGAGCTTGACAAGTTGCATTTTATGTATGCGGCTAAGCAAGGAAATGGTTCACACCCCAAGCACGTCCAACAGCTTTTGAGCTTGTCGAAGGACGATCCTCTACTGTGCGTAATACTGCTTCTTCCACTGCAGGAAATTATGCGATATCGTACAGTGCCACATTCCTATACGAAATCTGCTTATTTAGGTCCACACTACCTGCCTTTACATATTTGAAATATAGTTCTGAACCACCCTGTACATTTTCTACATATGTATGTATGTTTGTGGTGTTAAAATGTGTGTAATAAGTTGAATTTAAACAGAGTTATTTATTTCAGAAATATACATACCTGAAAGTTAAATATAAGCCCAGTGATGTGTGGGGATGGGGAGGTGGAATTTGGAAAAAGGTTGGGAAAATCTGAAAATCGTTCCAATTTTATCAGTTTATGTCTGTAATAATCATATTAAGTTTTATGCCTCAATTTATTAGAACTTCAGCCACTTCATGCAAATTTGTAGCCAAGAACCGCCTAATTTAAGGATTTCAAAGAAATATCTTATGATAATCTACAGATATCAAAACAATGTCGGTAAAAAAATTTTAAATCTTGCAATTTTAAATAAAATGAGTACTACACACATTGTTTAGTGTGATTGTATAAGAATTTCACTTGAACACTCCCAATAACTATAAAAGTAAAAATAGTTAAAAAAAAAAACTTTTAAGAGCATTGAATGTTCATCTTGAAATTCACGCCTAATTTGTGACGTCAATTCATACCTTTTACCAAACATTTTCGTTACAGCAAATTCATTAAAGTGGCTACCGAATTCGAGTAAGAAAAATTCGCTGCATTTTTTTGCGCTTGACAGAAAGCGGAAACAATTGAATTTATTAAAAAGTGTAAATTTCAAAGTAGGTGTAGAAATTACGTGCCAGGATTCGAACCAGGGATGTCTTGGCTGAAGCCTTCAGTGTTCTATTAACTGAGCCATCCCGGAAGAATCTGGAGAACTGATTCACCCAGCACCCACTTGGAAATTTAGAAATGCTATGATATATTTACCAATTGAATAATTGTGTTAAAAATTAATCTAATGTCTAATTTTTGTTTTGTTTCTATTTTAAGTTAGAGCAACAGACAAAAAAATGAAACATTTTTTAGGACTTCAAAATTGACTTATCAACATATATTTTTAAATTGATTAATATTACACTACTACCTTATAAATGTGTATTTAAAATATATATATATTATTCTTAATTTTTTTATTATTTATAATTTATTTTCAACCTTTTAGCCTTTAAAATGTTTCATTGTTGAATATTTTGGCAAGCATTTATTAACACCTAATTAAAAACCAGTTGTTGTTTAAACTCGCATAGAATTGTACGAGTTACAGTGGTTGATTTGATAGTTGTCATCTGTGGTGGGCTAACGAAAATATGTCTTAAACTTGAAAGTTTTTTTTTATATAATTAAGTAAAAAAAATAAATAAAATGTTGTAATGTTATCGAAATTACACCTGTGAGCTTACTTTATATAATTCTAGCCTATCAGGAAGTGGGTTTAAAATTGATTTCAATCGAACAATCCATATAATTCCAAAGGGAACTTCTAAAACATAAACCTGCCTAGAACACAAAATGTGTAACCTATAATATATAACAGGGATGGTGAACCTATGGCACGAACTTGGCACGTAAGAAAAGTTGTCTGGCACACGAAAAAACTTATAAATCATATTCAATTTATGGAGAACAATCCATTTTATATACATTTTTTCTTTACAAAAAGTATAGTTTTGTGTAACATCTATATAATTTACTTTAAAGTAATCCGTTTCTATTGAATGAATTAAGGTAGTATAAATTTCAATGAAAGCGCCTCGTAGCGTCATTTTCTCGTTAAACCGTTCAACATGCATGTTTTCTAAATAACTTTACTTCTCTATCAAATTTCAAAGGTTTTATTTTTGAAAATTGAATTTTAAGAAATAGTTTTCATATAGTAATATACTTAATTAACACGCTTCTTCTTCAGATTTGGTTTTATTTTGTTTAGATTTAGGGCTTTAAGTTACTTTAGGTTTTAATATATTTAGGTTTTAATTTTGAAAATTGAACTTTAACGGTTATTGTAAATAATTATGTATATGTTCAAACTGTTTCTACCTGAAGAACTAAAAACGATCTGATTCGGAAGTATACAATAAAAGAAAAACTCATTTATAGATTACTAATACGGAATTCGATGCGATATAGCTATATTATTCGTTAAAATGTTTCTGGCACGTTAGAATGTTCGTACATAATAATTTTTTAATTTTTGACACGCTTACTCAAAAAGGTTCGCCATCCCTGATATATAATAATATATTAAAATTTGTTAAAAAATTATTCAATTGAATAGTTTATCAAGAAATAGTATTGAATATTTATTGAAAACAGGAAAATCTGTTAAGATGGGCATCTCTAAACCAGAATCCTGCCTATATCATTAAACGAATAACAATTAATAAAATTGGATGATAAATAATAAATGGCTATTAAAATGAAATAATGATTATCTCAAATAGCCATATAAATAAAACTATTCTTTATAATTCATTTAAACGTGTGATGACGGAACCTCTCTATAACGGACTCCAATGTTAAAAGGAAAATTATGCGTACATTTTAAAAATGAATAAATAAATAAAAAGTGTGCGATTAAAAATTATTATTTAGTAAATGGACAAAAACTTGTGAATTCATAATATGTATATAACGACTTCTTCACATAAATGATAGATAATCAAATATAATTATATTCCATAAATATCTTATTATAAATATATTAATATAAAAATTTAATGAATTTCTCTTAAGATATACGCTAATTATTTACTAAATAGAATAAAACCTGCTAAGACGAAAGGTCTCTTTAACGAAAATCTGCCTTAAACATCATAAAGTAATAATACTTAATAAAACTGACTTACATTAAATACTGCAATTTCATGACAATTTTCTATATTCGTTTACAATTTAGCTATACCGGAAAATGCAGCTATTTTCATGGAAAGTGGTATACATTTGAAATATTCGAGGGACAGCGATGCCATTAAAATGGTTTTTAGTATGCTAGAATCCGTATCCCAAATAGCGCAATGTTATCACAACTATACTCTACGCTACCAGTGATTGGTTATAGGCAGTATTGTTAAGGGCATAACAGAAAAACAAACAGAAAGAATAATCGTAAAAAATTATCAATGAATTAATAATGGAAGTCAAAAAAATTTTAATTTAAAGAATATAAGCAGTAATTTGAAAGGAATAGTACTTTTTCTGTACTATTTAAATATATTTCAATTCTAAATTATAAAATTGCGCAATATAAGTCCACAAAATAATAATTTTCATATATCGAAAAAAAAACACTCCACCATTTTAAAGTCGGTTTCAAGGATGTTCTGTTTTCAGGGATGATTTTACTTGATTTTGAATATATTATTCAGTAGTAATTTCCATTTTTAAAAATGTTTAAAAAATGTGTATTGTAATTTCATTCATTAACACAGGCGATATTTTATAATTATATTAATAATTAACTTAACTAAATTATTTTCTATATTAGATTTTTGTTTAGTTGGCAGGACTCTAAAAATAGAGAATATAAGCGTAGAGAAGAGTTGTAACAATACTGAGTATAAATGGGTTTTGGATTCTAGTGTAATGGCCATTTTTATAATGTCATCCTTGTTCCTCTTTTGACTGCTGTTCCTCGTTTCTTTGCGCTGTTCGCTACTTTTCATCAAAATCCTTTCATATTTCAGCATAGCTAAATTTACTGTATAAATAATATATAATTATACAGTATATAACATTATATATTATATAATTACTACATATATATAAAATCAAATGGTAATTTCTTTCCAGGTGCTTATAATTTGAATTGTGCTGAATGGATTTTGATGGGATTTACACTGTCAGTTAAATATTTTTTCAGTAAAGGATTTAATCTATAACATATCGTTTCATGTTGAATGATTTTAGAACTAAAGGGGAATTCTATAATCAGGTGAACCCGATTGTGAAAGATTATCCTTTTATAAATGTTCTACTGCACTGATTTTGATATGAATTGCATTGCTAGTTAGATAATTAGTTTTTTAGGAAAGGTTTTTTTTATATAACACATCATTCTTCATTTATTAGTTATAGGATTATGGGAGAAAGTTCCATAATCAGGCGAATTCCATTATGAATGATTAACTTTTTAGCCCCCGGTATGCTATTTCTTTATCCCAGCTTATTTTGAGTCGTCTCCAAAAAAACACGCTACGTTGTATAAGCCAGCCGTAAAAGAAAGCAAATGTATCATTGCACTGTTAAATACTCTACTGCCATTCTTTAAACTTCTAAGAATTGCACATTTTCGATTTTTCGTACTGTGAACATGGTATTGGGGGAAAAATTGCTTTTTAATGCAATTTGTTTGAAAACTGAATCTCCATTTTTTTTTTTTTTTTGAGATATTAATTTTTCTTGTAGGTTTTAGAGACATTTGTTTAATTTTGGCAACTCAAGTACTCCATTTCTGTAGAAAGTAAAGGGAAAATAGTTTAAAAATAGCAATTATATCTTTTTGTTGCCATTTACTCATAAAAACTGAAAAAAAAATGTAATTAAATACGTGCTACTTTGAAAAAATATAAATGAATGATTCCTGGTAAAATATAGAGCTATTATAAACGAAATTTAATTTTAAATTTCTATATTAATATTACAAACAAATGAACAAATGAAGGCATATAAATCATGAGATAGCTTTTTTTTTTTTTTTAATAACGAAATCTCTTTTTTTGGATTTGTGTATTATTCAGCGATAGTGACATCCTATGCATGCTTTACTGTAGATGTTTAATACTGAATCGCAAAAGAGTAATTTTTCAGAGGATGCGGATGACGACATTTTATATAAAATAAAATCGCATGTTTTAAGTCTTAAAACTGATCTACAGTAGAGTCCCGATTATCCAAGTCTCGCTTACTCGAATTGCCGCTTTAACAGAGTTATTTTTTTCTGATGGACTGATGGCTTCCATTATTATAAAAACAGCCATTATAAATGAAGTGTTAGGTGAAGATGAAAGAGCAGCCGTAAAATGTTAGAACTCTGATTTTCTGATCAGAATAGGGGGAAAATGGCAATACATTTTTGTATTATTATTATGGCCATTTTTTTATCATTTTGACCAGAAAATCAGAGTTCTAACTTTTTATGGCTGCTCTTTCATCTTCGCCTAACACTTCATTTAAAATGGCTGTTTCATAATAATAGAAGCCATCAGTCCATCAGAAGAAAATGATCCATTCCAAAAGTATAAGTTCGATTAACTCGGATAATTGGAACTCTACTGTATCTATATTTATATACGTATATTTTTTTTCATCGGGGGCGATAATAAATTCTGAAAAAGCAGAATTGCTGTTTTCTAGTATTATTTTTTTTTCTGGACGGATTTTTATGGGACTTGCAATGTTAGTCAGATATTGTTTTAGGAAATGCTTAGTATATAACATATCGGTCTACATTGCTTAGTTATAAAATTATGGGGAAAAGTTTTTTAATCACATGTTTCATTATAAAAATTTAGCCTTAAAAAAAAAAAAAAAAAAATACATGACGGATTTCACATTGTTAGTTAGATAATTTTTCAGGAATGAATTTAGTATATTACATATCTTTCTTTTTTACCGAATCCTACTGTAAATGATAAACTAAAAGATTTACTCTTTAAAAGTTTAAATTTTTCCCGCACATTAAAATATATAACTCAATGGCGTTCGTATAGTTTTTCAGTAATGCAGAGAAACGTCCCATGTAAAGGTCCATATTGCATAAAACACAAGATCAAATTAGCTATATCATTTTATTCAAGGTTCGTTCGAGAAACCGACCAACGTAGAGGTCAAAGCCTTCTACTTTTAAATAAAACAAAACTGTCACTGTAAACTGTTATGAAGCCCTCATATTTTCTGCAAGTCCGCTTCTACTTATCAGTTTTATTAGCCTAATAGTTTATGTTTAAGGGAGGTTTCTGTTAAGGACATGTTTTATTTTAGAAAGTTTTGCTGTTTTCATTGAATAATGAGCATCTATCTTAAGCAAAATTTGTTTAATTAATCTTTTTATCCATTTATAATTTGTTTCTTTTATTAAATTATATTTTGTTTAAGTAAAGTTTTCGTAGAAAACGCGTTCCGCATTGACACGTTTTTTGAGTTTATTAAAGAATTATCAATAAATAATATATAAATAATAGTATTTTAATAATATCTTTGTTACTCAAGTATTTATTTTTCGTAAGTATGAATCATTTTCATATTTAATTCCATTATACAAAGGTTATTTTCTCACTGAATTAAATAAATAATATTTATATCAATTAAACATGTTTCAAAAAGTCATTTTTCTCCATTTTATTAGTCATTTATTCATTTATCACTAAATATTATTAATTATTATTCATTTAATGTTACAGATAGTATCCGTTATGTAAAGGTCTACATTAACAGGTACTAGTAAACCATCAGTGTCGACGATTAACATCGAACTCCTTATTTAACGTTTTATATTTACAATTTAAAAACTCTTCACACGTTTTAAAATACGATGTATATCCACAAATTAAGTTCCGTTTGGTTATATATAAAACAAAACGTGTACAGATACAAAAAAAAATATTTATTGTACAGAAATCTACAACTGTGAAGCTACTTTTTTACATAGCTTCCGAAATTTTGTAGGCACTTGTCGTAGCGTGCCACAAGGTTTTGTATGCCTTCTTCATAGAAGGTTGCCGCCTGTGTATGTTTCGCAAAGTTTGCGAAATTTCAGTTTTTCAGTAACAATTTCATGAGTCGTGACATTACAGCCATTGTGAGATTTGCGGAAATTCCATAGCAAGAGCACTAATTGTAAACTTACGGTTTTGCTTAACATTCTATTCAATTGTGTGAACCAGTTCATCAGTAACCAAAGACGGCCGTCCACTTCGTTCTTCATCGTGCACTTGATCGCGTCCTTCATTAAACTGTCTGACCCATCTTCTAACTATTGAATCACTCATAGCATTTTGTCCGTAAACCTCGCAGATTTGCCGATATATTTCACTTGGTTTAACTTTCTTTGCATTGAAAAAACGAATCATAAATCTGATTTCACAAGCGGCGGCATTTTCAGTTAAGGCTGACATTCTAAAGAAGCACTACAAATAACTCGTCGGCAGCAGCGATCTGAAAATGACGTACGGTTCTTCTTCTGTCAGAGTAACTGCCGCGCATGCTCGGAACTGCGATCGCAGCGCTGCTGCGAATAGAAATAGAAACGGAACTTACTTTATGAATATACCTCGTATATCACCCTCAGCATGGACACTACTATCTTACAATACATTTCACATCATACCTAATCCACTACCACTCCAAAACTCAGTCTCCATCCCATGACATGTCGGGTCGTTCTCTCCAAGACTGGCTACTACACAGCATCTCTTTTTTCCCGCATACCGAAAATCCCTCTCCGATACGATAACGAGGCTAGTGAATCTCCGGAACCTATACTCCAATACATGGACAAGTACTGTTTTCGCAACCTATGAGGCGGGATATAATTCGGAGTTCTTTTGGTCGTTACAGCAGTTTTATTTTATAAAATGTTTCCGTGAACTTTCTATTCAGTCGCATAATAAGGTGTTGGTACTCATTTTGTTTAAAACTTCAAGATGTACAACTTTTGACCACACAACTTTTGTACCCCGATGTAGTGAAGAAAGCTCATATACTAGTAGGCGGAAAACTTTGGATGTTCATTAGACACATAAACTAACTTTTTAAAACAATTTCCAGCATTTTCCTAATTAATTCCGAAACTAACCCTTTTTTTGCTCCCATGTCACCGCGCTACATTCCAACGTTAGCATATTGTTCCTACATTACATTTTTTTTCTATGATTAATTTGGATCGTTTAATTTAGGTTTTATAAATTATTAGCAGACATTCTAGACATTGGACGGACATCGCTCCAGACTAATCAGAGAAAATGAGATAGTCCCGCGGGACATTCATGTTTCAGTCTCGCTAAAAGCAAAAAAAAAACTAGTCTGAAATCTTCGAACGTGCCCAGCAAATCATTTAATTAAACAACAAACACTGCACGGGGACCTTCCGTTAATACGCGAGATCTTATAAATATTTTATTTTGTTAAATTGCGCAATCGTAAAATAACTGTATGAAAATAAATTCAAAAAGACTTTGTAACGAAAGAAAAAAAAATTGGAAAATTTCGATTGTGATAAAATACAGCCATTTCTTTAAAACACCCAGTTGTTAAAAGCACGAATTTAGTAAAATGTAATCAAAACAATTAGTTCCTATTTTTTTCTACAAAAATAAAATAAATAAATAAATTACATAAAAAATAAATAGCATAACTTATCCTAACCAATGTCCTGGACTCTTTGAAAGTCACGTGTTCATTACTATATCAACCATTTTGACCGTTGAGGCAGGACTTTAGGGACATTTTCTTTCTTCATTTACAAGACAAAGTAAAAGTCATCAAAGTTTTTTGTAAACTGACTTTTATTCATTTTTTAAAAAATTGTGAATAAAAAACTATTTCGAGCTTTTTGAAATTTTTTTATGATTCACAAAGGTTTTATACATACCCAGATAAAAATTTTATCTTAACAAAGATTAGACACCAAGCCCATGTAATAAAGAATAAAGTGCTAAAAAAATTACTGTAATATGTAAATGTAAAATAAAAAATCGCTGCAGCAACACCGAATAAATTTTATTGAAACGAGAATAAAATTTACTAATTTGTGTTAAAAGACTGAAACCGGATTCTTTCCACGAATGTCAAAAAATTCTTAGCTCAGGTGCACTCGAACCTGCCTTTGTCTATCCGGAACCAAATTTGTAAAGTTCTACGTGCGATAGATTTCCTTAGACTTTACGCACAACAAGCCACACGCACGTCTTTCATTTATTAGTATACATTTAAAAAAAGGGAGAAAAAGAAGATAACAGAAAAGGTTGTCGAATTTTTCAGGCTCTGATTGAGAATATTAAACAGAAAAGGAAGTATCACATTGAAAGTAATCTTCTAAGAGCAAAATTATAAATTTACTACTTTCACTTTAAAAGATATATCATCTCAGCAAATTATATATGAATCATACATATCGTAAAAACCTTTCAAGCATTAAATTTATTTATTACTCTTCAAAGGATTTATCAATATCTATATATTGATATATATCTGTACATTGACCAATATATATCTATATATTGATAAATATATATGTATATATCTATATATTACAAAATTTAAAAATCCGCCCTATCTTATTGTTCCCGCAATTAACTCAATCACAAATAATCACTGCACACAACTCACCATAAATAAAACTAGCGGAGTGTATTACTAATTAAATTTTAATTCACAAAACAATAAATTGAACGAGAACCGATATTTACACTACTCCTCGGATCGGCGTCTCGAATCCAACTCACAAGTTTCAAAACAAACCACATAGCTGGCCCTTCTAGCGGCAACATACCGCCGGGCCTTGAATGTTTCAAACATTCAATACTATAAATACGATATCAATTTAGGATACAATCTCAATAATACAATTTTTTTTTCTCAGCATATACACTAAATGAAATGTTAAATTTACAAATATAAACACAAAACTATAATAATACACTACACTACAAAAAATTTTGCCTAATTAAATAAAATGTATGAATTCAAGTAGTTAATGTGGTTTCATTCACATGAGGCAAAACAACAATTTTGGCCACTGGCCTTTTATATGTGCCATTTTTATCCCTTAAAGTTATAACTCTAACTATACCATCTTGGCCTGGATGGATTTTAACAATTCTTGCCAAATGCCATTTTAAAGGGCTATAATTATCAGGATTTTTTACTAAAACTAGATCTCCCTCTTTTATCTCTACCCTTCCTTTATGCCATTTGGGTCTATTTAAGAGCTTATTTAAATATTCTGATGACCATTTTTTCCAAAGATGTTGTGTCAATTTCTGAACTAATTGCCACCTGCTCAACCTATTCATAGGGATTTCAGTATAATTCGGTTCAGGTAAGGCCATTAAAGATGAGCCAATAAGAAAATGAGCAGGTGTCAAAGCTTCAACATCATTTGGATCATTTGAAAGAGGGCAGAGTGGACGAGAATTAAGAACAGCTTCGATTTGAATAATAAGAGTCAAGAGTTCCTCATAACTTAAAATAGTTTTACTTACAACACGATTTAAATGATATTTAAGTGATTTAACACTTGCCTCCCATAAACCTCCAAAGTGAGGGGTTGAAGGGGGATTAAAATGCCACTTAATTCCTTCATTAGCTAAATAATTTTGAATTTCCTCCTCACTTTTATCCTTAAATAAAGATCTGAGAATTGCTCTTAATTCTTTATAGGCACCAACAAAATTTTGGCCATTATCACTAAAGATATCAGAAGGTTTGCCTCGTCTCGCAATAAAGCGTTTAAGTGCTGCTAAAAACGCTGCACTTGTTAAATCATTGACAATTTCAAAATGCAAGGCCTTTGTAGTAAAACACACAAAAATACAAATAAAAACCTTTTTTACCTGTTTACTCCTACCTGTAGAATTTTTAATCTCAAAAGGACCGCAGTAGTCTAATCCAGTGCGCGTAAATACTCTGGATACCGTCACTCTTGCTTCTGGCTAATCAGCCATCTGTTGCTGCAAAATTTTAGAATTAATTTTCTTACAAATAATACAATTAAAAATGATTTTTCTAACTACATTTCTCCCAGCTAAAATCCAAAATTTAGTTCGGATGAGAAACACTGTGGTTTCTGAACCTGCATGAAAATATAAAACATGAAAATAATTAATAACACAAAATGTAAAATTATGTTTTGCAGCGATAATCATAGGAAATTTTTGGTGATCGGATAAGTTACTGTTTTTCAGTCTACCACCAACACGAATGCAGCCGTCCCTGTCTAAAAATGGACACACGTTTATGAGTTTGCTATTGTTAGAGATAGCAGTATCCCTTTCTAAACACTGGATTTCTTTCACGAATGAAGTCCTTTGAATGTTCATTACAATGCACAATAAGCACTGAGAGAGTTCACTGCTAGATAAAGTTCCAGCTGTAGGATATAAAGGGTTTCTACAGTTATATATGAATCTTTTACACCATGCTACTACTCTTTGTAGTTTGATGAACGAAGAACAGTTATTAATGATGTCTAAAGATTCAAGAGTGTTAACTAAGGCACATACTTGAGTCACTGATGGTGATTTCAATTCCCGCAAAAACAGCTCATTGTTTCACCAGGATTGCTATTAGGACACTCGACCACCTCAGGCTGTTGTAGGAATGCTGGACCGAACCACCACAGATCACACTGTTGAATCTTGATGGGATCTATACCTCTAGAAATAAGGTCAGCAGGATTTTGCTTGGAAGGTACGTAATGCCACTGTTCAACCGAAGTTAAACCTTGTATAATCGATATCCTATTCGCTGCAAACGTCTTAAGATCGTTTGACTCTTTTTTTTAACCATGCAAGTACAATGGTGCTATTTGTCCAAAAATAAGTTTTAGAAACTTCTAGTTTTAAGGCATTTAACCCCTTCTTCATTAACTTAGATAGCAGGACTGCAGCAGAAAGTTCAAGACGCGGGATAGTGACATGCTTTAGAGGAGCTACTCTGGATTTACTAGTGAGTAGTTTAACAGCAGAATCACCACAAGAATTAGAAGATTTCACGTAAATGACCGCTTCATAAGCAATTTCAGATGCATCGGAAAATCCATGTAGTTCTACACAAATAGACTGGGCTATAAGAATACATCTAGGGATACTGATCAGATTTAAACTCTTTAAGGAAGTAAGAAAGTCATTCCACTCCTTATTTTTTTCATTGGGAGATAATCACACCAATCTATTTTCAGCAACCATAATTTTTGCAGAAACACCTTGGCCCTTGTAATTATTGGGCCTATCAAACCCAAAGGGTAAAATATTCTAGCAATTTGTGACAAGACTGATCGTTTAGTGTATAATTCGCTTTGCTCATTAATTAAGTTAAACCCAAAACAATCTGGTTGAGGCTTCCACAATATTCCCAAAATTTTTGTCTCATTAGAAAAAGAATATTCAGATTCTGAATTATTACATAAAATAGCAAAATTATTTACTGCCCATTCATGGAGATCCATGCCTCCTTTATTTAACAAAGATATCAGTTGTTGCTGAATCTCCTTAGCTGTGTCTAAATCATCTGATCCTATTAAGATGTCATCCATGTACACATCCTGCAACAACACATTCGCACCTAAAGGAAATTCATTTCCTTCGTCTCTGGATAATTGCATTAAGGTTCTTGTAGCTAAAAAGGAGCACTAGTTGTGCCATAAGTCACAGTACATAACCTGTACACTTTTACTGGCTCATTCACCTCAGGTTTAAATGCTATTCGTAATAAATCACATTGACTTGGATGTATTAATAACATACGATACATTTTTTTTAATATCAGCTACAAAAACAAACTGATGCTTTCGAAATCGCAACATTATAGAAAATAACTCATCTTGGATTGTTCCTCCGTTAAACTGCAAACTGTTTAATGATTTTCCTGTAGAAGTTAAGCAACTAGCATTATACACGACTCGTAATGGTGTGCTACTTGATTCTGTACGGAATACGCAATGATGTGGAACATAATATGTGACTTCCGGCTCTTCAGATTCTGTCACTTCTTCCATGTGACCCATACTTAGATATTCTTCCATAAATGCTTTATAAAGATCAGTAACTTTAGGTTCTCTAACTAAGCGCTTCCATAATGAATTTAAAATATTCATTGCCTTTTGTTTTGATTCGCCAAGACAAGATGGACCTTCATTTAGCGGCATTTTCACCATATATTGTCCATTTTCAGTTCTAGAATAATTTTTCAGAAAATGTTCTTCACAAATTTCTGCTTCCTTAGTTTTAGAAATCTCAGACTCTCTCTCTATGTTTTCTAGTTTCCAAAACTCTCTAATTATTTTTTCTAATTCCAAATTATCTGTAATTAACCCACAATGTATATTACTTTCACCCCTAGCCGGAAGGCTTCCACTGACAATATACCCGAATACACTGTTTCGTAACACAATTTTAGTATTTAATGTTTGCGGATAAATTTGACCTGGTCTTAAAAATTCACTTTTCTGCACCTAAAAGCAAATCAATCGGACCTGGGACATTAAATTTTTCATCGGCTAATTTGATGTTATTTAACAATGGGATAGAAGTCTCAAGCGGCCTAGACGGCGTAAATTCTGTAATTTTTTGAACGACTAAAAGGTCTAAATTTAAATGAAAATTCTTATCTCTATTTGAAACAGTTGTGCTAACTCTAGATCTAATATTCAGCGATAAATTATTTATGCCTGAAATAGAAATGTTAGTCTTTTCTCTTTTCAAATTAAGTTTATCTACTAACCTTTTACTCATAAAGTTAGAGTTTGCGCCAACGTCTAATAAACCTCGTACTTCATGAAAATAACCTAATTTATCTTTTATTAAACAAACAAATGTGCTAAGTAACACAGCTTTCAACTCATTAGCCAAATTACATGTCGTTGAAAATAAACTGTTTTGATTATTAGCTGGGAAAGGCTGAAATATTGGAGCCGAAACATCCAAATTAGATTTATTACCTCCTTTGTTTATATGACTCATTTCCTGTGAAATTGCCTCTTAGTTTTCAACTTTATTTATTTTTTGTTCGCGAGGAAAATGCAAAGTTACATTGTGCCTTTTCCTGCAAATAATACACGAGAATTTAGATTTACAATCGACTACTTTATGATTCATAAGACAGTTAAAACAAAGATTTTTTGCCTTTACCAGCTCAACTCTATCACTCACTGACATATTTTTTATAAACAGGACATTTATGCAAAGGATGATTTTCACTACATGACAAAATAGATTTAGAATTTTTTACATCAGCTAGAAAAACTTTAGAAACTGGCCTAGAATAATTATTTTTATTATTCGACCTAGAATTATCTCACCACAGGTTTTACCTTTGATGTGTAATATAAATCTATCTCCCGAGATAACTCAATTTGGTGAAACCAAGAATCTCCTTGTCTAACATTTATAGAACACGTAACATCCTTATCAAGCGTCTGACAAATTTTATCAGAAATCACTAACATTTTTAAAGTTTCAAAATCTGTCACATTTCTCAATTTTAAATAATAATCCCAACTCGTTGTTAATCGGGGTGCAAATTGTACATACGTTTCATTGGGTTGACGTTGTGCTTTTCTAAAATGTTCTAAACAAGTTTGGGGAGTTGGCTGAAATTTTCTAAGTACTATAGCTTTCACCTTTGGATAATCTTCTAATTCCCCATCCTTAATGTACGTAATAACATTTATTGCCCTTTCCCCTAACAGATTTAGAAGAATTTCCTATTTATATTTTTCTGGAACATTTTTTGAAATGAAGGCCCTTTCTAAAGACGTGAAAAAATACCCCCAACCTTCCGGTCAAGAAGGAATTTTGATTGTAAGTGTTGTTATACTTTTAATGAGAGAGTCTAAAGATTCTACGCTTTCTCCTTTCTCGAAACCATTTAATTTTTCACTTTTGGTTTCTGCACGGGCCATGGCCAACTCAACCTCTAATTTTGTACTTTCAATTTTTAATTTTTCAAGTTCTAGTACCTTCGTTTCCTCATTTTTTCTCTCCTCTATAGTATTATTGGCCATTTCTTCTACCAATTTAGAATCTGCTTTATATTTTTCACTTTCCTTTATTAAATTCATTAAATCATAATTAGTTAATTTTATATCAGAAATATCAATTCCTAACTCAAAAGCTATCCTCTGGTAGTCTTCCTTTTTCGCTCTTTTGAACATTTTAATAAATAAAATAGTTCACAATAAATAAATAAATAAATCTCACATACCTCCAAAATAAAAGCGAATCACTTTTTCCAAACTGCTGAACTGCAGGATAATGTTTTGGTTTCTTTTATTTATTTTATTTGTCTTCTCATAATCAGCATTTCGAAATAACTTCGTTTTTTCTCTGCATTAGATTATCATGTTGATTACGCAATACTTCACTGAAAGAACATAATTATTTTTGTTCTTGAATCAAAACAACTGCTTGATATAAACTCCTCGTAATAAAGTATATATATTTTTTTTTAACACCACACTATTAAAGTAATATTATAATAACTTATAACATTAAAAGGAAATGCACAAATTCTCATAAAAAAGAAACTTAATTCGTTTCGGTACACTTATACACGTTAACTCAAAACCACTTTATACTCGAATAAATAAAAATGCTTGGTTTTCTCCGGTGAGAGGGGACCAAATAAAAGGTGTTCCCGTCGATAGCTCAATCTCAAATAATCACTGCACACAACTCACCATAAATAAAACTAGCGGACTGTATTACTAATTAAATTTTAATTCACAAAACAATAAATTGAACGAGAGCCGATATCTACACTACTCCTCGGATCGGCGTCTCGAATCCAACTCACAAGTTTCAAAACAAACCACATAGATGGCGCTTCTAGCGGCAACACTTATAAAGATTCTATAAATTTTATCCCTTTAACATAATTTATAACTCTAGTTTGTCTAATTCTCTCAAAACTTAAAAATATTACAATCATTCATTTTGCCTTACTGTCATTTCCATCTAAATGCGTACATTAATATTTTATTTCTTTTTTCAAATTCCTACTTTAAAACAGTTCATGTATCATTATTATTTTTGTTTAATGATCTTTTCATTTTTATTTCAATCTTAAACGCCGATATGAATTCTACTAAAGTTATTTGTTCTGCAGATCTCATTTTAATTTACCTTTCTTTTCCTGTCTTCTAAAAACCTTTTTCGCACGCTTATCGGAAGTACTGCTTTACCGTGTTTTTCCTCTGCAACTGGAAAATATATAGTCCGTCCTTCTACGCCTTCCTATTCGCCATCGCTATAATACCATGCATGCCACATTGCAGTAAAATTCCTTTGACCGCTAGCACTTATTTGCCTACATGAGTTCCGAAGCCAGATTTGTGTGTGTCTTTGATGTAACATATTAGTACTTCACCAGGAAGAGTGTCTCTTTAATGATTTGAATCTTTCTATTACTACCACTTCATTTTGTCAGATTTGACTGATTAACAACGTAAGTTGAGCATCGATGAAATTTTCTAGCTAGTGATTCTGTGGCAGTTCGTGATTGCGAAAAATGTTCTACTTTTTTAACTGCCACTGATAAATATATTTCTTATGTGAATATTGACTACGAGTTCATAATGGAAACCCTTTTTGATTCTTCGATCCATTACCACATTTCCACATATACGACTAAACTTTGCTTAATATTCTTTTGGTGAACCTACATTCACTATGTTTTAGTGTTTGATTGGTGACTGGTTTCCGTAGCAGGATATAGAATTAATCCAAATTGATTGTCCCTAATATGATGAATTCAGAATGAGTGGGATCTCTATTATATTGAACCGGATCGGAAAAGTGTGAGATTGAAATCATTGAAGAGTAGTGAAATCATGCCACTACTGGGTGAAATGATAAATTATGACAGAAATACAACAGATAAATATACACAGATTAACATTAAAGTGGCGCATCAAGAAAAAGTTGTCCGTATGGAACAAAATTTTAAGAAAGTGAGTACAACGTTTATATAAGTAAGTGATTACAAAATTAAAGCAAATGGTTAATTACATTATTAAAAAATTACAAATGAATGGCGATTAAGTATATTGTTAGGCCACCTCTAACTTGACTACAGGATGCGATACGGGTGGTCATTGATGTATAACGATTCCGTAAGGTGTCTTGCCTTATCCCATTCCACAGTTCCTGTAATCGCGACTCAAGTTCAGCCAAACTCATAGGTTGCCCAACCCGCCGTCCCAAGTGATCCCAGAGATGCTCGATTGGTGACAAATCTGTGGATCGGGCAGACCAAGGTAAGGTGGATTTATTGCAGAGTCATTCCTGTGACACCTTTGCTGTGTGTGACCTTAGCATAGGGCTGGGCGATATATCGATAAAACCGATAAAATCGATATAAAATTAAAGTCGTGATAACGATACTTAAAAACCCTACAAAACGGTATATCATGAATATCATAATCGTGATGTAAACCGCGATTCTCATGGTTCTTCAATAAACCGCAACATTAAGCAGCGCTTCTCCGGTTTTGAGTTCTCTAGATTCCCCAATCTAAACCGTGGTATTAAATACTGAATCGTTTCTTCCGATTATTATGGTACTAACGGAGTGACTTCTCTCAAGTCTAAACCGTGGTATTAAAAATATCGATTCCACGGTTTCGGTATTCTTGATATTAAAGGTGTGACTCCCCCCAGCCTAAAACGTGATATTAAATACCGACTCCTCGGGTTCTGTATTCATGATACTAATGATCGCTTCGGTGGGTGATAAATATCACACATGCAGTTTTCGATGCGATCGCTGTCAGCAGATGATATATATATATATATATATATATATATATATATATATATATTTACGGTATAGACAGTGTAAGCTGAATCTCTGAGCGTATACGTTGTATGCTACAGACACCATGGCTTTCATTTCATTATGGTATTTAGATTTCAGCGGTGCTGCTGAATATTTGCTCTTTGTTATTGATCAATGTGTGAATCAGGGCGAAAAAGAAATGAAATAGAACATTTTATTTGCAACAGCGGATTTAATTAGTCAAATAAAATAATAATTATATAGTCAGGTCCCCGTTGGAAAGGCCTGTAACCACTTATTCATGTTATGCACCTCCGGTGACCCTCCGGCCACTTCCACATCTGGGGGTTCTAAATTTTGCCGACATCCGTCTTGTTTCATATCGTTAGAAAGGCCTGTGACCGTTTATTCATGTTATGCGCCTTCGCTGCCCCTCTCCCCACCCTTCCGCGGAAGGGTCTTTATCTAAATTTTGCCGTCAACCCTCATGTGACGTATTGTTGCAAAGGCCTCTGACCGCTTAATCATTTTATGCACTTCCGGTCCTCCGACCATCATTTTAGACCACAGGAGGGCACTTTCCTAAATTTTGCTGACACCCGTCATGTGACATATCGTTGGAAAAGCCTGTGACAGCTTATTCATGTTATGCACCTTTGGCGTCCCTCTTCCCACTATCCCCCTCCGCTGGAATGCATTTTTTCTAAATTTTGCCGTCACCCCTCTTGTGACATATCGTTGCAAAGGCCTGTGACCACTTAATCATTTTATGGCCTTCTGGTGCTCCACCCAATACTTGCCCCCTCCCTGGGGGGCACTTTCCTAAATTTTTCCGACACCCGACATGTGACATATCGTTGGAAAAGTCTGTGACCGCATAATCATTTTATGCACTTCCGATGCTCCGTCCACCAGTTTTCCTCCCAGGGGGGGGGGGGCACTTTCCTATATTTTGCCGGCACCCGTCATGTGACATCGTTTAAATGGCCTGTGACCGCTTATTCATGTTATGCACCTTCGGTGTCGCTCTCCCGACTAGACCTCCACCCCCGCGGGAGGGCCTTTTTTAAAATTTTGCCGTCACCCCTCATGTGACATATCGTTGCAAAGGCCTGGGACCGCCTAATCATTTTATGAACTTCCGATGCTCCGCCCACCACTTTGTCCTCCTGGGGGTACTTTCCTAAATTGTGCCGACACTCGTCATGTGAGGTATCGTTGGAAAAGCCTGTGACCGCTTAATCATATTATGCACTTCCGGTGCTCCGACCACCATTTTGGCCCCCAGGGGGGCACTTTCATAAATTGTGCCGACACTCGCCATGTTACATATCGTTGGAAAGGCCTGTGATCGCTTATTCATGTTATGCACCTTCGGCGACCCTCTCTTCACTTGCCTCCTCCGCGGGAGTGCATTTTTCTAAATTTTGCCGTCACCCCTCATGTGACATATAGTTGCAAATGCCTGTGACCGCTTAATCATTTTATGCACTTCCGATGCTCCGCCCACCACTTTGACCCCCTGGGTACACTTTCCTAAAGTTTGCCGACACCCGTCATGTGACATATCGTTGGAAAGGCCTGTGACCACTTAATCATTTTTTGCACTTCCGGTGATCTGCCCACCATTTCCCCTCCCCCAGTGGGTCACTTTCCTAAATCGATATATCAGAATATCATGATATAAAGATGCCGATTTATCATGATATTTAATTCTAGACATCGCCCAGCCCTACTTAGCATTATCATCTTAAAAAATGCTTGCTGGAAACCCAGACACGAGTAGTATTTCATGTGGATCAAAGATGTCCCGAACGTATCGCTGAGCTGTCAATGTACTATCGATGAATATTAGAGGTGGACGAGTGTCGTATGCGTCAACACCCCACACCATCACACCAGGTATGGGGAGCAGTGTGCCGCTGTAAATCAAAGGCAGCATTAAGGAGTTCGCTACGGGACCTAAACACACGTGCACGGTTGTCATCAATACCCAAATTGAATACGTTGTTTCGTTGCTGAAAACAACCTGGTTCCATTCGATTGCGGTTCAATCACGTCGAGCACTACACCGCTCCAAACGCAGGCGACAGTAGGCGGATGTCCCTTGTAGCATCGTAAAGGACTCCGCGATACCAAATGTTGTTCCGTAAGGTGCCTTAAACCGGTACGGAGAGACACAAGGGCCTGTAGAGAAGGTTTTTGCCTGTGTTTGGGTAGTGGATAGTAATGATATTGGCGCTACACGTGCGTGGCGGATGATGTGACGGTTGTCCCAGTTGTTTGTCTGGAGAGGGCGTCCTGAACATGGATGGTGTATATGCGACCTCTCTCTAAGTCTCCACTAAGTCCCGACATCTCACAGTGGAGTGAAAGCGGACTAGGGGCTATCTATTCGCCGAGTTGACAACCCAGCTCCCATCATCCCAATGATTCTTCCCCTGTCTAACTCTAACAGCTGATCGTATTGTCTTCAATGGCGGTGTAGCGTCACCCTTGATGGAAAAGAACCAATCTACAATAGATTAAGTATAGGCAAAATGCTTCTGCGTATTCTTTTTATACACCAGACAGATCAATACGTCAACGCCCTCTGGTGGCATTACGTAATGCGCTATCACGTATTATTGTTAATCATTTATATATCTGCCAATAACTTACGCACTGCGCACTCGCCAAGTTTCCTTACGATCCGACTATTACTTCTTGGTGCGCCAATTTTTATGACAATGAGTGAACTAATATTCATTATATTGGTATTTTAAATAACCGCATTCAAAACTAAAATGTATTGGTAAGGCTATTTGTAAGAAACATTTATTAGTTTTATATATTATAAAAATTCCTTACATTCGTAATCTTAAATTCTATTGATATGTCTATTTTATGTGCACTCTAAATAAAACAGAACAACTTTTCTAAATTAAAACAAGACCAATACCTAAGAAAAAAAATAAAACAGTAAGAAAGTTGTGCCTAAAAATTGGTGGGATATGAAATTTCCAAACTTATATTATGGTACTTATTTAACATTTTCTATTAAGTTAATATATGTTAGTCAAGTATACACAAATATATTGATAGAAATCCTTTTCTTCTGTACTACACTGTAATAAAAAATCTATAAAGTTACTAAGAATATTCTACGAAATTGGAATATTTAGAACTTTTTATCTAACTGCAACAACAACAAAAAAATCATGCAATTATCCTCGAGTACAGATAATATTTTAGTAATCATATAGATTTCTGTAGCTTTACAAAAATAGTTTTGTAGATTTACATTTTTTTTTTTTTTTTACAGTATACAGATAAAATTTTAGTAAGCATACAAATTTCTGTAGCTTTACATCTGCAGAATTACATTTTTGTTACAGTGTAAAAACACCGTATATTGTTTTTGAAAATTCAAAGTTTTAAAAATTCCTCATGATGTTTTTGGCAGTCATTTTTCTATGTTTCCTCAAATTTCTAAGCTTCCAAGCCGGTAGTGAAAATCCGAAGTTTCAAAATTATTACTAAGGCTAACATTTCACGCTTTTCTTTTATATTTTTATTTTTAATTTATGATGCATTCAGAGTAGAGAAAGTTATTTTTGCCAACATATACTATATAGTAAACATGCTTATTAAACAAAACTTCTTTTTAATGTCATTCCAATCTTCTTCTTTTGTAATTATCGCACTTTTCTTATTCTAGTCCATCTGATATCTAGATAAAAAGTCTTATGACTAAATAATTTGTATTTTTACTAGTTTAAATGCCTGGCCTAGGACGATTTTCACTTAAAAATTGAAATAAGTGATAAAAATAATCATTTATATTCATCGGCAATAGGAAAAACTGCCCTGAAATGTTAAGTTCAGGGCCTGATTAGTGCATGGCCCTCTGGGGGTTTTAACTATAGATCTCTCTAAGAGAGTAAATCGAAACAGATATACAGGGTGTCCTTGGTAAAATTATCCAAAAGTTATGACTTATTTTTACGGAACTACCAATTAGAATTTAAAAAATATATATATTTAATTAGAAAGAACATCTCACCCAGTTTTAATATCAATAGATTTCTATATGTGCACCTTTTGTAGAAGGATAAATGTCTAAACAGTAATTCAGTTCTCTCCAAGTGTTTCGTAGATCATCAGGAGTTATAAGACGAGTAGCTTGAATGATACACGTCTTCAACTCATACACAGTAATTTGTTGTTTATACACAACGGCTTTAAAGAATACCCAAGCAAAAAATCTTTTGAAATCAAAACCAGAGACCTTGGCGGCCAGGTAATTGAACCCAGTCTTCCAATCCAACTTCCAGGATATGTCATATTAAAAAACGAGGTAACATCTCTGTGACAGTATGGTGGAGTCTCAACAAATCTTGGAGGGGTTTCCAATCCACAGAGGATCAGTCTTATATTCTAATGGATAGTTATACCCAGTAGTTTGAATCCAAAATTAGTACAAATAGTACAAACTATTTGTACTGTAAGAAATATAAAAATTTCGGTACTTTTCCATGATCATAACACCATGCCAAAGTGAACGCTAATGCACCATTTATTTCAACCCTTATCGTGCAAGGGATATTTATTGCAAACCATGCCAGACGTTTTGATTTACTATAAATCGAACGTGAATCAATTTTTTATTATTATTATTTTATTGTAGCCCCGCCAAATTTCTAAATTTCTATTTTTTTTAATCAGAAATATTTTTTATTAAGTTATAACTGTACAATATGATACAAAGAAGGCACACGTAGTTGCTTATAATGTATGAAGTTAATCACCAGAAGGAACTGCAAACTACAATCACAATTTTGACCAATACTTTAAACCCTTAACCCTTCACTGCACGATTTTTTCCATTTGTATGAAAAAAAAATATTTTAAATCTATATATCGGTCTAATAATGGGAAAAATAGTAAGAAAAATTAAATTTCAGATTTTCAACTAAAATTTGATATTTTATGGCGAGTACCCTATGTACACAATTAGGAATTTAAAATATTGTATTGGTATATTTTAGAACTAAATTAGCATAAAATGATTAATTTTATCCGCTTAACACTCTGCAACATTTTTATTTCAATATTTTTAAATATTCAATAATAATTAATTAAAGTAAATTTTACCTTAATAGCTTGATCAAAACTTTTTTTTATTCTGAAGAACAAATTCCAATTTTTTGTCAAATGCAGCCATCCGACATGTACAAAATAAGTGTTATTCTTTTCTTTTGACTGTTCTTGATCAGGGATGGCGATCATATTGGCCAAATTCATGCTACATAATAAGAATTACAGTGTTTTAAGGTATGTGCCAAATGTGGCAGGTGCAGTGAAGGGTTAACAAAAACTTGACAATCAAGGCAGGGTAGGAATCAATTTATTCAATTATAATTTGGGCAGGGTTTGTGCTAAAATATGTGACTAATCCCGGCACCGCTTTTTGCGTAATTTTTAGCTAAAGGAATTAGCCTTTCATTAATTAAGTAATCAATACATATAACTTGCATATATTACTGTATCTGAGATGGATTTAACTATTTCACAGTTACTTGATGAAGAGGGAGTTGCGATAAAATTGTTTCAGGACTTCAAATTATACATAAAAAAATTTTCTTAAAAAAAAAAAAAAAAAAAAAAAAACACATCTTCATTCAATTAATTAAATGTTTACAGTGCTAAGAGATATTTACAATGTCATGCCTGCAGTTTAAATTGAGTTTTGGTTTTATTGATTTATAATATTTACTTTTTGTTTTCTTTTAAATATATACTAGGGGGCTCGGCCCCCTACGAGCTACGCTCGCCAACCCCCGTCCAGACACCGCAGACTCTAAATGCACGCTAATGTGATCGGCTTTAAAAAGATTTCGAAAGATTGAATTATAATTAAAAAAACAGTGGTGATCTCCCTATAAACGGATTTCTATTCATTTGTCTTTGATTGGGGAAATTTTAACGCCAAATCCGCTGCGGTACTACTTGATTATCCCGTCGACTAATTTCGCCAAATTATATAAATCCCCAAACCACTCGCCAAATTATACAAATTGACATAATTTTTATTTTAAATAACGAAAGAACAAATAAATTAGTACAACATTAATAAAAATACAAATAAAACGTCGAAATAAAAATAACTTGATGACGTAGACACGTGTAATAACATTTCAAAATAAGCTAATATAAAAGGAATTAAGTAAACAGAATCTTTGTCTCCCGGTATTTTTTAACAAAGCGAAAAGAAAGTTCTTTTAAATGAGACATTTTAAATTAATCGTTTTTAATCTGACGTAATTTTGACCAAACTATTCTTTCTCTTTTTAATATTCACGTTAAAATACTTGTGTTAGAAATAAAATATTATTTGCGCTTTCCTAAGAAAAATAGTTGAAAAGTATCCTCTCAAAATATCAAATAAATGTCTAGCGCAATTTGTAAATTTAAACCGTTTTGCAATATTATTTTGTGTTCATTTTATGTAATAACTGTAATGTGACGTAAATATGACGTAATTTCTCCTATTTAAGGCTTCTAACGCATGTTAATAAATTTATTATTTTACAAATTCCTTTCTCTCTTAAAATTCACGTGTAATTATAGTTTTTATGACGTAATTTTTAATAAGTTCCTGCTTTTTGTACATAATTATTTAATTCTAATTCCAAATGTTTTGTTCTGTTCATAATAGTCACGTGTAAATAAATTTTTAATTTATTACGCGTATAAATATATATATTTTTTTAAGCAAACATTATTGTTTCGGCTACTTATACAGTTGGCAACAGTTTAAATTAATATCACTTTCTAAAATCTGTAAAAATTATCTCTCGAAATGCTGAAAATTTGAATTTAAAATAGATATAAAACCTCGAAAAATGAGTCAAATTAAAAAAATAAATCAATTCTGCACACCGGGAAATTATAACGTATAAAATGAACTAAAAATTATTAAATTCCAATGTATAGTTTTTGCTACTATAAAACTTTTTTAGTGGAACGATTTTGTCCAACTTTAGCATTAAATATCTCTTAAAATAATTCTTCGATTTGAAAACTGTCTGCATCAGCGTGTTTATCAAACATTTCTGTATAACACTACCGATTTTCATATTTTTGTATGCATTATTTTTCTTAATATTTACGAAGAAAGACCTCCGGTCACAAAAAATTCAAAACCGGCGGCGGCGGCGGCGGCGGCGGCGGTGACAGCGGTAGTTACTTTTTTTTAGAATAGAGAGATATTTCTATAGATTTAATAAAAGATTCATGAAAAATATTTTATTTTCAAGTGTTATATTTTTGTAGTGCTCAACTTTCACATCAACAATATTTCTTTTTTCAAATGGTAGATTTTACGTGAATTTCATTTTATGCCAATTATTATCATTTGCGACATTGTTATTGTTATAAAGGAAAAGGGTCTGCCGGAGAATTCACCCCTGCTTGGAAGAATTTAAAAAATCGAGAAATTGGCGATTTGTCAATTGTTTGTTTATATTTATGATATGGTTAACTAAAGGCGCTAAAGTAAAAGCTTAGGCATAAATTTCATCGCTTGAAACTGTACCTACAACCCTTTCCCCCCCCCCCCACACACACACACACACTTTCTTCCGTCTTATTTAGCCGCGTCTTGGACTGGAGACTGCTTATGGTCTGCTATCGGTACAAGTCAAATATGGCGGACGCAAAAGATAAGGGAAGAACGCGTTTTTCGCCTTCCAGGCTTTCCACAGGGGAAGATTGATATGTCTACTCCTCTCCTTTCATAGTTCCATAAGTTACCCCGATAAATAAATGGAGCAATGCTGCCATTCTAAATTTTTTTTAAATGTACAGGCATGAAAATTAGTTTCATTTAGACTTAAAACGTCACTGAAGAATAGATTATCGTTATGTCGGAGTGCAGAAATACCGGATATGAAAGTTGATTAATTGAAATGATTTTGGACTAAGAAGACTAACGATATAAAATATTAACATTTTAGTTCACAATTTTAATAAGATACATATATACATAAAATATGATGGGAAGTGTAAGAAACAACGCCTTTATGCACATTTCATTAAAATTACAAAAAAAATGCTAACGATTATTTCAAAATTAAATTCGTCAAAGCTGTGATCCCTGACACACATACGAGCGCTTTGTGCCTATAAAAACATCACTGGATACAGCGAACTTAACGTGCCGCAATGTCTAAAATGCATGAAATTTGTTAAAGCCGCTATCACTAACGCATGTATCATTGCTCATGAAAACAAAACAAATGTATGAATGTATGAATAAACTCGTTCTGCAGCAATTTTTAAAACGCAGGAAATTCGTTAAATCCTGGGTGACGAACGCATGTATGTGGGCTACCCGCCCATGTAAACAAACAAAAATAAACCACCACTGGATGCATCAAATTCGCTATGCAGCAATTTCTATCATGCACGAAATTCGTCAAAGCCCCAATTACTAAAAAATTGAACTATCAGTAAATTTCATTAAACAAATACGATAGGGATATAAAACAGGAATTTACAATATGTTTATGAAAAAAAAGAATTTAAAATATTTTTATGAAAACAGGAAAAAATAACCTTGAATATTTAATCCCTTAATATTGTTTTCCTTAACCATCCTAGTCGGCTGGTACATAACAGTTTCTGATGTCAGTTGAAACTGATCTATTGTATTTAACGAAGTACCGCAACGTTTTTCCACTGTTTGTTTCTCTTTTAATATTATGACGTCACCGTTCAATTGCGTAATTGTTATTTTAATTAATGAGAGAACAATTAAAACAATAAAAAAAATCCTGAAATCCACTATTTTGCTGAATTCTTCATTAAATCACCAATTCATGTTACATATAACATAATTTTTTAAAAAACCATTTGCTTACATGTAATCAACGTAGTACACAATAAAGAGGATGTAGTCAATAAAGGTTTCATTTAAAACTTTTATAATTAACAATTGAATACTCTGTGAAAATTACGTCATGTTGACACAATCATATCATTTTTTTTTTTTTTAGATTTATCAAAATAAAAATAATTTTCAATCTAAGCATAACGTCATTTACACCGGCACAAGTATTTCACACGCACTATATATACGTATACGCACTTTTATGGTAAACCATTATGAATCCAAATAAAAATATATTTTCTATTTAATTGTAACGAAAAAAATTGAATTCATAAAGTTATAGTGCATAAAGATAAAATAAACCCAATACACTCTCAGAAATGAATACTCAGATTTCACGAAATTTTCTTTGCTTTTGACGAAATGGTTTCCTGGAAAATGCTCCGAGCGAACATTTCTTCAAATTGATGAAATTAGTTTCTTCACTTGCTTGAGGATATAAATTTCGTCAATAGTTTCGTCAAAAGAGGGCTGGTGGCGCCATCTCTGAAACAGTTTAAAAGCTCCCGTATTTGACACGGGGAAAGAAAAAAAACACTTGTCTCTCTTTCCTCGGCTTGATTCGAACTCACGACCCTTCGTGTGGGAGGTCGCTGCGCTGCCAACTGACTGCTGGGGACTCGAAAATGTTTGCTTTTAGACTGGTGTAAAGAATTCTACTTCGTGTTTATATTTTTATAACGTAGATTGCAATTTTGTCGGCAGTGCTATATTTTCTGAAAGTTTTAAGAAAGGCTAATTTATGTTTATGGTTTTCTCGTATCAATGAATAATTATAATATGGCTTGATTAAATAATTTACAACTGAAATTTTCTTTGATCAATGGATGATTAGAATATGGTCTGGTTAATTTGTTGCTCACAAATAACGAATTGTGAAGTGCATATTGCGTGAGATTTTATCACTTTGAGTAGGAGGATAAGATTTTAACACTTCACTGTTTAAAAAGAGGAGAGGGATCAATTATGTTTATTTTTAATTTGATTGAAAACATAATATACTTCTTAAAAAAAAAAAAAAAAAAAAAAAAAAAAAAAAAAAAAAAAAGATATCCTAGAAGTTTGAAATTTTATTGACCTAATTTTCTTATTGAATGATTTTGAAGAACACAGGAAATTTATTATTTTCTAATTAAAACATAACGAACGACAACATATAAATAAAATAATAATAATAATAATAAGTATTCCTAAAAATTCTAACAGCTAAAAAAATAACTAATGAAGAAACAATAACTACCTATATTTCAGTATTTTCTGAAAAGCACTAAGTGCTGTTTTAAATAAATTATTACAGGACTAACATAAACAAGCAAATATCTGTTGGCTAAAATCGCAGGATTTGAGGAACTGTTTCCTTAAAATGCATTGTGTCTGACCGTGATTGAGGCAAAACTTTCGTCAAATATTTGAGGGTTTACGTTTCGTTAAAAGTCAACCGATGTTAATAGGAAATGATCGTCAAAAACGACGAAATACAGCTCGAGGATTTCTGAATCGTCAAAAGGGAGACTCTATTTCTGAGAGTGTAGTCGCTATTCTCGTGACATCACAATAAATACGAATATTTATTTAATTACGAAAACAAAGTACACTTTCAGGAATATATTTACCGAATTTTAACCAGAAAATTAAAAAAATGTACTTCCGAAAATTCGTGTCTAAATATTTTTCAATATTTCTCTTTTCTCTGCAACAATGCAAGTAATCCATTGTTTCCCATTCCAAGTTTGGATGAGTTCGTACCGGAATCTCTACACTGCATTTTCTTATATAGAGATTGTCAAATATATATAATTTCGTAAGAAACTCTGCAACTAATATTCTAAGAGCATTGGAATCATGTTGGACTTTTAAAATACAGAGGGTATTTATACATATTGGGAACGATTTTGATGTTAAATTAAAATACAACGTGAAAAAACAGGGGGAAATTCTGACAACATGTAATGCGTGGTGAGTGAAATATTAGCTACTATGAATAAATATAGTTTGCTACTGATATGGTACACGAAAGAAGCGAGTTGCATGCAGATTAGATATTTGCTCTTTCCGAACCATTGTATAAAAATGATTTAGCAGGTGATAAGTGGAAAAACATTGTCACAATTGAGAAAGCGTTGATTTATCTAAATGACAGTAATAGAAAAAGATCGATTTATTACCGGAAAAGAAGCCAAAATGACTTGCAACTTTGGTTCAAACACTGCACAAAGAAAGTCTCTGTAAAGAATTGATGTGATTGTTGGAATCTCTCAATCAATAGAAAATTTAAAAAAAAAAAAAAACATTTGAGAAAAATGTCAAAATTAATTCTATTTATTATAAAAAAAATGTTCTAATTTCTATTTTTAAAGAAAATATTCCGAAACATTATTCTACGGACGTTAAAAGTGTTGAGTTCCATCAGTATAAAGCGAGCAACCATACATCCAAAAGTACATTCGCATTTCTCGAAAAATTGAAAAGAGAAGCTGGAATCAAGTGTATACTGTTTAATATTCCTACCAAGTCCCCAGATGTGTGGTGGGGGAATGGAACAAAATTTCACTTCCACTTTTACAATTGGTTGGATGTGCCAAACCCAAAACTTTCTTCTATCTCATATATTTTAATATTTCAAAATGTTGTTATAAATGTCAATGTTTCATTTTTATTAGTTCAATACTATATCAACTTCGAAAGAAAATTACACAAAATTGCTATTATAGTGCCCCCTTTCGGCGGAATATTTCCAAATTCAGGGAGGACTTTCATTCTATCGCCAAAAACATACGCAAAAAATTTGGTTCAATTCCATACATAACTTTATACACTTTTCGATGGTACAATATTGAAAATGCCACAAAACCGCACAAAGATCGCCCTTACAGCGCCCCCTATGGGATGAAGGTTTCTGGAATATTATGGTTTCTTTTTGTTGAAGCTTCAGAGGGATAAGAGGGCTGCAAACAAACATTGCTTATTTTGAGCAACAAGACAAGAAGCATATCAAATAAGTGGATTCAGTAGTATGATGACTGAAGGTCTTTATTATCCACCGGGAACGTTTCAAACACAACCGAGTTAGGTGGCAAGCGCCGGTGCTGGAGAAAGGGACAAAATATTACATTTTTAATGCTCACACAAAGAAAGACAAAAAGGAATTCATCACAATTACATTTTCTCCAAATGATGGAGTATTGGCAAGAGTACACACACACTTTGGCAATACGTATGCTATATGGCGAGAATACCATGAGAGGAGAGATGCGGTCAGAGGTTGTTAATTGTATTTTAAATGGGGGGGGGGGGGTGTAAAAGGGTAATATGAGTTATTTACCGCCAAATTATTGCGTAGGAATTATGGCTCAGAGACCGCGATGTAACTTTCTATAGGGGTTGCCAAATATCTCACGGGATTGAGGCGGCAGAAAGCGAATGTTAATAAATTAAAACAAAATAAAGACAGAGTACCAATAATGAAATGACTAATATATTGCATTTGGACCAACGGTTAAAAATGCTGAAGTAACATGTGTGACTAATTTCTGCATATCATCAAAACTAAGGCAGAAAGATGAAAATTAGAATGCGGTTGCTAGGAGGGAAAAGGAAATTATTTCTTTTCTTTTAAATGCAGTGCGCTGCGATTAAAATATTACAGAGATTGAGAATAGACTGCTTAAATTATGAAAGGGAAAAGAGCGAAAAAAATAAATTGAATACAAATGCAGACAGATAATTAAATTTAAGAATTTAAAAGGTATAATTTTAAAGGGGAGAAAGAGGAAACTATTAATATTAATATGTGAAGGTAAACGCCTTCACATATATCTCCCCAACATATATGTGAAGGCGTCTACCTTCACACCCTATCGGCGAATTTTTTCCAAATTAAGGGAGGACTTGCTTGCCATAGCCAAAATCTTACACAAAAAAATGGTTCAATTCTATGCATAACTTCATACACTTTTTGATGGTACAATATTCAAAATGCCACAAAAATCGCTATTACAGCGCCCCTACCGGCGTATTTTTTCCAAATTAATGGAGGACCTGTTTGCCATAGCCATAAACTTAAAAAAAATTGGTTCAATTCTATGCATAACTTCATACACTTTTCGATGGTACAATGGCGACATATGGACACACGAACAGACAGACATTTTATCTAAACATGTTTTGGGGATCTCTGATCCGTAAAATGTGCAAATCCGTTTAAAACCGGAAGTGGAAAAAAATTTCGATTACAATACTTTTTTCTATTAAAGATAGAAGAAAGTAAAAATCGCTGCTATCTTTGAAATCACACTGCAATATATATATGTCCACAAGAATGGCAACCATAAAGGACATATCAAAAAATATTTTTTTTATATTTTATGTATTTTATTTTTGTTGTCAAAATCGTTCCCAATGTGTGTAAACACCCTCTGTAAAATAACTGGATAATATGAATAAATATTTCATATAAAGTAAACAAAATAGTTAAAATTTTGATATGTAGGTAGCCTTCAAACACATATTAATGTGCATATATGAATAAATGTGTAAGTTAAAATATAGCGAAAATCTCTTATTATAAAACATATGTAAAACTTATTTTATTTTATTTTATTCAATAATTTATTCGATATTTATGCTTATCCTGGGATTCTTACAGCTAAATAGCTGAGTGGTCCGATGAGATGAGGCAGGAGATTCAATTTTAACTTTTAACTTTTTAACTTTGAAATTTGCGAAAAATCCTGATGTGATGGTTAAAAATGAATGTCAATTTCAGATTCAGTGGTACAGAATACATAAGAATCACTTATCAAAAGAAAGGAACATGACATAACCCAACTTTTGCAGGCTAGTATAATCTAATAATGTTTAAAAATACGTATCATTTTGTAAAGAATTGAGGCTGTTAATTTAGCATCATTTTATTTAACAAAAATTCTGTTTTTTCTTTCCTCTTAAATGTTTATTACAAATTGTATATTTTGCATTAATCTGTGAAAATGATTAAAGATTTTAAATTTATATTGCAATGTTAATTTTACTCTCAACCATTTTTTAATATATCTGACGAAATTATATTCGACTAAATTTGTGAATGACCCCAATTTGCAGCAAAAAATATGCTCCAACTTTAAACAGCTATTACTCGGTCAATTTTAATCGTAGAATAACGGGACTTTTTGTCTATTACTTGTCAGTGTAAAAAGAAAATTTTACTAAATATAACTTATAGGACCGGGGGACCGTATAAAAATTTAAATTTCGTAATTTTTTAAGAAATGTTTTTATTGACCCAAATCGCTTTTAAAATATTTCTTTACCTGATTTTAAACATTTTTGTAATTGGAACTATATGTCTATGACTAACAGTTTAGGAATTAGCCATTGGACACCGTTGAGACCGGACACCCTGTATAATGCAACAAGACTTTTGGATTGCATAGCTTTCTGATAATTAATTCATAAATCTACGAACAAGATGAATTTTCTTAGGGTTCACTTGTAGAAAATAGTACATGTTCTTTTGGCGGTTTCATCGTTTTTTGGCGTATTTTGTTAAATTTGAGATAAATAATATTTTTTTAAATAAAGACAGAAATTATATTTCAATTAAAACTCAACTTTATAAAAGCATGTAGCCTAACCTGTCCCAAAATGTAATCCTTATTTTTTTTTATTTTAGCTTATTGCCATATTTTTAAAAATTAACTGAAGATGAAGACAAAAAGTGTATTTCCAGAGTATCTTTTCGGATATTAAAAAATTCTGTATACCTGTTTACAACACACGTTCAAACTTATGTTTGAGCTTAAATTAAAGAACATCTTTTGAAGACTCTCCCACTCTTTGTTTTATTTTTTTTTTGCGATGCTTAGTTAATTTAATATCTGATATTTCACGCTGCCATGTTTGATAGAATTAACATTGAGAAGTTTCTACTATAAATAAGCAGTAAGTGGTCTCATGTTTGGTTCTAGACGTTTGTTCATTTGATGGACTTATATATTTTATATATTTTGTAAAGCTTAACTTGGAAGAACGACGGTACTTCTTGATACTAATTTTTGAACGTTCCTTTTTAAATATTCCTAATTACAAATAATGCTTCCAATATAGATAAAGTGATCATGTAAAGTTGGCTTAAATATTTATTTTTTCACAGTTTTAAACAATTGGTTCTGGATTGAAAAATATACTGCAATTTTCATTTTCATTTAAGATAAGCGTCATAAAGGATGGAACAAATATTCAAAAATACTGAAAAATCGACAGCTTTTCACTCATTTTCAGAAATATACTACTAAATTTCTATTGATATCATATGCATAAAAGGACGCAGTGTTCATATGACACTTATTTGAAGAATTCCACACAATATCACTCGTTATTAGAAAAATGGGTGTGAATTTAACTAAATAATAAGATGATTTGAAGTTCCTTAGGACAGAATAACAATCATACGGTTACTAATATTAAAGTTATTCATAAAGGCAATTAATGTGCGAATTGGATATTTAACTAGCACCCTTTCTTGTTTTTTCAGCATATATCAACGGCAGATGCAAGTGCGCAGTTTCAGCATTCAAGAATATTCAAGTATTGCAATTTTCTATAAACAATAACACACATTTTATTTTCTCTCTGTTTAGCTACTGAAGTCTAGGTTTTGAAATAGATTAAGACAGTGCAGTGCTATCTATCGGTGACATTTTGTACCAAACAAGGTGGAATACTTATGAAATTCCAGTTTTTTATACACACATCTCTTTCAAAACATTATTTAATAATCGTAGCTGTCGTCTTTTATTTGCTTTTCACATTAATATCCCTCAATCCATTTTTGTACACACTGAGGTGTTGAAAAGTACAATTTATATGTTCATTAACAAAAAATTTAAATATACAAAAATCCTAGCTATGATTTATCTTACTGAAAAGGTGTTAAAAATACATAAAATAGGTTTTTAAAACATAAAAACTGCCGAAGATGTTAAAAATTCGACATCCAGACGCTTTCGACTTATTCAAACACTCATCATCCGGGGAAAAAAATTTTAAGGTGCGATTGTTCATCAATGACCGTTGGTTAAATAGCTGGGGACAAGTCGATTTCATAAGTAGGAGGGGGGTGGGGGGTTCAATAATAACGTTCCAAACTCGTGAGAGATATTTAGTATATTATACCATATCGTATTGTATATTGTAGGAGAGCATATAATTACAAGTTTTTCTTCCTTAATATACCCCGTATCTGGTATAACATACTAAATATCTTTGGCTAGTTTGGAATGTAGCCGTTGAACCTCCCCTCTCCTTCTTATGAAACAGTCTCCAACTACTTAACCAATGGCCATTCATGAACATTCACACCCTAATTTTTTTTCTCTTGATGATGGCTGTTTGAAACAGTCAAAAGCTCTTGGGTGTGGACTTTTAACATCTTTGGCCGATTTTATGTTTTAAAGAAACTTATTTTATGTATTTTTATCACTTTTTTGCAAGATAAATTTGTAGGAATATCAGAATTAAAAATAGCTAAAACACATATATTTTTATTCCTAAAAATAATTGTATTCTTTATGCTGCTAAATCCTAAGTGAATTTTCACGTATTTTGAGATCTAGAATTTGAGCTGCAAAGCATAAAACTGAGTAAGGTGACAAAACATCCCAGAATTACGGCGACTGAATTCGCGTTTTGAAACAAATCCCCAGAATTTTGATTTAAATAAAATGTTTGGGTTTCAAAAAATTGATATATTTATGAAGTTAAAATATCTAAGCTTTAAAAGTTATAAATTTACATGTTTTTAAGAAATCTTAATTGAATTAAAAAATCTTTCGACTAAAATCAACTTTGCAGTAATAACACAAGCCTGCGATGTTTTTGTTGATTAAGTATTTTTTAGCTCTGAATCCGAAAATAACCTTCATTTTTAATCATCACGTCAAAAGTTTTTGCAAATCGTAAACTTAAATGGTAAAAAGTAAAAAAACTGAGAATATCTGATACTGAAAGATACAGGAAATGTTTGTGTTTCTTAACTTTTTATAACTGACTTTTATATATTTTTTAGCGCTGAATTCGAAACTGACCTTCATTTTTAACCATCAAGTTAGGTGTTTTTGCAAATCATAAATTTCAAAGTCAAAAAATAGAAAAATTCTGATACTATAAAATAGATGTGATGGTTGTGTTTTTTTTTTTTATAATTTTGATAATTGATTTTTATGTACTTATTGCACTAAATCTGAAAAAAACCTTCATTTTTAAACGTCACGGAAGCATTTTTCGCAAACAGTAAATTTCAAAGTTAAAAAGTAAAAACAAATTGCAAAAAATCCTGACGTTATGGTAAAAAATGAAGGCCATTTTCCGATTCATCGACACGACCCAAATTTTGCAGGCTTGTGTAATTTTAACTATAAAATATTTAGTCAAAAACACTTATATGCAGCAAGATATTTCTCTGATCTATGTATTGAAACATTTAATGTGTTTAAATGCATGATTTTTTTTTTTTTTTTATTTAGTTGTACACTAAATTACCCGTTTCACGTTGGCCTGATTTTTAAAATATATATATCGCTGTACTAATCAGTTTTTGAAAAGGAAACAAAGTTTGGGGGACACATTGATTTTGGTTATGCTCCATTGTGATCTCTTTTTTTTTTTTTTAGCCCCCGGAATGCTATTTCTTTCTCCCAGCTTATTTTGTCTCCAATAAATAACGTTACCTTGTGTACGCTAGCCGTAAAACAAAAATCGATGTTTCATTGTGCGATTAAATACTCTACAGCATTTACATTATTGAAACTTTTACATTACATTATTTTAAAACTTCTAACCATCGCACATTTTCAATGTTTATACCGTCGTATTGGGGAAAAAAGTACTTTTTAATGCAATTTGTTTGAAAACTGCATCTTCATTTGTTTTTGAAATATTATTATTATTATTTTGTTGTAGTTTTAGCGGCATTTGTTTCATTTTGGCAACTCAAGTTCTACATTTCTGTAGAAAGTAAAGAAAAAAGAATAGTTGAAAAGTAGCAATTATATCTTTTTGTTGCCATTTTCCCATAAAAACTGAAAAAAATTAATTAAAATACGTGCTATTTTGAGAAAAATATAAATGAGCGATTTGTGATAAAACATGGAGCTATTATAAACTATATTTAATTTTAAGTATCTATATTAATGCAAATGACGTCATTTTACATACAATAAAAGCGTGTGCTTTAAGTCTTAAAATTGAAATATGTTTTCAGTAGAGTCCCGATTATCCGAGCTATTTCCTTCTGGTGGACTGGTGGTTTCTATTATTATGAAACAGCCATTATAAATGAAGCGTTGGGTGACGATGAAGGAGCAGCCGTAAAAAGTTAGAAGAAAATGAAGTAATGGAAATGCCGGGGGCGACACTAAATTCTGAAAAAGCAGAATTCCTGTTCTCTAGTATCCCTTCTCCTTTCTCCCTCTTCTAGTACTTTCTTCCATCGACAGTCAATAGATGCCTGTTTTCATATCGTTGCAAACTTTAGTTTTAAAAGAACAAATTTCAATTGCTTCTCGTAATAATTTGCTATTTGCTCTATTTTTAAGGTTTCAATCTGTAGAGGAGCGTATTACATTCTTTCTTGCTGGGGCTGTAGTTTCTTTATTTTATTTTACATTTTTTTTCTTTTTTTTTTTTTTTTTTTTTTTTTTTTTTTGACGAAAATTTTTTGATAATAACATAGTGTCGGGGCACCACAGTCTTCGGAAATGTACAAATGAGCACTCTAGTTACTGTAAGTTTGTCAAACGAAACTGGAATTATTACTATTTATATTTTTAAACTTAATATATTTATGAACAAACTTGGAGCTGAAAGCCATACTTGCAGCGTACGCTGAAAACGATTCCAGAAAAGCATTTAAATCTGTCAATTAATTTTTGAGATATTCGATTTTGAAAATGCTAGGAACGCAAACCACTACTATTTCATTTATATTTCGTTTAAGTCACACAAAAAAAATCTCGCAAGCTTAGTGTTAAAAGGTTATTATGAAAACTGAATTCATTTTTCCTTTTACCACGATCTAACAATCAGCCAACGACGTAGAAAGGAAGAAAAAATATTAAAAAGAGATTTAGAAAAACGTTTTTTGAAGTAGTAAATATTGACATTTTTTTATAAAAGATATTATCATAACCAAAAATGTGCCGTGTATCCGTAGTTGTCTGATTTTTTTTTAAATCTTTGTCGCTGTGCAATCGAAATTTTAAGCTGTTAAGAAAATGAAGCTTTTTCTACCATTCTGCCTGGAAAACTGCGAAAAACACGACCGCGCGTGAAAGCTGTTTCTCCTAGGAGAATCGCAGCTGAATCATTAGCGTTTGGTGAGAACTTTAATTGCTATCTCAGAGAATTAAAAGTAAAGATACAACGCAGACGATAGGGGGGGGGGAGTTATAATGAGCAAGTTGGCAACACAGATTGTGACCTTAAACCATTGACTTTTCCCTCTCAGTCATTCATTAATTCTATGGTGATCCTGCTTCGTGAAGCAAATGCTTAGAATGGCTGCGTCAATTAAAAATCCCGCCAAATGTGAAGTTCGATACGTCATACGTTTTCTTCATGCAAAAGGGAAGCGTCCAGCGGAAATTCACAAAGAAATAGTTTCTGTCTATGGGAACATTATGAATCGGCAAATGTAACAAAATGGGGTTTACTTTCTCTAGTGGTAGGACCAATGTTCACACAGAAGAACACAGAACAGGTAGACCATCTGCAATCTCTGATGCCCTTCTTCAAAAAACGGAGAAGTGATTCGAACAAATAGGCGTCTCACAATGAAAGAGTTGCATAAAATCATACCTGAAGTATCTATGATAACTCTTTATGAGGCTGTGACTGTGACTTTAGGGTACCCTAAATTGTGTGTACGCTGGGTTCCGAAAATGTTAACGTAAGAACACAAAAAGAAGAGGATGGGCTACACATTCGACTTCCTCACACGCTATGCAAAAGCGGGTAATGAATTTCAAATGGAAAGTTTTAAGCTATCCGCTATACAGTTCGGACCTTGCACCCAGCAACTTCCACTTATTACTTTATCTTATAGGACACCTTGCAGGACAAAACTTCCACGACGATGACATCAAAATTGAAGTTGAAATGCTGTTTCGACAACAGGCTGCAAACTTCTATCACAATGGAATATAGAAGCTTGTACCCAGACTAAACAAATGCTTGGACAACGGCGGCAATTATGTTGAAAAATAAGGTATATAGCGGTAAATAATTCGTAATAAACATTTTATCAAATAAGATTTTTTTTTTTTTTTTAGTGTATGCGGTATTGTGTCTTTACTTTTTGAAAAGCCCTCGTATTTAATCAAAATTCAAAATTCTTATTCTTAGATCCATTGTCAGACCTGCCTTTGACTATCTGGAATCAAATTTGCAGATCTCTACGTGCGATAAATTTTCCATAGCCATTGCCAACAAAGAAATATCTGATAAACATCTTTTTTTATTAATATAAATATATATGTATTAATTTTTGCTTTTGATTTAGAGTTTTTTATGTGTATACTTGTGTATATTTTGGTTAAAATTCCATTTGAATATCGTTCTCGTATTATTGCACATTGAAAAAATACAAAAATGAATTATTATGCCATTTTTATCTGTAAATATAGTGTATCTGACGGTGTAAAATTTCTATACAGTCTGTGAGATTTATACATTTTGTATAAAAGGAAAAATCCTATATTTATATATTTCTCGAAATATAACACTAAAGTACAAGATATGACCACGGAATGAATGCTTCATATGACAAATCGATTTTAAATATCTTATATTCAAAATATAGCTTGTAACAAAAAGGAAGCGGAATAATAGTTGTAAATTTCTTAAAAATTTCGACGAAATCGGAATACGCAAATGATTGGTTGTCAATTAATTCTTAAATCGTTGTCAAAGAATTATATGCCACAGAAATTAGTAACATTTCGTTGACACGGTCGCCGGGCCGGTTAGATAGATGCCTCGGAGTAAAAGTATTTATGTGTGCACAAGCAAAAAACAGGACCAAATTCGATATTTTTATAACATAAAGTATCTAAATATTGTTATCTAAATATTGTTACATACAGTCCGCGAGCCGGTGAAATTGAAAGTCCCGTGATCGCGGATTTGAATTTTTTTTTATGTAAATCGATAGTAAAAAATCACAGGAACAAAATGGGCTAGGTATGACTAGCTCTGACAAAACGAAAATATGTTTAATTAAATTAATTATTATTAAAAAGTTGTAATGTTTCACCGTTATTGTGGATATTGATCACTCTTAGAGCATTTTATAGAAAATGTTGTGCATTTTCAAAAAAACGTAGTATGGGGCTGTGCATATGCAGGCTGGTTAAGAACTACATCTCAGTAATGTAAAGGCAAGTAGAGTGGACCCAAATAAATAGATTTCGTATAGGAATGTGGGTGCGGAAATGTAGCGTTGAGGCAGTAGAGGGCTCTGTTGAGTTAGGTGGATGAAAGTGCTTCACTGAATTTAATCGTCATTTCCCCCACAGATTTCGAGCAACGTGCTTCGTCATACCAACGCGGAGCTTGCTGTGATGCATTTCATGTATGGGACTACGCAAGGAAATGGCTCACACCGAACGCACGTTCAACAGCTGTCGAGCTTGTCGAAGGAAAATCCTCTACTCGGCGTAATACTGCTTCTTCCACTGCAGAAATTCTGCGATATCTTTCAGTGCCTGTATCACGCATCGAAGCATAAAATAATCCACTCGCGTACAACTCCTGATGAAGACGCTCAAATGTTTGGCGATTCAGAAGATTCCGTTCCATGTACAACTGCAAGCAACTGCTCCATTTCCTTGCGCTGCCCCATACATGAAATGTATGTTGTCAAGCTCTGCATTGGTTGCTGAAAATAAGAGCGGAGAATGACGATTCAAGCCAGCGAAGCGCTTTCATCTGCCTAACTCAGCACTGCCCTCTACTGCCTCAACGCTGCATTTCCGCACACACATTTCTATACGAAATCTGCTCATTTAGGTCACCTCTACCTGTCTTTACATTTTTGACATACAGTTCTGAACCACCCTGTATAACGTTATCATTTTAGAGGGAGAGGGGGTCGGGTGCAGGTGCAGGAACAAGATATCGTAAGATATCTCTAGAAGGAAGGGGATTTGTCGTTTGATATCGTTATCATTATTGATCCAACCACGATTATCTCTTTTTATTTGTAACCAGTTCTTTCCATTAAAATAGACTATTATCTTTTTTTAGTCTTTTACCTATTTTTATAAAAATACAAAGTTATTATTAAAATCATTAAAATATTATAAAATTTATTAATTTCAAAATATGGAATACTCCAACGTCTGGCATTCCTATTCTTCTGTTTTATGTGTATGCATATATAATCCCTTGTTCGTAAAATTATGTCGGAAGTGCGTTTAAAATGAAACTTGTTGTTACTACTAGTAAGGAAGAAAGAAAGAATGTAGTTCACGTGCTTTGTTGGTTAGAATAAGAAGTTTCGCCACCCCCCCCCCCCCCCCGCCCACCCGCTACGGGGAAGTGAAATAAGATATTATTACTGTTGAATGCATTATGTAACGAAAAACTAAATTAAATATTTTAAAATTTTAGCTATTTATTTTAAGGGTTATTTGATATACAGCTTTTTCGTATATAATAGCGATATTTTATTGACTGTTCTTTATTTGAATCAATAAAGTGTGCGAATAACTAATGTGTAGCCATATCTACAGTCCGTCTCATAAATATAAAGACAAAGATGTTTTGAAATTACATTTTATTAAATCAGTTAAAAGAAATTAAATTTTATACCTCATATTAAGAACACTGAAATGAATCTGTTATAGGGGTTTTAATTTAAATAAAATAATTTCATCTCAAATAATAAAAAGATAAAAATTACGCTGTCTCATAAATATAAAGACAAACTTGAAACTGCTTCATATGCAAATTGTTTTCGAATGCGCGCGTACAGAAATAATGCGCACGCGCAGAAATACACTTTAACTTATCCAAACGAGCAAAGTTGTTTGACTTGTTTCAACTGAAAAGATGCCGTGGAACATTGAAATTTCTCAAGATGAAATTTGTAAAATACATGAATTTAAAGCTAATGGCTTAACAGTTTGTCAAATATGTAAAAAAAATCCGGGAGAATCAGAGCTGCACTTTATAAAATTTTATCAAAAACTTACAATTTATATTCGAGAAAACGATCTGGCAGACCTAGAAAATTTAGTGAAAGACTCGATCGCAAGATCATGCGACTTGTTTCGTCGCAAAAAAATGTCACTCCGATAAGTTTCTCAACGAGTGGATGGTATGGTCCCAAAGGATAAAGTATATCGTCGTATAAAAGAAAGAAAAAACTTTGTATCCCGACATACGTGCAGATTTTTTCTACAGAAAAAAGAACACAAAGAACGGAGGTTAATCGGGGTCAATAAAGATCATATGCACTGGAAGGACGAATGGATGCAAGACATTTTTTCAGATGAAAAGAGATTTAACTTGGATGGCCCAGATGGTTGGAATTCAAACTCGCACTATTTAAGATGTTAATCTCGAATCTTCTTCAGTACGCAGAAAGGGGTAGGTTCTGTTATGGTGTGGGGTGCCTTCTCTTTTAATGGATCTACGGATATTGCTTTTCTGGAAGGTAAACAGACATCTAAAGAGTATATCGAACTGCTTGATAGTCAGTTGTTGCCAATTGCTGAAATTCTTGGTGGTCGGAATTATTTGTACCATCAGGATAATGCATCGATTCACACATCAAGACTCACAAAAAATGGCTAGCCGATAGCAATGTTCATGTCACGGTGTGGCCCACACGTAACCCTGATTTAAATCCAGTTAAGAATCTTTGCGGCACTCTTGTTCGCAGTGTATATGCATCTGGAAGACAATTTTCAAACGTCCTTGAGTTGAAAAAAGAAATCGAACGAAGTTGGTTTGATATAAAGACAAAATAGTTATACAGCTTAATAAAAAGCATGCCAGCTAGAATATTTTCTGTCATTAATAAGAATGGATTATTTATTGGACGGTAATTCAAAAGTATGTAAAATGTCTTTATATTTATGAGACAGCAAATTTGTTTACATTTATCAATTTTCGAGTTGAAATTATTTAATTCTAATTTAATTTACTGTAAAATGTTTTCTTGGCACATACTTTTCGTTATCTGCTTAAATATAATTTTGAACACTGAATTATTAAAATATTATTTCGAAAATATCAGTGTATTTATATTTATGAGACGCACTGTATCTATCACTGCAAACAAAAGAAAAAAATGAAAAAAATCAAAATAATTTTTAGACATGGATAACGATATCATTAGGAAGGGTGGTGGTGGTTCATGGAATAATAATGTATGATATCGTAAGGATATCGTATTTATATGATATCGTATCGGTAGGGGTTCCAAAATTACCAAAAAGTTGATAAGGTTATATATGCACAACCCCTATGACAAACTTTATTTGCTGGAAGTCTCTCATAACTATTTGAATGAATCCGAACAGTTCTGAACAGTTCAGCATCGTTTAGGAGTTACCTAGCTGTGATCAGCTTAAAACCCAGTCTGTTGACTTAATATCTTATATAATTATGATCCATTGGGAAAAAAGATAAAGTGTAGTTTCTTAAAAACTACATGATAATTAAAAGAAAAGATATTAAGGATAAGAGCTAAAATTAAGAAACTTATTTTTAAGAGATAAAAAAATTAAGTTAAATCTTTAATCAAAGTTAAAGATGGTAGAAGTATATTTAAGTATAGGTATAGCTGTAGTTGCATGAACTACAATGAAAAAGATAAAAAAAATGTGAAAAAGAAAAAAAGTTAGCGCTTGTTCATGAATGACACTGGCCAAGCTGGGTCAGGAAAATCAAAAAAGGAGGCAGCAAGGCCTACAGTGTTGCCAGATAGTCAAAAGTCAATTTCCCCAAAATTTCTGAAAATTTCCCCAAATCAGTATTTTTTCCCGTAAAAGTCCCCAACTCAGTTTTTACTCAAAAAGCGAATTTTTAAGTTTTCAATTTACCACTATAAAAAAATATTTAAGTAATTTCAGCTTAAAATTTTCCCCCAAATCAAGCCCTTTTTTTTGAAAAAATTGCTCATTTACAAAAAACAAACTTTTAAAGTGGGCTTAATGCATATTCTGTAGCTACATTAAGAGAGTGAGAGAGATATTCTGCAGTGACGAGTTATTTTACGTTTGTTTTTAAAAGTATTGTCTAACTAAGTTGGACTATTGTTACATTAGCTCCATAGCTTTAGACAATCTCTTATTAGTTGGGATTTGAATGAATCCGAGATAGTACGCTGTTTTAATTTTTTTGTCATCCCTATCCTGGTACATAATCATAATGCAAAGTGTTTTCGCTACATCAATCGATGTGTTTTTGTATATCAAAAGAGAAAAATATCTGCTTTCCACATATTTAAATATTTTTTTTTTTTTAAGTACGGCGAAAGAATTTTTCGTATAAGTCCTGCAGATTTAGTCACGTGTAGGTTTAAGCTGCTAAAAGACTTTAGAGTCTGATGCATCTGTAATACGTGAAAACTGTAATGCAGTAAACAACGAACACGACCACATCCAAGAGGATAACGATTGATATTTCCGTTTCTGGATTGTATATTTGTTTTTCAAATCCAAATTGAGTTCGAGACAGATCCAGTTTTTCTGCAGGACTAAAAGAAATCTTTACGGAAAATAGTAAAGAAAAAAAAAATTCCCAAGTTTTTCCCCAAAATTTTTTGTAGTCCCCAAAAATTTCCCCACGAATTACTTGTCCCCAAAAAATTCCCCAAAATGGGGACAAAATCCCCAATCTGGCAACACTGGGCCTACTTAACAGACAAAGGCACTAATATGGACATTATTTTTTTTTCTCATTTGTTTTGCTTTGAATTTTTACCGGTGACACCTTTATTTCGTGTCTGGATGCTGGCCAAGTGTCGGTTTTCCGCGATAACGGTAAATTATTATGGGTTTTTAATAATAATTTATTTAATTAAACATATTTTCGGCTTGTCAAACCCAGTCATACCTAGCTCATTTTGTTCATATGACTTTTTACTATCCATTTACATAAAACATTTTCAATTCTGCGATCACCGGGATTTCGATATTACCTTCTCTCGGACTAATACAATAATCCGTCAAATATGATAAGACCGCATATTGAATCAATACGTTAATAACTCGTTAATGTGCTTCGCAAAATAAATTTTAAACGTGTTTAAATATTATTTAAATGAGTTTTCTGATTGCTACAATTTTTAAAAGTTGTTCTTGGAAATGAATATGGATTTTGTTTCCCCCTTTCATATCTAAATGAAAGGATTTTGTGAAAAATAACGCTAATCGTCTAAAACAAGATTTTAAGGATTAGATACTTTTTGGTAACTGTTGTTATCTGAATGGTTTTTTTAATCAACAGTAAATAAATGAGTAAATAAATGATTCTGTTGCTTTATCATCTTGATATTTTTATGGTATAATTTCTTCTGTGGTAAACACCACCACGCATTTATATTTTAGCAATGTCAAAGTTAAAAAAATTGTAACGTAGAATTTCCAAAGGGTTTGAGAAACGTTGCGTTAGATAGATATAGGCCAACTTGGTCACTGCAGCCATTTATTTCAATGTTATTCTACGACCTGAGTTTTATTATTACGCGATGCTACTGCTTTCACAAAAAATGGTATATCTTCAGTTAAATCATAGTTTTAAATTAAATTGCTTCGAAACATATAATTAAAACATTTCTCATCTACAGTTTATGCTGCAGAACTGTAAAATGGAACCTGGCTATAAAGGAATTCAATCTTAAAAGGAAATATTCTATGATCGCAATTGAAGGTTGGTTGGTTGGTTGATTTTGTGACGGCCGATTATCTACACTAGGGATATAGGCCCGAGGGGGAGTGCCCTTCGTGGGGGTCTTTCTAAGGGAACCTAACCCGTATTAACGCATGGAAATCCATGGCTCGAAGAAAACCACGAAAACTCCGAGCGATTAGGCCGACGGGCGCGATTGGGATCGAACCCAGCACTTCCCGTCTACCAGTTTCGAGAGCAGAACCTCTCAGCCACGCAATTGAAGGAGTACCAAATTTATAAATTTACTACGATGGAAACCTGGCTAAAAGTTTTTTTTTTTTTTCCAGTCCCTAGCAGGTCTATTTTTTTTTTTCAGTTTTTACTTTATATTTTGAAATGTGTAGTTATCAGTTCCAAACAAAAGATTACTGTTCGTATTCATTAGCTTTAAAGAGCCAATAAAATTAATTTTATGCAATATTTTAATACGTTTTCTGATAAAAGTCGATTTTATATTTCATGCAAAATTGTTTTAAGAAAAATGTCCTTCTATTACATTAAAAATATTTTACTCAAAAAGCGTTTAAAAGCGCATCTAATTTTACAATACTAAATATAAGAATTTTATATATTTTCAGATATTTAAGCATTGTATTTTAAAGCTTTTCAAATATTAGGAAACTTTTTCATTCAAAACATATCTCATAAAAGGCATTTATTCCTATAATTTTAAAATACTTTGTAAGATTTCAAAAGCGCTATAGTGTTTTTAACTAATTTATATATCCTCTATGTATTTTTACAAAAAGACATGTTATAACTGTTTTTAAAAGTATTTAAAAAAAAAGACTTAAATGAATCTTTTTTAATCCAAGTTTTTTCTTTTTTCTACCTTAACAAGAAGAAAGTATTGAATTCATGAAAATTTTCTAATTCCGGTTTTAAACGGATTTACACCTTTTATGGGTCAGGGAATCATTGAAACATGTTTTTACAAAATGTCTGTCTGTGAGTCTGTCGCTCTGTCTGTGTGTGTGACACAAATTTTGTGGGCGCTCTATCGCAAGAAATAATGAACAGAATTTAATAAACTTTAGATACAGTTAGTCTCTGATATAAAGCGGTGCTGATTACTTTTTAGTATAAATCGCTCAACAGGTGGCGCTGCTATGCTGCATTTTCAAGATTTCTGCAATAGCTATATCTGAAGAACTAATGCATAGATTTTGATAAAACTTAAGACTCCGTAAGTCCTTGATATAATTTGGTGTTGATTACGTTTTGGTGAAAATCGCTCAACAGGTGGCGCTCAATGGAATCGCGCAACAATTGCTCAACAACTCATGATTATCGCAATAGCTCTATCTCAAGAACTAATGCCCGAATTTTCACGAAACTTCAGATTCAGTTAGTCACTGATATAAATTAGTGCTGTTTTAGTTTTTAGTATAAATCACCCGACAGGTGGCGCTGATATGCTGCATTTATCACGATTTCCGCAAAAACTGTATCTCAAGACTATTGCCATGAATTTTCATCAAACTTCAGATTCAGTTAGTCCCTCATATAAATTGGACCTGATTAGTTTTTGGAGTAAATCGACTTACAGTTGGCGCTGCTATGTAGATTTTTTTACGATTTCCGCAATAGTTCTACCTCAAAAACTAATGCACGGATTTTCACCAAACTTCAGATTTAGCTACAACTTGACATAAGTTGTTGCTGATTTGGTTATGGTGTAAATCACCTTATCGGTGGCACGGATATGGTTTATTTTTCAGGAAACATTAACATGCATGAGATAGAAGAAAGTTTTGGGATTGCCCCATCCGACTACTTTATTTATTCATTGCGCGCCTGTTGATCCATTTTGCCTTAAGACGTAGAAACACTTTTATTATTTTAACACGATCATACTGATAGGTAAAGATATTATGTAAGTTGGGATTTTTCCAACTGTAACATATTATCGTTAGCAACCTGCGTCAATGTATTAAAATAATAAAAATATACACGAATTTCCATCGTTTAATTCCGCTTCAAGAACTGCGACTTATTCTGATGAGCTATCTATATGACAGGCAGATACTACAAGATGTTGTCTGAATGAAATTTTTCGGCCGTTTGTTGTTCCAGGTATCTAAATTCGGTGAGCTTTGGTAATTTAAGCTAAATGTACTGGGTTAGATTCTCAGCCTAAGTTGGAGAAATTTTAACTGGTATGTTTTTTGTTGTTTTTTTTTTCAATCAGTACGACTGTGTTAAAATAATAAATGTGTAAACAATGAAATATTAAATGCATTTTACAAACGCAAAATAACACTAAAATAAGTAACAGTATAGAAAATCACAGCACATATTTATGAATCCTAATCTACTTGGAAATGGGAAATATATGTAAATCAAAATTCTATTTTATACTACGTAATTCAGTTTTCCACTAAAATGGAGAATACGAAAGTTAATAAATAACCACTCCTATTTATTTAATATAAGTATACATGCTCTTACTGATCTTATAAGAATTCCACTAAGTAACAACCGGCTGTTTTCGATGGCGTTGAATCACTGCGTAAATTGAAATCTTATGAGTAAATTCCTTGTATTACTCTGCATTAAAGATGTATCGAGAAACATGTTTTCCCTGGAAATTCAAAATTAGATTCCGTGTGCGATACAACGAAATAAAAATCTTTGGCGATATCCTGTGTGTACAATTTCAAATCAAGCATAACGGTAAATTTTATATTGGAATAGAAAAGTATATGCTCAATATATTATTACTATCAGCATTCATTCATCACTCCACTCGTATTTTGAAAGGCTATTTTTATTCAGTCTTATAAAATACATATAAAACTGATTTCTTGAACATGATTTTAACAAAATTCTTTGAAAATTTGAATGAAGTTATCGATGGAAATCATAAATTATATTTCGTGCAAGTAGCAACAAATCGCATTTTAGTTAACCTACATTTCAAAATAATAAATAAATACACATTTTATTTCTACAGAAAATGTTCAATATATTTATAGTTGAAGTTTGTTGCAGAAATTTTAAAATAATATTTTGTAAATATTGATTAAGTTTAAATAAAGGCCTTCATAAATAAAGAGCCCAAAATAGCAGTGTATTTAAAATGAAAAGCCGAAGCCTTCTTTTCTACAGATACTTAAAGCATGATAATAACATAGCCACATAAACACACACGTAAACAAACGTACAACATTTTCATTTATTTTTTTATGATATAAAACGATAAAAGGAATTTAGCCAAAGATTTCAGTTTCTTCAAAAGTCCCATCATGTAAATTTGTTTCCCTTACTTTTTCATTACAACTTCCTCTTTTTAATACTTTCCAAACTTAGTTGAAAAGTGTTTATGAATTCGGTTTGTCTGGCCACCTGTCTGCCCTTACGTCTATCTGTCTAGCCATGCTGTAATTCGCGAAAATACAGTTAGACTGCCATTCAATTTACATATGTTATTGAGGTTTAACATAACATTTTCGGCATTGTAAAGGAAGTATGTAGCATTTATAGTTCATTTAAGTGGGTACTCAAAATATTTCCGTGGTCTATGGGGAAAAACTTGTGAAGTGCAATTTAATTATGTTGGACTATTTCAAACATATTGAAAGGGGTATGTGTCAATGAGGTGTACAACAAGATGACTATAGCATACAAGACTATAGCATATAGTGTGCATAGCATTTATTTTTCATTACAGGAACACAAAAAATAATTCGGTTAAAGTACTGATTACAGTCTATGAGCGAAAGTAGTTGGAATTGCGGTTGGATTTATGTCATGCGTTTTGAACTGAAGTAAACTTTTGCGTATAGTTAGATGTGTATAAATTCTATAGATCATGTAATGGGCTGCACAAAAAAATTCGAGTGATTTCGCTTTTTAATGGGAATAGCTGAAAAGTAATTTTCAACTGTGTTACGTGCATTATTACTAACTACATATTTGCCTGAAATGTAATATGTATGCAAATACATAGATCATATACAGAATACGACAAAATAATTAGAATATTTTTCCGACTATCAATTACATTTACTGAAATTTGTTTAATTAAATGTGCTATGCAGTTACCGACTCGTTTAACATATTTTACCTTCTTAAACCGTGGAATTTTGTTGCAGTATTCTAAAGCTGTTGGAAAATGTTTTATAATCTATGCTCAGCGCATGAATTTCCTTTCTTGTCTCTTCTTTAATTCTGGGCTTTTTAGGGATTTCTTCATTTTTATTAAATGGTTTCATAAACGATATTGAAATGCATGCACAGTGTCGACAATATATATCAAACTTCTGGTTATATGCAACTTCTTTTTTATGATAAGATTATAGAGAATTGTAGAGAAGAATAAGAGAATATAGAATCTTACTTTGTTCTGCTTTACAAAACAATACTGAGACGTTTTACTGTATTTTTGTATTTCTACAATCAATAAATCATTTACTTGGACGTAGTTGTATGAAGTACTGTACTCTAAACTAAAAAAAAATGTACTACTATTGTAAAAACAGAGAGATTTTTTTTAATCTGCGGAAATATAATGTAGCCATGAGCAAAATAAATATAACAACTTTATCTGAGTTACCAATGCTTCCGAAAAACTTCCTTTAGAAACTTCAGAAACCAATATATTTTCAAGATTTAAAGAAACATTCATAAGAACGAAGTTTCTATTCCTGCTACGGATTTTCGAAAAACGTTTCTGAGCGGTTTTTCATATGTATTAATTACTTGTCGAAAATTGTCAGATCGGTTTTTCCGATGCTATATTTTCTCAAGTAAACATATGCATCTGCGTAATCGAATTTATACATGTAAGAATAACAAAATCATATTAATTTTAAAGTTAATGTCAATGCTGTTAATTTATCACTTTTGTCTGTTAAACATGTTTGTTAAATGTGAAAATAATAACTTGAGAATACATAGCACCTTACAAACCTGTATCCAGGACACAGAAAACTGATTAATACACTACAAAAACTACTTGGAAATGTTTCCGAAATACATTGGCAGCAAAAGATACGTTGCTTTTATAAATGCTTCTTTCAATCTTGAAAATGTTTTTGTTTCAGAGATTTCGAAGGATATAGAATGCTCTGCTAACTCAGAAGTTGTTATACAGGGTGCAATATGTTATCTATCGCCAACCTTTAATTTCTCAACCGTCGGTCGTAGTCATATAGTTCCAATTGCAAAAACTTTTCAAATGAGGTAAATATTTATGTTGCGGCATTATTTAAAGTGAAAAAATCAATTTTATGAAAATTACGAAATCTAACTTTTTATACGGTCCCCCGGTCCCTATAGTTATATTTAGTAAGTGTTCACACATATCATAACAGATATAACACAAAAAGTTTGACATCTGTACTACAAAAAATGACACAGTTATTAAATTTCAAAGTTTGAGATTTTTGCACAGGATTTTGTCTTTCATTGAGGGATCAGTTAAAAGATTAATTAAAGTAATTCGAGATCAAAACCAGGGTGCAGTGTCCTTTTTACGGCGAAACCACCTTTAGCCGGTATCGCCAAATCGGGGTAACACCAAGGAGGGTTATTTCATCTAAAACTTTGAGCTGACTTTTAGGTGTATACAAAGCGACGAATGAAATATTAAGATTAAACAGAAAAATAAATATCATATTATAATAATATTAGAAAACGGTGTACTATAAAAAATGAATGCATTAAACGCCGGAATCTACTAGAGATACTGCTTAAAGTGTTCTTCATTGGTGGCAATGCTCAATTGAATGCTGGACACGTTAGAGCATAGCAGGTGTGCAAATTGTGGGACATTCAAGGATGATGCGCTGTTTCAGATAAACCAGAAAAGTTGTCTCAGTATCATAGACCTATGCCTTGATGTAACCCCAGATGCAGAAGTCCATGGAACTCAAGTCCGGCGAACGCGGGGCCATTCTACCGGACCAACATATCCAAGGATCTGTTGACCGAATTCGATGTCCAGATAAGCCCGGACGTTTGATTTTTTATTCGGAGAAGACCCCATCATATTGAAACCACACCCGGCATGCATGTCGGAGAGGCATTTCTTCATACCAGTCACGTACCATGTTTTGTAGCAGATGCAGGTAACATTCGTCCGTTAAGGTCCCATCGTAGAAGCTGACTCCAAAAAGCTGAGTTCCCCATATACCGCCACACACGTGTCGTATTGTGCGGGCGATGTGGAGGTTTTCCAGAGACCAGTAATGCACATTGTGCACGTTCACAATGACACCCTGTGTAAACATTGACTCATCTGTCAACAGAATGTCACAAATGAACGACGGATGTTCCTCTAAGGTGTTCAGTATGAAATTACAATAATCAAATCGTCGTGCGTGGTCACCCAGCATCAATGCTTGCACTAGTGTCGGATGGTATGAATGCGCATCATGTGCATGAAACAAATACCAGACATGCTGACCGCATGCCTCGCTTTTTTCCGCTGAGTTGAACTGTGGAATTAAAAGGGTGAATGCCAGCACCTCAGCCGGTGTCACTCGAACATTACGCCTTTCCCGTCTACTTGTTATGGGTCTCTCTAAGATGGTGCAATACATCAGTTATAGTTTCATGCGTTGGATGTAGATCCTTAGGGAAACAATCTGAATAAACACTCGCAGCCTCTCTGGCATTCCTTTGACATTCACCATAAATAAGTATCATTTCGGCATATTGCATGTATGCATAGCTTGCCATCCCGATCTCAGCGATGACTAGCATGTCCACTGCTAGATGGCTGGTGTTTTATTCCGAACGTGTGACGCTGTGGTACTATTGTAATTTACATAATCCCAATTTTCCTGCTCGTTACAGCTCGGCTGGTCGTTTGCAATCCGCTACCATATATCTAGTCCTTAGTGAGCATGTTTTATTTTCCGGTTGTCGATTCTACCCACTTTGACGTTTGCGTATTGTTCGACCCATAAAAGTATTTCAAATTTTAAGATGAAATAACCCTCTTTGGTGATCTTGTAGATTCAGGCATTTGATGTATTCATTTTTTATTGTCGACCGTTTCTGATATTATAATAAATAAATATTTATTTTTCTGTTTAATCTTCATATTTCATTCTTCGCTTTGTATACGACCCCTAAAAGTCAGCTCAAATTTTTAGATCCGATAACCCTCTTTGGTGACACCCCGATTTGGCGATACCGGTTAAAGGTGGTTTTGCCATAAAAGGGACATTTTACCCTGATTTTGATCTCGAATTACTTTAATTCATCTTTTAACTGATCCCCCAATGAAAGACAAAATCTTGTGCAAAAATCTCAAACTTTGAAATTTAATAACTGTGTCATTTTTTGTAGTACAGATGTCAAACTTTTTGTGTTATATCTGTTATGATATGTGTGAACTTTTACTAAATATAACTATAGGGACCCGGGGACCGTATAAAAAATTAGATTCCGTAATTTTTATAAAATTGATTTTTTACTTTAAATAATGCCACAGCATGAATATTTACCTCAATTAAATCGTTTTTGTAATTGGAACTATATGTCTACGACCAACGGTTGAGAAATTAAAGGTTGGCGATAGATAACGCATTGCACCCTGTATATCTTTGTTCATAGTTATATTATATATTCCTGGATTAAGAAACATTTGTCTTTTTTTAGTGTTTCAAGTGTACAATCGTAGAAACAAAATGTGCCACTCCCTACTATCTCTACCACAAATTATAGTATAAAAATGTCGCTAGTACCAATTGGACTAGTAATAACGTCTGATAATAAATTCTGTACATTAATTTTGTTTAAGGGGTCTTCGACATATAGAAATTGCACAACACTTGAAACGTGTTCTGTCTAACACCCAATTTCGAATATAATATTTGGTTTCTTCCATGCATTAAATCTCTTGATATCAAACAGAAAAATATTCAGTTAAGTACACTATAAAAAAAAAATCTGTAGTTCTACAGATGTAAAGTTACATGCTTACTAAACTTTCACCTGTAACTGTACGAAAAAAGCTGCAAATCTACAAAACTAGTTTTTGTAAAGCTACAAAAATCTGTAACTTTACAAATGAATCTGCTAAAATTTCAGTAATCTTACTAAACTTTTATTTGTAACCCTAGCTGCAGTTACATGAAAAGTTCTCGGAATCCCAGTTTCCAAAAAAATTCTTAGTAACCTTACAGATTTTTTGATTTTCGGCGCAAAAGTGTGTCTGTTACATGAAATTTTGTTGTTGTTGCCGTTACATGAAAAGTTCTAGGAATCCCAGTTTCCTAGAAAAACCTGAGTAACTTCACAGATTTTTTTTTACAGTGTACTTTAGGAATTATGCAGGTTTCGAGTTTAGAACAACTAATGTTAATTGAATTTTAATTGCTACAAAACTAATTGCAATGTGAGTTGTTTTGAAGCATTAATCAAGAACTGCTTGGTGGAACGGGAACGAGATGAATTTTGGATGCACGTACTTAAATCTCCTTAAATTTTGATTTCTTTTTTAAAAATATCATACGTTAAAATTTGTAACAATTAAATGGAACTGTTTATGAAAATGTAGTGCGATTCTTGAAAGTCGCATATTTATTAGAAAATTTCAAATGTAACTTCATGGGAGATTTTAAAGCATAGTTAAAAATATTTATTAAGTAGTTTTGTATGATAGTGCATCATTTGAATAACCTAAGGCAAAATCCAAGAAAAGAAAAATATTTGTTCATATTCTTGTTGAGGTACAAAAACAAAATTGTTTTAGGGAAAAATCGTCTCTTATGGAGTACAAATCCAAATTGTCAAATTTTGTAACTAAATATTCGTAATCAAAATGGTTCTGCCATCAGTTGCTGTTTTTCATAAGTATTATTTTACTTCCAATGAGCTTTATAACCAATATAACAGTACAAATAAAAGCTACGAAGTTCTCTTAGGATTGTTTTACATTAAAACCTGATGTGATGTTTTCATACATGAAGTGTGAGGGGATTAAAATTAGTGTTTTCTTCATAAGACAAACTATAGGGGGGAGTAGTACATAGTGAGACAGCTACCACTTTGACATATAATTGTAACTTTTTCTCCAAGCTGGCACACACACATAACGACTTCATATTTAGCAACACGTGGATGTAGTTTCGGCACTTCAACTACTCGTCCGACAAAATAGTAAATAATTCTTTATTTTATAGTGGTTAAAGTTACATAATTGTCTGTTTTAGAATTTATTTCCTTCAATATGACATATGTTTACTTAATCAAACCTAGCTATATCTAATAATAGACTATTTCGACAAAACGACATACGCTTTTCAAAGCGATGAAATTGATGTAACAGATGTGGCATCTATTTTGTTACAACGTAACGAAAGTACACAGTAAGACACACACTTATGGTACACGGTGAGACGTGTTTCATTGTGTACCTACTATGTGGTTCTGATGTTAAAAAAAGTTATTTATTAATAAAAGAAGGTTTTTCTCTCTCTCTCTCTCCTTCTCTTTCTGTGTGTGTATGTGGGCATGCGATGGCTAGGGAAATCTACTAAACGTAAGAGGCTGAAAATTTGCATGAAGGTAGCCCAAGGTCTGCCATTGTCTACCCGAGGCTCATATTTTTAATATTTTGAATATCTAGAAATATTAATTAGAAACCATAAATATCAGAAAATTATTGATAGTGTAAAAATGAATGATTTATGAAAATATACACATTGTCTCACTGTGTTCCGATACTCCGTTAAGCTGCTTTTGTGCTTTTATGAATAACATTTTTAAAACCATTTATACATTAATGCGTAGCGTATTTGTGTAGCTTAAAGATGTGGCATTTTTTTTTTCGAAAGAATAAAAATCGTCTCCATTCGTTAAGTAATAATAATTTTCGTCTCACTGTGTACTACCCTCCCCTATATGTGAAAATGAATTAACAGATTAACTCATTTATTTCCAGATTTCTTTTGTTTATTCAAATTTCTTAAATGCTACCACTTTTTTGAAAAAGCAATGCTCGTCGTAATTAATCGACAACTAATGCAACAGTATTTCCCTGTCTCTGCAGCCGGTGAAGTGGCAGCCGGATAAGGGGAATATTACTATTTCAAAAAAGTAGTAGCTATCAATTAATCCAAATAAAAAAAAACTGCCAATATGGCCACACTGCTTGTGCGCTGTAAAAAAAAATCTGTAAAGTTACTAAAGTTTTTCTAGGAAACTGGGATTCCAAAAAATTTTTATTTAACGGCAACAAGAAAAATTCCTGTAATAGGCGCTGTTACAGGATTTTTTCTTGTTGCCGTTACATAAATATTTCTTGGAATCCCAGTTTCCTAGAAAAACTTTATTAAATTTACAGATTTTTTTTTTTTTTACAGTGTGAGCAAATCCTGTCATTCGGATAATATGTGTTAATATTCATATATTTACTGTAATATAAAAGATTTGTCGGGTATTTTAAATGCTTGAATTCGAAAAGTGCGTATATTATTATACTTAATAAATACCATAACAATTCAAAAACAGATGAAAATATTTATGCTTTTATTGTTTTTCTAGGAAAACACGTTTTGCGATTACGTTCATATCTTTGTACATTCTGACCAACAAATTTTAAAGCTTCGTAAAAACAGCAGTAAAAATTGTTTTTGCTTTTAAAATAATAATAGTTTATTTGAGAAATGAAATCGAAATCATCATGTCAGAATTTTTATTTATAATAATTTAGCATATTCTTTTCTTTTCTAATAATTAAACATAAAGAATTCACCCATTAATAGTGTATTTTCGTTAAAATAATATATACCGAAAGCAATTATCAACGTTGGAGATCGTCAAAATACAAAATTATTAAACAAAATTAAAATAAAAGTATACTTAAGATTGCTTTATCGGCCATAAATTATTTTTAACGCTTTCGTATATAGTTAAAAAGTGTTAATGAATTCGGTTTGTCTGTCTGTCTGTCCGTCCGTGCTCTAACTCGCGTAAATATACTCAGATTGCATGAAATTGACATACGATATTGGTGTTTACGGCGCCATATTCGGTATCTAAAATGAAGTGTGTAGCGTTAAAAATTCATTTACAGAGACACTCAAAAGAATTCCGTTAAATTACGTTCTATGGGGAATATTTTAAGGATTTTACACTATTTTAAATATATTGAAATGTGTATATATCATTTAGGTGTACTACAAAACGCTTACTAGAGAAACTGGTGTGCATATAATTTATCACTCATTTACAGGGACGCACTAAAATATTTAGCTACAGTACTGCCTATGAAGAATAGTTGGTGGAAATGCTTTTTCAGTTGTAATACGCGTAAAATGTAACTACGTTTTACCATATTACTTGGTGTGTATAAATTCTATACATCATGTACAGAGCTACACTAAAGATTTCAAGTGCATTTCCGTTTATTGACGGAAATTGCTGAGTGGGAAATTTCAACTGTGCTGTGCAATTAATTGAATAAACTTTAAGAATACTATGTAATATACATGTGAATATGCAGATCATATACAGGGCTGCACAAAAGATTGCAGATATTTTTCGTACTATTCATTGTAATTGCAGAAAATTGGTTTTCAAATGCGTTACGCATTTTCTAAATTGTTTGTTTAGACATCGTTCCCCTTAATAAATTGTAAAGTTTTATTACAGTATATTCTGAATGCGTTAGAAAGTGTTTCATATTCTATACTGTTTGCATGATTTTTCGTTTTTGTTTAATTACTTATGTCAAAATTTTCTTTAAGATATTATGTGACTTTGAATTTTAAATTTCCAAAATATTCTTATGATAAGTATGCTGAATTTACATTACAAAAGAAGATTTATACATACGCTAAATTAGAAAAACAGTTGAAGATTGTAATAGCATCAAAATAAATGGTAATTCTACGTAATATATTAATTTCTAAAGTCAGATTTAATAGCATAATCGATAAAAAATTAGTTTAAATTATTTTATGTAACTACCCGGAAACATTTCAGTAATTAAGATACTAAAATTTTGCAATCTAGTGATTGATATTTAATAAAGTTATCGGTTATTCATAATTAGGATCATTATAAAGGAATTACCGACTCCTCATATTTAGACAGTATTCAGTTTCATAAAACCGTGCTGATTTATGAATTTTTAATTGCGGTAAGAATATAAATTTAAACAAGGCAAAAATGGCATATATAGGATAAAACTTTTTGATAGCAAAATTAATTCGAATTAAAAAAAAAAAAATCTATAGGCATCGTAAGTATGTGTAGAATTTTTAACTTTGTGACGTAAACGTCGCAATAGATTTGTTACAATACGTCACTTATGCACATTTTTCCATAGAATATTTCAAAATACCGACAGAAACAAAAATCTTCATTAATGTGTCGGATGAAAAGTAAATAAATAAGCATTTCAGCCATTCTAAAATGTTATTCGAATGTAAGAGCAAAATATTAATGCCTATCGAAAAATATGACTATAAATCGTATAAAATTAAGGGGTATAAGAAATTTGTAATTTCAAAATACAAATGATGTTTCTCAAACGACGATGCGAAACAACTGCGGCCAGTCGTCTATCTGAGCCCAGTCGAAATGTAAACAAATATATGCTGATTCACTCCCGCTACGCCATTTCTGCGTTTTGCAGCGAAATGGACTCATCTTATATGACAGTCAAACCCGCTTACGACGCGTTTCAAGGGAGTGCGCAAAAGTCGCGTATTAAAAGCGGGTCGCGTATTAAACATGATTTGTATAACGTTGCAGGAGCTGGGCTTATTTACAACATCAAATCGTCTAAATGAACCGTAGAACTTTCATTTATATGTTTACCGTCGAAAATTGTATCATTTAGGTAAATTTAGATAAAAATTTAATTGAAGTCAACTTTAACTCATTTTTTCTTTTTATAAAACCAAATGGGATAATAAGTGAATATAAAAAGTGAATTAAAACGGCTCTATTATGGATTAATATGCTGCAACAAAAAATAAGAATAATAATTTCCTGCTAGACTATTTTTTTTTTTTTTTTAACAGAGCTAAAAAAATGTTAAACCTTTGAAGCACTTGTTAAAATCATATTTAGTACTTGTGATAATGAGTACAATTATAATCTATCCTTCTTTTCATTATGAGAAAAACTATCCTTTTTAATAGTATTTGTATAAAAAACATTGCTAGCATAGCAAGGAGTCAAGAAAACATGAAAGAATTAAACAAACGCAGTCATATTTATTTAATGTTTACGAGTTTAATTATTTTGCCTGTAATATGTATCATGAAACATAGTTGGAATATAACGTACATTTAAAATCTCACTAACAATAAGTATACTAATCTTTAATCATAATAATTTCATGACAAATCTGAGTATCCTGAATTCGTCTATCATCTCTCTCTACTACAGTAAAAACATACACGAAGCGAGAGACAAAAAATTCTAGGACGCGAGATCAAACAAGAATTGCAGTGTTGCTAATTTAGTGGGTTTTTTAAAATTCAAATATCTGCAACTATTTCCGATTAGTAATGTTTGCCTTAATTAATCTGTTATTAAATAAAGTAAATATTACTATTCGTAAGCAGTGTTTTATATTTGAATGTAAAAAAAAATCTGGTATATTGGCAAGATTGAAGAAGAGACAAGGAATTCGCATCTTCGCGACTTAAGCGTGATTTTTTGCCTCAAAGGACCGAAAATCTCTTGCGTATTAAGCGGGACCGCGTATTAACCGTTCACGTATTAAACGTGATATTGTTGCATTAGCCTTATGGCGATATTCAAGGGGCCGGAAAAAATCCGCGTATTAAGCGGGATCGCGTATTAACCGTGAGCGTCTTAACCGGGTTCCACTGTATTATGTACTCGACGGTTTTTCTTATGTGCATACTTTAGTGGTTTGACACAGCTGAATGTCAGTCCATTTTTCCAATCCACTTTCACCTAAAATCTAATTTTTGTCTTCGTCATTCATTATTATGTGCGGTAGAGGATGATGCATTAATGTGTATTATGTATACCTGTAAAAAAAAAAAAAAAAAAAAAAAAAACTATACACAATAAGAAAGCTATTTTGAAAACATAAAATATTATAGTATACTTTAATTTTTGTATTCAAAATTTTGTATGTCTGGCAAATTTTTACGAGAGTTACAGTGTGTATAGTAAAAAAAAAGACAGTAAAATAGACAGAAAGACAAACTTGCCATTTACAATAACTCATGAAATTAAAACTTCATCACCATCGGATCGAGCCCTTTGCAGGAAAAAAAATAATTCTGAAATCTTCTTCTGCCTGTTTAAAAGTATGCATGGACGGACATACATAAAAAAAAGTCCTTCCGGCCAGTGCCGGGAGGAAGAGGTAGCTTTCATATTCCTTATTTTAAAAAAGCCAACTTATATTATTCAAACACACGAAGCTCAATTAAGTGGAAACCAAATGTAGGAGATTCAATACTAATTTTTATCAATACTAAATCATTTTAAATGAGAATTTCGCAAAATTAGTCAGCTTTATCCAAGCTGCTTTTATTTAAAGTAACTTATATTTCGCTGCCAAATTCGGCGATTTCTTAAAGTGCCTGCCATTTTAAGACAACATGGTAGATGAGGCTAACCAGTGAACTTGGTCGAGACCTTAGTAATTGCTGTGCACATGCTCACTCACATCGGAATCGGTTGATACATACGAGTGCTGTCGCAGGCAAAAAATCAGATTTTTCAAAATGTCACCCACGTTAGAAATTGAAACTGCTATATCTGAGCCCATTTCTTAAGATAAAGACAAACAAAAAATGCTCCTGAATCCTTATATCAAGGTCAAATACTTAAGAAAGAAACCTTTTTCAATTTCTAATTTTTTTGCACCTCACTTTAAATATATATATTTTTAATTTAATGGCCGCCATTTTGAAACAAGATGGCTGATGAAGCTGGCCAGCGAACTTGGTCCAGATATTGATGTATACTATCCACATGCCTTCTTCCATCGAAATAGGCGAATACGTGTGGTATCGCGAGACAAATACAAGATCGTTTCAAAGTATTATCCATGATAGAAATTCAAAGTGGTATAATTCAACCACTTTTTAAGATATAAACAAAAGAACAAAATTTCAGAAAAAAAACTGCTCCAGAATCTTTGTATCAAGGCCAAACACATAAAAAAAATCTTTTTCATTTTCCAATTTTTTAATACCTCATTTTAAATTTTAAATTACATTTTTTTTTTAAATGGCAACCCATTTGAAACAAGATGGCGAATGAAGCTGGCCAGCAAACTCGGTCGAAACATTGGTATGTACTATGTACAGACCAAGTTACATTCAAATCGGTTCATAAATACGCCTGTTATCGCGTGACAAAAATCGGGGCGTTTCAAAATGTCAGCCACGCTAGAAATTCAAAATGCTATAACTCAGCCATTTTTTAAGATATAGACGAAACAAAAACTGCTCCCGAATCTTTTTATCGAGGTTAAACACATAAGAAAAAAATATTTTTTCAATTTTCAATTTTTTGGTACCACATTTCAAATTTAAATTTTTCTTAAAATTTTAAATGGCCGCCATTTTTAAACAAAATGGCGGATGAAGCTGGCCAACGACCTCGGTCGAGACATTGGTCTGTACTATGTATAAACGAAGTTACATCGAAATCGGTTCATAAATACGCCTTTTATCGCGTGACAAAATTCAGGACGTTTCAAAATGTCAGCTTCGCTAGAAATTCAAAATGCTATAACTCAGCCATTTTTTTAAGATATAGACGAAACAAAAACTGCTACGGAGTCTTTGTATAAAGGTCAAATACATACGAAAAAAATATTTTTCCATTTTCAATTTTTTGGTACCACATTTTAAATTTTAAATTTTTTTAAAATTTTTAAATGGCCGCCATTTTGAAACAAAAGGGCGGATGAAGCTGGCCAACGAACTCGGTCGAGACATTGGTATGTACTATGTACACACCGAATTACATCCAAATCGGTTCATAAATACGAGAGTTACAGTGTGACATAGGTCAGATATATATATATATATATATATATATTGATATATATATATTTATATATATATATATCAATTTTGAACGGAGGGTGGTTTCGGGGTCTGGGGGTCATGATCGATGAAAATATACCAAAATTTTTTTAAATCGCTTTCCTCCGGACGGCTGCAATAGGTAGCTTTTTGTAAAGAAAGCTACCTAATACATACATACAAACCAACTGTACAGCATATTTTTACTGGAAATGGTTAAAAAGCATCTCATTAACCCCTTAATTCTCGCGCCCGTGAATTTCACAAGCAGTGTAGAACATTTAAAAAAAAAATCAGATTGTTAGGTTTCCTCCAGTTTTTAAAATTGTTGTAATTTGCTTTATTTTCACATCATTTTAGCTTCTCGGGTGCGACGCTTAAGGGGTTAAGAATATAAAGTACTTCAAGATAAAAATATAACAATGGAAAGTAACGAAAGTAAAGTAAATTTTGATTCATTAGAAACGAAAAACCTTAAACAAATATAATTATTTTTCTTCTTATTGTGTGACAACCTCCTTTCCAATTAAAAAATACTTTTAAATTAATTTAAAATATTTAAATTAAAATTAATAATCTTTTTAACTTTAAAACTTAAAATTCTCCCTTTAAATATTCATTAATTTTCATAAAGTTCGTTTTCAGTTAACTTTTACTTAAAAATAATTTTAATTTATTCTCCGGAAAAGATTGTTAAAAAATTTCAATAATAAAATATATAATCTTAATTTTAATACCTTCAGCCGAAATAAATATTTTTTTATATTAATTATTAAATATAAAATTTAAATTATCACCTAACGATCTTTTATTTAAAAGTTTATCACTTTTTGCGGCATCGCTCTCAATAAGCCAATCAGCATCATTCCCGTGTTTTCCGTTATGATCGACGATTCCTTTGAGCGTTTTCCGACTCTCTCGAGGGCCGGACGCTAATGCACCAACAAGGGTGTGTTGACGTTCCGTAGAGATGTTCATTTCAACCGTTGGATGAAACGTATTAATTCGGTCGAAATATTTATTTAAAATCAAATTCTACAATTCAATCTACGTTAATGCAAGATATACCGTGAAATTTAGTTTTCTTTACATCGTTATTACCTAATGAAGGCTAATAGTTTTGGATCGACAGAGAGAATCAACCATCACCGTACTTGGATATATTACTCGTCCTCTCGCAAGATGTTTAATTGTGTCGAAATTCACCATAGCAAAGGCATCCACGAAATTAATGTTAAGTAATTAACCAACGCGCATTTTAATCTCAGAATAAGATTAGTACATGATGAATATACTGTGTTGTTATTACATGATCTCCGATTACATACGCCAATTCGTGGAGAGGTATATGTTCAAATATGCGCATTTTAATATCGAATTATTTTCGATCTCATAATAAGCAAACAAGAACTATCCATTCCATTTGAATACATTTAATTCGATATATATTTCAATCGAAATTGATATGCTGGTGAAAATGTAAATAATTCTTATAAAAGGTCTGATTTCACAGATTCTTTATATTTTGCGAATTTTTAACGTATGTTTCGTCATCTATTCTTGTACCACAAATATTTTGCAAATCAAAATTTTGAATTGGTGAATATTTTGTTATGATTTATTTAAGAATTCTGAACCAATTTTATATAAAAATTAATCTGCTAACTTTCATATATTTTCCCTGTAATGGAAATCTGCGCAGTTTCTATCTTCCCTTTGCTTTATTATAATAAAGAAATATGTTCTTTTATTTAATTGTTTGATTGTTTATTTCCATATATATAATATTATTGATTTAATATAACTTTCACCGTTTTCGTTATTTTACGTCAAGTTAATATGAAGTGAGTAAAGTTGTATATTATTTAAATATGCCAAAGAAATGGAAATTGATGGAGTAAAATCGTTAATCATAATTAACAAATATATTTACAAATTATGAATATTTACTTATTCAGATTTATACATGTGTCTTAATATGGATTCTATTCTGGTTCAGGTGAGTTGAATTTTATTGTTATTTATTTTTCACTATGGGGAATCTTCTTTATATGCTCTTTTATACACGAGTAATGTACTTGGTAATACTAACGATCTTTTGGCCAAATTAATAATAAACTTTCTCTTTTCTCATTCATGTTAAAATTGCATAATTTTTATATTTTCCAAATTTTAATAATTTAAATTTCAAATCCTTTCCTTCCTTTCTTTTCTTCTATCTAACACTTCTTATATATAACAACCGTTGCAATTTAATCACTTTTACAATACATTATTTTTATCTGACTATCAGATTTCTAACGAATTCATTTAAGAGACCAATTAGTCCTAGCATAATTGAAGCAGAAGAAAGCTCAGATTTATTCCGACACAAAATTTAATATTTCAAAAGTCGTTGAATTTATGTTCTTAATTTACAAATTATTATCTAAAAATTGTTTTGTAATTACAGGGTTGTGATGAAGTTTCTTGTTGATTTCCTAATACTACAAAATTAACAATACTTTAACCCATTTGAGCCTTAATATTTGTTTTCTCAAATTTCTTGGTAAAATCACTTTAGAATGTTGCAAAATTAACTGGAAAAATACTAAAGAAAATTACGCTAAAAAAAGTTTTGTATTTATTTGTTAAAATGTTAACGTACTAAATATGGAAATGTGCACAGTATTTGTAATAGTATAATATGCATAATTATATGCTTTGTCTAAATTTATATAAAATAAGCTTTAAATTTTATGTTATGTACTATAATTAGTATTTTTATGAACTACTAAAAAATTCTTTCTTTCTTTACGCAGACTAATAACATTATATGTTTTAGTAATAATAAACTAAGAATAACCGTATTTGAGGCACAAAAATAGTTTGTTTCATAATCATCTTGAAAAGGACTTTACATAAATAACTGTCCTCTATATGGCTAATAAAAATATGTACCCATTCGAACCTAGCGCCTATAATTTGTACGTTACAAAAACGTATAAATTATAGGCTTGAACATATAATAACTAAAATTAAAAACTGTTTACTAAAAAAGGTGCATAAAAATTTATTAAAATATTCCGTTACATAATGAACTGGTCTTTAAAAACTTAAAAACCATTGATGTTAAAAATCATATGATAACAGAACAGATGTTTCTTGAGATCTTTCGACCGCAAACACGATCATTTTCAGAGGATACTTTCACTGGAATGTCGCAAAAAAAATGCACCTTTTTAGTAAACATTTTTTAATTTTAGTTATTTTAACGCAAGGTGAACTTGTCATTCCACTCTGAACTCATTCTGAGTTGTATGTTTTTTTTTTTTTTTTTTTTTTTTTTTTATAACTATAATTTCACAATTTTAAAAAATACGTGTTTCAAAGAAGTCTACAAGCTAAGATTATGGCTTATTTATTTGGATCCTTGACAGAAAAAAACATAAATAAGCTTATTTTTTGCATTTTGCCCGCTTGAAAAATGAAAAAGCTATAAACTCGGGGAAAAGCCTTCATCTAAACAAATAAATATTTATCTTGTGCTGTCATCCTCCGGTAACAGATAAAGGCATTTATAGATAATTATTTCTTACAATTTCCAAGTTATAAAGAAGAAAAAAATTATAAAAATTTATTGAAATTCGAAGTGTCCCAAAAATGGGACACCAGGCATAGATGGGTTAAAATTTCGTGAATATAGATCGTAAATCTCATAAATCATTGATAATCTCATAAATGATACAAATAAATCATTGTTATCATTGGTTATTCATATAATTAACTTGTTATAAATATGATAGTTAGTAAGTAGAAAAATAAAACTAATTTAAAAAGTAAAAGCACTTTTGTACAATAATTCAATTCTCATTTCATGACTTTCATTCAAGTTGTTACAGAAAATTTATCCGATACAATACGTGGCCCCCGACTATGGAAAATTCCCCTCTTTATTTTAAGCTTGGTAGAAAATGCGAAGTAGTTAATTTATTTTTCAAAATATAAATTTTGATTTTTTTTTCTTTTAAAGATGTGACAAAATTAAAGAAAGAAAGCAACATTATTTAAACTACAAGATTTCTAATTTTTTCCCTAACGTACAGTCATAATTAAATTAATATTAATCTATTATTTGATAAAAGCGCTTAAAAAATAATAACACTGTTTATTTAATATTTATATTTTCTGATATTTCGTGTTTAAAATATTTCGTTGCTGCAGTTTAACATTCAGTTATCTATTTTACCGAGCGTGGTTTGGTGCATAATTAACCCTTAAATGCCTGATTTTTCAAAAATTATTGTAATAATGTTTTACGGCTTTCATTTTTTAAATAAATCATGGGAAAAATACTTAAAAAATTCATATTTTGTTTTAAGTATGATTTACGGCTAAAAAACAGTTTGTTACTAATTGGCAATACGGGCTTTTAATTAAAAAAATAATTTTCCTTGATAATTCTATAACATTAAACACACAAGAATTTTAGGAACTATAATAAAAAATAAATGTTACTTGCTCACTGCAGAACAAAATAGGGTATTTCGCAAGCTTCCAAACAAAAGAAAAAGAACAAATAGCAACAATTGAAAAAAATAAATCTATCGTTATTCTTAAACAGCTCAAGTGTTGCCATCTACATGTTGAAAATCGATTTAATAATATTTTCAGAATGTATTTTATTGGCAACATTAGGTGTTATAGCTTCAATATTATTCTAATAGTATTTTAGATCCTAAATTGGGTATGTTTCCGAAAAGCAACACCCGACATTTAAGGGTTAAGCCCACTGATGTACAAACTATTGTAAAGTTGTAACCACAACGAATATTTGGCGATTCATCATCTGTCACCGGCTATCAGAGGAATCCCTTAAAATTTATTTATAAGATTATAATTAAGTGTTAAACATATTAAAACAGTGTGCTGTCGTCAAAAACACATGGGTATACATAATTTTTCTAATCCTAGAATACCAAGAAGTGAATGAAATATCGATTGAAAAAATACATTTTTACATTCAAAAAACATGTTAAGTAAAAATAAAAAAATAAAGAGTATCCTTGAATTTAGATAATGTTATACACTGTTCTATTCCAATTACCTGGAACGCTACTATACTATTCCCATTTCCTACATACGAGGAATATGGATGATATATTGCTAAAGAAATTAAATAAAGCATATCATCAAATTTTTTATCCGTTTTTCATGATAAAAATAAAATACGCAAAGTAAATTTTGATTCATTAAAAACAAAAAACCTTAAACAAATATATAATCAACTTTCTTCTTAATCTTTGCAGTTTTATCACTTTTATAATAAATTACTTTAGCTGATTATCATCATATTTCTAAGAAATGCATTTAAGAGACCAGTTAGTCCTAGCGTAATTGATGCAGCAGAAAGCTCAGATTACGTCAGACCCAACAATTAATTTTTTAAAAGTCGTTTAATTTATGTTCCGAATTTACAAATTATTATTTAAAAATTCTTTTTTAATTACAGCGTTCTGGTAAACTTTCCTGATTTCTTAAAAATACAAAATTAACAAAACTTTAAAATTTTGTTAATATAGATCGTAAATCTCACAAATCATTGCTAATCTCATAAATGAATCAAATAATTCATTGTTATCATTGGTTATTCATTGTTAACTTGTTATAAATAGATAGTAAGTAGAAAAAAAACTAAAAGAAAAACGGTGTATTCTCGTCGAAAACACATCAGTATACATAATTTTTATAATAATAGAACACCAGGAAGTGAATTAAAAACCCATTGCAAAACTCCATCTTTACATATAAAAACAAGTTAAGTAAAAATAAATAAATAAACATATACATGAATGTAGAAATATTATACACTGTTCAATTCCCGTTACCTGATACGCTATTATACTATTCCAATTTCCTAAATACGAAGAATACGGATGATATATTACTAAAAAAATAAAATGAAGCATCTCATTAAATTTTTTTATCCGTTTTTCCTGATAAAAATAAAATACTGGAAGTAAATTTTGATTTCTTCGATACAGGAAATGTTAAAGAAGTATAATTAATAATATTTTCATTTATTACAACCGCTATAATTTTTCATCTTTGTAAAGTATTTTTTCTGGTGACACATTGTAATGAATGTATTTTAGAGAATAATTTGGAATATTAAGTACAATTGGGGAAATTAAACTATCAGATTTCTTAAGAATGGAAATAAAAATGTTTAGAAAGTGGTGTAAGTTTTCTCCAAATTTTCAAACTTATGCAGTTACTGATTTATTTATTTTTTTACTTCTCTGGTTTAACCGGATTTTCTCTTAACCAGTTAACTCTCGGTCCCGTTTAGGCCGGTTAAGCGGGAGGCTGCTGTATTATCTTTAAAAATGACATTTTAAAATTAAATTTATGTGATAAAGTTGCTTTTCAATTTCTTAGTAATAATTATGAAATAAAGATGTAGATTACTACATTGTAAAAAAAAAAAAAAGTTATGTTTCTTAATATGGGAGAATATAATATAACCACGAAACGAAAATGTACGATAACCTCTTCCGGATTTCTTACGATTCTTCGTCTTTAGAAACTTACGAAACCAATACATTTTCTAGGTTTAAAGAACCATTTATAATAACAAAGGTTCTTTTATTGCCACTGATTTCCCGAAATGCATTTTCGGAAAGTAACCAGTTTCATGTTCAAAAAACATATTTCACTGACAAACATGACAAAATGAACAACATTAACATTAAAATTGGGTAATCATATAATAGGGGAAGACGGGGTACAATGAAACAAAATTTACTAATTTTTTTTCCTATCCACAATTTTGCTTGCACGAAAATATAATTAATGCATATTTTTAATCTTGTATTTTCCCCATCTAAATGAATTTTATTAGGTTCTAAACAATATCTTTATACTAGAAAATTAACAAAAAATAAATGTCTTACAGTGTTTTATTCTACCCCGTATGCCGGGGTAAAATGAAACACATATTGGGGTTCACTCCAAATGATGGAAGCAATTTTCACCCAGTATAGTTTGTTTTATGAAAAATGAGATAAATACAAAAACAAAACTTGATTAATAAGGAACTTGATAAAAAAATTATAGTCTAAGATGAAAAATAAGAAAATTCTATTAGTTTAAGAAATACATTTCATTTTATATTAAATTGGCTCAAGTCAGTTTCAAAATTAACGTTTTTGCTTATATTTCAGTTGTTCCTGAAGGAATATGGGGTGGTAGTTTCAACACAGAGTTTTTTTTTTAATGTAAGTTTCTAAAAAAAATTAAAATAATAAAAACTAAGTTGGAGTCTTTTTATATCAAGTACTTCACATTTGACTTCATTGAAATGTATGATTTCTCCAACGGTATATATTTCCTTATGTTTCCATTTATACGGATACTGCTTTGCCATACATGTTGTGTGTGGATATCTCATTCTTAGTACCTCGATGACCAGCTGGGCCTGGAAAAAAAAATCTGGATCATCATGAGAGTCTGTAGCAGGCAGAGTTTGTTTTCAAAACAATCCCTTCTTAGCTTTTTTTCTCTTTCTATTTTTTAATTGCTTAACAAGAGCATTTTTTACTGACCTGGTTAGAACAAAACTTTTTTTTTTCTGTTTTCCTATTCTTATTTCTAATATATTCTATTTACTACTTTTTACTACTATAATAAAACATGTTTAATTGTATCCCGTCTGCAAGTGTTTCATTGTACCCTGCACTGAGGTTACTAAATAGAAATTTATTTTCAAACTTCTAATTTATTTTTTTTAGTTTGGTTTTGGAGGTATGAAGACAACAACCCAAAGATAACAATGTATAGAAAAAATAATTATTACATATAGCAACAAGAAAAAAGAAACAAAATTACTTTTAGTAAAGAAATTACTTTCAATGGTGTAAAAGAAATAATCTTCTATTGCTACTGTTGTAGAAGTGTGAATGTATCCAAATCACATCAGTAATTGGAACATATAGTTGAATAACATATCTATAAACTGCAACTCTCTATGACAAATTTGATTGATTTTACAAGTAATGTTTCATTGTACCCCTTGTTTCATTGTACCCTGTCTTCCCCTTTATTTCTGTTGTCAACATCCTTTTTTCTCAACAAATATGTAGTGTACAATGATGAACAGGTATTATTGAAAAGGACTTTTTACCCACATCTCACATTACATACAGATTTTTCGTTATGCTTTTATGTAAAGTATGATTGATTATACATGTACAAAGTATGATTTATTATATTATTTTTGATGCCAGCATCCCTTTCTTATGCACGTACGAAACATTCAACAATGAATGAGGTATTACACGAAAGGTTTTTAAACATACTTTTTACATACTACAATAATATATCGCTAAAACAAGTTATTTAATAAAAAAAAAATTGCAGAGCTAAAAATTTATTTATAGCATCCTAAAAACAGATATTCCTGGGAAAATGATTAATGCATTTTTGGGAAATCGATTAATGTATTATAAGAACTACTCAAAAACATTTCCAGAAATCCGTGGCAGCAAAGTAACGTTGTTTTTATAGATGTTTCTTTAAATCTGGAAAACATATTGATTTCTATATGTTCGAAAGAAAAAGAACTCTTTTCGGAATCATTGCTAACTCGGAAGTTATTGAACAGTCGTGGGAAAAAAAACGTAAACATCACCTACTAACTATGAAACAAATTAGGGGTTGTGCATATATAACGTTATCATTTTAGAGGGGAGGGAGGTTTGGCGCATGATAGCGTAAGATGTCTCTTTCGGGAGGGGGTGTCTTTTGATATCGATATCATTTTTGATCCAACCAAAATTTTCTCTTTCTATTTGTAACATGATCTTTACATCTAAATTTTGCAGCACCACAGGAATGTTCATAAATTCGAATCCCATCGGATCCCATCGGAGCTCCGATGGGATCCCCAATATCTGGCCTTCTGGCCGAATTTAAATTACGTCTTCCTCGAATCTAAAATTTTCAGCACTTTTGAGGTAGTTTCTTTAGTATGGTTACATTATGTTGGCGATATTTTTATTTTTTGTCGAGGGAATATTGGTGAGTTAATGATTTTCATAGAGCAATTAAATGAACTTGACAATAATATTAAATTTACTTTTGAACTAGAAACAGGGGGAAAATTACCTTTTTCAGATGTTGAGTTACAGAGAAAGGGGAGTGAGTTAATTAGTTCAGTTTACCAAAAACCTATCCCGGATTTAAACGTTATACCTTCCGATGCATGCACCCCAATGTCTTATAAATTATCCACCTTCAGGTTCCTAACTAATCTTGCTTTTAAAATTTCTTCCGATATAAATCTGGGGATGAATTGGAGAAAATTAAACGTATTGCTATTGATAATGGATATCAGGTAAAATTAATTAACAAATTGATTCAGAGCTCCTTTCGTAAAATGTACACGGATACTTCTAAAAATAAAAATAAAACTATTTATGAAGTTAATATGAAAAGTGTTGTGGCAAATTATTTCCCGGGTTTCTTTGAATATATAAAAAATCATTTAAGAAATGTTGGTTTATGATGGTGTATGTTTGATCGCGAAGCCTCCTCTGAAATTAAAGATGCTTTTAAACGCTAAAATTGAACCTATTAATAGAGATTACCTCTCAGGAGTTTATATGATTCCATTTATTAGGGAGGGGGAATCAAAGATCATTACATAGGTATCCTAACTAAAATTCAATATCAGATGTAAAGAACATATAGCGGACATAAAATATAATAGAGGTAATACTGCTTTATCCCGGCTGAATCAAATAGAGAACATTATCATACTTTATAACGAGAGTAGGATAATCAACAGGTCTAATTTTTATTTACAATTATTTATAAGAGAATCCATTGAAATTTATTTAAGAGGTTCAGGAGTTTGTAACGATACATTGTCTTTTCGTATCCCGAATTTATGGGTTGAATGGTTGGACAACTTACGGAGACGCGACATAGAGGGAACACGTGCGATCGTGAAAATGTAGGGCGCGTTATATGATTACTTGTTTATATTCGATGATTTTTCCCATTTTTCATATGCATTGTATCTGTAATTTTTTGTTTTACATTCTGACGACGACTCAGTGAAAGAATTGAAACATGTCAAAATAGATTAATTTACTTTTAATGTGTTTTTACAATGTCTTTTAAGCAAATAAATATTTTAATATTGTGATATCGTAATTTTGGCTTATTACTTGTACTTATTTACATTTGTAACAGTTAATCATTTTCAAAATGAAATGGGAATAATAGCAATTCTTCGAATATTTAAGAGATATGAGTAACAACAACAACAAAAAACAGAATTACAGAAGCTAAATAAATTATATAAAGTATCTTATTAAAAATGTTTAAATAATTCATGATAAAACTAAAACAGCAAAGTAAATTCTGATTTCTTCGACATGCGAAACCTTAAACAAGCATAAATAATTTCTTTTCTTCTTATTTATCACAGTGGCCATAATTTTTCCCCTTTATAATAAATTAATTTTTTCTGAGTGTCACTGTAAAATAAATACATTTAAGAGACTAATTTGTCATAGTACAACTGGGACAACGTAAATATCAGATTACTTCAGAATAAAAAATTAAATTTATAAAGTCATTTGATTTATGTTTTTATTTAATAAATTGATTTCTTTAAAATACCTGAAAAATATGCATAGTGATGATACAAAGTTGATTTTTAATTCATTAAAAATAATTTTAATGCAGCTTACTTACTAATACTTTATTATACATGTTTTGTGTTAATAGATTAAAATAGTGACATTAGACAATTTTTAACGAAGATAAAATTTAATAAGGATGTAAAAAGATAATTTCGATTAAAAGAAAAACTTTACCAAGCTCGTTATGAATTCGCGTAAAAATGCTTAATTTAAGTTTTATTAATTAAATTGTTAAAAAAATATTTTTGCTTGTTTAAAACATCAACAGTTGCTAGATAATGTAACGAAGTAACGTTTGAAGAAGAAGTAGAGTTACTAAAGTTTTAACTTTATTATTAGGAAGTAAATTATATCTAATACTTCTTTTTTTCTGTTTTACAGGTAATACTGTAGACTCGCATTTTAACCGACTTCACGGGACCTCGTCAAATCAGATGTTAAATCGAAAGGCCGTTATATCAAAAGTTAGTAATATATATATATATATATATATATATATATATATATATATATATATATATATATATATATATTTAATGCAGTTCAATAATATCTAATATTCTAATGTAACAGAAACTATCGATTTATAAAAATTAAAAAAATATATATGTTTGTTGTAATTTTTCTTATCTTTAGAATTAAAAAATTCATAAAAGTTATGAAACTTTTTATGACAAATAATTTAAACATTTTAAAAAATTAAAAAATGACTTACTATAGTTAATTAGCATTTTTTGAAAAATGGTGTTATACTTTTTTGCTTCAACGGGTGGCTGGAAACTTCCGGAATGGAGCCACGGATCATCTGTAATTAATCGTTAAATTTTTCTTCTCTTCCAAATATTTTCCATACAGTGTTAATTGCATGCTCCGCTTCTTTTGATTTAGGAGTGGTGTTTTCTTGGACATCGTCAATTTCCTCGTCGGAAGAATTATTTGGAACGTACTGTTCAGGATTAAATCCTCTTCCAAACATTACCCATCAATTTCTAACTTATGGTCAACTGAAAGAAAATCCTCAAATTTTAGATTTTCCGTTAAAACAACAACGTTTTCGCAATTCTTGCATTAGATGATTGAAATCTTCAGTTTCAGTGTTCTCAAAAAGGTCGCTAAATCAAGATTAGAAATTATTTATGAGTCGTTAAAGCGAGCAAAGGAAAATGTTTCAAGTATTGGATAAAGGACGAAACCTGATCCAATTGTCGTTAAATCGCGAGGGGTCGCTAAATCGGTGGTGTAAATCGTGAGTCTACTGTACTATAATTATTGATTCGTAATCCTACAATGTCTTTGTGTTCAATCTTTGTTTTGAAACGTAAGTCGTAAAGAACCTGGAGCATTTGTAAATCCAGTTACCCAATACTGGAAAAACTCTCCTGGAAGAGAACATACAACGACAGTTGAACGTTTTCAAAATGAAAGGGTAAAAATAGTAGTAATTTATCGAATATTTAAGAGTTATGGGAATAAAAAAATCAGCGCAATTAAAAATGCCTGAAGATTGTACAGTGTCCAAAATTCCACAAGAAACCATTTGCAAAATACTCGAAGAGATTCAATCCAAGAAAAACCTTGCAATTCCCAAATGTCCGTGCGGCTGCTCAAACAATTTAACAAAACGCCACCAAATTTAATTTTATTAAAAATAAACCCAAAATAAGGACTAGAATTTTAAAAGAAAAGTATTATAAAATATACGATTAATCAGAGTAGGCGAACAAAATCAGCATCGGGAAGCTCTAAAGTTTGAACAAGATGTAGTGTTAATTTTTTTTTCATTTTATTATTACCAAATTCATTATATCTGATACTCATAACTCTCCTTGACCAGGTAATTCAAAGATTTTTTTTCATGCAATACAACAGTGTTTTGTTTATTTTTAAAGTGATTAAAGGTCGTTGTTTTATCTGTTTCAGCAACGGTTTTCAGCAGGGGACAACACGTTTTGGAAATGTTCTTTTTCTTTTCAATTTATGATTTAAAACAAAGAGCAAACATTAAAATAATGTTGAATTTCAAGTTCATGATAATTTGCATAGCTGCCAACTTTTACACGTATTTCTTACCAGTAAAATTTAAAAGAAAATTTTCATATTTAAATGCAGACTTCTCCGATTAAATAAGTGAAAATGTTCTTTTAAATTTTTATGGTAAGTAAATACCGTAAAAGTTGGGATATATGAATTTGAGTTGCATGGAAAAATTGAGTAATACGTAGCAGCTATAATAAGTTTTGGAATAATAAAATTAAAAATTAAGTAACCTTACTTCTTCTTTAAACCTTATAATAAAAATATATAGATTTTTGGATATATATATGAATCTTAGAATAGAATCAAAACGTTTTGGAATTTTTTTTCTTTTCGGTTTAGGGGAAGTTGGCCTAAATTATCCCCTTAAGGAGAAAACTTGTGTAAAATAACATAACTGTTTAAATCAATTTTGGATCCGATGCTAATAATTTTTTCAGTATATTTTGCATCAGAAACATACTTTAATAATATTTTAAACACAAATTGAGTAATGAAAAAAATAGATTTTTGTAAATGTGTCCAAAAATCATATTACCCTCACCCAAGGGTAAAATGATCCTTCATTTAAAAATTATTGTAAATTGTTTTTTATCGGCAAAATAAAGAATAAAAAAGTAATTATGACAATACATAATGAAATAAAATAAGCATGTTTAAAAATTATGATCGAAAAGTAACGCCTATTTCCGCCCCATCCCAAAACTTGGAATATTTAAGCCCTTATCCAGAGTTACCAAATCTCCGGCTTTTTGCACACCACTATTATTTTTGAGAAAAGGTTGTTATTTTAAATCAACCAAATGTTCGAATTAAATAAAACAACGTTTTCTATATTAAATTACTGCTATCCAAAAAGCCGGAGACTTGGCAGGTATGCATATCACAAATATACACATAATCCTCATTCTCATCGATCCCTGCGCATGCATTTTGCTCCCACTTGCGACACTTGTGACACTGGATCAAACCTTCACCTTTTGTAGAGGAGGCAAACAGTTCATTGCAATAAATGCACTTTTGTTCATCTTCTGAAACTGTTTCACTATATTCCAAATATTGTTATTTAGCCACCCTGTTCTTCGGTATGGGAATCAGTTTTGGCAACACTGATTCCCATAACAACATATCCAGTGTTTCCAGTGAGCTACTTTTTTTAAATTCAGATTTCTTGATTGGCACCACTTTTTTGAAATAGTAAAATTCGCCTTACTTAATGAGATATTAATTAAGGCGAAAAGAAGAGCAATTTTATCGTTTCGAAAAGTGGTGCCAATCAAGAAATCTGAATTTAAACAAGTGGGTAAGTGTGACCATACTTCGCACAAAGGGTTTCGTTTAATATTACTTTCAAAATGTCCAGTACATTTATCGTCATGGAACACCTTCTAAATTTTGGCAAACCCTTCCTAAACTATCGCAAAGCTTCAAACAGATTCGGCTTGTTATATTTCCTAATTTTGTTCGTTCCCACCCCCCGAAATGCTACGATATACCACATGACGGGTATCTGCCAAATTTAGAAAACTCTCCCCCTTGGGGGTGGGGGTCGAAGTGGGGTAATGGTCACCATGATTTTTGACGCGGCCTGATGTTTAAAATTTGTGTTATGTTTTATAGGCTATATTAAAGTTTCAAACAGATCGTCCAGCTATATTTCCTAATTTTGTTCGCGCCCCTCCCTCACCCCCCCCCTTGAAATGCGACACGCTATTCTCCTTTATACTTTTTTATCATGTGTTATAAAGTATCTTAAAGTTTAAAACAGCTCGCATTGTTAGATTTCCTACTTTAAATGAAATCGCGGTCTGTTAGTCCCATATTCCATCACCAGAGAGCGCACTCTATTCTTAACAAAAGCGTATCTGAACCTCCTTGATCTGAACGGAGCTCCTTCACACAACCTATCAGTAGATATGTTACTCGAGGGGATGGCGGTCTTCAGCAAGAATTTAAGATGTTTGTTGAAATTACTATTTGGAAATAGTGGTAATTTAACTTTTGACATATTTATATTTAACCCATTGGGGGGCAAGCAAGTACGTTTGTGAAATGCTGAATTCCCACCGGAATCTTTGAAAAATTCTATTTCAAAATAAGTAAAAGCAATTTTACGGCTTTTTCCCACCAGAGTTAGAAAAGTAAAATTTAATAAATTTTTTCTGGTGTAAAAATTCGTTAATCGTAGGTGGTATATAATATATACCGGTGCCCCTCAAGGGGTTAATAAGTAGCATGTATCTGAGGACTCCGTCAAAAAAAACGTACCTGAAACGGTATGAAACAAAAAGGTAAAAAATAAAGGAAATATTTTGCTCCTACCCCTCTTCCCACATGCCCGAAATTTCATGCGCCATTTTTTATAAACTTTTTCTTATGTGTTATAAACTATCTTAAAGTTTCAAACCGATCGCCTTGTTAGATTTGCTATTTTAAATGAAATCGCGGCCTGTCAGTTCCATATTGCATCACGAGGGAGCGCACTCTATTCTTAACAAAACTGTATCTGAACGTAACTCCGTTAAACAACCTATCAGGAGATATGCTAGTCGAGGGGGTGGCGGTCTTAAGCAAGAATTTAAGATATTTGCTTAAATTACTATTCGAAAATAGCGGTATGAACACTTATAAAATTTTTGATATTGAATAATTAATAGTTTTCTCATCACGCCATCAAAAAACCGCACGCAAAACAGTAAAAAACGCCCTGTTATACTGCCTAATTTTGTTCGCGCCCCTTCCCCCCCACTTCGAACCGGGATGTGACACGCCATTCTTTTTTATAATCTTTTACTATTTGTTATAAACTACCTTAAAGTTTCAAACAGATCACTTTGTTAGAATTCCTACTTTAAATGTAATCGTGGTCTGTTAGTCCCACATTTCACCACCAGGGAGCGCACGCTATTCTTAACAAAAGTGTATCTGAACGAAACTCCTTTACACAACCTAGCGGTAGATACATTGGTCGGGGGGGGGGGGCGGTCTTAACCAAGAATTTAATATATTGGCTGAAATTACTATTTGAAAATGGTGGTATCAATACTTCTGACATTTTTATCTGGCATAAGTAACATTTATGCTGTATTTTTAAAAATCGGATACCGTTCAGAAGAATACTGCGATGAAACATCACGTGACTGCCTTTTAAAATAAGTATATAATAGAAATATATCAATTAGTGAAATTAGCGTCCCATCCCCTCCCTACCCGAAATTTCACGCGCCATTTTTTATAAACTTTTTCTTATGTGTTATAAATTATCTTAAAGTTTCAAACAGATCGCCTTGTTAGATTTCCTAATTTTAACAAAATCGCGTTATGTTAGTTCTACATTCCATCACCAGGCAGCGCACTCTATTCTTAACAAAACTGTATCGGAAGGAAACTCCGTTAAAAAATCTATCAGTAGATATGTTACTCGAGGTGGTGGCGGTCTTAATAAGAAATTAAGATATTTGCTGAAATTACTATTCGGAAATAGTGTAACTAAACTTTAGAATATTTTATCTTAAACTAGCAGGATATGCCCGCTACGCTGGTTTGTTTATCCAAACGAACCTTGAATCAAACAAAATGTATCAGTGAATTTGACATTGTGATTTAAAGCAATATGGAACCTTGCCTGGAATGTCCTTTCGCACTGCGGTAAACAATAGGAACGCCATTTTGCTATTAGATTTTCTAATGTGCAGACAAATTTTCAGCTATTAAGGTCTTAACACTTTAAGTTGGTCAATCACAGTAGGATTTTATAAAGAAGGATAGTACAATATGCAATATAATAAAATAAACCCTGAAAAACTATTTAAGTATAATGCAAACAAACAAACTGACAAAATCCATCCAGTAAAACTTTTTTAAAAGACTTATCTTTCATATTGCGGTCCATTTGATTATAGAACTTACCCTCATAATTCTATAACTAAGCGACGTAGAATGATATGCAATAAACGAAAACCTCCCCAAACATTGTCTAATCAACAAAACAAGTATTATCAATATCCGCCATTAAGAACTTTTTGAAAAATCTAATCTTTCATAATCGGTTTCACATGATTATGGAACTTTCCGCCTTTAATTTATGACTAAGCAACATGGAACAGTATGCAAAATACTAAAACCATATCTGAATAGGTATGTCACTAACAATGGAATTCCTATCAAAATCCGTTCTGTAGACTTTTTAAAAAGGCTAAACTCTCATAATCGGGTTCAACTTATTATAGAACTTTCCACCACATCTCTATTATTAACACCTTGAGGGGCGGTGGTATGTTTATGAAACCACTTAATTTTAATTCCCAACTGCCACATTGTCACCAGAATTTGGATTTAAAAAAATGTCGGTTTATTATGTGATTGAAATATAGCTTTTTCTTATTTACAAATAAATTTGTTTTCAAATTCCGGTGTCACTAATTAATTTCAACACTTTAGCAATGAAATTGTTTTGCCCCTGAAAGGGTTAAGCAATGCAGAAGGGTACAGTATATACTAAAACCCTGCCTGAAAAATTATCTAACTAACAGTGCAAATTCAATCGAAATCCAATAGGCTGAATCTTTTAAAAATGCTAATCTTTCATAATCGAGTTCGTATGATTATATAACTTTGAAACTTAATTATATGTATAAGCAACGTGCAACGATATGTTATATGCTAAGATCTTCCCTGAAAAATTATCTAACTATCACTTCGATTCTCATTAAAATCCAGTCAGGTGAGCGCAAGTTATATGCAGCCGGGACGAACTTCCCACTTGCATTTTACTCTCGTATATATAGTAGAACCAGATGTAGATAGATCGATAAGAATATTAATTCTTAGAATTTATGAAACTGTAAGTTATTTCTCGTTGTCTCTGCTGAATAATTTTAAAGACTTTTCGGCGGGTATTGGGATTCACGATCATGTCTACAACATTGTATATCATTTTGTACCAAAACATTCTCGGTAAAATGAGACAATTTGGTGTGGGTTCAGATATTATATATATTTTTTTTTTCAAAATCGTCATTTAAATTACGCATATGAAATTCTAAGTGTCTCTTAGCATTGAAGTAAACATCAGCGAAGAATGAAATTATAACTTAATTTTACTTAATAATAAAAAATACTTTCAATTAAAAAAAAAATAGTAAATTAAAATTTTTTGCATGGTTACGATTAAATAATAATTAAAGCCAAAAGAAATTCGTATTCAATAAATAGCAAGCCACATTGTTTGGCACAGTTTGTAAAACAAATTTGGTACTTTCCCACTATAGGCGCCTTGGCGTTTTTTTAAACAGCTTGGCGCAATTCGGGCTTCAGAAAGTGAGATTTGTTGTCAATTGATATAAACAGTTCAGAAAACAAACTTTATGAAATTTTTTGTTTGTTTATATATGTATATTATTAATGTTTTTTATATACAAATTACTTATCTTTATATATAAAATTAGATAAATAACATCTTTATGTTAAATAAATTATATAAACATAGAAAAAAAATGCTTGTGTATATGAAATTAAACAGCGAATAGGTTGCCAGAAAATATGTTGCCAAATTTCCATATCCGCCAAGGCTATTTTCTCTATTTATCCAAGATCCCTGTACTGGAAAAGTACCAAAAAATCTTTACACGTTTAGGATTGAAATAAATGGCGCAATAGCATGCATTTTGGTATGGTGTTGGTATAACGTAAGTATAAGAAAAACTCTCCAAAAAAGTTTCTCCAAAATTTCGCCAATTCTGTGTAAATTAGGTTATAGAATAGGTTTAGTTTAAAAACACAGAATCAATTTAAACCTTTTCCTAAGTTAATTGTACGCCAAACCACGCTCAGTAACATACGCCGATTATCTGTAGACTCAATTATGTAACTTATCGGAACTAAATATGCCAATTGTCTGTGGAGTCGATTACGTAATTTATTTCCTTAATTAAGGCATACTTTACAAATTACATCTACTTTCCAACTTTGCTGATTTTAAGATCAATGGGTACTGTTAGATTTTAAAGAGCTCGGCGCAATTCGGGCTTCAGAAAGTGAGATTTGTGGCCAAATGATATGAACAGCTGTGAAAACCAAAAAAAAAAAAAAAAAAAAAATTAACTTTTATGCTTTTTAAAATTTGTATTCCTATATGTAAACTTTTTATTTATGAATATTAATATTTTTGTTATTTATATACAATTTACTTTTGTTTTTATATAAAAAGAGATAAATGTTTACTTTATAGTAAATAAATTCTGTAATTATTGAACAGAAAATATACATGTAAACTTTCCTTCTTTCGCCAAGCCCATTTCTTCTACCTCGCAAAGAGCCCTATATTGGAAAATTACAGAATTTACCCCATTGCTCTATGACTAAATAGTATCGAACAATATATTATATACTAAAACTATCTCTGAAAAATTGCCAAACTAACAATGCAAATTCTATCAAAAACCGTTTATTATAACTTTTTTAAAATGCTAAATTGTGATAATTGAGTTCACCAAATTACAGAATTTTCCACAAAACTGTATGGCTAAGCAACGTAGAAATACATGTTGTTTACTGAAACCTTCCCTTGAAAATTATCTAATTAACAGTCCAAGTTCCATCGAAAAACATTCGGAAAAATCTTTTAAAAAGGCTAACTTTTAATTATCATGTTCATCACATTAAAGAACTTTAAACCATAATTCGATACCAAGCAACGTAGAACGACATGTTATGTACTAAAACCTTCCCCGAAAAATTACCTATCTAACAGTGTAAGTTCAGCACAACCCAAGTTCAAAGCCGCCGGAATGAAATTTCCATTTGAATTATACTGAATTTTTTACTGGTTTATATATCATACAGTACGATAGAGCTGTATAGTAGAGTTCAGCCGCATCTTTTACGTTTTGAAACATGATGAAAAGACAACAACTCAATTACAATCCAAACCAGAAAACATTCATTGATAAATAATGGCTTGTTGGACAGCTCTTAATTTAGCGATGTGCCTTTCGAAGGTCGGTTCAAAAAATATCCAATATTAAGGGAATGACACTAATTTAAACTTTACATAGCATTCCATAATTTAACAGTATAAAAATACCTGCTTCAATCATTCTTTACTGTTGCCAAATCCTAAAAAGCGGCTCAATATTTTTAAAAAAGGGATAACGCGTATTTTGTTTCAAATAACAATCAGATTTTCTCGCTATATTTTTGCATTTTTCAAATCGACGTCATTCTAATCAGAAAATAAAATTTTTTTCTATATATATGTAAAAACTTTAACTAAACACGTGTTAAAATAACGTAATATCTTCATTTGAATGTTTTTAATGTTTAAAAATCTATTTTAATACAGGAATTTTAATTTCAAGAAAACAATTTAGGAAAAGATAATAATAATAAAACAAATCGTTTGCTAGGTATGACGTCAATTTCTGTTTAACTGACATAACTTTGTAATGATGTTTTATTCTGAAAAGAGACTCCTGATATTCTAAAATTAATCCTTATTATTATCATCCATAAAGTGAAAGATTTATTTTTACGTCATACGAAAGAAATTTTTGGTAAATGCCAGTTCATTTGGTTGTATTTATTGCATTTCCTTGCGTATTGTCAAGGAAATCGTATACTCCTATTGCACGCGCCGAAGAAAACATGCATTTTAATTTTAAAAGTTCAAACACTTTACTATAATTACGTCATTATAGCCAAATGAAATTCAATTTCGCGAGTTAAAAAAAAATAATATTTTTGGACCGAAAGTATAATACAGTCGACGCTCGTTATAACGACCCCTCGCGTGCCAAAGATAAGGGTCCTTACAATGGAAGGTCGCTATAACGAAAGTGAACGAAAATAAACTCTAAAAAAGTCATGTGCATGAAAATTAAGGTTTCAAAGGAAATTTTATAATTCGACATTATTACTATCTATATTATAAAGGACAAACATATCTGTGCGTAACACATACGTCATTCTGCGAATGGCAACACTTTCCAATTTGAAATGAATTTTCGTTTTGCAATTTTCGCTACTGAAAATTTTTAAACTTCTACACATCGCACATTTTCAGTTTTTATACCGTCTTATAAGGAAAAAAATGTACTTATAAATGCAATTTGTTTGAAAGCTGTATCTCAATTTATTTATGAGATATTAATTTTTTTTTAGTTTTTAGTACCAATTTTGTAATTGTGGCAACAGAAGTACTCCATTTCTATTAAAAGTAAAGAAAAAATAGTAAATTATTGAACTTTTTTTTGCTATTTCCTCATAAAAATTGAAATTAAAATACATGCTATGTCAAAAATACCGTCTGAATACCGCGAATTTTGGTTTATTTCGTTTCTATTCCTCAATTAAATGTTTCTTAGTTTAAAGCAAAGATATTTTACAAACGATATAACACTTTCTTTTTACGAAAACGTATTTTAAATAACTGTGTGACTTTCCTTCATAATTACTTATTTCGTATCAGAAAGCTGAAAGAATGCAAAATGATTTCTGATAATGATAAAACATGGAGTTATTATAAACAAAAGCAAGTAAAGGCATATATAACATTAAATACCAGATTTTTTTTTTTTTTTTTTTTTTTTTTTTTTTTTTTTTTTTTAAGTGGACTGCTTTAGCGGATGCAAATGACGTCATTTTATAAAAAAGCGTGTTTTTTAATTCTTAAAGCTGAAACATGTTTTGTAGAAGTACGTCATTTCACCAAATCTGCTTTGAAATTCTTCACAGGTGAAAAAATGTCTTTTAAAAATAACGTAATCGAAATCACAGGCTGATAAAGCGCAATGTTTTACAAAAATTTACAGTGACTTTATAAAGTGCTTATACTAATGTTGAGACACTAGGCAAAAGGCTTAAGTACATGAAAATGATGTCATATTTAAAAGAAAACGATGAATCTCTTAGATAATACTAAACATTTTAACACAAATGCGTCTAAAAAAGATAAGTTACGGCTATTTTTACTCTTCGGTATTGAGATTAGTATCTGAAGTTAAGAGTGCGACTGTTCTCATGTAAATATGTTGTTGACAATCGTGACTTCATGTTTTGACTTAAAAATGAATTTAAAATGATCAAATTAAAATACCATTTTTTTAAACATGGTGAATACGGACATGAGAAGCACATATGTGAATTATGAGAAGGTGAAAATGATGTCGGGTTTAGATTTTACAGGGAAAAAATCTGATTGTATCAAATTAGAATAAATTTTATCTTTTTGATTCGAGAAAACGAAGCATAAGAGACTTAATTGGTAACTTCATAATAATAACTGTTTTTTATTATATTTTTCAGATTACATATGCAATTAAAGTTTAATTTTAATAATTCAGACAACCAGGGGTCGCATTCCATAGGGGAAATTTTATTGTTCTTATCAGAACTATTAATCAACAATCTTCACATTTTTTTAAATTTAAAATATGCTGTAGAAAGGTACTATGAAGATATTATTTTCAAAATAGTGGCAAGAACAATAAATTTTTCCCTGTAGAATGCAATCCCTGGACAACTGAGTTTTATAAAAGTGGTATTTTGTTAATTTTAGGTTAAAATAAAATTTGTTTGACAGTTAGAATAACCAATTTAAGATGATTTTCTACTGTAATTAATTTTGTAGGTTTATTATAAATCAATGAAGCAGTTTCTTCTTAAACATTTTCCTTCGTCGAAGTTCGACGGGTTCTACCTCGTTACTAATAAATTCTGTCTACTTTCGTATCAAATAAACATTGACAATGAATAATTATAAAAATCAATTTAAGAGAATGATTATGTATTTCTAAAATAAAATTTAAAGTAAATGTTAAATCACATACACACACAAAAAAGTGACGTATTAACATTTATTTTCTGCAAAAATAATTCGAAATAGTAGTTAATTTTTTTTCCCATTTGAAATTTTCTTTAAACAAAATTTTCCGTCTCACAAGGGAACCACTTTTGGTGTTGTTCGCACCTAGCATTGAGACCTGGTGGATTTTAAAGCCCTATATTATGAAGTTTGAGAATCGATAAAATTTTTCTGTTAAAATAATATTTCTTGATTTTACAGCAGCATAACTTTCGGAAAATGCAATTTTCGAGACCACTTATCGGACTATTAACATTGAATTTTTTTAAGAAAAGCATTTAAAAATAAAAATTAGTTAATAATAAGTATAAAATATTTTAAAAAGTTCGAAAATTCCTTCAAAAACCCACGAATTTGATTTTGAAAAATTGCAACATTATATTCATATTTTTGGCGGGGAAACAGTTAGCGTTTATTTTCAAAAGTAGAGCTTTCCGGCAACCCTAGCCAAATGTCATAGCTGAATTTGTAATGGCTAGAAATTCTAAAGTCCGATATATTTAGCAACAGTAATTTTTCTAAATTGTGTAAAAATGTTAATTTGCTTTATGATTACTTTTACCAAAGGACCATTTAATACAGCAACATTTCATTTTAAACATTCGAAACTTTATTCCATTCGATTTCAAAAGAAAATAGACTGCTTAATTTCTATTTCACTAAAAAATAGTTTTCAATGATTTTCGAAGCTTTTATAGAATTATATTTATTACTTATATATTTATCGTCTGCATAGAAAAAGAAATAAAAACCTAATATTTGTTTCTTATGCTATCAATTATTTTTAAAAAATCGCAATCTGATATACTAGTAATATGTTCTGTATATTTACTCTTTGGATAAAACGGGCGGAAAAATTGTAGCGCCATAATTGGCGACTTAACTCACTTTTGGCGTGAAATAAACAAATAAAAATGTAATAATAAAAAATTAAAAGTATAAAAAGTATATAAAATATGATTTTAACAGAGAAATTTTATCGGTTGTCTAAGTTTTATGTATAGGGCTACAAAACGCACCAGGTCTCGATGCTAGGTGCGAGCAACACCAAAAGTGGTTCCCTTGTCAGTTGGAGATAAGTAATTTTATGTGTTTTCTTGTCTTTAAAAAGTGTTTTAAAGTGTCATTTTAACCCTTAACCGGAAACGTGCCGTCTGAGAGACGGTTGCGTCTACATATCTACCATTTACACAAAAATGAACGCTTCCGCAATCTTATCACACAATCTAATCTTTATGCTTCTGGTCCTCTGCCTCCCCCACCCATTTGCAACACCTGCGCATTTTTAGTTAATCAAAGAAAATTTTTTTTATTTTCAACGCAGTCTGTGGGACGGCATGTTTCCGTTTATCTAATATTTGCTCTGTGGTATTGATATGGAGGAGCCGTCAAAGAGGGTACGCTACAGTTTTAAAAAAGACTGAAGAAACTGCTTTGAGATTGTTTGATGAAGTAGTAAGTGACATAAGCGATATTGAAAGTATTTCAGATGATGAATATATAAATTCTGAACACGAAAGTGACTCAACATTGTGAAAAATGCATAAAAAATGTAGATATTTAGAACATGCTGCAATATTTACTATTAAATGTTTTGTTAATTTTACTGCATAATATTTTTTTTTCTAATTCATATCGTACGAAATATATAAAAATATTAGCATCTATTTAATAATCATGACGAAAATTTTATATTTTGAACAATAATGCGTAATTTCAAAATATTTTCTGTCTCCGACATTCAAAACTTATTTTTATGCTGTCATATTAAAATAATTGATCATGTTAATGCATTACTATTAAATATTAAGTGTTTAAGTTCACTATATGGTAAATTATTAAGAGTTATTTTCATTTTAAAATTTTACAGCAATTTTTTTAATTTAGCAGTCTCACAGACGGCACGTTTCTGTTTATGCACGGAATTTCAATGTTTCCGGTTAAGGGTTAAGACATTTTACAATTGCCATTTATCGCGCAGTGAGTAATGAGTTATTGGGAAAAGAAAATGGTAATCTTCTTTTCGGAAAAAATCTCGAGGAAAGGTCAGTTCGGTTGCTGTATTGGGAAATAAGCTGCTGGTCGGACGTTACATTGGATGCAAAAATAACATATCATAAAGGGATTATATTTCGGGACATTTTGCATCGGTCGTTATAATGGAACGGTCGCTAAAATGGGCGGTCGTTATAACGAGCGTCGACTGTAGTCTAAGACAGGGATGGCGAACCTATGGCACGCGTGCCATAAGTGGCACGCTGCAGATTACTTTTGGCACGGCATAGATTTAAGTTTTATACCAAATATGGGAGAATTTCACGAAATGCATTAATTAATACAGATGCTTTCTGTGTTACTTGAATCCGATTAGTTTGGTTGGTTGTGATTGTCACACAGATTGAAGAAATTGAAATATAACTTAATTTATCCGAATATAGCTCAATATTGGCTCAGAAAGTTTTGAGAATTGGAAGATTATGGCTAAACAAAATTTAAAAGTGTAATAAGCAAAAATTGATTGTAAAATTATAACAACTTTGAACTCAATTCCAGACACTAAAAGCTGTAGCTTCTGGTGCTTGCTGTTTTGACAATTTTTTCTGCAAGACATTCTTTTCGTAAAAAAAAGAGAAAATTCAACTAAAAACATCTTGTCAAGTGAGTGCAATTAAACTTGTATTCTATGGAAAATAACTAAGTACGAAGTGGATATAAATTATTTGGCATTTAAGATGAGACAACAGAAATAATATTTTAAAAATAAACTTTTACAGTATAACATCATTTATTACTTGTATTTTTTTAATGCTAAAAACAAAATTTTAAGTAGTTTTGATTCATTATTATTTGATCCATTAAATTTTTTTTTATTGTTGGCACGTCATGATCACGTAAAGTATATTTTTGGGGAAATTTGGCATGTGGACGTGGAAAGGTTCGCCATCCCTGGTCTAAGAGCTAGCAACATTTTCGTCAATTAATTTTAGCAATTCTCATTTTTCTATATGCTCTTCCGCGGACGGTCTGGTTTTCGGTAGACGTTGCGTTTACCTGCGGGAGAAGGGGTTATGCAGGTGAAAAAAATTCAAAATTACGTCATTTTAGCAAGGCTCATGTTTCTATATGCTTTTCCGTTTTATAGTGTAGAAAGTATGCAGACGGTCTGGTTTTCTGGAGACGTTGCGTTTACCTGCGGGAGAAGGGGTTATGCAGGTGAAAAAACTTCAAAAAATCGTCATTTTAACAAAGCTCAATTTTCTATATGTTTTTTCCGTTTTATGGTGTAGTATGTATGCGGACGGTCTGACTGGCGGGAGATGTTGCATTTACCTGCGGAAGAAGGGGTTATGCAGAGGAAAAAAACTTCAAAATTACGTCATGAGACACTTCTGACCTTCCTTGTGCCTTTCAAGGCCAAGGTTGAGAAAGGTTGTATGAAAGAATGTCTTTACTTTGTTGGCTAGAAAAGTAGAAATATGGCTTTTGGGATTAAATAATCCCGCGCGTGTACAAACGTTGCATTTCGATATGTTCATTCGTTACGGTATATCACACACTAAAATAATTTTACTGAAAGAGTGAAATAAAAGCTACCTGCCTATGTTGATGAAAGTGTATTAAATGTAATTACTGTAAATTTTATAATATACTTCATGTTTTAAGAGGTAAAACAAATCGTTACATATTTTTTAAGGGAAAAAATCGCCATTTTTACAGAAACTGTTATAAAATTGAAAAATAAATATGAAACGTTTGATTTTTCTCAAAAAAGAAGTAGTACTGATGCATTTTACAATATAGTGTAGTAGGCTTGTTTTTTAAACACATTTAGCCAAAAATATAATGGGAGACAAAAGGAGGTGAGATTTACCCCACGCATGTGTTAAAGTTACAAAAATAGATGCGTGCGCTTATGGTTCAGTTAATTATGCCCTAGACGACGCCCGGCAATATGCGCCAATTGTCTGTAGGATCAATTATATAATTTACCCGTACCAAATACGCCAATTGTCAATAGACTCGTTTACGTAATTTATCTCCTTAATTAATGCATACTTTACAAAGGACACCTACTTTCCAATTTTCCTGATTTTTTTTATTAATGGTTACAGTTAGATGTAAATATGTTAGTCATTATCGCGATATTTTAGTTTGACCTCCGAAACATTATTATAAACATTCAATATTAGTAATATTTCTGATTTTATTTACTGGTATATTGTATAATATTTTCAATCAGTTTTGATCATTTTTCTGCATTCAGTCGTTTTCAGACTTATTTTAATTTTAAATTCCCATGATTTCCCAAAAACAGAAATTTTCCCTTTTTATAGTTTTTTTTTCTTTTTTTAATTTCTTATGACTGTTTCTTACCCTAGTTTTTTGTGTGTTTGAGGGGTTGACCTAGGATACTGCATAATCCCTTAAACCAGAGGAGCGTAGGCACATAGCAGAAAAATTCAAGAGATCCCACTGTATAAAATTAGTGTAAGGACTAGTCTGGCGGTCAGTCCTGAGTAAATTATAGGTCAATATCCCAATATGGGGTTTAGCAACAGGTATGAGGTCACCAGAGCTCTTGAAATACACTGGTGAATCAATGGTTCTGTTAGTTTTTTATTGGGACAATTGGTTGGGCCGGTTAATTGGGATCATTGGTTAGTTAGTTGCGGCGGTTTTTTGGTTAGTTGAAGTTGGTTGATTAAGTTCCTGAAAGGATCTGAAAAAAATGCGAAATGATATAAAAAAACTGGCGGAACCAGAGAGAAAAGTAAAGCTCTATCTAAAAAAGTTACAGGAAAAAATTGTCAAATAGTTTCACAAAAAAAGTAAGTAGGGCGTAGAAAAGTAATGGTATCAGATTATCTGTAAAGCTCATGAAATTACCCAAATTTTTGTTGATAGCTGAAAATGTGGACTGAGCTTTACTGGTGTCTTATATTCAGAATCATATTATCCACTCAAAATGAGCATTGCGTATAGTAATCAGAAGATGTAGTTATGTACTAAAAATTTTCTGTCAGGCCCAGAATTGTGGACGTGACTGTCAAGTCAATCTAAACTCCACAAAGCTAAAAAAAATGTAAACCATGAAGTAATATTTTAAGTATAACATTACTATAGTCAAGTTGTTGAGGAATTGTTATTAACATTTCTGACTTAGCACATGTATCGTAATAATTTTATTTCACGTAATAAATCATACGTAATTAAACATGTTTTTAAATTATAATGACACGTGATCAATTGCTTGCTAGTTTTTCACTAATTATTACAATTTTAACAACACTTTAAAATGTAATTAATCTAAATCACAAAGGTAAAATTTAAATAGTCACTCATTGTTAATTTTTATACATAAAATAATTAAAAATGAAACTCAAAATCAAAACTCAAATTCATAATTAATATTGTTAATGTTTAACCTGTATTTAACTTTTAGCCTAATGAGGACAATATCTCATATTAGTCCAGTAAAATTAGACCAAATAAATAAACAATTAAATTTAAAAAATCAAAAAACCCGACTGCGTAAAAAGCGAACTAATTAATTATTTCTCATCAATGTGAAACTATTTTTTTTTTCAATTCCTACTATTAGCTCACACACTCGCTATATATATCTTGTTCAAATTTTCAATCGTTAATAAAATACTTATTATTCATCCAATCAAGCTCAAATAATTTTTTTTAAACTTGTAGTGGATGACACTTGATGTTAATACAGTTTTTTTTCAAATATTTATTCATTAATTAAATTTAATTAATTAATTTTCAATAATCGGGAGAGCCCTCTTCTTGATCAAGGTATTTTAAGACCGAGAGAGCCCTCTTCTTGATCAAGGAATTTCCATCGCCAGTTAAGAGAAAAGAAGAATGGGAGAAAAAAAAATTCTCTTTTTTATGTTACTTGTTTATATTATTTAACTATTTTTTTATTTACTTGTATTGATGACTTTTAAATTGTGTTTAATTGTTAGTTCCTATCTATAAACATTGTTTTGATGAGGTCTATAGATGTGTATGATGGTTAGAGTTGCAGTAAAGCTAGAGATCCACAAAACATACACAACTTCCAGGTTGTATAATATTTTAACAGAGCTTCTGACTGTAAAATAGTCAATGAAACATCGTCTTCATTTTGAAAGACCTATCCAATGATATGCCACTCAATAGGGTGCGTAATTTTTTTTTTTTCGTCTCTACCGCCATTTTGTATTTTACGGCCGCCATTTTGAATTTATAAAAACAAAACCTATCCTATAACCATCGGGCAGTTAAGACGAATTGATGGAGACCTCATTCATTAAAATCCATCCAGCCGTTGGGATGTTTCGAGGGTATAAAGAAATCCACATACACTGATACGCGTAAAACACATAACCCTTCTTTTCAGCCTGGTAAAAAGGCGTCTACCTGTAAAGTTTTGGAGAAGCTTTTTTCCTTTATGTTTTTCTTCCTTTATGTTTTTTGGGGTGCTGAACACCATTTTAAACTTTGCTACCTCGTATTTGGTCGGCTTAAAAAGTTATAAGTGAAAAACCCTGAAAAAATCGTTTTTTTTTTTTTTTTTTTTCGGATTTTCCATTGTAGTGGCTAGAGGGTTAAACTTTTTTGAAAAAACTGCTGCACCAAATAAAACTAGAGAAAATTTCCTAAATTTTTCATATACGATATTTTTTCTAAGATGAATACCGTAAAACGGAGTGAATAGGAACATCGAGGTGAACAGGAACGAAACTTCCCGGCCATACAAATAAATTCAAAATAAATATACGAGAGAATATTTTTAGTTGCCAATTTTTCTCAAAGAAGATAATATCATGAAGTGTTGGGAAATTCAGTTTTGTCATGTTGGCACCACTAATGGGTTATATAAAAAAAACTGCAAGTCTATCCTTAAAAACCACCTATTTTCAACATCTGCAAAACTTTCTATATAACTACAAATTTTTTCGTATTCTAAACCTAAGAGAAGCGTTATTTTTATTAGAGATAGACCTATAAACGATATCCTGTATTATATTTTAGGTATTTCTAAAACTATATAGTGATAAAGTGGAAAATGTCTTAAAACAACATAGGTTTAAGATTTACGGGGTGAAAGGGAACACATTTTTTTGTCATGGTTTATTCTTCCATACAGTAATATTTTCATGTCATATCGTATTGCAACAATATTTTGTTTGTTCCAGTTACTTGAAGAGTTTACAGATGCCAAGAAATTACTCAATTGAACGAAAAACTCCAACCCCCAATCCAAGCGATATGGAACAGGCAATAGAATAATTAAAAAATTTCAAATCCCTAAGAGAAGTTGATGAGAAATATTTTCTGTCAACCACAACATTACACAGACATCTCAAAATGGGAAACCAATTAAAAAAGGGCGGAGGGCAAACAGTACTATGTGCTAAGGAAGAGTCCATACTAGTAGATCGTATTAAAACATGCAGCGATTTAAAAGGACAAGAAAACAAACGAAAGAAACTACAAGAAGATCATCGTCTCAAGATTCGGATTCCAATTATTCTGTTCAAGACAGTGATAAAGAGTTCACATTGGCTACTACTTCAAAAGAAGACCCAGATTTTGGAATCCCAGAAAATCCCAACTTTCGAACAAATTTGCTCCAGAAGACTTCCTTGTCGTTAAAGTGCATGGAAAAAGGTCATACAGACTCTATGTTACCAAAGTCCTGTACCCAGAAGATGATGGTTATATCATGTGGGGAAATTTTACAAAAGGGTCCCCCATACCTGGAGATTTCAAGAAACGGGGGAAGAGGAGACAGCATTTCTACCAGAAGATGTCATAAAGAAGCTAAAGGGCAACATTCAAACATCCGCTCGTTTCAATGATATGATAACTTTTGTGAACGACACGAGTGAATTAAATTTGTATTAAATTCCATCTTTCTCAAATCAAATACATTTTCTTAGAATAAATTTTAATCTTTATTGAGTTCAAAGTTGTTTTCTAATTTCTGAAAAGTCATACCTTTACTTGCATAGAAAATAAAGGATTTGTTTGATAGTAACAACGTACTCCTATTCATCCCTTATCATTATTACCTAATTTTATTAACCCTATTAAAGTCTGAATCGGAAAAATAAAGATTATAACATTTGTTCCGATTCACCGCTACCAGTGGGGTAAATTGGAACACCATTAAAAAATAAAAAAATAAAAACATAAAAACTGTAAAAAATGTTTTGTTTTTGCTTAAAAATTCAAGAACTAAACAAGACCGAAGTTTCTAGTCGAAAAATAAAAGAAGAAAAAAATCGGTAGTTTCCTTTTTTTTTGCGTTAAAGTTGAAAAGTGTTCTGATTAACCCCGTTTTACGTTACTTTTGACAATACGAGCAAAAAGGATTTTAGCGATATATTCAAATTCCATCATAGGAGGACGAAAACGCAATTTAATCACAATGCATCCATTCCAATCACCAAATTGAAGCTTTTTAGTCAATTGCAATTGCATTTCGAATATGTTAACATTTACTTACCAAGTTTTAAGCCTTTTATGGGCAATTAAGAAACATATAAAACACAAGCACATTGAACAGATGATAGCACCAATTTTTACTTTCCTTCCAATCTGATTATAACTATTACAGGATTATAACTGTACAATTAAAACTATTATATGTTTAATATAATAACATAAGTGGAAGATTGTAAACAGGAAAAAAAGAGAAATGCAGAGTTGTTCTCCGATTGATGTCGTTTCGGTAGCTTTGAAAGGCTTGGTTGATGTTCTTCGAAAGGAGGTTCATCATTATCAAGATTGTTCAGGTTGGGTCTTCACTTGGCTTAAAATATCTTAGAGAATTGACTTGTCAACCTCTATTTCCAAGTCATTTTCGGCGATGAAGTAGCTGAGATTGTCACAATAGCCATCGGTGTTCAATCGAAGGGGCGAACAGATCAAACCTGCATTCCTATAGTCACACTTTTCACTGCAGTTTGTTTTGCATTTTCAGGAAATTTTTCGCAGAACAGCTTCTGGTGCGTGAGTTTGATAGTTGTTATAGATGTGGTGTTTCTCTTGTTTTTATTCCAGCCCCATTCTTTAGCGTTTTTACAGTTGCCTAACCATATCTGTACTGGTGGTAAAATCTTAGACATGTGTATCGAGTTTGTTTTTTGTTTGTTGCACAATGTTTCTTTCTAAGATGAATTGTTTTAGTAATACAAGTAAAAGGATTTTACCGATATATTCACATTCCATAATCGGATTTCGAAAACGCTTAATGTAATATTTTTGAGATTGACGGGACTATATATGGTATATTATATTCTAAGTGCATGAAGTGCATGTATTAATTTTAATTTTTTTCTTGGTTTTCATCCTCTCCTACTATATTATTTATATTAAATTTTAAGAACGTTTGTGCAAAATAAAAATTAAATATAATTAAATTAAATTAAATATAATTAATTTCAAAACTTAAATTATTTTTTTAAATGTTTAAATACCTAAGAATGATAATTTTGGTTATTTATTTTATTATCATTATATTATATATACATGGTGAATAAAAAAGTCCCTTTAACCTGAAAATTCTTGCAAATGGCGAGAGCTACAGCTGTGCAGTGAGGTAATGGTATAGTAAAGCGACTATGGCCGATTTAATGCAAACGACAGCAGTGCCCCTAGCGGCGAAATTTGGAAGATATCGATTGCTAATCGAAAACGAAAAGAGATAAAGCAAAATTTCCAATTATAAAGTTTTAGAGCGTCAATTGTTTAGTATGTAAAGTTATTTGGTTTATATGGATAGGATAAATCCTCGCCTGTATACCCAAAAATGTCTGAAATCTATGAGCGACGATTCTACTTTGCATATTCATATTTCGGAAATGTAATCGGCTATTCTTCTGTTGCCACCGTCTAAATGACGGCAGCGTAACACACGGACACGTCTGTGTTTTATAATATAGATATGCTAAGAAGATTACTAATTAATAATACAAGCATGTTTGCGTTACGTGGGTATGTTGGGAAGTGTTTTTGAGAAAAAAGGGTACTCCTAAATGAAAATTTTAAGCAAGATGTACATGAAGGAAAAAAGATTTGGAGACTTTGATCTTGAAGATTCTATAAAAAATTAAATCCTGATATAATTTAACGCACATTCCGTTTTATCACTGCATTTTATTTGTAAAATAATACTGAAAGAGGAAGTTCAGTTCGAAACTCTTTGAAAACTTCTAATATAAATTAACAAGTCGGAAATTGCTCGTCAAACGTGGCAAATGAGGTGCGTTCATACTATAACTAGTTTTATAATTATTTTTTGTACCCCATAGTGTACTGAATGTATATATTTTTTAACTTCACAATTGCATAGTCTATAACATCATTAAAATGCACTTGCAATAATTTTTTTCCCATTCCCCATAATGTAACGGAAAACTTTTGACTGTCCCTGTAATTAAACTATGCATCCGATTTTCATAAAATTTGAAATGGCTTGACAAAATTTTGAAACAATGATATATTTAAATTTTCAGACCATTCGGAAGGCTATAACATCATTAAAACGCACTTGCAACATTTTTTTTACCATTGGCCAAAATGTAACGGAAAACTTTTGACTGTTCCTGTAATTAAACTATACCTCCGATTTTCCTAAAATTTCAAATGGCTCGACAAAATTTTGAAACAATTATATATTTAAATTTTCAGACCATTCGGAAGGCTGTAACATCATTAAAATGCATTTGCAATAATTTTTCCCATTGGCCGTAATGTAAAGAAAAACTTTTGACTGTCCCTGTAATTAAACTATGCATCCGATTTTCACAAAATTTGAAATGGCTCGACAAAATTTTGCAACAATCATACATTAAAAATTTCAGACCATTCGGTTGGGTAGTTTTTGCTCTGTTATATGCGGACAGACAGACAGACGGACGGACGGACGGGCTGAACGACGACTATAGGTGCTACGTATTTATATAATTACGAACGCACCTAAAAAGACACTATTGTTATAGTGCTCTGCTTTTATATCTGTAGCGATTCTGTAGTTCATGAAAATCCAACATTTCAACGAACTGAAGATAGATAGTTGCAATTTACGCACATATTTTCATATTGTTCGGCGGATTATACAGAATTTTACTATATATAACCTAATAGCAAAGAAGCATATACCGTTCTGTTGAGGACAGAAGTGTCACCAGAACTATGGTAAGCATTAACACAGTTTTAAGGTATCTGGTGGTAAAAGTTGCATTTATTTCGCTTATATTCCTATAAACGCAATCACTGACAAATGAGAAAACGATGCTTAATAATAAATCTAATCAGAGCAAATGCAAATTAATTATCAAAAAAGCACATTATCCATGCAACAAATATTTTGTTTTTTATATTCCTAAACCGCGGCATATCGTGTAAATTTCAGATTATAAGGATTGAAATATCGTCAATATATTTAAAGGCATAAACGAAATTTAAATTGCATAAATGTTTGTGAGATTTTTAAAGCGGTGTCTTTGTTGATTTCTGTAAAATTTTACATGATAATATCACAATTTTAGAATTTGAAATTTTTCTTTTTTCTGCCTTTGTTTATTTTATGAGATAGTCCAAAAATTTTATGACTAATTTCAATATTTTTATAACTAATGCCATCTGGTTTATTTTAATTTTCAAAGTTATGACAAAAAAAAGCAATACTTAAAACACTTTAAGATTCATATACTTATAGAAAAAAACATCTTAATGCTTCTTCCAAACTTAAAGAATTAAAAAGATGAATATTTGAAAAGAGAATTTATTCGCTATGCCGATTAATATTATTAGAAAAATTACCTTTATTTATTCTCTGTATACTTAGAAAATTAATTCACGTGAAATATAACTTTGAATCAAAAGAAATTAGTATTCCCTCTAGAAAAAGATTACACGATTTTACGAAAAAGAAAACAATGTCTCAAATAAGAGGAGACGCGAAAAAAGCACTTACGAGTGAAAAATTGTTTCAATATTAATTTAAAGTATTATTCCAATATAAAAATTATTTTTTAAATGATACATTACCATATTAAGCCTTACAAAAAGCTACTTATGGTTCATTAAATCACTTTGTGAATTATTCCCAAGATTTTCATAAATAAATTAGAAATTGATAATTTGAGAGAAGAATATATTTACGAATACATAATTAAAATATTTTTATTTCATGCTACTTATAGCATCTATTTGAATAATGAATAGAATTTGAAGAAAACATATTACTTTGGGTATGTAATGATAAAAAGAAGCATATTTATAGTATTTTTAGAAATGAGTTACTTAATTAATTTCGAAGAACACAGCAATTGTATATTGTTTAATGCACTGTTATAAATTACTTATTTCCGATTGTATACACTTTTATTTCAAAAAATTTCTAAGCAGAAAAGTTTCATTTTTAAACTTTTTAGACCCGCCCGGCGTTGCCCGGGCCCGTAGTAATATTTTTAAATGAACCTTAATTTTGTATGATTGTACTTTTAACTCGATTTTTTCTAAAATACGTACCCGCTCAGCGTGTAAAAACGGGAGAGAAGTTGTTAATTTTTTAATAAAAGATTTCTTAAATAAACCTTTTTCATAATTTTTGTAAAATTGTATGGAGTAGTAATGAACAAATTAAAATTTCAAAATGCCCTCCACAGATGAAAAAATGAGGTAAGAGTAGAGGATTGAATGCTTAGTAATGTATACCCCAAAATCTTTAAAACAATATGTCACATGAAAAAACCCATTTCTGCTCCGACCATGGGGAGAATGTCCCCTAATAGTCTAGAGTTAAAAATAGACCCCACCAATCGAAGACCCGTGAAAAGTTTTACCTTCGGTCAAGCCTTCAAATGAGGTCAAATCTTGTTGTAGCTTAACTAGGAGCTGAGTTAGAAAATTGACCCCCCGGGGGGATTTGGATGGGGGGGGAGAAAGGTTTATAATATGAAAATGTGGTCCGAGGGTTTTTCAGCGCTATATTACTTGAGGGTTTCGGAAAAAAGTTTGAAAATTTAATCCCCCGAGGGCCGCACTCGAGCCCTTGGAATTTACCCATCTCTCTCTTTGAAATTGTTATATCTAATAAATAATATTTATCAGAGGTCTCCGTCAGAAAACAACATAGAAAGGATACTCATTGTAGAAAACGCTGCGGTTTTAAGAAAAATTATCGCGCTCCCCCTTCCTGTCCCGAAATTCAACTCTTCTACCTTCTTTAAAATCTTTAAAGTGTTCTCAAATACCTCAAATGTTGAAATCGATCAAAAAATCGGACGTAAAATAATAATTAGTGGACAAACACTTTTGTACAAAACTGCACGTTTTAAAAGAAAATTTCCCCCACCCCTCTCCACGAAATCCAACTCCGTCTCTTTTATTAAAATTGTTAAGTGTTATCAAATATGTGAAATTTTAAAATCGATCCAAACAATCGCAAGTAAAATAAAGATAATTATTCGAGGAAGCTTAGATTTAAATAATGTGCCGTTGCCTTTTTCTTATTATAAGTCGATTTTCAGGTAAAATAAAAAGTTATTTTTCCATTTTTAAGAAAACTACGTATTCGTAATCAGCCTCTACCCGCCAGCGCCAGTCGTCTGCGTTTCAAACGCCTGCTGTCGCTTAGAAAGATTTCTCAAAAATCTGTGTTTTTTTTTTTTTAACTGAAATTAAAAGAGATTTTATAAATGCGTTTTCAACTATTTACAGGAGTATAGATATAATTTTTAGAATACCTGAAAAGGGATTCTTTTCTGAGTCTGGCTGAGGAATTTTCGAGTATTTAGGCCTAGTAGAATTTCAGATACAGCCCTTTAAAAAAAATAACAACAGTACATTATCGCCCTAACAGCTGTGTAATTCTATTAACCCCTCCCCATCTTTTCGAATTTTCGAAGAAATATTCTGCGGTTTGATAAAAATCTATGCTTTTGTTGAATTATGAATACTTTACTTATTTCGAAGGGCGGGGTAACTAATTTCTCAGCTAATTATTAGAATTTTAAAAATCTAAACTTCAGGTGCATCATGAGACCCTTTGGGACGTTTTGGGTTTTACAAAACTTTTGAGCCCTGCACATGCTGTAGGTTTTGCTAGCCATCGCGAACAGATAGACACGCACACAGAGCGAAACTTTCTTTTATTGGTATAGCTATTTCTAAACCGCAGGTTATTGTGTATATTTTAGAATATAAGGATTGAAATAACGTTAGCATATTTAAATGCATAAAAAAAATTAAATTGCATAAATGTTACTGAGATTTTTTACAGCGGTAGCACTGTTGATTTCTGTAAACGTTTACGTGATAATATCGAAAACTCTTGAATTTGAAAACCGTTTTTTGAGCCTTTCTTCATTTTATGAAACGTTCTAATACTTTTATTACTAATTTCAACATTTTTATAAATATGTCTGTCTGACTTATTTTAATTTTTAAAGTTGTCAGAATAAAAATTATACTTTAAACACTTTAAAATTCATATACTTATAGCAAAAATTATCTGAATGATTGTATGAAACTTGAAGGATGAAAAAGTTGAGTATTTGAAAAGAGAATTTATTCGATAAGCCGATTAATATTATAAGAAAAATTACTGCTATTTCTTCTCAGTATATTTAGAAAATTAATTCACTCGGAAAGTAACTTTGATTCAAAACAAATTATTATTCCACCAAGAAAAAGATTGCAATATTTTACCAAAAAGAAAACAATGTCTCAAATAAGAGGAGACGAGATAAAAGTAAGATTGCTTAGAGGTGAAATTTTTTTTGAATATTAATTTAAAGTATGATTCCATTATAAAAATTGCTCTTTAAAAATAACACATTGCCACATTAAGCTTTACAAAAAGCTGCTTATGGTTCATTAAGTCACTTTGTGAATTATTGCCCAAGATTTTCATAAATAAATTAGAAATTGGTATTTTAACAGAAGAATGTATTTACAAATATATTTTTAAAATATTTTTATTTCATGTTACTTACAACATCTATCTGAATAATGAACAGTCTCATTTGAAGAAAATATCTCACTTTGGGTTTGTAACGATATAAAAGGAGCATAATTATATATTTTTTAAAAATGCATTAGTTAATTAATTTCGAAGAACACAACAATTGTATTTTTTTCAATGCACAGTTATAAATTATTTATTTCCGATTGCATACACTTTTATTTAGAAAATTTTCTAGTCAGAAAAATTTTAATTTTAAACTTTTTTTTCTTTTGCTGTTTATATACATCCGCTTATTTCGTAAAGCTAATAATCAAAGAAGAAACAAACAAAAATAAATGAAAATAAATAAATAAATAAAAACCATAAAATATAGTACTTAATTTATGTTCCTCCTTGTTTTAATTATTATGATTTATATTTTTATTATTATAATTTATATTTTTATTATTATGATTTATATTTTTATTATTATGATTTACATTGTTATTATTATAAATTATGTTTTTATTATTTTGATTTATATTTTCATTATTACAATTTATATTACAATAATTTATATCACCTCCTTATGCATTTATTTTGTTTTGCCATTAACAAAAAAATAAATAAATAAATAAATAAATAAAGTAAGCAGTTAATTTTTGAAACGCTGCATTGTGGAAAAAATATATATGTAAAGCTGACATAAATATAACATCGTTTGTACAGGGGAATTTTCTTTTTCAAACACTAGGACGGGTTGTCCCCCCTAGAAGCTACTCTCATCAAACACCGTCCAGTCACAGCGGTCTCTAAAAAAAAATAAAACTTTTCTCTGTTTTAAAACGAAAAAAAAATATTTCAAATGTATGAACTCATTAGCCATTTAAAGGTTAATAAACGGTCAAGTACGAGTATTACTCGTCCTCAGAGGGTTCCGTACAGTAAATATATAAATTATTAACTGTATTATTAAAAAAATCGTTACTAAATGACTAATAAGATTTTATAAATAACTACACAACGTAGGGCTGGGTATAGCTATACATATTAGAAAAGTATGAATGGGTATACCATAAAAGTTCTAAGAGGTATGAAGCCTACACTGTAAAAAAACGACATTTTTACAGTGCAAAGTACTGTTCATCTCGCGCACAAACTCGATCACACTGAATGTGCTGTATCTTTCTTTGGTTTCCTGACTATATTAACATGGAAAATACAGTAGTTGCATGAAATTAAGAGCACAATGTGCTGGCAATTTGGACGCCAGCAGTTTGTGCTGTAGAAAAATGCGTTCAAATTGCCAGCACATTGTGCTGTTAATTTTACGCAACTTCTGTATTTTCCATAGTCAGGATACCAAAGAAAGGTACAGCACATTCACTGTGATCGAGTTTGTTCTGGCAAATTTACAGTGGTTTTTCTTTTTTTTACAGTGTAAATAATATCAAGTATTGCCATTTTATATAACTCTTTTTTTTTTTTTTTTTTTTTACTTTCATCTATTGTATCTTTGTATCTAAGTATTCAATACGTGAACATTTTCGAATTCCGGTTTTCGACGGTTTTACACGTTTTAGGAGTCAGAAATCTCCAAAAAACATGTTTTTACAAAATAACTCTCTGTGAGTCTGTACGTGACATAATATTGTGGCGACTATATCTCAAGAACAAATAAACGAAATTTAATAAAACTTTAGATTCAGTTAGTCCCTGATATAAATCGGTGCTGATTACTTTTTGGTGTAAATCGCCTAACAGATGGCTCTGCTATGCTGCATTTTTAACAATTATTGAAATAGCTATATCTCAAGAACTACTGCACAGAATTTTCATAACAATTCAAATTCAGTTAGTCCTTGATACAATTTGGCGCAGATTACTTTTTGGTGTATATCGTCCTACAGGTGGCGCTGCTATGCTGTATTATTCACGATTATCGCAATATCTCTATCACAAGATCTAATGAACGAATTTTCATCAAACTTCAGATTCAGTTAGTCCCTGATATAAATTAGTTCTGTTTAGTTTTTGGTGTAAGTCGTCCAACAAGTGCTGCTCCTATGTAGATTTTTTTTATGTTTACCGCAATAGATCTATCTCAAAAAGTAATGCACGTATTTTCATCAAACTTCAGATGTAATTAGACATTGACATAAGTTGTTGCTGATTAGATTTTTCTGTAAATCACCCAACATGTGGTGTTACTATGCTGCATTTTTCAAGATTTACACGATTTTTACGATAGTCATACCTCAAGAATTAATGCACGGAATTTCGTATCTTTAGAACCGTCATGATATGGGCCTACATTGTCATTTAATTTTAGCTTTGTAATAACGAATTTTGAAGTATTAACATGTATGAAATAGAAGAAAGTTTTGTCATTGCCACATCCGACTAATTTTAATCTTATGTTAGTCTATTTATGTTGAACTCAATTCGGTATTGACAATAAATTAGTGCATATTTAAACTTGATTTGGCATTTCACAAAACTAAATTTAGTTTAGTAATAACCTTTTCTTTTTACAGTGTAGCTAAAACAAAACCCATGTTCAAAGTTTAAATTTGGCATTGTGCGAAGCGCGCTTCGAAAAGAAGTCGCAAAGTTGCAACGCCGCCTTCGTGTGTGCCGTGTTTTTCCAGATAGGTTTTTAATTAACTTTTTAAGCCACAGGAGGCGTATTGAAAGATCCACTCAAAGCAAACTAGTCGCGAATCCCATAGAATTTATGTGTTTAGTTCTAATTAAATTAGTCTATTTTTCACAATTTGACGTGTATTGCTTTTACACAGCTACTGGACATTGCATTACACAAATGTAACATTAACAGTTGTTATATAGGCTTTAAAAGCTGATGGTACTTAGAGTACGCCACCTATGTCATTGTGTATGTCGAAACTGTCCGTGTCTTTAAGGGCTAATATCTCGGCTAATAACCGACGATTTTTTTTTTGTAAATCCTTATGAACAATATTTTTATACTTCTGCAATGATAGGTACCTCCAACGCTCCTCAACACCCACAAATCGAAATTTGTGTGTAGCGGAGAAATGCGCTTTTCTGGAAACTATTTGACCAAGAGTACTGGCTATATTCCTGCAAATTTTAAATTAACATCCACAACCCCTAAATTTTTCATAATTTTAGTTTCAGTGAATTCGGAAATCTGAACATATTTTTGCACTAAATTTTTGACAATATCTCTGAAAATATAATACTTAAAATTAAAAGAAATATATTTTTTCAATTCAGCGTTACAAAAGCTTTCACACTATATACAAAGAAAACTTTTTTTTATGTAACATAATTAGCACCTCTACGTTTTCCCTAAATATATTTATGAATGTTTAATAATCTGTAAATAGGTGGGTCAATAGTCTTTATTACTTTCCCCCAATTTGAAGTTTCCACGTTCTACAGTTTACGAATAAAATGCCTGTGAGAGCTTAACGCCGAAGCTTAACTTATTACTAAATAAATTTATTTCTTAATGAGTAAGTAATTTAATTTACATTAAAGTAAGGTACAAAGAAATGTACAAATTATCAGTGGAAGAATAACATAACGAAACATTAGCCATCCAAACATGAGGAAAAAATTTTAAAAAAAATGTCATGAAAAAGCATTCCTAATTTCGTCCCCGGGACGAAAATAAGAACTGCAAAGGGGACGAAATTGGGACCACGCTACTTCCCAATATGACGGAGCTTCATTTCCCGTAAGATGAACTGAGCGTCCTAAAACACACTGTATGCTACTGTCAGCATCTTACCAACGTAAAATACATGCAATGAATAAGAAATAAATACTTACAGTACAGTAAATAACGTTCTACAAACGACATAATAAGAACTCGGGTCTTCTAAAAATAGGAAATTCGCCGTCTTTAATTTAGGTATGCGTCTTGGCGAACGAAACTTTCAACATTGACCCCTTTTACTTCCCGTCCCCTGTGCCTTGCGTTACAAGTGGCGCCACTTTCGCAGAAGCAGAGAAGTTAAGAGGGACGAAATTGGGAGAGGGGACGAAATATGGGCACTTTACCCTACTGTTCATCTCGCGCTCAAACTCGATCACAGTCGAATGTGCTGTAGCTTTCTTTGGTTTCTTGACTATATAAACACGAAAAATAACATTAGTTGCGTAAAATTAACAGCACAAACTGCTGGCGTCCAGATTGCTAGCACATTGTGCTGAAAAATCTACATTTTTTTTTTTTTTTTTTTTTTTTTTTTTTTTTTTTTTTTTTTTTAACAGTGAAGCTTTTTTTTTTAAAGCAACCAATCAGCACAGTGAACGACTGCTTCGGCCTTGGGCTTTTCACCAACTTGGCTATAAACAAAAGCGGAAATTTTTGCTTTAGTGCGCTCTGATTGGTTTCTTTGCAAGCCAAGCATTCCATTTTCTTAGATATAAACTCGATGATAACAGCTATCTTCCGTAACAAACGAGACGATGAATAACCAATGCTAATGTGTGATTATTCATGATGTATCATCTGGGGTTATTGGAATATGTGTAGATCAATCACATTTACGAGATAAGAAAGGACAATACGTGTTATTCAGTATTACGGAGATAGTGGAACAAACAGTGAATCGATAGATGTATTGCAATAATTGGGATAATTTCTATTGCAGGATAATCAGCGGAAAGGAAGATTATCGATATAGATTTTCTGTTTCGTATGAGGCAGGAGGTTGAAGACATTGGAATAGGTATTTTTTTTTCTGGGGCTCTAGCAGTCAGCGCAAAACATTATTATTTTATTGAATTTTGAGATATTTGGCGATATACTATTTTCCGGTACTCGTGAATGTAATTGCAGTGTTTGCTAACACTGTTATTTTATTGAGATATATCAACAACGTCAAAAATTAAACTTTGTTATTGCGATACTTAAGAAATATCAATATCTGTCGATATATTGATAAATAATCCAGCCCTAATAGGCACAGAAGAAGAAACCGATAAATGCGGTTATTAAATCGCGCATAAAAATTAAGAAAATCATCAAAAACTCAGACAATCTAGAATTATTCAGTGAGTTTATATAAATTTTCAGTAACAGGGATGACGTGTATAGCTCGTATATGTTAAAAATCCATTTTCTTATCTGAAACAGCAATAACGAATGCCTGATAGAAAAGTGTCATTTCTAAAAATGTAACTTTTCAAATTGAATTATACACTTTCTCTAATAATTTCCGTGAAAATAGCAAAATCGGGTACTTTTAAGTCGAGAAAGCAATGTGACCGCGTGTTATTTGCGGAAAAAATCGTTTTCAAGCATTACCCTCTTTTAACACGGGGGCTAAAGATTGCAGAAAACATAAAATTTTACTCGAATTGTTAAACATTTAGATAAAATATTAAAAGAATTGCGACAAAGTAAAATGAGGTATTTTGCTGTTTATTATATTATATTTGCTCTATGCTAAATGAAAACGGCAAATATTTCATAATCGGATACACAGACAAAATTGATGTCAGACAAGAGTAAGGCTGTTAGCAATATAGTTTTTAAAGTATAAGAGTTACAACGTTGTACCCAACAATTAAGGGGATCTCAGGACTCTTCAAATTGGAAAAAATGAAAAACAAGGACCAATTTCAACATTTAATATCTTACAATGTACATGATTTAGAAACACAATTTTAATTAGGATAAAATACCCAAGTATTTTCTTTCAATGCATGTATTTAAAAAATTGAAAGATGCGTTAATTGAAAGATTAAAATTTATAGGGGGCTCCAAACTACCAGACATTTCTCGAGCAGAAAATTGGTTTGACAGCCTACGCGCAGGATTACAAAATAAATTTTGCAACAAGAATAAAATTTTTTGTACTGAATTATACTTCATAATATAATAATTACCCTGGACCAAAATAAATTTGTATTTAAAGCATTTTTATACTTTTAATAATGATTTGTATTTAGCTTATACAATATTTTGAAAATTTCAACAACATAATCACTCAAAAAAATATTTTTTTGAAGAATAGAAATAACAGTTTATACAGACTAACATGAATCGTATGTTTTGAAAAATTATGAAAAAATATTCAGAAGTTTTTGAGATCCCTGCATATTATGCCCCAAAACATCATTTAGAGTAAAATGACTTCAAAGTTTTGGAAATGCCTCTTCAGTTGTTGCGCGGGTATAATTCTAAAAGCCATTACTTCTGTTCTCATAGGAATTTCAAGGAAATGATTATATCAAAATGTTCATAAAGGATGGGAGTTTCAGAAATAAAAAAATAAAAATTCGAAAATTTTAAAGCTTTAAGAGTTCTAAGACCACTTAAAGTAATTTTGTCTCGAATCACGATCGCAAAAATATGCTAATCGGGACCAGTTAAAAAACTTTGTCAAGGAATATGACTGAAGGACGCACATACACTGTACAAGAACTGACAAAATTAAATACGTTGATGCTTACTCATTTTTAACACTTTCCAACAAAGTTGAAAAGTGTTTATGACTTCGGTTTGTCTGTCCGTCTGTCCGCACTGTAACTCCGGTAAATATACTCCGATCGTTCTGAAATTTTTGGATGTTAGTGACCTCTATCATAGCACGAATCCTATTATAAATGAAATTTGTAGCATGTTTACTTCATTTACAGGGACAGTCAAAAGTTTTCCGTTCCATTACGGCCTATGAGAAAAAATCGTTTAAAATGATTTTTAATGATATTACAAGCTTTCAAACATGATAAAATTAATATGCATTTATTAAGTACACTAAAATATACATTTTGTAGAATAAGCGGTGCAAAGAATAATTATTATTCATTTACAGGGCCACACAAAAGAATTCCGTTACATAATGCAATAGGGATGGAGAGATTTTTTTCCGGCGTATTTTAATTATGTTAAATTATTTCATGTATAATGAAATTGATATACGTCACTGAGGTTTACTATAACTTATTTCATGTATAATAATACGAAGTGCATAGCATTTACAGGGACACAAAAAGATTTCAGATACTATATTGTATCCGAAGTACTGTACGGTAGCGATTGATTGCTGGAAATGCATTTTTAATTATCTTATGTGCCTTTATATTTCACTATATATTTATGCATGGTGTGTATAAATGCTGTAATTCATATACAGGGCTACACAAAAGAATTAGTAATGGTTACTGGGTATGATTGCAAATTGCTTAAAGGTGGTTTTTAAATGAGTTATGGATTTTTACGCTGAACTGCATTTAGTTTACTAAGAAATGTTTGTACAACATAGATAGAATGATACACAGGGTCACGCAAAAAATGGATACATGGCCGTCTATAAATGATAATTTCTGGAAATGTGATTCGAGTAGTTTTAAGAGTGTTTTACTTTGAATTAAACTTTAGCAAAATAGTGGCGTGTAATAAAGGAACTAGGTTAACTACAAGGTTGTACAAAAGTATACAAGTACGTTTCCATCTATTAGTATAAACTGCTGAAAGATAAATTTCAACCTGTTATGTGTTTTCTTGCTAAACTAAATTTCCCCGTTATATAGTATACATATCAACCTACAGATCAAATACAGGGCTGTTGAAAAGAATTGGAATACATATCTGTTATGGACGGTAACTGCTGAAATCATCAGTTTTTCAAATGTTTTATGCGTTTTCTAAAATGTTTACTTAGTTCTCTTATATACCTTTGTTCCCTAAATAACGAAGTTTTGTTAAAGCATTCAGGAAGTGTTGGAAAGTGTTTCTTAATCTATGCTTAACGCATGATTTTACTTACTTGTTTTATTTTAAAGCAAAAACTTATCTATGAGTAATGCTGACGTCATGTCGACTGTAGCAACGAATTAAACAATGAATTACGTTTTATCTCCATTTTTTAAACTTCTAAATATCGGGCAATTTTACTTTTTACGCGTCCGAAAAGGAAAGTAAACGTGTACTTTTAAATTCAATTTCTTTGAAATCTGTTTCTCAATTTTCTAATTTTTTAATAGTTTAAATTTTTTTTCAAATATGAATTTTTCTCAATCATGTAAAAAATGAATATTCGAATCGACCATGGAAGATTAACCCATTTTAACTTAATAATGTAATTAATTCAGCATTTCTTTGTTTCCATGTCTTATTCCGTATTTAAATAGTCAAGAGAATTAAAAATTCACAAATAAAATTAAAATAAAAAAGAATTTAACAAACATGAAATCGAACTACTTACTTAAACAATGAAACAACCAAAATTAGAGAATGATACTGTAAATACAGAAATAAGTCGTCATTAAGCGCTGGGTGGAATGCTGTTAAAATGGAATTACCAAAAATGCTTTATAATGTAGTTCGTGTGCAATCTAAAGAAATATACTATCATAGAGTTTTCAATTAAAAATGATTTTCACATTCTGTACATCGCAGTTAACTAGAAAAGCGGTAATAAACCGCATTAGCAGACTTTGTTATGTGAGAATCCTTGTATTGGGAATAACTTTACACTGACTTTACTGTTTGTGTCAAAAATTATATAAACCCATATGGGGTACACGAAATGAAAAAAAAAAAAGACCGAAATGATAAAAGTAGCAGATTACTTTTACACAGAACTGTTTAAGATGTCAATATTAACGTGAGAATAAAAAGCAAACCGTCAAGTGCGAGTGTTACTCGCGCTCAAAGGGTTCCATATAATAAATATATGAATTATTTGCTGCATTATTTTAAAAAAATCGTTGCTAAAGCAATAATAAGATTTTGTAAAAGATTATACAGCATAAGGTTGGATATAACTGTATATACTAGGACTTCCATCAGAGGGATTAGTCTGAGCGATATTGCAAAGAACATAGATTTAATAATAACGTGTGGAAGCAAAGAAAATGAGATGTCATCTTTCATTTTCCATTTACTGCGGTAAATTGAAATGATGAAAATAAACGATTCGTAGAATTACAAAATCTTATATATAAATTTCCTATGCACTGTTTAAAAAAATGGGAAAGCAAACCATGCAAGACAGCCATGCATGGATATAAAATTGAAAGTACGCAATATATTAAAAGTAAAATAGAAAATGAAACACTAAATTATCTTATATCGGAATTTTAACTGTATAAAATGCTGTCAAAAGCATAATCAGACTCTTCGCACCAATTTGAGCAACTTTAAATGACAAATATATGAAGTTTGAAAGGAATGGACTATACTTTATATGGTGTGTCCTCCCCCGGAATAGTTAATATTGTACAATATCTGTTTTGCACGGATGCAATGAGGTTGTCGATAAGAATTGAGGAATTCTCTCTTCAAAATCTGATGTAGTATCAAAGTTCCTAACACATCAACAGTGGCATGCAATACGTCGTTAGAGTGTGTTTTAGATATGCTCGATTGGATTGATGAGGGTATGCTGTCCACAACATACGCTGTATTGTTTTGTTTTCCAACATATTCTGCACAAGTTGAGCTGTATTTAGCCCGTATTCAATAAAAGAAATCGGCAATAATTGCAGCATAAAGTATGACACAAGATCTGAATATATCGTCTGCATAACCTTTGAGCTGTCAAAGTGTCATTTGAAGTAATTTACGAATCCATACATATTTTTTCAGCAAATTATGCAAGCTAAAATACGCCAATATGAATCCGATTATGAAATTTTACCAGAACAAAATAATGCATAAAAAATCTACTAATGACAATTGAGAATATGACCTTATGATAAAATGCCTAAAAAAAAATCAGAAAAAAATTCATATCAAACATAAAACGGCACTTCGCTCTGTTAGTGGCCTTGGCGAAAGAGGAAAGCCTAGAGAAGGAACACTTTAACAAGCATTTTCGGGCAACCTACTCACTGTTACATACAGGTCTTTATTCAATATTTACACAATTTATTTAATGCTAGGTGGGTATCTATCCGTTTTGTTGCATTTAAATTGCATGTTTTGTGGAGGAAATGCAGCATTATGAAATATTTAAAGTTTCTATACCTAATAATTCCAAATTAATGGTAATCGAGAACGCTTTCCGTTCATTTCATCATTTTAAATTTTAAATTTTTTAGAAACCATTCATAGAAACAATTTTATATTTTAGAACTAACCCGAATCAAAATTTCAAGATTTTGGGCTCAGCAGTAACACAGAAATAGGAAAATTTCGAATGTTTTTTGTTTCTGTAGTGTTTTATATAGCGACATTTTTAGAAATTGTACTATTGCAAGAATTTATGTCATGATAAATACAGCCATATCAATTTTCATGTTAATATTCGTAACAATTCCATGTACTTCGTTACTTAGATCATCTTTAGATCTTTTTCCGTTTTGTTTAGTCTTTCGATTTTTTAGAATTCGTTCTACAACGAGCATTTACATCTTAGAAATTACTGCCATGCCAAAGTTTTAGTTCCTAATCGCAACAGTATCCCAGAATTTTCACTATTCCAAATAAGTCATAATTTAGAACCATTCTAGAAATTTTTACGTTTATCTGTCAAATTGAATTTTCGAACTTTTTCATAACGAGTATTTACATCTTAAAAATAACCACCACACCGAATTTAAATTTCTAACACAATCAATATCACAGAAATCGCAATTTTAGACCTTTTTTGCTCTTGCAGCGATGTAGATTGTTGCACTGACATAAAATTTAGTTTTTTTCGGAGCAGATATGGTCACAAACATTATTTTGAGTTGGCGATGTAGTTTGAGAGATAACACCTCACAAACGCACAAACATTAATAATATTTTACATTTTATATTATAACGCTTTATAATACTAGCATAGATGATGTACAGATACAGAAGCCATTTATCTGTTACAAACTAAAATGCTCGACGTTGCCCAGAATTTGAAGGATGTTTGTTCTGAAAAATCAATTTCAAAATTTAACATACAGCATAAAACAAACATTAAAAAAAAGCAGTCGAAGTGTTGTACACATGAATCAAATGGAAACACAATATAAAAATGTATAAATGCATATAACAGACGCTAAAGAACACAGCTATAAATGAAATTATTTCAAGATATCATTGGAGCAATAATGTTAAAATACGCCAATATTTCCATAATCAGGTATTTTATCATGCTTCAGTACGTTTTTTCACGCTTATATGACGTTATACTATATTCACCACGTCCTTTATATTTCCAGTACGACGTAATATTTTCCTTTTTCACGTGGAAATCTTGAAATAGAAAAGTTATGAAGTTATATTCGTTTTCATTTAAATTCGTCAAACTATTTATTTCATTTTCATTTTTCACGTGGAAACCTTGCAATAGAAAATGTATCACGTAATATTCATCTTTTTTTAAATTCGGCAAACTATTTATTTCATTTTCATTTTTCACGTGGAAATCTTGAATTAGAAAATTAATTGTTGTAGTAAGAATTTTATTGTGCATTTTAATTGTTGTCAACTGCTATAACGAAAAATTTTTTAATTTGATAAAAAATTGCTGTTAAATTGGTGGTTTTTAATTAACTAAAAATTAACTATAAATTATTTCGATTCCGGATTACTTTAGTTGCCTCGGCCATGTTTAAAACACATATACGTATCTTTTCCCAATTCTGGCTTCCAAACTGTGGATTTGTATAGAATTTCACACAGACAGATAGACAAATTTTCATTTTTATATAATAGATTATATACATACATAAATAACTTATCTAATACGTGTTAGCCGATCATTTTTAAATATAAGCAGCGTTTAGAATGTCACTTCGTATCAAACCGGATTTACAGATGCCGCTATCATTCCTGCTTTCCTTTTGCACCCATTTACAAACACAAGCTTAAAACCCCTCCCTTGCAAAAAACCGGAAGCTGCGTAGTTTTTTCTTCTGAATTATGATTGGCTGATTAGGGTACTGCAGCACAAACTTCCAGTGTAAATATACACAGAAACCGTTTACGGTCATTTTCGCGTGTGATAATCTTCGTTCTTTTGCTTTATTGAGGATTAAAATGTTTGACCGCTTAATGTTAATGCAAACTTTGATTGACATCTTTGTAACACCAGAGCCAAGACCGCCTCTAGCCAATTTTCGGCTTGAGGTGAACATTATTTTGCCTCCCTTATGACGCAATCGTTTTTTGACCATTACACAAACTTTTTTAAAAAATAAGTAAATAATATAATAACTGTAATTTTTTTTAAAGAAAACAAGTATTTATAAAATTTGTTTACATTTAAGAAATTTAAAATAATCAAACTACGTAAGATATTTTGCATAAAAAAAAAATACTACTAATACCGCTAACTTAGCATTAAATGAATAAATCATATTCTACTAGTGCTAGTCTACTTCTACAAGGAAGACTCATACAAAGAGTAAAACTTACCAGAAAAGAATAAAATTCCATTTTATTTTTTTAACTAGAATTTTAATTATTACAAATAAAATATTTTCATCTTAATTAATAAACATTATCTCTCTAAATGAAGAAAGATAATGTTAAGCGAAGACAGTTAATGGCAAGCTAATGTTAAAACTGTGGGAGCATTTTTGACAAATTTCATTTTCACTATCTATGAAAATAAAATTCTGGCGCCTAGGGCACAAGCCCCAACTGACCCTCTCTTGTTTCGGCCCTGGCTCTGCCCGACTCTCCCCTTATGGGGTCGCTACGGCTCTTTCAGGGCCATCGCTACGAGATTTTAATGGAGGGGGTGGAGGGGGCCTTAAATTACCAAGTGAAATTTCAGTATCTGCCTACCCATTGGCAAACAAAAATAGATAGTTCTTGAGGTTTGCCAATTATTTTTATAATTTTGCCAAGTTACCACAATTAGGAAATATAAACAGTTTTTATTTGTAAAAAGCTTAATAATGTTCACAATTATATTTTTAATTTTTGGCCAAGTCTATCAGAAATAGAAAGTGTATTACAGTTTTTATTAATGTTTAAACAAATTTGCCAACCAAGTTTAAAAATTTGCCAAGTGTAACAGCATTCGCGAAAGTTTTTTTTTTTTGTGGGGGGTGGGGGGAAGAGTACCCCCCCCCCGCCCTTAGCGAGGGCTGTGGCTAAGTTTAATAAACAGTATTGAGCCAAAACATGTCAAACATTTAATCAATCAAATTATGTATAAAATTTGTGTATGAATTTCAAATAGCAAAATAATGATATCAGTAACAAGTTAAATATCTTTTTGAAATCGTATACACAAAACAAAATCCCATTATATATTAATTGATATAATATGTTATAAAGGTCTGCACGGGCCAACCCGACGCATAGAAAAAAATTCGGCACAGTATAAAAATTAAAAGTTCGGCCCGAGCCCGATTCGCCCCAGTATAAAAGTTAAAAGTTTGTCCCGAGACCGGCCCGGACTAGAAAAAAGTTAAAATTTCATCGGCCCGGCACGAACTAATTTCTACAAAATGTTGATTTTTCGTTGACTTGGTTAAAAATTTGTCTCGTACGGGGAGTTCAGATTAAAAACACTTATCTAGTTTTTTTTTTCTTTTTTTTTTTTTTTTTTTTTTCATGTTTATAATTTTCATTTTTATAGAAATGTCGTAGCCTGCGATATTTATTTATTTATTTTTTTAATGAATTTCTATTTGTTGTATGTAAATGTTTCAGTTTTCATTAATATTGTTAATCCATATTCCATGTATTAGAGATTTAAAAATCCGAAAAATGCTGTATAGTATAATCTTCTAAGACGGAATTGCACAGGAAAGAAAAAAAATGCGTTATACACAAGTTTTCTTCTTCGCAGGTGTAAATATATTAAATATTCTTTTCTTACGTATTAGTATAATTCATTTTGTATGGATCAACACATTTTTCTTTTTAAAACAGGATTTCATTATAAGCAGGTTCTTTTTTCACACGTTTTACTATATTTTAATTTAGTTATATTTTAATAAGCCTAAAAATACACTATTCTTTAAAAAGAATAAATTTTAATGTTTAATTATAGAATAATGGCGATTTAAAAATGTATGCCTTTTTTTTTTTTTTTTTTTTTTGTTCCAGGCCAAATTTTACTGATCTTTGAACGGACGCCGAGCCAAGACAATGATTTTCATAGTCAAAATCGGGACTTAAAATTTTGGACCGTGACGAGTAGGAAGAATGAAACCAGTGCCGGCTCGGTACGGTTGGTTGGTTTGTTGTACTTATGACGGCCAATTATCAACACGAGGGATATAGGACCTAAGGGAAGGGGGAGTGCCCTCCATGGGGATCTTTATAAGGGAACCTAACCCGTATTTATGCTTGGAAAATCCAAGGTTCGAAGAAAACCACGAAAACTCCGAACGATTAGTCCGACGTGCGCGATTGGGTTCGAACCCAGCACCTCCCGTCTACCAGCTTCGAGGGCAGAATCTCTCGGCCACTGGTGGGGCGGCTTGGTACGGAAAAAATAAGTTAGACCGGCCCGGCCCAATCCTTCAAGAAAACAGTAAGGCCCGACCCGGACCAGCCCGAGCTTTCAGAAAAAGTATGGCCGGGCCCGGCCCGAGTGTCGTGAATAAAAATAGGCTCGAGCTCGGCCCGTGCAGATCTCTGCCATGCTACCAGGCTTTATTATTATTGTGGAGAGCAACATCAGTACAAACCTTTCGTTATATATTATATTTTTTGGTTATTACAAAGACACACCATTTCTCTCAAAAGAATCTACGATATAGTCTGTAATAATTTACATTTTTGACTCTCATGAAAAAAATATTTAGTTACTTTAAAAAAGACGAAGTGCCTGTACTGATGTTGCTCTCCATAATAACAATACAGTCGAACCTCGTTAACATGAACCTCAAGGGGAATCAAAATTTTGTTAATGTTAACAGTAATTCATGTTATCAGTATCAAATCTTTGTATTCGTTTTCACAGGAGACTGTGAAAACAATTCATGTTAAAATAATTCACGTTAAGCGTGTTCATGTTAACGAGGTTTAACTGTAATGCCTGATAGCATGGTATATCAATTAACATATAATTATAATACGTGCATTACAAAAAGCAGATTTTTCTGTTAATAAACTATCAAAAATCGCATATTGGTAATATTTAAAAGAAAATAGCTATTAAAAATAAGGCAAATCTTTAAGACCTAATTTCCCTTTATTTTGCTTTGGGGAAGTCATTTATTACGATATCGGAATCAATATTATAAGGTACTTAGAATGCGACATTTGCGATCAACCATTATTTACATTCAATCTTATAGTTTGGCGATAGATTTTTGGTCGATGGGATAACTAAGTAGCTGGATAATATCAGGATAATTGCAGTACCAAATACTGTACTTCAATTTAACTTAATCTTCTCTATTCTACTAATTTAAGATTTTTAACTTCTAAACATCGCACATTTTCAGTTTTTATACCGTCGTATTGGAGAGAAAAGTTACTTTTAAATGCAATTTGATTGAAAACTGCAATTCAATTTATTTTTGAAACATTACTTTTTTGTAGTTTTTAGCGTCATTTGTTTAATTTTAGCAACACAAGTTCTACATTTCTGTAGAAAGTAGGGGGGGGGGGTAATAGTTAGAAAATAGTAATTATACGTTTTTGTTGCCCTTTTCCCTTTACAACTTAAAAATATATAATTAAAATACGTGCTATTTTGAAAAAATATAAATGAAGGATTTCTGATAAAATGTGGAGCTATTATAGACGACATCTCTTTTTTTGGATTTGTGTATTATTCAGCGATATCCTCAGCCATAGTCCTATGCGTACTTTACTGTAGAAGTTGTTTAAGAGTGGATCGTAAATGCAGAACTCTTCAGCGGATACGGATGACGTCATTCTGTACAAAAATAAAAGCTTGTGTTTTAAATCTTAAAACTGAAATATGTTTTGTACGATCTATATTTATGTATTTGGCTTGTTATCGGTTGTGACACTAAATTCTGAAAAAACAGACTTCCCGTTTTCTAGTTTTTTTCAAACTTTGTGTACTTTCGGTTTCAAAAATTGAGATTTATTGCAAAAAGATATAAATAGCTATGAAAACAAACTTGATGAACGTTTATACTTATTTTTACAAGTAAATATGGCACAGATATCATAAACGCACAGAGGTACCTAATTGGCGCCAAAGTGGCGTTACTTTGCCTGACATGGTTAGCAGTGGCGGCTCGTAACTGTCATATTTTGGGGCACTATTTGCATGGAGGACAGTATTATTCTTTTCTTACCGTTTTTGAAAGAAATCATTACCTTGTTGAATGGTCGAATATTTCGCCAACAAATATGGCAAAGACTTCTTTTAAAGCAATAGTGGTAAGAGAAGAATGAATTTGGCAGCTATGGATTTAGTGCTTTCCAAAATGCCCGTCACGAGCCACCACTGATGTAACTATATATAACGTTATTATAAATTGTTTTTTCTATAATTATGTCATTTATTGATTGTTATTTCCTTTTAAAAATAATAGAAAATAATCTTGTTTATCACTTTATTTTATTTTCATATTGAAATAAAAAATAACGTGCTACTATAGCACGCTATATGTAACTGGCATTCGAAACGACGTTTTAGCGAAATTGGTATAAAAAAATCACGCCAAACCCGGTGCGTATATGGCATCTGTGACATAAATATAAACATTTTATATATATATATATATATATATATATATATATATATATATATATATATATATATATCATTGCTTTTTATATGCAATTTACCTTTGTTTGTATATAAAAATAGGTAAGTTGTTTGTTTACACAAAATAAATTTTATAAATCTTTAAAAAATTGCTTGAGTATATGAAACAATGAATAAGTTGCACGATAATACGCATAAAAATTGCTCATTGTCTCGCCAAAACTATTTCTCTATCTCGCAAAGGCCTTTATACAGGAAAAGTACCAATTTCATTTTTTAAGACTAAAAAGAAATTAATATAAATAATTTTTTTTTTAAATTATACTTTCATTAAAATTTACAAAAATTTAGAAAACATATATGTTTTTAAATGTACTAAATAGTAGAAAAGTCTTGAAAAAAACCTTAAATTTAAATCGGTAATTTCAATTATGGAAGATAAAAGGATTTAAATGGGTATTTTGCCAAATTAGCCAGTTATCTCCAAGTTGGCTTCCTATATAAAAACTTTTTGTGACCAAATTTGACGATATTTCGACACGTTGGCCAAAGTTTGGCGATATCGCGGTAAGCCTGTCATTAGTACTTTTCAAAAAATACTCATTGATGAAGCTAATGCTGATTTCTTCATAGGAAATCAAACGTAAGCATTAATTCATCCATCCCACTAACGTTGCCCCCTTAGGGACCGAATTTCAAAAATCAAAGTCCAATTCATGTATTGCCCACAGGAATGCATATATATTCCAAATTTCAAAACTATATGTCAACAGGAAGTGGGTGAAAAATGAATCACAAGATTTGAGTGCCACAGACAAATATAATTGTAAGTTAAAAGAAAGCATGTAAAAAACCAGTGAATAAGTGTGGTCACAGATCGCACAGAGGGTTTTGTGTAATATTCCTTTCAAACAATTTATCCTTTTGAAAAATCTGTTAGTTCCACATTTCGCAACCAGGGGCGCATTCTAGTCTAAATAATCCTCTTCAGAACGAAACATCGTTTTATATACTCTCCGTAGATATATTGATCAAGGGGATTGGGCCAATAGCACCCGAGATAAGTAGGCGCCCCTGGTGGTAAAAGTTGAACTAAAATATTTAAGGCTATGATTTATAATATGAAAGAATGTGCAAAGGGGTGTCGGCAAAAGTTGGAAAAGTGCTCCCCGAGTGAAAAGGGCGGATGTTCAAAAAATTGCTTAAAATACACAAGTTAGACCCCGGAGGAGAAAATAATATAAGACATTTTGAAAATTTTAAGATTTGCTGTGTGGTTTGAGGTATTCAGCTATTCATATGCAAAAATTCATGTCTCCAACTTAATTAGGGTTTCTCTTTGAAAGAATTGCTTAAAATACATATGTGGTAGCTCAAAGGGTTAAACGTAAGACCTTTTCAAGATTTTATGATTTGTCGCCTGGCTCAGGTTTTCTGCTATAAGTATGCAAAATTTCAAATCTCCAATTTAATAAGGGGCTCAGTTAGAAAGAATTGCTTAAAATGCGTATGTGGGAGCCCAAAGGGTTAAATGAACGATTTTTTCAAAATTTTATAAATTGTCGTATGATATGTGGTGTTCAGCTATAAGTATGCAAAATTTCACGCCTTCAACCTAATTACGGGCTCACTTACAAATACAAAGAATGGTTTAAAATACACATGTGGGAGCCCAAAGGGTTAAAGGTATGGCTATTTCAAAATTTTATGATTTGTCGTTTGATGTGAGGTGTTCAGCTATAAGTATGCAAAGTTTCACGACACCAACCTAAATAGGCGCTCACTTAGAAAGAATTGTTTAAAATACACATGTGAGAGCCTAAAGGTTAAATGTACGACTTCTTTAAAATTTTATGATTTGTTGTTTGATGTGAGGTTTTCAGCTATAAGTATACAAAATTTCACTCCTCCAACGTAATTATGGGCTCACTTAGAAAGAATTGATTAAAATACACATTTGGGAGTCCAAAGGGTTAAATGTACGACTTTTTCAAAATTTTATAGTTTGTCGTTTGATGTGAGGTGTTCAGCTATAAGTATGTAAAATTTCACGCCTCCAACCTAATTAGGGGCTCACATAGAAAAGATACTTTAAAATACACATGTGAGAGCCTAAAGGTTAAATGTACGACTTTTTCAAAATTTTATGATTTGTTGTTTGATCTGAGGTTTTCAGCTGTAAGTATGCCAAATTTCATGCTTCCAACCTAATTAGGAACTCACTTAGAAATAATTATTTAAAATACACATGTGGGATCCCAAAGGATTAAATGTACGACTTTTTCAAAATTTTATGATTTGTCGATTGTGTTCAACTATAAGTATGCCAATTTTCACGCCTCCAACTTAATTAGGAACTCACTTAGAAAGAATTGTCTAAAATACTCATGTGGGAGCCCAATCTGTTAAATGTACGACTTTTTCAAAATTTTATGATTTGTCGTATGATATGTGGTGTTCAGCTATAAGTATGCAAAATTTCAAGTCTCCAACATGTATAGTTTCTGAGAACGGCCTTTGTGACAGACGGACAGACGGACAGACAGAGAGAAGAGCGAGACGAATAGGGATTCGTCAGATGAACGAAACCCTAATAAAGTAAAGAAAATAAGAAGAAATGATGCTATAAAGCAAATATTTTATTAAACATCATATAATTGTTTGCAATTTTCACACGCGAAATATAAAAGATGGTTCTGGCGATTAAAAAATGCTATTGAGAGATTATCGCAAAATCCCAAATCAAAGATTTTATGCCTTTTTTTTTTTAAATGAGAAAACAAACAGATTTTTTTTTCTGTTTTGATTAAATTTAAATATGTTTTATAGCACTTCATTATTACTGCGTGCGTTTTTTTTTAAATTATTATTTGCTCCATGTGTTCAAACCAGTTGTCTACGAAAACATCCACTGGTGCGAGGCTAACGAGAAAGACAGGCTACCGCAGTGGGTCTGATTTTTCTTTTTTTACAGACCGCTGGGGTCACGTGATGCTCTTTTCGCACACCTTCATTGGTGCATTCGAGCATCACGTGACTCCAGCGGTCTGTAAAAAAAGAAGAATTGGACCCACCGCGGTAACCTGTTTTTCTCGTTAGCCTCGCCACTGGTGAAAGTGACGCACACCAAATATTTGTGAAGTATGCAGATAAATTGTGCTTTTTTATCAGTTTTATTTTGTATAATTTTTTAACGGTTTGGAACTTATTTTTCATAGTAGGTGCATTCAGTAGGTGACCCTCACAGGTACCTTCTGGTGCAATCAGAAACGAAATCCGACAAATATTTTTTGAGTTATTCTTGACGAAAGGTTTTTATTAGGCTTTTTTTTAGTAGGACATGGCGTTAATATCCATCGTAGTTGTTATGTGACCAGACAGTAATATTGCGCTGGGTATTAGCCTTCTAGTAGGAGAGCTGTTGAACATTTTTGAGTAGGTATTTGAGGCATCCTGAAAATTTGTGCAACACTTCTTTTGTAATGCCTGAATACAAAATCGAATGTCTGGCTGAAGGATCGTGGCCCAAAAACTGTGCCAGACACGTGTCAAGTGCCATTTGGCACTTGACACGTGTCTGGCACAGTTTTTGTGCCGACTAAAGTGTCTGTCATTTTCAAAATATTTTTTTCTAAGCATAAATATCATTCTGCCTCAATCTCAGTGTGCCTCAAATACCTTTTTTGGGTAGTCAAAAAATGGCACTTGACACGTGTCTGGCACAGTTTTTGGGCCGACTAAAGTGTCTGTCGTTTTCAAAATATTTTTTTCTAAGTATAAATATTATTCTGTCTCAATCTCAGCGTGCTTCAAATACCTTTTTTTTGGGTAGTCAAAAAATGGCACTTGACACGTGTCTGGCACAGTTTTTGGGCCACGATCCTTCAGCCAGACATTCGATTTTGTATTCAGCCATTACAAAAGAAGTGTTGCACAAATTTTCAGGGTGCCTCAAATACCTTCCCTAAAATGTTTAACAGCTCTTGGACTATTCGCTTCGCTCAGACAACTAGAAAAGTATGAATGAGTGTACCATAAAAGTTCAAAGAGATCTGAAGCCTAAATAATATCAAATATTGCTATTCTGTATAACTCTTATTTTAATCTTATCCTAGTCTGTATATTTTGAATTTAATTCGATCCTGACAATAAAAGAAGTGCATATTAAAATTTCCTTTGAAATTTCAAGTAACTAAATTCAGCGTACTAAAAATCTTTTTTTTACAGTGAATCTAAAACAAAACCCTTGTTCAAAGTTTAATCTTGGCATTGTGCTAAGTGCGCTTCGAAAGGAGGTCGCAAAGTTGCATCGCCTCCTTGTTCTGTGCCGCGTTTTTCCAGATAGGTTTTTAATTAACTTTTAAAGACAAGGGAAGCGTATTGAGAAATTCACTCAATGCAATCTAGTCGCGAATCCAATAATATTTATCTGGTTAATTCTAATTAAATAAGTCTGTTTTTAGCAACTGGATGTTTATTGCTTTTATACTGCTAATGGGCATTGCATTACACAAATATATCATTAAAAGCTGTTATCAAGGCATATTAAGAGCCATTGGTCAAGGAGTACGCCTCCCCAGTCATTATGTATGGCCAAAAAGTCCGTGTCTTTAAGGGTTAATATCTCGGCTAATTACGGAAGATTTGTTTCGAAAATCATTATCAACAATGCTTTTATACCTTTGCTACGATACGTACACCCAGTGCTCCTCAATACCTTTGATGAATGCCCGCAAATAGGAATTTGTGTGTAACGGAAAAACGCGATTTTCTCAAAAACTACATGACCTAGGGTAATCTCTATAATTTTCCGGCAAAGTTTGAATTAATGTCTTCTACTTCTAATTTTTTTCATTATTTTAGTTTCAGTAGATTCAAAAATAGAGGGGTGGGAGAATATTTTGGCACTGCATTTTCGACGACATCTCTGAACATATAATACCCAAGATTTTAAAAAAATATTTTTTAAGTTCAGTTTTACGAGTGCATTTCACACGATACCCATACGATATACAAAGAAAAGCCTTTTTTTTTTCAAGTATCTTAATTAGCCCTCCTACATTTTTCCTAAAAATATTTGTGAATGTTTAATAATCTGGAAATATATGGATAATAGTCTTTATTTCTTGCCCCAATTTGAACTTTCCACGTTCCAATAATTTACGAGTAAAATGGCCGTGACAGACGGACAGACAGACACAGGAGTGATCTTATAATGTTTCCGATGTTATTTTTAAAGTACGTAACCCTGAAAATCAGAAATTTAATAAATGGTATATACAAAATGTTCTAAAGTTAAAACCTAAAAAAACATTAAAATAAAATCTTAATAATCAAGGCTTCAGTCATCATCTATGGCCATCTTCATGAGTCTTCAGCTCATCCTCAGAGTCATTAAATTGCTTTTAAAGTTTTAAAGTACAAAGCCAAGCCGTCTTGAATTTGAAAAGTTCGTTAGGTTTCCAATCGATTATAGCTTTAACCAAGAATATGTAATGGCACCATCTATCTGATAACAATAGAGTAAAACTTAACTAAAGCGATATTCAATTGGAAACCTAACGAACATTTCAAATTAAAGACGGTTTGGCTTTGTTCTTTAAAACTTTAAAAGCAACGTAAAAACTTTTTCCTGAAGATGGTCATAAATGGTGGCCGAAACGTTGATTATTATAATTTTATTTTAATGTTTGTTTAGTCTTTAACTTTACAGAATTTTGTATACACCTATTAGTAAAATTGGGATTTTTTATCTTCACGTTAATATAGAACTTTTTATGGTGTAAATGTCTAGCTCTTTTTTATATAAGATGTATTTAAAATATATATATATATATATATATATATATATATATATTCGGTTCACACACAGAAAATAATAGCATAAATCACAGGCAGAGGATTCAAGAAATCTAAAATTGAAAAAATATATAGAGAGATCGCTTTGCATATATAGTATAGCAATAGTTTACGTAGATTTTGCGTTCAACAACAGTAAGAAAGGATAGATGAGCCGTGAATTCCAGGTTCTTAAAAGGAGTGAAATGTTTATTATCAAACATCGAGGCGAGGAAGCGGTACAGGAGACAGAAATATATGACTGGTAGGAACTGAAAGCAAGGGGAGAGTGACGCATACATCGCATGTTTCTCCATAATTAAAGTCTCGCCAATAACTGCCAAAAAGGTTACAATTTCTTGGCGGCGATTTTCCGAGAAAGATTTACATGGAATAATGGGCAAGATATCGCTTTTAGCCTTGAATTCATTTTAAAATCCCGTTCTAAAATGAATTTTAGAAAGTTGTACTTTGACAATATAGATGGGCTCTTGAACTATAGATGGACTATTGGAATTTTTGACCGCGGTTTGGCAAACCAAATAAGGAAACGTAAAGGAGGCATTTATATTTTCTGCCTAGTTAGCTAAACTTAAATGGGGTAGAGGCTCTAAGCGGCTAACATATATGGTCATGGAATGGTGCAGATACGAATCGAAAGTGAAAATATTAACATATGTTTTTAAAACGGCTAATTTAGGAGGGACTTTATGTCTATTACGAATATTAAAGATAGGGAATGTATTTAAATAAAAGGTTTGCTAAAGGTTTATAAAGATACCTGTACATGTCTTTGAATTGACTTTTAGTTGCAATTTAAATTAATTAAAAAAGGGAAATTTTAGGATATATTGAATTTTAAAATTGACACTTTTGCGAAACCCTGTATAATTCTAGCATATCAGAAAATGGGTTAAAAATTGATTCCAAAATTTCCATTGTTACTTACAAAAACCAAGTTGAATGTAATAAAAGATTGTAAAAACAGAGAAAATTCCGACAACCTCACGTTGCGGTAGCTTTTAAATGGTACATGTCTGATGGTTAATTCCATCCATATATTTACTCCATTTCCAACTAGATTACTTTTATAAAGAACTAGCTAAATTACCCGGCGTTACCCGGAATTTTAAGAATGTTTGTTTTGAAAACCCAATTTCAAAAATTTAAGATACAACAAAAAAAAAAAAAAATTAAAAACAGTCAAAGTGTTGCACACAGGAATCAAATGAAAACCCAATATAAAAATGTATACATTTATATAACAGACGCAAAATAATACAGCTATAAATGAATTTATTTCCATTCGTCATTGGAGCAGTAATGTTCAAACACCCCAATATATCCTTAATGGAGTTTTTATGATGCTTCTATACATTTTTTCACACTTATATGACGTTATAAATTCACCACGTCCTTTAAATTCACCACGTTTTCAATATGACGTAATATTTCATTTTCTTTATTCGTGAAATTAATTAAATAATTATAATTTTTCTTACTGAAATCATAAAACAGAAAAATTATGACTTAACATTCATTTTTGTTTTTAACTCCTCAAATAATTTATTTTATTTTCACTTTCCCGTGGAAATCTTGCAGTAGAAAAGTTATGAAGTCATTTTCCCTTTTTTTTAAATTCGTCAAACGATTTATTTAATTTTTTCACGTGGAAATCTTGCAACAGAAAAGTAATTGTTGTGATAAGAATTTTATTGTAGATTTTTAATTGTTGGCAACAGCTATAACGAAAATTGTTTAAATTTGATTGGATATTGCTGTTAAATTTGTGTTTTTTATTAATTAAAAATTAACTATAAGTTATTTCTATTCCGGATTTCTTTAGTTGCCTCGTCCGTGTTTTAATACTCATGTACGTAACATTTCACAATTCTGGCTTCCAAACTGTGGATTTGTATAGCATTACAGAAGACAGACAGGCAGATAAATTTTCATTTTTATATAATAGATATGCTATTCTTCCATTTATGTACTCAGACAAACGCAACGTGAGAATTAAAATTAGAAAAGAAAGAAACGCATATAAAATAGGAGAAGGGTTTTAACTCACAAAAGCTACAGGTTCAACATTCAGTGAATGCAGGGCTACCACAGGCGACTATTTTTTAATTGTATTTCTCACCACCTTCACAGAACAAAAAGCGTTTACATAAACTTTGACAACATTTGGAAGCGAAATGTACTACAAAATGCACTTCTTAAAAATATTGGTGCGAACGGAATATAAAAACTAGAAAACAGGAATTCTGCTTTTTCAGAATTTAGTGTTGCCTCCGATGAAAAAAAAATATGTATACATAAATAGTACAAAACCTATTTCAATTTTAAGACTTAAAGCACACACTTTTATTTTATGTAAAATGACGTCATTCGCATCCGCTTAAGAATTCCACATTTACGATCCACTCTTAAACATCTACAGTAAAGCATGCATAAGGATGTCACTATCGCTAAATAATGCACAAATGCAGCAAAAAGATGCCGTCATTAAAGAAACTCGAAAAAAAAACGGCTATCTAATGATTCATAGGCATTTATTTGTTTGTAACATTAATATAGACGATTTCAGTCGTGACGTTAGTCATGAAGTTTTGGTTGGAAACTGACTCCAAACAAACGACTGCTATGTTGTATTTTCTACTTTGTTTGTATGTTGCAGCTATATCTTATATCTATATCTCGCATCTAAGTGTTTTAATACTTGATAGGTACTGATAACATTTTCCACAATTTATATTTAAAAAGAAATGACGCATAGCAACCGTTTGTTTGGAATCAGTTTCCAACCAAAACGTCATGAATGAGGTCATACTGAAAGCGTCTACATATACTTAAAATTAAATATAATTTATAATAGCTCCATGTTTTAACGAAATTATTCGTTTATATTTTTCCAAAATAGCACGTATTTTAATTACATTTACTTTCGGTTGTTATTAGAAAATGGCAACAAAAAGATATAATTGCTATTTTTCAACTATTTTCTTTTTATTTTCTATATAAATGGAGTACTTGAGTTGCCAAAATTAAACAAATGGTGCTTAAAACTACAAAAAAAAATAATAATAATATTTCAAAAATAAATGAAGATACAGTTTTCAAACAAATTGCATTTAAAAGTACTTTTTTTTTCCAATACGACGGTATAAAAATTTAAAATGTGCGATGCTTAAAATTAAAAAAAAATTGCTATAGAGCATTTAATCGCGCAATGTTGCATCTGGTTTGTTTATTGCTGCCTTCTGTAAGCTAACGTTATTTTTTTTAAACAAAATAAGCTTGGAGAAAGAAATAGCATACCGTCCCGGGGGCTAATAGTCACCCGTAGCAGCTCTGTGAATGTGAAATAATACTGCATCATTTAGACAGAATCTTAGAGGATCAGGATTGCTTAGTAGTGGATACCTCTTTAAACTGCCAATGCAGGGTTGCCACTGGCGACTATTTTTTTAATTTAATCTCCCCCCACTTTCTCAAAAAAAAATTTTTCATAGACTTTGATAAAATGTACAAGAGAAAAATATCCCAAAATTATTTATACTTTAAAAATAGTGGTACGAATAAAATATTAAAATAGTACTCAGTCGCAGTCTTGCCAATTCGACAGTGATTAACCCATTTATGTCTAAATTTTTGTTTTCTGACATTTCTTGGTAAAATCACTTTAAAATGTTGCAAAATGAACTGGAAAAATACTAAAAAAAATTACGCAAAAATATTTTTGTATTTTTTTGATAAAATGTAAGCGTATTAAATGTGGGAATATCCGTATGTGGAAAATGCATAATTATATGTTTTGTCTAAATTTATATAAATTAAGCTTTTAAATTGTATATTATATACTATAATTAGCATTTTTATGAACTATTAAAAAATCATATTTAATTCTTTATAGAGGCTAATAACATTTTAAGTTTTATTAATAATAAATTAAGAATAATCGAATTTGAGGCTAGAAAACAATTTATTTCAAAATCATCTTGAAAAGAGCTTTACATACATAACAGTCCCTAACTGACTAATAGAAATATGTACCCATTTGCGCCTAGCGCCTTACGTTTAGTACATTACAAACATGCATAAAAAATAGGCTTGAAAATATAATTTCGCAATTTAAAAATATAAGTATTTGAAAGAAGTCTACAAGCTAAGATTATGACTTATTTATTTCAATCCTTGATACGAAAAATACAAATAAACTTACCTTTTACATTTCGCTATCTTGAAAAATGAAAAACATATATACACCGAAAAAAGGCCTTCATTTAAGCAAATAAATATCAATCTTAATCTGTCATCTATCGGTAATAGATAAAGACATTTATAGACAATTACTTAATAAATTTTGATGTTGTGAAGAAGAAGAAAATTATTTTTAAAAAAAAAATGTTAAAATTCGTAACATCCCAAAAATGGGACGCTAGGCATAAATGGATTAACCTGTTTACCCCGGGTGTTTTCTCTTAGATGTATCAGACTCACTAGCCAGATTTCGTAATGTGCAGTGCTTCTGATAGCAATGGATTTCAAGATTTTAAAGTTCAGTGTAAAATTAAATCCGTCGTGTTTTTTTATTATTATTATTATTATTATTTCTTCAAAAACAAGGTGAGTTTTTTCTCTAGAAGGATTTCTCTACTTTCATTGCATGACATGAAACGTGAGTTAATACCGAAGGAAAATAAATCGACAAAAAATTGAAGTACAAGTTAAATAACAATTTGAAAAAATGCAATTTAACAAATTACAACGACCATTTGGAAAATGATTTTTTCAAAGACTAAAATTTAAGACATAAAAAATCCCACGGAGTTGATCATACATTACGTACGCCATGGATTACATTTTTCGGTACTGTAAATTTTTAAACTTCTACTGAGCTGGTCATTCATTATGTACGCCATGGATTAAACATTAATATTCCTGGACCAATTTTAAATGAAATTTCATTCTTAAACTTCTAAATAATATTACTTTTTACATCGTCGTATAGAGACAAAAATGTACTTTTTAATGCAATTTGTTTGAAAGCTGTATCTCAATTTTTTTCTGAGTTATTATTATTTTTTTTGTAGTTTTTATTGCTTTTTTGTCATAGTGGCAACAGAAGTATCCATCTCTGTTGAAAGTACAGGGAAAGTGCAGATTACTGTGTAGACCAATCAGAAAACGAATAAATTGCGGGATTCAACTAATAAAACGATTCAGATATGTTTTTCATTTCCTATCATGGCCGAGGACAATAACCATTTTTCCAAATGGTTAATAACTGAAGAACTCCATCCGAAAGAGTCAAGCTGTTGATATAAGTACAGTTAAACCTCCCTGTACGACCACCTCTCTGAACGACCAGTTTTTCATGGAACGAAATTTATTTCCATAGACTCAATACTAATTTTACCTCCATTCAGAGACCATCCCAGTTGAACTACCTCTGTGAGCGACCAATATCTTTGAAGAAAAGGAAACAAATTCCGTTTTTTCCTAGTCGCTCGAAGAAGGTTTTATTAGAAAAATAATTCCGCAGAACGCATTATTCATCAAACTTCTAAACCAAGTTTAGATTTCTTTTTTTTTCTTTTTTTTTTTTTGTATTCCGGTATTATTTACACTTAAATATATTTAAGTGTTTAAAACTCTTTGAGCCTTTTTAGACAATGAATTTAACTCTGATGACAAATTAAGAATGACGGTCCATAAACTACTCTGCCATATTCTGTCACGAAACACTCAAAGAAATGGATAAATTAATGAAATCATCATTATTTGTTCCCCCCCACCCCCCCAAAAAAATTACATTTATTTACTGAACTTCAAAAGGACTTGGAATTAAAAGTTATAAAAGATAAAACCGTAAAATCAAATCAAACGTCAATATATTCATTTTTTAAAGTCTGCTGAAATTAACTTATGTAATTAACTTTTGTTTTGATGCTTAAATTTTCATATTTTTTCCTAATTTTAAAAGTAAATTTTAGTAACATTAATTTTTACATTTTTCCCAACAATTAAAATCTAGATTTAAACATGACCTCCATTAAGAGACCACCTCTCGGAGCGACCAATTTTTTGGAACGGAACGTGGCCGCTTTAAGGAGGTTTTACTGTAATTAGTGAATTGAGTGATAAGCTGGGAGTGAAATTAATCTCAATGTTGAAGACACTATTCATATTTGCCATGACCATGGAATAAATATGATATTGCACCCAAGCTTCTGTCATTACTTATTAATAATTACGAAAATATTATTTCGCAAAAGAATTTCAATAACATAAATTTTGCAAAAGATACACTTTATAACACGAATTGAGAATATACAGGGTATCCCCGAATTCATTGGCCAAACTGTAAGGGAAGGTAAAGTACAGATAAATAAGCAATTTTGATACACGAGTGTGGTGTCGGAAATGAAATGTTTTGGCGGAAAACAAAAAATGCGGAAAAAATGTAAACAAGTATTTTATTGACATAAGAATTACAGTAAGTGCTCACTGGTAGCGTCTATCAAGTGATTGGCGTACTTTTTCGTAGATTCAAGTGTTTCACGAACATTTGCAGCAACGACTGAATGTCTTGCAATGAGGTCCTCATCAGAATCAACTGGTGTCGCGTAAGACATAGCATAGACATCTGGAACCTTTGAAGGCGTACGCTAATCATTTGCTAGATGCTGCCAGGTATGTATCTATGTTGGTGGTGGAACATCTGAACATTTAATGTAACTGTTATGTCAATAAATATCTTGTTTTCATTTTCTTGCATTTATAGTTTTTCGCCAAAACTTTTCATTTCCGATTCCACATTGCGATACTAGAATTGCTTCTTTATCTATACTGAGCTTCTTTTACAGTTTGGCCCATTAATTCGGGAACACCTGTAGTAGTTACTTAGTGACCTCATTTGACAAAATTAATCAAATATGAAGAGTTTTATAGTATTATAGGACTGCATTTACAAGCTGCATGCCTAAAGGGCCCAGCATTTAAAGCGCCATCCAGGCGTGATTGGTGATCTGTGGGAAGCCTTTCCACAACTAAGTCCGTTTTATTTTATTCTTCAGACACATTTCTCCATCATAAATACATTCTAGCGATCAGCTGAATGGAAGAGGCGTGGCTAAAAAGCCAGCCAGGGAACTGAAGTGAATAGAACTCGGTTGGGAGAGAAAATAATGTTATGTTCTTTGGCGCGATGAACAAGAAGACAGTGTGAACTGGAGAGGTGTGCAAAAGAATGTTTTTATAAGGTATAAACGACGTATCTTGTTCTAATGAAGGAGAAAGAACGGCGATTAGACGGAATAGAAGAATTTTGTGTTTTTTCGCGCGTTAACCCTTTATCTACTGACGGTACAAATAAGTACCACTCACTTTAAACTTTTATACCATAGTGAATATTACTAATATTGTAATGGTACTTTGCAAAAATTGCTCTTTTAACTCCACTTTATCCGAATACATGGCAGCGGTAGTTCTAGGTTTGTTATTTTAGAGAGGAATGAGGCTATCTTTGAAGCAGTCGATGTGTTTTGTGCCGACTTTTTGTACAGATTGCCACCCTCGTCTTTTCATTGCTGCAAATACAGTAAAGGATATAAGATAAGAGTTGGATTTTTTTTTATGTATTCATTATGGTCTTAGAATTCAATTTGATTAGCTATTTTAGTTGAACGGTGTATGTATTTGACTTAACAGCTGAATTACTCGGTGGTACTTATAAGTACCGTCAGTACAATCGGTGCTGGAGAAAAACTTCTTGTTTACTTTTCGTCTGTGTAGTTATCCATCGTTTTCATCGGATTTAAAATGCAATTACTAGAATGTAGTGCAGTAGTGATTTCCAATTACTAAAATGTAGTGCAGTAGTGATTTCCATGGTATTTCTTTTCTGTTTGATTGTTATTTTTTATAGGACTAGGGGGCTCTGCCCCCTACGAGCTACGCTCGCCAACCCCCGTTCAGGGACACCAAAATCCAAAAAGCACGCTAATTTGATCGGCTTTAAAAATATTGAATTAAAATTAAAAAAAAAAAACAGTAGCGATCTCTCTGTAAACGGGTTTCCATTCGTTTTTCTTGGATTGGGCATTTTTAAGACCATATCTGCTGCTGTTAAAACATACAATGGCTGTTTTCGTATTTAATTTAAAAAATTAGTTAAACATTCGAAGATAAGCTAATGTAAAATGAATTAAGTAAACAGTGTGATTATCTACCGGTATTTTTTAACAGCGCTATAAGATAGTTCTTTTAAATAATTCATTTTAAATGTATCGTTTTAAATCTGACGTAATTTACACCAAAGTTTTATTTCTCTTATTAATATTCACGTGAAAATACTTTTGTTGTTAGAAGGAAATATTACTTGCGCTGTCTTCGAATTCACGATAATAGTTCACAATATTATCTCAAAATATCAAGTAAATGTCTCGCGCAGATATATTTTTTAATTTAAATTGTTTTGCCATATTTTTTGGGCATTTTAAATATGACGTAATTTCCTCCATTTACAGGTTTTAACGCATAGTAATGATTTTTTTATTTTAACATTTTGTTTCTCTTTTAAAATTCCAGTGTAAATATGGTTCTTATGACGCAATTTTCCTGCTTTTAACATGTAATCATTTAATTCTAATTTTAATTTTTTTTTCTGTTTACAATAGTCCTGTGTAAATAAATTTTTAATTTGAAGTAAACATTATTGTTTGCGCTGTTTATACAGTTGGCAACAGTTTAAATTAATAACATTTTTTAAATTTGTAAAAAATATCTCTCGAAATACTGAAAATTTGAATTTAAAATAGAAATAAAACTTCAAAAAATAGTCAAATAAAAAAAAATAAATGCAATCTGCACACCGGGAACTTATAACCTATAAAATGATCTAAAAATGATTAAATTCTCATGTATAGTTTTTGCTCCAATAAAACTTTTTTAATGGAACGATTTTGTCCAATTTAGCATTAAATATCTCTTAAAGTAATTCTTCGATTTGAAAACTGTCTGCATCAGCGTGTTTATCAAATATTTCTTTATAATACCACCGATTTCCATATTTTTGTATACGACAGTTTTTTTTAATATTAACGAAGAAAGGCCATGCTCAAGGCATACTTAGGTACTACTACAGGCAGACTGATTTGCGCTTAATTTATGAAGTCGCTCGCCAGAGGACTCTGATACCCTGCCCAAAATTAAAATTTGACTCTGACCGTAACTGAAACAACCTGGGAAGGGTAGTTATGTAAAGAAACAACGAAATTACGTCATGTCGCCATGGTTACGTTTACAATTCTGCTGACATTCCAATCAAGCTTAGAAATGACAGCTAATTCGAATACAGCTGTTAAGAGTTATTATAAACTGTCCATATCAATGTAAATGTAAATTTCTATTTATTTAAATGACTAATATAATGTGTTTCTCTTTAAAACTGTTAAACCAACACACATAAAAATATATAAATAAAAAAACACATGCTTAGTCTAAAACATCAATGTCACAAATTTATTTGGTACCACTTAGTTATCCCGTCGACCAATTTCGCCAAATTATATAAATCGCTAAAACACTCGCCAAATTACACAAATTGACATAATTTTTATTTTAAATAACGAAAGAACAAATAAATTAGTATAACATTAATAAATATACAAATAAAACGTCGAAATAAAAATCACTTGATGACATAAACACGTGTAACTTGCTTACAGTCAAGTGAATGTGACATTTACGATCAAGCATTATTGGCATTTAATTTTATAGTTTGGCGATAGATTTTTGGTCGACGGGATAACTAAGTACCATTTATTTACTCTTTTCACTGCTGAAACAATAAAACTGATGGAACTTTTTTAATATATTAAAATACTCATAAAATTCCTTGTAATAATTAATAAATGTAATTTATTAAGTAACAAATACCCTTACATGATTTAATCAAAATTGCTTGCATAACATAGAATATTGCAACGATATTTAAATCCGTGATCACCATTTCTTTCTCTGATTAAAAATAAGAATATTTAATGTTTAAGGAGGATCGGCCTTTTTTTTTTTCCTCTTCTTCTTGGTTCGGGCGATATTAAAAACAAATATTTTACCGGTAACAGTAAATTAATCAAAAATAGCTGCTTCAAGTCAGTTATGAGAACTGTAGTTTGATAAAAATCAAATTTTAATTTTAAAACGTGTATATGAAACCAAGCTATTTTTATATAAATACGGGACATTCAGAAAAGAATAACAGAACCGGTATGTTTCATGAATGAACCAAACGATCAAGGTAAACAATAAATAATTTAGCTAAACTTAAAAGTATCTGTAACACTAAAATGCTACAATTTGTGTAAAATAGCCTTTTAAATCGAAGGAAATTGAAGAATATAAATATTTAATTTATTACATGAAAATACGATCAATGATTCTGAAACCTCGACGATGAAAAACAAGCTTCTATCTGGGCAGGGTATAAATGTAAACAAATAGCACGTTGTGAAGTTTTGGTTCAGGGTTTGAAGTTGGATCCGACTTCACTTTTTCGGCGAAATGCGCGGGCCGTTATATATCAGAGTAGGCTATGGCCATGCTTAAGCCAAGACTCCCTTATCATAAAACAGACTTGACGATCCGGAGAAAGTCTATGGGTGAAAATGTCCCCGATAATTGCCAACTTATTAGCTGACTTTGTCCGGTAAGTTACGCCACCTGGTGTATACTCCTGGTAATACTCCATAAACAAATGCATAGTAAACTAGTCGGATGTACCAATCCCAAAACTTTCTTCTACCTCATACATGTTAATATTTCAAAATTCGCTATCACACTGCCAGAATTAAATGGCAATCTATGCATCCCATGAGGATTCTAAAGATATGAAATTCCGTGCATTAGTTCTTGAGATTTGACTATCGCTGAAATGGTGTAAATCCAGCAAAATGCTGCCTAGAAGCGCCACCTATTGGGTGATTTATACCAAATCATAATCAGCAACAATTTATGTCAACGTCTGACTGAATCTGAAGTTTGGAGAAAATCCGTGCATTAGTGTTTGAGATAGAGCTACATCGAAAATCGTGAAAATTCCTGCATAGCAGCGCCACCTATTGGGTGATTAACACCAAAACCTAATTAACAACAACTTGTGTCAACATACAACTAAATCTGAAGTTAGATTAAAATTCGTCCATTAGTTCTATAGATAGAGCTATAGAGGCAATCATAAAAAAGGCAGCACAGAAGCGCCACCTGTTGGGGGATTTACACCAACACATAATCAGTCGCAAGTCATATCAAGGACTAACAGAATCTGAAGTTTGATGAAAATCCGTGCGTTAGTTCTTAAGATAGAGCTATTGGGGAAATCGTGTAAATCCTGCAAAATTCATCATAACAGCGCCACCTGTTGGGCGATTTACACCAAAACGTAATCAGCATCAATTCATATCAAGGACTAACAAAATCTGAAGTTTGATCAAAATCCGTGCATTAGTTCTTGAGATAGAGCTATTGCGAAAATCGTGAAAAATGCAGCATAGCAGCGCCACCTGTTGAGCGATTTACACCAAAAACTAATCAGCATCAATTTGTATTCGGGAATAACTGAATATAAATTTTTATTAAATTCCGCGCATTAGTTCTTGAGATAGCGCCCACAAAATTTGTGTCACATACACACAGACAGACAGACAGACAGACAGACAGACAGACAGACTCACAGAGTCACAGACAGACATTTTGTAAAAACATGTTTTTTGGAATCTCTGACCCCTAAAACGTGTAAATCCATCAAAAATCGGAATTCGAAAATTTTCATGAATCCAATACTTTCTTCTTGTAAAGATAGAAGAAAGTAAAAATTGAAAATGTTGTGTTATTGGCAAAATTGTATAAAATATTTTTCGAATTCCAGTAAAATGAAGGCGTAAAAAAAATATTTCGCACAATTATGTTCTGGCTTTAAAAAATGAAACATATCAAAAATGAAGATTTAAATGTAAGATTTATTGATATTTTTTCAGGGTACTTGTTAGTTATCCCGTCGACCAATTTCGCAAATTATATAAATCGCCAAATTACTCGCCAAGTTCTACAAATTGACATAATTTTTTATTTTAAATAACGAAAAAACAAACAAATTAGTGTAACATTAATAAAAATACAAATAAAACGTCGAAATATTGGTTTTATTGGCCATTATTGGCATTTAATCTTAAAATTAATTAATTTATGGCAAACCATTATTAGCATTTAATCTTACAATTTGGCGACAGTAATTTGGTCGACGGTATAACTAACAAGTACCATTTTCAGTATATAGGACTTTGCGGGTTATTTTTTTTTAAATCTTGGCACAATTTGGGCTTCGGAAAGAGCGATTTGTTGCCGATTGATATAAACAGTTATGAAAACAAAACTTATGAACTGTCAGCTTGTTTTATAAGAATTTACGGCACAGATGCCATATTGGCGCGATTTTTTTCCGACGCCAATTTTGCGAAAACCTCGTTACCATATCATCTATATCCGGATAACCATATCAAGCAAAATAACGACACTTTGGTGCCAGTTAAGTATCCGGTGCGTATATGACATTTACGCCAGAAAAAAATCGCGCCAATATGACATCTGTGCCGAATTTGCATGTATAAATTTAGTTTCTAGATATTATTATTGTTTTTTATATACGATTTGTTTATATTTGTATATAAAATAGATAAATGCCTTTTTTTATATTAAATAAATTGTACAAATATTGGAAAATATTGCTATTTTATGTGAAACAGTGAATATGCTTCCAGAAATTACGTTGCCGAATTTTCTTCTCTCGCCAAGTCTATACTTGAAAAATACCGATTTATTATTATATAATGTAGTATTAGCTAATGTTCTGTAATCTGTTCCACAGTCAAAGTTGACTGCTAAAACGCGATGCTGGAATAATGTGGTATCAAGTATACGGTTTAAAAATAAAATTAATTTTGCGTTAAACTACACTTACGCCAATTGGCTCTAGGTCTGATTAAGGAAGAATACTCAAATTAAGATTTACAAACACCAAAATCGTAGCATGACAAGAATACGGTATTTGCGGAAAGTTGAGGGACATGTATAAATTTAAGTGATTATTAAACTTTATTTTTCCAATTTTTTAAGTGTTTATGACTTCAGTCTGGGTTTTTTTTTTTTTTTTTTTTTTTTTTTGTGTATCTATGCGTGTTTTAACTTTCCTAAAATACTTTGATACATTTTAGTAAAACTTACATAACATATGTGAGTTAAAACAAGGAAAGCGAGTTAAAACACTTACGTCAATTGGCTCTAGGTCTGATTAAGGAAGAATACTCAAATTAAGATTTACAAACACCAAAATCGTAGCATGACAAGAATACGGTATTTGCGGAAAGTTGAGGGACATGTATAAATTTAAGTGATTTTTAAACTTTATTTTTCCAATTTTTTAAGTGTTTATGACTTCAGTCTGTTTTTTTTTTTTTTTTTTTTTTTTTTTTTTTTGTGTATCTATGCGTGTTTTAACTTTCCTAAAATACTTTGATACATTTTAGTAAAACTTACATAACATATGTGAGTTAAAACAAGGAAATTAATTACGCACCAAACTATGCTCGCCAAGATATGCCAATTGGCTGTGGAGTCAATTATGAAACTTTCCATAGATTAATACATACAAACTTTATATGAAAAAACAGTGAAGCTTTCATCTAAAGTATGTTAAACTGAAATGATTCCCCATACCTTCAAAAATAAAACAAATGATAGGCCAATAAATAAATAAATGAGACTGTGCATTGAAACAAATTGAAGGAGCGGTGTTAAATTAATACTGTAAGGGGAAATTAATTGTGAAAAGAAAAGAAATAGCAGAAATAAAATGAATCACATATTTGAAAATATAAAAGAGAAAATGAAATATTTTACATTTTTCGGATCTAGATGCTATCCATTTATTTCAATAACTAATATCACTGAGAAATTCATGGTAAAATAATTTTCTTTCCTGATTATTATTATTATTATTATCATCATTTATTTACATAACGGAATACAGCAGTAAACATTTTTTTGTTTAACAGTAAAATAAGTTCATTTTTTTAAATAAAATGTCTAGAACATATGAAAATTTTAAGATTAACAACTATCCTTTGCAAACTACAAAGCACATCGTAAAGAAAATGGTAAAAGACAAATGGAAAACAAATTAAAAAATATTTCTGTTTCTCACGTTAGATATAGCTAGTCACGGGAAACTATGTAGTTTCTAACCACGTGTACAGCGGACAAAGGAAACTTAGCGATTGCGAGGCCTGTTATTTCGATAAGGAGGCCTTGGCTTAAGCATTTAAATTGGATGAGTTCTACCCGGAATATCTACGCAGACTGTCATTGGTCCATTTCCAAATCAAAACTTTTTTTTATATATAGAAGGAAATCTAAAAAGTTGTGGCATCGGCTGGTTTTTGCTATGCTAGAAATGACATGTGTAAATTCATATATTGCATATGCGGAGATGCGGGAGAGCATGCTGTCCCTGGAATATTGACGTCGCAAAACTAAAGGACTGCTAACAAGATCGAAACCTAAAAAAAATAGTTTTTTAAAACCCTTTCAGGAGCAAAGCATTTTCAATTCTAAAGTGTTGAAATAAATGATTGGCACCGGAATTTGCCAAACGATTTATTTTTAAGTAAGAGAAAGCCTATATTTCATATACTTATTAAATCGAAAATATTTTCTGGTGCCAGTTGAAATAACCTGTGGGTTTTCTGTTACGAGAATTTAATCATAGTGTACTGACGGTACTTTAAAGTACCACTTTAGTTAACTACCTCTAAATAATTAAATTTCACACGGGTGAGTATATTTTTTATGTTTATCCTTTAATTTTCATTGAAGTAACTGAAAAAAAAATATTACATGAAAAAAATTGCAGTAGATCATAATGCCGTAGATAAAGGGTTAAATAGATTGTGGAAATGACTATGGCTGTTATTTTTTTCAAATATGACTGACGACGAGATTCATTTTTAAGCTTTATATAGCAAGTGTATACATGTAAATTATCAGTAATATAATCAGTTAACCAGAAAGTGTCTGTTATTTTTGTGTTAAAGAAGTATTTTTATCGTGTTAGAAAAGTCTTCTCTACAGTATACCATATAGAAGTCCTTAAAAGAGCAAAATAAATATGTCTATCATTATATTTTAACGATTGGAGCAAATGTTTTGTTGAAAAATTCCATTTTATATGCAGGTAAAAGTCAAACATTATTTATCTATATATATAAAAGAAAGTCTGGATTTTGTGTTAATCAACGCGCAGCCAAAACTACTGAACCTAAAATCTTGAAATTCGGGGTAAAAATACTTCTTATGATATAGAGTACCGCTAAGAAAGGATTTTCCAGAATTCCACCCCTAAGGGGGGTAAAAAAGATAACGAACTTTAAAAAAATTCCTTAAAAATCAGATTTTATAGTTGTTTTTCAACTGATAACATATTTTAGTGTATTTTTGTACGCTGAATCGAATGGTACTAACCAAATTATTTTAAGTCTAATAGTTCATGAGATATTACACATTTTTGTAATTTGACGCTATCTTTGGCGCCAAAACCTCAAATTTTCAAGTGATAATTTCTAAAAAAATTCTGTTACTATAGAAAGCGAAGAAATTCAAATTGAATAATCGTTTAATCAATTCTTTTGCTTAACTATTTAAAACAATTATGTCAGTTAGGAAAAAAATTATAAACGCCTCAAAAACTAAAACTAAATAATAATAATTAAAAAAAAACTGTTGTACTTTTTCGTTCTATCAACACTATGCCAAAATGTATGGTATCGCGCCATTTATTTCTACCCTTAGCGTGCAAACGATTTTTATTTCAAACCGTGCCAAAGATTAACATTTGCTATTTATTGAACGTGAACATTTTTTATGAGAATTATTCCATCATAATCTCGTAAAACTTTTTAATTTGTTATTTTTTTTAATAGAAAATATTTACTTTTAAATTATAACTAACAATTATTACTGACACTGACATGGATTTTACGATTTCGCAGTTACTTGATGACGAGGAAGGAGTAATAAAATCATTTCAGAACTTAGGAATTATACCTATAAAAATGTTTTTTTTAAAAACGTTGAACGTCTTCATTCAAAAAATTAAATGTTTACTGGAATGACAGATATGCTTATTACGTACGCCACGCTACAATGATAACCTGAAAGACATTTACAATTCGAGACCTGCAGATTAAATTGACTTTATTTTATTATTTTATTGTCTTTTATTTTAAGTATTGATTTGTATTGATTTTAAAAAATAGTTGGTGAAAGTCTATAATTTTCAAATGTTATATATTTTAAATGCTCATTTTTGTATCAACAAAATTATCTTTTTTTCAAATGTTTCATTTCATTTTGCGCTAATTAATATGCTTGGCGACAACGGTGTTGGTATAACGGAAAAATACCAAAACAGTTACTGATTTTATTTAAAATACAAAGAAAAACGGTTTAATAAGAAATAAATATTATTAAACGGAAATATTTAATTTAAGTATGAAAGCATGTTTGTAGTGTTTAAAAATGTGTTCATATTGAAAGGTTTAATTAGAAAAATATTTAGCAATTTGCCATTTGCTCCTATCGATAAAAAGAAAAAAATGGATACTTTTATGTTAGTCGTGCATAAATCTTGCCAATAGAATTTTATAAATCGCAAATACCAATACTTACAATTTTACTCATCATCATCTACTATATTTACAAAACGCAAATTCTTATTTCATTCTGATTGACTATAACTCAAGTTCTACTGAACATAATTTTGTAGGACGTACACTGTTAGTTAAGTAATTTGTTTTAGAAGTGTTTTAATGTAAAAAAATAGATCTACTTTGAATTAGTGATAAGTACGGGACTTTTAAAATTAGGTGAACCCGATTGGGAAAGATTTCCTTTAATGTAAAGTTCAACTAAATGGATTTTGATGCTATGACGGAAAGTTGTCTATGGTGTAGTAAATTACTATAAGAGGATGTACGCTATATGCATTGTGTATATACTAGATAATATATATTCTATAAAGGTGTGCAGGGTTTCTTAAAAAATCCAGTGGGTATATAAAGTAGACCTATCCCTACATCCCTGAGAGTTCTATAATCTGGTTAACACGATTATGGAAGATATATTTAAATTTAACTATCTATAATATGTATGAAATGCAAAGAGAAATTTCGTTTGGGCCGCTTACAACGTGAGTTCTGCTGAATAGATTTTTGATGGGACTTACATTAAATCGTTCTACGTAGCTTACTTAAATAATTATGGGAGAAAATTCAAAATCAGAAGAACACGATTATGAAAGATTGGCTTTTTTAAAGGTTCTGCGGGGTGGATTCTGGTAAGACAAACTGCTAATTATATAATTTTTAGGGAACGTTTTGGTACATTTGCCAGTTTAAAAGATTCTGCTAAGTGGATTTTGGTGGAACTTGCCCAGTTAGTTAATTTTTCAGGGAATATTTTAGTATAACACGCATATCGTTCTAGGTTGCTTGGTTATAGGATTTTGGATGAAAGTTCTAGAATGAAGTGAGACCAATTATGAAAGATTAGCCTTTTTCATATGTTCTATTGGACGGAATCTGATGAGAATTGCATTGATAAATTTTCAGAGGAAGGGTATATGTATATTACATATTGTTCTATCGTACTTTACCAAATCCTTCAGTAAAGGATCAACTAAAGAAGACGGTCCTTAGCAGCTCAAATTTTGCCTGTCTCAATAGAAAATACAATAGTATAATGACGTCCATATCGTTTGTAGCAATTCGGATGGGTATGCCAGGTTAATGTCTATATTGCTTTCAAACGAATGAAATTCACAGATATATTTCGTTTGATTCATGGTTTGATTCATGGAAAACAGACCAGCGAAGCGGTGAAGGCTGCTAGTAAACAATAAAAGAACAATTAAAAATCATGTAAATTTATCCAGACGTATCTCTGTTTCAGTGTAAAAATTAAAAGAAAATCCATATTAACTTACAGAAAATGGTTAGACATAACTGACGTATCTTTATAAGGTATAGAAATACATAGATGAATTTCTTAATAAACTTTATGAAGACAAAAAAATTATTGAAAATGAAACAATTCAATGTTAGAAAATAAACTTGTTTTCTATAGGGACTGTCCATAAATGATGTCACATATTTTTCAAACATTTTTTAGCCCCCTCGCCCCCTTTTTGTCGCAAAGTGTCACACTTCACCATTACCCTACCCTCCCTTTGTCACATGTCACGCTATATTACGTAAACATATACTTGCAGTTCAGAAACAAATCACTACATTATTAGTCCAGCCAATAGGGGATTTTACCTGGCAAAATTAATGGTAGTTCTGGAAATAGGCTTACTTTACGTTTTATGGGTCGCTGAATACGAATTTGTAGCTTCCCACCAAAATTTCGCCCGGCAGCCCCCCCCCCCCCCCCAAAAAAAAAAAAATGTTTTTATTAAAAAAATCAATTTTTTTATTATTTTAGGGGAAAAGTTTCTAGAAATTCAGAAAGTAGACAAAATTTGCAACAAGTAAGATATATGACATTAAGACGTAAGATGAATGGGGATGGGGAGATCTGCCTCGGAACATCTGCCGCGGTGGACTAAACTGCGCAATTTCACTTAACCACTCACATTGTTTACATTCGCCCTCCAGTCTTACCTCCGAACTTTCCCTATAAGGTTTATTTTAAGTTTTTGGGGTTGCTGAATCCGAATTTTTAACTTCCCTCCAAATTCCCCCCCCCCCCAAAAAAAAAGAAAAAAAATTGTTTTTAAATTAATTTTTTTATTGTTTTAGAGGAAAAGTATGTAGAAATTCAGAAAGTAGACAAAATTTGCAACAAATAGGATATATGACATTATGACGTAAGATAAATGGGGAGAGGGGGACTGACTCGGAACATTCACCTTCGCGCTGATCTCAAAAAACAAATTTTTTCAAAAAATCAATTTTTTGGGGCGGTTGCCGGGTGAAATTTTGGTGGGAAGTTACAAATTCGGATTCAGTGACCCAAAAAACATAAAGTGAGTCGAAATCCAGAACAAGTATTAATTTTGCCAGGAAAAATCCCCTATTGCTGGACTTGCATAACTTAGTGCAAGTAGCGCCGCAGTGCATGTTCAGAGGCAGCCCTCCCCCTCCCGTTCATCCTAGGTCATAATGTCATATATCCTATTTGTTGCAAATTTTGTCTACTTTCTGAATTTCTACATACTTTCCCCCTAAAAAAATAAAAAAATTGAAATTAAAAACAATTATTTGGGGGGGGGGGGGTTGCGGGGGAAGAAATTTTGGAGGGAAGTTAAAAATTCGGATTCAGAAACCCAAAAAAACCTAAAGTAAACCTTATAGGGAAAGTTTGGAGGGGAGATGGGAGGGCGAATGTAAAAGATGTGAGTGGTTAAGTGAAATTGCGCAACTTTGTTTATGCAGCACCGCGGCGCATGTTCCGAGGAAGATCCCCTCTCCATTCATCCTAAGTCAGAACGTCATATATCTTATTTGTTGCAAATTTGTCTACTTTCTGAATTTCTAGATATTTTTTCCTTAAAATAATAAAAAAAATTGATTTTTTTTATAAAGCCTTTTTGGGGGGCATTTTACCCAAATTTGGGGGTTGCCGGAGGGAATTTTAGTGGGACGTTAAAAATTCGGATTCAGTGACCCAAAAATCATATAGTAAGCCTTTCACCTGAACTACCATGAATGCTAGCCCTATACGGTCTGTGGAATATATAGATTATATTAAAAAATTTGTTTTTAAACTTTAACTTTGTGTTTTAATGACATTTGTGAGCATAACAATAAAAATGATTTGTGTACTTATTTTGAATGAAATAACATTAAAGTATACAACAAAAAATATAATTAATATACAATAGTGATAAAGTATTAATATGAAAGAGCAATTGAAAACAGTTGTATTTTGGAATTTAAATTTCAATTTAATACAGTTGTTTATAAATCTTAAATTTACTTTATGAACGCAAAATACTATAAAATAGGTTGGTTTTTGAAACGAAGACTCAATATTAGTTTTTCTTAAATGGAATAGGCGTCACCACATTTCATTTGTCACATTAATATGAAGATTTATAAAATTATATATTAAATCATAAAACATAAATTACTCTGAATCATTTACTATTACGATTTTTCCTCACATGGAGAAGATATATGCTCGTCCATACAGTACACAGACATTTTGACATCACTCTCATCCTCGGGGATAGTAATCCCTCTAACGTTAAACCAAAATGTGTGATGTCACACTTCCTCTTAGCCCCACCCATCCCCTTGTCACAAACTGCCACAATTTCACGAACCCCCTTCCCCCCTCCAAGCATGACATCATTTATAGACGGCCCTATATATCTATAATATAAAGGACAATCATATCTGTGCGGAACGCATACGTCATTTTGCGAATGGCAAAACTTCGAAATCTATATTAATAAAAGAACAAATCGCTCTCAGTCATTCCATGTCAATTCAATCAGACCTTGTAACCCGACCGACAGGGATTTGGATGAAACTTGGTGTATATTCTAATTCTATCATGATATGAATACATCAGATAATTTTCCTTCCTAGACCTCATAGTTTGTGAGATATGGGAGGTCGAATTTTTGGATTTTTCTCAAATTGCACATTTCTGAGTCTGTATTTTTAGACTGCAGTTCCATTTTCAAAAAATTGTTTCTCTGGATCTAAAATGCGAATCATCTTAAAAATATCACTGTAAGTACATCAAAAGATGCAGGTTTTAATAAAAAAAAATATTAAAAAAATTAATTTTAAATATTTAGGGCCAAAAAATTAAACCAAAGTTGAAAGTTATGGTTATTTTTCCAAATTTTTGTGACTTTACGAAAAAGGCTCTACACAAAAAGGCAAATGAAGTTTCCGATTTCTTTTTGTTTTAAATAAAAGTTTGCACTTTGAGCTTTCTATTTATGAAATAAAAATTATGTCTTTCTCATGGATTATGCAAAATTTTTGACTTTTTTTGGGATGCTGTACCTATCAAGAGATAAAAATCTTTAACTTTGCTTATGGTACCTAAATAATTGCTGCACATTTAAAATTTAAAATTATTAATCATTTTGATTTATTTTATAAAATGAAACCTTAAAATCAGACTGATTTATTTATTTTTATAACAGTAGAAAATTTGTATAGTATTGGTACATATAACACATTATCTGAAATTGTGTTGTTCTCAATCTTATCGCATATATTTGTCAAATAAATGTACATCTATCATTGGATTCAGTGGTATAGTATTTCTATAAATACTTTCACTATGGTAGTATGAAAAGAATATGTACAATATTTAATGGAGGGGGTGTGGATATTGAAATCATAGATTTTTTTCTCATTTTACTCAGAAAAAAACAAAGCAAAAACTTTACTTTGTAAATAAAAAAAAAAGAAGCACTTATATTAAACAAATTCAACAAGTCATAGGAACCACAATAATTATTTAGGTACCACAGTTTAAATTAGATATATTAGAGATTTTTTTTTCTTGAATGGTGCAATTTCCCAAAACAGGGCAAAATTTTTACATAAGCTATGAGAAAGACTTCATTTTTATTAAAATTGAAATAATCATTAATTAAATCTAATACATTAAATGAAATTGCTTATAATTTTTTTTTAATTTAGATTGTTGTAAATTTTTATGTAACAAATAAGGAATTTGTTAAATTATAGCTAATTTTTAAAGCTAAAAAACCAGAATAAATATTATATTTAAAAGATTGAAATTCAAAAATATAACTGAGCTAAATATAAATATAGAAATAAATGACGTACTTTGCAGTATCACTTAGACTTATTTTGTAACATTCTTTCTTTGTGCAATTTAAAATTTATATTTATTATGAATAAGCAACATTGATCTAAAACATTCATCTAAACAAGATCTAAAACGTTAAGTACAAAAACGTTGTAATATGTTTTCATGTTAGGTCCCTGTTCTCAACTATCAGTTGGCTCCTTTTGGGCCCCCTATTATAACTGCCTTAAAAATTGTCCGATTTGCTTGCTAGCTTTTTTTTTCTAACAACATCTGAGGTTCTCCAGCTATTACATGAACGACAAAAATAAAATATTTCAGGCTTCAACTACCACCAATTTTGAATATAAATCGTCTTCTTAGGGCCCTTGGTTCATCTTCTTTAAAAATGATCCCAATTCCTTGCAATTTTCTTTACCATAGTTCTAGAGTCCTCAGATTACATTGAAAACTACTAAAAAGTGTATTTATACCAAACTACATGCCACTTAAGTCCCTTCCCCTTGGGGCCCAGTACAAGGCCCCTTGAAGCTTTTGCACCATAAATTATTAATAAATTGCCCCTCTTAATCCGATCTTTATTTTTAGAACCATTTTTTCATTTAGTTATTCTCCAGTTTCTATATTCCAGTTAAAATCCTGGGGCACCTTAGGGTCCTGTAGGATCCGATCTGGGGCCCCTTGAACTTTTTGTGTGCTATGTATTTTTTACATCCTAATTTTCTCACCTTCTCATTGCATAATTTTAAAATTGAGTCTTGGACTCTTCCCCTTAGACCAACACCCTCATATTTTTATTGGAGCTCTAGGACCCCTTTTTAAGCATTTACTCCATTTTTGTGCATTTCTTTAAAATATTATTCTAATGATTATTTCATATCCTATGATTAATTTTGACTAATTGAAGATCTAAAATGCTAAGTACTAAAACATTTTAACATGTTTTCATGTTAAGGCCCTGTTCTCAACTATCAGTTGGACCCTTTTGGGTTTGGAATATTAATCGCTTTCTTTGGGTTCCTTTGTTGCAGCAGATTTAAAAACTATCCTATTCTACTGCAATTTTCTTTAACATAGTTTTAGCATCTTTCAGCTACTTTAAAACCACTAAAAAATTTTCTGACACCCAACTATACATTCCAGTTAAGACCCTGGCCCCCAGAGCCCGATCTTTCTTTCTACCTCAGTTACCACCTTTTTCGAACATTAATCTCCTTTTTCAGCATTAACTTACGTCTACTCAATACAGCCGTAAATTAAAAATCGCGTTACTTTAGAGGTAACTTTAGATAAGGGATTTCATCCGTTTATTAAATATCGTGTTAATGCTAACAGTAATTCATGAATTTTAGAAGGTTGAGGAGGCATCTTCCACCGCTTGGTGGCGAGTTATTTCCTCGGGTTTAAGGGCCAAATTTCAACGGAATTTGCTTCCTTCAACTTAGATTACAATTCAACTACTTTCTGTATTATAAAATTTTATCTTAGACTTTAGTTACCAACATTTTCTAACATTAATGGTGCATTTTTTTTTCTGTGGGCTTGATTCCTACGAGGTTTGGCTCACTCAACTTTGTTTTCGATTGTCTCCGGCACGTGCTGGCACTTCCGGTAAATGTTGCCATATGTAGTGGGGATCTAGATTACAGGTTCTTTCGGAAAGAAGTTTGATGGGAACACATTAGACGCTGCGGAAGGCAATGGCTCCTCCAAAATGAGGTTCATTTAAAAGAATTACAAAAGATATAAAATCATACAAACTGAAGTTTTGTTTAAGCTTATTATTTACAAACCCCGGGCAACGCCGGGCGGGTCTGCTAGTTTGAAATAAAATTTTGGTTTTGCAATTTTATCTACTGCAAATTTTTAAACTTCTAAGCATCGCAGATTTTTAATTTTTACACCGTTGTATGAGGAAAAAAATGCTGTTTTAAATGCAATTTGTTTGAAAGCTGTATCTCAATTTATTTTTGAAATATTAATTTTTTTTGTAGTTTTTTATACTATTTTTCTAATCGTGGCAACAAAAGTACCCCATTTCTATCGAAAGTAAACGGAAAATAGTCGAAAATATCAGATACTGTATATTTTTTTTTCCATTTTCTCATAAAACCTGAAAAAAAAAACTTGAAAGTAATATACGGGTTATGTCAAGAATATTGTCTGCTATTCCGTGATAATGACGTCATATGCACACTTTTCTATAGACGAAGTGTACGACTGGATTGTAAAAGTGGATTGCTTTAGGGGATGTAAAGGACGCCATTTTATAAAAAAGCGTGTAATTTAATTCTTAAACCTAAATTATGTTTTGTAAAAGTGCGTCATTTTCACAGCCAAGTAGTTTTGAAATTCTTCACAGGTGAAAAGGCTTCACTTTCGAAAATAATGTAATCGAAATCACACACTGTTAAAACGCAATGTTTTACAAAAATTTAGAGTGTCTTTATAAAAGCGAGGTTATGAAGGCGTTTCAGCAGTTTTAGGTTCGTACATGCTTATGAAAAACTGCAACACAAAAATACGGGAACAAAAACCTTATTTTAACTATTAAAATTACTAGAAAGCAAATTAGAATTACAATGAGGAGAAATGGATTTCTTAGAAATAATGGAGATAGATGCCCCCATTTAAACAAATGCACCGAAGTGCAGATACAGAAAAATTAGTACCTTCTCAGTACATAGTCAGCATAGAAGTCCTTATTTTACAAACAGCTTCGATAACTTGGCGTTACAAATCCATCGCCAATTTTACTATTATAGTCATGAACGAAGAGTGAACAAAGGTTTATTGGCGCGCAAAAGGATTATACCACGCAATCTGGTATCCCTCACGGCATCAATCAAATGGTTGTTAAATAACTGTCACAAAGCATAATCAAAACAGTGTCAAAGTTCTGCATTGAATAAATTCGTTTATGCTTAATAATGTTTTATATGATAAAATGACCATTACATGAAAATGTGCAATAATTATAAAAGGCATCTGTATTAGACAAAAAGGAAGTTAAAATTAACTGCAATCATTTTCCGAGACATAAGCTATAAACTTCATTTTATTTATGTTTTATTATTACATTGTAACAGCGAAAGATAAGCAGTAAATAAGAGTGAATAAATTCAGCGTGGGCATATACGAATCAAAGTTACTGACAGCTGCGTTTCTCTTTTTGTGATTTATTTAATGACCCACACGTTATCTGAAAGTAAATTGCTTTTCTGGGAATGAAAGATTACAACCACCTAAAATGAATATTACTACTTTAAATAAACCGAGGTTATTGAAAGAAAGGAAAACCTAAGCGATAAAATTCGATACTGAAAATAAGCACTAAATTAAATTATAAAATTTTAACTTAAAGAGGGGGAATAACAACACGTTTTAAAAGACAAAAATAAATTATTGAAATTAATTTAGGAGAGATCGTGATATGTGATAGGATCTCTGTCACAGAGGTGTCATGCAAATAATAGCGATTTATAATTATATTACATAAATTGATGGTTCTCGCCTGAATGGATTTGCTTCGCCGAGTTAGACAAGCAAAAAAATAATTCGAGGTTTAAAATAATATCTTGTTCCTGAAGTTTTGTCCAAAATTCTCTAGAATAATAAAATTTTAATGCTATTCCTTAGGACATTCTACTAAAATTTTATCAAAATAACATAATTTGCATAATTTAATTTTTCATAATGTTATATAATCTATCTATATTATAAAGAACAAACGTATCTGTGCGTAACGCTGACGTCATTTTGCGAATGGCAACACTTCACGATCAAATTTCGGTTTTGAAATTTTCGCTACTGCAAATTTAATCTCCTGACCATCGTACATTTTCAGTTTTCTTCACATAGGGAAAAAATTTACTTTAAAATGCAAATTGTTTAAAAACTGTATCTTAATTGACTGATGTATTATGTTTTCTAAAATAATTTTTAAGCATGATTTTTTAAAATTTTATCTTATCACGTGCCGGTTTCAATACATAATAATAATTTTGCACATAAAGCAACAAACATTGTTCAGCATTTTTTTCTGACTATTTTTGCATAACGAAATTAATACTTCCTTTATAAACAAATAAAAGAATAATATTTAAAAAAAACACCAATCTAACCTATTTGTGGAAGACAAATTAACAAATTAATACTTCTTTTATAAACAAATAAAAGAATAATGTTGAAAAACACAATTCTAACATTTTTATAATAGTAAAATTTAAATTTATAGATCCCCAAATAGGATTTTTCTTATCAAATGGAATTTCTTTGCAAAGTTAATCTCAGTTTACTGATTGTCTATGGCTTTAAAAACAATTTTAAAGCATGAAATATTTTATAATTTATCTATAGCACGCGGACTCGATTACGAAAGATTTATCCTTTTGCCCCTAAAAAAAAATAAAGAGTTCATCGTTTTGTTACATCTAATATCCATAAAAAAACTTCCCTATGAATAAATAAATAAAATAATATAAATAAAACACAAATTTAACTGACATGTAAGCTCTGAAATTATCAGAATATAAAAAGATGTCATAAGGAGCAAAATCTTGGTCTCATAGCATGCGGCTAATAAGAAAATATCGCTTTTGATAAATTTCAAAAATTTATTTGATTGTATAATTCGTATTTTTCATATGAAAATGCTTTTTAAACGTAAGTGGGCAGTCTAAAAAATTTATTGCATATAAAAGAATTATTAGTTTTCAATTAAAAAAACCTATATTCTTATGTTTTCACCTATATTCTTTAACCCGGGAAGCCCGGGTACGATCCCCTAGTTTGTTTAATAAACTTGTGAAAAAATATGATGCAGTCAATTTTTCTGAAATATTTTCCTTATATTCCTGATATTATAATACATTCACGTAATAGTTTTTCAAACTTTTTTCCAAAAAAAAAGAACTGTAAACACAAATAATGCAACATTTTTTTCTTCAATTATCCAAAAATGTTTCAGAGATATTAACTGTTTTGACAGTTGGAACTTCGAGGGACATACTTTTGCTTTTTATCTTTATCTATCTGTTATTTTCTGTCAATATCAATTCAGAAGAATTTCTATATTAAATACAAAATATAAGTTGTTTATGTGGAAAGAAAAAACGACGATGAAAGTTTTTAGATTGTGATTGAAAAATTTATTTTCTTGTGGAATTTCAATAAACATGTTAATGTTGCATGAAAAATAATTAAATCATTTTAAGTAACTACAAAAATAATTTTAAAATACATATAGTCCAGCAATAGGGAATTTTACCTGGCAAAATTAATGGTAGTTCTGAAAATCGACTTATTTTAAGTTTTTTGAGTCACTGAATCCGAATTTGTAACTTCCCACCAAAATTTCCCCCGGCAACTCCTCCCCAAACTTTGGTAAGATGCCCCTCAAAAAGGTTTTTATAAAAAAAAATAATAATTTTTTTATTGTTTTAGGGGGGGAAGTATCTAGAAAATCAGAAAGTAGACAAAATTTGCAACAAATAGGATATATGACATTATGACGTAGGATAAACGGAGATAGGGGGAACTGACTCAGAACATTCCCCGCGCGCTGTTCTCAAAAACCAAATTTTTTTCAAAAAATCTATTTTTTTGTGGGGATTATAAAAATTTGGGGTCGGGGGAAATTTTGGTGGGAAGTTAAAATTCGGATTCAGCGACTCAAAAAACATAAAGAGAGTCGAAATCCAGAACTAGCACAAATTTTGTCAGGTAAAAACCCCTATTGTCTGGGCTTGCATAGCTTAGTGCACACAGCGCAGCACTGCATGTTCCGAGGCAGTTCTCCACCTCCCCGTTCATCCTACGTCTTAATGTCATATATCCTATTTGCTGCAAATTTTGCCTACTTTCTGAATTTCTACATACTTTTCTCTTAAAACAGTAAAAAATTTAATTAAAAAACAACTATTTGGGGGGGGGGGGAGTTAAAAATTCGGATTCGGCGATCCAAAAATCTTAAAGTAAAACAACCTTATAGGGAAAGTTCGGAGGGGAGACGGAAGGGCGAATGTAAACGATGTGAGTGGTTAAATGGAATTGCGCAACTTAGTCATGCAGCACTGCGGCGCATGTTCCGAGGCAGATCCCCCCCCTCCCCATTCATCTTACGTCATAATGTCATACTTCTTATTTCTCGCAAATCTTGTCTACTTTCTGAATTTCTAGACAATTTTCCCGTAAAACAATAAAAAAAATTCATTTTTTTAGTAAAAACCTTTTTTGGGTGGCATTTTACCAAAATTTGGGTGGGGGTGGGGAATTGCCGAGAGAAAGTTTGGTGGGAAGTAAAAAATTCGGATTCAGCTACCCAAAAAACATATAGTAAGCCTTTTTCCAGAACTACCATGAATTTTGCTAGGTAGAGTCCTCATACGGTCTCTATTGCCTGGACTGCTCTATATTTTCCTAAATAGCTCTTATAGAATACGGTCACTAATTATTTCTAACTTTATTATTCATTTTCTTCATCAAAGCGAACAAGTGTAGAAAAATATAATGATTAGATAAGACAAACAGACACAAGAGTGATCTTATAATGATTACGTTTTTACTTTTTAAGTACGGAACCCTAAAAAGAGTAATTTTTTTTTACATATTTCTGTTAACTTTAAAGGTATTATTAAACTGAGTTCAGTGCACATGGTGTAATTTTAGATTAGAGCAGTTTTTAACCGACACTACTGATATAAAAACAACGAATGTGAGCACATTAGAAGTAAAATTAAAAAAGACAGAAGCTCTTCAAAATAAATTAGAGGAAATTAGAGAACAATATTTTGACATCCAAGAATTATCTGCACAACAAGTGCAAGATATAGAGGAGGATATCGACACTGATAATGAAAGGCTCGAACAAGTTGAGGTAAGATTAAAAGTTTTATTAGTATCTTTTGAAAATAAATGTAATATCGCAAGTGTAAATATTAATGATCGTTCAAATGAAAACAAAACAAAGGTGCGCCTCCCTGAAATTGCACTGCCTTCATTCGGAGGTGATTACTGTGATTTTGCTAATTTTAAAACGCAGTTTACTAACTTGATTGTTAACAATCCTCAATTAGATAATAATCAGAAGATATTTTATTTAAAAGCTTCTTTAAAAAACGAAGCTAAACATTTAGAATCACCTGATGATGATTTCAATTCATTGTTTCAAGCTCTGATACACAGATACGAAAATAAAAGATTGTTAATCGATTCACATATTTCTGCAATTTTAAATTATGAAAAAATGCAATATGAATCCCCTAAAGAATTGCGTAATTTTATTGATTGTATTAACAAAAACATTCGCGCACTCAAAATTATGGAATACACACAAAATAATTTATCAGAAAGTGTGTTCATAAATATAATTCTGAAAAAATTGCATCACGAAACTCAAAAGCAGTTTGAATTATCTCTTCAAAACTCAGATGTTCCGAGGTTTGATTATTTAATTTCTTTTTTGGAAAAAAGATGCTTAGTTTTAGAAGCGATAAAACTTTCGAATGACGCCAGCACGTCTCAAACGAAGCCCTCGAAATCTAAGAACAATTACGCAGTAAATAAATCCAGATCATTTTTTATCAACGATAATAAAAATAAAAATAATGTAAAGCCATGTGTGTTATGCAATTCGCCTCACCCCCTTTTCAAATGTTCTGCTTTTTTAAACATGAGTATTCGTGAAAGGAAAATGATTGTAAATAAAAATAAATTATGTTCAAATTGTTTACGATTACATCAAGGTCAATGCAATTCTAAATTTACCTGTAGGAGATGCAAATTAGTACATAACATCTTACTATGTGAAGTAAATGAAAATATGATGTCGGAAACGGCAATAATAAATAAAAATAACGAGTTTGTTAAAAATAAACAAATAAGCACTTCTGAACCTGAGAATAAAGAGACGCCATTAGTTGGTTCCAATTTGTTACTAGAAGTTAAAAGAAATTGCGCAATATTAAACACAGCTATAATTTTAGTAACAGATGTGTATGGAAATAAAATTAGATTAAGAACAATTCTAGATAATGGTTCGTCTATCCACGCTTTAAGTAACAGCGCATGAAAGAAATTAAATCTAAAACCAAAACCATTCAAGGGTGTTATTTCCGGTATTAACGAATCACACCAGGAAATAAAACAAATTATCAATGCAAAAATATCAAATGAAAAAGGAACATTTTCTAAAACATTAGAGTTTGCAGTTCTACCAGAAATAACAATCAATATTCCTGTTGAAAGATTAGACATTTCAAACCTATGCATCCCTAACTACATAGAATTAGCGGACAATAATTTTCATATACCTGGTCAAGTTGATGCATTGATTGGTAGCGAGGTATTTTTTGACATTTTAAAGAGTGAGCAAATTCGTTTGGCAAATGCTAATTGTATGTTACAGAATACAGTATTTGGGTATATAATCGCAGGTTCACTTCCACAAGTTGAAAATATGTCACATTGTTGCCTCTTAACTGAAAATAGCTTAGACAATACTTTACAGATTTTTTTTGAAATAGAATCTTTACCTGGGGATAATAAAGAAACTGTCAAAGGGGATGAAGAAATATTTTGTGAGGAACATTTTAGAAGAACCTATAAACGCGATCACACCGGTAGATTTACAGTGCAGCTACCATTGAAAGAAAATGCAGAATCAGTGTTAGGAAGTTCTAGAGAAATTGCAGCTAGGCGATTAAATAGTTTATGGGCTAAATTAGACAAAAATAAAACAATGGCTAATTTATATACAGCTTTTATGGAAGAATACGAAACTTTGGGGCATATGACACAAATAAAAAATGAAAACGAAAATAAGCTATCTTTTTACATTCCACATCATGCTGTGTATAAACCAGAAAAATTATTCACTCCCCTGAGAGTTGTTTTCAATACAAGTTCAAACACATCTAGTGGTTATTCACTTAATTCTATTTTATTAAATGGGGGAACGGTTCAACAAGATTTATTTTCGATCATAACTAGATTCCGTACCCACAAATATGCATTCTGTACAGACATTAAGAAAATGTACAGGCAGATACTGATTGACCCACAACAGAGAAATTTGCAAACAATTCTTTGGAAGCCCAGTGCGGACACCCCGATAAAAATATATGAACTCAACACGATTACATATGGCACTGTTAGTGCTCCCTTTCTTGCCACGCGAACGTTGAAAGCTCTTGCTGATGAAGAAAGAAAAGATTTCCCAAAAGCTGCAGAAGTGATTCATAACGACATGTATGTTGATGATTGTTTATCTGGTGCAGGTTCCTTACAAGACGCACAGGACTTGCAATCTCAACTAATTCTGATCTTAAAAAGGGGGAGGGATGGAGCTACACAAGTGGGTCTCTAATCATCCTGAATTATTACAAGACGCAGCCATATCAGAATATGCATTTGACGAACACTCGCAGCAAAATTTCTGTAAAAACTTTAGGGATGCTTTGGAAACCTGAATTAGATCATTTTACTTTTTAAATTAGTATCGAACCCAAAGATGTTTATACTAAAAGAGAAGTTTTGGCACAAATTGCTAAAATTTACGATCCCTTAGGCCTAATTGGCCCTATTCTAACCAAAGCAACAATTTTCATGCAACATTTATGGGAATTAAATTGGAATCAACATCTGCCTGCCAGTTCTCTTCGGGAATGGCAAAATTTTCTGATTAAATTGACAGAAATGAATCATCTTACAATTCCACGATATGTTTTGTCTGACAACATTGCAGGTCTAGATTTACACGCATTTTCAGACGCTTCTGGAAAGGCCCATGGAGCAGCCATCTACATAAGATCTCTCTCCACAACTGGACAGTTCAAGTCTAATCTTTTGTGCAGCAAGTCCCGTGTGGCCCCCCTAAAGCCAATGACCATCCCGCGACTAGAGTTGTGTGCAGCTCTACTTTTGGCAAAACTGGTTCAAAAAATAATTCCCATACTACAGCTATGCTTTGAAAAGGTGTGGCTATGGACAGACTCATCGATTGTTCTATTTTGGCTTAACACACCACCCCACAAACTTAAAACTTTCGTTTCCAATAGAGTCGCCACGATCCAGTCTATTTCTGAGAATTATCACTGGAACCATGTATCTTCAAAATCCAATCCAGCAGATATGATCTCCAGAGGTGCAACAGCCAAGGATCTGATCAATAATGATTTGTGGTGGTTTGGTCCGGAATTTCTTCAAAGGGAAATTATAGTTCCCAAACAATTTCCTACCCTCAAGGACATTGACTGTGATCATGAACTAAAAACTGATTTTAATTTATTAACGATTAATAAGGACTCTAACGATTTTTTTAATGTTTTATATAATTCTTCTAATAATTTTCTTAAACTAATTCGAAAATGTAGTTTTATTTTCAGGTTTGTGAATAGCACCAGACGTAGAACTGTAATCGGGAATCAGCCTTCGGGAACAGAATTAAAATATAGTACACATGTTTTGGTAAAAAAGGCCCAGGAAGGTAAGTTCGCTCCTGAATTGGCAGCACTCAGAAAGGGACAAACTGTTCCTTCTTCCAGTAAGTTAAAGGGATTAGACCCCTTCATTGACAACTGTGGATTACTTCATGTAGGGGGCAGATTAATAAATTCTGACTTACCTTTTGATGCTAAGCACCAATTAATTCTGCCCAATGATCATAAGCTCACTAAATTAATTTTTGAATACTTTCATAAAAAGTACTTTCACATAGGTGCTCAGGGATTAGTTCATCAACTGCGGATGAAATATTGGCCTATAAAGGCTAAAAGCATTGCCCGAACATGTGCACACTTGTGTCACATGTTTCAGGCATAACCCCAAAACACTAGATCAGTTAATAGGAGACCTCCCATCGCAACGCGTAACACCTAACCACACGTTTGTCAATTCAGGTGTCGATTTTTGTGGCCCCTTCCACATTAAGTACAAAAATCAGAGAAAGGGCACTTATTCCAAAAGTTAGGTAGCCATATTTACATGCATGGCTACCAATGCTATTCATCTAGAGATAGTAAGCGAGTTATCCGCTGCTGCATTCATCGCTGCGCTTAAAAGATTTTGTGCCAGGAGAGGCAAAGTAAATACGCTAACTTATGACAATGCCACTTATTTTAAAGGTGCGTCAACAGAATTAAATAACTTTAAGAAATTATTGGCCACTCCCAAAGAGGAATTATCAAATTTCTTTGCCGAAGAATTCATAACTTGGAAATTTATCCAACCACGATCTCCTAATTTTGGCGGTCTATGTGAAGCTGGCGTTAAGTCCTTCAAATATCATTTGCTTAGGGCCGTAGGCAATAATAAAATTACTCTAGAGGACTTTGAAACTCTAGTAGTCCAAATTGAGGGGATCCTAAATTCCCGACTTCTTTTCCGCTTTCTGATGACATAAATGAGTTTGAAGTGCTTACGCCAGGGCATTTTTTAATTGGTAGACCCATTAATAGTATTCCAAAGCCTAATGTTATAAATATTTTTGAAAATAGATTAACCCATTGGCAATTAATTACCAAATATGTTCAATGCATTTGGAAACATTGGTCTATTGACTACTTAAATCACTTGCAGCAGCGTGGTAAGTGGCAATTTACAAAGGAAAACATAAAGTTAGGATCTCTAGTGTTATTAAAAGAAGAAAATCTCCCACCATGTAAGTGGGCTCTTGCCCGAATTCTGCAAATAATTCCAGGCAGGGACAATAGGGTTCGTGCAGTCAAAGTCAAAACTGCATGTGGTATATTTTTAAGAGGCATCTCAAAAGTGTGCCTGTTGCCCATTAAGGACTCTTAAATAATGTTTATGCATCATTGTATTTCTTACAAATATTATTTTTAAGTAATTATCCTGATTGTTTTGTATATTAGTATTTTGTATTTTAGTATCATCTGTAGTGTTAATTAGTTATCGATTGTATTATGTTTATATTAATTGCTGAAATATGTCATTAACCCGTTAATAGTCGCGCGTTGGTCTTTTCCCCGCCCGAAATTCGTTATCTTCCTGTAACTCATTTCCTGTTAAAGTTACGATAGCCAAATTCCGTGTAGCTGACCTTGAGTGTTCACACTCTTGAGTAGTAAAATTACAAGTCATTCATGCTATTTCTTAGCATTTTATCGCATTCTTAAGTTTCAATCGGTCTAAATGACCGCGTTGCGACCACTTGTGTTAGTTGAATTTTTCCCCCTCGTGTTCATCGTTTCCCATTTCCGCGAAATCTGCGGGGGAAAGTTTCTTCGAAGTACGGACTCTCTGTCTGTTGTTATTTCGTCTTTCTTCTTTCTGCTATTTTACCCGTTCATAAAGTACTTTTTTTACTTTTAGAATGTTACTTAAAATTGTTTTATTATATTAGTTGTGAAGTCAGTTCGCACAAAAAACTGATTGATGGTCACTTACATTTTTTTTTTCATTGTCAAACATTGCGGGAAATTCTCAAATTGATAATCGTTTAAATATGGAAAAAAAGGGAAATTCATCATCATTATTTGAAAGAAGTTGCTTTCCATTTATTACCAGAACATATAAATAAAAAAAAAACAGACAATAACACAGCCAAACCATTAAAAAAGAGAGAAGAGAATTTTGTGGGAATCAGTAAAAAAATTGCCGTATCTCCAAAATCTGAAAAGTATCGTTTTTGTACAATAAAACAAACTCGAAAGATAAAACAATTTTCTCAGAAATGTAGTATGTATATCTGCGAAGAACATACATATAATTTATTTGCACAATAATGATAATTTTATAATGTAGGTTAGAAATTACGCAAATAACAATCTCTTTTCGATAATTCAGTGAATATTTATACTATGATTTAAAAAAATATATTTTAAGTATTTTTCTAAAATTTATCTATCTTTAAATTTTCATACTGTAAGTAAAAACACATTTTTTTTTTTTTTTTTTTTTTTAACAATGCCGCAGAAAATGTTTTTTTATTATTATTATTGAAATCCAATAGAGGCTTGGGGACGGTATCTAACAAATTTAAATTTGTTGTCCTTCATCAATTGTTCAAACTATTTTTCAGAATGTTTTTCAGAATACAAGAGAAAATTCATTTAAATAAAATTATTGCTGCATATTTACATCTTTTCGGAGAAAAATTTCTTATTGTTTTTATTATTTTAATGAATGTTATTATAAAACAATAAATTATAACAATAATACCTTATTATGTAATGTACAATTGAATATTTATTTTAATTAAATAGTTGCTGTAAAATACATCCCTATTAAGATGAACCTTTCAGTGATTCTATTAATTAAAATAATTTATCCATCTTAGGATTTAAATCTACAATTGCAAATGTATTTAAATTAAATATATAATTTCAATAACTTATTATTTACTTTATATAAGCGAAGTTCGTATCCAGAGTTTTTATTCAGGGGCGCTGCTCCCACCCTGAAATAAGTAGAAAAACTACAAATCGTGCATTTTCATTTGAAAAATGGATTTAGTCATAAAATCTCGAGAGTCCCCCTCCCTCCTCTCCCCCCTCATACACACATAGACACCGCACAAAATAAATAAATAAAACGTAGTTACAACATTTACATTTATAATTTCGAAATTAAGTATTTTTTACCTTTTTCTTTATTATATATATACTAGAAAGGTAGCCCGTCAAAAATGACGGAAATTTAGATATAAAGATATATACAACTCATGTGCAAGAATATGAGTTTTCTCGCTTGTTCCGCAGTGATAGATGAAAATAACAAATTTAAAGAACGAAACACATTTATGAAAAACTGTGTACAGTAGAAGACCACTAATCTGCACAGTTTGGTTCCAAGTGTTATGCAGATTTGAGGCTTTATGCGGTCATGTCTATTCAATCTTTGTTTACATTTTTTTAAATTCATATATTGGACAATTTAGATTGTTAAGCCTTAAAAATAAATAAATTTTACACTTGAAGTAAGGTAAAAACTATTAAATTATCGTATACGATTTCATGAAATGATATTATATGGTATTATATGTGTGTGCTTCACGATCTTGGTGACGACGTTGGCGAAATTGGCTGCAACTTGTCATGATCCTAATAGTTAGGGCCGCTATAACTAAAAAGTAACCAGTTTTTAGCAAAATTTCTGATATAAAGTAGTTTTCAAAAACTTGTGTAAAATTGCAGGCCATTCTCATGTTATGTCAGTCCTAAGAATAATATTTCTAACAATGAAGAGTTTCCAATTTATATGTGGAATTTAGAAAAGCTTCTCCAAAAGAAAGGTCCTGAAATGACTTTGTAATTCCTCTAACTTCAAAGTTTAATCGGGCCCTGATGTTGTTTACTGAAATCTAATAAATACAGTTATTTTGAATATTACAACAGAATTAAACAGTTAAACTTATTTAAATTAAACCCGCTGTTACTTCCCGATGTTATTTTTTACTATTAAGAAAGAAAATTATTTAAATTTTTTAAAGCATGTATTTATAATGTTTTTCCGTCTAATAACTAAATAATGAAAAAATATGCTTTTGTTCTGAGCTCATAAATATGACAATAAAATAATGTAACTAAGAGACATTGCAAAATTAAATCTTTGTGATTTCAAACCATAAACAAACGATACCGTCACCACGTTACCTACTATGATGTCATTAGAATATTGTCCACTGATTGTTGGAGAACTTACTTTGTGAATGATTACCTCAATGATTTAAAAAATTTTTTAATTTCACGATGAATGAATCACTTGTGTTTGTTTAAGTTTATGGAATGAGATATTAAGCTGTGAACCTAATTTCAACTAAAGTTATCGAAGGATATACGTATTTTTAATTGAAATTAAAAACAATGCTTTGATCTCGAAATAAAAAGTTTTAGTTTGTACAATTGGTTATTTCTGTTAATTATTTATTTAGGTACTTTTCCATTATAGCGCATTTTTAAAAAAAAAGCTTGGCGCAATTCGGGCATCAGAAAGTGAGATATGTTGACAAAATATATAAATAGCTATGAAAACAAATCTAATGAACTTTTATTTTTGTTTATATATGCACTTATATACATAAAAAAAATCGTTTCTAAATATATATAATATTTTTTTATATACAAATTACGGCACAGATTTCAGATATGAACCGGGATACCTAACTGGCGCCAAAATGGTGTTATTTTACCTGCTATAGTAACCCGGCTATTGTTTTTGGTACAGATGTCATATTCGCCCCATATTGGCGCGATTTTTTTCGGTTGCCAATTTGGCGAAAACATCAACAGCATAAACAACATAATCCGGGTTACCACATCAAACAAAATAACGACACTTTGACGCAAGTTAAGTACCTATTGCCTATATGATATTGGCGACAGAAAAAAATCGCGCCAATATGGGGCGAATATGACATCTGTTCCTTGTTTTTTATTTATTAATAAAGTGTTTATTTGCTTTTATTTTCTGTTTTTAATTATATAAATTGTTTTGTTCTATAGCTACTATTCAAACTTTTATTTATTTATAGTTATTTCCTTTTCAAAATGATAGCAAATAATTTAAAAATATGGTACTTTTCGGTTAGCTGGGCGCCAGTGTTATATATACATATGTATGTATACCTTTATATACATATATATGTATATATATACACACACACATATATATGTACACATATAGCTTCTATATATGTATAAATATAAATATATATGTATATATAGGTATACATACATATGTATATATAACACTGGCGCCTGGCTAACCGAAAAGTACCAAAAAGGTATAAGTAACTGGTATTCGAAAGCGAGATATCTGCCAAATTGGCGTCAGAGAAAAATCACGCCAACCCCGATGCGTATATGACATCTGTGCAAAAATTACTGCACAGATGTCATATTCGCCACATATTGGCACGATTTGTTTTCTGACGCCAATGTCATATACACACCGGGTACTTAACTCTCGCCAAAGTGTCGTTATTTTGCTTGATATGACATCTGAGCCAAAATTACTTCTGTTTATTATAAAAAATGGGTAAATAGCTTTTTTTACATTAAATAAAGGTACTTGTTAGTTATCCCGTCGACCAAATAACTGTCGCCAAATTGTAAGATTAAATGCCAATAATGGTTGACATTAAACATGATCATATGTTTCTTACGTCGTCAAGTGATTTTTAATTCGACGTTATATTTGTATTTTTATTAATGTTTTGCTAATTTAATTGATCTTTCGTTGTTTAAAATAAAAATTATGTCAATTTGTATAATTTGGCAAGTGGTTTGGCGATTTATATAATTTGGCGAAACTGGTGGACGGGATAGCTAACAACTACCTAAATAAATTGCATACATATGGAAAAAATTGCTTGTGAGTATGAAGCAGTAAATGGGTTGTCAGAAAATACGTTGGCATACTTCTTTCTCGCCAATCAGCTTTTCTCCGAAGTATTGTACATAAGCAATGATTGCTAGAAATGCATTTTTAATATGATATGCGCTTTTATGTTTCACTACATTTATGCATACTATACTGTGTGTATAAATGCTACAGTTCATATGCAGGGCTACACAAAAGAATTCGTAAGGGTTACTGAGTATGAGAGTAAATTGCTTAAAGGTGGTTTTTAAAGGAGTTATGCGTTTTTACGCTGAACTGCATTTAGTTTACTAAGAAATGTTTGTAGAATATAAGTAAATTGATATACAGGGTCACGCAAAGAATTGGATACATAACCGTCTATGGATGATAATATCTGGAAATGTGATTTCAGTAGTTTTAAGAGTAGTTTAAATTAAATTTTGGCTAAATAGCGGCATGTAATAACGATACTATTGGCTATGGACGGTAACTGCTGAAATCAATTCTTAAAATTCTTTATGCGTCTTTTAAAATGTTTACTTAGTTATCTTATTTCCCCAAATAACGAAGTTTTGTTAGAGCATTCAGGATGTGTTGGAAAGTGTTGCATATTCGGTACAGATGTCATATTCGCCCCATACTGGCGCGATTTTTTTCGGTTGCCAATTTGGCGAAAGCATCAACAGCATAAATAACATAATCAGGGTTACCACATCAAGCAAAATAACGACACTTTGGCGTAAGTTAAGTACCTGTTGCCTATATGATATTGGTGACAGAAAAAAATCGCGCCAATATGGGGCGAATATGACATCTGTGCCACATATTCTATGCTTAACGCATGATTTTTCTTTCTTCTTTAGTCTTATTTTGCATTTATTTTATTCTTAATTTTTTAGTCTTATACTGCTTTATAGAAACTTTGGCACAGTTGTCATATACGCCAATTTGGCGAAAACATCAACAGCATAAACAACAACATCCGGGTTACCATATCAAGCAAAATAACGACACTTTGCCGCCAGTTAAGTACCCGTTGTGTATAAGACATTGGCGTCAGAAAAAAAATCGCGCCAATATTCGACGCGTGTATTATATGATATCTGTGCCGAAACTTTAATATTTAATTTTTAAACTCTTCGCTCCACACCCCTTACATATAGTACAAACTATAAACAGATAGCGCAAAATAATAGATAGTTTGGTACTTTTCCACTGTAGGAGCTTTCGCGTTTTTTTAAAAAAAGCTTGGTGTAATTTGGGCATCAGAAAGTAAGATTTGGGTTCGTTTCCGTTATAAGGATACCTTTGTCGCCAAGCGTAATAGATGGCGCAAAATGAAAATCACGTGAATTGAAGCATTTGAAAAATAAAAGAAAAAACATTGTCGATACTAAAGTGAGCATTTAAAAAATATAACATTTGAAAATTCCAGACTTTTACGAACTATTTCATTAAATCACAATTATATACTTAAAATAAGTGAACAAATAACTGTTATAAAATAAAGCAATAAAATAAAACTCATATTAAACTGCTGGCATAAAATTAAAAATATCTTTTAGCATTTTGAAATAATTGGCGCATTAGCATACATTTTGGCATGGTGTCCGTATAACGGAAAAATATCGAGATTTGTTGTCAAATCATATAAACAGCTGTAAAAACAAACTTGATGAGCGTTTTTGTTTGTTTTATATGTTTATTTTATATGTATATTATTGATGTTTTTATGTACAAATCACATCTGTTTCTTTATAAAATTAGAGAAACGTCTTTTTTTATATTAAATAAATCGTATAAATATATAAAAAAAAATGCGTGTGTATATAAAATGAAACAGTGGATAGGTTCCCGGAAAATATGTTGCCAAATTTCCTTTTTGGCCTAGGCACCTATACTGGAAAAGTACCTAAAGCACATTAAAATCGCGCAGTTAGGAGCTCACACAGTACAGCGTCGTCTATTGGCGGTTATTTTATTAGTAGCATCGGGAGGAAGATGTAAAGATGTACTTTAAATTCTCACTCATAGATTTTGAAAAATATCTTAAAAGAGCGGAGTTTAAATTAAATTTCGATGACCTCCTTTATAAAAGATTAATGGTTTTAAATGGGAATTTCGCCAAATTACCCAGCTATCACCAAGTTGGCTGACATTTGGCGCTACTGTGGTAACCCTGCATTAGTTTTTTTCAACAATTACTCATTTCAATGAGGCGGTCCTACCGGAATCGTGAGGGACACACAGAGACTTGGATTTTATATAAATAGATATACCGGGTGTCCTAAAAAGGACTGACTGATTTTAAAATTCAATAACTTGTAAACGGTGACAGATATTTAAAAAATTCTTGCGGGAGGGTTATGCATAAGGTCAAAAGTTTTTTTTTACAGTGATTTTCAATTGTAGTTCGAATTACAAACAATAGATGGCGCTGCGATCAATAGACGCTAAATTCAGGCTCGATTTTTGGTACTTCGTGGCCCGGATAATACATTTCCATCTCCTTTTTCTGCATGGAGCAAGATAAAGTGCCAAAAACAGAGCCTGTATTTAGCGACTATTGCTTACAGTGCCATCTATTGTTTGTAAATCGAACTAAAATTGAAAATCACCGTAATAAAACTTTTGACCTTACGCATAACCCTCCTGCAAGAATTTTTTTAATATCTGTCACCGTTTGCAAGTTATTGAATTTTTAAATCAGTCAGTCCTTTTTGGGACACCCGGTATATATATATATATATAATATGCTGGCGAATTAGTGATATTGTATTTGATTTGCTGTTGCATGTCATAGGTTCCATTTTTATTTTCAGTTTAATTGTTCAATTTGTCAGTGTAATATATTGATGCTAAATTTATTAATTTTATTTTATTAAATGGATATAGAGTGCCGGAGTATCATAAAAATCTACCTGACTCTGATTGTGTCCTTCCAAAAAAAAAAATAAAAATATCCCTATCACGAATTTCGATTCATATTCGTAAATATTTTCCTACTAATTATTGATTCATAGTAACATCAGAAATGCAATCAAATCATTTACTATTTACTTTTAAGTATTTATGAAAAACGAAGAAAGAGTTATTAAAAACATTTATCTCGATGCCAACTGAATATATACTTAAGCGAAATAAATAATTTGCTGTAAAAGGTTGTAAAATGAATAATTGACGTAATCTTTTAAAGTTCAGTCACCCTACGTTTTCACCCTACGTTATCCGTTTTCGATCATCTGATAACACCGGCAAGTTTCCCCTTCGTTTTCGGCCTGTGGTAACGGCGGCAAATGGACCGAACGCGACTACTAACGTTCTAAAAAATGCCGCGACTACTCTCGGGTTAAGAATGGTTCATCATTTAGATTATATTAAGATTTTCATGTTTTTTTACGAGCAACAAAATTAAGATCGTTGCTAATACGAGCAACACATCTGCTCATTTCAAAGTGATTTTCGGCCAAATATAGGGTAGAATTAGGAACACTGAGAAAAAAATATAGTTCTGGTATCTAGAATCTAAATTGTGGCTCTAGAAATAGTTCCATGCCATCCCTGTAAATTCTAGTCCGCTTTTCTAGAGAGTTCTAGAATCTCCTACAAGAATTTAAGAGCGTTTTCCAATATTCTCGTGGTCAAACTTATTTAAAAATCTCTGCAAATAGATGCGAACACAACAGGTTAGTTTTAGTAACTATAATTCCAGTTTATAAAATCATTCCAGAAATCAAACGATAATTTCTCGCTACTGAAATGATTCATTATCGTTTTGTCTCCTAGAAAACAAGAGACTAGAAATTCTAGATCATTTCTTGTATTCAGCTTAGCTGCTTACCCTATTCGCATAGCTCGGAAATCTATATTTCTAGTTTAGGGATTCAGAAAATAACAACCTATTCATTCTATGTGAAGGCGGTATATTTTATTTTCTGAGTTAAAGGAATCTTTTTTTTTATGAAAAACTTTTCTCTATGAGTGATAATATTTTCATGTTAGAACTAACTGTTCATAAGAGAAAAAATGTATTTCTAAGTATAAATTAATGTTGGAGATATACTTTTAAATATGCATTTAAAATAAATACCTACAAGAAGGAAATCATTTATATAAAATAAGATTTCTTTTTTCAATTTGTATAAGCTTAATTATAACCTAAATTATTTTACTTGATATTGTATATTTTTGTCAATTTATTCTCTGTAAAAATAAATAAGATTTAAAAGCTAAACTTCTCTGTAAAATTAATTAAATGTAATTTAAAACTCATTGAAGCTTTACTTGTACAAAGTATATTGAAGCTTTACTTGTACAGATAAAGCTTTACTTAATACATTTAATAAATCAACAGTAATTACATTTAAAAGATTTCGTTAGTTTACAGAAAATAACTTTTTTCAATAAATACAATACTTTATTCAACACAAATTTTTATTGTATAAGAGAATTTCTACTGACATTTCCAATGACATATTCTTCAACAAATTCCCATTATTGTCTTGTAAATTCTATAAGATCTAGAATAATATAGCCTTTAAACATAATTCTTTTTTGAAAAAGGCATTTTTCCCATACAATGTATCACATAAATTGCAGTGCGTGGGATTCTGTAATCCGGTTTTGAAAAACGAAATTGAAGTATGTTTGATTGTCAAAAAATCCATACTGTAGTGACCAGTATTTTTAGCACTGTATTTGCAGATAAGAATAAAATATAATAATAAATATTTAACGTTTTCACTAAACTTTTAATGTTATGAAAACGTGTAGAATACTTTTATTTCTCCTAAAATATAAGCTTAAGATATTTATATAAAATATTAGATAATACTTATTACTATGTATTTCAATCTGAAAGTTTTAAAGCTTACATGACTGGATCTTTTTATGTAAGGACTAAAATTGGGTTTGCTAATTTTTATGCATTAATATATATATATATAAAGGATATAAATGTCCTTTTAGAACAGAGATTAAAAAGAAATTAAATTAATACACATTATCTGCATGTAAAATGCAGAAAAAAGCATTTTTTATTCATAAAAATGCTAAAAGTTCATACTATATTTAGTATCATAACTCGGTATGTTTTTTCTCTTAGGCGAATATATTAGGTCTCCAAGAAAATTCTGTCATTTTTATGTTCTTTCACGCCTACTTTTTTTTAAATGTTGATTTCTTCATTGGCACAACTTTTTTGAAATGGTAAAATTCCGTTTGTTTTCACCTTAATGTCAAATGTGAAAAACTATGGGAATTTTACCATTTCAAAAAAGTGGTGCTAATGAAGAAATCAGAATTTTTAAAAAGTAGGCGTGAAAGAACTTTAAACGACAGAATTTTCTTGGAGACCTGATCTACTATCTATCTATATTATAAAGGACAAACATATAAAGGACACGTGCGTAACGCATACGTCATTTTGCAAATGGCAACACTTTGAAATTTGAAGTAAAGTTTTGGTTTTGCAATTTTCTCTACTGAAATTTTTTAAACTTGCTCTTTTAAATGCAATGTGTTTGAAAGTTGTATCTCAATTTATTTTTGAGATATTAATTTTTTTGTAATTTTTAATACCATTTTTCTTATTAGGGCAACAAAAGTACCTCATATCTATTGAAAGGAATTGAAAGTAAACGGAAAATATCCAAAAATAGGAGATGGTGTATCTTTTTGTTGCCATTGTCTAATAAAACCTAAAAACAAAGTCGAAATTAAAATATGGGCTATGTCAAGAATATTATCTGTTATTCCGTGATAATGACGTCATATGCATTCTTTTCTATAGACGAAGTTTAACGCTGGATTGTAAAAGTGGATTGCTTTAGTGGATGCAAATGACGTCATTTTATAAAAAAGCGTGCATTTTAATTCTTAAACCTGAATTAGGTTTTCTAGAAGTGCGTCCTTTTCACAGACCAGCTGCTTTGGAATTCTTCACAGATGAAAATGCTTCACTTTTGAAAATAATGTAATCGAAATCAGACACTGATAAAACGCAATGTTTTACAAAAATTTAGAGTGTCTTTTTTAAAAGAGAGGTGACATGCAAATAATAGCGATTTATATTACAGAAATTGATGATTCTCACCTGGATGGATTTGCTTCACCAAGTTTAACAAGCAAACGAATAATTCGTGGTTTAAAATAATATCATGTTACTGAACTTTTTGTCCAAAATTCTCTCGAATAATAAAATTCTAATGCTATTTTTTAGGACATTCTACTATAATTTTATCAAAATAACATAATATGCTTAATTTAATTTTTCCTATTTTTATATAATCCATATATTTAAAACGCAAGTATGATTTTTAGTCATCTGCCGTGATCTTTCTGCTGAACCAATTTTACTATTTTTTTTTTAATAACTGAAAGCTCTTCATTTGTAGATGTGATCGCACTATCTGTTTTTTTTTTTTAAATATCCCCTCTTTTATATTTTAAATTTAAAAACATTTTATGAAATTTCTTCAAAATGATGAAAATTAGGTACACATTATTGTAGACAAGAGAGAAATAATGAAGTATTTTTAACTTTATTCATGCTATTGTCTGATAAAAATTCAAAATTGTTGATAAAAATTGTATTATAGTGTTTAGTGGCGCAAAATCCCATTAGGAGCAGAATATTATATTAGGGGCATAATAACGGAAAATGACATACTGCTTTTGAAAACACGCATTTTTCCTCATAAATTATCTATATTGTTTTTTCTTCTGCATGTGTACATATACTAAGTTTCAGACACTAGGCGAAATGCTTATTTAAGTGAAATTGAAGTCATATTTAAAAGAAAACTATCATTTTCTTAGATAAAACTAAACATTTTAACACAAATGGGTCTAAAAAACATTAATTACGGAAATTTTTACCCTCCGGAATTGAGATTAGAATCTCGAGTAAAGAGTGCGTCTGTTCACATAAAAGATATTGCTGACAATCGTGACTTCAAGTTTTGAGTTAAAATGATTTTAAAATGATCAAACAAAATACAATTTTTTTAAATGATGTTTATGGATATGAGAAGAGGATATGCAAATTTTGAGAAGGTGAAAATTGTTGTTTTTCATTCCGAAATACCAAGCATAAGTACCTCAATTTATATCCACATCCTAATAACTAATGTTTATTATATTTTATGTAACCTATTATGTAATCTATATTATAAAGAACAAACGTATCTGTGCGTAACGCTGACGTCATTTTACGATCAAATTTCGGTTTTGAAATTTTTGCTACTGCAATTTTTTAATCTTCTGACCATCGTACATTTTCAATTTTCGTTGCATAGGGAAAAAAAATTTACTTTAAAATGCAACTTGTTTAAAAACTGTATCTTAATTAACTGATGTATTATGTTTTCTAAAATAATTTCCAAGTATGATTGTAAGATAGGTATCGTTTCAGGGAAGGTTTTAAGCTATAATACATCGTTCTACGTAGATTAGTTATAGAATTATGACGGAAAGTTCTGTTATTTTGGACGATACCCCACTAAAAATAATCTTAAGATTATCTGAAGAAATATCCACTTTCTGCAGAAATTCTACAGAAAACTGAAGAAATTTTGAAGATTTAGCTTACCTTAAAAATATCTGTAGAATTTCTTAAGATATTCTTAAAAATATCTGCAGAATGGGTCAATTACCTACAGATTTTCTACAGATTTTTGGGCCAATTACCTACAGATTATCTACAGATTTTTTTTAGTGGGGTAAGTTTACCATTTTATTTCTTGGCGAAATTTATCGTTGATAAAAAAAAAAAAAAATGAAACGGCTATTACATCTCGAAAAATAAAAGAAAAATCTGTTACTAATTTTATTTAAAAAGAAAAAAAGAAAAAAAATGAGAAAAAATCCGTTTTAAAGAGTGATAATATTAAAAAACGAAAATATTTAATTTAAACATGAAAGGGAATGTCCGTAATGCTTAAAAATTTACTCAGTTTAAATATTGCTGCAAAACAACAAGATTTGGCGATTTATCTTTTGCGTCAGGTTAAGAAAAACGCATCTGAAAAATTTATAAGATGATACCGGGGAATTTCTTCATAAGCGCATACTCAGAAATATTTGGAAAAATTATAGAATATTCTTCTCATGAGGATAACATATGTTTATTAAAAAAAATCAGCAGAACCTCGATTTAGTGTTCGGAGAAAATAATGAAAATTTCATTTCTTGCGATTTAACGCTCGTTGGCGACACAATAAAATTTTGAATAATACTATGATGAATATTTAAAAATAAAAACTTTTTCAACTCTCCGTCTCCATACGAAGTTAGTTTAAGTGAGTTTAACTTAAAGAAATACATTTTTATAACTGCTGCTTCATAATATACTTTTATATGTGTATGTAATGAAATTTAACGATCGTAATTATGCTGTTTAGAATAACATTTAAATGGATTAAAATTGTTTCAATCTCAAAATTATGGTCCTAGTCCGAGCATTCGCAATTTGACATCTATGTTGTTAGTGCCAGAGGCAACAAAAAAATGTATTGTTGCCATGGAAACAACGACTTTATATCGAAATGTTTAATGATAGCACTCATAATCAAAATACACAAAACTTATCCAGCCGGTGACACCCTATAAAATAAAATAACTACAGGAACACGCAATTTGTATATATTTAATAAGCTTACAGAAAAAATAATAAACTAATCCACCATTTAAGTTTAAATTCGTTGAGTATTGGGCATTTAAATACTTATTTAACAAGAAATTTAGAAATGCATTTCAATCTTTTGCATTTGGCCAGGAAATGTATTGGTTCGCGAAATAGCGTGGAGCGTTCGTTTTTTCACGCCAAATACTGGAAAAAATATATATATATATATATTTTTTTTTTTGCAGTTTTTTTACTGGAATTCCGCCACTTCATTTGACTGATCTTTTTTACATTTATGAGTAATTTTATGAGCATTTTGCCGCCGAACAATTTGATTTTAATCCAAAAAGGCGTAAACATGACGTAGCCCCGCATCGATACATTATAAGTGTTTTTGCAAGTGTAAGACGGCATTTTGTGAGCAATTGTTTATATTCAAATGTAAATTATATAAATAGCAATTAATATTATGAAAGTGGAGTGAAATATTTAAATTTTAGTGCAAATGTCTGCTCCTCCCCCCCCCCCCCCACACACACATACATATTGTAAATAATTTAATTTCAGACATTTAAAATATTTTTTACTTAGTTTAACGGAAACATGCTGGTTTGTTTTCCCCAAACTTGTGACCTTTATAACCTCGAACTCTGATCAGCGAATATTGTCCACTCCTTTTCATTTAACACACTAGGGGGCTCTGCCCCCTACGAGTTACGCTCGCCAACCCCCGTTCAGGCACACCAAAATCCAAAAAGCACGCTATTTTGATCGGCTTTAAAAACATTGAATTAAGGGAAAGGGTTTCCATTCTGTTAAGTTCCATTGTTAAAGTTCCATTCTGTAAAGGGGTTTCCCTTCGTTTTCCTAGGATTGGGGATTTTTAAGACCAAATCTGCTGCTGTTAAGAGATACAATGGCTGTTTTCGTATTTAAATAAAAAATTAGTTAAACATTTGAAAATAAGCTAATGTAAACTGTATTAAGTAAACAGTGTTATTGTCTCCCGGTATTTTTTAACACCGCTATAAGATAGTTCTTTTAAATAATTCATTTTAAATGTATCGTTTCAAATCTGATGTAATTTACACCAAAGTTTTATTTATCTTATTAATATTCAAGTGAAAATACTTTTCACTAGATTAATATTAACACAATTATTCTAATTGGTAAACAAATCATATTAGATGTAAATTTCCAATTGGGCGAAAAATGTCCGGACCAGAATTCGAACCCGGGACCTCCTGGCTGAAGCCGCCAGTGCTCTGCCATCTGAGCTATCCCGGACGATTCTGGTCGAACTTTTTCACTCAGCTAACCTTGATGATTACAGCATCTGGTCTGAAACCTGGTTCAGCTCAACAGAATAAATCTCAGGTAATGGAACTCCAGAAGTCGCTGGATACGAAATTACACTAGATTAATATTAACACAATTATTCTAATTGGTAAACAAATCATATTAGATGTAAATTTCCAACTGGGCAAAAATGGGTCCTGGTCCGGACATTAACTTTTGAATACGATCTTTCTAAAAGTGTAACTTTTATGCAGTTTTATTCTGTTGCAAACTGTTGATGACAGCCAAATGCTTTGCGCTTTATAATAATAATCTATATGATATTTGGCGACTTATCACCTGGGCCTGGCTAACATTAAAGTACTAAATTGGCCGCTTGGCTTATAGAAAGTGAAGCGGGTAGCCCGGAATTATTGATGACAGTCACATGACTTAGGCTTTTATTATATAGATGAAGGTAGATCCGGAAAGTCAGAAACTGTTAACAATAAATACCCATAAAGGATTGTAAATTTGCAAGAGACTAATGTTTGGGTTAAATGGAGCGCCTGCAATTTGGCAGCGGTACGTAGATGGCTTGTTCCAAGATATGGAATGGGTTAAAGTATTCATGGATGATGCTAGAATAACAGGAAATGACGAAATGTCACATCTTAAAGCGTTAGAGCTGATTTTCAAAAAATGTAAAGAGCATGGTCTAAAACTTAATCTAAGTAAGAGTCAGTTCTTTCAAAATGAAATAAAATTTCTCGGTCATAAAATAGATGCAAATGGGATACATAAAACCGACGAGAAGGTTTCAGCAATCTTAAAAGCTCCTGTACCTAAGAATGTACACGAAGTGAAGAGTTTCCTTGGATTAGTAACTTTTTATGGAAAATTCTGTAAAAATTTGGCAACTATAGCAAATCCTCTTAATAATTTGACAAGAAAAGATGTGAAATGGAAATGGTCAAAGAGTTGTCAAGTTACCTTTGAGCAAATAAAAAAGGAAATCTGTTCAGAAAAAGTTTTAATTCACTATGACCCGAAACTTCCCTTAACGCTGGCAAGTGATGCATCTCCAGTAGGTGTTGGTTGTGTCTTGTCTCATCGATATCCAGATGGGTCTGAACGGCCAATAGCTTTTGCATCCAAAACCTTAACGAGGACTGAACAGAAATATTCTCAAATCGACAAAGAGGCCTTAGCAATTGTATGGGCAGTAAAAATGTTTTACCTGTATCTAAAAGGAAGAAGGTTTATGTTAATAACTGACCACAAACCTCTAGCAGCAATTTTTGGATCGAAACGAGGATTACCCGTATTAAGAGCTACCAGATTACTACATTATGCATTAATTTTGCAATCCTTCCAATTTGACATAGTTTTCCGAAAAACTAATGATCATGGAAATGCAGACTTTTTTTCAAGATTGCCTAAAACTTGGGAAGAGCTGGAAGTGAAAGATGACATTACCATATTCCAGATGTCATAAATTGAAACGTTACCAGTTACTTCAATGGAATTACGAGAAGAAACGTGGAGAGGTGAAGAATTGGGTCCACTTTTACAAGCTTTACGGAAAGGTCAGAATTTGCAGGGAAGAGAAGTACAATATACCATTGAAGATGGATGTATCATGTACGGACAAAGAGTGTGTGTTCCGGAGAAATATCAAAAGCGTGTTCTGGAAGAAATGCATCAAGGACACTTAGGCATTGTTAAAATGAAAGCAATCGCAAGATCATTCGTCTATTGGAAAGGGATTGACAACGATATAGAAGAAGCAGCTAGAAATTGCGCTGATTGTGCCAGACACAAGACTGATCCAACAAAGGCCAAAGTTCATTAAATAAATTTCAGTAACAAAATAAATTTCAGTAACATTAATTGTTACCCTTTTTCAACAATTAAAATGTAAATTTAAACATGTACTCCAATAAGGGACCACTTCTCGGAGAGACAATTTTTTATTGGAACTAAACGTAGTCGCTTTAGGAGGTTTTACTGTATCAGAAAAAATCCCTTAAAATAAATTCGAAATTGAACAGAAAGCAAACGCAATTTTTCTATACATTTCCCTGATGTATGCTAAAGCTCTTATTCATGTATTTTTATGCTTTAGAAAAAATAAATTGTGGGCGGAAGTACTGAAAACGAAAACTAATTAGTTACTGTATTTTCTGGCCGAAAAAATAATATTTATCCAATTTAAATATAATGAAACACGCTCATTTGCATTAAAATGTAGTCTGTGGAATTGCTGGAATTGCAAAAAGTAATATTTATCCCATTTTCTAAATATGAAAACAATGAAATGAAAATTTTTCTTTCGAAAATTGGTTGTTAAGAAATAAAAAAGAAGGAAAAGGATAAAAGTTTTGTTGGTAGAAATATTTTAAGAGTGAATAAATAAATTTCGGTTTAAAATTAGAATTATTTTTATGTATTTGTTTGATGTCTCAGAATTTATTATTTATGTGTTTTCTATTTCCTTTATCTTTTTTATCGATTTGCAAAAGAACTTTTATTTTCAATCTATTCGAAATGAAAACAATTGTATTGTGTGTAACTATTTTTTTAATAAATAATTGTTTTCTTTATGCATAAAGATATTTATTTTCCAAAGAATTTAAAATACAGTTAGGTGATTTTTACAATATTATATTATGTGCTCTTTCAACGATTCTTTTTTATTTCCCATTAAGGAAAATGCTTGCACTTAAAAAATTCGCATTCTGTTAAAGTGTAGAACACTGGCTTCGGTGTTGAAAACTGAGGTTTTTTATGTGTTGTCAGCGGTGTATGCAGTACAGTGAATTTCCTTCCAAAGAAAACCCAAGAAAAACTTTCTCATGTCCCATGGTATGATGTTTTATCAGATGCTCAATTTATGCGCAGAGGTGTGGGTGTGTCTGACACTTTTCTACATAATTTAGCTTTCTACTTAAATTCTTTAAAGCCCAAACTTTTATATTAAAGATATTTATGTCTACACAACATTAATTTGTCGTAATATAGAATATTTTCTACAGCATTATTTTCAATGTAAATATTAAGAATAATAATAAAATCCTTTTTTGTTGCACGATAATAAACACTTTCCAACATAGTTGAAAGGTGTTTATGACATCGGTTTGTCTGTGTGTTTTTGTGCCGTCTGTCTGTCATTGCTCTAACTCCAGAAAATATATTCGAATTGACATGTAATTAATAAACTTTATTGAGGTTTTCCATAGCTTGTTTCGTATTTAAAATGAAGTGTGTAGCATTCATGTTTACAGGGGCACTTAAAAGTATTCCGTTACATTATGATCTATGGGAAGAAATTATTTGCGGTGTAGTTTGATAGAGTTACACAAGATTAAACATAATGATAGTTATACACTATATCGAGGTGCACTAGAAGATGGTTCATATCGAATATGTTATTTTTAATACTTACAGTATGCATACAGGGAAAGTCTAAAGTATTTCCTTATATTATTTTCTATTAAAAAAATCACTTGCGGAATATTTTAATGACTTTATGAAGTGTTACTTTGTTACAAATTGATATGACGTTTTCCATTTATGGTATGCGTACGGAGTTTAATTAAATTTTTGCACACTAAGGGGCATGTATAAATTCTAAAGGAAATACACTGGGCTACTCAAAAGAATTACTAACCATTACTGAGAATGAGCGTAAATTGTAAAAAAGGTGTTTTTAACACTTTCCAACAAAGTTTATGAATTCGGTTTGTCAGTTTGTCTGTCTGTCCGTGCTATAACTCGCTTAAATATAGTTCTATAGCCATGAAATCTCTAGATGTTATTGGGTATCACTATGGCATGTTTGGTACTGCAAATGAAGTGTGAAGCATTTACGGTTCATGTAGAGACACACCCAAAAGAATGACGTTACATTACGGTGTTTGGGGTGAAATCGTTTGCGGTATATTTTAATGGTATTACATTATTTTAAAGATTCAGAAATTTATATATATCACTGATGTGTATTGCACAGAGCCAACTGAAGAATAAGGTTTGCATAGAATTGATCGTTCATTTACAGGGGCACACAAAAAAATTTGACTAGAGAAGAAATTGAATTATTGAAGCCCGTGAAAAATAATTGATGGAAGTGCATTTTCAGATATGGTACGCGTTTTTAAACAGAAATATATATTTTTAAATATTACTTGGTGTGCATAAATTCTATAGATCCTATACAGTGCTGCACAAAACTTCTCAATACATTTAGGTTTATTCACGGAAATTGCGATGAAAATGTTCAAATACGTAGTATGCATACACATCTATAGATCATTTACAGGATTTCACAAAACAGACACAAGAAGGAACAGATGTCATATATTCCCGCGGCCACCATCTTGGATTTTTTTCTTGGCGTGAAAACCCCTTTTACGCCAAGTAGTAAATGTCGCCAAGCAACGATTTATGTTTGACGAAAATAAATGTAAAACATCGTCAATAAAAAACCGCCAAGAAATCTCAAAACATCCAAGATGGCGACCGCGGAAATATACGGGATCTAAGCCCAAAAGAAAAGATATTTTTCGAACTATTGATTGTAAAAGCAGATATTGGGTTTTCAAATGCGTTATGAGTTTTTCTAATTGTTTATTTAGACATTATGTTTCACCTTATTAAAGTTGAAATTTTGCTACTATATTCTGAATGTGTTGGAAAGTGTTACATAAGCTATGCAGGACTCATGATTCCTCGTTCTTGTTTAGACATGAATCTGATGTTTCAGAAAATGGATGCTGTCATATGTTACGAAAGAGAAAGTTTGATTAAACATAAAAATACTTAATTTTGAAGATTAGACGTTATACTTATTAGGAACTAATCTGATTTATGTGCAAAAATGTGTAAAACTCCCCATTGATTTGCCATAAATCAATGGGCTGTTGAGCGATATGACAAACTCATTCATGAAAACGATGACTCTCTTGGGAAAAAATAAAAATACTATATTCATCAGTTACTACCTAGATGGAGACTCGAAACTTTCCATATTCATTGTATAAGGCCATGAAATGCAAGATTTATAATATTAATTTTATTAAAATTCTTATAATAATGTAAATGCAAATTCTTCCAAATTCTTATAATGATGTAATTCATGCAATGTAGGTTAACTGAAAATAATATTTTGATAAATCACGTCATCTTCAATTCGACCCCATTTTCCTAAGTCATTCATCTTTTAAAGATTTCGAAATTAGTGAAATGCAAATGATTGTATTTTGACGCACACACACAGTTATTTTAGTTTAATTAATTAAATACATATTTTATTTAGAGTTTTACGGCATTGTCATATTCTTAAGTATTCCACTTTAAGAAGTTTTCTCTTAAAGAACTTTAAAAAAATAAAAAAAAAAATTTAATGATAATATAAGGATAATAAGTACATAGTATTCACCATTATTACCGCTATGTCGCTTTTTTCACGGAACTGAAATACCCTAAATGTTAACAATTCACATATTAAAAAATAAATAAAATCTCAGACAATACTTTAAATTTCCGAAGTTCGAGAGTTGTTTAACATCCTCGGAATACATTATGCTTGTTTCTGCTGACAATTTGCCAAATACATGGAAAAGAATACATGAAATACAAAAAGACAGTCAGATTTTAATATATGGCATCAGAAACAGAACATACTTTAAAAAACAAATCCTATTTTCTGAGCATTAGGGGCTGTGCATATATAACGTTATCACTTTAGGGGGGAGGGGGGGTCTGGCACTTGATATCGTGAGTTATCGCTGGGGGGGGGGGGGGGGAAGGATTTGCCTTTTGATATCGATATCATTTTCGATCCAACCAAACTTATCTTTTTTCAGAAACTTTTTCTTATCATGCAAATAGTCTGTTTTCTTTTTTATTATTACTATTTTTATAAGTTTTTATGAAAATACTAAGCTATTGTTAAAGCCGTTACATTTTTATAAAATCATTTCATTCCAAAATTTGGAATACTTCAACGTTTGCATTCCTCTTCTTCTGCTTTATGCGCATATAATTCGCTGTTAGAGAAATCAGGAGCATAATATGTAGGCAGTAATACTTGCGTTTACCAGTAAAGAAAGACAAAGAATGCGGCCCACTGTTTTGTTGATAAGTTCTGCTTTTAACCTTCCTGAGCGGGGGCAAGTGCAAGAAGACAATATTACTTTTGAATGCATTATGTAACAATAAACTATTATAAAATACTTTTAAATAGTAGCTAACTCTTTTAGATGTTATTTGATATAAATTTATTTCGTATATTGATATTTTATTGACTTATTGAATCGTAAAGTATGCGACTAAAAAATGTATAATCAGATGCGTATATCACGTGTCACAGCGTGTAAAAAGAAAGAAAAGGATGATTTTTTTTTTGGATATTGATAACGATAACATCGGGGGGGGGGGGGGGGGGGGTTCGACGAATGATAACGGATGATATCGTAAGGGGGGGAGGGGTCCAAAATTAGAAAAATGTTGATAACGTTATATATGCACAGCCCCTTACTTATATTTTTTGGTCAGAGATTTTTGGAGTCATAGCAGGTCTTCACTAGTGTCAGAATCTTGATTATGTTACAGATGAATGAGGGTGAATCAATCACTACGATTCGCTCCATATATTATTTCGCAACACGAAAACTTTCTTGTAATCTGTAATCCCATGTTTCTAAACATAAAATCAGCATTTCACTTACACACCACTTCAGCAGATTTAATAAAAGAAATACAGTTCTTCATTTTCATACATGGATTTGAAGAGAACATCAAAAGAGCAGCCATTACAACGAAATTTCTGAAATATATAGGACGATTTACTTTATTTAATAAATGTAATTTTTCTATTCATAAAGTATGATTTCAATCATTTGCTCTAATTTTGGACATGTAACAAAAACTTAATTCTGTAATCTATTGCAAACTTTTTGGCAGCTTCGTGGGCAACATCATCTTTTTTAACGAAAAATAATGCAACATTTTTCAGCCTCTGTTTTTTTTTCTTTGTCTTTCTTCGATGCAATACAATTTTATGCAACTTTATCTCTGTTGTTATTTAATGAAAGTGATGACTTCAATAATTTTTTATTATTTTATAATATTTTTGTATAGAGTATTCTTATTCTTCACTTTAATATGCAGGTTAACCTTTCACTCCGGACGGCTAAACCATTAAATTCATTATGTTCCACAAGCAACCGCTATAAGTATGTTAAATAGTGTATTTAACATACTGTAGGAGGTTTGTAGGATAAAAAAGAGGAGAGGCGGAGTGTATATAGTAGAGTAGGGTGAAAAAAGCCAAAAAAATTAATTTTTACATCTCCTGACTCAACAAATGGTGCTGTTTGGCTAAAAAGAACATTCCCAGAATCAGAATCAACTGCAACAGTATTGATTGCTTTTATTCGTGGTCGTGTTATGATTGCTCATTGCTTTTTGTTCGTGTTCGTAAAAAATTCATACTGATAAAATTTTTTGCTCCGCGCGGTGGTGCTTAATTTTCGTCGAGCTCACAGAAACGCAGTTCCAGAACTTCTTTGATTTTAGTGAATACAGTATAACTGCAAAAATCGGGCATCATCGTGACCGAGACTAGGTCGGATTTTTGAAGGATTTCAAAAGTATTAATTAGGAATATCAATAGTAATATTATATTTTTAATGGTGCCTTTAGCCATAATTTAATTCAATATTCAGTGATAATTATGTCAGAAGAAGAGAAAATTAAATATAAAAAAACTTACTTTAATTGATATTTTCTGTATTATAGAAAACAAATCTAATAAAAAGCAATATCAGCTCATAAATTGCGGCCTTTTCACAGGAAATGTAAGAGCCTGGAAATTCTTTCACCTCACTTGAGTCGCAGTTGCCGAAAATTCGTTCTGGCTATATATTGTGCCATGCATTCGCCAAAGTATTGACCAAGGTTATTTCCGTTGTTAAGCGACGGTACAGCTCAAAAAAAATTTGTTCAGAAAATAATCGCCCAAGACAAATGAAAAAAAAAAAAAATCCCGTCAAATATTATTTTTTTGCATTTTTACTTTCAATCCTGAAGTTTTTAATACAAAAGAATTGCTATTTATCTTCTCCCATAACTTGAAAGTGTAATAGAAAAGGGAATGGAAAAGATGGGTTTAATGCCGGAAATTTTAAGTTGCCGGATTTTTGAAGTTACACTGTATGATAATCTAACTTTTGTCTGAACTCATGAAAACTATAAATACTAAGAACATGTAAAAACTATGCATCGAAGTTCACCAGAACAGAACTGTGAATTGTGCTTTGCTAGTTGATACAAAGAAATCCATGGCGAGTAGAATTTTCTAAAAAGTTTCCACGCATGATTTTAATGTTTTTGCTCAGTTCAAAATATACTAAACAAGAAAGAAAAATCATCTGTTAAGCATACATTATGAAACCCTTCCCAACACTTCCTAAATAATTTAACAAAACTTCATTATTTAGGAAAATAAGGTAAATAAGATATCTAAGTAAACATTTTAAGAAACACATAAAACATTTGAAAAAATGATTGCATTAGTTACCATCCATTGTCAAATATGTATTTAAATTCTTTTGAATAAACCTGTATTTGATCTGGAGGTTGATACATACACTGTATAATGTGAAAATTTAGTTTAGCAAGAAAAAGCATAACAGGTTGAAATTTCTCTTTTCGCATTTTATACTAATAGGCGAAAACATACATAAATACTTTTGTACAGACTTGTATTTTATCTATTACCTTTATTACACGTCACTATTTAGCTAAAATTTAATTCAAGCTAAAACACTTTTAAAATTACTGAAATCACACTTCCGGAAATTATCATCCATAGACGGCAATGTATCTAATTCTTTGCGTGACCCGGTGTATTATTTTATCTATATTCTATAAACATATTTTAGTAAACTAAATGTAGTTCAGCCTAAAAACGCATAACTCATTTAAAAACAAGCTTTAAGAAATTTACACTAATACTCAGTAACCCTTACGAATTCTTTTGTGTAAATCTATATATGAAGAATTATAACATTAATACACACAACATAGTATGCATGAATTTAATGAAACTTAAAAGCTCATATCATAAATAAAAATGCATTTACACCAATCATTGCTAATACGCAATACTTTGGATATAATGTAGTATCTGAAATCTCTGGTATGTCCCTGTAAATGCTATGAACTTCATATCATACATGAAATATACGAACGTATACATGAACGTACATCAATTTCATTATATATAAAATAGTTTAACGTAAATAAAATGCACTGCAAACAATTCTCTCCGCCCCATGCTATTGTGTAACGAAATTCTTTTGTGTGGCACTGTATATGAATAATAGCTATTCTGTGCACAGCATATTTTACAGAATGCATATTTTAGTGTACTTCATAAATGCAAATCAATTTTATTATGTTTGAAAAGGTGTAAGATTATTAAAAATAATTTGAAAAGATTTTTTTTCCCATTGGATATAGTGTAACGCAATATATTTGACTGTCCTTGTAAAAGAACGACACGTGCTACAATCTTCATTTTAAATAGTGATCGTGCTATAATAAACGCCAATAACATAGAAAATGTTTAGTACAATCCGATTATATTTACGAGAGTTAGAGTGTGGAAAAATCGACAGACAAACCGAAGTCATGAATTCTTTTGAACTTTGTTGAAAATTGTTAAAAATTGATTTTTAACATAAAGACATGATATAAAGACAATGTTATACAAAAATTCTGTATTAAAAGTACTACATTTGTGTTATTTCTTATTTGAATGTCCTGTGGGTACGATGCAAATTCATTATAAGTAAAAATTTAGAAGAAAATAAAAAGTTATCGGGGTAAATGGTAAGGAAAAATTAAACTCGCAAGTTTAACTTAAACCTCAGTTAAATAAAAAAATTTTCGCTGCTGACCATTTTTTCTTTATTTTGAATCATTAAGGCATTCGTCTATCAGATTAAAATGTTATTTTAGCAAGGTTAATTTAACCAGATTTTTTTCCCCAAAAGTCAAAAGATGATGAGAATGCCCCATATATATTTTTCTCGTCGGGGGCGACACTAAATTCTGAAAAAGCAGAATTACTGTTTTCTAGTACTAATGTATATTATGGGAATTTTTTTGGAAAAATCCTGTACTGCAATCAAAATATTAGTCGTGACTTTCGAGATAAAGATTTAATGCGCATAAAAGAGTGTTTTATAAAAAAATGTCTTTACCATTTTATTTATATCTAAAAAAATTATTCATCCCAATAAAGTACTTCGAAAGTATTTTAGGTGTCGTGGAAAAAGATATCTACACATGTTTGTCTCATAATTTTCCAAATGACACGGCGGAACACGGAATAAAGGTCCTTATTTTGGTACATATCCATAAGCAGTAATTCTTTTGCAATAAATATTGCATAATTATAGCCTAATAAGATAAAGAAAAATTTATTACTTTCTTACTTTTTTAAAAGATATTTAAAAAAATCTTAACTCTTAACTGCCATTGAAGTATAAAATAATATTTATGTTTTTGCAAGATAAAACAAACTTTTTATGATGAGGGTAAATATTTTCGTTTTCTAAAATACTTTACATAACTATAATTTCTTACTTAACTATTTTAGAATAGTTTAAAATTTCATAATAAGTCATTAATTTTCATTTTTTCCCTAAAGAGCCAAAAAATAATATTTTATTGTATTATTGTTGATTTTTGTCCGAACTTTTCAACAGAAGATAGAAACTTAAAATATTTTGTCGAATTAAAACAAACTTTTTAACTCTTATAATCCGATTTCATTTAAATGAAAAATGCATGCATACGGATATTTTATATCAAAAGATGTACTTCTAATACAATGTCGGAAAACCAGTACAATGCATTTTGATTTAGTTTTTGAAGTATATTATTTATATAAACAAAAATATTTCACTTATAAACAGCAAAGCTGTCTTTCTTTTTAAAATTCACATGCCGGGCACATTTATTAAATTTATTTGAAGACATTCGTTTATTTCACAAGACAACTAAATTTTTTCTCTAAACGTTAAATTCTACATTTCGACTGTTCGCAATTTTTTCTATAAAGACAATTCTCAAATTTTTTCATATATTTTTTTTTCGGATTAATTGATTTCTATCATAAATACTGTAGTTGTGTTTATCAGGTAAATTCTACATTTGGCTATGCTACTTTGAGTGCACTATTAAAAATTTCTGTAAAAACACACAAAAAAAATCGAAACTCTCTGTAAATTTACTCTAGATCTCGGTTAAATACATTTGATTGAGTTTCTTGGCCATCATTTTACAGACATTTGCATTTTCTTATAACAAACCACTGAGAGGGTAAAATACCTTTTTGGTAAATAATTTTATAAAAAGAGGTGAGAAAACTCTGTGTTCGGAACCTACACCAAATTGGCTCATTTTACCGAGAATGCTGTGGTACAAAATCAAATACATTATCAAATACATGATCGTAAATCTCAATACTCGTCGATTGAAATGTTTTTAAAATTATGCAGTAGAGACAAAAAGAAATAACTTGCAATTTCATAAATTTTAAGCATCAATATTCTTATCTATCTATCTACTTCTGCCTCTACTCTATATACGAATGTAAAATGCAAATGGGAAATCCGTCCCGGCTGGCATATAACTTGAGCTCCGCTGAATGGATTTTGATGGGAATTAAAATGATAGATAATTTTTCAGGGAATATTTTAGCGTATAACATATCGTTCTACGTTGCTTAGACACAGAATTATGTTTTAATGTTATATAATCAGACGAACCCGATCATAAAAGATTAGCCTTTTTAAGAGATTCTGCCAAGTGGATTTCGATTGAACTTACACTGCTAGTTAGATATTTTTTAGGCAGGATTTTAGTATATACTATACCGTTCTGCATTGCTTAGTAATAGAGATGTGGTTGAAAGTTCTATAATCAGTTGGACCCGATTATGAAAGTTTAGTATTTTTAAAAAGTTCTACAGAACTAATTTTGATAGGGATTCCATTGTTTCTTAGATACCTATTCATATATGGTTTGCATATTGCTATGCGTTGCTCAGCCATGAAATAATGGCGGAAAGTTCCATAATTACTTTAAACGTATTAGGAGAGATTAGACTTTCCGAAAAGTTCTAGATCGCGGATATTGATAATACTTGATTTGTTGATTAGACAAAGTTTTGGGGTGGTTTTAGTTTATTCCATATCATCCTACGTTGCTTAGTTATAGAATTATGGGGAAAAGTTCTATAATCAGAGGGACCACAATATGAAAGATCAGCCTTTTAAAAATCTTTTACTCGATGGATTTCGTCAGTTTTTTTTTTCATTATTAGTTAAATAATTTTTCAGATGTTGTTTATTATATTAAATATTGTACTATCATTCTTTACCACATCCTACTGTGATTGATCAAATAAAAAGTTGGACCTTAATAGCTCAAATTTTATCTGTACATTAGAAAATATAATAGCGCAATGGCGTTCATATAGTTTGCAGCAATGCGAAAGGACATTCCAGATAATTTTCCATATTGCTTAAATCACAATGTCAAATTCACTGATACATTTCGTTTGATTCAAGGTTTGTTTGGATAAATAGGCCTGTGTAGTGGGCATAACCTGCTAGTATGTGATAAATTAAACTGTAATGCATGGTAATAAATAGACGTGCATATCTTATCCTCGATATTAAAAATGCATAAATCACATACCATAAAAATACAAAAGAAATTAAATAAAGATTTTTAAGCAATTTGAAAAACATATATTGTGAGGTTTCTCCGCAATCAAGCTGTCTAACCGTGTCTTCGACGCGATTAGAGAGATAAGAAAAATAAAACAGAATGTTTTTACCTTGATACACATAGGCGGTATCAGCGATGCCAACATGCATTTTTAGTGTGATGTTAGTAGGTAAATGAAATTCTATTCCTGGGAAAAAAGACTGTCTTATTTCCGCATTAATTATTTTATTAATAATTGTTATTCTTAATAATTATTATTCTTTTTCTGAAGGTAAAAATAAACATGTACGTACATATTTGATATTTTAAGGACGTTGCTAATTCTATGTAGGTAAATATATCCTGTAATACTGTTTCGATATTCATTTTTAATGTCACACTGATGTTATATCATTCATATAGGGGGCACAACGTATGAGAGGTTTCAGCTAAATATAGATAAATTTGAAGGCATCACTAGACAGAAATGTTTAATAGAGTTGGCAACACTGACATACTTACTAATTATTTTCGTTCTTTATAAATACTGATTTTTCGGAGCTTGATGTGTGCAAGATTTTTAGAAAGGTATATTTAAAATTTCATATTGTAGTTAACAATGGACTTGAGAAGATTCTTAGTACGATTCTACTTTTTGTTTATTAAAGAAGTATTATGCTTATATTAAATATACTACTAATGCAAAAATTTAATTTTTGGTACACTGTTTTCGATTTTATTTTTTATTTATCTCAATTTATCTATATTCAATTTTTTTCAAATAATTTTCTTAAAGGTAAATAAATAGTGCTATTGATATGTATAATTCGAAAATTAATCAGAATGAAATGTTTTGTTTATTTTTTTAACCGTATTATATACAATGTTTAATCTAAAATGTCCCTTTTGAAATCTTAAGTATATTACAATTTTTTAATACCCTGTGCATTGATAACACTAGTCTGCATGATAACAGATGATTAAAAAACAATGACTGCCCTTAATGCATTTTTTTATGCTGAGTACAGAACTGTTCATACTTTTCTTCTATCACGTATAGTTTGTTTGTAATCGACCCGAGTGGATTTTGAAGATTCATTGCTGAGAACAAGCATTATGTGATAGTCACACATAACGTAAATGTACTTCTGGATATTTGCCAACTGATATAACGACTTATAGAATACACTCTTAGAAAACAGGACTAAAAACATCGTGCATAAGCTACTCTTAAACCCCCTCAAAAAAGCTTGCTTGCACCATTAAACATCAAATTAGAATTAATGAAGCAATTTGTAATGGCTCTACCACAAGATGGGTATTGCTTCAAATATCTTACTATGAAATTTCCCTTCATCACAGACGAAAAATTAAAAGCTCCAATTTTCGTTGGTCATCAAATCAAAAAACTGATGAAGGACAAAGATTTTGAAAAAACGATGAATGAAATAAAAAAAAAAAAAAAAAAAAAAAAAAAAAAAAAAAAAAAAAAAAAAAGGCGCATGGACCGCGTTCAATTGTGTTACCGATTACTTTCTAGGAAATAAGAAAGATCCAAATTAGAGGAATATTTTTGAAACAATGTTGGAAATTTTCAAGAAACTGGGTTGTAATATGAGTGTAAAAATGCATATTCTGCATTCCCATATCGACTACTTTCCAGAAAATCTGGGACATTACAGTGAAGAGCACGGTGAGCGCTTTCACCTGGATATCAAAGAGATGAAGAATAGGTACCGAGGAAGATGGAATATAAATATGATGGCAGACTACTGTTAGATGTTGAAGAGGGGCATAAATGATGAAGGAGGATCTGCAAGAAAGACAAAAAGAAGAAAATTTGTTTAATTGAACACTGTTTGCTTTTCGTTTTATTAAGGAAATATCATGAACTGATAAGGACATTTTTAACAGTATTTTTAACGTGTTTGATGAAATACTTAGCATGAAATTGTGATAAATTTTTGATTGTATAAGTAAAATAGTCAAAACAAATATTCTTATATTTTGTAAAATCCTGACGTGATAGACAAAAATGGAAGTCATTTAAGGTAGGGATGCACAACCTGTGGCCCACGGGCTAAACGTAACCCGCGAATCTCGTCAATTCTGGAAAAAATTACAAATTTTTTCCATTGGTTGTAGGAAAAAATCAGGGATTTCGTCAATTTGTCGCGGGAAAATTAAAAATTTCATCAGTCGGTTAAGAATCGCGAATTTCGTTGATCGGGTGCAGAAAAACGGGGAATTTTCCCGATAAGGCTCGGAAAAATCGCGAATTTGGTGGATCGGACGCAAAAAAATCGCCAATTTTGACGATCAGGTGCGGAAAAATCACAAATTTTGTTAATCAAGCCCGGGAAAATCACGAATTTTGTAAGATGAGGCGCGGAAAAATTTGCTAGCATCGCCGATCGAGCACTGAAAATCTCGATTTTTGTGATCGAGCTCGGAAAAATCGTGAATTTCGTTGGTTGGACACGAAAAAAGTTAATTTAGTTAATGATGCACGAAAAAATTGCTAATTTTGTTGATCGGCTGTGGAAAAATCGTGAGTTTCGTCAGTCGCGAGAAAAAAATTGCGAATTTCGATAATTTGCCACGGCAAAAAAAAAATTACAAATTCTGTCAGTCAGTTAAAAATCAAGAATTTCGTCGAGGAGAGGAGTCTTAGGGTCTTAGAAGTGGAAAAATCTCAAATTTCGTTGATTGACTTCGTCAATTTGCCGTGGAAAAAATTGCAAATTTCGTCAGAGACAGTTAAGAAGCGCGAATTTCGTTGGTCGGGTACAAAAAAATCGAGAATTTTGTTGATCAGGCGCTAAAAAATCGCAAATTTCGTTAATCAGGTAGGGGAAAATCACGAATTTTCTCTATGTTACGCGGAAATATTGAAAATTTCGTTGATCGGCTGCGGAAAAATCGCGAGTTTCGGAAGTTTATCGCAAACAAAATCACGAATTTCGTCAAATTGCCGCGGGAAAAAGATGCAAATTTCCTCAGTCAGTTAAGAACAGCAAATTTCGTTGATCGGACGCAGAAAAATCACGAATTTCCACGATCAGGGGCAGAAAAATAACAAATTTCGTCGATCCGGATCGGAAAAATCGCACGTTTTGTCGACCAGGCTCCGAAAAATAGCAAATTTTGTTAGTCCAGGCACGGAAAAATCGCAAATGTTGTCGATCAGGCGCGGAAAATCGCGAATGTTGTCGATCAAGCGCGGAAAATCGCGATTTTCTTCGATCAGACGCGAAAAAGGCGCAAATTTTGTTAATCGGGCGCAGAAAAATCGCGAATTTCGTTGATCAAGCGCAAAAAAATCTCAAATTTAGTTGGTCGTGTCCTCCACCCCCTTTCGTTCATAAAGTTCACATTTTTTTTCAGCACTAGCCAGTTTCATGCCTATGTTTGTTTTTTAGCACTATTAATAAAACAAAATTTACTCCCCGAATGAAGTAAAGGAATATTATATTTCCTTCTCAATAATCCTTGCTATATCTCTGTTATATATACAAACGTAACTGTTGATATATCCTTGCCAACTGAATAGTATATAATGACTGGGGAGGTGCCTGATATCTACCCCTTGTATATCTGCCCCCATACGTCATTTTGACGTCACAGTAGAAGGGGACACATATCCAGTGCTACACCATTTCACTTTATTCGAGAATTGTATATCCGACCCCTGTATATATGCCCCCATATCAGAAGGGGGCACATATCCAATACAGAGCATTTTATTTTTCTCAAGAGCTGTATATCCACCCCCTGTATATATGCCCCCATACGTCATTTTGACGTCACAGCTGAAGGGGACACATATCCAGTCCTACAGAATTTTCCTTTCGTCGAAGGGTGTATATCCGACCCCTGTATATATGCCCCCATACGTCATTTTGACGTCATAGCAAAGGGGACACATATCAAGGGGGCAGATATCCAATGCTAGGACTTTTACTTTTGGCGAGAGAGATGGACAACCGACCCCTGTATATATGCCCCCATGCGTCATTTTAACGTCACAGCAGAAAGGGACACATATCAAGGGGGCAGATATCCAATGCTAGGACTTTTACTTTTGGCGAGCGAGTTGTATATCCGACCCCTGTATATATGCCCCCATACGTCATTTTGATGTCACAGTCGAGGGGACACATATACATTGCTAGAACATTTTTACGCTCATCGAGAGTTGGATATTTTGCATATATGTCCCCTTCTAGGTATAGATTTTATTGTTGCCGCGAAGGCCTTATTTATCTAGAAATCTGTGAAAGACATTTAAAATGTAACTCAAGAATTATGTAATTATATACGAGGACGGGAGTTTCGTAACTCACCTTATCCAAACTTTAAAATATCGAGTGTTTTTTATCAATCTATTCTATAGGTGAACCTGCATAAAAAAAAACACTATAATCTGAAAAAAACCCTAGTTTTAACGTGTATGTCTGCCATTGTAAAATATTGGTTTACAAAGAAAACCAACGGGTTTTATGCGATTTCCCAAAGTTAGATTATCTGGACAGGGCGAGGTTTGAAACTCACGTCTTCATATATACATAAAATATATATATATTGAAAATTTATAAAGTTAAAAAAAAATTAATCATTTTGCTTCCATTTTAAAATGTTATAGACAGTTATGGTTCGAATAATTGTTATAGTCAGAAACTACGATATAGTTACTAACATTGTTTCTTACTACGATATAGTAAGAAACAATGTTAGAAACTATATATAGTTAGAAAGAAATATTATTGCTGGTTTTCCATCTGAGGTTCATTCCTGCAGATAGCACATGTGACCAAAATGATAAAGATAAATCATGCCGGTTGTATAGATTATTAAACACTTCCCAACTACTTTTATAATTTACATTTATCCAACTTCAGTTTTTCGAAATACTCTGTACTTTCATGCAATGCTTAACATTACATAAATTTCGTTGAATTTGTCCGAGAAAACACCATCAAAATGCACTTCAAATAAATTTCTGCTATAGACTCTAATATATCCCAATTCTTTTGTTTGCCCCCTATAACAACTATAATTGTTAGATACACTCTCTTTTCTCTGAGAAACATTCTGCAGTATAACTGAACACTGCTCTCGCATAAAAGGAAGGTACTTTCTGACACATTTCTGAATTCATTTATGTTCAGAAAACCATGAAATTACCCTGTGTTCTTATTCAGAAACTGTGTAACCGGAAGACCTTTCCGTTTTTTGTTAAAAGCAAAAGACCTTTCTTAAAAATTCTCTCAATGCCGGCTTTTAAACCAAATTACCGGCGCGGAAGCGCGAGAAAGGGTAAAGACTTTTCATCACTAGACAAAAATCGCTTATAGCTCGATAAGTAATTTATTTGTCAAAAAATAGTAAACTCATTTCGATTCCAAATTGCTTCAATAGCTAGTCTTTCCAGTTTTGCCTCTGCGTTTATAAATGAGCCAGATAATGTGTCAGAAAGTTTCTCGTTTTTGAGAAAGCCATTTTGATAAACAGTTATAGCTTTTTTACGTTCTCTTTTCTACCCTTTTGTTTCTTTGTGAAACATGCCATTTGAAATTAAATTTACGCGGATTTTTTTTTTTTTTTAATTTAATCACTTAAGGCGACAAGGAATATACAACTCATTTTTTTATTTTACTTTTATTTTCACTTTAAATACAAATCAAGGGCACACTATATGCATTATGGTATATATCTATCACACAAGAAATACTAAATACTTTTTTTTTTTTTTTTGAGAAAAATAAGGAATTTTCCGGGATGTTTTAAGTGTTAGAAGAACTTTTCAAAATACAACATGAGCATTCCAGATCAATTCAAAACCCCCAATATTTTTATTCAAGTTTGCTTTATATATACAAATAAAACGCTGCCTCGAATTTATATATTTGAATATAAAAGTAAGAAAAAAAACTTTCTAAATTTTATGAAATTATCATAATTTTCGCTCATATTGCTCCAATTAACTACCTTTAACTTTTGATCTGTATTTAGTTTTAAAAATTCAAGCATAATAGCAAACAGCTATATAGCATTTCAAAGCATTCAGAGGAAAAATTTTGTGCACATTCAAGAACTAGTCGGACGTACCAATCCCAAATCTTTCTTCTATCTCATACATGTTAATATATCAAAATTCGCTTTCACACTGCCAGAATTAAATGGCAATCTATGCATCTCATGAGGATTCTAAAGATATGAAATTCCGTGCATTAGTTCTTGAGATATGACTATCGCTGAAATCGTGTAAATCCAGCAAAATGCTGCCTAGCAGCGCCACCTATTGGGTGATTTATACCAAATCCTAATCAGCAACAATTTATGTCAACGTCTGACTGAATCTGAAGTTTGGAGAAAATCTGTGCATTAGTTTTTGAGATATGACTATCACTGAAATCGTGTAAATCCAGCAAAATGCTGTCTAGCAGCGCCACCTATTGGGTGATTTATACCAAATCCTAATCAGCAACAATTTATGTCAACGTCTGACTGAATCTGAAGTTTGGAAAAAATCCGTCCATTAGTTTTTGAGATAGAGCTACAGCGAAAATCGTGAAAATTCCTGCATAGCAGCGCCACCTATTGGGTGATTAACACCAAAACCTAATTAACAACAACTTGTGTCAACATACAACTAAATCTGAAGTTAGATGAAAATCCGTTCATTAGTTCTATAGATACAGCTATTGAGGCAATCGTGAAAAAGGCAGCACAGAAGCGCCACCTGTTGGGCGATTTACACCAACACATAATCATTAGCAAGTCATATCAAGGACTAACTGAATCTGAAGTTTGATGAAAATCCGTGCGTTAGTTCTTAAGATAGAGCTATTGGGGAAATCGTGTAAATCCTGCAAAATTCATCATAACAGCGCCACCTGTTAGGCGATTTACACCAAAACGTAATCAGCATCAACTCATATCAAGGACTAACTAAATCTGAAGTTTGATCAAAATCCGTGCATTAGTTCTTGAGATAGAGCTAGTGCGAAAATCGTGAAAAATGCAGCATAGCAGCGCCACCTGTTGAGCGATTTACACCAAAAACTAATAAGCATCAATCTGTATTAGGGCCTAACAGAATATGAATTTTTTTTTAATTCCGTGCCTTAGTTCTTGAGATAGAGCGCCCACAAAATTTGTGTCACATACACACAGACAGACAGACAGACTCACAGAGTCACAGACAAACATTTTGTAAAACATGTTTTTTGGAATCTCTGACCCCTAAAACGTGTAAATCCGTCAAAAACTGGAATTCGAAAATTTTCATGAATCCAATACTTTCTTCTTGTAAAGATAGAAGAAAGTAAAAAATGGATAGCGACGAAATTTTCTGAAAAAAAAAAGACTAATTTTAAGATTTAGTACAAGCGCAAACATTAAAATATAAAAGTTTATTTCTACGCTGACGATGAAATGAACACTTCCGATGATCGTCTGAATTTGGTCGAAAACATTTTGGAATTCTAATTTGATTTTTAAGGTATTTTAAGTAATTTTATATTATATACATACACATAAAAACAATTTTATTACTTTTTATTTATATAACTAAAAATATTTAACTGCCGTACTTTAAATTTTAATACGTCACTTTCTCAAGTTTTCAAGATTTATTTTCAGGATATTGAACCAAAAAGTGGGGATGTTGTACGATAGGGCGTCGTTACATGCTTGATTGTTTTTACACAGGATTTCTATAGATTCTCTTATAGTGCATGCGTAATAACTGGATGTTGGGAATATGATTTTTGCATGATCAAAATCTATTGCGATATTCTGATTGAAACTTAAACGATTGACGGAATGACACAAAAGAAAAATCAAAGAAAGAATAAAAGAACATAAAGCAGAGATAAAATATTGCGGTCAACCCACAACTCACTCTTGTTTAAGTTTCTATCAGAATATCACAATAGATTTTGATCATGCAAAAATCATTTTCCCAACATCCAATTATTACGCATCCACTATAAGAGAATCCATAGAAAACCTGTGTAAAAACAATCAAGTATATAACGACGCCCTATCGTACAATATCCCCAGTTTATGCTTCAATATCCTGAAAATAAATACTGAAAACTGGAGCAAAGTTACGTATTAAAATTTAAAGTACGGCAGTTAAATATTTTCTTCTACCCATGAAAAGTGACGTATAAGAACAGAGTGATGCCATAAAATAAATGGAAATGTAATTAATAATAATATATATTTCCTTTGCTGCTGCTACTTCTAATTTCAACTCTGGTAATTATTGGTTCTCTCATCTTGAAAACAAAGTGACGTATTTGTTTAAATAAACAACATTTAGTTATTAAGATATTCTCTGATGATGAGCTTGGAAAGCTTGAAAGTACTAAGAAGTTTTAAATAAAATGTATATTTTAAACTTGTAAAAACTTTTTCATCACTTTAGTCGCCTTTTAAGTAAGACTGTGGGCTTTTTTAAGTTCATATTATATATTTTATCCATCATCAATTTATAACATTTATAACTAGAAATTAAAAATAGTTTTTCTTTACTTTCTTTTATAAGCATAAAATGTTCATCTTGAAAATTGCGCCTATTCTTTTAATGTATTTCATGTTTTTCCCAAAAATTTCCGTATTAATTTGACATCGAATTCGATTATAAAAAATGGACAGATTTTTTACACTTGGTAGAAAGCGCAAACAAACGAATTTTTTTCAAAAAGACATATTTTTTTTGTCACTTTTTTAAGATAAGGCAACTAGAAAGAAAAAAATAAACATTATTTAATTTCTTATTTTAGAATTTCAAATTTTATTTCTCAACACATAATCGTAAATTAATTAAAATTAAATTACTATTTCATAATAATGTATTTTTTTATACATAAAACTTTTCATACTTTTTATTTCTAATTTTTTTTTTTAAATTTTAATTCGGTAATAAAAACTGTTTTCGGAAACAAAAAGTGGAGAAATTATGTTTCTAAATTAGATGACGCATGTTTTCATTTCCATAAGTGTTTATCCATCAAATTAAGTTGTTTGTGGTTTAGATGTAAGTAAATTATGTTATTTGGATATTAGAATAGGTGTCGATTTCAGAGATTTTTAAAAGAAAAAGTGGCTTCTTAAAGCGAAATTGGACGTTCAAAATCGCAAATACATTAAAAAAATCATTTTTAGTTTTTTCGAAAAAATGTTCCGGCAATCTTCTACATTCAAATAAAAAAAAATATTCAAATCTGATAATTTTTTTGCAGAGATACAGCTGTTTTTCTAACATAAACAATCGTTAATCTACACTTAAAATAAAACTTTAAATCCAGTTTTCTCAAAATGAGAATTTTCGCCGACTGAGTAAGTTCAAAATGCTCCATTCGTCTTAATTTTATACTAATTTTTATAATACTTGTTAATATTGCTGTTGATATACTTAATTACAAAACTTGCTATTAATATGTGTAAAAAAAAGTAATATTTTATCATTGAATTTTATCCGAAATGAACAATATTATATGTTTATAATTATTTTCTGCCAAATTACTTAGTATAATTTTAAAATGTATACCAATTTTTGATGTAATATCATAAAGCTATCACAAAAAAAAAAAAAAAAAAAAAAAAAAAAAAAAATTACAAGTTTCTGAAACAAAATTTAATGCGCATGGAGCATTTTTAATTTGTATAACTAATTAGCATATTATTAATTAATTACTCATTTGCATATTAATATTTTTTAATGAAATTAAGAAATTTTCTTAATTATTGCACAAATTATATGTGTATTAAATTTCAAAACGATTGAGCAAAAACTGTAGAAAATGTTTTTGAACGTCCACTGTCGCCTTAATCTGAAAATTCCAGGTGCTAAACTGCGAAAGAAACGCATAAAAGTAATAACGTTTATGTGTGAAAAAAATTCAGGAATACAAAGTGAAAAATAATTTATTTAATATATACACATGTACAACAAAATACATACAAATTACATCAAAATTGTGTACTGTAATCACATAATTCTTTTAACGTGGATATTAATTAAGTGTAACATTAATATTGAACTATGTAGGGTCAGAAGATTAATCTGAGCAGGATACATGTTACAAAAAATATGTATAAAGTAAGCAATCATGGTAGTGGGAATATTAGAAAAGCAGTATTTCTTTTTTTCAATTTGTCACACAAGAGTACATATAAAAAATTGTGAATGTGTGATATTTTGATAAATTTTGCATTATAAGAATCAAAATACAGTTTAAACCTTTTTTTTTTTTTTTTTTTTTCAAGAACACACAAGAAAAATTATTTTAAAAAAAAATCTTATCACCGTCTAATTATAGAGGTGATTCTATTCCCAATTTTTCGAAAATGTAAGGCTTTCGGTTCTCAAAACTCTGACATTAAAAATGTAACGCAACAATATCGCCAATTTCGACAAACGGTCGCCAAAAACTCAATTTCTTCAATCGTTCGCAGAAAAAATCGTCAATTTGGTCAAAGGATCGGGGAAAAATATGAATGTAGCAAAAATATTGCAAGTAAATGCAAATTTCGTCAAGGAATCGCAGAAAAAATGCAAATTTCACCAATTTCGCCTAGGGATCAGGGGAAGGAACGCGGATTTTGTCAAAAAATCCCGAAAGAAGAAACTAATTTCATCAAAGCATCGCAAAAAAGAAAACTAATTTCGTTAAAAGATCGCAAAAAATCCCTCAAATTTCGTCAAAGGATCGCGAAAAAAACGCGAATTACATCAAAACATCGCAAAAAACCTGAATTTCTTCACAAGAAGAAAAAAAAGCGAATTTCGACAAAGTATCGCGAAAAAACTTGAATTTTGTGAAAGGGTCGCAGAAATATACGAATTTCATCAAAAGGTCATGAAAAAATGCATAATTAGCGGATGTAGGGGATTTTCCCTCTTTGCTGTAACCTTTTTAGAAAATCTGCTGCGGATATCAGATTTTTGCTTCTCTAATTGCATATATATGCAATTTAATTGTTGGTATATTCTTATAAAATAAATAGCATCATTTATAATGAAATAAAAACTTGATCTGCTTACCAAAATGTAGATTTATAAAATTCTATGCTCATAAAAAATATATTTTTATATGTCTTGTTATATACTTTAAAATTTCAATTCAAAACAGAGAGTAAGGAACTCAAGAACTAATAGAAAATGGAAAACTGATAACTAGAACTTGAAATATTAATTATGAAGGTTTGATTTTAAAAAACATACATATAGAAGTTTATCGAGGATCTTATACACTTATAATCAGAGTAAAAATATTTTTATAATTTCTTTCAATATGTGCATGTGAATTATTCAAACAATAAAAATGTATTCTCAATAAAATTAATATTTCGTATTTCATTTTTAAAAAATTATATCCAGAGTACACACAAAAATATTGGATTCATAAATGTTTTAACGTAATTGAGTGAAATTCAATGCGCGCAATATAGACAGTTTCTTTAAACTTATTCAAATTTCAAATTACACTGAAAAATTCCTAAATTTAAAAGAACATGCAAATAAAGAAAATGGATTTTTTTCCCATTTCTTGTTTTTAAAATTTACAATTATTTTTTTTATTTAATTTAATACAGATTAAAACTAATTGGATACATAGATGAAAGTATTTGTTACACTAATCAGCGTTCTATTCAACTACCTCAAATCAGTATCATATTCATAGTGAGAATTTTCTCACACACTCAAGAAGTCAAATTTAATCTTAGATACACGAACTTGGCAAGCACTCTTATTCAAAAAATTGTAAATTGAGTAGAGATTTCTATATTTCGATAAATGCAAAGAATATTTTTGTTTTAAATACGAAAAGATGATATTTTGAAACAAATTTTCAGAAGCTCTTACAGAGAAAAGTAAAATGAAAAATAAATCACATAAGATGCAATGAGAAATGTTAATGTCACCACGTTACCGTGAGAAATTAATCTCATAAGATGCAATTCATTTATCAAAAACTGAAAACGTTATTTGATTCCAAATTTTTTACAGCTGATGTCTGCTATTTATTTTTCTTTCTTTCTTTCTTTTTTTTTAAATTTATTTATTTAAAAATTAGTTCACGAATGTTTCTCGTTATCGAGTGGGAAATTTTCCTCCTTTTTTAAAACAAGCTTAAGCATATAACCTACTTTTGAACACTTTTGTACAGTGCTGGCCTCCATTTTAAAAAGTGCAAGAATTTTTTTTTATTAAAGATAAACAAAGGTATTTAGATCACGTTATAGGTGCGGACCCTATAAGAGCAGGCGTCAAATACATTGCATCTGCCACATTTTTCATAGTGGCTGCCCCTCTTTTTGTATCACAGAATATGTAAAAATATCCGCATAAAATTATGCGTTTACAAAAAAAAGTGCGAAATACCTTTTAAAAAACTTTTTTCAGTTAGTATTTAAAATTATTAAAGCTTTTAGAAATTCTAGACTTCAGAGACACTCTATGGAAAAATGAATTAGCACATTAACTTTCAAATTTTTATGCCTATGGAAAATTTATCATAAAATCATCATTGTATCATCTCTGTAAACACGTAATCTGGTACAAATAAATATTATACACATATTCAAAATAAAAATTAAATTAAATATACATTTCTGTCGATTTTCTAAGCCCCCTTTTTTTTTTTTTTTTTTTTTTTTTTTTGCAGTTTTTATGTTGCTGTTATAAATAATAATAAAAAATATTTATAAAAGAATGGAAATTTTCAGTCGAAAAAAAATAAATAAAATATTAATTTTCAAAATTCACAGATGCAATTATTTAAGAAAATGACTTAACATTAGTGACAATATAGTAAATTACTGAAAAGCAAATATAATGAATAACAAAGATAGAGCACAATACTAGAATATAACAGCATGTTTGTTTGTAAGGTCTACATTTGAGTCCTGCGCAAGTAGGATTGTACCAGAACAGAACCAAAACTTCTGCTTCAAGTCAACTTGAAATCTGACACACTTCAACCCGAATCGAATCGATCGCGAACCAGGAATGAAAGAAGAATTAATTCATATTTTAATAGAATTATGGAAAAGTAGTCAATAGTTATGTCATCAATTGTATCTTTTTATGTATTAAAATGAACACATATAATTAATTTTCACACATATAGTTTTTAATTGAAAATATTTTTGAAAAACTGGTTCAGTCTGAACAAAACTCGAAAAAATCAAAACTCAATATGATCATGAATCATTGAAATTTAACCTGGTCCACAACGAAAAGAAAAAGCATCAAATAGAAACACAAGTATGGTCGGATTAAAATCTGGTTACCCGAAAATAAGATATGTGCGTTTAAATTATATTTAAAATTACCTCCCTCTTTCGTACATTTTCGGACTCATTTTGAAGCATACATGAATGCCATTCGCAGTACTCTTAAGAATTGAATAACGTTTTTCATTTTTCATAAATAGGATACGTTTGGAATTGCAGTTAATCACACCTTGATGATGACTTTTCCAAGACGATCACTTCACGAAAGTTGGCTTTAACTGTCAAATTTGGTAGCATTTTCTGAATACTTTTAATCATAAATTGTTGTTGATAAGGACATTTTTTTGTGTGTTTGCGATTTATAACATGCAGTTATACTTCTAAGGTTTTTAAAATAAAATAAAGCTGATTTTTAGCAAAAACTTTCATAAACATTTAAAAAAAAAATTCTGTATAATTTTGAAATGTTATTTAAAAAAAAAAAGAAAAAAGAAAAAAAAAAAAAAACATGATAGCGCAAGCTGCAACAAGCTGAATAACAAGCCTGTAACGTACCAACCATTAAAATAAATTAAAAGAAATGGAAAAACAGCAAGAGTAAACATATTATTAGTGTTTTTGCCTAAAGAAAAAAAAATATGCAATTTGAATTTCCGTATATCATGTTTTATATAATAAAACATGATATGTGTTATTATGTAAAATAATTATATACATTTTATTATTTATACACATTCATTTACATTTATGTAAAATATAATAAAACGTGCGTAAATGAAATATATGTAAACGGATACCTGGTGGTAATGGAACTTTTATGATTTCTGGTAAATGATGCACTTTCACAGATATAAATCTGTCTAATACAGAATACGTTTCGATTTTTTGTTTCCGTCTTAGCAGGTTTCATTAGATTCTTCTAAACTACTTCAAGTAAATTTCACATATACTACTGGAATTAAACATTATATTTTCTTTAAATTGCGAGCGGGTTGCAGACCCGTCAGTGCCCCCCCCCTTCCCTTGCTTAATACCTGCACTTTCTTTTCCAATGGTTCTGTGGTCATCAAGCAAAGAAAGGAGAATCTCAACAAAAGAAAGAAGTGGAGACACGTCAATGACGGCCTGTGAAGTTCTATGTCATCTAGAATTCCGCAGAAGTCAACAAACATGAAAGAGAGCGCCTGACCATATCAAACTTTACGACGAAAAGAAACGCAGTCTATTCGATGCATTACTTAAAAGTCGGGTTCATGCATTTGTAACTTTCCGTAACTAAGCAACAAAGTAAAGTAAATCTGGGCCGTTTTCAAAACTACTGAAGTAAAGCTGGCCCGTTATTATCACAGCAAAGTATCAGGTAAGGCGGATAAATTTCAAAAATTAAAAGAGCTCAAGATTAACTATATTTGTTAAGAGAAAAGCAAGGAAAAGAAAAGCGGAAATTTCATAAAAAGGGGCAATGTAGGCGGAATTAAAAAAAAAAATAGAGAAATTTTGTATCAAGCATAGATTTTGGTATCTAGCAGTAGAAAATTAGAAGATTTTTAATCATAGTTATTTCAAAATAAGCACCACCAAAGAAAAAATGAAATTTAAAGTTATTTAAAAAGAGTAAGAAAAGAGTAGAAAAGAATAGAAAAACGAAGATTTCTGAAAAAGGTTTAATAATAATAATAATAATAATAATAATAATAATAATAATAATAATAAAAGAGAGAGGGAAATCATGTACCAAGCATCATTGTAAAAGAAAAATTATATAACGTTACTCCATAAAATTAGTGGCAACATGCTACCTCCAATTTTATGGAGTAATTTAACTTATATAATAGTGTAATTTGACCTGATATAATTGGCGTAATATTACACATCAGTGAAGAGGTTCTATGAGGGTTCCCCCCCAACATATGTGAACTTCGGAAATTTGAGCTTAGAGTTGGGAAATTATAGATTTTTAAAATTATAGATTGGAAATTATTATTACTTATTGGAAATTATAGATTTTTTTTTAAGTAAAAAAAAAAAAAAAAAAAAAAAAAAAAAAAAAAAAAAAAAGATTTTTTATTGTTTTGTTGACTACCTTTCTGAGTTCTGTAATAGCAGAATAGTTAAACTTTCAAAAGAAATACAAAAAGCAGCCAGACTCAATTTTTCATTATGTTTCTCTGTGCTACGAAAATATCATACTTCTACCAGACCTGAATTTCTCTACTGTTATCCATCAACAGTGTCTCCAATACATTTCTTCCAAAACTTTGTTCCTTTCTCAAAAATCTAAAAGTATGAGGCTATTTTCATATGAAGTACGATTATGACTCTTACACAATTGAAGACAAAAACTTTCATTAAAAGAACCAATAATTATAATTTTTTTGTTTTTAGTTTCAGCATTTTTCTTTGGAAAGAATTTTTTTCTGTATAAGTATTATTATTATTATTAAAGACGCATTGAACATATCATTTTAGTTGTAAAATAGAGCAATTTGTTTCACATTGTGAAATTTTTGAATTATAAGTTGGAAAATTTTTGAACTTTCCCCTTCACCCCCCCCCTCCCCCCGAAAATAAATTTGTAGCTACGCCCCTGTGTAACGCAACATCGGTTATATCGGTACCCAATAAAATGCAGGCAGAATAATTGAAAACAAAAATTTATGGAGTAACGTTACATTTTCTTTACAGTGATAATTATAAACTATTTTTAACAATTCCAGAAATTTGTCACGAAACTTCACAGTGAAGCGAAAAAAATAATAACTAATGAAACAATTTAGAAAATTCATAACATATTAAAAATCTAATTTTAGCAATTTCCGTCCAAAGTTGGAAATATAGCCGATTTATTTTTATGCTGGCTATGATTTACAGATTCGTATATCGTTGAACACTTCTAAAACACAGAGTTGTGTTTAATATAACTCAGATGTGTTCAAATAAACATTTCCTACTGCTCCACTAGATGCAGATACAATTTTTCATACCAGTAAGCCAGACAACTAATTTTCTATTATTTATTGATATATTTTACTATTGCTTTGAGTCGACAATATATATTACAGGTATTTTAAAATTCATTTCAGTTAGTTCAAATTCATAAAACATGTGAAAATCATCTTCAGAATTTTCTGTCATTAAACGGAAATATACTCGTATTCCTTTATACTGTCTGCATATTATCTACAGATTTTTATGGACACCCCGGATTAAGCTAAAATTTAAATAATCCAAGTAAAAAATGTTTAACACAACTAAAAACAAACTTCTAGCAATTACTAATCATAGACAGCAATGTATCTTGTTCTTTGCGTATGCCTGTACAGTAACTTATCTATATTCTACAAACATCATACAGTATACTAAATATATGCATAACAAACTGAAAAACCTTTATTGAACAATTTACATCCTTAACAATAACGCTTACAAATTGTTTTATCTAGCTCTATTTTATGCAGATGTAGAACTATACACATCTCGTATTATGCAAAAATTGTGTGAAAAAAGCATAATAGAAGGGAAAAAGTATTTTTACTAATTAGTGCTCATAGCCAGTACTGTAACTTTATTATTTTGCGTGTCCCCGTAAATGACTAATAAATGTTATGCATCCAATAATGTACAGAAATCATCTTGTACCGAACTTCAGTAATTTATCAATTTAATTATGTTTAATATCTAGTAACCGCAGAAAAATGACCCTCGTGCGATTTTTCCCACACGCTGCAGTGTGACTGAATTCTTTTGTGTGTCCCTGTAACTAAAATATAAATTTCACAAGGGGAGCGTTGATTTAGAGGGCTATTTATTTAATATTACAAAAAGCAACAAAATAAAAATAAAATAAAGAGTTGAAAAAATATATAACTTCTTGAGATGATAGGCGGGGAAATGGAGAAAAGGCTTTTTTTTTCTTCTTCTTCTTCTGGCGGGGAAAGAGTTTGATTAAATAAATACTTATTTATCATTACTATATGCTTAAGAATAGGACAGGAAAATAATTAAATAATAATAAGCTTTAACTATTTTAAAACTTTTGCATACTTGGAATAGGGGGGGGGGGGGGGATGGAAGAAAGTAAAAATTTAGATAGTCGGTTATTTTTTCGTTTCAATAGAGAAACAAACAAAAGAGTTTTACAGATATAAATTATAAATTTAATGATTTTAATCTTTGGGTAGTGTATGAGAGGGAAGAAAAGGGGAGGAAAGCAAGATTTCGGAAAGGGGGGGGGGGATTTAGATAATAAAAAAAATAGAAAGAAAAAGCGTGATATTTAAATTGTTTTAAAGAAAACTGAATTTCAGTAAGATTATATCGATCATGTGTTAGACGCAAATGAATAATTTCCTTACTATTTAAGTAGCATTAAATGTAATTAAATAATTAATTATTATAGAGGTTAAATGGAAAATACAGTCTATTCTGTTATTCAAAAGACATATAAAAGTTACTTGTAATTTCAGAAGATCTTTAAAAAGCCGAATGTTATGAAACTGCGCTTAAAAATGTTTCCTAAATTTTAATTTGAGAAAATTTTAACACACCAGAATTAAAAAGCATTAAGTGCCACTTTGGTCCAAACACTTGGTAGTAATTATGCATGACTGAAGAAGGATTTATTCCATCAAAACGCGTTGCTTGTTTTATAGTTCAGCATTTATTTATATAGATTAATAGTTTATTTGTCAAGAAACGTGAAACACTAGAATTCGTCTATTATTTTATTATGTTTATTCAAACTCACTGAACAGTCCTCACATATAATAATATATCACATATCACACAATAATTCTTCATATAAACACGAAATATACCAATGAAAAAGATTATGGGTAATATGAGTCAAAATTATTTTTTATTATCGTATTCAATAATTAACTATTTATAATAACTATTTTGTTTTCTTTTAGAAGGATGATTATTATATCGAGATACATAAATTAATCAAAACAAAATAAAGCAATTAAACTTTAAGTAGAATAGAATTATTACGGTATTATTGAGATTTTAAGTGTGCTCGAGCAGTGGCGACCGAATTTGTAAAGCCCTGGCGACGTAAAGAAAACAAACAATTATACTTGCTAAGACGGAAACTTTTAATAAACATATTTTTTTTCTTGGTCCCTTTCGCTTTCGTTTTCACAGGTTTAAATAAATTGAAATGTTATTATACTTTTGTAAAAATTAACTCACTTACCTTTTTGCACTCTCTTCTCGGAAAATTTCGCTGTTCGGTGTAAGCTCCGTTTTACATCTATGAAGAATATCCTCACGAAGATTGATTTTTTCTTTATAAAGTAAATCTGGTTTGCATGTGTGTGCGGATTTTTGTTCAAATTTTTTCTACCCCTCTGGATTCAGCAAGACTGCTCTTCCCCGACATTTAATATCTTTGCATGCTAGTTTCCATCTACCGGCACTGGGCTTGTTTTTAATTCTATAAAAAAAATCCATCACCATTGGAAAATAATCATCCAGTTTTAGCGCCAGGCACTTCGAAAACTGTTTTTTCCGTTTTAAAATTAGAATTATAAGAAGCTTTAGTAACTATAAAATCTGAACTTGAACAAAAAGTCACTCCTTCCTTTAAAGGCTGATAAATGTAAGTGTGTCCTTGATAAGTTTTTGCAAAAAAGAAATACACGAATACGAGTTCCACATTTGGCTGACTAATTATTTTAGGAGGTGTCACGTACAGTGAAAAGAACTCCCCATAGCTAGAAGGCGTAAAGAAATCATATAGAAAAGAGACACTCGTGTAAACTTTAAAAAATCCTAAACCCATAGCACATCGATCACTCTCAATTCATGAAAACATAGTTAAGTGAATTAATTGTCGAAATAAGTAATTGGAAATAAGACTAATGCCACGTTAGAACTAACGAATCGGTCCTTTTTACCTCCCATATTGAGAACATGTGTTACGACATGTACTTAACGAAAGATAATTGTTTCTGGAGACATAAGCCAATTGAGCTATGTTGCTAATTTTCTTGAAATTAATAATAATAAAAAAAGTTAAAACTGATGTTAAGAGGCTACTTCAGTCAAGTGAAAAGACTCGCTCGCTAATGCTAATCCTATGGAAGAAATTTATAACGATATCTCCGTTACATTTCAATATTTTTAAATGATTTTTTTTGCATTGGATAGCTGAGATCGATCTGTACAAAGGCCGTTTTTTAATTTTTCGATTTTGTTTACAGATATTTTTAACGAGGACGCTTTCATTTTCGGAACCGGTTTCGAAACTGAAAGCATGCTCATAAAAAAAATCTGTAATAAAAATCGAACAAGTAAAAAACGGCCTGTATACAGATCGATCTCAGCTATCCAATGCAAAAAAAATCATTTAAAAATATTGAAATGTAACCGAGATATCGTTATAAATTTCTTCCATAGGTTTAGAATTAGCGAACGGGTCTTTTTATTTGACTGAAGTAGCTTCTTAAGATGGTTCTCAAATGACCTGCTCGCGAAATTTTCTGACACAGTTCCTGGCTCATTTATAAGTTCCTGGCCCGTTTACTTTAATTTGTTGCTTAGTTACGAGAAGTTTAAAAAGTATGCACCCTCACCCCCTTTTCAGTAAAGGTGATTAACGCGGGTGGTCTATTGGTATATGTCATTAGCATACCTGTTTGTGGTTTCCGGAATCTGTCTTCCCTTCTTGGTGAATACACCCCCCCCCCTCCTTTCCCCCGAATGAAATCCGAAGAAATCATATGCTGTTTGAAAAATAATAATTATCATTTCAAAGTGTCAAAGCGTACTTGATGGATATTCAAATTGTATTTTTTCATGATGAATATGTTATTGATTTGAGTTAGTGGAATAGAAAGCTTCAATAGTGTAGTCAAAATGAATACTTTCATAAAAATACCGAATTATGTTTAATCTTTATTAAATAATAAATAATAATACTAATAACTGTAAATCCTAAATACTTGAAATGAGTGTAATAAAAAATTCAAAATTTAAAAATTTAAGAATTTAGTTTAAATTCGAGTAAGTTTAACTGTGTACAGCATTGAATTTCATCAAAATTTACTTAAAGCATTTTCAGGTTTAATATTTTTATGTGAATTTTTCATGCATATCTATTTTTAAAGTGAAATTTCAAAAGAGAAATAACAATATTAATTTTAATGTAATACTTTTTTATTGTTTGAACAATTCGTACACACATATGGAAAGATATGAGCTAAAATAGGTTTGCAGTGAATATAAATTTATAAACTCTTTGTTAAATTTCAAAATGTATATTATTCAAAATAAAAACTTTATATAAGATATTTAAATTGTAATTATTTGTTTTAAATTTTAAATTAGTGGTTAAGTTCCTAAAATTTTGTTTCAAACTAAATTTTTAATGTATATAGAAAACAAATTAAGTTAAAATAATGCTATAAAAAGTGATAGAATATCTTTATTAAGACTTACGATCGTTTCATCGCACAATCGGCGACATTTTCAAAATCAATCATAATAGAAAATATTTTCACATTACTTAAAAATCTTCTTTTGTCTCGTGACATTGTTTACCTTGTTGTTTTTTAAATTATGTGAAAATTAATCCACGCTCGCAAATAGCTAATTTAATTTTTATTTTATTTTATGGTTGCAATATTTTCATTATGCTTCATGTCTCGTGACATTGTTTACTATATTATTGTTTTTAAGTAATGTGAAAATATTTTCTATTATGATTGATTTTGAAAATGTCGCCGATTGTGCGATGAAACGATCGTAAGTCTTAATAAAGATATTCTATCACTTTTTATAGCATTATTTTAACTTAATTTGTTTATAAGTGATTATTATACATGTTTTTATATAGAAAACATTAAAAAATATTCATTTTTATAAACAAAAAGCATTATTATATCTTTATAAATTATACATTATAATTCACAAGAATATACAAGAGCAACTAAACTGTGGTTTATATACAATTAGAGAATATTTTCACTTGAACGATAGAAAAATGCAATATTTCATCAAATGTGTCCCTTAAAATTTAGGGCTTAGAATAATGCTTACATCGCATAACAAAATAAGAAAAATAATATAAAATAATTAATACAGAGTTTTACGAATACTAATTTCAGGCACATTTCCTTTGAAAGAGACAAAAAAGTTCAAAATTTCGATTGTAAATTTCTATTACCATGCTTTTTTTATATGATAACCTCGGGAATTACACACTAACGTTTATAATTAAGTTATCTCAATAAATATAGGTGAATTTTACAAAATGTTTCAAATAAAAATAAATAAAATGTAAGCAAAATGTTAGTTTCGTGAATCCTCGTTTTTAGTAAAATAAAATAATTAGTAAAATAGGTTTGTGAATTTTATTTATAGAACTCCATATAATTGTGTTCGGGCTATTCAAAAATTCATAAATTATTACTTAATTTTTGCAAAATCTCTTTTAACGAATAATTTTACTGAATTAATTTATTTTATCGAAACACAAACACAAGAGAAGTAATAGCCTGGCACAAGGTGCCGAAAATGGTAGACACTTTATTTTTAATCATAGGCGGCGTTAGTTAGAGCTACCAATTCAAGACCTTTAGTAGAAAACTTAATAAATGGTTTAACAAGTCGTCAAATAAAAATATAAATAAATAAATAAATAAATAAAATTTATATATACGTGATATGATAATTTCATTTACATACATTGAAATAAATCTTACTACGTTTCTCTGAAACAAACAAACAAATTTAACATTATATTATTATGAAAGGGTACAATATATGATTTAATAACGATTAACAGTACTCATTCAAAATATAGCCGCTCGTATATCATGTTGTCTCTTTTATTTCAAACTTTTTTTCATTACTTTTAGTATTATTTATTCCATAACGAATGAAAGTATCTGAAAATTCACATTTAAATTCATCATAAAAAAGTAATGCAATTTATTAAAAGTATATTTAAATATACACTTAAACCTACAATTTTAGATACACATGTTTTAATTTCTTTAAGGTTGTTAAACTTAATTCTAGATTTTTCTCAAAAATATATATTAACTAAGACAGATAACACGGAGGATAAATTATCAAAGAAACTGAGAAGCAATAAAGAATATGACATGCTCTTTTGCTTATAGTATCTAAATTTTTTTAACAAATGAAAAGTAGGATTTTCTAGCTTTGTTTGTCTATATCCAATTGATAATATCCTTATAACTACTTTCTTTGTGCTAAAATTTATTTTGTACTAAAATAATTTAAAATGAAATTTTCTGTTTCATCCATTTTTTGATATAGCAAATTAGATTGGATAGCAAGTTAGATTAGACTAGCTGAATGATAAGGAATTGCCCACAAATTGTCAATTTTAATTAATTTTTTTTATTTCATTTTTTATTGATGCTTTAGTTCTTGGATAACCACCAGAAAGAGCCTATACCATGATCAAAAGGGTAACCGGAAAAAAATGACCGGAAAAAACGTGACAGGAAAAAAGGGGACAAAATAAACAACAGCGGAAAAAACGTGACAAGGAAAATACGTGACCGGAAAAAAGGGGACAAGGAAAAAACGGGACACTGAAAAAACGGGACCGTTTGGTGCTGCTTGTACTTTGTCCGGTATGGAACCGTTATAAATAATACAAATATTTTAAGTCAATGTCTACAAATGCGAATTTTGAAAAATGGAGTGGAATATTTGCATACTAGAATGCTTGTTTACAGCTCTACTTGATTTTTGACAATCGCGAACGGGAATACGAATATTTTCCGTCGATGTTTAAGAATGCAAATATTGAGAAAAGTCCCGCATATTCGCATATGAAAATGCATATTTACATCACTACTTGATTTTTGATATATGTAAATTAGGAAACAGGATATTTTAGTCCCGCCGTTTTGGTCCTGATGCCATTTCGATTCCTAGCCATTTCGGTCCCTTGCAGTTGTTGTTGGAAGCAGCTATACTGTTAATAACAAAATCTCAAAAATTAAATTGTTTTTATTGACGTATTTATTAATAACAAATCAAAATTATTTCAATTATTAATTGTTTATATAATTAATTTATCAATTACTTGTTTAAAAAATATTACATGAGCTATATAATAATTATAATACTCCGAATATAAAACTCTGGAAAATAAATCAACGTAAAATAAAGCACCCGAAAGATAAAGCCGTATATTAGAAGGACTTCAACTCTTGGTTACAATTGCCAAGGTTTAATCAAACTAAAACTGCTACAAAAGCATAAAATGGAAAATGAGCTGAAGTTTTTCCTTCGGGACGGGCCGATGGCAGTCCGAAATCTCCAATAGGGATTATTCTCTTCCCCAAAATGATTGAGTTGCAACCAGGGCTGCGGAGTCGGACCAATTTTTGAGAAAAAGAGTCGGAGTCGGAATAGCTAAAAAACAAGCCGACTCCGACACTAGATTTTTTTGTTAGACATCTTAAAAATGAAACAAGTGGGTAAGTGTGATCACAGATCGTACAGAGGGTTTCGTTTAATATTCCTTTCAAAACACTTTATCCTTTTGAAAAATCTGTTAGTTCCACATTTCACAACCAGGGGGCGCACTTGATTCTAAACAAACCTCTATCCGAACGAAAATACGTTTTACATACTATCCGCAGATATATTTGTCAAGGGGATTGGGCCGATAGCACCCGAGATAAGAAGGCGCTCTGGCGGTAAAAAGTGGGACTAAAATATGTAAGTCTATGGTGTATAATATGAAAGAATGGTCAAAGGGGTGTCGGCAAAAGTTGCAAAAGTACTCCTCGGGTGAAAAGGGCGGAGGTTAGAAAAATTGCTTAAAATACCCAAGTCCCGGAGGAGTAAATAACATAAGACTTTTTGAAAATTTTATGGTTTGCCGTGTGGTCTGAGGCATTCAGCTATACGTATGCAAAAATTCATGTCTCCAACTTAATTAGGGGCTCTCTTAGAAATAATTGCTTAAAATACATATGTGGTACCTCAAAGGGTTAAACGTAAGACTTTTTCAAGATTTCATGATATGTCGCCTGGCCTCAGGTGTTCTGCAATAAGTATGCAAAATTTCAAATCTCCAATTTAATTAGGGTCTCAATTAGAAAGAATTGCTTAAAATACACAAGCTGGAGTTGAAAGCATAAAACTTTTTCAAAATTTATTATTTGATGTGTGATCTGAGTTGTTGAGCTATAAGTATGCAAAATTTCACGTCTCCAACATAATTAGGGGCTCACTTAGAAAGAATTGTTTAAAATACACATGTGGAACCCCAAAGGGTTAAACGTACGACATTTTCAAAATTTTACGATTTGTCGTATGATGTGAGGTGTTCAGCTATAAGTACCAAAAATGTCATGTCTCCAACATGTATAGTTTCTGAGAACGGGCCCTGTGACGGACAGACAGATGAGCGAGACGAATAGGGTTTCGTCAGATGAACGAAATCCTAATTAAACTAATTATATGCAATTTGAAGTCTATAAAATGAATTGTTATTGTTATTTGTGGACTATATCAGGCTACGCAAGTTACAGATGACTGATTTACTGCAGTGTACAAAGTAGATACAAGTGTAGGTAGGTATTGCCCATATACAGAGTAGATGAAAACTGTTTATTTCATAACTGTAGTAGATATTTTACATTTCCTTCTATATATAAAAAAAAGTTTTGATTTGGAAATGGACCAATGAAAATCTGCGTAGAAATTCCGGGTAGATCGGCATCCAATTTGAATGCTTAAGCATGGCCTTTCATCGTTAATATTAAAAAAACTGTTGCATACAAAAATATGAAAATCGGCGGTATTATAGAGAAATGTTTGATAAACACGCTGATGCAGACAGTTTTCCAATCGAAGAATTATTTTAAGATATTTAATGCTAAAGTGGTACAAAATCGTTCTATTAAAAATGTTTTATTGGAGCAAAAGCTATACATGAGAATTTAATCATTTTTAGATCATTTTATACGTTATAAGTTCCCGGTGTGCATATTGCATTTATTTTTCTTATTAGACCCATTTTTTGAGGTTTTATTTCTATTTTAAATTCAAATTTTCAGCATTTCGAGAGATATTTTTTACAAAATTTAGAAAATGTTATTAATTTAAACTGTTGCCAATTGTATAAAAAGCGCAAACAATAATGTTTACTTCAAATTAAAAATTTATTTACACGTGACTATTACAAACAGAAAAAAACTTTAAAATTAGAATTAAATGATTACATGTTAATAGAAGGAAAATTACGTCATAAGAACCATATTTACACTTGAATTAGAGAAACAAAATCTTAAAATAAAAAAATCATTATTATGCATTAAAACTTGTAAATGGAGGAAATTACGTCATATTTAAAATGCCCCAAAAATATGGCAAAACAGTTTAAATTGAAAAATATATTTGCGTGAGATATTTTGAGATAATCTTTTCAACTATTATCGTGAATTCGAAGACAGCGCAAATAATATTTCCTTCTAACAACAAAAGTATTTTCACGTGAATATTAATAAGAGAAATAAAACTTTGGTGTAAATTACGTCAGATTTGAAACGATACATTTAAAATTAATTATTTAAAAGAACTATCTTATAGCGCAGTTAAAAAATACCGGGAGACAATGACACTGTTTACTTAATTCATTTTACATTAGCTTATTTTCCAATGTTTAACTAATTTTTTTAATTAAATACGAAAACAGCCATTGTGTCTCTTAACAGCAGCAGATTTGGTCTTAAAAGTCCCAATCCAAGGAAAACGAATGGAAACCTGTTTACAGAGAGATCGCTACTGTTTTTTTTTTTTTTTTTTTTTTTTTTTTTTTTTTTTTTTTTAATTCAATATTTTTAAAGCCGATCAAATTAGCGTGCTTTTTGGATTTTGGTGTGCCTGAACGGGGGTTGGCGAGCGTAGCTCGTAGGGGACAGAGCCCCCTAGTAGTATATAAATAAGTACTTCCCTCATATTTTTGTGGTTTGCGGATAGAACCAGAGGTACAAAGGTCTGGAAGGACCCAAAGCCCGGAAAATGAAGGGAATTTTTCAAACAGGTCGTGTAAGTAGAAATAAGACAATTTATATTAATTGACCATTAATGACTGTTAAAATGTTATTTTAATGACTATTGAAGAGATTTGGAATCGAACAGTGTTTTCCATTTTTTTTAAATAAATTAATAAAATATAAGAGATTCTTGTCACGAGACTGCAGGTTTTTATCCTTTCCCGTGCTATCGCTTCTGAAAATTCGATTAAAAACTTTAATTTTGACAGTATTTTCTCAAAGATATGTTGCCTTTATAAAAAAAAAAAAAAAATGGATAACGTAATAACGTAAAGTTTCTGAATAAGAACACCGGCACCAATCTTATGCGTTTCAGAAAAGAAATGAATTCAGAAATGTATCAGAAAAAAGCTCCTTTGGTATTTGAGAAAAGCCTTATTAAATGACAAAGAAATATTTTTAGAAATCTGCTTTTTGTTATACAGATTCAAAAGTTATCATGTTTTTAACTCACCATTTTTCCATTTATTCTGAACTACATTATTTTTTTAATGAATCCTTATTTAAATGTTGAAACATCTAATACTCTATAAGTAATCATTAATGTTGCTATTCTGTATTTTCTGTCTTGCGAATACATACTAATTTTAAAATATACTGTAAAATTATCCCATAAATATGCATGCAGTATTCATTCAGATTCTTTAAAAGAATTTTAATTGTATGTTTAGACCTATATTTTTTTGTAGAAATTGAGTCATTTAATTGATTTTTCCACGACCCCGGCCGGGCCTGATTTCACTGATTTTGTACGGGCCGGGTCATGAACTGTGAAAATATAAATGAACCGGGCCAGGTTCGGAAATTACGACCTGTGCAGGCCTCTAAAAAAGATAATCAATGCCGAAATAGTGAGATTTCATCTTTATTTTTCTTATATTCTATCATTATTTAAATCAACAGGCAACATTAGTACCCCAGCCCGAGTACTAGTGCAGTCATCCCGGAGTCGGAATAGGAATCGGAGTCGGAGTCGGAGTCGGAGTCGATAAAATATCCCGGAGTCGGAGTCGTCCATTTTTCGCACCGACTCCACAGCTCTGGTTGCAACACCACGTGTATACACATTATTTATAAAAATTTTTAAATCATTCCCCAATGATTATAAAAAAACATGAAAAAAATAGAAAAAAAGCTTCCACTTTTTAATTATAAATTGTATGAGGTTTTTTTTAAATTAAATACATAATAGATTTTTTATTTTTAAATTAATAGAGTGCTTGTCTGAAAATTATAAAAATTTAAATTAAAAATTAAATTTTTCAATATTTTGCCTTTTTCACTTAGTTGAACAATTTTAGAGGTAAATAGTAATAAATGTTAATACTAAGTATAGCAGCCTGCTGCAATAGACCAACAAAAAAATTACAAATCCATTTAATTTTATACGTTATTGTACATATTTTTTTCGAATATTAATTACGGAATACATAAAATATTTTTAAAAATATGATAAAAAATATTATACTATGTAACATTTGAAAAAAATAAGAGAAAAAGCTTATTAGAAGCTTCAAATATCCGAATCTAAAATTGCAGCTCATTCCATTAAGTGGTTTTCGAGTTAAAATTAAAACAAACTACAGGAATTGCAGTTTTGTTTACAACTATAACAAGTAAGAAAAATCATGCGTTAAGCATAGATTATGAAACACTTTCCAACACTTCCTGAATGCTTTAACCAAACTTCATTATTTAGGGAAATAAGGTATATAAGAGGACTAAGTAAACATTTTAGAAAACGCATAAAACATTTGAAAAACTGATTTCAGCAGTTACCATCCATAGCAAATATGTATTCCAATTCTTTTGAACAGCTCTGTATTTGATTTGCAGGTTGATATATATGCTATATAATGGGGAAATTTAGTTTAGCAAGAAAACGAATAACGGTTGAAATTTCTCTTTCAGCAATTTATACTAACAGATGGAAACATACTTGTATACTTTTGTACAACCCTATAGTTAACCTAGTACCTTTATTACACGCCACTATTTAGCTAAAGTTTAATTCAAAGTAAAACACTCTTAAAACTACTGGAATCACATTTCCAGAAATTATCATTTATAGACGGTCATGTATCCAATTCTTTGCGTGACCCCTGTATATAATTTTATCTATGTTCTGCAAACATTTCTTAGTAAACAAAATGCAGTTCAGCGTAAAAATGCATAACCCATTTAAAAACTACCAGCAATTTACAATCATACTCAGTAACCATTACGAAATCTTTTGTGTAGCCCTGTATATGAATTACAGCATTTATACACACCATATGTAATGCATAAATATAGTGAAACATAAAAGCACATAACATTATTAAAAATGCATTTCCAGCAATCATTGCTACCGTACAGTACTTCGGATACAATATCGTACTGAAATCTTTTTTGCGTCCCTGTAAGTGCTATGCACTTCTTATTATACATGAAATAAGTAGTAGTAAACTTCAGCGACGTATATCAATTTCATTACACATGAAATAATTTAACATAATTAAAATATACCGGAAAAAATTCCCTCCACCCGTATATCATTATGTAACGGAGATATTTTGTCTGGCCCTGTAAATTATTATTATAATTATTCTTTGCATCGCATATTCTGAGGAATGCATATTTTAGTGCATTTGATAAATGCATATCAATTTTAATATGTTTGAAAGCATGTAACATCATTGAAAATCATTTTAAACGATTTTTTCCCATAGGCCGTAATGTAACGGAAAACTTTTCACTGTCCCTGTAAATGAACTGAACATGCTACAAATTTCATTTATAATAGGATTCGTGCTATGATAGAGGTCACTAACATCCAAAAATTTCAGAACGATCGGAGTATATTTACCGGAGTTACAGTGCGGACAGACGGACAGACAAACCGAAGTCATAAACACTTTTCAACTTTGTTGGAAAGTGTTAAAAATGAGTAAGCATCAACGTATTTAATTTTGTCAGTTCTTGTACAGTGTATGTGCGTCCTTCAGTCATATTCCTTGACAAAGTTTTTTAACTGGTCATGACTACCATATTTTTGCGATCGTGATTCGAGACAAAATTACTTTAAGTGGTCTTAGAACTCTTAAAGCTTTAAAATTTTCGAATTTTTATTTTTTTATTTCTGAAACTCCCATCCTTTATGAACATTTTGATATAATCATTTCCTTGAAGTTCCTATGAGAACAGAAGTAATGGCTTTTAGAATTAAATTACGTACAAATTAAAATCTAATCTTAAGTTGTAGATATAATATCTAAATTCGTAAAGATTGCATGCAAAAATATTAACTAATCTAAAATACATCTTTTGTGCGCAATTAACAAAAAAAATGGTTTTTATCTTTCTGAGAAAAATATCTTTAAAAGTGTCTTTTAAATCATTGTTTGCAGTAAAATGGTGGACGCATTTTTTTAGTCATAACTTACGTAAAATTAGAAATATTTCTGTGCAAAATGTTTTAAAATACAACAAACTACTATAATGTTCTTTCATATATAATTTTTTGAAAAATCAATATTTTGGTGATTAAACAGCTCTAGTCTCTTAAAATTTCAAGATAATAAGAATTTGTTGCTAACAAAAAAATGCTTAATTTTCTTTTATAATCAGAAATATTTAAATTACATATACATATATATCAATCTTTTTGAAATATGAATCTACTCATTTTAAGGTAATATGATCTCTACAATATACAACTCTTTTTTTAAATAGTCTAGTGAATTTTCACGGGAAACAATATATATATATAATATATATATGGTTATAATCTGTTGATTTTAATCCATGTACAGAAGAGCGCCGATTATCGGAACTCCAATCAACTGAACTTCCAACTATCCGAACAGCCTATTTCTCTCAAAAATGTTTTTAACCGAACTTACAGTCATCCGAACAGCCTATTTCTCCCCAAAAAAATTTGTAACCGAATTCCCACTTATCCATTGGCTTGAAATAAAATTTTAAATGAAGAAAAAGCTGATAGTGGATCAGGAAATGAGGAATGTAAAATAATAAAGGAGATGGGAAGAAGGTATGAAGAAAATGAAATTAACGAGTGGTTAGATAGTGAAGTAATACATAACCCTGGATATCAGATTTTAAAAGATGATGAGATTGTGGATGAGATTCATGATGAAAAAGGAATTGTAGATAATGAAAACGAATGCTCTGGAAGTAGCCAAGGTCCATCACATAATGAAGCATTTGAATATTTGGAAACAGCTATGAAATGGCTCGAACGGCAGAAGAACGTTGATCGTATTCAACTAACGTATTTAAGAAGAATTAGAAATAGAGCAGCATTGAAAAGAATTTCTTCGTTTAAGTAAGCAGCAATCAAAAGCTTTTTTGCTTAAATTATAATCTCTGGAGTTGAGAAAATGATATGGAAAGAAAAAAATTTAATGGTAAACATATAAAAAAAATAAAAATAAATAAACGTGCCAGCACTAACTTGTGCTGCCAGACTTAAGCTTAGATAAGGTATGAAGGTTTTAGTAAAGTCAGAAACATTCCTTAAATTATCTGTCCATTTATCCGAACTTTTGCTTATCCGAACCAGGGTCTGTCCCAACTTGTTCGGATAATCGGCGCTCTACTGTATTCAGTTTTAGATTTTATTTTGTGCAAACCGTTACATACAAAACTTTAAAAGGCAAGTTAATTAAAATAATTAAAAAAAAACTTTAACTTGTATGTTCCATTTTTTAAAAACATGTCCTTCTGAAAAATTTGTTGATGCACATTTTCATTAATTACGTAAAAATTTAATGTCTAAACTCATCAATCAGTACAATACTTATGTAAACAATATACTTTCTGTGAATCTTAATGTGCTAAAGTTCTGTCCATTACGGACATTTTGAGACGAAAATTTTGCTAAATATATAAGATTTCTACACATTTGCTTGTAGTAGCTCCTAAGGTGTCTTTAACCTCTTAATTCTCGCGCCCGTGATATTCACGGGCTGTGTCTTTTATTCAGTTTGTTTAATCCCCACCAGTTTTATAAAACAGTGTAATTGGTTTTATTATGGTATCATTTCACCTGCTATTAAATAAGGTGAATATTTCTTTTTCAAAAAAAAAAAAAAAAAGGTGCCAATAAGCAATTTGAATTTTTAAACTGTAATTTAATGCGACAGTTAAGGGGTTAATCTGAAGACCGTGAGCCGACGCATTACCACTAATTCAATATCTAAAAATTGTCTTATTTAATAGCAGAAACTTTGCAATTAAATAAGGCGATAAAGAGTTCATAAATATTACCTTTTGAAATTTGTGGGGGAAACCGACTATATATACACAAATTAAATAAATTCATGAAAATAAAAAACACAGTTTTTTCGGGATGCTTTGAAAGATAAAAGTATTCATTATGTAAAATATTTGAAAGATATTTTTTTGTATTTAACTCAGAGTGCAACATTCAAAGACAAAATATTATAAATAATAAAATATATATAAACTCGTATTAAAATATTATTAAATTTAATAAATTTTTAATTTATAAAATACTTATATTTTTATAATACTTTCATACTAGATTAATTTTTTTATATCTGAAAAAAAAAAAAAACCCTCAAATAGAAAAAAAAAGTATTTTTTCATACTGGAAAAGCAACCAGTACAACTAAAAAAATAAAAATAAACTCCAAATTTGATTTTAATACTTTTAATAAGAATGTCAACGATTTTAATCAGACAATTAAAATTAATGATTAAATCGTGTTTAAAAATTAAAGATTTTTAAAACGGTATAAAAAAGCATTGAAATATAAAGTGAACCTAATTTGTAAAGTTTCTATGGATATTTTGCCTTGATGAATAACCGAAAAATGCTTTAAATACATGTTTTAGCTTACATGATTATGTTTATAAAAAATTAAATATGATAAGTTTGTAAAAAGCAAGTTCTTATCTGGCGTAAAAATCATTCAATTTAAAAAAGATATTTAAATCTAATGCTGCTATTTTGTGGATTTCAAATATAACTTCAGATATAAAATTGGTCATTCTCATATTTACTTTGTGTGCATAATTTAATGGTTTCCACCCATTTTCATAATTTGTTTTGATTAGCAAGCATATACCTGCGTGTAAGTTTTCATTTATGGTGTTAACAGTAATTTTTATAAGTTGAAATGCAAAAATTCTTGCCATGATATTTGTTTGAACTTATGTGAAGTTTTACTTATTTCTGTAATTATATTAATTATAATTTTATTAATCAAAACGTAAAATGTGTAATGTTCTAACTAGAGAAATTATTGTTTAATAACTATTAATTTAAATAGTAGTAACAATTTTATATTAAATTAAGTTATTAATAATTTTAATAAATATAAATGTCTGCAGTATTTAATATAGGTTTACATAATTATTACAAAATTTCAACATACATAATGGTATTACTAACTGATAAAATAACTAATTTGGTGATTTAATCTTTTAGTACTAATAATAGTTTTATTAATTAAAGCATAAAAACATAGATTATGACACATGTTTAGGAAAAAAACCTGACAACTGTATAACCTCCTGAATGAAATTTTAAGATGCATTACGCAATCTCATTTTTTTTTTCTTTCGGAATTATAATCAAGATTTTTTTCTTTACTTGCGTGCTGATACTCAGATCTCAAATTCTTTGACTTTGAAACCCATACCATTAACCAAAATTTATCCCTAGAAGGTCTTGGCTGCATTACAATACTTTGTTCACAATAGAATGTTTCCAGCTCACATAAATAAACAATATAAGAATCACATTTTTTTTTTATTTAAATAATAATAATAATAATACATTATTATTATTCTTCAGAAGCAGAGCTAACACAATAACGTTTCCGAAAAATAATTATATTGCTTGCAATTTTTATTTGACAACAACAAATATCTGTATCTCGCAAATAATACATTTGAATTTCATGATAATTGGATTAATCATATAAATAATAGATTACCGAAGGGGAAAAGAAGGGATGAAACAGTGAGCTGCTACAAGAAAATCGAAAATGGTTTGCCTATATTTTAATATTTTATATTTCTATTTAAAATCTTTAGATGAAAAGTGTTGTAATAAACAGTAATGCTGTAAAAAAAAAAAAATAATAATAATAATAATAATTGTAAGCAAATTTATAGACGTTAGAAAAAAACTTGCTCACAAATTTATTTTCTAATAGAGTAAAGCCTGTCTGTAATGGAATCTCACTTTAAACGGGAAAAATCATGTTCTTGCCAAAAAATACCATGCAATTATACCACTTCAGACCTAAAAAACCTGTGTAAAACGGAATTATTTACTGATAAATTAAGTTTTCGTCTTAGCAGATATTTCTTTATCATACTTGTGGTGGCATTCGAATTATTAACGGGGCCGGCTGTCTCTGTCTACGGTCCTGTTTCGGCATAGTATGTCCTTGAAAGCCGAGTATGCAAAATAAGCGAGATATTATTTTTATATTACACACTAAATCTTTCTTACATATTTCTTCAAGGCCGTATACTAGCAACATCAAAATATGCACGTAAAAAAGGGGGGGGGGGGAGACACATATACAGGAGTCGGATAATCAGCTGTCGACGAACCTAAAAATATTCTTATAGCATCGAATATGTGACCCCTCTGCTGTGACATCAACATGACGTTTGGGGGCATATATACAGGGGTCGGATATCCAACTCTCTCACCAAAAGTAAAAGCCTTAGCATTGGATATCTGACCCCTTGATATGTATCCCCTTTGCTCTGACGTCAAAATGACGTATTGGGGCAGATATACAGGGGTCGGATATCCAAATCTCTCTCCAAAAGTAAAAGTCCTAGCATTGGATATCTGCCCCCTTGATATGTGTCCCCTTCTGCTGTGACGTCAAAATTACGTATGGTGGCATATATACAGGGGTTGGATATACACCCTTCGACGAAAGGAAAATTCTCTAGGACTGGATATGTGTCCCCTTCAGCTGTGACGTCGTATGGGGGCAAATATACAGGGGGTGGATATACAGCTATCGACGAAAATAAAATGCTCTGTATTGGATATGTGCCCCCATCTGCTATGAGGACATATATACAGGGGTCGGATATACACCCTTCGACGACAGTGAAATTCTGCAGCACTGGATATGTGCCCCCTTCTATCTGTGACGTCAAAATGACGTATGGGGGCAGATATACAGGGGGTAGATATAAGCGTCCCCTGACTGGGTAGAAGAATCTAGAGGGATAAAGCTCTCCCCCCCCCCCTGACACCATAATTTTTATCTGATTATAGGCCACAGATCACCTCCCCAAAATAGATTCTCTCCTTGTTACTGATGTGTCCCTCGGCAACGCAGAAATTTTTGTAAGTGGCCCTTCTCTGAAAAAGGTTGTGCATCCCTATTTAAGGAATCAGCATCAAAAATCTATTCAGGAAAACTTGTTCATAAGAAATCATCTGACAAAAAGTTTAAAAATGCAGACTGGTGTAATTGCTATAAAGGTTAGTTTGGTCTTTACATTGTGACCTTTTAAATTAACAAATAGGTATCAACCAAAAGTGAAAGTTAATGTACAATAATTTCATGAATTTAGAAGAAATTAAAATAACAAGATATTTCATGTACAATATGAGATAGATATGGAGCACACACAATATATATATATATATATATACAGCGTAACTTCAAAAATCGGGCATTGAGAAATCCGGCAACTTCAAAAATCCGGCATCAAAACCATCTTTTTTCTTCCTTTTTCTTTTGACACTTTCATGTTACGGTAGAAGAAAAATAGAAATTGTTTATGAATTGAAAACTTCAAAATCGAAAGTAAAATGAAAGAAAAAATAATATTTGACTTTTTTTTCATTTGTCAGAGGAGATTATTTTCTGAACAAATTTTCTGGGAGCTGCTGTGTTACTGAACAACGGCGTGGAGACTAGTACACAAGTTCTTTGGAGTCTCTCTTCTGACGCTGTGCTAAATAGAATTGTCCATAACGCTAGTATAACAGCTCCGAAGATGAGGATGAACAACAGGCAGAAGAAAAGATGTCATTAGACAAATGAATAAATTTAACTTGAGAATTAATATCTGCTTTAAAGAGCAAGACTGTATTTTCGAAATAGATCCGTAATAAAAAGTCTTCATTTGTATAAAATTTAAGGAAAACTTCTTAAGGTACGAAAAAAAAATGAAGCAAACAAAATTGACATCGATGTATCTGAAACTACACGAGAGGAAATAATTTCACTCTGTAGGAGATTTATTTTTCCTGTAACATAGAAAATTTCAACTAATATAAGTTTATCTTTGTATTTAATTTTATATTTTTCTTACATAATTATCATTTAATAATGAAATAAATTATGGCTAAAGGCACTTTACATTCCTTCAAAAATCCGGCATAGTGTAAGTCCCGATGATGCCGGATTTTTGAAGTTATACTGTATATGCGAAAATTCACAATATTATATTTAAAAATGGAGAAACTGGTTTAAGTATAACAAAAGCAAATGAAATTGTACTGCAGGGTGAATTACTATATTATTTAAAGTTTTAAACATTGTTAGAAACTGTGTACATAAAGGTGGAGTGAAAAAACTGAATACCGGAAAATCAAAACATAATACCACGCAAAAATTGCATATCGTCCTCCGTAATAAAACTGAACAGTTTTTTCGACATCAAGTTTTATCTTTCGGTGCACCCGAGGCTCCCCAATTTTTGCGAAAGTCATGAAAAATTTATTGTATACCTTATAAATCGAAATAAACATAAAGTTGGAAAATAAAAATGTCATACCGCGGGAAATTTCTGTATGGTACGTAGTAATATTCCTGGTCAGTTTTTTTTAAATCAAGTTTTATCTTCTGGTTCTCCCGGAGCCCCCAAATTTTGCGAAATTCATCAAAAATATCGTGTACTACTTATAAATCGAAATAAAAATAAAGTTGGAAAATAAAAATTTCATACCGCTGAAAGTTGTGTATAGTACGTAGTAATATGCCTGCACAGTTTTTTCGAAATCCCATAATATCTTCCAGAGAACCGTCATTCGAAATTTCGAAAAAAAAATGCCGCAAATTACCTTTTATCTGTTTTACAGTATATTAGAATGCATTGCTCAAGGAGCAAGAGTGTAATACAAACACTCTATCTATGAAAAGTACATAAAAAATTAAAATTCTAGAATGAAAAACAAACATTTAAATCTGTTAAAAGTGTTCATAAAATTTAAAGTTAAATTGGATGAGTACGTGCTCTTCAAAACAAAAATCTAAATATTCGAAATGTTTCGGCTTGGTGCTTATTGCTGGTCCTGTTGGAGTTTTCTAACTTTAAAATCTGATTTAGTCTCAAAATGTGGCATAATGGCTCTTGATTGTAGCATGCAAATGAGCTGCTATTGCGACATTTGCTTCAACAGATAGACGGATGGAGCAGGTAACCATACAATTATAATGGGCCGATTGGAAATATGTTGGACAAGTGTGAATCGTTCCCTTTCGTTTCTTCCAGACTATCGACATTAATTATAATCTCAAAACAGTTATTGACGATCTCAGTGCCGATCACAAGTACCTGAAGAAAATTATCCCATCTATTAAAAAAAGAATTTGTTCGGAAGTCCTTGCAAATAGAATTCCTGGTAGACTTTATATAGCACATGGGAGTTACCACCGCCAACAGTATTTTGAGACTCTATGTGGCAACTCCGTATCCAACCTGAAATCTGTAGATATTTACGGAGTTTGTAGTTAATGTATACGCACGTGTATGGTTTGTGATTAAGTGCAAGCCATCCTGCAAAGACTTTCCATCATTAAGAAATTGCTTATTTTCCCAGGGATACGTCCTAGGTAGTTAAAGTTGGCATTGACACAGTAATTCAGCGCAGTGCCTTTTTCCCTTCCGGAAAAACTGCTGATTAAAACGGTAACTGGTGATCGGAAACACACCCTTGAGCTAGGATTCTGTAGAATCCTGAAATTGCGAAGTGTAGACACCAGTGGAGAAGTCAGGCAGTTCCGAGTTCCAGCAATCAATTTTAGCGAAAGAAGATCATATTGATTTGATTTAGTGTGATAAGGAAGAATTTTCGGAACCACCTATTTGACTAATCTTTCATGCGATGTATATGTACATTATATATATATGTACATTACCTTAAATATGTACTTTGACAAGGGTGATCGTGATGATATCATTGTGTTTACTGAGTTTCCATGCCACACTCAAAGTATAGAATTTCTGTCAAAGTAGTCACTGAAGTTGCCGCGACAGTTTGTAGTGCAAGTAACAGAGATGGATTCATAAGATCTCAATTACAATCAAGAGCCATTGTGGCATATTTTGAGATTAAGTCAGATTCTAAGGTTACAAAACTCTAACAAAACCAAAACAGACACCAAACGGAAACGTTTCGAAAATTTTGATTTTTGTTTTGAAGAGCACGAACTGATTTAACTGAACTTTAAATTTTATGAACGCTTTTAACTGATCTATAGTAAAGTGAGGACAGACGCCGCGGTCAGACAGATGCCGCAGAGATTGTATTGGCGACACTAGCGCTCCCTAGGCCAAATTAAGAATTTCGTTCTGTGCCTAAGTGCTGCCTGTTGTGTTGTATGCGTTTCCACTGCTTAACTATTAGTATTCAAATATTTCTGCCTGCTTTTATGCTTCAAACATGCGTGGAAAGTTGCTAAAATTATTCTAATAAAGTTTTATTGCATATTTTAAGCCAAATAAACAGAGATTTCATCCCAAAACCAATTGCAACTGTAGAATAGATCATCGTAGAATACAGACATGTGCTTACCTTTCTCACGCGACGCTCACATGACACAAAATGGCGGCACGGCATCTTACCCTCTACTATGGGACAGATGCCGCACAGAGGTTGAGGGACAGATGCCGCACATAGGTTGAGGGACAGATGCCGTAAAATATATTTTTGTTTTTCGGTAAATAAATTCATCACTGCGATTTAAGTATAACTAACATTTAAATGAAGGTATATTAGTGCATTCTGCTACTTATCAAAATATTCTCAGCAACAATGCTGGTTCTGCATGTGTGAATCAGGAAACATGGGGCCTTTACAAGTCTCACCATTTAAACTGTTAAACAAAATATCTCTTATCCCAATGGTCAAAAGGCCCATACAGCCAAGTAAGAGAAATCAAAAGGATGTAAATATTACAAGCAGAGAGTTTATAAACAATAAAAAAGAAGAATGAAATAAAAAGCAAAAGAAACTAGAAAGCGTCAAAGAACGACAGGTTGGTGGAAGTAAAATGTTTAAAAAACGGAAAGGAAATATCAACTTGAACACACCTTACTTGAGGAAGAAACCAAAATATGAGTCATCTTCCGATAATGGCGAAATTGTTCTTTTATAGATTTTGATGGCAGTATGTATTGGATTGGAATTTGATGACTCAAAATGTACTGATTGTGTCTGTCTGAAGTCTTATCAAAAAACAAAGTGTAAAGCGGAAAGGGTTCAGTGCATCAAATTCAATCGATAGCTGCATGACAAAGGCTCACTTTACTTTTGCAACGGGAAGTGTGATGTGATTGTGGGCGAATGGAAATACAAAATTAAAGAATGAGAGAAAAGGCAAAAAAAAAAAATAGACTAGGGCCTAAATAGAATATAACTAATGCTTACATTAAGAGCAAACTGCAATGTTCGCCTGGATGTAAACCAGTGATTTATATCTTTTTTGTAATTATGCTGTCTATTGTTTCCCGTAATTATGCTATACATTCACGTAAATTAAAATGTTTTTCGTTTCATTTTCATTTTTTGTCATAAGTTTTATTTTTCGAGCTTACACTTTTGCAATTTCGTTAAACTTTTCACAATTTAATGATATATATAATTTATGTAAGTTTACTGTTATTTATTTTCATTTTAAGTAGTTTGAGGAAATAAAAATGTGATTTATTTGAAAAAAAAATAAACAACATAGCTTTTTTCTCCAAGCGGCATCTGTCCCACACCCTATGCGGCACCTTACCCAGCACTTAAAAAATGATGTTAAAAAAGGACGTTTGGGAAAATAATTATGCCTGCTTTATTAAGAGGGCTTTAACTTGTTTAACATAGAAATTAGATTCTAAAGGGTTTGATCAATGATTTCTGGTACTTAGTTGTTTTTTGCTTTGTTGTACATTTTACAAGAAGAAAAGAAAACCTGCGGCATCTGTCCTCACTTTACTATAAATGTTTGTTTTTCATTCTTGAATTTTAATTGTTTATGTACTTTTCATAGATAAGTGTTTGCATTACACTTTTGTTCCTTGTATGATGCATTCTATTATACATGTACAACAAATAAAAGGAAATTTACGGCATTTTTTTTCGAATTTTCGAATGACTGGGGCCCTGCAAGATATTATGTGATTTCGAAAAACTATGCAGGCATATCATAACGTACCATACGGACCTTTCCCGTGGTATGACATTTTTATTTTTCAGTTTTATGTTTATTTCGATTTATAAGTTGTACAAGGCATTTTTGACGAATTTCTCAAAAATTGGAAGGGTACAGAAAATAAAATTTGATTTCGAAAAAAATGCGCAGTTTTATTACTGAGGACCACACACTACTGTAGCGCGGTATTACATTTTTATTTTCCGATTTTAGGTTTCTTCACTCCACCCTACGTACATTTACAGCAAAAAGAAAGACATTTTGTCAAGTTTAAAAGGAGCATCAAATAATTATTTTTCAGAAGCCCATTTTAAATGTATATTTTAGATAGCTATTTCAATCTTCCTTTTTTCGAAAAATGACGAAATTATAAATTTTATCATTTTTGTCTTCAAATGTATTTGATATATCTTGTATATTCTGGAGAAGTTACGAAAAGATCCAAAAAAATGTTTTCTACTGAATTAATTTCCCTTTAAATATATCAGCGTTGCACTTTTAAATTCAGTCTTCCCAGTTTATGTTCTTTCCATATATCTGTATGACCAAAATGTTAAAATTACATTTAATTGGCTCCCAGTTTTTCAACGATAATGTGCATTTCAAAAAATTAAAAATTAGGTTTCCTGTAATATAAATAATTTATTTTTTAAAAATAAAAACATTAAGTAAATAGCTGTTTTTTACATATCATGACAATTTATTTATTTGAATATGAAACAGTAGACAGACTTTAATACAATTACTAAAAACATACAAAATAATTAAAATGAGATAAAATCATATAAAATTATACACTATAAAATAAACGTTTCGCTATACACCGCATAGCCTCATCAGTATTCGAATCAACTTACAACAAAACAACGTGCATACACCGGACCCAGTCAAAGTTAAAGTCAATGATTTAAGAAAACAAAATATTCATTCGGAACAGGACTTGATTCATTCATGGTTAATGGATGCAATTTAGTAAACCATCCCTCCATAAAAATTCTATAATAATAGTCTATGCAATTACTTCTCAAAATTGAAGAATCTGTGAAGGAGGGGGTGTGATCCTTGTCAAGTGCATGTTGCACTAACCTGGAATTTAATTTACCTTTTTTAAGTGCACCGATGTGCTCTTTAAGACGAATTTCCCTGGATCTGCCGGTTTCACCTATGTAAACATTATCGCAATCATTGCATGGAATCTTGTACACAACGCCACTTAATTTTTCTTTTTCATATTTGAACTTGTAGCTATTCAGGAAGGAACTTAATTTATTTAATGCTTTATAAGAAACACCTATGTTAAATGATTTCAAAACTGAAGAAATTTTTTCAGAAACATTAGTATAATATGGTAAACACACGAAATATTTCGGTTTAACCTGTTGAAAAGGGGGGGGGGGTAGTTGAATTAACCAAATCTAGAGTATTCTTGAAAACTTTTTTAACGAGATTTTTTGGGAAGCCGTTATTCAACTCCCCCCCGAATTTCAACAGGTTAAACCGAAATATTTCGTGTGTTTACCGTATTATACTAATGTTTCTGAAAAAATTTCTTCAGTTTTGAAATCATTTAACATAGGTGTTTCTTATAAACCATTAAATAAATTAAGTTCCTTCCTGAATAGCCACAAGTTCAAATATGAAAAAGAAAAATTAAGTGGCGTTGTGTACAAGATTCCATGCAATGATTGTGATAATGTTTACATAGGTGAAACCGGCAGATCTATGGAAATTCGTCTTAAAGAGCACATCGGTGCATTTAAAAAAGGTAAATTAAATTCCAGGTTAGTGCAACATGCACTTGACAAGGATCACACCCCCTCCTTCACAGATTCTTCAATTTTGAGAAGTAATTGCATAGACTATTATTATAGAATTTTTATGGAGGGATGGTTTACTAAATTGCATACATTAACCCTGAATGAATCAAGTCCTGTTCCGAATGAATATTTTGTCTTCTTAAATCATTGACTTTAACTTTGACTGGGTCCGGTGTATGCACGTTGTTTTGTTGTAAGTTGATTCGAATACTGATGAGGCTATGCGGTGTATAGCGAAACGTTTATTTTATAGTGTATAATTTTATATAATTTTATCTCCTTTTAATTGTTTTGTATGTTTTTAGTAATTGTATTAAAGTCTGTCTACTGTTTCATATTTAAATATTTTGAATTCAGACGTTAAAATGTATATATATCTTAGAAATTTATTTATTTATTATTAAACTAATTAATACAATCCTTAGCATTATAGAACCCTCTTGTAAGAAGAACATAAAAAACTTGTTTCTTAATGGTCAAAGTTGCAGGAGAAATAGGATAAACATACATTTTTTAAATATATATATACATATATAATACCGAATTTTACCATAAGAATTACATTTTTTGTTATTTAAATTGTTTTACTGCATAAGGTCATTTATTAATATGAAATAAAAAAAAAATTCACAGTGTAGGGTTTTCAACTTAAAAAGAAATATTGCAAAGAAAACTGTTTATATTTTAATAATATTTTATCAATTTAACTTTATTATACAAGGATAGTGAAGTATAATTTAATAACATATGTTTTACTCATCATTAATACAATTTTAATGTGGATAATATTTTGGAGCGTTTATAAAATATATTTTATTCAAATTAATACACATTTAATTTGGTTAATATTTTGTGGATATTATAACAAAATTATTCAGTAACCGAATCATTAAAGAACTCTCCTATTAACGAGAAAATGTTTCGTTGTCATTTTTGTTGTCGTTTTGTAACGCATTAGGGGAGACCGGGGCTAGTTGGCTACAGGGGTAAGTAGGCGCAGTCCCCATAAATCGCCTGTTTGTGGACAGATTGTGCAACCAGTCACAGAGTACACTTCTTCTTGCGTTTTACAATCCTCATTGTAGTTTTGCAACGTTACCTACGTGCTGTTGACATTTATTACGATTTTTCTGTTTTTTGCGCTCATAAGTACTAATTTTTTGTTGCTTCATTCTTTTTCTAATTTCTAATACTTATCTTAATAACTGCGATTTAACTTGTGCAATTTTTCTTAGTGTATGATTAACTGTACCTACCCCATATGTGATTTACTTGGATTACTTATGCTTAGATGGTTACGTGTCCCTTTTGTGAAGAAATTTATTATGGGGCTAGTAGGCGCATTGAACACGGGGCAAGTTGGCTCGGTATCTGGTGTATGCTGGTAGCTTGAAAAACAGCAAACACCAAAAAAGGTGGTTGAAATGCGAGATTTTGGGAACACGGGGCTTGCCCAAACGGAGACACTCGATTTTTTATTTGTGACAACTGTGACTCTGGTGATGTTATCGAGTAGGTTAGAAGTTACTCAATGTTAATGTTTTATTCATTATTTTTATGTCTCTATAATTTAGAATTTACATTGTACGGCGATAACGCCTTTGTTTAAACTTACTGGTAATAAGGAAATTGATTGCTCTTAACTGCGTGTCTTATTTAAATTTTTATAAAGCGTGTGCCAACTTACCCCATAGGTATAGGCAACTTGCCCCGTGACGGCGCACAATTTTCCTTTTACTTTAGGCTTCCGCTAAACATAAACTACAAAAGCTACAAACTCAAAACTCCGGGTATTTATACCCCAATGCCTGTTCTTTAAAAGTAGAGTTAAAGTTTCATAAAAAACTTAAACAAAAAATTAATAAAGATTAATAACTAAAAACTGCGCCTACTAGCCCCTGTCTCCCCTACTGCTATGAATAGCCCTGAAAAAAATGAAACTCCATTGTCATTTTATCTTCAAATTGTATCAGAAATGTGCTTTCTTTTCAAATATGAATGAAATCTTTGATATATGTGTCGCAACATTTTTGACATGATATTTGACTTCCTTATGTTAAAAAAGTATAAATTACATACTTTTTTCTTAAATCGTTATAGAGTTGTAAATAAAAATGTGTTATACATAAATTTCGAAAAATTATCGCAATATGTTTAATATGAACATTCGAATCGGGTCCCCACACGCCTTGCAAAATTTGTTAATTTCAATTTCTATGCCCAGTTTGCCGCACTCTGTTCTGAACAAACCTTTTTCATGTGGTCTAATTGCTATATTTAATCGAAAGTACTTCTCCCCCTCCCTTCCCTTCTCCGAAAATATAACAAACACAAAATACGTCTTGCGTGAAAAACTGATTGTTTTATTTATTTATTTTTTTTAATTGATTTCACAGACAGCTGTGTATGCTCAAATGATTTCAGATAAAATCGCACGATAATTTAGAACTGTTAATTAATGTATATTCGTCAATTGCAGCCGGATTTCAAAGAAAATTACATATTTGGATTCAGCGTTAAAAAATACGCATAAATGTGTTAACATTTAAACTGATAAATGCAATATTTAAAAAAATTCAATAGAGCTGCAAAACTGCCGTCTCTTTAATCACGCGTTGCTTCGAAATGATTTTGAGTCCCGCTGGAAGAGCGCATCGCATTGGTGCAAACATCTGAGTGAGAATTTATACTGCGGTTCCATAAAAATCTATGTATTTGTTGAATTATGAATACTTTTCCATTCTTTTAATTTGGGGTTTTTAATTAATTTCTCAACTAATTATCAGAAATTTAAAATTCTGTAGCTCAGGTACACCAGGCCTTTGACTTTCCTCACAAAAATTATGAGCCTCGTACGTGCTGTTGATTTTGATAGCCATCGCAGACAGGCAAACAGACGTACACACAGAGCGATTTGTCCTTTTATTAGTATAGATAACTTTTATTTTGTAAAACTTAACCCTTAAATCCATGAATTATTTTTTAGAAATATGTTTTTTTATTCTTATATTAAAGGATCAACACCAGAAACTTTAAGACAGATTTTTAAATTTATATTTTTATAATTTTAACAGGATTAATATTTCTATATAAATACAGTTAAACTTGGATAATTCGAAGTTGAAGGAACCAAGAGAAAAGTTTGAAATATCCAAAAATTCGAATTACATATATTCTCTCAAAAAGAAGATATAAGTGGAAAAGATTAACTCCACGATGAAAGATTTAACACATAAACTTTATCTAAGAATACTGCTGCCTTTTTTTTTTAAATTATTATTATTAAATCAAACATTTTTTACCAGCTTAATTATTCATCACTTTTGAGAAAAATCAGACATTTTTGATTGCTTCTTAATGCAATCTTTGAGTCATAGCATATGATTCCAACCTGTCAATTGATACAAAAATAGAATCTTCTACATTAGACGAACCTTCAAAAAATCGTCGAAGTTCATGTGTATGCACCATAGCTTCCGATGAACTAGGTAGGGACTTCTCTTGTATTTCCTTGTTTTCTTCATCCCCAGATAGTCCGTCCTCAGCTTAGTTGGCCTCCGCGGGTTGAGCAATAATGTCCGCATCAGTCGCCTCATCACATGCAGCCACGTTGGTCCACGTTAACATAGTCCTCATACAAGACTGGTAGATCAGATTTTACATATTTCCAATAATCGACAGCCAGCTCAGGATCAATTTTATCAACATTTTCCACTACATATGCTTATTCCGTTTCTTTCTTTACATATCCATTCTTATGAAAGTATTTCAGAATCGTTCTCTCACTGACCTTGTCCCATGTCAGCCTACACATTCGCGAAGCATGAAGAATGCATAGATTCTTAATGTCAAAATCTCCGATGAGGATACTTTCAATCCACCGACGGCTCTAGAAATGTTTAAGGTTTTTGATGATTGCTTGTTCCAATCTTGGGATTTTGCTTGGGTCAGAAAATACCTGGGAATCCACACATAAGGACATTGCAGACCATCTCCATTCTTTTCCTTAGAAAGACTGTTAAAATAAACTGTTAAAATATTTTACAACTTAGCTGAAAAAAGTCTCAGAAACAATTTTTACCGCAAAACTTTTAGATCAATCGTACGAAAAATTCGAATTATCCAAAATAAAATTCGAAATATCCACGATTTTTTTACATTATTTTAATACAGAATTCTAGGGACCGAGTAAAAAATTCGAATTATCCAGAAGTTCGAATTAAACAAGTTCGAATTATCCAAGTTTCACTGTATACTGGTTGCAAGGATTAAATAAAAGGTGATGCAGATATCCATAACTATGCATTTAAGGGTTAATTAATTAAAAGTAGAGTTATTTAATTAGTTACCAGGAAAATTATATAAAAAATTTAAATGTTATTAAGGGGTCTCAGGACTCTTAAAATTGGAAAAAATGAAAAAAAGGGACCATTTTCTACATTTAATATCTTAAAATGTATTTGATATTAAGGCACAATTTTAAATGGGAATGAAAGATACAAGTATGTTCTTTCATTTCAAATATTTGAAAAGTTGCAAGGTGCAGAATTAACATTTACAGGGGGATCCAAACTGTCAGACATTTGACGAGCAGAAAATCGGCATAACAGCTTATGCGCACGATTACAAAATAAATTTTGCAACTAGAATAAAAATTTTGTTGCTTATTGGTGCCTGAGATTATAATAATTACACTGAACCTAAATAAATTTGTATTTAAAGCATTTTTATATTTTTAATACAAAGTTGTATTTAGGTAATGCAACATTTAGAAAATTTCAACAATATAAACCCCTAAAAAAATATTTTCTTTTTATAATAAAAAGAAAATTTTAGGTTCAGTTTATACAGACTAACATGAAACATATGTTTTGAAAATTTCATGAAAAAATATTCAGAAGTTTTTGAGATATCGTGCGCGTTATGTCCAAAAACGTCATTTGGAGAAAAATGACTTCAAAGTTTTGGAAACACCGTTTCAGCTATTGAGCGAGTATAATTCTAAATGCCATAACTCCTGTTCTAATGGGAATTTCAAGAAAACAATTATATTAAAATGTTCAGAAAACATAGAAGTTTAACATCTAAAAAAATAAAATTTCGAAAATTTTAGAGCTTTAAGAATCCTGAGACCCCTTAAACTCTCTTTAATAGAGTTTGCTTCAGACTTCTTTTGCGTCAATGCCAATGATAACAGGAGACAATCCTCCTACATTCTACACCGTCTAATAGTAAAATTCATCTATATCTCAATTAAAAATATTAGAATATGCTCTAAACATGCACATCTATTTTTACCGACTGCCAAGAAGGGTTGTGTTTCACGCGTATCTGGGTATGTGGATTTCTTTATATCCTCGAAACATCCCAACGGCTGGATGGATTTTATTGAATGAGGTCTCCATCAATTGACCTTAACCGTCCGTAGGTTATAGGCTAGGTTTTGTTTTTATAAATTCAAAATGACGGCCGTAAAATACAAAATGGCGTTAGAGACGAAAACAATTTGTACGCACCATATTGAGTGGCATGTCATTGGATAGGTTTTTCGAAATGAAGACTATGTTTCCTTGACTATTTTGCAGTCAGAAGCTCCGTTTAAATATTACAGAACCTGGAAGTTGTGTAGGTAGGATCTCTAGCTTTACTGCAACTGTAACCTTCATAGACATCTATAGACCTCATCAAAACAGTGTTTATAGATAGGAACTAACAATTAAACACAACTTAAAAGTCATCAATAAAAGTAAATAAAAAAAATAGGTAAGTAATATAAAAAAACAGTTTCACATTGATGAGAAATAATTAATTAGTTCGCTTTTCACGCAGTCGGGTTTTTTCATTTTTAAATTTAATTTTTTACTATTGTGTTTCGTTTGATGCAAACGGTACCGCATGTGATAATGCACAATTTTTAATATGATTTTTTTAATAATATCCGAAATAAAAATACGTTTTTAAATTAAAAACTTGTCCGTAATATATTTAGGTCTATTTGTTGAATCTCATTAAAAATATAAATAGAATGAATTTTTGGGATGATATAAATTAAATTACATCAAGTGCGCTTAACATCAGCATCCCCAACTATTGCCTCTTCTAACTCTATAAAGATTAAAGAAAAGTTATATAAAGGTTAATTTTTCCCAGCTGACTGTATCTAAGGAACTCAAATATGATGTCAAATGTGGGTGTTGTGAATGGAAAATTCAAAATTGATATCATTATACTGGGTAAATGATCTTTATTTGAAATATCTTATACATTTTCGAAAAGTAGACTCCTTTTCCTTTCTAACTTCATCTCTCGTATCTCTCTGCGACTATATTATAATAAAATAACATGCAGTGGCGCTGTTCTTTTCAAGTACTGTACCATATTAAATGAATAACGAGCCAAATTAAATGTGTCGTTTAAAGGATTGTATTTCAAATTCCATCTCATATTATTGTACCAATATTCCCTCCATTTAATCTAAAATGTAATCTCATTTCAGAATTAAAGCTCGAAAAGCTGATTAAAGCTAAGTATGAGTTTTGTTCATGAATATCTCGTGTAATGTATGTCATGTTTGGAATCAAAGATATTTACAACCTATCAGGATCTCCAAAAATTAAAAAATACTTTCTATTTCTGTTATTGTTTCAAGTAAGGTTCTATTGTGGCTTTTATGAACAAGTACAAGAAATTATTAAAACGTAATTTTATGAAATACTTTATCCTTTAAGACTTATTTATTTAGAAATAAAATATGCATGCAGATAGGTATTTTAATATGCATATAGTAATGAATGAAAAATGTAATTCTTTTGAAAAAATCTATTAAATATTTTACAATACATGCGGAAAACGCAACGTATTATTGAACACACGCAGACTCATTTGCAAAATGTTTGAATCGATTTTTTCAAAACAAATTTCGTTTTTTATTCATTGCTGTTTTCATTAAAATAAGTAATTCTTCCGTAAAAATTCTGTTTAAGTTCAATTGTCATTTCCATGATAATGACTGCGTGAATACAAATGAACAGTACTTGAAGATAAAATTTATTTATTAGGAACGGAACATGTTTGAGTATTTTTATTAATGATAACTCATAATATAATCAATCAGGGGAAGAATTCCAACCAAATATTTATACACTTTATGTTATTTATTTCATATTAGAAAATCCCCTTTTTTATTAAGTTTATGACAAATCCATTAACACAAAAGTTTTGAATACCAGGAAAGATAATTTCATTTCATATGCGTTCATAAATACTGAAAATTTATTGTTGGAATAGTGTTTATTGAACTCGAACATGTCAAAGTTAATGGATGCTTGAAGAAAGAGAATGTTGGATCATTTAATTAAATTAAAAGAATGATATTTCGAAGGAAACAGAAATAATAATTACATTTCTAATGAATGTCATTTTTAACTCTTAAAAGCGGTTCATTTATGTATTAAGATTATTGTTTCGAAAGACAGTTTTTAGAAAACACAAAAGATCGTAATGACCTTTCAATTAATAATATGTAATAATTTGATAGATATCTGCGAAATGACCAGCTATAATAAAACAAAAATTTTGAAGCTGGTATATCTTTTATGCTAAGAATTAACATATGAAAAATAATACATTTTCATCATGCGAAAAAGTTTCATAAATTCAAGACAATTTCCAAAATTAGTCAAATTGTGTTCAAAATATCCCAAAGTGTGTAAATCCATAAAAAAAAGCGAAAGTTGGAAATTTCCACGATTCCAATATTTTCTTCTAATATGAGAAATAAATCACAAGAGTCAGTGTTTTTCCCTCTTTTTTATCAAAATGTGAACACAGTGGAGGTATTTTACGAGCTTGTTTTTTGTATCCCAATGCATCTTCTCTGCCAATTAGGGGCTGTATTTATATTTTATGAGCTGATTTATCAATCAATAGCTGCGTTATCAATTTTTGATATTTTTGGACTTCCTCCCCCCTTACGATATCATAAATTATGTCTCGAGCCCCCCTCCCCCGTAATGATATCGTTATCAATTATATATGCATACACATATGACTGAAGAATAATGCCAAACGTTGATGTACTCCCTATTTGGGAATTAAATATCAAATAATGATTTAGAAATAAATCATTAAATAATTTTATTTTCATTTAATGATCTTTATAATAACTTCGTATATCCATAAAATAGATGACTACTATAACAAACTATTTTAATGTAAAGAACAAGTTACAAATAGAATGAAAATATTTGGTTGGATCAAAAAGGATAACGATATCAAAAGACACCCCCTCCCCCTAGAGATAGCTGACGATATCATGTGCCAGACCCCCTCCCCCCTAAAATGATAACGTTATATATGCATAGCCCCTTATCTGGTAATTTGACGTTGATGTTCATGAAGAATGTGATTCATCGATCATAATTGATCGATCAGTGCGTAGTCCATCTTTGAGGTCAAAATTCCAATTTTTGAAGTTCAAAAATCAACCGTGGACAATAAATTGCATTGTTCCTTCTCCACATGTAGCACAAGTTTTAAGAGCAGTTTCAGCCACAGTAAAAAGATACCTCGAAAGAATGAAAAATAATGTTGTCGAAAATGCTCAGTTGCGTCCACTTTGCATTCCATTTTAAAGATCTAAAAATACACAAAAATTAATAAAATTTTAAAAATTAAAACCCATTATCTTGTTAAGCAAAACAGTCTCTTTTAAATAACATAAAAAATTTTGCCAATGTGTTTCCTGAGTACATTTTAAAATTTAAAAAAATGTTCATGAATTATTCCTCGCCCGAAATATAGTTGAAAGAAAGAAAAGTAAAAAAAAAAAAAAAAGTTAGAAATGCCTATTCATTCTTCATATACTATTTATACTCTACACTAGGGATGCACAAACTGTGGCCCGCAATGGGTTAACATGTCGCCCGCGAATCTCGTCAATTCTGTAAAAAATTGCAAATTTTTCTATAGGTCGCAGGAAAAAAATCAGGAATTTCGTCAATTTGCTACGGGAAAATTAAAAATTTCATCAGTCAGTTAAGAATCGCAAATTTCGTTGATCGGGTGCAGAAAAACGGGGAATTTTCCCGATAACGCTCGGTAAAATCGCGAATTTGATTGATCGGACACAAAAAAATGGCCAATTTTGACGATCAGGTGCGGAAAAATCACAAATTACGTTAATAAAGACCGGAAAAAATCACGAATTTTGTAAGATGAAGTGCGGAAAAAATTGCTAACATTTCCGATCGAGCACGGAAAATCACGAGTTTTATGTTCGAGCTCGGAAAAATCGTGAATTTCGTTGGTCGGACACGAAAAAAGTTCAATGATGCTCGAAAAAATAGCTAATTTTGTTGATCGGCTGTGGAAAAATCGCGAGTTTCGTGAGTCGCGAGAAAAAAATCGCGAATTTCGTTAATTTGCCACGGCAAAAAAAAAAAAAAAAAAAAAAAAAAAAAAATGCAATTTCTGTCAGTCAGTTAAAAATCAAGAATTTCGTCGATTGGGTACGGAAAAATCGCAAATTTTGTATATTAGTAGTGGGGAAATCTCAAATTTCGTTGATTGGCTTCGTCAATTTGCCTCGGGAAAAATTGCAAATTTCGTCAGAGTCAGTTAAGAAGCGCGAATTTCGTTGGTCGGGTACGAACAAATCGCGAATTTTGTCGATCAGGCGTGGAAAAATCCCAAACTTCGTTAATCAGGTACGGGAAAATCACGAATTTTCTCTATGTTACGCGGAAATATTGAAAATTTCGTTGATCGGCTGCGGAAAAATCGCGAGTTTCATAAGTTTATTGCGAAATAAAATCGTGAATTTCGTCAAATTGCTGCGGGAAAAAATACAAATTTCCTCTGTCAGTTAAGAACAGCAAATTTCGTTGTTCGGACGCAGAAAAATCACCAATTTTGACAATCAGAGGCAGAAAAATAGCACATTTCGTCGATCCGGCGCGGAAAAATCGCAAGTTTTGTCGACCAGGCTCCGAAAAATAGCAAATTTCGTTAATCGGGCGCGGAAAAATCGTGAATTTCGTTAATCAAGCGCAAAAAAAATCTCAAATTTAGTTGATCGTGTCCTCCACCCCCTTTCGTTTATCATATAAAGTTCATATTTTTTTTCGGCACTAGCCACTTTCATGCCTTTGTTTGTTTTTAGCACTATTAACCCTCTAAGTGTTTGGGGCGTAATATTCCGTTCACTAAGCTCCAGGTTTCACAGCAATACAAGCAATATTTAAGATCTTGTAAGATCAATTCTATAGATTTAATAAATTTTAAATACATTGAAGAATGATTAATACTCTCAAGGATTACACTCATAATTGTAATTGAGTTTTTTTTATAATGTTGAAAGAATCATATTTTCTTAGCATTTAAAACCAAATACAAAGAAAATAACATTACAATTTTATACTTTTGCAAGACGCTCGGAGGGTTTAAAACAAACGTTACTCCCCGAATGAAGTAAAGGAATATCATATTTCCTTCTCAATAATCCTTACTATATCTCTGTTATATATACAAACGTAACTGTTGATATATCCTTGCCAACTGAATAGTATATAATGACTGTGTAGAGGAATCTAGAGGGATAAAACTCTCCCCCCCCCCCTGAAACCATATTTTTTATTTGATTATAGGCCACAGATCACCTCCCCAAAAGAGATTCTCTCCTTGTTACTTATGTGGCCCTCGACAACGCAGAAATTTATGTAAGTGGCCCTTATCTGAAAAAGGTTGTGCATCCCTACTCTACACCGTCTTAAAAAGCAATGCATTAACCCATTTATGCCAGGCTTCCCATTTTTGGACACTTTGAATTTTGATAATTTTTTATAATTTGTTTTCTTCTTTATAACATGAAAATTGTATAAAATAATTAACTATAAATGTCTCTATCCGTTTCCAAAAGATGATAGAGTAAGGTGGATATTTTTTTGTTTAAAATGAATGTTTTTTTTCGGATTTTATAGCTTTTTTTAGTTTTTCAAGATCGCGAAAAGTAAAAAGTAATTTTATTTGTGTTTTTTCTACAAATTATCGAAAAATATAAGTCATAATCGTAGCTTGTAGACTTCTTTGAAATAAAATACATATTTTTTAAATTGTAAAATGATATGTTCAAGCGTATTTTTTATGCATTTTTGTAACATACAAAATATAGGGCGCTAGGCACGAATGGGTACCTATTTTTATTAGCCCTTTAGGGGGCAGTTATTAATGTAAAGTCCTTTCAAGATGATTATGAAAAAAAATTGTTTTTAAGCCTCAAATACAATTATTTTTAGCTTGTTATTACTAATACTTATAATGCTATTAGTCTCTGTAAAGGAATAATTATTTTTTTTTTTAGAAATTTTTAAAAATATTAATTATAGTATATAGGGGAGAGTAGCCGAATTTGGACCACTTCACATATTTTCAGGTGTAACTCACTTAATTTTTGGAATATCTGCAAAACATCATTTCACGAGGTCAATCTATTCATCTACTAACTAAATAAATCTTTAGATCAATTTATTTTTGAAAATCTTAAATTTTATTCTAATTTGCAAAATTTGTCAAAAGTGGTCCAAATTCAGCGACTGGTCGCCTAAGTTGTACCCCCAGTCTCCTAAATTGGGACAAATAATATCAGGTTATTGAAATGACTAGGGAATATAACTAATTTTATTAAAAGCAAAGTTTGCGATTAATGAAACAATCAAACAAAATAACAGCAATGAAATATAATGAAATCAAATATCTCGAAATAAGAGTAATTGTTTTAAATAAAAATGTATTCAAAATATAAATCAAAGTTATCAGTAACTAAGAATAGAAATTAATGAACTAATTGTCAGTTACTTGAATATCATGTAAGGAGTGATGCAAAGCTTACATATGAATTTCGTTTATTGTTTTTTTTTTTTTTTTTTTTTTTTTTTTTTTTTTTTTTTTTTTTTTTTAGCGCACATAACATGGAACCGTATTTGGCAATCTGAACACTGAATCATTTCTGCTATTTATTTTTCTTACAAATTAGGCAAAACTCATCACTGACTAAATTTTTCTTTTTAGATTCTGAATTTATTTTGCAACAGAAGTTTTCTTTACATTATGTTCGTAGTTCTTCCCGTCCATCATTTTCTTGCTAATTGCATGACGCGTATTTTTTTAAAACTTGACGTTTCAATTGCTTTTGTGCTGTGATAGCTTCCTTTTTTTATTTTATTTTTTTTATTTCAAGGTTTCTTTTACATGGCGACGATGTTAATACAACTGTTTTTTGGCTTTCTCTGTACTTTGATTTAACTGAATTTAGTAAGAGAGATAAAATTTCTAATGATTTTTTGGTCTTTGGGAAGGATTTATAGCTGCGCCTTCTTGCCGGTCAATTTCTTCACAACTTACACTCTCCTTTTTGTTTCCTATATTTTTGCTGTCCCGGGTGTTTTTCTTCCACACAGTTTGTCTGTGTCTTTCTCAACATTTTCAATATTATATTAAAAAAGTGTTTAAAAAATATCCTCTATTGAAAAATACGCTATGATTAATCAAACACAAACATTATATATTCAAACAGTGTTGAATTTAGCACCCTTGAAATAACCATTACCCCTGAAGATTTGAGATTTTATGCGTTTTAATGGCAAAAAAAGTGTAACTCCACCCTCCAGAACTGTAAAAAGTCTGCCATCGCAAATATCCTACAGGATGAAAATGTTTGAATTCAACTCTGTAAACTTAATACCCCGTAGGAATATGGAATTCAAAGAAAATAAATACAAATACGTACAAGATAAAAGACATTGCAAGCAAAATTTATTGCATAAACATGTAAAAATATTTTTATGCTTGTATAGGCCTAAACTGTACAAAAAAATTTATCCAGATATACAAAATAAAAAATTTGCATGGAGACAGTAATCCATTATAAAATATTAAAGAAATTAAAAATAATAGTATATAAAGCGTACCGATCTCGAAATTAATTACTTACTTTTCAAATTTATGATCGCATATCCGGTCTAATTTAAGCAACTTAAATTGGCCCAATTACGGCAACTGCGTCATTTTTTAAAACAGATAATCTCAAGACTAAGAACAAAAACGAAATCCAACAAATCCGCGTGAAAAATATGCGCAATAAACTGATGAATACATATATGCATATGAAAACATAACAATTTTCCTTAGTTTTAAATTATTCACTTACGTTTAGTAGGAAAAAATTAGATCAAAATAGATAACTTTAGGTTTTTTTAAATTGTCTGAAAATAGCACGTGGTAGGCTGTTGCTTCTTCTAATCATGTGACGTCATTCTGATGAGTAGGATTTCAGCGGTAGATGGCGTCTCTTCCTGTAATTAAAGCCAGAATGGCAACGGCCCAATTAAAGCGGCGGTCCAAATATCGCTACTCTCCCCTAATATACTATTTAAAAGCTTATTTCCTAAAATTTAGACAAAATATATAATTATGCATTTCTACAAATATTATGCATATTCCCATATTTAGAAAGTTTACATTTCTATACTCCTATTATAAAGAGGAAAAAATTGTTTATTTGTCGGAGGTAAGCTCTGGAACTGCCGAACCGATTCCAAAAGTAATGGTATCAAAATGATGGTGTTAGTCCAACTTAGAACATAGGCTATATCTTACGACGGTGCCACTACCCCAAAGGGGGTGTAGGAGCAAAAAACTTTCTAAAAATGCGATTTTTGCGTTACTGAAGGGCCTAGAAATATGAAATTTGGAATATTAGTTACCTATAAGATATAAATGGTGTCTAAGAACAGTTCTTAAACAATTTGAAATTTAAAAGGGGTGAAAATACACAAAAAGCGTTCTAAAAAACGTTCTAAATGGTAGTTTCCACACAATCTCAGGAAATACCTAACCGATTTTAAAAATATTGGTGTCAAAATGATGGTGACAACGCTTGCTCCAAGATAGGCTATGTTTTATGTCGGTGTCACTACCCCAAAGGGGGTGCAGGAGCAAAAAACGTTCTAAAAATGCGATTTATGTGTTACTGAAGGGCCTAGAAATATGAAAGTTTGAGTATTAGTTACTTATAAGATATAAATGATGTCTAAGGACAGTTCCTAAACAATTCGAAATTTAAAAGGGGTAAAAATGCACAAAAAGCGTTCTAAAAAACGTTTTAAATGGTAGTTTCTACACAATATCAGAAAATACCAAACCGATTTAAAAAATATTGGTGTCTTAATGATGGTGACAACGCTTGCTCCAAAATAGGCTATGTTCTATGTCGGTGTCACTACCCCAAAGGGAGTGCAGGAGCAAAAAATGTTCTAAAAATGCGATTTATGTGTTACTGAAGGGCTTAGAAATATGAAATTTGAAATATTAGCTACTTATTAGATATAAAAAAATTCTAAGAACAGTTCTTAAACAATTCGAAATTTGAAAGTGGTGAAAATGAGCGAAAATCGTTCTAAAAAACGTTCTAAATGGTGGTTTCTACACAAACTCAGAAATACCAAACCGATTTAAAAAATAGTGGTGTCAAAATAAGGGTATCAAAATGACGGTGACAACCCTTGCTCCAACATAGGTTATGTTTTATGTCGGTGCCACTACCCGAAAGGGGGTGCAGGAGCAAAAAACTTTCTAAAAATGCGATTTTTGCAATACCGAAGGGCCTAGAAATATGAAATTTCAAATATTAGCTACTTATTAGATATAAAGGATTTCTAAGAAAGTTCTCTTAAACAATTCGAAATTTAAAAGGGGTGAAAATGCGCGAAAAGCGTTCTAAAAAACGTTCTAATGGTGGTTTCTACACAATCTCAGGAAATACCAAACCGATCTAAAAAATAATGGCGCAAAATGATGGTGACAACCTTTGCTCAACCATAGGCGATGTTTTATGTCGGTGCCACTACCCCCAAAAGCGGTGCAGGAGAAAAACTTTCTAAATTGCGGCTTTTGCGTTACGGAAGGACCTAGAATCGCGAAATTTGGAATGGTAGTTAGTTATAAGATATCAATGATCTCTAAGGACATTTCCTAAAAAAATCAAAATTTAAAAGGGGGTCAAAATGCGCAAAAAGCGTTGTAAAAAAACTTTCTAAATTGCGATTTCTATGCAATCTCAGGAAGTACTGAACCGATTTCAAATATAAGCGTGTAAAAATGATGGTGACAGATCTTGCTCCAAGATAGGCTATATTTTATTTCTGTTTCCACTACCCCAGAGGAGATGCAGGAGCATAATGCGCGAAAAGCGTTCTAAAAACGTTCTAAATGCCGATTTGTCGGCAATATCTCAGGAAGAATGAATCTGATTTCAAACGTAATAGTAGAAAATTGATGCTGACAGCCTCTGCTCTAACATAGACACTATTTTATGTCCTTATCACTATCACCAAGACGTTGCAGGAGCAAAAAAGCGTTCTAAATTTCGATTTTTGCGATCTGTACGGGTTAGCAACTTAAAATTAGGCAAGGTACATATTTATTAGATATAAATGATCTTTAAGAACAGTTTCGAAAAAATTGGAAATTTAAAAAGGGGTGAAAATGCGCGAAAAGCGTCCTAAAAACGTTCTAAATTGCGATTTCTACTCAATCTAAGGAAATACCAAAGCTATTTCAAAAGTAATGGTTGCAAATAAATGGTGACAGTCCCTACTATAACATAGGTTATATTTTAGGTTGCTGTCACTACCATCTGCGGCTGAGGGTTGCAAAAGCAAAACATGCTCTAATTTGCGTTTTTTTTTGCACAACTGAGGGGTCTAACACTTTGAAGTATGGCATGGTATTTACCTACAAGATGCAACTGCTTTCTAAGAACAGTCGAAAGAAAATTCCAAATAAAAAAAAAATGAAGTGAGTGAAAAGCGTTATAAATTACAATTTTTAAGCAAACTTATAAATTACCAAACCGATTAAAAAAATAATGATGACAAATTTTGGTGATAGAATCTGCTCAAACATAAGTTATATTTTATGTCTGTTCCACTACCACCAGAGGGTTGCAGGAGCTAAAAACTTTCTAAATTGCGATTTCTGTGATACTGAAAAGGCTAGAAACTTTAAATATGACATGGTAGTTACTTATAAAATATAAATGCCCTCGAAGGAACGTCGAAAATAAATTCGAATTAAAAAGGGGTGAAACGAAGGGGAGGTGCGAAAAGCATTCTCAAAAAGTTCTAAATTACGATTGTATGCAATTTCCGGGAATATAAACCGATTATAAAAGTAATAGTTGCGAATCAATGGTAACAGTCTCTGATCCTACACAGGCTATATTTTATGCCGGTGATTCTACCACCTGGGGTTCACAGGAAGAACAAACGTTCTAAAAAAGGGCTTTAAAAGCTTTTTAAATTACGTTTCTGTGGAATATTAGGAAATAACAAACCGATTTAAAAAATTGGCAAATTAATGGTGACAGTTCCTGTTTCAACTTAGCCCTTTATGTTGTGAGAGGTGGTAGGACTTGGAATTTGACATGATGGTTAAGGGGTCTTGTACCTTTTAAACGCGTCGAAAATTAAGGAAAAACTTCAAAGTTTGAATTAGTCTATCTTCGAAACCTTTTTATATATAAACATGAAAATTTTTATATTGATTAAACAGATTGTGCTTTGTAATATACTACCAACAGAAATTTATTAACCCTTTACAGAATGTGTATATTGCTGAAATCAAAGTAGCTCTTTTTTTTACCCCATAAGTCATTGCGCGCATGATATCATGAGAAATTATATATCGATTGTCATGCAATTTGGTAAATATACTGAACAAATATGTGTGTTTAAAATTATCTACTTTTAAGAATTTACAATGGTAATATTTTTAGTTTTGACTATTTTTATTCATTAAAAATACAAAATTTTTATTTTTTTTTTCAAAAATATTTTTTTTATAGTTAATGAAATAATTTTAGCCTAAGAGTAGATCATTTTAAACACACATATATGATTAGTATCGTTACCGAATTTCATGCGAATCCATACATACTTTCTCAAGATATCATGCGCACAATGATTTAAAGGGTAAAAAAAAGAGCTATTTTGATTTCCACAATACACAAATTCATTAAAGGATTAAAATATTTCTAATAGTAGCATATTACAAAGCACAATCTGTTTAATCAATATCTAAAATTTTATGTTTATACATAAAAAGGCTTTGAAGATAGACTAATTCAAAGTTTGAAGTTTTTCATTAATTTTGACGCGTTTAAAAAGTACAAGACCCCAATTTTAAGATGTAAGAAGATGGTTTCTAAAAAATTCAAAACTTCAAATGAATACTGAAATGGGCGTATTAATTGAGCATAAAAGTTTCAAAATATTTTTTAAATTATCATTTATTTAGTTTTACATCATTTGATTAATTTAAGACTCATTTCTGCCTAATGCAGTGTAATAATGATGTTTAATCAAACTGTGTTTTAAATAGTAATTTTTGAATTATTCCTAAAAGTAATAAGTACCTTTTAATAAAATAAAATATTACCTTTTAATAAAATAAAAATTTAGTTAGTACCTTTTAATAAAAATTAGACATAGAAATATCACTTGGCATATTTCAACTACTACGCGAGCAAAGCCGCGGGGTTTGCTAGTCTATACTTTCCTATTATAAAGAGGAAAAAATTGTTTATTTGTCGGAGATAAGCTCAGGAACTATCGAACCGATTACAAAAGTAATGGTATCAAAATGATGGTGTTCGCCCAACTTAGAACATAGGCTATATCTTATGTCGGTGCCACTACCCCAAAGGGGGTGCAGGAGCAAAAAACGTTCTAAAAATGCGATTTTTGCGTTACTGAAGAGCCTAGAAATATGAAATTTGGAATATTAGTTACTTATAAGATATAAATGGTGTCTAAGTACAGTTCTTAAACAATTCGAAATTTAAAAGGGGTAAAAATGCACAAAAAGCGTTCTAAAAAACGTTCTAAATGGTAGTTTCTACATAATCTCAGGAAATACCAAACCGATTTCAAAAGTAATGGTATCAAATTGATGGTGTTAGTCCAACTTAGAACATAGGCTATATTTTATGTCGGTGTCACTACCCCAAAGGGGGTGCAAGAGCAAAAAACGTTCTAAAAATGCGATTTTTGCGTTACCGAAGGACCTAGAAATATGAAATTCGGAATATTAGTTACTTATAAGATATAAATGGTGTCTAAGAACAGTTTTTAAACAATTCGAAATTTGAAAGGGTTGAAAATACACAAAAAGCGTTCTAAAAAACGTTCTAAATGGTAGTTTCTACATAATCTCAGGAAATACCAAACCGATTTCAAAAGTAATGGTATCAAAATGATAGTGACAACGTTTGCTCCAAGATAGGCTATGTTTTATGTCGGCGCCACTACCCCAAAGGGGGTGTAGGAGCAAAAAACGTTCTAAAAATGCAATTTATGTGTTACTGATGGGCCTAGAAATATAAAATTTGAAGTATCAGCTAATTATTAGATATAAAGGATTTCTAAGAACAGTTCTTAAACAATTCAAAATTTAAAAGGGGTGAAAATGCGCGAAAAGCGTTCTAAAAAACGTTCTAAATGGTAGTTTCTACACAATCTCAGGAAATACCAAACCGATTTAAAAAATAATGGCGTCAAAATGATGGTGAGAATCCTCGCTCCAACATAGGCTATGTTTTATGTCAGTGCTACTACCCCAAAGTGGATGCAGGAGAAAAACGTTCTAAATTGCAGTTTTTGCGAGACGGAAGGGCCTTGAATCGTGAAATTTAGAATGGTAGTTAGTTGATATCAATGATCTCTAAGGACATTTCCTAAAAAAATCGAAATTTAAAATGGAGGGGGGGGGGTTCAAAATGTGCAAAAAGGGTTGTAAAAAACGTTCTAAATTGCAATTTCTATGCAATATCAGGAAATACTGAACCGATTTCAAATATAATGGTGTTAAAATGATGGTGACAGATCTTGCTCCAAGATAGGCTACATTTTATATATTTTCCCACTAACCCAGAGGAGATGCAGAAGCAAAATGAGCGAAAAGTGTTCTAAAAACGTTCTAAATGTCGATTTGTCACCAATATCTCAGGAAGAATCAAACTGATTTCAAAAGTAATGTTAAGAAATTGATGCCGACAGCCTCTGCTCTAACATAGACGCTATTTTAACCCTCCGACTGTCTTGGAAAAGGGCAAAATTGTAATGTTGTTTTCTCTGCATTTTGTTTTAAATGCTAAAAAAAAAAAAGGATTCTTTGAACATTTAATAAAAAAACTTAATAACGAATATGAATGCAATCCTTGGAAGTATCAATCATTGTTCAATGTATTAAAAATACATTAAATAAATAGAATTATATTACTTTAAATATTGCTTGTATTGCAGTGAAACCTGGAGCTTAGTGAAGCATTAACACGGGCTTGTCAGTGAGAGGGTTAAGTCGGTATCACTATCACCTAGACGTTGCAGGAGCACAAAAGCGTTCCAAATTTCGATTTTTGTGATCGGTAGGGGTTAGCAACTTAAAAATAGGCAAGGTACATATGTATTACATATAAATGATCTTTAAGAACAGTTTCGAAAAAATTGGAAATTTAAAAAGCGGTGAAAATGCGCGAAAAGGGTCCTAAAAACGTTCTAAATTGCGATTTCTACTCAATCTCCGGAAATTCCAAAGCTATTTCCAAAGTAATGGTTGCAAATCAATGGTGACAGTCCCTGCTATAACATAGGTTATATTTTATGTTGCTGTCACTACCATCTGAGGGTTCAAAAAGCAAAACGTGTTCTAATTTGCGTTTTTTGCATAACTGAAGGGTCTAACACTTTGAAGTATGGCATGTTATTTACTTACAAGATGCAACTGCTTTCTATGAACTGTCGAAAGAAAATTTCAAATTTAAAAAGATGAAGTGAGCGAAAAGCGTTATAAATTACAATTTTTAAGCAAACTTATAAATTACCAAACCGATTAAAACAATAATGATAACAAATTGTTGGTGATAGAACCTGCTCAAACATAAGCTATATTTTATGTCTGTGCTACTACCACCAGAGGGTTGCAGTAGCTAAAAACTTTCTAAAGTGCGATTTCTGTGATACTGAAAAGGCTAGAAACTTTAAATATGGCATGGTAGTTACTTATAAAATATAAATGCCCTCGAAGGACTGTCGAAAATAAATTCGAATTAAAAAGGGGTGAAGTGAAGGGGAGGTGCGAAAAGCATTCTAAAAAAGTCCTAAATTACGATTTCTACGCTATTTCAGGAAATATAAACCAAATATAAAAGTAATAGTTGCGAATCAATGGTAAAAGTCTCTGATCCTACACAGGCTATATTTTATGCCGACGATTCTACCACCTGGGATTCACAGGAACAACAAACGCTCTAAAAAAGGCCTTTAAAAGCTTTCTAAATTACGTTTCTGTGGAATATTAGGAAGTAACAAACCAATTTCAAAATTAATGTTGGCAAATTAATGGTGACAGTTCATATTTCAACATAGCCCTTTATGTTGAGAGAGGTGGTAAGACTTGGAATTTGACATGATGGTTAATTCTAAGATGTAAGAAGATTGTTTCTAAAAAATTCAAAACTTCAAATGAATACTGAAATGAGCGTATTAATTGAGCATAAAAGTTTCAAAATATTTTATAAATTATTATTTATTTAGTTTTATTTCGTTTTATTAATTTAAGTCTCATTTCTGCCTTATGCAGTGTAACAATGATATTTAATCAAACTGTGTTTTAAATAGTAATTTTTAGGTAGCTTTCTTTACAAAAAAGCTACCTATTGCAGCCGTTCGGAGGAAAGCGATTTCAAAAAATTTTGGTATATTTTCATCGATCATGACCCCCAGACCCCGAAACCACCCTCCGTTCAAAATTGATATATATATATATATATATATATATATATATATATATATATCTGACCTATGTCACACTGTAACTCCCGTAATTATGAACCGATTTCGATGAAATTTGGTGTGTACATAGTACATACCAATGTCTCGACCGAGTTCGTTGACCAGCTTCATCCGCCATTTTGTTTCAAAATGGCGGCCATTTAAAATTTTTAAAAAATTTTAAAACTTGAAATGTGGTACCAAAAAATTAAAAATGGAAAAATATTTTTTTCTTATGTATTTGACCTTTATACAAAGATTCCGAAGCAGTTTTTGTTTCGTCTATATCTTAAAAAATGGCTGAGTTATAGCATTTTGAATTTCTAGCGTGGCTGACATTTTGAAACGTCCTGAATTTATTCACGCGATAAAAGGCGTATTTATGAACCGATTTGGATGTAATTCAGTGTGTACATAGTACATACCAATCTCTCGACCGAGTTCGTTGGCCAGCTTCATCCGCCATTTTGTTTCAAAATGGCGGCCATTTAAATTTTTTTTAAAAATTTAAAAATTGAAATGTGGTACCAAAAAATTGAAAATGGAAAAATATTTTTTCTTACGTATTTGACCTTTATACAAAGATTTCGGAGCAGTTTTTGTTTCGTCTATATCTTAAAAAATGGCTGAGTTATAGCATTTTGAATTTCTAGCGTGGCTGACATTTTGAAACGTCCTGAATTTTGTCACGCGATAAAAGGCGTATTTATGAACCGATTTGGATGTAACTTCGTTTATACATAGTACATACCAATGTCTCGACCGGGTTCGTTGGTCAGCTTCATCTGCCATCTTGTTTAAAAATGGTGGCCATTTAAATTTTTAAGAAAAATTTAAATTTGAAATGTGGTACCGAAAAATTAAAAATTGAAAAAATATTTTCTTTTTATGTGTTTGACCTTGATAAAAAGATTCGGGAGCAGTTTTTGTTTCGTCTATATCTTAAGAAATGGCTGAGTTATAGCATTTTGAATTTCTAGCGTGGCTGACATTTTGAAACGTCCTGATTTTTCTCACGTAATAACAGGCGTATTTATGAACCGACTTGGATGTACCTTGATGTGTACATAGTACATACAAATATCTCGACCGAGTTCGTTGGCCGGCTTCATCCGCCATCTTGTTTCAAAATGGCGGCCATTAAAAAAATTAAAAAATTAAAAAATTAAAAAATTTAAATGAGATACCAAAAAAATTGGAAAGTGAAAAAGATTTTTTTTGTATGTGTTTTACCTTAATACAAAGATTCCGGAACAGTTTTTCTTTCGTCTATATCTAATAAAAATGGCTGAGTAATAGCATTTTGAATTTATCTTGTGGCTGACATTTTAAAACGACCTGATTTTTGTCACGCGACAACAGGCGTAATTATGAACCTATTTTGATGTAACTTGGTCTGTACATAGTACATACCAATGTCTCGACCGAGTTCGTTGGCCAGCTTCATTCGCCATCTTGTTTCAAAAGGGTTGCCATTTAAAAAAAATTAAATTTAAAATTCAAAATGAGGTATTAAAAAATTGGAAAATGAAAAAGATTTTTTTTATGTGTTTGACCTTGATACAAAGATTCCGGAGCAGTTTTTGTTTCTGAAAATTTGTTCTTTTGTTTATATCTTAAAAAATGGTTGATTTATAGCACTTTGAATTTCTAGCATGGCTAACATTTTGAAACGATCTTGTATTTGTCACGCGATAACACACGTATTCGCCTATTTCGATGTAAGAAGGCATGTGGATAGTATACATCAACAAATCGACCAAGTTCGCTGGCCAGATTCATCAGCCATCTTGTTTCAAAATGGCGACCATTAAATTAAAATATATATATATATATTTAAAGTGAGGTGCAAAAAAATTAGAAATTGAAAAGGGTTTCTTTCTTAAGTATTTGACCTTGATATAAGGATTCAGGAGCATTTTTTGTTTGTCTTTACCTTAAAAAATGGCTCAGATATAGCAGTTTCAATTTCTATTGTGGGTGACATTTTGAAAAATCTGATTTTTTGCATGCGACAGCACTCCTACACTGTAAAAAAAAATCTGTGAAGTTACTAAAGTTTTTCTAGGAAACTCGGATTCCTAGAACTTTTCATGTAACGGCAACAACAAAATTTCATGTAACAGACACACTTTTGCGCCGAAAATCAAAAAATCTGTAAGGTTACTAAGAATTTTTTTGGAAACTGGGATTCCGAGAACTTTTCATGTAACTGCAGCCATTGTTACAAATAAAAGTTTAGTAAGATTACTGAAATTTTAGCAGATTCATTTGTAAAGTTACAGATTTTTGTAGCTTTACAAAAACTAGTTTTGTAGATTTGCAGCTTTTTTCGTACAGTTACAGGTGAAAGTTTAGTAAGCATGTAACTTTACATCTGTAGAACTACAGACTTTTTTTTACAGTGTATATATTAACCGATTCCGATGTGAGTGAGCATGTGCACAGCAATTACTAAGGTCTCGACCGAGTTCACTGCTTAGCCTCATCCACCATGTTGTCTTAAAATGACAGGCACTTTAAGAAATTGCCGAATTTGGCAGCCAAATATATGTTACTTCAAAGAAAAGCAGCTTGGATAAAGCTGACTAATTTCGCGAAATTCTCAATCATTATATTGATAAAAATTAGTATTGAATCTCCTATATTCGGTTTCCACTAAATTGAGCTTCGTGTGTTTGAATGATATAATTTGGCTTTTTTTAAAAAAGGATTATGAAAGCTACCTCTTCCTCCCGGCACTGGCCGGAAGGACTTTTTTTAATTATCCCTAAATGTAATAAGTACCTTTTAATAAAATAAAATATTACCTTTTAATAAAATAAAAATTTAGTTAGTACATTTAAAAAAAATTAGACATATAAATATCACTTGGCATATTTCAAATATTACGCGAGCAAAGCCGCGGGGTTTGCTAGTCTATACTTCTATACTCCTATTATAAAGAGGAAAAAATTGTTTATTTGTAGGAGGTAAGCTCAGGAACTACCGAACCGATTCCAAAAGTAATGGTATCAAAATGATAGTGTTGGTCCAACTTAGAACATAGGCTATATCTTATGTCGGTGCTACTACCCCAAAGGGGGTGCAGGAGCAAAAAACGTTCTAAAAATGCGATTTTTGCGTTACTGAAGGGCCTAGAAATATGAAATTTGGAATATTAGTTACTTATAAGATATAAATGATGTCTAAGAACAGTTCTTAAACAATTCGAAATTTAAAAGGAGTGAAAATGCACAAAAAGCGTTCTAAAAAACGTTCTAAAGGGTAGTTTCTAGATAATCTCAGGAAATACCAAACGGATTTAAAAAGTAATGGTATCAAAATGATGGTGTTAGTCCAAATTAGAACATAGGCTATATTTTATGTCGGTGCCACTACCCCAAAGGGGGTGCAGGAGCAAAAAAACGTTCTAAAAATGCGATTTTTGCGTTACTGGAGGGTCTAGAAATATGAAATTTGGAATATTAGTTACTTATAAGATAATAATTACGTCTAAGAACAGTTCTTAAACAATTCGAAATTTAAAAGGGGTGATAATGCACAAAAAGCGTTCTAAAAATCGTTCTAAATGGTAGTTTCTACATAATCTCAGGAAATACCAAACCGATTTATAAAATATTGGTGTCAAAATGATAGTGACAACGTTTGCTTCAAGATAGGCTATGTTTTATATCGGTGCCACAACCCCAAAGGAGTGTAGGGGCAAAAAACGTTCTAAAAATGCGATTTATGTGTTACTGAAGGGCCTAGAAATATGAAATTTGAAGTATCAGCTACTTATTAGATATAAAGGATTTCTAAGATCAGTTCTTAAACAATTCGAAATTTAAAAGGGGTGAAAATGCGCGACAAGCATTCTAAAAAACATTCTAAATGGTGATTTCTACACAATCTCAGGAAATACCAAACCGATTTAAAAAATAATGGCGTCAAAATGATGGTGAACACCCTTGCTCCAACATAGGCTATGTTTTAAGTCGGTGCCACTACCCCAATGGGGGTGCAGGAGAAAAACGTTCTAAATTGCGGTTTTTGCATGACGGAAAGGCCTTGAATCGTGAAATTTAGAATGGTAGTTTGTTATAAGATATCAATGATCTCTAATGACATTTCCTAAAAAAAATCGAAATTTAAAAGGGAGGTCAAAATGCGCAAAAAGCGTTGTAAAAAACGTTCTAAATTGCGATTTCTATGCACTCTCAGGAAATACTGAACCGATTTCAAATATAATGGTGTAAAAATGATGGTGACAGATCTTGCTCCAAGTTAGGCTATATTTTATATCTGTTTCCACTACCCCAGAAGAGATGCAAGAGCAAAATGAGCGAAAAGCGTTCTAAAAACGTTCTAAATGCCGATTTGTCACCAATATCTGAGGAAGAATCAAACTGATTTCAAAAGTAATGGTAAGAAATTGCTGACACCCTCTGCTCTAACATAGACGCTATTTTATGTCGGTATCACTATCACCAAGACGTTGCAGGAGCAAAAAATCGTTCCAAATTTCGATTTTTGTGATCAGTAGGGGCTAGCAACTTAAAATTAGACAAGGTACACATTTATTACATATAAATGATCTTTAAGAACAGTTTCGAAAAAATTGGAAATTTAAAAAGTTGTGAAAATGCTCGAAAAGCGTTCTAAAAACGTTCTAAATTGCGATTTCTTCTCAATCTCAGGAAATTCGAAAGCTATTTCAAAAGTAATGGTTGCAAATCAATGGTGACAGTCCCTGCTATAACATAGGTTATATTTTATGTTGCTGTCACTACCATTTGAGGGTTGCAAAAGCAAAACATGTTCTAATTTGCCTATTTTGCATAACTTAAGTGTCTAATACTTTGAAGTATGGCATGGTATTTACTTACAAGATGCAACTGCTTTCTAAGAACTTTCGAAAGAAAATTTTAAATTTAAAAAGATGAAGTGAGAGAAAAGCATTATATATTACAATTTTTATGTAATCTTATCAAATACTAAACCGATTAAAAAAATAATGATGATAAATTATTGGTGATAAAACCTGCTCAAACATAAGCTATATTTCATGTCTGTGCCACTACCACCAGAGGGTTGCAGGAGCTAAAAACTTTCTAAATTGTGATTTCTGTGATACTGAAAAGGCTAGAAACTTTAAATATGGTATGGTAGATACTTATAAAATATAAATGCCCTCGAAGGACTGTCAAAAATAAATTCGAATTAAAAAGGGGTGAAGCGAAGGGGAGGTCAGAAAAGTATTCTAAAAAGTCCTAAATTACGATTTCTATGCAATTTCAGGGAATATAAACCGATTATAAAAGTAATAGTTGCGAATCTATAGTAACAGTCTCTGATCCTACACAGGCTATATTTTATGCCGATGATTCTACTACCTGGAGTTCACAGGAACCACACACGTTGTAAAAAAGGCCTTTAAAAATTTCTAAATTACGTTTCTGTGGAATATTAGGAAATAACAAACCGATTTCAAAATTAATGTTGGCAAATTAATGGCGACAGTTCCTCTTTCAACATAGCCTTTTTTATTGAGAGAGGTGGTAGGACTTGGAATTTGATTAGTTAATTTTAAGATGTAAGAAGATGGTTTCTAAAAAATTCAAAACTTCAAATGAATACTGAAATGAGCGTATTAATTGAGCATAAAAGTTTCAAAATATTTTCTAAATTATTATTTATTTAGTTTTATTTCGTTTTATTAATTTAAGTCTCATTTCTGCCTTATGCAGTGTAACAATGATGTTTAATCAATCTGTGTTTTAAATTGTTATTCTTATAATTATTCCTAAAAGTAATAAGTACCTTTTAACAAAATAAAATATTACCTTTTAATAAAATAAAAATTTAGTTAGTTCCTTTTAATAAAAATTAGACATATAAATATCACTTGGCATATTTCAAATATTACGCGAGCAAAGCCGCGGGGCTTGCTAGTTATCAAATAAATACAAAAAATTTTAGTGTAATTTTTTTTTTGTATTTGTCAGTTCATTTTGCAGCATTTTAAAGGATTTTACCAACAAATTTGAGAAAACAAAAATTCAGGCACAAATGTGTTAATAACGTTTTAAAATGTTAACTACCATACTGGTCGTCATATGAACGAACGAACGGTTACATCATAAGTATATGAATATTATATAGTATGACAAAAGTTAACTTCAGGTAGAAAACGCTCAACACAGTTGAAAATTCCCTTTTAAAAATTTCTGTCAAAAAAGATGAAATATACTACATTCTTTTGTGCATCCCTGTGTAAGTTTTACAAAATATATACACCACACTAAGTAATCTGAAAATAATTAGCGAAATTTAAAAAACATACCACAACTGGAAACGCACTTCCAGCAATTATTGCTCATAGACAGTACTACAACAAATTTGTTTGTAGGTCCCTGGAAATGAGCAATAAATTCTGTGCACTCAAAATTCTACAGTAAGCGCTTTGTATCGCACCTCAGTTTGACATATGAATTTCAAACTTGACAGAAACTTTCAAGGTTATTATGAAAATCCAGACACATGGACTACCAACGTAATTCTTTAAATTGGTGGAACCGAGATAAATTGACTTCTATAAACTACCTGCCCCTGTCACCTAAAGCCTGGGAAAACAAACTAGAAATATTTGCGTACACAATATTATACATTTTAATAAAATAAATAAATATGCAAAATAGTATGTAGAAACAATATATATAAAACTACAATTAATGTTGTATAATGTTGGAAAACGTCTCAGCGTAAGTGGTTTTATGTCCAACACCGCCTCGCCTGTGAAATGACAATTTATCTGTGACATGTGCAACACGCCTTCATTTTAGTTGTGAAATGTGTTCCAAGATGGCGACACTTCCCTGAGCGAAGTTCTCTTAAGACCACGGACTAATAGACAATTGTGTCAGAGACTTATGTTTGGAAAAGGCGACAATAGATCGCAGCACCAGAGAACTTTTCTGACGATATAGACTCTTTTAATTAGAACTGATTTGCTTGTTAAGCAGTTTTATTGTTTCCAGACTATTTTACTCTGTTTTAACTTGTGTGGGCCCCTTTTTACTTCTCACTTGAAGGGCCGATTTTGCCAGGTCAAGACGCACGGTTTTTTGTGCGTCAACCCTTTGTCCTATGGAAGACTTACGTCTCCTACCGGATTTTCGATGTCATTACTCTTATCTTATTAATATTTAATCTTTTTACTTTATATTTTAGTGTGTGAGTGTGTATCCTTGTAACCCAGAATTTTTTCAAGCATTAAATAGTTTTTCTCTACATCTGGATTCTTCGAAGATGATATTATTCACAATTTGCCACATCTATTTATTAAATAAAAATTACAGGTTGCCTACGTAAGAAGGAAACCAGTGTATGTCTGTTTTACCAGAAAGGTAAGAAAATAGATTTCTATCTTTCATTATTGATATAAAAATTTTATTACAATTATTTTATATTTATACTGGGTCCTTAGCTTGGTGCTTATCGCGAATTCACCCTTCCTAGATATTTTAATATATAAAATTGTTTGAAGTGTTGAGTGGTATTTCCACTACAACATTCTCCCCCCGCAAGCACTTGATGAAAAATGGAATCCCCAGTGTACTCACACTAGAATTTTCACCGGGACGGAAAATCCGATCCACTCGTCATGTTCCACCACTCTACCGAACAAAACTAAAATGCTGGTATAAACAGTTCGATGCACTTTTCAACGAGAGTTCTTGTATCTACTATGTGGGAAGTCAATGAAAGTTGTTGTACACTGATCCATTCACTAAAATGCCGAACAAAGTCTAAGCTGGAACAAACAGTTCGACAGTACTGCAACAAATTCGTTTGTAAATCCCTCGAAATGAACTATTAATTCCATGCACGCCATATTATTCAGAAAGCGCTTTGTATTGCACCTCAGTGAGACGTATGAATTTCAATATGTTTAAAATAGAGTAATATCATTAAAATGCACCGCAAACGATATTTTCCAATGCACTGTAATGAAACGGTATAAGCTTGAGTGTCTTTATAAACGAATTATAAATGGTATATACTGCATTTTCAATAGGACATGCCGTAGTAAATCTCAATAACATACAGGGTGTCCCAAAAGTCCCAGACATATTTTGAAATTTAATATAAGATCAAGTAATTGTCGAAATGCGATTTGTACTAAAATGCTCGTCATTATGAAAAGTTTTCTTCAAACGAATGAAATAATTAATTCCAAACTTCGATCATAGATGACGCCACTTGTCCGTATGTTTGGTTTCAAACATGTGTTACTTCTGATTTCCAGATTAGTTTTAAACCCACTCGATTTTTTCTTGTGGTGACATGTCCGTAATCAGTGCTAGCGAACACATGGATTCAACTGGAGTTCCGTTTGGATGTGGTTCGAACTACAAAGGGTGAACACATTGAACTGCGCTAATGGATTGCAGAAATTAAATCTCTGCACTGCTTTTGACAAAATAATAATGATATGATTGTCTTCAGTTTTATATTCTTCTTTCTGACAATTTAATGTACAGCGCCATCTACGGTATAAATTTGGAACTAATTTTTTGTTAACCTGAAATTAACATTTATCATGAGAAGCATTTTAGTACAAACTTAGTATCATGTATGACAATTACTTGATTTTATATTTAATTTTAAAATGCGTCTGAGACTTTTGAAACACCCTGTATATCAATTGAAGCGCAACACTAACATATTTACGCCAGTTAGAACACGGATAGACAGCCAGACAGACAAACCGATTTTATTAACACTTTTCAACTATATTGCAAAGTATCTCAAAAGAACAAATAATGGAATCGAAAACCTTTTGAAAATGAAACCTGTAGCAATGAGTAGTAAGTTTATTTTTCATCATTTGTTAGTCTTTGTTTGCTATTGTAATGTAAATGTTTGAAATAGAAACCAACTAAATAGACAAATTAGACTTGTTTGATGTTGTAACGTAAATATTTGAAATAGAAACCAGCTAAATAGACAAATTAGACTTTTATTTTGTAAAGGGAAGATAGACAGATTAGACTTCTTTGTGGTTGTAATGTATATGTTTGAAATAAAAACCACCTAAATAGATAAATTAGACTTTTATTCTATGAGCGGAATGTCGGAACGCTCATTCAATAAAGATATTTTTTTATGTTTATTGGAGAATAAAAAATGATAACTTATTTGTAAGACATTTATGTTTTAGCAGACAAATTAAATTTTTAAATAAAATATAAAAATTTTCATGTTTGATGAGGATTGCCGCTGGAACACTTGTTGAATACGGATACATTTTTTTATGCTTTTTGTGAAAAAAAGAGATATAACTTATGTGTTTAAAAAGAAACAGATGTATTTTTAAACATTTATGTTTAAAAGGACAAATTAAACTTTTAAATAAAATATTAATTTTTGATGTTTGAGGAGAATACCGCTGTAACGCTCGTTTAATAAAATATTTTTTTTTATGTTTCTGTAACTAAAATTTGTAACTTATGTTTGAAAGGTAAACTTGAACCAAAAAAATTCGATACAAATATAATTAACATTATAATAGGAAGCTCAAAATACGAAAGTGAAACTTAGATTTCTTTCTCACTAGTGAGCATTGCTTGGTAACAGTTGTTAATAAACAAACAAATAAGTGCTGCAAAAGTTAAAATTAAACGTAAATGAATTTAACTATTCATTAATTCTCTCAGAGATATCCCATTATTATTATTATTATTTTAATTTTAAACTGCAGCTTCAAAAAAACAAAAGGCACAACACTTTCTTAGAAGCCACCAAACTTAAAGAATTGAAATTTTAAAAGACAAATTTTACACCTCAATAGTTGAGTACATGACGAATGTGGTATCATTACATATTTAAGATTATTAACTAAATCACTAAATTTTACTAATGACAACGAGTTCGAAAAAACACAATTGTGTGAAACCATTTAAAAGTTCTGGAAAATGTATTGACAGTTCAGCAAACAACACACTGTAAATTAAAATGTCTGAAATTCAGTCACTTAAGTGTCTGAAACGGAGTGTTCAATTTTCAAACATTTTAAAATGTCTGAATTTTTTCAGACACTTTTTGCGACTGAATTTCAGACACTTGAAACGTCTGAATCGCAGACATTTTTTGTAAGCATTTTATGTAGCCATGTTTGACCACGCTGAATACTGGGAAAATATCTGGCCGTTGTCCTGCCCCCTCTACCCCCATACCGCCTGATTTTCTGGTGCTCCCAATTTTAGTATGCAATTTTCATAAAGCTGATAATTTAAATCTTTTACGACATTGTACTAATTATAATGAGTATTTTGTTTCAGGAGTAGAATAAGATTAAAAAGAAAAAATATTTATCTAAATATTAGATTTTTTAAAATTTTGTTTTTAATCTTACTTTACTTTAAAAGTTCAAAATATTGATTATAATCAGTACAATTTCGAAACAGATTTAAAATATAAGCTTCGCAAATATTGCACATGAAATTTGGGGGAACTAAAATCGTAAGAGAACGGGGCACTGCCCATGCTTTAATCAAGGAGTCCTTTTGCAAAATATGCAACCCTGCAGTATTGTTAGCTAAATATAGATGCCCGGTATTCGGGAGTACCCGTTATGGAGGTTAATGGACATTCCCGAATAGCGGATACTTCGATTTAGCGAATACTTTTTTGATCCGCAAGGCATACATATTTGTATTATTTTTACCTCACAAAAACAGGCATCTCCGATTATCCGACAAATTTCGCGGTCCCGAAGTGTCCGCTATTAAGTGTTTTTAAGGTACAATAGACTCTCTCTATTCTGAACACTCATGGTACCGACTAAAAATGTTCAAATTACGGGGGTGTTCATTATAGAGGGAGATTGGGAAGTGCATTAAACTACTATCTTTTGAGTTTGCAGACTGTATAGGATACTTAGCCTGGTTAGTCATGTAAGTTACCGAGATGGAGGTTCTGAATTTAGATTTGGCAGCTAATGCAATGTCAAACTAAATTCCGTCGGACCTCTGCTCTACCATCTCATTTGATTTTTTTTTTTATTAAAAAGTTTTACAAAACATACAAATACATATACAGCAATACCCCGACTTACGTCCCCTCGTCTTTCGTCACCGCGAATTTACGTTGTCTGGCCTGGAAAAAAATTCCTTAATTTAAGCGCACTTTGAACTTTTTTGAAAACTTCTTTAAGAAATTTAACATCTCAGATGCTGTCACAGTCATAGGGGGTTCATGGGGTGAAGTTCAGCGAAAAATAATGAGAGATGCTTGGAAAAGATTGTAGCCCTTTTCCTTCTCAGAGACTAAGAAAACATATGAAAATTTTGATTCTGTATCTCTCATAAGTGATGAAATTGTCGAAACGGGAAGAGACAACTTAGAGATGAAGGTATTGTTGAACTCATAAATTCTCCTGATCCGGAATTAACCATCGACGATGTTATCGAATTAAAGAAACAAAATACTGCCGAAGAAATAGATGAAGAATTTGAGCCTAAGATTATGACGGTTGCAAAATTAACCGAAGGACTAAACATTATTGAAGCTGGAATGACGGTTCTTGAAAATATTGATTCAGACGAGCAAAGTGTAGCAATGAGTAGAAAAAGCTTAGAAAACACATTCTACTGTTACAAACAGCTTCTAAGAGAAAGAAAAATAAAAAATTGTCGTTTCAAACTTCATTGCAAGATTTTTTCATACACTCAAAGACTCGAACCGGGCAGCAAAAAGTAAACAATAAATTATAAGTTAATAACTTAGTGATTTATTTCAAATTCTTGTATTGCAAAAGCATTTTTTTCCTAATGTTAAATGCATGTAACCTAATCCCTAAATACAATAGAACATGTTCATTAGATTTTGGTAAATTTTTATTACTTATCCTTTTTTGTTCATCTAAATGTACCTCGACTTACGTCACTAGTCTTGGAGTGAATTGCTGATGTAAGTCGAGGTATTACTGTATACGATACTTGATACTGTATACATTACTTGAAAACGTAATCGGTACATTACTTAAAAAAGTGGAAAATTTTAATCTGTTTTTGCATTGTGTATGTTCGTGCAGTGTACATGTTATCTAGATGTTTAAGAAGTGGAAAAGGCTTCGGGTGACATTCAGCCGCATAGTTCAACAGGTCTTCAATCTCCTGGCCATATTGCTTGAAGGTAATCGTACTTCTTGTTTCATCGGTCTTTTCTGATTCTGCTTCTTCTTCACTACCCTCTTCCTCTTCAACGATGTTGTTGTCGCCAACCGGAAGGCTTCCGTCTGCTTTGAGATAAGATACATCAGTATGAAGCTCCTGTAGAATTGACGCCAAGTCATTCATAGCTGTTGTTGCTTCTTGGTCCTCTATTCTTGATTGCTAATTCTCACAGGGGAATTTAGCTTTTCAGCTGTAGAAGCATCTTTGGATGGTGTAGGGGGTTACTTCGTTCCAAGCCGTTGATATCCAATGGGCAGCATCCATGACGCTGACCTTCTTCGTTAGTTTGGTTGATGATAGGGGAATTCCCCGAATTCCGATAGCAAACACATGTTCAGTTTACAGAGAGGTGGGGTAGAATGGGGATCAAAAGTAGCGTTCATAATAGTGGGGTGTTCAGATTAGAGGGTGTTCGGATTGCAGAGAGTTCATCTTTTGTTAAGTCTATGTAGCTTCGCCGGGACCATCAGAATGTGTTCATAATACCGGGGTGTTCACATTAGAGAGTGTTCAGATAGAGAGAGTCCACTGTATATGGATATATGTATATATATATTTTTTTTAATCTTGTCCTACTCTAAAAGTTCAAAATATTTATCATAGTCGGTGGAATGTCGAAAGAGATTTAAAAAATCCCGTGTACGCGAAAATGGGCAAGAAAATCCCCCTCCCGTCCCGCCCCCCAAAAAAGGAAAATTCATATAATTCAAAAATTAGATTTTGCCCCATAGGCAATTTTACATATGCATCAGATGATAATCACAACAGCTATATAACCATGAGTAAATAATAAAATAGTAAATACATATTCTATTTTAATAGCATTGAGAGAAAAAAAATTACTTCTAATTTCAAAACTTGGCCATTTTTGTATTTGTCATTTAAGTACATATAAATAAAATAGTTAAGTCATTTTAAGTAGTAAACATGTGTAATATATTTTTTTTCTTTTTAAATATGTAGTAATTTGTCATTGTTTAGTTAAAAGTAAACACCAGTTTGGTATCTAATTTTATATATCATTCTTCGGAATATGTATATAATTTTCTTTAAACATATTCCGTATTCAATTTAAAATTTTCACCCGCTATTGCTTAAAAATTTATATCATTATTATTCTTTCTTATGGAACAACACGATATAAGTCATATTTTATTTATTTTATTTTTTATTCCTGTAAAATTTGTATCCTTTGAATATGAGCTAAATAGATTTTATATATTTGATAAGAAAATATTGATCTAAAAAATAGAAAAAAAAAACAGAAGAAAATAGAAAGTAAAAAAAAAAAATACATCAGGCAGTATACGTACTATTCTTAATTGTTTGAAAAACGTTTTGAACATAAAAAAGCAGTTATTAAATGGCTTAAAAATATATTTAATACTGTATCATATAAGTAAATACGAACTTTTAAAAATATAAGGCAGTTTTATACATAAACTTCATATCAAGGCATAAACAACTCTTTATTTATGTCTAAATTATCATGTGTAATTTTTTTTTAGTGCCAACAATTACTTGTACCAGAACCGTTGCAAATTCGATTGCAGTAAAAGGAAATTTAATAATTATTTCTCGCATTACTCAATTTTAAAAATTTTAAATCATGAACAAAATATCGCAAAAAAAAATGCTTGCATATAAATTACAAAAATTAATATACCAATTTAAAAAACACAAAAAATATTAATTAAACTTTATAATTATACTGCTAAACAGCAACGTAAACTGCAAAATATGAATAAAATGTTTCTCCGTTTGTTTAATGTTTCGAAAATTTTATTGAATGATATAAAAAATTCATATTATTTTTAGAAATTTGGTAAATGTTAAATCTGAAACATTGGATATCAAAATTTATGATTTTCAATAATAAATTAAAAAATCAATAAGAATAAATCTTTATAAAGTTTCAGTTCCGTGATTAAAAACTGCAATATATACAGTCAAATTTCACAATATTAATGCTTTTTTTCAATCTGAAAACTTTTCCTAATATCATAATAATATGAATCATCATATTTAGCTCCAAAATAATAATAATAACAAAAAATAAAATAAATGCCTGATGTCATATACTACAAGCGTTTATAGTCAGTAAACAGTAAAAAACAAACATAGAATAAACACAGTTACAAATGGCTTCAATTTAATGTTTTTATCTCTGATAAATGAAGCGATGAATCATTCAACTTTTCAAACCTATGTTGCAAGTTTTGTTTTTGAGCAAAGACAAATTATAATTATTTCACATCACCCTATCGAAAATGAAGATTAAACTATCACTCATTCGTTTATTTACAAAGGTCAAGAAAATAGAATTACAGCATTGCTATTTAATTTTCAAAACAATTATATTCCATTACATTACATTAAGAAGGCATATAACAGACGACCGTTAGTGAAATCAAAAATTTAGCATTAAACTACAGAAAAGAGATAAATTTTTATAAACGATTTCACTCATATTCAAAGGTACAAAAATCTATCGGAATAAAATATTAGAATTAAATATGACTTACTCGTTCGTTCTATAAATACCCAGATTAACACATATCCTTTTAATCCAAGCAATGGCGGCGGTGAAAATTTAATTCTTTCTGTTCTCATCTCATGAAGGTGCTGTAGATGACACGCGCGGAAATCAGCGCTCTGATTGGCTGTTAAGAATAGTACCAAAGATGATGTTTAACTATCGCTTGGAGCGTATCGTCTTAAAATCAGACGGTTGTTGGATAATTTACACATGTTTCTCGGTTCGTTTATAGCATGATAATAGTAAGACATTTATGTGTCTTAAATTTAGACGTCTGTTATGTCTGAATTTTCAGATTCAGACACTTAAGTGACTGAAATTCTTTTTCAGTCACATATGTGTCTAAATTTAAGACGCCTCTATTTGCAGTGCACAAACCTGCAGAAGAGTTTCTTCTTCTTTTTTTTTTTTCTTTTTTAATTGAGCGATGGCAAAGATGGCGTTGCAACCGGTTAAAAAGTTAGACATTTTTAGGTTAAAAAATTAGTTTATTTAGCGTGATGAAAATAACAAAAGTAAAAATAACTCTTTTGGAAAACAATCTTTTATAAACATCCAATGTTTCTTTTGAAAATCACGCTTAATTTCATGTCTGCAATTGCTGTTTTGTCCAGTCAAGATCCCGGTGCAAGACCTTGGCATGGGCACCGAATTTAATTATGCAAAATTCACTGCAATTTTATCGCTTCGTAGAAAACGCGAGCTAGCGAATTTATTTAAAATTTTATCATTTTTGCTTTGTTTCTTTTTAAGGTACAGCAACAGGAAAGAAAAAAAATGAAACGTTATTTAAACTATTGCTTTAGAATTTCTAAATTGATTTCTCAAAATATAACCATAATTTAATGAATATGAAACTATTATCAGATTAAATCGTATTTTAAAAATAAATACAGGTCTCTTTGTATTTCACTTATATTTTCTATTTTTAAACTCTTTCCAACATTGTTCAAAAGTGTTTATAAATTGAGTTTGTCTGTCCATGCTCTAACTTACGTATATATAGTCCGATTGCCATGAAATGGATAGATGTTACAGTCGGACCGCTATTTAACGAACCTCTATTTTGCGAACTTTTCCTTGAAACCAAGAACATTTTGCGAATTTCTTCGTAAAATAACCTCCATATAGCGAAGTGCATTCTCTATTTAACGAACATTTTCTTGTGATCTAAATTTTTTTTCTCCCCATTCCTCAAATTATTTCTGGACATTTCAAACTTATTCCTTCTTTAAACACATTTTATGATGTTCGATGGCCTTGAACTGGTTTTACAAGGCGCCTTCTTTGTCAGCAGTGAGAATTCGGTAAGTACGGAGGACGAAGACGATAATCCCTTAGAGTTATGTGGATCCCTTAGAGAAAATGTGGATACAGATGAGAAAAAAGGAAGAAATTAATCGTGATGCGCTGATTGAAGATTGTATTTCACTTAATTCTGAAATTGAGACCTCGGAAACATTATCCGAATTCGATATATTCGACAGTGTGAAAAATAAAAACAATACAGCAATGAATTGCAATGAAGACAATATGATGATGATGATGGAATGGATCATTATGCTGGAATTAACAAAACTTCGTATGATGAAATGCTAAAATCATTTGAAACAATCCGACGCTGATTATAGTTAGAAGAAAAACGCATGAAGGGGTGTTTGGTGCATTGCAAAGATGCGAGACGTATTATGAACGAAAACACTTTTTAAATAAAAAACTCAGGCAAAATTAACAAAGTTTTTCAGAAATTAAATTTAAGGACGCATATGTTAATGTATGGTAAAAATTATTTGTTATAATAATAATAAATACGATAATGTCATTAAAATTCATTAATTTTAATGTATAACTATTTACTTTAAACAGAAAATACAGTGTATTCCCGGACAATGGTTTGTTTTCTTTGCAGATTTCAAAGATTTAAATACATGGAAAAAATGAATTGATAATGGATATTGGTGGGTAAAATAAAACAAATCGATATAATTTATTTAAAAAAATGTGATTAATTACTTTTAGTAAAAATATTTAGTGTTTATGAATTTAAAATCTGTTTTATGTAGTTTAAAGTATTTTAAAAGGTGAATCTCTATTTAATGAATTTTCCATATAACGAACTTTTCTCCGGTATTTAGCGACTTCGTTAAATAGAGGTTCGACTGTATTAGGTAACTGTATTACGGCGTGTTCAGTATTGAATATTAAGTGTATGCCATTTACGGTTGAATTACAGAGACACCCAAAAGAATTCCGTTACATTACAGTCCGTGGGGAAAACCGTTTGCTCTGTATTTCAATATTACAGTATTTTAACCTTTAACTAATGTCACGCGGCCTCACAGACCCTGTGACTCAAAGCTGTAAACACTTTCACCCCTTAAAAGTGTAAATATTACTTGCCCGTACCAGTAACTTCTTCTACCAGCTTGCCATGGTCACACACAAAGCGATAATTCTGTGAGTTGATTTTAAATGTGTTATTCGTTACGCTGGGGTCTGTCAGACCGCATCACATCAATTGTGTGATTATTTGTAACTGTAGTACAAATACACGTGATTAGTTGTACTTTTTTTTTCACTTCTTTGGTGTTTTTTGTGATAACCTCTCAAAAAAATCGTCGCAACCTCTAAAACATTCTACTTTCCTCAGCCAGAAGGAAATAGAAGACATTATGAACAACTGGTCAGATCAAGAATTTTGTGATATTAAAAGTTCTGACAATGCAGATTTTACTGACAGAAGAGATCACGATACGAATTCTGAACTTTCCGATGGTGATAATGTAAATATTTCTGATGGAGTTAAACATAATTTTTATTACCGAAAGGATAGTTTAAAGAAAAACATCTTATAAGTGCCTTTTATGCCAAAAGTCAGTATACATTGAAAACACATGAAAAATATGTATTGACTGCAATAATGATGTACTTTGACTCTTGCATATTCGTAGGGTAAATATTATTATTTTTAAATAAACACTGCATTTCAATTTTCATACTTTGTTACAACGATAATTTGTAAAAAAAATGTGTACACGATTAATTTTTATATTTAATTAGCAAAATTAACAAAGAACTGTTTATTTTGAAAAAAAAAGTATTTTTTTCTGTACTGAAGTTAAATAATATGAATAAAATACTTTTTTCATGCAATTTAATTCACATGCTCCTAAGAGAAGTAGAACGATATTGTTAGAACAAAATTTAAGTAAATTCAACCATGTAAGTTATTTTTTTTTATTAATTTTATTCGAGCGGTCTGAGAGACCGCATCACATCAGTTGTATGACACATTTTAGTCACATCAGTTAAAGGTTAAACATACTGAAATTTATATATATGACTGAGGTGAATTACACGGTACTTTCTCTAGAATACGATGTGCATAGAACCTATCGTTCATTTATACTTATAGGGACAACACACAAAAGAATTTGTGTACAGAAGACATTGAACTATTTTTTTTAATATTATTTTGTGTGGATAAATTCTATAGATCATATACAGGCCTGCACAAAATTTCGCAAGTACATTTCCACTTATTCACGGAAATTGCAAAATGGAAATTTTCAACTGTGCTATTCGTTTCAGTGAACTAACTGGTAGTATACTATCAAGTATGCACACAAATCCATAGATCATATCTATAGATTCTGCGCAAAAAAAGAAAAAAAAATGATATTTCCGGACTATTGATTCTAATATCACAAATTACATTTTCAAATGCTTTATGAGTTTTTCGAATTTTTTATTTATACATCATATTTCACCTTAATAAATCGTGAATTTTTGCTGTACTATCCTGAATATGTTGGAAAATGTTACATATTCTATACATAATCTATGCTGGACGCATGATTATTTTCGTTCTTGTTAGGGTTTAAAGTATTTCAACATCAGATTCTACTTTTTGGCCGAGAGGTTTAGCGCATAATTATATAGATTATTGTTGTAACTCGCAAGCAAATGTAATAATGAAAATAATTTCTCGATTTATCACCTGTGTTGGCATGATTTCAACATTTTGAATATTTAGAACTATTTTTTGAAGAAAAAAGATATATATATATATGAATAAGTTTCTTGTCGATATCATCTATGTATATATTTATCTAAGTGATTATTTTATCTAATTGATTAATTTTTAAATTCAAGTTTTTTCAATGTACAGTATTATTGTTTTTATGTATGCATCTATTAGTACATTATTATTATTTTACTAAGGATGGGTATTTGTACCCATCCTTAAGTATTAAGCATTTTATTGAGCATTAAGTATTTTCCCAGGCAAGTGTTTTGCTAAGGGGAAAGCTTAATTGCCAGTTACTATCTGTATGTATTATATTACGAGAGTAAAGTAAAGAATTTGACAGTTTTGGTACAAAAGAGGGACTTTTATGAGCTCATGTTTTATGGGACAGCTGCAGGATCTTCGTGTGGGGGCACGCGGTCTCGTGAGAAAGTGGGGTTTGAAATATCGGATGTAGGAGGGTCGGATGGCCCTGAGCATTCCGGGGACCCACTGACCACTGGCCGACACGAAGGCGGGTCCAAGCAGCGGCGAGTGGATGGAGATTTTAATTATGCTGAATATGTTAAGTCGCATCCACCTTTCAGGGCACACATGCAAATTTTTAACATAGAGAGATTTTTCTGGTTCTCGGAGAAAAATACAGATGTACGAAAAGAGTTCCAGAGTGCGGTGGTTATTATTTTGAAGCCCTTTTGGCTTATCCGCCCATGTCTACTTGCTCTGGCTATGACGAGCAATATAGTATTGTTAACTTAAAAAAAATGATTTAAACATTTTGCTTTTGGCCCAGACCTGGGTGGAATTTTGTGTATATAAAGCTAAAATTACGGAACACGAATATGTGTGTTGTGGTTCTACAAACAAAAGAAAACACTTTTGGATATATATACTGTCAAGTCTACAACTCTAAAAGGATCTTGTGACCCCAATGGGGAAAAAGGTACGATTTTATGTATGTTCTCTGTTGTATTGTGTACCGTGTTAATATCAAATGTTTGAATTGGGAATAGGGTGCCCAGGAGAACTTGTCACCTTCAATTAATATCAAAATTAGTGTTATTTACGTAATGAGTTATTATTTTGGATGGTAAAAGTATGAATTATTTAAGTATAACTTAATATAATTTGTCTGTGGTGTAAATAAATGATTTATTATTATTAATTCCCTTCTTTGTTATTATTTTTTTAAAGTCTTGCTAATTACTTATTTTAATTATTTAGAAATTACCTGACTGCTTAATAATATTATTAGACCATATATGTAAAAGTATAATCAAATTTATCTTGTAGGGTTGGTTTGTCTGAAAATGGGGGAGTTATATTTAGTGGTTTTGATTTTATTATATATTTCCCTTCAAACCAATTGGTTAGTTAATCTTCTAAACATTTCACAACGCATTGTCTTTATTATCCGAGATAACCTTTTAGGTATATGACCGTAGGTTATCTATTAGCTAACTAGGCTTTACGATCACCAGGACCTCTATAATTAGAGGCCCCTATATGATAAATTTTCTTTTTGGATCAAGTAAGTTCGGAGAAAAGGGTGCACCCAACACTCTTGTTAGCTTGGGCTTGGGAATTTATAGATAAATTAAGATATCCATTAACCTAATTTCTAATAGTTGTCTAGATCTTGCCAGCAACCTGCGTTCGGATTACAGTAAAACAACTATACATTAATTTATCATCTCATAATTGAGTTCTAAAAATATTAAAATTTTGTATTGTTAACGGAAGCACACCAGATAACGTAATTTATACACAGTATGGCCATAATTATACGACCCTACATTAAAGTCGTCTACAGGCGAAACTGTTGGTCAGAAAGTTGTGAAATTTTGTGACGGGCATAATGATGGAATGAAAATTTGTTTAAGCGAAAAAAAAATTTAGTTAAAAATTTCTCTTCTAGAGGGCATTTTATAATGAATTACACATTTTAAAAAGTTTTTAAGTTTTATTTTTCTCAGATTAAATAAGACAAATATACAGACCGCCCCCTGAAAAAAATAAAGCATAAAACCTTTTAGAATTTTTTGTGTTCGAATTAAATGGACCGTACAAACTCTGAAAAAATAATCCTCCTACGACAGCCCTTATTTTTTCTCAGAGCTCAGGCCTAGTATTCAGAGGGCGGTGACTTAATATGTAATTTATTTAAGAACGCCCTCTGGTGACGAAATTTTGAACTAATTTTTTTTTCCTCATACAAATTCCCAATCTTTTATTATGTCCGTCACAAAATTTCACAACTTTCTGACCAATAGTTTCATATGTAGACAACTGTAAAGTAGGGTCGTTTAATTATGTGCACCCTGTAATTCCAGCATATCAAGAAGTCAGGGAAAAGTGGTTTACAAAACTCCCTTTTCAGTTACAAACACCAAGTAGAGTTAAATAAAATAATAATAAAATACACACTTTAAGAAAATAATTTTTTTTTCCTTTGCCAGTGTCTCATCATTTGAAGAGGAAAAAATTGGGCTAATACATGCATACGAAATACGCAGTGTGCAAACCAAAAATATGCGTAAAAAACTAGCTATAGCTTTAATCGGAAATTAATTTTTAATATCACTTTTCGTAAATAGATAAACGTGTATAAAATTTATGCAAAGAAAAAGTTTTATCTATAAAAGTTTCAATGAAACGTTTTAATTATATTTCCGAATTTAAGCTCATTTTAGAAATGCAGCTGTTCCGATGCGTGAACTAGCGAACATGTAGGATAATAGATGCGCCTACATACAGATATAGTGTAATCATAAACATAGTTCAAACATACTTGCAAGTATTATGAATAATTTTCAATAGGATAATTTAATAGATAAACTTATTTTGGAATTTAAAAAAAAATGCTTTATAATATTGCAAAATGCAAACCAATCATATACTTTTATTCTGCTAATGAATTGAAAGAGGATGAAATTTACAAACGCCTACGTGTAAATATCTTTCAAAGGACTGAATCTTTTCTCTTCTGAAATATAATAAATATTGCTTCGGGGTGAAGTTAAATTATATTCGGCTTAGAGTATATCAAACTTGTCGTTAATTTATATCTGATGTACTAAATCCCACTTCGATGTGTCTTTAAAAATTGAAAAGGCTATTTTCACTGAATGAACAAGTTAGGTCGGAAAATAATATTCTAATGAACTTTACATAATAAAATGAACGTTTTTTTTTTGTTTTTTATGAATTATATCTTTCAAATCTGGAAGTAAATAGTCTGTATATTCAAATTCATATCTATGTAGTTGAAATAAAGATAATTTTAAGTATATTCCTTATTAAAAGAGTTCAAAAAACATTTTATTGCATAACATTTAACACATACTTTGACATTTTGTTTCAATAAATTTTAAAAATCTCAGTTTAACAACGTAAACTTAAATTATTCTCAGTTCTATTTTTTCTGTAGTCTTAAATGAAGGTAACTTTTCCAAACCTTAACATGGTTTTAAAATTGCAGACAGGCAGATAATAGTTTGATAAAAATCTAATATTTTATGGAGCAATGAAAATTTTGCGCATAATTTATCTCAGTTTCAAATTCTTCTTCAGATGTCTCTGTGCCAAATATGACGCTTGTAAATAAAATAGGCACTAAATTTATACGCTGTTTAAATCAGGGTAATCATTTTATGATACCCTTATAGTTATATATAGAAAATATAAATTTTAAAAAAAGGCAGAAACAAATGATTATAGTATATAATTAAAATAAATAGTGTACAAGTGTAAATTTCTGTAATGTGAAATTTCTAATTTTTACGCTCTTTTTAATGAAAGAGCTGTTAATTACTTCTCATGTATCTAGTTAATTAAAAATTCTAATACTTCTGAGTAATTGATATTTCATCTAATGTACAGAGTATTTTTTTAAAAATCCTTCTTTGAATAGATACTTAATATGGCTGTAAAAAGTCTCAGAATGTTTTTGAATTTTGTTTACGTTTGTATTTGTTATGTCATGAAAATAAATGCTTAATATGTCATTAATCTCTATTTCAGTGCTATCTCATGTATTTTCTACTACTAACTTAAGAACTAATTATTAAAATGGAATAAATGGCGACGAACATAAAAAATATATGGATCACCAGAAACATTTTTAAAAAGTGATGCACCTTCAAAAATATCTATAGCTCTGATTTCAATATGTTCTATTGTATTCTATCAATCAAATGCCTTCAAGTTTTGATTTCTACAAAAAAGAAAAAAAAAACTGATTGTCATTTAAAGAACTTGCAGTGTTGGTAAGTTTGTATTTTTACACGATTCGCCCCACAAGACATTGCAAAAAGTCGAACGTTTTGCGGCAAATGAAAAGTAGTAAAAATTTTCATTGATAGGTGGCGTTATTAAGGTCCGTAATATTTAAAAATACATATAAAAAAGATTAAAATTATACAACAGGTATTAACTTAATAGTTCAGAATACCTAAATTCTCAGTTCAAAGTAAGTACAGTCGTGGAAAAAAAAAAGTACACACCCCCTACTAACTCCTCAACAAATCATCGTAGAAGAAAGTTACTGGTACCGAACGATTGGAAATAAAGTCTACTTTTAAATGATGTATACACAATTTTCTTAGGGGTCGTCTACATATTAAAACGAATCCAAACTTCATTTTTTTCAATAGCAATACCCAAATTTAACGAGATATTTCAAATCTTCGGTTCAAACTATGCCTAGACACCAAATTTCAAGTCATTTGAATGATAAGTTTTTGAGTTATAAACATTCAAAATTTAGTGCTTCTAATGTTAAATTACATTTTCATATTTTTATTTATGTCTCCCGAAATTATGCTCTTAATGTGCTAATTTTTTTGTAGTAATAATACTAATATACCCAAACATAAATAAGCTGAAATTGCAATTTTTATAATTTTATGATATGAATTATGAATTATTAAATTAATATTCGAAAAAATTATGAATTGCAACCTACAATTTTTTTGATGGATTTAGATTTATTAAGGCCTGCTTTATGGAAATTCAAAAATTTCACATTTTTCTTCCAAGTAGTTTTCAAATTATGCTTAAAAAACGGCAAAATGATGGTTTAAGGGGCCGTCTATGAATGAAGTGAGTAGACATTTTGAAATGTATTCTGCTGTACTGTAATCTAACACGCTTCATTGAGTACTTGAGTGGCGCTTAAGGTGCCTTGATCAAGGAAGGGGCTCTCTCGGTTAACAATCCAGTACGGAACTTCAATTTGGATACAGCCCTTAAAATACGCTCGTTTTAAAATAATTAATTTCTCGGAAACTTATGGTACGAATTGCATAAAAATTCGTTTTTAGGCTAATTGAAGGCTGTAGAGCTCATTTATGCTGTCCGAATTGGGTACTGCTATTGAAAAAAACAAAGTTATGGTTCGTTTTAATATGTAGATGGCCCCCTAAGCAAATTTTATATACATCATTTAAAAGTAGACTTTATTTCCAATCGTTCGGTACCAGTAACTTTCTTCTACGATAATTTGTTGAGGAGTTAGTAGGGGGTGTTTACTTTTTTTTTTCCACGACTGTACCTAGATATATCTCGATATTTTTTGTCATTCTTATAACGTGGACTCAATTTTCTTTATATTAGATGTAAATTTCCAACTGGGCGACAAATGTCCGGACCAGGATTCGAACCAGGTATTTCCTGGATGAAGCCGCCAGTGCTCTGACATCTGAACTATCCCGGACGAATGTGGTGGAGCTTTTTCACCCAGCTAACCTGCTTCGACCAGTTGGAAATTTACATCTACCATATATACTCGCGTGTAAGTCGAGGAATTTCTGACAATTTTCGGTAAGTAAATTTGGGGGGTCGACTTATACGCGAGTCAGTTAAAAAAGAAAAACCAAAAACTTCGAATACTGCAAAATTATGGCTTTTTATGTGTATGAATAAAAAAATAATACATAAAATATACAAATAACAATAATTTATCATTTAAAAAAATTTCAATGATTTGTTTTTGTTTACTTACTACCTTTTCGCATTGGCAAGTGAAATCTTTGATTTGATTTTGTGCAAAATTGAAGTATAAAGTTAAGGGGTCGACTTATACGCGGGATTTAGATTTTTTACAGAATTTGCATTCGAAAGTTAGGGGGTCGACTTATACGCGAATCGACTTATACGCGAGTATATACGGTAATATGATTTATTTACCAATTAGAATAATTGTGTTAAGATTAATCTAGTCAATTTTCTTCGTTGAATCGATTTTTTACAAGTGTAATTTTGTAAATTAAAATAGTTATTTCTAATAATTAACTTTTTATTCCATTTAATCTGTTTTGATATTTAAATGTTTTAATGGATTTATTTCTGGTAAATTAATCAACAATCTCCACTCCTAAAAAAAGAAAAATGTTTCTTAATCATAATATAATATATAATATAAATAATATAACATAACCACATACGAAATTAAGCAATTAGCTCTTCCAAGTTGCTAGTTATTTTTCAAAGCATTCTTCATCGTTAGAAACTTCAGAAACCAATATATTATGTTGCCCCAAAAGTTTATTTCGTTTTCTACAAAAAGCGAACAATGCTAATTTCGAAAACCCCGAGAATTTATTCAAGTGTATATGGGCCATTCTGTTTAACATCCTTCTTCCGTCTTTTAGGCCCTTTTTTCCAAATCATTTGTAATTTCTTTGCAAAATGCTTAGCCGGGTGATTTTCTATGTCATTCAGAGAATAAATTTTTTTGGCGAAGAGAATTTCTGAGAGAAAAAAGAAATAATAGTCGGACGGAGCAATGTCCGGAGAATAAGTTGGATGGTACAGATCGTCTCAATCGAACGTAAGGAGTTCAAAGTTTCTGTAGTCCAAAGATACGTGTGTTGTGCATTGTCATGGTGGAAGACAACGCCTCGTCTGTTTGCTAACTACGGGGCCTTTCCTGGCTATTGCTGCTTTCTATTTGTCGAGATGCGAGCAATATTATTCAGAGTTTATAATCTGGTTTCGTGGAAGTAGTTAGTAGTAGACAAAACCTTACCAATCCCACCAAATAGACAGCAAAACTCTCTTCAAGTGGAGACCGGCTTTAGCGACAGGAAAAGTCTCGACTATCAGGAATCTTTGCTTCCCACGTTTCATAACGTGTCCAAATTTCGTCCCCGATGACCAATCTTTTTCGAAAATGGAAATTCAGTCTAGGAAATTGGTCTCTGAAAGGCCATGTAAAGAGCGACCACTTGCGACTATTTTTATATTCTATTCGAAACACTATTTTTTAAAATGCGCTTTGTAGTATATTTGCGGATATTTACATATATACGTTGTTCTATTGTAGAAGTATAAGTGAGAGATTTTTTCTTTACAGAAAGTGATACGAGATTAATTTAACAATATCACGTGATTTACAATAGAAGCATTTGGGACAGCCAAATATTTTCGCATTATGTAATGCAATGAGGATGAATCCAAATCTTCTCCAAATCTTCTCATTGCATATTTCGTACCATCGCTATAAAACAGAGAAAGTTTGGTCTCGTCAGACCAAATAATACTGTCCCACTATTCCGCTATCCTGTCAACAAAAGTTTTAGCTCAGTTTAATATGTTTAACATTTGATGGAAAGCTAAAGATTGAATTCTAACATTTAAACGATATCCTTTCAGTCTCCTCCGAATATTCCTTGCACCAATATCATTTCGCCTTGAAGCATCAGATAATTTTCTTCTGTTCAATATACACTGCACACTACACAGTCTCTTAATACATCTATCATCACTTACTATAGTACACCTTTTTCTGCCTTTACAAGTTTTGCTTTGTAGTGACATGGTCTACTTATATCGCCTCAAAAATTAAAAAATGCCACCTTTGGTTACTGTTCCACCAATTTGCCTTCTATTTTTTTCATAACTGTAATATTGTTCGCTTAGTCGTATTATTTTAAATCCATCGCTATCTAGGTGTCCAGTCAACTCTTTATGCCCTTTCATTAATTTTCTTATGGTTTACATCCAACTATTAGATCAATCACATAAAGTACTGACAAATATCATCCTTACAGTTTACAAACATAACAACAACAACTGAATCCGACTGATATCTGATTAAATCACTGTCAAAGCACGTGAAAGCACTGTCAAAGCACGTCAACACCTGATCGGCTCTCTAAACAATTACGCTGATGGGTTACATTCAAAGCCACTTTGTGTTTACCTAAGCAAGTTGTGTTCCTTTTGCTGATGTTTATTTGTCGATAGCTTTTGAGTAAACGTTAATAATTAAGCAATTTTTTCGTCACATTGTACATTAAATTGTCTTTCACTGATATACAGGGTGTCCCTAAACTCATGGTGCATACGTTAGGGGGTGATAGAATACAACTAGACAAGCACAAATCACCATACAATCGCAACGCAAGCCGTAAACGGTAGAGAGCGCCTCCCAGCGACCGGAATAAAAAGGCTGTTCACCGCAGCTGTCTTCATTCGTTCTGTGAATCATCGATGAGGTAGATGAGTACTCAAATCAAGAGAAGGCCGATGTGCATTACATGTACGGAGCGGCAGACGGCAATGAAAGGGAAGACCAAAAGTTGTAGCAATCAACTGGCCGGCCGGCTCACCCGATTTCTCATGTCTGTACTTTTTTCTTCTGGGGTCACATGAAGGGCCTAATCTACAATGATGGTCCCATAGATTCCGTTGAAGGCCGTGTTGCCCAGATATCCATAGCTGCTGACACCATACGAGAGATGCCTGGTGTTTTTGCCAGTGTCCGGCGGTCATTCCATCGACGGTGTGAAGCCTGCGTTACTGTTGGCGACCTCAATTTTGAGCAGTTGCTGTGATGGGGACGTACGTGTTGTTTACTTTCATTTCGTTGAATAAAATGTTTTTCTTCATATTATCGGTTTCCCTTCATTCCATCGCTGTCTATCTTTTTTCTGTCTGTCTTTTTTCTCATTTTGTGCCACAGTATGTTTCGCGCTCTAGCTTTTTACGACTTGCTTTCCGACCATAGATTGTAAGGTGATTTGTGCTTGTCTAGTTGTGTTCTGACTCCCCCTAACGTATGTGCCATGAGTTTAGGGACACCCTGTATACTTTCAGTATTCAATAATAGTACTTAAATTAAAAAGGGTATTATGAGCCACCAAACCTCAAATATAAACATTTTCAAAAAACTTTTGACAGTTTTGGATGGTACTGTGGATATAAACAGTAGAGTGTATAAAACATTTTTAAACCGACTTTAGATGATGAGGATAGTAGAAACTCTTTTCCTAGTCGCATATATCTTACACTCTAAAACAATATTTTTTTTATTACATATTCTATTGTATTTTAGAAAAAAAAAACCTAATTCATGTTTAGTATAGATTTTCATAATTTTTAAGCATATATATCCTGTTCGTCATTCAGCAGAAATTGCAAAAATTATAAGGTTAATCAGAGATCACAGAAGCAGAATTGAAATATCATTCAATCCTATTGGTGTTTATATCTACAGGGAGATCTAAAAACTACTGACTGTTTTTTTAAATTTCAATGAGTTGCAAGTGGTGACAGTTTTTAAAAGAGTTCTTGCAGGAGGCTAATGTAAGATGTCAGGAGTTTTATACTGCTATTCTCAGTTTTAGTTCCAATAAGCACTGGAAGATGGCGCTGCAAGCAGCCGCTCGTTGGAGACCAAAACCGAAATCTTCCTGCATTGATGCGAAGAAAGGAAGTTAAATGTATGGTTAAATGTATATCATTCGCCAATAAAGTCTTGTTCTTAGAGGCCCATTCGATATATTTAACCTTTTTCTTCGTATCATAGCTGAGTGATTTCGTTTTTTGTCTCTACTGGTGACCTACTTCTTGCAGCGCCATCTATCGCTGCTATTTGGAACTAAAACCGGGAATTTCAGTAAAATAAACTCATGAAATATTACAAAACCTTCCTGCAAGTATAATTTAAATAGCTGTCACCATCTAAAAGTTATTCAATTTTAAAATCAGTCGGTCCATATAAGGACATTCGTGACGTAAGCAAGTGACGTAATATGTGTAATGTTCATTTTCGGAATGTTTCATCTACTCAACAGTTACAAAAATTCACATCTTTAAACTATTTTATTTTTTTTTTTAGTTTTTAAATGCTATATTTTTCACATTTAGATCGCATAAATATTAAAAGAAGATGGTATGTGAGAGCTTCTCAGAAAAGCAAAAAAAAAAAAAAAAGAAGAAGAAGAAAGAAAATTTATGTGCCAAACATAGATCTCGGAACACTTTCCAATAGATTCAGAGTACTGTAACAAAACTTCATCATTTAATAGGCAGAAAGATTATGTCTTAGTAAACAATATGGGCAACGCATAATACATTTGAAAAACCAATTTCTTCATTTACCATCAATAGCAGAAACAAAAACCGAATTCTTTTGTACAGTCCTGTATATGATCTATAGATTAGTATCCATACAACATAGCCTGTGAAAATCTACCTGAGTTATGAAAAAGCATGACACAGTTGAAAATTATTCATTAGCAATTTCCCTCAATAAGCGGACATTTACTCAAATACTTTTGTGCAACCCTGCATATAATCTACAGAATTTAAGCACACCAAGTAATATGCCAAAATTTAGTTATATTTTGAAACGCATACTGCAACTGAAATCACATTTCTCGAAATTATTGTTCATAGAAAATACTGTAACCGAATTACTTTGTATATCCCTGATTAATGAACAGTAAATACTATGCACACGCTATTCTAGTAAGCATCTTCTAATCCATCTCAGTGACGTAAATGGTAAGTTATGGATGCTAAAATTTCCAAATAGGGATCTTAAATTACTCCGATTAATTTAAAATTTTGTTGATACATATATCAGATTTTTTACTTTAGGTGTATAAAATTTGATGGAATTGTATACATTGGTTCGAATAATATAAAAAAAAATCTTTCTTATTTGATATGATACATATTTCATTTTCCCTTTTTATTTTTTCCCTCGCAACTTTTTTTCATAGCTTATAAAAGTAAAGGGTGGCCCATCTGTTGATTCTTTTTAATTATGAATGAAAACGCATTTTTATGAGCGAAAATCGAAATTCATTATTGAACATGGAAGGTGGGTCTATGTCATTTATGTATGAAATACTATATCGCACATGTGGTCAACGCGGCACCGCTTACATGTCATCATCCGAACATCAAAAATTTTGATGACTTTTCCCAGTATGAGCGGATCCATGGTCAAACTTTCAGCCCGGATGTTTGAGGTTTTGGGTTGTGCGGGGACCATTGGCGTATACTTTACTTTTCAGAAACTCCCAAATAAATTTATCCATCGGGGTTAAATAGCACAATCTTGGCAGCCAATTCACCTCAGAATTTCTTGAAATTACGCGATCTGGAATTTTCTCGTTCAATAAGTTGATGGTTACATAATTACAAATGGCATACATTTGACAGTTCATACATGCATGACACAGGACAGCTGACACAAATAACCTGTGAAATATTCATAGTTCAAAAAAGAACCAACAGATAGTCCACTCTATATATCCCTGATTAATGATCAGTAAATACTATACACACGCTATTCTAGTAAGCATCATCTAATACATCTCAGTGACGCATATCATTTTCAGCCTTTTTTAAATAGTATAACATCAATAAAATACACTGAAAGCGATTTTAACCCATAGAAACATAATGAAACGGCATTGCTTTGAGCGCCCCTGTAAGTGAACTATAAATGCTACACACTTCACTGCTATGTTAAATATCAGTTCTATATATAATTGTAATCCGAATATATTTACGCGAGCTACAGCAGACACGGACAGCACGGACACGCAGACGTCCAGACAAACCTAAATTTAAATATTTCGGAAAATGTTAAAAATTAAAAATTAAAACTGGAATACGAAAAAGAAATTGCATGTATAAATTTCAGAAATTTGTTATGTTTACATTTTGTTTAATTTAATTAGCAGTTCCCCTGTTCTACTTAAATCTCATTTTCAAAACTTTTATGTAATTTTTAACACAGTTTTCAACTCTTGTATTGTATCTATCTTTGTAAGAAAACTGGAGTGCATTGCTTTTAATTTATGTAAAAATATAACTATGATATTTTCAATGATGCCTGTTATAAAGAAAGTGGGCTTTTATAATTTGATCTGAATTCACTAGAAACAGGAAAAATAAAATTAAAAAGAAAAGTTAATGGAAATAAAACATGTCTGGGAATGTACAAAACTTTTAAATCACGTAAGTGTAAAATAATAAATAAAATCCTTCGAATCTTATCATTTCATTTAACATAAGATAAAACTAGTTGGATGTGCCAATCCCAAAACTTTCTTCTATCTTATGCATCCTAATATTTCAAAACTTAGTTACACATGTTAATACTTCAATATTATTAGTTCAATACTATACCAACTTTGATTTTCATCTTAAATTTCTGCTCAAGTCAATTAAACGGACTAAAAACGAGTTAATCTATATCATGATATTTGTTAAAATTATTAATTTTTCCTTATTCTGTCGTTATCAGCTGTTTGCGAATAGCCGGCATAGCAGGAAGCGTGTTCCCGCCGCTGCACAATAGAACTACGAAAAATCAAGAAAAGTATACAAAAATCTCTAGCACGGAGCCCCTTTACCGCACAATATTTCCAAATTCAAGGAGAACCTGTTGGCCAAAGCCAAAAACAAGCACAAACATTTTGGTTCAATTGTATGCATAATTTTATACGCTGTTCGATGGTACAATAATGAAAATGGCAGAGAGATCGGAATTATAGCGCCCCCTTCTTTCGGAATTTTTTCAAGTTCAGGGAGGACTTGTTTGCCATAGCCAGAAACATGCACAAAAAATTTGGTTCAATTATATGGATAACTTCATACACTTTTCAATGGTACAATAATGAAAATGGTACAGACATCGCAATTATAGTGCCCCCTTCCGGCAGAATTTTTCCAAATTCAGGGAGGACCTTCGTGACATGACCAAAAATAAACACATAAAATTTGGTTCAATTCTATGCATAACTTCATTTACTTTTCGGCGGTACAATATTCAAAATGGCACAAAAATTGTACAAAAATCGCTATTACAGCGCCCTCTACGAGCGATTTTTTTACAAATTAAGGCAGGACCTCCTTGCCATAGCCAAGAACTTAATTTTTTTTTTTTTGGTTCAATTCTATGCATAACTTCATACAGTTTTCGATGGTGCAATTTTCAAAATCGCACAAAAATCGCTATTACAGCGCCCTCTAACGGCGAATTTTTAGCAAATTCATGGAGGACCTGCTTGCCATATCCAAAAACGTAAAGTAAAAATTTGGTTTAATTCTATGCATAACTTCATACACTTTTGGACGGTACAATATTCAAAATCGCACAAAAATCGCTATTACAGCGCCCCCTACCGGCGTATTTTCTCCAAATTCAGGGAGGACCTGCTTGCCATAGCCAAAAACTTAAAATAAAAATTTGGTTTAATTCTATGCATAACTTCATACACTTTTGGACGGTACAATATTCAAAATCGCACAAAAATCGGTATTACAGCGCCCCCTACAAGCGAATTTTTTCCAAATTCAGAGAGGACCTACTTGCCATAGCCAAAAACTTAAAATAAAAATTTGGTTCAATTCTATGCATAACTTCATACACTTTTCGATGGTACAATATTCAAAATCGCACAAAAAACGCATTTACAGCGCCCCCTACCGGCGAATTTTTTCCAAATTCAGGGAGGACCTGCTTGTTATATCCAAAAACTTAAACTAAAAATTTGGTTCAATTCTATGCATAACTCCATACACTTTTGGATGGTACAATATTCAAAATCGCACAAAAATTGTTATATCAGCGCCCCCTACCAGCGAATTTTTTCCAAATTCCGGGAGGACCTGCTTGCCATAGCCAAAGACTTATAGTAAAATTTTGGTTTAATTCTATACATAACTTCATACACTTTTTGATGGTACAATGGCGACAGACAGACGGACAGACGGACAGACGGACAGACGGACACACAGACAGACAGACATTTTCTATAAACATGTTTTTTGGAATCTCTGACCCCTAAAACATGCAAATCCGTCGAAAACCGGAAGTCGAAAAAAATTTCGATTACAATACTTTCTTCTATTGAAGATAGAAGAAAGTAAAAAAAATGATGGAACTGTTTATAAGCAGAAGATTTCATTAACTGAAGAAGTATTTTTGAAAAATAATTCATGTCATGTTCAGCTGTCAAAATACACAGAAAAATATACCGGGTGTCCCAAAAAGGACTGACTGATTTTAAAATTCAATAACTTGCAAACGGTGACAGATATTTAAAAAATTCTTGCAGGAGGGTTATGCATAAGGTCAAAAGTTTTTTTACAGTGATTTTCGATTTTAGTTAGAATTACAAACAATAGATGGCGCTGCGATCGATAGACGCTAAATACAGGCTCGATTTCTGGTCCTTTCTCGTGTTCCATGCTGAAAAAGGAGATGGAAATGTATTATCCGGGCCCCGAAGTATCAAAAATCGAGTCTGAATTCAGCGTCTATTGATCGCAGCGCCATCTATTGTTTGTAATTCGAACTAAAATCGAAAATCACTGTAAAAAAACTTTTGACCTTATGCATAACCCTCCTGCAAGAATTTTTTAAATATCTGTCACCGTTTACAAGTTATTGAATTTTAAAATCAGTCAGTCCTTTTTGGGACACCCGGTATTTTAACCTTTTTACTTTCTTCTATCTTCAATAGAAGAAAGTATTGTAATCGAAATTTTTTTCGACTTCCGGTTTTCGACGGATTTGCATGTTTTAGGGGTCAGAGATTCCAAAAAACATGTTTATAGAAAATGTCTGTCTGTCTGTGTGTCCGTCTGTCCGTCTGTCCGTCTGTCCGTCCGTCCGTCTGTCCGTCTGTCCGTCTGTCTGTCGCCATTGTACCATCAAAAAGTGTATGAAATTATGTATAGAATTGAACCAAAATTTTATTATAAGTTTTTGGCTATGGCAAGCAGGTCCTCCCTGAATTTGGAAAAAATTCGCCGGTAGGGGGCGCTGTAAATGCGTTTTTTGTGCGATTTTGAATATTGTACCATCGAAAAGTGTATGAAGTTATGCATAGAATTGAACCAAATTTTTAGTTTAAGTTTTTGGCTATGGCAAGCAGGTCCTCCCTGAATTTGGAAAAAATTCGCCGGTAGGGGGCGCTGCAATAGCGATTTTTGTGCAATTTTGAATATTGTACCGTCCAAAAGTGTATGAAGTTATGCATAGAATTAAACCAAATTTTTATTTTAAGTTTCTGGCTATGGCAAGCAGGTCCTCCCTGAATTTGGAAAAAATTCGCCGGTAGGGGACGCTGTAATAGCGATTTTTGTGCGATTTTAAATATTGTACCGTTCAAAAGTGTATGAAGTTATGCATAGTATTAAACCAAATTTTTACTTTCTTCTATCTTCAATAGAAGAAAATATTGTAATCGAAATTTTTTTCGACTTCCGGTTTTCGACGGATTTGCATGTTTTAGGGGTCAGAGATTCCAAAAAACATGTTTATAGAAAATGTCTGTCTGTCTGTGTGTCTGTGTGTCCGTCTGTCCGTCTGTCCGTCCGTCCGTCCGTCCGTCCGTCTGTCCGTCTGTCCGTCTGTCCGTCTGTCTGTCGCCATTGTACCATCAAAAAGTGTATGAAGTTATGTATAGAATTAAACCAAAATTTTATTATAAGTTTTTGGCTATGGCAAGCAGGTCCTCCCGGAATTCGGAAAAAAATCGCCGGTAGGGGGCGCTGATATAACAATTTTTGTGCGATTTTGAATATTGTACCATCCAAAAGTGTATGGAGTTATGCATAGAATTGAACCAAATTTTTATTTTAAGTTTTTGGCTATGACAAGCAGGTCCTCCCTGAATTTGGAAAAAATTCGCCGGTAGGGGGCGCTGTAAATGCGTTTTTTGTGCGATTTTGAATATTGTACCATCGAAAAGGGTATGAAGTTATGCATAGAATTGAACCAAATTTTTATTTTAAGTTTTTGGCTATGGCAAGCAGGTCCTCCCTGAATTTGGAAAAAATTCGCCGGTAGGGGGCGCTGTAATAGCGATTTTTGTGCGATTTTGAATATTTTACCGTCCAAAAGTGTATGAAGTTATGCATAGAATTAAACCAAATTTTTATTTTAAGTTTTTGGCTATGGCAAGCAGGTCCTCCTGAATTTGGAAAAAATTCGCCGTTAGGAGGCGCTGTAATAGCGATTTTTGTGCGATTTTGAATATTGTACCGTCCAAAAGTGTATGAAGTTATGCATAGAATTAAACCAAATTTTTATTTTAAGGTTTTGGATATGGCAAGCAGGTCCTCCATGAATTTGCAAAAAATTCGCCGCTAGGGGGCGCTGTAATAGCGATTTTTGTGCGATTTTGAATATTGCACCATCGAAAAGTGTATGAAGTTATGCATAGAATTAAACCAAAAAAAAATTTTAAGTTCTTGGCTATGGCAAGGAGGTCCTCCCTTAATTTGTAAAAAAATCGTTCGTAGAGGGCGCTGTAATAGCGATTTTTGTACAATTTTTGTGCCATTTTGAATATTGTACCGCCGAAAAGTGTATGAAGTTATGCATAGAATTGAACCAAATTTTATGTGTTTATTTTTGGTCATGTCACGAAGGTCCTCCCTGAATTTGGAAAAATTCTGCCGGAAGGGGGCACTATAATTGCGATGTCTGTACCATTTTCATTATTATACCATCGAAAAGTGTATGAAGTTATCCATATAATTGAACCAAATTTTTTGTGCACGTTTTTGGCTATGGCAAACAAGTCCTCCCTGAACTTGAAAAAATTCCGAAAGAAGTGGGGCGCTATAATTCCGATCTGTGCCATTTTCATTATTGTACCATCGAACAGCGTATAAAATTATGCATACAATTGAACCAAAATGTTTGTGCTTGTATTTGGCTTTGGCCAACAGGTTCTCCTTGAATTTGGAAATATTGCGCGGTAAAGGGGTTCCGTGCTAGCGATTTTTGTATACTTTTCTTGATTTTTCGTAGTTCTATTGTGCATCGGCGGCTCATGCAGCGGCGGGAACTCGCTTCCTGCTATGCCGGCTATTCGCAAACAGCTGATAACGACAGAATAAGGAAAAATTAATAATTTTAACAAATATCATGATATAGATTAACTCGTTTTTAGTCCGTTTAATTGACTTGAGCAGAAATTTAAGATGAAAATCAAAGTTGGTATAGTATTGAACTAATAATATTGAAGTATTAACATGTGTAACTAGGTTTTGAAATATTAAGATGTATAAGATAGAAGAAAGTTTTGGGATTCGCACATCCAACTAGTTTAATGTTATAAGTAAATTCTTACAGATTCTGAAAATGGAAATCTAACTTTTTTCCTTTTTTACTTTCTTCTATCTTCAATAGAAGAAAGTATTGTAATCGAAATTTTTTTCGACTTCCGGTTTTCGACGGATTTACATGTTTTAGGGGTCAGAGATTCCAAAAAACATGTTTATAGAAAATGTCTGTCTGTCTGTGTGTCCGTCTGTCCGTCTGTCCGTCTGTCCGTCCGTCCGTCTGTCCGTCTGTCCGTCTGTCCGTCTGTCTGTCGCCATTGTACCATCAAAAAGTGTATGAAGTTATGTATAGAATTAAACCAAAATTTTATTATAAGTTTTTGGCTATGGCAAGCAGGTCCACCCGGAATTTGGAAAAAATTCGCCGGTAGGGGGCGCTGTAATAGCTATTTTTGTGCGATTTTGAATATTGTACCATCCAAAAGTATATGAAGTTATGCATAGAATTGAACCAAATTTTTATTTTCAGTTTTTGGATATGACAAGCAGGTCCTCCCTGAATTTGGAAAAAATTCGCCGGTAGGGGCGCTGTAAATGCGATTTTTGTGCGATTTTGAATATTGTACCATCGAAAAGTGTATGAAGTTATGCATAGAATTGAACCAAATTTTTATTTTAAGTTTTTGGATATGTAAGCAGGTCCTCCCTGAATTTGGAAAAAATTCGCCGGTAGGGGCGCTGTAAATGCGATTTTGAATATTGTACCACCGAAAAGTGTATGAAGTTATGCATAGAATTGAACCAAATTTTTATTTTAAGTTTTTGGCTATGGCAAGCAGGTTCTCCCTGAATTTGGAAAAAATTCGACGGTAGGGGGCGCTGTAATAGCGATTTTTGTGCGATTTTGGATATTGTACCATCGAAAAGTGTATGAAGTTACGCATAGAATTGAACCAAAAAAATTATTTAAGTTCTTGGCTATGGCAAGGAAGTCCTCCCTTAATTTGTAAAAAAATCGCTCTAGAGGGCGCTGTAATAGCGATTTTTGTAAAATTTTTGTGCCATTTTGAATATTGTATGAAGTTATGCATAGAATTGAACCAAATTTTATGTGTTTATTTTTGGTCATGTCACAAAGGTCCTCCCTGAATTTGGAAAAATTCTGCCGGTAGGGGGCACTATAATTGCGATATCTGTACCTTTTTCATTATTGTACCATCGAAAAGTGTATGAAGTTATCCATATAATTGAACCAAATTTTTTGTGCATGTTTCTGGCTATGGCAAACAAGTCCTCCCTGAACTTGAAAAAATTCCGAAAGAAGGGGGCGCTATAATTCCGATCTCTGTGCCATTTTCATTATTGTACCATCGAACAGCGTATAAATTTATGCATACAATTGAACCAAAATGTTTGTGCTTGTTTTTGGCTTTGGCCAACAGGTCCTCCTTGAATTTGGAAATATTGCGCGGTAAAGGTGCTCCGTGCTCGCGTTTTTTGTATACTTTTCTTGATTTTTCGTAGTTCTATTGTGCATCGGCGGCTCATGCAGCGGCGGGAACTCGCTTCCTGCTAAACCGGCTATTCGCAAACAGCTGATAACAACAGAATAAGGAAAAATTAATAATTTTAACAAATATCATGATATAGATTAACTCGTTTTTAGTCCGTTTAATGGACTTGAGCAGAAATTTAAGATGAAAATCAAAGTTGGTATAGTATTGAACTAATAATATTGAAGTATTAACATGTGTAACTAGGTTTTGAAATATTAAGATGTATAAGATAGAAGAAAGTTTTGGGATTGGCACATCCAACTAGTTTAATTAGTTGTGAAGTTAGTGAAAATGAAATTCAATCCGAAATAAAAATATTTATAAGAATATATTTGCACTTACTGCATGTCCCATATGCTTGCAATTTTTATGATCTTATATAAATGCGAATCTGTAATATAAAAATTTAAATATCAAATTTAATTCGGAATGCCGTGGGATAGGATTTTATAAAACTAGTTTTACCAGTTCTGGTACGCAAACATTTTATGCTCATATGCTACGGCATATTATTGCAAAATATGAACTTTCACCTATTTCAAATTTTATTAAACCAAGAGCCATTTAGGCGAACGAAAAAAGTCTTCGAATTTTGCAAAAACTGGAAATTAGTATCTAAAAGTTGCTGCATATATAATAATAAGTGCTGAAGTTTTTATCCGTACAAAGAGTGTTACGCTACATGCTGTTGATATACAATACTGATTTTTAAAAAATTTTAATGTAAATAAAATACAATATCTAAATTTGTACTACCACATACGTAACATTAAAGTGACTTTAAATGCTTATCATTATATCTGAGGGTTGAAGGAAATTAACAAATTTCGATTTAATTTTTAGTCAGAGTGTTAAGGATCTCATGCTTTGCTGTATGTATATTTGACATGCACTGACATACAGGACATTTGGCATACTTATACAGTTCTGAAAATATAAATTAATAAAAACTGCACTTTAAAATGAAAAAAGAGCTTATTTTAATACACAAAAATAAAGTGTTAGAAAGAATAAATACATTAGTTTAACAAACGATAAGAACACATTGCTTGTTTTTTAAAGCTCTTGTAACATTTGTTCTGTTTAAAAATCGATCTTTACCACAAAAGTGTGCAAAATTACCTACACGAAGGTACAAATAAAAGTGGCCTATGCATGAAATGCTTTGTGACACATATAAACCAAAGAAAACAAGGAAAATACTTTGAAGTTATAAGTAGTTACAATGATTAACACAGCCGATATGTGTGTCTCAGGCTCTGTGATAACAAGTGCAAAAAATAGCTATATTTTATGTCATAGTAATGACGTTTCTATGTCGCACGTAATTGGTATTGCATGAATCCTTGGAGTCGTTATAGGGTATGAAGATTGTCCTCACACATTTTCCCTTTCAAACAACATCATAAGAACACTTAATAAGCAGTATGGTCCGGACCAATTGTACTTGAAACCCTTCTGAATATATTATATAAATCTATACATACATATCTATATCTCATAAAAAGTGGGGAAGGATTGTACTTTGTGCCAATATATTAAGAAAAAGAAGAAACAACGTATAAAGGCACAAATAAAATTTATTTGTGCCTTTATACGTTGTTTCTTCTTTTTCTTAATATCTATATCTATCTATATATATCCATGTTATAGATATGTTATGTTATAGATGTATAGATATGTTATAGATAAAATGGAATTATTTGTGATAAACAATCTTTCAGTATGAAAATAACCACAGAGAGCAAATAGCTATTACATGTTTCTGTGTGAGATAAAAAAATTTATTGTACGTGAATAAACATACATATCTGTAATTTTCTAAGAACAGGTAGTTAGAAATGCTAAATGTCTACAAGTTCTTAAAAGAATGATTGTTCTTGTGACGATATTTTATATGTATATATATAGGCTGCACAAGAATATGTACGCAACATAAGAATAATAATAGCATTCATTGGTTATGCCCGCATAAAACCAGTTGAAACTTCTTAATAAAGCCAAAACGGCCGCTTATTTGGACGTTTGATCTCTTGAATTATACTGCAGAACAAATTATAAACGTTCCTTTGTTATTTTATTAACTTCAGGTGATTTCTAATTAATCTAATGCGCTGAATTCGAATATGTAATAATATTTTTTATCACTAAGGAGTTTAAAATATAATGTATCATTTTAAATACCACTATTTCTGATTAGTGAAGGTGAGGTTTACTATAAAGAAACAGCAGTATTCTAAATACCGCAGCCCAGCCAATCCGAAAGAATCATTTACCCTATTTTCAAACAATAGCTATTACTCACCAACAGGCAAGCCATCTTTTTGAAACTATTGGGTGACTGCAAAAGTCCATGCAATATTTCATAGATGGCAGTAGCTTGCAGTTTCGACTGTTCTGATGTTTCTTTTATAACCGTATTATTAACTGACAGTTATCTACATATCATGAGAGAACATAATATAAATAAAAAAGTTTTTTAAATTAATTTGTGTGCAAGGTTAATATTCAGAATGGAAAACGAAAAGTTACATTTTTGTCATGTTATGTAATATGAGTTTTAAAAAGGAGTGAGTATTATACGTGCTACAAAAAATATTCAAGACCTCTATTTGGATCGTGCTCCCGCTCTTAGGAAAGTTAAAAAGTGGTTTTGTTAATTTTGAAATGGTGATTTCGAATTAAAGGATATAATTTGCTAAAGGCGAACTTCTAGCATTGAAAATGACTTAATCCGCTATTTAGTAAGTAATAATCCACGTATTACTACTGAAGAGATTGCTGAGAGACTAAATGTTGACAACAATGTTGCTGGTGAATGCAAATCACAGAGGTTTTCCATGGTTTGGGGAGGTAGAAAATTTTCAGAATGGAACTAGTGAGTTTTGTAATGTAAATAATACAATTAACAGGGATGTTTTTAAGTACAGTATTATTGATATTATCATAGCCGGTAGCTTTACGTTTTAGGTGCGTTCATAATTATATAAATACGTAGCACCTATAGTCGCCTTTCAGTCCGTCTGTTTGTCTGTCCGTCTGTCCGTCCGCATATAACAGAGCAAAATCTACCCAACCGAATGGTCTGAAATTTTTAATATATGATTGTTGCGAAATTTTGTCCAGCCATTTCAAATTTTAAGAAAATCGGATGTATAGTTTAATTACAGGGACAGTCTAATGTTTTTCGTTACATTACGGCCAATGGGAAAAAATTATCTCAAGTGCATTTTAATGATGTTACAGCCTTTTGAACAGAGTCAAAATAATATGCACTTATGAAGTGCATTAAAATATACATTCAGTACAATATGCGGTGCAAAGAATATTTATAAAATTAATTATAGTACGAACGCACATCATTTGCCTCGTTTGACGTGGAATTCCAACTTGTTTTGTTTTATAATAATATTATAAATAGTAATAGATTGGACTTCAAGGAGAGGTTCAGCAGAAGGAGTAGAAAGAAAAGTATTAACCGTATCATTGACATGCGAGATATGTTCAGGATTTGCAAGGTTAGGTATTTGGAGAAAATTGGTCAGCATAAGTTTTGGCAAGCATTTCAGCTTTGTCCTGATCTGTGTAAGCTGTGGTATTAAATGATCCGCCTTTCCTGTTTTTCCTTTGCAATTAAATTTTTTATTTTATTATTTAATCTATTATTAATATGCTTGAGAGAGGGGTCTATGGTTGATTGGAATAGACGGCGGAAATTATTCCTGTGCTGGCAAATTTTATGTATATAATGTGGAATAGTAAAATAATTATTATATTCAATCTAGGTATAAGTTGCATGTTTTTGAGCAGCAGATATAAGATTGTCAAAATTACTTACAGTGTTATCAATATCATTAGTATTGTTAGCGTCAGGGTAGAAAAGATCAGAATTAAGTAGAAAAAAATTTAATATCTTCAAATCCAAAGCAGCAGGAGGCGGAGGGAAGGAGTGTTAACTAAATAGATTTTGAAACAAACAGGTATATGGTTGGAACTTACATCATTAATGGCAGTGGAAGTAACTGGATAAGGAAAATTTTTAGAAAGAGCGAAATCAATTATGGAGGGACGGGCATTACTTGTTCCAAATTGTGTGGGTTTATTAGGTACATGTAAGCTAAGTCACAAATGTGTAATTAAATTGTGAAGTGATTTGCTGCGACGGGTTGTCGAATGACAATTCCAACGTCGGCTGCGTGCATTGTTGCATATAACAATATGTATTCTGTGAAAAAAGCTGAGAGAGATCGTCGACCGGGAAGTTCGAAGAATGCCTTTCATAAAGTGAAACAAAATTAATGTTGATATTATAGAAATTTACAATGTTATCCTTAATGTCGAGACCAGAGAAATTAGTGTTTGGAATAGTGTTGTGTGGAATGTGGTGTTTGATGTATAAGGCGGTACCGCCTAAATTTGTTCCATTACAAGGTGTATGGTACAATTTAAACCCAGATATATTAATGCTACGTTTAATTGCGCCTACTTTCTAAATAAAAATAATATCGATATTAGGGTGGTTAGAAATAAAATTACGAAGTTCTTTAATTTTGTTAGAGAGACAGCCACAGTTCCAAGATACGGCAATAAGAGAATTTAAATGGGACAAGTCATGGCTGGGGATATTAAATTCATTTGCTAGGGTGCCTAATTCATTAGAAATGATTTTTTTCTTTTCAAAGGATTGGAACATTTTTGGAGAGTAGCTATAGTTTTGATGCATTTGAGGAATTTTGTTATTTGGAGCATCTCCTTAATATCTTAAAAGGTGTTTAAAATTCCGTTAATTTCAATAGTATAGCTTGTGGGTAATGGAGAAGGTGTATTAGTTCAAATTTCAAGAGGTGGGCTAGTGGAGCTCGATTGGGTATCTTCAACAGGGTTTCAGTAATATTAGTAAAATCATTTATATCAGTAGCTTCAAGAGTTTTATTTTCATATTGTTTTTCAAACGTTTTACTTTTTGATTTTTTTTGTATAATTAAACATTTTTAAAATTTTGATAAAATCTAGAGTCCATAGAGGGTTTGTTAGTTTTCTTAACAGTAGTAGGTTTTAGTTCGGTGTTCTTTTTGATATGTGCAGTATGTTTAAGGAGCTGCGAAAATTGGCGGTATAACCGCTCTGCCCTCAATTGGCGCACTTAGGCGTTATCCTGCATTTGTGAGGGCATTCTGTAGTAAAGTGTTTTGGTCACATTTCAGGTATTTGGTAGTAAAAACATATATTTCCGATGCATGGTCAAAGCCTTGGCAACGGGTAGCATTGTTTTATCTGGTTATGAGATTTAAAGGCTTTGATAGTGACAAGTGTACATGGAATTTTTTTCATTTTATAAATCTCGTCAAAGTTTTGTCGAGGCAGAACGTTAACCATTGGCATTGAGTTTCCGGTTCCCCCATTTTTCATCATTGCTGCCCTAGTTACAATGAAACCACAGTTTTTTAAACTTTCCGTAGCAGTGTATGTTTCTTGCAGCAGAATGGCCCCCTAATGCAATCTTTTTTCGGTCTTTGGTCACGTGGGTGTAATGATGTGTATTTAAAAGCTTTAGTGTTTAAATAATTTCGGGTTGCACGAAAGTCTTCATCCTTTTTGTAAAGGACCGTAAACCTTTCACCTTTAAGTGATATTAACGGCTTTTCTTTGTTTAACTCTGTCCATTTCTGGTCAAATTCAATATAGAAAGGGTTAATACGCTGTTTTATATTAGAACCACCATTAGCGAGGTCAGAGGGACCTGAGGCAGAATCGCCCATTTTAGAATTATCATTATTTAAATTTACTTCATTTTCCAGATAACATCATTTATTTTTATGAGTAATAATTAGATTTTCCTCACTATGATGCCTTTTGTGGTTTTTAACAAGTTTAAAATCCGAATTGTCGTCAGTTAATCCTACTGCTTTAAGGAGAAAATTTGAGCATTTTTTGTACCTTTGAAAAGCAGACAAATGAAATAAAGTTGAATCAAATAAATAATTTAAATTATGATGCTCCCTAATAATATTAAGTGAGTCACGGCTAACATTGCTTAACACCGCCTTGTCAACAGTATTGGAGTCATAACCTTCTTTTTGGTGTAATCCATTGACATTTTCATCGCAGAACTTGAATCCCACTAACAGTTCTTTGGAATATCCATCTAATGATATTGAAGATAACAACATTTCTCAAAATAATGGAGCAGTTTAGCAGTCTACAATGCTTAGAAGTGCAGAATTAATTTGGCTGTCGACAGACGACATGCAGCATACAGTCGTGTAATTACCACACACAAAACAAAGAATTGCATGTCGTCAAAATAAATGTAAAAAAAAAAATTGTTCAGAAAAAGTGATGCGAGATAGAATTAAAACATTGTTGCCAGTTGCAGCCTGTTATTGCCGCATTTATATTACCAAAATAACTATATGTATTGGATTTATATAAATGACATATATGTTATAGTTCCCTAAACCTTAGTTTTTATCATTTGGGTAGATACTTTGATTTTTTTTTTAGTTTAAAAGTAACTTTGCACCCAAATAATAAATAAAAAGGACAGTGCCTAGTAAAACTGATGGCATTGAGCTCACAGGCTATTCACACTAATTGTATATTAAACTCTTATTTCAAAAAATAATTCCCCTCGAAAAATAAATTAAAGGGGGATTACCTCCCCTCCTGTTTCACATCTTTATACTTAACCAATGTGACTCCAAATCTCATCAATCGAGGTGCCTTATCAGAATAAACCGGTATACCAAATTTGAAGGAAATCGGATTGAAAAACCCTTTTATCTAAATTAAGGGTGGCACTAGCCCCCCTTTCCCCCTTTATACTTAACCAATGAACCTCCAAATCTAACCAGGAAAGTGAATTATCAGAATAAAACCGTATACCAAATTTGAAGCAAATCGGATAGAAAAACCCATTTATCTAAATTAAGGGGGTATTAGCCACTCGTACCCCTTTATACTTAAACAATGAACCTCCAAATATAATCAGGGAAGTGCCTTATCAGAATTACCCAAATACCAAATTTCAAGGAAATCTGATGATTCTGCATTAAAAACCCATTTATCTAAGTTAAGGGGCGATTCGCCCCCCGTACCCCCCCTTATACGAAATGAATGAACCCACAAAATTAAATCAGGGAAGCGCCTTATCAGAGTGAAACTAGAAAAAAAATTTTAAGCAAATCGGATATTTCTATCAAGAGTTATCGCGTTCCGTACATACACGTATATACGTACATACAGAACCTGCGGGCACAATAGTTCTCAGGCTTTGGTAGCATGTGAGCTAAAAACGGACACGAAACACTTAATAAGAGAAATTTCAGAACGAGTGCAGAAGGATTAAACTTCTATTATTTTACAATTATTTGGTGCATGAAACGTTTGGAAATAGTAATCAGTTTTTTTTTATTTATAATTTAATACCATAATGTTTTTTTTTAATCCAGAATCAAATTTTAAGAAAGGGTTTTTTATATTTTAAGATATCCAAATGAAGTGTGAAAAATCGCCGAGGAAAGTATTCATTTTTAATTTCTTAGTAACTAAAATGAAAATATGAATATGTAAACAATTTCTTAATCACAAAATCTTTCTTTCTGTTGACTTTATTTTCAAGGTTCGAGGATATTTGCTTAATGTAAATATCACTTTCTCTTAGCGTCTAATTTTTACTGGTTCATTTTAGCGAATTTTATATGAAATAAGTAGGGAACTACGCTTTATTTCAGTAAACTTGAAAAGTTTAAGGAAAGTGTTTTGAAATATTGTGGGTACATAATCTTTCCCTTGCAATCAGTTTGGATTTTTTTATTCATTGTAATATCTGGTAATTTTGATTATCTATTTAAGTGAACTTTATAATGCATTAAAATGAAACAATAACATTATTTAACTCCTCAGTATCTATATTTTAATTATCTAAAAAAATTCAATTTGTTTTATTTTTATAAGCATAAGCATTTATTTGGCATCAAGTAAATAGGACACGCAATTTTAATGGGATTTTATGCAGTCGTTAATATTTTTTTCTTACTGCACACTCCGCTGTGCATTGGGCATTTAAACAACACTTCCTTGGTAGTTTTAATACACAAGTCTTCTATCATTATTATTTCTAACAATAAATCGGATTCAAATATCAGTAGTCACTTTTTACTGGTCTCGGTAAATATAAATTTAGGCTGTAGTGACGCCGGCTAGGCCGCTATGTAGTGATTCATTTTCCACTATATAAGTTTTAAAACACCTTTATTTAAAACTAAATTGAGCAAGGGACTGAAAAGGAGCCTTCCAGATTTTGCCTAAACTATCGGGCGAATAAGAAAGATAAATTACTATTCCAATAATTAAGAAATATTCAAACTTCAATTCACGAAAATTGTCTGCGAAACTACACGTCGTTAGCCACTTCCTTAAACTTAGAAATCGAATCATTTTCGTTTTCGGCCTAAAATCTGAATTTCGGTGAAAACGCTGCCAAAAGATCGGCCGAACCAAAACTCGACCGAAACTATCTGTGTGCCAAAAATCTCTTTTCTTCTTCCGGAACTGTTCAACATTACTCATTGATTTGAGCTGTATACGCTCAAACGAGACACTCTTTATTTTCGTATTGCTATGAACTTTACTGTTTATGAGTAACAGTAATGACTTATTCAAGACGTGAGTGAAAATTATAAAGCAAGCATTGCATATAGGACTATACTTTGAAGATGCTTTTCACGTGCTCATTAAACGCAGCATATTTAACAGTAATAGAAAATTTTCAGCTTGAAACGAAGTGTTTCAAATGCTGTTTGAAAAAGTTCTAGTATAACAATGATCATTATGATCATTTACAAAAATCATTATAAATGATAAATCGAGGAATGTATAGCGAAAATATTTTTTAATTAGATGAAATTTGTATAATTAGAAAATCATTCTATGTCGTTGATGAATAAACTACGTTTTATTTTATATGAAAATAAAAAGTTTTGGTCAGAGGCACAGTGAGTCAACTTTGGCAACACGTAATTGTGTATATTTATATACTAATTACTTAATTGGTTTTTTTATATTTTCGTTTTCGTTTTCGGCCAAAGATTACACAAAATCGGTTTTGGTTTTGGTTTCAGTCTTAAAAATTTGTTTCGATCGATCCTTACTTAAACTACTACACTTCTTTAAGCTGCAAAACTAAACGTTAGCACAATTTTCAATTCAATAATGTGGACAATCCGTAGTTGTCGAAAAATTCTTTATTAATTCAACGATAGTGCGAAATCTTCTTGCCAAAGGCCAGCGATGCTAACCCAGACTTCAAATTTACTACACGAAGCAGACACACTATAAATCCTCCAACGCAAGGTCTTGATTTCTATACGAGCTGGACTCGATCCTAATCCGAAAACACACACTTTGGATTCGTCTTAGATACACTTCAGATTAAATCGGAGAGAATAATTTGTATAAAATAACAGAGAAAACAAGCAAATGAAGAGATTCACAAATAAGGTCAGTGCTACGGGGTTTTTATTATATTACCTTCCTTTTAAGTTTTAGAAGCAAACTAACATGATTGCTACAACCCTTAATGAATGTCCTATAGCGGGCTAAAATGAAATCTGCCGAAAATAAATAGCAACAAAATTATAAATAAATAGTTTCTTTAATTGCCATTTTCCCAGTAGTTGATCAATCAAAGAAATCAGTCGAAAATTCAAAAATTAATCTTTAAAATATCATGCTTGAGCTGTGATTAACAATAATTCAAATGAAACTAATATTTGAAATAAGCAAGATGGAAGTGGATTATTTTAACTTAACGTAATTGTCTCCATCTAATTAAAAACTAAATTTTTACTTTTTTTTAATTAAAAAAAAATCATAAAATGGCTTCCCTTACAGCAGGCAGATGCCAACAACGTGACAACAGGTGCTAAAACATTCAAACAAAAATATTATGTCTAGTGCCACGAGTATAACTCATTTCCGCCTGAAATGGTGCAATATTTTAAATATTTTATCAACTACTGGAAAGGTATCAACTACTGGCGGGTTCACCCTTCCTTGTAAAATTAGAGTCAAATAGAATACAGTGGTCTCAGTTGTGCCACACTGGTTAAATGTTCACGTCCACACTCAACATACTAGAGCGAGTCGCTAATCCACTACATGACAACATCGATGTATAACGTGTCAAAAGGACAGAAGAATGTTTGAAAATTTGTAAAAAACATGGCACTTCCGTGTGGTGATCTTTTCAAGAATAAAAGAGCGAAAAAGAGGCGCAACAGGCGAATGCATTAGGAAATGGGGAAAGGGGATAAAGTGAAGTATGGTATATATTAAAACAGAAAGTTAAAATTTTAAGTTATGACTCAGAAAACGTCACATCTGCGCATACGTCAAATTCTCTTCCGGGATGTCTAATCTGATTCATACAAGTGAAAGATTCACTGTAGGCAGAGAATCATCAACATCGCGGACTAAAAGGAACTTCTGCGCATGCGTCAAACTCTGAGCTCCAATCGAATGCAAGACACATTCCTGTCTAGATACGGATGCATTCGCACAACATAACATATCTGACGTACGTTTTGGATTGTTGGATTACTCTTTTTAGATATTTTGTTAGTTTATTCTTTGTTTGTTTATTCTGATTTGTTGTGATTCTATTTTTAACTTTTCTTTTGATTTAGTTACTTACATTTAATTTGTTCTTTATATTTTGCGCCGATATAACCTTACCGATGGAAACTAACGCTATTGGTATGTAATGTTATTGTACTACGAACCGTTCATTTTCTATTGAAATATTTCTTTATCTATATTCATGTTATTCTTATATAATACATATGAAGTTAGTTTAAGCATGATAAACTTGGAAACTCAGAGACTGAAAAATTAAATATTTAAACAAATGAAGTTTTTTTAATTCTGAGATTTAATTTTTAGCGAAAAAAGGTACTAAACTATTTAAAACTATTTTGCAAGAAAATTCTACAATTTTTCTGTTGACAAATAAATGGATTTGAATGCCCACATTAAAATAAGTTTAAAATTCAATGTCAGAGTTACAAATTAATTGAATTGTTTATTTTGAGATCTCAATAACTCAAAAAGTATTTGAAAATAAGTTACCACTGTTTTTCATTTGTTTGTTGATAAACGATTGCAATTTCTGTTAAAAACCACCAAAATAACATTCCCTGTGCCATATCGTATCATACATACCAATAGCTTTCTAAATAGTTTCCATTTGAGATTCCAAAGACCGTTACGATTACTAAATCAAAAGAAAAGTTCGTGAATACTCCCTAGTAATAAATCAGAGTGTATAAATTTCAAAATACTTAATAAGTATAATCCTACTTTAAAAAGCTTTTGCCAAAAAACAAAAATACATTCACATGCACTGTAACAATAAAATTATTAGAGTTTTGATAGATGGGAAAACATTTAAAGTATTAAGTATATCAGTGCTGTCCAGCACGGCATGATTTATGTTAAAAGGACAAGTATGAAAGAAAGCAAACTCTATCTTTTCTGGAACTCGGAAAATTTCTCCAAATTATTCAATCAGTTGCAGGAAAAGATAGTGAAATTATTTTGAAGCTTAACGGAAAATATCATGAAATTCTACTCATAACAGGGGACTCTAAACGAAAAATATATTATTGAACTGGATGCATGTGTACTCTTTTTAGAATAATGCGCCCTTATTCAATTCCTGACCAGCGGCCCTTTTATTCTACATGCAACTCTAAAAAAGGCATAATAAATGACAGCTCGGTACTTTTAGTGATTATTTTTCACCCTATTTCATAGGGTTTACAAAGCGTTCCATGTCTTTATTTTTGTGTTATTACTTCTTTTAAAAAGTGTCCGAGCAGATTTATTGAAAAGGGCATTTATGCCCAGTAAAATGACACTTATAGTGAGTAAAGGGGCACATAAAGTTGAATGAAAGGAAATTTTCGTTACACTTCTCATTGGATTGTTATTTGTAAGTGCAACATGCATCGGTGTTGAAATCAGACATTTTCTTCTGGAAGTGATATTTGCAGCTGTGCGGTAGGAGAGATTTTTCTTCTAGACCATTTAATAAGCATTGTCCTAAATTTTCGGGAGGGCATTTCGTTGCACAGTGCAGGAGGGGGGGAGGGGAGTGGAGGGAATTTCTCATTGGGCCAACTTCTGAATTCATCACTGGCATATATTATCAAGGTAAGCTGAAATCCCGCTATATTTTTAAGAATCTCTTAAAATAATCCCATTGAACTTTGAAAAACGTTAAACGGGTACGCTACTTTTTTTTTTTTTAAATGATATGTTTACTGCAAGGATTAGACATTTACAATTTCATGTATGCAGATTAAATTGAATTTTATTTTATTGGATAACTTATTTTTTCTATTTTTAACACATATTTCTTTTGGTTCAATAAAATAATTCACGAAAATCTATAATTTTCAAATGATCATTTTCATAACAATGTTAATTTTTTTCAAAGGTTTCATGGGAATGCTCGAGTTTTTTTCCTCTCTCAAACTGGTTCATCTTTACTTGGTAGGCACTGTTAGTTATTATTTACCGCCCTATCTGACAGAGGTTATAAGGCTACAAAATGTGTTTAAAAAAGTTCGTGATCAGGCGCGGAAAAATCACGAATTTTGTCGATCTGGGGCGGGAAAATCGCAAATTCGTGAATCGGGCAAAAATCGCGAGTTTTGTCAATCAGGCTCCGAAAAATCACGAATTTTGTTGGTCGGGCACAAAAAATTTTGCCGATTAGGTACGTAAAAATGTCAAATTTCGGTAACTGAGAACGGAAAAATAATGAATTTTGTCGATAATGCGCAGAAAAATTGAAAATTTCGACGATCGGCAGTATAAAAATCGTGAGTTTCTTCAGTTTATCGTGGGAAAAAAAAATGCGAATTTTGTCAATTTGCCGCGGAAAAAATTTGCAAATTTCGTTGGAGTCAGTTAAGAAACTCAAATTTCGTTGATCGGGTTGAGGAGAAATCACGAATTTCGTCGATATGAGGCGGGGAAATCGCAAATTCGTCAATCGGGCACTCAAAAACCGCGAGTTTTGTCGATCGGGCTCCGAAAAGTCACGAATTTCTTTGGTCGGGCACAAAAAAATCGCAAATTTTTTCGATTAAGTATGTAAGAATGTCAAATTTTGTTGATCGGACACGAAAAAATCACGAATTTCGTCTATAATGCGTGGAAAATTTGAAAATTTTGTCGATCGGCAGCAGAACAATCGTGAGTTTCTTCAGTTTATCGGGAGAAAAAAATGTGAATTTTGTCCATTTGCAATCCAAATTTGCAAATTTCCTGAGGCAGTTAAGAATCGCGAATTTCGTTGATCGTGTCGGAGAAATCACCAATTTCGTCAATCAGGGGTGGAAAAATCACTTTCGTCGATCAGGCACGGGAAAAAACGAATTTTATTTATCGGGTGCAGAAAAATAGCGAATTTTGTCGATTGGGTGCGGGGAAATCTTGTATTTTGTCGATCAGCTTCAGACAAATGGCAAATTTTCTCGCTCGGCTTCAGAAAAATTGCGAATTTTGTCGATCAGGTGCATAAAAATCGCAAATTTCGTTGATTGACCCCTTCTCTCTTCGTTCATAAAGTTCACTTTTTTTTTTTTTTTTTGGCTCTAACCAGTTTTATGCCTTTGTTTGTTTTTTACCACTTATAATAAAACAAAATTTACTCCTCAAATAAAGTCAAGGAATATTATCATTCCTTGAAAACAATCATTGCTATATCTGTGTTATATATGCAAAAGTAAACTGTTGATATATCCTTGCCAACTGAATACACACACTCCTATGAAACTATATTTTTTATCTGATTATGGGCCGCAGACAGTGTTGCCAGATTAGGGACATTTTTGTCCCCAGATTGTTGATTGTCATCGCTTTTTTGAAATAGAAATATTCGGCATATTTAAGAATGATTAAAAATTCTAAAAAATAAGGCGCATTATACTATTTTAAAAAAGTGGTGACTGTCAAATTATCTGAATTAAAAAAGTCCCCACTCTGGCAACACTGGCCACAGATCACCTCCCCGAAATAGAAGTCTCTCTGTGTTACTAATGTGGCCTTCGATAACCTAGACATTTTTGTAAGTGACCCTTCTCTAAAAAATGTTGAGCATCCCTATCATAGTGTATATGGCTGTGTGTATAAAAAAAAAAAACTTCCGTAAAATCTCTCAGACTCAGACTAAATTTTTTATAATAATTTTTTATATTTTTGGTACCATATTCCTGTAAAGTTAAAGAAATTCTTTTAACGTGTATAAGCCTGTAAACTGTTTATTTTACTTTCCCAAGAAAAATAATTGCAAGAAAATCTTTTATTTGTACAAAAATTCTCTTTTTTCCATTTTTGCAAACAAAAAGTTTTTGTTTTCCCAAAATTTTAAACCTATTTTCAAATCATTCGTGATAGTGTTGTCATTTAAATCTATGCACAAATATCAATATACATATATATCAATAGTAAAAATGAATTTAAAATCATTCGTAGTAGTAATTTTTTTGAAAAACTTGCACGAGCATGCCTGCGGAAAAATTAAAAAAGAGTGAGTACGGGCACTCGATCTCTTGGGGGTACGTGGAACTGAGTTCAACAGTGACAGTAAATTTTATTTTCAGACTTCATGAATTAGATTTTTTACATGTGAAATATATAAATTTTAAATATTATATTGTACATGTTTGTCATTATTTGACATTTATGCACACAGAATGTATTCTTATGCACTATATGCTTTTCCACTTACCGATTCTGATGATTTTGTCATAATAGCGTATATTAATGCATTTTGTATGAAATTGGTAATGAAAAATTTTTGCTAAAAATTAGTCTTTAAAAATTTTTTAATAGCTGTAAAATAGACCTTTTTGTGTGTGTGTGTGTGTGTGTGTGTGTGTGTGTGTGTTTCTAATTTTTGCCGTCAAGTTTCGACGGATTCCATCTATTGCAAAGGAGTAATTCTTTAACAATTAAGTTTAATAAATTTCAGAATGAAAGTACTATTTCACGTACGTCGTAAAACTACAAATTATTTTCTTTTCCATGATCATTTGTCTGAATTTAATTCAAAATAATTTGTACTAATTTACTCTAACCATGTCAATAAATGCATAGTTTCTATTTTCTTATCCTTCACTAATTTATGAGGCCTTAGTGATATTTCGAAATTTCAGACATTTGACTAATTATGATGTATACATATATAATATTTTGCATATATCTTTTCTGTACTCATATAATATTACAGGACGGATATAAATTGAGGGTTAGAACTATAAGGAGCGTTAATACATGCCAAGAAAAACGATGTTTTAAAAGGAAGCAGGGAAGACAGTTTTGAAAAATAAGCATTTCCAGCATGTCGTTGCATAGAACCGTGTTTAATGTGACAGTTCAAGGAGATAACTATCTGAAGCTCAAAAATTGTTATATATTTATAGTCTGAGAGAAGTGAATACTAATACACGGTGCAATATTAATATGGGACATATATAGAAACGGTAAGTATTAAAATCTTTTGTCAAGCATAGCTAAATAAATTTTAGCGGATTTCGCTCTAATTTCCATAGAAGTTACCTATGAGACTGACAAGAATTTTGACATATTAGCAAGGAAATTATATTAAAAATTAAAAATATTACAAAAAAGGTCAGTTAAAGTACATATGTCACGAAAGTTTAGTGACATTTTCACTGGCGAGAAATTCTTGTAGGCAACCGAATTAGAACACATCAAGCAAAAAAATTACGTGATTACTAATATTACAATACAACAAAACATACTTCAATTTAGTCAAGCTGATAAAGAAATATGGATTTTTTTTCTACTTGAAAGAAAAAAAGCCGCAATAACTTAGTAGTAGAGATTTCGCGCAAATCTCGGTAATAGCATTTTTCTAATCGTCAATAATAGCTTTTATATTAGATGTAAATTTCCAACTGGGCGAAAAATGTCCGGACCAGGATTTTTCGCCCAGTTGGAAATTTACATCTAATATGATTTGTTTACCAATTAGAATAATTGTGTTAATATTAATCTAGTGTAATAGCTTTTATAGTTAGTGTGCAAAAATTATAAACAAATTTTTGATATTGAAATAAAATTATTTATGTTCATGGTATATTTTCTTCTTCTTCTCCTTTTATTTTAGTATTTTAAAAGAAACTAGGAGATCCTACCCGAATTTGGCGGTGTTACAAAACATAACTACAAACCATTTTTTCTAACTTTAATAAAATGTTAAAAAAATAATGCCAGTTTTCCGGTAGGAATCGGAAAAATAGTTGCCCTTATCGTACCGGAATAATTTCCAACCAAGCGCGGAATAAAATCCCTAAAATACCGTTTTACTGACTATTTCTTTATTTTTACGGATTTTATTCCGAGCTGTGTCGGAAATTATTCCGGTACGATAAGGACAACTATTTTTCCGATTCCTACCGGAAAACTGGCAGTATTTTTTTGCAGTGTAGATTTTTTACATTTGATATTAGATTGTGCATTAAAACAACATCAAAAAGTACTTTTTACATCGAAAATATCAATAATGTTTTCAAGTAAACTTTTGAAATTTATTAAAAACGACATTTTCGTATTAGTCACATACCAGGCGTCCACAGCCGAAATAATCATAAAAATTTTCGCTACTTACTGCAGCTTTTTTATTTTTCATAAACTCAACGGCTCAAGCGAGTGGTACGAATCTGTTAAATTTGTGAATTATTTATGTTATATATTTAGTTTATTTATTTATTGATAAAGTTTATTTATTTATTGATAATGATTTAATTCCGTTCTGGAATATTAGACGGAAACAAACGCTTGACTATATATATTACTTTTAAGCGCAAACGGATTAACTTTTCGTAATCGGGCTGGACTCCATTTTAAAATAATTCAGGTTTAAAATTACTTTAAAACCACAAACGCTCAGTAAATTGCGATCAATTCAAAAAAATTATATCTGTGTATACTCTTTTCCTCCTTGCAGATTGGACCAGCGACACGCAAACCAGAAGATCAACATCCGGCAATTTATTCCTCCTAGGTAGAAGTCCTATACAATGGATAACAAAACGCCAGTCTTGCATCACACAATCATCAGGGGAGGCTGAAAATGTAGCAGTGGCGAGTACTACACAGGAACTCACATGGCTAATAAAATTGTTCGAAGACTTCAACTTATCTCAAAAATTGCCTTTTACCATATACGAAGATAATGTACCATGTAGAAAGATGATAGAGCCGGACAAATACTCAAATAAAACTAAACATATAGAAATTAAGATTCATGCGATTAAACACATGGAAGAAAAGGGAACCATCGAATTTTGTTACTGCCCGAGAAAATTGATGATTGCAGACATACTAACAAAACCAGAACACAAACTTGAATTTCAAGAAAACAGAGAGAAACTAAAACTGCAGAACAATCTTTGTTAGGAGCTTAAGGGGTAAGTTGTTATAAGATATTACGAAATGCAATCTCCGAATGAATATCTAATTAATAAATAAAGGCACAATCTTGCTTAATGGTACACAAAACACTCATTTATTATTATGTTATATTTATTATATTATTATTTTATATATTATATTTTATTATATATATTATATTTTATATATTATTTTATTATATTATATATATATATATATATATATATATATACAGTAGAACCTTGATTATCCGAAATAATTGCGACCGACCCTCTTTCGGAAAATCGAAATTTTCGGATAATCGAGAAGGCTTCAATTTTTTAAAATTAAGGAGAAATATATGCAATATTTCTTATTATGGTAACAAGTGCTTAATAAAAATAAAGCAATAGCAAACAAGAATAAATTATCTGAATTTTAATTTTGAAATTAAGTACCTTTGACATACATCACAAGGGTTTGAAAAAATATTTCGATTGCCTTTACTTTGGACCTCTATTACGGAGTTTTTTAATTTTATTAGTTCACCAGTATCACAGTCTTTCTGCGGATACAGCCATGCCAAACCTTTTTCAAAACATCCAAAAGCTTCAGAATTTCTCATTTGTACGTTTTCTTCGCTCCACTCCGCGGCTTACGGGAGCTCAAGTTAAATTCAAAGGAACTCTTAGAAAGCGGATCACAAATATTTATATGTACTCATAGTTCGAAAAGGACCGCTTGCACACGAGGAATATGATAGGTAAATAGGTAAAAAAAAAAAAATAAGCTTTCAAAATGGATTTTCACACAAGGAATATGATAGCAAAAAAAAAAAAAAAAGCTTTAAAAATGGATTTCGATTAACCGAGAGTTTTGGTTAAAAGAGTTTCGGATAAAAGAGGGTCTACTGTATATTATATATATTTTATTATACATATTATATTTTATATATTATATTATTATATTATTATTTATTTATTATATTTTATGGTGCAGTTGTCCAGTATGTGTTATTGAATGTCTAATTAATCATACTCATAAATTATCCTTATCTGTCAACATACATCATATCAAATCAATTAAGAAAGAACTCAAGGCGCATAAACCACGAAGTTACACTTGTTTTTGAAATACTTAACATCTTATAAACATCGCTCATCAGATTTAAGATATTTCCAGCAAATCTTCCATAGTATATTCAATGTTTTGGGGTGCCGCTTATAAAAAAACTTCTTTTAAAGGACCAAACGCACGGTAATCTATAGGAGACAACCACAACCTTGCACAGTCCATCCAATGTTTTGGGATGAAGCTTATATAGAGCTTGTTTTAAGAGTCCAAATGCACAGTAATCCATAGGAGACAACCACAATCTTCCACAGTCCATTCAATTTTTATGGATACCTCTTATGAAAAGCTTGTTTTATAAGATGTATCCCTATTGTTTTAAGAGTCCAAATGCACAGTAATCCATAGGAGACAGCCAGAATCTTCCACAGTCCATTCGATTTTTAGGGATACCTCTTATAAAAAGCTTGTTTTAATGGTCTAAAAACACAGTAATCCATAGGAGATACAACTGGGAACTTGGTTGGATTGTATTTAAATGGAATATCCTGAATTCCAATTTTATTTTCCAATCTTTTCTAAAAATATATCAGTTGATTTAGAGGTATCTTGATGGAACATAACACGATGAAGATAGTTTTTCAGAAAATGATGTAATATCTTCTTTAAAAACCTGTATTAAACAAAATTCCTCATATTAATTCGAGTTAATTTTGTCATTTTCTTAGACATACCTTATTTTAAGTTTTACGTTTAAGAGAATCTAGCAATAACCATAAAACGTGTATCAAAACTTTCCTTGTTGTCTGTGAACCAACAGTTTAGGATATTTCTTCTCTTTTTTTCTGGTTGTAAATCGATCTTTATCTGGTAATAAATTCTGATAATCCGCTTCTGGCAATGAGATAAATATAGCCAAGCTTCATCATTTTTTATCTGTTAATTACTTTTCATTCAACAATCTTCTCATAGTCTTGTCTCTAGTTTTAGGATTAAAGGTGGCTTTAAAAATAATATCGGATTTTCATTAAGATTAAGAAGATCTTAATTTAATATGGATGTTTAGCATTTTGTATTAAACAAGTAATTTGTAAAATTGTGGAAAGCCCAAAGCAAAAAATATAAGAATTCGACAATTCTAAATAATGTCATTTTGTAACAATTTTACCAGACATGTTTTGAAAATTTATCAAAACTATTTTAATCTTCTGCAATTTCAGTGTTATTAGAAAACTTTAACGGATAGCACTTTGCAATGCGGTCTGATAAAAAAAATTAAATAAAAATCAGCATTCTAAGGTGTTATTTTTCAAATCAGGGAGAACTTCGTAAATGCCCATGCTTTCTTTTACGGTCTTGTTCATTAAAACTTTTAGATCTAGGCCCGAGTGTCACTCGGGTTGCTGTTTTCGGTGAAGCGAACTAAGCACGAGAGTCTCTCGGGGTGTCAACTTTTAACTTCCTGAGCTATAAAAGTATATTATATACGTTTGGCCTTCTCATATATTATCTACGAAACTTTTATTTTGCAAAAAAATATGTGGCAGCACTAAACAGAAGTAAGTATATGAAAATATATAGAATCATTGCTTAATTCGAAATTCATGTGAATCTTGTGGTGTTACTCTCTGGACTTTGAAAGGCACCACAGAAAGGAAAAAAACTTACTAAATAATGATTATATACAAATAAAACCTATTTTCAGATACTTATACAACATTTGGGAAAGTTTTTTCTTCAAGTCTATGCAAAAATTTATGTTAAAAAAGGATGTTTTCTTATGTGGAACTTTTTATAAAAATATAAAACATGCTTTTTTCAATAATTTCTCATTAAATATTAATTTTTAGCACATTTAAATAGGTCCTTGATTAAACATAAAAACAATTTGAAGTTTATAATTAAAAAAATTATTAAAACACATATCTTTCAAGTATTTTTAAAAAATCATGAAAAGTACCAAATACCAAATTTCAGAGTGAGATGTGCAATTGAAACCGATCAGACCTCAGAGTGATAATAACAATTTCTAATATTGGTTACATTTGTTTCACAGAAGAAACAAGTATCGCAACGAAAGGATAACTCATTCTGGAAACAGCTTGAAAGAAATCGTAAATATAAATTACTCATACAATATAGTTTTCCTGGTGTTAAATATATTATTTCTTCTGTTTATTTTTTATATTTTCATAGTTTATGAATGATTCAAATTGCATATTACAATCATGGGAAGGATCCGGTGTCTAAAATAAACATTTCGATGAGCCTTTGTGTGTTTTGGTTAAATTAAGTCAATAGATAAACATATGAAAGTCAGAAAACACCTTATGTAGTGGATCTTGTGAAGTGGAAGTCTAACGTTTATATTAGCGTTTATTGTCACATAAATTACTCTTTTGTACATGTGGATGAGTGACGTGCTCAGTAATTAGAACTTTAGCATGGTGTCCAATAACTGCACACACACACACAAATGAGCGAGAACCGTTCTAAAATTGTTCTAAATTACGGTTTTTACGAAATCTCAGGAAATGCCAAACCGATTTCCAAGGTAAACTCTGCAAATTGAGGGTGATAATCCCTTTCCCAACATAGTCTATATTTTATGTCGTTTCCGCAAACACCTGTAGATTTCAGGAACAAAAAAACTCTAAAATTGCGATTTTTGTGATACTGAAGGGGGTAGAAACTTGAAATCTGGGGTGGTAGTTAGTTATTAGTTGTAAATGCTAAAAATCGTTTATAACAAAATTGAAATTTAAAAGAGCGAAAGGACCAAAAGGAGTACTAAAAGTTTTCTAAATATCGATTTCTATGAAATTGCTAAATAAAGAAACTTAATCATTTGGTAGCGATTACAATGTAAATGCTCTCTAAGAACAGTTAAAAGAATTTGAAATTTAAAAGGGTTAAATAAGCGAAAAACAAGCGTGTTCTAAATTACAATTTCTCTTGAATTGTTGAAGATAGAAACTTAAAATTTGGCATGGTAGATACTTTCAGGTTCTAAAAGCTCTCTAAGAACAGTTTGTACAAGTTTCGAAATTTAAAATGGTAGATTAAGCAAAAAAGCATCCAAAAAGCATCCAAACAACTTTCTAAATTATGATTTCTCTGAATCTCAGAAAATATCACACCGTTATCAAAAGTAATATTAGCAATTGATGGTAAATTTTCCTGCGCCTCCATAGGTTATATTTTATGTTCATGCAACTATCACCAGGACTGTGGTAGACATTTGGAGTGGAAGCTTGGAGTATGGCATCATGGTTACTTTTAAGATGTAAAAGCTTGCTAAGAATGGTTTCTAAAAAATTCAAAACTTTAAATGAAAACTGAAATGAGCGTAAAAGCTTCAAAATACGTTCTAAATTATCATTTATTTAGAATTCGTATGAGTTCTTCTCATTAATTTAAATCTCATTCTTGCCTAACGCAATGTAATAGTGATTATTAGTCAAAAAGTGCATTAATTAGTAATTTTTTAATTATCCGTAGCGGTATAATATTTACTTTCTTCTATCTTCATTAGCATAAAGTATTGTAATCGAATTATTTTTCGACTTCCGGTTTGTGACAGATTTACGGGTCAGAGATCATAAACAACATGTTTAAACAAAATGTCTATCTGTCCGTGTGTCGCCATTCTACCATGTTAAAGTGTATGAAGTTATGCATAGAATTGAACCATTTTTTTTTAAGTTTTTGTCTATGTTTAGCAGATTTTCCTTTAATTTGGAAAAATCCGCCGGGAGGGGGCGCTGTAATAGCGATTTTTGTGCCATTTTCATATTTACTTCCAAAAAGTGTGTGAAGTTATGCATAGAAATGAACCAAATTTTTCGTGTATGTTTTTGGCCATGGCAAGAAGGTCCTCCCTGAAATTGGAAAGATTGGAATAATGGAACAATGTAGAGGTGGTATGGATTACCTAGATGAGAACATCTGTACATCCCGTCTATAAGTGAGTCGTCTAGTAAGGCTTATGGTGAGCCATGAAAAAGGAAACTTATTGAGTATGTGGTTAGGTCACATAAAAATAAAGAAGAAAAAAGACTAAGATATAATTTAAGTTAAAAACTTATAGTATAACAAAATGACATAGAAAAAGAGAAAGAAAGAGAAAAATTCCGTTAGATCCAGAAAAAACGAAAAAGCTGCCGGAACTAACCCTCCCCCCCCCCCAAAAAAAAAAGACTCCTTGCAGAGACCATACATTATTAAGGTTAAAATTTAAATGCTATAACATAGCAGTATAACAGTAAGATTTTTTTAAAGACAATACAAGACAAAAAGATAGTTTAAGTAAAGAGAAGAGTGAGGGAAACTCAATCTTCATCATCTAGCAAAAGAGTGAACTTAGGGCGTTTGCGGTTTGGGGGGTCGGAGACCTCATAGTCTTGTAACTCAGCAATGATTTCATTAGGTAATTTGTAGACACTTGCTGAGTTACCAGACTGGAAATATTCCGCGGAACAAGCGTACTATAATAGCGAATTTCGTATAATTTTCTTGATTTTTGGTAGTTCTATTGTACACTTACTAATGGGAATTTTAAGGGGTTTATTTTTTTAAAGACTTTAAAGTGTCTTAAAAAAATCAAGTCACCTTAAGGTATCATAATCACTTTATTATATTTTAAGTCACTTTGATTATATTTCATTCTTCTTTTTATTTTGTATGATCTCTATTTTTCTTTTTTCTAGATTTTATATTATAATACTCAAGATGTGCTTTGGACAGTAGTACACAGTATATATTATAAATTGCCAAGTTTAAACCAGGTACGTACTAATGAGAATTTTAAAGGACTTTATTTTTTATAAAGACATTAAAGCGCCTTTAAAAAATCAAGTCATTTTAATGTATTATAATCACTTTATTATATTTTAAGTTAGTTTGATTATATTTCATTATTCTTTTTATTTCGTATTATCTCTATGTTTTTTCTATTCTAGATTTTATATTATAATCAAACTGTGCTTTGGCCACTGGTATATACTAGTTTATATTATAAATTATCAAGTTTGAACCAGGCAGGTATAATGAGATTTTACAGTAATAATTTTTAAAGATATTAAAGTAACTTAAAAAAATTCTTTATTATATTTTAACTTTTTTTTTATTATATTTCTTTTTTTTTTATTATCTTTGTTTTTTTTCTATTCCAGATTTTATATTATACTGAAGATCTTATTTGGTCAGTAGTATAGTAGTATATTGTATGTATTATAAGTTGTCCAGTTTTTAACTAGGCAGCTAATAATGAGAATCTTATAGAATTTTCTTAAGGCATTAAATTGACTTTAAAAATGATTAAGGAGAGGCATGAGTGAATATTTTTGAAAAAAAAATATTTTTGTTTTGTTGGCTTAAAAAGTCTTTTGAACCTTACTCAATTAATTGGCATGTCCTTTTTTTCTGACCATTAGAAAACATCGCAAAAATTCAAGGGAATACGCCGACTCGGACGCCACGCGCATTTACATTAATTTTACTCAACATTTTATACTTATATCTATTTTCAATTCTACTGTCACCGCTATATTTTTAAAATAAATTTTGTAGTAGGCACATGTTGTCAAAGTATAATAAAAAGTCCTTCCTATAAAAAAAGTGATACTAACTGAATAAAATATGTGTAAGAGATGCTGTTCCGGAATTCACGTGGGAATTGACATAGACCGATAAGGTATAAAATATTACCTCATTTATTATATGAAACTAAATTTTATCCATGTGTTTATAAATACTTTAATTCATATGTTTGATAAAATTGTGCAAGAACTTCGCACAAGTTAAAAGTGTCTAAGTATTTTGTCTCTCCTGAAAAATCGTACTTTTCAAATAAAAATTCCATTATTTCATAAAGTACTCGATTTTGATAATCATATTTTGGTGGTAGAGCATAAATATTAGAACATATATGGCAGACAGTTTTAAAAAACTCTAATTAGTTTCAGAAAAAAAAAGAATTCTGAAAAACGGAAAATTTCTGAAAAATTGACATTGCTCTAAAATAAAAAGATTTAGTCGCAGAAAAAACTGCCATAAATCTTGAGCATAGTCCAGTGAATATGGATTTCAAATTTCACCAAAATCGGTCGGGTAGTTTCTGAGGAAACGAGTCTTAAAGCTGGCATATTTTCCATAGGATTACACCCAGTCTTGTCTTGTCTTCTCTTAACTCACTTTATTGTAGTATAATCTATTATATTATAAGTCACTTTTATTAAATGTCATTCTTCTTTTTACTTTGTATGATAAATCTCTTTTTTACTATTTTGGATCCTATATTATACCCAAGGTGTGCTTTGGTCTGTAGTATATAGTATACTATTTGATCGTTCGGAAAGTAGTGCCTGTTTGGGAAAATCAATTTGTACCGGAAAATTCTATCATTTAATTATTAGACATTGATTACGATATCTGATGTCTAATAATTACCGAGCAGAATTTTCCAGTGCAAATTGATTTTCCCAAACGGGCACGACTTTCCGAACGACACACTATATGGTTTTCTTCTTTTTATTTTCTATGATCTCTATTTTTTTATATTCTAAATTTTATATTATACTCAAGATGTGCTTTCATCAGTAGTATATAGTATATATTAAAAATTGTCTAGTTTTGAACCAAGCAGCCACTAATGAGAATAACTTTATTATATTTTAAGTCAATTTTATTATATTTCATTATTCTTTTTTATTTTGTACGATCTTTATTTTTTTTTTATATTCTAGGTTTTATCTTATACTCAAAATTCAGGATGTGCTTTGGTCAGTAGTATATAATATATATTATAAATTGTCTAGTTTTGAATAAGGCAGCTACTAATGGGAATCTTACAGATTTTTTAAGAAATTAAAACTACTTAAATGTAAGTCAGAGAAATTATTACAAACATTATAAAATTAAATAATTAAGGGGACAAGGGACCTTTAAAACATTAAAAATCAATTTTTTATTTTTTGTAAATTTCGCTTTAAATATTATTCAAGGGTACATTATAAGCATTTTGGCAAGCATTTATCACAAAAAAATGAAAAAAAAATTTTTTTTGAGAAAAAAAATGGAATTTTACGCGTTGTCTTAGAAATCTTCGAAATGCGGCTTGCGCGTCCCATATCAATGAAAATTCCCAATATTTTTTATAAAAGTTTGGTTTATATATATAAATAAAACTGTGCATCGAAATTTATATATTTGAATACAAAGGTTTAATTTTTTTTTTTTAATTTTTCAGAATTTTTCAAAATGTTTTAAATTTCAAAATTTTTCAATTTTTTTATTTTTTTTTTTCAAATTTCACTTTAAATATTAGTCAAGGTTTCATTATATGCATTATGGCATCTATTTATCCCAAACAAATAAAAAATAAATTATTTTTGAGTAAAAATGGAATTTTACGCGTCGTCTTAGAAATCTTCGAAATGCGGCTTGCGCGTTCCATATCAATGAAACTCCCCAATATTTTTTATAAAAGTTTGGTTTATATATACAAATAAAACTGTGCATCGAATTTAATATTATTTGAATATAAAAATTTTTAAAAATGTTTTTTTGAAAGATTTTGAAATTTTTTCGAAAAATTTTCAAAAAATTTTGATTTTTTTTTTTATTTTTATATTCAAATATATAGAATTCGATGCACAGTTTTATTTATATATATAAACCAGACTTTTATAAAAAATATTGGGGATTTTCATTGATATGGAAAGCGTAAGCCGCATTTCGAAGATTTCTAAGATGACGCGTAAAATTCCACTTTTTTCTCAAAAATTAATTTTTTTTTTCATTTTTTTTGTGATAAATGCTTACCATAATGTATATAATGTACCCTTGAATAATATTTAAATTGAAATTTACAAAAAATAAAAAATTGATTTTAAAGGATTTAAAGGTCCCTTGTCCCCTTAAAGGTACAAAAAGGGTGGACTATTAGATGGGTTTTGGCCAATGATGAGCAGAAAAAATTATTTTACTACGTATTCAAATTAATCATTCGAGCATGCGCAAAAGCATACTTGTTAACCTTTGTTATTTGACATTCAATTTCCAAATATTTTGTATCGAAAAAGAAATGTCCCATTTTAATTAGAATTATTTCAAGGGAACAATGTAGTAGATTTCTGGATTTCCTAGTTGCCAGGAAACTTAACATCCGATATAATGGTATAAGCGTCTTACAATGCAATGGGAGTCATAGAAGAATGTTTTGACGCTTCTGGTGGCCACAAAAAAGGAAGTTTAAGGGGTCTCAGGACTCTTAAAGCTTTAAAATTTTCGAAATTTTATTTTTTTTAGATATTAAACTGCTATCTTTTCTGAACATTTTGATATAAATGTTTCCTTCAAATTTCTATTAGAACAGAAGTTATGGCATTTAGAATTATGCACGATCAATAGCTGAAGCGGCGTTTCAGAAACTTTGAAGACAATTTTCACCAAATGACGTTTTTGGGCATAACGCGCACGATATCTCAAAAACTTCTGAATTTTTTTTCATGAAATTTTCAAAACTTATGTTTCATGTTAGTCTGTATAAACTGAACCTAAAATTTCATTTTTATTGTTCAAAACATATTCTTTATAGGTGATTATACTGTTGAAATTTTCTAAATTTTGCATTAACTAAGTACAACTTTGTATTAAAAATATAAAAATGCTTTAAATACAAATTTATTTAGATTCAGAGTAATTAATACAATCTGAAGCATACGTAGGACCCAAAATTTTCCTTCTAGTTGCAAAATTTATTTTGGTAATCGTGCGCGTAATCTGTTATACCGATTTTCCGCTTGTCAAATGTCTGACATTTTGGAGTCCACTGTAAATGCTAATTCTGCATCTTCTAATTTTTTAAATACATAAAATGGAAGAATATACTTATATCTTTCATCCCAATATAACATTTTGTCTTAAAATAAAATACATTTTAAGATATTTTATGCTGAAAATGGTCTTTTTTTTCGATTTTTCCAATTTTAAGAGTCCCGAGACCCCTTAAGAATAAGTTAAAAAAAGAGTAAAATTAAAAAACTAACAAAAATAAGTTATGTTAGTTTAACAATATATATTTATATAAGAAAAAATGTCCGTTAGATCCAAGCAGACCTGAAAACAGTCCGCAAACAAGCGCAAAAGCTACGAAAGGGATGCCCCAGCATAAAAAAGGACTCTTTACAGAGACCATACATAATAGTTTAAAACATTACCCTTTGGTGTTACATTGACATAACAGTCAAAATAAATGCGCATGTTTAAATTATTTATCTACCCACCACTAGTTTCAATTAAAAATTTAGCCTTATTTAAAGATACAAAATTTTAAGATTAAATAAAGATTAAATAAAATTATCTGTCAAAATTTGTGGTGGCAAACGTTCAGCTAAGAAGTTGAAGACCTCAATCTTGTAGTTTTGGCGGTTAATGGGTTAAAAAAATATAGAAATGCTCAAAAACAGAATAAAAGACAACAAAAGTTTAAAATTTTTACATATTTACAAGTTGAAAATTTTTATATATAAACGTGAAAAAATAACAAAAAAGATAATAAAAAGTATAAATGAGGAGAGTTAAAACTAACTATACAGCTAACATTATACAAAGCGTATTTTATGACAAAAGAAGGACGGTGACCGCATAGTCTGGTAACTCTGATATAAATGTTGCAAACGGTTAAATAAAGATAAGGAAAGTATGAAAGAAGTATAAAAAAGTATAAGATTAAAGTAATGTAAGTTTAAAGCGTGTTTTTTTCTTCTTTTTTTGAAGATACAAAACAAGGACAGGACAAGAATTATTTCAGTTGAACAGTTGAACAGTTGATCTTCTTTTAGGGGCTTCCTAGTTGCAGCCAACTTTATGCCCAGTGTGAGTATGAAATGTCTTGCAAAAATAATGAGTCATTGGGGTTAAGATAAAATGTAGTTAAAAATTACTTTAAAAATTTTAAAAATATAGAAGAAAAATGAGAAAAATTAAAAAAGTGTGAAAAATAGGGTAATTTTAAAAATACCGGAAAAATATAAAAATTAAGAAAAATCAAAAAATAAGCCTACAGTTTATTAAAATAAGAGATTATGTGTAGTTTAATAAACTACTGAGTGGTTGTAAAAATAAAAAAGCAAGAATTTAAAAATGGAGAAAAGAGTAAAAATAGGTATTTTTAAAAAATTCAAATAAAATATAACAAGTTGGAAATTGCTCGTCAAACGTGGCAAATGAGGTGCGTTCGTACTATAACTAGTTTTATAATTATTTTTTGCACCCCATATTGTACTGAATGTATAATTTTTTGCACTTCATAAAGCGCATAGTCTGGTACATCATTAAAATGCACTTCCAATATTTTTTTCCCATTTCCCGTAATGTAACGGAACACTTTTGACTGTCCCTGTAATTAAACTATACATCCGATTTTCCTAAAATTTGAAATAGCTCAACAAAATTTTGCAACAATTATATCTTTAAAATTTCAGACCATTCGGAAGGCTGTAATATCATTAAAATGCACTTGCAATAATTTTTCCCATTGGCCGTAATGTAAAGAAAAACTTTTGACTGTCCCTGTAATTAAACTATGCATCCGATTTTCCTAAAATTTGAAAGGGCTCGACAAAATTTTGCAACAGTTATATCTTTAAAATTTCAGATCATTCGGAAGGCTCTAATATCATTAAAATCCGCTTGCAATAATTTTTCCCATTGGCTGTAATGTAAAGAAAAACTTTTGACTGTCCCTGTAATTAAACTATACATCCGATTTTTCTAAAATTTGAAAGGGCTCGACAAAATTTTGCAACAGTTATATCTTTAAAATTTCAGATCATTCGGAAGGCTCTCATATCATTAAAATGCACTTGCAATAATTTTTCCCATTGGCCGTAATGTAAAGAAAAACTTTTGACTGTCCCTGTAATTAAACTATACATCCGATTTTCCTAAAATTTGAAAGGGCTCGACAAAATTTTGCAACAGTTATATCTTTAAAATTTCAGATCATTCGGAAGGCTCTAATATCATTAAAATGCACTTGCAATAATTTTTCCCATTGGCCGTAATGTAAGGAAAAACTTTTGACTGTCCCTGTAATTAAACTATACATCCGATTTTCCTAAAATTTGAAAGGGCTCGACAAAATTTTGCAACAGTTATATCTTTAAAATTTCAGATCATTCGGAAGGCTGTAATATCATTAAAATGCACTTGCAATAATTTTTCCCATTGGCCGTAATGTAAAGAAAAACTTTTGACTGTCCCTGTAATTAAACTATACATCCGATTTTCATAAAATTTGAAATGGCTCGACAAAATTTTGCAACAATCATATATTTGAAATTTCAGACCATTCGGTTGGGTAGTTTTTGCTCTATTACATGCGGACAGACGGACGGACGGACAGACGGACGGACAGACGGACGGACAGACGGACGGACGGACTGAACGACGACTATAGGTGCTACGTATTTATATAATTACGAACGCACCTAAAAATTAAGTAAAAAGTATTGAAACCTAAACATTCCAATAAAAGAAGGTTTAAAATTAAATATTTAGCAGAGAATATGGCTGTAGTTATAATAACTACTTCATAAGTGTAAAAATAAAAATAGGGAAATTAAAGAACTAATAACCTAAAGAACTAACTCCATAAAAATAAAAGAATTCTTTTTATCTTCAAAATTTCTGAAGATAATTGATTAAAAAATACGGAGTTTGGCAACTATGCTTTTGCTAAATTTCTAATGAATATTAATTTAGAAATATACGCAAAGGTTAGAAACTATGTTTTTGCGCATGCGCGAAAAATTCTTTCAAATATAGTAAAAGCGTTCATTCTGCCCATCACAGTATTGGCCATCCCTCGGAAAAAACTCAACAGGTTTACAGATTGAGGCTATACAATCGGATTTCTCGTCGACACTTTCCCCTTTTAAAATCACCATTAAAAAATGTGTCTTTATATCTAAACAAATTTTCAAACTTGAAAGCATCATAACAAAAGAATTCAATTCGAAGTCTTTTACCATGTTTGCTTTAATATAATGACTTGCAGGTATTTATAACGAACAAATATTATTCGTTGTTTCTAATTAGTTCAAGGAAATAATAATTTCTCAATGAATCTTCCTAGACACAAAAATGCAAGATATTCCATTGAAAAGCATGTGAAAGGGAATAATGAAGTGTAATGTGTATTCATTGAATTTCGAAATATTTCAAACTTTAATATATTAAGATGAAACAAACAATATTATATACGTTTACAGAAAGATTTATTTTCCCAGGAATTTTATATATATTATTTATAAAGAAAACATTCTTTTTTCTAACGTGCACATAAAAAATTAAAATAATCTGAGGCTTATTTATTAATTTGATTTTTTTTTTTTTTTGGAGGTGGGGGGGGGGGTGTAGTGCGTGCAATATCTATTCGAAAAGTTACAAAATAATACTTTTTATGTTACACGTAAAATATTTCATTTATTCGTTATCAAATATGATCTGTGTACAAACACAATATTTTTTAATGATCAAAAATATGAAGATTTAGAATTGCTTTAGTTTAACAGAATGCAAATTTGCACCATAACAAGCGACACAATATGAAATTTAAAACGTTTTCTGCTTATTTAAAATATGACAGATAATAATACGACAGATGTTACAAGATTAAAATATACATATTTTTTAAATTTCGTACTACTGCTGGGAATATATTCATCAATTGCCGTTCTATTAATTCCAAATACTTCGTTTGAAATGGGGAGAGCCTATAATTCTAAGGGTAGCTGGAAGTAGAAGTAGTAGTGCTCTGGATTAAACTTTTGTAGAAGAAAAAGATATTTAACTGCCCATCTATTCATTTTCATACGTTACTTTGTTCACATACGTCACTTTTGTGTTTAAAAACGTAGCTGGATCGTAGTAGCTGTGATTTGGATTAAGATTGTGATTGGATTGTGTGCAGAGGAATATATTTAATTATCTTTTCATTCATTTTAATGTGTCACTTTGTTCACATACGTCATTTTGTTTAAAATGGGAAGTAGTAGAAGTAGCTTCGGATTAAATTTATGTAAATGTCTTCTTCTTTCTATTAAAACTTGTACTTCCAATTACCATAAGAATTTTAGACTCTTCCATTTCATAAAAAGAAACTTATTTGAAATGAATAAAACGGCAATTAATGAAAATGTTCCCTCACGATGGCTGTAGGATTGCAGACCGAAAGTACTAAGGAAATTATATAAAATGTATTTTCTAAACTTGTAAAATATCTATCCGTCACCTTTTAAGTAAACAGAAAACGTTTTAACTCCTTAATTCTCGCTCACGTCAATATCACAGGCTGAGGTGTCGTTCGTTATTTCTCGTGCACGTCATATTTCCGAACTGGAGATTTAATTGCTGGAAAAAACTTCTGAAACCAGGAAAATTTAACTGGCATTTCGGTGTGAAGTCTTTGAATATTGCCGTTTGGACTTGGCTTTTGCGCTGACTATAATGTTAGGCTTTGTATTGCATGTTTCGAAATATATAACACTCAAAAATTATTAATAATCAAAATTTCATGTATATATATTATTTCAAATATTATTTGTAAAAATGTGCATGATGAGGATAAATAAAGATCTAAGATGTGAAAAATAAAGGTTTTATTCGCATTAATTTGTACGGTGTAAAACAAACATTAAGACACAGAATTTTCGCATGATGGCTTTTCTACAAATGTGAATTTGTTCTATAACATCTTTTTTTTTTTTTTTTCGCCTTTAAAAAAAAAAAAAAAAAAAAAAAAAAAAACCTAATTGCATATTTTATGTAGAATCCTTATAATTATTCAATTTCTGTAATAAAATAAATAGGTACTTTTTTTATGGTTTTTCCAAATATTAAGCGACCGTGAAGGGTTCATATTGTGCACCTCGTGACTGAATCAAAATGGAAAATTGCAATTCGTCTTATGATTTTATTTATTTACCATAACAATATTTAACATTATTTAACTTATCAAAAGATTTCTCGGTCACATTTTCATGGGAAAATCGTTATACATGTTTAGATGTTCATATTGTGTTTGATTCCAAATTAAATGTCGAGATATCAATGCATAATCCTGAGAGTGCCTTTTTTTACCCCATAAAACCTGAACAACAATGCAACAATGTAATGTTGTTGATGGACTACCTAGTTGCGTAGCAACTTTACATCCAGTTCAGAGGTGATCGTGTTGCAAAGGGCATTGGGGAGCCTTAAAAAAATTAATGTTTAAATGTGGCTGGTAGTCACAATGAGAAAAATAACATAAAAAGTTAAGAAAGAAAAACTATATAATAAGCACTCAAAGTTTAACAATGTAAGATAAAAAAGAGAAAGAAAAGTCCATTAGTTCCAAAAAAGACAGGCGAAAAATCTTCCGGGGGATAACCCATGTAAATAAAAATCTTTTCAGAAACCGTGCATTAAGTTTAAGCTAGTAAAATGCTATTTATATAGCAGAAAAACAATAAAGTTTTATTTATTTATTTATTTATTTATTTATTTATTTTAACAAAAACAGGACAGAACAAACAGAAAGGTTAAATTTAGTTGAAGGATGCGGAAAATTCGGTCTTCATCGTTAAGTAAAAGCAAGTATTTAGGGCGTTTTCTATTAGTGGGGTCGGATACCTCGTATTCTGGTAATTCCGCAATGATTTGTTTAGGTAGATTGTACGCAGTTTTATAAAACTTTCTAGATAGTTGATTAATACGTTTTTTTTTAAGAAGTGGTTTTACGATCCCTACGGATAGTTGGATTGCGTAGGTACCGGTGATCATTATGAATATTACGGAGACTTTTGTTGTGAGCCCGCCACAGACAAGTTCTGGACTATCTGTTGAATTCAAGAAAAACTAATGAAGGTTTCAAAACCCCGCCCCCTGAATATTAGGCGTGGGCGCTGACACAAAAATGGCTGCTGTCGTAGGCGAATTTCTTTAAACGTTTGTACGGCCCCCTGAAATTAGATACCAGTATTTTCCAGAAGTTTTCTTTGACTTATTTGATACTAGAAAAATAAAACGGTCAAAACGTAAAAAAAATATTGGTATTCAAACTCAAGGGACCGTACAAACTTTGAAAAATCCGCCTACGACAGACGCAATTTTTATGACAGCTATCAGTCCTAGTACTCAAGGGAAAGTGGTAGGTATTTAATGGACACTTGCTGTTATAACCAAATGCGTTTTATATTCCTTTATTTAACTAAACTTGGTTCATGTATGTAAAGATGGAAGTTTTTAATCGATTTTTTTCTCACTTTCTCATATTCTAAAATTATAAATATATATGCAGGGTTATCTGGAAAAGTGGTCAAAATTTTACGAGGTGATAGAACACAAATTTTGTCATAGAATGTATGGTCGGAACGCAAGCGGTGAGAAGTTAAAATATTCTTTTCCTCTGACCCAGGGCGATGTATTGGTCGGGATGGTCCCATATTTTGGCCACCAAGATCGCCGGATCTCTCGTGATTGGACTTTTTCCTGTGGGGACATAAGAAAAGCCTAATCTACGAGTGCCCAACTGAAACCGATATGGATCTAGTCGCGAGGATTGCTGTTGTTGCCAACGATATTCGGAAAATGCCTGGTGTCTTCGCAAATGTGCGTAAATCCCTATCTCGCAGGTGTGAAGCGTGCATTACAGATGGCGAAAGATCTTTTGAGCAATTTTTTTGAGCATGTACATTAATTAAATTTCTATTAATAAAATGTTTTCTGAAGTACCTCCTCTAATTCTTGTGTGAATTCTTTAACAGGACAGTGGAAAACTGCCTTTTAACTTCTCACCGCTTGTGTTCCGACCATACATTCTATGACGAAATTTGCTCGTATAGCTGCATTCTATCACCCCGTAAATTTTTGCTCCTTTTTTTCCAGATGCACCCTGTATATATATATATGTGTGTGTGTGTTTGTGTATGCACACAGGGGTGTTTCCGATTTATAACATTTTTATATTTTTAGGATTAATTATAAATTAATAAATTAATTTTAAGGTGTTTTTTTCCTTAGCTGGATGCAGATGATATTTCATCAAATATTCTTTACGGTTAGAATTGTTTACGAGATATAAATCGATACGGTTATATATATATGTGTGTTTATATATATGTATATATAAACACAGGGGCGTTTCCGATTTACAACATTTTAATATTTTTGGAACTTAATTATAAATTAGTAAACTAATTTTAAGAAATTTTTTCATTAGCTCGATGCAAGTGATATTTCACCAAATATTCTTTATGGTTATAATTGTTTACGAGGTGTAAATCAATAGGGTTATATACATATATACATATATATATTATATGTGTACACATGGGCTTGTCCGATTTACGACACAATAACATTTTTAGAACTTAATTAAAAATTCTAGACTAATTTAGACGTATTTTTCCATGACCTGGACGCAGCTGATATTTCAGTAAATATTCTTTATGGTTACAAATTTTTACGACTTATATATCAATATGGTTAGTTTTACGTCTAACCACGCATTGCTAAATTGTGCCAACTGGCTCTGAAACTTCAACAATTCAATATTTTAAATGCTAAACACTAGAAAAAAAATACTCAGTGTCATATATATTTTTTAAAAGTACTATTTTATCAATAATTAGTTAATATTAATTAAATAAGGGTTATAGGACGGGAAAAGAATTTAGAAAATCTGTTATAGAATTCCTTTTATAGTAGTCCTTTTCAATTTCTAGATTTGCCACAGATACATGAGTTATTCGTGTTCTGTGCGATGCTTTGAATATACTTGTTACATTACGGGTGTTGCCACTCTCACCAGTCAACAGAATAATTAGCTAATGAAAAAAATTAGGCTAAAGTTACAAATAAAAATAAAGAAAACTATTTTTATTTTCATTTGTAACTTTTTAACGTACCTCGTGTCCTTTTGAGTCGCGTCACTTTCATGCAGAGTAAATGTTGTGCCTACCAGGATTTGAAAGGTGCGCGTACTGACATTTATTTTATTATTTATGGATAGTGTAATGCTTTTTTTAGTCTTATGTATGAAAATTGACAAGGAATTACTGCTCCAGTGCTCAAATCATACTGCTGTGTGTGGTACTATAACAGACGAAAAAAATTAAATTACATATAAATTTGTCTTATTTGTAGGCTAAATAACTGAAAACAATTTTTAAAAAGAAAATTGCTCTGGTACACTCTATGCGGGTCAAAATGGTTAAACAGAGGTCCACACTGTAAAAAGTTGATGTAACGTTATTCCATAAAATTCGTGGCAGCATGGTGCTACCATGGAGTAATTTAAATGATGTAACTGATTTAATTTAAACTGATATAAATGGTGTATTATTACACCAAAAATGTGAAAATATCATAATTCACATTATTATGGTGTAACCTAACACCAGTTATAGCAGTTAAATTTCTCCATAAAATTGGAGGCAACTAAACTGCCACCAATTTTACGGAGCAACGTTACACTAATGTTTTACAGTGCAGATTATTTAGACCTCACGTAAAATATAAGATACGAAATTACCAAATAACAAGCAGAGACCAAAACCAGTAAACCAACCAGTCCACACTTATTAATTAACGCAACAATTATCAAACTTGCTGGATGTGCCAATCCCAAAACTTTTTCCTATTTCATACATCTTAATGTCTCAAAAAGTGGTTACAGATGTTAATACTGCAATATTATTAGTTCAATACTATACCAACTTTGATTTTCATTATAAATCTCTGCTTCAGTCAATGAAGCGTAGTAAAGTGAGTTCACCTCGATCATCATACATATTAAAATCAAAAGGTTTTCCTTAATCTGTTGTACATCAGCTTTTTTTTAATAGCCGGCTTCGCAGGGCGTGAGTTTCCGTTGCTGCACGAGTAGCCAATGGACAAGAGAACTAGGAAAAACCGAGAAAATTATACAAAAATCGCTATCACAACGCCCTTTTCACGCGGAATATATCCAAATTCAAGGAGGACCTTCTGGCTACAGCCAAACACATACACAAAAAATTTGGTTCAATTCTATTAATAACTTTATACACTTTTCGATGGTAAAATAAAGAAAATGGCGCAAAAATCGCAATTACAACAACCCTTTCGGGCAAAATATTTTCAAATTCAAGTAGAAACTGCTGGCCACAGAAAAATACATACACAAAATATTTTATTCAATTCTATGCATAACTTCATGCACTAATTGATGGTACAATAAAAAAAAATAAACAGACATCGCTATTACAGTGCCCCCTTCGGGCAGAATATTTTCAAATTCAGGGAGGACCTACTGGCCATAGCCAAAAACATACACAAAAATTTTGGTTCATTTCTATGTCTAACTTTATACACTTTCCGATTATACAATAATGAAAATTGCACAGACATCGCTATTACAGCGTTCCCTTCGTGCGGAATTTTTCCAAATTCAGGGAGGCCTTATCCAAAAACATACACAAAATATTTAGTTCGATGATAATGGCACAAAAATTGCTATTACAGCGTCCCTCTCCGACAGAATATTTCTAAATAGAAGGAGGGTCTGCTTGCCACATCCAAATACATACACAAAAAGTCCTTCCGGCCAGTGCCGGGAGGAAGAGGTAGCTTTCATATTCCTTATTTTTAAAAAGCCAACTTATATTATTCAAACACACGAAGCTCAATTAAGTGAAAACCGAATGTAGGAGATTCAATACTAATTTTTATCAATACTAAACCATTATGAATGAGAATTTCGCGAAATTAGTCACCTTTATCCAAGCTGCTTTTATTTAAAGTCACTTATATTTGGCTGCCAAATTCGGCGATTTCTTAAAGTGCCTGCCATTTTAAGACAACATGGTAGATGAGGCTAAGCAGTGAACTTGGTCGAGACCTTAGTAGTTGCTGTGCACATGCTCACTCATATCGGAATCGGTTGATATATACGAGTGCTTTCGCAGGCAAAAAATCAGATTTTTCAAAATGTCACCCACTTTAGAAATTGAAACTGCTATATCTGAGCCATTTTTTAAGATAAAGACAAGCAAAAAATGCCCCTGAATCCTTATATCAAGATCAAATACTTAAGAAAGAAACCTTTTTCAATTTCTAATTTTTTTGCACCTCACTTTAAATATAATTTTTTTTAATTTAATGGCCGCCATTTTGAAACAAGATGGCTGATGAGCCTGGCCAACGAACTTGATCGAGATATTGATGTATACTATCCACATGCCTTCTTCCATCGAAATAGGCGAATACGTGTGGTATCGCGTGACAAATACAAGATCGTTTCAAAGTGTTAGCCATGATAGAAATTCAAAGTGCTATAATTCAACCACTTTTTAAGATATAAACAAAAGAACAAATTTTCAGAAACAAAAACTGCTCCAGAATCTTTGTATCAAGGACAAACACATAAAAAAAAAATCTTTTTCATTTTCCAATTTTTTAATATCTCATTTTAAATTTTAAATAACATTTAAAAAAAATGGCAACGCTTTTGAAACAAGATGGCGAATGAAGCTGGCCAACGAACTCGGTCGAGACATTGGTATGTACTATGTACAGACCAAGTTACATTCAAATCGGTTCATAAATACGCCTGTTATCGCGTGACAAAAATCAGGTCGTTTTAAAATGTCAGCCACAATAGAAATTCAAAATGTTATAACTCAGCCATTTTTTCAGATGTAGACGAAACAGAACCTGTTCCGGAATCTTTGTATTAAGGTCCAACACATACAAAAAAAATCTTTTTCATTTTCCAATTTTTTGGTATCTCATTTTAAATTTAATTTTTTTTAAATGGCCACCATTTTGAAACAAGATGGCGAATGAAGCTGGTCAACGAACTCGGTTGAGTTATTTGTATGTACTATGTATAAACGAAGTTACATCCAAATCGGTTCATAAATACGCCTTTTATCGCGTGACAAAATTCAGGACGTTTCAAAATGTCAGCTTCGCTAGAAATTCAAAATGCTATAACCAGCCATTTTTTAAGATATAGACGAAACAAAAACTGCTACGGAGTCTTTGTATAAAGGTCAAATACATAAGAAAAAAATATTTTTCCATTTTCAATTTTTTGGTACCACATTTCAAATTTAAATTTTTTTTTAAATTTTTAAATGGCCGCCATTTTGAAACAAAATGGCGGATGAAGCTGGCCAACGAACTCGGTCGAGACATTGGTATGTACTATGCGCACACCGAATTACATCCAAATCGGTTCATAAATACGAGAGTTACGGTGTGACATAGGTCAGATATATATATATATATATATATATATATATTTATAGATATATATAGATATATATAGATATATATATATATATATCAATTTTGAACGGAGGGTGGTTTCGCGGTCTGGGGGTCATGATCGATGAAAATATACCAAAATTTTTTGAAATCGCTTTCCTCCGAACGGCTGCAATATGTAGCTTTTTGTAAAGAAAGCTACCTAAAAATTCGGTTCAGTTCTATGCGGAACTTTATACCCTTTTCGATAGTACAATAGCGACACATGGACACACTGACGAACTGACATGATTTTTGGGATCTCTGACCCCTGAAACGTGTAAATCTGTCGAAAACCGGAAGTCGAAAAAAATTTCGATTACAATACTAATTACAATACTAAACTACCGTTCTAACTTCTATTGAAGTTAGAAGAAAGTAAAAACAAGATTGAAACATTAAATACTTAAACAGTATGAGTTATAAGTCCCCGTACAAATGTTGAAAGTGATGACTAATGATTATTTTATTTAAAAATTGTACCATATGATGCTGCTGTACAGGATAGGTTCCACATGTAAACCTTCCCAAAATGATGGAATTAACAAATCCAGGAACACTCTCTTTCTAGTAAGTGTCTGAAACTGTATAATTTGTTAACTAATTTATGTTTCACAAAAACTCCTGAATCCTTGAAATACAGTGAAATCTCTCTGTGTGACCACCTCCATTAAGCGACCACCTCCCTGAACTACCATTTTTTCATGGAACGAAATTCATTCCCATAGGCTCAATGCTAATTTTACCTCCATTTAGAGGCGATCCCAGTTGAACGCCCACCATGAGCGACAAATTTCTTTGAAGAAAGCGAAACAAATTCCGTTTTTGCCTGGCCGTTTGAATAAGGTTTCATTAGAAAAATAATTCCGGAGAGCGTATTATTCATCAAACATCTAAACTAAGTTTAGATTTTTTTTTTTATTCCGGTAACTTTTAAGTGTTTAACACTAGAAATTCCCTAAATTTTACTCAAATTATTAACCTGAAAAATGCCCATGACACTTTATGGTTGATTTCCAGTTGCGCAGAGAGAAGTCAGAGATCTCTTCTGACGGATTCCTAGCCATCGCTACAACTACTTGTGTTCAGGTATCTTCATCTGTTGCCGTCTTTGATCTTCCAGAATTTTTGAATCGGCGGCACAGCCTTATCCTTTTGAATTTCTTGATACATTTTGCCACGGTTTTATGAGTTATGTGTGTGCTGTGCGTTGCATTGCATATACGTGTTGCATTACGGGTGGTGCCACTCCCAGTCAAAAGAATAATGTCAACCCGTTCTTCCTTCATTAATGGCCTCTCAATCAATTCACCTTCCTGTAAACGAAAGAGAAATTGTCATCGCTTTAATATATGACTCAGTATTATGACCTGTATTATACATATAGACATTTAGAGTAAGTGGAGAGAATTGAACACAATAAATTAATTAATTTTCAATAGGCTTCTTATTTTATAACTTTCTTGTAATAAGCTAAATACAAACACATATAAAAGTAGCTACGTTCGACATCTATCTCTCCTACTCTTTCAAATTTTTAACTTAACACCATGAGGAGTAAAAAAACAAAAGAATATCGTTTGCTTTTGTTGATTTTGTGTTTTTAAGGTGCCAAATGAAATTTGTACGTCTAACATTATAATATCGGTGATTTTATGACTTCTACAAAATATTTAATTTTTACGCATAAATAAAACTTGTGATATCAGAGACAATATTTCAGGAATCTCATTTTTTCCCACTGTCTACAAACACGTTGCAAGATGTGAAAAAAAGTTAATACCCTTCTGAGTGGAACTAGGCGCTAACGGTTTTTTGTTGTTGTTTGTTTTTTGTTTATTTTCGATACATTTCATTTCTTTTTAGTTTCAATATGCCTAAAAAGCACTTTTCTGGCTATTTCACTTGTGTTCATATGAGTATTTTAAAATTTGATGTTTAAACCTGATTATCCACTTGTGGGGAATTTCTCCTAGTTTTGTTTTTTATGTCACAAGAAACATATTTTTTTTAAAGCTCTGTCTCATAAAAAACATTCAGATTAATTTAGACATGTTTAACAGCTTTATCAGTTTTCTTTCAGTGAAAATAGCCCTTCTTATTTACAGAGTTTTGAGATCTTTCTTTCTCTCCCACAACGCCCCCCCCCCCCACACACACTGAAAAAAACCCAAAAGAAAGCAGCAAAGCATTTGTTTATGGATTTTAAAACTTTAGTTTTATAGAACTAGGTATAGCACATTATTTTTATTACCCTTTCTAGCACCTATTTGATCCAAAAATTAGCATGCACTCTTATTGTGTTATAAGTGTAACACTAAAAACTAAATAACCCCGAAAAAACAGCTTATTGGGTGCTAAAATATATTTTATTTTTATAGCAATCATTTTTATTAAAGGCTCATTTTTAAAATATGACGAAAATATTTCAACTCACCTTATTAAAATAAATTGTAAAAAACATTTTAGAATTTAAAAAAAAAATAAGAAGTTAAGGCATTTTCTGAAACAGGGGCATCAATTCATATCACTATTTACATTATTACAGTCATACATTTTAAATAAATAAATAAATATAAATATAATTTGATTTTTTGCAAATAATTTAAAATATTTTTCTAATTATAACTAGGGATATAAAAGCAAAAACTACATTTTCAATATTATTTTGATTTAAAATTACAGCTGAAAATGATAAATTGCTTCTTTTTCATATGCAGCTGCTGCCAAAGATAATGGAAAACACTTTTAACCTTCTAGTTTTAAAATTATTGTAATACTCTGTGAAATAATACACTCTACATTCTTATCTGATTTAGCTGTCAAAGTTTAAGAGCGATTACTCTTTATTTGAAAAAGCATTTGAGTATAAAAGAAATTTATTCAGAGTATTGTGGCATTCATTTCCTATTCTCACACTTTTAGATACGTTTTTGGTCTAATTTTTTTAGATGTTCTTTTAAAATGTAAATATAATGAAAATTTTGGGGTTTCCTTCAAGCTGTACTAAATAAGTAAATAAATTAATTGAAATCGTATACATTATTTCTCCTCTTCTGGATCAGAAGCATCCCGATTCAGATTGATGCAGTCGTATGTTCATCCGAATTATGATAAAATGTACTTTTCAGCGACTTCAAAACAGAGTCTTCTCTTTCTGGCCGTTTTAACTCGTTAAGACCTGACCTACACGATTGTGTAGGTGATCCTAAAGAAAAAGAAGAAGCATTTTTCTCTTTTTATACGATTTAACCCCTTAACGGTCGCAATAAATTATGGTTTAAAAATTTAATTTGCTTATTGGCACCAATTTTTTGAAAAAGAAACACCTTATTTAATGACAGTTAAATTGATACCATAATAAAGCCAATTACACTATTATATAAAACTGGTGGGAATCAAATAAATCTGAATTATCTGAATAAAAGTCACAGCCCGTGAATATGACGACAGCGAGAATTTAGGGGTAGGAGTCGAGCCTGCAATCACAGAATTGCGTGGATCCTCCCTTGGCATAACCTGAAATCGTGTATTTTTTAAATGTTTTTATCAATCAAATATGATCCTAATTAGGGGAAATTACCAAGACTTTTCATTTCTATTAAAAATCTCTCGGTCTTAAAAAAATACATGTACGCGTCTCTGTCATAATTTTTTCAAGTCAACCAACAGTTAAAAACGAGATATTTTCTCTAGTTTAAAACATTTTTCGTTCAAAATATGTTTATTTGAAATAAAATTATCCGGAAGGTTTTCATCTATGTGTATGTATACACATAATTTTCTAAGACATTTACAATTCCATTCACCAGGAATGGTTTCAGGTAAAAGTGATCATAATTTTGTCTATCGTTTTCTTTACAAGGACACTTCAAAAGTTTCAATGTACTGATTGACTACTGAGGCTCGAAAGTGGGCGTTACTGCCATATAGAGTATCTTTATAAATAAGAGAGGGCGACATACGAGGAATGAATTTTGATTGGTCGAATGAATTTTGGGCAAAAACTTGGTGAGACTACATTCTTGGCCAATCTAATATTTGCTGATTTGTTTTACACATGTAATCGAACTTGTCTAGAAGTGCAACGCCAAGATGTGGGAAGTCGATTGTCGTAGTTTAGACAAAGACTCTAATCTACGCGTGTCACACAAATGCCAAGATATAACAATTATTGAAATCGTGGAATACACAGAACAGCAACGCTCCTTGTTGAGTGAACAAAGCCAAATAATAATAACAAAAAAAAAAAAGAACAGCGGCACTCAGGGAGTGCCAATAGAAGTGAAAACTTCAAAAAATTTGGATAAAAAGTCGAAAAATAAAAAAACCGAGAATTTGGCACAGATGTGATATACGAACCAGGTTTGGCGCGATTTTTTAACGTCAGTTTGGCGAAAGCCCGTTTTCCAATACCAGTTACGATATATATTTTTAAATTATTTTCTATTGTTTTAAAAAGTAAACAACAATAAATAAACGATAATTTCATTAATAACTATAGAACAAAACAATTGTACAATTAAAAAAAATAAAATAAAAGTAAAGGAACAATTTATTAATAAATAAGCAACAGTAGCCGGGTTACCTTGTAAAATAAAGTAACGCCATTTTGGTGTCAATTAGGTACCCAAGTGCGTATCTGACATCTGTGCCCCGTATTTTATCTTCCGTAATCGAAATTCCCGCCAATACTGTTGGTCATTGACCAGACCATCAACACGATAAAATACAGCGTTATCGGTTTTTAGTTACACGAAATAGGTAGGTCACGAATACGGTATAATTCATTTTAACTGACGAAAAACAAAATAATAATTTGTTTTACCAAATGTTGTTTTGGTGAATTTAAATATTTCTGAAAGTCAAATAATTCTGCAAGTATGTTAACATTTCTTGATAAATAATTGCGCTTATGCTTTTTCTATATTTAAAACCACTACCATATTATTAGAAATATCGTTATAGTTTGATGCTATGACATATACCATAACGCAAAAATAACACGAATTTTAAAAACAAGAGAGTTTTTCTGCTAAACTTACCCGATATTTGATCGAATAGTTCACTTTTGCCGCCAACTATTGACATAAATAACAACTGTTGAATAAAGATAATTTTATTTTGCTAGAGCAAGGTAGTTTTATTTTAGCAAGAGTCACGAGACTTGGCTAATTTTTACATGAGGTGTTTTTGATGAGATTTCCTTTTTCTAACTCTTGTACGTGTATTTCGGGAACCAATAGCGCACAGGCAAGCATGCGGCGCGCTTGCCTGTAAATTGTTGTTATTGATTAAGCAATCAATAACAATTAATTGCCCGCCCTCCTCATACCGAACTATGCACAATACATGTACATACTTATATACAGAGGTGTCGGTTACAATAACAGTATCACGAGTTCAATGGTTTTTCCCATCTCAAAAAATGCCAAACGCGCCCAAAGAAGCTTTCACTTCAATAATGAAAGTATCAAGTATTTGTCTTTAACAATAAACACAACAGCGTACTGCAACGAAAATGTAAATTTTGTGTGTGTTCCTGTGTGAACGCCGGGAGAAAAAGTGAGTTTTAGCTTCCTTCTTCTTTTGCGGATTGAGCTGAAGAGGGAAAAGTTCCTGTCATTCACCGCTTGGCGCGCTAGTGTCTATGTGCCAAAATGCTAGCATGTCGATTACGTAACAGTGTCTCCAAATTAGTGGTTTTTCTCCATCTCAAAAAAAGCTCAACGCGCCTAAAGAAGTTTTCACTTCAAAAAAAAATGAAATTTAAAAAGGGTGAAAATGGACGAAAAGCGTTAAAAAATGTTGTAAATTACAATTTCTATTCAGGAAATAGCAAATCGATTTAAAGAACAATGATTGCAAATTTATAGTAGCAGTCCCTGCTCCAACATAGGCTATATTTTATGTCGGTACCACTAACTCCTAAGAGTTGCATGAGGAAAAAACTTTCTAATTTTCGATTTTAATGATACTGCAGGGGCTATGCAACTTGAAATGTCGTATGGTAATTACTTATAAGATGTAAATATTCTCTAAGAACATTTTCAAAAAAAAATCGAAATTTAAAAGGCGTGAAAATGTGTGAAAAGCGTTCTAAAAACATTCTAAATTGAGATTTCTACGCAATCTCAAGAATTATCAAAGCGATTTCAAAAGTAATGGTTGCAAATTAAGAGTGAGAGTCCCTTCTCTAAAGAAGGTTACATTTGTTGTTGTTGTTACAACCACCTGGGGGTTTCAAGAGTAAAAAAATTTTCTAAATTGGGTTTTTTGTGATACAGAGGAGTCTAACATTTTGAAATTTGCATGGTAATTACTGAAAAGATGCAAATGCTTTCTAAGAACCGTCGGAAGAAAATTCCAAATTTAAAAGGATGAAGTGAGCTATAAGTGTTCTAAATTACGATTGATTTTTATGCAGTCTTTTGAAATACCAAACCGATTCCAAAAATAATAGTTGCAAATTGGTGGTGATGTTACCTGCTCAAACATAAGCTATATTTTATGTCGGTTCCACTACCACCAGAAGGTTGCAGTAACGAAAACTTAATTGCGATTTCTGTTTTACTGAATAGGCTAGAATGTTTAAGTACGGCATGGTAGTTACTTATAAAATATAAATGCCTTCTAAGGACTGTCGAAAGCAAATTCGAAATTGAACAGGGGGGGGGGGGGGAGAGAAGTGAAGGATCGAAAAGCGTTGAAAAAAGCCCTAAATTACGATTTCTATGCAATCTCATGAAATAATAAGCTGATTTCAAAGGAAATGTTTGCGAATCAATGGATCTGATTCAACACAGGCTATATTTTACGCCGGTGCCACTACCACCTGGGGTTGGCAGGAACAACAAACGTTCTAAAAAAGCCTTTAAAAACTTCCTAAATTACATTTACTATGGAATGTTAGGAAATACCAAACAGATTTCAAAATTAATGTTCGCCAATTAATGGGACAGTCCCTGTTTCAACATCGGTATTTCATGTTGGTGTCGTACCACCAGAGAAGTCGTAGACCGTTAGACAAGAATCTTGAATTTGACAGGATCGTTAATTTTAAGGTGTAAATGCGTACGAAGAAGATAGTTTCTAAAAAATTCTAAACCTCAAATGAATATTGAAATGAGCGTATGAAATGAGAATAAGGCTAACGTCAGACGGACGTCTTTTTACTTTCTTCTATCTTTACAAGAAGAAAGTATTGGATTCGTAAAAATTTTCGACTTCCTGTTTTCGACGGATTTACACGTTTTAGAGGTCAGAGATTCCAAAAACATGTTTTTACAAAATGTCTGTCTGTCTATCTGTCTGTATATGACACAAATTTTGTGGGCACTCTATCTCAAGAACTAATGCACGGAATTTGATAAAAAATTATATTCAAGTAGTCCCTAATATAAATTGGTGATGATTAGTTTTTGGTGTAAATCGCCCAACAGGTGGCGCTGCTGTGCTGCATTTTTCGCGATTTCTGCACTATCTCAAGAACTAATGCACGGATTTTCATCAAATTTCAGATTCAAATAATCCTTTTATGAATTGGTGCTGGTTACGTTTTGGTGCAAATCAGCCACCAGATGGCGCTGCTATGTGACATTTTGCAGCATTTACACGATTTTCGTAATAGCTCTATCTCAAGAAATAATGCACGGATTTTAATCAAACTTCAGATTCAGTTAGTGCTTGACATGGTTTGACGTTTTATACCTTGTGGTGTAAATCGTTCAAAAGGTGGCGCTGCTATTCTGCATTTTTTGTTATTTCTGCAATAGCACTATCTCAAGAACTAATGCTTGGGTTTTCAACAAACTTCAGATTCAGGTATACCTGGAAATGAATTAGTGCTGTTTATGTTTTGGCGTAAATCGCTTAACAGGTGGCGCTGCTATGCAGCATTTTCACGATTTCCACAATAGCTCAATGTGAAGAACTAATGCACGGATTTTCATCAAACTTCAGATTCAGTTAGACCTTGACATAAATTGATGTTTTGTACCTTTTCGTGTAAATCACTCAACAAGTGGCGCTGCTGTGCTGCATTTTTGGGATTTGCACAATATTTCTAGCTCCAGAACGAATGCACGGATTTTCATCAAACTTCAGATTCCGGTATACCTTAATATGAATTAGTGGTGTTTGTGTTTTGGTGCAAATCGCTCAACAGGTGGCGCTGCTATGCTGCATTTTTCAGAATTTCCCATACAGCATACCCCTATCCCAATAACTAATGCTCGAATTTTCATCAAACTTCAAATTCAGGTATACTTTGATATGAATTGTTTCTAAATTGATGTAATTTCTTTTACTATTTAAATGATTTAATTGACGTGATTTATATAGAAGAAAGCTTTGTGATGGCCACAACATATTAGTTTATTTTTGTATTATCCCTTCACAATGCTAGCGGCATTGTGTAGGGATAATACGTAAGTAAAAAAGCGTGCAAAAAGACGCCCGTCTGACGTTAGCCTAAAAGTTTCAAAATACTTTCTAAATTATCATTTATTTAGAATTAGTTTTAGTTCTTATTAATTTAAGTCTTATTTCTGCCTAATGCAGTGTAATAATGAAGTTTAGTCAAACTGTTGCTTAATTAGTAATTTTTAAGTTAGTCTTCTAATAAAAATTAGACATACAAATATCACTTGGCATATTTCAGTTATTACGCGAGTAAAGCCACCGGCTTTGCTAGTGTACTTTATAAGATGAGATGATATCATAATCGTTTGCGTTATCTGATAAATGCAATGTAAAAATTAAATCATGTTTAACAGCAAACTTAATTTGAGAATATAAATAAATATAAGCCTGTTATATTTGTCTGTGTATTTATAATTCATTTTTCTGATGGAATATAATAAATGGATGCTTTTATTATGTTATTAAAATATGACAATTGTGTTATAGAGATTATTTTAGCACAAAATTTCTTCCCTGTAATGGACAGAATTTTTGCCTCAAGAAGTATATCAATGCTTGTGCACCTATGAAGATATTTTTTATGGTAGTAAATTGCTATTAGGCTATAGAATTTATCCTTATATGGCAGAATGTATTGATGTTTCTGAGCAAATTTTAGGTCGGCATGATCTAAACTGTTAGCAGCTTATCTGCATCCAAAAACGGATTTAACAATCGCAATTTGCTTATCTTAGAAATTTCCTTACCTTCCAACAATGCATATATTCAACCTTAAATTCGTTCTTTGAATCCCCCGTATGAGAAATGTTTTTGCTCTTCATAATCCATCTATACTTACGTGTCCCTTTCTTTTTTCAGTATATCTTTTTTTATTATCTAAAAACCTGAAAATATAACTTAATACACGTAATATTTTAGTATAATTATTGCTAATACTTAAAATCCCATTAACAAATTCAGTAGAATTAAAACAGATTAATGTAGTATTGGGTTTTAGTTTAAGTTCTCATGAAAACTCAGTAGTGTCTTTCACATGTTCTAAGTCCATGTTCTTATTGGATGTGATGTCTCCTTCTCTCTGGAAGGAAGGGCCGTACTACCAAATTTCACACTTGTCAAAGGTTAGTCCTCGAGACATAAGATCTGCTGGTTTGTCCTCTGGGTGTAGATGTTTCTATTGATAAGTCTGGGTCAGCTCTTGAATTTTGTAAACTCTGGTAGATGCAAAAGTTTTAAGATGATGATGAGGAGTTTGAATCTATGCTAAGATGGTGGTTGAGTCACACCACAAAATTACCTTATTGATATGTAACCTTAGTAAATTCACTATCTCAGATACAAGTTGAGACAATAAGGCAGCTGCGGAGAACTCGAATCTTGTGATTGTCAAAGGTTTCAACGGTGCAACCATAGACTTACTGCACAGTAAATTTAAAGGTGTGTTAAATTTTGTGAGACTGCATAGATAAATGGCTGCTCCACATGCGAGCTCGGATGCATCGGAGAAACCGCGCAGTTCAATTTCCTAATGTTCTTCGTTTGAAGCAAAATACTTTATTTTTTAATTTTTTATGTATTGAAGTGTTCTGATAAAGCGTCGTCATTCATCCTAAGACCAATGTCAGACTGGCGTCTTTTCTGCTTCTTTTTTGCTTAGGTATTATGCATTCACAAAGCTATTAGCATTGTGAATGGATAATACCTAAGCAAAAAAAGCAGAAAAAAAGACGCCCGTCTGACATTGGTCTTAACGTCATCTGGAAGTGGATCGTTCCAACGTAACTTTAATAACCAAAATTTCTGTATGAAAATTTTAGCCTTAGCTATTCCAGGCCCGAGTAATCCCAACGGATCGTAAATTCGATCTATATCGGATAGAACATTTATTTGCACAACTGGTTTCTTAACTGATGAATTAAACAAACAGGAGTCACGAATTGGATTCCATAACTGTCCTAAATCTTAGTGCTCTGGTCCTCATCACGATCGTTGAATGAATACTCCTTGTTACTATTTGCAATTTTAAGAGTTCGGGGTGGTTAGCATACCATTTGCGCAATATCATTCCGAAACGTTCAAGCAATGTGATTAATTGTGCTTTCAGTTGTTGAGCTTCTGTTAAACTGTTAGCTCCTGTTAGTGCGTCATCAACATAGAAGTCTTGGAGTACCATACGTGATGATAGCGGAAAATTATATTTTTTATCAATTACGAGCTAAATTAGAGTCCGCGTAGCAAGATATGAATCGTTCGATGTGCTGTAGGTAACTGTCTTTAATTTAAATGTTTTGACCGGTTCTTCTTCACCACATTTCCAGAAAATGCTTAGCAAATCTCTCTGATTTTATGCAATTAGTATCTAGCAATATATCTTTATGATGTTGGCTATAGAAACGACCTTGTGTGTTTGAAATCGACAAATGATATTGAAGAGCTCATCTTGAACTAATCCTCTGTTTAACAAAACATCATTTAAAGAAACGCCACTATAGTAGCTTCACTAGCATCTAAAACAACCCTTAGTTTCGTGCTAGATTTGTCAGGTCTGTATACTTCATGATGCGGCAAATAATATGAAAATCTTGAGTTACTTTCCAAAGAGATTTCTTCTGAGTGTCCCAAATTACTATATCCGTTAATGAAATCTTCCTATAAGAATTTCATGGCTGAATTATGCGTAAATTGCTTAAATAAATGATTTAATTGTTCATTTACGTTTTCTTTTGATTCCTATAAACATGCAAGCCCACAAATTTTAACTGGCATTTCTACAACATAAATGCCGTCTTCACTTCTATATGGGTACATAGGAAATATTCCTCACAATATTGCTCTTCTTTACTTTTTGTGGGATTTGTATCATGGAACGCTTCAATTATTTCTTCATAGTATTGGATAAGTTATTCACAGATCGAACAAGCCCACAATAATTTCTAAAATTGCCTTCTTGTAGCATAGACTTAGAACTTCTGGCAAAATAGCCAAAAACTGTTTCTTGAAAACCAAATTTTGCATATTTATGTTCTTTAATCCCACTAATTCAAAAAATACTTCGTTTGACAATAAAAAATGTATCAGGCCGGGTTTATCAAATTGTGGATCAGCTAATTTAAATGTCTGTATTTGCGTAATATGCATGATATTTAGAGATATAGCTGGTGTTATGCACGTAATTTTAAGACCAACAAAAAATTGCAATGTTTTATTAAAACTTCTACTTTCATTTGAGATGGTTGTTATAACATTTTCCTTTATATTAATGACTGAAATATTTAGCCCTGAAACTGATGCGTTTATTTTCTTTCCTTTCAAGAGCAATAACTCGGCACATTCCTTCGTTATAAAGTTATTTTGAGATCCTGAAACTAGCAATGCCCTAAGAGGAACAAATTCTCTTCCAGCATTTTGTACATGTATTATCGCGGTTGAAAGTTTACTTGCTTACTGAAAGAAGACATCATGCTCATTACAGTATTGTTAATTGTTGAATGCGTGTTATCAAATGAATGTGTTTTTTCACCAAAAGTGCTGACAGACATCTGACTATTTGCGTAATTACGCGGAGAAAATGCGTTTGCGGTTGGCGACAAATTACTAGTAAGATTACTTCTGTTTTGAATCGGTATAGCCTAATCGATATCTTCCTCGCCGCATTCCAGATGAAGCAAGATGTGATGACGCTTGCTACATTTTTTGACGTACTTAAACATTTACATTGACTAAAGTTATGAACTGCTGATAAACAATTGTAGCATAACCTTTTCATCTTAACAATATTGAATATTTTTTTAGTGGACAAATGCGAGTATGGTGGGAATGCTTTAACCACACTCTCATATATATGTATAATATATATATATATATATATATATATATATAGCACATTATGTTTTAAATGCGTTTGTCGGACCCAGAATCCTGCACCATAAATAAACTAAGTATAACCATAAAACATGCAAGAAATTTAAACAGATATAACCTGAACAAGAAAAAACAACAAAAGGCTGTGGCCTCTTCAGCGGTGGGCATTATAGAAAGCACAGCAATGTTTCAGATTAATTACAATTTACAACAAACTATTATTCAGTAGTGGCAGTGGGTTTCGGCCAGAGTGTCGCAAAGCATAAATCAAATGCATAAAAACAATTGAAAGCATATCGCGAACACTCCCCCACCGGACCCGACGCCACAATAAACAGTGCATCTCGAAGATACCACTGATTCAGAACGTATGTTTAATGTATACTGAAACAATAAAATTATTTTACCCAAATCCGAGCAACACAGCCACAAAAAACAATAACTAAATTCCAGTGATCCATAATCTGTCCATAAACGTTCCATGTCTGTTGCCACACAATTGCAGACATCCTTGTAAAACCGTCCAAAAAAGGCTTTAGGTTATACAAATCATTAACTGTCAAACGCATAGCAACTCCTCAAAAATGAAGACTGTCTGTAAAACTAGTATATTTATCAATGAAATTCAAAGGTATATTGTTTTTATAATACAAAATGCTGGTTAAATTAAAAAGTTCTTTAAAAAATAAATTTTTATTCGAACAGAGTTTATAGTAGCGAAAAATCTGACCTATTATGATATTGACGTAAACGCGTTTATGGATATTTGAACTCCAATTAACTAAATGGTTAACTTCAAAATTAAAGTTATCCCGTTTATTATAAATTGATATGTGTATACCGTTTGAAATGTTTATTTTCAAATCAAGGTAATCAGCAGCACTATTATTTTCATTTGTTTTTTTCAAAACCAGCATATCGGGATAAATGTTACATGATATCCCCAAAAAATCGCGATCACAGTTCAAAATTATCAAATCATCGATATATCTAAAAGCCAGAAAATTAACATCTTTATTGACACTACAAAATTGAAATTCATAATAAAATAAAAATAAGTTAGCTGCCGTTGAAGAATAACTTGTTCCCATTCCTATTCCATTATTCTGTAAATATATATTTGAACCTGTATAAACATAGTTGTTATATAAACAAAAATTACATAATAATTTAAATAAATTAAAATCTAAATCTGTGTCAGCTATAATTAAATCGACAACCTTTAAAAGGACATCATTTAACCCTGCAATAGGAATGTTTGTGAAAAGATTCTCAAAATCATATGTCTGGACACTTTGTATATCATCTTTAATTAGTTCATTCCTGATCTCATAACTGTTCAAAATAATCCAATACGTATTACTATCTTTATACTTAAATTTTAGTATATTTAAAATCTTTTTTAACATTTCCTCAAATTTGCGATTAAATCCGTTTCCAATGCTGTTTACATTACTACAAATAAATCTGTACTTAATTGGTATCTTATGAAATTTAGGTGTTACGAAAAGAAAAGGAAATGACAAATTTTTTACTTTAGGCAGAGGAATATTAACCTTTTTTGAAAAGGCCAGATGTTTCTTAATCAGTGTCTGAATAGTAGATTTATACAAACTGTAGGTGACATTATTGTTAAGCTCAGTAAATATCATATTAGCATAATAGCTTTTTCAAATAACTGCAAAATTGTTAGATGCTTTATCGACTGAACAAAAAACAAAGGTATTTTTTAATTTCGATATTTCCTTCTCTAAATTTGCATTTATTCTATGGTAAGCAAATAGAGAAGCAAATTTAGAGAAGGAAATATCGAAATTAAAAAATACCTTTGTTTTTTGTTCAGTCGATAAAGCATCTAACAATTTTGCAGTTATTTGAAAAAGCTATTATGCTAATATGATATTTACTGAGCTTAACAATAATGTCACCTACAGTTTGTATAAATCTACTATTCAGACACTGATTAAGAAACATCTGGCCTTTTCAAAAAAGGTTAATATTCCTCTGCCTAAAGTAAAAAATTTGTCATTTCCTTTTCTTTTCGTAACACCTAAATTTCATAAGATACCAATTAAGTACAGATTTATTTGTAGTAATGTAAACAGCATTGGAAACGGATTTAATCGCAAATTTGAGGAAATGTTAAAAAAGATTTTAAATATACTAAAATTTAAGTATAAAGATAGTAATACGTATTGGATTATTTTGAACAGTTATGAGATCAGGAATGAACTAATTAAAGATGATATACAAAGTGTCCAGACATATGATTTTGAGAATCTTTTCACAAACATTCCTATTGCAGGGTTAAATGATGTCCTTTTAAAGGTTGTCGATTTAATTATAGCTGACACAGATTTAGATTTTAATTTATTTAAATTATTATGTAATTTTTGTTTATATAACAACTATGTTTATACAGGTTCAAATATATATTTACAGAATAATGGAATAGGAATGGGAACAAGTTATTCTTCAACGGCAGCTAACTTATTTTTATTTTATTATGAATTTCAATTTTGTAGTGTCAATAAAGATGTTAATTTTCTGGCTTTTAGATATATCGATGATTTGATAATTTTGAACTGTGATCGCGATTTTTTGGGGATATCATGTAACATTTATCCCGATATGCTGGTTTTGAAAAAAACAAATGAAAATAATAGTGCTGCTGATTACCTTGATTTGAAAATAAACATTTCAAACGGTATACACATATCAATTTATAATAAACGGGATAACTTTAATTTTGAAGTTAACCATTTAGTTAATTGGAGTTCAAATATCCATAAACGCGTTTACGTCAATATCATAATAGGTCAGATTTTTCGCTACTATAAACTCTGTTCGAATAAAAATTTATTTTTTAAAGAACTTTTTAATTTAACCAGCATTTTGTATTATAAAAACAATATACCTTTGAATTTCATTGATAAATATACTAGTTTTACAGACAGTCTTCATTTTTGAGGAGTTGCTATGCGTTTGACAATTAATGATTTGTATAACCTAAAGCCTTTTTTGGACGGTTTTACAAGGATGTCTGCAATTGTGTGGCAACAGACATGGAACGTTTATGGACAGATTATGGATCACTGGAATTTAGTTATTGTTTTTTGTGGCTGTGTTGCTCGGATTTGGGTAAAATAATTTTATTGTTTCAGTATACATTAAACATACGTTCTGAATCAGTGGTATCTTCGAGATGCACTGTTTATTGTGGCGTCGGGTCCGGTGGGGGAGTGTTCGCGATATGCTTTCAATTGTTTTTATGCATTTGATTTATGCTTTGCGACACTCTGGCCGAAACCCACTGCCACTACTGAATAATAGTTTGTTGTAAATTGTAATTAATCTGAAACATTGCTGTGCTTTCTATAATGCCCACCGCTGAAGAGGCCACAGCCTTTTGTTGTTTTTTCTTGTTCAGGTTATATCTGTTTAAATTTCTTGCATGTTTTATGGTTATACTTAGTTTATTTATGGTGCAGGATTCTGGGTCCGACAAACGCATTTAAAACATAATGTGCTATATATAATCTGTGTGGTTATATGCAGCTGTAGCGCTTATCGCATGGATTTTATTTTTATTTTTATTTTTATTTTTATTTTTTACTTTTAGTTTTACTTTTGATCTTTCTGAGCTTATATATATATATATATATATATATATGAAACGATTTCACTCGTATCATATAAACATGTAGATATTAAGCACCAGCATACCCACATTATGTACTCAATGCAGAAATCATGGTTTTTTTTAGTCGTACAATCGTGATGGAAGAGTGGAAGGTCAGGCTGTCGAACATTGGAATGTTTTCCGAAGCATAATAATCGAAGCCTATAGATGCATCAAAACCTTTATTAATCGACCATATAATGCACCAAATTCCACTAGTTATAGGTGATCCATGTTCGGGCAGTTGCTACGTAGTAAAATGTACCACTAGATGTTACTTATTAGAACAAATGACAAAGATTCAGGAAAAAGAACCCTCCAGGTGGCGTGGTTTAATTAAGCAACTCAATAACCGTAAAATTCCACCTCTCCTAGCCCATGCAACGGGTGATATACTTGCGAAAACTGCATGCGTATGAATACAATACACGATAAAGGACAAATCCCGTACAAGTAGCCGGAAGGACGCGATAAGAGCAGAATACGATAGGAATAGCTCGAGAGGGAAGGGGGAAGGGCACGCGTGACGACGATGCGATCTCTTAGCTTCGGCGTCAGAATTATTGCGCAAACATTGGTTGGCGGGATTTGCAAGGAGTGATGGGGAAAAAGAACATCATCGAACAATTCTATTAAAAAACAGTCGAAAGAAAAAGAATTTATTTTTAGAATAAAATAAAAAAGTAATTTAATGGGTTTTATGAGATGTGGCGAATGGATTAAGATTTTTAGACTAGTAAAGAATACGCAGGTTTAAATGCATGAAATAAAAGACAAAAGATATTAAGATATTATTAAAGATAGGTAAAAAAGGAAAAATGTTAAGAATGTGGAATAGTTTTACTAAGATAAAAGGGCGAAAATTTTTATTATTACATATATATGCGAGTTCTGAAAAATCTTGATATTAAGATCTGATCAATTTCAGTTTTCATATATATATATATATTAAATATATATATATATTATAAAATAATATATATATATATATATATATATCAATCACATAAAGTTTATTTTCAGGTTTTTATGCTTGTCTATAATTTAGACATATGTATGCTTTAAAAAATGGAGTTTAGCAAAAAGTAATTTCAGAATATTTCCCATGCAAGCATTTTTCCTTCAGCTATCTGCCTTGAAAAAATTGAGTAGAGCAATATACAGAGTGTACCTTCTTATATTTGACCAATAAATAATTAGTATATCATTGTTTGAAAATATAATTACACTTTCAAAACTGTTTTAAATGTTTTTCTTCCCCATATCAAAAGCTACTTACAGAGAATTATTTTTATTTTTTTAACTTACAAAATTAAAATTTTTATAAGTCGCCGAGTGTTTTAATTTGCAGTTAGAAAAACTCTCTCCGTGCTTTCATAAGTCCGAGTAAAAGAGTAAAAATTCTACTTTTGTATGACCAAAGTTTACCGAGATTTTATACTTTGGATTTTATAAACTTTTACCATTTTCTACCATTAAACATGCATTTTCAGTTTTATTTTACAGGAAGCTGTTTAGTTATAGCATATCCTACAATAATAGACGTAAATGGATTTGAATGTCAAAAGAAACATTCCAAAAATATTTGTAATCTTATGTATAACTCTAAAACTAACAATTTAGGAGGCACCTATTAACTAATAATGAGAAAAGACACTGTATACTTTGATATTCTTCTCAGAATATTATAAGAAACTGAACAGATCAATATATATATATAATTTTCAACATCCACTTTCTTAAATTAACTAAAAAGTCAATATAAAAAATACCTACATCTTCCGATTAGATTGATTCAAGAAGTAAATTGAAAATGAAAAAGTAATTTCTTGTCAGGTTCAGCTGTCCAGAAGCGTGATGCATATGTTTCCTCCTCCCAATTTATCAATATACTTGATAAGGTGCCATGATATCAAAATCATCTGTATTATCTACTGAATGTAATGTCAGAACTTAAAATGAAATCTCGTCTAGCAGCAAAATTCTTATGCGTGTAAGAATAAAGGTAACCTCGTCGTACTTGTTTCTATTATTACTTTTATACTTTCTGATGCACTACATTAAAGAAATGAATTTATTGTATTATTAAAATATGAAAATGTTTTTACACAGATTGGTCGAATATTTTTTAATGTTATATACGCTCCTAGGTTTATTATGTTCACAAAAAGCTTGATGATTTTTTTTCTGTATCATCATTTCATATTTAAAAAGATAAGAAGTTTGAAAGTGAAATTTTGAAAATAACATGTTCCACTTTATCTTTCAGAAAAGCTTTTAGTGCAAGTTTTATCATAAACATATTAAAAGCACATTTGCTCTTTTAAAGTACAAACATAGAAAAAAATAGGAATGCACCGAATATTCGGTATGTATTCAGTATTCGGCCACGTTAGCGAATATTTGGTTATCCTGAATATTCAGCTTGGCCGAATGACAAACTATTCGGTTTGCTGAATATCAAAATATTAGGTGGAGCCGAATAGTTAAAAAAAACTTTTAAAACATATTTTTAAAAAACATACATAACTTCTACTTTCAACTGTCAATTTATAAATATATTCTGAATAATTAGAAACAATATCATATTTAAATAAAAGAGAATGTTTTTACATTATTTATTTGCTGTTTGTTAAGTGTCATTTAAGAAAATTAACCATTAATCCTTTGAGGGGCGGTGGTATGTTTATGAAACTACAAAATTTCAATTCCCAAATGCCACATACAGGAATTAATGATGTACAAATGCACATTCTTGTCTAGTAAAAAATCAATTTTTTGCATTTTTCAGAAAAAAGGGTGTTTCTAAACAAAATAGAAAATCTTTCAAGGTTGATAGACATCAAGAAGGACAAATTTTGTCCAGGAAACCATAATCAAAATCCACTTATTCAGTCATAAAGTACAGTCTTTCTCATATCACTCGAGGTCAAAGTTGGTTTTTCGTTTGTTACTTTAAAATAATGAAGATACCATAACTATATTTTCAAGATGCTTGCTTTGATTTCTGTGAAATATGATATCATGATGAGAAGTGCTGGAAATTGACATCATTCTTAGCTACACAACTATTAGCTAGACATCCTTTACTGAGAATGCAGTTGACAGTATTTACTATGCTACTGGCCAAGTTTCATCACATTGATATCATCACATTTAATACAAGCAAAATTAATGTGAAATAAATCTCGCTAAAATATCTTCATTATTAATAAAGTTGTGAAAGAAAATTTAGTTTTGGCTTCTAGTTACACACCCAGTGTTTTTGATTAAATGCATCTTTGATGGATTAAATGGATTGAGATGTTGTTTCTTGTTTAAAAAAATGTTGATCTTCTTGACCGTATTATCTCTGATAAAAGTTGATTTTAGGCAAAGCCTGTATGTTTACAATCTAGGAAAATAATTCACCCATCCAGACACTGATCTAGGATGTATTTACAAACTTCCTTTCTAAATCAAAGGGAGTAGAAAAGTTATTCTTGCTCAGTTGCCATTATTTGAAATTTGAATGATTGTATTATTTATTTATTTTTACTTCAGTTTCTTCCTGTCAAATAAATAGTATATGATCCTGTAAAGATTTTATTCCAATTTTTTAACAATTTATCTTTAAGAGTCATTCCATGTAAGACTCACCCAGGTTTGATTAAATGATAAACAGATTAATGTGATATCTTTTTCTGAGTCAGATGACCATTAGAAATAAATAAATTCAGAATATTAATGCCGTTGGACCATTGGTTTTCATTTGGTGGTGGTTGGGGGGTGGGGGGTCAAAGGCCAGTGCCCCGCTTAAAAAAATCAAATTTTATGTTTTGCATAGTATTTTTCATAGTATGCATTGAAGTTATCCCGCAAAACAAATTACATGGTTGTATTATGTAAGGTTGGCCCTTTAATATTCAGAATAAAAATTATCGGATATGTGTAATGCAGTGAGCTAGATGGCTGCAAAAATTTATTTTCTTTCGAGATTTCACTATAGTTTTGACACATGTAGCTCTTTACATTGAAATCATCCCATCATATTTAACTGCTGTATGCTTCCCTATGGTGAAATAAAACACAGAAAAGTAGGCCTCGTCATGGGCAGACTTTAATGCATTCCAAAATTTTAAGCCAAATTTTCAAAAAAACATATTTTTGCCTATTTTAAGTGAGGTATACTAGACATGCATTAAAGTCAGAAGCCTGAACAATAATAATAGAAATGTAGAATAACTATTCACCTTTTAAAATCACCAAACAGAATCATGGGCACTAAAGCAGTTTACATGGGGTAATGGAAATCGGATAGTAATATTATTAGGAAATATGCTTCCACGGCCATACGCTTCAATCATTGACAAGAATAAAACGCTTGCGATTATTTCTGAAATGCATATATTTTTTATTCTAACATGAATTTACACATATATAACAATAAATATTTTTAATATATTCTTGTTACAGGCAGTGAAAATGTTTTAATGAAGTGAAAAGAAGCATGTAAACCAGATGATTATAAGCTACTTCAGTTTTTAAAAGTTATTTTAAACATGGAGGAATATTCCTTATGCAAGTTATAAAATAACTGTTCTTGTGGGCCATAAGCTGCTACAAGATCAAGTGGATTATTTCCAGTTTCTGAACTCATTAGGCCTAACGATTTGGCATGGTAATGAAAAAAAAATGCATTGATATGATATGATTTGGTATGCATTGATATGATGAAAAAAATGATATGACTTGTGCAAAGCACAGACACAAATTTGGAACATTCTGGACACCACCTCGCTATTGCCAACATCCTAATAATAAAATCAAAGGTAAGAAAGGGAATGGTGATTTGAAACCTTGTACATTTTTTAAATATGAATCACTTTGCACAGAATTTGGTTCGTTCGCAATTTGAGTAGTATTATGCAGGACGTTGGCAATAGCGAGGTGGTGTCCAAAATGTTCCAAATTTGTATCTTTGCTTTCCACAAATCATATCCTCAAGTTCTAGCGTAGTTCTACTTCGATTTTCTATGAGATCTTTTTCAGAAATATTTTCTGGAGCTGCATTTGTTTTTATTTTTTCCAGTACCGTGCCAAATCGTTAGGCCTAATCAATTCAGAAACTGGACATAATTCACTTGATCTTGTAGCAGCATATAGCCCACAAGCACAGTTATTTGATAACTTGCATAAGGAATGATTACCGATGTTTAAATTAACTTTTAAAAATAGTCTTATTTTCAAACAAACAGTATACATCAAAACTGAAGTAGCTTATGATCATCTAATACAAAAGTTAAAATCTTTAACAACGATTTAACGCACAAATACGTACAAACACGACACAAAAGAAACACATACGTTCGTTTCGAGGATTCCCGGATCCCCTGTGAGGGGAGGGGGGGGGAGAATTAAAATGGGTTAGAAGAAGCTCTCGGTTATAGCCCCGAGTACTGGCTTATGGACTGATTGAAAAGGTGATAACAATAGTTTATATATCCCAAGGAAATGATGTAATGGACCAGAACTAACTAAAAAAGGGAGTCACTGCGCAGGATTCCCCCACACTGGGGATCTGGGAACCCTGGAAACGATTGTATGGGATTTTTGTGCCGTGTTTGTATGTATTTGTGCATTAAATCGTTGTTAAAGTTTTTAACTTTTGTATTAAAATTCGCACAAAATGTTTGATTTCTGTTTATATGATAATTCAATTTACATTCTTCTTTTCCCTTCATTAAAACATCTTCACTGCCTGTACCAAAAACATATTAAGAATATTTATTGTTAAACATGTGGAAATTGATGTTTGAATAAAAAAATATATGTATTTCAGAAATAATTGTAAGCGTTTTTATTCTTGGCAATGATTGAAGGCTTTGGTCGTGGAAGCGAATTTCTTAATTATATTACTATGCGATTTCCATTACCCCATGAAAACTGCTATTTAGTGCCCATGATTCTGTTTGGTGATTTTGAAAGGTGAATAGTTATTCTACACTTCTATTATTATTGTACAGGCTTCTGACTTTAATGCATGTCTAGTATGCCTTACATAAAATAGGCAAAAAAATGTTTTTTGGAAATTTGGCATACAATTTTGGAATGCATTAAAGTCTGCTCATGGTGTGGCCTACATTTCTGTGTTTCATTTCACAATAGGGAAGCATACAGAAGTTAAAAATGATGGGATGATTTCAATGCAAACAACAACATGTGCCAAAACTATAGTGAAATTTCGAAAAAATTCAAATTTTGCAGCCATATAGCTCACTGCATTACACATACCACATAATTTTTATTCTTGAATAGCAAAAGGCCAACCCTACATAATACAACCATGTAATTTGTTCTGTGGGATAACTTCAATGCATATTATGAGAAGTATTATGCCGAACATAAGATTTGAATTTTTCAAGCGGCTCACTAACATTTTACTCCCCTCCACCCCCCCCCCCCTCCACACACACACACAACAAATGAAAACCAATGGTCCCACGGCATTAATATTCTGGATTTATTTCTTTCTTATGGTCACCTCACTGAAAAAAAAATTCACGTGAATCTGTTTACCATTTAATCACAGACCCCCTGATTCTGGATGATTCTTATATGGAATGACTCTTAATTTTAAACTGTTTGCTTTTATTTCAGGCAATAGAGACCGTATAGGGGTACTACCTAGCAAAATTCATGGTAGTTCTGTAAAAAGGCTTACTATATGCTTTTTGGGTCGTTGAATCCGAATTTTTAACTTCCCACCAAAATTTCCCCCGGCAACCTCCCCAAATTTTGGTAAAATGCCACCAATAAAGTTTTTCATTAAAAAAATCAATTTTTCTATTGTTTTAGGGAAAAAGTATCCAGAAATTCAGAAAGTAGACAAAATTTGCAACAAATTAGATACATGACATTATGACTTAGGATGAAGGGGAAAGGGGGGATCTGCCTCGGAACATGCGCGCGGTGCTGCGTGAACTAAGTTGCGCAATTCCACTTAACCACTCACACGTGTACATTCGCCCTCCCATCTCCCCTCCGAACTTTCTCTATAAGGTTTATTTTAAGTTTTTTGGGCAGCTGAATCCGAATTTTTAACTTCCCCCAAAATCCCCCCCCCCCGAACCTCCCCCAGCAAATAGTTGTTTTTTACTTAAATTTCTTATTGTTTTAGGGGAAAAGCATTACAAAATTCAGAAACTAGACAAAATTTGCAACAAATAGGATATGTGACATTATGACGTAGGATGAACGGGGAGGGGGAGGGCTGCCTCTGAACATGCACTGCGGGGCACTAAGTTATGACGTCCAGTCAATAGGGGATTTTACCTGGAAAAATTAATACTAGTTCTGGATTTCGACTCACTTTATGTTTTTTGGGTCGCTGAATCCGAATTTGTAAGTCCCACCAAAATTTCACCCAGCAACCCCCCAAAAAATTGATTTTTTGAAAAAATTTTGTTTTTGAGAAAAACGCGCGGGGAATGTTCCGAGGCAGCCCGCTCTCTCCCCGTTTATCCTACGTCATAATGTCATATATCCTATTTGTTGCAAATATTGTCTAGTTTCTGAATTTTGTAATGCTTTTCCCCTAAAACAATAAGAAATTTAAGTTAATAACAACTATTTTGGGGGGGGGGGTTCGGGGGGGGATTTGGGGAGTAAGTTAAAAATTCGGATTCAGCGACACAAAAAACTTAAAGTAAACCTTATAAGGAAAGTTTGGAGGGGAGATGGGAGAGCGAATGTAAACGTGTGAGTGGTTAAGTGGAATTGCGCAACTTAGTCCACGCAGCACCGCGCGCATGTTCCGAGGCAGATCCGCCCTTCCCTTTCATCCTAAGTCATAATGTCATATATCTAATTTGTTGCAAATTTTGTCTATTTTCTGAATTTCTAGATACTTTTCCCCTAAAACAATAAAAAAATTGATTCTTTTAATAAAAACCTTTTTTGCGGTCTTTTTACCTATATTTGGGTTGTTACCGATGGAAATTTTCATGGGAAGTTAAAAATTCGGATTCAGCGACCCAAAAAACATAAAGTAAGCCGATTTCCAGAACTATCATTAATTTTGCTAGGTAAATTTCCCTATTGCCGGGACTATTTAGAATTTAAGAAAATTTTATTCATTTATTTTAATTCGCAGAAGAAGCCATGAAATTTAAAATTTCATTTACAAAAGTTTTATACGTATTTTCTTCTTAAATAATTCAAAGCAGGTAGATTTCGTATGAAATACTACCTATTGCGACCGATCCTATGTTGGAATTTCTGAAAATTTTTTGCAGATCTATACGATCATGACACCTAGAACTCAAAACCACCCTCAGTAAAAAAATTTATCTATCTGTCTATCTACACTACTCAAAACAATTAGGAGAGCACATGGTTTTAACAAAATTACGCAAATATTTATACCGATAAGTAACGTAAATTAAAACATCCATAATTTAAAGCGTAGTATTAAACAGATAAAGAAAATTTCGCATGCAAATTAAAGTTTATGACGTCAAAAACTAGAAAAAGGAGATAAGTGAAGAAATCGGGATTTTTCAGAAACGTCTGTTTCACGGTCTCAGTTGTAAAATTCAATTGCACAGCTTATGTTTTGAGAAAAGGCGACTTGAAAATGTCACAACAATGTGATTTACCGGAATCCATGACTTTGTGTGTTATCTGGACAATCGAATCTGAGGAAACACAACGAAGTGTAGCGGCCGCTGTTGGGGTCACAAGAAGTGTCAATGCAAGACTGTGGAATTGATTCTAAGACACTTGGAATGGTAGACACCGACAAGGGCAAGTGCTACCCTGTGCTCGGCCCTGTGCTACTACAGAAAATGATGACCGATATATCCTGATAACAGCTCGTGGAGACGGAACGGGCATTGCTACTCTGCTACAAATACAGTTGTTTTTGGCCACAGGACGAAGAGTGTCCAGCCAAACAGTCTGAAATAGGCTTCATTAGGGTGGTCTCTGTGCACGCAAGCCAAAGGTCTGCATTCCGTTGATCTCAAGCAACTGTGCGGCCCAAAAAAGGTGGGCAACTAAACATCGAGTTTGGAGGCAACGTTGTTGGAGTCAAATTCTGTTTACAGACGAGTCGCATTCAGTATGGATGTGACATCCGATGTGTTGTGGCATGGACAGAAAGAGGTATGCAAAATCATCCCACATTTGTTCGTGAAAGATCACATTACAGTCGAGGTTGTTTGATGCTATGGTCTGGAATCAGCATAGGTGGACGTACGGGCCTGCATATCATTCGGAATGACACTTTGGCGGTCCGAAGTTATACAGACGAGATACTGAGACCTCATGTCGTATTTTATGTTGCAGCAATTGGTGATTTCTTTTTTTTTCCATGCATGATAATGCCAGATTGCATACAGCTCATCTTGTGGAGAACATTCTTAAAGTTGAAACAATACAGCATATGGAATATCCATCATGCTCTCCTCACCCGAATCTGGTAGAACATGTGTGATACACACTTGGACGACGCATTGCAGTGAGATTGGGACCTCCTTTTATTGTCCGGGACTTGGAAATAGCAATTTCTGAGGAGTGGAATAGTATTCCCTGAAAACCTATTGATAATCGGTTTTCGGTATCAGGTAATCGAATCCATGGAAAACAGGCATACGACAGCTTTATCTATCCGAAGGGACCACACGTCATATTAAATGCCTTGCATCATTCCTATACAGTACTTATTTTTGTCATTTACATGTAATCAAATTGTTGCTCAAAACCATCTTTTGACATTCTACTCATCGTTTTAAATAATTAAATCTCTCTTGCAATTTTTTGCGTCTTTTTATTTGTATTGCGCATTGATACACATGTTACTCTCAATTTTATGTTCATGCATAGCTGTTCCGCACTGTTCTCTTCACTTTTTTGCTTGCTCCACTAATTTTTTTGAGCAGTGTATCTATCTATCTATGTATGTATATATATCACTTTTTTATGAACACGAACTTCCGTATTTCTGCCCAAATCTCTTCCAAACTGATACATAAAATCAAGGGGTAGAAAATCTCGGTCAGGTTCGTTAATGAGCAAAATCGGACCAAGGCGTTGGAAATAGGGAGGGGTTTTGTGAAAACCGATAAAATCTCATAACTTCCTAATTTTTAAGCATATCAAATCAGTTTAAAGTTATTATTACTTCTAGGAAAACGGAAGAAAATTATATGTATCACAGATTTTTGATAAAATTAAAAATGGGCTCAAGGGGCGTAAAAAATAGGGTTTTAGGGAGAAAAAAATTCATAACTTCGTCAATTCTTAAGATATCAGATTCACTTAATCTTATTATAAATCTTCTTAATATTATCTACAACTTTTATACTGGCAAGTTTTTCATAGGAGTATTCCCTGAAAAAAACCTATTTATTCCCTACAAAAAAATAAATAAATAAATAAAAATAAAAATAAAAAATGAAAAAAACTGTCGGAGGGGGGGTTGAAGAAGATAACAATTCATAACTTCATCAATTCACAAGATATCCAATTCGCTTAAATTTATTACACATCTTAGCAATATTATCTACATTTTATACTGACAAGTTTTTGATAGGATCAACTCTTACAGCAAAAAAATATTAAACAAAAATAGGAGTTGAAGAAAAAATTATCGCATTAACCCTTAAATGCCTGATTTTTTAAAAATCATTGTAATAATATTTTTCGCCTTTCATTTTTTAAATAAATCATGGGAAAAATACTTTCAAAAATCTTATTTTGTTTTAAGTCTGGTTTACGGCTAAAAAACAGTTTGTTACTAATCGGCAATACTGGTCTTTAATTGAAAAAATATTTTCCCTTGATAAAATTCTATAATATTAAACACACAAGAATTTTAGGAACTATAATAATAAGAAATAAATTTTACTTGCTCACTGCAGAACAAAATAGGGTATTTCGCAAGCTTCCAAACAAAACAAAAAGAACAAGTAGCAACAATTGAAAAAATAAATCTATCTTTATTCTTAAACAGCACAAGTGTTGTCATCTACATGTTGAATGTCGATTTAATAATATTTTCAGAATGTATTTTATTGGCAACATTAGGCATTATAGCTTCAATATTATTCTAATAGTATTTTAGAGCCTAGATTGGGTATGTTGCCGAAAAGCAACACCCGGCATTTAAGAGTTAAATTGTACTTAAATCCAAATGGCTTATTTTCTCACTCATTTTTAAATTCATTTTCGCTCTCAAACGCATCCAATTGGCAGGTTCTCTTATTCAGAAACTATATTATGTGCTGAATTGGTCGATTTTTTGATAAAGGCAGACTATATTTCAAAAAATGCTGTCAAAGTGGGCATTTTGAACTGAATTTCTCGAAGCGATAGCGCTGGAAACGAAAAAAAGGATCGTACTGAGAAAATAATTGTAAATCAAGTTCTAATTATGCAATTTCAATTAATTTTTCAAGTACTTTTCTTGAAATTATTGAATATTTAAGAAGTGAATTATCACATTGCTAGCTAAGCGTAAAACAACAGAGTGAAAAATGTCCACGGCGGGAATCTAATAGCTACAGATGCAGCTAAATCAACATATATGTGTGAGAAATGCCCCGGTTCCGTCCTTGTAGCTTAGAAGGTAGAGCGCTGGAGCGCTATCCCAGGGCCCCGGGTTCCATTCCCGGTGTGGACATTTTTCACTCTGTTGGTTTACGCTTAGCTAACAGTGTTATAATTCACTTCTTAAATATCCAAGTTTTAATTAATTAAACGGAAAATAAAATCACAGATCGCTTATAAAACCTCTTCAAAAGATCACGTCAACAAGTTGCACATTGTTACTTTTAAAAATGTGTCAAAAAATTTTGAGTTGTTGAGCGGGGAAAATATTTTTTTTAATGCCGACTTAATATGATTGTGATAAAACGAGTTTTTATAGAAAAATGAAATTTAAAATTCGTCAATAGCGGCCAGATAAAATTGTTAAACTGGGTTCATCTCTAATCTTGATTTAGTTTTTGATAGCGAAATTAGTACTTAACTTCGAAATCTACCTCCGCCTGTAGTCCGATTCAACAGAGATTTTTTTTCAGTATAAAGTTTTCTTGCAAAAGCACTTATTTCAAAATGTAAGTTTCTGTATTAAATATTATGTAAAATTGTTTTAAAATTTTATATTTCAAAGTTTAAAAGCGTTAAAATGTTAAAGTATTAGTCTGTTCGTTATCCGGTCCAACAGTTACTATTCGAATAACCTAATATTCCGTATTCAGCCCAAATCACTATTCGATGCATCCCTAGAAATAAATAAATAAAACTTTCTTCTATATGCTATATTAGATGTTATTTGCCAGCCGCCATAGAGTAATGAGAGAGAATAGAGATGGGGTAAGGTGGCTGGGGGTGACGCCGAAAAGTAACCCTAAAATCTGCTACAGTCGGCCCAAACAGAAACACGTTCTTTCACGAAAAACAGAAGAAATTTTTTAGTAATACAATTTTTAATTCGTAATGCAATGGAATTCTTCTTTAGAATGCTTAAAAATAAGCAGATCACTTTCAGAAAAAGAGAAAAAATGCACGGGTGATGTCAAAGAATTCGGTCCCTGTTCTAGGTGCTTGTTTTGTTTGGGCCGAGTGAGGGCATTTAAATTTGAGCGATAACGCACATCATGCAAACCGTTTTCACGGCATACTGCATCTCCATCCATCTCTTTCCTCCAACGTCTTACGATACTGTTAGCACAAATTACAGTTAGAACATTAAAGTTAACCCTTTATTTCATGATTTTTTATTTTGTTCTGAAAACATTATATTTCAGCTATTTTTTGTTAATTATCCAGTAGAAAAATAGTGAAAAAAATTATTTATGTTTCTGTTGGGCATAATCTGATAATTTCCCTCCTGAGTCACATAACAAAAATTGCTCAAAAATGATAATTTTAAATTATATACTTATTTTTAAGTGTTTACATTAAGCTGCACAATAACAACTATTCAAATATATAATAATTTTTATAATGATTTTAATAGCTTGCAGAATTAATAATGACTACCTTGTAAAGATAGAGAAAAACCGCCAGTCGAGTACATTGAAAACATTTCAACAAAAGATGTTACAACCTTCTCGTGATAACAAATCAGAACAAAAACAGACGTACGACTATAAATGCATTTTATCACACGTAATTAACAAATAATTGTTCTCCAAAAGACCAATGAAAGCTCTAAATGGGTAAAAAAAAGTCATGTAACTCCTGAGTTACACACATGTTTTCAACTACTCTGCTCAACAAGCGCAAAAAGATTTGACGCATTTACAAATTCATTTTTTAACGGACAGATATAAAATTTGAAGGCCTGACTATGGAATCGATTTGGAGTTGAACTGTGTTTTACATTTTTTGATAAATAAATTTCCTATTGAGTTATAAGCGATTTTGATCTCGTGACAAACACTTTTTTCGCCCTTTCTTGAGGAGTTATTCTTCTTTCGCGAGGAAATTCGATTCAAAACGTCCACTTTGACACTATTTTCTGAAAGATCTGTTGCGTTTGCAAAAAAAAAAAAAAAAAAAAAAAAAAAGGAAAAAACAGCCCGATTACATAGTTTCTGAACAACAACATCTGCTAGTTTCATGCATTTCTGAACAAAAATAAATTAAAACTTATGTCATAAAGTTCTCCTTTTGGATTTGAGAACAGCCTCAAGGATTAAGGCTGTTCTTAACTGCTCTGCTCGACAAGCGCAAAACGTTTTGACACATTTACAAATTTATTTTTTAATGGAAAGTAATAAAATTGGAAAGCCTGACCAAGGAAGCGATTTAGAATTGAACTGTTTTGACCATTTTTTGATCAATTAATTATCTATTGAGTTGTAAGCGATTTCGATCACGTGACAAACGCGTTTTTCGCCTGCTCTTGAATGCACTTTCTTCCTTCTTGTGGAAATTTTCTGAAAGATCTATTGCGTTTGCAAAAAAATGGAAAAACAGCTCAATTACATAGTTTCTGAACAACAACGCCAGCTAGTTTCATGCATTTTCGAACAAAAATAAATTAAAACTTATGTCAGAAAGTTGCCCTTTTGGATTTGAGAACACCCTATAGCAACTTCGAGAGTGATCACTATTTTAGAGGTTAACACCTGGGGTGCTGCTTTAATTTGCCAGTGCACCAGACCAACATGTAAAATCAGTGGGTTTGAGAGTTTTTACGCTCACAGATCGGTAGGTGGGAGAGTGGTATCGATCCTGAATCCCCCCCCTCCCTCTTCTGGTAAAGATAAAAACAGTAGTCAGATTTTAAGATTTAAGGATTCTTTTAATTTACCTGCCTACGTTCGTAGTTTTTTTTTTTTTTTTTTTTTTTTTTTTTTTTTTTTTTATGTACAATATTGAATAAATACACATTTTTTAATTCAATTGTAATACAGCTGATCAGAAAACATAAAATTCTAGCAATACCTTTATGACACTTTTTAGATGGTTTACTAACAGAAAAATCTGCTTTTGAAATGCCCGTATTGTAATTTTATGAACTGAAATACCATGCTATCAGGCATTATTATTATTATGGAGAACAACATCCGTACAGACCCTTTGCAGGACACTCACATAAAACAATACATAAATTAATTAGAAAAACCACGGAGAGAGTTAACCTGATCCAACACACACAAAAAATCAAGAATATACACACCCTTCCCATTTATAGTGGGTTATCACTAAAAATAAAACGAGAAATAAATAAACTGGGAAAGCAGGTTCCGATCACCCCCAACCCCTTTCTACTTAAAATGATAAGAAATTATATAGGAAAATACAAAGAATTACAAACAACGGGAGTTTGTAGAATTAAAGGTTTAAATATCGAAAATGATGAAATAACTTATATGTATAGGTAAGACGAAAAGGGAAAGTAATGAAAGGTTAAAGGAAGATATCCGAGATTTGAAATACAACGGCCAAACAACAGCTCTTGCAAGATCTAACATAAGAACACCATTACAAACAGATTCGATTACAATAAAAAGAAACTGTAAATTGTGACAACAGTGTTGAATTTAAACACTTTTCTCCGGGAGGGATTTCAGAGGCTCTGAGGGGGACAATATAGACTTCCGGGAGGAAATTGCACTTTTGGACATTAAAAACACAAAACCTCAAATCTTCCGGGGGTAGACATCTCATTGCTCCGGGGAGGGGAATAAATGTCTCCCCGGGCCACCCCCTGAAATCAACACTGTCTGACAGCCTCCAAAATACTCCATATTATCTATTACAGCGGTTCCCATACTTGGGTACGCGTACCCTTGGGGGTAAGTGGAAATAATATCAGTAACGACGGAAATCACGAAAATCAATATCAATGTTTATCAATTAATATTACCAATAATCATTGTAAGATATCTAATTTTTTTTAATGCTACATTGATTTTTCTTACTGTTTGGCTAATAGTATAAAAAGTAATACTAAATGTAAAATGCAAGATAAAAAAATAAAATGTTAGAAATGTCAATATAATTTTTATCGATTTATTAGTGATCTAATGAGGGAAAAAAATATGTTTGCGTTATCTATTTGAATGGAGGGGAAAGGCTGGGGGGTACTTGTTTATGAGAAATGGGGTACTCAAAAATGATACGCCTAAGAAAGGTGTACGTGAAAGAAAAAAGGTTAGGAAGCGCTGATCTATTACTAGAAAAAAATGTATTTGTGTTTTATTGAAAGTGACCTAGATGGCAGCAGCAGATAAATAGTCTTACTCTTTGAAATCCGTTCGTTTGTAAAACAATTCCTCATATTTCCCAGAAATAACGATGAAATTTTAAACGTTTAAAACTATTCAAATAATTCTTTGAGCATGCAATTTTTTTGATGAATTTTCAAAATATTACAAGCAATTTGGACCACATTAATTATACTTTTAATTTTTATACATAGAGTAAATATACCAAACCAGCAATTTTGCCAATAGAGCGTGTTTTTTTTTTATTATTCAAAATATGTTAATTAATTTCTGAATAGTAATCTTCGCTTCATTCAATGGCGAACATTCTACGAATAAATAAAAAGAATATAATAATAGAAATATGTAATAGCTATTTTGGATTTTAAAGAATTGTGCTATATTGGAAACACTTCAAGCTAGTTATTTTCACTAATAGATGAAAAGTTAATAGTGAATAGATTTAATTCATAAATAAATAAAAATATTTAGATGTTGAAGTGTATTTTATGTAAATATGCTTTTATCTAATACTTAATTTCATTTCCTACATTTTTTAAAATTTTTATATAGGGTAGATGCTCCAGTTGTGGCCACCTTTAGAGAAAATTTGAAATAGAAATTTTACAGTTATTGACCGATTGAAGCATATTAAATCATAATAACATCATTATTTAGCAAATTTAATTGTCTTTCTGTGAATTATAATGATTTTCTACAGAATATTTTAGATTGTGAGTAATAACTCATTAAATAATTTATATCAATTTGTACCAGTTGTGGCCACCCCTGCACCAGTTTTGGCCATCTCTATGCACCAGTTGTGGCCACTCCAATATCATGTAGTTTAACAAACATTTTAATTGATAATAAGTAAAAATAAAGCATTTTTATGCAACATCTATTTTACCACACATATATTTGTTAATATATTAAAAGAATTTTGCATTTTTTTTTTATGAATTGATAAAAACATCAAGTAAAATGTACTTATGTTGATTTTAACTGAAAATTTCAATTAAAAAAACAAAAAAAATATATTTAATTTGATTCATAAAAGGGACAACAGTGCCTGTAGGACATCAAGATTAACTATTTAAATCAGTTTTATAATTATCCAATGGATTGTGGATTGATTAAAACACGTGAATCGTCACCAAAGAGTTATATTTCTGGTGCTCCAAAACTTTGCTAGCTTGTAGTGCTGGCATTATACATTTTGAATGGCCTTAATTTTACTTCTTATCCTAGAACAGTGTTCCCTCTAGGCCATTTTTTAAGAGCACAGAATTCTGTGTTTTTTAAACTTGGTAAAATGAACGCTGTTTTTTTTAAATAATGGGAAATACATTCTTGCTTGTATTTGGATATCATTAGTTAAGATTTTTGCAATATTTAGTATTTCTAAATCTGTTTGCCCGAAATCTGGCAAAAATTATGGAACTCCTTCATTTCTTTAGGAAAAATACAAGAAATCATGCTGTAATTTTATTGAACTTTTAATTTATAATTTGTAAAATCTTTCAAAATTTATGTTTTAATTTATTTATCATATAGGACATATAGCCCCTCCCCTTTGGTTTTATCAATACTAAACACAATATACTATATTTTCTTTAGCAATATATCATTCTTTAGTTACTAGAACAGTGTCCTTTCTAAAGTAAATTATCTATTGGACAGAGAAAACAAAATCTCTTTGATAGAACTGCTATTAGCCTTGCCTTTTTTTTTTTTATTATTGAAGCTATTACATATAAAACAAAACTAAATTGATTTTGTTTTATCCTGATGTTCTTAAAATTTATTTAATGGCTAAAATTCTCACTATAAGGAATCATGTGGCCAAAAGTGGAACATATGTTGTACCTTTTTTGCCACTTCCAACTACCATGGCCACAACTGGTACATATAGCAAATTTAAAGCACCAGTTTTGGCCACCCCCAATTAAACTGTTAAAATAATTAATTTAAATGTGAAATTGCATTAGAGAGGAAGCTTACCTCATAAAACCTAATAGTAATTTGTTTCAGGACAAACCGAACCCAATAAGTGCCTAATATTGAAAGATTTGGAAAACTTGACGGCTAAGCAAAAATCTTAATACATGTGAGCACACACTACAGTTTCACACATTTATTTTTTTTTTGAAAGTCATATTTTATCAAAAAATAAACAAATGAGATTGTAAATGATAAAAGGGTGTTTGCTTAAGGTGTAAAAATGCATATATTTGTCTGCATCAATTCACAGCTTAAATATTGGACAAACTTATCCAATGTGGCCACAACTGGTACAGTGGCCACAACTGGAGCATCTACCCTATTCACTAGTAGAAAAAGTTTTTTGAGTTTACGGAAAATATCCTAGATGGCAGCAGTAGATAACGTATTATTATAAATAAAAATATGGAAATCTGTCCAATCAAAGAATATTCGTTTTTATCTATACAGTAATAGAAATAAAATTTTGAATAAAAAAAAAAAAAAAAAAGTATATATACATTGGGTTAACTTTTTTCTATATAGCTGTTTACTCGATCTATCTATCAAGTAATTATCCAAAATTCTAATCACACATTCCTATGGCTAAATTTGTATTTCGCGCGTGAATTTACCAATGTATTATATCCATGGGTATAAATAGTTTTAATTAATAAATAAACAGTTCTATTAACTTTTTTATCCAAATATATTTTTATAAAATACCTAATCTAATTTCTTTCAATTACTTTTTTTATTACTCTGTACACTCTGAAAACATATTCTATTCAGAGGTTAGAAAATTTTCTGTAGTTTATCAAAAGTGACCTACATGACAGAAGAATATAAATTTATCTTTATATGTAAATGCGTGTTCTTTTGATGGTTGGTTGGTTGTATTTATGACGGCCAATTATCTGCACGAGGGATATAGGCCCAGGGGGAGTGCCCTTCGTGGGGGTCTTTCTAAGGGAACCTAACCCGTATTAACCCTTGGAAATCCAAGGTTCGAAGAAAACCACGAAAACTCCGAACGATTAGGCCGACGGGCGCGATTGGGTTCGAACCCAGCACCTCCCGTCTACCAGCTTCGAGAGCAGAACCTCTCAGCCGCTGGTGGGCTGCGTGTTCTTATGAAGTATAATTCTTCAAAACAATTTATTTAAGAAAAATAATGATTAGAATTTAATATTTAAATGTGTTGATTTTCTTTTCGATAAAACTGTTCCTTTGATAAAAGAAAATCAAAAATTCGACCGAGAAATTAATCATAATTTTAATCAAATTAATGCTTTTTATATTTATACAGGGTTTTGCCGGATTCGACCTATAAATTCAGAGTCAGAAGTACAAATACAGAGCATTAGTTTTTAAATCAATTTATCAATCAAAACATTTTTATGCGCTAAAGTAATTTAAATATTTAAAGCATTATTTCATCAATCTAAAAAAGAAAAAAAAAACGATACGTTTGGTTACGCATTTAGAATAGCTTTAAAAAGAAATATTTCTTATAAGGTGGAGCGAAAAAAGTAACATTTCAGATATTTTGAAATTTTTATGCTAGAGAGGCAAAAGTGATAAATAGTTGTTTCCTTCGCCATCATTCATATTGCATTAATTTCAGTTTAATATATGGGGCATTCTCACAATCTGTTGACTTTTGGGGAAAAAAAATCTGACAAAATTAAACTTGCTAAAATAACATTTTAATCTGATACATGAATGCCTTAATGATTCAAAATAAAGAAAAAATGGTCAGCAGCGAAAATTTTTTTATTTAACTGAGGTTTAAGTTAAACTTGCGAGTTTAATTTTCCTTACCATTTTACTACTATAACTTTTTATTTTCTTCTAAATTTTTACTTATAATGAATTTGCATAGTACCCACAGGACATTCAAATAAGAAATAATAACAATGTAATACATTTAATACAGAATTTTTGTATAAATTTGTCTTAAAAGGGAGTTAAAGAAGGGACGGTAAGGTAAAAAAAGGGGTGGTATTGGAAAAAAGGGACGGTAAGGATGGAACGGTTAGGAAAATTACCACCTATTTTTAGGAAAATCATGTTAAGACTAAGTGATAGCCACAATATTCATTGATTTTTAGAAACAGTTGATAAAGTGGATTAAATTATTATTATTTTTTTTTTTATTTACCTCAAAAAGTGTAGGAATAAACCTTGGGGACGTTGAGACTACCAATAAAACCACGATGCTTGAAATTGATATTTAAATGCTGATTTAAATTCCACAATTTCTTGCCAAAAAATTTTAGACATTCTTTCTCTAGCATACTTCTACATGAGAAAAAACTTGAAAAAAATTCTGTGGCTGCATCTGAAATGATTTTCTGTATAATTTTAGAAGAGGGATGGTAAAAAATCTAAAATCCAGGGACAGAGTTCAAAAAATAATATCAACCCTAAAAATATGTGCCGGTTAATTTTTAGCTACATATTTATATAAAACAATGGTTCCAATTTCAGAAAAAAATTACATAGAATTATTTTTTTGAAACAATTTTATCCAGACAGCTCCAAACTTAAAAATCAGCATCAGGGACACGAGAGGGTATAGGAGTTTTCCAGGTGTTTCGACCCCCAACATCGCCCAAAACTTATTTATCTCGTTAATATTGTTGTGCAATCATGCAATGGGATGTTCCCCAGTATATGAAATAAAAAAAACACAAAAAAGTGTATTAAAATAAAAATTATTATCCAGGGACATGAAAGTCAAAAGATTGTGAGAATGCCCCATATAAACATTTCACTCTTTTCATTTAAAATATCTAACTTTAATTTAAGACATATACATATACTTAAAATACATATGTTATGTACGTTAAAAATATATATCTCTCACTCATTTATTTTTATTTTATTTTATTTATTTTATTTTATTTATTTATTTTATTTTATTTATTTATTTATTTATTTAAGGCAAAAGGAAAACAGAAAATAATAAGTAATAATATCATAAACCAAGATATTTTTTTATTATATCAACAGAAAAAATCTAATTTTGGGGGGATTTGCGCCCGGCAAACGTAAAAGTGCCCGTATTTTTTATATTAATACTGTTCATTGAAAAATGTGCAAAGGAAAAAGATATGTCATCCGCTCTTAAATATTGCAGAAAAAAAGTAATAATATGCTGTTAATTGTCAAGTAAACATTTTCATGTTCAAGAAAAGAGCTTGTTTCTGAGATCGAAAGTCAAGTTCGAAGATATTGAATAATGAAATCGAAATATGCTTAAGAATTTAATAATAATAATTTTTAAAAATGAGAAAGAATATTTTTAAAAGTTCATTTTCAACGATAATTGCCTCAATATAACAGCATTCAGAATCTGCGAGGAGCTTTTTAATTAAAAATTTAATTTCAAATAAACATTTTAATGTTTAGGAAACATGTTGTTTCTGAGATCGAAAGTACAGTTCGAAGATATCGAATAATGAAATCGAAATATGCTTAAGAATTTAATAATAATAAAAAAATGAGAAAGAAATTATTTTAAAGTTCATTTTCAACGATAATTGCCTCAATAAAACAGCATCCAGAATCTGTGAGAAGCTTTTTAATTAAAAATTTAATTTCAAATAAAGATTTTCATATTCAGGAAACATGTTGTTTCTGAGATCGAAAGTAAAGTTCGAAGATATCGAATAATGGAATCGAAATATGCTTAAGAATTTAATAATAATAAAAAAAATGAGAAAGAAAAATTTTAAAAGTTAATTTTCAACGATAACTGCCTCAGTAAAACAGCATAACAGCATTCAGAATCTTCGAGAAGCTTTTTAATTTTTTTTTTTTAATTTTTGTATAAAAAATAGAAGAGAAAGTTTTATATTAAAGCATTTAAAAGAAACCCCTAAATGGTGTAGGAATTGAAGTTGTAGAAGAAATTGTTGTTTAACAAAATTAGCGACTGTCTTAGTCCAGAGAGATTTCTAAAAGGGATTAGATTGCGCATTTATCTCACCCCATCCCCACCACACTTTTTTCTTTATGGTTTGCTCTGATAGCATCGAAACTCCTTTTCCTGATGATCTGCTTTATTTAGAAATTCGGAGAACAGATTCAAACGTAACACTAACTGGAAGACCATTCCAGCTTTAAAAAAAAAAAAAAAAAAAACTATCAATGAATTAAATATTTTTCATTCAATTGACATTGATAAACACTTAAGTCATCCGCAATCAAAACTCCATTTTTCTTAAAAATTCTCCTATCAAAATAATTATCACATTTTTAAAGGGAAACAACATTTGAAAATTTTCTTTAACCCATTTATGCCTGAATTTTTGTTTTCTCAAATTTTTTGGTAAAATCACTTTAAAATGTTGCAAAATGAACTGGAAAAATACTAAAAAAAATTAAGCTTAATTTTTTTTTTGTATTTATTTGATAAAATGTAAAAGAACTAAATATGAGTATTTCTAGTAGAATAATATGCATAATTCTATATTTTGCCTATATTTATATTTAAAATGTTTTTAAATTTTATATTATGTACTATAATTAGTATTTTAATGAACTACAAAAAATATATATATATATATATTTATTTCTTTGCAGAGACTAATAACGTTATAACTATTATTAATAATAAAATAAGAATAATCGTATTGCAGACTTAATAACAATTTATTTCATAAATATCTTCGAAAGGAGATTGCATAAATAACTGTCTGTTAAATTTCTAACAAAAATATGGGCCCATTTGTGCGTAGAACCCTATATTTTGTACATTACAAAAATGCATAAAAAATAGGCTTGAACATTTAATTTCTCAATTTAAAAAAATACGTATTTCAAAAAAGTCCACAAGCTAAGATTATAACTTGCGATTTTGGGTCCATGATAAAAAAAAAATACAAATAAACTTACTTTTTACATTTCGCCCTCTTGAAAAAAGCCTTAATTTAAGCAAATAAATATCCACCTTGTGCTGTCATCTCTCGGTTATAGATAAAGACATTTATAAATTATGATTTCATGCAATTTTCATGTTATAAAGAAGAAGAAAATTATACAAATGCATTAAAATTTGAAACGTCCCAAAAATGGGACGCTAGGCATAAATGGGTTAATATAGAAGAAAAGAAAAAGAAAAGTAAAGAAAGAAAAAGAAATCTCTTATTCTAGACAGCGCGGCGGCGACATAAATGACTACGTCATCGAGTTATGAGATGTAATCATGATATAGAACAAGATTATTAGGAGTAGGTAAAGGAATGACTGATCTGCCTCGGCATTTCTTGGTATGATAATAGCAACAGCAGTAACCAACTCGTTATTTTGGCGTCACTATCATGTCATCGAGTTACGAGATGAAATTGATGCCAAATTAAAGATAAAAAATTCAAATCCAATATACATGATATTTTACATTACATTGCCCTATATATTACTTCGCTATCGACTTTCAAGACGATTTAATGATTTTGGAAAAGCTTATTAACAGTACGTGAAAGAATTACTGATTCGGCATAACTTGGCACAATGTGAGAAGAACGGGACGCCAATTCCCTATTTTGAAGGTACTATAAAATCATCCAGTTACGGTATGAAATTATGGCTCATTAAAGACACCGAATAAATCAATACAAATATTCCAGTCTGCCTTGTGATATCTTGGTACGAGATGAGCAGATCGGGGCGCCAGTTCTTAATTTTGGTGGTTATTATTACGCCATCGAGTTACGGCATGAATTTTTGTCATATTATAGATATCGATTAGTACAACGCAAATATTTCAGAATGCCTCGACATATCTTGGTAGAAGATGAGCAGAGCGGGACGCCAATTTGTAATTTTGGTATTTTGGTCGAATTATGGCATCATTGCACTGCAAATAGAGGTGTCTTAAATTAAGACACATATGTGACTGAAAAAGTTATTCAGACACTTAAGTGTCTAAATGTGAAATTTCAGACATCACAGGTGTCTAAATTTAAGACACATAAGTGTCTTACTATAATCATGGCATAATTGAACTGATAAACATGTCTGGAAAATGGCGATATGTCTGAAATTAAGACATTTAGAAATTTAGACACTTAAGTGTCTAAATGCGATACAATTGTATCATATGTGTGATGACTGTATGTATAACTGTATTGCAATATGGATGCCAGCACCACCAGAAAATTGTTTTCGAATGGATAACAGATGTTTAAAATATTTTTATCCATTAAATTTGGTATTTTATATTTAAAAAAAAGTAATTTGTTTAGATTATGGGACGTCTGGAAAATTGAAATAGTTAGCTTACTAAAGTTTTGGGACTTAGTTATTTTTGGCGCAATAAATAAATCAGTAATTGCTTTTCATGAAAAATATTTATTTTCAAAAATTACTCGCAATCATGGAACATATGTCCTCGCACGTATGTCCAAGGAAGAGCCACACACTCCCGTTAAATACTAAGAGATGTACCGGTGAAAAGAAATTTAGGGAGGGAAAAGATTTTGGAACAGTTGGGTCTGGGGTCAACAACGTAATCCGCTTTTCTAAAATGCAGAACATAAACATGAAATAGGCAAACTAAGAATATTTTGACAGGACTCCTCGGGCAAGAAATGTTTAAAGATACAAACATAAAAATTAATATAAAAATTAATCGTTCAAAAATAAGTTTCAAACGACATTTTTGAAAATAAAACTTTTTTTTTTCTCAATGGACTCTTCCCCCCCCCCCCCCCCCCCGACACACACACACCGTTTTGAGATAAATTTGAAATATATCAATCTCAAAAGAAGAAAAGAATTAAAATTGTCTTCTACGAAGTGTTCAAAGGAAGGTGGATTTCTCTGAAGTAAAATTTTTAGTAACATTTTCCCTTAACGTAAAATTATTCTATAGTCATTTATAAGAAAAGAAATATCATATATTTTTAATTATCAGACATAAAGAAAGCATAATTGATTAAATTTCTCTATACTGGGAGGGAGAATGTATCCACCAGGGGGCACTGTAGTTGCGCATGCGTTTTAGATGTCTTTCATTGGAACGTACGTTGTAGTAACTGAAAGTTTGTTTTATGTACGCGTATTTATTTTTTTGCGAAATTTGAAGTTCTGTGATTTTAAGTCGTATTCACTTAGTTTATTTATGAATTGAATATATACATCTGACTTACGTGCTTGACACCCAATGACTCTTATAAGCTGTCGTCGATATAATTCGTGATAGAGACAACACTTGAAGATTACATCCGGGAACTCTACAAAGTGTGTGTGGTGTGGAACGTACTTAGTGTTAATTTGTATCGAGATTTAGTGTTATTGTACTTCGTCTTTATAAAAGCTGGTAAAAAAGAACTTTTGTCTGGCGGAGTATATTTTGAGGATGAAGCATTTCATTCTCTGAATATGCTTAGCCGGATGTATTAACGTATTCCCTTCTAAAAAGATGCAAGTCTTTGTTCCTCACTGTAATAGTTTTTAAAATTTCAAATCGAGGAATTTATCTTACTTCTTGCAACAGGATTAAAGTAAGTGTCACAATTTTTCTTTTTAGTACTAAAATTAGTGGTTTTTTTTATGATTTTCTAAATAGCACTGATCAAAATCTTGCATAAAATGGTATTAGTTTTGAATCTGTTTGCAAAAAGCCCGCTAATTCTAGAAGTATATATTTTTTAACTTATGACGTTGCCTTTTATTACAAATTATATATTTTAAATTCTCATATGTTTCGCCTAATTTAAAGTAATAATATCACATTTTAAGTTAAATTCATTCTCTTGTTTTCCATGGGATTTCTTAGTTTCAATTCTTATCTGTTTCAATTCTAATTCTTATCTATCACTAAACGACCACAATGATATAAAGAAAAAAAAAAGCTTTGAAAGATTTCCTAATGCTTTCTTACTTCCTACATAGGGATTACAATCCCGTATCCTGGGATTCCGGGATCCCGCTCTATTTTTAATCCCGAAAATCCCGGGATTTTTTCTGGCAAATACCGGGATTTTCGGAGTTTTTTTTTTTTTTTTTGTTTTGTTTTGTTTTTTTTTTTTTTTTTGTTTTTTTTTTTTAACAGAACAATATTCAACTGAAATAAAAAAAAATATATTTATAGATTTTTGCTTTTGGAATAAAAATCAATTTTTATAAATTTATGTATATATGTATCATTGGAAAAGAATGTATATCTCGAGTATTTTTTACATATATTTATAAGCGATTAAACATTTTAACGTGTAAATCTTTTGACCTGCTAACAGACGTCACAGCGATGAGTCAGGAAAAACGAAATCATTTCTTTATTTCGAATTCGCTGCGTGTAGAAAGATCTTCCATTCCATGAGTCATTTTGAGATTAACGTTTACTGATAAGCGTTTGTTTCTTTTCGTGCTTTTAAATTTATTTTTCTTTAAAGATATCTAATGAAAAGGATTTTCTATCGTAGAATTGTAATCTTTAATTACATGGTTATGAGAATAATGTAAAATTTAATTTGTCATAATAATTACTTTTTAATATTGTAAATATTTAGTCATTCAAAAACTTTTTTAACAGGAAATAAAAGGAAGTATGTAGAAGATAAAACATAAACTTATACGAAAAATACAAAAATGACAGATGTTAAGATATATATTTAAGATAAAAGAAGTTTGGAGACTATAAGTTATTTTTTCTTCATGCTATTAATATAGAATATTTATTTATTTATTTTTATTGATAGTTGAATAGCTTTTGTGATTACCCTCTGATCTACATAAAAACTTGCCCATGTGGAAATATAAATTTTTTTAAATCTAATTTTTAAATGATAAGGATTTTAATTTTTTTTTTTTTGTTTTTGTTTTCTGGGAGGGGGTTGGGATTTCTATGAAATTTTCGTAAAGCTGATATCTTAAATCTTGCACTGATTATAATTAAAGCTTTGAAGTTTTATAGTAGGACAAGATTAAAAACCCAATATATATTTAACAAAATACAGAAGTAATTTTTTTCTCAATGTTATTAAAGTAGAATATTTATTTTTTTATTCATAGTTAAATAGCTGTTGTGATTATCATCTGATGCATATGTAAAAGTGCCTATGTGGCAATATAATTTTAAAAAAATCTAATTTTAAAATTATGAATTTTCATTTTTTTTCTTGGGGGGGGGGGGGGGGGTGGAATTTACTTGCAATTTTCTTACATCTGATATTTTAAAAGTTTTTCGACATTCAACCGCCGAATATATTAAATATTTTGAACTTTTAGAGTGGGAAAAGATTATAAAATATATATGCATATATTTATCCGTGTACCTTAATAGAGACACTGCGGGGCAGCGGAATTTGCCCGATAATCGAAGATGTCTGCTTTTGTGAGGTAAAAAAATATACAAATATCTATGCCTTGCGGATTAAAAAAGTATTCGCTAAATAGAGGTATCCGCTATTCGGGAATGTCTATTAACATCCACAACGGATACTCCCGAATACCGGACATCTCAATTTAGATAACAATAATGCAGGGTTGCATTTTTTTCAAAAGAACTTCTTGATTAAAGCATGGGCATACTGGGCAGTCCCCCCCCCCCCTACGATTTTAGGGCCACCAGATTTGATGTGCAATATTTGTAAAGCTTATATTTTAAATCTGTTTCGAAATTGTACTGATTATAATCAATATTTTGACCTTTCAAAGTAAAATAAGATTTAAAAAAAATCTTAATATTTAAATAAATATTTTTTGTTTTAATTTTGTTCTACTCCTGAAGTTCAAAATATTGATTATAATAAATACAATGTGGTAAAAGATTTAAATTATCATCTTAACGAAAATTGCATACCAAAATTAGGAGCACAGAAAAAAATCAGGCTGTATGGGGGTGGAGAGGGCAGGACCACAGCCAAATATTTTTTCAGGATTCAACGTGGTCAAACATGGCTACGTATGATGCTTACAAAAAATGGGTGCGATTCAGACGTTTGAAGTGTCTGAAATTCAGACGCAAAAAGTGTCTAAAAAAATTCAGACATTTTAAAATGTCTGAAAATTGAACACTCCGTTTCAGACACTTAAGAGTCTGAATTTCAGACATTTTAATTAGCAGTGTGAGTTACGGCATGAAATTTTGTCATATTATAGATATCGATTAGTACAACGCAATTATTTCAGACTGCTTCGTCATATCTTGGTAGAAGATGAGCAGAGCGGGACGCCAATTTGTAATTTTGGTATTTTGGTCGTATTATGGCATCATTGAGTTATGGCATGAAATTTTGTCATATTATAGATATCGATTAGTACAACGCAAATATTTCAGTCTGATTCGTCATATCGTGGCACGGAGTGAACAGAGCTGGGCGCCAGTTCTTACTTTATTCGGTATTATCACGTCCTCGAGTTACGGCTTGAAATTTTAACACATTACCGATGTCGATTAGTACAATAAGAATATATCAGCCTGCATCGTCATATTTTGGTAAGAGATGTGAAAAACGGACAATTCCCTAAACATTAAAAAAGAAATTAAAAGATAAATCGCTAAGTTTAAGACATGGACCAGCGAGTCCGTAGGAGCGAGGTGTTTTAATACTTCGTACTACAGCTGAGGCTTCGAAATTATTTTAGCTGTTAGCAACCCTCAGGTGCTTTGGGAGAATACGAATCTCGAAGCTTCAAAAGTAGTTCGAAGTATTAAACTCCCAGCTCTCCCGGACTCGCTGGTCATGTCTTAAAATTATTGATTTTACCATTTCTTTTTTTAATATTTAGGGAATTCAAGTCAAAATTTCAGTTCTCTTACCAAGATAGGACAACGCAGACTGAAATATATGTATTTCACTAATCGGTATCTTTAACATGCCACCATTTTATGCCGTAACTCGATGACCTTATAATACCGCCAAAATTAAGAATTGGCGTTTCGCTCTGCTCAACTCCTACCAAGAATGCTTTAATGCATTAATAAATCTAGATGTTGTCTCTGCTTATCTCAATTCAATTAGCTCAGTTAGTTGCCATTGCCACACATATTGAATAAACTGAAATATAACTTAATGTATCCCAATCTAGCTCAATATTGGCTCAAAATTTTTTTTGAAAACGAGAGATTTAGGAGATTATCGCAAAAGAAAGATTAAAAGTCATTTGAAGAAAAAATGCCAATGGTAAAATTATAACTTGGAATTCATTTTTAGACACTATATTCTGACAGTTGCTATTTTGACAATTTTTCCTGCGAAGCATTCTTTTCGAAAATAAATAATAGGCAAAATTCAAGTAAAAACATCTCGTCAAATGAGTATAATTCAACTTGCATTCTCTTAAAAATAACTAAGTAAGAAGGTGATATAAACTGGAATCTAAGATGAGAAAACAAAAATAATAATTAAAAAATAAATTTCTAAAGTATAACATCAAATATTACCCATATTTTTTTAATTCTAAAAACAAAATTTTAAATAATTTTGATCATGGTTTTACATTATATGTGTTAGATGGACTCTAATATGGTCTATCTATAATCAATTACTGCAATAATTGCATCTGAGCTTGCACAAAAACTAAATATTCAAACCCATTTAATGTCAGGAGTTTTCGGATGAAAAAATGCAGGCTATGAAATGAACGGATGAAAAAATGCAGGGTCTTTTCGCAAAACATAAAACTGCCAATTTAATTAACTTAATAAAATATACATAAACTTGGCAATAATTCAGGCTGGTATTAACTATTTAAAACTAATTCTAAATAATGAATAATAATTTTCTCTAACAAATAATTCATGAAAATGAATGAAATTTGACATAGTTGGCAAAGAAGTAACTCACAGTACAAAAAAATCCACAAATTGAAGTTCCATAGCGTTCTATAATGAATTGATAACATGAGAACTTGGCCCTCATTTTTCTTTCAAAAGGCGGTAAAGAATTAATTGTCCCACACACACTATAGAAAATCTATGTGTCTGTCCTATATATATATATATATATATATATATAGGTAACATTAGCATTTCTTATCTTTTTTAATGCTAGATGGCAGAACTATCTTCTATGATTTTTTATTTGTAATGTCTGCTCTGGAATACATTTTCCTTGTACTTTTACTTTCATTGCCTGTCACATGTTTCAAAATCTAGTACCTTGCTCCATCCTTGCCACATTTTATTTCCTGATGAGTTGTGGCTATTACTTTAGAAGTTTTTTTATCTATCATATTTTGTTTTTTGGATTTTTATGTAGTATAATTTATTTTTTGAAACTCTTAATTTCTTTCAATTTTCTCTGTGTTTCCCGATATGTTATGGGGAACTAAATATTTCCAATTTTAGGAGCAATGCAGAACAACATTTGATAATTTTCCCATGTTGCTCTTATAAATTATCTTTCCAATTTATTTTTACATATTACATATATATATATATCAAATGTATTTAATGAAAATTATTGCTTAAAAGGCGCAAAAGCAGCTCGTAAGGCGTGCAACAAATGTACATTTCATCAAAATGTGATATTTATAGCATTAAAAGTTCCGAAATAAGGTGTATAGTAAATTGTTAAACAATTTATATAAACTTTCAAATCAGTTAAAAATGAATCCACACAGGTAAAAAAAACTGTCTGTTGCTCCTCAGTCAGTGAGAAGACATAAGTAATCCCCCACCACCCACCCCAAATATAAAAATCTTTTAGGTTTCGAAACACGAACCAGTCTTACATTCAAAAACAACTAAAAAAATTACATTGGAAAAACTTAATTACGTTTGAAAAATATAATTAATTTTTTCAACAAATTTTATCCAGTAATTAGCCAATAAAATAACAATGTAATAGAAATAATGTTTTAAATTATTTTTCTAAAATTATTAAGTTTTTAAATTGTTTCTGAATGTAGGGCTGGTTCGTATTTGAAAACCTACAAGATTTTTAGTGTTTGGTGCGTGCGCGTGTATGTGTCGGGGGGGGGGGGGGGGGGGTTAGTTCCTGTTAGCCCTCTGTCTGTGCAGTTTAGTTCTGTCTTTTTACCTGTGTGAATTAATTTTCAAATGTTTTGAGGGTTTATAGTTAATTGTTAATTTTTTACCCGACTGTCAAGAAGGGTTATGTGTTTCACGCGTATCTGGGTTTGTGGGATTCTTTATACTCTCGAAACATCCCAACGGCTGGATGGATTTTAATGAATGAGGTCTCTATCGATTTGTTTCAATCGTCCGATAGTTATAGGCGAGGTTTTGTTTTTATGAATTCAAAATGGCGGCCATAAAATACCAAATGGCGGTGGAGACGAAAAAAATATTTCACACGCTATATTGCATGGCATACCACTGGATAGGTTTTTCAAAAAGAAGACGATGTTTCATTGACTATTTTACAATCAGAAGCTCCGTTTAAATATTACACAATCTGGAAGTTGTGTAGGTAGAATCTCTAACTCTACTGCAACTCTAACCTTCATAGGCATCTATATAGGCCTCATCAAAGCAGTGTTTATAGATAGGAACTAACAATTAAATACAACTTAAAAGTCATCAATACAAGTAAATAAAAAAAATAGGTAAGTAATATAAAAAATAGTTTCACATTCATGAGAAATAATTAACTAGTTCGCTTTTGACGCAGTCGGGTTTTTTAATTTGTTAAATTTAATCGATTTTTATTTATTATACAACTCGTTTCGGAATTTTTAATGTTACAAATTTTATATTTTGAAGAAGTATAGATGTATATCTATATATCTCTCTCTATATATAGATAGATGTAGTTTTACATATAATATATACAGGGCAGGCACGTGAATTTTCTTTAGATGATACACATATATACATATGATTCACTAAATATATGAACTGCGTTTATGAGTTGCTTGAGGCGCCTACAAATGCAAAAGTTTTCCATATGGTTTTGAAAGATAATATAATTCCAACATAAAACGCGAACAGAAGAAAAAAGAAAAAAAAAAGGGCAACTTTTTTACAGAAAAGAAAAAAGAAACAGATAAAAAGAAACTTTTAAAGTGCCTTTTAATGATGTTACACTCTTTCGAACATAAAAAAATTGATATGCATTTATGAATAACACGAAAATATACATTCTGTTCAATATGCGGTGCAAAGAATATTTATTATTCATTTACAGGGCCACACAAAAGTTTTTCGTTACATAATGTTATAGGGGAAATATTATTTGGGGGGCATATTTTAATTATGTTAAAATATTTCACGTATACTGAAATTGATATATGTTGCTGAGGTTTAATACAAGTTACTTCCTGTATAATAGAAAGTGCACAGTATTTACAGGAACACATGAAAGGTTTCGGATGCTATACTGTATCCGAAGTATTGTATATTAGCAATGATTGTGGAAGTGCATTTGTATTTGTGATATGAGTTTAACTATAATATTACGTTGTGTGTATAAATGCAGTAGACCAAATACAGGGCTGCACAAAAGAATTCGCAAGCATTACTGAGTATGAACGAAAATAGATTAAAAGTGGTTTTTAAATGAGTTATGGATTTTTACGCTCAACTAACGTAGTATATCTTTGTATAATATAGATAAAATGATATAAAGGGCTATGCAAAAAATTAGATACATGGATCATCTCAGGAAATGTGATTTCAGTAGTTTTGAGCATGTTTTTAGTCTTAAGAAAATTTTAGCTAAATAGTGGCGTGTATATAAATATAATAGGTAAAATACAGGGCTGTACACAAGTATTCAAGTATGATTCCGTCTATTGATATAAATTTCTGAAAGGGAAATTTTAAACTATTATGCGTTTTTAACACTTTCCAATATAGTTGAGAAGTGTTTGTGAATTCCATTTGTCTGTCTATCTGGCCGTCTGTCCGAACTCGAACTTTTTTTAATATATTAGTTCGATTGCGCTTTAATTGATATATGTTATTATATTTATTATGCCATGCTCGGTATTGGAAATAGAGTATGTAGCGTTCATAGCTTATTTACAGAGACACTCAAAATTATTCCATTACGTTATGGTCTATAGGGAAATGTCCTAATTATATAAATGCGTAGCACCTATAGTCGTTACATGGTCCGTCCGTCCGTCTGCATATAACAGCGCAAAAACTACCCAGCCGAATGGTTTGAAATTTAATATACATAATCGTTGCAGAATTTTGTCGAGTCATTTCACATTTTATGAAAATCGAGACAAAACTTAAATAAAATTTAATTAAACGTTTCTTCATTCTATTAATCACGACAGGTAATGATTCTAGGTTGTCATGGTGATAACGTCCTATTTAAGATGGAGTCATATTTTTTCCGTATTGCTGAATTTATATATATATAATGGTATAATAACAGCTTTTCCACCAAGATCTGAATATTTATAAAACTTCATTGTAGTTCGAACACACCTCATTTGCCATGTTTGACGTACAATTTCCGACTTATTTGTTTTTATAGTTAACCTACAAATAGAAAGTTCTTTATTATACGTTGAAAATATCATCTTTTAATGATAATATATTTATAATGTTCATTTTTTCGTCATTTGACTCTTTTTTAATCAATTTATTGGTGTGAAATTTTTAGTGTTTTTTCAATTATCAACTTTGATTTGTACAATGAAAGGTTTTTTTTTATTACACAGTCTCTTTAAAAGTATTTTTTGTTTGTTAAAAAAGAAAGGGGGGATTATCAGTTGCTTTAAAACTTTTCTTTAGATCAAAAATTTAATCAATGATTGATATTGTCAAAGTAAACGTGTTTGTAATTTGCTGTAATTTTTAAAGTGATTTTGATCTGAAATAAACTTTAAATAAAAAATATTATGATAAAACACATTTATTTACTAACGCATTTACAAGAAACATATAAGTTATTTTATTTAATTAATACGTGCAAAAGGCTTTCTGTTGATATTTCTGTTATTATGTAAAACGAGGAATCTATTTTTTTTTCTTTGTATGCATTAAAAGAATTTTCATCAAAGGTTTACTTTCGCCATTTTTGTGAGAAATTTTATTTGCTTTGTCAAGATATGCGTCGTATATCTAGTTATGAAAAGAATATAATTCCATTTAGAAACATATAAAAGTTTATTAAATTTACGGAAAAGTTTGTTAGAGAAATATGGGTAGGGATATGCTAATTACGATATTTTTTTTTCGAACTTTTATTCTCTTATCCAAATAGTTTTCTTGAACGAACCAGACTAGTAACATATTAAGAAAGGGGTGTCTCGGAAATTTAATTTGTGTTAGCTTAGCTAATTTATAAAATTGCTTTAACTAATTGTATGAAAAAATAGGAAATAAGATTAGAAACTCTAACACATCTCTGTCTTATTGTCAGTTCTTTATTTCTTGTTTGTTCTAACATTTTTAATTTAAAAGATGCTTTTTTTTTTTATAATGAGGCAGTTATTTTTAGAATGCTCCACAAATGATTTTAATATGTATGTCATATGTATGCTATGGTATTGATATGTCGTGCATAAATTCATGGACGCTTGAACTTGTTAAAAAGTATCTTTGTGCATAGATAATTAAAAAAAATACTTTTTTCCGGACAAAAGCGTGCAATTTTATCATTTGGTATTTACGAGTTTTAATACTCACCCAACAAACAGCTAGTTCTTTAATATGTAAGAAATGCAGTATTTTAATGTAAATAGGGCAGTTTGAGGTGAAATACCCTGTTGTACAAGATGCCGAATGACGTAGTTTTCATATGCGCAGGTGCTGTACGGAAACCCTGCTCAGTTGTAAGAAAGAGGGCTCTCTGGTGATACTTTAATTTTCATTTGCGATCTTCTAAAAAAAAATTAAATGGTACTTTTTTATTGCTATTTCGTCTAAACACTTCTGATAAGTGTCAAAAATCTTTTATGTGACTTCCTTATTTGCCTAAATAAGTCTTAGTTTAAACACCAGAGAAATAAAGATGATATTTTTGGAGAGTACTGGTACCTGGCCTTTCTGCAAATCATAAATGGCTGCCAGTTCGTCAGTGGGGATACCGGCGTCTTGTCCAATACTTTGGTGTGAATCGAGGAAAATTTTTGGATGTAAGATGCCGGTTATTTTTCGTTGCGGTCAAATGCTAGTTGTTTCTTCATTGTTTAAATTGCTCTTGGCTATTAACTGACTTGTCAAGGATTTTAGTCAGATAATTTAAATCAGTGATTAAGTCGTGATTTTAATCAACTGATTAAAATAATATATTTTCTAAATGTTTAAAATGACATAAAGAAATATTAAAATCTAAGATGAACATTATTTGAAAGCTTTCTATATGTAATTTGCCTTATAAATAATAGGTAAATAAATATTAATTTTAATCATTGTTAAAAATTTGATATTAAATGCAGTTATAAATAATTTTAATAAATATAAATATCGGTAGAATATAATATACTTTTAGATAACTAGGGTCTTCTGTAACCTACGAGCTATGCTCCCCAACCATCATCAAGACACCGCAGGCTCTAAAAACACGCTAATTTGATCTGCTTTGAAAAGATAACGGATTAAATTTCCTACCAAGATTCAGTAGATGAGGATTTTTTTTAAGTGAATGAGAATCAGTGTTCAGAGTGTCTAGCAGAGTGCAGTAAAACCTCTGAAAAATGTGATTGGATCAAATCCATTCAGTGAAACTGTTGGTTATATAAAAGTTGCTCAAAGTTACTAAACAGATGTGCAGTCTGTGGCAGATCTGAATTACAGCTGCAAAGAACAAAGGGCATATGAAAAACCCCAACAAAAAAGCTGCACTCTAAAGTACTTTATCAGAGTGGCTTTATCATATTTAAATTTATTATAATGTTTAAAAATAGGCTTACGTAAGATCCATAATTCTTTTCAATGTTAAGTAGGACATAACTGTTTTTTTTTAAATATTAGTTTGTACTTTTATTAAAGTTCCAACGTTTGTTACATTCATATTTTTGTATATTAAAGTTACTTTTATTCGTCCGATTATGTTTTAAACTACTTCAGAAAAATTATTGTTTACATTGAAACTCCACAAGGCATCTTACCCCTAGATATGCCGAAATGCAAGTGTTTACAAAAACAAAATTTTTGAAGCTTTATATAATATCTGTAAAATGAAATAAGATTTTAAATGATACATAAGGTTGCAGGCTTTAACAAGAAATCAATGAATAATAAATAAAAACAACAGGAGATTTTTAAAACAATAAAGTCAAAAACTACGGCATCTTCACCCAATTTACCCTGTATATTTTCTAAAAAATAGTTTCGACACGTCAATAATTTTCTTCTTTCAATTTGCTCAATGCTTTCCGTTATAGTTTGAAAACAAATTGTTTTACTTAGTTTCTTGAAAATTATATTTCTGGTTTTGAAAAGGATTTAGTAAATTTACTGTCTAACACGGAGGTATATTTTGTGATCCCGATAGCGTTTGAAATATCGAACCTATTAAAATCTAATTTCGACAGTGCATCGATATTTACAATATCTTATATGTGTTGTAAATGAATTATATAGCGTTTATAGTTCGCTTCAGGGTTGCCAGTTTGGCCTCCATATTTACTTCGAAATTTTAAATGCATACCGGAAAGTTTGAAGAAAAAATCTTTAGTTTATGTAACCACAAATTTCTGTCATTAAATAAAGCAAAAAATAGTCTTTTTAACTTCTGCACGAATTCAGACTTTCTGAATAAAAATGCAGGCCAAACTGATTCACTTACAACACTACAGAAAAGTAAAACTTGCAAAACTTATCACCACAATAACTTCCGAAATAACTGAACAACTTCGGATCTTATTTTCACAGTGTATTAATATTGCCTGTATTTTGAAAGAGCTCGTTTATCAAGTATGTAATTCTTAGAGTTTATTTACAGGGACACACAATAGCAAAACATTAAAATATTTTCATTATGAATACGCCCGAAAAACCAAACAAATTTGAAGTTACTTGGGACAATGCATTGGTCTTGCAAGTATTTTGAATGAGTTCGTTAATCAAGTATCTAGCTCTCATATTTCGTTTATATATAATGTTTTCTTACATACATAAAAGCAAAGCATTCAAAATTTATCATCACGATAACGACCAAAATACTGAGTAAATTCGAACCTAACTGGAACGTTAGTTGATCTTTCCAGTATCTTGAATGAGTTTTTTTTATCAAGTATGTTGCTGTTATAGTTCGTTTACAGGTACACGTAATAGCGAAATATTTAAAATTTGACAACACGATTGCGCCCGAAATACCAATTCTAACGTAACGGCGACAGTGTAGCATTCATGCAAGAATCGGAGGTGAATTATTGAAATCAAGTACGTAACTTTTTAAATTTGTTTTACAGGGATATACAAAATTTTAGATAGCATTCATTTAATTGTTTCGATGGCATTCATATAATGGTACCTTTGAGTGTCGGAAGTGTATTATAGACTATGCATGATTTGTAAACTATAATTCAAACTAATTTTATACATTTTTGATATGATTGTCTCATATACATTATACGTGCAGATTCCCAAAATTTTTAAGGAGCTAGTGGCTCCTAAACCCAAATAATCCAGTCGCCACATTGTGAAAAAAACGTAAAATCAATATTGTTTATGGGGAAAAAATTCAGGAATTCAAAGTGAAAAATTATCTACATATGCACAAAAGAAAAATAGACTAATTACAGCAAATGTGTATATTTCGTTTAATCACACAATTTCTTTAAAAATATGGATATAAATTAAGTGTAATATACATCTTAAACTATATATAGTCAGAAGATAAAGTTGGGCAAGATAAAGGTAAGAAAATTCTATCTATAAAAATAAGCTAAGCAACCATGGCAGTGGGAAATATTAGGAAAACAATATTTCTTATTTTAATTTTTCGAAAAAGAGTACATATAAAGAAAAATAGTGTCAAAATGTAATTCAAACATTTGTTTTTCAAGATCACACAAGAAAAATTACCTTAAAAAAATCTTAACACAGATTATTACAAGAGTGATTTTGTTTCGAATTTGCTAAAAATTTAAGGCATTCGGTTCCGAAAATTCGGATATAAAAAATATCACGGAAAAATATCGAAAATTTCGGCAAATAGTCTTCGATAAAATCAATCGTGTCAATCGTCAGCAGGAAAAAGCACAAATTTCGTCAGACGATCGCAAAAAAGCCCGCGAATTTCGTAAAAAAGCGAATTTCATTAACGGATCGCGGAGAACACGCGAATTTTGCCAAATTACTCAGAAAAATCGCCCATTTCGTCAAAGATCCGCGGGGGAATCCGAATTTCGCCAATCTTTGCAGAAAAATCGTCAACTTTTGTCAAAGGATCGGATGAAAAATAAGGATTTCCTCAAAGAAACTCGAAAAGACTTCAATGGGTCACGAAAAAAAAAACTTATTCCATTAAAGGATCGCAGAAAAAATGCTAATTTTGTCAAAGCATCGAAAAAACAGCGCGGATTTCATCAAAAGATTGCAGAAGAAAGGCGAATTTTGTCAAAGAACCGCAAAAAAGCGTGACTTTCGCCAAAGCGTTGCAAGAAGAACGCGAATTTCGTAAAAGGATCGCTATAAAAAACTCAATTTTGCCAAAGAATCGCAGAAAAACGCGATTTTAGTCAAAAGATCTTGGCAAAAAAGTGATTTTTTTAGAGGATCGCGAAAAAAGCGATTTTCGTCACATAATCGCGAGGAAAAACTCGAAATTCGCCTAACAATGGCTACTTAGACCCGAAAATTAGTCGCCAAATCAAAACTTTAGTCGCCACGTTGCGACTGACGACCGTAAACATGCACCTATAATATACATGCAATAGCATTTGGTAAGCTAATTGCAAAATTTCCCTGAGAGTCACCTTTCTCGTCAAAGAAGCAAACTTAGAAGGAAACAAATTTGCTTAATTTGTATTAAATCTGATGCATTTAACTGAAAAAAAGAACAACAACAAAGAAAATTAATCTTCTCTTTCGACTTGTTTTAATTTTTTGTATGCATTAAATCAAAGCAATTAATCCTTTGATATGCTATTATATCAAAATAAGTTTAAGTTTGCCTTTTTTATACGAAATTTTAATTGGTTTGTTTCGATATGTGCTTTATATTTAGATATAAATCAATAAAATTTTATTTAGAAGCCTATTAAAATATGGTACAATAGTAAGTATGAAAAGTATTTTTTAAGAATGTTGAAGTATGAACAAACTAAATAAGTTACAGCTTGTAAAAACGTTTAATTTCTTATTTCCATTATTTTTAGCCACCACTTTGTATATATGACACGTTATAAAATTGCTTTCGGGAATAAATAAATTTGCAAATTTATTAAGGAAATACTAAATAACACCAGAGAATCTGGCGTTTTTCTCCTTCCTTCCTTTACTTGTTTATTAGTATTATTATTAGATTATTATTTTTTTTGGTTTGTTTTTACCTTTAGAAAACGTATGAAAAAAGGCATGAAGGCTAAACATATAATACGTAATTTGTGTATCTCTTATGCGAATGCGTATACTGTGTATGCATCAATAGACATACACTGGTAAAAATTTGCAGCATTCTGGCAGCTCATTTGACCGTTTTTTCCGAAAACGGTTACACAACCGTAATTTTAACACTATCCCGACCATATTATTGGCCATTTTATGGTCAGAATATAGTTAAATTATGGTTATGAAACCGTTTTTTCAAAAAACGGTCGAATGACCTGCCAGAATGCTGCAAAATTTTTAACAGTGTAGCGTACGTGACTGAAAGTATGCTTTTTGCATGCATATGTAAAGTAGTCGGATGTGGCAGATCCAAAACTTTCTTATATCTCATACATGTTAATATTTCCTGAAAAATGCAGCATAGAAGAGACACCGGTTAGGTGATTTGAACCAAAATCTGATCAGTAACATAACTACTTAGGACAACTTCCAATTGAATCTGAAGTTTGAGGAAAATTCGTGCATTAATTTTTGAGATAGAGCTATTACGGAAATCGTAAAAAATTCTGCATAGCAGCGCCACCTCTTCCTGTTGGGCGATTTACATCAAAAACTAATAGAGACCAATTCATATCACGGACAAAACTGAATGAGAAGTTTGATGAAAATTCATGCATTAGTTCTTGAGATACAGCTATGCGGATATATGTTCTTGAGATACAGCATGGTACCTGTTGAGCGAATTACACCAAAAACTAAACAGCACTAATTTATATCAGCGGCTATCTGAATCTGAAGTGTGATAAAAATTCATGCAGTAGTTCTTAAAATACAGCTATTGCGGAAATCCTGCAAAAAGCAGCATAGCAGCGCCACCTTTTGGGCGATTTACATCAAAAACTAAACAGCACTAATTTATGTTAGAGGCTAAGTGAATCTGAAGTTTGATAAAATTGGTGCATTATTTCTTGAGATACAGCTATTGAGATAATCATGAATAGTTCAGCATAGCAGCGCCATCTGTGGGGCGGTTTACGAGAAAAATTAATCATTTCCAATTATATCAAGAGCTAACTGAATCTGAAGTTTTTTGAAAATCCATGCATTAGTTCGTGAGATATAGCTATTGCGGGAACAATGAAAAATGCGCCAACTGTTGGGCGATATACACCAAAAAATAATATGCACCATTTTATACATGGGACTAACATAATCTAAATTTTCATTAAATTCCGTTCATTAGTTTCTGATATAGAGCTTCCACAGTATTTGTGTCACACATACATACAGACAGACTCACAAAGTGATATTTTGTAAAAACATGTTTTGCGGGGTCTGTGACCTCTAAAACGTGTAAATCCGTCAAAAACCGGTATTCGAAAATTTTCGCGAGTCCAATATTTTCTTCTTATAAAGATAGGAGAAAGTAAACAAGTGGGTAAGTCTGATCACAGATCGCACAGAGCGTTTCGTTTAAAAGGCTACTTTAGTCAAATAAAAAGACTCATTCGCTAATGCTAATCCTATGGAAGAAATTTATAAAGATATCTCGGTCGCATTTCGATATGTTTAAAGGATTTCTTTTGCATTGAATAGTTGAGATCGATCTGTATGGAGGCCTTTTTTTACTTTTTCGATTTTGATTGCAGATATTTTTTATGAGGATTCTTTTACTTTCGAAACCGGTTCTGAAAATGAAAATGGCATCATAAGAAATACCTATAAAGAAAATCGAAAAAGCAAGAAACGGCCTTTGTATAGATCGTTCTCAACTATTCAATGCAAAAGAAATCATTTAAAAATATTGAAATGCGACCAAGATATCTTTATAAATTTCTTCCATAGGATTACCATTGGCGAACGGGTCTTTTCGTTTGACTGAAGAAGCCTCTTAATATTTCTTTCAAAACACTTTGACCTTTTGCAAAATCTGCTAGTTCTATATTTCGCAACCAGGGGGCGCACTCTATTCTAAAGAAACCTCTATCTGAACGAAAATCCGTTTTACAAACTATCCGTAGCTATATTAGTCGAAGGGATCGGGCCCATAGCACCCAATATAGGTAGGCGCCCCCTGGCGGTAAAAAATGGAACTATAATATGGGCGGCTATGGTGCATAATATGAAAGAGTTGTCAAAGGAGTATCGGCAAAAGTTAAAAACGTGCACCCCGAGTGAAAAGGGTGGAGGTTAGAAAAATTGCTACAAATACAGAAGTTAGAGCCGGAAGGGTAAATATTATAAGACTTTTTGAAATTTTTATGATTTTTCGGGTGATCACAAGTGATCTGTAATAAGTATAAAAAATTTCAAATCTCCAACTTAATTAGGGGCTGAGTTAGAAAGATTGCTTAAAATACACAAGTTAGAGTCCAAAGGGGTAAATATAAGCCTTTGTCAGAATTTTATGATTTGTCGTTTGATGTGAGGTGTTCAGCTATAAGAATTCAAAATTTCAAGTCTCCAACATATAGTTTCTGAGAACGGGTTCTGTGACAGACAGACAAACAGAGCAGCGAGACGAATAGGGTTTTGCCAGATGAACGAAACCCTAAAAAGAAAGATAGAATAAAGTATATTTTCCTACTTAAAAACACATGCATTACATTTAGAATTTACTGCTTAAATAAAATTCATAATATTAACTTACAAATAATAAAATATTTAAATATTAATATATTTAATATATTATAGTCTTTTCGTGCACATATTTTTTTGTTCATAAAAATAGTTAATGTATTTCACGCATGTTTTTATTAATTTTGAACTTTAAAATATTTAGTCGTTAAAGTTGTTTTACATGAATCATATCAATACGAAAAATGTATAATTTTTTTTTTAGTTTCTTCGAATATATACTTTTTTAATTAAAAAAAAACATAGTGAAATTTCTACCTAATGTTAATTTTGTTTAGATCAAAACTATATTTAAAAAAAAATGTTTTTTAAAAGTTTTAAATATATTTTTGAATTTTTGTTTATGTAATTTTTTTAAGATGTGATTAAAAATCTGGTATAATTTTTTTATTTGAAAATGCAATTAAAGGTAACTTATGCAAGTAAATTTTTATGATATATACATAAAAAATCCTCAATCCATATTCCTGTATTAAGGTAAAATTTAGAAATCTAAAATTATTTATTTTTCTTTGTAGTTTAAATTAAGTTTCACCATTTCAGTAAGAAATTTATTTTTTTCTGTAAATATATATGTTTTTATTTTATCAAATTAAGGAACAAAAAAAAAAAAAATTATTTAGAAACACATAAAAGCTGATTGAATACGGAAAGCATTTATTTCGAAAATATGGATAGAGATAAACTTATTACAGTATAATTTTTTAACTTTTTAAAGAGTTTTTTTTATTCGCTTTACAAATATAATAATTTATATACACTATATGGCCATTAATGACCGGGAACTGTCAATTTTAGACATTTTGTCAAACATTTAGAAATATACTTGACAGATTATTCTGGAATTTCAGGATTAAAAAGAACAGGTATGAACTGATATTTAGCAATGTCGATTTCATAAGGGGGGCAATTATGGGGCCAACAAAAAATCAAAGACAAAAAAAATAATACTTGGGATCACCCTGTAAAATAAAATGCACGAAATGATCTATTGCTACCTAATATAAATAAACAGACATTGTGCAATATGTGTATTATTTTATGTAAGAATAGCACGTATATTAATAGAGATATAGCGATTTATTAAAAAAAAAAATTCTTGCATGTTTTGCTTATAACATGCAGGATTTTCAACCAAATTTAACGCCGGTTTCAGGAAAATTGACAAAATATAGTAGAAACAATATAGTGTAATAGGAATGTAAATATATTAAATATTTTAAGGAAATATGAGCAGTTGTATGAAATAATTTTTATCTGCCCATGCGCGAACGATAACAAGGATTGTTTTACATAATTTAACAGTCAACACTATGGAGCAACGTATAAAAAAAATTTAGTCAAATATCGTAAAATTTCAGGAAGATATCGGCGTTAGAGTGAGCAAATATTTAATTGTTCTCTAAAAGCAGCTGAATGGTAAGGGATTTTCCACAAATTGTCAATTTAATTTTTTTTTTTTTAATTTTTTATTGATGCTTTAGTTCTTTTTGGATAACCACCAGAACGAACCTATACCATGATGAAAAGAAGCATCAAAATCGAAGCATTTTTCCCAAATCTAGTCGTTGATAGTCACTAAATACTAACTTTTTTCTAAAAGGCAGTTAATAAAAAATGACAGTTTGTGTAAAATCCATTTATCGTTCAGCTGCTTTTAGAGAACAACTAAAAATTTACTCACTCTAACGCCGATATATTTCTGAATTTTTACGATATTTGAATAGATTTTTTTAATAAGCTGCTCCATAGAGTTGATTATTAAATTATGTAAAATGATCCTTGTTATCGTTCGTGCATGCGCAGATAAAAATTATTTCATACAACTGCTCATATTTCCTAAAATGTTTAATATATTTATATTTCAATTACACTATATTGTTTCTACTATATTTTGTCAATTTCTTGGTTGGAAATTTGGTTGAAAACCCTGCATGTTATATATTCCTGCATGCAAGAATTTGTTTAATTTTTTAAAATAAATCGCTATATCTCTATTAATATAGTTATACTCTTACACAAAGGCATACACATAATGCACAATATCTGTTTATTTATATTTGGTAGCGATAGATCATTTCGTGCATTTTATTTTACAGGGTGATCTCAAGTATAATTTTTTTCTTTGATTTTTTGTTGGCCCCCTAATTGCCCGCCTTAACAAATCGACATTGCTAAATATCAGGTAATACCTGTTGTTTTTAATCCTGAAATTGCAGAAGAATCTGTCAAGTACATTTCTAAATATTCCACAAAATGTCTAAAATTGAAAGTTGCCGCTCATTAATGACCATATAGTGCAATAGCTCCAGGCATGTAAACAGGTCATATATTTCCGTGAAGGTTTTTTCCCGAAACCCCAGAGGGGATCGTCAACAAATTGAAAAAAAATCGAATATCTTATGGATAACCCTGTAAAAACTAATGTAGCAAAAGCATTCAAACAGTAGATTATGATGAAGTGCCTTATTGTAATAAATTGTGCTCATTTTTATGTAAAAAGCATGTATATTCGTAGGGAAATTAAAATTTTATAAAAAGAGACCCAAATTTTGACAAGTTTTTCGCTTATAATTTGTTGAGTTCTTAATATAAAAAAAAGTTCTTTTAAAAAAATATGAGAAACAACATTGTACACAATACCCTGCAATCAGAATTAAAAAATAATAAAAATTGGATGAAAAATGAGCAGGTTTACTAAAAATGTTTCATTGCGCATGCGTGAATGCAATCAAAATATCATGTGCATAATGTATTTGCGAAGTGTGTAGAGCAATTTTTGTGAAAGTCTCAAAAACATAGCTTGAAAATTCTGAAAACTATCGTTGACAGAATAAACTCGAAATCCGTTGTTCCCAGAATGAAGCTTAAAAATGAGGGTTTGTATCCATATATCCATTAACTAGTAAGTAAGTAAGTAAGCACCCACCCTGGGAACCCGCTTTTGGCTTATGGTTAGGTGTAACCCCCAAGCCCAGGGCAGGGAAAAGTTTTACTACCTGCGGAAAAAGCCCAGAACTTCAGAACGACCCGCCTGACACGCCGAAGAGAGCACAAGAGGCAAGTGCCGTGTCCCCGGACCGCCTGTAAAAATTTATGATTATTTAAGAGGGCGATTCTTTACCAATCACAATTGGCTACCCTATTGTTTCAGGGCGAGCCTAGAAATATATTACGATTATGATTTATATGTTTTGGAATTTACGTACTATTTGAAAAAATTTTAAGTATTTACATTCATCTTTTCATTTGATAAGAAATATTTTTTTCCCTTTTTTTCACCCTTTTAAACAAAAATATTTATACATATTTACAATATTTCTAGTGGTATTTAAGTTCTTAAAAATAAAACAATCTCAAAAACACCCTTCATACACCACGTGGACCCATGACATGTCCACCACAGGCAATCAGAAGAGGTAATTATTGAATGTATTTATATTGAATAAAAGAATAATGGCTATTGAGAATATCGTAGTTAGCATATAGTTTTTTAAGTTGTGCCGGGTCATTAATTATTTTTAGGATGTCCTGAAGGATTGTCGTTTCTGTTCTGTGAAATTTAAACTTCATGAATTTGCAGTTGCCGAAAATGTAATGCATCGGGTCTCCTCGACCACCACATTTACAAAGGTCGTCATCTTTTTTACCCGACTACGGCAAAGCCAAAGGAGGGTTATGATTTTGACAGGCTATGTATGTATGTATGTATGTATGTATGTATGTATGTATGTATGTATGTTCATCTGTTCCCTCGTAACTTCTAAACCACTAATCAGAATTCGACAAATGACATATCATTAGAAGCGTCTTAATTGTCCGCTGGTTATAGGCTATATAGATTTTCACCAAATTCAATGTGGCGCCTTCTAGCGGACAAAATATACAGAGTAAAAAAATAAAGTTAAGCTAGATATGCCGTGTTTGGTATCATTTTAAAGCGCTTCACTTCAAAACCATAGAGGGTTTGTTTATAAGTGCCTTGGATCATAATAAGTTGCTTAAAAATCCACATGACAGTCAATCGTTAGCAGAATTAGATAGATTAAGAAATCTTCCTAGGTCATCTTAATACATGAAACCTTCAATCTACATTACACATTTACACATTACACTAACGACCTCATCCACTAATCGGTCCATTACCCATTTGCTGCCATCGACGGATATGTGCGTCACTACTACCAAATACTGGAAGCGTCATACGTCAAAAAATAAAGTTAAGATAAATATGCCGTGTTTGGTATCATTCAAAAGCGCTTTACTTGTACATTTTGAATATATCTATATATTACTAGCATTTGCTTGTGACTTTACCTGTATTCATGGGGTACTTTTATACTTTTTCAGCGTAGTTTTTTGTCGTAGTTGGGTTTTAGTTTTTTTACTTTATCTTGTTGCCGATATTATAAAGGAAAGACGGGAAGCTGCCGCGGCCTGTTAAAAAGTAAATAGATACTTTATCTTTTGAAATTATTTGGTTCTGAACTTTTGGTACCAGCCCGTGCGTATATCTGCCACCCCCTGAGTGATCCCAGTTGTACTGCCACCTGTCCAGTAATTGGGTTCGAATACATTTTATAAGATAGGACCGAGGCAATTTAACTCCTCGATCCACTGGTAGGTCGCAGTACTGGGCGGCATCATTCGCCAGCTCATCCGCCAGTTCATTACCCGCTATGCCAATGTGGCCTTTTATCCAAGTAATGTAAAAAATTTTATTTTGATTTTGTTTAATTAAATTATGGATGTAATAAATTGAAGGGTTAGTTGGAAATAAATTGTCTAAGGCTTTAATAGTAGATTGACTGTCACTTAATATTTGGAATTTTGTATAAGGGGAGTTAATGGCCCAATTAATTGCCGAAATTATTGCGTGCAGCTCCGCCTGAAAGATTGAATTTTCTGCTCTCAGTTTGACTGTTTTTTCATAAATTTGAATGTTATGATTGTAGGCTACCATTGCATATGCTGTGCCAGAGTCCACCTTAGAACCATCTGTGTAAATCGAAATAAGATTAGTTTTTGTGATAATTTTGTCTGTAACTATTAAGTTATTTAAATGAATTTCCGCATTTATTTCATATTTTAGGATTTTATTTTCTATATCATCTTTACATATTGGTTTGGGTTCTTTAAGTAATAAGTTTTTATTGTGTAAAATATTGTATTTTAGATTTTTATATTCCAGTGTTATTAAGATTGGTGGTATTCCTAATAGGACCTGTAACGTATGTGTTGCAACATTTTTATATGTTTTGGTTATTGACGTGAGACAAGTTCTTTGGATGGATTGGAGAGCGCGTTTATCTTTTATCCTGAGGTCTCCAAACCACACCTCCGAACCATAATCTATAATTTTTTCTAGTACTGCTATGTACCAGGTTCTAAGATAGCCTCTGTCCACCCCCCAAGTAGCCGAGAAGACCCGTTTAATGGATGAGGTTAGCTGTAAAATTTTGTTTTTTATGCTAGTTATGTGCTTGTCCCATTTTAAAGTACTCTGGAATATTATCCCTAAAATTTTTATTTCCTTTAATGGCTTGATGGTATAGTTACCCAATTTAAAGGTTGGTGGACGTTTATCCAAAGTGTTTTTCCCCAACATAATAAAAGTCGTTTTTTCCTTTGAAATCTGTAAATTTAAGTTATTGCAAATATTATAAAAAAGTTTTATTTTTTGGTTGGTTTCGGTCTCTAAGATGAGTCTGCTCCTCGCTTTGACAACCATATTGAAGTCATCGCAAAAAACATACAGGTCTTCGAATTTACTCTAAAAGTTTATTAAGATTATATTTGCTATGATTAGCCACAGAAGCGGCCCAAGGCACGACCCCTGTGGACAGCCTTGATAAGTTGGTCTTTTAATGTTATTTGATAAATAATTTGTTATTAGTTCTCGTTCGGATAAGAAGCTAAGAAGGATACATTTTAAATATTGCGGAACTGGTAATTCGTTAATTTGTTGACCCAAAGTGACCCAATCTATATTGTCAAACGCCCCTACAATGTCGAATGAGATAATGCTGCAGTATTTATATTTTTCAAGATACGTTTTTGCTTTATGTTTTAATTTGTTTAATAGTTGAATTGTGCTTCTGTTCTCACGGAAGCCATACTGGGCCCCGTGAAGAACATTTAATTTTTCTAAGTAGTGATTAATTCTTCGTTTTAGGATCCTCTCATAGATTTTTCCCAGCATGGGAAGGAGACAAATGGGTCTATAGGAGGAAGGTTGGCGTGGATTTTTATTACGTTTTGCGAAGAAGATCACATTTGCTATTTTCCATGATTTAGGAAAGTAGTTAAGAGTAAGACATTTGTTATATAAGTCACGTATTAGATGTTTAAAATTATTGTATATGTTTTTAATAATAAATGCATCAATTTTATCAAATCCAGTGGCTTTTAAATTATTTTGCTCATTAAGTGCTGATTTTATTTCTTTAAAAGATATTAGGGGGGGAGGGGGGGGGGAGATCTTCCTCTGCCGCTGGGTCCATGAGAGGTGGATGCGGGTTTTGATGTATTGGGAAATGGTGGTTAAGTAATATGTTGAAAGTATCTAATTTTGTAGTATATGGGGTTGAACCCTGTAGTGCTGTGTGTATGAAATGATTATTTTTGAGTCTTTTATTCATTGCTATTTTAAAGGCTTGGCCAAATTTGTCTTTTGTTTTAGAGCAGAAACTCTGCCATGATTTAGTTTTTTGTTGTTTTATACGTTTTTTGTATATTGCTCTTTCTCTTTGTAGGAGGGTTCTCCACTTTGGGTCATTTGTTGATTTAAATCTTTTCCGTAATGCTGAGATTTTATTTCGCTGGACCTTCAGCTCTGCCGTCCACCAGTCAAATGTTGGATATAATTTGAAACTTTTTGTTTTTAGTGAGGATTTACAGGTGTCTAGAATTACTTGGTTAAAACCATCAAGCCATTCATCCAGTTCTAGTCGAGTTTTAGTATCAGATAAGGATTTAAGTAAATTATTAATTTTCGGTTTCAAGATGTAATTAAATTTTTTAAAATTTGAGTATCTTGTTTTAAATCTTTTAAGGTCTAGAATAACTGGTTTAAGATTTAATGAGAATCTGATATACCTGTGGTCCGACGTGCTCTCTACTGTGTCATCTACATACCATGAGTCCACGCAGTCCACCAGGTCTTGTGTACAAAGGGTTACATCTGGATTCCCCTTCATGGGACGATTCGGCTGTCCTATAAATGAATGAGGTGCCTCTATATCATTGATCAGAGTTAAGTTATTAGATAATAGTAAGTATGTCAAAATTTTCCCCGTTCATCTTCTTTCTGATACCCTAAAAGTGACAAGTGGACATTGAGGTCTCCTCCCATTATGATGTGATTCAATGGTTCGAAGAAGTCCAGCCACTTCATATCACCTCTGAAATCACCTTTTGGTCTGGCATACACAGAGCCTATTGTGATCTTACCGGATTCAGTAGTAAGATTGACGAATACTGCATTATCGTCTCTATCACTTCCACGTCCTTTCGAGTTACCACAACTGCCGCTGTTTTATATTTTGAGATAAATGCTTGCCAATTTGACGGAATTGACCATATGGCTTCGTTAAAGTAGTAAAAGTCCTGTAATAGAAGAACTAGTATTTTATGCTGATTTGCAAATCCCATTAGGGTTGATGTTGCAGAACTTGATCCCTGTAGATTAATTTGAATAAAGGTTAGTTCATTTGGAATATAGCATACACAATATTGGAATATTGCACGTACTACTGTATTTGTAACGTTTTCCATGGACATGCTTTATTTTTTTCCCGACTGCCAAGACGGGTTATGTGTTTCATGCGTATCTGGGTATGTGGATTTTTTTATACCCTCGAAATATCTCAACGGATTTTAAAGAATGAGATCCCCATCGATTCGTCTTAACCGTCCGATGGTTATAGGCTAGATTTGTTTTTATAAATTCAAAATGGCGGCCGTAAAATACAAAATGGCGGTAGAGGCGAAACAATTTTTTTACGCACCCTATTGAGCGGCATATTATTGGATAGGTCTTTCAAAATGAAGATGATTTTTCATTGGATATATTGCAGTCAAAAGCTCCGTTTAAATATTACATAACCTGGAAGTTGCGTAGGTAGCAGCTCTAGCTTTACTGCAACTCTAACCATCATAGACATCTATAGAACTCACCAAAACAGTGTTTACAAATGGGAACTACCAATTAAACACAACTTAAAAGTCATCAATACAAGTAAATAAAAAAAAATAGGTAAGTAATATAAAAAAATAGTTTCACATTCATGAGAAATAACACAGGCCTGCGAAATTGAAGTTTTCGAAAAATACAAGAGAAGTTTTTGCTGATTTTTATGTTATTTGGTGGGCTGATTTCGAAAATGACCTCCATTTTCCCCCATCAAATCAGAATTTTTTGTAACATCGATATCGATATTTTTGCTAAAATCCTATTTGAAAAGGAATTCTCTCGGACAATTTCGCATGCATTATCTGGCAACAGTGATTTTATCCATGTAAATCTATGTAAAAAAAAAAATCGAGTCTCGGTAAGGCAAATTGATCTTTCAGTAATCGATTATTTTGTTATAGGTTTAAACGGTTTAAAATAACTGGGTCTATCGGAAAGTTGTGTCGTGTTGGGAAAATAAATTCGCACCGGAAAATTCTATCATTTAATTATTAGATATTGATTCCGATATCTAATCTCTAATAATTACCTGGCAGAATTTACCGATACGAATTGATTTTTCCAACACGACACGAATTTCCAACCGACCGAATGTTTTTGAAGAAAATGTGACGTGATAGAATTTTTTCATTATTATTGTTTTTTAATTAGCACCAAAAAATGCATAAAGTTCAGCCATCAACACCCTTGTATTTTTATTCATCGTAGGCCTGTGTAATTAATTCGCTTTTTACTCAGTCGAGTTTTTTAATTTTTTAAATTTAATTTTTACTTGTTTAAAGTAGTTCCTGCTGGTTTCCTAGGCCTTGAATCCTTGCTCTTGTGCACAATGTTACTATCATCGCCGGCGTCTTCGAATTACGCCTGAAAAGATGACTAATAATGGGCTCGAAGTAGCTAGAAGTCGTTCGGTAGCATCATCGCCCCGAGTCCGACCCTTCCCGCTTTTCGGTGTCTTTAATTTGTGTAATTTCCCTTTTAAATTTGTCCGGTTTCAACTTTTGATTTTTTTTTTCCAACCTGATGAGATGACAAAGTCCAACTTCCAAAGTCCATGGAAAGTAAATAACATTAAAACGCCAAGTAGGTTTGAACTGCAACAGTAAAAATTTTTAACTGTTAAAATGTAGAAAATAAATTATAAATAATAATGAAAAGTGTAATATTTCTAAAAAGTACATTTCTAATCAATTAATAGTTTAATATTAATCAATCTACGATTATACGTTGAAAAATACATTTAGAAACCCTAAAAAAAGTAGTTTAAATATTTTTTATTCTTGTTGCCTCGCAAAAGAAACTGAATAAAATTATATGTCTTAAAAAATCACTTGCTCGCGTTTATTACAAACAGTCAAAAACAAATATGTAACTGTGATCGCAGATCGCACAGTGGGTTTTGTTTAATATTTCTTTCAAAACGCGTTATATTTTAATTAATATATCCAAATTGTTAATTTCTAATTATTAAATCCTTACATAGATGGAATTATCAATAGATTTAATTTTAAAAGGATTACAAAAGGACGTTACTTTTTAAAAAATACAAATAAAAATAGTCAACTGAAACTGTTTACATAAAAATCAAAATTCCGATTTTTTTTTTTAAATTCTGAAATTATGAAAATTTAGCGGGGATATAAAAAACTTTTTTAATATGAAAAAATTGTTTAAATGAAATTTAAAATGCCGAAAAAATATGCATCTGTCCCCTTTCATAAAATAAATATCAAATGCCATTAAAAATACAATTAATTTATTTACATACATAAAAACTATATATTTAATTGATAATTATGTAAATTTATATTGTAAGTATTCTGCAATATTGTTTGTAGATGGCACCAAAAAACAAACACATTCTTATGAATATGATACTAATATATATATATATATATATATATATATATATATTATTATTATTATTAACTATGTATGTAATTAGTTTAACAAAATCCCTTACACTCTAAACTAAGAAAAACTCTCTATCTATAAACTATTAAAAATAACAAGTTGGAAATTGCTCGTCAATCGTGCCAAATGGGGTGCATTCGTACTATAACTAGTTTTATGAATATTTTTTGCACCGCATATTTTACTGAATGTATATTTCAGTGCACTTCATAAGTGCATATCAATTTCATTCTGTTCGAAAGGCTGTAACATTATTAAAATGCACTTGAAATATTTTTTTTAAATTGGCCTTAATGTAACAGAAAACTTTTGTCTGCCCCTGTAATTAAGCTATACATCCGATTTTCATAAAATTTTAAATGATACGACAACATATTACAACAATTATATATTTAAAATTTCAGACTATTCGGTTGGGTAGTTTTTGCTCTGTTACATACGGACGGACAGACGGACTGAACGACGACTATATGTGCTACGTATTTATATAATTACGAACGCACCTAAAAAGAACTATCTCCTTAACTGATAATTTTATGCTAATTTCTATTGTAATTGTTTTACAATATTGTTTGTAGATGGCGGCACCAAACAGATTCTGACGAATAAATATGATTCTGATGTCTTATAGCTGAAGTCTGAAAACTCAAATCTGTTTTATGAATAAACATAATTAACGTTAATATATGACGTAAAAAATATACATATATGTTATTTTGTTAAAATTAGATGTAAAAATTAGTGTTTATCACAATTAAAAAAAAAAAAATAGCAATCAGAACATCTCAAAGCCAAAACAATTGAAATGTTCTTCCGTCTTTAAAATGTTTATTAAATAAATTAATACAAGCCAATAAAAATGGATATAAGTAAGAAGACAGTTTTTTATGTAATGAAAATGGAAATAAATTATATGATTAAAAATGAATGATTAAAAAGAAGTAGTAATTTTTTATTTGTTTAGTTCTTATTAGTTTATTATTTTTTTTCATATTCTTTTTTTTTTTTTTTTTTTTTTTTTTTTTTTTTGTACGGGGAAGGTGGGCGTGTAATACTTCACAACTTCATTTAAAACAAGAAAATCCGCGAAAATGGTTACAAATTTAAATTTTAAAAAATTTCAACTTCCGTCGGCGAAAGTTTTGAAACTGCTATCTTTGGTTTACAAAACGAAAACGCTACCAACTGCTATACATCCTTTGCAATAAATGCTGAAATTAAGATTCTATTTTGAAATCTAATAAAGTCGCAGAAATGGTCGAAATCCTTCAATTAAAATAATATAAGACTTTTTTAAAATTTTATAATTTGTCGCGTGACAGGAGGTATTCAGTTGTTAATATATAAACTTTCAACTCTCAAACTTATGCTGTTTCCATATACGGAGTCTGTGTCTAACAGACAGACGGACAGAGGAGTGAGACGAATAGGGTTTCGTCAAATGAGCGGAACCATAAAAAAGTGAAGCTTTTTATAATCGAATTCGGTACCCACGCCAAATTATTGTATTGTAATCAAAAGTTTTGGGAAAAAACATTAGTTGTAGTAAAAAAAAAAAAAAAAAAAATCAAACATGATTTTCAAGATGAACATTGAATACCTTTAAAGTGCTAATATATATATATATATATATATATATATATATTTGCACTTAACAGCGGCGTGGCGTGAAAATTTTCGGTGGTCATCGCAATTATTTAAGTTTGTGGTGAAAAATTATTAACTCTAAAATTCAATGGTTGAATGTTCATAAAAGAAACTTTAAATCTTACCTTCACTTATACATGAACTCCAAATGTTCTGCTAAAACTGGATCGTAGAGTTTTAAAAGCTTATTAAGAGTTTTAAAATATTGCTTGGTCATCGCCGCATCCAGCGATGACCGGACGCCACGCCACTGATACTTAACACACAAATTGCAAGTACTTTAATGTACAGAAAATTAGGATGAAAATATATTTTTAATGAAAAAAAAAATAGGAATTTTGCTCAGTTTTCATTATAGTTTAAAGGAATGAATTTTTCAGTACATTTAAGATCGCCGCTTTGCTTCATACATTAAAGGAAAAACTGCTTTACTTACACATTTTCTAAAAGGTATTTTTTCTAATATGGAAATTAGCACCTATTAACATCAAAGAATTTCTATTAGAAGTAAATTTTCTTTTATGGTGAGTTATTTATAATAAATATTTTAATAAATTATTGCAATTTATACATTTTGCTTATTTTGGCGTGATTATAAATCTGAAACGTAAATATTATGCTAATAGCCATTTAATTACAGTCACATTAAAAGAAAACATATGTTTCTTTTTAATTTATACATACAAATTGTTTTGCTCATATTTCTTTCATAAGTTCAAACGGTGAAATCTAAGACTTTTTTCTCAGTATCCTTTAAAGAAATTTTGCTCAAAGAATTTCACTTTCGCCGTTTCTGTAGGAAATTTAATTTATTCTTCCAAAATATGCATTTTATATTTAGTTAAGAAAGACGAAAATGCATTCAGAAATAAATAATAGCTGATTAAATTATAGAAAAAGTTCTTTGCGAAAGTTTTTGCAGCGATAAACTAATTATGTTACACTTTAAAAAGTACTTTTTATTTAAATAGTCTTGTTGCATTCGCATGCTATTTTAAATTAGTGTTTTACTTTTTTGGCAAACTGAGAACATACGTAATGAGATAAAGAAAATATTTTTTGTTTGATTTTAATTTTTTTATTGTTTTTTCTGGCGTTAAAAACGAAAGTATAAATTTAACAAGTCAGTTATACTCGTAGAAGTTTAAATAAATAGTGGTGTTAGCAAAAATGAATAATCTCAAATCAAAAAATAAATATTATTGAAATGAGGATCAATTCGTGCGCATTTGTTTAGAATTTAAAATGCACGAGGTATTAAAACCTTTTGGAAGAAAAACTATGATGTTTAAAAGAAGGACTTTTGCTGTGTAAGGTAGTTTTGATTTTATTAATTTTGCGCATTTTCAGGTCATTAAAATAGAATGGAAAGTGGACAAAACTAAGCATTTACGAACCCATTTGCTTTTTGCGTATAATCTGCATGTTAAGGGTGTATTCGAATAAATATTTTTCTACCCTCAGCAGCTCGAAATTTTCTGAGACATTTTCAGACTCATTTTTAAAAGTAAAAACATGAAAATTGCTGAGGTGACTTCTGAAGACATGCTTAACATGCCGTGCGATTTCATTTTCAGCTCAATTAATTAGAATTTGATTTTTAAACAATTATTTTCTCAGTATGACCATTTTTTTTTCATTCCCAGATCGCCCGCTTCGGAAAATTCGGTTCAAAACACCAATTTTGACAGCGTTTTTTACAGTATTTTCTGCATTTATCAAAAAATTAAGAAGCACCGCACATTATATAGTTTCTAAATAAGAGAATTTCCAAGTTTGATGCGTTTGAGAGCAAAAATGAATTTTAAAATGAATCATAAAATAAGCAGTTTGGATCGGAATACACCCTTCAGGACTTCGAAATTGTTCTTGAGATTTATGCTGTAACTGAAAAAGTAGAGGATCTTTTATCTAATGCAATGAAGGAAAGTGATCGGAGATTTCGGTGGTTTTTATCTTTATTAGTTTACTTTTCCTTTCTTTCTTTTTATTTCTTTTTATTTTTTTTTATTTATTTTTTTTTTTAGGAAGGGGGGGGGGGTATTGTTCGTTGTTACCTTTAAAATACGAAAGCGTTTGACCGTTTGATTTGACATAAGGTGGTTTGCTGTAGAAGCCTTCATAAATTTAATACCTATAAATGTCGTGGGTGTTGTATACATATGTCGTGCATAACTTCACAGTCTTCCGTACTACCTTCCGGAAAAAATGTTTTTTATGCATCTGTTAAAAATTTAGAAACCAAGTAAAAAAAAAAAAAAAAAAAAAAAAAAAACGCGTAGTTGCTCCACTTCCCATTTACGCGGCTTTGATAAATTTATTTATTTTTTATTTTTAGACTACAAATATGCATAGAATATTTAGTGTTTGAATATATTTTTCACAAACAGTATCTTAACATTTCAGTCAATTTTTATTATTAAATAATTTGAAACTCTTCATTTTGATTGATACATTAAAATATTTTTGTTTTAAACAGTTTCTTCAAAGGTTTCTTCAGCAGTTTCTTTTTTGCATTAAAAAAATTGAAATTGTTAACTAACTCCAACGTATCTCTTTAGATCAGAGATTTAATTTTTATATAATGTGTTGTTAATGTTGTTAATTTGTTGTAATTTCTAAGCACACTTACTAACTAACGCATTTAAATAAAACGTACGTGTTACGTTTTTTAGCACATAAAAATGCTCTTTGCTTATAATTATGATGTAATTTCAAACAAAGAATTCTATTTTCGTTTCACCTCTGTATGCTTTAAAACAAATACAGGAATTAAAGGAATATTACGGTAGATGATAATTAATTACTAACTCATTTAATGAAAACATATTATTTACTTTTGTAATTCATATATAAAAAATTTTTTAATTTACATTTATGTGATACGTTTAAACAAAGAAATATTAATATTTAAAAGAATTTTCACCAAAAAAGTTTACTTTTGCCTTTTCTTTCAAAAACTAAATTTGTTTTGTTGAGGAAGGCTTTGTATGTCTGGTTACGAAATAAATAAATTTCCATTTAGAAACATACAAAAGCGGATTAAATTATGGAAAGTGTTCATCAACGAAGTTTATATTTTTCTGATTTTGTCTTACTTTTATGAAACAAATGCTGATGTTTTAATATAAATTAGTTAGTTATTGAAGGCTTTAGAAATAATATACATTCCACGTATTTAATATGTCGTATTCGTATACGTGTGCGGTTTCAATACGACATATATGCCGTACTTGTTGGGAAATATGATATTTCCATGTTTTATTACAGAATTAATTGATATTTTTTAGAGGAACAAACTATAATTATTTATTGTGTATCGATACATTTAACTTTTTTAATCCGGCAGTGGTCGCGTATCGGTCTTTTTGCCTCCCATATAAATTATCTTCTCCCAACTCATACCCCCTTACAAGTACAATGGAAAATTACCATGTAGCTCAATTTAACCCTTCATGTACTGAATTACGAATGAATGAAAATTTTATCTTCTAAAGCATTCTCCGTGAATTGTTTAAATTACATTAGAAGATTTACATAATCATTTAATAAATGTTAGAAGGATTTTAGAAGGATTAATTAAGTTTGAATTTATAGGGATTTTGTCCAATATTTATAACCCCACTCAAATCTTTCATTTTAAATATTTTGTTTAGTATTTTGTAGAATTACGACACGTACAAGTATAAATAAATATTGAATTAACAAATATTGAAAAATTCCCCAACCGCCAACACCAAGAAAGCTAAAAAGATGCAAAATCAAAAGAATCATCCTTTTAAAAATATTTTTGTTTTGTGTAACCAATAATGCTTTTGGAACAAGATAAAGTAATGTATCTATAACTCACTAAAAATTGTATTACAGCTAATCAATGTATTAAATGAATTTTATAACAAGTTATTTTAATGGTACTTATAAAAACCGTCAGTAGATAAAGGGTTAAACGTTTCTCCACCCCCATAGTGAAGTAACCAGACATCTCTGGTTTTCCTTCAGATACATTTTTGCAAGCCAAGTTGAAATTGGTGTAAAAGTCTGCGCAATGATCACTAATGTCAGTTCATTTTTACTTTTTCCCATTATTTCAAACCTCATGAATAAAAAGTGTAATTTAAGTAAACTTTATTACTTCATTGAAATGTAATATTCGAATATTAAGTGAAAAATATTTGTTATTTCGCATTTCCTGTATACGGGGGACAGGCGGCAAAAGGACCGAGCGCAATTAATAACGTTCTGAGAAAAGACGCAACTAGTCTCGGGTTAATATTAAACCTACATATAGTTAGCTCTTTATTAAACAGAACATGTAGTCTTTTAATATAAAAATATTTTTCATAAAATAATATTTTTTAAAAAATAGTTTAGATCTATTTATTCTGTAACAATTTACAGCATTGAGTTTTTTCAATTACTTCAAGTTGTTTGCTTTGATTCATACATTGAACAAAAAATTACATCTACCCTATATACATAAAATCCTAATGAAACGGATATGAAACGAATTTATGTAACGATTCTATGAAACGACTGATTAAACAACTGATTATGTTTCACGGCGATTTCTCCTAAAATACGGAATACTTTGCGATGAAATCAACACCAAAAATCCGTATTGATCCGAGAATCTCAAAACTGGTATTAGAATTTTTAAATTCGAATTAGTTTTCGAAATATTAATTTTTTTCTAATTTTATATACTTTTCTCTAATGATGGTAACTAAAATTTAAATCATAACACATATTTTTTTTTTCATATTTTAGAAAAAGTTACTATTTCAAACTAATTTGGCGACCAGTTTGGCCTCCCTTAAACGTATGCTAAGAAATGTATCATGTTACTTTTATTCATAATTCAGTCATTATCATTTTATTTAATACAAACTGAAACATTCAAAATAAATGGCTTTCACTTCTTTCCTTTTTTATTCTTTTTTTTCTTTTTTTTTTTTCTTTTTTTTTTTTTTTAACGAAACGAAAAGAAAAATATTAGGCACAGATGTCATATACGCACCGGGGTACCTAATTGGCGCCAAAATGGCATTATTTTGGTTGACATGGTAACCCGGCTATTGCTATTTATTTAATAATACATGTTTATTTACTTTATTATCTTTTTTTAAATTACATAAATTGTTTTGTTCTATAGATAATTATGTTTTTGGTTATTTTCTTTTAAAAATAATAGAAAATAATTAAAAAATACGGTTCTACTTAGTTATTCCGTCGATCCATTTCGCCAAATTATATAAATCGCCAAACCACTCGCCATTTATGCAAATTGACATAATTTTTATTTTAAATAACGAAAAAACAAATAAAATACTATAACATTAATAAATATACAAATAAAACGTCGAAATAAAAATCACTTGATGACGTAAAGGCGTGTAACTTGCTTAAAGTGAAGTGAATGTGACATTTACCATCCACCATTATTGGCATTTAATCTTATAATTTGGCGATAGATTTTTGGTCGTCGGGATAACTAAGTAGTACCAAAAATACATATGTAACTGGTATTCGAAAACGAGGTTTTTGCCAAATTTTCGTAAAAAAAAAAAAAAAAAAAAAATCACGCCAAACCCAGTGCGTACATGACATCTGGCCAAATATTAAATGATGTAACAAACCATGACATTAAATTTCAACTTCAAAGCAATATTTTAATTTACCACTCGAAAAAAAAAAATAAATGCTAACTGGCGAGTTGAAAAAAAGCTATTGGCACTCGGCTAGCGTAACAGTACCAAGAATTCTTTGCGACCATGGCAACTTTTATATAATTTTATTCGAAAATTTTTTTATTTATTTTTTATTTTTTAATCAAAATGGAAACCTTTCGGCACAGATGTCATATACGGACCCATATTGGCGCGATTTTTTTCTGACGCCAATGTCATATATGCAACGGGTACTTAACTGGCGCCATAGTATCGTTATTTTGCTTGGTTTGGTAAGCCGGTCGTTCTTGTTTATGCTGTTGATGTTTTCCCCAAATTAGCGTCGGAAAAAAATCGCGCCAGTATGGGGCCGTATATGATATCTGGGCCAAACTTTCATATGAAAAGCGAAGGGATCTGAGTGTATTTATTTATGGCAGTTACATGACTTGGACTATTATAATATAGATTAAACGATGGCGATAGAATAATATTTGGCGACTTATCACCTGTACCTGACTAACATTAAAGTACCAAAATGGAACCTGGAATATAAAAAGCGAAGTGGCTCGCCCGGAGCTGTTGATGATAGTCACATGACTTAGGCTATTGTTATAGAAATTCTTTTAAAATACCGGGAGACAATGACTCTGTACACTTAATTCATTTTATTTTAGCTTCTTTTCAAATGTTTAACTGATCCTCTTTAATCAAACACGAAAACAACCAAAAGATGTCTTAACAGCAACTGATTCGGCCTTAAATTTTTGCAATCAAAGGGAATTGAATGGAAACCCGGTTACAGGGACTGTCTCTGCACAGTTTTTTTCAGTATAATTCAATCTTCTCTAATATTTTTAAAACAGATCAGATTAGCGTTTTTTTAGATTCTGCGATGTCTGAACGGGGGGTTGGCAAGCGTAGCTTGCAGGGGGTAAAGCCCCCTAGTAATTTCTATAAAAATATTTATTTTGGAAAAAAATATTAGTGAAATTACCATCCAACATGAAAGCAATTTTTTAGATAAAAGCTTTATTGTATGATTAGTATTTAGAAAAAAAAAAAAAAAAACGCGTTATTTTGTTGTTTTTTTTTTTTTAATCTGTTGTAATTTCTTTCTGAGTGTGAATATAAATGAAGAACTTAAGTGTAATAATATGTAAAACTACATTTTGTCAAAAATTATATTGTTTTACGGATGAAAGTTTTCTGAAGTATTCTATTATTTGGTAAAGGTAATATGTTATCGTTTTAGTTCTTAGGATCTGAGACATTATGTATTAATTTTTACTTTTTTCAGTCTTTATAAGAAGAAAGTATTGGATTCGTGAAAAATTTCGTCTTCCGGTTTCGATGAAATTATACGTTTTAGAAGAATACGATTTGATGATTTTCAGAAAATGTCTGTCTCTGAGTCTCTCTGTTACTCTGCGAGTCTCTAAGTGCTAAAAATATTGTGGGCACTCTCTCTCAAGAAATAATATACGGAATTTAAAAAAAACTAGATTCAGTTAAACCTTGATATAAACTGGTGCTGATTACTTTTTGGTGTAAATAGCCATTCATGTGATGCTGCTATTCTGAATTTTTCATGATATCCTCACTAGTTTTATCTCAAGAACTAATGCACGGATTTTCAGAAAACTTCAGCTTCTGTTAGTTCTTGATATAATTTGGTGCTTTTTACTTTTTTGTGTAAATCGACACACATGGCGCTGCTATGCTGCATTATTCATGATTATCGCTATAGCTCTATCTCAAGAATAAATGAATGAATTTTCATCAAACTTCAGATTCAGTTAGTCCTTGATATAAATTAGTGCTGTTTAGTTTTTCGTGTAACCGCCCAACAAGTGGCGCTGCTATACTGCATATTTCACAATTTCGGCAATAGCTGCATCTCAAGAATTAATGCATTAAATTTCATCAAGATTCAAATTCAGTTATTCTCTGGTATAAATTGTTCCTAATTAGTTTTTGTGTAAATTGCCCAGCAGGTGCGCTGCTATGCATAATTTTTTACGACTTCCGCAATAGCTCTATCTAAAAAACTAATGCACGGATTTTCATCGAACTCCAGATTCAGTTAGAAGTTGACATAAGTTGTTGATGATAAGATTTTGGTGTAAATCACCTAACCTGTGGCTTTGATATGCAGCATTTTTCAAACAGTATTAACATGTATGAAATGGCCGAAAGTTCTGGGATTGCTACATCCGACTAAGTGGAATAATATTTATTAATAATAATAACATTAATAATTCTTAAAAATTGAAAATTAAATGTTAATGCTTTCCTGAGATAGTTTAATACCACCTCTTAACGTATAAACATATTCCATAAACAAAATAAATTAAAATACTGCAAAAAAACTTTCGCTTCATTATTCTCGAAATTAAATTTTTGGTACTGCTACTAATTTCAACTATTGCCCATATTTATTGGAAATATAAAATATTAACATCTTCTTCAAACTAAGTTCTTCAAATTAAGACAAATTTAAGTACATCCAAGTATAGTATATTAATTATTCCAAAAGTTTTGAACAAAATATAAATTCCGCGTAAACTGAGACACAGCCTTATTTAACAGCATGCATAAGAAATTTCAGCATTTCTGTTAGAAATTTAACTTACTCTGAAAAGATATGCGTTTTGCATCACGTCAAGAAATAAATAAAATTCCATTTCGAAACATATAACAGCTGGTTAGATTACGGATAAAAGTTTATTAAGAAAGTTTAAGTACAGACTTAATAAATATTTTACTTAAAAATTACTTATTTTATTATTTGAATAGTTTTACTGTATTCGCTTTGAAAGTAAAATATTTTGTAGAATAACTTTTAGTAACAAATTCTTAAAAAAAAATTTTCGAAAATTCTAAAATGAGATCAGGAAATTGTGTAGTTTCTTTTTTTAAATTTCCTTCCGTTTTACTTTCTTCTATCTTTATAAGAAGAAAGTATGGGATTCGTGAAAAATTTTGACTTCCGGTTTTCGATGGATTTATACGTTTTAGAAGGTCACGATTTGAACACGATTTGAAGGTTTTTAGAAAATGTCTGCCTATCACCCTGTCTGTGAGTCTATCTGTATTTGACAAAAATTTTATGGGCGCTCAATCTCAACAACTAATGCAGATAATTTCACAAAACTTTAGATTCAGTTACACGTTGATATAAACTGGCGCTGATTAGTTTTTGGTGTATATCGCCCAACTGCTGTGCTGCATTTTTTTACGATTTCCGCAATAGCTGTATCTTAAGAACTAATGCACGGATCTTCAGAAACTTCAGTTTCAGTTAGTCCTTTATATGAGTTGGTGCTCATTATGTATTGTGGTGTAAATCTTCCAACAGGTGGCGCTGTTATGCTGCATCTTTTTACAATTTCCGCATTAGCTGTATCTCAAGAACAAATGCACGAATTTTAATCAAAATTCTGATTCAGTTAGACGTTGACAATAGATGACAATCGATCTCCCAATAGATGGGGTTGCTATGGAGGATTTTTCGCGATTTTTGAAATAGCTCTATCTCGTAAACTAATGCATGGAATTTCATCGAACTTCGGATTCAGTTAGACGTTGACATAAGTTTTTGCTAATTAGGTTTTGGTGTAAACGACCAACAAGTGGCGCTGTCATGCTGCATTTTGCGTGATTTTCACGATTTTAGCGATCGTCATATCTCAACTACACGACTATGCACAGAATTTCATATCTTTAGAATCCTCATGATGGGCATAGATTGTCATTTCATTTCATCACTGTGCTAGTAAATTTTGAAGTACACTCATTGCCATAAAAATTTGTGCACCAAGAAATAATTGTGGGATCGTAACGAAACTTAGCATGAAGGTACATATCAGACAGATATGCTAATGATTAGAAATGCAGCGTGATTGCGCATTGCGTAATGCCACTAGAGGGCGTTGAACTTTGTCCTCTTTGGAGTATAAAACTGGTAAGCAGAACTTGTCTGAATGTACCTTTTCTTTTGCAAAGGAAACGCTGAGGTAGACATGCCGTTACTCAGCCATCGAAGACAATATTAGCAGCTGTCAGAGTTCGAGAGGGGAAGAATCATCGAGATAATGGAAGCTGAGTGGTCATCTCGGCGAGTAGCTCGTCAAGTAGGCCGTTCGGATTTTACTGTGAGGAGGTGTTGGGGCCAGTGGACAGAAGTGACGTCATTTACACGGCGACTAGGCTCGGGACGCCCTCGATTGGCCAGTCGTCGAGAAGACCGTTACATCATACGAAACGCACGCGTAGATCCAACTGCCTCATTGGCCGCTATCCAGACACAGGCAGCACCTTCACTACGAACCCCTGTGTCTTCCCGAACTATCACAAGGCGCCTGGCTGAAGGACATCTGGTATCGAGGCGCCCATTACGTGTGCTGCCAATGACACCCACCCACCGACGCCTCGATTTGAGAGGTGTCGTGCACAATGGGATTGGAGTGCAACGAAATGGAACCAGGTCGTCTTCAGCGACGAGTCTAGATTCAATTTGAGCAGCGATGACAATCGTGTTCGTGTGTGGAGGACCAGTGGTGAACGCCTCAATCCTGCCTTCGCTTTACAGCGACACACCGCTCCCACAGCTGGTGTGGTGGTATGGGGTGCCATTGCTTACGATACACGGTCACCCCTAATATTCATCCGTGACATAATAACAGCCCAGCGGTACGTACAGGACATCCTTCAGCCACATGTGTTGCCACTCGCTTCAAGGATCCCAGGAGTCATTTTCAGCAAGACATTGCTCGACCACACACAGCAGAAGCCACACACAGCACATGATGTCACAAGCCTGCCTCCGTCACATTACCACCCTTCCCTGGCCTGCTCGATCCCCAGATTTGTCACCAATCGAGCATATCTGGGATCATTTGGGACGGCAAGTTGGACACCCTACGAGTTTGGTTGAACTCGAGGCGCGTTTACAGCAACACTGGAACGAGATGTCTCAAGACATCATACGGAACTTGTATGCCTCAATGTTCGCTCGTATCGAATCGTGCATTCGCGCTAGAGGGGGTCTAACAGAGTACTAAAATTTCCGTTCATTCGTACTTTTTTCTGCAATAAATGATCCCTTTTCTTCGGTTTTCTACTCACTTATATCACAGTAGTACTGACGCGTGTAAAATTTCGTTTCATTTGGACGTTTTTTTCTTGGTGCGCTAATATGGAAATGAGTATATTAACATGGATGAGACAAAAGAAAGTTTTGAAATTGGCCCATCCGACTAGTTTTAATTGTTTCGGTTTTCAAAAAGAAAGGAGGGTAATAATAATAAAAAAATAAGGTAGTCAGTTTTAAAAGTCGCCAAAATTACTTAATTCAGCTTAATATATAATTTGTTTTACCCTGTCAGGGTTAATTAGAAATAGTTGTACTTGGCTCAAATTTAAAAACGTATTACGCTGAAACATCGGTAATTCGACTTCGTTCGAGAACGAAAATTTTTTAGCCTAACTGAGTACTGAATTATAGTATAGTACCACGTATGTTTTTGAACGGTATTAGATGCTATATTTTTTTATTACAGAGAAGCGGCTCATAATCTCTTAGTTACCACAGACCACTTTTACCATTTACTCTATATTAATGGACTGTCAGAACTTAAGTTTATTTCTATAATAAAAAATATCGAATACAGGATTTATAATAGAGGGTAACAAAGTAGGGGAAGGTGTTGTACCTCTGATCATATTGTTTCTTTGACCATCTAGGATGCACTGCTATCTAGCAGCATTTTATAAATTTTGGTGTAATTAGTGCATAGTTCCTTCACTAGACGTTTCGTGCAACCTACTGTGGATTATTCAAGCCAAAGAGGATTCCTGTGCATAATTTTAATCCATTTCTATCATAAGAATGTAACTGTTTGTTTGGTAATGTTTTGCCTAATAATATTTTTGTGCTATGTCTTTGTTAATAGAAATAATTTGACATGGAAGCTGTAGACTTTTATAAATATTTTGAGTCCCCCAAATAAATTATTATCATAAACCTAAAACTGTAGCATGTTTTGTAATTTGCACTAGCATGGCGCTGTACCTCTGACCATGATCAGTTGTTGTTCTTTTGGCTAGGTTAAAGGTACAAAACTCTAAAAGATTTTCTAAACATTTAAACATTTATGGCTTACTACAACTGTCTTGAAATTAGTTAACGATATTTTATGACGACGTTTAATAACTACAAGAATATCTTACAACGTCACTCGTTTGAACCTAGTGAGATTTGGAATTGCGACGAGACAGGGATAAGCACAGTTCATGTGCCTCCTTTGGTCATGGCCCTCAAAGGAAAAAAAAATTGGAGGGATAACGTCTGTCGAAAGGGGAACAACTATCACTATGATTACTTCTGTTAGTGTATCCGGAAACAGCATTCCCCATTTGTTGGTTTTTCCACTTTAAACTATTTAGGCTTCATGGAGCGCCACCTGGATCAATCGGGGTTGTAAACTCAACAGGTTGGTCAAACGAGACCATATTCAAACAGTCCTTTCAACATTTTCTGAAAATAATGTTAGACTTAGTTTTGAAAGGCCAGTATTGATATAATTTTATAACCATGAATCTCATCAGACCAATAATTGATTTAGCCTAAGCTAATCATGTGGTACTAATGACGTTTCATCCACACACTAGCCATAAAATGCAATCCCTTGATAGGGGTGTTTGTAGCCCTTTTAAAGCCTTTTATAATCAAGCTGTAAATAATCGGATTGTTTCTCCGGGAAATGTTAGGAAGTTTCTTAGAATCTACAAGACTGCTGATTTTGCGGGCGTAGCATATTCTAAAGTCGGAGTTCCAAACAATATTATGAAAGGTTTTAAGGTCACAGATTTTGTACCTTTCAACAAGAACGTTTCCTCTGATGACGAATTTATTGCAGCTACTGTAACAGACAGACCGATGCTGCCTGAAACTGATTTTGACGAACCATGTTAGCGAGTGGTGCAGCTCAAATTGACAATATCATTCATCAATGCAGTAGTTCAAATCGACCGCCACTAATTAACCCCTGAAACTTATCCAAAAGTGCAAGCAAGGAAAATGCCGAATAGGGGTCGGCGTAACAGGCGTTTCCAGGAGTATCGTGACCGATACTCCTGGAAAGCAAATTATTGAAGCTGAAAAAAGCAAAAGCAACATCCTAAACGCAAGAAAGAATGATACTGAATAAAATGATTTTTTTCTTCATTGCTGTTTTGTCTAATTGCCTGGTCAGAGGTACAACAACCCATGGTCAAAGGTACAAATATGTGTTGTGCTTTTGACCACAAGGTTAGTTTTTTTAAAAAATAAAATGAAATACAAAAAAAAAAAAACTAGAACCTTGTAAAAATTACTTTTGATAAACCAGATAATTCTGATTATAATAAACCAAAAAATTGAATTTAGCCTTAATATTTAAGTTACAAAAATTAAAATTTTGCAAAGTGGTTGAAGGAACACCTTCTCCTATATAATAATTATTCTGCGTTTTTAAACAGGATTCGTAGTTTTTCCGCTCAATTTGCTTGCACGATTTCTCTCCTATTTAAGATGAGTGAAGAATTATACAGTTACGGATTCGAACGTACGCCATTAGCATTGTCAAGTAGTGGCCAAGGCCAATGGTCCCCATTCAAATCCTGATATTTTTTCACTCTGTTCGTTTCACGCCTTATAAGCAAGCTGAATAAAAACTCAGTCAATTAAAAATCAAATTACTATTTCTAATAGCGTTATCCAATTATACAAAATTACATATAGACTAATTCTAGGATAGATGACCATAGAGGATAGTTGGCCAAAGAGGATAGTTGGCCATAGAGAATAGATGGCCAGTCTAAATATTTCCAAAACTTGATCATATATTGCAACATATATTTGTTCATATGAAATAGTACAACGAGTTTATTTATTGCAACGTGCAATTGTGATTTTCGATTATAAAAATGAAGGGTAATTTTAACGTTTATTTAATTTAGTGGTTGAACATTTTTTTTTGACTTAGGTATCTGATTATTTTGCAGTACGTACGATGGTTCTATGAAACGTGTACAAATTATCAAGACCTTTGCCAAACATGCGGTAAGATTTTACGAAAAGTGAAGTATTGAAATTATACTTCAAATTTTGTTTATTCGAGTTTTATTCACTCATTTTCCATCATATAACTGCATCTTTACGAATTGCTATATGTTTTTCATGATTAACTATATGAAATGTGTTATTTTTGTGCAATTTCTTTTTACTTTTTCTTTCTTGTATTGGATGGCCATCTCTCCTCGGCTTTAAGGAGAGATGGCCATCTGCCATTTTAATTTCAATTTTGTTTAACACTTTTTGTTTTCAATATTTTTTTTTCATAAAATATTATGAGTATATATAGGGTAACTCCGGGAGAGTCGCCGCATACGGGATAGATGCCGCACCCCTTGTATTTCTTATAATTATCGATAGATGGTCGTCAAACGCACAGCATAGGTGCGCAATGAGATTATTTTAACCAGTGTATAGCGTGAATAATATTTCGATGTTTACTTGTAGAAGTACAATCCTTAATTTTACGTAAGTGCATGATTTCACTCTCCAAACTTTTAAACACGTTATGTTTAAATGCTTTTCATACACTAATTACTAAATGCAGGCATGATTTCGAAGTCAAAACTAAGTGTAGCGTTTGTATAGAGTACTGTGTGTATGATTACGCCATTCCCCTTAGCGATGGCAGGCAACTGTGATGGTCGACGCCTGCACCATGCAAAATGGGATGCATGCCGCACTGCTATTCCGGTATACATGCCGCAGTTTCTTTTGTGCGGGATGATTAAGTGTTATTAACTTTTCCTTTTTTTTTACACACATTAACCATGTTAGGCATGTTATCAAGTGATGAGCAAAAAGATGAAGAGGAAAGAACGGTTGTTTAAAAGAACAGCGTTCACATTAAATGTGAAAAATTAACGGAATAACAAATATCTAGAACTATTAGCTTTTCATTATCCCTTCGTTGATCACTCCTCGGTTCTTATCTTAGGTTAGTAACTATGGTAACGAAGGGAAAATGAAAAGAGGACATTTGTCCTTGAAAAGCCTATTTTTCCTACAGCGAGTATAGTGAGGGAATAAAATAATGGATTTAGAATAGCGTTCCTTAAACAACAGAATTTTGAATATAAAAAGGGGAATAAATAACTATAAAGATAAATATGTAGTAGAGAAAAAGCTACCTATTGGAAGAAAGTGAAGAAAGTGATTTCAAAAAATTTTTGTATATTATCATCGATCATGACCCCCTGACCCCGAAACCATCCTCCGTTCAAATGTTGATATATATATATATATATAATATATATACAGGGTGATTCATAAATGTCGAAACAATAGGCTATCTCCTTAAATATTGCCCATAGGCACATACTTCCAATTGCAAAGTTTCATAAAAAAAGGTGCAAAATTTGATAAGTTTCAACTTCATAGGAGGTCTATCTGAGAAAATACAAAAAATTAATTTGTATACGGCCTCCGTAGAGGAAAATCCCCAATTAGGAAAATTTTCCTTATCCATTCTAGGATTAAACACAAAAAAATTCATCTCGATATCTTCAAAATTCGCTGAGATATCAAAATCCGAAATTCGTGACTTGCATCATTTATCCATGCCTCTGAACGACGAGTTTTTGACTCATTTTGAATGCAAGATAGGGATCATCGAATTGTACATTATTAAAAGTCAATATAAGACAGTGCCTCTCCTTTGGACATAAAATAGGCAGCGTAAAGATTTTAGGTTAAACCTGTTTTCAAAGTATGCTGGTGATCTGCACTAGAGATCTGGACGGTTCGAAATATCTAGGTCCGGTCCTGAACCGACCCATAGGATAAAAAGTTTGATCCTGAATGGAAAAAAATTCAAATCGTAGCCTGGCCCGGTTTAACTGAATTTCTACATGGTTTTTTACATCGATATGGATAAAAGTTGTTTCGTATGGAGGAGTTCTGACCAAAAATACGTATTATATCTTTTCTTTTTTCATGCTTATAATAATTATTTTTAAAGAAGCGCCAGATGCTGAGATTATTTGTTTTATTAATGAATCTCTATTTATATGTAAATGATTCGCTTCTCCTTTAATATCGTTAATCCATATTCCATGTGTTGGAGACAATGAAAAATCCTATAAAGTAAAATCTTTTAAGATGGAATCACATAGGAAAGAAAAAAAAAAGCGTTATAGACAAGTTCTCTTCTTAGGAGTTGTAAATGTAGTCTATTTTTTCTCAGGTATTATTATATTCATTTTCCATGGATCAATAGATTTTTCCGTTTAAGAAAGGATTCCGTCATAGGCAGATTTTCTTCACTAGTTTTACTGTATTTTAATTTTTTTGCCTTAAAATGTAATATCCTTTTAAAATATGAATTTTAAAGTTTTATTGTAAAATAATGGCTATCTAAAAATACACGCATTTGTTGTAAACGTTTTTGGGCAGAGCCAAATTTTAGTTATTTTTACACGGATTAAGTCAGCCAGAGATAATGATTTTAATACGGGTTGTCTCGAGACCAGGACTAAAAATTTCGACCAGGGGAGACCTAGGAATAAGGAAGCCTCTCCCGCTCGGTAACCAGTGACCGAGAGGTTCTGCTCTCAAAGATGATAGCTAGGAGGTGCTGGGTTTGAACTCAATCGCGCCCTTCGGTACAATCGTTCGGAGGTTTCAGTGGTTTTCTTCGAACCTTGGATATCCTTGCGTAAACATGGGTTAGGTTCACTTAGAAAGACCTCCACGGAAGGCACTTCCTGCTTCGCGCCCATATCCCTCGTGTAGATAATTGGCCTTTTAATTATCATACTAACTGTTACTAACCGTCCGTTAAATCACACCCACACCCATTTCGGTATGGAAAAATACGTTAGGCCCGGCCTGGCCGAGTCTTAAGAAGAAAGTCGCCAATCCCGGGTCTGACCCGGCGCGGCCCCAGAATACACCCTTTTTTAAAGGCCTCGCCGGGACGATAAAAAGCCTGAATTTGTGAGGTCTAAAATTGCGAAAAATACTTTATCGGCATGTTAGAAAAAGCATTGTTTCAAATTACACATTTAACATTTATTTATGGACATTTAAATAGGACAAAATGGAGGTGGAAACGGTAAAGGTTAAATTGAATCGGAAGTTTAAGCTACAGAAAGAAGTTACTTTTTCAAGTGCAATTTTTTAAAAAACATTTAAACATTTTATTAGGAGCCAATCAATGTTTAAAATTTTAAATGCGTTTTTCTGCATGATGTTTTATTTTTCTTTTTACCATTTATAGTCTTTAAATTATTACAAGTCAAAAATCGTAAATAGAAAAGGTGCAAACTTGGAACATGTCTTTTTTTTTTTAATTTACATCAATTTTGGTTCGGGAAATTTGAAAAAAAAAATTTATTTTTGAAAATATGATTTTTTTAAATTGAGTTACATAATTTTTAATATAAATATTTTTGATATTTTTAAAATTAATATTTAAAAAAATCCTGAAACAAAACTAAAATTATACTTTCCTCTTTAATTAAATGAAAAAAGTTTCAAGTTATAAAGATCCGCTTAACAAAATACTAATCATTTAATTTTTTTAAACACTTTATGAGAAATATTAGGATGCGGTTTTGTTTCCAAATTATATAATTAACTATCAAAAAAAAAAAAAAATCAAAATTCTAACTCCACAAATATATTTTTTGCATGTTTCCTAGAACTCTTAAAGTAACATTGTTTCTTGAATTGCACGCATTTCAATTTGTGTCTAATCCCTTAAAACCTGATGAATTATTTAAACGGCCATAACTCTGCAAGTTTTTCAGATATGAAGATGCATTTTTTTGTGTTTAATACAGAAATGGATAAGGAAAGTTTTCTTCATTGGAATTTTTACACTACGGAGGCCGTATAAAAATTTATTTATCGTATTTTTTCAAATAGACCCCCCCCCATGGAGTTGCAACTTATGACATTAAAATTTGCCCCTTTTTTTATGAAACTTTGCAATTGGAAGTATGGGGCTATGAGCAATATTTAAGGAATTAGCCTATTGTTTGGATATTTATGAATCACCCTGTATATATATATATATATATATATATATATATATCTGATCTTTGTCACACTGTAATTGTTGTATTTATGAACCTATTTGGATGAGACTCGGTGTGTACATTGTACATACCAATGTCTCGACCGACTTCGTTGGCCAGCTTCATCCGCCATCTTGTTTCAAAATTGCGGATTTAAAATTTTTAAAAAAATTTAAAATTTGAAATGTGGTACCAAAAACTTGAAAATTGAAAAATATTTTTTTCTTATGTATTTGACCTTGATACAAAGATTCCGGAGCAGTTTTTGTTTCGTCTATAGCTTAAAAAAATGGCTGAGTTATAGCACTTTCAATTTCTACCGTGGCTGACATTTTGAAACGTCCTGATTTTTGTCACTCGATAACAGGCGTATTCATGAACCGATATGGATGTACCTTGGTGTGTACAAAGTACATACCAAGGTCTCGACTGAGTTCGTTGGCCAGCTTCATCCGCCATCTTGTTTCAAAATGACGGCCATTTAAAAAAATTTAAAAATTTAAAATTTAAAATCAGGTATCAAAAAATTAGAAAATGAAAAGGATTTTTTTCTTATGTGTTTGATCTTAATACAAAGATTCCGGAACCGTTTTTGTTTCGTCTATATCTAAAAAAAATGACTGAGTTATAGCATTTTGAATTTCTATTGTGGCTGACATTCTGAAATGACCTGATTTTTGTCACGCGATAACAGGCGTATTTATGGACCGATTTGGATTTAACTTGGTGTGTACATACCAATGTCTCGACCGAGTTCGTAGGCAAGCTGCATTCGCCATCTTGTTTCAAAAGGGAACATTTAAAAAATTTTAATTTAAAATTTAAAATGAGGTATCAAATAATTGGAATATGAAAAAAGTTTTTTTTTTATGTGTTTGACCTTGATACAGTACCGGGGCAGTTTTTGTTTCGTCTATATATTAAAAAATGGTTGAGTTATAGCACTTTGAATTTCTAGCATGGCTGACATTTGCACCATATTGTTGGTGGCAACAACCTAACAGTACCATAAATTACGCTTTTACTGCAATTTGATCTCTAAACATCATGCATCCCATTATTTTAACGTCTAACAGAAAAGTCTGTCAGTCATGAAATTTTGTTTAAAAAAGAAAAAAAGCTTACCCTAAAAAATAGTAGCTATAATTTCTATTTAATATAAATCGTACAAAAATCGTATTTTATATAACCGTATTCGATACAAATCGTAGAATGTTATCACTGCATTTCAGGTATTAAAACATTTATCTAAATGATATAATTAAAGATTACAAAGAAATAGGGAATAAATCGTAGCATCCAGTTTTTAGAGCCAGTTTGAAATTATATTGACGACATTGACGTCATATCTAGCAAACGATTTTTTTTTTTTTTACTATTATCATTTTCCTTATTTGATTCTTGATATTGAAAAGACTTCATTAAAACAGATTTTTTAACATTCAACTAAAGTACTTCTAAGGTCATTTTAAAACATGCTTAGTTAAAGTTTTTACGTAAATATATGAAAAAAGTGCATTTTCTGATTAGAATGACGTCGATTTCAAAAATGTAAAAATATAGCAGTCGAGTCTGAATTTTTATTGGCTAATAAAACAAAGTACTCGAGTTATCAATTTTTTTTAAATTATTGAGCAGTTTTTTCGATGTGTGGCAACAGGAAAGAAGCTATTGAATTTGAAAATTTAAAATGAGGTATTTCTATAATGTTAAATTATGAAAGATGATAGAAAAAAGGGATAAATATTGGTCTGATGATTTTTTAAAGGTGACAGTGATCTTTTCTACGTTCTAAAACGTATATACAGCAAGTTTCGTGCAAATCCGTCTAAAATTGAAGATTTGTATAAAGGACATACACACAGAGAACGGCTTTTATATATACGAGGTGGAACCCGTCGAATTTCGACGAAAGAAAATGTTTACAAAGGAAGTGTTGCATCAAATTTATAATACATCGACAAAAAATAATTAGAATAAAAAATCCATCTTACACTTGTTAATTTAACTCTTCAAAGACATATTTTAACCTAAGATTAGCAAAATACTTTTTCATAAACTTCAACTGTTAAAATTATTGAAAAATTAAACTTTATTCATATACGTAATCAGTAACATATAATCAAGATAAGTAATTTTGATTAAGTTATTAATTGATGCTTGGTTACGGAATGAAAAATCCGCATAAATGATTTCACCTTGACATAATCAAAGAATTTTCTACCTTTAATTCTAAACCGAATCAAGTCATTTTCCACGTTTCACATCCATATTAACCATTTAAAAACATTTTAACGCGCAATAGGTTATTAATAAATATTTTTTCAAGCTTGAAGTCACGTTTGTCAACTATTACAACTTTCCATGTTAAAATTCCCACACTTGATTTGAGGTCTTAGTATAATATCTGTGTACCTGCGCGTAAAAATTCCAGAAATTTATAACTTTTAGACGTATTCAAGGGGAAATATCTCGTTTTATCAAATAAAATTATCGTTTACTTTTAAATATGACGTCATTTTCAGTCGCTGAAATATTTTGCCTATTGTCTCAAACTCAATATCAGCAAAATGAAAAAATAGTGAAATATAAGAGCATCATCAGGAAAATTGTGTCTTTTTTAAAGCATAACGTCATCTTCTGTTCAAATTTTTAAAAATGATATTTTTAATTGCAATGAGAAAATGGCATCAGTAAGAATATAATCAATAAAAATAACTAATCCACTTTTAATAGAAATGAAGTACTTCAGTTGCCACAATTAGAAAATTGGTATTAAAAACTATAAAAAAATGAATATCTCAGAAATAAATTGAGTTACAGCTTTCAAACAAATTGCATTTAAAAGGGCATTTTTTTTCTGCATACGACGGTGTAAGCATTTAAAATGTGGGATGTTTAGAAGTTTAAAAATTTGCAGTAGCGAAATTTGCAAAAGCGAAATTTCATTTCAAATTTCAAAGTGTTGCCATTCGCAGAATGACGTATGCGTTACGCACAGATATGTTTGTCCTTTATAATATAGATAGATTTGGATGTAATTGATGTGGGTAGTATTATAGCAATGTCTCAACCAAGTTCACTGGCCAGCTTTATCCGCCATCTTATTTCAAAATGGCGGCCATTAAATTAAAAAAAATATATATTTAAAGTGAGGTGCAGAAAAATAAGAAATTGAAAAAGGTTTCTTTCTTAAGTATTTGACGTTGAGAAAAGGATTCCGGAGCATTTTTTGTTTTGTCTTTATCTTAAAAAATGGCTCGGATATAGCAGTTTGAATTTCTTTATGTGGGTGACATTTTGAAAAATCTGATTTTTTGCTTGCGACAGCACTCGTATATATCAACCGATTCCGATGTGAGTGAGCATGTTAACAGGAATTACTAAGGTCTCGACCAAGTTCACTGCTTAGCCTCATCCACCATGTTGTATTAAAAGGGCAGGCACTTCAAAATATCGAAGAATTTGGAAACCAAATATAAGTTACTTTAAATAAAAGCAGCTTGGATAAATCTGACTAATTTCGCAAAATTCCCATTCATAATGATTTAGTATTAATAGAAATTGGTATTGAATCTTCTATAATCGGTTTCCACTAAATTGAGCTTCGTGTGTTTAATAATATAAGCTAGCTTTTTAAAAATAAGGAATATGAAAGCTACCTCTTCCTCCCGGCACTGGCCGTAAGGACTTTTACACAATGGTTTTATAGAGCAATGCTTGGCGGAGTCCTAAGGTCTTTATTCATATTATTTTCGGTTTTAAAATACAATAAAAAGTTAGTACAGTCGTACACAAAAAACAAAGAAAGAACAAAGAACAAGTATATAGTAATTTCACTATTTGGCAACCCCCTCGTCCGCAACGTTGCCCGGGCCCGTGATAATAACAATAAATGACACTTAAATTTCTATGAATTTATATCTTTAACTCGATTGTTTTTTAATTTACATATCTAAATGAAAAAATCTCGATATTTTTTTTTCAATTTAAGTTGTAAATGCCCTCGTAAGAAGACTTTTTTATTACAGTAACAGGATTTCACCTTTTGTTACAAAATGTTAATTAAAAAAAAATAATAAGTTTCACAACCTATAATTGTACAAATGCTTAAAGATTTAGATATGTATATAACAATATAGACGTTATATGGTGATTCGAAAATGTAGTTAGCTTAATAATAAATAATAAATGATAATAAATGAGTAATCAATCTGGAAGCCGCACATTAGATTAATCTGAAAGAGTACGTTTCTGTAGTAAATCAACATGAATATTGGAAGGTTGTTGCAGTCAGGCCCTTATTATCGCATGGGCAAATCGGGACTTTGCCCAGGGGCCTCAGACCTCAGGGGCCCCCCAAATCCATATATTAATTTATAAAATATTTACTCCCCCCTCCCCCAATTGCGGCTCTGAAAATTTTCAAATACAAAACACAATTTTCATCTTTAAGAGATTCTACTAAACTCTCTGAAAAACGCTTTATTTTGAACACACAGAACTCAATGATTTCACAAAGCTAACCTCAACTACTATTAAATAAGAAATAATATTAAATTTTAGCAGATTGTATTAGCAATGAACCTAAATCATATCTAAAATTTGTGGTTGAAAATAATCCGTTCTAACTATCATGAGCTAAATTTTCTTCTGTATTCAAAGTTTTTTTCTTTTAACTTTGAGTAAATATGAAAAACAAACCTAAAATTGACATTATTTTAGATTTATTGAAAAAATACTTTTTACTTGTGAAGTAGAATGTATTTGATTTGATATTATTTTGTGTGTAGTACAACTTAAAAAGATGTAAAAGAAACTAACTTGATAAACTCATATTTACATGTAAGAGTATTTGACATTCTTCCATAAGTTGAAGTTATTAAATTCATCTTAGAGTAATATAACAAGTTGCTAAAGTTATATAAAAGAGTTTTGTTCTGTACTAAGAAAAAAAGTATTTTTGTTAATTAAGGTACTTAATTTAGAATTGCTAAGAATTTTCTTCTATTTAAAATCCAGAGTGCGAAAATATTGTTGCCATCAGTTCTATCTGAATAATTTTGCAACGATTCGAATGGGGCCCCCTAATTTATCTTTGCCCAGGGCCCCAATTAGTCATGATCGGGGCCTGGTTGCAGTCATCGAGTGATAGGCCAGATAACACATTTATCCAGTGTAGGTTTCTCCTGAATAATTGAGACAATACGTAAGTCAACTCAGGATTTTATTTCAGCAGCTTTCGGCGGTGCAGTTTCCACCGATTCGTTTTAATCAAGCCATCGCTACCTAGTAGTTAATTACGGGCAAGTAAATTTGTAATTAATAGAAAACATCAGATGGCGACCAGGGGAAGGTATCATAACTGGAATACGGCAAAATTAAGAGGAAGAATCACGAGCATCTCCTTTTTGTTCACCTAGCATAGTGATACAAGCTATGACGTGACTCACGCTCTGACCAGTTAAGAAGTAAGAATATCACGCCATTCTACGACATAGGAAAGTGTACTGACAGAAGCGCGGATAAATTAAAAAGTAAAATGGGACACAGGGCGGGAAATGAAATTCTCGGAATAAAATAAAATGGCTACCAAAAATAACATTCAAAATAAGAGAAAGATGGGAAATGGAGCATTTAATTTAAGAATACTAAAAACGTAATATTTAAGTAATTTAGACAAGTGAGACATTAAATTAAAGGGAATTTAACAGGGTTAACGATAGAGATAATTTAAGAATAAGGATTTAGTGAATATAGAGTAGTAATTTAGAATAAAACAGGGAAATCGCGGAGATGGATCTAATAATGTAACATGTATATAAGATGCACGTCCGCTGACTGTGTCAAAAATCATCAAATCCCCCTCAAAAAACTGATATTTAACTGTAAAAAGGCACCTGTAACGGGAAAGAGGAGAGGGCGATTCAATGTTTAAAAAAATACATTTCTCGTTGTCGAAGAAAAAAAAAACTGTATAATTTTCATGCTAAGGTGTTAATATTGAGTTCTAAAATGCAGTGTTTCCTTTTGTTCTTTTTCTTTTTCATTCTTTTCTTTTTTTCGTCTGATGGTTAGAATATATAGCAATTTTTTTTTAATTGGAACTCATTATTTCCCTTCTATATGTTATATTTTCTGAACCAAAGTTCTGAGTTATAAATATGTTTCCTACGACTATGTGAAATGTTTATGCTAAAATATTAATATTTAGTTTTAAAAATCATTTTTTTTACGCATAACTTTTTTTTTTTTTTTTTTTTTTTTTTCATATCGAAATCCTGCGTGACTTTTTTAGATTTTCTTTTTTCAGTCTTTAATCCGATTACATGAATTTTCTTCAAAGGGTTAATTTTAGTATTTTTTTAAAACATTTTTGCAATGTTTAAAAGAAAATTGAAAGTATATGCTATTTGGTATTTTGATTTTCGGTGTTGATGTGTAATTTTGAAATAGGCCAGGAAAAGAGAGGGTGAGGATTGTCTGATATTTTAAATGTTTTTAAAAAATAGTGCTTATCGTCCAAAACCTTTGAAATTTTTAGGAGTTAAATAAATAATGTTTTCGTAGACTGTGTGAAAAAATCTATAAAAAATATCGGTATTTAGTTTTAAAATCTCGTAAGAAAACATTTTTTTTTTTTTAATTTGGTCTATTTCAGTTCTTAAAAAAAAAAAAAAATAGTAATTGCTGTCGGAAATCTTTGAGATATTCAGCAGATGCCTCACTCTCCAAAACTGGGACAATACTTTTAACCAGAGTTCATTGCATCCAAATATGTACATTTTTGTAACATTTTGCAATATGTTTGCATGTAATAGCCAATAGCCGCAGTATTATTAGAGGCATTCATTCCATGCATAAAATTATGGTTTTATTTGCACTCGTTATTTTTTTTAATTTAATTTTGAAATAGATAAATATCAACTTCATAGACTGCTACCATATCCAGGTTCATAAATAAAACGCATTGTTTTTAGCACTTAGCCTTAAATATATGTATATAGGGTGGTCATAAAAAACTTCCCCGATATACGTATCTCTAGCGACCTAACCCCTCAACCAATCGAAAGGAAATTTCAGATTTAGTTATTTGAAGGTATGCACTCGAGATCATGAGGATTTAAAACAACAGAGCTCTCACGGTTGTTACAGTAAAAAAAATTCGAAATTTTCGAATAGCAACACCCTTTTTTTTCCTGAGCAAATTCATCAGCACATTGAAAAACCATAAATGGCAATGGAATGATACGCATATGACTAAAATTGCCGGCCTAATATCGTGGTGCTCAATCCTAATCAGTTCCTTTGTTAAGTAATATTCAGCACTGTAAAACAAGTGAATATATTTTTTTTCACTATGTATACACAAAAACACATCTTACAACATTACTCAGTTCACAAATGAAAAACAAAATCGGCTACTGAAAAAAATGTCTTGTAGCCACTACTTCGTTCCTCGCAATGGTCTTTTTTGCAAGTGTTTTACGCTGGCAATTTTCATCATACGTGTATCATTTCAACGCCATTTATGGTTTTTCAATGCGCTGATGAATTGCGCATGGAAAAAATGGACGTTGCCATTTAAAAATTTCGAAATTTTTTCACTGTAACTGTAACCGTGAGAGCTGTATTTTTTTCAAATCATCACGATCTCGAGCGCATACCTTCAAATAAGCATATCTGAAATATCTTTTCGATTGGTTGAATGGTTAGGCCGCCAAGGGTTCATATATTGGGGAAGTTTTTTTAATGACCACCCTGTATATATATATTTTTTTACTTTGCATAGTAGAGACTGTGAGGTTCTTGTAAAGCACGAAATATTATTTTGTGTCTCTTTATATGTTAAACCTGTATCTGTACATCTGTATCCAGGCTGTTGTATCAACTCCATGACTATGCTTCAATTAATATGAAAACCATTTCAGTCAGTTTTTATGAATTTAAAGGAATGGATTTTTCAGTCCTTTTACGTTCTCTGCTTTTCTTTATACATTAAAAGGAAAACATATTTTTCTTACACGTTTTATCAAGGGTATTTTTTTTCAATTATGGAAATTATCATCTAACATCACAGAACTTCTTTTGACCTAAGATTTCTTTTATGGTGAATTATTTCAAAAAAAAAAAAAAAAAAAAAAAAAAGAGAAATAAATATAGAAAAACTATATTTCAAGTTGAACGACAGATTCACCTTAATAAAATAAATGAGAAATATGAATATCAAATTCACAATCTTTACGTAATAGGTGCTAAAATACAAATGTTAAAACGTTTTTAAAAACAATCAAGATGTTAGAACATTGGAGTCATATGATGTTTAAAATCCGAGCGCTTTCGACTGAAACATCAGTCGTCATCAGGGAAATCACTGCTGGATGAAAGACAACTGCTTGTTAAATACCAAAGGGCGAAACCAACGACACCACAGGTTACGAACCACAAACAGGAGGCTGGGGAGGAAAGAAATAGAGGAGTAGCTAACCTGAAAAAGAGAGGGGGGGGGAGGGGGGGACAGGCAGGAGGGAAATGTTTAATCAAAACTAAATTCACCAGATACACCTAGTATTTTAAACCAGATTCTTGGTATATTATAGGATAGAACGTCATTACAGGTACGCTCGCCTCTTGCCAAAATTTCCAACGACTCTCTGATTATACAAATGTTATAATGTAATGCATGTGCAATGATTTTGACTTCTTTAAATAGGATATCAATATCTTCAACTTGACTTAACCGGGATAGAGCTGTGGATAGTTTACCCTTTTTTATATCTGTCATATGCTCTTTAATCCTTTCAAATAATTTGCGAGTGGTCATTCCTACATAAGTATACGTTTTTGAACTGCCACTAACTTTAAAAGGGACAGTATAAACTCCAGATTTATCATAATTATCTATAGGACCGATCTTTCTGTGTACCAGATACTGTAACTTTGATAGCGATAAGAATTACATTATATTTCTTCAAAGCATACTTAATCCGCTCAAAAAGATGTGGAATATATTCCATACTGCAAAATTTAGTAGGTTTTTCTTTATGTTTACTAACGCTTGTAGATATTTTGTTACTATTATTATATTTATAAATTAATTTGTTGATAAATTTATTCGAAAACCCATTTTCACAAGCAATCTCTTTAATTTTAATCAATTCATCACTTAGATAAACATCCGAACAAACCTGAAAAGCTCTTTTAAGATAAAAACGATATGCAGCAGTTTTGTAGTTGAATGGAACATTACTGTCATAGGATATTGTATTGTTTGACCTGCAAGGTTTTCTATAGACTTTCATATTTATGCTTTTCGTTGAAATGTTTTTAACCAGTTCTACATCTAAAAAAAAAGATGTTGATAAATTATTGTAATTTGTAACATTTTGCTTATTTGGATGTGATTATAAATCTGAAACATATATATTACGCTGTAAAACATTTAATTACTATCACATTAAAAGAAAACGTATAAGTTCTTTTTTTAATTTATACATACAAAATTGTTTTGCTCATATTTCTTTCACAAGTTCAAACGTTGAAATCTAAGACTTTTTTCCCTGTATCCTTTAAAGAAATTTTGTTCAAAGAATTTCACTTTCGACGTTTCTGAAGGAAATTTAATTTATTCCACCAAAATATGTATTTTATATTTAGCTAAGACAGAAGAAAATCCATTCAGAAATAAATAAAAGCTGATTAAATTAAGGATACAGTTTTTTACGAAAGTTTGTGTATCGATAAACTAATTATGTTACACTTTTAAAAAATACTTTTTATTTAAATTGTCTTCTTGCATTTGGTTTGCAAATATGCTATTTTAAAGTAGTTTTTTACTTAGCTTCTTGGCAAATTGAGAACATACGAAATGAAATCAAAAATTCATATATATATTTGTTTTAATTTAATTTAATTTGTTTCCTTGTCTGTTCTGGCCTTAAAAACGGAAGCATAAATTTAACAAGTTTGTTAATTATAGAAGTTTCCAAAAATATTCGTTTTTTTTTTTTTTTTTTTTTTTTTTTTTTTTTTTTTTTTTTCACGAATAGAAAAATATACATAAATAAATAAATAAATAAATAGTGGTGTTATAAAAAATTAATAACATCAAACAAAAAAAAAAAATAAAAATTACTGAGTTGAGTAACAATTCATGGACATTGTTTAGAATTGAAAATGCACTCTGTATTAAAGCGCATTGGGGAAATATTTTATTCTATTTATTTTTTATTTTTTTGCTCTATCAGATATTATGTTTTAATTTTATTAATTTTGCGCATTTTCAGGTCATTAAAATGAAATGACAAGTGAACAAAACTGAGCATTTACGACCCCATTTCGTTTGCGCGCAAAATCTGCATGTTAAGGCTTTCAAAATTGCTGCTGAGATTATTTATGCTGCAAATGAAAAAGGAGCGGGACCTGTATATAATGCAATGAAGACATGTAATCAGAGAATTTGGCGGTTTTTCTGTTTTACGGTGTTCTTTTTATTTTCTTCTGCTTATTTATTAGCCCCCAATATACTATTTCTTTCGTTCAGCAATTAAAATGTCGTCCCTAAAAAATAAAGTTCCGTTACATAAGCCTGACGTAAAATAATGAAGATGTATCATTGTGATGTTAAATACTGATAATCTTTATAGCAATTTTTTAAACTTCTAAGCATCGCACATTGTGAATTTTTATATCGGTGTATAGAAAAAAAAACTTTTAAATGCAATTTGTTTGAAAAGTGTATCTCAATATATTTTTGAGGTATTAATTTTTATTGTAGTTTTTAGAGCCATTTCTTTAAATTTGGCAACCTCCATATCTGAAGAAAGTAAAGGAGAAATATAATAAAACACTCATACTACAATATATATTAAAACACACATACACACATAAATAACGCCAGCATTCAACAGTTAAAGGTATATATAAATATTATACAGACATTATTTGTATGTTATTTATTGTTTGTATGTCTGTATAAAGGAGAAATAGTTGGAAAATGTAATTATATGTTTTTGTTGAAATTTTCCCATAATAACTGAAAAATAAAATACGTGCTATTTTGAAAAAATATAAATGAATGATTATTAATAAAAGATGATGCTATTATAAACTATATTTAAATTTAAGTATCTATATTAATGTTACAAATAAATGAAGGAATATGAATAATTAGATTGGTGTTTTTTGGTGATGATATTTTTGGTGGCGAGATTCTTGTTTGACGACATCGGTTTTTAGTGGATTTGTGTATTATTCAGTGATACTGACGTCATATGCAACTTTTCTGTAGATATTGTATAAAAACTGGATCGTAAATGTGGAATTCTTCAGCAAATGCGAATGGAGTCATTTTATATAAAATAAAAGGTTGTGTTTTAAATCTAATAACTGAAATATATTTTGTACTATCTATATTTATACACATATATATGTTTTATTTCATCGGTAGTGACACTAAACTAAGTAAAACCATTAAAAAGATACCATAAATATATTTAAGCATATCCAAGTATAAATATACTAAGCATTCCAAAAGTATTCCACAAAATAAAAATTTAACATAAACTGAGACACAGCCTTCTTTAACAGCATGCATGAGAAGTTTAATGATTAACTTTCAGCGTTTCTGTAAGAACTGTAACTTGCTCTGTAAAGATCAAGTTTAGAAATAAATAAAATTCCATTTCGAAACATATAACCACTGGTTATATTATGGAAAAAAGTTTATTAAGAAAGCTTGGCTATAGACAAAATAAATATTTACATTAAAAAAATACTTATTTTCTTATTTGAATAGTTTTATAGTAATCGCTTTGAAAGTAAAATATTTTATAAAGTACCTTTTAGTAATAAATTCAAGGAAAATATTTTGAAAAAATTCCATTGTCCGTATTATCTATAAACAACTATTGTCTGTATTTATTGGAAATACAAAGAGTTAAATTTTGTTTCAGAACAACTTCTTCAACAAAGCTCTTCAAATTTAAAACAAAAATTTTACACTATAGCACAATTAAGTAAAAATAAACGGTCAAGTGCGAGCATTACTCGCGCACAGAGGGTTCCGTAGAAAAAATATATGAATTTGTAATTGTATTATAAAAAAAAAAGTTGCTAAGACTTTGTAAAAAACTGTACAACGTAGGGTTGGGTATAACTGTATGTATTAGAAAAGTGTAAATGGGTATACCATGAAAGTTCAAAGAGATATGGATCCTAAATAATATCAAATATAGCTATTCGTATAACTCTTTTTTTAATATTATCCTAATCTGTTTATGATGAACATAAATTGGTACTCACAATAAAAGCAGTGCATAGTTAAACTTCATTTGGCATTTCATGAAACTAAATTAAGCGTAGTAATAACCTTTATTTCTACAGTGTAGCTAAAACAAAGCCTTTGTTCAAAGTTTAAATTTGGCATTGTCTTAAGCGCGCTTCGAATTCAGGTCTCAAAGTTGCAACGCCGTCTTGGTCAGTGCCGCGTTTTTCCAGATAGGTGTTTAATTAACTTTCAAAGTCACTCGAGGCGTATTGAGAGATACAATCAATGCAAACTATCGCGAATCCCACAGTATTTATGCGATTTATTCTAATTAAATCTTTCGCGGGCGATGCCCTTAAAAAACGGACACCTAATTTTAATTCCAAAACAGAAAAACGGCACCAAGAATATTTAATTAAAATTTTCCTTTTGTCATGTACGTGAAAATAAGCAAGTTCGCATTTTCTAATAAACTCGTTTATAAATTCTGGTGTCAGTTCATTATTTTATAAGTTTATAAATAGCATTACTCCGTGACGGAAAGGATTAAGTGGTCGCAGGACTCTTAAAGCTTCAAAATTTAAGAAATTTTAATTTTTTTTAGATGTTAAACTCCTATCTTTTCTGAATATTTTGATATAATAGTTTCCTTGAAATTCCATTAGAACAGAAGTTTTGGCTTTTAGAATTATACCCGCTCAATAGCTTAAGCGGCGTTTCCGAAACTTCAAAGTCATTATTTTCCAAATGGCGTTTTTTGGGCATAACGCGCAAGATAATCTTGAAAACTTCTGAATATTTTTTCATGAAATTTTCAAAACATATATTTCATGTTAGTCTGTATGAACTGAACCTAAAATTTCCTTTTTATTGTTCAAAAAGCTATTTTTTTAGGTGATTTTACTGTTGAAATTTTCAAAATTTTGTATTAGCTAAATGCAACATTGCATTAAAAATATAAAAATGCTTTAAATACAAATTTATTTAAGTTCAGGAAAATTATTACAATCTGAAGTATAAGCAAGCATCAAAATTTTCATTCTAGTTGCAATATTTCTTTTGTAATCCTGCGCGTAAACTGTTATGCCAATTTTTTTTTCGCGAATGTCTAACAGTTTCGAGCCCCCTATAAATACTAATTCTGTGTCTTGCAATTTTTTAAATACATGAAACGAAAGAACATACGTATATCTTTCATTCCAATTAAAATAGTGTTTTAAAATCATATACATTTTAAGACATTAAATGTTGAAAATGGTCTTCTTTTCAGTTTTTTCCACTTTTTAGAACCCGAGACACCTTAAATTAATATGTTTTTAACAATTTGACATTTATTGCTTTTATACTGTTACTGGACATTACATTACACATATATATCATTAAAAGTTGTTAACTAGGCATAGAGTACGCCGCCCTTGTCCTTTGTTATGTCCAAACTGACCTTACCTTTAAGGGTTAATATCTCGGCTAATTACTGATGATTTTTTTCGAAAATCATTATCAACAATGCTTTTATTCTTCTGCAACGATAGGTATATTCAGGAATGCTCAACAATTTTTCTAAATGCCCGTAAATCGAAATTTGTGTATAACAGAAAAAATGCCAATTACTCAAAAACTATGGGACCTAGGGTAATCGCTATAATTTTCCGGCAAGGTTTATATTAACGTCTACTATCTCTACTTTTTCATAATTTTAGTTTCAGTAGATTCGGAATTAGAGAGGGGGGACTTATTTTTGCGCTACATTTTCAACAATATCTTTGAAAATATAATACCTAAAATTAAAAGGAATGTATTTTTGAGTTCAGCGTTACAAAAGATTTCACAGAATATACAAAGTAAAGATTTTTTTTTTCAAGTAGCATAATTAGCCCCTCTACTTTTTTACTAAATATATTTATGAATGTTTATTAATCTGAAAATGTGTGGGTCAATGGTCTTTATTACTTCCCCGAATTTGAACTTTCCACGTTCCATAGTTTACGAGTAAAATGGCTGTGACAGACAGACAGACACAGGTGTGATCTTATAATGGTTCTGTTTTTACTTTTTAAGTACAGAACCCTAAAAATTAAAAAGGATACCATTAATATATTCAAGCATATCGAAGTATAAGTAAGGTTAGTTGGGGTAACTAGACCCACGAGGTATCTGGGCCATAGTCTATTTTATAAAAAACTGTTGGTGTTTTTTAAGTTTTAGCTTTCGTGAACCCCTTAATCTTTAACCCTTTGAACCCCTTAATCTCTACTTCCTGAAACAACGTGTATCAATTCAATCATAACTCTCACTTTGCTGTGATAGGTTGTCAAAAATTTACGTTTCTTTTTTTTAAAAACAACGTCAATATGGTTGAAATTCCTCGGCTTTTTAATAAAATACTGTAAGTAATTTTATTAAGCAATCTTTTTTTTTAAAGATTAGACATATAACTACATTAATATTATTAGGTATCTATACATATTTACTTCATGTTTCAAATGTAAGCCCGTTGTCCCAGTTACCCCATAAATATTTCAAGAATGGGGTAACTGGGACATGTATCAGGGGTAACTGGCCCATGCTGGATCCGGTTACCCCAATAGTTTTAAATAATTTTTTTGTGTTTCTCTTACTACGGGAAGTAAATTTCTCCATTGTTTTTTACTCACAATAAAGAAAATGATCGAATACCTTATTAAAATTACGCAATGAAAGTTAAAAAAAAGCATATTGAGTGGTATCAAACCAAATTTCTTAACCCCTTGAGAGGCGGTGATGCCGTTATGGCATCACTTAATTTTAATTCCTAATTGCCACATTGGCACCTGAATTTTATAATGAAAATTTTACCTGTATTAAGTACGCGAAAATATACTTTTACTTGTTTTCAGATAGATTCTCTTGTAAATATTGGTGTCATTAAATTATTTCAACATTTTACGAATGCAAGTAGCTTGCCCCTGAAAGTGAGATAGCCAGACTTTGAAATTGCACTATAACCAGGGGTCGCATTCTAACCTTTATCGTTCTTACCACTATTTTGAAAATAATATCTTCATAGCACCTTTCTTTAACCCCCCGACCGCCGAGCAAAAGGGCAAAATTGTAAAGTTTTTTTCTCTTTAATTTTTTTAAAAATCTAAAAAAAGGTGATTTTTCAAAAAGACATAAAAAATTTAATTAGGTATACGAATATAAGCCTTGAGAGTATTACTCATAACAAAATGTTTTAAAACTGCATTATATTTCTAGAATTATATTAATTTAAATATTGCTTCTATTGCCGTGAAACCTGCAGCTTAGTGAACGGATATATCAGGCGGTGGAAAGGTGGGTTCCGGTAGGAACAATAAAATTTTGCCTATATAATGCGACTCCTGGATAAAGCTAAAGTACTTAAGTAGCCGTTTGTTCATAGATTTGCTTTGCTATTTTTTCCCTTAAAACACCCATGTGACTTTTATACTTATTATCTATCATCTATGTTTTATGTTTTTGGTATAAATAAATCTAATATTTTCACTTTTAGTGCATTTTTTAGACATATTGGCAGCAAAGGTTTCCCTTACAACGTTGTTTATTGACATATAATTTACATGATCTGCCTGGTTTAAATTTTTTTAAAGTTGTTTACACTTTTTCAAACAGGACCCGATATCCGATCCCCTGGTCCAGTTACCCCATTTTTGGGGGCAACTGGGCCCATGAGGAAAGAAAAGATAAAATATGAATATTTTTATATTTTTAAATATTAAAATGTAATTTTGAGCATTTCTGTCTGATAGAGGAACCTAACTGAACACATTTACAGAAGTTTAGACTTTAACTCAAATGAACATTAGCTTTATGAAGCTGAATTGTCAGAAGCTCCAGAGTCACATTGTAAAATCATGGCCCAATTACCCCAACTAACCTTATACTAAGTATTCCAAAAGCAAAAATATTCCACAAAATAACAATTTCACATAAACTGAGACACAGCCTACTTTAACAGCATGCTTGGGAAGTTTAATCATTAACTTTGAGCATTTTTTTAAGAAATGTAATTTGTTCCGTAAAGATCAAGTTTAGAAATAAATAAAATTCCATTTCGAAACATTTAACCGCTGGTTATATTATGGAAAAGAGTTTATTAAGAAAGTTTAGCTACAGACAAAACAAATATTTCATGTAAAAATATGCTTATTTTCTTATTTGAATAATTATACTGCAATCACTTTGAAAGTAAAATATTTTATAAAGTAACTTTTAGTAATAAATTCTAGGAAAATATTTCGAGAAAATTCCATTGTACGTATATTGTCTATACACAACTATTGTCCGTATTTAATGGAAATACAAAGGGTTAAATTTTGTTTTAGAACAACTTCTTCAACAAAGCTCTTCAAATTTAAAACAAAAATTTTATACTATAGCACATTTAAGTAAAAAAATTAAAAAGGATACCATTAATATATTCAAGCATATCCAAGTATAAGTATACTAAGTATTCCAAAAGTATTCTACAAAATAAAAATTTCACATAAACTGAGACACAGCCTTCTTTAACAGCATGCATGAGAAGTTTAATCATTAACTTTGAGCATTTCTGTAAGAAATGTAACTTGTTCTGTAAAGATCAAGTTTAGAAATAAATAAAATTCCATTTCGAAATATATAACCGCTGGTTACAATATGGAAAAGAGTTTATTAAGAAAGTTTAGGTACAGACAAAATAAATATTTTATATAAAAAAACCATTATTTTATTATTTGATGAGTTTTTCTGTAATCGCTTTGAAAGTAAAATATTTTATCGAATAACCTTTAGTAATATATTCCAGGATAATATTTTGGGGAAATTCTATTGTCCGTATGTTGTTTATAAACAACTATTGTCATTAATTATTTGAAATATAAAGAATTGCATTTTCTTTCTTAACAATTTCTTCAACAAAGCTCTTCAAATTTAAAACAAAACTTTTACACTATAGCACATTTAAGCAAAAAAAATTTAAAGTGTCCCATAAGTATATTCAAGCATATCCGAGTACAAGTATACTAAGTATTCAGTATTCCACAAAATAGAAATTTCAAATAAAATGAGACACAACCTTATTTAACAGCATGCATAAGAAGTTTCATTATTAACTTTCAGCATTTCTGTAAGAAATTTAACTTATTCTGTACGGATCAAATTGAGTAATAAATAAAATTCTATTTCGAAACACATAACAGCGGTTGAATTATGGATAAGAGTTCATTAAGAAATTTTAACTACAGACAAAATAAACATTTTATACAAAAAAAAAAAAAAAACTTCTTTTCTTATTTGATTAGTTTTACTGTATTCGTTTTGCAAATAAAATATTTCATAGAATAACGTTTATTAATAAACTGTTAAAAAATATTTTGATAAAATTCAAGTAGAGATCACGAAATTTTTTTGTTTATTTTTTATTTTATTTTTTCATTATTTTCTTGTTTTTACGTTTTTGTTATAAGTATTCCAAAAGCATTCGATAAAGTATAAATTGAATATAACTGTGACAAAGCTTTATTTAAAAGTATGCATTAGAATTTTCATCAACGAAAACTACTTTCAGCATTTCAGTGAGAAATTTGACTCCTTCTGTAAAGATATATATTTTGCATCAAGTTTATAAATAAACGACTCAGCAGTAACGAAGAGATTCTGCTCTCAAATCTGGTAGACGGGAGTTTCGAATCCAATCATGCCCGTCCGCCTAATCGTTCGTAGTTTTCCGTGGTTTTCTTCGAACTTTGCGTAAATACGGGTTAGAATCCCTTAGAAAGTCCCTCACGGGGGACATCCCCTACCCGGCCCTATATCCATAGTGTAGATAATCGGCCGTCATAAACAAAATAAACTAATAAATAAACAAAATTCCATTTCGACGCATGTAACACTTGTAACTATAAAATAATCACTTTGTGTGAGTAGAAAGACATGGACAGTAAATTTATAATTTTATCACCCACAAATTCAACTACCACGACCAAAAAATATATAAACGTAGTTTCAAGGATAACACAGTTACCCTTCGTGAGTGTAAAAATAAGAACAAAAAATAAAAAGATTAAAACTGTTAAAGAAAAAAAAAAAAAAAAAAAAAAAAAAAAAAAAACTCTTGGCTATAATTCTGAGTACTGGCTAATCCAGACTTTGTTTAGTCATTAGAAAGAACTTGAGGAGTATAGCCGAGGGGGTTCTTTGAATCCGTTTGAATCTTTGAATTTAGGCTTAAAAAAAAAAAAAATTATGCTTATTTTTACACTGTTAAAGGAGATCTGGTTTATCCTTGAAACGACCGTGTGTACTTTTATGTCATGGTATTTAAACATTTTTTTTTTTTTTTTTTTTTTGGCGTTGTAAATTTATGGCTCAAGTCATATAAAATTTGATTGAATCTTGGATAAGAGTTTATTAAAAAAGTTTACATAGAGCTTGACTAAGTATTTTACATTTAAAAAGTTATTTTGTTATTTGAATAAATTTACTCTATTTGCCTTGAAAGTAAAATATTTAACAGAATAAGTGTTAGTAATAAATTACTGGATAATATTTTGAGAAAATTCCAAAATGAGATCAGGAAATGTTTGCTTCTTTTTAAAAATGTGTCCTTTTTTTTCATTGTTTTTGCTTTCAAAAGTGAAAGATTATAATAATAATAATAATGAAATGTTAGTCAGTTTTAAAAGTCGCCGAAATTATTTAATTCAGTTTAATAAATAAAATGTTGACAAATATTACGAAATGTAATCTCCAAATGAAGGCTATAAAATAAATCATATTCAGTAAATTTTTTCATCAGTCAACATGATTCATAAAAGCAATTATGAAAAGAGCTTGTTATTCAAAACAACGAAGTTTACGTTTCTAAATAAATACTTTATATAAACATTTTATCGCATATCCAAGAAATTAAGACATTTGAACAATCAATAAACCAAACTGTTTAAATGACTATACATATAAATAATGTAATATTAAGATTAATGATACTATTATCTTGTTTTTGTCTTCAATTATGTGTAATATATGTTTTTTTACACTTACTAGGGGGCTCTGCCCCCTACGAGCTACGCTCGTCAACTCTCGTTCAGACACCGCAGACTCTAACAGCACGCTAATTTGATCGGCTTTAAAAAGATTTCGGAAGATTGAATTATAATTTGAATCTGACAATTATAATCTGACGTAATTTTCACCAAACTTTTCTTTCTCTTTTTAATATTCACGTAAAAGTACTTTTGTTAGAAATGAAATATTATGATCATCTTAAAATATCAAATAAATGTCTCGCGCAATTTTTAAATTTAAACTGTTTTGTAATACTATTTTTTGTTCACTTTACGTAATAAGTGTAATGTGACGTAAATGTGACGTAAATTCTCCTGTTTCAGACTTCTAATGCATGTTAATGAATTTATTATTTTACAATATTCTTTCTCTTTTAAAATTCACGTGTAAGTATAGTTTTTATGACGTAATTTTTAATGAGTTCTTGCTTTTTATATTTTCTGTTTATAATAGTCACATGTAAAATAAATTTTTAATTTGAAGCAAACATTATTGTTTGCACTGTTTTTACAGTTGACAACAATACAATGTTTGATGTTGTGTACATGACAACAATACAATGACAACAATGTTTAAATTAATACAATTTTCTAAATTTTGTTAAAAATATCTCTCGAAATGCTGAAAATTTGAATTTAAAATAGAAATAAAACCTCAAAAAATGAGTCAAATTAAAATACTAAATGCAGTCTGCACACCGGGAAATTCTGACGCATAAAATGATCTAAAAATGATTAAATTCCTATGTACAGTTTTTGCTCCTATAAAACTTTTTTAATGGAACGATTTTGTCCAACTTTGGCATCAAATATCTCTTAAAATAATTTTTCGATTTGAAAACTGTCTGCATCAGCGTGTTTATCAAACATTTCTCTATAACACTACCGATTTTCATATTTTTGTATGCAACAGTTGTTTTAATATTAACGAAGAAATGCCATGATTAAGCATTCAAATTGGATGCCGATCTGCCGGGAATATCTATGTAGATTTTCATTGGTCCATTTCCAAATCAAAACTTTATTTTATATATAGAAGGACTTGTATTCCAGATTCTCAAAAGGAGAGATGCGGCGATTTTATGCTGTACTAGTTTTTACTAGTTAAATATTTTTACTAGTTATAGTATAGTATTTTTACTAGTTAAATTCTGTTTCTTTATTTAAAGGTTAAAACTACATATTTTACACAAGTCACAAAAGTAATCACGCGTGCTAAAAGACAACACAGAATATTATAGCATTAGCAGAGGGGGAAGAGAATGGGAAATGACTAGACATTGCACATTATATTACCCTGATGACGGATTCTAGATAAACCACGGATATAAAACATAAATACAAGGTAAGCTAATTCTCTCTAACCTATGCTTTTTTAATTGAGATATGAATAAATAATAAACTGTGAGAAACAACGAATTTCGCGGAAACACTTTGTTGGATAAGTTCAAATACGTCTAACATAAAAAATTGTTGCCTATCAATAGAAACTAGAAACAGTTGTGCTTAGCAGAAATTTAAAAACTTATTACGCTGAAAAATCGATAACTCGAATTCGTTTGAAAAAATTTTGTTATGTTTTCGAATACTGAATCCTAGAGTTGCACCAGGTATGTTTTTAAACGTTACTAGGTGCATATTTTTTTTCTTCAGAGGGGCGGGTCATAATCACTTAGCATCACTGTATTGAATTTTAATACTGTAACGTAGTCTAATAATTTTAATAATGTAAATTTGCAATATGCACACATTTAACGTCCGAATTTGAAACTTTTAAAAGACTGCATAAAATAAATAAAGTAAGACGGACTTGAGTACAGTTTAAAATAAAATTTATAAAACGTTTAAAATACTAAAAACAATAAAAACACATTGGTGCGTCTAGAGAATTAACGACTGCTTGGCGTGATTTAAAAAAAATCGCCAAATTGGCTATTTATAATTATTTTATTTTATTTTTTACATTATATGCTACATTATTTATTCACATTATTTATTTATGTTATTGTTTCATTGTCTGTTGCACTAACCGCCTTTGGCGACCAGTTTGGCCTCCTTTAAATGAATGCTAAGCATTGTATCATGTTACTTTTATTCATAATTTAATTTACTTGCCCAATCCTTCGCCAAATCCGAAGATTCTGCTACAGAAATCATGAACTGGTATTTTTATGTTAGCTGGGCACAGGGGATAAACTGCCAAACATTGTTCCCTTCGTATTTCATTAATTTCATTTAAAATATAATATTTTTATTCATTTTATTTAAAATACATAACTTTAATTTAACACTGAAACATTTAAAATTTATGACTCTCAATCATTTCTTAAAAAAAAGAAAAGTAAAGTAAAATGAAAGATGATAAATAATACTATAAACAATGACTTTTAATTTCAACATTAAAGCTTTGTTTTAATTCACCGCGCGAAAAGATATTTATGACGGCCGTGTGAAATGGACAATTATACTAGCCGCCTCTGGCGACCAATTTGGTCTCCCTTAAATGTATGCTAAGCATTGCATCATGTTATTTTCATTCTTAAACTAATTTACTTGCTTAATCCTTCCCCAAATCCAAAGATTCTGATAGAGAAATCAATAATTCTTTGTGATCATGATAACATTTCTTACTTTTTTTTTTAATGCGTATTTCGTCTTTTTTGACCAATGCTACTTAATTTCTGTAGCTGTAAAAATGAGTGAAAATGGAACTGTTTAAACTTGGATTTGTTCATAAATTATTTAAATAAAATTTATTTCACTTAAACATGCTGTTACTTCAATGTTACTTCAATTAATAAATTAATTTAAAATTTTCAAATCATGCATTTATAATTTTTTTCCCTACTTAATAATTAAATAATGAATATATACTTTAGTTTTTATAAATTTGATTTCTGAGTTCATAAATAGGACACTAAAGTAACGTAAATAAGAGAAATAGCAAAATAAAACCCTTGTGAATGTAAACCGTAAACAAACGTTAGAGCCGCCAGTTTACCTACGATGGCGTCATAAGAAAATTGTCCATTCATTGTTAGCGAACCTGCTTTGCGAATGATTACTTTCATGGTTTAATATTTTCTATTGTTCATGATAAATGAATCTCTTGTGTTTGTTTACCTTATGAAGTGAGATAGTAAGATGTCAACCAAATTTTAATTGAAGTTATCTTAGAATATATAATTATTTGAATGTAAATTATAAACTACTAGGGGGCTCGGCCCCCTACGAGCTACGCTCGCCAACCCCCCGTTCAGACACTGCAGTCTCTAAAAGCACGCTAATTTGATCGGCTTTAATTGAATTTTTTTGGAAGATTGAATTATAATTAAAAAAACAAAGGCGATCGCCCTATAAACGGGTTTCTATTCATTTCTCTTTGATTGGGGAATTTTACGGAAAAATCAGCTGCTGTTAAAAGATACAATGGCATTTCAAAATCATCTAATATAAAATGAATTAAGTAAACAGAGTCTTTGTCTCCCGGTATTTTTTAACAAAGCGAAAAGAAAGTCCTTTTAAATAAAACATTTTAAATATATCGTTTTTAATTTGACGTAATTTTCACCAAACTTTTCTTTCCCTTTTTAATATTCAGGTGAAAATGCTTTTATTAGAAATGAAATATTATTTGCGCTGTCAAAAAAAAAAATAGTTGAAAAGTTCATCTCAAAATATCAAGTAAATGTCTCGCGCTATTTTTAAATTTAAACTACTATTTTGCAATATTATTTTTTGTTCATTTTACGTAATAAGTGTAATGTGACGTAAATGTGATGTAATTTCTCCTACTTAAGACTTCTAACGCATGTTAATGAATTTATTACTTTACAATATCCTTTCTCTGTTAAAATTCACGTGTAATTATAGATGAAGTAATTTTCAATAAGTTCCTGCTTTTTATACGTAATTATTTAATTCTAATTTGAAAGTTTTTCTTTTCTGTTTATAATAGTCACGCGTAAATAAATTTTTAATTTGAAGCAAACATTATTGTTTCCGTTGTTTATACAGTTTGGCAACAGGTTAAATTAGTACAATTTTCTGAAATAAGTAAAAAAATATCTCTCGAAATGCTGAAAATTTGAATTTAAAATAGAAATGAAACCTCGAAATATGAGTCAAATTAAAAAAATAAATTATTTCTGCACACCGGGAAATTATAACGTATAAAAAGATCTAAAAAGTATTAAATTCCGATGTATAGTATTTGCTCCTATAAAACTTTTTTAATGGAACGATTTTGTCCAACTTTAGCATTAAATATCTCTTAAAATAATTCTTCGATTTAAAAACTGTCTACATCAGCGTGTTTATTAAACATTTCTGTATAATACTACCAATTTTCATATTTTTGTATGCATTATTTTTCTTAATATTAACGAAGAAAGACCTCCGGTCACAAAAAATTCAAAACCGGCGGCGGCGGCGGCGGCGGTGACAGCGGGAGTTACTTTTTTTTAGAATAGAGAGATACTTTTATGTTGAAATGAAACATTTTAAGTTTATGTTATTATTATTGCGGTTAATTATTTATTTAAGTACTTTTCTACTACAGGGGCCTTGGCATTTTTTTTTAAAATCTTGGCGCAATTCGGGCTTCAGAAAGTGAAATACGTTGGCAAAATATATAAATAGCTATTAAAACAAATCTGGTGAATTTTATTTATACATATATATACAATATTTGTGTATATACAAACTAGTATTAAAAAATGCTCTGATGAGCACCAAAAAAGGCTAATATGTTTTTAAGCATGAAAAAGGGTTTGACAAGTGCTTCTAATTGAGCATGAAAAAGGACAAGGGGTCCCTTCTTGGCTGCAGCTCACTGTCAATGCCAACTTTGAAAAAATCATATTTGCGCTTTTTCGATATAAAATAAATTCGCGGTACTTTAGTAAAACTTTCCGTCGCGCTTTACATGTTAACTGCACTGTTGTACTGTGCATGCGTCTGCAATGCAACTTTGTACAGTGCACTGTGTACCATTATTTCTCTATAAATTGTACTACATTCCTACTATGCTTTTGATTTTTGAATCTCAGCGCACACTCACACTGTGCTTTTGTACTTCCGTATTAAAGGTGTATGCTTCTAATGTTCGTTTATAATTTACATACATTGCTGTACTGCATAGTACATTGTACAGCCCCAGTCACTGGCATATAATTTCAACAATCAATGGATGCATAATACTGTTATGCGTGCACATGTGGAATTGTTCCTGTGCAGAGTGCTGCAACAGTTTGCACTGCACTGCAAATCAGTTTTCTGTACAGTTAGTTCTACACGGCGGGCGTGCTTGGTGGCCCTGCATGAGTGTGATACGCTGCAGGAATTAAGGTTTTAGGTACTATGTTGCCTTACATTCATGTTTAATCAGGCTGCGACATTACTGGTTGTGTCTTTATACTACACATTTTTATCGTAACTGTGGCTGATTTTTTTTTATATGAAAAAAGCGCAAATATGATTTTTTCAAAGTTGGCATTGACAGTGAGCTGCAGCCAAGAAGGGACCCCTTGTCCTTTTTCATGCTCAATTAGAAGCACTTGTCAAACCCTTTTTCATGCTTAAAAACATATTAGCCTTTTTTGGTGCTCATCAGAGCATTTTTTAATACTAGTCATTTAAATTTTTTGATAATTATATATTGAATATAAATAAACCTGGGTTGCTTTTAAATATTCCCAATACTTTTTTCTTATTTCGCACAATAATGCACTATTTAACCAAGTAATGCACACTGTTTTAAGAGGTTCAAGGTTTTTTAATCAAATTCACGTTATTTTTATTCTTAATTTAATTAACTTGGGCTCCCTTAAATACATTTAATATAATTCCTTAAACTGATATTTGTTTTTGTTGCATTAAAATATCTCAATTTGTTGATTCTCTCTAAACAAGTAAACCCTATTGGTTTACAATGGAAGTCTATAGGAATTTCGCGATATATCGCCAAGTTGGTGACAAACTTGGCGGTATTTCGCGACAGAACAGGGTCACGCCTATGATAACCCGCCTTATAGGTATGGCGATGCATTAAATGCTGTTCTAGAACCAATGAGATGCGTTTCATTCGAGCGTTGCCATTAAAAAATTAACAAATAATCGCGATTTCTGAGACACATACGATAGCGTAATATATATATATATCAGTGGCGTGGCGTCCGGTCATCGCTGGATGCGGCGATGACCAAGCAATATTTTAAAACTCTTAATAAGCTTTTAAAACTCTACGATCCAGTTTTAGCAGAACATTTGGAGTTCATGTATAAGTGAAGGTAAGATTTAAAGTTTCTTTTTTAAACATTCAACCATTGAATTTTAGAGTTAATAATTTTTCACCACAAACTTAAATAATTGCGATGACCACCGAAAATTTTCACGCCACGCCACTGATATATATATATATATATATATATAGATTGTCGTGGAAATTGAAGGTTTAGGCCACATCGTTTTGTTTAGCTAGACCGATTATACTAACATCGTTCTCATGTTTTGCTACAATTTCTTTTATTGAACAGTAATTCGCTTAAGCTTCTTACTACTGCTATCACTAAGCACTTTTTCATTCTTAGAAGCCATAATGAGAGCTAAAATTAGCGCAAACCTAAGTAAAAATAAAACAAAAAATTATTTTTTTTTAAAGTAATAAAGGTACACAAAGCACTCTGACATTCATACCTTATTCCAAACTTGACTAATAACAAGAGTTATGTGAGGATTGCCAACTGAACTATTCGGCAGCCTTGGTCGTGAACCGAGATACACTGTAATAAAAAACGCGCTAAAATACGGAAATACTACTGGCAATCTAGACGCCAGTACTATTTCCGTATTTTAACGGAACTTTTTACCGGTAAATTACAGAAAAATTTCCGTTTTTTTTAAAATTTAACGAAATTTTTTCTGTAATTTACCGGGAAAAAGTACCGTTAAAATACGAAAATAGTACTGGCCTCTAGATTGCCAGTATTATTTCCGTATTTTAGTCCTTTTTTTTTACAGTGTATTGCACACCAACCGAGTCAAATTTTGATCATCGAAGCTAGACATAAACCGAACTGGTCATAAACAGAGGCGGTCGTGAACCGAGTTTCCACTTATATTTTGACCTATAAGTTTGCAAATATGGTATTATTTATATATTCAATGGCGATGATCATTAAGCATCTTGGCTATTTTGGCGATGAAACTCATCGATTTCAAAGTAACGTTCCGATGTGTACTTGAACCGCCACAGATGTTATATGCGCATCACGTTGACGCGATTTTTTTCTGACGCCAATGTCACGCACCGGGGTACTTAACTGGCGCCAAAGTTTTGTTATTTTGCTTGATATGGTAACCCGGATGTTGTTGTTTATTTATTAATAAATTGTTTATTTACTTTTCTTTTCTTTTTTTAAAATTATATAAATTGTTTTGTTCTAGTGTTATTAATTAAACTTTTTTAAAATTAATGTTAATCCCTTTTTAAAAATATATATGTAACTGGTATTCGAAAACGAGGTTTTCGCCAAATTGGCGTCAGAAAAAATATCGCGTCAACGTGGTGCGTATATGACATCTGTACCATACTTGGTACAACTTGATTATCCTGTCTACCAAAAAATTATCGCCAAACTATAAGATTAAATGACAATAATGGATGATAATAAATGTTACATTCACTTGACATTAAACACGATACACATGTTTGCTACGTCATCAAATGATTTTTAATTCAAGTTTTGGCACATATGTCATATACGCCCCATATCGGCGCGATTTTTTTTTTACACCTATGTCATATACGCACCGGGTACTTAACTGGCGCCAAAGTGTAGTTATTTTGCTTGATGTAGTAACCCGGATATAGATGATAGATTAACGAGGTTTTCGCCAAATTGGCGTCGGAAAAAATCGCGCCAATATGGAGCGTATATGACATCTGTTCCCAAGTTTTTATTAGTATTTTTATTAATGTTTTACTAATGTATTTATTCTTCCGTTATTTAAAATAAAAATTATGTAAGTTTGTATCGTTTGGCGAAATTGGTCGACGGGATAATCAATTAGTACCGTATATTTTTGTTGTATATTTTCAACAATATCTCAAGCAAAAGTACCTAAAGTTAAACGAAACCCTAATAATTTAAGGCGCACATGTCATATACACAACGGTTTTGGCGCGGGGTTTTTTTCTGGCGCCAATTTGACGAAAACCTCGTTTTCGAATAGCAGTTACATATATATTTTTAAATTACTTTCTATTATTTTAAAAAGGAAATAACAATAAATAATGAAAAGTTTAATTAATAACTATAGTATAAAACAATTGATATAATTTTAAAATCTAAAATAAAAGTAAATAAAAAAATAATTAATAAATAAACAACAATAGCTCAGTTACCGTATCAGGCAAACTAACGCCATTATCGCGCCAGTTAAATACTCTGGTGCGTATATTACATCTCTTCCTTATTTAAAATAGATGGAATGCTATTTTTTAAGGTATGCTTAGTATGTGAAGTATTTATATTACTGCATACCATTCGCTTGTGTAAGTTAGGATGTTATGATGATAATAAAAAAAAACTTACATTTAGCTCCTGAACAGAAGCTTGGGATTTACCCTGGTTTTTTTTCCTATCAACTCGTTTGTGCTCCATTGTATCTATTACCCCAGTTCAAAATATTAATCAAGAATGTTCATATATATATTTATGAAAATTATGCATTATCTGCTTAGTTTGACGTCAGTTTCAAAAATACAAAAATCTATCAGTTGAATTTCAATTTTTATTGACTTATATAAACAAAAGTACACGTGTTATCCTTTTTTTTAAAAAAATATTGCACTGCTTTTTAGGTAGTGGCAACACGAAATAAATTATTGAATTAGAAAATTAAAAAATGAAAAGGAGAGATTGCTATAATTTTATGGAGACATTACAAAAGACAAATTCGATTTTCTCAGCGACTGTCAAACATACAAAGATGGAAAAAAAAATCTATTTTAAGTTTGAACAAGAGGATCAAAATAAAACAAAAACGAAGTTAATCTATCCACTGGAACATTAGCTACACTTTGTTGAATTTTGTGTCTTCATTTTTTCGTTTAAGGTTAAATAAAAAAACTACTGAAAGCTACGGTAATTTTTTTAATGCTATCAGTTTATTCGTCTCGTCGAGTTCTATCTTTCAAAAGAAAAATCATTGTCGTATGTCAACTGGTTCGCCCGAAATTTAAGAAAGTCGTTTGCATTTTCTATTTCTTAATCATATTATAGCTTAACGCTACCGCGTTTGCTATGATTACGGTACTACTTGGTAATCTCGTCGACCAAAAATCCATCGCCAAACTATAAGATTAAATGGGTACTACTTAGTTATCCCGTCGACCAAAACTGTATCACCAAACTTCAAGATTAAATGCCAATAATGGATGATCGTAAATGTAACATTCACCTGACTTTAAGCAAGTTATACGTGTTTACGTCATCAAGTGATTTTTATTTTGACGTTTTATTTGTATTTTTATTAATGTTATACTAATTTATTTGTTCTTTCGTTACTTAAAATAAAAATTATGTCAATTTGTATAATTTGGCGAGTGGTTTGGCGATTTATATAATATGGCGAAATTGGTCGACGGGATAACTAAGTAGTATCCAAATTACTTCTGTTTCTTTATAAAAATAATATTGGCTTCTTTAGATTAAATAAATTGTACAGGTATGGAAAAAATTGGTTATGTATATGAAATAGGATATAGCCGGAAAATACGATGTCAATAGGACCTATACTGGAAAAATACCTTTATTTATTTATCTATCTATTTATTGCATTTTAAATAAGGAGAATGAAATATGTTTATTTTAAATGTATCCGATATATGTATTTTAAATTTATGTGTTTGAAATGAAAGTTATGTATTATAAATGAAATGTGTGATAGGTTTATATTTTAAATGAAAGGATGGCGATGGAAGAATATTTGGCGATGTATCACCTGAGCCCACTTAACATAAAAGTACAGGAATGGCCGTTTGGCATTTAAAAATTGAAGCGGTCAGCCCGGAATTATTGATGACAGTCACATGACTTAGGCTATTATTATAGAGATGACATGATGACATTGGAACAATATTTGGCGATTTATCACCTGCGCTGGGCCAACATTATACTACCAAAATAGCCACCTGGCATATAAAAATCGAAGCGGTCAACCCGGAACTGTTGACAGTCACAAGACTTAGTATAGAGATTATTTGTTTACATTATTTATTTACATTAATACTATTGTTTACATTGATTCTCAATAATCAGGTGGATGAATTGGCAAATTTATCGCAGCGCTGCCAAGTCATACGCCAAGCAGTCGTTAATTATATGGTTTAGCCAATACCGTATATTTAGTAGATGTTACGCTAAGCTTGCCTTGCGATTGCTTGGCGAAAATTCAACTAAATGTATTTTTAATGCTTTTAGTATGTTTTAAAACTTTTTATAAATTTTATTTTAAACGGTAAGCAAGTCTGTCTTACTTTATTTATTTTATTTTGTCTTTTATATTAATAATTCTTAACAAGTGAAAATTAAGTGTTAAAATTTTTCCCTAGAATGTTTAATACTCCTTCTTAACATATTCAATATTCGAAAAAGAAAATAAATAAAAGTACAATAAAACTTTCGCTTCAATTTTCTCGAAATTAAAATTTTCTTACATAACATCTTCTTTCACCAAGAACTTCAATTACACATCCAAATTGTAATATATATATATATATATATATATATATATATATATATATATATATACAGGGTGTCAAGTCTCAACGGTGTCCAATGGCTAATTCCTAAACCGTCAGTCTTAGACATATAGTTCCAATTACAAAAATGTTTTAAATCAGGTAAAGAAATATTTTAAAAGTGATTTGGGTTAATAAAAACATTTCTTAAAAAAATACTAAATTTAAATTTTTATACGGTCCCCCGGTCCTATAAGTTATATTTAGTAAAATTTTTATTTTACACTGACAAGTAATACAAAAAAAAGTCCCGTTATTCTACGATTAAAATTGACCGAGTAATAGCTGTTTAAAGTTGGAGCATATTTTTTGCTGCATATTGGGGTTATTCACAAATTTAGTCGAAATTATAATTTCGTCGGATACATTTAAAAAAAATGGTTGAGAATAAAATTAACATTGCAATATAAATTTGAAATCATTCTGACATATTAATGCAAAATATACAATTTGTAATAAACATTTAAGAAGAAAGAAAAAACAGAATTTTTGTCAAATAAAATGAGGCTAAATTAACAGCCTCAATTCTTTACAAAATGATACGTATTTAAAAATATTGTTAGATTAAACTAGCATGCAAAAGTTGGGTTATGTCACGTTTTTTAGCTTTTGATAATTGATTCTTATGTATTCTGTATCGCTGAATCCGAAATTGACCTTCTTTTTTAACCAGGATTTTTCGCAAATTGCAAATTTCAAAGTAAAAAAGTTCAAAGTTAAAATTGAACCTCCTCCCCCATCTCATCGGACCACTCAGCTATTTAGCTGCAAGAATCCCAGGATAAGCAAAAACATTGAATAAATTATTGAATAAAATAAAATAAAATAAAATAAAATAAAATAAGTTTTACATATGTTTTATAATATGAGATTTTCGCTATATTTTAACTTACACATTTACGATTTGCAAAAATAGTCTAACGTGATGGTTAAATATGAAGGTCATTTTCAGATTCTGTGCTAAAATATGCGTAAAAATAAATTATCAAAAGCTAAAAAACATAGCCATCTCCTCTACTTTATAGTATTCGATTTTTGTTATTCTTTAACTTTGACAATTTATGATTTACGAAATATCCTTACATGATGGTTAAAAGTTAAGGTAATTTTCGGATTTGGTGCTATGAAATACATAAAAGTTAAAAACCCAACAATCGCAATAAAGTATTATCTAAATTAAAACTTTTTCTTAAACTTCTTGGTGGTAATCTTTCCGAAAATTTTTGTGTTATCCTGTAAAATAAGTATAAATGTTAACCATTGAAAATCATAATAATATTAGATTGTTATCGGATTTGCGCCAGTATGTAAAATGTATTCTCGATCGGATATTTGAAAGTTACTTAAAGTTCAAGTACAAATTTTGAACTGGAAAAACATACATATGATCGTTGAAGTAATATAAAAATGTATAAAAATTACATAATTTTTGTTAAAAATCATAAAAGTCTTAAGTCCTGACAAAATAAAACATGTTATTTTAACCAATCTGAAACTTAATAAATGCTAACTTAATCGTAATACTTGTACGATTTTTTTCAAAGCGCAGATACACATGAAATAAGATCTTCGAATACTTTAAGGGCAAGACGAACTCATCTGTTTTCAGAGCAGAAAAGTGGCATAAGTCATGCATTTTTAAAGTTTCATAACTTGCTAAATTTTAGGGTTATATGAATGGGACTTTTTTTGTATTACTCGTCAGTGTAAAAGGAAAATTTTGCTAAATATAAATTATAAGATCGGGGGACCGTATGTAAATTTAAATTTCGTAATTTTTTAAGAAATGTTTTTATTGACTCAAATCACTTTTAAATTATTTCTTTACCTGATTTAAAACATTTTTGTAATTGGAACTATATGTCTAAGACTAACGGTTTAGGAATTAGCCATTGGACACCATTGAGACTGGACACCCTGTATAGTGATTTCTACTTTGTATTTATCTGATACCTCTCTGGTGCAATATTACCTTTTCAAGGTTTCACATAATGTTTCAATATCAGTAATTTCTTGGAAAAAAATGGGATTCATTTTTAGATGTACTATAGAGGGAACTGGTCCAATATTTTGCAGTTTGTACCTAACTATACTGTGCATTATTACTTCATGGTCCACTATCCTTTAAAAAACATTTTTTTGGCAATAGTTGCATATAATATTACCCTTGTTCTTATTATACCTCATTGCTGATTACAGAGGATCTCAATGCGATAATATGTTTTTTTTTTTTTTTTTTTTTTTTCAATCGATTTACATCCGTATTTATTTTTTCATTTTACTGTTTTTCCAATTTTTTTCTGGTTTCATTGTGTGTTGGCAGCACTAAATTCGTATTATTTAGCTTTCTTATGGCTAATACCAAGATGAAACCACACACTTTATTTGTAGTACCTAGGTATTTGGGGCCTGAGGATTCTACCCTCTTTCTACAAATTTCCATTTTATTCCATTAATTCTTTTTTTTTTACTATGTTTCTTTGTGATAATTTGTAAATGTTTTTAATGTTTATTTATATATATATATACATATAAATCTCATTTCAACTATTATCCGTATTTATTGGAAATATAAAGTACCTGTTACCTATATTTTATTTTATAACAACTTATTAAACCTAGCTCTTCAAATTCAAAACAAAAATTTTACACTATAGCGCATTTAAGCCAAAAAAAAATAAAAAATAAAAAAATAAAATTATCCCATAGGTATATTCAAGTACATCGAAGTATAATCATACTAAGTTTTCTAAAAGTATTCTACAAAATGAAATTTCGACATAAACTGAGACACAGCTTTATTTAACAACATGCATAAGAAGTTTCATCTTAAACTTTTCAGCATTTCTGTAAGAAATTTAACTTATTCTATAAATATATCCGTTTTGCATCAAGTTCAGAAATAGATAAAATTCCATTTCGAAACCTATAACAGCTGGTTAAAATATGGATAAGAGTTTATTAAGAAAGTTTAGATGCAGACAAAATAAATATTTACATTAAAAAATACTTATTTTCTTATTTAAACAGCTTTACTGTATTCGCTTTGAAAGTAAAATATTTTCTAGAATAACTTTTAGTAATAGATTCTCGAAAAATAATTTGAAAATTTCTAAAATGAGATCACGAAACTTATTCGTTTCTTTTTAACGCCCAACCCTTTTTTTATTGTTTTGGCTTTCAAAAATGAAGGAGGATAATAAACAAAAAATGGTAGTCAGTATTAAAAGTCGCCGAAATGATTTATCTTAATAATCCTTCTATATATAAAAAAAGTTTTGATTTGGAAATGGACCAATGAAAATCTGCGTAGATATTCCCGGCAGATCGGCATCCAACTTGAATGCTTAAAGCATGGCCTTTTTTCGTTAATATTAAAAAAAAACGGTTGCATACAAAAATATGAAAATCGGTAGTATTATAAAGAAATGTTTGATAAACACGCTGATGCAGACAGTTTTCAAATCGAAGAATTATTTTAAGAGATATTTGATGCAAAAGTTGGACAAAATCGTTCCATTAAAAAAGTTTTATAGGAGCCAAAACTGTACATAGGAATTTAATCATTTTTAGATCATTTTATGTGTCAGAATTTCCCGGTGTGCACGCTGCATTTAGTTTTTTAATTTGACTCATTTTTTGAGGCTTTATTTCTATTTTAAATTCAAATTTTCAGCATTTCGAGAGATATTTTTTACTTATTTTAGAAAACCTTATTAATTTAAACTGTTGCCAACTGTATAAACAGCGCAACGAATAATGTTTGCTTCAAATTAGAAATTTATTTTACACGTGACTATTATAAACAGAAAATATAAAAATCAGGAACTCATTGAAAGTTACGTCATAAAAACTATATTTACACATGAATTTTAAAAGAGAAAGAATATTGTAAAATAATAAATTCATTAACATGCGTTAGAAGCCCTAAATAGGAGAATTTACGGCACATTTACATCACATTACACTTATCACGTAAAATGAACAAAAAATAATATTGCAAAACTGTTTAAATTTAATAATTGCTCGAGACATTTATTTGATATTTTAAGATGATCAAAATATTTCATTTCTAACAAAAGTATTTTTACGTGAATATTAAAGAGAGAAAGAACAGTTTGGTGAAAATTACGTCAGATTATAATTGTCAGATTCAAATTATAATTCAATCATAATAAAGCACACGCGACAATATATATTAAAACACACATACACACATAAATAACGCCTGAATTCAACAGTTAAAGGTATATATAAATATTTTACAGACATACATACAATAAATACAATAAACCCAACTGGAGTGAAAAATTAGCCAGAGCCAGGAATCGAACCCTGTAACGAATGTAATAGTAAAAATCTATTCATCGTTGCCCGGTCATCCAAGGCTGTCGTATAGATGGCTGGTGACTCCCCCAACATGGTTTATTAGTAAGAAATTGCAGACTCAGGCATCGGCCGGAGTAGCTCAGTGGTTAGAGCAGCAGTCTTGTATACTGTGGTCCCGGATTCGATTCCTGGCTCTGGCTAATTTTTCACTCCAGTTGGGTTTATTGTATTTATTGTATGTATGTCTGTAAAATATTTATATATACCTATAATTCAATCTTCCGAAATCTTTTTAAAGCCGATCAAATTAGCGTGGTGTTAGAGTTTGCGGTGTCTGAACGGGAGTTGAGGAGCGTAGCTCGTAGGGGGAAGAGCCCCCTAGTATAACAAGAAAGAAAAAATCATCTGTTAAGCATAGATTATCAAACACTTTCCAGCCCAAGCAGAATAATGTAACAAAACTGCACCATTTAATAAGTTGAAATATGATGTCTAAATCAACCATAGGCAATCGATTAACACATTTGAAACACGATTTCTGCAATTCCCATCTACAATAGGAAAATTATCCGATCTCTTTGAGCAGATATGATACATAGATTGGTATCTATTCACTACATGAATGTAAAAGTTTAATTCAGTTAGGAAATAAATATATCAGTTGAATATTCCCCTTCTGCCTTTTCCACTAATAAGGAGAAAAGTACGTGAATTCTTTTTGCAGCCCTGTATACGAGGTATAGAATTTATATACAACGAGTAAAATGCCAAAAATGAGATAAAATTAAAAGCGTAAACCGAAAGTGAAAACGTACTTCCTCAACGTAATTATTGCTCAAAGACACTTCTATTACGGATTTCCTTTGTGTGTCCCTGTAAATGAACAACAGATGCTACGAATGCGCTACTCTATCGTAATAATCTTGTAGTGAAATTCAGTGATTTATATCACTTTCAATACATTTGAAATAGAGAAATGCCATTACAATACTCTGCAATCGATTTTCACCTGTAGACCATAATGTAGCGGAATTGTTTTGAGTGCCCCTGAAAATAAACTATAATGGTAAACACTTAATATACAATATCGAACATAACATGGTGTACATTAACATACATCAATTGTACGAAAATCGAAGTATATTTTCTTGAGTTAGAGCGCAGGCAGATTTACAGATGGTTAGACAAACCGAAATCATAATTACTTCAACTTTGTTGAAAAGTGTTAAAAATTGTTACCTGCCAATAGAATTAGAAATAGGTGTGCTCAGCAGAAATATAAAAACACTAGCTGACCCGCCCGGCGTTGCCAGGGCCCGTAATAATATTCTTAAATGAATCTGAAATTTTTATCGCAGGTCCGTACAGAGGGGGGCGGTTAAAGGCGGTGCAAATGACCGGGCCCGACTCTTGTTCAGTTCCAAAGTTTTGTAAAGTCAAAGGTTAAGTTTTTTAATTTTTATATGTCTCATACTTTAAACTTTTTTAATCCAAATTAACTGATGAATTTAATTAAAATGTAATTATATTTTCAATAATTTATTTTTTTATTTAAAATCTTTATATGAAAAAGCAATTACAAATACAACATATAATAAAATTGTAAGCAAATATTACTATATAGATTTTTTTAAAGTACTATCCAGCAAATTTATTTTCTAATAGAGTAAATCCTGTTCATAACGGAATCCTGCAATCCTGCAATAAACGAAAAAAAAGTTCCACCTCTCTCCCCCCCCCCCCAAAAAAAAAAAAACTATTATGCTTTCTTCAATTTAAATAATCTGCATAAAACGGAATTTATCCCTGGTCGTTTTCGTTTCCGTCTAAGCAGATTTTTATAATGGAGGGCCGTGAACAGTATAAAGTGGAACGGGGGAGTTTCAATAACTGCCCGACGGCGGACGCCCCACAGCGGGGCTTGATTTTGGTTTACATAGCTCGAGGTCAGGAGCAAAAGTGAGTTAGAATTTGTTACAAATACTTACAGATTGGCGAACATTATTTAACCATATGTAAGATGTTTGGCGAAAAACAAATTGGGTAGACAAAATAATCCAGAAGTTTTACATTCAGTTGAAAACTATTCCATGGGGGCTCTTTAGGGTTACAATAAATAACATTCCAGCGGTAAGTGAGAGTGGCTTAAAGAAAGAGCAAACACATGACATTACATGCACGTTACAGATTTAATGACAGCTGCAAATTAGTCAGCAAGGGGCATATGGTTTGTATCCGACAAAGTACAAGGGTGAGAATTGAATACTAATGCAAGCCCAGAGGCTGGGAAAATATGCATTACATATCGTCGGCTGCGAAGCGAAAAGACATTCACTTGTATTTTATTCTTTTATTTTATTTCGGCGGAAAACGCTGCGGTTAAGATCTTTTTCTATCCGTGTGAATTTGAAAGAGAGAAAAAGGAACCGAGATAAATGATGTCTGCATTTAAAAAGAACTTTAAAAAGTAAAAGTGAAACATACAGTGGCGTGAAGGGGGGGAGGGGGTGGAAGAGAATGACTAAAGCCATATAAAATTAACTATAAAATGTCAAATTTAAACTAAATATTTTATTTGAAGGGGGGGGGGGGAGAATAATGACAATTTATAATGAACCAGTGCGGTTAAAAGTTGATTTTTGAGGAGAGAGGAGGAATAATGCATATATAACGGGAAAGCCGTTATACTCGTAATAATATTCTTAAATGCACCTGAAATTCGTATCGCAGGTCCGTACAGTCAAAACTACCTGTCCGCACAAAATTACTTTTTACGTCATGAAAACATTTTGTAAACTTCTTGCTGCTGTTTAATTCGCATTTCCAATACAGTGTTGCAGAAATTACACGTTTCACCCACAGTTATGCATGCCCCAGAACGTTTAAATCAGTAATTTGGATATCAGAAGCAACGCGTGCATGCTACAGTTATTAAGCCTACTTTGCCGATCGCTTAACGGCGTTCTCGATCAATTATGTTTGGATTTCGAATCCAGGGCTGAAACTAAGAGGGGGGGGGGCAGAGGAGGCATGTGCCCCGGGCGCCAAATGAAGGATTATACCTTTGGAATGGATCATTTTCTTCTGGTGGGCTGATGGCTTCTATTATTATGAAATCCTGCCAAAGAACTCTTACACAATAATCAATGAGATGTTTTTTTCGGGCGTTGCCATTAAACAATAACAAATAATCGCGATTTCTGTGCCGCGTACGATAGCGTAATATATATATAGATATTAGGCTGAAACATAGCAACTTCGTTCGAGAACAAACATTTTTTATCTTATCCGAGTATTGAATTAAAGTTTTGCACCATGTATGTTTTTAAATGTTATTAGATGCATTATTTTTTTATTGCAGTGAAGCGGTTATGATATCTTAGTTATCACAGACCCATTTTACCATTTACACTGCATGGATTATTTTTATTATTTAAAAATTCGAATACAGGATTCATAAAGAAAGGTAACAAAGATATATAATAATTATTCTATGTTTTTAAAGAGCATTCATAGATTTTTCTCTCAATTTGTTTGCACGATTTCTCATCTATTTAAGATGAGTGAAGAATTATACAGTTAAGGATTCGAACATGTCACATTAGTATTACCAAGACCTGGCCAATGCCAATGGCCCAGATTGGAATCCTGACAGTTTTTCCCTCTGTTGGTTTCACGCCTTATAAACAATTCAAATAACAATTCAAGCAGTTAAAAATTCAATTACTATTTTTAAAGGCGTAATCCATTACTAAAAAATTGAATATATATTCATTTCGTTGATGCTTCATTTCTCTTTCTTCGCAAACTCGGAACAAGACTGTGATTTCATGAAGATAATCCATTTTGTGCTACAGGTGCAGACTTGCCAACAAATGTCACGAGTTTCTGGCTGGTTACCGCACGGATAGCTCGCTTGGTAAAGCATTGGCTAGCGATGCCAATTGCACAGGTTCGAATTCTGACCTGAACACTTTTTGCTTGATTTTATGCCTTATCAGACAATTGAACAAAAATTCAAACATATTAAAATTCAATTACTATATTTAAAGGCATAATCTATTACTACAAATTTGCATACATATTCATTTCATTGATCCTAAAATTCTCTTTCTTCTCGTACTTGAAACAAGAGTTTTATTTCATGAAGATATTCCATCTTGTGCTTCAGTTGCAGCTTTGCCAAAATATATGAGTGAGGAGTACTATCCGGGTAGCTCACTTGGTAGAGCGTTGGAGATAAATGATAGTGACCCAGGATGGAATCCTGGCCTAGGCACTTTCTCTCTTTGTTAGTTTCCCGACTTAGCAATTTGAATAAAAATTCAAGGAAATATTACAATTAAACAATTAGTATAAAAATGTCGACTTATTCAGTACGTCGACATATTCAAGGGTCAAATTATACACTATTTAAATAGTTTTCAACATACAGGGTAACAATTATTGAGTTGTATGAAATAAAACGTGAATTATATAAAAAGTACTGAGTGCACAAACTTTATTCAACATGTAAACGTCACTAAAGATATTCGGAATTAGGTTATGACATGTTCCATATGGCTACCCTCATATTGGCTATGATGTGGCGCAGACGAATAGCAAAATTCTGCATGACATGCTGAAGTGTTGGAACATCGATGCTGTCGGTGACCTCCTGAATGGCAGTTTTCAGCTCAGATATGGCTTTGAGGTTATTTCTCTACGCATTGTCTTTACTGAAGCTCCACAAAAATGAGTCACATGTGTTCAGATCCACAGAATATGGTGGCCAAGCGAGTGCCATTCCAGTGACCTCTGAGTACCCAAGAGCCAGAATGCGGTCCCCAAAGTGCTCCTCCAGGACATCAAACACTTTCTTCGTCCGATGGGGGTCGAGCTCCGTCTTTCATGAAGTACATCTTGTCGAAATCAGTGTCAGTTTGGATAATGGGGATGAAACCATTTACCAAAACCTTCACGCATCGTTCAGTAGTCATGAATATCGGACCGATTATTCCGTGACTGGATATTGCATAACACATAGTCACCCGTTGAGGGTGGAGAGACTTCTCGACCACTAAATGCAAATTCTCAGTCCCCCAAATGCGCCAATTTTGCTTATTGCGTGCGCATGCGCATACTTACATAGTTGCGTGCGCATGCGCATACTTACATAGTTGCGTGCGCATGCGCATACTAATTCCCATCATTTGTATCCAAAACATTTATTATGGTGCTAGTAGGCGCATTGAACACGGGGCAAGTTGGCTCGGTATCTGGTGTGTGCTGGTAGCTTGAAAAACAGCAAACACCGAGAAAAGTGGTTGCAATGCAAGATTTTGGGCACACGAAGCTTGCCCAAACGGAGACACTCGCTTTTTAATTTGTGACAAATGTAACTCTGATGATGATATCGAGTAGGATAGAAGTTACTCAATGTTAATGTTTTATTCATTATTTTTATGTCTGTATAATTTAGAATTTACAATGTACGGCGATAACGCCTTTGTTTAAACCTCCTGGTAATAATGAAATTGATTTATCTTAACTGCGTGTCTTACTTGAGTTTAATTTAAGTTTTTATAAAGCGTATGCCAACTTACCCCATAGGTATACGTATCTTGCCCCGTGACAGGCAAGATGACTCGTAGGTTGGCGCACAATTTTCCTTTTACTTTAGGCTTCCGCTAAAAATAAACTATAAAAGCTACAAACTCAAAACTTCGGTTATTTATAGCCCAATGCCCTTTCTTTAAAAGCACAGTTAAAGTTTCATAAAAAACTGAAACAAAAAAATAATAAAAATCAATAACTAAAAACTGCGCCAACTAACCCCGGTCTCCCCTACTGCTGGTTACTTCAATCTTCAGCTTCCTGAATGCAAACGAATCAATATTACTAGCTCTAATTTATAACATTAGGTACAGAAGAATCATTTAACATGCAAAAAATATTTTTATCCAGATATCTCAATTATTTCCTAGTAATAATTAGAAGTTACGAAAATTGAGAGAAGTGACTTCAGATTTCGTTTTCTAAAATTACTGAATGCCTGTCCGTTTCATAACCAGAATTGTGTGACAATACAAATACAATCCACTGTTTCACCAAGTTTTGCAATAAAAAAAAAAAAAAAAAAAAAAAAAAAAACATAAAAAAACAGTCGAATGTGCCAATCCCACAACTTTCTTCTATCTCATGCATGATTATGCTTCAAAATTTCCTATAACAGTGCAAAATTAAATTACAATTTATGCCCATTATGAGGAATCTAAAGGTTTATCTTCGTTGAATGGTGTGCATTTAAAATGGAGACATAAGCATAGCCTTTTTCAAACAAATAACTGAATTTTGATACCCACCCTGTAAGATAGAGGTCTGCACGGGCCCGGGCTTGGCCCGAGACCCGTACCCGGCGGAATGGAGGGGAATTTTCAAACGGGCCGGGCCGGGAGAATTAGGACAATTTTTTCAACGGGCCGGGCCGGCAAAAAAATTGAACGGGCCTGCAGGGCCGGGCCGGGCCGATAAAAAAAATTAATCGGGCCCATTGGCCCGATATAAGATTTTGAGAGTAGCAGATAAAATACGAGGCCATTTCCAATGAATATGACTTTTTCGAGAAGTATAAATGTGCGTTACGAGCCGATGCGAGTTTAACAACATCAATACAGAAATGTAACATGTCCATCGTAGAGATCGGCATCGTACAGTTACATGATGCCTGATCCCGGTTTTAATTTTTTGCCGGGACGGAACTGGTCTTAATGCCTGTCCTACACATCCTGAGAACGATTATGTTTTGTAAAAGTATTAATAGCGATAATGAACTTCTGTTAACAGTATCTTTGGAAATGTACCTTAAGGTGGTTCTCATATTTACTGCTCAACAATGCGAAACTTTCAGACACATTTTCTGACTCATTTTTAACTATAAAAGCATAAAATTGATAGGCCTGAGTATTGAAGGCATTTGGGATAGAATAGCGTTTCCATTTTTCATAAATTACGTACAGAGATAACTTGTCACGTGATTGTAAGTTTTTCTCCTTTCCTGTGCTATCGCTTCCGGAAATTCGATTCAAAACGCTTTGGCAGCATTTTCTGAAAGATATATTACATTTATCTAAGAAAAAAACGGCATTTACATGGTTTTTGAATAAGAATACCTGCCAATCTTATGCGTTTCCGAAAAGAAATGAATTCACAAATGTATCAAAATGTAGCTCCTTTGGATTTGAGAAAAGCCTTAAAAATGACAGACATATTTTCACAAATCTACTTTTTATTATAAGCTTCAAAAGTTATCAAGTTTTTTATCCCTTTATTCTAAACTACAATAATATTTTAATAAACCCTTATTTAAATTTTGAAACGTCTGTAGAGACGTTGACTAAAACACTAAGTAATCGTTAATGTTTACTATTGTGTGTTTTCTGTTAGAACACATAGTAGTTTAAAATATACTGTAAAATGTTCCCATAAATATGCATGTAGTATTCATTAAAAGAATCTTAATTGTATGTCGAGAAAAAAACGGAATTTTTTGTAGAAATTTAGTCGGGCCGGGCCTGTTTTCACTGATTTTTGTACAGGCCGGGACGGGCCGAGAACGGTAAAAATGTAAACGGGCCGGGCCGGGCTCGGGCCGAACTTTCAATTTTTACACCGGGCCGGGCCAAAATAGCTTTCCTTCGGGCCGGGCCTGTCCCGGGCCTGGAAATTCCGGCCCGTGCAGACCTCTACTCTAAGATGGCTGCTACCATAATTCCTTACCTATAGAGTATAAAAGCGACACCTGTTGTGCAGTATGCGCACGAGCCTAATAAGGATCTATTTATGTGGAATGTCTAACAGAATATGAAGTTTGAATAAATTCCTTACATTAATTTTTGAGGTATGGCTATTGCGAAAATTGTGAAAAATGCAGCATAGCAGCGCCACCTGTTTGCGCAGTTTACACAAAAACCTAATCAGCAATAACATATCGCTCACCCACAAGAAGAGTGACACATCTCGCAAAAATTCATTTTGCGTTTTATGCCACTAATAGGTCAGTCATACTTGCTACACAAAAAGTTTCCCAAGTGTAGTTATACGGAAAATCACTTTATTACGCTATATGTCTATTTGTGACCACAGAAGAGGGGTGGATTGTGTGAGGAGGTAAAATTCCCTAACACTCCAAACATCATCCTACGTCTTTATTCTTAAGAGTTTTATGCTATTATGCACGCTTTTATTCCTGCATGCAGAGCTAAGTGCTATAATTTCATATTACAGTAAAATCATGCGAATTTTCTTTTGCCTGTGCTGTAAAATTTACTTTTGTCGAGATGTGTCACTTTTGTTGGAGTGAGCGATATGTCAACGTCTAACTGAATCTGAAGTTTGATGAAAATCCGTGCCTTAATCCTTGAGATAGAGTTATTGCGGATATCGTGAATACTACAAAATTCACCATCAGAGTGCCAACATTAAATAGCAGTCTATGCCAATCATCAGGATTCTAAAGATTTGAAATTCCGTGCATTACTTCTTGAGATATGACTATTGCTAAAATAGTGTAAATCCTGTAAAATGCAACATAGCAAAGCTACCTGATTTACATTAAAACCTAATCAGTACTAACTTATGTGAAGGTCTAACAGAATATGCAGTTTGATGAAATTCCGCGCTTTAGTTCTTCAGCTATGAGTAATGCTACAATCGTGTAAATCCTGAAAAATGCAGCATAGCAGCGCCACCTGTTGGGCGACTTACACCCAAATCTAATTAGCTACAACTTATGTCAACGTCTAACTGAATCTAAAGTTTGATACAAATCCGTTCTTGAGATAGAGCAATTCCGGAAATCGTGAAAAAGCAGCACAGCAGTGCCTTCGGTTGAACGATTTACACCATTAACGAATCAGAGAGAACATTTGTGTACGTCAAACTGAATCTGAAATTTGACAAAAATCTGTGCTTTAGTTCTTGAGATAAAACTATTAAAGAAATCGTGAAAAATGCAGCTTAGCAGCGCCAGCTGTTGCGCAATTTACACAAAAAACTAGTCAGAACCAAGCTACAACAAGGTTTAACTGAATCTAATGTTTTATTAAATTCCGCGCATTTGTCCTTGAGATAGAGCGCTCACAAAATTTGTGTCACATACAGACGGACTCACACACAGACATTTTCTAAAAATAGTTAACTTGTGTTGAGGACTTTCTAAAATGTATAAATCCTTATAATATCTTATATATGTTAATTAGTAATCAAGGTGAATTTTGCACTGAAATTGTAACTTTTTATTAACGTATAAATCCGTTGAAAACCGGAAGTCGAAGTTTTTCACGAATCCAATATTTTTTCTTTTAAAGATAGAAGACAGTAAAAATGAATAAATCAAAAGGTATGGGGAGTAAGGAAATATAATTGTTGTTTTTGAGATACTTTTGGTGGCAGTGGGATTGAGATCACGTCAGAGGCATACAGTCGTTTGAAACCATTGAATGTAGCCAACAACGAAGCTTTTACTTTGAAAAATACTTATAGCGATCTTATGATTCCTTTTGTTACTTCTTAATTTTGAGTACCCTCAAAATTTTTGTAGCACACGTCAGATCTCACAAAAACAAATATTTCCCTAAAAACGTGAAAACATTGTGAAGATATCCCAAAGCTTGTAAATACATCAAAAACCAGGAACTTAAAATTTTCCGGGATCCGGTGATATCTTCTTTTGAATAAAACAAATAAATTAGGATTTTAAGTATGGAATTATACAAAATATGATTTTTATTCAGTTTAACTCAGAAACAGAATAGGAAAGTTTCAAGAAGTTTTACGACTTTTATTTATTTATTTATTTTTTTTTTCAAAGAAGGGAATGAAAGTATATTACGGGATTTTTTTCCACATGACTTTAAAAAATAATCCTTCCATTTTTAAGGATTTTCTGAAAACATTTTAATCTGACGAACTGGCAGAAAAGAGTTATTACATCTATGTGTCAAATTCTTTGCCATTCAGAAAATAAGAAAAAGTCTGGGTAGTCAGTATTTGAAAAGATATCTAATTTAACAGGCACTGAAAGTTATTTTTAGATTGTAAATCATGTATAGTATGTCACAAGTGAAGGATAGCTATTGGCTAGTTTTGTTTGAAGGAAATATTTCTTATAAAGTTAAAAAAAGAAAGTGAAAGGTTGTTCCTATAAAAGTCACAGGATATAAAGCTGAAAATAAAATTGTTAAAGCATGAAATGGTAAAATATTATACTTATCTCATTTTCATCTAAATACTTTTGCTTTAAATAAATGTATAACTCAAAATGGTCTGTATTCTAACAATGTTAACTGTACAAACTTACACAATATTATATAATAGGCGTTCAGAAGACAATCCGACTAACTTTATTTTAAGTGGCGTTTTTTAAACAGAAGAACACTGAAAATTTTCTATATATTTATCCAGTGATCAAAAGTTACCCTTGATTAAAAGTAAATTAACGAGTTCTATCAAAATATCCCGAGAAAAAATATTATATATATATACAATAATTTTAAAGTTACAATAATTTTAACTGTTTATATTGAACATTTTCATTTGATGGAAATAATTAATTTATGTACTGAATGGGTCATATATTGATGGGATATATAGTGGAATAGTAATATGGAATAGGAATATTACTTGATGGGATATATAATGGAATAGTAATGTACATTGATGGAAACTTTAGCTTCGTTGTTCAGAGCAATTTTAGCTGGATTGTAACTATAGAAAAATAAGTCAGAATAGAACTTTCGAAATTGCATGTAACTGAAAAATTTGTAATAACTATAAAGAAATACTTTCTTTTCGCCACCGTCTATATAAATTCTTCGAACCTTAAATTATCTTCTATAACTTTTTAAGACCTGGAGAGTTTTAGTAGAAATTAAAAATCTTGGTTTTAAACCCTGATCAATAGGACTATATTTGATCGAAAAAAAAGTTTAAAAAATTTCCGATGTCTTGTTACTTCAAGGGAGGATCCACACAATTGTATTGTGCAGGCTCGGCTTTAAATCACAGAAAAAGAGGATTTTTTTCTTTGTCCTTAGGTGTTGGTGTTGCTTTTGATGGCCCATTATCTACACGAGGAATATGCGCCCTAAGGTGGGGTGCCCTCCGTGTGGGTCTTTCAAAAGGAACCTAAACCATATTTAAGCAAGGAAATCCAAGGTTCGAAGGAAACCACGGAAAACTCCGAAATATTACGCCGACGGGCGCGATTGGGTTCGTACACAGCACCTCCCGTCTACCAGCTTTGAGAGCATAACCTGTCGGCCACTGGTGAGGTCCTTTATTCTTAGGATCATCTACACAGTTGTGTAGGTCAGGTATTAAGTGGGTATACTAGTTATACTATGTAAGCAAGCATACTAAACGCAGGAGTGTGTGGCTCATTAAAAGAGAACAACATACTTTAGTTAATTATTATTTTTAATTAAAAAATATAACGGCCTGAATATTTTAACCACTATAATGAGTTTGCCGACCATCAAATTTATTTAACACTTCTTATAATACATTTATCACTTTTATTTAAAGAAGTTTTGAAACTTACTTTAGAGCAGCGGTTTTACGAAATAATGCTTGTCGGAGTCCCAGGGCAATATTCATTCTCATTTTGCGTTTAAAATACAATAAAAAAGTTAGTACAGTCGAACACATAAAACAAAGTAGAATTATTTAGTAATTTAGTTTCCCAGTTCCTCGCCACATTTTCTGTAACGAATAAATTTATATACGAGTATATATTAACTCGTTTTATGGCGCCATACGTCGCCATCCGAAAAATCTACAATAGGATATTTGGGTTCTTCCAGTCAAAGATTCATTCTACCTCCAGATCTCTATCCGTCATCATCTTTTCAATATCATCCATCCAGTTATTTCGTGGTCTTCCCTGTTTCCTTTTTTTATTTATTTTATAATTAAATGCGATTTTGGGTAGTCTTTCATCATTCATTCGGTTAAAATGGCCATACCAGATTAATTGATTTTTTTTTTTAATATCATCTAATATGGGTCCCTTTATTTTCATCATTTTCTTGATTCTTTCATTTCTTATTCTTTCTGTTCTTAATATCCTTCCTGATCGTCTTAGAGCATCCATTTATACTGTCATTAATTTCTTTCTTTCTGTCTCCATAGTTCTCCATCCTTCTGCCCCATATGCTCTTTACAATATAATTGTATGTATTATACTTTCTTTTCCTAGAGATCTCCTTGCTTCACCAAATAGAATTCAAAAGTTTTACAGCATTTATCTCCTGACAAATTCTATATTTAATTTCCCCTGAGTCTCTTCCGTTTCTATTAATGTCGAATAAAATTTTTTTAGATAATTTTGTGTTTAATATAATATTCATTATTTTTATAAATTTAATATCTATCTATATATATATTTTTTGCACGTAGTACGAAAATAAGGCTGAAATTGTAGGTTGCCGTTTGGCAACCCCCGTAGTTTCAGAAGCGACGACTCTCAGTGGTAAATTTTATGGACACATAATCCATTAAGCAAATCAAAATACAGAGCAGAAGCTCTTTTTAAATACGCCACGATTTTCGCCCGAATTTGTTCAATTTAGGGTCACATGATGCATTCAGCAAATCAGCTTTTTGATGAAGAGTTTCTTTTAGACAAAGTCAAAAACGTGTTGTTTTCATTCTGTTAACTTGCCAAATGTCTGAGGAATTTTATATTTTCTCATCGAATGTACTTTCGACGAACGAACTTTAATATGAAATTATGTTGATGATTTTGATTGTTGGTTTATACGGAACTATTTTGCTATCATATGGTGTTTATCCAAGAGTTTTTTGAAATTAATTTAAGACGCGCTGTACAATATTATAGGCGACTGTTAAAAATATTTTTTTTAATGTTTCGATGCAATTTTAAACTAATTGTGTCTAAGATATTTTTCTAAATTAAATAGCTTAATTACCTTAATTAAATACCTAATTAAAATTAAAATACCTTAATTAAATACCTAAAATACCTTAATACCTTAAAATTAAATACCTTACATTACAAATATTTGTGAATTTCATAATGTTAAAATGATGTATTCGAAAATTTAGAGAAAAAAACGCAAGCGGACTTCAAAACACGTTATTTATTGTGAATAATAATTTTCCGTCATTTTTTTTAATTTCTGTGACATTACTATAAGTTAAGCAGACAAAGTCTGAAATGTGACAACCCCCCCCCCCCCATCATAGACCGAAATGTGTATTTAAAAAAGCTTTGAAAATGAACAGGAATGTTTTGAATAGGGCTGTCATAATGTAGTTGGGAGAATAGACATGATTAATATATTTGGGCCACTTGCAAATTAAATTTTATTCCCTCATTTCTTTACCAATTTACAATACGTAATATAATTTTGGATATTATGGTACAAACATAATTTCTGCACGTATTTTATGATATTTTTTTTAAAATTGGGATAAACTTTTCATCTGCGTTTTATTTTTCGGGAAATATAAGTAAAAAAAAAAACATTATTAACTGGAAAATGTATTTGCACTGTAACTTACAAAGAAAATTTAGTGAATAAATTTAGTGAGTAAGTAAAATAACATCCGGTTATTCTTAATGAACATTACTGAATATTGCAATATAATTTAAAATGTTTGGTATTTATTTGGTTTACAAAGTTCAAATGTAAGATAATTAGGTAAATTTGAAAAACAACCAAAATGTAACATAAAGAAACCCCACAATTTTTTGGATGCTTGGATAATTTCTAACAACCAAAGTTAGAATACAGAGCCATTAATTCTTTTTTCGCACTCAAACTATGATTTTGAAAAATGAAACAGGAAACAAATATAAGAGAAAATGGTAAATTACTAAATAAAATTAACTGGTCATTTAAACGAAAGAAAATTTTCCATAATTATCACTGCAAAAGAATGCAACGCTTCAGGTTAAAAGGAATATTTACTTTTTACATAATTGTGATACACAGGGTGATTCATAAAGTTCGAAACAAAAAGCTATTTCGTTAAATATTGCCCCTAGATACATACTTCCATTAGCAAGGTTTCATAAAAAAGTGCAAAATTTAATGACATAAGTTGCAACTCCATGGGAGGTCTATTTGAGAAAAATGCAAACACTAAATTTTTATGCTGTCCCCGTAGAGTAAAATGTTCAATTAGGAAAATTTTCCTTATCCATTTTACAATTAAACACACACACAAAAATAAATAAATAAATAAATAAAAATATCTCGATATTTGCAAAATTTGCAGAGAAATTAAAATCTAAAATTCGTGACTTACACCTTTTACCCATGTCTCTGAGAGACGAGTTATTGACTCATTTTGAATGCAACATAGGGATCATACACAAATTGTACGTTATTAAAAGTCTATTTATGACAGTACCTCTCCTTTGAAAATAAAATAGCAGCGAATAGATTTTACGTTAAACCTGCTTTGAAAATATGCTGAGGTTTGTACTAGAGGTCTGCACGGGTTGAAATATCCAGGCCCGGTCCCGAGCCGAACCATAGAAAAAAAGTTCGGCCCGGCCTGGAAACAGTTAAAATGTTAGCCGAGCTCGGAGAGCCCTGACTGAATTTCTACAAAACGTAGTTTTTTACGTCGATATGGTAAAAAATTGTTCCATATTGAGGAGCTCTGTCCAAATATACTTTTTAAAGCTTTTCTTTTTTCTTGATTATAATCTACATTTTTAAAGAAGCGCCAAAGACTGTGATATTTATTTTTGTTAAGGAATCTCTATTTGTATGTGAACGTCCCACTTATAATTTCATGTCGTTAATCATATTCCATGTATTGGAGACTTTGAAAAATGCTATACAGTAAAATCTTCTAAAGCGGAATCACATTGGAAAGAAAAAGACAAGTTCCCTTCTTAGGAGATGTAAATGTAGTCTATTCTTTTCTCAGGTATTATTATATCCATTTTGCGTGGATCAGCAATTTTTCCGTTTAAGACAGGATACCATCATAGGCAGGTTATTTTTTACTGTTTTTGCTGTATTTTAATTTTTTTGCATTTAAATCAGCTATCCTTAAAAAAATGAATTTTAAAGTTTAATTGTATAATAATGGCGATTTAAAAATATATGCATTTTTTTGTAAAAATTTTTGGGCTGAGCCATATTTTACAGGTCAGCAAGAGACAATGATTTTAATACGGGTTGGTTGAGATAGGGACTGAAAATTTCGCACCGTGCATACCTAGAAAGAAGGAAGCCAGTCCCAATTCCGTATGAAAAAATACTATAGGCCTAGCCCGGTCCCAGAATACAGACTTTTTTTAACGGCCTCACTAGGACTATACAAAACCTGAAGTTGTGAAGGCTAAAATTATGAAAAAAACTTTTTATCGGCATGTTAGAAAAAAGTCGTGCTTTAAATCAACTGACGAACATTTAAATAATACAGAAAGAAGGTGGGAAGGGCAAAAGTTAAACTGAATCGGAAGTTTAAGCTAGGAAGGAGTTACGTACTCACCTGCAATTTTTTTAAAAGCTTTTAAACATTTTATTAGGAGCCAATCTTTGTTTAAAACTTTAAATACGCTTTTCTGCATGATGGATTTTTTTCACCATTTCTCGTCTGTAAATTATTATAAGTCAAGAATTGTTGAAGAAAATAGGTGCAAACTTGGAACATGTTTTTTTTTATTATTTTACATAAATTTTGTTTCGGAAAATTTGCAAAAACATTTAATTTTGAAAATATGACTTTTTTTACAGATAAGATACATCATTTTTTAAATTTATATTTTTACTAATTTTAAAATTAATATTTAAAAAAAATCCTGAAACAAAATTTAAATTATATTTTACTCTTTAATTAAGTGAAAAAATTTTGAATGTCGACAAATAATGTTTCGAGTTATGAAGATTTTAAATGACCCCACTTAAAAAAAAAAAATAATCATTTAATTTTTTTTTAACTTTATGAGAAATTTTAAAATGCGATTTGGTTTGCAAATTATATCGTTAACCATCACAAGAAAAGCAAAAATTCTAACTAAATAAATATATTTTTTACGTTTCCTGGAACTCTTAAAGTAACATTGCTTCTTGAATTACACGCATTTCAATTTGTGTCTAATCCCTTAAAATCTGACGAATTATTTAAACTGACATATCTCTGTGAATTTTGCAGATATGAAGATGGATTTTTTTGTGTTTAATTCATGAATGGATAAGGAAAATTTTCCTAATTGGAAATTTTACCCTACGGGGCCTTATAAAATTTAGTTTTCTTTTTTTCTCAAATAGACCCCTGGAGTTGAAACTTATCTCATCAAATTTTGCACCTTTTTTCATGAAATTTGAAGCATGTGTTTAAAGGAAATATTCAAGGAAATAGTCCAGTCTTCAACTTTTAAGAATTACTCTGTATATAGCTTTCGACAATGAAATAAAAAGTACACATTCCAGTATTGTTGAAAAGTGTTACGAATTATGTTTGTCTGGCCGTCTGTCTGCCACTGCTGTAACTCGCGTAAACATACTCGGATTGTCATGTAATTGATATAAGTTATTGTTGTTCACCCTGTCATGTTTGGTATTGAAAATGAAGTGTGTAACATTCATTGTTCATTTACAACGGCACTCAAAAGTATTCTGTTATATAATGCTCTATGTGGAAAAACCATTTGCGATGTATTTTACCACACTGTTAAAAATTTGCAGCATTCTGGCAGGTCATTTGACCGTTTTTTCCGAAAACGGTAACACAACCGTAATTTAACACTATTCTGACCATATTATTGGCCATTTTATGGTCAGAATACAGTTAAATTATGGTTATGAAACCGTTTTTTCAAAAAACGGTCGAATGACCTGCCAGAATGCTGCAAAATTTTTTACAGTGCAGTCTTACACTATTTTAAACATTATGAAATTTATATATGTTATTGAGTTGCACTAGAAGTTAGAATACAATATGTTATGTGTAGCACTTATACACTCAACATATCGTTCACCCGCATTAAAAGTGACGCATCTCGATAAATTTCACAGGAGAGACAAAATAAAATTTGCATTATTTTACTATAACATAAAATTATAGCACTTAGCTCTGCATACAGGAATAAAGAACTGCATAAAAGCATAAAACCCCTAAGAATGAAGACGTAGGATAAGGTTTGGTGGGTTGGGTAATTTTACCTCCACACACAATTCACCCCTCTTCTGTGGTCACAAATGGACATATAGCGTAATAAAGTGATTTTACGTGTAACTACGCTTATGAAACTTTTTGTGTAACAAGACACACCTATGACAGACCGATTAGTGGAATAAAACGCAAAATGAATTTTTGCGAGATGTGTCACTTTTCTTGCGGGTGAGCGATGGACGCGTGCAGAAGAACTCAAATGTATTTCATTATAATATAATCTATGATGAAAAATCGTTTGTGCCGTATTTTAATATTGTTACTCTGTTACAAACGTGATGAAATTGATATGAACTGCTCAGGTGCATTAATACATGTTTTTTGTCAAATATGGGGTGCGAAGGATATGTCATTCATTTTCAGGGTCACACAAAAGGGATCGATTATATAATGGTCAACTGGCAAAAACTTTTCGCAGCTTATTTGAATGATGTTTCACTATTTCAGATATGTTGGAATTTATACACTGTAAAAAAACCACTGCAAATTTGCCAGCACAAACTCGATCACAGTTGAATGTACTGTATCTTCTTTGGTTTCCTGGCTATTTAAACATGAAAAATACAGTAGTTGCGTAAAATTAACAGTACAATGTACTGGCAATTTGGACGCATTTGGACGACAGCACAAACTACTGGCGTCCAAATTTCCAGTACATTGTGCTGTTAATTTTACGCAACTACAGTATTTTCCATGTTTAAATAGTCAGGAAACCAAAGAAAGATACAGTACATTCAACTGTGATCGAGTTTGTGCGCGAGATGAACAGTACTTTGTACTGTAAAAATGTCGTTTTTTTTACAGTGTACGCAGTACTGAGGTTTGCGGTAAGATGCTAACAGCATATTACGATGTCCGTTGCTTTTATTGTTCATTTATAGGGTCACATAAAAGATTTTGCACACAATATAGTATCGGAAATTTTGTCTGTCAGGGATGATTACTGAAAGTACGCTTTGAGTTACGGTATTCCATTTTAAGTTTAACTAAATTTTGCATGCAACATGGTGTGCATAAATGCTATCAACAATATACTGGACCACACAAAAGATTCGTAAATATTACTGGGACTAAGCGAGTATTGCTTAAAGATGTTTTTATTTGATTTGAGTTATGCATTTTCAAGTTGAACAACAACTTTTATACAAAGAGATGTTTTTAGCAAAAAAATAAAATCATATACAGAGCTATGCAAAGAACTGCATGCACGCCGCATATGAATAATAATTCATGGAAGCGTGAATTCAGTTTAAGCGTGTTTTTGTCTGAATTAAATTTCAGCTTATGATGTGGCATGTATATAAATCTATAGGTAATATACAGAGCTGTACAAAATAATTCTTGTACATTACCGTCTACTGGTATAAATCGTTTAATGTGAATTTTTAACTAAGTTTCATACCATACTAAAATTTAGCATTCTGTGTAGAATATATACAAATCTACAGATCATATGCAGAACTGCACAAAAGAATTGGAGTACCTTTCAGGCTATGTGCAGAATTGTTGAAATCTTGTTTTCAAATGTGTTATATGTTTTCTAAAATTTTTAGCTAGATATATTCTTTCCCTATAAAACTCAGATGCTTGCAGTAGAATATAATGTATATTACATTTATAGTTTATTTACAGGGACACATGAAAGATTTTGGATACAATACTGTGTCAGAAGTATTGTCTATTAGGGACGATTTTTGAAAGTGTGTTTTCTTTTATGGCATGTGCTTAAAGTTCAAGTAACTTTTAGCACACTACGGGATACACATAAATTTTTACAGAGCATATACAGGACGATACAGAATAATTCGAAATCATTACTGAGAATGAGTGAATAGTTTGAATGTGTTTTTAATTTGACTTTTGCATTTAATAAAAATAAAATCATATACAGAGCAAAGCAAAAAGATGGATAACTGGTCGCCTATCGTTAGTGATTCCTGGAAAGTCGCTTTCAGTAGTTTAAACGTGTTTTTGCCTCAGTTAAATTTCAGATTAATATGTGGCGTATATAAATGTCTTTAGATAATATACATGAATGTACAAAAGTATTCAAGCACGTTTCCGTATATTTTTAGAAATTGCTAAAAATGAATTTTCAATTGTGTTATGCGTTTTTTAACTAAACTAAATTTTAGCATACTGTGTAGAAAATATACAAATCTATAGATCATATACAGAGCTACATAAAAGAATTGGAGTACTTTTTCGGTTATATGCATTAATTGTTGAAGTCTGGTTTTAAATGTTTTCTTAAAATGTTTACTTAGGTATCTTCTTTACCTTATAAAACTGAGATGTTTTGTTAAAATATTTTGGAAGAGTTGGAAAGTGCTTCATAATCTCTGATTGACGCATGATTTTTCATTCTTTCTTAATCATGAACCATTTTAAAAGGTTAAAACATACGCATTAATGTTCTTTTTCGTTTCGAAGATGTAGTGATTGAACAAAGTTTTCTATTTACATGCAAACTTTTAGATCTTTCAAGCAATACATTAAAAGAATAACCTTGAAATTTCGATATGTGACTTTCAAAATCAATCTTTCGATTTCTAAAGATTTTCTGAAAACATAAATTTACATTCTAATCTTACAAACCGTCACGAAGGAGTTGTCATGCACATGTATTACATTCATTGTCATCCATAAGTCTAAGAAAAAAGTAAACGGGAAAAAATCTTAAAAATTTAAGAAAGTCTGAAAACGTAGGATTTGAAATGACATCAAATATCACAGGAAACGGAAGTCATTCTGACACATGAAAGATAGCTACATAGATGGGAGATAGCTATGAACTACTTCTTTATGATGAAAGTATTTCTTGAAATATGTTCTTAAAAAGTCTAAAAATAACACTTGAATTAATGCAATGTATATAGTTTTGAAAAGAAAAAACATATTATTTTTTATTTATTCACTTTCGGTAAATACTGAAATAAATGCTAGGAATACAAAACTTTTGGTCATCAGGAAAAATACATTTTAACATATATACATAAAAGCATTCCTCACATGTGACGACCAATCTCGCCGGAGAGAGTCTGGCCGTTCATGCAACATTCGTCTACAACAGTGGTTTCCATCATGGGGAACACGCACCCTTTGAGATACGTTGTGAGCCAGTTGGAGACAAGTAAAGATTACACCGATAATTAAGGAAGATGCAAAATACAAAAGGCTTGGTGAAAACGTAAAACAAAATTGTAGAATTTTTGTAGAAACATGCGAAATTCCAATATGCTACTTACAAAATAAAAGAAATCGACATAAATCGGTTTCTAGTAGCTTCAAATATATGAATTTAAAGTTTCAGATCATTCCACTTTATAGTTTTTGATTTATTCTTAAAATTTTATCCGTACTTCAATCTGTTTTGCAATGATTAAATGGGAATTTAAAGTTAGGATTTTCAAATTTTAAATTTACACAATTTCTAATATGCTTGACGTAATAATTTACCTTTCGGTATCCCAAGATAAGAATTACCAGAGAACCGAAAAATATGATGTCAGAATTTAGTCTTCTTATTAAAATCTTTGGACTTTTTATGCAGTTTGTTTATTGTCGACCCAGAACAACAGTCGAACATATTGTAGTAATAAAAATGAGATGTCTGACTTAGTGCTATGAATAACTGTATTTGCATACAGTGGAACAACGTAACTTCCGAGACACAAAGTTATGTTTAATACTGTATCTCAGATGTGTTTTACAAAAAATTCTCTACTGTTCCAGTAGATGCAGACACAGTTTTTCATAGCAATAAGTCAAACATCTCATTTTCAATTATTACTAGATGCTCTACTGTTTCTCTGAGGCGAGGATATGTACACGACACATTAGGCAAAATTTAAATATAGCATTAGTTAGTTAATGATATAACTAATCGATTGGTACCTGTTCATTTTTATTCGATTAGTTGAGGCCAAATTAATCTAGATTGTTTTTTTTCTTACTACTGTACATTCTTGAACTTTCAAAAAAAACTCTTTGTTCTCCATAGATAAGTATACTGATGAGGGGTGAAAAAACAATAGGTTATAATTCATATATTTTTTTAAAATATATTCGAAATTATATTTCGAAAAAAATATATGAATTTTAATTTATGAATATTTTATAGAAATTCATATTTAGAAGCTTTAACTTAGCGAATTCAAAATTACATCTCATCCCGCTAACCTCTTCAGACCTGAAGGTAAAATAACACTACAAATGCACATTCATTGCTTTTGCACAAACAAAAAGACACCCTAGATGACAGAAGAATCCCTTTTTGTGAAATGGGTAGTTTAGGGGACGGGTCATTTAGGTTCACAAACAGGGATCTAAAATGACTAGCCTCTTTAAAATATCAATTTAATGATCAATACCTAAATTCACGCAATAAAAAAATTAAGGACTTTAAGCAAGTGAATGATCTGCACATTCTCAATTTTTTTTACTGTAAAGCGTTTAAGTTAAATAATTATGATTTTTTTTTTTACTTTATTGGCCACAATGTCTTGAAGGCATTTTGCAAACTCAGATAAAAATAACATTTATTTTATGAGGAAATAAGCATCAATGCTGCATTGATTGGAATTGCCCCAAAGCCAAAAACATTCAGTTACTTAAAAGTAAAGTCAAAATGTAAAAAAATCAAACTGTTTAGTTTTTACGAGGAAAAGAATAGAGTTGCACATTTGTGTACCTCGGGCCTGAAGAGAATAAGTAGCGTTTCAGTTATGCTAAGTAAGCTAATTGCAATGCAATCTATTTTGCAACGGTTAAAAAATTATTTTAAATTTAAAATTTCAAAATTTAAACATGTAAAATTCCTAGTGATGGGCAGAATGAATAATTTTACTACCCAAATGAATCATTCGAGCATGCGCTAAAAGCATAGAAGCCAAACTTTTTTTTTCACTTTTTAATTAAAATTAATTTAAGAAACCAATAAAAATTAAAAAATTCTTTTTACAGTAGAGCGCCAATTATCCATACCGGTTGGCACCGATGCCGATCCGTTTTATGAAAAATCCGTATAATTCGACTACTTTAAAAAACGTCTATGGCAATGATTTTTAGGTAACTTCCCTTCACAATTTTTCTTTTCACGCTTTTGATTGGCTTAAGACTGACAATATTGGTAGTGCACGTTTTATCATATCTTAAATGGCATGTTTAGAAGCTACAGTAGAGCGCCGATTATCGGAACTCCAATTAACCGAACTTCCAATTATCCGAACAGCCTGTTTCTCTCAAAAAATTTGTTTAATGATGATGAGATTGTGGATGAGATTTAAGATGAAAAAGAAATTGAAAAAATGAAAACGAATGTTCTGAAAATGACCCAGGTCCATTACATAATGAAGCCTTTGAATGTTTGGAAACTGCTATGAAATGGGTAGAACGGTAGAAGAACTCTGGTCCTATTCAACTAACGAATTTAAGAAGAATTCGAGATATGGCAGCATTGGAAAGAACGTCTTCTTTGAAGAAAGAAACAATCGAAAGCAGCTTTTTTGCTTAAGTTATAATCTCTGGAATTCAGAAAATGATAAAAAGAGAAAAAGACAATTTTAAATGATAAAACAGTTTAAAAAAAACAGTTTTTAAACACCTTAGCACTAACTGGTGCTGCCAGTTGTAAGCCTGGATAAAGTGTGAAGGTTTTAGTATAGTCAGGAACAACCCTTAAATTGTCTGTCCATTTATCCGAACTAGGGTCGGTCCCGACTTGTTCGTATAATCGGCGCTCTACTGTATTTTTTTTTTAAACTTTTTTAATATTTTATTTTATACAAACCTGGTACAAAGTTATACATAGAAATATACATAGAAATTATTGTATGTATATATGCACACACTGTACGAACAAACGCGAGTGGGGAGAGAAAAGGGAGAGAGTCCCTCTCACCCAGGGACAAAAGAAGCGATTTTTTGACAACCTTCAGAGAATTTGAAAATAAAGAAGGATGTTCCTTGAGAAAAAAAAAATATGCGTGGGACTCTAGCGCGCTAGAGTGAAACTTCTTAAGTTCTAGGAACAGTTGATTTTATGCACTGCTATCTTTGCATTTGTTTGCGATTTTATTATTTCAGGATTAGGGAACGGTTATTTAACGGTTAACTTTCTGACATCCAGCTGAGTTTAAACTACCACGCCAAAGAAGTTTCACTTCAAAAATGTTGGAGTAGGCGGGAAAAAGTATGACCCTTGATCGATCCGGTTAATCGGACAATCCGATTAATCAGCGCCCGGATAATCGGAGCTCTACTGTATCTTCAAAATTTCTTAAGATAATTCATTAAAAAAAATGCGAAGGTTGGCAACTACGTTTTTGTTTCTTTTTTTTTTTTTTTTTTTTTTTTACTAAATTTCTGGTGGTAGTTGATTAAAGGTATATGCAAAATGTTGGAAAGTATGTTTTTGCGCATGCCCGAATGATTTATTCGATTGTAAAATCATTCATTGTGCCCGTCACTAATGATTCGTAATCTATTTGATCTAATGACTTGCCATTTGGTATCTTAAAGTAAACTTTACTGGAGAATACAAACATGATGCCAAATTTCAACGTGTTAGTATGATAAATTTTTAATTTGGTACAATTTCTATATGTAGACGACACCTAAGCAAATTTTCAGCATAGCATTAATTAGTAGATGATATTATTATTCGATTGGAACCTGTCTCATTTTTGTACGATCATTTGCGGCAGAGTTAATATGGGATGTATTTATGACAGTACATTCCATTACTTTTAAAATATTAGGTAATTAAATACGAAACGTCTGATTACAAAAATGCCAGATCAACAACGGGGCAAATTTCTACCAGTAAAAAAGAATAGCAATTTTTTTTATCTTATTCATGACAGTAATTATTCATGACTACGGAGTTTATATAAGAGGAAACTTTAAATTAAAATTTATTGGTGTAAGTTTGCCCCGTTGTTAGCCTGGCTCTTTGGAATTGGACGTGTCATACTTGATGACCTTATAACTGTTCGGTCTTAAGATAATTATACTGTGAGAGCACTTTTATAAATCGAATATGATTGTATAAGTCGATATGTATAAGTCGAATAAGTTGTCTACGATTTTACTTAGTTTTTTAAAGCAGTGTTTATTGTGAATTTTATTAAATGTATGATTTTTTAATGTATTTTTTATTTTTAAGAGACTTCTCTATTCCTGTTTGAGAGGAAGTACTTTCATAGTCTTTTCAATTACAGTTTTGTATAACAAATGCTCATATTTTACTCACTGTTGAAAAAAAAATGCAAAAGTGATGTTTTAAACTTTTAAAGGAACATCTCCATCTCTCATAACATAAGGATATTTTTTTTCTGAAAAATGAAAACTAACAATGAAAAATAAAGGTTTTTTTTTCATGAATTGTATTCTTTTCAAAATGCACATAAAATTTTCCTTTTTATTTCATATGCGCAATGATTCAAAAACTTTTTATTTTATTTTGAAAGAATACGTTGAATTCCGATATAAGACATTCAAAATTAATCGTTCGATTTCTAAAGACTTCCTGAAAACTTCAATCTACATTTTAATCCTACGAGCTGTCGTAAAAGAGTTATTACATACATATATTAAGCACATTGAGATGCACACATGGAAATAAAAATCAAAAGAATGAAAAAAAAATCAAATGACACAGTATTTGAAATGTCATGGAATTTAACAGGTAACGAAATTCCTTTTTACACAGCATATCTGCATTGGTGGAAAATAGTTGTTGAAACTTCACCTTGGATTATTGAAAAACTAGAATAGGTTCGGAATAGATTAAAATAGTATAGAGTAATAAGAGTAAAATAATGGCATATAAACAATAAATAATAGATGAGTAGTAATAAATGAATAATAAGAATAATAATAATAATTGGAGATCATCAGAAAGTTCATTTTCGTTTCTTTATTGTCAAATTTTGGCCCAGAACTTCGGTTTTGGTGGACAAACAGCCGAAAGTTCGGTTCATGACAAAACCATAGCCGAATCTCGTAAAATCTTTTAGTAGAACACGTAGAGTTAAAATATATGCTTATAGCATTTTCCGCTAATAATCCACACAGTGCTTTCGGATATTTTTCATTCATGTTTTCATTGTTTGACGATTCGAACAATGACGACACTAACTTACTTAGTAATAACAAAATTGTTGATTTTTCATAATAATCTACATATTTAGGCTTCTTTTTAGTCACCTGGCCTGAACTTTCTATTGAATCAATTTAACTAATTAATTTTTTTTTTATGAAAGCTATTCATTTGTAGATGTGATCGCACTAACTATTTTTCTAAATATTCCCATTTTTAGGTGCGTTCGTAATTATATAAACTAGGGGATCGTACCCGGGCGTCCCGGGTTAAAGAATATAGGTAAAAACATTTTTTTTAATTGAAAACTAATAATTATTTATATGCAATAAATTTTTTAGATTGCTCACTTACATTACAAAAGAACTTTTCATATGGAAAATACGAATTATACAATCAAATAAATTTTTGAAATTTATCAAAAGCGGTATTTTCTAATTAGCCGCACGCTAAGAGTCATTCGACTAAGATTTTGCTACTTATGGCAACCTTTTATATTCTGATAATTTCAGAGCTTATACAGGTCTGTTAAATTTTGTGTTTTATTTATATTATTTTATTTATTTATTCATAGGGAAGTTTATTTTAATGGATATTAGCCGTGAGAAAATGATGAACTCTTTATTTTGTTTTAAGGGCAAACGGGTTAATCTTTCGTAATCGAACTCCGCGCGATATAGATAAATTAAAAAATATTTCATGCTTTAAAATTGTTTTTAAAACCATAGGCAATCAGTAAACTGAGATGAACTTTGCAAATAAATTAGAAAAAAAAATCCTATTTTGTCATCTAAAAAATTAAATTGTACGATTACAAATATGTTAGATTTGTGTTTTTTCAATATTGTTCTTTTATTTGTTTGTAAAAGAAGCATTAATTTCTTTAATTTGTCTTTCACAAATATGTTAGATTGGTGGTTTTTTTTAATATTATTATTTTATTTGTATATAAAGGAAGTATTAATTTCGTTGTGCATAAATAGTCAGAAACAAATACTAAAAATGTTTGTTGCTTTATGTACAAAATGTTTATTATTATTATGTACTGAAACCGGCACGTGATAAGATAAACTTAAACAAAAATCATGCTTAAAAATTATTTTAAAAAATATAATACATCAGTCAATTAATATACAATTTTTAAACAAATTGCATTTCAAAGTACAATTTTTTTTCCTATGCGACGACAATTGAAAATGTACGATGGTCAGAAGACTAAAAAATTGCAGTAGCGAAAATTTCAAGACCGAAATTTGATCGTGAAGTGTTGCTATTCGCAAAATGACGTCAGCGTTACGCACAGATACGTTTGTTCTTTATATATAGATACTTAATCAGTAAAATATAATAAAGATCAGTTATTAGTATGTGGTTATCAATTGAGCCTCTTATGCTTGGTATTCCGGAATGAAAAACAGCAATTTTCACATTCTCAAAAATTGCATACGCACTTCTCATATCCATATTCATCATTTTCAAAAAATTTGTATTGTGTTTGATCATTTAAAAATCATTTTAACTCAAAACTTGAAGTCACGATTGTCAGCAACAAGTTTTATGTGAACAGACGCACTCTTTACTTGAGATTCTAATCTCTATTCCGGAGAGTAAAATTTTCCGTAATTTATGTTTTTTATACGCATTTGTGTTAAAATGTTTAATCTAAGAAAATGATCGTTTTCTTTTAAATATGACTTCATTTTCACTTAAATAAGCATTTCGTCTAGTGTCTGAAACTTAGTATCAGTACACATGCAGAAGGGAAACAATATAGAAAATTTATGAGGAAAAATGCATGTTTTCAAAAGCAGTATGTCATTTTCCGTTATTATGCTCCTAATGGGATTTTGCAACACTAAGCCCTATACAACAATTTTTATCAACAATTTTGAATTTTTATCAGAAAATAGCATGAATAAAGATAAAAGTACCTCATTATTTCTCTCTTGTCTGCAATATTGAAAGCTATCTAATTTTCACCATTTTGAAGAAATTTCAAAATGCTTTTAAAATTAAAATATAAAAGTGGGGATATTTAAAAAAACAACAGCATATAGTGCGATCACATCTACAAATGAAGAGCTTTCAGATTTAAAAAAAATATTAATAAAATTGGTTCAGCAGAAAGATCAGGCAGATGACTAAAAAACACATTGTGTTTTAAATATATAGATTATATAAAATTAGGAAAAATTAAATTATGCAAATTATGTTATTTTGATAAAACTATTGTAGAATGTCCTAAAGAATAGCATTAAAATTTTAATATTCGGGAGAATGTTGGACAAAAATTTCAGGAACATAATATTATTTTAAACCATGAATTACTTGTTTCCTTTTCTAACTCGGCGAAGCAAATCCATCCAGGCGAGAATAATCAATTTCTGTAATATAAAGCGCTATTATTTGCTTGTCACATCTCTTTTATAAAGACACTTTAATTTTTTGTAAAACATTGCGTTTTATCAGTGTGTGATTTCGATTACATTATTTTCAAAAGTGAAACATTTTCACCTGTGAAGAATTTCAAAGCAGCTGGGCTGTGAAAATGACGCACTTCTACAAAACATAATTCAGGTTTAAGAATTTAAATACACGCTTTTTTATAAAATGACGTCATTTGCATCCGCTAAAGCAACCTACTTTTACAATCCAATCTTAAACTTCGTCTATAGAAAAGTATGCATATGACGTCATTATCACGGAATAACAGACAATGTTCTTGACATAGCCCATATTTTAATTTCAACTTTTAATTTCAGTTTTTATGAGAAAATGGCAACAATAAGATACAGTAATCTTCTATTTTCCCTTTACTTTCAGTAGAAATGGGGTACTTTTGTTGCCACGATAAGAAAAATGATATTAAAAACCACAAGAAAATGAATATCTCAAAAATAAATTGAGATACAGCTTTCAAACAAATTGCATTTAAAAGAGCATTTTTTTCCTTATACGACGGTGTAAAAATTTAAAATGTGCGATGTTTAGAAGTTTAAAAATTTGCAGTAGAGAAAATTGCGAAACCAAAATTTTATTTCAAATTTCAAAGTGTTGCCATTCGCAAAATGACGTATGCGTTACGCACAGATATGCTTGTCCTTTATAATATAGATACGTAGCACCTATAATCGTCGTTCAGTCCGTCCGTCTGCCCGTAGTCCATTCGGCTTGCAGCTTGGAGCTACGGTTCGGATTTCCCTTCCCCCTCCTCCCAAATTTTAAATATATAATGGCTTCAAAATTTTGTCGAGTCATTTCAAATTTTATGAAAATCGGATGTATAGTTTAATTAGAGGGACAGTAAAAAGTTTTCTGTTATATTAAGGCCAATGGGAAAAAATGATTTCAAGTGCATTTTAATGATGTTACAGCATTTCGAACAGAATGAAATTGATATGCACTTATGAAGTGTATTAAAATGTACTTCATTACAATATGCGGTGCAAAAAATATTTATAAAACTAGTTATAGTACGAACGCATCTCATTTGCCATGTTTGACGAGCGATTTGCAACTTGTTATATTTAAATTTAATTTTAAGAGTTTTTATAACATTTTTTCAGAAAGCTGGCAATCAGATTACTTCCATTGTTTCAGAGAAAAGAGAAATAATGTGGTTTATTTATCTTTATTCATGCCATTTTCTTAGTACAATTAAAAAAAAAACTTTTGTAAAAGTTTGAACAGAAAATGACGTCATTCTCTTTCGTCGAAATTACACGGGTTCCAGTTACACTTCGTAAAGACATAAATCAAGATGTGTATGACATAAAGACATTGATAGAAAGTAAATTTGCACTGCATCTGAATGCCAAATAATTCGTAAGAATCATATATGAGGGGGTGACAATCATATAGTAGACCAAATCCAGTTTGAAATAAAAAAATGAAATAGTCCATTTAGAAGGCGCATAAAATCTGTTTTATCTACTCCTACAGTGAACAAAGCCTATTTTCACGTACTGTCTCATATATGGCATCTGTTTACCAACTTGGTTCGCTGTGGAAGTAAATGAAACAGATTTTATGCACCTTCTAAGTAGACTATATTAGTTTTTTTTTCAAAATGGACTTCGTCTACTATGGTTGTGAACCATATTTGTCAACGTTTACAACAGCTGTCACACGTTACAACGTTTACACTTATCAACTGCCATAGTTGTCAAAGGATGTTGTCAACCTCCTTTTTCCTATGCACATACAAAGCGCACAATGATAAATTATTGTTTCATACGGAAGATTCTCACAGGGAATTTCGACGTAGTACACTCAGATTTCGTTAAAACATGCTGTTTGATTTTTAAAAAAGTGCAATTAATTAAAAATTATTGGAAAAACATTTTAGGCTATTTCAAAACCTCAAGCATTGCAGTGCGTAAGCCTCCCGTTGATCAAGAGGTATATTACTGTTATTATTATTTAACTTTTCATACTTGCATTTTACCTCAAGAAAATTTATATATTTTTTCTTCAAAGAAAGCTTATAAATTTTTTTAAACCTTTTTGTATCGTGATCCAGCTACTGACATTCACATTATACTTTTCACTAAAAATAGCCGTTTTAGGTGCGTTTGTAATTACATAAATACGTAGCACCTATAGTCGTCGTTCGGTCCGTCTGTCTGTCTGTCTGTGTGTCAGTCCGTCTGCATAGAACAGAGCAAAAACTACCCAACAGAATGGTCTGATGATTTAAATATATAATATTTGCAAAATTTTGTCGAGTCACTTCAAATTTTATGAAAATCGGATGTATAGTTTAATTACACTGTTAAAAATCTGTAGCGTTTCCTGCATAGTCACACCACTGCTTTTATAGAAAACGATTACTTGACTATACTATGGAGAATTTTCATTAGTCAGAATAGAGGTATTCTATAAAAGCGGTGGAGTGACTATGCAGATAAAGCTGCAGATTTTTAACAGCGCACAGGGACAGTCAAAACTTTTCTGTTACATTACGGCCAATGGGAAAAAATTATTTCAAGTGCATTTTAATAATGTTACAGCCTTTTGAACAGAATGAAAGTGATATGCACTTATGAAGTGCATTAAAATATACATTCAGTACAATATGCGGTGCAAAAAATATTTATAAAACTAGTTATAGTACTGACGCACCTCATTTGCCACGTTTGACGTGCAGTTGCTAACTTGTTTTCTATTTAGTAACTCTTTATATCCAGCTACTTATTACAATTACTGCTTATACTGCTATATTTATGATTGATTAAAAAAACTCAACTAAATTTGACTTCATTTCTTTTAAATAATAAGCTCAGCGAGTAACACTTTTTATGTTCAATATTGATCTTATGAAGTATTTTTATGATTCAGTCTATGCTAGTGTAAATTCTATTATTGCAGTTCTGGGTCATTTATACCTTTATTAAAGCCTCGGAATTAATTCGACCTTGCCAACATGTAATCGTGAGAAGTTCCAGGCTGGGCATAGTTCCATGTGGTTTAGTCGGTAGAAGGTCAGTGCGCTATACGAACGGCCCGGGTTCGAGTCCCTGGATGCAATCTTTTTTCACTAGGTTGGCATTTGCGCCTTTTAAGCAATTAATTTGATTTTCATTTGAAATATAAATATTCGAGAGTTTTTTATTTTTTTTACAGACTTTCTACTGGAATTCTTCCGCTAAATTTAACTGATCCTTTCTTACATACACAAGTAGTTTCATTAGCATTTTGTTTTCAAAATATTCTGAGCAGGTGCCTTAAAGTGACCTTCCTTGCAAAAAGTAAGAAAAAAGGAGTACTATCCAACTTACAGCGTTCCAGCATTCCACATAAGGAAGAATCATACGTCTTTGATAAGCATGTCTTTTTATGTCTTCTACATCGTGAACTAAATCACTGGCGTAACAAAATATTGATTTTTTTACTATTGCATATGATTATTAAGTATTTAAGATATTCAAATAATAATCTACATATTCACAACTTCTACAGGTATTAATTCAGAAAGAGTTCAATAAAATTGCAAAAATATTGCCCTATGCCCGAAAATATTGCCTTTTTTCCCTTACCGTACAAATAATGAGTATTTCAACTTACCAGTTGGGATGACCGAGATAAGCTCGGTCAAAATTAGCTTTGTGTTCAACACGATATATTATTCTCACTGTATCATTGTTGCTGTTTTGATACAACTAACTTGACCCAGGGTCATACTGACCAAAAATGATCCACTAATTTAATTTTATCGAACAAGCGACCTAACTCAATGCTCTCCCGCCCGAAAACGATGAAATACAAAATTCCGTCAAAATTCCGTTACAGTCGTTTTCTAGGTAAAATTAGCTTGACCCACAATGATCCAAAAATGACCCACTAATCGAAATTTATTGAACATGTGACCTATCCCAATGGTCTTCTCGTGCGGGTAAATGGTATAATAAAAAGTTTTATCAAAATCGTTTAAGCCATGTTTTAGATACAATTAGCTTAACCCTGACCTATTATGACCCAAAATGATCCACTAATCGAATTTTCTTGAGCATGCGACCTTGCCCAATGGTTTTCTCGTGCCCAGAAACGGTATAATATAAAATTTGTCCAATGTTGTGAGCCGATTTTTAGATAGAATTAGCTTGACCCTGACCCACTGTGACCCAAAATGACCTAGTAATAAAATTGTCTTGAACATGCGACCTAGCCCAATTGTCTTCTTGAGCCCGAAAACGATAGAATACAAAATTTAGTCAAAATTGAACCGTTTTCAAGATAAAATTGGCTTGACCCACAGTGACCCAAAAATGACACACTAATCCAATTTGGTCGAACATGTGACTTATCCCAATTGTCTTATCGTAATCCAAAACTGTAAAATATAAAATTTAGAGATAATCGTTAGAGCTGTTTTTTAGATAAAATTAGCTTGACCCGCTGTGACTCGAAAATGACTCAGTAACTGAAATTTCACGAACATGTGACCTATCCCAACATTCTTTTTGTACACAAAAACGGCTGGATACAAAATTTAGTCAAAATCGATTGAGCTATTTTCTATATAAAATTAGCTTGACCCACAGTTACCTAAAAATGACCCACTAATCGAATTTTCTCGAACATGTAACCTACTCCAATAGTCCTCTCGTAATCCAAATCTGTAGAATGTAAAGTTTAATCAAAATCGTTAGAGCCGTTTTTTAGATAAAATTAGCTTGACCTGCAGTTACCCAAAAATGAACCAAATAATTGAAATTTCTCGGACATGTGACCTACTCCAACAGTCTTCTCGTATCCGAAAACGGTTGTATGCAAAATTTAGTCAAAAAGATTGAGCCGCTTTTTAGATATAATTAATTTGACCCTGACACATTATTTTCTCGAACACCTGAGCTAGCCCAATGCTCCTCTCGCGCCCGAAAATGGTAAAATACAAAATTTAGTTACAATCGTTAGAGCTGTTTTTAAGATAAAATTTACATACACACACACTCACACAATTTTTGCTCATATTATAATATAAGATGGAAAATTACGATGTAAGTATATTTTTAATGAAAACTATTGTAGGTATTTTACTGAATTTTAATTAATTTAAAGGAATGAATTTTTCATTCCTTTTAAGCTCTTTGCTTTGCATTATACATTGAAAGAGACATGTGTTTTTCTTAAACTCTTTCTCAAAGATAGTTTTTTTGTTTTTCAAAAATTTGGAAAATGTTATCTAAGCATTTCTTTAGAATTAAGTTTTCTTTTATAATGAACTAAAGAAGAAAAAAAAAGACGTTGCTGAATTATTGTAATTTATAAAGTTTTGCTTATTTTGATATGATTATAAATCTCAAACATAAATATTATGCCGAAAGATATGTAATTACTAATACATTAAATGTACTTATATATTATAATTAAAACTTATAATATACTAGCTGATTAACCCATTCTATGCACGGGAGTTCATGACTTTAATTCTAAAACCAAAATTAAAAATAACTATTCGATTTAGTAAAACATTTTTCTACTACTGTGCCTTTTTTTTTTTGGTGAAATTTAATTTAACCTATTACTATAGCAGCAGACGATAAAACGATATCTTTGGAATAAGGGAATAAATAGAATGAAAAGTTTTGCTGATGTTTGTGGTAAAATGTGTTTCTTTATTTTTTAACATTTGTAATAATTAAGCGCAATTAAATAGTCTCTAATTATTTGCACGTGGGGTAAAAGAATTATCGTAACACCCGTTAAAGCTTCTTATTATTGCAGCGTGGCGTACGTGATATGTATATATCTAATTAGTTGCATGTGAGTTAAAAAAAATTATCGTAATACCCGCTACAGCACTTTAGTGCAGCGTGGCGTACGTAATATGCAATACGTCTTGCAATAGAAAGGTAATTGTTGTGGTTAAAATTTTATTGTGGATTTTTAATTTTTGGCAATGGCTATGACGAAAATTGTTAAATTTGATAGGAAATTGCTGTTAACTTGGTGTTATTTTATTAATTAAAAATTAACTATAATTTATTTCGATTCAGGATTACTTTAGTTACCTCGGCCGTATTTTAATACACATGTACGTAACATTTCAGACTTTTCGCTTCCAAACTGTGGATTTCTAAAGCATTACAGACAGACAAATTTTCATTTATATATATTAGATTTTTTAATTTATCCATAAATAGTTGTTTTCCTCAAATTTGTCTCATAAGTTCAAACGATGAAATCTAATGTTTTTTCTTTGTATCATTTAAAGGTATTTCGTCAAAGAGTTTCCCTTTCGCCGTTTCTGTAAGAAATTTAATTTGTGCTACCAAAATATACATTTTATATTTAGCTAAGACAGAAGTAAATCCATTCAGCAACAAATAAAAGATGATTAAATTATGGAAAGACTTTGCTAAGAACGAAAGTTTCCTTAACGATAAACTAATTATGTTACACTTTTAAAAAACACTTTTTATTTAAATAGTCTTGTTCCCTTTTCTTTGCAAATATGCTATTTTAAAGCAGTTTTTTACTTTGTTTCTTGGCGAATTGGGGAAACATGTAATGAGATAATATATATATATGTGTATATATATATATAAGATTTGGCAGAAGCTAGCATTAATGTGGGATTAAAAATAAACTTGGAAAAGACGAAGGTGATGTTCAATTCATTTGCATCAAAAAAGAAAATCGTCTACAACAACACTGAAATTAAAGAAGTGCAAAGTTATGTGTACCTTGGGCAAGAAATATCATCTGATAATAGTATCATGAATGAAATCAATAGAAGAATAAGAAATGGATGGAGTGCTTTTGGGAAGAACAATATTATTCTGAAGAGTAGCATGCCCCTGTGTTTGAAAAGAAAGGTATTTAACCAATGTGTTTTGCCTGTCCTAACTTATGGAGCAGAAACATGGACGCTAACAAAACGGATGGTACAAAGATTACAAACAACACAGAGAAGTATGGAAAGATGTATGCTAGGTATAACTAGAAGAGACAGAAAAAGAATAACCTGGATAAGAAGTCAGACGAAAGTTTTTGACATCATTGAAAGAATTAAACGGCTAAAATGGAAATGGGCTGGGCACATCGCAAGAAGACAAGACAATAGATGGAGCACAAACACCCTACAGTGGTATCCCAGAGATGTAAAACGGCCAAGAAGACGACCTCAAGTAAGATGGAGTGATGAAATCAGAAAAGTAGCCGGTGTAAATTGGATGACTAAAGCACTAGACAGGAAACATTGGAAAAATCTGGGGGAGACCTACATCCAGCAGTGGATTGAAAACGATTGATGATGATGATGATGATGATGATATATGTATATTAATTTTGAAAATGTTTCATGTTTGTTCTGGTCTTAAAAACAAAAGCATATGTTTAAAACAAGTCAGCTCGTTATAGAAGTCTCGAAAAACAGTCGATTTTTCATAAATACAAAAAGTTATGGATAAAACAAAATGAATATGTGGTGTAAGCATAAATTAATATCCTCAAAGAAAAAAAATATTCTGTTGAAGAGTAATTCATGACCGTTTGTTTTAAATTGAAAAGGTTTGAATTAGCAAAATCTTTTATCCAAGTACTCATTAATTGCTATAAGTGATAAACATAAATTTTAAAACGGCAAAATACCTTTATTTATTTACATTTCGACATGTGTCATTGCATCAGACGACGGCGTTCTCAAGAAAATAAAATGATAAAAATATTTTCGCAAAAATTCAAATCGAAAAACTAGCAAACAAAAACAAAAATCACGCGAACACAAGCATAATAAAATTAACTGCAATATTAACAAGTAAGAAAAATCATGTGTTAAACATGGATTATGAAACACTTTCCAACACTTCCTAAATGCATTAACAAAACTTCGTTATTTAGAGAAAAAAAGGTGTATAACTGAACTAAGTAAACATTTTAGAAAACGCATGAAACATTTGAAAAACTGATTTCTGCAGTTACCGTCTATAGCCAAATATTTATTTCAATTCTTTTGGACAGCCCTGTATTTGACCTGTAGGTTGATAAATATACTATATAATGGGAAAATTTAGTTTAGCATGAAAACGCATAACAGGTTGAAATTGCTCTTTCAGAAATTTATAATAGATCAAAACATACTTGTATACATTTGTGCAGCCCTGTAGTTAACCTAGTACCTTTATCACACGCCATTATTTAGCTAAAATTTAATTCAAAGTAAATCACTCTTAAAACTACTGAAATCACATTTCTAGATCTTATCATTCATAGACGGCCATGTATCCAATTCTTTGTGTGACCTTGTATATCTTTTTATCAATATTCTACAAACATTTCTTAGTAAACAAAATGCAGTTCAGCGTAAAAATGCATAACTCATTTAAAAACCACCTTTAAGCAATTTACAATCATACCCAGTAACCATTACGAAATCTTTTGTGTAGCCCTGTATATGAATTACAGCATTTATACACACCGCATACAATGCATAAATATAGTGAAACATAAAAGCACATAACATAATTAAAAACGCATTTCCAGCAATCATCGCTACTGTACAGTACTTCGGATACAATATAGCATCTGAAATCTTTTGTGTGTCCCTGTAAATGCTATGCACTTCGTATTATACATGAAATAAGTTATAGTAAACCTCAACAACGTATATCAATTTTTTTAAACATGAAATAATTTAACATAATTAAAATACGCGGCAAACAATTCCCTCCAACCCTATATCGCTCTCTAACGGAATTATTTTGTGTGGCCCTGTAAATGAATAATAAATATTGTTTGCACCATATATTCTACAGAATGAATATTTTAGTGCACTTGATAAATGCATATCAATTTTATTATGTTTGTAAGCATGTAACATATTTAAAAATCATTTTAAACGATTTTTTCCCATAGGCGGTAATGTAACGAAAAACTTTTGACTGTCCCTGTAAATGAACTAAACATGCTAGAAGATTTATTTGAAATAGGAATCGTTCTATGGTAGAGGTCACTAACATCCAAAAATTTCAGAACGATCCGATAATTTTACGAGAGTTAGAGCGCGGACAGATGGACAGACGGCCAGACAAACCGAAGTCATAAACTCTTTTCAACTTTGTTGGAAAGTGTTAAAAAGGGAAATTTGTGAACGTGAATTATTTTATATTATTGTTTCCTTATTCTGTATAGCATTTCTTTCCAAATTTTAGGGAGCTCCATGGATACGGAATCATTGGAAATATTTTCATTGCGCAATAAAATCTCTATTGGTTCTATGCTGATGGGTGGCAAATAAGATCTTGATGGATAAATTATTCTACTATTTCTAAAATCTATTAGTATAAAATAAACAGTAATAAACAATAATACAAATAGATTTTAAAAATAGTAGAATAATTTATTCATCAAGATCTTATTTGCCATCCATCATCATAAAATCAATACAGATTTTAGTGCGCAATGAAAATATTTGCAACGATTCCGTATCCATGCAGCTCATTAAAACTTGGAAGGAAATGCTATTCAGGATAATTAAACAATAATATAAAATAAAATAATTCACGTTCACAAATTTCCATTTTTTATACTTTCCAACAAAGGTGAAAGTGTTTATGCATTCGGTTTGTCTGGCCGTCAGTCCCTCTGGCCGTCTCTCCGTCTGTCCGTCTGTCCACTCTCTAACTCCCGTAAATATACTCGGATTTTCATGAAATTGATAAAGGTTATTTAAGGTCACCAAAGCATGTTTGGTATTGTATATGATGAATGTAAGATTAATCGTTCATTTACAGGGGCACTCAAAAGTATTCCATTACATTATGGTATATGGGGAATAACTCCCGTAAATATACTCGGATTTTCATGAAATTGATAAAGGTTATTTAGGGTCACCAAAGCGTGTTTGTTTTTGTATATGAAGTATGCAGGATTAATCGTTCATTTACAAGGGCACTCAGTAGTATTCAATTACATTATTGTATATGGAGAAAATCGTTTGCAGAGTATTTTAATGACATTATGCTATTTCAAATGCATTGAAACTGATATAAATCACTGAATTTCACTACGATCACGTTAGAACAGGACATTCATAGCCTTTTATATTCATTTACAGGGACACACAAAAGAAATCGGTTACAGTGTAGTACTGTCTTTGAGTAATAATTGCTGGAGTGCACGGTTTAAAATTCGGTATGCGCTTTTAAATTTAATTAATTTTTTGCATCTTCCCCGTTATATATAAATTCTATATCTCAAAAACGGGGCTGCACAAAAGTATTCACGCACCGTTCTCATTATTAGAGGAAATTGCTGAAGGTAAATTTTCAACTGAAGTATATGTAGCTCTTAAGTGAACTAAATTTTGGTTTGCATGTAGCTAATATTTTCAAATCTATAAATCATATACAGGGCTGCAATTCGCATAATTTTCCGATTGTGGATGGGAGCAGCTGAAATTGGGTTCTGAAATGTATTATTCGTTTCCATATGGTTGAATTAGACGTAATATTTTAATTGTTTAAACAGTGCAGTTTTGTTACATTATTCTGAATGTGTTGGAAAGTGTTTTATATTCTATGCTTGACGCATGATTTTTTTTATTTGTTAATATTGCAACTAATTTCATTATGCTTCTATTCGCGTAATTTTTGTTTTTGTTTACTTGTTTTTCAATTTAAAGTTTTGCGAAAATGTTTTTATCATTTTATTTTCTCGAGAATGTTGCCGTCTGATGCAATGAAACATGTCAAAATGTAAATAAATAAAAGTATTTGTCGTTTTAAAATTTATGTTTATCAATTATAGCAGTTAATGAGTACTTTGATGTTTTGAGGTGATTTTTATAATTTATAAAATATTTTATGTTTTTTAAAATATATTTTCCTCTAAAAGACAGTATCTTTTGACTTTTGATTTTAGTAATTTTGCTTACCTTCAGATCCTTAAATGGGGATGATAAGTGGAAAAAACTGAGTCTTTCAACACCGTTTGCTTTTTGCATTTAATCTAGGCATTAACCCATAAGCACACCCGCTGGGGTAGATTTCACCTTAAACATATATTTTCTTCGAAAATAGGGGATACATTTTTTTAAGACATTTCTGTCCTGCCTTGTACCTGTCAATGTCAATGTCGAGAAGGGATGGATGAAGGAATGTCATTTCTTTGTGCACTAGGAGGGGATACATATACCTATTGGGATTGTATAATCCCGCGCCTGTACGAAAGTTTCATTTCGATAATTTCATTTGTTACGGGATAATACACGCTCAAAATATTTTAATGAAAAAGTAATATGAAAACTACTTGTATATATTGATAAAAGGGTATTAAATTTAATTAACATCTTTTTAACACTTTCTAACAAAGTTGAAAAGTGTTTATGACTTAGGTTTGTGTAACTGTCTGTCCGTGCTCTAACCCTCGTAAATATGCTCGGATTGCTTTGAAATTTTTGGATGTTATTGACTCTTACAATAGCACGAACCCTATTTTAAATGAAGTTTGTAGCATGTTAAGTTCATGTACAGGGACAGTCAAAAGTATTCCGTTACATTACGGCCAATAGGAAAAAATCGTTTCAAATGATTTTTAATGATGTTACACGCATAGAAATATAAAAAAAAATTATATACATTTATGAAGTGCACTAAAATATGCATTCTGTAGAATATGTGGTGCAAAGAATAGTTGTTATTCATTTACAGGGCCACACAAAATAATTCCGTTACATAATGTTATTAGGGGGGGGGGGGGTATTTTCTGCGGCGTATTTTATTTATGTTAAACTATTTCATACATAATGGCATTTATATACGTCGCTGAGGTTTACTATAAGTTATTTCATGTATAATACGAAGTGCAGAGCACTTACAAGGACACACAAAAGATTTCAGATCATACTGTATCAGAAGTACTGAACATTAGCGGTGATTGCTGGAAATGCATTTTCAATTATGATATGCGCTTTTATGTTTCACTTTATTTATGCATACTACATGTTATGAATAAATGATGTAATTTATATACAGGGCTACACAAAAGAATTCGTAAGGATTAATGGAATATGAGCGCAAATTGCTTAAAGGTGGTTTTTAACTCAACTGCATTTAGTTTATTAAGAAATGTTTATAGAATATAGATAAAATGATATACAGGGTCACGCAAAGAATTGGACATAATAAATAATAAAATACTCTATGGATGATAATTTCTGAAAATATGATTTCAGTAGTTTTAAGAGTGTTTTAGTTTGAATTAAATTTTAGCTAAATAGTGGCGTGTAATAAAGATACTAAGTAAACTATAGTGCTGTACAAAAGTATTTAAGTATGTTTCTATGTATTAGTAAAAATTGCTGAAAGAGAAACTTCAACCTGTTATGCGTTTTCTTGCTAAACTAAATTTTCCCATTATATAGTATATATATCAACATATAAGGTACCTGTACCCAATAAGGACACCTTAAGGAAAATTGATTCTTTTCACCCCCGTGTACACGTCATAGGATTCCAAAAATATATGACCACTATCCCTGGACTGTTGACTATCATTATTAAAATTAGCGATCTTGTAATTATTCTGGTTTAATTTTGATGATAAAAAGAAAAAATGTTTACAGGTGTCCATATAAGGAGCCACCTGTCCCGATTATGGACATGCATGTCCATATTAGGAACAGGTGGCTCCTTATTGACCTACTACACAGGATGTATGGAAGAGCCACTCTTTCAAGGGAATTTAGAGGAGAGGGGATAAAAGAAATATATCTTAAAGTATTGCGGGGGAGGGGGGACAGTAAATATCTTCAGAACATGCACTTTAGAAGGGGGGGTGGTCATTTTCGGTCGTGGCTCTTCGAAGACCCATGCAAAGCACCTCAGTTATTACAAAATATTATGAAATAATATAGTTGTTTTTGCTTAGCTTTATTGCATCTGTCTGCAGAATTTACGTCTGTTATTACTCAGTCCTCACAGGATGGACAAATAAAAAATTCTTCATCATGGGCGATAAGTTCCACACAGTCCTCATGGACATATCTGAATCTGCCGCATGTGATGCATAGCCGCATGTCTGCAACAGCATCACTACTGCATAAGAAGCAGTACCAGCTCTCCTTTGTTGAGGAAGTCATACCACTGGTAACTGCAATTTCGCCAACAGATACCCTACTGAAGGGAGTCTTCTTTTGATTTTTCTACAAGGGTTTCTACAAGGGGTTTTTGAAGGATTTTTTTTCTTGGAGGAGGTTTCTTGGACGATTGTTCAGATGACATTAAAGGGATATTTTGCAAATTTGTGAATCTGAAGATTCACTTGCTGTGTTTCCAATGTGGACATAAGGTGTCCATATTGGGAATCGCACATAGTTTTACTAAATCTTGTAATAATTAAACAAAGAAAACATTTTAAAGCAATATATGCAATAGCAATCGAAAATACGTTTTATCAGCTTTCTAAAACACCCCACTTTTCAATATGTAAAGTAATTTTACCTTGTCTAATAAGAATTTAAAGTTACCTGTAATTATGATCAGCACACCACAAAACAACAAGTTTCCTTCCAAATGGCGAACAGCGCGCTTTTTTGCACTTTCCAGGCTTAATTATCTTTTCAACTGCTTTTCTTCACGGACATGTAGCGCCATCTCTCGATCAAAATTGTTACTTTTAAAGATATTAAGGGTGTCCATATTGAGAGCAGTGTCCATATTGGGTACAAGTACCATAGATGAAATACAAGGCTGTTCAAAAGAATTGGGATACATATTTAACTATGGACGGTACTTGCTTAAATCAATTTTTTAAACGTTTACTTAGTTATCTTATTTACCTCATTTCTCTAAATAACGAAGTTTTGTTAAAGTTTTCAAGGATTGCTGAAAAGTGTTTCCTAATCTATGCCGTACGCACAATTTTTCTTTCTTGTTGTTAAAATAGAATATGTTTTGAGGTGTAAAACACATTGTTTCCCTATCTTCTATAAAAAAAAAGTTTTTTTTTTTTTTTTTTTTTTTGCGAAAACTGCAACAAAATCTGTAAATAAATATAAAAAGCATGATTTTTTTCGGTACAAAGAATCAGAATTGATGCATTTCACAATATACAATAGTAGATTTATTTGTTTTTAAGGGGACAAGGGACCTTCAAACTCTTCTTTTTTTAATTTAAGATTAAATACTATTCAAGGGCACATTATAAGCCTTATGGCATATATTTTTCACACAAGAAATTAAAAAAAAAATATTTTTGAGAAAAATACCGAATTTTCCAGAATATTTTAAGTGTTATGAAGAACTTTTTTAAATAGCCCCATGCACATTCCATATCAATCAAAATTCCCAATATTTTTTTATGAGAGTTTATTTTTTACATATGTTACCTGCCAAACCAGATTGCCCTAAGCCAAACGAGTTTATCCAAACTCGTCTACGATAAACTAGTTTCTTTTTGGCCAAACTAGTTTTTCGTAACGCCCATAGGATAAATTAGTTTTTTCTAGGCCAAACTAGTTTATCCTAACGCCCATAGGATAAACTAGTTTTTCCTAGGCCAAACTAGTTTGCCCTAACGCTCGTAGGATAAACTAGTTTAGCCTGCTATTCATTCGTCCGAACTAGTTTTTCCTAGGCCGATCAAGTTTAGCCTAGGCCAATTCAATTTGGCGGGATTTTATAGATCCCAACTATCGCTACGGTGCAAACCTTGTGGAAAGTAGTATAGCCGTCACCCCTGTATAATATATTTTATTCTATGGGGAGTGGGATACTGTCCCCCCATATCTTCCCCATTTCACCGCCGCCGGTAGTTGCAAAATATCTCCAATATGAAAAATTGTGTGCTGAAGGACCAACGAATGGGATGAGAAGTTATCATAAAATTTAGGAGAGGAAGAATTTAGAGGATTGATTAATAATGTACAGTATAACCTCGAAAATCCGGCGTCGTCGGAACCGGAACTTCGCAGGATAAAAAAAAAAAAAAAACATGGATCTTTTTAATATTTTTTTTCCTCAGATAAATATCACTTGGCTTTAATTTAATTATGAATAAACGCACCATTAAGAAAATTAGAAGTACATTTGATATTCGTTAAAAACTCTGGAATTTTCAAAAATCCGGAGAAGTCCCGGTCCCTCTTTGGTCTAAAATACATATATTTTTAAGCTACCATTAATCCACAATTAAAATTCTCTTTAAAGAATAGTACATATACATTTATGCGGATGGGGATACAGTACTCTAAAACCTGTTAGAAGAATCTGTGTATGATGACATCCTGCTTTAAACGGGAAAAGATTTTTTAAGCGGTGCAAATTGTATTAAGGGTGATTCATAAATATCGAAACAATAGGCTATCTCCTTAAATATTGCCCCTAGGCACATATTTCCAATTGAAAAGTTTCATAAAAAAAGTTTCCAAATTTAATGACATAAGTTATAACTCCATGGGAAGTCTGTGACGGTAATAAAATGAATCGTAGAATTATACTCCATAATATGGGCCGTTAATTAAAGGTAAATTTAAATTGAAGTTCTTTTTAATTAAAGATTGCGTTGTGTAGCATTGCAATAAAACCATTAGGTTCTTTGAGGTCAGCAACTGTAAAAAAATAGAAATAATGGAACTTTTTGCTTGGATCGTGTCGCCTGTAAATAATTAAGAGGAGACTTGAAAACAGTATGATTTAGTTTTATTCCATCTTTTTGAAGAGAAGAAAAGGCTTCCCGTTGGTCACCGTTCATAAATTAATTTTTGCCAATATAATAATCGACTCCACTTGCAGATATTTCTTTTAAAAATTAAAGTGCGGCACCAATCAAATTTAGTATTGATGAAAGATATAATTAAAATCTTTTCCACGGCATCAAGAAATAATTTAAACAGGATTTCAAAGAAAACGGACGCATTCTTCGGATACCATTCGCTAGACTCCGCATCCGCGGCCGGAGCCCGCGTTCTGTTTAAAACAAAACTATGTCATGACAGACAACCAACAAAACAGATTCTGATTTAAAATTAACGAAATTTTTAATTTATGGTATGAAAACGGGGACTTCGAAAGTTACGAAAAGAAAAGATTTAAATCTATTAGAGAATTAAAAAAATTAAGCAATATCTTAATAAACAAATCCGAAAGACTACATTTAAAAACTTTTATTTTTATATGCTGTACGATCGGCGATTAGACGCACCTCCGAAAGGTCGACATCCATTCGATGCCTACACCGCGAGAGACGCGCTCTGATGACGTCACCACAATACGGGTAGATCTCAGAGGAGAAGCATCCCAATCCAGGCGCGACGAAACGGCGGAGAAATTCCCGAGGTGCGGTTGAAACAAAATTGCTTGCGCAAAAATAAATATGGATTTAAGATTAAAGAACAACGATGTATAAGGCCAAAAGAAATAAAAAAAGTAACATGATTTAAACACTGTGAGATTTCATTTCACAAGGTCTACATGAGAAAATACAAAAAGTAACTTTTTATACTGCCCCGTTGGGTAAAATTTCCAATTAGGAAATTTTCTCTTATCCCTTTCTGAATTAAAGAAAAAAAATCATCTCGGTATCTGCAAAACTCGCAGAGTTATTAAAATTCAAAATTCCCGACTTACACCATTTTCCTATGCCTCTGAGCGACGAGTTATTGACTCATTTTGAATGCAAGATAGGGGTCATCCAAAAATTGTACGTTATTAAAAGTCGATCTAAGACAGTGCCTCTCCTTTGGACATAAAATAGCAGCGTATAGATTTTAAGTTAAACCTTCTTTCAAATTATGCTGGATTCCTTTATTAGAGGCCTACACGGGTCGAAATATCCAGACCCGGCCTCGAGGCGACCCATAGAAAAAAAAAATGTTTGTCCCGGTCTGGAAAAATGTGTAAATCTTAGACCGAGTCTGGTCCGGCCTGATTGAATTTCTAGAAAACATAGTTTTTTACGTCGATATGATTAAAAATTGTTTCGCATGAAAGAGTTCTGACCAAAAAATAGCTCTATAGCTTTATAATAGCATATACATTTTCTTTTTATATGTTTATAATCTTCATTTTTAAAGAAGCGTCAAAGGCTGCGATATTTATTTTTTTAATGAATCTCTATTTGTATGTAAATGTTTCTCTTGCCATTTAATATCGTTGATCCATAATCCATGTATTGGAGACTTTCTAAAATGATATACAGTAAAATCTTCTAAGACGGAATCACACAGACAAGAAAAATTACCTTATAGACAATTTCCTTTCCCACATTAGGAGGTGCAAATGTATTCTATTCTTTTCTCAAGTATTGTTATATTCATTTTGCATGGATCAAAAAATTATTCCGTTTTAGACAGGATTCCGTAATAGGCAGACTCTTTTTCACTTGTTTTACTGTTTTTGTTGTTGTTGTTGTTGTTTAAATCTGCTATTCTTTGGAAACGATTTTTAAAGTTTAATTGTAAATGGTAATATGCTTTAATTGTAATGGCTATTTAAATATATATGCAGTTTTTGTAAATTTTCTGGGTTGAGCCAACTTTACTGATTTTTGCACAGATTAGATGAGTCAGATAGAATGATTTTATACGGGTTGAGTCGAGACCGGGACTGAAATTTCGCCCCGTGCAGACTTATAAAGAAAGGAAGCCAGTCCCGGTTCGGTATGAAAAATACATTAGGCTCGGTCAAGACAGGCCCGGCCCCAGAATCCAGACTTTTTTTAACAGCTTGCCGGGACGATATAAAACCTGAATTTGTAAGGGTTAAAATTATGAAAACATTCTTAATTGGTATGTTAGAAAAAACCTTGTTTTAAATAATACAGAAAGAAGATGGAAAGGGCAAAAGTTAAACTGAATTGGAAATTTAAGCTACAGGAAAGAGTTACATACTCACCTGCAATCAATCTTTGTTTAAAACTTTAAATGTGTTATAAATTATTAATTTAAATTGTTGAAAACAATAAATTTAAGTTTATTAATTTAAATGCGTAATTAAAATTAAAATAAATTTCATTTAAATTATTAATTTACATTTTTAAGTCAAGAATTATAAAAAAAAAAAAAAAAAAGAATGCAACCTCGGAACATAACCTTTTTGATTATTTTACATTAATTTTGTTTCGAAAGTTTGAAAATATATTTATTTTTGAAAACATGATTTCTTTAAAAATAAGTTAATCATTTTTTTAAAATTTGTGTTTTTAATATTTTTAATATTAATATTTAAAAAAATCCTGAAACAAAATTAAAATTATATTTTCCCCTTTAATTAAATGAAAAAAAGTTTGAAATTCGACGATAATACTATTTCGAGTTATAACGATTTTAATTTACCCATATTAAAAATAATAATAATAATTTTAAAAATTTTGAACTTTCTGAGAAATCTTAGGATGTGATTTTATTTGCAAATTATATGGTTAACATCACAAAAAACAGAAAATCTAATTCTAATAAAATAAAAATATTTTTTACATGTATCCTGGAACGTTTAAAGTAACATTGTTTTTTGAATAACACGCATTTCAATTTGTGTCTAATCCCTTAAAACCTGACGAATTATTTAAACAGGCAGAACTCCATGAGTTTAGCAGATATGAAGATGGAACTTTTTGTGTTTAATTCAGGAATGGATAAGGAAAAAATTCCTAATTGGAAATTTTACCCTCCGGGTGCCGTATAAAAATTTAATTTTCGTATTTTCTCAAATAGACCTCCCATGGAGTTGTAACTTATCTCATCAAAATTTCCACCTTTTTTTATGAAACTTTGCAAGCGGAAGTATGTGCCTAGGGGCATTAATTAAGGAGATAGCCTATTTTTTCGATATATACGAATCACTCTGTAATAATACGTTTGAAAAAACGTAATGCATTTGCTAGAGATGACGGACCTGCTAAAAAAGGAACCTAACTATAGCGAAGATTTATTTTTCTCCTATGTGATTCTGTCTTAGAAGGTTTTTCTACACAAAATGTTTCAGATTTTCGAGTTTCCAAGCCGTGTAAAAAAAAATAATGGTATTAGTAATTATTCGGATATTTACATGCAAATAGAGATTCATTAAAAAATCAGTATAGTTTACAATAGAATCATTAATATTGTCAATCCACATTCTACGACTTGGAGATTTAATTTTTTTTTTTTTTTATTCTATACAATAAAATCTTCTAAAACGGAATTGTATAGGAAAGAAGAAAAATCCGTTGTAGGCAGGTTTCTTTATTAGAAGGTGCATCGTCTATTGTAAATGCATTATATTCTTTTTACAAGTACTAATATCCTCATTTTACATAGATGAACATATTTTCTGTTAAACACGGGATTCCGTCATAGGCAGATTACTTTCACCAGGTTATGCCGTACTTTAATTTTAATACTTCAAAATGCAACTACTCATCTTAAAAAAAAAAAAAAAAAAAATAATAATAAATATATAAATTTTAATTGTGGAATAATAGCGATTTACAAATATCTGCATTAAAGAACGTTGGGACGGGGCAAACGTTACTGATATTTTTACTGAACAGATCACAGATCCTGCCGGTCCAAATGATTTTCATATGAACTGGGTTGGAAATTATACTGAAAATTTCTGCCTGTATAGACATCAAGAAGAATGTAGTCCAGTCCCGACATAAACCGGAAAAAATTGAGTCCCGGTCGATCTCGGCCCGAACCGCTTAAAAAGTAATCCCCAAACCAATCCCGGATCGAGTGTCCGGAAGGAAAATTGTTCGTAAATATCCTAACATCGAAGTAAATTTGTACGCTAAACTTCTATTATATTAAAAAATAAATAAATAAACGAGTTTTTAGTCAACTTCACTCACTTCCATAAATGTGTTTGAGTTGAGTTCGTTTGAAAATTTTTGAATTTGAACGTGAACTTGACTCATTTTTGAAAAATTGAATTTGAGTTTAAATTTGTACTTTTTTTGTGAGCGTGTTCAACACTGGTTGGCATCAAGTAAGGCACGTCAATTTGAACTGGCCTAGGATAAAATAGAAGGTTGGCGCAGAAGCGGTCTTTGGGATCAATAAAAACACGCCAAATTGAATTGGCCTAGGCTAAACTAGATCGCCTTAGGATAAAATAGTTCAGACCAATGAATAGACGGCTAAACAAGTTTATCCTATGAGTGTAAGGCCAAACTAGTTTGGCCTAGGAAAAACTAGTTTATCCTATGGGTGTCAGGATAAACTAGTTTGGCCTAGCAAAAACTGGTTTATCCTATGGGTGTTAGGATAGACTAATTTGTGCTAGAAAAAATAGTTTATCCGATGCGCGTTAGGATAAACTAGTTTAGCCTAGGCGAATCCAGTTTGGCCTAAAATCAGGTTTGGCCGGTAACATATATAAATAAATTTGTGTATAGTTTTTTTTAAACTAAATATAATTGGAAAAGTTAAAGGTATTTAATTGCAGAAATATAATGTAAAAATGATGAAATTTTCATAAAATTTAGAAAATAAATTTTTTTCTTGTATTTTTATTCGATTATATAAAATTCGATGCACAATTTTAATTGTATAAATAAAAAAAACTTGCATAAAAAATATTGGGAATTTTAATTGATATGGGATGCACATGGGATATTAGCTCTTCATAACGCTTAAAATATTCAGGAAATTTCCTTATTTTTCTCAGATTTTTCTTTTTAAATTTCTTGTGTGATAAATATATGTCATAATGTATATAGTGTGCCCTAGAATAGTATTTAAAGTGAAATTTTAAAGAAATAAAAAAAAATGAGTTTGAAGGTCTCTTGTCCCCTTAACAATTTCACGGGCAAAGCATTTTCAATGCTAAAATGTTGAAATAAATCAATGACATCGGGATTTACCAACAAATGTATTTCGTAAAAAGAAAAAGATTATATTTCACATAATGTTAAATGTAAAATATTTTCCAAACTTTTGGGTGCCAATGTGGCGTTTGGGAATTAAAATCAAGTGGTTTCATAAACATACCACCGTCCTTGAAAGAGTTAAATAGTACTTATCTAAAAATCTAATAGGAGACAAAATGATGTGAGGTTTATCCGAAGCGTGTGCTAACGTTACAAAAATAGTCGCGTGTGCGTATGAGTTAAGCCCCCCCCCCTCCAAAGTTGATCCCGAGATTTGTGCTGCAAATGAAGATGAAGCGGAAGTATGCAATGAATGTATGAAAAGTATGCAATGAGAAAATATGGTAAAATAATTTAGCGTTTTCCTCCTCCTTTTTTCATCCCTTGTTCGTTGTGACTTTTAAATAATGAAGGCGTGTGATTTAATATAAGACAGTCAGTTACAAAACACTTCATAAATTTACTACCTATGAAAATCGAGAAGGTTGTATATGTGTGCAATGTATAACTCTACAGATGTTCCGCACTATCGTCTTGGGAAATATGTTTTTTGCATCTGTTAAAAAACTGGAACCAAGCAAAAAATGCGTATTTATTTCATTTACGTTCTTCCATAAATTTAATTTTGGTGTTCCGCACTTAAAAAGCAAAAACGGAACCAATATAACGTCATTCTTCTTTCTGTCTGACCGTCTTTCAAAGCCGTTTTTCTCGAAAAATATGAAACATTGGAAAGTTCAAACTTAGAAGAGTTATAAAGTGTATTGACACACATATTTATAGACACACATATTATTATTCATTCAGAAATATTTTTGGTATAAATTTATGGAAGCTAATTAAGTTAATTCAATGACTTTTTTTTATAATGTTTAGGTATTGTGGAAAGATCTCGTAACACTGAACTCAAAAATATATTTGTTTTAAATTTAGGTATTATATTTTCAGAGATATCTGCGAAAAATGTACTGAACCCATATATGTCCACTTCACCCCCTATTTCAAAATCTACTCAAACTAAAATTATGGACAAATTATTAGTAGTATTAGTTTATTTAAACCTTGCTAGAAAACTATAGCAATTTACTTTTGTCACATAGTTTTTAAGGAAATCGTATTTTCCGTTACACACAAACTTTACTTTACCAATTCTTAGCAGTAAAATTGAGGGGCGCTGTAGGTAATTATCGAAGCCGAATCATTCAAGGATTATTGTGAATGATTTTTGAAAAACATTGTTGGTATTTACCCGAGATATTATAATTAATAAGATTAATAAATTTATGATGAAATTTAAGATGAGATTAATAAATTACCCGAGATTTATAATTAATATATTAATTATAAATATGTCTAGAAAAACACGGCGCGTACAAAAGTGTCGTTGGAACTTTGCGACCTCCTGTCGAGGCGCGCTTGGCACAATGCCAAGCTTAAAATTTGCACAAGGTTTTCTTTTTGGTTAGGCGAATAATTGCGATAAATAGCCAACATTTTTTATTCCAATTAAATCCAATATTAAAAAATAATTCAGAGAAAAATTCTGAGTTATTTAGAAAGTTTTATTAGTCTTTAAGATAGTTTCTTTGTTTTGCAATCAATTAATTTCTAATCAATTAATCAATCAGTTTGCAATCAATTAATTTCTTGTACTTGACAGTTTGTTCGCTAAAAAAACTGACATTCGACTGATATTTTAATTATGATATACATGATATAATAATTTGAATTATTAGCCTACAAATATTATAATATATTAAGTAACATTCTCCCAAAACATGTCGTGTTAATCGTAACATTAATGACTGTAGGCTAGTTATGACACCTACAACTGGATATTATAGCATGTCGAAAATAGGCAGTATAAAAAGCAGTCGAAAATATCACCAACAAAATTTACTGAAGTGCAGTCGGGTCGTCATTGTCGGAAGTAAGGCAAGGATAGGTTGAAATCTTAGGAATTTTCCCAGGAATAATGATAGAAGCAGAGATCAATCCAATTAAATGATTTATTGATGATAGGTAAATTTAGTTAACTCCACTAGTCTAATGGTACTCAGTTCCGACTAAGGTCATATAGCTTTAGAATAATAAAAATTATCAGAAACATCATCACGACTAATTGACGAGCCACTCTCCAAGTGACGGCATTTTTTATAACAACACAAGATCGTACAAAATTCTGCTATCTAAGCAATAAGAAATTAAATACTATCAAAACGCTCAGAGGTATAATCTGACACTCTTAACGTAGAGCCAATGCAGCGAAGCGAAAGGGGAAGGGGGAGGGGGAGGGGGGGGAAGCCGAACCAGTGGTAGGCTGAAAGTCCGGGATGGATGCGTTCAACGTAGCTGACTGAACTTATTACTTATCAGCGGAAGCTTTATTAAGAAATCATGGTGAGGGCGGCAAACTTGCAAGTCATCATGGGTTATGGAACAAATAAGAAAAAATGATATTTAATAAACATTAGAAAGAAAAAAGTATTTAATGTCTCAGAATATAATAAATTAGTGGGTTCTGCAAAGAAGTATAGTTATTAGCAAATTAAGGTTTTAGAATAAGAAAAATAAAAGAATACGCTGAATTAAAGGCATAGGATTAAATAGAAAGGGTAATTAAGATATTATTAAAAGACAGGTAAAATTATTATTATTACTGTTATTATTATTTAATTATTATTATTATTTAATTATTATTGCTATTATTATTATTAATTATTATTATTATTATTATTATTATTATTATTATTATTATTATTAAAAAATTTTTAAACTTAAATTTACACTATGTGCAAAACTACTTAAAAGATGACAATATTTAAAAAGATGTTAAATTACTTTAATACCTTAGTACTTTCAACTATAAAAAACGTAGCCTTCGTCAGAGGAATACAAGAAATGCGATTGTTATCAACGTCTAATTTTAGTAAGTTGAATTATAAATTGAAATTAGAAAAATAAAATTGAAAATTAGAGGTTAATAACAATAGTATTTCGTGTATTCCTCTGACGAAGACTATGTTTTTTATAGTTGAAAGTACTAAGGTATTAAAGTAATTTAACATCTTTTTAAATATTGTTATCTTTTAAGTAGTTTTGCACATAGTGTAAATTTAAGTATAACTTTTAAAGATGAATTAAGCATTTCTATTTATTTATTTACTGATATAAAATTTTTATTATTACAGATTACACATTGCACATTTATAGAAAATTTTGTGTTTAAGAATATATATATATATATTTCATAAACAATAACTTAGGCATTTCAGTCAATTTTCATTAATTAAATCAATTGAATTTTTAAAAAGTCCTTCCGGCCAGTGCCGGGAGGAAGAGGTAGCTTTCATAATCCTTATTTAAAGAAAGCCAACTTATATCATGCAAACACACGAAGCTCAATTTAGTGGAAACCGAATATAGGAGATTCAATACTAATTTTTATCAATATAATGAATGAGAATTTCGCGAAATTAGTCAGCTTTATCCAAGCTGCTTTTCTTTAAAGTAACTTATATTTGGCTGCCAAATTCGGCAACGTGGTGGATGAGGCTAAGCAGTGAACTTGGTCGAGATCTTAGTAATTGCTGTGCACATGCTCACTCACATCGGAATCGGTTAATATATAGGAGTGCTGTCGCATGCAAAAAATCAGATTTTTCAAAATGTCACCCACAATAGAAATTGAAACTGCTGTATCTGAGCCATTTTTTAAGGTAAAGACAAACAAAAAATGCTCCTGAATCCTTATATCAAGATCAAATACTTAAGAAAGAAACCTTTTTCAATTTCTAATTTTTTTGCACCTCACTTTAAATATATATATTTTTTTTAATTTAATGGCCGCCATTTTGAAACAAGATGGCTGATGAATCTGGCCAGCGAACTTGGTCGAGGTGTTGATGTATACTATCCACATGCCTTCTTACATCGAAATAGGCGAATACGTGTGTTATCGCGTGACAAATACAAGATCGTTTCAAAATGTTAGCCATGCTAGAAATTCAAAGTGCTATAAATCAACCATTTTTTAAGATATCAACAAAAGAACAAATTTTCAGAAACAAAAAGTGCTCCGGAATCTTTGTATCAAGGCCAAACACATAAAAAAATCTTTTTCATTTTCCAATTTTTTAATACCTCATTTTGAATTTTAAATTTAATTTTTTTTAATGGCAACCCTTTTGAAACAAGATGGCGAATGAAGCTGGCCAACGAACTCGCTCGAGACATTGGTATGTATTATGTACAGACCAAGTTACATCCAAATAGGTTCATAAATACGCCTGTTATCGCGTGACAAAAATCAGGTCGTTTTAAAATGTCAGCCACGAGAGAAATTCAAAATTCTATTACTCAGCCATTTTTTTTTAGATATAGACGAAAGAAAAACTGTTCCGGAATCTTTGTATTAAGGTCAAACACATACAAAAAAAATCTTTTTTCATTTTCCAATTTTTTGGTATCTCATTTAAATTTTTTTATTTTTTAATTTTTTTAAATGGCCGCCATTTTGAAACAAGATGGCGGATGAAGCTGGCCAACGAACTCGGTCGAGATATTTGTATGTACTATGTACACACCAAGGTACATCCAAGTCGGTTCATAAATACGCCTGTTATTACGTGAGAAAAATCAGGACGTTTCAAAATGTCAGCCATGCTAGAAATTCAAAATGCTATAACTCAGCCATTTTTTAAGATATAGACGAAACAAAAACTGCTCCGAAATCTTTTTATCAAGGTCAAACATATAAGAAGAAAATATTTTTTCAATTTTCAATTTTTGGTACCACATTTCAAATTTAAATTTTTCTTAAAAATTTAAATGGCCGCCATTTTTAAACAAGATGGCGGGTGAAGCTGGCCAACGAACCCGGTCGAGACATTGGTATGTACTATGTATAAACGAAGTTACATCCAAATCGGTTCATAAATACGCCTTTTATCGCGTGACAAAATTCAGGACGTTTCAAAATGTCAGCCACGCTAGAAATTCAAAATGCTATAACTCAGCCATTTTTTAAGATATAGACGAAACAAAAACTGCTTCGGAATCTTTGTATAAAGGTCAAATACATAAGAAAAAAATATTTTTCCATTTTCAATTTTTTGGTACCACATTTCATATTTTATATTTTAAAAAAATTTTAAATGGCCGCCATTTTGAAACAAAATGACGGATGAAGCTGGCCAACGCACTCGGTCGAGAGATTGGTATGTACTATGTACACACCGAATTACATCCAAATCGGTTCATAAATACGCCTTTTATCGTGTGACAAAATTCAGGACGTTTCAAAATGTCAGCCACGCTAGAAATTCAAAATGCTATAACTCAGCCATTTTTTAAGATATAGACGAAACAAAAACTGCTCCGGAATCTTTGTATAAAGGTCAAATACATAAGAAAAAAATATTTTTCCATTTTTAATTTTTTGGTACCACATTTCAAGTTTTAAATTTTTTTAAAAATTTTAAATGGCCGCCATTTTGAAACAAAACGGCGGATGAAGCTGGCCAACGAACTTGGTCGAGACATTGGTATGTACTATGTACACACCGAATTACATCGAAATCGGCTCATAATTACGGGAGTTACAGTGTGACATAGGTCAGATATATATATATATATATATATATATATATCAATTTTGAACGGAGGGTGGTTTCGGGGTCTGGGGGTCATGATCGATGAAAATATACCAAAATTTTTTGAAATCGCTTTCCTCCGAACGGCTGCAATAGGTAGCTTTTTTGTAAAGAAAGCTACCTAAAATAAATTTAAACTTTACTTTGATTCATACATTGAAAGACAATATTTTTTAAACAGTTTCTTGAAATTTAATAATTTAAAAACAGTTTCTTTTTTTAATAAAAAAATCCCTGTGAAATTATTAACTTACTCCAAAGTATCCTTTATACCAGAGATTGAATCTAGGAGTGGAAGACGTTTTGTTAATTTGTTGTAATTTCTAAAATATTTCGTCCTTTTAGAGGTAAAAGTAAAATTGAAATAGAAATACTACTTTGCTAAAGGACATTTACTTACTAACACATTTAAAGAAAACATACGAGTTGCGTTTTTTCTTTATACCTAAAAAATCCTTTTGCTCATAATTATGTCGTAATTTAAAACGAAGAATTCTATTTTTTCCACCTTTGTGTGCATTAAAAGAATTATACATTAAAGGAAGATTACCCTGAAAGGCAATTAATTACTAACGCAGATAATGAAAACATAAGATTTACTTTTATAATTCATTATATAAAAAAAAAACTTTACCTTACTTATATGTTATAAGTTTAAACGAAGCAATCTTACCGTTTAAAAGGGATTTCACCAAAGAAGTTTAATTTTACCTTTTCCGTAAAAAAAGAAATTAAATTTGTTTTGTTCAGGAAGGCTTTTTATGTCTGGTTCAGAAATAAATAGAATTTCATTTAAAAACATATAAAACCGGATTAAATTATGGAAAGATTTTATCAAGAAAGTTTACTTCTCTTTTTCTTCTTTTATCTTACACTTATAAAACAAAGGAGGATGTTTTAATATAACTCGGTTAGTTATTTAAAGCTTAAAAAAAAATATTATATGTCATGTATGTCATATGTCTTATACGTGTGTTGTTTTCAATATGACAGATGTGCCGTACTTTTTGAGAAGTATGATATTTCCATGTATTATTATAGAAATAATTGGATTTTTTTTCCCAGGAAGAATATGGAATTATTTATTGTGCTTCGATACATTTCTCTTTTCCAATACTTACCTACACATAGTAAGTTTTTTTTACAGAACATGTATTCCTTTAATATAAAAATATTTTAGACATTTTATTTATTTTGTATCATTTTAAAGGATTAGGGTGTATATTAATCATTAGCCCCCGGTATGCTATTTCTTTCTCCCAGCTTATTTTGTCTCCAATAAATAACGTTATCTTGTGTACGCTAGCCGTAGAACAAAAGCCGATGTTTCATTGTGCGATTAAATACTCTACAGCATTTTTAAAATCTTCTAAGCATCGCACATTTTCAATGCCTATACCGTCGTATTGGGAGATAAAAAGTACTTTTTAATGCAATTTGTTTGAAAACTGTATCTCCGTTTAATTTTGTAATATTAATTTTTTTGTAGTTATTAGCGACATTTGTTTCATTTTGGCAACTCAAGTACTCCATTTCTGTAGAAAGTAAAGAATTCCAATTAAAAATTAAAGGTCCATTCTGACCAGAAAACCAGAGTTCTAACTTCTTACGACTGCTCTTTCATCTTCACCTAACGCTTCATTTATAATGGCTGTTTCATAATAATAGAAGCCACCAGTCCATCAGAGGAAAAGGAAGTAATGGAAATGCCGGGGGCGACACTAAATTCTGAAAAAGCAGAATTCCTGTTCTCTAGTTTTAAGTTGTTTGTTTCCATTCATGTACTGAAAGAAAAATATTTTTTACACGGTTTCTTCAAACGTTTTTATTTTGAAAAAATATTAGTCACATTCGTTTTTAACCGTTTGTCACACAATCGCTTAACTGCAAGTTGAATTTATGTCATCTCTCGTGAATTCACATGAATTTCCATTACTGATGACAAACTTAAACAATGTAGAAACTTTTAATGTTATTTTTTAAAGATTTTTATGCGCTTTTAAACTGTTTAATTAAAATGTCTGTATTTATGTGTTTGTTTTTAATATTACTCAAATTACTAACTAACATAAAAGCAATTTTTAAAATCAAAGCTTTAATGAAAAATTAATACAGGGTGATTGAAAAGTCGCGCAACCCAAATTTTCGAAAACTATACAGATTCCGAAATAAATAATAATGTAACTATTTTCGATAGATGGCAGCATTATACATTTGAAATTCATTTACCAGTAGAAATTTCCAGCTGTTTGTTTCGTGAATGATGGCGATGATGGAGGTGAAATTTTCCAAAGCACAAAGAATTTTTATGGTTAAACATTATTTCGTAACAAAGTATTTCGTTAATGTTAATCGTCTTTCGTTTTTGTTAATATTAATCTGTTGGTTTTAGCAGGATGGAGCGAGCAATGTGTCATACCGCTAATGAAACAATGTCATTTCTGATTTACTTTTTTCAATGACCGCCTCATTTGTAAAGAACTCTGGCCCTCGCGGTTCCCTGATTTGTCCCCCCCCCCACCCCTGATTTCTTTCTATGGGGGTCACCTAAAATCACATGTTTTTGCGAACAATCCACACTCCATCGTTGACCTGAAAGCAAACATAAAAAAAAAAAAAAAAAAAAAAAAAAAAACAAGTGTTCTAAGATTGAGAAAAGTAGATTCAATTTTGAAAAAATGCATGTCTTTGTATCCGAGAAAAAGGGTAACATTTTCTATATCTTCTGTAGCAATATTAATTTTCGCTCAATTTTGTACCACAGTATTGTTACTCTTTTAATTTAGTTTATGCTTGAAATTTGGACCGTGTTTGTATTTTAGTAAACAAAATATTTTTCAAGGGTTGCGCGACTTTTCGATCACCCTGTATTTTAAAAAAAAGAAAAAACATTATTAGTTTTCTTTTTCATCTGTTGTAATTTGTTTTATGGACGTGAATATTAAAACTAAAAAAAAAAAAAAAAAAAAAAAAAAAAAACTGAAGTGGAATAATACGTAAAATTACATTTTGTCAAAAATTGTTTTGTTTAATGAAAGAATGATTTATAATGTTTTTCAATATATAGTAAATTTCAAGTTTTAAGATTTTAGTTTAGTCTACAGGACCTGAGACAATATGTGTTAATATTTAATACAGTGATATTTAACACCTTTACTGATATTAATAATTTTAGAAAATTGAAAATTGTGCGTTAATATTTATTTCTGGAAATGTTTAATACTACCTCTTAATTATTTTTATTACTCCATTATTTTTCTCGAAATTTAACTTTTTTACATACTTTCTTTTACCAAGACCTTATCCAACAATAACAACAACAATAACAACAAAAATTCGTCTTAACTATTGTCCGTATTTATTGACAAGCAATAAAGGCCAACCTCCAACTAATCTTCCGTAATATGTGGGTTACTTTGAACCAGGTTTAATCCGTTTCGAACCAGAATTTTTTTTTTATAGATAAATTTTATTAAAAGAGTTCCATGTAGAAACCGGAAATTAAATAAATAAAGATTTTTCAAATAAATTTCATATTACTGAAGATTAATGGGATGTGAAAATAATAAAGTGTTACATAACATCTTCTTCCACTAAGTTCGTTAAATTAAAAAAATAATAATTAAAACACATATAAGCAAAACCATTCCACAAGTATATCCAAATACGATCATTTTAACACAGTCAAATTGATTGGTAAAGTTATCATACGGTTTGAATATTTCCAACTGAGCGAAAGAATGCCCAGGTTTGGAATCAAACCCAGATCCCTGGCTTACAGGGCCAATGCTCTTCCGTTTAAGCTAGCTGAGCCGACAACCGGTGAGCAAATTTCGCTCATATAACTTTATTGGTAATCCGTACGTAGATAAGCGATTTCGATTAGAATTGTTCATCTACGTATCCATCGTTTATATGGAGTTCCTTTATCTGTGGTTTATTCTGTTGAGCTGTCTACATGACAGACCAGAAGTTATTACCAATAAGGTTATCTGAGCGAAATATGCTCACCTGTTGTCGGCCCAGTTAGCTTAAACGTTAGAGCATTGGTCCTGTAAGCCAAGGATCTGCGTTCGATTCACGGTCTGGGCATTTTTTCGCTGAGTTGGAAATATTCAATTCGTATGATATCCAAGTGCATCCAAGTATCAGTATATGTAATCGAAAAATGTTCAATAAAGTATAAATTCCACATAACTGAGACACAGCCTTATTTAACATTATGCTTTAAAAGTTTCATCAATGAAGTTTACTTTCAGCGTTTCTGTAAGAAATTTAACTCGTTCTTTAAAGATATGCATTTTATATACTGTTAATAAATAAACAAAATTCCATTTCGAAGCAAATAATTGATGTAACCAGAAAATAATTACTTTGTGTGAGTACAAAGACTCGGATAATCTTAGCACGTTAGAAAGATCGAATTCAGCTACTACGACAGAAAACTACATACTATAAAAACTACATTCAAGGATAAAACAGATGCCCTTCATCAGTGAAAAAATAAACATAAAAACAAAAACAAAGATTAAAATATTAAAACGGGTTCGAAGACATTCTCGACTATAGCTCCAAGTAATGACTAATCCAGTAGTTGCTCAGTCATTAGCCAGTACTCGGGATGTATCCGTTTTAATCTTTTAATCTTTTGTTTTTAATTTTTATTCTTATTTTTGCGCTGATCAAGGGGATCGGGGGTACCCTTGAAAAGGCTATGTGTAGTTTTACGTCGTGGTAGTTGAATTTGTGTACTGTAAAAAAAACAAAACAAAAAAAAAACGGACTAAAACTCGGAGATTCTACTGGCAATCGAGACGCCGGGCCAGTACTATTTCCGTATTTTAATGAACATTTTCCCCCATAAGTTCCTGTGATCCGTATTTTTACGGAAATGTTTCCCCATAAATTACAGAAAAATTTCCGTTTTTCTGGAATTTATGGGGGGAAAATTTCGTTAAAATACGGAAGGAAATATTACTGACGTCTCGATTGCCAGTAGAATCTACGTTTTAGGTAGTTTTCATTACAAAAAGCTACCTGTTGCAGCCGTTCGGAGGAAATCGATTTCAAAAACTCTTGCTATATTTTCATCGATCATGGCCCCCAGATCCCGAAACCACCCTCCGTTCAAACGTTGATATATATATATATATATATGAAACGATTTCACTCGTATCATATAAACATGTAGATCTTAAGCACCAGCATACCCACATTATGTACTCAATGAAGAAATCATGGTTTTTTGCAGTCGTAAAATCGTGATGGAAGAGTGGAAGGTCAGGCTGTCGTCCATTGGAATGTTTTCCGAAGCATAGTAATCGAAGCCATCGATGCATCAAAACGTTTATTAATCGACCAAATAATGAACCAAATTTCACTAGTTATAGGTGATCCATGTGCGGGCAGTTGCTACGTAGTAAAATGTACCACTAGATGTTACGTATTAGGACAAATGACGTTGATTCAGGGGAAAAAAAAACACTCCAGATGGCGTGGTTTAATTAAGCAACTCAATAATCGCAAAATTCCACTTCTCTTAGCCCATGCAACGGGTTATATACTTACGAAAACTGCATGCGAATGAATACAATACACGAAAAATGACAAATTCCGTACAAGTAGCTGGAAGGACGCGATAAGAGCAGAATACGATAGGAGTAGCTCCAGGGGGAAGGGGGAAAGGCACGCGTAACGACGATGCGATCTCTTTAGCTTCGGCATCAGAATTATTGCGCAAACAATAGCTGGCGGGATTTGCAAGGAATTGTGGGAATAAAGAACATCATCGAACAATTCTATTAAGAAAAATTCGAAAGAAAAAGAATTTATTTTTAGAATAAAATGAAAAAGTAATTTAATGGGTTTTATGAGATGAGGCGAATAGATTAAGGTTTTTAGACTAATAAAAGAATACGCAGTTTTAAATGCATGAAATAAAAGACAAAAGATATTAAGATATTATTAAAGATAGGTAAAAAAGTAAAAAGGTTAAGAATTTGGAATAGTTTTACTAAGATAAAAAAGCGAACATTTTTATTATTACACACACACACACACACATATATATATATACAGGGTGATTCAGCTCGTCGGTGACAAACTTTAAGGATCGATAGAGCACACCTAGACGAACATTTTTGAATAGGGAATGTAGGGTCCCTGACGCGATGGTAAGGCGCTAGGCGCTTTCGAAAATTTGGGTGCCGAAATTCGAAACGTCATAAAAACTAGGGAAATGGTTAGATTTTCTTGCTTGTTGCGTCGAAATGATTCTGTTTGTTTAGACTTTCTTCACTACCAATTTGATAAGCGTATCTCTTAAAACATGGATAGGGGGCGCTGCAGACTTTGGAGAGCTAGACAACAACTTTAAGCCCGTTATTTTGATAATTTAACACATGCTCGCCAAAGTTTATACTCTAACTTAAAGTTTGAACCCAAAAGTAGAGCCCTGCAAAAAGCGTAAGAGCCGGAATAAAATGTCAAAGTACAGGGTGGTCGAAACTCGAAGGCTCCTAAGAGATAAACAAACAGATTTCTTGACTTATGGCATGCATTTTCATGATTCTGTTTGCTGGGGCTCTCTGAAACTCAGTTGAACGGTACAAAAAGAAACATCGATAGGGGGCGCTTTGGGCAAAAAACATAATTCGTTGACATTTCGGACGCTAACTGGAAACGGGGCGCTACGATCAGTTAGTAATAATGAAAACACATTTTCTACCTCTGCTCAACACTTCTGAATAAATTTAGACCAAAAACATCAATGATACTGGAAATTTATTTACAAAAAATAACACTACAGAAGATGCTCGAAATTTCGACCTTGGGCCATGATGCAGGCTTCGCACCTCCGTCGCATTGAGGAGTGTGTGTTTCCAACAATGCCAGGAGTATCTCTGATCTGCCCTGCAGCTGCCACAATGCGCGCCACAAGTTCTTCAGCACTGCTGACAGGTGTATGGTATACCTCGGCCTTCAGGTAACCCCAAAGGAAGAAATCCAAGCAGGTGAGGTCTGGTGATCGGGCAGGCCAGTGAACTGGACCCCCACGCCCGATCCACCGCTGGCCATACCTTGCGTTTAGATGGAGACGCACGTCGTTCGTGTAATGGGCCGGAGCTCCATCGTGCTGGAACCACATCTGGCGACGCGAACCTTCGGGTACGTGCGCCTCATCCAGAAGCTGCGGCAGCACTTGATCCAGGAAAATCAGGTAATTTCCACCTGTCAGCCGTTCAGGTAACAAATAAGGGCCAATGAGGCAATCCCCCAGAATGCCGGCCCACACATTTACTGAGAAACGCTCCTGGGCTGCTCGGCTTCTGGTTTCATGTGGATTTTCATCACACCACACATGACTGTTGTGGGCGTTCCACATTCCCTCCCGGCTGAAGGTGGACTCGTCCGTAAACAAAATGCTGTTTACAAAACGGGGATCCCTGGATCTCATCGCCAAGTACCATCTTGAGAATTCCACTCGAGGGCCAAAATCCTGCTCTCTGCGCAACTGCACCCGCTGGATGTGGTAGGGGTGCACATTCCGGGAACGTAAGATGCGCCACGCAGTTGCTTGCGAAATGCCAACATGTCTGGCGATATCTCTCGTGCTAAGACCTGGGTTGTCCTCAACCAGGTTAAGCACAGCCTCTTCGTTGTCGGGGGTGCTCACTGATCGCTCCCGTTCAGGCCTGCCTCCGTCGAAAGATCCCGTTGTGGACAACCTCTGGTGTACTCGAGCGAAGAAGGCATGGCAGGGGATTTGCCTGTTGGGGTAACGCTCGGCGTACAACCGCTGAGCGGCTCGTCCATTACAACCAGCAGCGCCATACGCCAAATGCATGTCAGCCAATTCAGAGCTTGTGTACCGTTCCATCCTACTACCGATCTGCAGACAAGTAACCCGAAGCTTAAGTAGGTACCGCACGTTCAAAAGACGTGTCTGCGCATACAACTACGTCATCTCGCGTTGTCGTCTACGCATTACGTATCTTTTGCATATCGATATTGTACGATATCTTTTGCATAAATCAGCAAAAAGCACCTTATGTAAATTTTATTGCGCGCATTGTGCATGATTGAAACCAGCTATGTTTGTTAAAAAAAACAAACAAACTGCAGTTTTAATAGCTTCTTATGATAAGTAAATTACTCTCTTGTTTTGTTTCTAACTGATCGTAGCGCCCCGTTTCCAGTTAGCGTCCGAAATGTCAACGAATTATGTTTTTTGCCCAAAGCGCCCCCTATCGATGTTTCTTTTTGTACCGTTCAACTGAGTTTCAGAGAGCCCCAGCAAACAGAATCATGAAAATGCATGCCATAAGTCAAGAAATCTGTTTGTTTATCTCCTAGGAGCCTTCGAGTTTCGACCACCCTGTACTTTGACATTTTATTCCGGCTCTTACGCTTTTTGCAGGGCTCTACTTTTGGGTTCAAACTTTAAGTTAGAGTATAAACTTTGGCGGGCATGCGTTAAATTATCAAAATAACGGGCTTAAAGTTGTTGTCTAGCTCTCCAAAGTCTGCAGCGCCCCCTATCCATGTTTTAAGAGATACGCTTATCAAATCGGTACTGAAGAAAGTCTAAACAAACAGAATCATTTCGACGCAACAAGCAAGAAAATCTAACCATTTCCCTAGTTTTTATGACGTTTCGAATTTCGGCACCCAAATTTTCGAAAGCGCCTAGCGCCTTACCATCGCGTCAGGGACCCTACATTCCCTATTCAAAAATGTTCGTCTAGGTGTGCTCTATCGATCCTTAAAGTTTGTCACCGACGAGCTGAATCACCCTGTATATATATATATATATGATCTTTGTCACACTGTAACTCCCGTATTTATGAACCCATTCGAATGTTACTTGGTGTGTACATAGTACGTACCAATGTCTGAGATCAAGTTCGTTGGCCAGCTTCGTCCGCCATCTTGTTTAAAAATGGCGGCCATTTAAAGAATTTTTAAAAATTTTAAATTTGAAATGTGGTACTTGAAAATTGAAAAATATTTTTTTATGTGTTTGACCTTGATACAAAGATTCCGGAGCAGTTTTTGTTTTGTCTACATCTAAAAAATGGCTGAATTACAGCATTTTGAATTTCTATTGTGACTGACATTTTAAAACGACCCGATTTTTGTCATGCGATAACAGGCGTATTTATGAACCGATTTGGATGTAACTTGGTATGCAAATAGTACATACCAATGTCTCGCCCGAGTTCGTTGGCCAGCATCATCCGCCATCTTGTTTAAAAATGGCGGTCATTTAAAAGAATTTGTAAATTTAAGATTTAAAATAAGGTATCAAAAAATTGGAAAATGACAACGATATTTTGATGTGTTTGACCTTCTGCAGCAGTTTTTGTTTCGTCTATATCTTAAAAAATGGTTGAGTTATACCACTTTGAACTTCTAGCATGGCTGACAGTTTGAAACGAGCTGATATTTATCAAGCAATAACACACGTATTTATTAACCTAGTTGGATGCAAAAAGGCATGTGGATAATACAATGTCTCGACCGAGTTCGCTAGCCTGCTTCATCCGTCATCCTGTTTCAAAATGGCGGCCATTAAATTAAAAAAATATATATTTAAAGTAAGGGGCAAAAAATTAGAAATTGAAAAAGGTTTCTTTCTTAAGTATTTGATCTTTATATAAGGATTCCGGAGCATTTTTTGTTTTGTCTTTATCTTAAAAAATGGGTCAGATATAGCAGTATGAATTTCTTTATGTGGGTGACATTTTGAAAAATCTGATATTTTGCCTTCGACAGCACTCGTATATATCAACCAATTCCGATGTGAGTGAGCATGTGCACAGGAATTACTAAGGTCTCGAACAAGTTCACTGGATAGCCTCATCCACCATGTTGTCTTAAAATGGTAGGCACTTCAAGATATTGCCGAATTTGGCAGCGAAATATAAGTTATTTTAAATAAAAGCAGCTTGGATAAAGCTGACTAATTTCGCGAAATTCTCATTCATAATGGTTTAGTATTGATGAAAATTAGTATTGAAACTTCTGTAATCAGTTTCCACTAAATTGAGCTTCGTGTGTTTGAATAATATAAGCTAGCTTTTTAAAAATAAAGAATATGAAAGCTACCTCTTCCTCCCGGCACTGGCCGGAAGGACTTTTTTAATCCGTGTGTTTTTTAAAGTTTAAAATTTATGGCTCTAACAGGTGATTGAATTGTTTACTAATTTGAATAATTTTACTGTATTCATTAGGTTTGAAAATAAAATATTTTTTAAAATATATTTTCGAAGCAAATTCTTGAAAAATATTTTGAGAAAATTCAAAACAAGATCAGAAAATTTTGTGTTTTTCTTTTTCTTCTTATTTCTCATCTCTCTATTCTAAAAAAAAGTAACTACCGCTGTCACCGCCACCGCCGCCGCCGGTTTTGAATTTTTTGTGACCGGAGGTCTTTCTTCGTTAATATTAAGAAAAATAATGCATACAAAAATATGAAAATCGGTAGTGTTATACAGAAATGTTTGATAAATACGCTGATGCAGACAGTTTTCAAATCGAAGAATTATTTTAAGAGATATTTATTGCTAAAGTTGGACAAAATCGTTCCACTAAAAAAGTTTTATAGTAGCAAAAACTATACATCGGAATTTAATCATTTTTAGTTCATTTTATACGTTATAATTTCACGGTGTGCAGAATTGATTTATTTTTACTTTCTTCTATCTTTACAAGAAGAAAGTATTGGTTTCGTTAAAATTTTCGAATTCCAGTTTTCTACGGATTTACACGTTTTAGGGGTCAGAGATTCCGAAAAACATGTTTTTACAAAATGTCTGTCTGTGAGTCTGTCTGTCTGTCTGTCCGTCTGTCTGTATGTGACACAAATTTTGTGGGCGCTCTATCTCAAGAACTAATGCACTCAATTTAATAAAAAAATGATATTAAGTTAGACCCTGATATAAATTGGTGCTGATTAGTTTTTGGTGTAAATCGCTCAACAGGTGGCGCTGCTATGCAGCATTTTGCAGGATTTCCGCAAAAGCTCTATCTCAAGAACTAATGCACGGATTTTTATAAAACTTCAGATTCCGTTAGTCCTTGACATGAATAGATGCTGTTTAGGTTTTGGTGTAAATCGCCGAACAGGTGGCGCTGCTATGCTGCATTTTGCAGGATTTACACTATTTTCGCAGTAGCTCTATCTCAAGAACTAATGCACACATTTTCATCAAACTTCAGATTTAGTTAGTCCTTCATATGAAATGATGTGTTAGTGTTAATCACCCAATAGGTGACGCTGTTGTGCTGCATTTTGAACTATTTCCTCAATAGCTCTATCTCAAGAACTAATGCACAAATTTTCATCAAACTTCAGATTTAAGTATAACTTGATTAATACTGCTGCTGATTATGTGTTGTTGCAAATCGCTCAACAGGTGGCGCTTCTATGTTGCATTTGTCATAATTACGCAATACCTCTATCTCAAGAACTATGCACGAATTTTCCTCAAACTTCATATTCAGTTAGACGTTGACATAAGTTGGTGATAATTAGGTTCTGGTGTAAATAACCCAATAGGTGGCGGTGCTATGCTGCATTTTGCTGGATTTACACGATTTCAGTGACAGTCATACCTCGAGAACTAATGCACGGAATTTCATATTTTTAGAATTATCATGATGAACAAAGATTGCCATTTAATTTGGCACTGAGACAGTAAATTTTGAAATATTGACATTTTAATAAAAAATTACATTCAGTTAGCCCCTGATATAAATCGGTGCTGATTAGTTTTTGGTGTACATCGCTCAACAGGTGGCGCTGCCATGCAGCCTTTTTCACGATTTCCGCAATAGCTCAATCTCCACAAATAATGCACGGATTTTCATCAAACTTTAGATTCAGTTAGTCCTTGACATGAATTGAAGTTTTGTACATTTTGGGGTAAATTGCTCAACAGGTGGCGCTGCTATACTGCATTTTATACGATTTCCGCAATAGCTCTATCTCAACAACTAATGCTTGGATTTTCATGAAACTTCAGATTCAAGTATACTTTGATATGAATTAGTGCAGCTTGTGTTTTGGTGCAAAACGCTCAACAGGTGGCGCTGCTATGCTGCACTTTTCAGAATTTCCATTATAGCTGTATCTCAAGATCTAATGCAATAATTTTCACCAAACTTCAGAATCAGTTAATCCTTGACATGAATTGGCATATTGTACATTTTGGTGTAAATCGCTCAACAGGTGGCGCTGCTATGCTATATTTTTCAGAATTTCCACTATAGGTGTATCTCAAGAACTAATGCACGAATTTTCATCAAATTTTAGAATCAGTTAGTCCTTGACATGAATTGACATTTTATACAGTTTGGTGTAAATCGCTCAATAGGTGGCACTGCTATGCTTTTTGTGATTTCCGCAATAGCTCTATCTTAAGAACTAATGCTTAGATTTTCAACGAACTTCAGATCCATGTATACTTGGATATCAATTATTCCTGTTTATGTATTGGTGTAAATCACTCAACTGGTGGCGCTGCTAAGCTACATTTTTCAGAATTTCCGCTATAGCTCTATCTTAAGAACTAAGGCACAAATTTTTATCAAACTTCAAATTCAGATGCACTTTGATATGAATTGGTGCTAAATTGATGTAATTTCTTGTACTATTTAAATGATTTAATTGACGTGATTTATATAGAAGAAAGTTTTGTGATGGCCACAACATATTAGTTTTAATTTGACTCATTTTTCGAGGTTTTATATCTATTTTAAATTCAAATTTTCAGCATTTCGAGAGATATTTTTTACAGATTTTAGAAAGTGATATTAATTTAAACTGTTGCCAACTGTATAAACAGCGGAAACAATAATGTTTGCTTAAAAAATATACATATATTTATACGTGTAATAAATTAAAAATTTATTTACACGTGACTGTTATAAACAGAAAAAAACATTTGGAATTAGAATTAAATAATTATGTACAAAAAGCAGGAACTTATTAAAAATTACGCATAAAAACTATAATTACACGTGAATTTTAAGAGAGAAAGGAATTTGTAAAATAATAAATTTATTAACATGCGTTAGAAGTCTTAAATAGGAGAAATTACGTCATATTTACGTCACATTACAGTTATTACATAAAATGAACACAAAATAATATTGCAAAACGGTTTAAATTTACAAATTGCGCTAGACATTTATTTGATATTTTGAGAGGATATTTTTCAACTATTTTTCTTAGGAAAGCGCAAATAATATTTTATTTCTAACACAAGTAATTTCACGTGAATGTTAAAAAGAGAAAGAATAGTTTGGTCAAAACTACGTCAGATTAAAAACGATTAATTTAAAATATCTCATTTAAAAGAACTTTCTTTTCGCTTTGTTAAAAAATACCGGGAGACAAAGATTCTGTTTACTTAATTCCTTTTATATTAGCTTATTTTGAAATGTTGTTACACGTGTCTACGTCATCAAGTTATTTTTATTTCGACGTTTTATTTGTATTTTTATTAATGTTGTACTAATTTATTTGTTCTTTCGTTATTTAAAATAAAAATTATGTCAATTTGTATAATTTGGCGAGTGGTTTGGCGATTTATATAATTTGGCGAAATTAGTCGACGGGATAATCAAGTAGTACCGCAGCGGATTTGGCGCTAAAATTTCCCCAATCAAAGAGAAATGAATAGAAATCCGTTTATAGGGAGATCGCCACTGTTTTTTAAATTATAATTCAATCTTTCGAAATCTTTTTAAAGCCGATCACATTAGAGTCTGCGGTGTCTGGACGGGGGTTGGCGAGCGTAGCTCGTAGGGGGCCGAGCCCCCTAGTTGTTAAAAAAAATACATTGGTTTTCAGAAATGAACCAAGATAATTTTTTTTAAAAAGGTGGTCAGATTTAAAAGTCACCGAAATGTTTGTTACACATAATCTATTTTCACCAAGATCTTCAATAAGACACCCAAATAAAAAAATACCTCTCTATTCTAAAAAAAAGTAACTACCGCTGTCACCGCCGCCGGCGCCGGTTTTGAATTTTTTGTGACAGGAGGTCTTTCTTCGTTAATATTAAGAAAAATATTGGGTACAAAAATATGAAAATCGGTGGTATTATACAGAAATGTTTGATAAACACGCTGATGCAGACAGTTTTCAAATCGAAGAATTATTTTAAGAGATATTTAATGCTAAAGTTGGACAAAATCGTTCCATTAAAAAAGTTTTATAGCAGCAAAAACTATACATGGGAATGTAATCATTTTCAGATCATTTTATGCGTTAGAATTTGCCGGCGTGCAGATTGCATTAAATTTTTAAATTTGACTCATTTTTGGAGGTTTTATTTCTATTGTAAATTCAAATTTTCAGCAAATTGACAGATATTTTTTACATTATTTTAGAAAATGGTATTAATTTATACTGTTGCCAAATGTATAAAAAGCGCAAACAATAATGTTTGTTTCAAATTAAAAATTTATTTACACATAACTATTATAAACAGAAAAAATCATTTGAAATTACAATTAAATAATTATGTAGAAAAAGCAGGAACTTATTAAAAATTACTTCATAAAAAGTACACACGTGAATTTTAAAAGAGAAAGGATATTGTAAAATAATAAATTCCTTAACATGCGTTAGAAGTCTTAAATAGGAGAAATTACGTCATATTTACGTCACATTACAGTTATTACATAAAATGAACACAAAATATTGCAAAACGGTTTAAATTTAGAAATTGAGCTAGACATTTATTTGATATATTGAGAGGATCTTTTCAACTACTTGTGTTAGGAAAGCGCAAATAATATTTCATTTCTAACAAAAGAATTTTCACGTGAATATTTAAAAGAGAAAGAATAGTTTGGTCAAAATTACGTCAGATTAAAAACGATTAATTTAAAATGTCTCATTTAAAAGAACTTTCTTTTCACTTTGTAAAAAAATACCAGGAGACAAAGACTCTGTTTACTTAATTCCTTTTATATTAGCTTATTTTGAAATGTTGTTACACGTGTCTACGTCATAAAGTTATTTTTATTTCGACGTTTTATTTGTATTTTTATTAATGTTGTACTAATTTATTTGTTTTTTCGTTATTTAAAATAAAAATTATGTCAATTTGTATAATTTGGCGATTTGTATAATTTGGCGATTTATATAATTTGGCGAAATTGGTCGACGGGATAATCAAGTAGTACCGCAACGGATTTGGCGTTAAAATTCCCTAATCAAAGAGAAATGAACAGAAATCCGTTTATAGAGAGATCGCCACTGTTTTTTAAATTATAATTCAATCTTTCGAAATCTTTTTAAAGCCGATCTAATTAGCGTGCATTTAGAGTCTACGGTGTCTGGACGGGGGTTGGCGAGCGTAGCTCGTAGGGGGCCGAGCCCCCTGGTACATTAAAAGAAAAAAAAATTAAACTATATGCCGTATATGAGGCATTCTCACATAATTTTGACTTTTAAATCCTTGAATAATAATTTCTATTTTAATACATATTCTTGAGTTTTTTTTCTTCTTATAGTGGAAAACATCCCACTGCATGACTGTAAAATAATATTAACGAGCTAAGATAAATAACGAGAAATAAGTTTTGGACGATGTCAGGGGTCCAAAGATACCACGAAATTTCTTACCGTCCCATGTCACTTATGTTAATTTTTAAGTTTGGAGCTGTCTGTATAAAATTGTTTCAATAAAGGTAATTTAATGTAATTCTTTATCCGAAACAAGGACTATTGTTTTATATAAATATGTAGCAAAAAATTAACCAGCACACATTTTACGGTTGTTATTATTTTTTAACTCTGTCCCTGTATTTTAGATTCCTTACCGTTTTCTCTTGCTAAAATTGTGCACAAAATCACTTCAGATGTAGACACGGATATTTTTCAACTTTTTTCTCATGCATAAGTATAATAGAGATAGAGAAAGAACGGGTAAAATTATTTGACAGGAAATTTACTGCAGAATTTAAATCAGCATTTAAATATCAATTTCAAGCATTGTGGCTTTATTAGTAATCTTACCATCCCCAAGGTTTATTCCTGCACTTTTCTAGGTAAATTAAATTGTTTTTATAATTTAATCCAATGTAAATAACTGTAGCTAAATATCAATACTCATTGTGGCTATCACTTAGTCTTAATATGATTTGCCTAAAAATAGGTGTTGATTTTCCTTACCGTCCCTTTTTTTCCTTACCGTCCCTTTTTTCCCTTAACGTCCCTTTTCTTCCCTTACCATCCCTTCCTTAATATCCCTTTAAAACAATGCTATACCAAAAGTTTGTACTAAAAATACTACATTGTTATCATTTCTTATTTGAATGTTCTGTGGGTACTATGCAAATTCATTATAAGTAAAAGTTTAGAAGAAAATAAAAAGTTTTAGTGATAAAATGGTAAGGAAAATTAAACTCGCAAGTTTAACTTAAACCTCAGTTAAATAACAAAAATCGTCGCTGCTGACCATGTTTTTTTTTTTTTTTTTTTTTTTTTTTTTTTGTATCGTTAAGGCATTTGTCTATAAGTTTAAAATGTTATTTTCACTGTAAACTGAAATGTCTTATTTTCAGACATTTAAGTGTCTGTTCAGACATTTAAATGTTTTCAATATTCAGACGTTTTAAAGTGTCTTAATTTTTAAGACACTTATATGCGTCTGTATTTCAGACACTTCAAACGTCTGAATTGCATCCATGTTTGACCACTTCGACAAACATTTTTTCACCTTTATTGTTTCTTTCGTAAGCATTATACACTGTGAAAAATAGATAAATATATATATATATATATCCCTAAAAATATGGAAATTGCAGCCACTCGAGACTCCAGTATAATTTACATATTTTAATGGAAATTTTCAGATGTAAATTCTAGAAAAAAATCCATTTATTTTGCCTATTTCTGTATTTAAAAATTTTAATTTAAAAGATAATTTTTTTTCAAGGACTAATCCCCATACTTCAATAGCCACATGTTACATCTGATTTATATATTCAATTCAAACTACTGTTAACTTTTAACACTTACCCGAGGGAGGATTCGATCGAAGGGCCTGTTGCTCCGGAGAAAAGTTTCCTAACCATTAACCCACGGTTACATCCGCCGATCTTTCAAATAATGTTATTTATGAAGCATAATCAATGTTTTTTAAGGGGACTGGGAAAGCCTCATCTCCGCCTTATTAGATTGACCAATTTTATGTACCCTTTTCTCAGAAATGGTGAAAGATAGATGTCTAGATTTTTTAGAGTTGCTAGAATAGCATGATTTACGTATTTTAACAGACCATTTTCTTTCTAAGTGAAACTCAAAACTAATTATTAATTATTTTTTGAAAGTCATTTTTAAATTAGCATTTTTAGTAAGATTTCACTGCCTAAAATATATAATTCTCAGCAAATAATTAAATCCGTGTGTTAAACTATACAATATAACACAATGTCAGTATTAAAAAAAATATGGGTTCTGAAGTTTAATAGATATTAAAAAAAGAAACCTAAACATGAAAAATCAATTTTTGAGAGAAAGTCAATTAAAGATTTAAATGGCCATTAAGCTCTTACTCTTAGAAAAGAACGAATAATTTGAACACTTACATTTTTATATATAAACATGCGTGACACATCGTTGTAAAGATAAAAGTTCGAACTATCTAATGATATAAAAAGTAAAAATCGATTTTTCGGTTGAATTTTGCTTTCCCGGTCCCCTTAAGTAGCAGTAAGTTTTTTCCAATTTAGCATAATTCTGAACATTTTACACACAGTGTTATAGTCGTAAAAAAACCAGAGGGTACACGTTAGAGGCAGAGGATATACGCTAAAGTCATTAATGTCATGCATAAAGTTTTCGCTGTAGTTTTATTTGAGAAACAGGGTATACGGAGTATTTTTTAAAAATCCTGAAGGTATACGACGTATATCTCGATATACCAGTACCAGCCAATACATCCCTATTACACATTTTCTTTCTAGAAATTTGAATATGTGGCATTTTAAGTTCAGCTTTTTTTTCTACCAGAGGAACTTTTAGAGTACAAATGAGGACACCCCCCCCCCCCACCCGCGCGCGCCAGAAGCCAAGATATGCATTTAAAATATGAAACTGTTGTTTATTTCATAGTGGTCTTTTAACTGTTATTTCAGCAACTCCAAAAGAGTGGAGTACGATATTTTTTAAAATTTAAGTAGAGTTTATAGAGGTTACGAGTGAAGTAGTTTACAGGGTTTAATAAGAAAATCACTTTATTTTTACCTGCAAACGAATAACTTTATTTCCAGATAGACTACTTTGACTACGCTAGATGGCGCCATTACTCATTCTTAAATGTTGAAGGTTTAATTTCGACTCCAAAAAAATTTTTCTGAGACGTTTGATGTTTTGGAAATGTATAAATTTTAATCCATTTTTGTTCTTAAACGCATGAAATTGGCAGGTGATGTTATTCAGAAACTATGTGATCGAAATGAGTTTTCTATTTTTTGATGAATAAGCGATCCTCTTTAAACAGGTTTTTATAACAGTAGGTTACGCACGTAGTATGCAATCAAACTTTTTAAGACAGAATCGTATGAGACTGGGCAAAATTTCACTTTCAGCATGGTTATGCCGTATATTTTTAAACGGAGTACTAAACATTATTTGCTAAATGTAACTCAATAAACATTAAATAAAACTGAAGTAAACCTCTGTATAACGGAAAGTTGACTGAAATAAAAAAATTCATGATTTCTGCGAAATAATACACTTTCTAAGATTAAAACATTCCTTTTGCTAAACTTTCGTAATTAAGTTTGGAATTTTCTATAAATTTCGGAGGGGGCATCAGCCCCCCAGATATGCCACTGGTCTGAATATAAATAAATAAATCCTGTCTAATATACGTGATTTTTCAAAGTGGGGATTGAATTATATGGGTTTGTCCTTGAACGGTTATATTTTATCTTTTAAATGGAACTTTTTAAATACAAAAATATGCAAAAAAAAAAAAAAAATGGAAATTTTTGTGGAATTTAGGGAAAAAATGTACATTAAAATACGCAAATGGGTGTCTGAACAGGCAGTACAATTTCCATATTTTGACGGATATTTTTTACAGTGTATAAAGCTTACAAAAAAGTGAAAACACAGCTGCCTATTGCCGAATATGCAGATTGATCAAAGATGGATGCAATTCAGACGTTTGTAAAGTCTTAAATTCAAACGCATACACGTGTTTTAAAAATTAAGACACTTTAAAATGTCTGAAAATTGAACACTCCATTTTCAGACACTGATGTGTCTGAATTTCAGACATTTCAGTTTACAGTGTTTATACCATGATCATAGTAAGACACTTAAGTGTTTTAATTTCAGACACCTATGATATCTGAAATTTCATATTCAGACACTTAAGTGTCTGAATTACTTTTTCAGTCACATATGTGTCTGAATTTAAGACGCCTTTATTTGCAGTGTTATTAAGATTAATTTTCCCCCAGATTTTTATTCCTGAAAGATAAAATTTTGTGACAATGCATCATATACTGAAAATATAAAGCGTAACATTTTATTAGATAACAATTTTATGCACTTACCACTTCAAATTTAGAAGAAAATTTTACACTAAAGCGCATTTCTGGTAAAATTAAAATGATTCCATAAGTATAATTATTTAAATCCAAGTATTCTATAAAATATAAATTCCACATAACTAAGACATAGCCTTATTTAAGAGTATGCATTAGAAGTTTCATCAATGAAGTTTACTTTCAGAATTTCTGTTAGACATTTAACTTGTTGTGTAAAGATATACGTTTTGTGTCAAGTTAAGGAATATATTAAATTCCATTTCGAAACATATGATAGCTGATTGAAATATGAAAAGAGTTTATTAAGAAAGTTTAGCTACAGATAACTAAGTATTTTACATTTAAAGGAAAAATGATACATATTTTCTAATTTGAATAGTTTAATAGTATTAACTTTGGAAATAAAATACTTTATAAAATACTTTTTAGTAATAAATTCTTGAAAAGGTTTGAGAAAATTCGAAATGAGGTCACGAAATTTTGTCGTTTCTTTATCATTTTTTGGCTTGTATTTTCTTTCAAAAAGTTAAACTTATTTTCTTATTTAAAAAGTTTAACTATATTCGCTTCGGAAATAAAATATTTTATAGAATAATTTTTAGTAATAAATTCTTGAAAGTTTTGGGGAAAAATCGAAATACGATTAAGAAAATTTGTCATTTCTTTAAAAAAAAATCATTTTTAGGGTTCCGTACTTAAAAGTAAAAACCGAACCATTATAAGATCCTGTGTCTGTCTGTCACCGCCATTTTACTTGTAAACTATGGAATGTGGGCAAATTGGCTTTCCACAGTAATAAAGGCTATTGACCAACATATTTATAGATTATTAAACATTCACAAATTTATTTAGGAAAAATGTAGAGGGGCTAATTATGTTACCTAATTTTTTTTTTTTTTTTTTTTTGTCTTTGCATGTCGTGTGAATGCTTTTGTAATGCCGAACTCAAAAATATATTTCTTTTAATTTTAGGTAATATATTTTCAGAGATATCGTCGAAAATGTAATTCAAAAATTTGCCCGCCTTCCCTCTATTTCCGAGTCTACTGAAACTAAAATTATGAAAAAAATAGTGGTAGTAGTAAGTTAATTTAAACCTTGCAGGAAAACTATATCGATGACCCTAGGTATCTTAGTTTTTTTAGAAGATCGCAATTTCCGTTACATACAAATTTCGATTTGCGTGTGTTCAGCAAAGGGGTTGAGAACCGTTGGAGGTATCTATCGTCGCATAAGTATAAACGAATTGTTGTTAAGTATTTTTGAAAAAAAAATGTCAGTAATTAGCCGAGATATTAACTCTTAAAGACACGGACTTGGACGTACATTCTTTAACCACCATTCATAGATTTTCCTCTCAATTTGTTCGCACGATGTACCTTTTATGTAAGATGAGTGAGAAATTATACAATTCTGGAAAAACATGATCATCATTCTATTAAAATCTACTACTATCTCGGAGCGATGGAGGTACTTATAACCGCAGAGTTATAAACAGATTATTGCTAAGGATTTTCGAAAAAAATATGTTAGTGATTAGCCGTGATTTAGCCCTTAAAGACACGGACACGGTTTGGGCATACATGCTTTAAACACCATTCATAGTTTCTCCTCTCAATTTGTTCACACGATTCACAATGTTAGATGAGTGAGAAATATATAATTCTGCAAAACATGATAAGACTGTTCTCAAATCCAAAAAGGCAACTTCCTGACATAAGTTTTAACAACAACATTTATTGTTCCCATTGTTGAAGTTTTCAGCTTGTAAAAAGCGATTTGATGAAACTTAAAACATTACAAATATCTATGAAAATCCAGAGGAGTCACTAAAGTTTTTTGTTTTCTAAAATTACTGATTGCTGGTCCGTTTCTTAATCAAAATTGTAAGACTATACCGATTTAATCATCCGATATTTTAAAACGTTTGCAATCTCAAACAAATCAAAGGAATCAATAGACGGGTATGGGAGGGAAGGAAATATATTTTTTGTCTATTTTTGTTAGATTTGTAGTAACACTGCCATTGTGTTAGCGTCAAATTTTATGTAAACTATCATATGATACCCTTGGTTGGCGTCAAAAATGAAGCTTATACTTTGAAAAATTATATTTTAGATAGGAAATATAACTTTTGTGTATTGTTGTTAGATTTATGGAGACAGTGCCATTGTGTTAGCGTCAAAGTTATACTATCGTTTTATAGCCTTGGGTGGAGTCAAAAACGAAGCTTATACTTTGAAAAATTATATTTTGGAGAGGATATATAATTTTTGCGTATTTTTGTTAGATTTACGGTGACAGTGCCATTATGTTAGCTTCAAAGTTATACTATTGTTTGCCTTTCCACAGCCTTGGGTGGAGTCAAAAATGAAGCTTATATTTAGAAAAGTTATATTTTGGAGAGGAAACATAATTTTTGTCTATTTTTGTTAGATTTGTGGTGACAGTGCCATTGTGTTAGCATCAAATTTATACTATCCTTTGATACCTTGTGTGGAGTAAAAATTGAAGCTTATACTTTGAAAAATTATATTTTGGAGAGGAAATATAATGTTTGTCTATTTTTGTTAGATTTGTGGTGACAGTTCCATCGTGTTAGCGTCAAAGCTATACGACGTTCGATACCTTTGGGTGGAGTCAAAAATGAATCTTATACTTTGAAAAAGACTTTTGAAGATTTAATTGTGCCATGCATTACTTTTTCATTTATAGTGTCTTCAATTTTTTTAACACAGACACAGATGTAATAAAAATAATCATTTTCTAAAAGATGTGAAAATTATATCAGAATATCCCAAAATTTGCAAGTACACCAAATACTAAAAACTTAAAATTTCTCCGATATCCTGTAAATTCCTACGAATAAAAAACGAATCTAAATTAAAATTTTAAATAGGGGAGACCGGGGCAAGTTTTCCAACTTTTTAGATTTTTATTTTTGTATTTTTTATTTTTAACGATTTTGATATATACAAGATATCATTGTATTCCCTAGACCTTCCTGTACAAACTGGCACAATTATTTTTCAAAAAACTAAATATACTTTTTCACTAAAAATAGTTAAGTCTAATCATGTTACATTGGAAAATGTGCCCCGTATGCGGGGCAAGTTTTCCAGCCTTCGAAAAATGGTCAGGGGCAAGTTTTCCAACTATATTTTAAATGGTAAAACATCGGTAATAAATCTTGCTTGTTAATTAATAAGTATTTTTTATTGTGAACTAAATGCTCAGTTACATAACAGTAACATAAAAAACAGTTATAATCCATTTGACATTTAAAGACGAAAGTACAAACAGCTCCCTGGCCGGAATTGGAATTTTTTTTTCTCGCTCCTTTTATCTGATTCCTTTTGCAGTTTCCTTTTTTTTAGATGAATCTTTTTTTCCATTTTCAGTTGATTTTTGACAGGAGAATCAGTATTTACAATACTTCCTTTTTTTTTTTCACGCCGTGTTTGCCTGCTTAGGGCAGCCTTCGCAAAAGTCCTAACTTCTTTTCGTGTAGGCAAAGCTTGTTTGGATGTAGAAGGAACGCTTTTTTCATAAGCAATAGGGAAATTCTTTGGAAATGCTAGCCTGCGTTGGTGTAGAATGATTAGATGCTTTCGGTGTTGTTTTTTTCTGCGGGGGGGGGGGGGGGATTATTGAGGAAAGTTTCAAATCTTTTCAGGATTGTTGGTGCTTTTAAGATTTGGTGCGGCAGGAGCTAACCTGTCAGAAAAGTAGGATGGCGTAAAAGCAGAGTTTGTAAATATTTCAGGATTCAATATGAAAATTCTCTAACGTTTAAAACCCGCCATACTATTAACTGTGGATTAACGCCAGTGGAGCGGCTTTAAGCACGGTTAATTTGCTTTTTGAGGGGTTCATACTCACTGCGATCTCAGCGTGCTAGCTTATGGATATAAAGGAATAATTAACATAAAATGGATTCATTAAATGAACCCATTTTAGAAAAAAAATGACATTTTATTATATTTTTGAATTTACCTTGTTTTTTATATTGATAGTTTTACTTAAATGACTAAATGATCAAACGGGTTCGTAGCATATATGGTTATTTGGCCGATTTTTTGGTATAATAAAACTAGCTGATTAAGGAGGGGGGAGGTTTTCAAACGAGAAACATGTTGGAAAACATGCCCCGTATGTTGTTGGAAAACCTGCTCCGTCGCCATATTTGAAATTTTACACTACCTGGACGAATACCGGTGTAAGTTATTAGCAAAACAAACGCATAGTTACCTGAAGAAAGAAATCCTTTTTTAGTGTATACAATGTCAAAACAGTAAGTTTAACGCTAGTACGCTTTTTTTACGTTTTAATAAAGACCTAAAATTTTACTCACCGTTGAAAAAATGAAAAAAACAGCTCTCCAGACGAAGTGACAGCAGCTATTAAGCTATAACTTTTGTAGATGTTGTGTAAGATGTTGCCACTTCAGCCAGTTCACTCGCTAGCGTCACCTAGCGGCTCATTTAAAAACTAAAGCGAGTTGGAAAACTTGCCCCTATGGAAAATGTGCCCCGGTCTCCCCTACTGACTTTTTATTTCGCTTAACATAGAAATAGGAAAGATAGATTCAATGAGTTTTATAATCTTAATTTTTTCTTTATTTTTTGAGTCAAAGAAGGAAATGGATATATATTTCTGGATTTTTGCTAGATGCCTTTCAAAAATAATCCTTCTATTTTTAAGGAAATTCTGAAATCATTGTAATCCAGCGAACTAGCAGAAAAGAGTTATTATATCTATGTGTCAAATTTTTGCCTTGCAGAGAATAAGAAAAATATCATGTAAGCCAGTATTTGAAAAGACATCTAATTTAGCAAGAACGGAAAGTTATTTTTATATTGTAAGTCATGTATAATATGTCACAGGTGAGTGATGGCCATCATCTAGTTTTGTTTAAAGGAAATATCTCTTAAAAGAGTTAAGATATAATATTAATAGCACTTTCTTATAAAGTATTAGGATGTAATATCCTCAAAATAAATAAATAAAACATGAAATGGTGAAATATAATCACACACGTCATTGCCACTTAAACATTGATATTGAACTTTAATTATTTGTATAAAATAGAAAAAAAATATTTTTTGTAAATGTTTTGCTTAAAAATTATCTCGTTGATACTTTTACTCGGATTTCAAAACAGTCTATATTTTAAAAATGATAAACTATACAAATTTACACAATAGTTGAATGTAAATTAATGGATACTTTAGTATCGTTGTTTAGAAAAAATTAGCTGTATTGCTACCAAAGAAATCCACGTCATAATAGAACTTTTGAAAGTGAACCGAACTAAAATTTTTGCTTTACTAGAAAACATACTTGTTTGCCGCCGCTGTCTGCTATAAAATTTTGAACCTGAAATTATCTTCTCTAATTTAGTTATGCTAACTAAACATAGTAAGTGCAGGATGGATCGTTCCTTAAAAAGAACAAGGTATTTTAAATTGTGATTTATAATTTTGAATGCTAAGAGGCTGAATATTTAAAACATGTGTTTTACACCTAGATAAGATTTATTTGACACTATTCTTATTATGCATTTATCCTTTTTCATTTTAGGTAGCTTTCTTTACAAAAAGCTACCTATTGCAGCCGTTCGGAGGAAAGCGATTTCAAAAAATTTTGGTATATTTTCATCGATCATGACCCCCAGACCCCGAAACCACCCTCCGTTCAAAATTGATGTATATATATATATATATATATATATATATATCAATACATATATATATATATACATATATCTGACCTATGTCACACTGTAACTCTCGTATTTATGAACCGATTTGGATGTAATTCGGTGTGTTCATAGTACATACCAATGTCTCGACCGAGTTCGTTGGCCAGCTTCATCCGCCATTTTGTTTCAAAATGGCGGCCATTTAAAATTTTTTTAAAAAATTAAAATTTGAAATGTGGTACCAAAAAATTGAAAATGGAAAAATATTTTTTCTTATGTATTTGACCTTTATACAAAGACTCCGTAGCAGTTTTTGTTTCGCCTATATCTTAAAAAATGGCTCAGTTACAGCATTTTGAATTTCTAGCGAAGCTGACATTTTGAAACGTCCTGAATTTTGTCACGCGATAAAAGGCGTATTTATGAACCGATTTGGATGTAACTTCGTTTATACATAGTACAGACCAATGTCTCGAACTAGTTCGTTGGCCAGCTTCATCCGCCATCTTGTTTAAAAATGGCGGCCATTTAAAATTTTAAGAAAAATTTAAATTTGAAATGAGGTGGCAAAAAATTGAAAATTGAAAAAATATTTTTTTCTTGTGTGTTTGACCTTGATAAAAAGATTCGGGAGCAGTTTTTGTTTCGTCTATATCTTAAAAAATGGCTGAGTTATAGCATTTTGAATTTCTAGCGTGGCTGACATTTTGAAACGTCCTGATTTTTGCCACGTGATAACAGACGTATTTATGAACCGATTTGGATGTACCTTGGTGTGTACATAGTACATACAAATAACTCAACCGAGTTCGTTGACCAGCTTCATTCGCCATCTTGTTTCAAAATGGTGGCCATTTAAAAAAATTTTTAAAAAAATTAAATTTAAAATGTGGTACCAAAAATTTGGAAAATGAAAAAGATTTTTTTTGTATGTGTTTGACCTTAATACAAAGATTCCGGAACAGGTTTTGTTTCGTCTACATCTAAAAAAATGGCTGAGTTATAACATTTTGAATTTCTATTGTGGCTGACATTTTAAAGCGACCTGATTTTTGTCACGCGATAACAGGCGTATTTATGAAGCGATTTGAATGTAACTTGGTCTGTACATAGTACATACCAATGTCTCGACCGAGTTCGTTGGCCAGCTTCATTCGCCATCTTGTTTCAAAAGGGTTGCCATTTTTAAAAAAAAAAAGTAATTTAAAATTTAAAATGAGGTATTAAAAAATTGGAAAATGAAAAAGATTTTTTTTATGTGTTTGGCCTTGATACAAAGATTCTGGAGCAGTTTTTGTTTCAGAAAATTTGTTCTTTTGTTTATATCTTAAAAAGTGGTTGAATTATAGCACTTTGAATTTCTATCATGGCTAACACTTTGAAACGATCTTGTATTTGTCATGCGATACCACACGTATTCGCCTATTTCGATGGAAGAAGGCATGTGGATAGTATACATCAATATCTCGACCAAGTTTGCTGGCCAGCTTCATCAGCCATCTTGTTTCAAAATGGCGGCCATTAAATTAAAAAAAATTATAATTAAAGTGAGGTGCAAAAAAATTAGAAATTGAAAAAGGTTTCTTTAAGTATTTGACCTTGATATAAGGATTCAGGAGCATTTTTTGTTTGTCTTTATCTTAAAAAATGGCTCAGATATAGCAGTTTCAATTTCTAAAGTGGGTGACATTTTGAAAAATCTGATTTTTTTGCCTGCGACAGCACTCGTATATATCAACCGATTCCGATATGAGTGAGCATGTGGACAGCAATTACTAAGGTCTCGACCAAGTTCACTGGTTAGCCTCATCTACCATGTTGTCTTAAAATGGCAGGCACTTTAAGAAAACGCCGAATTTGGCAGCCAAATATAAGTGACTTTAAATAAAATCAGCTTGGATAAAGCTGACTAATTTCGCGAAATTCTCATTCATAATGATTTAGTATTGATAAAAATTAGTATTGAATCTCCTACATTCGGTTTCCACTTAATTGAGCTTCGTGTGTTTGAATAATATAAGTTGGCTTTTTAAAAATAAGGAATATGAAAGCTACCTCTTCCTCCCGGCACTGGCCGGAAGGACTTTTTGATATAGAACGTTTAGAATCTTACTTTAGAACAGAGTTTTTACAGAACAGTTCTTGGAAGTGTCCTAAGGGCTTTATTCATGTTACTTTTGGGTTTTAAATACAATAAAAAAAGTTTGTACGATTGTACACAATAAAAAAAGCACAGTGATTTAGTAATTTAATTTAACATTTTCCTGCAAAGTTTTCTGTAAAGAATAAATTATCATCAGATTAATTTCCTTTTAATATGATATTTAAAATTTTTGTAAAATTAACATCTAAGTATATATTTCTCTTACGAGGGGCGAAAAAAAGGCTGAATTTGTACTTCTCCTTTTCGCAACAACCGTAGTTTCCGTTAACGACTAATCTCAGTATTATATTTTAAGGTGACATGATCCATTCAGCAAATCAAAATTCAGAGTAGGAACTCTTTTTAAACGCAGCACGATTTTCAGCCAATGGTCATTGGTTAATTTTATGGTAATGTGACGTATTCAGCAAATCAGCTTTATGATCAAGATTTTTTGGTGTGACAGTGTCAAAAAAGAGTTGTTTACGTTTTTTTAACTTGCCAGGCGTTTGAGAGATTTTGTATTTTTCAGGACGAACGAACTTTGGACGAATGAATTTTAATATCAAATTATATATGTTGACGACTGTTGATTTATATTGAGCTATCTTCCTATCACATGATGTTTATCCAAGAGTTTTTCGAAGTGAGTTTAACCCTTTATGTACTGAATTATGAATTCATGAAAATTTTATCTTCTAAAGCATTTTTCTTGAATTGTTTAAACTACATTGTAAGATTTATATAAACATTTAATAAATTTTAGAAGGATTTTGGAAGGATTGAAAGATTTAGAAGGATTAATTAAATTTAAATTTAAAGGTATTTTGTGCAATAACCCCACTCAATTCTTGTATTTTAAATATTTTTCTTAGTATTTTGTAGAATTAGGAAATGTACAAATATAATGTCCTTAAAATAGAAATATAGAAATATTTCCGAATTAAAAATTCCCCCACACCCAACGCCAAGAAAGCTGAAAAGCTGAAAAGACAAAAGAAATCATCCTTTTAAAAATATTTTTGTTTTGTGTAACCAATAATGCTTTTTTAACAAAATAATGTAAGGTATCTATAACTCATTCTAAAATGTATTACAACTAATCGATGCATTAAATGAATTTTATAACAAGTTATTTTAATGGTAATTATAAGTACTGCCAGTAGATAAAGGGTTAAGTCGGGCTGTACAATATTATAGGTACCTACTAAAAATATTTTTCATTGTGCTTTCAATGAAGTTTTAAATTAATTGTGTTTCCAAGAAATTTTTTTTCAGGAAATTATTTTACATTTCGAAAAATTGTGAATATCATAATGTTAAAATAATTTATGCCTTTGGGTGGCAAAAATTAAATACATTTTTAATTGTGTTTTAAATTACTTCTTCCATTAAAAAATTTCTGCATTTCATAAGTTAAAATAACTTATAATAGTACTAATTCCGGTTGGGAATCCGGCCGAATTGGTGCAAAAGTGACATGCGTCGCAATTCACGTGGGTTGGCAAACATTAGCGAGCAGGAGGCTGCGCCCTCTAGTTCATTTGAAAACTATTTACAGGATTTATATTTTTATTATTAAATGTTACGGGCAATTTACAGACATTTAAATAATATATCAAAATAAAGAAAGCTCAGATGTTATTTAATTATTATGAATTAAACTAGGAGCTTAAATTTTGAAGTGTTTTAATGCTTCACCAATTAAAATACAATTTATAGAAAAATAAACATGACAAATGCATTAACAGAAGTGCGTTTTTCAACCACAAAAAATTATTAACATACTGATTCTTTTATCGTTTTTTATTCCATTGGTTTAGCTGCTATTTTATATAATTTATAAAAACGATTGAAATACACGGAAATTTTTTCTTAAGTTTTGTATTACTTAAATATCTACATATACGGCAGAAAGTAGAATTATATTTTCATGCTTAATACTTTAAATAAAATTCGCATAAGACATGCTGGTCTCAAAGTCACGTGGGTAAAAGATATTAAATTATCTTATATATAAAATTAATAGACGTAACATTTAAAAAAATATATATCCATATAATACGAAAACGTTTTCGCTCCTGTTGGCGCATCATCATTTGTAATTTCTAAAAAGATCAGCAGTTTCCCTAATTTTCTCATTTACCCTTTTTTCCCTCTTCCAACATTTTCTTTCATGGACAGTCGATAGTCGCAATAATGTAATAACAATAATACACTGCTCAAAACAATTAAAGGATATTTGAAGTTTTATATAAAATAAAGATATAAACGAAATTTTTTTTGCCGAAAATAGAAGAAGAGAATCACAAATGCAAATGGTTTTCAAACTGTGGAGTATGCAAATTTTGAGTTCGACGTCAAAAACGTCGCTTCAGTGGCAGCGAATGAAATTTGACTTTCAACTAGATAAAAGAGAATGAAGACAAGGATGATCGGCATTCAGTGATTGCTTTGTTTCGATGAGTACGATGTCTCAGCGAAGTCATTTGACAGATTCAGAAGCTTTGAGAATTGTTGGTAGGTTAGAAGGGGGCCAAACTCAAGCCGAAGTAGCGCAAGCCATTGGAGTGTCACAAAGTGTCATTTCCAGGATCTGGAACCGTTTTTTGGAGAGTGGATGTGCAGGCCGAAGACCAGGGCAAGGTCGTAGACGGGCAACAACGCCCAATGAAGATCGGTATTTAGCGTTAACAGCTCGGAGACACTGAACCATGAACGCTACTCTTCTCCAACAACACCTTCGCTCGGCTACAGGCACCACGATTTCAACTCAGACTGTCCGAAACCGGCTCCATGCTGTAGGTCTGTATGCTCGCCGACCGATGGTATGTGTTAGATTAACATCAAGGCATCGTCGCGACCGCAGGGAATGGGCAACCGAGCATGTCAACTGGAGGAGAAATGAATGGAGCAATATTCTGTTTTCTGACGAGTCCCGTTTTTCTGTGCATCCGGATAATAGGCGTATTTTCATCTGGAGGGACCGTGGCAGTAGGAATAATCCTGCGTTCGTGCACGAAAGTGTCAGATTTGGCGGTGGAGGAGTGTTGGTGTATGGTGGCATCTCCATTGACGGGCGCACTGACCTCTACATCATTCGAGATGGTGCTCTGGCTGGTCGCCGATATAGGGATGAGATCCTAAGACCTATTGTAGTCCCTTACGCTGCAGCAATCGGAGATAACTTCATTTTAATGGACGATAACTGCAGGCCACATCGTGCAAACCTGGTGGAGGATTTCCTTTTCGAGGAAGGAATCGTTCGAATGGAATGGCCAGCGTGTTCTCCAGACATGAATCCAATCGAGCACTTTTGGGACGCTCTAGGAAGACGAGTTTCTGGCCGCCAACGACCCCCACAAACTCTCCAAGAACTGGAAAGAGCTCTTCTGGAAGAGTGGGGCAGAATACCCCAACTCGTCATTAATAGCCTCATTGAGTCCATGCCTCAAAGGTGTTCAACGTTGCTGGCCGCCCGTGGAAACCATACCCCCTACTGAAAATGATTTTCTTTGAAGAAAACACCTTTTCTTATTCTTTTTTTCTCATATGCACAAATTGTGTTTTTTTCCTTTAGTACACAAATGCGCAATGAAATGCATTTGTTTCTGCCAAACATGTGTAATTTATTCTCATATAACCTACTATGTCTGTCGACCATGTATCAATCAGCTAAACAGTTTACCAGATACAAAATCCACCTAAAACTGCAATATCCTTTAATTGTTTTGAGCAGTTGTGTATAATAACAATAATGTGCAATTATGTCTAATAAATGCTATAAAATTTGAACAAAATGTAAAACAGACATTAAAAACGAAACATTAAGATTTCTACTTTTTTCAATTCACAGAATATTATTTTGTCGTTTCGAAAATGTAGTGATTAAAATAATTTACATGTAAACTTTATTTCGCCCAATCAATACATTAAAAGAATAATCTTGGAATTTCGCTATATGTCATTCAAAATTAATCTTTCGATTTCTAAAGATTTTCTAAAAATCTAAATGTACATCCTAACCTTACAAACGTTCATGAAAGAGTTGTTATGTACATTCATTAAATTCATTGTCATTCACAAATCTAAAGGGAAAAAGTAAGTTGGAAAAAAAGTAGATATTTTGAAAAGTCTGATGGCGGAGAATTTGAAATGACATCATATATAACAGGAGGACATCATATATAACAGGACATCATATATAACACATGAAAGCTACATAGATGGAAAATAGCTATCACCTACTTTTTATGATGAAAGTTTTTTTTAAACATGTTCTTAATACTTGAATTAATACAAATGAATTATTTTCATATATTAAAAAAAAACAAAAATACATGCTTTTTTTTTATTTATTCCGTTTCCGTTAAATCGTGAAAAAAAAATGTTAGAAATAAAACAATTTTGGTCACCAGGAAAAAGATTATTTAGATAAAAAAAAAAATATTTCTGCTATAAGACAACGAATTTCGCCGGAGAGAGTCTGGCCAATCATGAAATATTCGACTGGAACAATAGTTTCCCACATGGGGAACACGTACCCCGTGGGGTTCGCTGCCAGCCATTCGGTGACTCATAAAAATTAAATAGTTAATTTCGGAAAATGCAAAATACAAAAACCTAAATTGAGAACACAGAAAGAAATTTTAAAATTTTTGTTTACAATGCAATGTGCCAGTTGCAAAATAAAAGGAATCAGCAGAAATCGATTTCGAGCAGCTTCGAATATACGAATCTACGAATACGAAAAATATACGAGGGGCACTTAATTCAGGAAGGTATGGGGACACAATTTTTAGGGTTTCGTTTATCCGACGAAACCCTATTCGTCTGACTCATCTGTCTGTCTGTCCACCACAGAGCCCGTTTTCAGAAACTATATATAGTTGAAGACTTGAAATTTTAGATTCTTATAGCTGAACCGCTCACATCAAAATACAAATCATAAAATTTTGAAAAAGTCTTATATTTACCCCTCTGGGGTCTAACTTGTGTATTTTAAGCTTTTTTTTCTAACTCAACCCCTAATTAAGTTGAAGACTTGAAATTTTGGATATTTATAGCTGAACACCTCACATCAAACGACAAATCATAAAATTTTGAAAAAGCCTTATATTTACCCCTCTGGGCTCTAACTTGTGTATTTGAAGCTTTTTTTTTTTTTTTAAACTGAGCCCCTAATTAAGTTGAAGACTTGAAATTTTGGATACTTATAGCTGAACACTCCACATCAAATGACAAAACATGAAATTTTGAAAAGTCTCACATTCACCCCTCTGTGCTCTAACTTGTGTATTTTAAGCAATTTTTCTTATGCAGCCACCAAGTAAGTTGGAGATGTGAAATTTTGCATACTTATAGCAGCACAATTGCGATCACACGAAAAATGATAAATTTTCAAAAAGTCATATTATTTGCCACCCCGGGCTCTAACTTCTTTATTTTTAGCAATTTTTCGTAACTCCATTTTTTTTTTTTTTTTTGCATCCGGGGTGCACTTTTCTAACTGTGGCCGAGACTTCTTTGACCACTCTTTCATATGAAGCACCATAGCCGTACTTATTTTAGTTTCAATTTTTACCGCCAGGAGGCGCCTACCTATCTCGGGTGCTATAGAACCAATCTCCTCGACTAATATATCTACGGATAGTTTGTAAAACGGAACTTCGTTCGGATAGAACTTTTTTTAGAATAGAGTGCGCCCCGTGTTTGCGAAATGTAGAACTAACAGATTTTTCAAAAGGATAAAGTGTTTTGAAAGGAATATTAAAAGAAACTCTCTGTGCGATCTGTGATCACACTTACCCACTTGTTTGAGTAGGTCAAGTGGTGTATCATTTATTTCTATTTTTAAATTCTGAATCGAATGACATGCCGACCAATATCTTATTCAACGATACCATTAATCGTTAAAAAGTTAAGTCAGGTTTTGTGAATATAAAGTCATGAACAGTTTTATGATTGCAATGTTATGAATACATGCATTTTGAAAACTCTGGCGACCTTGAAGAAGACTCGGATGACACTGATTTGGATTATTGCTATTTGAAGACATTTAATAAGTTTGGGACTATTTGATATGATATAAAGAACATGTTTCGAATGTACAGTAAGTGTAACAAAGCTGTGTTGAGTAATAAAATATAATTTTTGATTTTGCATTCAAAAAACCTGCAATAACTTTGTCACAAATGATCGTATCGTTAAATAACAAATGAACAAATGAACAAATGATTGACATGTGGATGCTGTCAGTCAATTCAGAAATAGAAAATACATAATAAACGATGCTCCACTCGGCCTATTTAAAAATAAGTTGATCCCGCCCGCCGCGATAAAATTCTCCCCTTTTGCGTCACCCCAAAACACGGTAAAATAACTTTATTTTGGGGGAACTCATCGGGTCTTTATTTCTAGTGCCAAAAGGAAGTTCTTCCCAAATTTTGGTGATTGACCATTAGTTGTTGATATAAAAACCTATTTTACCTGCATAAAGTATAATTTTCGACTCCATACTCACAACACTTGCTGTAACTTTGTGACAAATAATCGTATCGACTTGCGGATAGTGTGATTCAATTCAAAATTAAAATATACATAATACCCTCATAACCTACTTTAAAAATTTTGAGTGTCCCTCTTTGAGTTAAAATCCTCCACATTGCCGCCAAAACATGATAAAACAGTTTCATTTTCTGGGGACTTATCGGACCTCCATTATTATTGCCAAAACGAAGTTCTTCCCAAACTGATGTGGATGGCCATCAGCCGTCTCTGAAAAATAATATTTTACATGTACTTTAATGTATTTATTTATGTTTTTTTAATGTCGGATTTTTTAAAATTTTCTTTTAACCCTTTCGGGTCCGATTTGTTTTCAATTTTGAGAACAAAAAGTTATGTTAATAATGTTACTTGTAGCTATCCAAATAGATTTACTGAAGAAGTCTCATTATGGCTTCTCATTGTCCGAAATCTAACGAATGTAGTTATTTTGCTTTCTATTAAATTCATATTCATATCATAATCGGCTAAGGAAGAGTTTTGGAGACGTTTGGAAAATATCGTTTTACAGCAGTATTTAACAGATATTACAAATTTTTAATATTTTTTTGCGTTTTATTGCACATGATTCGTTCTGAAAAGTAATCTGCATTTTAAATTTAAAGAGTGAAATATATGTTTCAAATAAAGGAATCGCCAACGGTGCAAAGAGAATTAAGCAAACATTTATTATTATTATAATTATTAAATGACAAAACATAAATGATGTCATAATAATAAATGAATAGAGATATACTACCATTGTTAAAATTATATAGCAACAAAAAAAAATTGTTAAGACAAAATAATGCTCCATGAAAAGACATGTACTATTCATAGTATACCAGACCCGAAAGAGTTCATTTTAAAGAAACGCCCCAGTTTCTCATTGAAAGAAAGTACTTAGTCTTTTCAGAACAAATCTTTTATGATAAATGCTCATATTTTACTCATTGCTCAAAAGAAATAGAGAACTGAAGACTTAATCCTTTCAGGAGCATAAAAATTATGTTCGTAAAAAGATGAAACGTTTGACAGACACCAGAATTTTGAAAATAATTACTTTAAACTGCTTGCTTTTCCAAACTTTCATCAGAAAAGCAAAATTTTATTAAAATATTCATGGTGTCGTTTGTCAATTTGGAATTGAAATCAACTCTGACCTTTATTATTGTATTCCTTTAGCTTTTGAAAAGGCTAAAGCAGAGTTGCCACAGGTGACTATTTTTTAAATCTATTTCGCACCAGTTTTTCAATACAAAACTCTTTTACATACGCTTTGACAACATTTGCAAGAGGAAGTATACTCCAAAATGTTTTTTGTAAATAGTGGTACGAACAGAATGTTAAAATAGTCGCCTGCGGCAGCCCTGCTAAAGGATTATCTCCCTTGAAAGGGCTAGAGGAATATCTCTTTCACACATAATGTAAGGTTATTTTTTTATATGATAATGAAAACTAACAATCAAAAATAAGCTTTTATATATGAAAGTATTATTTTCAAAATACACATAAAAATGCCTTTTTTAATTCACATACACAATGATTCAAAAAAATATTTTTTTTCTGAAGGAATACTTTGAAAAAATACGTGGAATTCCTAAATATGACATTCAAAATTAATCTTTCGATTTGTAAAGACTTTCTGAAAACTTCAATCTACATTTTAATCCTACGAGCTGTCGTAAAAGCGTTATTGCACACATATATTACGCAAATTGATAGGCACACACGAACACAAAAATCAAAAGAAGGGGAAAAATCAATTGACGCAGGATTTGAAATGTCATGGACTTTAACAGGAAACAAAATTCTTTTTTACACTGCATATTTGTATTGATGAAAAATAATTGTTGAAATTTCATCTTGGATTTTTGAAAAACTAGAATGAAATTGAAACGAATTAAAATAGTACTGCAATAAAACAATGATATATAAACAGTAAATAATAGATGAGTGTTAATATTAATGAATGATAATAATAATAATAATAATAATAATAATAATAATAATAATAATAACTGCAATAATAATTATTATAATAATTAGATATCGAATGAAAGTTTGTTTCATTTCTTTTTATGGTAAATTTCGGCCCAGAATTATGGCTTTGATGAAAATTTGGTTTATGTGGAAAAACAGCTGAACATTCGATGCATACTGAAACCATAACCGAATATCGTAAGAGTTGAGAAAAGTTATACATTTAGAAAATGTATAAAAGATGTACATTTATAAAAGTTATAATTTATTTTTAAACTGATATCATTTTTCGCTGATACTGCCCATAGAGATTTCGGATATTTTTCATTCATATTTTCATTGTTTGACGATTTGAGCTGTGAAGGTTCTTCGAAACAATAATAAACAATTTTCTTCGAATCAGATCTCTATCACATTAATTCAACAAATTATTCTGAACGACTTTTTACACATTAAAATGTGACTCATGAACTCTGATAACAAAATACTCGGGGATAAATGAATATGAACAAATTTATTATTACCAAACCAATAAAGCTGGATATAGCGCCGACCACTCACTTCAAAAGTTAAATTACATCTACATTAAAAATGAAACGCAGTAAATAAAAAAAGGGTTACAATAATTTTTGGCAATGTCTCATTTTCGCCAAACCGTCAACAGAAAGGGGGTTTTAACACACTGCCCTCGGATGCACAGTTACTATTGTTCATCATTCAAATTGAATTTTTATCAAAATTTTCAAACTACATTAATAAGATAATTAAAAGTTAGAACATACCTACAATAATGAGGATTACAAATACTATTCTGTTTTCACAGGAACGAATACTAAAACTAAAATATAAAAAATAATTGGATTAGAAAAGGTTAATAGAAAGAAAATGTAAATAAAGTGTTCATAGGAAAAATAGTCTAAAATCAGTCCATCATGTCTAGTCCCAGTTATTATATCAATTGGATTGGACTTTTTATCACACTGGAAACGATCTGAATGGCACATGATCAAATTTTCGAATCTCTTCCTAAAAAAAGTTCTGTAATTCGACCACATTTCCACGTATGCTTTGGAGTTTGATCTTCATTAATCAATACAACATCACCAATTTCGAATTTAGTCGGAGCTTTGCTTGGAACTGAAAAGTTCGCGAAAGTTTCCAGAAATGATTTAAAATTTGATCTCGATATCTCATTATTTTTGTTAGTGTTACTCTATTCGATTTAAGTTCAGTTACACAATGAATGTCTGGTAGAAAATTTATTCGTTTTCTGATCAGGAAATGTGAAGGAGTAAGCGGAAGCGGTTCACTGTTTTCTTCCTAGACGTGCGTTAATGGACGACCATTAATCAAAGCTTCGATTTCAGTTAAAGTGGTTTGGATTTCTTCATATGAGAGACAACATCTTCAGAGAACTTTCTTCAAATGAGTTTTAACCGAACGTGCCATGAGTTCCCAAAAACCACCCCACCTCTTGGATCAATAAATTTCCAAACAATGCTATTTTTATTAAAATATCGTAAAACTTCCTCTTTCGATATTCGGCTCCAAACTTTTCTAAGTAAATTATCAGTTGTGACAAACGTTTTTGAATTATTACTGTAGATTGGTCTACAAATTCCCCCACGAGATATAAACCTTTTAAATGCTAAAAGGAAAGTTTCTGCAGATAAATTGGTACACAATTCAAGATGCACAGCTCTAGTGACAGCGCACGGGAAAATAACTATATATGCATTTTCTTGGCCAGTTTTTGCTTTGACATAAATAGGACCTGCAAAATCCACAGCACAGGTATAGAAGGGTGGTGATTCTATAATGCGATCTTTTGGTAATGGTGAAATTTCTTGCTTCCCAGGAGAAGGTTTAAATTTTGTACAAATAGGCAATGTTTTAGTACAAATTTTGTAAAATTTAGTCCTCTAATTATAAATATTTTTCGCGTAAATGAGCTAAAGTTGTGTTGCAATTCTACAATGGGAAACCTTTTCATGGGCATTCTGATTCAATAATTTGGTATAAGCATTCCCATTTGGAAGTATAAAAGGGTGCTTTTCGCTTTGAGATAATCTGAAAATTATAGTCATCCAGATAAAATTAACAAATCATTCTCATCCAATTTTGGGTTCAGACTATACCATGCTGAATCTTTATCGATAGGCTTTCCCCTTTTCAGTAAATCAATTTCACGATAAAGACAGTTAACTGTGTTTGTTTTAACCAATAAAATTCTGCCTTTTTAATTTCTGGAGCTGTGAGCTCACCTGAAATTTTAGTTTTTGATTTGTTGATATTATTTAGGAATCTTAAGATCCAGGCTGTGATGTTAAGTAATTTGGAAAGAAAACTAAAATTTTCTAATTTTAACAACGACTCTGGAGGCACAACACATACTGCACAAGATAATTGAGCCGAACTCAAATTTGATGATTTTCTTTCATTCAAAACATTTTCATTAAATGGTATTTTTCCACGTTTTGGCCAACTGTACATTGGTAATGACAACCATTCAGGACTGTAATACCATAATTTATGCTCACCCGGAATATACTTCCAAATTTTAGGATCAGTCAAATATTGTATTTCTACAACCATATTAGCCACAAAGTGCTTCCAATCCATGGCTGATCCCTTAAACCAATATCACGTAATAGTGGAATCTGACAAGATATGAATTTTCAAATTTTGAAAATTAAATGCATTTTTTAAATATTTAGACATCCTAGCAGCTATTAGCGTCCCCATTAATTCAAAACGAATGATTGTCAAAATTTAATCGGGGCGACTCTACATTTGCCCAAATAAGACTGGTCATAATTCCATTATCACTTGTGATACATCGAAAATAAGCTACAGCCCCATATAAGCCTCAGGACTAGCATCGGAAAAATATGAATTTTGGTCGAGTCCGAAAAATCTGCCCAGCAAAGAAAGAAACAGTGGGCCATCAGCTGGAAAAAAGATGGCAGCCAGCAGTGCTATCAGCGGTAAAGTGCAAGGGTGCCATTACTTAAACCTGTCGAAAAGTGTCCAAGCCGAATGCAGCTGGTCCATCAGTGATAGCCAACAGCAGGCCAGCATTGGTATGCCATCACATTAATTCAATCCGGCACTTTTCTTGCAGTGCTAGCACCTATCCCACTGCTATTCCTTTACTGGCCCAGTACTTTCCCTTACTAAAATTTCTTATAGAATTCTATAAAAAAAAACAAAGTACTATGGCTCTTTTTTCTATAAGCTAGTATCACCAAGAGCTATAGAAACATCTGTAGAAGTGTCTATAATAGAAATGTCTATAGAAATATTTGAACTGCATGCGGTCACCTCCCAAGTATTGACCGTGCTCGATGCTGCTTGGTTTTCGGGATCGGACATGAACAAGTTCTTTCAGCGCACGCTATGATTGCTCGTAGTTTTCAAGCTCTCATTACACTATTTAAAGTTTGTTTCTTTTGTGATTTACGTTCCCAATCATTAAACTGGTATAGAAGTTATTCTATTGTATAGAAATCCTATGTATTTTATACCTTTTTTTTATTATTGATTCTGAACTGCGTAAATTATGAAAACCGAAATCCTTTGTAACCTAGTAAAACCAGATTTAAGGAGAAAAAAAGTGCGTTGAAATAAAGAATTTATTTATTTATTCATTTACTTATTTATTTTTTTGGTGGCAGTGGTGCTACATTTTTTTACAGTTTCAAAAAAATTAGCTTAACAGCTTAAATTGTGTTAATATATTAATTTCAGATTTGTGTTCAAATACTCAATGTGTTCGATATTCGCAGCGCCACCTAGCGCAAGGGTTCCCAGCAATAATACTGCAAAAGTTCGTGCACTTCCATGTATTGGTGGGCCAGCGCCTGAGATAAAATGGATGCCCACCAGAATTTTATCTGATGATTTCCAACAACAAAGTTGACTGAAGCTGTCCAGCAGTGGTCATGCAGTGGTAGACCACCAGCCAGCACTTCTCCATCATTACCAGCACCTATCTTGCTGCTGCCCAGCAATTTCCTCTTTGCTGGATAGGCTCTATGATAAATATTTTCGGGTACCCCAAATTTATATAAATGTTCGATTTCTGCACACCAATTTTCCCATTCAATTTTTAAAACATTAGGGAATTTTTCATTCCATTCCACACCCCTTTTCCATGTCACCTGTAGCAAACTTTTCATACGAATAGAAAATGGTGCGATGATTTCAATAGGATAAAAGAATTTTAAAATGGCTTTAAGAACAACGCGTTTCGTTGGATTAAATTTCCAGTTATCAGGAAAGGATTGTACGTCACAACGTAAAATATGCCAATTAGTATCCCATAATAATCCCAAAATCACTAAAGAATTATTCAAATTTTCTTCTGAGTCACTTAACCCTTTGAGCTCTGCCGGGTGAATTTTCACCCACATAAAATCAAAATCTTTTAATTTCCTTCAAAAAGTCTCCATTTTAATTGCAAAAACTGGGTTTTGTAGATTTTACTTGTCTTCTTAAAATCTAGATGGCAGCACTATTCTCTGCAAATATCTAGTAGGTTTTTAATGCGACCTTAAAAACACTCCAATTTTGAAGGTTTAGAAATTTTGTATTTTTCAAGCATTATAAAGAAATATTTTTCAAAGGAGATAACATTTTTTTCTCTTGGACACATCAAACATTTAATAATAATTACATGAAAATCACTAAGCTGAAAATTGAAATAATTACAGGGGATAGAAATAAGTAATGGTAGAATTTTCTACCAGCAGAGCTCTAAGGACTACAAAAATGTGCTTTGTCACTAGATGGCAGCACTAAAATTACATACCAGACAGTGTTTCAGAACCAAAATTTAGATGCTTATAATTTAATTCCAAGGAATTTAAATTTGTGTTTAATTCAGCAGATTGACGATTTTATTATGTTTTAAATATTTCTAAACAAAAATTAAATATTTTAAAAATCTGTTTCATCGATAAATTTGATTACTTTGTATTTTTATATTATGATTTAAAAAATTTTAAATTTTGAATTTTCTCATTTAATAAATTTTTAAAATATTTTAATAGTCTTAGAATTTGTTTAAACCATGTAACTGCTTAAAATATGTTGAAATTTCAGCAATTATAGTAATTTTAGAATAACTTTGCGGTGTCATGTCTTGTATTTGCGTGTTGAAATGAATGCTCTATAGCTCTGATGGTGAAAAAACTTCCCACGTCCCCCAGTCTATTTAAAAAAAATTTTAATCACATGGTTCAATTTCAGACAGTCCCCTAATCATATTTTAAGTGTTTTTCTAGCATATTTTTAAAATTTTAATAACCCGGAGCTCAAAGGGTTAATTTATTTTTCTTCCAAAATTTTATAATTTTAACAGAATTAGTATTGAATTTTCGCAAATTCATGCTAGCTTCTTTAAAAATATGCGAAGCTGTTGAGGATAGATAATAAGCGTCATCATTAGATTTTGACCCCGTTATCAAATCTACATAAAAGGAAGTATCCAAGATCTTAACAACTTCCGGATGATCAATATATTTATGGATATGGGATTTAATCGTTGCAGCCAAAAGAAAGGGACTGCATGTTACCCGAAAAGTTTACAAGTTACCCCTACAGCTCGTGTAATTCTCATCAAATTTAAGTTATTCATTTCGTCACCAAACCACAAAAATATTAAATAATCCAGATCTTTTTCTGTTATCACAATTTGCAAAAAAGCTTTCTCTAAATCAACGGAAAATTCGACATTATATATTCTGAAATTAAATATTACATTAAGTATGTTCGGGTTAAGATTAGGATGTGGATATAAACAATCATTTAGAGAACTTAAATGTTTTTCTTTAGAAGAAGCATCGAAAACCATCCTTATTTTGGTAGTTAATTTATCCTCTCTTAAAACAGGTCTGTGGGGTATAAAATAACCATTCTCAATTATTTTATCAGGACATTCTTCTACAATTCCAGCAGTTATTTGTTCTTATACAATAGCTTTATAATTTTTACATAAGTCATTATCCTTCTCGAGATTACGATTTAATTCCTCAAAGCGACTTCTAGCTATTCTAAAATTATTCCCAACTTTCCTTTTTTCATCCTTCCTTAATAAACCCATTTCATACCTATAATTTACGAAATTTTAGTTATTCTAAAATTTATTCATAATTTCCTCATCTACATCTAAAATATTTTCATTTCATTGAGTAATAACCCAAAGATTCAATTTCCCATAAAATATTCAAAACTTCTCTATCTGCAGTTGCAACCGACAGATTTAAAACAGAGGCGCATTCCATTTTTCTTTTTTCATCCTCATAAAATCCACAAAGAGAATATCCAAACAAACTATCACATAACAAAAGAGATTTAGTTATTTTTTTAATTTCCCTATCCTGGCAGATTTGATAAAATAATCCGTCCCAATAAGAACATTTATTTTAGAATCGCATGATGCAACAACATTCGACAATTTAAAAGGCGCCAGCATGTTCATTATCTGTCTGGAGAGAAGGGAAGATAAATCGTAGAGTTAAAAATTACATTCGTGGCTAATGCCTCGATAAAAATGAAACGCTATTTGTTTTCAATATGGGATAATTTTAATTGCACAACGACAATTTTTTTTGTGGGTTAACAACTGTAAAGGAAAAAATTTGGAGTTTTCTTTGACGAATAATTCGAGGATTTAATTTTGAAACTAATTGCTTTGTAACAAAACATCTTTAACTTCCTAAATCATATAAACATAATGAAAGCTCAGAATTTATTCCAGATTCCACAGTTACGCAAGCTGCTTGTAAAAGGACCTCTTTAAAGGAATATTAATTTGAATTGGTTTTACAATGAGATATCGAACTAATAACAGAGTCGGCTGATCTGATTTCTTTGGGCACTGTTTGACTAGGATTCTTTAAACAAATCAATGAATGATAAAAATTTCCGTTGCAAAATTTACAATGTTCTGTATTAAATTTACAATTGGCCGACTGATAAAAATTCCGGTAACAGATCAAACAACGTCCCTGGATTCGCAATTTATCCCGTCTTTGAGGAGTGGTATATTCTTCACATAATTAGGATCATGGTCATTTTCACATAATATATTTTTAGTTTTTACATTAGTAGTCAATGCAGATGCTGAAGGAATTTCGCATTTATATTTGCTAAAATGTTTATAATTGTTATTATATTTATGCTTTTCTTTTTTAGCATTAAAACCATTTTCAGAGTTCTGCAGTGCCATCGTAGATTCTCGAGATTGAACTTCGTTCTTAATGAAGGAAAGAAGCTCTTCGACATCTATTTTTTCACCATCGGTTCTTTTACGATTTAAATTTAGCGTTATTTCTGAAGGTATCAACTTTAATAAAATAGGACATAGGAGATGACCACAACGTCCTGCTGTAACACCAAGAGAATTTAAATTTCTGATTTTTATTTCACAATTATCTTTACCTGTTTTTGTTCATTATCTGTCTGGAGAGAAGGGAAGATAAATCGTAGAGTTAAAAATTACATTCGTGGCTAATGCCTCGATAAAAATGAAACGCTATTTGTTTTCAATATGGGATAATTTTAATTGCACAACGACAATTTTTTTTGTGGGTTAACAACTGTAAAGGAAAAAATGTGGAGTTTTCTTTGACGAATAATTCGAGGATTTAATTTTGAAACTAATTGCTTTGTAACAAAACATCTTTAACTTCCTAAATCATATAAACATAATGAAAGCTCAGAATTTATTCCAGATTCCACAGTTACGCAAGCTGCTTGTAAAAGGACCTCTTTAAAGGAATATTAATTTGAATTGGTTTTACAATGAGATATCGAACTAATAACAGAGTCGGCTGATCTGATTTCTTTGGGCACTGTTTGACTAGGATTCTTTAAACAAATCAATGAATGATAAAAATTTCCGTTGCAAAATTTACAATGTTCTGTATTAAATTTACAATTGGCCGACTGATAAAAATTCCGGTAACAGATCAAACAACGTCCCTGGATTCGCAATTTATCCCGTCTTTGAGGAGTGGTATATTCTTTACATAATTAGGATCATGGTCATTTTCACATAATATATTTTTTTGTTTTTACATTAGTAGTCAATGCAGAGGCTGAAGGAATTTCGCATTTATATTTGCTAAAATGTTTATAATTGTTATTATATTTATGCTTTTCTTTTTTAGCATTAAAACCATTTTCAGAGTTCTGCAGTGCCATCGTAGATTCTCGAGATTGAACTTCGTTCTTAATGAAGGAAAGAAGCTCTTCGACATCTATTTTTTCACCATCGGTTCTTTTACGATTTAAATTTAGCGTTATTTCTGAAGGTATCAACTTTAATAAAATAGGACATAGGAGATGACCACAACGTCCTGCTGTAACACCAAGAGAATCTAAATTTCTGATTTTTATTTCACAATTATCTTTACCTGTTTTAATTTTAACAATTTGTTCATTCATATGTGCATTGATGACTAGGTCGTCTCGACCGTAGCGAGTTTTTAACAAATCAACTGCAGCTTTAAAGTTTTCCTCTGAAAGTGAAAAACCAGCAACAGCATTATATGCTCTACCTCCAAGAAGAGATTTTAAATACACAAATATGTAAACATGAGTTAAATTAGAATTCTTTTCGTTTGCATTGTAATAATGCCCCCAAAATTTTAACCAAGAACTGCTGTCACGAAAAATTTTGTTTATATTTTTTTGGCAATTTCATAGATCTTTCTAAATTTCTGTTTTGAGAACCGGATTCATTTTTCATAAAATTTTGAAAAGCATTACGTTGTTTCTGTAGGTTTTGTTCATTTAAGAACTTTGTTATCTTATAACGTGATTCAATAATTTGTTCACTATAGCTTTTAGAACTTTCGATTTCTTTTTCGAAATCGTCTTCAGCGATGACATCTTGTATATCGGAAATTAATCTTCAAGCGTTGTACAAATTTTTGTACATAGCTTAGTAGTTTGAGTCCGTAAAGCTGCTTGTTTCTTTTTTAACGTTTCAACGTAAGTCGACATTTATTTATTTACAATTATTCAACAACAAAAATATAAATTAGACTGAGCTTACCTCAAGTCTTCAAAGCATCAGATATAAAAAAAATACAAATATCAGTCCAGAAATGGATTCGCCAAACCTTCACCAGAAAGGGGGTTTTAATAAGTTGTGATGACAATACTTTACTTTAACAACAACTGTTCATTTTTTAATAATAAATTTCAATAAAATGTTTTAGTTTGCTTTATACTTCCTAAAGTTTATCATAGCGAGTTCTTTGTGCCTAAGTCGTACCGGTAGATCACTTTGTAGAGCATTGGAAATTTAAATCAGATGGATTCGAAATCTGTCTTTCAAAAATTTCCCCTCAGTTGGAGGGAGAAATTGCAGTTTTTTTCTCATATAGAATATGTAGATAAAATTATTTTTTTGGAATTGTTGTTTTGCACAGTTACATTTTTTTGTTTATTTCTGGAAATTGCGAATGAGGTCACAAGGACCCCATCTTAGGAAATCCAGGGAATAAATGAAAGCTTTCTATTATTTGTCGTATTTCAAGAGAAAGAAATATAATTTTTGGCACCCTGCCACTGTGGATGGGTACAGCGTTACCATGGAAGCGAGTGTAGGTCCTTCCGTTATTTCCTTATTTCTTTGTTCTTGTGTTCAGTTACGTGTAAATTTCGCTAATCCTTTAAATGAATCGTCGCTTCATATGAACAGTAGAATGACTTAGGGAGGGCCTAAATTACCTATAGGGTTAGCCCTTTTTTAATCTTTGGCATTTAACCACTTAACGGTCACATTAAATTACGGTTTAAAAATTCAAGTTGCTCATTGACACCACTTATCTGAAAAAGAAATAGTCACCTTATTTAATGACAGGTAAAATGATACCATAATAAAGCCAATTACACTATTTTATAAAACTGGTGGGAATCAAATAATCCGAATAAAAGACACAGCCCGTGAATATCACGGGAGCGAGAATTAAGGGATGAAGTAATATTTTGATCTTAGTACTGCGAGGATTAATATGACTGTGAATTGAAATAGTTTGAGGTTTGAGAATTGATTAAATTATCGTGAGATTTTTTTTTCAGAATCATAGTACATTAGTCGGGTTTCACAACTGTACCAATTTCTACAATTTAGATAGAACATTTGGATTTTGTAATTCAAAATCATACAATGGTACTCTGTCAAGCATTTTCACTTCATTTGAGAAGTACTAACATTCCTTATTGCAAACGAAGGATAGAATAGGATGTTTGAAGAAGCAACGTTTGTATGCCCAAAAAATGATTAAATTTCTAGATGTTTGAATTATTATCAATATTTGTATTATATTGTCGATGTTTTGAATATATTTATACAAAAAATTATCATAAAAAATTAGAAAAAATAAAAGTTTTATAAATTTTGTACATTCAAAATAAAAGTTTCATGACAAATTTTAGAAAATGATTTTTTATCACAATAAATTTAATTTTGTTTTCATTAATTATTTTTAAACTAAATTTGCAGCTTTTAACTATTTTATTGTCTATCTTGAATAGTTTTTAATTCAAAGCGTTAAATGGACTCTTTGACGAAAATTTATTGTCTATTTTTTTGTATGATATTATATTGAAATTAATAGATATTCTACTTTGAAAACAATTCTATTATACTTGAACTGTTCAGGAAAGTATTGGAATATTTTATCGCTCTTTTTAAAAAGCTTTAATTATAGACTGTGAAACGCAATGCCAAAATCACATATTTATATCCTTTCAATCAATATAGTCAATAACCACATCAAAATACGAATCTTAAAATTCAATAAACCATTTCGAATTTTTGAGCTATTTAAAATTTTGTCCTGCTATTTGAAAATGGCTGTTATTTTCTTTTATATATATCTGCTTAATCTTTTGTATATATGAGTTAGATATTTTTACATGTATATTATATGAAAAAATATATATATATATATTTTAAATGTAAGTTGAAAATACCCCCGTAGATTTGCGTTATATGTACCCTGATGCGATGTATCTACCTCCTCCCCTCAAAAAAAAAAAAAAAAAAAAAAAAAAAAAAAAAAAAAAAAAAAAAAACAGAACGAAAGAAAAAAGGTATTGAAATCAGTCCTACTGTTGTGAGAATATGGACAGTACCTAACAGGTAACAGTGCTAACTAGTAACACAATGCACATCCAAATAGTCGTGTCTCCTGGCTTCATGAAAATATCTTTTGGGTCCCGTCCAAGTAATCTTCTCTTCCGTCCAAATAACATCCAGTCATGGTAAATCGTTAGTATATAATTTTTTTTTTTTCATTTTTAAGAATATTGTTCTTAGTAAGCAGAGGAGACTGGGGAGGATTGGTAGAAGAAATGTTCCAAAGAAAATTATACAGCATAGCTTAATAATCAATTTAACTAATTAGATATTTTGCACGATCCAATCATATTCAAAAATAATTTAATTGTCGAAAGATAATTCTTTATTAATTAATCAATACATTAAATTAAACTAAAAAATAATACTCCAAATAACAGTGTGTACGTAAATCAATAATAATTATAATGTGTATATAAAATATATATATATGTTGTTAGGTATCGCTATGCTTGTAAAAAAATAAGGAATAAGAATATTATATTTATTTTATAATAATATTAAAATTTCGAATTGTAAATATTTATATGTGTAGAAACAATGTTATAAAAATTCCCAAATAAGACCAGACAGTATACAGGCAATTAGAGATAATGCAAGAAAGCATGGACGCCATATTCTGACATAGGATGAATAGTAGAAAAACAGAAAATTTACGATACTTCAACAATAAATTCTAACTAACGAAGGAGAATTTATGACTGTAACGTGGGTGGCAATGTCCCCATGAGAATTCAGAATCAACGGTAATAAAATTTAATGCTATGCGAGGGAAAGGAAAAAGACACGCCCAAGGATGCAGGGAGCCAGCATGGAGAATTCTGAAATTACCAATGCGGGAGCAAAGAGGAGCAGGCAATAAGAGCTATAGCTTTGTGTTGATTAAGCCCTCCCAAAAATTGGGTCTAGAAAAAAAAATGGAAATATTATTAAGTCTTGCGTCTCTCCTACAAGAGAGTCTTTCATTCATTGAGTTCTGGGAAATTAAGGACAGCTTTCGTTTTTAAGGGAGATGGGTGCAGTTGACCATTTTTAATGTGGTAACCCAAAAAATCAATTTCTCGTTGTAAAAAGTGGCATTTTTTAAGATTCAGTTCTAAACCATATTCGGATGCAGTTGTAAGGACGCGTTGTAATTTTTGGAGTCCTTCGACTTCGTTTTCAGCTGGTATTATGAAGTCATCCATATAAACAATAAGTACTTTTTCATTAATGAGGTCTCGAAAAACGTTATAAATATATCTTTGAAACACAGACGGTGCATCGCTAAGGCCATAATTCATATATAAGAATTCAAATTGACCAGAATGTGTGACGAAAGAAGTATATTTTCTACTATTTTCATCTACTTCGACATGAAAAAATGCATTTTTAAGGTCAAGAGTAGTAAATACTTTTGCAGAATGCAACTGATCAATAATGTCATCAATTACTGGGAGGGGGAAACGTTGTTTATGTGTTTTAGAATTTAACTTCCTATAGTCAACACACAATCTATATGAACCATCTTTCTTTTTTACTAGGACAATAGGTGATGAAAAATTACTAGTGCTTTTACGAATAATTCCTTTTTCGAGCCACTCAGAAATTTGTTTTTCCTACAAAATAATGATCTTTGAAAATTACTCCAAGTCGCTTCGCAACCAGCAATAATTCTCAAGATGAGGAATTAAGGGTGATAGCAGAAGCAGATTCATCGTCGTCATATATGGAATGGATGAATTAGCTTTTACCTGATGAATCACCTGTCTTAGCGACATGAGCATACTGGATTGCTGTGATGAGAAGCGAATTTACAGAAAGAACTGAACTATCGGATAACACCGCACATGAAAGCTAACTCCAGGAATAAGCGACATCTAGCAGTCCCCAAATGAAAGCGAAAATTGTGATGATCGAACTCTAAAAATTATATGCGTCTTCTAGTGATTCACAACGAAAGTGAAAATTGTGATGATAGAATCCGATGAACTCGATGAAATATTATGTGCATTAGATGAACTCATATGTGCCTCACAACGAACCCGATAATCTCTATAAAAAAATTTCTGTGCATTAGATGAACTCATGTGTGTCCCACAAGAACTTTCAAACACACTTTTAAATCGGAAAGACTACTGGTCTGGTGAAGCTATATTTGGGTGAGAAAAATATACATATTTACTTCCATTTATTTTATGGCTATTGGTTATTTGATATTTTCTCATATTGTGTATAATTGATCTTACATAACTTGTTTTTTTAAGTCTAAATTTTAACTGACGTCTGTATTATTTTCTCATTAAATAATTTTAATTAACTATTTTATATATTTTAATGATATAGGAATAATAACATTTAATTAAATTTTGATTAATGCCAAAAGCCTCTTATCTTTGGATCGGTGCTGTGAGTAAGTTAAAAGAATAAAAAAAATCAACATAATAAAATAAAACAAATGGAACAAATATACTGTTCTAATGTGGATTGAACTACATCTTTTAAATAAATGAACAAATTGAATATTAATCTGAAAGTAATATTGTAACAAAACAAATGATAATTGAAATATGAAATTTATACAATTGAAAATAAAAATTGTTTATATATGTATACTTTTCTGTCCTTTTCTTTGTATCATTTCCTTATTCTTTTCTTTCAGACAATATTCAAAATCTAACTATTTTAAGAATTAATAATTTTAGCAATGGTAAAATTTGATCTTTTTTTTATGCAACCTACCAGTTCTAAATTTACATTTCTCAACGTTAAATAAGGCGTCTTTGTGTTATTGACAAAATTTTATATTATTCAAAATTTTCTCTCCCCTAATTTATTAATTAACGTTGTCCCCTATGATCTTCCACGACGCGGATCGGGAGAATTGTTTTCTAAGTGTACTAACCATTCTTATTGTCACGTGACCCTGTGTGTGGTGCAGATCGTCACCACAGATTGGTCCCCTTTTTACAAAATAATTTTTTATTTTTTAAATATTGAACCTGGAATAAAGTTTCATGTATCATTTTATTCGTTATACAACCAGTTATCAAAATAAAATTGCAATATAAAGTGTACTATATAAGAAACTTGAAAAATCCTTTATTTTAAACATGAGAAAATAATGGGTCAAAGGTCTCCACCTAAGAGAGGCTTCACCCACTTTATTTTATATTGAAATATTTGTCAAGGGAACTAAAATCTGTTTTAAAAAAGGCAAAATAACTTTATGCTACATGGTTTAATTATTATTAAAAAATATTTTGGACAATTTGATGTGCAAACAAACATGATTAGGCGGAATTCAAGGCACAGGAGAGGGCTTGAGGGTCCATTATATATGCAAGATTTATCGCTATGTTTAATTTATTTGAAATTTTTTTATGGTTCTAAGTTTTTGTGTTTAATTTATTTATTTTTTTGTTCATCAGAACCAATAGTGGGTCCAGTCCCCACAAATGTTCAAGGGTCCCATTTATGGAGCAATGGAAAAATAAATACTCTAAGCTATCATACATGTGACTGTTAAAATGCAATAGATGATAGTTTGTACAGTCGTGGAAAAAAAGTAAACACCCCCTACTAACTCTGAAACTAATTATAATGCAAGAAAGTTACTGGCACCAAGCGATTGGAAATAAAGGTCTACATTTAAATTATGTATATAAAATTTTCTTAGGGGGGGGGGGCATCTAGATATCAAAACGAATTCAAACTTTGTTTTTTGAATAGCAATACCCAAATTTGACACCATAAATAAATTCTACGCCCTTCAATTAGCCTAAATTCAAATTGTCTCGAAATCCGTACGATTAGTTTCCGAGAAATTATTTATTTTAAAATGAGGATATTTTAAAGGCTGTATAAAATTAAAGTTCGGTACTCGATTGTTGAAATGCTACAGAATGATTATGTTACATCTATTATTATATTATTTCTTGCAATATGGCAATTTCAATGGCTTAATATGTTTCAACTATTGCCAGACAAAATGTGTCAATAAAATGAATAAAATGTATTTATTTTTTTTCAAATGATGCTTTGCTGCACATCATAGACAGCCCTTTAAACCACCATTTTGACGTTTTTTAATCATAATTCAAAAACGATTTGGAAGAAAAATTTTAAGTTGAGAATTCGCATAAAGCAGGACATAATAAATACAAATCTATCACAAAAATTGTAGGTTACAATTCATATATATTTCGAATATTAATTTTATAATATTAATTTCATAATTCATAATTTATATCATAAAATGTTTAAAATTACAAATTTGGTTTTACAGTATTATAACCACACAAAAAATTATCCCATTAGGATTATATTTTAAGGAGATATTAATAAAAATATGAAAATGTAATTTAACATTAGAAGCTCTAAAGTTTGAATGTTTATAATTTGAAAACTAATCATCCAAATGATTTGAAATTTCGTTTCTACGCATAGTTTGAACAGAAGATTTAAAATACATTATCAAAATTGAATGTTGCCAATGAAAAAAAATACAGTCTGGTTTTGATTTGTAGATGGCCCCCTAAGCAAATTTTATATACATCATTTAAACGTAGAATTTATTTCCAATCGTTTGCTAACAATACCATTCTTCTATTGTTTGCAGAGTTAGTAGGGGGTATTTACTTTTTTTTCTACTACTGTACATAAAAACATTTATAGAGTTTAGATAAAATAACATACCTATTAGAATAAGAAGTGTAATAGGTATTATTATATCTTAGTATGCTAAGAACATCAAGTGATCGAAAATGTGTACAGATCTGGTCTGGGTTTAAAATTTTAAGACTAATCAAAATTAAGCTGATTTAATTAAATTTAAAATAATAAAATGCGTTGTGTAATTTTACAGAGAAACTTAGACTTATGGCTTTTATAAGTATGAAATTAATATTGGAAACTTGAATAATATCTCTTTCTGTCATCTGGTTACACAAATTTCTTCACTATTGGCTAAGATATTACAAAGCACATTAAGTGATCCAAAATGTATATAGCTCTGGTCATGATTTACAAGTTTAAGACTAATTAAAATTAAGCTGATTTAGTTAAATTTAAAATATTTTTATTATTTATTTGTAACCTATAAATTTGGATTAGTTTTTATCTGCACATTTTTTTTTTTTTTTTTTTTTTTAGCTAAAATTTAGAATTTGGGTTTTTTTATGTTCTAAAGATATACCAAAAAATATCAGAACATTGCATAGTTAATTGTCTGAGCGAAGCGAAGGCTAATACTCAGCGAAATATTACTCTCAGGACACATTACAGCTACGATGGATATTAACGCCATGTCCTACTTAAAAAAAGCCTAATAAAAAGCTTTCGTCAAGAATAACTCAAAAAATATTTGTCGGATTTCTTTTCTGATTGCTCCAGAAGGTACCTACGAAGTCCACCTACTGAATGCACCTTTTATGAAAAATAAGTTCCAAACCGTTTAAAAATTATATTAAAAAAAACTCATAAAAAAGCACAATTTATCTGCATACGTCACAGAAATTTGACGTGCGTCACTTTCACCGGTGGATGTTTTCGTAGACAACTGGCTTGAACACATGGAGCAAATAAAAAAAAATACGCACGCAGTAATATTGAATAGATCAATTTCAACCACGTGATCACAAACCTTGCAACAACCCGTGGCAACCAGTTTTGGTGGGCAAACAAATAATAATACAGTACTCCGTAGCACGGTGACCGATTTTAGCCTGTTGTATAAAATCTGGCCTGTTGTATAACATACAACAGGCTAAAGCCGGCTAAAAAATCCGGCTAAAAGATAGTTGTCAGTCTATCGACTGGAAATTAACAGATTTTTTTAATACTCGTATAATGAAATTTAGAAACGATTGTGGATGATTAAAATAAAAGACATGAGTGTTTATTGCTCCGGGAGATTATCTTTCTATGGATGCCTGTCTGTCTATCATACAGCATACAATTTTCTTGTAAAGGATGATAATATTATCCAGTAAAACCTCCATAACGGACACACCCGATTAGTGGACACCTCTATTTAGCGGGAATTTTTTGATAACCAACCCTTAAATAACTGTACATTTTTCACTCTCAGTAGCGGACACCTCCAAATAGAGGACAAATTCTGCCCTCCCGAGGTGTTCGCTTTTCAGAGGTTTTACTAGTAAAACCTCCATAATGGACACACCCGATTAGCGGATACCTCTATTTAGCGGACATTTTTTCGATTACCAACACTTAAATAACTGTACATGTTTTACTCTCAGTAGCGGACACCTCCAAATAGAGGACAAATTCTGCATTCTCGAGGTGTCCGCTATTCAGAGGTTTTATTGTATGTATATATTATTGATAGTTATTTTACAAGGCCGCACAAAAGAATAAGAATATATGAAACGAATATAAACTAAATTCGGGATTGGTAGATCGCTGATGGTAATGTAATTTTAGGATGTTGTTACAGTTATCCGCAGCATGTTTTCAGAGTTTCGTTCATCTAACGAAACACTACCTGTCTCACTGCTTTGTCTGTCTGTCCGTCTGTCACAGAGCCCGTTCTCAGAAACTATATATGTCGGAGACTTGAAAATTTGCATACTTATAGCTGAACACCACACATCAAACGGCAAATAATAAAATTTTGAAAAAGTCTAATATTTAACCCTCTGGGCTCTAACTTGTGTATTTTAAGCAATTTTTCTAACTCAGCCCCTAATTAAGTTGGAGACATGAAATTTTGCATACTTATAGCTGAACACCTCACATCAAACGACAAATATTAAAATTTTGAAGGTCTAATATTTAACTCCCTGGTCTCTAACTTGTGTATTTTAAACAATTTTTTCTAACTCAGCCCCTAATTAAGTTGGAGACATGAAATTTTTCATACTTATAGCTGAACACCTAAAATGAAACGACAAATAATAAAATTTTGAAGAAGGTCTAATATTTAACCCTCTGGGCTCTAACTTATGTATTTAGCATTTTTTCTAACTCATCCCCTAATTAAGTTGGAGACTTGAAAGTTTGCATACTTATAGCTAAACACTTGCGATAACACGATAAATTATAAAATTTTGAAAAAGTCATATTTAACCCTCCAGTCTCTAAGTTGTGTATTTTAAGCAATTTTTCTAACTCAGCACCTAATTAAGTTGGAGACATGAAATTTTTCATACTTATAGCTGAACACCTAACATGAAACGACAAATAATAAAATTTTGAAAAAGGTCTAATATTTAATCCTCTGGGCTCTAACTTATGTATTTTAAGCATTTTTTCTAACTCATCCCTTAATTAAGTTGGAGACTTGAAAGTTTGCATACTTATAGCTGAACACTTGCGATAACACGATAAATTATAAAATTAAAAAAAAAGTCATATTTAACCATCCAGTCTCTAACTTGTGTATTTTAAGCAATTTCTCTAACTCAGCACCTAATTAAGTTGGAGACATGAAATTTTGCATACTTATAGCTGAACACCTCACATCAAACGACAAATAATAAAATTTTGGAAAAGGTCTAATATTTAACACACTGGGCTCTAACTTGTGTGTCTCAAATAATTTTTCTAACTCAGCCACTAATTAAGTTGGATACGTGAAATTTTTCATACTTATAGCTGAACACCTCACATCAAACAGCAAATAATAAAATTTTGAAAAAGTCTAATATTTAACCTCTAATATTTTGTCACGCGCAATTTTTAAATTTAAACTGTTTTGCAATATTATTTTTAATTTATTTTGCATAATAAGTGTAATGTGACGTAATTTCTTCTATTTAAGACTTCTAACGCATGTTAATGAATTTATTTTACAATATTCTTTCTCTTTTAAAATTCACATGTAAATATAGTTTTTATGGCGTAATTTCCAATAAGGGCCTGCTTTTTATACCTAATTATTTAATTCTAATTTGAAGGTTTTTTTTCTGTTTAAAATAGTAACATGTAAATAATTTTTTTATTTCAAGCAAACATTATTGTTTGCACTGTTTATACATTTGGTAACAGTTTAAATTAATACCATTTTCTAAAATATGTAAAAAATATGTGTCGAAATGCTGAATATTTGAATTTAAAATAGAAATAAAACCTCAAAAAATGAGTCAAATAATAAAAAAAAAATAATGGAATCTGCACACCGGGATCTTCTATTGAATAAAATGATATAAAAATGATTAAATTCACATGTATAATTTTTGCTCCTATAAAGCTTTTTTAAAGGAACGATTCTGTCCAACTTTAGCATTAAATATTTCTTAAAATAATTCTTCTATTTGAAAACTGTATGCATCAGCGTGTTGATCAAACATTACTCTATAATACCACCGATTTTCATATTTTTGTATGCAATAGTTTTCTTTATATTAACGAAGAAAAACCTCCGGTCACAAAAAAATTCAAAACCGGCGGCGGCGGCGTTAGTTACTTTTTTTAGAATAGAGAGATATATAAAAATGAAAACTTGTCTATCTGTCTGTTTGTAATTCTATAAAAATCCACAATTTGGAAGCCAAAATCATGAAAAGATACGTATGTGTATTAAAACGAAAGTCATCCGGAATCGAAATAATTTGTAGTTAATTTTTAATTAATAAAAAACCACCAAATTAACAGCAATTTCTTATAAAATTTAAACATTTTTCGTTATAGCAGTTGCCAACAATTAAAATACACAATAAAATTATTATTACAACAATTAATTTTCTACTGCAAGATTTCCACGTGAAAAATGAAAATGAAATAAATAGTTTGCCAAATTAAAAAAAAAAAAAGTTAATATTACATCATAACTTTTCTATTGCCAGATATTCACGTGAAAAATGAAAATGAAATAAATAGTTTGACGAATTTAAATGAAAGTGAATATAACTTCACAACTTTTCTATTTTAAGGTTTCCACGTTAAAGAGGAAAATATTACGTCATATTGGAAATATAAAGGACGTGGTGGATATAGTATAACGTCATATGAGTATGAAAAATGTATTTAACCATTATTAAAACCCGATTAGGGAAATATTGGCGTATTTTTACATTATTGCTCCAATTATAAATTGAAATAAGTTCATTTGTAATTGCATTCTTTTGCGTCTGTTATATACATTTATGTATTTTTATATAGCGTTTTCATATGATTCATTCATACAAAATTTCGACTGCTTTTTTTAATGTTTTTTTGTGTTGTATGTTAAATTTTGAAATTGATTTTTCAGAACAAACATCCTTCAAATTCTGGGCAACGCCGGGCACTTTAGTTTGTAACAAATAAATGGCTTTTGTGTCTGTACATCTAATGCTAATATTATAAAGCGTTGTAATATTATAAAGTGTATAATATTATTAATGATTGTGCGTTTGCGAGGTGTTATCTCTGAAACTACATAGCCAACTTAAAAAAATGTTGGTGGCCATCTCTGCTCCGAAAAAAAAGACTATATTTTATGTCAGTTCATGAACCTACATCGCTGCAGGAGTAAAAAAGTTCTAAAATTGCGATTTCTGCGATATTGATTGGGTTAGAAACTTTAAATTTGGTGTAGTAGTTACTTTTAAGATGTAAATACTCGTAATGAACGCTCTCTAAAAGGTTCAATTTAACGGATAAACGTAAAAATTTCTAGAAAGGTTCTAAACTATGATTTATTTGGAATACTGAAATTTTTGGGATACTATTGGGGTTAGAAACTAGAACTTTGGCATGGTAGTAATTTATAAGATGTAAATGCTCATTCTAGAACGAATTCTAAAAATTCGAAAGACTATACAAATCGAAAAAAGATCTAAAGATGATCTAAGTAACGGAGTACATGGAATTGTTGGGAATATAAACATGAAAATTGACATGGCTGTATTTATCATGACTTAAATTCTCGCAATAGAACAATTTCTAAAAATGTCGCTATATAAAACAGTGCAGAAACAAAAAACTTTCAAAATTTTCAATTTCTGTGTTACTGCTAAGCCCAAAATCTTGAAATTTTGCTTCGGGTTAGTTTTATAATATACAATTGTCTCTATGAATGGTTTCTAAAAAATTTAAAATTTAAAAAGATGAAATTAACGGAAAGCGATCTCAATTACCATTAATTTGAAATTATTAGGTATAGCAACTTTAAATATTTCATAATGCTGCATTTCCTCCGCAAAACATGCAATTTAAAAGCAACAAAACTGATAGATACCCACCTAGCATTAAATAAATTGTGTAAATATTGAATAAAGACCTGTATGAAACAGTGAGTAGGTTGCACGAAAGTACTTGTTACAGTGTTCCTTCTCTAGGCTTTTCTCTCTCTCGCCAAGGCCACTAACAGAGGGAAGGGCCGTTTTAAATGTGATATGAATTTTTTATCTGATTCATTTTTCTAGACAATTTATCATAAGGTCATATTCTCAATTATCATTAGTAGATTTTTTATATATTAATTTATTCTGGTGAAATTTCATAATCGGGTTCATATTGGCGTATGTTAGCTTGCATGATTTGCTGAATAAATATGTATGGATTTGTAAATTACTTCAAATGACACTTTGACAGCTCAAAAGTTATGCAGACGATATAGTCAGATATTGTGTCATACTTTATGTCGTAATCATTGCCGATTTCTTTTATTTAATACATGCTGCATACAGCTCAACTTGTGCAGAATATGTTTGAAAAGAAAACAGTACAGCTTATGTAGTGGCCAGCATACACTCATCATTTAAAACCGATCGAGCATTTCTAAAACACACTCTAACGAAGCATTGCATGCCTCTTTTGATGTATTCGGTACTTTGATACTATATCAGATTTTGAGGAGAGAATTCCTTAACTGTTATCGACAACCTCATTGCATCCGTGGAAAACAAATATTGTACAATATTAACTATTCCGGGGGAGCACACACCATATAAAGTATAGACCATTCTTTATAAACATCATATATTTGTCATTTAAAGTTACTCAAATTGGTGCGGAGCGTCTGATTATGCTCTTGATATTTTATACAGTTAAAATTCCGATATAAGATAATTTAGTGTTTCATTTTCTATTTTACTTTTAATATATTGCGTACTTTCAATTTTATATCCATGCATGGCTGTCTTGCATTGTTTGATTTCCCATTTCTTAAACAGTGTATACGAATTTATATATAAAATTTTGTAATTCTACGATTCGTTTATTTTCATCATTTCAATTTATCGCAGCATATGGACAATTAAAGATAATATCTCATTTTCTTTGCTTCCACATGTTATTATTAAATCAATCTTCTTGACGATATCGCTCAGACTAATCCCTCTGAGGGAAGTCCTAGTTGTCTGAGCGAAGCGAAGGCTAATACACAGTGCAGGGCAAAAACAGCTACGATGGATATTAATACCTTTCGTCAAGCATAACTCAAAAAATATTTGTCGGATTTCGGTTCTGATTGTACCAGAAGGTACCTATAATGGTAAACTACTGAATGCACCTACTATCAAAAATAAGTTCTAATTCGGTTAAAAATTATATTAAAAAAACTGATAAAAAAGCACAATTTATCTACATACGTCACGGAAATTTAGTGTATGTCATTTTCACCGGCTGGATGTTTTCGTAGAAAACCGAATTACAGCACATGGAGCAAAGAAAATATGCACGCACTAATATTAAAGTACAATAAAACATTTAAATTTAATCAAACAGGAAAAGAAATCGGGATTTTTTTTTTCTATTCCAAAGAAAAAAAGCCATAATATATAATTTATTAGCCATAATAACATAGTGTTTCAGATTTTACGATAATCTACCCAATAGCATTTTTTAATCGCCAAAAGCAACATTTATATTTTGCGTTTGAAAATTTGAAACAATTATTTGATGTTTATATAAATAACTTTGATTTGTGGCATCATTTATTGTTAATTATTTTTTTTTCTTTTTAGTACTTTAGATGAAATTTGAGTACGTGTTAGTTATCTCGTCGACCAATTTCGCCAAATTATATAAATCGCCAAACCACCCACCAAATTATACAAATTGACACAATTTTTATTTTAAATAACGAAAGAACAAATAAATTAGTATAAAATTAATACAAATACAAGTAAAACGTCGAAATAAAAATCACTTGATGACGTAAACACGTGTTGTCAAGTGAATATGACGTTTACGATCAACCATTATTGGCATTTAATCTTACAATTTGGGCGACAGTAATTTGATTGACGAGATAACTAACAAGTACCGAAATTTGTACTTTTCCAGAATAGGCGTCTTATAGGTGAAGAAAATGGGTTTGGTGAGGAAAGTAAACTTTTCATGCATATTTTTTGGCAACCTACACATTGTTTCATGTACCCAAGCAATTTTTTAAAGATTTAAACAATTTATTTAGGGTACACAAGACATTTACTCACAGATGTCATATACGCACCACGTTGGCGCGATTTTTTTCTGACGCTAATGTCATATACGCACCGGGGTTACTTAACTGGCGCCAAAGTGTCGTTATTTTGCTTGATATGGTAATCTAGATGTTGTTGTTTATTTATTAATAAATTGTTTATTTACTTTTATTTTCCTTTTTTAAAATTAAATAAATTGTTTTGTTCTATAGTTATTAATTAAACTTTTTTTATTTATTGTTATACACTTTTTAAAAATATATATGTAACTGGTATTCGAAAACAAGGATTTCGCCAAAATGACTTCAGAAAAATTCGCGCCAACGTGGTCCGTATATGACATCTGTGCCAAAAAGTTTTAGATTTATTTGTACAAAATAAGCATAAACGTTCATCGGGTTTGTAATAAATTGTCAGGTTTGTATCTTTTTGTAACAAATCTCACTTTCTGAAGCTAAAACTGCGCAAAGCTTAAAAAAAAACGCCAAGGCAATGTTGTTAAAGTACAGTGAAATTAGTTATAAACGTGTATTTTAAATCAAGTGAATAAAGGTGTATATTTTAAATGAAATGAATGCAAGATGAATATGGCATGGAAAAAAATATTGGCAATTTATCACCTGCGCTTGACTAACTTAAAAGTATCAATATTGCAATTGGTACGTGCTATGCAAAATGAAACAATTATGTTATAACCAATCTTCGTGCAAGAAAAATTGCAAATAATTCGTATTCAGATACACTACACAGGCAAGGTTGACGTCAAACAAGAGTAATACTAGCAGCGACATTGTTATAACTGTATGGTAGTGATAACAGCATAATGGCTTTAAGCACACAAGCAATTTCTTACATATGTTTCGATTGAAGCTGGATCATCAAGGTGCTAATTATTCATACAAGCAACCGTTATATAAACGAAAGTTTGACAATTTAAATGTAAATATATGCAATCTTGCATTCCCTCCGTCTCCCTCCCCCCCCCAAAAAAAAAATGTTACAGCAATGAAATTTAATTGGAGTTAAACGAAGCTTTTTAAAATACGACAATGGTTCAAAACCAGGTTACGGAATATTCCTATAATATTTTAATTAATCACGGTACTTTTTTTCAGTCCGGTTCAAATTTTGCCAAGAGTATTTTATTTTATTTTATTTTATTTTTTGTCAAAAGTCGCCTTTTTTTTCAGCACTTGTAACGTGTGATGATGTTGAAATAAATGTTTTGACTTATGCTAGAATATTTGTTAGAAATTTGTTAGAAAATTATTGTGCCAGAAATTTGAAAATCGGTGTGGTGGCTACTTTTAAGATGTAAACACTCGTTATAAACTCTTTTTAAAAGTTTGAAAATTTTAAAGTGAGAAATAAACGTAAAACTTTCTAGAAAGATACCAAATCACGATTTATTTGGAATTGTTAGTGATAGAAATTTTAAAATTTCACGTGGTTATTAGTTTTAAATTGTAAATGCCGATCAGTTAGTTTTTAAAAAACCTGAAAATTAAAAGGGTGCACGATTAAAAAAAAAAAAAAGATATAAACTGCAATTCCTGTGGTACTGTTGGAGTTAGAAACTTGAAATTTGGCATGGTATTAGATGTAAATGTTCGTTTTAGAACGAATTCTAAAAAAATTGAAATTTAGAAGACTAAATAAACCGGACAAAGTCCTAAATAACGAAGTACGTGGAATTGTTAGGAATATGAACATGAAAATTGACATGGATGCTACTTTTAAGACATATATACTCACAACAGAACAATTTCTAAAAAATTGGCTATGTAAAACGGCGCAGGAACAAAAAACTTTCGAAAATTTTCTATTTTTGTGTAAATGCTGAGTCTAAAAACTTAAGTTGAAATGAACAGAAACGTTTCAATTTACCATTAATTGGAAATCATTAGGTATAGAAACTTTAAATATTTAATAATACTACATCCCCCGCCCCCCCCCCCCAAAAAAGAGAAAAAAACAAACAAACATGCAATTTAAATGGGTAGATACACACCTAGCATTGAATAAATTAATTATGTAAATATTGAATAAATTTTGGTATGAAACAACGATTAGGTTGTACGAAAGTACTTGTGAATGTGTTTCATCTCTAGACTATTGGGCGATTCTCAAAAGGTGGACACTGGACACACGTCATAACTTCAAGCCTTTCAAACATAACTTTAATTATCATTGACTTTATTTATTTATTTATTTTTTACACTGAGTTTTTAATTCTATTCAGAGACAGAAAATGACATAATTTATTGTAAAAGCTTTGTATAAATATCTTAAAATTTTATTATATAATGCTAAAGAGGCCAATTTCGGACATTCATAACGTTGATTGCTCCAATGTACCACCAAGAAAAAGAGTTTTAACTTTTTTACAGGTTCTAATGGTAAACAACGAATGCATAAAGGAAACGGATGATTTTTTGATAATTTCGCTAAGAGATGGCTGGCTGATTTATTGCTTTTTTGAAGATAGAAGGACTTTTCTATAAAGAATTTTTTTGTATTTTGTTATGTCCGAAAGTAACGTACGCGACAAAGCATTTGATTTTATTATTATTATTACTGAGTAACAAGTTAATTATACATATAATATATGTATACACACACAGTTATAGGACCCATTTACTATATTCTTAGTCTTAAGAATTTTTTAAATACTAAGCGCAACGTCCAAAATCTGTAACGTACGTTCGAAAAAATGTCCAAAATTTGTAACGTACACAACTGTTAATTAAATACTTTAATAATTAATTTTCCAGAATAGTTGCTGTCTTTTAATGTTTGTATATAATTTTGCAGACATACTATTAAAAATATTTATATATCATATTTATAGACAAAATAATATACTGTTAAAAAAAATTGGCCTTAAATTTGAAATTTTTAAAAATTACATATCGTTAACGTTTAATGATCCCACCTTTTGAGAATCTCCCTATTCTATCTCTTGCTAAGGCTCTTAATAGAGAGAAGTGCTGGTTTAAATTTTATATGGATTTTTATTTTCGGATTCACTAATCTAGATAGTTCATCATTTGAATTTGTAACCAGTATATGGCCAATTAAAGATAGTATCTCATTAGGGTTTCGTTCATCTGACGAAACCCTATTCGTCTCGCTCCTCTGTCTGTCTGTCTGTCTGTCCGTCCGTCTGTCTGTCCGTCACAGAGCCCGTTCTCAGAAACTATACATGTTGGAGACTTGAAATTTTGCATACTTATAGATGAACACCACACATCTTACGACAAATCATAAAATTTTGAAAAAGTTGTACATTTAACCCTTTGGGCTCCTACATGTGTATTTTAAACAATTCTTTCTATGTGAGCCTCTAATTAGGTTGAAGACGTGAAATTTTGCGTACTTATAGATGGACACCTCAGATCAAACGACAAATCATAAAATTTTGAAAAAGTCGTACATTTAACCCTTCGGGCTCCCACATATGTATTTTAAACAATTCTTTCTATGTGAGCCTCTAATTAGGTTGGAGGCGTGAAATTTTGCTTATAGTTGAATACCTCACATCAAGCGACAAATCATAAAATTTTGAAAAAAGTCGTACATTTAACCGTTTGCGCTCCCACATGTGTATTTTAAACAATTCTTTCTATGTGAGCCTCTAATTAGGTTGGAGGCGTGAAATTTTACATACTTGCAGCTGAACATCTCTCATCAAACGACGAACTATAAAATTTTGGAAAAGTTGTACATTTAACCCTTTGGGCTCCCACATGTGTATTTTAATCAATTCTTTCTATGTGAGCCCCTAATTAGGTTGGAGGCGTGAAATTTTACATACTTATAGCTGAGCACCTCGCATCAAACGACAAATCATAAAATTTTGAAAAAGTCGTACATTTAACCCTTTGGGCTCCCACATGTGCATTTTAAACAATTCTTTCTAAGTGACACCCTATTTAGGCTGGAGGCGTGAAATTTTGCATACTTATAGCTGAACACCATCATGCGACAAATCATAAAATTTTGAAAAAGTCGTACACTTAACCCTTTGGGCTCCCACGTGCTTATTTTAAGCAATTCTTTCTAACTGAGCCCCTAATTAAGTTGGAGACATGAATTTTTGCATACGTATATCTGAATATCTCCCACACGACAAATCATACAATTTTCAAAAAGTCTTATATTATTTACTCCTCCGTGCTCTAACTTGTATATTTTAAGCAATTTTTCTAACCTCTGCCCTTTTCACCCGCAGAGCACTTTTCTAACTTTTGCCGACACCCCTTTGACCATTCTTTCATATTATGCACCATAGCCTTACATATATTAGTTCCACTTTTTACCGCCAGGGGCCCCTACTTATCTCGTTTGCTATGGGGCCAATCCCTTCGACTAAAATATATACGGATAGTATGTAAAACGGAGTTTCGTTCGGATAGAGGTTTGTTTAGAATAGACTGCGCCCCTGGTTGCGAAAGGTGAAACTAACAGATTTTTCAAAAGGATAAAGTCTTTTGAAAGGAATATTAAACGAAACCCTCTGTGCGATCTGTGATCACACTTACCCACTTGTTTTCTTTACTTGCAACAAGTTATTATTAAATCTATGTTCTTGACAATATCGCTCAGACTAATCCCTCTGAGGGAAGTCCTAGTTATTTTTTCTATGTGGAGAAAAAGATAATTTAAACCAATTTTAAAAAATAATTTCGCTGAAAAGAACTAGGCATCTAATTAGAAAGGGTACCAATTACTTGAATGAATTTCCTTCCTGTCATCTGATTACACCCATTTCTCCACTGCTGGCTAAGATATTGCTAAGAACAGTAAGTGATCATAAACGTAGGGTCGGGATTTACAAGTTTAAGACTCATTAAAATTCAGCTGATTTAATTAAATGTAAAATATTAAAACGCGTTGTTTAATTTTTCGGAAAAGCTTGATATATGAACTAAATGTTAAGGTACCATTTCCTATATAATAATGCCATAACATTTAAAGAATGCAGTAAATCTTGAGCTTTAGATTTAAAATATTTTTTTATTAGTTTTTTTCTGCATTATTTTTTTTAAATTAAATTTAGAAAATGGCTTTTTTTTATGTTCTAAAGATATACAAAAATATTAGAACATTACATAGTTATTATTTTTTATGTGCAAAAAACAGAACTTTCATTACTGTAAAAAATAATAGTGCTGCAAAGAACTGGACATCTCTACATAATAAAACACAGTGTAACGAATCCGGAGCGAACCAGTCTCCGGTAAGATGGAGCCACGTTAGGGTTAATTTCGGTTTTAGATGTGTATGAGAAAACTGATCTAACTAAACACAAATCTTTTCTACCTGAAATCTCTTCTGTTCAACATAATTTTCTATAAAAGATTCAAAACTAACAAAGTTTCAGTGATTTGTGCAGTTGAAAAACCATTTCAGAAACCGAGTTGAAAACAAACGTAGCGAAAGAGTAAACAAGAAGCTCTGGTAGCGTGTCAAACATTTTTGTGATTTATTGAAAAAAAAAACCATGGAGCTGTGAAGATTAAAGGAGACGACATAAAAGACGTCACTTGAAGCGGTCCTGTCAGCCGGATGTAAACAGAAGAAAAACACCAATAGGCATGAAGAACATTTTAACAATGCTTCCCCTTCGGTCAGTAAACAGTCTTGTTCGGATGAAGTACTTCCCTAGACATTTCCGTAAATTCGTTTCTGTTGAAATATGATGCAAAGATCATACAGAGAAAAAAACATGCTGGGCAAATGCCGCTTTTCGCACCCCCGCAATTCGAAAGGACAAGGTCTTCCGGAGTGGCAAAAGATTCTTTGGCGGTCGATTTCAAAGTTCAAAGGACGTTCGTTTTAACAAAGTTAGCGTCATTTCAGAAAGGAAGGATAAACGATTATTTTCGTTTGATACATTAAAACATTAAGTACAGCTATTAAAAATGAGCAATAACTATCTTTGATTCTTCTTTGTATTGCAATAAATTAAAAACTACATATATAAAAAAATAATGTTACGAAACACTAAAAGGCATTTATAAAACTTATCCTTGAATAAAAATAGCTTTCGTCATTTGCTTACAAGTTTTATTCACAAATTTAGAGCACACTGAGACTGTTTTATTTCTTTAAAATTTATTCCATTTATTAATCACAGACCAGGAGGTGGCAGCACAGACAATCACCTCATCGAGTTCATGGCTGAAATTCCAGAATTTGATAAAACTCGACTCGTATGTTAAAACGCAATCGATCTGCCAAGTCATATCTTGGGAGTAAACAGCTGAAAACCCAATTTTAGAGTTTGATTCGTAGTTTTACCATCGTGTTTTCCTGCTCACAGTCCTCCATGTTTTCATACCTTTGGGTGAAGGAAAACACATTGATAAATCTACGAGTCAACCGCTAGAATCGGTTTTCGGGTGTTTCCCATCAAGGTGTCGAAAAGCCTGGTTTACCCAGAAATATTGTAAATGCTAATAGTGTATTAGAAAATAAACAGCCGAACTTTGCTCATCTAAGTGCTTCCATATTGTCAATTATTTTTATCATTTTTTCAAATTTTAAGTGAAAAACTCAATTTTTACCCACCGGGTATTTACACTATTCTACTTACAAAGGATACTGGTTACTTGAATAAGTTGCCTTCGTGTCACCTGGTTTCACAAGATATTGCTAAAAACATTAAGTGATCGCAAACGCATATAGCTCAGGTCGGGATTTATAAGTTTAAGACTCATTAAAATTCAGCCGATTTAATTAAATGTAAAATAATAAAACGCGTTGAGTAATTTTACGGAAAACCTTGACTTGTAAGCTAAAAGTTAAGATAAAATTTCCTAAATAATTATACCATAACATTTAAATCTTAAGCTTTAGAATTAAAATAATTTTTAATTTGTTTTTCACTGCACTATTTTTTAAAACTAAATTTAGAATTTGGGTTTTTTTATGTTCTAAAGATTTGCAAAAAAATATCAGATTATTACATAATTATTATTTTTCTGAGTGCAAAAAACATAATTTATATCAATGTAAAAAAATAAAATCACTGCAAAGAACTGGGCGTATATTTAGAAAGGGTTCTGGTTACTTGAATAAATTACCTTCGTGTCATCTGGTTACACCGTTTTCTCATTGACCAAGATGTTACTAAGAACATTAAGTAATCCTAAATGTATATAGCTCTGGTCGGGGTTTACAAGTTTAAGACTCATTATAATTAAGCTGATTTAATTAAATTTAAAATAATAAAATGCGTTGTGTAAATTTACAGAGACACTTTGACTTATCAGCTAAAAGTTAAGATAACATTTCCTATATAATATTAGCATAACATTTAAAGCATGTAGTAAATCTCAAGCTTTAGATTTAAAATAATCGAGACACATCATACAAAAAAATTACAATTATGTACTATTACAATTAATTTATTTACATTAATATACATAGGAAAAATAAAAATGTTAAAAAAGTAAACATATCAAGTCCTTTCTCACGGATCGTTATTTTGTGGCACTTTGTAATTCTAAATTTGAAAAGAAATATTTTTTACCGTGATTTCTAAAATAGAAAAATATGTGAATATCTTGGCTGAATGTTGATCAAGCTGGATTTTAGCTGATCTAAATCCTGTCTCCTTTGTTTTCGAAAGCGCTTATGCTTCGAATGCGAGACTTCAGTCAAAATACATTAAAAACCCAGCTTAAAATAGCTGTAATATCAATATATGTTTTTAAATTTAATTAATCTATATTTATATGTTTATTTTTAACCTAGAAAGTGTAATAAATCCAGAGTATTTCAAAGAATATTCTCTTACTGCACCTTAAATCCTGTGAATGCGTCCATAATTCATTTTTTCCCTTTTTTCAAAAGAAAATTAATTTTCAGGTATTCACCGACCGAAATCGCACTGCATAAAACGGCCGCAATCAACTGCTACAGTACCTGTGGATCAAAAACAGGTAGGAAGAATTTAATTTTCTTTATCTATGAAATATGAATGCAAATTTAATACTTTTCTAACTGGGTGATTTAAACTTTGATGGAATGTCTATGAAACTCACAACCGTTTCTTTTTCTGTTTTTTAATATTCTTGAATAAAATGGTCATGAAGATTACTGATTACGGGTTCTGGTACGAAGAATAACATTTTTAGATATGCATAGCATAGAATGCGAACCCTGAAAATACGAGGGCTGTAAATTAATAATGGCAACATAGGTATAAATCAATTTTTAATGAACTTACAAGTACAATTGCATTACATTTCTTTTATGTAATCACCAGCAAAGCTTATAACCTTTTGCCAAATGTCGGGAAGCCGCTGTAGACCAGAGGTAAGGTGTTAATTGTTGATGTGAGCGACCGAGCGCCCTATTGCATGGAGTACAGATGAAACGTCATGAAATCGGTGACCTCGGATGGGTTCCTTCAACTTCGGAAACAGATCGAAGTCACAAGGACTCATGTCGGGTGAGTAGGGAGGGTGTTCCAGGATTTCCTACAAGAACCGTCGCAGTAGGAGAGTGACATTGTTTGCGACATGGCAACGAGCGTTGTCATGCAATATGATAGGGAGATTGTTGTGCAATAAACGTGGACGTTTTCGCCGCATAGCCGAACGCAGATGGTGCTGTAGAAATCGGCAATAGTAATCTGCGTTGACAGTTTGTACTTCAGGTACAGCATGTTTAAGAATCACACCGTCCCAGTCGTATGCCACAATCAGCATAACCTTCACCCGACTGGGTTCCTGTCGAAATTTCTGTGGACGTGGTGAACCTTGGTGACGCCATTCATTTGATTGACGCTTTTATTCAGGCTCATGGGCTCGTGCCCATGTCTCATCAATGGCGACAATACGCTGCAGAAATGCGTCTCCTTCATTGCAATATCTCTCCAAATACCTGTAAAGCATTTGTGCCACATGCTTCCACTAATCCTCGATAGCATTCTGTTGCATTTTTGCCACGGCCAACCTCGATTTTAAGCCGCGACCGCTGATCACCTTTTGAAAACATGCTTTAGAGCGATGGAAACGAAACTCCTCTCTTTAACGCCACACAACAACTACCCTTCTAAGCAGATCGACTGTTTTTTGCCCTTTACACATCGACAAGCGCCTCCTCACTGCTCCCATATCTTATTTGCGCAAGCCCGCCCTTCAGCGAGTTTCAAGGTTAAGTTGCCACTATTTAATTTACAACCCTCGTATGTTACCTGGACTTTAAAATCTTGAAGAAAGTAGTTTTTCCAGCTTTATTTTGTCATACAATATTAAAACTTTTGTTATTCCTTTCTGCAATTAAACAAATATTATATTTGTTTATTTCTATAAATCATAAATAAATAAAGCTAAAAAGAAATAATTTTCTAAACTAATTAAAGGCAACCTTATCTACCATCAAGCTTCAGTCAAATTTCTACATTCCAAACATTACTGGTACCCATAAATATTTATTCACTTCAATAGATCAGCGAATCTGAGTTAACTGCTTCTTATGGAACAATTCGTTTCTTGATTACACCTAATAGCTTCAAGATACCAATTCCTTTATTTATAATGTACTTTTTATATGCATCGTGATGACCAAACACTATTATTTTCTTAGTTGTTCCATTATTTTCGTTATTTTGACCGGAGAAAAGCATCAAGAGCAACATGAACAAAACTTTTACAGTAGTATAATAACAGATTAATGGAACTCAGGCCTGTAGTTTATTATGACATGAAGAATAAAGAAAACAATGATTATGGAAGATGTTTTGATATTATATTTATTATTTTTTAAATAACAAGACACATTTATCGTGTTTTTAGTCTTGTTCTTATATTCTACTTTTATAATTAATTTTTTTAACTTTTCAGGAAAAAAGTGATTCCAAGGAGAATATTTTTGAAGAATTGTATTTGTATACAGTGTTATATTCAAAACTATCTTGTACACTCCGTTAATAAACATTGTTAATTCCAGATATTCATAGCTTTATTGTTTTCAGGAATCGTAAAGAACAAACGCCAGTATTTTCGTTATTGTTCTAAAGTTTTCTTTCTTTTGATGTATAAAAAGTATTAGATGTAACAAAAACAAACTTTCACAGCACAGATTAATGATGCACAGCATGTTTTTTCATAAGTGAGTTAATAATTAAGGATGATTCCTTGATATTACAGTTTTTATTTTATTTATAACCGTAGAAAATATAGCATAGTTTAATCCTTGTTCTTAGAAACATTTTTCTGACACAGAGTTTTAATATGTGTGGTAAGAAAAGCGATTTTAAAACGTTATTTTTTTTTTACCTAAATAAATATTAACGTTTTTTGCAATATACGTACATTTAATGTCTGAATTTGAAACTTTTAAAACGCTAAATAAAATATATAAAGTAAAACAGAGTTGAATACAGTTTAAAATTAAATTATAAAAAAATTAAAATACTCAAAACCTTAAAAATACATTTAGTAGACTTTTCGTCAAGAAACCACAAGGCCTAATAACAAGGGATGTAGTGAAGGGTATACGGTGGTATACGCCATATACCTTCTGGATTTTTTAAGGAACACCGTATACCCTCTGTTTCTCAAAAAAGCTATAGTATATACACTGTAAGGTATACCCTCTGCCTTGAGCGTATACCCTCTGCTTAGAGCGTATGTCCTCTGCTTTTTTTTACGACTACACCACTGCTTATAACTACAATTTAACTGTTGTAAAACAAACAACAGAAAACAAACCAAGTAAAATTTAAGTTATTTTTTCAGAAACAAAATATATTCACTAGGAATAGAACAGACTTCGTTCAAAGTAGGCGATCGGTCTTCTAGGAGTTCTAGGAGGCTGGTTTACTCAATTACGATCGCCAACTTTGAATGAAACCGATTCCATTACTTGTGAATATTGTTCGTTTCTCAGAAAATAGCTTTTAAATGCCTGTTTTGAATACAAATAACAAACAATATATATTAATATAATTATCAAAGCCTGATTTAAATTTTTAAAACAAACATCTAAATTTTCCTAAATATAAGAATTGGGGTATTATCATCTTTTATTATTCCTAGTTTTATTATCTATAGAGTGCAGGTATTAATAAAATACACAAAAAATCAATGTCCAGATTTTTCTGCGGACCACAGGTTGACGACCTCTAATCTAAACAGTATAAATACCAAATCTCTTACAAATATTCTAAATTGTTTACCTTGTAGAGCCCGTCAAACACGTGCACTTTAACTATAATCACCCGGTACGCATACATATTATTTATATGTTATATAAAAAATATATATAACATGTAAACGTTTAAAATAAATGTATGACAATAAAAATTTAACATAATAAAAAACAGGTATTACTTTCAATTAATGCTGAAAAACCCGGTCTTGTCCTCTTGCTGGGATTGGAAATCTCGTAATCCTTCAGCTCAGTAATAATCTAATTGGGGATATTATATGTATTTTTATAAGTTGTTTTGAACATGTGTGGTTCTTAATTTAATTCTTTTTGCTTTTCAAAATTTATGGTTTTAATAGAGGAAAAAAAGAACAAGAGGATTGGCAGCTATAATTTTGCGCTTGCCAAATGACAAAATAAAACATTATTATCATCACTAGGTATGATTTTGATTCCCAGCGAAACTTAATATTTCTGTTACCAGCTAGTTTGACAGGTCTTTTCTTACGATCCCTTACAAATAATTCATGTTCATAACCGTTTGAATTTCGTCACGTTCAAGGAGAAATATAAAATCCATTTATACATACAAACAATTTTTAATTCTGTAAAATACGTTGCGTGTTTTTCCCCTGATTTCGATATACGGCAGCCGTCCTAACAGTGGAATTTCTCCTCAAACTATTCTAAACTTAGAGACAATTACAATATTTGGAAACAGATTTATTCGTTCATAAGGTACAAATTTTAACAGAACACTATTTCGAGTTATTGCTATCATATAATGCTTTCGACTTTTATGCTTATTGCATTTAATTTTTATTCCCTAGTGATGTAAATTGTTTTTGTTAGTGCCACCGATCGGGCGGGGTTCATTTTCTTTTCTTTATTGTATGTTTTTGTATAGTTATTGGACAGGATTGCTCACCGTTTTGTATATTTCATTTTGTTAACATAAATACCTGTTGTTAATATAAACGCCAAATTGTAATTGATTTTAATTTAACGTATTTTTTTGTAAATTTCATATAAGTTCATCTAAAGGTTCCTTATTAATATATTGTATTCCATCAAATTTCCATTGATGACAACTCGTTGTTAAGTATGTTTATACTCTATCGAAGGAAAAAAAAAAACAGGGTTTTGCCATGTGCATCATTTTTTATGTCATTTGCTAAGATTTTTATTTTAAGACCGCTCAGTTAAGCAAAAATCTGTTGAAAAAGTCGACAACCTTTCCAACACTAGATTGCTGAAGACAATCTTATAACACACCATTTGATTTTGAGTTGTGTCCTCCATAAATATTTATTAATAAAGCTGTCTTTGTGAGATATTTTAATACTTAAAGAACGAAAGATTTTAAAACTGTCAGTTGTGTTAGCCATATGAAATTTCTATTCTACAGTAACATTTAAATACTTAACACCATATTTATAATCATTTGGTCAGAGAGGAAAATATATTTTTCGTGGGCTAATTCAGAAATACGGCTCTTTGCAAAGAGCCTAGGCTGTTTGCAAAGATCCCGGCTAATTGGAGAAACATCTTCGTTTTTACAATTGGCTTGATATTTTTCAGGCTTATTGCAAAGAGACTAAGCAACTGTTGGCAAATTGGAAAATGATCATTTGTTTCTCAATCAGCCTTATGTTTTCCAGGCTTATTGCAAAGAACCTGTGGAGAGTTAGGCTAATTGGACATTATCCATTTTTTAGCATTTTCCAACATAGTTGAAAAGTGTTTATGGCTTCGATTTGTCTGTCCGTTCTTTACTTTCGTAAATATACTTGAATTGCTCTCTAATTTTAACATGTCATTTATATTTACTATAGCATTATTACTATTGAAAATGACGCGTGTAGAATTAATTCATTTACAGGGACAGGAAAAAGTTTTTCGTTACATTACGGCCAATGAAAGGAAATCGTTTCAAGTACATTTTTAAGATGTTGCACTGTTTTGAACATAACGAAATTGATATGCATTTATGAAGTGCACTAAAACATGCTTTCTTTCAAATAAGGTACAAAGCATTTATTATTCATTTACAGGGCCACACAAAATAATTGCATTGCATAATTGTCAACGGAGTTAAACTGTTTGCAGCGTATTTTAATTATGTTACATTATATCTAATATGATGAATTTGATATACATTACTGACTACAAGACACTTGCTGTAGAATATGATGAGCTTATAATTTATCGTTCATTTACAGGGGCACACATAAGATTTTGGATACAGTACTATATCCGCCTATTAGCCCTAATTGTTAGAAGTGCGTTTTCAGTTATGATATGCAATTTTGTGTTTAACTAAATTTTGCATATTACGGGTATATATAAATGTCATAGATCCTATAGAGGGCTACACAAAATAATTTGTAAGCTTTACTAAATATGAACATAATTTTTTTTAAAGGTGGTCTTTAAGTGAGTTAGATATTTTCAAGCTGAACTATATTTAGTACGCTAAGAGATGTTTGTAGAACATAAATAAGATCATACACAGGGCCACACGAAGAACTGGATAAATGATCGCTTGTGGCTCATGTTTCTGAAAGTGTTATTTCATTAATTTTTTGTTTGAATTAAATTTTAGCTTCATACGTGGCATGTATAGAAATCTGTAAGGAATGTCAGTGCTGTGCAAAAGAATTTCAGTATTTTTTTTTTCGCCTGTCGATGAAATTTGCTCAAGGTGAGTTATTACCCTATTATGCATTTTGTTACTAAATTAATTTTAACATACTATGTAGAATACATATGAATTTATAGATGAAATACAGGAATGCAGAAAATAATTAAAGCGCATTTCTAGCTATGTACGGTATTTGTTAAGAATATGGTTTCAAATATGTTATGCGCTTTCTAAAACGATTATCTAGGCATCCTATTTACTTAATTAAACAGCGAAGTATTGTTAAAGTTTTCTGAAAGTGTTGCATAATCTATGCTTATTGTATGATTTTTATTTTCTTGTTTCTCTATCAGCTTCCTTTTTTTCAGACTCATTGCAATGAGCTTACTCAGTTTCAGGCTAATTAGAAAATTACCACCTGTTTGTCCAAACAGACTAGTTTCATCCAAGTCTATCCCAATATGTCCAAGGTAGTGAATGTTTATGCATACTTTTAGTTTAAAAAGTAGTAGCAGGAATTTAAAATGCTTATAAATGCGTAAAAAAAAAACTGTCATTGACAGATTTCATTAACGCGACTGAGTGTCATGGTTAGTAAATGCCGTAAGTTCCGGCGTATAAGCCGCGGCTCAAATAACTTTGTTTCCTACGAGACATTTTGGTTAATAAGAAGTAACTTCTTTCTAATTAGTAATCTTTTGACTTAATTTATTAAGTAAAGTTTCTGGTTTGGAAAAGGGCTTAATCGTCAGAAAATACAGTACTTCGTTTTTCTATAAGAGTATATGTTTCGCAAACATCCGTGTAGAACTATCAATAAAATCTGCAGATGAGGCATATATTTGATGTTTTCCCAGCAGAATATAGAGGAGGTGGGAGGCAGAATGATAGTAATTGTAAAATTTATATAAGAAAAAATGATGTATCAATGCTCTGTTAAAAATCTTCATCAAACGTTCCAGAGATTCGACCGTTTTTAAAGATAACAATTACTTGACCATATTATTGACTATATTAAGTTCATAATAAAGTTAAATTACCGTTATGTAACTGTTTTGTATAAAAATGGTCGAATGTCTGGAAAGTTTGTTGCAACGGTGTTGCGTTTTTAACAGTGTAGAATTTGCAGGGGATGCAGATTTTTAACGTTTTACCAACATTAATAATAGAAAATGGTTTGCTTATGAAAATAATTATAAAAAATATATAAGAAATTTTTTTGAAGTAACGAAATCGGCAGATTCTTAATGTGTTCCCAGCATTACGTAACTGAAGGTGGATGGCCGAATGAAATTTATTATAAAAAATATATGAGAGAGATATATAAAATATATGATAAAGAATATCTAAGGCAAATTGAGAAACAAATAATCATTCTCCAAACAACCTACATGTATTTAGGCTCTTTGCAATAAGACTCAGAAAAATCAGGCCTATTGGAAAACGTAAGATAATTCTCCAATTAATTGGTCTCTTTGCAAACAGCCTAGGCTCTTTGCAAAGAGCCGGATTTCGCAATTAGCATACGACATATACAACTAACATTTTTGTGATAAACCTATTTCCAATGTTTTATCCGTATTTAATACTTAATTGATTAGGCTATTTTTTTCTGTTACACACTGATGTCGATAAATTTAAGGTAAAACACAAAGTGCTAATTTTTTAATACAAAATATAATTGTGAGTTGTATTAAAAAGAAAAAAAAAAGAAAAGAAAAACTGATATAATCGGCAGGTGAAGCAAATTGGTGTTACTCACATTGGATTTTTAAACTTATTTTCAAACTTAGAAACAACAGTGAAAATTCTAAAAAGTGTAATATCACAATCACACCGAAAGAGTGGAAGTTAATAATTTTTGAAGGTGGTGATTATATGACGTAATTATGTGTGACGTCACATTGACTCTAAATAAATGATTGCTATATTTCCTATTTCATTAGTACAGTAAAACTATATGTTACTAGTATATAACACCTGTCAAAAATGACGGAATGTTGATGTGCGTTTCATTTTCATAAGAATTCATATAAACAAACAGAATTAAGATTTTGCATTTAGATAAGTATATTTTAAAACTGACAAATTATTTCTACAAATACAAATGATGAGGATGTTATTTTTTATTTATTTACTCAATATTCAATTTCTGAAATAGTTCAACAATTGGACAAAACAATCAGCAACCTTTTTTGCAACAATTGTAAAAATCAGAAAAGTAAAACACAATTTTTGAAGATTTCACGAAACATTAAAGTTAAAAATTCAATGCGTTCAAGTTTTTTTATATTTTAAAATATATTATTTTTATAAAAATGAATGAATTTCAATAATGAATTGCTCATCAAACCGCTTTCTATTAGGAGTAGGCAGCGGTTTTACTCATCAATTAATGAAGCTTTATGTTTCATTTCTAAATATGGATTTGGCGCCATCTATCAGCAGTTATATAAACGAATGAAATTTTTGTTAAAATCATAGTTTTTTTTATAGGAAATATGCAGCATGCATTGATTTATTTCAAGACCAATTTCTTGAAACTTCAGCTCTGTAACTTTAAAAATTCATTTCGTATAAATAAAAACAAAAATTATTATTATTTCTTTCGTTAAATTTTAATTTTATTTTATCAATTTTTAAGAGCTTAGCTTATATCCACTTGAAATTTGCTTGCATTGTAAATAAAATTTATATTTTATATGAAACGTAATTAAAATGTAAAAATTATACAATACGATGAACCACGTATATTAATTACATCAACACTGTAAATTGAAATGTCTGAAATTCAGACACATAAGTGTCTGAAACGGAGTGTTCAATTTTCAGACATTTTAAAGTGTCTAAATTTTTAAGACGCTTGTATGTGTCTAAATTTAAGACACTTCAAATGTCTGAAATGCATCCATGTTTGACCACCTTTAATTTCTCTGCAAAAGCAGCCATTTTTCGGAAAGCCTTATACACAGAATAAAAAATCCTTCAAAATGTAAAAATTGTACCGTCAATCAAGACGCCAGTACAATTTACGTATTTTAATGAAAATTTTCTTCAATTTCTGGAAAAATTTATTTATTTATTTATTTATTTATTGGAAAATTTCTGTATTAAAAAAAAAAAAAAAAAAAAAAAAAAAAAGAGAAGGGTACACATGTATTTCAATACAAAGTCTTGCACATTTTACATGATTAACTACTTTTACAACACCAGTGAATTTAACATATACCTTAACAACATTGCACCTACCCGTCGCGGGATACGAACTCGCGACCTTATGGTCCGTAGACTGTGCGATAATCCCTCTCGGCCACGATTTCACACCTAGGATGTTCAAATATTGTTAGTTACTTGTGACTCACAATTTATTTTACGGAAATGGTAAATATTTTGTCTATCTGCTTATAATTTTAACAGATTTCACACATCTTCTCTCTAGAATTTTGAATATCTTGCTTTTCCTGCAATGTAAGATTAGCAGAAGGTTTTCTACTTCTACCGAAGAAATTTTCAGAACAGAAATATTATTGTTAATACAGATAACAGACGTTATTTTTGAAATATTAAAATATTTAAAATGTTTTAACAGTGCATATGTATATATATTACATATATATTTAATTCATATCTATATATATTTAATTCGGGCTTGTCCCGTTTCAGTTGTGTGTTTGGGGAAGGGGCGTAATTCAACGCCCATTAAAAATAAAATCAATTTTTCATTAAAAAAATGCATATATTTTTGCCCAAAGCCTGTGTTTAATGTTAATGCGAAGGTATGTGTATATAAAAGTGTGTGAAGAAATATAGTGTTCTATTTTTTGATTTTTCTTTCTTTCTTTTTTTTTTCAGATCGGTTGAATATATGGCAATTTTTTTTTTAAATTGGACTCATTAATTCCTATATATTCCATATGCCATATATTCTGAACAAAATTTCTCAGTTATAAATATTGTATATAATTTTTCTTCAAAAATAATAAAAACCAGTGTTTTATAGTTGCACAAATAATTTTTATCTTCCTTTTTTTCGATCGAAATACAGGTTAAAAGTTTTCGATGAGACTAATTTTCTTACGGTGAAATGAGATCATTCCTGAATTAAATCAATACTCAATCATTAGTTAAAACGTTATGTAGTAAAAAATTTCAGAAATATTCCATATAATTCCAAAATAATAGTTATAACGAACTAAAATAACCACCATCGAACACTTAAATGCGCAAATTAATAATAAGTTCGATATTTCTTATGCAATATAGATGGCGCCACAGTTTTGAGATATATTCCAGTTATTTTTCTTTTGCGAAAATTTCGTAATTAAACTTGACATTTTCTTCAAATTTCAGAGGGAAATAGAATCAGCATACACTTTGGATACCACACAGATTCAGTGGTGCATCCAGAATTGCGATTTGGAGGGGACTAGCATATTTTAGAGGCAGTGTTATAGCTGTAAAAAAAAATACAAGCGTCGTAACAAGCTAGAAAGTTTTGGTTGGTGTAATTCTGAATGCTTTTAAAATGTTAAATAATGAAATACTGTACTGTACTAATATATACCTTTGTTTTTGCGATTTTTTTGGTGTGTTTCCGTATTTGGATAATTTTAAAGTGCGTTTGCAATCAAACAATTTAAAGTTTTATTATTAAATTATCAAAATATTATAAAGGTTAAAGTGTGCAAAAAGTTGCACTGGATCTTAAATTTATAATTAAGTAAATAGTTTTTTTTTCTAAAGTAAATTTTAAAAACATCAATTAATTAGTTTACTTAAGTATAATTAAGTAATTAAGGTTTATAATTAAGTAAATTTTAAACATGCTATAATTTCGAATTTCATAATAAAATTTAAAAAAGAGAAAAAAAAAATGTGCGACAAAATTAATATCTTTTTAAAAATTCCGATTTTTTAACAAAAAATGGAAAATTTTCTGGAATTTACGGAAGTAAATTTCTATTAAAATACGTAAATTGGCGTCCCAATTGGCAATATAATTTCCATATTGTAACGGTTATTTTTTACAGTGTATAAAGCTTACAAAAAACAGTGAACAATTGATTGCCTATAGCAAAACTTGCAGGGTGATCAAAAATGGATGCGATTCAGATGTTTTAAACGTCTTAAATTCAGACATATACACGTGTCTTAAAAATTAAGACACTTTAAAATGTCTGAAAATTGAACACTCCAGTTTCAGACACTTATGTGTCTGAATTTCAGACATTTCAGTTTACAGTGTTTATACCATGATCATATAGTTAGACACTTAAGTGTCTTAATTTCAGGCACCTATGATGTCTGAAATTCCATATTCAGACACTTAAGTGTCTGAATTACTCTTTCAGTCACATATGTGTCTGAATTTAAGACGCCCTTATTTGCAGTGAATGAAAACAAAATTGTAATTTCAACGTGAAGATATAATTTTCAGTCTTACTAATGCAATCATGATAACATCATATTAATTCATTTACACCTAAAAAAGAAGAAAACTCATTTTATTTACAATGTATAATAATAATAATAATTATTATTATTATTATATATATAGTATATATATATTATACAGCAGATACATATTAACCTCTTAAAAATTAATAAAACTAAATTTAAAACCTATAAAAAATCTTAATAATAAAAGTATTCATTTTATCTATATTGAATGAAACTTTTAAATTAATTATATAACGGAAACTTTTAAAAGATGATCATTACGTCATGCAAGATTTTTTTTTTTTTTTTTTTTTTTTTTTTTTTTTTTTTTTTTATATATAAAAACTATAATTTCAATCAAAAGTTCCTTCATTTAAAATTATTGCTAATAGATGGCGCCAAAACAATATTGAAATAAAGCATAGTCGACGCCAAAGAACTTCGAAATAACTTAACCGTACTATATTCCTTGCTCCATGGTAATCGCATGGAAACGCTGTCTTGTCATTTCACAAAAACATGAGTCGGTATGTAAAAGTGAAAAACGCATTTCAAAATATGTAAAGGCTTATAATGTGCTTTTACATATATTTAAAAAGCAGAATCGGATGTTAGTTGGAATTAATGGGATAAATGAATCGCTGAAAGAGTCGTTCATTTGTTTTTAGTTTTGAAATTTGTGCTTCTGAATGGCAACGGTGTTCATTTCTTTAAAACGGAAGCATGTTGTTGGTAGCTTGTTATTATTTATTTAGAAAAGCATTATAAGTGCATAGTTTTTGCAGGTTTTAGAAAAAATAAAGAAGAATAGATGTTATACAACATAAAATAAGTTCGATATAATACGGCATCAGAATGCTTAAGCGTAACATGGCCGCGATATGTTTTTTTTTCTCGAGGATGAGCGCGTACCGGTATCGTCACCTTAGCGTATTACATAAATAACACAGCTATACCTTATACATTCTTTCGAAACAGTATTAATATTTTCTACACTTTATATTAAATAGCTGGTGAAATATAGCAACCCTTTTAACACGCTGGTTTTTTAATTTTCAAACAAAACTTCATGACTGAAGTCACGACTGAAAATGACTAGAAAACCACGTCATTTTTATGCAATCACTATGGATTTAGTTTTTAGAAATGGAAGTGTAAGATTCCTTTAAATCCAAATCCAAACGAAATAGAATTTCATTACACGCTATGCCATTTGAGTGGAATTTCTTGTATTTTTTCCGTATTGTGCAGGAAATCGTATGTTTTTCTGTTGCACGCGCCAAAGATATCTTGCGTTCTCATTTATAAAGCTGGTGTTTTACTGTGATTGCATCGTAACAATGATTGTAGTAATATAATTTTTTATACTCTTTTATTTAATTTAACTTGGTACTTGTATGTAAAGATGGGATTTTGCAATCCAATCCTTCACCTGATATACCAGAACTATAAAAATTAGCGTAATTTAAAGAAATATTTTTTTCAACAACATGAATCGCAGTAATGAAATTAAATGAGATTTAAAGTGAAATCATCTTTATAACAGTTATTCTTTAGTTATTAAAAAACAAAACAAAATCTGGAATAAAAATAACGTTTAAATAAGAAACAAATTGCAATTTTCGAAAATACAACTTTTCTTATAAACAATTGTACAAATGTTTGTAACAAAGTTCACTTCAGATTGATCAGGAATATATGGGTCGATATCTGAAAATGAAACAATTTCATTCAAAATTTTTATTTAAAAAAAAATAATGTATCAACTTCCACAGACAATTATATCCCAACAAAAAGTTTTCGGTAAAAAAGAGCGGCAAGTTCTCCTTAATGTTTCGACTAGAAAAAGTAGTGATATCTGAAGTTCGCACAAGTTAAAAGCCAAACATCCCAAATCTTTCATTGAAAATGGCTTCCTGCGACTTGGCCGTTAATGTCTTCTACAGCATTTCAAAATTAATGATTGGAAATTACGCATTTATGAATTATTTAAATATTAAAAGTAATATTAGAATGCAAAGAGGCAAATTCACATGAAGACATTATAAGTAAAAGATTTTTGATAACTACCATTCAGTTTCTAGTCCAGGCAATAGAGACCGTATAGGGACGCTACCTAGCAAAATTAATGGTAGTACTGGAAATCGGCGTTCTAGATGTTTTTTGGGTCGCTGAATCCGAATTTGTAACTTCCCACCAAAATTTCCCCTGGCAACCCCTCCCCCCAAATTTTGGTAAAAAGCCCCCAAAAAGGTTTTTATTAAAAAAAATCTTTTTATTATTTTAGAGAAAAAGTAGCTAGAAATTCAGAAAGCAGACAAAATTTCCAACAAATTAGATATATGACATCGTGACTTAGGATGAAGGGGAAGGGTGGATCTGCCTCGGAACATCCGCCGCAGTGCTGTGTGGACTAAGTTGCGCAATTCCACTTAACCACTCACACGTTTACATTAGCCCTCCGAATTTTCTCTATAAGATTTACTTTAAGTTTTTTGGGTTGCTGAATCCGAATTTTTAACTTACCCCCAAAATTCCCCCCCCCCCGAACCCCCCTCCCCAAATAGTTGTTTTTAACTTAAATTTCTTATTGTTTTAAAGGAAAAGCATTACTAAATTCAGAAACTAGACAAAATTTGCAACAAATAGGATATATGACATTATGACGTAGGATAAACGGGGAGAGAGGGGGCTGCCTCGGAACATTCCCCGCGCGCTTTTCTCAAAAACCAAATTTTTTCAAAAAATCAATTTTTTGGGGGGTTGCCGGATAAAATTCTGGTGGGAAGTAACAAACTAGGATTCAGCGACTCAAAAAACATAAAGTAGGTCGAAATCCAGAACTAGTATTAATTTTGCCAGATAAAATCCCCTATTGCCTGGACTTCATAATTTAGTGCACGTAGCGCCGCAGTGCATGTTCAGAGGTAGCCCTCACCCTCCCCGTTCATCTTAATTCATAATGTCATATATCCTATTTGTTGCAAATTTTGTCTAGTTTCTGAATTTTGTAATGCTTTTCTTCTAAAACAAAAAGAAATTTAGGTTAAAAACAACTATTTGGGGGAGGGGGGGGGGGTTCGGTGGGGACATTTTTGGGGGAAAGTTAGAAATTTGGATTCAGCGACCCAAAAATCTTAAAATAAACCTTATAGAGAAAGTTCGGAGGGGAGATGGAAGGGCGAATGCAAACGTGTGAGTGGTTAAGTGGAATTGCGCAACTTAGTTTACGCAGCACCGCGCGCATGTTCCGAGGCAGATGCTCCCCTTCCCCTTCATCCTAAGTCATAATGTCATATATCCAATTTGTTGGATATTTTGTCTACTTTCTGAATTTCTAGATACTTTTTCTCTAAAATAATAAAAAGATTGATTTTTTTAATAAAAACCTTTTTGGGGGCTTTTTACCAAAGTTTGGGGAGGTTGCCGGGGGAAATTTTGGTGGGAAGTTACAAATTTGGATTCAGCGACCCAAAAAACATCTAGAAAGCCGATTTCCAGTACTACCATTAATTTTGCTAGGTAAAATTCCCTATTGCCTGGACTATTCAACAAACATTAGTTTTGATTACAGATCATTTAGTCCACTTGTGGTTTAATTGCCAATTTGTACGGTCTAAAACTAAAGTAATTAACGTAAAACCTAAGAAATAAAACAAAATTTACTTACTTCAAATCTCACAATATGTTACATTATATTTTATTGTATAATATTGAAATCTTGTGTATTGACGAAAGAGATTTTTTTCGTTTGAACATTTATTATAGTTTGTTTGCATACATTAAGAGGTATTCGATTTCTAAACTGTTAAAAGCTGATACTAATTATGTTTTAGCAATTAGGGATATTATCTCCCGAATACAAGTATTTTGTTATTTTTAACTTCTAAGCATTTAAATAGACTGAAGTTGTTTAAATGCTTGTTTCAAATGTGTATTTTATTTCTGTGCTCTGTGCCACAAAATGCCTAAAATAATCAAAAAATGTAGTTGGCATATAGCTCATTTGTACATATTTTAAAATTTGAAAAAGTCTCTCGAAGGCATTAACGGCCAAGTCGCAGGAAGCCATTTTCAATGAAAGATTTGGGATGTTTGGCTTTTAACTTGTGCGAACTTCAGATATCACTACTTTTTCTGGTCGAAACATTAAGGAGAACTTGGCACTTTTTTTTTTTTTTTTTTTTTTTTTTTTACCGAAAACTTTTTGTTGGGATATCACTACTTTTTGTATGTTTTTCAACTTTATTTTTCTAAACTATATTAATATGAAAAAACTTAAATTTCGGTACTTTTATGTTAGCCGGGAGCAAATCCCCTCATTAGCCTTTTGTTTTTTCGCCAATAGCAGTTTTCATTTTTCACATGTGTAAATTAGAAACAATGCTTTGGTTTTCAAATAAAATATTTTGGTTTATGTTATTATTTCTTATTTATTTATTTATTTATTTCTATGTTAAATATTCTATTAAATAAAATGATGGAAATGCATCTATTATAAATGAGATGATTGAAAGGTATATATCTTTAAATGAAATGAATGCAATATGAACAGTGGAGTTGGGAACAGTATTTGGGGATTTGCCACTTGCGCCCAACTAACATAAAAATACCTAAATTTATTTGATTGAGCTTTATAAATTTATTCTTTATTTCTTTTTATATTAAAGTACTAGCCGCCTTTAGCAAGCAGTATTTACCGTATTAATTCCATGTTAAACGTTGCATCATGTTACTGTTATTCTAAATTTAATTTACTTGCCCATTCTTTCGCAAAGTTGGAAGCTTTTGACAGAGAAATAAAGAACTCTTTACGATCATGGAAGCACATCATATATTTTGTGTTGTTATTCATCTCATCTTTCTTGACAAATATCTCTTAACTCACTTATGTATGTTTCCTCAGTTACTATTCGTTCTCTAATGCGGAAATTTTTAATCCTATTAAGTAATCTATTCTAATTAGGCTCACTGACAATTGTTGTATTTTAACTGATACGACTGGGTACAAGTGAAATGGTTCTTATGAAATCCTTTGACAATATCTGCCTTTGCATTAAACCATATTGATGCTAATATCTTTTTGTTTCACGTTAACCTTTTCAATAAACTCGATTACGGAAGAATAGAAGGTCTACCGGCTCACTGCCATGATCCATTTGAAAATCTATCATTCTTCTCATCTGATCGTGTTGAAGAATTAGTCAATGTGTCATGGTTTTAAGATTTTAGTTAATTTTACTCGAAACCTGAAAATGAAAATGTGAGGAACCGGATTATAGAAGATTCATTCTAATGTACATATTGATTAACAGGTTACATATTATAGAATTATAATAATCATAAGGAGAACTGGCAGTTTCAATGCTTTAATAGTTTCCGTAAATTCTCTTTATTTAATACAGAAGTTTTAGCGGTGTAATGGTTAACAACATAGTCACAGTAAGTATAATAACAGTACAATATAATAACAATAGCAGGGGTTTTGGGCAGTGACGAAACTATTAGCACTTTGGAAATATTAGTACGTTATATCTTTTAACTATTCAGATGATATGCGGAAAAATAAAAATAGATGGCTCGCATTAATAATTAACTCGTTGAAAAATAGCCACTAGCGTCAAATATTCGCCAAACTTGGCGACATTTGGCAAAGTTTCGCCAAATTTGGGTAATATATCATGTCAATTCTCAAATTTGGCGACAAAAAATGTTTTGTTTATTCTGACGTCATAAAAATGCATATGTATTATGTATTATACACATACCTATAATATGTATGATGCAAATGTATTACGTATTATATGCATATGTATAATATGTATGATGCATAAGCATAATTTCATTAACATCTCTAAAACGCACTTAAAAGAATAGTGTTCCATAAATAGTAGCGATAATTGCCAGACTGACCAGAGTGCTATTGAGATTAGAATTTCGACATTTATAATAGACCGGGAAGCGTCTGTACACACCATTACCTCATTGAGTTTACAACTGAAATTTTAGTATTAGTTAAAACTAGATTAGCATATTTAAATGCAACTGGTTTGTTAAGTCATATCTTGGTAGAAACCACCTGAAGATCTAATTTTAGTGGTTAACTGATAGGTTTACCATTCTATTTTTCTGCATCCAAAAGTTTGGAAACATGGAGGAATGGGTGCAGGAAAACACAATGGAAAATCCACCAATTAAAACCGTAAAATCGGATCTGTAGTTGGTTTCAACAAAGATATGACTTGGCAGACCAGTTACATTTCAATACGCTAATCGATATTTAACTAATCCTAAGATTTCAGCCGTCAACTCGATGAGGTGATGATCTGTGCAGACGCATCCCGGTATTTAATAAAATTTGTTTTAAGGAAGTAAAAGATAGAAAGATGGACAGATAAACTGAAACATTTGCCTTATTAAGATTTTTGTAAAAGCATATAAAAATTCATTCAGCTTGAAATCATGTAACACCTAGGCTAATTTTCTGTAATCGGGTTTTGGCGACCAACATATCTTATCTATAACTATAATCTTTCTTTTACAGATTTAAAATTAACAATAAGTAGGCTAATAATACAATATAATAACATTAGCAGCGGACTTCGGACGCCGCATCTGTCGCACATCGTTAAAGACAGTTTATTAGTTACACATTTCATTTAATTAAAAGGAGATTTTTAAACTTTCATATGGAATTAGGATATTTTTCCACTATCGCAATTCGTGACGCAATTTGGACTTCAGAAACTGAGATATGTTGCCAAATGATATAAACAACTATGAAAACAAACCTGATGAACTTTTATGTTATTTATATAGGTATTTATATACATATAAACATTTTATTTATACATGTATAAAATATTATTTTTTATATACAAATTATTTATGTTGGTATATAAAAATAAATAAACGGGTTCCTTAAATTAAATAAATTGTATACATATGGGAAAAATTGCTTGTGTATATGACACAGTAAATAGGTTGCCAGAAAATACATTATTATCAAATTTCTTTTCTCGTCAAGGCTATTTTCTGTATTTCGCCAAGGCTACTATATCGGAAACGTACCGAATTGCGGTTATATTTTGTTAAATGTTTTATTGTTTTAATACCGTAAACATATCATAACCTATACCGATTAAAATTTTTAGGAAATTTGCTTTTTCTATTTAACAAAAATCATTGGAAAAGCATATATATAAAATTTTATTCTTCTTGAAATTACGTGACCCCCTTCAAAACTCTGTAATCGAGTTTTGGCGGCCAACATTGGCACAATTGAATGTGTTAAGGAACTGTTTACGGCCAAATGAACACCACCTGTTTGAAGGGTTTGGAGGCGGAAATTCTGTGTTTTCAGATTTTTTCTGGTTAATTGTGCTACAAACCCGACTTACTTGTGAAATTTCATGATTCTACGACTTTTAGAAGTGCTTTAGCTATTTGATGATGCGAAGTGGGTCAGTGACAAAAAAGCGCTTTTTCGGAATTTAATATTTCGAAAACTACTAAATATAGAAACATGAAATCGTGGAACCTTAGTTCAGTTTGACCATACAAACATGTGTATAAAAGAAAAATTTCTATATCTCTCCCTAAAACGACGTTATGAGGGGGTGAAAACTATGCCGAAATGGTTCAGGAAAAGGTTGCTTACGGCTTGTGCGAACTTGGCGGACGCACTGCCGTGCTCCCAGATATTATGATACATGTTTTGTCCTTTAAATGCTGTAGTGTTTTGAGATCAAGTATGTATATTTTATGCGTAGTATAAACTTTTATGGAAGAAAGTGTCTGTTAACATCATAATCAGTGTCTAATAACTGGGACTGAGATGATGGGGACTGAGGTGATCATCCTGTCTTAACAGTTGTACAGCCATTTTGTTGAATCATTTTGCATACATGTAAATTATTAAATATGCCATGTGATATTTATATGTTACATAAATAAAGTTGAAGTAAGCTTTTTTTATAAATAAATATGGGGACATGAACAATGCTACAATAAAAATCCTCATCCCTATTCGGAACAAAAACTAAATATTTCTAAATATTAAACAAAGAGAAGGACAAGTTACCTTCATCCAAAGTGGCTAGTTAAACTTTAGTTGCTGTTGCAATAGAAATAATTCTGCCCTCGCCACCTAGTACCTGTTAAAATAAATGTGTGTTTAGAGGGAATCAGATGATCGTTAACCGCAGGGGAAAATATATTTACTACAATATTTTACTATACAATATTTTATTATACATTTTTCAGTTTTCAGTTTTTGGTTTTAGTATAATGAATGAAATATGATTGACAGTGGGCGCAAATTGTCCAATTTTGAGATACTGACCCATATGTAAAATATTCAGGCAAGATTGCTAGCAATAATATGTATTAGTTTCTATAAATATGTACATCGAAGTTCAAAAAGCAACATTTTGAGAAAATTGTGTTTAAGGTTTGCACGTGTAATGTTTGTGCACGTTATTAACAATCTGAAAAAATGTTAACTTCTTGTTATCGTAGAAAAAAAGTAATATACCCCGAAAAAGGGGGAAGTTAAAGGATTTAAAATATTTTAAAAAAAAATCTTTTTTACTTGAACTATTAATTCTTAGCAGCAAGATTATAATAAATTTATAATTAAACATATAACATATTTTTCCATGCTTCCACAAAAATATTACTTCGTTAAAAAAGAAATACTTGTTTTAAATAAAAGCACATATCTGTCATAAGGAAAAGAAATATTTTGGAACGATACTCTGTGAATATATATAAAACTCAAAGCAAGGACTTAGAATTTTACTTGTTTATAATTTAATAGATTCAAGCTATGTTGTGTGTGGATTAGAGATTTTAGAAAGTTTCAATTTTTAACACCTGGTGCTTTCACACAGCAGAAATACGAAAAATAGTGCGTCCTCAAAGGTATAAACCATAATATTTTACATTCGCCAAAGTCTTGATAGGGATTATGGAGTAATGTGGTAACTGGGCCATAGGCTATTTTATAAAAAACTGTTGGTGTTTTTTTAAGTTTTAGCTTTTGTGAACAATGCCCTTTAATCTCTACCTCCTAAAACAACGTGTATCAATTCAATCACAACTCTCACTTTGTTGTGATAGGTTGTCAAAAATTTACGTTTCTTTTTTTAAAAACAACGTCAGTATGGTTGAACTTCCTCATCTTTTTATTAAAATACTGTAAGTACTTTTATTAAACAATCTTTTTTTTAAAGATTAAGACATATAACTACATTAATATTATTAGGTATCTATACATATTTATTTCATGTTTCAAATGTAATCCCGGTGTCCCAGTTACCCCATAAATTTTTCACGAATGGGGTAACGGGGACATGTATCCGGGGTAACTGGACCATGCTGGATCCAGTTACCCCAATAGTTATAAATAATTTTTTTGTGTTTCTCTTACTACGGGAAGTAAATTTCTCCATTGTTTTTTGCTCACAATAAAGAAAAGGATAAAATACCTTATTAAAATTACGTAATGAAATTAAAAAAAAGCATATTGAGTGGTATCAAGCGAAATTTCTTGACCCCTTGAGAGACGGTGATGCCGTTATGGCACCACATAATTTTAATTCCTAATTTCCACATTGGCACCTGAATTTTATAATGAAAATTTCACCTTTATCAAGTACGCAAAAATATACTTTTACTTGTTTTCAGATAGATTCTCTTGTAAATATTGGTGTCAGTGAATTATTTCAACATTTTACGAATGCAAGCACCTTGCCCCTGAAAGTGAGATACACCTTGAAATTGTACTATAACCAGGTGTCGCATTCTATAGGGAAACTTTTATCGTTCCTACCACTGTTTTGAAAATAATATCTTCATCGCACCTTTCTTTAAAGGTTCTGGTAGGAACAATAAAATTTGCCCTATATAATGCGACTCCTGCATAAAGATAAAGTACTTACGTAGCCGTTTGTTCATAGATTTACCTTGCTATTTTTTCGTTAAAATACCCATGTGACTTTTATACTTATTATCTATACTAAAGTACATAAGTACTTACTTAAGTTTTATGTTTTTGGTATAAATAAATCTAATATTTTCATTTTTAGTGGGGTTTTTTAGACATATTGACAGCAAAGGTTTCCCTTACAACTCTATTTATTGACATATAATTTACATGATCTGCCTGGTTTAAATTTTTGTAAGTTGTTTACACTTTTTCAAACAGGACCCTATATTCGATATGAAAAAATATAAACGCGTGTGGAACATAGATCCCTCTGGTCCAGTTACCCCATTTTTGGGGGCAACTGGACCCATGAGGAAAGAAAGATGAAATATGCATATTTTTAAATATTAAAATGTAATTTTGAGCATTTCTGTATGATAGAGGGAGCCTAACTTAACACATTTACAGAAGTTCAGACTTTAATTCAAATGAACATTAGCTTTTTGAAGCTTAATTGTCAGAAGCTCCAGAGTCACATTGTAAAATCATGTCCCAGTTACCCCAACTAACATTAACTGTTAAGTTAAAGTATTTTTAAATGATAGTAATTTTTATATGATCTTAAAATTTATTAAGTTTTTAATACTATGATTTATAGTATACTTTAGTGAGACTATACTAAATAAATACTTTTATGTTATCAATATTATTTTGCATTTTCATTTATTTTTACCGGGAAGTTTCATAGCCAGTGATGGACCACTGCAAAGCAATTGAGCGATTGTCTTCACTAAATTCTTCTTCAATACTTCTTCTGTATTCTTCGCTTTCAAAAATCTCAGAAATTCTGTCTCGAAGCTAAATGAAGAATACTAATAATATTTTTCGGTGTTATTTGATTATATGCTGCCATACTGTTCCATCACTGATTAGTTATTACGAGCAAAGACGAGCGATCCTGCTTGTTCGAGGACATAAAGGTTAAATTGTTATTTACCAGAAATAATATATTAAAATTGTAATAAATGCATTTAATGTTTTTCCATGCTTCCATAAAAAATTTGCTTCTTTTAAAAATGAATATTTATCTAAAATAAAAGTCCGTATCTTCCATAAGAAAGGAAATTCTTTTCGAACGATATCTCAGTGAGTATATTTAAAACGCAAAATAAGGACAAAGAATTTTACTTGTTTATAATTTAACAGATTAAAGCTATGTTGTGTGTGGAATATATATTTTAGAAAGTTTCAATTTTTTAACACCTGGTACTTTCACACAGCAAAAATGCAAAAAATAATCCTTTTGTAAAAGGATAAACCGTAATATTTTGTGTTCGCGAAATTCTTAATAGGGATTATTGAGAAGCTTTTAAATTAACGTACTTTTAAATGATAATTTTTTTTATGTTCTTAAAATTTATTAAGTTTTTAATAGTATGATTTATGATTTATAGTATAATTTAGTGAGACTGTACTAAATATATATATTTTTTTATGTTATCAATCTTATATTGAATTTTTATTTATTTTACCGGAAAGTTTCACATAGTTAAAAAGAGCAAAGCATAGCGATTCTGCTTGTTTGAGGATAAAAAGAGTTAAACAATTAGTTACCAGAAATATTATAAGAAATGTAATAAATACATTTTATCTTTTCGAATGCCGTGATAGAGATATTGCTTCCTTAAGAAAGAAATACTTGTTTTAAATAAAAGCACATATCTGTCCTAAGAAAAGAAGTTCTTTTGGAACGATATCTCAGTGAGTATATTTAAAACGCAAAATAAGGACTGGGAATTTTACTTGTTCATAATTTAACAGTTTCAAGCTATATTGCATGTGGAATTTATATTTTAGAAAGTTTCAATTTTTTTAACACCTGGTACTTTCACATAGCAGAAATGCGAAAAATAATTCTTTTTTAAAGGGATAAACCATAACATTTTATGTTCGTGAAATTCTTGATAGGGATTATTGAGATGGTTTTAAATTAAAGTATTTTTAAATGATAGAATTGTTTTATTTTCTTAACATTTATTAAGTTTTTAATATCATGATTTATGATTTATAGTATATTTTAGTGAGACTGTACTAAATAATTTTTTTTTATGTTATCAATCTTATATTGCATTTTTATTTATTTTACAGGGAAGTTCCACATACCGGGTGTCCCAAAAAGGACCGACTGATTTTAAAATTCAATAACTTGCAAACGGTGACAGATATTTAAAAATTTCTTGCAGGAGGTTTATGCATAAGTTCAAAGTTTTATTGTAGTGATTTTCGATTTTAGTTCGAATTACAAACAATAGATGGCGCTGTAAGCAATAGTCGCTAAATACAGGCTCGATTTTTGGTCCTTTCTCTTGTTTCATGCCGAAAAAGGAGATTGAAATGTATTATCCGGGCCACGAAGTACCAAAAATCGAGCCTGAATTGAACGTCTATTGATCGCAGCGGCATCTATTGTTTGTAATTCGAACTAAAATTGAAAATCACTGTAAAAAAACTTTTGACCTTATGCATCACCCTCCTGCAAGAATTTTTTAAATATCTGTCACCGTTTACAAGTTTCTGAATTTTAAAATCAGTCAGCCCTTTTTAGGACACCCGGTAGTTAAAAAGAGCAAAGTATAGCGATTCTGCTTGTTTAAAAATATAAAGAGTTAAACTATTAGTTACCAGAAATATTATAAAAAAATTGTAAGAATTATATTTATCTTTTCCAATGCTTCTATGGTATATTATTTCTTTAAAAAAAGAAGTACTTGTTTTAAATAAAAGCACATATCTGTCATAAGTTCAGTTTATGATTTCGGTTTGCTTGCCGCTTGTCCGTGTTCCAACTCTCATGAATATACCCAAGTTATCATGTAACCTAATTTAAGTATTGCGCGGCAGCGCAATACTTATTTATTTCCAGTGTCACTTCTCAATGTTAATTTAACATAGAAAAGCCTATGGAGATCATAACTTTTTCATTTTTTCTTCCCACCTTTTTGTCCCTGATGCTAGTCATTTTTAATTCTTTGCTAATTCTAATAATATTATAAATTCAAAGTGTAAAAACATTTGCCAGACGTCAGGATCAAAACGGATCATAAAATGCCTTTGCATATAGGTGGATTATAATCTAGAGAGTAACATGGGCTAATTTTTATTTACATTATTCAAATATTTTTCTTAATAATTCCTAATTTCGCTTTTTTTCATTGAGAATCAACGGACATTTTCTAATAAAATTTAAAATTTTTCCTTCATTGTTGTAAATAATTCAAAAGCCGTAATAATAATTTGCCTATTTTTAGTTGAATGATTTTCACGTGAAACATGAAACTTAAGAAACTGAAATAGTTTTTTTTTTAAGAATTAAAAAGAAGATGAATAAGACGTCATAGTGGTTAAAAAAATGACATTTTCAAGCAGATTTTTTAAGTTCAGATTGTAATTTTTTGACCAAACTACAACAACCTGCATTACTGCACTGGTGAAACATTTTGAATTATACATAGGTAAATTGCATCACAAATTGTGATGTGATATCGCACAAATAAAAGCCTGATGATGATACCCTCCATTAATTTTGAAATGTGTTTGTCTGAATGCAGTAGCTATTAAAAAACTTGACATATTAAACAAAAACCTAATTTGCAGTACAAATTAAAAAAAATAAAATTTATTTCCTAAATTGTTTAAGCCCGAGAAGGGGCAGATATTAAGATATTTCATTCAATTCAATCATTCCATTTTTAAGTTGTAAATATTTGTACTGCAGATTTTGCATGACGATTGTACATAATATGATAAGGTACATGAAAAATACAAAACTTTAAAAAAAGTCTAAGATTTATTTCGATTTCATTTGAACGGAATGTAAGTATATAGGTGTTTAAAGCATTATATTGTATGAATTTAATTTTTTTTTTTAATGTTCAATTGGTTTAACTTATTTGTTACAAAAATTTAGCATTAAATGTAGAACGAATTGAATGAAATATCTTAATATCTGCCCCTTCTCGTGCTTAAACAATTTAGGAAATATATTTTATTTTTTTAATTTGTACTGCAAATTAGGTTTTTGTTTAATATATGTTATTGTACATTACTATAATATGTTCACTATTGAAAAAGAAGTGTGTAGGCTTCATAGTTCGCTTACAGGTTCATTGAAAAGAATTAAGTTACAGAATGGTATATACCAAAAAATCTCTTAGAGTGTTTTTTAATGATGTTTCACTTTTTGATAAGCAAAGTGAAATTGAAATGGTTTTCTGAGGTATACTAAATCATGCATTCCGTAGAATATTTAATACAAACATTATGTATCATGTATTTACAAGGTCACACAAAAGAATTCCATTAAATAATGGTCCACGTGGAAAATTGTTTTCACGTTTTTGTCTATTTCTGTTACACTGTGTATATTAATGATATAGAACTATTTCAAATATAAAGAAATTGATGCACTTTACTGCGGTGCACTACGCTTAATATAAAATATAGTGTACATTTATCGTTCATTTACAGGGACACACTCAAAAATTCCGCTATAACTGTCTATGAGCAATAACTGCTGCAAATGAGACATTTTAAGTTGAAGCATGAATTTTTAAATTTTAGCTAATTTTTTTTCCATATTGCATTTTACGTATAATATCTATAGATCATATACAGAGGCATATCAAATAATTCGTAATCATCAGCTAAACGATATTTCGTATACAAAACATATTCATGAAATACAAATACATTTATATAGAGAGTTACACAAGAAACTAGCGGGTGTCCCAAAAATGACTGATGGATTTTAAACTTCCATAACTTGCAAAAGGTGACAGATATTCAAATAACTCTTGTATAGGTTTTTATATGATGTCAGGAAATTTTTTACTGTGATTCTTGAGTTTAGTTCGAATTTCAAACAATAGATGGCGTTGAGAGGAATAGGCCATCAGTCCAGACCAGATGTTTGTTACTTAATTTAAATTAGACATTGAAAAATGTTTTTTCTTATGTGTTTGGGCTTGATACAAAGATTCTGGAACATTTTTAGTTTCGTCTATATCTTAAAAAATGGCTGAGTTATAGCACTTTGAATTTCTAGATTGAAAAAATATTTTTCAATGTCTAATTTTTTGTGCCTCATTTTAAATTTAAATTTTTTTTAATTTTAAATGGCCGCCATTTTGAAACAAGATGGCGGATGACGCTAGCCAACGAACTCGGTCGAGACACTGCTATGTACTATGCACATTCTATGTCACATCCAAATCGGTTCATAAATACTTGTATTATCGCGTGACAAAAATCAGATCGTTTCAAAATGTCAGCCATGTTAGAAATTCAAAGTGCTATAAGTCAGCCATTTTAGGTAGCTTTCATTACAAAAAGCTAACTATTGCAGCCGTTCGGAGGAAAGCGATTTCAAAAAATTTTGGTATATTTTCATCGAGCATGACCCCCAGACCCCGAAACCACCCTCCGTTCACAATTGACATATATATATCTGACCTTTGTCACACTGTAACTCTCGTATTTATGAAGCGATTTGGATGTAATTCGGTGTGTACATAGAGTGCATACCAATGTCTCGACCGAGTTCGTTGGCCAGCTTCATCCGCCATTTCAATTTTTTTAAATTTAAAATTTGAAATGTTGTACAAAAAAATTGAAAATGGAAAAATATTTCTTTCTTATGTATTTTACCTTTATACAAAGATTCCGGAGCAGTTTTTGTTTTGTCTATATCTTAAAAAATGGCTGAGTTATAGCATTTTGAATTTCTAGCGTGGCTGACATTTTGAAACGTCCTGAATTTTCTCATGCAATAAAAGGCGTATTTATGAACCGATTTGGATGTAACTTCGTTTATACATAGTACATACCAATGTCTCGACCGAGTTCGTTGGAAAGCTTCATCCGCCATATTGTTTAAAAATGGCGGCCATTTATATTTTTAAGAAAAATTTAAATTTGAAATGTGGTACCAAAAAATTGAAAATTGAAAAAATGTTTTCTTTTTATGTGTTTGACGTTGATAAAAAAATTCGGGAGCAGGTTTTTGTTTCGTCTATATCTTAAAAAATGGCTGAGTTATAGCATTTTGAATTTCTAGCGTGGCTGGCATTTTGAAACGATCTGATTTTTGTCACGCGATAATATTTATCAACCGATTTGGATGTGACAAGGGATGTGCATAGTACATAGCAATGTCTCGACCGAGTTCGTTGGTCAGCCTTATCCACCATCTTGTTTAAAAATGGCGGCCATTTAAAAATTTTAAAAAATTAAAATTTAAAAGTGAGGTAAAAGAAAAAGAATTAGAAATTGAAAAAGATTTTTTCCTTATGTGTTTGAGCTTGATACAAAGATTCCGGAGCATTTTTTGTTTCGTCTATGTCTTAAAAAATGGCTGATATATAGTGTACTTTGAATTTCAAGCATGGCTGACATTTTGAAACGATCTGATTTTTGTCACGCGATAACACGCGTATTTATGAACCGATTAGGATGTGACAAGGCATGTTCATAGTACATAGCAGTCTCTCGGCCGAGTTCGTTTGCTAACTTCATCGGCCATCTTGTTTTAAAATGCCGGCCATTTAAAAATTTAAAAAAAATTAATTTAAAATGAAGTACAAAAAAAATTAGAAATTGAAAAATATTTTTTTCTTATGTGTTTCAGCTTGTTACAAAGATTCCGGATTATTTTTTGTTTTGGCTTTATCTAAAAAAAAGCCGAGATATAGCAGTTTGAATTTCGAATGTATGTGACATTTTTAAAAATCTGATTTTTTGCCTGGAACAGCACTCGCATATATCAACCGATTTAGATATGATTGAGCATGTGCACAGGAATTACTAAGGTCTCGACCAAGTTCATTGGTGAGCTTTGTTGCACCAATTATGTTGTTTTAAAATGGCGGTCTATCACCGATAATTCGGGTTAATATAATTATTAATATAATTTGGGATATCACCGAATTTGGCGACAAATATAAATCAGTTTAATAAAACCAGCTTTGATAACACTGACTAATTTCGCGAAATTCTCATTCATATTGAATATTGACAAAAATTAGTATTTAATCTTCTATAATCGGGTTCCACTAATTTGAGCTTCGTGTGTTTGAATAATATAAGCTGGCTTTAAATAAATAACGAATATGAAAGCTTCCTCTTCCTCCTACCTCTTCATCCTTTCCTCTTCGCCGGAAGGACTTTTTTGTTTATGGTCACTAAATCATCGAAAATTCATCAAAATCTAGGTATCATAACTCAATAAGTTTTAGCTGTAGGAAAAAAAAAATTACTGTTTAATTGGTTAGAACATTGAGAAACTTTTTCTGAATGAAGCTTATAGGACTCAGACGTTGTGAAAAAAAAATTTAATTTCTTAACTGTTTAAAAAAGCATTTATTTTAAGAACGTAAATTGGATTTTAAATGGTGAATAACAAAATCTGAAACATTTTTGCAATTGGAACAATGCCACTAAAACTAACGATTTAGAAATTAGCTTTTGGTAAGCGATAAGATGAGACACCCTGTATAAAAAGAAACAGTTTTAACAACATGGTTTGTAAAAAAAAAAGTGAAATTTTATTCCCGATGTCATTGCTGCCATGTGTATCAACGCATATGCATTGTGAAAACCACAAAAACATAAAAATATTATTTATACATTTTTAATCAGATGCAATTTATCAATGTAATACTAAAAACATGTTTTTCCATATTTGGTGACTAAAAATCACAAAATTCATTAAATTGCAAGTATCTTAACACAGTAAGTTTTGGCCATAGAAGAACAAATTTTTACTGTTTTACATGTTAAAACATAGAGAAACTTATAAGCCCTAGACATTGAAAAAATTTTTTTATTTCTTAAATATTTAAAAATCAGCTATTTTAACGTAAATCGATTTTTATATGATACAGAACGAAATTTCACACACTTTTGCAATTGGAACTATACATCTAAAACTATTGGTTTAGAAATTAGCTTTTGGCTAACGATAAGAAAAGACATGCTATATAAAAATAAACACTGCTTTAAGAACATGATTTTTAAAAAAAGAAATTTGATCCCCGACTTCATTGCAGCCATATTTATCAACGTCTATCCAAAGGTAATCCAAAAGAACCTGAAAATTTTATTTATACACTTTTAATCAAAAGCAATTTATCCGAACAGATTTTTATTAGGTTTTTCAAATTAGTTACAATAGTATTAAAATTAAGTGCTCGCACAAATAATGCGATGCTATTGGCTTTCTTTTATTTAGAGCGAAATAAAAATGTTTCTAGTTCTTATATTCTAAAAACGCTGCATTGAGAAACTAATAAATAAATAATAAAAAAACATCCCCCCCCCTCCTTTCTAAAAAAATCTAGTGTCAAATAAAAAAGAAAAGAACCTGTCAAACTCCATGAGCAATATCCCTTTTAAACAAATTCAAAGAAACCACTAGCACTACCCAATCAACAATGGCTACCACAATAGCTGTGTCAAAAATGCAACAAAATCAAAATTATTCCCTTCCTCTAATCCCTTTTAAATATTCAAATTCAAAGAAGCCACTACCAGGTCAAAAATGCTAACGTGCTAACTCTGCCAATGTAACAAAGTCGGAATTATCCCCATTCACTGATATCTTTTATTAAAAAACACGTTTTACTTTTCATTCCAATAAATCCCATCTTCTAAAATGATTTTATTCAACCCTATTTATCTGTACAACAAATTAAAACAGTTTAACTTATATCAGTATGATGTGTTAAAAAATATTTTGTCTTCGTATTGAGTTAAAGCAGTTACAGTATTAGAATCAACAGTAATGAGTATTTGTAATAAAATAACTGTCAAGCTCTATATGGTTTCTCAGAACATTTTAACAGTGGCAGCTTTCTTTTCTAGCGAATGGCCAGGTGTTTGCTAGTGAATTGGACTCTGATTGGTTGTTTGCGAATTGCTTCATAGCTACTAAGCTTTACTCATTTGTTTTTGCAGTGGATGATGCATTTTAGCCATTGGAAGCTACTAAAGACATGAAAGGAAGATTTTTGACTGTTATGCAGTTGTTGTTAATATTTCTTTCTATTAGCTTTGGCGCATCATAATAAGCATTCACAAGTGTTTAAAATAGGACTTTTTTTGTTTGAAAGTACATTTTTAAGCTCTTTTTTTATAATATCGAAAACAGATTTTGAAAATTTTATTTTTATTATAATTTTAACATGTATTTCTAAAAAACTATTCTTTCAGATTTTTCTTTTCTTTTTTTTTAATATACTTTGCATGTATTGCGTTCCAAATTTAACAGGGACTTTCCGTTAATCTGTTACTAAATAATGTACTGTAAAAGAATAACATTGTTATTTATCCTAATACGTTAAATAATGCCCATCTCTACATTGTAGCTTTCCGGGCGAAAAAAAGTTCGAGTTTCCGATATGTATGGCGTGTTTACAATGGCGTATAAGATAGAAAATCCCGCCAAATGCGAAGTGCGATCCGTTTTTCGAAAGCAGAAAACGCCCGTTCAAGCGAAATTCATCGCAGGATTACTGTAGTGTACAGTACGTGAACAATGGCTGTGTCATCTGTAATGTGCTGTGTCCGAAATTTCAAAGAGGGAAGATAATTTCTTCGGAAGTTTAAGGGGGAGGTTTTTGTCACTCTACATATAGCCCCGACTTGTCTCCAAGTGACTATCATTCCTTCACTGAACTCAAGGATTTCTTATAAAGAGAAAGTTTCCAAAGTGATTATGGTTTAAAAAAGAGGGAGTAATGGTTGGGTATTTTGGCGGTAGATGTTTACAAGGAAGACATAAACAAACTGGTTTCAAGATACGACAAATGTTTCAACAACGGCGGTGACTACATTGAGAAATGAGTAAATGTATGACTTTCATTTAAATAAAATCCTTATTTACTTCCCTTCATTTTTTTTTATTATATCTAAACGGGTATTACTTCCTGAAATATTTTCGTAAGTACTTAGATCTCAGAATGAAAATTTTTATTTCAGAACGATATCTTTAAAAGTGTATTTAAAACACGCAAAAAAAGAATTTGAATTTTACTTGATTTAACAGATTCAAGCTACGTTTTATGTCATATTTATAGGTTTGAGAAAATTTTACTCCTTTAACAGCTGCTTGCTTTACACGCGAGAATAACGAAAATTCCTGTTTTTCCAAAGAATAAATTTTAATATTTAAACATATAAATTTCATAATTTGAAACTAAAAATCGAAAAACTTTAAATTGTTAAATGTTTTCAAAATTTACTAATCTAATTTTCTTAGTAAGAAAGTTCGGTGTCTGTTTTAAAGATTTAAAAAAAAAAGTTGTATGAGACGCCGATTTAGAAAGTAAGGCAAGACCATTTTGTGGAAAAAAATAGTTAAAGCTAAATCTTAATTCAAATTAACATAAAATACACCACCTTTAACAATTCACAATGAATATCTTTTAATATCAGTATAAATTTGTCACTAGTAATTTATTTGATAAAGGATATTTAAAATGCATTCATTAGAAAGGCAAGGAAGTCCACTTAAAAAAAAATATTTTTTATGGTACACAATAATATCTATACTATCTATATCCATACTAATCTATACTAATATTATAAAGAAGTAAAAATTGTGTGTTTGTTAGAGGTAATCTCTGGTGCTACAGAACCGATGTCAAAAGTAATGGTATAAAAATGATCGTGTTAGTCCAACTTAGAACATATGATATATTTTATGTCGGTGCCACTACCCCAAAGGGGGTGTAGGAGCAAAAAACTTTCTAAAAATGCAATTTTTGCGTTACTGAAGGGCCTAGAAATATGACATTTAGAATATTAGTTATAAGATATAAAGGATTTCTAAGAACGGTTCTTAAACAATTCGAAATTTAAAAGGAGTGAAAATACAAAAAAAGTGTTCTAAAAAATGTTCTAAATGGTGGTTTGAGCACAATCTCAGTAAATACCAAACCAATTTAAAAAACAATTGTGTCAAAATGATAGTGACAACCCTTGCTCCAAGATACGCTATATTTTATGCCGGTGCAACTATCCCAAAGGGGGTGCAGGAACAAAAAGCGTTCTAAAAATGCGACTTTTGCGTTACTGAAGGACCTAGGAATATGAAATTTGAAATATTAGTTATTTATCAGATATAAAGGATTTCTAAGAACAGTTCTTAAACAATTCGAAATTAAAAAGGGGTGAAAATGCGCGAAAACCGTTCTAAAAAACGTTCTGAATGGTGGTTTCTACGCAATCTCAGGAAATACCAAACCGATTAAAAAAAAATAATAATAACTGTGTCAAAATGATGGTGACAACCCATTTCTCTAACATAGGCTATGTTTATTTTGGTGCCACTACACCAAAGGAGCTTCAGGAGCAAAAAACGTTCTAAAAATGCAATTTTTGCGTTACTGAAGGGCCTAGAATCATGAAATTTGGAATATTAGTTACTTATTAGATATAAAGAATGTCTAAGAACAGTTCTTAAAAAATTCGAAATTTAAAAGGGATGAAAATGCACAAAAAGTATTCTAAAAGGATTTCTAAGGACAGTTCTTAAACAATTCGAAATTAAAAAGGGGTGAAAATGCGCGAAAGCCGTTCTAAAAAACGTTCTGAATGGTGGTTTCTACACAATCTCAGGAAATATAAAACCGATTAAAAAAATAATTGTGTCAAAATGATGGAGACAACCCTTGCTCCAAGATACGCTATATTTTATGTCGGTGCCACTACCCCAAAGGGGGTGCAGGAGCGAAAAACGTTCTAAAAATGAGATTTTTGCGTTACTAAAGGGCCTAGAATCATGAAATTTGGAATGGTAGTTACTTATAAGATATCAATGAACATTTCCTAAGAACATTTATCTAATCATATCTAAGAACATTTCCTAAAAAAATCGAAATTTAAAAGGGGTGAAAATGCGCGAAAAGACTAATGCGATAAATGGCGCGAAATGCGTAAAATCTTTCTAAATTGCGAGTTCTACGCAATTTCAGAAAGTACTGATCCGCTTTCAAATATAATGGTGTAATAATTATGGTAACAGCTCTTGATCCAATATAGGCTATATTTTATGTCTGTTTCAACTACCCCAGTGGAGATGCAGGAGAAAAAACGTTCTAAAAATGCGATTTTTGAATTGTGGAAAGACCTAGATTTATGAAATTTGGCCAGGAAAGGAGAAAAGTATGTCGTCACGTGACAAAAATGGCTAAGTAAACAGGTAATTTATTTATCAAAAGATGGAAAACGGTATTCAATTTTAAATCGCTTCAGTAGTCTGGACTGCTAATTTTATGCATTTAAAAGTGAGTAAAAAAAATGTGTCATAAAGTTACTTGTTGTCGAACGGGAAATTTGAGTAACTTTAAAGACACAAAAGCTTACTAAAGTAACATATAAAGAATATGATTCATTATAGAATAATATAATTTTAATGATTCACAGTTATTCACGATATCACTACGTATCAGCACATTATGTCGTTATGTATCAATGTTTCATAACACTATGTATTAGGGTTACATAGCTTGATGGTAATACATCGATTTGATAAAAATGAAGGGTAATCATACCTTTCTTTGGCTTCGATAGAGTTAAATGCTTGGCACTAAGTGGAGAAATAGTGCAGAACATGTATGATACTTCAACTGAAATACCACATATAGTTAAATTGAAGATTTATTGTCCCCGACAAAAAGATGAGTAACATTTATGCCCCAAAAATTATTTTATTTTCTTAATTTCCAAACGAAATAACATTCACTCATGCAAATATATTTATTTTAATTTTTTTAACTAATTCTTTGAGTCGAAAAATCGCTTTGGATATGTGATAATTTATTAATTGTAACAAACCAAAAAAAAATATCGGGTGATTTATTAGGAATTATTAATTAATATTTGTAGGTGGATTTAATATTAGCATCCTGAATGTTTGATCTCTACAAAGTCTTTATGGAGATTTTTAAAAAATCATAAACTGTATACTTTTCCGGGCTTATTTTATCCAAATAACTCAAATAAAGTGTCAAACATGGGAGGAAATTTAGGATTGGTACACTTTTTTATATGGGGAAGATTGATAATTGCATTCATATTCTATTATATACACTTAAGAACCAAAACATTATGACCTTCGCCACATTTTGGAATGAGCTCGTCTGTTTGACTTGGAGGGCACATGACCAGGTAGGAATGGTATTTAAGTACTGCTGGGTAGTCTGAAGAATCATTCTTGTGCTTACTTGTGCGTGATTTGCGAAAGGCTGCTGATTTAAGCCACTTTCATAGAGGGCAGGTTGAAATGTTCCGTAGGCTCAGAACGAGTATCTCCGAAACTACAATATTCGTAGGTTATTCGCGACCTGCTGCTGTTAGTGCTTATGCAAATTGGATAAATGACGTTGAAACCAGGAGTAGATGCCATGGCGTTGGATGGCCACGCGTTATCAAAGTAAAATGACGTCGAAAACTGTACCGGCCTCTGTTGACCAAGAGTCATCGACAACTACGCCTACACTGAAACCTGAAACATCGTGACTGGACCACGAATCAGTGAGAGAGAGAGTTGCCTGGTTGGATAAATTGATATTCGTCGGTAACGACATAGATGGTCGTGTCAGGGTAACCTTTTTTCCAGGAGAACAGTTGCTCCCCCAATGTTCAGCCCTCATAGCATGCATGGTCACGGTGACGTCACTGTGACGTCACTGCAAGTCACTGTGGTCACGTCACATCTGTGACCGAAATGCCACCACTCAGTGATGTCACATCGTGACTGAAATGTGAACTTCTTAGAAAACTTTAAAAACTTACGAAAATTCTTCAAAACATGTTACTTTTTGTAAAATTATATTTTTCTGGCAATTAAAAAAAATTGTGACGTCTCTGTTATGTCACTGCTATGTAACGTACGCCACGTCACATACGTGACAAAAAACCAGCATATTGTAAGTCACAGTGTGACAAAATATATGAACTTCAAAAATCTTTGAAAATGAAGAGAAATATTTTAAACAGCCACGAGTTACAGCGGCATAAGGAATGAAAATATATTAGTGGATAGCAAATGGTAAATTCCGTCACTAAAGGGGAGGGGAGGGGGATAATAAATAAAGTGCACGATACAAGCATTAATAAACTAAATTTTTAGGCTATATTTTATCAATTTGATATCTAAGACAGTGAATGTATACTTTTTCATGATTTCAATTTTATCTAGCATTTGGATAATATATTTACAATTACGAATATTAAATTTATACACTTTACATATTTAGTTTGCTGGGAGGAAATTTCACTCTTTCTTTCTTTTTTTACCGACCAGAATTATTCGAAACACTTCTGTGGTTTCAAACTAAAAATTTTCTATTACAGTTAAATCTGCACCTTTTAATGAGCATGTAGAAAGAGTCTTCAGAGTTTAGTCATCTATGCATTTCTTGCTTTAGAATATTTTTATAATTTGTATTCAAGTCATAAATTCTACTTCTTTCAGACTTTTAAAATAAAATTACCATTTTCCGAAAATAAAGGAAAACAAACTTTACTTTAAAAAAAAAGAAAAAAAAGGGGGGGGGTGTCGTTAATACATTAAATTTATTTTTACACCTTTTAAAAATTTAAACAATGTTTTATCTAATAAACTCTAATTATGAATATTATTACTATAATTATTTAGAAAAAAGGAACTTTACAGTACATTTTAACTTGAATTATTTGGTACGGATAAAAAGAAAAGATTAAATACATTGGACATTTCTTCAAATACAAAATTTTAATGAATGATACTTTCAGAAAATTTCTGCGCGTTCAAATTCCATATTTCTTGTATACAAAAACAAACAATCTGTAACAAACCATCTGCTCGAAAATCGTCTGCCCACAGAAAAATAAATATGAGAATACGCGGGAAATAGTTAACTTGTTTTAGAACAACACGTCTACAACACTTTAAGGTAAGGAAATGACCATTTTAGGATACACGGATATTAATGGAACGTGCATGTAAGTTTTATTTAATTTAAATATTTTATTCCTGGTTGTATATTATGAGTTAAATAGTTATATTTGTAAGAGACTGATCTTTAACTGTCAGAAGCGTTATTTTCCAATTTGATAACTGTGAAGAAAAATATTTTAATCTGCCATCGCTTGAAAAAAAAAAAAAAAGCTGCGCAGAGACATTCATGCCTACATTCATACTGGAATTAATATAAACATTAATTTACTCTTACTTGAGATTAAAAATGTATGGAACGACAATGATTTGGAATTATTTTATCGGCTTCTTACTATTTTTTGATTACTAACATTTATAGTTATTATTATTTCGGGGTTAAATATGATGTTCGATTATCATGAGATTACGAAACTGTTTCAGATTAGAAATTAACATTATACTGGGAAAATGTATTTTTAACATATTACAGTAGTGAAACATTTGAAAGAATTTTCTTTTACTGCTAATAATATTTTAAATTATCTTTTAAAATCCTAAATCTTCAAACCAATGTTTTCAGATTTAACATTTGCCGAAATTATAAAATAATAGGAATTCCTTATACCATATGGAAATATTTTTGAGATATTGTTAAATCTAATAATGCATTTAATTTATCTATTGTAGTTTGCTGTTGTTTAACAGTACAATTATAAATACAAATTATTATTTTTAGTGTTTTTCAAATTGGTATATTTATTTTTTTTAATTGTATGTAAGCCTTTTTCTGTTTGTGATTTTAATCAAACATTTAATTATAGACATTCTGAATGGGTTATTAAATTTTCTTCTATTGTAAATTAATTTTCTACGTGTATGATTCGGGTAATTATTGGCACTAAAAAGTAAAATATGATATTTAAGCAGTGAAATAAAGTATTTTTCATGCCTGATAGGAAGTTATAGATTAAACTGCTTTAGTATATATATTTTTTAAGTTCATATAATACAGGATACATAATGTAGGACACAAGTTGAAAAGTGCTTATGACTTCGGTTTGTCTCTCCGTCTGTCCGTCTAGCAGTCTGTGCGCACTCTAACTCTCGAAAATATACTCGGATTGCCCTGAAATTTTTGGATGGTATTGACGTTTACCATCGCACGGTACCTATTTGTAATGAAGTTTGTAGCATGCTTTGTTCATTTACAGGGACAGCCAAAAGTTTTCCGTTACATTACGGCCTATGGGAAAAAGTCGTTTCAAATGATTTTTTATGATTTTACGCACGCTTTCAAACAGAATAAAATTTATATGCATTTATGAAGTGCACTAAAATATACATTCTGTTGACTATGCGATGCAAAGAATAGTTATTGTTCATTTACAGGACTAAAAAAGGAATTCAAATACATAATGATATAGAGATGGAGGGAATTGTTTGCGGCATACTTTAATTATGTTAATCTATTTCATATATAATGAAATTGATGTATGTCGCTGAGGTTTACATACTATAAATTATTTCATGTATAATAAGAATAATACGTATATAGCATTTACAGGGACACACAAAATCTTTCAGATACCATATTGTATCCGAAGTACTGTTCATTAGCGATGATTGCTGAAAATATATTTTTAATTATGATATGCACTTTTATGATTCACTATATTTATGCATAGTGTATGGTGTATATAAATGCTATAATTCCTATACAAGGCTACACAAAAGTATTCGTAAGGATTACTGGGTATGGGCGCAAATTGCTTAAAGATGGTTTTTAAATGAGTTATGCTTTTTTTCGCTGAACTGCATTTAATTTACCAAGAAATATTTGTAGAATATAGATAAAATGATATACAGGGTCACGTAAAGAATTGGATACATGGCCGTCTATATATTATAATTTCTGGAAATGTGATTTCAGCAGTTTTAAGAGTGTCTTAGTTTGAATTAAATTTTAACTAATTAGTGGCGGGTAATAAAGATTTTAGGTAAACTACAGGGTTGTACAAAGGTATTCAAGTATGTTTCCATACATTAGTAGAAATTGCTGAAAATGAATTTCAACCTGTTAGGCGTTTTCTTGCTAAACTAAATTTTCCCATTATATAGTATATATACACTTAAAAAAATGGGTACTCAAAATTGAGTAAAAAGTACTCAATTTTAAATGCGTCACATGCACAAAATAGCTCCGATCCAAATGTACTCAAAGTTGAGAAACACATGTACTCATTTTTATTCCATGGCTGTGATCAAATATGAATCGTTATGTACTGCCCCCCCCCCCCCCAAAAAAAAAAAAAATCCCTAAAATGTAAAGTAAAAATGTACTGACATTTATTTCCCGTCCAAAGTTCTTAACAAGAAATGTTTAATTGATTATTTATCAAGAAAAATAGCAAAATTCTTAACAAGATACTCAAATCGAATATTTTTATGACAAGAACATTATTTCCAAGCAATTATTTTTAAAATGCTGTGCATAATTTAATATTTACATTAATAAACATCATTTATGCCGCCATAAATGAAATGAACCATTACAGGGTACAAAACTGTTTGTTTGTTTGGGTTTGATAACATGTGATGCTTCAAAATAGAGAAAGCATAGGTTCATTTTTGATCCAAAAAAATTCAATTCAATATGAGTACGTCGGTTTGCTCATTTTTGAGTACTTCATTTTTTTCAGTGTATCAACCTACAGATCAAATAATGGCTGTTTAAAAGTATTGGAAAACATATTTGGCTATGGACGGTAACTGCTGAAATCAGTTTTTCAAATGTTTTATGCGTTTTCTAAAATGTTTACTTAGTTATCTTATTTACGTCATTTCCCTAAATTACGATGTCTTGTTAAAGCATTCAGAAAGTGTTGGAAAGTATATTTTAATCTATGCTTAACGCATGATTTTTCTTACTCGTTTTTTTTTTTTTTTTTTCTATTTCCCAGATCAGTCTTTTCCTATAAAACATACCAAATCTATTTAGCTCATATTCACAAAGTACAATATACACGGGAATAAAAAATTTAAATAAATATCGCTTATCATGCCGCTCTATAAATAATAGTTGTATTAATATCCGTTAGTTTCCATGTTCGTATTTAATAAAGCAATGACAAATCAAAACAAATTAAAAAACTTACACATTCTAAATATCAAGCATAGAACTTAATAAAAAAATATGTCAGTTGATAAGCATTGTTTTTTAAGTGGAAAAATGTAAAATGTTTTAGAAGAATAGGACTCCAAAGTAGCGATATTTTGCTAAAAAGTACGGTAAAAAGATAAGATTTTATATTTACAGCAAAATTTTATTTTAAAATTCATCGCTGTATTAATACTTAGAAATTTTTTCAGAGAGAATCATTCGCCTTATATACAATATTTCAAATGAAAATCAAATGTCAATTTAATTGCTTAAAAGGCGCAAAGGCCAACATTGTGAAAAAGATTCCATGCCGGGACTCGAACCCGAGCCATCAGTGTAGGACACTGACATTCTACCGACTAAACCACATGGAACGACGCCCAGCCTGTAAAATTTTTCACTATTACATGTTCGCAAGGCTACAAACGCAGCATAAGATGGAATATTTATCGTGAGCCACCGACATGGGGTAAACACGAAACTTAATTAAATCCAGCATCGATTGAAACTATATTAATTATTGGAAATTTTTCCAGGGAGAAACATTCGCCCTGCATACAACATTTCAAATTAAAATTGCCTTTTAAGCAATTAATTTGAAATTTGACTTTCATTTGAAATATTGTATGCAAGGCGAATGGTTCTCTCTGGAAAAATTTCCAAGTATTAATATAATTTCAATCAATGCTGGATTTAATTAAGTTTCGTGTTTGCATCATGTGGGTGGTTCACGCTAAATATTCCATCTTTTGCTGCGTTTGTAGCCTTGCCAACATGTAATAGTGAGAAATTTTCCAGCCTGGGTATCGTTCCATGTGATTTAGTCGGTAGAATGTCAGTGTGCTGTACTGATGGCCCGGGTTCGAGTCACAGCATGGAATCTTTTTCACTATTTGCGTCTTTTAAGCAATTAATTTGAAATTTGATTTTCATTTGAAATCACAGTGTTTATCACAAGTTCGTCACAAATGACACATATTTCACAAATTGGTCACAATGTGACTTCAAAGCATTGTCGCTTTCGTCACAGGTTCGTCTCAAAGTTAATGCCAAAATAGTCACAAATGACACACTTTTCACAAATTTGTCACACCGTGACTTCACAGAGTGGTCACAATGTGACGTCACAAACGTCCTCTAAAACGGCCATAACGACCTCGCATTCTAGTCACTGTGACGTCACATCGACGTCACGTGACGTCACATCGACGGTCACGAAATCACAGTGTGACTTCACAACGACGTCGCCGTGACGTCACCATGCCTTACGGGAGCAAGTCATAACACAGGTCGTTGGTGGCAGTTGTCAGCTTTGGGAGATGTTCTCACGGGTGTCTCTGGAAACCATGGTTGTAGCAGAACAGACCGTTAAAGCAACGAACTATCTCAATATCATTGCGGACCAGTTGCACCCTTACGTGGAGTCTGTCTTCTCAACTGGGAATAGGGTCTTTCAGCAGGAAAACGCTCCATGCCATAAGGCTCGAGTTGCGCTCGTGTGGTTCCAGGAACATAATGTTGAATTCCAACTAATGTCCTGGCAACCCATCTAACCGGATCTTAATACGATAAAGCACATTTAAGGTTCCATAGAACGGCAGCTTAGAGCTAAAAAACCACCACGTTCGAACATTGCGGATTTGCGTGACTTCTGCTTGAACATCTGGTACAATCTGGCTCCGACCATCTACCAAGAACTTTTGGCATCCATGCCATGTCAGGTTGCAGATATTTTTCGGACCAAATTGGTCCAACGCGATATTAGGTAGGCGGCCATAATATTTTGACTCTTCAGTAAATATATATATATTCTGAGCTTATTGTCGCCTTCACTTTCGCCGCGATATTTTTAAAACCATTTGTGAAAAAGCTCGAGTGTATAATTTTTCGTTTCTTTTTGACACAAGCTGTACATACATGCTTTTTTACACAATTTCTCCTGATATCTATAAGTCTAATTAAGTCAAATGGAATCTGATTATAATTATCGACAAGGTTATTTTGTAGGATAAATACAGCTACAACGCGTCCAAATATCTAACTATCAAAATTAACTATCAACTTTCCAGCAATTTAGCTTTTGACATAATACATTCAAGGAGTATTAATTTCAGTTCATGTTGTATTATTCTGTATATACAGATAAGCACAAAAGTATCGGTACAAATGTTATGGGAGATAGAACACATATGGAAAGGCAAAAATTGCCACACAATGTACGATAACTCAAACGGTGAAGTGACAGAGGTAGTGTTGCCGTGTGCCCTACGTAAATCAGGGCTTCAAATACTCTGGCCACCACTAATTTCTTACAGTCTATTTCGTTATTTTTAATAGCAGATAATTCTTTATTTAGGTAAGGTGAAGAAAATGACTTTAAACTACTGGTGTCCAGAATATTAGGAGAGCCGATTTACGTGGGATGCCTCGCAACACTAGCCAGAAGGCTCTTCACCTCTTTCTGTAGTAAAAAGATTCGCATGACAATATAACAAAACAATATAGTATAAAACAATGTAGTTTTCAGCTCTTTTTGTCCTTTATTGCTATTCTATTATAAATTTATTGATTTAGATTTTAAAACAAATGTTTCACCCTTAATAAAGAGAAAAATAGATTATTTTCGATAAAGAATCTGATACATAAAATATGAAAATAAAAGAAGATTTCTATATTTAAGTAAATTTTAAAATAAGGAAATACATTTAGTATTCCATACTATTTAAAAAAAAAAATGTTTTTAGTACAGTTTGCCGCAAATTGCCCAGTCAGTCGACCGTTGTAATAGAAAACGATTACTTAACCTTAATTTTACTCCTTAGTGGCCATAATACGGGCAATAATATAACCAGAAAAGCGTTACATTACGGTTAGGTAACCGTTTCAGATAAAAACGGTCTAATGAATAGACAGTTTGCTGTGCTTATATTGCTTTATATGACACTGTGCTTACAAATTTAACCTTAATCTTTTGCCCTCACACTTTTTACCTTACAATGTATGTTAATATAAAAGATGAAACACCAGAGGGCACATTCTCACTTTTTGTAGTGAAAAGATTCGTATGACAATATATAAGACTATACAGGGTGTCCGGTCTCAACGGTGTCCAATGGCTAATTCCTAAACCGTTAGTAATAGACATATAGTTCCAATTACAAAAATGTTTTAAATCAGGTAAAGAAATATTTTAAAAGTGATTTGGGTCAATAAAAACATGTCTTAAAAAATTACGAAATTTAAATTTTTATACGGTCCCCCGGTCCTATAAGTTATATTTAGTGAAATTTTCCTTTTACACTGACAAGTAATACAAAGAAAGTCCCGTTATTCTACGATTAAAATTGACCGAGTAATAGCTGTTTAAAGTTGGAGCATATTTTTTGCTGCAAATTGGGGGTCATTCACAAATTTAGTCGAAATATAATTTCGTCAGATATAAAAAATATTTGGAAGTAAAATTAACATTGCAATATAAATTTGAAATCATTAGTCATTCTGGCATATTAATGGAAAATATACAATTTGTAATAAACATTTAAGAAGATAGAAAACCAGAATTTTTGTTAAATAAAATGATTCTAAATTAACAGCCTCAATTCTTTACAAAATGATACATATTTGAAAATATTATTAGATTGCACAAGCCTGCAAAAGTTGGGTTATGTAAATTGTAAATTTCAAAGTTAAGAAGTTCAATGTTAAAATTGAATTTCCTCCCCCATCTCATCGGACCACTCAGCTGTTTAGCTGTAAGAATCCCAGGATAAGCAAAAATATTAAATAAATTTTTTAATCAAATAAAATAAAATAAAAAATGTTTTACATATTTTTTATAGTTTGAGATTTTCGCTATATTTTAACTTACACATTTGCGATTTGCAAAAAAATTCTAATTTCGTGATGGTTAAAAATGAAGGTCATTTTCAGATTCAGTGCTAAAAAGTGCGTAAAAATCAATTATCAAAAGTTAAAAAACACAACCATCTCCTCTACTTTATAGTATTCGATTTTTGTTATTCTTTAAATTTGAAAATTTATGATTTGCGAAATATCCTGACATGATGGTTAAAAATTAAGGTAATTTTCAGATTCAGTGCTAAAAAATACATAAAAGTTAAAAAACCCAACAATCGCAGTCTTGTATTATTGCAATGTTAATTTTACTTCCAAATATTTTTTATATCTGACGAAATTATATTTCGACTAAATTTGTGAATGACCCCCAATTTGCAGCAAAAAATATGCTCCAACTTTAAACAGCTATTACTCGGTCAATTTTAATCGTAGAATAACGGGACTTTCTTTGTATTACTTGTCAGTGTAAAAGGAAAATTTCACTAAATATAACTTTTAGGACCGGGGGACCATATAAAAATTTAAAATTCGTAATTTTTTAAGAAATGTTTTTATTGACCCAAATCGCTTTTAAAATGTTTCTTTACCTGATTTAAAACATTTTTGTAATTGGAACTATATGTCTATGACTAACGGTTTTGGAATTAGCCATTGGACACCGTTGAGACCGGACACCCTGTATAGTAAAAAACAACGTAATTTTCAGATTTTTTCTCATTTATTGATATTCTATTATAAATTTATTGATTTAGATTTTAAAATAAATACTTCAGACATTATTTTTGAGAAAAATTGATTACTTTCTGTTGAAATTATGACACATAAAATATGAAAATAAAGAACGAACCATGAATTTAACTAAATTTTAAAATAAAAAAAATACTCTTAAAAAAAAAAGATTCTAAAGTAAAATTTGCGCTGTTAAAAAATTGAAGCAAATTAGCCAGTCTTTGGACCGTTTTAATAGAAAACGGTTACATAAACGTAATTTAACTCTATTTTGACCATAATATTGGCAATAGTATGGTCGAATAACGTTAAATTACGGTTAGGTAGCCGTTTTTGATAAAAACGGTCGATTGACTAGGCAATTTGCTGGAACTTTTTAACACTGTGGTTATAAATTTAACCTTAATTTTTTGTAATCCTTACTATCAATTCTTCTTAGCGGAGTTCATCTTTCAAAAAAGCTTCAGCATTCATTTTAACAAAATAGTTAGAGACGGAAGAATTTATTTTTTCTATACAAAAATGGGAACTTACATATTGCAGGAAAATTGGAAAATCGATGACTTAAAAAATATATGTATTGTGTGTCAAATATATTCTGAAGTTAAGTTGGAATTTTTCTGAATTAAACCCATCCATCATTAATATTTTTTTCTCGATTGCATATTTATAGCTCCTCGTTCAGTTTAAAGTGCCAAATATAATGATGCAAAGCCTTTTGATTTGAGAAGCACAGTCTAAAATTGTCATTATACGTATTTTATTGGTATCTACAGTGAAACTTCAAAATCCAGCATTCAGAAATCCGGAAACTTCAAAAATCCTGCATCAAAACCACATTTTTCCCTTTCTTTTCCTTTTACACTTAAAAGTTATGGTAAAAGGAAAATAGCAATTGCTTATGAATTAAATACTTCAAGATCGAAAGTAAAAATGCAAAAAAATAATATTTAACATTTTTTTCATTTGTCAGAGGCGATTATTTTCTGAACAAATTTCTGGGAGCTGCACTGTTGCACAGCAACGGCATGGAGACTAGTACACAAGTTCTTTGGAGTCTCTCTTCTGACGCTGTGCTAAATAGAACCGACAGCTCTGAAGACGAAGATAAACAACATGCATAAGAAAGTTTTCACTAGAAAAATGCATAAATTTGACTGGAGAATTAATATCTGCTTTATAGAACAACTGTATTTCGGAAATGGGGATTCTCCATTTGTTTAAAATACAAGAAAAACTTGTTAAAGAACGGCCAAAAAAATTGAAGCAAACAAAATTGACATCGATGTTTTCGAAACTACCCGAGAAAAAATAATTTCATTCATTATTAGATTTTTTTTTCTGTAACATAGAAAATATCGATTGATGTAAGTTTATTTTTATATTTAATTTTCTTTTTTTCTTACATAATTATCCCTTAATAACGAATTAAATTATTGCTAAAGGCACCATTAAGAATATAATACTACTTTTGATATTCCTAGTTACTACTTTTGACATTCTTTCAAAAATCCAGAATTTTTAAAAATCCGGCATAGTCTCCGTCCCTATATTTTTGAAGTTATACTGTATTATAATTACAAAATAATGTTAATGCTTAATTATGCTATGTAAATTAAAAAAGAATGCACTAAACAAAATTAGAAATAAAAATTTAATGAATGAGAAAAGAACTGCGATCTCAAATGGAAACTTGAAAAATCAATGACTTTAGTAATATCTTTCGTCTGCCAAATATATTCTAAAGTTACGATGGAATTTTCCTAAGTTACATCCATCCATCATCAATCTTTTTATATTAATTGCGTATTTATAGATCATCGATCAATTTAGAGTGCCGAGTATACTGGCATAGAGCATTTGATGTCGAAATCATTGTCTAAAATTTTCATTATACTTCATTAGTGTTAAATACAATTTAACTATAACTTTAATACTTATTTATGTTGTACAATACGTTAAAGAATAAACTAATTTAAAATAGGGATAAAAAATTATACGAGTTTAATGAATGAAGAAAAAAAAAAGTGAAAAAAATTAAATTTAAATAAGATTAGTGTTTCTGTTTCTTTTCTTTTCTAGTTTCTATTGAAAGATATTTAAGGAATATACGAGCGAAAGTTTTAAACACTAATTTAAAACACAAAACCATGAAAAAAAACATTAAATGAAAATACACATTAACTTAAACTAATGCCAGGCGTTACGAAATAACAAATCATTCTTCAGGATAGAAGAATAGCGTTCTTATCACTACAAGAGCATAATGAAGACTGAATTGCATTGCTTTTGCTTTACGATATATTTGATAAGGGTTTTCTACGTTATTAACGATAATTAATCGTGAATCACACAGAAAAACTATATATATATCTAATATGCAGCCTATCGTTTTAGGTAGATTTCATATGAAATACTACCTATTGGGATCGTTCCTATGTCGGAATTTCTGAAAAATTTTTGCTGATCTACACCGATCATGACTCCTAGAACTCGAAACCACCCTCAGTAAAAAACTTTATCTATCTATCTATCTATCTATCTATCTATGTATCCATCTATCTATATATATCACTTTCTTCTGGACACGATAACTTTCGTAATTCTGCACCAATCTCTTCCAAACTGATACATAAAATCAAAGGGCAAAATCGGACCAAGGGGATGGAAATAGGGAGGGGTTTTGTGAAAACCGAAAACCCCCCATAACTTCTTAATTTTTGTACATATCAAATCAGTTTAAAGTTTTTATTACTTCTAAAAATAGGGCCAAAATTTTATGTATCACGGATTTTTGATAAAGTTAAAAATGGGCTCAAGGAGCGCAAAAAATAGGGTTTTTGGGAGAAGAAAATTCATAACTTCGTCAATTTTAAGATATCAATTCCAATTAATTTTATTATAAATCTCCTTAATATTATCTACAACTTTTATATTCACAAGTTTTTGATAGGACCAATTCGTACCGCAAAAAAATATTAAAAACGAAAACAAAAATGGGGTTTGAAGAAGTAAAAAATCCATAACTCCGTCAATTCAAAAGATATAAAATCCCCATGAATTTATCATATATCTTCTTAATATTGTCTACAACATCTATATAGACAAGTTTTGGATAGGACCAATTCTTACAGCAAAAACAAATTAAAAATACATAGCGGTTGAAGAAAAAAATCATCTAAGTAAGGGTGTATTCAAATCCAAACTGCGTATTTTCTTACTCATTTTACAATTCATTTTTGCTCTCAAAGGGTTCCAATTGGTACTTTTCTTACTCAGAAACTATATAATGTACCGTAATGGTCGATTTTTTGATAGAGGCAGAATATATTTTTAAAAATGCTGTTAAAGTGGACATTTTGAACCGAATTTCCCGAAGCGGATTGTGTTGGAAAAATCAATTGCATTAAGGATGCACTCAAATCCAAACTGCTTATTTTCTGACTCATTTTTAAATTCATTTTTGCTCTCAAATGCATTTAATTGGTAGATTCGCTTATTCAGAAACTATATAATGTACCGCAATGATCGATTTTTTGATAGAGGCAGAATATGTTTCAAAACATTATGTCAAAGTGGGCATTTTGAACGGAATTTCCCGAAGCAATTGTGTTATCACTTTCTTCTGGACACGATAACTTCCGCAATTCTGCACAAATCTCTTCCAAACTGATACATAAAATCAAGGGACATAAAATCTCGGTCAAGTTCGTTAATGGGCAAAAGCGGACAAAGGGGATGGAAATAGGGAGGGGTTTTGTGAAAACCGAAAAAACCCCATAACTTCTTAATTTTTGTACATATCAAATCAGTTTAAATTTTTTATTACTTCTAAAAATAGCGCAAAATTTAAAATAGGCTCAAGGGGCGCAAAAATAGGGTTTTTGGGAGAAAAAAATTCCTTACTTCGTCAATTATCAAGATATCAAATCCAATAATTTTATTATACATCTCCCTAATATTATCTACAACTTTTATATTCACAAGTTTTTGATAGGACCAATTCCTACGAAAAAAAAAAAACGAAAAAAAAAAGAAGGTTGAAGAAGAAAATTATTCATAACTCCGTCAATTCACACGATATAAAATCTCCATGAATTTATCATATATCTTCTTAATATTGTCGTCAACATTTATATAGACAAGTTTTTGATAGGGCCAATTCTTAAAGCAAAAACAAATTAAAAATACATAGAGGTTGAAGAAAAAAATCATCTTATTAAGGGTGCATTCAAATCCAAACTGTCTATTATCTTATTCATTTTTAAATTCATTTTTGCTCTCAAACGCATCCAATTGCTAGATTCTCTTATTCAGAAACTATATAATGTACAGTAATGATCGATTTTTTGATAGAGGCAGAATGTATTTCAAAAAATGATGTCAAAGTGGGCATTTTGAACAGAATTTCCCGAAGCAATTGTGTTAGAAACGAAAAATATTGCCCTACTGAGAAAATAATGGTTTATTAATCAAGTTTTAATTAATTGAAAGAAAAATAAAAACACAGGTCGCTTATAAATCTTTTCAAAAATCACGTCAGCATGTTTCATATTTTTTTTAATTAAAAATTAATCTGAAAATGTGCCAGAAAATTTCGAGTTGTTGAGTATGGAAAAATACTTTTTTAATATCGCCTTAACATGATTCTGATAAAACCAGCTATTTTATAAAAAAGGAAATATAAACTCGTAAAAAGCAGACAGATAAAACTGTTAAAGTGGATTTATATCTAATAATGATTTAGTTTTTGTTGGTGAAATTAGTATATTTAACTTCGAAATCTACCTCTGCCTGTAGGCCGGGCCGGCAGGGATTTTTACAATTTCTTTGTCATTACGTTTTGAACCAATAGTTTTAAAATTTTAATATGGAAAAGAAAAATCAAATAATAATAAAGGCAAAGTGGGGACAGATGCCGCAGAGATTGTGTAGGCGACACTAGCGCTTCCTAGACAAATTTAAGAAGTTCGTAGTGTTCCTCTGTGCTGTGTGCTGTGTTGTATACGTTTCCACCGCTTAATTGTCGGTATTTACATAATTATGCTAGTTTTTATGGTTCGAACATGCGTGGTAAGTTGCTAAAATTATTCTACTAAAGTTTTATTATATATTTTAAGCCAAATAAACTGAGATTTCATCGAAAACCGATTGAAACTGTAGATTAGATCCTCGTGGAATGCAGATATATGTTTGCCTTTCTCTCGCGTCGCTCACATGAAACAAAATGGCGGCGCGGAATTTTACCCGCCAATATGGGACAGATGCCGCACGAAAGTTGAGGGACAGATGGAGGGGGTGGGGGAGCGCAAAATATATATATATTTTTTTGGTTCAATAAATTCATCACTGCGTTTCAAGTAGAACTTACATTTAAAAGAACGTATATTAGAGCATTCTGCTACTTATCAAAATATTCTCAGGAACAATGTTGGTTCACCATGTGTTAATAAGAAAAACATAGGCCGTTTACAATTCTCACCATGCAAACTGTTAAACTAAATATTTTCTATCCCAATGGTCAAAAGACCTATACAGCCAAGTAAGAGAAAGCAAAAGGATGCAAATCTTACAAGCACGGAGTTTATAAGCAAGAAGAAAATAAGAAGGAAATAAAAAGCAAAAGAAACTCGAAAGCGACAAAGAATGACAGCTTAGCGGAAGTAAAATGTGTAAAAAAGAGAAGGTAAATATCAACTTGAAAACACCTTACTTGAGGAAGAAACTAAAATATGAGTCATCTTCCCACAATGAGTAAATTGTTCCTCTCATGGATTTTGATGCAGTATTAGATTGGAATTTGATGACTCTGAATGTGCTGAGTTTTTGGAGTATTATCAAGAAACAAAGTCTAAAGCAGTCAGGATTCAGAGCATCAAATTCAATCGATAACTGCATGAAAAAGGTTCACTTTACTTTTGCAACGGGAAGTGTGGTGTGATTGTGGACGAAAGGAAATACAAAATAAAAGAAGGAGAAGAAATGCCAAAAATAAACAGACTAGAGCCTAAATAGAATAGATCTAACACTTACATTAAGAGCAAACTGCTATGTTCGCCTGGATGTAAACCAATAATTTATATCTTTTTTGTAAATATGCTGTTTATTGTTTCCAGTAGTTATAAAATCCATTCATGTAAACTCAAATGTTTTTCTTTTCATTTTTATTTTTGGTCTTAAGCTTTATTTATAGAGCTTACACTTTTGCATTTTCGTTAAACGTTTCACAATTTAGTGACATATACAATTTTTGTAAATTTACTGTTATTTATTTTCATTTTAAGTAGTTTAAGAAAATTAAATTGTGATTTGCTTGAAAAAACATAAACAGCCTAGCTTTTTTTCTGTATGCGGCATCTGTCCCACACTCCATGCGGCACCTTACCCCGCACATAATAAATGATGTTAAAAATGACGTTTGGGAAAACAATTGAATTTTATGCACTGAATCCTGTTCGCTTTAGATTTTGTTTCTTGATAAGAATCCAGAAACGCAGCACATTCAGAGTCATCAAATTCCAATCTAATACTATTATCAGAATCCGTGAGAGGAACAATTTACTCGTTGTCGGAAGATGACTCATATTTTAGTTTCTTCCTCAAGTAAGGTGTTTTCAAGTTGTTATTTACCTTCCTTTTTTACGCATTTTACTTCCGCTAAGCTGTCATTCTTTGACGATTTCTAGTTTCTTTTGCTTTTTATTCCCTTGTTATTTTTTCTTGCTTATAAACTCTGTGCTTATAATAATATTTGCATCCTTTTGGTTTTTATTACTTGGCTGTCTAGGTCTTTTGACCATTGGGATAGAAAATATTTTATTTAACAGTTTACATAGTGAGAATTGTAAACGGCCTACGCTTTTCTTATTTGCACATGGTGAACCAACATTATTCCTGAAAATATTTTGATAAGTAGCAGAATCACTAGATTAATATTAACACAATTATTCTAATTGGTAAACAAATCATATTAGATGTAAATTTCCAACTGGGCGAAAAATGTCCGGACCAGGATTCGAACCCGGGACCTCCTGGCTGAAGCCGCCAGTGCTCTGCCATCTGAGCTATCCCGGACGATTCTGGTCGAACTTTTTCACCCAGCTAACCTTGATGATTACAGCATCTGGTCTGAAACCTGGTTCAGCTCAACAGAATAAATCTCAGGTAAAGGAACTCCAGAAATCGCTGGATACGAAATTGCACTAGATTAATATTAACACAATTATTCTAATTGGTAAACAAATCATATTAGATGTAAATTCCCAACTGGGCGAAAAATGTCCGGACCAGGATTCGAACCCGGGACCTCCTGGCTGAAGCCGCCAGTGCTCTGCCATCTGAGCTATCCCGGACGATTCTGGTCGAACTTTTTCACCCAGCTCCTTCCTTTGGGAGCTGGGAGCGGAAACTTTTCACCCAGCTCCTCCCTCCCAGCTCCAGAGTTCCTTTACCTGAGATTTATTCTGTTGAGCTGAACCAGGTTTCAGACCAGATGCTGTAATCATCAAGGTTAGCTGGGTGAAAAAGTTCGACCAGAATCGTCCGGGATAGCTCAGATGGCAGAGCACTGGCGGTTTCAGCAAGGAGGTCCCGGGTTCGAATCCTGGTCCGGACATTTTTCGCCCAGTTGGAAATTTACATCTAAAGTAGCAGAATGCTCTAATATACGTTTTTTTAAATGTAAGTTCTACTTGAAACGCAGTGGTGAATTTATTGAACCGAAAAATCAAAATATATTTTGTAGCATCCGTCCCTCAACCTCCGTGCGGCAGCTACCCCATAGTGGCGGGTAGAATTCCGCGCCTCCATTTTGTTTCATCTGAGCGACGCGAGAGAAAGGCAAGCTTATGTCTGTATTCCAAGAGGATCTAATCTACAGCTGCAATCGGTCTTGGGATGAAATCTCAGTTTATTTGGCTTAAAATATGCAATAAAACTTTAGTAGAATAATTTTAGCAGCTTACCACGCAGGTTCGAACCATAAAAACTAGCATAAATATGTAAATACTGACAATTAAGCGGTGGAAACGTATACGACACAGCACACAGCACAGAAGAACACTACGAACTTCTTAAATTTGTCTAGGAAGCGATAGTGTCGCCCACACACTCTGCAGCATCTGTCCCCACTTTACCTTATATATATTTGTATTCACAAAATAAGAGAATTAAGATTAGTTACCAGTATTAGTATTAATATCGGTAGGATTAGACATAAGTTCACCAATTACTTTTCTAATAAACAAACTGACGATTAGACAAGGCAAATATAACGAATAAAATATTCTAGTGTTAGCAGATTAAAAGAATACGTACTGTAAATGAAAGGAATGCGCGTCCTGAAGGTGTTAGTAACACATTTTTACTTTTAGCAATTAATCCTTCTGAATGATAAATTTCTATGTTTTTTTTTTTTTAACGCTATCTTTAAAACAAACAAATATTGTTTCAAAGCAAACAGACTTGTCCATCCCTAATTTTCAAATCAAAGAGCAGATAGGTGTCGAGGATTAAGTATTTACTTTGTTTCATATTGTTTTACATTAGAAATAGCATATTAAGTTTCCTTTTCCATATTAAATGTAGTTATTTCCATGGGCTTTCAGCCATATAATTCATGTATTAACGAATAAGTATAACATGAATACATTACAAAATTAAAAACAAAAAACCCATCATATTCAATCACTTATCATATTAATAATAAGCGAAAATCGACACTTTGCTCCGAAATTCTTAATAAACTAGCTGACCCGCCCGGCGTTGAACGGGCAGACTGTCATTGAAAAATATAACACTCGGGTGGAATTAAAAACAAGTGGGTAAATTTGGATCACAGATCGCACAGAGGGCTTCGTTTAATATTCCTTTCAACACACTTTATCCTTTTGAAAAATCTGTTAGTTCCACATTTCGCAACCAGGGGCGCATACTATTCTAAACAAACCTCATTCCGAACGAAACTCCGTTTTACACACTATACGTAGATATATTAGTCGAGGGGATTGGGCCCATAGCACCCTAGTGGTAAAAATTGGAATTAAAATATGTAAGGCTAGGGTGCATAATATGAAGGAATGGTCAAAGGGGTGTCGGCAAATGTTGGAAAAGTGTGAAAAGAGGGGAGGTTAGAAAAATTGCTTAAAATACACAAGTTAGAGCCCGGAAGAGTAAATAATATAAGACTTTTTGAAAATTTTGTGATTGACCGTGTGGTCTGAGGTATTCAGCAATACTTATGCAAAAATTCATGTATCCAGCTTAATTAAGTTGGAGATGTCTTAGAAAACTTTTAGAAAGAATTCCTTAAAATACATAAGTGGTAGCTCAAAGGGTTAAACGTAAGACTTTTTCAAGATTTTATGATTTCTCGCCTGGCCTCAGGTGTACTGCTATATGTATGCAAAATTTTAAATCTCCAATTTAATAAGAGGCTCAGTTAGAAAGAGTTGCTTAAAATACGCATGTAGGAGCCCTAAGGGTTAAATGTACGACTTTTTCAAAATTTTATGATTTGTCGCATGATGGTGTTCAGCTATAAGTGTGCAAAATTTCACGCCTCCAACCTAAATATGGTCTCACATAGAAAGAATTGTTTAAAATATAAATGTGGGAACCCAAAAGGTTAAATGTACGACTTTTTCAAAATTTTATGATTTGTCGTTTGATGTGAGGTGTTCAGCTATAAGTATGCAAAAATTCACGCCTCCAACCTAAATAGGGGTTAACTTAGAAAGAATTGTTTAAAATACACATGTGGAAGCCCAAAGGGTTAAATGTATGACTTTTTGAAAATTTTATGATTTGTCGTTTGATGTGAGGTGTTCAGCTATAAGTATGCAAAATTTCACGCCTCCGACCTAATTAGTGGCTCACTTTGAAAGAATTGTTTAAAATACACATGTGAGACGCCCAAAGGGTTAAATGTACGACTTTCTCAAAATTTTATAGTTTGTCGATTGATGTGAGGTGTTCAGCTGTTAGTATGTAAAATTTCATGCCTCCAACCTAATTAGGGGCTCACTTATAAAGGATTGTTTAAAATACACATGTGAGACCCCAAAGGGTTAAATTTACAACTTTTTCAAAATTTCATGATTTGTCGTTTGATGTGAGGTGTTCAGCTATAAGTATGCAAAATTTCACGCCTCCAACTAATTAGGGCTCGCTTAGAAAGAATTGTTTAAAATACACATGTGGGAACCCAAAGGTTTAAATGTACGACTTTTCCAAAATTTTATGGTTTGCCATTTGATGTGAGGTGTTCAGCTATAAGTATGCAAAATTTCACGCCTCCAACCTATATAGGGGCTCACTTACAAAGGATTGTTTAAAATACACATGTGAGACCCCAAAGGGTTAAATTTACAACTTTTCCAAAATTTTATGGTTTGCCCTTTGATGTGAAATGTTCAGCTATAAGTATGCAAAATTTCACGCCTCCAACCTAAATAGGGGCTCACTTAGAAAGAATTGTTTAAAATGCACATGGGGGAGCATAAAAGGTTAAATATACAACTTTTTAAAAATATCATGATTTGTCGTTTGATGTGAGGTGTTCAGCTATAAGTATGCAAAATTTCACGCCTCCAACTAATTAGGACTGACTTAGAAAGAATTGTTTAAATTACACATGTGGGAGCCCAAAGGGTTAAATGTACGTCTTTTTCAAAATTTTATGGTTTGCCATTTATGTGAGGTATTCAGCTATAAGTATGCAAAATTTCACTCCTCCAACCTAAATAGGGGCTCACTTAGAAAGTATTATTTAAAATACACATGTGGAAGCCCAAAGGGTTAAATATACGACTTTAGAAAATTTTATGATTTGTCGTTTGATGTGAGGTGTTCAGCTATAAATATGCAAAATTTCACTCCTCCAGTAGGGTGGTTCAAAAAAACTTTTTTTGAGCTAGAGTCCAGGCCACCCCCTAATTTTTTTAGACTCATCAATAGAATAATACTGGTAAATTTTTAGCTTCTTACTCAAATTCCAAAAGGGTGGTCAATGACCCCACAATTTAACATTAGCAGAAGCATAGGAAAGGAAATGCAACAATATTTTATACTTCAGAAATATTTAATTTTCCAGAAGTTTTTAAAAGAAATTTAGTTTGTTATATATATTTGTATTCAAATATTTCTGAAATATTTTATTATATGTAGCAATATTTATGATAATTATATACATGATAAATTTACAAACAACACTAAACCAAAACAAGAATTCTACCAACTCTTTTTACAACCAATTGACAACAATTTGTCAGTGAAACATTTATGATAATTTCCTGATAATTTTTATTTTAAATAAGTATCTTATAGATTTTTAAATTCTGCATCCAGCAGCAAACATCTGTCTGAAGTTGTTTGCATTTAGCTCAGGGCTATTCCTAAGTGAAAGGTGACAAAGGAAAATGATATTTAAAATACATTTAAATATTTAATGCAAGAATTTTTACTTTTAAATAAGTATCAAGAATTGTAATAAAACACTCATACTACAATATATATTAAAACACACACACACACACATAAATAACGCCTGCATTCAACAGTTAAAGGTATATATAAATATTATACAGACATACAAACAATAAATACAATAAACCCAACTGGAGTGAAAAATTAGCCAGAGCCAGGAATCAAACTCGGGACCACAGTATACAAGACTGCTGCTCTAACCACTGAGCTACTCCGGCCGATGCCTGAGTTTGCAATTTCTCACTAATAAACCATGTTGGGGAAGTCACTAGCCATCTATACAACAGCCTTGGATGACCGGACAACGATGAATAGATTTTAGTATTACTAGATTTACTTTGTCCGGTTTCAATTTTTGATTTTTCTTTTTCTATCTGGCTTTCGCTAGTGAGTCTTTTATTTGGGACGTGGCTGGGGACCTAAGAATCTTGCTTCCGCAAAAGAGTGGGACAAGAGTAGAAGAATAAAGGGCTGCGGACCAAGATGGGCCGCTCGCCGCGGCGGTTGGTCGATGTAATAGTCGTTGTAATAGTAAAATCTATTCATCGTTGTCCGGTCATCCAAGGCTGTTGTATAGATGGCTGGTGACTTCCCCAACATGGTTTATTAGTGAGAAATTGCAGACTCAGGCATCGGCCGGAGTAGCTCAGTGGTTAGAGCAGCAGTCTTGTATACTGTGGTATCGGGTTCGATTCCTGGCTCTGGCTAATTTTTCACTCCAGTTGGGTTTATTGTATTTATTCTTTGTATGTCTGTATAATATTTATATATACCTTTATCAAGAATTATGTTTAGGTTACATTACTTATATTAAATATTAATATACTGTTATGGGATGCTAACATTATTTATGTTACAGTAAATAAGACAAACACTAAGCCTAATATGAAATAAAATAATCACAAAATTTGTGTATTAATCAACAACTTTAATTTTATAAAAAATAGCCGTTCTTTTCTGTTTAAAGAAATTTCAAAGCTAAAAATTTGCAATCGCTTCGGTTTCAACTTGCCTTAGTAATGAAATTTTTCTGATTGGTCGCAGATCAGTAGACCAATTGACTAGATTGAAACAACTAACTGTGACAAGACAAATCCTTCAGCGTGTTCTTTATCAGTTGAAAGAATCAAAATTGGTACAATATGTTAGTCATTTAACAGTTAAAAAATTAATACCGATATGGCAGATATCTGAAATTCCTACAAAACAAAAGGAACACATACATAATTAAAAAATTAGGAAACATTCATTCTCATTGGCTTTTGTTAAAGAAAAACAAAGGTCTATTTCATCAGCCCAACGATAAGGAATGGTTAGATATCTTGGACTCTTTTCTTTGATATTGGTCACGAAGGCGTTGTGAAAATAACCAGAATTAAAGAAGATTCTAATTTTCTTCAGGATCAAAGAACCAATTGTAAAATGTATATGGGTGTAAAAGATAAAGAGTTACCGAAAATAGTATGAACGTTCCCTTCAGAGAATAAAAGAAGAATGAAGCATTAGAGTCTCTTTGCCTTCAGCTACCATCTGTTCACCCAATATTTGTCTAAATAGTGTAATGGAGCCTCTCTGAGCCTTCAGACGATGAATATATTCCAGCACAGTTAAAGATCTTGAAAATTATCTATCAACAGACAAAGAGATTGTGCGTTCTGCTAGAAATGTGATGGAACATCACATCTCTGAGTGTTCTAATGACTTCATAAGACTTTCTCTCTTTTCTGACAGAATTTAAATGAAAGAAGACAAATCGTTGTAGAGCGATTTACAGCTTTGCAAGCCTTTAAGAAGCGTTATGTAAGATGAGAACTTGAGATTTTTAAAGAAGATGGTTACGACTGTCAAACTTTGCAACAAGAAGAACAACAGAACTTTTACCTCGTATGAATATAAGGAAATCATTGTTAAGATTAAGAATTTTTGTCTTCTCTCCAAAATGAAATGACAATGATGACTATCCCAAGGGAAAGGAATGGCTTCACAATTTACAAGCAGTGAATGACGGTGCAGAACGAGGGCTTAGCTTAATGGATATTTCAATAAAATCACAACAAATGATGAAGATGAAAAGCAATCCTTGCTGTAAGTCACAGAAGCCAACAGAAAGTGTGTTCCACCAGAAACAACGAAAAAATCAGTTTTAGTGACTATTTTGTATTATTAAAGACCAAATATGTTTACATTTCTAATTTTTACTTCTATATTGTTTTATTCTTTTCTAAGAAATTAATTTTGGAGGTCTTTATTTTTTTTAAACAAATATATTAAAAAATTAGAATGAAATACACAAACTTATGAAGTTAGTGGGTGTTGAACACCCTCTTGCAGTTGAAATATGAAGTTCAAATTCTGCCAGAATATTACTATACACAACTCTAAAAAAAATTGAGGGGTGGCCTGGTATATACGTGAAAATTTATTTTTTTACATAGACGGCTGAACCACCCTATCTTCCAACCTAATTAGTGGCTCACTTTGAAAGAATTGTTTAAAATACATATGGGGGAGCCCAAAGGGTTAAATGTACAACTTTTTTTAAATTTCATGATTTTCGTTTGATGTGAGGTGTTCATCTATAAGTTTGCAAAATTTCACGCTTCCAACTAATTAGGGCTCACTTAGAAAGAATTATTTAAAATACACATGTGAGACGCCCAAAGGGTTAAATGTACGACTTTTTCAAAATTTTATAGTTTGTCGTTTGATGTGAGGTGTTCAGCTATAAGTATGTAAAATTTCACGCCTCCAACCTAATTAGGGTCTCACTTAGAAAGGATTGTTTAAAATAGACATGTGAGACGCCCAAAGGGTTAAATGTACGACTTTTTCAAAATTTTATAGTTTGTCGTTTCATGTGAGGTTTTCAGCTATAAATATGTAAAATTTCACGCCTCCAACCTAATTAGTGGCTTACTTAGAAAGGATTGTTTAAAATACACTTGTGAGACCTCAAAGGGTTAAATTTAGAACTTTTTCAAAATTTTATGATTTGTTTTTTGATAAGATGTGTTCAGCTATAAGTATGCAAAATTTCACGCCTCCAACCTAATTAGAGGCTCACTTAGAATGAATTGTTTAAAATACACATGTGGGAGCCCTAAGGCTTAAATGTACGACTTTTTCAGAATTTCATAATTTGTTGTTTGATGTGAGGTGTTCAGCTATAAGTATGTAAAATTTCACGCTTCCAACCTAATTAGCGGCTCGCTTAGAAAGAAATGTTTAAAATAAACATGTGCGAGCCCAAAGGGTTAAATATGCAACTTTTTCAAAATTTCAAGATTTTACGTTTGATGTAAGGTGTCCAGCTATAAGTACGCAAAATTTCACGACTTCAAACTAATTAGGGGCTCACTTAGAAAGAATTTTTTTAAATACACATTTGGGAGCCCATAGAGTTAAACGTACGACTTTTTCAAAATTTTGTGATTTGTCGTATGATGCGTGGTGTTCAGCTATAAGTATGCAAAATTTCAAATCTCCAACATGTATATTTTCGGGGAACGGGCTCTGTTACTAACAGACAGACAGAGGAGCGTGACGAATAGGGTTTCATCAGATGAACGAAACCCCAAAACAAGTGGGTAAGTGTGATCACAGATCGCACAGAGGGTTTCGTTTAATATTCCTTTCTAAACACTTTATCTTTTTGAAAAATCTATTAGTTGCACATTTTGCAACCAGGTGGCGCACTCGATTCTAAACAAACATCTATCCGAACGAAAACCCGTTTTACTAACTATCCGTAGATATATTAGTGGAGGGGATTGGGCCCATAGCACCCGAGATCAGTAGGCACCCCTGGTGGTAAAAAATAGAACTAAAATATCTAAGGCTATGATGCATAATATGAGAGAAGGGCAAAGGGGTGTCGGCAAAAGTTTGAAAATTTCTCCCCGGGTTAAAAGAGCCAAGGTTAGAAAAATTACTTAAAATACACAAGTTAGAGCCCGAAGGGGTAAATAATATAAGACTTTTTGAAGATTTTATGATTTGTCGTGTGGTCTGAGGTATTCAGCTATACGTATGCAAAATTTCATCTCTCCAAATAAATTAGGGGCTCTCTTAGAAAGAATAGCTTTAAATACATATGTAGCAGCTCAAAGGGTTAAACGTAAGACTTTTTCTATATTTTATGAATTGTCGCTTGGCCTCAGGTGTTCTGCTACATGTATGCAAAATTTCAAATCTCCAATTTAATTAGGGGCTCAGTTAGAAAGAATTGCTTAAAACACACAAGCTGGGGTTGAAAGGGTTAAACATAAAACTTTTTCAAAACTTATTATTTGAAGTGTAATCTGGTGTGTTGAGCTATAAGTTTGCAAAATTTCACCCCTCCAGCCTAAATATGGGCTTACTTAGAAAGAATTGTTTAAAATACACATGTGGGAGCACAAAGGGTTAAATGTACGACTTTTTCAAAATTTTATGATTTGTCGTTTGATGTGAGGTTTTCAGCGATAAGTATCCAATATTTCATGCCTCCAACCTAATTAGGGGCTCACTTATTAAGAATTGTTTAAAATACACATGCGGGACCCCAAAAGGGTTAAATGTACGACTTTTTCAAAATTTTATGATTTGCCATTTGATGTGAGGTGTTCAGCTATAAGTACCCAAAATTTCATGTCTCCAACATAATTAGGGGCTCACTTAGAAAGAATTGTTTTAAATACACATGTTGGAGTTACCGAATCGTTTACCGACATTAATTCTTCTGCGAGTTAAACCGATTAATTAAATAATAATTAGTATTTCAGCTTGTAATTAAGATAGAACTTCGAAATGGGTATCAATGAAATCAGCTAGAAATTTGACATCGGCATGCCAAGAAATTTAATAAAAAAATTTAATATTTAAAAAGTTAAAATTTCGTATTAAAATATGCTATTATGGAAAACCGCAGCTTCGTCATGTCTACCTGCTTTCCCGCCGAATTGAAATCTTTTTTCCTTGTCCTTCCAATTAAAGAAATTAAATTTTTATCGATCGATTTTTAGTGGATATTTTTTTTATACACATCACAGAAATGTGAACTTTATACCAAATTAAAGTAGATTTTTTTTCGCGTCTGTCTATTCCATTTACAAATTTCTCGGACTAATATTTTCTGATATGCGATTTCGCTTTAAAATGTCCACATCATTTTTCGGCTTAATTTCCTCCGTGATAACCGTGCATTGGCTGATTTTACTGGCAACCCTTAAGTTGATTTGGGGAAGGTCTGTTTGAACGTGCGTTAAAAAGGTGGATTGATTAATTTTAGAAGTTAATTAGTTCGTAATTCAGTTAATTACCAACTTTTTCAAAATTTTGTGATTTGTTGTTTGTTGTGAGGCGTCTAGCTATAAGTACCCAAAATTTCAAGTCTCTAACATGTATAGTTTCTGAGAACGATCTCTGTGACGGACAGACAGACAGACGGACGGACAGACAAACAAAGGAGTGAGACGAATAGGGTTTCGTCAGATGAACGAAAAAGAAATATTTCGCTTCAGCATTACCTCCCACCTGCCAGAAATTTTACGCGCTAATTTTTATAAACTTTTTCTTATGTGTTATAAACTATCTTAAAATTTCAAACATATCGCCTTGTTAGATTTCCTACTTTAAATTGAATCGCGGTCTGTTAGTTTCACATTCCACCACGAGAGAGCGCACTCTATTCTTAACAAATCTGTAACTGAACGCAACTCCGTTAAATAACCTATCAGGAGATATGCTAGTCGAGGGGGTGGCGGTCTTAACCAAGAATTTAAGATATTTGCTTAAATTACTATTCGAAAATAGTGGTATAAAAACTTATAAAATTTTTGATATTGAATTAGTAATAGTTATCTCATCACGCCATCAAAAAACCATTCAATGAAAACTGTAATCAAAACGTCAAGTACATTTATCTCCATGGAAAACCTTCTAAATGTTGGCAAACCCTTCCTAAACTATCGTAAAGCTTCAAACAGATTCGCCTTGCTATATTTCCTAATTTTGCTCGTGCCACTCCCCCCCCCCCCCCCCGAAATGCTACGATATATCACATGACGGATATCTGCCAAATTTAGAAAAGTGCCCCCTTTGGGGGAGGGGTGAAGCGGGAGTAATGGTCACCATGATTTTTGACGCGGCCTGATGTTTAAATTTTTTGTTATGTTTTATAAGCTATATTAAAGCTTCAAACAGATCGTCCAGCTATATTTCCTAATTTTGATCGAGCCCCTCCCTCAGACACCCCTCGTAATGCGACACGCCATTCTTCTTTGTACTTCATTATCATTTGTTATAAAGTATCTTAATGTTTAAAACAGATCGCATTGTTACATTTCCTACTTTAAATGAAATCGCGGTCTGTTAGTTCCACATTCCACCACCAGGGAGCGCACTGTATTCTTAACAAAAGCGTATCTGAACGAAACTCCTTTACACAACCTATCAGTAGATATGTAACTCGAGGGGGTGGCAGTCTTCAGCAAGAATTTAAGATAATTGTTGAAAGTACTATTCGGAAATAGTGGTAATTTAACTTTTGACATATTTATATTTAATAAGTAGCATGTATCTGAGGACTCCGTCAAAAAAACGCACCTGAAACGGTATGAAACAAAAAAGAAACATTTTGCCCCTCCCCCTCTCCCCACCTGCCCGAAATTTCACGCGCCATTTTTATAAACTTTTTCTTATGTGTTATAAACTATGTTAAAGTTTCAAACAGATCGCCTTGTTAGATTTCCTACTTTATATGAAATCGCGGTCTGTTAGTTCACATTCCACCACGAGGGAGCGCACTATATTCTTAACAAAACTGTATCTGAACGTAACTCCGTTAAACAACCTATCAGGAGCTATGCTAGTCGAGAGGGTGGCGGTCTTAACCAAGAATTTATTATATTTGCTGAAATTACTATTCGAAAATAGTGGCATCAATACTTCTGACATTTTTATCTGGCATAAGTAACATTTATGCTGTATTTTTAAAAATCGGACACCGTTCAGAAATATACTGCAATGAAACATCACGTGCCTGCCATGAAAATAAGTATATAATAGAAATAAATCAATTAGTGAAAATAGCAACCCCCCCCCCCTGTCCGAAATTTCACACGCCATTTTTATAAACTTTTTCTTATGTGTGATAAACTATCTTAAAGTTTCAAACAGATCGCCTTGTTATATTTCCTAATTTTAACAAAATCGCGTTATGTTATTTCCACATTCCATCACCAGGGAGCGCACTCTATTCTTAACAAAACTGCATCGGAAGGAAACTCCGTTAAACAACCTATAAGTAGAAATGTTACTCGAGGTGGTGGAGGTCTTAATAAAAAATTAAGATATTTGCTGAAATTACTTACTTAGTGGTAACTAAACTTTAGACAATTTTATATTAAATTAGTAGCATATATCTCAGGACTCCCTCAAAAAAGTCACCTAAAGCGGTCAGAAACGCTAATTTTTTAAATAGAAATCTAGCGCCCCTCCCCCTCGCCGGAATTTCACGTGTCATTCTTTTTTTACACTTTGTCTTATAGTCCAGGCAATAGGGAATTTTACCTAGCAAAATTAATGGTAGTACTGGAAATCGGCTTTTTAAACGTTTCTTGGGTCGCTGAATCCGAATTTGTAACTTCCCACCAAAATTTCCCCCGGCAACCTCCCCAAATTTTGGTAAAAAGCCCCCCAAAAAAGGTTTTTATTAAAAAAATCAATCTTTTTATTGCTTTAGAGAAAAAGTATCTAGAAATTCAGAAAGTAGACGAAATTTCCAACAAATTAGATACATGACATTATGACTTAGGATGAAGGGGAAGGGGGGATCTGCCTCGGAACATGCGCGCGGTGCTGAGTAAACTAAGTTGCGCAATTCCACTTAACCACTCACACGATTACATTCGCCCTCCCATCTCCCCCCCCCCCACCCCCAACTTTCTCTATGAGGTTTACTTTAAGATTTTTAGGTCGCTGAATCCGAATTTTTAACTTTCCACCAAAAATTCCCCCCCCCCCCCGAAACCTCCCTCAAATAGTTGTTTTTAACTTAAATTCCTTATTGTTTTAGGGGAAAAGCATTACGAAATTCAGAAACTAGACAAAATTTACAACAAATAGGATATATGACATTATGAATTAGGATGAACGGGGAGGGTGAGAGATACCTCGGAACATGCACTGCGGCGCTACGTGTACTAAATGATGAAGTCCAGGCAATAGGGGATTTTATCTGGCAAAATTAATGGTAGTACTGGAAATCTGCTTTCTAGATGTTTTACGGGTCGCTTAATCCGAATTTGTAACTTCCCACAAAAATTTCACCCGGCAACCCCCCCAAAAATTGATTTTTTGAAAAAATTTGGTTTTTGAGAAAAGCGCGCGGGTAATGTTCAGAGGCAGCCCCCTCTCTCCCCCTTTATCCAACGTCATAATGTCATCTATCCTTTTTATTGCATATTTTGTCTAGTTTCTGAATTTCGCAATCCTTTTCCCCTAAAACAATAAGAAATTTAAGTTAAAAACAACTATTTGGGGGGGGGGGTTTCGGGGGGGGAAATTTTTGAAGTAAGTTAAAAATTCGGATTCAGCGACTCAAAAAACTTAAAGTAAACCTTATAGAGAAAGTTCGGTGGGAAGATGGGAGGGCTAATGTAAACGCGTGAGTGGTTAAGTGGAATTGCGCAACATAGTCCACGCAGCACCACGCGTATGTTCTGAGGCAGATCCCCCCTTCCCCTTCATCTTAAGTCATGTCATATATCTAATTTGTTGCAAATTTTGTCTACTTTCTGAATTTCTAGATACTTCTAGATACCTAAAATAATAAAAAATGGAATTTTTTAATAAAAACTTTTTTGGGGGCTTTTTACCAAAATTTGTGGGGGGGGGGGGGTGTTGCCAGGGGAAATTTTGGTGGGAAGTTACAAATTCGGATTCAGCGACCCAAAAAACAGCTAGAAATCCGATTTCCAGTACTACGATTAAATTTGCCTGGTAGAGTCCCTATACGGCCTCTATTGCCTGGACTATTATGTGTTATAAAATATCTTAAAGTTTCAAACAGATCGACTTGTTAGATTTCCTAATTTTAATAAAATCACGTTATGTTAGCTCCACATTCCACCACCAGGGAATGCACTCTATTCTTAACAAAAGCATATCTGAACGAAACTCCTTTACGCAATCTTTCCGTAAATACATGGGTCGGGATGGTCGCGTTCTTAAACAAGAATTTAAAACATTTGCTGCGGTAACAAACGCTAAGATTTTAAAAATAATTCTAGCTCCCCCCTCCTTCTCTAAATATCACACTTCATTCTTTTTTACACTTTTTCTTACATGTTATAAACTATCTTAAAGTTTGAAACAGATTGAGTGGCGGTCTTAACCAATAATTCAAGATATTTCTTGAAATTACTATTCGAAAATAGTGGTATGAATACTATTAAACTTTCTGATGATGAATGAGTTATACTTATCTCATAGCGCTGTTCAAAAAACCCACGCAAATTATCAGATTTCCTAATTTATGTTATTTCGGGGTTAAAAAGCACGTGTCACCATTTTAATCGACGCATTTGACAGCAATAAACCAATTAATTAAATAATAATTAATATTTCAGCTTGTAATTAAGATAGGACTTAGAAATGGGTATCAATGAAATCAGCGAGTAATTGACTGAACACCTCACATCAAACGACAAATCATAAAATTTTGAAAATGTCGTACGTTTAACCCTTTGGGGTCCCACATGTGTATTTTAAACAATTCTTTCTAAGTGAGCCCCTAATTAGGTTGGAGGCGTGAAATTTTGCATACTTATAGCTGAACACCTCACATCCAACGACAAATCATAAAATTTTGAAAATGTCGTGCATTTAACCCTTTGGGGTCCCACACGTGTATTTTAAACAATTCTTTCTAAGTGAGCCCCTAATTATGTTGGAGACATGCAATTTTGGGTACTTATAGCGGAACACCTCACATCATACGACAAATGATAAAATTTTGAAAAAGTCATACATTTAACTCTTTGGGGTCCCACATGTGTATTTTAAACAATTCTTTCTAAGTGAGCCCCTAATTAGGTTGGAGGGGTGAAAAATTGCATACTTATAGCTGAACACCTCACATCAAACGACAAATCATAAAATTTTGAAAAAGTCGTACATTTAATCCTTTGTGCTCCCACATGTGAATTTTAAACAATTCTTTCTAAGTGAGCCCCTATTTAGGTTGGAGGCTTGAAATTTTGCATACTTATAGCTCAACACCTCAGATCTCACGTCAAATAATAAAATTTGAAAAAGTTTTATGTTTAACCCTTTCAACTCCAGCTTGTGTATTTTAAGCCATTCTTTCTAACTGAGCCCCTAATTAAATTGGAGATTTGAAATTTTGCATACTTATTGCGGAACACCTGAGGCCAGGCGACAAATCATAAAATCTTAAAAAAGTCTTATGTTTAACCCTTTGAGCTACCACATATGTATTTGAAGCAATTCTTTCTAAGAGAGCCCCTAATTAAGTTGGTGACATGAAATTTTGCATACGTATAGCTTAATGCCTCAGACCACACGACAAATCATAAAATTTTCAAAAAGTATTTTATTATTTACCCCTCTGGGCTCTAACTTGTGTATTTTAAGCAATTTTTCTAACCTCCGCCCTTTTAACCCGAGGTGAAAATTTTCAACTTTTGCCGACACCCCTTTGACCATTCTTTCATATTATGCACCATAGTCTTACATATTTTAGTTCCATTTTTTTCCGCCAGGTGAGCCTACTTATCTCGGGTGTTATGGGACCAATCCCCTCGACTAATATATCAACAGATAGTATGTAAAACGGATTTTCGTTCGGATACAGGTTTGCTTAGAATCAAGTGCGCCCCCTGGTTGTGAAATGTGGAACTAACTGATTTTTCAAAAGGATAAAGTGTTTTGAAAGGAATATTAAACGAAACCCTCTGTTCGATCTGGGATCACACTTACCCACTTGCTTCCTTGTCTTTCCAATTAAAGAAATTAAATTTTTGTCGTACAGGATATTTTAATTTATACACATCGCAGAAATGAGATTTTTATACCAAATGGAAGTGGAATTTTTTCCGCTGCTATCTATTTCATTTACAAATTTCTCGGACCAATATTTTCTGATATGCGATTTCGCTTTAAAATGTCCACTTCATTTTTCGGCTTAATTTCCTCCGTGGTAGTCGTGCATCATCTGATTTTACTGACAACCCTTAGCGGAAACTCCGAAGATTTGGAGAATGTCCATTTGAACCTGCGTTAAAAAGGCGGATTGGTTAATTTTAGAAGTTAATTAGCCCGTAATTCGGTTAATTACCGACTTTTTCAAAATTTTATGATTTGTTCGTTGATGTGAGGTGTTCAGATATAAGTACGCAAAATTTCAAGTCTCTAACATGTATAGTTTCTGAGAACGGGCTCTGTGACGGACAGACAGACAGACAAAGGAGTGAGACGAATAGGGTTTCGTCAGATGAACGAAATCCTAAAAAGACCGAATAATATTTATTTATACTGAAAACTTGTAAAAAAATTTAATAAGAGCTAAAATTTCAAAAGTATAGCAGTTACGTTTATAAAAATGAAACGGTCAGGGAAAAAGCTGTCCACAGCCGGGATTCCTATTATCATTAATGTACAAAGGAGAAATCCTGTAATATAATTATTCTGTCATTCGAGAACACACATTTGACATCACAAATAATATTCCTATTTATAGACACTTCGCTCCGAAATTCTTAATAATCTAGCTGACCCGTCCGGCGTTGAACGGGCAGACTGTCATTGAAAAATATAACAGTCGGGTGGACTTCATAAAAAAAGACTGAATAATATTTATTTATACTGAACACTTGTAAAAAAATTAAAAAAGAGCTAAAATTTCAAAAGTATAACAGTTACGTTTCTAAAAATAAAACGGTCAGGGAAAAAACTGTCCATAGCCGGGATTCCTATTATCATTAATGTACAAAGGAGAAATCCTGTAATATAATTATTCTGTCATTCGAGAACACACATTTGACATCACAAATAATATTCCTATTTATAGACACTTCGCTCCGAAGTTCTTAATAATCTAGCTGACCCGTCCGGCGTTGAACGGGCAGACTGTCATTGAAAAATATAACAGTCAGGTGGACTTCATAAAAAAAGACTGAATAATATTTATTTATACTGAACACTTGTAAAAAAATTAAAAAAGAGCTAAAATTTCAAAAGTATAACAGTTACGTTTCTAAAAATAAAACGGTCAGGAAAAAAACCGTCCATAACCAGGATTCCTATTATCATTAGTGTACAAAGGAGAAATCATGTAATATAATTATTCTGTCATTCGAGAACACACATTTGACATCACAAATAATATTCCTATTTATAGACACCTTGCTCCGAAATTCTTAATAAACTAGCTGACCCGCCCGGCGTTAAACGGGCAGACTGTCATTGAAAAATATAACAGCCGGGTGGACTTCATAAAAAAAAAGACTGAATAATATTTATTTATACTGAAAACTTGTAAAAAAAATAAATAAGAGCTAAAATTTCAAAAGTATAACAGTTACGTTTTTAAAAATGAAACGGTCAGGGAAAAAACTGCCCATAGCCGGGATTCCTATTATCATTAGTGTACAAAGGAGAAATCCTCTGATACAATTATTCTGTCATTCGACAACACACGGCAAAAGATACATCGGCAGTTTCTGATAAGGCAGACAAAATTGCGATTTTCTCTTCTTAATTCGGCTTCTCCTTCACCTTCAAGCATTTTCCAAGATCTTTTACGGGCATTTCTAATGATATTTTGAAGCTCCATAATTACAGCAAAGAGCGAAACGTAAATAAAACCGATTTATCTCGACAAAAATCCTGCCAAAGGACTTTTACACAATAACCAATGAGATACGTTTCATTCGGGCGTTGCCATTAAATAATTCACAAATAATCGCGATTTCTGTGCCCTGTACGATAGCGTAATATATATCTAGATGATCATGAGAAGCTTAAGAAAGATAATCATCTTATATGAAAATTATATTAATTTTATCAAATATTAATAGTTATATATATCGCCTATTATATTTAATTTTTTTTATTTTTATAATAATTTAGTTTTTTCACAAATATTTTTGTAATATATGTAACATTGGTAAAAAAAAAAAAATAAAAAAAAAATAAATAAAAAATAAATAAATAAATAAATAAATAGATTTTCTAGGAATGCTGAAGTTTTATAAAAGTCAATTTACACTCATAATTTATACTCATCAAACTTATATACATTCATTTAATTTAAATGCAAACCATAATTCACAAGAGGAAAACATGAATGTATTCAAAAGAAAATCAATCATTTTGTTAAACTTAAAAGCTCAAAGAAAGCATTTTCTAAAATATTTCAAAAATGAAAATTCAGAAACACATCACTCAGACAATATGAAAATTCAGAACCTACAAAACAGCAAACATGAATTTCTTAAAAAATAAATAAACATTTTTCTTTTCTCTCAAAATATTAAAATGGAATCGAATTTAAAAGTTTAATAACATATATTTAATATCAAAATAAATCTTTGTGATTCAGATATGTTCCTAGATCAGTAAAACCTATTTCAATCTCTATAACAACGACAAAATAATTCTTGCAGAGAAGTGATTATTTGTTACTTAGACGGGTGAAGAGTTTTTCAAAGGATACAGTTTCTTCCGACAGTTCTAAATTATAAAAAAATGTTAAAAGAAAATTATACTTCTATTATTTCTCATTCACTTACAAAGTTTTCATAGAAAATGGTGTAAAATTATTTATGTTGAAATAATTATTTTCAAGATTGTTGTATAGTATGTCACAAGAATAAGAAAGACTCGAACAAATATTTAAATGTTTTTCTAAATAAAATATTTGTTCTAAAACTCAGACATTTGTTTTTCTTAAATTTTGATATACGTTTTTGAATATATTAATAAAAATATTTTCACAATAGGTAATATGATATTTTTCCTATCCAATTTAGAAAATAAACTCTTTAATTTAATTAAATTTTTTCCCTCAAGAGTGTTATGCATATTTAATCTTTGATTCTTTTTCAAATACATTTTTTAATTAAACGTTTGTATAATTCTGGCAATCATTATTCGGTAACATAATTTTTTTAAATATAATATATATAATATACTTCGTAATATTACGTAGTAAATATACATATAATTTCTATGTAATATTACGTAAAAAGCAACACTCATATTATTTTTCAATGTCTATTTAAATGACATGTATACTTATGAGAAAGGAATCTTAAAATATCTTCAAAAGAAGAAGTAATCATTTTGTCACATATTTCCAGAATGTGATAATAATGCTAAAAATCCATCAAATCCTGAAAAAATATGAAACTTGAATATCTTTAAAATTTGAATGGCATTTTCATTTTCTCCTTTAGAGTGAAAACGTAATTCTAAACTTGATAAGACTTTTTTTACTCTCGGAAATTAATCTTTTATTCAAAACATGTTTTTCAGATACGCAAAACCCATTTTAATATCTATAATAATAACAATGGAAAAATTCTAGTGATTATATACTCATTTCCTTGTAACGCTGCAGAAACTATTTCAAAGAAAATATTTTTGTCTGATAAATTAAAATTTGAAGAACAGGTATAATAAATTTATATTTCTGTAGCTACGTTACTGAATTTCTCCCATATATAATATAGTGTATTATTTTTTATGTAATTAAATTAGTATTTATTTAAGTTTTTCCGCTTGTTTCACTTACAAAAATACCCGATTAAATCATTCTTTCAATTTTCATTAAATAAAGATAATGGTCTAAAATATAAACAATTACCATAATTCTAATATTCAATTGTGTTTTTTTTCATAAATTTAAAAATATCATTCTTGCATTGCGTAAATTATTCATTTTGCTACGTAATATAGAAAGAGTTAAGACTAAGAATTAAAAAATATATAAAATGCAAAATATATTATAAAGGGTATATTTGGTTGTTCTCAAATCCAAAGGGACAACTTTATGGTATAATTTCTTATTAATTTTTGTTTGGAATTCATCAAACTGACACGTGTTATTATTCAGAAACTATGTAATTAAAAAACGTTTTCCGTTTTCCATTTTTTTTTTTTTTTTTTTTTTTTTTTTTTTTTTTTGTGTAAATGCAATAGATCATCCAGAAAATGTTGCCAAAGTGAACGTTTTGAAACGAATTTCCATCCAGACGAAAGAGGAAAACCAGTCAGTGAAAGGACCAAATTGTCTTGCCACGTGATCAAAAATGCTTATAACTCGATAGGTAATTTATTTATCAATAAATGGAAAAGTCATTTTGATTCCAAATCGCTTCCATAGACAGATCTGGCAATATTATATTTTTAGGTTTAAAAATGAGTCCATTATTGTGATTGAATGTTTCACGCTTGTTGAGCATCGAACTTGAAAACAGCCTTAATGTAGAAATGTAAATAATGCAATATAACGTGTAATAAATATTTATTTAAATGTTTTTTCTAAATAAAATACGTCTTCTAAATCTCAAATATTTGCTTTTCTTAAATTTTCGCATAAGTCTTTTTAATAAATCGACAAAACCTTTTTGCCAATACGTAATATGATAATTTTCTTATTTAATTTCAATAATAAAAATGAAAATTATATTTAAAAAATACATTCAATTCAAGATATGTTTTAAAATATTTTTTGAGGTAAACTTTCCATTTGAACTAATTATGAGTCAGCTCCTAATTCTGTAATTTAAATGAAAATTATAAAGAAGCACAAATGAAATGTTCTAAAATTGCTTTCAGGTACATGTATATAACATACAATTATTTAAAATACATTAAAATAACTTAAAAATGCATTGCAAATCAAGTAGAATCCCAAAACGGTTTTGGCTAAATCCACACGGTTGTCGTCAGTGGTTATTTAAATATTGTTATTTCTCTTTGCGCTTATTAGTCAAGGAGAGACTATTGTAATTTAGGTGTGGTATGGAAGATAATTTGAGAGGAAAAGGTATTCGAATTTTTAAGAAAACAAGCTTTCCTCTGCTATGTAGTAATTTTTTTCAGACTCCATGGATGTCATCTGACAATATATCGTTACATCCTATATCGTTATTGAAAATTATCAGAATTTTGACACTAGAATTTTAACGATATATATATATATATATATAATTTTTAAAGTTCATTTTGTAGTTTTTCTTTTTGAATTAAGGAATTTTTAATTTTTTGATCATGCATTTCGTGCAAAGGATTTGTTGATGCTGACAATGATTCATTATTTCTGATTTTTTTTTCATTGGTTAAATTGTTTTAGTTACAAATAGCTTTACAAAATATTTCAAATATTTATGATTTCCTACATATATATTTTTATTTATTTGTTCTTTTTATGCATTTGCCTTCCTGTTGATATTTTCCTTTCTCCAATTTTGAATGTTTTAATTTTTTAACACTTCATATATTTGTGATTGGGATCTATGGGATCTAGGTTTATAAAATTCATTAATAATTATTTAAATTAATAACTGTTGATCCAGATTTAACATGCATAATGTCTGTGTCATGTATTGCTACTCAATTTACCTATAAGATTAATTTTTATTAAAAAAATTAGGAATTGTAATATTATTATACATACACACACACACACACACGCATATATATATATATATATATATATATATATATATATAGTCAATATTTTAAAAAATCTTCATTGTGTATATAATATAACGACATATGACTTCAAAGATCTTTTTAATAATATAGACTTATTAGATTTACATAATATTATAAATGAATTATTTAAAAAGTATTATAAAAAACGGAATTACCATCTAATATTGATATCGCTTATTTTAAATCATTAACTAACTTCATTATCTATATTAATTATATATTGCAAGATAACACATTATATTTACAGCACGTCGGTATACCACAAGTTGGTTGTACATCCAGTTTATTATCAGACTTATACTTATATCACTATGAAAGTACTTTTACTAGTAATAATCTCCATTTATATCGTTATATTGATGACATAATTTTAATTGCCACTGATCAATCTAAAATTTCTCAATTTCCAGTTGATTATCCCACTAATTTGGAATTAACGGAAAACCTGTTATCTAACAATACAATTAACTTCTTAGATCTTAAAATTACAATAAAAGACAACAAAACAATAACAGATTTATATGATAAACGTAAAGAATTTAAATTCAAAGTTAATACATTTACAAATTTTAAATCTTGTCTTCATCATTCTGTATATCGAAATATACTACTTAATCATTTATATAGAATAAAATGTTTATGTCCTTCTCATCTAATTAACAATAATATTAAAACACTAATTTATGATGCATTATTAAATCACGGTTTTCCAAAAAAATTCATATATTCATTAATATACAATTAGTACTTACATAATCTTAAAAAAAAAAAAAAATAAATAAAATAAAATTAACACATGCATACACACAATTACAAAAAAATTTATAAAATAAAAAAATATTTAAAAAAAAATTAAAAATTGTAAAATAATAATAAACAATTACTATAGGATGGTTGGGTGGGTAGATGTTAGAGTACGGAGGAGGGTGGAGTTGTCTGGATAATACGCAATGGTTAATTAAAAAAAATGATGGGGTTTTTGTATTATAACTACATTTCTAAGACGTATTTTATATGGATGTTGATTTGATGTTTTATATGTAATTGGTGACATTTTTTTAAAATTTCAATTCATATTAAATTTAACTTATTTAATCAAATCCAATATTAACTTGTTTTTAAATTTTAGTCTACTCAGGACAATATCATATTAATTAACAATAGTATACCATCTTTTTTAGTGATTATTATGCATATAAGTTTATTTGATATAACTAATGTTATACTGTATGTATTAAAATTGGGTATGTGAGAATTCGACGATATCTCACATTGAAACTCTCAATTTACAAGGCAAAAGCCAGCATAGGGAAACTAATGTATTTTCACCTAGCCTCCAAATTTCTTCAGAGTCCTAGAAAATGTCGCTAGAGATGAAACAAATACTTCAATTTCAATCAATCTTCGCAGAGGACACTAGGGTGAAAGGAACTCTTTTATCTAGCGAGAGAAATATTTTTTTGATGTTCACGACGGTCTCGTTCCCGTGGGAAAGTAGAAAGTGAAACCAGAGATTAAACCGGACGCTAATGTTCCTGATTGCAGCCTATAGAGAAAGGGCTGGTCTATGAGATCATGGGCCACGGATGGTGAGTGGCTAATGGGAGTGGCTTTGGTCCTAGACGGAAAAACGAAACTTATAAAAGAGGATGCAGGAGCATTCTCGAGAGCTTAATTTTCCCTTCTGTTGAAGTTGAGACTTCAAGGTGTTTCTGGCCGTGCAGAGTGGAAATCTCTCACGGGTCGACGGCTTCGGGGCATATTCCGAAGCACAGAAAAGCGAAAGCCAGGTGTGGCTGTTAAGATATCTCCATCACGGAGTTGAAGATCGGAGGTTCCTAAATCTCGGTTAAACACCTACAAAAAGTGCGACATTCCTGTCGAGCATCGCGAACTCTATCTTCGAATATAGTGGACATTGAATAAATATGAGAATGACTACATTAAAAGCGATCTATTATTCGAGGACTGGACTTGATTCTATAAATATATTATTGTCAGCTGAACTCGAACCCTTTTATGAGAAACGTTGTAAATAGGACTTATATAATCCAGAAAATATTATTTAATTGTTTGTAATGCAATAAAATATTTTTTCGATATTGATAAGACTAGGCCGTTGAAGTTGCCCGCTACCACACCACCTTACGACATCGGCTCCGTTACAGGTAAATAGTTTTTATTATTATTCCTCTATACTTTTTAATATTGTTTTATTTTCAACTTTGTATTCCATGATTAATTATCGGTTTAATGTGTTTGATTATCACAATCATATTTTTTACCTTTTTTATGGCTAATATGAAGATAATTCACATACTATATTTGTGATCTTTAGGCTATTGGGATTTTTAGAATCTCACAATCTTCTATAAACATCCATTTTTTATTTAATTTTTTTCCTGTTCATTTTTTATATGTAATAGTAATTATTAAGGGTTTTTTATATTTTTATTATATATAATTTATTTTATTTTATAGCATATAGCTATATTCTATATATTATCAGTGTTAAATTTTTTTTCAATTTCTCAGTGTAGATTAAATGGGTTTGGTAATAGAATATATTGAAAGCATTTTATTAACATTTAATTTATTTAAATTTTTTTGAATAATGATATATAGTATGGTATTATTTTTATATTAGGATTTGTGTAGTAATGCAGTTGATATATTTTAATTTCATTAGCTTTTATTAGGTTCTTCTTTTTGTGACATTTGAATAGTAATAATAGTTTTAAAATAAAATAATAGATGGCAGCACCAAAAATTTTGTCTTTTTAAAGCTTCTATTAAAGTAATAATTTTAATTTTTTACACCAGGTGATATTGAACGCTGAATATTGGCAATATTGTAAAATTAATTTTAAACAATTTAAAATTGTTTTTAGGTATTTTAAATAATGTAATTATTTTCTATTTATATTATATTAATTGAATTTATCACGGTATTTCAAAATGAATTAGCTGAATCCATAGGTTTTAATTTCTGTGTTAACTTAACTGTTTTATTCATCTTAATCTTATCATGCTTTTGGATTCCATGTGCAGGACGTTATTTTGAAAATCAACTGGGAATTTATTCGGTATGTTGTGTAAGATTTCTATTGCTATAAATTAAATATTTAATGGGTTGTAGTGTTTTTTCCATTGCATACCATTTGATAATGTTCTGTATTCATCTTGAAACTATTTTTTTGGTTATATTGGTTGTTTGAGTACAGGGAAATTTTTTTTTTCAGCCTATAGCTTTTTTCCCACAGAAAACGACCGATTTGCTTATATCATTAAATTCTGTACTCTTGAAAACGAAATTCAATATATAAGTTTTTCAATTTTTTCGGAATCCATATTCTTCTTTTTTCCTTCCATATTAATTCTTGTAATTATATATAAGGCACTTTATTTTATACATACAGTTCTATATTATAGGTTTGTGGCATCCATTTTTATTGTCAATTAATTCACAATATTGTGGTTTTTGATGATGGTCGGTAATGTTTAATTAATGTTTATATATACACACACACACACATATATATATACACACACATATACACACACACACACACACACACACACACACACACACACACACACATATATATATATATATATATATATATATAAGATGATATAATTATTCTTTCTGTTACAGATTATAATTATATATCGCTTCCTGTAAAGTACCCTTCTAATCTAGAATTTAGACTACCTTTTCAAATAATTCTAGTATCAATTTTATGGATGTTAAAATTAATATTCTCCCTAATAACACCCTAACATTCAACATTTATGATAAATGCAAAGAATTTTCATTTAATGTAATTAATTTTACGAAATTTAATTCCTGCTTGCATATTTCAGTATATAGAAATATTCTGCTTAATCATAGTCTTCGTTTCAAACGTTTATGTTCCTCCCAATTCTTACAGGCTAACATTTTTAAATTAAAGCAATTAGCATTGTCTTATAATTATCCCATCTCTTTTATATCTGCATGGCTCAAATCTTAATATTCATTTTTTTCTACTTCTTACCAGTATAGGCATTCAATATGTTTAAAAAAACTAAAAAATCGAAAACTTTATTATGGAGGGTGGGATGTTGATTGCTAAAATAATTATAAAAATCTTTACACACAAAATATTATATGTATGTATATATAATATATATATATATATAATCTTTTAAATATTAATATACAAAAAAAACACAAAATTCAGAACATGAATACTCAAATGATAATTACTTTTTCAAATCACATTTTTAATAAAATTAATATCAATTCTATAATTAATGATAAAAATTGTTTTTTTCCTATCAATAATCTTCATATATCAAAAACCTTTAAATATCCGAATACAATTGGGAGAAAAATTTTTAACTACAATACATTTTCAAAAAATACATCTGCTGCAAGTACTTTTCCTTGTAACTGCAAAGACCCCACTCTAAAAAAATACATAAACAATGATCATGGACATATAATCACTGGAAATCTTGATATTGTTCATGATTTTAAATTGAAACAACTAATGGGTTATGGTACTAAATATAGACTTCCATCTAAATTTAATGTTAAATCTATTATCAAACAGTTTACATATGATATTGATATTTTTATTTATAAAATTTCTCTCTCTTATAATAAGCCTATTGAATATTTTAATCAATGGAAGATATTAGTAATTGAAAAATTAACTATGGCTTTAAAAAATAATATTGCTGATTTGGTTTCTATTAATACACAGCATTATTTCCAACAAATTACTAAATTACAAAAAAACTTCGTTATTACATATGTAGACAAATCTCCTAACAATTATGCTATTATATGTAAATCATATTATCACCAACTTCTTACAAATTCTATTTCTTCTAATAAGTCTTTTCAAAAAACTAATGAAAATGTTATTGTAAATAATCGTAAAATTCGAAGTTATTATAAACTTTTAAATATTTTATCTACTAATTTTAATTATCCATATTTAGTTCTTATTCCCAAATTTCATAAAACTCCTATTAAATTTAGGACTGTTACTATTGGTTGTAATACATATAATAATAAAGCCAATACACTTCTCTTAAAAATTCTTAATCAAATATATGAACTTACTACAAACAATGATAATACACATTGTATAAAAAATAGCTATCAACTTGTTAAGATTTTAAAAAATCTTCCTTCTGTTTGTAATATAACGACATATGACTTCAAAGATCTTTTTTAATAATATAGACCTATTAGATTTACATAAAATTATAAATGCATTATTTAAAAAGTATTATAAAAAACTGGAATTACCATCTAATATAGATATTGCATATTTTAAATCTTTAACTAACTTCATTATCTATAATAATTATATAATGCAAGATAATACTTTATATTTACAGCATGTCGGTATACCACAAGGCGGTTGTACTTCCAGTTTACTCTCAGACTTATACTTATCTCATTATGAACGCAATTTTACTAATAATAGTCTACATTTATATCGTTATATTGATGACATCATTTTAATTGAAACTGATCAATCTGCAATTACTCGATTTCCAGTTGATTATCCCACTAATTTGGAATTAACGGAAAACCTTTTATCTAACAATACAATTAACTTCTTAGATCTTAAAATTACAATAAAAGACAATAAAACAATCACAGATTTATATGACAAACGTAAAGAATTTAAATCCACAGTTAATACATTTACAAATTTTAAATCTTGTCTACATCATTCTGTATTTCGTAATATAATACTTAATCATTTATATAGAATAAAATGTTTATGTTCTTCTCCTCTAATTAACAATAATATTAAAAAACTAATTTATGATGCATTAAATCATGGTTTTCCAAAAAAATTCATATATTCATTAATATACAATTAGTACTTTTCTTACATGATTTATAAACACAAATTAACACATGCGTAAACAAAATTACAAAAAAATTATAAAATAAAAAAAAATATCTATAAAAAATTAAAAATTGTAAAATAATATAAAAAAATATATTATAGGTTGGTTGGGTGGGTAGATGTTAGAGTACGGAGGAGGGTGGTGTTGTCTGGATAATACGCAATGGTTAATTATTTATTAAAAAAAAAAAAAAAAAAAAGCGGGGCTCTTGTATTATTACTATTTTTTTGTTATGTATTTTATGTGGATGTTGATTTGATGTTTTATATGTAAGTTGGAGATTTTCATTAATATTATAATTAGCTTAATTATTCATTAATCTAATTTACAATTATTTGTTATTAAAGTTTAATTTACTAAGGACAATATCATATTAATTACTAATAGTATGCCACTCTTAGTTTAATGTTTTTGAATGTCCCTCATTCATACTTTATGGATTTTTATGGATGTCTGAAAATAATCCACATTCTATATTTGTGCGTTTTAAGTAATGGGATTTTAAGTATTATTTAACCTTCTATATACTTCCACATGTTTTTTATTTTATGTTCATTTTATAAATATCTTATATATAATTCATTAAAAAATAATTTTTAAATTATTTTTAATAATTATTTATATTAATTATTACTGAATTTATTTTGTTTTATAGCATATAGCTATATGCTATATATTATCAATGTTCTAGCATTATTTAAACTCTTAGTTTAGTTTAAATAAGTTAGCTAATAGAATATATTGTATGCCTTTAAATTTTATTAACAATAGTTTTAAATACATTGTGTGATTTATATTAGCTTTATAATTCTCTATATATAAGGATTTGTTTGGTTTTGCTGTTTAAAAGTTATTTACATTCAAAAGCTTGCAAATTTTTATCTTGCGATAGATGTTTAATATAATTATTAATAGATGGCAGCACCAAAATTGTCTCTTTCAGATTGCTCTAATTTTTAATTTTTCTAGCTCCATTTCAGTTATAATTTATACACCAGGGTGTATTTTTAGCTAAATTTTGACGATATTGTTAAACTGTTATCTATTAATTTAATAGTGCATTTTAAATAATGTAATTAATATCTATTTATTTTATATTAGATTAAATTTGTTTTACAAGGTATTTCAAATTTTATTTCAAAATGTATTAACTGCATCCTTTGGTATCATTTACTGTGATTTCTTAACTGTTTAATTTACCTTAATCTTTTTGATATACTGGTAGACATGTGCACATGGATTTTTGTAAAATACTGAAATATTAATCGGTATGGTGTTTATTATTTATATTTTATATCCTATAAATATTTAAATACGTTTTATTGATTCTTCCATTTCATATTATTTGTTTCTATTCTGCTTTCATTTTTAATCAATTCACTTGATTTTAGTGGTTGTTCGGGCACAGGGGAAAATTAATTTTAGCTTTAGCTTATTTTTCCCACAGAAAACACCATTTTGCTTATATCATTGAATTCTGTGCCCTCGATAACGTAATTCAATGTATAAGCTTTTCAATTTTTGTCGGTGTCCACTTTTTTCTTTTTTCTTCCATAATAATTCTTATAATATATATATATTTTTTTAATACTTACAGCTATAATTCATAATAATTGACGGTGGTAGGTTATGTTTAATTAATGGTTATATATATATATATACATATATATATTCTTATAAAAAAAAGTTTTGGTGTATGTGTATGTTTTTCCATACGTTATACACAAAAAACATAAAAAATAAAAAATCCCTGCCGGCCCGGCCTACAGGCAGAGGTAGATTTCGAAGTTAAGTATACTAATTTCACCAACAAAAACTAAATCATTATTACATATAAATCCACTTTAACAGTTTTATCTGTCTGCTTTTGACGAGTTTTTATCTCCCTTTTATGAAATAGCTGGTTTTATCAGAATCATGTTAAGGCGATATTAAAAAAAAATATTTTTCCATACTCAACAACTCGAAATTTTCTGGCATATTTTCAGATTCATTTTTAATTAAAAAAAAAAAAAAAAAGAAAAAAGAAACATGCTGACGTGATTTTTGAAAAGATTTATATGCGACCTGTGTTTTTAATTTTCTTTCAATTAATTAAAACTTGATTAATAAACAATTATTTTCTCAGCAGAGCAATATTTTTCGTTTCTAACACAATCGCTTCGGGAAATTCTGTTCAAAAGGCCCACTTTGACATCATTTTTTGAAATATATTCTGCCTCTATCAAAAAATCGATCATTACTGTACATTATATAGTTTCTGAATAAGAGAATCTAGCAACTGGATGCGTTTGAGAGCAAAAATGAATTTAAAAATGAGTAAGAAAAATAGATAGTTTGGATTTGAATGCACTCTTAATAAGATGATTTTTTTCTTCAACCGCTATGTATTTTTAATTTGTTTTTGCTGTAAGAATTGGCCCTATCAAAAACTTGTCTGTATAAATGTTGAAGACAATATTAAGAAGATATATGATAAATTCATGGAGATTTTATATCTTGTGAAATGACGGAGTTATGAAAATTTTTCTTCTTCAACCCCACTTTTTTGTTTTCGTTTTTAATTTTTTTTTTGCGGTACGAATTGGTCCTATCAAAAACTTGTGAAAGTAAAAGATGTAGATAATATTAAGGAGATGCATAATAAAATAATTGGATTTGATATCATGAGAATTGACGAAGTAAGGAATTTTTTTTCTCCCAAAAACCCTATTTTTTGCGCCGCTTGAGCCCATTTTTAACTTTATCAAAAATCTGTGATACATAAATTTTTGGCCATATGTTTAAAAGTAATAAAAACTTAAAAATGATTTGATATGTACAAAAATTAAGAAGTTGTGGGGTTTCCTGTTTTCACAAAATCCCTCCCTATTTCCATCCCCTTTGTCCGCTTTTGCCCATTAACGAACTTGACCGAGATTTTATGTCCCTTGATTTTATGTATCAGTTTGGAAGAGATTTGTGCAGAATTGCGGAAGTTATCGTGTCCAGAAGAAAGTGATAACACAATTGCTTCGGGAAATTCCGTTCAAAATGCCCAATTTGACATCATTTTTTGAAATATATTCTGCCTCTATCAAAAAATCGATCATTGCGGTACATTATATAGTTTCTGAATAAGCGAATCTACCAATTAAATGAGTTTGAGAGCAAAAATGAATTTAAAAATGAGTCAGAAATAAGCAGTTTGGATTTGACTGCATCCTTAATGCAATGATTTTTCCAACACAATCCGCTTCGGGAAATTCGGTTCAAAATGCCCACTTTAACAGCATTTTTAAAAATATATTCTGCCTCTATAAAAAAATCGACTATTACGGTACATTATATAGTTTCTGAGTAAGAAAACGTACCAATTGGAAGGCCTTGAGAGCAAAAATTAATTGTAAACTGAGTCAGAAAATACGCAGTTTGGATTTGAATACACGCTTACTTAGATGATTTTTTTCTTCAACCGCTATGTATTTTTAATTTGTTTTTTCGGTAAGAATTGGTCCTATCCAAAACTTGTCTATATAGATGTTGTAGACAATATTAAGAAGATATAAAATCCCCATGAATTTATCATATATCTTTTGAATTGACGGAGTTATGGATATTTTACTTTTTCAAACCCCCTTTTGTTTTCGTTTTTAATTTTTTTTTTTTTTTTTGCGGTACGAATTGGTCCTATCAAAAACTTGTGAATATAAAAGCTGTAGATAATATTAAAGAGATTTATAATAAAATTAATTGGAATTAATATCTTGAGAATTGACGACGTTATGAATTTTTTTCTCCCAAAAACCCTATTTTTTGCGCCCCTTGAGCCCATTTTTAACTTTATCAAAAATCTGTAATACATAAATTTTTGGCCCTATTTTTAGACGTAATAAAAACTTTAAACTGATTTGATATGTACAAAAATTAAGAAGTTATGGGGGGTTTTCTGTTTTCACAAACCCCTCCCTATTTCCGTCCCCTTGGTCCGATTTTGCCCATTAACGAACTTGACCGAGGTTTTATGCCCATTGATTTTATGTATCAGTTTGGAAGAGATTGGTGCAGAATTGCGAAAGTTATCGTGTCCAGAAGAAAGTGATATATATATATATAAAGTTTTTTACTGATTGTGGTTTTGGGTTCTAGGGGTCATGATCGGTGTAGATTTGCAAAAAATTTTCAGAAATTCCAACATAGGAACGATCCCAATAGGTAGTATTTCATACGAAATCTACCTAAAATACCATTATGGAGGGTTGAGGTCGGGAATTCTAAAAAAAGTTAAAAACCTTATATGATTTTATGTTTGTGCGCGTGTATAAGTGTATGTATCTATGCTTATATATTGTATGGACATATAATAAAAAACAAAACAAAAAAAATATGGGGTGTCATGCATTTAACACAATAAATTTTCACATATTGCATCATCATTTAAGGATATTTTTTACTAACTCAATATTCCTCATTGCTTTTTTAATTTTCACATTTATTTACATAATACAAGGCTAAATTTTACTATCTCAAATATTCCTCATCTTTTAAAATGTTATTTATATTCTCGTTTTTTTATATTACAATTTTTTGTCTTTAAAACGTTAATTTAATCAATTGCCCTTTTATTTATTTTTATACAATTCTTTCTTTCTTTCTTTCTTTGCATTAATTTATTCCTTTTCTTTATTTTATTTTGTATTCACTCAGTACCTATTAAGTTTATTCCTAATTTTTCATTCTAGTTTAACAAAAAGTTAATCTAAGTCTTTTCTTGATTTCTTCAATCATTTTCATTCATTTTATTTATTTATTTTTTTTTTGGGGGGGGGGGGGCTTAAGATGGCAAATCTAAACATTATTGTTATTAATCCAGTTCCAATTTACATTTTTCCTTTCTCACACCAGATGACAGCACAGTTATGGGTTTCACTCAGATGCTCAACTGTAGATCACATGTTAAAATAGTCTTAACTTAGTTTTCCAAAAAGTAGTTTTGACTCTTAGTATGTCATTCAGGTATTGTGCTCTAATAATTTTTAATATCCTGTATGAAGTGTATCTTTCATTGGATCTCTTAGCTTTTTATTATCTATTTTCTGTAATGTTTGCGTTATAAGGAGCTAAATTTTGTCATTTTAGGTTTAATGCCGACAAAATTGGATGAAATAACGCATCTTCTATGAATGAACTCACAAGCTCCTCTGATGATTCTGTGAGTCATTATAGTTTCTTATTTTACATACTGGTTTCATATGTTCCTTTCTAAATCATCTTTAGAACTTTATCAATTTCTTCATATATTTGAGATTTCAAATTTATTATATATATATATATATATACATATATATTATTATTATTATATTATTTACCTTTCTACATATTATATATATATATATATACAGTATGCAGAAATATATATAATATAATATCATGCAGGAATCAACATTTATGCTTTCCAATTTTCATTTAAATGAAGCGTAATCTTTTATGCGTATGAGAAATGAATCTTAAAATATCTTCAAGAGGAGAAGTAATCATTTTGTCACATATTTCTAATATGTTCCAAGGTTGTCTAGCCTGAAAAAAAAAAAAATCTAAAAATCCATCAAATCCGGAAAAATGAGAAATTTGCATATCTTTAAAATTGGAATGTCATTTTCAATTTCCCCTTTAGAGTGAAAACGAAATTCTACACTTGATAAGATTTTTATTACTCTTAAAAATTAATCTTTGTATTAAAAAAATGTTCCGAATTCCGTAAAACTCAATTTAATCTCTATAATAACGATGACAAAATTCTTGCAATGACATACTCATTTCTTTGTATAGCAGCAAAAACGATTTCAAAGGAAATATTTTTGTGCCATAAATTAAAATTTCAGGAACAAGTAAAAAGGAAACTATATTTCTGTAGCTACATTATTGTATTTACTCTCCATACAAAATGCAGTATTATTTTTAATATAATTGTTTTTTTTTCTTTAGTTTTTACGATTGTTTCACTTAAAAAAATACAAAAGACCCCGTTAAATACGTCTTTCAATTTTTCATTAAATAAAGATAATAATTTAAAATGTAAACAATTATTATGATTCTAATTTTCAGTTAAGTTTTTAAATAAATTAAAAAAAAAATATTTTTGCAATACGTAAATTGGTCATTTTCAGACTTAATATAGAAAGAGCTCAAAATGATCTCTCTAATTAAAAAAAGTAACTAACTAAAGTAAAAAAGTAACTAACTAAAGTAAAAAAGTGACTGCTGCCGTAAATGAATATTTTGAAATCGGAGGTAATATGAAGAAAACTACTTCAATAATATGAAGAAAACTAATGCATACAAAAATATAAAAATGGGTAGGATTATAGAGAAAAGTTTGATAAACGCGCTGAATCAGACCGGTTTTAAATCGAATAATTTTTTAAGAGCTGTTAATTGTTAAATTTGGTCAAATTCATTCCATTAAAAAATTTATATGAACAAAAACTATAAATAGGAGTTTAATTATTTTTTTGTAGGAATTTACTTCATAAACTTGTGGTGTGAAAACTTGGCTTATTTTTTAAATTTGACTATTTTTTTTTTTTTGGTCTTCTTTAAATTTTGTGTTCAAATTTACATCTTTTCTGTCATTTTTTAGGGTTCCGTACTTAAAAAGTAAAAACGGAACCATTATAAGATCACTCCTGTGTCTGTCTGTCACAGCCATTTTACTCGTAAACTATGGAACGTGGAAAGCTCAAATTCGGGGAAGTAATAAAGACCAATGACGCACATATTTTCAGATTAATAAATATTCATAAATATATTTAGTAAAAAAGTAGAGGGGCTAATTATGCTACTTGAAAAAAAATCTTTTCTTTGTATATCATGTGGGGGTATCCAGTGAAAGCTTTTGTAACGCTGAACTCAAAAATACATTCCTTTTAATTTTAGGTATTATATTTTCAAAGATATTGTTGAAAATGTAGCGCAAAAATATGCCCCCCCCCCATCTAATTCCGAATCTACTGAAACTAAAATTATGAAAAAATTAGAGGTAGTAGACGTTAATGTAAACCTTGCCGGAAAATTATAGCGATTACCCTAGGTCACATAGTTTTTGAGTAATTAGTATTTTTCTGTTATACACAAATTTCGATTTACGAGCATTCAGAAAAATTGTTGAGCATCGCTGAATATACCTATCGTTGCATAAGAATAAAAGCATTGTTGATAATGAATGTTGATAACAAAATTTTAATTGGGATAAAAAATTGCAAGATACAGAATTAGTATTTATAGGGGGCTCGAAACTGTTAGACATTTGTTGAACAAAAAATTGGCATAACAGTTTACGCGCAGGATTACAAAATAAATATTGCAACTAGAATAAAAATTTTGGTGCTTACTTATACATCAGATTGTAATAATTTCCCTGAACTTAAATAAATTTGTATTCAAAGCATTTTTATATTTTTAATGCAATGTTGCATTTAGCTAATACAAAATTTTGAAAATTTCAACAGTAAAATCACCTAAAAAAATATTTTTTTGAATAATAAAAAGGAAATTTTAGGTACAATTTGTACAGACTAATAATAAATATATGCTTTGAAAATTTCATGAAAAAATATTCAGAAGTTTTTGAGGTATCCTGCGCTTTATGCCCCAAAAACGCCATTTGGAAAATAATTACTTTAAGGTTTCGGAAACGCCGCTTCAGCTATTGAGCGTGTATAATTCTAAAAGCCAAAACTTCTGTTCTAATGTGAATTTCAAGGAAACAATTATATCAAAATATTCAGAAAAGATAGGAGTTTAACATCTAAAAAAATTAAAATTTCTTAAATTTTGAAGCTTTAAGCGTTCACTTAATCCTTTCCGACACGGAGTAATTCTATTTATAAACTTATGAAATAATGAACTGACACCAGAACTTATAAACGAATTTATTAGAAAATGCGAACTTGCTTATTTTCACGTATATGATAAAAGGAAAATTTTAATTAAATATTCTTAGTGCCGTTTGTCTGTTTTGGAATTAAAATTAGGTGTCCGTTTTTTAAGGGCATCGCCCTCGAAAGATTTAATTAGAATGAATCGCATAATTACTGTGGGATTCGCGATAGTTTGCATTGATTGTATCTCTTAATACGCCTCGAGTGACTTTAAAAGTTAATTAAACACCTATCTGGAAAAACGCGGCACTGACCAAGGCGGCGTTGCAACTTTGAGACCTCAATTCGAAGCGCGCTTAGCACAATGCCAAATTTAAACTTTGAACAAAGGTTTTGTTTTAGCTACACTGTAGAAATAAAGATTATTACTACGATTAATTTAGTTTCATGAAATGCCAAATGAAGTTTAACTATGCACTGCTTTTATTGTCAGTACCAAATTAAATTCATCATAAACAGATTAGGATTATATTGAAAAAAGAGTTATACGAATAGCTATATTTGATATTATTTAGGTTCCATATCTCTTTGAACTTTCATTGTATACCCATTTACACTTTTCTAATATATACAGTTATATCCAACCATGCGTTGTATAGTTTTTTACAAAGGCTTAGTATTCTTTCAGCAACGTTTTTATTTTTATTATTATTATTTTTTTAATAATACAATTACAAATTCATATATTTATTCTACGGAACCCTCTGTACGCGAGTAATGCTCGCACTTGACCGTTTATTTTAGATTGATTCCAATTTGTAAAACAGCGGAAATAAATGTATTTTCTCTCAAATAAAAAATGCATTTACACGTGACTATCAAGAACAGAAATAAACGTTTAAAATAATAATTAAATGATCACTTTCTAAAAGCAGGAAATAGAAGAAAAATATGTCATAAAATTTTTATTTACACGTGAATATTAAAAAAGCAAGGAAGCCTTAAAATAATCGAATTATTACAGGTGAAAGATCTTTTTATGGTGATAATTGCGTCACACGTAAAATGCCCAAATATTAAATATCTTCATATGTAAAATGTCTAAAATAATGAAATTATTACGTATGAAAACATCTTTTAACATGAAAATTAGTTCCTATTTAAAAATCTTTAATGATAATTTTCTCAAACACTTTTTAATTGAATTGTGTATGTATTTATACGGGAATCTTAAAAGAAGAAAAAAACCTTTAAAACAATTAAATTATTTAAGCGAAATCAATTTAAGGGGACCGGGAAAGCATGATTCAACCAAAAAATCAATTTTTTCTTTTTTATATCGATTTTTACTTTTTTAAAAAGTTAAATAGTTTAAAATAATAGTTTTAAATTGTAAAAAAAATAGTTCAAACTTTTATCTTTCCAACGATGTGTCACACATGTTTATGTATAAAAAAAAAATAGTGTTGAAATTATTCAGTTTCTAAGAGTACTACAGCTTAATGGCCATTTAAATCTTTAATTGACTTTTCTCAAAACATGGATTTTTCATGTTTATGTTCCTTTTTTTTTTCAATATCAATTAAACTTAAGAACTCAGATTTTTTTTTAATACTTATATTATGTTTTATTGTATACTTTAACACAGGGATTGAATGATTTGTTGAGAATTATTTATTTTAGGCAGCGAAAACTTACCAAAAATGCCAATTTAAAAATGACTTTCAATAAATAATTAATAATTAATTTTGAGTTTCACTTAGAATGAAAATGGTCTGTTAAAATACGCAAATCAGGTTATTCTAACTACTTTAAAAAATCTAGACCTCTATCTTTCACCATTTCTGAGAAAAGGTACATTAAGTTGGTGAATTTAATATGGCGGAGATATGGCTTTCCCGGTCCCCTTAACGGTGAATTTTGACAATTGAATTCGAATTCGACTAGTGAATTTTGAATAAAATCAGCGCACAAAATGATGCATACAAGGAAGGTATCCTTACATGAGATACTCAGAATATGTTGAAAAAAAATTCTAATAAAACTATGTAATAAAGGATCAGTTAAATTTAGCAGCTGAATCCAGTAGAAAGTCTGTAAAATAATAAAATACTATCGAATGTTTGGCGCGAAAATACGAAAGTGACATGCGATTTGGCGAGAAGGATTTTGCCTCGCGAAAAGCAAACGATTTTAATGAATCTGAAAATTGCTCGTTAATTGTTTTTTAGAAAGTGCGGTATTTAATTAATGTAAGCTTAATCAATGAAAGAACTTAATTTTTATTGATTAAGCAAGGAAATTAATTTTTTAACGTATTTTTTCTGTATTAAATATACATGTTGCTTGTTGCTTTAGTTATTTAATTTTGTAACTGGAAAAATATTTTTTATGTTAGCCAGTTGATATCTATTTTAAGATATAGCAAGCTGACATTTCATTTTTAATTATTTAATTTGTTTCTTATACATTTTTTAAGTTGAAAATAATTACTTATGAGTATTATTACATTTGCAGCAATATCATTTTAAAATATTCTATGAAGTAATAAATAATTAACTTTTTTTTTCTGTTTGCTACCGATTTGCATGAAACTTTGACATTGCTTTATCCTACAATCGAAAATTTTTTAAATTTAAACGCCTATTCAAAAATCCACATGAAAAATTCTGACGCTATACATTTCCATATAGAAGAAGTTGTTTTTTCCGTAGCAACAAAATAAAATCGACAGTGCTGAATCAGTCTTATTTCTGAGCTTGAAGCAATTTAAATTTTGTTTTAAATTGTAAAATAGGATAGTTAAATTTCATTATAAATATGTACATATAAATACATGTAAAACAAAACCATAGTTAAAACAAACTAAAATTGACAATATTAAATTTATTTGAATTAAACTTTTTTAAACAAATTAACCATTAAAAAATTTCCTCGAAGAGTAATCGACATAAAAGCGTATTTTTGGAAATTTTACTTCATCGCCAACCGGTAATAAATGGCCAAATAAAAAAATGTTCACTATTTTTTAACGGAAGGTCTATCGAGGTTCCGTCGAATTTTGTTTCTAAACACATGTAACCACTTGAGAAGAACATTCTGTATTTTTTTTTTTTCAGATTTTTCTGAGTAAGCACGTATGGAGACCTTCCTTATTAGTTATAAGTTAGCAACTATTTATTTTACCGGTAGTATAATTATATATATATATGTTAATGTAAATGCTAACAATTAATGGTAAATTAATTATATTTTTGAAAGGAGCTGTGTTATTAGTTGCTTAAAAGCAAAATAATTTTTATAATATATATATATTTTTAAATATACAGAACTTTCCAAAATTTTATATTTATGATACACTAAAAAAATAAAAATTACAGAGCTCCTCTTCTCCCTCTCCTGAAAACGATTATTCTACCAATTGAATTTGCGTGGGTTGCTGCAATTAGGATACACGTGTGTGTCCATGTTTCGGGTTCCTATATGGGGCATTCTCACAATCTTTTGACTTTTATGTCCCAGAATAATAATTTTTATTTATTTCATGTTCTTGTGTTTTTTTATTTCATATACTGGAGAACATCTCATTGCATGACTGCATAACAATATTAACGAGATAAATAAGTTTTGGACGATGTTGGGGGTCCAAATACCAAGAAAATTCCTATACCGCCCCATGTCCCTGATGCTATTTTTAAAGTTTGGAGCTGTCTGTACAAAATTGTAATTCGATGTAATTTTTTTCCGAAAATGGAACTATTGTTTTATCTAAATATGTAGCAAAAAATTAATCTGCATACACTTTTAGGGTTGTTATTATTTTTTAAACTCTGTCCCTGCGTTTTAGATTCCTAACCGTCCCTTTTCTAAAATTATACAGAAAATCATTTCAGATGCAGCCACAGAATTTTTTTCAAGTTTTTTCTCATGAAAAAGTATGCTAGAGAAAGAATGTCTAAAATTCTTTGACAGGAAATTTACTGCAGAATTTAAATCGGTATTTAAATATCAATTTCAAGCATCGTGGCTTTATTGGTAGTCTTGCCGTCCCCAAGGTTTATTCCTGCACTTTTCGAGGTAAATTAATTTTTTTTTAATTTAATACAATGTAAATACCTGTTTTTAAAAATCAATGAACATTGTGGCTACCACTTAGTCTTAACATAATTTGCCTAAAATAGGTGGTAATTTTCCTTTCCGTTTCATCCTTACTGTCCCCTTTTTTCCCATTTCGTCCCTTTTTTCCTATACCGCCCCCCTTTTTTTACCTTACTGTCCCCAATTTCTTACCTTACCGTCCCCTTTTTTTACCTTACCGTCCTTCTTTAACACCTCTTTAAGACAATATTATACAAAAATTTTGTACTAAAAATACTACATTGCTATTATTTCTTATTTGAATGTCCTGTGGGTACTATGCAAATTCATTATAAGTAAAAATTTAGAAGAAAATGAAAAGTTTTATTGGTAAATTGGTAAGGAAAATTAAACTCGAAAGTTTAACATAAACCTCAGTTAAATAAAAAAAAATTTCGCTGCTGAAAATTTTTTCTTTATTTTGAATCATTAAGGCATTTGTCTATCAGATTAAAATGTTATTTTAGCAAGTTTAATTTCACCAGATTTTTATTCCCGAAAGTCAAAAGATTGTGAGAATTCCCCATATTCGCGTTACACTAAAATTTAGGGTGTTCATTTAAAAACTCGATAATGTCACTATTTTTATAAACATTACGTTTACCATACAAAATATGAGTGTTTTAAGATAATTATAGCTCGAGTTTTAAAAGTATTAATTTTTCAGAATTTTATGCTTATGATACACTAAAATGCAGGAGGCTTCCACAAAAAATCAACAGATCCATCCTCCTCCCTTCCCCACATATTACAATGATTACGATTACTATACAACATTTGTGAGGGCTGCGACAATTTTCATCCGTGTTATAAATGTTAGCGGTTTTCGATCACTTATATTCGCGTTTTACTAAAATTTAGGGAGTCGGTTAAAAACCCCGATAATGTCCCTCTTTTTGTAAAGATTACTTTTATCATACAAAATATGAATGTTTTAGGATAATTATAACTCGAGTTATAAATTTTTAGTTTATCAATTAATTTTTGGCTTATTTTAAGCAGTGATCATTTTATAAATTGCTTTAGACAAAGACCAAGGGTAAAGAGCAAGCCATACAGTAGCGGGACCCGACAACTTCTTCTTCCAGCTAGGTCTGATGGTAGTCCTGATAAAAGCCAAGAAGTTCTGAAGAATCAGATTGAAACTGTTAATCTATTAAATACACTGAAAAACCAGGTTCTTTGTACTGTAGAGACTCTACTTTATTAAATGTATTATTCAATGTAACTTTATCAAATGTAAATAATCTTTATTAAATGTAAATTAAATGTAATAATTATTATTAAAGTAAATTAAATGTAAATAATAAATTTTATAGATAGTACAATTAAATACATTTAATTAAACATTACTAGTAAATAAAAAAAACCTATCATCAATTATTTTCTCTTATAAACAGTAAACATTTAAGGTTGCTAGTCTCTCAACTTCCAAACTCCCTTCGGTAATGTTAAGTCTATGGGGATGTGGTGTATTCCTATTTTTAAAATATCTACTTAGTAAATTAACATTTTAATTTCTTTATTCTTTGTGCTCTTCTTAAATGATATCTCTTTTTTTTTTCTTAGTTGTCAAAATATTTATAAAATATATACTTATTATTATGTGAAGTATTAAAATCAAACTTGCACTTCGTCAGCATTTAATAAAATATAAAATATTAAACTAAGTTATCGGTTTGTATGTATACTGCATAGTATGCTAAAAGTTAGTTCAGTCAAATGCATAGCACAGTTAAACATTTTCCTTCAGCCATTTCAGTGAATAAACGGAAATGTACTTGAGAATTTTGTGCAGCCCTGTATATGATCTATAGAATGTATCCACTCCAAGTAATATAAAAAAAAATAGTTCAATTTCAAAACGCACATCACAACTACAAAAGCTCTTCCAGCAGTTATTGGTCATAGACTTCAATAGTTAAATTTATTCTCCATCCAAATTCTTTTATATGTCCCTGTAAATGAACGATGTATTATATGCACACCATAATCTACAATAAGTGCGCTAGCACACCTCAGTGATGGATATAAATTTCAGTACCTTTAAAATAGTGTGATATCATTAAAATACAGAGCAAACGATTTTTTCCCATAAACCATAATGTAAGGGAATTCTTTTGGGTGTCTCTGTAAATGAACCGTAAATGCTTATAGACTTCATTTGCAATACCAAACATGCCATAGTGATACCCAATAACATCTAATAATTTCAAGGCAATCGGACTATATTTACATAGCAAAATATTTTTGGCCAGGATTTCGGGTCAAATACTCCACTGTGTGGCGTCGGGAACGAAATGTCCTGCTTCCAGAATTCGAGTTACCTTAAAGACAGAAAAGCGTATGAAAGTAATGTATAATAAATATCATCTATTATGGAATAACCATTTTGGGACGAGCGTCTTTTACAAAATTTTTAATCTTTTATCACCGGTTTTTCAAAACAGAAATTTTTTTCCTAACTGAATCGTGAAAATTTTCGGATTAAATAAGGAAAATTTTCAATGAAAATTTACTGGTGAGAATATAAAAGGATTCTGAGCGCCTTACGCGGTACGTATACCGACTGCTCATCTCCAACGGGATAATATACTTTTAATTAAATACAGTTAGACACAATTTCAGCATGTATCAGCACAATATGTATCTTTTTTCATAACACTATGTATCAGGGACACATATCCTGATGGTAATGCGTTGATTTGTTAAAATAAAGGGGTAAGCATATTTTCCTTCGGTCTCGATAAAGTTAAATCCTTGGTATTAAGGGGAGAAATAGTGCAAAATATGTATGATATTTCATCTAAAATACCACATACAGTTGGATTGAAGATTTATTGTCTGCAGCAGAAAGATGAATAACTTTTATATCCGAAAAAATACTTTATTTTCCTAAATTACAAACGAAATAACATTCACCCTCGCAGATGTATTTATTTAAAAAAATTTAAACTATTTCTCTGAGTCGTAAGAACGCTTGTATTATGTTTAAATTTATTAATTTCATCAAACTAAACGAAAAAAACCAGGTGATTTATTAGAAAATTATTAATTAAGCTTGGAAGTGAATTTAATGTTAGCATCCTGAAATTTTGACCGCTTCTAAGTCTAAGGAGATTTTTTTAAATCATAAACTAAATACTTTTCCGGAATCATTTGATCCAAAGACTCAAATAAAATTTCATATATGGGCGTTGCCATAAGAAATTTTCGGATTGGCAATTTTTTTTTGGTACTCTTGTTTATTGTAATTATAAATTGGTTATTGTAAACCATCTACGAAAAAAGTCGACTGTATCAGTTTTCGCTTCTTTTTGGCACAAGCTGTACATACATGCTTACTAAATTTCTCCTGAAATACTTAACCCTTAAATGCATGGTGTTGCTTTTCGGCAACATACCCAATTTAGGCTCTAAAATACTGTTAGAATAATATTGAAGCTATAATGCGTAATGTTGCCAATAAAATACATTCTGAAGATATTATTAAATCGATTTTCAACATGCAAATGGCAACACTTGTGCTGTGTAAGAATAAAGATGGATTTATTTTTTCAATTGTTGCTACTTGTTCTTTTTGTTTTGTTTAGAAGCTTGCGAAATACCCTATTTTGACCTGCAGTGAGCAAGTAAAATTTATTTCTTATTATAGTTCCTAAAATTCTTGCGTGTTTAATATTATAGAATTTTATCAAGGGAAATTATTTTTTCAATTAAACACCAGTATTGCCGATTAGTAACAAACTGTTTTTTAGCCTTAAACTATATTTAAAACAAAATAGGATTTTTTAAAGTATTTTTCCCATGTTTTATTTAAAAAATGAAAGCCGAAAAACATTATTACAATGATTTTTGAAAAATCAGGCATTTAAGGGGTAAGTCTATTGAAGTCAAATGGAATATGATTCTAGTTATTGACAAAGTTATTTTACAGGATGAATACAGCTACAATGCGTCCAAATTCCTGAATACCAAGAATAACTATCAATTTTTCAGCACTTTAGCTTTTAGAATACATACATGTAGCGAATATTAATTTCTATTCATGGTCTATTATTCTGTATAAACAGGCAGGCACAGTATCGGTATAAATGTTACGGGAAATAGAATACATATGGACAGGTATAAATTACCACACAATATATGTTAACTTAAACAATGAAATGCCAGAGGGCACATTCTCACTTTCTGTAGTGAAAAGATTCGCATGAAAATAGAATAAGATAATATAGTATAGAACAATGTAGTTTTCAGCTATTTTTGTCTATTCTATTATAAATTTATTGATTTAGATTTCAAAAATATATTTCAGTATTTAATTTAAAAAAATCTATTATTTTTATTAGAGAATCTGATACATAAAACATTAAAATAAAGAACGATTTCTAAATTTAAGTAAATTTTATAATAGGGAAATGCTATTTAAACAAAAAAGATTTTTGAATAAAATTTGCACTGTTAAAAATTTGAAGCAAGCTGTCCAGTCATTCGACCGTTTTTATAGAAAACGGTTATATAACCGTAATTTAACTCTATACTGGCCATAATATGGGCAATAATATTGTTAGGATACCGCTAAATTACGGTTATGTAACCATTTTCTCGAAAAACGGTCGCATGACTGAAAGTTTGCTGCAAATGCTTAACAGTGTGCTTAGAAATTTAACCCTAAATTTTCGTTATCCTTGCTATTAATTCTTATTAGCGAGAGTTCTTTCAAAAAAGCTTTTCAGGCTTAATCTTAACAAAATAGTTAGCGACAGAAGAATTTATATTTTTCTCTACATAAATGGAAACTTTTAGGAACATTGGAAAATCGATGACTTAAAAAATATATGCATTATGGGTCAAATATATTCGGAAGTTAGTACGTTGGAATGGAATTTTCCAGAGTTAGACTAATCCATCATGAATCTTTCCATCCCAATTGCATATTTATAGCTCATCGATCAGTTTAGAGTGCCAAATATAATGATGTAAAGCCTTTTGATTTCGGAAGCACTGTCTGAATTTTTCATTATACGCATTTTATTGGTATATAGTACAATTACAAAATAATGTTAATGCTTATTTATGCTATGTAAATTATTAAAGAATACACTAAACAAAATTAGGAATAAAAATTAAATGAATGAGAAAACAACTTCCAAATCAAATGGAAACTTGAAAAATCAATGATTTCAGAAATATCTTTTGTCTGCCATATATATTCTAAAGTTACGATGGAATTTTCCTAAGTTACATCCATCCATCATCAATCCTTTTATCTCGATTGCGTATTTATAGCTCATCGATCAATTTAGAGTGCCAAATATACCGATGTAGAACTTTTGATGTCGAAATCATTGTCTGAAATTTTCATTATAATTTGTTAGTAGATATTACAATTTAACAATAACGTTAATGCTTATTTATGCTATGTAATTCTTTAAAGAATAAACTAACCAAAATTAGGGATAAACAAAAGTGTACGAGTTTAATGAATGAAAAAATAAATAACGGGAAAATAAAATAAAATTTAATTAGTTATGTTTTTTTTTTCATTTTTAGTTTCTATTGGAAGTTGTTTGAGGTATTTACAAGCAAAAGTGTTAAACAATGATTGTAAACACAAAAGCAAGAAAAAAAAAAACTTTAAATGTAAACAGGGTACGCTGATTTAAATAAGCTTGATTTTAATCATGATTAAAATCAGGATTTTAATCACTTGATTTAAAATATATATATATAGATTAAAATCACACAATTATATATTTTTATATTTTTCATTAATCATTTTTAACTATGCTCGATATCAAAATAATTTTGAAAATAGTACATTTTATTAAAATCAAAGAAAATAAAAAATAAAGTTGTATGCTCTCAATACACTCTGGGAATCTTTCATTTTCAACAGTAATCCTCTGCTTGCTTTTCTTTGTAAACACTCACTGCTAGAGAGATAAGGGAATTTATTGAATGGGATAACAGTGGTCTCCCAGAGTAAATACATAACAAACAACGAATTTTTAACACTTTCCAACAAAGTTTAAAAGTGTTTATACATTCAGTTTGTCTGTTGGTTAGTCCGTCAGTTCGTCTGTCCATTAGTCCGTCAGTTCGTCTGTCCATTAGTCCGTCAGTTCGTCTGTCCGTTAGTCCGTCAATCCGTCAGTTCGTCCGTCCGTCTGGTCGTCTGTCCACGCTATAACTCCCGTAAATATACTCGGATTTTCATGAAATTTATAAAAGTTATTTAGGGTCACCAAAGCATGTTTGGTATTGTATATGAAGTATGTAGGATTAATTGTTCATTTACAGGGGCACTCAAAATTATTCCTTTACATTATGGTATATGGGGAAAAATCATTTGCAGAATATTTTACTGACATTATGCTATTTCAAATGTATTGAAACCATTTCCATGAATGGCCGGATTTCAAGAAAATTAATTTGAGGTTAAACAAATTAGCTGTCGTACCTAGATTATTGGGTAAAAAGAAAGATCATAAACAAGATTGTCCTCTTCGCCCGATTGTGACAAAATGCCAAGGTTCTACCTACTTCTTGGAAAAAGTATACGTTCCCCTACTACAACAGTTGTTGCCTCCTTCCATATTTACAGTGGACTCTACTACAGATTTCATTGAGAAAATCAAGAAATTCAACATCTCTGAAGACTGAAATTTAGTAAGTTTGGACACTGCTTCCCTTTATCCATCCATAGATACAATAGAAGTTGCCAAGAACCTAGAACATTTTATCGATAATTCTGAAAGCTTTGTTCTGCCCATTAAGAACACTTTAAAGAGTGGTTTAAACTTAATTATTTCAAGTATTTTTATTTTTTTGGTAATGTTATATATGAATAATCATGTGGTGCTTCGATGGGATCCCCAATATCTGGCCTTCTGGCGGAATTTAAATTACGCCCTCTAGAATCTAAAATTTTCAGCACTTTTGAGGTAGTTTCTTTAGTATGGTTATGTTATGTAGACGACATTTTTATTGTTTGGCGAGGTAATATAGATGAGTTAATGATTTTCATGCAACAGTTAAACGAACTTGACAATAATATTAAATTTACTTTTGAACTAGAAACAGGGAGAAAATTATCATTTGTTGAGTTAGAGAGAAAGGGAAAGAATTAATTCGTCCAGTTTACCGAAAATCTATCGCAGATTTAAACGGTATACCTTCCGATGCATGCACCCCAATGCCTTATAAATTACCCACCTTCAGTCTCCTAATTAATCGTGCTTTCAAGATTTCTTCCGATATAAATCAGAGGGATGAATTAGAGAAAATTAAACGTATTGCGAGTGATAATGGATATCAGGTAAAATTAATTAACAAATTGATTCAGAGCTCCTTTGATACTTCTAAAAATAAAAATAACACTATCAATGAAGTTAATATGAAAAGGGTTGTAGCAAAATATTTCCCGGGCTTCTTTGAACATATAAAAAAAATCATTTAAGAAATTTTGGTTTATGTTTGATCGCGAAGCCGCCTCCGAAATTAAAGATGCTTTTAAATACTAAAATTGGTCCTATTAATAGAGATGACCTCTCAGGAGTTTATATGATTCCATTTATTAGGGAAGGAGGAATCAAAAATCATTATATTGGTGTAACCCAACGAAAATTTAATATCAGATGTAAAGAACATATAGCGGACATAAAATACAATAGAGGTGCTTTATCCCTGCTAAATCAAATAGAGAACATTAACATATTTTTTAACGAGAGTAAAATAATCTGCAGGTCTAAATTTTATTTACAATTATTCATAAGAGAGTCAATTGAAATTTATTTAAGAGGTTCAGGAGTTTGAAACGATACATTATCTTTTCGTATCCCGAATTTATGGGTTGAATGGTTGGATAACTTATGGGGGTCGCGACATAGAGGGAACACGATCAGTCGCGAAAATATAGGGCGCGTTACATGAATACTTGTTTATATTCGATGATTTTTTCCATTTTTCATATGCATTTGTAATTTTCTGTTATACATTCTGATGACGACTCAGAAAATGAGTTGAAACATGTAAATATAGATTTTTAATTTACTGTTAATGTGTTTTATAAAGTCTTTTAAACAAATAAATATTTTAATATTATGATATCATTTCAATGTTTTAACGTCATGCATTTTAATGTCATGTAAATTTTAAACGTGTTACATAGTTTCCTATTGTACACTGCTTAGCAAATATATTAATTTTTTTCATATATTTATCATACAGTATAAAGTCCAATCTTAAATATGGATGTATTCAATATTTGCTCTGAATTTTTCAATAGCCTTCTTATTCTTTTACTTTGGCAGTGTCATCCATTTCAGCAAGAATTGTGGTTTTGATTGTTTTTCGTTGTATTCAGAGTATAATATTTTTATATAAATACAATATTCAGGCATTTTTTTTTATTTTGTAGCGTACCTATAAAGAGGATTTTTTAATATATCATCTAGAAATGTTCAAACATTTACGAAAATTACGATATTTTAATAACTATTATTTGATTAATATTTTTCAGGCTTCTCGAAATACATTTGATTGCCATGCAATTTTTTATGCGTATAAGAAATACATTTAAAAATATATACTTTTAGAAATATTTTATTAAAATTCTCCAAAAAGCTCTAAATAAGTTTTAACCGAAATAAATGTGAAAAATTATCAAATCCCGAAAGCCAGAAAAGTGAATATCTTAGTAAATAAACTGACATTTTCATCCCCCCCCCCCCTCAGATCTTGATAGTCAAATCTGAATTTTACACTTAACCACTTCAGGATGGGCATAATTTAATGCCATTGTAATAGCAATAATTCCGTACAGTATTTTTTATCTTATTTAACTCATAAATCGACAATTAGACAAGGTAAAGGACTAAAATATTCTGTTATTTAAAGATAATAAGCATGCGCTCCCTAAAAGAACAAGTGTTACAAGTGCTACATAGACTTCTCAAAAAGATATCTTTCGTACACAACAAATAATGTTTCAAAGCAAGCATAATTCCCTTTGCATAATTTTAAAATTCAGACGCAGAGAGGGGGGGGGGGATTAGGTACTGCCTATATTGTTGCATGTTGTTTACATTCAAAATAGTATATTGAGTTTCATTTTCACATTAAATGTGTTTATTTTCTGTCGTATAACTCATAGAGTTATGAATAAATAACATGAATACATTACAAAATGTGAAAAGAAACATCTTATTCAATCATTTGTTAAATTTATAATAAACAAAAGTAGACACGTCGCTCCTAAATTTTTAATAAATAATTAAGGGAAATTTTTAATAAATAATTAAGGGAAGGGGGGGGGGAGAATCATTCCATCGGAAAATTATATTAATTTTATCGAACATAAATATTTATATATATCTCTTGTTATATTTGCGATTTGTTATTTGTATAATAATTTAACTTTTTGACAATTATTTTGCTTGTAAAAATAGGTAAATAAAAAATTTCTCTTAGTAGCAATGCTCAAGTTTTGAAAAATTTAATTTACATTGATAAGTTATACTCATCATACTTATGCGTATTCATTTAACTTAAATGGAAATCATAATTCACAAGAGGAACACATGAATGCATTTAAAAGAAAAAAGTAATAATTTTGTTAAAATTAAAAGCTCAAAAAAAGCTTTTACTAAAATACACATGAAAATCCATAAAATCCTAAAAAACAGAAAATACGAATGTCTTAAAAAATAAATGACCTTTTCTTCTCTCCAAAAATATTAAAATGGAATCGAATTTCTACATTTAATAACATATATTTAGTCTTGACTATCGATCTTTATGATTCAAATTTATTCCTAGATCAGCAAAACCTATTTTAATCTCTATAACAACGATGCCAAAATTCTTACTGGGATGCGAGTATTTCTTACTTAGACGGATGAAGAGTTTTTTAAAGGATATATTTCCTACCGATTATAAAAAATGTTAAAAGAAAATTATCTTTCTATGATTACATTCACTTATTAAGTTTTCATAGAAAATGCTGTAAACTTATTCATATTGAAATTATTATTTTATAGATTGTTGTATAGTATGTCGCAAGAATAAGAAAGGCCGAATAAATACTTATTAAAATATGTGTTTAAAAACTCAGACATTTGCTTTTCTAAAATTTCCAGAGAAGTTAAAAAAAAAAAAAAAAATAACAAAAACTTTTTTTTACATTACGTAATGTGATAGATTTGTTATCTAATTTAGAAAATAAAATAAAAATAACATTTAAAAGAATTATGAAATTCTAGATATGGCATAAATATTCCATTGGGGGCAAACATTCTATTTGAATTTAATTTACTTTGATCTTTTTCTACATCCGTGTTATGTATTTTATCTTCGATTCTTCTTCATATATATTTTTTAATTCAACGTTTACATAATTCTGGCAATCTTTATGCTGAGATATAAGATTTTTTTTATTATAATATATAGAAATGTAAATAAAGGAATATTCTGTAGAAAGCAAAACTTACAATGTGATAATAAAAGAAAATATTGCTAACCAACGTATATTATATTCCGCGATTTTAAAAACAAAGTTAAAATTAATGTCAGAAAAATAAAAATAAAAATTATATTCGATGTTTAGGTTTTTCTTTAAAACCATCAGGTGTAAGTTTTCTTAAATAGAAAATGGTGAAAATTATCTACAAAGTTACATTATCGAAGCAAAATTCAATATGAAATACAAATAAAAACCGAAATGTCGAGTAAAATTTTATTTTTATTTTTGTGATTTTAATATTTACATCTATTTTAAAATCTCGGAATAAAATATACGTTGGTTCACAAACATTTGTTTTATTATTACATTTGTATACAATGTAAAGTCCTTCTTTATTATAATAGTTATAATGCTTTTCAATATTCATTTAAATGACATGTAATCTTTTATGTGTATGAGAAATGAATCTTAAAATATCTTCAAGAGAAGAAGTAATCATTTTGTCACATATTTCCAAATTCTTCTATGGATGTCTAGCCTCAAAGAAATGTAAAAATCCATCAAAGCATGAAAAATATGAAACTTGCATATCTTTAAAATTGAAATGGCATTTTCTTTTTCTCCTTTAGAGTGAAATGGAAATTCTACACGTGATAAGACTTTTTTACTCTTGAAAATTAGTCTTTTTATTCAAAAAATGTTCCTAGCTCCGTAAAACCCATTTTAATCTCTATAATAAGAATGACAAAATTCTTGCGATGACATACTCATTTCTTTGCAATGCAGCAGAAACTGCTTCAAAGAAAGTATTTTTGTCCGATAAATTAAAATTTGAAGAACAGGGGAAAGAATACTATATTTCTGTAGCTACATTATTGTAGTTGATCTCTATATAAAATAGTGTATTATTTTAAACGTAATTGAATTAGTTTTTTTTTTTTTTTTTTTTTTTTTTTTTAGTTTTTCCTCTTGCTTCACATAGAGAAACACAAAAGACCCGATTAAATCTTTCTTTCAATTTTTCATTTAATAACGATAATAATTTAAAATGTAAACTATTACTGAAGTTTTTTTAATAAATAAAAAAAAAAAAATCTTGCATTGAGTATGCTGCTTATTTTCTAATATAATATAGAAAGAGCTCAAACTAAGAATTAAATGAACTCGGAAATTGTATGTCAAACGTGGAAAATGAGGTGCGTTCGTACTATAACTAATTTGATAAATATTCAGATCTTGGTGCTATAGCTGTTGCACTCTCATAAAAAAATGTATGGATACAAAATTTATTTCGATTATATATATTAAATTCATCAATTCGGAAATAATAAGACTCCATCGTAAGTGAGGAGTAATCATTATGGCAACCCAGAATCATTACCTATCGTGTAATATCATTGAATTAATTTCGTAAAACAGGATTTAATGGAAAGAAGAAAACTTTTATTAATATCTTTTTAAGTTTTGATTCGATTTATTTAAAATTCAAAATGACTCGACAAAATTTTGCAACGAGTGTATATAGTAAATTTCAAACCATTCGGTTGGATAGTTTTTGCGCTTTTATATGCAGACAGATGGGCGGATCAGACGACGACTATAGTTGCTGCGTATTTATATAAATAAGAACGCACCAAAACTTTTATAAAATGCTAAACATATTATAAAGGTTTCTTTTTTGCTTCAAATGTGTTAATGTCGAAATGTGAATAATGAATATTATGCAGAAAGCAACACTTATAAAGTTTTCAAAATTCATTTAAATGACACTTAATGTTTTATGCGTACGAGAAATGAATTTTAAAATATCTTCAAAAGAAGAAGTAATTATTTTGTCACATATTTCCAAAATGCTCTAACGATATCTAAACCAAAGGATGTGCTAACAATTGGGTTTCGGCCGTCCATAGGAAAACATTCTAACAGGCTTACAGCTTACAGCTAATGTTTGGATTTCTCCCCCACACCCCCTTTCTCTGGAATAAATCTAAAATTCTATCAAATCTTGAAAATTATGAAACTTTAATATTTAAAAAAAAAAAAAAAAACAACAAAAAAAAAACAAAACGTAATGGTATTTTCATTTTCTCCTTTAGAGTGAAATCGAAATTCTACACTTGATAAGACTTTTTTTACTCTTGAAAATTAATCTTTGCATTAAAATTTTTTCCCTAGTGCTGTAAACCCCATTTCAATCTCTATAATAAAAATGACGAAAATTTTCCTATGAGATACTCATTTCTTTGTAACGCAGCAAAAACTATTTCAAAGGAAATATTTTTGTACGATAAATTAAAATTTCAAGAACAAGGAAAAATGAAATTATATTTCTGTAGCTACATTATTGTATTTATTCTACATGTAAAATATTGTATTTTTTTTTATATAATTGAATTATTTTTTTTTTCGATTGTTTCACTTACAAAAGAATTGATTAACTCCTTCTTGCAATTTTTCAATAAATAAAGATAATGGTCTAAAATATAAACTATTACAAATTCTATTTTTAAGATAAGTTTTTTAATAATAAATAAAAACATCCTTGCATTGCGTCATTTTCCTACTTAATATAGAAAGAGCTTAAAGTAAGAATAAAAAAGATATATTAAATGTTAGGTAAATATACTATAAGGAAATTTTTTTGCTTCAAACTTTTTAATATAGAAATGTAAATAATGAAAAATTCTGCAGGATGTAACACTTTTAATTTTTTCAAAATTCCTTTAAAGTTCACGTTATCTTTTATGCGTACGCGAAACGAATCTTAATATATCTTCAGAATAAGAAGTAATCATTTAGTCACATATCTCCAAAATGTTCTAAGGATGTCTAGACCAAAAAATGGGATAACAGATGGGTTTCGAACGTCCATAGGAAAACACTCTAACAGGCTTACAATTTTCATCTACGGTTAGATTTCCCCTCCAACACTCCCCCCCCCCCCCCCCGTCTGAACAAAATCTAAAACTCCATCAAATCCTGAAAAATAGGAAACTTTATTATTTTTAAAATTGAAATGGCATTTTCATTTTCTCTGTTAGAGTGAAATCGAAATTGTACACTTAATAAGCCTTTTTTTACTCTTGAAAATTAATCTTTGTATTCAAAACATGTTCCCAGTTTCCGAAAATCCATTTTAATCTCTATAATAACAATGACAAAAATTTTACGACGACTTACAAATTTCATTGTAACGCAGCAAAAACTATTTCAAAGGAAACATATATATATTTTTTTATACGATAAATTAAAATTTGAAGAATAGGTTAAAACAAACTATAGTTCTGTAGCTTCATTATTGCATTTATTCCCTATATAAAATACTGTATTATATTTTATATATTTGAATTAGTTTTTTTAAGGTTTTACCGCTTGTTCACTTACAAAAACACTAAAGACCCGATTAAATCCTTCTTTTAATTTTTCATTAAATAAAGGGAATGATCGAAAATATAAACTATTACTGATTTTAATTTTCAGATAATTTTTTTAATAAATAAAAAGTAATCATTCTTGCATTGCGTAAATTGTTCATTTTCCTACGTAATATAGAAAGAGCTCAAACTAAGAATTAAAAAGATACATAAAATGCTAAATATATTATAAAGAAATTTTTTTTACGTCAGATATTTTAATGTAGAAATGTAAATAATGAAAATTCTGTAGAAAGTAACACTTATAATGTTTTTGAATATTCATGTAAATGACACGTAATCATTTATGCGTACGGGAAATGAATCTGAAAATATCTTCAAAAGAAGAAGTAATCATTTTGTCACATATTTCCAAAATGTTCTAATCTTGCCTAGTTTAAAGAAAAGTGGAAATCTATCAAATCCTAAAAAATATTAAACTAGAGAAACTTTAAAATTGGAATGACATTTTCATTTTCCCCTTTACAGTGAAATCGAAATCCGTCACTAGATAAGACTTTTTTTTACTCTTGAAAATTAATCTTTGTATTAAAAAATTTTTCCTAGATCCATAAAACTCATTTTAATCTCTATACTAGCAATGACAAAATTCTTGTGATGACGCACTTATTTCTTTGTAACGCAGAAAAAACTATTTCATTGCAAGTATTTTTGTTCGAAAAATTAAAATTTCAAGAATAGGTAAAAGAAATCTATATTTCTGTATATATATTATTGTATTTATTCTTCATATAAAATACTCTATTATTTTTACATATCTGATTTTTTTTAAGGTTTGTCCTCTTGTTTCACTCACAATATACAAAAGAACTGATTAAACCGTTTTTTATTTAAATTTTTCATTAAATTTTTTCATTAAATAAATATAATGATCTAAAATTTAAACAAGTAGTATGGTTCTAGTTTTGAGTTAAGTTTTATAATAAATAAAAAAAATAATAATTCTTGCAATTAGTAATTTGTTATTTTCCTACATATTATGCAAAGAGCTCAAACTAATAATTAAATATATATATATATATATACAAAATGTCAAATATATTATTAAAGAATTTTTTGCTTCAAACTTTTTGTTCTCCATCTTCTTCAGCAGAATATTTTATATTTTAATCTTCTCTGTTGTTTAGTTATTTAATTCAGAGAATTTGTATTTTGTAAAATAAAATTAAAAGGATTTTTTGAAAAACATATTGTGTATAAATGCTGAATCAATGACAAAAATTAAAACTTCTTTAAAAAATTTCCCTATGTACTGCATATCATCTATCTTGATATTCAACAAAATGGCACATTACATTTGATGCTTATAAGAAAAGCATCTTAAACTATCTTTAAATAAAGAAATAACTAATTTATGGAACTTTTTCAAAATTTTATAAAGAAATCTATCTTGGAATGAAACTGGAAATGTATCAAATCGTGAAAATATAAAATATGAATATCTTTAAAAATGGAATGACATTTCGATTTCCCCCCCCCCCCCCAAACATCCTTCAAGTAAAATCAAAATTCTATAATTATTAAGAGCTTCTTGCTCTTGAAAATTAATCCTTCCGACGCAAAAATGTTCCTAGATGCTTAAAACCCATTTAAATCTGTATAATAATAATGATAAAATTCTTGCGATGACATACTCATTTCGCTGACACACAGAAAATAATTATTTCAAAGAAAAAAAAATCTTCCAATAATTTAAATTTTAAAGAAAATTACATTCATGTAGTTATATTATGGTATTTTCTTTTTCTAGAAAATATACTATTAATTTTTATATAACATACTGAATTCATTCTTTTCTATTTTATTCTCCTATATGATAAAAAGAAAAACAGTTTTAATAATTATTATAATATATTTATTAAATGAATAAAATGCTCTAAAACTTGAACAATATCCTTAAATCTAATTTTTCTTTAAGCTTTTTCAATAAACTGGTAAAGTCGTTTTGGCTTTATATAAGGCTGTAATTTTCCTTTATAATTTTTTCGGGGAAAAAGCCCCCAAAATGGTGATATAAAAATGATAAACTGCAAACTGAATCACAAAAAGGCTTTTGATTAAACCAAAAATACAATTGAATTATATTGAGTGTAGTATTTTAATTATACAATGCTTTTTTGTTAATTTTGTTCATTGTTGTTAGAAATATTTATTTTGTATTACAAATTGAATTTCGGTTTACTGAATTTTATGTTTATATAAATCACTCATTTTTTTTTATTCACATACATACAAATGGAGATACAGGGCGTCCGGTCTCAACGGTGTCCAATGGCTAATTCCTAAACCGTTAGTCATAGACATATTATTCCAATTAGAAAAATGCTTTAAATCAGATAAAGAAATATTTTAAAAGCGATTTGGGTCAATAAAATCATTTCTTAAAAAAATACGAAATTTTAATTTTTATACGGTCCCTTGGTCCTATATGTTATATTTATTAAAATTTTCCTATTACACTGACAAGTAAGACAAAAAAAAGTCCCATTCATATGACACTAAAATTGTGCGAGTTATGAAACTTTAAAAATGCATGACTTATGTCACTTTTCTGCTCTGAAAACAAAGGAGTTCGGCTTGGCTTTGAGGGGTCATATTGCAAGTGCTTAAAGTATTCGAAGATCTCATTCCATGTGTATTTGCGCTTTGAAAAAAATCGTATAAGTATTACGATTAAGTTAACATTTTTTAAGTGTCAGATTGGCTGAAATAACATATGTTTTATTTTGTCAGGATTTCAGACTGTTTGTTTTATGATTTCTTTTAACAAAATTCTGTTATTTTTATAAGTTTTTATGTTACTTCAACGATCATACGTATGTTTTTCCAGTTCAAAATTTGTATTCGAACGTTAACACACTTTCAAATATCCGAACGAGATTACATTTTACATACTGGCTCAAATCCGATAACAATCTAATATTATTATGATTTTCGGTGGTTACCATTTATACTTATTTTATAGGATAATACAAAAAAATTCGGATAGATTACCGCCAAGAAGTTTATGAAAAAGTTTTAGATAAGATAATACAAGACGAAGATTGTTGGATTTTTTAACTTTTATGTATTTTTTTAGCACTGAATCTGAAAATTGCCTTAATTTTTAACCATCATGTCAGGATATTTCGCAAATCACAAATTGTTGAATTTAAAGAATAACAAAAATCGGATACTATAAAGTAGAGGAGTTTTTAACTTTTGATAATTGATTTTTACGTACTTTTTAGCACTAAATCTGAAAATGACTTTCATTTTTAACCATCACGTTAGAATTTTTTTGCAAATGTGTAAGTTAAAATATAGCGAAAATCTCATATTATAAATCATATGTAAAACTTTTTTTATTGTATTTGTTTCAATAATGTATTCGAAATTTTTGCTTATCTTGGGATTCTTACAGATGGGTGGTGTGATGAGATGGGGGAGGAGATTAAATTTTAACTTTGAACTTTTTAACTTTGTAATTTACAATTTTCGAAAAATCTTGATGTGATGGCTAAAAATGAAGGTCAATTCCGGATTCAGCGGTACATAATACATAAGAATCAATTATCAAAAGCTAAAAAACATGAAATAACCTAACTTTTGCAGGCTAGTGTAATCTAACAACATTTTAAAATACGTATCACTTTGTAAAGAATTGAGTCTGTTAATTTAACATCATTTTATTTAACAGAAATTCTGCTTTTTCTTTCTTCTTAAATGTGTATTACAAATTGTATATTTTGCATTAATATGTCAGAATGTTTAATGATTCCAAATTTATATTGCAATGTTAATTTTACTCTCAACCATTTTTTAATATATCTGACGAAATTATATTTCGACTAAATTTGTGAATGACCCCCAATTTGCAGCCAAAAATATGCTCCAACTTTAAACAGGTATTACTTGGCAATTTTAATCGTAGAACAACGGGATTTTTTTTTGTATTACTTGTCAGTGTAAAAGGAAAATTTTACTAAATATAACTTATAGGACCGGGAGACCGTATAAAAATTTAAATTTCGTAATTTTTTAAGAAATGTTTTTATTGAACCAAATCGCTTTTTAAATATTTCTTTACCTGATTTAAAACATTTTTGTAATTGGAACTATATGTCTATGACTAACGGTTTAGGAATTAGCCATTGGACACCGTTGAGACTGGACACCTTGTATATTTATACAATAAAAAATACATATTTTATTGAATTTACCATATTTAATAATATAGGTAAAAAAGAAAAAAAAATTAGAAAATGTGTTTAATTAAAGAATTTAAATGATGAATTTCATATTAAAGCATGAAAAGTTTATTAAATAAATTTTCTAGTTCAATGTGTATATGATTGGCTTGAAAAATCCCAGAAGTTTGGGAGTTATGTGCATGACTCTTTATGGTTCTCACTTTTTATTTTACAAAAATACGAACTCTCATGCGTGTGAGAAATGCTCAAATGAAAAACTCAATCGTTCGGTTAATTATAAAACGAAACACGTGGGTAGGTGTGATCGAAGATCGCACAAAAGGATTCGTTTAATATTCCTTTCAAAACACTTTATTCTTCAATAAATCTAAATCATTGGTTTATAATGATTAAATCCTTTAGCTTTATCTATAGGAAAATAGTGGGTTTCATCATTAATATTAATATTAAAATGATTAAATATGGAAGTTATTTTTTTTATCAAATAAAAATATACAAGAACTGCTTTTCAGACAATTTTAACAGCATATGTTTGTATATTTGAAAAGCATATTTAATTACATGATTTAATTTTACTAAAAAAAGAAAGAAACCCTTAAAATGTAAAAGAAAAAGAAAGTTTTTTTAATTAAATCCATTGGAAATTGAAATATAATCGGAGTGGAAAGAATACGAAAGTCAGATGGCAGCACGAGTCATTAACGAGAATTAATGATCTGTACTAATAAAAGGAATTTTCACTCTATGTGTGTGTTTGTGTCTGTCTGCAATAGCTAGCAAAATCTACCACACGAACAAGACTGACAATTTGTGTGAGGTCAGTCCAAGGCCTTTCCTGGTGCACCTAAATCTCAGAATTTTAAATTTATAATAATTAACTGAATTATTAATTAAAAATCACAAAGAACTGTCATTAAAAATTCAACTCTGTCCTCCGAGAGTGAAAAAGCGCTCGAGCTTGCCTAGGAACCGTATTTACTCGTCGCCCAGTGGGGCCGGAAGCCACCAATGTTGGCAGTAAATAAAATTTACTTTATTTAATTACATTTATTTAATTACATGTTTAAATTTATGCAAATTTAAGCTTTTTGTGCTATTTTATGCAAATTTTAGATACAATATATGTCACATCTAATTACGTTTTCTAGATAATGACTACCTGACTATTTGCTTCAGATAAATGTCAAGATTTGCATATTTTTAACATTTATTTATCAGTTATTAAGCCTAATTTGCATATTTTTCAATGGTGAATGTTTACATCACTATCAACTTTAAAATAGTTGTCACAGAATTGGCGTAATGTTTTTCTAGATTAGATTTTTATGCTGATTTCAAATATACAGTCTGTTTTCTTATGTCATGTCTAGTTTTTGAGTAAGATGAATTTCTACTTTTGCACGGCATTAACACAGGTTTCATATAAGATGCTTTTTAGGGGTGTGCAATTCATTGACAAGAAGATGAACAGGGTCAGATTCATATCAGAGACATAAACAAAAATTTATATAATCGAAAAAAAAAATAATTAGTAGAATCTATCCTAACCAGTTGAAGTTTATCATACAAAGTATCATAAAAAGCTATTTCTGGCTTTTTTGACCAAAAAATAAAATTTCCTTTTTTTCAAAAACTAGACGTAATAGAAGAAAACAGATACAAGATTTGAAATCAGCTCAAAAAATTGGTTTAGAAACATATTAGCGTACTCGTGTGCCAAAAATATTTGAACCACAAGAAACATTATTAGAAAAACATGAAAAATATGCAAATTAGGTATACAATATTTCTCAGTCACATGTCAGTATAATCTCAGAAACAACGTTTTTGTGAAGTAAATTAGGTAGTAATCATAACATAAAACAAAAAACCTGTCTGATATTGCCTTATACCTAAAAATTTGCAAATAATTGTATAAAATTTACTAAATTTGCATAAATTGAAATATGCAAATATCTCTAGAACTTGACGTGCTGAAGTAAATCCAAAACTAGATTCGGAATCAGCACAAAAAACCGCATAATAAACAAGTAATTTCTGTTTTAGGACAGAACAAAAGTTCATATTTGTTGACCAGTGTAATTTTAATGATTCTGAAGAACACCTTAAAGTAAATATCAGCGACTCGTTTTGAAGGAGTGCATCCCCCTTTCTCAGGTAAAATGTATGTACTGCTATCAAGACAGCGGAAGCAAAACTGTTTCTGCTGTCTTAGAAGTAAACACACACTTTTTGTCTGAGGAAGAAGCGCTTCTTCGAAATACATCTTTAATATTTATATTATAGTGTGTTTTAAAAATTTTAGAATATTTAGCCCATACTATCATCTGAGTCATCATCACTGTCACTATCCTGATCACCAGATATATTAAGAGATGGAGCTTTCAACAAATGTAGGGCTTCTCGTGGCAGATGTTCTAACTTTTTCTTTCTTTTCATTTGTTTGCTAGTAATCACTGGATCACAACTTAGAAGTAAAAAATTGAAAATATCTCTGTTAGTTTTTTCACGGCTGCACTAAAGGTAATGGAAAGTAATGAAGAACTGAGAGGGCGAATTTCTTTGTGTTTTTTCATAGTTTGATTTAACCTATATCAATAAAATCACTCGGTACAGTTTAAATTGACAAACATATTCCGAAAGGGCATACACTTAAGTCTAGAATGTCACAATCAATTTGTAAAAATACCACGGTTAACCCTTTAAAAAAATTTAAAAAGTATCGCTTCTCCGAAAAACGTTTTAACCCCTTTATGGCAACGCCGCTCCAGGGCGCAATTTTAAAAGTACCGAAAAACCAAAATTATGATTTTAAATCTGAAACCTTATTCTAAAAGATGGTGCAATTGGTTAAAAAAAATATGAATTATTACTCTTTCAAATATACCGGCGAACGCACCTCTCTTCGCACCTCACGGAGTCTATATTTTTTTTACGCTGAAAGTAACTAAACGTCCGTATTTTAACACAATCATTTTAGAGCATCTCAATAGGCCATATGAAGAACTGAGATTTTTTCGTTCTTTTCATTTGTTTGCTAGTAATCACTGGATCACAACATAGAATTAAAAAATTGAAAATATCTCTGTCAGTTTTTTCACGGCTGCACTAAAGGTAATGGAAAGTAATGAAGAACTGAGAGGGCGAATTTCTTTGTGTTTTTTCATAGTTTGATTTAACCTATATCAATAAAACCGCTCGGTACAGTTTAAATTGACAAACATATTCCGAAAGGGCATACACTTAAGTCTAGAATGTCGCAATCAATAGGCCGCAATGATGAATGTCGCAATTATTACCTACAAAAATTTTGATATTTTTTATAAAATAAAATTATAATAATTTCGATGAAATCGGTTAAAACCTGAGTGTTTCGTCGCTGTTTAAATACCAAATAGAATATAATTTCAATTCAATATCTTTTCGCGATGTTTTGATCAAAAAATATAAATTCAGAAAAATATAGTTAAAGATATAAAAACATACAAATTTGACCTTTATTTAAAGTTATTATTATGGTCACGGAGAACACCGGGCGTGTCAGCTAGTCAAAAATAAGATCTGTTTAAAAAATATAAATAAATAAAATTATTAATTTTGAAATATGCAAAAGTTTAACGGAGATTTAAAATTTTTAAAAAGAAAAAATTAAACGAAACTTAAAATTATGAAATTTCTTAAGAATTTAGTGCATGTTGAAGTAAAATTTTAAATTTCGAATTTTCTTAAAACAAAATTTAAAATTAAAAATTAAAAAAAAATATCGAAAGTTCAAACACAATTTATAAAATTTCGCAATTTTCCAGAATAAAGAATTTTTAAATTGTAAAAATAATTGATAAAATATTTCTCCAAAACTTTTTGGTCTTAAAATAGCTAAAAAAAAAAAAAAAAAAAAAAAAAAAAAAAAAAAAAAAAAAAAAATCTGTGAAATTGAATTTATTGCGCAATAAATTTTTTTTTTCCGGTGAAAACATTTCAAACTCCGACGCCAGCTTCGAAACAAGAACCTTTTGAGTAGCAGACAAATGCGCTATCACTGAGGCTTCTAGCCTGCGCGAAAAAGAACCGAAATTGAAATTCTTTTTAGGGTTTCGTTCATCTGACGAAACCCTATTCGTCTCACTTCTCTGTCTGTCTGTCCGTTACAGAGTCCGTACTCAGAAACTATACATGTTGTAGAGGAAATTTTGTATACTTATATATATCTTTCACCTGAAATCAAACGACAAATCATAAATTTTTGAAAAAGTCGTAATTAACGGACGTTATTAATTAAAAAATCCCAATTAAAAATTGGAACGGGTTTCATAATTCAGCAAAAGCATCTACTTTTTGAAATAGCAAGATTTTCTCGCAATAAATATTACAAGTTGGTGTGGTTTTAACAGCAAATATGGACTGGCGACTTTATTTAAGCCGCGATAACTTTTTTCTATTCATCCTACGGATTCGAAATTAGGACCACAGGACGTGAAAAAAAATAAGCTTTCAGAAATTCGAATATTGATCTCGATCATACCATAAAAACTCCAAAGATACTTAAAAATCCAGTAAAAAATCTTTTATTTTTGTTCTTTGAAAAGGCACTTCCTCACAACAAGACGTCTGCTAGTTTAGTGCCATGAAAGGAAATTCCAAAACAGGCGTACTAGGAGATTTTATATTGTTTTTATATCATTAATCTGAAATTTGCTTCTTTCAAACTGCAGGTCACGTGGCATGATACAAAAAGCAGATAATTTTTATACTGCGGTTTTTAACACCACCTACAAATTTTTTTAAACATTGCTTTCAGAATTTTAATTATTTCAGAATTTTAATCGGCAACCCGATTTAAAATCGTACGCTAATTAATAATATGGCTATTTAAAAGAAATCCGTCCACAATTTTTGGATTTATCAAAAAATCGATTTTAAAATTTATAAAAGAAATGCGATAAGTTACAGATAACAACAATACTATAAATTTAGCGTCGTAGAATTTTGGTGAGGGGGAGGGGGCTGTTTTCTATTTTTTATCAGCTGTTTTTTCGTTTTGTATGAGGTTTTTTTCACTGAGCCCGCGATCTTTCAACTGAGCCATTCTTTAAATATTATTTTATAATAAATATTATTTTATAATAATTTTTTTAATATATTTTGTAATATATTCATAAATATTTGAAAGATAGAGATGTCTAATTTCATACCACCTTTTTCTACAATTAAAATTTCAATTTCTTCAAACTCATTTTTCCCCATTAAACAAGGCACGGAAAGGCTTTGAGATAGTTTATAACACATAATACAAAATTTATATAGTGAGGGTGTGTAGAATTTGGATAGGGGGAGGGGGCAATTTCTCTTTTTTCTTCATATCAGCTGTTTATGGCGTTTTCTCAGTGAGCACTATAATTCTATTTTATAATATTAAATATTTGAAAGAGTGGGAAATTCCGGGGGAGGAGAGGAACCCTCCGGGGAGGACTATTGACGCGGAATTGTTAAAATAAAAAACTAATTAACCAATCCCTTTTAAACTTTGGCATAATTTATAACACATATTAAAAATTTTATAAAGCGAAGGTATAATTTGGGTCGGGGGGGAGGGAGCTATTTTCTCTCTTTTCTTCAGATCAGCTGTTTATTGAGTTTTGAATGCGTTTTTTAACTGAGCCCTCATATCAATATTATTTTTTAACCTTAAATATTTGAAAGAGTGGGCAATTTCCGGGGGAAGCGATGGTACTCTGGGGAGGGGCTATTTTCTAAATTTTGAGTAAAGCCCTCATGTGGCATATCACTCGATAGGTCTATGAAAACTTATTCGTATTATGCACATCCGATACCCTCCCCCACCCCCTTTGCCCCGCAGACACTTTTCGAAAGTTCAAAGACAACACTCATGTGACATATCGTTAGATAGGTCTATGAAAACTTATTCGTATTATTGACATCCGATACCCCCCCACCCTTTGTCTCCCCCCGGGGGGCACTTTTCGAAATTTTAAGGACCACCCCTCATTTGAAGTATCATTAAATGGGTCTATCAAAATTTATTCATATTATACGGATCCGATGCCTCTCCCTCCCGTTTTAAATGCGGTTTTTTGACGGTGTCCTTCTATAAATATTATAAGTGAAATATAAAAATTTGAAGCAGGATAGTGGATGATTTCGGGGGGGGGGGGGGGAGGGATTCCTAAATGTAATGGTGCTGTCATTTATGTAAATAATTAATAATTTTAAATTAACAATTTTCATTTGTTAATTTAAGGGTAAAGTGTTTTAAAATAGATATTAAACGAAACCCTCTGTGCGATCTGCGATCACACTTACCCACTTGTTTAAACTCTAAATCAGAGAAATAGTCGATTCAGTAACACTGACGTCAAATCGACGGTGGCAATGCAAAAACATGAAATTTAATAAACTATTTTGAATGTAAAATGATAATCAATAGCATATTGTTTTACATTCATTATAGTAAATTACATTTCACGTTGCCCATTACGTTTCGCTATTTTGTTGCTTTTTCTGTTTTATAAACTAAAGATTAATGATTAAGAGACGCGAATACTTCACGATATTTAACTTCTTAATAATTCTATAACGGACAGTATTAATTGTATTGTAATTTCCGGGCACGTTGCTCGGAAATTCTTAATAAATAATTATACGAAGTTTATAAAATAGGAATCATACTTTATGAAAATCGCTTTAGTTTTATTATTACTTACATATACCCCTAATTATATTTATCATTTAATATTTTAAATACTAATGTTACTTTTTGTCAATTACTTTTTTATAACGTTAGTAATAAAGTTACGTTTCAAAAAATAATTTTGTAAGAATGCGGAAGCCTTGTAAAAAATACATCACACTGGTAATTTCTAAGTTATTCTCCCCATAACTCTGTGTATTCATATTACTGATATTAAAACTACAGTATCTTTCAGAAAAATATCTGAAAATGTATTCAAAAGAATAAATAACCATTTTGTCAAACTCCAAAAGCCTCCAAAAAAGCCTTTTCTAAAATAAATATGAAAATCCATCAAACCCTGAAAACCAGGAAATACGAATGTCTTTAAAGATGAAATAACGCTTTCATTTGTCCCAAAAACATTAAAGTGAAATTGAAATTCCACACTTAATAACTCTTTTGTACACTTGAAATATAATCTTTCGTATTCAAAAGATTCGTAGATCTGTAAAACCCATTTTAATCTCTATAATAATAACGATAAAATTCTTACTGTGACATTCTCGTTTCTTTGACACACTGGGAAGAGTATATAACAGGAAACTCAAGTTTATTCCGTTAATTTAAAATTTTAAGAGAATGTAAATGCAAATAATATTTAATAATATATTGTCATAAATTTCTTTCTTACAGAAAAAAGTGATATATATATATATATATATATATATATATATATTAATAGATTAAATTCATATGTTTTCTTGTGTGTCATTTTATATGGTACAAAATGACGGTATAAAATGAGGGTATAAAAACCATGATTAATTTATAAGAGTCGGAAATTGTACGTCAAATGTGACAAATGAGGTGCGTTCGTACTATAACTCGTTTTATAAATATTCAAAACTTGGTGCAATAGCTGTTGCACTCTAATTCTAAAATGCATGAATACAAAATTTATTACGATTATATATATATATATATATATTAAATTCAGTAATACGGTAATAATAGGATTCCACCTTAAATAAGACATAATCACCATGACAACCTAGAATCATTACATATAATGTGTTATCATTGAATCAATTACATATGATAGGATTTAATAGAATGAAGAATACTATTATTAATATATTTTAAAGTTTTGATTAGATTTTCATAAAAATTGAAATGATAAAATTCTGCAACTATTATATATATTAAATTTTAAGCGACTATGTTTGAGAGTTTTGCGCTGTTATATGCGGACATACGGATGGATCATACGACGACCACAGGTGCTACGTATTTATATAATTACGAACGCACATAAAAATGGAAAAGAACAGATATAACGCGAATTATGCATACACACGGGCAGAAAATTGGTAAAAAATAAACCCTAAGTAAATAGAAGTGAAATTCTTAACGAATATGTGTAAGTGTTTAAGAAAAATTATCCTATTTGAAACTGGTATCCTCTTCAATAAATCACTATCGACAATAAATGACGTACTAATACAAATTGATAATCATTAGTTTAATGTCGTGGATGCTGTTTATTGGGAAAAAATCGATTTAGAAATTTCAAACCAGGGACTGATTGGTGCCTTAGTAAATTACACCCACTTTTCTCGAAAAGAATTTTTCACCTAATTTAATCGCAAAATTCTGCTATTAAATAACTTATGTTTTGTTATTAAAAAAATTGTATATTTGTACATTTGGTAATCATTCTTGTCCATTGAGTACTATAGTAACGTAACCGAAAACATTTTTTTTTTTTTTTCAGTTTTCCTCAATATGCTTTAAAAAGACACACACCACAATAGAACCCAAATAAAACAGTTCAATGAAACAAGTCGGAAATTTCACGTCAAAACGTGGTTAATAAGGTGCGTTCGTACTGTAACTAATTTTATAAATATCCGAATCTTGGTGTAACAGCTATTGAACTTTTATGCCAAAATGCATGAATGCCAAATTTATTACGATTATATATATTAAATTCAATAATATGAAATTAATATAACACCATATTTAAAATGACGTGATCACCACACTGTAAAAAAAAAAAAAAAAAACGGAAATACTACTGCCAATCTAGACGCCAGTACTATTTCCGTTTTTTTTTTTTTTTTTTACGGGAATTTTTACCCATAAGTAACAGAAAAATTTCAGTTTTTAATCAGAAAAACAGAGAATTTTCTGTAATTTATGGGTAAAAATTCCCGTAAAAAACGGAAATAGAACTGACGTCTAGATTGCCAGTAGTATTTCCGTTTTTTAGTCCGTTTCTTTTTACAGTGCATGGCAACCTGAATCATTGCATGTTATGGGATATCATTGAATTCATTACGTATAATAGAATTTAATAGAATGAAGAAACCTTTTATTAATATCTTTTTAAGTTTGGTTCGATACCCAAAAAATTTGAAATGACTCGACAAAAATTCTGCAACGATTATATATATTAAATTTCAAAACATTCGGTTGGGTAGTTTTTGCGCTGTTATATGCAGACAGACGACGGACCAGATGACAACTATAGGTGCTACGCATTTATATAATTACGAACGCACCTAAAAATGAAAAAAAAAAAACAGATATAAAGTGATTTATACAAACGGTCAGAAAACCGTTAAAAAACAAACCCTAAACACGTACAACGGAAATACTTAAAAAATAGTTATGTATATAATAAAAGTTATTAACCCATTTGAAACTGATATCATCTTCAATGAATCACAATCAACAATGAATCGGGTACTAATAGAAATAAATAATCAATAGCTTAATGTTGTTGACGTCGTCTATTAGAAAAATTGATTCAGAAATCTCAAATCCAGAGTCTGATAGGTGCCTAAGCAAATTACACCCACTTTTGTCGAAAAGAAGTTTTCGCCCGATTTAATTGCAAGATTCTACGACTGAAAAAGGAAAATTTTGTTATTTAAAAAAAAAAATTACGGATATTTTGCTCGGTTGGTAATCATTCCTGTCCATTGTGTACTATAGTAAAGCATATAAAAACTTTTGTTATAGTTTTTCTCAATATGCTTTTAAAAGGCATACACCACAATTATTAGCAGCGTAAGTAAAACAATTCAAATTACCCAAGTAAAACAATTCAAAGAAACCAAAAATGAAAATATGTGTCTTATGCGTCATCCCGGTCTAAAATGGGTTAAGATATTTTTTGCACGATAGTCTTTTTTTTTTTTTTTTTTTTTTTTTTTTTTTTGAGTACAGGCAGTACATGCATGTAATGAATGGATAGCAAACTTGTTTTATGCATTTATCCAAACATTAACATTATGTGTTCATGTATCCTTTACTGTTGTTATATATGAACGTGCAGAATATTCCAATGAACTATTTCCATTTGAGGTAGACCGTTCTAACTTAACAACTGAGAAAAATAATTTTAATATGTTATGATGCCTATATAGAACATTATATAGGACCAAATGTGAAGTGTAAATTACATTATCATTTAATGCTGTGAACAGTTTCAAATTTTATGACTTTTCTTTCCTATTAGGAATGGTAGAGCGGATTTTCTGTAATAATTAAAAAAAAAACAGTCTATTAGTTTCTTGCTAATATATTATTTATTTGTTTATTTATTCGCTGCTAATAAAAGAAATATGAAACATCGATTCATCTATAACAGCACATGTCTAACATGATTTGAATAAATAATTTAAAACGTTAAACAATCTGATTTCAAAATGATTGAGCTTAATCATATGGTTCTGAATGAAGCACTACTTTACAATTTCTTTTCCACGATAATGAAAATTTGTTACACTCTTTTGCTAACTATTTATAATCTATTATATATATAAAATTCAAACGGAAATTTCATTCCGAACATCTAGATTTCGAGTTCTACTGCCTGAATTTTGACGGAACTTATACTGTTAGATAAGTATCGTTTAAGGGAAAGTTTTAAGCTATAACACACCGTTCTACATAGATTAGTTATAGAATTATGATGGAAAGTTCTGTTATTTTGGACGATAAGGTTACCATTTTATTTCATGGCGAAGTTTTTTGTTGTTGAAAAAATTGAAACGGCTATTACACCTAGAAAAATAAAAGACAAAAAACTGTTGCTAATTTTATTTAAAATCTTTAAAAAAGAAAAAAAAAGAAATCCATTTTAATGAGTGATAATATTAAAAAGCGAAAATATTTAATTTAAACATGAAAGAGAATGTTCGTAATACTTAAAAAGTTACTCAGTTGAAATATTAGAATTGAAATAATATTTGGCGATTTATCTTTTGCATCAGGTCAAGAAAAATGCATCTGAAAAATTGATAAAATGATATCAAGGAACTTCCCCATAAGCGATGCTCAGAATTACTTGAAAAAAAAAAATAATAGAGAATATTCTTCTCATAAGTATATATATCCATAAAAAAAATCGGCAGAACCTCTATTTAGCATTCCTAAAAAAATAATGAAAATTTCATTTTTTGCGATTTGGCGCTGGATGGCGACACGATAAAATTTTGAATAATACTATGATAAATATTCTTTAAGAAAAAATTTTTCAACTCTCGATACGAAGTTAATTTAAGTAAGTTTAACTTGAATAAATACATATTTATAACTGCAGTTTTGTAATATACATTTAGATATGTAATAATGAAATTTAACAATCGTATTTATGTCGTTTACAATGAAATTTAAAAGGATTAAAAGTGTTTCAAACTCAAATTAAGGTCCGATTCCGAGTATTGACAATTTGACTTCGATATTGTTAGTGTCAGAGACAACAAGAGAGTTTTATTTCCATGGAAACAACAACTTAATATCGAAATGTTTAATGATAGCATTCTTAATTAAAGTACCCTTAAAACTTATGCAGCCGGTGACACTGTATAAAATTAAATAGCTCAATACAAATAACACGCAATTAGCATATATTATATAAGCTTACAGCAAAAATAGTAAACTAATCCACAGTTTAAGTTTAAATTCATTGAGCATTAGGCATTTAATTACTTATTTAACAAGGAATTTATAAATGCATTTCAATCTCTTGCATTTGGCGAGGAAACGTATTGTTTCGCCAAAGAGCGAGGAGCGTTCGTCTTTTCGCGCCAAATACTCGAAAAAATATTTTTTTACAGATTTTCTACTGGGATTCTACCGCAATATTTTTACCGATCTTTTTTACATGCATGAGTCATTTTATTAGCATTTACTTTTTCAAAATATTTTGAGTATGCGTTTTAAGGAGACCTTCCTTGTAAGTAACAATTTTTATTATTATTATTGTTATTATGTATCTCTTACATAAAAAACTAGCAGATGTAATTATAAAAATGACGATATTATATAAATAGCAGTTAATATTATAAAAGTGGAGTCAAATATTTAAATTTTAATGCAAACGTCCCCCCCCCCCCCACACACACACATATTATAAATAATTTAATTTCAGATATTTAAAATATTTTTCGTGTACTGTACTACGGAAACATGCTATTTTGTTTCCCCCCAAACTTATGACTTTTATAACCTCGAACTCAGATCAACGAATATTGTCCACTTTTTTTTTTTTTTCCCCTTTCTTTTTTTTACACATATCGCCAATTTCTCTTTTAGAAAAGTCTACTGTTTCAAAAGTTAAGTACTACAGATTATTCTTAAGAAAATTTATGCAATTTTGCGTTATTAATACCACAAAAGAAAATATTTTACAATAAAAATTGCTTACTGAAATAAATTTTCGATTATCTTTTTAATTCGTCATCCCTTTTTCAGTTTTTTTTTAAGGTTTTTGATATTGGATTAATCTTCCATAATCAGGTTACCCGCTAATTAGTGTATTTACTGAACTATTTGAATGTTTGTTTTATAGTTGAAAGAGTCTCTGGACAGTGATCGCGATTGCAGAAGATTACATGAAATTTGTACTTAGCGATTAGTAAATTTATGTTTTTTTCATTATGAAGCAAACGGAGAACAGAAGATTTAGTATTATATATTTTTTATTTGCAGTTATTTTACTGTCAGTAAAAAATAAATACTTGAAAAAAATTTGAAATTCCAATGGTGGCTGGTGGAACAATATTTGTTGATTTATCATTTTATCCTAGATAAGAAAAAAAGTACCTGAAATGCAGATAAAATTGAAAATAGAAATCATTATAAAGCAAGTTCTTCTGAAGCACAATCCTATTCGCTAAACTGAGGGAAAATTAACGATTTTAGGTTTATTTAAGGCAGCAGACTGAAGAATAATGTAATTTTGAAAATAAAAAGTGTATTTATTTCTCCGTGTTATTGTACTCTTTAGAGAAATGAAAATAGGTCTTCGGTGCATCAAAAAGATTATTTCGTTATATTATAACGTGTTAGGTTGTTAAGTTTTGTATAACTGACTTTATTTGTCATTTACAAAGAGTATTTTTGGCGAAAGATCAATAATTCAGCAAAACAGCAATTTGACTTTATTTAATGGAATGAGTTTGGCGCATAATTACGTATGTTTTACGTGTGTTAACTCTGGTAAATTTGTAAAAATATAGTTTGCAAACACTTCTAATATTTGCCGTAAAACTTAGCTGTGCACCCGTTTATGGAAGATTGGTAAGATTTTGATTGGATGAAAACAAGAGGTTTATTTTTCTATTATAATCAGTTATCGAGGTCTTTTTTCAGGTTAACAGTTACATAATTGCAAGTGGTATATATATAAAAAGGAAATGGTAATGAAAATGACATTATTTTAATTTTATTCAAACACTTCATTTTTAAAAATCCACTTTTTTGTGATTCACATTTCTTTTAATGAAAGTTAAAGACTTTTTGTGTGCAAACAATTTATTACATTTTTTTTACCGTATTTACTCTGCTGTAATCCGAAGATAGAAAACTGTAGTAGACCTGCTAGAAGACGTATATTACAAAATATAATGCAACGTAGAGATAAATTGTATTTAAGCTACCAGAACCACACATAGGACCAAGCTGAGAAGCCCGGCGTTCAAGAACTATCAAACGAAAGTGAATAATCCGAACATAATTAGTGTTCAGTGGTCACTCTCTGCAATCATTGTAATTATCTCTCATTTTAGTAGTATGGTGACTAGAGAACATTTTAACATTTCTGATTATCATAACGGCCGTATTTTCTTCTCAACCTCTACTTTAAATATATACTATAAAAAGGGTTTCTTCTGAATAGCCCGAATTTTGCCTAACCCATAAGATAATATAATAGCTAAATAGCGTTCGCATAGTATTCAGCAAATGATGAAAGATTTTCCCGGTGAAAGTCCATATTAATTTAAAATACGAGGTCGAATTCATAATTTTGTTTGATCAAGGATCATTTGGAAAATCGACCAGCGAAGCGGGTGTAGCCTTCTAGTTCTTAAATAAAGAAACATCAAACACATTCTTAACACTTTACAGCTGACACAAAACCTGCATATTATTTGTACTATTGAAATAACTTTGGCATTCAAAACTTATGAATATAGGGAGTGGTTTTTCTTCATGGCATTGTTTTTTGAAATACTTCAATGAAAAAAAGAATTGTATTGATTGCGCTGAAGTCTATTCAAAAATAAAAAGGAAAGTTATTTTCGCTTTCAGAATGTTTCCTGTGATCTGAGATAAGTTCTTCTCATAGTAAACTCTACAAAATAAATAATTCAGCTAAACTTTTAATCGCATTTCCACTACATTTTACTTTATGTTGTAAAGAAAACTAAACATTTTAGACATCTATCTTTTTTCTTCTATTGTTAAATAATTTAACAATTCAAATTCTTTTATGATTGTATGGTAAGTAAAAGTAATAATAATACATTATATGTATATGGGTATGTTTCATGTTGATGCACGTTATTAAATCAAATTTTATACACAAAATTGACTTTATGAAATGGAAATAATCCTGTTTAATAATTTTATATTGAAGTTTTATATAAATGAGTGCATGAAACTTACGAAGCAATACAAAAGCTTCAGAAGATGTTATAAAAGCATGGAGCATTTTCTCCATAAACAAAATATGCAATTTTCTTTTACAGACCTTTTCCCTTCAGAATTTCGTGAGTTTCAATGACATTTTCTTTAAAGTAACAAGTTGCATTTCATTGCGAAACAAGGTTGTACATATCATTACAAATACTGATTAAGCATTCGACCTTCCAGCATCTGTATAATTACGTTTCATGTCACACTAATATTTCGGATTAAGTAAAAGTATCTTAAAAATATTACGGCATATGTATAAGGGAATGTTTCATATTTATTCAAGTTATTCAAGCAAATTTTATATGAAAAATTGAATTTATGAAAGGAAAATAATCCTGTTTAATAATTTCATTTTCAAATTTTACATAAATGATAGCATGGAACCTACGAAATAATACAAACATTTCAGAAGATGTTATGAAAGTATTAAGCATTTTCTCCATAAGCAAAATATGTAATTTTATCTTTCAGATCATTTCCCATGAGAACTTCGTGCTTTTCACTGGCATTTTCTTTAACCCTCCGTCGGTCGCAACTCTGGGACTATCGAGTTCGGGCGCAATGCGCCTGACAGCTTTTGTTAGTAAATCGTCATTAGCAATTAATTGACGCAATTCTAACGCTCTTAAAGTGATCAGTCACCTTCATTATGATGTACTAAGAGAGAATATTTAAAATTTGAATGAAAAAAAACCTTGTTTATTAGACTCGAATTAAGCAACCTTGCGCGTTCTAATGCCGGAGAGAATAGCGAAAATAACTGTGCCGTGCCTATCAGGTCTATTGCGACCGACGACGGAGGGTTAAAGTAACATGTTGCCTTTGATTGTAAAACAAGGTTGTACAAGTACATATTATTACAAATATTGAGTAAGCATTTGACCTTCCAGCAGCTATATAATTATGTTTCATGTCACACTATTATTTTGGATTAAGTAAAAGTTTCTTAAAAATATTACGGCACATGTATAAGGGTATGTTTCATATTTATTTAAGGTATTCAAGCAAATTTTATATAAAAGATTAAATTTGTGCAATGAAAGTAATCCTGTTTAAAAAAATTATATTAAAGTTTTTCCTGGCGTTTATCTGGTGTACCTGCGTTTATCTGGTTTTTATGAAATCCCAATTATTTTAGATAACAGTGAGAAAGTGTATTACATTGGTATGACAAAAAGGAAATTTGAAAGAAGATTGAAGGAACATAAAGCTGACGTAAAATATAATAGATAATCTAATAGATAATCCACAGCTCTTAAAAAATTCTGTTCTAGAAGTCAGATTAAATCCATAGATTATGACAATGCAAAAACCACTCGACCGTGCACTTATCCGCAAAAAAAGTATAATTGGGGAATCCATAGAAATTGAATTGAGAATTGGTGAAGTCTGTAACGAAGGTGTTTCTTACGGCATTCATAAATTATGGTTGGACTTTTTGAGGCGGAATTTAACTCAAAGTTAAAAAAGTTTGACGTCATTAACGACATTAATAATCTAGTTTTTCAAGTTTTTTTTTCTCTTTTGTGGTTGGATGGTTGAGCTGCAGCTATAAAGAGGTTTTGGACAATACTGTTTTGGAGGCGTGTTCAACAAAGTATGTTTATTTTTTTACTTTCACGAACTTATAAGTATCTTTCTCTTCTACACTGAAATATGACCCTGATGAAGGCCACAGGGGGGCTGAAACTTGTTTGTTTGAAATTTTTAAACTTTTATTCCATGTTTTAAAACTGTTTATATATACAGGGTGGTTATAATTAAACTTCCCCTATAAACGGCATTCTACAGCGCAAACGGGTGAACGGAATGCAACGAAATTTAGTATATAGATTATAAACTAGATTCGCTCACGGAATTTCGAAAGGAAAAATTAGTTCCGAAATGTCCACCAGAGGGCGCATTTTCCGGAAAAAACATTAAATTTAACACAATAAACGACCAAAACGGAATACAGAAACATTATTAACAATACAGAACAAGAATTATGTAATAGTAATAAAATGTAAAACCGGCTCTTTTGGTTGTTTATTTTGTTAAATTTAATGTTTTTCCGGAAAAAGCGCCCTCTGGTGGACATTTTGGAACTAATTTTTCTTTTTCGAAATTCCGTGAGTGCATCTCGTGTATAGTCTATATACCAAATTTCATTTGTATTCGGTCACCCGTTTGCACTGTAGGATGCTGTTTGTGGGGGAAGTTAAATTATAACCACCCTGTAGTATACGTCTTTTAGTAAATCTTTTTAATTATTTTTGTGCTTTTACTTTCAAGACGTAATAGTCCTTCAATTTATTTCAAGTTTTACATAAATGATAGCATGAAACCTACGAAATAATTCAAAATTTTCAGAAAATGTTATGAAAGCTTTAAGCATTTTCTCCATAAGCAAAATGTGCAGTTTTATTTTACAGATCATTTCCCTTGAGAACTTCGTGCGTTTCACTGGCATTTTCTTTAAAATAACATGTTGCATTTGATTAAACAAGGTTGTACATATCATTACAAATATTGATTAAGCATTTGACCTTCCAGCATCTATATAATTATTTTTCATGCCACATTAATATTTTGACTGGATTATGAAATCGTGTTTCTCCGAATTTTACAAATTAATACAATAAAAAAATAGCTGCCTTCGTTCTTTTTGCTTTGAGCATTTCAAAATATTTTATCCTAAAATTGCACAAAGCTATAAAATACGTTCTAAAAGGAAAATCATTAATTTAAATATAAGTTCAAGTACAATTTTTATACTTGTGTTTTACAAATTATCGTAATCTCAGCATTTTTCTATATTTCTATTTGCTTTTATCATGGGTATTAGCACTAAAATCGCCATTAGGGGTAATTTTGACCCTGCCAAATTGATAATAGTCGATTCGAACCACAAATTTTTTATAAGATATGCAGTACAAATATAGGCTTATTAAATAAGTTAAATAGTTCTAAATAAAAATTCAGGTGCAAAATACTTTTTATAAAACTTGAGTAAAATGCCCGGCGGTTTTAGTGTTAATGTCACTCTTTTATTAACATTATTACAATTTTCATTAGCAATACTAGCTTAAATATTAATGTTAGATTTATTTTCTGAAACACAAAATTTTGATGTGAAATATAACAAGAATTATAACTGAAAATATACTTTAAAATATGATGAGTTTTTAAATACAAGTATTATGAAGAAATCTCAATGTTTGTAATATGAAAATAGCCCTTTAAGAAGCTGATTTGAAAATAAATAATTTTTAAACATTTTTCAGATCATTTTATATTCATCTTTTACATGCCACCTCCTAAAAACATAATTCTTATAAATGAAAAATTGTCATTTAAAGAAACGAGGTGGAACCCGTCGAATTTCGACGAAAGAAAATGTTTACAAAGGAAATGTTGCATCAAATTTATAATACATAGACAACAATAATTACAATAAAAAATCCATCTTACACTTGTTAATTTAACTCTCCAAAGACATATTTTAACCTAATATTAACAAAATACTTTTTCATAAACTTCAACTGTTAAAATTATTGAAAAATTAAACTTTATTCATATACGTAATCAGTAACATATAATCAAGATAAGTAATTTTGATTAAGTTATCAATTGATGCTTGGTATTACGGAATGAAAAAATCACCAAAAATGATTTCCTCTTGACATAATCATAGAATTTCCCCCCCCCTTTAAATCTAAACAAATCAACTCATTTTCAACGTTTCACATCAATATTAACCATTTAAAAACATTTTAACGCACAATAGGTTATTAATAAATATATTTTCAAGCTTGAAGTCACGTTTGTCAACTATTACAACTTCCCATGTTAAAATTCCCACTCGTGATTTGAGGTCTTGGTATAATCGCTGTACCTGCGCGTAAAATTTCCAAAAATTTATAACTTTCAGACGTATTCATTGGGAAATATCTTGTTTTATCAAATAAAATTATTGTTTTTTTTAAATATGACGTCATTTTCAGTCGCTGAAATATTTTGCCTATTGTCTCAAACTGAATATCAGCGAAATGAAAAAATAGTGAAATATAGCATCATCAGGGAAACTGTGTCTTTTTTAAAGCGTAACGTCATTTTCTGTTCAATATTTTTAAAAAATATATTTTTAATTGTAATGAGAAAATGGCATCAGTAAGAATATAATCAATAAAGATAACTAAACCACTTTTAATAGAAATGAAGTACTTCAGTTGCCACGATTAGAAAATTGGTATTAAAAAACTATAAAAAAATTAATGTCTCAAAAATAAATTGAGATACAGCTTTCAAACAAATTGCATTTAAAAGTGCATTTTTTTCTGTATACGACGTTGTAAACATTTAAAACGTGGGATGTTTAGAAGTTTAAAAATTTGCAGTAGCGAAATTTGCAAAACCGAAATTTCATTTCAAATTTCAAAGTGTTGCCATTCGCAGAATGACGTATGCGTTACGCACAGATATGTTTGTCCTTTATAATATAGATAATTCAGAAAATATCTGTCCTTAATGTAAACTTTTAATGCCATTTGTATTTTATTCTAACCAAATTTATTTAGCGTTTAACAATCTAAAACCCACTTTTCATATAAATATTTCTGTATGTAAGAGTTAGAATAGATTTTGTTGATTAAGAATTGTGAACCATAACATTGTATAGTAGAAACCGTTATTGGAAGTACGTAAAAACAAAAAGCTTAAAAAAAAGCTCTTAAAGCATAATAAATCAAGCTGTTGCGGATCACAACATACAATAAATAGGAAGATGTATGATCTGTAATAGGATTAAATAAGAAATTTTCAGATAAAAAAAAAATATATACGTATATATATATTGGGTGTAGTAAAAAGTTTTAAAGCGCTTTTTAGAGAAATTAATATGCAATTAAGAGCTGAGAATAATACCTTTATTCATCAAAATAATCTCCATCATTATCTAACACCTGCCGTCATTGGTCGGGCAGTTGACGGATGCCAGCAGTCTAGAATGATTCGCCTTTTGACGCAATGAAGTCGTCAACCCAGTTTCGAACTTCGTCCACTGTCCGGAAGTGTACAGAAGACAAGGCATTCTGCATTGACCGAAACAAATGATAGTCCGAAGGGGCTATGTCGGGACTATACGCCGGGTGTTCCAAAACTTTCCAGCCAAGAGTTACTAGCGTATCCTTGACTGGTTTTGCAACATGAGGCCTGGCGTTGTCATGGAGCAATTTTATGGGGCGCAAACCTTTTCCAGTAAATGGATGTTTTTGACTGATTTCCTGGTTAAGTTGTAGCAATTGTTGCTTGTAGCATCCAGCTGTTACACTTACACCAGGCTCCAACAGTTCGTAATAGAGCACACCCATTATATCTCACCAGATGCAGAGGAGAACTTTTTTGCAGTGAATGGCTCGTTTCGGCGTTGATGTTGCTGCTTCGCCGGGATTCAACCAATATTTTTTGCTTTTCGGATTATCATAACATATCCGTTTTTCATCTCCCGTCACGATTTTCTACAAGAAAGATTTTTTCTGTTGCCTGTTTAGCAGATTCAAGCACTTCAAGACACGCTCATCCTTGTTCCTCTGGCTCAATGCATGTGGCACCCATCTTCCTGCCTTCTGAATCTTCCCCATTGCCTGTAAATGATTGCAAATCGTTTTCTAAGACACTCCTAATTGTTCGGCAAGTTCTTTTTGCGTCTGAGATGCATCTTCATCAAGTAGTGATTGCAAATCCTCATGACTAGCCTTCAGTGGAGCGCCGCTACGTTCGCGATCGCTAACATCAAAATCACCGTCTTTAAAACGTAGAAACCAAAATTCGCATGTGCTTTTCGATACGATTTCCTCTCCAAGAACAGAACAGATTGATTGATATGCTTTTGAAGCACTTTTTCCCTGGTGAAATTCATAACGAATGCAGTGACGAATAAATGGCTTATCATATGACATCTTTCACCTTCAAAATTTCAACTTTACTTTCACTTTCCTCCCAGCTTCTGCGTCGATTTGAAAGCGCTGAAATGGTTCTTATCACATGACACAAACGCGTTCTACTGATTGGTTTGCTTTTTCGCAGTAAACGTCAAACAAAATTCGCTTTACAACTTCTTACTACACACAATACATAGTCTCCAAGAGAAGAAACACTGATACTTGAAATGTCATCGGCAAAAACTGCAGACAAAGCATAACAAAAACTCCATTTTAAAAACGTCTCTGTTTTATAATGTACACAGTCTCGTTGTGTTTGACTAGCTCCTGTTATAAAAATTAATATCACATGCAAAGAAAATAAACCATAATGCCTTTCCCAGAATCAAAAATAGAATTATTTTCCGTAAATACATCTTAACGGTTTAAAAAAATTGGCTAGAAATAATTTAAAAATGGAATAGTGATAAACAGGTACTACTTGATTATCCCGTCGACCAATTTCGCCGAATTATACAAATCGCCAAACTATTCGCCAAATTATACAAATTGACAATTTAATTTTAAATAACGAAAGAACAAATAAATTAGTAAAACATTAATAAAAATACAAATAAAAATTCGAATTAAAAATCACTTGATGACGCAGCAAACGTGTATCGTGTTTAATGTCAAGTTAATGTGACATTTACGATAATCCATTTTTGACATTTAATCTTATAGTTTTGTGATAGTTTTTTGGTCGACGGGATAATCAAGCAGTACTGATAAATATTAACCGATCTAGTAGCGATTTTTAGAAAAAGAAAATACAGATTTACTACAAAAAGTATCATTTGAATGTCTATATTTATTACTTAAAATAACTTTGTATTTTGTTAGAGAAAATATTAAAGAATGTTTTTATAAACAGAGAAAAAATCGTGAATAGAAGAATTTGAAATTACATTTAATTAAATTGTAAATATAAATGTTTAGTTATTTGGAATTTTACACAATAAAATATTTGTTATGACAACCTTTATAAATCTCTTTTCAGCTGTAAATATATTAAAATCAAACGATTACAACTTTTTATTTTTTAATTTTCTTTATTTTAAAATATGCTTTTAGGTTATCCAACAATATGTAATGTATTTAAAATGTTAAAGGTATATATAAATATTATACAGACATACATACAATAAATACAATAAACCTAACCTGGCTCTGGCTAATTTTTCACTCCAGTTGGGTTTATTGTATTTATTGCATGTATGTCTGTATAATATTTAAATGCACTATATTGCCATTAATTACCGGTAACTTTCAATTTTAGACATTTTTTCGAATATTTAGAAATATACTTGTCAGATTCTTCTGGAATTTCAGGATTAAAAAGAACAGGTATGATCTCATATTTATCAATGTCCATTTGACAAGGGGGACAATTAGGTGGCCAACAAAAAATCAAAGAAAAACAAGTAATATAAAAATTTTGTTTTTAAAGTCAATTCCTACTTAGGCCATCAAAGAAAAATTTAATATAATCAAGCTAATATGAGTTTTTGTTGCATTAAAATATCTCAATTTGTTGATTTTCTATAAGCAAGTAGGTTTACAATGGAACTCTATGGGAATTTGGCGAAATATTACAGATATCGCCAAGTTGGCGTCACTTTTGTCGACTCATTTTGGCCGCCAAATTTGGCGATATATCGCCAAGTTGGCGACAAACGTGGCGGTACTTGGCAACAGAACAGGGTCCCCCTCCCCTATGGTAACCCTTATTGAAAATACTTTCATTGAAATTCAATAACCAATGGCGGCCATTTTGTTTCCCATGCAAAACTAAAATTAATTAATTAAAATTTAATTACTTAATTAATATTTGAAAAAACTTTATTAACATCAATTGTCATCCAGTACAAGTTTTAAAAAATTTATTTCAACCTGATAGGATGAATAATGGGTATTTTATTAACGATTGAAAATTTGTACAAGATAAATATATAAATCTATACACATATTATAAAGAGGAAAAAATTGTTTATTTGTCGGAGGTAACCTCTGGAACTACCGAACCGATTCCCAAAGTAATGGTATCAAAATGATGGTGTTCGCCCAACTTAGAACATAGGCTATATCTTATGTCGCTGCCGCTACCCCAAAGGGAGTGCAGGAGCAAAAAACGTTCTAAAAATACGATTTTTGCGTTACTGAACTGCCTAGAAATATAAAATTTGGAATATTAGTTACTTATAAAGTATAAATGATGTCTAAGAACAGTTCTTAAACAATTCGAAATTTAAAAGGGGTGAAAATGCACAAAAAACGTTCTAAGAAACGTTCTAAATGGTAGTTTCTACATAATCTCAGGAAATACCAAACCGATTCCAATAGTAATGGTATCAAAATGATCGTGTTCGCCCAACTTAGAACATAGGCTATATCTTATGTCGGTGCCACTACCCCAAATGGGGTGCAGGAGCAAAAAACATTCTAAAAATGCGATTTGTGCGTTACTGAAGGGCCTAGAAATATGAAGTTTGGAAGATTAGTTACTTATAAGATATAAATGATGTCTAAGAACAGTTCTTAAACAATTCGAAATTTAAAAGGGGTGAAAATGCACAAAAAACGTTCTAAAAAACGTTCTAAATGGTAGTTTCTACATAATCTCAGGAAATACCAAACCGATTCCAATAGTAATGGTATCAAAATGATGGCGTTCGCCCAACTTAGAACATAGTCTATATCTTATGTCGGTGCCACTACCCCAAAGAGGGTGCAGGAACAAAAAACGTTCCAAAAATGCGATTTATGTGTTACCGAAGGGCCTAGAAATATGAAATTTGAAGTATCAGCTACTTATTAGATATAAAGGATTTCTAAGAATAGTTCTTAAAAAATTCGAGGTTTAAAAGGTGTGAAAATGCGCGAAAAGCGTTCTAAAAAACGCTCTAAATGGTGATTTCTACACAATCTCAGGAAGTACCAAACCGATTTAAAAAATAATGGCGTGAAAATGATGGTGAAAATCCTTGCTCCAACATAGGCTATGTTTTATGTCGGTGCCAGTACCCAAAATGTTGTGCATTAGAAAAACTTTCTAAATTGCGGTTTTTGCGTGACGGAAGGGACTTGAATCGTTAAATTTAGAATGGTAGTTAGTTATAAGATATCAATGATCTCTAAGGACATTTCCTAAAAAAATCGAAATTTAAAAGGGGGGTCAAAATGTGCAAAAAGCGTTGCAAAAAAAAAAAAAAAAAAAAAAAAAAAAAAAAAAAAACATTCTAAATTGCAATTTCTATGCAATCTCAGGAAATACTGGACCGATTTCAAATATAATGGTGTTAAAATGATAGTGACAGATCTTGATCAAGATAGGCTATATTTTATATCTGTTTCCACTACCCCAGAGAAGATGCAGGAGCAAAATTAGCGAAAAGCGTTCTAAAAACGTTCTAAATGCCGATTTGTCACCAATATCTCAGGAAGAATCTAACTAATGGTAAGAAAGTAATGGTAAGAAATTGAGGCTGACAGCCTCTACTCTAACATAGACGCTATTTTATGTCGGTATCACTATCACCTAGACGTTGCAGGAGCAAAAAAGAGTTCCAAATTTCGATTTTTGTGATCGGTAGGGTCTAGCAACTTAAAATTAGGCAAGGTACATATTTATTTCATATAAATGATCTTTAAGAACAGTTTCGAAAGAATTGGAAATTTAAAAAGGGGTGAAAATGCGCGAAAAGCGTTCTAAAAACGTTCTAAATTGCGATTTCTACTCAATCTCAGGAAATTCCAAAGCTATTTCAAAAGTAATGGTTGCAAATCAATGGTGACAGTCCCTGCTTTAAGATAGGTTATATTTTATGTTGCTGTCACTACCATCTCAGAGTTTCAAAAGCAAAACATGTTCTAATTTTCGTTTTTTGCATAACTGAAGGGTCTAACACTTTGAAGTATGGCATGTTATTTACTTAAAAGATGCAACTGCTTTCTATGAACTGTCGAAAGAAAATTTCAAATTTAAAAAGATGAAGTGAGCGAATAGCGTTATAAATTACAATTTTTATGTAATCTTATCAAATACCAAACCGATTAAAAAAATAATGATAACAAATTGTTGGTGTTAGAACCTGCTCAAACATAAGCTATATTTTATGTCTGTGCCACTACCACCAGAGGGTTGCAGTAGCTAAAAACTTTCTAAATTCCGAATTCTGTGATACTGAAAATGCTAGAAACTTTAAATATGGAATGGTAGTTACTTATAAAATATAATTGCCCTCGAAGGACTGTCGAAAATAAATTTGAATTAAAAAGGGGTGAAGTGAAAGGGGGTGCAGGAGCAAAAAACATTCTAATAATGCGATTTGTGCGTTACTGAAGGGGCTAGAAATATGATATTTGGAAGATTAGTTACTTATAAGATATAAATGGTGTCTAAGAGCAGTTCTTAAACAATTCGAAATTTAAAAGGTGTGAAAATGCACAAAAAGCATTCTAAAAAAGTCCTAAATTACGATTTCTACGCGATTTCAGGGAATATAAACCAAATATAAAAGTAATAGTTGCGAATCAATGGTAACAGTCTCTGATCCTACACAGGCTATATTTTATGCCGATGATTCTACCACTTGGGGTTCACAGGAACAACAAACGCTCTAAAAAAGGCCTTTAAAAGCTTTCTAAATTACGTTTCTGTGTAATATTAGGAAATAACAAACCAATTTCAAAATTAATGTTGGCAAATTAATGGTGACAGTTCCTATTTCAACATAGCCCTTTATGTTGAGAGAGGTGGCAGGACTTCGAATTTGACATGATGGTTAATTTTAAGATGTAAGAAGATGGTTTCTAAAAAATTCAAAACTTCAAATGAATACTGAAATGAGCGCATTAATTGAGCACAAAAGTTTAAAAAAAATCTCTAAATTATTATTTATTTAGTTTTATTTCGTTTTATTAATTTAAGTCTCAATTCTGAATTATGCAGTGTAACAATGGTGGTTAATCAAACTGTGTTTTAAATAGTAATTTTTTTTAATTATTCCTAAAAGTAATAAGTACCTTTTAATAAAATAAAATATTACTTTTTAATAAAATAAAAATTTAGTTAGTACCTTTTAATAAAAATTAGACATATAAATATCACTTGGCATATTTCAAATATTACGCGAGCAAAGCCGCGGGGTTTGCTAGTATATAAATAAATATAGGGAGAGTGTGAGCTAATAGTAGGAATTGAAAAAATAATACATAGGATCATCCTATAAAATAAAATACACGAAATGATCTATCGCTACAGAATATAAATAAATAGACATTGAGCAATATGTGTAGTCATTTGTGTAATAATAGCATGCATATTAATAGAGATATAGCGATTTTTTTTAAAAATAAAAAAACATTCTTACATGTTTTCTGCTTATAACATGCAGGGTTTTCAACCAAAATTTAAAGCCGGTTTCATAAAAATTGACAAAATATAGTAGACACAATATAGTGCAATTGGCATATAAATATATTAAATATTTTAGGAAATATGAGCAGTTGTATGAAATAATTTTTATCTGCGCATGCGCGAACGATAACAAGGTTATTTTTACATAATTTAGCAGTCAACTCTATGGAGAAACTTATTTAAAAAATCCAGTCAAATATCGCAAAAATTCAAAAAGATATCGGCGTTAAAGTGAGCTAATTTTTAGTTGTTTGATAAAACTAGTTGAATGATAAGGGATTGTCTACAACTTGTCAATTTTAATTAAATTTTTTTAAATTTTTTATTGATGCTTTAGTTCTTTGATAACCACCAGTACGAGCCTATACCATTATAAAAAGAAGTAACAAAATCGAAGCATTTATTCCAAATCTATTCGTTGCTAATCACCATATACTAACTTTTTCTGAAAGTCGGTTAATAAAAAATGACAATTTGTGGAAAATCCCTTATCATTCAGCTGCTTTTAGAGAACAACTAAAAATTTGCTCACACTAACGCCGATATCTTTCTGAATTTTTACGATATTTGACTGGATTTTTTTAATAAGTTGCTTCATAGAGTTGACTATTAAATTATGTAAAATGATGCTTGTTATCGTTCGCGCATGCGCAGATAAAAATTATTTCATACAATTGCTCATATTTCCTAAAATATTTAATATATTTATATTCCAATTACACTATATTGTTTCTACTATATTTTTTCAATTTGTCTGAAACCGGCGTTAAATTTTGTTGAAAACTCAGCATGTTATAACCAAAAAACATCCAAGAAATTTTTAATTTTTTTTAAATAAATCGCTATATTTCTATTAATATACGTGCTATTCTTACACAAATGAATACACATATTGCACAATGTCTGTTTATTTATATTCTGTAGCGACAGATCATTTCGTACATTTTATTTTACAAGGTGATCCCAAGTATTATTTTCTTTTGTTTGATTTTTTGTTGGCCCCCTAATTGTCTCCCTTATCAAATCGACATTGCTAAATTTGAGGTCATACCTGCTCTTTTTAATCTTGAAATTCCAGAAGAATCTGTGAAGTATATTTCTAAATATTCGACAAAATGTCTAAAATTGAAAGTTGCCGCTCATTAATGGCCATATAGTTTATACCTTTAACTGTTGAATGCAGGCGTTATTTATATGTGTTTCGATATATATTGTAGTATGTGTGTTTATTATATTTAAAATTTTACTTGTTTTTACAATTGTAATTATTTTTTAATTGTAAGTAATAATGTAATACATATGACCCAATGGGTGGGTGTGCCTACCTCCTTTTTATAAGTCTACACTAAAGTCTAGAGGAGAAGTAAGTTTGGAGATTTTGCGCGCGATCGTTTTTTCCTGAATCCTAAAATTTTTAACATTTGTATGTGATGGGGCCTATTCTGTCGTTTATTTTAGTTTCACAAGCTGCGTATGTATCCCCAGGAATGTAGTTTTCTTGGTTATTTGTGCAATGATATGTTAATTGTATATTTGTGGTTGTGTGGTAGCTATATATAGTGCGGTAGTAAATCAATTCAGAGGATTCGGACCCGAGTTTGTTTGATAATTCGTGCAATTCGAGCCAAATTTAACTTTAAGTTAGGTTTCTTACTAGCAGTTTTGATAGAGTCATCCGGTTGTGAGTTTTCACCAATTTAATAAGGAGTTAAGCTTTGTACTTCGAATATTAGAATCCATGGGTTTCAATTAATGTGATATTATCTGCAAAAAGGAATTTGTTTAGTTTCTGTAGAACTAACGGCGATGCCACTTAAAGCTGAATTGGGTGAGTTGTGCGTTAAATTTAATAAGTTTTGCGAGAAGACTTTTCCCATTTTTTTTATCTGATAGTCTGCATTAAATCCATTTATGCTAGAAATTCTCGGCTTATAAATACATTATTGTGTTTTTAATTTTAAAATTTTGTTGTTGTATTTAATATGTATTATTTTCCTGCTTTCAAGTTGACAACCCCGAAAGACATGTCGCAAGTTCTTTCATTTTTTCTCTGTAGTTGTGATATCTAAGTCTCTGATTACAGGCGCCTGCAAGGATGGTAAAAAGAAGCCTCTTCCATGGATCATTGCGCCTCCCTCGTGGATATTGCACTATAACTAACTATATTTTAGTAGTTCTTTGTTATAGAAATCCTTGCATGATTCAGTCTTATGAAAGTGCAAACTCGCGTCAAATATCATAAACAATTATGAAAATGAAACGTTGACTAATAAAAAAAAGGCTTATCTATATATATATTTTAAATTATACCATTTATATTACATTATTATATGACTTAATTATGTATAGATTATCCAAATTGCTCTATATTGTACTGTTTAGGTGGTATAGGTACAAAACAAATTGTTTATGCATTTGATACATTGATATTTACTTCAGTAAGATATGACAAAAAGGTACAGTACAGGACAAATTATTATGGTAACAGGAAAATTTACGCATAAACCTGCCTAGAAGTTAGTTTATTGTATTACAATTAATATTGTATAAATATATATGCATTATTTAAAATGAACATATTTATAGATGCCCACTCATGGCTATTAGTACTTCGTATGTCAATCATTAGCAGCTATGACTGTCTTTAAACGACTTGGCATCCCTTGGATGTGCTTCTAAATTAGTCGTTCCATTTCATCACTATGATGCCATGCGCGAATTAATTGCTCATTTAGTTGAAAGTTGTTTGTTGCAGTAATTTTGTTGACTCTGGTCTTCGAGTCAACAAAATTGCAGCAACAAACACGATTCAATTACTTGAGAAATTAATTCATGTATGGCATAGTGATGAAATGGAACGATTGGTTCAGAAGAAGGATGATGCCAAGACGTATAAAGACAGTCATAGCTGCTAATGATTGACATACGAAGTACTAATAGCCAAGAGTGGGCATCTATAACTATGTCCATTGTAAGTAATGCATATACATTCACATAATATTAAATGTAATTCAATAAATTAACTTCTAGGCTGATTTATGTGTAAATTTTCCTGTTACCATAATAATTTAGGCAGTACTGTAAATAATTATTATCAGAAAATGCGTTTGAAAGTTTGCGCTTTTGTCGAAAAATACACTTTTTCGTTTTCTCTATCATGCTAAGGTTCCATTAACAAAGTACTCTGTTTTCTATATTATTCTTCATAAGCGATTTAAAATAATAAATATTCAGCTGATAAAGGAACTAAGAATTTTTTCAGGAAGGCATCAGCCCATTTGAAATTTTAAATCATATAAGAAGTAAGCTTTTAACATAAACAATTTTTTTTTGTGTTATTATCGCTGAATTTTGAATTATTTTTGTTTTAAAAATTTAGAGAAAATATAAAATTTCTCCTTCATTGTGAAATCCCCTTAAGCACATAAAATAGATTAAAAACCACATATTTTTACAAACTATTTTCTCATAAAATATAGCCAAAGTTTTAGTTTACATTCTTTTTCGAATTTTACTGATGGAATTTTAACTGCAAACGCATTTTAATATTAAATTCTTGGTAGAAAAGTTTCTCGAATTTCAGCGAAGAAATTTTTTTTTTTTTTTTTTTTTTTTTTTTTACAAAATGTTACTTCTTTGAAATTTAAAATTATGTTCAAGATAATGTAACATTTCAACATAGATTTCAACTAAAATTGAAACCGCATCGAATCTCTTAAAAGTATAAGACATACATACATATTTTTATTAATAACTTAATATATGCCACAATCTAATCATATTTATTCTCCTTTTAAGAAGAGAGACAGTCATCTTTTCTTCATCATCGTTTATACAAAACTTGTGGGATATTTATTTATTTGCCTATTTTCACTTCTCCAGTAAAATCTCCTAGTTATGTTCATTTTTCACGCTTATTCAAGTAAAAAGAAAAAATTATAAGTCGCACCTTGTGAAAAAACCCTAATTGAAACCCATATAAATGAGATAAATATTTAAAAAAACAGAATTAACAGATAACGAAAAAGAAAATATCGTGCGTCACGCATAGATTCTGAAGCAATTTCGAATACTTCTAGAATACTGTAACGAATATCCACTTTTTAATAAGATAAAATAAAATACATCTAGATAAAAAAACTGCAACAATATACATTAATGATGTTATGCATGAAATAGTGTAAAAAATATTAAAATACATTGCAATTGGCTTTTCACCATAGGCCGTAATGTAATGGATTTTTTTCCCTTTCCCCTGTAAAAGAAAAATAAACGCTATGTATTTTCTATTACACAGACATAATTCTGTATTGCATCTCAATAATGCATATCAGTTTCCTTCTCATGTTCGAAACTGTGTAACTTTACTTAAATATACTGTAAACGATTTCCCTTCAATAGACCTTAATGTAACGAAATTCTTTTATGTATCCCTATAAAAGAACTAACTATAAATGCTACGTACTATATTTTCAATGAGGAATGTCATATAGCAAAAAACAATAACATGTATCAAGTTCATCGTAATCCAAGCATATTTACCTGAGTTAGACAACAACCAGACAGGTAGACGGACAGACAAACAAAAGTCATAAATTTGTTGAAGTAGGTTGGAAAGTTAAAAAAATATTCATGATGCCACTGTTCAATAGTAAATATAAAATATTCGAAAAATTCCGGTATGGAGAAACATTACACTCCTTGAAACTCGTAGAGCATATTGCGAGTTATATTTAAGATAAACTTATTGGTAATCGAATATTTTTATAACAAAGTGGAAACAAAATATGTTTAAAAGGATATTATCCAATTTTCAAGTCTGGGAGAATGGAAAATTTGCCTTTTTTTACATGGTTTGAAAAGCAACCAGCGTGCTTTGAACAGTTGCATACGATGCCCGGGAACTTAATAAATATGTAGCCCGGAGGCCATCTGTCGGGCAGAAGCTTACTAATGGCGATCGGCTGTGGTAAGAGTTTCGCGGTATCTCAAAGTGTTATTTCCAGATTGCATTTTTTTTTTGGAAACGGGAAAAGGTATCCTGTAAACGAACAATAAAAGCGACCTACACCACTTTCAATAAGGAAAGTCCTATAGTAAACCTGAATAACATATATCAAGCTCATTGTAATCAATATTAAATTTCACGAGTTAGAGATTGGAGAGACAGACAGACAAAGAAACCGAAATCATAAACATTTTTCAAGTATGTTTGAAAGTGTTAAAAATAATCATGATTTCATTGTTGAATAGTAATTGTAAAAAGTTCCAAGAATTCCGGTATCTGAAAAACTACACTACTTAAAATAGTTAGAAGATATTGCGAGTTGGTCCGAAACAAACTTATAGGTAATCGAATATCTTTACACCAAACTAGAAAATAAAGAGTTTAAGAATGATATTATAACATTTAGAAATATTGCAGTACATAAAATTTGTTTTTTGGCATGGTTAGAAAAGCAACCTGCAGCATTAATCATGTAGGAGGAGAATAGAATAATATTGACCCATATTGAATGCTACAAACAGTTGAATACGATTCAGAGCAACATGATGAATATGTAGACTAGATAAGTTTCGGTATACTTCAACGTGTTATTTAGAGATTATAAAATTTGTTTATGGAAACATTAAAAGGAAGCCAATGTCAGGAAATGGTCGTAGGCGAAGAGAAACACAAATTTGGAAAGTATTTAACGTTAACTGCCTGAAGCAACCGCAGTGTGGCCGATATTCTACTGCACAAACGTCTTCAGAATGGAGATAATGAGTGAAGAGGAAGCAACAGGTAGTGCATTGCACACCTGTTTCAAGTGAAGTAACCGAGGCGGTAATCATACGATGGCGGATGTTGTTTGTTTACATTAGATCGGGGCCTGATTAACACCAAGGCAAACTTCCACGAGTAAAAGAGAACAGATTATTTTTAAATTATTCATGACAGTAATTCTGCTCGAATAAGGCGTTTATATAACGCGCAATTTTTTATTAAAATTTTCAGGTGGCCTTGGCAATGAATAAATTCATTGACATTGATAGGAAGATTTTTTGGGTTGTCACAATATGGAGGCACCGCAGGGTTTGACTACCGCCGGAGCAAACTCCCGCTTGTAAAAATGAATAGATATTTTTCAACTAATTATAAAAGTATGATTTTGCATGAATAAGACGTTTCAATAAGGAATAATTTCTATTTAAGGTTTTGCCTTCCCCGGTAATCAGGCCCTGTGAAATCGGTTCCATTTGAAGCTTCATCATTTGTAGGATGTGCCAATTCCTCTTTATTCGATGGTCTTCAGAGGGCTTCTGGCACTAAATTGCTGATATAAAATCTTTATAATTGATTTCATGATGTTGGACTGTATGCTTGCAAATCTACGACTTGCATTTTGTTAATAGTGGCACCATGCTCAATGCAGTATGTAATTTCAATATTTAAAAAATTTGGAAAATGAAAATGTGGATAAACAAATGCTATTACCTTAAATGTTTGTAAGATTTTAAAATTATATAATTAAAATCCTATATTTAATTATATTATGTAAAATACTTGTGTATGTATTCCTTAAATGATCCTACATTTATATCTCAAATGTTTGCTATATGTAATTATTCGCATATTATATAGTTTCCTATATTACAAATGTATATTTTGCATTAAATAAAAACATTTAGGGATGATCTTTAAAATCTATTGATCAAAAACAAAATTTCTTTTGGTTTAACAAAGAAAATAACCTACATTTATACTTTTTCTACAGACGATGCTCTAAAATTCCTTAGAGATGAAAACAACTGTCCAGTTTTATTCTTGCCATTTATTTTTAAACTTTTATAAATGTCTACACAGTTGCAGGAAATAAGTAAGCAAATACTTAAATGAATTAAATTTTAAAAAGCTGATTTGTTATCTTCGATTGTCCAGGGATTCAAATATATAGTGACATAAATAATATTCTGTTGAATGCGTAAACTTATTTTATTTCAAAAATTATTTTCACCTTTTTAAAATTACATATACAGAGTGATTCATAAATATCGAAACAATAGGCTATTTCCTTAAATATTGCCCCTAGACCCATACTTCCAATTGCAAAGTTTCATAAAAAAGGTGCAAAATTTAATGACATAAGTTGCAACTCCATAGGGGTCTATTTGAAAAAATACGAAAATTAAATTTTTATACGGCCCCCGTAGTGTAAAAATTCCAATCAAGAAAACTTTCCTTCTCCATTCCTGAATTAAGCACAAAAAATTGCATCTTCATAACTGAAAAACTCGCAGAGTTATGGCCGTTTAAATAACTCATCTGGTTTTAAGGGATTAGACACAAATTGAAATGTGTGCAATCGAAGAAACAATGTTAGTTTAAGAGTTCTAGGAAACATGTAAAAAATATATTTGTTGAGCTAGAATTTCTATTTTTTTCTGTTTTTGTGATGGTTAACCGTATAATTTGCAAACAAAATCACATCCTAATATTTCGCATAAAGTTTTTTTAAAAATTTAAATGTTTAGTATTTTTTTAAGCGGATTGAATTTAAAATCTTTATAACTCGAAACATTATTCATCGGATTTCAAATTTTTTTCATTTAATTAAAGAGGAAAGTATAATTTTAGTTTTGTTTTAGGAATTTTTTTAATTTTAAAATATTAAAAATATTTGATTAAAAAATGTGACTTATTTTAAGAAAAAATCATATTTTCAAAAGTAATTTTTTTTTTCAATTTGCCGAAACAAAATTAATGTAAAATAATGAAAAAAGACATGTTCCAAGTTTGCACCTTTTTAATTTACGATTAAAAAAGCATGATGCAGTAAAACGCATTTAAAATTTTAAACATTGATTGGTTCCTAATAAAACATTTAAATGCATTTAAAGAAATTGCACGTGAAAAAGTCACTTCTTTCGGTAGCTTAAACTTTCGATTCACTTTAACTTTCGCCGTTTCCACCACCTTTTTGTACTACTTAAATGTCCATAAATAAATGTTTAATGTAGAATTTGAAACAATGCTTTTTCAAACATGCCGATTAAGAGTTTTTCATAATTTTAGCCCTTACAAATTCAGGCCTTTTATCGCCCCGGCGAGGCCGATAAAAAAGTCCGTATACTGGGGCCGGGCCAGACCCGGGATTGGCGAGTTTTTTCTAAAGACTCGGCCAGGCCGGGCCGATCGTATTTTTTGATACCGAAACGGGTGTTGGTGTGATTTATGACGACCAATTATCTATACGAGGGATGTGGGCCCGAAGCGGGAGGGGGTGCCTTCCGTGGAGGTCTTTCTAAGGGAACTTAACCAGTATTTACGCAAGGATATCCAAGGTTCGAAGAAAACCACTCAAAACTCCGAACGATTGGGCCGAAGGACACGATTGGGTTCGAACCCAGCATGAGAGCAGAACCTCTCGACCACTGGTTATACCGACCCGGGACTGGCTTCTTTATTCCTAGGTCTCCCCTGGGCGAAATTTTCAGTCCCGGTCTCGAGACAACCCATATTAAAATCATCATTTCGGACTGACCTAACCCGTGCAAAAATAACTAAAATTTGGCTCAGCCCAAAAACCTTTACAACAAATGCATATATTTTTAAATTGCCATTATTTGACAATAAAATTTTAAAATTCATATTTTTAAAGGATAGTAGATTTTAAGGCAAAAAATTTAAAATACAGTAAAACTAGTGAAAAAAATCTGCCTATGGCGAAATCCTTTCTTAAACGGAAAAATCTGTTGATCCATGGAAAATGAATATAATAATACCTGAGAAAAAATAGACTACGTTTACAACTCCTAAGAAGGGAACTTGTCTATAACGCTTTTTTTTTCTTTCCTATGTGATTCCATCTTAAAAGATTTTACTTTACAGCATCTTTCATTGTCTCTAACACATGGAATATGGATTAACGTTATTAAAGGAGAAGTGAATCATTTACATACAAATAGAGATTCATTAATAAAACAAATAATCAGAGCTTTTAGCACTTCTTTAAAAATAATAAATATAAACATTATAAAAGAAAAGATATAATAAGTATTTTTGGTCAGAACTCCTCCATACGAAACAACTTTTAACCATACGGATGGAAAAAAACTATGTAGAAATTCAGTCAGGTCGGGCCAGGCTACGATTTGAACTTTTTTCCAGGCAGGGCCGAACTTTTTTTCCTATGGGTCGGGACCGGAACTAGATATTTCGACACGTGCAGACCTGTAGTGCAGACCACCAGCATACTTTGAAAACAAGTTTAACGTAAAATCTATACGTTGCCTATTTTATGTCCAAAGGAGAGGCACTGTCTTATATCGACTTTTAATAATGTACAATTTGTGGTTGATCCCTATCTTGCATTCAAAATGAGTCAAAAACTCGTCGCTCAGAGGCATGGATAAATGGTGTAAGTCACGAATTTTGGATTTTGATATCTCTGCGAATTTTAAGGATATCGAGATGGATTTTTTTGTGTTTAATTCAGGAATAGATAATGAAAATTTTCCTAATTGGGAATTGTACTGTACGGGGCCCGTATAAAAATTTAATTTTTGTATTTTCTCATATAGACTCCCCATGGAGTTGAAACTTATCTCATCAAATTTTGCTCCTTTTTTTATGAAACTTTTCATTTGGAAGTATGTGGCTAGGGGCAATATTTAAGAAGATAGCCTATTGTTTCGATATTTATGAATCACCCTGTATAATAGAGAAGAAAAGAAAAAGAAAATTACCTTCAAACTACAACGTAAAGCAATATGTACCTTCTACAAGCGAAGCTATAAAGACCGCCCGTACAAGGTTTCATTGGATACCATTTAATGTTAACACTTAAAATATTCGGATTAATTAACGACAAGTGTAATCACTGTAAATACTATGTATGTATGTATGCGTTTGCGTATATATTGCACTTGCAGGTTTATATGTTAGAATAAAAAGAAAAAGCAATTTATAAAAGCCTTTGTGCTCAGGCTGAAATCCTGATTGCAATCAAAATTAAAATGAGGCAACTTAGAATCATAATGAAAATATTAGTTTACATTTATTTTATTTTTAGTTTGTTCTAATTCTTAAAAAATATTTTTTCCACGTTTTTTTTTATCTTCTTACGAAAACAATTTCATATTCACATCTATCAACAGTAAGATTAAAATGTATGATTGTGAATCATCTTAATGTTGTGCATCAGGTTTCAGCAAAACTAAATAAAAATAAATCAATTACTTTATATACTACGTACATGAGCAAATGTTACATGTATATTTAAGAATAAACATCAAACAGCATAATATGAATCTAATTTTATGATTACGTGTAGAACATAAGTTTTAATATTTGGATAAATAGATTTCTTTGGTTTCTGAACTCTACCAGCTATTTATAAAATATATAAACTGTTGGTCACGAGTCCTAATGAGGCATGATAGCATAGTACAAATGAAAGTATTTCTTTTAGCATTGTAATTATTTATTATACGTTTAAAGTTCTTTTATAACTATTTAAAAAAGTTTTCTTTCTTTCTTATATCCCAGCAGTTTTTTTTTTTTTTTTTGTATGATATAAATTTGGAAAAGCTATAAACTCTTTTTCATACAAACATAAAACTTGAATATTTAGATTTGATTCCTATGAGGTATATTTGATTTCTGTATTTCTGATAAGTATTGTAAACTAGCTGTAATTCGTCACTTCGTTCACGTAACATTTAAAGAAAATATGAATTGAACCAAATTTCACATACAGGGCGTGGCAGGCATTTGAGATCACACATTACAGGTAAAATGCCACATTGCACATCACGGTTACAAATCCTTTTCTGTTACGTGTAAACATGTCAGAACGTAGACTAACAGAGGAAATGAAGAAACATGCTGTCAGCGCCTCATTAGCTGAAGACTCTCCGATTTAGAGACTGCTGTGTTCTTGAAACTTGCCTGGTCAATCATCTTTAAAGTAAGAACGAACTCAAACCTTCCAGATTAGATGTGGCAACCATTTCATACAGGGAGTGACATTGTCGCCAATGTGATATTATCAAGATTCCGGAATTCGTCATTTGTGTCAATGAAAATCCTTGGAAGTCGATGAGGTCACTCACTAGGGAGCTGTAGGTTGATGAGCCGATGATCCGATGTGCGATTCGTGAGGACCTTCGTTAAAGGTCGTACATGATGAGGACAGTTCTTGTACGAGAGAGACAGGGATAATTTCCTGATCAAAGCCAAACGCCTCCTTAATAAGCTGAAACATGATCATGAGCCCGGAATGCTGTTGTTTTTCTCAAATGAGAAAAACTCTGTCCAGTTCCAGGAAGTGAACCGCAAAAAGATCGGTGGATGCATAAAATCTCCGAAGAAGTTCCGATCGTCATGCATAGAAAATTTCCAGCCTCACTGATCATTGTTGGGGTTCCTGAGCATAGCAGACGACTTGGGGGCCTTCACATGGCTTTCATTAAGGTGCCAGAGTCAAAGCCATTGTTTAAATCTCTGGATTACTTCTTTCACACTTCGGAGATCGTACGTTTTTCAACAAGAGTCTGCACCTTCCCATACAGCCCATAAAACCCAATAATAGATAGCCAGAAACTTTTATGAACATGTCATCTTCAATTTATTGCCCCCAAGTTCCCCAGGTTTCAATGCTGACGGGCTATTACGTATGTGATGTGTTTAAGAGGTACTCCAATAGCCATCCACACATCTACGATCAGGGCAGCCGTTTTTATTTAATGGCAAATGTTCACAACACATTTCTGATTATTGTCTGCAGTTGCTTTTGACAGCATGTAGAGGATAATATTGCGGCTGACTGTGGTTTGAGCGCATGATGTCATTCATTGTGTATGTGGCCACCTGGACGCAACGTTAAAGTGTAAAAAATGCTCCATCTTTAGTGTCTAATTAGGTTTGAAAGCAGGCGTTATTTTATCTCTAATAGCTGCATATCTTTTTGACTATGGCCACCAGGTCCCAATTGAAGTTGAAAATATTTCGTCGGAAAGGGGAACTGTACGAGTTTTGCGCTATTTCCATAATTGTATCATCGGAAAGAGCACGAAGTTAAGCATAAAATTGATTGAAATGAAATAAGTTTTTAAGAATATATAAGTTTTTGAGTAGGCAGTCATCCCCTTGTTGTAAATGTGGATATTCCACTGGAAGAGGGCACTGTAATAGCAACTATTTTGAAATTGTCTCTATTTTTTTGTATAGCGACGGACAATCCGCATCCAGCTAACCCAGTTGGCGTACAACAAAATAACGAAAATATTAATTTTATCGAGATTAACACCCATTTTCAAATGTGACCGTACGCAAAAAGTTTCGCTCAATTCTATGCTTAACTTCGTGCACGTTACGACGATACAATAATGATCGATATTAAATAGTTTTTACTCCGATCAATAAAACGAAGCTAAAATTTAAGATGAAAAGGAAAGTTGTTAAATGCAAAAAATTTCCACGTTAAAGGACATTTATGTTCTCATTTTTAATGAAGATTTTACTTAAATAAAAAGTGTTATTTTATACCGTATGTATTTATAGCAATATCTATTCGAAGATCGTTTTTGTTGTGGAAAATATGAATGCAGTGAGGGGGGGGATATGTGTGTGTGGGGGGGGCAGTGTGTTTGTATAAATAAAATACGTGTAATTCCAAACACCACTTTTTGTGTTCATATCTTATAGCGAATGCAGGTGCAAAATTTTAACGTATCATTCTTTTAATCATGAAATCATTTCAAATGCCATTTTCCCCGATGCTTAATTGAAAAAACAAACAAAAAATAAATCCCAGCATCTACAGTACCATCTTGTTTGCACAGTCTTCCAAAAGTGTCAATATCTTACCCAAAACAATTTCATTGCATTTTTCTCAAAGTGTTGGTCCTTACGATAAAATTAATAATTAGGTTATAGACTTCAAATATGGATTGAAGCTACAAGATACCTGTGCATACACTGTAAAAAATTTGCAACAAACAGTCCAGTCATTTGAATGTTATTATAGAAAACGGTTTCATGGTGGTAATTTAACATTATTCTGATCATAATTTGGGCAATAATATGATCAGAATACATTTAAATTGTGGTTATGTAATCGTTTTCTATAAAAACGGCAGTACGACTGGACAGTTTGCTGCAAATTTTTAAAAGTGTATCAGACGAAATATTGAATTTCAGTGTACAATCATTTTTAGCTCACAGGCTATCAAAGCCTGAGAGTTTATGTGCCCGCCAGTTCTATATGTATGCACGTACCTTCGTATGTACGGAATGAGATAACTCTTGATAGAAATATCCGATTTGCTTCCAAAAATTTTTCTAGGTTCATTCTGATAAGGCGCTTCCCTGATTAGTTTTTGGTGTTCATAGATTAAGGATAAAAGTGAAAAAGGGGGGCTAGCCGCCTCCCCCCCCCTTAATTTAGATAAATGGGTTTTTCATGCAAAAATATTCGATTTGCTCCAAATTTGTTATATCGGTTTATTATGTTAAGGAGCTTGCCTGATTAGATTTGGAAGCTCATTACTTAAGTATAAAGGGGGGAAAGGGGGATACCCCCCTTAATAAGATAAATGCGTTTTTCATGTAGAATTAGTCGATTAGCTCCAAATTTGATATACCGGTTTATTCTGTTAAGGAGATGGTTTGATTAGATTTGGATGCTCATTAGTTAAGTATAAAGGGAGGAAATGGGGCTCTAGCACCACCCTTAAATTAGATAAACGGGTTTTTCATGCAGAATTATTCGATTTGCTCCAAATTTGGTATACCGGTTTATTATCTTAAGGAGCTTCCCTGATTAGATTTGGAGGTTCATAAGTTAAATATAAAGAGAAGAAAGGGGAGCTAGACCACCCCTTAATTTAGATAAATGGGTTTTTCATGCAGAGTTATTCGATTTGCTCCAAATTTCATATACCGATTTATTATGTTAAGGAGCGGCCATGAGTAGATTTGGAGATTTATTGGTTAAGTATAAAGGGGGGACGGAGGCTAATCTCCCCTTAATTTAGATAAATGGGTTTTCATACAGAATTATTCGATTTGCTTCAAATTTTATATACCAGTTTATTCCGATATTGCTCCCTTCATTTGATTTGGAGGTTCATTGGTTAACTATAAAAGGGGAAAAGGGGGCAATCGCCCCACCCCTTAATTAGATAAATGGGTTTTAATGCAGAATTATCTAACTTAGTTTAATTTTTTTTTACTGGGTTCATTCTGATAAGGAGCTTTTCTGATTACATTTGAAGGTTCATTGATTCTGCATAAAGGGAGAAATGGGGGGAGATAATACCTCCCTTAATTTAGCGAAATGTTTTTTCATGCAGAATTATCTGATTTGCTTCAAATTTGGTATACCAGTTTATTATGTTAAGGAGCGTCCGTGATTAGATTTGGAGGTTCTTTGGTTAAGTATAAAGGGGGGCAATGGACACTAATTCCTTCTTTTATTTTTCGAAGGGCATTATTCTTTGAAATAAGAGTATAATATAGGGGAGACCGGGGCTAGTTGGCTACAGGGGTAAGTAGGCGCAGTCCTCATAAATCTCCTGCTTGTCGATAAATTGCGCAACCAGTCACAGAGTACCTTTCTTCTTGCTTTTTACAATGTTCATTGTAGTTTTGCAGCGTTACCTACGTGCAGTGGACATTTATTACGATTTTTCTGTTTTTTGCACTCATAAGTAATTTTTTGTTGCTTCATTCTTTCTCTTATTTCTAATACTTATTTTAATAATTGCGATTTAACTTGTGCAGTTTTTCTTTGTGTATAATTAACTGTACCTACCCCATATGTGATTTACTTGGATTATTTATGCTTAGATGGTTAACTGTCCCTTTTGTGAAGAAATTCATAATGGGGCTAGTAGGCGGATTGAAGACGGGGTAAGTTGGCTCGATGTCTGGTGTGTGCTGGTAGCTTGAAAAACAGCAAACACAGAAAAAAGTGTTTGCAATGCAAGATTTTGGGCACACAAGGCTTGCCCAAACGAAGACACTCGATTTTTTATTTGTGACAACTGAAACTCTGATGATGATATCGAGTAGGGTAGAAGTTACTCAATGTTAAGGTTTTATTCATTATTTATATGTCTGCATAATTTAGAATTTACATTGTACGGCGGTAACGGATTTGTTTAAACTTACTGGTATTAATGAAATTGATTTTTCTTAACTGCGTGTCTTATTTGAGTTTCATTTAAACTTTTATAAAGCGTGTTCCAACTTACCCCAGGGTATAGGCAACTTGCCCGTAACGGGGTAGGTTGGTGCACAATTTTCCTTTTACTTTAGACTTCCGCTAAATATAAACTACAAAAGCTACTAACTCAAAACTCCGGGAACTTATAGCCCAATGCCTGTTCTTTAAAAGTACAGTTAAAGTTTCATAAAAAACTTAAAGAAAAAAATTAATAAAAATCAATAAATAAAAACTGCGCCTACTAGACCTGGTCTCCCCTATAATTAGTATGAATAGCCTGTGTGCTCAATGCCATCAGTTCAACCGGGCAATTTTCTTTTTAGTTCACAGGGTATCAAAGCCTGAGAGCTTATGTGCCCGCCGATTCTGTATGCATGTACGTATGTACGTATGTACGTAACGCGATAAATCTTGACCGAAATATCCGATTTGTTTCAAATTTTTTTCTAGGTTCATTCTAATAAGGCGTTTCCCTGATTAGTTTTTGTGGTTCATTGGTTAAGGATAAAGGTGAAAAAGGGGGTCTACCCCCCTTAATTTGGATAAATGGGTTTTTCATGCAGAAATATTCGATTTGCTCCAAATTTGGTACACCGGTTTATTATGTTAAGGAGCTTCCCTGATTAGATTTGGAAGCTCAGCACTTAAGTATAAAGGGGAAATTGGGGTATACCTCTCTTAATTAAAATAAATGCGTTTTTCATGTAGAAATATTCCATTAGCACCAAATTTGGTATACCGGTTTATTATGTTAAGGAGATGGCTTGGTTAGATTTGGAGGTTCGTTAGTTAAGTATAAAGGGAGGAAATGGGGGGCTAGCACCCCCCTTAATTTAGATAAATGTGTTTTTCATGCAGAATTATTCGATTTGCTCCAAATTTGGTATACCGGTTTATTATGTTAAGGAGCTTCCCTGATTAGATTTGTAGGTTCATTAGTTAAGTATAAAAGGATAAAAGGGGAGCTAGGCCCCCCTTAATTTAGATAAATGGATTTTTCATGCAGAGTTATTCCATTTGCCCCAAATTTCGTATACCGGTTTATTATGTTAAGGAGATGCCTTGATTAGATTTGGAGATTTATTGGATAAGTATAAAGAAGGGACGGGGGCTAGTCTCCCCTTAATTTAGATAAATGGGTTTTCATACAGAATTATTCAATTTGCTTCAAATTTGATATAACAGTTTATTCCGATATTGCTCCCTTCATTTGATTTGGAGGTTCATTGGTTAAGTATAAAAGAGGGAAAGGGCCTTTTTATTTATAGCCTAAAGGGTATTAAAGGGGGTTATATAACAGGGTATTTATAGCCTAACGCCTGTTCTTTAAAAGTACAGTTAAAGTTTGATAAAAAAACTTAAACAAAAAATTAATAAAAATCAATAACTAAAAACTGCGTATACTAGCCCTGGTCTTCCCTATAATTAGTATGAATAGCCTGTGTGCTCAATGCCATCAGTTCAACTGGGCAATTTTCTTTTTATTGTTTAATTTCTCTTTTATAAATATGGCTTTCAGGAACACTTTTAATATTATTTCAAAATTTCATTTTAAGAAATTAAAAATGTAATTATTATCGGAAAATGAATTATTTCTCAGACTTTTTTGTCCAACTTTAAAATCTTAAACCCCCAATTGTATGTTTTATAACCATCGTTAATACACACCAATGTCAACTAGAGATGTGTTCGGACTTTTTTTTAGGAGAAAGAACACCACGATTTGAAATCAGGTGATGAAATATTTTGTGTCATCAGTTCCTGAGTCAGCCCGAGCCCGATACCGAAAATACAGATTATAAATTTGTTTATTATTTTTTCTAAATAGTATTGTGCAACTACGGCAAAAAGAAATGAGTTTCATTTCCCCAGTAATTCTAGAAAAGGACCTCAAACCGAAAGCCAAGACAGACAAGAAGTATATGAACAGAGGATATGACAAGAAGTTCTTTATGTTTCTATCACTCAGCTTAAAAAGTCTTTAGAATTATATAAAATGTTTTTCCTTTTATCCCATCAATAACAATTCACTTTCCTTTCAATGTGGCCTCACCAGTGGCTGAGAGGTTCTGCTCTCGAAGCTGGTAGACGGGAGCTGAGTTCGAACCCAGTCGTTGCCGTCGGCATAACCGTTTCGGAGTTTTCGTGGTTTTCTTCAAAACCTTGGATTTTTATGCGTAAATACGGGTTAGGTTCCCCCAGAAAGACCCCCCACGGAGGGCACTCTCCCTAGGGCCTAATCCCTCGTGATGAAAATCTACCGTCAAAAATCAACCCGACCCAACCCTTTCAATGTGCTTTTTAATGTGCTTTTATATGATGATTTCAGTTTGAAAATATGTTGTTAATATTTTTCCAAAAAACCTACAAACGTGATGTTAATTTAATGGGAGTTACACTGGTAAACCTCTTACTATACTAAACGTTTAAATAAAAATTGTTCAAATGTTTAAAACGAATGATTCAATGTTTTATGAATTTGACAATTTAAAAACTTAAATTCAAATTTCGCGCAAAAAGAGAATTTTTATTTTTATTTTTTATTTTAAACATTTTTTTTTAAATCCTCTAGAATTGTAGAATACAAAAATCAGAGATATGAGACGGTTTTAGACAAGATGCTCTCTCCTTTTTAAATGTTTATTTTTTGCGATATTTGGAACATGCGCTATCACAGGCCAAAAAGTATATCCGAAACAAAAATCTAATCGTTTAATGGGTTTAGAAAACTCTATGTCGTGATGTGCTCACGTTAGGAAAAACGAGAGAAAAAAATGAATCTTGGAGCAATTTTATCTCCTAGAAGCATAAAACTAGACTCTCGGTACTTTCCCAAAGCCAGCGCTACACAAAAAGTGTTTCAACTTCAACTTGATTACATGATAAAATTTTAACGCAAATTCCATAAAGTGCTAAACTGTCGTACGTGATTTTAACACATGAAAGGACCTTGAACATCTAGACTTAGTGATGAGAAAGGAACTATTAAAAATGTTAGATACTTTTTAAATTCCTTCTTTTTCAATTAAATATTACCTTAACATTTACGTAGATCTGGTTAAAGTATACAAAAACATATTGAAAATGTCAATAATTATAAAAAGCCCGCAATGACCCCATTAGACTTTCCGAACATTAGGGTTCGTGTTCCGTAAGTAATAAAAAAACGCATTTTTTATAAATTTCTGCCCCATTTTAATAGACAGTAATCGAACGTTGGAACTTCCATTTTGAAACTTTGGATGTTACCTCTATGCAACTGATGTTTTATTACATAGCTTAAATATTTGTCGTCGTGTGACGTTTAGGAAAAACAAGAGGAAAAATTGAATCATGGAGCAATTTTAACTCCTAGAAGCATAAAACTACACTGGTGTGCAAAAATTAAGGAAAAGTCACAAAATGCTAATATTCAAATACGCGAACACTCAAAAGGAAATAATATAATTCGAGTAATTACTATCTCTACAACACAACTAGTCCATATAATATCTCATTCATGTCACACATGGTCACAAGTGTCACAGTCACTACGGTGAAACAAAAAAAAATAGGAAATTCCATACATCTCATTATGAGTCTCAAATGATCACTATATGTGACTCCACTGAGAAGTCACTGTGACTGCTGCTTTGTAATGAGTCACCATGTGACTTTACAATATAGTTAAATTGTGACTCTCATGTGATTGTCATCTGTAGACTCAATTTCAAAGTCATCATGAATGCTGCATTGTGTTAAGTTACCAAATAATGTCACATTAAAGCCAGATGATGACTTTCAGGTGACAGAGAGACTACTGTGAAGTCACCATTGTACTTTTTTGGGAAAAGTCTCCATGGACTATAATGTGATATTGTTTGGTGACTTATCATAATGCAACGTTCATGGTGACTTTGAAATTGAGTCTAAAAATGACAGTCACATGAGAGTCACAATTTAACTACAATGTAAAGTCACCTGGTGACTCGTCACAAAGCAGCAGTCCCATTGACGTTTCAGTGGAGTCACATATAGTGATCATTTGAAACTTATAATGAGATGTATGGAATTTCATATTTTTTGCTTCACCGTACTACTGTGACACTTGTGACCATGTGTGACATGAATGATATGTTATATGGACTAGATGTGTTGTAGAGATAGTAATTACTCGAATTATAATATTTACTTTTGAGTGTTCGCGTATTTGAAAATTAGAATTTTGTGACTTTTCACTAATTTTTGCACACCAGTGTAGAAGCTTGGTACTCTCCGAAAGCCAGCGCTACACAGAAGGTGTTTCCACTTCAAGTTGATTACATTATTAAAATTTAACGCTAATTCCATAAAGTGCCAAAATGTAGTACGTGACTTTAACAAATAAAAGGACCATGAACATCTAGACTTACGGAGGAGACCGGGTGGGAAATAATCTGGCGCCCTATGAGTACTTGAACTCTAGCTTTCTTACGAGATCTAAACGGATTTGGTAGTGCATTGACCATATGACGGTTCGCCTTTTGGTTGTTTGCGATAACAGTCAAGGTACATAGTTGAGCAGTAAAATTCGAAAATCCACTTGGATATTTCATTATCATTGATCTCAGTTTCAAACTTTGTTTGAAATTTTTCGTTTTTTTTCGTTAGCACGTTCCATAGGATAGAACGAGTTACGGCACCTTGTCAAAGCCACCCGGCTCTTCAACAAAGAGAATTGTTGAGGTCTAAGTCCGTCTCGTCGTCCCTGTATTTTTAAAATTCCGGGAAGCATGAGAAACCAGTAGTGGTGCGATTGACCTATAAAGGGAGATTCAAGGATATAAGGTTGATCACCAAAAATCAAATTGGCAAGTTAAATGTACAGATTACGGCAGATTGCCAGGTTAAACGTTAAAAGAGAAGCCGTTGAGTGCGATTGAGGCTGGTCTGGATGACGTGTATTAACTGTTCACAGAACAGGAGATTGAATTGGTGAAAGCCAATCAGGAAATAGAAATTCTGAAATTGCAGGTGCTGAGAAAGACCGGCGAATGCCGTCATTCGCCGACGCTACAGGGGCGTTGGTTCCAGAAGAGGTAAGTCGTATACAGAAAATACGCGACAGAAGTGGTAGGAAGCCCGGTACCGCGGGTCCGTCCACAGATTATGTCCTTCTAATCTACCCTCGGGAAGGAAAGGAAGGATGAAAGTTAGTGGAAAAGAGAGTGACTAAGGCCATAAGGCCCGACGAACTGAAAATTGAGGTCCTCCGGAAAAGGCCAACTCATTCAGGTAGCCTGTTGTTGTGCCTCAACTCCAAGAAAGATGCTGAAATTCTAGAGAAGGCAGTGAAGGTGGCGGAAGAGTTGAAGGATAAGGTACAATGTACTGTTCCGAAGCTCAGACGCCCCCGCAACATTATTTTCGATGCTGAAGGGAGGGCAGTTATTGTGGCCACTGCGGAGGAAGCTAACGTGGAGGTGAAGTCAATGTCGGAAAAAATTCCCATGAGGGGAAAATACTTGAGGAATTGGGTCCTAGAGTGCCCACCCGCCTTCCACAAACTGTTGGGTCTACGAAGGCTGAGTATCGGCTGGTCAAGTTCAAAGATTGGGGAACATGAGCGATTCAGTTCTATAAGTGCGGTCGATATGGCCATATCAGTGCATCTTTCAAAAACCGGGAGGTGTGTTTAGAATGTGGGAGCTGTAAACACAAAGCAGGAAAATGTAAAAAGGCATCCTGCCAAGCCAAGTGCTTGAATTGTAAAGAGGTAAAAAAGTTTTACCCAAAGCATCAGAGGGCAAGTCTAGATCATTCTAGCCTCGATCTTTGGGGCCCGACACGTGCATTAGAGTTGAGTCGCTTGGAAAGACGAGCTGACTATGGTTAGATTGATCATAAATCAACAGAATGTTGAAAAAGAACTCGATGTAAAAAGACCTCGATGACTATAACATAATTTTCAGGAACAATAAATCCTGGGCAACAGGAAGCTGGGTGGTCTTCCCGGGGATGTGGTAGCCTTTTACTGGACGACGTGGTATAGCGCCACTGTCTCTGTCTTGAATAAATCTCTACCAGTCATGAAGATCTTAACGGAGAGTAATGTGGTTGCAGTGTCAATAGACCTTGGGCCTGAAGTTTCAGTCATGGTAGTATCAGTGTATCTACCGCCAGAGGACGAGGTCAATGCGGAGTTAGATTCGATCAAGGGCCTGCTCAATAGAAATCAGGGTAAGTCTTTCGTAGTAGTTGTGGACTTTAACGCTAAGAATACGGTGTGGGGTAATCTGCTGATTATGTGCGATGGCCGTGGAGACCAGATAGTTGAATTTTGCGCTGAGAATGACTTTTTAGTTCTGAATGACCCTCTCACTGTATAGACATTCAGGAACACCAAAGGCATCAGCTGGATAGATCTTGCTTTGGGGAGGTTTGTCAGTCCCACAAAAGTGCTTGACTGGAGTTTGGAGCCTCATGAGTCTGCAACCCAACACAGAAGAATAAGGACGACTCTTACCACAGAGATGCCGTCTATACACCCCAAATATAGGATGAGACTCAAGGATTTGCACATACCCTACCTACGGGTGGCTCTGTCTAAAGAGATAGGTAGCATGTCCCCGGACTGGCTGAAAGGGAAGTTTGTCGACGTGTGTGTCTAGTTTCTGACTGAGGTCCTTCAGACACTCAGTGATTCATGCTGTAGGTAAAATAGGACAGTTCACAAACGGGCTGTACCGTAGTGAAGTTCCGGCATTACGATCTATCGCAAAAAGGTTCAGGCGTCACGCCGCAGGTTCCAGAGACGCACATACAATGCAGTGCTCAGAAAGGAGTACGAAACTTTGTTTCGTAAACTCCAAGGTGGGTTTCGTAGATCAGACCGCAGGGATAAATGGATTCATTACCGATCTATCCTCGAGGATATTGATCAAAACAAGCCATTTGGCCCGCATTTTGACTGGTCAAGAGGTCTATCCTCAAATCGACTCAAACAAAGTGGAGTTGTAGATCGTAGCGGTAACAAAACCTCGGATTACACGACCTCGATCAAAGAGTTGCTGCAGTACCATTTTCCTAGAGAAAATGATGCTGACCGCCTTGTTCAGAATGAGATTGGAGACTTGACGCACAGACTCGGAGACGACGACCCGAAATTCAGCCTGAAGGGGGATGAGGTTGTTTTTAGGACCTTGAGCAGGGGCAAAGCACCAGGTTTGGATGGATTACCTCACGAGGTGATAGAACTACTCTTCAGGGCCAATAAACCTCTGTTCATAGGACTATTGAACAAATATCTTAGAGAAGGCACCTTTCCGACATATTCAGCCGGGTGATGAGGCCTACCAATTGGCTTGAGCTCAACAAGCCTCACCCAAAAACCTTTCCCACATCTTGGAAAAATGAGGATCGAGCCCTGTTCGAAAAAGTGGGCAAGGATCGTTCGGCTGCCAGCTGTTATCGACCAATATGTTTACCGCCAGCCTCGAGTAAGGTGTTGGACAAGTTGGTGACTAACAGGCTGGTTTTTCTTGCCATGTCCCAGAGGTTTCTTCACCACAATCAATTTGGGTTTACTTCAGGTCTTGGGACGGAGAACGCACTCCATGAATTGCGTACGACAATAAAGGGCTGTCATAATAGATACAACGATTATTGTCTCGTCATGTTGGATGTTAAGGGCGCATTTAACAACTTGTGGTGGCCGTTGATCTTTGAGGCATTTGCGAGAATGAAGTGCACCAGAAACCTATTCAATTTGGTGAAGAGTTTTCTCTCAGAGAGGAAGGTCTTGTACCGAAGAGATATCTTGAACTTGGTGCATGAAAATAATGTGGGCTGACCGCAGGGCTCTAACTCTGGGCCCTTCTTTTGAAATTTGGTCGACAATTCACTCCTCAAACTGGATTCGGGACGATTAGTGAAGTTGATCGCATATGCGGATGACTGTTTGCTTCTCATATAAGCGCCCAACACCTATAGATGTGGTAGGGGCGCTGATGTCGCACTTCCGAAGATAGCACAATGTGCCGAGTAACACAAGCTCACATTCTCTCTGGAGAAAACAATCGCAATCTATTTTAGATCTATGCGTCGTATGGGCAGAAGTAGGAATCCAACGACTCCCCCTCATATGCACTTTCTTAGAAGTTCCATGCGGCACCGCCTGCTGTTTTTGGTGGCCGGGGACGGGACGTATGAGAGAAAAGCTGGAATCGGCTCAGAGACCAGCACTTCTGTCAATAACTAGGTGTCTCCGTACCACTAGTACGACAGCAGTAAAAGTCCTAGCCGGTACTATTCCACTGGATATGCAGGTCGAGAAGAAGATACTTCTCGCATAAGTCCGCATGTTAAATCGTGACCTACATTATGATCCGATCCACTATCGGGTTGAAGAGATTCAACGCCGAGTGGAAAGTTACAGAATACATCCTGTGACGGCCCAGGCCGTAATAAATGTTTTCTTTTTTCTATTAAATCGTATCACATGTAATTAATTCAAGGATATTCCATGGCAGGTAATGATTCTAGTTTGCCACGGTGATTACGTCATATTTAAGATGAAATCATATTATTTTTATATAACGAAATTTAACGTATATAATAAAATTTTGTATTCATACATTTTTGCATAAGAGTGCTACAGCTATTGCTCCAATAATCTGAATATTTATAAAACTAGTAGCAGTACGAACGCAACTCTTTGCCACGTTTAACCTACAATTTCCGATTTGTTTGAAACGTTTAAAAGTAACAAGACACAACCCTTAATGATTAACAAGAAACTGAATTCAATTATTCATTCTTCAATACTAATACACTAACAGGACCTAAATATAATAGCAAAAAAAAAAAAGGTTTTGAAATATTAGTAACCACAAACATTCTTAAAGTCGGTATATTACTGCTAAATTTATAGCAACCACTCACTGCTGTTTCTTGTCCAGTGCTTGGAACAGACATAATAAAACTTATAAGGATTGAGAATGAAATATTGGTATATTGATTTTATTTTCTACACATAGTACCAATATGAACCTTATCAAGAGAGTGTAGAATGTTGTAATAATATATTAACACAAGAAATTAAGAAATATTTAATATCAAATATATTTAAATACTATTTAATTACAACACTAACATTAAATCCGGTAAACATAATTTTAAACGGTAAGAAGTAAAATATATTTTCATACAATTTTGATAATTCGTATCCTTTTTAAAGTATACATTTTAAATATCAATATCTATTTAACTTATCTCTTTTATGATATATAGAAAATAGTGTTCTAATAACAATATGGATGTATATGTATCCATTCAATTATTTTTTATATTCCATATTATCTATGACAGTAATAAAAATTTTTAAACAATGTAGTAAAAAATTATTAATGTTTAATAATAAAAATTCAAGAAATAGCACATAAAAATTAAAATTCTCATAAAAATTTAAATTAATGTGTTCAAGAAATTTATTTTAAGGGCAGTTGGAAGGCAAATTCAGGATTTTTTTTTTAATTCTTTAGCATTTGTAATCCTTTATTTTTTTACTTTTCGAATAGTATATTACTTTTGTTTCTATTACAACGAGAAGTTTAAAAATTTTAAGTAATTCAGTCCGTTTAAATCATGCATAAACATTACATACATAAAATATAATCTCAGTATTCTCAAAATGTTGTTTTTTTTTAAAATTTCCATGTACCTTTATATAACATATTATTGTCTGTAATATTGCCTGAATATTTTATACATAACACTAACCAATTTTAAGTTAACTTTTGTTACTAAAACATGTACAAATTTTTTATAAAAGTTTTCTTTGGAAAAAGTTTTTTTTTTATATTTAAAAATGGTTTTTATTCGAGATTTAAAAAATATATATATCTAACTCATATCTGTTTATAAATTCGACTTCACTTTCTTAGGATTTATCTATATTTTATATATATAAAAAATTCCAAATGACTATCTTTGGTAGTTTCTGATAAAAGGTGCATTAATTAAACGCAGTGGACATAGGACTGTTTTTTTTAAACCTAAAAATCCATTTTAAAAATGTTTGCAGAAGATTAGTATATGTGTCGATAACTCTACCATAGCATTGTAAATTTTCAGTCATGTTTTAATGGCGCCCTTCATTGTTTGCTAACAGCCGAAGGGCGCCCTCTGGTACCTGAAATGTTCAACAGGGCTGGATTATAGGGTGCAAAACATTTGTCGTTCATTTACTACTATACACTAACGAATTCTGTGAAAGGACTGACTAAGATCGATAATTTCTGGAAATGCGTTATCCTCTCCGGTATGTATTTTTAAACTGACCTAATTTTGAGTGTATTAGGTAGAGTGCATAAATTATATAAATCGCGTTCAGAGTTACTTAAAAGACTTTGCACACATTAGCGAATATTGACAGCAATTGCTGAAAATGGACTTTTACTGATCCATATGATTTTGCAAGTTGCTAATTTAGACATCTCAATTCATTCAAGGAAAAAATGGCATTTCTTAAAGGGGCTGGTCACACAGCTTCCGATTTTCCCTCACTAATGTAAAGTCTATGGGCATTTGATGCATTCGTATATTTAAAATATCTCCTCGGGAAATTCATATTTTTTACTTCTATTTTTTTGTGTACACTTCCGGAAAGATGTCTCTTTTTTTCTTAGTTCTCAAAATATTTCTAAAAGATAGACTTAATGTTATATGAAATGTTGAAATCTTACTCACAGTCCGCCCGCTTTTAACACATAAAATATTAAATTCAGCATAGATTTTAGAAATATTTTGAAAACTAAGACAGAAAAGTACACAGAAAAAAGATCTTAAAAATATGAATTTCCCCAGAAGATATGTTAAAAATACAAATGCATCAAAAGTCCATAGAGGTAACATTACGGAAGAGAATTCCGAAACTGAGTGACCAGCGCCCTTAATACTATCGTATTAGTGTGCGAAAGTGTTTCATAATCTATGTCTTATGCATGATTTTTCATTCTTGTCTTAAATTCATTTTAAGTTTACTACTATTAAAATGATGCAAATTCTTAGTATTTATGCTTACATAACATTACAAATGAACTAAATGAAAAATGGTTTTGCGCGTACTGCAATAGAAATTTAGCAAAAAAGAAATTTCGTTGTTTTATCCCGTTTTCAGGTAAAATTCATACGAAACACTCGTTCCTAGAAATCATACGAGAGTTTTTGGAATTCTAAGAACATTAGATCAGAGAATTGCGGATTAAACATAAAGTGTTTCGCTCTTTAAGAGGAAAGAAAAAACACAGAAGTAACTTTAACAAGTCGTAAATTTTACGTGAAACGTGGCAAATTAAATGCGTTCGTACTATAACTAGTTTTATAAATATTCATATCTTGGTGCAATAGCTGTTGCACTCTTGTGCAAAAATGCATGAATACAAAATTTATTACGATTATATATAGTAAATTCAGTAATACGGAAATAATATGATTCCATCTTAAATCTGACGTAATCAACATGGTAACCTAGAATCATCACCTACCATGGGATATCGTTGAATTAATTACGTATGATAGGATTTAATTGCATGAAGAAAACTTTTATTAATATATTTTTCAGTTTTGATTCGATTTCCATAAAATTTGAAATGACTCGACAACATTCTGCAATGATTATATATATTAAATTTCAAACCAGTCAGTTGGGTAATTTTTGCCGTGTTATATGCGGACAGACAGACAGACGGACGGAGCACATGACGAATATAGGTGCTACGTATTTGTATAATTACGAACGCGCCAAAAAATGAAAGAAAACATACAAAAAAAAAAAATCCGTAATGGCCTCAAAAGATCGGATTAAGCAATTCTTTATCTTTTTCTGCTTATATTAAAGCCGATCATCACTTTATTGACAATATTTCCTACAATAATTGGAGAATGTTCTGTCTTTGTTAGAGATTAAAATTATCTCGAATGACAACATTATTTTTCCCTAGCTTTCAGTCTTTCTTTTTCTTCTTTTCTTTTCTTTTTTGTTTTTGAGTTTAGAAGTAAATTAGTTTTTCAATTGTCACCTGGAAAAATTGGAAGTGGTCAATTTTTTTTTTTTAATTATTATATCATAATTCTTTAAATTCGATGAAAAGTTGAATGTTAAATAAAATTTGTATTACTCCTAAAACATTGTTACAGGATTACAAGTACTACAATTTATCAATGCATGCTGCTGTAGAATTATAATATTTTCACTTTAATTGTATTTAGTTTTTCTTGGAAGTAAATTTTCCCTAATTTTCAAGTTATTTAATCATTATCAAGTTATCATCAATCAAGTTACTTAATCAAGTTACTTATTATTACTTTATCATTGAAGTAAATAATTTCAATTTTGGTTTAAATGAACTAGATTAAAATTATGCATATTATATTTTGCGAATCAGTTAAATATAGCATGCGTGAAATACATGTTTCGTGATTTTGTTGAATGTCATATTCAGTAGGTCGTGACCTTTGAGGGAATTGCTGCCATTTAAGAAAATATATTGAAAGTTTTAACTTTTATTTTGGTGACAGCTGTTAAAGAATAAATTTATTGGGCAGTTTTCTAGAATACGGATGCAGAAATATTTTACAAAATTTACAAGGGCTTCATGGATATTAGAATTGGATAAAATAAAAGTCGTCATCAATGGAAGTGTATTTTTTTATTTAAAAAATACCTAAGAAGTTTAAGGAAGTTTATTAACTTGTTTTCACAGAAGAAATACCTAATTTTAGGATCTGTATATTTCCCTACGTCTTAATTACAGTTTTCTTAATAACAATAAAAAAAACTGATATGTTAGGTTAAGAATGGCTACGCTATCGGAGGGGGGGGGGGTGGTGATTGGCCAGCTTAGCTCCCAAGAGGCAGTAGTAAAAAATCTAAGTGTTGGACATGGATATCAAAAGCTCATGAAAAATAGTTTTTTTCCCCCCAAAGACAGCACCAAAAACGATGTGACGATATTTCTGTTAACTAAATACCAATAATATTATTTTTTGTGGCAACTTTAAAACAACTTTTAAGGGAGGTTCGAGGGGGAGTTCGAGGAATGATAACGTATGATATCGTAAGGGGGGGGAGGGTCCAAAATTGCCAAAAAGTTGATTACGTTACATATGCATAGCCCCTCTCGTGTTAATGGCAGGACTAGTTTATCAAAATAATTTTGAATACTTTTGCAATCTATATTACCTACCTATATTCAACGGGTAAAAAATTAAAACACGTTTCAATTTTTTAATGTGCTGAGGTTCCCTATTTCACAAATTGCATTCATATTCTAAAAAAAGGGCGTTATTTAATAAAACTTTAATAAAACTTTTGTTTTTTTTTCTTTATTGTTAGTGTTTGGCAAATTAAAGCTTTTTTTATTTATCCTGATTTATCCATATTTTAAAAGAAAATAAGAGTAATGTTGCACATGCACATATTTAATTATAAAATGTAAACCGTTGAAACGAATTTATTTAATGTAATTAATTATTCTCTAGCGAAGGATAACTCGTAATCGGAGTGCATAAAGCATATAATTAGTTATAATATGACAAACCTTAATTGATAAATTATAGTTAATGTAAGTAAATATTGAAGAGCGTTATCGCAGAATTGCGACTTAAAATGTGGTTATAATAACTATTGCAATTAGTGGAATGCCAGATAATTTGATTTAATGATTAAATTCGAGTACTCGTAATTATAATAGATACCCGAATATGCAATTAAACCTGAAATCCTAAGCTGCAAAATATAAGTTTCTAATCCATGCTTTTATTTTCGTTCACAACAATGTTGATTAACTAGCCTTACAATCCCATTGTCTATATCTACTAACAAGGGAACTACTTTTGCTGCTGCTCGCACCTAGCATTGAGACCTGGCGCATTAGCCCTAGATTATAATGTTTGAGAATCGAAAAAATAATTTTGTTAAAATAATAGTTATTGATTTTAAGCAGCTTAACTTTCTGAAAAGGCAATTTTCGAGACCATTTATCGCATTAAAGACATTGAAGTTTTTTAAAGAAAAGCATTTAAAAATAAAAACTAGTTAATAATAACTATAAAATATTGAAAATAGCTTAAAAATTCCTTCAAGAACCCATGAATTTGATTTTGAAAAAGTTGCAACATTATATTCACATTTTCGGAGGAAAAAAGTTGAGCTTTCCGGCAACCCTAGCCAAATGTCATAGCTCTTTGTCTTGTGTGAGGAGTGGTTTTGACTTCTGGTCACTTGAGGAGTGGTTTGGAGAAATTGTAATTTCCAACCTAATTAGCTACAGAAAATTTTCTAAATTGTGTAAAAATGTTAATTTACTTTATGATTATTTTTACCAGAGGACCATTTAATACAGCAACATTTCATCTTAAACATTCGAAACTTTATTTCATTCGATTTCAAAAGAAAATAGTTTGCTTATTTTGTATTTAACTAAAAAATAGTTTTCAATGATCATGAAAGTTTTTATATAAATATATTTACTATTTATATATTTATCGTCTGTAGAGAAAAAATAAAGAAAACATCCAATTCTTGTTTCTTACGCTATCTTGTCAATTATCAAACAAATCGCAATCTGATATAATTCTAATATGTACTGTATACTTACTCCCCTGATAAAGCGAGCGGAAAAATTGTAGCGCTATATTTGGCGACTTAACTCACTTTTGGTTCGAAAAAGACAAATAAAAAATTAAAAGTATAAAACAATTTAAAAAAATATGATTTTAACAGAGAAATTTTATCGGTTCTCTAACTTTTATGTATAGGGCTACAAAATGCACCAGGTCTCGTTGCTAAGTGCGAGCAGCACCAAAAGTGATTCCCTTGTAAGTGGATCTTTCCATTTATTTTACATAAGGGGAAAGGGAGATTGGATAGTGAACGCCAAATGTATGAGTTAAGATTTAGAAATTCGTTGAAATCTGATACAAAGCAAATCTGAAACAAAAATATCCCCAATCCGACAAAAATATCCCCAAAAACCATAACCAGATACGAGAAAATCAAAATAATTTTCGTGCACACACAACACGACCCGAACCTAAAAATTCCATTAGAAGAAACCGAAAATCTGACACGAACCGAATCTGACCCCGACAAAAATATTCCAAAGAACCATAACCTGATCCGAGCAAGACACAATAATTTCTGTGGGCACGCAACCCGATCCGAACCAAAAAATTTAGTTCGAAAAACCCGAAATATGACCGGACCAAATATGATAACAAACAAAATTATTCTAAAGAACCATAACCCGATCCGGGTAAGACAAAATAATTTCCGTGGACACGCAACACGGACCGAACCTAAAAATTCCATTAGAAAAACCTCGAAGTCTGAACCGAACCAAATCTGAATTAGACAAAAATATCCCCCCAAACCATAACCCGATCCGAGCAAGTCAAAATAATGTCCGTGGACGCGCAACTCGACCCGAAACTAAAAATTCCATTAGAAAAACCTCGAAATCTGAACCGAACCAAATCTGAATTAGACAAAATATTCCAAAGAACCCTAACCGGATCCGATCAAGAGAAAATAATTTCTGCCGGCATGCAACCCGATCCGAACCTGAAAGTTCTACTAGAAGTTAACCAGAAACCCAAACTGTGCCCGAAATAAAAATATATCAGGCCGTACCCCGATCCGAGCAAGGCAAATTAATTTCCGAGTAAATGCAATACGACCAGAATCTTAAAATTCCATTTGAAGTCAATCTGAAACCCGACCCGAACCCGATCTGAAAACGACAAAAATATTTTATTGAACCGTAACCCGATTCGAGCAAGACAAAATTATTTCCGTCGACACGCCGGATCCGAACTTAAAGGTTCCATTTGAAGTCCACACGAAAACCGACCAAAACCAGGTTTCGAATTGAGTTTAATTAGAACTTTCACGTTCGGATCGGGTTGCCTCTCGACGGAAATTATTTTGTCTTGCTCGCATCGTATTACAGTTCTTTGGAATATTTTTGTCGGGTTAAGATTTGGTTCGGATGGGGTTTCAGGTTGACTTCAAATGGAAATTTTAGGTTCTGGTCGTGTTGCGAGTCCACGGAAACTAATTTGTCTTGTTCGGATCCGGTTATGGATCTTTGAAATATTTTTGTCGGGTTCAAAATTTGTTTTTCATTCAAATGAAATTTTTAGTTTCGGGTCAGGTTGGGTGTCCACGGAAATTATTTTGTCTTGCTGAGATCGGGTTATGGATCAATGGAATATTTTTGTAGCGTTTAGATTTGGTTCGGATCAGATTTCGTTTTTTTTTCAAATGGAATTTTTAGGTTCGGTTCGTGTAATATGTGCACGGAAATTATTTTGTCTTGCTCGGATCCGGTTATGGTTCTTTGGAGTATTTTGTCTGGTTCAGATTTGATTCGGTTCAGACATCGAGTTTTTTTTAAATAGAATTTATAGGTTCGGGTCGGCTAACATGTCCACAGAAATTATTTTCTTTTGCTCGGATCGGGTTATAGTGCATGGGGATATTTTTGTCGGATTCAGATTTGGTTCGGGTCAGATTTCTGGTTTTCTTCAAATGTTATTTTTATTTTCGTGTCGGGTTACGTGTGCACGGAAATTGTCTTTATCGGATCGGGTTATGGTTCTTTGCAATATTTTTGCCGGTTAACAGATTTGGTTCGGGTCAGATTTCGTGCTTTTACAAATGGAACTTTCACGTTCGGGTCGTGTTGCATGTAGACTGAAATTATTTTGTATTGCTCGGATCGGGGTACTGTCTGTTGTAATTTTTTTTTCGGGTTTGGATCGGGTTATTGGTTAATAAGCCGAAAAATGTCACCCTGATTGGGAAAAAAGTGGTTATTTTTCAATTAGCCTAACGCTGTCTAGGCTCTCTGCAATAAGTCTGAAAAATATCACGATAGTTGGAAAAAGGGAGATTGTTCTCCAGTTAGCCCGTCTTTTTGTAAACAGTCCAGGCCAGGGCGCGAAATTTCCACTCGCCAGCTCGCCATTAGCGAGCAAATAGTAAGGTTGGCGACTAAGTTTCGTCTTTTATAATGTTGTGCTTCAAACAAAACTATACATATTCAGAATATTGTGCCTCAATTCAGCGACACGCGGAAGTGTTTTAAAATCAAGCAACGGCATTTATCTTCCAAAAGAAGAAAAAATGCGGCGCCACCCACTTCCCTATCGTCCCTCATAGAAGTGATATGATAGTGCTAAAACTAAGGATTTGCTGAAAAGTTTGAAAGATTATAAATTTCTTAAAGTTCTGTACTTCTTCTTGGATTTATACAGGAAATTGAACTCTTTAAGTGTGGTATTACAAAACAAGGAACTTGTCACTTCATCTTTGAAATAAAAATTGAACATTGCATATCAGTCCTGACAAATCTCGAATCTAGTGTTGAACCAAGAGAACAGGAGTTTTTGGACCAATTATACATCTCAGGAATAATCAAGGATGTGCAGCTGGTAAATATTTAAAATGGGGAGCAAGAATTTCAGACTTTAAGAGGGATATTAATGAAACATGCAAAGACATACATCACAGAAAGACTGCAATCTATGTCAACAGTTATGTTAACATCTCTGCATGTTTTTGACACTTTGGGTTGGCCTACCAAAGAAAAAATTCTTAAATTTGGGATAGAAGAAATAAAGAAACTCTTCATGTAATTGAACCCAAGTCTCTTTAATGAAAAAGTTGATATTGTATAGGCAGAGTGGGCAGAATTCAAGTTTATGTTCCCTTCACTAACACTGAAATATATGCTGGAGAAGTTTTACAGTGAAAATCGGCCAGAAGTTTCAGCAAGATTTCTTAATTTGCTCCAGATTCTAACATTTTATGCTGTTCTGCCAGTGAGCACAGCTTTGCGTGAGAGAAGCTTCAGCTGTCACAACAGCCTTAAAACTGCATACAGAACTTTCTGAAGACTGAGACACTGGATGATTTGCTCAGAATTCCTATTAATGGACCAACCCTGACAGAGTTTGATCCTACACCTTTTATTGTCATGTGGTACATCAGTGCAGAAAGGCAGCACTATACAAAACAGGAAGTGCTAAAAGTACCAGGAACTTTTTCTTTTATGACTTTTTAGTGGTATGTGACAATTTCTGCAACCACTGAAACCTTATGGCAACCTTAGTTTGAGTTAATATTATTATTATTATTATTTTACAGTAAATATGTTTTGATTTTTCAATTTCTACATTCTTTTATGATTTCGGCCTCCAGAAGGTTCTTCATACAATACCTGTTAACATTAAAAAAATTGTTCATATTTTTTATGAATGTAAAATATTCTGGATTTAACAGACAGCTCTTTCTAACAATGGTAATTTTTAATTCAGTTTGTCATGAATAGTTCATTTTCTGGCAGGTGCGGTAGCCCACTTTGGAGTCTGGATGAATGTAAAATACTGGAGAGCAAAAATTATAGTCTGGCTAGTAGCTTTTCAACTGAAATTTCATGCCCTGGTCTAGGCTCTTTGCAAAGAGCCTGATTTCTCAATTAGTCTTTGACATATACATCGGATGACTCTGAATTTTTTCCACCAAAAAACAGGTGATAATAACCACAAGTCAAAGCATAATTTAATCGCTACCTACTTATTATTCGTGTACATTTGGAATATTATGTTTGTATTTATTACATTTTACTAGAATTCGATATTGCGTAAAATAATGATCAGTCTATGAACTCTATTAAAGAAAACAGTAATGAAATGTTTACTATTTAAAAGTATAATAAATGTTTTTTATGCTGTTGATATGACTATATATACTATATATTTAAAATTTATGACGTATATGAAAAAATACAATGTGCTAGTCGAATGTTTATTTTTTTCAATTGATTCTTTTAAAGTGTTATTCATGGATAAAATTAAATATTCATACACACTAGTAAAAAATTTTCATTACGGATTTCATACTTGTAATTTTTATTAAAAGCAATATTTTCCCATTTTATTCAAAATTTTGTTTCTAAATGGAAACAGAAACTGCGTTTTGTAATTTTGAAAGTCTCTCCAATAAATGAAAATGATGGCAGTAATAACGTAAGCTCTTTATTTATGTTCCACGTATTGATGAGATGAATAGCTCATATTAATTTTATATTATATGTGTATTTTCTATTATATGTGTAAAGACAACTTTTGTTATCGTAACATTTGTCACATTAAATTATACATCGCTAGAAATTATTTTAAAGAGTAAATATTGAGACAGTTATTTTATACATATAAAGATAAGTTGTATTATTTTGGAAATATAAAAAAAGTACAAAATGTTATTTTAAATGTTTTTCTAATCCCTTCTTTTAAGTCTGTATTTTAAGAAATGCACTGAATGGCCACAAAATTCCAGAATAATGATTTGAACATGCAAATAATTAAAAGTTAATGATTGGTTAAGCATTTTGTTAGTTTGCATAATCTTGTGTTCCAAGTAATCTCCAATAGTGCTGAAACAGTGTGCAGCGAATCATTTTGAAGTAAGTATGAATATTAACGGTACGTGTGGTTGCGGTAAAGATCTTTCGGTGTTCAAAAGAGGCCAAATTATTTGCAACTGTCAAACGCAGAGAAACACGTGTTGTAAGGAGATTATAATATAACTGGTACAGGTTTGCAACTGTTCAACGTATTATTATATCTCGGAAAGAAGGCGAACTATCAACGACGAATGTGTGGTCGAAAATCCATTTTAAATTGTCGTGACCGAAGATCTCTAAAGCGATTAGTGAAGTTCAGTTGCAATAAGTCAACCTCGGACTAACAAATATGTTCAATACTGGGAGTAAGACCATTTACAGTTTCACAATGAGAGGAGAACTCAAAGAATTAAGTTTAAACAGCTGTGTTGCAACAAGGAGGTCACTTGTTAGTGACATCCCAGCTAAAAATGAACTGTAGTTTTTTTACAGAAATGATGTATTTTTCAAGTTTTTCTACGGTCAACTGTAGTTTTTTTTGTAGTGCAATATCAACAGTAAAAAAACTTCAGTTATTTTCCAGTTATTGACAAGTATTTTTTCAACCCAAAATTTAAAAAATAGTAAGACTTTATGTCTACAGTAAAACGGCAGTGAATTTCAAGTGATTTTATAGCAATTAATTCACAAAAATTTTCGGTGATGTATCTGCAGTCTGACTGCAGTTTCTGAAGAACTTTACAGGTCTTAATTTTGTAAGTATGATTATTATAATAGTAACTACAGTATAACAGCAGTTACTGTAAGATACTTTTGCAATACACAATGCTGTATGATTGTGTGATATATCCCGAATTTTCTAAAGTGTTTAAAATTGTTTTGATTTTGTGAGAGTTGCATGTTATGAAACACACTTTTTATATACTAATGATAATTAATACTCTTTCCAAGACTTTTAAGGACTTAATTGAAAGTCACATTCCTACCTAACGCAAAATTTTTAGTTCCTCTTTCATTTTAAGCTAAGATAAAAAAAATTAAATTTCACTATGATTTTCAAAATCAGAGAAAAAAAATTAAATTTCACTATGATTTTCAAAATCAGAGAAAAAAAATTAGTTAAATTTCAAAATCGAGGGAGGGGCAGTGGCATCAACCCACCTGTGCCCCTGCCCACAACGGAAAATTCTTAGTTTTTTTTTTTAACTTACTCTAAACGAATAAATTTTGCTTTTTTTTTTTTTTTTCAAAATCGGAGAAAAAAAATATTAATTAAATTTCAAAAGCCAGGGGGGGGGGCGGGAAATGAGAAATTTCTTCATTTTTTTTATTGTAAATTACTCGAAAAGTATACATTTTACTATGTTTTTGAAATAGAAGAAAAGGAAATTTTAATTAACTTTTGAAATCCAGGAAGGGGCAATAGTTTTCTCCTACCCCCTACCCTGTCCCTAACTGAAAATTCTTAATTCCTCTTTTATTCTAAGATAATTAAAAAAAAATTCAGTATGTTTTTCAAAAGCGAAGAAAATAGTTAACATTTAAATTCAAGGGAGGGGCAATCGCTCAGCTATGCCCCTTCCCCTAACAGGAAATTCTTAGTTTCTTTATTTTTAGTTAGTCGAAAAGAATAAATTTTACTACTTTTCAAAAGTGGAAAAAAATTTTTATTAGTTACATTTTAAAATCCAGGGAGGGGAGGGCAATGAACCTCTCACCCCCCCCCCCTCCCTCCCTCTTAATGTAAAATTTCTCATTTTTCTATTGAGAGTTACTCGAAAAGTATAAACTTTACTATGTTTTTGAAAACAAAAGAAAAAGAATATTTAATTAATTAAATTTTTTAATTTAGGGAGGGGCAATAGCTCTCTTCTAACTTCGTTCCCATATGAGAAAATTCTTAGTTATTCTTTTATTTTAAGATAAGAGAAAAGATCAAATTTCACTATGTTTTTCAAAAATCAGAGAAAAAAAATAGTTACAATTTAAAATCGAGGGAGGGGCAATGACTCACATATGCCCCTTCCCCTAACAGAAAGTTCTTAGTTCCTTTATTTTAAGTTATTCGAAAAGAATAAATTTTACTATGTTTTTGTAAATTGGAGAAAAAAATTGCTAATTAAATTTCAAAATCCAGGAAGGGGCAATGAGTCTCACCCCCCCCCCCCCACACACACACACACTCACACCACCACCAACACCACCAACAACACCCCTTAACTGAAAATTTCTTATTTATTTTCATTTTAAGTTACTCAAAATATTTACATAATGTTTTTGAAAACAGAAGAAAAGAAATTCTTATTAATTAAATTTTAAAATCAAGGTAGGGGCAATAGGTCTCCCTTGCTCACTGCCCCACTATCTTCATAACTAGTTTTTAGTTCCTCTTTTATTTTAAATTACTCGAAAAAAATTTACTATGTTTTTCAAAATCGAAGAAAAAGGAAATTTAATTAGATAAATTTCAAAATCGAGAGGGACAGTGGCCCAACCATTCTTTTATATGTCGCCCATGATTAGAAATTAGAAACACAGATGGGTTTACTCATTGCATATTGCATAAATTGTCTTTCTTCCATATCGGACATACATATAACTTCCAGTTTTCCACTTTTACCTCATAAAAACAAAGAAGAACAACAAAAAAATAGTATAATTTTCTTCCTTTATTTTATTTAAATTTCTCATTTGGACATATGATTTATTTTTCAACCCCTTACAGCTGAATGTCTAACCCCATGGTTTCGTTGCAACTGCAGGAGAAGCATTAAAGAAACACCTCAACTCACGGAAACGCCGGCTTGTTTATGAAAATCGGCGCGGAGTACCACGTTGATTTGCTAAAAGAAGTTCATTTATTTTGCAGTTTGGCGAAAAATATCACCACTGTTTATTGAAATAAAGTGGCTGTATGGGTATTTTTACATTCTCAATCGAAAGAAATTAATTTCAGATCCACACGATTGAGTTAATTTGAATAAAGTGATAACGATTTATAAACCGTCGCAATTTTTGTACAATCATCGTTAGTATTTCAAATCTAGATGAGATTGTACTATTAACGGTTAATGCATGCGAAAAAAAAAAAAATTAGGTCCATTTCATATTAACAGGATTAATTAAATTCAAATGTCATCCAAAACATTTGATAAAATTTTGTTTCTGACAATCCAGATAGTTATCCAGATAGTTCGATTTTACTTGATTTAGTGCACTTATCTATTTATAGTAATTAACAATGTTTTATTTCAGATTTAGCTTCAATCAGTATGTTCTTTTAGATTAAAAGTTTCAGAATTTTTATATATCTTACACAGATACTTATCTGTGCTTTGTATTAAAGTATGTTTTGATGTTCAGTTACACAAAAAATAAATACTGAACTTCAAATTATAAATTGATGACTGCCTAGGATACCTACAATAAGTGCATAACATTTCACAGGTAAGTAACTTATTTTCTTTTTAGGAATGAAACAGTTTTATGTAATACAAAGCGGTTAGACACATTGTGTTAATAACATAACATAGTGTTAATAATAATTTTTATTTAATGAGTACATACTCGCTAATTATGTAAAATATTAAATTTTAATGAAGCAATCTTTTTTTACTATCATATGAATTGTGTTATTTTAAAAAGAAAATTTATACTTCTGAATGGTAATAGGGCCAAATTAGTTTTTTTCGTCAATTATGACACTTCTCAGAATCAAATAATAAAGGCAATATTTTGCAATATTACATTTCTACCCACTGTTAAAATTTAGTTTTTTCTTGATACTGATTAGTGAAACTCGTGGGATTTCTATCATATGGTCGATGAATGAATTTAGACTTTCAGAGCACTTTTTCAGATTTTCCCTGCAAGCGATCGAAGAATTATTTTTTTTTCCACATGACAGAGTTTTCATATGCGTTTAAATTTTTTAAATGATTTTTTCATTTATTAAGAAGGATATTGAATGGGCTTGGTACACCGTCATGTTACAATACACACAAGCTAATGTTAAACCACTGAAAATATCCTTAATTATTTTAAATGTTTTTTTTGTGCATAGGAGGACATTGAATGAGCTTAGTACACTGTCATGTTACAATACTCACAAGCTAATGTTAAACAAATGACAATATCCTTAAATTTACGTTAACACTTTGGCTGCCGCCCATTTTTCAAAATCTGTTCCCAGGCACCGAATGCGTGACTTAGAGATCTGCACGGGCAGACCCGTGGCCCCAGAGTTGATTTCAGGGGGTGGTCCGGGGGGGGGGGGACATTCCTTCCAGAGCAATGAGAGCCCCCCCCCCCTTGCCCATCCCCTGAAATCAACTCTGGGGCCACGGGTCTGCCTGTGCAGATCTCTAAGTCACGCATTCGGTGCCTGGGAACAGATTTTCAAAAATGGGCGGCAGCCAAAAGGTTAAGGTAAAATTTTGATCAAAATCCCAACTAAAGGATTTCTCTTTTTTGTCCAACAATCAACTGGCAAATTTCACAAATTTTTCTGATGACTTAATAACTATTTTCAGTTTTTTTTCATGCAACTGATTGACAATTTTTGCAATATTATATTTCTACCCACTGGTAAAATTTAGTTTTTTCTTGATACTGATTTGTGAAACTCGTGGGATTTTTATCATATGGTCGATGAATGAATTTAGACTTTCAGAGCACTTTTTCAGATTTTCCCTGCAAGCGATCGAAGAATTGTTTTTTTTCGCCATGACAGAGTTTTCATATGCGTTTAAATTTTTTAAATGATTTTTTCATTTATTAAGAAGGATATTGAATGAGCTTAGTACACTGTCATGTTACACTACACACAAGCTAATGTTAAACCACTGAAAATATCCTTAATTATTTTAAATGTTTTTTTTTTTTTTTGTGCATAGGAGGACATTGAATGAGCTTAGTACACTGTCATGTTACAATACTCACAAGCTAATGTTAAACAAATGACAATATCCTTAAATTTACGTTAACACTTTGGTTGCTGCCCTTTTTTCAAAATCTGTTCCCAGGCACCGAATGCGTGACTTAGAGATCTGCACGGGCAGACCCGTGGCCCCAGAGTTGATTTCAGGGGGTGGTCCGGGGTGGGGGACATTCCTTCTAGAGCAATGAGAGCCCCCCCCCCCGGGCCACCCCCTGAAATCAACTCTGGGGCCACGGGTCTGCCCGTGCAGATCTCTAAGTCACGCGTTCGGTGACTGGGAACAGATTTTGAAAAATGGGCGGCAGCCAAAGTGTTAAGGTAAATTTTTGATCAAAATCCCCGACTAAAGAATTTCTCTTTTTTGTAAAACAATCAACTGGCAAATTTCACGAATTTTTCTGATGACTTAATGACTATTTTCAGTTTTTTTTCATGCAACTGATTGACAAATTTTGCAATATTATATTTCTACCCACTGGTAAAATTTAGTTTTTTCTTGATACTGATTTGTGTGAGCTTAGTACACCGTCATGTTACAATACACACAAGCTAATGTTAAACCACTGAAAATATCCTTAATTATTTTAAATGTTTTTTGTGCATAGGAGGATATTGAATGAGCTTAGTACACTGTCATGTTATAATACTCACAAGCTAATGTTAAACCAATGACAATATCCTTAATTTTTCTTTTAAATGTTTTTTTTTTTTTTTTTTTTGCATAGGAGGATATTCAATGAGCTTAGTACACTGTCATGTTACAATACTCACAAGCTAATGTTAAACCAATGACAATATCCTTAAATTTACGTTAACACTTTGGCTGCCGCCCATTTTTCAAAATCTGTTCCCAGGCACCGAATGCGTGGCTTAAGAGATCTGCATGGGCAGACCCGTGGCCCCAGAGTTGATTTCAGGGGGTGGTCCGGGGAGGGGATACACACATTCCTTCCAAAGCAATGAGAGCCCCCCCGTCCACCCCCTGAAATCAACTCTGGGGCCACGGGACTGCCCGTGCAGATCTCTAAGTCATGCATTCGGTGCCTGGGAACAGATTTTGAAAAATGGGGGCAGCCAAAGTGTTAAGGTAAATTTTTGATCAAAATCCCCAACTAAAGGATTTCTCTTTTTTGTCCAACAATCAACTGGCAAATTTCACCAAATTTTCTGACGACTTAATGACTATTTTCAGTTTTTTTTCATGCAACTGATTGACAAATTTTGCAATATTATATTTCTACCCACTGGTAAAATTTAGTTTTTTCTTGATACTGATTTGTGTGAGCTTAGTACACCGTCATGTTACAATACACACAAGCTAATGTTAAACCACTGAAAATATCCTTAATTATTTTAAATGTTTTTTGTGCATAGGAGGATATTGAATGAGCTTAGTACACTGTCATGTTATAATACTCACAAGCTAATGTTAAACCAATGACAATATCCTTAATTTTTCTTTTAAATGTTTTTTTTTTTTTTTTTTTTTTTTTTTTTTTTTTTTTTTTTTGCATAGGAGGATATTCAATGAGCTTAGTACACTGTCATGTTACAATACTCACAAGCTAATGTTAAACCAATGACAATATCCTTAAATTTACGTTAACACTTTGGCTGCCGCCCATTTTTCAAAATCTGTTCCCAGGCACCGAATGCGTGGCTTAAGAGATCTGCATGGGCAGACCCGTGGCCCCAGAGTTGATTTCAGGGGGTGGTCCGGGGAGGGGATACACACATTCCTTCCAAAGCAATGAGAGCCCCCCCGTCCACCCCCTGAAATCAACTCTGGGGCCACGGGACTGCCCGTGCAGATCTCTAAGTCATGCATTCGGTGCCTGGGAACAGATTTTGAAAAATGGGGGCAGCCAAAGTGTTAAGGTAAATTTTTGATCAAAATCCCCAACTAAAGGATTTCTCTTTTTTGTCCAACAATCAACTGGCAAATTTCACCAAATTTTCTGACGACTTAATGACTATTTTCAGTTTTTTTTCATGCAACTGATTGACAAATTTTGCAATATTATATTTCTACCCACTGGTAAAATTTAGTTTTTTCTTGATACTGATTTGTGTGAGCTTAGTACACCGTCATGTTACAATACACACAAGCTAATGTTAAACCACTGAAAATATCCTTAATTATTTTAAATGTTTTTTGTGCATAGGAGGATATTGAATGAGCTTAGTACACTGTCATGTTATAATACTCACAAGCTAATGTTAAACCAATGACAGTATCCTTAAATTTACGTTAACACTTTGGCTGCCGCCCATTTTTCAAAATCTGTTCCCAGGCACCGAATGCGTGGCTTAAGAGATCTGCATGGGCAGACCCGTGGCCCCAGAGTTGATTTCAGGGGGTGGTCCGGGGAGGGGACACACACATTCCTTCCAAAGCAATGAGAGTCCCCCCCCGTCCACCCCCTGAAATCAACTCTGGGGCCACGGGACTGCCCGTGCAGATCTCTAAGTCACGCATTCGGTGCCTGGGAACAGATTTTGAAAAATGGGGGCAGCCAAAGTGTTAAGGTAAATTTTTGATCAAAATGCCCAACTAAAGGATTTCTCTTTTTTGTCCAACAATCAACTGGCAAATTTCACCAAATTTTCTGACGACTTAATGACTATTTTCAGTTTTTTTTTCATGCAACTGATTGACAAATTTTGCAATATTATATTTCTACCCACTGGTAAAATGTAGTTTTTTCTTGATACTGATTTGTGAAACTCGTGGGATTTTTATCATATGGTCGATGAATGAATTTCGATTTTCAGACCACTTTTTCAGATTTTCCCTGCAAGCGACAAGGTACAAGTGTGCTGTTTTTTAAACATTTCCGCTCAGTGGCCCTTTTTATCTAGAATCAACACTAGGATAGTGATGACTGTTGTGTGCGAATTTTTAAAAAAGGGCACTCGCAGAACAGAAGTATAAAAATCTAGGCGCCAGCAGGCAGTTTCTCACCACTAAATTTTATTAGTTCTCTTCACTTAAATTCTTACAAAAAATTTAGGTGAAATATTAGACAAAAAATAACAAATAAAATTTAGTGGTGAGAGACTGCCCATCGCACCTAAATTTTTTTCTTGCATTCGTGTACCTTGTTCACAAAAAATAATTTGAATTGGTTTTCTTAGACTCCTTTTTTATTAGTGGTGTACCGAGTAGTACTTTGGCCGAGTACCGAGTACTCGGCAACTGACTACTCGACCGAATACCGAGTAGTTGTGTAATAAGAAAAACTTACTTTTATTTGTATGTGTGAAACTAAATTTTAATCTTGAATTATTTTATGAGGGGTTTTTGCTTAACTTTTTCTATATTTTGTACACATATTGTTAAATACTGAGTAAATAGTTTTATGAATTATTACATATATTATACATTGATATTCGAATAACTTTTTACTGATCAGTTTGAAATTCTTACAACTACTCGATATTGGCCGAGTACCCGGCCAAAATTTCGCCGAGTATGCCGAATACTCAGTATTTACCGAGTACTCAGTACAGCTCTATTTTTTATCAATAAAATTTTGCAATGTTTTCCTGTGATAGATTGAATTTTGCGATTTTCCCCCCATTTAATGTTATTATGCAATAACTATTTTTCAATTATCAGTTAATGTGACTTATTTAGCAGTTTTTCAGCTGCAATCGGTCGACAAATTTCACATTTTTTAATGCCACCAACTGAAGAATCTTGTGAGTTTTGTCTCGATTGATGAATTTCACGATTGATTTCTGCAACAGGTTGACAAGTTTCACAATATTTTAAAGCAGCCGACTGAAGAATTGTTCTGTTTTTTTTTTGTTTTTGTTTTTTTTTCAATAATGGTTGTTAGTTGCGTTTATGATGGCCAGTTATCAGCACGAGGGATATAGGCCCTAACGGGGGGGGGAGTGCCCTCCGTGGGTGGTCTTTCTAAGGGAACCTAGCCCGTATTTATGCTTGGAAAACCAAGGTCCGAAGAAAACTCTGAAAGATTAGGCCGACGGGCGCTATTGGGATCGAACACAGCACCTTTCGTCTACCAGCTTCGAGAGCAGAACCTCTCGGCCACTGGTGGGGCTTTTCAATAATGGACTGGGGAATTTCATAAATATTTTCATTGAGTGAGTAATGATTTTTGCAATTTTTTTCACGGTACCAATTCTCGAGTTTTGCAATATTTTATTTCTACTGATCGGGGAAATGTGCGGGAGCTTCCTTGCGATTGATTTGCAAAACTCGTGCGATTTTTTTCATATTGTCGATGGATGAATTTCACAGATTTTCACCACGGCCGATCGAAGAACTTCATTATTTCTCTTACTTTTTGAACTTTTTTAATATTTTCATCCTTTTAGATTGGATTTTTTTACAGAGCCCTCCGATAAATGTCATTTATAATATATAAAAATTTCATAGAGGAGTGAGGATGTATTCCAGGTGGTGCAACCCCCCACTTTTCAAAATTTTGCCGACATCCCTCATGTAACTTGTTAGAAAGGCCCCATCACCACTTATTTATGTTATGCACATCCGGCTTTCCTCACCCGCTTTGCCCCCGCCCCCCCCTCCAAGGGGGAACTTTTCTAAATTTTGCCATCATGCCTTGTGACATACTGTTGGAAAGCCCTGTGAGCACTTATTCATGTTGTGCACATCCGGTTTCCCCCCCCCCCCTAGGGGGCACTTTTCTAAATTTTGCAGTCACCCATCATGTGACATATTGTTGGAAAGGTCTAATACCACTTATTCATGTTATGCACATCCGGCTTCCCTCACCCCACTTTGCCCCCCTCCCCCAAGGGGGGCACTTTTCTAAAGTTTGCAGTCACCCATCATGTGACATATTGTTGGAAAGGCCTAATACCACTTATTCATGTTATGCATATCAAGGTTTCCCTCCCCCACTTTGCCCCCCTCAAGGGGGGCACTTTTCTAAATTTTGAAGTCACCCATCATGTGACATATTGTTGGAAAGGCCTAATACCACTTATTCATGTTATGCACATCCGGCTTCCCTTACCCCACTTTGCCCACCACCCCAAGGGGGGCACTTTTCTAAAGTTTGCAGTCACCCATCATGTGACATATTGTTGGAAAGGCCTAATACCACTTATTCATGTTATGCATATCCGGTTTCCCTCCCCCCACTTTGCCCCCCTCAAGGGGGGCACTTTTCTAAATTTTGCAGTCACCCATTATGTGACATATTGTTGGAAAGGTCTAATACCACTTGTTCATGTTATGCACATCCGGCTTCCCTCCCCCCACTTTGCCCCCCTCAAGGGGGGCACTTTTCTAAATTTTGCAGTCACCCATTATGTGACATATTGTTGGAAAGGTCTAATACCACTTATTCATGTTATGCACATCCGGCTTCCCTCACCCCACTTTGCCCCCCCCCAAGGGGGCACTTTTCTAAATTTTGAAGTCACCCATCATGTGACATATTGTTGGAAAGGCCTAATACCACTTATTCATGTTATGCACATCCGGCTTCCCTCACCCCACTTTGCCCCCCCAAGGGGGGCACTTTTCTAAAGTTTGCAGTCACCCATCATGTGACATATTGTAGGAAAGGCCTAATACCACTTATTCATGTTATGCACATCCGGTTCTCCCCCCCACACACTTTGCTCCCCCCTGAGGGGTCACTTTTCTAAATTTTGCCGACACCCCTCGTGTGACCCATTGCTGGAAAGGCCAACGGCTACTTATTCAAGTTATGCACATTTGGCTTTCCTCCCCACACTTCCCCCCCAAGGCGGGCACTTTTCTAAATTTTGCAGTCACCCATCATGTGACATATTGTTGGAAAGGCCTAATACCACTTATTCATGTTATGCACACATCCAACTTCCCTCACCCCACTTTGCCCACCCACCCCCTAAGGGGGGCACTTTTCTAAATTTTGCCGTCACCCATCATGTAACATATTGTTGGAAAGGCCTAATACCACTTATTCATGTTATGCACATCCGGTTTCCCTACCCCCACTTTGCCCCCCCCCCCAACGGGGCACTTTTTCTAAATTTTGGAGTCACCCATCATGTGGCATTTTGTTGGAAAGGCCTAATACGACTTATTTATGTTATGCACATCCGGCATTTCTCCCCATATTTTCTAATAAATTTTTAAAAGGCTACAGTCAAACTGCAAAAAAAATGTAGTTGGGAGACTGCGGTGATTTGGCACAAATCCCTGCAGTTCTTTTGAAGTCGACATAACTATAAATTGACTGCGGTGAGTGTGTAGTTATCAACTACACATTTACTGCGGTTAATTTATAGTTATGTCGACTTCAAAAACACTGCAGGGATTTGTGCCAAATCACCGCAGTCTTCCAACTACATTTTTTTTAAAGTTTCACTGCAGTTCATTTTTAGCTGGGATCAACAGAAAAAGATTCTTCAATTTGCCAATTAATATAAAAATTGAACTGTTCAGCAGTGGGGAAATGTCATGTGGTCCGATGAGACCAGATTTACCATCTTTCAAAATGATTGACGCATTAGAGAAAGGAGAGAGGCACACAAAGCATTGGACCCTTCCTGCATTGTACCAACTGTTCAAGCTTCAGAAGAAAATGTTAGAACTGGGGATGTTTCTGTTCGATTGGACAAGGTGCAGCGATGCTATGTAGCAACAGAATTAAGTTTGTTGATTATGTGCAAGTACTGATCATTTGATTCCATCAATGCATTTTTTCTTCCCAGAAGCCAAATGTGTGTAAAAATGTGTGTAGCCAAATGGTGCGGTAAAGTCGGTGACGTTAAGCATTTTATTTTCGGCAAGTGTCCTCTGATGCGGCTGTTTTTAAACTTTGTCCGAAATAGAACTCTGTCTTGGAATTTGCAAAATTTTCTCTTGCTGAAATTGAATCATTATAAACAGACAGTTATTTATAAATAATTGAATAAATTGTATTCATTCATAAAGTACAGATTTTGAATATTTTGGTGTAATTAAAGTATATTTGGTGGACTTTTGCCGGACTGTTATCCACATAGTGCTTTGCTAATCTTTCTGCCTTCACGCATTTTTGAGTTGTTTCTGGACTTTCAGGGTCTGATTGTCTTTTGTAACTTTAATTGACCCAAAATCATGTTTTATTGGCTTAGTGTTTTATCTTGTCTTGGTTAATAATGTAAAGAGTACTCAATTATAAGATATCTTTATACAGTCATTTGTAACTGAAAATGACGTAAAATTTCGTTTTGCAATTTCATTCAGTCTTAGTTTTAGTTTTAGTTTCATTTTTATTTATATTAACTGAGGGTTACAGCCATATGTTTAATACTTGTACATGACTTTAATTTTTGTATTTTATTTCCTAGGCAGAGTGTGCCATATATATATATATTTTTTTTTACTTTTTACTTTTATTATTTGTTGCTGATTCCGGGTCTGTTTCAGCGGCTGGGGCAGAGTTTGATGGTGGAGGGCGTTTTTCTGCCTGGGATTCAGGGACTTTGCCATTATTTGGTTGGCTCCCTGGTAGAGAGATCAAATCAAATGTGTGTTTTAAGATGACAATGCCAGAATTCATCAAGCCAAAATAATGAAAGATTGGTTCTAGGAACTCGTTGAATTATGTTTGAACAGTTGTCTTGTAACAAGGTTCACACTTGTTAGTGACATCAACGAAACAAAATTGCGATTTGTCAAGGAATAAAAAAATTGGACTGTTGAGCACTGGGGAAGATCATGTGGTTTGATGAGTCCAGATTTACCTCTTTTAAAACAATGAACGCATTTAAGCAAAGAGGGAGTCAAATAAAGTATTGGACCCTTGCTGTATTTTGCCAACTGTTCAAGCCTCGGGAAGAAAAGTTATGATCATGGGATGTTTCTGTTCGGCAGGACTAGGTGCAGCGACGCTATTTAGCAACAAAATGAAGTTATTATTATGTGCATGTACTGAACGATCATGTGATTCCAGCAACGGAATTTTTCTTCCCGGAAGGTGAATGTGTGTTTCGAGAAGACAATTCCATAATTCATCGACTTAAGATAAAGAAAGATTTGTTCTAGGAATAAAAGTCATCATACACTTGAATTGGCCTCCGCAAAGTCCTGATCTCAATTCTGTTGAGAACATGTGAGATGTACTGGAGAGAGATAGAAGAAGTAGTTCTACTCTTTCTTCATCCACCAAGGAACATGTAGAATTTTTGATGAGATTGTTGTCAAAAATAAGTGTGGAAACTGTGTTTACGCTTTTTGAATCAGTGTCAGCACGGATGTGTTCTGCAATTCAAGAAAAAGGCGATCCAATACAATATTGGACAGTACGACTTTCTTTTGGTCAGCCAGTGTGTTTTGTTGCATGTTGTCAGAAAAGTATAGTTGCCAACATTACGATTTTTTAGTTTCAAACAAACATGCTTTGGGCAATAAATTTTATTTAACAAAAAGAAATAACTAAGTACGACTTAGAAGAAAAAAGAAAGAAAAATTCAAGCACAGACAATGAAACATTTTATAATACATTCTAAATACTGTAATAGAAATTGATTGCTTAATAAAATGAAAAATAATCTCTATAAGTGAACAATTTGGAAAACGCATAACACATAACATATTTCGAAATCCAGTTCCATCAAGTACCATCACCATCTATAGTCAGAAAAATATCTGAATTCTTTTTTGCAGCCCTCTCTATGATTTATGAATTTGTATATATACAATATAGTATACAAAATTTAATTCATCCAGGAAATATTCATATGAAAATTACCCTTCAGCCATTTTCTCCAATGAGCGGAAATATGCTCGAATTCTTTTGCGTAGACCTGTATATGATCTATAAAATTTCTACACACTATGTTGTACGCAAAAATGTACTTAAATTTAAAAACGCATCCATAATTCAGAAAACACTTCCAACAACTATCACTGATAGACAGTTACTGTAATGTAATTGTTTTTGTGCCGCTGTAAAGGAACGATAAATTCTACGCCTACTGTTACGGCTTGCCTTGACACTGTTTTGAGTGCACCTCCTTGCGTTTTCTACCAGACTTTTGTGTTTCTGTTTTGCATTGGCAGTCTTTATCATTTGTTGTTGTTGTTCGCAAGTCGAGTGTTCTTATGGAATAAAACTGCATTTAGTGAGCTATTCTGTTAGCTAAAACGGCGATGGGGTCATTATAGTTAGCAATAACGTCTATTATATTATTGGTGTAAAAGAACTATACAGATCATGTCTTTAATTCGAGCGGTATTGTGCACAAACCAACATCGCAATATGTTTCGTAACTGACTATGGTGTCAGTCCTGATTCAAGTTCCTGTACATATGTATATAAAAAGAACTGTTTTCTTATTATAGACTCTTCGTATTATTTGACTATATTTGCCTTTATATATGAACTAGTTACAGCACACTAACAATTTACATACACGCACCCTCACCATATTCCATACTAGGCATCTTGTAGTGCATCTAAGTGATGTATACCAATTTCAGTATGTTTGAAACAATGTTACATCAATAAAATACTTTACAAACGAATTTGACCATAGACAATATTGTAACGGACGCCTTTTGTGTGCCCCTGTAAACGAATTATGAATGCTATGTACTTTATTTTCAATACTGAACATGCCATGGTTAATCCAAATAATATATAATAATTATGTGGCAATCTCACAAGGAAGGTCTCCATACGGGCATATTCAGAAAAATCTGAAAAAATTACAGAGTGTTCGTCTCATGTGGATATATATGTTTATAAAAAAATTTTTGGCGGAACCCTGATAGAACGTTCGTAAAAAAATAATGAAAATTTCGTTTATTTGGCGATTTATCATCGGTTGGCGATGAAATGAAATTTCGAAAAATACTTTTTCAAGTCGAATACTCTTTAAGATAAAAATATTTCATATTGAACTTGTTTAAATAAATTTAACTTAAATAACTATAGTTTTGTCAGTTTTAGTTTGATTTAGCTATAGTTTTGTCATATATGTATTTATAATGAAAGTTAAATATCAAATTTTATGAATTAAAACAAAATTAAAATTGTTTCAATATCTCAAAATTAAGTCCAATTGAGCGCTGTCGGTTCAATTTTGTTGCTTTGGAAACGACGAATTCCTTGGTTTGAAATGAATAACTGCTAAATGAATCTTGCCTTTATTTTGGAATGCGCTTAAACATATGAAAGTTTTTTTTATAGATGAAATTGTTTCTAAAGTAATAAAATTAAGTAACAAGCAAAATATAAATATGTAATACGAAAAAATGTATTTATTAAACTCCTTCATTGTTTATGATTAAATTCATGAAATACTTTTTACACGCATTCTAAAAATCAATTAAACAATTTTCAGATGCATTAAAATCGTTTGCTTTTGGCGAGGAAAAGTACTATTTAAATTCATTGAATACTTTTTACACGCATTCTAATAATCAATTAACAAACAATTTTCAGATGCATTAAAATCGTTTGCTTATGGCGAGGAAAAGTACTGCTCGCCAAATCGCGTGACGCTTTCGTCTTTTCGCGCCAAATACTCGAAAGTATTTTATTTTTTTACAGACTTTCTACTGTAATTCCGCCGCTAAATTTGACTGATCTTTATTACATACATAAGTAGTTTAATTGGTATTTTTTTTTCAAAATATTCTGAGTATGCCCAGTATGGAGACCTTCCTTGTCAGTATATTTACGCACGGACATATGGTCAGAAAAAATCAAATTTATAAACGCTTTTCAACTACATTGGAAAGTGTTGAAAAGACACAACACTAAATAATTATAATTTAAAAATGTCTGGTACCATATATATATATATATATATATATATATATATATATATATAATACCAAAAACCACACACTACACATCCATTCCCAAAACTACTGAACTACAGAGAAAATTAACAAAATAACCATGGAAAAAACTTACTAACTAAATCATGAACGAAAAGAAAACAACCAATGGAGACAGACCGCAAGGCTAAAGACTTGCATGCTGGGTTTTACCGGCTATTACTCATGAAACTTCCCCCATATCTGTCAAGACCATACTGGCCAAAGAAAACTTTAAAACTGGCCATCCAAAGCAGTAACTGAATTCGAAAAGAACACTTAAAAACTGTCCATCCAAAGCAGCAACCCAATTCAAAAAGAACGACGCAACCAGACAGAGCTCCTTATAAAGCCTACGATTATTTGGCGATGTTTTTAATCGCCAAAAGTAAAGCGTCGCAGTAATCTTTATCCTTGACGAAATTGTTTACCAAACTATTTAACAAACCAATAGGAAAATTCTGATCCATTGCATCTTGATAGAGATTTATAATGTCATTTATTATACTATTATGATTAGAATTTAACTTTACAATCCTTATTAAACTATTAATAATGATATTTCTGAAAATGGAAATATGTACATTGGAATTAAAATTTAATATCTTAATAGTTTCAAAGTTGTAATCCTTTCTCTTATCATAAATGCTAGTCCGTAATCCACCCCTCTCAATGTCGATAGTGAGATCCAAATAATTTACATGCTTTTCGTCATATGAAGTTTTTTTTAATATCAAACCTTGGGGATAGTAGTCTAAATTTAAATCGCTATTGGAATCGTTAATTCTTACTAACAATACATCATCAATATATCTGAAACTTAAAAAATCCTTATCTGTTGTCTCTTTAACCTCGTATAAAAATAAATAAATATCTGCAAGTACCGAACTGCAACTACCCCCCATAGGTATACCTCTTATCTGCTGAAACACATGCTTACCATCGAATAAATAATTTTCATTAACTACGAAATTAAATAAATTTGTCAAATGATCCAAATTTTTTCCCAAAATATTGTACCTGTTAAAAAATTCGAATATTTTATTTTTAAGATCATTTAAATCAATACTGTTATATAAATCTTCAAAATCATAAACATATAGACCTTTAATATTACTCAAACCTTTCAATCTATTAAGTAACTCAAAACTATTTTTTATAATACATGTGTAATTTTGTTTTAATGCCGCTTCAAATAAACTCTGCAAAATATCCAAAAACTTTTTATTAGCTACTTCCAAATAAGTGCCAAAACCACATGTAATTGTACGAAAGGCAATGGGGTCCTTATGAAATTTAGGAATCAAAACCATATAAGGCAATTCCTTACTACGTTGTGTGTATTTTAACCTTTTATAAAAAGCAGCAAGTCTACTTTCTATCTCTTTTACACTGGTATTTAACAACCTATAATTATGTGTATTGTTATAACTTTGTCTTAATTGATTACAGTATAGCTCTTTACAAATAATAGCAAAATTTGTATTTGCCTTATCAATATATGTTATAACAAAATTACTCTGTAAATCCTTGATAGAATCTTTTAATACTTTATATTCTTCCAACGAAATCCCCCCTGTTTTACCACAGTAAATTGAACTCAAATCCTTTAATATATTGTGTTTCCATTCCAGAAAAGTTATTTCTGGTAAGCAAAATTTGTTCATAAGTTTATGTATAAACATATCCACATTGATTTTTAATCGTTTTTTTATAAAATCCTTAGTGTTTAATCTTTTTAAACGAAATTTTGTACCAAACCGCATATAATCTCTCAATGTTCTGTCCTTGACAATGTCTAAATTACCGGTCAATACATGACCGTGATCCACATCGACATAATCACGATAAACCGGATCATGACAATGACATAAATTATTATCATTGTTTCTACCAATTTCTTTTGAAAAATTATTATAATTAAAAACCATACGACCTAAAGGTTTATCGTATCTATAAACCTTGACAATCTCCATGTTCTTATCTGGAAGCAAATCATTGTATTTATTTAATACCTTGCCCATATTTATACCATGTTTTTTAATTTCAATGTAATCCATTACAAAATACATTCTATTAACTATTTTGTTGTCATTGTTGTTACTTCTGCCCAGATTTTCCTTCAAATGTTGTGAACTAATTCTATACCTCAAAATGTCCAAAGCCAAATCTATATTATAGTTACTCTTATGTGAATACAATAAGTTTAACAAATCACCTATAAAACGTTTTTTCACGTTAAATATAATAAATTTTATATTTCTTACTATTCCCACGAAATCACACTTGAGAATTGAACTTTTAATTTCATTAATATTGTCATATTCCTTTGCTATTATCTTGTGGTCCATCTCCTTATTGAATTTATAATTCATGGGATGTTCAATACGTTCGTATATTGAAACTTCTAATAAACTGTTTCTTAATTTTTTCAAAACGTTAGTTCCATTGAACATAACATTTAACCCGTATGGGTAAACCGTGCCACATTTAATCATCATGTCACTTTCACATAACAATCTTTCTTTTTTATTAGGGACAATCTTTAAAATCGTTAATTCCATGTTTTCAATACCATGCATGTTGAAATGTCTAATTTCAATCTCTTGTTCTTCTTTATTAGTTTTGCAATGTCTGATATCAGACTTATGGTTATTGAAACGCTTATTAATCGGGTCAGAAGTTTGACCAATATAAGACATTCCACATATCTTGCAGCTAAGTTTATAAACACTGTTGTAAACCTTACATACTTTTAAATACCTAATGTCCCCGATAGTGTTATACTCTGAGCCCACACTCGGGCATACTTTACAACGTTTATCACTACATTTTCTTAATTTGAGATTATTGAAAATCAACTCCCTTTTTAAGTTTGAATTATAAAACGTTCTAGTTTTATATTTAACACCGTTATCTTTACCTTCACCGCCATCGTAATTCTCATTAATTAAATGACTATTATAAATATATCTGGTATTATACCTGATCGATTTCCTTTTCCGTACATCATCAACTTCCCCTCTTTCCAAAAAAATATCAAACTCACAATTTTTTACATAATTTTTTTCACAATTTTTATAATTTTTATACATTTTTTTATTTTTCTCAAAAACTAAACCTTGCATATATTATTGCCTTAAATATATATATATATATATATATATATTTCTTTTTTTTGCTTGAAAACAAAATAAAGAAGAGAGGTTGTCAGCTATAGAATTGCATTCTACTCTCAAGAATCTACTAGTTTTTTACATATTTAAATTAACCATACAACTTCAATGGAATTTTATTTTTTTAAAATAATAACTACTCATAAAAACATATTGATAATATTAGGATATTCAAAAATACATTCCGCAAAAAAATATTAACTTCGGGAATGATTTTTTGTAAAATGAAGCATACATGATACAATAATGTAATTCTTTTCCTCCGATGCATTGTTTTATGAATATCGTGGCATAAAAAGGGAAAACACCATTATCTTGAATGCTATTTTTTCCCTTGGATTTCTCCTGAGAAAAGCATCAGGTGTAGCTAGGATAAAACTTTTACTGTGTATATCCTACATATAAATTAATCGTACAATGCAGTTTAACAAAGTATAATCTAGCGAAACTGCAAGACATAAAGAACTGGTTACCTAGTACTAAAATTTATTACTTTTATTTAATGATTAACTGAATGTATTTTGTGTCTTCATGATATCACATAATGTAATAAGCAGTGCCCCAGAATACTTCAGAGAATCACGCAGTATGAATATAAAGGGTCAATAATGGAAGACTGTTTTAATATTATTTCTTCATTAAAAGTTTTATATGAAAGAAATGAATGCTTTTCTGTTTTAATTCTGTAATAAAATATAATATTAAATGCTACCGCATGTTCTATAGAAATTATACAGAAATAATAGTAATGGGGAGGGCTGAAAAACGTGTTTTAATAATCTATCGTTAAAATTTTTGCATTAAAGGACTATGTTACATCTGTAATAATAACAGAAACAACATGTCTCGGAATATGTCATAGAAAACATATCGCGCGAATAATAACGGGATAATAATGAAAACGTGTTTTTACGTTATTTTACTAAAATTTTTATGTAATGATCAATAATTAAAATGCAAAAAAAAATTCTATGTGAATATCGTTTAATTAAAATTTTGACATTATCGAAAAATGATTGTCTTAAAAAATAGACTTGTTTATAAAATTTATTTTTTAATTCAGCATCTCCATGATTTTTTTTCTATTTTCAGTTTTTATAAAGACAAATTGACAACTGCTTTATTTATTTTAAATATAAAGTATAATTTGATGAATTTAAAATAATTCTTTTATATTCCTTAAGAAATGGGAAAAAAAACATTAGCTTTTTTAAAACGTAACTGTGATAAAAAAGTATCTGCAATTTTTGACTTATAATACATTTAAGTAGATATCGTCTGCAAACTTTTATCACATATTTTTAAGACTTCTAGAAATAACTAGCAATAGACGGGAATTTATCTCACTCTATCTTTTGAAAATAAATTTGTTTTTAATGAGACAAGAATTGTCACTCTGTTGATTTTCCGAAAAAAATGAATGTTATTGAGCAAAGAACATGAATTAAATGTTGTTTCTGCAATGTAATTTATGCTACAAAAGTATTTGAAATGTTGCAAAAAGCTTTTAAAGGCGACTGTTTATCGAAAACAACAATATTGCATTGGAGTAAAAAGTTTTAAAATGATAGAGAATCCGTTGTAGATGATCCGCGGTCCGGATTACTAACCACTTCGATTAATGATCTACAAGTAGATATCTATAATCAGTCTTGAATTCAGGCATTTTTCCTCGGAAGGAGTTTCTGTGGCTCCAGAGGGGACTTTCTAGAGTTCCGGGGTGGGGGGGGGGGGGGATTGCGCTTTTGTCCATTAAAAAGCATAAAACCTCAAACCTTCCGGGGGAGGGCATTTCATTGTTCCGGTGGGGGGGGGGGCGTCCCACCCCCTGAATTCAACACTGTCTGTAATGTCGGAGAATTGAAACTTAGGTATCGTCGTTTGGCAATATGCAACATAATGGAACAAGCTCCTATATCATTTGGTTTCTGTCAGGCAATTTAAAAGATCATTTAGGGTTGCGACGCGTCGCTTTTAGAGTTGTTCCAACAACGTTTTCAAGTGGCCAGACAGATGCTTTCTCAAGGTGATTATTTTTTAAAACACATTATTAACGGTAATGAAACTTGGATATATACTTTTAATACAGAAAAAAGCTTAACAATCAAGTGAATGTCACTTGAAATGTGCACTATAAAAAAAAAAAAAATCTATAAAGTTACTAAGAATTTTCTTCGAAACTGGGATGCCTAGAACTTTTTATGTAACGGCAGCAACAAAAGTTCATGTAACAGATACACGTTTGCACTGTAAACCAAAAAATCTGTAAGGTTACTAAGAATTTTTTGAGAAACTGGGATGCCTAGAGCTTTTTATATAACTGCAACCCGGGTTACAGATAAAATTTCAGATTACTGTTAAACTATTCAAGATTACTATTAAACTATTATTTTAACACAGTCAAACTCATTCGTAAAGTTATCATTTCAATTAGATCATTTAGATATCAGTCAAGTAGATTCTTTCGTAAATTTACATCTGTTTTTGTACAGTGTAGCGATAAAATTTTAGTAAGCATACAGATTTCTGTAACTTTACATCTGTAGAATTACAACTTTTTTTTTATAGTGTGAAGCAAGACAGAAAAAAACACGCAAAGTTATTCAAAAATCTAGGTAATGTTGACTGTTTTCTTTTTTTTTATTTTTTTATTTTTTTTTTTTGTGGTGATGTGCATTATGACTTCATTCTAAACGACCAGACTGTCTATAAAAATTATTACATGAGTGTTTTGATCCATTTTTATGAAATATTTCGTCGAAAAATTTCGGAAATGTGGTCAGAAAACTCATGCGTTTTGAACCACGATAATGCACCTTTTCAGAGTGCAATTATTATTAGCGAGTTTTCAACCTAACATTCAACAAATACGGTTCACAATCTCCGTATTCACCTGATAAGGCACAGTGTGACTTTTCCTTATTTCCACAGTTAAAATTTCTTTCTCTTGGTGACCGTTTTGAGTCCATTAATTCGATCTATGAACTCTGGGGGTGGGGGGTTACGAAACGACTTTAAGGCATGTTTCGATGATGGAAAAAACTTTGGCGGAAATGCATTGAGATTACTTTGAGGAAAAATTGGCAGAAGAGATTCCTTTGAAGAAGATGCAATAAATTTTGATCAATAACTTAATACCTTTTTTTTATGCCAACTTTCCGGATATTATTTGATCATAGTAGTAAGATTCAGTTTTAAGAGCAGCAACATAATGATGGTTATAATTCATACATATATAAATAAATATTAGTACTTAATATTCATTATTAATACTATAAGCATCGTAAATTTTCAATATGAAAACAAATATTCACTGAATAAAGCTGTTTTAAACAGCACTATGCGAATTAATAGAGCACAGGCGTTATTTAAAACCTTTATAAAAAATGTCTTTTTATATATGAAATAGATTTGCGGTTACTTATTATATTTAAATTTTAAAAATGTACAACCTTTAACAATTTTCTATTCAATAAAACTTATGTCAATTTACCATAAGAAATTTAACCAACAGAAATTAAACCTTTTTACTTCCTAAAAAAAATATTTTTATCTTTCATATAAAAAGAAGGGAATAAAAAATTTAGTTTCTTTTTTTTCTTGTTGTTTTGTTTACTCTATAAAATCAATTTTTTGTGTTATTTTGTTACAATAGCGCACAAAAAAAATACAATTAAAATATTCTTAATTTCTACTAAATAATGTTAAAAAGTTTTTTGTTTTAATATTTCAATTAAAAAAATATACATATTTTCTCTTTTAAAAAGAATAAATAAATTGCTCAAGTACTAGTACATTTAGCATAAGTAACAAGCTTAACATTTTTTATTTCATACAATATAGTCTTCGCTTTTTGTGATACCAAAACGTCTAAATTATATACTTCAAACTTTTTTCTCTTATTAAAAATAAATTTCTACGTTATTATTTTATTCCCTTTTCTACAATATGCGATTTTATTCCTATTTCTCAAACATAACGGACATAGATTATATTTGAGACGTTAAATCTAACTTTAGTACTAAGAAAAAAAATTATTCTGTTGTGAAATGCTTTTTATATCGCAGATTTTTTACGAAATAAATTGGATAAGAAAACTATACAGCTTCATCTAATTCTGATAATAATTTTAAAGTTTTGCAAAGATGAATTCAATTGTGAATTAAAATTTATTATTGTTTCTGTCACTTATTAATATTTTTTGTATAAAGCTAATTTTCTGTTAGATGTCCTTCCATATGCTTCATTAAATAACTAAACTTAAAAATGATATTAAATTTGATTAAAGATGTAAGCTTTAAAAGTACTATTCTTAATTTTTAACTCCATTAAGATATTTATCAACTATAACATAAGATGTTTTAGCCTTTATTATAGATAGTTTTAAAAATATTTACATATAATAATCTATATAAGACAATTAGTGTTCCACAGAAATCTCTTGTAAATTACTTCTTATTCCGAATTCTAAATTATTCCAAATTAATCTAATTATGATAATAATTTGTAAAATTTTGCAACATTTGAATTAAATTGATTAAATTGCGAATAAAAATCTGTTTTTTTTTTTTTTTTTTTTTTTTTTTTTTTTTTTGCAAGCACGTATAATTATTATTATTTTCTATTAAACTAATTGTTTTATGTTAAATGCTTTTCTATGTGCTGTATTACGTAACCAAACATAATTGATATTAAATTTAATAAAAGATGCAAACTTTTAAGAATATGCTTCTGAAAAAAAATATTTATAGGCCTTTGACGCATTTGTGCATAACTGATAACACGATCGTTAGGAAATTCTAAATTCTTCACAAAAAGTTTGAATAGTTATTTTTGGACAGTATAATGAGTAGGGGATACAACACGGACTTCCCGCGTTACAGAATATAAGGAAAGACCATTTTTTAATATTAATGTATTACAGTAGAGCAATGATTATCCGAACTCCAATTAACCGAATTTCCAATTATCCGAACTGCCTATTTCTCCCCATTTTTTTTTTTTTTTTTTTTTTTTTTTTTTTAATCCGAACTCTCAATTATCAATTGGCTTGGAATAAAATTTTAAATAAAGAAAAAACTGATAGTGGATGAGAAAATAAGGAATGTAAAAACAATAAAGGAAATTGGAAGAATCCTGAGCTATGAACAAAATGAAATTAATGAGTAATTAAATAGTGAAGTACACGACTCTGGATATCAGATATTAAATGATGATGAGATTGTGGTTGAGATTCATGATGAAAAATAAATTGTAGAAAATGAAAACGAATGCTCTGAAAATAACCCAGGTCCATCCCATAACGAAGCCTTTGAATGTTTGGAAACAGCTATGAAATGGCTCGAACAGCAGAAGAACGCTGTTCCTATTCAACTTACGTATTTAAGAAGAATTAGAGAGCAACATTGAAAATAATGTCTTCGTTGAACCAAGCGACAATCAAAAACTTTTTTCCTTAAATTGTAATCTCTGTAGTTCAGAAAATAATAAAAAGAGAAAAAAAATTAATTATAAAAATGTAAAAAACAACAACAAAAAAAAATATAAAAAGACAATTTTTTTAAACATCCCAGTACTAACTGGTAGCGTCTTAAGCTTAGATAACGTGTGACGGTTTTAGTATAGTCAGAAACATCCTTTAAATTGTCTGTCTATTTATCCGAACTATTGCTTATCCGAACTAGGGTCGGTCCCGACTTGTTCGGATAATCGGCGCTCTACTGTATTTTGTTTTCCTATATTGCCAATATATACAGGGTAGTTCAAAACTATATGTCAAAAATGTAAAGGCAGGTAGAGGGGACCTAAATAAGCAGATTTAGTGCAGGAATATGTGTACGGAAATGCAGTGTTGGGGAAGTAGATGTCGCTGTCGAATGCGGCGGATGAATGCTCTTCGTTGGCTTAAATCGTCAATTTCCGCACGGATTTCGATCAACATGGATCATTACACGACCGTGGAGCTTGCCGACATGCATTTCATGCATGGATGTGCAAGGAATTGGATAGGCTGCTCAAGGGATTTCCCGGGTATGATTCGTGCCTGATCCCCGAACATTTGAGTGTCTTCATTAGGAGTTCTACACGAGTGGATCGTTTTATGCTTCCAGGCGTGATACAGGCACTGTAAGATATCGCAGAATTCCTGCAGTGTAAGAAGCATTATTGTGCAAGTAGAGGAAAGCGCTTCGACAAGTCCGAGAACTGTTGGACGTGCGTTGGGTGTGAACCATTTCCTTGCTTACATAAAATGCATGTCGGCAAGCTCCGCATTGGTGTAACGATGCATGTTGTTCAAAATCCGTGAGAGAATGGCCCACCAGCTGCTGAGAGGTTCTGCTCTCGAAGCTGGTAGAAGGGAGGTGCTGGGTTCGAACCCAATCGCGCCCGTCGGCCTAATCGTTCGGAGTTTTCGTGGTTTTCTTCGAACCTTGGATTTCCAAGCGTTAATACGGGTTAGGTTCCCTTAGAAAGACCCCCACGAAGGGCACTCCCCCCTGGGCCTATATCCCTCGTGCAGATAATTGGCCGTCATAAATACAACCAACCAACCAACCGTGAGAGAATGACGATTCAAGCTAGCGAAGCGTTTTCAACCACCAAACTTAACAGCGTCCTCTACTGCCTCAACGTTGCATTTGTGCACCAACATTCCTATACGAAATCTGCTTATTTAGGTCCACTCTACCTTCCTTTCCATTTTTGGCATATAATTCTGAACCATCCTGTATGTTTATGTCCTCTACATGTTTCTAGAACACCAAAAAGCATTTTTATTTGATGAGTTTAAATTTTGCATTCACACAAAGTTTTGAAATTTATTAAAAGCGATTCTTTCGTATGATTTAATAGCCAAAGGTATCGTCAAAGATTTCGTTACTTACAGCAGTCAGTCCTTTTTAATTCAGATTATTTCAGTGGTTTAATAGCGTAGTTACATAACATGTCTGTTAAATGTCGGTTTTATTGAAATTATTGTTGAAGTTTTGGTTTCGTTGTGGAATTTCAGCCAGAAATAAAAGACGAACTATAAGACAAACGAATATATCTCTCATAATCGTCCTCAAGCGAACAAAAAAAAAAAAAAAAAAAAAAAAAAAAGTTTGAAAATTGTTTTAAATGTAAAAAATGAATAACTGCGATACACTTTTCAAACTATTTACAATACCGTTTTGAAACAAATTGCATTTGTACGAACATTTATTTCTCTACTCGACAGTTCAAAACGTGAAAATGTGCGATATTTAGAAGTTAAAAAAAAACTACAGTAAAAGCGAAACTTGATCGTTTGATTTTGCCAACATGAGAATGACGCCAGTATTTCGAACGACATGTCTGCTAATTATAATATAGTTAGGCAACAGGGAACAGGTGATTCGTTTAAGGGCAATAGAACTCCACTCCCAGTATATGAGTAATTTTGTAACACATTTTAAAGGAGCAAAAGAAAAATTGTATAGCCATAGTACAATAAATAATATAGATAGATATTTTATGAATAAAAGAAAGATTTTCGTAAATAAAATAAAGCAAAACTAGGGTTACAAATTTTCGGGTGCGAACTCGAAATTTGTGAATAAAATAACCGCCAGATTTGGCAAACAATATTTGCGGCCTGTATAGTGGTAATTATAATATCATATGCTATAGTTTTTAATATAAATAGTTCATTAGTCAGCATATATTAAGAATATTTTCATATAAGAATCTATATAAGACAATTGGTGCCAAACAATATTCGGTACTTTTCCGTTATACGGACACCATTGTCGCCAAGTGTAATAGATGGCGCAAAATGAAAATCACGTGAATTGAAACATTTGAAAAATAAAAGAAAAAACCTTGTCGATAGTAAAGCGAGCATTTTAAAAATGAGCATTTTAAAAATATAACATTAAAAATTACAGACTTTTACGAACTATTTTATTAACACGTTCACGCCGGCGCGGTGGGTCACACTCGACTGTCTCAGAGCTGCCAAGTCTCCTGCTTTTTGGATACCAGTATTTTAATACAGAAAATGTTGTTTTATTTAATTAGAACAATTGGGCGATTTGAAGGAACAACATTTTCTCTAAAATAACAGCTGTGTGCAAAAAGCCGGAGACTTGACAACTCTGAGGCAGTCGAGTGTGACCCATAGCGCCGGCGTGAACGTGTTAAATTACAAATATATACTTAAAAGTGAACAAATAACTGTTATACAATAAAGTAATAAAATAAAACTTATATTAAACTGCTGGCATAAAATTACAAATATCTTTTAGCATTGCAGTGAACATTTCATTGACCAACGATCAGGGTTGAAATAACTGGCGTATTAGCATACGTTATGGCATGGTATCCGTATAACGGAAAAGTACCCCATATTCTTATGTAAATTAATTCTTATTCCGAACTCAGAATTATTCGGAATTTTATTCCGAAAGACGAAACAAGAAATGCGCCGAAATCCGTGCATCAAGGTCAAACATTTAAGAAAAAAAGCCTATTCAATTTCTAATTTTTTTACCTGTTTCTGAATTTATTTTTTTTTTTTAAATGGCCGCCATTTGCCAACAAGATGTCGAATGTAAATCACTAACGAACTGCGTCGAGACCTCGTATGTCATGTACAGTTACTTATAAGTCACATCCAAATCTGTTAATATATATATATATTCTAACACATGACAAACATGAAATTGTTTCAAAATGTCAGTCACCCAAGAAATTTAAACTGCGATATCGCTGTCATTTTTAGGCTTCCGTACTTAAAAAGTAAAAACGGAACCATTACAAAATCACCCCTATGTCATCTGTCTGTCTGTCACAGCGATTTTATTCGTAAACAATGGGACGTTGAAAATACAAATTAACTGATGTAATAAAGGCTATTGACCCACAAATTTATAGATTTTTAAACATTCACAAATACGTATATGAAAAATTTAGAGGGTCTGTTTAAGTTTCTTCAATAAAAGAAATCTTTTCTTTGTATATCGTGTAGGGTATCGGGGGAAAGATTAGTAACGCCAAATTCAAAAAATTATTATTTTTTTTTTTCATTTTAAGTATTATATTTTCAGAGATATCGTCAAAATGTAGTGCAAAAATATATTCCCTCCGCTCTATTTCCGAATTTACTGATGTTAAAATTATGAAAAAATTAGAGGTAGTAGAAGTTACTTTAAACCTTGCAGGAAAACTACAGCGATTACCCAAGGTCACATAGTTTTTTAAGAAAATCGCCTTTTTCCGTTACGCACAAATTTTGAATTGCGGCCATTCAGCAAAACAGTTGAGGCAAGCTGGAGGAACCTATCGTCACAGAAGTATAAAAGGATTGTTGATAATGATTTTCGAGAAAAATTGTCGGTAATTAGCTGAAATATTAACCCTTAAAGACACGGATGGTTTCGACCTACATAAAGAAACAGGCGGCGTACTCTATGCACCATCGGTCTTTAAAGCCTAGATAACAACTTTTAATGGTGTATTTGTGCAAAGCAATGCCCTGTAGTAATATAAAAGCAATAAACATCAAACTGTTAAGAAGAAAATTATTTAGAATTAATCACAGAATTACTGTAGGAATCGCGACTAATTTGCATTGGGTGCCTCTCTTAATGCGCCACCTGTGTCTTTAAAGGTTAATTAAAAACCTATCTGGCAAAACGTTGCACGGACTAACGTGGCGTTGCAACTTTGGACTTCCTTTCGAAGTGCACTTAGCACAATGCCAAATTTAAACTTTGGATATGGGTTTTGTTTTAGGTACAATGCCAAAAAAAATATTAATACGCTGAATTTGAAATGCCAAATAAAGTTCAAATATGCACTACTTTTATTATCATAACCAATTTAAGGTTATCATAAACAGATTAGGATCAGATTTAAAAAATACGTTATACAGAATAGCAATAGCTAAAACTATTTAGAATTCCTATTTCTCTGAATTTTCATGGTATATCCATTTATACTTTTCTGGTACATACAGCTATACCCAACCCTACGTTGTATAGCTTTTTATAAAGTATACTTATTCTTTAAAAACGATTTTTTTGTATAATAAAGTTACTAATTAATATAGTATTTATTGAACCGAAACCTCCGTGGGCGAGTAACACTCGCACTTGACCGTTTATTTAATATAAATTCGAAACAAAAAATGCTCCGGAATCCTTGTATCAAAGTCTAACACTTAAGAAAAAAAGCTTTTCTAATTTTTTTATACCTCGTTTTGAATTTTAAAATTAAAATTCTTTTTAAATGGCCGCCATTTTGAAACAGGATGGCGGATGAAGCTGGCTAACAAACTCGGCCGAGACCTTGGTATATAATGTAGAAAGGCTCAGTCACATCCAAATCGATAAATAAATACGAGAGTTACAGCATGAAAAAAATCACATATATCTAAATCAATATTTGAACGGAGGTTGGTTTTGGTGTCTATGGGTCATGATCAGTGACAATATATGAAAAACTTTCGAATTTACATTTTTTCCGGACAGCTGCAATAGGTAGAATTTTACTTTTTGAAATAAAAAACGAAGGCTTGAAAACAATGATTTAATAAATAGTATTGTTCATGCAAATAATGAAGAAGTACTTACTCTGACAAAGATCATTTTAGAAAGCTTCTTGAATTTTGTTGTTTTTTTTCTGATGTAAGCTAATGTCATCTTTATTATTAGTAAGTTTGTAAGCCTTTATCTGTCATAACAATTTACAAGGGTTTCGTTGATGTTAGATTAAAAAAAATAATTATATGTATTTAATATAATAGTTTATCATATCTAAAGACTAATACAGAATTTAATATATTTAAAAAAGGAATTAGAATTTTGAAAATTAAGTTATCAGTCATAATCAATTTTATGAAAGTAATTTCGTGTCATTGGCCACTAAATTTTTATAGTTGATAACCATGTCCCATGTCCCAATTTAAAAATAGATGATTTAAATTTCTTTAAAAGCCCGATTGTTTTGATTTTTATTGAAACAAATTATTATTCTTGCCATCCCTACAGTACCGCAACTTCAGAACATTTAGACGAAACTTGTAGTCGATTATGTGAATTTTCTGATATCCAATCCCGAAAATTATGCTTGAAAAGGTACCTCGTTACAGAGAATCAACCTAGTCCACTCATTGTAAGTTCAAAGGGAGCAAGGAATTGCAACGCAGGATCTCTAGCTCACTAAATGCAGAAGCTAAGAGCATCTGCAAAAGGGTCAATTTATAGGCATGGTAGTGTAAAAGTTTTTATAGAACCTCGTAGACAGGGAAACGGGAACAAGGAGTTCCTTCTACAAATTGCCATACATGTAATGTCATAAAATTCTGTATTTTACTACTCAAAGCCTATTTCTCGAGATGTCAATATTTTTTTGCCATCTCGAGCGTGAAAGCTTTTTAGAAATCTGTAGACAGTGAAACGAATTTGTTCTACAGTTGTCATACGGGTAATGTCATAAAAGGAGTAATGGCATAAAATGATGAATTTCGCTTCGCAAAGCCTATTTCTCGAGATGCCAATATTTTTTGCCATATCTCGAGCGTGAAAGCTTTTTAGAAATCTGTAGACAGTGAAACGAATTTGTTCTACAGTTGTCATACGGGTAATGTCATAAAAGGAGTAATGGCATAAAATGCTAAATTTCGCTTCGCAAAGCCTATTCCTCGAGATGGCAATATTTTTTGCCATCTCGACCGTGAAAGGTTTTTTAGAACCCTGTAGACAGTCAAATGAATTTGTTCTACAGTTGGCATACGGGTAATGGCATAAAATGCTGAATTTCACTTCGCAAAGCCTATTTCTCGAAATGCCAATATTTTTAACCATCTCGAGCGAGAAAGGTTTTTTAGAACCTTGTAGACAGTGAAACGAATATGTTCTACAGTTGTCATACGGGTAATGTCATAAAAGGAGCAATGGCATAAAATGATGAATTTCACTTTGCAAAGCCTATTTCTCGAGATGCCAATATTTTTTGCCATATCTCGAGTGTGATAGGTTTTTTAAAAACCCTGTATACAGTGAAACGAATTTGTTCTACAGTTGTCATATAGGTAATGTCTTTAAAGGAGTAATGGCAATAAAATTCTGAATTTCACTTCGCAAAGAGATGCCAATATTTTTTGCTATCTCGAGAGTGAAAGGTTTTTCAGAACTCTGTGGACAGTGAAGCGAATTTGTTCTACGAGTTGTCATACGGGTAATGTAAAAAAAAAGGACTAATGGCATAAAATGCTGAATTTCACTTCGCAAAGCCTGTTTCTAGAGATGCCAATACTTTTTGCCATATCTAGAGCGTGAAAGGTATTTTAGAACACTGTAGACAGTGAAACGAATTTGTTCTACAGTTTTAATATAGGTAATGTCATTAAAGGAATAATGGCACAAAATGGGGAATTTAGCTTCGCAAAGCCTATTTCTCGAGATGCCAATATTTTTCGCTATCTCAAGAGTGAAAGGTTTTTTAGAAACCTGTGGACAGTGAAACGAATTTGTTCTACTGTTGTCATACGGGTAATGTCATGAAAGGAGTAATGGCGTATAATGCTGAATTTCACTTTGCAAAACCGACATGCCAATATTTGTTTGCAGATTAAAAATAATTTTAGTTTAATTAAAAAAAAAGACATAAAAAATTTCCTTTCTTTATATTTTCTCAATAATCTCAGTTTTACGGAAAAGTGAAATCTAGAAATTCGCCTTTTTAATCTAAACTTAATTTTTAAATTTTTAAAAAGCCCTTTTGGGGTTCCAGGCAGCGCATTCTGATCTCTGGAACTGTCATTAAAGAAATATTAGTTCGAAAGAATGAATCTATGTTTATTTTTACATAGAAAATTTGTTTTTAAGGGTTTATTTTTTTTTTCAAAAAAAAAAAAAAAAACTTCAAAATCATGTATATGGTAGATTAATAAAAATTTTAAATAATTTGAGTGCAATTATACTATAGCAAATTTTTGCAACAAAGTCTATACGTTTACATACCGATATAATCATTCGATAGAATAAAGCATCTGATAAAAAAAAGTCCTTCCGGCCAGTGCCGGGAGGAAGAGGTAGCTTTCATATTCCTTATTTTAAAAAAGCCAACTTATATGAATCAAACACACGAAGGTCAACTTAGTGGAAACCGAATATAGGAGATTCAATACTAATTTTTATCAATATAATGAATGAGAATTTCGCGAAATTATTCAGCTTTATCCAAGCTGCTTTTCTTTAAAGTAACTTATATTTGGCTGCCAAATTCGGCGATTTCTTAAAGTGCCTGCCATTTTAAGACAACATGGTGGATGAGGCTAACCAGTGAACTTATTCGAGATCTTAGTAATTGCTGTGCACATGCTCACTCACATCGTAATCGGTTGATATATACAAGTGCTGTCGCATGCAAAAAATCAGATTTTTCAAAATGTCACTCACAATAGAAATTGAAACTGCTATATCTGAGCCATTTTTTAAGGTAAAGACAAACAAAAAATGCTCCTGAATTCTTATATCAAGGTCAAATACTTAAGAAAGAAACCTTTTTCAATTTCTAATTTTTTTGCACCTCACTTTAAATGTATATATATTTTTAGGTAGCTTTCATTACAAAAAGCTACCTATTGCAGCCGTTCGGAGGAAAGCGATTTCAAAAAATTTTGGTATATTTTCATCGATCATGACCCCCAGACCCCGAAACCACCCTCCGTTCAAAAGTTGATATATATATATATATATATATATATATATATATATATATATATATCCATATATATATATATATATATATATATATATATATATCCATATATATATATATATATATCTGACATTTGTCATACTGTAACTCTCGAATTTATGAACCGATTTGGATGTAATTCGGTATGTACATAGTACATACCAATGTCTCGACCGAGTTCGTTGGCCAGCTTCATCCGCCATTTTGTTTCAAAATGGCGGCCATTTAAAATTTTCTTTAAAATTTTAAATTTGAAATTTGGTACCAAAGAATTGAAAATGGAAAAATATTTTTTTTATGTATTTGACCTTTACACAAAGATTCCGGAGCAGTTTTTGTTTCGTCTATATCTTAAAAAATGGCTGAGTTATAGCATTTTGAATTTCTAGCGTGGCTGACATTTTGAAACGTCCTGAATTTTGTCACGCGATAAAAGGCGTATTTATGATCCGATTTGGATGTAACTTCGTTTGTACATAGTGCATACCAATGTCTTGACCGAGTTCGTTGGCCAGCTTCATCCGCCATCTTGTTTAAAAATGGCAGCCATTTAAATTTTTAAGAAAAACTTAAATTTGAAATGTGGTACCAAAAAATTGAAAATTGAAAAAATATTATTTTTTTATGTATTTGACCTTGATACAAAGATTCGGGAGCAGTTTTTGTTTCGTCTATATCTTAAAAAATCGCTGAGTTATAGCATTTTAAATTTCTAGCGTGGCTGACATTTTGAAACGTCCTGATATTTGTCACGTGATAACAGGCGTATTTATGAACCGATTTGGATGTACCGTGGTGTGTGCATAGTACATACCAATGTCTCGACCGAGATCATTGGCCAGCTTCATCCGCCATCTTGTTTCAAAATGGCGGCCATTTAAAAAATTTTAAAAATTTAAAATTTAAAATGAGGTACCAAAAAATTGGAAAATGAAAAAGATTTTTTTCGTATGTGTTTGACCTTAATACAAAGATTCCGGAACAGTTTTTGTTTCGTCTATATCTAAAAAAATGGCTGAGTTACAGCATTTTGAATTTCTATTGTGGCTGACATTTTAAAACGACCTGATTTTTGTCACGCGATAACAAGCGTATTTATGAACCGATTTGGATGTTACTTGATCTGTACATAGTACATACCAATGTCTCGACCGAGTTCGTTGGCCAGCTTCATTCGCTATCTTGTTTCAAAAGGGTTGCCATTTTAAAAAAATTAAATTTAAAATTTAAAATGAGGTATAAAAAAATTGGAAAATGAAAAAGATTTTTTTATGTGTTTGTCCTTGATACAAAGATTCCGGAGCAGATTTTGTTTCCGAAAATTTGTTCTTTTGTTTATATCTTAAAAAATGGTTGAATTATAGCACTTTGAATTTCTGGTATGGCTAACATTTTGAAACGATCTTGTATTTGTCACGCGATAACACACGTATTCGTCTATTTCCATGTAAGAAGGCATGTAGATAGTATACATCAACATCTCAGCCAAATATAAGTTACTTTAAATAAAAGCAGCTTCTATAAAGCTGACTAATTTCGCGAAATTCTCATTCATAATGATTTACTATTGATAAAAATTAGTATTGAATCTCCTATATTCGGTTTCCAATAATTGAGCTTCGTGTGTTTGAATAATATAAGTTGGCTTTTTTAAAATAAGGAATTTGAAAGGTACCTCTTCCTCCCGGCACTGGCCGGAAGGACTTTTTTATTTAATGGCCGCCATTTTGAAACATGATGGCTGATGAATCTGGCCAGCGAACTTGGTCGAGGTATTGATGTATACTATCCACATGCCTTCTTACATCGAAATAGGCGAATATGTGTTTTATCGCGTGACAAATACAAGATCGTTTCAAAATGTTAGCCATGCTAGAAATTCAAAGTGCTATAATGCAAAAATTTTTTAAGATATAAACAAAAGAACAAATTTTCTGAAACAAAAACTGCTCCGGAATCTTTGTATCGAGGCCAAACACATAAAAAAAATCTTTTTCATTTTCCAATTTATTAATACCTCATTTTAAATTTTAAATTTAATTTATTTTTAAATGGCAACCCTTTTGAAACAAGATGGCGAATGAAGCTGGCCAACGAACTCGGTCGAGACATTGGTATGTACTATGTACAGACCAAGTTACATCCAAATCGGTTCATAAATACGCCTGTTATCCCGTGACAAAAATCAGGTCGTTTTAAAATATCAGCCACAATAGAAATTCAAAATGCTATTACTCAGCCATTTTTTTAGATATAGATGAAACAAAAACTGTTCCGGAATTTTTGTATTAAGGTCAAACACATACAAAAAAATCTTTTTCGTTTTCCAATTTTTTGGTATCTCATTTTAATTTTTTTTTTAAATTTTTTTAAATGGCCGCCATTTTGAAGCAAGATGGCGGATGAAGCTGGCCAACGAACTCGGTCGAGATATTTGTATGTACTATGCACACACCAAGGTACATCCAAATCGGTTCACAAATACGCCTGTTATTACGTGACAAAAATCAGGACGTTTCAAAATGTCAGACACGCTAGAAATTCAAAATGCTATAACTCAGCCATTTCTTAAGATATAGACGAAACAAAAACTTCTCCCGAATCTTTTTATCAAGGTAAAACACATAAGAAGAAAATATTTTTTCAATTTTCAATTTTTTGGTACCACATTTCAAATTTAAATTTTTCTTAAAAATTTAAATGACCGCCATTTTTAAACAAGATGGCGGATGAAGCTGGCCAACGAACCCGGTCGAGACATTGGTAAGTACTATGTATAAACGAAGTTACATCGAAATCGGTTAGTAAATACGCCTTTTATTGCGTGACAAAATTCAGGACGTTTCAAAATGTCAGCCACGCTAGAAATTCAAAATGCTATAACTCAGCCATTTTTTAAGATATAGACGAAACAAAAGCTCCTCCGAAATCTTTGTATAAAGGTGGAATACATAAGAAAAAAATATTTTTCCATTTTTAATTTTTTGGTACCACATTTCAAATTTTAATTTTTTTTTTTTAATTTTTAAATGGCCCCTATTTTTAAACAAGATGGCGCATGAAGCTGGCCAACGAACTCGGTCGAGACATTGGTATGTACTACGTACGCACTGAATTACATCGAAATCGGTTCATAAATACGCCTTTTATCGCGTGACAAAATTCAGGACGTTTCAAAATGCCAGCCACGCTAGCAATTCAAAATGCTATAACTCAGCCATTTTTTAAGATATATACGAAACAAAAACTGCTCCTGAATCTTTGTATAAAGGTCAAATACATAAGAAAAAAATATTTTTCCATTTTTCATTTTTTGGTACCACATTTCAAATTTTAATTTTTTTTTTTAATTTTAAATGGCCGCCATTTTGAAACAAAACGGCGGATGAAGCTGGCCAACAAACTCGGTCGAGACATTGGTATTTACTATGTACACACCGAATTACATCGAAATCGGTTCATAATTACGAGAGTTAGAGTGTGACATAGGTCATATTTATATATATATATATATATATACTTAAATAGGTTTTATTGATTCTTCCATTTCATATTATTTGTTTCTATTCTGTTTTCATTTTTAATCAATTCACTTGATTTTAATGGTTGTTTGGGCACAGCTGAAAATAATTTTTAGCTTTAGCTTATTTTTCTCACAGAAAACAACCATTTTGCTTATATCATTGAATTCTGTGCTCTTGACAACGTAATTCAATATATAAGCTTTTCCATTTTTTGTCGGTGTCCACTTTTTTATTTTTCTTCCCTAATAATTCTTATAATAAATTAATTTTTTATACTTACAGCTTTTATTCATAATATTTGATGGTGGTAGGTTACGTTTAATTAATGGTTATATATATATATATATCAATTTTGAACGGAGGGTGGTTTCGGGGTCTGGGGGTCATGATCGATGAAAATATACCAAAATTTTTTTAAATCGCTTTCCTCCGAACGGCTGCAATAGGTAGCTTTTTGTAATGAAAGCTACCTAAAATCATCCAATTGTATGACTTAACAATATATGTTACACATGTGAAATTTAATCTATGCTAGTCCATTATCTTTTATATTATATACAAGGGCAATTTTTAACTTTAGGAAATTTCTGTGTAATTGTTATAAAATATTAATTGAACAAACTGAAGAATATTCCTATTCAGGACAAATTATTTTAAAGAAATTCGAAAATTTTCGAAATAGTAAACTTAAGAAAAATCTATAAAGGAGTAAATTTGACCATAATGATACTATAAGAGCTGCATTTTACTAAAGAAAACAGCTTTGAAATAGTACAGGGTTTTTAAGGGGTTACATACGTTCTCCACTTAAAAAAAATATATTGTTTGACTTAAAGTAAATCCTTATATTATGTAGAATTATGTGTAAAAATATTTAAATAAGTAATATCTCAATTATTCAGAAAGATAATAAGTAAAGATGTAATCGTGCTCACGATCGATGAAAACGACCTCGACGAACAATGTAAACTCAACTGTAGCGTTCAAGTAAAAACTCACAAATTTATGTTTTCTTTGCTGTTCGTTATATTTGTGAGAATGTATTGAGCCTTTTTAAAGATTCTAAACCCTTATTTAGCGCTAACGAGTGCTTAAATGCTAAAATTTGGAAAAGTTGTACAAAAGCCACTCCCGGAAGTCACTCTATTGATTTAATTGCCACCGATAGTGCTTCTGTTACACATAATGAAGGTGCAAAAATTTACATGCAGATATTGCAGGTGTTTTGATGCAAAGGAGGATGCCAACCGTCGACGGCATGCTAGAATCAATGCGGCACAAGGGACGAAAGAGGCTCGTTCTGCTCATAGGTGTAACAAAAATATTTTAAATGATCAGATTAAGGCACAAAAGGGTCCACCTCCACAGTATGGCACAGGAATAGAAAATTAAGTGTAAGTTTAGTAAAACATTATCCGTATATTTTTTTCCTTCTAAAACTTTAATCGCGATTTTCTGGAAAGTGCATTTCTCAACATGGGCAGCACTAATATATTTTCAATATTTTTGGGTAAAATTTGCGCTCATCCACGGATAATTAAATTGTCTAAGAGCCATCGAGCCATTTTTTGAAATTTTTGATTTTTTTTTTTCTAAAAGGTCAAAATTATATAGACGAAAAATGAAAAATGTTTTCAAAATTGTGCAATTTATTTATTTTTCAACAATTCAAAAATTTGAGCCAATGTCCCTTAGTTACAAACAATGTTATAGGAAGAAACTTAAGATTTAAATATTTTTTTCTTTCTACAAGCAGTTAATATGCTGACTATCGAGCCTGGATATTTTGGTACAGGTCAACGCGGCTGCAGGTGTCTGACGTAATATGTGACCAAATTTAAGAAAAAAATATTTTTAAATATTTGAAGCAAGAAAATTCAACGCGTAATTATTAGTTTATCAATTAATTTTATTTATAAGTACTGTCAGTAGATAAAGGGTTGAACGACGATTGAATAAAATTTATGGGGTGTCATATAATACAGTAATCATATGAACTGCAGAATCGATCTTCTCAGAAAAAAAAAAATGTATTATTAGAGAAATAAGTTTATCGAATGAGTAAATTGCAATAATAATAATAATAATAATTTTAGAATGGGACGTTTTTTGGAGAAACTCGATTTAATAACAACATAACTGTAAATATATATAGTTAAACTTATTTTAAATCTAAATTTGATGGATTGCACCACATGATGGGCGAAAATTATCTCTTTCTGATACTTTACAAAATATCTCACAATTTTTCAGAAGATTATTCTAAAATAAAACATTTAGGGAATAAATTTTATATCTAAAATTCTCCATTAGCTAATGCCTTTCTTTGTACTTCTTTAATTTGTTATGACAAAAAATGTTGTCTCTTTTTCTGGAAATTAATCTTTTTATTTTTATAAGGAATTTTTAGGGTCCTAGACAACTCATTTTAATATCTGGGATAGTCATTAAGGACGTATGGATATGAAGTGCTAAAGCTCTCTTCTCAGAACTAATTTATTTATAGGGATATCGATTTGTTCTAGCAGTCCCTATTAAAAATTATATATGAAGTCGTAAAATTTCCAAAAATGTATTTTAAAATAAAACTTTAAGTTAATAAGTTTTATATCTAAAACACCCCTTTATCTAATGTCTTTCTTTGCACTTCTTTAACGCTGTTACGACAATAACAATTTTGTCTCTTTTTATAGAAATTAATCTTTTTATCTTTTCGAAGGACTTTTAGAGTGCTAGACAACTCATTTCAATCTCTGGAATTATCGTGAAGTACCTATGGATATGAAATGCTGAAGATCTCTTCGCACAACTAATTTATTTATAGGAAAATCGATTTTTTTCTAGGAGCCCAGATTAAAAAGTATGTATGAAAGCATAAAAATTAGTTTATGTTTTTATGTTACAAGAACTTTTTCTAAAGAACATATCTTTGTATGAATATCTATCTTCATATATTTTTATTTTTAGACTTACTAAAAGTAACTCATTTTTGAAAAATACCGCATTTTATAGTTTAATTTTAAAAAATGTATAATTTACATAGGCTTTTAGTTAAATAAAAAAAAATTCTGATTTATATAATGTATAATTTGTATAAATTACACGTTTAGTTTTAATTTAAAAAATTAAAACTAAATTTTATTCATTTATGAATTTATGTATTTATAAAGAGAATAAAACGCATCCCAATGTATTTATATTCATTAGTGCTATTTATTTACAGAAAAGTTTATATTCTATAGTTGTAAATATTTTTAAAGTTATTTCATTAAGACATAAGCAAAATCTATTTCAATTTCAAAGTCGACGTTTTAATAGATATTTCACTTTTGTTACTTTATTTCAAAATTTCAAAAAATATATAAATATTTAAAATATTTACTCAAATTTAACAGCTGAATATATTTTCGAAAATATACATCCTTTCATAATACTAGAACATCATCAGATCAGGGCCTCAACGTCAATCGTACAAGCAATTTTAATTTCCATCTGAATACACACAGTATCTAACATCCTACAATCCGTAATGTAATATTTTTACACTATATGTTAAGCATATAATATTTCACAAGATTTCAGAGAATTTATCTTTTGAAAACTTTTACATTAAATATAATTATGTTCATCAACTATTTATTTTTGGAATTTTTTTAGAATAAAAATGCACTTTTCTTCAGCAGATTGGGGGGGGGGGGGGGGGGTCCTTTCCCTTGAACTTCCCACCCTGACTCATTATATTTATGTTTGCGATTGCCAACAATTGTGAATTTTTTCAGTATTATATCGGTGGGATATTATTATTAGGACAAGCTTCTCGTTGTAATGGAGATTTTATCTTCTCCTAACAACAATTCTAACCAAATAATAAAACCGGCAGAAGTTGGATAAAATTGCATGTAAAATAAATAACCATGCAAACCTGAACTTCCATTACCAGACTATTATCTAATTTAGAATTCCAAAGTTTTTGCAATATTTATTAAGGGAAAAAAACGAATTTGTTGATTAATTTAAAGCATTTAAAAATATTATTCTTATCTAAGTAAATCCAAACCTATTTCGATACAAGAAGGGTACCAAAATCAATACCTAAAAATACAGGTTTTTTTATTTAAATTTTGTGCTTTTAGTTTAAATACAGTACAGCATGGTATATTCTGAATCCAATTTAGTTGCTTTATCCTCGACCGAATCGAGAGAAACCAATTGGCCACAGCAAGAATACTTTCCCATCATAGGGATACTTGGTATATTTTTTTGTTGTTGTTCCAGAACAGCTTTTCAGAACAGAGCTTGAGAAAAGCTCCTTAACTTATTCACTTCTTCCGCTACGCTCCTGTTTGAACGCGTTATCTTACGATTAGACATTTACAAATATAGCGTAATAATCCTTAATTGAATCCACTGCCAAATGGCGTATTTTAGCAAGTGTGATTTCATTTTGTATCAGATTTTCATTTCTGTCTACTTTTAATTTAAACCATATTATTGCTAGCATCAATACATTTTGAAGCTAACATTCGCTGTGGATACGATTACGAACAATTTGATGAGCAGTTTTTTTTCCTCATTTTTTTTTTTTTTCAAAACTTTCGTAATCAAACAAATTACAATGATGAACTATTTTTTAACATTTGAAGTCTACCAAAGTGGGGATTGTTTTGGGGCCTATAGCTACAATGGATGTCTCCTCGAATGATCCTTTATTTTATACACAGAGATAATTACACATTTTTAACATAACAGTTTCATCAAGGAAATTTACATTAACAACAACAGATAATTGCAGCTGCGAGCTCTACAAAGAGAGTGCGACGGAGCCAGCTGGAGTCGAACCAACACACCTCCTACGCTCTCAAGCGATTAGCGGCGTGGTACCTTAACCACTCGGTCACAATTATATTTTTTTCTCTGACTTGAGAAATACAGTTGGTAGGCAACTGTTAACATAAAGAGAAAAGGGATGTTTAAATCTATTATTCAAATCAGATGATCCAACCCTTCTTTCCTTATTATAGATAATATCGTCCGGTGTATAGTACAAAGGTGAAAACAATTTTTTATTGACAACTGTAATAGATTTTTTTAATTTAATATATTTTTTCATACTACAAAGAAATAAAATTGAAAAGCATTTCTACACTGCTGAAAAAAAATAGGGGAACAAGCAAAAAAGTGAAGAGAACAATGCAGAACAGCAATGTATGGACATAAAACGCGCACGTCCCAGCTAGAAAAAAGTTTGCAAAAAAACTTCAAAATAGTGCACAAAAAGTAAGCGTATTTGGCACCTCTGCTTATGCATAATAAGTGCAAACTGAATTGCGAACAAAAAGTGCATACCTAAATTGTTCACTTTTTATGCACTATCAGAGGTCCCAAATACGCTCGGATTTTGTGCACTTTTCTTTTTACACTTTTTTTGCATACCTAAATTGTGCACTGTTTATACACAATCAGTGATGCCAAATACGCTCAGATTTTGTGCACTTTTTTTTTACACATTTTTTGCCTATCTAAATTTTATACTTTTTATGCACAATCACAGGTGCCAAATACGCTCAGATTTTGTGCACTTTTCTTTTTACACTTTTTTTGCCTATCTAAATTTTATATTTTTTATGCACAATCACAGGTGCCAAATACGCTCAGATTTTGTGCTCTTTTGTTTTTACACTTTATTTACCTATCTAAATTTTACCACAAAAAGGCTTAATTATTGCAGTTTAAATATATTGTTTTCACATACATAATTCACACTGCAACAATAAAATTAATAATAAGACCAAAAAAAAAAAAAAAAAAAAACAAGCATAAATTTATTAGCGTACCTGTAACGAAACAGTGGCACAACAGAAAGCTGAGCAATATTCTTATAATAGCATTAAATTAAAAAAAAAAATAGTTAAAAAATTTTGGTTTCTCTAAATATAACCTAAAATACCTTTGAACCTTATAACATACGATGAAGCTGTATTTTAAATTTTAAAACATTACGATGAATTTTTCACTATTTTTTAATTTGTAATTACAGCTGAAGGAAGGTAAATGCTTGTAATTTTTTTTTACCAGTGGTGCACCACGTACTCGTGAGAGTACCAAGTAATTGTGTGCAAGAAAAAAATCACTGATGTGCACATGACGTGAGCTTAGGGATACCACCCCTATGTGTGCATGTGCTTATAAATACAAAAAACATTCATCATGAACATACAATCATTTTTTTTTAATTAACTTCAATTCAAAGTTTAATTTACTGTATACTATTTGAAGACAATTTGTTTAAATTCAAAAATTTTAAAACAGTGAGTAGCATTACTTAAAAATATGAAATATTGTGAACAAAAAGTATAGACTAAAGGAATAAACTTGCAACGAAAATTAAAAAAGATACCCAGTTAGATAATTATTTCAAATAATCTATATGGAAAAAAAAAAAGAAATCATTTAACAGAAAATTTGTAAAGGACACGGCCATACGTTTCACATGATTATGTGTACGGTTATTGTATATATCCTATGCAAACAAAAATATATATATCTTTAAAAAACTTAAATGCAAATTAAAAATTTGTAAAGGATGCTTCCATTTGTTTAACATTAGCTTGTGAGTGTTGTCACATGACTAGTGTAGCCTCATCAGGCTAATAAATAAAAAAATCCCCAGCAAAAGGTAAACATACCTTTTACCGTCTCTGAGAAAACTGCAAACCAAACACTAATCATACAATTTTATTTTATTAAAAAAAATGAATAGAAATTTATTTTTAAATAAGAAATATATTGAGATTTTTAAATTAGAAATATATTGAAAAATCCTTGATTAATTAGAAAAATATATGGTACTATTCGATTAGCCAGGCACGGTATGTGTATGTATATACAGGGTGATTCATAAAAGATGGGCAGAACTTTAAGGGGTTATAGTACACTTAAAGACAAATAATATTAAATAGGAGACTAAGGGTCCCAGACGTATTCCCAAGGAGATAGGGGGCATTAAAGTTTAGGGTCCGAAATTTCAAATGATTATAAAACATGGAAAAATTGGTCGATTCGTTTGCGGTTTTTGCAAAAAATTTTCTTTATGCCAGTATTTTCTTGAAATAAAATTTTAAAGTTCAATTTCAAAAAATGCCGATAGGGGGCGCTTTAGACTTTGGAGTAACAAACAACTATTTTTTAACGTTATTTTTTGTATTTCTTTAAATGATTTCGAAAGCTTAGACTTAAACTTAAATTTTGATCTAAAAATCTGAGTCCTAACGAGTAGTTAAGTAGCGTAAACTGAAATTTGAAATTTGAAACCCTTCTCCCCCCAGAACAAAAATCAGTTATTCCCGATCTTTGTGTCGTAGATTAGGCTCTAACTACTGCCGCGTTTTGCTAAAATTATTCTTTATGTCAGTATTTTCTTGAAAATAAATTTTAAAGAAAATTTTCAAAAACTTCCGATAGAGGGCGCTTTAGACTTTGGAGTAACGAACAACTATTTTATACCGTTATTTTTTGTGTCTCATTAAATGCTTTCTAAAGCTTAGACTTAAATTTTCAGCCCAAAATCTGAATCGTTAGACGTGGTTAAGTTTCTGGGGAGAGGGGTTTGAAATTTCTACTCCTGAGCACAGTTCAGTTTACCATGTCCACACATTGTGTGCTGTGATACGAGGTAAAAAGACACAAATTAGGATTATGTTACCAAAGCATATTTATTAACATGTAATTACAATAAATGTTCAAAATTGTGACCACCAGAGGTTATGCACGCAGAACAACGGCGAAGAATGGAACGGCGAACATTCGCGAAAACATCAGGCTTTTCGAGCACTTCCCCTACAGCGGCGGAAAGTCTGGCGACCAGTTCCTCGGGGGATTCAATGGGTGTCTCATACATAAGAGCCTTCAATCGTCCCCAAAAAAAGAAATCGATGGGTGAAAGATCTGGCGAGCGAGCAGGCCAAGCAACAGGACCACCTCGACCAATCCATCTGTTCGGAAATGTGATGTCCAGATAGTTGCGGACGTCTCGTACGTAATGGGCTGGCGCTCCATCGTGCTGGAACCACATGATCCGCCGGATGCGTGGAGGAACAACGTTTAACAGGTCTGGCAGCACATGTTGCAGAAATGTGAGGTATGTTTTACCGTTGAGGCGTTCAGGAAGAAGGTACGGTCCGATTAGGTGGTCTCCGAGGATTCCTGCCCAAACATTGATGGAAAAGCGTCTCTGATGAGCATGTGGATACGTAGCATGTGGATTGACATCCGCCCATACATGTGCATTGTGTGTGTTAAATGTACCTTCACGTGTGAAGGTACATTCATCGGTGAAAATCACAGTTCGTCCAAAATGTGGATTTAGCGCGTTCTGCTGCAGAAACCAGCGGGCGAATTCAATACGATTTGGATAATCCCCTGGAGACAGTTTCTGGACTCGTTGCACATGAAACGGGAGCAAATGTTCATCCTTCAGTACCCTCCAAGTCATGGACTGTGAGGTATCCACCTGCCTAGCCACTGTTCGTGTACTTGTACTTGGCTGCGCCGCTACTACATCCAGAATGGCTTCTGCAACAACTACTGATTCGTCCTTTTTTGCACGACCTGCATTCGACCGGGAAGCGAGAAATGATCCCGTCTCACACAACTGTCTGTGCAAGCGCTCGAAAGTTTTGCGGTTAGGCAACCGCCTGTTGGGAAATCGCTCTCCGTACATTCGTTGTGCCTCTGCACCATTTCCATCTGCCGCTCCGTAAATTAAATGCATCTCAGCCTTTTCCTTATTCGTGAAGGGCACCATCTTCCGATTCATTACTACAGCGACTTACACTTGACTCACCGTTCAGTGGTTTTTATGCCTGAATCGTGTCGAAATTTTGCATACGTGTTCTTCTTCTTCCCCATTTGACATTTGCATACTTTCTGTTTCCTTCTTCACCCGGTGACTAGCGTCAGGAATGGAGCTTGAACGTTTGCATGAGCGACGTTTCCAACTGTGCCAGTGCCTTTATGAGTGAATTCCGACTATGCAGTCCTTGACGAAAGTTGTATTTTTGCCTCGTATCACAGCACAGAATCGTTGGGCATGGTTAAGTAGTGCAAACTGAACTATGTTCAGAAGTTGAAATTTGAACCCCCTCCCCTCGCTACTGAACCACGCTCAGCGATTCAGATTTTGAGTTGAAAATTTAAGTTTAAGTCTAAGCTTTAGAAAGCATTTAATGAGACACAAAAAATAACGGTATAAAATAGTTGTTCGTTACTCCAAAGTCTAAAGCGCCCTCTATCGGAATTTTTTGAAATTTTTCTTTAAAATTTATTTTCAAGAAAATACTGACATAAAGAATAATTTTAGCAAAACGCGGCAGTAGTTAGAGCCTAATCTACGACACAAAGATCGGGAATAACTGATTTTTGTTCTGGGGGGAGAAGGGTTTCAAATTTCAAATTTCAGTTTATGCTACTTAACTACTCGTTAGGACTCAGATTTTTAGATCAAAATTTAAGTTTAAGTCTAAGCTTTCGAAATCATTTAAAGAAATACAAAAAATAACGTTAAAAAATAGTTGTTTGTTACTCCAAAGTCTAAAGCGCCCCCTATCGGCATTTTTTGAAATTGAACTTTAAAATTTTATTTCAAGGAAATACTGGCATAAAGAAAATTTTTTGCAAAAACCGCAAACGAATCGACCAATTTTTCCATGTTTTATAATCATTTGAAATTTCGGATCCTAAACTTTAATGCCCCCTATCTCCTTGGGAATACGTCTGGGACCCTTAGTCTCCTATTTAATATTATTTGTCTTTAAGTGTACTATAACCCCTTAAAGTTCTGCCCATCTTTTATGAATCACCCTGTATAACACTGGCGCCTGGCTAACCGAAAAGTATCAAATTTTTTCTCCAAATATCACACACATAACATGGAATGGCCCTTTAATTAATTATTCAAATTTTAAGAATTTTATGTCTAAATTAAATATAATAGAGCCCTGGTTATCCGAAAATTGGCTTAACCGAAAGACCTTAAAATTCTTTAAAGTCTGTTTTAAATGGGAAGAATTTTATTGCCAAGACTATACAGTAGAAGATCTTTATAACAGAAACCTAAAAACGCAAAGTTGCGCGTTATATAGGTCACATCATTAAATTCACCTTGTAAACATGGCCAAATATGTCTGAAACATATCAAAATACATTAAAATATCTTTATACTGCATTCCTTGTTACCAAGAGTTATCCAAATTATAAATATTTGCATAATCATCCAGGCAAAATTTGGCACATATTTAAGGCCCTTTCACAAAAATCTATTTAATAAAATAGGCCTCTTTACAAAAATAAATTTAATAAAAGGTCCCCTTTTTAAAAATAAATTTAATAAAAGGGCCCATTCACTAAAATAAATTTAATAAAAGCGCCCCTTCACAAAAATGAACTTAATAAAACAGGCATCTTCACAAAATTCCTTTTAATAAAACAAGCCCCTATCGTGACATTCTTGTCATGAAAACTTTTAAAATGTTTAATTTGTAAATAAAACCAGGTCACGAAAAACAAAAACTTTAGCAAGAGGATTTAAAGAAATTTTTGTTAATAAATTCTTCGTTCGAATTTGAGTAACTGTATTTCAAACTTCGTTACAAAATGTTAATTTTCCCAAAAATATCATAAAATTCACAAAAATAACTTTTACTTTTCACAAAATGGGCCCCAAGAATAAAAACCTGTATTGACCCTTGATAATATACGTCAGACATTATTAAATTTACTTTATAAACATGATCCAAATATCACTGACACAACTATCTCTTATATTAGACATTTTCAAAAATATTTATTGTAATAATAGCATATTTTTTTCAGTACAAAGGTCTTAAATTAGAAGATAAAGTTGAACTAATGTATCAAATTTAATCATCTAGAGAGTAGCAATATTTTACAATGTGAAAATGCAGGTGCTTTTTAATTGCAAAAATCATTGTTTACATCTGAGAAGTTGTGAGCTATATGGAGTATTGCATTATATAGAAGTGTGTTATAAAGATATTCTACTGTATTTACCTATGCCAAATGACGCCTTTCAACAAATTCGCTATTTTTCCACGCCTGATTGACTAAATTCGCCATTTTTTCCTACCCGACCAATGAAATTCGCTATTTTTTCACACCCGATTGAAAAAATTCCATTTTTTTCGCACCTGATTAAAGAAGTTTGCTATTTTTCTGTGAATCAACGAAATTTGAGATTTTTCTACTTCTAAACAACAAAATTCACGATTTTTTCACGCCCGATCGACGAAATTCACGATCTCAACTGACTGACGGAATTTGTGATTTTTTCCCGCTGCACATTGACAAAATTCACAAATTTTCCACACCCAATTGACAAAATTCGTTGTTTTTTCACACCCGATTGACAAAATTCACTATTTTTCAATTTTTCCCCACATTATCGACAAAATTCGCAATTTTTTCGTGCCTGATCAAACAAATTCGCTTTTTTTCCACGTGTCATTCACTAAATTTGCCATTTTTTCCTACCCAACCAATGAAATTCGCTATCTTTTCACACCCGATTGACAAAATTCCCTTTTTTCCACGCCCGATTAAAGAAGTTCGGTATTCTTCTGTGAATCAACGAAATTTGAGATTTTCTACTTCTAAACAACAAAATTCACGATTTTTTCACGCCCGATCGACGAAATTCACGATCTCAACTGACTGACGGAATTTGTGATTTTTTTTCCCGCTGCACATTGACAAAATTCACAATTTTTTCACACCCAATTGACAAAATTCATTTTTTTTCACACCCGATTGACAAAATTCACTATTTTTTAATTTTTCCACACATTTTCGACATAATTTTCAATTTTCGCGCCTGATCAAACAAATTCACTATTTTTCCACACCTGATTGACTAAATTCGCCATTTTTTTCTATCCGACCAATGAAATTCGCTATTTTTTCACACCCGATTGACAAAATTCCCTTTTTTTCTGTGCCTGAGTAAAGAAGTTCACTATTTTTCTTTGAATCAACGAAATCTGAGATTTTTCTACTTATAAACAACAAAATTAACTATTTTTTCACGCCCGATCGACGAATTTCACGATCTCAACTGACTGACGGAATTTGTAATTTTTTTCCCGCTGCACATTGACAAAATTCACAATTTTACCACACCCAATTGACAAAATTCTCTGTTTTTTCACACCCAATTGACAAAATTCACTATTTTTCAATTTTTCCACACATTATCGACAAAATTCGCAATTTTTTCGCGCCAGATCAAACAAATTCGCTATTTTTCCACTCCTGATTGCTAAATTCGCCATTTTTTCCTACCCTACCAATGAAATTCGCTATTTTTTCACACTCGATTGACAAAATTCCCTTTTTTTCCGCGCCGATTAACGAAGTTCGCTATTTTTCTGTGAATCAACGAAATTTGAGATTTTTCTACTTGTAATCAACAAAATTCACGAATTTTCCACGCACGATTGACATAATTCACGATTCTCAACTGACTGACGGAATTTGTAATTTTTACCCGCTGCACATTGACAAAATTTTCAATTTTTCCACACCCAATTGACAAAATTCGTTGTTTTTTCACACCCGATTGACAAAATTCACTCTATTTTTCAATTTTTCCGCACATTACCGACAAAATTCGTAATTTTTTCGTGCCTGATCAAACGAATTCGCTATTTTTCCACGCCTGATTGACTAAATTCGCCATTTTTTCTTACCTGACCAATGAAATTCACTATTTTTTCACACCCGATTGACAAAATTCACTTTTATCTGCACCTCATTAACGAAGTTCGCTATGTTTCCGTGAATCAATGAAATTTGAGATTTTTCTATTTCTAATCAACAAAATTCATGATTTTTTCATGCCCAATCGACGAAATTCACGATCTCAACTGACTGGCGGAATTTGTAATTTTTTCCCGCTGCACATTGACAAAATTCACATTTTTTCACACCCGATTGACAAAATTCACTATTTTTCAGTTTTCCCGCACATTATCGACAAAATTTGCAATTTTTTCGTGCCCGATCAAACAAATTCGCGGTTCTTCCACACTTGATTGATTAAATTTGCGTTGTTTTCGTACCCGACCAATGAAATTCGCAATTTTTCAGAGCCTGGTTGACAAAATTTGCGATTTTCTGTACATAATCAATGAAATTTGCGATTTTCCCACGCCTTATCAACAAAATTCAAGATTCTTAAATGGCTGACTAATTTTTCGATATTGCCGCTTCAAATTGACAAAATTCACGATTTTTTCCTGCAACTTACAGACAAAAATTCCTGTTGTAAAATGACGAATTTTTCAGGCCACAGGTTTTACATCCGTACACCAGGCCAATTCGGCAGTGCACAGAGCCCAGCAGCTCTTTTTAACTATTTTGTGTTCCTGATGGACCTTTTTAATTATTTTACACAACTGGTGGCACTTACGGACATTTTCGACTGTCCTTTCGATTGATTTCTTTTTCTGGTTGTGCGAGAAAAACTCACAAAATATATCTACGGATCATGGAAAATAAATTATAAATTTTGTCAAACCCTTGTTTGATAAAAATCGAAAAATTCGCCAGCCAGTTGTGCAAAAAATCATGTAATTGTTCAGTTGTCACAGAGAAAAAAGGTCACCAAATTCCTCAGTCGATATCATTAAAAAAAAAAAAAATTGCAACCTTTCGCCAGCAAGTTGTAGTGAAAAATCCTGAAATTCGCTGCAAAAAGTGTTCCTTAGCTCTCTTGCTAAGCACCTGCAAAGTAAAGTTTGTGTGCAACTAAAAAATGTGATTTTCGTAAACATCCCATAAAAATAAATGGTATTTTCATTTATTTTTATATCTTTTTTAAGACTTTAAGCTTTAATGATGGAAATTTTTACTTTAGCGGTAATTTACAAAATCTTACAAAAATGTTATTAAAAAAATATGCATTAATACCTTATAAAGACAGTGACCCATAATTGCCTCTTTGCCGGGGTAATTATAGGTCACTTAGAAAAATCAATTAAAAAATAAATAAAAATATTTTGTGTACACTGAATGTTTTATGCAAAAGCATTCAGTAAACACAAAATATTTATACTAACTTCATGGCAAATTTGAAATTTTCATCTTTTATATTTTCCTAGATATTGAGTTTGACCCATATTTACTCGGTGTCACTCTATTTTAGTCGTTTATTTTAAAACTTACTTACCAAATATGACGTATCAATCAGGGATGTAGTGGAGGGTATACTCCGTATACTCTCTGGATTTTTTTAAGGAACACCGTATACCCTCTGTTTCTCAAGAAAGCTATAGCATATATACACTAAGGTATACCCTCTACCTCGAGCGTATATCCTCTGTTTAGAACGTATACCCTCTGGTTTTTTTTACGACTACACCACTGGTATCAATTATTTTAAATATAAGCATGCAAATACCAATTTAAGCGAAAGAATACGTTATTTAAAATACAAGAGATCCTTAACAAAAAATCAAATGGCGTAAAATGCATAACAGATCGTTATATCATTTACGAACTTTTGAAGTTTTAGAAAGAGTTATTTATTTAGAAAACGGCCAAGTTTTTTGGCACTTTCAAAGAGATGTTAATACATCCCGTAAACACAAGAAGAGTTGAGTTGAGTTGAGTTGAAATGCAACTGCGCATGCGAAAATAATAATCAAATGTTTAAATAGAAATTTGAAATAAATTAATAAGAAATAAACATTTTTCATTTGCTTTTTGAAAGCAGAAATAATTTTCATAATAACTGGAATTTATGCTTGCTAGAGGATAAGGGATGCATTTAGTAATCCTGCTTGTATTTGTAAGCTCTAATCATGGGCTTCGTCAAAAAGAGGAGAGTTTGCGCGCGCGTATGTGTGTGTGGGGGGGGGGGGGGCGGGGGGGGTGAAGTCCTCTGCCCTTCCCTCGATTTTAGAATTTAACTAACTAAATTCTCTTTTTCGATAATTTTGAAAACTTCATAAAATTTATTCTTTTCGAAGAATTTAAAATAAAAGAGGAAGTAAGGAATTTTCTGATAGAGGGTGGGAGCATGGGAGAGCCATTGCCATTCACTGCATTTTAAAATTTGATTAATTGGGTCAATCCATTTCAAGTGGTCCAGCACTGGTTGCTCGACTATTTTTAAAAAATCTGAAATTTTTTGTACAACAACCCTAACATGATGGAAGTTCAAAATGACTACTATTTTAATTTTATTAATTTTTGTTTGTTCATGGCGGCCATCTTTGTTTCATCGTCTGCAGCAATTTTCTCACAAGAAGGGTTTACGGAATTGTAAATAATTCATCGTTTATTTATCCAATTCAACTGCGGATTAAAGCAATTTGTACAGAATACATCGGGCTAAAAATCTGGTAATGGAGTAGTTTCCGAAACTAACTGCTTATTGGTAAAATTTAAGCATAAATATTCAGTTTTTGTTCCAAAATTTGTTCGTTTACAAGAGGAAATTTTTCTAGCAAGGAATAGTGTCAACATGACATAATTTTGTTTTACAAATAGGCTGAAAGTACTTGTATTCACACGCCGAGTTCCAGATTTGGGACTTGCTTTCTCTTCGCTAAAAAAAATCCCAAATTTTCCCAAAATGAAAAAAATCGCACTTTTCAGGCTTTGATGTCTCTGGTGGGGCACGAGATAAAAATCTGAAATTTTCTTTTATAGGAGTATTGTATGGTAGTTTTATGCACAAGAAATTTCAGGATGGAGATTTGACTACAAGCTGAGATATGGCAAGGGCAACATGTCAAAACAATACTGCCAAACTATTGTTTTGTTGTAGTCACAGCTAAGTATTTATCTCAGAGTGTCATTTAAATTTATGTTTTTGATTATCTTTAAATAATAGTAACAGAAAATAAATCCCTTTGCAATGCTTAGCAATTAATTAAAAAAAATAATTATGCCTAAGACCATACATTTTGTATGGTTTCAGTAATTTTTGTTGTAAGTAATTTTAGTAACTAAAAGAAACCTCAGCACTTTTATATAAAGAAAAAAATATTTTTATACAAGACCTGAGACAAAAACAACATAGGGAAAAAGAAAAGCTGTTAGTGTTGTCATGCTTATTGAGACATGATCAAACATGTCAAAACACATTCTTGCTTGTTGGTTCAAAAACCACAATTTTGATCTTTCTCAAAATTTTATTTGTAGGAACCAAGTTTTGTCATCTCTTGATAACTTGATTGAAGATCTTGGCCCTGCTGGCTCATAGAAATATACTTGGAAATCACTATGTGCAAGTCTTAATTCATTAATAATTCCTAGCTTATTTCTTATGAAAAAATGTGATTTTTCTGCAGTATAAATTTTCAAAAAGGCTTTGGGTATCTTTACTTTCTGAAAATTACTTGACGCTGATGCATGGTAACATCGCATAATGTTTCATTTACAGGAACATACTTATGGTAGGAACAAGTTTCAGGGACTGGCAAGCAGCATTAAAATTGTGGTTTTTAAACCAGCAAGCAGAGATGTGTTTTGACACGTTTCATCATGTCTCAACAAGTATGCCAACATTAACAGCTTTTCTCTTTCCCTATTCTGTTTTTGTCTCAGGTCTTGTATATATATATATATATATATATATATATATATATTATTTCAAAAATAATGAAAAATTACTGCATGAATGGCGCTACAGCAGCACATATCAAATGCAATAAAACATACATCACCATTTCAAAATGGCCTGTAAATGAAACATTACCATACATGAAATTCTTTTGGAGTTATGGTGTTTTGGCATTTTGAAATGGTGATATATATATATATATATGTGTGTAAAAATGCTGGGGTTTCTTTTAGTTATTAGAATTACAACAAAAATTACTGAAACCATATAAAATGTAGGCCTTAGGCATAATTATTTTTTAAATTAATTGCAAAAGACTTTATTTTCTGTTACTATTATTTAAAGATAATCTAAAAAATAAATTTAAATGATACTCTGAAATAAATACTTAGCTGTGACTACAACAAAACAATAGTTTGGCAGTATTGTTTTGACAATTTGCCCTTGCCATATCGCAGCTTGTAGTCAAATCTCCATCCTGAAATTTCTTGTGCATAACACTACCATACAATACTCTTATAAAAAAATTTTCAGATTTTTATCTCGTGCCCCACCAGAGATATCAAAGCCTGAAAAGTGCGATTTTTGTCATTTTTGAAAAATTTGGGATTTGTTTTAGCAAAGAGAAAGCAAATCTCAAATCTGGAACTCGGCGTGTGAGTACAAGCACTTTTGGCCTATTTGTAAAAAAAAAAAATCATGTCATGTTGACAGTATTCCTTACTAGAAAATTACCTCTTGTAAACGGACAAATTTTGGAAAAAAACTGAAACTCTATGCTTAAATTTTACCAATAAGCAGTTAGTTTCGGAAACTACTCCATTACCAGATTTTTAGCCCAATGTATTCTGTACAAATTGCTTTAATCCGCACTTGAATCTCTCTATTCTAAAAAAAAGTAACTACCGCTGTCACCGCCGCCGCCGCCGCCGGTTTTGATTTTTTTGTGACCGGAGCCCTTTCTTCGTTAATATTAACAAAAATAATGCATACAAAAATGTGAAAATCGGTGGTTTTATACAGAAATGTTTGATAAACACGCTGATGCAGACAGTTTCCAAATCGACGAATTATTTTAAGAGTTATTTAATGCTAAAGTTGGACAAAATCGTTCCACTAAAAAAGTTTTATAGCAGCAAAAACTATGCATGGCAGTGTAATAATTTTTAGATCATTTTATGCGTTAGAATTTGCCGGAGTGCAGATTGCATTAATTTTTTTATTTTGACTCATTTTTTCAGGCTTTATTTCTATTTTAAATTCAAATTTTCAGCATTTCTAGAGATATTTTTTACAGATTTCAGAAAATTGTACTAATTTAAACTGTTGCCAACTGTATAAAAAGCGTAAGCAATAATGTTTGCTTCAAATTAAAAATTTATTTACACGTGACTATTATAAACAGAAAAAAACTTTCAAATTAGAATTAAATAATTACGTATAAAAAGCAGGAACTTATTAAAAATTACGTCATAAAAAGTATACACGTGAATTTTAAAAGATAAAGGATATTGTGAAATAATAAATTCATTAACATGCGTTAGAAGTCTTAAGAAAAATTACGTCATATTTACGTCACATTATAGTTATTACATAAAATGAACACAAAATAATATTGCAAAAAAGTTTAAATTTAGAAATTGCGCTAGACATTTATTTGATATTTTGAGAATTAATTTAAAATGTCTCATTTAAAAGAACTTTCTTTTCGCTTTGTTAAAAAATACCAGGAGACAAAGACTCTCTTTACTTAATTCCTTTTATATTAGCTTATTTTGAAATGTTGTTACACGTATATACGTCATCAAGTTATTTTTATTTCGACGTTTTATTTGTGTTTTTATTAATGTTGTACGAATTTATTTGTTCTTTCGTTATGTAAAATAAAAATTATATCGATTTGTATAATTTGGCGAGTGGTTTGGCGATTTATATAATTTGGCGAAATTGGTCGACAGGATAATCAAGTAGTACCGCAGCGGATTTGGCGTTAAAATTCGCCAATCAAAGAGAAATGAATAGAAATTCGTTTATAGGGAGATCGCCACTGTTTTTTAAATTATAATTCAATCTTTCGAAATCTTTTTAAAGCCGATCAAATTAGCGTGCATTTAGAGTCTACGGTGTCTGGACGGGGGTTGGCGAGCGTAGCTCGTAGGGGGCCGAGCCCCCTAGTTGGATAAATAAACGATGAATTATTTACAACTCCGTAAACCCTTCTTGTGAGAAAATTGCTGCAGACGATGAAACAAAGATAGCCTCCATGCACAAACAAAAATAAATAAAATTAAAATGATAGTCATTTTGAACTTCCATCATGTTATAGTTGTTCCACAAAAAATTTCAGATTTTTAAAAAAATGGTCGAGCAACGAATATCTGATTTTCTGGAGCACTTGAAATGGATTGACCCAATTAAAATTTATTCTTCTGCTACATTGAAATACAGAGTCAAATTTGTTATTTATGAGTTAAGATTATAAAGATAGATAAATATAAAATAAAGATAAAAGATAATATAAGTATATAAATAAAGATAGACTAAGAATTTTCCTTTGGGGGAAGGGGGCTTAGGAGGGTCATTTCCCCTCCCTCGATTTAAAAATTTAACAAAATTTTATTTTTTTTTTCGATTTTGAAAAACACAGTAACATTTATTCTTTCAAGTAACTTAAAATAAAAGAGGAACTGGGGATTTTCTGTTTAGGAAAGAGAGGAGGGTGTAGAAGAGCCCATTTTGCCCCTCCCTGGATTTTGAAACTTATTTAATTAAAATGTCTTTTGATCCGATTTTGAAATGCACAGCAAAATGTATTTATTTCGAGAAATTTAAAATTAAAGAGGAACTAAGAACTTTTACTAGGGTAGAAGGGGTCATATGAGAGCTATTGCCCCTCCCTCGAATTTGATTTAATCTAAAATATTTCTAAATTTTATTTTCAATGAATTTGATAAACATAGTAAAATTCTCTTTTCGAGTAACTTAAAATAAAAGAGGAATTAAATAATTTTCTGTAAAGTTAGAGGGTTTAGGTGAACCATTACCCCTACCCCAGATTTTAAATTTTAATTAATTAAAATTTCTTATTCGCTTAATTTGAAAAACATAGTACAATTTATTTTTTTCAAGCAACTTAAAATAAAGGAGGAATTCAGGAAATTTCCGTTAATGAAAGAGGAGGATTGGGGGAGGAGCCCCATTGCCCCTTCCTCGATTTTGAAATTTAAATATTTAATTTTTTTTTCTCTTAGTTTGAAAATTTGAAAATTTTCTTTTAGGGGGGGGGGGGAGGGGAATAAATATACTAATTAAAATAAAAGTACTAATTTTTACATTCATAAAAATTACATAATTTTTAGAAAATTAGAATCTATAGATTTTTTTTTTTTATTTATTTATTTTTTTTTTTTCATAAAAAAATGCACACTTTTCGCGAACACGGAATATTCATTTATTTTAAGCAAAAAAATGTGCACAGTTTTTAACAACGTAGAATATACACTTTTTTGTACGTATAAAAAAATACAGACAGTTTGCACACAAAGTGCATACTTTTCAAAGTGTTCAAAAAAAGTTACTTTTTATGCACAAATTGTGTACAATCTATACTTTTTTGCAAAAAAAGTGCAAACATTTTTTAGCTGGGGTGTAGCAATGCGCAATACATAAAAAAAGACGCAAAAAAATGGTAAGGGAGCTTTTATTTTTTGAAAAGATGAAAAGAACATGAAAAGATGGTTTAGGGCAATAATTTAGTTTCATGTAAATCATAAAAAAAAAGTATTGTTTAGAAATGATGTAAGATTTTTAATATGGCATGTGGTCTCCTTGAACAGCTAGGACTGCTGAACACCGGTTTTCCATGGATGCGATGAGGTTATCGATAAGACTTGGGGAATACTGTTCCAGTGCTCAAGAATTGCAATCTCCATGTCCCGGACAGTAAAAGGAGGCCTCGATCTCGCAGCAATGCGTCGTGTGAGTATGTCCCAAATATGCACGATCGGATTTAAGTCAGAGAGCTTGCTGGTCATTCCATACGTGTATTTTTTTAGCTTCAAGCATGTTTTTCATAAGACGAACAGTATAAAGTCTTAATTATCATTCATGAAAAAAAAGAAATCACTAATTACTGCAACATAAAATACAACATGAGGTCTTGGTATCTTGTCTGTATTACTACAGACCGTCAAAGTTCCATTCCGAATGATATGCAGGCCCGTACGTCCACCTATGCTGATTCCAGCCAAGAGCATCAACCCACCTCATCTGTAATGTGATCTTTCACGAACGAATGTGGGATTATTTTGAGTGCCTCTTTCTCTCCATGCCAAAACACATAAGATGTCACATCCAGACTGAATCGGAACTAGTCTGTAAACAGAATTTCACTCCAACAACGTTGCCTCCAAACTCGATGTTCAGTTCCCCACACTCTTTGGGCCGCACAGTGGCTTGAGGTCATCGGAACACAGTCCATTGGCTTACGTCCATAGAGATGCCCTGTTCAAGCCTATTCCGGGCTGTTTGGCTTGACACCCATCGTACTTTGGCCAAGAACAACTGTGTTTTCAGCTGAGTAGCATTGCCCGTACCGTCTCGACGGGCTATTAACAGGATATATCGGTCATCAGTTTCTGTGTTAGCACATTTTCGACCTTGCACTTGCCGATGACTACCATTCCACGTCTACCATTCCATGGCTGACTACCATTTTATGGCTGGACACCCTTCGTACTTTGGCCAAGAACAACTGTGTTTTCAGCTGAGTAGCATTGCCCGTACCGTCTCGACGGACTATTAACAGGATATATCGGTCATCAGTTTCTGTGTTAGCACATTTTCGACCTTGCACTTGCCGATGACTACCATTCCATGTGTCTTGGAATCTATTCCATAGCCTTTCATGGACACTTCTTGTGACTCCAACAGCGTCCACTACACTTCGTTGTGTTTCCCCAAATTCAACTGTCCCGATAATGCGCCAAGCCTAGGATTGCGGTAAATCATGTTGTTGTAACATTTTCAAGCCACCTTTTCTCAAAACACAAGCTGAGCAACTGAATTTTACAACTGCATCAGTGAAATAGACGTTTCTGCAAATTCCCGATTTCTGCATTTATCACATTTTTCCAGTTTTTGACGTCATAAACTTTAATTTACGTGTGAAGTTTTCTTTATCTGTTTTCTACAGCCCTTTAAATTATGGATGTTTTATTTTACGTTACTTATCAGTGTAAATATTTGCGTAATTTCGTTAAAACCATGTGCTCCCCTAATTGTTTTGAGCAGTGTATATGGAAAATATCAGTTATGTAGTCATGTAATATTCTGAAATTTATAAGAACAGATACTTTAATATTAGGCGCAGGCCAGATAATAAAACTAAAGAAATTGTCAAACGATCACTATTAAAAACAGGTGTGTTGGTGTTATTTATGTCGGCCGATTATCTGCACTAGAGATATGGTCCACGCCGGGGAATGCCCTCCATGGCGTCTTTCTAAGGGAAGCTAATCCGTATTTATTCATGGAAATCCACGGATCGAAGAAAACCACGGAAAAATCCGAACGATTAGGCCGACGGGCGCGATTGGGTTCGAACCTAGCACCTCCCATCTAAAAGCTTCGAGAGCAGAACCTCTCAGCCACTGGTAGGGCTATTAAAAACAGACTTGATAATTCCGGTTTTTTAAAACTTAAGAGCGTGGTTAGGTTGCAGATCTGTAAATTTTTGTTTTATTTATTTAGACAAATACTGACCTATTTATAAAATTTAACGTACAAACTGATTATTTTGTGCCGAGGTCCGTTTAAGGAAACCGAAAAACGAATAGGGGGTGGGTGTGGTAGACGCTGTTGGTTTTAAGGTTTAAAAAAAGGCATTTTTGGACACTTGTAAACCTTGCTGTTATGAAATAGTTATTGGCACGCAATGCAGCGTATTCCTATTAATAAAAAATATTTTAAAGAAATTTAAAATTTTCCAAAGTATTAAATTTAAGAAAAATATTTAAAGGAATAAAATTAATTTTAGTATAGCGATACTATAAGAACTGTTTTATTCTAAGAGAAACAGTTTTGTAAATGTACGGGATTGTTAATCAGGGATTGGACAAAATTTATGAGGTGGTAGTGCGGTGATGATATAAATCACTGAATCAATCTTTTCCGAAAAAAAATGTATTTGTTGGGAATAAGTTTTTTTAATTGGTAAATTACAATAAAAATTTTAATGTAGTTAGTTTTTTTAATTGGTAAATTACAATAAAAGCAATAATAAAAATTTAATTGTCTTTTAGAAACTCGGCTTAATTAAAACGAAACATCAACTATATATATTTTAACCTATTTTCATTCTACAATTGATGGAATAGAATACATGATGGACAGAAGTGAAGTCTTAGTGAGAATTTAATGAAATATCAGAAAAATTGCAAAACTTTATGTAAAAATAAAATTTTCAGTTAATCAATTTTATTTCTAAAACTCCCATTTATCCAAATGTTTTTTTTAGCCTTTCTTCAACGCTGTTACAACAATAACGATTTTGCCTCCTTTTTTAGAAATTAATCTTTTTATTTTTATAAAATATTTGTAGGGCTCTAGACAACTCATTTTAATCTCTGGAGTTGTCATGAAGGACGTATGGATATGAAATGCTAAAGCTCTCTTCGCAGAACTAATTTATTTATAGAGAAATCGATTTGTTCTAGAAGTTCAGATTAAAAAGTATATATGAAAGCGTAAAAGTAACTTTTTGTGGTTATATTACTGGAACTTTGTGTAATGAAAATGTATTTGTGTGAATACATATGTTTATATGTTTTCATTCTCAGACTTACAAAAAAAAATTATCCGATAAAAAAAAATAAAAAAAAACTTAGTTTGTAAGTGAATTAAATTTTATATATTTGCAAATTTATATATCTATAAACAGAATAAAATGATTATTAATATATTTATATGCGTTAGTGTTATTTATATACAGAAAAGATGAATTTATATTGTTATAAGCAATTTTAAATTTATTTCATCAAGATAAAAGAAAGATGTACTATAATTACAAAATCGACCGTTTAACCCTCTGACTGATTATCCCGCGATTTCCACGAGCAAGACATTTGTAGAAAAATTTATCTGGGAGCACGGCAGTGCGTCCGCCAAGTTCGCACAAGCCGTAAGCTACCTTTTCCTGAACCATTTCGGCATACTTTTCACCCCCTCATAACTCCGGTTTAGAGAGAGATATAGAAATTCTTCTTTTATACACATGTTCGTATGGTCAAACTGAACTAAGGTTCCACGATTTCATGTTTCTATATTTAGTAGTTTTCGAAATATTAAATTCCGAAAAAGCGCTTTTTTGTCACTGACTCACTTCGCATCATCAAATAACTAAGGTACTTCTATTCTAAAAGTCGTAGAATCATGAAATTTCACAAGTAAGTCGGGTTTGTAGCACAATTAACCAGAAAAATCTGAAAACACAGAATTTCCGCCTCTAAACCCTTCAAACAGGGGGTGTTCATTTGGCCGTAAACAGTTCCTTAACACATTCAATTGTGCCGATGTTGGTCGCCAAAACTCGATTACAGAGTTTTGAAGAGAATCACGTGATTTCAAGCAGAATAACATTTTATATATATGCTTTTCCAAAGATGTTTGTTAAGTAGAAAAAATGAATATACCTAAAAATTTTAATCAGTATAGGTTATGATATATTTACGATATTAAAACAATAAAACATTCAACAAAATATAAACCGCAATTCGGTACTTTTCCGATATAGTAGCCTTGGCGAAATACAGAAAATAGCCTTGACGAGAAAAGAAATTTGATAATAACGTATTTTCTGGCAATCTATTTACTGTGTCATATACACAAGCAATTTTTTCCATATGTATATAATTTATATAATGTAAGGAACCCGTTTATTTATTTTTATATACCAACATAAATAATTTGTATATAAAAAATAATATGGTACTTTTCGGTTAGCCGGGCGCCAGTGTTATTTATACATGTATATGTCTATATACATGTATATATACATATGTATACATATACATATATGTGAATATATATGTATATATGTGTATATATACAATATATGTATACGTACATGTATATATACATATAAACGTATGTATGCATAACACTGGCGCCCGGCTAACCGAAAAGTACCAATAATATTTTATACATGTATAAATAAAATGTTTATATGCATATAAATACCATAAATAACATAAAAGTTCAACAGGTTTGTTTTCATAGTTGTTTATATCATTTGGCAACATATCTCAGTTTCTGAAGTCCGTATTGCGCCAAGATTTAAAAAAAAATGCAAAGGTCCCTATAGTGGAAAAATATCCTAATTCCATATAAAAATTTAAAAATCTCCTTTTAATTAAATGAAATGTGTAACTAATAAATTGTCTTTAACGATGTGCGACAGATGCGGCGTCCGAAGTCCTCTTCTTATGTTATTATATTGTATTATTAGCCTACTTACTGTTGTCCTCTTCTTATGTTATTATATTGTATTATTAGCCTACTTACTGTTAATTTATTGTTAATTTTAAATCTGTAAAAGAAAGATTATAGTTTTAGATAAGATAGGTTGGTCGCCAAAACCCGATTACAGAAAATTAGTCTGAGTTATAAAGGTGTAACATGATTTCAAGCTGAATGAATGTTTATATATTTTTACAAAAATCTTAATAAGGCAAATCTTTCAGTTTATCTGTCCATCTTTCTATCTTTTACTTCCTTAAAACAAATCTGGTACTTGTTAGTTATCCCGTCGACAAAATTACTGTCGCCAAATTGTAAGATTAAATGCCAATAATGATTGATCGTAAATGCCACATTCACTTGACTAACACGTGTTTACGTCATGAAGTGATTTTCATTTCGACGTTTTATTAGTATTTTTATTAATGTTATACTACTTTAATTGTTCTTTCATTATTTAAAATGAAAATTTATGTTAATTTGTACAATTTGGCGAGTGGTTTGGAAATTTATATAATTTGGCGAAATTGGTCGACTGGATAACTAACAAGTACCACAAATTTTATTAAAGATCGGGAGCCGTCTGCATAGATCATTACCTCATCCTACATTCAGCCGTCATTCGAGTGACGGCTGAAATTTTAGGATTAGTTAAATATCGATTAGCGTATTGAAATGTAACTGGTCTGCCAAGTCATATGTTTCTGGAAACCACCTACAGACCCGATTTTACGGGATAATTGGTGGATTTTCCATTGTGTGCACCCATTCCTCCATGTTTCCAAACTTTTGGATGCAGGAAAATACAATAGTAAACCTATCAGTTAACGACTAAAATTAAGTCTTCAGGTGGTTTCTAGTAAGATATGACTTAACAGACTAGTTTCATTTAAATATGCTAATCTAGTTTTAACTAATCCTAAAATTTCAGCTGTAAACTCGGTGAGGTGATGGTGTGTGCAGACGCCTCCCGGTCTATTATAAATGTCGGAATTCTAATCTCAATAGCACTCTGGTAAATCTGGTAATTATCCCTACTATTTATGGAACACTATTCCTTTAAGTATGTTTTAGTGATGTTAATGAACTTATGCATATACATATAATACATAATACATTTGATTCATATATATTATAGGTATGTGTATAATACATAATACATATGCATCATTATGACGTCAGAATAAACATAACATTTTTCGTCGCCAGATTTGAGAATTGACATGGTATATTACCAACTTTGGCGACACTTCGCTACATGTCGCCAAGCTTGGCGAATATTTGACGCTAGTGGCTATTTTTCAATGAGTTAATTATTAATGCGAGCCATCTATTTTTATTTTTCCGCATATCATCTGAATAAATGATATAACGTACTAATATTTCCAAAGTGCTAATAGTTTCGCCACTGCCCAAAACCTCTGCTGTTGTTATTATATTGTACTGTTATTATACTTACTGTGACTATGTTGTTAATCTTTACACCGCTAAAACTTCTGTATTATATAAAGAGAATTTACGCAAACTATTAAAGCATTGAAATTGCCAGTTCTCCTTATGATTATTATAATTCTATAATATGTAACCTGTTAATCGATATGTGCGTTAGAATGAATCTTCTATAATCCGGTTCCTCGCATTTTAGTTTTCAGGTTTCGAATAAATTAGCTAAAATCTTAAAACCATGGCACATTGACTAATTCTTCAACACGATCAGGGGAGAAGAATCATAGATTTTCAAATGGATCATGACAGTGAGCCGGTAGACCTTCTATTCTTCTGTAATCGAGTTTATTGAAAAGGTTAACGTGAAACAAAATGATATTAGCATCAATATGGTTTAATGCAAATGCAGATATTATCAAAGGATTTCATAAGAACCATTTCACTTATACCCATTCGTATCAGTTAAAATACAACAATTGGCATTGAGCCCAATTAGAAAATATTACTTAATAGGATTAAAAATTTCCGCATTAGAGAACGAATCGTAACTGCTAAGGAAACATGCATAAGTGAGTTAAGAGATATTTATCACGAAAGATGAAATACATAACAACACAAAATATATGATGTGCTTCCATGATCGTAAAGAGTTCTTGATTTCTCTATCAAAAGCTTCCGACTTTGCGAAAGAATGGGCAAGTAAATTAAATTATGAATAACAGTAACATGATGCAACGTTTAACATGGAATCAATACGATAAATACTGCTTACTAGAGGCGGCTAGTATTTTAATATAAAAAGAAATAAAGTATAAATTTGTAAAGCTGAATAAAATAAATTTAGGTATTTTTATGTTAGCCGGGCGCAAGTGGCAAATCGCCAAATACTGTTCCCAACTCCATTGTTTATATTGCATTCATTTTATTTAAAGATATATACTTTTCAGTCCTCTCATTTAAAATAGATGCATTTCCCTCATTTTATTTAATAGAATATTTAACATAGAAATAAATAAATAAATAAATAAGAAATAATAACATAAACCAAAATATTTTATTTGAAAATCAAAGCATTGTTTCTCATTTACACATGTGAAAAATGAAAACTGCTATTGGCGAAAAAACAAAAGGCTAATGAGGAGATTTGCTCCACGCTAATATAAAAGTACCGAAATTTAAGTTTCTTCATATTAATATAGTTTAGAATAACAAACTTGAAAAAACATGCAAAAAGTAGTGATATCCCAACAAAAAGTTTTCGGTAAAAAAAAAAAAAAAGCGCCAAGTTCTCCTTAATGTTTCGGCCAGAAAAAGTAGTGATATCTGCAGTTCGCACAAGTTAAAAGCCAAACATCACAAATCTTTCATTGAAAATGGCTTCCTGCGACTTGACCGTTAATGCCTTCGAGAGAGTTTTTCAAAATTTAAAATATGTATAAATGAGCTACATGCCAACTACTATTGATTATTATTTGATTATTTTAGGCATTTTGTGGCACAGAATACAGAAATAAAATACACATTTGAAAAAAGCATCTAAACAACTTCAGTCTATTTAAATGCTTAGAAGTTAATAATAACAAAATACTTGTATTCAGGAGATAATATCCCTAATTGCTAAAACATAATTAGTATCAGCTTTTAACAGTTATTAAATCGAATACTTCTTAATGTATGCAAACAAACTATAATAAATGTTCAAACGAAAAAAATCTCTTTCGTCAATACACAAGATTTCAATATTATACAATAAAATATAATGTAACATATTGTGAGATTTGAAGTAAGTAAATTTTATTTTATTTCTTGGGTTTTACGTTAATGACTTTAGCTTTAGACCGTACAGAATGGCAATTAAACCACAAGTGGACTAAATGATCTGTAATCAAAACTAATGTTTGTTGAAACTGAATGGTAGTTCTCAGAAATCTTTTACTTATAATGTCTGTATGTGAATTTGCCTCTTTGCATTCTAATATTACTTTTATATTTAAATAATTCATAAATGCGTAATTTCCAATCATTAATTTTGAAATGCTGTAGAAGGCATTAACGGCCAAGTCGCAGGAAGCCATTTTCAATGAAAGATTTGGGATGTTTGGCTTTTAACTTGTGCGAACTTCAGATATCACTACTTTTTCTGGCCGAAACATTAAGGAGAACTTGGCGCTTTTTTTTTTTTTTTTTTTTTTTTTTTTTTTTTTTTTTTTTTACCGAAAACTTTTTGTTGGGATATAATAAATAATTTTCAAGCTATTTTGTTTCAAAAAATCTATAGTCAAAGGTTAAGAATGCAAATGATAAATATACTATATATTTCAAATACATGAATATTTAAAATATGTAATAATACAGGACATATTCGTCCATTACATATAGGTCGAAACGATTTTGAAAAAAACTTAGGCAGTCAGAGGGTTAATGGGTATTTCTTTCGTTACTTTATTTCAAAATTTAAATATATATAAAATGTGTCTCAAAATTAAGAATTGAATTGCACGAAAGAACAACGCGTTTTCACTTTGAATTACTGTATGAGTCATTTTCGAGTTGTGTAACCTCCCGTTTTGGTGCCCCATTATGGTGATCGGAATTTATCGCCCAGATCATGAGATTTCACGCTGTTAGACTTTTTTCTTTGGGGTTTTTTGAAGTCTAAGGTTTATGCCAACAAGTGCACGACCACTCACTCTTTTAAGAAGGCAATTGAGCGCTATATCAACAAATTTCATCCACATTTATAAAAAAACGGTCATAGAAAATTTCAACAAAAGTGTGCGTATGTGCCAGCGCAGCCGTGGAGGGCATTTGCCCTATATGCTATTCCATACATAACCTTAAACTGTATGCTTTGTATACTTTATGATGCAATAAAAAATTTACAATTTTTTTTATTATAAATATGTTTTCAATTAAAATTACTTATTGCCTGAAATTTGCGACTCCATTTATACACGTTTAAAATACATGAATAGTTGATTAAATTTTCAAAAATATACATGCTTTCATGATACTAGTGAACCTGCAGGTCAGTGTCCTCAACCTAAATTGTACAAGTGTAACGAATACCTTATATTTAAAGATTATTACACTAGGTGGCAACACTAGCCGGAAGTCCCTCATATTCTGCGATTAGCGACTGCCAGTTTTCCCCGCCGAGTTTTTCATGAGACACGATTGGAAGAGGTTGTGATATGTACGCGTGTTGTGTTATTATTTCCTCGCAGAGAGGTTCATCAGATGCGGTAAGAAGGTAGGATGGAGAAGAAAGTATGTACGTTACTTTTTTTCCCCGAGAGGGTTTCTTCTCTCATTTCTAAATCTGTACATATGTATTATAATTGTGCAAAGAGTTGTTCAATGAGTCAACATTGCATCTTTATCATCAATTATTAAAAGTTTTCTACTTAATCTTAGAGTGGCGTGTCCTTTTGAAGTCATAAGACCATTATTAAATTGTGGCGCCTACTTAGGGAAAATAAGTTGCTATACAAACCATTTTAATTTTCATGTTACTACACATAAGATCAAATATCCAGTAATCCGCAATGCAATAATTTTTGACTGTATGTTAAGCATATAATATTTCACAAAGATTCAGAAAATCTTATTTTTTTTTCAGATTTTTTCAACAGTTTTACATTAATATTAAATACAATTATATCTTTCAAGTATTTATTTTTTAATTTTTTTTGAATAATAATGAGCTTTTCTTCAGCTGACGGGGGGGGGGGGGGGGTCTCATTTCCCCTGAACACCTCACCTTCTATCATTAAATTTACGTTTGTAGTTGTCAGTAATTGTGCTTTTTTTAATATAAGAATGTAGCTATATGTGTGTTACACCGTGAGATATCATTAGTAGCATAAGCGACTCATTATATAGGAGATTTTCATTTATCCCCAAAAAAATCCTGACGTACCTGCCAACCACAAAGCATCACTAGAAATTGGCTAAAATCTCATGTAAAATAAATAAGTATGCAAACGTTAACTCCGATAGCCAGACATATCTAATTTATAAATCCAACGTTTTTACAATTTTTGCTAAAGAAAGAAAAACAAGTTTGATGATTATTATAAAGTATTTAAAAATAGCGCACTTATCACATTAAACACACGTCTGTTTCCGTAGAAGAAGGATACCAGAATCACTCTCTAAAAAATGATGTTTTTGAAATAAAAATGTGATATTTTAGTTTAAATAGCCTCTTGCGCCGTTCACTGTAAAAGGGAAAAAAAAAGGACTGAAATACGGAAATACTACTGGCAATCGAGACGCCAGTACTATTTCCGTACTTTAACGAAAGTTTTCCCCCATAAATGAAAAAAAAAAAACGGAATTGTTTCTGTAATTTACCAGGAAAAAGTTCCGTTAAAATACGAAAATAGTACTGGCGTCTCGATTGCTAGTAGTATTTCCGTATTTTAGACCGTTTCTTTTTTTTTTTACTTTATACCCCACCAAATCCAGAGAAATCAATAGCGACAGCAAGAATTCTTTTTCATAGCAGGGGCATTTGTTATATTCTTTATTGATAAGTACTTCAGCTTTCCAGAACACAGAATGACAAAAACTACTTCACTTATTCACTATTTCCACTGTGCTCCAAAATGTCCTATTGCATTTCAGTTTGGACACATTCCCTTATATTTCGATATTTACAAATATTGCGTAATATTCCGTAATTGCATCCAGTACCAAATGATGAATTTCAGCAAGTGTGATTATATGCAATAGAAATTTTTTTGTATGAATTTTTATCAGTCTATTTACATTTAGTTTAAACTACATCATTTTTAGAATCATTCATGTTCTACTCTAATATTCGCCTTTTATCCGAATACGAAAGATTAGATAAGCTGTTTTTTTTTCTCATTTGAAATGTTTTTTAAAATCATTCATAATCAGAAAAGTCACAATCAGAGAGCCATTTCACAGACTCATTAAGATATACAATTGGTAGGAAACTGTTAAAATAAAAAGGGGAAAGAAATATTTAAATAAATTATTCAAATCAGGTGATCCAAACTGATTTTCCAGGATTATAGAAGACACTTTTCGGTGTACAGAACACAGGAGAAAACAGATTTTATTTTAAAAAAAGTAATAGATTTTCTAACAAACGATAACCGAAAACAAATTTTAATCGAAAACACTAATATATTTTTTAAATTTAGTATATATATATTTTTTCGATATTCAGCAACACCACCAAAAAGCCTTTTATGTACAAAATATTAATTAATGTATGCAAGTAAAGTTATGAAATTTATTAAAAGAGATAATTTAGTATTAGCCGCATGCCAGGGATTAAAAGCCAAAAAAATCGCAAAATATTTCTCCAATTATATAATTTATTAATAATGATACTGGTTATTTAGGAGCTTAATCCCGTAGTTCGGCTATATATCTATAAAATTTTTGTTCTAGTGTATTTATTTATTTATTTATTTATTGATGAAGTTTTAGTTTCGGTATTGCATACTCTAACCGAAGAGCAATACTGAACTATTTATACTGTTTGACATGCAAAGGGACTGCTTTTTCGTAATCGGGCTGCACGCAATAGAGATAGATTTTTAAAAAAATCATGCGTGAAAAATATGTCAAAACACATAAAAAATCGGTAAATTGGTATACAGTTTCAAAACAAATTGTATTCAAAAGAACATTTTTTTTTTAAATTCAACTGTGTACAATTTGAAATTGTGGGATGTTTAAAAACTTAAAAAGTGCATTAAAAATGGAATTTATATTTATCAGGTGGATGCCACCCGCATTATGACGTCAGCGTTTTTCACGGACATGCATTTATTTTATGTATGCCAAACTTCTTTTTATAACTTGACTAGCAGGCTATGCCCGCTGCGCTGGTCAATATTTCCAAATGAACCTTGGATTAAACTAAATGGTGAATTTGAACTTGTATTTTAAACAATATGGATCTTCAGCTTGACCTTGCACATTACTGAAAACGATGCGAACGACATTGCGACATAATGTGGTCTCAAGCGTTGGACAAAATTTAGCAATTAAGAAGTAATTGTTTTAGTTGATTATAAACAGCGCACTTATGGTCGGGTAATGAGACCGTTATGACAACAGGAATTAATACCTCTGTAACTAATCAACATATGATGAAATCGTATATACTAACACCATTCCTAAAAGTCATGCAACAGGGCCACTTGTAACAAAATATGTTCTGTAGATTTTTTTAAAAAGGCTAAACTTTCATAATCAGGTTCACTTAATTTTTGAACTTATACTGTTGCTCTATAACTAAGTACCCTTGAACAATATGTATACACTAAAACCTTTCCAAAATTATTACATAACTAATTGTGGTATATCCTACGAAAGTATTTTAAACAATCGGAATGAAATACAAATTTCCGTTGTAAATATGTAGTAGATGATGATGATGCGATTTTGTGTAATAGAATTCATAGTAAAGTTTTCGCTTCAAACAAAAACGATGCTTTCAACATTAAAGCTAATACACCAATATGTGAAGTATCCGATTACGGAAGGTTAACTTGAATTCTCATGAGCAACTACTCAAAGAAAAGGGAATATGTGGCTTTTGCGATACTTTTATGTCAGCCGGGCCCAGGTAATAAATCAATAAAGATTGTTTTCATAGCATATTCTTATTTTATTATTTTCATTTAAAACACAAACCTTTCACTCATTTAATTTAAAATGCATGCCTTATACTAATTTCATTTAAAAAACTGAAAAGATAAACAATAACAGGAAATAATGCCATAATTAAAAGCAAAAAAAATATTTTTAATTTACATACGCAAAATGTAAATACTGCTACTGGGAATTTTAAAAATGCTATCAGCGAGATGTGCGCACGGTTGTTATAAATGTACCCATTTTTTCTTCTTATCGAGGAGCAGTTTATAAATCGCACAATATTATTCCAATTCCAATTTCTTTCATTGAGGAACCTATGACCGGAAAAAATGGAAAAAGACTCTCGTAGATTCTTCAGATGACGGCATCTGACGCCATAAACAGAGTTTATGTATATGAAAATAATTTTTAAGTCGTTACAAACATTGTTTTCATACTTAAATATTTTCATTGGTACTACTTGTTATCCCGTCGACCAATTTCGCCAAATTATATAAATCGCCAAACCATTCGCCAAATTAAATAAATTGACATAATCTTTATTTTAAATAACGAAATAACAAATAAATTAGAATAACATTAATAAAAATACAAATCAAACGTCGAAATTAAAATCACTCGATGACGTAAACACGTGTAGTTTGTTTAAATTCAAGTGAATTTGATATTTACGATCAACCATTATTGGCATTTAATCTTATAGTTTGACGATAGATTTTTGGTCGACGGAATATCTAAGTAGTACCTTTTCCATTTTTGTTTTATAACGCTAAATTCTCGGTAATTTTTTCCCTTTTATTTTACATAAAATCACTATTTTAAAAAAAATTAAGATGCTTGCATATTTATTTCAAACTCATAGAGCCGTTTTTATTTTTTAGCCAAAAGGGTTGATTTGAATTTTTTCCGTTGCTAGAGTAACGGATGTAATCTATACTTCTATACTTTCCTATTATAAAGAGGAAAAAATTGTTTATTTGTCGGAGGTAAGCTCTGGAACTACCGAACCGATTCCAAAAGTAATGGTATCAAAATGATGGTGTTAGTCCAACTTAGAACATAGGCTATATCTTATGTCGGTGCCACTACCCCAAAGGGTGTGTAGGAGCAAAAAACGTACTAAAAATGCGATTTTAGCGTTACTGAAGGGCCTAGAAATATGAAATTTTGAATATTAGTTACTTATAAGATATAATTGATGTCTAAGAACACTTCTTAAACAATTCGAAATTTAAAAGGGGTGAAAATGCACAAAAAGTGTTCTAAAAAACGTTCTAAATGGTAGTTTCTACACAATCTCAAGAAATACCAAACCGATTTAAAAAATATTGATGTCAAAATGATGGTGACAACGCTTACTCCAAGACAGGCTATGTTTTATGTCGGTGCCACTACCCCAAAGGGGGTGTAGGAGCAAAAAACGTTCTAAAAATGCGATTTTAGCGTTACTGAAGGGCCTAGAAATATGAAATTTAGAATATTAGTTACTTATAAGATATAAATGATGTCTAAGAACAGTTCTTAAATAATTCGAAATTTAAAAGGGGTGAAAATGAACAAAAAGGGTTCTAAAAAACGTTCTAAATGGTAGTTTCTACACAATCTCAGGAAATACCAAACCTATTTAAAAAATATTGGTGTCAAAATGATGGTGACAAAGCTTGCTCCAAGATAGGCTATGTTTTATGTCGGTGTCACTACCCCAAACGGGGTGCAGGAGCAAAAAACGTTCTAAAAATGCGATTTTTGCGTTATCGAAGGGCCTAGAAATATGAAATTTGAAATATTAGCTACTTATTAGATATAAAGGATTTCTAAGAACAGTTCTTAAACAATTCGAAATTTAAGGGGTGAAAATGCGCGAAAATCGTTCTAAAAAACGTTCTAATGGTGGTTTCTACACAATCTCAGTAAATACCAAACCGATCTAAAAATAATGGCGTCAAAATGATGGTGACAACCCTTGCTCCAACATAGGCGATGTTTTATGTCGGTGCCACTACCCCAAAGGGGGTGCAGGAGAAAAACGTTCTAAATTGCGGCTTTTGCATTACGGAAGGGCCTAGAATCGTGAAATTAAAAGGGGTCAAAATGCGCAAAAAGCGTTGTAAAAAACTTTCTAAATTGCGATTTCTATGCAATCTCAGGAAGTACTGTATCGATTTCAAATATAATGGTGTAAATATGATGGTGACAGATCTTGCTCCAAGATAGGCTATATTTTATATCTGTTTCCACTACCCCAGAGGAGATGCAGGAGCAAAATGAGCGAAAAGCGTTCTAAAAACGTTCTAAATGCCGATTTATCGGCACTATCTCAGTAAGAATGAATCTGATTTCAAACATAATGGTAGGAAATTGATGCTGACAGCGTTTGCTCTATCATAGACGCTATTGTATGTCGGTATCACTATCACCAAAACGTTGCAGGAGCAAAAAAGCATTCTAAATTTCGATTTTTGTGATCGGTAGGGGCTAGCAACTTAAAATTAGGCAAGGTACATATTTAATAGATATAAATGATCTTTAAGAACAGTTTCGAAAAAATTGGAAATTTAAAAAGGGGTGAAAATGCGCGAAAAGCGTCCTAAAAACGTTCTAAATTGCGATTTCTACTCAATCTCAGGAAATTCCAAAGCTATTTCAAAAGTAATGGTTGCAAATCAATGGTGACAGTCCCTGCTATAACATAGGTTATATTTTATGTTGCTGTCACTACCATCTGAGGGTTGAAAAAGCAAAACATGTTCTAATTTGCGTTTTTTGCATAACTGAAGGGTCTAACACTTTGATGTATGGCATGGTATTTACTTACAAGATGCAACTGCTTTCTAAGAACAGTCGAAAGAAAATTCCAAATTTAAAAAAATGAAGTGAGTGAAAAGCGTTATAAATTACAATTTTTAAGCAAACTTAAAAAATACCAAACCAATTAAAAATATAATGATGACAAATTTTGTTGATAGAACCTGCTCAAACATAAGCTATATTTTATGTCTCTTCCACTACCACCAGACGGTTGCAGGAGCTAAAAACTTTCTAAATTGCGATTTCTGTGATTCTGAAAGGGCTAGAAACTTTAAATATGAAATGGTAGTTACTTATAAAATATAAATGCCCTCGAAGGAACGTCGAAAATAAATTCGAATTAAAAAGGGGTGAAGCGAAGGTGAGGTGCAAAAAGCATTCTAAAAAAGTTCTAAATTACGATTCTATGCAATTTCAGGGAATATAAACCGATTATAAAAGTAATAGTTGCGAATCAATGGTAACAGTCTCTGATCCTACACAGGCTATATTTTATGGCGGTGATTCTACCACCTGGGGTTTACAGGAACAACAAACGTTCTAATAAAGGGCTTTAAAAGCTTTTTAAGTTACGTTTCTGTGGACTATTAGGAAATAACAAACCGCTTTCAAAATTAATGTTGGCAAATTAATGGTGACAGTTCCTGTTTCAACATAGCCCTTTATGTTGAAAGAGGTGGTAGGACTTGGAATTTGACATGATGGTTAATTTTCAGATGCAAGAAGATGGTTCCTAAAAAATTCAAAACTTCAAATGAATACTGAAATGAGCGTATTAATTGAGCATAAATGTTTCAAAATATCTTCTAAATTATCATTTATTTAGTTTTATTTCATTTTAATAATTTAAGTCTCATTTCTGCCTAATGCAGTGTAATAATGATGTTTAATCAAACTGTGTTTTAAATAGTAATTTTTGAATTATTCCTAAAAGTAATAAGTACCTTTTAATAAAAAAAACCTTTTAATGAAGTAAAATATTACCTTTTAATAAAGTAAAAATTTAGTTAGTACGTTTTAATAAAAATTAGAGATATAAATATCACTTTGGCACATTTCAAATATTACGCGAGCAAAGCCGCGGGGTTTGCTAGTGATAGATATTTTGAGGTTTAGATGCCAAAGACACCACCGAATTAGAAAAATATGAAATGTGTCATGAACTGTTGGACTTATAAAAATTTATTTGGTAGCATTCGATTCAGCATACAAAACTACATTAAAATATGCTATCATTTGACGCATAATTTTGATATTCGATTTTTTCCCCCTCCCCGTGCAAAAACCATTAGGGGTGACACTTTAGAAAATCCTTTCTTAGCAGAAGTTTATGTCATAAGAAGTATTTTTACCACGATTTTCAAGATTTTAGGTTCAGTAGTTTGCGCTGTGCGTTAATTAGTCCCTTAATCCAGACTTTATTTTATATACTATATTAGATATGCGATTTTGCGGTGAATCGATGATCGAAAATTAGTCCAATATCATTTGAAATATTACATAACAGAGGAGAAAGTACCAAGAAAGACGAAGAAGAAATGACGAATTACAAAAGACTTGTAATTTTCTTTTTCAAAATGTTGAATTTTTCCATAGTAATAACGTATTAAAACATAAATGTCCTTAAAAATTATCTTTATTTCCTAGATTTCGAATCTGTGAATTTTCCTATAAATGAAATTGGCGATATGACTTGAGAAAATAGATAATATTTGCTTAAATAAAATGGATAATATTCGTTGATCTGAGTTCGAGTTTATAAATATCACATGCTTTCGGAATTACTGCGAAAAACATTTTAAAAAGTATGAAATTATTTTACAATATGTATGTGTGGCAGAAATTCACACTGAAATTTAAGTATTCGATTCCATTTTTAAAATATTAACTGATATCTATATAAGTTACAATTGAATATGAAAATGTACTCAAAAAATGATCTCTTTCACCTAAAAAAACACCATTTGTGAGAACATCCTCAAGCTAATGTCACGCTTATGCATTTTTGACTTAAAATCACATTGTTTGGCGACAAAAGAAAAATAAAAAAATTCTTAAGAAACAAATAGTAATTACACATGTGACTCACAATTACATCTGCTTGTTTCTTCTATAAGTCACGTGATGGGACAATTACATATAAAAAAAAGAAAAGAACAGAACAGAAAGAAAATGTCGTTAAAATTTCTTCTAATCAAATTTTCAGATTCGTTTCCATATCTAACGCAAGCGATAAAGAGCCAAATATTGCGTATCAAGTGTAATATTTCTTATTAAATTAATTTTTAAGCATTACAAATATTTCTTTCAGGTTTTGATTAAATGTTTCCGTTTTTTAATATTATCACTCATTAAAACGGATTTTCTTCTTCTTTTTTTTTCTTTTTCTTTAACTTAAATAAAATTAGTAACAATTTTTCTTTTATTTTTCGAGGTTTAATAGCCGTTTCAATTTTTTTTTATCAACGATGAATTTCGCCAAGAAATAAAATATTAAACTTATCGCCCAAAATAACAGAATTTTCCGTAATAATTCTATAACTAATCTAGGTAGAATGATGTGTTATAGCTTAAAACCTTCCCTGAAACGATACCTATCTAACGGTATAAGTTCCGTAAAAATCCATGCGGTAGAACTCGAAATCTAGGCGTTCGGAACGAAATTTCCGTTTGAATTTTATATATATAATAGATAGATAATAGAATAGATAATAGATTATATATATATATATAACAGAATAGATAATAGATTATGTGTTATGAACTATCTCAAAGTTTAAAACAGATCGCATTGTTAGATTTCCTAATTTTAACAATATCGCGTTATGTTAGTTCCACATTCCACCACCAGGGAGCGCACTCTATTCTTAACGAAAGCGTATCTGAACGAAACTCCTTCATGCAACCTTTCCGTAGATACATGAATCGGGAGGGTGGCGGTCTTAACCAATAATGTAAGATAATTGCTGCAATTACTACGAAAAATATTTTAAAGGGGCTCTACGCGGGCCCCTAATAGAGTTAGAGGAAATCGGAAGACGGCAAAATAATCGCGGGGAAAAGTTTGCTTGGGTGCTTTGGAGCTACTTTTGGCGCGAGATCTAAGCTCTACGACCAATAGGAGCCCAGATATTTAAGGAAATATGAAGTAACAAAGTTCAAGATAATAGAATTTTCCGTAATAATTCTATAACTGATCTAGGTGGAATGATGTGTTATAGCTTAAAACCTTCCCTGGAACGATACCTATCTAACGGTATAAGTTCCGTAAAAATCCATGCGGTAGAACTCGAAATCTCGGCGTTCGGAACGAAATTTCCGTTTGGATTTTATATATATAAAGATGAAATTTCAAAATCGTCTGATTCCCCGCAAAAAAGTATTTTGCTAGAATAGAAAGCGTTCCAACGAATAGTCAAAACTAAAAAACAAGTCGGGGTTTCACTCTTATGCAAAAATGCATGAATACAAAATTTATTACGATTATACATACAGTGAAACCCCGATTTAACGTAACCCGCATTTGACGATTTCCCGCATATAACGTCAATTTCATTTGTCACAATTAATTTCCTATACTCGTAATGTTAAAAAAAACCCTGATTTAACGCTATATTTTGAAATATTTCCCGCATTTAACGCTTTTTCAGCGGTAAAAATTCAATGAAATTTTTCTAAAATAGTCAAAAATTGTGATGAAAATAAATATATTTTTTTTTTAATACACTCGAAATTTGGGATCTATCCTGTTTTTGTCTTTTTTACCAACTACTGGTGCAATATTCGAAAACCCTCCTCTCTTATCCCCACAAATACTTTTTTAATTCATTCGATTATGCTTTTTGTACTAGAACGGAACTGATAGATAGAAACTTTTTATCAGCTTCAGATGGTAAAATATGGCGGTAAAATATAGTATATTCCTTTGAAATAGTGAAGACCAATAAAAAAAAGCTTGCAAAAAAATCCTCTAAGGTTAAAAAGCGATTTGTGTTGCAGCTACTAGAAACATTGCGTAAAATAAAATAACACAATTCTTTAAAACATAATTTAGAAAACTGATGTCTAAATCATTGTAAATGAAGAAACGATACGTATCTTATTTAATTGGTCTTTCTTTTACGCTATTTCGTTTTCGTCTTGCCCCGATTTAACGTTTTCCCGCATTTAGCGTCATATCTATATGGTCCCTTGAATAACGTTAAATCGGGGTTTCACTGTATTACATTCAGTAATACGGAAATAATATGACTCCATCTTAATTAGGACGTAATCACCATGGCAACATTGAATTATTACCTTTCATGGGATATCATTGAATTAATTATGTATGATAGGATTTAATAGAATGATAACTTTTATTACCATCTTTTTAAGTTTTTATTCGATTTTCATAAAATATGAAATGACTCGATAAAATCCTGCAACGATTATATACATTAAATTTCAAACCATTCTGTTTGATAGTTTTTGCGCTGTTATATGCGGACAGACAGACGGTCCAGACGCCGACTATAGATGCTTCGTTTTTATATAATTATGAAGGCACCTAAAATCTATATAGGAAGTTCTTAGTACCTTACCAACATATCTACTAAATATCAAACTTATTGAATGCTTTATGACAGTTATCGAGGAACATACCCATATACTTACAGAAAAAAGAAAAATTTGTCTGCATAGTAAGATTTTATTTGACATTTCGGGAAGTTATCTAATGGTAGGTGATTAAAAGGATCCATTTTGTTTGTTCTTAATGATTATAATTACCACACGATTAGTTTTATCAACCACATGGAACTCTATCAGGAAACTTATTGAATACTTTAAGGGGTCTTGTACCTTTTAAACGCGTCGGAAATTAACAAAAAACTTCAAAATTTGAATTAGTCTATCTTCATAACCTTTATATGTAAAAACATGAAGTTTTGGATATTAATTAAACAGATTGTGCTTTGTAATGTACTACCAAGAGAAATTTATTAACCCTTTACAGAATTTGTGTATTGTTGAAATCAAAATAGCTCTTTTTTTTTACACCATAAGTCATTGCACGCATGATATCTTGAGAAGGTACGTATGGATTGTCATGAAATTTGATAAATCTACTAAACAAATATGTGTGTTTAAAAGGATCTACTTTTAAGTATTTACAATGGTAATATTTTTACTTATTACTATTTTTATTCATTAAAAATACAAAATTTTTATTTTTTTTTACGAAAATATTTTTTTATATAGTTAATGAAATAATTTTAGTTTAGGAGTAGGTCATTTTAAACACACACATATGTTTAGTATCTTTACCAAATTGCATGCCAATCCATACATACTTTCTCAAGATATCATGCGCGCAATGACTTATGGGGTAAAAAAAGAGCTATTTTGATTTCAACAATACACAAATTCTGTAAAGGGTTAATAAATTTTTAATGGTAGCATATTACAAAGCACAATCTGTTTAATCAATATCAAAAATTCCATGTTTATACATAAAAAGGCTTTGCAGATAGACTAATTCAAACTCTGAAGTTTTTCGTTAATTTTCGACGCGTTTAAAAGGTACAAGACCCCTGACAGTTATCGAGGAACATACCCATATATTTACAGACAAAAAAAGTTTTGTCCGCACTGTAAGATTTTATTTGACATTTCGGAAGTTATCTAACGGTAGGTGATTAAAAGGATCCATTTTGTTTGTTCTTAATGATTATAATTACCATACGATTAGTTTTATGAACCACATGGATCTCTATCAGGAAACTTATTGAATGCTTTAAGACAGTTATCGAGGAACATACCCATATACTTACAGACAAAAAAATGTTTTGTCTGCGCAGTAAGATTTTTTTAACATTTCGGGAAGTTATCTAATGATAGGTGATTAAAAGGGTCCATTTTGTTTGTTCTTAATGATTATAATTACCATACGATTAGTTTTATGAACTACGTGGAAATTTATCATGTATTTTGGGTGAATAAAATTAAGAAATTTTCTTTCTTTATATTATTTTCTAGAAAATATTAAAGCAGTTTTTTTGTTACAAATAATGAAAATAATAGAAAATTTTGCTTTTCATTTAGAATTCATAAATTTGATTGAAAAGTACCAAACATGTTTTTTCATGAAATTTTATAGTTAATTTATTATAATCGTTGTCCACATAAAACATAAATGATTATGTCAATAGCGGGATTTGTTGTGAAATGCAACCTTATTTTAGTAAAAGGTTGAATTCTTGTCAGAGAAATTCTCCCTTAAATACATAAAGGCCTGTACATTTGCACCAAAGCACGTGAACTCTACTGCGTCAGTTTGCTGTGGATCCTGATTACGGAGCATTGCCAGTTTAGATCAAAATCGGATTAAATTATGCATTTTGTTATATTAGTTTGTTAGGAATGTAGGTTTTATTTTGTTACTGATGTTAAATTCAGAGATTTTTTGACGGAAAGACAAATATAAATATAAATTTGATATGGCTTTTTTTTTTTTTTTTTTAAGAAGATAACATGTTTGAAAAATTGAAAAATAATTGTTATTCTGTCACTGAAGTGCTAAAACAAATCATGTTCCTTCCTATACTAGAGAAGATTTTTTCAAAACTTTAACGCCATTTTTGGAATGATTGAAATGAATAACAATTCCAATAAAATATCTAAAAATTAAAAATTAAAACTTCATAAAATGTGCTTTATTACTTAAATGATGATAAAAATATGAAAAGATGTTAAATTACTTTATACAGTTTTTAGCACTTTCAACTATAATCATCGTCATCCTCAGGGACAAAATGCAAAAACTGATATTACAAACGCCTTATTTTTCAATTTTCACTGTCTTAATGTGGAAAGCAGAGAAAGTTTATTTCTTCATCCGGACTCATTGTGTGATCCCACGTGCTGGTGGTTTACAGGTGAAAGGCCAGAGGAGAAAACAAAGGCTGGGTATGTGTGTGTGTGTGGGGGGGGGGGGGGGTTAGAATATTATTTGTTTTACAATTCTTTAAACAAACCCAACCATATATTCGGTATGTTACATGATAAAACTTCATTACAAATATTATTTTCTTTGGGATAATTGCGATTAATTCGCGGATAAGTAACTCATGATAAGGCTTTAAGAAGCATATAATTTATGCTTTCCATAAATTAACTGTACTGTATTCTGCTTCTGGTTAAGTCTTGACAGGGCTGTTGCTGGCGGGTCGTATTTGAGATCTCCAAAGTTTTCTTTAATACGATCTTTAACTTTACGAGGATTCATTCCTATGTAATTAAGATAAGTATATTTTAATATTCTCAGTGAAATCACTGTGCACCACAGAAACTTCATCTTTTGGAATAGGATCTACTATTTTGTACCTAACTAGATCGTTCAACTTTGCTGGAGGGGGAGCGATTAGGTTTACGCGAAAGCTGAAAAGCGCATGTCTTAGTTTCTCGAAAAGTCCTGGTATGTACATCATTTTGCAAAATTCTGTATTACGCATTACTCATTTTTACGTGTATTCGTAATTATATATAATACGTAGCACCTATAGACGTCGTCTGGTGCGTCCGTTTGTCTGTCCGTCCGTCAGTCCGTCCGCATATAACAGTGTAAAAACTACCGAACCGCATGGTTTGAAATTTAATATATATAATCGTTACAGAATTTTGTACAGTCATTTCAAATTTTATGAAAATCGAATAAAAGCTTAAAAAGATATTCATAAAAGTTTCCTTCTTTCTATTAAATCCTATCATACATAATTAATTCAATGATATGTATGATAGATTGCCAGATTGATAGATTCCCATAATGATTGTAGAATGCCATGGTGATTAAGTCCTGCTTAAGATGGAGTCATGTTATTTCCATATTACTGAATGTAATATATAGAACCGTAATAAATTTTGTATTCATGCGTTTTTGCATAAGAGTGCAACTGCTATTGCACCATATCTGAATATTTATAAAATTAGGTATAGTACGAATGCACCCCATTTACCACGTTTGACGTACAATTTCCGACCTGTTGCATTTTCATATGGTTTTGCTGTGAATTGATTAGTTTATCAATAATGTATCTAAATTAAAGTAATAAAAACAATCATTTATTGACTTTCTGTTGTTTTTGAGAACGCTTGAATTTATATAACCAATTTAGATTCGTTAATGTGTACAAACATCCTACATGTATTCCGAAATAATGTATATAAATATTGTCCTATTTCAATCATAACAATAAAGTACTTATCGAAAAAAATAGTTTTGTAATTTTTATTTAATTTCAAGAAAATGTAAAAGTTATCTCAAGGTTAAGAATCTTACGTCAGAACTATTGAAGCGTTATTTTAATTTCCTTGTCACACAAAGAGAGAAACATTTCTGGAAATTAAAGACTTGTTTCCAGGTGAGAAAGTTCTTTTTTACAAGATATCACTTTTAGAAGCAATTCAAAGTTAATATTAAAAGTATTGTTTGAAATCAAAAGAATCCTCCTGTTATAAAGCTTATTGAACGGAAATCTTTTCTTATAGGATAGAAAATATAAACATAATAACAAACATAAGGACTGAACATGGGGGTTTGTAGACAAAGCAAAAAGGAATAGATTTTGTCCATTTTAAAATAAAATAGGGTGTCTATAAAAAGAAAGTCCTAGTTTCAATGGTATACTACAGGGATGGCGAACCTTTTCACGTCCACGTGTCAAATTTTCCCAAAAATATACTTTACGTGATCATGACGTGCCAACAATAAAAAATTTTAATGGGTCAAATAATAATGAATCAAAACTACTTAAAATTTTGATTTTAGCATTAAAAAAATACAGGTGATATTTTATGTTATACTGTAGAAATTTATTTTAAAAATATTATTTCTGTTGTCTCATCTTAAATGCCAAATAATTTATATCCGATTTGTACTTAGTTATTTTCGATAGAATGTAAGTTTAATTGCATTCACTTGACAAGACATTTTTAGTTGAATTTTTCATTTTTTTTTACGAAAAGAATATCTTGCAGAATAAAATTGTCAAAATAGCCAAGTTGTTATAATTTTAAAATCAGCATTTTTGCTTATTACACTTTTCATTTTGGTTTAACGATAATCTTTTAATTCTCAAAATTTTCTGAGCCAATATTAAGCTAGATTCGGATAAATTAAGTTATATTTCAATTTCTGCAATCTGTGTGACAATCACAACCAACCGAACTAATCGGATTCAAGTGACACAGACAACATCTATATTAATTAATGCATTTTGTGAAATTCTCCTATATTTTGATGTAAAACTTAAATCTATGCTGTGCCAAAAATAATCTGCAGCGTGCCACTTATGGCACGCGTGCCATAGGTTCGCCGTCCCTGGTACACTATAACAATTTAATTTAGACTATTTACAACAAATCGTACATCAAATTGAAGATAAACTAACATAGTTTTTCTTACAAATGTTCGGTATGTGCACCTTTAGTTATACGGCACACATCCAAATTAAAGTCCAATTTTCCCCATACTTCAGTTAACAAATATAGAGTAATAGAAGAAATAGTCTCTTTCATTATGGGTCTCAACAGTGGCAAATCATTAGGTAGCGGGGGAACGTACACACGATCCTTTTTAAAGCCCCAAAGAAAAAAAATTGCATGGCTCTAACTAACTTTAAATCTTCAGTCCAGATATAGCGCTTTAAGCTCATGAGTCACCATTTTGCGTATGTGGCATTGCAAGCGAGTAAAAAACAATTCAGTACTCGCCCATGTGGTTATTTAAAACTGTATGAGATATTCTTTATTTGTGACATTGAACCATTACTCTACAACATTTACAGTTGATACTATTAAAATTTATAACTGTGATATTCTTTTATGAAGACCCTATATGATGGATGATTCGGATTAAAAGAATGAACTTCTTTACATGTTGAACAAGCTTTTGCCTTGCGCTCCGCTCTCGTAGACTGTAAGTTACGCAAATTTTACATAGAAATTTTACCCCCCCCCCCCCTCCCTTATCATCAGACTAATAGTGTAATTCCCAACAAAATGATTTCAGTAGAACTTTTTAAAAAGCTAACCTTCAGTAATCGGATCGACCTAATTAAAGAAATTTCTCCCTTTTTTCTATAACTAGGTAACGTAGTACAACATAGTAGTAACGACAGTACAAAAAAAATCGACATTCATTATGCAGCGAACTATACGTATGCGTTTTCACTGCAGTCATATTAATACAGTTAGACATCTGAATGACGTACACTTCTGGAGCACGGAATTTCTCCGTTATTCGGGAGTGTCCGTTTTTCAGAAATAAAAACATACAAATACTTATGTGTCGGAGATTTAAAAACTTTCCACTGTTCGAGATGTGCCCGTTATGGAGATTTTAATGCATATTATTTATATTTTAATAAATTTACCTCATATTTTTACTTGACTTACAGAAATTGTAAAAGGCACTACGCGGTCAAAACTCTTGGAGAGTTATTTCAATTTATTTGTGAAACAGGCAGAAACATTTCTCGAAATGAAAGACTTGTTTCCGGAATAATACTTCTTTATTTCATTATTTGGCTTTTTTTAAGATGATAAATTGGAAAATTCTTATTTATTGTTTACATTTATCATACTGTAGCCCCAATAAGGAAGTAGTACACTGTAACACATGTAAGGAAATTGTACACACACTTCATAGGTATTTATGTAGCGTTCTCATTGGTCAGAAAATTGAGAGCCTTTATAAACAGAGGTAATTTTTTACGATATTTTTAACAGTGTAGAATGTTGTCATTCTAAATTTTTAAATAGTTACAGACAGAAACCTCACTGAAAAATAGGGTGCCTTTATATGAGAGTTGCGACATACCGGATATAAAATCTGATTCGTACAGATGATTTTGGACGAAATAATTTTACAAAAAAAATAAATGTAGAATTTTTAAATTAAACCATAAACAAACAAAGTAATTTCTTGTAAATACTGTAATTATGAATAAAAATAAATATTTTATATTACAAATTTAATAAGATATAAATAAAAAGATAATATGAGCAGTAAGAAAAGAGGTTTTTGTGCACACATAGTCAATATTTAAAAAATAAATAAATAAATAACAATCATTGCAAAGTTAAAGAAAAACGAAAAGATACGACATTCACTAATTCCGCAATCACTGTTCCACATGTAACAGTTCTTCGCACACATGAAATCCATAGACAAAATCACTGGATGCAGCAATCTCGATCTATTGGAACGCCCCTAAAATGCGTAAAATTCGCTAATGCCGTGATCACTGTACGGCATGTATGGATGCTTCACGCAGATAAAAACCAAAAATTAGCATTAATTTATGCAACGACCTCGCTTTATTACACTTCTTTAAAAATACAAGATATTCGGCAATGCCACAATCATTAAAGCTTCAACTATTATCCCTTTCAACAACAAAATTTACAATATATTTTTGAAAAAAAAATTTTTGGATTTTTTGGAAATATTTATTTATTTTAATTACAGTAATACCTCAGTTTTCGTTGACTTCGGTTATCGTTGGTTTCGGTTTTGATCGTTTTTTTCCGAGAAAAGTTTGTCTCGGTTTACATCGGTTGCCTCAGATTTCGTCGGCGTACCCACGTGACTAGATCTCTTTAGATAGGTACTCTCTAGAGTTTTCGTAAAAAGGGTAAGACCCACGCGTTCTCCTGTTCAGTGTGACATTGTTCTTCGTCGTGTATGCATCCCCCGCGCGTTTAGAAAAAAAATTTCGCTTATTTCCAGTGTACAAGTATTTTTGTGCTTTTTTACTGCTTGCGAATGCTTTCTCATGGGTTCAAAAGAGAAGTCCAGGAACACGATCAAGTTGAAGAAGGAAGTTATTCAGAATTTCGACAACGGCATTAAGCTTATTGAAATTGGTCACATGTACGGCCATCCATGATGAGTTCCATTTTGGCGAAAAGGGAAGCAATAAATGAGACTAATGTAGCGGAAGGCGTGAATGTACTAACTGAACAGAGATCGCAAACAATTGAAGATTTCGAAAAGTTATTATTAATTTGGTTCAATCAAAACAGTTAGATGGCGATTCTAGTTCGGAGGCCATCGTATGTGAAAAGGCCAGGCTATTGTATTCCGATCTCATTCAGAAAATGCCTTGGACGAATGCTAGTCTTAGTGATTTTAATGTCAGCAGAGATTGATTCGAAAAATTCTAGCGGCGCACTGTCTCACACAGTGATACTAGGCACGGTAAGGGGAGCTTGGACAAATGTAGGGGCAAAAAATTTGTTTCCGAACTCAAAGATTACGCAGGTGATGAAGGAATTATTCCTCAACAAATTTTCAACTGTGATGAAATTGGCCTCTTTTGGAAGAAAATGCCGAAGAGGACCTTTATTATACGGGAGGAAAATGTACTTTCAGTACATAAGCCAATGAAAGATTGGCTAACACTTTTGTTGAATGGTAATGCTAGAGGTGATCGTAAAGTGAATACCTTACTGGTGTACCATTCAGAAACACCTAGGCCTAGATTTTTTTAGCAGAAAAAATGTGATTAAAAGTAAATTGTATGTGACGTGGAGGGAAAACGAGAAAGCATGCGCCACAAGGGTTATTTTCGATGGGTGGAAAAATGACGTATCTGATCCGAGAGCGAAAAAAATACCTCCAAGTTAATCAGTTGCCCCTTAAGAGCCTCCTGGAGAATGCTACTACACATCCTCCTGGTTTCGAAGATAACTTATTAGAGGAGTTCAGTTTTATCACAGTGAAATTATTGTCCCTTAATACCACGCCACTCATCCATTCCATGGACCAGAATGTCATTCAAAATTTCAAGAAACTGTACATAAAAGCAAAGTTACAAAGATGTTTTGAGGTGGCATCAGATACAGAATTTGCTTTAAGAGAATTCTGGAAAAAACATTTCAACATTCTCAACTGCATCAGCCCCATAGATGAGGCTTGGTAGGGAGTGACATTCAGGATGATGAACTCTGCTGGGAAAATTATGGCCAGGATGTGCGCATGAGATAGATTTCGATGGGTTTGCGCCTTTTCCTGAGGACCCTACAAATGCGATGCAGTCAATTGTGATTTAGGGAAATCCATGGGCTTCGAGGTGAGTGGCGAGGATCTTGAAGAGTTGATGGATGAACACAGTGAAGAACTCACCACTGAAGTTCTGCAAGACCTTCACCTAGCAGTGCAACAGACGGCAAACGACGAAGTTGCTTCAGATGAGGAGACCGAGACAGTCCAGAAATTTCCTTCTTCAGGTATTAAGAACATCTTTTCTATGTGGAGTAAGGTAGAGGGGTTTGTGGAGAAAAATCACCCAGACAAAACTGTTGCAAGCCGTGTCTGCAACTTGTTTAATAATAATGTCTCACGCCCTTTTGGCAAATCTTAATTAGGAAGCAGAAAGATACCACTTTGGAGAGCTTTTTTGAGCGACATAGGTCCCCTAACTCTGAAGCTAGTCCTACTCCCAAAATACCAAAAAAGGAAGTGACTCCAGATATAGTGCCTTGATTCCATACGCGAAGAACTTTATATTAATTTCTTATTATTTTTGTATTAAACGCTGTACTTATTATCCATAAAATATGTTTCTGAAACGCATTTGTGAGGGTTTAGAACGAATTAAATAGATTTACATACATTCATACTTAAATAATTACCTCGGTTATCATCGGTTTTGGATTTGGCCGATTGTTTTCGAACGGATTATCGACGTAAACCGAGGTATCACTGTATTTTTCTTATCACTCACATTCACAAAAAAAAGAAAAAAAAAGCATTAATTTTAAATAAACAGAAAGCGATGACATTTTGTCCATCGTTTTTCTTTTTGAATATTGTGATGTAACCGTTTAATGATGTAATAAATATTTTAATTAACGAAACAACTAATAAATAATTAAACATAATTAAAAATAACAGATAAACGTCGAATTAAGAATCCCATACATTAAAAAGCGACATCACAAAAAATATTATTGCTCAACATTTCAAACAACGAAAGAGCTACATCTGATAGACTATTGACGATTTAGCAAAATTTCGCCAAATGGTTGGATCAAATAGGATTTAATTCTTGTTTCCACGTGAGGAAGTTCTTTTTTACAAGAAGTCTTTCCTCAAAGTTAATTTTAACTTGGTTATTTGCTTTCAAAATAATCATTCTTTTATAAAGCTTATTGAATGAAAAAGGTTCCTTGAAGGATCGACAATCAAAAGATAAATATATATGTAAGAAAGTCATATGCGAATTGTTAATTTATTGAAATATTGAAATAATAAAAAATGCAAGCAATAAAAAATACAAACATTTATTTAATTCCTTAAAGACAATTTCACAATGTTTTATAACTGAATTTCTTCAAACGTACTATTGCTTAATACTTAAAACATATAATTTATAGGATATTCTAATTAAGCTTAATATAGTCAATTGCTTGTTATTGACATCTCCGTTTCAATGCTTCGTGAATGATGGAAAAATAACAGACTCACACTTTTCTAATTTTCAAAGTCTAAAGCTTAGGGGGTAAGAGAAAGATGGAGATATGATGTGTTGTGATTTGATGTGATGTTAAAAATACAAACCTTAGACCGGTTAAAACTGATCAAAATTATGTCCAGATACTTGCTGTTCCACAGACACTGTTGCCAGATTGGGAACTTATTTTGTCCCCAGATTGTTGATTGTCACCGCTTTGTTTAAGTAGAAATATTCGGTCGATTTAAAAATAGATTAAAAATTCTGAAAAATAAGGCGAATTATACTATATTAAAAAAGTGGTGACAGTCAAATAATCTGAATTTAAAAAGTCACCAATCTGGCAACACTGTCCACAGAGTCCGTGAACAGGCTGCGCCGAATGAGGGCATTTAAATTTGAGTGGTATCCGCCTTCTTATTGCAAACCGTTTTCACGGCATACGACATCTCTATTATTACTTAGAACTCTGTGGTCAAAAGTGCTTGCACTCGTGATCCGTGAATTAATTAAATCTGTCTCTTTTATTACCCGATTGCCAAGAAGGGCTATGTGTTTCACGCATATCTGGGTATGTGGATTACTTTATACCCTCGAAATATCCCAACGTCTGGATAGATTTTAACGAATGAGGTATCTATCAATTCGTCTTAACCGTCCGATGGTTATAGGCTAGGTTTTGTTTTCATAAATTCAAAATGTTGGTAGAGTCGAAAAAACATTTTTACGCACCATATTGAGTGACATATCATTGGATAGGTCTTTCAAAATTAAGACGATGTTTCATTGACTATTTTACAGTCAGAAGCTCCGTTTAAATATTATACAGCCTGGAAGTTGTGTAGATAGGATCTCGAGCTTTACTGCAACTCTAACCTTTATAGACATCTATAGGCCTCATCAAAACAGTGTTTATAGATAGGAACTAACAACTAAACACAACTTAAAAGTCGTCAATACAAGTAAGTAAAAAAAAAAAAATAGATAAGTAATATAAAAAATAGTTTCACAATGATAAGGAATAATTAAGTAGTTCGCTTTTTACGCAGTCATGCTTTTTGATTTTTTAAATTTAATATTTACTTGTATATTATGACGTCAAATGATAGATGGTTGACTTGTTGATCACGCAATTCATAAGTGAAATAAATGATGCTATCTAAATACAAATCCTACTTATATATGAGGATTAAATATGGAGATGTGTAGCAAATCAGCAGAGATTTTGTTTCCGTTACAGACAAGTGTAATATATTAAAAAAATCTGTGTTGCACGCCGAAGAAAATTCGTAAAATTAAAATTTTTATATGTGTTCAATTTTGATGCATAATATTTAAGAATTATTGTATGTGAAATGTGATAAATAGTATAGTAATGCTATATAAATATAAAAATTCATTAACGTCCATAATCGGATTGTCCTACTGTGTTTCGCAAGAATGCATATCTTTTTATGAAAATAAATTCAGATCAATTGCTAAAAATCCTTCAAAAGATTAGATTTTCATTCTGTGATCTTAAAGACGACACCTGTTTGACTGTTGTTGAAAACTATAGCTTCACTTTCGCTGCATAAATTTAAATAAAATAAAATAAAAGTGATTTATAGATTTTTATTAATATTATAAAAATGTAGAAACATCAGAAGTTTCAATTCGTATACAGATTTAGTATTGTAGATTCGTATATAAATTTAGATTTGTTTTTTTTTTTGTTTTTTTTTGTTTTTGTTTTTGTTTTTGTTGACGTTAACACATTATTTAGTAAAAATAAAAGTTCTAAATTTTTCAAAGGAATGATCAATGTTAATACTACGCATTCAATTTATAACAGGAAATTGCTTATCGAAAAAAAAAAAATTGGAATTTGCCTTTATTTTCTAAAATATCTAAAAAGCTCCCCAATGTCATTAAAATTACATTAAAACAATTCGAGAGTTATATTGGTTTCTTTCACACAAAGATAAGTCTATCACTCAATAATAAACAAAATATTAGTTTTAGTTCTGTGATAAGAACACTTTTGTTTAAATAAACAATTAAAGTTTAAATAAACAAATATCATAGCTAAGACTATTGGAAAAAAAAATAAAGAGCAGTGTTTATTTTTTTTATAAGAGCACTTTTTTTTAAATAAGCGTAAACAATTTTTAAGAGTAAAACAAAACAAAACAAAACAAAAAAAAAAAAAAAGTATATTTTTTCTTATAAGAGCACTTTTTTTTTAATAAACGAAAATCAGAGCTAAGATTATCGTTAAAGGAAGACCCTATAAGGAGTTTTAAGAGTAATTGAAAAGTCATTTAAAATTTCACATTTGCTTTTAAAAGAATCGCACTGTCATAAATGAATAAAAATCTTTCTTTAAATGATCAACAATATAATGATAAAAACATATATGATTATTTAAAGCATGGCGGAGTGTAAGCGATTGAAACTAGAAGAAAAAAAAATTCGTTTATTAACGGTATGCTTTTGAAAAAAATTTTGTTGTTGTAGAATTTCTTTTTTACAAGATATCAATTTTAAAAGCAATTCAAAGTTAATTTTAAACTTGTTATTTGCCGTTGAATAAAAATGTACTGTCAAAAAACTTATTGAAAATATTTCCTTAAAGATATGAAAGGCAAATATAAAAATTTTATAAGGGTTGGACATGAGAGTTTGTAGACACAACAAAAAAAGAAAAAAAAAATTGTTTATTTTTGAATAATATGATTAAAAAAGGAAATTTGCTATATGCTGAATAAGGGAGATAAACGCATTTCAAATATATTTGTAAATTGTTATTTTTCAGGGATGAGACCGCTCCGACTCAAATGATCAATTACTACCACTAAATTTTAATAGTATTTCTCGATTTATTTAATGACAGAATTTCTGAGATTTAATAAAGCAAAGAATACCATTACAATTTAGTGGTAGTAATCGGTAATTTGGGTCGGAGCACTCTCATCCCTGATCTTTACATTTTGTTTTCAAAATAGTTAAGCCAAAAGTTAAGTTGAAATTAACAATTGTACTTGAAAAACTAGAGAGAATTTGCATTCATTCTGAAGTAATGATCCATCGTAATCCATCGTTTAAAATTATTAAATGAATAAAAATCTTTCTTTAAAGGATCTCAGTTTAAAGATAAAAGCATATATGATTATCTTAAACATGTCGGAGTGTAGGCGATAGAAACAAAACAAGATTTTATTCGTTTCATATAAACATGTTGTTTTAGAAAAAAAAAATCCTGGTGTGGAACTTCTGTTTTACAAAATATCAATTTTAAGATCAATTAAATTTTAATTTTAAATTTGTTATTTGCAGTAGAATAAAAAGCGTATTGTGAAAAAACTTATTGAAAGAAAATATTTTTTTAAAGACAGGAAATGAAAATGCAAAAATAAAATTAAAAGCTTTAAATCTTTTTTTTTTTCGATATAATTACCTTATTTGTGCAATTACAATTCGAAACTATCGCTGTGAAATTTTCATTACTTATTCCAAGTACAACTGTTAATTTGAACTATAGTTTTCGATAAAATATTTTTAAAATAAAATTCAGAAATTTCAGCACATACTCTTGCCACGCGTTTCGGTCAAAGATATGAGCCGTATTGCATACGACGCGCTATTCCCTGTATACACGCGCTAGCAACGCGTATATGTTATGTTTATTATAAGGGTTGGACATGAGGGTATGTAGACACAGCAGAAAAGAAAACATTTTTAACATTTTAGAATAATAATATGATTCTGATTAAAAAGTGAAACTTGTTATATGTTGACTATAGGACATAAACGAGTGGCGACAGTATGTGCTGGCATGTCGATATATATATATTTTAAATATTTATGCCAAAAATGTATTTCAAATTAATAAATATAGTTGAATAAGTAAGGAAAATTTAATAGCAATAGTTTGGAATTGCAATCGTACAAATACGTTACTCATATTGAAAAAAAATTGTCTCAGGCTTTTTATTTCCTTCCTAGAAAACGTCAATTAAGTATATGATTATTGCGTCAAAAATATTGGAGTGAAATTTTAATTTATTTTATACACTGAACAAAACAGTTCAGAATATTAAAGACTTGTTTCCATGTAAGGAAGTTCTGTTTTATAAGGTATCAGTTTGAAGAACAATTGAGAGGTCATTTTAATTTTTTTATTTGTTCTCAAAAGAATCATACTGTTATAAAGTTTTCTGAAAAAAAAAATTGTTATTTGAAAGATCTACAATTTAATGATGAAAGCATATAAGATGATTAAACATGGCTGAGTGTAGGGTCAAGAAACAAGAGAAGAATTTGTTCGTTTTAGTTAAAAGGGATGCTTTGAAAAAAAAAAAAAAATGTTGCGTGCTGAATATATTGAAAAATAACAATTTAGACATAAAATTACATTATATGCAAAGTTACTTAAAAGATGGAAAAATATTTAAAAAGGTGTTAAATTACTTTAATATTTCTTAGTACTTTCAACTATATGGATAGCCATCGTCAGAGAATTCATCTCTGACAAAAGGTATGTATATAGTTGAAAGTACTAAGAAGTATTAAAGTAATTTAACACCTTTTTAAATATTTTGTCATGTTTTAAGTAATATTGAACATAGTCTAATTTTAAGTTTAACTATTTAAAGATGAATTTAGCATTCTATTCATTTATTTGCTGATAATAATTTAGATATGTGTTGTTTTTTTTTTATGAAAAATCTGTAATGATTATTATCCATAATTTATTATGAAGGATAATGTAGTACCGATAGATAAATTTAAATTTAATATTGGAGAGATAGTCCATAATCAAAGTTCCCTGTAATTTTTGGATTATTATTTCTGTGATAAGAGTATTTTTTTTAATGAACGAAAATCATTGATAAGGCTATCGCTACATTAAAATATATCATAGTTTATTTCTGTAATAAGAGCACTTTTTTAATAATCAAAAATCATATCTAAGACTATAGCTAAATTAAAAAATATATCAGTCTTTATTTCTGCAATAACTTTTTTGTTAGATAAACGAAATTCATAGTTTGACTATCGCTAAACAACAACAACAAAAACAAAGGCTTTATTTCTGTGATAATTTTTGTGAATAATCTAACGCTATTTTGCATGAGCTTCAATATCTATACGTTCGCTAAGTACAGTTAAAGAATAGTAAGAAAAAACTATTTCAAGAAATATTTTTTTTTAATTTTCTATAACAATTTTACATTTATTAATAAACACGAATATCTTACATTTATTTCGAAATAACCAACTCAATGCTATTCAATTTCACTCTAAATTACCTATCGGAATTAAACATTATATTATAATACCATTTTATTTTCAGACAAAATATAAAAGGCATTCCAAGGTCAGGCATGTTACGTCAAAACTATTGGAGCGTTATAAAATACTTTTTCACACAGAGAGAATTATTTCTTGAAATTAAAGACTTTTCCAGGCGAAGAAGTTTTTTTTTTACTAGATAACAGTCTTAAGAGCAATTCAAAGTTAATTTTAAATTTGTTATTTGCCTTCAATAGAATCGTACTGTCGTGCAGTTTATTGAACGAAAACCTTTTCTCAAAAGATAGAAAATTCAAAGATAAAAACATCTATGAGGGTTAAACATGGTGGTGTATAGTTGGAGTAAAAAAGAAAGATATTTCCCGTTTTAGGATAATAAAAATGATTATGGATAAATAAAATATGTTGTTGCATACCCAATGGGAAATCTAGGTAAATGTATATGCATATATTTTATAATTGGTAATTAAAAACTCTTTGTATATAAAACGTTTCTCTCTATTCTAAAAAAAAGTAACTAATGCTGTCACCGCCACCGGTTTTGAATTTTTTGGGACCGGGGGTCTTTCTTCGTTAATATTAAGCAAACTGCTGCATACAAAAATATGAAAGTCAGTGGTATTATAGAGAAATGTTTGATAAACACGCTTATGCAAAGAGTTTTTAAATCGAAAAATTATTTTAAGCGACATTTAATGTTAAATTGGGTCAAAATTATCCCTTTAAAAAAGTTTTATAGGGGCAAAAACTATGCACTAGAATGTAATAATTTTTTTTTTGAGGATATACATGAGACGTTCTCGCTGTGTAGACTGCATTTATTTTTTTTAATTTGACTTATTTTTTGAGGACTTATAGCCCAGGCAATAGAGACCGTATAGGGACTCTACCTAGCAAAATTAATGGTAGTACTGGAAATCGACTTTCTAGATGTCTTTTGGGTCGCTGAATCCGAATTTGTAACTTCCCACCAAAATTTCTCCCGGAAACACACCAAATTTTGGTAAAAAGCCCCCCCAAAAAGGTTTTTATTAAAAAAGTAAATTTTTTTATTGTTTTAGAGAAAAAATATCTAGAAATTCAGAAAGTAGACAAAATTTCTAACAAATTAGATACATGACATTATGAATTAGGATGAAGGGGAAGGGGGGATCTGCCTCGGAACATGCGCCGCAGTGCTGCGTGGACTAAGTTGCGCAATTCCACTTAACCACTCACATGTTTACATTAGCCCTCCCATCTTTCCTCCGAACTTTCTCTATAAGGTTTACTTTAAGTTTTTTGGGTCGCTGAATCCGAATTTTTAACTAACCCCCAAAATTTTCCCCCCCGAAAATCCCCACAAATAGTTGTTTTTAACTTAAATTTCTTATTGTTTTAGGGGAAAAGCATTACGAAATTCAGAAACTAGACAAAATTTGCAACAAATAGGATATATGACATTATGACGTAGGATAAACGAGGAGAGAGGGGGCTGCCTCGGAACATTCCCTGCGCGCTTTTCTCAAAAAACAATTTTTTTTTCAAAAAATCAATTTTTTGGGGGGTTGCCGGGTGAAATTTTGGTGGGAAGTTACAAATTCGGTTTTAGCGACCCAAAAAACATAAAGTGAGTCGAAATCCATAACTAGTATTAATTTTGCCAGATAAAATCCCCTATTGCCTGGACTTCATAATTTAGTGCACGTTGAGCCGCAGTGCATGTTCAGAGGCAGCCCTCACCCTCCCCGTTCATCCTAATTCATAATGTCATATATCCTATTTGTTTTAAATTTTGTCTAGTTTCTGAATTTCGTAACGCTTTTTCTCTAAAACAATAAGAAATTTAGGTTAAAAACAACTATTTGGGGGGGTTTCGGGGGGAAATTTTTGGGGGAAAGTTAAAAATTCGGATTCAGCGACCCAAAAATCTTAAAGTAAACGCTATAGAGAAAGGTCGGAAGGGCGATGGGAGGGCGAATGTAAACGTGTGAGTGGTTAAGTGGAATTGCGCAACTTAGTCCACGCAGTACCGCGCGCATGTTCCGAGGCAGATCCCCCCTTCCCCTTCATCGTAAGTCATAATGTCATATATCTTATTTGTTGGAAATTTTGTCTACTTTCTGAATTTCTAGATATTTTTTCTCTAAAACAATAAAAAATTGACTTTTTTAATAAAAACCTTTTTTGGGGGGGCTTTTTACCAAAATTTGGGGGGGGGGGTTGCCGGGGGAAATTTTGGTGGGAAGTTACAAATTCGGATTCAGCGACCCAAAAAACATCTAGAAAGCCAATTTCCAGTACTACCATTAATTTTTCTAGGTAAAATTCTCTATTGCCTGGACTATTATTTCCAAATTAAATTCAAATTTTCAGCATTTCGAGACATATTTTTTGCATCTTTTAGAAAAGGGTATTATTTTTAATTGTTGCCAATTTTTAAAACAGCGAAAAGAATAACATTTCTTACAAATTAAAAATTTATTTACACGTGACTTTTATAAACGAAAAATACTTTCAAATAATAATTAAATGGTTATGTATTAAAAGCACGAAAATATTCAAAATTACGTCATAAAAAACTATATTTACATGTGAATTTTAAAAGAGAAAGAAAATTGTAAAATAATAAAGTCATTAATATGCGTTAAAGTCTTAAATGTAGGAAATTACGTCATATTTAAAATTGCAAAGCAGCAATATTGCCATGCAGTTTAAATTAAAAAATATATTTGCGCGAGACATTCATTTCATATTTTGAGATAATCTTTTAAACTATTGGTCTGAACTCTAAGAAAGCGCAAAGAATATTTCCTTTCTAACAACAAAAGTATTTTCACGTGAATATTAAACTGAGAAAGAAAGCTTTGGTGAAAATTACGTGAGATTTAAAACGATATATTTAAAATGTCTTATTTAAAAGAACATTTTTATAGCATTGTTAAAAAATACCGGGAACAAAGACACTGTTTACTTAATTAATTTTATATTAACTTATTTTCAAATGTTTCACTAATCTGTAATCAAGGACGAAAACAGCCCATTAATAGGGAGACCGCCACTGTTTTTTAATTATAATTCAGTCTTCCGAATTTTTTTTTAAAGCCAAACAATTTTGTGTGCTTTTAGAGTTTACGGTGTCTGAACGGGGCGGTTGGCGAGTTTAGATCGTAGGAGGCTCCCTAGTTTTATAAATAATTATATGGGGTGATTATATTATGGATTAGAACAATCATACGAAACTTGCGGCATTTGAACCTTTTACGTGTAGCACAAGACATGATTTCGGTATGAAAAAAAACTCAATAAATGACATTTATTTGAATGTAATCACTGTATATTAGTTGTTTTATAATCAGGGGTCTGTCCAGACTTTTCTCACAAGGTCCTGTTTTTGTGAAAATTTGAACAGCTTTCTATATTAGTGAAAAATTTGGTCATAATTTTGTGAATTTTAAATTTTCGTTATATTTAAGTTCTTATGTATACATTTTTAACGAGTTCCTTTATCTATCTAAAAACTATCTAGATACTACCTTATCTAGATAAAAAAGTTCCTTGCAACTTAGAATGTTTTGTAAGAGGTCAGATTTTACTTTAAAACGATTAATTTTGTGAAAGTTTGGTTGGAGATGGAAAAGTTTTGTGGTAAGTTAATTTTTAAGACAAGGAATTTTGTGAAGGGGACTGCTTTAGGATGAAAATTTTTGTGAAGGGTCCTGTTTTAAGTTGAAAAATTTTGTGACGTGTCATTAAAAGGAACTGTAAGAGTTGATACATATTTTTGTATATGTTAAAAATTGTTTAAAAGATTCATTCAAACTTTTTCATATGAAGGCTTCATTCATCCTCTTATTTATAATTGAGGGGGTCCGGGGATAAAAATTCTCCAAAAAATGGATTTTTTTTTTTATTACTCAAGGGCGTTACCTTAGAAATTTTCAAAATGCCACCTGCGCTTTCCATATCAATGAAAATCCCCAATATATATTTTTTTTTATAAAAGTTTGGTTTATATATATAAATAAAACATTTTATATATTTGAATATAAAGGTTAAAAAAAATTGAACAAATTTGAAATTTTTTAGAAAAAAATTCAAAAAATTTTGATTTTTTTTCTTACCATTATATTCAAATATATAAAATTTGATGCATAGTTTTACTTATTATAAAACCAAACTTTTATAAAAAAAAATATTGGGGATTTTCATTGATATGGAAAGCGCAGGGGGCATTTTGAAAATTTCTAAGATAACGCGTGAAATTCATTTTTTTCTCAAAAATATTTTTTCTGTGATAAATGCATGCCATAATGCATATAATGTACCCTTTAATAATATTTAAATTGAAATGTACAAAAAATAAAAATTGGTTTTAATGGTACCTCGTCCCCGATTTTAACATCATTTAACTCAGAATAAATTTTTTCACGATTTGTCAACTTTAAAAGGGTATATCTAAAGTTCCTTGCAAGATACATGTATGAAATTTTCAAAAGAGATTTTATGCTTTATTTCCAACAAATTGTCTTCAGGATTTGTAATTTTGAGTGATAATTGCGAAAATATGCTAATTAATGCAAAACTCACTCATGAAAAACTTCCATTTCTTACTTAAAATTAAAAAAAAAAAAATCATAATCAATATTTTAAGAAATTCTGAAGACAAATTAAAATGCTACATTTTCTGTACAGAAAAGTGTAAAAAATTTTGTAAATCGAGTAAGTTCTTCCAGAGTTATATCAAAAATTTAATAAGTTTAATTTTTTTATTTTAATTTTTTTATTTTAATTTTTTTTAAATATTTAAAATTTTTCAGATTTTTTTTTTTTACCTTCAATATTCTTGTTATATTAAAATATATTTCAGAAAAAAAATTCATAACAAAATCTCTATAAATAAAAAAAAAAAAAAATAGAATTTTGAGCACCGGACCCCATTAATTTAAAATTTAGCGAATACATACTTAATGGCATTTGCATAGTCTAATATCCATGGACTAGTCTTCGAATTATAGCTGTACAATGAGATCCAATCCGGCCTCCCGTATTACAGAACAAAAGTGAACAAGTAAAAATTAAATTTAAAAATCAAAAAACCCGACTGCGTAAAAAGCGAACTAATTAATTATTTCTCATCGATGTGAAACTATTTTTATATTACTTTCCTAATTTTTTTATTTACCTCTTTTGATGACTTTTAAGTTGTGTTTAATTGTTAGTTTCTATTTATAAACACTGTTTTGATGCAATCTATAGATGTCTATGAAGGTTAGAGTTGCAGTTAAGCTAGAGATCTTACCTACACAATTTAAAGGTTTTGTAATATTTAAAAGGAGCTTCTGACAGTAAAATAGTCAATGAAACATCGTCTTCATTTTGAAAGACCTGTCCAATAATATGCCACTCAATAGGGTGCGTAATTTTTTTTCGTCTCTACCGCCATTTTGAATTTATAAAAAACCTAGCCTATAACCATCGGACGGTTAAGACGATTCGATTGAGACCTCATTCATTAAAATCCACCCAGTCGTTGGGATGTTTCAAGGGTATAAAGAAATCCACTTACCCAGATACGCATGAAACACATTCTTGGCAGTCGGGAAAAAAGATTATGAAATATTGTTTAACGAAACTACTTATATATTGTTTTATTGAAAATTTTAACAGATTTTTTTACATTTAATGTATTTTATTTAGATTTCCCCTAACAATATCGAAAACGACACCATTTTTATATGAAAAACATCAATAATTTTCTAAAATAAAGTTGAAATTTAATGCAAGCGATACTTTCGTATAAGAGGCATTCTCACAAAATTTTAACTTTCAGGAATAAAAATTTGGTGAAATTAAGCTTAATAAAATAACATTTTAATTATTAACGGATGCCTTAATGATTCAAAATAAAGAAAAAATGATCAACAGCGACGATTTTTTTTTTTTTTTTATTTAATGGTGGTTTAAGTTAAACTTGCGAGTTTAATTTTCCTTAACATTTTAACTTTCTAACATTTTATTTTCTTCTAAATTTTTACTTATAATAAATTTGCATAGTACCCACAGAACATTCAAATAAATAATAACAATGTAGTATTTTTAGTAAGAAATTTTGGTATAACATTTTCTTAATGTTAAGAAAGGGACAGTAAGGGGGAAAAAAGTAGTAGGACGGGGAAAAAGGGACGGGAGAAAAAAAAAAAAAGGACGATAAGGATGGGACGAAAAGGAAAGATACAAACTATTTTTAGGCAAATCATATTAAGACTAAGTGATAGCCACAATGTTCATTGATTTGTAGCAACAGTTATTTACACTGGATTACATTAAAAAATAAATAAATTTTCCTCGAAAAGTGCAGGAATAAACCTTGGGGACGTTAAGACTACCAATAAAGCCACGATGCATAAAATTGATATTTAAATGCTGATTTAATTTCTGCAGTAAATTTCCTGTCAAAGAATTTTAACCATTTTTTCTCTAGCATACCTTTGCATGAGAAAAACTTGAAAAAAATTCTGACTGCATCTGATGTGATTTTCTGTATAATTTTAGGAAGAGGGGGGGGTATAGAATCTAAAATCCAGGGACAGAGTTAAAGAAAAATAGCAACAACCGTAAAAATGTGTGCAGGTTAATTTTTTGCTATATCATATATATTATAAAGCAGTAGGCTCTAAAAGTTCCGCTCGAGTGTTTTCAAAAACTACCCGGTGGATTTTTTTCCAAATTGTATTTTTCGATAGGAAATATTCCCGGGGGTGGTTTATGAGAAAATATACAGGGATAGCAGTGGCGTGGCGTCTGGTCATCGCTGGATGCGGCGATGACCAAGCAATATTTTAAAACTCTTAATAAGCTTTTAAAACTCTACGATCCAGTTTTAGCAGAACATTTGGAGTTCATGTATAAGTGAAGGTAAGATTTAAAGTTTCTTTTTTGAACATTCAACCATTGAATTTTAGAGTTAATAATTTTTCACCACAAGCTTAAATAATTGCGATGACCACCGAAAATTGTCACGCCACGCCACTGAGGGATAGCTATGATTTTTGATAATAAATTTCGTATTTTACTGCTATTTTGAACGAAAATGTTGCCAGTGATTATCTTTTGGCGAAAGGTTTGTTGATTAAAGAATTAAGATGGCTAAATCTATACTCCTATTATAAAGAGGAAAAAATTGTTTATTTGTCGGAGGTAAGCTAAGGAACTACCGAACCGATTCCAAAAGTAATGGTATCAAAATGATGGTGTTAGTCCAACTTAGAACATAGGCTATATCTTATGTCGGTGCCACTACCCCAAAGGGGGTGCAGGAGCAAAAAACGTTCTAAAAATACGATTTTTGCGATACTGAAGGGCCTAGAAATATGAAATTTGGAATATTAGTTACTTATAAGATATAAACGTTGTCTAAGAACAGTTCTTAACAATTCGAAATTTAAAAGGGGTGAAAATGCACAAAAAGCGTTCTAAAAAACGTTCTAAATGGTAGTTTCAACATAATTTCAGGAAATACCAAACCGATTTGAAAGATATTGGTGTCAAAATGATGGTGTTAGTCCAACGTAGAACATAGGCTATATTTTATGTCGGTGCCACTACCCCAAAGGGGGTGCAGGTGCACAAAACGTTCTAAAAATGCGACTTTTGCGTTACTGAAGGGCCTAGAAATATGAAATTTGGAATATCAGTTACTTATAAGATATAAATGATGTCTAAGAACAGCTCTTAAACAATTCGAAATTTAAAAGGGATGAAAATGCACAAAAAGTGTTCTAAAAAACGTTCTTAATGGTAGTTTCTCCATAATCTCAGGAAATACCAAACCGATTTAAAAATGTTGGTGTCAAAATGATAGTGACAACGTTTGCTCCAAGATAGGCTATGTTTTATGTCGGTGCCACTACCCCAAAGGGGATGTAGCAGCAAAAAACGTTCTAAAAATGCGATTTATGTGTTATTGAAGGGCCTAGAAATATGAAATTTGAAGTATCAGCTACTTATTACATATAAAGGATTTCTAAGAACAGTTCTTAAGCAATTCGAAATTTAAAAGTGGTGAAAATGCGCGAAAAGCGTTCTAAAAAACGTTCAAAATGGTGATTTCTACACAATCTCAGGAAATACCAAACCGATTTAAAAAATAATGGCGTCAAAATGATGGTGAAAACCCTTGCTCCAACATAGGCTATGTTTTATGTCAGTGCCACTACCCCAAAGGGGGTGCAGGAGAAAAACGTTCTAAATTGCGGTTTTTGCATGACGGTAGGGACTTGAATCCTGAAATTTAGAATGGTAGTTAGTTATAAGATATCAATGATCTCTAAGGACATTTCCTAAAAAAATCGAAATTTAAAAGGGGGGTCAAAATGTGAAAAAAGCGTTGTAAAAAACGTTCTAAATTGCGATTTCTATGCAATATCAGGAAATAATGAACCGATTTCAAATATAATGGTGTAAAAATGATGGGGACAGATCTTGCTCCAAGATAGGCTATATTTTATATCTGTTTCCACTACCCCAGAGGAGATGAAGGAGCAAAAGGAGCAAAAAGCGTTCTAAAAACGTACTAAATGCCGATTTGTCACCAATATCTCAGGAAGAATAAAACTGATTTCAAAAGGAATGGTAAGAAATAGATGCTGACAGCCTCTGCTCTAACATAGACGCTATTTTAAGTCGGTATCACTATCACCTAGATGTTGCAGGAGCAAAAAAGCGTTCCAAATTTCGATTTTTGTGATCGGTAGGGGATAGCAACTTAAAATTAGGCAAGGTACATATTTATTACATATAAATGATCTTTAAGAACAGTTTTAAAAAAATTGGAAATTTAAAAAGGGGTGAAAATGCGCGAAAAGCGTTCTAAAAACGTTCTAAATTGCGATTTCTACTCAATCTCAGGAAATTCCAAAGCTATTTCAAAAGTAATGGTTGCAAATCAATGGTGACAGTCCCTGCTATAATGTAGGTTATATTTTATGTTGCTGTCACACCATCTGAGGGTTGCAAAAGCAAAACCTGTTCTAATTTGCGTTTTTTGCATAACTGAAGGATCTAACACTTTGAAGTATGGCCTGGTATTTACTTAGAAGATGCAACTGCTTTTTAAGAACTGTCGAAAGAAAGTTTCAAATTTAAAAAGATGAAGTGAGCGAAAAGCGTTATAAATTACATTTTTATGTAATCTTATCAAATATCAAACCGATTAAAAAAATAATAATGACAAATTGTTGGTGATAGAACCTGCTCAAACATAAGCTATATTTTATGTCTGTGCCACAACCACCAGAGGGTTGCTGTAGCTAAAAACTTTCTAAATTGCGATTTCTGTGATATTGAAAAGGCTAGAAACTTTAAATATGGCATGGTAGTTACTTATAATATATAAATGCCCTCGAAGGACTGTCAAAAATTAATTCGAAATAAAAAGGGGTGATGTGAAGGGGAGGTGCGAAAAGCATTCTAAAAAATTCCTAAATTACGATTTCTACGCAATTTCAGGGAATATAAACCAAATATAAAAGTAATAGTTGCGAATCAATGGTAACAGTCTCTGATCCTACACAGGCTATATTTTATGCCGATGATTCTACCACCTGGGGTTCACAGGAACAACAAACGCTCTAAAAAAGGCCTTTAAAAGCTTTCTAAATTACATTTCTGTGGAATATTAGGAAATAACAAACCAATTTCAAAATTAATGTTGGCAAATTAATGGTGACAGTTCCTATTTCAACATAGCCCTTTATGTTGAGAGAGGTGGTGGGACTTTGAATTTGACATAATGGTTAATTTTAAGATGTAAGAAGATGGTTTCTGAAAAATTCAAAATTTCAAATGAATACTGAAATGAGCGCATCAATTGAGCATAAAGTTTCAAAATATTTTCTAAATTATTATTTATTTAGTTTTATTTCGTTTTATTAATTTAAGTCTAATTTCTGCCTTATGCAGTGTAACAATGATATTTAATCAAACTGTGTTTTAAATAGTAATTTTTTTAAATTATTCCTAAAAGTAATAAGTACCTTTTAATAAAATAAAAAATTATTTAGTACCTTTTAATAAAAATTAGACATATAAATATCACTTTGCATATTTCAAATATTACACGAGCAAAGCCGCGGGGTTTGCTAGTCTGTTATATAATAATACAAACACCTCTCGAATAAATGAAAAAAATACTGATATTTAATTCAAAAAACAACAACAAAAAAAGTTTTAATAAGACATAATATTATAAAACGAAAATATTTAATTTAAACATGGAATAAATATTTGTAATGCTTAAAGTATAAATTATTGTGAAATTTTGCAATTGGTACAATATTTGGCTAATTATCTATCGCTTGCGATATGTTAAAAAAATGAATCTGAAAATTTGATTTGGAAATTTTGAATGACAATTTTTTTTCTTTTTAGCTCTTTTATCGCTTGCGCCAGGTTAATAAAAACGCGTCTGAAAACTTGATGTAATAAAATCTAGGTTACATTCTTTAGTCTTTTCTTTTTTTTCTGTCAATTTAATTATTATTTTTATATAATTCTCCCATCATATGATTTACAGGAAAAACTAGAAGTATTTGTAAAAATGGCTGTATTAGTGAGTTACAGGCTATTTATTTATTACCTTCGTCGCCAAACAATGCAATTTTAAGCCAAATAAGACAAAAGTGTGAAATAAGCCGAGAGAAGAGCATTTAGGGATACATTTTTATATTCAAGCGTAAATTATATAAAAAGCAGTTAAAATTATAATTATGTAGTCAATCATTTAAATTTTAGTGTAAATGTCTTCCATGTACGCACATATTCTAAAATAATTTACTTTCAAAGATTTAAAATATTTTTTACCATACTATGGAATACCATTATTATGGAAACATGCGTTTTGTTTTCCTCAAGCATGTGATTTTTATATCCTCAAACTCAGATCATTGCTTATTAATTGAATATTGGGTATTATGTTATTTTTTTAACATGCCGAAAATATTGTCGATTTCACTTATAGGAATATTCACTGCTTTAAAAGTTAGGATATAAGAATATTGTTAAGAAAATTTCTGCAATTATACGTTATTACTATAAAAAAATAATAAACATTTTGCAATAAATATTTCTTGCTAATTTGTCATTTCTTTTCAGCTTTTTCTGCATAACTTTCTTTTGCTTAATCATTGTTTAAAAAAATGTTTTATTGAACATATTGGACTAATCTAACGGAATCGTGTCACCCGCCAATTAGCATATTGGATGGCGTATCAAAATTCAAAAGATTAGACAGATTTTGAAATTAGCGATTACTAAATGGTGGCAAATGGAATAATGCCCGCGGACTTATCATTTCAGCCTAGATAGGATTAAATTACCTGGAATTTCGATCACTATAATGCAAATTGCCCTGACGCACACTCTAGCAGCTAAACACAGCAACAAATTAAGAGTTATTTTCATAATCTGGGTTATTTACACAACAGACGGAAGATTTATTTACTCTTAAACATAAAGAAAATAGCATACTTTTTGTTTGTCCGTGTTATTATGCTCTTTAGAAAAATGCAAAATAAATCTTCGGTTCAGGTATTCACCAAAATGCATATTGCTAAAATTTTGTATAACTAACTTTATTTATCATTGTCAGATCTTAACCCTGGTACACGTGCAACAATATTGTTGCATCAATTTTAATGTTTGACGTGAACCCTCACAATGACGTCGTTTACGGATGATTATAAAGATTTTATTGGATGCATGAGGTTTATTTTTCTACAATATTAAGTCATCGAGTTTTTTCCCGGGTTAACGGTTACATGATTTCAGCTGGTCTAAAAAATGAAAAGACAGTGAAAATGACGTCATTTTAGATTTAATCAGGCAATTCATCTTTAAAAACACACATTTTTATGTTTCACTTTTCTTTTAAATATGAAAGTTAAACAATTTTTTTTTGTCTGAAAATAATTTATTACTTTTTTGACAGTATTTACTCTGCTAAAATCCAAAGAGGGAAAACAGTAGTAGCACAGGAGGATGTTTATTAAGAAATATAACTAACATCCAGTGAGATTGCATTTAAGCTACCAGAATCACATATTGCGCGAGCTGAGAGGCCAGGAGATCAAGGACAAACAAACGAAAATAAACCACCCGAGCATTATTCAAGTTCAACGGTAAATCTCTGCAATCATTGTAATGCATCTCTAATTTAATATTGTCAGATATGAGAACATTTTAATTCCTATTGTCATGACGGCCTCATTTCCCTACCAAAAATGCACAGTGTATAATTAACTAAAAGAACTGCTTCTTAATAGCTAAATTTTGTACAACGCATAAGGGAATATTATATCGCAATGGCGTTCACATCTTTTCAGTAATGCGGAAGGACATTCAAGCTAAAGATCCATTTAAAAAAAATACAAGTTCGAATTCACCATTTCGCTTAATTCAAGGTTTATTTGGAAATATTGACCAGCGCAGCGGGTATAGCCTGCTAGTATTTATATAAAACATTCGTCTCAGTTTCGGAAAAAAAATTTCATCGAATTACTTTTATTGAAACAATTTTATACAGACAGCTCCAAACTTAAAAATCAGCATCAGAGACACGGGACGGTAAGGATTTTCGTGGTATATTTGGATCCCCAACATCTTCCAAAACTTATTTATGTCACTAATATTGTTATACAGTCATGCAATGGGATGTTTTCCAACATAAGAAATAAAAAAAAACTCAAGAATATGTCCTAAAATAAAAATTATTATTCAGGGTCTTAAAAGTCAAAATTATGTGAGAAGGCCTCATAAACAGCATGATAGGAGAAAATAGCCGAAGAAATCGCTTAAGATTTTGCTATTTACAGCAGCCTACTGAATTTTAATAATTTCAGTCCTGAAGTCCTTAGTTCGATTATAGGTCTGGTCAATTTATGCTATACTTATTTTATTTAATTAGTTTATTTATTTTTAATGTTTTATAATTATTTCGTTATGTATATTATGTGGAAGCAAATTCTAAACTATATATATGGTTTTTTTTTTTTTTTGTGCAAGCTGTTTAATTTTTCCTAATCAATCTGCACGCGATAGAAAAAGACGAAAACAAAATCAGGCTTAAAAGTTACTTTTTGAACCATAAAAAAAGCAGCAAGACGTACAGTTTTCAAACAAATTACGTTTTACAGAACGTTTTCCACTTATTCGACCGTGAAAGCTTAAAATTGTGAGATGTTTAAGATTTGTGAGAAGTTGTAGTATAAGAGAAATTTATTGATCAGGTATTGCAATCGTCAATACGACGTCAGTGTTTTTTTCTTTATGATATACTAATATTGAAAAATTAAATACATATGGATATGGTATATCGATTATTTATTAAACCGATGACAACAAGGTACAAAAACTGTAAATATTAAGGGTATCTTTTGGATATGGTATTTGTTTTTTTAGATATTACACACTTACGAAAATGCAAATTTTCTTTCTCATATTTCACCCTTTTCGTTTAACGGTTGTTCAGAAAAATGTTTCTTTGCGTCTAACAAAAAAATTCCATTTTTTTTTTTTTTTTTTTTTTTTTTAAATCAAAACTTGCCGAATTATGAAGCTTTAAATTTGATGACTGTTGGGTGCTTTTGAGTGTTTGGATTGGGCTGAAAATATAAAAAAAGCAATATTTCGTACTGTCAACATGGGTTACTTTATCCCACCCAACGAATAAAGACAAAATGTGTAATTCATAACATTTGTTAGAATAAACTAATTAGTAATGTTCCGTTCTGCTGGACTGCGGCAGTAGCTCAAACATAAATTATTTAATTTAGCATTTTACAAATTTAGTTTCGCATCAGTTCGGTCTGTTTACTATTTCGCGCATGATTTTACTGGATGAAACTTTTGATTTTTAAATTTATTTATACTTGATGCTGTAAAAAGGATAAACATATATATATATATATATATATATATACATATATATATATATATATATATATACATATATATATATATATACATATACATATATATATATATATATACATATATATATATATATATACATATATATATATATATATATATATATATATATATATATATATATATATATATATATATATATATATATATATATATATATATACATACATATATATATATATATATATATATATGTATATATATATATATATATATATATATATATATATATATATATATATATATATATATATACATATATATATATATATATATATATATATATATATATATATATATATATATATATATATATATATATATATATATATATATATACATATATATATATATATATATATATATATATATTTAATTCTTAATATGTCTGCTATACAAATCATTGAGATTTATATATATTAAATGGATATTTTAGATTTTAAAAAGTCTTATTCACAAACATGTATTTTGAATATCATATAGGGTGAGATTGTCTCGGCACAAAGTCGCCACAAATCTAGCGTAACAATTATATTTAATTTTTCTGAAAATAAAGTTATTAAAGCAAACATTTACTGCAAATATAAACATTGACACTAGTAAATATATATTATTCTTTTGTATATGTACTTGTGTAATAATGCCTCTGCGTATAATTCTCCAGTAAGTAGTCGTAATTATAAAAAATATATAGTTGAAACGCTTCAGAAAATAGTACATGTTAAACAACATGTATTTAGTCAAAGAAAATCCGCTGAAAAGCATTCAATTGCTATCACTACTTTAAAAAATAAGTTATAAGGTCATTAAAAAATTATCTCCCAAAAAGACTCAAAAAGTCCCAAAAATTTCTTCAAAAAGAAATGATTTTTCAGTTCCTGAAATAAGTGAATATATCTAAAATTTTGTTTTCTATTTAAAAATATTAATCTTAGTCTAAATTATTAATTGTTTTTACATGTCTTCCATAATGCTCGTTTTTTAATAAAAGTTCGTTTATATTTTTATTTTCATGCAAAATTTGTGCTTTTTTCAATATCGAAATAACGTAGTTTGTTTATAATGGTTTATTAGTCTATTACAATAGTGGGTTTGCATTGTCTTACAAAGCTTTTAAGGTTTATTTTATGATGTTTTAGCAATGAGACAAAAACACCCCAAGGTAGGGGTGACGTTGTGCCTTTATTAAACATTTAGGGGGCAGTTACTTATGGAAGTCTTTTTCAAGATGATTATGAAATAAATTGTTTTTAAGCCTCAAATACGATTTTTTTTAATAGTACTTATAATGTTATTAGTCTGTGTAAAGTAATAAATATATTTATAGTAGTTCATAAAAATACTAATTGTATTACATAATGTACAATTTAAAAGCTTGTTTTATATCAATTTAAGTAAAACATACAATTATATATATTATACTGTAATAAATTTTATCCATATTCCCATATTTATTACGCTTACATTTTGTCAAATAAATACAAAAAATTTAGAGTAATTTTTTTGACTACTTTTCTAGTTCATTTTGTTACATTTTAAAGTAATTTTACCAAAAAATTTGAGAAAACAAAAATACCAACATAAATGGGTTAAAGCACGGATTTCGATACCCGATACTCCGAGAAATACGTCATATTATATTAATCGAATATAACTCTAAGTGATAAAAATTTATGAAAAAAAAAAAAAAAAACGCTATTTAATTTGCATCCATTAAATATCATACTTTTATCTGTAAAAATGAGCCCGTGAATGCATTTCACGTTGTTGAACGGATAAAAATATTCTTCTGAAAAAGAAAATGCTTCCATATTGTAGGATTTTTTAAAAACCGTTTAGCGCCCACGACACTTCTCATTGCTAAATTGTTTAATTGAGGCCTAACTACAACAATTACCGCTGATGTCAAAAGAACAACAGCTGATACATATTAAATTAACACATCCTGTAATATACCGCAGCGCATTTATTCGCTCAGTGAAAGAAACTCTACGTATATATTTGAATTTGGCACTTAAATTCTCCACTCCGTTTTATTTAGTAACTAAAACTACTGCACTTTTTTAGTTTTAAATTCAATTAAAGTTTCTGATATGTTATATTTATTTACAAGTCATTAATATTAATTCTTATTTTTAAGAGTGCACTTATTTTATAAATTTAATCTTTTAATTTTTAATTTACTTTTATAATGAATATTTCGAAACTTTAGCGAAATGAATATATGCAATATTTCCCGAAATTCAAAGTAAACTTTTTAAAGCATCATAAGAACAAACGACTTTTCTGGCATTAAGCTCACAGGCTATTTACGCTAATTGAATATTATACTCTTATTTCAAAGAATAATGCCCCTCGAAAAATAAAGAAATAGACAAAAAAAAAAAAATACATTTATCTAAATTAAGAGGGGTTTTGCTCCCCCATTTCCCCCTTTATACTTAATCAAGGAACCACAAAATCGAATCAGGGAAGTGCATTATCAGAATAAACCTAAAATCCAAAATTTCAAGCAAATCGGATATTTTTATCAAGAGTTATCTCGTTACGTACATACATATGTGCATACATACGTACATACAGAACCTGAGGGCATATTAGCTCTCAGGCTTTGATAGAATGTGAGCTATAAATGAAGCATTTTATCAAAATTTGCAACTGATTTTCCCTTTTTTGTGTGAGATATAACAGTGAAACGAGAAGTTGTGGAAATGGCCACCATTCACATCCAAATAGCGCTAAACCAGATATTCTATGTTTTTTTTAATGTAATTCTCAGAATATACCCTCTTACCGAAACACTAAACACTTCCAATACTTTTTATAAAACATTGCACAAATCAAAATATATCTGGAGAAAATTTCCTCATAATTTCTTTATTTTTTTTTTTTAAATTACGAACAATAGTTATACTTGGATTAGAGCCTTAACATCTATATTTTTGAGTAAATAAATGTATTAGGACCTTGGGTTCCTGCTGGAGAGATAATTACACCTGTTTATTTTCTATTTAATTTATATCCAAAATTGTTAATTGGTCCAAATCATCCAAGCAACCTCATAGCAAATTGGTATATAATTTTATATACCTTAGATAAATTCAAATAATATAAGTGATCGTAATTACATAATTCTAGTAGAAGAGCAACGCGAAGCATTAATAAAATTAAATTAAAATTCGCGTCAAAATGTAATTATTAAATTTAAATAATTACGAATAAAATTAAGAGTTTGCGTTGTGAATTATTTAGACGAACTCTTCCACTTATGAATTAAACTAAAATTTAAGCTGTAAAAATAAATTGACATACCTTAAACATTATCAATTAAATAATTACAGAAACTTTTTAAAACTTGATTAAATATTTTATTTACATTGAACACAACTATATACAGAAAAAACATAATATTAATTCAAAAAATAGAAAGCAACACTTTTGTTTGCTTCTCATTATTTTATGTATATTTAATCTTTAAAAAAAAGACAATATTTTCATATACTCTAATTATTATATTTTTTTCTTTTTGCTAAAAGAATAATTCTCTTTCATTTTTAAATTACCTTAATTTTATTTAATTATTGGTTTTGTCGGATCTCAGATTACTCTCTACCATAAAATATCAGAAAAGTATATTTATGATTTTTCATATGATCTTAAGTGGTAAAAGAAATAGTTTAAAGTAGTAGCTTTTTTTTTAAATATACGGGATGGTGGCCTTTATTCATCAAATTCAGAGTTGTCGCGTTGCTTAGGATCATATTCATATGTCCTCAGGAATTCGCGTCGTATCAGAGCGGCAACATCGGGATGGCAGGATGCATAGTTACGGACCTCTGTAGAACAATCCACTTATTTTTAACATCAGGAAGACATCCTCAATTAGGCTTGCTTAGGCTCACTCCGATATGTACATCAGGAAGACATCCTCAATTAGGCTTGCTTAGGTTCACTCCGATATGTACATCAGGAAGACATCATCAATTAGGCTTGATTAGGCTCGCTCCGATATGTCCATCTCGCCTGGGCATTACTAGGGCTTTCAGGATTCATTGCACGGGCTTTCAGGAGAGCTCCTGCGTCCTCTACATCTTTTTTCAGACTCTCTTTTTCAAACCTTATTCTTCTTGCACACCAACTCCTGCAGTGGGTGGAACTATTTTTGTCTAGTCCACTGTTATTGGATGTGAGAAGATTTTGCATTATTCTTCGATAGGCCTATTAGCTAACAGTCTGCAAATGGCCCCTTACATATACTTTAATATTATTATATGCCTTAATGTTTGGGTGGTCTGAAAAGCCATAAATTTATCCCAACACTTTTATTGAGGCCATAAATTTATTCCAACGTTTTTATTATTTTACGATTTCTAATTATACACCACTTTCCATTGGCTTGTCATAAAACGACACCATGGCGTCTGGCTATTGTTGTTGTCTGAGATCCGAACTCTATTCAACATTATACATTCATTTTACAATACAACAATTTTTTAAAAATATATATTTAATATTTAAAATCAACTTAATAATTTTTGTATGAACTTACACTCCTATTTTACTTAAATATATAAACATTATAATTTTACACTCGTAATTATATTTTATAAAAAATATTTATACAAACAGAAATAACAAATTACGCAATTTTACTTTGATTTAACCAACATGGTGCGGGAACATATCATAGTTATATGTTGCCCAGCATCTCTCCCGGTAGTCAGAAAAAAAATAAAAACTGATTGCTGGTTTTATTTTTATTTTTTTTTTTTTTGTAAAAGAATGTACGTGTCCATATGACTGTGTATCTACACAGTTTTTGAACTAAGTCTGTAAAGTTCAATTATCAATGGTTCTGGTATATTTTATAAGAAGTTCTTCTATTTTCCATAACAGAAAGTTCAACACATGATAGCATAGTTGTCTGTTGACATTCACATTTATAGAAGACCTCTGTACAGAAAATCCGACGTCTTTCTCGAAGCCTTTTTTCTTTACCACACACATGTTTAATAATTTTGTAACTTTACAGTTTTAAGTGCCCAAAATACATTCAAAGCTATAATTTTGTATGAAACTAATATGCCGAAATAAACCTAATTACAAGAAAAATAATGGGATACACATTTGACATATTATTTCCTCACATATAACCTTATGACACAGTGTTTCATTTAAAACACATTTTATACTGAATAAAAGTAAATACAATGCTTGTAATATGACATGTTATATTTTCACATAATTAATCTGATGTATTCAAATTATAATCAGAAAGATATTGTATACAAACTGGTTACATTATTTTATTTATTTATTTGTTACTTCTAACATGTATGATACGTCAAAATATACAAGCTATCTCATCTCCTTTAACATATTATTACGTAATGCTTTCCAACTTTACCCGATACGAGGAAAAAAAAGAAGAAGAAGAAGGAGAGGAAAATAAAACCAGTTTTTTGACCGTCCCCGATCCTTTCGAAACGAGGGGTTGGTCAAGCTACTAATCACTTTCTGCGAGGTGATTTGTGCTGTGACAAAATTTTACGACTTCCCAAAGTATGTATTTAAAACCATTTCATGCTTGTAATTACCTTATTAATTAGTATAATTTCTTGATATACTTTCTTCTTAACTAACTGTGCATGCCTGTATGTAATTTTAAACATAATCTATGCATAAACAGTGTATGTATTTGTATCATATCTAATGTAAATCTTCTGCTTTTTTTATTATTTTGTAGGGGAAAATGGCGATTCTAGCATTTGAATTCTCCTGCCTCATACTGCGACTGAAGCGAGCGTGGCTTTTTATGCTGTCAGGTTCAAATCTAAACCAAATTGCCTTTCAGGATTTAAGAAAAAATGCATATAATTTTCTTTAACTGATTACATTGTATATTTTTAGACCTTTCTAACAAACACAAATTTTGATTCATGATATTGTTTACTATTAAAATGTAAACAACACGGAAAAATGACTTCTGCAGCCTCTCAAAATGCAAAATATGCATTACGCTGACCTTAAAAATGAACCTTCATTTAATACTATTAAATAGTGTTGTCAGAAAATGCCATTGACGAAGAAGAGAGCAATTTTTTTTTTTAATTATTATTTATTTAGCCAACAATTCTATCTTAAAAGATTGTTAAATTTTCATATTTATTTATTTTTTACTGAATGAAATAAAAATTTATTTATTCAAAATTTTATTTATCATTAACATTCCGTATGTGAATTCTACTGTCTAAACTTTAATGATATGTTTAAAAGTAAAAGATACTAAATTATTATTATTAATCAAACATTAATAATTATTATTTAATTATAAAAAAAAATGTACTTAATACACTTGTATAATTTAAAAAAAAAAACAAAAGCAAATGATAATTACTACGTAACATCGTATGCAGCCATCTATGAGTACCCGGCCGGACCAAAGAACTTCTGCCAGCAGAAAAAATCTTTGTATACTCACAAACAACCACATCCAATTTTTTTTATAGATCAAGTTTTTAAAATAATTACTGTACGTACTATAAAAAAAATTAAGTAAATTAATTTATTAAGCCATACTACATATTTTAATAAAAATAAGGCCAATATATATAAATATATTTATTTATTTATTTTGTTTCCTTATGTTAAATTGGCCAAATTATATAAAAAAAAAAAAAAATTATGAACTCACACACTCAAATGTATCAATACTATGTATATTTATATGTGTTAAATTTAGAATTGCATTTAATTCTAAGGGAAAGTAAAGAGAAAAAAAAAATGCTTAAATTCTAAAATAACATAAATTTATAAAATATTTCATTTAAAAAAAAAAAAATCTAATTTCTAGCTGATTTCAGCAAGATGTCATTTAATATTTATATTAAATAATTTTGCTAATACATTTTATTAATTATTAAATTTGCATATTTTTATACATACAATAAAAATATAATAGTCTTACATAAAATTTTACACTATAACAATGTTATTAATTAATTTAACTTGGATTTAAGCCTACTTTAATTCTAATTGAATACCGTTAATAAAAGTAAATTAGCTTATCAAGTTAAATATAATATAAACTATGTTTGTCTAATGTTAATTTTGCTGAAAATTCCATAAATTTTAACTGTAAATGCTAATTGCTATACCTTTTGTTATTTATTTTGAAAACAACACCAACTTATATTTTTATTTATTATTTTTTTTATTAAATCTAGGAACTATACACTGAGCTAGACACTCCATAAATGTGTAAAACCTAAAAATCAAAAGTTTTCCTAAATAAAACTCAAAATGCTGCTTTTTACAATATAATATTACTAATTTTATTGTTTCTGAGCATAACATCTAGTAATTATACCATACTTAATTTTTTCTTCGATTCATTTTTCAGCCAAGAATCCTGAAATTTATAACTAAGTGATGAGCTTGATTTACCTTGATGAATTGATAAATTTTCTACAAAAATTTTGTTGGTGTTGGTGCATACCCAGCCGTAGGCCAAAATTGCACCCTATACAGAAAGCCTTTGGTGAGAAAATTTTAATTTTACTTCAATTATTTATTTGTGTATTTTTTTTACAATAATTTTGTGTGCAATCATATTGAAATAACTTGCCTTGTCCATTGTTATACATATATATGTTTTTTAAAAACCAATGTGCTACACCAAAATCTTTTTTTTTTTTAATTTTTTTATAACACTCATAAAACTTATCCCTGCTGTCTAAATTCTAGACTTTAGCATATAAGTTGTAATTGAACTAAACTACCGGAATAAATCTTAGCACTTTTTGTATATTTTATTATATTTAGGCTTATAGCTGACCGCTATCCTAATATAGAGTGCACTAATAATTTATTCCTTGTCAACCATATATTTATATAAGAAAAATATATATATATGAGTATGCTATAAAGCTGTTCTAACTACCCTGAACCTATAGCTTACACCTACTCATTTTAAAGAGTAATTCTGAAATTCTGTCATCTAAATTGTAAGGCTATTAGCAAAGGCTACCCTTATAGAAGACAGAAAAAATTCTCTTTTTTTTTTTTTTGAAAATTACTCCAACATTATTCACTATTAAATTAATTAAGTTTTAATGTTATTTGGCTTTGTTAAGAATTTATATTTTCTAATTCATATTCGAAAAGAAAAATAAATAAAACTTTTGCCTGGAGATAAATATTTCACTGCTCCAGTGAAGTTTTGTGAAGCACATTACATAATTTTATAAGTATGTTTTCGGGTGCGCCCTGCACATTTGCTCAATATTGTAACCCTGAGATAAATTG